>OU383773.1:127345290-132345290 GCA_910950805.1 Acrocephalus scirpaceus scirpaceus
ATTAATAATTAGATCATATCACATTTATGAGAGAAAATTCATATCCCACATAAAACCATTATACATCTTTTTTCAAGGCAAGTAGACTTTCACAGACAGAAGGCTGAATGAATTCTTCTGAATGAACACAAACAGCAGGTGAATTCTTACGGTTATTTTAACAAGTATGTTTCTAAAAACAGCAAATGTAAAATCTCCAGAATTTACTGGGAAAATATCATGAGGCTGAAGGCCAGTTTTTCTTTTTGGGCAATCATCAAACCACCTGAGAGAAGGATCTTGGACTTCATAATTTCTTTTATGGCTAGCACAAGCCATATGCAAACAAAAGGTTCTCCACTGAAATCAATTAGAATTTTCTTGCAGACCTCATGAGAGCAACAAGAAGCTGTGATGTTTGTCTCATCATTTTTCATTTTTCTCCTCCACTTTCTCTGTAATCAAGGATTATTGGTAAAAGTCCCCAGATACTATTTACATAAAGTTTACTCCACATGGCTGCTATAACTGGGACTTTTTCTCTGGACCCCCGTGTCAGATCATTCTGGCTGGGATAACTCGCACTCAGCAAGGACACAAGCAGAACACACCACAGCACACCACTGCATCATGGCAGCAGTGATTCTAACGGCCACAGCTGGCATTATTTCAAGGCTTGTGGGGTTTTCTTTTGATGAAAGGTCTTTTTGTGATCTTACGGACCCAGAAATCAGACTTCAGGAAAATTACTTTTATGTAGATTCAGACAGATGTTTAAAGTCTCCAAGATTAAGCAGAATGAACAAAAATCAGCAATGCCCATAAACGGTGATTAATACTGAGGTAGCATGGGAAAGAGAAATATATTCCTTTCATCCTGTAGTACCAACATCCTCTTATGCTACTGTACCCACTCAAGGTGTAGGCCATTGAAATTCATTGGGACATAGGACTTTTTGATGACACCATAACTATGAATTGTGATTCCTAGTTTCACATAGTTTTTACAAGCATAAACTGAGGCCTTGACTCATCACCAGGTCATCTTGATCTGCCTACCTTCCTGCAGTGACAGCATCAAAGAGTTTTCAGCAGGACATGTGCAGCTTCGTTATGCGTCTGCACCTGTCATGATTGTAGACCAAAGTCTGAGCCCTGACCCAGTCAGCATTTTTTCACCTGCAGTAGAACCACATTCCCTGGAAGTACAGCTCCCTAGTTACCTGGAAATCACCTCCAGCTGGCTGTGGTGATTACAGCTCCCTGAGCCTGCTGTAAAGCAGCACATAATCAGGAGGCTCTACGTGCCTTCTTATACTGCCTCCTCTTTGGTCTCTTACAAAGCAGAAAATTGAAGGAGTACAAAGAACGATCAGAGCTTGGTTTAACCCCACTTCCTGCCCCAGGAGATTTACTGAAGCACACCTGGGGAGGCTGAGAGACAAGAGTACTGCTTGGCCCAGTGGGTCTAATTGTCTGCTCTACGGAGTTAGGCTAAAACAGTTAAGAAAAAAGCTATTCAATTCTCACATGCAAACTCTTAAGTGTCAACATCTTGTGCCTTAATTCTAAGAAAATCACCATTGCTACTAAGCAAAACCAGAAATTTTTCACATATTTAAAGCAACAGCATCTCAAAATGCCAGTTCATAAGTCAAATAATGTTTCTGTGGGTTTTGTTTTCTTTAAACGTGGCACTCCAGCCATTTCTTATATCTCAGATGGAAGGGAAAGGACACTGGAAAGGTTTTCTATCGGTTCAAGTGAAATAAGCATCTTTCTGATGACACTATAGATTTGACATATAGCTTTACCCTATTAAATCACAGTGGAGGTGGAGCTGTATTCAAACTAGGAGCATTTTGAAGATAGCAAGTTGAGACATATCAAAGATATATGTGGGTATATTCTCAGAATTTGCCAAGTAGGTACTAATGAGGCTTATACTGCTTCTCTCCTTGCCTTTGAAAATGTTACATACACCCTCCAAGTTACAGTAAACACAGTAGTTATCTCCGTATGAAGAGTATTGCCCCACAAATCGTAGCCCAGGGCCCACTTTCTGCAGTGGGTAGCACTTAATCAGGCAGCTGCTTCTGCTGACATCACATGTTGCCCATAATGTGCAGGGTTACACATGGCTAAGTACAAATTACAAAGACAGGAGGGAAAGAACTGGCTCCACAGTCACTGTTCCCTTAGAGCATTCATTTATTCCTTGAGTAGCAGAGCAGGTCAAGTAGGATTTCTTATAAACAGTTTGGTCTAGTGGCTCCTCAAACTGGGATAAAATAAATTTTAAAAAGTAGCAAATTCCTTCTCTTATAAATATCTTCACTTCAAACAAATGCTGCATCAGCAAAGCTCTAGCATTCTCTTCAAGTTCACCTTATCCCTTTCTATTATATTGTGGCCCACTTTAGAAAATAATTAACTGTTGAAGTGTCATATAACAAACCAATATGATTGCTCTGATCACATCAAAACTAAAGATTTTGGTTATTTTCTGGAAAAAAAAGGCCAGCGGAATTGATGTAAATGTGTCAATTTAATTGAACATATGACTGTTTCCCCACTGTCAAATTGTTCCACTTGAGGACTTTCTAAAAGTTGTTAAAAAACAGTTCTCTGGACACACAGTACTGTAGCGAGCATGTACTTCAAAACCTTGGGATATGGGCTTAACTTTTTGCAGTTTAAAATAGAAATAATCCTTAAAACTGACAAATTTAAAATATGTAACCCAGTAGCTCTGTCCTTTATATATATTTTCACTGGCTTTTCTGTATTGATTACAATGAACACAGATAAGTCTCTTAACACTAGGACTATTAGGTTGCTGGAGAGCATAAAAGAACTTTGCAAGAGGTCAACACTACATATGCAGCACATGCACAAAGTGCTGAACTCATAAGGCGGTATTCAGAAGAACCAATAAGTTTTCACAGACAAGCTGTGTTTCCACACTGTCACATCTCAGTGAAAAAGACCCTCTGAGACAATTATTAGTTTCAGTCACTGCTTGCGGACCCAGGCTGGTTGACATGTCAGTTCCAGCACAAGAGTGTCTCTGCTCTTCACTCATGAGGATTTTTTTTTTCTGGGATCTGCATGGTTATGGTGTACATTCTCTGCTAATTAGTTTTTCTTTGATTTTTGATACCTGAGTGGCTGCTACCTAGGAACTCAAAAGCCATTCAGACTTGGCAATCTGCACATCTGTGATTGACACTTTCTTACTTTAATCTTCTGCATGTAGGAATGAAACCAACTTTTAAAAGACACAGTGGGCTCTGTAATGCAGTAGACCATCTGTGTTAGCCACGAGAGCTGCCAACAACAGAGCACCCCTCCTGTGCTCTGCTTTTTAAATAGGCTCCTTGGGGAATAGCAGCTGAGATTTACATTGTCTCAAAGCAGCCTAAGAATGAAAGAAATGGGATGCCCAATACTGTGATGGCAAATCCCTCTGGCTTTGTTGTTAGGTAGGATGGAGATGATGGTGATGGTGACAGTACACTAATGAGGACAATGATGCTGTAGGCTGGGTAAGTTACCCAAGATTCCTTAATTAGAGGTGTCTAAAGCATATAACTAGCTTGTCTTCTCTAATTTACTTTCTGATAGTTCATATGCAGCTATTTACTTTATCCTTTTAAGACTTTTGTCCCTAATCTTACCTAGACCCTTGAAAATCCATGCTATCTCTAATCTAAGCTCGAAATAATTTCATGTCCATGTTTTCTGCAACCTTGGCCCTTCCTTATCACAACAAAAATCTGTATAACATTTGCAAGTTAACTAGCATGTCTTTCAACTTTTAGTCAATTTCTGAAGTGTAAAATTCTTCTTTTTAAAAACTGTTCTTCAGAGTTCATGAATCTCGAGTGTGGAAGAAGTATGTGATGCCTTCGTAATGTAGCAAATTTGTAGATTTTCTTGGACATCATATGAAACTGAGTGAGTTTCAGACAGCAGTTCTAAAAGAATTTTGCTAAGACAACAGAAAAGAATTTAAATCAGCAGATGTTATTGTAAGTGTACCAAAACCAAAAAAATATTTATATGGACCCCTACAAAGCAAAACTGTCAAACTGAACATTATTTCAAGGCAATAGATTTTGCTGTAATGAAAAACACACTTAATGCTTTCATATTTCCAAGACCCATATTACCATATGTTCAAAGATATATTCATCCTCTCCTAATAGTTTTACACTTTCAAAGGACATGGGAACATATTTTCCTCTAAATAATGGCAAAATTATACTGCTTCTTTCAGATGAAAGAAAGTGTATTCAGAAGTACAATAGACAAAAGCCCAACAAAAAAGCCTAAGTGAGCCTGTTTCTTTTTCCGTATATTTTTTATCAGTGATACTCTAGATCTCAGTGTCACTGTGGTGCCATTAGCAAAATCCCATTTGTATATGAAAATAAGAGAAGACTCCTTCTGTTAGAAAACACTGAAGTGATTCCCAGTGCAAATATGATGGGCAATATTGTCAGTATTTACTCTACTGCTTACCACTCGGAGGCTGTTTTCTTTATTGACAGGATATGGCCTGGCATAGTGTTGGAAGTGTTTTTGCCATTATCAAGATTTGTTTAAAAGCTTTTTATTTAACACCGTCAGCTCTAATAGGAAACAGAATTTATCAGCATATCTGACAGAAGTCTCCTCTCCAAAATTGCATTTTACCAAAGTGTCAGGTTCAAACATTGTGACAATCCTTTCACTTATGCATTGAATTATAAATAAGGACTCACCCCAATTATGAAATTGCAGTCAAACTTGTATTTTTTAAAATAAATATTCAGCTTATGTTGTTTACACATTCCAAGTGCATGCAAGCAGGACACCATGATACAAGTTAAGGTCCCCCAACATGGAAGCAGTGCAGAAAAGGTGAACCAAGCTGATTTCAGTTATGTCCTCATGAATCCCCTGATCAGAATTCAATGCTCGTTGGGAACTTTAATAGAACACTATTGTTTCTTCCTCTTTATGTTGGGGACAATTTTATTCTTAGGTGAATTACCAGGTGAATTACCACATTTACTCCCTTCACCCTCTGTTTTTTCAGGACATTTGTAATAGGTCAATATCTAAAAATATTGACTTTGTATTTATACAGTCTTTTATTTGTATATTATTTTAACTATCATATTAAAAGAATATGGCCCATGTTAAAAAATGAAACCTTGCCAAACAAGATACAAGTCATCCAATGTCTGATTTTCAGCAATGGAATTTAGATGACCATTGATGCTTATACCCAAAATTTGGATAAAACATCCATTTACTTCTGAATGATATTCCCAAATTACTTATGTTTCTTCTGCTTTGTAACTCTCAATGTGTAGGACTGAAAAGGGTTCCTCAACAGTACCCACAACCTAGGCATTCCTAGCCTATCTCCTCTGAAATATTTGTATACCTAAGTATGTTCATTGCAGGACCGTCTCAACTTTGTCCTATTTAGCTTACTCACAACGCTATCTTACTGTCCCCTTACAGTTTGTGGATCTAAAAATATTCTCTTGGATCACTGCACTTGTAAATGGCCATTACTCTGGGCAGTTATAAATACAAGTCAGGACTGAAATGGACATTTTTTCATAGTCACCTCTCATGGTGTTGATTTAGATTGTTTGACTTTCTCCGTCTTCCCTTATCAAAAGAAGTCATGAAAAAGGATGATGTGGTACCACTGAAACAGTTTCCCAAATGCTTCAATACCCCCTTCTAAGTAAGTACCAGACCGTGCTACTCTCTTTTTATTCTTTTTTGGTACTCTAAACAATATTCTCTATTTTGGAGCTTTATTAACCTGCATATCTGATAACCAGTGAAGAATGGTTAATCTTATACCTGTAACACATGAGGATTGAGGGTGGGCAGAAATACCAAAAAGTAAACAAGGAAATAAAGACATTAAAAAAATAAAAACACAAAAAACACAATGCTTGCTGACATTCAGACACATCCACATTTTAATGGAATAGTTAGTTAGAATTGTATCCTTTCTTATATCTACTATTCAGAGATGACAAGATGGAATGACATTTTAGGACAGTGTCCTAGGTTACAATGTAAAATTGTGCCCAAGGTTTGTATTCTATCTCCATGAGCCGTTGGAGCCAAGGTGGGGCAGTGTTTTCCTTATCTTCTGTTAACGAGCCTAACAATGCCTTGCCACATGACTCATAGATAACTTCCTCTGGGAGTTATCTCTGTTTAATGGGCCATCAAGGACCCACTGCATGACTCATAGAATGAGATCAGCCCATTGGGAGATGCTCTGCCCAGGGGGAGGAGCCAAGCATTCCCACCTGGATAAATCCAGGGTTTGGGACAGCACAGGCAGCTTTTTATCCACTGGACTCCCAGAGGAGACAAGAGCTACCAGACCTTTCTACAGGATCACTGCTTCGACAAGATCATCTCATCTGGACTGCCGCTACCACCCTAACAGGGTGTCAGGTTGTATTCTGACTCTGTCAGTGGTTTTTTTACTATTACTTTTATTTTACTTTCTTTTATTTCTTTTCCTCTTATTAAATTGTGTTTCTGACTTAGAGTCTTTCACTGGTTTTGCTTTCAAACCAGCACAGACAGCTTTGAAAGAGTAAGAAGAAATGACTTTACATTACGCAAGTTTTGTTGAGTCTTTTTCATTAAAACTATTACTATGGAATGCATGGAATAAAGCATTTTCAGTGAAGCAAAACTAATGAAAAAAAGCCAGACAAAACAATTCTTTGCATTTTACATCAGAATCATTCCTGTCATATTACAAATACCTTCCATGAACTCATCAGCTTCATCAAGTTTAGAAGCAATTTAGATTCCTCCATTGCTAAGCCTTTCCAAATCTTTCTTTGTTGATTAGGAAACTATTTCTAATTTCTAGTTTAAATTTATACATTTGTATCCATTTAATTTTCTGTAAGTACTATCCTTCAATATTTATGCCTTTGCATTTATTTCCTGAATGTATTTATGAAAAATAATCATACCCTTCTCAACCTTTATTTTGCTAGGCTGAACAAACCAATTCCCTTTAATCTCTTTATATACGATAAGTCTTCCATTTCCCCCAGTTATACAAGGAGTCCTCCTTTGCTCCTGTTCCAGTCCCAGAGGATTTTGTTAGTTTTTTTAAAACACAGATTGCTTAACAGAATATTACTGTATTTTAAATGTGCTCCCACTAATAGCAACTATGCATTGCCTGGAATATTTCTTCTGAAAATATTCTACACAATATATTGCAAAACTGCTGCCTTTTTCCATGGCTTTCCATCTTTTTTTCATTTAGGTTTGTTCTTCCATCACATTAAATTGATTAATTACTTTTGTTTATAAGAAGTATTATGCTATCCATTCCAAAATATATGATCTTGTACCGCTCTTTCTCATTGCTGTCTATCCCTTGAAGACAGACCACATGATAACCCTGTGATTCCTCACACTGGTAGTAAGTTTTGGATTGGTATAAACTCTGCTTTTCTAAAACATCAAGCCCATTAAGGAAAATATTGAACAGAGGTTTTAAAAACACCCAGCACCCAAAGAAAACAAGAAGTGATTGATCCACTTCCTTCATAATTAGTATCAAGGAATTATCATCTTTGTTTTATCCACTTTTTATTCACCATACAACAAACTCCATGCACCCTGTTGTCTTCATTTCAATAGTCATTTGTGGGCAATAAATCAAAAACACTTCCTAAAACTATGGCTAAAGAAAGTTAAGAAATATACCATTTTAAAAAAATTACTTATCTTACCAGTAATTAAGTTAATTTATTAGAAATTACCCTTCATTAAAATATCATAATTTTTAGTTTACTTTCCATTTACACCTGCTTCCTATATATAATATTCTAAAACAACAGTGAGCAGGTATTTCCTGACCACCTTGCCACTACTTTCTTTTCCAAAAGTAAATACTGTGTTTAGTATTTTATTTGTACATTTCTATGTACTAAGTTCAATTCCCTAGAATAAATCTAACTGAATAATCACTATTTGATTTGCAAACTATTTTTCCAATTGTTTTAGTATTTTTAAAAGCTGGTTAGATTTTAAGCAATTAGTAGCCCAAATATGATTTTCACAGAATCACAGAATCTTTGATTGGAAAAGACCTCCAAGATCATCAAGACCAACTTTAGATTGATCAACCACCTTGTCAACTAGACCATGGAACTAAGTGCCACATCCAGTTGTTTCTTGGACACTTCCAGGGACAGTGACTCCACAACCTCCGTGGGCAATCCCTTCCAGTGCTTGACAGCCCATTCTGTGAAGAAATTCCTCCTAATATCAAACCTGAACCTCTCCTGGCACAGCTTGAGGCTTTGTCCTCTTGTCTTGTCAGTGGTTGGCTGCAATTAATAGGAAGGGGACTACTACTTTATCAAAGACCCCCACCTGGCTACAACCTCTTTTCAGGCAGCTGTAGAGAATGATGAGGCCTCCCCTGAGCTTCCTTTTCTCCAGGCTAAACACCCCCAGCTCCCTCAGTCACTCGTCATACGACTTACTCTCCAGACCCTCTAGATGTGTGTTTCCATCCAAATTTGGCAGTTTTCATTATTCAGTGTATTGTTTCATGAGTACATACACATGTACATTACATATATGTGTAACTCTCTGCATTAAAACTGTAATTAAACTATTCATTTCCACTCTGGTTCACAAAGCCTTATACACACCCTGGATATTTGTAATGTTACATAGGCCTTCACATTTTATCTCATTATTTATGTGACTGAAAGCTGTATTTCTATTTTCATTTACAAAAAAAGTGAAAAACTCCTGATCTTTTAGCTATTTTCACTGTATTCTTTATTTCTCTTAGTTTCAAAAGTTAACTCTTTTGTTCATCATTCTTTTTCCCTTTACTTGGCTATAGCCTTCTTCTGGATGCCAGTGTGAATTGCTTATTCTTTACTCATTATTTATCCATTGTCACTTTATTTTTTTTCATCTGAAATATAAACTCTGTAAAATATTTGCATTTACTTAGTGTAAAGTAAATAAATTCTGGGCATCTTCCATGTTCCAATTCTTTGTGTCTTTTCAGTAACTCACATTAACAAGTTTCTTCTATTTTTTTATGCTTTGATCTTGCCCCCAGATGTATTTTCCTGTAAGTAACATTTTCAGAAGTACTGAAGGAACTCTAGAATTGTTCACTCCTAGACTTTTTCCCATGATCTTTTCCCAGTATGGATGTACGCCCCATTCATTCTAAAAAACTAATTAATAAATAAATTAAATTTTGATCCTCAGTAATTTTGCTACCTGACTCCATGAAAGACATGTATCTATGACAGGAAGAATGAACTGGAAAGGACAAGAAGACAAGATGGTAGGAAAAAAAGCTTACAAGATTTAGAAATGTGGTCAGGACACAAAAGGGAAAAAATAAAAGAAGAAAAATTCAGGCTAATACAATTAGATGGGGACAAAATAACATAAACCATAAATTTTCCAGGCAGAAAGAAACCTAGACAGTCTAGACAGGAGAGATAGTAGAAAGCAATTTAGACAGCAGTATGAAATACAGCAGCAAAAGCAAGCCAATGCAATTTCAGTTTCTCTATACATTGATAACACAATACAGTGCAGCATTCCATCATCTGGGAAAAGGAAAAGTAACTCAAGAACTTAAGGATGTTTCTATTGCATACTTTATACAAGGAAAAGTGATTGTATCTTATACTACAACCACCATAGAATCTCATGCCAAACAACATCAGGGCTCAGACTACATTCAGTTGTCCTAAGACTGACTTTGTTGAAATACTATTTTTAGATATACAATGTGGATTCCATACTGGCTGCAATATTGCTGGCTACAGTAGTCACAAATGGGGAAGCTGAGGAGAAGTGTAGTGCCGAGGTTCAGTCCTTCATAAACATTATGTTTGCATTGTTATAAAACTAAGACAAGTCACCCTGGGCTCTTAATTCAGCCCAGGAAGGTGTCAGCTGTCTCTACAGACAGTGTTAATATTTATTATTAGATCTTTCCATTCCTGTAATACAAAAGTCAGCCTAATTTCGGTATGTTTGGGTCAGTCCTTCCTATTTTCTAGCATTTCAATGTTACCACCTGTACTGATGTTTGAAAAACAGGATTTGTTCAGTATCTCACCACTGCTCACCAGTCCTCATCTCAAGTTGTTGCCTTGACCAATCATGTTTTAAAAAGTAAGCTCAGTTTCTGTAGAGTTTTAAAGCATTTTTTGTTATCATGGAACAGAAATCTAGTCTTCATGGTATGCACAAAGCAATGAGGTTTAACACTTTACTGATTAATAAAGATGAGAGCACTGAACACATAATCATTAGTATTCCCTAAGTAAAAAATGTAATGTTATGTAACCTCAAAATCCTCCTCTCAGCCTCTCATCTTTTTCTCCAGCTTCCTCTGAATAACTATCCATCTTTTGTTTACTGCAGAACCTCTCAGTAGTTTGTTGGCTGAGCCATCTAAGACAGCAAATACAGCAAACACAGAGTGACTTTGTAGCAGAGCACTAATACCATTTATCAGGTATTTGTAAATCACTCTGTAAATACCTGCTACTTGTTTCTCCTCTCCATTTTTTTCTTTCAAGGAGACCTGTGCTCACTAGTCCGTTTCAGCAGGGAAATTCCTAGAGCTCTGATCCAAGTTTAAATATGCAGTTTAAACATACCCCAGAGTAGCAAACAGATACCAAGTTGCCCCAACAACTGCAGTGCTGAAACCTCCTCAGTAAGATTTCACTTTCTACTGTGCTACACGAAATCTTTTATGAAAGAGACATGAAAATTGCAATTTGCCTGGAAACTTTTATGACAGGGATAGTATATGCTAGTATTTCCTAGAATCTAGGAAAAAATATATCTACTATCAACCTACAGTTAGGAGAAATGCTTTGTATTTAATCATTTAATGGAGTCAACTGGCCTTTCTCAAGATGTGAAAGTATTTTGAATTTGGTTTGAGTCCAAGGTGAGAATGTGAATGGAGCATTTATCTTAGATAACAGGGACCACAGGACATATTTATTTGTTGTTCCTGTTTGCAAATCCTAAAATTATATTTTTTTATTACAATAACATTTTTACTGTTAGAACAGAGGACATTCCCATCACTCATCTGCTTACAAATTAGGCAGCACATTTCTTCTATATCCTTCCCCTATCATTTGTGTCATCAGCATATTTTAGTTACTTTGAAAATGTATTTTATTTCAATAACTGACTTCCTTCAACTATGCCCTACATGCTCAATTTCCAGATTAATCTTGAGTGGGATGTCCTGTGAATTCTAATCACTGAAATTACATTCATATCTATGCACAAACTCTGCTTCTACATTTATATCAAAGTCAGTCTTAGGCCCACCTGTTTTAAGGATTAATTTTGAACTGCTGTACTAGAATCTATAGATGTTTGAGCTCATATATTACTGAAGGATTTGATAGAAAGAGAGCTACAAAGGTTTAATAACTTAAATCATCATCTGACCTATACTTGGCGTTTCGTTCCCACATCAACTATGTCTATAATCTCTGAAGCAAACATGGATTACAGCAGACTTGAATGAAAATTGATATTATAGTGTATATTGTCAAAGGTACTATTTCAGCAGCTCATTGAATTTTCAAGAAGCCTGACGGCATTAAAGACATCCTTTGTTTATCTTGATGTAATGTAAACAAAACTTTACCTTAGAAATTAATATTTATAGCCATTTGCCTAGGTAACATCATAAACTTAGATCTTTTTACTGTCTTGTGCTTTGAATCAACTTCATCTATTATGCAAAAATTAGTTTTCATTAGGGTGGTTGCTTTACATTAATCTCTAGAAAATGTAGTGTTTGTCTTGCTAGGAAAACAAAGTGTCACCAGACAACACATCCCTTGTATCCCTAATTTTCCTACACGGGGCCACGCAAATTTGGGTAGAGGTTGTATTTAACCTTCTGCAACTACAAGATGGAAAAAACAAACATTTTCCTGAGAATTGGCAAAAATAAATCAAGTAAGACTTCAGCCTTAGTTGCCTGAGATCTTAATATAATGCATAGTTTTGATGGGTAATTGAACACACAGGTATTCCTATAGTGAGCGTAGTGAATGAGTGATTATATTTTCCTCTTGATGATACAGAAGCGCAGTCAGACCCTCGCTCTGTTTTTCCTGCCAAAACTGAATGTTAAATGAATACCTCATCTTTTAGAGTGGTCTGCAAGTATTAGACTTGTCCCCCTCTTTTCCACTGCTGTGGAACTTAGTGTGTTTTAACATAACCTCACCAAAGCTCTGCAGCTTAAAATGTATTGATCTGGATGTTTCCTTATTTGTATAAAGAATACTTCTAGTAGAAATATCGGAAATAAAGTGTACAATAAGGATTTCTGAATCTGACTCTTGTTCCCAGACACCTGCACAGATGAGATTATTCTTGAAGAGGACATAGCCATTCACATCAATTACACTTGACTGTTAGCAATGTAATAGTATGAGTAAAAAAAAACAGGAGTTATTGCTTTTAAAATATATTTTATAGTAAAATTTGTGAAGTCATTAAATTCTCCTCTGAGATTTTTTAAATTTTTATTTCTAAAGGCTTAAAAGGCTTATTTGGAAAAAAAAAAAATAATTTCAATTTTAAATCTAATTTTCCTCTCCTGTTGATGTGAGGTAATGATTTGCACCCACTCTTAAATCAAAGAAGATATATCTGTAGAAGTCACCTATGATTAAAGGTCCATCATTTTACCATCCTTTTGAGACATATTTACTGTTTGCAAGGACTGTATATTTTTAATATTCATGTAGTGAAGCAACATATTGCCTTAATTAAAATAAGTCAAATTAATTTATCAATCTCTGTTTGAAATTTGTCAAATAGTGATTAAGGTATAATAGAAAGATGCAGTCATAGCTACCAGGAATTCAGCAGTTGTCTCACAGTGAGAAACTCTTGACCTTACAACTCATTTACTCTTCGCCTTGGCCTGGTAATCTCCAGAAGGAAATGATGTGGAACACATGAGGATTCAGGTCAGAACCTTGTTAGAAACAGCATGAAAGAGCAAAATATTGTTAGGACTCTCAATAAGTTATGACTGAAAATTATTTAAAGGTAAAATTATGCTAGGATGCAAAAGGAGCAAGCAGAAAAATAATTAAGTAATAAGATTTTATTCTACAGAAATCACATCAAGCCTGATACATATTGACATTATACCACTATGCAAGATGCCTACCTATGTACAGACTGATTTTCTCTGTTCTATTGTAAATATTTTTGTTTTCAAAAGCCTATTGCTATTTATGATAATGAATGTCAAGAAACAGATACACAATTCTATTATGTGTACGTAGGTTTTTCCTATTTGCTCTACTTCTTACAGTGATAAAATCTTGTAGTAATTTATGCAAAAATATTTGGACAATAAACAGAGTCAGTTCTGTTTAATTACAAACAACCAAGTTCTCTCTCAAAATGTCATTAAACTCCCTTCACTCCCACATTCAGATACTGTGCTTATTCACAGTTTTCTTTACTCCATAACAGTACCAATACCTGCAAGCTTGTACACAAATTGGAAGTAGAAAAATGTGTCCAAAAAAGATTTATTCAGCCTAAAATCATAACTGACAGTATCTGAACAAACTATGCTCTTAGGCAAGTTGCAGTTGTGTATTTTTTCTTTCTGTATGTTTAGTAGTACTCCATTTCTGAGAGTGGTTAAATGTTGTTTAGCATCATCTTATCATTATTTTCCCACTGCTTAGCTTCTGCCTTGTATCTGGATTTTACCTAAACTCTCCAGTGTGGAGAGTGCAATCACACACAGTCTCATCACATCTGCCTCACTGTTACTCCAAATTTCTAACCTTGATGGTTACTCCCTTGCCTCCCCTCCGGGTTTCTCACCATGTCTCTACTAGATAAAGGCCTATTCTACTTATATTGACTTATATTGATTATATACTTATATACTTATATACTTATATTGATTATATAAATCAATAATCTAGCTATGGCTTATCTGTTTCATCCTCTAGTTACTGGCTACTGATGAATAATCCTCTTCAAGATCTGAATCTTTTCTGGAGGACTTAAGGTCCAGTAAAATATTCGACTGGAGATCATGCTTTGGTTTTTTAATTGCATATCTAGGCTGACAGTCTGTCCATATGAAAAGAGGATGTTCAGTGGACCTTTGGCTTCATCATATTCTTGAAGACTAGAAATGTGGCTGTCCTATTCAATACCAACAGAGAAGGAAACCTCCACCAAAAAAAGTCCTTTCTGCATCCAAGATACTTCCTGACAAAAGAGGAAAGGCTGTAAAACTCTGTGTGCTGTTATGAAAAAAGTGAATATAAGGGAACTGATCTTAAGAAATCATGTCAACACTGAGAAAACCAGAAAAAATCTCCATAAAATGGAGGGGAAAAGCAATATGTTGAAAAAGTTTCAATGTGATCACCAAAGTCGGGCTTGTCAGCAGACTATGCTCTCTCAGACAGTAGTGAATATGCTGTGATTCCTCTATTGTTACCAAGTGCTTAACAGGAGAGAAATTCTCAATTAGTGAGAACAAGATCTTTGTTATATACACATTCAAAAATGCATTTTAGGATCAGCAAGTAGATGTTATTCTTTCATGTCCAGGACACGCATATCCCACATTAGGATGCCGGTGAAATGCTCACACCAATGCTTATTGCACTTGCTGCAATCCTCAAAAACAATCTCATGACATCAGAATTGACATTAAGAGACTCCTTTCCAAATTACCTGTTGTTGTACAGGAAACCACCAGATGGCGACTAGAAATGCAGATCATCATTTCCTGAGACTGAATAATGTTCTGTCTTCAGCCATGGCTTGCTGGTGGCCTCAGAGGGCAGTCAACTTAGAGTCGATGAAAGGAAAGCATTTATCACCTTCTGCAGTTTACACCTGCCTGCCAACCAAAACTTTAAGAGAGCTGCAAACAACTTAAGCATGCATAGATCTGTTCATAATGTCATAGTCTGCTATGAAATTTATTCTACAAGCTCTCCTTTGCCCCCAGCTTAGCAACACATGCAGCCTCTGAATGTGGCAGAGATAAATCTGCTATTTCACTCAAGAAATTCTAGGTCACCTATCAGCTCAGTGTCTGGGAGCAAGTCATATTGTAACAGAAAACTGGAGCCAAATTGTTCTGAAAGATAAAGTATTAGTATAAAGTATTATACTGCAGAAGAAAATAAAAATAAAGGGGAAAAGGCTGAGGGCAGAAGTGAGAAAGCTTTTCCATTATTATAATAATACACATATTTATTAATCTGTCTTAGTATTCCTTTACTCCTAAACCTCTGTGTATCAAATGAATGAAAGTCTTCTTGTTGCCAATGTGTCAGCTTAACTGGGTTTATGATTTTCTTTGTTACATCTGCTTCATTAATTTGCTTTAAATGACCTGAGAAACTGCTGGGAACATATTTTACTGCTAAATAATTTATGTGGACAGTAATGATATGTGGATACTAGTCTGCAGCTGCCTTCCCTTATACAAGCTACAGTCCACTCTTGCAGATAACAAAGCTAATTACAAAACATCCACAGTTCTTCACAGTACCCTCTAGTTTGACTAGCTATGCAGCTTCAGTGGCTAGTGGCTATCACATCTGCTTATGTTGCATTGAGTTCCCTCTGTCTTGCTCGAAAGAACATTTACCATACTTGCATTGTGTATTTGAATATGCAAACTATGGGTTAGAAGATTTTGAATGAGTCTCACCTTTATGTTCAGCCCTTTAGGTTTATATGAAGAAAATACAGCTCTGGATGGATCAGCTAATCTTTCTTCTTTCACTTTTGAAATAAAGTGTTAAAGTGTTTTGGGTGTTTTAGTGGATGGGGCGATTTTTGTTTGTTTTGATACTTCTGCATATCCTGAACATCTTTATCAAAGAACAAAGTAGGAATTCTTCCCAACTATCTCTTGATAAAAATGACAATGATTACTTAAAATTCAGTGGAAGAAGCCAATTTTCTTTTGTTAATATATTTTTTCAGTTTCAATCTGATTAATTGGATATGACCAAGAATATTCTTTCTTTATCAACTTAAGATTTTTGTTTTAAATAAAGCCACCAAAATAACATGTAAAAAGAGCTTGGAGGAGTTGAGGAACCACCACAAGTGGAACAAGACTTCTCGTCAAGAAATGTTTAGTTTTGTGAATTGTGCCTGGCAATTAATAGGAAAGGGACCACTACTTTACCAAAGAACTAGACTCAGTGCAGTTATGGTATTAAATATAAAGCACAGTTATAGTACCAAACAAAACATATTTAATAGTAGAGGAATTAAACATGGATTAACTGCAGGTATAGCTTGCAAAGTATTCCTATCGTCCAGAAAACTCCCTTTGCACTTCTCTAATAGACAAGATTGTTCAATTGATTTAAATTTGTACTTGGTTTTTCAGTGGTCCTAGAACCTGAAGATGTGCTTTTTGATTGTGAGTGGAATTTGAGTTGTCAGTTTCTTTGGCTTTCAGTCGCCTTTCCAAAAGAAATGTTTGGAGTTGGGCCTGGAGAGGATAACTAAAGCTGAAGGTACAGAAAGTGTTGTTCTGCTTTGGAAAGTGGCCTAAACGGGTACATCATCTCAGGGACATCACCAGAATTAAAGGACTTCCAGAAAATATCATGTTATTGCTACCAGTCCTTGCTACTCCTTTTGGTACTACAGCATACATTCCCCACTCTTCCAGCCAACCCCACATGAGATGCATAAAGATGCAAGGGAAGGAAGTAATTTCCCATTTTCTTCAAACATGTTTGAACATCAGCTCCATTGTTCTCTTCAGGTCCTTACAGTGGTTGTCAGGTGCCTTATGGCTTCCACAGAAAAAGGAGAAATGACAGATAAAAATGTAGTGTTCGTCTAGCTCTTGCTGTTCTGCAGGTGTTTACTATTGTCTGAGTATATTTATTCAGTTACCTAAATTTCATATTGAACATTCCATATTCCATAATCTATAAAAATTATATTAGTGTATGTATATATATGATATCCATAATGTCAAATATATATTCTATAATATATTAATATTCTGCGCTTTTTCCTATCCCAAAATACTCATTTACCTGCCCCTGATGATCAAATTATGGCTTGAGTGCAAATTTTTATTTCTAATTTTTATAGATCACATGCAATGACCATGCCCATTACAGTTTATTTGGATTTGAGCTCTTTAAGCACTGGTACAAAACTATGTATATCACAGTCTGTGATATAAAATATTGTTTCATAAATACAGTGGGTATGTACTAAGAAATACAAAGAAATTAAAGAAATGAAAGAAATAGAAATACTCTTTAGAGTTCTTGTTGATAAGCCCTTAATGTGTGCATGTTCTGCCAATAAGATTTCACTTACTGTAGGTTTCATTTCATAAATAAAGTAGAAAGCATGCATGAAAGTAATTTTTATACACCACCAATTTCCTTCAAAACCAGAGCATATTCCAACAACTCTGGTTTTTGTATGTCTAGTAAATGGGAGTTGTGAGCAAGAAAACAAGAAGCATCTGAAATAAAGTTTGGGCATGCTTTTCCTAAACTGTTCATTAATAAGTCCAAAAAAACTATCAAAAATTACATGTGACCCTTTGCGGGACTATTAGTCAGTCACCCAAATTTTGGCTGAATTAACTCAGAAAATCTTTTTTGCTTTTTGTTGATATATGAGGTGTACAAACAGCTGTGAGAACAAACATAAACTTCTGGAAACAGCCCTCTTCCCCTAACCCATTATTCTGGGGAAAAAGCCATTATTTTCTCCAACATATAATGCTGAGTGGACTAGGCCATCTCCTTTCTTTGTAACATTAGATCAGATAATGCCAAATAAATTTAAAAGAAAACACCTCCATTAATGATGGAATCAAACTTCTTAACCAAATAGCAAACAATTTTAGTATTAAAATTTACCCTGATGCTGACTTGAGATTGGAAACCAAAATGAGGACATGGTAAGGAGAGAATGTGTTAATTCAGTGGTGTTCTTTCTAATCTGACTTTTCACTGAGCAAGGCAACTCAGAAGATGGCAATTTCAAAGCTACATATTCATAATTCTTGTCACTCACTCTATGTCATAAATTTCAGGATCTAATAAATTTTAAGAAGCATCAATGATTGGTGTGATATAAGCAAAATATTTTAATACCTATCTCAGTTGAAATCACCACAAAACTAAAGACATATTATGAGATTAATGTAACTAAATGAAAAGTTTGTTTACGTAAAAGAGGATTTTGCTATGGAGTGTACTTGTTCAACCAGCTTTTAACTGTAATGATAACTGTAAGCACAGTTTTCCACCTCCAATTGTTCGCTGTTTTCTATTGTAAACTTTGGTGTTTACTTGCACATTTTATAGGAATATTTTCTATGAGAGAGAAAGTGTAGTCCCACACTACACTGAGGTGAAGACACGGAGTTTCATTCCATAAACTTACTGTTTCCACCAGAAAATCTTGCATCTACATTTTCTCTGTAGTGTGACAGGTTGTTCCTCATAAAAAATGATTGTAACATCAGACACAAGAGGATTTCACACAATTTTCAGTGAGGCAGATTTCCTTTTATACTCGATTTATGAACCTCATTCTACTTTGACATCAAGACCTTCAAGAGGTCCAGTTGATAAATCTGAAATCTCTGAATGCTCAACTCAAAAGCCCCAAATCCAGACTGTATGGGGCAAGTCTACCAATGCCCACTACTGTGGCTTCCAAAGTGTTTTGAGATAAGGACATTTTCTATTTATTTTAATAACAGCAGTAATAAAGCTGTAGATGGGATGCCCAGAGAAGCTGTGAAATTTCTGTCTTTGGAGATTCTGGAAACCTGACAATACAAGTTGTCCTCATTTTGTTCAGGGTTCACTAAGCTACAGCTCTCTGCAGGTGACAAAGTTGATTGTCCAACCCAGGTCTCCCTATGATTGAACAGCAGAAAGCCAAGAGACTGAGTAGCTTCTGTTACTTCCCCCACGGTTAGAATGGTAGCTGAGGGTTGCTCTGGAAATTCAGCTCTGGAGGGACTGTGGGAGATTATGCTGTCCTTTCTTTCCAACAACCCCACAGACACTTCTAGCTCTCAGTTCCTGAGTTATTCACTATCAGAACTTCTGATTTCTTAGATCTCGGAGAAAAATCCTTTCTTACCTGCTCTCACCTTCTGTCCTCCTCCTCTATTACCCCCTTCATCCTTCTGTCCTAGCCTATGGATTAACCATGAAAATGGAACATCTTAACCCATTAGGGTCCTCTACATTGATATCACCTTAGAAGAAACAAATCTTTGAACCCTGCCTCCTAAGTCCTTCCATTTAAAGCACACATCATCAAGTTGGATGTCCCACTGCCAAAGATTCCCTTGCCTCCTCTAGACAGAAGTACCCCATTCCTCCCTGATAGGCTATAATAATTGAAGGATATCCTGTTGTAAAAGCCAAAACCCTCAAGACAGCACCAGCCACTAAGACAGAAGTTTGTTTGAATAATATGTCTATTTCTAGCTGCACCCTTTTCTCTAACTGGTAAAATGCAGTAAAAGATAACTTGGGTACCAATTCTTTGGTTGTACATCCAGAGCTTTGTAATTTTCTTTGATTTTGTCCTGGTTCCAGCTTGCAGTGTCATTTATTTCCACATGAAAGGGTAGCAATGGACAGAAGTCTGTGTTCTTGACAAGCTGTGGCACCCTCTTGACAACATCTCGGACCTTAGCTCCCAGAAGGCAGCACACTTCTCATGACTCCCTGTCAGACCAGCAGATGAGTCTGGGTGCCTGAGTGCCCTTTAACAGAGAATCGCCCCCTCATTGTTTCTTTTTGCAGTGTATGCATCTGAAATATCTGTAAGGTAAGAAGCATTTTTGTCCCCATTTCTGAGCAGAGAATTGAAGCTTTGGAAGATTAAATGAATTGCCCAAAGTGATACAGGTAGTAAGGAATAAATCCTAGTCTCTGACACCAACTCAGTGCTTTAGTAATCCTCTCAGTTACAGTTGCTATAAGAAAATAAGCCTGATCCCTTGTAAATATTGCCTAGACCTTCAGATGTGTAATCCTGCTTGAATGTGTAATGTCTGTTTCATTGGCTGGAGAACGGAAAGCCAGCTAACTACATGAAGACATCATTATCACACTTTAAGAGAACCCATGACTGCATTGGATGGTACTCACACTCTTCTGTTGCTGCCCTGTACAGCCACAGTAAAGCCAGGTCAGAATCTGCAGAGATGTAAAGTTTTAGAGTCTTCTTCTATCAAAATGTTAAATAATGGCTTTGAAATCTAGTGCACATATAAAAGATTGTATTTGTACATATACTAAATACACTACTTAGGGTTTTTTAGTATTTTGAAACTGCTTATTACACCTTAAAAAGCCTTTATGAACTAAAGGTAAAGGCCTACACATTGCTCTGAAGTTCTAGCAGGTCACGGATAACAGAGAAAAGCAAAGAATGCTAAAAATGTAGCTATGATTTCATGGGACTGGTTAGTTATTGCCAAAATATGTTAATGTGAACCTCTGATATTCAATTTTGAGGTATATCAATACAAAGAGAATGCCCAAATTTTGCTCAGGCGATGACAGCAGAGAACACAAAAATACTAATGAAGGTGAAATCAACAGAAGAAGAATTTTTAAAGCGCACCCAAAAAAAAAAAAAAAAAAAAAAAGACCTAGATAAGATTCAGTCACTACTTAGAGGTATATTCATGCATTTTGAGAATAGTGAGAAAAGGGAAAAATATCACAAATTTGAAAAGACTTTAAAGTTTTTTTGAGTTCTTGATGTTTATAAGTGATGTTCAGTGGTAATGTTGGTTATTTGATCTCTAAGCTTTGCTAAATTGTTCACATTTAGCCTACCAGAATAAATCTCCAGTGGTTCAGAAAGGTTAACTATACAGTATACTTTGACAGGATATTTCACCACGTATTAATGAAATCTCACTGTTTGCTTTCTCTTCTATCAAGTATTTTCATTTTAATTCGCAAAGGCTTCTGCTGTTTCTTTGTTGTTCCTTTATTCTTTGATTTACTCTGGAACACTTCCCCAGTCTTAGGAGGGGTTATTACTGCCACTGTTTTGTCCCCTAACATAGGAGGAACATCATGTCAATGAATCTCTTTATGCCCTTCCTCCACAAATTATTAATTCAGATAAAATAGTGGAAAGTCACACAGCATAAAAACTTTTCTCATGATAAATATGGGTTGCAAGGATCTCGATGTCTTGCAATCCATACTGTTTTTTCCTGCTGTTAGACACAATCTCTGCATGCATTCTGTGCCACAACTCACTACCACTATTGAAAACTCAGCTCTTTATACATATACTCCCTTCTCACATCTTCTCACCAAAAGCAGCTCCTTCAGCCTGTCACAACCAACCTCACCTCATTACAAGCACAAACCAATAAACCTTAAAGACTCAGGCATGATTTTGTCTGCTCCACAGGGGTCCATCAGCCTGCTCAGAACTGCTCATATAGAATGAAAACAGAACAGACATATGAAAAGGGGAAACTGGGGGTAAAGAGAAGGCAAACTAAGGCAAATTTAAGGATAAAATAAACAGTAGAAATTCTGCTTTTTCAATGCCATGTACCAAAACTGACTAACTTGAAATATGGTAAGATTAACTGTAATCATGGAAAATATTAAATGGACTAGCAACTAAAATTTATCTGAAATTTGTCTGGAAACTTTTTTGTGATTCACTTCACCAGTCATGCTGAGGGGTGTAATATCTACCCTTCCTTACAAAGAGTTTAAGAACCCCTTTTTCTCATGAAACCAAACCTTTGGAATAATAGAAATCTCTACCTGGGATTGTGTTACAGCAGAGAACTTAAGTGCTAGAAATATCTTGGAGGAATGGAGAGAAAAGGGAATGGAAGGATGAAAGAATGCCGTGATGTAACCAGCAGATTAATGAAAAATAATGCGGTTTACCAGCAATAGCATATCAACCATCCTCCTTGAAAACCTACTAAAAGTATCTGCAGTCCAAAATTAAGATGTTAAATGTTGCTCCTTTCAAATCAAATAATCTGCAAAATTAGAAAAGATTCGTTTTTGTGGGAGAGAAAATTACAAAAGATCCTAGCACTTTGTGTGATAAGGTATTAGAATGGACAGATAACTTTCCAGTTTTCAGTGCAGCAGACATAACTCTGCATTTGGCGTAATCTACTCAGTAGCATTTATTTTCCTGAGCATGATGACCATAAAAGGTCCTAGGCCCAGTCACAGGAGGTCAGTGCTGACTTGCTGACACTGCATCTCCCTTTGCCCTATCTCCTCACGGCCAGGACTGTGACAACAAAAGCAGTGATTTTGATTTATGATTATTTTTGAGGGGCTTCTTTTGTTTCCACTGAATGGAAGTCTACAGTGTCCCTTTCCTCAGGGGTGTCCCACTGCCAGGCAAGGCAACATGGGGGAAAAGCTGGCAGTGAGATAAAATGTAGCTACCCTCTCACAAGGAGCTCCCTATTAAAAAAAAATCTGAGAAACTACCACCATTTATTATCTTAAATTTCCTTGATATGTAATGCTACAGCACTGGGAATCTTCACATTTTTTTAAAGGCAATGCAAAATGATGCCTGGATATTGAGGAAGTTATGTGTATTTATACAAAGTAAAATATGGCATAGAAACATGATAGATATTTGCACATAATAACACATGCTTTAGCATACTGCTTTCTCTGTAGGTTTGTGAATCTGCTGTCTCCAAAATTGGAAGTGTTCTGAGGCAAAGGGTGGCACCATATCTTTAGTCCCTGTACCAGCCTCAGTTTTTTAACCATAAGAATATTTCCAATAAGAGTTTTTAATATTAAGCTTTTTCCCAAAAGGGAAAATATCAATATGCCTTGAAAAATTTGGGACAGGAAATCATTATTTGAAAATAAGTGGGCATTATGCTTTTGATCACAAATTTCTCTTCTGATATTCAGCTGAGAAGCAATTATCTTGAATTTGGTTTAAAGGAAGAGTAGAATTGTTTTGCAATTGGAAATATAAAATTTTTGGAAACAAGGAATTAATAATTTAGAGGAAATTATTTATATTTTCTGAAAGAAGTGTCTGTAAAATAACAAACAAAACACTCTTCCTTCATCTGCTTCCTTACACCCTCTGTGGGGAGAAACAAGACCAAGAAAATAACAGAAGAACAGTGGGAATTTTCTCTATGTAAAAAGGGTTTGTTATCAACAGTTATAGCTTGAAAGCAACAGGTTGCAAAATTCTCAACAGCCATTCTTCTGGGAGAAAATTCTATTTCCCCTAAACTGGAATTTTCAAAATGAACGCAGCAGGAATTTTCCATTGGAAAGAGTCTTTAGTTATACTGGATTTTTTATCCACAATAAAAGCAAAGAGACTTCACCCAGAGTAGTCATAGCTCAGTAGTTGTGCAGCTACCTGCATAAATGGGTCCTTAGTTTAAGGTCCATTTTGCCCAATTCAGAAAAGGACATTTTTACATCCCAACTGAGTATCCTGGCTAAGGAAATAGGATCAATCATACCCTTTCTTCAGCACAGTGATATTCTATATAAATGATCCTGTAGGCCAGCTACTTAAAGACTGACCCAATGGTAGCTGCATTCCCTTGAGGACCAAGAAAACGAGACCCAAGGCCCCTCTATGAAAAATACTTAATTATTTATCTGACATAAAATAGTTCCACTAAGACAGCTTGGAAAAGGACACTATACTCTGCCAGCTACCATACATATCTAGTCAGCAGGAAAGACCACGCCTATCTTGTTCCATCTATAATTATACACTAAAGAAAGAAAAACATCATAATGGACACATTTTTGTTCTAGCATATTGCTTTGATCACTCTAAAGGCTAGAAAAGTTCATATGGGAAATAAGGAGGAAGGTTTTTGCTAGAACTATTTATTAATGACAGTGATAGATATTTTTTCACCCATTTTTAGATCAAGATGTGGTCCAAGTTCAAGCAGGTTTTTTTCAGGGAGCTCTCATGGCCAAGTCTGTCAGGAGGGCTTATTAGGTGGTTACAGTAATTTCTCTGGGCTCTGTAAGTTTAGAATTTATGAAGATGACACAATAAAAGAAGACATGTCATCAGCAAAGTACAGTGAAGTAGCTGTGAGTGACCTACTGAGCTGGCTGCATGGTTAGGCCATTTGTTCCGAACAAGACACATACCAAACTTTAAGACAGTGGCCACAGTCCCTCCAGATATGAGGATAAACATCTACCCTGAAAAACCATATGAGATTTTGGACAGAAAAGGATCTTGTGGGCTTCTCCACAAATCCAAAAGAGCAAACAGAAATCTGTTCTTTTCTTCCAAGGCTGTTTGCTATTTAGGCAACCAGAGCTGCAATATAAAATTCTACTCCACTATGAAGTTTTTTGTAACTTGAATTTTATTCCTAAATTGAAATGCTGTAAAGTCGCCAGTATTTCAACCAGATTTCATAGCAGAGAACAACAGCAGAGAGCATGAAATTCTTACTCTAGATATCTACCACCTAGCCTTTCCAAAGCAGACTTACCATCTGAACTCAGTTATATTCTTGCAGAGATAATCAATACAGTTAATGGAGTTTAAAGAACTATTCATGTGATCAAATTTAGGACAAGATGAACTGCTCTCTAGATGCCATTAACTGTATTGGCTATATCTTCATTGACTCTAATGGGACTTATACAATTAATTCAAATACAGCCAGATGTATTACATGTAACCAAGGCAAGATGAATCTCCACTATGTGGATAATGAAAATACTCACAGCTACATTAGACAGTGTACATGATATGGGTACACAAGACTTTTTTTCTTTAAATCTCTTGGATTCATCTGAAATTGAACTGAAGACTGCTCTCAGCCTTTATCATGGCTAAGAAGCTGAAAGCAAGCAGACATTGCTAATAGCACTATTCCCTGTGTGACATGGAGTAAAAGAACTGCTGTATCTTAGCAATGCTATAGTGACTGGCCATCTAGGTTTGAGTGGATTACTGCCTTTGATGTGTGTGTGAATATGAATAAATATGCATCCCTAGAAATCAAACTGTATCCTTGTCTGCTTATAGCAATATGCCCATTTCAGTAACACAAGGGATAACTGGACTTCAGGGTTGAAATTTTCAAACATTTGACTATTCTAACCTACACTGATTAGAAATGAGAATTTTGGATCTTCAGTAGTCTGTTATTATTTGCCTTAGATTATAAAATATGTTATGTGTGACATAATGTCATTATTTTAACATAAATTCAAATCCAAATAGATGAATACAAGAATCTAAATATAGAAAAAAAAACCCCAAATAAAAACATTATGGATCTTTTAGAAAGATCTACATGCCAAAATATTTTTAAGAATGCTAGAAGGTGAAAAGTTTCTTGTAATAACTATTCTCATAAAGTATATGCAAATGTTCACTATAATGAATAAAAGATTATTAAATTCTTTTGTACCCTGAATCCATGTTTGGCTCGACCTTATCTCATTAAGAACTTGGTGCTGAAATAATATCTGCCAGATGGCATTATAATTCTGGGTCCAAGGAGCATGGGCTAATTCCTTCAGGTGAAATGTTTTCAGCCAGGACATATCAGAAGTGGTCTCCTGCTACCTTTAGAATTTGTTTAACAGAGACCGATAGTTTGTCTAAAAATACAGTCATACAGTTCAGTCTAATTCCAGTACTTTAACTGATAGGAACACAATTTCAAATGACCAGCTGGAACATTTCATTTTATTTCTTGTTATTGATTCTGGCAGGAAGAATAATTTGTGAGTTTTTCTCAAAAGTTCAGTAATACAAAATAGTTATTTTCCACAGAATTATGGGAACATGGATCTTTTAGACTGCATATAACAATAAAATTTTGGTTTCATTAATGACAATATTTCTGTAACTCCCTTATTTTCAAAAATTCTGTTCTTCTCTGGGCATACATTATTTACTGGTAAAAGTAAGCAAAAGGACATCTTTTTTTCCAAAAACATAGGACAACCTTCAGTTCTTGTGTGAGATGGCAGGGAAGAGATTCTTTGTAGTTTTACAGCTGAATATATGAAACTTGCATGTGCAGACCATAAGATATGTCATTTTGAAAGGGATTTATGTCATTCTGAGCATGTAGTTATGAACAAGTACAACTGCTGTAGGTCAGTATGCAAACTAGATACAAAAGGATAAAGAAACTCCATTTGAGCTTTCAAAACCATAGGGGAGCAAAAAACGTACAACCAGATATTAAAAATGACATGATACAAAATTACAGACCTCATCAGTTTCATCTTTATTTGAGTCATGATATGGAACTGTCATGGCTTAGGAATGGTATTCCCCAACTTAGTACTCTCACTACAAAGAAAACCACAAATGCTTACCCCCTCTGGTGGGAGACAATAGGCAGAGATCACAAGTTAAGAACACTGACTGGAAAAAGCAATGAGATAAGAAAATGAACAGTAGCAGCAACAATACTAATAACAGAAAGTGTACAAAAGAGAGGGTGATTTACATGAAAAATGCTCACTCAGCTTAACCCAAGGCAGTTTGACCCCAAGACAAAGAACAATGGCTAAAGAGTTCCACTACCCAGAAGCAGACTCCCTTCCTTCTGCCTCCAGGGGTGATGTATTTGCTGTGGAATAACAAACCCAGAGGTGCCCACAGGGCTGCAAGGCGCTGCCCACTCATGGCTACTGAGAAAAAATTAACCCTGTCCTGGCTAAATCCAGAATAGGAACCACAGTGATGGCAGGTGAATTACTTAGACTGTCCTGAGTAGTGAAATTATCGGGAGAAAAATTAAATTAAAAATGAAACAAAAATAAAGGTAGAAATGTAATTTTAAAAGTCCAGGAGGGAAAAAAAAGCTGCCAATAAGCCCTGTGTGAGCAACAATGAAAGTCCTGTTATCCCAGACAAACTGTCTTCCACTTAAGAGTCAGCCCAAGGACATGAACACTAAAAACAGTCCCATGCAAATGTTGGGAAAGACTGAAGACCTTTTTCTGGATGTCAGCTCAGACACAGACCAGTGGGCCAGCTGGGCAAGACTATAACTTGAACCTACCCTTGCTAATAGAAAGCATGCATTTTAATATGGCAATAGGGCAGTACAATATTTATCGCAGTTATGACCTTCACTCAAAACCTGGGCTTTTAAACAGCATTGGGGAAGAGCTGTTTACCAGGAAGCATCCATTTTGACTCAGCAAAATTATGTTCTTTGTCAGTCAAAAGGTTCTCAGGCAGAATGATAATGCTCAGAAAGGAGCTTCACAGATTTGCTTTAAATACCAGAGAAACCCTGTAATTTGGTGTGGACTGAAATCACCACAAACTGAATATATCTACTAGCAGAGTATACAAACGCTGTTACACAAATGATACTGAATATCAGTGGACCTCTACAGGATCAAAAACTAAACACAATAAATCCATTCAGGTCTTCTAAAGAACTATAGCCTACATTATCACGATCAGGAATTAGGAGCTGTCAGACCGTAGTCACTGATTATAAAGACACATCAGTATCTTGTGTGTAATGGCTCCACTAGGTAAAACTATCCTGCTACTGACATGTATGATCATGTAACACACATACAACCTCAACTTTTCAATAATAGTAAGAGATTTGCAGAAGTGCTTTATTTTCTCCTTTTTCTTTTTTGTAGTTATGTGTGTTTAACAGCATTGTGCTGGTTTTCATTTTCATTCTTCATGCTTTAGGAGTAACACAAAGTAACCAGAACTGATAGTCAGCAAACAGCAGGGAAATGTTTTCAAAGAGGGAGAAACAGGAGATATTTTTGATCATGTTTTTGACCTGTCCCAGTGACCCTGTGGAGACAGCCCAAAACTTCACGAAAGGAAATATTTGTTTAAAAATGTCTCTGAATCCCAGGATGTTGTAGTAGAAATTGCAGGCTGGTATTTTTCTACAAGTCTCTTCACGGTGTTAACTCTAGTTAGGATGTAGAGTCTATTCTTAGCATCAGTGTTTTATACTGATCTTAAGCAGTATATTCATTTTAGAGCCTCACAGGTCTTACCTACCAAAATTTAATTTTCAGCATGGTCACACAGCATTCGGTTAGCTTAGCATGTGGATGTACTTAGTTTGATGATGTTTCTTTAACATTAGCTACATTACCAAAATTGCTATGCATTTCCAAATGTTAAGTTTCCACAGCTGTAAACACCAAAATAATCAATTCCATGTGCATAATTGCAGATTGAATAGTGGTATTAAATCACATTAATCCTTCTGCTTTGATGTACACCTTCTTTATCCAGCAACAACAATCACCCTAGCAGGGAAGACAGTAATAGCAGATCTTCTGACACTCAGAGGGTTCAGCCACAATCTGTGAGGTTTAGCAGAGATCAACCTTTAAGTCTCTGAAGCCAAATTAGAACATAAGACAAACTAGGTTTTTTTAAACTCTCAGCTTCCTGAGTTTTCCTCAGTTTTCTTTACAGCACTTACAGACTCAGTCCTCCTGTGCCTAAAATCTTTCAGTTCTATAATCCTCCCTCTAGCTGTATGCTCTGTAACCTCTGAATGCAAATCAAAGGACCTCAGCTGGTGATTCTAGCTGGCTGCTAAACAGTCTTCTCACGCTCCTGGTAAAGTCCCCATGTGTTACGTGGAAAATGCTCCCTAATTCAGTTACAGCTACCTTACACTTTGGAAAAGATCTTGGTGCAAAGAATTTGCACCAAACCACTTCAGACTTCACTTTTGTATATTTGTGCAGTGATATCTAGGTTTGAATACATAAATAGCAATTTTATACATGGAGAAGAGCAAAGAGGAATTCCACAGGACTTTGGATCTGATTCATACCAGTTCATCTGATAGACCAGAGAACACTTCCATGTCTGCCCCTCACTTCTGACCTTGTATAGGAGCACAACCCAGCAGTAAATTTGAAAGTTATTTTTTATTTTATGTGAAAAATTTTAGATTTGTTTCATTTTCACCATTGAAGCATAAATCCTCCACAATATCAGTTAATAAAGAAAGAGAACCAAGTAGAAACATTCAACAGCTCAGAAGGCAGCTAATGGAATTTATCTATTGTGTAAGTCAAAT
The DNA here is from genome assembly GCA_910950805.1 of Acrocephalus scirpaceus scirpaceus. Taxonomy (NCBI): domain Eukaryota; kingdom Metazoa; phylum Chordata; class Aves; order Passeriformes; family Sylviidae; genus Acrocephalus; species Acrocephalus scirpaceus. The sequence continues at coordinate 127,374,509 of OU383773.1, forward strand.
ATTTTCTATAAGAAAATTCTGCATTCCTTTAACTTTGTTTCCAATTTTTCTCTCCCCTTTCTTGCATTTACTTGAGTCCGATCCCCAGGGCAACAAAAAAGCTGATGAACCTCAGCATTCTGAGTCCACGCAGACCATTTTGGAATAACTCTCAGAAGACTAGGAAAAAGCAGATCCTAAGACTGGCCGCGGCCAGGGGAATTGACACAGATCCCTACTTGCCAGAGGTGATTTTTCCAGTCTGAGTTTTCTGCTGCAAATGCTAAATGTTTTGCTCAGCTGTTTATTAGAGTCAAAACTTAGCAAGTTCTTTGCAAATCCTGCAAAATCTTTTGAACTTATCTGGACAGTGCCGTAGGATCTCTACAGAATGGATCTCCAGATATTATTGATGATTTGTCCCATGAAATGTCAGAATGAAAGTGAAAAAACTACAGATGAATAGAGATTTCATGATTGATTGGTTGGTTTGAGGTTTTTTCTTCCATATTCTTTAAGATCTTAGACATTGCTTCTCTCATTGAGGAAAGACATAGTTGAGCCATTTTCACTCCAATGTGAACAGTGAAGCAGAGAGATATTCCTCCCCAGAAGGAGGAAAAGTGTCATTTTCTTGAAGGTTTGAGGAGATCAAATTTATGCCTTCACCATGTATAATACAAGGGGGGTTTTATGGATAATTGACTACCTAAAAATTTATAACTAAGGCATCCATGTTATTTATGAACAAGTTCATTTTGGAAATGATGACACTGTCTGTTGGGAGGTTTAGCTTGCAGGCAGGCTACTGGCCCCCACTCTTGGGGAAAGGAGATCATGCTACTCAGGACTCTTTTGGTCTGTTGTCCCTGAATGATGGTGTCCAGAGGAAGACCCACTATGTAGAATAGGAACATTAATCAACATAGGTCTTATAGGATGTCAAGAGCATTTGTTCTTTGGGGGTGGTTTTCTGACCTGTTCCAATGGGGAAAAGAGAGAATATCCCTGTCCTGTTGATCTTTATGGAAGTTCACAAATTTGGTTTCTTATTCTCAGCCTATTCTGCAGTGACTGCCTCTCCAGCTGTCCTGAAAGACAAAGCAGTTACTTCCCATGAATATAAATATCTTCAGAACTACCCCAAACTGAGTCAAAGTACTCAAAAGCTATAAAAGAGAATTGACAGGCAAAGGGATCATAGACACTCATTTACACAATTAACACACAAGATGTAAAGTATGAACACCTGACTCTTATTCTCTGACTAGATCAGACTGAAATACATTAATATTAACTGTATGGAGGCATTTATTTAGTAACTAGCAAGCAGAATATTTTGATCTGGTTCATGCAGTCATTAGGACACACTAACTATACAGGCTGATATTACCACAGGCAGCAAGAAAAGAGTTACTGTTGTCAATAGCTCACATACATATGTCTTCTTGCACAGATGCATTGCTTTCTTTGTGGTGGGACTAAAAGGATGTGGAAGTAAAAGAGTGTGTATATTTCACAAGATTAAAGCAATGTATCCAAGTTCAACAACTATCTGCTTCTGATTTTTAAAAAAATATTATCTTGATGTTTTCCTATGTCACCAAACAGCTCTCTATCCTTGCTTTTCTTCCACTGCTTACAAAACAAAACATCTCTTTTCTTACAGAGTTAAAGAAACAAGAATCTCACTGTTTTTGACCATGGGAAAGAATGCACAAGTTATTGTATACTTGAAATTCCCAGTGAGAATTTTAGGAGAAAAAAGGAGAGGGTTAATTTCTCTGTATTGTCAGCAGGCTTCCTTCACCCTACAGTGAAAATTCCAGAACAGAACAGTAAGACCCAAATAACAAGGCAAATCATAATAATGACAGCAAATAAATAACAGTGTTAGGACATATTCCAGTCATCTCTTCTGCCTTTTATTTTGCCAGAGGCATTCTACATTTTTCTATTAAAATAAAACAAATAAAAAGCAGCAACATTTTTTATCAGCTTTGAAAATATTACTTTAAAAAATGGATCCCTCTCAGCAATTTTATTAAAATAAAGTTGAATATCTTCTGCTTTTAAAAGTGGAAATGATTCCGTGCTTTTAATTTCTTTCTGAAGTAACGAATTGCACAGCACCAGAATGCTGCTTACCATTACTGGTTCTGGCCTTAGGGAATGTTACTTTATTACCTTTCCAAACCATACTTCAGAGGAATTAATTAATTGATGCTCTTAGCAGCCTCATCCTGACAAAAACATATGATACTCAAATGTTAAACATGGAAGCTAAGATGAAACTGTCAGGAGAAGGCTGAAAGTGGTTATTAATATGGGTTTTGATAAATATCTTCTCAGGCTCACACTGTGCCTCGTCTACTTTCATCTTAGAAAGTAGTTAATCTGATTGATGAAGATCCTGTTTCAGATTGTCTCCATGCTGAGTTTAATAACTGCTTCTTTTTTTTTTTCCTTAAAAATAAAAAGTCCCTTATTGCACGGCAAAAAAGCTTTGCACTGGCATGTTCTGCAATCATGTGAGAAGCCTAACAGTGAAACCCTTGGGTTTTTTTCACATTCCATGCTTGAACAGTGTTGCTTAATTACCACACCATTCCTTATATGACAGTCCACTCCCTCCTCCCTGAGTGCTTTGCAAAGCAGACTCTGATAAGAAAATTGTCATATGCTGCTAATGTTAAGCCCTTAGGCTTAAAAGAGTAAGCTTGTCATGACATCCTATCAGGCCTCCAGCACAAAGGGGCAACACAGCAAGCCAGTTTTGTGCCATTACTAACATTCCAGTGTTAAAAATGAACAAGCAGGGGGTTTTGTTACTATTTAAATTATTCTGTTTTAAACATATAGTCACAGTTATGGTTGCCAAGTTGAACAGAAAAGTGTACAGATTAACAACTGCAGATGCATTACCACACAGAAACAAAACTTCAAAATAGAGTATATATTTTTGCGCAGAACTTCAAATATTTTCTAAGCAACTAATTCCACAGATAAACTTGGATAACACTGAGGGCTAGTGCAATAGTGAGGAACAGGCTGTATCCACAATCTAGCCAAGACTTTACAGCCCTTTGGGAAATTGTCTGGGAAATGTTATTTTGTGTGAAAATACTGAATCATCAGAAAATAAATTTAGAAAGGTTCAGTTTCTGCTGCCTTTTGTTCCAAAAATTATGTAACGGAATGGGGATTTTGTGTGTGTGTGTGTGTGTTTTTATATGAAAGAGCTCTTTATTTCAGATTTAAGTTGCTTTTCCTAATTAAAATCATGAAGGGAAAATATATCTAAGTAAATGTAAAAACCTGTTCCAATTCACTGAAACTTCGTTTTTATACTGGTACCATGCAAATATTTCTGAAAGGGCAGCAAAAATGTTTTCCTTCTATAAAGAATTACAATATATTAGGGCAGAGTTCCCTGAAATCTTCTCTTAACAATGTAGGCAAACTCAGTTTTTTTCCTGCAAGACCAAGGGGTCTACCAGGAGAATAGTGCTCCTTGTTCCACAGCTGAGGCCTTAGCAGACTTCTGAGGAGACAGAGAATATGTGAATCTGTGTAGAGTGAAGGGAAAACACCTGAAGGGCCAGGCTGTGCTCTCCTTGCAGTAGTGATAAGGAACAGGCAAGGTGAGAATTGAAACTAGACATCTATTTGCTACCTTTCTCCACATACCCAAACCCCTTACTGGTGGGATTGGTGGTACTGCAGAATATGGTTTTCCAGGGCCTAAACGCCAATAAAGGAAATAGGATAGACACACAGCATCTACTGATCATCAGTTCCCACAGGTAAACCAGGGCTGTTCCTTCCTTCCCCAGCCAGGGAAGGATGCAGCTCTTCACCGTGAGGGAAGTTGCACCACTGCCTGCAAATGCCACACACACTGTGGCGCACCAGAGGGAATCTGAGCCTGCTGCCAGTCAAAAGACTGATGATATCTCTGTCTCTTTTGAAATGGAGGAAAAGCTTCTCACATCCTCAACTCCCACAAAGCACTAAAACATAGCACTACCTGTATGCTTTCTCAAAAAATGAAGAGTGGAGGTAAGAGGAGGGGAAAAGAAAAAGACTCGCTTTCCTGAAAGTTAATGTCTTGCTAGACATATAATACAACATGGTTAAATGGTACTTTTATCAGTGTCATTTTATCAGATTATGCTGCTTATAACAATTTTAAACATCACACAAGTGCTTTGGGTGCTGCATCATTTTCAGTGAACTTTCCCAGAGGAACAGCACTCTGAGCCAACTCCCAAAAAATCTAGAACAGAAACTTTGTAAGGAGGACTGGAAATACTCAGGGGGACTATCTTCATAGGAACAGCTGGTGGATTTTCACTCCAGATTGGTGTGGATTTTATTCTTTTTTTTTTTGTTTTGCAATAAGTTACAGACACTGCAAGAAAGATAAATAAGCTGATCCCAAGGGCCAAACAGGGACTATTTCTTATCAAAATGGAAATAAAATCACACTCAATTTCAAAAGAAGAAAAATGTTAAAAAATTAGTATTTTTATAATGATGTTGACTCAGATTTTCTCTTGCACTCTGACTTTTTATGGTTTCACAATGGAAGGGAGGACTGTATATAAGAATAAGAATATTGTATATGTAATAAGAAACTGTATATCTGCCATTGGGAATTATCTTTGCATGGATGTCCCAGTTGGAGAAAAACAGATGTGGATCTTGTCATTATAGGTCTTGTCACTCATTCCCGTCACAGGACTGATAGATACATTGTGTATCAATAGGGCAGCAGGTGGACTGAAGTGAGATAGTCTCATTCATCTATGATGGTAAAGAGGAATTGCTAAAAACAACGTTTCATCCCAAAAAGGATACCCCAAAAACTTCCACAACTGATTACATTGTCAGAACTTTGCTCCCCAAACTCTTCATGCTCAGCCTATTTTTGTCAACTACAAAAACATTTTTCTTTTTCAGAAGGGTATTTATAATCTGCACATAGTAAATATGTCCTGTTTTTCTGAGGTCTCCTCAGACATGCTGAAGTTGAGTCACTCATTTTTATGCATTCTGGAGAAAAAGGAGCAACTTAGCTGTCTTTTGGTGGGAGTTTGATATAATCAAAAAGAGAGAGATGGTTTCCTCTGCTGGAAAACAGAACTGTGAGTACTGTAAGGACATGTAAATAAGTGAGATTTCTCAGTAAGAGAGAGGCAGAAATCGAGGCCAGGTGAGAGAGGAAAGGGAGAAAAAAATGAACTTCTAGGTGAGAAAGGAGTCCATCTTGGTGGATGGAGATAATAAATTCTTTGGTAGAGTAAACCCAAAAAAAGCTAGTAAAATTAGATATTTTGCATGCAAAATTTAATATTTTTATCCTTCATGGGTGTAGAAGATTTTTGTAGTTCCATTGAAATTTTCCTTTCAACTATGAACATTGTCTTTTGTGTGTGGCTGAGGAGGGGGAAGTGACAGAGGAGCACTGATTCTACTCATGATGGTTGTACTAATTTCTTTAGTTGAACCATCATTCTCTTTCTCTCCATCAGTTACTGGTATTCTTCTGTCTCTTCCTACAGTACTAAAGTATATGTAGGAGAAGAAAGATCAATGGAGGAGCTCTTAAAATTTCCTCATCATCCATATCACCAGTTGACTAGGTCTTCCCATTCCATTCACTTTACTCCTGATTTGTTTTATGTACAACTCACTAGTTTTCCTCCCATACCAAGGCTGATGGATCTTATTGAACCTGGAAAAATCATACAAAGTGACTTAACTCCTCATCTTGGAATATAGTCTTTATCTGTCAGGCCAATGCTGAAGGGGCAAATTTGTATCCAGTTTTGGGCCTTCCATTTAGGAAGGATGTTGAGATACTCAAAGGTGTCCAGAGAAGGGCAACAAGGCTGGTGTCTAGACAAACAAGGGTCTAGAACACAAGCCCTACGAGGAGGGGCTGAGGAAGCTGGGGTTGTTTAGCCTGGGGAGGAGGAGGCTCAGGGGAGACCTTATCACTCTACAGTTGCCTGAAAGGAAGGTTTAGCCAGGTGAGGGTTTATCTCTTCTCCCAGGCAACCACTGACAGGACAAGAAGACACAGTCTTAAGCTGCACCAGGGGAAGTTTAGGCCAGATGTTGAGAAAAAATTCTTCCCAGAAAGAGTGATTGGACAGTGGAATGGGTTGCCCAGGAAGGTGGTGGAGTCACTATCCCTGGAAGTATTTATAAAAAGACTGTATGCGGCACTTAATGCCATGGTCTAGTTTTCAAGGTGTTGCTGTGTCATGGGTTGGACTTGATGATCTCAAAGGTCTTTTCCAGCCTTGACGCGTTCCCCTGCCCGCTAACCAGCGGCCTCCCAGCTGGTCCCGGCTGCCCTGGCGGGGAACGGTCACAGCCCCGGTAGGGTCTGCAGGACCGGCAGGACCCACCCGGTGGGTGAGTGCATTGCTGCACGGGCGGTGGAGGGGCGGCTACGGCGAAGGAAGGAGAAGGAGACTTCCCTGAGGCGCCATGAGGTGACGTTTATTCAGGTCCCCCAGGCACAACCCAGCAAAAGCCCGGAACTGCTGCCGTGTAAGGGGTTTTAGGGTACAGACAGAAGGAGTGGTCACACAAGGAAAGCCCAATAACATAAAGGGGTGGTACATACAATACCAAATGAGAACTGAGAGGTGGGGGATTTCCCAGACTTGCCCCAGTCAGGGACTGAGCCTCTCTGAGCTTTCTAGAAGGAGGTGAGGCCTCCCTGAGACTGGCAAGGTCTGGGAGGGGAGCAATATATAATTGACATATAACAGACTTGGGGTAAACAACTCAAGGAGATTTCCAGGGGCGGGGACTATACTAAGTGGGGAAGGGAATAAGGGGAAACATGGAATGAACCATTAAATAAGCTTTTACAAAACAGAAGGAAAACTACACTTAAATCATTAGATAAAAGCACACCGCAACACAACCTAGTTAATTCTGTGATTCTGTGATTCCTTTGTAAATGAGCACATTCTATTAACATGCTTAAAACTTGTCTACTAACAGAAGAAGTCAATTGGCACATCAGTTTGTACAGGGGGAGAGGGAGGACAGTGGTACTGAGCCCTACTCTTTTTTTTTCCCTTTGTTACTCCTATGTTTTAACACAAAGAAAACAATTAGTCTTCTGGAGAAATGATAGCTGAGGTTTAATTTATTTGAGAGGAGAGAGAATAAATTTCTACACCAACAAACAGTAGCTTTACAAAAAATAGAGTACACTGTTTGCAAATTACTATTAAGAAATGCAGTTTTAAGAATTCAAATTGGTATCAGATTGGTGGTAGTTCTGAGAAGCTGTGAGGATACAGGTTAGTTACTTTAGCAGCTATGGAAGAAACAGTAGGCCTAAGTGTATTGCTTTTGTTTGTATCAATCTCTGTGACTGTTAGAGCAATAAGTATGTCTGACGTTTCATTTCAAAGAAACTTCTTTCTGACTAACAATGAGTTGATCTCATTACCTGCTTCTTGTATCAGTCTGGTGAAAGAGTAAATCTGAAGTTCAATTTGTCAGTCTTTCTTCTTAATCAATCTGGAAAAAAAGTCTTTAAACTAAAGTGACTAATTCAGAAAAAAAGAAATGGAAAACTAGAGGTTCTTATCTTTTGAAATCTCGGCTCTAGCTGGAAGCTACATTTTTTTATTAAAATACCTTTTATAAGCCTAAGATATTAACTAGTCTAGAAAGAACATTTATCAAAGCTGCACTTAGTCTCTGAAAAGCAGTTAGGTTTGAGGAAAATGAAATTAAATATGAAAATTCAGTGCCGCTGTGGAACGATCCCAAAAGCAGTGCATGTTAATATGAAAGTGCTGGTATATATTACAGTAGTTTAGCACACACCACACAGAACAAGTCATTACATAATTATAATTAGAGTTTTTTAATTGTATTCCTACATTATTATTACCAAAGGCTAAGTATCAAGAAACCTTCACTCATATATGTGAGGCTCCTTCACTAAGGCTTATTACCCTTGGGAATATAGACATCCACAATAGAGTGAATCTAAGCACCAGATACTCTTTTGGTTTGCTGCTAAGTCTTCTACATCACTCCACTTTGTGAAATATGACCATTTAAGAATGCATTGTACATGAGCTAAACTTACTGTAAAGAATTTCAGTTTCAAATAAGAGGGTAAGAGTACTCTCAAGTGTAGGACACTACTCAAGCAGGAGAAAATACAGGTATTGTCAAAATAGCAACTGAGTCATTGAGTAAGGAACAGGGCAAGACAGAGTGATTTGAATGAATATAAGAGAAAAAGAATAGTGGAGAAATTGGGAAAAAATAAAAGAAGCAATTTATAGCATTAGTTGAAAGGAGAAGCCCAAGAATTATCAAGGTGACCTCAAAGACACTCAGTCAAGAAAGGATCTGAAATGGGAATAGACTTAAAATGTCTAAGTACTAGAAGTCTCTCAAGGAATATCAAAGAGTTTAAGAGTTTAAGGTGAGATTAAGCAAACAACATGAGCTAGAAATAGAAAATGCAACACTTACTATAGAATTAATATTTCAAGTGTTCAAACATGCTTATTTAGGCATTTAAAGTTCAAGTTTTTACTAAAAGGAACATATATACATTTTTCCCTACTTTGTATTATTATATATATATAGGATATGTTTATGTCAACTATTTCATCTCCACAACCATACACAGGAGAAGCTTTTCAGAAATGAAAGTTGAAATGCACATATTTTTACAAGAACTCAAAGGAACATGTCAGCTTACTCAATTTTTTTAAAATAACTGTTTTAACAAATGGCTTTGCATTCTGTAATGACCTAAAAAAGCATGGGGAAATTCATGTGAAAATGAGTGATGAGTAAAAATTCTATACCACAAAAAGTAAGTCCATATTTGGTGGGGAAGGTTTGCTAAATATGGCACTGAGCAGTACCTGTATGACCCCTGGCATGGCCACTGACCTGGGTGGGGCTGTGTAGCAGAGGGTTCAATCTGGTACATTTGCTCTACCTCACTTGCCTTCAGCAAATCCTGCTTTCGGCTCCTGCCACCCCATCACTTCACTGCCTGTGCCTCACTTAGCAAGCAAATTTGTGCCCTGCCTGTGGCATATGAGTGGGGAACTTCTGCTGGATTTGTTCTTTCCTGCCTTATCTTTAGCACTTTCCCCACTTTTTTATGTTACATCCTGACACCTGCTTGCAAAAATTTACTAGGCATTTTGATTTGGATGCCAAATAATATTTTCGTCTAAACATTTCAGCTTTTTTGCCAAATTACATTTCTCATGATACACCAAGTTTATTGGGTTTCCAGCACGTTCTTGGAAATGAGGCAAGGATGAGGCTGGGATACATTAAGAGAAATGTGGCCTGTACAAAGAACTTAAACCATCAGAAAGAAAAGAAATAGGAAGCTCCAAGACTGTAATTGGAGTACAGTTATTGTATTCCCAAATAAAGTTCCTTCATTGCACTTAAAAATTAAGATATTCCAGTTAAGGACACCTTTACTTGTGATATTGCTAAATTGGAAACAAAGATGTTCAAGCAGTATCCTATCTTCACACTGACAATATATTTCCATGTAGCAACCCTATGCCAGAAAAATGTTTTGACAGAAAATTGCCAGTGAAACCTTCCTTTGAGAATGGAAATAAAAAACAACTACAACAAAACAAAAAAGAAGAAGAATATCAACAGAAAATGGATTTAAATGGATAGTTTCACAATTTTACTAAAAATATGTTTGCGTCAGAGACATGATGATTGAGAGAGACCAGTGAAGGTCATTTAGTCCAGTCACTCACTCAGAGCAAAGCAAGTGATGTTGGTGACAGAATTTCTTTCTCTTCTCCAGGAGGAGAATTATGTTGATTCTTTCTTCCCCCCATATTGAGACGATCAGAGGTTCATTCTTCCCGTGTGTCTTAACATTTTCCAACATGCTTTCATGTTACAATCTCTCCATTGATCTTAAGCTCCATGTTCCATGCAAACATATGATAACCAGAGTGCCAGAGATATGATGGATATTTTTCTTTCTTTTTACTCCTAAAACTGCTTTTTTTTCCTTGCTCACAAGGTTTCGTTCTATCAAATGACCAGTGGTTTATAGAGTTGGTGAGTTCATCACCTCCTGCCAGTTCAGGCAGTGTGTGCACTTTTGTCTCCTTCATCCTGCCTTTATCTTAGCTGTTCTTTGTCTTCAGATACCAGGCTCTTGTTAATTGGTGATAGGAGCTGCTTTAATTTTTTTATTATTATTATAATTAAGACAATATCATTTTCCCAAGAATTGTATACAATAACTTCATATTACTACCTAGGTATCCTAAACACCTTAAAAAGCTAGATGCTTGTATTTATTTTCAGAGAAAAAAAATATAAAATAAAATGAGTTTTTTCAGTATTAGATCAGTAACCTGATCTCAGACAAGAGGGAGGTTGAGTCATGATTTCTGCATGCTGAACTCCTGAGATTGGCCGTACTGGTGATTAGGGGAAATGTTCCTCAAAGGCAATAGCAAAAAAGAAAAGAAGTGATTGTATGTGGTTGATTTACAAGTAGGAGAATGAAACAAAGAGGCAGATGGTGGAGAAATATAAGAGCAGGAGAAAATGGATGAACATCAGTATTTACAGGAATGGTGATGAGGGAGAAAGAAACAAGGGCAGTAATGGTAAGTGAGGAACATTGTCTGTGACAGTCAATACTCAATGCGAGTACGTTCAATCAATATGCAAAGAAGCAGCTAGAGTGGCTACAGCAAAAGGCTCTGGGAAGAAGTGAAAATGGCTGCAGCACATACAGTGAGCATTTGTTAATCAACAAACAGCTGGAGTCTGCCGTCTACTGCAACATGCAAAAGAGCAAAAGGCAGGGAGCAGGCAAACAAAGGTTAAGTGACTAAAAGGTGATTGATTATTAACACGGCCAGCAAGCAGGTGAGAAGCAAAGGCAGTTAAGACTGAAGGATGAGAAGCACAGTTCTTTGTAATGACAACAGAAAATGCCTAAAAAACACACACGCACACACACACATCTGCAACCCTGCTCTGTTCAGAATCCTTCCAGCCTCACAAACACCAGAGGAACTGCAGAGTGGCTCAGGCAGGCTGGAAATTTCCCACAATACCCTATCTTTTTTTGTCTCTAACTGCTTAAGAGAATTCCCTAGTGCAAATTCAGTGTCTTGTTCCAGACATATCCTCAACATTCATACAATACCTCCCTTTTTAGTCCTATTAAGTGGGTACTATGATTATCTGCTATCACCATATGCATTTTATACTGCTAGCAATAATGTGCACTGTGTTCTTTCAGTTCCTTTCAATATTCAATGCTTTGCTATTTCTTTGGCCTTTTACCTGCCCAGATCTTTACTTTCCTTTGTTACTTCCAGCCATGAAGCTTATTTTTATTTTAACATATGATGAAATAAATACAACTTGTCAATGGAACAGAGGACACATACAGAAAGCCCATTGCAGTCAGCCTAAAAACTGAGAAGAGTAGAAACATTTACTTAGAGCCTTTAGATCAATGACAGCCACTACTAGACTTCCTCCAGTGATACTGTGACATTTTTCTCTTATGGTTTGTGTTTGGGTTTTTTGCATGTGGGATAGAGTTGGGTTTTTTCAGCTTATGAATAAACTGAAATTATTCCCAAAGGAGATCTATTTTAAGTGAAGGTGAACAGGTTCAATCAATTATATCAGTATTCTGCAACAGGATTGTTATAAATGACAATTTCTCTGATATTTTTCGGTTAAGAAATTTATTGGAAAAATGACAAAGTGAGAAATCGAGTAGAGCCACAATCAAAGGACAGCTCTGACCCTGGGTATCAGAGCTGGGTGAACCTGGGACACAGCCTCTCCGGACTAATGCCCTCCACCCCGGTTCATGCCAGCCGCTTCCCAAGACCTAGGTTTTATACAGATTTTGGGCCCTGAGGGTTGTCCATTGTTTAGTCCAGCTTTTTGAATATGTAGATGGATATTCTTTTCTCCAGGTGTGTATGGTGAACAGAGTTCCAGGAAGGCAGACAAACCCTGATTGCATATTCCTCAGGTGGTGGACAGAGTTCCAGGAAGGCAGGAACTGTCTTGATTACATCTTCTTTAGGCTGAGTAGGGGATGAATGACCTTGATGAGCGGATGAGATGCTTATCTAGTGTGATGGTCCAGTCCTTGGGTTTTATCTAATTCTCTCAAGTTTCGATACACCCTGAATTGTGTTGGGGGAATCTCCTGCTTGGGGGAAGAGAAACATTGCTCCTGTTCACTCATCTGTGAACTGATTCTGTACAGGGGGTATCTTTGGAGATACAATTTGTTTTATACAGATATAAGGTTCCTTTAATAAAACGCAAATTAACCATACGTTTATAACAGGATCTATCAAGAAATTCGTATACCTTGTTTGTTTAACAAGACTGCCCAGGATGGCTGTTTAGAGGCAATTTCTCAGGATAATCAGGAATCTGAATATTACCCTTTTAACAGCTGAACAGGTCATGAAACTATCCACTCTGAGAAGAAGAATATGGTTAGACTGTGATAGGCATAGCCCTTATGAGCTTACAGTACCATTTTCTACCTGGATGCTGAAATTCTACATCACATTATACATTTTAGGTAAAAAATATTCAAAACCATTAAAAGGCCTTGAGTTCTCATCAAATCTGACTTAGTTTTCCCGTAGTCATTTGAACTGGAAGACATTTAGCATAGGAAAAATGCCGTATGTATTTCTAAGAATGACTCTTGCAAAACTTGCTGTCTCTGGCCTGAGATAATTTTACACCGTGGTGCTACAGAGTTAGATGTTATAGATTACATATCACTCCCTTACACTCCTGTTAAACAGTAAAGGGCACAATACAGAATCACATATTTTTCACAAGTATGTTATACTTGGAAATATATTTTAGGTAGAAACACCAGGAAAATACTTTCTAAGTTTCTTTCTTGATGATAAAACAACTAATTATTTTTGATTAAGGAGTGAATATGAAACCATGTTTGTACAGACCCTCAAAATACATTATTTTCTTAAATTCCTATAACTTGAAAAAAATTCATTAAATCTACATGCAATCGTGTTCTCTAGCACCTTTTATGGAATTGACATTTTCCTGGAGCAATCTCTATGAAAGCATATAAACTACATCTTACTTTCAAAAAGGCTTTAGTATAAAGAAAAAATTATGTTTCTCTGTGCTATTTCTTAGAGTTACCCTCAGATACCATTATCAACTAAAACAGTTTTTCCACATAATAAATTTATCTATAGACATATGGAGTCTGCATACAGCTCATAACTACCATAAAAAATAGACATCAATATTCAGATAGATCAATATTACTATATCCTCTTTAACCTGCAAATGAAGAAAAAAAAGAGTGTATCACTTAGAAGAATAAACATTAGCAATAATGTTCAGTGTACCACAAGTTTTCCACTGAATTTTATATTTTCTATAACCTAAACAGCGAGAGTATAATCATGCTTATAAATGAAGGGGAAACAGCTCTCTATAACAATAGGTGGACATTGTGTTAGATTAAAGGAAAAAAAAAAGCCTTAAGAAGTGACAAGAAAATTTGAACATCTTAAGGAGTTGTTTAGCAGAGTTCCGTACAGCTGTGCCTACATCTGCAGAGGTTTAGGAGCCCTCAGTAATGGTTTTCAAATCTATTTGTTAATCTCACCCACACTGGACAAAAGGTAAGAGCCTCTAAGACACCTGACAGAAGAGAAAGACAGCATCAATGAATAGTTATGGAGGACTTAGGACTCTTGATGTTCAGCTATTGCTGGTCACCAGGATTTGGTTCATCTGAGAGCCATTACAAGCTTCACAATTGTAGAAAGGCTACAGTACACACTTTCACCTTAGTAAACATCACATAATACAAGTGCTAAATCCAAACCCAATGGAAATTCAATTGGATTATTCACACTTACAGAGCAAGTTTTCAGAGGAGATCACTGCTCTTTATTTATTAACATAACTATGAATTTCTGCAGCCTGAGCAGAAGTAATTCTTGAGTAATATGGTGCTAGGAGTAGTGACTTTACAATGCCATGTGGAGGAGAAGAGATCTAGACAGAGGCCAGGGATCTGTAGGACACTGCCACAAAGGGGAGCCTTTCCTAAAAGAAATGTAAATAGAAAAAGACTCTGAGAAGGACAGACTGCCTAGTAATTGTAACTCCCATAAGGTAAAGCTCTCAAGTGAATGGGAAATATAACATAGTCAGCCTCAGAGAGAAATCTTTATCTACAGAAGGAAAAGTGCTAGTTACTGGAGGAGTATTTCCTTCATATAACTATACATATCTGCATAATTGTAAACTTATCTTACCGAGCTGCTGTGATATGGATTAAGGTACTGGAGTGTAAGGGTTTAGACTTTATTCAATTTTAGTCCACTGTGTTTCAACAGGGAAGAAGCTGTCTGTTGAAAATGGAGTGGGGAGAGGTAGTTTCATGCCAGCTGCTTTGATACAGAAAAGGCTGAGAGGAAGTTTCCCACACTCATCTCCGTGGCTCTGAACTCTTCATACAAAGTGAGAAGGTGACATTAAAAAGACATTTGTGTGGGCTGACAAGAAAGAAAATTATGAAACCAGACAGAGGTCTGGAGATATAATGCATTGATAGATAAGCAATAAGAAGCTATGGCAATCTGAGTTCATTACAGAAGACATAAATCAAAAAAACCTGATTCAGTCAAGACATATGGAGATGCTGTGTAGTACAGGAAAAAGGCTAATGCTGTGACCTGTCATAATGTCAGAATTATTTTAAGGTAGAAAACATGGGGCTGAATTTGAAGAGTACTTCATGACACATGCAGGCAGGTTTGCCAAATTCAAGTACTGGGGTATACAAAAGGAAGTTTTGCCAAAGCACCCCTAAAGACATTGCCCGAATATTGATCCTATGCAAAAGTTATCTCCGTATCAATTTAAGAAATTTAATCTTGTCTCCCCTTCCCCACTTTGAACTTTCCTAAAGAAAAAATACCCTGTAAATTGTATTCCAACTACTCCAATTGTATAGTTCCTGTTATAAATGTATGGTTAATTTGAGTTTTATAAGAAACATATTATTCCTGTATAAAACAAACCATGTTCCAGGGTACCCTCCTGTACAGAATCTATACATGGATGAATGAACAGGAGGCATTCCTTCCTCCCACTAGATGGAACAATAAGACAGAATCACCACATCAATGTGGGGTGTAATGATACTTGGGAGAGATAGATAACGTGGACAACAAGAATCACAAGCACCCATCAAGCAGCATTCATCCCCACTTAGCCAGGAAAAAATCCAATCAGGCCACTTTACTGTTTTCCAGGAATGCTGACACCCACCAAGAAAATTGTATTCAAGACATGTTTGCCTTACCAGAACTTCAGAAATATTCATGAACAAATTCAAAGATGAGATCAACTTTACCGGAATTCTATTCTATATTCACACCTGGCAGGAAGAAAACCTATCTACATATTCAAAGACTGGAGACTGGACTGAACAATAAACTGGCCTTAGGGCACAAAAACAGTATAAAAACTGGACACTGGGAGATGGCAGACGTGAACCAGGGAGGGGGGCATCAGTCCAGTGAGGCTGTGTCTTTTTTTTGGTTCACCCAGATCTGATTCCCGGGTCAGAGCTCTCCTTGATTGTGGCTTTTACTCGATTACACACTTTGTCATTTTTTCCAATAAATTTCTTAACTGAAAATATTGGGGAAATTGTAATTTATAACAGTTCCTGAATTTTTTTTCCCAACATCCTTCTCTTGCAAGCATATAGTATATACATGTTGAAAAATGCTATAAAGATAGGACAATATCGTTTCCTCAGACTCTAAGGGGATTTGTCAATTATCCCCAGAGCAGTAGTATTGGGAATGGGGAGGTATGTTCCTTTCCCCTGGAGCAGACTTAAGCATATTTCAGGTAGGATTTTCTGTGAAGGCCATATTTATATGGGCTGTGTAGGCACCTAAGGAATAGTAAGAATCACAGTGATGTTTACAAAAGCATCCAATTTAACGGTGGATTAAATTTCAAACCTAGGCTGAAAAGCAAGAAAAAAAGTGAAAATACTCTCACAGTATTTAAACACTCTAAAAAGTCTCAACTAAATCAAATTTCAAAGCATTCAGCACATGAAAAAGCCAATGGGCCTTCTACATTACTTCTGTGTTACTTCTACATTCCTACGTTATCTATGAGCTTATGAAAAAGCCACCTTTAACAGCTGTCACTTTTTGATTTTGACAAAAAATGCTAATGTTTCAGTTCTAGAAATAAATGCAACATCATCTTATGTTTTCTGTATTAAACATGAAAATAATTAGGCATATAACACTATTCTCCTGGTCACTCGGGAGCAGTGGCTGCCAAACATTTCATAAAGTCAATGAATTAATTGGACTGTTTCAGTGATCATTGATGGCTGCTACCTATTTCACTCTCTGTAGTTGCTGCAAAAATTATTAGTCTAACTAAGACAAAAATAATGTTAATATCCCAGAATTCTGTTGCAAAGTAAAATGAGTGAAGAGCAAGCTTTATGTTTGGATCCTCTTTGAAATGTTATTCATGACATTTTCCAACAAAAGTTGCAATTAGTGTCATGGACATTGCTGTCATTGCAATGCAAACACTTTGTTTCTTGTCTGTCAAAATCAGAGCAGCTGTCAAAATTAAACTAAATTGAAAAGAATTGTAATTAGAAATCCCTACTTTATAAAATTTCTCCTATAGTTTAGCTAAAGTCAAAGTAGTAATTACACAGATTTCAGTCAAAAATGCAGTCTTAAAACTTTTAAAATAGAAAATATTGCCTTTTTTGCTTTTCTGGATGCCAAGAGCAATTAGAAAAAATGGAGGTTAACTGAGATTAAAATATTACTGTATATTCTAAGTATTAGAAAGTCATATGGTGAAAAAATATTAAATTACATACATTTTATATAATCCTCTATCCCTTAAATGTTTTCTGTATAGAAAATTGATGCATTTACCCTAGAACTAATAACATGTAATGGACACAATAAAGAAGCATTTAGAATTAGAGACTGAGTTTGCATCATAATTTTTCAGGTACTCAGAGAGCCAGATTCCACCAGAAAGTTCTTGTTATTTGAAACCAGTAAGTGATGCAGAAAAGTATCTGATGTAGCTACAGCCCCAACATAGTTGCTGGTTCTGGCAGAAAAGGAAGGAGGAGTTAGTTTTAAACCTTTCGTCCAACTCAGATCTCTACAGGGCTGTTGTTATAGTGAAGGCAGTGTGGTATCATACAATTTATGAAAATTTTTTCAGCTGTGACTGGCTTTATTAATTTATTAAGAGGTATTTTAATTAGTCTAAATGTCATTTAAACTGCATAACCATTAATTCTTTAAAAATAAAATAGTTTTCAGTAAATTCATTCACTCTTTTTTGCAATAATATGTAAATGTTTTTGCTTCTTAAAAAAAATCTTTTTAAAACTTACCCTTTGTTGTTCAGCAGAGTCATTATTCAGAAAATTTTTATTACTATTTGCTTGCATTTAATCCCAACAAATTCACCAGCATTTCTTACAGAGTAAGAAGTAGACTCAGCAAAATATTAACAGTCAGGCCTCTGTCCCAAAATTTCTGCAGAAAGATAACTAGGCAGCTGAATAATGAGGGAGTAAAACTTCTTCATGAATAGACATAAATGTTTGATTTTGTTGAATAAATTAATGGCTGCTAATAATTTTTTTTTATTTCCAGGTATCCTTGATTTATTTCCCACTTGAATGTCCATTTCATCTTTTTAAATATATTTATGTCTCCCTTTATACAGAAGCCCATATTTTCAGAGTTAGACATATGAAATAAAAGCACGCTGAGTTATCCAAGTAAGTGACCTGATTTTTGGAAATGTTGAGACTCAGCTCCCAGTGTGATCAATATATATTGATTCTACATACTACATTCCCTTTATGCAGTTGAAAACATACCAATATTGCCATCCAGTATTTAATCAGGAAGCTATAAAAATTTTTTAGATATCTGTACTATTGACAAACTAAAAGTAAGTGTCAAACTATAATTCTAGTGCTGTATAATCTTCATAATGTTCAACATTGATTTGTAGAACTTGAATTAGAGAACTTATTTATGTATTCTCTGAAATGCAACAAAAGTTTTCAAACAGAATGCCATAGAAAGGACTTTGAAAGTGCCTCTTACCCCTCAGACAGTTCACTTGAAATCTTTTTTCTTATAGATGTAGTTATTAACAGTATGTATTCATATTCTATGTTTCATGTAAGAACAGTTCCTCTGTTAAACCAAGCCACTGAGCCTCAAAGGTTTGTTATGTTTTGCTCATATCATTCTTACCATCCTGAAAATGCCATAACTTCCCTTACCTTATAGCTCTTACTGGATTATAAACTGGAAAAATCGACATCCTATCTCTGTTAACCTTTGGCAAAGCTTGAGGAACTATTTCTTGCTCATGAAAAAGCCATCTAATTGCTAATCTATAATCCTTTTAATATGCTCTACGTTGTGGATTGATCTATTGCCAGCTGACCCAGCAGTGCCCATGGCTATATTAATCCTATTATTCACATGTTCCAATGGAACTCTTTAATGAAGTCTGAAAGGCTTGCATACTACTGATATTAAGGATGGTTACACTTGTATTGCACCTAATTATGGAACACTCTATTGTATCACCTAATTGTGCAAATTACCTTTTTTCCCAAGGCATAATTTGTTTTGACAACAAGCTCTATCATATTGTTTTCATGTGTGCTCTTTTGTTTTGGAGGCAATGACTTCTTCAATGCTATGTTTTAAATATCCTAATAAGTGTTACATTGCTTGACCAGACTGAAAATAAAATTAGCAAGGTAAAGAAAGATGTTCTGAAAAGCAGGAGCCATAAATAGTAGTAATAGTATCTTGTATAATTGGAATTTAACTAGAGGATTTAAAACTACTCAAAAATGACAAATTGCTAGACCTTAAAATATGCTTTATGAAAACATGTTTAACAATACTATATATTTGTAGAGAAAGAAATTAATGAAACGTGTTAATAGCAATGACACTCTACTTTTGTCTGCCATAGTTCTTCAATCTTGACTCTGACTTTCTTCCTCATAGAAAATACAGAAACAGTATTGTTTGTATTGCCTTCTCCTTTAGGAGTTTGAAGCAATTCACAGCTGTTGAGGCTGATGCAATTACTTTCAGTGTCCCACACTAAAAGAATCTGTCTTTCCACTTTATGCATTGCACAGCAACTAAGCACATCATCTGTAAATACAGCATCAGGAAAAAAGTTTCTAATCCAGTCATCTGTAATCCAGAGTAATTTAGAAAATAAAGGCCCCTATTCCCTTCACCAATGCCCTTCAGTGAGTCTTGTTATGGTTTGGATCATGTATCTCCACAAAACCTGCCCTGCAGTTACAAGGGAAATCACTTACCCTACATGATGCCATAAGAAAAATAATAGCCTGCTCACTAAAAAATCACTCAAACCTATTGTCACATGTTTCCCTGTCAACCATCCCAAGAAATAAGAGAATCAAGAATACAACCTGTGTTTTCTAAACTGTATATCTGGTATGTTATCACCTTATCCCAACTTGGCAGTAGCTTCTATTTACATTGTATTGGAAATTACCATTTTATTATTAACCTTTAATAATTAAAGAACAGTAAGTATGTTGTAATGTCTCAGCTGTTGAGTGATTAGCATAATACATATGCTCTTCACTGGTAAAACAGAAATATCAAAGCCTCACCTGAATAGTAACCTTCAGCTACCTGAGCTTTTTCTCCTAGGTCTGTTTCAAAATATTAAATCTATCCCATAAAGCATAACCTTAGACAAGTAATATAACAGTGGAGTATTGATTACTTTCTTAGTCTTGATGAAGTTTATATATTTATACACAAATACAGAGTCACAACAAAATATACTTAGGATAGCCAGCTTATACTACACAGCATTGTGCAACTGACTTTGCCTGTGCTTCCTAAACACCAGAGAAAATGAGGATGAATGCATGTTGTCTCTGAAACACTTCATTAAAGTTGACTAATTAGAATGCTACTTAATTGTCCAATATAATGGCTACAAGTGCTTATAAGACATGCAAATACTCATAGACACATGTCTAATTTAGGATAATATTTTAAGATGCACTTCATTGGTGGCTTTGTCATAACTGTAACTAAAACTGCAGCAGCTGCACATTACTCAACGTGTATAAGTTTTCTTGGCAAAATACTGGTCTCACAAAAATCTCTTGAAAGAATAATCCCCTCTGGCAAGAAGTAGTGCTCACTTTCAGTTTGGCTTCTCTTACAAGTCAATTGCTTTCCCAGGTCACTCTGCCTAATCCCTCCATGAGTCTTTCCCTAGAGCATCCTTCTTTCCTATCTTCACATGCATCTGAAGCTCCAAACAAAGAAATAAGAGACACTAAGGAATTCATTCTGTCTTTCCATGGCATCAGAAATTTGGGACCTACTTCAGAGGATTTGTGTCTTACAGCATAGACCCAGACAACATTTCCCTCAACTAAGAGGCGAGGAGCAACTCCAAAGTATTTTACGTCAATTTCCTGCACTGTACAACATAACTGTGCAACCACCCTGACGTATTACCCACACTACAGGAATCACCTAGAAATGAGACACACAGTGCTTAAAGAGACTTGATAAGCCAGAACTGGAGACCAAAAAATACACCTGAAGTTGCAGTGCAAACCAGATACCCACACTGAGTATTCTCCCTCCTTACCAGTAACTTCATTGATATCCAAGGAACCTATGAATTAGGTGAGATTCAGCATGGACAACAATGTAGCTAGCTGGGAAAGAGAGTAGGCAAGAGAGATAAGTGAAAAAATAAGTAGTTCAACTAAGAGAAATCAATACATTATTCAACCCTTGGCAATACATGCGATTAACATAAATGTGTTCATTAGTCTGCTAATAGATTTACCAGCCAGAAGCATTCCTCCCTTTAGGTGCACAAACACCACAGAGTATAAGAGTCTCTGACTCTCATAAAAGAAGGGAGCCATGCCAGTGCTGGCTATATTTCCTTTGACCAACACTAGCAAATCCTCACCAAACTGGAAAAAAAAGAAAGAAAAAAACCCACCCCAAAATCAATGAACTAAACAAACAAACAAAAAAAAAATCCAACTGGTTATGCAGAACATCAACATTGCTGTGGTTATAAACTTAGAAGTCAGGAGGAAGTTAGAGGAACTTAGAAGTTCCTTGACTAACTGACACAGGAAACTATTCAAGCAGACAGTAAGAACCAAGTTAAGACAATGTTATCAGTCATGTAGGCTGAGAGAAAGGATATGAAAGGCTCAGAGGACCATGGATTGCATGCGAAAATGAAAATCATCTGGGAAAATATATGTATAAAGTGATTTATTTTTTCTGTTTCAGATTCCTGATATCCTGCCCAAATCCTTTATGTTCTCCTTGATTACAATTTCAATTTGTTATCAGCTCATTTTTTTAATATCTTACTTTCAAAAGAAACTAAAAAAAGGTGGCTGAGATTTTAGTTTTGGAGGGAAGGAGAAGAGGGAAGAAATTATGTCTCTTATCTTGGATTTTGACTAAATGACATTGATAGACACTATTAGTTTGTTTCCACAGATTTCTAAGATATCTCTGATAGTTTTACTGACCAGCCATATGTGTGTATCACTTATCTGATATGTTCTCTGGGACCTGTTGAAGTAAATTGGTACAGATTAATTTGCATCTTAACATATTGGGGTTTTGTTTTGCTTTGGGTTTTTTTCTTTTAATCGATTTTAACCCATTTTTAATTGTCATTAAAACTCTTCATTTATTTCCATGAGGAGTAGTAATAGTTTCTTCATTTTTTAAAGTTAAAGATTAGATGATCTTTTCTTTCTGGAAATTAATGAATTTTTAGCACTGCAGGTTGTCAATTTGTAGCTGGAATGTTGCTGAACTAGACTTCAAACACCTTTGCAAAGAGGCTTCATAAAGTTTCTGTTATTGATGATACAGTTAGAGAATCTGAAACAGTGAAAGCAATTAGATAGTTCTGCTAATATATTGATGAGCTTTCTTAAAATTATCAGATTCACAGGTGTGTTTGACATACTCTGTTATTTAGCTAACTTCACTCTGGGAACTGGCTAGTAGAGCTCAGCACAGTCATGAGCTCCTGACCTCCTATCTTGCATAGTTATTTTGAAATTTTGAAAGAAGTTTCTCATATATAAGATTAGTAAATCATTTATCTGTTGTTCACTGGATTACATCTGTTATTTGCTTTCTCCTGAAATATGTATTAGAATTCACATATGACCGGTACATCACAAGGATTTAATTCATCTTAAGAATTTGCAAGTGCAATATGTAATGTTTCTCTGTACAAAGTACAGTGAAAATATTAATTCAATTTCCCAAAAAATGAAACTGACTGGCCACTGTATCTTTTTTCATGGTAATATACTCAGTGTTCTTAGTTTCCACCAAAATATCATGAACAAGTCAATATTCAGAAAATAAGTGACAGTAAATTTACAGATTAAGCACCCATTAGAAAGAACAGCTCAATTATATTTAAAAGTCCAAAATCAAAGTTAATTGTAAATTGTCATAACTACCTGATTTGGGAGTTGATTGATCAAACAAACTTTAGCAGCAATATATTTCATAAAATTGTGAGAACCTTGTGGCCAAGCCATCAAACAGGAATAGCAACATTAATCAAAAATGGCTCACTGCAATAAGTGAAGGTTTAATAAGTATAAACTTACTGAAAAAAAAAAAATTTAATTAACCCTACATGCTCTGCTGAATCAGCAGACTACACCGTAGGTTGTTCTAGTAAAGCATATTTGTATCAAAGAGTAATTGAAGGAATAAGTTCCTGTGGTGCCATCAGTCTATTTATTTGTGAAGAAAATTTTAGTGTGGAAAAGAAAGAGGGAGACTATTCATTTGCAGCAGATAAAGATAAATATTTTGTTTATGCTAAGCCAGTGGAAAAAATATTACCTGAGGATAAATCTAAATATTTTCAGGAAAATCTTATATTTTTTTCTTAAAATCTGACCAAAAATGCATGTTCTAGGTAAATGTTGTCATAAAGGTTGGAAAACATTTAACTTTTTGGGGGGGGATATATTTTCGTGTCCTTGTTTTATACTGATGCAGACTTATCAGTGGTTTTTGTTTGGTTAGTTTTTTCCCCAGGCTAATTCTGGAGAATATTTCTTAACAGTCTAGTTATTCTAAAATACAGTTAGTGCTCTCAGTGGACTATAATGAGTTACACTGTGCAAAATTTATCCAGGAGAAAAAGTTCACACAGGGAAAAAAATCAACATCTTTAAAACGAGTCAGTTTGGAATGTGCTTTACTTCAAGACAAACTTCATTAATTGAGTAGAGGGTTTTCCCCTCCTTTTGGTTACATTTAAGTTCCATATAACTCATAAGTGAAAAATATGGTACAATGGAAAAAAATCATTTTCCCACATGATAATGATGCCGTTTCCTGGTTTTAAGAAATTGAGAGCCAGACACGGTTAAGGGATAAGAGTTTTTGGGGTTTTTTTACCTCAGTATTTTAATAAGGATCCTTATTGCTGCACCACTTTGCCAAGGTGGAATGCATCGCAATGCACACACACAATAAATCCCATATACAATTTCTAGACCTAACAAATTAGCAAATCTAAGGATGTCCCAGTGATAGGCCTGGATTAATGGCATATTTCCCCATCCATGGAATTCCTCCCTGGACAGGGCAAATCTCTGGTTTACAGGATATGTTCTAGAGAGGACATTGGTTTCTCACGATAGCGTAGGGTTTTCCAGCCTCCTACTACAAGACCTTCAGGATGTTTGGTCTCCTGGCCTAACAGAATACTAGGACTATGCTAAATTATCAGATTAAGGCATTACAAGTGCGCATGCTAAGAATACTGAGGATACATAAAAGTTATATAAAAGATATATAAAAGAAAAGGCAAAAAATCATCTTGGCATCAATAGAAATGGATAACATAAATTCAGCCTCAAGAAAAATTCCCTTCAATGCATTAAGATAAACTTGTTAAAGTCTGTGTACAGTTCAGCCTATAATGCACTATGAATGAGGCAGAGGATATACAGCTAATCCAGGTCCTGAATTCAGTGATACTTTTCTTAAAAGAAATATGGTTGAATAAATATAAGGATTAAAATTATGAGAGTATCTGAGAGGACACACAAATATAGATAATAAATAAAACAATGAGGATGGACATTGAGTCTGGAAAGTTACTATTCAGTCCAGGGAAAGCTGAGAAATAAAAGAGCTGTGCAAAGAGAGTGTGCTGTGGAGAAAAGTGACATAATTTTTCCATCTTCTAAGCTTCTGAACTACCAGAAGAATTTTTAAGCATGCACTATCCCAAAACAATGTACTGCAGTAAGGTGAGAATAGGCAATCCTCAGATGAGCATCCTCCCACTTCCAATCCATCCCACCAGTCTCAGGGTCTTGTGGAGGCTACTGCTGCTATGACTTAAAACTTCCGGCACAGGGAATTGTCACCGTTCATTTTTACCCACGTTTTGAATGGCTCCCAGAGCCAGCAACTGTGTGGGGGAAAACCTATTGACTCAGATAGTAATATAACAAAGAAAGAATTTGTTTCTTTTTGTTATCTCTTCCTCTTCCACACTAGGCTTCTATTAAACTCTTCAAAGCATTGCAAAGACAAACTATGTAAATACAGTTAGAAATTTACTTATTGGATCAAATATTTAAATCCTGGGAGACCTAAATTGAAACTATTTCTGAATTCAAAATAGGGACTTGGGTATCTTTTTTCATATTACAAGAGTACTCTGACAAATTGTCTACTGGCTAGGGTCCAACAGATGTTTCTTGTTTCTTGTTTCTCTCTGTTTTGAACACAAAATTTAAAGGCACAAAATAACTTCTGATACTATCAACTCTACATAATACATATATGTCAGGTAAGAATTTTAGAAGGAAGTGTATCAGATGAAGTAGCTGGAAATAAAAGGCTCTAAGTTAAAACAAGTTATTTGCTGATCTTTAACAAAATAACAGCAAATTTAAAAAAATCAAGAAAGTTTGAAACAACAAATTTAAGTAAAACAATCATATTTAATCATCAAAGGACAATTTAGTTAACTAGCTAAAAATAATAAGTCATGAACCTAGAAAGAAAAGAGACTGTAATATTTCTGAAAAGCAGTATCACAATTAAGTACATAAACCTAAGTCAGAGTTATAATTTTAATTAAAAGATTTTCATTTTCCTTTGCAGCTTTTTTTTTTTTTGTACTCTGATGAGCATCAGAAGTAACAGATCAGGAAATAGACATTTTGTTGAAAATTTTCTCCCAGTCTTAGCTGACCAAGCGAATTCATTTTGACACAAAGTGATTGCTTTGATTCACCTGCACAGTTTCAGTGTAGCATTGGGCACAGAAGTTCCACTGGATGCATGCCTCTGAATTTTGGTGTTCCTTTTGGGACAGTGGAGGAAGAGATGCTAGTGATTGTGCTGGTTCCAATGGACAGATTTGTTAGCTGTTGCTCTGATAAGGTCTGGCTGTATGTGATATTAGCTTGGTGGATGTTTGGTTCTTATGGTGCATAGGCAACCTCAGAATGTTCAAATTAATAGAATTTTCTTTATTAGAGAGAGAAATGAAGGAAGATATTTTAAAATACAGTGTCCCAGTACCAATTGCTATCATTAAATGATTTTCATATAGCTTAGTTTACATTACACCATGTGACAACTAGAACTACAAAGTTTGTGGTATTTCTAATGTGTTTGGCCTCTGCTTTCTGCTTCAAATTTGTACACGATACTAAAGAATTAGAAACTGGAAAATACATATATTAGAGTTGCTACCTAGTGTGATGCTTTGTACTTTATGATAAAGTTCTTAATTGTTTGATCTTAAATTTCTGTGAAAATATGTACTGTGTGAAAATACTGGAAATCATCTTTCACTACATGCACACAAAATGTGTTCACCAAAGTTCATCTGGAGGGAGATACCAAACTGAAAACTTTTCAATACCAGCTATCATGAGAAGTTATTGAAAGTTTTTGTTGGAAGATGCTAGACTGGTCTGTAAAGAGTCACTGTCTCAATGCCATGACACAAACAACAGTATTAATTTATTTTATAGAAGACCTGAAATAAAGTTCCCATATCTAATTCTTCCGTTTTTCTGTGCTTTTTGTTATTGTTGCTTAAATCTCTAATTTTGATTTACTACCATATTTAGATCCAAAGATTCCTCCTGCACATTTCTAAACTTATCTCCCATACCACAACAGTTCCACAAAGCAGTTAATTTCTAAAAGGATTTTTTCTCATCATGTCTGGTCACATGTGTAGTAAATAGTCATCAGAGGAAAAGTCATCCACTGAATCTAGGCAGGTATTTTAAAATGGAGATTTTTGAAGATTTCAATGAAAAAAAAAAAATCTTCTGGTGATATTCACCATCTTCAATAAACCCCAAGAGAGGAAGATGAAAGTTCAGGGAAGAAAAAGTCTTATAAAGACTGTTGCTTGATTTTACTGAGTAAGATTTTACTGAGCAAGGCAGAAAGTTGTATGTGTTTCTAACCACATATTAATTGATATTATTTGTAAACACTGCTTTATACTTTAAAGAGAGTCACTTGATTCATTGTAAGGCTTACTCATGAATGAAAAATAAAGCCTTATCTTTCTGCCAGAAACTTGACTAATGTTTTATGGACTACTCAAAGAAATTAAATAACTAACTAAATATAAATTTCTGTATTTTCCTGTTTTTAATTTGGTCTGTATTCCAAGAGTGGGTTAGGTTTTTTTCAAAGTCAGTACAATAAAAATAAATTTAAAAAGAAAACACACACACACACACACACAAACTCCGAAACAAAACCCTCAAAACCTCAGAATACTTGAAACACAGAACACTTCAAAATA
The DNA here is from genome assembly GCA_910950805.1 of Acrocephalus scirpaceus scirpaceus. Taxonomy (NCBI): domain Eukaryota; kingdom Metazoa; phylum Chordata; class Aves; order Passeriformes; family Sylviidae; genus Acrocephalus; species Acrocephalus scirpaceus. Next base: position 127,401,563 of record OU383773.1, read on the forward strand.
TTGGAAGTACTTTCTCTCCTGCAATTTCTTACCTCTTAAAGGGCATCATCTTTATGACAGCACCTCTTAAATCACAGTTATACGTGTAAACTTTGAGATAGAAAAGTGCTCAGTGGCAAAATACAAAATTTGGCTTGACACGGAAACAGAATATTGATTCCTCGTAATACAGAGTACATTGACAACTAAAAGCAGAGTAAGACCTAGTCCACTGAAGTGAGCAAAAAGATCATTGATTTACTTGTGTTTCATATATTTTAAATAAATGTCTAAACACATTCTTTTGTAATTTTACCATATGCATTTAAGGAAAGCTTCTGAATTAAACATGAAACTTTTGTTTAGAAAAAGCCAATTATTCACCCCTGTATTTTCCAAGATAAACACTATTGCAAATAGTGAAAATGAGCAGAAAATATCATTTGAACATGAAAACAATCTTAAATAGAAAAAAACCCCGCAACTTTTCTATTTCAGAACATTTCTCATCTTCCTATTAAACATTATCCACCTTCTCTAATGCAGAATTCAATTTCCAGCACAAAAGAGATAAAACACTGATAATGGTAATGGATATTAATCTGAAATGGAATGAAGAAAAAAAAAAAAAAGAAGCATGCATTAATATATGCTAATGTTAGTGTTTGCAAAATATCCATAATATGATGTTTTTAATGTATTTAGGCAAACTGAAAGCAACTGACATTAACAGTGGATTACAAATCCCTTTATTTTGTATGTCATATAATTTACATGCTGAGATCATTATGTTTCTTGACACACATTTGCAATGAAAATAACAATGAAACAAATTGAACTGGCACTATTGAAGTGGGCACTGCAGTACAGTATCTCTCAGGTTTTGAGCCTCAAATATACCCCAAATGTAACAGGACACACAGTATCATATATCCTAGCTTACACCACAGAGTTCTCTTAACACACAGAGAAACCGCCGATATGCCCTTGTAAAATATATTGCATTAAACATGTCAATAGCAAACACTATCAGCTTAATGAAACAGATGTTCAGGATTCCAAGTGGATTGAATGACACTGATAGCTTCATTCACAAGTAATAGTCAATATAAAATATGATTTTCTTAATAGAGCTGAGCACAGTATTGATAATTAAATAAACTTTTAATAATGAATCTGTCACAGAGCAAGAAGTGCCATGAATCATTCATAGTTACATGCTTGAGGCAAAAAGTGAAAAATGGCTGATTTTTTAAACTTTTTTTCTGGCCACATTTGCTTTTTGAAATTAGCTGGCCAAACCAGCTGAATAATGAGGTCGAATTTTTGACAGGGTTAAAACATCCTGGGTTTTACATCTTTTAAATAAGGTGGCTGTACAGCTTTAATGTTCAGTAAATTATTCAAGATTATTTAAAGCAAGATATCATGATATCATTTACATGAGGTTTCCATTGCAAAGCTGTAGTAAAAAATAGATGTTCTTCATATTTCACTGTATCTACTTCCTATGAATATGCATTTTTCTTCAGTCCAGTCTAGAAGTGTCTGACATGACTTGGGGTAAGAACTGAAACACAGCACTAATGTGTTTTACCAGGAAAGCTCTGAGGTTTCTAAAAAGGTGGCCAGCTAGAGAGACCTCAGACAAGTACCTCACAAAAAGCTGTGTAAAGAGACAGAATTTACTCAAAACAAAGACTACTGGAGGGAGATAAAAAGTTGTGTCTAGTTTGCAGACGACACCAAACTGGAGAAGAGAGTCAACAAGCCCAAGAGCAGAGCTGCCACCCAGTGGGACCTGCAGAGGCTGGAGGAATGGGGCCACAGGAGCCTGATGAAATTCAGCAAGGATAAATGCTGAGGCCCACACATGGGAAGGGAGATTGTAGCGGCGCGTTTTATACCTTTTGATTTATTGTTAATATTAATTTGTTCTGTAATGGTTTCTCCCAAGTTCCCCCCTGTATTTCTCCCCATTTGGTTTCCCCTTGTCTTTGTTCTCCACAGCCTGTCACTCTCTGGGAAGCCTCTCCTCTTCTTCCAGAATGTTCAGAGACACTCGTTCCCAGATTGGAGCAAGCTGGGGAACCCCCACCCCTCGTTTCCCATTCGCTGTCTGTGTGACATCCATATTTCCCCAATTGGCTTTCCCTCTTGTGTCCACCCCCTTCTCCCAACCCCATATAAGCTGTTGCCACGCCTCGGGCGGGGACACTCTTGAGAGAGGCTCAGAGAGAAGCGTGGCTGCCCTGCAAAAGGCAGGTGACAATAAAAACCATCTAGCCACAAAGTAGCCTCCTCGCTTCCTACCTTTGTCAAGCCTCACCGACATCTCTTGTGCAGCTCTGACCCACCGGGGGGGGTGGTGGCCGGTCCGCCTGCTGCCACCAACCGAGTTTGGAAGTATCCCGAGCCAGGGCTAGCCGGGAACAGCTGGAAGCCATTTTCCAGCCAGGCTCGAGGGATATTTTCAGATCACCTTGCAATGATATTGGCTGGGAAGAAGCTCTGCTTTAAGGTCCAGGAGCAGTTTGCAGAAAGTGAGTTAGGTGAACATGAACTCAATGGTAGTTATGGGTACTAAAAGATTATAAACTGGCCCCAGTATTTTTTGTTCAGTCTGACTCTGCTGAGTTTTGTGTAGGTGAAAACAGACCAGGCAGAATAAAGACTACTCTGTTAAATAGCCAATGAAGACTGGAAACAGTGTAAGAGACTTTCTTGGATAAGACACTGCCCAAAGGATCTTGAATGCTTCAGACTCTACTCTTCTGTTATTCTGTTCCCATCTGCATCTTCGTGAAGGTCAAGCAACAGCAAAAAACATTTCTATGTTGAATTTTATGTAGTTTAGATTTATATCTAACATAATTTTAAAACAAATTAAATTACAAAATTAGATAAATTAGCTTGCATTGGCCTCCATTCCGCTAAGACTAGTTTTCTTTCACATAACTCACTGACAACTTACTTTACCATAGTGACACAATGCTGCAAACTGCAAGAGAAAAACAGCTCAGGAGAGAAACCACTCAGTAGATAATTGGTGACCTCTAGTATTGGTTCATTAGTGATGTGTCAAACATCACTGCTGTGCAGCACAACTCTTTGTGTGTTCTCAGAGAACTGTACACTTTGCTTTCTGCAGGACTGCAAGGCTGGGTTAATAGTTTTGCAAAGGCATTTTCTAGTCTGTCTCATATTCTTTCTCTGCTGAGCCATATTTATTTAGTTTCTTCATGCAAAAGGGTTTACTTCCTTACAATCAGATACATATGGTGAGTAATGCAAGTAACTCTGTATTATACTCACGTCCTCAATTAGTTCCTCCCTATTGAAGAAGTAGATCCAGGACAGTTTCTCCTCTGGTTGCATTTTCTGCTTTCTGGATCATAAAGCTGTCTTCTCAGTATTCTTGGAACTACTTTCATGTTTTACTGTCTTCATTACCTAATGGGTTTCAAAATGGTTATTGTTAAGTCCCTCATGAATATAGTAGCTTCTGTATTTTAACACTTCAAGGGTTGATGTAGGAATTTTCCATGCTGAGTCAGGTGACCTACAACAAACACACACAATCATATCTTCATCATATACATTTATTTTTTCCAAAATATACAGTAGGTCTAGCTGGTATGGTTTTTTCTCTTATTTTTCTATTTAATTATTCAAATAGTTATATTATATAGTTGTATTATCATGGGGTTTTGTGGGTTTTTTTTGTATTTTAATTCTCCTCTAGGAATATGTTGGTTTATATTTTCTCCTCTTTTGATGTCTTAGCACTTTTCTTGCCCTTTCTTTCTCCTGACACATGTTGCATATTTCTTTTCTACTGTTTAATCCAAATAGCCTAGAGCAACTAAAAGATTTCTTTTTTCTTTCAACTGAAAATTAAGCATTTTACCCTATGGGCTTTGCCAGAAAAGATAAAGATCTTTGTCATTTATTTGTATACATTCCTTTAAGAAAGCATGTTCTGTATATCAACTAACAGATACAGCAAGGCACGGTAGTTGCTAGGAGAATTTTTCACTACAATAACAGAACAAATAGTGATTTGTCTGAATATAATTTATAGCTTCCCTAAGGCTGCAGTAAATTATGCATCTTCTTTTACTCACAGAATGTCTTACAAATGTCTATTGAAGATACCTCTTTTTTCTACCTGTGTTTTTTCCTGTAATGCTTCATATTTTTAATACAGACAGAAATATGGTCAAAGAATTAATAGCATTTTGGGGGTTTTTTTAAGCTAACCCAATAAGCATAATTTCCTAATAAGTACATTCTGTAAAGTAGCCAGCTTCTAATGACATATAACGATTGTTAATTTCAAATCACTAAGGAACATAGAATTGGTAGAGTGTCCATTCCTTCTTCCTTCTCACCAAGGGTATTAGGACATTCTGTAAGCAACGGAAGTATTTAGGAGAATCATAAAATGGATCATGTTGAAAGGGGGTCATCTGGTCCAACTTTCCTGCTCAAGCAGGGCCATGTTAGAAAGTGAGTGCTTCCAACTGCTTTGGTAATTTTAAAACATGCCCTTTAGGATGCTGAAAATCAAGCCAGAGTAGTTTTATTTTTTGTATTGGTTTCCTTTTACAGAGAAGGGTTCCAGTAAACTCTCTTGGAAGAGAGCTCTAATTTTATGTTGTTCATCTTGGTCATAGAGTGCAGCATCAGCAACTGTCACTGGCTTAAATGTTTTTGGTTGTCAGAACTGACTTACTGACATCACATACCTCTACTAAAATTTCCAGGAAACTTCACATCCTTCAGCTTACAGATAGCAAAATTATTTACAGAATAGTATTATAATACACCTGTGGAATAAATTTGTTCCAAAGGAACTGCAAATTACCTGAATTTAAAATAAAAGTCTTACATGAATCATAGTTATGGCTTCCAACAAGTTCCTGTGCTCTCAAAATAAGAGAGCATTGAGAAAGTAAACTCACAAATAAAGAAATTAAAGTTTGAGCCCTCTGCAATATAATTTGTGCAGTGTCCAAAAGTTAAGAATAGTCACATTCTTTAGCTGGATTAATTTCAATATTTTTAATTATACTTTGCTTTCATAGTATTAATTTTAAAGATACAGGTATTTGCACCCAATGAAAATGTAACTGCATTTTATACACCGAAACAATGTGGAGTCTGAAAGCAGTGGTATTTTTGATGATTGTAAAATGTAATGTTTAAGGCAATGAGTGTCAAAAATGACATTAAAAACCATGATAAAAACTTATAGTAAGAAAATTTCTTATTTAAATGATCAAAGAATTTATTATTTATGGAAAAATGCACTTTTGACCTTATACTTCTAAGCCTACATTGTCCTCAACTCATGGCAAGGCAAAAAAAGCTGAACAAATCCAAGAGCTTATGTGAATTAAATGATTCATTTCAGTCTTAGAGCAAGTGTAGTAAATTATACTAAATGCAGAACAAGACAGCAGAAGACAAAGTAAATAGCTCAGGAAACTGACTCCTATTTTAGAAGGCAAAATGATCTTAAACTTGCACAGTAAATCTTGAAGAAAATTCATAACCATATTGTGTAAGTTATCTATATAATTCCAATATATGATTGTAGCAGCTTGAACCTGGCTAGATATTGGGTGCCCACAAAGCCGTTTTACCATTCCCCTTCTCAGCTGGGCAGGGGGGAGAAAATATAAGGAAAGCCGCATGGATCAAAATAAGGACAGCATGAATTACCAGAGATAACTCAGCAGTTACCATCATGGACAAAACAGACTCAATTTCAGCAAATTAGATATTTAATTTTATGCATCAAAATCAGTATAAATTAATGAGAAAACAAAATCTAAATCTTAAAACAACTTCTCCCACTCCTCCTTTCCTCCTGGGCTCAACTTGACCAAATTTTCTCTACCTCCTTCCCCTCAGTGGCACAGAGATTAGGGAATGAGGCCTAAAGTCAGTTCATCACACAATGTTGCATCTGCTCATTCCTGCTCAGGGTAGGACTAGTCACACTCTTCTGCTCCAGTGTGAGGTTTCTCCCATGGGAGATAGTTCTACATGAACTTCTCCCACAGGAGTTCTTCTCAAAGGCTGCGGTTCTTCATTCACTCCTGCAGTGGGAAACCCCACACAGCCACAACTCCTACCAGCAAATCTGCTCCAGCATCATCTCCTCTGACTCCATGGCTCCACAGGTCCTGCCAGGAGCTTGCACAGTCCAGGCTTCCCATGGGCTCACAAGCTTCTTGGGATATACCTCCCTGCTCTGGCATGGAGTCCTGCACAGCCTGTGAGTTCTTTTCTGCTCTACTGTGGACCTTCCTGGGCTGTAGGGGGACAGCCTGCCTTCCCATTGACTTTTCCAGAGGCTTCAAGGGAATCTCTGACCTGGCACATGAAGCAGCTCTGCCCACGCCCTATTCACCAATCTTGCTGTCTGCAGAGCTGCTTCTCTCTTGTATTCTCAGTCGTCCCTTATCTGTCTGCAGTTGCTGTTGTGCAGCACCTGTTTTCCCCTTCTCAATTACATTATCCCAGAGGTGCTACCACCATCGCTGATGGGCTCAGCCTTGGCCAGCAGTGGGTGCATCTTAGATCCAGATGGCTTTTCTCCACTGGAGATTAGAGAAGCTTCTGGCAGCTTCTCACAGAAGCCAGCCCTGTAGCCCTGCTACCAAAACCTTGCCACACAAACCAAGTACAAGGACTTCCTCTTAAACCTTATTTAAAGAAAGGAGACAAACAGTTGCATCTAAATAGTTTTGGTTTTGTCTGGGTTTTTTTTCACTACTGGTTTGGTTTTCTTAACTAACCTTGTTTAGCTTTTTCAGCAGGATCATATGAGCATCAGACCCAGCACAACCATATTAGATGAGAACAAGGCTATAGTGCACATGAGCAAAGATGACAAAAATATGGACAATTGCAAGAGAATGCCTTCAACTCCCCCGAAGAAAACCACTTTGTCTGCTGTGTATGGAAAATCAAATCCTCATTTATATTTTCAGGACACCTTTAGGCCTTCTCTTAGGCCTGTGACATTTGGTTTTAAATTTAACAATATTCCAAATTACTCTGGGAGTTTTGACTTTCTATGTAAGAACTTTGCAAATACTAGCTAGCTTTTAAGGAAACATACTGACAAATGTTACTCAAAGGGATGAGCACCGAAGAACTGTGTAGGAAATTATTTTCTTAGCCTAAGTCTGCATCAAGTCAAAACTGAGACTTCTGAAGGGTTTTATGGGAAAAAATAAGAGAACATCTCTTCAGAAGAGGCAGTAGCTCCCATGAGAGATGGGAATTGCAAGTTCAAGACATTTATTTCAAATGAGTCAGGACAAAGATGTAAAGTCTGTTTTTTCATACTATCAGTGCATGGCTATCTGTTTGCAATGACAGGATTGGTGGGGTTTTTTTAGTTTTGATGGAAATTAAGTGCTGAATAAGAGAAATCTTTCCTGATTTAAAGAAAAATAAAAATTCTGTACCTTCATTTGTGTAGTTCCCTACCTCAGTATTTTCTACTGAAAATTTCTTAACATCTAGTATAATTTTTATAACTCTGTTACTTAATTCCTGGCTTTTTCAGACTACTAAAATTTGTCATAGTACATTACAATGATCTTCCTTAACAGAAGAAAAAAAAATAGCCTAAATTTAGTGATAAAAGATACTTCAACTGTAGCTGTGCAAGCTAAACCATTATATGGGTTCAATATTACCATTAACTTTTAACTTTTACTAAGAAAATCTGCCCGGTCTCTAGTTCTTTCTGTATTTCTAAGTTATAGCCAGTCTTTAATTCCTGAATTTCAGAGAGTGACATATTGTGCATAGTTAATCCTCTATTGTATCTCTAAGATAGTTTTCTGCAGTGTTAATTTTCTCATGTTTCACACATCCAAGGAACTCAGGAGGTTCAAAGGACTTTATAGTGACAAATGTTTTAGAATATATGGGGGTTTGGAGTTTCTGCTGATTTGAAACCTATGACCTCATACTACAAGGTCCAAGGTGACTCAAGGGAAAAATTTCAGATATTTTCAAGTTTTCCAAGTTAGCGGTTGACCTGCCCCAGTACATAGGAAAATTTTAAGCACAGACTGAGGCACTTCACCCTGATCCCTGACTCAAGAAGAAAAAGGGGAAAGAGTTTGACTGTCAGCTGCCAAGGAATGTAAATGAAGATTGCTGTTTTATTATTAACTTGATTGATATATTCTAGGTAAAAGCATTCTGGAGCACTCCTGTTAGGTAGTGATATTGGGTGAAATAGCTGTTTTGCATCTCACCAGTTATCATTATGTTAATTAAGTTAATAAAGTTACTGCCTCTAGCAGAAATCATATTCTTATGTGTGAATCTTATTTGCCTGAGGTGTTTAAATCAACACACAGGTATTCTCAGGCCTGAAAAATATCCATATTTTCTTACATGATTACCAGTTTAAAAAGAAGTTTTGGGGGTTTGGGATGTATTCAGTTACTGGCACATTGAATTTTTTCTATTTCTATGAAATATACCAAAGGGATATATACATAACTTTCAGAGTACAACTGCATCCCACAGATACAAACTCAGGTTGCATCAATGAGGATTTTTAATGAACCAAGGGTAGTGTAGACAATCATATTTCTTTTTAACACTATTTTATAGGTCGTTATGCCAAATGGATTAACCTCTACCTATTTAAATTCTCTTTATCTAATTGGATGAGCTTCTTCCAAATATCCCAAAATTTCTCATTTCAACAGAATTTTCAGAGCAATTTTTGACTTTATAATTAAGAGACCTGTTTTCTGATCTTGCTCTTAATAATGATAGTGTAATTGGATTTGAAATTAAAGTAAAAGTGAGAGGAGAAAATTCACTTAAATCTGAGACAAATAAACATTTATCATTCCTATCATTTAGCAGTTGTAAATTAGCTTAAGGAATCCAAAAGATGATGGAAACCTAAGGATAAATCAGCTTCACCACAGTTTGACTTGCTATAGTTTGAAAAAAATTATATTGAAATAGAAATATCTGTATTTAAAAAAAACCCAGAAACTATTTTTTTTAGACATAAAACAATTTTTGAGGACATCTGAAAGAAAAGACTTGATGAACAGGTTAAGCCAGATTATTTCTAGAATAAACATCCACCCCTCTGAGGAATCCAATTTCAGTCACTGTCTGAGAAAAGCTGTAAAGTAAATGTTTCTTTGATTCTACTGAGGAATATCATTTATATCAGACCAACAGGATTAAAAGAATTTTACACATCTAAGGATCACTTCCTGATTTGTTTTTTCACCTCACTACAGCCATTCAGTATAAATGCACAATGCAAAATAGCAGAAGATGTGACAACCAGGAGCTGTGACAAGATGCACTCAACACAAGATTAACCTGTAGGCTTGCACACTGTTCTGGAAGACTCTTCAGGCTTTTTAGTATGGAAGGGAAGTGGATTGACGGGGTTGACAGCCCTGAAGGATAGGATGTCGTCCAAATGGACCTGGACAGCTTGAGAAGTGGCCCATGAGAACTTAAGAGGACAAACAAAGCCAACTGTAAGGTCCTGCACCCGGGTCAGCGCAGTCCCCATTATCAATATAGGTGGGGTGTGGGCCTGATATTTCTGAGTCTGAGAGAATTTTTAGCCTGCTAGCAGCTCTTAACTCTTTCCCAAGGGAAAACTTCTCAACAAAATTTTCTTCTCAAAACAACAGGGAAAACAATTATTCTTTCTCAAAACAATCTTCCCCAGGTGGTGTTTTGCTATTCCTCTAGTTTAACCAATGGAATTAGAGAGACGTCATTCCTATTCACCAATCATGTTAAGTCTGCATCGATATACCTTATAAAAAGGTAGTAAGAATTAGACAATAAAGTTTTTTCTATGCTTTGCCTTCTTAAGTATTCTTGGAGTCCTTCGTCTTCTTTCATGTCCTACAGTGACAGTGGGGTATGATGGGATTGAGAGCCCCATATTGCAGCCTTTTAGTACTTGAAGGGTGCCTATAAGAAATATGGGGACAAACTCTTTAGCAGAGTTTGTAGTAACAGAACAAGGGGAAATGGCTTCAAACTAAAGGACAGTCAATTTAGATTAGATATCAGAAAGAAGTTTTTTACAATGAGGGTTGTGAGACACTGGAATAGGTTGTCCAGAGAGGTGGTAGATGCCCCCTCCCTGGAAACATTCGGGTAGGACAGGGTTCTGATCAACCTGACCTAGCTGAAGATTTCCTTGTTCATTGCAGTGAGGTTGGAATAGATGATGTTTAAAAGGTCCTTTCCAACTCAAACTATTCTATGATTCTATGAAGGAACAATGGAAAAATCTAAGTGAATATCTGGGTCAAAATATGTGACTAGATATTGCTTTAGGGCATGGTCGGGTATGGGGGGTTGAATTCAGACCTTTTTGTGGACCATTTAGGTCCAGAACTGATTTGGCAGTTTGGGGAAAGAATGTTGAAAATGAACTGTTGGTGAAAGGGACATTTTTAAATAAGTTCTGGAAATTCAACAATGTTAACTATTTCATACCACAACTGACAAATTAAAATTCAGAAACCAAAAGACAAACACACTCAAAATATATTCAGTAAAAACAATGATCTTATTATTTTTTAACTAAAGTCAAACTCATGAGTCTCTGATTTGAAAACTTATTCTGGTTGGAGTTTTGGGTTTTTTCCATAATGTCCAGTAGAATTTCTATGGTGATATTCAGTGAAGCTCTTCCATGTTCAGATGTGAATATAACAAAATAATCAATTGATAGACTACCAGTTGCAATGACACTGTTAATTGTAATGACATGATGTGTCATCAGCCACACTGATATCATAAATAAAAGTCTTTCTTTCTATAGAAACCAGTAAAAATAAGCAAAAATCTTACTGTCTTTGTTTAAAATACTTTGGGTTCTAATAATAGATTTCAGACCTAATCTGAGCTATCTTAAGGTCAATATAAAAGCGCCCAACAGTTATCAGGGCTTTTGATCAGGTTTATGGTTTGGGGATTTTGGAGTTTTCTTCTGACAGGGACATCACATGATATTTTCTTCCGAAGGGAATTCATTGAAGATAATTGTTACACTTCACTTGATGATGTATGGAGAAGTTGGACAATGTTTTTTTTCCCAGCTAGTGCCTTTTTTCCCCCTTTTTACGACTACAACCAGTTCTGGTTTACTTATATTCTACAATGTAAAGATTCAGCTAAACTCCTATATCTTTCAAACTTCGCCCTGCAATTTCATTCTCAAAAAAAAATAAACCAAAAACAATCCACCCCCAAAAAAACCCAAAAAACCAAAAACAACCCCCCCCAAAAAAAAAACTCCACAAAAATAATCTGTCATACTCTAATATATGATTTGTATGATCATTTGATTAAACTGTGTCTGCTTAATTTCAATCAGCAATGCTAACATGTCAGGCAAGATTATCTCAGTCTTGCCCATTTTCAAAACTGTCACTGGCTCATAAATTCTTTGTTATGTTGACACACAACACATGAAGTCAATGGGCATTTTCTCTTGAACAGCAGCTGGGACAAACATCACATGCGTAGTGTTGGTATCAGCACTTCCATAGTGTGCAGTCTGTTCTAATCCTACTGTAAATGCTTTTTCCTGCATCTGATTCACCTAAAAGTCTCAGATACCATCAAACAACAAAGTGTTTATAAAACCCTATTTGTATACCCATAATTTTAAAAAATACTGATCAAGAATATCGATTTTACTGACATTGTCATTCTCCTTACATTTAGAGAACTTACTTACATTACATTTGGGTTTAGTTTTAACTTTTCTTTTTCCTTGGGTTGGAGAATTTAGAGTGCATTTCTTTTCCAGTTCTCTCTAGTTCAGACAAATTAGCAATGCTAGTTCTAGTACAAATCTCAAAGTTTTGGTATTGATTTCACAGACACCTCAAACAAGATTTTGAAACGGAAAACCTATTAGGAAACTTAATCATTTGTAGTAAAATTATGTTAGCTTCTACTTGGCAAGATTGCTTTAGAACTAAGGCTTTGAAGCCTGTCACAGGTCTTAAAAATAAAACTGCTTGAGTAGTTGAGGAGAACTGTATTAAAATGCAAATTTCCAGCTGCTAATATTTCTTCAAAAACCAATAATCCCTCAAGGCCACCAATATGTCAAATACTTAATGGAAAAATATCCCTTAGGCAGAATGGCCTTTCTAAGTTGACTTTTGATTAAACTTAAAATATTATATAGCAAAAAAACTTAAAATCAAAAAGAGGATATAAATATAGTACTAGACTAAAATGTCATAAAGAATGCAATTGAAGGGGCAGATTTAAGGTCGCTAATTTTTAAGTAATTTTCTACCCTTTCTGAGGATTAGTCAAGGAAATAATTGCTACTATAAGGTATACCTTATAGTGCACACCCACAAATGGGCCTTGGAGAAACAGAAACTAATATTTTTTCAAAGTAATAATGATGTAAACAAAAAGTTCTGATATAGTTGGTGTGTCTAGCACAGAAGTAAAAGTCTCCACTGCCAAATACTTGCTCTACTCTGTTGCACAAAACCTCAAACCCAAGGTTCAAAATTATCAAGTGAGAATGCAGTGAATCTTATTTTCCCTGGCTATGAATTCCAAGGCTCTGTGCATCTCTGTAAACACAGGAGAGAATTTTCCTTTGGAAAGGAATGACACAGTAAAATGTCTAACCCTGTTCCCATGAAAAGCAGTGACAAAACATTAATGTGAGGAGGACTGGGATATTGGCTTGCTCAAGTTGCAGTACACTTTGAGTATATCAAAATTCTGAGGAAATTAAATTGTTGTTTAAACATTAAATCAATCATAGAACCAATAGCTGCTAGCATATTGAATTTCATCATTCCTAAGTGTTGTCCAATAAAACATTTGTGGAAATCACAAGATATCTGGGACAAGCATGCTGTTGCAATATCACCTTTTACAATGAAATTTTGTGGCAACAAGGTAAAAAACTATGAGATACTCACAGTTTGTGATGTCACTGAGTGATGCAACTATTTAGTAGCAAGAAAATGCAACACCAGGTGTCTGATGAATAATCCAGGCTCAGCTCATTTCTAATGTGCAGCACAATTGTTTCTGAATAGGAATTGGACAAGTGTTTTGGTCAGATAAGAAAACCTTATGTGATCACGAGGAAACAGCAGCTGGATTCTCAGCTGGGGTGAAGCAGAATAGTCTGACTAAAGTATCTTGAACATACAAAGATCTGTATCAGTTAAAGACATGACATTGCATTTGATCTTCAAAAGACATGCTATGATGTTCTTATTCTGTAATATAATTCCAAAGAACATGTTTTCAGTACTAAAGGTATCTTATAGTCCTTCGAAATATAATAAACTGTATAGCTTCACTTTAACTTTTGAGGTTTCAGTCACCAATGCATTAATCTAGTAAATGAAATTACCCTGAGGAAAAAGTATGATGTAGAAGCAATATCAAGCCCCTGCTTTAAATAGTTCTATTTTTTTAACAGCATGGATCCATAGCTTCCCTGAAGAGTGTACAGAGGCACCCTCAAATCTGTATTCCTCCCAATCAGCTCCTTACATCTAAGAAAACAAATCGTCCTAGGTCTCACATGCAGATGTCTGACCATCTTCCCATATAGCCTATGCTTATGATACAGGATGCTGAATTTTAACCTTCAAGTTTACAGAATACAGTGCATTTTCTCTCAGTAGTCAATAATCTAATCTATTAACCTTTAAAGACTCTTCAAATGAAAAGTACCCATCCTTCTGAAACCCCATGGATATAGTTTCTGGGTGAGCAGATAAAGTAGAATCCGGCATGGACACTTCATGTGATCAGCAGGTTTCCAGTTCACCAAGTACCCGGTTCTATTTGTAAAAAAAGAAATGGAAGTCTAAAGAAACTTCAACTTTTTTTTTTTTTTTCCTCAGTTACAAGGAAGTCACTTCCTGAGTGGTGAGGACACCATGTTAAAGGCAATGACCGGTGATCACATTCAAATCTTGGCTGGGATCAATGATCAAAATATACTTGTTGACAAATTGTGTTAGAGTAGCATTTCTCACAGGATCAAAATAGCTGTACAAACTTTCATTTACACTGGGTGGAGGATGAGGAGTAGTACTTCTACATTTTCAATCTGACAATTATATGCCTAAGAGAGGGTGGAAAATAAAAATTAAATATAGTTAGAAGTACAATAAACAAAGATTACTTCACTTCCAGTATTTGGCATGAACAACTTCAAATGAAAAATATTTCAAATGCCTTTCAATCTGTCTCCCTGAACTTGTCTTTGGAATTAATTTTGCAGATTCATGTTTCGGTCTTAGCTGCACTTTCAGGCAAAGTATATGTCATCAAAGCCATGTAAGTACAGTCATATTGTTGTCCTAGATTCACATGGCATTTAACAATCCTTTGTTCGAAACTCATTTTTCGTTGTTTTTGAGCCAGACTTCGCAGCAGTAAGTAGTTATGATGCGTACTGTTAAACCAAAGATGGAACCAGACAGTCTTCTGTATTCAGTTCAGGGAGACCTAGACCCCTTTCTCTTCATAACTCCAGGGAAGAGGAAATGAAGGGCTCTTTCAGTCTTTTTGAGATTCAGAATTAAATGCTGTCAGATTTTCACTACTTTAGCACTATTTTGGGTTGTGTTGTTAGCAATTTAAGCTCGCAAACACGTGATCTATGTGATAGGGTTATAGCTTTCTTTCAGTATCAGTTATTCAGCCTTTGTTTATCAGGATCTTCTGACAATCTTTTGAAAGTCAGTAGTCTTACCCTTTTATTTAGTCTATTTTCTAGTCTTACCCTTTTATTTAGTTTATTTTCTGATACTTCACTTTATTTTCCCCCAGGTCCATTAGGAGTTAAATTTTAGTATTGAACAATTTCAGACATCCTTATTTCTCTGTTCAGTAAATAGTTGTTTGGTTTTGGGCTGGTTTGGGGTTTGTTTTTTTTTTTAATCTAGTTATTCCTAAGGGTCGTTTTTACATTTTAATTAGGATAATTGAGAGGGTATTCCTTTTACTTGTTTATCTTTCATCCTAGAAAGATTGTTGTGGGTTGACCTTGGCTGGATGCCAGGTGCCCACCAAGCCTCTCTACCACTCCCCTTCCCAGCTGGACAGGGCAGAGAAGATAAGATGGAAAACAATTTATAGGTTGATATAAGGCACTTTACTAAAGTGAAAGCAAAAGTTTTCATGTGTATAAGCAAAAAAAATAGTTTTATCCTCTACCTCCCACAAGCAGGCAATGTTCAGCCACTCCCTGGGAACCAAGGTTTCAGCACATGTAGGGTTGCTCCAGAAGAAAAATGCAAATAATGAATGCACCCCACCCCATTCCTTCTCCTTCCATTAGGTTTTATATCTGAGCTGACATCATGTTGTATGGAATATCCTTTTGGTAAATTTGGGTCAGTTTGCCTAGTTGAGTCCCCTCCCAAGATCTTATCTACTTCCAGTCCCTTTGATGGGGGAGGATGTTGAGAAACAGAGCTGATGCTGTGCCAGCAGTGCCCAGTAGTAGCCAAAACACTGGTGTGTTATCAACATCTTCCAAGCTAGCAATGCAAAGCACAGCACTGTGAGGGCTGCTAAGGGAAAGTGAACTCCATCTCAGCTAGACCAAAAACAAGGACTTATTTTGCCTTTTAGTTTTGGAAGGAAGTCGCTTGAGCATGGTCAGATTTCTAATTAATTCCCCAAATAATAGTGTTGTTTGTGACTCATTCAGGGGGATTTGGTTTTTTGCATTTAAATCGCTTTTTACTTTATTATCCAGTCATAGCATCAGACAGCCTTGTTATATCGTAGGTAATTTTTTTTTTTTAGTATTTACATAGCAATGGAATCAGGAAGGGATTATGCAATGGTTTACATTTAGACATATGGTATTTTTAACTACAAATTTCAAAAGAGCCTTATCTTAAATAGTTGAGAAACAATTAAAGTTTCCATCAGAGAAAGAACATGAATAAGTTAAAAGTAATGAGTTTCTATAAAACATATCCCAACAATCAGTGTTGTCTAAAAATTAAATCCTTTGGCATTCTTATAAAAATTGCTTAAACTAAGAATTATATTATGTTGTAAAATGAGGGTTTATCATCAAAGAAAGACAAAAGCAAGAGAAAAAAAGTCTGATAACTGACTTGGATTTACTGCCCAGCAATAATGCTTATTCTGAATGGCCTCCTTGAATCACTATAAGTAATGGAATTTTCCCTGTTGTGTCTGTTGAGTAACTGTCATTTTGTTGGGTGGGTAAGATTAAACTTATCTGCAAGGTTGACTGGTATCTTTTAAGGTGAATTATTTTCCTTGTCATGAACTTATTATTTGCTTGTCTTTTGACCAAAGTGGCAAGTAGATTTATAACCTGTCATTTCCTACTATGGTGGCTTGAATTTGGTCAGGTGATGGATTCCCACTCACCCACTCCCTCCTTTTCACTCCTCTCATAAGCCTCTGCTGGGAGAGACAAAAGATGAAAAGAGCTTGTAGGTTACCTTCCTTCTATCCCTCCTTCATCCAAGGCTCAACTTCACTCCTTCATTCCCAACTCCTCTACTTTCTCCCTGTTCCAAGTGCAGGAGGATGAGGAAAAATGGGGTCATACTCAGTCCGTAGCAGTTCCTTCCTGCTGCTCCATCCTTTTTCCCTTCTCCAGTGTGGGCTTCTCTGTTGACTGCAGTCCTTCAGTGAAAAGCTGCTCCAACATGGGCTCTCCATGGACCACAAATCATTTAGGAAATATCCACATGCTCCAGTAAGAGTCCTCCATGCAGAGTGGCTGTCTTCTTCAGCATGGTCCTCCCATGGGTTGTAGGACAACACGTGTTCATCATGCCCCCTTCCACCGGCTGCAGAGGATTCTCTGCTTTGTTCCTTCTCCTGTTCCACTTAGGCTCCATACGTCAATAAACTGGCAAAGACTTCCCAATCATACTATATATCATGATATTCATTTTCTTTAAGCATTGTCTGTAGAATCACGTCTCTTTAAGTCAGAGAGAATGCAAGCAAGAGTTTAATAACACAAATTCCCCACAAATAAATTTGAATTATTTTATTGAAAAGCATTTTTGCATCTCTATTAAGATTTACTTCCTAGAATGGTTTTGCAAAAACCTGCAAAGCAAGCAGCAGTTTCTTCCTGTAAATGAAAACAGAGGCAATGATACCAGATGGAAGAGGAGACAAAGGGTCACATTAACCATAAAAAGAACTGTCAGAAGAAATCTGATTAATTTTCAACTTGTTGGTAAATGAATAAGGCCCCTTCATTCAATTTTCAGCCAAGACAGTGGTTATAAAACTGCAATACCATAGGCAGACAAACACTATGCATATGCATTTTACATCAGTACATGAGCATTGTGACACCAAAGGGGCAAAGATGTGCATGGTTTAATGTAGAAGGGATCCAGGTAAAAACAAATTAAAGAACGAAATAAGCACAAGAGACTGCAAAAAGGCAGAATATAAAGCCAAATACATTAGAAAGATATTCATATATGAAACAATTATTAAAGACTAGCAGCTGTGCAGATGCAGGGATGATAACTAATAACCTAATGTGAAGGTTTTAATGAAAGAATTTGGTAATGTCTTTTTCTAAACCTCAGAACTGTTCTGTTTTGCCAGTATCTTAAGCACCTCCACCAGATCAGTTTCCAACTCCCTAAATTTTATCTATGCCAACATATATCTGTACATGTAGTAATCTTCATGGCATTTCTCCATCAGCATTTTTAAGCATTAAAATTTTAACATTTTCACATCCAACCATTTCCAAAATGCCAAAGAATAGTCTAGGTATCTCTGCAAAAATTCATAACAAGTCCACTGAGAAAAGAAAACCAAAATTACTTCAGAAGTATCTCCTTATTCACATTTGCTAAGAGCATCTTTCAAGCTAAGCTAATCTATCAAGTCAGCAAAGCCAGCAAAAGGAACTTAAGCAGGGGATGTTTTTCTTCCCTTTACACTAACATGATGCTATCACCTGCACTACTAAATCCTAATTCCCCAGTGGCAGAAAAGCTTGAGATACCAGGTCTCCTCAGTATTTCTTCTCTACTGGGAGAAGCAATGTAGCTTGGAGAGAACAAAATTCTGACACACAGAACAGCACATAAAGCCATCAAATGTGTAAAGTCTAGGGCATGGAGGCAGGCAATAGGAAACCTGGGAGGGATCGTGTGGTAAAGGCATGTTCATCAGCATTAGTCTGTTCAGATCTCTCTGGGGCTGAAAACTGAAAAGCTCATATTTATAGGACTCCCTGGGAAGTCTTCAAGCGCTGGTTTTGACACAAAGATCCTCAGTCCCTTCAATTGCTTTAATCACATTTGCAGTTTCTGATGATGATGGAGATTTTCTTCATCTCATGTAGGGAGTTAGGATTCAGTCTCTGGTGAGCAAAAAGTCTCTGCATTTGGATTCTGTAGAAAACATTCCCTTGAAAATATATACCGTGCACCCTTAATGTCTCCTCAATACAGTCACCCCTTTCTGGGAAAAGAAAGAAAATCAAACAAGAGAATGAGTATCTTACAAATGCAACAAGTTTTGGTGTATATGGCAGCACAAAAATATACTTCTACAGTATGTAACGTGTTATGTAGAGAAACTTTCATGTAAGAAAATTCGTTACCTTAATTTTTCTTTTGAAATACCTTATGTTTTGATTTGCTGGTCATTCAAGTGACTGAAAGTTCCTTCTGAGAGCAGATTTAACAGAAAAAACAAAGTGTGGGGAAAAAAAGAAGGAAAAGAGAGAGCTAATGAATATGATGTTTAGTATGCTGTCAGCCATTTAAGGCTTATGCTGCCACAACTCCAGTTAGCTGAGCACAGCAGTAGTTATGAGGAGAAATGAGTTTGCCAGATATTTTGAAATTCCTCTCCTGCTGTGTCCTGTCAGTTGAAAAAGAGGGAGACAGTGATGGCCAACAATTTAAACATAATGGATTGACCGTAACTGGCACCTAAAGAACAATAAAGCAAAGACCAAATGGCAGGATCTGACCAGCTAGCTTGTAAGCTCCCTGAATACGACCAGGATTGTTATATTTTATGTTTTGCTTGGAAAAAAAAAAGCAGCTATAGATTCAGTTGCAGGAAAAAATTTAATTAGCAATAACCATATTCTATTGGAAAAACAAGATAATTTATGACATAATAATGAATATTAAAAATGGCTACATAATTTTTATACTTTTCCTGCCCAATTTAAAGTAGGGAGGTATTTCTTGATAATTTTGAGTAATAGATAAGAAAAAGATGCATGCCAAATATATTTTTCCACTTCTAGTAATGTGCCTGTGAAAGTCCAGAGTTTACTTTCCTTCTACATTTCTCCTCAGAAAAATTGAAGTCTGGATTTTTAAAAAACAAAGCAGATCTTCATAGCTGTCACCATGCTGCATAGTTAGAATATTCATTATTTTCTGGTAAAAGAGGGATTGGACATGATATTTTCCACTCCAAAAGAGTATGCATCTGCCAAGTTATTTAGATCAGATCTATATGAACAATTTATCCTGCTAGAACTTTATTTCCAAAATAATACTTTAATATTGATAAGAAAGACCAAAAAAAAAAAAAAACAAAAAAGTCTTATGCTCACAAGAAATGGCTTTTCAGTTCTACTGTTTAGCTGGAGCAATTCAGTTTGAAGAGGGCTGTGAAGCTGTTCCCTCTTCTGGTATAAACTAGAAGACTCATCAAAGGAGGGGGTTCTCATTTCTCCTGCTAAGGAACCCAAAGTTTAGCTCATGGGGCTGAGCTAGTCACCCCATGATTCTGCTATAGACAGCAGAGAAAAAGGAAAGTACCTCTAGACAATTATTTATCTCCCTTACACAATGGATCAGATTAATTATATCTATTTTTGTTTATATTTGTTATGAATGGAATCTCAAGCATTTAATTCTTAATTAAATATCCAGGTTTTGACACCTAAAGTTTGTGCAAATCTTTTTTTGCCACCAATGTAGCTTATTTGGTTATTTTCTATAAATATTCTATTCGACTACTTTTGAAATAAAAGAGACAAAGCTTTTTTCCCTAAAATCCAATTCTTTATGATTCCAACATGATTTCCCATTTTTAAAGGGCAGAACCTTTGGACTAAATATATAAAATTTGTATCATGTGGTATCAATTAAGATATGTAAAGCAAAAAAAGGTAATATTGATCATGCCTGATAATGCAGGTCTGTTGTACCTGTGACACAAGAAATAACAACCATTTATTTTTTTTTGCAGACCACATCAGTGACTTGTTGCAGGGCACGTTTGAACAACTGTAAGTTCACAGCATTACGAGCTGATCTCGGAGCCCTCAGCCCCTGAATCTAATTCAGCCATTCTGGAGTTCATCAGAATACTGCTTAGTTCACAGATCATTAGCTTGATGGACTAGTTATCTTAAATGCCTAACTAATTTCCTTTTATTTTAAATATTAAAAAATGATGGGATAGACTTATTTCAAACTAGGAAAGCAAGGATTGGGCATGCTAAGCTCAGAGTTTCATCTGCTTTGTCTCCATCAAGCATCCTGACTGTAGAAGAGTTATGCAAAGAAGCCTCTGGATTACCTGGATAATGTATGAGGCTCTGCCAGATTTACTTAAGGAAGATAGTGCTGGATTGGATCACAGGGTTCAAATGTTGATGTCCAAAAGAAGCACAGAGACACAGAGCCAATGTAATGACTAAAATCTTCCACAACCATTGGATGTAACTATATTCCCACTTTTGTCATACAAAGGGAAAACATGGTTTTGTCACATTTCTTGTCAGACACACAGCTTGGTGTCACATCACATACCCAGAGAGCTTGTGCTGCACACGCAGCAGTGCAGGGACTGCTTGTGTGTGCAGGAAGAAAGGAACTGCAGTTGTGTATTGGCCACATGTAAGCTCCCAGCGCTGCTGCACCAAAGCAAACATTGGCATCCGACTTCCCGAAATAATTCCCCGCCTGCTTAACACACTAAGCACCACAGAAGGACTGCAGCTTTTACAACTAGATAAGGAGAGCAGCTTACAGCAAGAATGGCAATAGGCTTAGGTACCATAATCCACAGCCATGGCTGTAGCCTTGACAGAGTTTTGTGAACTGCATATAAACCTATCCTGGTCTCACAGAGTGTTTTGCTATTCAAAGCCATTTCAAAAAGTGCTTTTACATGTAGCTCTGTCACCCACTGTAACGGCTGAACTGTATCATCTTTTCTGCAACATGATTATTTTTCATCCAGGATTCCTGGTATAGTTCCTGCTCCTTGAATGGACAACACAGAAGTTTAAGCAGGGAACTTACAAGCGAAAAATAGAAAAAACTAACCCTCTTCGAGTATAAAAAGGAATATTCCTGTTGACATTTCTCCCGGCTTTTATATTTGGCAATATTTTTATGGAAAAATAACGATTTTTTAAATAACAATACTATAAAACAAAATAGGGAGAAGTAGATATAACAATTATTCACAAAGATATTTCAAATAATTTTTTCATACAAAGGCAATGCTCTATTTCACTGCTTTATTTTATCACTCAGAGAATAGTATCTCTTATTAAACAAAGGAATCTGGGGTATTTGCAGCAAACAGATTCCAGGGTCTTTCCAGCAGCTGTAGAGTGACCTGTATACTTTGTACTTAAGTACAACTGAGTCCCTGAAGAAATAATTTTCTTCTCTATTTGGAGCAATAAGAATGAAACACTGGATGTTAGAAGGAGGCGTAACCTTAATGCTCCAGTTTTTGAAAGTAAGTATTTATGAGGTTAATCAAATTTGCAACTAGTTGAAAATTTTGCATTTAAATGAATGTAAGGTCCATACATACAGATATCAGTGGCACAATAAACTCATATTGTCTGACTTAGCTGACAGGAGCTGGTTTATTCTAGTCTGGGGACTCAGTTCCTGTTCTGACATTGATCCTAACCATGTTTTGAAAGCAGTAAAGCTTTGGAAGCCATTGTTTTCCACAACTGCCAGTGTAGGGCTGATGCTTTATTCTTAAAATTGAATTAGAAAGCAGCATGGTCTATGTTCTTAGGGTCTTCAGAGGGGTCTGACTTTTACTCTGGTCTTGCCTTTATTCTGGTGTGTAACAGGATGCCACTCATTTGTCTGTGGCAAATAGACACACACATAGTGTGTCTAGATTCTAGCATCGTCAGGGAAATTCTTCTAACTATAAATGCACAAATTAATTCCAAATTCTTACGCCTTGGATGGGAGGCTAAGTCTTAGAGCATATTTACTGCATAGTCAGCCATCTCACTACATACACCTAATCTGAATCTTTATTCAGTTTTATCCATGAGAATTCTTTGCTGTGGTACTGAAATGTCTCCACACAATAAAAAGTGCTTATTAAAAATCTGTCTGAAATTCAATAGCAATAATTTTGTTGTCTGAACCAGGTTATCATCTTCCACTTTAAAGCAGAGATAAAGACAGATTTCTGAAAGATGTACATCGATGTTGCAAGATACAAGACAGTATCAAAGTTCAGAAAAAGGGAACAATCCATGTCAAGCAGGACACGTAGTCAGTTTCTTCCTTTGTCACAAGTTCTGTTTGTGTCTTTAGACATAACAATCAGCTTTTTTATTTTTCTGTGTTTGCCTTCCTTCAAGGGTTAATAATATTTCCCTATCTCATAATAGTTGGCAGATAATCCACACAAAACTTTGAAGCATTTGTATACAAGTCTATCAGTACTAATCTACAGAAGGGCATTCAGTAGGGGCCCAACACCAGACTCTTATTATGGGCTCCTCTTCGAAGCCTTCACTCATGGCTTTTCATTTCCATCAGCTCAATTCCCAACCTGTACAGCTGCACAAAGTGCAGCCACCCAACGATCAAGATCAAGACCAGATTCCAGACTTCAGTTCATACAACCAGCTAGACCAGTGCTGAAACCTTTTTACTTTTTTTTTCTAAAATTTCTCTTATATGTTTTCATTTCTTTTCTTTGCTGTTCCTCCTCCCACCTTTCTTTCCCATTTCTGATCCTGAATCACGCTGAGTTACCTCTTGTGACAAAGGTTTCTCAGTCCTTTCCTAATTGGAAAAACCCTCCCGAGAGGATGACTTTTTAGCATTTCAACATCTCATATTATTGCTGTGATCTTTTGCGTAAGAGCTGCCAGACAAAAATTATTCAGGTTCAGTTTTCCAAATGAGATGACTAATGGGAGTAGACAATGGATCTGCAGATGGACCTGTTTGTCTCATTCTACCCCATGAATTTGCAGATATATCACTATTTAGATGACTGGCATTTTGGGGGGTTTGCAGGAGTTATTTTTAACATTTTTACACATTCAAACTAGAAAATAATCCTCCTATTTTCAAAATCATTATCTCTTAGAGATTACATAGCCTCAAAGTCATATTAAATCCTAGTGTTGGATATAAAGAGTTTTTCTAATTAATTTAATTTGGTTATGCAGATTTGGTTCTGTCTACATAATTTTTTCATATAGCATTTTTAATATTTCTTCTTTTACAAAGAGATTAGACTTCAGAAATTAAAATAAAAATTTATGTGAAAAATAGGATGACATTGGTCTGCCTTTAACCCTAGCATCTACTTCTTCTGTAAGATAATGGCTGCTGAGCAGACTAAAGTTCTTAAGTTGAAATGTGACTGCATAAATCATGCAAAACAATTCAAAGTTTCCAGGCATCAAGAGGCTTGCAGACTTGAGGTGTGATTGAAGAGTAATAATGTGCGTTTGTCAGTGAGTTAGCCTGGATCTGAAAAATAGACTAGCTGATTGAAGGACTTGACCTAATGATCTCATTCTTCCCTCTCTACTCTGTCCTTGTTTCCAGTCCACTCTAGATTTTTGTTCCCCATTTCTTAGTAGATGAAAATTTTCCCTCCATTCCACTTATGTAAATGAATTTCACTGAGTCTGTTAGTTTTGGTGAGATGACTCTTTATGGTACCTTTACTGTTTTCAGCTGATCTGGCAGATCTAGCAATAAGAAATAACAATAACTTTAGTACAAAAATTATAGACTGTTTTCCCAGAAAATTCCACATTACTTAGGTACAAATCTATTTTACTAGAACAATAGCACTTTATGTAAATATAGGCAAGATTTAAAAACAAAATTTTGCAGAAATACCAAGAAGCATGAAAAAATATACCTATTTAAATATGATTATTTAGATTTACCTTGATTATATCTGTGTTGGTTTTGCACGGCCTGGCTTTTGGTAGCAGGTTGGGCCACAGAGGTGGCTTCTGTGAGGAGCTGCCAGAAGCTTCCACCATGTCTGGCAGAGCCAATCTCTGATGGCTCTGAAGATGGATATGCTGCTGGTCAAGGCTGGGGCAGTCAGAGATGTTGGTAATGCCTCTGTGATAACACATCTAAGAAGAAATCAAAACAAGGAACCCTTGATTATATTTTCTCCACTGTCTAGTTGCAGTGGGGAGTGAGCGAGAGGCTTTCATGGGTGCCTGGCATTTGGCCAGTCTCAAACCACAACAACATCATTTGATATAAAGTTTCATGTGCTTTATATTCTTAAACCATTCCTTATCTAGAAAAGATTATTATGGGTTTACCAGTACTTTTCCCAGACCATATCAATTATTTCTCATATAATGTTATTATGTAAAATCTGTATTAAAGGACTACCTGAGATTTTTTTATGACCTACACCAGATTATACTCACCTTGTTACAGCACAGAAAAAAAATGCCAAGCTTGACGCATGAAACAAACTGTTTTCTTAATTTCACACAAAATTCTGTATATTTCCAATGCAGGAAAGGAATATTTAATGTTCTGATAAACACTGGAAATAAAAGGTCGTTTAAGGCAGCAAAAATGCAATTTGCATTTCTTACACCTTTCATAAGTTACTTTATCCATAGTTGTCATCTTTGTCATCAGAGCAGAAGGATATTCAAATTTTAATAAAATTTATGTGAATGGCAGCACAATAATTCACCAGTGATTTCAGATTTCAGTGTTCTTGAAGAAAAATGCAGGTTTAATTTTGAATGGTTATCAGGAAAATTAATGAAGATGTATGATTTAATTTAGATATAACTGAAAATGGCTGCTATTAGATGCTTTCCAAAAAAGCATTCCTTCTCAGCTGCCCTATCACGGAAAATGAAGAGATCACTTTAAGATATCTTTCCATTATCTTCATTATCAATCCTTTACCACGTGCTTTGGCTGTTTAAAAATAAGAACAAAATCATTGAACCAGTCTTGCTAAAGATAATGCTGCTTGAAATTAACTGAATAGTTTGTCTTTATGTTATCATTTTCAGAGTGCAATGAACAACTTATTTATTTCAACATGTATTCATAAAGTAGTGCTGCATGTTTGTAAATGCTATTTCTCTGTCTTATGCCGATATTACATCTGTGCTACTTCCCACACAAGAAGGCATCCATAAAGGTGAAAAAAAAAAGTTTTTACTTTGCTTATTTTTATAGCTGATTTATTGTTTCTAGGGATTTAATCAAAGTTTCCCCTCAGAAGCCTAATTTTTGAAACCAATTTACATCTTACCAGCTATTCTAAAATGCAACTAATCATCAGAAGACCCACTTTTATGTTTAATTCTTTAGCTGAGAGGTGGATTTTTAAAGGGAAATTCGTCCAGTATGAAAAAGTTTGCAAAAGTTTTGAGCTCATTTATGCACTCCATTCAGGCTATATGTGAAACTCTCAGTGTTTCTTGCTCAGGAGACTTTAACCCAATTAAAAAGCCCTTGACAAAACAGCCTACTGCATTTCAGGCTCTCTTATCCTCTGGAGAAAACAGCAGGGATAGGGACATGACAACATGGTCAATTAACATGACTTCAGATATGTTAGCCCAGCTCTGCAATGCAATTAAAATCAAGTGAACTAATACAATTAAACAGAGGGGCCTCTTTATCCACCCAAATATACCCTAAAGACTAACCAAGATGACCCAATGCCTGCTAGATATTTTCAGGGAAGACACAGTTTAAGTTCCACCATTGCAACCTTAGGTACAGATACGTGTTCAAGTCAAACTAGAAATCAGTCACAAACTTTGCACTTAGCCTCTGTTTCTCTTGCATAGACACCATTCAAATGCATTTTAGGAGTGGTGAAGTATCATCTCTGTCCTTTTTTTCTTCTGTGATCCATCCATACTGCACACTCAACAGGGTAGCACTGGTACAGAACCTGCGCAGCTTGGTTTGTGTTTCCTCTGCCTGTTATAATGACCCCTTCCAGGAAGGGCTTACTTGGAGCTTTTTTTCAAAACTTACTTTGTCCTTTGTCATAGTTTGATGGTAGAACTATTCATCTCTTCTGGTCAAATGTACATTTTCAGCTTTCTGATAAAAGGTGACATTGACATGCAAACCAAAAACATTATTACTGACTCTGGAAGTTTCTTTGACAATTATTGGTCATTCTACAAAAATTTCATTGAAATATAGAATAAAAAATGGAATATTATTTTAAAATTAACAATTAACAATTAATTGTTAATTAACAATTAAATTAAATAACAAAGATAAAAAACTAATTTAAGGTATCTTGAGTGTAAAAGTCTCATAACTTGTATAGACCCTAAAGAATAAATCCTAGCAAATTTTAAATACAAGAATAGAGACAAACCCAAGAACTGCATTGAGCTGTGACTCGATATGGGATACTGATAATGCTAAAAATAAAATTGTCCAATTTAACAGATGGCTAAAATAATGCAGATGGAAAGAGAGAAAAATGCAAATACTTTCATAGCATTACATAAATTCTCTAACTTATATTGGTTGTTAGCACTCAGAACCCTTGCAGGGTTTCACTTAGTCAGAACTTTCATGGAAAAAAACTGTAGTAGCACTGAGCATGTCAGGAAATACCTTTCTCACAGCTGCAGTCTGGAGAAAGCTTCTGGATTAATATGTATCACTTTTACCTGCACCCCTTTGTTTACATACTGACTTGAAATGAAGCTTCTAGTCAGGGACATAAAAGAAGGCAAAACTTCGGCATGATTTGTAACTACGAATGTCGGTGCATGTCAGTGTGGCAAGTCATGAAACTATTACATATTTTTATCCCTATCCTTTCAATTTTTTCTTCTCCCTGCCTTGTTGTTTATTGCATTCATTGTGACCCATTTGCAATTTGATTTTGACCTCTGCAAGGGAGAGATCTTTTCTCTGCAAATTTTGCACAGTGATTTGTTTTTTTAATCAAGTAATTTGTTACAAGTAATATTTGAAAGAATCATTAATTGGTTTGAATAAT
Source organism: Acrocephalus scirpaceus scirpaceus (assembly GCA_910950805.1). NCBI lineage: Eukaryota > Metazoa > Chordata > Aves > Passeriformes > Sylviidae > Acrocephalus > Acrocephalus scirpaceus. The sequence goes on from OU383773.1 coordinate 127,428,893, forward strand.
CAGTTTAATTTATTTTTTATTGAATCTAAAAAAACCCCATATTTGCTGAATAATCGCTTTAAATTAGAATCTAAAAATATTTGGAAAATAATTTGACCAGCTTAAGTATTCTGAAATTTGTCTCAAAATTCTCCTGGAATAGTTTCATAGACAAACTGTGGTAGTTACTGTCTGTTGTATCTAAGATTTTTTCCACCATGGAGACAGCATGATTTTACAGACCTGTAATGGCTTTCAACCATTCAGTTATGGATTACACCTCTTTCCTTTAAAGATCCTTTTGTTGTTTCTGGATGGTAATCATTGCTCTGAGTTGTGATACTCTGTAATTTCATGATTTTCATAACCACAAGAAACAATAAAACAATATCTCTCCATTCTCACCATTCTAAATTTCTCCCTCTAGTCTCCTTTTAACTCAAAATAAAATTAAGATAAATATTTATTTTAGCAGCATTTTACCTTCCAGCACATCACATTGAATGGGAGTACAAACAGCAAAGAAATCAGACAACACAGACCCCAAAAACCTGATTTTTCAGTCAAATAATATAAAAAAATATTTTTATATTTTTAAATATGTGGGGATTTGTACAAGATTGTCATGGCTATTCACAAAAACATCGCTTACTGTCACAGAGGGAACTGGGTTTGCTCAGCCTGGAGAAGAGATAATTTCAAAAGGAACATGAATGCTGGAACCTACAAGGAGGGCATCAAGAATGGTTCTTCACAGAGGTGCATGATGGGAAGATGACATGGACATGAGTTGAAGTAACAGAGGTTCAGACTAAATGTAAGGAAAAGAAAAGTTTACCATAAAAGGAGCTTGAATTAACCAGTTTGCCCAGAGAGTTTAGGTAATCTCTGTCCTTGGAGATTTTGAAGACTGAATAAAGCCATGAGCATCTTGTGCTGAACTCATACTTAACCATGAACAGAGGACTCCTTCAATTCTGAATTTTTCAATGATCCTTTAATCTTATCTCTAACAAAAATGGGGAATATGATAATGAATTATTTGTGTGGTTGCGTTGCACTTAGAATTGTATGGAAATACATTGAACACAGCATTCTTCTTTTTATCCATGGAGAACCATTACTGTCGGTATACAGGCAGAAGAATCCAGCTGATTTAGTGGTTTGCACAATACTTAATACAGTAGGGGACCACTCTGGGGGAGTTTAAGTGCTCGAGTGGCACAGATCACAAATAATGATATTAAGCATACAGTACCAGTTACTAGTACTGTATGTACTATGTAGGTCTTATTTGCAATAAGAGAGGACATTAATTAATTTTAAATATACTAGTAATCAAAAGTATCCCACTGTTTATTTACACATATTTCTGTATGTTCTTATATACCTACACATATATAGCACATATAATACATATACAACACACAGCATATTATAAAAAAATACAACAATTGAAGTAACTGCATATAATCCACAATATAATCACAGGAATATCAACACACACATAAAGTTAGAATTGCTTATAAATATAAATTTCAACCTTGACTTCACTGGAGAGAATTAGCATAAACAGCATTCACAGAAAGTGTCAGCACTGTTGAGAGCCATTTCATAAACCCAGTTATCATTTCTTTTCAGGCTGCAGAGGAAAACCTCTTCACCATCTTCCTCACATGCACTTACCCAGGTTTCCCTGTTTTAGTGAACAGAAAAGAATCACTCCTTCTCTGTGAGTGTGTGTGAATAATTTCTCTAGGTATCTGTGGGTACAGATACAGAAATAATAACTGGGAAAGAGCAGGCTGAAGAGATTAAAAGGACATGTTGAGGCATAGCATGCGACAGTCTCAAAGAAGCTGGTATGCTCCAGGGACCAGATATCCTATAGAATCTATAAGAAATGATGATCTGAGAATGCCAAGAGTTGGACAAATCTGTACAAGGGCAGTAGCACACAACAGACTGTGTATCTTGAACCGCTTCCAGAGAGGTGATGACTGCAAAGACTAGAAGACTGTGCACATACCTCATAAAAGAAGGGACCTTGAGGGACTTTCCAAACACCTAACTACAAACCATTGGTCCAGCAGACTGCAAACATTTAAAATAGCTGGAATCTGGGATTCCAGCCTACTACCTTGCAGAAAATGCAGCAGGAAGCTAAAATTACTCAACTTATCTCAAATAAAGGCAGCAATGAAATTTAAGTATCTTGAATCCACTGTGATTGGTAATGCCTAAGAACATATTTTAAGAAATATTACTTTTGTTCCAGATTTTCTTCATAGGTATATTAAGTCTAATGGCACCCACAAAAAATCTTGATATTTAATGCTCAGTTTTGTCTTGTCCTGGATATCTTATTTTATTTACTCTTCCCATAAACAGGAGCTGACCCCTCCTGTCAGTTAGAGACAAGTTATAACTTTTAAGTGCCAAGATAGGCACAAATTGCTGGTTTGCTTTGCTCTGATTTTATATTACTTCTGTGATTTGTAATGTACTGCAATTTCATTTGCAGTCTATACTGTCTTTCTAGGGAGATCAATTAAAGATAACAAGACAATTTCTTGATTATATTCAGGGAGTCAATTTTAATATTACTTACAAGAGGGGATTGTAATCTTATCAAGGATGTAATCTCTCCAGTTTTGCTTTTGCTTACTGGGAGGTTTGAGCATAGTAATTCAAACCAATATGATCTGGAATATAAGCAAAGTCCAATTTAACAGTGTTCCATCACATAAGTTAAATAAATAACAGTGTAATGAAGAGAAATCAAAGCTAAAAAAAAGCTGCCCAGAAATGCAGTGACATTTCTAATGGCATATTCTAAGAGGCAGTGAATCTCAAAGCCAGTGCAGAGTGTGAGGGAATTATCAAATTAATACCAATTCAAAGAAAAATAAAACCTCTTACTGTATTCAGAATTACTTTAGATCATCTTTATATTTAAAAAATAACATAGTATCCTTGAAAGAGAACAATGAGGTAGCTTGACTCCACTAACTTCTGCCTTCAGTGAATATGGAAATGTCAGGTACTTCCTTTTTATACAGGATTTCATGAATTGTTAATATAGAACACTGTATGAGGTGGGTGTGAGATCCTGTCTTATTGAAAATCAGAACTGATATCAGAATATGTCATTTTAGATATCTAACTTGAGACTTTTGTAAACAAACTTTTGAGATACACAGATTATATTGCTATCAAGTTTTCATTTTGCATACGTACCTGAGGCACTGGAAGTCCAAAGTGTTTGCTATTGAACAGATGTAGACTTTTTAGGTCTGAAATTAGTCAAATACTTTTGCAAACTAACATATTGGTGTGAATAGGATTCAAATAATAATTTAACAACTTTCAAAATAATTTGCTAATCATTTGCTCATAGGTCTAGGTAAAGAGGCCTGAGAGAGGATGGAGTAATTTCAGGTATTCTAGAGGCCTTATCCATACATGGCTGATCCCACTTAAATTAATGGAACTACCTTGACATATAAAGGTGCATCAGAGTGTAGTACTGTCTCTGCTTCAACACAGCATTTGATTTCTGCTTGTTCTTCACTGTACAAAACCTAGTTCAGTTTATTTGGAATTCAAAAATAAATTTATGCACAACTATATTTAATTATTTGGTGTTGGAATTCTGGAAACTTAGATTTTGGGGTTTTAGTATATTGTAATGTGTGTGTAGCAATATGGAGGATTTGAAGCATTGTCTAAGTCCTTCTTCCTCCTTCTTCTGCATGGTTCCACCTCATGGAGCGAAGCCCAGAGCTGTGTGGATGTGGCTGAATTGCTGTTTCATACCACCCACTGCATTGCTCAGGGCATGGCTTTGAGGGAAATAAAAAACAACCTCAGGACAGAAGTGCATTGTTTTGTTCCATTTCTGCCTTCATGGAAACTTCTGGGACTGCAGCTCTGAGGACTCTGTATCTCTCCTGCTGCTGCCCTTGCTGTCCCTCAAGAGAACGGAGCTCCAGGCAGCAAACACACCTGATCCGTGGCACACCTCCAAAAAGCAACAAAGTCAGCCAAGGCTCAGCTCTGGAGTGGCAGTGAGACGAGCCTGAGCTGAGCCCCAGCCGAGTCCAGCGGAGCCAAGCAGACAGGCCCAAAGCAGCGGCACCACACAGAATTAAATCAGTGGAGTGGAGCAGTCTGGAGGTAGGCACTGCAGTGCTGTGCAGATGATCCAGCTTTTGGGGGCGGGGGGGTGTCCATCATTGTAGCATTGTGCTTTCTACTTTCCCGTGGTTCATCCCCTCCCCCCCACTTCTTCCCGGGCTCCACACACAGGTACGGGGTCTCTGAGCCCCTGCAAAATGCAAGGCAGAGCCGCCCAGGAAACTGGATATCGTGGAAAAAGCCACCCCCTTCCCCGAAAGGGATTTGACCCCTGGAATGCCTGTCCGTCCTGGGTCACTCCCCCCACCCCAGATATTGGCTGGGTCTCTGCCCTTGCCCTCCCCCCTTCCCAGGTAAAAGCAGCATGCTGGCCATGTGCTCCATTTTGTAACACGCTTTCCATGGAAAAAATACCTCCTCCAAGCTGGAATAAAAGCCCAGTACAGATCCGGTTTCTCTCTGCTGTTTGTCAAAGCCTTCTGCTAAGAGTCATGCTGGACTTGCTCTGCTCCTGACTCTGTTCCCCCAGCCTGTTTCTCGGAATCCTGCTCCCAGTAAAAGGATGCAGTTGCCACTGCAGGGCCTAGAAACCCTGAAAGAGGCAACAGTAACTTTTATACATCGTCATTTTTCACCGTGTTAGGCATGCAGATGGGGAGCACCAGCTATGGAGAGCCACAGACAACTTGTCTTTGTCTTGGCAGACACGTGGAATGAAGATGGAGAATCTCTTTTGTGTGTAAAGCACCTTTTCTTTTGTATACTTGTGTAATTAATATCGTTGCTGTTACTGTGTGTTTCTTAGTTCCACTGCTATTTGTTTTCACTAAATTGTTATCTCAAGCCATAGTTTCTGCCCTCTGTCTCTCTCTCACCAGAAGGGTACTGGGGGAAGGGGAGCAGCTTATTTGGAGTTTAATTCCCAGCTGTTTGGTTTTTTTTAACCACTGCAAGTACATAAGGGCTTTCAAGACCAGTTTTGGCAAATAGGGGTTTGTAAAACCAGGGGAGTGTGATGAATGAAAAAACAGGAGACACAAAGAAACGAGCTCACTGTTCAACACTACCATCCTTCCATGGGCCTGCAAACCCCAAATTCAGCTAGATCCCACCACAGAGGTGCAACCTGACTTCTTAGGACTTCATGATGCTGCAAGGTCTGCATTCACTGAGCACCACTTTTATGAGCTGGGCCAACCTGAAAGTCTAGTATGCAGTGCAGGCCACAGGGAGCCTCACATTTATCTGAAAACACATCCACAGGGCCAGCTGGAGGCATCTGCCTCAGCACAATTTTTTATAAAAGTCTTTGGGCCTTATTTTTAGAAGTATTTAGGGGTCTTTTAGCTGATCAAACTCCTGGTGATGCTAACCAGATTTGAAGAAACTGCTGTGTATGCATCCGGGATCCATCACGGTGGAGAATGAAAGAAAGTGGATGGACTAAGGAGCTGGATTTGATAGCACCAACACAGATAAGTTATCCCACTGTGCATCTCACATGAAATTAGGCTTCTCAGTCTCTCTTCACATTTACAGTTCCTCTTTCAGACACAGCTGGTGTCACTTGACTGTTTATGCAGATGTTCCAGCTGTTAAGGACTTTAATCTGGCCCTTCTGCTACAAGGTTTACAGGATAGAAAGCGTTAGGCACTTTATCTGAATTATATATCATTCACAAACTAGATGATCCCAGCTTCTGTAACAGTCCATCTTCAAGGCCTCAAGGCTGGAGCTAGTGCTCCAAGCAGCTAATCAGTAGGGAAAGTTGCAGCAGTGCTTTGGATGCTGTGAAGCTGCCAGTTGCGAGAGACTGTACACGTAACTGAATTGGACACCTGGGAGGTTAGGCTGTAGTTATAGCTGTGAAAACAGCAGCCGTGCCAATACCATGAATCTAAGCACCAATCTGTTGTTTTGGGAGCCTGAATTATTTTGAAAGACCTAGCAAATGACTGTCAAGGAGACTTAGAGCTACAGCTATAACTTGTGATGGGATGTTTCACAGGTACTTTCTTAGGTCCTGAGATAGTCACATCAGTCCAGGTCCTCCCCAAAATATGTATTTACATTCTCAAAATGGGATGGTTGCTTGGACCAAGAACCCTGCAGAGACTGGTACAGGTGGTGACTGGGAAAAAATTCCATTAGGAAAGAGCTACCTTTTCTGCTCATGGCAGTACAGGGTGGATATCCCAAAACTCCAACACCACTCTGTGACTTATGAAAACTGGACTTCAGGTTCTCAAGTAATTTTAGACTGGCATTTCACATCTCTCTCTGAATTTCTAGAACAAAAATAATTACTATTCCACCAGTGAGGAATAGAAGGCAATGATGAAGTTAAATATGGCACATTCAGGGTTTATGTTCCCATGAAACATCTGTCTCATGAATATAAGTCTCTCACTTTGCCAAGCAAAGACAGAAAGTCTTATTTAAAGCAGCACTGTTGAAAAAACAGTTTTCTTATAACACAGTGTTGACCATTACCTTCTAATACTTGCTTGTGTTCCTTGTAATTTTATAGTTATAGCAGTATTTAATGAAAAACAGTACAAAAATTTTCTAACACACAACAAAAAGAGTTCTGCCTACCTACTCACCCATTCCATCTGATGTATTTTAAACTAGCTTTGAGATAACATTGAATGTTCTAAATATATTTAACAATGTTAAATACAAATTACAAGTAGGCAGGGCTAGTTACAAAGCATAAGGCTTACTGGCACTTTTTTTCCTTCATAAAATGAGACTTGTAATTCAATTATGTACTCATAGGGGGAGAAAATGGTGCATGTTCCAGCCAGCAGCTCTCATTGTCCACATGTGCATTCTCAGATCAAACAGATCTAATAATTCCTTGTTAAAGTCATCATTTCCCATTAGATAAGCAACTGTGGCTGGTAAAAGGTAATGGTTACAGTGTGTTACACAATTAACACAGTGTGAAATGAACTGAAATATGTTTTCTAAAGAAGATTTTCAATGGAAATTGAGTATTTAGACTGTATATATCAAAAATACGTACCCAAATGTGGATTGTACTGAATATTTTTACAAAACTGATGGTGTGCTCAGTCACAACAGCTCTTATACTATAGTTAAAATCAGTATGCTGTCAAAAGCATAGCAAACATTTTTTAGGACTATGAAAGAGAAAACTTGCATTAGAAGAAAATCACTTCAATTGTCTAGAAATACATAAATGATGGAAATATTTTCGGGCTTCGTAATGGTTTCTGCCACAAAATGTAGTAAAAATTCAGATAATCAGAAGAACTGCAATAGTTAATAGACAGCAAGTTTAGTGTAAGTAGAATGAATTCAGAAAAGAAAATTATATGGCTCTGGTGATAAAAAAAAAAAAAAAGAAACTGGCAAACTCATAAGTGAGCAGTTTACTGTATTGTCTACATTATATGTTTCAGAATATCTCATGTAGTCAGTGAACCACAATATCCAGCAGTTCCAAGTTTCAGAACTTTCTTATCAATTCATGCAGTTTCTGTGTATCGATAGAGAGAGCAGGTTTTGTAGCAGATATCTCATCTGAATTTTAAAAAATTAAAATCTATACATCCTTTCATGTTGTAGAGCATTTTTACTACCTGTAGGCTAAATGCAATTCTGTGGAATTTAGCACAATGAAACCATTTTTTATGTCACCTGGGTAATGTGACAGAATTCACTGCTTGAATTGGATAAAAGGTGCTCCAGAAGATAATGATGTGAAATTTGTTCTTCAAATGCATAAATCATTACCAAAACTAGCTGAGATTCTAGACCCATTTAGACATGTCTGTGTGTGACTGTGCCCCTGCTAAAAATTCTTGCTTCTCAAATGGATTTATTGGTATAAGGCACTCTGACCATGTTAGAGCACTGGGCAGGTTAACGTATAAGTGGCAGCCTCTGACCATTTAGACAATTCCTGATGTACTGTTCTGCTCAACAGAGCAAATATCTCTCTGGTGGCCCTTGGGAATTAACTTTCTTTGGTGTTAAGAAACCCCACATCAGAATTATAAAATCGCAAAATGGCTTGGGCTAGAATAGAATCAGAATCATAGAATCATAGAATCATAGAATCACAGAATCAAATCATAGAATATGCTGAGATGGAAGAGATCTGTCAGGATCAACTGGCCCTGCAAAGATCCCACCATGTGCCTGAGAGCATTATCCAAATCCTTCTTAAACTTAGACAGTCTTGGTGCTTGTGACCACCTCCCTGGGGAGCCCGTTCACACTCTGGGTGAAAAACCTTTTCCTGATATTCAACCTAAACTTCCCCTGACTCACCTTGATTACAGGAGTAGAAAATCTCAAGACACACCCAGTAGTGCTGTTGTGATGGAGATTCCTGTCACAGAGTCATCAAATCATCGGATCATCCTAGAACCATAGAATAGTTTGGGTTGGAAGTGACCTTAAAGAATATCTAGTTTCAAGCCCCCTGAAATGAGCAGGCACACCTTACACTAGGCCAGTTTGCTAAGAGCCCCATCCAGCCTGGCCTAGAGCACCTCCAAGGATGGGGCACACACAACTCTGGCCAATCTGTTCCAGTGCCCTCACCACCTTCACAGTGAAGAATTTCTTCCTAGTATCTAATCTAAATGTATTCTTTTGACTTGAAGCCACTCTTCCTTGTTCTGTCACCCCATGCTCTTGTAAGTAGTCTTTTTCCATCTTTCTTGTAGGCTCCCTTCAGAGGAAGATTGCAATTAGGTCACCTAACCTTCTATTTCCAGGCTGAACAATCCCAATTCTCTCAGCCTTTCCTCTTAGAAGAGGTGCTCTATCACTCTAATCATCTTTGTGTTCCTCCTCTGGACTCTCTCCAACAGGTCTCTGACCTTGCTGTGCTGGGACCGCAGAGCTGGATGCAGCCCTGCAGGTGGGGTCTCACCAGAGCAGAGCAGAGGGGTAGAATCTCTCCCTTGCCCTACTGCCCATGCTGCTTTGGATGCAGCCCAGCATATGGTTATCCAGGTGCAAAGATATGGCTAAGCATCTCAGAAAAGGATTTCAGAACACTGACACATACTATATTAGAGGAAATCTGGCTGAATCTCAAACACAGGTAATATTCTGCACATCCCTTACTGCAAAAAGATGAAGTTCAGCTTCCAGTCAGGGTGAGATCAGGCTATTAGTAATTAAGTTACACAAAAAAAACCCAACTCAAACCAAATTTTTAAAAAGCAAACAAACAAACAAACAAAAAAACAAACCAAAGGGGAAAAAAACCTGATACACTTATATATGTCTTTCTTTTGGGTCAGGAGTACCTCTCAGGTGAAGAGATGTAGAGGCTAGACATGGAAAAGAAAAAGACTTAAAACCAAGGGTCTATCTATACTGTATAATGGAGCACAGTACAGTAATCCCACCTGTAACTACTGAAATAGCATGGGAGCTTTTATTAACTATTTTTCCTATGTTGCTCTCATGCTAGATTTCTTTTCATAATTATCCTATTGCTCTTCTCAAGTGTTGCTTTAGTGTATACCACTATGCTTTTCCTTGAGGCTTTCATTTTACAAGCCTACCAGGAATCAGGTGTTTGATGAGACGAGTTCAGAGAATAATTAGGAGATGCACATTTTATGCTGTCAGTACGATACAGTAGCACTGAGATAGTTTTGAAGCACTATGCAGTATCTCTTTTCTTTGTCTTTATCCCTAACCTTCCTTTTTATCTTCCATAATGCACACCTTCAAACTCCCATCTCTGTTTAACTGGTTTTTGGGATGGGGGCTGTCTGTTTCTCACTGCCCAGTGGGATCATATATCGTATTATGCAAGAGTAGTAATAAATAGCAAGCAATAAATAAATAACCATGTGACAAACACAAAAAACCCGATAGTTCCATTCCTCTGTTTTCAGTTTTTTGAAGGGAGACAACTTTTTGTAGGATAGTTCCTTTTGCAGTATCAAAATCACACTCTGTTGCCTGGGAATGGGATGAAGAGGTGTTTAGTTTCAAAGATGAGGAAGAAAAACCACCACTAAAACTTCCACTGACTAGATCTTGTCTCTGAAAAACAGGGAAAGATTTATTCAGCTATTCTCTCATTGAGAAGATTCTGTTATGTTAGTCTATGAGACAGTTATGACTTTATATGCAGGCCTGATGCCTTTGGTTGTAGTAGTATTCATTAAAATTGTGGCAGAAAATCCAGAGACTCCAAACTGAATCTTATCACCAATTTTGGTGGGCTTGAAGTTGGATATCACATGAACACTCTGAGACTGCATTTGAGACTTTTCCAAAACTGAGTACTTCAAATAGTGTCAGTGTTTTTATATAAGCAAAATACATCAGAAATTACAGACCCAAACTTGACCCAGTATAAATACTCAGAAGACTTGATTCTTTCACAGTGTAAATTTGACCTTGTAACGATGCCCTCTGTGAAAGTGGTGTAATGTAACTTGCCTGAACAATGAAATGCTGAAGCATGATATCCCCTTCTATAGTTGAAAATGCACACAAAAGAATATATCTGCTCTTAAATCAAACACACTGTACCCACTTGCTGATGATGTCCAGATAGGTTGCTTCAGATGACTGGCAGATAGAGTTTACAGCCAAATCTCTTAGAAATCAGCAATTTATTTTTAGTCCACAGACCTTTGAAACTACTCCTCATGACTCAGATCATCCAAACATGATTTTTTTCAATACAATAAAGGCATTTGGGAGTTCAAACTTACAAAGAAGAAATTGACAATAATGATGCTCTCCAATAGCTCTTTTCAGAAACTCCAAAACAATGACCTGTAATTGGAGATGAAAAAATATTGTCATGTCTCAGCAAAATAGCTTTTCTTCAAGTGGAATTTGTGCAATACAAAGCACTTACGGAGTTGTCTAGAGTAGTGGTGAAGGGGACAGAGGGAAGTGTGAGTCCTTCACATAGGTCATGCAGAAATTTTTTTAGGTAGGAAAAGGAGGCAGATTTATCTTCTTACATTGAACAGCAGGAAGCAGTATTAGTGAGGAGAGACCATATGGATGCATGAGCTGATGCAGTTCCACATGGAAAAGCTGCTCCACAGTTGTTGTGTCCTCACAGAAGCATAGTCCTTGGAAAGCAGAGGTTCCACACTGTCTCATATTTAGGCTGATGTTATACAGAACTAATAATATCAGAAATATAACTAAGTGAAGAGTGGAAAGATCCTCTTCTGACAGAATTTCTGAAGGAAATTAGTTAATTTATGCCTATCAGTCTGTTAGGCAATTGAGAATGACTTGTATTTTAGTTCCAATAGTGAACAACACTGCAAATAAATTCTGAATATATTGATTAATCAGTGAACAAGTAAAGAGAGAGATACACTTTCCTCCACTAGAATGTAAATGGTCTTTCATTTGTTTTTTGATTAAGCTGTAGAGGTTAGACTCAGAGAAGGACAAACGCACCTTGAAGCCCATCAAGCATGTCCTTGTGATACTGAACCCAAAATTTCATGCTATTCTTTCCTAACTGACTGACTAAACAGTCCCCTTGAATAGCTAGATCTCCTTCCCCAAAAAATGCAGGCCACAATTGCCCTTGTTAAGTTGACATCTATCAGGAAAGAAGGTAAAGCCTACATCTCTTACAATTTCAAACAATAAAACTCCAGGATATTTGAAAGCTTCTATTCTGATTAACTCCTGAACGATGAATACCTACCATATGCCTAAGCCTTACATTTTTCTCTTCCTGAAACCTTGGAGGTGTTCAGAATGGTAGGTTTTTTCAGAGTGCATAGAACAGAAAAGAAGATAAATCATAGCCTTAGAGAATGCAGGTAGAGTGGATAATTTGGCAGAGTAGGGAACACTGAATTTTGAATTAGAATTCATGTCTTCTACTTTCTAGGCAAGCGATGTAACCAGATGGTTCTCATAGAAATGGTGAGGATGAAAACTGTATATTTCAAAAGTTCAAATTTTAACCTGTATATTTTCATTGTTTTGAAGGAAATACAGGACTGAGGACTGATTCAATTTATACTGCAGGTGTCATGAGATCTGATTTGAAGAAAAAGACAAGTCTGGGTATTTGAAGACAAGAGCCCAGGTGAAGAAGCAGAAAACTTCTTTTACCAGCAAACTGCAGAAATTAGACTAGTGTTAAATGAAATCACTTCCTCAGTTCCAGTCCAGGATCCACAAATTTGTTCATGCACTTTTTTACAGCCAGGTGTGAGCTGACTTCACTTATCCCATGAAATTTCAGCCTGAAAGCTGTGCATATTTATCACCTTAGTGATATTCTCACATTTAAACCCATCACAGAGTTCTATTAGCATAGGAGAGTGTCTTAATACAGCTTCTTCTTCACACACATTTTGATCAAAGCACTGGCAAAGTCTCTGTCTGCAAGTAATCAAAGAGACCTGGACCTTTGTTTTCACACTCTGTATGTTCTGATAACCACATTAGAACCAGAGGTAAACAAAGAGCTGATGGCTAATAGTAAAACAGTGTAAAGAGTACACATAGGTGAGTTTTGTTTTACAAATATTTGCAGTTAAACTTTTATAAAGAAGGATCAAATTCAGATTAAAACTAAATGATGAAAATTTAATGATGAGAAAACTGAAATAATATTTAGAGAGCTAAAGTCCTTGTTTTGACAAGAAGATATCATTAACATTTCTTAGACATGTGATGTCCATTAAAATGTGGGAGCTTGTCTTAGAGTTATATAAAAGTCATTTTCCCAAACTGGAATCTCTGATCTAGGCAAAGTTTTTGTTCATAATACATACTAACAGGCCACAGGTAACAGGTACTTCTAATATACTAAAAAATGTCAGCATAAATCCCAAAGAAACTATGAACAGCATTCTCCAAGGAATTTTTTCACTCATTAATATGAGAAGGAATTAGGCTCTTATTAATTGTCACTGGTTCCAAGAGAAATATGTTTCTGCCTCGACTTTACACACAAAAATGTACTTAAAGTTTATGACCATTCTTCTTTCCAAAAGCATATAAATTACAAAAGTAGCTCATTCCCTCAACATATTAAAGGTATCTCTTCTGGTGAATATTTTTTTCAGTCTCCTGTTTAGTCTCCAGTTAATCATTGCTTTAAACTTGGGTGATTGAAATCTAAAAAGTGTAATGTAAAAATGCCATCTTGGTTACTCTCATAATGTTAAGACTCCACCTGTGTCATCTTGCAATGATTTACAATATCATTAAAGACTACAAAGACTATGAAGAGTTGATCTAACTTTGAAAGGAAAAAAGGGGGAGGAGAGAAGTGCTTTTTTGAATACCAAAGTTATCTTGATAAATGGGGGGACTGGTCTGAAATCAATAACAAGAAATTCAATAGAGACAAGTGCAGAGCACTACACTTGGGGCTTGTCTACACAAACAGATTAGTACAGTAAACTAAAACATGAATTTACAGTACACTTGCTGCTGCATACTAACTTTTCATGCTGACAGTTTGCTAAGCAGGAAGTTTGTGATGTCTTCTACTTCACATTTTGCACAGAGACAGCATTAGTGCAAGCTACAAGTATCCACAGGGGAACCTGGCATGGAGAAGCTAGTGTGCTGTAAATTTACACCTTACCTTACTGGAATTTGGTAGTTTAAATTCTACATAGGCAGAAAAAAACATAGAATACACAAAGAGAAAATGTGGAATTGTAGGTTAGACAACCTTGCTGCATAAGCAGGTTGCAGTCAGCATAACCAGCATAGTCAATGATAAATGATGATAAATAACTATGATATTGGTATTACACAGAACACTATTACAAGTACATAGAAAGGAACAGAAGAGAATTATTCACATTCTGCTTTTCTCACTGTTGGCAAGATATAAGCCAGAATAGTCTGTTTTCTTTGGAGTTCCACTTGAAATGGTAGGCAGGTTTTAGAGTAATCAGAAGAATGCAGTCAAACATGCTATAGGAAGTACAGGAAAACTATGAATGATGGCTGAGTATGGTAACAGTCTTCAAAGACATAAAAGAGTGCTATAAGAGAACTTCCTGGCTTTTTTTTTTTTCCCAGTCCAAGAAGACTTGGAAGGAAATAATTGCTTCATTTGCAATTGTGATATTCCATACCAGCAGTTTAGAAGTGTTGATGTATACCATCCTGAGGGGTACAAGAGCAGGGCAACAGTGAAAACAAGGGTAAATGGGTCCATTACTCTCATTTCTAACATCATGACATGTTCTAGGAGAGAGTGCAAGAACAGCAGTAAGAAAGGGAAAGACTTCAAAATTAACTTTCTTTGAGGAAAGAGTACAAGAACATACAGTTTGAGAACTACTGAGTTTGGAGACAATTTACCTAGAAAGAACAAGTAATTAAGCACACTGGAGGGTCCTAAAAACTATTCCTAGACAAATATCTTTCCATGTGATCTAAACATTTTTGAATCTTTTCTCTGGCCAGGAGCTCAGAAGTAAACAGCTTTGTAACTCCCTTTCATTTCTTTTAAAAATTATAGCAGCCATGCTAAAATGTAGACCTTCTAGTGATGTGTACTTGGCTCAAATATATTCTTAGCTATGGACCAGCAGCATCTATGGAGTGAAGCCTGAACCCATTTTTCAGTTTCTCATCTAACTTATCTTCCTCATCTTTTCTATATGTAAAAAGAAATTTTAGTGTTATACTTCTCAGCATTGAAAGGAGAAACAAATATGTTAATTACAGTATATGCAAATTATACTTATATATGTTCTTTTATTATTCATTCACATTTGCTTACTTAACTGTCATTCTATGTGTCTCCTAGTTATCCATATATAATTTTCATTATTGAATAAATTCTATGCTGAATTTAAAGCTTGCATATTATAACAGATTTAACCCATTGTATATTAGGACCCAGCTAGCCTAAAAAATAAACTTTTGAGTTGCTGCATTTCTCTTCCACAAAGATAGCACATGGAAATTATTTTAAAGTGAGAAACCAAAAATCAGTACCTGCTAGAAAAAGAGTGAAGAGTAAATTTGAAGTATACTAACTTGATAAACTAAATGTTCTGGAAATTTACAAATTCAAAAGGTCAAAGGGGAGATTACAGTTACAGAAAGTTAGTTGCCTTCTCTTGGCAACAAGGCATCAGATGGTCTAAGTCATATACGAGTAGCAAAAGGAATGCAGTGTAAAGACTTTTTAAAATAATGTTAATAATATCTGGGGGAAAAATAAGACAAAGTGAAAGGAATAGAGTAAGCATACAGGTTGGCAATTGCAATTGTATATTAGTCTTCTACCTAGAAAGATATAAAAAAATAGCAGGAAACCAAATGGAAATGGTGTGTATTTCCTAGGAATGATATGAAATTGTATTACTGATTTGTTCTACCACCAAGCTAATCACTTTGCCTTTAGTGATATTTAGACACAGCCAGCAGTTTTTTACATTAGTTTCCAGCCCTATGAATAAAGTAACTTCTTTTTTTTTTAATGGCATTCCTAGACCTTTACCAGAGGATTAGTTACAAGTACAACTACCCCTTGTTACTTATTATTTCTAAATGAGTTTACCTAATCACCTCATTAGATCAATTTTTAATAGAAAACATAATTATATATTTCATCCCTTCCTATGTGTAAACACATCAGTGAGCACTACTCACACCTGATCTGAAGCAGACAAATGGACTTCAAATCAGAATAAGAAAAAACACACCAAACTTGGAGGAAAGCAGACCAGAAATCAATCAGAAAAGAACAAGAAAATATTTCCTATCTTTGTGACACCACAGCAGTTAGCTGGCAGTCTAAGTAATGTGCTAATGGAGTTCATAGGCAATTCTTACATCTTTGAGGTTCGAAATGTATTTAAAATGGGTCTAAAGAGGTAGACTTGCATAAAGTAGTGGCAAAGGAAAGTAGCCATGAATACATCTGAAGACTGCTACTTCAAAACTGAAATGAGAAGGAACACTGGAAAGCAGTATAATTAAGACTTGCTTCCAATAGAAATAATAGTAAAGAGCTCATTAGCAGTAAAGTTTGCAGTTTGGGATCTGAGAGAAACCACTGTAACTATGAATATGGAGGAATTTCATTAGAGAAAAGTGAAGAGACCCTTTATCTTTGGAATTCCCTGTAAAACATCGCATTCATTTTGTCGTCTTTAACTGTATTAGAGACTGATGAAATGGGAGTTGTTCTGAAAAGACCAACACAGTTCTTTTGGACTGGTTAATTAAAAGCAACTTTACAGGAAATATTTGTGCAATTAGCAAAAGAAAGTGAATTAGGCAAATTGGTGTGATTCCCATGAATAGATGAAAGGGATGATTTTACCTCAGTAGGAGGAAAAGCCTTCTTTTGGGTGAGTAAATTCAGTAACAGCATAGTCTGCAGGGTAAAAAGTAGAAACTTGTTCAACATCTGTAGAATAATAGTACAAGAAGTTTTAGAAAAAAATACCTCACTGAAAAATGGGAAATTACTTGCTAAAACATTTCTCAGAGTAATAGCTTTGATTAAAGAAATTATAAGTCTCCAATATGCAGAGGAGATATTATAATTCCATAAAATGGGATAGTACTGGAAAATATTGGTGAGCTCTTGAGAAAAACACAGTTCAAAGTTTGCGAGTATTACTCCTGTTTTCTGAAGGGCTACAGCTAACTTACTAAAGTTCATCAGCTAAACTTTTCGGTAATTTTTTCTCAAGTCATGGAAGATTCATTTGGGAATTCACTTGCTATTCAAGCTATGCTCCTAGTGTCTGTCCACCTTATTAGCTGGACATGACCTGCAGGTCATTAACAAAACAAAGATTAGAGCAGTTACTACACCTACATATCAGTTTGTTTCATGAGTGAACTCCACACTTGGAGTGTTAAAGTGAATCATGGCTAAATAACTGCATTTCTTATGCCTCTAGATTTACAAAAATACAAACACAAAACAGACAAACACAACAAAATTAACATACAATGAACTCAAGATCACCATGGTCTCTGTCATTCAAGTTCTATTATTTCTGGTTTGTTCACTATCAGCAGTCACAGTTCTGGATTTCACATGTAGCCAGTTGAAAGGAGTTCAGAGTATTTGTCTCTGGAAGGAGTAGGTTGCAATTGTAGAAACTTCCTTGCAAAAAATTCTGTCTTTATTTCCACTCTATGACTAATCAAAATAATTTACTTTTGTAAAAGAAATTTTAAAATGTTTCATAAATTTGTCATAATAAACTTAACAATTACAGCTATTGGATACTGGAAGAATTAATATGACTTTTTATTTACACTCCATAAGTGATCTCATTTTTCCTTAGGTTACCTGTTTCTAAGTAGGCTTTTGCATCTCATTCTAGATTTTCTGTGACCTAGACAAGGAACTAAAAATCTCATGTTATTCATGCCTTTGCCAAATCTGGTTTTACTTATTTTCTGTGATGAACAGATCTGCAAGTGCATTGGGCTTTTCCCAGAAACTCAGTAGCCCTTTCATAAAATAGTGATTTACTTTTCAAAATGGCTAATTGCCACATCTTCACTGATGTGTTTGATCTGTTTCAAACTTATAAATTTTCTTTTGGTGCCTCTAATTTCTTATTAACAACAGGCAGAAGTTCATTTCACACACCACTTAAGCCTTCCCTCATAGCAATATCCCTACTTGATACATGACTGAGGTACAGTTTGAACTACAAATAAATCCCAAACTTGCTCCGTCTTCTCAAATTCCTTCTTTGACAATGGGACTATAAGTCTCTTAGAATTAAAGTTCAAGAGAGTCATTGGCTTCCTTCTGATCTAAAGTACCTACAAAAACCACATTTTTTTCTTTATCCCAAAGGCAAACTAAGATAAAGGATTCAAAATTACGTATATCATACACAGGACATCAGTCCAAACTCAAGCAGAGATTCACCAGCTGTGTCCCTCAAACAGAATTTAAAATTTGTATAGATATTTTCCAATGAGAAATCTATACAAAAAAAAGTAATCTACTCTCTAGTTTGGGCACGTTAACTGATTAGCACAGAATACAGGAAACAATGAGAAAATTTAATTTTTAGCTGTTAGATGCATCAATGGTTTTGGAGAAATCATGCTACAAGTATTAGGTCATATTGTCAGGTGTGTACTACTCAAGGAAATACAATATTCCCACAGTCCCACAATTTATTGTATCTTTACAAATGACAGCTTATTTTTAATGAGTGTTCCTCTTCCAAGCAGCAAAAAGTGTTAACCATATCCATAGATATTTATTTTGTCAAATTGATCTAGAAAATTATTTAATCTGCCAATTTTATTATAATTTTAGTAAGATTTTGACCTTAAAAAAAAAAAAGAAAAAAAATTTTAAAATTTATTATAAAATTTTATTATAAAATACTCTGTTCTTCCACTGCCAAAATATTTTTGGAAATAGTATTCATGTTCATAAATTAAAGAGGTAACTGTAACTAATCAGAAGGGCCAAGAGTGCTTGTATTTCATTGATGTATGTATGAGATTTTAAAAATACTTCATTTTTGGGAATAGTGTATATTTAACAAAGAAAAATCATAAACAGTATGCTTCAAATTAAGAAGTACATGGTTCACAAGAACTCTACATTACACTGTCTTAAAAAATAGGACTTCTTGGCATCAAAACCATTCCCAAATAGGTGCTGGGTACATTCTATATTGTGCAGCTCCTAGCACAACAGATCTTTGATACAGCCATTTGAGGTCTCTGGCAGTCCTAAGACATGCAGCTAAGCACAAATCACTAGAGAAAAGCCTTTCTTCCTTTACTAGATGCAGTCAGATACAATTTTATTACCTCTGCCATGGAAGGACATAGAGGACCCACAAGATGCCAAGACTGAGGTTCATTGTCTTCTGCTGAAGAATAATTCTTCAGATCAGTTGTCTACGCTTTAGGCTGGTTTTACTGTAAGCTTAGCAGATATTTTTAAACCCTTTTCTTCCATGATTCTCTAACACATAATTTTCAGAGTATGAAATAATAAAATATAAATATTGAGTAAAATATCTATATTTTATGATATTCTACTAGGATTGCAATTTACAACACAGCGTTCAGAACTCATGAGGATGCCATGATTTAATCATGGTAAAACTGCCCTCTGACCAAATGACTTGAATAGTATTTAAATTTCTGTGCTAACATGTATCAAAACACTACAAGACTTTCATTCTGCTCTCCTATAAATGGAATTTGAATATTTCTAAGTTACTGCAGTAATTTTCAATGGTTTTTGACATCATCACTTTTTAAGCAAGAGCAGACTTTGAGAAACAATATCTGTTTGATATTAAGATTAATGATATTAAGATTAATTTTTTAGTTTGCTTACTATCAGTGTAAGAGAAAAATGGAGAAAGGGATAAATTTTTCTAAGTGATTTCATAAGGAGAGAAGATAGTATATTTTCTGCCCCATGCTGAAATATTTTGATAAAATTAACAAGTGAAAGCCATATAGGTTTCCATCACTGTTTAGAACTTTGATCAGTGATTTTTGCAGGTTTTTTGCAAACCACCCATTTCCTATATCTTGGATTCCTTTTTACAAAAGCACAGGAACTGACACATAAATAATATCACTGATCCATGCAAGGCAATTTTAATACACTGATATTTGCTCAAGTGCATGATCCATGTATTTTTCCACCAGAAATAATTGGTTCCATTAAAATATCTTTATCTGTGATTTCTCTATGAAGTGAAAATAAGAGCTAATGCATGATTTAAAAGTTTTTTTTAAAAAAAAAAGGTGAACAGAAACAGTCTCTTCACTTCTTAAGAATAAGTAACTTAATCTTCTTTAATCCTAAAAATATACCTTTAGAGATATACATCTTTATTATGTCTAGAATTAGTGAGTTATAGTGTGGCAACATTTGCCTGGCCTAGCACTCCATTAAGGCATTGTTCATGTGCAAGACCCAGAGACTCATACATACATTGTTTAACTGACTTAACATATTCATGTTCATTAAAATCCTTTTTCAAATGACAGAATCAAAAACATTCTTTAACAAAGTTAACAAACACAAAATGTTTCCCAAACAGGTTGAATGAAATGCAATGAGCTAGCACCTAAGTAATACATTATCTATTCTGATATTAGATCACTGTTTCACAACTCAATCACCAAGAGAGCTCTTTCAAGTTCAAACTCCACAATGCTTATGAAGAATAACAAATTCTTCAAAGGCTTAAGACTAATTAGTAGCATGAATGACTGTGACAGAGGCAGATAAAATACCAACAACCACAATTAGTAGGATCAGAACCATTGCATGATGAATAGTTCCTTTTTGTATGGATGTTACCTGAAAAGTGGACAAATATTTATATATTAACAGAATGTATATATTTCATATATTTATGGGAAGTTTTAAAAAATATAGAAAATAATGAAACTATACCAGCAATAGTATTTCACATCCATTTTCCAGGAATATAAAGGAACCATATAATGCTCAATTGTAATACAGATTGCTAAGATTGTTAGTCATATTTAACACCGGAGTTCTACATACTATTAAATGGAAATTTATATTGAAATCAATAGCAAAAATTCCCATTGATTTAATAGACCCAAGATCTAACTATTGACAACACAAGTTACTATATTTTATATTCATAACAATTATTTTTCATAGAGCACAAGGGATAATCACTATCAGTTTAACCATAATCCCTGTCAAAGGAAAACAATTTTGTGTGTCAGCATATTCCTGAATGAGATCAGGATATGAACTACATGGCTTGGAAAATTTCTTTCTCCAAATCTACACATGGTCTGGGGTCATAATTTTGTCCTGGGAAATGTCATACATAATTAAGAAATTCCCACAAGCATATCTATTCAAAGAAGCCAAAGCAATAAAAATATGAAAGTCTCCTCTCCTACTGGTACATCAGCGAGAAAACATTTACTTTCAATAATGTTATCCATTTGCTTTGTTCCATTCTCATTTAGGTTCTGAACATTTCAGCAAGACAGGTCCTCAACTGATAGTTGTTTTGAACTTTTCAGTTCTTGAAACACTAGTGGAATATTTATTGGGATTTTGGAGAAGTTGTTCATAGTGCTGCACATAGTTGAAAGCTGACCCATACTTGCATTTGCTGCTGTGACCCAAGAGCACAGAACCTGGGGGCAAGGGTGGAAGGGGAAAGAAAACATTTCCAGGAATGGTAATTCTAAAAGACATGGTATATGAAATAGTGAGTTCTTCTTTGGGCAGCCTTCTTGCAGGCATGGACCTCTTACAGTTGCTGGTTTTCTGGATGTTGGGGATAAAGTATGCCACTTTCCACAAAATATAAATATATATAAAAGCTATGAGCTTTTTCTTACAGGAAGAAAATTCCCTAATACCATAAAAAGGGATCTCTTCATTCCATAGAGATCAGTACCTCACAGGAGGCTAGAATTAAGGCAAAGACAGGCCTTTGTACACAGAGAGTGGCTCTATGTTTTCCCACTTCTAAATTATAATGACTCATTTTAAGCAAAGCCCTGCCCCTGTAATTTCTTATTGGAGTAGGGGCTTCTGCTTGAGCTAGCAAGTCCTTCAGTAATAAGATCTGCTTGCTAGGAAAAGGGCTCAAGAAATTTTTATGCATTCAACATATATATGTATTTGCACACACTCACACACACATGTACTAATACACACACAAATATACACACACACAAATTCATAAATAGATGTCTATATATGTACATATGCAAGGACACAATATTGAAAATCATATTAGACTTGGAGTACTACCCGCTTGTCAGAACTATTTAAACTACTATCTACACAGTACATATTGAAATTCAACTTTAAGATTTTTTATTTTTATGTACAGTTCATTTTTTTTCCTCTGGAAATAAAATATCTAAATACAGACAGACTGTAATGTTGTATAGGTATAGCTTTCAACAATACTTTAGCTGAATAAATGCTTTGTACATAGTTCTGTCTTTTAATGGAGTTTACAGCTACATTGATAAAAGGAATTCTTCATTTCCTTGATTGTTTTAACCAATAACAAGCAGAGAGACAATTACAAGTTAATATTAATAAGCAGCTCAAATAACACTGGTTAAATTATGTACAATACAAACCATTCATACAAATGAAGACTAGGATATTGAATTTGTTACAATATTTTGTAATAAAGATAAGACAGCCACTTATAACTTACATGTTCTCCGCCAGGCATTTTCCTTCTTAGAGATCAATTCCAGTTTTTAAGTTGTTTAGCTGGCCTAAACTCAAACAAGTTTAGAGAATTGGAGCTTAAAGAGTCAGAGAAACATTAAACCAGAATGTCTGCTCACATGTAAATTCCAAATGTTTGCCCATCTTTACTAGAAACAGGCTTGCTCCATGGAAAAAGAGCCACCAACACCACCTTGAATGTGCCTACTGTGTGCTGGGAAAAGTCATGACACTTTGCTGTGTTCATATAATATGGAATACTGAACTCTAAACACACTTTTTTCCCCATTTTGACAAGTATTTATTCCTACAGTATTATTTACCAGTACAGCTACTCCAAGCAGTAGAATGCATGAGTGGGGACTATTGATTGGCATGTACTCAAAGGACTTTCAAGGAGATTTCCATAACAGTCTGCATTAGAAACCTTGTACTGTCTAGTTAATCCATTTTGCTTGATGATAGGTTATGCTGAATCCTTAGATATAAGACAATGAAAAATTTCTTAACAGGAATCTCAATAATGTGCGCTGAAAATGTGCATGTGTATGTGTATGGTTTTATTTCAAATCCATAGTGATTTACACCTAGATTGATACATGGAGCTGACTGGGCAAAAATTACATTAGATTGTTTTCCACTAACATATTTGCAGCCATTTGACATCATCAGCAGCAGGTAGACACATTCCAGGCAATAAATGTGGCCTTCCTCCTTGAGGTTACAGCCCTGTTATTCGACCTCTTTTATTCCCCAGGCTTCAGTCTCAGACACAAGTTGGTCCTCACCCTGAAGGGAAGTAGGGTGTGTCACTGTGGTAGTTGTAATCAGGACACACCTTCTGTACTAGTTTATAATCTGTACTATAAAAGGAAATGTAAATACAGATTACTTTAAAGGGCTTTGAGCAGAGCCATGACACGTGGCTCTGGGTTTGCTCCTGATAACAGGTTTTTGAAGGGTCATAGTTGCAGAGTGTATTCTTGGTAGCCTTGTCAACCTTTTCATACTCGATTCGACAGTTAAAGGACTTGGAATCTTTGGCATCAATCACTGTCTGTTGTGCCAAGTCAAATTCCACTATTTTTGTAGGGGGCACTAGGCTCACAGATACATTCCCTTGACCAGTGGAGTTATGCCTGAAGTAAACACTAAACGTCCCATTGCCATGGTCAACGATTTTCCCTGTTATTAACAGATTTAGCTTCACAGTCTTGATGTTGGAATGAAAATCTCCCCAGCCAAACATTTTTTTAAATTTCCCAGTCTTGACGATGGGTCGTCTCTTTGCTCTGGGCCGAGGCTCTTGCAGATCTGTGGAGTTCCTCAGCCAGTCCCAGAGATCTTGCTCAGAATAAGTTTCTGGGGCATCGTATCGCAGGTCCAAATCTGTATCATTTTCCTTTCCACGAAAAGTCTGTGACAGCAGTCGGCTGATGGACAAGTCTTTGCTACTTTCTGTCCATATGTGCTTTAGTGTGGATTTGGAGCTTCCTGATTTTAGAAGTTCTGTTTTTCCTCCATTTGTTAAATTTGCACAGGTAACCTTAAAAAGAAGGGAAGAAGAAAAACAATATATTGAGATATGTGATATAAACCCCATCATTTCCTGATACCAAAATGACCAGATTTCCTAACCATAGATAAATATTTATTTGAGAAATTAAATTTTACCTCTCTACTCACTAAACCAAAAGAGAAATGTCTGTTTTCCTCTACTTTCTAAGTAATTACTCAATTCTCCTTTGCAGTTGTTATTTTTTTTAATTGGCCTTTGCATTTAATCACAGACATTCACATTATTCTTCTGTTATGATGTCTGTGAGTGATGAGTAAGTAACGAACTACAAAAACTGAGGTACACAGTCTTGTCATCCTTCAGGCTGTATGTGGCATCTCAGAGTGAAATATTCTTGCTTGAATGTTCACTCTGCAAAGTTGCTGTGTCTTCCACCATCAGAGACACACTCATTTATTTTTGCTGCCCTTGGCGTCCACTGTCAGGGTACTGTCCTGGTGGTGCCAGCCTGACCATGCTTGGAGTCCATGTCATTATGAATCTAATAATAATAATACAATTTCCCTATTCCTTTTATGGATACTCATTGGTCTATGTTCTTGACTGGGACCTTCCATCAGAACTACAATATAAATAACAGAATGATGAAAATTCTAATGAGTTTTGAGTCGACAGCTGTACATACAGGGTACTCCAAGTCAGTTAATGCAGGAGGAGCCACAGCCTTTTCTAATAATCCCTTACAGACCAACTACTGATTTGCTTTGTCCGTGTCTAGTATGAAAAGCATTTCTCCCTCCTCGCTTCACTTCTTTTTTCACCATTTCCTCCCCAAATTAAATAGTGGTCTGTGTTAAGACAGAAAGCCTTTTGTATATTTACAAAAAAAAAAAAATAGAGTCACAAATTTTAAAGCAGTAATAAAAAAACCCTGCAAAATCACATTTTAAAAGAAAAGAAAATCTTGCACCAAGCTCATTCAAAATCATATATTTCAGACATAGATTTTCACAGAATTTACTGTCAGAGCAATTTATCTTATTTATATTTTTTCTCTTTGCTTTAATTGAGTGGAAAACAGAGAACAGATGCAGGCTCACAGCTGTCTAACGTGCAGCACTGGCAGAGAGCTCTGACAGAGCATACCTGGGAGGGCTGAAATTCTTGCAGGGTGGATAGAAAGAGACTGACAATACGTGTAGCCCCATTCCCCCTAAAATTTGCACCACACACACTGTCCAATTTTTTAACATTTGCACTGCTCTGAAGAGGCCATCAAGTTTCTTATTTCCCTTCTCATGGCTACATATGAGATTCCAAATATGCCTCTTTTATTCCTCCATGTTCTGGCACTGATTTATGTGCTTTGATCATACTTGCAGTTATATCTTTCTCTTCACTTAAAAATGAATTAATTGAATTCCACACCCAGGAAACCCATTGGAAACCAGATAGTATTTAAATCATGTCCCCTCCCTACTGGTACAACTGGAGGTATATGTCACAGAGGATATCTATCACAGCATGGCCTTTTCATTTCTTAACAATCATGAAACTGAAGAACACTTTTATTAACTTCAGTAGTTTTTCAAGGTCATTTGAAGGCACATACATAAAATCAGTCTAAATTGTCTTAATACACTGATCAGACAAGGAGATATGCCCCCAGCCTTTTACAGCAAATAAATAGGTAAATAAATCTGTCACATCCTACACTATACCTCCCCAATCCATTTCATGTGGGGCCAGTAAAGATAATAGATAAAATATAGATTTAATTCAGGATTTTACCAGAGACAACTTCCCCCTCTTTTGAATGGACAGAAGGATTAAAACACAGACTAGAATTTTGATAGCCAGTTCATAGCTGCATCTTAGCAATAACACAGTAGGCCGGGAGAGAAGCTGTAATAAAATGCACTGATGGTGCTCTGTTTAATGAAGCAGCAATGAAGATGTCACAGGGAGAGAGAAAGAGACTCAGAATATTTTTTTTTTCCTGTGGCATAAGGGGAAGGAGGGCAAAACAAGAAGCGAAATGTGGTTAAAAGGAAAAATGTGCCTGTCTAGAATGAATCTGTCAACCTACAATGAATCGAAGCAGTTAGCTAGCAGAGCTAGTAAACCAGCAATCTGTAGGTAGGATATGGACTGCTTACTACTCTCATTTTCTTTGCTTACAATTTGTTTTTCCTTTGTTTTCCTTTCTTCATCTAATGATTTACATTTCATAGGATTAGACTACCAGTTCCATGTAACAATGTGTAAGAGTATAAAAACCTCTAAAATAGGTGTCTCTTTTTTTCAGATATGTGAAACTGAAAACTCAGGAAGGGGAGTAGTTATTTTCTGAAATGATTGATGACTGATCCAATATGTGGTTTTTTGAAAGCCAGCGTATTCAATGGAAGTGGATGATTTAGGCTACATGCATTCTATACTGCTTCATACCCAATCTAACAGATACAACTGATTGTTGCTGTCATCAGCTTTGTAATTCCTGAAAGATTTCTCTCTGTGCAGTTAGCCATGAGACCTCTGTTTGTGATTTTCAGTATGGGTAACTGGTTGCATTCAAGAGTAAAGGCCTGAACCTGCCCTTCCTAGTCAGGAGTCCGTGGGAGCACTAAAAAAACAGCCCACAAGCATTAATAAAAAAGCTCTAGAATTCATTGTGCTTCACTAACATTTTCCATCCAACTGCTTTTTCATATACTGCTAGTATACTATATGCTATAGAAAGTATCCTCAGAGACTTACACACCCAATAACACAGAGCATTGCTGTGTAATAGAATTTCTGCAAATGCAGCAGTTCTTTCACATGAACTGAACTGCAGTTTTCTTCAATCTCTTTTCTTCCCAAACACAAGGTTGCAATACTACAAGAAAGAGCATGCAAAAGCATGAGGTCTTGCACTTAGTAGTGTGAAACTGAAACATGGACCTATTTTAGGGGTGCATGGAAAAAGAGCCAATTTAAAGTTGATAATAAAACACAAAGCAGCCTAAATTCTGTGGTGGTTTTTTTGTCCTCTTCCTTCAGGATATCTACATAAAATTCAGAAACTTGCATATTCTACTTTGTCAATTAGTTCACTATAACCAGTTTTGCTTTCTTTTCCATAGCCAAGTGTCACTCCTGGATGAAACATTGTAATGTTTGGCCCAATTTTAATGACTCTGTCTAGGATGGAGTCCATTTTCTTCATAGCAGCTCATATGGTGCTGTGTAACCATATTTAGACATTTGACCCAAATGCTGGTAACAAACTAATGTTCTAGCTCTGGCTGAACAGTGTACAGCACCAAGGCCTTCTCTGTTTCTCTCTCAGTCCCTCACATGAATAGATTGGGGAGGTGCACAATGGATTGGGAATGGACATAACTGAGCAGAGAAGCAGAATTCACCAGAGATATTCCATAATATGTAGCATCATGCTTAGCAATTAAAAGGAGGAGTGGGGCATTTAGAGAGGGTAGCCATCTTTTGTTAAGGAACTGGTTGGTCATCATTCTACCCACTGCAGTTGGTTATGTGTTGAGTGTTGCCTTTGCATCATTTGTTCTGGTTTGTTTTCTTTGTTCTTCTACTATTTATCCTTCCATTATTAAACTTTTCTTTATCTTGAATCCCAAGTTTTCTTGCTTTTATTCTTCTATTCCTCTTCCCCATCCCACTGGGAAAGCAGGAAAGCAAAGAAAGAACTGTGAGGTGCTTAGCTGTTTACCAGTGTTAACCCAAAACACCACTGCAGTGCAATAAATCAGTGCTGCAAAAGGGCTGAGTAGGGGGGATTTCCTTCATGACTGCATAGCCAGAAGTGGTTCTGAATCATGATGGCAGAAATGTTTGTATTAAAAAAATAGAAAGGAGCAAAAAAATTTAGAAGTGCTTATCTAGCACTACACGTGTCATTGGAGAGGCATTTACTAAGCATGGCAGACTGATATTTGGTTCTGGTCTTGTACTTTTACTGGAAAGTATGGATTTCCACTACCTAGTAAAGACTACTGATGTCAAAAAAGCACCAGGAGCTTTTACTACTGCCTGGCAACTCTTTTCCAACAAATACTGACAAATTGTTCTGCCGTTTCTTCTACTTCTTCTTTGAAGAAGGAAAGACAGTGGTGTCATTGGGCACAATATCCACAAGCATCATTAAAAAGACTCAGGAATTGATCTGTAAATAATTTTTTGATCTATTAAAATAGAATATTCCATTCATTTTCTATCCTATATTTTGAAGATGATGAATTTTTTTAATGTTTAACTTCATTAAGCATATCATAATCAATATATGTAGTTCTTTTAGGACTTCCTAAAGGATAGGCAGCTTATTTGTCTCAGAAATTTTGGACTTGTCTTTCAAGATACAGAAATTTCAATTCACTGAGCCGTGAATACTTTGCCAAGTCAAACCTCAATATTTAGAGCAGAGAAAATGAAGTTCAAAAGGAATTTCAGGAAACTATGAAAGCCTCAAGTGATTATTTAGGTCCTCTTCTCAGTATAAAATCAACCATAGGTATATTAACATGAATTTAAGACTGACCAATTTAAGATTTTAAAAAACAGTAATTCAAAAAGGTAAAGAATGCATCTTGATTTCTCACTCTTTTCCTTTTATTCTAGCTCTACTACAGTTCCTTACCTATAATTATAGTATTAGTTTAGAAATTATGCATTTATTCCTCTGAACATATGACTACTTGAGAGCAGATGAAAATGCAAACAATCTAATACTCAAGGTGGAAAATCTCTCTCTTCAGGTAAATAACTAATCAAAAATGAAGACTGTTTTTATTGGCATAACACTGTAAGAATTTGGCAGCACTTTGTTTGCAAATGCTCTGCATAAAAGAATTCAGAATTTTCTTTCCTCAGTCAGATACAACATAGGTTGGAGAATATTGATGGACATTACAATTAGCTGGACCATTATCAAGGCAGGGCAGCACACAGAAAATTGTCACTGAATCCAGTGTCATTATGTTCATTCTGTTTATGCAATGGGTAGAGGGAAAACAGGGCTGAGTTTACTCTTCCATTTAGATCCATTTTTCTTCCTGCAGCTGTCTACACATTGCACAAAGTTACCAGTGGCATAGAAATATTCAGTGAATAATTTGCAGAAAAGTCAAAGTCAATATTCTACAGGTATTTGATAATAAACAAAGAAACTGAGAACGCAAAATTATGGTGATATGATAATAAAGGGAGAAAGTAAAACACACTGAAGGACTTGTACCTGTTAAAATGGACACTTTTGAAAGGGAGGACAAACACAGAAAACCATTTATATGGATATTTCACAGAAACAGGTCTCTCTGGTTTTAACTTACAAACCTTTTTGCTTCATAACATGAAAAGAATAAGGATGTGTGTTGGTCATTCAAAAAATCTGCAAACTCAGATGAGTCTGACAAACAGAACAGTACCTCATGATCTACTATGTCAAATGAGAACTCAGAAGTGGCTATGCAGGGTCAAACCAGAGACTCATGTAGAAAAATCATTTTATCTCCAGTAGCAATTATAAGAGATGCCTGGAGAAGGGCAAGAACATGGCAAGCATATTATAGACCCCTCATTCCTTCCCAGCTGTCCAGTCATTCTAATTTCCTCTGCTAGATATTGTTTCTGTATATGTTTTCTGTTTCATCATTTCTCTTTCAATTTTAAGATATTATGCTATCACTTATAAAAGTTTGTGAACTGAAGGACCAAACAAGTTTTCTGTTTCAGTAACTCTAAACAGACTGATCTTCTGTGCATTTGTTCATTTTGAACCTTTGTAAATTTTAACATTCAGAACTTCAGCAATGAGTTCCACAGCTCTGTTTCCTCTTATGGTTTGTTTTGAACCTGGTTTCTGACATCTTCTTTGGAGAACCCTTCAGATGGAAAATTCTGTCTCTATCCAAATTTCCTATGCTCCTCCTTACTTTGCTGCTGTGTATTTTTCTACAAATATCACTACGTGGAAAATTTGATGATTCCTAGCTGCAAGATGAGGCCTCCTTCTAGCTGACTAGTGCATGCCTCAACTATATCCATTCATAATACTAAACAGATATTGATCTCTTTTCCAGCCCTAACAGCCTCCTGAATCATGCAAATAATCCTCATACATAAGTTACTCTATACCTATACCTTTGAATTTCCTTTTTATCTTTCTCCACTCCCAGTTCTGTTTTTAAAATAAGGAGACCAGAATGGCACAAAGTATTCAAGATGCGTCAGAACCGTGATCCTGTGTGATGGAAAATATGGCCTTCCATTATTTGTTCAGTCTTTTTTTCTCTACTAATTCATAATATTTTATTTATTTTTGGTCATTAAAGAGCACTGAATTGATTATTTACCATATAAAAAGAAGCATCTGAAGTTTTCAATAATATTTTCTAAAGTAATCACTTAGGATCATTCATTTAAGCATAAAAAATGATAATTTGTTGTCACACAGAAAACAGAGGGAATGTATTTTTTTTACTATCTTTAGGTTAAGAAATTGAACTTAACATACACTGTTACTGCAATTTTTGTATAGAATAACCTTAGGAGTAACAAAATTCAGAATACATCTATTAACTGTGCTCAGCTCAGCTTTTAATTTTGCATTTTTCTGGTTTTAATCTATGAGCTATCATTCTTGCCTCAAATGGCCCTTGTTAAAACAAAAATGTAGCTACCTGAGCCTTTTTCATCATTCACACAACAGCAGTTATGCAAGAAAAGAAGCTGATATAAATTCAGCTGACAACAGCTGATATAAATTCTGGGAAATTTAACATCATTAAAATTACAGTGCCTGTATCAGTTGATATCTCTTTGAGATCTGAATAAGAATCAAAGACTAATTAGAAAATTTGTCCCCATAGAAAGATGAGGGTACTAATAAAATAGTAGCAACAGGGCTTTGTTTAGGTGCATTATAATTTTTAACAGTTGTTATCATAAAATATTAAGATATTGGAATGGTTATTCTGCAAAAGAAACAAGCTGACAAAATTACAATTTTACAGTGCTTTCCACACAATGTAAGTTGCCTCTTATAAATAAATCTGAAAACTAGCTAGTCTCAAATAATTTTCAGGAAATGCAAAGACGGTAAAGCACCTTAAATGCTTGGTCTCAATAAAAATCCTTAAGAATTAGAGTTTTATTTCCTCTCCCTTGCATTGCTGGACTGTGGGCTAAGTTGTGACACTGCCACAAGCCCTGTGAATGGTAACAGACTGACGAAAAAAGCTGGTGTCCTGCCAGCTGTTATGTCCTGAATGATATCATATTCTTCTCCCAGTCCAGTCCATGATCTTGGGCAGGATTTACTGATCTATTCATTCACTTGGAATTCTAGGCCTATTCCATAATCAAGATAGAAACAGAACGGATAGTGTCCTTTACCTCCATGAATTATTGATGAACTTTCCAAATTGAATAAATGCTCTTCACCTAGTCACCCAACAGTAACTAAGAATAATCTGACCTGTGGTGCATAGCTTGCCCTGAAGACAATTCTATGGAGAGAACCCAAAGGCTGAGGGATGGAAGCAGGGCAATGAGTGCTCTATATAAATGCCTTCTGAAATCTTCTAGTCCTGCTGAAGTGCACTTCTCCCTATATACCTGTACGCATGCTGAAGCTGGTGAAGGGATGTGGTACTCATACAGCAAGGCATGCACACTCACTAGTATTGCTTCTCCTTTTAGATATAGGAAATTCCCCATCTGGAGGTTTCCTGTAAGAAACAGTGCAGATTTGTACTAATAGTTATCTTTTGAGTTTGATTAAATCACATGCAAAATTTTCACAAGTATTTAGAAGCTGAAAAATTAGCCGAAAAATTCTTGATCCTGTTTTGTTCAGTAGTGACTAAAAGAAGTGTTTAGTAAGTGGGCTTTTAAAAAGTGTTTAGTCATCTAAGACAGATTCGTACTTTAAATCAATCAGACTTAAGATTGTAATTACAGACATTTCTTCTAGTAGCAGTGCCCTTATGGATATTTTTCTCTTCCTCCTTTTTTTTTTCTCTGCTTCATTCTGCCAGTGCTGCCTTCTCCCCTGTGACAGTCAGATCTATAGAAAGTTTTTCTTTATTCTTTCACAAAGTTTCAGAGTGGAAATCAGACTCAGAATTAAAAATCCAGGCTCCTCTATCTGCCTGGATAATGCTAGGACCTGTGAACCAAGAATCAAAATCACAGAATCACAAGTGGAAGTGATGAAAAGCCAGCCCTACAGTTTGTTCCACCCTTTTCCTGGAAAACAGGAGTGCAGAGAGGCACTGCTGTCACTGTGGTTTTCCAAAGACGAAAACTCATTGTTTTCTCTCCAAACATGTAGCTTTTAGAGGAAGAAAAAAAAAAAAAAAAACAAAAAAAAAAAACAAAAAAAAAAAAAAACCAGAAATTATTGCCATTGTCTATTTAATTTATGAGTTTGAAAGAATTAGCAAGTCAAAATGGAAGTCCATCTGGTCCTGCACCATGCATTCAACAATGGCCCAATGCTTAATGTTGATTTTTTTCAAGGAATGCAAAATGAGTGGAAGAATATACTATTTGTACCAGAAAATCTTTTTCATTCTCAAGTCTTTGCAGATCAAAGACTTCTTAAGTTGGGGATGTGGCTATGAATTTATTGATTTTCAATAAATCACTTACAAGCACTTGCCTGTTTCTGCATGAATCTTCTACTGTGTGAAACATCTTACCACCTCATCTCTACTTCAGACTCTCAAAACTTTCTCATCCTGTTGTTTTGAACAAGTTACCTGCCAGCTTTATCTGATGCCACCCAAAATCTGGTCCAGCATGACATAACAAAACCTAGCAAGGAGGCAACATTTTTCCTGTGGGGATTAGGCAGAAGTTAGATGCCTGGATGCTGAGGTCAGGCAAAGCTGTTAAAATCTGTGATTGACACTAGAGGAGCTTCCTACTTGAAGAAAATAAGATGTTTTCCGAGTTCCAGCCACTCCCAGAACTAGGCAGCTCCAAAGGTATAGTCAAGCAAGAGTGTAAAACTTTAGATTTCAAGTACGTAGGAAATGCATGAACTTTTCCCAATCAATTATTGGGCCAAATTTTCACCCACAAATAAGGTCAATTGTAAAAACCCTAGATGAGCAGAAGGATGAAGACAGTGTGGTATTATGCATCTTAATTTCATTTTCATGCCCAGTTAAGAGAGAAGGGAAGGTGTTTGGCTTGTAAAATGTCACTTCTCTTTCAGTTTAGAAAACATTATGCTATTGCACATAAAATTCTGTGAGCTGAAGGACCAAATGAATTAAAACACCCTGTGAAAATCTTTGCATTAGAATTTTCTGGGGTTTGCCTTAAAAGAACAGAAATCAAGCCCAAGTATTTCTGATGGCAGAGATGCAAGTGAATGTATAAAGATTTGGAAAAGGATTGAAATATAACAGTGTGAAATATCCTATTAACTCTTGCCCTAAGTTTTACATTTTTGGAAATAATTTAAACTAAACTCTTGAAGCCTGCTGTCTATGTTGTCATTACAGATTTTTTACTTCAGTGGATTATGACTTTTGAAAATTCACCCCATTCCTGTTCAGCAGGGGATTAAACTACCATGGAATAA
Organism: Acrocephalus scirpaceus scirpaceus; assembly: GCA_910950805.1. NCBI lineage: Eukaryota > Metazoa > Chordata > Aves > Passeriformes > Sylviidae > Acrocephalus > Acrocephalus scirpaceus. The sequence goes on from OU383773.1 coordinate 127,462,350, forward strand.
ATTAAAGTGGGTTAAAAATGTCTAACAGAGTTTTAAGACCTCTGTATTATGCCAGTATCACAGAGTGCTGCTAACTTTGAAATGAAAGTCTAACTAGGTAAATAAATTTTGACAAGGATCTATTGTTCTTCCACATTCCTGTAAGCCTTCTTTTATTAATATTAGCTTGCCATTTTCTGCATACATGTAGAAAGCAATATTAAATAAAATTAGATTTTATATGAAAGGCCACAGAGCAACATTTTAATCAAAATTTGCACTACAGTTTGCTTTTTGTGTAACACACTGAAGAAAATATCCATTATCATATGAGTAGCCATGTCTTCTGAAGAAAGTGGAAAAGACTATAACTTGACATATCCTGGTACTATATAATGGACAAGGCCACTGTGCACTATTAACATACTCTATTAATATTACTAATTTTCTACATAACGTTTCCAGTCATCCACTGTCAATGCAAAATTTAAATAAAATTAAATCCACCCAAATAGTTTATTGCTCCTGTGTCTGTTGCTAGATCTTTCCCAGAGAAAAGCATTAGAATGTTGATACATCTGAGTCACTTTCCACATACATACTCATGGGTGCATCCTAGAAATCTGAATTTGAGCAAAGACGTCTTTTGAGGAGATTTAACTCCCACTGATGTTGTTAGAGTGCACATTGCCAAACAAAGGAATTTTATATCTATATGAGATGCTTGTGGGGGAGAAAAAAAAGGGCTCCCACAAGTACAAGAAATTCTATTGCAAAAATATAAATTCCTTTCATTAAAATTCCTGTTCTTCACCATGAAGGTCAATATTACAAACAGCTGAATACCTCAGGAAAGGTATTTTAAAAACATAGAGGAAGCTGTTCCAATATTCAGTTTGGTATACCCCTGCTAACTTTTATGCCTTCACCTTATGCCCTTGCTGGATACACATACTAACTTCTCAGAAGTCTTTCGTGATCTCAAAGAAGGTTTTCTTCTTTTTGAATCTTGTGCAAGATACAGCAATAGACTGCCTTTCTAATTGCGTTTGTTTAATAGACATTGATTATTCATTTTTTTGGTTGGTGGATATCAACACCTAATAAAATTCATTTCTGAGGAAAGAGGTGTATTTCTTTAAAGTTGTTCTGGTAAGGAAGGGAAACATTAAGCAGCTATTCTATTGCAAGTGTATTCAATTAATTTATATTGAGATTTTCTTGATGGTTTTGTCAAGGTCTGCTAATTCTTACAGGGATATGCTCAGCAGTAAGCAGCATGTGGGCACAAGTTCTGCTAGGCAAGCCAAGTGCTGAACATTGTTTTCCTGGCTATGACATACACAAATATGTTGCGATGTTCCCGAAGTGCAAAGGTGTCAAAGAAATATGGATTGGCCTGTTGGAAATCAGGAGACACCACATGTTACATATTTACAAGATCCAGGCAAAATTTATTCTTGATCCAAATCTGAGCAGAACTCTATCACCAGTGTACATTTGCTCAGTCAGGATGCAGGGAAACCAAGTAGCCTCAGTGAAAGTCCTAGCCACACTTGCCTACAGAGCTGGTCTTTATGTGACTGGACACTAGATTACAAGAGACTTATGCCATTAAGAGGAATAGAGCTACTGAGTACTGGAAGGGGATACCATAAACCAATTTCTCCACATCCTATAAACTATTAATATTCAATCTATACAGTGCTTCTTTGTGCTGACTATCATTGAGCTTGCACAGACCTGTTTTAAGGTCTATGGTGCCTTTCTGGGCTGATCCAAACAGACATTGTCAAGGAATTTACCACAGCCAAACAGAATAGAATACTCAATAGAAAATCAACATTGTCGCTGCCTGATAGTAGTCTTGTATTTTCTCCTGCAATAGTATCACACCTAATTAAAAGTGAAAATTGATAGCCAGCAGGATTAATCAAATTCCATATGCAAATAGCTGGCTCATGAGAGCCATGGTCCAATTGCTAATACTATCACTAAGGTCATTAATTTAAATTGAGATGAGTTAAGAGTCCTTTGGGCATTGACACATAAGTTGAAGGAGGTTATTCATTGCTAAGTTTTTCACACTGTAACAAAAAACTTAGGAAGAGAATACGTGACTATTGCTCCAGCATGCCAGCTTCTAGGATGAGCAGCACTGTGAACTTGTCTATGGGGGCCATGAGTCTTCTCCTGGGTGGTTCTGATACATTACTTCAAATTCTTATTAAGATGTACTGAAGCAAGTTAGATACAAGACAGTTCAAGGTCTAGCAAACTGACGTCCTTGGGATTATTTAATGCCTGCCGACTTTTTCTAAACACCTTCAAATAACAGAAAGACTTCTATTTTTTAAACAAGACTTGAGTACCAGTTTCATAAACCCTTCAGAGAATTTCCCAGCCTTCAGCCTTCATAAAAGGTCCAGACATTTCCAACTAGCAAGAAATATTAACTCAGCTCATAAAGAGAACTACTACAACACTGGTTATTCTAATGCAAATACAGTGCATTCTCAGTTTACCAGCTCACCTCAAAACTAGTTCCAGTGTCTTGATCAATCACTGCATTTCTAGATGTTGACTAGAAGAAATGTAGTCTTATAGGCAGATTATAATATAGTGCTACACACCTATGAGCTTTCTCCAAATGCTGATGGCGAAAATACTTTAAATTGCATAGTAACAAAATGATGGCAGAGTAATATAGTGATGTAATTATATAATTCATTCTACATGAAGAATAAAAACATAGCATTTATTACTCTGACCTTGTATCCCAAGAATTTCTCAGGCATGTAAAAAAAATTCAATTGGTCTATCAAAACAGGCTTAGACTAAAGTGAAACCTGAAAACCTTGGTTGCCAGAAGGCTTTTTCTAAATTTAAAGAGAACACTGGAATCTGGAAAATTAGGCTGGAATCCTTACAAGTTTGGGCTTCATTACTTTCTCAGGATCCTGTTCTCATATTCTTAGAGTATAAAAAATTCAGGTTTCAGGGACAATCAGGCATCATTTGTCTGAAATCTGCTCAAGTAAGGAAATGAGGTGGCACAAAAAAATGGATAGACGAACACAAACTATTCATGCCAAGTTTCAGAAAGCCTTAATTTTTTGACTGATACATGGAGTCCACTCTGCTTTGACCTCAGACAGTTCTAGACATCACCACCTTGACCAAACTGGAATATTTGAGCCAATTCTATCTGCATTTCCACTCATGCAGCCTCCTGCATGAACAAGATTTCAGTGGAATGATTCAGACAGGAATTAAGTGTTTTGACTTTCATAGAATGAACATTTCATCAAGGATGGGTCAAGATCACCTTTACATTCATCTGCCTGCCCAGAAAAAGCAAATAACTTTTTTTCCATTGTCTCATCCTTCTGTATCTTTGTGGCTGAGCAGCAGTACAAAACAATTCAACATTAGCAAGCAAATTTCATTTGTTATGTGCCAAATGCTGATACAAAAGATAAATATGAAAAAGCAATAATATCCTCATTCTAAGGCAGAAAGTAACACATTTTTGCTATAATATACTTGCTAAATAACATTCAGTGAACTCATAAAAACATTTAATTTAAATATAAATGCTTAGCAGTTCCCTTTTTCAGGAAGTAAATTACAGTCCTGCTTGTGTTTCTCTTAAATGTATTTTCAGACTAGACATCCTTTCATAACCTGCAGTTAGTGTTATATATTATTACTATTACTGCAATGCTCACAGACCTCCTTGTGGTCAGGGTTAAGGTGTACTAGAAGCTAAACATATATAGTCACTGACCTAGAAAGATTTCTCACTGAAACTGATTTGACAAAGGCTAAGCTAAAATAAGAAATATTAGTGATGTCCTAACTCAGTTGCAGAGCTAAGACTTAGTACAAATCTCTGGACTTCTCTTTCCCATGTCACATCCAGTATGTACAGATAAAAAGGTCAATTCCAATAATTGCTTATATATAATGCCACTAACTGTTTTAAAAAGGATGCTAGCTTTCCTTTACAAAGGAAACAAAGTCAGTGTAGAAGTGAGTTGTGTCAACAAGAAGTCTGGAAACCATTTGTAGACCATCAGGTGGTCCCAGTTTTCTACAGGAGCAGGAAAAACTGCCCTTGTTAATAAGTATTTGATTTGCTCCTCTGCCAAAAAATGATAGTGAAAATAAGCATATTCATGTCTAGTATGAATATTGTGTTGCAATGTCATTGTAAAACAACAACAACAAAGAGAAATAAAATTGGATTCACAGTTTGGAAGACATTATAAATGTCTTTCAAAATGTGAATCCCTCTGGTCCCCCTTTATCTTTCAGCAGTCAGTCAACACCAGCTCTGGGTAGTACATAAGCTACCTAGTGAATAACAAGAAAATTTTTCCATTGTTTCAAATTTAATATATAAAAATCTAATGATACAATTTTTATAAATTTAGAGGAAACCAGAAGACTCTTACCTTATTAAAGTGATTAGCTTTCTAGAGTGTTTTCTCTCTTAGTTTGCTCTATAGGTAACTAAGACAAGAGACCATCGAACAGCAAGAAAAGTCCAGCTGGTACTTGTTACAAGATACTTTAAGAATTTTATTCATCCACTGAAATTTTTTGACCATTTATCTTATGGATTTTATTGCTAAAACATGGAAGAATTTTCATCTAGTGTAATCCAGCAGTACTCCTAGATGAATTAATAAAATATATTTCCTAGTAATTTTGGAACAGCTTTGCCATGGAGAACAGCATGTACACAGATTTGGTCTAAAATATATCATATTTACAAGAAAGATATTCAATCTCTCATGAGTTACAGGACTATGAGAATACAAAGCTTTGGAATTTAAAGTTTTGCTACATCATGGTAAGTAGCCATAGGCAAATGCCTGAATCCTAAGCCCCAGCCCCAAACCCTTACTCACTCTAAGACCCTAACATACAACCTGTCACCCCATCCTAAGCTGGCTGATGGCAAAAAAAAAGAAAGGCAGGCCTTGTATGTATCATACACATAATTTTGCTGTACTTTCTCTAAAACTACTTGTGCACCTTAAATATGATTGTGTACTTTGAGTAATGCAGAATGAGATCTTGTTCCAGGTTAACTGACAACTACTTAACTAATTTTTCAGCAGATCCATGTCAGATTAATCCAGCTGAGGATAAACCACATATATTTAAAATTATCAAATAAAACATTCCAGAGTTAAAAAGCAGCTGATTCTGCATTCACAGACCTTCAAATAATTTTCAGCTTTATTTTAGGCCCAAAATATGATTTGATATTATTCACGGTGGAAGATTTCCAAAGAGAATATAAAAATCTCAGACAGAAAGACTGAAACTTTCAGCTTGTCCTTGAGACTGCAAATTGCAGTAATTTTGGTTATGGGGAATGGCAGTAGAAGCTGCATGGCAATTCTCAGTGCCTGTTCAATTACTGTCCATTCTAATCAGATTGCTAACTAGGGATCATTAGGAGTTTGGTGTCTATGATGTAAAATATCTACTAGGAATTGGATTTTGATCATCACTTCATTTTACATCTGTTTCCCGCTAACCAATGGAACAAAGATTGTTAATCACTCTTGACCTTTCCTGGACTCGAACTAGTAATTTAATTGCTAATCCTTATCAAGGGACTCCGAAGTACACTACAGAGCCCCCAAGGCATGCAGCTTGACCCTCTCAGTTCAACACTGGTTTTAACCAACAACATAATCAAGAATATACTCAGATTTGACAATGTCAATTGCAGCTTTGGCCATAGTTTCCAGATGAAGTAGAAGAAACTGTCTAACTAAAAACATTAAGAATATCTGCTGAGCTCTAGGTGATTCTACATGAATCAAAAAATGTCTCTCCAGCCAAGAAGACCTTGCAGCCAAGACAAATCTTGCAGACTCACACTACTGCACTGTCAATTTTCTCCTCAGAAATGCCCAACTCCTGGCAATTAGAATTCTTAAGGGGCTGGAGAAAATCTGTTAGTTTTGGCTTGTTTCAAAATCTTCCCCCAGATGGTAATATAATTCCAAACCAGCTGAGATTCACTTTGTGTTGAATTTCATTCTAAAAAAGAATCTTATAGAAAAAAAAGAAACAAAAGCTTTTCCCCTCCTCAAATTTCAGTTATGACATGGAGAACATTCTCTTTGAATCATTCTTCTGAGTACGATTAGATTATTCTAAATTCTGTATCTCCAAATCTAAACCTTTTCCTTGATTATTTTTAAATCTACATTCAATTATATTTCAGACTAACATTTGCTAACTGAGAGAGAAGAAACAGAGGCAGTATGATCTATCATGCACTCAGGTCTTATTGCAAAGCTTAAAATCAGAACACAAGCTTCTACCTGCACATTTTCTGCCAGATTAAAATTGCATTAAACTGATACTAATTTTCCTGTAAATACCAGTGCCTAATACTGTTAAGGTTTGTCACAGTTTCATGCTTCTTACATGTGTTTGTCAATATTTATTGGTTTTTTATGGGATTTAGGGTCATATTTGTAACTAAGATTAGAAACACATTTCTGTTTTAAACCTGTTGAAGATTTCTGTACTGCATTGTTTTCTTCTCTGTAACACTTAGAGCACATGCCATTGCAAATTGGAATGCAGTGTCTACTGCCCTGAGATTGTACTGATTAATATTTCAGACAGAAATACTATCAAGGTCTCTCCAAGCAGACAAACTGTGTGGACATGAAGTACAGCTGCTAATTAAATCCACCTATTAGTAGACCTTAACTGGGGCACTGTGCAGCTCTGTGCTTACTGGTTCAGACAACAGCTTGCAAAGAGGACTGCACTGAATTTTTTGTAATGTCAGAGCCCTATTCTCTTCATTTTTATCCAATGAAAAATGTAGATCTTCCAAAGTAAATACAAATCACTGTAGTTGTTCACTGGAGGGAGTAATTTCCCATGTAGACTGAGTTCAAGCTTCACAGAGGAACACATTAAAGGTACCTCTCAGTTTGATGGGCTAACAGCCACTTGAGTTGCACCTCAGGGAACAAAAAGAGAATGCTGGTTTTCTAGTATAAAAAATAGAATCATTGACTGCACTTTCCTGGAGTTACTCCTGAACTATGCTGTCATAAACAGAAATTCTAATCTGTTCTACGTGGTTACTAAATAGTCCAGGCAATAGCAATTTATTAAACAAGAAATTGATATTTGTCAGGATTGAGAACACTTCCCATTTTCTGCTGGCTTGATCATACTAAGACAGGCCTACACAGGTAACAAAAATTATTTTTTAATAAATATTTTGTGCAATTTAAGCCAAAAATTAAAAAATTCCCTCTGCCCTAAGATCTTGGCAGAGACACATGCAAGTCCTCACAGAAAGCTGACTGAGAAAGTGTGTTGTGTTGAAAATATTTCTTTAACTAAGAATTTACAAACTTCCATTTAACAAATCACACACAAACTTTCTTAAGCATTTCAATGAACCAGCAAAACACAACAAGAGCCATGAAAAGACTCGGGACTTTTGAATCATTCCCAGCCCTCTTTCTGTTGCTGCAACTCCTCCAGGAAGGCAGCTTGCCAGCTTCCACAAACAAATCCCCAGCACAAAGGTACTGAGGTATTGGACGGCGGCAGTCAACAGGAACTTGTGGCCAGTGTGCCAGGCCACCTGTTCTAGGGGGGGATCAAGCCATGGAGAAGGGTTGAATTCAATTTCCTTAGCTATTCTCTCTTTACACAGCTTCCCAGCTTTTATCAAATCTCTGCCACCTGGAGAAACTCTCTTTATGTCTGGCAGAGAGAGGGAACAATGAAACAGAATGTGTTTCCCCATCCCCATACCAGATTGACACTGGAAACCCCTAAGTAACTACTACAAATATTACAGTGGAAATACACTCTTTAAAGGATGAAGAAATTTCTGGCAAAGACAAAAAAAAAAAAAAAGTACTCATTAATTTCTTTGAAAATTAATTAAATTTTAGGGGGCTGAATGAGTGAATCAGATGCAGTCCAGAGGGAAGTTTCCATCCATTGTTGTCTCCTCTTATTTACCACATTAAAGCTCAAAAGTTTGCAATTAACTTAAAATTATTCACCATAAACTTAATATTCTTCTTCTTAGTACTACTATAGTCCAAAGTCAATGATCTCAGCAACAAATCAACAGCAAACGCAGACAAATACATACAAAAATCACTTTTTTCCTTTACTTCACAACATAGAGAGCAACAAATATGTTATCCATACTTGAGAAAAATATTTAAGTTATTCAATGCTAGTATTGACCATTTATAAAATGTTACAAAACTTAATTACGTGAATCTTATCTGTGGGAACACAGTATAAAATTAATATTCTTTTGAAATACTGACTTGTTCCTAAAGGTGTCTAAGAACTTTACAATAGAAGCAAGTCTATCAACTATGTCAGAATTATCAAAGTACTGAAAGTTACATCATTTTCTCATGGCAACCCAAAATTTTTCTTAATGTTGTTTTGACTGCAAAACTATAGAATTGCCAAAATGAATCCAAGAAGAATTAAGGACAGTTGTGTTGGATTTTCAGTGAGAGTAGTAATTCAAATGTGGCCCTGGTAGAAAAGAACAAGCAATAGAATTTTTTTTTTAAAGCAGAATCAACTTGAAGTTAATAAGTATCTGCTTCAATTAGAAATTCAGGAAGTAATTGCAGGATTAAAAATAGAAAGCACATATAAGTACTAGCATATTTTGAAAGTAAATGTGTACATTTAAATACAAATTACTTTTTTGCCCCGCTACACTACTGAATTTGGCGAAATGAAAAATGAGACAAGACAGAAAAGAATACAAAGCTTCCCAGTGCTAGTCCATCACTGGCAAAGTTGCAGAGAGGAATGAAGGTTTATACTTGGTGTGGACCCGTGTGACTCTCTCTGGAGAAGCAAGCTTTTTATTCAGAAAAGGAACAGATGTTTTGGCAGATAGCATAGAAAGAATCCTGTCAGAGACTATAAACTAGGCTTGAAGGGGAAAAAAAGAGTCTGGAAAAAATGTGAAGTATAAAACAAAAGAACCAAAATGACATGGATAAAATAGAAATGCAGGAAAAAAGACAAGGGCTTTGTTAAAATTGAAAAGAGAAAGTAAATGTGCTCAACTCTTTGTAACTTTGGAAGAAGTTTTAAGGCAAAAAAATGAAACTTATCTCTCTTCCACTGACACAGCTCATTGCTGCATGACACTGGGAGATTAATTTTATAGCTCCAGACAGAAATCAAATAAAAGGAAGAGTCAATGCCCTTTTTAAGCATCAGTAGAGAAAGATCACAAGTACACAGCCAATATTAAAATGCAGCCAAGGTTTATGGCCAACATTTAAGTAGATTTGTACTGGAAGAACAAAAAATAACCAACTGTGTAAATGGAGATGGGCATACTACCACCTCACTTGCTCTGCACCCAGAAGTTTTTTATTTCTTAACAAGCAGTAAAGGAGCTCCTTCTGAACCAAACAAATATGTTTAAGAAGGCTTGAAACTCAAATTCACCAAGCCATTTCCTGTTCAATACCTTCAGTCTTCATAAAAAGAGCTTTGTAAGGAAATTTTCAGCCTACTCCATTCTGAAATCTGCAGCTACTGGAAAACACTTTAAAAAAATCCTCTTTAACCTCCAAGAATAGCCTTTTCTGAAAAAATATACACTGTTATCAAAGTATCCAAGCCAATTATGCATGGCTCTGTCCTGCCATCTGCTAAGAATGAAGTATCAGCCAAGGATACCACGGCACATCTTGGTACAGACAGCTAAGTGGGAAAAAATGTGGCCATACATAAGTTGCACTCCTAGCTAGTTGTGTATCTACTCTGATGACACTGATACCTGAACAAGTAATCACAAAAGATTCAGGTACTGTATGTCAGCTGTTTCACAGTTGGAGCCCACACACCTATCCTTACCATGATGTAAATTCAAGGCAGTTCAAGACCACTTGGGAATAAACAACAACAGAAAAGTTATCACAGGAAAAAAACAAGAGCATAGGTGGTTTGGGGTAGTGTTGTTGTTGTTGTTGTTGTTGTTGTTATTATTATTATTATTATTATTATTATTAAAGAATACTTGAGTTTGCATTTCAAATTCTACTGCAATAAGCTTCCAACATCCAAAAATGATACTACCTGGCCCGGAGGGATGCAGCTGAAGGTGCAGTCCCTGAAAATATCTTTTTAAAGTTCAGATGTTGTCCCGAATCACTGTTTCTATGAGGAAAGACCCGTACAGAAACACTGACTAGAGTAAGAATTAGAAATTTAATACTGCAATGAAAGTCACATACTTCTGTCTTTTGGACTGTAACCCCTATATTAAGTCATTAAAGAGGTGCTTTTTCTCACACAGCAAGACATAGAATATCTCTGTAAAAACAAGAAACCATGAAAAAATTTACAGTCAGAAAAATATACAAGGAAAAACTGCAAGGAAATGAATACAAAACCCCAGTAAAACTGACAGGAAGAAATAAGAAGGTTCATCTGGATAGAAAATTGACTGCATAAACACTTCTTTGCATTCCATATATATTTCCATCAGAGGTTTCCATTTAAAATGTTCTCAGTCTGAAGTCAAAACCAGATTTTCCTGTCTGATGGACATGAAAGCTCAAATTCACCTCTGCAAATTAACTATGTTCTTTCTGCTTCATACATCATCTATTATGTGCAACGTTATTTCTGGAATTGTATCTTAGCTTACAATTTGATGATTATGGTACATCAGGGAGAAGAGAATGCACCTTGCTCTGCCACAGCTACATTTTTATTGACTCTACAGTACTAAATTGGGAAATTTCTTTTTGTCAGCAAACTAAGCAGGTCTGACTTGGAAGATTTAAAGACTGCAGATCTGGCATCTGTGATCAGTTGATGCCTGCAATGACAATGGGATGGCAAAAAGAATCTGCTTAGTCTAGGAGGCTACTGCAACTATTTACAACTGAAACAGTAAGGGATAATAGTATACCAGACTTTTGCCATTATTTTCTCTAGGCAGAATGTGTTTCTTACATGTGAAAGGGGAGACTTCCTGAACTCTCACCTCCAACCCACCTCAACATTTGCAGCCTATTATTCATTACTAACCAACAATACATAATAATCTCCCCAATGGTTCCCAGTGAGTCCGTAGGTTTGGGGTTTTGTGATGTATGATCCATCCTCCTTGGTAAAGTCTCTAGCCTCCCAGTTTAGACCTTCAAACTCCAGAACCATGAAACATAATATTAAGATCTCTGAGATTGCTCTTTCACAAATTCTCTGAGACCTCTAGCAAGCTCTTTCTTTGTCCATCCCTAGACTTCTCAGAATCTTCTTTGACTCTGAAAACTGGGATTTTCTCTCCTGAGAAACAAATTCTTTGCTGGTGAGGTTTGATTAAAAGTAGATCTCTTATTCTGTAAAGAGGAAACAACAGAAACCCTCTTACTGAAGGACAATCCACTAATCCAAAATACCAGAGGACAGAGGGATTGATCAGAAGGACAATGAAGTCTTTCAATTAACTTTGATAGACTTTCGTCTTAGGTCATCAATCAGTACTGTTAAGAACTGTGGATCTTGTAAGAGGTATTGTACTGGAAAAACAGAGAGAAAAAATACAATCTTGACATTTCCACTAGACAAGAAAAACTCAAGGGATGTACTCACAGCCATACCACAGTTGCTAGATTATAATAACCTGCTTTATATTTAAATAGAGCAGGTCAATGACAAATTAAATATGGGACTAATGGCATTTTGTTCATCACTAAGTTTTATGACTGATTGTTGCCATAACTGGTGGCATATACATTTTTATTTTCATTTTAGAAATAAGTGCTCTGGCTAAAATAAACACAGATCTCTATATTTTCCTTTCCATAATTATTAGCCCATATATTTTTATATGGACTTTCTCTATATATCAAGATATAGCTAGAAGATTTAAAATTACATAGAAAATAGAAATTTTGGTATCACAGATTTTGTGATTTTTTATAGCAGGCTAAAATAAACTATATTCATTGCAGTGTTTATTGAACTTTAATGTTCCTTGGGGTTTTTGCTGTTATTACATAAGTAATTATGTAAAAAAATAGTTATATATTTATAATTCTTTCATCTAGATCATCCTCCTGATTCATGTTAACTTGCATGTGACTTTGGGGTATTTTCTTTCTCTTGTTTCTCCTACAATTATCTTACATTTTTTCACCCAGTATGTACAAACAAGCTCATTGAACTTGCTTCCTGAGCTGTCCCAAGTAAGTGTGAATTACTTTGCTTAATTGTATCAAAATGCCAAATTCTACACAAATTCTACTTTTTGCTGTTTTACACACTTATGCTCCCCCTTTGTGTTGCTTTAGTAAGTGAAAATTAGCATTATGCTGACCCTCACAAAACAGCTGAAGTAATTTGCTTTCATTTGTGTTTTTTATTACCTGATAACTCCAGAACTCTTTCATCTCCTGAAGATAACCACCTTCTCTTACCCAAAGATGAAGGTCTCAATGGTTGCTGCAGCTGCCACTGACCAATATTTAACCCAATCTGGCACCAACACTTTGGTGGATCTGATGCATGCAGAGCTTTCTTAGTACCACTGAACCTTCAGAACACTGCAAGGAACCACCAGCTCTGAAAATTAAGTCCAAGGAACATATACATGTGAAGAGATGCTGGGTGGCTAGAAAAGCTTTTGAAAATCTGGACTGTCTTTTAGACTGTGCTAGAGACAAAGCTTCTTAAAATCATCAGCACTTACATGCTTTTCTCCCTCTCCCTACTCAACTTTTAATGAGACCACTTAAAACAATTAAATGTCTTCCCTTTCTGGATTCTGCCTGTAAACAAATACCTTTCTGAAAATGAATGTTTAGCTGTCACTGTCTTCAAGAGCAGAAATGATCCTTAAATATCATTAATTTCCTGCTTCTCAGTTTCTACTCACCACTTTTAAGTCTACCAATATTTTCTAGTATAATATGATGTTGCCTCTACTTGCATAGGTTCTTGGGTTTTTCGTCTCTGGGACAGACTCCATCTGCCCCTGGAGTTTTGCTAATCTTTAGACATTCTAATATCCTGATCATCTGTTCAGGTATGGTGTTGATTTCCCTCAGTATTTCTTCTTCCTCTCGTAGGAAATTTACAGCCATTTCCAACATCTGTCACCCACTCACTTGTGAATGTTAAGGCAAATCATTAATTTAATATTTAGAAGTTCTGTCCATTAATTATGTTAGCTTCTTACTCCAGCTACTTTTATGGACTTCCCATGCAAAGTACTTTAAAATTCCTTCACAAAACAGCTCAGCATGTCTTTTCTCATGTTGACTTTTCTATAGGATTAGGCTTCCCACAAAGAAAATGTATTTGCCTTCCTCTTCTATAAAAGCTAAAATAGAAATCTATTGTGTGCAGTAGTTTTTTTCAAATCCCCCATTAACTACCTGGTCTCAACGGTGGCATGTACTAATTGCTTTGATCATCTGTATTAAATCCCTGATTTTCACAGAACCTAACCTTTTTTCCTGCAAGCATTTTAATATAATCACTGCAGAAACTGAACTTTTAATTGTGAGGATTATTCTAAAAATCAAAGTAACCAGACCTGAAGCTTTTGAAAAGATGTAAGGGAATGGTATAAGTATGTCTCCAAGAAAACCAAACAGAAGTTTCTGTTGTTATGACTGCTCATGCCGGTTTTTTTGTGTGCATTTATTTTTTAACTTTCTCTATTGCCCTCATTCAGACAAAAGATTTTTAGCTTTCCATACTAGAAAAGAGGAACAATTTACACACTGAACTTTCTTTCAACACCAGACAGGGCTTCCCTTTTAAATGTAAAACTTATTACCTGTTCCTCTAGAAAGTTAGATCACATCATCTGCTTTGTAAACAAGTCAATGTCCCATGCAACACACTTGAGCCTGAATTTTTTTGGTTATTACTGCATAGCACCTTTAATGAATGCCCATTGATGTTCACCCACAAAGGTCTTGTCCACACTGTCATAATCCACTTTAACTCTCTACTATCATAACATCTGTTCCTCTGTTTAACTCTGATCCCCTCACACAGAATCCAAGGGAACCAAAGCGCCAGCCTTTTTGACAAATGCCTGTTTATGATTTTCTAAATAATCAGATATAACCTATTTGCCTTCATCTTCAAATTCTTCATCATTTTCATCCTACCTATTATCTCCAATGAGCTCTGTCTCCAGTTAGACCATAATGTTGGCTTCCATTACCCAGTTGTCAGATATTTTTAAACAAGCTCCTCTGTGATTTTTTCCAAGCATCTGCCACACAACCTCATTATCTTCCTTCAAATCCCTCATTAAAACTCTCTTGCTGTGATGCCTACAAAAAAACATGAGAAAATGTTTAAGCTAATAAAGCACTGAGACGCTTTCTCTCATACTGACCAACATTGCTTCATTGTTTCCTTGTGCTCCTTCAGCTGTCTCAATACATGTGTTGTCTCTTACATTTGAATCATAACCTCCCCATGTGGTCCTGGTTTATGACTTAGAGCTCTTTGGTGTTGATAATATAAATAGGAATCAGAAGAAAAGGCTTTTTCCCTCATTATACTTTGCTAGCTCCTGCAAACATGTTCACACTTCTCTTTTGTGTTAGTTTCTAGCAAGTAATTATAAAAAGCACCTCTAATATAATCTCGAAGTCCTTTCTACCTTTTCAGAGGGGAACACCCAACTGAAGGACTAATTCATTCTCTATTCAAAAAAAAATATTTGAAAAGGGGAGCTATGGGTAAGAGGGAAAAGCTAGTGTTTCAGCACAGTTTTCCATAGAGGATAGAGAAGTTCAACTCCATTTTCTCTCCATCTTGTTCCTACCCCTTAGAACAGTACAAAAAGGATTCACTTCAAGGGAAGGATGAGGACTTTCCTGGAGATTAGCAATTTCCTTTCTTCCTTCCCCGACTGCCATTGTTTGCTGGGTATAGCCCAAGTCCTGCTTCTCTTGAAGGCACAGACTCCTGCTCTGGCATTTTTCATGGAAAGGATTTTCCTTCAGGTTGGGAAAGAATTATTTTTCCACAGATAATAGAGAACAGAATGAAAAGTGAATGTTTTTCTCATCACATATTTCACAATCTCTCCATTCAGCATTATTTCCATTCTTAGATCATAAAGTTATTTGTAATCTTCCCTAATACATTCACCAAAAGCAGCTCTGCATCTGCACTAAAAGGAGCCCTTCCCAAGAACTGAACCTCCTCTGCCTGGATCTCAGAGTTACAGTGAGGGCTGATGTCTCCACTTTGGCTTTTAAGTCTTCTATGCGTATCCTATGTATCCTATGTCCTTAGCCACTGAATTTTTTGCCTTTGTATCTTGTCTCTTTTTGTCCTTTTTATCAGATTAATAAAACACTCATAGGAATGACCCCTGTTCACAAGAAGGATAGTTATTTCCCTGGTCTGACACATTATCATTGCAAATAGTACACAGAGGTGTAGAAATTGGTTTAGACAGATGCAATTCATTGATGTGCTCAGCAGATAATCTGTCTATCAGCTGGAGAACTTTAGCACCTTTCTAACAAGTGATACACAGGCAAGAAAAATATATAAATTTATACACCTACCAAATTTCCCACAGACATCAGTAAATCATACAGCAATTGCTGATTTTGAGATGTAAGCAGTCAGTGTTGACATCTGTATATTCTACACAGACAAGAACACACAAAATCATGGGGTTTGTGTTGCTCCAATGACTTAGGACTTTGGGAAAGCTTGATACTAAATTTTTCGTGTTTCCATTTTGTTAACAAAAACCACCAACAATGCAAGCTATGAAATTACATCAGTTATATTCATGAATTACACGACTCTGCATCATATCCTTTTATTTAATCTGAGTTATGGGAAAATGATTTGATTATGAAAATTTAATCAGTCATAGAGTTCATTAATCCCATAGCACATCCATGGGAAGTAAGCATGGAACTGCAGAGCAAGTACTGGGCAGAGCCAGAAGCTATTCTAGCACAGAAACAGTTTGGAGACAACATGGAGCAGGTGTAATCTTCACCTCTTCAGGAAGCATTTCAGAATTGCAGCAGTGGAGTGTCTTTGTGCTCCTAGGGGAGTGAGACAGCTCCATGCTGTTAGCATAATCTCACTCTACAAAGGCAACAAATGCAAATGTACTGTCCCCCCTTTGATTTTATGTCGACAACATTGTGTCATGGCTGATCAACCAGTCTCCATTTAGTTGTAATTTCTTATCTCAAGAGAAATTCAACTCTTTACAACTTTCACATCAGAAACATGTTGGAAAATAATACTAAAAAATGCATCTGAACAGGAAATTCTGTTTTGTATAGTTAGCACCTGCTAGTGCCTTACTAGCATCTACACAACTCTGGTGGACACATTTCTATCCATGCAACAGAACTTTGCTTGTTATAAACACAGCAGAAGCTCAGTTTTGAGAACTCACAGTATGAGGACTTTTTCTTCCACATGAACATGTTTTGCAGACTTCTCATCTTAGCCCATGAGAAAGCTACCCAAAGCAAACAGTTCCAACTTAAAATGCTGAACCAGTTTAAGAAGAAACTCATATACTTTTGGGGAAATCTAAAAAAATCAAACCAAACCAAACTAAACAAACAAAACCCCACAAAATTAAGTACATAATCTTACAGAATTTCTCTACCTTTTTCTAATTTTCTTCAGAGGGTTTTGATCACTTTTCTAATATCACTTCCAACACATCTCATACCAATATCAATTTCAATCTGTCTCGAAATTCAAGAAGACATCTTTACCTAAAATCGTGCTCTGATTTAGGAAGAAATGACCTTGCAAGACAGCATGATGGGCAATTTAAGTAGCTGAGGAAATGTTAATTAACAAGAGATTAAGATATTAGAACTTGGTTTAGATTATTTGTCTAATGCTATGAATAAAAAAAAACCCTAATCAAAACGGAAAAGCAATAAAGTGATCATGTAACAAATGAAATTAAGGAAGAGAATCAATTACCTGATCTACAGTCTATGGATCCAATTTGAAGTTATGCACCATTTACAAAAATCTTCAGAATAATTCACCCAGGGGAAAAAAAAGTTCAAAAAGTGCTGTCCAATAAAGCACAGAGCTTTACAGTTCATTTAAGCTATGTTTCTTTATGCACAAGTACCCATATCTCCATTATGCATCCAAGGGTGCACAATCACAAAACAAGGTGGACTGTGACAGAAAGGGACATGACCTGTTCCAGCACACAGTGCTCATTTAGTTGAGGAAAAGTAAAATAGGTATAAAATGTCAAACTGCCTGATGTACCCTAACTTAAAATAAATGCTCATTACCTTTGATGGTTTTATTGAGTTTTGCTGCAAGAGAAGTAAAGGATGAAAAGGATAAGAAAAAATGTAACCACTCAGAGAAATTTCCCAAGAAAATATATTTATGCTGAAGCTGAGACATGCAATTTGCAAGTTTTGTGGCCCCACATATCTTACTAACATCTTTTACTTATCTGCAAGGTAACACAAATAATCACCAGTAAAGGCTCTTGATCACTCAGATTTCAAAGGAAGTAATAGTTAGCAAACCTATAGACAATTAGACAATATAAATCCAATAGGGCAGTTTAGTAAGTTGGGCAAAAGCATCAGAAGGTATTTTTTAAAGCCTCCCAAAATTTTATGAACAAAGAATTCTCAGAAACTTACGCAACCCATGATCTACATCACCTGAAAGCACTAGATAAAGAGGAGACTGAGTCCGCTGAAAGTTCCCATCACCTTGGCATCTTTAGAAATTTTTAGTAAAATGAAAATTTCATGGAAAAATATAGAAAATGTTATTTTGTATGTTTGACAATGGCCTAAGGACTGCGAGAACATACTGTCTACAATTTCAAGAGAAATGCTGATAAATATTACTCAGTTGACAGAAGAACCTTCAGCATGCTTAGCAGATCAAAAGATCTGTTCATAGCTAAATACTCCAACAGCTTAATACTTTTACAGAAGATTAAGAATGATTTCATCTACAGCTTAAAAGAATGTATATGGGAAACAGAAATTTAATAATGGCTTCTCTGATCTACAGCAAAGAACAATTTTAAGGAGTCATCCCCAAAACTTTAGAAAATACATGAATAAAAGCCATCAGCTTTGGAAAAAATTAGGAATTAGAAATGTGGAGCATTTGATCTTATGTAGGCCAAAAGTTCCCCAAACTCTTATAGCACAAGCAAAGCAGAATTGTGCACACATCACAGACTTCTTAGATATAAGATACATAGAAATAGAGAAGGATCTACATTCACTATGAAAGAAAGACTACAAGACATGAAATGGGAACAGTTAAAATACATTACCAACAGAAATACCTCTAAAGCCATTAGTGGACAAACATTCAATTAAGATTAAAAGGAGATAGCTCAGTATTAACTTCAGCAATATATCTACTTTCACTGAGGAAAAATAAAGATTATTAGATGATGAATGCACTGCATATCTTCAACAACCTTAAGACAGCTTACAGTTTCTACAGTTTTAGTACAGGAAATGAAGAAGTTAAAAAAATGGAAATAATGTAGGTTTTGTGATAATGAAACTAGATTACTTTGAACTGATCTTTAAAGTGCCTTTACAGAGTACTGCATTTTCTGCTACAACTACACACCAGCATTGGCAAAGAGCACAGATGGAGTTACTATTAGCTAGACTGATCACTCACTTACTACGTCAAGACAGAAACCTTTGCCTCTTGGCATCAAAAATATAGAAGGAGATAAGAGTAGCTCATATGACTGTCTCATAAGAGAGTCATAAGAAAAAATTTAAATAGTAGAGAAATACAGAGGATCTGAGCACATATAGAAGACATTGTCTTTAGACAATTCAAATTATGCACACAAATGAGAAGTATTGATTCAGGAAAAAATTCCGGAGTCTGCTATGTGGGAACTGACAGTCAAAAGAATAGATTTTTAGGCTTCAGGCACCAGCTTGAGGCCTGTAGGAAAGCTAAGTACATAACTCTCTCAGCTCTGGCCTGAGAAATCATAAGGAGGAATCCAAACAATCCTTGTGGATATTTTTCCCTGCCACCTAGTATTTTCTAACTTGTTTACTGGCAAAGATATTTAGAAAGAGGTGTTGGCTCTAACAACCAATCACGCCGCTTGTATTGGAACATACAGAATATAAAAATATTCTGTCTTTCAATAAACTTTCGCTTTACACCCTCTGATCAGAGGGCTCAGAGTCTTGTATTGTTACCCCTGCTGTCCCGAATCGTAACAACACGGCTATATTAAATTGTAGATGTGTTGATAGCAAAAAGAAAGACATTAGGAAAACAAAGGACAGCACAAAAGCAGAGCTCCCAGAAGCACATCCAAATGTAAATGAACGGCTTTGAACTAATATGCAACATGGCCAGCATGCTAGTGTAATCAATATAATCAGAAACTACAGAGTGTGAAAAGGCTGAAGAAGAAACTGCAAGTCTACAAAGACAATAAAAAACTTCAATGAACGAATGAATTAGAATAAATTTACTAAAAACATGAGTATCCTTTATGACTTCAGGACACATTTAACTGCACAAAGAATACTATGTTCACTCTTGGATCCTTGATACAGGGTCCAACCAGCTGGGGGCAATCCCCTGGAGTGCCATGAAAATGTCTAAGGTGCAACAGCACATGACATAAGCAACTAAAGAGACTGGGTTCAGTCTAGAAAAACGTGTAAGGAAGGACCTTATTGTCAGATTTCTACTACCAAAATGGGAGATATAAAGAAGATGGAGACAGGCTTTCCTAGGAAATTTTGTATGAAAACAAGAAATAAAGAGAAATTCCTGTTGAACATGGTGAGAAGGTGTCTGTGATCAAACATGGTAACAGTTGCTTTAGAGACTGTAACACATTTATTTACACCACTGGACAAAACACCTGATCAATCTGATTACCTTAAAACTTAGCCCTGCTATGAGGAACACATTGAGGTAAATGACTTCCAGAAGGCAAAAAAAAATATGTAAGCCCTCCCTCAGATCAAAATGAATAACAAAATTCAAAGTTAAAGACAGACTGAAAACAATTAGCTGTATTGAAAAATCAATTCCAAAATCTGAGAAAGAAGAGTTAATTGATAGTGAAAAGTAGGAGAATTTTAATAAAGACTTTAGATGAAAAGTTGAGAGGCAGATGTAATTATTCACTGATTATTAGCAAAGAAATACAAGGAGGTTGGTGTAAGAAGACACCAACCAGCTTGCTTTCCAAGCTTTTCTTTTAAAGCTATTTCATATCTTTACTGCATTAGGCCTGAAAGTTCAGAGAGGGAAGGAATATTTTGTGAAAAGCATTGCCCCACTGGAAAATGGATTCTTATAGGCATTATTGTTTTTCTGTTCGGGTTCATTCAAGTGTGAATTTGTTGTTTAACTATACCAGTTCCTACCCCTAGTTTCCCTAAGGACTTTGGGTGTGTTAGGTGAAATACATTATATTCTGTGAAATTTAAATACAAAATTCAGAGCTTTCAGTGGTTCCTTTGGAGGAGATATTTGCTATAGTGTGATGGTGAGTATTGGCAAGTTGTACATTTGTTCCTCAGGCAAGTGTGGACCTTTTCAGAGGATTATATTTTGTAGAGAATTTGTTTCTGATGACTGAGTTTAAGGAGTCCGAGACGGTTCAAAAATTTTACAGGAGTATCAATGCATGAAGAAAAGAATATCAATAATAAGAAAGTCTGATAAAATATAAAAATGAAAACAAGCTTATTACAAGGAATGGAAGTAGAGAAACATGGTAGGAGTGCTTAGACAAACCTGGTAAAGAAAATGAAAAGGCTAACAACAAATGGCCACCTTCCAGGCAGCTGAGCCAAATTTTAAAGAGATTCAAGAGGCAATCAGAACCCTTAGGAATAACAAGCACCAGGTGTCAACAGTGTTGCTGCTGAAATGTTAAAAACAAGAAGCTGTAATCTTAGAGACCTTATATATATATATTTTTTTTTATATGGAGGTCTGTGAAAAAGCGAAGGGAACTGAAGAAAGCAGGCATATTTCTAATTTCAAAAAGGAAGACAAAATATAAAGAGACAGTCTGCTTTCTCTACTTATTATGATTCATAGAATCCTAGCTTTAACACTTTTATATAGATTTTGCCCTTAGAGGAAACAAACAATAGGAGAATGCAAGTGTTTCCAGGCATATATAACATTTCATAAATCCCATCTCTATGTATCAGACATTTTC
Organism: Acrocephalus scirpaceus scirpaceus; assembly: GCA_910950805.1. Classification (NCBI taxonomy): domain Eukaryota; kingdom Metazoa; phylum Chordata; class Aves; order Passeriformes; family Sylviidae; genus Acrocephalus; species Acrocephalus scirpaceus. The sequence continues at coordinate 127,483,618 of OU383773.1, forward strand.
AATGCTTCAGTGGCAAAGAAAAATTGTAGTATGATCAGCATACATATTTAAATAGATTTTAATGCCTGTGTGATAGTATTCTCCAACATGGTCCTAGTACTGCAGTGAAAGAGATGCCTAATAAAATAATTAGGGTAGTCCAGTTGTCTTTACATGACTGAAATTTAGACTATGGCATAGGAAATTCCTACGCAATTTGTCAACAGTATAGGATTATGAAAGTCAAAACTGTGCTAGGAAAAAATCTGGCATGAACCTGTAGGAAGATCATCACATAGGGTAGAAAAAAATATTAGGTCTCAAGAAAATTCACTAGCAGATTATAAAGTCAGAATTCTGGGAAAATATTCCAGTTAAAAATTTCAATATACTCTTCTTCTGCCACTATTGGATAACCACATAAAATGCTGACCAAGGAGGAGGCAGAAAAATATGGCAAGCGTTTCTAAGAATCTGTAGTGTCAAGGTGATGAAACAGAAGAAATGAGAATCTGAATTTAGTTCATCAAAGTGATATAACAGTTTGCCTTCTTCACTGAAGTTGATAGTTTCATGAGTACAATTTCAATCAACACTCAGGATGAGTATAAACTCAGTAGTGAGTTGTGTTTATTCATTGAGCAAGAGCTTCCTTTGTTATAGTGGGCATTTATGGCCTGTCCTTGACCATAACTTGTTGAAGGTAAATTTCTGGATTATTATTATTAGACTTGACTTGATATTGTTACATTAAAATTTTCCCAATGCCCAATTTTAATATTCAAATGCAAGATACAACAGTATTTCTCTTTATTTTGTTTTAATTTAATAAAAGTTACCTACCTCAATCATTTCTGCTCTCCCTTTTGCTTTCAATGACCATTCCATGCCCTTCTTCTTTATCTTGTAATTATCGCTCTAGGCAACTGCTAGATCCAGTTACAGTGAGTTCATTACTAGGTTTGATTTGAAGATTCACATTGTTTTTCAAAATCATCAGCAGCAGAATCACCTTATATCTTACTGGAGATTAGCATATCTTGCTGCAGAATACATCTTATCCTTGTCCCTTTTTAATATACAATTTCTAATAGGAATGAAGCTGCATATTGGCATCTCTGAGCCAAAAGAAGGATGAATAGGTCATTGACCTTGGAAAAGAATCACACGCAGAATTCAGGGCGATCATGTAGCATTTCATCATTATGAGATTTTATTCAAGAGGCAAAGTTTGCCCCTGCTCTCTTTTCATGGATCATTAATAGCTTTTTAATCAAGAAAAATTAGCTGAAGATAGTGTCATCTAGCTAGAGCTATATAATGATCTTTTTAAATGTCTCCGAATAGAGTGTCAAAACTGAAAGATCTCCCCAACAGTTCTTTTATTTATTTGCTATTTCTGTCTACTTTAATGTCTGGCTATTGTGTTATGAAAATTACAACTGACTATTACAGCTGAGGAAAGAATTGATATATCTTTTAAATAACAGAATAAAACTCACCTTCTTCTAGTTCTTTCTTAAAACAAATATTGAATGTATATATCAACCTATAGAATGCCATAAAATTCAACGAATCATTTTTATTGGGCCAAAATGAAGAAATAAAATCAGAATCCAATGGTATTGCCAGTAAGGGTTTTCTAATCCTTCAGCATTCAAATCAGAAATCATTTAATTAAATCTCTTCTTTTAAAACTATATACTTTCAGAACTTTTGTTTTAAATTCACATCTGAAAACATAAATTATATTCCATCAACAAAAATAGTCTGTATCTGCAAATGAAGAATGCCATTTATGTACAAAGACTAAATGTACTTCCTGCAAAAATCAACCCAGAGGCAACAGGATTTTCTATTTAAATTAGCTATTTCTAAATAAAAATATGATTTGGGGGGTATTTATTCAAACATCCAGCATATAGTAATGATGCTACAACAGAAGCCATTTAAAACTTGAAACAAAATTCCTCCAAACATTTTTGTTTTAATTTAAAGAGTAAAATTTTCCCTCCACCCAAATCTTAAAAATTCAACAGTATGATCCAAATTCATAAACAAACACAATATAAATTATGCAGATGTACTGTTAGATCACCTAAATAAATAACATCCTTACTGCACTATTAGTCTAATCTGAATTTTAGGAAAGATTACCTAATTTTCACAGCATCTGAAAGTGACGACTTGAATTAAAAACAAAACAAAACAAAACAAAACGAACCCCATAGTGATACTATAATATATGTATAATTTTTACATGTACTTTTATGATGGCACCTTCTTTTGTTTGATGATGAAACTTTGTAATTTCACTATATTGACAAAGATTTGTGCTTTAGTAGTACCTCTAGTTGTACCTAGTAACAATTCTACCTGAATTGGGACAAATAATGACTTGTCTGTCACAGTTTGATTTTTAAGATCCTCCAATATGCTTCACAGTAAGCTTCTGTCTCTTAGTTGTTGTCTGTATTCTTTATTTAGACTTAATTTTTAGTCATATCTCTACATCTTAAGATCAGTTCACTTGAAATTATGACTTCCCCAAAGACACAAAAGAAGATATCTCATTAATATACTTACATAACAATGTACACACACCTATGCATGTGCAGACCAAATGAAGTAAGTATAATGAAGAGTATAATTTGGTAAGAAATATTTCACCTAGTGTCAAACAAATACACCCAAGAAGAAAAGGCTCCAAAGGCACTCTACTATGCAGAGGTCTATCAGGGCACAACTCTTCTACTTCTGAACCTGATATGGAAGTCCTGATATAGAGGTTAAATTTGTTGCATATCACACGTGTGAAGTTATTCAGAGATTTATCTAGTACTGATTGGAGCTAAACCCTACTACTCTAATTTGGGTGTCCCTCTGCACAGTGTAAAAAAACCAAAACCTTTTGGGCATTTATAGCTAGGAATGAAGGGAAAAGTTTTTGAGGCTATTGAGACATCTAAAGAGGTTCTAGCTCCCCAGAACTTTTCAAAAGTATCTGTTCACTAAGGTACAACAATGACATGAATTCAGAAAGAAAGAAAATAGGCACCTATACATCTGATAATCCTGCTGTACTTAACCATATCACTAAGCACATGAAAGCCTATGTGCTTTTAGTTCTAAGTGATTTGTTCAAGGCTTCACGGAAGGAAATGATTACTAAGTAAAAGATACAATATGGGATATCTTGTACTATTGGTTGTTTTTCTTCTGAGATAAGGTTGCCATACAGAGGCATGTTCACTCAGAACTCTTTAACCAGGAACTCAGAACTTACTGAAGGTTGACAAATGTATCTGAAACACTACAAAAGCATCAAATCTACATTATGTGTTTAAACATAGCCATCTAGTGCAATTTTAGATACACTAAATTATCCAAGTTATCAGGTAACCTAAGCCAATAATCTCAGGGTGACTACCAATACAACAATCTCCATTTGTTCCCACAATCTGGTTGATGCGGTCATTTTATAACCTCCTGGATTCTGCCTCAATTGTACATCAATTGTAAATAGATTCCTATCAGTTTGTGACACCAGACAGCAGCTTACACTTCAACTTCCAGCTTGCAACTACACAGTTTACCTGTGTAGTTTTTACTTAAGGTAAAAAAAAAAAATTAAAAAAAGTTTTAAAAAAACCACCAAAAACAAAAACAAAAAAAACCAACAAACAACCACGCCAAGAGGAGTACTGGCAAAGGTCTGAAAATAGGTCTACCAATGATGTATCTATGTTATGAACTCAAAAAGGGTTTTCCCTAGATGATATCAAGATCAAACTCCAGAGTGGAACATATTACAGCTAAAGGTAAATCACAGTAGTGTGTTGAACCTGAAGTAAATCCTAAAAGTTTGTTCTAGCCACTCTCCCCAAGAGGCCAGCTGTAGGGCTTCATCACATCCCCTAGGAATGTTTGGGTTTGCACAGAGACAGTGCAAAAGTGTAATATAAACAAAAGACTCTAACCTTGGGGTTAATGCTGTCATCACTTAGCTTTCTAACTTACCCTGAAGAGGCAGCCCAGAAAAGGATAGCTTCCCGGTATATTCTGCATAACTCAACTGGTGCATAGCTTTAAGTAACCCCCACAGACCTATTATTAAAGGTAAGATGTTCTTTTCTGAAACAAGGAGAGGGTGTTTGAATTGCTGAGTAGATTGGAGAAGATCTTGGTCAATGGCAGCTCCCAGAAAGAATTCTCCACTAGCACAGCTTGCCTTGGATCTCAGATGGCCCAAACAAAGGTGGTACCTGAACTGAAGGGCCTCAGGTTTTAAAATTGCAGCCTATGTGAAAGGAAAGGCATATTGTCATTGCCATAACTGAAGTCAAGATAAATTGAAATTTCACATCAATGTATAAACTAAGAGGAAATGATAGAGGAAATGCAGAAGATTCATGTTATGGCAGAGCCATTCTTCCCAGAATCCTCCCCTCACCACATTTTACAGCTGAGTGATACTGGCTCAAAAAGAAGGGACTCCATGCAGAGCACTGCTCTCACCTGGGCAGACTCACTTGAGTTGCCCATGCAGGCTTTCTGCACCTACTTGCTTTTGCCCTAAAGCACTTCATTAGTTCAGATCGCTGTAGCAGTAATTTGTAAAATTCCTTCTGAGTTTGAAACATACATAGGAAACAGATTGCTGAGTACATTATCCAATACATGGATTTGTCTCTTTCTTGGGTGTATTACCTTGCTGGCTATTCCATGTCCTGTTGTGATCAGAAACTAAAGAAGATCAGCAACAACAACAACAAAAACAGACAATATAGCTTATTCTTCTAATGGATTATCTACAGTGTATTTTCTGGAAAACATCAACAAATACCAAACTTGCCTGACTCACTCTTCCCCATGTACTTATACAGGATCTAGAACAGCTGGGTAAATGGGCGATGATAACAGTCAGCAGAAAAGCAGGGTGACAGCAAGATATAATGGCAAATTCAGTACAAGAGGGAAGGTATAAGGAGTGATCAAAATAAGTGAGAAATATCAAGAAATCTAAAGCAAACTGACTGTCCTATATAACAGTGCTTTCCGAATGTGGCTAGAGGGACCATCTCAAAGGAAATGAAGACTGTTGTCAAATCTTACACAGAGGAATAGTGTAAGGGCTTGATGGTGGGTGTCAGAGGTTGATTTTTGTACTGAGAGGTGGGTTGGAAGTCAAAAGGGTCAGATAAGAAGGGAAGATACTTGCTCCAGGTAAAGCTCCAGGGTGGCTTTGAAAAGACCTACCTGATCATAGACCTAACTCTGCTGCTAACTTTGTGCCCTCAGGCAACTAATTTTGTTTCTTTGAGATTCTTTTTTTCTTCTTGTCTTCCCTGTCATCTATTTTGAACTGTATGTTGTTTAGGATAGCAGCTGTTCTTACACAGTTCCTTGAGTAACGGGGGTCTGATCTCACAGGAATCATCGAGATGCTCCTAGAATACAAATAATAAGTAATCTTAATTTACCAAATATTTATTGAGTTCTCTCAGGTATTTAAACTAATTACTGCCACTTTCCCTTAAAGAAATAATCCATCACTCTGCTGATGATTAAACAGCTTTTTGAACAATGGATTTAAAAACTATCTATTCAGATAAATAATTTGTTCTTATTTCTTTCCTATTGGTTTATGCAAATTGTTTGCTTCCATGTGGGACAACTCTAAACTCTCTAAATAGTGTGAACTAAACCAGTATTGAGCAGTTTCAGATTCTGTACAATGTAAAGATGCAAAGAGATAGTTTCTATTTCCAAAGAAATAGAAACTGTGTACATACAAAATTTACATTCCACTTATTAGTAGTTAATAGTAGACCCGAACTATGTGGGAGATGACCACATAACCATCTAATTTGATAATTATATATTAAAAGTAGCACTTTTCTATTTATTAGATTTGGGATTACACTATAATAATTCTAAGTAATCCATTTCTTCCCAGACTAGTAGTAGACCATATAGCTTAACTACAACTGTGGTAGGCACATTTTCAGGAGTAGACATTTTGTTCAAATGGATCAGTTTCAGAGCTTAAATTCAGGTATTCAAAGGCTTCCTTTCATAATTAAATAAAACCTCACAGTCTACTCTCAAGAACGAGACAGAAATTTCAAAAGTTTGACATACTGCATGGGAGGTTTGCCTACCTAGAGATTGTTTACTTCTGCTATTTAGAAAGGGCTTGCTCTAGTTATTACTGGAAATATTCCCATGAATTTCAGCAGAACTCACCACAGGGAGATGGCTAAAAAGTAGAAAATCTCCTTTCTAGTAGAAAAAGGAAAAATGTTTTATATTCTGTCAAATATGGAATATGTATGTCAAATATGGAATGCATCAATACAAAACCACAGAAACTCATCTTAAGTTTCAGCTCAACAAATGTAATGTGATATGATATAACTGAAAAATAAATGCTGTAAATAATATTCTTTCATTACTAATTAATTTTGTGGAGGTTTGAAATCCCATTCTATCTATATGCAACAATTTGAGCTGACATTAAGCTGCTGGCTTTCTTGCTGTAACTGGAATGAAAATTTTGGCTCATTTTCCTACATCTTTTCAGAATAAAGGTTTAATGAAAAGCCTTACTATAAAAAAGGCTAATGGCATTTCTAGCTGGTATTTTAGAATTTTATCTACCTTTAAAAGAGAACTCTATTATGGTCCCAGATGGTAAACCAGATCAATCTAGAGAGGATGCTAAAAAGAGAAAGATATTGATAAGATAAATGAAGTAGTTCTTCATGTACCCTATTCCATAGGTATCATTAGTCTCAGGGAGCAAAACTGGATACTAATCTAGTGACAGGAGATTAAAAAAACCCCATTACATGAGATATACTGTGGTTAGCGTGAGTCATGGGTCAGGTGATAAGATACGTGGTTTCACTGATTGTTTCAGTCCCTGGACTATCAAGCAACTGATGGTCCCTAAAACTATATCCATTCATCCCATCTAATAGTATCCCTGGTGTTCAAGGCACAGTCTAGCAGTGGACTGAATTTCGAGAATTAGGAGGCTAATTCAAATTTGGCTACTCTGAGGTGTATAACCTTCCTTATTTCATTGTGTGACTGACTTTTCTTTTTGTCCTTTATGCCTATACACATGCAGGCATATACACACACAGACCTGGGGACCTCATTTTCTTCCCAAGTCCATATGGAGGTAAAACCTCAAAAACGTGTTTAAACATCATCTAACCCCTGGAAGAAAAATCTGGTTCAGTCACAACTTTTTCTCACCACTGATACAGACATGAAAAAGATTAAAGGAAGAAAAAAGAAACCGGAAAAAGAAAGACAATAGACATGGAGACTGGAGAGATCAGGCAGTGGAGATCTTTCACTGTCCAGAATTATGGGCACTGGAAGGATGGTACATGATTTTTCTAGATAAACAAGTTCAAGCAACTTTACCACAAAATAGCAGCACCACAATACTGCTCATGCAAGACTTTCTGTGGCTTCATGAGATATCTGACAGCCCAGACTTCTGCACTTTAATCGTGCCTTAGGGAGATGATGTTCTTATGCACTGCCTCAGCATTAGTTTGCTTTCTGCTGATAAGTTTCTGAAATAAACTCAAAATCAAATTGCATCAAATTAACTAGTTCCACAACGGTGCTCCAATCTCCTGAATGCCTGTTGGATATGGAGAGCCTGCAAGCATCAAACCGGGACTTGGACCTTTTAATCACCTCTGAGATTCTAAGCTGAGTCTTCTCTGTGAATTTAGCGTGGTTCCCACATACTCATTGTGAAGATAAATTTAATTGTATCCTATCCAAAAATACAAATTAAAAGAACAGAAATTTCAGCTATTGGTTTCCAGTATCAGCACAATTACTTGTGCTTTTAATTTTGTGCCTGCTATTAGAGTAAATAAATCTGCAATCATGTCAATCTATTAAAAATTAGAACCAAAGGTCAGTAAGTTTTCCATAATAGTAGTAATATTAAAGTTTGCATAGATTTAAAATTCTTATGTATCTGTCCAAGTAGCAGAAAACCATTCAATTTTACAATAACTGATCCTAATAGATAGACTCTTAGTCACCTAATGACCATTTTTAATTTATTTTACACCTGTACAGTATTAAACTCTGTTTCTAAAGTCATGCAAGACTAGCAGAGTATGAAATAAACACACAAACCAAAAAAATCCCACAAAAATAACCCCTACCATTTGAGCAAGAGGTTTGCTTAAAATGTCCTTTTCTCTCATTTGTAAAAAAAGCTGTCACCAGATGGAATGCATTCTCAACTGCAATGCTCAAAGGTACTCATTAAGTCCAGGAAAAAAATATATTTTAGATGAAATTTGTAAATAACCTTTGCCCACAACACTTTCGAGGTTCAGACCTATTCCAATATGTTGGGAGTAGTGTTTGTTTGAATGGCTGGATGGTGTTCTTGTGATTGCGCTGTGTCAGGTTGGTTGGCAGGATGGCTCTTTATTTAACACAGACAACAGTCTCTTAGTAGTCAAGCAGTTTGCAATCATTTGTTTGTCCTCAGAACATTTAAAATTACAGGAGTGTCATTTATGCTATTGCACAGCTAGAGGACAGAGGCAGACACAACTCAACTCTAACTTGTTTTTGGTAAGACTTATAATTTTTTAGTGCCAGGATCTGAGTGCAGGATCACAGACCATCATCATTGAGACCACTCAGATTGAGTAAAGGTGGCAGAATTGCATCCAGATTATTAAGATTAAAACTTGGAATGTAGATTTCCACAGTATTTTAAAGGAAGGAAGAACCTTCCTCATAACCTTGAGTGAACTGCTTCAAGTAAGCAGATAAAGCCCACTCACTAAAACCCCTTCAGACCTGGTCTAGTTGGGTCTTTGTACTTCTGTTCTGCAACAGAGGTAGCAAAAGGTAGCAGAGGTATTTTCCCATTAGCAAAATATTTCTCTGTCCACCCCTGAAGCAGAAGGGTGCTGGGCAGGGACTGTGAGAAGCCGGTCTGTGCTTTGAATCAGCTTTCATCCTGGGTGATGCAGGTACTTAAAATTATAATCTAGAACAAAATTAATTTTCACAGTGTACAAGGAACATCACAGAAACAAAGTCTTAACCCCTGAGTCCCAATCCTGTACCTTTGGCTATGATATCATCTTTTCTGATTGGCTGTAAATCAGTTTGAAAGGCTGGTGTCAGATGATGTCCAGCTTAATTCTTCAGGCAGCTTAAAATTAAAGGAATCTGATCTAAGGTGTACTGCAAACACTGGAAGTGATATCAGTGGCCTCGATATTGCAGATCAAGTATGCAAACACAGCCTGCTTGCAAAAATAAGGAAATCTTTTCCAGATCCATGTTCTCCATATGCCTTTCACAGACGTAGAGTTAAAAAAAAAAAAAAAACCCACAGGAAAAAAAAAGCCAAAAGACCAACCTCTCTCATTTTATAAGGACATTTGTAAAAGTCTTGTTATAATTTCAATTTCCCAGTCAAGTTGATTTATGGATTTTCCCCCTTGTTTATGGCTTTTTCAATTCTCCATTTTATAGAAGCCATGAATACATCAGGATTTGCAACAAGGACCTCAAATAAGTAGCTCAACATCAGCTGACAAAGCAGCAGACTGATTTAATAAGATTTTTTTGCTTCAGGTTCTCTCAATCTGCTTCGCACCAATTACAGGAGGTAGGGTCAGAAAGAAGGCTTAACCTAGAATTTTTTCAGAGATTTTAGCAATGCCATGTTCAGAACTATTTTCCTGATCCCTATTATGTTGTTAGTCCAGCAGAGGGGAGAAACATGTCACAGTAAGAGCTGTCTTAATATTAAATATTAGATCACTGATGGTGGGTGTGAAATATTCTGGCTTTGTTGTAGTGTGGGAAGGCTTGTACAGAATTACTAAATAAAGAGACATTATTTTACTTTCTCTTTCTTTTTTTAGAAAAATAACATGAAGGATTCACTGCATGACCCTGTTAATAAAAATTGAGCCTGTGAATGTATCATGACTATGGATGCTGTAATAAATATCTCAGAAAAAGGCCTGCTTTGCTGGACTTTTTTAAAATTGGGTCAGAGTAGGTCACTCCTAAATCTCCTGGAAACCAGAAAGAGCTATATTTTTTCCCAGATGCAAAGGAGTTCTATGAATATTCAAATATGATTTAATTAATTTTCTAAAAGCCAGTCTTATTTTTTGCCAGAACATAGATTAACATAATTTTACCCTTCAAATTTGAGAAAGTAAAAGCATAAAATTGTAATAATTTTAAAAACCTTCAAATTATTGTATAGAAGTTCCTTATGTACAGGATAATAACAAACAGTTCACAGGTTTCTTAAGCTGGAGGAAGAAAAATACCTTTAACCTTTTAAAACTTGAAGGTATAATCATCTAAAGTGCTTTTATTCACATAAATTGGTATGATTTTTATCAGGCCTAATCAGACAAGCTTGTGAATTTTTTTTAATTTTTTAGGCTTATCACAGCAAACCTTTTCTGGTTTTTCATGCTTTGATCTTCATGTTGAAAAATTTGAAAAATAATGTACCACTATATATGTGATAATAATATACAGACATATCAGCAATATAGAATAATTTCCCTTCATACAAAAAATGCCAATTTTTTTGTTTTGTTCCTGGTTACTACAGAAGGGAAAATTCTAGCCTCGCATATGACAGCAAACAGTGTTGCTTCCAATCCTCAGCAATAAATACACCTGGAATATGGACAACAGTGGCATTCAGCCTGAACATCCATCACCATTTTAGGAGTTTGAAGTGCATCTGGTCCTTCGGAGTGTATTTCCTGTGATTACCCAGTTCAAGTCTTTCCCCACTATTGTATGTGTCATCAAATGACAGTAATGAAAATAACTGCAGCCATTATTATAGGGTTTAGGACTTTGCCATCTGTTGAATATTAGCCTCTGGCTTCCCCCAACTGGCATGCTGTTATGCCAAAATCGACACATCAGCAGTGTCACCATAGTACATTTGTATAAATTTTTATAGCCCTTTTGTTTACACATATCCCACAGAATTCCACAAAGCATTGTTAATAGAGCCAGTAATCACCAATAAAAGAGGTCAGATAGAACAAAGGTAGTTCAAGCACTGACACCCAAGTACCATGGTGTGGAGAGGCAGGGACTGCAGCTGAGATTCCCCATTGCAAGATATGCATGCTTAAAAAGTTAATACAACTGTATTAAGCATATGCTAAGGTCTGGTAGTGTCAAACCCTGATCCCAATAGATTTTTTGCTTTGCAATCAGCACCTGTAAAGAGTCTTAGGTGGAAGGGAATGTAAGGAACTAACATAATACCCTAGAGAACAATTAATATATTCATAGAGCTCTCCTGACACAGTTTGTTTTCATGTACAACAAAGTGTTGGAAGTGTCGTAGCAGCTGAATGCTAGTAATGACTGTCCAGGCTTTAGACCATAAAACTTTCTCTTGTTTTCTGAAGACTCAAGTCCTTCAAAGATAAAAATGGATATAAGTAGTCTGATATCACAAATTCCCTGAGTTTAGAGAGTTCATCAGTCACAAGACTGCATTATCATTAACAATATATACATGCACATTGCACCTGCAAGAGACCATTCTAAGGAAAATCCTCACAGTTGCATTCTCACTTGCTACATCACAGATGACTAATATAACTCGTAAAATTCACATGCTACTTGCTGGCAAATGGTAGATTTTAATTGTGACTACTTCAAAGACAGTATGTCACCATTAGCTGGAGAAAAAAGGTCAAGATAAAGCAATGCACTGAATAGTTTCAACAGGAAAATACAGTCAGTGCAAAAGAACTATAGTAGATATAGCAACACCAAAAATCCTTTGAGGATTCATTGTGTTGACTGGGAATGTAGTTAAGAAATAAAGATCGTTATATGAAGATGGAAAGTTCTTAGGGAACATTCATACTAATCATATCCTTCATGTTTTTATGCCTGGAATGTACCATCTCCATCACATTTTTGTTCAGAGGTTATTATTTTGTAAAAGTTGCGACACTATGATTTCATTCTCCAGCCCATGGAAATAAACTGAATACAAGAAACTATCTCAATCTATTGTCTTCAGCCAAGGAAGACAAGGAAGTAAGAGTGTCTCAATAGTGAATTTGACTGAAGAATGGACAAAATAAACTGTGAAGGAGGTTCTTACAAATTTTTTAGTAGCCAAACCTATTCTCACTTCTGAAAATTCATGTGAGTCATGTACATGTATAGCAAAAAAAGTACTACCTACAACAAAAAATGCTAAGAAAAAACAAACAGAATTTTTTAATCTCCAGACAGACTGCAGGACAGAAAATTCATCTGGTACTTCCTGACAAACTACCTCCAGTTCCATACTCATCTAATCAGATTTGTTGGTATTAAAATAAAATTGTAGTACCTTAGAATTCACAGCTTGATCAAGAACCTACTAGCATGGTATTTGGCAACCAGTCTAATCATTAAACACTTAGTATTGCTCTTTCAGACACATACCAAGGCTTACTATCAGTGCTACAATGAATTCTAACTGCTGTCCCTGTTTCTGGAGATTGCTGATTTAGCAGCATGAGAGTAAAGAGATTTAGAGCAACAAAAATAAGCTTCAGTAAATCAAATTAAGTTTGCTTAATTCAAAACGCTAGATGACTCTCATGTCATCTTTATAACCTTAAGTTCTAAAATTACATAAACTGAGCAACAGAAGAAAGATGCATTAAAACATGTGGAACCATGGCCAGAATTTTCTTTTGATTTACCTCCCAGTTCCTCCTCAGCTTGCCAATATGTCTGTACATTTCACTTGTATTTTCCCTACTATCATTACCTAACTTTTTCATTTTTGAAATAGATTAAAAGTGAAGAAGATGAGAGAGAGTCACTTGCTTATTTCAGCCCCACCATTTTTGGAACACATGATTTTCCAAATTACAGAAGGTGATCCCTCTGTCAGAGAACTACTAAATGAAAATGAGTGAGTACAGAACATCCAGAAGAGTTGATATATTGAGGAGTAAAGTGATCAACCACCAAGATGGTATGGACTCATTTCCAGTTCCTTTTCATACTCTCCCCACATTAATGCACTAAGAGATAGAAGCTCTCTTGGGTTTCAGCTCTCCCTCCGCCTATCTCACTGTTTTTTATCAGAAGTTCAACCCTTAGAGGATAGAAATCTTTTCAATTATGCTTACCGAAATGCTTACATTACTGTGAAAAATTTTGGCTTAAGTAAATTGGTATATTTTTAAGACATACCATTTCATCAAAATATGCCTGAACAAGTGTAAGGCTTCAGAATCCACTGGATCATAAAAAAATGCAGGATAAACTCAGACCCTGTAATAGAAACAGAGCTACATGCAAGTCACATTTCACCACAGCTCTGTGGGAACTGTAATCAGGCTAAGTGCTGTAAAATGTAGCTGCAATTATTTGCAGATTAAAAATTCCAGCCACAGTTACTTCTCGATTCAAAATTTGAGGATGAAGAATTAGAGGTCACTCTGTTAAAATAAGAGCATTTTAGTGTAATGTTTGTCAAGGTTGTCTTGGTTAGGTTTTTGTAGTTGCTTTTGTACCATAGTGTAAAAACAAATTCTATAAATCTGCACAAAAATTCTAAATATTCAAATGCAAAACCATGAACTATTCAAAGTGCTGCCAAGCAAAATAATGCTACAGGCCATCTTCAGTGATAGAAGCACAGCTGTATAGAGAACCTTCACTGAGATCTCCACTAGAGCATAGGAGCAGAAAGATTGGAGAAATGGCCCTGTAAATGTGCAATGGGAAATCTGCTGTGATTTTTAAGGACACAAAATTGGACCAAATTAGAAAAAATTATAAATCCAGACTATTTAGCCATCTCTGGAATCAAAATGCAAAGTATTGGAGCAGATAAAAAGTCTAATAGTTTCATTAGACTATGAAGCTGATTTACAGTTCACTATATCCCCAACCATCTGGGAATAACCTGGAGACAAAAGCCTTTGTATCATGTGGAAGGACACTAAACTATATCATCCACAGCCCTAAGTACAGAGGGCATGTTAGGTGAAGAGGAAATGTGATAGAAGCTACAAGGAAGATAACAGAAGCCAACTAGAGGGAAGTCTGTCTGGGGAATACATGGGGGAAAAAAGGCTATTTATACTGCTTAGCTGAAGAGACATATATTTCATGTTTTCAGGAGTACTGCATAAACATATATACAAAATTCAGCTTAGTTTCAACTCTCTGCTGGCTACTAGCCGTAAGACTAATCCCTTCTTACATATACAGACTTTCTGAAGAACACAAAATAGCTCCTGTTAGCTGAGCCTGATTGACATCCAGCCCCTCATTCTGATGTGATACTGAAATATAAGTTTCTTATTTCATCCCAAAACCAATTTTTAAAACAGAAAAAAGATTAAATTATGACTTAACTATTACTTATTGAAACTGAAACTAAGCTTCATTCAAAAGAAATACTGTGATCCCCATGTGTTAAAGGTTAAGCAAAAGCCTGTCAAAGAAGTTGCATCCCACAAATATGCCATACAGTAGGACTGTGTGACACAAAAATACCCTGAAAAGTATATAAGCACAAATCCAGTGAAGTTCATTCAAAACCAGGCATGCTTGCATTAACAGTTGCAAAAATCATCCAGAATTTTTTAGTAAATGCTAAAAATGCTTTAAATATTTTTAAAAAGAGAAGCATGTTGCTTTCTTAACTCTGTGAAAGATCCAGAGTCCCTAATATACACACAGTTATTCAATCAATACATCTATATAGTCAGGAGATATGGTAGTTATTACTCACTCATTACGTAGCATTCTCTACAGCCACATTAAAAGGAGTGAGATATTAAGAAACGGCTGGCTAGTAGATTGACACATGCCATTGTGCTATATTCAATCAATTAAACCATCCAGATAGTCCTTTGAGGATAAATGAGTAGACGCTCAAAGAACATATCTGTGCAATCTGATGAAGACATTGAAACAGCAATTCATCATTGCTTCAACATGAATGGTAATAAAGACTAACCAAATGACAGATGTTCTATACAAAGTCAGACATTGCAGACAAATGCAAGAGATAAGACACTTTAACTCTTTCCAGTAATGACTGAAAAAACATCAAGCCAAAATTCCATGTTTATAGAAATATTCCACTAGAAAAAAATATCCTGCTGTTGGAATAGTCCATTTTGCTCTGCCAAACTGCTGTAAGCATGCACTCTTGACACAAATAGAGTGCAAATCAGGTTGCTTTGTACCAGCAATAAATCCTGTAGTAATTCCTTAATACAAATCACCATTTGGTTGAAAAGGAATGTATTCAAGCACAAGAGACAAGGCACTGCTGAAAAGTGGCTGGCAAGAGTGAAGAACACATGTAGCTGGTCCACCAGACTAGTTTAAAAGGTTGTTGGGAGTTAGTTCACAGAAGTGAAAGTAGTCTCAGGTTCACACTAATCTACAGGTTAAAGAGACCTTAAACACCAATGCATGCTGAACTACTCTTGCATTGTTTGTTTTCATCACATCACATTTGTTCCTTTCTCTTCCCTAACTGTGTTCTAGAACTGAGTCTTTTGTCCATTGAGAGCTTAGAAATTATTCATAAGGGACCAAAACGTCTGAAGGGCTCATTGACTCATTTCATGATTTCATTTAAGCCAGTCCAAGGTTACCCTGCTGTCAAAAAGAAGGATCCTCTTTCCCATGGCCTCAGATTGCAATTTCCTCCATTTCATCAGCTGTAACACTAAATGGAGCCATGAAATGAGTCACATCAGTTTACTGATATCTGATTTCTGGAGGGTTAGTTTTGGTGTAAGCCATCACACAATCAAAAATTGCCAGCATAGCAAGCAGGCAAGACTGGGGGAAAGGGAAGGACCAACCTTTTCCTCATGCTGGCCATGGGCTAGCATAATCAGAACATAGCACAACTGCCTTAGGAGGTCTGATATTTAGCAGCAGTTCCATTCTCCACAGAGCAGGAAAGCAAAAAGCTACTGCTAATTAGTAGCTGCAAGTGTCTGCACTAGCCAGGGGACTACTAAATGCTCATAATTTCTGGCATAAGCTCAGATCCTCCAGGACCAAGAACATATTTACAACATCAGCCAATAATTAGAATTGATTGCCATTTCCTAACCTCCAGGAACTGAGCTGCTGCCAAATGCCCAGATCAGACAGGTGCTGGGGAGCCCAGAAGGGTCTCAAAACTTCAGAAAGAGGTTCAAATATGGGTTCTTCCATCAGAAGAACAGCTCTTCTTTCCCCATAAGGGCCAAGAAAAGTGCAACATCTCCTGCAGGCTCTTGAATATTAGCACTTTTCTACTTGTAGATCGTTCTGGCAAAAGATGCTAACAATTGCATGTAAAGGTTTGATGATGTTTCAGCAGTCAGTGCCACCTCAGAGAAAACTTAGCCTGCAGTAACAACACTCAGAGCAATCCAAAGCATTCTGCAAGATAGAGACTATTGCAGTTTCTGGCAGGGGAAAATGTGTCAGCTCTGCCGTGGGCAGATATATACCTTAGCTCACCATAAGGCTTTCAACCTTTTCACACAGCTACAGACTGATTTTCCATGTAATATTGCAGAGCTTCAAGGAAAGTGAGTATCACACGTGTGGCAAGCAATTAAATCTTTGCATGTTTCACTGAAGGTGGCAAATTCCCAAGTCTTGACCATGGAAAAGATTGTTGGTACTAAATAAATCACAATG
The DNA here is from genome assembly GCA_910950805.1 of Acrocephalus scirpaceus scirpaceus. NCBI lineage: Eukaryota > Metazoa > Chordata > Aves > Passeriformes > Sylviidae > Acrocephalus > Acrocephalus scirpaceus. The sequence goes on from OU383773.1 coordinate 127,500,355, forward strand.
TATAAAATCAATGAATGTCTGTACACAGTTGAACACCACCAAGCCATTGTCAAGGAAGCTTTCAGTACATTGGTGTTGGGATTTTCTCATTTATGCAAAAAGTTAGCATCTTCCAAACCAAACTTGCCTTCTACTCTCAAAAGACCATGAAAATGTTTCTCTCCCTTATTAATCCTAGTAATGAAAAGATCGGATAATAAAATAAAATAGAGAATATTTTGTGCTTTCTCTCTTTCCAAATATTTACTTGTTTCTCATTTGTTTAGCTCTTTTTTCATGGACCTGTAGGCTAATTCTTCAAAGGTACTCATCAACAAAGACCCTTTCAAGTGCCAAGGCTTTAGAAATTTTATTTCCCAGAAACTTGATAGGTTTGCATTGTAACATTTGCCAGTATCATCTCAGATGAGAATTTTCATAAAGATGGACCTTAACTAGTATTTAAATGGAGTATTACACAGTGAAGATGTTGGTTTTAGTCTACAAAGCATTCTGCAACAGTTGGGTTTTACCAGGGAGTAATTACTTTTAATAGCCAAGCCAGCAGCTGACATTTCCATGTTCCAGATTTCTCCTAACTGTGTGCAGTGTTGGCAGGAGGACAGCATAACTGTAGTACTATCATCAACATAGAATACAAAAGAAAGTCAGCTTGATATGCTAAAAAGACAACCAATGGAAAGAAATAAAAGCAATTAATTTTGGAGTGTTCTGTTGGTTAAATATAAAATTATTGTGCTTTTCTTCTTTTCAAAAACTGATTGCTTAAGGAAGGTCTCTGTAACTGTTGTTAGTCTATTTATCATCAGCACATATAACAGCAGTGACAATGTGAGTTTCAGAATTTTCATTATATTAAATCTCATTGCATAGGAAATTAATATCTTTGAAGTCATTTTTTTGTTCAATTGGTCATCAGTCCTATTATACATCAGGAAGATTAAACCCCCTGGCTTCTCCCCTGCCTCCCTCCATGTATCATACCAGCATCATTCTGCATCCTCAGCCACAGGCAGTCCATGAGCTGTAAATTGTTGGAGAGTGAAGATGCATGATGGAGTCCTGCTTTCCTGGACATAGCAGAAAATCTGCCTGTCCAAAAAGTGATGAAGTGGTGAATAAATTCCCTGTATTGCTTTGCTTGTGTGCGCAGCTTTTGCCTTACCTGTTAAACTGTCTTTTTCTCAACCCATGGGGTGCCTCAGTTTACCATTCCGATTCTCTGCCCATCCCACTGGGGGAAGGGGTGTAAGCAAGTGGTTCTGTGGGCCTTGGTTAAACCAGGACAAAGAGAAAGGCTGTCCTCTGCCCCCAGTTGGAAGTGCTACAGAGAATTTCTCCATAAAGCTTGCTTTCTTGTATTTTACATTGGGATAACTGACACTTATTTTTATTTCTGTTCACCATGAGTTGACTTCAAAGGTATTTTATAAATGAGAAGATTCTGACAGTCAAAACTTCTATTCCATTTATGATCTGTTTTTATTTGCTGGAAGATTTTCTTATGAAAACTCTATTTCAAGATTTTCTTACATTCCCAGTTTTGTAAATGTGAAAAGAAAAGCATACACAGAATATTAATCAAGTCCTAATTCTGTCTTTAAGGTCAAACAGAATTTTTGACAAAGGATTATGACTATAAGAGTCATATCTGCATCTTAAAAGCAGATTTGAGAAATGCCAGAAGATTCCTGTTCTAACTGCAAAGCCAAGAGAAGACACCTTTCCACAGAACATTTCAGCTGTTTTCACTAATTTACTCAAATATTAGCTTTCCAGGGTAGATAGCAAATATACAATGGCTATAACAGTTGCAACAATGTTGTCACAAGTGTTGTGTAACCATAAATTAGGTCACCTACTAGTCAGCAGCATCTGAGACCGTACAGAAGATTGCCAGCACAGACTAACAAAGATGATTTTCTATCCTTCCTCACCACAATATATGAAAACAACAACCTTTCTCACTGACATGTGCCTTTCAGCAGCTTAGGAGTTATATCAGAGTCCATTAGTATTTCACTATCTTTTTTGGTTTCATACAGGGTGATAGGAGTTAGGGGTGGAGGGTAGAGGGGCAGAAACATGCATGAGTTTACCCTGTATGTTATTGCTGCAGATGTACTTTGCATGACTGCACAGCATCAGGTTGTCCTCCTTCAGGGTAGGAGAGCCAGCTCATCAAAGCAGACTATCACTGAAGAGCCTTTTAATCTTGCATGTTGAAGTCCCCTCAGAAACAAGAGTGTCCAACAACAACTAATACTTGGAACTAGGAGTAAAGAACACTATGTTTTCTCCAATGATCCCTAGAGAAACAGGTCAAAACAAGTAATGGCCAACCCTCACTTGAGAAATTAAACAATTATGCATTGCAGTGGTTTGGTGTAGGCTCTGTAGAAAACTTCTGTGTTCTTTATTGAGACTATTGTCTTGGAGAGCAAAGAAGAGACTTGTTTTTCCCTGAGTCCAGGTGACGGCATGGTACCATACTGTTTAGTCAAGAAAGAAATCATGTTTGGTCCTAATGTTGGCTTCTTTTAGGGAGAGGATGCATTAGTAATAATGCACTAATCTCCTCTGGAAAGGAAACTCGAGATAAGAGCCTCCTCCCAAGGAGAAAATATTGAAAAGGTCATATTTTTATAGCAAACATAAGAAGAGCAAACATAAGCATAGAGACAATTTTGTGCCAAATCCTATTTTGAGAGCTTCTTTTTTGTTTTTCAGAAGCAAAAATATCGTCTGAACTGATATTTTTCATTTTTGTGCTCAGTCTGCAGTTTACCACCTTTCATGATGAATAAAGTAAAATGTGGCTATTTTTCATTAAAAACTGCTTTTTGTACTTTAAAGAAAATGTCCTTGTCATTTTTTTGCATACTGCTTAGTCCAGAAGAGTTATTTGGCAAGTTTCAAATTCTGCATGTCTATAGTCAAAGGGGAAGATTTCATACTTGACTGAGTTTGGAAGTAGCAGATAAGAAACAAATGCATTAACACATAAAAAACAACATATTCTAGAACATCTATTGGCCTTTGTTGAGCAAGATATTTATAACAATCCTGACTCAATGCTCCAATGCAAATGGACTACAAATGGACTATGCTTAAGGTACTATAAGGTCAAGGCTTCAGGTACTGATCCAGCCCTGTAAAGTCAAAAAGGAGTCTCTGGGTATTGCATTGGATATTAAATACATAGAAAATGCATCCTGGCATCCTGGGAAGTGTTGAAATGTATATAACATAATCAAAACAATTTCCTTGTCTGTTCAGCACTTCTGATCATGCGTTACCATTATGCAAATATGGATATTGTTAGGCTACGGATTACACGGTCAACTATTTGTCGAAAAACTTCGACACCATGCCATTTTCTTTACAATACTACACACCACAATTTACTATTTCTTCTTTTTACATGTCTACATTTTTAAAGGATGGAAAGCACTCACTCTTAAAAAGGAAAATAAAAATCCTTTAAAATAATGTTTTTGTGACAATAGGTTAAGAAATTCATACTCATCAAAATGTCAAACAAATCAAAGTTATGATTTCCAGGACAAACACAACATCCCACACTGCACATAGACCTAGAAACAGCTGCCAAAGAAAGTTTTAGAAAAGTCTCTGCAAGGTAGAAAAGGACTAAGTTAAAACTCCTGTGAGAATCATCACTTCAAATTTCTTGACTCTTCTGTGTATGTACATTCTTATCATGACATTGCACAGACATGCTTTTTTGCATTTCATACTACACTTCCACTACATTTGTAACACCAGAATATTTCACTGTGAATATTAAGCACTAGGATTCTAATACCTTGTTCTTATGGAAAAGGCTTACCAGAGCAGAATCTGAGTTCTATTAATTTATTGTCATGATGAAAGGGATAGTGAGAATCAGAACTGACACTAACTCTCTCTATTTTCTCTGCTACTTTTTGATTGCAATCATTGTGGTCTCCATGGATGTCATATCCATAACAGGCACACCAGCATTTGAAGCAGTTTACTGAGGCTGGAAAACAATTCTGATAAAAATGTGCTGTTGCTAGAACTTGGCATATTAGAGTGTCTGAAAAGATTGCCAAGGTTGGCATTTTGCCTCTGTTGCCCAGGGCCATAGAAGATTGACACAAACTAAAAATAGTTGCAAAGATCAAATGTGTGTGTTTTTATGAGGCGTTTTTCTTTTCTTTTAAAACACAACTTGCCTGACAGACCACAAGCACCTAATATGACAAGGTGCTGATGGTTTTAGGAGTGGTGCTGGGGATCATATGAGCTTTGTTTTGTTTAAAGGCACTCTACAGAACCAGATCTATAGCACATGTTAATGTGGAAAATATGTGCAAGGTGGAATTTTTAAAAAGCCAAAGGAGTCAGAAAAGCAAATGTCAGTAAAAATCATGCAAATCATGTAGAAGTTGATGGGCAAAACTAAAAACAAATAGGGGATTAGTATTTGATCAAGTTTTTGATCAAACATTAAGTTCTGTGACCTTTCTATGCCCACAGAAAATTCAAACCTCAAGACACAAACAATCTGAGTAATAGTACATGGTACATGATTCTCCCCGGTTTTGCAACATCCTCCTTAGATTTTTGAAAACTTGAAATTTTGCCCCTTTTCTTACAGAACCATTTGGATGGATGCAGACACACATACACAAAATTATTTATTTCCTTTTTGTGTCTTTTTTTTTGTGATTTTTCCTCTGTACGTCATCATGAAGAGAAGTTGTGCAGACAAAAATGTGTGCAGCATGCCAATTTCCAAATCAATTAGAATTGACTAATAGGTCAGATGTAACACTCAGAGCCAATATCCAACTTCTACAGAGGATTTTCCAGAATGTAAAGATTACATTTCTAATTGATTATTCTAGGATATGAAGGAAAGATAAGCATGGGACAGCATTATATTGAACATTTTATAAATAGAAAAATGTGTTCACTAGGTTCAAGTAATTACTAATTGTGAACTATTTACAAGCTTTCAAACTTTTGCAGTCTTGGAGAAAAAAGAGGGTAAGACCAGACATGGCTCTGAGAAACCTGGTCTAGTAGGTGGCATCCCAGTCCACCTTAGTGGGGCTGCAACTAGATGGTCTTTGAGGTTCTTTCCAGTTCAAACCATTCTATGACTATCGTAGACTGTAAACAGAAAGCAATAGGTTGGACAATTTTCCAACACTTACTGCCTCTGCTTGACCAGACCTTTACTAGAAGTCCTTTGAAACAGGAGAACTTTGTAATATACAAATTTGTGTTGCATAACTGCAAAAAGTCTGGGGAATTTTAGGTTTCTTCTACCAGATTTTCATAAAGCTACTAGAAGCTCCTTTCAGGTTTTGTACAAACAAATGGTGGAAATAATTCACACTAAAATCTCTGGCACCTGAAGGAACTAAAAGCATAGAAAACCTTTCCATAGTTTTAGAGAGGTAGAACCATGACCAAATTTCCAATCAATTCAATTAATTTTACATTGATACAAAATGAGGTCTGTTTACTATACAATCTGTCTCTGTGGAATGATATTGTGTTTCTCTCATTAGAATGATATTGTGTTTCTAGCAACTAGTTACAACAGGAACAGTACTTTATCTGAGGAAAATTATTTCAAAGCCACTGTCATTCAGCTGTTGAAGATTGTGGGTTCAATTTCTTCTTGGATCTTATAAGAAATACTTAGTTTCTCAAGAAAAGTAAATAAGAAAAATTGTGGCATGATGAATTTCTCTGAAGAGCTAATAAAACTTCATTTCACAAACTTCCCTCAAATGCTGATCATTTCTAGTTACTGGCTGTTGGGTGGCTGCCGAGTCATCAGAATGACAGACACACTTTTGACATTAAAAAATGCTTATTTGATGCATCAGTAGCAGTTTTCAATATACTGGTTTCTGAGCCCTGCAGACCTCTGAGTGGAATTAAACTGTCCTAGCCCACAGAGGCAGATTCTCCAATTACAATTTCTGCAATATAATCTCTCCCTGCCACTTCAAGAACAATGATGGTGGTGAATGCTACGATGTACAGACTCCATTGGACTTTCACACTTACAGCTCACTATCATGCTACTTACAATTATTGTGGCACAGATTAATAATAAATACTGCCTCTTAATACTGTAGCACAAATACTTCACCAAAACTCCTCATTTGCTTAGCCTTCTTTGTTTTTCCTTTTCTCATAGGAAGGAATATGTGTTTTTCTGAGGAACGCATTTGATATGTTCATCAAGTTTGCTTCTTCATTATGCTACTAATAGTAGAGCTTGTCTCTGTTGGTGGCTGTGATTGCATCTGGATGTTATTGGCCTATTACCTACAGAGATTGAGAGCATGTGTGGATGACTTTACTAGAAGTTTCATACTGAAAGTTGGCCATATGGGAAGTATCTCCACTATTACTGGGAAAGAGGTTAAAAGTATCAATACAATTTTGTTGTTTCCATTGAGGGATTCATGGATTGCAAATTTCCTCTTTTGTGTCTCTGTATCTACACAGCTAGAAATATATGTTAATGGAGCAGCTGTTGCCAGTCTCAAGCATTCAGAGACATCCTGATTCAATTAGATTGTCACTGACGAATTCATATTTGTAATACATTTTGGTCCTTAATTTGTACTCTAGGCAAAAAAAATAATTCCTAGTTTCTCTAGTCTTGCTCCTTATTTCACCAAATCTTCATAAATAAAAGCATAAAAGCACAATAAATGAATGCTATTAGTGAAACAAAGGATACAGTACTTTCAACTTCCAAATTGTTGTGCAATACCACTAAAATAAGAGGCCATTTCAAGAGACCTTCATTTTCATTTTTCCTAGGCTAAAAAGAAAGGTATTAAAATGTTCTCTGTCATGAAAATTTGTAGTATATGTGATTTTATACCATCTCTTAAAAGTATTGAAGAGTTTTCATACTAAACCAGGGGTTTTGATCAGAAGGTAACTTGAAAAAACATTTGTGTCATGTCACATTCACACGTTATGTCACAGCACTTTAGCACAAAGAGAGACTAATTATAGAACAGCACAACCACCAACTGTATGAAGTTCAACAAGGGACAGTGTCAGATTCTGAATCTGAGATGGGGCAACCCTGGATGTACAGACAGACCAGGGAATGAGATGCTGGAAAGCAGCACTGTGGAAAGGAACGTGGGGGTCCTGGTTGACAGAAAGTTAAATGTGAGCCAGCAGTGCCCTGGCAGCCAGGAGGGCCACCTGTGTCCTGGGGGGCATCAGGCACAGCATTGCCAGCCAGGCAAGGGAGGGGATTGTCCCACTCTGCTCTGCACTGGGGCAGCCTCACCTGGAATATTGTCTGCAACTTTTAGTGCTACAATATAAAAAAGACATTAAACTGTTAGAGAGTGTCCAAAGGAGGACAACAAAGATGGTGACAGGCCTTCAGGGGAAGCCATATGAGGAGTGGCTGAGGTCACTTGGTCTGTTCAGCCTGGAGGAGACTGAGGGGAAACCTCATTGCAGTTACAACTTCCTCATGAGGGGAAGAGGAGGGGCAGAGGAAGTATCTCTTCTCTCTGATGAAAAGTGACACGACCTGAGGGAATGGCCTGAGTTGGGTCAGGGGAGGTTTAGATTGGATATTAGAAAAAGGCTTTTCACCCAGAGAGTGGCTGGGCACTGGAACAGGTTCCCCAGGAAAGTGCTCACTGCACCAAGCCTGACAGAGTACAAGAAGCATTTGGACAATGCTCTCAGGCACATGATGTGTCTCTTGGGGATGTTTCTCTGCAGGGCCAGATGGATTCAATGATGCTCATTGGTCTCTTCCAACTCAGCATATTCTGTGATTCAGAGCTGACGTCTCTGCTTTCAGTCAAAATACAAATAATAATGCACAGCAGACCTTAGTAGTGACACATTTTTACAAGCAGCAAACTGATCTACCTACTCTTACACAGGACTGTAGACAAGCATGATATCTATCTTTGAGTCAATTACAAAAACTTACTGAAGCAAAGGGTTCTGATCCAAAATCCACAAAAGCTTTATTAAGTTAACAACTATCATCCAAATTATCATAACACTCAATGTGCACACCCTAAGACTACTTCAAATCCAATATAATGACACTTAGCTTAGGCTTTCCTTTGAGTTTTAATGCAAATCCCATAATCTTGCAAGTGGACTAGATTAAAGGCATATACACTCGCTGTGCCTGTTGATCAGATGACTTTTATGACTTTTGATCAGTAAAGCATATAGCAGCAGGATCAGGTCCCTTGGACCCAATACAGTTCCTGAATATAACTGTTGAAGCTTTGTTATTAAATTACGTAGGAGTTAACTGAATAAGCATAATTAAGCTCAAAATTAACATGACCTAGTTTTTAAAATGAATTTTTTTTCTGGTTTGTTCTTTTATTATATTGAAAGCAATAGCAGCTGAATTTATTTACAAAAGTGTAGTGGTTATTGTCTCTGAACCTTTCAACCACTCAAATTCAACCTAAGACCCAAAAGAATTATAGTGTGCATATAACTCCAAATTACATCGGGATCAGATTTTACATGCTGAGATTCCTGCATCCTCTTGTGTTAACAATCTGTCTTTAATATTCACACAGCACAGGCCCATGTACTCTTTCTTTTCCATTATACCATGCCTTCAAGTATGTTTTCTGAGCTATCACACTCACCCACTGGAAAAGGGATTTTCGAAGGTTTTTGAGAAGGCTTGAGACCTCCATAGAAAAATTTTTGTGTGTTGGAAAAAGGTTTGTGTGTTTTGGTGTTGCTGGAAAACCTAACATGTACTCCCATAGCTGGAGGCACTGAAGGTAAAACTTGATCTAACCATGAAAGCAGTCAGGTATGTCTATTGGAACACATTTTTTGCTGAATTCAGCATGAAAAAAAGTAGTTACTTGATCTCCTGAGTGCATTTGTTTGGTCTCTTGAGAAAGGGCCAGTTTATACAGATACTTTTCAAAGTGTTAAGCAATGCAACTCTTCTCTCTATAACTTGTTTTCCGTGTTGCAGCAAGTTGTTAGCTCTTTGCTCTTGTAAACAATTAATACAGTCATTCATTAATACTCTACTTAACCAGATTCATTGTCAATCCCTGTTCCCTAATAGAAAAAGAAGAAAATATGAGAGCACTTCCTTGTGGTTTATCATGGTCCTTTAACAGCTTTAGAAATATTCCATCAAGAAATTTTAGTCACATTATTTGCTGTAGGATGGATTAATCAAAAAAAAAGAAAATTCCTTTAAAGGCATTAACCTGTGCTAAAAATTGCAGATGGCTGTAATGACAATTTTTATGCCTTAGGTATTAGATGATGTACAAAGTGCCTGTTCCAGCAAAAAATATTCATATCCTTATAGACCATGCAAGCACTGGATGCTGGTTCCGCAGCAGGTGAGTTGACATATTCAGATGAAAGGTCAAACTGCAACAGAAAGCAAATACCTCAAGTACAAGTAGTGAATGGACTCCCTGTGTCCATCTGTCACCACCCCTGGTCTCTAGACAGTGAGTTACAAGGCTCCTATTTCCCTGCTCCACTTCTTTCCTCTCATTCCTTTCTTCTGTTCCTCAGTACTGTAACCAGCACACTGCTCCTTCACTACTTATCTTCACAAGTACCTTCTGTTTCCTTGCTCCTTAGACATAGTCAATTATTAACAAATTATTAACAAATCCACTGCAATAGACATGGATTTTAAAGCCAGATCACCAACAAAGAATAGTTCATGCTGATTCCTGTTTCTCCTAGCTGACAATAACTGCAAATTTCTCCACTCCAAATAAGTTTTAAATGTCTGGACTTTCTGTTATCATTATTCAGATAATCAGAAGAGATCAAATTTTTAAACTGCTCACTTAAACTAACACCTTTATGGGACAATTGACAAAACCTTTATCCTTGTAGCACATATCCCATACAGTACCAACACCTAATTGTTCTAATTTAGGATTAAAAAGCAGAAAAACTTTGAAAAGGTTTGAGAGTAGATCATATTGGCTAACAGAAATGCCCATTATACCCACATTCCCCTGTGTGTGAATGAATGAATAATCCAAACCTACTGTATCTATAAAAGTGGCCTAACAATAATGTTCAGGGCACATCTTTAAGATGAATTAGACTTATTCTAAAAATTGTGTATTTCTTGTGTCTTTTGATGTTCCTGCTCTGTCCTCGGGGCGGGGGGAGGGGGGGGAACAAAAACACCACCAGAAAAGGAAAAAGAAGGCAGTAAAAAGTGAAGAAATACAAAGCACAGCACTTGAGAAATATTAAATATTTACCCTAGATTCTGATGCACTTGTTGGTGGAGGTTCATATCTAGCTCTGTTTGTCAAAGCTTGATTCTTACAGGAAGAATTTCTAAAAATAGATGCAAATATATATTACTTTTCCTCTCTCTAAATGCCCACAGACATTTAAATTATGTGTTCTAACTACACACTCTTCATGTACTTTCCTCATTATTGCAATCTATCATATCTGTCCAGGTAATATTAAAAATCTGGTCATGTACATGGGACACTTTAAATCAAACAATTAATTACTTTTAGAAGTAGGGTTCTTTTTCAAAGATGAAGGAAAATATTTTAGTTAGTCAAGATATCTTATTACTTCTCCATAATATACAGAGCTTTAGGGAAAGATTAGGTTTATTAAGTCAGATTCACAATGCAGGCTTTCAACACTGCCATTTCCAATAAGTACACATTTGTTTAATATTAAAGTTCCCTTTCAAAACAAAGTAGTTAAGCCTACCCTCACATTTATACATCTGCAGTTTGTTTGATAACTTACAACATAATTACAGGCTGTCCTCCCACTAAATGCTGTATTCAGACTTATGAAACAAGGTGGTAAAATATGCACTGGAGTCTGAGTACTAAGCCCGTAATTTACCACAAGCACTAGGAAGAAAAGAAACAGAGGGGAACCCTGCTATTTAAACTGCTCAGTTATCACATTTTCCTCCCCCACAAATGCAGTAGCATATAACCCATTCATATTTCAATTTTACATTTCCCAAACTGTCATCTTGTGTTTCAAGTTCATTTGAGATCCAATCTGCTTATCAGAGCAGCAGTGAATGCTATTGCAGATCGAGAGAGAGCTGTCACTCCCCACTAACAGATAGGTCTGTGGCACACGGGTTGGTGAAATAAAGCAGGCCTTGTGGAGCTCAGAAAAGTGCCAGGTCTCTTATGGAGGGAAGAAGCATCCAGCCCCTTTCTTACCTCCCATGTCCAAGCAATGAGAGAGTATCCTCCCTCTCTGTTGGAGTTGCAGCTAAAATAACAAAGTAAATTCCTAGGTAGAACCAGGGAATGTGGAAAAATGAGAGACTGACCTCATTTCAGCACTTTCTGCCAAGTTTCTCACAGGGGTGGGCCACCCCAGGGGAGGCACTGAAGGGACCAGATGCCCACTGTCCTGCAGTGCTCACTGCAGGATACCTCATCACCCCTATCCTTTCTCCAGAGCTGCTCGCTCACATAGAAAACAAGGCTCACATCGTACTTGGGTTCTGTCCAGCCTTTCCTTCCAGCTTGGCTTCCCCTGGAGTAGGAAGCTCCTGTGCACCCCTTTCCTCAGACTACAATCCATTAGCCAGAAACAATGCTTTCATGTAGTCACATTCTCTTTCTTTTTTACTTTTTGTTGTTGTTATTGTTGTTCATTTTGCTCTCCCATCATATTTAAACAGCAATCACAGGTTCTGAATCACAATTTTCTGTGCTATGTATGTAAAGCTTGCCTTGCAGCACGTTCTTAGAACAACTCCACTCTGTAAAAATGCCAGTTCACTTGGTGTGCTCCAGACAGAATTTGTCTCAGACACAACCTACAACTGTAGCAAATTACCGAACTTTTAGATTTTAAAAAGGAAAGCCACATCTCCACATATACTATCCACTATCCACTAAACACATACTTATTTTATACTATGTTCTTTCTACCTTTTTGCTGCCTCTCAAACCTGCACCATAACTATCAATGAAAACACAGTTACTCCTAATTCCATTTTAAAATCTCTAAGCTATTTTTGACACATTGCAAGAGGAAAGTAGAGTTCATTTGCTGTGAGATAACAAGTAACACTAGAATAACATCTTAAATGTAGGTTTGTGACTTTCATAACAGTGAAAGATTTATTAGGGAAAGGAAGGAGATAATATACTGAAAGCTGAGTGTTTCAGAGTCCTTTGTTTGCTAAAGCATCTCCATAATGTGATCCTGAGATCTTAGGTCCATCTCCACTCATTCTGAAGTATTTTGAAATGCCAAGAAAATTAGAAAATCATATTCCACACCATTTGCTCACTAAGCTTCCTCTTAGTTCTCATACCTGTTTTATTCAAGGACACCCATCTCAGGTTTTGTCTGGGCTTTAAAAAAAAAAAAGGTCGTTTTCCTCATGTCAAAATCCATACTGGTTTTTTCAGTGTACTTGACAAGCAGATAAAACTGATAAAGACACAAATTACCAAAAAGCTATTGAAATCTGATGAAACTTTGTCTCCTCCAATTACATCCAAAGTTGCAGCCTTACTGAAATTCTACCTTCTAAGTGAGCTAAACCAAAGTGGTATTTGACTATGTCTGAAATACTACAAAAATCTTTAGAGCACAATTTGAAAAGGTAAGAGCTTTTCTGACCTGTATGGATGCAATATATAAAACATGGCTAGGACATGAGGCTTCCAATACTTCTCTACAGTCCCTACTTCTCTGCAGTCCTTTAAGTTGAGCCAGGGCTGGTTAGAACATTCAAGTCCCATTACCTGCTCCAGAAAAAAATATTAAAATATGTTAGTGGCAGAGACAGGCAGATAAAGAGGAAAACCAGATGGGTCTCTTTCTCTTTTTGCAAGCTCTTTTTCAAACTGTGTTGAAGAGCTAAGAAATTCAGTGCAACTGTTGCAATATCAGCAGAAAAAATATGGCAGTACTGTAAAAGAAAGGATGTGAGGCAGCGTGTCAAAGTGTTTGATTCTTAAATAATAAATCAGACCTATGTTGAAATAAAGTTCCTATATAAAACAAATTACAATTTCTGTTCTCACCTGTCAAAGCTGGCTACTTGCATGTCTGAGTGCCTATATAATCTGAATCATAGCAGGTATAATTTATGGTTTTTCCCTAAATCTTTCTCCAGAAAAACATTTCCTTGGACATATTTTCCAAAGCTCCAGTTTGTTTTTTATTTCTTTCCCCATCTATCAGTTAGCAAAAAAATATTCTTCAATGCACTGGTGAAACTTGAGCACAGTGTGATAAGTCCACCTAGAAGGACACATCCTCTATGATGCAGGTTGTTATTTGGGCATGTAATTCCTTCAAGTTTTGAATCATTGCCTAATTAACATCCATCTAGAGTTGAAATAGTATCAATTAAAGCATGAATGTGACGATGTCCACAAAAAGAAAGAAAACAAATTATGGGTGACTTCTGAAAAGACATTTTCAGGTCTGTGAACTGACCCACCTGGAATGAAAACAAGAACAGGAAGGCACACACAAGACTTTATTTTATGGTCTGCCTAATTATCCAGCTATACCTTTTGTCCCATGTATTTAAGCCTGCAGTGAGGGAAGGAATGGTACTTATGGCTGGATTCACAAAAAGGTCTACTGAACAGTGTATTTTGATGATGGGCAGTGTTTTTATTTTTTCTTGATTCCTGCCAGTTATAGGAATCAACCACTGACAGATGTACTACAATTCAGAGTTAAATTGCTAGGTGGCTGGGCTCTGGATTGCCTGTTGCTTCTTTAAAGTTCAACAGCAATAATTTTTGGCAGCAAAGCTCTCTTGTTTCCACAGCTAATGCACTGATCTGGGGTTTACTGACACTACTCTGTTTTGTGACAGCGTCTTAAGTGCTCCATCATGGTGAGCTCCATGAAAAATTGTGATATAACAACAAAAGTGCAGCTAAATTCCTTTTGTAGCTCTTTGATCTGGAAGCCTGAAGTAAAAGGTCTGCTCTTGCTCTACTAAGACTCCTCACCAGCCCCAGGCTGAAGCACAGGTTGTAGCACCCATTTGAGGCCTGGGCTTCAGCTACATCCCTTCTCCTCCCCAGAGAAGGTAACAGAGTGATAACGTGGTTACCACTGTGCACCCTGCGTCCACCTCTTGAGCCAGAACAGGTTGGGAAGCCAAGCTCCCATGTGGTCTCGGATGTAAGGAAAGCTTGCTGCAGTGCTGGAGAAACTAATTGAAACTATAGGCAGTCAAGGTTCAACTTAGTAATTTGCAGACACTTTTAATGCCTTAAGTTTTAACTGTTATGTTTTTCAGATTCTGTGCTGCCTAGATGTGTAGTTCTGAGCCTCAAATTAAGTGTTAGTAAGCTCTCTTCACAGAGTAGGTGGACAAAACAAATCCTTTTCCAGCTTAAGACCAAGGACAACTCTTACAAGTTTCAGGCCCAAAAGCATAAACAACAGAGAACTGAAGAGAGAAAACAATGAAGATGGGACTTCATAATCTGAAGCTGTAATTGGATGATTAACCCCAATATGCAAATAGACCAAAACAAAGTGTGAGACCTCATGACCAGTCATCCATTTTGTGACCACTTTGGGTCCATCTTGGGTGTAACCGTGGCCAGGCTCTCATACTGCCCAAGATGTACCCTTAAAGGCCTTTTAATAAATACCTACTTTATTCTCTTAGCTCTATCTAGTCTCTGTTCCAGGTCAGCCTTCCCAAGGCATCACTTAGGCAAACCTGGTTCAAGCCTAGGGAAACCCCAGTGCCAGGGAAATATACATCACTTGTCCTATTTCAAGCTTCATCTTTGTCCTTTAGGAAATATCTCCTTTTAATGTCATTATTATAAATAAATCTATAGCTCCTGCAGAGTGGGAACAAGTTTATAAAAGAAGTATTTTTTGCATTGTCACTTATCAGGACACAATTGCACTAGACTAGAGACCCTATGGTTATGTATTCACACTAATAAAAAGCAAAATTTTCCATGCCACCTACTGATTTGCCTGCTCCTGGAGTGCAGCTCAATAAGAATTGACTTGGGTTAAGAAACATAAAATAGAAGAGTGAGTTTTCAATAATTTCAGGCTCCATCAGTTCCAGTAGAAGTCCAAACATGCTGTTAGACCTACAAATTATATTCACAGGCTACATCCAGTAGAACTGATGTTTTCCATTCATCATTATATAAGTTATGCATGAGGACAAAGTATGCTGAAGAACTGTTAGGGAAGGTGACACTACCACAAAGTATTCATATTCAAAGCAGACTTAAAAATGGATTGCAACAAGTATGAGATACAGTAGAACATAGCAGTCAACAAGCCAAGGATAAAGACAGTAATCTACACCCCAAATGGTCCTTCAAAACAAGGCTAATCATTGCCAATACTTAACAACCGCACCATTTCAGACAGTGTTCCCAGACAGTTACTAATGCTGACTGACATGCAAAGTGAATGTGGAAATATCAAACAATAGTTCAACTCCTGTGGTTCTTACTCATACATTTAACACAGTTGTTTCTACGGCATTTTTTTTTATTGAAGTCAATCCATTCTGACACTCTGCTCTGAAACCTTGTTGGACTTGGCAATAATAATTTCTTCTGCCTCTTTTCATGTGTTATCCCTTCAGCCTTGATCCTTTCATCTGTGTCCCTTGTAGGAATGATGTGCAATCCCTACTCTATTTTCCAATTATTAAGACATCTGGAGATGGGAGTAAGGAGGCAAGACAACCAAAATATAACAAAGGACCCTAAATTTAAAAAGCAAATTGACCTTATAGTTGCAGAGAGAAAAGATTGTT
Source organism: Acrocephalus scirpaceus scirpaceus (assembly GCA_910950805.1). NCBI lineage: Eukaryota > Metazoa > Chordata > Aves > Passeriformes > Sylviidae > Acrocephalus > Acrocephalus scirpaceus. The sequence goes on from OU383773.1 coordinate 127,516,187, forward strand.
ATGATTATAAACATACATCATAAACATCTGATAATCTGCTCTCTTTCTGTATGTTTAATTCAAGTGAATGCAATATCTTTTCTTTTGCAGGTATTTTGGATTTGAGTAAAAAAGATTAAATCGTGATGAAAGATTAAAAAGATGAAAACTCAGACTTTTTTTCTTGAAAACAACTCTACCAGTTGAGAAACTAGTAAATGAAAATCTCAAGTCTTTACCAAACTGCTTCTGCAAAAATTTGACATCAGTTTGAAATTTCAGCCCAGTAAAAATATGTACAAACCTACAAACTGTAGAATCCTTTTTTTTTTTTTCTGCAAAGAAAGATTATCTGATTATTTTAAATCTCTTCTATACACAGTCAATGCCACATAATTAAAAGAAACAAAGCTGGGAGATACTAGAAGATGTTTAAATTCAGGATGACAAAGAAATACTGGCAACAAATATTTTGATACTTTGCATCACGAGTCATGCTGAAGCCATGTTATCAACTCAGCAGAACATCAATGTTATGTCTGCCAAACAGGCAGAATTGAGAACATTTTGTCATGCCTCCAAGGCAAACTCTCTCTAAATTAGTCTACAAGCCAGATTGACTTCTACCAGCAGAATAGAATATCCTGAGTATTTAAGGGGTTTAGGCAGCCCCTTGTAACCTCCAGCCCACCAGGTCTCAGTCTACCGCATGTGCTATAACATCAGTGCTATAACAAGCTTTGCCACTTCTCAGCCACAAGCTCATAGGCATGCCAGGCACCCTGCCTAAATTCTCAGCAATCATCTCCTTTCAGGGTGACTGATTTGAAGGTTCCTGTATGGACAGAGGAAAGCCTGTTTTATAAGCCTGTATCACGCTGTGAGACCAGCTCCCAGCTTTGTGTCATCCAAACCTTAATCTCTTCACAACCTGTCTAGTTTCATCTCAGTCTGGTGTGAATATCATTTCTCTGCTGAGGGATCTGGATTGCTCATGATCTAATCATATCTCCTGTCATCTCAATACAGGTTATTTCTCCTATATGTTTATCATAGATGCATACTTCCAGATGTCAGCTAAAAACAATGTGACAATATCAGCAAAATGTTTTGCTTTACCAAGTGCAAACCAGCCTGTTGGGTATTCGAGCAAAATAGCACCATCTTCCTTTCTAACTTTTAATCCTAATGCTTGCCTTTTCAATGTGACTAGCTGCTTCCTCCTTGCTTGCCCTCTGAATCAGACAGTGACAATATGTTTTCATACTGTACTGCATTTTTGTAACTCATGTAACCTGAAGAGTTTTTGCTGTGTCAATTTTTTTCTGTCATTGACTACTTAAAATGTAAATCTTCATCCACTGATATTCACAAAGCATTTCTGTGAATATCCCTGAATATACCTTCAAAAGCAATCATTCCCTCTTACAGAGAAATGTAAGGGTCAAGTACATAACCAAAAGAGCACACATCCTACGTGTGGGTCCTTCTTTACTTTTACTTTATTTCAATGTTTATTGAACATTTTACCCTCAGATCCAAACCCATAAAAACAGAGGAAAAAACATCCTCTTGCAAGTGACAGAAAAGGAAAAGGGCAGCAAAAGCCAAAATCTGAAAGTTGAAGGAAAGATCCCAGTGAGATGATTCAGGGCAATATTGCCTGTATGCAGGGCAATAAATAGGAGAGTGAGCCTTCCTTGTATTTGACCCTAGCTGTAGGAGAAGAAGAAAAAGCACCTCAGGTCTTCCCAGTAAATGAAGAACCAAAGGCAAAGAGGAACAGACAAAATCAGGCACATCACTGGGTGCAAACTGTCCCATGAGAAATTAAAAAAAAAAAAAAAAAATCAGTCTTTCCCCCACAAGGGAGGGAAGCTGGTGAGACACGGCCCCAAGGTCTGTTTGAGGAGGGGTGCAGTCATAGAGTATTTATCCAGACCTTTCAAACTATGTAATGGTGCCTTCAGTAAGACATTACTGTGAACACATTATAGCACAGCTATCAACCTAACATAACCATTCACACCCAGGCAGGTTGAGCACTTCATACACCACATACTTCATACACCACACCTTCATATCTAGGGCTTTGCCTTTAAATCCTCTTATTTCTCTACCTCAAAGGCACCTCAGTGTGCCCTAGCCAAAGTGGCTGCACAATTTATCAATAACAGCAGCAGCTGCTGACACATCTTGCAGTTACTTGGAACTGTAGCAATCCACCTGTAAGGAGACAGTGAAAAAAAATCAGCATCTGTGGGATTGCACGGGTAACAAAGGCAGGGCAGGGGTTTCATGAGGCCTACAGCAGGCTCCAATATGGCAAATTTAAATGAATGTGACATTGATTTCTCTTGTAGCTCGATTCAGTAATTAAAGCTATAACCAAAGGCTCTTTTCATTTTTTACTCAGGCAAATTCTCATTGCAGTCAAAAGAATCTATCCAATGAAAGTCCAGGAAAACCTCAGTAGTAGTCCAAAGATTTAACACTACTTGCTTTATTTCTAATCACTCTCTTTTTGAAGGGTAATTAAAGCCACTTGACATGTGAGATGCTGTAAACGTGCTCTGACCTAGTATGAGAAAGTAACAAGATAGCCTTCTTTGTTAGAAAATAAAAAGCATGAACCAGAAGCAATAATCTCCTCTGGGAATTCTGCAGCATGCCCTGATTAAAAGGAAATCTTTCTCCTGTCTACAAATCAAGACAGATGAAGTCTACAATGCAGCATCCAGACTCCAAAAGTTACAGTGGTGCAGTGTGTGGCAGCTGAAGGCAACCCCTGAGCCAAGACTTTCCCATCCTCTCCCCTGCAGCCCACCCTCACCCTTTGTTACCTGTCCTGCCCATGCAGCACCTGCAGCACCCATAGGTGCTGCCCCAGCTGCCCTCGCTGCCCCTCCTCTGCCTCCCTAGACACAGGCAGACGCTTCGTCTGCTGCTGAGAACTGGATTGCTGCCCTCATTTATTTGGTTCCCTTTTTTCTAATCACTGGAGACGACCACATGGGGTTGTCTTTGTCACATCTTTACTGCTGCCTTTTATAAGTACAAGACACTGGCTTTCCTGTGTATTTTCAAATGCAGTTTAAGGATTAATGCTATTACATATCCTTTTCTTCTGACAGAGCTAGACTCTTTTCTCCCTACTGTTTCACATTTACAATAATCTCTTAAATTTCATCTGTGGAAGGTACAGCATCATCAGAAGTGACCACCAATTAACAGAGTTAATATACTGTGATATCAAAGTGTCTTCTAAATAATCTTAATATTTAAATTTTGGGGTTTTTTAACATTCAGAGGTTACTTAACACAGTTTAAAAATAATGGAATAGGTCACTTGAAGGCAAAACAGTTTGAAAAGCTATCCACCTATACAGCAAAATTCTAAAGCCCTTTGAAATACAAAGGTGAGGGACTTGTTCTGTTTATTGTTTAGTATTTTGTACATTTACAGATCAGGTCCAGAAGTATTTATCTTTCATCTCAAAATCTGATTGCTGTGCTAATGCCCTTTAAAACTAAATGGAGGAAAATTACATTCTCCACAAGAATTCAATTGTTTCCTTTCTTTAGATAGAAGAGGAAATAATGGTAATTTTTATTCGCACAAATTCCTGTATAGAAACCTCTGTGCATAAATCACATTGGGCCTCCATAATTTGTTATTAGCTATTGGTTATAGCTGGGATAAATGCATGGGAACACTATTTGTGTAATTGTAAGCAATGTCACTTTTGGATTTGGGTCTCAGGCCTCCTGTAGCTTTATACAAACTTTTTTCTAGTTTTCTCTTTTCCTGCAAATCTTTGAGTTTAAGCCAATCAGGAATACTGTTCTCAGTCACAGGAAGAGTCAAATTAGTTCTCAGAGTGAGCAGAAAACCCAAGGGAACTCACTATGCAGTTGTATCAACCATACACATAATGTTTAAAGTGATATTTGAGGAATTAAATGGGCTGAAATATTCAAGAATTATTCAAGTTTTCAGTGACCCATATGATGCTTAGGTCAACATCTTTACAGATTCTTTACAGAGAGGTCTAGTGTGTTTTCTTGACTCCTGGTACAGTGCAGTCCAAAGGAAATGGCTTTCCACAAACCATTCTAATTCTCCATACCTTTTTCCTTCATATTCCATCTTGTGATATTCCCTGTCATACTGATAGTATGCGACATAACACAGGACAACAGAACCACCTTACTGATTCACAAGTATGGAATCCTTCAATTGAAAATGCTGGCAGTTGGGTGGGAAGCTTGGATATCACCTTCCCAGATGAGGAAGGAAAGCAGTTCAGTATAAAGACATCATCCTTTTGTGCCCTTTCAATGATTATCATTAGTGTATCTAGAAACCCACAAAGTAATTTACAATGTGTCTTTTCAGAATATCATTCAATGAAATAATTTAAGAATATTTAAAATTTTAGCACTTTACAGAAATACAAAGCCATACTTGCTTTGCGTGAATAGGGGTCTACAACATTAAGTTTTATATGCATATGCAGGTACTACAAATATATGTTCAGATAGCTTATATGTAGACAGCAAGCTGAAAACCCATTTATGAGTTGAGTTTACATGCCCTAGCTTAAATTAGGTACTTAATTGCATACTCAAAGCCTTGAATTCTGTTTGTAAATCTGATTTTTATTGGATTTTCCCTCTATAAAAGATTCCCAAAGAATGTCTTCCACTCTGTTGCAAGTATTTTCTTTCTCTTCCCAATATTTTATCACAGATTCCTTGGGGCAAATACTTTGTTTACTATATCAAAGCATGTTGCAGCTCACATGATATTTCTATTTGCAAAAGTACAAGGATCGTTCTGTAGATCTCCCACTGACAGTGCAAAAAACAGACCCTCACCAGAAAGAAGTTAGAGCCTGCCCTCATGCCCACGGTCTGTAAAGCAGGGCATGTATCTGGAGAAAGGCTCCTTGCTCTTCATCTCCTAGATATATGTACAAACACCAGGCATAATGAAAGCTGCAACAAATGTCTTTCAGAGTTACGGATGTCCAGTCTCAATCTGGACCACAACACAAAGTTCCCATTCTCCTCACACTAGAGAAGACAATGCCTCTCGACTCATTACTTTATATACTCGTTCAGATTTGGGCCCTCAGAACTAGGAATACCAAACTGTCTTACATATTTTTCCAGCTTATGATGTATGCTACAGTCCACTAGGAACAGATCTGAAATAATTATATTTCATTTCATCTCACGTCAGACAACAAATTAGCTTAGCACATTTTAATGGAGTGGTGCACAGTGTCTCTTTCACTTAATGAGACCACATTTTGATGAGGGGACTCTAGTGGGTTAAGGAATCATAACCATAATGAAATACAAGGTTTGGGGTTTGGTTCATTAGGCAACAAGGAGAGCTCTTTAGAATACTTGCTTCCAAAAAGAAATACTTATGCCAGGATGTTATATCCCTCTGGAGAGTTTTTCTGTGAACTGTCATTACTGAAGAAATGTACTTGGAGGGAGAGTAATGTAAGAGGGATTAAAGAATTCAGCTGTGCCACAACATATTTATCCATCAAAAGAGGATAAAAAGTTGATTTCTCAGTCATGAAAAGAAAAAAAGACAGTTCATTATCTGGTTTGATAATCAATCTTACACTGGAAAAAGAGCCATTTTTATTTCCAGCATACCAGTTATCTTGCATACATTCAAGGTATGCATGACAACTGGCAGTTATATGTATCTCTTTCTACCATGTATACAAAAAAAATTACAAGCAGAAAATATGGGCAACATGCATGTCTCCAAACTCTGGCAGATATTTTCTTAGAAGAAATTAGTATGGTGACTTCACTAGCAGTAGACAGCAAGAAAAAGGGGACAAGTGAGCAATTTTACACTATTTAAACCTACAGAAACTGCATTTCCACTTCACAATTAAAATATGAACAAGCAAAAGTTGAAGGTTACTTTTAGGACATGATGTCTTTTCATACCAATTCTCCTTATGATTATAATTGTCACAAACTAGCAAACATCTTGGTAATAGAGGAGGAAAAAGTTATGGATTACCTTGCCCAGAGATGGTCCAGAGAAAGGTAAGCCAAAAAGTTGTACAGTTTTGAGAAAAACCAGATAAAGGAGGGAGAAGTTTATCCTTTGGTGCACTTACATCCATGCTTGTCCCAGAAGCTAAGCCATACACCTGTAGCACCAAGTAATTGTGTCCATTTTAAAATTTGAACAGAAGAAGATTGAAGAGAATTCTAAGTACTGGAAAATAATCAATATGCCTTTCATTAGTAGTAAAGGAACATTTTGAAATCTGAGCAGAGAGCAGAAAGCCGTGAACATTTCTATAAAAAAATGTTAGAAGTCTGAATCTGGAGACTGGAAGGGGATTTCTGAGAACTGTTTCTCTTTACATGTGCATGTTCCTGTTGACATGTGCATGCCACAGACCACACAAAATCTCACTGAAAACTGTATGATAATATCCTCCATCTCTGAACTACTCAAAACAAAATACAATGAATAGAGTAGAAGCATTCCTTTCAAAGGTTAACATGCAGATTGTATTAGTCCTCCTAGGCATAATCATCCAGCAAAAATTATAATTAAAAGTCATAATACATACTTTTTTCCCAAATCCCACACTTGACTTTGATCATAATATCAGATTACAAGGCACACATAATCAACAATATTGTAATTAAATCGCATCAGAGCTTGCTGACCTTTTGGTGCAATCTTTTGGGTAAAATTCACAGTACACAAACATGTTTTAATCTATGTGAAACATTTATGATGCATAAAGAAAGGTAACTTCTGACATCAACATAATTAGCCCTGGCATATTGACTCTAGATGTCAGCCCTTGCCTGTGAGCTAACTTGTGTGAGATCTTGACATAATCATGTTAAGTGCTGCCAGTTTGCGTAGCTGCCATAGATTAAACAAGAAAAATGGTATCAATGATGTAGGCGTATGTTCTCTGCTGCATGTTAATGAAGCCATTTGCACTAAAATTGTTGATATTTAGAATTTCCTTTGTTTCAATTATGAAAACCATCAATAGTACAGAATCTTAGTACTTTTTGAAATAGGCTATTAATTAACCTATTGATTATTTTGGAGAGTGAGATAAATAATCTTCCTGAAAATATATTCCCTTTTTCAAGGTCTTCTCTGTGCCTTCTAGGATGCTGAGATCCACTGACAGAATAATGTTGCCTTTTTACTGTATGAATAAATAGCCATAATAGCTACAGCATAATTTACAGATTATTTCAGTTCTCCTTGAACCAAGGTCTGAAACTGCTAAAACCACTCAATAAGGGAAACTTGCCATCAGATGAAATTTGGATTTATATCCACAGAAAGCACTGGATTTAATTTCTTTCAACTTTATCTGGAAGTTGCATACTGAGAGCAGGGACCTCTGAAGACTTTTAAACTTGGCCTGTCTTTGCATACTTGATATCCTGCAATCACCTTCTGAGATCTTAGAGCAGTGTCATTTCTCCTAGCAATGAGAGATAAGGGGATGTACTTTGCACATTCCTTCAGCTTGATAACATTAAAATATTGTATCTTGGCATCAGTAGAAACTTCATTGCAAATGTAACGCTGGGGTTTTAACACATGCAAGGTTAAAACTATCCAATTTTGATCTTTTTCTATTATTTTAGGTAACATGATACTAATGCTTATTTCAGCATATGCCTTGGTGCTTTGATGATCTGGGGCAAGGTAGCAAATTTTACCACATGTACAAAATAATCATGAGAGCACATTTTAAGGCAGTGACAAAAACACAGTTTCAGATTTGCCTATTTATACCACACAAAACAAAGTTTGACTCTTGAATATAATGATTTCATAATCACAAGCTACCAGCTCAGTATCAACAACATCCACTAGAAAAATTCAGCATTATCTTTTACTGTTAAGAATACACTTAACAAGTACTAGTTATGAAATTATATTAGGAGTTGGCCAGCTCCCAAATTTTAATTTGTCAACATTACGGTGCATTGCAGGGTAACTAGTTTTGAAGGTCTAAATCTGAATCCAGATTCTAGGGTCCTAAGGCAGTCCTTCTGTTTACGACTTCTTGGAAGTAAAATCATGATTTAAGCACAGGGGAATAGAAAATCACATAAAAACAATTGGCTTCTCAGTGATTCCACCATTTAAAAAACTCTGATTCTAAATCCCTTGCAGTGGGTAGGTGCTGCTGATCCAAATCCAGCTATAACCCCAATACTGACTGAACCTGTGCCCTTCTGGTTACAGACCTCACCTGGAACTAAATCCTGCTAGAGTGATTGTCTTCAGAGTCCCTTTTTTACAAACTTAAAACCTGCATCTTTATAAAGTATTCATATTAGTACATTAATTTATTTCCTTTAAAAATAGATCTGAAAGTTAGTTAAATCTTTTTTAAAAACTGATTCTTTTTAAAAGAAGAATTGGAGCATCCTAATAACCTGGCTCCATTCCAGAACTTTTTAAAGTTCTTGCTAAGCTTTTATACTGATCTTTGCAGATAAAACAATATTTATTTGCTCAGAAACCACTTTTTACTGCCATTGGGACAGCTTAGGATTGCCTGCCCTGCATCCAGCTACCACTCCAAAAGGGCAAGGGTACACTGTAAGTCCTGTGCCAGCTGCCAAAGCCACATTGCTATCACAGATGCTTACAGTGCCTCCAGTGGCAGGGGGCATCTTGTGTGGGCAACGGAACTGAGTCCCTAAGCACTGCTCCAGCCGCATAGGGTAGAATTCAGCATGGAATTAAAAGACATGTTTTAGGTGTTTACATACAAAGTAAGTGTCCAAGCTCCTACTATAGGCAATGGAGAGCTAGTTTTAAAAAAAGTGGTGGAGACGAGACACTTCTTATCAATCTGCTCAACATATCTTAGGGTCCACTAACTGTATTTACTGCAGATTCAATTCAGTTACCTAAAATTGGTCCTTTCCACCATTACGATACACAAATGTTGTAAATGTGACGTCAGACATGGGAAATGCGAGCCTTTCTGGATCAACAGCTTGAAGCAGGAAAGTCTGAGTTTCAGATGGCACCAGATAACTATGCTTAAGCAACTGAATCAAGCCCTGCTGTTAGATTATAAATTTAGCCTCCCAGATGATATGCAGACCCTTATTTTTATGTGTCTGATCTGGAACTAAATCCAAAAAAGGTGTCCAATGACAAATTCTCTTCTAGACCCCAGTTTTCCTGTAACCCTCACCAGTTTGAATCAAAAACAGCACAAAATGTAAATTGAATTAGTTTGATGTACAACTGAGAGCAGATCCACCTGTTTGGTTACTTTCTCTATTACATTCCAGTAAGAATATAGATTTTACAATTCTGCAAATCATAGGCTTAGACTTGCCACTCCAAGCATCAAATCAAAACCAATTCCAGATTAAGACATGAACATCAAAGAGATGCTTCTACTACTCCTCCTCCTTCCCTCACAGTATCTTGCTCAGCCATTTAGGGAATTAACTGCACAGTCCATGTACACCAAATCAAGTATCTGCAAAAGAAGTTTTCTATTCTGCTCATTCATTAATAGAAATGAACCTTTCCAAAAGAGCTGTTGATGTGCCTTCCTATTCTGCATGGTGTTTATAAAAAAGCACTTTGCAAGCAATCTTGACAGTACCAATATTTAGTGAAATGGATTTCTTTTACTTTTTTCATTGCTACATAGGTTATTGGTTCTGGAAATTTAGTTAAATTTATTTCCGAGTATCTCAGCATTTCACATGTCGTTTTAGTATCCCTTTCTTTCATCATGAACACTAGACGTATTAATACCTCCAGGGCTCTTGATACGTCTTGGACATAAAGAAACAGGTATTCTTTCTGCTGCACAGAGAGAATCTAATGCTCAAAAATATTCCACTGTGAGAATTTTTATTCACCTTCTCTGCACAGATGCTAATTTTACATACATACACTCAGGTATAAATAAATGTTAATTGTCAGTTTTCTCTGGGGAACTGTTTGTTTCTGAGTGCTTAATACATCAACTGCTTTATATTCTCTGAGGGGACATGTATGTAATCCCCTGCTGTTCCTTCCCCAGTACTTCAAGGAGTCCTGGACAACACAAATAGCTGGTACCAACAACAGGTGGACACATCAAAAACAAGTCTAGGAAATCCACTAATTTTTTTCTGGCACTATATTCTGCAGCAACATAAAAGGTGTTACTACTGAGCAGAATCTTAACATTTCTCTTAATTTGTCAGCTCCCAAAAGAATCATTTGAGAACTGGTGACAAAATTACTTTACAGCATTCCTAGAACTTTCAGAATTTCTCAAGCAGCAATACCTGAATCCTGTGAAATGAAGTAACATGAGAAAGATTTCCAAATGGTGTCTTACCCAATGCTCATTTTTTCCCCCATTTTCACTTAATTTTTTGATGTGCACTGAGAAACAGTATCACCATTGGGAAGAACATTCCAGAGCAGTACATAGTTCATATCTAGTATTCCAGATTAGTTTTTATTCCCTTGCAGATTATTTTCACATGCGACTTCAAAATATTCTTCATCAATTGCTGACTCCTTTCTTCCTACCATTGCTTAAGCTCCTTTCTGTCTTCTTTCTACAAATGTAACGTCATGTCCAAATTATTTTTTACCTGAGCTTTGTTACCTTTCAATCACCTACAATTTGTGCTACTTTTGTCCAAATACAGAGAAATTTATAAAATAAAATTTCCCTTTCTAGAAATCTCATCTGCAATCTGGACACCAGAGTGATCAAGGAGCGTTTTGCCCATAGGGTTACTCTTTAGAAAGTTGGAAAATTTTTCAGCATTCTTTCCAATTCAGTTTGCCCATACAGGCAGGTGGTCTTGTGTTTGAGGCTAAACCTTGGAACCATTGATATCATTAAGATCACAGTTTTTTCCTACAACACAGTATTTGATGCTTAATCAAAAACACCAATTATACTGGGGTGTATGCACCCAAATGTATGCACTTCACATTTTTATGTATTACAAATATATGTATGTATATATATGTATATATTTATGCACAACCCGATAAAAACTGGCAGTTTTCACATACTTTTTCTGTAAAAATGATTATTCAGCTATTTAAACCTTTTTTAAAATTGGATTTTCTCAGCTTGTTTATATATGCAGACTTTATGATGTTTATTATAATGTAGATTATACCATGACCTGGATCAGATTTGCCAAAATGTCCTGCCTCTTACACTTTCTTATCCTGACTTTGCCAAGAAAGGTGTTTCATTTTGACTCAAGTATGCAAGCAACATGTTGTGATATTACAGGTTATCTTACTTCTGATGCTGACCGAAAGCTTATCAGGAATGCAGTAAACAGAATGTATGGCCACATCATTATCTATAGACTTAGTAACTCACTGAAGAAGACAGACATTTCAGGTGTTTTTCCTTTTCATAATCATTTCTAACCACATTTTTAGACTGTGAATCCTTCCAAACATTTCAGCCTGCTTTCAGCATGTCTGCTACTTGTGATTAAGCCCTGCATAGCAACTGCTCCCTATATACTCACTCACTGTCAGCAGGTTAACTGGCTGATCTTTATTTGCCACATTTTCCCCCAGGCCCTGAAGCCCTCGTTCCCTCTGCCACGATAAACAGAGACCCTACGAGCACCGCTCTAAGTACACACGACCTCACTTCCATCTCTGCATGAGATTTCTCTTGACTATTCCCTAACCACTACATGCAGCAAAGCCACATACGTTTTGCTATTATGCAGGCACTCTATGCCTCCTGAGGGGATAGAAATGCCTGGGTCTTCTTTATAATAGTTATTATCAGAACAAAGCCCACTGGACAAAGCACAATAATTTCACCTTATAAAGAATAAACACTACTGTTCATATAGCATAAGGAAATGTAGCTAAGCCCTGAATGCTTTTGGCATTCAAAATTCATAGCAATCCTTGTACTCACAAATTGCATCAAGTCTGAGATTTCTTATAACTAACCCTGATTTTATGAGGATTTCACTCATCCGTCACCACCTCCAGAAAATTAGAGTTTACCTATGCTTATTTTTAGACATGGAGGGAAAGAGGATTTCATTTTTACAAGCTTTAAAGAGTAACTTGTGAAGGCAAAAATAGTTTCTAGTGATAATATGCTGAAACTTCAAAATGTTTAATGTTAAATCCTAAAAGTACTAGACAGCAAGTTTTACTATTTTAGTCACCTGAAGGGTTTATATTTGCATGAAGGTGTTGTGGTCTTCATGAGCATATCATGCAAAAGTCAGTTTCCATCTTACCATGAAATTTCACAACAGGAAGTCACCCTGTTGTACATATGAAATTTGTTTACTACTTTTCCTATAAATCACTATTTCTAGAGAGAATATTATAAGATCTCCAGCACCTGAAGTTCATTTGCTTCATTATTCTGGTGGGCAGTAAAGCTTCTCAGGTGCAGAAGGAATTCTGGTCTCCTTTTTTTTAATCAGTTTTTTATACATCTAAAATTATTTTCTCATTAATAATTTTTGTGTTTCAAAAATCTTTTCTGTTATTCAGATCAAATTTGACTCACCCATTACTGAAAATTATATGGCTAAGTCTCAATGTGTCATGACAAGTGAAAAAACACACTTGTAAAGATAGTCAATTTGCCAAGAGTTTTAGTGTAATTGTTTGGATTAGAGTGTTAGCAAACTTAGTTCATCAACAGCAGTCTTCAAAGCTGGCTTGTTCTTTCCAGTAGATTTCCAGTGGAGCTAAGAGAGCAAGTTTCCTCTTTCTACACTGAACTGTTCACTTTTTCCCTATTGAAAAATAAAGGGAAAGTATTAAAAAAAATGGTTAGCAATGAAACTTTTAAAATTGAATATCATTAATTTTGACACGGTCTCCAAACACACAGACAGCTTTTGTAACCACTGAAATGACTCTGAAGGTCAGTCCAGAATACTTTTATATGTGGTGAGTTTTAAAATTTGAATTATCATTTTTCTTTGAGCACGTCTCATTTTGCTGTCTCAATAAAGAAATTCCAAACCTAAGACCATCTTCAATGTATCACCATATTCTACCACAATTTATTGAAACATATTATAAAGATTGAAGGTCTTTGGAAGCATATGCACAATCTGGTATTTCCTACCAGTCTGAAGGGTTGATTTTTCAGCTTTAATAATCCTTGATAAACATCATTTCTCCAGAATGCAGGAAAAGAGATCCTTTTTATACCAATACTTAATATCTTCCATATAAAGATTTATATGCATTCTTCTAAAGCAATATCTTGTTTCACACTCATAAACTAATGTTTCTCTTCCAAATAATATACGATTAGTAGATATTATGCCAAGAATAAATCTACTGCACAGTAATATAATGAATCTGTAAGCTTCAATACTTGCACAGTACTCTACCAGAATACCTTGTAGCAATCAATAATACATTTCACACTATCAATGAACAGCATAACATAGTGAAAGATGCATGGAAGTCTTTTTTGTATCAAATAAATTTTGCTTCTTAGCCAGATTTTGTTTGCGAATAGGCTGCATTACAAACAACTCCTGGGAACTATAAGTTCAGGATTGTTTCTATAGTATCTGCAGATTTATTTATGTCAAATCTGAAACATAAGGTTCCAAACTGATTTGATACCTAAGCAAATTGGAACAAATGCTATATCAAGGGCATTTTTTTCATCATTAATAAACCTGACATACAGCACACCACAGAGCTATGCTAACATATATTTTCAAGGATGAACCTAACTGCAGGTAATAGAACACATCTTGAATGTAGATGTTTTTTATGCAGCAGCAACGGCAAACTTAAAGCCCACTCTATGACATTTATACTCTCCAGCCAAGGTAGATATAACTTTCACCAAACTTTCTCTGACTACAAGTGACAAGGTTTCTTTATAGCCCAAGTTAACAGAACGCTTGTAGCTGTACAGATACTTCAGATAAGAAACACCACTTCTCTAAGCTATTCATAGCACATCTAAGTCACCATGCCTCCCTCTCTTGAGGAGTTGTAAAACACTTTGTGTTATAAGATCCTGTTAAATTTTCTCAGCTGTTTCCCTCTGCTTCCAGAGGGCAATTGTATTTACAACAGAGAAATAAGCTAGTGACAATTTAAAAAAAAAAAACCAAAAAAAGCAGAAAACAAGGAAAACAAAAGCTGTTTCATGGAAGAAATATTTCAAGAGCTAATATTTCAAGAGGAAATAACCACCATGAGTCTGAACATCAGCCTACTTTTTGGCTGCTCTTCCACAGACCAAGGAACTTTGTGAAGAGGTGAGGGATGCATGTTTGAGAAAAAACAGTAAGCAAAGTTCTGAGCCCCAGATTCCCATGGTCTTGGTAAGTTCCACAGATGGTGAATGAATCTATGGAGACCTTGTTTTGAAGGATCTAACAGAGTCTTTCAGGTAAAATAGAAAAATTAATGCCTATTGTGGGTATGAATTTTGTATTTAGTGTTCATTTAGGGCTCAAACATTTAGATCTGAAAGCAGCTTTAATTGCCTGAGAGACTGAGGTGTCATCTCTCAGATTTAGTGAAAATTTGAGGGAAGGGAAAGAAGGAGAAATTATTTACAAAGCACAAAACAAGTGACCATGTGAACTCTCTCAATACATAAGGATACCAATTTTCAAAATTACTTTAGTAATTCAAATAAATACCAAAAGAACCCCCAAAGCTGTGATGAAATTCACTTAAATTTCCATTAGGAATGGACAAGCCCTATGACATAAAATGACGTAAAATAGGTCATTACCTATCTGTTTAGTTTTTTGACAGCAAAGCCCTGGAAATGCAAGCTGCTGCTGAAGGACAAGTGGGAACGCATCAAGCAATGCTTGTGGTTGGTGGAAGAGGCTCCACCAACTCAGTAGTTGTTTGAGACAGCAAGACTGACAAACCAAGCTCTCTGTAACTCTACAATCTCTGTGTAGTGCAACCTCCCTCATGCTCTGGCTCTTCGCCCTGATTCACTGTTCCTCTCATTCTTGCTCAACAATTCAGAGCACCAGGACTGACGCAAAAAAAACTCAGCTCTGCCTAGGTCTCTCATAACTCTGTATTCACTCCCTCTTGTCACGTGTCTTTCCTGAGACACTATGTGATAGCTGGAACATGGAGCATGGGCAGATCTTCTTCAAACTCAAAATAGAGCACAGTTAAAATTTGAGTAACTCAAACCAGGAAAGCAATTGAAGAAAACCCTATCTAACCCACTTAGGTATCAGGGATATATCTCCCTGATAATTATAGATGTATTACTGAGGAAACTCTCTGACATCTTTCTCTTTACTGAGCTGGCTGCCTAGATAAGTCATCTTTCATTAACAGTTGAGAAAGATGCACTGATGTCTGAGACCTCAGAGGAGGCTAGATTTCTAGCCATTCTCTGCCCAAACTTAACTCAGACTGATTTGAGTGAAAAGCTGTGGCAGGTATGAATGGTACCCACTTCTTACATCACAACTGAGTGTTTGAAGCACTTGCCTCAAAAGCAGGAGACCAGCTTCAACAGAAGGGTCATAGAGTACTTTGGTCCAAAAAGGTGGTGTTGAAGGCACTGCCTAGAACGCAAGTGAGAGCTTTCATGACTCCATAACAGCATAGGAACACTGGACAATTTATAAGGTACCATCCTGCAAATGAGAGGTCAACATCTTGCCTCACAAAGACCCACAGCAATTCCAAGCTCTGATTCCTGGCTTAATACAAGAGTATAGCTGGTAACTCCCCCCTTTTTTGGTGCTTACCCACGGAGTAACTTTTACAAATGAGCTTTTGGGACTCCCAGACTAGGTACCAAACCTGCCTCACCCTGTGTGTGTGGAGAACTTTGGCGTTATGAATTCAACTTGCTCAGCAAAGGTCAAGTACCAAGGGAATTTAGAAGCTAGAGCTTGGATAACAAACTTGTTTACAAAGATAGAAAACTTTCATAGTCTCAGAGCTGCTTGGGGCATGTAACACATATAATGGTCTCTTGCTAGACTGTTGAATGGAGAAAGAGCACTCCTTGACAGAAGAGAATATCTGATAAAAGTGTTATACTGCATGTTTGCTTCTCTACCAAAAAGTAATATTTGTCTGAGCATATTTAATGTACATCTAATTCTGTCTTTGTTTTTACTTTATAGATACTGCCTACCAGCACAGATGTCCTATGTTGGAAAATATGACAATTTTGGAGTGAAATTACTCGGCATATAGTGTGTCAATAGATGTTTTGGAAACATGGAAAAATGTCCCATTTCCACACAGAAGACTTCTGCTGCTTTTTCCCACAAAACATCCAAGGTAACAAAAACGTCATGAGGCTAATTGTTTTGCAGCAGGCATCAGCCATCTAGGAGGATCACTGATTGTCAATTGCTGTGGTAGGCTCAAACAGGTTCAGGGGAATCCCTTTGGAAACCAGGCTTCCCATGGCAATATCAAACCAGGCAGTCAATTCCAATATCATTTCAGATTCCAGCCACTGTTTAAAACCACTCTATCATGATTGCTACAAGAATGTGTGTCCACTAAAATCCATTCAATCTCCTACCCAGGGAGGTTTGACTCACTTACATGAGGCCTCTTTATGTTAGCTTAGCAACATGAAGCAATCATAAAAGGGATGCAAATGCAAAATAAGCCCTTCTCCATGCTGTGTCTATATCATCTCCTGCATAATCTCCCTAGCCTTAGTGCCTGATGCTCCCCATCCCACTCTTTTTTTGTCCTTCTTAGGGTACCCTGTGTGAAAGTAAATCATTAGCTGCTTAGAGCAGGGACATGTAATTATAGGCATTCAAAGCATGCAGAGAATGCACTGGAAAAAAAGTGTTTTCATAAGAAAAAAATGCTCTCTCTGCTAAGAAATAACTGAGTATTTCCTCTCATTGTCAGTGGATGGGAAAATCTTGGCTACTTTATTTCCACAACAGTGTTGCCTAAGAATCACTGCTCCCTTTCTAAGCCCTTTTTCAACTCAGGGATGACAGTTTTCAGCATATGCAGATTGCTTTCTCCCCTTTCCTCCCTCCCCCCACACATCCCCTGTCAGTTACAGTTTGTAAACTGAGGAACTGAGGAAGAACTAAGGCTTCCCCAACCTCCAGATAGTTCATACCCAGGTAGTAGATGCCAGTGCTTGCCACTCCACAATACCTGAGGTGGGCATGAGCTCCTCTACTTTCCTCATCATCTGAGTACCCTGGCAGAGCCAAATGATGACCTACATTGATTTGATTTTAAAGTGCATTATGTGTGATCTCGGAAATAAGTTTTCAGAGTTGTGAACTTAATCTGAAACAACTGTTACATATACATCTCCATGAAAAGGCAAACTGGTTTGGGATGTGGAAAATTAATATAGTCTTCTAAAAATACTTAGTAAAAATGCATTCTTAACCCTAAATGTCTTTAAGAGATATGCAAATAAGCCATTGCCAGCAGGTAACCTGAAAAGAGATTACCAGGGAATTCATCATGGGGCCCAGAAGCAGAGTAGTGAGAGTGTCCTGGTGTTGCACTTGAAATGAGTCCACTTCCTGATGGACTTCTGCTGTAATCACACACTTTCCCAGCAAGCCTATATGAAAGCAGACAAGGTCACAAGCATGGGGGATTCAAGGACAGACAGATAAGATACTAATCACATCACCTTCCTGCCCTTTATTGGTATGCTTCAACCACACCAGCCCAGCAAGCCATCCTAATCAGGAGCTGCAACCACAAAACCTCACAAAATGCTCAGATTCAGGGAAGATGGTTCAGGGCCATCACTTCCTCTCCTTGTCATGTTGGCTCATTTCCCAAATAAATAACAAAATATATATAGGGTTTTCTGTTTTCATTCCGTCCTTCACCCACATATACAAATGATGAAAACAGATACAAGCATACTACTACCTATTGTTACAGTCCCTTACTTTGGAACAGACAATTATTTCCTTTTTCTAAATACATAAAATTATAGAAATATATATATTAATTCTCCCATAATATTTTAGAAGGTTTCAAAAAATATTCCATCTACAAGATTTGAAATCTGAGATTTCAGAAAGCAGCTGGGAAGTCAAAGTACTTACTGCCACTTTTGCAAGGGGTATTTTTGCATCTACCTTTTCTCCTCTTTTCTAAAACAAATGGCACACAGATGCTCTGGTAACCTAAACAGTATCCAGCACATGAGAGAAAGTGAAAAACCAAATTAATAAGTGGCATTTTTAAAAATAACCTGCTCACAGACACTTTTTTTTCCAGGTTGGCAAACATGCTGAGATCTGAGGGCTTAAGTCACTGATTATTTTTTTGTTTGTTGCTTCCTATTTAATGTCCTGACAATATTTGCATTGTCTACATTAATGCTACAGGTTAATTAAGTATTATCTTTAAATGTATTTCCTTTTATCAGTTTTAATTGCAGAGGCTTTCAATTTCAAACCAAAGCCCCTTTTTGATGAAATCTTCAGAAAGTAAATAGAAGCTTCAGATTTAGCTTCTTATTAATATTCACTATCTTGTATACCTTCATTGTGTCTTTTTTTCTTTTCTAAAACTCATTTCTTCATCTCTTTCTTCAGATCAAAATTGCTTCATGCTTCTATGTTTTTGCCACGTACCTGTTGGCCTATTCTCATTTATATGTATATGGCTTCAGCTAGAGTATGGAGTTAATAAAGTGATGGTACTATATCTTTCCATTTTTTCTATGTTACAGAATTGCTCTTTGCAGATTACTGCAGAGATTTATAGTGAGCTGTCCAAAGTAGCCTCCAATACTGTACTTCCAACTCCACAGTCACTTAATAGAGAGGGCTTAATTATATCAGTGTCACATCTGGCATTTCAGCTGTTTCCAATTGGACTGTCTTGTATGTTACAAAAAGAGTATTATTTATTCATTGTAGCTTAGAGCCAGATACTCAAAGTCACCCCTTTTGGAGTCTTTAACCAATCTTATTGATCTTCTCTGAGTTTTTTCATGGAAAATTGTTTGGTCAGGACACTGGTAATGAAATGAATGTCATAATCTGTGAAATATATACAGTATTTCTGTAGGTATTTTCATGTATTAAGAAAGTGTACCTCTTTGAAGAATATAAAATAATTTAGGTGTAGCACTACTCAATCATTCAATGACTTAAATCTACTCATTATGAATAGTCAAATCCAGTTTGTTAAACATTTTATTTCTATCTTTCATTCCTCCAAGTTATAAAAGGCTTCTTGCCACATTACCAAATAATCAAGTTCACCTTCCTAGCCTTTTTAGCCTTTCACTAAGCCATATAAGTTTTATTTAATATTTGGCTTTTTTATTTAGCTTTGTGTTCTGATATGCCATTAAGTTTTCAGGATACTCCTTTGTGAGCAGCACCTTTTCCTCCCACAGTTCAATTGTAATTTTCCTTATCTTGTATGACTGATGTCTTTGGCAGATGTCTTTGTCTGACCTGAATACTCTTTAGCACCTGTCAGCCTTCCCCTGCTCTTGCTTTATATAATTTCCCTAAATATTTTCAGTTCTCTGGGGTGGCAGTTTTGCCCTGTTAGGAAAAAGGAAGAATCACTTTCTGTAGAGGACCTTTTTCTGCAAAACTTCCTGCATTTCTAAGTATATTTGAATTCCTTGTCATTACTTGTGTTTATCTCCTACAACTCTGAGATTTTGAGTACTCATCCTGTGCTGCACACGTTGGTAAGTTGGGGTACATTTCATGAAACTGTTGCTTAGAGGGGCATCTTTTTCCTGTTAATTTAATTTTGATTTGTAAGACTCATTTCCCTTCCAGCTGTCAAATCCATAGGTAAAAGATCAGAATCTGGTCAGAAGGGTCTCTCAGGTCTAGCCAGAACTTTATTGATATCCCAGGAAACAAACCATCTTCACACCTGCACATACCTTCCCAACCTTCACCTACCCAGTAAAAGACTTATTTATAATACTGAATTTATTAATATAATAACTGAATTTCCCACTGACAACTCCACCTCCTGGTGTTAGAGGAGTAACAATATCACCACCAGTTCTAGCCTGAACTGATGACATCATTGAATATTTCCACAAAAAAGAAATTACAATGAATGAGCAAGCAAAACATGTAAATTATGTTTCCAAAGTCTTTCTTCTAAGAAGTTGCAATATATTATCACTGATAAGGTTTGCACTTTTTTTTTTTTTTTTTTTTTTTTTTAACATAGAAATGATTTTTTATTCTCTGAAAACATCACAGACAAGGAACTGCATTTTAAGTGGTAGTGGCACAGTTCTTCATTGACATCCATTTCTCATATTATTTTCCCTTGTGGCAGTTTCCCTCAGGCTAGAGCACAGGCAGCTAATCGTTCCAGGAACAAAACTTTGGATTAAAAGATTTCCAAGTCCATTACAGAAGTCCTAATGAAAGTATTTACTTTCAAAGTCATATTTAACAATCAAACACAGTTCCCACTCAGGCTGTAGTCAGTCTTACAAGTAAGCCAAGGGCTGACTTTAGAATATAAAGCAAAAGTGCTTTATATTCTGCAAATTCTGCAAGAGTGTTCTGCACATTGAAACTTCAGAGTAGTTTCTCCAGTTGCAAGCCCTAGTTAAAGGCTTGCCAACATATTACTGCCTCTCATGCATATTCACGGTGACTGTTTGGAAATATCTATCTTTAAACAAGCAGGAAAAATGGGCAAGATTCAAAGGCACCATTAAAGATAGAATGAACTGACTTACTATTGCCATAGGTTGGGCTGACATTTTAAATTGTAGTTTGGAAAGATGAGGGAAGAGATATTATTGACAGGAAAAAGGATGAAGGGGAATTTTAAAAAGAAAGAAAAAAGTAATGCTGAGACAAAAATACTGTGAAAGGCAAAATGAAAAGATTTCCCATTTACGAGTAATCTTCTAAAATATAAATCACTGGACTGTTTCTCCCCTGTAGAGATAATCCTGAATTTTTCCTTCCTTTGTAAAGGCCAGGTAAAGGCTCAATGAAAGCATCTCCTATGTAAACCGAAAGTTGTTTTCTTTACAGGTCATCTTTTTAAATTTTCAGTTTCTGAATCTTTTCAATTTCTGTCAGTTGTAAATAGCAAAAGACCAGCTGTTATAAATATCATAGGCTATAGAGACATCATCAGTTAAATACAGTTAAAAGAAACTACGCTTGGATATCTCATAGATGCCATTCATGTGTTCTTGCACTGGTTTTTGATACTGCAGCAGAGATAAACTTGCCCTATGCATGTTCTGAAAAGCTTATACCATCACTTCAGAATTAGGCTGTGAGGTTGCAAAGAGCTGAGGACCCTCTGCAGTCCACAAGAACTGAGGGTTTACAGCATCATAAGGGACTGGCACTTTTAATTATCAAAGCTAGAGTCCTTGGGCAAAATCATTCCCTAACTCAGAGCTATTATTTCCAGCAGTTCTTCTGATGAAGTATAAGCAAACAGCTCTGGAGTCTTCTACACAGTAGGAAATTTAGAAGCAGTTTCACTGCAAATGATTTCCTACAAATAAAAAGACACCAATAAACACAAAACTGTGAATTTCGATTTTCAGAAATGACCTAATGAACTGAGACAGTGAAGCTAATGTGCCCCAATTATGTCAAGGAGGAGAGAGGGGAGGAAAAAGAAATGAAAAAACAAAGAACGAATTTGGATCATAAATGGTTCTGATTTCACCCTTCTGAACATCCCATTTTAATTCACGGTGAACCACTAAGCAACTGAAAATAGACTGCAATTTTCTGAAGTTGAGGGTTTTAAGGTGCACAGAAGGACAATGCTTTGAACTCAGCATGGAAGAGCACCACAGCAAGTGTTCCTGAAGGCAGTGTCCTTGGAGCAGGTAAAAAATACAGTTGTGTCATCATCCTCTTCCAGTCTACATGATGCATTTCTTTTGTGAAGGGCCTGCTCTACAATGACAGATATGTCACTCAATGTCGAACGTAGCTTCAAAGGTGCCACCTCTTCTCTTTGCACTTCCCTGAACTGTGCTGGAGACACACACACTTGTATCCACACAGGGAATCTTGGCAAAACACCCCTTTCCATTCCTCTGCATTCTCCTTTCCTGCTCTATGGCTTTAAAGACAAATTCTAGTGTTTGTTCAGCTAGAGATGTGTCACTTGCCAGAGACAAAATGTCCCTCTTAGCAGACAGACTATGTTATACAGTTTAGTTTGGAATTTCTTGTCTTGCCTTTGAATCTTTTCTACAATCTCCTCCCATAATATTCTCCTTTTAGCTTCATTCCCACTGTGTTGCCCTTAGTATGCTCAGTCCCCTTCATTTAACCTCACTTCAGTGTACACTTCCTCTACATTTTGCATTCCGTTTCTCTTATCAACACAACGAAAACTTTTCCTAGAAAGTGCCAAAAATGAACATAGTTTGCCACCTTTCCATTATCTACTAAAGCCCTTGCCTCTATTTCTAATTTCTTGTGTTTAGGTTACAAATTTAGCAGAGCTGGAATCATTTACTGATTCACATGAATACAGTACCTAAAACAAAGGTCCTCCTGCTGAGGAATAAGAGTATATTTTTCTCCCTCTTCTTTTTAATGTGTATGATGGAATAAGGAACTTTGTGAGAAGCATTGGAAAACATTTCTAACAGTAGGATAAACTTTTCTTACCTTCAGGCTCCACCATAACAAAGGATGTTTACTTCTTATCCCAAAGTATAGACTCATGTCAGCAGAATTGTGGGCATTGTGCCTTGCCACCCCATAAGAGTACAAGCAGAGGAAAATCTGTGATCCTTTCCTGTGTTACCATACTGAACACAGAGAGGCTCTGAGGTAGGAGACCTCATTTTTCACTATTAAAAAATGAACTTGGTGATTTGAAGAAGCTGTTTGAAATCAATAGGTTGCAATTCTGTAAGGGCAAGTGAAAGTGCTACAGTTATATAATCAACTGTGTAAACAGAAGGTGGAAAAAGAGTCTGTAGGAAACAGTTAGTGGCCTATGGGAGGTCACAAGCTGAACAGAAATAAACAGTCTCACCTCTCTGCAAAAACTATTGCAGAGTTTACCTGGGCAGTACCATGTGTAAGATTTGCCTGTAGTCACTCCAGAATCAGTAAGCAGCTAATGTACTGTATGCACCTTTAAGCACTCTGCTTTAAAAGAGATGTGAACTTCTTGCATAAGTCCAAGGAGAGAAACAAGGTGGATTAGCGGACTGGAAAAAAATGATCTGCAGGTAAAGATTGAACAAAACCAGAGTTGTTCAGTTTGGAGAGTGAAACACTTAAGAGGAAATGTCATAACAGACTTGAACAGTACCCTGCTGAGGAATCAGAATCAATTGTTCTCCATGTCCACAGGGATTAGAACAAGAAATAATGGAAAGTGGAAACTTTAGACTAGGTATTAGAAAACGTTTCTAGCTTGATGAGAGCAAAGCATCAGAACAGATTGCCTGGAAAGACTGCAAAATCCATATCATCGGATTTTTTAAGAATAGGTTCCAGACGTTTTATCAGATTCTGCAATAACATTTGTAATAACACCTTATGTCTGTATTCTGTGTTTTATAACAAAGAACCCCAGGGTGCAGCTACCTTCTAAGTAAAACATACAGACAGAAAAAATTTGCACTCCCCTTTTTCTGACAATGAGAAAAATATCTCAAAGTAGCTCAGTCTCCTGCTTACTGAGTTGTAGGCATGCCCTAAAAAAGGATTGTGCTGATAATTTGGGGTCTCAGCTCCAAGGTCCCATCAAGCTATAATGACTCCATTGAGTCTGAGTCACCTGATCACCCTACAGACGTCTGTAAAGTAAACAACTATAACAACTCATCATAGTGCTTTCCCTTTGTAGTCAATGAAAGGAAGCTGGTATGTTTAGGCAGTGAATCACTTGGCCTCCTTAGGTATACAACATAAGCTATATTTCATTGTTTCCCAGGCTGGGAGTGGATGCACCAGTTAGGAATCTGAGCTTTCCAACTCCTCCCTTTGTAACCCAGCATTTGAAATAAAGTACTTTGAAGCTACATATTTGCATATAGAAAAGCATGGATGTGACTTGGCCGTTCTCAGTACATGGTTGAGGTTTCTATGGAGTAAATTTTATATTTAGGAGCAGAAACAGGAAACATTCCCTTTCTACAATTTAGCATGTTAAGATGATGGTTCAATTGTAAGAAGATGAACTGCCTGACAAAGCTTGTATGATAGTTGAAGATGGACATGGGAATATGATCTCTTCAGCTCTCATGTGATTCTATATTTACCACGTGGTCCATCCTGCATCTAGAAAGTGAAAAGGATCTCTCCAGATATGCTAGAATAAAAGTCAATTCTAGTAACAGCTTTCATATTGCCTTTCTCCCAGAAATCAATCTCCTTTCACACTAGATTTGTTTCACAAATATGAAACCTTTCTCCTGGTCTGCTTCACAGAGGTTTTCTTCCTTACTTCAAAAACAGCATGTCTTTAGCTTCAAATGTCTCTCTCTCTTTCCTCCATCTCTTTTTGCCCTCACTCCTAGCATGAGGTCATACCCTTAACTGTGTCACGAGCTTTTAGAGAGACCTGACTAATTCTGAGAAAGGATGGCTCGTTTAGGTGGCATAATCAAGATTCTCCTTGGGACCACAACACAATTCAGGAACTTTATTAGCTAGGCATTCTAGCAGAGGTGATCAAACTGAGGACCTCTGCCCTTGGCCTCTTGTGCTACAGGTGAGGGAGGTTGCTCTGCAGCCACAGAGTGGAAGGTTGCCAGGTCAGCTGTGGGCACTGGGCACAGCAGCAGACCAAAGGGAGCTTAGCAAGAACTAGCAGTGCTTTATATGAACTCCAGGCAGGTGCTGAGCCATCACTTTTTGCTTCTGAACAGCTCCTGTCTTAGGCTTTGCCATACCAAGTGGGCCTCCTGTTAAAGGGGGTGACCTATCCAGCCAATGCCCTGCTGACTTATACACAAGGCTGAGTTACTAATTTGAAAAGCATTTTACTTCCATGGATCATGACATTTGGAGAAGGGGCTGCAGTGTCTATTTTTAATTTTGCCATTTCCCTGGACTGGGATGGAGTCAGAAAAGTGGGGGGAAGCTTCCATTTTGCTCATACATTGATCTATTTAATTGCAGATCCTCCAGGACATGGATGCAACAAAAGAAAATGTCTGAATTGGGATTCTGCTGACTGTGCCTCTTATTCTGAAAACACAGTACAATCACAGTACTCATTTGGCTTTGTTTTAGTCCTGTAGTTGGAGAATTGCCACTACTGGTCCCTTTGGCCACTTTCCGTCATCTCTTCCAAAAAAAGCCAACTAGCTTGGCTACTCTGAGGGCTAGTTTGGCAGCTGTTAACTTCCAGATTATATTTCTTGAACACTGGCATCTGCAGCAGTGACCGGCCCTTCCTCTGGCCTCTGCCCTGGCTTAGTTCCCAGCAGCACGACAGCCTCAGGTTGGTGCAGGACCAGTCTGCTGCTGGAATCCCTTTACATCCTGGTGGCTGCTCTCCTTTGAGTCTGCCATGAAAATAGAAAATATGCTTCATAGGAGCTGCCACACTTGCAAACAAACTCAATGGGCTGCATCTTGTATTCAAGACAACCACAGGCCTAGTACTACTCCAGATACACCTGGAAATTTGTTGTTGCCACAACGTGGCTGAAAGAGGTGCAAATCACTTTTATTTGAGGCTTTTCTTCATAAACAAGGCAGAGATTTCATACCTGCCTTATTTTCTGATCCAGTTTTCACAAAGATTTCTTGTATACAGTCACACAATTGAAAGCAATAAAATTTAATTATCACCCATCAGCAGATGCATAACTAACAGACTATGGCAGTACCCTAAGCCTGGATGAATCAATGTAACACAAGAAGGCAGCCCACATTTTTATATAGCACTAGAAAACTCTTTAAGTTTAGAGTCTGCACTTGAAATAGGAGATGGAAATGGATAGGACACAAACTAATATGAATAAGGATTTGGTAGATAAAGATCACTAAAGCCCAAGAAATCGTGTAAAGGACTAAATTCTACATCGAATGTGCAGCCTATGGAATTTTAAAAATAAATGCTCAAAGCAGGTTCCAGGTGCTTCTTAAATCACTGAGTCCTGTCTGAGACCAAGATTTGTATGATAGTTGAAGATGGACTAGCCTTAGTATGTTTTTATAGCAGAAATCTAACTCCCAAAAACATGTATGAGGAAACATGGTAGGACTTGCAACCAGTGAAGCAGGCAGTGTGTACTCTATGTCCGTTTCATCTTGATGTAACATTTCGCATGCAAATACAAGGTTCATTTTTTTCGAGGTAAGTTCAAGATGCAAAGTTCATTCAAAGCATCCCAAGAACTCCCCATTGCCTACAGAGCTACTCTGCACAGGAAGGAATCATGTCAGACACCAGACATGCAGAGGCTGCTACCCTGTCTCCTGGGACAGTTCCCAGTCATTCAAATCCTTTGCCAGAACACAACACAATAGTCAACAAGCAGGGAAAGGGAAAGTAGAGGGACAACAACAGACCAAAACAACTGTGTGTCTATCCCTTGTTTCTGTGAAGATTTGATATGCTGTAGATAAAGTATTACTTCCCATGAGATCTAATTTCCCAGTCAGGAATTGCATCTATCTGCTCAAGACCCCTCATTGACTAGGTACTGGTCAGATGTGAAGGTTCATTCTCTGAGTGGCATGGCCCTGTAGATCACATTGAATTCCTGTAGCAACATATTGAATCTCATTGTAGACAAGACAGTGTGCCAGTCACTAGGCAGAGTCTGATAAGCTGTTGATCAAATTGAGGATACACAACATCTGTATTGTCTGATCCATTCTGGGACATTCAAGCTAGACCAAACTTTGCTTTGGAATCACAGCAACGTTGGCCACAGCTGATATCTACTGAACTCCGATATAAGCAAATGAAAATTTACAGAGCAAATTTCTCAGGTATAGAAAGGGTGTTCAGCACTTACTGTGCAATAATAGAGTCTTTTGATTAGCAAATGAGAATTTACGTGGGCAAGTACAGGAAATCTGGTTTCATTACAGAAGCTGAAAATGGGGCAGAGGCAACCAGGCACCGATGATGCTGCCATTAAATAGGAAATTTCCAAACAGGATATCACTACATACCCTCCATTCTGCCCTCTCTTACAGTCCTTGTGCAGTGTGTGTAGCAAGGAAAAAGTTGCAAAATGGCTACATTTCGTCACATTCTGGTTCATCTAATGTTCTCAAGAGATTTCAGCTTCAAGCTATTCTAGCCGAATTTCTGGCTTCAGAAAAATCACAGATCTCTGACCCCTCTCTTAGGCCCTCAGCCATGAGAGTGAGTTCATATGAATCTACTAGCCGTGCTTGTAATTAGGATATTTTAAAATCTCCTATACTCTCTACAAAGCATCATTTGCATTTTAAATGTAAAGTATTGCTACACTTAATACAGCTCTGCAATCAATCTGAAGTCAGCAGCATCGCATCCTTTCAATGGGTGGATTTAGTTGATATGAGTTAAAAGGCATAGCTGCAAAAGAAGGATCCTGATAAGCTACTACAGGCACCACATGCCATCATGTCTTTCAGAATGGAACAAAATCCATATTAATACTAATTAAGGTCTTCATTTAGCTCTCCCAACTGGTCAGACGCTCCAGAATCCAATTCTCTGATTACTAGATGATTTCTAGCCTAAATTTGCGTATGGGCAATCACAACACATTGATTCTTATGGCAACATTGTTCAGCTGAAGGAAGTGTTTTTTCTTCCTTTGTGCTTACCCCAGGATCTATTAAACAGAGCAGACATAACCCCTTTCTCCTAGGCCTAACAAGCCACCTTTTAGTCTCCTCTCAAAAAAAAAAAAAAAAAATAGCCTGGCGTTACTCAGAGTCACTTATTTCTTCCTTGAACATGAGTTACTAGAATTGCACATAATTTTCCAGATAAAATACCAATTTTCCATCTCAATAGAAGTACCTTACTTGACTTGCCTAAGGAACATTTGATCTTTTTCATGGATAAATCATATTGGGATATGTTGGTCATTCTGTGACCATTTGATTCAACCAAGCTTCCTTAATTCCTTAGTAATTTCCAAAATTTGATTTCTCCAGCTTACTAAATAAGTTCCTTTTAAAAATTCCTAGATGCAGTGGCTGAGTTCTAAAAATGTTCACTTCACTATTCTTCCTCTCTGTTTTTCAAATGAAAACTCAAGTTCACTCATGGGGTAAGAACTTTCCAGTTGGATTTGACTGTATGGATTGAACTTCCATATCTGGGCCTGACTACCACTCTGTGTCAGGCATTTTACTCATTATTCACATCATCTCAATATCAAAAGGACATTTTTTCTTACTGGAGTGGATAAAACTGGACAAAATACATTGCAAGAAAAACAAATTAAGTCAGCAAAGAAATTAGAACAGTTGAATTGCTTCCCACTGTAGTGATGGTTCTTTTCTCTCTTATTAAAAACACAGTCAAGCTTCATAGTCAAAGAAATTTTGTCTTTTATCTTTAAGCAAAGATACAAAGCATCTCATAGATAGGGAAACCAATGCAAAAAGCCATGATGAGATTTTGCCCAAGCAGGTAACACTGCTGGCTGCACAACTCATAGCTGAAATCCTTGCTTGGAGGAATTCACAAAGACACCAGCATTTGCTTCACATAGACTAGGTTTTTGTAATAATGATTGGTAAAATAAAAAGAGCTGTAAAATGAAATTCTGTTTCTGATTTTGATTTCTTTGTCTGAGTTTTGGGGTTTTTTGCTGGGTTTGGGATTTTTTCTGTATGTGTAATGAGGCTATTTGTGGTTTAGTTTACTTTTCATTCGGTAGCTACTCAAGCCCCACTTCAAATTTTCCAGAACTGATGATACAAGCTTCTGCATTGTTGAAAACCCCACCAATAAATAGATGAAAAGAAAAATGCTCCTTATCATGTATATTTCTACTTTGATTTAGTTTAGGTCAATCTGGGCCAGAAATATATTTTTAGCATTCCTTAACAGGCAATTTCTCTCATTTTCAATAAATAATATTTTGACATGCCCCACTGTAATACTCAACAACTACAATGCAATCACAATAGACAATTAACTTCTGTCAAATCCCAAACCAGGATATTTATGTCAGAACAAGGTTGAACTATTTACTATAATCATAGAATAGAGAAGCTTACCTCCTACCCAAGTCTCTGTCCAAAGTGAATTAAACTCTCCTGAATTCTCATTCTATGAATACAAATGGTTTTTACGTATCATACAGCAAATTACTAACATTCTTGCAGCATCTCAAGGCACATGAACTTTGAAATGGAAACTGTCATGTCAGAGACATCACTCAACAACTCTTTATTTGAGGAATTTACCGGAGACAAGGGGCTGAGACACTAAGTAACAGGTTTATTCTTGCAGAAGTGGTTTTTTCTCATTATTTTGCTATGCAAATATTACCCAACACCAGAACACGGAAAGGTTTCCATAAATTCCCCCCACTTTCTGCTTTATATCATTCTTGAAGGGTTTTCCTGGTGTTTCATTACTTGGATGGGTGCACTGATCACTGTGTAATAGAGGCTCAGCCCAAAGAGTAGTGGTGAATGGATTTAAATCCAGATGTCAATCAGCAACTAGTAGTGTTACCAAGGGCTCAGTGTTGGGGCCAGTCCTGTTTAATATCTTCGTCAAAGATCTGGGCAAGGGGATTGAGTTTTCCTCCAGACAGTCTGCAGGTGACATCAAGGTGGGCAGGAATGTTTATCTGCTGGAAGGCAGGAGGGGCCTGCAAAGTGATCTGGACAGGCTGGATTGATGTGTCAGGGACTGGCACGTTGTATGACGTTCAACAAGGAAAAGTTCCAGGTCCTGTGTTTGGGTCACAACAACCCCACGGAGCACTACAGGCTGTGGGCAGAGTGGCTAAAAGACGCCTGAGGACCTGGTCTACAGCCAGTTCAACATGAGCCAGCAGGATGCCCAGGCGGCCAAGAAGGCCAAAGGCATCCTGGCTTGTAGCAGAATTAGTGTGGCCAGCAGCACCAAGGCAGTGATCGTCCCCCTGTACTTGGCTGTACCAGTGAGGCTGTACCTCAAAACTCATGTTCAGTTTTGGGCCCTGCACTACAAGAAAGATGCTGAGGTGCTGGAGTGTGTTCAGAGAAGGGCAACAAAGCTGGTGAAGTGGCTGGAATATAAGTATGATGAGAAGGAACTGAGGGAGCTGCTGGTGTTTAGTCTGGAAAGGAGAAGGCCCAGGGGAAACCTTATCACTGTCTACAACTGCCTGAAAGGAAGGTGTAGCCAGGTGGGGATTGGTCTCCCAAGTAACAAGGGACAGAACAAGAGGAAATGGCCTTAGGTTGTGTCAGGGGAGGTTTATGTAGGGTTTTAGGAAAAATTTCTCTGCTGAAAGAGTCGTCAGGCATTGGAACAGGCTGCCCAAGGAAGTGGCTATATCACCATCCCTGGGGGTGTTTAAAAGATGTAGATGTGGCATTTAAGACATGGTTTTAGAAGTGGACTTGGCAGTATTAAGGTAATGAATGGCTGGATGTGATGATCTTAAAGGTCTTTTCTAACCTAAATGATTCTAGAATTCTATAATTTTTATGTTAGATTGCAGGTGTCAAAACCATGAGTTAAATGATTGAGTTTTTACTATCTTGGAGAATCCCTGCTGTACTATTTGCTCAGAATTGCTTTTCCTTCCTATACACAGCAGGAAACAAAGAACTGGATCCCATCATAGAATGGGTGAAGGCTGTGCTGGACAACCATCACTTTCCAGGTTAGAAAAGACTGCAAGCTATTTAAAAAATAAAACCCAAATCTGTCTGGTCACTTCAGCTTTCTCCTATGTCTCCTTTGGTGTGGATCACAGAGACCACAATGCTTCCTAGGTACAGGAGGAAGGGTGGGCCTCTGGAGGGGATCAGCAGGGGCAATACTCAAGAATGCAAGGTTCAGTCACAGAAAACAGTGCAGTAAGGAACAGAGTTCAAGAATTAGGTCATTATTAATCAAATTACAGATCAGTCCCAATAACCACAGATTTCCTTGCGCCTGCATTCAACAGCCCTTTTGTAAGATATTCATAGAGTAGGATCAATACCTCTCTGGAGGTAAGTGGCATAAATTATGTCTCAACATATACACCACAGGAGCTTTACTGTGTGTTGTATACAGTAATTGCATTTTATAGATGACTGTGGAAGGTTTCAGCTTTCATTGATTTTTATCATAAACTAAAAGGCAGCAAGAAGAAAAGAACAGCAGTTTATATGAAGAAGCCAGTCAGCTGAAGCTGCAAAAGAAAATGAAAATTTGGCAACGTACGTGCGATCAATCCATGTTTCATGCAGAAATGAATGCAGATATTTGAGCCTCTCCACTCAGAGCAGCAAAAATCTTGAGTGCCACAGAAATCTCAGTTCATCTAATAGCAGTCAATTGTGCTATCCATCAGCAGGGTTTAAGACTATAAGAAGTCTTTCTAATTACAGCACTTTTAACACTTCTTATACCAGGAATGCCATCTGAATCATTTATGAAACAAGGTAACAGGTTGTGTTTTCATTATCACACATAATGTGACCACATTCACATTCTAATTGAGGTGAGGGACTTAAATTAAGATCATCATACTATCCAACATTTGTAACTTTCAAAAGTGTATTTTTAAAACAGTGCTTTTCTGATTTTCTTCTTTTTCATGTCCTTCACAGCAAGCAATTCAGAAGAGATGTTAATGCAGCATAACAACTCTTTACCCTTTTTCAAGGCCAATTTTGCAATATGGGCAAAGTGATTGGAAATGTAGTCCTGAAAAAGCTTAAACCATCTGTCAGGGACTCAGTTAAGAAGATCCACACTGTTTCACAGCCAAAGATGTGGATAAATTATGCCTGGCTAGAAATGTCCAAGGCATGTGGGTTACCATTCAAGCTTATTAGGATGAATTGCAATTTTTTTTATTGTTCATTACCCTGGTAACATAATCTTTTCAAATTATAATATGCAATTAACCATGCAGACTGGAAAGCAAGCAAGTGGTAAACACGGGTACTAATGATTATAAAAGCTCCATGTCTTGTTATATCAAAAAGCCATGTATGTGTATGCACCCAAAAGCCTATTTGTTTGTCTCTGTTGACATAGCTTTGCCTATATTTTTGTGCTCTGTATATATTTATTTATGTTACTGATTGTGTTTAATCATATGCCATAAACCATTTGTCTATTTTATTCCTGAAATGTATTTCACAAAAAAAAAAAATAAATAAATAAATAAAACAAAACAACAACAATTAAAAAAAAAAACTATGTGGAGAATGAGAGGTTGGGATTGCTTTGGTTAAGTTTTGACTTAAGCTAGAAGACATAAAAACAATATTAATGTTATGCTGTTGTTTTAATACCATTCTTGGTTTAATGGACAACTGTTATCCCAGCATTTCTAA
This sequence comes from Acrocephalus scirpaceus scirpaceus, assembly GCA_910950805.1. Classification (NCBI taxonomy): domain Eukaryota; kingdom Metazoa; phylum Chordata; class Aves; order Passeriformes; family Sylviidae; genus Acrocephalus; species Acrocephalus scirpaceus. Next base: position 127,548,677 of record OU383773.1, read on the forward strand.
ACAAGGATTTTTCCAAAGTATTTCATAAACAGTCTCCATCATATACCCTTTAAACACCATAAATACTGTATGAAGCTTTTATCAGAAAAGTGAAATTGATTATTACTTGAGGGAAGGCCTCTGGACAATATACAAAATAAAAATAAATCAAATTTTCCCATCTAAATTTCTGCTCTATGATTTTTAAAACCCCCACAGACACTGTAAATGCTAAAAGGTATGTGAAGATCTATGCTTATTATATACGTGAGAGTTATGAGAATTATTTGATAAGCAATAGTCATTTTGTGCACAAAGGCTATAACTAGTACTTAGCTATGTGAGATTTTCTCCTCCACAGCTATTAAAAAATTCTTCCAAGTCCTGAAATTTATTCCTTTCCTGCTTCAGAAATTACCACTAATTTCACCTGGGAAAGCATACAATCTGTAAACGAAGCCTGTCCAACTAAATTTAACAAACCCCTTAATACCTAGGCTTTCACATTTATGAGTATTTTTTCTGATTAGTCTCTTAGGGGTCAAAATAATCTTTGATTTTCTCACACTAATTTCACTGTCCAGGAATGGAAGATGTTAATATATCTGAGAAAGCCTATTGAGGAGGTGAAAGTAAAACAAAGAAAATTATCTGAAATGCTGATGGCAAGCAAAAATTTCATACTTTTCTCTTTCTTTCATCTTACCACAAAAAAATTTTTGCATATTTGAACCAGTCCTTCTTGGGAAAAGGAAAATAGGATTAAGAGAGGCATTGAATGATCAGGGTGATGGCAGCAAATCATCACTGTAAAGTGATGCAATGTACAGTGTACAGGTACCCTTACAAAACCCAGACTGGATCCCTCATGACCACTCAAAGCAGTTACCAGGCCACGTATTTTGTACAGGTGTAATCAAGTGAAAATATACAATGATCACCAATTCAAAAAATGGATGCTATGCAGCCAAATTTCCCCACAAAACCACCTTGGCATCCACACAACCTGAATGGTCTTTTTTATATTTTCTCTGGATTATAAAAGTGATGTAAAATCCATTAATGCAGCAAGAAACAAACAAACAAACAAAACAAAACAAAGCAGCAGCTGGCACATTAGGTGCTGTTCAGGTGCCAACATAGCAGTCTGCAACTAACAAGATTATTTTGTGTTTGTTTTGCTGATTATATTCAGTGGAAAATAGATTGCAAGTAGGAATAGCAGCTTTATCAGTGAGGCTGACTGGAGACTCCAATAGGCTTTCTGCAAAAAAATCACTTGAACTGCTTTTTACTCACATCACTTTGGTTTTTTTCTCTGTCTCCATTTTTACACTGGCAAAGCTTGTTTTTCCACTTACGGTGGCTGAATATATGACAGTATTCCTAGTCAAGAGCATCTAATTTAGAGAAGTTTGGGCCAAGTGACATCTTGGACTGAATTTGAACAGATAACCCAGATAATGGAAAACCAAATGACTTTACAGTACTGTGGTAGCTAGGGCATGGGTTAGTTTCAGACATTGGGGAAAAAAAAACCCTAAGGAAAAACATGGTGCCCCTTCCTGATGTTATTTATTTGAGCAAATTTGAAAGGTTGTCCTCTTATGTCTTTAAGCTCCCTCCTCCACTATAACAATGAGCCAGTTGAGCTATCATTTATCACAGCAGGTTAAAATTGTCACAGCCTTTTCTGACTGTTCAGGGAAAGAGAGGAAACTCCTGATGAAACCATAGGTTCTCTCCTGGTTCTGTTCAGAATATGAATTTCTCTGCTGTGAGAAGAGCAAGAAGGTTTCATCCAAGTAATTGGAAAAGGGGAATTAGGAGATATACAACCCCTGTCCAGACAAAGATATGAGAAGTAATCTAATCAGTAAAACATGGAGAAGCAACTTACCCCCTACAAAGAAATTAAATGGGGGAGGAATAGAAGGATAAAGATGGAAATCTTACTGGCAGCACATACACGCCAACATACGCTCCACCATCTTAACCACAAGCTTAGATTGTCCTTTGGCTTACTCCTGCAATAGGGCAAGCACAGCTGTCCTGTCTATTCTCCACCACCCTGTGGCAGATTGTAAAGCCCCAATATAGAAAAAAAACCCCTTCTTTTTCCTTCTGCCCTCACAGAAGTCTGAATAATATATCTGTCAAATAACTAGATATAAGCACTACTGTGAAAGGCCTACAAAATATCTTTTAAAGCATGGGAAAACTGTATTTGAGGTTCATTACCTTAGCTCTGTTTATCTGTTATGTAAATCATGTTTCATTTGCCCAAAGTCAGGCTCTGAACTGTACCAGCAGGAAAGAATTTTTTAAGGAGAGCTTCTTTGAATAACCCAACACCTGCACTTCTAATATACCTTCTATTCTTCTACTCTCACTAAATGCTATTTACAGTAGACTTCAAAATTTATTTATGGAGTTTGGTTTGTTGGTTTGTTTTCTAAAAAGGAAATAAGGAATAGATGACAGAACTTCACATTCAGAGATCACCAAATGAAAGACAGAAAACATCCAGTGAGAGAATAATTGTTAGAGGATAAAAAAAACAAAGCCCGTTTTTGATTTAGCCTTTCATATAGCTGGCAGTATTTAAATGTTGACTGGTTTATGATCTTATGTTTTGAAGTTCAAAACAAATCCTGAATGCAATGCAAATGAGATCATTATCTCACCTCTCATCTTTATGTATCTAATTTCTTGATGACCTGTTTTACTTTTCCTCTGCCTTAAAAGCAAGAAATAATTCAGAGACAGAGGAATATTTTTACATTTTTTTTATGTCTCTTACCCAGATCTGATTACTAATCAGAATGAATAAATCATTCTTAAATGAATACTGGGTAGACACAAATGACTGACTAGTCAGTGTTCTCAAAACAACAAGGTATTTTTATGTGGAATAGAAAAATAAACCCTCTGGTAAGTTTTGAGATGTTAATAAAGATAAACATCTGCAGAATTAAAATGATGGTTTCTCAGTTCACCTGACAAAATGACAAATGACAAATGTTAATCAAAATAACCTTTTCATTTAATCTATATAGCAAGTTATTTAGCAAAATGCTAGTTTCAGGCACTGAATTATGAACTTCAGAAGTCTGTGCCAATGTGAATGGATCAGTCTGCTGCTTCTCATTAAACTCTGTTCACAGTACCCATGTTCATCTCCTCATTGTGTGGGGATTTACAAATGAAATGCTTCTACTCAAAGCACTTATGTGCTGGCTTTCTCACTAATTGAAGTATGCTAAAGATGAAAGAAGCTGACCATGAAACATCAAATATATTGAAGTAGCAACCATGTTGCCAACATCTAAATGTAAGGATCTTGAATTATACACACTTACAAACTGTCAGAGGAAAAAAAAAGCTTGAATTCCAGAACAGATTAGGAAAAGCTTGCAAATGTAAGTCCACAGTCATGGCAAATCTTTTTTGGTCCTTCTTCTCTCCCTGTACAACGCACAGGCTGAAGTGAATGCTCAAGTTCACACACTGAGTGGGTAGATTAAATAAAGATCTGCAATAGTTTCTGGGATCTGAAGTTTTCATTAGATATTAGCAGCTTTTCACTGAAATATAAGGAATTTATATGCCACAAAGGTCTATGACTTAGCCCACTCAGATTCATTGCTGACCTGCCTGACATTCAATGTTGTGGATCTTTTCAGAGCCAAATACACAAGCATGTCTATGTGCTGTTCAAAGAGCCTTTGGGGAAAAGGAAAGGTATATATATATAGAAAAAATAATTCAGAATATACATATTCACAGTCATTGTTTGTGGTCAGTTGGAGCAAGAAGGGCTCCTACACAAAATTGAATTCCCTGGTATTGTTGTGTATGTATGTATGGTATGTTCTACCTGCAGCTCAGCTGCTGCATGGTAGAACACAAGCACCCAGGGAGAAAAGGGATCTCAAGTATGGTTTACAAAGCCATTTCACAATGACCAGGAACTCACCTGCAGGTCAGTGAGGTCAAATGCTGCCCTTGAATTATACAGAAATAGACTTGTAGAATCCTAAATTTCCCCAACCTACACCAGCTAGCAGAGTTCACTAGCAATGGAAGTAAGCTGTACCTCCCCTGCGTGTTCTTACTTGGGGTGTGGGGGACTTTTAGACTCATAAAATATTTCAACCAACAGAACTGATGATAACATTTGAAAGAGACCCCTCTCCTGCCCACTCCCTGGTTCCAGCACTGAAATTTGCTTCACAAAATTAAGGACTGTTTATGGAGCTAAACCGTTAGAAAAATTTCTCTTTAGTTTGTTTTCTTGAAGAATGGGGGAGAGAGTAGATAGGAAACCAGACACAACTTCCTAATTCTTTGTTTTGGCTCTGATGTAATTCAGAGTAAACCTATATTTATGGAAGCATTGTATTACTTCAGTAGAGCTGTATAATCTTATCTAGTTTGAAGTAATAGCAAATCCATTCTATAATCTCTATGCATAATGAATAACAAAATAAATGTAGAGACTTAGACCATGATTTTGATGGATAAATTAACATTCCAGCTTTTAAACAACAGACTAAAGCAGGAAGCTAATTTCAGTAAAGAACACTGCTAAAAATAGTCTAACACTGAAGATTAAATGGAATGCCTTTAGAACTGTATCAGCTGACCTTTTGATATTCAATGTTAGATACAGTTTGGCTCTCTGCACCTTAACTTACCTATAAGTCTCATCTCTGAAAAGCCAGTAAAAGTGATGTTTTGTGACATAAGGGATATATTTCCAGGGTCTCTCTGTTTTTTCACGTCCTAGAAACAACCACACCATCTGGCACAATAACCTCTGCACATGCAGTCAAAGTACACAACTTTGCAGCAGCTGAGCAGAACAGTATGGGAAAGGTTGCCTGACAATTTCTCAGAGCTCAAAATAAGAACATTAGTTTCTCACATGCTGAAGAACATCATTAACATGAGTAATTGGAAATGAAATAAAAGGAAAAACTCAAGCTACATGACAACACCACAGCTACAATGTATGAAAATACATTTACTTTTTAATTGGACTTTTACCGTCAATTTGAATTGTGGATATGTGATCCAAAATAGTCACAGCATGCCTACGTGAATTGGCTAATGAGATGTCCGCTGACTGCTGAGCCCTTCAATTAATCAAATAGCTGAATACATTGAAGGTAGCTAAATATTCTTCTCTCTGGTACTCTATTAAAACTCAGCATTATATCAGACATTTTCACGAGAGACTAAAATCTGAGTTCATGTTGGGATAGCCTTCAAACAAAAAATGACACTCATTTAGTGATTCGAACATCTGCTTAATTATCTTTATTACCCTGCTACTTCTTAGGAGTAATATACCAAGAATTTGACTTACAAAATAAATTACCTTTAAGACAAAGAATGGAAGATTAGTTCTGTGTTAGGACACCTGGGAGAGAAGTGGGTTTAAATCCCAATTCTACCATTCTTTTCTGTTTGACCTTGGCCATAACATTTAGTTTTCTACCCTCATTATCTATATCTATTGATGTTACAAGTGATGGTTAGCTCCTCCTTCCCTACAGCAAGTTAGAAGCCATGGAATCCCTGTAAAAATGGTGTTATACAATGATGAGCTAAAAGATGTCAAACACTTCAGAAATGCTTAATGAGAAGGTGCTGTAAAGAAGCAACTTCTCAATATTCCTACATAAAATTTTCATTTGCACATGGAGGAACTGTTCAGGGGACTTCCCAGACTCTCTGTCTTAAGGAAGCAGAATACTATTGAGTATATTCAACTTTTTATGTCCCATCTTGTGATTTTTAGAGACTTATTTTGCCTGTTGAATCCAAGCCTAGCCTCACTCTGTAAATTGTGAGCAAAAACACACTATATCCTCACATACCTTCCCTTTTCAGTTCTACTGAGATACCAAACCAGCTTCCAGAAACAACTGCAAATTAGTGGCTACTACCATTACCTTTATAACAGTGATCTCTGAAAATTCTAGTGATCAGAATAGTAAAGGGAAAGGCGGAAGTATGGGGTTTTTCATAAAAGATACCATTAGCTACACTCCATATTCACTCACAGTTTGCTGCATACAACTTCAGCATTTCTCCAGCATGCAGCTAGGCTTCTGCTGTGGTCCATTTCCTGGACCATTCTACAATGGAGTCCTTCTGGACACCTCTCTTAGGCAAATGAAAATCTTATAGATGAGAATCTTCTTTTTCCAGCAGTAGAGGTTCCTAGTCCCCCTCTTCAGCATTACACATGATTGAGGAAGTGATCTGTTGCAGAATACACAAACTAAAAAGCAGAACTTAAAAATAAGAATATTCAGATAATATTGCTCACATCTTACCCAACATTTATCAGCAATCTTGATTTAATCAGAAATTGTGATGGGATGGCCCCATGCAGTAGTTATGTTTCCACCCAGTCAGTCACTCACTCTGTCCCCAGAAGGACAAAGGACATAGTCAGAACGGCTAAAGCAAGAAAAACCTTATGGGTCACAATAAAGACTTTGTTAATAGAGTTTAAAGAGAGAGAGAGAAGAAAAAAAATAAATAAATCAAGTGATGCAAAGGCAATTTCTCACCATCTCTCACAAACAGACCCATCTCCAGCTAGTCTGAACAATGTCTACTTTGGAAAAAACTGCCCTTCAGTTTTATTGCTGAACATGACTTTATACAACACTGTGAAACCACTCTTCAGCAATAGCTAAAACACTGGTGTGTTATCAGCAATGTTTTCATGACAAATCCAAAATTCAGCACCATACAGGCTGCTTCAAAGAAAATTAATTCCATCCCAACCATATCCAGCAGAGAAATGAAACATTCCCATGGTTTTTGGGAAGCCACACAAAAGTCATATCCTCTTTTCAGGCATACATTGCAAATTCTCCATTATATTCCTCAGAATAATTTCCAAGTATGGAACATGACTGTTTGCTGAATATTTGAGTAATGCCAGAAACTTTTCAAAGTAACAGTTTCTCTTTAGGCACAGTCACAAAAAAACTGTCTTGGTCTCAATGGCGAAACAAATAAACAAGTCTCTGCTACTCCAGCACCCTTCCAGCAAGGAAATTCAGGATTCCTAAGAGAAAATTTATTCCAGCCTACAGGCTGAACATATTCCAGGACATATCCCAATGCTTAAAAAATCTGGAACCACAATAACAATTAGAATCTCTGAAAATCTTACTTTTCTTCTTTGTCCATTCCTCAGCAAGCATGAAGTACTATTGCTTAGTTAGTTAGACCTAATTAAGTCATGCTATGGTAAGTGTACTTCAGCTGGAAAACTGAATCTACCTGATTTTGCCTGCTTCAATAGCAAGGTGGACATGAAACATTGCATCGCTTGCTCTGGCATGACATCACACCCAAGAAAAAGTTCCCCAGTTGTTCACCTTGCCTTACAGTCTAGAGAAAATCACCAGAAGGCAACAAAACAAGAAAAGTATTCCTTCTATACAAGCACTGACAAAATTAACTGACATGAAAAATGCTCACAAGAATCTTTCCTAATGAGGACCATACTGAGCTAAATTTAAGTGTTTACATACAGGTCTGTGCACATGAACCAGGCATCTAAGATTTCATTGTGGCTGACAGAGATTTAGCCTACAGGATCAATAGAGCCTCAAGAAATTTTCCCCAAACTGAAATAGACATAAAATTATTTGGATAAGCCTAGTTGCTTTAGCCAAAACTCTAGAAGACAGACCCGTATTTCCTACTCCAAGCTCCTATAATGTTCTGTTGTAAGAATATTTTAAGTTGCCAAAATGACAGAAGTGTGTAGGATTTTCCTACTGCTTCCTACCCCTACCTGCAGATACCAGATATGAGGTAGAACCCCTGTATTGCATGGGCCACTCTGCAACAATGTAGGAAAGACAAGGGCAATAAACCTTGAAGAATGTTTGGGCAAGTGGCTAGTGAAAAGACAGAAATATAAGTTTAGGAATACAACCTGTGGTTCAGCTTAGGTTTATGAGGCAGGCTGTTCTCCTAGTTTGTCTAGTTCATCTATTTTCTATCAGTCAATTTCCTTTGATCTGTTGGTAATATTAAACTCTTATTCTGCAGTGCTGCTTCTGAACTTGTCCATTTTTCCTTTTAAATTCTACTCTGGCAGGAAGGGCTATTGTCTTGATCTTCTTTGAAGATAGATTTGCTTGTTGTCACAGCTGGTTTAGAGATTCCCATGACATTCAGTTCCCCTCTTGTTTCCCATATTGCAGTTGAGCAAAGCTTTCTCCTTGGAGGAACTGACAGGTAGAGCTAATTTGCAGCTCCCAGTAACTGACCATTTCTTAAAGACTAATGATGCAGTTCACACCTAACCAGCCTTACAAAAAATGCAAGAGAGTAAAGCAAGTCAGAAGAACATATATTTCAAATCTCATTAAAGGGCGTTCATCAGCAATTCTTCCTCAATCTTGACAAACTTTCACTCTCTTCTATGTTGATGCTATTTGTAGACCTAAACAATTGGCTCAAACTAATGCTACTTATTAGATGCTTTAATACAAAATTGCTACACTTTCAATGGATTAACAGCTGTATATTACAAAAAAATTTACTTTATTAAACAGTATAAAAATTCCAGACTGTATCTGTCTGTTTCCTTTTTCTTATCACTGAAATGTAAGAAATCTATTACTTGTACTCTTGAAATATGTGGATTCTCATAAAAAATATGTTTAATTCAGTGATTACTTCATGTTGCTTTTCTGCAATTTCCTATACACCTTTAATGAAACCTGGGACAAAAGTCATAGAGAATACAATGGCATAAGTGAGAAGGTGGGAGTAAAATAGATAGGAAAGGGTTAAACAGTCACAGAAACCAAGAAAAATACATAGATGTGTAACAGGAACACTACAAAAAAAGAGAGCAATAAAAAACCTTGAACAGAGAAATAGTACTAAAAAAAAATTAAATGAGGAGAAAAAGTCTTGGAATAGAGTTCTAGTGGAATAAAATGAGATTGGAGAAGAAAGAAATGAGATAAATTAGCCTAATATAATATAAAACACTGGTAAAATTCCCTGGAAATACTAGTCAAATTCCAGATGAAAATGGGTGAAATAAAGGAAGGAAAAAACTATTAATAACAGTAAAATATTGTTGTTTTACTAATTTCTAACCTGTAAGAGGCTCATGATATCCATCATACTGGATTTCACAGAAATTCATGAGCATACACATTCTATATACTATGTCATTAATTTTGATAGCACTTCTGCATGTGCAGGTAGTTATAGATATTTGCAGGACAAATATTTCAATTTCCCCCATATTTAATGGGCCATATTCATGTGGAAGAACCATTTCTGTTGATGTGAATTGTTCTAATACTTTCTTATTGTGTAGAAAAAAATCAACACCTGTGATCCATCTTACATTGATGTGACACACACATTCCACCCCAGAATCTCATCATTTCCTGGAAGCCTTCTTGGTGACACACACATCTAAATTACATGGAAAACATTTCATCCAGCTGTATTTATCCAATGTTAGGTAGACAGTCACAACACACAACTTCATCTGCATATAGATTTCGAAATTGTTTCAACTAACTTGCTGGCAGCCATTTCAAAATACAGGGACCAAGAGGTTTTATTGCTAGCAGCTGCATAAGATTATTTACTCATGACTACCCTCAGACTGTATATTTCTCTTTTCTATATTTACAAAGGAGAGAATATAATTTTTCTCAGCAGAGGGAGGGTTCTCCCATAATTCCAGATTTGACATGAAGAAAGCATATTGACTGGGTATATATTACTCATAAAATTATAATTTTAATCAAAATTGTTAGTGATGTTGACTCTGGGGTTATCACAGGACATGTGTTAATGTTGAATACGACACCGTGGTTTCCCTGATTAAAGAATTTACCATCTATATCTGTCAGAAGAGTAACTTCTGAAGTGGAAACTTCTCAGTCACAGGGCTATCACAGTATTAGACACGGTCTATCTTTGTGTCAACAGCACTTCAGGTAGCTACAGCACGAGTTTTCCCCCTCTGATCTACTGATGAGTTACACCATGGCCTAAAAGAAGGTATTCACGAGTAAGCAACCTTCTTTATGGAAATTAGTATTCCAAGAAAGTTGTTTCAGGCATCTCCTCATCACAGGCAAGTAACCAGCAAAAATGCCACAGCTGTTGGACACTGAACACCAGCACAGAGTCATCTAAAATAAGTTTTAAAGCATTCTTAAATTAAAAGGCAAATAATTTTGAAAGCAAGTGCATACTGAGTCATTTACTGCTCCATGATTTATTTATGAGGATTTTCACCATAGTAAGGAAAAAAATCGTTGAAAAATAAATGAAAACCAGCATGACATTAATATGACCAGAGAGAACCTCTTGCTCTTGCCTTTGGGATATGATCAAAGGACTCACTTCTGCGAGTATAGTTCTGAAAAATAATCATGTCTGACAGTCAGCATATGGCTCCAATCCTTCGTTGTACTCGAACAGCATTTGCCACACCATCAGTGCAAAGAAAGCCTAAAGACAGCACAACCTTCTCCTGCGGCAACTACACAAAATGGGGAACTTCCAGAAACACAAAGGAAAGCACCTTGCCTATCCTCATAGCCTAGATAAAGGAAATACATGGGAAAAAGACCAGGATAGAAGGTCATCCTTTAACTAAACAACAAAACAATGGCTTTTGTCCATGGACAGGGAAGTCAAAGGAACTTGCAATCTCCAAAACTACAGGAGATTAGTTCTTTGAAACCACTCCCTTTTCTCTCAAAATTGTGCTGCTCATCCCAGTGACACGGCTGAAAAGCAAGGGCTTCCTCCCACAGACTATACACAGGCTGCAATGAATGCACTCTGCGACGCAGAGTACAGTCCCTGTTCACAACTACTCTGTTGGAGACCTACCCATAGCTGATTGAAGTTCCCCCAAAGCTCATACGACCCTTTCTTCTAGGAAAGTGAAAGCACAGGAATAGAGAGGAAGAATAAAACTGGTGGAAAAAAAAAATCAGGAAATGAACAGGTCACACACAAATCCAGAAGCTGGGGAGTAATTCTTAGGTTTTGCAGATTTGATACAGAGTATACAAGTAGGAAATCATGACATACATTTCCATGAATGCTTCAGACCATTTACCCTTGTTCACCCGAATAGTTTTGTGCTTTGCTGCTCCTCCTTGGCAGATCCTTGTATCAATTCTCCCAGCAATCAGGTCAGCACAAAGATATGTAAAGGAAGTCTCTTATTCAATCCCACCATAATACACTTTTCAAAACAGTATATTGCATTCACTGTAGGGGTCTAGAAGGTGCAGTTGAAGCCACACATTCAAGGAAAAATCTCTTGCTCTTCTCTTACAAAGCTCTTCCTCACTATAGACAAGCTCATTCAAAAACCACTTGATCATCTGAAATCACACCTCACTCTGCCTGTCCCTTCCCATTGCTACAACAAGAACTGGTCTCCCTCTCACCTTGAACAAAAAGAAATTGCTAGATTTGGCCCCAAAATTTACATCTCTTTTCAGGACCCTATGAAAATGCCAGAACTGTGATTTTTTTTGTCACTGAAGATAAAGACGTACTTACACTATTGTACAATCTAGGTAATTCTGCATTTTACTACTCAAGATCTCCCTAACAGAGTGAAATTAATGGAGTATAAATAAGTTTGTCACATCTTCAATAATTTTCATGAAGTGTTTGTACTTTAATTTGCGAAAACATAATTTGCACACATTATTTAAAAAATCAATATTTCACTTCCCATATCTTTTCATTTACATATAGAAAGACAGGGAGAGAGAAAGAAGAAAAGTTTTTCCAGTTCAGCTTCTTCACCTGAGACAATGAAAGGGGAGCAGCATTTATTGAGGGAACCAACACCAAAAATTTATAAATTCTTCAACCTGAAGTGAATTTACTGCCTGTTTCCTACACACATTAGCATAGTTCTGTTTTCACCTCTGTACTCCCACACACATAAATATTGTGATCACTCAACATGCCCTGATATCAACACATCCTGATATCAAGTCTTGAGCATTTTTACACACATACTCTTCATGTTTTTAAAGTTCCCTTTAATAATTAGAAGTGAAGGAAGCAAAAATGGATCAAATAGCTGCAACTGATATGTTCACAAACAGTGCACGCTGCAAAAATCATCACATCCAAAGATGTTATTCTGTTCACTTTTAGAGTGGTTGCAATCTTTTTCTGTGCTATTTTCAACATCATTTCCAGTATTCTATAAATGCAGAGAAATGCAAATATATGCTGCATTTAGAATTCCATACTGTGAAAAGCAAGGAGTTCTTTTCTTTTTAAAATAAAACATTAGGACTATTTTTTATTTGCAAGGAATACTAAAATACCAAATTAGGCTATGAAGTTAAACATCCCTAGAGAGGCCTAGATATTAAAAGATACTTAGAGAAATGATTGTCATTTCAAAAGCACTAAACACTTATAAGTATTTGTTGCACAGAACAGGAAATACTGGATTTTCACTATCTCTTACAACTGGAACTGTTTAAACACAGACTGAAGAATCTCATTTTAGGTTCAATCATGGTGGCCAGATGCTCCTTAGTCTTCTATTTGCAAGATAAGCATTGACCTTGATTTGTCATTCTGGGGTTCAGATAGTCATTTATACTCACAGAAAGTAAATGTAGCACTCTAGTGTTTTTCTAATCATTGTTTCATTGTTCTGGTCAACAAATGGATATGTCAGCATTGGTGTGACCAAAATGAGGTCCATCAATTTTAATGTAATTAAAACTACATTTCAAATAAACCTGTAGCACACTGTATGGAGAAAAGTAAATTGAATTCTTTCATTACATAGGTATATTTTCTATCTTGTACCATTTCCTCTAAGATATGTCATCCTCTGAACATGAAAATGTAGAGTCACATACACAGTTACACACCAAAACTTCTAAACAGACAGAACTAGCTGAAACCTTAATTAAAGCTTTGAAATACAAATACTATTCTATAGAAAACAAAATTTTTTTTAAATTGAAACGAACTCTGTACATTTGCAAATACACACAGTTATCTTAGAAACCCATAGAGATTGTAAATACCATACAGATCTGGTAGATGAACAACATATCGTATCAGAACTACAAATGGTATGAAAACAGAATACATAACTTTATGTCAGGGAATATTCAGCAATACATATTTTATAAATATTTTTAATGAAAAGAAGCTGACAGAACAGCAAAAGAACAAAGTAAATTAAAATGAAGCCCCAATGAGCTTCTCATTTTTCAGGTGGCCAATCTTTGCCAATTTTATATTTTATCATCTGAACCAGAATATTTAATCTCAGGAGTAGAGGCAGATGTTTCTTAGATAACACACCTGTTCCCTTTAAGTTGGAAAGTATAGTCAAATTGCATTAGATTATCCACCTGCCTGAGTGTATTTTAGCTGCAGAAAAGAGAATTGTCTGCAAAGAGTTGATTATAGTTAGCTTGCAGCAGTTCAGACACTTGTTTCTGCTTCAAGGGCCAGATTCAGACATTAGAAGACTCAGACTCAGTTGTGGCACTCAATCTCAGGGTGGAGCACAGAAAACCATTTTCCTTCCACTCCCACTCAAAGGAAGCTATTACCATGTGAGGCAAGTTCCCCACCACTCATTGAAGCACAGAAGAGCAAGCACACAGGTGGGACCAAAAGTCTGTTTTCAACACCAGTTAACAAAACATGCTTAGTGTAGAGTACAAGAGCAAGGTAGGTCTGTAATTATGTTTCCCCATAATATCCTTCCAGCATCTAACCATTTGTGTCTCAGAGAGTTCCCCAAGACACAACATATTTTCTCTGGAAATCAGCACCCACAACCTCACCTCAAGCAATTTAAGGTCCAGAAAACCAAAAGCTATGTCTATTCCACCAAAAAAAAAAAAAAACAAAAGTCATTTTCGACCTAAAAACATTCTTTCCTTTCCACTGGTGTAAGCCATTGGTTACTCTAAACAGGTTGTACCCTTCTAAAATTACTACTAAAGACAAATCAGGCCTAGCTACAAACCTGTCTCAGTGATCATTGCAGGGGAAATTGAGCCCACCCTCTCTTTTTTCCATTATAGAATTGCCAGTGTTTATGGCTAGGTAAGCAGAGGGTTCCTACAAACTCTCCTTTGCAAACCTTGTACTCCAATCTCTGATTCTCCTTCACAGGACTAGGGACAGCTAAGCAATCCCTCTACATGAAGAAAACCAAGAATGCCAGTTATTTTGTTCCACACTCCACATAATGGTAGTATTAAAAACTATAATAGACATTGTGCTTCCTGTGCACAGAGAACATGCACTCTTTGTGCTGTAACACAACATGTGCACTCCAGAAATCTACAAAAGAAATAGCTTGACATTTTAATAATAAAGATACGAACTATTCTCCTCCAAGCCTCTATGCAGACAGAGGAAATAGTGACTATTGATAAGAGGTAGGTAATTTCCTCTGGATTCCTATTCATAAACTCCTTATGAATGTAGACACTGCAGGTCTTGCATATGATTGAAATTAAGATTTCTGCCTGGCAATACCTGCACTCCTGTAATGCTTGGCCTACAAAGGCTTTCAAATTTTTAAAATTGTTTGCATAGAAGAAGATTCACTTTATTGTGAGCCATGGCAGCCTGGTAGGCAGATAAAGCTTTACCTGAGACTGGTGTGTTAACTCCTTTAGAGTTCTGATCACCCTGTTCATTTACTTTTTAAATAGCAGAGAGAAAAGTGGATCAGATAGAAAATGGATGTAACTGCAAATTATGCACCTATCATGCTTATTGCCTAGTAGCAATCTCCCTTTGACTTTCAAAAGAGTGAGATGGGGCTCTTCCAACATTAAAAAATGTGGAAAAGTAAAATACAAATTCTGATTAGTGGTAGCATTGTGAAATGATGATTATTGAAAAACAGTAAATAACAACAACCAAAAAATCCCTATCTAATGAATTGGACTTCCATGAGCCAAAGGTCAAATCCTGGGCAAAACCCACAGAAATATTTCACAGATAAGGGTGAGTGTATTCACGTAGGTTTTGTCAAAAGAAATATAATAAGATGCGCTTTCCAATGGGCATTAAACCTCTCCAGTCAATGGGACCACATGCAAATGAATTATTTTTATATAATTACTTCCATGTTCTGTAGTGACACCCTGGCTGTACAACAATTAAGCCTCAGAGCATCTCCATGTCATTTTCACCACTCACTTTATTCCACCAAGCATACCCATACTACAGCCCTGTGGCAACTATCCACATTCCTGACCACACTATGTGACGTCAAACTCCACGGCCTGATGTGCCCTCAGGCCTTCAGCTGTCCTCCCATGATTCTCCACATCTTCGACAATTGCATCCTGAGATCAACCACAACTTAACTGGCCCTGCCTGAGTCTCAGTCTTTGATTATTCTATAGCCAAAGGAAAAGGACACCAAAAACTGGACTTGTCTATCAGCCTTTCACTGGGTATATGTGCACATTGTATCTGGCAGCCCAAAAGGGCCATGTATCAAACAAGTACCTGTTTTGCCAAGGAGCCAGGCCAGAGCACTCCAGGTATTATGTCCTGCTTACATATTTTTCTCGATATAACTCATGCTGCAATGTACTGGAAAATTCCTCCCCCACTGAGAAGATTCCAAGCCATCAGAAGTCACGAAGATTTAGAAACACAGCACACAGGACAGAACACACAACATTGGATGCAACACTCTCGGGTTCACATGAGGAGGTAGGGAGGTAGTGGGAGAACAGAACCAAGGCCAAGGTTCTCTTCCCAAGTCATACAGACAGCAGATTAGTTACAGGTTAACAAGTCACACCAATTTTAATCCTCCCAAAACCTTTGTTGCTGTTCAAGACAAAAGACTTTCATTCACCTCACTCCACACTTTACTCACTTCACAAAGAATGAATTCTGACAGCCCTGCTTCAAGGAACAGCACCCTGAGTGCTTTTCTGTGTTCTTGGTTCATCTGGAAGGCAGGTAGATCCCTTTTCACTAAGGACCCTATCTTTAGCACACCCTGTAATGTTTTGAAACACTTGAGTCTGATGAGGAGCCACACCTCAGCTATCTAAGCCCTAAACTGAAAGCTCCATCAAAGACAAGCAATGTTGAGAATTGTCTGCTAGTATGGACTTCCATGAAAGCAGGCCAAGTTAATTGTCATATACACATACATATATTTATATCTATCAATATGTGTTCATGTACGTCCTCTTTATACTTAACTTTGATCCAAAGAAATATTGATCTTTACTCACAGGAGCCTATGCTCTGTCCTCCCTGGCAGATCTCTGAATCAAAACTCGTTACCACCTGTCCAAGCAATCCTGCACAGTAACCTGGATTAAAAAAAATACAAGGCAGTCCACTTTCTAAGAAAAAAATCCTTGATAAAAAACAGCACATGAAAAAACATCATTTTCACTATAAAGCCTTCCTTACCAGCCTTTGCACTACCCACCACGTTCATCCAACACTCAATCAATACCTGAGCCACTTCAAGACTCACCCTGTGCTTGAGACACCTTAGCAGACCTTTACTCACACACCTGTTCCTAGGATAGCAATCACTTGATTTGGTAGGATTCTCTTGGATGGCTTAAATTGTGGACAGGGTCTCTCCTCCCTCACACATCAGTGAAAGAGAAGATAAATCTAAGTTGTCACAAAGCACCTACATATGGCTGAATAGAGTAGTAACAGATTCAGGAAGAGCAAGCAAGAGAAAGGGTGAGAGAGCAGAACCTCAAACGAGACAAAAGCAAGGCCAAACCAAATATGTGCATACCCAGTAATCTTTCACAGATTACTATCTTGATTTTTTTAGTCCCTTCAGATGCCAGATGAATGGCCATAACCCAGGATACTGATTCACAGAATGTGAAGCAGTAACTGAGACTGGGATAATCACAGAAGCAGAGATGTGGCAGCCATCATCATAATGAACTTTCTTAATAACATGGGAAAACTTAACTGCTGAACCAAGTATATTATGTATTTTTCCAGATGTCACTCTTATTTTGTCTTCTGCATGCTTATGCTAAAACAAACAGAATAACATAGGAATTTGTACAAATATGCATATATGGAATGTATTCAATCCCTACACATCTTCTACTGTCCCAAATAAAACCACTCTGTATATGTATTCCTGAAAGCCCTTGGAAAGGAACAAAGGAACCCTGTGGAGGGAGCTGGGCAGCAGGAGGGTACAGCTGAACTCCTGATTGAATTTTGCTTAAGCATGGGCACAAATTGGCAATGGACAGCACTGGTACCTGCATAAATAGAGCTAGAACTTGTTCCACTGGTTGACATGTGAGGTAATAAGAGGCAAGACCAAGCTGAAACAGCCACAGAAGGGGGAAGTCAAAGTAATGCCATTCATGCTTATGCACGTTGCACTGGTCACCACTGTAAACATCAGGTATCAAGGGTTTCCAAGAACTGATAGACAAACCTGGGCTACATTTTTCTCAACATTTGGGCTACCATCACCAGCAATAGCATGTAAAGTGGAAAGACCTGATTTCTGTCCTACCAAGAACCCCAGCCACAACTTGTACAACCGTGGGGATAAGGAAGGCTCTAGCTGCACCAGATGAGAGTCTCAGATAAGACCAAGACCTTGGTATAACCAAGGTCACTCCACATTATTGGTCACTCTTTCCAAGTAGTAGACAATCATCTTTTTTGAGAACTGAGCTGGGTCATTTCCCATATGCATCAGAAACTACATTAGGAAATTAATAGCTGAACAAAACTCTGATCAAAAAAGAAAGTTAAATAGACCTCTTACTTTCACCAATGTGTAATGGAAGTGGGGTTACACAGGGCTTCGTCTTCTGCCCTGTGCTCTTCAACAGCTTCATAAATGGCAGGCACATGACTGGAAGCAATACCAAGTAATTTCACAGACAACACAAAAGTGGGAGGAGTTGTTGACTCCTCAAAGGCAGGGAGGTCCTGCAGAGAGACCTCAACAAATTACAGAACAGGACAATCATCAACTGTATGAAATTTAACAAGGAAAAGTGTCAGAATCTGCACCTAGGATGGGGCAACCCCGAGTATATATAGACAGACTGAGGAATGAGATGCTGAAAAGCAGTGCCACAGAAAGGGACTTGGGGGTCCTGGTCAATGGCAAGCTGAACATTACTCAGCAGTGCCCTGAGGAGGGCCGCCCATGTCCTGGGGGGCATCAGGCACAGCATTGACAGCTGGGCAAGGGAAGGGATTGTCCCGCCCTGTTCTGCACTGGAGCAGCCTCACCTCAAGTGCTGGGAGTTGTTTTGGGTACCACAAAACAAAAAAGACATTAAACTACTGGAGAGTGTCCAAAAGAGGGAGACAAGAATGGTAAAAGACCTTCAGGAGAAGCCATATGAGGAGTGCCTGAGGTCACTTGTTCTGTTCAGCCTGGAGAAGAGACTGAGGGGAGACATCATTGTAGTTACAACTTCCTCTGGAGGGGAAGAGGAGGGGGAGGTACTGAATTCTTCTCTGTGGTGATCAGTGACAGGACCAGTGAGGGAATGGCCTGAAGTTTTGTCAGGAGAGGTTTAGGTTGGATATTAGAAAAAGGGTTTTCACCAGAGGCTGGTTGAGCACTGGCACAGGCTCCCCAGAGAAGTGATCACAGCATGAAGCCTGACAGAATTCAAGAAGGATTAGGAACTAAGAGTTCCATGCTCTTAGGAACTCTTGGGGGATGGTCCTGTACAGGGACAGAACTTGGACTCGATGATCCTTGTGGGTCCCTTCCAACTCAGCATATTCTGTGATTCTGTGAAATACCTCTATTCAGCAGAGGATGGAAGCAAATGTTTATATATGCAAAGAGTCTCACTGTAACCTGTGGTACACATTTAGAGCTTAGAATATGTTTTGTTGTTTCACTTGACTGGCACTAACAGAGTTTCCATATGAGAAAAAAGTGACATCAAATAATTCCCCTTTCATCATAGTAGTGAAAAATTTACTAACACTAAAACCCTGCCTGGATTTATTTGCTACAATACAATGGACAAGTGCAAATATCCTTTGGTTTATCTGTTATTATCTTGGAAATAATATACAAAGCACATAAGTAATGTGTAAAAACTTGCGGGGAGCTCAGCACAGCTATTCACCTTAGGTGAAACACAGCAAAACATTTTGGCTTCTAAAGATTGTTGCACAGCTCTGCTAATACCAAGAAAAGAGACTGTTTACCATTCTTCTGCAAGGCCTCTCATTGACAATGAGCTATGAATATATTTCTGAGGTATTGGATATGTTTGGTGCTTTTAAATCCTTTTCTGAGTCATATTTCTCTGCTCACGTCCTTTTATTACAGATGAGTTAGTTGCAAAAGCACATAATATCCCAAAACATCAATCTGAGATGGCATAATGAGAGCAGGATTCATGGGGTGTTTTTTGATTTTTTTTTTAATCAATTACTGGCAAATCGATATATTTTATACTATTTCTGCCTCCCAGTTTTATTATTTCATAAGGTCTGCAACTTCAATTAAAGATTAAATGTGTTGAGTTATCATACCATTAATTGTTCTGAATTGGTGAATTGTTCCTGGTTATATATTAATGTCCTTGTTTATGACAGAGAGGACGATTGCCTCCCACAGAGACACTGTAGCTGCAGTGTGATGTCCCACTGAGTATCCAGCATTACTGGTGCTGGTGAGTGTGTGTGCTTAGTGTCACTTGCAGGGAACTGCTTTGCACCTCCAACTTCCCCACCAGTGTCCACATGATTGGTCAGCCAGACAAGTGATGTAGCTGTTTGGAGATGAACAGCTAAAACCAGCCCAAGATAGGTAGCACCTTTCACTCCTCTGCACTTCTGATTTATCTTTGTTGTGAGGTTTCTTGGGGTTTGGGGGCGGGGGGGGTGCAGAGTTGAAGTGTTTGTTTGTAGGGAGTTTTATACTTTTTACAAAGCTCTGAAAATCTTTTTCGTGGAAAGCTTTGTTAAACCTGTCTGGAGGTAGTGCAGAAAAAGGACCAGCTATTTCATTGATGGGCTTTAGATCAGACTACATCTAGCAAAATACTATAGGCAAATATTATATTTTTCTTCACACATTTGCTGGTTTTTATAATATATTGAAAGTACATTTTATAACCCCTAGGGCTCTCTCCTACTTGTACTTTTCCTCAAAAAAGATGGCATAAAAAGGTAAAAGGAAAAATAAATCAACATAAAACCCTCAAGCTTTACTTCTCCAAAACATGTAGTAATCTTGGTTATAGTAGCACATATTCCTAGATCTCACTGAGCTTAACAGTAGACTTCTTTTAAACACATTCATTCTGAAAAATATTCCCTCTTGGTTAATAAACAAAAGAACCACTTCCTTTAGGCTTCCCGGCTTGCTTTCACTTCAAGCTGAGTTTTGCTGTGAATATTAAAAATAAACACTGACCTCATATCCCTTATTTAGCCTAGAAATACCTTTGCAAGCAAAGGTTAAATAGTCAACAGGAGGAAGAACGAGGCAATTTCTGGAAGATAAATCTTTACTCCAGTGCCTCAGTTGTAATATCCATCTTGTTCATTTATGCTGAAGCTCAGGACAGAATTCAACAATGTATCTGTATGGTCAAACAGAGATTTTCTTCGCCAGCATGTGAGTAATTTCCAAGATAAGGACAATTACATTTGTGCACAGCTACGCACCCATGCTGACTGTTCACCTAAGAGGAAGGTGCTCTTTCTTTGCTCAAACACTTCAATTTCCTAACTGAGCTGCATATGTTCAGGATTAGGGATACTTCCTGCTCCTGTAGCTCAAAAGACAGCCTAGCCAAGCACCTCAGTTGTCTGCATCTGGCTCTGCAGTTATGTTTTAAGAAAGAGCCCCAAGTATGTTCTCTACAATAACCCTTTAAAGACATCTACTTCATGAAAGGTGCTGGGTTCCCTAGTACCAGCCATTGGGAAAACTCCTTCTGTTCCTAACAAAAGAACCTATATGAAATCCCACCCCAGAAAACTAAGAATATATTTGTTAAAAATTTAATCCACAGTATCTTTGCTTAATATTGCAAGTCAGATCTTTTTAGAGGCCCATGGATATCTAGGGGAAGACTGGGAAGTATGTTCCATCAAATTCTGTTGCTGCAAAGTGTAGAGTCTAATACTGGTTAGTTTTTACCAGTTCCTCTCAAATCAGTTGAGATAATCTCATGGTCATGTATTCAGGGTGTTCCATAGGATACAGAAATGAAGTTATGGCCAAATCAGTTCACTTAATCCAGTGTCCTGATCCTACCTATGGCTGATATCAGGTGTTTCTAATGAAGCTCTAAATAATGCAGTGCATAAATATTTAAGAAAAACATACTGTTCACATTCTGGAGAAAAAAATCAATTGTTTCTACTGAGCAAATGCAGAATTAGCTGCATGTAGGAAAGTCTCATGCCAGCATTAAGCATTTAAGGGTTTGTTTCTCTTTCAAAGCTTAACAGTTTACACACTTTCAGAACAATTGTCTGCTAGCCAAGAGAGGAAGCAATAACAGAAGGTATGCATAGTCACATATGGCCAGATCAGGGGAATCATCCAGACTTAATACTGGCTGAAGCTCTGGCCAAGAATTGTTCCAGATATCCAGAGAGAAGTCTGTGGGCACTTGGGTAGTCTGCATTATGGCAAACAAACTTCACAGTTATCCCAGATCTTGCACTGTCAAAATTAGAAAAATCCCATTTAATTAAAACTGTGTTTTTATCCATCTCCACCTCTAAACAGCATGCACAGTAGCTTTTATTTGTTTTCAATTTTAGAAGAATGCAGTTTATGCCAAACCTGCAGCAAAGATGATCTGAGAGAATTGTGTGAGATAAGCACATAAAAGTTTAAAGTAAATCTATCACATAGCTCTTGAACTCCTTTGCTAGTCATTCCTACTATCTTTTATAATACTCAGTCTTGTTACAAGACTGCAATACAAGATGTCCTGGCACTTTAAAATCTTCTTATTTGATACACAGACATTCTGTAAATAAATCTGCAATGAAGTTCTTAAAGGTTTATTTCTTACTTTTTAGCAACTAGGCATAAAATGTTGGGCTATAAAGTGCTTACAAATTAGATTACTGGAAGGGAATGGAATGCATTGTTATCTACTGAGCCAATGATGGGTCAAATGGTACTTTAAATTCTTGTGGTGAATATGACTATAACCTTCACATAGCCCATTGACAGAAAGCAATTTTATTTACATTTTTAAATCCACATAAAGGTGAAAGATGTACCACTACAAAATGAAACATTAATTTTTTTGTCCCAAGGTATAACTGAGATCCCCCAAGGTCACGTATAGTCTGAAATGAAGCAAGACTTTCTTAATCCTGCTACCAGTATGTTTCACCCAGACCTTGTAGCACTGGTGATCTATTTTTATTTGTCAGTCAAAAAATCTCCAAATTTTAAGATGGAGAAATAAGTAATGAGAGACTGTTTCTTTGTCCCTTAACTGTTCTGCACAAACAGATCATTAATTATGTTTGAGTTGCTATAACAAGATAGTTTCATCTGTACAGACAAAAAAGTCTACCCATAAAGAGATGGCAGGTTGAAAAAGCTTTATTCAAAAAGAAATATATCACTGAGCCAACAGCACTATAACATCTATACTTTCAGAACAGAGCCTTTAGGAAATAATCAAAGGTATGTATAATTGGATACAATCTGCGCATTAAAACACTTAAAGAGCAACATATTTTTCCTTGTATACCAAATGTGCCTGTCACTTTCAATTTTTTTAAAAAAGATATATTTAAAAATCTATCCATTACATCACAGTATTCACTCTGTACTTTCTAAGAACCTCATGATGAAAAAGTTATTACTAGAAGTCTTGTTTGTAACCACTACTACAGTGGGTAGTGTTATGAAGAAATTATAAATATCAACAATAACTGCATTCTTCTAACCATTCTGTTTAACCATGGAGGTACTCCAAAGTACAACATTAAAAAAAGGGCAACAGTTATTCACAGAAGAACACCATACAGCAAAGTACTGTCACACAGAGCACCTAGGAGGATACATATGTTTATAAACTATAGATGATTCTGGTAGCAATGGTTATGATTAAGGCTGCCTGAAACCTCATGTAATAAGACCCATTTTTTTCAGTTGCTTATAAGTTTACTGAACTCCAACTACTTGGAGCAAAATCTTTCCCTGCAAATTATCTGAGTAATTTTTTTGTCTTTGTGGTAAGATTAATACAAAACAGTTTAGAGAACAAGACTACAGGAAAATATTCCTGGCTTTGGAAAAAAAAAAAACAAAACCAGTTTTTCTTTGAGAAGTCCTAAGCTGCATTTCTGGAGAAGGAAAAAACCTTCAAAATGTGTTAGGGCATGGCCTTTTTATCAGGCATATAATTTTTATGATTACTGGAATGCCCATTCAAAGACAGGCTAGTTTGTTGGCTGTTTTCAATATCAAGCCTTAACTACTTCCCAGAATCACCTCAGTCTCTACAGCTAAAAATCATTATTATTCTTTACATGTTTTAACACTCAGGGCTGTTTTCTCAGAATGTTGCAGCTCTGGAAAACAGAGTCCATAGAGCTAGTTGCACCAAGCAAGATCACCCCTCCAATCCTTGCTCTATATATCCTAGACAACAAAATAAGATGCTGGAACCAAGTTCTCCTATCCTTTCATGACAGTTCCTGCAGGTGCACTGAGAATGAAAAGAAGTTAGACATAAAGAGAGCCTGCAATCCAGTAATTTGTTACAGGTTTTTCTGCATGGATGATAGATACAAATCATCAAACAAAGGAAATTATAAGCTTAAAAATAATGAATGGGGAGTGAGGGTAGTGGCCTACAAATTGGCAACTTGTTGCAAACTAACAATATTCATTCACAGCTAATCATGAGTATTGCTCTTCAGGAAAAAAAACAAAGCTTTCAGGATCTTGGGCACATAAACAGCTTTCTAGAAGCAATTAATTACTAATTAGTTACTGTGCTTTGACAGACTGACAGGGTTGCTTAAAATGTAAGAACTGAACTTGTATGTAGCTGTAAAGATAATGGAGGTTCAGCAAGCAGATTAAAATCAGGACTGCTTCTGCTTACTGTTAGCAACCTTGGAAGATCCTTCAGGCTTGATCCAGAAGGTGCCTATAATTACTACAGTGAAAGGCTTACTCTCTTTGTCCAAAGGACCTGTTAAAATTCATAACCTGGAATTAGCTGCCCACGTATTTCTGTTAGGAGAAGTTTCCTGAAAGCATAATTCACAACTGTTCAAACTAAGAAACCAGAGAAAGAGAAGGAAGTAACTTAAACACTTTCTGACATTTCTGAAGCATAAATGCTCCTAAAATTAGGTACCTTATTTTGCTGTTGCTAGTATGTCCAATGAATAGAATTGGCAAGGCAACATATTTTCAACTTTCTGGTTCAAGAATTTCTTACACATGATAATAAAGCTTTTTTTCTGATATAGGGCTCTCAAAATCTGAAGTGCTTCCATTATGAGTGAACTCAAATACAGAAGGCCAAAGAGCAAGAGAGAGACTTAATTACACAGATGTCTGAATTTACCTACAATGAGATCCTGTTTCAGATTACAGCAGTCCCTGATTGTATTAAACCAAGCAGAATAAAATGAACAAGTAAAATCAAGAAAATTCCACAGATTATTGCAACAGGCAGTGGTTAAAGCAATTACCTAAAATTGTAAGGTTTGGATTCACATTTCCTGAAGAAGTAAAGAAACTGAATCTCTTAAATCCCTAACAGAATCTTCAGTCACTGGGCTGATGAGAAAAATATGAACAAGAGACAGAGAAAAGGAGAGTGGAAAAGTCCTGTGACCCTATCAAATCTTTTGTAAGTCTAGGGTGTTACACACCCAGCTAGAACTGCTTCCTGATGGTCAGCACTTCCTTTTTTGGTTTTTCTGTTTTGGGGTTTTTAGGGGGTTTTCTTGGTTTGGTTATTTTGGGTTGGTTTGTTGGTTTGCGGTTTTTTTGTTTTCATATGCGTATATGAGTCAACAGAATAAATACTAGAGAAGTTATGGTATTTTAGGCTGAAGTAGTGGCATTTAAGTTAACTCAGAAGTCTAACTATCACAGCTGACACTAATTCTGTTGTGATAGCTGAATGTGAGGTGCAGTCATTTGCTTGGGAGCAAAGCTTTGCAATATGTTGTTCGTTTCTTACAGCTAACTAATAGGATGCTTGAAAGTGTGAATGCAGCCGACAGCTGAGCCTGGGATGGTCTGGTCTGATTTATACCAGCCATGGAAAAGGTACCTGTCAGTGAGGACATGCACACTGAGAAATGTCCAGAGAATATATTCAGACTGTCATGAGACAGACCTTGAATGCATGGCTGATGTGAATTAATTATGGAGTAATATAAAGTAGTTAATCAATTAAAGCTAGAAGTTGTGATACAAGAGATGAAAAATAAAATTTATTGCATATAAGAGTAACTTTCTGCACAGACATTTTGTTGAACATTTGAAAGGGTTTTTTCCTGTGTTCAATGGCAGTAAATTTGTATGAGAGAAAAAAAAGATATCCTAGGGGAGGAGTTTAGCCTTGAACCAAGCCTGTGACTGAACTCAGAGTTTCAGGTTTGTGGGTGACATTGACTCAGACACCAACAATGCAAGATGTAAACAATTCTTAAGTAGTCAAGAATGAAATAGAGGTCCAGGCTCAGAGATGGAGACAAACTCTTATAAAAACACATGAAAGCTAAGCAATTGGGACAGGATGAATATTCAAATTCTGGGGTTTTTGAGATTTTGTTTTGATTTCTAAGAAGAAATTTGTGTTGGGATTGCCTTTTGATGACTGTAGTTATTTCTATGCAACTACAGTGACTCATTCATATTTTAGAACCAGCAGTATTCCATTAAAGACTAACCTCCTGTTTCTTCAGGCATGAGAGGTAATAACATGCATTCCCTACAAATCCCAATGAGTCTTCTAGCAAACGTAGAGGTCACTTTTATGCTGATATTTCTGCGAAGAATTCTCTGCCTAAGTAGTGATACATTTAACATCCTTAAGTAACTTGAAATTACTTCCACTGTCAAAGAGAAGTATCTCCATTAAAAAAAAAAACAACCTAACAGCTGAGTCCATTTTCTGTCAGGCTATCTTTATGACAGCTTTTGTTTCCTAAATACATACTCAGAAGGCATTGGAAACTAGGATAAATTCATCAATGTAATTTCGGTTGTGTAGATTTTCCATCCCCACTGGGCATATTTATTGGAATCTTACTGTAGCTGGTCACATTATTAATAGCAAACAATTTATTTGATTAATTTACCCTATACTTCTGTTCATTAAAAAGCCTCTCCCATTTTGATTTCTGCTTATTTTATTCATAAGCATTTAGTGAATATTTTCAGCATATTTTAGTCCAGAGTTTGTTTGGAAGCTCTTTGTTTCATCTAATCACAATGATTATTTCTTTGTTGGAGGTCCTGTGACTTGAAATCTTCAGTTATTATTGTCTTTGTTCCCCTAATTAACTTTGCCACTGTAAGTGCAGTATCAGGAACTATTCTGACACGAACAGTGAACATCTAGTATCACATTTGAAGCACTGACTTACCTAGGGATGCACAAATCCATAGGAAAATAACCTTTCTCTAAACATTCATCACACAAAACAAATTTACACAGGGGTATGTAAAAATGAATTTAAAAATATGAGAATTGAAGTCTTTGGAGAAGCAAGAACTTTTATAGATGGATCCTCACACTATTATCCCAACTTATTTCACACCACTCCCTTGTTGTCCCATGATATATTTTCCCAACACAGAATAATCCTTCATTCATTCCAACCACCAATTGATCAGCTCCAGCGAAATCAAGGCAACAAAGAGCCCATAGGAGTTTTAAGTAGTCTATGAAATGAGAATTTTAGCATGTATGAGCAATGTGTTTGCTGTTTTTATAAATGTTATTAGTATAACTCCAATGGAACTAGTTTCCTCTAAACACGCTGAAGACAGAATTATTCCAAATATCTCTACAGCCTTTGAGAACCTAACAAAAAGATAGGTCACGAAAAAAAACAATCATGCAAGGTGGACCTTGCTCAAAGAGGACTAAGTGGAAATACCATCTTAGACGTCATCTAATTTCTCTATTAATACATGAAGCTGAGGTAAAAAAAGACTGCCATAGAAGCTCTCTAGAACTACCACGTTCCCACAAAATTAACAACTGTTCTTGATGAATACATAAGCATATGTGCCTCTCATTACCTGAAATGTTTTATAGGTCAAGAGGTTAAAAACTTTCCATCAGCAATGGAAATGTAGGTACAAATTCAGAGAGTGTAAAACACCTGAGCAAAATTGAGTCAGGGACCTGCTCAGGGAGATTAATTTTAGCTTGAATCAAGAGGCTAACGAAGTCACAGCTCCACCTGTTGAGCTAAAGCAAATCATCCACCTGTAGCAGCTGGCAGCACAGGTTTGTTTTTGTGCCAGACACAGATGACTAACACTGTGCTGCTTGGATAAAGTAAAACATCAAAGTTTAGGGACAAACCATGCAGTCTTTACTCCAGGTGAAGGAGTACTGCAGCCATGGAGCCATTCTGACAGAGAACAAAAGGACTCGGATCTACAGGAAGGATCTCATGGCAGGCCAAAGACAGGATGACATTCTTCTGGGTAAATTTACTAAAGAATAAAACAATGACAGACACAACGCTAGAAATAAAATTGTATAGAGCCTGCTCAGCTCTTTTTGACTTCACAAAAGACTAAGCTGCTCAGACCAGAGGCTATAAATACCACGTAGCCATACATACATATTCTTTCATGTTCATTAAAATATTTGTGACTTCTTTCCTGTGTTAGCTATCCATAGACAGTTCTCACAAAGAAAATCAAGCTAAAATGTAATGAAATATCATTCTCAACCACCTCATAGAAATGGAAATATTTATCAAGCTAAAGACCCCATTTTACAGCCAAAGTTCTAGTGAGCCTGAATGCTCTTGAATCAACATGTAAGTTTCTTGTGGAAGAATAAATAAGGCAATATTTTTTGCTTTACATGGTCATTATTCCAGTACATTTTTCCTCTGAAAGAAAAAAAAAAAAAAAAGAATCTGCAGTGGTCTGCAAAAAATGTACATCAATAGTGCAGTTAGACTTCAACTTTAGACCTCAAATATAGTTCTGCAAAATGGCCACACATGGCTTTCTGAGATATGCCACCATTTGCATCTCTTTGTAATTCTAGACAGTACTAAGGGTACTGTCTGAATACTTCAAAAACACATTTACAGGAGGAAAAAAAAGACACATGAATTGTCTATTTGAAAATTCTAACTTAAGTTTAATTTTATAGATAAAGGTATTTTTAGACTATTTCTTCAGAAGCTGGAGCAGTAGTCAGAATGAGTCACAAATCATGACTCAAGAAATTCCAAATAAATCCAAAAATAATTATTATCCCATAATTTTGGGATTTTTGACCATTTAATTACTTGTTATCCGATATTAATAAAGACAACATTTTTAGGATAAGGGATAGTAAAAAGTGTAATGCTTGGTAATAGAAAAATGCTGTAATAGATTCTAGGTAGTCTAGAAGTAAATTCAGCAGATTCTCTGTAACATTACTCAGTATAAGACGTGGACGTGTTATCGTTTCCTCCATGGAAAAGGTTTTATATCCCAAAAAAAGAAATAAAAAAACCATACTGCATTCACTTTCTCCTAGCTCAGTAAAGCACTGAAGAATATGTGAGCAAGTGTCCTGACTTCAGTTGAGATCGTGTTTTGCTTCTAAAAAGTAGTTGCAAGCTCTTGGCCTTCACTCTGAAGTGTTTGCAACAACACCACAATTTCAGAATAATCTGTAAATTGTGGAGAAGAAAAACAGCACCTCCTCTAATGTACTTAGTCATACATTTCCATATTCATTTGGGTTGCATTACTGGAAGACTGAACCATATCATTACAATCTGTTAATCCACACAATAACTTTTCCAAGACTCACAGTCTGCTCTAGCTAGCAAATATTCAGTGCATTTAAGATGCAAACAAAAGCTATATTCCAATACATTTGTAATTCTGTGGGATGGTACCTTACAGCAATGACTTGTGCTAACAGAGAGCAAACCTGTTCACAGAGGAAGGAGACACACAGCAAGAGGTCCCACTGCATCAGCACAGACAGAAGCTAAAGCTAAGATGATGATTCACACATACCACAGTCTTGTCAAGAACCACATGATGTTTTTTCCCCACTCCAAGTGACTGCTCACAGACATGATTCCACTAAAGGTATCGGTGCACTACCCTCTGCTTGCAACACTGCCACCTGCTACAAGCAAGTCAGCTAAACAAATGTCATGGTGTGTGGAAAAGGGAGAAGAAACAAGTAGGAATATAAAATGTGGACATTGTCAAGTAATATCAATTGTAGATTAAGGCAGCAGGATGGAGCCCATCTTTTCAGACGGTGAAGGTTTTCATGTACTATTTATTATGCACATCTTTTATGTCACTTCTCTGTAGTCTTTCTTATCTCCTGATCCTTAAAGATCTGTTCACTCAGCAACTGTCCTCCACAGAACTACAGTATTATTGCTATGTTTTACCCATCAATATTCCTTACAAAACCTTCTCAAGGTGCAAAGCATTCCCCACATAAATGTTAAGAAAAATTTCTGTACAAAATACAGAGTAGTTGCAGTAAGTGACAGCAGAAATTACTCTAAATTAGAGTCAAACTACAAACTAACATTCTAATTTTAGGCACATCAATATTTTACAATACTGTTATTGACAGTGCAATAAGCATGAGGACACAGTTTTACCATTATTCTTATTTTACGTCTATCTCTTCTTTTGCAAGATCTCAAATGCTATGGATGAGGTTGTAAATATAAAAAGCAGTCCATTAATTTTATATAAGCAGTTTTATATACCTGAAGGCCTATGACAACATTTCTTTACAAAATAGCCTAGCAGAAGGAATATTTTTCAAAAGTTCAATCAAGAATAGCTTATAAAAATGACTGTGCAGATAAATATTATGGTACAGGTAGTCTGAACTACCCATAACAGAAATTCCATTAGCTAAATTCTTTTAAGACCTGCCAATTACACTTCCAATTTGAAGTACTATCTGAATAGTGACAAGCAATTATCAGAAACAGAAATTATCTACTTAATCTTCAACATAAACAGAATCTGTCCTCCTCATACAAGTAAACAAACCATTGATTTACATGGAATCCTGTCTTGTATTACACTGCAGGATCAGGGCATAGGATCTGCTGCAGAGGAGTCTTTTTTTTTTTTTTTCATAGTGTTCTCAAGACATGGCCAGAATATTTCTCCTTTTCTATTTTTACTTTTATCCAGTAGCTCACATGTACCTCTAAAACAAGTGCAGGAAATATTGTGCCAGCTGAAAGTTAACTCACATAATGTGAGGCTGACATAGGGCAGGGAAAGGGGAAAGAGGATCATAAAACACACTGGTCACTAATCATTGATAATGTTACTTCTGTTATTTCAAAGCATGTTCCAACTAGGAAGGTAAGTAGCATCTTTTATTTTTCAGCTGAGGACACTGTACTGGTTAGATTTAAGTGACTGTCTACTTTTCTTTCTAAATAAATAAATGTAATTCTAATGTCTCATATATAATAAAAGATTAATAACCAATATATTTTATATAGATATACTTTATAGTTATATACTATATATATAGTATACAATTTAATTCCATGTCTTTCCTAGAACTAAGGTTAGATCACTTCTTTCCCAGTATTATTTTGGCTGTCAGCTCTGCTTCTAAAACAAGTCTACCGCACAGCTATCACCAAATTTTAAGTAAATATACAAAGAAATAACACAGACATATTTGACTTATCAGTTTTCAAAAGCCCAGAAAAATAAGAGCATTCACAAGTACTCTTGTGCACACAATAACCAGGTTACACACACAAAGAAACAGCCAGGCTCTTTGTTCTTTTGGTTTTTGTGTCAAGTCTGGGTTAGAAGATGAAATTTGAGGAAAAGAGGGCACTAATATCACAATCATTTGGTAGGCCAAATTTCTCCCCCTTCAACAACCTGTAGATTTGGAAAGAGCAGATCATCTTTGCATGCTGCAGTCAACCTGTCATTGAAATGATCAAACAGATTAGCCGAAGAGGGGATAACCCAGAAGATACCGGCAAAACTAACTTGTGAATGGACAGGACAGAGGCCAACTAGTGGACAAAACCTTTTTGAGCAGATGAAGGGGGGCAAGGAAGAAAGCATTACTAAATCTCTCCTCAGAGAGGAAAAGACAAGGCAGCAGGAGAGACGGCGCAGTGTGCAAGGCAGATGAACGTCCCTGGGACATTTGTCACTAGCTAGATGGTGAGACATTGACATTAATGAGGGTGGCATTTGGAAGATAAAAGCAGAATCTCTGCAGCAGACAATGCAGTTTTGAGACACCACGCACAGGGATATGGTGTAATCAAAAGGGACTGGAGAACGTTCACATTCAGCAAAAAGCATCACAATCACTACTGATATTCATGGGAGAATATGGATCAGGAATAAATGGCTTATGGTTTTGTCTGGAAGGCTGGTGGAGATTGTGGGTTATTTTACCTCTCAGCCCAGTCAATTCCCATCACATTCCTTTATTGAAGGACTCTTCATCAGTCATTCACTTACACCTGCCTTGCCAAAAGTCACTGTTTCATTGACAAGTGCTTTTCAGGCAGCAGAGCTCTAGAGGATAGCTCTGTCGATAGTAAGTGGGGATTTACAGGGGTGGATGCAGTTGCCTGTGATTATCTCCTCGTGAAAGCAAGGGGAGAGCTGGGAGATACCCTGAGCACTGTCTGCCAGGACACAGGCAATCAATTGAAGGCAGCAAGGTCCAGCTGCCCCTCACAGATGCCTCAGAGTGCCACTACCCCAAAAATTACATCAAGTGTGTCTGAGAAACACTCTTACCCCGACCCATGGGATAAAAAGTGTTGTTGTTAATTAATAACTCCCTGTTCTCATGTCTCAGTGTCAGCCATGTCTCAGACCTCATTTTTTACTCCAGTGCTCCTGGATATCTCTGGTCTCTCTCCAAAAGGAGAGGATGCTGAGATCCTGGAATAGAATGAGACAAACCTGAGCATCTCAGAACAGCTTTCCTATCCTCAGATTCATTCTACCACCCCTGTTCCACCCCATTCTCGTATTGTCCCTCTGACCAGCTTTTCCTCAGAAAATAAAGCTACTATTTTGCCATTGAGAGAAAGCCAGTCAGCAGCAACGGTAAACAAATACATCTATCTGCTGGTCCACCCGTCTCCTTCTTCCTTCAGGAAAACTGGCACAAAGCGCCAAACCCTAAGTCCAGAGCGTGTTGAGGCTGAGGTCTCAGCAGCAGCAGCCCAGAAAATTGACTAGCCCGGGACGGGGCGCCTGTGAAGGAGCAGTCGGCTGTGCGGGCCGGCGCTGTCCGCGGTACTGCCCCGCCGCGGGCGCTCTCCAGGGTGCTGCTGCACGGCGCTGCCGGCCCGGGGCGAGCGGGGCGCCCAGCGCCAGCCCTCCTCCCTCGGCCCCGCTGCCAGGGCTTGCCCGCTCTCCCCGCAGCGCTTACACTCGCCGTCCGCGGCTCGAAACACTCAGCACCTCCGACAGAGGGGGGAAAAACACACTTATACAAAATAAATAAATAAATAACACGTAGACTTAATCGTACTCTGAAGAAAGTTTCAGACGCGGATCCAGCAACAAACGGGAAAACAGGAAGCCAGACTAACTCGACATGTACTAAGGACAAGCTCTTTCTGCTTCATATGTGCAGCCCCACATATGAAAGTAACCATGTCCCCGTCCTGCTGCAGAGTTTCGAGAGCCTCCCTGTCGTCCTTCAATACCGTCTCTCTGCTTTGATACAAAAAATTGAAAGAGTATGGGGAAGTGATAAAGAAATCTGACTGCATCAACCACCAACAAGCCCAGCAAGAAGGATTATGGGAAAAGAAGCTATATTCTTGAGTAACGACCGGCGTCACAGTAGTTAAAATAGAACAGAAAAGCCTCTCGAAAAGTCAATTCGTATGTAGATGAGGTGACATAAGAGCTTTTCTCTTCCTTCGAGGGCTTAGTGAATTCCTAATTTGCCCCTAGAAGCCCTAGAGGAATGAGGAAGAAAGGGCGGGAACATTTGGATTGCTAATAGTAACAAATATTACCGTGATCTGGATTGTTGCCTAGAAATACACTGAAAATGAGGGGATCCAATGCCATTGTCTCAGCAGAGCTGTTTGTCTTGACCTTCGGCTTTGTCCATCTAGGCTGAACAAACTTCCTGCAATAAGCGTCCCCCTCGCTGTCTGCCAGTCACACAACTTTGATCTCTCTGGGTCATGGAAAGGGAAAGAGGATGAGAGGCAGTTGCTCCTCCGAAAGAAGGGCACTCGCAAAAGTTTATACAGCAGCCAGAAAAACGTAGGGTTAAACAATAAACTGCGAAATGTGCTGTCCTGTTGAACAGAGAGTAGTTTGCACAGCATTGAGAACCCGCCAATATATATCATATCAATAAAAAGGAGCTCTTCGAAAGCTTGCATAGTAATTGAGATTGGAGATCTTTTTTGATATGGGTTGGCATTTCCTCATATCAATCTGACAGAGCCAACTCAGGAAATTGCTGGTAATATTCATCTGGGGAGCACTTTCATTAAACGTAATTCATTCGACTTTCACAATAAATTGAGTGACATCCTTACAGCAGAACCTTTTTATCCTTGATGAAGTGCTTGCCAGCCTTTGGTTTTCCACTTTATTGTCACATTCCTTAAAGCAGAATCGTCAACATGTCAATCTGCTGCATGAAAAAAATGCTAAAGCTGTATTTACAAAGCACCCAGGAGGTGGTTTAATGCTGACTTACAAGAAGAGCGAGCTGGGTGTTAAACTGTCTGCTAAATCACAGCAAGACTTCACCCAAACCCAGTCGGGAGAACAGAAGCCAATCCTAGGGAGGGTAGGATGGCTTATACATTCATTTTCTCCAAGTGCTGGCTATTCCGAGCAATTGGTTTCGTAACCTGCTTCACCGCACTTTCCAAGACGATTAGGAAATTGGCTTTTTGTTAATTAAAATGGCGGTTTAGAGATGCAGGGAAATATTAGAGGTTAAAATGGATACCTCTAGGTACCGTACCGACTTGGAAGAATTGGCTAGTCGAAGTGAGGCAGAGATATTGGATTATATTTAGGTGCCCCCCCCAGAAGGTGAAATCTATTCCAGATTGCTTTCTCCAACTATATACTAAATTAAAATAGTGTATACTAAGCATCAGGAAAAAGAAATTTCAGTGCAGGGAAACCCCTTCTTGAACTAGTACAGGTCCCTGGAGGCTAGGAAGCAAGAAAGCTTGGAAAATAATACACTATCCTCCGCTTTTAAAAAAATCAAGAGCGCAGATAAGTTTGTTTCACCTACACGAGATCGGGGTCCCGTTGTTATTCCCGTGTCTTACCTTCCGAGAGGGTAATTTTTTCCCACTTACACCACCGCTACAGCGTCTCTCAAACTCTAGAGAGAGGGAGAAGGAGCATCTCAAGGCTACGTAAACACCCCCGCACAAAAAGCCACTACTGTTCCTGCTCGCCAAGCACTCTCCCCCGCCCTCCATGCCTTCGACGTCAATTTGAAAATTGAAAGAAATCCCTGTTTGGGAGGAAAAAAGCAATACCCGAATGCATTCACCACCAAATGCCTCTGAGAAAATACTGCGGGTGGTGATTACGATAGGACAATGCCTTCTCTCTCTTTTGTTTTCTGCCTATAGAGGTGTGGGTTTGTTTGTTGGTTTTTGGGGTTTTTTTTTCTTCCATGACAAAGTAGGACACAATCAGCAACAATCTTTAAAAAGAAAGAAAAAAAAATCAACTTCTCTTCGCCGGCACGTGATAATTCCTCACGTTCACCACAGCTTTCATTAACCGGGGTGAAATGACCGCAAACAGTGCGACACACAGCGAAATTAAATGTACACAAACTCTGGAGCCGCTAACCCCCTGTTTACCCCCTCAGCAAATACTGTACCAAGTGTGCCACCGCTGAGGACAATTTTAAACCTCTATTATTCACAACAATTTTGCAGGAAAGCTCCTCTCGGCTGTCAGAAGGCCTCCAAGCTACAGTGACGGTGTGAAACAGACCTTAAAATCCCAGCCCAGCACGGGGAGAAGGTTAGCAGGCTGTTTCCAAAGCCCCTCTGCCAAAGCCATCGCCCTGTTTAACACGGTGCCCCGTGAGCCCCGTAGTTCTACTCCTCTGGCAAAGCGCCGCGCAGGAAAGCTCCCGCCGCGAAACAGCCTTCACCGCGGGGGGAAAAACACCCCTCCTTTTGCTCTTGCGCTGCTTAAGTTCTGCACGGAGTTGAAGCACTCTGCTACCCGGCTCCGGTGCGTATTCTCAATAAACACTTTGCTGGGAGAAGACGACAAGCCGGCGGGGGATGAAAGGGGGGAGGGATCCTTACCCTAGCAGCATTCCACGCAAAATTCCGACTGATTTTAGTCTCGTACCCGCTACTCCGGTTAAGGAGCACCTAAATAATGAGCCGAAGTCTCTTTGAGCTGAGATGATCCCAGCAAACGAGGCACATGTGTTGCACGGTGTGGGAAGGTCTCCCCGGAGCGAGCGGGGGTGCAGCCGATGACCGTGACGGGGGTGAAATCCCGCCGTGTGCCAGCCCTTGGCCGGGGCTGCGCAGGGCCCGGGTGGCGGCGGGGGCGCGGTGGGACGGGACGGGAAGGGAAGGGACGGGACGGGACGGGACGGGACGGGACGGGACGGGATGGGATGGGATGGGGCTAGCGCCCGACGCCGCCCGGAGCTGTCGGCCGCAGCCCGCCGGGCCCCGCCGCATGGAGCGGCTCCGCAGCTGCCGGCACGGAAAGGATCTGCCTCCTCCTTCGAGGGCCTGCTTGACCTGTCCCTCTGAGAAATAATATTTAAAATCCTTGCCGTCCTTCCCAAGAGCCTGCGCTTTCTGTAGTCACTTCTACAGCTGGCTGCTTCCACACAGGGGGAAAATAAGTAAGGAAGAAATGAAAAGAAACAGCCTGGCCTTTTACTGTCCTGTGGTGTAGGACTGGAAGTTCACCGGCAACTAGGCAGGAGGTACAACGAGAAGATTTCCATTAAGGGTATGGTGTAAAATCCCAGCGTCCTTATAAACAGAATTCAATTCTATGTGAGTCTGCGATCTCCAGGTGTTAGGGTTTTTTAGGGTTTTTTTTCTTCTTCTTTATTCTTTACGTGCTTCCTCACTGACGATTTTGAGCTCAGTACAGCACTGTTAGTTAAGGAAACATCATCCATTAGAATCAGACTAAGATGCTTTTGAAAGAACAGCGGTGATGTGGAGTGTCCCGGTAAATAAGACCTAGTGTAGGTGTTTGAACACTTTCTGCAGTTTTCTAAAAGTAGAGAAAGAAAGCAACTGCAAGACTTTAAAGGTTAACTCCTAATTCTGCCAAATAAGTACTAAGTTACCTATTTAGGCCAAAGGAAATGCACTACCACTGCAAATCAAATATAACATTTTTAATACAAGGAGACAATGAGAAAATGCACACCTCGCAATGCACAACTAATGTTCTTTTCAATAAACATAATATGGTGAACCGTCTCTATCCCAGCAAAATTCGTACTCATTCAGATCGGCCATGATCTCTATAAATTTCAGGCAATAAGGCTGATGGCATATGGCTGTATTAAAACGGGAAGAAAAGCAGAAGCACTATTTTTTTTTCCTTAAGATTTAATTAGAAAGAGGTTTAACGGGGGAGGGGGGGCGGAGGAGAAAAAAAAAAAGAGCAGCGGTTTGCTGAGTGAAGAGAAATTACAAGGCAGACAGTGTCTGTAAATGAGTGACTTCAAGGCAGCTCAGGCTCACTGCAGCTGTTCACTCTCCATGAACACCTCCTAATTCAGGCGAAGGGGAAACAGGCTATTTTCCCTCTCACCTATATTATTAACCCCTCTCAAAAAGGTTTTTTTAAAACAAACGCGATAGGAAGCTGTTTGTGCTGCCATTTCATTTACCCTTCCTAACAGTTTGAGCATTGAAAATTTAATTCCTAATTGAAACTGCTTTTGTCCATGCGGAGCGACATGCACATACGGATAGGCACAACAAAGTGCTGCACCTTGCTGCTTTGTGGCGCCGCATTAAAGCTTTAATCAAAACTTCATGCTTCGGTGCTAATAAACAGTTTGTTATCATGCAGTGGCCTAATACAAACTTTCAGAGTCACTCCTGAAATACAGAGAATAGGGAGAGATTGGCATAAACGTGGAAGTATCAAGTTAGAAAGGAATCGTGCTAGGGAAATCCTTTGGATCCTCCCCGAGTGTTTTGGCAGAAGACACAGACCAGCTGAAGGGTGCCTTCCCTCCCCTTCCCTCCCCTAGCTTGTCTTTTATTCCTGACCTTTTTTTTTTTTAATCATATTTTGCATTGTTTCAAGGGAAACTTGAAGATCGTCTCCTTCACTCTGTAATGTCAAGCCCTCGGAAAAAAAAAAAAGTATTCAGGTAATGAAGTCTGTAACTAAACGGTAATTGAATCAGCATAATTTGCACACTGAATGGTTTTCAAATGCTCCCAGTTTACAATTAAAGGAGAATTAATGCGCTTGTTGTTCAGACTGCAGCACATTAGAATAAATCCAGCACTGTTGTTGTAATGAGTCGAGAGCAGTTTAACTGCCAGCAAACACATTTAAAATTTAACACGACGTATCGATCTCGCTCCGGCTTTTTGATGGATTATTTGCCACGCACTTTTCTCCCCATTTCCCCCCACCCCTCCACCCCCACCCCGGCTATAAAATTCGCAAGGAGGAGAGACGCCCGCGGCAGACGTGGCACCGCCCGGCGAGGGCAGGACCCCCGATGAGGGAGCCACGTCGGGCGGGCACGGGAAGGGCCAGGAGGTGCCGGGCGGGCACGGGAAGGGCCGGGAGGTGCCGGGCGGGCACGGGAAGGGCCGGGAGGTGCCGGGCGGGCCGGGCCGGGCCGGGCGCGGCGGGCGCTGCGCGGGCGCGGGAGGAGCGCGCGGCCCCGCCTGCCCCCCCCGCCCCCGCCCGCGCCGGGCCCGCGCCCGATTGGCTGCCCCGCGCGGGGCCGCGCGCGCTGCCCCGCAGCGCCCCCGGGTGGCGCGGCCGCCACAGCGCAGGGAGCGGCGGCGCGGGCAGCGCCCGGAGCCACGGGAGCCCGAGCCGGAGCCCGAACCCGAGCCTGAGCCGGAGCCCGAGCCTGAGCCCGAACCCGAGCCCGAACGCGAGCCGGAGCCCGAGCACGAGCCAGAGCCGGAGCCCAAGCCGGAGCTGAGCCGTCGCCGTCGCCACCCCCAGCAAGGGCGCCGGCGTGCTTCTCTCGGCAGTGCTCCTGGAAAAAGGTCTTTTCCCTCCCCCCTAGCCACGCGGATGAGCTGCCGCCAAGCGTTTGCCTTCTTAACGTATCACAAGCGAGAGAGGATGCGGACTGCAAAGGGGCAGTCTGCCTGGTTTTTGTTCCTTGCAATCGTAGCGGGAATAAAGTGTGTGTGTGAAAGGAGATAACACCGATGTTTACTCGTGTTCCCGCGGTAATCTTAAAGGAGATTTGCTACGAAAGTCAATGACACTTGTCGCGGAAAATACTAGCTGCGCTCGCCGCCGAGTGTCCGCCCGCCTGTGCCGCACCGCCCGTAGTGGCACACCGAGGGGGTTCCCTTACGGGTGGCTCCCACCCTCAGGAGGGAGCCGAGGGCGGGAAGTTGCCTCCATCCCACAGCTTGGCCGAGCGCCCCCGCGGCGCTGCTCTGGTGCCCGCGCAGACACCCAGGGAGCCGGTCCGGGAGGTAGCTCCCGGGGACACGGCCCGGGAGACTCCGACCCTGCTCCGACCCAGCGGAGCACCCCTTCCCCGCGGAGAAGTCACAGGTCTGCGCCCCCGGTCCTCGCGCCCCGCTGAGATTTCCCGGCCGGGACCCGCACCTCCCCGCCCCGGCCGCGGAGGACGGGGCAGAGCCGGCTGCGGGGTGCAAGTAGTTGCCGTGAGTTTGTTCGTTCTTGGCCAGGCTGGCGCCCTTCTCCCCGACGAGCTTTCCCATGCCCGGCCCGTGAGAGGGGCCGGGGACACTCACCAGGTAGAGAGTGGGTTGCAGCAGAAGGACCGCGTACCAGTACACAGCCTGCATCCTCGCCGCTCAAACTTCCCCCGCGCTGCTTTCGCTGCCTCTTTGTTCCTTCCAGAACATAGATCCACCTGACATCCACTTTACAGAACAAGCAGAGCTCTCACCAGCCTAGACAAAAACGAAATTATAGATCCCATGACCACAAGACAAGGTTAGGCTTAGCATAAGGGGGGAAGAGAGGTGTCTAGGGAAAGAGGGGGTGGAGGGGCTCTGCGGGAGAGAAGGAGGAGATGGGGTGTGTGAATGGGGGTGGGGGAAACAAAAAAACTATTAAAATCGAGTTAATCCAGCGTCAAAGCAAAGTGATCGCACGGTCCGAGGTGGCGGCAAAGGGCCTATAGGCAGCGTTCCCCGGAGCTCAGTCCTTTCACTGGGCGTTAGAGCCCCGTGTTATGGCCTGGGATGGCCCGGAGGTGCCCCTGCCAGCCCTGCCCGTCTGTGTGCCCTCGGCGGGGACCGGGCGGCAGCCGCCCGCCAGTTGGCTGCGGAGCCCCGGCAGCGAGCTAGGGATCGGAGTGGCGCCGGAGCGGGGAGAAGGCGGCAGCAGACGCTGAGATCGTGGCTCCGGGTGCTTCTGGGCGCTTAAAGCCGAGGCAGAGAGCTTTGCCTTCGGGACGCCCGAGCAGGCTCTGCTTACCCCTGCAAGCGCCCACCTCTCTCTGCCGCTCCTAAAGGCGCGCCGTGCCTTGCCCCGGGCCGGGACCGCGCCCCGGGGCGCCCCGACGGGCGAGGACCCCCATCCCCGGCCCCAGCCCTTCTCCGCCCCCGCGGCCCGCGGACAGCCCCGCCGCCGCGGGGGGGCCGCGGTGGGGATACGTACGGCGTGGGGGATCCGACGGCGGACGGGGCTCCGCGGGACGCTCCATGGGCGAGCCTAGAGGGGCTGAGTGCACAGCCCGCCACCCCTGCGCATCTCCTCGCCGCGCTCCGCGCCGAGGTGTCCCGCGGCCGCTGTGCATCCAGCGCAGGCACTGTCAGGGCGGCGGAGCGGCTGGCAGGCTCTCCCCCCCTTGCCTCCCCTTCTCCGCACACGGCCGCGCTCTGGATCCGCCGAGCAGGACACTTACGGGAGGAGGGAGCTGCCCCGGCTGCCCGCTCGCCTTCGGCGCGGGGCGCGGGCAGGAGCGGCGGCACCGGCGCTCCGGGGCGTCCAGAGCGATTTGTCTCTATTAAAAATGACTTATTGGCGAGTGAGCGGCGATCGCCTGCTATTTAACTTCAGATAAAATCTATCTGCAAAGACCTTGGCCGATCATCTTAAAATAAAGCGCCGGAGCCGAGCACTGTCCGAGGCTCACTGCTTGGGGAAAGAGAAAGAGCAGCGGAGGGGGGGGAAGGGGGGGGCTTGCTTGGCGAGGGGGGAAGGGGGGAGGGAGGAAGGGGAGTTTAGCGGCGTCCCATCCTCTCCGCTGAGCGGGGTGATGAATTAGAGCCCTCCCCGGGCGGCGCGAGCTGCCTTGCGCTGCCCGCCCTGCCCACCCTGCCCGCGCTGCTGCTGCCTGCCGTGTGTCCTGCCCTGTCCCTGCTGCCTGCCCTGTCCCTGCTGCCTGTCCTATCCGCCCTGCTGCCTGCCGTGTGTCCTGCCCTGTCCCTGCTGCCTGTCCTATCCGCCCTGCTGCCTGCCGTGTGTCCTGCCCTGTCCCTGCTGCCTGCCCTGTCCCTGCTGCCTGTCCTATCCGCCCTGCTGCCTGCCGTGTGTCCTGCCCTGTCCCTGCTGCCTGTCCTATCCGCCCTGCTGCCTGCCTCTGCCCGGGAGCGGGCGCTGCCCTCCCTGCCCTCCCTGCTGCCCGCACGGCTGCCTGGGCACAGCCCTTTCCCTCTCTGTCTGCCCGTGGGAGCCCGCTGTCTGCCTTAAAGGAGCATGGGAGAGCACCTTCTTTCTCTTTCTTCCCTTTCATTTTAGTTTTTCCATCTCCCTCGGCGGTGTCCCGTGCACCGACAGGGCTGCTCCGCCTGGGAAGTCAGCGGGCTCCCGCCAGTCAGGCACGGAGACGGCAGGATCGCGGATGGGTGACGACTGCAGGAGTCGGGCTCCAGGATGGAAGGGTTGCTTCTCCCTCGCTAGCAGGAACCTGTAGCTGGACAGACCCTCGGAGTGAAGCTGGAAAGCTCACCCCTGTCGGGTGCTGTGGCTTATCCTACCAGCTGTCATACAAATGGAATGGTCTCACGGTGCTTTTCCTTATACTTTATAAAGAATTCTATGGATGTTTTTCATACATTTACTCCCCTAAACGGTATCATAACTAGTGTGACATTGGGAGAGGGTGAAGGGGAGGATACCAGCAGCACAGAGCAGCCTTACCAGGTGCCCAAACTCAATAGCAAACCTCAGATTTAGCACTTCCCAAAGCCAAAGCAAGAGGCGTGCCAGTAAGCTGTACAGAGAGGGAAATGAGAGAGAAAAAGAAGACTTCAGTTGTCCTGTCAAATCCTTGCCTCTCTCAGAGCACATAGGGGTAACTAATATCTGTGATCTGAGGCTTCAGCATCAAGCTGTAAAATACTGTTTTAATTTGGGGGTCTGAGTTTGGAACACTATAATAAAAGGGGAGCAGGGAAAGAATGGGGAAGGTAATGAGTACTCTTTGAAAGAGCTGCACCAGAACCCTCCCCCATAGCCATTTCTTCTGCTCAAACACCTGGAAGATGGACACCTCCATATGCTTTCAGCACCATCACTCTGCTAGACATGCAGAATGCTCATGTCACAGCTTTGAACAGAAGTGTGCAGCTTGCGAGGAATCATACTGTCATCCTGCCCCTTCAGACAGCCTCTGCGTTGCAGTGCAGGCTAAAGCTGCCTAGGGACTTCTTATTTCAAAAGGATAACAAAAAATTGCAGCTGACTTTTCCCTTGCAACCCTTTCCTTCCTATCTCTCCTACTCTCACTTCTCCGTAAGTCTGAGGCTAGAACCACACCTAATAAACAATCTAGAGAGACATGAGAGAGAAAGAGAGAGAGAGAGATGAGAGAGAGACAGAGAAGGAGATTGCTAGATAGATATTGCTCTCTTTGCATAGAACAAACTTGCTGTAGACAGTGTGGAGCATACTGCTGATCATTGCAATAACTTGCTGTTTAGATTCAGCACAGTTACTCTTATCTGAGATATGAAATTGCCAGGTTAGTATGGAGCAGAAAAAGCAAAATCTGCCAGGTTTCAGTAGGTCATGTTCCTACAGAAGACAATTTCTTCAGGAAGGAGCAATTCAACTCTCTGTATAAATTGATTCAGTTTACCCAAGTTCTGATCACTGCCTTCGTATTAGAATGACAAGGAAGTAGTCCTAGGAGAATAATTATTCCTTCAGCTGGTCAAATAGAAGAAGGTCCTCCCAGTCTTTCTCATCTAGATCCTTATACCTTGTCTAGGGGAGCATTGTGGAGAAGCTCCTGGCTCCACCGGAATCACAAGCATGGCTCCTCTTTACTTAATCCCATTGAAATGTCTTCACCCTGTGGATTCAGCAAGGTCTCCTATAAACGGCCTGATCTGTGTGGCATCTATTTGAATTGTTCGGCAGGCTCTCGAGGCAAAGTTCTCAAGGATGGATGAATCTGTTTACTGAAGGTTCAGACTGATCCAAGGTCTCATTGGCTTAACTGAGGGTTTCTTTGCCCTTCAGCTGACCTCCTTAACCATAGGCCACTGGGATATACTTTCTAACTACAATGGAACTGAGATTTCCTTCAGAAATGCTGTTTGGATTGCTCCTTGTCTCCACTGCCATTCCAGAAGAAAGGAGTAAGGAGTATGTATATAGGAGTCTGGATTACGCCTTTTTATTATTAAAGAAAAAAAAAAAAAAAGCAAACTCCAAAGTATTCCACCTGTGAACATGTGATACTTTTTCTAAGGGAATAAAATGATAAAAATGAATATAAAAATCTGACATTTAAGATTTTTGGATGTAGTCATTTGACTTTCATCTGATTCTGTAATATTGGTGCAGCAGCTTAAGTAGAATATTAGATTTTTTACAGAGAACAAGTGAATTTTAATTTCAACCATTTGGGTGCTGTTTGCAATTTGAACAATAAGGTCCTCATCAAAATAGTATCATTTAGTGAGGTTTTAAAGAATCACAATTTCTGGGCTTAGTAGTGGACTTTGACAAAAGACCAATTAGACTTTAGAATGTAATTGGACTACTTTTAAAGCTTGGAAATACATTCTAACCTTTAGATATCTTCCCTGTTTCTGCAAAGATAGTGTCCTGGCTTGCAGAACTGAAAGGGTCACAAGCAGAAAATCCAAAGACAATGGCAAGTGATTAATAACTGCTACAGGTTCCAATGGAAGATGGGCACATGGTTTAATTGCTTGAGGCACTAGAAGAAAATACAATGCTGTAATGATAAATATCAAATGATTGTGCTAAACTTACTGCACAATGCAGCTAACCTGTCTTAACATGGACAGTTATTTATGAAATAGTAAATAGAGCTGAATACCATGGAATCCTATTCATAGAGGCCACATTTCTTATTTTGGAAATAAACTGCTTAGAAAAAAAAAGCAAAGCAAAGAAGGCAAAGGTCAGCCAGAGAACAATGAAATCTATTTAAAATGCGAAGAAGTGAAGGAATAAGAAGAGAAAGTCTGATGAATCAGTGTTTGGCGATATAAAGAATATTTCAGTAAGATTATTTACATGAGTGTTATGAAGTGTCCAGCCTGTAAACTGTATAGTATATATGTAGTGCATGTGCAACTCTGCTATCTTATCCATATATGAAAGTTGAAGTACTACTGAATTCAGCTGGAGCTGCTCATGCACTACAATGACAGATTATGGCCTCCACAGCTTTTCTATATTTGTACTATACAGTGTGTGGGCCAGATGCCTCATATCACTCATGTAAATAATCTTATTGAAATGTTCTTCATATTGCCAACCATTAACTCATCAGACCTTCTCTTCTTATGCCTTCCCCTCTTCACATTTTAAATAGATTTCTTTTGTTTCAAGGAAATCTTCATGTTTGAACAGGGTATTTTTATGGTTGGTATAAATACTACAAACAGAGTCCCTTGCCACATTTTATTTCCATTTCTTCAAGGTCAGAATATGATTGTATGTACCATTCCTATTTCTAAATATAAAAATATCTCTGTGAGACTTTTATTTTTATTACACTGATTTTTGCCTACTTACAGTAAAAGGCATACCACAAAGTGGTGTTTCTCTGTATCCCATGTGGAAAAATACAGGAATACTCCAACCACTCCAAGAGAAGTGCCTTGTATTCATGATGTTCTTAACTATTTCTCCTGACACCATATCATGAGCATTCACACCGTGCTGGAGCAAGATGTGACGTTCATCATCAAAGAAGACTAAAAGGTAATGTACAAACAGCTGTGTCTGGACCACTCAGTATTTCTGTGATATAAACATGAGCAAGCCTACAGGCTTTATGAGACTTATTGCAGGTGACACTCAGTGT
The DNA here is from genome assembly GCA_910950805.1 of Acrocephalus scirpaceus scirpaceus. Taxonomy (NCBI): domain Eukaryota; kingdom Metazoa; phylum Chordata; class Aves; order Passeriformes; family Sylviidae; genus Acrocephalus; species Acrocephalus scirpaceus. The sequence continues at coordinate 127,593,448 of OU383773.1, forward strand.
GCACATAGATACTTAGGATTTTACCAAAAAATACTTGAGATTAGGTAAAACATATATGTTCTATATGAATGTATATGTTCTATATGAACAAAACCTACAGCTAAGTTTATCTACAGGATTTTCTCATTAATAATGCCTTTAAATTCAAGGAGGAGGGGAAATCATGAATATAATAAGTTAGAAATCTTTCTAACTTCCATTGCATAGGGAGTTTCTTTTCTAACATAATATTTATAGTAGAGATTTTTATTTGCATTCCACTTTTATTTCATCCTTTACATCTAGAAAAGTTTCTACAGTGGCAACACAGGAAAGAGAAGAGTTTTAATAATAGCTATAAGAAGTAGAGAAAATAATTTAAAGTAAGAAAGGAGCCTATGCTAAGTCCGTATATTGTCCAGAAAATACCACAACTTGGGTGAGTTTCCTGAAGACATAATTAGATTTCAAAAATAGTGTAGGACTAAGTGAATTGCTTAATTAAAATCCAATTATTAGAATATTTCATGATGACCACTCTAGGGATTATTAACTGACAGCAACACTTGTTGGAATAATAAAACTTGATAACAAAACTTTTATTAAAATTTCTGTGTCTATGAGTGTGGGTTTTAATTGCAAAATAACACAATGTATATCATGTCAGCTGGGAAGGCTTTATACAAGAGAGCTAAAATATGAGAGTTAAATTGTCTTGAAGAAGAAACTGATGTAAGGGAGTGCCTGCAAAGCCAGTTTTCTTTCTTTCAGTGTGATGGCAAGGAAAAGAGCAGGGACGTCCCTGAAGGCTTCTTGGGCTGCCTGCTGAGCTGAAGGAACGAGGGATGCTTGCAGCCCAGGGCACGGTCAAAGCAGCTGCCCTTGGCTCCTGGGAGCAGTTTGCTTTTCAAGGCTTGAGTCAGAGAGCTGCATAAACCTTGATCATTCAGGGCAGAAGGACGCTGCACAGAGAATGAGGAAGAATGGCAAAACTTCACCCCAAAAGCCTGCCAGGGTAGAATACCCTGGCTCTACATTGTATGTGCCAAAACAACACTGAACCCACACCTTGTGAAGCAGCAATCAACTATTTTCCATTCACTGTGTTATAAGAAGAAATAAACTCTCTGATGCAGTGTTAAGGTCACTGAAGGCAGATCTCCTTAGTATCTTTTCCTCTGCCTCTTTTTTTTTCCCTTCATTCTGTATTGACTGGATACATCCAACAGCAGTGCTGTCCTGAAACCAGAATTTGCTTGTCACTATGGAGTGGCTGCAGCAGCAGCCAGGCTGGGCAGCACATCAGGCTGCATGCCCAGTCAGGCTCTTCTTACTGCTGGAGACATCACACTGAAGCTCTGGGGGCAGCTCCTTCCACCCACTGTTCCACCTCTTGGGGTTTGTGGACACATTGGTGCCAGGCTGACAGGCAGGGGGTGCTGGGCCTGCTGCTCTACACTCACCTGCTCACAGGGAGCCAGGCTGGGGATACAGCTTTTACACGCTGTAATAAAAAGCTCTATTGACCTCAGGAAGGGAAGTACAGGTGGTAAATGGCTGGAATGGCTGTGTCCAAAAGGAACTTTATTCTCTTTTAAGAAAGCTTCTGATAAAAGGATAAATTATCTCAGATAGAAGAGCCTGAGCTCAGACATTGGACCCTGCATGTCAAATACATCTGCCACTGGTTGTGGCTAGGAAGAAACCAGTTTCTGAGTGAGTGTCCAGTGTGTTTTGTGGAGCTCTGCACACTTTCATATTGCTTTTCCTTCATGGTGGGTTTGTAAATTACCAACGACATTGATTTTGCCTCAAGTTCAATGAGTAGCGGAACCTGAGGGGATTTTTTACCTTTCATAACAAATAACTTAATATTGTTTTATCTACAAGGCAAAATGAGCTATCAGGAAACTAGTCATAAGAACTTGGTCTTTCATGTTTTAGACGCGTAAATTTGAGTGACCACTCTGTTCATTATCAGATAAATCAAAGTTTTGAGACTTCCTTTGAACAAGGTAGAGTTGAGCTTTTGCGAGAAATCTCCTTTGGATATGTCTTGCAGCAACAAGAACTTTTAAAGACAAATTTTTTCCAAGTCTCCTATCAAGTAAATTATTTCATGTGGTCAGGTCTTAAGACCAGCAAGGAATATTTTTTAAACTATTCAAGGCTGTTTACACTTCATGATCAAGGTTTTACATTTCAGCTATAGTACACAGGACTAAAAAGACACCAACGTGTTTTATTTTCTTTGTTAGCTAGAGGGCATTCTCTTAGTCGTAGGTGTAAAAGACAGTCTTTAGTTAGACAATAGCCCATCCAAGTGAACGACATATTGTTACTTTACTAAACTACGAACCAGCTGAATCAGCTTCTATAATTTCAGTGTTTAGAGGATCAGAAAGAAATGTGGCAGTATGGGAAGGAGCTATACACTTTGAAAAGCCACGCAAAAATGTGTCACATTTCACCTGTAATAGCAATACAGCAGTTAACTGCTTTTGTTTACCCAAGCCTACATCTGGTATTAAAACCAAGTGAGATATTTTGGACTAGAATATTGTGAAATCCATTAGAAGTAGAAAAACCTTGGGAGAACTTTCACCTTTGAGGAAAACCTGAAATAGATTTTCAACTTTATAAGGGAAGAGAAACTTATCAAAGAAATTACAGAGGATATTAAATTCCCACTTTTGTATTGCATTTGCTGCTGAGGTATGAACACTTCGCTACGAAAACAGAGACAGCTGTTAGGATCGCCATTATTAACTAATACATGTTGAAAAACAAAGGGATGTCAATTTGTTTAGTTAGTTTGTCATGCTTTTGCAATAGCTACACTGCACACAGACATATTTCCCTTTCACTCTTGAGAAAACTTCACTAAAAATTTTTAGTGGATCCAAAAATCAGAAGAAAGAAAAACAACCAATTAGCATGGTTTACATCATTTAACACAAAAATTCGTGCTTTCTCAGAGACTGCAAGGTGATGGTGTTAATTACTCTGGATTCTAGCAATCTTCCAGTGCCACCTTGTGGCGCAGTATAATACCGCACAAGGCATCTAACATTACTCTCGCCAAGCAAAAGCAGCCAGTTATCCATGCAGCAGTCCATAAACACAACAAACTGAGAGGTGGAAGAGAGTTTTCATTTTTATCTAAAAAAAACTAACTTCTTAACTAACTTAAACTAACTTCTGCCCCTGCCACAAGGAAATGTCAGCTTTTGCTGATAGAGTAGCATCCATCACACCTAAAGCTGATATTTGGGTGTTACTCTTAGGATGTCCCCTTAAGAAGTGTGCAGAAAGATCCCCAGGGAGGCTTTGCAACAGGCCATGTTGTAGTACATAAGCATTGCTCTATGCTACACCATGTAATTTGGCACCAAGGACATATAAATATATTTGTTTAAACCATCATTCTTATTTTAAAATGTAATGGAATGCACCAACATGAGCAAACATCACCATATGTGGACATCTACTACAGTCTTGAATACTCTCCCTGTGAAGATTGTTTCTCTAAGCCCACCAGGACGTTTTTTGCTGCAGCCTGAGGCTGTGTTATCACATCACACTCAAAGCGTTAGAATCACAGCTCCTGAGCAGTGCCCTTCCATGTCACTACGAGAACTCCTTGCACACACACACAGAGTACCTTGGTGGTAAATGCTTTCCACCAACAGATAAATGGACTTCTTAATGCTGGAATTTAAGAGATATAAATCACCTGAAACAAAACTGGTTGATTTCATCGACATATATCCCAGAGGACATAACAGTTTTAAACAAGGAAGAGATATCTTTGGAAAGGAAAATTGTGCAAGGCACAAGGATGTCAGCAGCAGTGGCAGTACCCTGGCAAGAGCTGCAGATCAGATCATACTCAGACTGGTCCTGTGAGCTGTGATTTGGGGGTGGACAGTCCAGTTCCCCAGACTGGTTAACCTCACATCCTACTCCAAAACCGCCCTTCTCAGCTATACAAGACTTGCAGTGACAGCAAGGACATTGGAGGATACAAAAAAAGTTAAACCAAGGGAAACCAAGTGGCTCCATTTCCTTGACTGTGAAAATCCATGGAACCCACAAATGACATACGAATTAAAATAATCTGCAGGATCCTAAGGCAGAATTTACTAATAAGATCAAAATCAGTACTGGACAGTTATGTCTCAGATGATCATGCAGTTCCAGGCAAGCATCATACAGCAGGCTTCAAAATGGGATTCTTGTTTTGGAGAGTCAACTAATTATCCTACTGACAGATACCTCTTTTACTTTTCATCCTATACTTCTTACAGATCTGTGCTGACAAACCTTTTGTTTCTTGTCATTTGTCGATAGCATATATTATGTTATTTTCAAAGGTGCTGAGCTTATGTAGTGTACCAGTCATAAGGTAATAGGATCATAAAATATAATAGTAAGAAGTACATTTTCAGAAGATTCATCTTCCTCTTGAGAACATAAGACGTGTTCATGGTTTTATTTCTACACATAGATTTAAGGAGACTATCAGATGCTGACAGAAGCCTGATTTAAGCAGCAATGGTGTTTAAATCTAGCAAGGTGGCCATGATCACCCCAGGTCCCCAGGTAAATTGAAGCTTGCAGATCTCATTTTTGTCTTTACAGAGGAGGACAGTTTTAAGATGAAGGACAATACTCTTCTAAGCCAAGAACATGCTAACTCCATAGGCATCTATGTACACATCAGAACATGGATGTACTATTTTTTCAAATTGCAGATTTGGATATATAGTATAAAATATATGTTCAGCAATAAGAGCAGATTATTTAGGATAAAATCTGCTTTTCTGACTTGACAAGTTTCAAACACTACAGTAAAATAAATTCAGTTAATTTGGATTCTACAGATCAGCTAGTCTTAAGGGGGAGTTACATTTAAATTTGAGATAGGTTGGGAATTGTGTAACTCAATTAGATTTTAAGTTCAGCTAATTTAAAACTTTGCCAGCATGGTACAGTGTACTTAGACAAAACAGACATACAGTTTTAGAATTTGTTCAATTTAAGCACCACTGATTAAAATTTAGCAAATCCTTGAGCATGGTGGTTCAAATTCCTAGTTTGAATTAAATCCACAGCTTTAACAATATTAAATGGATTCAGAATAAAGCTGGTCTGAAAGAGTGATAAATAGGTTGCTGTTTGGTTTCCATTTGAGTGCTGGACACCTCAATGGTAGATTAATTACCCTTAATTAACTGTCTCCTTTGTAGGAGCTTGGAGCAAACTATCTAATGAGAGCAGAAGGAGAGTGGAAGCTACTTGATTCACATAATGCACAGGTATCATCTGTACAATTATCTGCCCTCTGAGCAGATGGGGTGTGCTCACAGCAACCAAGCTCCTGGCCCTGGCAAATGTGACAAATGGAAAGAACTTGGGGAGACAAGAGCACCACCAATACACACGGAGACAGCACAGTCCCAGCTGCAGGCTACAACACCTGTGCTAATAAACAGTCCTACATCAGGGTACCACTCATCTGAAAAGGAGCAAATTTCTCCAGTATGTGGGTTCCCTTAACCTAGGATGTCCATACACTGTTTTTCACCAAGGATGTCGTTCATTGTAAAAGACATACACTGCAAAAAGATTCAATTGTCAAATACACAGTTTCCTAAGCCGTGGAAACCTGGCCAGAGTTTTAGGCCACATGTAATAGCATTGGACCTCTGAAGGCTTCTAGATAGTTCCTTATACAATATCAAAGAGGATGTGGTAGCTCTGGACCATGACAGTATCAATATCAAAGGGAGAAAATATAGTCTTTTTGGCTAGGAAGTGTACTCTGAAAGTGCCATAGAGAGAGAAAATATACGTTTGAAAAGCAAGGTTAAGAAAGCAGTAAAGGCAGAAAGGTTAATTTTTGGAACTCTTTGGAATAGCTGAAATATATGTAAGAAGGAAGGAAAAACCAAACTAGAACCAACTCATTGATTAATTGAGACAGTTAGAGAGAAGTCTTAAAATTTTTTTTAATAAATAAAAGTGAAGGAAAGCCAACACCTGTAAAAAAAGGTACATACTCTTTCCAACTCTGCAGTGTTATACCTCTCTCTCCTTCTATCCAAACAAATGGCATCCCCCTTCACCAAGTCCACAGCTCTGTCAAGGCTCTGGAGCTTATCCCTGTGCATGTTATCTGACTTCCATGCTGTTTGAAGGGAGGATATCTCCCCTCTGTCCCTCAGAGGACTCATAAATTCTCCTTAAGAAGGGACTATATGCATGACAGCCCCTGGAAACAGAGCTACCTGACCTCCATGATGATAATGCAAGGTGATTCAAATACCCAGACCACGTGCAATTTCCCAGTCCTTTTACAGGCAGCAGATACCCTTGCTCATGACATGAGACCCAGGTCCAAAACTGACAGCTGAGAAGAGAACTGGTTTCCTGAGAAAGTACCCTGAGATGGGCTGGACACTGGAGAATGCAAAGCTTTGGGATGCAGTTGACAAACACAGCCCGAAAGCACCATGATCTTGAGGACTAGCAGAGAGAGTCTGCTCTTTGTTCACAGCCATAGCTAGGGAAATGAAAAACAAGGATTCTTTCTTAGCAAGGAGTCACAAGGAACAAGTGTTTGGCATTAAATAACAACTTCCTTCTTCTTGGACTAAATATCCCAGAGAAAGACTTCTGCTTCTCAATCTTCATTTACCTCAGACATTCCCTCCTTCTGCTGCAAGATACTGGTGGATAAATCAAGCAGGACCCTTTCATCACAGTGGCAGGATGGGATCATGTAACATGTGTGACAAAGCAGGTCAGTGAGCTATTAACAGTCTGAAGAAACCTTCCTAGAGGTTCAAGAGTCCCAGGAACTGCTGTTGTGCAGAAGGGCGTCAGAGGTACCTGCTGTGTCCTCTTCTCAGGGCTGAGGACTGGAGCCATTTCCCACTTATGGTTGCATGACATAACAACTTGGAGAGTCCCCACCAGGAAAAGCTATTACTGACTCAGGTCCAAGCAGTAGCCTACTTCAAACTGGCTGAAAAGAAAAAGTAGTATAACCTTATATTACAGGTACAGTGACTATGCCGATAGGAGCAAAAGGGTTGAAAGAGTTCATGCAAAAGGTATTTGACTTCAAAAAAGAGAACTCCCTAAAAAAGAGAAAATTAGGAAAGAGACAAAAGGGCAAAAATTTTTGCATGGTTTGGAAATTGTTTTAAGATGTCCTGTTAGAGGTTGGTTCTAAGTAAGCCAGTAAGTACTATCACAAAACTCTAAAAGGAACAAGGTCACAAGTCAGAGTGATCAACAGGGTGAAGAAAGATTTCAAAAGTAAAAAAGAAAAAAAAAGAATTTTCATCCAAGTGAGGAAAAGAGATCATAAAAACTGGAAAGTTTACAGAAAGCCACACGGAAGCCCAAAATATTTTTTGGAAATGATTTGCTGAAGTCATAAAAATGTTTCATAAAAAATCCCTTCCTTTTAAACACATCAGAAGTAGGAAAGCTGCCAGCTAGTTAGTCAGGCAGATATATGATCAAGATGTAAAAGGAATGCTCATGGAAGATAAGGTTGAAAATGTTTAATGAATTTTTCCACTACTGTTCATGGTGGAGGATCTGAGGGAGGCTCAGGGAACAGAGCACTTTGTATGGGATAAGAATATGATGACCTGCCTCCTCAAACTGAAATGTAAGAAGGAAATAGTACAGAAAAAAACTACAAAATAAGTTGTAACAAATCAGGTTCCAGAGCTAAAAAATGTTCACGTGGGACACCTAAAGGAATTAATGTGTGAAATTGCTGAAGAGCCAACTCCATTTCATATCTGAAAACACACCCCGGTATTGGTACCAAAGATGCTACCTTTGGTGCCAATTTTTTAAATAGTTGTTGACATGAACCTAGTAAATCTGTTTTCCATCTTGGGTAAATTTGTAGGAACTACATTAAAGAACAGAATATATAGACTCAGAAATAAATATGATATGTTGGAGAAGGGTCAGTATGACTTTCATGAGGAAAAGTCATGCTTCATAAATCAACTACATTTCTTTGAAGTGTCAATTAATATGTAAACAAGGATACTGCAGTGTAGTAGGAATATGAGAATTTTGTAAAAAGTTTGGTTAAATTCTCTCCATAAGGGCTTTAAAAACACTCTGCTTATCTGGAGGAAGGTGGAGGTCTTGTTATAAATTAATATTTTTCACAACAGGGAGATTGAGCCAGGGGGTTCATAGGGATCCACATAGGCATTTTTGGTGCTCAACAGATTTTCAAATGGTCTGGAAGGAATATTATATTGATGTGCCAAAATTGGCACATCATGATGATATAAAATTATTCAGGACTAGAAAAGAATTAGGATGGCAGTAAAGAGTTGCAAAGGGACCTCATTTGCTTGTGCCTTGCATGTAGAGTGGCAAGAAAATGTAAAGTGAAGTTCAATGTCAGTAAATTAAAAGGTAGACCCTTTAAATATGTGCTCTAAATAAATTTTTCCCACTCAGGAAAGAGATGTGTGGAAAGTTCAGCTTTAACAGTCTGTGGGAATCATGAAGAAAAACAGATCTTAAGTTCTTAATTTTTTTAAAAAAAGCAAAAGAAAAAAAAAAGAGAAAAAAGTCAAAAAACAGGAGTACAAGAAGTACGTTGCTCACAAATGGTTACTACATCCCTATTGTTGACTGTGCACAGGTCCATTCCTCTATCAGGAAATGGCTTTAACAGAAGTAGAAAAGCTGCAAAGAAAGATAACATCACCACTGTTACAGCTTCCACATAAGGAAAGCCTCTACAAACTACTTTTCTGCTAGTAAAACCAATGGCAAAGGAATAAAGTGATGTGAAGAAGGAAAAAAATTCCCTTCAAATGCATCAACTTGTTTGTTCTTATATTCCAAAAAATACAGATGCCTGAGAGCCACTGTTAAAATTCTGATGCTACTTTTTCCTTTCTATGTTGCAATTTTTGTTTAGGTGCATCTGAGTGACTAGGGCAAGAGAGATGCCAATTTTTGTAAAAGGAAATGGAAGTGCTGTTATTCAACTCTGCTATAAGATCACTAAATCTTAAAGCTTGTCTCATAGTGGAGGAGCAGTGAAGCAAGAAATTGCTAATGCAAAGTGTATAAGAGAAGATCCACTACAGTAGGATTCAAACTTCACCCCAAAAGCCACTCTTGCAAAGAAAAAAAGAAGAAATATGTGAGCAGAGAAGAGCGCTATGAAAATTAAACAGCTTTCAAGAACAGAAAAAATAAATAACCCAGACTAATCCTTTTATTGCTACATTCAAAATTTAATTGTATTATTAATTTGTGTACAGTATTTAGTCTTCAGTAATGCACACATCTGAAAAAAAACTCAGCTCCACAGAACTAAAACTGTAACAGTCCATTTTATGGAGAGCTGGAAAAGTTATATGATTTATTTTAAATTTAGTGATAATTTATCTGAGGAGCCAGTTTGATAGTACTGCTTTGGTTTCAATGATTTCTAGGTAAACGCATCCCTCACTATCCCTGGTGGTTTTTGTGACCCTGCATGCAATGCTGGTAGGCACTTCTGGGGTGTTTTTGCAGACTCACTCAGGACATGTAATTCTCCAGTGTGACTCTGTGTGAATAGGTAGATTTTTTAGATCCTGTGTAATCTATGGCCTTCAGGCACCTACTTTAATTCTGCCCACTTAGTCAGTAACATGCATCAATGGTACTATTAGTGTTATTTACATCAGGCACACATTTCAATGTTTTCAGAGTTATAGCTTGTATACCTGCAGATATGTGACCAGCTGTGTCTGGCAGGTACAGTCATGTACAAGTATGTAATGATGCCATTTGTGTTTTGCCTTTTTTCTTTTACATGTTTTCTATATTCTTCACACATATATTTGTAACTCTGTCACCTATTGTATTAGTAGCTAGTTTTCCCAGTACTTTTCCATGGCCTTTCCCTAAGCAGAAAGACATAAGAAATTCCAGTGCTCCAAGCCCCAGGAGGTAAAAGGCTCCATACTGTCTTGGTTCTTCCTGGGAACCAAGGCTGGGAACAACCCTTTGAGACACATTCTCATGGACAAAACACAGCCAGTGCCAAGGGGGACTCCAGAGAAGGGGGCTTGATGTGCAGGGGAATTACACCACCACTTGTCCTCCTAATTGGTGCTTTTTATCAATTATGCTAATTTCCTAAAACCTATAAAAAGGCACTCACCCCTGGGAGGGGTGGGTTTTTTTTGGACATCTTTCCATAACAGCTCCTGAAGGCCTTCAAATAAAGATCCTCTTTTGTATTACCCCCTTACTAAAATTATCTCGAGTTTCATTTCCAGGTTGGGAAAAGGGCAGCAGTTAGATGACTGGCAAATGAAATTATGTGTTTGTAGAAGCCTTCACTACAAAAAGGCCATGTGTCAATAAATTACATCTTCTTTTCCTGAGGTGCTGTAAAACATAAGATTCCAAATCAAAATTGATTTCACACTGTTTTTTCTACCCAGCTGATGTAGTGTCTGTGGTGAATGTCTTCATCTCTTCATGACACTGAGCAGACCATTATGTAAGCCCAAGTGGGAATCTTTCACGTCTCAGATTGTTTCTGGTGTCTTCTCATCAAAGGAGGCTGGGCATACTAGAACCTCACTGACTGGAGAAATGTGCTATGAACAAAAGCCTATCTACATTTTGTATTAAATACAGCATTAGCCAGGGGTCTTCATGTTTTTTAAATTTATATATCTGTTTATGGAAAACACTAAATCCTCTTCAGAAATAATTTGCTAAAAAGCATAGCCTTCAGAATGTAGCTGCAGACACAACAGACAGTTTTCAGTGTATTTTTTATAAAATATTATATATGTAAATTGTTATAAATTTATTATAATAAATTTCAGTGTATTTGTACTGTTATAAGACAGTACTTTAACAGATACCCATATAATGCACAGTTCTTCATTCTGACTGTGTGATGTGTTCATATGTTTCAATACTTACCACGCAAAGAGATTTAAAAATATTAAACAATTCATTCTCACAACAATAATTGAAGTAGAGAAGCTTGACTATGCAAGGGAATTGCAAGTTGGAAAATTTAAGGGCTTAAATGTATTTTAATCTCAATAGAAAAATAAGCTATAGCTTATTCAACATAAAGCTATACTTGGCTCCAGCCTTAAGGTTAAACTGTGGTTTGTGCTTGTTGAAAACAACTAACTTGGTGCACCATTATGCCAACAGATGTTGCTGTGGGTGAAATTTCCAATTTGTTGAGCTTGTGATACAAAGCAAAATGCTTCATATTCTTTACATCTTTCTGAGCAGAAACCAGGAACATTTACTCCCAGAAGGAGTTGATCCCTCACTCTTAAACAGTGTTAGCAGTACAGAGGGCCAAACATACCAAACAGATGTAGTTTGGGAAGTATTTTCATAGTTATTGTTTCTGATAGGGATTCAACATGTTAAGTGCAACCATCAGCACACTTAGATAGCTAAGTTTCACTGTCATAAGACCAAGGCAGGAAACTCCAGAGAGCAATTCATCTTGCATAACTCAAACACGAAGCTTTAGAGCACTTTGACATTTGATTCATCATTTTGACACCAATTAGACACCTGCTTTTGTCAGGGTATATTTTGTTTTCAAGAGGTCATATTTCTTCATTGGCTGAAGAAGGGGAGACAAAATAGATTAGACCCTGGCTTTCAGACAACTAAAGCTAAAGAGAATGAAACCCACTTCCTGTGTCTTCTAACTTGCTGGAATCATTAATTGTGGATTTTAAGTTATGGTATGTAGGCAACCCCTTGCCTGACTGCTTCCAGACACATCATCCAGACACTAAAATCCTAACCCTAAAGTCCAAATTACTTAATGGTCAAAAGTAAGAGCTGTCATGGAAAAAGAAAAACCAACAAAAACAAAAACAAAAAAGCCTGATACCAATTTGAAATTACTTCAAAGGTCACACTACAAAGCCCTTTATTTTCTCCAGTACAAATGTTAACCAGTCATCAATTAAGGAATAATGCAAAGCTCTTGCTCATATTACCACATATAGATACAAACTAGCAAACTAGCCAGGAACCTTGGCTGTCAGGGACAAGCAGCTATTTTCAAACACAGCCAAGGTACTTTCAGCAGGGAAATTACTCACATGCTGCTTTACGCAAACAAACAGCTTTTTTATAAACACCCTAGTTATCTATTCTGCTGAGAAGTCCACCTCAGCCACTCAGTCAAAAATAAATGAATAATATAATGCACAAAGGCTTCAGGGCACCTTTGCCATCCTAATTACAGGCAAAACAATTTCCCATTCAGTGTTTAACACAATAAATTTAAGTGGATGAATAGCCTAGTTTTATATCTACTCTAGATGCCACCTTGGACTGTGCCACAAACCAGCACCTGGAAGTCCCCAGCTTTGGGATTTCTGTCTTGGGTCCTTCATCTCTCTCTTAGACTGAGATACCCTAATGGACATGAAAATAAATAGATGTCATGACAAGCAGTCTGAATATGGCAAAAATCAGCGTGGTGGAGCAGCAACTCAAATTTATGTAGTATTTAGCCTCTTCTAGAAGAGGAATAGATCAAAAGATTCATAGATTAATATTCTCTATGTAGCTCTCCTGGTAATCTTTCTTACAAGTCAACATCCTTACCTGAGAAAAAGGAGGGACAGGTACTGATTTCTTCACTTTCATAAATCGTGACAGGACTCAAGAAAACAGCATGAAGCTGAGTCAGGGGAGGTTTAGGCTGGATATCAGAAAAAGGTTTTTCATCCAGAAAGAGGCTGGGCACTGGAACAGGCTCCCCAGGGAAGTGACACTGCACTGACAGAGTTCAAGAAGCATTTCGGCAATGCTCTCAGGCACTTGGTATGACTCTTGGGGATGGTCCTGTGCAGGGCTAAGAATTGGACTCAGTGATCCTTGTGGGTCCTAACTCAGGATATTCTGTGATTCTATTATTTTACTGCTGCCAATGAGCAAGCTGTGTGACCTTTGACCTGTGTACCATTTGGCTGAGTTATATGCCACCTGCTTCACTCATACATTGTACTCATTAGCAAAGGCCTGAAGAAAAAATTACTTCATTTGTATCTATTTCTTATCCAGAATTCCCACTGGATGCTCAGCTGTCAGAACATCTCTGTGTTTGAAGGTATTCGAGCATTTCTGAACTAAGATTTGAGTTTTCTCCTGTATTAATTACAGGAACATGCTGAGCTGCTCTTCAATCAGAAATCTTTTTTACAACAAAAGAATGTGTGACACACAGCTTACAACAAAGGAAAAGAAGTCACAGCTGTATTTAACACTTAAATGAAATTGAACTTGATGTTTCAGAGACCATTGCAAAATAATTTGAAAGAATCTCACAGGATCAAATAAGATAATTATAATCTGTAGCAATAGCATAATGTTGGCTGAGGTTTGCTTGTCCTAACTTAGTGCTTTCTTCCATAGGGAGAAATGTCAAGATTCTGAACTTCCCAGTTAGCAAATCTGCCAACAACACAAAGCTGTGTGGGGTGGTTGACATGAGGGAGGGAAAGGATGACAGGCTTGGGAGGTGGGTCTGTGAAAACCTCATGAAGTTTAACAAGGTCAAGGGCAAGGTCCTGCAGTTGGGTTGGGGCAATCCCAAGCACAAATACAAACTGAGCAGAGAATGGAGTGAGAGCAGCTCTGCTGAGAAGGACTTGGGGATGCTGGTGGATGAGAGGCTGGACATGAACCCAGAAACCTTCACTTGCAGCCCAGAAAGCCAAATGTGTCCTGGGCTGCATCTAAAGCAGCATGGCCACCAGGGTGAGGGAGGGGATTCTGCCCCTCTGCTCTGCTCTGCTCTGCTCTGCTCTGCTCTGCTCAGACCCTACCTGCAGTGCTGCATCCAGCTCTGGGGTCTCTAACATGAGAAGGATGTGGATTTTTTGGAGTCCAGGGAAGGGCTACAAAGATGATCACAGGACTGGAGTTCTTCTCTAGGGTGAGAAAGCCAGTGTTGTTCAGCCTGGAGAAGAGAAAGATCTGGGAAGACACTAGAGCACCTTCCAGAACCTAGAGGGAGCTACAAGAGAGACAGAGAGGGACTTTTAACAAGGACACAAGGGGTAGTGACAGTGCAAGGGGTCATGGCTGCAAACTGAAAGAGGGCAGGTTTAGATTAGATATATGGAAGAAATTCTTTACTGTGAGGGTGGTGAGGCACTGGAACAGGTTGCCCAGAGAAGCCGTGGATGCCCCATCCATGGAATTTTTCAACACCAGGCTGGATAGAGTTCTGAGCAACCTGATCTAGAGGAAAGCATCTTGCTCATGGCAGGAGAGTTGGAACTAGATGAACTTTAAGGTTCTTTGTAATCCAAAACCATTCTATGACTCTGTATTTCTATGATCCTACTCTAGGTACCTCTGTGAAGGGGTGAAAGGAAAAGAAAAAAGAGACATAAGCCCAGGTCTAAATAAAGAGATAACAACACAGCAGTGAGATGTGATGCCACACTGTCCTTGCAAGGGAAGAGAACAGAGATGGACAAGGCAAGTGAGATGAAAGCAAGAAATGGTTTATGTTTGTAAACAGGCTCATTGTAAAGGGAAGTGAAAAGGTCACTGGACTGGAATCAGTGACTGACAAAGATGAAAGAGAATGTTGTGTGATGAAAGGATTCCTATTATTTATAGAAACAGGTTCTTGAAAATGGAAATAGTGTGTAACTGTGTATCTGCTGATGCTAGATGAGCTGCTAGTGACTGCAAAAAAGTGACACGACTCAAGGAGAAACAGGAAAAAAGAGTGAATGAAAAGATTAGTGAATGTATGGATTTTCTGCTAAACTGCTTAAAGAACTAGTGAGTGGTAGGAAAGTGTTTGTGACTGTATGTCCTTACAAAAGTGTTACACCTGTTCATCAGAGCACACTGCAAAAGCAGCCATCAAGAAAGTGCTGCAGGAAATCAAGAACTGTCAGAAAACAAATGGCAAATGTTTGTAAAATATTCTCACCACTATTAATAGGCCAGCCTGTGAGGGGGTGTTTGTGGCTTAGCAAAAGATGTGGCTGAGTGTGCAGTATGTCCCCAGAGATGCAGGTAGAGAGAAGAGAGGTTGGGTTGGGGTCAGTCATTCTGCAAAACCACAGAAAGAAGGTACTGAAGGCTACTGAAGAAAGACTCATGGAACTTGCAAGTAATTTCATGGGTTTAGATGTAATCCAAAATCTTTTTACAGGGGTTTCTACTCAAGTAGAAACTCTACATGAATTTCACTTCAATTCTAACCAAAGAGAAGAGAAAGAGTAGTGAGCAGTAGGAGAGTAAGAGTGAGAAAGTAAGAAATAATAGAAAAGAGTAGTAAGAGAAAAAGATTGTAAATATCTTCAGAATAAGCAGCATTATGCAAATGGCAGTGTTGCCTCCTGAATAGCTCAGTGGTAAAAACATAAAGCACAGGGTAGGTAAGCTCAATCAAGCAGCAGGTAGATGAGTGAGGAAGGAACACAGGAGAGGAACTGCCAGCCAGCAAAATGATGAGTGGGGGAAAGTACACCCAGACTGTCTAGGGAAGTCTGCAGATTGCCCTCTTGCCTCCCCCTACTCATACAACAGACCTGCAAAGTCTGAATGAAACAATCCCCTCTTCCTTTTTCATTCCACAGGAGGGGCTGCTAGAACAGCAAGTGTTTCAACATGCACAGGTCCTGTTGGTCCTGTCACTTAGTCTTGTAGCTCTTCCTGAGTCTAAGTTTGCCTGCACACATAAAACAGGGGAGTCAGATTTCAGTGGCAGTCTTCTGTCTTAGCTAGGCTACAGGAACAAGAGATGTGTGCTAAAACAATGCCTGAAGGTACAGTGAGATTAGTTCATAATGCTGAGCCTCAGCTGGACTCTCTGGAAGCTGCAGCTGCTGGGTTGTGTGGCTCTGAATAATAATAGGAAGAAAACACAGAAGTGTCTCTAGTGTTTTCACCTTATGGAAAACGTATTAATTGTGTCATTCAGCAACTTCTGTGCTGTACTGAAAGGGTGGTGAGATGATCTCTTAGCTTACCATGGTGCTTCCAATCCAGGAATTATCTGAAATATCTTTGCTTATATTTGCACAGGGGTAAGATGTTCTGTCCTGAAAACACTGACTGTGCCTCTGCTGAGTCTTTTCCCTTTGGGCCCAGGCTACCACATCACAGCATCTCTCCATGTTACACCTTCTGATAATGGCATCTGCTTGGCTTCCCTGAGTTGGTGTGTGATTGCCTGAGAACAACTAAGTAGCAACAAGTGACCTATAAAACTCATAAATAAGCTAATATTTGGTCAATATGCTCCCAAAAATCTGTTTTAGAAGAGAGTCCTAGTTATCTCAAGCAGATGACATTTTGAAATGATATCTCAGGTAATCTATAGTCCTATTTTAACTTTATTAATTTTTTGTTGATCTTAAACAGAAATTTCTTTTGTCTTTGCAGTACTCCATTCTTCATTGAGCATATAACAAAACATGCATGGCTATAAACTCTTCATTTGTTAAGCACCATAATGATTTCAGGATGATCGGTTGTGACAAATTCAAGATTCTCTTTGTTAAAACTACCTTGAGAGGGCTGTGAGCATTAGCTGGCATTCCCTGAGTGTATTTCTCATTACATCCCATAATTTTACTGTCTTTCAACAATGATGTCCCTTGTCTTCATTCCAATGCTGCCTTGGGGATATAGTAATGAGTCCTCAGACCATTTTCATCTCTCTCTAAAGGGAAAGCAAACAAAGTGCCAGACAGAGGAGAAGATAAAAAAGCTCACATAGTAGGAAAGCAGGAAAGGAGATGGGACTATGCATCAAAGAAATTGTCAGTAGATTTGATTCACACTGGGTCCAGGCATCACTTGACCGATATTTAAGAGACACCAGCTTGGTCTCTTCCACAAAATTCCATTGAAATAATTTTAGCTTTCTTTTACTATCTGATCCCTTTCTCTCTGTCTCAGCTGCTGGATTTCAAGTTTTCCCCCTGAGTATTTGAACATAGACGAAAAACAAGTATTAGAGAATTGTATGATAGACCTTGACATTTATGAAACAAAAGGAAAGACAGTCAAGTTTTGTTGGGTTTTTTTCCACTGCCAGTTGCTGGAGACCATTCCATGGCTATGGTATTATCACTAATTTCCAGTATATAATACTGAAATTGAATTTTGGACACCACATAATCTTCCACATCTTTAGCTTCCAGCTATTGGCAGTCCTGAGAAAACTATATGTCTTGGATTGTCCACCATTTTAAACATGGTAATGTCTCTGCTTCAAGGACACATCTCTGTTCCTTCCCTTCAGAGAATCATAAAATATGCTGAGTAGGAAAGGACCCATCAGGATCATTAAATCCAATTCCTGGTCCTGCACAGGACATCCCCGAGAGTTTCACCGTGTGCGTGAGAGTGTTGTCTAAATGCTTCGTGAACTCTGTCAGGCTTGGTGCTGTGACCACTTCCCTGTGAAGCCTGATCCAGTGCCCCACCCACCATCCTGTACATGAAGAATATTTTCTTGATATTTAACCTAAACACACACACCTCCACACCCCCACCACCGCCCTAGCTCAGCCTCAGGTCATTTACTGGAGTCCTGTCACTGGTCCCCACAGAGAAGAGATCAGTGCCTGCCTGTTATCTTCCTCTCATGAGGAAGTTGTAACTGCAATGAGGTTTCCCCTCAGTCTCCTCCAGGCTGAACAGACCAAGTGACCTCAGGCACTTCTCATATCTTCCCCTCAAGGCCCTTCACCATCTTTATAGCCCTCCTTTGGACACTAACATTTAAATGTCTTTTTTATATTGTGGCACCCAAAACTGCTCCCAGCACCCGAAGTGAGGCTGCCCCAGTGCAGAGCAGAGTGGGACAATCCCCTCCCTTGCCTGGCTGGCAATGCTGTGCCTGATGCCCCCCAGGATATGGGTGGCCCTCCTGGCTGCCAGGGCACTGCTGGTTCATGTAAAACTTGCCATCGACCAGGACCCCCAGGACTATTTCTGCAGCTCCAGCCTCTCATTCCCTACTTTATATACACAAAGAGGACTGCCCTGTCCCAGGTGCAAAATCTTTGCAGAGATTACCAGAACCATTCTTTTTCTTCCCCTCTGGCACATGTCTATCTGCTTCTCCCTTTGCAGTTAAGGAGAAGGCTTTTGTTGCTGACCACTGAAAGGCAAGTTGGCCATTGCTTCTCCCAGCTCTACTGCTTTGCTGAAATGAGGAGAGATCTAGCCCTCCCCACTTTCTGTTGCTGCAGGACCTACTGTGAGTTAGGGCAGTGGACAGCTCAGCCCTGGCTGCTGCTGCCATAGCTTCCAGCTGAATGAATGTTTCTCCACAGCACAGAGACTGACTTAGTCAACACCTTTGTGCCTGGTTCCCAATGGTTTTCACCAGGCAATGGATATCTCTGTTCCCACCCTTTTGACCAGGAAATCAATAATACTGGCTCTTCTCTACATAACTGAGAAATCAGTACCTATTTGAAATCCCTGCAGTTGTCAGTGTTGTTGCCCTCTTTAAACTGAACAACATTTGACAGCTTTATGTCCTAGCAATACAAAGCAAGGCAGACTATGCTGTTCAAAATAATTTCCTCTTGCTGGGAATGCGTAGAAACCGCTTGTGATATAGCACACACTTTCTCGCCGTAGTCCTCTGCAGCCCCACTGACTTCCCAACCTATGAAGGTTAGAAACATCCTAGGGAGGTTTGGAAATAGCTTGGGAGCTGTAACTTGGCATGGGAGGCATGAAAGTCACCTGTAAAAAGCACAGAACGTTGCTCGGGCTTACCAGGAAAATCAGAAATAAATGCATGATTTACAGAAGAAGTGTGCAGGAGAGGTTGTTCAAGCTCTGAACATGGGTGTTGTGGTTCCTGGTGAATTGTTTACAGAAAAAGACATTTGATTTCTTTTCAAAGGCAAAGAAAAGGTACAAGAGACAGTTTCCACAAGTGGTTTTCATCCTTCTTTTTATGCATTCAAAACATTGCTTTAACCACTTACTGAAGGACTAAGCTATCCAAAACTAAAGAAGCTATTCACAAATCCAGTGGAAGAAAATGATACAACTCTACAAATCAGAAAAAAATACGCTAGCTCCTCTTTTCCCCTTCACAAAAATACATCTAGAGTGCAAACTTGGTTTTTTTGCCATCAAACACATACAGCAGTTAGAGTGGCAGGGTTTCTTTGGGACACATCCCATTGCCACCAGTCTGGCCCTCCTCATCAGAAAGGCTCTGGTTATGGCTGCAGCTATTTCCTCCTTTAACCTCACTAAGTATTTGCTCAGTGGCCACAGCTTCACAGGGGCTCTCAAAAAAACAAGCACAGCACAAATACAGCAAGTGTTTAGTCTTTGTCCTCTCCTTCCTTCCTTCCTTCCTTCCTTCCTTCCTTCCTTCCTTCCTTCCTTCCTTCCTTCCTTCCTTCCTTCCTTCCTTCCTTCCTTCCTTCCTTCCTTCCTTCCTTCCTTCCTTCCTTCCTTCCTTCCTTCCTTCCTTCCTTCCTTCCTTCCTTCCTTCCTTCCTTCCTTCCTTCCTTCCTTCCTTCCTTCCTTCCTTCCTTCCTTCCTCCCTCCCTCCCTCCCTCCCTCCCTCCCTCCCTCCCTCCCTCCCTCCCTCCCTCCCTCCCTCCCTCCCTTCTTGTTTCTTTCATGTCAGTCACAACTATGCATTTTTGTCCCCACTGCTGGTGCTTTTCCTGTTGCTTACAGCCTCAAGCCACTTCAGAACTGTAAAGTGCAATCTGCATTTCTTCATTCTCAACTGGTACCTCGAGTACAAAAGCTCATTCCCGGAGAGAGAAAATTGTCCAAATGATCCTAAGACATCTAAACATTTCCAGTAACTACAGAACTATGGATAAGCAAGCAGATATGGGTTGAGATATTCTAGGGAACAAGAATAAACGTTTTTGGAAGATAACCTTTCCTACGGTGTTTTTCTGCACTGGCACTTTCAAACATCTGCTGCATCCTTCCACCTTTTACTGCAATACTGTCATAACTTATCAGTGATGGCCAGGTGGTATTTGCATTGCAAAAATCTAAGGAATATCTAGATTCCTCAGGAAGGGAAAATGTTAATTTAGGAGGTTGTATTTTACCCTCTAACATGAATCCTCAGATTGTTATTGCAGGACGATGTAAAGAGCACTGACCTGCAGAGGATTTTGTCTTCCAGATAAGACATAAAGCGAGACTCTGATACTCGCAGTCACTAAAGACACTGTGACACTTTTGTTTAAGGTGTATTATTTCCTCTACTCTGGTGAAATCCCAGCTGTGAACTTTACATTCCTCCTATCTCCTTTCTCCTTAAAATTAAATTGGATAGGATGGTTTTCATTTCCTGTCCCCTCACTTCTTGTGTTGTGTGGCTATAGGCAGTTAAAAAACCACAGTGTTTCACCCTAGAGGTGCCTGTATCTCAGTAAAAGGTGAAATAATCTTTTATGAAAAGATTTACCTGCTTCACAGGAATGTTTTGAAGTTTAAGCCTTTTTTTTTTCTTTTTTTTCTTTTTTTTTTTCTTTTGGAAGAGGATTGACATAAAAAACACCACAAGTGTACAGAGGACCTGAATATTTACAGGAATTAACAAATTTTGAATGCAATTAGGATCATCGTTTTCTGAGATTTCAGTTTCCTTCATCATTTTTTGAGACGAGAAATCAAAATAAAAGCAATTGAAAGGTAATCCAGACAGAAAAGAAAAACCAACCACAGTGCTTTTCTTTAAAGGAAATAGCTCTCTCTGCCAGGCATGATCTCTACAGGATGTATAAAAACTATTGTGAAGGATGGCTGTCATATTAATGCATTTTCGGGTCTTTTCCTGCAGCCACTTTGAAGGCATGTGACTCAGCTGTATTTCTTTCTATTTGGCAAAACTAGTGCTTGCTTTGAATACCAAAGGATTAGGAAAAAAGCAACATAGAGAAATCTCTGTCAGCAGTCACACAGTCAGTGCAATTCCTGAGGAAAATGATGGCATTGGTACCTTGCACTTTCTTCCATGTTTCACTGAGTTTTGCAGATCTGGAGACTTGACATCCAAGAAACATTAACCCCTTGAAGTGAAACAAGGAGATGTGATTAAAATCGGGTGTTAAAATTGTTTTCAACAAATTTGGCAAAGACAGGACATGGTTAGATGTTATTCCATGCAGTCCTGACAGAGGGAGACGTCAGAAACATCTCTAGTTATTACACTGGAGGATCATCCACCTTGGAAAGATAACAGCTATTATTAATTCTCGTTTTCAGCAGCATCCAACATGACTGAGAGACTTTCAAGTACCAAAAAGATCAGTCCTTAACCTTATAGTCTGAAACTAAATTCAGTGTCAGAGGTAAAGGGGAAATAGTAAAATGTAGAGTGTTCCTTTGGATAGTCTGAACTAGACACTGTAAATCAACCAGGCAGTCTTATAAGTAGGGATGACCTTGAGAATCCTCCAGTCTATTTTAGTCATAAAGTGCTTGTAGAAATTGACTGCTTCATTCTTGATGAGTTTTTTCAAGTACCTTCTGTGAAAGCAGGCACACACACTGTGGGACGAAAATGAAGTGCAGTCTATTCTCATTTATATTCAAGAAAATTTTCCAACTTGCATCTTAGTGAGACTTCACAGAACAACCCCAAATTCTTCCTGTTTAAACTCTCCTTTAAAGGTCTTATTTTCCTTTTTTAATTTTTTTTTCCAACTGCAAATACACTAACTATGCATTGGCTTCAAACTCTACAAGTGTTTTATCTTAACCAGGTGTTTATTTTGTTTGCATTATCTCATCCCCTTCTTCCATGGATATTTGAGGATCAGCATATGTTGTGGACAAGATCAAAGCAATCAACTTACAGTTTGTGAGCTTTATAAGGAAATCATTTGATTTGTGCAAACGCAACACAGCTGTTGTGCATGAAAAAATCTACTTAATGTTATGTAAAGAAAATGAACAGTTGTTTGACAGAATTCACTTTTCCATCTCATGCAAAAATCAATTAAGATGAAAATGCAACTGGACTGTGTATGTGTAATTTCTTTTTTTAATCAAGAGAGCTCCATGTCTCCAGATTCTATTGAAGTAGGTTTTCAAAGCTCTTTTGTTCTCACCTGCCTATGAAAAGTCATTCACAGCACCCTGGATCTCAGCTCACAGTGACTGCCTGAATCCAAAAGGTAAAGTAGTCCATCCCCATGGAGGATGCCAGCTGTCTCATTGATTCTGCATGGCTCTTGGCTGACGCTGAAGCAGCACTGGCATAATTTCCAGAGAGAGGTGTATAATGAGGTAGCACCATGTTAACTATTAGCAGGGAGAAGTCAAACATCTGGTCTGGAGGAAAAGAGGTGTCCAGAGCTGAACTATCACCATCAAAGCATGCATTTGTTGGGAATTGTATGCCAGGATTCAATACCTAGAAGCAAAAGCTTTGGGGATGAATAGGGATGCAAAAAACAACACTAAAAATGATAGAAAGAAAACTTCTTGTTCAACGTATTTCTTTTCTAGGAATTATATTCTTGATGATTTTAAACCAGAACTATTACAATTCTTCTACTGTTACGAAAGAAAGGATACTCAAAATAATTTTCATTTTGTACAAATGCACAGTTATTTCCTTAACATTTTTTTAATCTATCTGTCTGTGTCTTTCACAGACCAAGCTGCCAGTTTTATGCAATTCCACTAAAACACCAGACCAGTGCATCATTTTCTATCCTTTCTGGCTTGCTAATCTACAGCAGGAGTTTACAAATGCCTAGAAGCCTTGTCTGTGAGTTGGGAGCAATTGTCTCTTGTCTCGTGGACTTCTCCTACAGTCTGGAGGGATGAAGATGTAAAGAGTGAAAAATTATTTAGTAGCACTTTGTGGAGATGAAGGGAAGTGTTTTAAAAACAGAGGCAGAGGGTGAGAAAAGGATGGAAGTCATCCTAGGCAGCCCTTGCTGGCAGGTGCATTCACACCAGGTGCTGGCTCTGTTCTCCACTGATTGTAGCAGCAGGACACTGGCAGATTTGTAGTGGTACAGAAATATCTGGGTATATTTCAGCTTTATTTTTGTTGGGTTGACACTTTTAAGAAATCTTGGTTTCTATCAACAAAACAAAAGGAGAGATGAAAATCCACAAAACAGGATTACATCCTGTAATGTGTAAGGGATAAACCAATCTCTGCATCAGTTTCCAGAGCACAGCTTTCTGCAGTGTCACATACCCAAGTGAGTGTATGGTACATTCACAGTTCTCTCATCATCATTCTGGACATGCTTTTTTGCTAAACAAAGTTGCCTCCTAGAGAACTGATCCTAAGGAATCTGGTCAAATATTTGTGATGCCAAGTCCTGGTGGCAAGCATTTCACAATAAAATTCACCAATTTTTCTTACAGTCATGGGGGAAGGTGACTCTGATCTGTGATTTGCTGTTTGCTTTGTCAGGGTTAAGATTCCCAGTATTGCTCGGTCTCATGACTGATTTAGAATTAACTGTCTAATTAACACATCTTGTTAGTTGTGTACTAACAAGAGATTTTTGTTCTTTTTGTCTGTTCATCCCTGAGCTGTGCTCTTTGCAAAGTGTTATGAAATTGATTGCTATATTCTTACAATGCTAAATATGGAATAGTCTGCCAAGGACCTTTTAAACAGTATCTCTACCAACTTTCCTGCAATACCATCTGGTTGTTCATAGTATGGATTTGCCATGACATGCTTTAGCTGATATAAAATTTTCTTTGCAAAAATGCTAAGAAAAGCATTTTTGGAACATAAGACTCCCACAACCTCTCTCAATCCCAATTAGGACTCCCCAAAGTCCCTATTTCACATTGTAAGGAGTCAGATGCACAACAGTAAGTTAACAGCTCCTAAACCAGAATGCTAATCTGTCATCCTCACCCATTTCCTCCTCTTCTACTCACAAACTGTGCCACGTAGTTTTCTACTCTGAACTGCCCATTGTTCTTTCTCTACTCCCCTGTCTGCCTGCTCAGAGCAATACATCATCTCCTTTCCTAATCATCTTTCCCTACCCTAGTTTTTAATGTCAAAATATTCAGTGCCTTTGGGGATTTCCTTGTCCATCTTTTTGTTTTTCCTCTTCACTGATTCTCTGTGGTCCTCCCTTCTTTGTAAATACCAGAAACACTGAGGGTTGTAGCATATATGCTATATATGTATTCCCCAATACAGTGCTATGAGTCTATATTTGCATCATTGGGGATGTGAAGCCTGTGAAACATCTCATTCCCTCGCTGTTCAAACTGGTGGACCTCCTGATGTAAACTGTGTTCCCCCTTTCAGTCAGCACATGTGAATATATTTTTTGGCATAAAAAAGGGAGCTTTTGCTCCTCAATTTTACCTCAGTAAGAAGGTGGGTGTGCCTCCATAGCCAGAAACTGCAAAATCCCAAATCTTAAGGTACAGATGTAGCTGGTGGAGGAAAAAAGAAGCCCCACTGCATTTAGAACAGGCCATATAAAAAGGTTCTTTACAGATCCATCTGTATAAATGGAAGTGGTTGATCCATTTATCTTTAACAATTCTGGTGTCAGTCACGTGACAAGTTACTGGGGGGTCAGAAATAACATGCCATCAAAATAAGATCCTTGAGTATTTCCATTTTGGTGCACAGAACATTTGATAAAAAGAGGCACTTGTCATCACTTCCTTAAACATAGTCTTCTGCCTCTTTTGTTCAAACCACTAAAAGCCAGATAGCATATGCACAGGGACTAAATTCTTCACAGGCAGGCATCTGGATCAGTATATTGAAATTGAGTCTATTTTTAGGCCACTGATGTTAGCTTCCCCATGAAACTGCATATTTGTAGTTTTCAGGCTTTCTGAAGTGGATTCTTGCCATAAATTGATTGTAAATCATTTTGAGTGCATGGGAGGAAGGGACTGCTCCAAAGTCTATTGAAAATACATTAGAGTCTTTCTATTGATTTGAAAAGCTAAAGATCCATCCAGCAAGAATTCATTCTGTCCATGTAAAATACGTGCAATTTGCATTAGAAATGCAACATAAATGTATTTCTTATGCAAAACTCAGCTGAACAACACATTTCACTGCATATCTAGCAAATTCCACAGCTGGAAATATTGTTCTCTCTTTTATATCCTTATTCTTCTTATCCAAGTAGCTAAGCAGATATTTGGGGTTTTCTCAATTGTTTCATTAGGGGGATAAATTAATGAGAGAGCCTGTGATTGTTCTGGTACAACCCATTTTCTTTACAAGGAACAAGCATAAATCCCTGATACAGCAGGAAGAGCAATAGAATGTCATTTTTTTTTGTCTTTAAGCATTCTAAATCTGTCTTTTTAACAATCATTCTACCCCAAAAGCTGTTTTTATCCCCTTTGGCTTTTCTTCCATCATGCCACACATATTTCTCTGTTACCTGTTTTTCTAGTCCTTTTTGTGGTTTCTCTTTTTTTTTTTTCATGGCTACTGATTCTCTGCTCTATTTATTAGATCCTTAGGCTCTGAGACTGTTTTGCAGAAATTTGGGGCTACTGGGATCTGCTGTCAGTGTTCATAGTAGCAATTCCACTATGTCAGTCACTGCTTAACACCTACTATCACTTCACTGTTCTCATTTATCTTAAAAGAGAGTGATTGTCATGCCCAGGAACTTCAGTGAGATCTCTGATTGTTTCCAAATCAAAAAGCTCAGGTCTACAATCAAGTTACAGCACATAAGCAGTTACCTAACTCTAGATGATCCACAGTAAGTGTCTAAATATCCATCCTTTCAGGCCATATCAAATACATAGGAAATTCATTCAGCTAAGTCCCCAAAGAGCATCATCCAAATCAAAATACATTTTGTATTAGCTCCCTTGATGTTCTCACACCACTGAGGCTCAGAGAAGGCTTTATATAAATCAATAGGTTCATATGGGGTCAAACGAGAGAAGCATCTCTTCAGGAAAAATTTGAGCTACCAATCAAGCTATTCCTCATTCTGTGAACTTGTATTACCTTGACTGATCACGAATTGTGAAGCAGTGGATATTTATTAAGTAATTACCTTCTGGGGACAGCTTAGCTTGTCTAAGCCGCACACTGCTAGGATAAGAGAAATTCAGTGTTAAGTGTAATTCTGTTATTTTTTTCTCTCAAGCTCAAATATTTTTATTTTAGGTTTAATTTTAAAGTTTTGAAAAATAAAATTTTAAAGGTTTGAAACACATGGAAAGTCAAGATGTATTCAGAGAACATACGTTCTGTGAATACAAGTGTCCGTGGTATTTGGCCATGAAGGGAATAGTTCCCTGGTCTTTATTCTAGGGTCAATCACCAAATTATACAGAGTTTTGAAACATCTTCATATTTTAATATTTGATCTTGTGTGATGGCCTGGAGAATATTTTTAAGTAGACTTAGTAAGTCTCATTAATTTATGAACCCTATTTTTGACTTATTTTCAACATGGAATAAATTTATGGAAAAAGAGACCTTGCTTCTGAGACAGAAATGAGTCTTGGGGCAATGTACAGCTTCTCCCCAGGAAAACAATGGAAGTCATGCCTGAGACATTAACCCTTAACAATTTTAAGCCTCAAAATAAAGAAGCAATGGAGAATAGAAACAACACAGAGGAAAGACAGAAGGAGTAGATATTTAAAAATGGACTTTACAAGCAACATTCTAATAAAAGTGCCAAAAAATCCCCAAATCCTAAAACAAGAAACAAGGTATGGCAGAAAAAACCCCAAAAGTCCGAAGAAACCTTAACCATGATATTAACGATCCTTTAGAAAATCCTAAAGGGTGTTTTTTTATTGTTTTTACATCTACAGTTGTTTTCACATCTACAATTGTTTTCCATTTCTTCCATTATTGGTATGCTTAAAGTCTTTTACTGAAGACTGAATGTGTTTAGCTTCAGCTGTCACTGAGCTCTGCAGAGTTAAATAGCCTGTCAGATCTACCTCAGGAGGGCCTTGATGAAACCAAAACTATTTCAGCTAAGTGTACATGAGCACAGTAACATTTTAATGTTTCTGGAGTCATATTAGTATAAAAAGTATTGCTTTTGTGTCAAGGTTTTGTATGCCACCTCTCTCTTAACTGCTGAATAAAAAAGCCTATTTACACCAAAAGTAATAAATTGTGACATTGCATTCATTGAAAAAAATACTGAAATTAATGACAAAAAGCTACAGCATGTTCAGTCTTCTATAAGAATTCTACTTTCTGACTTGTGTCTTTGCTCTGCTTTACCAAGACAAAAATGTATAAACACCTATATAATCTGTTCACCCAGGTCTTCTGCTCTCTCATGGAACACTTTCATCTCCCAGTCACTATGTAAATGATGGGCACTATTGCTCTCCCTACCCTTTCTCTGTACCTTCAAAGAAGCAAATGATGTAATCATCTGTTCTAATGAGTTGACATGGAGGCATAAAGAAAAAGGAATCCCTTTCTCAGGGTCTTAAATTTCCCCATACATTAGGCATCTAAGTCAGATTTGTCAAGTCCATTCCAAGAGCCAATTCAGTTTCAGAACTGAACCCAACAATATGTGCAAAGCTAGGTATATTTGACCAAGGTCATGTTGAAGCCTGGGATGTCATGAGGGATTGAAATTCTTTCCTTGAAATGGCTTGTTCCCTTCTAGTGCACCTGGAACAGCACTGAAGACAAAAGCACTAGCTATTCATATAATGAATAACGTTTCCACTAAAAATTGCTCCAGGCACGCTTGGCAGCAGGAACAAGGATAAGTGGGAGGACCAAGGTAGATGATAACACTTGGTAAACTATTAACCAGCCCACACATGGGCTTGAAAGGTTTGTACGTGTATATATTAATCTTTGTGTAAACACACAGAGGACAGTTATGGACATGGTGGCTTAAACTGCTAGTGTTAAGAGATTGCTGACCCAGCACAATTACTACTGCACAACTCCCTCAGATATCTGTCCTTTGTGCTGAGAAGGACGTCCTAGTTGAAAGTGCTTCTCTATATACATATGTATAAAATGGCTCACACTGGGAGATATAAAAAATACCACAGAAAAGTTCTTCATGACACCTAATAGAGAAGATCATCTTGGCAAGTGTGTGACTTGCCCTTACTTGAATCCAGTAACTCCAGCAAGGAGAATGCTGCAGAGAGGCTGCAGTCTGTTGGCAATGGCTGCAATAGGAGCTTCACAGCCCCGCTCAGTTGCCCTAGGTTAAAGAGCAGGCTTGTCTTCTGCAGACCATTCATATTCCATCCTCCTAAACCCCAAATACTGAGATTATAAAAGCAGAGCAGCTCTCAGTGAGGGTGTGTAAGTATGAAAACCCCCTGAATATAGACAAGTATTGATGTCTTTGTATTTGAGTACATGTCCTGTTGTCCTGTCTGTTCTGGAAGCCCCAAGATCCCAGGAAAACCATCACACCTTGATCCAGTGTTTCCAGCCATTCTGTTTTAATAGTTGTGTGATATTGCTGGTTGCTTTGAAAAGGTCTCTATTGGGTATGTAAGTACACACATACAAATTCTGAAAAAATTCATTCCTCTTTACATCAGAGCATCCAGCTTCCTTTTGCAATAAAAGGTGCCGTATAAGGCAAGATGTGACAATCTGAGCAATAAAATTAGAAATTCTAATCTCTCCATGCTGGGCACAGAAAAAAGTTCATTGAGGCATTGGTTTACTGTAGTATGTTATTGAATTGTGATAATGCAGATAAAAAGGGAATGGAAATGGCAAAGTTATTAAACTAACTATCTCTGCAAGAGTATTAATTTGATTTATCTTACTTATTATTATTGCCATCAAGCTCAAATGCAAATCCTAAAGTTTGGGATAAATTGATGACTGAACTTAGTTAGGGGGAAGGAAAATAAAGGATTAATAGTTATAAATGCTACTCCCTTACATGAATTTGGAAAAGGAAATCTTTCTTCTAAGTTATTTTTTTATATCTTTCTTGTTTCCTAATCTTCTTGATAGTAATTTTTAAAGCTTCTCTTGTAAAAGAACTGATAAAAACATCTAGTGTGTTTTGCTTTACTGGATATTAATATGTTTGCTTTACTGGATATTAATATGTTTGCTTTACTGGATAGTAATATGTTTGCCTGATACTAACTTAATTTTCTGATGTTTTAGTAGATGCTCAGAGGATGCTCAGAAGCATATGGAAATCAGAAGACCTAGTGCCCTCAAAGAGAAACATGAACAGTTATTCTCTGCCTACAAATAAACAATATGCTTCAACAAGTTTTAAAGTTTGTATTGCATTATTGCAGTGCTAGCACATCCAAAAATTATTAAAATGTGGAAATATGTGGTTTCTAGTTTATGCTTCCATTACTATGTATGGTATTCTCTATTTACATATCACCTTTCTTTAAGGAAGGAGATAGGGTTCTGTTAGGTTTCTTATATTTAAAATATATAATAAATATATCTAAAAATTATATAAATATATTTAAAATATATTTAAAAGTCCACATCCAGAGCCTAGCACAAGAAACCAGTGTATTGTGATACATTAAAAGTGAAATTTGGTCTTCTTTTAAAGAAATGGCAGAAGTCCAGAGTGACATCTAAGGCCTATATTAAGGTATATAGCTAGGGTATAAATACTGGAGTCAGACTGATAATCCTCATCCTGACTGAGAATATATCTATAATATTTACACCAAATAATATTTACAAGTGAGTTTCAATTCACTTGCTGAAGGTAACTTAATCTTAGAAAGACTGTTTTATTAGGATGATTGTGATGCTTTTGGTACCCAAGTAGGCTTCCTCAGAGCAGTGTTCTCCAAAGATATAGGGGTTTTTTAACAATACACAATGCTTTGGTATACTCTATATACCAAATCATTGTGTCAGTATTAAATCATTCATTCTTAAGGTAATGTATTTGAGATGGAATACATGCTTAAAAGACTTGTTAAATTGTAGTCATACTCTGTGATGAAAGTGAGGACTCAGACCTTATGAATTTAAAATAAAAGAGAAGCCAAGGGTAGCCAAGGTTTATTATTATACCTGTGTGCAGCATGATAATCAAACCCATGGAAACCTCTGCAGCTGTACCCACAATATCCCTTCTGAACATGTCCTGTTACTGAGCTGAGATCTTCAACTACGTGGACTGTTGCCTACCATGCAAGGTACACAGAAAAAAACCACAAAACCAATGAAAGAAATCAAAATATAATTTTGGCCACCATATCCCACCATATCCCTAAGTTAATAATCTTCATAGAAGCACATGTTGAATTTTCATATTAAAACAAAGAGTTTCATATTACAGATTATGGGGAGACTCATGTGAACAAAGTGACAGATATATACAATCGAAGTGTCTATTGAGGCATGGAGCTGCAATACAAAAACAATCAGTGCAGAAAGCAAGGCAGAGACAAT
Source organism: Acrocephalus scirpaceus scirpaceus (assembly GCA_910950805.1). Lineage (NCBI taxonomy): Eukaryota > Metazoa > Chordata > Aves > Passeriformes > Sylviidae > Acrocephalus > Acrocephalus scirpaceus. Next base: position 127,623,890 of record OU383773.1, read on the forward strand.
ACAATTTTAAATCCTTTTCACAGGCAAACTATATCTGTTGAAGCTTCTTAGGCTGAATGAATATAAAACTCATTATCAGTATTGCAGCATTCCCCATGACACCACTTTATTTATTCAGATGAAGATTGGAGAGTGTGAGTAAATATAGCAACCCTGCTCTTTACTATTTATTTGCAGGTAAATCCTTTGCCTATATTTGGTTTTTGTGCACTTCCCATGAGTCTCTCAAGCAATTTCCCAGCCTATTGTAAGAAAACAACCTTCAGAGAAAGAACAGGGCATGTGAAGGATGTGTATTTACCATTTAGAATGGTCAGTGCACACATAAAAGTCTTAATGATACTGAAAGTACTGAATCCTTAATCTTTCCTTTATCATTTAATGATCTTGGTTGACTATCTCAGATGTCTGTGAAGCATTACAGACTGCTCAGTCACGTCTTTAAATGGGGAGAGTTGTTTGGCTGGCAGAGTGCGTTCAGTCAAACTGTGTGGTAACATACTTTGCTTCTGAACACAAATATTTGGGTTTTTATAAGTATTTTCCACATACCAATTTTCCCACATGGACTATGGAGCCCAAGCAATAGTCCATTTCAATCCATATCACCAGCCAGCACCTTGAATCCTAATGTGGGGGATCTATTCTTCTCCTCTCCTTTGAATATAAAGAAGTCTCATAAATAAACATTCTCAAAGTATTTCAAATGCACATGACCAATCATATTTATACTTTTTTCAAGATGACAAAACTTTTAAAGAGCACATTGTCAGTGCTTACCAATGGTTTAGACAATGATTTTTTACCCCAAATCTAGAACTAACCCTGATTTGATAGTGTCTGAAACCTGAATAATCTCATATGTAGGCATCTCTGTTTTTCAGTGAATTTTGAATCAGACTCACATACAATAATTATTATTTTCCCTGCTTTGTGGTGGAAAACTAGTGCAGTTTCAGACTTCTTTTTCTTTTTTTGTTCCTCATCGTGTTTATAATAACTGCAATTGTGACAATAACTATCTAAACTACCTTGCCCTTTTCTTTGGTGAGTAATTTGATTTGAAAGCAACTCCTATTCTCAATTTCAGCAACCTTGGGGAAGAGGTGAAAGAGAGGTCATTCAAAACACAGAGATTATCAAAAAGGTTTAAATAACAGAATCATTAAGATTCTGGAACTGCCTTGGCATGAAAAAGATAGTAATGAAAAGAGGAAATAGCATACTATGCAATGTATTCATTGGGAAAATAACTGTAATGAAACTCAAGCCCAGGAAAAAATACAAATGTAGCCTGTTCTCGTTATATTCTAAAGATAGACAACAGCGTATCCCTCCTTTCCAATCATTGTTACTCTTTTAAAAATCAAACCATGCTTTCATCTTAAAAGTCACATTTTGCTCAACATACAATACAAATGTGTCACAGAAAATTGTCAAGACCAGACATGCAGTCAAGTGGTCAGAGTATTTCTTTGCAGTTCATACAAATTGGGAAACAAATCTTATGCTTGAATATATATGCAATATTTTTCAATCATTACAAATGTATTAAGATCTATGGGGCAGAGAACAGCCCTTGGAAATAGTAAAATGAAGTCTCTATGTGCAATCATGAACTAGTCATCATCTGGTGAGACACAAAGTGAAATCACAAGTTTTCCTTAGAAGACTACTGCGCAGATGATTACTCCAGGAATCCACAATATTCATGAACTTACTTGATAACTGCAATACAAAATGAGTAAGACGCTGTGGGTACTTCCACTCTCCTTGGCGGCCTTGATCTCAACTCTTTCAATCTCTTATGGTCACAAGTACAGAAGTGAGACTGGTATAGTGGGGTCCAGTACTCCTTACCTCATAAAATCTGGTATTAACTCAGCGCAGTGAGGCATTCTGTATGCAACTTTTTCATAATCTTCATTTAAAAATCTATTAAATCAACAACAGACATGTCTTTTCAAAGGATTTCTTGTGCAGAGGCACTAATATACTGAAAGAAGATGCTACTTTTATTCTTTAGACTCACCTCCGATGATGTGACACTTGACAGGTATGGATTTTTTTTCTCTTCCCATCTGTCTTGCTTCCTTTGAGCAGAATTCCAGCACTCAGTGCCTGGTGTCCCCTGCATCAATAAACACCCCTAGGTTTCTAGAGTTACATCTTCACCTGACATTAAAAAAAATGAAAGTGTTCTTCTGTATATCCAGTTCTGTTTCACATAACTTTGGCAACTGCCAGCTGGAATAGGAAGAGACACTTTGATTTCAGTAGTTGACAGAGATGATACACAGAGAAAGCCAGTCAGTGACAACTGAAAAGGAACAGGATGTTACAGAAAACCTGTATGTTAACACCAGAGTCCAAGGCCAAAGAGAGCAGATTCAAACCTCACCCCTTTCTTGCCCCAGCTGTCACCAGGCATCAGACCTAAACAATTCTCAAGTTCATGGTTTTTGGAATGACTCATACTAAGTACTACCTATACATAGGTAGTGCAACTGCTGTCAAGCACAGATCACATGGCATACATTGTAGAAAGAGAGGGGTAAAATGACTACAACCCAGCATCCATGTACTTCCTGGAGACGAAACTATACGCAAACTCAGGAGCAACTCCACAGGCAATCTGGGGTACCTAATGCACCACACAATGGGGACTTGGGATTCTGCATAAAACCAAAGCTTCTAGCCAACGTACACGCATCAGCTTTCTCGAGCACTGCCCTCCTCCAAATAAGGACCTGTTAGAAGAAGACGGGAGTGTGAATCAGGTGAAAAGACAGATATTCTTCATGGCTTCAGCTGCTTTTCTTTTCTCCTATCCCAGTGATGACACCTGCTCCCAGTGAAGAAAGGGAAGAAAAGAAAAAGGCATAAAAGAAAAAAGTTTTGAGAGCTGCCAATAGAGTATACAGTGGGCATACTATATAATATTTTCCTGATGTCAAGCCTCTTCATATATTGGAATAGTGCTTTTTCCTCATGACCACCACTGCATGTGTGCATTTGTCCTAAAAATGTACAGATGTCCCCTTGTGGGTACATCTAAACATTTGGAGAGCCAAGGAAAGGGTAGAGAACTTTTCATGAACATTTTTCCTACCAAAGTCAAACATTTTGATCTGAGTAACATAAAAAAAGCTCTATGACTATGGTAAAACATGGAGATTCTGCTGTAGATCTCACTTATATTAATTCCTCATTCCCTAAAATTTCAATATAGCAAATTCCAAGGCAAGCTTGTCTAGAGACGTCTAATATGTTCAGAAACTTTATATGATATTTCCAGGCACATGACAAACTCTGGATGGAGCATTTATGACACCTGGCATCTAGAGCATTCACATGCCTTTTCAATGACAGCTGCTGAAAAGAAATAGCATCCTCCAGCTGCACAACTTTTTTTCCTTCCCTTACTTGTGAATTGAGATGTTTGGCTTTAAAGTGGATCTCTATACTGTACTCTTAAGACTGCAATTGTCACTTGATGAAAGGAAGCCAACTGCACCATCAATGACATCTGACAGCAAATAAAAATCTCTTTCCTAAGGGCATAATGGGCAGGATGCAGCAATATCATTCTTTCCTCTTATTAAATCACACTATCTTTGGGATTAGCTATCAGGCACTAGACACACAGACTCCACAAAAATATACAAAGCAGAAGCAGGGTACAAAAGGCAGGCACATGCTCCTCCTCAAAACTGAGCTCTATGATATTCCATGAATAAATTAATGTGATTACTCCTCCAAATAAATACCAAGGAAAACATCTGGCACTAATGCAAGGCCAGGTACTCCATCACCTTAAGTCTGGCCTTCACAGTGGCATAAAAGCATGGTGGAGGAAAGAAACAACAGTTTCTCACTATCTGCAGTTTCTCACTTGCAGGATAAATTTTAAAGAACAACACAAGCATATGCACAATAATTGCCAGATAATTAAATAAGGGTGAAAAACATGATCAGATGAAACAAAACTCCGAGTTTGTTCATTCCTTCCTCTCATAGCTGCTCTCCAGCCACAGTCTCCTTCTCAAGTCTAATTAGCAGCCCAAATTAAGCGTTCATGTTATTCTCTTCAATAGAGTTTGCAAGTGGCATACATTTGCTGTGCTGTCGTAGAGATTTTCTTAGGTGACTCTCTGCTACTATTTAGATTTTGAAGAATCTGATTTCAGAAAGGGCTAAGTGTCTTGACACACAGGTAGATTCTGTGTATAAGGACTAAAATGTCAAAGACAATGCAGAGTGAATCAACTAGTCGTAGTTCTAGAGGTGGTAGATCTACTATGGTCCCCATACCAGACCCACCAAGCACACACCCCCAACAGCATCTTCAGTGATACAAGACATGAATAGTTAAGAACCTTAAATGTTCCCCACAAGCCAAACAAGGAGATTTTTGGCTGTTACGTGTGCTGTATCCAGACACAATGGCCCTAAATTATTCATCACATTTCTTCAGCCTAATATACGTAAAATAACACTGTTAATAACAGTTAGATTAAATATTAGTAATAGCTTTTTGTTACTTTTTAGTATTTCCTTTATTTATGCCTATGATTTTATTTGCAAATTACAGTTCTGTTCCAAAGGGCCCACATAGGACTAACAAAAAGATGCCCTCTTGACCACAAACAACTGCAAGGCCAAGGACAGACCTCCCTTCTACTACCACGGGGTCAAAGAGAAGCAGCTTAATTGCAAGATCCCCACTGTACAAAGAACCTTAATCACATACTCTGCACGTCCCTGTCACATCCTCCCCAGAGAAAAGCTTACCATATCTCCTCCTCACCACAAGCAAGAAAACACAGAGGTCAGTAGAATCCTTTTCCTTTTATCTATCCTCATTTAGAAGTATAGGAGGAAGGGGTTCTCACTGTGAAACCTCTTTTCTTTTATTTCATGATACGGCTTGAATCCCTAAAACACAACATTTCTGTTTCCGTTTTGCACAAGGGAAGGCCAAATTCAGTCTTGCGTGGGATACATGAAGAGTTGATTTGGGCTTTCCCAAGCAGATATCTAGTGCAGACCTCAACTGAGAAGTGTCTGGTATAAGAAGGACTTAAATGCAGAGCAAGAAAGGAAAGGAGGTACATCAGTGTACTTATCTCTGACTGCACAGCAAGCCCAGACCCTGGTGCTCCAGTCAAAAGCACCACGCAAATTACCTTAACTGACCCCAGTTTATTCACAGAGCATTTTATTTGAGAACATGCACCCTGTGAATCCCCTTGGCAACTAGCAAACAGCCAGCAAAATATTCCCTGCCAAATTAAGCCCATTAAACTTCACATAACGTTCCTACACCAAAGAGGCTTTATCTCTAGTTTGTGGTCTCATTTTTTTAAACATCCTGCAGTACTAGATAAGCTTTTTAAAAAGGTATTCATTATTTGATGTTTCTTTTGTTCAGATAAAAATGACAACAAATAAATCAGAAAAAAAACCCAGACACCACTTTCATATTTTCAGTGGTGCTATTCACATGACAAAGATACATTTTTTACTTTCTTGCACAGAATTAAAGTCCTGCATTTTGCCAGAGAGAGATTTTGGGTATAGAGAGCTTAATTATCAAAGGTCTCAGCACTTCTTCTTGTCTGTATCTTCCCCAACAGCATCTTGGATGTCACAATCATTTTCTGGGAAAGCAATTTTGATCTTCCACAAAAAGTTATTAAAAGTAATCTGGATCTTACAGATACAGCACTTTAACCTGAGAATTTTAAATAAGCAATAGACTTTGTAAATTATTTAATAGAGATTTAGCATCAGGTATTAGCTCCTGGACAGAGCTGTATGTCAAGTATATGTCATATCATTTGTTACTGAAGGATGAACATTAATTTCTGCTGCCACCTTAGAAGACAGGCTCGACCTGGGCAATACTTTACTAATAGTTTCAGGGTGGGAGGATTTTGAATTTCCATCATTTTTAATGATTCATTTGTGTTTTAATGGGGAGCCAGGTTCACTTCACATCCTTGGGCCATTAAAGACATTTCACCTCCCTGAGTTAATTCTGTGTTCATTCCCCAAAATGAATATTCATACCATTCAAATGCAATTTTTAATTAACGGCACCAGCAGCATTATCATTATTACACCTGAAAGATTCAAAGCCAGATCAGAGAAATGTTGCCACAATAGAATTCACTAAATTCTGCTCACATTCCCTTCTAAGGCTGATCACCTTTAAAGTAACGAGAATAAACTGTGGGATAATATAAGACAGATCTAATTAAGATAATGAACTAGAGATTGTGAACATTGCTACTCTGTGTCTGAAGAATTTTAATATATTAGTCTAACAGGATGAAGGTTAAGGATTTACAAAAGTAAAGATAGTGAAATATACAATGTGGGCTTTTTGGACAAAGCTTGAGATTCAGCACCTAAAATGAATAAATAAGTGGGATAAAAGGAAATCAAGGAGGATATTTCAGGAAACACACATCATAATTTCTTTTAATAATTTACCTAATGGTTCCACAGAACACACGATGAGAGAATTCTCCCTACAAAGCAAAAGCAGGCATGGAAACATTGTGGGAAGCTGAGAGGCACTTATAAGGCTATACTGTGGAGAGTTTTATCCTAGCTTCAATCTGATATGGCTATTACAGCCTTGGATGAATTTTTCTTGAGGGAGCAGCCTAATTAGCTTGCCAGCAGCAGCATGGAAAGGAAAGGGAGGGAGGCAGGCAGAGAGGAAAGAGGTAAATGAGTTGTTAGGTAAAAAATAGAGGTGATATCAATAAGACCTACTGTTCAGTTTCTGAGAAGCTTCATCTTCCAAAACAAGGCAGGAGAGAGAAAAATGTTTGAGGGTGAAACTAGAACTAAACAATTTTCTGTAATCAATAGCAGATTGTCAGAAATCGTCCTTCTCACATTTGCAGAGGTACATTCTTCAAAGCAAGTGCCTGGGAACTGCTGCCTTGGAATCATACCCCCAGATAATTCGCTGTAATTATCCTGCTACAGGTAAAGTTTCACTCCAAAAAGAATCATTATTACCCTTCTAGAATAGAAACATCAGGTTACTAGAATATTCGCTGAGGAGTAAGTAAAATTAGGCCAGGCTGTGTTGGCTCAGTGCTGCACAACAGGCCTCCTCTGGAAAGAGGAGACAGTGGAAAAACAGAAGTCTTGAGGGGTCATGACAAGTCAACACAGAGGCACGACAGCAGCTCAGGTAGACATAACCTGCCCATCACTGGCAACAACAGTAGCACGTCTGCAGCAGCACAGCTTCCATCAGACTGCACTGCCTTGCCTAGAGCTAGGTATGTGCTGAGCTGTGAAGCCTCAGCTGCCGCAGGGGGATTGTTGCTCATATTCAAACTGGCCAGTGTAACACCCGGCCCCTGCGAGCCACAAGCCTTCATGTGTGAGGGGTGACACTGCTCCTGGAGATGATCTGCTCTGTGTTGCATGCTGCTACTGTAGACTAACAAGTCCTTGATGTGCCCCAGTTCCTGTGGAAGTATAAACATGTCAAAATGTCCACAGTGTTATTCTGACTCATCACAGACTCCTCCACAGAACTAAGCCAGCATTGCTCGAGGGAACAGGAGGCACCAGACCCTGCACTCAGGGGAGTGCACAGCCCTTAACGGAGGCTGGTCACTGGACACAATGGGAGAAGCAGTTTTATGATAGCCAGCTCAGAATGCCATTTCATGTTGCGTTGCCATAGCAATACAATATAAGGAAAAAGGAATAAATTTTTCCCTGATTAAAGACAAGGTTTAGCTTAGAAAATATCCTTTGACAGAAAGAAGTACCTGAGAATAAAGTGAAAGTAATGTCACTCTGGTTCATTTCTAGTGCTCCAAACAGGATGCCATAGACAATTTATAATGGCTCCAACATTTATTTCCAAAAGGATAATTCTCACGGGTGCCAAATTTTCATCTTGTTCCAGACACAGAGGTTGTACTATAGATAAGCCTAATTGTCATTGGCTTCACTGAAAGAGCTGCGCTATTTCTCTGTATTTAGGAGCATCCACTTTCCTCAGAAAAACAAACATCTATGGATCTGGAGACAGAAAAATTCAAATTTTTTTAGCTTTCCTTCATATTATTCTAGTAAAACAAACCGCAAACAAACAACAGCATTTTCTCCCAAAAGCAGCAGAAGGAGAATATCCATAACACAATCACTACAAAGAGTAAAGCCTGTCTGTGAAGCAGACAGGTTCTGGAAGCTTGCTCAGTGCTTGGGCTAAGCAAGGAAATAGGGATATAACAAGACTCACTATTTATACACTGAACTACAAACACATTTCTTTTACCCTTGATTCTTTCTTATTAGCACAGTATTTAAAGTAATTCCAAAGGAAAATATTCAGCTGGGCACACTCGTCCCCCTGAGGAGAGGGTGAGAGCATAAACATACACCAGCTGCTCTCCATGCTGCTCTGTGCTCTTCCACATGTCACTCTGGTGCTTTGGTCATGAGCTCAACACAAAACCCCAAAAGAATAAACTGGAAATGAAGACTGTCCTAGAATCTCTGAGAAAAGCCTGAAAAAATCAGAACGAGAGCACTGAAGCAATTCCTTACAGGTCTGCCAGCTGTCTACTATACACTAGCTCACTGGGAGAGGACAAATTAAAAGAGGAGTCATCTTCACTTCTTGAATTTTAAAACAGATTCTTAGGGTATGACTTGAAAAAAAATCGGTAGACTGTAGAGGTAGCAAAGAATGATCTTTCAGAAAAATCTGGTTTATCTGAATGACTTGTGTTGATCAAATTGACAATGCACTGCAATAAATGGTTAAAACTGCCCTGATTTGCACACATTTAATTTGGCATGTGACACAAGACACTTCCACTGTGATGGGGAGGAGTACTCCAACAATATGCAACAATGAGCAAGGCAGACAGTCAGTGAGAGGAAAAGGCACCACTTTGTAAACACTTGGGTGACAGGAGGAGGTTCTCTAGCCATAGCCATACTCTCTCAGCCTGCCAGTCAGCCCACACATTTTCTTCCATGATCATAGGTGATAAAGCAAGGAAAGGAAAACACAGCTAGAAATATGCAGGTATGTTTAAGCAGATATTGGCAGGTGGGGTTGAAGAAGGTTGGCCTGCCTGCTTTTAGGAAAACAAAGCATTATTTCAGGGATACTAAGAGACTTATTTTAAAACCTGTTTCTCTAACTGCTATACTCCCTTGGATTAGAAGTGATCTAGCCACTACATTCCAGCTAGTCACTGTCCAGTGGAGACAAGGACTTCGTCAAAGTGCAGAAGAGTCATTTGATTTCACACAAGAGTTAAAGGTACAAAAGCTGGAACATGAGATTTGATAGAGGAGAAATAACATGAATAAAGCTCACCTTCCAAATCATTACAGTCTAGTGAAAACTTTTAGTGAGGAAAGATGCAAAATAATTTTATTTTCCTGTATGATAATTCTGATAATTTTTCAGACAGGTAACATAATTGCAGTTTGATAATTTTTAGTGTAGCTGATAATCATCATGGAGAAATGAGACAGCACTTCTCATCTCTGATTTGCAGAGCTAAAATATTTCTCTCTGTATTTACAGATTCTCCCATTCTGACCAGGATTTTTTAGGCTTAAAAAGAAAAATGAAATCCAAAATGGTCATAGTTCACATAGATATTAAATAACTCTTGATTTTTCTCTTATCCTATGGAAAAACATAAAATTCATTCAGAGATGGAGAACCAACACCTGTCTGCAATGCCACTAAAGAAAGTTATTTCTTCTGATTTAACTGAAAATTAAGGAATTTTTTTGTTGCAAGATCACAATCTGAACTTCCAAACTGATGTACTACCAATTATTTCTCTTTTGCTACCAATGTTTATTGCTTTTTGACAACATTGGATTTCCATAATACTTTTGTTTATAAATATTTTCCTTCCACAATATTCAAATCAATAGTTTCAAAATTTCTTTTACTTTCCATTATCTTTCCAATTTTTGTTGGCCTTAAAATGATATTTTTATCCCATGCATATGCATAGACATGAAAAGATCAAGAGACACAAGCTCACTTAAATCTCATCATCTGTCTTATAGCCAATGTACCATACATTAGTGGAGCATAAAAGTTTTTGAATTAAATAAAGGTAAAAAATTCAGTTATGACGATCAAGGCTGCTATAATCCAGCAATCACCATTTTAGCTGCTGCATGAATACATGAGTAGGACATACAATTTAAATAACAATGAGAATATTGACAAATATTGAGTAGCTGTGTTAAAGTGTAACATTTAGTGTGGTAGATTTATCACTGTCAAAAAACAAAGATGTCATCAGGTCAAGGACAAAGCTCAATTTTCACATCACCCGTATAATGATCTTTAATTAGTTCTCTTACAAGCAAACTGCAGGTACTAACGTGTATCACTTTATAAAAGTTTTAAAGACCTTTGATACTGGGCTGTTCTGTTTAAAACAAGTCAAATTAAGGAATAGCCAGTTGGCAAAAAGACCAAAAAGTGTCCCAACAAGAGGAAGCTACCTCTTACCACTCTAACTCAGCAGCTGCCAAGATGATCTGCATCAAAATTACCAGGTCAATGAGATACATCTCCAGCTTGATATGAGGAGTGTGAGGAGGGAAGCATTACCACCTTGTCAAGAACTCCTAAAGAGAATTTTCCAAAAGCCTGGACTTACATTGTCATTGTGGTAACCTTTCTGGAAGGTGTCCTCAGAACTAAAAGTCATCTTAGCAAATAGGAGTCATCTGCTGCCCACTGACCTTTCCACCCCCAAGAAGTAAAATGACCTATTGCAGAGCCATGTATTGTGGTTTTGAATTACTTGACCTAATTATTTACTCTCCAGCACTGCAGGAAACCACAGGAAAAAAATGGCACCCTTTCTGCTTGGCCAAAACCATGGAATAAGTCCAAACCAAACTCAAAATCCAATGCCGACACAAAGAGAATACAATTTAGGGCATCTTATACCTAAAACCTAGAGGGATTAAACCTAGAGAGAAAATCCTCATCATCACTCTTTTCCATGCAGAAGCAGTGTGGAGGCCTAAAGGGACCCCTTCACACCGAGTAAGATTTCTTTAGAAGAGGCACTATGAAAGAACCCAATAAGCTTTGTTCCTAACATCCTTTCTCAAGGTCTGGTGAAAGGAGCATGCTACAGCTTGGAGTGAGGACAAAAGAAATAGTATTACGGATATTCCAGCCATGACATTTCTATTTCATGCAATCCTATTTCACATTCCCATAGGACACTGAAGAGGAACCACAGTTTGAACTGAACAGATTACACTAGAGCTTTCACCAGTCCCCAGGGCAATTCAAGGTTAAAGGAGCTCAGAATTATCTTCAAGTTACTTTTGCCTCTCTTCCTACTGGGTCATGATTTCTGTGCTTCTACTCTAGGGACAGGACACATAATTTCACTGTGATTTGCTCAAAGTTGTCAGTTCCAGAACTATTTCAGATGTCATGATGTTCTCAGTCTGCCTTCTTTATGCTGTTCTTTAGCATGGGGGCTGCCTAGCCTGGAAAAGAGACAGCTCACTGGGATGTTATCACTTTGCATAAATAAATACCTGATAGGAATGAGTAAAGAAGACTCTTCTCTGTAGTACCCAGTGACAGGGTAAGAGCAAATGGGGCACAAACTGAAATACAAGATATTGCACTTTTAACACAAGCAAAACATTTTTTTAATGGTAAGAACACTTGAACATTGGAATAGAGAGGTTGTGAAGTCTCCATCCTTAGAGAAACTCAAAACCCAACACAACACAGCCTTAGCAACCTGCTCCAGCTGACCCTGCTCTGAGCAGTGACTTGGACAAGACAGAGGTTCCTCACAAATTCAGCCACTCTGAGGTCAGGAACCCTTCTAGACAATAACTTGATGGCTATTTCACAGCGAGTAACTGAAAGTTATCGGCATCCGTGATGCTTGCCTCAAAATATTTTCCTTCTCTGAAAGAAGGCAGAATGTGCTAACATGGCTGTGCAAATGCACAACACAGTGCTGGATTAATTTCTTCCAAGTTAGTATTTCTGCCTATTCTAGCATGATTCTTAAGGGTCCCTGAGTGGAAGAAATGCTGCAGAAACTTGGAACTAGAGAAGTTCCATATGCTCCTCTGTCTCTAGTGATGCCCCAGTTTTACGCTTAGTTACATACACTCTATCTCAGGAAATTGGCCTCAAGGGACGCTTTTCACTGAGGTGTGGGTGGGGTGGGCATGACTTGGCTGTGAGGTTTTCAAGGGCATCTGAGGGATTTAGGAAAATTACTTACACTAGAAAGCAAGAACTGGGCATCCTTTTCTTTGGCTGGTGATGGACATGCTTCCCGCCATATTTATTCCTTGCTGTGTATGATTCCTTGCAATGAGAACTACAGCTTCAGTGATGTGACACCACATTAGCCTCACAGGCTACACAATTCTGTAAAAACAATAATCTGCATGACTCAGATGCTTTAGAGTAGCTCTCTATTTCAGGAGACAGAGAGGCTCACAGCATATATCAGGTAGCAAACAGAAATTCTTTGCAAGGAAATAATAATCAACATGGTTTAGTTGCCTAAAATGACAGTTCTGCATTGTCAGATGATTAACCTATTGGGATTTTGCACCAAGCAAAAGTGCACCAAAAGAGCTGACTTTCTCCTTACTTTTTTCACAGTATCTACAGCATCAATCAGTATCACTTCCATTCCCTCAACTTTGCAAGTTGTCACAGAAAAGTACACAAATTAGGAACTATATGAAGGGCCATATACTTTGCATCTAGAAATATGTTCCAATATTCACACTGGCTTGCCTGAATCCTAACCAAAAAAAAAAAAAAAATCTCACCTTTCCTTTCATCTCAGAGTCCCTGACAGGAAAATATGAATTACCTGTAGTAGCCACATCATGGACTTCTGAGCCCTAGAAGAGCAGGACTTCTGAGACCACTTACTAAGTACCACATTATCCTGACAGTGGGATCTAAGAATGCCAAATACAAGATGAGGCAGGAATAAAAACAGAAAAAACAATGTCTGTCAGGTCTGCCTGTCACAGATAGGAGCTTCTTTGACTCTGCTGTAGAGCTAAAAACAGAAGGGACATTCATGGCATGCACACTCTTAGCCTCCCCCCTCCCTCCTTTCCTCTCTTTGAAAAGCCAGAGCTCTTTGCATCTCTACTGCATCTCTAGTTTCAATGATGTTCAGTTTCTTTGCTTCCACACTGATATTTCAGATTCTTAATGGCTCCTTATTAAACCAAAAAGTACGTTTTCATACATGCTAATGAGAAGAGCATAATGTCAGCTCAAGGAGCGGGAAGTACAGCTCCACAAAGAAGCACTTTGCCAAAATACCTCAGTATTCACATGGGCAGGTGAAAAATATACTTGAGGACAGAGCTATAACAAAGTCATATTCACACGCAAGGACATCAGAGCATACATGGCATATAATGAATTTGTGTTTAAACATCTGAATGTAGTGCTTCTGCATAAAATGCTGTGAAGGGATTAAGCCAAAAGAGTCATGTGGCAGTGACTCAATAAGAAAGATAAAGCACAGTCATTTAGGCCCCAGTTTCCCCCAAACCTTAGCGTCAGCTGCTCAGGCTTCATTAACATTACCACATCTTGTGCTTCAGCTATTAACAGCATACTACATTGTGACTGGCCTTTTGTGGAGACACAAAAAGAATGAGTGGTCACAAGGAAACCTTTGTGCCTCTTCCACAGTTGCATAGGAGAGCCAGTCCTTGCAGTCCACAGCTGTATAGGGAGTTTCAGAGTTAATAATGCCAGCAGCAGAACACTTTTCAAAGGAAAGTGGAGCAGAAGGGAGGGCAGTTAAAGCTCTGCTCTCTTTCTCTCACATTAGCTACCAAACTAAACAGAGGGAGTTTATGCTATACCCCCACAAAGGAGACGTACAAACTACTTGTCATTGAAGAAATCCTTCCCATGACACTGAGACTTTCTGCCTGCCCCTGAGAGCTGACAGGCGCAACACTTTCAGGAATTACCAGCGCTGCAGTGCACCTGCGGTTCCCCCATGATTTTGCTGTGCCCTTGGTAGTGTCAGGAGAATAGACATCATACAGTATTTATGCATGTCCTATTTCTAGATTTATTCATGGATTTTTAAGCACTGGCCATATGCATGGTGCTTAGTAAGACACTAGCTCTGCCTGGAAGAGAATATTTGTTACATATTTCTTCATTCTCTGCCTCAAAAAAAATCACAAGGAGTATTTCAGAATTATATTCTGAAATTATTCAGAATTATATTCACTCTCAAAACACCAAGTCCATCAGCATGCCTAACTAGCCAATTAGCACCACTGAATTTGTCTTAAATGTCAAACTTTATGAATAAGCAGTCTGGGTAGTAAGAATTGGAAGCTTGTTTTTACTAAGGACATGTTTACAGTCTGTAATATGAGCTGCAAGCTCTATATAAAAATTGTTCACAACCTTCATAAAGAAACGGATAGGTGATGATACTAGAAAACCAAAACTCTCTTAATGCAGAAGGAATTAGGCTATTTTAAGGCTATATTAAATAAAGCTGGACGTGTCTCGAATGCAGAAAATCCATTTGTGTCTGAGCGAAAGAAACCAGCAGGTGTCAGCCTTGCTTTATCCAACCAGCCTCTCCCTGGCTCAGTAGTATATTCTTGCAAATTTGTTTGCTCTGATTTTTGACCGTAATTTTCTTCTCAGGAGTAACAGTTACACAAGTTAACTGTGTTATCACAGAATTCTATATTGAGCAATATTTACATAGGTTAAAATGTTGAAACAGCTGTTACCATAGCAACTGCTGCATCAGATGGATTATAACGAGGTGAACAAGGAGACTGGAACAACTTCCGGATGAGAAATTCAATTAATATGTCAGTGTTTGTATGCAGAAGCCAAACAGCAATTTTTCTGAGTTGGCAGTCACATTTCACATGTGATGTTTTTTTTCACAAGGGAAATGATGACCATAATAATTTTATGCTTCCCTCATATTTATATGTATGCCTGTTTTCAAGGCCTGAAACACATTTATTTCCTTTATACAAAATTCTAACTCCTGAAATGATGCGTGGGCTTTTGCTCAATACACACATCACATAGGGAGTGTTCTGTAATGCTGGTGATCAGTCTGCTGTATAACAACATGCAAACAAAAGAGTGTTTCCTTTATTGAAAATGCATATAATATCACTTTTAATCTAAAATTTTATAAATAAAAAGTGCTGTAGGCTAACAGCAAGAAAATTGCCCAATCCTTGTGCAATTCAGATTTTGAAAGGCTGCTTATCTCCTACTACACTGCAGTTTCCACAGCACTCTGAATTCCCAGGCATGCTGTCAGTCACTCTGATGGGTGTAGCACCCAACGCTGTTTATTTCTGATGATCTTATAAACTCATTCTCCCCACCCCAGTACAGTGTAACCTGCAGGAAGCACCTCTAATAAACAGTGCAAAAATGTGTCTGTGGAAGACTACTGACTATTCAATTTCCTATCTGCCTAAAGTTGTGCCATAATTTGATGTAGGGACTTGTAGTCATTTCTTCTGAGATTCCCAAATCATTTATTTGGTGTATACTCATGTGAAAGTGCCCTTTGGGGCACTTAAGCTTCTCATACCTTAAAACACTTTAATCTGCTTCAACCACAAAAACCTTCAAATGTTAGTTGATACCAAAGTCATCTTGTTTCCATTTGAAAAAGAAATGTAACACATTACTTTGATTATTTCCAAAGTCTCACACTTTTTAATAAAAAACTCATACAAAGAACATGCTGAAATTTCTCAGAATCCAACATGAAGGTTTTCCCACTCACAAATCTCAAGTATGGACTTCCACCTGATCTATGCTCAAAATAGGCTTCCCTCTCTCTCTCACAGGACTTATACCCAGGATTACATTCACAGTTCCCTTTGTTCTCTATTTATTTTTACTTTCCAATTCCTCTTTATCTTTAGGCAGACACCAATTGATGCATCAGTCCCTAAATTTGTGGTCAATTTTGAGGCAAGTCCTTTCAGATGCCCAGATAAAAATCTACTTGGGCCTTGTCCAGCCTAACACTAGCTTCTACTGCTATGTTTATTATTAGAATGAGGGAAATTCCATGCCTTCCTCATTTAGAATAAAGCAGAGATAATGTAGTAATACATACCAAACCATTCTTTGGAGGTCAGCCAAACAACACCACCATCAAGCAGAGCAAAACCCTCTGTCACACAGGATATGGTCAAAGTGGAAGTCCAAAGTAAGCTTATACTCAACATGAAGTTTGATACTTTCATGAGCAAATCAGTGTCAGCATATGACTTCTGAAAAATGTGGTTTTGTTTGAGGCTTTGTATAAGTTCTGTGTTCTGTGAATACAGAAGGCTTTCTGTGCAACCACAAGTGTAACAAATAGCCTTTAAAACTGATCTGTGAAATTTCAGTTGGTGGCTATTGCAGTTAGGTGAGATCCAAAGGTATGTGAGAGACAGATTAGACTAACAAGCAAACCACTGGATGGAGACTTAGATGTCTAAGGCTCAGAAGACTTGCCTTCTGTTTTTATCCTTTCCACTTACATATGATGGGACCACAGAAAAGGCAGTTTCTCTCACTATAACTTTTTTTTTCTGCTGTCCTTTTTCTGTATTCCCTGTTAGGATTATTTAGAGACAAAGATTGTTTTCCATTTTATTTACATAGCATAGATTACAGTGATTGCAGTGATTACATAGCAGAGACCACATATTGCCAGGATGTCTGAGTGCTCCAGGAATACAGTTATCCTGAATCAAACAACCTTTTATTAATAAATCACAGATGCCATGGCAAATTTCAACTCACTGAAAATAGCTTTACAATTCTGGTCACATAAGCAAGGCCACCCATCACATGGTTTATTGATATTTTAATTTTTTTTTACACTGCTATATTAAACATTTCCAGAAATCAGACTTTTTTCCAAGTTTCCTTTTCAGTTCTTTTGTGTACTGAAAAAATCTGGTATAGAATGTGTTTAATTTGTAAAGAAATAATTCCAAAATCTAATCCTAATGGGATTTCATGCAGGTAATTCCTATTTGTATATTAGAAAGCAATAAAGGAGTTAATTAATTGTCTTATTTTAACATCAATGCAGTTTCACCACATCTAAATTTCTGGACACTAGAAGTGAAAGACGTTGAGTGCAATGACAAAACATTTGTGCATTTTTTAGTATGTGGGTTATTACAAACATATGTAACATGATTTGGATTTGTACATGATATAAGATCAGAATTAAAGGAAGTTGAATCAAATCAAATAAGCAATTTTGGTGAAGATAAGAGTATTTTTCTGTCGTGTTGGCATCCATACTAATGAATTAGAGGACAAATGCACAAATTCTAGTTGCTCTTTGGGCATATTTTTATCTGCAGTCTGAAGACACTAAACACAAAGGCAGCAGCGCAGCTAAGTTCAAGGGAATCAGAAGATTATCAAGAAGTTGCCTGTCTTGTCTTCTTTTATTAGCTTGGAAGCAAGGCCATGCCTACAGCATGACAGCAGTCAGACATCACCAATATCTCTCAGCTTGGTGCATTATATAAACATTGCACAGAAGCACAGGCCAGCACAAAACTGGGCATTCTAGTAAGCTCCATTCTATTTGCTAGACATATTCAAAGAAAATGGTTTTTCTGAGTTCATGCCATGGAGCATCATCCTAACTAATACAAACTGACAATCACTAGCACTTCCTACCGTTTATCAAAAGCAAAATCAAAGTTGCAGTCTCAGACGTGTTGGTTGTTATCAGCTGAAAATGTTCAACATAAGTGAACACAGAAGGTTTGCTGAAATTCAAGCACTTTCTGATAGGCTTCTTTAAGCAGCTCCTCACAGATTTCTGCTACATCCTTTCAGGCCAAAGACCTTTTATAATCTGCTGCCATTTCCTATCTGTAATTATGAATCATCTATCTCAACACAATCTTTTGTTCCAGATTTCTTATCACTCTTTTTCTTTTTAATTAGAACATTTTTAAGATTTAGTTTGCCGAAATGTGCTAGTATCTATGGACCACATTTTTCAGCTTACAGTTACATAGGTAATAGGGGTTTTTTAGTGGCTTAGTTGGAGAAAGCCTTAGATCTGTCCTGTGAGCTGGTTACCTAACTGTCTTTTGTGCCTTTGAAAATATCCTGTGGCGCCCCATATTTACTTTTCTAATTATTTAAAACAGTTTGGAACTAAGCCAATAAGGTTCATTAAGAGGCACTCAGCCAGGTTCTTCATGTAAATTTCTAACATCTTTCTAAACACGTGGCCAGCAAGACAAGGAGTGTTAAGAAACCAGGTTTCCTTTGTATCAGTCACAATCTCCTCTGAATTAAAAAAAATCCAACCAGAAATGGAACAAGGATAATTCATTTTATAACCTTACTGTGCACCTCTTCTCCCAAAAACCAGACAAATTGGCAGGTGGTGTGAGGATTGGGCTAGGGGAAATCACCAAACATCAGGAGGCTGTTATATAAGCCACAGAAATAGCCCTCTCTGCATTGGGTGTGCATCTGCTCACGCACAGCCTCTCAAGGAGTCCGCTGCAGAATTACAGGGGATTCAGAGAAGAATGGAAGCAAAAAAAGGGAGAAAGAGTTTTACAAAGGGAGACTTCAAATATTGATATTGATTTTCTTAGAAAAGAAATTAGATACAGCAAAGGCACTTCAATCCTACCTCTTAGTAATCCTTACCATGTCTTTATACACTAGTGATATCAGGGCTGTAATGGTCAATATGAATGACAAACAGGCAGAAGTAAGAAAACTTCATGGTTATGATCCTAAATTCAGGGATTAGGAATTAGGCTGAGATCTATATGTGACCTGCAACTAGTTCCTGTACAGCTCTTTGCATCTTCCCCTAGTGCTGGCTGCAGTTTGACACAGGACCACACACAGCAGTGCAACCTCTTTGCTCTTTTAGCCAATGGACATAGTCCATGAAAACATGAAAATGGGCATATTCCCAAGGCTATAAACTGGATTCATTAAAATAAGGAAATTGCAGTTGCAACACTACTCAAATAACTTTATGACTTTCATTCCTGAAAAACAGAACTTAAAAATCGTTCATAATGCATCCTGCTTCCCTGTTCAGTGCAGTCATTCCTTCCAGCTCTTTATCTCCAAAATGCCTTGGATAAAACCTGCAGGAACTAAAAATAACAGCATTAGCTCATCATCACACTCTGGTCAATGAGTTGAGTAATGCAAACCTTATGAAAATGTACATTTAGAGCCCTTTCAGATGAGCTGTATAATACAAGCCATTAAACACAACTCTATTGATCTAATGTCATTATTTTCAGCAGACTAGAGTTTAGAAATTATGAGCTGCACTAATGAATACCAACCCCAGGGGAAAAATGGCACTAATTGATTAAATCTTAGTTGAAAACACCTAAGATGAGATGTTTCTCATTATAGATACAGGTTTGCCACAATGTAAGTCTATGTTCATGCAAATACTCAAAGCTTAGTTTTGTTCAAAAAGGCAATATGCAGAAAATTGAATAATTCTTTCACACTGATATATTTTTGCTTTCTAGGGATAGGGCTAGAGAATGGTATCTTTCTGGAAAAGTATACAAGATAATAAGTTAAAAATGGTGATAACGGTAAGCTCATATTTCTATGCTAAAATAGAAAAGTGTATTTTATATGTTGCAATTAAACAAGCCATTTCTTTTTTTCAGAGAGATGGAGAGAACTAGACATACAAATTTCCTTACCACAAAGCAGTACTATTTCTTTATGGCAATAATGCCCTTCCTCAGTCACAGAAGCTAATTTAAAAAAATTGAAATTCATGTTACAAGGGTATGCTGGTTGTACTGCAACAACAGAGTGCCTAATCTTGCCCTCCATCCATGCCAAATACTTTCAATCAATTCCTACTGAATTTGAGCATAAGCTTTATAAAAGAAAGACCTACTGCTCTTATTGGGATTCTCCACAAAACAGTCACAGTTGCTTGATAGATTAAAGATCAATGAATGTTTTTCAAGTATTTTGGTGTTTGATTATTCTAGCTTCATGGGCCAAATTCTGACTTCAGTTAGAAACAGATACCTGAAACAATTAAGTCCATTCACTTCACATTTTTAGTAATGTAGTAGCAGAATTTTGTGTTGATGTGATGAAAGAGGGAGCAAGTAGCAGTGTTTACACACTTGTACAACACCAAAATATATGTAATTGTATGCTAAAGCTTGCTCTGTACTTTTTCATTTTAGGATGCATTATGTGGTAGGTGTTCTGCTTCGTATTTTGAGTGCCAGACAGGGCATACTGTTGTTCAGAGATTTGAACCATGTCACTGATTAATAGTTCTATTAAACAGCAATAATGTTCCAATACTTAAAGTACTTCATCATAATTAAGTCATACTGCAGAAGAGATAATAGACCTTTCCTGTATAGTATCTGTCCTGAGGTAAGCCTAGGTATATGCATCTACTACTTAAGACACACATTAAGCACCACATCAACCTCTTTCTCCAGTTTTTCAAGATACCCCTATGCAGCAGCTTTGCCCTTAAATATGTCAGCTGTTTTGTCCAGTTTAGTGGCAGCCATGAACTTGCTGAAGGTGTTTCATTCCATCATCCAGGTTATTAATGAAGACATTAAACAAGTTAGTCCATGATCAACTGCAGAAGAGCTACGCTAGTGGCTACCTGAATTTCAAATCAGTGACTGAGCCTAGTGATTAAACCAGTTTTCCAGCCACCTTGTAATCCATCCATATCTAATCTAGTTTATAAGGATGCTATGGCAGACTTTAACATAAGCCTATTAAGGTAAAAGCATACAAATACAACATCCCTTGTTCAATCTCAGTTACTAACAGGGACAGTTATTTAATCACAGAGAACTATCAAATTGCTAAGGGATTACCTATCCCTGGCAAATCCATACTGGTTGTTCCTAATTACATTTTTAGCCTTTAAGAGCATGGAAATGGCCATCCTGAAGAATTTGCTCCACAATCATCCTAGAGACTGAGGCCAGGCAGAGCAGGCTGCACCTCCCTGATCACCTTTATGGATGGCCCTTCATAAACACAGGAATAATGTTTGCCTTTTCCCAGCCATCAGAAATACCCCCTAGGCATCACAGCCTGTCCAGGACAAGAGATTGCACCCCCTCCATGACACCAGCCATCATCCCCATCTGTCCAATGAACTGGTGTGTATGTTCAGCATACCTAGGTGGTCCTTAAACCAGCTCTTCCCTAGCATGGATAGTACTTCCTCCACTGTGATTCTGCCACAAAGAACAGGTACTAGGGAGGCCTGCAAACAGATCTTGCCAACAATTACCAACAGACACTTATGATTTTACACATTCTTCTGTAGCTCACCAAAAAGCTTTATAAAGGTAGATAAAAGAATCAAGAGGAAAGAAAAAGATTTTCAATTGCTTCTTTGGTTATTTTTTTCAATCAGCCATGTTTTGCTATGGCTGAATAGCTCCATGTCTTCAGCTTTACTCAAATTAAATATTTGGTTCTGCATTTTTACTGGTTCAAAAGAGACACGTAAATTTGGGAGATGACACTACAGACATTATAAATGTATTTTGATTAGGTCAAAGTTAGAATATTATTGTTTGTTTTTTACTGTTTATATTGAATTTATTTCAGTTTTAAGGAGCTCATGAAAAAAAAATACAGCTCAAGAACAGAACTGAGCTCAATGGACCTGAAATTCTAAAACCCCATAAACAGAAGGAGTACAAGAGCTTGAACCAGCAGTCATTGAAATCATCGAGACTTTAGATTGAACTTGTCGTTTAAGAGACTCAAATGCTAATTTTTTTCTTAGCCACAATGAATACACTCAGTGAAATTTTTCACTGTTATTACTTGTTCATCCCTATAACACATATCATCAAACATAAACACAGAGCTAGCTAGCCAAAAACTTTTAAATTGCATTTTCAAAAAGGAAAGATAACATTGTGTTCCTCTATTAGAGCAGCTAGGTGTGTAAAAGGTTTGCTTTTGTACTAATGAACAAGTTACTTAAATTTTGTATTCTAATACGCAGAAGCAGCAAATACAATACTTTTCACTGCACAGGTTCATTGGGAAGGGGAATACATTGAGTTTTCTCCTCTTTACACTGCATAGGAACCACCTTTTATAAAGGAAGTTAAAATAAGCCAGTGTAGACCAGCGGGAAGCAGGACTGTACTACACCAGAGAAGAGTGTCTCAAAGGCACAATGTCTTCAAGCTGCACAGATTGCACACCATTCATGGATCAAGGCTGTGCTGAAAGGAACAGTCTAGCCCTGAATATTTTATTTTCCAGAATTCAGTCTAATGAATTCTTTGGATGTAGAGGCAACAGATTAGAAGTAGAGCTGTGAGAAAACAACATATTTTGCATTTCCAAATGCTAACGCATCAAAAACTACCAATAATACATATTATAAGCCACATTTTATCCTGATGAGAACGGAAATGAATGAATTAGGATTCTCTCCAAAAAAAAGGATGTGATAGTGGAAAAGCTGACAGATTTCTCACTAAAGCAGTTCAGGACAGAAATCTACTGTGGTACAAATCACTGGCTGATCATGAGAAAACAGCAAATTTTAGCAGGCTTTATCTCGAAAAGTATTAAGATGATCCATGTTGTCAATAACTCAAAATGACAAATAATCTAGCTACTGTGCTTTCACAATAAACAAAATATGATTTCTCAAAAATTACAGACTATTTTAAGCATTCATACTAAAAGTATCTGTGGAGTTTGAGAGCCTTTTTCAAACCCTGCCTTAGAGAAAAGTGCACTTTAGAAAATTAAGCGGCTTGTTTTTCAAATGCAAAGAATGTACTTAAGTTGAATTAAGCCATATTTTCAGAATAGTAGCCTTCATGATTCCTATTGGCACAACTGAAAAAAAATAGATTGGTATTTTTGTCAGATAAGAGGTCTCTGCATACTGGAAGATGAAACTCCACCAACGTTCTGTTTCTCAAGCAATGCCATACTTTTTTCTATTAAACACCAAAAATAACATAAAGTCCATGTGTCATACGGAACTGAAAAGTATCTTCTATCTCAAAATGGTTATCTTGGGACACCCAGTTCATACTGCCTTTAAGGGCAAAAAATTATACAGCCCTGGAGGATCTGATTCAAGCTGTTGAAATCTCAGAGATTATTTAAATCATGATGCCAAATTTTAGGTCCATCTTATCACTAAGAACTCTGGCATATGTTACAAAGGTTTATTAAACACAACGGCTTCATTATAGTTTCTTTTCCAGTAAATGTAAAAAAATTTTACAAACCCAAATATTAACATGTTTTGGTAAAAAAAAAAATCAAGTATTTTAAATTATCTGCAGATGGATTGTTCATAATGTCCAATAGGAACTGGAGATACCAAGCCATAGTATTGCTTGCTAAGTATTAAAAGTAATACCTTCAGAAAAGTCAGTAAGTATACATTTTATGATTAAAGTGTTGATGTGATACATGAGGGGTTGAAAGTAAATCAAACTCTATAGTTGCTTGCAATAGTTATTGTGTTGTAAATTATTTTCTGATGTAGTAGAATTCTCACACATTTGAGAATCATCTACAGTACACAGGACAACCACTGTCAGTAGAGTTACACTCCCAACACATGAAACATGTCCAGGAGAGCTTTAAAAATTAGGTGACTCATATTCTTAATGGGCCAGAATATTTTAATGACTGTTTCAAAATGTTTGTCTTTATATGGAACAACTCTCATGAATGGCTCAAAGAGAACATGGTAACATCTGGGAGCCTCAGCTTGTATTTACTATATTATTGTCTTCTAAAGAAATGAACTTAATAGAAAATTATTCATATTGCCACTATGAAAATCTATTTAATGAAGAGCTATTTTATTGATATACCATCCTTCAAAGAAGTTGTATTTACTAAACATGGCTTTGGTCAGTACCCTGCTCCTTTTTCATTCCCAAACCTGTGCAAAAAGCAAGCTCATCTTATGAGTCTAGCCTTTGAAAACACTGTAAGATGGGATGGTGAAAGGCAGTGGCAAATCAGTGTAAGAACCCTTGGCCAGTTCTGTCATAGGTTTTTGCTGACAAATAATTTTATCTGTTTGTATCTCAATTTCTCATGTACAAAGCAAAGGCAATGATTCTTGCTGTCTCTCTCCCATTTTGCATTTTCTTTCAGACTGTAAGCCTCTTTGGGAAAGCAGTTTGGGGATTATTCAATAATACTGGTGCAGACTATAATAAAATAAATTCATAGTTTGCTGGAAGGGTTGGATTGCTTATCAAGTCCACAGCAGAAGTAGATAACCTCAGTTTGAGTAGATATGCATTTCAGAATACAATCAATGACTTCAGGTTGTGTGTGTTCAAATTAATATTTTCAAGTAAATACTTAAGAAGAATGATAAGAACAATATTTTTTAAATTATTGTTCTCAGATGAAAACCAGTGCAAATTGCCACCATGCTCATTCTCCTCTCCCTGCTGTCTACCTGCCTTTATTATGAATAAACCTGGTTCTTGAATGCCCTGCTAATTCTCTGGTGAATTCTGCAAATACCAGCTCCATCTAAACAACAGATTAACTAACACAGTTCTTTTGATTCAAAATGTCAGGTATGAAAAATAGATAGTCACTCCACATGCTCCAACCCTGTCATTCAAACGAAAAGTATTTGGCAGGAAAGTGTATCCTGTGTGCTCTTTGCAAGAGTATCCAGGGAGCTGGATAACGACAATAAAGGAGACAAATAGCGGAGGATAGTGAAAGAATGTACAACAATGTTCAGTGCAAACCAGACAAGAGGAAAGAAGAGTACTGCACAGCTCACTGATCAGGAACTGCCAAAAAGAGTATATGGACCAGCATTTGGACAGCAATATTAAGTTTAGACTTCAGACAGTATCTAAAAGTGAATACAAACCTGCATGAAGAAAAATGTGGGCAAGCCCTTCTGCTCATGACTGTTTTCATTTTAAGCCTTAAGAACCACAAGGAAGTAATGGTGATTGAAGACGAAAGCCACAATTACAGGCTGAGTCCTATTTGGCAGTTTTGGTCCTACCTTGATTCTGGAGCCTCTTTCTGTGGAGACACTCAAAATCCATCTGGACACAATCCTGTGCAACATGCTCTAGGTGAGTCTATTTAGCAGCGGGGGCTGGACCAGATGATCTCAGAAATCTCTTCCAATCCCAATGCAAATCATCCCATAATTCTGTATTTTACAGGTTATGAAAGGAGAAATAAATTACTAATTAAGTAAATCTCTGAAGCTGACAATTGGCTAAAGGTTTTCAGCAGATCACTAAGCTGGAATAGTCACACAAACAATACAAACTACATGCCTTATAGAGCTAAATTACAGAAACTATAAAAATAAATGCAAAACAGCCGAACACAAACACCTTTAAACAAGACAGATTTTTGCTATGAAATTTAAAAACAAACAGCAGTGTGGCAGGAAAATTAAAAGAACAGCAGTTAGATAAGAGAGGACAAAAAATACTGAAAATATTCATATGAGGGACTTGAGGAAGTTTAAGGGAAGCATCATTTTCCTCACCTTGACTTCTAAATTTTGAGCAGAAACTCAAGCAGGCAGTTACGATGTCCATAAAACAAAATATTAAATGTTTATACTTCCTTATGTAGACAAGAAACAGAGGGCAAGTGACATGAGAGGATTAAAAAACATCTTAATATGTGAAAGTTTAAATAATAATAATAATAATAATGTTACTGTCCAGGGAAGATGAGAAACCTTCAATATTGTTTCTAGGATACCTAATGCTATGCAAGTTTCTGAAGCTACTAATTCCCAGATACATATAAACAGGCGACAGAATAACAGCACATTAAGAAACCTTAAGAAAATAATATATACAAATGGGAAAAATATAATTTCTATTGCTTCTACTGAAAAACAGGGCACTATTACTGGGCTTCCAAAATCCTTGGATTTCTAGTTTACTCTCTCTTGCCCCTGATGGTTTCCATTTTCTTATTTGAAATTCAATCTTATTACTTAAGGAATATAATAAGCTTAAAACCATCACATATATTTTTTAGAATTATTTTATATAGACAGCACAGAACACACAAGAGTGTATCAATTCAAGTGACAAGGATAGCATATCCCATAGTATGTTATAGTATCCATGTGGTACAGTAAACATATCTGGATGGTGAGTCTCACTGAGTCAACATGGGGTTCCAATCTTTATTTGTCTTTTTAAAAATTAAATGCAGCTGGAGCAAAGTGCAACACAAAGCTCAGATGCTGGAAAGAGCTTACAATATGACGGCTAAGACTAATCACTGGCTCAGTCTTTCAAAAGCTCTAGGTTTATGTGATTGAGGGCTTGGAAAGTCATTTCTCTACCATAAAAAGTGATGTTTCAACTCTGTTATGATCAGTAGTTCTACCTCAGAGGGCTGTACTTTATCTTTACTTGCATTTTATGGCAATTTTAATGATGTCATCCAAACAATCTCAGTTTGTGAGAGGATGGGGTGTTCTATGGAACAGCAGAAATGAACTTTTTTAAGGTCAGGGAACTAACTGCTTAGTTAATTTAAGTAACTTAGAGTACTTTGATGCTCAAATGGGGAAAAATTTTTAGTAGCAGAAAGTATGAAGCACCATGCTTCAAGGTGCTTCATGCATCCATTCAGCTTTATCAAAGAACTAAGCCTGTGACAAGCAAACAGTACACCTTATTTCAAGTATCACTTACAATACTGTTTTAGTTACATTTCTGTATTTCTGCTGCCCTAAAAATATCTCCATGGGAGATAAGAGAGGCGCTAGAACAACCAGATGGCACTTGCTTATATTTATAACATTTACATCTGGTGATAAACTACATGAAACATGATAAAAGATTAAGAAATGCCTGCACTTCAATGAGGGATAAAGCTTTAAAACTAATTTTTTGAGGTTATATAGTAATCTCAGCTAATGGTTTGAGACATTAAGATGGACAATGCAAAAAGTTGTCTGTAATTTGCAGGATGTAGTCCTAAAGCACTACAATGAAATGAGCTAGCCTAAGTCCTGATTTTTGGTATATTCACACACATATATAAATATTGGCATAAAAATAGTTCCCTGATTACAAAAGTACAGGGTTTTGCAGAATCAAGGCTTATTTAGGACTATTTTCCCTACTACCTTACTGTGGAGCAACTAAAAAAATAATACTTGCAAGTTTACCAAAAAAAACCCCCAAAAAACCACAAAAAACCAAACTTTGTCTTGGTTCTGCTCCTGTAATGGCTAAAGTAATTCTGTGAGATTTTCTTTTTTCACCTTCCTCTAGGAGATTTGCACATACAAATACCATTAAAAGACACAATGGATTCTTCATGTTCACTGAGAAACTAAAAGCTACCAAAACCCAGTGCCAGACATGGCTGAAGAGATCCCAAATTATCATCCACTGCAGAGAAACCTTTTGTCACTTATTAGCACCACCTTTGGCAAGGTAAGAACTTCAGGAACACTTTTTCTCTCAAAACCAGCAATACCTGGAATTTATTTGACTAGTGGGGCAATATGTCTAATGCAAGTATTTACACTTCAGCTTGTTACTCTTTCAGTCACAAGAACCCTTGTCCAGAGAATGATTAATCTCACTGGAAACTAAAATAAACCAGATAACCACACCCTAAAATGCATCTTTTTATATTTGCTCTAAAGAGAGCTCCAGAATACCAAGGCAGCTGGAGAGTGTTTACAGTATAACACTCAAAAGTAAATGAGATATTTTATACCAGCTTTCCTGTATTCCAATCTTTAAGCTGTTGTGTTATACCCTTTTCTGCAAGACTGAGGGCCCCCTTAAGAGATTTGTCTCCCATGAAAATATTTCCTTGCTGTTACTTTGCTTTAACACAGAAACTATCCTGTTGGAGTTTCTGTAGTTCTGGGAAACAATCCTGTATTTCTTGCCATAAAGCCATTCTTGTCAACTCACCACCTCCACTACGTACACAATGCTTGGGGGTATGACCTGCTCTTAGTGCTCACACCAATGCCAAACAGGGATTGTAAGCAACCTCTCGAAATTCCTCACATTATACAGTGTTAAATTATCCCCACTGATTTCTTCAGAGCTCAGGGAGTGCATGCCTAGCTCTCTACCCATTGGGATCCCAAGTCTTTTTCACAGTGACAGTCTCACAGCACAGTCCCTGTTGCTGTAAACATCTTGCATTTTTACTCTTAACATCTGTGACTTCCAGCAAATTAGTTCAGCTCTGCCTCACAGAAACGTGGAGACAACTGACGTGAGTGCTTGGGACCTCTGTAAGGTTCAGAAAATCATGCCTCACCACCACTCTTCTCCTCTCTTCATTTTTTACAGCTTCCTCCTGTTCAGTCTTCTTCAACCCATTTCTGGGGCCCTATCCACCCAACCTCCTCTTCTCCATTCCTGCTTTCATGCCCCGAGTTGTGCTTACACCTGTGCTCTCTTCACACTGGTAAATTAACACTGCCCCATTTAAGTGGGATCATTTTTCATCCGATCTTGCTGCTCTCCGTTTTTCCTTTTATTTCATTTTCAAATGCCACCTGTGAACTCTTCTCCTCATTCCAAGCTCTGAAATCAGCTTCAAATCCACCACCTCTACTCAAAAAAGCTCTCACACAACCCCCAATGACCCAATTCCGACATGAGCTCAAAACCAACGCTCTCCTGACCACCCCCACCCGGCACTGCCACCTGCCTGCTACAATAAAAGGCCTTTTCGTCTCAGTTTCCACTATCTCAATGGCAACTATTTATAACAACCAAAACATTTTAGTATTTCCTTGCTGCTCCTCGCGGGACACCTGCGGCCCCCAGCAGGCTGGGGCTGAGGCACGGGGCTTGGGGCTCTGGTCGAGGCGGTGATCAGAGCCCCAGAAGGGCCCCAACCCGGGCGGCTCTCCCGCCGCTTCCCTCACAGCGCAGCAGGGACAGCAAGAGGAAACGCGTCCCCGCCCTGCCCGACACCGGGCAGTGGCCGGCCTAAGCGCCGCGGACCTGGCGGCCGCGCCCTCCCGGGTCGGGGGCCGGGCCGGGCGGCGGCTCCGCCCCGCTGCGGGGGCGCCCGCGCCGGCACAGGCGGCTCTGCTCGCCGCGCTGACGCCGGCGGCGTTGGAACACCTGGAGGGGTGGCGGCGCCTGCGGCTCGGCCCTTCCCTCCCCTTCCCTCCGCAAGGTGAGTGCAGGAAGGGGGGACTCGCTGGTGTCCGTGCTGGGGCCGGGTGGGGAGAGCAGGTGCCGCGGGTACCAGCCCCGGGTGGGCGCCGCCTCCCCCGCGGGCTGCCCGCTCGGGGTGAGGCAGGCGGCGCGGCCGCCGGGCCTGCGGACCTCGTGCCCGTCAGCGCTGTATCTACGGCCGGACCTGTTCAGAGCGAAATTTCCGAGGCACAAGATGGCATCTGTCCCTCCTTTTGCCTTGTGTTCCCCCTCCTGCCGTGCAGTTGTCTCGCCATGATTATTGCATTTATCCGTCTGTGCCTCCCGTACATCCTCCCTGGCGCTCTGCCCGCTGGAAGCGGGGAGGGAAACGGCCGGTTCTCCTCGGCGGTTTCCGGCTTGGCTGCCGGGCTGAGGCGCGGGTTGCTCGGCTGTGCTCCGAGCCCTCCTGGGGCCAGCTGGGTGGAGAGGGGTGGCAGGGGACCCTCTGATCAGGTAATGTCAGATTCGAACCAGCACCGAGGCAGTAACAGCTGGTGAAATGGCAGTTCAGGAACCCCACATTTACGGTTTAAAGCTTATAATTTGTGAAAGCTTCATCTTGGTAAGATTTATTTTACATCTATCCACCTGACCTATGAAAGCTGCTCTAGTCCTTTAGAAGAAAAAAGGAAAATCGGATGTTACTTGAAACATCAGGTCAGTTTTTAGTAGCAGTAAGGGATGAAGGGCACTGTGCTGTTCTATTTGTCGATATGTTCAGTACCATATGTAAATAAGTTTCCTGTTCCACGCTGTTTTGGATAAGGCTGATCACCTCAAGGATCTGCGAGACCCCTCTTAAAGCAGTAATTCAGGCTTGCCTTAGTCCAGAGGTGTAAATGTGAAACTGACTTCGGTAATTTCAGGGTTACATCCTTTAGGCCCCTACCACCAAGTCACATTGTAGTAGTATTTCAGAAGCTTGGTGTTGTTCTGTTCGGTTGTTTGTGATATCCCTGCCTACAAGCCTTGCTTTAAACCAAGATGACCTTTTATTTCCATGAAGCACCTGTTTGTTGGCTTTTGTTTTCCCCATGTTTAGTTGTGTTACCCTCTTTCTTTTGGTTTCTGGATAGATTTTATTTAATTTGGGTTTCAGAAAACAGCTGTGACTCTTGTTTCAGATAGACTTCTTGGAAATAAACTATTCTTGTGTTTTTCTCTAGCAAGACCCTTGTAAGGACAAAACTGTTTGATTACTTTTCCAAAGTGTTGGACAGAGAAAGTGGTGGGTTGGATTTTGACGTCTGCAGTGCAGGTGGCATTTGGTTCTGGTCTTTTATCTGATTTTTCTGATACCCCACTCTTTCCACTTTGTCTATCCAGCGTTCTCAGAGAGGGAGTGGAAGAGCCCCTTGACAGTGCTGTCTGGCACAGATCTAGGAGTTGTAGTTCTTCCTGGTATTTAGCATGATGACTGGCAACACCTCAGTTAGACTTTAGCAATTTTTTAAACTGCTGTTTGAGCAGCCTATTGGTTTAAACTTAGTAATGTAATGGTTTAAGATTAATGTTAATACTACTGAAGGAGGAATTTAGTGTCAAGCCACAGAGATCTTTTGAGTATTGAACTGCCATAACTGGTATAACCAGTCACGTTTTGCACATGACAGGCTCTCCAGGAAGATAACGTGGCAGTTAAATGCTGCCAAACCTCAGTCTAAATGAGTTTCTAAAGTTTCTTCACTGTCAGTCATGTCCCAGCACTTTAGTCAAGAATCTAGATGCTGGTAAATTGCTTCAGTTCGTCAGTTGAGAAAAAAAATTAAATGCATTTTAGATAATGGTGCTTTCTTCTATTGTGTTTGTTGGAGTTGAGATTCAAATATAAATGTTACTGCAGATTTGCAGATTCAAGAATACCAATTATGACTTTATGGAAGGGCGATGTTTCATTAACATTTTCTTTTAGAAGTTGATATTAGTGGGGGGTGAAGGGGATCACATAGTGCAAAGTAAAATTCCTGTTGAACCCTGCTACAGGGTTTTGTCCTGGCTTAGACTTTGAAGCCCAACTATCTTGGCTGTTCTTCTCTGTTATTGTACTTTACGTGGTTGTTAAATTGTTTTGATGATTTCTCACGTAGCCTTTTCATGAAGAAATGAATAATAGTAGCTCTTTTCAGTCTTCAGCTAGTGTTGAAAGCTGTTGATACAAGCTAGCAGAAAAAAATGTGCTAATATCTCATCTAAATGAAGACAAAAAATGCTCTCGAAGACTTTTTAATACTTTTTTTTCAAAATTACCTCCAAGAGTATTGCTCTAGTTTATTCTTCAAGATGTTTTGCTGCTTCTCAACCATAAAATCACTCTGGAGACAAAATTATGCCATATGATGCAGAGGCATTAAAAATACAAAAGCCCAGAGAGTGAAGTTTGTTAGAGAAAGAACCAAACAGTGAAGAACAGTAGAAACATTTGACCTTTAGGTGTTGCTAGTAATAAGTCTCACAGAACTTTTTCCTGTGGCCATTGTTAGCCACGGCAAACTGAAGGGCATTTTGACCGGTTATGCAATTGCTTACGTCAACCTTGAGAACTGTCTGTACCAAGTCACCAAAACACTTGGTACTTGGGTCCATCTTGCAAGTAGCTTCACAGAGATCATCACTGCTCTAGGAACAGTCAGCTGGTGTGCCAGGATATTACTGAAAGCAATAATATAAAAGTTGAGTGGACTACACGTTTGCTGAGAATATATAGCCTGTACTGATGATGTTTACTCAAAGGGCAGTGCAAGAAGATCAACCTGTATTGTTGTTGCTGTGCATACTAAGGATATTTTGTTAATCAAATCTCTTATCCACAGATGTGAAATAATCTCCAAGGGAATCTGAAGAAAATTATCTTCTCATGTTCCCTCCTTCAGCATTGTTTCCCCATAAGTATAAATGCCATTGCCTTCTGGCTTCTGAATGGATGGAAAGGCAGGAGAGAGGCAGAAATGTGAGTGGGTTTACTCTGCCAGCATATAGGGTATCTAAATAAGAGAGCCTTTAGTTTGAAGTTCTAAAGCTTTATATGTTTCTATGTAATATACTATACATACAAAAAGAGTTTCATGATTTTTTTTTTTGTTCATTCACGACTTTTCCCATAGTTTCACAAAAGGAAAATGTCCCAATTTTAAGACTCTAGACTGATTACTGGTAGAGTGCATCAGAAAAACAATCTTGTCTCTTATAATCTATGTACAGTGCATGTTCCATATGATATTTTGTTTAATAATATTCAGCTATTACATTTACAAATAGTGGTTCTTAAACTAAGGGAACAAATGCATACTACAAAACAATTTGATAGTAATTTTGAAGAAACCGAGCAAGTCTGCATTTAGAAAAAGATTAAATACTGCATAGTAAATGCCCCCAGTTTTGCTCATTTGCAGTGAGCTTAGACCTGCCATTCAATGATTTACATTATTCTTCCATAAAATGCTTGTAGTACTTGAAATGCTTACCTGGTTGTCTCACTGTTCTCCACAAATATAACTGGAATACTTTACT
The DNA here is from genome assembly GCA_910950805.1 of Acrocephalus scirpaceus scirpaceus. NCBI lineage: Eukaryota > Metazoa > Chordata > Aves > Passeriformes > Sylviidae > Acrocephalus > Acrocephalus scirpaceus. The sequence continues at coordinate 127,656,737 of OU383773.1, forward strand.
AGTGAAGCAAAAGATGTTGCCTGAGGGAAAGCTGGTACTATGTACTGTCCCTACATTATTGCACAATAAGCAGATGAGAAATCAGTATAATCTGAAAAAGGAATTTTAAATTAATTTTTTGTGTGATTAAACATCTCTGTGCAAATTATAAAGTTCTGTGTACAAATGAGCTTATCTAGAAAGTGCTATTGTTTGCTCATCAGTCTTGCAGTCTACCAGCATTTATTTGAAATATTTTGTTCTGAGACTACATGTACTGTGCTGTGACTTCATATGCCATTCTTATCAGTGTTTTTGAGATAATCCACTGTGTTTAGAAATTTTTCATTCAGCTGTTAAAAGAACAACCAAAAACCCCCCAGCCCAGCTCCAAGTATCATTTGAATGCGTTTTATGCTCTAGAAAGGAGATCACTTATGCCTGTAAGTTTGACCTGATCATTTTCGGAATAATATGATACATAGTACCAAATAGAAACAAAATTAATTTTTTATAGAGGACTGCTAACTGTTGAGTTGGTCCTTGCACTTGGTGGGGGTAAAACCAAGTTCTAAAAAACATGTTGACAGTGACAAATTTCTGCTTTCTCATATTGGCTAAAAATTACTTGTAACCACTCAAGCGCTGAAAACCAGAGTGGTTCAGATGGATTGATACTCTTTAGTTGTTGGTATAAGTGAGCAATAAACTCTCAAAGTGTAAATCTGCAGTTTGTCTGCAACTTCTATTAACTTGTATACATTAGAGTTGGGAATAGAAAAATAAGGACTAAATGATAGTATAAGAAAAATGGCCTCAGATATCATCCTTTTTTTAGACTACACCAGGAGCATAAGTAGAATAATTTCCCACATTAATTGTGTATTCTGAAATTAGAAGTATGACGATTGTGTTTTGGAAAAAAGTAACTCTTGACAGTACTCTCTGCAATAGATGTGACCCATATATGGCCTACATAGAGTATTAAATAGTCAGTGTAAAATTGAGTGAAAGACAGGTGTCAACAGTACTGCTACTCATTTGGTTGGATGTGTTGTGTGCAGACAGGTGCCTAGGTAGTGCTAGGCACAGAAAGAAGACCCCAGACACTCAGATTTCTTCATGCCTTGTACTTGGTTTCTTGTGGTGCAAGTCTCTAATCACACAATCTTAGTTATTTAAGATACCTGCTGGTATTGCTGTGGTTTGTTCTCCACACGGTTTACTAGCTTGAAAAAGAAAGGTGTGTTGTATTGGATCAAACAACCTCCTTGGAGAACAGACTCCAATTTCTCTGATACTTCTGTTGTTTTAAGTACGTGCTTGGGATTCTTCTGCATATCAAATTTGGGAGGGATGGGAAGTGTGATAGAATAGATTAATTCTTTGGGTTTTTTTTAATTCTTTGTGTGGGAAATAGAAAAGCACTTACGCCTGTATAAGTGCTTTTGTAGGCCTAAAGTTTAAAAGATACTAGAATGAGGGCATAGAACAATAGGACTGTGTTTTTGTGCTGTGTAGAGTTAGGCCTTAGCAAGTAGAAAAATATGTTAAGCAAGATAATAGAAAAGTTTAATAATGAGGCTTTGTGCTTTGTTTATAGAAGAGTATAAAAAGTTCATGAATGGCAAAAAAATACGAAGCCAGGCAGCTATTGTTAGATATAAGGTATATGTGTAGTTTTAATGATTGGTTTATGCAGATGCCTGTAAGCTCTTAACATTGGTTAGAAACATTGCTATTAGTTTGAAAACTTCTAAAAGGCCTTGTAACACAGAGATTTTGCCTGCTGTTGGCAAGACATGAGCTGTTGCCATCTTTCAATTGTCTCGCCCTGTATTGAGGCTGATGTTGCACTAAAAGCTCGAGGAATGTCTCCCGGCAGTCCCATCCTGTTATTTGGAAATACTAAGATCCAGCACTTTGAAGGATCAAGACAAATGAATAAATGAAATGGAATAAAGGAGTAGTTTTCTGAAATGTCTCATAGGCCTTAGTAAAGAGGAGAGGGAAATGGCAAAAACTGTGTGTAGAAATTTTAGTTCTAGAAGTGTTTGTAGTGAAAGTGAAGATTGGTTCCAGGGGTCTTAATGGGATGTGGCCATGGACATTGTTCCTCAGTATGCTGCTTTTTTTTTTTTTTTCCCCTCACAGTAATTCAACAGACCACCATGAAATCCTAGTTCTTAAAGAAGGGGAATAGAGCACTGCTCTCTCAGCATGATTTATCTTTGTAGTTCAGGTGCCTAATGCGAAAAGCATAATTCCTGTGCGTGCAGAGCACAGCAGTGAGGCTCTGGTTGAGGTGCTCAGCGTTGCTCTTTGGAGGTTCTATTCACTATCTGTACAGGGACTTTGTCTTGAGAGGCTTGCATGGTAATTTAGGCACTAAAGTTAGATTTTTGCAGTCAAACAGGATGATTTTTTCCCCTCTCAGCACCTCCCAGGTATATGAATATAGCAGGAGCCTTTGCTGTGTAACAGATGCCATTTATCCTGTGCTTCTTTAAAGGATGTATGAAGTTCTTTCTAGGTGTCAACTCCTGAAATAGATTGAGAGAGTAATTCTGTCAATACTGCAATCTTGTATTTCTTTTCCTGAGGACTTGTGGGTAATCTCCAAGATAGACACTTTCCAAGATACGTAGCAAAGCTGTGGATCAGTCTGAGACAAAGGATTAGACAAAAAATTGTAATTTTTTACAATTTTGGTGGAAGGAGCTGGCTAATGCAACACTTACAAACCAATTTGCAAACTTCTTGAATTAATAAACAACTGCATCACTGAGTAGTCTAACAGAATGAAAAGACTCCTGGATTTAAAGCTAAGCATGGATGATTCTGCAGGATTAGAGCATCAATATTGAGAATTAAGAGCTTTAGAGGAAAAACTAAATCTTGTCATTTGTTGTAGATACAGCTTGAACTCAAGATTCATTTTAGCCAAATTAGAGTGGTAGCTATTCTTGTATTTAAGAGTAAGAATACTTCCAAGTCTGTGTATAATCTTGATACTGAAAGACGCAGACTTCAGCTTTGATTCTTTTTCTGCATTAACAACATGGATCATTCAGATCTACAGGCTGTTATATTCTCTTTTGCTTGGGAAAGGCAAAGTCAAATACCATTTGAAGTTCCTGGTCTGTGTGTTTGTAGACACACCTGAGAAGATAAAACTGCATGGTCTAGTCTTCATTTTGCAGTGAGATTGCTTCTTGTTTTGCAGACCCATTTACTTGGTTCAGTTTGAGCACAGCTTCCAGGGAGCAGAGTGGAGGAGATAGGTTGTCAGCCAAGAGCTGTTGAAGGCACAGATGGCCTTGATTCCCTCACCTAGGCACATTTTCTTCCCTTCAAAGTATTTTACATAAATGAAACTTATCACTCTAAAATTTTATATATAGAATTCCTTAAATTTTTTTTGCTACCTAGCACCTCTGTACTCTTACTGTATTAAAAGTTTCTTGGAAGATTGTTCATTTTAATAAAACTGTTGGCATAAGTAAGTCAACTGTAATGCATGATTCTGCCATATTTGAAGTTATAAGTTGCAAGGGTTTTAGGATATGGAGAGTCTGTTGGGATTTGAGGAGTCACAGAACATATTATCTGCTTTGAAAGAATGGTAGACTCAGTTCTGTCAGTGAAAATGCAGACTCTTCTGTGTGTTTTGATGAACATATTGCCTTCACGTAAGGGTTGCTGAATTCTGCTATGCTGTTTATTCAGTTCCCTTTCCTTGTTTCTGGATGTATCTCAAAAGAATGTGTTGTTCAGTCTACATAACTGCTAGGTCATCTTTGGGTGTTAGATTTGCTCTGTACTTCAGCATTTATAAGGTTTTGCAAGGATTTCAGCTCATCTCTTTGTTCTGAGAAGCTGTGATTAGATCAGCAGTTTGTTTTACATACAGTCTTCAGAGTTGAAAAAATTCCTGTTTGATGCCTCTGGTTGCATCCTCGTGTTTTTCTATGTGATCTGTTGTCTGAGCTAAGACCTGTGTAACCAACACTCAGACAAGATGAGATACTTAAATTAGGGGTAAAGCTTTTGTTTGTTGGGTTTTAAACTGATTTCCTCATAACCTAGGAGAGTATTAAGATCTGAACTTCACCATGCACGTGACACTTCTTATATTTAGGCTCACTGAAAAAGAGAAGTAATGTGAATGACACTGATATACAGACTTATTTATTATCAATGTAGCTGTTGGAGAGAAGGCATTCATACTATCTTTTTCTTATACAAGCAGAATCTAAAGATTATTCATAAAGCTGTTGAGCTCTTGGGAAACCAGACAACTTACGCTGCAACAAAATATACTAAAGTTAAGAAAGAAAAGCAAGCTTTTACAAATGTTACACAGAGCATGAACTGGTTTATGCAGATCCTAGGGTATACTGCAGTTCAAATCACAGAATTCACCATGAAAGTATTTTCCTATTTGCACAGAAAAATTTACATGTTTATTCAAGTGGTCTTGGAGAATATAGAGAATCAGAAGATTTTCCATAGTAATAGAAATGCCACTTACTAATGACTAGTGTCTTCCATCAAATTTCGTTCTAGTGTCACAGCCAATAAGTTTTTTCAGTAGGATGATGAGTATGGCAGAAATAACATGAAGTTCTGTGAGCATTCCAGCTGTTATGGCTTCCTGTGAAAATAATTTGTGGGTAAATAGTCTACCACCCAGAGAAACTCTGTCATAGTTAGCTGTTGGCAGGACCATCTTGGTTTCAGAAATTTCTTGTTGTCTGGGGCAGAGCACTGCCTGAATTCAGCTATATTACACCTGAAACCAGGCTAGTCTAGAAACAGTTCTCATGTATTTCAGTGTCCAGGCTGTGCCTATCTTCTCTGACATCAGTCTGCAAACAGGATGGTTTGTGGAAAGTGGTGCTGAGGCTTCTTGGTGGCTCCTCAAAAACTAGAGATTTTCAAGGTTTTAGCAGGGCTTATGACCCCGGTTGGTTCTGTATAGGAATGGTTCTCTCACTTCTGTTGTCCCTTGGAACCAAGCAGACTTGTTATGAATAGGGCCAGCTCAAGTTTAATGCTTAAACTGAGGTAGCATTAGTCTCTCTCAAAACACTGAGAATCACTTGCAGAATTACTGGAGCCATGAGTTGACTTCTTCAGGAAGCCTCAGATCCATCACTGTGCAGTATTAAATGTGGGTTTGTGTACAGTCATCTGGAATGTGGCACTGCTTTCTCTGGTGTGAATAGAGCAGGTATGCTTGCTTCTGACACCTACCCCCTCATGCAGAGTATCCCTCCCTTTTGTTTGTCAAGATAAAGTCTGTCATGGAGATCACAAATGTTGTCTAACTCTTTATTGTCAAATATCATGGAAACTTCCCAATACAAATGCTTTCTTATAGGGTGGTGATTTTTTTTCTTTTGTTAGTTATTGTCAGTATAATACTATTTTGTTGCGGTGTGCCCTGTCATTTTATTTAAAACAAAAGGGGGAGATGTTGCGGTGTGCTTTGTATTTTCATGTTTTGTTTTTACCTATTTTTCATATGTAAGTTAAGTAATGGTTTTTCCTAAGTTCCCCCCTGTATTTCTCCCCATTTGGTACACCTCCCACCTTGGAAATCCCCTACCTTTGTTCCCCAGGGTCTGTCCCTCTCTGGGAGGCCTCTCCCCTCTTTCCAGAGACTTCGGAGAGACTCGGTCCCGGATTGGAGCAGGCTGGGAAATCCCCCACCGCTCGTTTCCCATTCGCGGTCTGTGTGCCATCCCCACTCCCCTGATTGGTTTTCCCTCTTGTGTCTGCCCCCTTCTCCTGGTCCCTTATAAGCAATAACCCCGCCCCTCGCAGAGAGACTCTGTGGCTCGCCTGCATGCAGAGCAGGTGACAATAAACCATCTTGCCACGAAGTCTTCTTCTTCTTACCTCGTCATCGCCTCGCTCACCAGCGCTCCGTCGCCGTACGGCCTAACCCACCGGGGGGAGAGCTGCCGGTCCGCCTGCAACTCTCTAACCGAGGCTGGGGCGGTTCCCTGCCAGGGCTGCTGGGTCGGCTGGGAAGCCGTTCCCAGTGAGCCAGGGAACACGCGTCACTATTTATTGAAACTTTTATCTTTTTTTTTCATTTTAATACACTGAGAAGAAAAGCAAACAAAAAAATCCCTTAAATCAACTCCTTGTGTCAAATAAAGCTTGTTTTTATACCTAAAACTGTATAAGATAATTGTATGGGTTAATTTTAAATTTCACTGCAATTTTTGGGGAGAATATGGGTAGATTCAAGTTAATGTCACGTGCTAAATTGTAGTCAATTTTGGCAAAGACCAACTGGCTTGTTACTTCTGTTCAGGACACTTGTCTTGTTCTTCAAAAGCGTAAGAGAGTTCAAAACTTTTAATAGTGAGAGGTTATGTGCTCATTCTTGGTCTTTCTCTGCAGCCTCAGGGCCAGCATTTTGTGACTGTAGGGATTCTTCTTTACATGGCTGTGAAGTGTTCCTTTTAATTCTTGGATACTTTCCTGGGCTGTTTCCAGTCCCCTCTTATTAGTAGCTCTCACTTTCTGAGACTAGACTTAGATTTGGTATTTCTTTTTAAAAAAATCTCACTTTAGCTAAGCCATATGCATTTAATAGTGTCCTTTGTTAAGCTGAACCAGTATCTTAACCCTTTTTGGTTCCTGGACTTGGGACAGTAACAACACATGAAGTAAGAGATTATATAAATAAATTAGGACGCTGTTAAATTACTGCAGAGACAATTTACTGCACATTATTTTTTAGCAACTACATTTCTGTTTTTTCAGTGCTAATACTTACTAAGCTGTTTTTGCAAACTGAATTCTCATTTTGGACCAAAAGTTACCTCCATACTTGAAATATAATAGGCCCAGGGACTGAGTTTGTGTCCTGGGCTGCTGCTTGTTGCCACTGCTTAATTACAGCAATCTCCCTGGTTTTTATCTATACTATCTAGAACTCTCTGGGATCTTTTTCCCTTCTGGCATGTTTTGGGTGATATCACATGCCAGGAGCCATTTCCAGCAGGCTGTGTAGGTAAGGCTCTACTTCTGTTTCCTTCCACCCTGACTGGCCATAGGACACCATCCCAGCAGCTCTTGTACCCTCAAACACCTCAAATGCCATCCCGTCACACAGCAGAACAGAGAATACATGCCCTCATTTTCATACCATGAAAATATTGCCCACTTAGAATGTAAAAATTCCCACAAAGAATTTCAGGGCATAAGGGTGCTATGTAGGACCTGGAAGAGTATAACTAAAGATTTCTGAGTCAAAAGGTGAGGTCAGATGTTTAGGAAGAAAGAGCACGAGCTGTATTTGCAAATGACAAGTGTTTCACCATGACCCTATTCATTTTTTGTAGGGACGTTGATTTCCAGGAGAAGCTGGTGGACGTGTACAGTGAGTAAGGTCAGTGCCTTACACCTTTTCCCCATACTGGTTGCTTATACTTTGTTCCAAGTAATGTACATGTTATTCCACCTAGATAGGCTCTTCTTTGCTTCCTGTCAAACCAAGTGTGTTGCTGAGTTACTGAGTCATGGATGTGTATACAAGCTAAATCCACACACCCCCACAGTTGACTTAAGGACCAGTGAGAAAAGAGTGAAGTCAAGAATAAACAGGTATTAGAAAATGAGTTAATAGTGCCTGTGCCTATGGCTCTAGAAAGGACAGCAAAGCGGTCCATTCTCAATCTTGTCTGACTCAATGGTTCTGTAACACAAACAACAATCTGAAAAGATTCTTTCTTCCTCCTTTTTTTGCTGTTGACCCTTACATTTAAACTTTAGTCTGAAGACAGAGTTATGAATTTTCTCGTGGTCTCTCCTGCAGTGCTTAAGAGCATTTCACAAAAATTCCAATTCAGGCAAAATTCCTGCTCTGATATAATCTTGCAGTATCTCATGAAACTTTGCCAGGAAGTTTTGCAGGTACTGACTGCAGAGGGGTTAGATTCAGAAATCTGGGATTTGGCTCCATTCAGCTCCAAATGGAAGTGCATGTGCTTCACGCTTGCAGGAAACATACAGGTTGTTTGCATTCCCTTGTTTGGGTTCCTGCAATCTGTTCCAGTCCCTTTGCCTCTCCAGTGCTAACCACACTGTATGCAGTACTGTGCCAGATACATTTCCAACATCATGACTCCCCTTTGTAGCTCCTTTTCTTTCTTACTTGCATTGGTGCCAAAGTCCAGTTTCAGCAATGATGCCTCCCTAGCTGCTTTTTCTATTAATGTTTTCTCAGTCAGTTAGCTTCATACCTTAGTGGAGCCTGTCGGTGTATTTATTCTGTGCCTCTACTTGCTAAAGTCCATTCCCCAGCAGCACCATCCATTTCACCACCATCAGCTTCATTTTGGTCTCATCCAGATCCTGCTGCAGTGCCTCCCATGTTAACCATGTGCTGAAGAACAGTCTTCTCTGAAAGCAGCAGAGGAGAAGCCAGGTGCTTGTTGTTTATGAGTGTCTGGCTTGGCTGTTAAATTTGGCCTGGAAGGAGTGTGCTCAGGTGCTGGTGGGAAGTGATGTGCATGCCATCTGGCCAGCTCAAAGTATAGTGGGAATCTTGAGTATTCAAGCTGGAGATAGTAACTTATAAAATCTGAAGTTGTAATGCATACAAATCATATTCTATTCTCAGGAACTTTGGTGTCCCTCATAGAAAAACCATCTGGTCGTTAAATTTCACATCTCTGACTCAAGAAATGATGTAACTATTGTTTTAAAAAAATAGATCAGTGGGATATAGGAAAAAAAAAGGTAAAAAGTAATTGAATTTTGTTGTGGCTAAAACTTGGAAGAAGAAGCTTGACTGAGGGTGATGCCTACCATGGACAATTTTGGCATTCCCCATCAAAAGTCACTGAATTTATGCCTGCTAAATTTGCTTTTGCTTGAAAAACCTGCCATAGAAGGATTGGCATCACTGATGGCAGCACTTAAATCCATTTGTAATGGATTTTTGCAAGAATTGTATGTTACACAAGGAAGGCACTTGGCTCACAAATTTAAAATTTTTCATTTGTAATATGGTAAACAAGATACAGCATAGTAATTTTCTGAGGGAAAAGATATAAGATTGCTAGTGTTTACCTTAAAAATTACAGATACTAGTATTTATTGATAATTCCTTATTTAGGTGTCTGAAGGAAGCAAGAATCATGGAAGGTCATAAATAGTAAGTATCTTGATTTTTTTTTTTTTTTTTATTCTAAAGAGCTAATAGTGTTTGGTATGTTGATTTGTTCAGTTGGTTTATCAGTCTCATAATTCAGCAATCTGTATTAATCCCAGAACTTTTTCTAATCTTTTTGTGACCTTACATTAGTAGCTAATTTTTAGTCCTTGCACTATGCCCCCAGAATTTCTGGTGACCTCAGTTGAGGTCACCAGAATGATTAACATCAGATGAATAAGAGTGTTTTTTTCACTTGACTGCTGAAATGAGATCTCAGTTATTTTCACTGCTGTAGCAGAAGTCAAAGAACACAACTAGCCAGGAAGCTAAGGCCTTTATAATACCTTGTGAGAACTTTGATGGGTATTTTAATTATTATTAAAGTAATGCTATTTTTATTAAACTCTTTTATTATGTTTTCTCATAATGCAGGAGTATTTTTTTATTCATTAAAGACTGTAAATTTTGTATTTTAAAGGTGCAGCGTGTATCAGGTCAATATAATCTTCATAGGCTGTCTGTTGTCAGTGTGTGTAATGGCTTGTTTGTACAGAATTCCAAATAAAACATGGTATGTTTTGTACATATTTTTTTATTTTCTGCTGTATCGCCAAAAGACCTTTATTTTAATTTTAATTAATTAAGTTAAACTCTTGGAACTAATATTTTTTAGAATTAAATGGATAAAATATCTTTGCTTTCAAGTTTGGTGAAGAAGCCATGAAGTGCTCTATATAAGTGCTTTTTAAAATTATATCCCTGCTCACTTCCAGTTTAATTGCTTACCATCTCTTTGATGATTAAGGCACTGTCACCTAACTCACTGGTAAAAGTAACTGAAGCAAGTAACATAACTCTGTGAAAAAAATTTCCTTTTCAGGTTAAACTGTGTTGCTAGTAACTATGTAAGGTAGATGTGCTGCCTTTTTGGAGAACGTGTACCAACGGCTTGTTTTTTCAGAATGTCTGTATTACTTCACAGCAAATATATGGATATAGATAACATACAATCAGAGGATCATAGGATGATTGAGTGACCTGGGTTGGAAGGGACCTTACAGATAATCTGATTCTAACCCTCCTGCCATGGGCAGGGACACGTCTCAGTACATTACTTGGTGTGTATGTTGGGTCTGAAGACCTCTTGGGGTAACATCTCTGAGCAGTCTGTGTTTTGTGAACAGAACTAGGGGTCAATATCTCACTAATGAACCACAATTTGTTACTCCCCCGGGGGAAGGTATCTTCTCAAAATAAAAGCCTTTTAAAGTTTTGTGGAATATCCAATACAGGAATTTTTAGCAACCATGTACTTCTAAAAAGCTGAAGGAGAGCCACAGCTTTTTATATATTCACATAGAGGAAAATGCCTGTACTTCTGCACAAATGAATAATGGAATGACACTCCCTGAAAGACACCAAGATTTCTTGCAAGGCTGTATTTTCTATTAAGCTGTCTGGGTATGGCTTAAATATTGTGGAATAAGAAATTTATATATTGCACTCTTTATTAGGTCTGCTACCGGATTGCAGATTTATCAGTGAAAACTAATCCTTGAAAGAAAAGGTTATTTGTTATACATGCAGTTGTCATGTAGTCAATTGTATAAAGAGAGATGTGAGATACCAGTCTTTCACACAGCATGCTCAAAAGACATGAGTGTTCTTCTAATTTTTTTTTATTCATTTACAAAAAAGGAGGGCAATAAGTAGTCTAATCCCATTCATAAAATGAGCTGTGTCAAATCCCAACAGTGCTGAAATGGCATGAAAATTGCTACCTGCTTAAGCAACTCTGCTAGTTCACTTGAAACTCTCCTACTAATTATACAAAATAAAATGTTAATTCCATGGGCTATAAATCATTTCATAATGCATTGGGAAGAATTATTAGAAGCTGTTTATTAGGCAGTACTGCATGGTTAAATATTCAAGTTGAAATCAGTGTAGTATTTTTCAGAGTAGGATGGGAAATACAGTACTTTTGTTGCTTTGTTATTAATGCATAATGAGGAATTGCATGCTAGAATATATGTGTTGGCATGCAAATGCAATATTCTTAATGGAATGCATTAATTGAGTGTGTTAGGCTTATTTTTAAAGCATCAAATTGAAGTTTTAAATTTTGTTCGTTAATATTCTAGCAACTATCCAAGAGAATTTTATGATCAATATGCTCAAAGCCAAGAAAAATCTGTGGTCAATAAAATGCAACAGAAATACTGGAAAACAAAACAAACCCTTATAAAAGTTACAGGAAAAAAGGAAGATGAACATGTTGTGGCTTCAGATGCAGATCTGGATGCAAAACTAGAGGTTTGTAATGTTTACATAATGTGTGTTCTCTGTTTGTTAATTTTTAAAGTGTTTTCATTTCCACCAAACCTTTAATATGTGTACACATAGGATATAATAACATAAATACATTTTTATAATTTCATGTAATATCTCTTCCAAATTCTGACAAAATATCTATGTAAATTCAGGGAATATAGGGGAATTTTGAAACACAAACCTCATGTCCCTCTAACTTTATTTGGAACTTAACATCTCTCAGATTTATGTTCATGTTTTAGGGACAGATTTTCTCCTTTTGTTAGCAGGGGAGTCAGGAGATCATCCTTATCCTTTGCCTATGTTAGTTTAAGGTGATTTGTTTTCATTTTTTTCCTAATAGTGTTTTATTGAGTGTACAAATGACATTTTTTAGACAAGTATAAAGTACCACATACACCAGGAAAACATGGTATATACCCAGGAGCAAGGTGCACTGTGCATTCTGCTCTGGAGGTTTTGAGCAGATTAGTGGGTTCTGACATGGCAAAAGAAGCTTCTGAAAGTCTGTAAAACCAAGAGAGAGAATCCTGCTGTGTGACAAATACAGTCCTACTGTCAGTCTCAACCCCACTAAGGAAAAAAAAAATAGATTCAAGTTTTACAAAATGAAGACGTAGAATGTCTTTGACACAAAGAAAAAAATTGAGGATGTACTACAGAAGTGTAATAACCCAGTGAATGCCCATGTAAGTTTTGTTTGTATTGTGTTATTATGTGAGGGTAAATGTTTTGCTTACTAGCTCTCTTGCAGTTTCTTAAAAAAAAATATTGACTTAGGATTCTCAGTTTACTTAGGTTTTAGCTGAGGCTGTAGTACAACAAACACAAGAATAGCAATAACTTATCACTTGGTTGTTCTACCTATGGTCTTCGCAATGGGTTATAAATCCAAGAGTATTGATGTAAAACAAGCTGGAAGTATGGAACAATATTTTATAAATACATACATGAGTTTTTACCGTGTCTGCTGTGTTGCAGACTCATCAGGAAGGATGCTTTGTAGGCTCAGGTGGAATTGGAAATAGGGAAACTTTTGTTTGCGGAAGTGAAATAAGCATATTTTGGACAAATTCTCACCTCCAAGTCATACTCCCAATTTAAATGACAAGACCTGTGTAAATTTGTAGTTAAGCAGCATTGAAAGAAGGCACTGTGCCAGTGGTCCATTTTACTTCTAGCTGTGTAATTAATGTAATCATTAGCCTGATATGGTAGAATTTAGATTTAAGTTGCAGGCTGGAGGTTTTAGATGGACAGACAGCTAGAGTAGTAATTTTTCGATTTCCTAGAATCAATCTCCAAATTTTTTTACCTCGACTTCCTTTGGAAGCTGCTGCTTTAGAAATTTACTTACGCCAATAAAACTTTCAGTTTAAATTGACAACTTTGTGTTGGCCATACCTATACAAGTTTGTTCCACTAGATTTCACAGTGTCCATGAAAAATTCAGTATGCATATTCCCACATGTGAGAATGATTGATTGATAGATATGTTGATAACTGTTCTACCATGAGGTTTTTAGAAGCAGATTTGAACATCTTCATATCTATACAAAGATACCACCTAAAAAGAAAAACCCAACTCAAGTGGTTAACTATCAACTGTTTATTATAGTCTATTTCCAAAATTATTTTTCTCTATTTTCCTTCTGTAAAGTTATGATTGGTCAGTCTTTAGTTTCAGTAAATAACTTAATTGAAAGAAGAGCACAATTGATAAGGGAAATACCAAAAAGATTGCTCATTGTTGAAGAAGAAAAGAATGTTCCCTAATAATTTCTACAAAAAATTAAGTTCTTTATTGTATTTTATTTTTCAGTGTTTCTTGCATACACTTGACAAATTTTTGTGTATTTTCTTTCAATATCAGCTGTTCCATTCTATTCAGAGAACGTGTATGGAGTTGCTGAAAGCAATTGAACTGTATCAAAAAAGGATTTGTTGTAAGTATGATCAAACACAATAATTAAAATAAGAAGGTCTGCATTATGGAATCATTGAACAAGTGAAAAGGTAAAAATGAAAATGAATAGTTTAATCCTATTCCAGAGTAAAGATAATATTCCTTGCAGACAGCTGAGTACAGATTTGCTTATTTGTTTGAATATTTTCCTAGTTCTGAATTTTTATATTTCAGTATAATGCAGTGGTGTCAGTAATGACTGGAGAAAGCTTTCTCTAATTTTTTTTCCCATGACTTGGTTGGCTTGTTTCAATTCAGAAGTATCTTGTCTAGGAATCATAACTCCTTTCTAAACTATTTTAGTGTTTTGTTTTGATTTTTTTTGATAAAGATTGCTGATGAAGAATTTTTGGCTTATTGCTAATTTTATAATTAAGTAATCTATGCTATTATGATGAATTTGATAATGCTGACTTGATTGTAAAAACTGTACAATAATTAGTGATGGTTATTAGTGAGAGATAGGGACCTAATCTGGGAAGTTTCAAACAGCAAATTGTATTAAATGTCCTCCAAAGGTTCTCTGCAATCCATGTTGTTTAATTTCTGGCCTGAAGGAGAGACTCCAGCTATGAAATTGTCTTCCAATTTACTGTCTTTTGTTGAATGTTACCCATATTTTCTTGAGCCTTTCATTTTTCTTTATCCAAAGAAAGTCAGAGATAATGTTTCAGAATCAGGAGGTAAAATTGAAATACAGAATAGTAGTGTATCAAGTTAAAGAAGTGGCAGGGAAAATCTGATGGGAAGATTTGCATCAGATGCAGATATGCATCTTCTACCAAAGAATGCTTAGTCTGCCTTGGAGTTGACTGTTGCCATTTTGAAAAATGGCAAGAGGACTTCAAGAGCTCTTCTTTTATTGTTTTAGGCCATTCTCCCTCTTGATAGTCAATTGACATTGGTAGGAGATAGCCACTTTAAAAGACAAAGAGATGAGGGCATCATGAAATGTTGTAAGGTTCTTTGAGGTCTATGGTCCCAATTCAGAAGCAGTCAACAAATCAGTGTAAAACCACTTCATCTTCCTGTTTAAAAAATGAGCACTTACTTTGAGGTAGATGTGTTTCAGATAGTTGAAATACAGTGTTTTAATTATAGAATGTTAAAGTTGTCAAGTAATCTTGCCAAGTAATTTGAAAGTAAATGTTCTTCAAAATGAAGCAGTAGGTTTTTCATGTGAAATTTTATGTAGTCAAGCATGGAAAATGGTGAGCAAGAGAAAAGCAAGTGAATGAGTTTTGGTTAGTACAACTTGGAATTAGCTTCAAGAAAAATATGCTATCAGCTGAGGCAGTCCAAGAAGTGAAAAAGAACTAAAACTAACCTACCAAACCAGACAGAACCCAAAAAACCCAGCACTGAAAGTTACTGCAATCAAGATGGCCTTTTTTGTAATATAACCAACCTAACTTTTTAAGAAAGAAATAGCACATTTTTCCTGTTGTTTTTTGGTGCTGTTGGAATTTTGTGATTCTTGTTAAGTATATCAGCAAATGAATCATGTTTCTGTTTACTAAGTGTAGGAATTCTGTGAAATTATTTTTGCTTTGCTGCTTGGACATAAAGTGACTTAAGCTGTTTGATGTTAGGCCAGTTTTAAAGCTGCTAGGAACCAATTAAATAACATGTTTGACAACTCATTTATTTTTTGTTAGTTTTGTCTCAGGAAGAAAATGAATTGGGGAAATTTCTTCGATCACAGGGTTCTCAGGATAAAACAAGAGCAGGAAAAATGATGCAAGCTACAGGAAAGGCCCTCTGCTTTTCTTCTCAGCAAAGGTATATGGGTCAACATTGCTGTCTGATTTGCATAGTGCTTGTGATAATGGAAGTTGATATACCAATGTCATAATTCATTTGGCCATTTGAAATGTTTGAGGAACCAATTGGTATGAGAATTATTGACAAAATCTGCTGTAGTATTGGCAGTATTGGTGGCTTCTTGAATTTTGCCCAATGCTGGCTTTTTGTCTTACGGGCCTGCTGTGTCTGTATCTTCCGATCCCCTGCCTGTGCCTGCTCAGCTCAGGTGTTCCAAAGCTGTACTGCAGCATCTCCATGGCCTCTCCAGCAGTAGGGTTGTAAAGGAGCTGATGTCAGGTCCCTCTCCTGTTTGGTGGCAGTTCTCACTCTGCAGAGAAATGCTGCAGCAGGCTCACTGTGGAGGTGTCTGGGTCCTGTGAGGGAGGAAATGAGTAAAGGAATACTTTTTTTCTGGGCCATCAAGTCTCAATACCTTGACTAGACAGACGAGAAAGGAGGAGTCTGAATGCCATCTTCTGCTTGAACTTTAGTGTAAGGTCCCCCTGAGAGAAGATCTTAGATCCCTACAGAGCTCATGCAGGTTGTGTAAGGGCAAGTAAAAGGTGTAAGGAATCCAGATGGTCACACAAGCACACTAACACCTGCAGTTAACCAGAGTCCTTAATGTCTCACTGACCCAGTGTTTGCTGTAGAAGTTTAAAAGTAACATTACCTAATGGCATTATGAGTTTTGTGATGTTCTTTTTCACAGCATTAGGACTATGAAAGTATGAAATTCACCATCACTCACAAAAGAAAATCCTATTCCATTATGTTTTACAAGATTCTAGGAGGGCTTTTAACTACTGTGATACTTTCTAGTTTTATCTTAACAGTGCAGTTGTTTGGCTCAAAATAAAGCATAGCATACAGAGGAGTGAGAACTCATATGTTTACCTTGGGCTAGAGTTTGGTCATTAGCACCTCCAGTAACAGTCATGACTGGGATGTTTAAGACACATGTAAGGCACCTTTGAGCAAATGTGCTGATGAGTTGCTTCTTTATGAAGCTTAGCTGTTGATAGGAATCTCAGTGCATATGTGCATAAACTAAACTTTCTTTTGGATATCTGGGTAAGAATTTGTAGAATGAGAAAAAATGTATTGGAAAAAAAAGTCAAAGTAAATTCATGTATTATTATAGCTCTTGCTTAGTACATTTTTAAGATATCTTTCAAAATAAATTCATGTAAAAATAAAACCATTTGTCGTTCTTCTTTTGAGCTATCCTCAAACTGTTGTTGAAGTTGGGACTGCTTTTATTTATGTTTCATGCTCATAGCTAGCTCAGTAGCCGGAGATAAAAAATAAAGCCCATTTCTTGGGCTACTGGAGCCAAAATTAGAAATTCTCGTATGCCAAGGGACTTCCCAGCACAATAAACTATCTCTCTAAACTATCTCTAAACTATCTCTCTGCTGGTGTGGAATTGATTGAAGCTGTTCCAGTGAGGTGCTGCTGGAAACAAAGAGGAAAGCAGAAGCAGCAGGAGGAAGCTAAGCCAAAGGAGTAATCCCCACCTAGTGTTGAGATCCCATTAGGAGCGAAAGTGGTGGCACAGGGAGGACAACAGTGTCCCCTACTGCCTTTCCAAAGTGTGGTTGCCAGAAGAAACATTAAGATAAATGTCTAAATCTTCCAGAAGGTAAATGTCCTTCAAAGGAATTTTTCCAGTTGCTAATAAAAAAATAGAAAAGAAAAATCTCATCATTATCTACCTGGCAGGTGACTTACTTATTTACATTTACATTTGAAGACTGAAAGGCTAATGGAAGTGCTTTTTGTGATGTTTAGCATGACATTCCTGATACCACATCTGTGATACTTTTCCAGTAATAAATTACCTTGGGTATATTTTTATAGTTGTTAACTGAAACTGGTGAAGAGGAATGGTAATAACATACAAGTGGCTTGTCAAACTAAAATACATGGGCACAGTAGAAGAAGTTTCTTTTCCACTCACACATGTAATTGAAAAGTTGCTATTTGAAGAGAAGGGTTGCAAACACAATATTCATTCAAAATTATTCTTTTTCATGTGTATCTCCAACCATGTAGAGATAGAATCATCTGAATGTACACTAGCATTTAAATGAACTGTGTTGGCTGTGTATGGTTTTTTTGAGTGCTAGTGAACTGTCAGGAGTTGTACTAACCCTTTGCAGAACAACATGTTTAACGTGTTGCTCTCCTTCCTCTCTTTCCTTCATGCCCTCCCTCAGATTAGCACTCCGTACTCCTCTGAGCAGATTGTATCAAGAAGTGGAGACTTTCAGATACAGGGCCATCTCAGACACATGGCTGACGGTCAACAGAATGGAGCAGTATCGGACTGAATACAGAGGAGCTCTACTCTGGATGAAAGACGTGTCTCAGGAGTTGGATCCAGATCTTTATAAGCAGATGGAAAAGTTCAGGAAGGTATGAAGTTTACTCTAGTTTCCTAGAAGGGATTGCCTAATGAATGACAATGAAGCATGGTTTTGATTCTTCCAAGAAGAGCATAATTGAGAAGCAGTAAGGATGCCATTTATCCTAACTAATCTCTTCTTAGTGGGCTGTAAGCAAAGGCATTTTTTAGTAGTATATTCAACCTCAGCATACGTCTTTATAATTTAAATGATATATTTTTGAAGAAGGTTATTTTATTTTGAATACTTAGCAGTGATGCCTGAACCACTAATAGAAGCAGATATGTCTACTGTCAGAAGGGGAGGGGAATATTGATTTTTGCAACTAAAGAAGAATAACTGAAGTGCTCTACTATCTGCTGCTAAATTTTGAGGGCAGTTGAAGACCAACATTTTCAAAATTTGCTATTGTTGGATTTTGGGGAGGAGTTGCAAATCTGGAATTTATTTTTAGGTTTCTTATGAAGTTCAGCATGATTCTTTGGCAACTCTAAACACTAAAACTGCTAAGGAGGCACTCTCCATAAATAGTCTTCATTCAGTGTCACTCAACACTGAACTCCCCCCTCCCAAAACACTTGCAAAATCACAAGTCCTAGGTGGTAGGCTGCAATTTTGCTACCAGGTGAGAGTATAGAATTTATTTAGGCTGATCCTGTCACAGTTCAGGAATGCACGAGACCCTCACATTTTCTAGTGAGGCCCTAGAGCTGAGTTTGTTAAAAGTCTGTAATGTTCACAGTTGGCTGTTTATAGATGCTGGCTATCAGGAAGACTTAGGAACTTAGGTATACCCAAGTGGCTCATGCTTTGAGTAAAGGCAATAAAAAAATTTTCAGAAATTGTGTCAATTGAAAGCAGAAGTCTAATAACAGAAATTGTATTAAAGTGTAAATGTATATATGTGTATGGCTGAGAGATAGGTAAAGTATAAAAGAGAAAACCCTATTAATTGATGGCTTAAGCAGACTGTAACTACAAGTGTTTAAAGATGAAAGATATATAATTGGGGGTTTTAAAAGCTTGAATAAACCATCCTAACAGGAAAGGACTGGCATGCATCTAACTGTGCCATTTTTTGTAAAGCAAAGTGGTGACAATAGCAATTAAGAAAGGGATGGAACAAATAGTACCTCAGTTAGTCATCCAGTCATTATTTAATGCTTCAGTACAGGGTATTCCTGTAAGTCTTGTGGCACCAGACATATTATTTTATTATGCCCTATGGGAACTGTTTGTAATGCAAGTTCTTGCAGGTAAAATAATTGGTATGGTCTCTTGGCTTCAGCTGATTGCTTATGTATAATCTTTGATTTATTAGGAAAACACTTCAAAATGGAATGTTAGAATGAATAAAGCAATACTGGTAATGGTCATAGAAAACGGATATATAGCTTTCTTACAAAACAAATGCTGAGGAAAGCATAAATTATATAAATGGCAAGGTAATTAAAATAACATGATTTGTGCAGTGAGCTGCTGAATATAAAAACTTAGATGTGAAATTTTGGACATCTTGGGTTGCTGTGCTTCAAGGTCAGAAAAAAAAGAATTTTTTTTTTTTTAAGTTCTTAAAAACCTAGTAGCAAAAATGTGGAAATACTAAGTATTTTAAAATATTTCTAGGTCTGAAATAAATTAAAATCTGACATAAAAAATAAAAGTAGATTCTAAAATTCTGTAGCATGACCTCAAATAGTTAAAAAAAAACCAAACTTTGAAAGTCTTTTGAACGTTTCTTTTCTCCAACTGGCTGTCAGCTGAAAACCTTTCAGTTCACATGGTAATGCAGAGAACAAAAAGCTCTACATTTTGTAGCCAAGAAAGTAAAGAAATGCCCATGGTATCCACTTCCCCACATACCCCATCTGTGCAACAGGCATATCAAGCTAGTCTTTGGAGATTTAATAATTGCAGAAAGTAAACCTTTTCTTTTTTAATCAGGGAAAAAAATACTGAAATAAAATCCTCAAGCATAATGTTCCTAGGTTGCTGTTGCTGAGCAAGATCTAAATTTGTTTTTAGTGCTTTACAAAAATTATTGGTGGATACTGTAGTCCTAAATAATTAAAGTAGAGGAGTTTTATTGTCTTTTTTTCTATTTTTGCTTGCAGATCTTAGCTGTGCCATAGTGTGGCAGTGTAATGCTGAGGTTTTAGGGCTTATTTTGGATATGTAACAATTTAAGAAGTCATGCTAGTTTTGTGTTGAGAAAGATGTTATATTATATATAACCTCGTGTAAGGTTTTTGGTTCTTAAGTATACCATTGCCAGAGAGAAGCATTTTGAGCTGAGCTACATACTGAGTGATACACCACCAAGTAGTTAGTGAAGCTGATCCTGTCAGAGCACTTGAAAGAAAGTTTTCTTCAGACTCCTGATTGTAAAAATCCAAAGTATTACTTTAGTAAACTTTTTTTTTATTATTTCTAGTAAGCAATGCTGGTTTAATGATCTTTAATGCACCTAGTGCATCAGCAGTATTTATATCATTTAGTTAAAGGACTGTTTTTCAAGTATTTAGCCTTTTATAATGTAATCCTTAATGTATCATTATGTATACAGATATGGTACTTGTTTTTGGAGACCAAAGCTAAATCAGTCCAGATGGGTTTTTCATACCTTCCCTCAGAATAACTCAGGCTAAAAGATCAATAGTTGAGTCAGTATTTTCAGAGCTGATAAAATCTGAGTTAAAACACTGACATTTTTGTAGCTCTCTTTCGAAACAATGAGGTACTTGAAAGAATTTTCTAATGCTGTTCTTAAGGCGTCAGTCTAAGTATGCAAGACTCAGCAACACTTCCCCTTTCAGAATGTCTCAGAACACTGCAGAGCAGCCTTTTTACATTGTTGTTTGAAGGTATCTGTGTAATTGTAGCTACTTGAGTCAAACTAAGGAAATAGGTATTTACTTTTCCCTGCAGAGTTCTAAAAATGCTATGTAACTTTTTTTTTTCTATTAGCAGTTTTTATGAACAGTCCAATGCTGTTCTGGTTATAGAGGTCTTCCATCCCAAGTTCAGAGTTTGAAGTGTTCCTTGAGAGCATCTAAACAGTGCTGTGATATATAAAAGAATTTTAATGAGCTAATATGCTTTTACCAAATTCTCCACACTGATCAGGTTTTTTAAGTTCTTAAATCTGGTCTCTTTTATCTGTCTGGAGACTGTATACTATAATGTGAACTGTCCTGTGATGTTGTAAAAATACAGACCAAATGGCCCAAGTGCTGGTGTCCTTCTTCCAGCTCTGAAAAGGTTAAGCTTTTCCATGCATTTTCTGAGCAAGAATGCGACAGTCTGTAGTGATAAACAATGAGACCAGGCAACAACCTTCCACATGCAGCCTATAGGAGCAAGAGCTATTCAGTTGTAGTTGGCTGTGCTATCAGATGCATGTACAATTTAATATGGACTTTGTCATCAAACCTGTAATTTTCAGTGCCATCCCTAACAAGTAAGAAGAGAGCTGAAAAAATTGTCATGCTGACCTTTAAGCTAAGTATGAGAAAATTACATCTGTGGCATGATAGGTTATCACGCTACATTGATAAAGCAGATTAATCCTTTCTATATATGTTTTTTGCTTCCATCATTCTTATACTCCTCTGCTTGCCCTTCATTCTGAGGCTTGAACCAGAGCTGGAGTATCTTTGTAAATACCTGATGGCTGTGCTGGGCTCCCTGAGACAGGTTGCACCACACCTTAGTGCCCGGCTCTTGGTTTGCATGCAGAGGTTGAGAACTTGCAAGCTTGCAGCTGAATTGTCTGGATACAGTTTATCTCCAGTCCTTTCTAGTTGTAGCCCTTTATATATTTTATAAACAAAATGAATGCCCTTAAATGTCATTTTTAAAGATAAATCTGTCAAGAGGCAAGGAAAGTGAGAAGGAAAGTTCAACAAGAACTCATAATGACGTAACAATAACTTAAACTGCTGTTGTTATAAATGTACCAATATAGGGAGTGACTGACCTGGGCAAGCTTCCCTTGAATATCTTTTATTTTTTAAAAGTTAAAGCTTCTGTGGATAGATGGGAAATAATGAAGATATAAACAAATCCTTTGATTAAAAGGTCAGAAGGGAAGCACCGACTGCATGTATATGTATTCATTGTAAAGGTCACAGCAAGTATGGCTAAGATACATCTTCAGCCTATCAGGAAGGCTCAGGACCTACAACTCTGTTGCCCTGCTGTCCCTTTGCCTGTTATCACTTCTGGCTTGTGTGATGATAAAGGTGCTGTACCACATTACAGCATCATCTGCTGCTCCCCTAGCCATTAACATCTGCTGCCAACAGCCCAACAAACTTAAAGACACTGTGGAAATATGCTGGAGTATTGTTTTAATTTTTTAATTCTCTGTTACTTTTGAAAACTCTTGGAGAGTTGAGAAAATGTGAAAAGCCTAGGAAAGGAGAAAAAACAAATACGAAGCTGATCTTTGAAATAAGAGCAGACTTGGCAGTTGACATCCTTGGAAACTAATTTTCAGTTTTTGGTAAAAATAAAGTGAAAAGGAAATCTGTAGGCATTTAGAAGCTAGCAAACTGAAGAGCAAGTTAAAACATAGGTTTATAAATAACTTTACACGTTGGATTTTTTTAAAATTTTTTATTTTTAGCCAAATTGTTCATTTAATAGAAAACAAATTGCAAATCTGTATTGTTGCAGTTCCTTACGAGTGATTACTGGAGAAGTGAATTTAACTTTACTAGAAAAATAAGAGCTCTCAGGAGCTGAGAGTTGAGAATATAAGCCAAGGAGCACTAAACAAAGTTTCAGAGGATCATAGAATTTAGAGATGGAAAACAACTTATGCTAAACTAAATGCTCTTCCTGGCAGGACAAAATCTGTACATCTGTAATATGTTTTCCAAGTGTTTTTCTATATCTAATAAAACAATTCATTTGAGGGTGACCCTCTTAGCAGTTTTGTGGTGGTGCTTGTTGGTCATGTTCTAGTTCAATTATTAAAAGCCAACCGAGACAAAATATGCTAATGCAGTTTGCATCTGCAGGTGATATTAAGCTGGAAAGTCATTTGGTTTTCCAACAACATAGTACACCAGCATCTTAAAGAAAAATGTCTTTGGCCATCGAGTCACAACAGTGTAAATAAAAGACTCTAAGTTGTCATAGTTACAAGTAGCAGTGTAATTGATGGATGTTTAGACCTAGTTAGGGTAAGTCACTGTTGACCAGCCTTGGGTTTTAAAAAGTAACAAAAACAATTCTAAAAAAAAGTTTTAGACACTAGTCGCCTCTGTTTGATTTTAGGTGATATTTTCCCATTAAATTTCAGCTTCATCTGAACAGCTTAAAGCACAGTTATCTTGAGGTGACAACAATATAGGCCCCTGCATGTGAGAGCACATGTTAGTGTTTGTGCTCTGGAGGTGTCAGAAAGATATGAGTTGCTTTAGTAGACCATATGCTGGATGTGAGATTTGTGGCACTGTAATTTGAAAAAAGAATGGTGGATTTCATAATACCTGCTAGGAATCTGGGATAGTAAAGTCTATCACATTGATAGATACGATTTTTATCAGTCTTTGTTCAAAATCTTCCTTTAAAAAAAGCCCCCACCTATTCTCTTTGGTGATTTGGATTGCTGCTGCTGCTTGCTAGAAGAATAGGTGAACTTCCAGGATGTGCAGTAATACTCTCTGCAAGGTAGCTGTGTCTCCTCTAAAATTAGTGAGATGGTATCAAACTGCACTCTGAGTTCCACATCTTAGTGTAGCAATGTGATAGCAGAGATAGAGGTAACAGTTCACTCTTACGATATGATAAGCAACACCTACACATATCACTTCTTGTGACATGCCTCTGCCATCAAGACTAGATTTGGTTTCATTCTGGTAGGGAATAGCAGTAAGGATATGGAGTTTGAAGTCTTTCTAATATGGAAGTATGTGGTGTTGGAAATGCTAAATTTAGTGATTTACCTAGAAATTAGGGTAGTGAAAAACAAAGAGCACAAAACAGTGCTCTTCAATCAAAGTTCTAGTTGTTGCTCTAATGCTTAGAGGCATTATTGCCTCCTTGTAAAAGCAGACGGAGTTCCAGTGCTGAGCAGGTTTTCTTTGAGGAGTTTCTGCTATAATAATCTTTCCGGCTTCTCCAATATCATATTTAGTAACATTAAGTGGAGAAACCAAAACATTACAAGATATCTCACATACAAAATGCTCAAGCATTTTAAGGCAGTTAGGAAAGATGTACCTCTTTTGAAAACATAACCTTTAGGAGAAATGTTTTTCACAGTAAAAGCATTTTATACTCTTACAACTTTAAATTACCATTTCAAGTACCATTTGTAAGACTCAGAGTACGTAATGATACAAAATCAATTATTTTCTGAAGCCATTTCATGTATATTAAATATCACTGATGATTGGTACTGAGTTCAAAGCAGAGTAACAATGTGTGATGGAGATGCCCTTTTAAAAGCATAATAAGAATATGCCACTTAAAATAGAAACAGACTTCTTGGAACAGATTACATCATCTTTAGAGGTATCGCTTGCAGAATATGGTTGCTTCCAGAGATTAATGCTTACCCTTGAGAAATGGTTCATCGTCTGTTCAGTTATTTTTACAAAAGAAGAGTTTGAGGTAAGACTCTGAAAAATGGCTTTAAAGTAAAATAAAATTAGTCTGCTGATTAGTCTGCTAGACTACAGATACAGTATAGTTTTTTAACAACTTTGTTTCATGTAACCTTGCTGAAATCAAAAAAAGTAGATTTGGCTTATTTGTACATTTTCAGACTTGTATTTATTTTGAGAAAAGGTAGGCAGACATATCAGACCTGTCCTAAAAATTTCTGTTCACCTAAATAGCAGACTATAAAATGTTTCAACAGAGTACCACAAATATTCTAAAAAAATCAGTGATTTAAATCAATAGTCTTAACTTTTATGTGATAATTGGTTTTGGTCCCAGTATTAAAAAGAGTCTGTCAAACATGGTATAATAAAAATTAAGCTCCAGGAATTTTCTCGTGTCTAATAATTATAGAAATGTGTAATTATTAAATTTAATATGGGATTTAAAAAATACAGTAACAACACTATTTTCTGAAATATTCTTCTGAAAATGGGAAAGAAAAGATAATTGCCTAGACAATTTCTGTTGCTCACATGAAAACTCAAACCCAGCAAGCTTGTCTATGTGGGCAAAGCCTGTTACCCATGTGGATCATTTTGTGAATTCAGAACCCAAATGAAGTGTAAAAAATATGACCAGAGTAGGCTGTGAAAAGAGAAATGAGATTTGGAAAATTCCCTCAGCCTTAATAATCTGAAAAGGCTAGAAGGATAGTTAAAGAAATATTTTTTAAAAATAAATGAAATACAGATGTGACTGAACTGAGAGAAATCTGCAGAAGTGAAGAATAAACAGGAAGGGGAATACAGCTGTTGGGGAAAACATTGTTTACACAAGAGAACCAAGTTTTTTTATAGTCGCCACTGCCCAGGAATTTTTCTTATACTTTCCTAAAATGCTTGGGCACATGCATAATGTAGTCCATCTGCTTTTACTTCATAAGGCCTTTGCTGTTCAGTTGTATGTTGCATAGGCTCTGAATGATTAAAAAGATGCTGTGTTTGATTTTTCTCCTTCATATAATGAAACCAAATTAGACAGGATTAAAAAACTCCAACAAAGAAAAGGTACTGTTCTAACCAAAAAAATGGCAAATATACCTCTACCCCTGATTCAGGATTCTGCCTGAACCCTGCTTGGATTTCAAATGTTTCTTCATCTGTAATAGCACACTGTGAAGTCTGAAGAGCACCACAAAAAGATTTGGGTCTTTTTAATAAATTTGTACTCTTGCAGAGTTTGTATCTTGACAAAATATAATTAAATTGTTTTGATGTAAGCAAGCCATGCTTATTGATATATTAAATGCCAAGCAGGAGTAACAATAACAATGCATAGGATTATTTACAACAGACTTTGTGTTAAAAATGAATCATGATTACTAGTGGGTGCCATTTTATATTCTGTGCTGAAAGGTTAAATAGAAAATGAAACACAAAACCTCGACTTACAGGACTTCTGCTCCTGGATTAGCACCGTAAGCAGAGTGGCTTTGCACTCAGGACAGTGAGAGCATCTGGGGACTGAATATTTAAGGAACTTGGTAATCATGTTGTTTTTGTCAAAGGTATCTTTCTTAAAGTGTTGGTGTCACATCTAGGATATGCAGCATTTGTCAGTGCCGTTCCCTGTCGGTTTGTGCATCTGTTCATGCCGCTGCCCTTTGCAATGGCTAAGGGGATCATACAGGCCAGCTCACTGTTATATAGTGAGCTTTCAATGGGGATGTTGCTACTGCTCTTCAAATTTGAGCTTTTCAATTCCTTTACCTATTTCCAGCTAATTCACTCCTCCCATCTGCCTGCTCAGAGGAGGCCTAGATTCAAGTAACAATCTTGCTCAGCCCTTGAAGAATTTCATTTGGATGCAAAGAAATTAAAAATATGAATTATATTTTTTCTCTATGAGGGAACTTAAAGGAGAACTGTACCTAAAGGAATCAAATGACCTCCAAATTATCTGCACTATCTGAGATAAATTGAACTGTATAATTACTAGATGAATATAGTCATGGGCATAGTAGACATGTTAGTTTTATGCTATATTATGATATTCTTTACATCACCTCTGGTCTTCAGTTCAAAAGCAGTAATTACATGTCTCAGTTTCCTGCAGGGGCTGACTTTAATTGCTCTCCACTTGCCATCATTCTCCCTGTACCATGTGTGGCAACCATCCTTTGCTCTCAGGTTGTCTAGTATGATTAACACAATTGAGTTATGATAGGCGCAGAAATTCTCAGCACTTCTAACACTAAGTCCAGGTTATGCATGCTTTAGAACTGTATGGGATCTTTCAGACCTGAAAGATCATATTATTTCTTCATTTTTGCTATTTATCTTGGTTGGCCTGCTTCCTGCTACAAATCATAGCAATAATTTTTAGCAACTTATAGACTTGGATGATACTAATAAAACATGACTCTTGGTTTTCAGACTATATATAGTTATTTGCACCTATGCAAAGAGCTGTTGGGTTTTTATCAATTCCCTTGTAGTAATTTCAGGAGAGGAGAGTTAAGTAGTTCTAAGTTTTCAGGACCATATTCTTCGCTAAAGAGGATGTGTGTGAAAATATACACCTGTTTGCAGACTGGAAGGGTGCATCCAAGCACACTGTGGTGGTAATGACTCCTGTCTGCAGACTGACAGATGTATGTTCCCTACTGAAACTGAACTTGGGGCTCATAATATAAAAATCTATCCCTGAACTCTGAAATAATGCTGTTCAGATGAATGTTATTCTGTATTCAATTTAAGAGTCTGCGGATCATGAATATTTTCTTTATATGTCCTTGCTTCAAGGTCCCTGTTAGTTGTCAACAACTGTTCTTTGGTCTTTTTTTCCTTTCAGCCTATTAAACCACACATTCTGGGTATGGAAACTTGTTACCAACAGAAAGCTGAAGCATGCGTTTAAAAGGCTTCTTAAAACAGGAAAAAAGCAGATGTTTTAATAAGGCTAGAAGTTATATATTTACTGCCTTCCTTTCATTTAAATTGTCATTTCATGTTTGTTCCCTTTTTAAAATAATTTGCATATTGATCCAAGCTGTAAAAATGAATACAGTGGCTGTGATGAAGCCAACCATATTAATAGTTTCAGAGCATGATGTGTTCTCTGCTCACTGATAATCTGAGAGTAACCACGAGGTATAAGCTCTGAGAGGTGGAGCTGCTTTCATACTCTATTTATGCCTATAATGACCCTGTGTGAATGAGTGGGGGGAGAGGCTGTGTGCACTCCAGCTCTCAGCTGTCCCGTATCTCACTGCATTAAAACTCCCTCCTTTGATACAGTTTGAAGTAAAACATATTGACCATAAGTAGTTTGTCTTTATACCGGACAAAGTAGGAGGCGAGGCCTCGTGCAGCCAGCAGTAGTGTCAGCTGGGTTGCTGCTGCTGGCTGTATCCCTTTATTTACCCCTGAACCTTTCTTGGGAACACAAGCTACAGCTTTTTGGAGCAAAGCTGCTGAGGCCAGGTTCTATCCTACATGAAATGTGGACACATTCATTTGGAGTTGATTTATTTCTGCACAGACAGGAGATAGGGAAGTTGCTTGGCAACATGTAAGGAGTATGGAGTTGTGTATTTGAAGAGCAGGGGAAGATTTTTGGAAAGGAAAAGCAGGAGTATGTATGACCTGTTTTCTGGGGAAGATAAATGTCTATACAGAGATGCTGCTTTTCTGAAAGGTGATGCCTAGATGAAGCTGAACTGGTCCAGAACTCTCTGTAAACACTCACGGCATTTTGAGCATAGCATCTATCTATTTAGCTTAAAAACGTATTTTCCCAAACTTAAGTTCAAGTAAACCACTCCTAATTTGAAATAAGTCTTGTCTAAACATGCTTAGCATCTGTTTAATTCAAAATTTTTGTTAAAACAGCTTAGCTAACCTGCAGAAAAGTAACATATCTCCATTTCTTGAGCTGTGAGCTCCAAAGCTCTTGACTGTTTTAAAATGGGGTGACTCAGGAATGGTTTCTTGCTTTGCCTGATTTTTTATGTTGTGATGTGATCATAATTTCTATAATGACTCTGAGTGCGGTTCTGAAAAATTGAAGACTGTTGTTGCTTTCATCTTCTTAAATTTAACAGGCTTTCCTTCATTTTACAGTAAATAGTAGTTGAAATTACAGAAGCAGTCCACATCATGTGTTTGAGAGTCAGTTGGATGCTGTATTTGACTGAATTTTTTTTAAGCTTATGTATTTTCTTTGAATATTTCTTTGTATATTTTGTTGTAATTGTTTTAATTTAAGCAGTTGGATTCACATTCTGGGTCTGTACTGTGTGTTCTGTTTGTGAAAGCTGTTGTGACGCTTTAAGCTAAAGACTTTGGGTTTTGGCTGGATGAACTTGCCGGACTGTGGTTGTAATTTTGATCAGGGCTGTGTCCAGCTGCTAGATAAGTGGAAAGGATTCTGCAGAGGCGTTGCTCTCCCCAAATGACACACTGTGTCCGCCTCCACTTGGCCATGAAAGGAGTGAAAATCAGGAAGGAGGAGGAAAATACCGCCTTAATTCTGGTAATTCCTTAGAAGAAAACTTCAGACGTTTCAGTTGCTATTGTGCTGCACCTTTCAACCTGTGGTGTTTGGGGTTTTTTTCCTATGAAGGGACTAAATTATTTTTTAATAATGGAGGAGGAAGTGTATTTCTGTTGCTTCAGGGCAACTGTTCAGAATGTTGTTATTTAGTACAGAGCACTGTATTAGTTGCCACAAATAGTTTTCATGGCTCAGAGAAATTTAATTTAGATGTAACAAAACTTTTGCTGCTGCTAAGAGGTGTTTGGATCTGTGTCTTTGCACTACTGTAGTACCGACAGTAGGAAAGAAAATATGTCAAATGTGCATCAAAAAAGGTTAAAACAGGCAAGGAAAAAACCACATTCTCTTGAGACATCTAAAATTAGAACATCTTGTTGATTGAATAGCAGAACAACTTTTTCATGTGAATTTAGAGTATATGTAGTTGATGGGCCTGTTCTGATGAAATGCCTAACCCAGAAGCAGGGCTGTTTCAACAGTATTTATTATTAGCAAACTACCCTCTAAAAAATAGAGGGAAAAATTAGTTAGACATTCATTTTCCCACATGTTTCATGTAGACAATAGCATTATTTAGTATTCCAGCCCCCACCTAAATACATGAGTAAACATTTAACTTGATAGACAACCTTCTGGGACTTGAAAGAGGAGAGGAGATTTGTGATGGATACTGAAAGATAAGCTAGGGCTGTCCAGATAAATCCTGTAGGTTTTGGCAATTGATTTCCAAAATTCAAAGCTCAAGTCTTAATGTATACGTAGACTTTTTACAAGGGAGTACAAAATTTTTTGAAAGGATTGAGGTCTGATCTTCTCTCTGTGCAGTTCTAATTGTAGAAATGTTGGAGCACCTCAAAATTGCCCCCACCCCTCCTCCAGGTGAATCTGTGTGAATGTAAAGCTTTCATTCTGTCATACAGTTATAATATGTGAAGCATTTCCATGTGATTTCTGTTACTTAAGCATGTTTGGGCATAAGCAGTGCTTGAATGCACTCTGGCACCTCTAAAAGATATAAAATTATGTAACTCATGATTTTGAGTTTTTGTAGTGGAAAATCTGCAGTTACACAGGTATTATGTTGGAAAAGCTTATTTAAAGTATCTGTGCTACCTCAGATCACAGAAAAGAGTTCTTCTGGCATAAGAAGATGCTGTGCTGGTGTGAATCCAGCAGAGCAAACCCCCAAACTCCTCTTAACCTGCAAATGTGCCTCACGGTTACTTTATTCTTCAGACAAAAATCCGCTGTCTGTGCATCATCTTTCTTCATTGGTGTCCAATGATAGCAGCTAGGGAGTTGCATAGAGCAAATACACAGTGGTGTTTTCTTTTAGTACTGTGACCAGTGGCGACATCACAGGACATAGGGTTTGTTTTCCTGTAGAAATGTCCAGTTGTCTTTTGAACCAACATAAATTCTGGCCATCCCTAATGCATGGCTGTGATCAAAGATGTGATCAAAGACCTACTCTGCAGACACAGATGATGTGTAAAGATCTCCTCACCTCGTGTTGTGTTCAAATGGCTTGTTCAGTATCATGCCCTCCGGTTCCTGTGTTGGCTGAAGTCTCATCTTTTACAAAGTTTGTATGTGGGGTATGATGGTTTTCCATCGTACTCCTTACTAATTTTTTTTTTCTGGCCTGGAAAACCCTCATCTATCATTCTTTTTACAGAAACTAATTTACATATTTGCTCAGATATTTTATTGTTGCCTGCCTTTTTTTCTCCATTGCTAAGCCTGAACTGATCTGTGTTTGCAGATCCAACTTGGCTTTCAGTTGAAGAAAAGTACAGAGTGAAAAGTCATGTCCCTGTATAATATTTATGGAATCACACACATAAAGTGTGTGGAGGTTCTCATTTTTCCCCATCCTTAAAGAGACACAAGAGAGTTGAAAAGGTACATTATAAAACAGTAGGAATAAACACAAGGCTGGGAAGGAAGTGAGGCAGTTGGAAAAAAAGAGGGAAAGAAGTAAGATAAATGTCTGTGTGTTTGCATAAAGGGGAGAGGGAGAGCTATTCAATTTCTGTGATAGCCATCACTGAATATATCAGAAGATGGTACAACCAACTTTTATTTTTTAGAGGGGGGAAGAAAGGAAGAATATTCAAGCCAGCCATAACCTTATATCCTCACAGGGTTCCGAGAATTGCTCACATCTGCTGACTGTCAGTGGTTGTGAAGTAAGCAGTTCTGGCCATGGTTTACTCATTACTGCCAGGCTGAAGTTGCATGGTGTGTGAGCCAACAGGCTGAAGGCAGTAAAATTTTTACAGGCCAAATACTGAAAAACTGAAGAGGGAAATGTGGCATAAATGTGACACAAAGACCAAATCTCATATACTACTGAAAAAAAACCAACACAAAGAGGTCCTGGTATATATCCATGGTCTGGCGCTTTGGTAGATATTTGTATATCTTTTAGGAAAAAATCCTTTGTTGGGATTTAAAAATAATAGTAATTAATAAACATATTTTCCTACCTTAGGTTTTTCTATTGCTGTTAAAGTAAAAATTGTACCAAAGCTCATTAGGCACATTGCTCTTTAACATGGCATTTTCCTTGACCCGGACCATAGAGATGAATTTCAAACAGGAAGAAAAACACATGCCTCTGACCCAAAGTAATGATAGGGTAATAACAGAGCTAGAAATTAGGGTAAAAAGTTACATAGGCAGGAGAAAATAAAAGCATGAGGCTCTATGGTCAAAGAAGAGAACAGAGAATGGTAGTTGTACTTCATCTGTGATATATTTGTATCTTGAGCACAATTGCCTCATCTTCAGTGACTGGAGATACAAACAACAAAACAGTGTATGTTTGAAGTTCTAGATTAAAGCGTTCTTTCGTGTATTTAATCAGAATTTCATCTCTTTTGTATGTTTAATTCTTTTCTCCCAGCAGCAAACTGCTAATTGTAGCTCTGCGACTACAGTTGAAAGCTTTTTTGCAAAAGTTTTTGTGAAGATCTTATGTAAAGATATAGCTTAGCTGTAAGCCAGTGGTGTCTCTTGGTGCAGTTTGAGCAAGCACAGATCACAATTCACATCTCTGGATTGAAAACCTGGAAAGGAGAGTATCAAAATGAACATGTAATACAGGGACTAGGGGAAGCTACTTAAGATGAGGTGTTTCTAAGTCAATCTGTCTCATTTAACAAAGACAAGATGAAAAGTTGGTTAGACCACAGTACACAAGCTGCTGAAACGCCTCAGTCCTTTCATCAGGAATTTATCAAGAATCATGGCTTGGAAGCTTATATTGGATGAATTAAAAGGGTATATAAGGCACACATTCAAATACTTGTGGTAATTATTAACAATAAAGGAAATAATTTTCCAGATGTCATTTAGGTTAGGATTTATCAAACATTACTTCAGACATGTGCTTCGTAGATGTCTACACCTAAATTGATCAATGAGAGTTCCCTTTATAGTCCAGTGGAGAGAAACAGGGTAATATGAAATGAATTCTAGTGTCAGTTGTTTGCATTACCTAGATCTCCATCCACTAACGCAGGCCACAAGATAAAAGGTGGATGTCAAGGCCTGAGTTAGGCACACCTAGTGTACTTTCGTGGGTGGAAGGCATGCCTGAGGGTAAGTGCAGGAATAGTATTTTGTGATGTTCATTACTGATTTTTACTGCCTTTAACCTCTCTGATGAAATATACAGCAGCTGTCTAGAAAGGCTTTTCTAGAAAACCTGTGTAGCTTCCCAAAGCTGGTTTATGTATGAATGACCAAGGGGATACGTGTGTGCACAGGGACAAATTCTGGTAAAAACTGAGCCAAAATAGTAATGACAGTTTTAAAGAGTCAATAATGGCTCTCCTCAAGAACTGCTATAGACCATGTCCCAATAGGACATTTGAAAATCACAAAATTGGAGAAAATATGATACACTTTTTGACATTATGGTCATTCTGTTTGTAGAGAGTTGATGTGTCATACTGAGTTTTGAGGCAGAGAAACATGATCTGGTCCCAGTAAATAACAGAGAAATGCAGCTACTGTTATACTAATCCATGTTAAGATGCATTTGTCTGTATTCTATTATGCAGCAATATAGCATTGCTTCTGCCTTTTTTGTTTTTGTTTTTGTTGGGGCTTTTTTGTGGGGTTTTTTTGTGGGGTTTTTTTAGGGGTTTTTTTGGTCTTAATTTTCTTTTGTGTACTTTAACACTCTTCTTCTCTCGCTTACACTGAGTTCCAGGACTGTCATGAACAATTAAATCTAAAATCTTTAGGTAATTATAGCAGGTAATACTCTAATAGGTATTTGCAGTTATTTCAGCTGGCATTGATTTCATTGAATTATGTTGGATGTCACTGTTTTAGTGGAAAATTTTAGTTGTTTCTTACCATGAATGTTTCAGCCATTAGAAAAATGGTCTTTGGTGGCTTAAAAATTTTTGTGTTGTCTTTTATCTTGTGATAGACTTGCCTTGTTCAAGACTTCATGAAATGGGAGCTTTCTACCACTTCAGGACATCAGAAAGTATTATCATATTCCTTTCCAGAATCATCTTCTGCCGTGCAAGTGACCTAATATATCTTTAATTCAGCTTTCACTTACTTGCTGCCCCTCCACATGAGTTTGCCAATATATTTAAAGTGCCTCAAAACACATAAGTGCTTTTTCAAAGCTGACGTACCAGTTGCTCTTTTGTGGCAGAAAGGCGGACATTACGTTTCGTAGAATCATAGAGTGGTTTGGTTGGGAAGGAACCTTAAAGTTCATGTAGTCCCAACCATTCTGTCATGGGTAGAGACACCTTCCATAGAAGGTGTTTGGTTGGTTTCCAGAGTGAGACTGGTAGACATGCAACAGTAATTAAGTCCTTTATATGAATTGCAACATGATTGCAAATTTGTTTAATCAAGCTTAATAGAGTGAGGTGCTTAGGGCTTTTGCACAAGTGCAGACAATCATCATTAAGTCCAAAATGGCAAATTTAAGAAATGTATTACTGGGACTTGTTCCGCACTAAAATTATCTTAATTCAAATTTCAGGAATAGTTTCATTTCTTGAACATCTGTGAACAGATGTACATCTGCTCAGCTTCAGACTTAAAGATATCGTTTGGATCTGTTTACACTGTCCAAGTAGTTTTCCCTTTTAGCTAGATGTGGCTCACTTAAAAAATTTTGTCTCCTAAAATTAATTTCTACCAGTGTTTCTCATCAGATCATAAATGAAAATTTTAATAACCAAGATTGAAGCAGACGAACAGAAGTATTCCCACTCTTCTTTAACCATTTTTTAATGTGTTATTCTTAAAAAATGATGGAGCAGAGATTAATGAATGCAATAAATACTATTCCAACCCAAGAGAATAGTTGATTCAAAGTATAGTTTTGAAAATGTAGAGTATACCAAAGCACATGGAAATCAGGTGTCGTACTGCTCAAGGTGTGTTGGAAGTCTGTACCTTGAATGTGGAAAAGTTTAGTTACAGGCATTATTTTGTGTAAAACATTACCTTTTCTGCTCTCTGACTGCGCGTCATTGATCTTAAACTAAAAAGAAAGGGAAAAATAAACCAGTAAGTACTTGGTTATGCTCATGCAAAAGTGTTATGCGTGCTCCTTATCAAAACACCAGTCAAACTATGAAATTACTAGAGTTTGTAGGAACTGAGAATCTAGTTCCTTATGTTTTCTGTGCCATATGCAGAAATGCTGTAAATTGTGCTCTGTGGTAAATACTTGGTCTTCAACTACAGTTTGATTTCATTTTCATGTAGCCTTTACAGCAATCAGGTATGCCAGAAGGTGCTATACTTATTTAATGCAAAGATTTGCGCTGATTCCATCTGCTGTGGTAGAGTTTACCCAGAGCCCCAGACAGGAAGGTTTGCTATATTCCAGGCATTTTTCCCCCTTGATTTACTTATCCCCCTCCTTCCAGCCTATATACACTCTGTGCATGCTTTTCAGATCAAGTAAGTGAGAGGTTGGGTGACAAATTAGACTAAAAGCATCTGTTTCTCCTTCTATGCTGGAAATGCTGAGACAAAAATATACTCTATGTAAAGTGAGTTAGTACATTTATCCAACATAATTTTGGTGATGATGCTTCACTAGCTGAATTGTCCCTGAAATTAGGCTACTACTGAAAATACATTTTGCATTTTATATGAGACTTAAAGAAAGTAGTAACAGAGATGTGCTGTAGACAACATAAAAACTCCTTGAAAGTACATGGCAGATTTGTATTTTAGTAACTGAACGTAGTGAATAGAGTTTTTTAACTGGGTCTGAGGATTGGGGTTTTTTGTTAGTATGCTTGAATATTTTTGAACAGAATTTTTCTGTTCAAATGAAGATTTTCAGCATACCTGCTGGAAAGCAACTCTGTGGAGAAGGACCTGGGGTACTGGTGGATAACAAGCTGTCCATGATCCAGCAATGCCCTTGTGAACAAGAAGGCCAGTGGTATCCTGGTGTTCACTAGGAAAAGCATCGCCAGCAGGTCGAGGGAGATGATTCTGCCCTAGTGTGACCACACCTGAAGTGCTGTGTCCACTTCTGGGCTCCTCAGTGAAAAAGAGACAGGGCTTCTAGACTGGATCCAGTGGAGGGTGACAAAGATGATTTAGGGACTGGAGCATCTCTCTTATGAGGAAAGGCTGAGGGAGCTGGGCCTGTTCAGACTCTGGAAGAGGTGACTGAGAAAGGACCTTGTCAATGTCTCTAAGTATCTGAAGAGAGGATGCCAAAAGGATGGACCAGGCTCTTCTCAGTGGTGCCAAGCAGCAGGACAAAAGGCACTGGACAGAAACTGATGCACAGGATCTTCCACCTGAACAGGAGGAAGAACTTCTTTACTGTGCAGGTGGCCACGCACTGGAACAGATTGTCCAGAGAGGCTGTGGAGTCTCCGTCACTGGAGATATTCAAGAGCTGTCTGGACACAATCCTGTGCTGTGTGCTCTGGGATGGCCTTCTTGAACAGGGAGGTTGAACCAAAGGATCCACTGTGGTCCCTTCCAATCTGATCCATTTTGTAATACTGTTTAGGAAACTGTGCTAGCAAATATTTGCCCTTACAATCAAACATTCTAGAATCTGGCTTTTGAGCCCCCAGGATTTAGGATTGTAAGGTTTCAGTCCTTTGAAATTATTTCAGGTTTGTCTGGCATCTTATGGTTTATCAAGCTGTTGATTGAATAAGATACTGCTTTCCAAATTTATGTTTTCTTGTGTGCTGTTTTATTGTACTTAGGTGTTTGCATTGGGAAATTAAAAGCAGGTTGCTCCAGGTTGCTGCTTAGAAAAGACAAAGAGTAATGTTCTTTATTTTTGTGAAGGGTAGTGTAAAATTTCTTGTATAATACAAATCTCACATCTAGCATCTATAGTTTCAGATGCTTAGAAGCTCGTTCATCATAAAATGTTCAGGTTGTGTTTGGATCAAGGTGGTTCTCCTAGAGTCAGTAAAACCCTGATGGTTTTCAGACCAGGATTTTCAAGAAATTGTTCGGCTTTAATAAACTTAAATATATGAATAAAATTTGCCATACTGAGACCACAATGAGGTCCTGTTTCTCATGTCTTAGAGAATAATTGCAGAGAAAGAAGAAGAAGATTAGTATGTATTATATCAGCTTTCCCTTGAGTAGAGAACCAAAGGTTCATTCTGATAACTTGTGTGGTATTAAGTAGATTATGCTTTGTAAGCACTAAGGCTTTATACCTAATTCCTGCCGCCAACAAGTAATCTTAAAAGATGTCTAATAATAATTTCAATTGAAAATGCATTTATTGGCACAGAT
The DNA here is from genome assembly GCA_910950805.1 of Acrocephalus scirpaceus scirpaceus. Lineage (NCBI taxonomy): Eukaryota > Metazoa > Chordata > Aves > Passeriformes > Sylviidae > Acrocephalus > Acrocephalus scirpaceus. The sequence goes on from OU383773.1 coordinate 127,693,389, forward strand.
AAAAAGCAAAAGGTTATGCTGATGTAGTGTGTGGTCAATAAACACAATAAACTTTCAATATATCAAAAAACCTAAAAGCATCCTTAATTTAATAGTTGTCATAATATCACATCTTTCCTAGTTGGCAAGAGAAATGTGTAGCATTTGGTAATGCAGGATTAAGTATCATGAAAGAATCATCTGTATGAGCGTGATAAACTTAAAGGTTTGTATTCCACATTGTGTTGTGGATCACCTCTTTCTCTTTATGAATGCTTTAGTTTTTTAAAGAGACTTTAATTACATGTTCAGTTAAGATAAATGCTGACCTTGTTCTTTGCTAAACGTCCCTGAAGAATGTATGCAGGAAGACTGCAACTCAAACTTTACAGGTGCTTTTGTTTTATGGGCTTTTTGCTCCTTTCTTAAGGAGTTGAAGTAGGAATTCATAATTACATTTAGCAGTACATCTTATTTTTTAAATTGTGGCTCACCATCTCTGGCAGAGTATTTATAGTCTGCAGAACTAACATTCTTTGCTTACTTGGACTTTCAGTCTACAAAGCCACAGCTGTTCTTACTGTGCTTTCACCAGTGCTGTGATATACCGAGTAGGAAAGGGATTCTGTTCTCAGCTGCACCATTGTAAAATATAGTTATATATGTGACACATCTCCATTTACATCAGTTGAATTTCTCTGGATTTTCATGCCTGTAACCGAGATTAGTTTTTTCAAAGCCCTACAACATCTCTTACCTAAATCCCTACGCATTGCAGCAATTCTTTATGGCAAAAGATGCACATAATCTCATATTTGGATTTCAGTTAGAAGTTCCTTTTTGCACAGGCCCATGATTTTCTTCACAACTCCCCTTTTTACACTGAACTTGTAACTGTGCTCTCAGGCACTTGCAGTCAAAGCAAATAGAGGATCTGAGGACCTAACACAGGACAAATGTCTTCATCCAACGCTGGATAAAGCTTCTACACTTCTCCTGCCACTGCTCCTATCTTCCTCCATTGTTGCTTTAATTTTAGAGGTCCATAAGCTCTTTACCCATATGCTGTTTTGACTAGACAGCTGTGCCTGGGATGGCAGTCCTGGCATGGATAGCGTGGTGCCTTGCTAGGGCTTCCATTAGGCGGAAGCTAGAAGTGTAGCAGTCCTTGGGGATCCCAAACTAAGAAGCAGTGTCAGCTCAAGCTGTAACTCTGACTGGGTAGGGCTTTTAACGAAATTCCATACCTTATAGTAGATATTTTGGCAGTAGCTGCTCCTTGCTTTTTATATCATAGCTTAGCATTTGTCATACTTACCTAAGCATTGGAGCCATTTTCTCCTTCCTGAGGAAACTGAAATCTGTCTCTACCTCACTACTACCCAGGAAGTCTTCCAACTTCTGGAGATGTCTCTTTTATTTTTTAACTCTTCAACATGCAAAGACAACAAGCAAGTCATCAGTAAGATGTTTTACTCAAGTGGTTAGAGTACTGGATCCAGTCAGACATTTCAGTTGTCATTGTTATTACCAGAACTCAAGATTTGTTCACTGATTGTTTGATGGAGTTATCCTGGAAGACTTCTGGATGAATGCAGTAACCACAGTGCTGTTTTGTACAGTAGAGTAGCACTGCTCTTTACTAAAAAAAGAAAGTGTTTGGTTTTTTTCCTTTAGCATCATCCTTTTCTAAATCCCACCTGTAAGATTCTACATTTATGACATATTTTGAATTGTAATAGTTTCTTCCTTATGAAAACAGATTAGGCTGATATGCAGTATTGCTTAAGCAGAACTGATCTGATCAGTGAAACAAAGTTGCCACGTGTCCAACAATCCAGGAGTCCCACAGTTTGTATGAGTAGGTCATCTGATGAATTTGTGGTGCAGATCTTTGGCTGCCTTTCTGCCTGGTTGGAGGTCTTGTATACTCTGAGTTTCAGAAAATAAGAGCAGAAGTACAGTAACCATAACATTTCAGATTGCATTATGAGATGTATGTATTTGTTATTACTGCACAAGGCACTTGCTGCAAAGTTCCAGATTCACTTCTGAAGATCAGGAGTGTACAAGTTTGACAAATCTTTGACTGAGTTTGCATCTTCTGGACAAAATGGGTTTACTCTCCAAGTTAGGCCAAAAAAGGAAAGAAATGTATAATTTCAGTAGTTCGTTTTCTTTGTGAAATATTTTATTTTGGGGGTAAATATTTTATTTTAACTATGAAAGAGTTATGAACCATGTTTTGTGGTTTGATTGTTTCCCATTCCACTGGAAGAAAACTCTAACAAACCTTGTTTACAGAATTTAAACAAGTATCTTCCATTAGTATAATATTTGGGTACTGTGCAAAGCTGTCACAAAACCAGAAAATCCTGGATACTAAGTGCCTACATCAACCTTCTACCCTGATACCAAATTATGTCAATGTTGTTGTCGAGCATGTGCAGTTTATGGAACAGGATGTTGTATATGTACTTAATATACGTGTGTATATACTTAATAGGTGATGGTAGAAAAATAGTTTGAAAAACTAAAACTCCTTGAAACAGAAATTGGTAGTTCCTAGGAAAAGGGGACTTGATATTTTTCTGATAGCAGTAAACAGGAAAGGCACTCCTGTTTTAGAAGGAGAACTTTAATGAGTGAAATTTTGTAGTGATCCAAAGATATTGAAGTGCTGTATCATTGCAAACAGACATTAAACTTTGTCAGTGTAATTTGTCTCTTTCTGTAGGTATACGGAAATGTCTCTGACTGTGCACTTGTATATTATGTAGTAAACTTATAGGTCCAAATTTGTTTGCTGGGCTTTGAATTTGTCTTCCTTGAAAGCGATACCAATATGAGTATCTTTTCCAATTGTTCTCAGTGTATGTTTTATATTAATATCCATCATACAAAACAGGGATTAGAAAACAAAAATTCTTCACTGGATATTTTACAAAAAGCAATAACAGAGAAGATAGTAAGAGTACCATTTATCAGCCAGTTTATCTTCATTTCAGTGGGATTGATTAAAATAAAACTGTAATTGAGTCTGTTCAGTTGTCTGATTTCCCTAGAGTTTGTATTAGTTTGCTCTTTCATTAAAAATGGAGAAAAAAATCACCACATAAACAATTGTCCCTTTGTGTGAAGGTTCAAGCACAAGTGCGACATGCAAAACTCAACTTTGACAAGCTGAAGACTGATGTCTGTCAAAAAGTGGATCTTCTGGGAGCAAGCAGATGCAACCTCCTTTCTCACGTGTTAACAACCTATCAGGTATCCAAGGAAAATGTTGACCTCTGAAATAATGTTTTCTTGTTAGTGTGGCTTTTTAAGAGGTTACCATGGCAGTATTCAACTGTAAGAATATGTTATATATGTATCTAGTGTTGGAGGGAAGATGTGGTATTTGCATTGAAAACAGATTTTACATTGGCACTGAAACTTTACCCTGTCTTACAGACAACCCTGCTTCATTTTTGGGAAAAAACTTCACACACGATGGCAGCCATCCATGAAAGTTTCAAAGGTTATCAGCCATATGAATTCACTATGTTAAAGGTAAGGAATGTATAGATACATATTTTTGCCTAGTAATAACCAGTAAAAGATCATGCAGGGATGTAGAAAGCACATGTTGATATTTTTCCATATATATTTTTGACACTTTCATCCCTGTTTTGTCTTTTCAGTTAAATACAGGTTTTCTGTTTAATGTCCTTCTGACCAGCCATGCTGGTGGGCTCTTCTCTTAACCTTCCTGATGCTAAAAGGTTTCTGAGGATGTTTTTATCTTTGCTTTGATCCAAAACAATTTCAGTCTAATTTGTGTAGGTAGCCTGTATTGTTGCTGGGGATTTACTCTTCACGCTCTTTTGTATCTGAAAATTTGATTATGCGAACTGCGCATAGGATGTTTCAAGATGTGTATATTAACATTTGGACACCTTGGAGAGGAACTTGGAAAGAAAATGCACCTGTTTTGGTGTATCCTTGTGATGGAGAGTGAGAGGTGTTTGGGGATGCTTTGTACCTTCTGAACTTCCTTTGTGAAATATTTCACCATGATTTAAATTTGAAATTAGATTGGAAATCTATGATAAAGAAATACCATCTTTATTGAACCCACACGTGTGACAAGCACTCCCCTGAAGCAAAAAATAACTGTAAAAATGGTTGGGAATATTGTAGTGTGTTTAGGTTCAGCCTTTGTTACGAAAATCTTAACCAATTACATTGTTCACCTGCACTGAAAAAATGTGATGCACTGATACGTATGCGATAAATTATGCTAATCAGGAGATAGTTTAAAACTATAGGATTTCCTATAATTCTGTGCTTTCAGAAAACAGCTGCTTGGGAGTAAGACTGTGTTACTGGCTTTTAGTATCAGGATCTTTCCTTTGGGTCTCCAGTGTGGGGTTATTTTCTATACCAAAGTCTTTTCCACTGTCTCTTGTCCCCAGCTGTTAGGTTCTGATTGTTTACATTAAATGATTGCTAAGGTGATTAAATTAAAATCTGGTGATTGCATCAGGTGAGATTGTGTTGCCTAAGAGAATAGATGTCTGCTGCTACTTCAGTTGCATTACTAGGGTAAGTGAGCTCTGCTTGTCACTTCTGAAGGGTGTGGTGAGTCCCATCTCACCTCTGCTACACCTGGGTGTGGAATAACAATAGGTGATTATGATTAGGGAACTGATCCCTACCAGTCCTATCATATATTTATGCCAGAGTAACTACGTATTAAAAAGAAGCTGCAAACTAATTTTACATTGAGATTATGAGGTATTGTTTTTTAATGAAGTAAGGTAGATAGCTATAGCTGGTCTAAGGTAGTGTAGTTTCTGATGGAGAAACTTTTGGTCAAAAAATGTACCCAATGGAGATGCCATGTCCGTTGTTGACTTCTTGCATTATAATATAAAATCAGAATATAGATTGGATTAAAATATGCATAAAATATTTCAATGTGCCCATTTCTACATTTAGTTGGAAGTTACTTTTAGATTATTTTTCCCTGCCTGATACCATAAAAGGGGTCTTTCTTAAATTAAAATTTTGAATTTGATGCTTGCAAATAATTTTTGTCTTTATGATTCTATAAAAGACAAAATCTCACTCATACAAATTAAACTGAATTAAACTAAGCATATGCAAATATAGGATTAGTGTTTTACTTTAAAATAAAAAATTAATGCAAGATAATATTTCACTTAGATGTAGATTGTTTTACTGAAAAATTAAGTGGTGCTATGTACTAGAAAACTGCTATTTGTATTTTGTAGTATAAATATATATTTGTGTACCAGGTTTACCTCAGGAAAGAAACTCTGAAATGCCTCTCGGGATTGTTTCTGGAAAGAAAACATTGTCTTTAGAGATGTATGCCAAACTCCCTTAATGAAAAGCAGCCCATTTGTTTTCTTTGCTTCAGGGTATGTGCAGAGAGCTGTATAATTGTGCTATTGCAGCTGTATTTCCTAACTGAGTTCTATACTTGATGAAAGATGATTATTAATGTGCTAACAACTCTATGTATTGTGGTGTAAAAGTATCTGTTACTGTAGCCATCACTTTAATATTACAGATAATAGGCTGCAGTTTTGGTAAAGCCATTAAGGTTTCATTGTCTTGAAATTACATATATCAAATGAATTCAAGTTTATTTCAGGGGCTATTTTTCATGAGTAATACCTTTTTTCTAGTTTCTGTTATCGTTTATTTGCCTTAGTTACTTAAATAATATTTAGTTACATTTTAAAATTTAAATGCTAGAATACCAAACTTCCTGAAGAGTTTGTATTAATTTAGAAATAATAGTAGCTCTGGTAAGGGAGTCAAAAGGCATAAATCTCAGTGCATGTATTTGTTTCTGTGTAAAGTGGAATACTGCTGCCTGAGCTCCTTACATGGAGTACTCCCTTGGAGTATTCTGTCCAAACAAGTACTACGATACTGTTACCTTCTGCTGACCTCTGCTGTAGTCTGGTATCCTCTCTTGTTCCTGCTTGTCACACCATGACTTTACTCATAGACAAGATTGCCTATGATTTTGGATCTCTAAGGGTTTTGGGGAGGTGTGGTTTTCTTGATTTCTTTTCATGATGAATGTCTGGGAGGAAATTCTGAGACAACCTACGTTTCCTCTTCCTCTTCAGCTTTCCCCCCAAATGAAATATATTCAAGTTTTTGTCTCCTCAGTGCTGTTGCACTTTTTCATAGATGTTGTGACACCTTGCAATGTATGCCTGGCTCCTGAAACTGCCCTTAGCTGTGTTGCTTTGATTCTTTTTCTGTCTAGAAATGCATTACTTGTCCAAGGCACTTGGGGAGGAGCTGTGGGTAAGCCAAGTTCAATGTCAACACTGGTGATTTAACTGCGGAGGGCAGATTTTATGTGCAGTCCAGATGACCTTGGCTTTACTTGAAAGCAGCCCAGATGCAGGTGAAGGAATTTAGTGAGTGAGTAGTAGTCAGAAATCAAGCCTGATCTGGAACCAGAGTTAACTCTACAGTGGAGGAATCCCTCATTAGCTTGGATACTTAGTCTGAGTACTGGGAGCAGGTGAAATACCACTGGGTGACTTTTGGTGTTAGAGACGGACCCATCAGGAGAATGAATGACTTGTGAACTTGCTCTGCTAGTGTGTAAGGTCTTACTCTGATTTTTGTAGTAAAAGAGAGATCTAAGAATCTAGGAAGATAGGTTTCTAAATATGCAAGGATCCTACTTTTAGCTGCATGTGTGGTGTAGCTCACAACCAAATCCATTCTAGTCCATATAAGCAGCCAGAAGAGTGCTGTGAAGTTACACATCTGTGTGCTCTGAGCAGCCAAGTCAGGGGTACGTCCAGCTGAAATATGCTCGCTTTGGTCTGAACTCAGATTGTGTTGTCACAACTCTGTTTAATCACTATACTTTCTAGATGTTGAGGCTTCTTCCCTTTCTTCTAATGTAACCTGAAACAATTTAGAGAATATTAAGGTTTCATTTCTATGCCTGCTGACAGTAGTGATCACATTACTGTGGGTTCATGTTTAGAAAATGGTTGACTGTGGCTTTTTTAACATTCAGTTTCATTTCATACTCATTCTCTAGCTTTTTAAAATCGTTTTGAAAAGATACCTCAGTTTGTAGTGAACCTCAGAATGCAGAGTAGAGGGAAGCAGGGGTGAGGAAAATAATTTCATTATTTGGTATTTGATTTGGGGTCTGAATAAAGTTGTTAAATGGAATTATTGCATCAAAATACAGCTTCTGATTTTAAAAATTTTTATCATAATCACCATTGAAACCAAAGCTATATTTCAGAGCTATGTTTATTTTTCTAATACAGGAAATAGTAACTACCATTATTACCATGCTGTTTCCTTCCCAAGGTACATGTGAACTCCATTTCTATATGCTGTTTCCGTGGTTTGATCACAGTCCTTTAATTAATGTATTTCCTGAAACACTGACAAAGGAAGTTTCTTAAAATATAGGTCCTTAAAGAAGGATGCTCATTTCCCTGGTTTTTTTTGGTGAATATGCAGACTTGACTTATAATAATATTCTTTAACTTGTATAGCTAGGCAGTGGTTAAAGTAGTTCTGTTTTTTGTCTGAAACCTTTACAACCCTTTTGGAGCAAGCTCTGAGGTCCTATGCTTGGTGGCAGGCAGAGCACCACAACTATTTCACTGTCACCTCCTGATTCAGTGGACTGTGTGTCCTGTTGTGAAGATGTCCAGGGCGGTTCAAGTGCCCAAAGCAGCACAGTCTCCGTAATGCAGAGCTGCTTTCTTTCTCTACACTGCACTTTTGTTCAAGTATAGTTGGTATTTGTATGTTCTTGAACTCTAGTCCAGGACTTCTTGGAGTCAATGGAATAATTCCCATTAATTTTAATAGCACAAGAAGTGCAGTCCAGCTAATACCCAGTATAAATTCAGGTAAAGGGTGACATTCATAATAGATTATCTAGCTGAGCTGGCTAGTGTCTTATTCAGCATTCAAGAAGTAGTACACTTATATGTGATTCTGGTTAATAACAGTGTCAAATAAAAAAGTGGCAACCACAGAACAAGGTTAATTTCTTTAAGGCTTTTTTTACTATTGCTGTTTTTGTGACCTTCGTCTTTTGACCATGTCTGCAGTGCTGAGGCTGCTTATGACAAATGAATCAGCAGTTCTGTGTAGAATTAACTTATTGAGAAGAAAAAGAAAAGCAACTGCAGCACATGACAAATCCAGAAGTTTAGTTTCTAAAATACTCAAGTGTGGATTCCTCATATAGACAAATACTGAACCAAGCAGAAACTGGAATGCTCCTTCTGGGAATTCCTCTGTCCTGGTTAACTGGGCATTGCAAACAAGACCTGCAACATGTCTGGGATTGCTTTTGTTGTGACAGATGGGCTGGGTACCCTAACTTTTATTCAATCAATTAGGCCATGGTTTTTTGTTTTACTTTTCTCATGGAACACATGCATGTTTTGTTCAAATTCCAGATGCAAAACCACTACATTTTTGTGGGTTTTAAGTTTTGTATGGAAGGTGACTTCTCTGTTTTACCCTTGGCTTTTTTTTTTTGGAGGCATGGGGGACAACATGAGGAGAAGATGGGGTGAGATGCACTACTATGACTATCAGGGCAACATCAATAAATTTAATTACAAATGGTCAAGACTATTCATATGTAACATGGTTTTATTTTTCAGAAACTGAGTTGGATTTTAGAAAGAGGAAATATTTTTCACCTTCACAGCCAAACCATTTGATAGAGATAGAAATATTTACATTGCAAACATCTGCTTTACTTAATTACTGTGCTCCTTTATTTAATTTTTTTAGACAGAATTTCTAATTGATGCATAAGAGTGACAACTAATAGTATATTTATCACTTCAGAGTCAGTCTATAATGCTTGGGTTGGCTTGTTCTCGTCTCCAAATTTTGGTTGAAAAAATGCTGATCATGAAACTGCATGTTGTTATCTTGTAGCACAGCCTTTTCAGACTGCAAAGGGACAGTAGAGTTTTATAATACCACACCTGGCCTTTGTCAAACTATCATCCAAGATTTTAACACTTGTTTTCAGATTTAGGATACAAAGCAGTATCTTCCCACTATCACTGCAGTTGCCAAGTTTGTGTGAATAATTGTGTAAGGGAAAAGAAAAGAGAATAAATAAGAAAAGAAGCAGTATATGATGAACAAACAAATGTAAAGAATTCATTTTTCTCATGTTAAAAAAGAAAAAGGAAAAAAAAATAACAATCCCCAAAGCAGCAAAGAAACATGCTATCTGTGCCTATTTTGCACATGGTATAGATAGATTTACTTAGAAATATTGGAAATATTTACCTAGAAATAATCAAGTAGAAATATTGGGAAAAGAACATGAGTTTGGAAGTTGCCATGTGTCACCTATATAAAGTGTGTTCACAGACTCAGTTTAAATTAGTATCTTCTAACACTTAATTCTGCTTGTTTGAGTCAGATATAGTTTTGATACAGTGTAAAACTATTCTTGCTTGATTTCTGTTGGTTCTAGAATCAGGTTTGGTCTCAAATGACATACTTTCGCTTCCCTGATTCTAATTGGTTTTCTTCTTTACATTTTTATTATGGTTATGATCTAGAGCTTGCAAGATCCTGTGAATAAACTAACAGAAAAAGCTGAAAAGGAGGACCAGCAGATTGAGAGCACCAATTCAGTGGAAGACCAACAGAGTCAGTAAGTCATGTCCTGTATATCAAAATAAGAAGTATTTTTGTCTATAATCTGCTTCCTGGTTGCTAAAGTCACAAAACATAAGTAGAGATGCAGACACAGCTAGTCTAATTCTACTGGTTACCTCAATGCAAATATTCCTGAAATGTTGTAGTGTGTACATGAAAACTAATAAACTTTATGGTGAAATTAAGAGCTTTAAAAAGGCCCCTAAAACCCTTAGGAATATTTCATTTTTCCTAGTCTTTTTTTTTTTCAGCTTTTGCTTAATTTTTTCTTTATTAAAAGAAATGGTAAACAGCTATACGTGGGAGAAGATATATGAGCATTGTGTTTCTCCTTTCAGCAGCATCTCCTTTCACCTGGAAATAGGATATAGATTACTGATTGCTCCAAGCAGCGATTAGTTTTTGTAATGTATACAGCATCAGTTAGTAATCCAATGAAGCAGTAGGTACTTAGTATAAAGTACATCCAAGTGAGCTAATGCTGTCAAGTTTTGAGTTACCTGTTGGTCTGAGCTGAGAGAGACTTATGAATGGACTGCTGTGGGGAGAGGAGAACAGGAGAGAGATGTGATCCCTCCCCTACCTGACCGTCAGGATTCGGTTGCCAGGAGATGCAATGTTGATATAATCCTGCTGCCACCTGTTGTTTTGACTATCCCTGCTTAAATGAAGCACCCAGCAAAAGATCAGTTGTCAAAAAGCAGAGAACAGCTTGACTGATTAGTATATTTTGCTTGGCTGTCCATAATAATGGATTTTTAAGGAGTTCAGGTTTTCAGTCATTTTTTTGGTTCAGATTCAGAACCACTGACCAATACCACTTTATAAATTGGTCAGATTTGGTGCTGTTGATATTAGAAAAGATTTGACCAAGTACCATTTGGCAGGTGGTTGTCTCCAAAGCATTTACTTCCTTCTGTTGCATCTCATGTGACAGTAATAGAGTTTAATAAATAGTTCTCTCCTCAGTGTTGAATATAAAGTCCTAGAATGAATGTGTGATTTATGCAAGATGTGTGCGTTGGCACCTACCAGGAAATGCATCAGATGCCATGTCATGGTTGTACTTGTGTTTATTTATGGATTATCTTTGTCCTTGTCTGGCATAAAAGTGAGGGGAAAAATATGTCACCCTTTTGCTGTTTAAACCCATAAACAAACATCCAAGATTTGAGAAGAATTACACAAGATAAAGCATTTAAAATCCTCATGAACTTTCCATTCACAGTAAACATTCATTATACTAGAATTTGGCCTGAATCTAATTTTCCTCTACCACAGGCCTACCCTCAAGAGCAGGGGAGGTGTCTTTTTCTGTCCTGTCACTAGAGGATAGGAGGAATGTGCCCACACAGTCCTTTTCCCTACCACATCAGCTTTGTGGCTGCTTCAGTCTCTACTCCTTGAATGGCTTTACACAAAGTAAAAGCAGTTCGAAAGTATGTATTCTTCATTGAAGAGATCACCTTTGTATAAGAGTTGCATGTAAACTACACCTTTTTTTTTTTCTTTTTTTTTACCCTGTTGAGAACTTTTTTCATCAACGCTGTTGATTGGTTATTTTAGAAATCTGCTGACGTGGGGCAAAACTGTCCTGACTGTTGGTTTTTAATTAGTTGCTGTTAAAAAGAGAATCACAAAGTGGTTGGTTGCCATTTTTGGGGAGAAAGAAGGGGAGGGGGCTGGGGAAGAGTTGTAGCTCCTTCGTAATAGCTATGAAAGACCAAATGTGGAAACACAGAATATACAATATTTTTCAATAGAGATTGAGTCAGACAAAAAATGGAAGCTGATAGGATTTGCTAGTTCAATCTAATTTTCATTTTCAGTAGACCTGCCTGTGAAACAATAAAAGGTAACAACAGACCAGCAAATGCAAGAGACCATCTGTTATTACTGTTTATTTCTTAATTATATGAATCTGTGATGATTTGACAAAAAGAGAAAACGTATTGTTATTTTAGAGTCTTAGAATTATTTTTCCAATTTTTTTTTTCTTACTCTTTCAAATTAAGGTTGATTTCATTAGATGAAGAGAGCCATACCAAGGAATCGAACTATTCAGGTATTATATATCATGAGAATTTGTTAATCTCCTACGTGTTGCATCGCACTGCATTTCATTCAGTCATTCTCAGACAGGTCAAGTAGCTTGTGTTTCAAAGCCTGATTTTTACACGGAGCATGTACCTTCAAGAAAGGGATCTGCAGGCTAGTAGGTGAGACAAGGGAAGTGTGCCACTTAGCTCACTAGTTTGTTCCAGTCATTAAACTGTAGTCTGTCAAAAACTTGATGAATTCAGTGGAACTTCTACCCAAAAGCCAGGCAAGATCATACTCAGCTGCTGCCAATGACCTTATGTGTTGTTATTACCCAGTGACACAGCCAGGCTCCAATTGGAAGTGCACTGAGAAAGAAAGGAGGGAATAGGTACAAGTGACAGAAAGGGAAATTCTGAGTACATAGTAGGAAACAAGTGCTTGCAGTGAGGGTGGTGAAGTGCTGTGAAAAGTGGAGTCTTCATCTACGGAATTCTTCAAGATGATCTAACTTTTTCTACTAAATTAATGGAGAATAATTTTAATATGTTACATTTTATTCTTCATTAATATACATAAAAGGTACTACATGAAAGTCAAGGCTACTCTCAAATCTTTATTTCAGTGGGTTAATTGTATTGATGTCTTGAACTCATCATCTCATCTTTATTTTTGAAGTTTTTGTTTCCATTCCACTTTACAACATCCCTTTTAAAATATGAAATGTATAGCTGGACAAGAGATTTCTGATGTTGTTCTCACCTGTCATGTTTCTAGAAGGTAAAATCACATTCCTGTTTCTTTATCCAAGAACAGCATCCCATTTTGCTGCTACATCAAGTTTGAAGTTCGTATTTGAATGCATTATTTACCAAGACTCAGTTCCTTTTAGTCATAGCTTTCCAGGATTCATTTATTCTTTCTACAGCATGGCTTATATTCCTTAGTCCTGGAGATGTAACTTACAATTTGGTGATATTAAGTTCTCCCAGCTCCCAGCTGACTACAGAAACCAAATGAGTGGTCTGACTGAGCACATCTAATAGTCTGTTAGTTGTTTGCACTTTTTTTTTTCAGGAGTGATCTTGTGTTTACTTCCAGATGACTGCTAAAGCCATTGACTAGCAATGGATAAAACAGTAAGCCTTGCAGATCTAAACTAGAAACACTTCTGCTTTGCAATTATTTCTCTTAACAACGTGTTTTTGACGTCTGTTAGTTGTCACATTCCTAATCCATTCAATATGTTCGTTATAGATGTTACACAGTGGTAACTTTCCAGCTGGAAGGCTATGCATTGCAAAGTCAAGTTGTTTCTAAACCAGTATCTTTACTGAAAAAAGCTTATAGTTCTATCAAAGAATTAAATTAGCTGGTTTTTTTCAACTAGGTCTGCTTTCCATAAAATCAACAGTAAATTATTAGAGGAGCATTTATTATGCTCACGTTCTTTTGCTGGATGCCATACTGAATAGCATTCCATTAATCTCTAAACTGGGATTAACAGTGATCTACCAGCCTGTAGTAACTCACAGTTACTTGAGTCACTCTGTTTAATTGTGGTTATTGTTTGGGCTTTTTTTTTGTAATAAAGACAATATTAGGACTTTTCCAGTGTTTTGAAGTTTCACCCATTTTGCAGTTGATTAGATCAGATATATCTTTGACAAGATATTTTAATATATATGGGTACAAAATCTGACTTACATTTTCTTAGCAGATGTTTTCTAGAATCTCAATTACTTACAGACTGTAAAATATTTCACTGTAATATAAATACCTTGTTCTGTCTCTTTCTTCATCACCCCTAAAAGTAACTGAAGTGTTTTGAAATATTTCTAACTGGTCTTCTAAATTTTTCCATCTTCATACACCAGCAGGTCTGTGCTATTGCTAAGGTTTTTTTTCTTAAATTACCCTGTATATTCTAAAGCCATACAGCTAAGTGCTTCTAGTGAGGGAGCTATGTTTCTTCTTAGTTTTCTTCACCAATTACTTCTCCATCATAACTTCCATTTTTTTTATCATTTGATCTGCATTTTCCTTTACTATACTACAGATGCTTTTGAGATTGGCTCCATCATGTTTGCCACTCAACTAAGGCAGGCTTTACGCAACAGTTGTACCTTTTTCATTATAGAATTGTGGCTATCAATATCCCACCTGTCATGAACTTCTCTTTCTGATTTTCATTTCCCCTCTGCCAGACAGTTTAGGGTTGGGATTTTCCCCTTTAGCTTTGTGCATTGCGCTTTTATGAAAGCATCATATATATTTGTTCATCATTATATATATTATATATATCATCATATATATTTGTTGTGTGTTTATCCCTCTCCTGTCTATGTCTATAACTATATAGAGTGTGATCAGATGTGCTCATGGGTTCTTAAATGACCAGCTCATTCTTGTTCTAGGCGCACATTTCTGTCCTAGCAAAACCTTATGGAGATACTGATACAAACAGCAAGCTGTTCTGTTTCCTTTAGTTCTGAACACACCTTGAAATTTCTCTTGGAAGGGATTGGCAATTCTGTTGAAGGGATTTGGGATTCAGTTTTTATTTCACAATAGAGAATTCCATTTCAACTTTCTAGCATCTTGTGTGAGGCTTCCAGCAGATGAGCCTTCTAGTTCTCCAGTACTGTGGGCAAACCCTTCCTTTGCCTTTAGAGCTACAGACTTAATTGTCTAGGAGCTAGATTTTCTCAATGGTTAATAAGGGAGAAAAAGGGATATTCAGCAGTAACTCATCCCTCATGTTTTGCTACATGTCTTAAGTGGGTTAATCACCTGAGGGAGGTATCTTTCTCTTCACTAATAAACAGAATCTAGATGATTGTTTTGACTCCATGTCTCATCTAAGAAGCTTGCCGAGAATTTAAGCTGTGTTTTGTCACCTCTAATAGCCTATAACTCTCAGCTCTACATTTTACTTCCTGTTGGTCTTAGTCTATTTATTTCCCTGCAGAAAGATGCTGTTACTTTTATCCTGACTTGGGGTACCTTGGGTGAAGCCTCCTCCCTGTTCCTAGAGTTTGTGTCGTGAGGAAGAACACATTGTAAGGAAGGCAGTTTAGAGAGTGACAAGGTCCCAGCACTTTTTTGCACTCTCCTGGCCTAAGTACAAGCTTTTAAAAAAAATTTCTCTGCTTCTGAAGGATTGCTTGTTGTAGTTGCCATAGTTGGGTGCCCTCAGCCTGGAGAGAGTAGTGTAGCAGGCAGGGACTCAAAGGAAAATCTTCCCTCAGGTTGTTACTCAGAAATTTGCCTCACTTTGAAATGCCTGTACCTTGGATCTTTCATTCATTGTGACCAGGCCCATTTTAAACATGACTCATTTAAAACGTGAATCCCAAAAACCATTGCATGTTGATCTTATAGTGGCATTGTTTATAAGCATGGACTCCTGCCAAGTGCAATTTGATGTGTTTATGGATCTCAATTACAGCTGATGGTGGCAAGGATGTCATCTCCGCGTTACAAGGACATTATAACCACAAGCAGAACTCAGGTGACAACACTTAAAAAAACTGTCTTTACATGTTTATATACTAATTGTCAGTGTACTGCAGATCTTCCTTTGTGGCTTTTAATTTTTCTTTACTTGTTCTTTTTTTTTTTTTTTAGGTCCTATAGATGAGTTGTTAGACCTGCAGCCTGAAGAAAATGGTATGATATGATTGTGCATGTCTGTTTCATCTGTTTCATTTGCTTTTCAATCATAGTAGCCAAGTATACTTTTAATTTTAGATCTTAATTTCTTTCACAGTCTGAAAGGTGGAATGAAATTATTCAGCTACAGTATTTAAATAATGTTAAAGAAAACTCAGCAGAGGCACTATTCCTGATGTTAAAATACGAAGTAAACCTTATTGGGGATAAAATGTTTATACCAGATAATTCAAGATAGGTAGACTGGACTATATCCTATTTGCCCAGCTGAAGTAAGTTCCATTGTAAACCTTACCCCTCCTATAACATTTCACAAATTTTTCTTTTTGGTTTCTTAATTCTTGTGCTACAACTCTTGGCAATACACTAGTAAGCACAAGATTTAGTTAAAAATATACATATCAGAAACAAATAATGTTGTCTTCTTAAAATCATGTAAGAACTGGTGACTTCTTTCAGGCAGAGAGTTAATTAAATCCACTGTGCTGTCCTTATACTTCCCTGGCAGCTTAAGGGGATGTTTTACCAGATAACATATGAAATATCTGGGTTGAAGTTTTATAAGTTTTCATAAGAAGTCAGAGTGTTTTCTATAATTTCTCAACTGCTTTTCACTCATATATCTCAGAAGAATGAGTAAAAAAAACTTCAACAACCAAAACGATTGTGGCAACTCAAAAAGCAAATGAAGTGAAGAAAAAAAATCCCTTTGTTGTGTGGTTTAGTCAGTCAGAGTGAGAGCATTTGGGGTATTTAAAACACTGCCTTCATGGTAGGTAAGGACATTTGCAAACATCTTGACTTTGGATTTGCCACGGGCGCTGTCTTGCACTGGCGGGGGAAATTGTCCATGTGGGCAATCACCCATGAAGGCAGGCACCAGGAAAGTTCCTCAGCTATCTGTAGAAGCAGCCCTAATCTGTAAGTACATATGGTAACAATGACTTCTTTTCTGTGGTTAATAAAAAAGATTGGTGCATGTCTGGCAGTGGAATTTTTTTCTTCTGGTTTTCTTCTTACTCAGTTCCATTCCTTGTTGGGCCTTCCTAGTGGAGATACAGATAATTCATATAATTATTGCTCATAGAAGCTTAGCTGTGTCACTTGGAACAATTTTTCTTAACTTAAACAGTTAAATAAATACAAAAACTGCTATGGGGTGTCTGCATTGGCTAAGGATGGCTATAGCACTGTTAAAATATCAGCCATTTGCCCTAATTTTACATATTAGCTAGCTTTAGGCTAATGAATATTGTGCTATTTTAAGTGAAGCAGTATAGGTAGACATACATTTTCATAGGTATTTCAGAAGGAAGTCTTTATCATGTGTTGCCGATCGTACTAATATTTACATGTTGTAAATATTTTTAGTTTCTCTTCTCTTTTTTTTTTAATAGCAGCAAAATGAGGTTTGTTTACAAAGGAATTGTGAGCATTGCTAGAGGCTTATTCAAACAACTACAAAAAGAATATAGTGGCATTGTTCTTTCAGTGTTTTATTGGAAGGTTTGGATTTTTTTCATGGGCATTTTTAAGGTTGGGGCAGCATGTGCAGACAGAAAAAAAGGATTTTGACTGGAAATAGGCAGTGAAAACAGAAACAGGAAAAGAAGTAATAGAAGATTTACAGGTAAAGTGAGAAAGTCCCTATCATTCTAGTAATCTAGCAGAGATACCACATGAGTAATATCTCGGTAAGCAAGATTGGTTTCTGGATAAGCTTTATTACAAACAAGAGTAAAACTTGGTGCTGCTGCTTACTCAGGGCAGCCTGAGCCTGAACACACCCTATCCTGCCCTGCTATGGGTGCACAGTCCCCACAGGAAGATCAGGAAGATTGCTGAGCCACAAAATGTATCACTCCTCAGATTCCTGGTGGTGGTGGTACACCCTGTAGCAAGACCTGACTGCTCTTCATGTGTAAAGCTTTATGTTGTACTTGCTCCTAAAGTCAAGATAGAGCTCCTGCAGTGGTTCCCCAGATGAAGCAGAGCTTGGCTCTGAGCTATGCTGCTGCATTTGTTCCGTTCAGGGCACTTGTGGTTACGTTTGGTGTTGGTGCTGTGTTGTAGCAGATCTGCTACAAATGCTGCTCCCTTTGCATCTCCCCCTGCAAGTTCCTGCAGGGGCTTCCTGAGAGCAGCTTTGAGGTGGTGATGCCATATACAGCTCTGAGTTCTTAAGGGCCTTTGAAATAGCATTGTCCCCTATGGGAGGATTTACCCCTCGAATAACTTGGGGTAATTGGAGGTACTTGGACAATGTTAATATTCTTTGCTCTTTATCAGAAGATGGCAAAACAGCCTGAAAATTTATAAGAACAAATTCTTTTCTGTGGTATTTTAGTTATAGTGTAGGGGGTACATCAGGAGAATTGACGTGTTTCATGTTTTTATTTCTAATTTTTAGGCCCTGTCAGGGAGTACAGAGGTATATCAAAATGTGAGTTAGAAAGGAGTTGAATCTCACAGCTAAGATAGAGTAATGAATAAAATCATTTTATTGTGTGTTGGTTTATTTGTTTCTTAGCACGTAGGTGTGTGCACTGACGCATGAGCCTATTTTAGAACTCAGTTTTTTGCTTTTTTTTTCTTCTCTGACTCAACTTCAACCATTTCATTATAAATTATTACAGCTGTTACCAGGAAACTTTTCTGAAAAGGCTGTTCAGTTTCAGTAAAATGGCCTGTTGCAAACACTTGCTACTGTCAATCTTTTATCCCAACCTGAACGAGTTAAAAGCATTTTGTAAGTTGAATGCAAATTGGAGAGTTCAGCTTTGAACTTACCCAAACTTTGGAAAACTGAAGTTGCTTCTGTGCCTTACCACAAGTTTGAAACAAGCATAATTAAGATAAACTGATCTGAATTTCAGGAACATGACATTATTGGCCTTGTTAGCCACCATTTTTATGATCTGCAGAATTCCACAGTGGAGCTTAAAATGCTTTCAAGTAAAATAACACTTGGGGGACCTTAATAGTTCTTTAACTCTCAAAATATTTTGGAAAAGGATAATGATCCTGGTTACCAGTTTAATGTATTTGATATAACTATTTAACATTTCTAAAATAGGAAAATATTTTTTTGAAGAGCAGTGGGTCAAGTGATGTAAGAGCTTCTTCAGCTGCAGTTCAGGTGCTAGAACAACTAGCACAGGGAATCAGTAGGAAAGTGAGCCCCAATTATTTCTCAGCAGCTTATGGGAAGAAAAAAAAAATACAACAGCATTGATCAGTGTAGAAATCCAACTCTGCAATAGACTAACCTATTTTATGGAGAAATACTTCAATAATTAAAGCATTGATCGGGTCATAAGGGAGATATTAAATGCCCAAGTCTTACTTTTTGTTGTTGTTGTTGTTGTTTATACCATTCTGGGGTATTTTTGAGACTTTCATATAATTTTTCAAGAAGCAACATAAAAGTAGTATTTTCCAAGGATTGAAATATTAGCCTCTGTAATGATTTTGGTATGTTTAATAGATTTTTAATCATACTTGTAGTATTATTTTTAATGAGAAGCGAGTCTTAACAGCAGTGAGGTTATCCGAGATAATGATGAAATTATTTGTTGCATAAGGTATAAACCCAGATGTCCAAGTGAATTGAGTCTAAAAAAGATAACAAATATTCATGCAAAAATATTCCATCTCATTTAACATACCTAGCCTAGACTGGCTGTGTTTTAAAAAGTTCCTTCTTTACTTTGTCTAAAAAAATTTATTTATCTTGATTCTCTTGTTCTGAGACAGCTTCAAAGGAAAAGTTTGTGAGATCTTTGGAGCCAGAACCTGGTGATAAGGATGACATGTTATTACTAAATGAGATCCTCAACGCCTCCTCCCTGGATGAGGGGGAATTCAGCAAAGAGTGGACAGCTGTTTTTGGACAGGCTGCTGATCTCAGCATGAACTCTTCAGCTAGAGATGGGGAGAACGCTTCATCGTCTGCAGTACCAGCACCATCAGGCTACTTGCCCTCACAGCTGCTAGACCAAAACATGAATGACTTGCAGTCATCCTTACATGGTGAGAGCTCATCTTGTTCTGTCAGTATGTTGGGGTTAGGGTTTTAGAGTATGGTTTTCTGGTATATAGAAGTGTAGTGAAAGTTTATATTGTGCCATGGCTGCAGAAATTGTGCCTGAAATTAAAGCAGAGTATGGCCTGGAGAAAAAACACATAAGTAACTTACTTGTTTTTCTAGCCCTTCTTATTCAGTGTTTGAATGAAGTACTCAAAACCTAAAGTCAAGATTACTGTCTTGAATGTTTTCACTGAATTTCTTGAAATGTTCAGTAGAACTTTGAGCTAATTTTTTCCCTGAAACAGAAAATATGTTTGAGTGGGTTTTACTGATTTAATCACAACTAGTGTCTCTCTCTCTAAGGGGCCAAGGAAGCAAAAATGATTACTGTATTTAGTCTGGAGATACTATTTTTAAACCATGTTGTGAAAATCAGTTGCCCTATTTTTTTTTCTTTTTTTTTCTCGCCCTAGCATCCTATACCATTGCGTGTAGGGATATGGGTCAGGGTAGAATGGGTTGTCTCATCCTAGCAACCATGTAGGTGGATTTCTCTTGAAGGCTGGTTACTGATGCAACTCCTTCTCTCCTCTTTCTTCTGAGTAGTTAATTCTCTTGGCTTTTCCAAGCTACTGCTGGGGAAAAGAAAAGAGGGGAACTATGGCAGAGCTTTCCTGCTGCTGCTTTGGCCTTGAGGAAGGAAGGCAGGAGGAAGGCAGGCTGGTGATAAACAGCCAACATCACCTACCTTTGTCCTCCTTGCAGTCTGACTGGATCTTTTGTAGGGCTTTGCAAGCTGGAGGGGACCTTGCCTTTTTGGGCTCTGTCCCAAGTCATTTAAATCTCACTTGGGGAAGAGCAATATAGCAAAGAGTAGCAGGCTGATCCTATCCTGGAGACTATTTCTTGGAACCCATGCAACTGGAAGAGTCATACATGATGTAAAATGACCTGTGACATTTTGGCAGGAATAAGAAGGTCAGATTTATTTTATAATTAATACAGTTACTACCAGCACCCCTAGAGCAAGATACCTCGGTTCATTGGCTTCAGCACTTACATGAAAAATGGGAGAATGAAATTTGTAGTGATGCACAGGTTTAGATGTACTTTTATAAGGTACATGATTTTTAAGCAAATTGCAGCAGAAATATTATGAGATTGATTTTTTTTTTTCCCACAGCTTTACATATTTTTAAATATATTTTACATTTCAGTGTAATTTCCATTTTTAAATGTAAATGTGTTTTTAAAGGAAAAGTATTTTTTAGGTATAAACAAGCAGACTTGTGCATCCTTTCTGAGGTGGCTGTTAGCTTTCATTTACACTGACACTGGGTGCAGTGTTAGAGACTTCAAAATCAAAATTCAGTAATGTCGCATTTAAGAAATGCTAGAAATGGAAAATCCATTCCAGTCAACATGGTATCCCAAAATCTTTTTGAGTAAAAAAAAAATAAAGGGTAATATATGGATGTTCTCAAATGGGTTTCCAAGGTTTTGGCAGAAGATTGTGGTAATTGATGTACTGGCACTTGAAAAGTCAGGGCTAATCAGCTGAGTGATTGTATCTGAAAATAATCTTTCTAAGTGTTTTGTTTCTTGTTTTATCTTTCTAAATATTTACAAGCTTCTGGTTTCCTATTTTTAACAGAAGATGAAATTTGATCCATTTTATATCTTGTAAAAACTCAGCTTTAATCTTAAACTACATTTCATTTCACTTCACAACTTTTCTTTCAGAATTTGACCTTATCATTAAATATGGGAAAACAGACTCTTTTTTTAAATACTAACTGGAGTGTAAGCATATCCAGACAATCAAGTTGGAAATACTAGAATATATAAATTATATTTTTACTGAGGACTTGTAATACATCTCCTGCATTTTTTTTCCCCTGGCTGATAGGATTACTTAATAATTATTCAGTGTGAGGTGCTCCACTGTAACCTCAATGTTGCATACTTCCTGTGTGAATTTGGCCTTAAGACCATAAAGATTCTTAAAACTCACATGCTTAACTTTAAGCACATTAACTTTTCTATTAACTTCAGTGGGATTACTTACTTATTTTACGTTAAGCACACTCATAAATCTTTGGGGCTTTGTTTTCTCTCTGCCTCAGATCTTAATCTGTAAAACAGGCACAATGCTATGCAGGTTATAAACTGTTACGGTCAGGAATTCCCAGCTCAGAGTTTTCTCTGGCTATATTTATAGGCAGGATCCAGCACAATGGGACTCTGAATTGCTATGGGGCTACCAGGTGCTGGTTTAAAATACATATAAATATGTGTGTGTGTGTGTGTGTGTGTGTATATATAATAGAAACAAAGCATGCTCCCGATGTATCTTTTCAATTGTCCTCCAGATATAGCTCTGTAGTTCAGTTGCCTTTCTACTTTTTTAGAGGAAGCATTGGCTTTCTCTTTTCATGATGTTTATGGCCTCATTTATTTACTCATTCATACCATTAAGGACTCCTCTTTATCCTCCCTACACGTGCATATAATCTATGTAAGAAAATTCACAGCTCACCCTTTCTATTTCTAAATTTAATCATTGTAATGTTGGTGAAGATGCTTGCTGAACAGCAAGCTGTTTGGTTTCCTTGCTGTCTTGACAATAACCTTTTTGTTGGTCACGTAACAAAGCCATCCTGTGAACAGGCAAACCAAAATAGGCTTAGGGCCAACAACTGCTTTCAAACTGATAGGCTGTGGTTTGGTTTTGAAAGGCAAAGTTGTTCTCTGTAGCTCACTAAAAATATAAATCACGAAAGTATTTAACAAAAATTCTGTCAGTCTTTGTCACTAGATCACTGATTTCATTATGAAAGCATCACGTATTTTCTGGAGTGTATTTGGTTGGATTTTTTGTTGCTGTTGTTAGGTTCTTGTTTTCCGAGTGGCTCTTGAGCTACCAGCGTTTCATTAAATGACAGCCAGGCCACAGCACGTGGTCATGGATGTGCTTCCCACCAGGCCTTAGTCCAGGGACTCAAAAAGAGGGAGGGCTCCAGAGGAGTTCACAGGTCTGAAGTGTTTTGCTCCCTGACCTGCCAAGCACACCAGTGTAAAGGAATATCAGTGATGTCGCTGGGAGGCAGATCCTGATCTTTCTGAAGTCACTGAGACTTGCACAGAAAGTTTCTGGCAGAGCTCCCATTCATTTCTATTAGATAAAGATTTGGCCCTCTTTGTTTAAGCAGCTGAATTTACCTGTTGTCATTCACTGCTGTTATCAAACACTTTCTCACAATGCCTGTCCAAGCACAAAAGCATTGCAGTCTACTGTAGTTGTGTATAATGCCCTCTGCCATTCTTGTTTGTAACACAGACAGAGAAAAGGCCTGCAAAAGTATGTCATTCTGAAGGGCTAATGCCATGCTTTCCATTATTTATCATTCAGATTTGCTTATTTGAAAGATTTCTGAAACCCTCACTTTCAAAGGGCACAGGCTGGCTTACAAGCCTTTATCACCTTTATCTAGAGCAAATACATGTGAGCACTCTGCATCCAGATTTTGAAGAAGTTTTTGGTTAGAGATACAGAGGATGCTTGTGGCTTTAAATTTCCTTCCTAATTCATGTGATTGTACAGAAAAACTCTTCTTGGCTCCTTTTATAACACAGCTGGAGCTTTAGACCTTTTATAGGCAAGGTAAGATCAGAGAGTGATGAGAATAATCTACTGAGAGAGAAGGGTTGATGTGACTGATGTGGTTGTTGGATTACCTATCAGGATGCTGGGTGCCAGTATCTGACAGGGCTCCCAAAAGAGCAGAAAGTAAGGGGAGGAAGGACAAAAAGAGTAAAAAAGGATGTGAAAGCATGAACTTGTAGTAAAAAAGAGACTGAATAAGGAAATGGTAACTGAGTGCATAGATGAGCATCCTGTTTGTGATACTGCCAAATTAGATGGATAATTGACCAGGCCAAACTTAAAGGATATATTAGTTAAGTTAGAAATACTATCTCCAGTCCTCTAAATGTAATAAAGGACATGAATTTAAATATCTTAAGCAAGGGACAAATATGGTTTTGTTTTTTTCCTAATTTGTTTCTTCAGTATACTACCCTTAGTTCATTTTGCCAGCCTGTTCATCTGGCCTCATTAACTGTATTTATCATTACTCTTTTGTGTATATAGAATATGCATGTAAGAACAAAAAAATTATTTCACTTTTTCCTGCATAGTTGCTCTCTTCTTGCTGAGAATTTCCTTTCAAATAAAGAGCGAAAAGAAATACTGCATTGAAGTATAGTTTTAAATTAACTTGAGGTAATTAATCTTGAATTTAATTCTTCAGT
Source organism: Acrocephalus scirpaceus scirpaceus (assembly GCA_910950805.1). Classification (NCBI taxonomy): domain Eukaryota; kingdom Metazoa; phylum Chordata; class Aves; order Passeriformes; family Sylviidae; genus Acrocephalus; species Acrocephalus scirpaceus. Next base: position 127,717,147 of record OU383773.1, read on the forward strand.
GTTATCTTTTTTCAAGAATTTCTTCAAAAATAACTAAAAAATCTAGGGTTTCTAAATAAGGTTTTTTCTGGAACAATGGATGAAAAAAATGTTTATTATGTGTGGTATTTCCACCCAAATGTAAGTGATTCTTTTCCCTACAGCTGTGTTCGACTTGATGACTGGCCTTTCTGTGAATGAGTATTAACCATGATTCAATAAGAGAAACAAAAATCTTTTCTAGCCAGGTGAAAGGTTTGAGAAGAGTGTAGTTGCCTGAAGCTGGAGATGATGAAAGTGATACCCACATACTCTCTTGTAAAGGGTGCTGCTCCTATGCAGGTCTGACTGCTGATTTTGTGTGTACGAGGACAGATACAAATGGCCATAAACTGGCCCTACTGGTAATACTCTACTCCTCTCTTGATGCTGCCAGACACTGAAGTGTTGGAGTTAACAGAGTAACTCCTCATGCTAATGCTGCTGTATTACTGAATTTTAGGATGGGCAGCCAGCAGTGTGATCCCACCATCAATACCACAGCCAGCACAGAAACCACACAGCCTGAATGTGAATGATGACAAGACACCTGCGAAAGGTGATAGTCATGTATATTTTTCAGTTACTTCGCTTTGCCTTTTTAGCTCTTGCATCTTGTACAGTGTCTCATGTTTTCTCACTGTGATAACAGAACTTATTTTTGTAGTAGTTACAGCTCAATCTTGTGCTCCCTGATTATTCTGTTTCGCCTTGATTAGGTGTATGATATGTGTGTGTACGTATATTTTTGGTATGCTTAGTGCTAATAGCATGTCAAGAAAGTAATATATAAAAAAGGAGTTGAAGCTACAGTTTCTTTTGTACACTTACTTTGAGTAGCACAGAATAGCATCTGCATGCACTTTGTCTGAGCTAAACAATGTTTTTAAGCTCTAAGATTTAGCATAGTGGCCAAAATACAGGCTGCTGATAAGGGCAGAAGAGCCCTAATTGCAAATTTTTTTGATAAACATACATTATGTCAGTAATCATCTGTTTAAAACTTAATTCAGTTGTTGCAACTGAGCCAAGAGTGCATAGTCCTGCCATCTACTGAGAAAAAGGCCTGCTGATTTTTGACTAGGATTTTCTGGATCCTGAACCAGAATTACATCGAATTCTGTTGCCAGTTTGTAGGCAATTCTGTGCATTCACATTTGGTGATACAGAAGAAAGGGGTGATGTATTCCTTCTGAGATTTTTCAGCGCAGCAGAAAAAAAAATGAAAAGAGGGTTAAGGTGTTTTGGTGACTGTTTTGGAAATCAGTGTGATTACACAGCCACACGACTGGCACCAACAAAAGGAATGGCCTTCAGCTATTTGGAAATCTGTGGTTCTCAAAGTGTCAGGTACCAAGAGGAGTGTCATGCCAGGCAGAGCCTATTTTGTCTGTAAATCCTTCGTGTTGCAAGGAAAGCTTTCATGTGCCATTATCTTTCTGAGAGAAGAGTATCTTATTTCACTGTCACTATAATACATGTTGGGCATAGGGCCACAAAAATAAAGCAAGTGGAGATGTACCTTCTTCATAGCAGCCAAAGTTGTTACTGCTTTCACCTGAACATCTGCCCAGTTGGAATAAAAGCAGGCAGGAGACCCCTGGGAAATACATATATCAACATGGACACAGAGGTGCAATAGTCCAGCTGCTACTGGATATATTCCCTATTCACATTTCATCTGTATCCATCAGAATTATACTAGAAGCTGTACTGGGGACTGCCTATCAAATATAACCCCTCTTGTTCTCTCTCCAGCCTTCCCACTAAAACTTCATTCCAGATGAGAAATGACCTTGTTGGTTGCATACAGGGGAGGCAGAACAGTCACATGAATTGGATTTAGGCAAAGGAATTTACTCTTGTAAGAGAGGTTGAAAGTAAAATTTGCCTTCACTTTCCTTTTGCTTGTTTGCAGGCACGCAGGGGCACACTCAAATACCTTTCATGAAACAAAGCTAGACAGAGTGAGATTGTTTCTATTTCTAGTTAAAGTGTTCCTATACTTATCATGACAGGAGCCATATAAAATACATAGCAGACATGTAAAACACTCATTCTTACTAAAGTTCTGTATTCTGACAAAGATAGTGTTTTAAAATGCAATCACTCATTCTGATTTTCATGTCAGAAGTGCCCTTGGTAATAAATTAAACAATAGCATGGCATTTGTTTGACCTCAGTCAAACATTCAGTCAGTTTTGTTTTAAAATAGCTGACAAGTCTGTACATTTCTTTTTTCTTTCTTTTTTCTTTTTTTTTTTTCCAGAATCTACAAAGAATCCTAAAGACTTGACTGCTTGGTTCAGTCTCTTTGCTGACCTTGACCCATTATCCAATCCTGATGCTGTTGGGAAAACTGATAAAGAACATGAATTGCTTAATGCATGAGTCAGCTGCCTCTGGTAACTCACATTCTTCCCTTCATAACACTATTTTGGAGTTTAAAAAACCTAAATGAAAATTAGTATGCTGTTGTGAAACTATAAAGTATGTGCCATGATAATAAAACTAAAGGGAATTAATCCCCTTTTCTATAGGTACAATTATTTGCTCTTGTTTTGTATAAAGAGTTCGCATTTATTTTCTATGTGGACTTACAAAAATGAGGTTAAGAATTAGGGCAGATTTCTTGCCAAATTAGATTGTCTGCTGAAACACTGTCTTTGCCTGGGGTGATGTGGAGCTAACACCAGAGAGAAATACAAATTGCAAACCTATTTTTTTATAATGTTTCTTGAGTAAATTAAAAAAAAAAATCATGTAACTGAAGAGGCTGCATGAGTCAAACATCTATTGTGTATATAATATATCTATTACTGCTATGTTAAAATGTCAACTAAATTTGTTTTGTTAGTGCTCACAGTTGAAAAACCTGTGCTGGAGCTAATTATTGAAGGAGTAAATTTGGGTCTGTGCAGCCATCGAAATTGTGCCCTTTCCAATCTAACTTATTTGACAAACTGCACTACATAAAGAGAAGTCATGCCCAGGAGGCTTCTTTTTCTAAGTTTTTTCTCCATTGCACCAACAGAATTTGCACCTGTTTGCAGAAGTTTCTTGGAACTGATGCTTTACCATGCCTTCAATCCATTTCTGTTTCTGTTCTGAGAATTTTTCATCCAGTTTATTTCTGAAGCATGTGTTATTTTAAGCTTGTTGTGACATTAACTCTTTAATAAAATGATTTTGACAAAAACCACAACTTTATTCCCACTGGACTGCTGTTGTGCTGTTGAATTGATACATAACAAGCATCTGAAGGTGAAGATGAACAGTAGACAGTACCGAACCCTTTGTTTCTGAATAGTAATCCAGTAGGAAGGACAGTGAGAAAACTTGAACTCAATGTGGTGTCCCTTTGCTTCCCTGCAAAAGAAGGGGAGAAGGCTCATAGAATCATAAAGGTTGGAAATGGCCTCTAAGACTGTTGAGTCTAACCTTGGAACAAAAAATTCCCCTGCCAACTAAACCACAGCACTCACACAGTGCCATGTCTGATTATCTTTTGAACACTTCCAGGCATGGTAACTCCACCTGAGCAGCCCATTCCAATGCCTGACCACCCCTTCAGTGGAGAAATTCTTCCCGATGTCCAACCTGGACATCCCAAGGTGCACACTGAGGATGTGGCAGTAGCCAGTTAAGATCACAAGCTCTGTGTATTGTATAGGACCTGCTTTACAATTTATTATATTCAGCCTTTTATAATTTGCTTGATTTTCCTTTTACATTGGTGAAGCATTTCACAACCAATTATCTGTACACAGTTAATGCTTCATGGTCTCATAGGTAACTAAGTACCTGGAAATAACTCTATAAATGTACAAGTTCACTGAATTGGCCAACTTCTTGAGTGCAGCAGAACACTGTTGGATGTGTGCACTGAGCAGCTGTAATGTGGATTTGGTGTCTCCTATCTAAAAGGCACATACTAGCAGTGGCTGTGAGGTTGGACTGACCAGACTTCATCAGGCTCAACCTTCAGCAAGCTTTAAATACCCTTGTTCAAACTGTCATGTTCATTGTCCCATAACCTGGAAGTGTCAAAGTACTTCAGTTGTTGCCAGAGAGGTTCTTCAGATGCTTAGTAGTGGATGGTCTGATCTTCTCTTTGCACCGTCCCCAGCCCAGCTGGAGCCCTGAGGTGTGTAAGACCTGGAATCTGATGTCAATGCCATACTCTTTCTAAAGGTAAAACTTGGTTCCTTCCATAGTATTTGCTGCTCTTCAGTACTGCAGCTCCTTGCTCAGTGACTTTTCTGCACTCTGTAACTTTCTTGAGCACTAAGAGGGTGCTGAATTCACAATTTCAGGCTGCAGTTCTGGCAGTAAGTAAGACATCTGCAAAGGGCATTCACTGGGGAATACCTAAGGTTTACACTGGGCTGCACTTACACTTAGGAGTGCTAGTTTGTACTCCGAGACTGTATGCCTGAAATCCTCTTCATCCCAAGCTGTAATTATCTGCAATGCCAAAAATGTTAGTGTCAGGCGCTTGAGGGAGAGCCAGGCTGCTCTTCAGCCCAGCTGGGTTACCACAAAATCATTAAACAGATTCTTGCAACTTTAAGCAAGTCTGTGGCTGCTAAATTTGTGGATTACATTGTTTGGATAGTTTCTAAAACACTTGTGGACAATTTACTCCAGCATTTTTCGTAGCTGAAGCAGTTAGGTGAAAAGCAGAGAAGAGGCTGTATTGAGTTCAAAACAGCTAATTAACTGTTCTTAAAGGCTCAAAAAAATGTTTCTTCTTTAGGTCACAGATTCTAGACTTCCAGAAAAAAAAAAAAAGCCAAAACAAGGCACAAAACCCCAAACTCCTGTCTTGACTGGGACAATTAAGAGCATATCAGTGGTTCAACTAATGATGTTCTAAATCCTTAACCTGTTTTTAGGTCGGAAAGCATCAGAATGATCATCCCTTTCACACAAGGCAAACCATATGTGCAAGGTTTTTTCCTTTCCCTCCTCCTCACACAAACTGCACTACCGCATAGTTCATATTTAGCATTGATTTCTTGTGATACGTAATTTTTGAAATTACTTAAGTTTTGAATCATTTGCAAGGCTTTTTTTTTTACACTTTCAAATAAAAAAAAACCCCAACAAAATCCAGGCCCGAGGTATTTAAAATATAATTGATTTTGCTTAAAGAAATGCAATTGAAATCCCTGTGTACCATGCATTATCGTCATAAAGATTTAATGATGTTAAAAACCAGAGCAGGGAAGCTACCGTCCTGCAAATAGACATTGTTAACACAAAGCACAGAGTTACAAACAATACTTCCCTACCACTAAAGAAGTGCCTGGCACATGATCATCAGCAGCCTGGGCTGTAGAGTCACTCCCAGGCCAGCGCCACTGAGAGGATTGTCTGTGCTGTGCTTTCAGGCTTGGGACAACAGGGCACTTCATCATCCTGGCAAAATTATGGATTGATTTTTCTACACACATAATGTTCATCTTGATTTAATATGCTTCATTCCAGTTGGATATTCTGGTTCAGTAGTGGATTGTTTTAAAATAAAAACAGCTGCAAAACCCCTATGGCAGATGAAAACAGTGGCAATTGATTAGCTGTCTTTATTGTGAAGTTTATTAAATTTGATGTAATTGATTCTGATGATTCAAGGTTTCTACAAATCTCAGAGCAGCTGCTTCAGAGGAATGGGACTGTGAGCCTTGGCAATTGAACAGCTCATAGAGAAAACTAACAAGTAACTTTTTAAAGGAACTTTTCTGGCCTTCTGAAATGACCATGATTTATTTCAACAGAGTAGAGTAAGGACTTATTTGTTCCTTTCTGCTGTTTCCATATCCAACATTTCATGGGCATGACACTAACATACTTTGAAGAAGGACCACTTGGCCACAAGCAGCCACCTGCCTTCCCCAGACATCCTTTTGAATTCCCTTCAAACATTTTAGGAAAAAGTAGGACCACTTGAACAGCAAGGTGACCAGCAAGCAGCTTTGTTATAAGTGGGAGTACAGGAGATGTCATGGCCTACAATCCCTGACGGATCTGAGCCTTCAGAGGCTCAGCAGAGTAGGAGGTTGATGTGAGTTCACAGCACCCAGGTGCTGGCACCATGCTGCCTTTTCCTGGGACCTCTGTGGACTGCTGTGTGCACCCTTCCATCACATCCCACTGTGAGTGCTGGGGGACACTGGATGAGCAGCACCCAGGAATGACTGGTGGGTGTACTGTCCAGTTTTGCTGTTGAGGGTATGGGGGGGTCAAATAGCCCCAGAGCACAGGAAGGGCAGCTAGAAGATCTTATCTTCTCAGTGCAGTTCCCAAAGATGATCAGAATGAACATGGTATAGGTGCAGCTGCCAGTCCTGGGGTCCCTCCTCATTTCTTCAAGCTTCCTTCCAAGCCCTTATTGCAAATCCTCCTCTGGTTAGCCTACTTCTACAACTTCTGCTCCTTGTAAATGTCTTATTTTTAAAAAGCCACCATATGGGGGAGGCAGGAAGCAGAGCAACCACCAGGCTTGCCAACAGCCAAGCAGCAGAGGCTTTGCCTCAGCTGAGCAGCAGAAATGCTGAGATGGTCTGGCACCTCATTGGCCAACGGGGCACGACAGAGCTGCTGGGAGTGCCATCCACCCTCTGCATGTGCTCAGCCCAGCACAGTGCACACACACGCAGTGCACACACACAGAGCCTCTCCTGGGACAGTAAACAAGGGCACCATGGCCAAACAGGCCCTGCAGGTCCAGCAAGTCTGGCCCTGGGTAACCAGCTAGCCTCCAGCACCAAGGCAGACTGGCCTTGCAGTCAGTCAGACCATTACCTGGTCATTCATTAACAGTGCTCTCCCAAGCCTAACATTGGCTTTTCCCCTCACTGACTAATTACAAACCAGTATAGCCCTCCCTTTAAGCCAGACGAGGTACTTGCCAGCACAGGAGCTCTCCCTGCCGGAGTCCAGAGGAGGGCCACAAAACCGGTCCGCAGGGCAGGAGCAGCTGTCCTATGAAGAAAGGCTGAGAGCTGGAGTTGTTCAGCCTGGGGTCCAGGAGCCTCTGTGGGGCTTTCTTTTCAATATATACAGTTTGTAAGAAAGACTGAGACAGACTTTATTGGGGCCTAAGGACAAGAGGCAGGTTTTTAGCTCAAAGAGTGTTTATACTACATGTAAGAGAATTTTTTTGTGGTGAGACATTGGAACTGTTTGGCCAGGGAACTGACAGATGCCCCTGCCTTGGAAATGTTCAAGGTCTGGTTCAATGGGACTATGAAGACCCTCATCTCATAAAAAAGTGTCCATGGCAAAGGGGCTGGACCATAAAATCTTTAGAGGTCTCTACCAATCCAAACCATTCTGCGAGCCCATGACCAAGGAGGCTGCTGCTTGCCAGACAGCAGTGTTCAGCTCCCAGCAGCTGCATCAACTTTCCACTCTGTTCTACCATAGCAAAAGCTTGATGGGCCCAGCCTTGTAATTAATCCCTAGTGGGCTTGAAGTTTTGACTGCTTGCAAAAAATTACAAAATTTAAGTTGAGAGAAGCATGCTGTAGCTTGGAGGTGGAAGCCTGGCTGACACTACCTGCCAGCTATTTACACTGGTTGCTGTTGGAATCCTTTTTGGAATAAGGGAATACCCAAAAAATGAGGAAAAAAAGTAGATACGCAATTTCAGAAGAGACAGCAGACCTACCTAAGCTGTTAAAGAAGTTAAAGCCAGTCTTCTCTTTAAACTTTCATCTGTCTAAGTCTTTCATCTATCCCAGAAACTTACTCTGCAGGGTGTTTCTTTTATTTTGGACTTCCACAGCTATAATGGCAGTAGGAAAGGCCCGAGGACAGGTGTTGGAAGCCATATGCTTGCTTCATAGGCTTCAACAGGCTGGAGTGAGGTAAAAAACAATTTTTAAAGTACTATACAATTAAATCATCCAACCCTGTCTCTATCTAGGTGGGTGGATAACAGCTGGCTGCAAAAAAAAAGAATGCTGAATGTAACAGGAGCAGAATGCAACAAGGAAAAAGTCCAAGCTCCTATTATTCCAAGTACAATCCTCAGAATAAACCCTTGACACATAAAAAACAGGAACTGAAATCACGGGCCACTTTGCTGTTACAGCTGCCTATTTTTCTGGACTGTTTGGCAGTCTGTGTGGTGCTCCCATAATTGTCTCTGCCTTGAATTTGAGTACCAGAGCTTCAGAACACCAAAGCCTGACAGCAGAGAGTGGCCCTCACTGTGGCAGGGGAGAGTTTGAATTTTCAGAAAGATTTTTAGAAGACAACCCAAAGAATGAGAAAAGCTCCATGGGCAACTTTTCAGATCTTGGGCTGATCCAGCCTTTTCTGTAAAGTTTTCCCTGGATTTGGACTCAGCAGCCGTGGCTGCAAGAGCCAGAGGCACAGGAGCAATTCAAGGCTCTTCCCCCAGAATGCCAGTCTGTGCTCTGAAGTCACAGAAGCCTGCCCAGGGCCCGGGGCTGTGAGCATCCCAAACTCATCTAAACGTGGGCCACCATTGTCCTAGCAGATAATTTCCAGCTGGACAAGAGCCTACAATTGCACTGATCTGGCTGAAAACTTCAGCAGATGCCACAGAGGGGTGTGAGGCTGTGCAGCACGGAGATGCCAGCAGCACTACCACAGCCCTCAGGCAAGACCTGTGGTCACCTCTACTTGTCACCAAACCACAGTCAAGCTCACATGCAAGATTCTCACAGCCATTGCTGCTCTCAATGTAGGGAAAAGATTACAAGACACCTTACATAAACAAAATCTTCCTTCTCTTAATTCTTAACCTTCCTTCCCACCCTGCAGCACTGAGCACTTTGCAGCTTTTGCTTTCATTTCTAAGGGATGTAACCCAGGTCTCCTTGGAGGCAGGAGACCTCCTGGCTTTACCAACCTTTGCAATGTTCCTAAGTTACCAGTGCTGTGCTTCAAAGCCTGGCTAGACCTCAGAAGTGTGCAGGTCCATCTCACTGCTTGCAGTTTAAGCTATGGGAATGTTGCCAAAACAAAGTACAAAAAGAAATAAGATTAAAAAGCAAACAGACTTTCAGGAAGAAAGGCTGCACTGACACTGCTTTACTGCCCCTCTCTTGCCCCCATCCATTTTATCAGCCCATCCTGTTAGCAAATACTAAATGCAATTGAAAACCACTAAAAATCCATAATGGTCATTTTCGTACTTGAGATTTGGCAAGGCAGACTGAACTGTCTGTCCTGGGGTGGCTGCTAATGAACAGTGCAGCTTGTCTGTAAGTGGTTTGGGTTCCCTCTCTGTTCCCCATAAACATGTGAAGTATTTAATGCAGGGCTTAATTGAGGTTGAGGTATATAATGTTGTTTTATTTAACGGTTGCTACTGAATTGAAAAAAGGCAAGTGTTCAAAGATAAAAGAAAATGCTTTTATGGCCTCAAAATTAGGCCCTGTTGTGTAGCAGCACAAGTACAAACCAAGTTCCCTTCTGCAAGGGCCAACTGCCAAAGTGAAGTAAGTGCCTTTCTTCAGGGAAGATTAATCCAATATATACACCATCAGCAATCTCAAAATCTCTATCAAGGTGCTTAAGTTTCTGCACTGGAGCCTATCAGAAAAAAAAACCCTGAACACGTGACCCATGACAGCATCAAGTAGCTTGGGGCCAGTCTTACTGACTCAGGTAATGATGTTCCTGCCCCAAGTGTACATCACCACCACAGTTCTGTTGCCAGAACTCCCAACAGCTGCAGGAGTCCAGGTTTGCAGGGTTTCCTCTGGAAACCAGGTTTCCTGGTTTGCAAAAAGGAGACATCTCCTAGTCATCATAGATGGTGGAAATGAGACTCCCATGCAGGAGGGGCCAGCAGAGCCTGTACATACCGTGGTGGGAAATGGAAACTTCCATGATGGTGAAGGCTGAGAGATGGACAACAGCTCCTGCTCTGGCAGAGCTGCACCCACAGGTCGGAGCCAGTGCCACAAAGCCCCCAAGCCAGACAGAGGTACCAGTTTGTTGTCCAGTCTGGAGGTACATTTTCTCACTTACTGAATACAAAGTCATGATACAGAGCAGCATTCACAGCCTTTCAGCCAGGGTGTAACCAAGGGGGCAGATTGCAATCTACAGATGGCTTGATTTAGAGAACAAATGACATTTATCCAGGCTAATACTCCTCTGGAGTATTAAGGCATCTGCTGTGTTTCTAACCCAAGGAACATCCTGTAGGCACCAATACAGACATACAAGGTTACCCTCCAAATGAGAAGCCTGCCTTTGCTTTCCCATTGTTTAGAAAGTGCAAGACACTGCTCCCATCTTCATCACTCCTCTACTCCCAAAGGTTTAGTATTCCCCTGCAGAAGAGGAAAACCAGAAAATCCTCCCTAGAAGGAAACAGATTTCTTAGGTATGCAATTCAGAAAGTGTTTAAAATATCTCCTTAGAATTCTCCACTAGAACCAAAACCAGATCCTCCACTGTACCCAAACTCATTTCATTAACAAGAGCCCCTGAATGAAGTGACAATCCTTAAAATACACCTCATCCAAAATACCTCATCCAAAATATAATCATGAGTGAAAGTAGGTAGTATGGTACTAACTCTGTACTGTCACAGAGATGGACAGCTACATCTGAAGCTTCCTATATTTTCAGCATTAAAATGAATGGTTCTCAGCATTCTCAGGAAGTACAATGAATTAGAATCCAAAGGAATCACAAAAGCACATTTAAGCACTTCTTCCCCCCCCCCCCCCCCTTCCCATTTCCTAATAACAGTATTTCATTTCCACAGGCAATACCCTTTTTAAATCTTTCCTAAGAATGAGTTCTTAATTCCCTATGTAACAAGCCCAAGGACAGCAACAACCTTATGGAAAGTGAGGCTTCAACCCACCCTCTGAGAAACCTCTGTATCACAGAGGGCACAACTAGAAATTCTTATCCAAATAAAACTCAGTAAGGGAGTAATTGCATCACCCAGCCTTTTGGAACCAAACTTTAACAGTAAGTCTAGTTTCTTTCAGCCTTCTCCTCCTTGGAGAAAAAACCTCTGTCCATAAAAATATCAAGAGCACTCAGATCTCACCTGTGGAAGGCAGGTGGACACCCGTTTTTAGTTAACATGACTTATGCCTGGCAGTCTGGGATTTAGATGATACTATTTACTTCATACTTACTTGGAGAAATAAAAGGTAAAAACAAAGGTACAAGAAATAGATTACCATGGGTATTACTACTACCCTAAGCAAACCCTATTTTCAACCAACAGCTGCACAAATCACTGAGAAGTTTAACCACACACTTCACCGTGCACATCCACAAAAATAAATCTCACACACACACACACCCTTTTCTTCAGGCACAGCACAGTTATTAGCCCAATTGTACTTTGTTATGAAGCTCAGGCTCTAATTCAACGGGGGGAAGAGATTACATGACCTTCTCTTCTCCCAGGCTTCCAGCTCCTCTACCTCTGAGCTCTCCAGGCTACAGATCAAGGCAGAAGAATTTCCCATCAGAACTTCTTACAACCTGAGATAAAATTTCAACTACTCTTAAAACGGGGTTATACCCCTCTATCCAGCTTCATCTAATTGCTCTTCTTTCTTGTCATCAATTGAATTTGCAGTTTAACTTACACGTTCACTCACCTCCAATGTGGCCTTTACTGAGGAAACGCCCTACCTCCTCTCATCCCCACTTGAGTAACACATTATTTCTGTGATCTGTTGCACTCCAAAAAGACAACTCCTACTCTCCAGCTTCTTACCACCTCTCCATAATTATGGCACTATAGAGGAGGTGCCAAAATCAAAAGAACTAATAAAGCTATTCAACTACCTCTACCTTACTGGAGACCTCATTCATGTTTGATACACCAAAAATTTCCAGAAGCCAAGTTACTCTCAAAAACCTATTCCAGACAGTTTAAAACATGTGCTAACACCCTAGCTGAAAATATTGCACCATGTGCTTCTTTAGTGAGGCAAGAATTCTTAGGATAGTTTAAAAATTCCACCTCTTTACCATCAACTGAAATGTAAAATGCCCCAAATAATCACAAGTAAGGCTTATAAAAAACATATTTGAGCACACCCTTTGTAAAAGCAACTCATTTTAAATATATCAATACTTGAAAAAAGTCTTTCCTTGCATGTTGGCCCAGTTAATTATACTTAGTGCTCTAACAAATCGACTTTTTATATGAATTTATCTACCTTCATTTTCTTACTGCTTAATATTCCATGTCTGCTAAACTTAAAGCTCATTAGTAAGTATTTCCTATGTGTAGGTATTTACTAACTGAAATTAAGTCACTCTTCAACCATCAAGTTAATCATGCTGAGCTCCTGCACAGCCACCTTCTCGTTTTTCCAGTACTTTACTCCTACAGCTTTTCCCTGAGCCTTTTACAGTGTCTCCCAAAGTAGAGTTTTCCAGGACTGGTTATACTAATGCAAACAGAAAAAACATACACACATTTTAACTGCATGTCAATCTTTGATCAAACAATTTTTCAGCCAAGTAGCAAGTATGGATGACTGTATGCGTTATGTGTGTACTTTCCCAGCTTTAATTCACATTTTTCTTACATTTAGGTTCTGGACATACACAGTAGGAACCTCGGTTATTTCCTCCCAGTTGAGTTGCTTCAAATCTTTTGTTTTCATGGCTGTACTTTGCACAGCAAGGAAGGCTGTTTTACAACAGTAACCGATGTAAACTTCTACTGGTTATCAGTTATCTCCAAACCGCTTGGCTTCTACCTCAAGTAACGTCTGAAGGTCCCAATCCGCTACCCTGGAGGAAGGCCAGGTGTTTGCTTGCAACTGAATTAATTAGAGATCTTGGCTGGCATCACAATTTCTCTGTTCATGTTACTCCTCACACTTATATAACTGAAGATACTGAGACTTTATCCTTGTGCCAATATCTGGCCCTTCCCAAGAGCTAATTTTTTAGGAAGCCAGAAATCACTTCCCAGACAACACCCTGTTTCCTAAAGCAGCAGATCACTATCTGTTGTGCCCTAGTCCAGCATACACAGCCAAGGGCTCTCCTTACACAGACCTCCAGTCTCTGAAGCATTCCCTTCCAGAGCCACAAATTACTAGAAAAATCTATGTTCAAGCTAAGATCTTTTATTCACAAAACAAGGACTCAAGGCAAAATTATTTCATTAGCTCTCTACTCTCAGTGCTATTCAGAGTCCTTGTTTTGGCTTTGGGGAAGACAAAGGCAGTGAGTTACACACAGCACACCAAGTGTAGCTCGTGGAAAAAAATCCAAAATGTGACTAACCAGGCAAGGCCTAGGTTCATGGGGATACTTAAAAGCTCCCTGTGACACAAACTGCATCGCATCTCTGCAGGACAAGCTACATGCTTTTGTCAAAGTACTTTCTGAGAAAATATCCTCCCACTCAAGGACAGCCTGAAACTGCTGAACCCAAATCCATTTAGGGGACAGGACAGTCACAAAGCTACTCCTAGGAACCCCTTCAAGCTGATGATGAAATGGCTGAAATGAAGCCATTTCTGACTGAAGGACACCAAGCCTTCTCGTAGGTGGGTGGGACTACAGAACCACAGAATATCCTACATTGGAAGGGACCCACAAGGGTCATTGAAGTCCAACTTCTGGCCCTGCACAGGACTTTTAGTTAAGCTCCAGTTATATGTTTTTAACATAGTTGCATAGAAACCTTGTAATCTTTGGGATGCTGAAAACCTAAAATTTCCACTGCCTGACAACAATAAGCATTAATCCATTCTTGATGGTTATTGCCACAGTGCTCTTCAGTAAACACTGACTTTGGAGGATTTACATGTATTTAAATATTATCCTTCTTTCTTCCTCCTTCCCCCTCACCCCCATCTGGAAAGAATTATTCTGCAAGTCAAATGACAATCATTTGAGTCATACAAAACAACATGAAACCAAGACTGTCAGTAGATTTATACCACATCCTTTAGGAGTTTAGTTTAGTTTCACATAGTGAAACATCTAATGGCTTTCATAATTTTCAACAGATAACTTGAAATTAGCCATACCACAAACAAAGCAGCAGATACACAGTTTCAAAAAACTCTTCACTGATTTTTTTCCTGTGCTATGTAGAGTATGCCATTTAAAGCACACTTAAACATTCAGCTATTTTTAGGGGTTTTCCCCACTTCTGAGTACAGCGTTACACAAAAATCAATAGATAAGAGATTATCTTGTTCTAGAAGACATAGCACACTAGTCATACATGGCTGACGTTATTCTAGATGTAAATTTGGAACAATATTAAAATTTAATCTCCTTCTATGGTCCTTCATGCACAGTTTCCAAAACAAATAAATGAACCACTGCTTTTGTGTGTTGTCCCCACCACTTCTTTTTTTTTTTAACTATAATTTTTATTTAAATAAGACACAGGAACTTCTATATTGAAAAAAATACAAAACAAAAGCCACACATTTCCTTGTGTAAAGCAATATTGTGTGATAACTTGAATACTGTTCAGCACAGTGGCTAGAAATAACAGTACAACTATGTACAAAACTTTAAACAGTATTTGACAAATTTCTACAGCTGGATGTAGAATACAATTGAGATAAACAACTGCTGGGAAATTTACATGGCAAAGCATTAGCTTTAACACATTTGGTTCAAAACCTTCAATTCTGCTAAGAACAAATGTGCATTTTAATTAATATTTAGTTTCTCATGGAAAAAAATATAAAGATCATGTAATGGCATTGCAAATATTGTACAGAGTTCAGCACTGATCTAAAAACCACTCATCATATCCCCTGGTAACCTAACACCAATAACTGAGACTACAATTTCTTACCTGGACATAACCAGAGCATAAAAAGGTCACCATACTGCAATGTTAGTCTAGAAAGAAAAATATTAAAAGGAATCGATACTTACATCACAAGTATTCTCTCCCCTTTATCTTCAGTCTATAAAATATATAGTGTTTTCACCTAGGCCTGAGATTAGTAGGGTTAAAGATGGCTGTTGCGTTTCAAGAAGCTTTTTCACATGAAAATGGTTAGAGACAGATCTCTCTCCTTCTACATTTTCTGCAAGGGGAGTCAAAAAACAGTGGATGTTTTATAGGCTGCAAATTCCGCCTTGTAAGACAGCGTTAACAAAAACTCAGTAATAAAAAGGAAGCAATGTTTTATCTCAAAAAAAAGCACGTATCTAGTGAGTAGTTACTGATGGCTCACTCTCATCCCCCTACAATCTCATCTTCAAAAGCAGAAAAAAACATAAAAGAGCATGTTTAAATGCTCCTAGTAGCTGCAGGCTACTAATCTCTTCAATTCCTGGAAAAGGTGAACCTTATTCTCTAAGGAACAGACAGCATAAACGTAGTTCCACCAAGCTGAAAGCAATGGAGCAAGAACATCAAGTTTACTTTGCCTTTGGGGTCCCCTTTGTATCACAGGAAATTATCTCTGAAAGCAATGCTCCTCTTTTTCTAGTACAACAGAAGAGCACCACAAACCCAATTTTGCCATGTACTATTTTGAAAAAGTGTCCAGCCTGCAAAACCAGGATTATTTTACATGGAATTTTTTTTTATTCACACTTAAGCAGGGGGGAAAGCACACTTTTACAAACACAGCTTAAGTAACTGAAATTTATGGGAGAAGCTTTAAGTAACATGAACTTAAAACTATTGTTTTCCCCACCCCTCTTAGAACACCCACTTGCTACTTCTGGACTTTCATCCAAACACAATTACTCACTACATAAATAAAACACTGCTCATCTAACACTGCTCAAAAAAATCTGAAAACTTATTTCCAACCAGCAAATGAATGAGCATTTCCAAAAGAGAAACTAAACATTAATTTGACTTTTAGACGGTAACAGTAGCATTTCACATCCTTAACTGCCAACAAAAACCATGAGAGGAAATCCCCAATTGTCCCCCCGTGAAACCTGAAAGAATTTCTGTCCTTTAACAAAAACAGTCTTGTCTTTCGAAATCCTCTCACACACAACGTGGAATGTTTCTCATGTACAGCCTAGTACTGAACACTTTATTTGCAACAGTTTAACAGTCATTAACTGAGCAACACCTGAAACCTTTAAATGCCACAATTTTACATCTATTGAAATGACAGTAAATGCAACAGTTGTTTTACTTGTAAGCACATGACAAAGTGATATACATCACAGATTTGCTGGTTCTCCTCATGTTCACCCATGCCCAGGGTCATCATTCACCTGGATCTGAATGCACTTATTCCAAGAAAGTGGAATGTAATGAGGAAATATAATGCATAAACAAGGAAAGGCAAAAGAGTGATGTTCCCTCTTTAGCTTTGTAGCTGTAAAATATCTTATATTCCAATATGATATACATTCCAAGTTACCTGAGTTTACACTTCAAGAGAAGTACCTGAAGCTAGGCCATAGGGTGGGCACTGTGCAACTGCTGTGGCCATTTTTTTTTTTTTTTTTGCATTGTGTGTATTACAGAAGTTAGAAACATAAACACCTGGATCAATTGTAAACATAATCCTGAAGTACAGTATTTTCCATAGGACACAACACAGCAAGACATTTTCTATTCAGACAGGCAACATTTTTTTATATATAGAGAGAGCTTATTTATACTGTAGAGAATTTGAAACAGAACACAGGACACAGTACTAATCTGGTCAAACGTACTATGAAATGCATAGTCTCCACTTAAAACGCTTAATGTAATATGGATTCTGCAGGCATTACTGCTTTCTCACAAAAAAATGCTGAATATGGATTCTGTCCCTGCCAAGAACAGTGTTGAGATATTTTTTTGAATGCTGCTAAGTATTCCGTGGTGTTCTGAAAGGTTGCCACCTCATGCAGATGTATCTGAACTAGGATCTCCTCAGTCCTTGTCCTGGGGCAGAGGCCTGCTCCACCTTTCTCTAGATTAACACATAGCTCTGAGGAGAGGAATGGTCTTCAGTCTGAATTTCTTGCAAAAGCGGCTGCTGCTGCTGGGACGGTTGCTGTACTGGGATCTCTGGGGAGTCCATTGTGCTGGTGTCATCTGACAGAGATGAGAAAGAGACCCGAGACGAAAGCTGCTCAACAGTCAGGGTGCTCAAACCTGTGCTTTGACCAGAGTTTGGAGAGTTCTTCAGCGTCAGGTCTGAAGCAGGAAGGAGGGGGCCCAGAAGTTTCACAGGACAGAAAGCTGATCCGGTTGGGATGAAATTAACCTTGTTTTTGTCAGGACATGAAAAGAGAGGGGCTGAGACAGGCTGACGAGACCTACAACGAGAAAAGAAGATTATATATCTGGCCAGCTGAGATGTTTTTCACATTATGAATTTTGTGGTTCTATACATTGCTAAAATGTGAATGACAAGGAATGGGATTAATCGGACAGAGGGGCAAACATCTTCCATATTGGTAGTCAGCTAACTGATCCACAGCATTAAAAATAGTACCATCACAAAAAATGACTTGGTAATTACTGGACAAACATGCAACTTCCAGCACAGAAAATCTGCAATACATATGCACATGAAAAAATGCCACGGCTAATTTAGAATGGCACAAATTCTTCTTTGATAAGTGATGCAGCAACAACATATTTAGTCATTTTAAATTCCTTTGAGGACCTCCATAAAACAGACCTCTCATTTCCCATATTCCATAATTTGTCTGGAGGCTTTTTCCACAACCCAACATTGCTGCCTTTACCACCCAGCAAGAAGCAACGAGTGCTGTTAGAGCAAGAAATGTCCCTTGATAAATTCTTTCATCCACAGGAGCTTAGCATGCAACCTCAACAGCATGTGCTGTGCTCAAATACTGCTGGGTCTAGAGGAAAAAGACATGATGTCCATGAGTTTAATTTCCAATTTCTTGCTCAGCAAAAATATTGAGCAAAGTCTATGCCATAAGCTACTACCATCTACAAACATTTTACATGTTTCATTCCATTTTCTGTGTTTTATACACATCAAAATGCAACCTATGCTTGAAACAGATAATTATGAAAAAGGGAGTTTTTGTTAAGCCATGAAAATTTAAAATGTAAAAAAAAAAATACATGGAAATAGGTTTATATAAATGCTTAGGAAATTAGTGTACCTTATCTTTCCTGCTTGGATTTTTGTTGCCTTTTATAAATGCACAGAAAGAGGTAAAAGACTCAATTTTCTCTTCACACCAATGTAAACACTTTAACTTCTCTTCTGCACAAACTATAATAATAGTTTGCTCCTGAAAAACCCATCAGCTGGAATAGTTTATTCATCTGCAGTTGAATAGGCTCAGTAAACAGGTTTACTGCTTTGCAGATACCAGCTGATATAAAAGGCATTACTTACGACATTTCCTCAAAGACCTTCACTCGCTCACATCCCTCTGGGGGCTCTCGTTTGAACATGTAGCTGTTGTTTGGTTTGGGAGATGAGGCATACTTGGGCAACGGTGAGCTACTCCCACTGTCTGAAAATTTAAAGCAGTTATATTACTAGAGATTGAGAGTGCTTTTTAAGTAAGTTCGATTTCCAAACAAGATGCCTTTTTTCACAATTTAGCCACTATGCTGGTTTGCTTCCACCACAATGCTTCCTTTATTGCAGGCTACTTCTAACACCCTTGTACAGCATATTTCTTCTGAGTATCAGCTTCGGTGCAGCAGCAATCTACTGTATAATAACATATAACAGGAGGGTATTTTTTTATCCAGAACACTGCAATCGGAACAAAGCAGAGCTGTGATTCTGGAAACAAATACATTCTTTATTACATAGTTCAAAAACCATAAATGAACAAGGTAATATGCATAATACATGCAGAAGAATTATGAGTGGTAATGATAAAACACCTCACTGTATAAACAGTGTTATCAAAGATGTGTGTATACAGCTTGTATCTTATTTTAAAACAATTCTTCACCAGAATATTGACCTCATCAGTCTCAAACAGCTCAGAAGTTGCAATGAAACAAGACACATTTGTTACACAGGTGCTGCTAACTCATCATTACAATGTTTTATTTTACCTGCTTCACAGTTGTGAAGTTGCTTTAGTATCTAGAATAAAATTTCCACAGTTTAATTTTCTCATCATTACTGGCTATATGGTATAGGTATTCATCATAACTCCAGCTGTGTGTGTATTTTAACCAGACACACTTTGAATTAGAGGTGTGAAGATCTAGGACAAAAGACAATGGGCAGATTTATTTGTACTTCTCTGAAAGTATGAGAGAAGGCTCAAGTCTGGTAATGACAGTAGCACAGAAGTTTGAAATATTAAGACTATGAAAGGGTTCACTTTAAACAGTCATGCTGACAACTTGAGAGTAAATGCACTAAGGAAATAAAGCAGGTACAGACATAGTAATCCACAGAAAATTATCTTTCTGCAGTGGCTTCTACCTTTTCAAAGAGCAACATCTCTCCCAGGATAATATTATTGGTTCCCTATTCCCTGCTTAGGATTACAATTAAAAATGAAATAGCAAAATTAATGAGGACCCACCAACTTACAAATACACCTTAATTGGAGAGAATTAGCTGCTCTTGCTTTAATTCTTTTGCGATCTTTCCACTAATGTGGAATACATTATTTTTAACTCAAGTTTATAACCTTTGTTTACTTTCCTGTTGCACACATGTGTTGCCTTTTCAGCTATCCAAGCTTCAAGCACTATGATCTAACTTCACCGAAGTGGACAGATTTGTCTTTAACAGCTTGCAGAGAGTAACTACACAAACTATTGTATTATCATGACTCAAATACAAAGGCTAATCATTAAATGTTTTGAAACATTTCTGCTTCCTCTTACAACAAGAAACAAATCAACTCAAATGTTACACTTCCCTTTGAAGATTTATTATGGAAGATATGAGATAAAAAAATGTTGAAGTGAACCTCAGCAGCACATTGATTATTCAGCTCTTTGCTGCTATAGAATGAATACAGAACTTCTATTTACAGAATTTTGGTGTTAACTGCAAAGGCAGAAAATGCTTAGAGATGATACAGGATATTTGCCAAGTTGGGAGCACAATGGTCCTGTTGGCATCTTTCCACTGCTGGCACACACCACTCATTCCAAACACAGAAATCATTAACAGAACCCAGACAGTTCGTTTCCTCCTTCTAATATTTAAAATTGAAGATCCAAGTTTCTATTTAAAAAATTAGAGACATAAAATGTACTACTGTTCATTCCACTGAATAGTGGAAAACCATGGCAGCACATCCAAGGGAAGAATCAAACAGAATTCAAAGTTAAGTCATTTCTTGGAAGATTTAAGAGTCTTGTCTACTAGCCAGTTCAGCTTTCAATCAAGTTTTTGGTTTAGTTAGCCCTGCCTGGCTGAAATTTTCTACACAAGACAGCTGCTAAACAAGTGTCTCTCTTTACCCTCTCTACTTTTAAAGTTGATGAAGTTTTAATATTTTCATTTTGACCAAAAGCACAGCACACACTATTTGAAGAACACGCATGGTTGTGAGGAGACTCGCACGTACAAGCCGGGTGTTGGGTGAGAGCAGAAGGGACTGGGAACACAGGCCACGAGTTCAAGTGGCAAGAGGTGGAATTCAGTGCTTAAGCCAGTCTCCACTTCTGTATCCTGTAAGCTCTGCAGCGCTAAACTGTCGTTGCGCATTAATCCCTGACACAGCAAATCCACGTGTGCTATCCGAGTGTTTGATGGGCGCCTTTCCTGCTCTGAGGCCCCGAGGCCGAGCCCTCAGGTCCCACCAGGAGGGGGCGCCCTGCTGGCGTGCCCCAGCCCACCCATCCCATCCCATCCCGTCCAATTCCATACCATTCTGTCCCATTCCACCCCATTCCATCCCCATTCTACCCTGCTGATCATGGAATCTTTAAAGGGAGTTTCGCTGCCACAAACATGCAGCAGACAACATGGAGCCTTATCACATGGAATTTCTGGACATATATTTAAAACTTTAATTCTGTTATCTAGAAAACATTTTAAGAGTGTCATTAAAACACTAAAAATACTATTTTAATCTTGAGACCAGAAATTATAGCTTGCACGTATTAGAACAACAGAAAGGTAACTAAAAAAAAAAAAAAATCCATGAAACAGTTTTTTGAGTGACTATACTTAAAAAAGAAACTTTGCCAGTGAGCCTTGGGATTACTTTTGATAGGTTCAAAAAGAACTAATAAGACTACCCAAAGATTTCACTACCAACTTTCCTTTAAAGAACTCTGAATCAGATGCCCAGAATTTGACAAGCATTTTCACAAATGTGTTACTTTTAAGAGCCTGCTAGCAACAGTCGGACTACTAAATGCTATATAAAGGCACCTAAATCAAAATCCCTGAAAAAATCTGTATTTGTACAAAGAAACCCCTCCAGATTGTCTTCTTGTATGTTCAGATGCCTTTGAACTTCACCTCTGTCACAGCTGCTGAGGATGCTATGTAGGGATCTGAATTACAGTTTCATGGACCAGAACATCACAAAACAGATCTAGTGAAACCAGTAGCTTTAACATAAAATCATAAAGCCAGGTGTCATGAAAATACATTCCTTCCCAACTCTTCCTTGTTTGCTCTAATCAATACTCTACAGTAGCACTGTTCTGTTCAGAGCAATATTGTGGGCCTTTTCTGAAAATTAGCTTTCACTTGCTTTTGAAATATTCAATTATTTAACAGCTTCTTGCAGAAAGGTAAACCCAACAGTTGATAGAGTCCAAAGGGCAGCTGGGAGGGCCTCAGGCCAAATCACAGCTTTACATAGGAAGTAAAAGATGCTTTAGAAATGTAATGCAGTGCTGTGTCTGTACAGAGCATTGGTTCCTCTCACTGCTTATGTCTCTCAGTCAAACTAACCTTCCTTTCCTATTCAGCAACACATCCCACAACCATTAATAACGCTGATAACTCCACTTTTTAATGGTAAAGCCAAGTTATTTCCATCAAGAGGGAAACCAAACCTTTAGAAAAGTAACAAGAAAACATCGTCAAAACATCCACATTTGGTTACAGAATGCATATTTCTGAACTTAACTGCCTCACAAAAAACTGATGACGGTTTTATTCTAGTTCACAAAAGCCTTTCAAATGAAGGTGGGAAAACCTTCCCAAGTTTTTATTGTATAGAGCAATTGACAGCCACAGCAAATGTAATAAACTGTCCCTCAAACTTGCTATTCTGTTGTAATTTCTATCTATATCCCTCATTTATTTATAATTTAATGATTTTGAAGTAACATTCAGAACAACTGCCCTGTAGCATCTGGATGATAAGCAAGAAAAAAAAGCACCTTTCTGACTATACTTTTATAGCCTCTGAGCAAATTACTTTCTCTTGGAAAACTGCTACATATTTTCCTAGTTTTTACCTTGCCCTTAAAGAATTAAGTTGTGATGAGAAGTTCAAGCTTTTATCTTCCATATGCACAGTACTACCTATCTTACTTAAACTAATTTTAAATTGCCATTATGATGACTTAAAACACTGGCTGTTTATCATCATCACCTACACACTCCTCTAGGAGAAGACTTCTGATACAAGCCTAGCATTAAAGCCAGTCTTAAAACCAAAATCCACAAATAAGTATCTACTCATAAATTTCACTCCAGTCAGCTGTTCAAAAAATCCAAGGCAGGAGATAAACAGCCTTGAAAAGCATTAAAAAGGCTAGATGCCATATTTCAAACTCTCTTCACCCGCTATTGCCAATAAATGTACCACTGAAAATTCCCATTACTGTGATAAAGGAGTACTGACTGCAAAAGGAATTATTCATTTCCTTGCTTTTTAACTTATATTTGTTATCAGGACATATATGAACCAATTTACATGTCAAGATGGTTTTTTGTGTGCTAATACTTTAGTAGATGTTTCTGTAGCAATTCAGTCTTGACAATATATTGAAATTCACATACATAGTATAAGAAAGGAGTATGGTAGGGAGTATAAGCTATATTTTTCTTATTTTTCAAGCATAGGCAACTATCACTTTGAGCTAAGACTTTAAATGGTTAATTTACACACTTGCACACACACACACACATTCAGCTCAGGATTCTGGGCAGATGGATTTATTTTTTACTATTTCCTTTTAAATCCAAGATGGGGGAAAAAACCCTTCAGAAATCAAGAAAAGCTAGTATTTCTCCTGCTGACTTCCCCAATCCTATTCCCAAATTACTTTAACTATTAATAAACAGATAGTACTTACAAAAAACCACTTAATTATAACCACTTACTTATAACCTCAAAACACTGCTATCCTTTAGCTCATTGGTAAATATATGCTAAAACTTAGAAGTTTTCATTTCCTCTGAGAAACTTACTCCTCTTAGCTTGCATGATTTACCCAAACCCTATATCCTCCATACTGAAGTCCATGTTTCAGCTAGCTGATCAGAAGCACAAGGGTAATTTTATCAGTAAACAGTTGTCAAAAAAACACGGTCTTTTTTACACTGGTGCCTATATTCTCATACTATATTCTCTAGACTCATAGTCTGTCAGTAACTCTTAATTACTGAAACTCCAGTTGTACTCCAACTATAAAAACCAAACAACATTTCACAGATTTCAAAAAAAACACAGGATATTGATAAACACATAAATTATTCAGAATTTTTGAGCTGTTATGCAGCATACACAGAGAAGTACTCTCTCCAGGTTGTTCAAACAGGTATCCAAGTTTCTTACCAAATAGCTTCAAGTGGAATGTAAGAGTTCAGAAGCAGAGTTCTTTTAAAGGTAGTCCAAAACTTCATCACCATTTTGAACAGCAAGCAACTCACCTATGATAAATATACAGTCTACCACAAACCTTCCTGAAACCCTTTTTAAATGTAGACGTTTTACAGTCTGAATTCTTCACATTATAATCTTCATGAATAGTTAACTGTTTGCTGTGCTCCTCTGACGTATTTATGGAAGATGTTTGTGAAGTTCCACAAACAAGAGGGAAAAAATATGTAAACAAACAAAACCAATTTTCAGGTAAATCCTCAATCCCTCCACAACCATCAAACAAAAACAAAAACTGATGTAATGAGAAAAATGAAGGTAGTTGTAAAAGCATGACATCACATGCCTCCCATAGGCAAAGGCAGGCCATTCTACTCTCACCTTTATCACGGTCATAGAGCAAATCTTCTGTTGAACAGGGACTCCCATCCTGAGATTCAGGAGGGCAAAAGGGAGAGACACATGGTGAGTGACTGCTGCAGCTGCTGCTGCGCTCCTGGACAGACGGAGTCTGAGTGTCAATGCTTCGGGTACTACTGCTACGATAGTGAGCAGGTAACGGCGCCCTTCGACCGTCTGGGATATCCAAAGGCTGCAAGAGAAACAAGCAATTCATGTTACAGGGAAAAGATCAAACTCACAAGCAATGTCAGCCTGTAGCACTCCTAAGTGAAGGCCTTAAGAAGAACAAACATGGTGTTTTTGAAAAAACACGATCTCACACAAGAGAATAATGCAAGTGTACAATGGATACAACATACATTAATTACACAGAGTACTGGGGCAATGTGCACATGTTCCAATGCAACGTTAACATCCACACTTCAATACATGCCAGTGTTGTTTTTATGGTTTTTACTATAGTTTTAAAAAAGGAAACCTCCCTCACTAATTATATTTAGTACTACAATTTTCAATAAAGGTCACTGCTATTGTAAAACAAAAACAAGTACCCTGACAGAGTTCACATGTGGATAAAAGAGAAAGTAGAAAATGTCAAATACAATGGCATGCTATTGCCATAACAACCAACTAAATTACAATTATAAAAGGAAACCATCCAAGCTTTGCTAGTAAGTTGTAATTCCCCAGCACACCCCTACATTCCATCCTGCTACAGATGATGCACACACAGCCTTGTAACAAGGCTCACAAGCTTTGTCTTGAGCCAAAGCTAGTAAGCTCTGTCTAGCTGGCACTGGCCAGAGTGATCCTGCATGCCATTCTGCAACATACTGCACAGACATGTTCACAGCAGCAGATTGGCACGCTATACTTACTTGTCCTTCCCAATGGAAAATTAGATTTTTAAATAAAGACAGTGATGCTTTAAATGTAAGAAATCAGGCGGGAATTAGAGTCTTGCTCACAAGTGAAGAGGAAAAAATGTCTGCAAGATTTAAACAATTTTTATTCTCACTTCAATGAGAACTGTGTCCAAACCATAGAGAACAGCTTAAATGTTCTAGCTACAAAAAATTAATGTCTTTTTCCTTCTCGCTTCAAGTGAACATTTTTATTTTATTGCCTCTCTTCCACATATATTCCAAAACTTTAACAGCTTGTTCCAGAGTCTAAAATTCAACCCAATACTTTTGCTAGCAATGAGGACATGACATTTACTGGCTGAGTGTCACATCCTCTCATTTTCAGCAACAGCCTATCCAGAAAACCACCACATATTATTCCAAGAGGCAGACGTAGAAGAGCAGGAAGGTAATTTTCTTCTTTTGAGCCTTCCAGTTAATACGATTTCATATTTCAAATAAGAGCAAAGAAACACACTATAAAGAGAACATTACAGTTGCTCCATCAAATGCTGTAAGGTTTGGGCACAGCTGTGTGGTCTGTTCCAATAGCTCAGTTCACCTTGCATATGCGTTACAACATGACTTGGTGCTCTAATCTCATCACCCCCAACAGGTTCTGACTCATTCAACGCACAAGACAGACCTGCAGCATTGTAGCATTTGTTACACAGACAGAAGAGAGAAAACAAGACTGAAGCTGTAGAAAGAAAGCAGTCTCATAATTATCATAACCAAACGAACCAAGGAAAAAAGCCAAAAAAACCACCACCAAACAAAAAAACTGCCATGCAAAACAGCACTTTTATTTCTCTCTCTGCCACAAAAATTCTATGAGATGTCAGGGAATCAGCTGAACCAACCTCTCTTTTATAGTATCTCTTCTGGATGCCCAGTTTATACAGGTTTGATTTGTAACAGTCCTCTGCATTAACAGATGCAGAAGGATACTACAAGTGCTGCAGTCTAAACTCCTAAATGGAATGCAACATCCTGAGTTACCTTAAGAACCACACTATAGAACCCTGATGGATTTGTGTTTCCTCATCCATAAAGTGTAAACAATATCTTTATTCTCACATAACTGTGATGTAAAGTGAACAGAATTTCGGACATGCTCCTATTATAAAGAAGCAAACTTTCAGGAAAAAAAATCCGATTTCTGACTTCAAAGCAAGGTTTAACAGTAAGCATGAGGACACAAACCTAAGGAGAAGGAAAAAAAAAAAATCAAACAGCTGCTCATTCAGGGCATACACTATGGTCTACGTAGCAGGTAAAACAAGGATTCCAGGGAGGGGAAAAAAACCAGTAAGTGATCACATAATTAAAGACTTCAAGATAACACAGATGTTCTTCCACACCTGGAGGAACAATGTAGTCTCAGGCAGTCAGGAAGTATATCCCACATCACATATCTCAATCTCCCCTAAACTAAAGCCTGAGGTACAAAAATAACCCATACTTTTGGACACATACCTAAACATACACACAAGCAGAAAAAGCTAAATATTTATCATTCTTTACAAGTGCAATAACATTTAAGGCATAGAAAATGCCAGTTAGTAACTCAGATTACTGTGCTTTTGTATTTATCTTTCTCTCAATGCTGAGAAGTGCAAAAATCTCCATGAAAATATCAACTAAAAGTATTTCACTTGTAAAAACTTTATGTATCAATGTAAAAAAATCCTCACTTTTGAAGTAACTTTCCAAGAGTCACGCCCTAACTACTCTAAAGCTAAAGTTCTTACAGCTTTACAAGATAAGAAAGAGGGTAACTAACTTGGTACAGTTGCTATTAGTTTCCATAATACCCAATGCATGGAAAACAACTAGGAATTACTGCATTCTATATGCTGTTTCTTGAGTGTTTTTTTCAAGTATGTCCAGTCATGTATTAACCTTAAGCAAAATGCATTCTGACAGGACACTTGTCCATCTCTACTGGGTATGTGTTCTTGGACACCGTTAGATACTGCTCTCATCCCCAGCAAATGTATGAAAATGCTCCATTTGACAACAAGCATGCATTTCTCAATACACTGTTAACATTCACCAATTTGTTTTCAGTATTGATCTTTTTGCTGGAAAAAACTTCAACAACACTCTACTTAGAAGAATCAGGAATGCTACCAGTCTATAATAATATAACCAATGGGAGTCTCCTCACAAGCTGTACATCTATTTGGGAGGCAACTTCTTGACAGCAAAGCATTCAATGCTACTGATTTAAAAGCGTTCCTCTAGACTGCAACACAAAGGCGAACATAGAAAAGTGCTTCTTCCTGCTGGCATCAGTGAAGCCATCAATGCATTAGATAAGGTGCAAGTGCAAAAACCATAATGTATCCTAGGAAGGAACACTTGGGAAAAAACAGTTTTCAGATGAAGGCTATGAAGATTTAAGTAAGAATCCTCTTCATCTGTGCAAAATAAAAGAAGTCATTTTATTACAAGATTAAGTTTCCAGACAGGTACATAAAACCACCTTGTCATCTCCTTCCAGAAATATCAAAAATGAAACAAGGAACTTATCACTGATTACATAAGTAATCAGTTTACTTACATTGTATGTTAGTCCATCAAAACATTGTTATTTCTAATTCTGTATACTTCATAGTTCTGGTACAATGTTTTTCCTAACAGGAGGCCTATGAATGTTGTCTGTGTTCTGCTACAGGGCACTTTTCATGATTTTCACTGCTGTATTGCATAAGAGGGAACACCTCTTATCCCCTAATCCCTTACGAAAAGTCCATCATCTTATTGTACCTCAGCCTCCAATGATTTTATTGTGCAATCACAGTGGGACAAAGAACAAAAGCCTGCAACAACTTCACAAAAAGCTGATTCCATATTACAAGTTATGGTGGGAACAGACACACACCATCACACCTTGTCAGAGTTAATCGGCAAGTTATAAAAGAAGGAAGGAAAATACATCCAAGAATTTTGAATAAATGCATTAGAACATGAATTAAAAGTTTATTGATAAATTTGTGGAGACAGAGGTGGTTAAGGGGTGACTCAAAAAGGACAACTTAGTTTTATGAAAGCAAAAAGGAAATACCTTCAGCTAACTAAGCAAGATGAATTATGTGAAAAAATACAGCTATGGCTATACTGCAAAGAATGAAATTTTTTGAGTATTTTGACCACTATGCAATATCTCTAAACTTTATAGTCAACTGGATTTTTAAAAGGTAATGACAAAAAGACACAAATTACTAATCCTCAATTATCTGTACGAAACAAAAATAAAGGACAATGTAAGAGTGGTTTGTGTTTTTCTACTTTTGTAACTACAATTTTAATCATCATTAAGATGTTAAAACAAAATTTTTAAAAAAAGGGTTTCAAAGAAGTAACAGAACTAAATCAGCTTGAGTAAAGACAGAAGACATATTCCAAAGCAACAAACTATCTTTGACTGTGCTTTTAAAATAGTTTCTAAAAATACAAAATGTTACAGCAAGAAAGAATGGCAGAAAACTAAAATAAAAACAAACAGGTTCACTAGCAGTGAAACCAGTCAAGTTTGGTTTCCTATGGTTTATCTTTTGTTCAGTAATTCCTAACCTTTAACCTATCTGCCCCCACTCCCCCAGGCTAAAACACAGCTAAACTGTTGTATTAGGAGAAAGTTCACTGACAGTAAGGTTGAGTAAATTATGATCTTTTTATGATCTTCTATAAGCAAACTGAGATCTTGTAATCTCAAAGACAGTGCTAGGAGTCCCACCGTAGGTCCCACAAGACCAGACTCCACAGAAATTAACAGTTACATAGCAGGAAACAACCCTCTGCCCACAAAGATGGACTCAACTTCAAGGGCAATGTCTGATTTATGACTTTCTTTTGTGTCTGAAGCTCTCACCAGCTAAATGTTTGGAGGAAGGGTTCACTATTGCCTTGGTTGCGTAAACTGACAAGCACCTCTGGCCCAAATCCAACAATGCACTTAAGTATGTGCTTTACTGTTTTGCTGGATCAGGGTCAGTACATTCAGTAACACAGGAGAGCTCTGCATCCCAAGCAATAAGCTGTTAAAATCCAAGGACAACGTTTATAAGGATGATTTGTCTGATAGATAAATGAAATATCCTCCAACTACAGGAGATTACAAGCCTAGCCATAGCAAAATCAGTGGTGGCACTACAACCCACACTTTTTTGCACTCTCTTTGGAGATGCTGCAACAAGGCTTATTGAGCTGGGCTTTCAGTTTGCATGGTTTTTTTTTTTTCCTTATTCCCGTGGTACAATAGACACCTCTTCCAAAGGGAAAAGACAGCCTTAGGAAAGAAAACTTAGCATATAACTACTACAGTATTTCATTTTTAAGACTGCTTTGTCCACACAACTAGGTGTCTGGAGAAGCCAAGACTACTCCAAAACTTTTAAAGTTTGCTACTGGTATCAAGAACTGCAAATACACGGCTTCAGAATCTTAAACTCTGATGGAAGTTTTATAGCTTGACTTGTATACTGAATTGCTATTACCTGACCAGTCATGAGAAAAGCACCTTGGAGAAGATTAGAAAAAAACATGGAGTACTTTATTCCACAGCAGAAAATTTTTACTGGCTATTTAGGAAACAGTGTCTGTAAACCAAGTATTCCACATTTTAAGTGTCATCTAAGCACGGAATTCCTCAATGAAAAGTCCAATACTCCATGCAAAGCTGCCCCATTTGTCAGTATTTCCCATACAGAGATCTCCCATGACAGATCACAGAGGTTTCATTGCAGCAAAATGGCCCACATTCAGTTTATGGGAAAAAAAGCATTGAAACCAAAAAGGAGAGCATAGCACTGGAAACTTACACCTTCTCAAGAAAAAGAGTGCAAAATTAAGCAAATACAACAATCCTCTGATCTCTGATTACTTATTACTGCAGCCTGAAGTGTCTGAATGTTCTAACACTTTAATTTCTCACAAAAACTTTCAAGTTCTCTACAGAAAGGGCATTCTAAACAAAGTAAGTTTGGCTGGAAGCCCTTTAAAAATAAAAAAGAAAAACAAACAAAAAAACCCCCACCATGCTAAAACACTGAAAGAAAGTTTTCAAACACACAGTTCTTTGAAGAAAATTATTTGTAATTTCAGCCACAAGGAAGGTTCCTCAAGAGGAAGGTTTTCCCTGTGTTTATAGATTATAAAGAGATAACAACCATAAACATGTTACCATATGCTTACCTTGGATACTTCTTCTTTCCCACTGTTCTCCTTAATGAATACTTTTTCCAGTTCAGGGCTTATTCCTTCTACATTACACGGCACACGAGAAGCAGTTGATTTTGGCACTGAAATGTTTGACAGTGGCATAGGGACAGATCTGGAAATACAAGCCTAGAAGGTAGACACCAACATGATTTAAAGACAGAAAACAGAATAAAGGCTGAAGTCTGAGACCAAAACTAAAAACATTACTAAGTAAGAAGCTGTGTATTGACTTTGCCATCTAGATCATCTTTACTTTATGAATTTAAATAAAAATAAATGCCTGCATAAATCAAAAGCCAATAAAATCAGCTCTACTTAACTCAAAGAAGAATGATATAATCAAAGCATTCTATGACTTCACTTGGTAGTAAGTAGACAGGTGTATGTACTTTCCAGAGGCACAGACTAGGGTTCACTCCACAGGGGGATGGGGAGTGCATGGGGCCCTGATGTTAAGGTTTTAACTGGGATCCAAAAGGCATTTCATAACATTCCTAAAGCTTAATGACTCAACTGAAATATTCACTTAATGCACTTTTACTCTCTTTGGGTTGGCTTCAGCAAATGAAAAATAAAACATTCATTCTGAAACTTTAATTTCATTAGCTTATAGCTTTTCAGAACTTTATGTCAAAGGTCTTAAGAGAAATCACCTTGAGTTTAAGAAACAAGTGTGTAAGTAAGTACAACTTTCAGAAAAGCCTGAGTGGAGCTCTGTTACCAACAGGAAACATTCACAAGAGTGCACACGCATCTTGCACAGTGAACCTTAAAAGCTTCACTTTGGCAGCAGCTTCACTAACAGCCATGAACAGTGCTCACATGTCAATCAAATGTGTTTTCCTCCTGCTCAAAGAATCACAGGATGCTTAAGACAAAATGTCAACATTTTTTTTGAGTTCTTATCAAGTGAATCTTACACAATGTGCAGCTCCCAAGGTGCAAGTCATTTGCCTGCAAGCATTCTCTGACTGCCAAAATACATTGCCTGCAGAATGGCTTTATCAGAGAACATCTTCCTGAGAAACCAAAATGTCACGTGAGCAATGACAAAGTGAGCTCCAAGTACTAAAGAATTTTTCTTCACAGCATATATCCTAGGTGGGCTTCAGTCAAAGATTGTCTGCTATGTGACTATAATGGCAGAGGTACTTACAACAGCTTACTCTGAGACGTAAAGCAAAACCTTTTTCTACGCAAAATGTAGTAGAATCCTTTGTTATAAAGGCTAACAGGTTCAGAAAGAGCATTAAATTCCTACTGCCTTCATGCATAAGATTTTATCCCCACAGAAGGAATGTAAGAAATCAGCTATCACAGCTCAACCAGCTGCTGTAACTAGCTGCTATAGAACACCAGGTAGTTAAAAAAGTACTCAGGAAATACCGGGACAGAACCAACATTTCAGATGTTCAAAGAACGGCCTGGTAGTAACAGGGAGTCCAAGTTAAGGATCTACTATTACAGGTGAATTCAATCAGGACTCAAATATCTGCCCTCCCCAATAGGCCATGGTTATATGCTTTCTGCAGGTGCCTTAAGATTTATGAAGATACTGGCTGAACCTCACCTGAGGAGCTTTGAAAGCTTACTACAAAAAAATTAAGTCTTGGAAGCAAGTACGCATCCCTGGAAGCACAGACTTATCTGGCCATGCCCACAACTTTTACAGCATCAAATATATTTCAGTTGCTATCCTTATGCAACCCTTCTTTTATTATATGACGACCATCAGATAAACTCCATGAAGGTACAAAAGTATCAGCAAATGTTAAGCACTTCAGTGTACCACACAAGATAACAAACACAAGACAGATGGGAAGGCCCAGCAGGCTATTCAGACAACCCTGATAAGGTGGGACGCTGTTAATATAAGGAACTACCCACTTACCTGAGTCTGACTGATTGCTATATGGTTGCCATGGAGAGGTGACTGACGTTCTTTCTCTTTGTTGTGACGACTGCTTTGCTTACTGCGCTGAAGCTGCTGCCTCAGTTTGGCAATCTGCTGGAGAGAAATTTAGGTGAAGTGAGAATGAGTTATCATAACTGCTCAAATCTTCACATGTAAAGTGAATCATGGACATTTTAATCCTCTTTGGAGGATTTTACTGGCATATGGGATTGCTCTTCCTTGAAGTATGAGCATTAAAGCTTCCTTCTCTTTAAAGTATCTGCTCTGTTGGTCAACCTGTGTATGACAACAGGCTTGGTTTATTTATGGAAGTTCCTCATTTATGCACAAGCACTGTAATATCTGATGCAAATAAAAGTAGTCAGAAGGACAATCTGTAGCATCTTCTAACCTCTAACTGGTTTAAACCGGAGACTTTGAAGCCTACAGTTTAATTTGTTTGATCTTAAACCAAAACAAAACTTTTTAGGGATAATTCATCATAAGAGTAAAAAACCTTCACAAACAACTGGAACTCAAGGCGCACTGTTCATCACGGAGTACTTATTTAATACATTTAATAGCACTTATTAAATGTATTAAATAATACAGGCAGGCAAAATTCACAGATTCCTTCAGGCAGATATTCTTTCCTGCTGTCTGCTGCAAAGATTTCTAATCAAAAGTTACATATTTTGAATATCAAATGCAACTAAAGCCATTATCCATTTGACCTGCTTTTTAACAAGAAATCAAAGAATTTCATTTTGGGATTCCTCTACTTATTCATTCCTCCTGGGAAACTTCTACATGAAAGGGAGTACTTACCTCTATAAACACTGTGTCAGAAGTTTAGACTGTGCAAATTCACACAACAGGTACAGACACTTCCTTAAAACTTGATAATTTGTTCCCTTAGGCTCAAGTCCCATTGTTCCTCATGCTCAGCACACCGGAATATATGGCCATGCATGGCCTCATTTCATTTTTAATTCAGCTAAAGATACAATTTTTAAAAACCTGAAGGGCAAGTAAGGAGAATGAATGCACACAGAATTCATACATCAGCTGGAAACCCTAGCTGTCTATGATGTGGTAGTTACCTTTGGACAAGAAAACAAGAAAGTAACAATGGGCATAAAAAAAGGCATCTGCCATTTCCTATCTATCCAGCAGACCTGGGAGACAGAGGCTTGCTGGCCCAGACAACCAGCAACCTGGCAGTGTCAATGAGTACACGAAATCCACTGAACTGAACAATGCTCCATCTCTTTACCAAGCAAGGGGAGTCCACCATGATTCTATCACTTGCTAATCCTGAAATTGCAAAAGCTTTTTTTCTTCTACAAGATTATCTTTTAATTACCAATTATTCTCTATCTCTACCTGAAATAAAGCCACCACTACCAACAGGAACAGACAGCTGTGCTAGCTTCCTTCAAATCCTTCCTACACCTTCTTCTCAAGCAGCAGAGAAGCGCCACCAGAGCACCAAACATAAGCAAAATGATCTGCAGACATGTATGAGCTACACTAATTCTTGCAAAACAAATATAATTCATGGAGTAAGAAAAGAGACTGAAACATAATGCCTTGATGGCACCTGTTTTACCAATTGTCTCGAAGCAGCAGATCCTGTCTCTTGGGCACTCAACTGATGCAGCCAATATGAGCTAGGGAGTCTGCTGTGCAAAGAAAATGGTGCCAAGGAAGTGTCAGGAAAGGAACCATGTGCTACACTGGGGAAACCAAAGGGCAGTAACAAAACACCCCTATTTTCACCAGGTAGCCAAGAAGAGAAAGGGTTTGGGACACCACTTCCCTCACACGCCCAAGTGCTGATCAAGAACACAACTGGGGTATACGGAGTCATATTATGGAACATATATAAATCATCACAAAAAGATCTAATCTGTATCCTAAAGCACTCACTTGAAGACATTTAAGCCTTAGCCTTGAACATATGTGCACTTAGATCCATAGTATGTGAATTATTTTAGTATACCAATTCAAATGCTCTCCCTGCCTACCTAACTTGAAGATGGCAGAACATTCTTATTAGAAAATACAGCTATTTTCTTAGAGGATACAGCTGAAAGTAAAACATATCTAAAAAAAAAATCAAGGAATTCATCAAGGAGTAATCTCAGTTTGAACGCTACTTCCAACGTTTGAATGCCATTTTTTATTTAAATCTGTTTTGCTGTATTTCAATGTGTAAACATATATAGTAGTAAATTTCAAAGGATATATTTTAATTCACATTTGGCAATTACTCTCATGTAGCTGCATGGAGGGGGAAAACAGCACAGATCTGTGCACATTTCAAAAAATAAAGAAAATTTTAGCCTTTGCTCTTCCAGTGACTGTTCTCTGCAATATTGCTGATGCAGTGGAAATAGTCTTTTCTTCACCTACGCTAATTACTTAAAGTAGGTGAAAAAAATTAATTTATAAAAAAAAACAACAACAAAAAAGACTGAGAAAACACAAAGAGTAGCGTATCAGAAATCTACACAAAGTCTTTCAGGGCACAAAGTTTCAGTTTGGTCTTCATGGTTTGCTGTCAGCCAAATGTAAGATGCCCATCCAGGATTATTAAACAACCAAGTCAGAAAAATCCCCTATAAATATATTTTTTGCTTGCTAAATATTTCTACAGCTTGAAGCTGTATAATGAGTAATATGAATTTTGTCTATGCCACTTGTGATATGCATGCAGTCTAATATAACTAATAGCACAAAACTGAGAAATAATCAAATTAGGTCAGCTCTTTACAACACTGAGGTAACGTCACTAACCTGGTATTTTTTCCCTTTTGAAGGGACCTAGATGCAGACTAATATAAGAAACCTGACACATCACACTGTACCCCTCCAAATGCTCACTAATATTTATCAGTCAATAGGCTGTATTTCTACAGCTCAGCCTACACAACATGGTAACTCTTCCTATTGCAGATCAAGCTACAAACTCCTTGCTGAGTGAACTCCATCTCATTCATAAAATGTTTATTAACAAACAAGTTAACCAGTAGGTCAAAGAGCAAAACAAGCATTAGAAATTCACCCTAAACCTTTGAATACAATCTTTCAATTGGTATATGAAAGCACATCAGGCATGCAAGCTCTCATATTCAATTCTCTTTTACTCCTAAGTCCTTTTCAAGTAGTCTGTTAAGAGCAAAAGGGATCTTCCAATGGGGGACTGCTGCTGTCTGTGTAACAGATACAGCACAGAGAGCTGCTTAAGGGAAGTGAAAAATCAGCTGTGTGAGGTATGTCTTTAAAAACCTATACAAAACGAAAACTACTTGTTTTAAATAGAGGGTTTTTCCCAGTTCTGGGTAAATTCCAGTTCAGGGTAAGCTATTACTAAAATCATTCCTGAACAACAACAAAATTTCAAACTAATTATTATTTTATATAATTATTATTATAGGTTGAAAAGGGAAAAAATACCAGTGTCCAGTATAAAGACTGATAGCAATCTTTATCTGCCAGTTAAGACATGCATCTATTGAAATAATGTTAAAGCAGTGTGGCATCATCTGAGACAACACTTAAGACTTCTTAAAATCACGTAGTAGAGCCCCTCAGAACAAACAAATTCTTTAAAAGTAGATTTCATTATGAAATTACTGAAGTTTATATGGAGAGCTAGGGACTTCTAAATTTCTAATTTACTCATTACAAGAAAGCAAATATATCTATTTCAGTGCTAGACAGATTTAATCCTGACACACACCTATTTCAACTAAGGGCAAAGTAAGTTTCAAGATGCAAAGTGAAACTTTGCGTAGTGGTAATTCTGAATTCATTTACTTGCTTGGGATGTTAAACCTATACACTCACTTTCAGTTTTTATGATGTAGATCTTTAAAAAAGAGCTACCAGTTGTATTAAGTAAATTTATTTAATTTTAATAGTACTCAAATTAACCAAGAAAAGAAGTATTTTTCCAACTTAAATGCACGATCTTATTTTATCAAAACCATTAACTATCACACAAGTGTTTAGCTGGTTTACAGTACCAACATATTAAAAAAAATGCTAGAAATCATTCCATTAATTTCTGAAGCAAGAAAACATAAATCCAAATTGCTAAAACAAGTGAGGGAAACGGCAAACAGCTATCTACTTGTTTACTGTCGAATGCTATGGGAAACAATTCAAAATTCCGAGCAGAACAATGTTACCTACATTTCACATAACAAATGCAGTTGCTCAGAAGGTGATATTTTTATTTCCATTACTTAAGCTCTTGTTTTCAGCTGCCCATAGCTTTGTCAAATGTCTACTACGCAACATTCTGCTCTTTTAACTCCTTTCTATCAGAAACTTCAGTAAAAATGTGTTAGGGTTGTTTAAGAATGTGATTTAAAATGAAAAGAGGGTGGAAGAGATTTTACCATTTTGTATGCCAAAGCACATTACTTTAACCTTTTTACCTGCATAGTTCTGTTTTCCACTGTTTTGGATGAAAAAGCCAAACATTTGCCTGAGGCTCCTTTATGCTGCAAATGTGCTTCTCTAGTCCCTTGGAAGAATCTTTACATTTGGTGCAGCTTTGGCAAAAATTTCAGTTTGTACATGTTCAAGAAAGATATCTGGAACTGGCAGATACATTTGTTAACAATTCTGTCTCTCGTGGGCTTTACAGTTTGAACAGAACCACTCCAGAGAATTTCTCCTTCCAGAAGATTACTGTGGCACAAAGAACTAAGTGCACAGATACTGTTGGTTTTGAACAAACACTTAACACCCACCATACAGGCTGACACGTGAGGGAAAGGAAAAAGAAAGGGACAAAATAGAAGCCAAACAACGGAGAGCCAGAACTGACAAGGAGCTGGAAGTTAACAGAGGAAGAGCTCAAATAGGGTAGACGAAGAGTGCCTGGATGATGCATGCAGAATGACATGGGTTATGAACGCAAGGAACTAGAAAAGGTAAGAAAACTGGCCTGAGTAGCTGGAGAAAGGGAAACAGAGGAATGGGAAGAACAGTACACTGAGGAAGACAAGGGTAGATTTTGGAGTGAACAACCATTGCAAATTTTGGATAGAAACAACTCTCTTCCACAGACCCTATTTTGTCCACTAAGGCACTCTATCAAAAAAAGGAACTATGAAACACATTGGCCACACATTTCTTATCTTTCTCTTGTGGTCAGTACACCAAGAGGGTGGCAACCCAGAACAATGGACCACTGCTATCAAATGGCAGAGACTTGCTTACATGCTGAAGGGTTCACTATCACTGACAGCCACAGGCCTGTGGTGAGGAAGAGCTGCTTGTTGCACAAGTTGATAGGAAATTGCCAGAGTATGAAGGATAGTCTCTCCATAAAAGCAAGGAAACATTATCCTAGAAAAACAGACGCTACTCCCGTCTGTATTATAATTTCTTTGTGCTGGTAGGTAAGGTTTAAGCCAAAACTTCTCAGATACAAAACTCCTTCTGCACTAATTTCTGGTCACTTAACCTGTCATTCCAAATGCTTCCTCACAGCTGCAGATTAAGTCATCCAGGCAACTGAAGGCTCATGCACCAATACAACATCAAGGATTCATAAGATGTACTCGGTGAGATGGGAACAGAAAACCCTTTTTTGATCAACTTCCCTTTGGCCCAGGACCTCATCTTTAAAAATGAGGCTATTGCCACCAATGGATTGCAAGATTATTCCATATTTGTCAAATGTGCTTTTAAAATTTGAGTAATTAAACTTGCATCACTCCTTCTGACAATTATTCTACCCATGGCTGTCCAGAAGAAGAATATATACTGCCTTTTAATTTGTTCTCCTTAGATAACCTATACATTCCTTCCCATTTTTGAATGCCCTATTCAACAGTGAGTCAGGAAAGAATACGCAAAAAGCCCAGAATATGAAGGAAACATTCCAACTCATGGGAATATGCTGCAAGATTCATTTTTTCAAAAGTAAAGTGCAGTTCCTGAAGAAAGGATACACCCTTTCTGACAGGGGCATGAGGCTGAATGTAGCCCCTTACTAGGTTCTGAACAGATTTAGTTACTCAAACTCTGGACAAAATAGAGGTTACTGGGACAAAAACTGAGATACTGTCATTTCAGCAGAGCTGGAGACCATTTTACTGTATCTATTTTCTCATGATGCAAATATACTTTTTGTAGGTTCTTTCTAGCTGCAATTGTAGTCTGCAGCAAAATATTTATGATTAAAGAGCATTTCAAGTACTCATACCATTACTGTATTAACACCTTTTTGTGGAAGTGGTGTCTTCTCCATCTCCAACCTAAAATTTGAACAGAATTTCTAAGCAAGAATATGTGAACATACCACCTGACACTTTGCCTCTTCCAGGAGAGAATTAAAGGTCAGAAAGGTAACTAAGATAACACTGAACAGAAAGCAAGCAACAAGAAGCTGGTTCACCAGTGCTCACTCTGCCCACACTTTCACAACCAGTATTTCATAGTATCCACAGAGCAAGTCCAACAAGCATAAAATAACAATCACTCTTCAAACAACTCTTAGACTGGGGGTAAAACCTGTTTCAAAAGCAAAAGAGGAGAGGAAAAAGGTGCAGTTTCCTGGACTCCAGGTAGGGTTTAAAAAAACATCTTGGGCTTATCAAACCTTGAAAGGCTCAACTGTGCAAAACTTCTCACCTCTTTCAGCTGATCAGCACTTCCCCATGATGCCGAGCGCTGATGTGATCTCTTTTCTGCTCCCTCTTCAGCCCAACAGCTGGGTGTCTAGAAGGGGAAAAAAAGAAAATACGCTATACTGAATTCTCCAGGTAAGAAAAGCTTTTGGCACAAATTACTGCTTTACTCTTAAGACAGTGTCAGAGTTATGTGAATAAATTTCAGAATCTGATATGCAGCACTAATAATGTCATTAAATAAAAAGTGATATAGAAAACAAAGCTTTGTAAACTTGCATGTACAAAGGATAAGAACAACACACATTAGTGAAAAAGGAATCAGAGGCCTGACAAAAGCCTTATCTGGCTGCTTCCACCTGTGCACTGGCATCCACATCTACAATTTCACTTAGTGGACAATTTAGAAAACTACACAATTAAAAAAACTAAAACGAACTCAAACCAGGATTCACTTCTTCCACCTGTCTTCCTCAACCACTGGACCACAGAACCAATCCCTTCCTGCTAACTCTG
Organism: Acrocephalus scirpaceus scirpaceus; assembly: GCA_910950805.1. NCBI lineage: Eukaryota > Metazoa > Chordata > Aves > Passeriformes > Sylviidae > Acrocephalus > Acrocephalus scirpaceus. Next base: position 127,756,467 of record OU383773.1, read on the forward strand.
ACTTGACAAGACTTTGATACACCTTTTATTACTTTTGGCACCAACTTACATGAGCAGCACAGTGACAGGCAGGCCTTTTCCAGCCCTATCTCAAAGCCTAGAAGTCTGGGGACTGTCCTTAGATGTAAGAGGTAAAATTAAACCCCAAAAACTGAGAAGCATCAGAAAGTCCAAACTCTCAACTATTACGCTTATTTGCCATAAGACTATTATGAAAATTGCGGTTATCTACCAGAATTCCTGAACAAGAGTCACAGAACAATGGAAGCATCTAAAACTCAGGAAGAGTTTAGGATATGAACTATATAAAACTCAGTGCTATAGGCACATAAATATAAATCTGTTTGTGTTGGGTTTTTTCCCCCAACAATTCCTACTAGTATTAGCTGAATCTTTCACAGTAAGTACACAAGAAATAAAAGTGTACCACTGAAAACAACAATTTGTCCATGGGGTTTTTTTAAGGGAGGAGACCACTGCTGATTTTTCTTCTAAGGAGACAAAACCTCAGCCCACAGAACAAACAGGATCTGGGATCCACATGCCTGTGGGACTTGTTCTCATGCATTGAAACCCTGCTCCTCCACAGCTTTCCTTACTCTTGCTTCCTATCTAGGATTTAGAAGCTTTTGTAGAACCCACATGGATGACGGAGACTGTTTGGCTCAGGAAGGAGGCTGGGCACCACTCTGGACAACACCATCAAACCAACACATCCAGCTCCTCGCTGCCCTGCAAAGGGAGCTGGGAGCAGCCCCCAGGGCCAGGCCACTCCAGGCCAGACATGGTACTACCAAGCTCAGAACTCTAACTTCAGAGCATGGGGCTGCACCTTCATAACCACCACACTGCCGTGGTATTATACAGCCTACAGCCCAGCACCTAACTCATCAGTGCTAGTATTTAATGTACTCAGTCTCTGTGTGCACAGGCCCACATAACCTTCTTGTGTTTTCTGCCAGCTCTGCACTTTCCACCGTTTTGGTGGAACTTTTTCTCTGTTATTTTTACACCACCAGTAATACTTCAACCAAAGGCCCAGCAAGCTGTGTGGGTGACTAGAAAGGAAAATGGAAAAAATCAGTCTTGAAGCTTTTCCTGCAGGTTCCCAGAAAAGAAAAAATAAGTCCTTATGTGAAAAGTTAAGAGTCCTGTGTATTTATTACATGACTCTGTCATGTAATACCCCCTTCTCTGCTTGGGTCTGGGGAAGAAACCAGAAGATAACGTGGTTATGGAAAAAAAGAATAAAATCAAATGTGAGAAGTTAAAATACCTACTTAAAACTATGTGAAAGACAGGGCAGTCCCTCAGCCAGGCAGCATGTAACTATCCTGACCCAAAGCAGACCCTCTGCCACATGCATGCGCTACCTGTGTGTGTGCATCTCCTTGCTCTGCATTTTAACAGAGCCACCTTCTAAATAATGACTTGGTTTTACAGATTGGGTACTTACCATCTCCCTGAAATTTGTGTGGAAGACATTCTGTTTGGTTTAAATGGTGGTTTTTTAAAAAACACTGAAGTGGCTTGCAGATTTCTACTGAACTAGTGAAAACTTTTTTACTTTTTCAAAATCATAGGCTTTCACAATCTGTTACAATGTACTTTGCAATTTAAATTGCTCTTACAATATTTTACTATATCCCAAGTACAGCTGGAACCATACCCTAACAGAACAGCAATGTAAAGGGAATTTAGAAAAAATTTATCTTCTGAAGAGTGTCTTCTGAATACATCACTGCTCCACAATTTGGGGAGCACCAGGATTAAGTAGAACCAAGGTAGTTTGGGGGCTTTAATACTTACCTGTAGTGCAGAAGGGTGTACCAGGGATCACTATAAGCTCATATCCTTCCAACTACAGCTTAATAAACTGAAAAGGTATTGAGAATCTAAAAAGCCAAAGTGACTTTCTCAATTAAGAGAAGTACACTGTTAAAAAACAAAACAAATATGTAGAACACATGAGCCTGACTGCATTTTTAATAAACACAGATACTGATCCAGATAGCAACAACAAAAGGCACAGATCAACTCCTAGAGACCTTCATCCACAACATCATTGACTGTTAGGAGAGAGAGGTGGAAGACCTTATATAGTGCAAAGGATTTACTCAGAAATCAAAAATAAGTATCAGAAAATACTTATTCACTCAACACTAAGTTTTGTACTTGTTAAGAACACTTTGACATTCTCTTCCACTCAAATAGCATCTCCCTTGAGACAAGGACTACATGGATGCTTTCAGCCCTGGTAAACTGAGTCAAGACACAACCCTGCAAAGTATACATACACAGTATACAGGAGGCAGACTATTTGTGATCCCCAGTTTTACCTGCAGTGTTAGATTGCAAACACTGTATGATGTTCCTAGCAAAGTACTGAAGTCAGTGTTATATTTATGTGCTACTTAGAGACAAAGTTAAAAAAGAAAAAGCTTTACAAAAATAATACAACATAAGGAGTTACTAAAATACTACTGCAAGTAGTCTTCTTCAAACCCTGGAGACTGCTGCATGCAATATCTTGTAATCCACATTATATGAAGAATAATTTTGGGTTTTTAACGTCATATCTTTGTATTCAAGCAAAAGCTTTTAAAAAACAAACAGAAGCACCCCAAACTTGTTGCACTCAAACAGGAATTCTGCTTTTCTAAGTTTAGCTTGTGTATGAACACCTCATATCTCGCTTAAATGCTGTTATTTATATCACAAATAAGATAGGGGTGTGTAGCACCCACAATCTGTCACATTTCATGGAAACTGTCTTCTCATCTTATTTTCAACTTCCACAAAACAGGCTTATCAATGGAAGCCTTCATTTGAAGCTGCAAGTGTACTTACGAAGTGTTAAACATATGAAAAAAAGTAATATTAAACCCAGAATGCAATTCAGAATTGTATTAGAAGAAAAATTTCTGAATCACACACAAAACCACAGTTGCTGCACTTCAAGCCAGAGAGTAAGATTACCTCTCACAGCAAGAGACATCAGGCACTATCTCTGAAACTGCTAATATTTCACAGCATCACAGAAGTGATGCATTGAACTTCATGAAGAAGGATTAGTACTGCAAGACCATATTAAGAAACTAAGATTTTCGGGGGAGATCCTTGAAAACATTAGATAATGCATGCTGCACATGCAAGACATGGATCCCTTGTTTTCAAGAATTTAAGATTTGTGGTCCATTTCATCTGACACATGGGATAGGACATGCTCAGAATGCCACATCAGTTTGCTCTCTTCAGTCTTCATGTAAATCACAACTACATAGTTCTAACTTGTGGAGATCAGCACTTTTTCCAACACATTCGGTAATCCTGCCTTGCTTTTCCATCCATGCCAGGGACATACACCTACATTCTTTCCACTTAGATCAGAATGACTGCATAGCATACCAACCTACCTAAACCTAAAATAAGACTGCATTACCTTATGTATCTCACATCTGTTGCCAGCCCTTCTCTCCAATTACTACATGCAGCCTGCATTCTGGAATATCTACATATGCCTATGCTTTACAGGGGAAGCAATATGTTTTTGAAGAACTTTCACATTCAAAAGAAACCCAGTGGCAGCACTAGAAGATAAAGCTTGATGGGTTTTCAGCTTATTTTTAAAGCACTCAAAGGCCATCTAGAAATTTCACAAAGAGAAATTGCCTAAGGAGTTAGAAGTTAATTTGACTACAGATGATGACCTTTAAACATCAGACAGGTTAAGTAAAGCTAGAATGACAAACTCACAGCTCTACAACACATCTTATTCCCTGTCCTTTCTGCATATATATATATCATTAAAACATCCCATTAAATCAATTTTAAGTAATAGACCAATAAAAAAGCTTCATGGAATTGAGCCTCTTTGTTTATGACTGTTAATTTTACAGCAAAAAAAAAAAAATCTACCCAGAAGAAAAAAAAAGTGTCTCATGAGAGCTAGCTACTTTAAAGCCTTGACCTACCCATAAGAAAAACATATTTTAGCCTAGTAACTGTACGATTCTCTAGGTTAGGGAGAAGTAAAAATTTTGAAAGGCATTTTGCAAACTTTCTTCCGTTTCATTTGCTCCATACCTAATTCCATTTACAATGAGAAAAATTGGCTTCCAATATTGCTGGATATGCCTAAGTCATCAATTGGAAATCAATGGATAATAAAAGTACCACTAAGCCATTTGTTCATTTCTTTGTATTATTTAGATTGAGAAAGACTACATGACAAATTTTAATTGGCAATATTTTTGTTACGACATCAACATCATGTTTCTTTTTAATCTCTCCTTTTTAATTTTATAAATATCTTTTAAATTACTTAGCTACTGCCAAATAATTATATTTATCAACTCTGACAATTATCCAAATGTTTCTGAAGATTCCAAGGTTAGACACAGCCATTTCAACACTGAGTTGTTCTTTATACCATGAAAGGGGATGATGCTTCATCATAATTAAATGATGAAGCATAAAGAAGTGGTACATAATTGTTCTATCAGTGCTCCCAAAGGGGCCAGAAAAAATGGGGAAAGAAGTTATACTGAGTTTTACATTGCCTTAATGAAAAGTTCAGATTTTAAAAAAGCAGAGGAAAGTAGGACAATGGAGGAACACAGGAAAGGGATCACAAAGTGTATCAACACAAGAAACTTCCTATAAAAGGAAGTTTACCTGCATTTCTGAAATGCTTAAAACACTACTAAATAAAATTGCATACCTCTGATTATTTATCCAAAACGTGCTGTTCCTTAAAGATCAGCTGGTTGTATGCATACGCACACATACACGAACATACGTACAGAATTCTGAGACATACTGAATTGTACAAATACCACAATGCAGCGTTACAGTGCATTTTTCCAATAGCAAACAACCACCTCACTTCTCTTTTGTATTTTCAGTCAAAACGCTTGGGGCAAGTAAGAGTGACACAGAAATATGAACTGTAGTTCCTGTTCTCCAAGATATGACAGAAACTAAACCAAACAAGATTCTGCTCCCTCCCTTCTATTATTATGAAGAAACACTGTATTCATGAGTATTATACAAGTTGAAAAAATTTAAGTGGAAACAAGAACTTGGAATAAAACTCATTAAAGGTTCATCTGATCACCATGAAGATCACAACCTCTTTTAAAAAATGAGAATTCTAAGAAACTTTGAACAGCCATAATCATCACCTTAAAAAAACCACACAAAATTTGGATTTTAGATTAACATTTAATTAGGAACAAAATATACCCTTGAAAGAGAAATAATTATTCCACCTACAATGTAAGTTATACTGACAGCATTGCTTATGAATTTAGAAGTAAAACAAAAGATAATTTATTCTCCAATGAAACATGCTCATACAGAAAAATGGTTTATTGATTTTCATTAACTTATTTTTATTTAACTTAATTTGCTATGCATGCATCCTATCAATGACTTGGAACTCATCCTCAGTTCTTGAAATTAGATATATTTCAAACTACACACAGCTCAAACAACAAAAACCCAGACACACACCAAAACATAAGACAATGTTTTATGATCATCTTCAAGCCTTCCTAGTGAGCATTTTATTTGGAAAAAAAAACCAAAAAACAAAAACCATCAAACAAAAAAACCCCTCCAACTGGAAATCACTGTGCATATCAATATGCTCGTTCTGGTTTACATATTCATAGTCACAAACAGTGACTCACCTTAAGCACTGATAAATGCTTGAGTCTGGCATCATTTGAATAGAAAGACAGCTAATATAATTCCTTGCTGGACGATATCCACAAATGCAAACTTTGAGATCTCCCTGCTCCTACCCCTTTGAAATAATACTTCATTTTGTAGTGACAACAGTATGCTTTTCCTCTCTTTTATACTTGATTATGCTGGAAAGGTAAAACTTCGTTTTTAGTTTCTGAATGAGGCAAAGGGAGGCAGCTAAACGTTCACATAACCTGAACACTTACTTGAGCTCACTAGGAAAGCAATTTTACTGCCAAATACTTGGAGCTCAAATATTTATAGAACAGTTTATCTTTTCTGTAACTAGTTAAAAGATTTGTTTGTGAATGTTTAAATATTCCAAATTTTCTATTCATAAGGCTATTTGTAAAGATTGATATGGATATACATTTTAAGAGAGGGGTTGAGAAATACAGTAACTACAAACCATGCTACTGAAATTCTCCTGAATGGAAATTATGCTTTCAAAACAGAAAGACTTTAAAGTCATAGTATTGTGAAAGGAAGGTATCTTGAAAATAAATCCAGGATCAAGGGCTTGTTAGGTGGATCTTTTGTGACAGTAAATATGACTGCTGGTTTTTGGCTAAAACTCACTGTCTCATTTCAAAATAAGCAGGACATGAAGACAGCCCTTCCCAAAGGGTCCTCATTACAGTTTCTAAAAATTTTCTTGGAACATTTTAATCATCAGTTTCTTAAATTCATTAAGTAAGGTTTCTGAAACATACAGACCCATTTTTTTCTTTTCTAAGCATTCTGTGCTTATCTTTACCCCATCAAAGGCCTTCCTGTGTTGCATGACACCATATTTTAGAGCTGAGGAAACTTCTATATACATTCTAACTTATCCTGAGAAACTCAGTATTACACAAAAGACTAGAATCATAGAATCTATTTCAAGACCCATGAGAACTATGGATCAGAATCATGGCACAAGAGATAAGCAATTGATTTAACTACCAAACCTACATGGCCTGTTAGATTAAAAAAATAACTAAAGAGAGCTAGCTTCTTCTAGTTTCCTATTTAGTTTGGAAGACAAACTCAGATGGCTTATTCCAAACCTCAAGAGCACTGCTGAAAAAAACAGGAATGCAGCTCTTTTGATAATAACTAGGGAGAGGTGGTTAGAATTATGTAATTTTATTCTGTTTGACAGTGATCATCTTTGTGGGCAACAAGATCCAGCAAAAGGAGGAAGCAGGCAAGAAAGAACATTCACCTTTCTAGTCAAAGAGCACTGGAGCAGAAAAATCCCCCAGCAGCATACCTGCCAGAGGGTCCTACTAAGGACAGAGCCCTGAACAGAATCCAAGGCTATCACAAGAGTATCAGGCCAGGAATAACCTCAGTGGCCTTCCCTCAGCCCCACACACACAAAAACACACAGTTTTTGAGACTGACAGATTTATTACCATGATTTAGTAAAATCTTTAGTTTGTCAGCCACTGATATAAGGACTCTTTTTCTATAAATAGAAAAATATTCTAAAAAATAGAATTTCTATTCTAATAAATAGAAAAATATTCTAAAAATAACACTCAGCACAATTTTGCATATAGCAGCTTCAAAATAAACCAGATACAAGGCTGAGACTGATATCTGTCTATTTTGTCTCAACAGATCTTGCCCACATTGAGAAAATAATTTTAACAACTGTTTTCTAAAAGCATAAAAGTATTATCATGGCATACCATGTTACTGCATTAGAACTGAAAAAACTACTGCAACTTATTTTTAGGGTTTCATATTTATAATAAAATTAAGTGAATCCACATTTCTTCAGAATTAAATTGAGCAGACATCAATGATACAAAATAATCTGTTGTCTTGTTTTACAGCCTTTACCTGAGTAGATTTATCTTTCATACATGAAGGGTAGTGTACATGGGGATCACGAGGCCACTGTCCTGTGAGGTAAGGTCCTGTTATTGTGTCCAAAGAAGAAGTTCGCCTTATGGTACCAGAAGTTCTGATTTGCTGGGATTTTGGCCTGTCCACTGTAGAAAACCAGAACAAAATCAACAAAAAAGTCAGGCTAAATTTGACATGAAATGTTAAAAGCTAGCTATGACACACAATGGCAAGAACATACCAGAAACCTGAAAAGCTGAAAAGAATGCCACCACATCAAAGCAAATGCATCAGACAAAAAACAAGCAGAAAAGAGAAAACTGAACAGTTACAAAAACCCCAATCCTTAAGGTGTTCGTATCTGCAAAGAACAGCTATTTATGCTATGTATTTTCATCAGCAAAAAACATCAAGCAAATTTAAATACAGTGATGATGCAACTCAGGAAAGCCAGACATGCAGAAATAGAAAATATGGCATAGCACTGTTTAAGTCAGCTTGCTTAGCTTTCTAAACACTAAAACAGAAATCATGAGAAAAACTGTGGTTGTTAAGAGGATGCATATCCAATTTATTCTCTTTTCTGTATTATTTCATAATTTAAATTAATTCCATATTATTTACAAGATCCTACTGCAGGCCTTAGCAAGTGGAGAGTGTGACTCCATCTTTCCCTCTGACAGAGCTCCAGTCAGAGCAGCTGCCTTGCTTGTTTTCACTCATCCTTGTGCCTGCAGTCCTCATCTCCTCCCTGTACTTCTCTCGCCATACACCCATAACATGGAACATTTTTTCTAGCATTTCATTTGGAGAGCAAAGTGCAGGGTGATTCACAAGATTGATGTGGGAAAGAACAGAGTTTTACTGCATGCTCTCTAGATTGTCTTTGTCTGCTTTGTCCTTTAGGCAGTATTACCTCATATACTCATTCTAGACTTCATATTAGCCCATCGAAGCCCTACATGGCAGCTACTGTCTGTTTTGCTCACCCCCACTAAAAGAAATTCACAAATGAGGTAACTTCCAAGTTAGTCACATGCTATGCACTGATCTGACCCACCAAAAGCCTACTCACTGCTCAGAATGTGAGCGCAGACCTGCTAGCACACTTCTGAGTCCAAACATGGCCACTGGCCTTCACAAGTATTTTCTATTTGTGTATTGCCTAGAACTGATGGATCTCAAAAGGCAGAGTCCACCATCAATGTGATATATAGCATTCAGCACAATTAGGGTACAGCTTGCACTAATACAACATCATTATAGTATGATATATGAAGACAATGTTAAAAGAGACCTTTCTTTTAGACAAATACAGACCTGCTGAAACACTGCATTAGCTACTCATTTTAGGTGAAGAGTTCTAAATAATGCTGTGAATTGGACATGACATAATATATCATGCTGCCTTTTATACTGTAATTAATTATAATTACTGCCTTATCTATAAATCAAATCCCTACCATTTCAAACAGATTTATCTGTATAGGATTCCAATTGTGACAAATCTGCATTTTAAGAAAGATTCCTGAACTATTATAAGTAAAGAAGTCTGAAATCCAAAATAGAGATGACATTTAAAAAATTAAACTAGTGTTTACATTTGCACTGAAACACTAGAGCACATAATGGGTAAATAGCTACAAAGAATTCTTCCAACCTTCCCCGTCATGCTATGGCACTATGCTACTCTCTCAGCCCAAGTTTTGAAACTTTCTCAAAAACCATCTTTTAAAACAAGTTAGACACAACGCACAAGATAATGTTTGAAGATGAAGAAGTAAGGACTAAACCCAAGAAAACACAAGCCCAAAAGACAAACAAAATACATACAACCATACAATTAGCTAAGGTTTGTAACTTATTCTACACCCAGAGGAAAGGCAACAGAATGCCGAACATTACTAAAATAATGCCATTAAAACTGAAGAAAAAAAAATACCACCAAAAATTACTAGTTTTGTTTTTCCACGGTCATCTTGGAAGTGGACTGCAAGACACTATCAACCCTTAAAGCTAAGAAAAGCTGAGAAAAAAAAGTTCAAGATGGGGTTTCCAAAGTCCCTACTATTCATCAATGTTTCCCTGAATTACAGGAAACAAACCACTTCTCAACTACATAAACCAATTTAAGTTAACAGTAATTTAATGTCATCCCTAATTCACTGTTGCCTGTGCTCTTTCCATCTCCTTTGAGATGGCATGCAGAGATGTGTGAATCCACCTGGCAAAATAATTCACCGAGTTAAACATAATGAAAACTAAAGTCATAACCACAGGGTTTTCCCCATTACAGCAGAGTTGGCACAACATAATGGGCAGAAATCACCAGGAGAGCTAGAACAGCAGTAGTCTTGTGGTCTGTTCAGTATCAGTTTTGGCTCCTCATCTTTTATGATGTATCATTAGATCATAAAAAATAAAGGAGAAGGGATCTATAAGCATGACATTTGAAGGAACTTTTGCAAATTAGCATTTGACAAAGTGTCTTGTACAGTAATGTACTCAGACATGATGGGATGCCCCGGAGAGCATCACTGTACTGGACCCCAACAGTAGCAAATCAGATCAGCTTAAGCAGTTTTCTAAATATTAGAACTGCTCTCAGGGTTTATTTCTTAATCTTGCATTTCTCACTTCACCGTATGTCTGGGTTCCCACCACTCTAGGGAGCAACTACATAACACTTCTTTCCAAACCTACATTACCAATGGAATGTTGATGCTTCTATCATGAATATCCTTCTCCAGCCCAAATCACTTTCCCTGGTTGGAAACCTCGTGCTCCAGTTTTCTCAGAAAATCAAAATAGCTGAAGTGCTCCAACAGCTCCTGAAGACAGCCCACAGACTTCAGCATTCAGAAAGGCTTCAAAAATATTAAGAAATCTCTAAAACTACAGACTGATTTTATCCAAGTTTCAGACTAAAACTCATCTGACAATAACCTGAGTGTATGAATGGATTTTACTGCAGTGGTAAGTCAAAGGATTCTTTTGTCTTAGTCAGTGACAAGTGAGACATCTCATATGAAACTCAGCTCTACCTCCAGAAGAAGCAAACTTCATAGCATTTAAGCAGTGTAACGTTACCTGAGGAAGTTACCTAGAAATTAGAAAAGCAAGACACATGCTTGCAGCAAGGCAAAATACCTCATGAGCACTGAGATTAGCTCAGATGATTAGAGCATGCTGATAATAATGCCCAGGTTGTGGGTTTGATCTTAGAGAACAGCATGCATCAGCTGTTCTCTTAAGAATGGGACTCGATCATCTTTGTGAGTCCCTTCTAATGCTGAATAATCTGTGATTCTATGTGTCATTTAAAATGTGCCACAAGTTTTAATGACATATATTTAGGACAAATTGCTACACCATTCTAGCTATGAATGCTACACAAAATGACACAAGGGTCCACCTGAACGCTACAGCTGGCAAAATTCAGTGTGATCCTACCTCCCAGCAGGAACCAACTTAAATAACCTGCATGAAATCATGATTCTGTATGCTGCATTGAGAGCAAAGAGAATTCTAGTTATACGACCTAAACTGACTGAAAAAAGGTTTCCATGAGAAACCTTTCTCTGACAGCAAAATGTAATTCAGTAAGACCTTAACACGACAGCTCTTTTGAAAAGGACATGGGGCTCAAATAAAACCATCTGCTGCAGCTCTAAAATGAAGAGCTGGCCTTCCCATCTAGAATAGAGGCAGCTAACCTGCACATAATCTGAAAGCCATGTTCACAGTCCATTTTTAGCTTAAATAGCTTTGTGCCACATGTGCAATGAGGAAAATCACCTGCAACAGAAGAGTATGACTGACAGCTAGCACCAGTAACACTAAAAAAACTGGTTCAGCTCAATCCACCAGAGCTCATCTGTCAACATCTTTTCTTTCCATGTTTCTTTCTACAGTTGGCAAATCCAGTTCAAATTTGGCCAGAACTTTTCGACTCACATACTTGCATAGATACAATTGATTTTAAAGGACTAAAATTATCCTGAGAATCTCAGATAACACAGACTCTTCTCAAACTGAGTGAAAAAATATGAAATAAAAATAAAATTCATTGTTCTCCAAAACTAGGAGCATTAATATTGTCTTCTCACAATTGACATCAGCTAATTGTGACACTGTTCTGCCAAAACATTTGACAACATTCTTGCAGTAATTTCTTAATTTCTTTTCTCAAAAGTTCTTCTTAAACTTTTAACCTGAGACACCATGAAATATCATTCTAAATTCCACAATAAATTTTCATGAGATGTTGTTCTGGTCACAAGCTGCTAGTGAAATGAGTCCCAATCTTAGGGACTCATCCATTCCTGAAGAATTTCAGATTTTATCTAGGAAATAAATACTAACTTTGAAAGAATTTTCTCCAAAAATACTCTTTGGAAGACTCACTATGATGGATATCCTAGTCTGCTTAAGATTGTTTTCAAGAGTCACAAAATCAAGAGTTCAAGCAGTTTGGCCCAAAGGATGTTCAGAGTATACCACCATAAAATAGTATCAAATATTTCTAGGACATTCCTACCAGATATGACAACAAATTTACAACAATCTATCAACCCAATGAGATGCAGAACTGCCTGTGTGAATGCTTCTTAAATAATGAATTATGTGGGAATAAAGTCTAGGATCAAAAACTAGAAATGGAAAGCTGAATATTAAGGGATGGTGACCCACAATGACCCATAAGAATGATGGCCTGACATCACTTAAGTCGTATTTCCCACAGCAGCTACTGATGACTGCGCTACACCTAGTTAAAAGTCCCCTCTCCTGTTACACCTTCTAAAAGCACAAAAAAGGGATACCTTTGCTCTTGCTTACTTTGGACAGTGATTCCCTCAGTACCATAAAAGCAGACTTCTGGATTCAAGCAAACTCTGCCTCTGAAGAGTCTGGCCAGGGGAGGTTTTTTCTTATTCGTTTGCTTTTTAAGCAAGTATATAGTGACGCTGTACTGATATCTGAATGTTTATCTGATTGGTCTTTCCTGCTCTGATTATGTAGGTAGATGGTCAAACCAGTGCGTGTTTAATTTGTGGAATTTGTCATTATGACTTTGCCTGGAAAAAGACTGAATAATGGAAATTTAGAGGCCACTCCAAAAAAATATTTCAATCTTCATTCTCAAGAAAGCTTTTCTCTTGTAATTGGAGCGAAAATCTCTCATGAAAAAGATTAACAAGGGATTTGGGGTCCCCTGAAGTTTTACTTCAGAGGAGTAAAGAGATCTATTGGCTCAAAAGACATTTCCCAGTTGCCAGTGACTGACGGACTTGTTTCTGACCCAATCTGCTAACTGGCTGCATGACTGTATTAACAGTTCAGAAAGGTGCAGAGCAACAAAGAGCATGCTGTTCGCCATGTACTGCTCATACAAAGTAACAAAAAATAAGATTTTAAGTAGGATCTTAAAAGAACCCACAGCACCCTTATTTCTGTAATTGAAAAGAAAAAACATGAAATTACTGCATTTTTCCTTCATAATTTCAAATTAAATAGCCTGATCTCTTTAAAAGCTTAAAACAAAACAAAATACCAGCGTTTTCAAGCATTTAAGAGGCAGTACAGTGTTCTGCTATCAAAAGTATAATTCTAAGAGAATATAAGAAGAGACAGTCTTTTTAAGTTACCTTCCAATACATCTCTAAAGTACGTTACATTCAGTTAAATTCAGTTAACATTAAAACATGTTTTCATTATGTGCACCACACTGGTTTTGGCTCAGTTGTATCAACTTCAGAAATTATTCCCCAGTTTCTATCTTTAAAAATCAAGAAAAAGAATGACTAAAAATGAAGAGGGATGACATTCTGAAGTTACTACTCTAAAGAGAGACACAATCCACTCCAATTTCCTCTCATTATCCTAACTGAAGGGGAAAAAAAGGCAGCACAGAAGAGCACCATAATCTAACCAAGGCTCCAACAATCAAAACCAAACAAGCAGAAAGGAGCCTACTTCTTGAGAGCAAGATCTTTTTAGAGATCCAGGTCCATGAACTATGTGCTTTCTACATCCAGAATTCTTCAGAGAAAAAAAAAACAAAAGAGGGGAGCCAGTCTTCCACACAGATCATTTTACAGTCTGGTAGTCAGGGCAGATTTGGTTTTGCACCTGACAAGGCTTATGAGAATTCAGACTGAACTGCAAGAAACAGAAGTCTATCAAGACAGGACATCACCCATACTGGGAAAACAAAACAAAACCAGCTTGTTCCTTCAAAAGAAAATTGTACCCACACTGACCCACAGTATGGGATTTAGGAATCAACTATATTGAGCTATCTTTTACAGCTATGACTAAGTAATCTAGAAAGGGAAAGATCTTCTGATTAGTCACTGAATCCAACCCATACGTTAAGGCATTTCCTTCCACAAGGGAGGTTTCCTGTGTGATTCTCAAGGATGTACAGCTCTTCTCACCTAACTGCACAGGAAGGCACAGTGGCAGATACCAGAGAAAGTAGAGCACACAGATCAATTTGTAGGCATATCTGACTGGACCTGCACTTGACTGAAAATCCTGGTTACCTATGCATGCATGCTGAATCATGGTGTCTGCCTCTTGATCCTTATTCCCCCCAACCACAGGACAAGTAAAATGTGGCTATGAGTATCTTTCAGAAGTCAGATTTTGTTCACAGCAGAATTTACCTGTTTAAAACCAACATTATCCTTAGAGATCAAACACAGAAAGAACGCTCTAATCTCCATAAGAAAAGTAAACAAACCTTATGGCAGAAAGTTTCAGTCTGCTAAAGCTAAACTATTCTTCTAACAAGGATTACTGCTGGCATGTATAGGACCTGAAGGATTTCATGTCATAAAAGCCTGCTTTGTTCAACAGATGTAACCTACACACTTGCACTCTTCTAACAGGATGACATGTAGATAAAGAACACATTTTTACATATTTCACATTTTTAGAATGTATTTTTCTTTGTAAGATTATTACTTCAAATTTAAATACTACACAAATACCTAAACTTAGTATTGCTTAATAAAGTATCTAAAAAGTGTTCATACTATAAAGTTAAGACAATTTTGACTGGAGCTCAGCAGCTAAGTACTTGGGGAAAAAGCACACTGAAACAACCATCTATTAACTGCTGGGCACTTCAGCAGATACAGAGAATTGCCCTTTCCTTTTAGTTCATTAATTTGGATCTGCTGAATCATCTATTCTATGTATCCAATATTGAGAACCAAACTGGGAACCAAGAAGAGCAGTAAAGCTTGGGGTGTTGTTTTTTCTTCCAGTATATCAATAATTAAAATAATGAAGATCATTATAAATGCACACAGTTGATTTAGTAACTGAAGAACATTTTTTTCAAATAAACTTGATGACTCTGAAGGGATTCTTTTGTTGTTGCTATAGTGACAATACTTTAAATTTAACAAGATGTAGAAAGTGAAGGGTTTGTAAACCTTTAATTTAATTCTTCTTTCCATCAAAATGCAGCTGGACATAATAATGAATAAAACAAATCAGAAGGCACAACTCACCATTTTCATAATCAAAATATACAAAGAACTGTAATCAATGCACAGAGGCTATACAATGCCATCATAATGATCATCAGTTATTAGAGATAGAAAGCATTCTTCTAGGGAGAGCAAATTACACTAAACAAGAATAATATATTTTTTGGAAAAAAAAATAGAAATGCAAAACCAGATTAAAATAGATTGTCTAAATGAGAGTGCTCAACTTCGATGATTAAATAAATTATCTTTTCATTATCAGTTAAGACATAGCAACAAAGGACTAGAAACAACTTCCTAAATCTGGAGCCCACTTCACAGCTATCACTGACAAAACACATAATCACTTCAAAACAGAGTACAGTCAGTCTTAGAGCAGCTATTTGTCTTCACAATTCCTACTGGAAAAATTACCCAGGAACTTTTTTGTCCTGATGGTTTCAGGCCCTCTTTCAGTTTAATATATAAATATTTACATTGTCAAACCAATCCATCCACTCATTCCGTTCCTTGCTCACCTGGATTCTGACAAAGCAACTGTATTTTTATTCAGATTTTTTTTAACATCACACAGGTAAACTCCTAACCTGTGAGTCCTTCTCTGAGTCAGATCCAGTTTGACTTTACCTTTCTTGAACTGTGGAGCAGTTCAGAAGGGTGTGGCAGTATCCCATTTAATGCCTCAGTAGCCCCTGTGTGGCCTACTGCTCTTCATGTAAGACCAGACCTGTGCCCAGAAGTTTTTCAGTTACTTCATGTTGGCAGTTTAGAGATCTTACCACCACCCAACCCCACCCTCAAGAATTTTCAAATTAAATGCTCCTCCTCTGAGGAAAAGATACTCTGATCGAGTACAATCCCACATACATTAACTTCCACTTTTTATTTTCAAATCTAATTTTTTAAACTTATTACTTCAATTCCCATGGTTCTTAAACTCTTCTTGCATAATCTTCCTGTGTACTAATTAAACCTCTCAATATTCATCAACAGTTTCATCACCCTAATTTCAAAATTTGCCTAAACAGATAAGATCTACTTCCCGTCTAGGAGATCAGTTTTCTTATCAAAAGACCAGGTTAGCATGACACCACTTGGAAAGCTCATTTTGCACTTTAACGTTTCTCCCTGGTTTCCACCACCCCTTCAAATTTCTTCTGAGGTTTCACCAGAAGTTCTCTATACTTTAGAACTGGACACAACATTTTTCATTTTTAAATTATGTAGCTGCTACACTCAGGAGGTATCAATTCTCAAATGATCTCACTCCTACTGACAAGACTGCCTCAGAAATTTGAAGGTAAGTGTCAATTTCTGAGTAGGCTTTTCCAGAATCCTGCAATGGAGATCTCTGAATTGACTTTACTGAAATACACAATCTATATCACAATCCTGGTAATTCCTAATTCCAAATTATCCTTGTCTCTTACAATTTGGGGGTTTTTTAAACTTTCTGGGTTAAAAATCACTGTCCTTATGGAAAGTGATTTCTCAGACTTTTTTTTCTGATGAGCACAAAGCATTGAATAAACATCTGTGCTATTTCCTCTGAGATTGTAGCTACTATTCCTTGGAGCTGACTTTGAAACCATACATTCTAGCACGTCAGTCTCAGATCATTCGCAGATCTTTTTTTCTTCATACCAAATGGTTACAACTTTTTCCTCATTTTTCAATCTGCATGTTTCTCTTATCTCTCTTAAAGCACACAAAGCCCAAGCCTGTTTGTGTTTTAACAATTCTCAGGTAAAGATCACCTTTTGATTGGTAACATGACATTCTTTCCCCAGTTCTTCCTGCTGTTTCTTGCAGGCTCTCTGCTTATTCCTAGCAACCTCTTCAAGGTGAGTGTCCATGCAATCAGATCACATCCTTGAACTTTTCTGATGTCTGAAAGACTCCAACAGTATTAACATTTTTCATTAAAACAGATTCTCTTTGTATTCAAGGCAGAGCAATGGTGTTTAGACAAATATTCAAACGACTTCCTTCTGAAATCCAAAACTTTACTCCAGATTCATGAATTTTAAACAAGACTCTGTGTAGGATTTTCCTCTTTTGCTGTATATGCATGCAAATTTGCATGACTAAACAAAGGCTAGATCTAACATTTATTTTATGTAGTGTCAGCACACCCATTTCTTCTGCTTCTCCCAAATTTTGAGTTGTGCTAGTTGGTAATTCCTATCTTCAATGTGGCCAGTCTAAGTTCTACTACAAATCTGGCAGTCAAAAGATCTCCCTATATCCTTCAACTTCATATTAAAGGCTATACACACCACTCAACAAAATCATGAGTCTCCAATCATCTGAATAGCCTAGTTCCTTCTCTGGAAGACATTAAGGCAGATCTATACAACAGTTTTACAAAACATTTTAAACAATATATGGACTGCACACTTTGCTAAACAACTTGTTTTGAAAGAATGAGCCTCTCTTTCTACAGCAACACCCAAGGTTTTTTTGGATCTTCCATGTCGATTATATCCTACACTGAGTATGTGTCTCCAGTCTCTTCCTTGTATGGACATTTCTCAAATACACATTACTTTTAAACATGCTTAAGTTAATTACATTTTTGCCCAGGAGATTTTTTTTCTCTTCCAGATTAGGCCTTTCCCTTGGTTCCCTTGGAAAAGAACAGCAAGTATTTCAAATGTATGTTTCCTTTGTGGGTGAAGAAAACATTGCAAAGATCATTATTCCAGGCAGGGTATCAGGTATAACAAAGGAGCCACTGAAGGTGAAATAGCAGAGGAATCAGAGTATGAGAGTCAGGAAGTGTGGTATTCCACTATCAATTGCCACAACTAAGCAAACACAGCTATCAGTTAAGAATGAAGATTTTAAGACCTTGAACAGAAATTTACTTCTGTGAAGACAGTTTCTGCTTTAACCTGGCAGCTTCCCAACTACTGTGTAAACCTAAGTCTCATTCTGCATTCTTCAGCAGTTAGCTGGTATTTTTAGAGTCACACTGGTCAAAGTCTGTTCCGGGACACTCAGCGTAAATCTGGGTTTAACTTTCAGTGAGCAGCTCAAATATTCATTGCCTTGAAAAGCAGAAAGTTAAGATATCACATATAACAAAGATTTAGAATAATATATACTGAATATGGAGTATAATAGCTCACGGAGTCAATGCTGCAATGGCACTTGGTTTTTATAATGTACTTTCCAAGGCTCCAGATTCCAGAAAGACTGACTAGCTGACATTCAGCACTGAATTTGACTCCATGTGTGAGCACTGGACTCACCAAACCTTTCCAGAGCACAGACAGCGCCACTCTGATATCCACTGAAGTCACCACCATCTTCTAGTCCTACTGTGCTAGGGAGCTTTGCCATGGCGTGCAGGAGGAATGGTACTGAGATCATGGTAAATACCTACAGAAATTCATAGTTCTTGTAAAGCTGCTTCTCCATGCTGTCTCCCTGTAGCCTGAGTTATGGGAACATAATTTTCAAGGTTCATCCAGCAACGTTTCTGATTCAGCATGGGTACAGCACTTCATCTGAGAAAAGCAACTGCACTGTTATCCCTGAGAGCTACATGTCCACAAACTTGGGATTTTATATCTGCACTTAAGTAATCTTCTCCCTAATAGCCAACTTCTGACTGCATGATGTAATTTGAAGTGGGGTTTGTATTTACAGGGTAATTTCTGCAGCCTACAATTAATTGAATTAGCTAGTAATTGAACACTGAATAACTAGAACTTGTTTCCTGGTAAGAACATGTTATTTCCAAATGATAGCTTGGTCTCCAAACACTGACAAGTGTCAAACAATTACAAGAGTTTTGAATATTTTTTGGCACTGCAGCTTAAGCACCTATATTAAAATGTTTGGTACTTTGTCCTAACCATGAAGACTTTTAAAAAATGTAGATACCCAGGTAATCTAGCTAGCCAACCTTTACTAATTATTTCTTTCAGAACTCCAGAATAGGCACTGTACACCAAAACACCTGAGATTAAAAGGCACATAATATAACAATACCCACACTGCCATTCATTTAATCGGTTCACAACTGAGTAATTACTGTTACAGAAAACATTTAAAAGACAGAATTATAATATTAAAATTAATTTAGCTACAGAAATTAGTTTCAAATTCAAGTATGAATGCCAGTCATCTTGCAATGACCTGACAGTCAGAAATAAGTGTTAATTCCTGAAATTCAGAAGCATGTTTACAACACTGCACAATGCCTGGTGGTAAGAGCATAGGAAAGGAGACTGAAGGTAGCCTTCTTCAAACAGGTGACTTGCACTGTTCAGGGAATGAGACACTTAAATTATTATTATTATTATTGTTTACACTACCTCACAGCAGATTGAGAGAATATTCTAGAGAGGATATTACATTATTCAAAAACCATGACAGAACTACTACCTCCGGCTCTTATGAGCCAAACACGAGACACTTTCTTTCTAAAGAAGAAACATTGAGTAGTTTGGGTAAAACTAGTTTCAAGTTGTGCAAAATAAATGGCATGTAAGAACCAATGCTGTTAATCACTCATTTGTATTTGTGAACAATATCCATTGCAAATAGATACTCCTCAGTTTAACACCAGCAACAGTGAAAGTCCAGCCCTTATAAACACCAACATCAGTGGCACCACTCATCATTGGGGCATATGCAATACTAAATAAGGAGGTCAACCCTTACTGTACCTTGCCCTAAAGTTTCAAAACTCAAGCTCGTAACATTTTATGATCTACTGGGAAGTATATACAATCTGCAAAGCAACAATATCTAATATGAAAAGGTAATTAAGAGATCAACTACTACAAAAAACAAAAACCTCCTATCACAACCATCTTCACTGACCTAACACCAACTGTTTAGGTTAATTCCCCCATTCACAATTTTTTTGTGCAGAAAACTGTTATTGCTTGAGTGTAGACATTCCCACCTTTGGGGTGTTTTCTCTCCCTGTCAGAGAAAACTAATCTAACAGGGTGAATAGTTTGGCAGGGATCAGCAGCAGCAGCTAGGAAGTGCATATACCAAAGGAGAAGTGAAATGAACATGCCCAGGGCAGAGACAGTATTGCAAGGCCTGAGACAGCAGGCTGAGGGCACTCCCCGACACAACCACCCTTGGCCCAGCTGTTTTTCCTCCCAAGACATACTTCCAGGAGCTACATGCTTTCCTCTGCTCTACTAACAGGAGACATTGTCTGAGCACAGTTATCACCAAACAATCCAACGGGACTATGTAACAGAACAGCTCTGGTCCTAAGCTCAACTCACACAACTGGGATAGTAGGAAAGAGAGCACACATTTTTCAGTTTCAACATGGATGAGGGCTTTCATGGACATGATCTCAGCTTCAGAAAGGTAAGAACTGGAGAGCCCGACTCACCATTCCAAAGGATTGCTATTACACATTGTGTCACGATACTCTGTGTGGTACCCATAGTGCAGAAGTCTCTGACCACTTTTCATACTATTTCTACACTTTAGCATTTAATCTCCAAGTCACAATTAGTTGTATAGTAGTGATGAGCTTCAGAGTCAAATTAGATGGGAAAAAAATAAAGCATAACTGAATGACTATCTAATTTTGGGGAGTGAATACATACTCAAAATCGTTACTCAGATTATTAAGTACAGACACCCATTTTCCTTCACCCTGATCTCCAATGTTCTTCGTTTTGCAATGACCCAAACCTTTAAAATGGTGACACAAAGGAAAAGGGCATAATCTCAGGCTGACAAGTTGCTGTGATGTATCTCGTCTAATGATGAGATGTTAATAATATTTTACTTGCCTGAAAATGCCTTAAGCCATTGTTTAAGCACTACAGATTTACATGGGAGGCAGCACTGAAAGACTAACATAAACATGCATTTAAATGTAACACTAAAGCAAGATGATGATCATTAACAGTTAAATTCTTGAGCAAAATTTTCCAGTTTAATACTGGGTCATTTTTTTCATCAATGAAAGATACTTATTAAAAAATGCCAGTTGATGTTTAAACTCTACTATTTTAACAACTTCTCAAGAACATATGTGAAATCCATGAAGAACTACCTATTTCGTCAAGTGCTGGCAACACTGTTCTCTACTGAAGAAACTGTCGACTGATTTAAACAGGAACTTTCATTTTTCATTGCAGGTTAAAAAAAATATTTTTTTCAGATTAAGATAATTAATCAGCTGATGAAGCCCCATTTAAAATGTATTTCAGATATTCACTTAAACTGAAACACTGAAGAGCATATACTCTATTTCCAATATGTTTTGTATTGTTAAAACTACTGCTTTCAAATCTAGACTTAAATTCATAATTACTGCATCAGTTATTTTCATTATTTTTTTCATAACGATATAGAGCAGTAGCACAAAACCCACTTTAAAAATAACTGTCTTTCCATTGTGAATTTTTGCAATATAGCAGCCTAGACTTGGTGAACACTGCCTTTTTTGTAAGATTCCAAGATACATTCCATTGATCTACCCTCTCTGCATTTTAAAATACATTTTAAGAACCTCCATTCACCCCACCACCATGGGAAACAAAACAACAAAACACCGGAAACCATGAACTTCAGAAACCAAATTTCAGTATTTGTCACTGTTTTACTATGCACAGATGATGGAAAGTCACTTCAGTTTGGCCATATATAACACACAAATACTTGCTTATGTCCAAAGAATAAGAATTAAATGTCAAGTAGTGATTTAAAACAGATATAATCATGTACTTCTTAAGGTAGTTTCTTTTTTCCATGAAAAAGGGAGGTTCTGTCTTCAAAGCTAATGCCTTGCTACAGCACTATTCAAGTTCAACAGAGAAAATACCTTCCTAATTTTCCTTCCTGTAGTTAACACCTGAAAGAAGCTCAATTGATTTGTTTTATAAAGCATAATTTATTAAATGCATCTAATACACCATTCTCATTTGCAGTCATGTTAAAACATGTAACTAGAAAGGCTCTGAGTTCAGGACAACTGGATCAAATTTAGCCAGGGTCTTTTATGTCATCGTATTATATTCCAATGAAAGCTATTTTGGGAAGAGAGAGGGACAAAGCTGGAGCAAAACTGTTTTGGACATACAATTATGGGAATACTGCTATTATTCAGAGATCAGGAAATAGGAAGCGTCACAAAAATTACTTCCTTACCTGCATTTGCAAGAAATAAAGTAAAGATCTTCTTGATCTCTGGTATAAATGCTTCTGATGCCAAAATATTGGATGGTTTGAATCCAGGATATTAAAACAGTTCTACCTTTTGAAGTACAAATTCTGGTGTGTTTTTTTTTTTTAATATTGATATCCCTTACAAGAATAGAGATCAACAATACTGTTTGTTTTATTCCACTCCTCATTCCACTAGCCTAAAACAAGATATATATACTTCTTACGCTGAACTGGGTTCTGCAGTTGTTTTGCATCTTTTGTAATTCCTCTCACTCATGCTGGCAAATCTTCAGGAGTTATTTTGGGATGTAAAAGACATTGGGAACCTTTAACAGCCAAATTCATTACAGCATTTTTCGTATGTCCTTAAAACTAATGTTTGTCATTAAAATCTGGAAATGGAATGGAAAAAAGTTTGTACTATAAAATGTGTAAGTTAGAAAAATATGAAGCGTAATATTACAGTACCACCAGAGTTAACAGTAAACAAAGCATTTGGTGAGAGCAGTGCTGAGTTTGAATCATAATGAAGTCACTTACACCCTCCCTGTATACAAAATATTAATGTATCATGATAAAAAGAAACTAAACAGGAAACCCACTTTTATATTTATACAAGCTGCTTTACATAACAGCAGAAACTTCTGATTTTATCCAGGTAAGGCAAGGAGGAAAACAACTGGCTTTTTTCTTTAAAAGATGTGTCCGCAGGCAAGTAACGAGTTTTATTCGACATGTCCAAGGGTTTGGCTTTTTTGGATTATTACTGGAATATCCTTTGTCATAAACCAGACAGCTTCAGATTCTGTTGACATTACTTTTATGCACTCAGAGATCTAGCAGATATATTCCCTCTAAGAAAACCACGTGTTGCTTCATTCAACCAGACACTTTTTCCACTGTCAGCTCTCCAAAACATGAACACACACTATAAAAAATATCTACTAGTAAGCAATAAATACATTTCAAGAAAGAGCAAAGGTGTAGACTTGCACACTGCAGATTTATCCAATAATACCAGAAGGTTCTTCCCCTCTTTTTTTAGCACCTTAAAAATATATATGTAACATTCACGATTTCTCACCAATTCAGTAGCAGTACTAACCAAATACTGCTACTGGCATTGATGGTTTCCTAACAACTAAAAATCCTCATATTTGCTTAAAAGGAAATATCATATTAGTGAAAGCTTCAGTCCTAACAACACAGGGTGTTGCTACAGAACAAAAACCTTTACAGTCTGCTAGAAAGAAGGGTTAGGAAACATGATGATGGGAGAAAAAACAGACCATGCTGCTTTCATTCATGTAGTAGTAACATCAGTGCCTGCAATGGTAGTTGCTCTGACCTGTAAAGGCTGAAAGCAGGAGTGTTTTCACAGAAATCTCCTTCATAAAAGAACCTCTAGCAAATCACTAAAATATCCACACAAAATTGCTTAGTAGAATAGCCAGCTCAAGGCATCTATACTGAAGAAGGCTGAAAGGAGGTGGGGAAGGGACAGGTGTCCTAAGAGAACATCATCTATCCATCAGAATCATAAGCAGTCTCCAGAACAAGCATATTCGTGAAACAATCCAAGTCAGACTGCAGAGCGAAACACATCTCCTGCACTGGTGAGAAAAACAACAGGATTAAACCTAGAGCCTAAGCTCACATTTTACAGCAGTGGGAAATGGCTTTGAAAAACTGACAAAAAAACTTAATCAAACCACTTCCCCAAGACTTGCATACTGATAACAACTATAAATAGCTGGAGTAGCATTGTTTAACAAGCCACAGCAAAATAATCCACAGCTGAAAATGGAGCATTTAAATTTTTTTTCAAGTCCTCCATTACTACTGCAGTAGTCCTCCAGTTCAGTAATTTTCTATATACTATTATCACCATAAAGACTAAAAGCACATTTTTAGCATCCACACATCATGTACTAAAATGCTGAGAACAAGCAGGGAAACAAAGACAAAATACTGCCCAATGGCATGGAACTGTATTCCAAATTGTGTAAAAACAGCTCTAGTTTTTCGGGAAGGGGCGGCAGACGAAGGGGGGGTTTGGTAACCTTTTTGCATTTGCAAGACTGAAGAAATAGAGTATCTTACTACTCTCGCCCGCTAGAAAATGGTGAATTTATTTCAGTAAAATAAAGCTGTTGACGTGTGCAATTGTGGTCATTATTAGGGCGATCACGTTGTTTTCATTCATTCATTCAGGATTTGCTAAAGGATGTCAGCTTCTGCAGCAGCAGCTGGCTTGACCTGGAGGAGGGGGAACGAATTCTTTGCAGTGCATACAGATTACAGGGTGCATTTCTCGATGGATCATTTATGATTTTATACACTGCACTCATTAAACCAAATCAAGCTCTGTGTGCTGCTGACGCAGTTCACCAGGAGGCAAGCTCAAACAAGTTTAATGACAGAAAAGTCATTCAGTACTAATTTATAGTCTGATTTATTAAGGCTAAAATAGCCCACAGATGAAGAAGACTGAAACCACTTTCTAAAATTAAAATTTCCCCTCCAACAAAAAATTCATACACATTAATGAAGTACTTCACAGCTTTGCAGTATTTTTCTGGCTTGCAGGTAACTGGCCATATTCCTCTCTCTTCAGTACACCTTAAGCGTAGGCTTTATACACTGCACCACTACAATGTTTTCCTCCAGGTTCCCATAATTAAATAATTTACTGCTCATCATCAGCACCATCACTACTCATACTCACAGATATTTTGGGTTTTCGTAATTTCCCATTAGCATTTTCCAAATATTTAAGAGGCAAAAGGAAAATCTACACTTAGTGCTCCCATACAGTCAGAAAAATATGATCTTTAGAATTTTAAATAGAGCTTGAATGAATCAAAACCACAGAAGCTCAGTTCCACTTTCAAGTACCCAAAAACCCTCTGCAGAAATAGACTTTCTTTTTGAAAAATACATTACAAAGTATGTCTGGTCAGATTATAACACAATCAATTAGGTCATCTGCATAAGCAGATGCATAGGGCAAATTAACTCCATTTGTAAACGGCAGTGACATTTTGCTCATTTGTAAAATGCTACCCCTGACCTAGGACGATTCTGATGACAGCCCAAGTTACAAATACTACAGGCAGCAAGGTTTTACTACACATAAAAACTGAAGAGGAAAGAAGGTAAGATTCCACTGCTACAACACAGGCTGGCAACCAACGCAGACCACAATTTGCCACAGAAATCACACACAGCAAGACTTATGGAAGGGACAGAAAAAGCAAGTGGTATTGAACCACAGAAAGCATTCCCAGAAAGAGATAATGTGCGATACCTGATAGCTACAGCAGGACAACATAAAAAGTGCATTTAGTCCAATTCATTCAACTGCTCAAGTGATGGGGGAAGGCAGAAGGGAGTGGGGGAGGTAAGATGGCCACTGCCACTTTAACACATTCAATAATTTAACAGACAACCTGACGCAGGTTAAGTTGGACTTGCTGGTAATCAATTTTGCATGTTAAACTTTACAGGCTTAGTTTGGCTACACAGGGGGTTGGTTTGTAGTGGGTTTTGTTTGGTTGAGTTTTTTACAGTCTCAAGGATTCAGTACTAAATATCACAAGGAGACAGGCTTGTTTTTAAGCATCTCAGTACGGGAATTTCCTTGTTTTGGAGCCTGTACTTGGAAACATCACATCTTTTAACCTATGATCTTACAAATACAAGTCTTTTAACAAACCGAGCTCTGCAGAAAAGAAGAGCATTTGAGGCTTGGTTTTAACACACACTTCAGAACTGGGCTGTGACACCCCAGATATAAAGCTAACTCATTATCACCCCTTCAAGACAGTTAAAGCTGGGGAGAGGGAAGCGGGTTAATTTTAGGCTCGTTTCCCTATTACACACCTCCGCTGCCAGAGCCCGATGGCGAGGATAAAAGCAGCAAAGAGCACCGCTGTCGGAGCCCCCGACTGCTTCTCCCCTCGGGGAGGGGAGCCGCCGGCGGCCCTTGCGCTCGCCCCCGCTCCGCTCCTCCCGAGGCCGGCACGGGGATGTTTTTCCTAAGCAGGATTCTCACCTTGCCCGAGAAAAAGGATGACATTTCAGGGGTCGCTTCCCCCATCCCGGGGGAGGGCGGCGGGACGAAGCGCTTTTCCCTCCGCTTCCTGGCAGGGCAACCCCGGGTCACGACACCTGCCCCAGGGGTGGGGGATTTACGGCTCATCCTCGCCCCCCGACCCGCTCCCTAAGGCCCCGCGGGGCTCCCTCCCGTCGGCCCGGGAGTCCCCCCGGTATCCCACCCCCGCTGGCAAGGCAGAGTGCAGCCCGACAGCGGAAAGCAGAGCCCAGGGTGCCCGGAGGCTGGGCGGCCCCAGCCCGGCCAGCACCCCCGCGGGGCAGGGAAGCGAGACCGGCTTTCTCCCGGTTCTTTACCTCTGTACACCGGGGAGCTGGGGCTCCGTCTCTCAGGTGAGCTGCTCCTCCTGCTGCCGCCGCTCTCCGGCGACCGCCGCTGCCTGCCCTTCACCCTGCCCGGCTCCGCTCCGCCGCCGCCCGCCGCCAGCGGCGGCGTCGCGCTGGGCGGCGGTGGTGGGCTGCCTCCGCCGCGACCCCCGCCGCCGCTCCCCGGCCCCGTGTTGCTGCCCACCGAAGCGGAGGGGGATCGCGTCGGGCTGTGCTGGTTGCCCCGCAGGAGCTGGTACGGGACGGTCGCTCGGATAGGCTGGAGCAGCCGGCTGGTCCCCGCCGAGCCTCCCCCGGCGCCGTTACCGGGGCCCCCGGCCGTGGCGGCGGTGGGGGACGCGGCGGCGCCGCGCCTCATCCTCTGCGGCGGGGGCTGGTGGTGGGACGGGGGGGTTTGCGAGGAGCTGGACGAGGACATGGTGGGGACGCGCAAGACCCCCGCGGGTCACTCGCTCCGGTGGCAGCGGGGGACCCGAGCTCGGCCCCCAGCGCCCCGCATGCACCGGCCGCGGGGAGACGAGGAGGGGGGAGGGATGGAGGGAGGGGGCGGGGCGGGACAAGCGCTGCACGGCCCTAGGGAGTCTCCGCGCCGCCTGCCCAGCTGCCCCCGGCGCTTCCTATCGGCGACGGCGGCTGCTGCTTCCACGCCAGGCTCTGGCCATCGCTGCCTGCCCCAGCGGCGAGAGCACCGGGGGCGCTGCCGAGCCCGGCGGCCGCTCACATCGTACAGCGCTGCTGGCTCAGGGCGGTCGGCGGCAGGGCACGACGAGGGGACACGCAGCCGGAGCGGGAAGGATGGGGAGGGGGGAAGGCGCTCGCAGCCAGCTCTTGCTCCAGCTCCTGCCCCCGCCGGCCCGCGGGAGCCGCTACCACCACCATCCGCTCCCCACGCCGCCCGCCCTCCGAATGGCACCGCGCAGCCCCGGCACCCGGCCGCGACGGGCAGAGGTGGTGGGCGCGCGAGCCCATTGGGCGCCACTGCGGCACCAGCTCGGACTCCATTGGCTAGGACTCCTGTCGCTCGTCGCTCTTAGCCAGTGGGAGTAGGCTGAGCGGTGGGGGCGTGTCCGGCGGCGGAGAGGCGGGCCGGGGGAAGTGGGATGTGGCGGCGGCGGGAGGGGCGGGCACGGGAGCGCTGGGATGCAGTGCCCGTCGGGGGACCGCGGGGAGAGCGGCTTGGGAATGCGCTGGGTGAGGTGTCAAGATGCGCTTCTGAGTTCAAAGTGGACTTTACGGGGTGCCGACTTAACCGTGACTTGAGAGAGCCGGTGCTCTGGACCAAACCTTGCGCTATCCCTATTCCCAGAGGACTGCCGGCCTCTTCCCGCTTACTCCACTTCCACGCAGGGAAGGCTCAGAAACAGCCAGAATTTCTCGCAACAAAGTCTGTTCACGTCCATCAAACCCTGACAATATTTTTATTTTCCCTAAAAAGTCAAGATGCTTTCCAAAGTCTAAGTTAGTGTGGTTTCATCATTTCCTGTAAGTGTATATAGAATATTTTTTCCTAAAACACATCCAAAAACACTTCTCAGAGAATGTCAAGAGGAAAATAAAAAGTTTTACAGTGATATTTTTAGAAAGTGCTTTTGTTTTAGGAAAAAGAGCTTCCATTAGATGAATTGATAACCTGAGAAAATGAGAAACAAAATGGTTAGGATGAGTAGCTTAATAGCTAAGAAAATAAATTGCTGTAAGATCAGAAAGATAAGTTGAGCTGAGTCCATCAAGAAAACAGTGCTTATTTTGGATCTGATGCAAATAGGATGCTAATGGAGAAGAGAAAATGCAGGGAGTCTTGCTATGTGGAGGAAGTCGGCTCAGTCATGGCTTCTCAGATTCAAACATTAGGAGAACAAAAAGGGTATGGAATATACATAGAAGTAGAATGTTTAGCAAGATATACGATCTTATTTTAGATACCGCCTACCAGTAATCAATTAAAAGTGTCACAGAATTAACTATATCCCTTGTACCATTTTTTGATTATAGAACAAACAGTAATTTTTGTTTTGCACACTTCAGATTACTGCACTTATATACTTCCAAAGCTGTCCATAGCTATCCTTATCCCTTGGTAGCACAGGAATCAGTCGATAGTCCCAATGAGAAACTGTATTCTCAGAAAATGCTTCTATTCATGGACTGTTAGTGAGACTTTGTTTGCACTAGCACCATGTGACGCAGTCACCGTGGTTATGTTGGGAATGGGTTGGAATAATACACAGCACATCCACATGAACATGTGCTCAGTCAACAAAGCCACTCATATAAATTAATTTTAAGAAAAATCAGCAACCGTGTATTTTTCCATTAGTCCAGTCTTTTTGTTTTCTACTTGCGTGAGCCAAATTTGTTTGTAAACATGGGCTGTAGAGACTTTTTCCCCCAAGGATTTTGCACTGTGCTTAATCACAACTATGAAGTCCATCTAGTTTATTTTTTTCTGCTTCACTGCACTGGGCTCAAAATGACTGGAAAGCATTCACCTGTAGAGGCCATCTGCCGAACAGTAATATCAGTAGTTTTAAACAGTAAGCACATTTTCCTATATCTGTACCTTTGTCAGATAACATTGCTGATACAGTAGTGTCTTACAGACCAAAAATCATCTGGCAACAGCTGAGAATGAAAATACACCTTTGACTAGCAATAGCTGATACATTCCAGCTGTTGCCAATGCTAAGGGTTATGTCAGACTAAAATAAGGATGAACTAGTATAACTCTTGAATTTGTCTGTTTAGATACTATTTTACAATTTCCATGTCCTTGCACATCAAACAAGCAAGGTATTTGGATAGCAAGAATAGATGTGTAAAGACAAGGTAAATGTCTGGCAAAGAAAACATGAACACCCCCCACACACCCCAAACCACAGGGCATGTCAGTGCGAAATATCAGTAGCAAGTCTTCCTTTCCAAACAAGCTGAGGTCCATGCCACAGCCTTACAGTCCAAACTGAACCACCTCTTCACTTGCCTTCACAGCAACCAGAGAAGAAAAGATCCATTGGGACTGCTTCTAGCCAAACTGTTACTGGGCACATCAACAGCTGTGCTGGGGAGACCGCTCCCCAAAAGTTACTTCCATCCTAATTCCTTCTAAACTACAGTTTGCATACATATTACAACACCATGCCATGCACCTAGGAAACAGTGATTTCAGAAAAGATGAAGAGAGTATTCTGTATTTTAAAGTGGGATACCAACTGATGAATTTTTCACTGTTTTTCATCTAGGTTCCAAAGTAGTTCCCTCAGGGAATACCATTGCTTTATAATATCAAGAAGATATTACAGGGAAAGTGAAGTAAAAACTGAGCTTCTATCAGAATCTTCATATCTTTCAAAAACCCATGTTTGCCTTAAATACACTTTTCGACTTTTCAAAAGCCATTTTAAAGGCATTTCTCGCTTCTCTTTTCTGCTTTAAGGAACTACCTTGTCAGCTGGCACGTGCTTGAGGGAGTTTATACTGAGGTAACAGGTATTTCTGAATATTGAATCCTTCTGGGAGACAAGGACATCCTTAACACAGCTTCTGGGAGAGGCATCCTGAGATCAGTGGAAATTGTACATCACAGCAAGGGAGTGAACACAAGGAGTGGCAGTGACAGGCAAGAGTGAAGCAAAGTTACTCCTATCTCTCCTACTATTATCAACTGATAATGGGTTCATCTCTTGAGGTCAGAAATAGATTTACATGAGTGCCATGAGCCATGGAAAGTGAGAAGTTTTAAGCAGTCATTAGACACTGCAATCCTAATCCTCATTTTGTTCCTACTTGAAGGTTTAGAGCGAGCAAACTTCAAATCTGGACATGCCTTCTGTTTCTAGGCTCTTACTAGGGCATAAGGACGTCAGTACTCTGCTCTCAGTGTATCTACCTGCTTGTTTCATTATTTTTATCTCTTATCTCCCTCTGTCTATGTTTTCTTTCCTGCCCTTTCCCCATTCCACTTAGAATCAAGTTCTTTGTGGCTGTTTCTGAGGTATTCACGTAGCATCTAACACAAAACAGTAATGAGAAAGGGTGCATTGATCTTCATGTATGTTCAGGTCCATTCCCTGTGTTTCACTTATTTGTAATGAGTATACAGTTGGGAATATTACATTTAGGAAGAGAGAAATAACAAGAAGTACATATATCACAGTAATATTCTGAAAGAGATGATGAGCAGAAAGCATTATCTGTGGCCAAAAACTAGAACATCCTCTAATAACCCAAACTGCGGCTCTCAAATGACAAAACTGAGGCTAAAATAGGCTAGCCTCTGTGGGCTTGGAGCATCCCTAGGCAGGAATGGGAACATCAGCTGTAGTAAGAGCCCCCATGTGAAATGCTATCTGGAGCTAAGCAGCTCTGCTGAAGGAGCAGTAGCCCATTTTACTAGAAAATATCTGTTGCAAGCTGTGGAGGTGTTGGTTTAGGTTTTGGCCTGTTTTGCCTTCAAACAAATTTCTAGTTAGAATAAGACAGGGAAAAAATATATACGGAATTATTTTTACTGCAAGGATTTTTGACAGACAGACACTGCTTTCATCAACCACACTCTATCTTCTCACAGCTCCCAAATGTTCAGTGGCATAGGTATGATCTCCTCAGATCAGCCAAGCACTCTCTATCCCCAAGCCTCTTGGGACTTACCTTGCATTTGAGCCCTTGAATTCTCCAGGGCTGCTGATACAACATCATTATCCCCACTGCTGGGTTTGTTGACACTAGCCAGGGAAGAGACTTCCAACTTATGATCACTTTCAAGTCTCTACATGCTCAAGTTATCTTCCAACAACAAAAGGAAACCCACTACTGAGGATTTACCTTAACACTGCTGATTATCCAATTTAGGGTCAGACGTGTGGTCAAGTGTGAGATTTCTTTTTCTCACATCTTTTTTTCCTGGATATGGGGAAAATGCATTAAATAAAGGGCTGCTAGACCTATGGTCCAACAGTATTTATACTAGGTCAAATTTAGTATTTCTGAATACTCACAAACTGGAAAATTTCAGAATCAAGTTTACAATCGAATTTCGGCCAGAAGGTATTATAATACTTTCTTTTTAGTCAAATGCTGTTGTTAACATTATTTCATTCAGTGCAAAGGATTGTCACTAGGAGTGAGGGCTGCATAATGAGCAAGCCAGGAAACTTCAGAATAAGAGCCAGCTGTAAGATTTTCCCTTAAGAAAATTGAATATCATTTTGGATAATTGTCTCTTTTTTTCCTATCTGTCAGAAGTATTTTTGTGAAACTGAATAACTCACTTAAACCAGAACCTGCCCATTAACATTGCCTTTGTTATAACAAAGTCTTATCTCATCTGGAATCAGACCTACTGCTTCTCTTCTTCAGGAAAATAGGCCAACCACTTTGGACTTTTGAATTATGTATTCCTTAGGCATCTGCTTTAACATAAAGGGGAACATTCAACAGACAGCTAAAATCACCAAACCTTCCTTCCAGCTCTGCATTTAGTCTGAAGTGTTTTTTTCTATTCATTGGTACAGGTAATTCCATTCAACACTTTTCCTTTAGCTAGCAAGTTAACCATGTCAGACCATATCCAGTGGGAAGCTGAGTTTTCTCCAGGCAGAAATCCTGCCCTACATTACTATTCTGAGTTTGGTTACTTGACTCAACCACCATCTCCATCTCCTTTCCCCAGTTCATCATCTGGAAAAAAAGTCTGATTTGCACAGCTGGGACTAAGCCCAAGTTCTTTCAAATCAGAATTGAGGGATTTTGCAGGTTTATTTTCCCTCTTTTGCATTTTTAGGCATTTGATATGAGGACACTTTTGGACACTTATGTGTGCTTGCTATTCTCCAAAGTGAAACTGATTGAAACACAATCAGTAAAATGGCTGGTATTTTGATAACCTGCCATGTCAAACGTAATGGACACTTCTAGCAGTTCTTTACTGTAATTTCACTTGCCAGTCACTTACCTGAAAGGTATCAATAATACTAGCAAAATAATGCAACACTTCATGTTGACATAATAAAAGTAATTATTCCTTAAAATAGCTTCATGCTACATCATAGAACCCTCTATGGGGGAAAAATTATTTTCAGAGTACTTAGGTAGTGTATATTATGCACAACAATAGCATCTTTAATGGAAAAGGTGGAAACTGTAAGCAAATGCCTGTAGCAATTTGAATATAATGATATTGTTATATCTGTTACCATTCACACCAATAAAATCAAAGAAAGGAGAAACACCACTTCATGAGAGCAGTTACCTTGCTAAGGATATTATGAAAGCACAGATGTACTGTGTATAGTGTTCATGTATAGTACTTTGATTTATATGACATTTAACTTTTTAAATGAGCAGCATCCCCTTAATGAGGTAGATTTGAAGCCATTATGATCCATTAAAACAGTAATAAGTGTCTGATAGTACAGGTCCTGACATCTTTCTATTAAGATTTCTTGATTTGGTCTGTATCTGGTTTTGTGTTGTTTCTTTTGAACTGCATTATGCATGAGTGCCCCTACCATACCAGTGCCATAGCTGTCGGATTTGTGGTGGTGTTAATAAGGGTACATTTTGACAATACTTGTTCAAAAGGCAAATCTGAGGGTTAGGGAACTTTGACCTTCATTTCAGAGAGTCATTTTCTGGTTGCTTCTACCCCTCTAGTTATCCTACTTCACACTTTCTGACAAGCAGGGCCTTGTTCACCACGACATTTCTTTCTAGGCACAACAAACAACACAAAATTTTATTTGGAACTTATCATCACTGTTCCTTTACCAGCCAAATGGGATGCTGTTGAGTGACATGGTGGACTCCACAACTACTTTTGGGAGGTAAACACGCTATGAATCTTTAAAGCTGGTAAATATTCTCTTTTTAAATAGATTTTGCGGCCTGGTAAGAATAATAACAATAAAATGCACTAGAGAGACACATTTAAAGAATTTTGGGGTATTCTACTCTATAAGCAAAGTATTCTTTGTAAGAATGCTCCAATCGGTGCATACAACAAGTTGTGGGGCCAGAGCAGAGTCACAGCACTGAGTCAAAATGCTCAAAACAATTATTATTTTCAAGTAGGTAATATACTCACCTGTAGAAACAAATATTTATTTGTAAATGTGGTTTGTTGGTGTGACAGCTATAAAACAGGCTTTAAGAGTTTGCTTATGCTAATTTACATACAACAAAAGTGCATTCACATCACGTAAGGAACAAATCTGTAAAAACAAGGAAGTGTGCCGTTAGCTTAAAAGTGTTCCTTTGTGGTGGCATGGTATTTAAGTGAAAAATATGATGCATTTCTGTTTTAACTGCATGTTTCCTTGGATTTCTGAGTCCATGTCAACAGCTTTAATTGCATTTTAAAGCAAGTTTGGGGATGTGAATTTCCCTTGTCTCTTTTACATCCCAAACTAAAATAGAATGCAAAACTTCAGCATCATTAAAAGAGAAAAGGGAGCTGGTAGTAGGTCCTCAGCAGCTGGAATAATCTCCCACGGGGAGAGGTGGAAACCTTATTCCATGAGTCATTTAATACCAAATAAACAAAGCACTGGAGAATTAAATTGTAAGGCATGATTTTTTTATATTTTTCATTGACAGAGGGAGGGCTATTTGACTTAATGGAGCTTTTCCTTTTTTAAAATTCTTTAGTAATAGAAAGCGTGGACAATGTTACAAATGTAGTTTATTTCTCATTGTCACTTTGGTCCTTACTGTCATTGTAATAAAGGCACGAGTAACTACAGGCCCTACACACGATGAAGTATGCAAGATCAAGTCCTCAAGAGCTGCTGAAATTCAGGATCCTCTTAGGCAGTGGCCCTCACTGATGTAGTTACACAGTGGCTAAATTACAGTTCCATTAAAGGTTTTGCCCGCCCAGCTATCACAGGTCCTGCTATTAAATGCTATGCTTTAGTGACAAAGCTCTGAGGAGGGCAGCTGAGTAAGCTGTGCATGCTGGCATGGCATGCTCTTGGTCTCCAGTGGAATCCAGGACTGATAGAAGGCAACAAATAACCCCCTTGCATCGCACAGAGCCTGTCTGTAATCAAATATAATTAAGGAATCACTACCAGTCAGAGCTGTTATAGTCTTGCCTGTAATCAAGAACAGCATTATTGCAACATTTATTACTCTCAAAAGTACTCTGAGATTTATGGGTCCTTGGAAATAAAAGCATTGTTTGGCAAATCTATCTATAAGCATGATTTGGCCATAAAGAGAGTTCTTTCTCTGAGAGATCAGAGCAGTTCCAATGAAGCACATCTATTTGATATTTTATTCAGGTTCTTTTTAGTCTTAAATGACAAAAAACACACACGTTACTTGAGGAAGTTCAACCTTCTACTTGCCAACCAAGTAGATGTAGGCATGTATTATTTCCCTGATGCTTGAGATACAGTGTAACCACCACTGGTGGACATAGGACATTTCAATTAACAGTGGGAATCAGTGTCATCATGCAGAAACTGAACTCTCTGACGTAATTGCTCAGTTATTATAAGCCCATGATGAAAGGTCTCAAGGAGAAGACCTTCCCCTGTAGTACGGAGTTACGGCTTTGGCTCTACAAATAGACAGGAATGTTAAACAGAAAATGTATCTGGAAAAACAATGATATGTGACATAACTCATAAGGAGTCTAGAAAAAGGGAGTAATAAGTGCAGTTGATCATGTAAGGGTAGAAGAAGCAGTATCTTTTAATTTTGGAAAGAAACCCGAAAAAGATTTTTGTGGTGACTTCTTAGCTCACAAGGAGACAGAAAAAAGCTATAGATTCAGAAGTGGATGTGGGTGGGAAAACAATGGGTGAAGAAAAAGCTTGTTATCTTGAAAATGTTACCTGAAGAGGTTTGGAAAGCCATTAATAAAACCACCTCAAAGATCCCCAAGGAAGCAATGTTTTCTTCTCCAAGTTACACAGGTGATCTGCAGAGTTGATCTGGAGGGCACAGGAGCTGATGCAGACTCCTCCCCATACCAAGCCTCTGAGGTTAGGAGAGTCAGCTCCTCTGTTTGTGTGTATGGTGACAGTTCTGCCAAATACTTTTCAGATACAGCAGCTTTATCAGTGAGAAGGATCTGAGCTGCCCTGCAAAGATAATCCTCCCAGTGGTGTGTCAGCCTCAAAGAAGGGTGTGATTATCATTCCAAAGGAGTGTAATGTGAACCTGTGCCTCCCATTCAGCCAAGCAATGGCTAGACCAAGGAGGCTTCTGCTCTTTCATTGCTCACTCTTGCATTTCCTCTCTTTCTTTCCTTTTTTTTTTTTTCCTTCCAGCAAACAACTTACCTTCATATTAACTTCTTCTATTATGTACAGTTAAGATGTCCAAAGAGTGAGCCAATGTCCCAAGGCACAGTGGTCCTTGGAAATTGATCTCCTACTAGACCATCAGCAGAGTACTAGCTGGATGAGTTTCTCATCGTGGGATGCTTGGAAATTTGCTGGCTCTGATTAGCATTTTACAAAGATAGGGTTTCTCTGCAAACAGTCTAGTGGAGTCTATCACTGTACTTTCAGATCTCCTAAGCCTCGTCTTTCAAGACTTTGCTACCAGCTCTGTCCTAGGACACACAAAGCTCCAGGCCCGATGTAAAGGTGACTCACCCCTTTGATTGAACAGGTCTTAGAGATGGATGTTGTATTTTCTGTCACTTCAAGAAAGAGGGTCTTCATATAGTGAAATTAGGTGTCTGATCTCCCAGGTCTCCTGAACTCATGTGTGTCCATTTATTGTTGGTTTGTTTTCTTCTTTTTCCACAGGAAGGACAAGCACATGGAACAGCAGATGGGAGAATGGCCATCCTCTAACCATACTGAGTGGTGCTTATTCATGGGTCATAACCCAAAACCAAATTATTTGTGTTTGTCTGGGTTCTTCTTCTGGTCTTGCAGCAATGATTGAGTCCAGCTTGGAATTTAATACACAAAAAATACAGAAAAGTAAGGCTGACAAAACTCAAGATTAAACTAATAACTAATGCACAACAACAACAGGTGAGTTTGATCTTTAAAACCAGAACATTTTCTGTACCAAAGTGCCTTTCCTCACTGCAGTCTGCATAAAGGAAGAGCAGCTGCAACCACCTCAGCTTCAGAGATGGAGCTCCCAGTAGTCAGTCTGCAAGAAAACACCTGGCTGGCCTTAACGAACATTATTTTCTAGAATGTTCCCAGAGCTCTGCTGCAGGGAAATATACCTGCCTTGTAAGGGAGAACATAAAGAGGCAGTTCTCCAACAGCACATGGTTTGACTTATAAAAGCTTTCCTTACGGGCAGAATTAATTATATATCATAAAGATCTGTTATATATTCTGTTTATACAATTATAAAGCATTATGGTTAATTAGTTGTGGTACAGACTCCCAAAGCAGAATCTGGTTAGAGAATAAACAAAACGCTCAGTCAGCTGTGACGGTGGTTAACAACTTGCACTTTCATATCACCTTTCACACTTAACTCTCTTGAAGTGATTCATAGGTTATGCAATCCAGTGGGCTTGAATTTTGTGCATTTGGTAATTTTTTGGTTTATATAAAATTAGAATATGCCGATCAGAAATGGTCTGAGATTCACACACCTTTAAGAAATTAAATTCAAAATATTTGCTCACCAACTCTATTTCAACTGTTTTCTTACCTGTTAGTTGCTTGTGATCCTATTATGTCTGGCATTGTATATACACAGAAAATAAATACTTCTCCATCCCCTTTTTCTGTCCTGATATAAACAGTTCTAACTGGCAGCAATGCGAATCCCTATCTACATCACTATCCTGAAAATAGGGGTGAAATCCTGATTGTGAAAATATATTGATAGAAGTGGGCAATACAGCGAAGATTTGTTTTCAAGCTACATTTTTATAGTATTTCAGTGCTATGAAATGTGTTGACAATATAAACATATCACACCATCTGACATCTTCAAAGTTACTTTTTTGCCATCACATAATTTAGCACTGAGTCTTGTTGTGCATGTGCTACTACAGGTGTCTGGGCAGAGTAAGTACTTTTTAGAAATCTCATCAGTGTCATGTGAGTAGAGCTAAAAAAATTAATTTAATATTATTTGTCATGTCATGGGAAATTGTGCTGGTTACTGTGCATGCCCAGAAAGCACTTCTTAAAGCAAAAAAGCTTGCAATATTTGTAAGAGAAACTGAAGAAAAAAGCCCACAAGATGGGAGCAAGAGAGGAAGAGTATGCATTTAGTATAGTCTAGGTGTTTATACTGCAAACTGTAGCACACAGCATTTTTAAAAATCTGCAAATAAATTAAAACAAGCACGCCACGCTGAAAATGCCACAGCCTGATATAAATTATAAATTCTGTTTCCTGAATGCATCATGAAAGCAGTGGGATTTGAGATAACTTTGAAGGAAGGCTTCATAGTCTTTTTTAAAGTCTATTTTGGGCATA
This sequence comes from Acrocephalus scirpaceus scirpaceus, assembly GCA_910950805.1. Classification (NCBI taxonomy): domain Eukaryota; kingdom Metazoa; phylum Chordata; class Aves; order Passeriformes; family Sylviidae; genus Acrocephalus; species Acrocephalus scirpaceus. Next base: position 127,794,596 of record OU383773.1, read on the forward strand.
GTTTTCTAGAAGAAAGCCTGATATATATATATGAAAAGAACTTTTGAGAGACAAAGATGAAAGGGCAACTGAAAATGGCATTGTCAGCTTGGAACAACAAACTGCGCAGTAAGATATAAGATTATAGATGAGTGTCCAGTGGATGTTCCTAACTTATATTCAAAATGGCACTGAAGGGGAATGAGCGCCATGAGAGGATACAGAGAAAGGCAGATAAAATCAGAGAGAACATTCACGAAAGGTGTCTTGACTTCAATGTTTTAGGCTCAAGGAGAAATCAGGTATGGGTAATGAAAAGTGAAGAAGTTCCATTCTAGATATGATAGTTGCATTGATGAAAATGGAAGCAATCACCTAGAAAAACACACAAGTAGACTAATAAGAGGTAAAAAAGAGCCTGGTGAGGTATCTGTTGAAATTCAGGATGGAGATCTTCCACAGCTGAAAGAAAGGTTAAGGAATTGGCAATAATTTGAAAAAGAAAACAAGAAAAGAAAGGAAAAAAACCCTTTCTAACTTTTCAATGGTGAGTCAAGAGAGGACAATATTTCTGAGTCACACTATGATCAATAACATCACAGGCCATGGAGGTAGAAGGAGTCCTGAGATTTGGTCACATCACTAATAATCACCTCAAAAGAGCTGAGTGGGGTGTACACAGCTGAAATAGAAGACAACTTGGGGAAAAGGTGAAGTTGGCAGAAAGCCATCTGAGGTCATAGTTTCAGGCAATACATTATTTTATTTTAAAACTTACAGACAGGAAGAAAACTCAGCAGAAATATGAGAGGAAAATTAGGTCAAATGTAGGATTTAAAAATATGGATGAGACACATATCATTCCATGTATACTGGAATGTTTGTGAAGAGTTACAAGAAACAAAGAACAAGGAGAAGAAACCCTACAAATAAAAAATTACAGGATTTCTGGTAAAGGAGGAAGGATAAAATGAAAATCTGATAAGAATTGCCAGGAAAAAGGATTGGGAGTGAGAGAAGAGAGTGGGAGAGTGAATGAAAGGAGAAAGAACATGGATTTGTTAATTAGATCTTCTCTTAAAAAAGAAAGAACTGATAACATAGATAAGATGAGGCAGAGGGTTGTGAAGCTGATTTCAGGATAGCTTTATTTAAATTAAATGTTTGTATTTATAAATTAAACATACTTTTAGGTTTTAAACATGGAGAAGCTATTACATAATTTGAATCAATATGACAGATATGTAAAAAATTATTATGTAATTTGAGTCAATGTGACAGATATGTAAAAATTTTGAAACTGTTTCCAGTCTCATGTCCAAATAATACTCAGATCTTTGGACAGTGACAAAAAATTTAAATATTATCTTGGGTTTGTGTAGAAACTGAGTAGTTTTCAAGCAGCTTTCATAGAGCCAGTTTTTGTCTTCTGCCACTCAGGAAATATGTGTCTGTGTAGATGAAAGCAAGATGACATTTTCAAAATTTTTGCTCCCTGTCAATAGTAATAATTGAGTTTACACAAAAAGATTTTGAAAATAAAATCAGAAGTCCTATTCCTGTGCTTTATGCAAGTGGAAGTCCACTTTTGCTGTTAGCGTTTTGCCAGCTCCCTGGCATTTCCCCATTCCCTCAATAGCCTTGTGGATAAACAGCCCATAACTGCTGTGTAAATGTCATTATCTGCACTTATCATTCTTACTTTACTATAAATTAAGCTTCTTGCTGCCTAATTTTAGCAGTGGCATGATCAAACACATGGAATAGGGAGAATTTAGAAGCTCACTTTGTCCATCCAATAGTCCAAAAATCTGGAACGTATCATCCAGTGGAAGTTTAAGTTCCCAGATAAAACAGCTTTCCTTCTTTCAAGAAGCAAGCTTTCCAAGAAACAATTCTCATTAACAAATTCCCCTCAAACAGTTCATTACATTTAAATTTCTTTATTTTGTTGCTATTTGCCATATATATAAGCTAGCTATGCTAAACAGCACTAAAAATATCCCACTTTACTATATGCAAATAAAGAACTTTAATTGGCATTAGTCTCATAGAAACTCTCAAGAACTTAAATAGCTGTACAAGAGGGACTTTGCCACTATGTAAAAATAACCATAAAGTTTATGAGAGCAAAGATCCCATTGGCTGAGCTTTTGCAATAGTAATGTATTTAGAAACAGTAATACATACTGGGTGGGATCACTTTGGTCCTTTGATACAGGCATTGGATTCCAAGCACGGAATGGACATTGCTGTGACATCTGAGCACCACATTAACACACACCTCTCACTTTTAAATGTTTACATTAGGCAGGTAGGCTTTTAGTATTTGTGTATTGGCTTTGAGTGTGCCCGTAGTCCAACACCATCTCTCTGAGGATGTCTTAGTATTTGGAAAATCCCTGCTTTGCCCAGAGCTAGCACAGCCCTTGGCAGCCCAGCTCTATCCCCCAGCTTGCGTGGGCTCATGGAGCCTCTGGCACGCAGCTTGGCAGCCACATAAGTAAAAATAACTTTGCTTCCCTCCCACCGCCTTTCCACCCCAGTGCAGAGGGAAGGAAAGGATATTTAGTGCTGAAACTGCAGAGTTCAGGTAATAATAGCATGTTAGGAATAAATTATGAAGATACGCATATTTCAGGCAGTTCCAACCTGCCCCTAAATTACAGCCTGTAGTGCATCACTCCCCTACACGCTTGGTAGAAGAGTACTGGGCTGAGCCTGCAAATAAACTAAAATTTAACATGTTCAAAAGTAGCATAAATTAAAAGTACAGGAAAAGCTGTTATAAGACATTTAGGTTTGTCTTGAAACCACCATTTTCATTCAAGATGTGTAGCATACTCACAAGCATGCAGCAGCAGCTCCAAAAAACATCATCCTCCAACATTCCACTGTTTATGGGTGTGCCTTAATTAAAAGTATTCTGCCAAACAAGGAAACCTGAAACTTTAGGAGAAAAACATTGATTATATAAGGACATTATTATGATTTCATACAGATTCATTAGAGAAAAGGACTTGCTTATTGTGTTTACATGACAGGCTTTTAAGAAAAACAAAGAAGTTAATTGATGTGTGATGTGAATTCTGTTATATATCAGCAAAGAGAAACCTTGATTTCAATCTACTGCTATCCTATAAATAATAATGGTACATCAAAAGTCTGGTGTCCATGGCTTGAGAAACAACCTTCTACAATAAATTAATTGGATAATGAGAGTCAGAATTATGAGTTAATTTTTGTATCCACATATCTAGTTTTCTTCCTGAGTTACTGAGTGTGTGACATACACAGAGAAAATGTGTAGCTATTCACACCAATAAAACATGTCAATGGTTTTTCTATGAGATGCTTTTTCATGTTTCCCAAATCAATCCTAAATAGTTCAAAATATATATGATTTCTTAAAAGATGTCTGATTATAATGGTACTGGTATGTTTACTCTGGAAAGACAAGGAAGTTCCACCTAAGGCAATTCTGCCCTTTTGAAGTCTTTATTTTTGAGTATACTTATTGCTGATAGTACGTACTCTATAGTTGTCCCACTGCCTTTTTTTTTTTTTCTGAACAGATATTTCCTGTCTCTCAGACAGTATATTGAGGTTACTTTGCACTTTTTGTGCAAGACAAATACTGCTCTACACACAATGGGCTAGCATGGGTTATCAATGGGAACAGAATGTTTGCTGTATCTTAAGGTAAGCCATCTCTCTCTTCATTGGTCTTTTCACAATCACATCTAGAAGATCAGAGAGAGCTTTATCATGATCCCTTCCTTGCCATGGAAAAAATCCTTCAAAGGTCCACCCACCTGGCCTCACTCCTATATTACCTGTCCTGGAACAATGTTTCAGTCTTGAAATAAAACACTTTGCATGAAATTATTTGCTTAAAACATGCATGACATATGTGGGTTGACACACGTGGATCCACAGCTGCAAGATAAGGTTAGACCTCACACCACAGAAACTACCAAGGCTGATTTCAGAGGGGTTTTGCAAGAGGCAAAAGTTTGCTTTTCTAATATAGGAAAATCAGAATAAAATTCATCTTTGCAATGGGGCATACTCCATAAATACTTGTTAATATTGAGATAGCCTTTTCCTAATGATTTTCTTGATGAAAAAGAAAATTTTTTCTTCTTTTCACAATTAACTTTCAAATAAGTCAGATCATAAATACAGAATCTACACACTGTAAGTGAAAAAATTATCTATGACACTATCTGAGTAGCACAGCGGAACTGAAGGATTAACCTGCTCCATGGTTTTTGGTAAATTTATCACTGACATGAAATTCAAGCACAGCACGAGCCCTTTGTGCAGCACAAGGGCAGCACAGCTCACGGCTCCATCACTGCCGTGCATTCCTGGAGGACAAGCACAGGGAGCAAGTGCTTGGGCTTCTCTCTTGCCACTGGAGGACGGGGTTACCCCTCACCAAACAAAGAGTGGTCTGGGCTAGCATGTAAGGACACACCATCATAGAAAGGACCATTTCTGGAAAGAGTAGGGAGTCAGAAAGTATTCCTCCAAGCAGCACAGCTCACCCTGCTGATGCAGCACTTTTGCAATGGAAATGAATCTAAAAATTCTTTCTTACCTCTCTGGCAGCAGCTTTTACCCTGATAAGAGCAGCTGCATGTCACCTGTTATCCAAAGAGCGGTTGCTAGCCAGAAGACACGTGTACTTCTTTCTGGTTTTAGGTTTTAATTTTCACCTGCAGTGGAGAGATAAAATGAATTCCAGTTAAGCTTGACAATCCTGCCTGCACAGGTGTGCTGTAAGAATACCACTGTGGTGTTCAGCTGGGTGAATGTTTTAGATGACTACAGTAATTATCAAAAGTACTGGGTTTAGTTTTCCCCCACTTTAATCTTCATCAGATTTGCCAGATAGTTTCAGCTGGCTTTTTTTACCTAGATAAATAAAGCTGGAGGAGGAAACGAAAGGACTTGTGCGTCCTTTGATGCAATGCCTGGTACTTGAATAATGCAGAACTTGGGAGCTGTATGGCCAATGGAATGGACATTCTTCTTCATGAGATTATTTGAATTGAACTTTTTAATTTCCTACCTAAATTAGTCCTTTAATTACCATGTTATATTCCTTTCTGAGGTGAGGTGCCCAGTCCCTGCTTCTGATACTAGTGTATTTTGTGCCTGTGAGTAAACATCAGGGTGGAGCTGCACCTCTAAGGGCAGGGCACAGGAAGGAGGAGGAGGAGTTCGAGGTCATCACCCTGAAAGTGTCCAGCTGCACGCTCCTCTACCCTCCTCAGACTGGGAAGGGAGGCAAGAGCCACTGCCTCTCCTTCTCTGCCATCATTCTTTCCATCCCTTTGATCCTTTAGCAGTGGGAAAAAAAATTATGAGGACCAGAAGTAAGGAGTTTTTGTCTTAAGGGATGGGCTCTGACTAACCTAATATTTATTACACATTTTATATAGAGGGAGGATGGAAGAGTAATAGCAGGAGAGACTGAGGGAGATTTAGCTCCAAATATCCTGGTCCTTGAGGCTGAAGGATCCCTCCAAATTTAACCCAGTTTCTTGCATCTCAGTGAGTGAAGCAGCACAACCATGCAGGTGTTCAGCAGGGTACCCCAACTCCAAATTTCTGTGAACTGAGTGCTTTGATTCCTCTTGTTCTACTTACTTCTGAATAAAACAAGCAATTTCCTGTCAAAAGTAGCAGCTTATTTGAATTAGGACTTCTGCAGTTTTTCTGTTTGTCATGAAAAAAATGAAAAAATATTTTGGGTCAGTCTAAAAAAAAAGCCTCCTAATTAATAGCAATTAATTTGCGCCCTAGATTAGTACAGAAAAAAGCCCCACGATACAAAAGTATACCTAGATGATTTTTCTCTGTGTTAGTACCAGCTGTGTCAGTCAAGTTAAGCCATCTGTAACATCCTTGTAACCTACAATTTCTAAATTCTCATCCAGCTACACCTATGCCACTCCTTTGTTTCCAGTAGCATTAGATGGGATTAACTGAAGAAGGAATTAAGCCTCCAAAGTTAATTAAAACATTGTTGATGATGACCAGGAAGGCATACTTGGCAGCTGTAAGTGGAGAGATGTAAGTTCTCAACATGGGGCAGTTGTACCCCGGCTTTAAAGCTCTTGATCTGTGAAAGAAAAATGCCTCTGGTTTCTGGTGGCAGTGTGAGCTAAACACAGAGGGAAGTGTAGCTGCTTCAGCTTCTCCCAGAGGCTCCCATCCTCTCCTTCCTCTGGAGGCTCCATCTTCTCAGTCTGGTGCTGTTACATCTTTAATAAGATCAATAATCTTTCTCAACTTCAGCAGCTTCATGAGTTCTGATTAAGCTCCAGGACAGCAGCTGTGTATTACAAATAACAGGCAAGAAGAAGACTTTAGTGTCTCAGTCCATGAAGCACGATAGTTTCTTCTTTAGGCAAACTGAGATTGATTTGATTTTGGGTTTTCTCAGTGTGGCCTCTGTAATAAAATGCTAGCACACAGTACACTCACTGTTCCACTCCTCTTCCCTGCAGACCAATTCTTTCTGTGGAAGACTTACGTTAATTGTTCCATGACTACTAATGTGTTTAATTAAGGCTCACGTGGTTAAGTCTTCGGTGAGAAAATTAGACATGCTTACAAGAATTAATATAGTAAGAAATCACAAAGGTACAATCAGGAACAAAAAACTGGAATAGTCTCTACCACTGCCTTTCAACAAAGCACTGGTGTGTGAGATTCTGCACGTCATTAAAATTCAATTAAGTATTTTGGGAAAAAAAGCCTGGCACTGACAGGATACGTCATCTGACCACAGGAAGCTGTGCTGACAAAAATTCATAAAGTGGAAATTGGAAACCCATACTCTGAAGCTTTCCTGGATTAACAGTTTAATGTCCAACTATGTAATATATAATTTATGAGAATTCTCTAATGTCATCTAGCCTTGCATATTTTGCAATTCATTATTCTTATTTAGGAAGGAGTGAAGACAAAACTAGTCTTTCTGATTTCTGGAGCCATTTTTTATAATTTTTAAGATATATATCTTGTGGTAATTTTCCCAAGACCTGACTTTGCAAAGCCCAATTTTCAGTTCTCACTAGTGGGCTCATTTCAGCTTGATTCTTGGCCACTGTTTTCCTTCTGGAGAGGGAATTTTTCAGGGAATTAGACATCTGGGGCAGGGAACGATGCAATTACGCAGAAACATAGATAGAAGTATATTGTTGCTTCACTGTTTTTTATGGAAGTGTCATTTAATGGCAGTTCTGGAATTACTCCTGTAGTCAACTTTTGAGATTTCCTGTAGCCAGAAACATCCACAAATCCTCTTTGCATATGCTGAATGATATGTTTTCTGTAGTCTTGTATATATTTTGTGTTCCAAAAGTGGATCTTTTTGTTGCTTATGGTCCTTCTGTGGCTACAGTAGTACCTAAGCATCTTGGTTTAACAACTTTATGGCTCTTGTGTATTTAAATGCTTTCATTTCTGCTACTTTTTCTGAAATACATTATGTGGAAGAACATTCTTTGTAAATCCCATTTTTAATATCTACTCCTAGTTGTAAGTATCCACTCCACTAGGAGCCTTGAGAGAAACAACAAATGCCAAAAATTCCATATTTGGGAGTAAACTTACAGTGGAAAAGAATAAAAAATCATTAACATGCTTTATTTGGGAAGGAATCTTAAAAGTGTCTTTTAATAAATAGACAGAGAGGAGAGTGGCCAGAGAGTATTAAAATATTGACTAAGCTAACAGGCAGTACCTTATTGTTTAAAAAAATATGCAGGAATGCAAGGAGAAGGAGCAGTCGTGAGCCCTCTGGTAGCTGCCATGGAAAAGGTGACCATGTCCTTCAGAGCAGTTACCTCTGCAACTAGATTGGAAAGCAGATATCCATAGCCTTGGGGAATAGCTTGTGGCAGGATAAATATTCCACAAAGATGAGGCATGGGGAAATTGAATTCAGAAATAGAAAAACTAAAAGTAAATGGAAAAGAACCTGATAAGAAAAAGTCAAAGAATAATCAGTGTGTAGAGACTAATAGAGGTTTTTTCTTCAAAGCTATTTCAATAAAGAGGCAAAAACTGCCTCCACTAATTTCTATTTGCATTTTAAAGTAGTTAGACAGCTTGGACTCAAGGTATCTAGAAGAGGACTAACCCGCTTCTGGTTGGTTCAAAGGTGACATAGAAAGGTATTAAAAACATGTTTGTTAAAAAAGTAAACTTCACTGAAGTTTGCTTTAAAGTTTCCCACACTGTTGCTCCAAGAACTGTCTGAGATTACTGTAACTGAAAAATATAGGTAGTGGTGTGGGAAAGCTGAATTTTAGGGTACTTAGTACTATATGTATAGGTATTTTTATGCTTTATTTTTTTTTTAATAAATATAATAGCAATAACACTCCTGTAGGTTTTCTGGGTCTTTCATACAGCAAGAAAAAAAAAAGTTATAACCTAACTGTAGAAGGCTGAGTACCTACCACCACTTTAAAGTGACATTATAAGAGAGCCAGTATGACAGCAAGTGGAAAGTTCCAGAAAGGTCTATAATAACACCATGGACAAAGACCAGCTCACCATTAACTTCAGTGCACTCTTACTTGCAAGAACCTGGTTTATGGTGTTTGAGTACAATGTTGCTTTTTTCTCACCAACTCCTCACATAAAGACAAAACAGCTTTGCCACTTATGCCAATGTGTAAAATAAAGGATAATTACCCTCTCTGTCTTTTGTAATGATTCCCACTTTTCCATCCTATTCTGGCTCATGCTGCTTTACACATGCAACTGGAGGATTTCAGTAACCATGGAGATTAGGGATCAATAATATAATACTATTTGTTTATAAATTATCCATAGCCTAAATATCCTTCTGTAAAAGGGAAATAGGCAAGTGAGATCCAGGCAGCATGCTCAGTTTATTGTTATTTTCTAAAATCAAATATGATTATACTTTCTCTGGGTGACTACCTTCCCGTTAATAATGTTATTTTCAAATTGTTCCATACAGTATGGATTAGGGGAGATGACTGTTGACAGGAGAAATATAAAGCTCCTCAATATAGAAGCCATATGAATATGGGAGTCATATAAAGCTGCATATATTAGTATAGGAGTCAAAAATGTTACATCTGAAGGCTATAGTGAAAATTGCTTCTTCTTTGGACCAAAACCCATAGCAGGCACTATCAGGCTGTGTAACATCTCATGGTGTGATTAGGAAAAAATTATAAAAGCGTGTGTTTCATGCACAAAACACAATTCATGTTCCTAATTCTTTTTTCAGTTAAAAAATTCCCATCACAAAGCTCCCAAATGGTGGCAGTCATAATTAGAAGGTTATCTCAGATAGTTATGGTGAAGAACCTGGAGGAGGTTTTGAAAGTTTATAGTTGCTTTTCCTTTTGGATAGCTAAGACATTTTCCAACTAAATATTGTTCATCTTCCTCCTTGCTTTTAAAGAAGCAACTATTCAGTTTTACTGAGAATATTTTCCACTGGAAAGTCAATAATCATCAAAATTTAAACTCTTCACATGCTTTACTATTCTGGTAACTTTCAACTTGTAAGAAAAAGAGTAATTTGTCATTAAAAATAAATTTAAATGGTTTGGTTTGGTTTCAAAATTAATTTGCCAAAAAACAATATTAAAAGTGCAAGAGATGTTACATTTTTTTACAGTTTTAAGTAATGTAAACCCAGAAGTGACCTGTTTTATGTTTCATTTCATGTTGAGTTTGTTTCTTTTCTATTTGGAATAGTAATTTTAAAAAATTGTCCAAAAATGCAACATTTGTCTCCACAACATTTACATGTATAAAAGGCAAAGTATGGAGAAATAGGAACAATTTCAGAATAATTTGTTGTAGTGTTTCATTATATCCAGAGAACAAAGTAATGGAGGAAACGAATAAATCCCTGGTTTATGATTTCACAAGAACAACATCCGCATCTCCTGAGCTCGAGTCTCAGCGTGCAGAGCTCTTCCAGTGAAGTCCTGTTTAACATAAGGGATGTGTACATGTCAGCATTTCAGCTCGGTCCTTTGTCTCCAGAAAATTCCCACTTACCATGTTTCCATTTCAATCACAAAGTCATCTCGGAGCAGGAAAGCTGGTTTCCCTTTGGGTGAAACTAAACCAAAATATGTGATGTGGAATCCAGAGGACATTCAGCCCATAGGGCAAGAGCAACAGCAGTCTAAACTAGAAATATGTGCAAGAGTGGGTGTTAAGTCTTCAGCCTTGGGTTTTTTACTGGACAGATCCACTCCTCTTGGGCAGCATTACTTGCTGTAACATGGACATGGCTAATGAGAAGCATTACTACTCTAAATAATAGCAAAGTGTGGTAGCCTGAGTGTCATCTTAAAGTGACCTCTATTTAAGAGGATGGATAGAGCTCTGAATTTTCTGAAATCATCCAAGGATGCAACCCTCCTGTATGAATTTCAAAGCCAGCTATTCCATTACTTGCTGCTCCCACTGCATCCTTGCTCCGCAGGTTAAGAAACTGCCATTACACCATGTCCACCCAGAGACAGCTTACAAGTTCCCCCAGTGAGCAGCAGATTGAGCTGAAGTTTGCTCTGCTGGCTATCCAAGTGCCCAAAGGCATTGGTCCTGGTGGGATGTGAATGTTTGCTAAGCACCTCCGGCCCAGGAGTGGCACTTCCACTCCATGTGGAGATTGCTCTGCTCTGCCTGAGGCACGCAGGGAGCCACAGGGTTGCTGTGGTGAACCCAAGCGTGTAGAACTTGTTTGCCCATGCCATCAGGCTTACTTCATCTTTCACTCCGAGCAACACCTGGAAACATTTGTTTTCAAATGGTATTTGGCTATGAACAGGCTGTACTCAAACAATCTTTCTCAGGTTGTTTTTCTTAAAATCTTCATTTTTTTATAACCAGTTATAACCAGTTATATAAAGGTTGAACACATACCTGTCTGTTTAAAGAGAGGGGGAAGGTGAGGATCTAACCCTGAGGATGAAGAGCCCTTCATTGAAAACCATCAGACTGCCACTGAGTGTGAACTTTGGGAAGGGATGCTCTGGGATGCAGGAAGCTGTGTCCTAAGGCCTGGACTTCTGATGGTTCAGGTGGGGATTTGACGAATTGCAGAATGACTCTTCCTCTAGCTGCACACACTCCCTCCAAATGAAGGCAAAGTAAGGGGAAAAACAGCAGATGCCACAGCCTCGTCTTGATGTGCACCCAGGATACAATTTGGGTGTGTGTCTCAGGAAAGAAATAAGTCTTTCTGCCCCTGAATTAGATGCATAATTGCTAGCAATTGTGAGGTAGGAGTCTGTCCACGAGAAGCAGAGTTCAGATCCAGCAGGAGTTTGGAAATAGGACACAGTCATGGGAGCAAAATTTTGCCTTAGTAATCAAAAAAACTTCTTGGTTCCCAATTGATCTCCTTGCTTCCACTGAGATCAATGATAACTCTGTCTGCAGGATCAGCAGGTGAACCCAGTGAGGGGCTGCAGGCTCCAATCTGTGACAGTAAAGATGGCAATTAGCAGAATGTGCTGGCCTACAAAGCACAGCTCCTGCACTGGCTGCCTTTTAGGAACCCCAGGTAACAACCACTTTGCTGAGCTTCTGGAAATACTCCACACGGAGAATATTCCCCTACAAAGCAGCAGAACTCCCATGCTATGCTTAGCATTGCAATATTCATGCTCTTTTAGATTAGAATGAAATGGCTTTAATGGTCTAGATTTAAAAAAGAAAGTCAAGCTCAGGACAACATGAATCCTGCTCTTGCCCCAAAATCCATCGCATTGGCTCCACGTGCCACCCCACCTGGGCTATCAACAGCACTGGGCTTCAGCTGGTCCCAGCACTGGTCCCAGCAGCCTGAGAGTTGAAACCAGTATCAAAAAGGCACAGATGACTGTACTGATGAAATTCTCAGATATTTGCTAAGAGCAGAGAAAAGGTGAGATGTAGTTGCCCGAAAATGGAGATGAGATGCAACAGAAGGGCGTGCACTGTTGACTGGAACACACAAGATGCAGACAGACTCCTTGGCAGGCATTGCACACACAAACAGCACATTTTTAAAAAGCATGGAAGGCAGCCACGTTTTAATAGACTTTCTCCCTGTCTTTTTTTTAATCTTACTTCAAAGAAGAGGTCAGCACAATTCCTTTCCCCCAAGCCTTGTGCTTGGAAATATCTAAGTCATTTAGACTAAAAAAACCTAAAAAGTAAAACGTAGACTACAAAAAAAGAGTTGGATGTGATCCTCTACCAAGAGGGATCACTGTTCTTGACCAGATTCTGCCAGCAATTTCATTATGAGGATTTTCTCCACATTTGACACTTAAAGTCAAGCGTGGGGAAAGGGATAGAGAAGGGGAATCAAAAGAAGGCACCAATCAAAATAATACATTATTTGGTACCTGCTAGAGAACGAGTCTGTCTTTAAATGACAAGAAAAGGATAGTAATGTGTGTTCACATTAGGTCAGTATTGACATTTTAAAAAAGCTTTGAAACATACAATCAGGTTTTGTAGCTAAGATGGGAAAATATTTTAAATTGGAAATGTGAATTTAATCCCCTCAATTAAATATAAAATATTTAAATACTTAACCTGATTGCTGCCAACTGCAATTTCCTATAATAAGGAATTATGAGGATAGAGTGCAGTTCTTAAAGGCACATGGTTCACATAGAATGAGCAAAGATTCAGGTCTGGAAACTGCAGCTTTGTCTGTAAATAGTCCCTTTGCCCTTTCACACAAATTACAACTGGAAAAATTTCAAGTACTATTTTTTACGTGGCATTAAAAGAAAAAAGAGTCTTGTATTTTTTTCATGTGGACTGTCTGGTAACTGTTACTACCAGAAGATATGGCAAAACAACACAGGTTTTCAGCCTGTAGAGCCATATGAGGCCTCTGACATCTGAATTAAAGTACATACAAGATGTTTTCTGGAGAAACTTAGTCTCACTCAATGTGGAATTCACTCTTTGTGAATAATCACCTTTTATATATATCCATACCTACATATATAGACACATACATAACATATATCTACATTCTCTGTATATATATGTGCCCTCTACATTAATTTTGCTATGATCTTTAGGACAAATGCTGTCTTTAGTTATGATGGTGTAAAATATAACTTTGCTGAAATACAAGTTCATATAAAAATCTCTTTTCCCTTCTAGAGCTGCTTTTTTTGTCTGTGCATAAAATATCACTGTGCTGAGGGCAAAATGTAGGCACCAACTGGCAACTGAGCAGTTATGTGAACCCACAAGGCTGGTTTTTCACACATTTGGAGGAAGCAGCAGATTGAAAAACTCTGCTGGCCTACAACTAAGCAGTATGTTCTGAAATCCACCTCAATCCATTTTAGGATGTGGTCATTATAAATTAACTTCCTCTACATCTCCCCTCTCTGAACTGCAATTCAATTCATGAGTAAAACTGTATCTACAGAATTAAGTTTTATTTTTATCTTTTTTCCTTAAATGCTGCATATTCTAATTTCCTCCTCCTCCCTCCTCCATGGTTGGCAACAGACCAGCTCTTTCATTATATTTGGAGCAAAGAAACAGCTCACTGAATCTTCCCTAGACCACATCATCAGGTCTTAAACACTTTGAACAAATCAAAATACTTATTTAAAAGTGAATTAATTCCCATTTAGTATACAGCCTTCCACTGCTAATGACAGTTCTGATCTCTGCAGACATAATTCATAGGGAGAGAAGAAGGACAAAAAAGCTGAGATAGATAACTTTGTCCTGTTCCAGGCATGCTGCTGAAGCTGTCTCTGGCAGCAGCTGGCTCCCTGCATAGACAGCCAAAGGAAGAGAGGACAAGCCAGAGGGTTATTCTCATCTTAATTGTGGACAAAGAGCTCCTCTTTCCCGTCCCTCCTCCCAGCAGATGGAAACTAGGATGACTGGGATTGTAATTAAGCACATCAGCATGGAGGAAGCAGAGAAGAGAGATTTGTGTCTGAGAGATTCCCTGCTCAGACTTTCTGGCCTGGCCTGAGCCAGCACACCATCAGGCACTTAGGAAAGGCACCTATAAGGCCACATTGGATGTATCTGGGACAAAAGGCTCAAGGGAGGAAATCCTCAGATAAGAATCATTCCTCTTCTTTGTTTACTTCAAATTTCATCATCTTAATAATGTAATAAACACTGTGGCTTTCTCTGGGCCAGAGGAGTTTTATGATCAATAGATACATACAAGGGGAAAAGGTAAATAGAGCAAGCCAAGCACTGTTTTGTTACTCTGTTCTCAAAAACATTTCTGTCAGCTATTGCAAAGTAGACCCTTGATACTTCTAAATATAAGAGCAGATTGCCACATTGTCACCTGTACTTGATCAAAAGCTTAGGATATTCTAATTTCCAATGTCACCAGTGCTCTACACTAAATCTTACTGTGGGGATGCCTTCTCCCCTCTTGTTTTGCTCTGGCAATGCCTACACTGATCCAGTTTGCTGAGATTGTTCTGCACACATTACCTGTTTTGATACCAATGTCAGTGTAAATCCTAAAAGAGAAAAAAATACTGGCTCATAATCTCTGGACTGCAGTGATATTATCAGAAGTGATCTCCAGGCTACAGTGATGTATCAGAAATGGATGATGTTTCAAAGGAGAACTTTTTCAGCGTTATCTTCATCGTTTCTTTGGGGAAGCAGTATATTAGTTTGTGCACAAGCCAGAATAACTCTTTGAAGCAAGATGAGGCTGAAGGTGCCAGAAAGGCCTTGTTCAGTTAATGGCAATTTATCTAAAAACAGAATAACCTACTTGCAAATTTCCAAGTCAGATTTTATCCTTCAGCTGAATTACCTCATATGTTTAAGAAGGGTGTAGTAGGTGATTTTTATTCTTCCGAACTATATAGGAGAAAATAATCTTTGTACAGCTAAACTGCTGTTGCCAAGGACACACTGGGAATACTTTTCTTGCTCTGTGCCATGAAGACTATAAAACCCAATCTAACAGCAGAAAGTAATGTTTTGAGACACTGTGCATGTATAAACACCCAGAGACCTCCATTGCTACAGGAGATCCTTGCAGAGCAAGTCTTATATGACTTCTTTTTGATATCTGTGGTGAACAGATCAGTCTTGGGAAGACTTCCTATTCTAGCAGATGGCCTTTAGCATCACATCTGAAATCTCCCTTTCTGGTTTAGGCCAGGTGAAATGGCA
Source organism: Acrocephalus scirpaceus scirpaceus (assembly GCA_910950805.1). NCBI lineage: Eukaryota > Metazoa > Chordata > Aves > Passeriformes > Sylviidae > Acrocephalus > Acrocephalus scirpaceus. The sequence continues at coordinate 127,809,794 of OU383773.1, forward strand.
CAGGCAAACTGCTATGACTGGCAGATCACCAGAAGATGAACTTGCTCAGTTTAAAAAAAGGCAAATTGTTTTCCAAGAAGACAGAGTTTGACTTCAGCAGCACCTCTCATGCTTAGAGGAGCTGTGTCAGGTATCTGTGATCACATGGCTGGTCATGTACGAGACAGGAAGTTGGTCAGGTCTGCATTGCTTTTACCCACAGGGTATCTATGTACAACATCTTTTTCTTTAAGGCTACCATCCTGGAGATGTCTGTCCACCAGGACATGCCCAATGCTGCAAATCATCTGTCAGTCCTAGCTGGATGGAGCAGAGTATCTCCCAGATACTGGTGTTTCTAAAATATGGTGTAGCTTTCTTCAGAAGAAGAAACAGCCAGTGGAGGTGGTGGTGAAGTCTCTGAGTTTGAGAATACTCAGAAGTCTTAAATATGAAGGTGAACAGTTCCGGACAAAGCCTGGAAATTGGCTTTAATCCTACAGTTTCTCTCAGATTTGTACAAATCAATAGCTCTAATAAGTGTTACACAAAATATTTTATGGGAATTACTGCAACATGAAATAATTTACCTAGCTAGTCTCTAAGTAAACAAAAATATGTCAGCCATCTTCATTCATTCACTTACTCTATTTTTGACAGGTGTTCTAGGAGTAAAATTTGTCTTCAAATATCTTAATATCTTATGATATTAAGATTCAAGATGAATCTTAATACTGACTTGTACTGTAAAGCATTTGAGAGATCTACAGCAAAACTCTACATTTCCATTTCTCAATCAATGGCCTCTTAATTGATGCCATTTAACAACAGGATGGCAACTTCTGGTTTTGAAGCAGTTGTTTTAACTTGATCATTGGGTAAGTGCATATACTACAAACTACATCTGGTAAAAAGGAAGTTTTAAATTCCTCTATTAAAGCAGTATCAATTGCCATTACAACACCTTCCTACTTGCCCCCAAAAACAGAAGTTCAATTACAACATGAATTGAACTACATTAAAAGATAGAGAACATTAACCCCATGCGTCCACTTTCAGCCATAATTATACTATGATTAATATGTAATACCTGCAAGTACCGTACTATTACTTAAAATAAAATTTGGCAGTCCTTTCTGGGATAAATTTAATGCATATGTTCTATTCCATCCTGACAAATAGAGGGAGAAGTGTAAATGTTTTTTATTTGAGAGACAACTGGAGGAGAACTAGCCAAACTGCAGAAGACATAAAAGTCAAATAATAACAACAAAAAGATCCTTTGAATAAATTGATAAGACAAATATGAAGTCTTCTACGTAAGTTCTATCTAAAAATAACATAGACAAACTCAAAGGAATCTAAAGGAACAAGATGCAGGAATCTAAAAGCATCTTTAAGAGCAGAATAAGCCAAGCAGATGCACCAGTAGTTTTTCAAAACAGCTGAAAAATGAAATTACACTACAGCTCACAATATGTCACATGTTGCTTCATTTTCTTAAGGAAAACAGACAAATAGCAGAACTCTTCATAAAAAGGCTGACACAAGGTCAGACTAAAGTTCTACTAATATCAGTTGCTTTAAATAAGTAATTCCCATCTCTCTGTCATGGGCTGTTCCACCTGGGACTTTGTTTTCTGAGCCCATCTGCTTCTTTTCCAGTGAGATTTAGATGGATGCTCAAAGTTGACCTCCCAGAACACTTGAACATTTGGACGTGAGAGGCTACTCTAACCATAATGCTGATAGCCACAAAGAGTTGGATGAAGGATGTTTATAATCAAGGCTCATCTTTTTTTTTGTTTGCTAGTGAGCAGTTTCTTTCATGTTCTGTTATTGAAGTACATGTGTCAACTGACTTGAGAGGACAGCCTTATAAATTAGATCTTTGATCTCAAGAGTTTATTTTATCTTTGCAGCAAGGAAAAGTGAATTGAATTGGCTAGCAGAATTAAGCCCTTTCTTGTCTCTGGTCTACAGCTGCTGCATCCTTTTGGGGTCACCATAACTTACACTTCCATCACTAGATACTCTCTTTTGCTACAGAATTAACAAAAGGTTTCTCCAACATCTCATCATAACCTGCTGAAAGCTTTACAACTTCTGGTTCGTTTTATGAACCACACAGCCAGACTTTTGCTTCTGTAGAAGGGAGAAAACACTGAGCTGTGATACAACAAAGCTCTTTGAGCTACTCTGATACTTCATCAGAAAGTAAACTTTAATTGAATATTCACTGACTGTTTTTTGGAGTAAAACACGATTTAGAAAGAATACTGCATGGAAAGCTGCAGACTAAAAAGTAGTATCTGTTCTAAAATGTTCAAATGAGTATGTGATCCAGTGTTAATCTCCTACTACTTACGTTAATGTACAGAGGCATTAGGCACTATTGTGCTGTCTACTACATGTACACAAAAAGGACTGTGGAACAGGATACTGATTTATGTCCTGATTCAGATCACCAGTATGATAGTGTCATCATATTCTTACCATCTGCACTTCATTCAGTTTCCATGGCTGCAGCTCAGGCAGGACAGCTAAGAAAAGGACTGTGGGAACTCATCTCTCAGAAGGACGTTGAAAAGAAGAGGTAGTAGTTCTCTAAGAGACTCAAAGTACATAAATATGTACTGGCAAAGACCACAGTTTCAATGGAGGATACAAAGAATTAATTTTTTTTTCTTAGTTTAAGGAATTTGACATATTGATGGGAATAAGTCAGGCCTAACACACATGCTTTCTAATTTTGTGAGCTCATTACAGAAAGCCAGGTTTAATGTTGATGAAAAGCTGCAGCACAGCAGGGTAGGCTGAATGAACTCAGCTTGGCTTACTAAACCTTTGTCTTCCTACAGCACCAAACAGGAGTCTACCTTTGGAATTTAAGGAGGATATTCTGCCTCTTTGTTGTTGTACAGTCTCTAGCTTCAAAAAGAAATCTGGTTAATCTGGAATTGCCCTGTCATCAGTAGAGGAGTTGCAGTTACTCAGGAAGGGAAGGAGTTACCCCTAGGAGTTGCACTTCTGGTTCCTCTCCCTAGCCACTGGCCTGAGCAGAGAAAACCCAAAGCAAGATGAATTATCATGTCACAACAAAAGGGTGGTTGTGGGGAGGAGGGCAGTTTCTCAAGCTCCAGTTTTATGCTCTTGTTCAGAATAACCCGCTCATCTTGCCCAGGAGGCTGCTTTAGTGCGTTTGTGAACAGAACAGGTTCTCCAGCTAAAAATGCAATAAATTGTGTGTTATTTTGAGATACTGTAATTGCCGTGGTGAATATGCTCTTTGCATTTCTCCTTTAGGTGCTTTAGGGTGAAACCCTCTCCTCTGTGACCACACAAGTGTGTACTTGCTGACTGTCGTATCAGGGTTCGGATCACACTTTACAGAAACAGCAGAAACTGGATCTTTAACCACTACCTTGACTGACCTGCTGGACACAAAAGTGTCTGGTTCCATTTCTGACTTTGTCACCAAGGAGTTGTCTGTAGGGACCATCTCCCAGTCAGCCTTCTGTCAGGCTGCTTTGGATGCAGTTGTTCTTTGATTTACCTTTGAACACATGCCATAAGGCATCAATCCAATTTTAGGGATGATCTCAAGCAAGGGAGAGATTTGAGTCCCAGCTTTTGCTAAAGGCAGGGCAGTCAGGAGACACATTCCCAGTACCCTTGCGCATCAGTGGTACTTCGCTGAGTGTAAATTTTACCCTTCACAGGAGAAAATTAAGGATAAAGACCAAATGTTTAAACCTACTGTCCACATTTCTCATCATGGTGAATACAACCTCCTCCCTACTCTCCTTTGCTGCTCCTTTCCTTTTGAAAGGACACTGTGAGTGCAACAGAGCTCAAATCTGACAAGACGCAATTATTTTAGATAAATTGTCTAACTTTAAGCAAAAAGCTATTGCAAAAAATTACATGCCAGGTCAGCTAGCAAAGAATGAACCAGTATTGTGAGTTTGTTTGGTCTTCAACAGTGCTTTACAGCTCTGCAGAAACATTTCAGATTCAAAATGAACAGCTTGAATGGAAACATGCTATTTGTAGAATGATCAATTTTTTAACTGCTGGATATAAAATAATAATTTAAATTATTCTAGTGCTTTGGGTATATGTTAACTAAAAAACTCTGAAAACAAAACAGTTCTGAACAACCTCATAGAATTAATTCTTCCTTCTAGGTGGCCTGAATACTTCCGAGCTCCCAGCCACACTATTCTCCAAGCAGTGTAATGGATGCCACCTAAACCACTGCAAGTCACCAACACAGCACACAGAATCCATCAGATGAGAATGTGATATATTTTATTAGAAGGACAATAATTTTTAAATGACACTGAAAAGATTTTCAAACTAAATTTCCAAGTTCAAGTTCCTATGAAAGCTGAATGGTCAGAGCTATAGTAAACAATACAGGTGAAACCACACAATAACTCTCACATATAAAAAATAAGTCATTATTACTTGGCTTCTTTTTATTGGAGTGCAGCACAGATACTCCCTTAAAACAATAACTTCAAAACATTTAAGAACATATCTGTCGAAAATACTAAATATGCACATTTAAAAAATCTAAACCCTGAATATTTAACAACCTAAGACATATTCACAATGTAATTTCTTCATCATTTTACAGTATTTATCTCAAATACTGTAAGAGGATCCAAGTCTGAAAATATATGTACTTTGAGCTACCACAAGAGTGTAAGAGCATAAAAAATATAGGAAAATATCCACCAACATTTAGCACAATGTATATATATTGCACCCCAAGAGAGAAAACAAGTGTGTGCCACAGTTCATTATTCATCACAAATTGTGATGTGACATCAGAAAGCTGTTACTGGTGGAACAGCAGCTCTGGTCTTAGTAGGCAAAAACGTGCTCAAAGCTTGTGAGTGGGGACACAGTGGTCTGTGAGAACGCATGTTTAGGTATTTAGCGGTTTAATTTAGTTGGATAAGAAACAATGTAATGTTTTCCTGTTGTTAAACATTGCCATCTGTACCTCTGGCACACAAATTAAAATAAGAAGGGTGTGACCATTAAAAGTACGTGTCCTGAGATTTCCTTTTTCAGGGGGCAAAGAGGTTAAAATGGAAAAGCTGATCTGTATATAAATCAGGAACACATGTGGTAATGAGAACAAACAGCAGCCAACAGGCAGGCGGGGACAACTTCTCCAGGCAGGCACAAAATGAGACAGACAAAATACCATCTACTGGAAAAGGGAAGGAAACAACTGATTTTCACTTTGAAATTGGTAAGTTTAACCAATTCTATTATGTATTAATGATTACTTAAGGGCTTGTAATTAACTCTGAGTTTTAAAACTTGGTGTCCCTGAAAAGCTCTCTGTCCAGTAGTGCACAGCAGCATTGCCTTAGCATTCATATTGGTTTCTGTCTGTACAAAATCAAGAGGTGATCTTAATATGTGTAACAGGATCTATGTATTTTGTAACTAATTGAAATAACAAAACAGTTGAGATATAGACTTCCTCCTAAAGCCATGAAATGTTTGTGTCTGCAGTCTACCTACTGGAAGTAGATACCAGCAGCCAGTCTCCTACTGAGGCTGAAACACTTTTACTTGATTTCTTTGGAAAGAAATGAAATATTTAACGTACTAAGTTATAGTTCACTTAAAGCTAAGAAGTATATGACAGTTGTGAATAATAATCCATTTGATATACCAGCGGCAGGCCCCCAAAATATTAAGTCAATTAAAGTAAGTCTTTATCTTCACTTTAAGACTCGTTCCTTGACAGAGGCAGAAAAATAAAAAGAAGATTACGGATCACAAAGCACTGAATTTTCAAGTGTAAAATCATACCAAAATCTTGATAAATTATCATTGATGTCGTAGGTGAGCAGTCGGTCAGGAATGTCACTGCGGGCGCCCTGCACTGCTAACACATGTGGTGCGAGGGCAAAGGGGACGTCGCTCAGGAGGTCTGACATGAAAGGGCTGCTTTCCAAAGCCTGACTCCTTTGATTTCCCATCTCTGTGCTTGATACAGTCAACTGTGACCGGTGCCCTGTATTCATCTAAAGAGAACAGAAGAACAGAAATTTATACACTACAAATCAGGCAGCTATGGCTTTGTACTTAGAACCACAAGGACCTACTAATAAAGAGAAACAAAAGACCTCAAACAAATAAATAAAACCAGTTTCAGAGTTCAGTTTAGGAAGATCTAAAATAGCAATTCTCAATACATGTTGATATAATTCTTTGGCTCAGGTCAACCAGAATTAAGGCTAAAACAAAAATAAGACTCTTTGTAATGATTTCTGAGATCACAGAAACACAGAATATGCTGAGTTGGAAGGGAAATCAGGATCATTGAGTCCAACTCCTGGCCCTGCACAGAATACCCCAAGAGTCACACCATGTGCCTGAGAGTGTTCTCCAAACACTCCCTGAACTCAGACAGGCTACCCAACATTACTCTGTATTTATGAAACCCATGAGGCTTGTGGGACTTTTTGTCATCATGTTCAGTCTTGTTTAGGGGAAATTACTTCATCCAATTCGTTTCATAAACCAATGAAGCTCCATCTTTTGTTCCACTGTGCCTTTCCAGAAGTTGTCCAAGAAAAGCATGACTTTCATCATTAAGAACTGTCCTAGCCCAGTTATTTCAAAGGATTAATGATGTTGCTTTCCAGTGTGAAATAGAATTGCATGACTGGCTGGTAAGTTCTATTATATAGGGAAATATATGCAGTACCAAATATGTTCTTTATAGAAAAACACAGTTAAAACTTAAAAAAACCACCAATAACCCAAGAACCAAAACCAACAAAGAAATAAAAAAACTTGCCATACAGAAGTATGGCAGTACATAACACAATTTAGAGAACAATGCTGAACCCAACAGACTTGCAAGCTTTGATCCTGACCTACCAATATGACCTTACTAAGTGTTTATCCTGACACTTTTGCCATTTTAAGAACAAAGAAAATACTATTTACTATTCCTCTAGAAATCAAATGTAATTTATTTTACTATTTATAGCAATAGAATCCTATACAAAGTGATACCTCTCATTAGGCACCCATACAGATATTCCTGATAACAGGCTCTGAGCAACCTGGTCTAGTGGAAGGTGTCCCTGGCAATGGCAAGGGAGCTGGAATGAGATGATCTTTAAGGTTCCTTCCAACCCAAACCACTCAATGATTCTGTGATCTCTAGAAGCTAGATGTTTGTTATAAAGATTTCTACTTCGTATCAGCACACACAAACATATTCAGTAACGTGCTGGAAAGTGTTTAACAAGTCATGTCAGAGCCATGAACACAGACAGGAATTTCTGACTTTGATGAAGTCCTGATTTCTTCCTTTCAACCTCCTATATTCAACACACAACCAGAAAACTCCAAAGCTTACACAGCTTTTAGGGAAGGAAAAGCACTGAAAGCTTTAAACACTAATTTTATGAATACCTGATCCTAAGAGTGAAATGGATCCAGTCATACAGAGGTTGCTTGCATCCATGGTTTTTAGGGTGTTGTGCTGCTCAAGATCTGACCTGTGGTGAAGTTGAATATCACAGATCATGGCTGTTCCAGAGAACCTGAGGGTGTTGCTGTCTGACAGAACAGTTTGGGTGATGGGGTGGTGGTTGGTGTTTTGTTCTCTTGCCCAGAGCATTTAGCCAGGGAAAAGGTACTCCATCTTCTTCCCAAAGAAAGGACTGGCTTTGCCTTGAACAACAAGTGGAACCTGAGCACTAGTCATTCCTTACACAACCCAACATTTCATCTGGTAGGACATACAAGCCTTCTATTAACCTGCCAACAATGAGCTAAAAATGACACAAATAATTTCGCCAGTCTGTGTCACAGCCAGTGCTTGTCTTGGGTGGCGGAGGACACATGCTCCTCCACAGCCTGCTGGGACACAAGGATTAGTGGTGCTGCACACTCTGAAAGGGATCCTCACTTGGAAGATGTTGTTTGTACTCAGTGATTTGAAACCTAAGGCTTAAGATAAACTTCCCAAGGTCTGTTACTATCATGTCACAGGATAATCATGTAAAATTTCTGAAGGTTAAGTTTTTTAAAAGGGATGACTGATACATACATACATACATACATCTACTAACCTTACTGGTTATGATCCAATACACAAGAGGAGCAATATTTTCCATGCTACTGTAATACTGGTATGTCTGTTACTACAGTATTCCTACAGCTACAGTTTACAGATATTTCTTTATTTTCCCTGGCTTTCCTTTTCTCAGTTCTCCGTCTTTAGATGTAGTTAACACCTCTTCAGAAAGCTACATGCAACACCAGAGGCAAGAGCTAATACAGATTTCTTTTGGCTTTTCTTGCCGATTCTGGTACCTTTAGAGGACAGGGAAAATAGGAAAGCTAGCAGAGAAGTCAGGAAGATAGCCTGTGTATTTCTCCTATTCCAGCTTTCCAAGCTGTGAGCAAAAAACCACGGGCAATAGTACTGTAAGTCTGTAAGTTCAGGAAAACACAACCTCTTGTACTTTTCTTTTCTAATTGGCATAGTTATCTCCAAGATGAAGATCATCAGCTCTCACTTTAAGAGGTATTAGCTTCTGTGGCCACTCATTGCTAACACTTTGAGAGAAGTCTTCCTTCTTGCCAGGGCCCAAGGTATGCATCAGAACAAAAGTCATAAACATCTGGTACAGACATATTCTCCTGCTAAGAACACTGCCAAACAGACAGATCATTTATTTATGTTAATATTTATCTGAAAGAACACCCCATAACACTTCAGGTGAGCCCTTACATCTGTTGCTGCTGTAAACTTAAAAACTTCTCTTAATTTCTACTCTGCATGAATTTATTACATTTCCTCTTGAAAGAAAGAACTTGTGGATCATTTATTGAGCTTCTGGTATTTGCTTGCCTTTCATCATTCCCATATTCTGAAGAGAAGCCAGAAAGCCCCAGCTGAAAAAATGGGTTACATCTAGGAATCAATTAAACTAGATCTTCAAAGACCTTTCTGCCTCTCTCCCCTCCCACATTTCAGGGAAAAATGATCCCTCACTCATTGTCCTGTTCCCATCATTCAGATGATAATCAGAAATCCCTAGAATCTAATGCTTATTTTGATTGGCAAATTATACTTTTATGAACACCTGTTTATATCTTAATTGTCCCTCAAGCTGGGTGAATACAATTTACAATGCAAATTAGACAATCACATGGCAAAACTAACTTCAAAGAGGGAAAAAATGTCAGAGCAAGAACAAAGCACCTTGGATCTTTTTTCCTCCATAAACTTTATATTTGTTTGAATGGTGCTAAATGGGCAGATCCAGAAACTAAAACCCTTTCTGTACATAGCAGATACCATGTACTGACAGTGATGGAGCAAGGACCAGCTTTGCTAACTCCCAAGTCCCATTCCATAGTTGAAAGCAAGACTGCAGTAAGGAAGGATGAATTACATTATAATTATTTTACTGTGAAAGCATCATTTTACCAAACTCAATCTCTGCATACTGTCAGTGAGGTTCTTAATAGTCTTAATAGGTTATGATACTAGGATATTTGACTAGTCAAAACAGTTTCATAAAGAAAGCCCAAAATGGTTGACATAAATATAGTACTGGTAAGTCAGAAACAAAGGCAAGTGCCAGGTCAGTTTAACAAATATCATGATCATATCTTAATTCCAGTGGTCTTTGGGTCTCAGTTTACTCAACTCCTCATGAGGTCTTGCGCCTAATATGACAAGATCAGTTCACAACATAAATGTAAAAGGAGTCTAGGTTTTCTATTCCAGTTTCACATTTAATCTGCTACTGTTGCTCCCATGAAAAGTTATTTTTAATTAGCTTTAAAAGTTTGCATTCACTTTTTTTGTTTATAACAAGTCACATTTTATATTACTTATCTATATGAAGAAAAAAGTTCCTGTCCTGAAGAATTCAGGTAACAAGAAGTAATTTTTCAGTTCTGCCTAGGGCAGTCATCACAGGCAGTTGTTGCCCTTTGCTAGGCAGAGCTGTTTCTGAGCATTCCCATAGTGATATTTAGATATTGGCCTCCTGGGCAAGACATGTTTCTGTGCTTCCAAAACATGAAGATATCCTTTAAATGGGCTAAGATGTATTTCATTCATATGCTGAAGAACCCACATGAATGAAAAGGCCTTGCTGAAGCCAACCTCCCCAGCAGGCTTTCTGTAGCATGATGAAGAACTGGACACTCCGGTAGAGAACATCCGTCACCCATCGGTGCCGAGGTCGCCCGCACTGCTTCCAGTGCAAACACCAGCACAAAATGATGTGATGCAACCGAGGTCAAGGTTATGAAATGGCTGATGCTTTATGCATGCATTCTTCAAGCATATATAGAACTGCAAGTCCTAGAGAATTTGATATTGCACATTAGTCACACTGGTTTCTACTTAAATGCCTAACTTACTTAGCCAGAATACAATCCATTCAGAGCATATTATCTGGACATTAGCTAAACTAAGCACTGCCAAATGCTATGACACACAATCCTGTTATGAGAAATATTAATTGAATGGACCGAGAAGATCACTGATTTACATTTCATCATACACCATGGAGTCAAAAAATTAGTAAAAATTACATAAGGTATGGCAATAAAATTTAATTCAAATAAGCAAGGTGTCTTCTGTACTCTTGGTTTGCAATCCAAAAGAACAGGAAGAAACATTATGTAAATATATATAGTAGTTGGCCACCAGATACTAATTGTGCTCTGAAAACAATATGTTCTTTTGAAACTAACAAAGTATAAAACTACCCTCTAAAGTAAGTTATTCCTTTTTTTCCTTAAGATGTTTCTCAGCTGTTTTAAAAAATGTCTCATTTGCTGCAGGTCTTTGTATTAACCATAAAGTTTGCCAAGAGTCTCATAAGGAAGAAAAAATGCACATTTTACAATGTAATGAGAAGCTGGATTTACAGTGCTTGAAGGAGACTCAAAGATTAGTGCCAGCATTATTATCATCCAAACCCTTGAACAAGGTTTTCTATCAAAAGTGATTAATTTTAAAAAATTTACACTTTCTGTAAAAAAGAGGGGTTTTTTTTCCAGAAACAGACCTATTTTTCTTTTAAAAACAGCCTTGAGAAACAAATAATACCTCCAGTCTTCCAGAATATTTAATAAATATCCAGCAATATAATACTTATGACAGACACTTGCTATGGACTGCTGGTAAAGAATTATCTTTATTTCAGGCAACTTTGTAGTATTACAGGAAATAGTGAATCATAAGGTATCTAGAATTTATTTAGCACTATGCAGAAATTATTGATGTATCTAGAAATGGAAATTGTCATATGGGATTGTTCCTCCAATGTGTTTTGGTTGATGCTTTAGTGTACTCACTGGACCTCCTTAGAAAATTGGTAGGAATTCCAGAATGAGTATCTCCACTGATGACAACAATTCACTTTTCAAATAAAAATGGTAATCGCAAAGATGAACAGAGGAGGAAACAAAAATTACTCACAAGGTTTGCATTCAAAATTTTAACCTAGGAGAATAGAATCACAGATTCAATTAGGTTGGAATAGACCTCTGGGATCACTGAGCCCAACCTATGGCCAAACACCACCTTGTCAACCAGACCATGACACGGAGTGCCATAGCCAGACTTTCCTTAAACATCTCCAGGGGTCGTGACTCCATCATTTCCCTGGGCAGTCCATTGCAATTTTAACAACCCTTTCTGTGAAGAAATTCCTTCTCATGTCCAAAATTTCTTCTGCTGTCCAAACAGGATCAGTAAAACCTTCCTGGCAGCGGGGAAAATGCACAACATGATAATTTTCAACTACCACAACCCCCCCAAGCAAAAGCATTAACAAAAAACCACCCCAACACACCAGTAAGTATGTGACCTGCATCCTTACAGAACTATAAGAAAGGAACAAACCCACCTGGACAAGCACAATACAGATGCCCTGTGGTTTCAGAAAACCACATGTGAATAATGAGAGCTGCTATTCTTTCGAGGTTCACTCAACATTTTAATCAGCCATCCCTTCCAGAGACTCAAGAGAAAAGCTATTTCTAGCTGGGAGAGCAAAATTAGATGTAAGAAGTGCTGGAGGCCCTGCATTAGCTTGTTGCTATATCCAAATTTCTTCTGGTTGCTTGCTTGCTTTCTTAGCAGAAATGCAGTGTCTGGGATTGTTGCAGTGGCCAAGGATTGATGTTTTCAGAGGCTGCAGTAGGGCAGACCTACAGGCTGAAAGGTTTGGGTTAACACTGAGGCCTTGGAGAGGCTTTTAAAAGCAAGGATGGTTCTCAGTAGAAATCAGCTTTCCCATTTGCTTTGGGCTCTTGTTTCCAAGCTTCTTATGACATTTATTCTGTAATACAGCTGTAATTTGTCTTTCTTAAAGAGCTCCTGCTACCTGTACAAGTTTATCAATATTGCTATTCAGAGTAAAATAGAACCAATTTTTAAAATAAGAGTTTAAGAATATTTTTACTAATTTTTAACGTACATTTTAGGTATTTTTCTTTCTCCTCTAAAGCATGTTTTTCAGCTGTTTCTTAACTAGAATGGAATCAAGGTCAGGTTAATGCCACTGAAATCTTAGAGAAAAAAATTCTAAAGAAGCAATGAAAAGAGGTTCTGACATTCTATAGTTTTTCTTTATTACAAAGAAAATGTAATAAGGTATCTTGGCCTGCAAAGAACAGCAGGGAAATCTTTGCTAAACTACACTTTCAATATCAACACTGATGTACATTTCTGAATCCATACTGGCATTAAAGCAATTGGAAAAGTGTAATTACTAGAACAATTCTATAGCGTAAATGCAGAATAAACTTGCTGCAATTAGATGTGATTCTTGCCCTCTCAAACAGCCATAAAACTGTTAATCTCTGCAGAGGGGGAGAACTGCAAGGTTGCCATTTGAACTGTGGATACTCTGAATGTTCCACAGTTTAAGTGCGTAATTTTAAAAAAATTTACACTTTCTGTAAAAAAGAGGGTTTTTTTCCAGAAACAGACCTATTTTTCATAATTATCCTAGTAAATACTAGAGATGCCTGTTATTTTTATTTATGAGACACTTATAGGATGTAATTCAACCCTGAGAAGTATTCTAAAGTAGCACAAAAGACTTCAAATCTAGTGTCTAAACCAACTACCTTGTTTTGTCATCCCAGAAGAAAAAAACTGATTTTCTTCATTACCAATCTTGCAAACTCAAACCAGTACAAGATGAAGGTTCTGTTTTTACTCAATCCCCTACAAAAATACATCATGGGAAATATTTTGAGGGGGGTTAGTGATAAATTTAGCAAATATATTCAATTTAGTATAACCAAAATTGTGTAATGATATTTTTATTTCTAATTCCTACTTTTATTCCTTTATTCCTAACTCCTATTATTTATTTCATTCAGCAATTGTTTGAAGACAGAGAACCAAAACATTGCAAATGTGGGCATATATAATGAGAAACTATGAAATTGTGAACAAATTGATAAGATTCAACATGAAAAGAAGACTGCAAACCTAAATGCAAGCAGAAATAAGAAAGAAACAGAAAATGTTCTACGGCTTTATTAAAAATTATAAGGCTTAATTTCCCACCATTAAGTAAAGTGATTACGCTCTTATCTCTCCTTCTGTCCCAAACAATTTCACCACTGTTGTGTCTGATAAATGAAGAGCTGTATCAAAACTTATGCCCCCTCAATAGCAGGATTCCTTTCAGTGCTGCCTCCCTGTTCCTCTCTGGAGGCCCCCGAGTTTTAGGGCATCATCTTTACAGTGCAGTCCCCTCTGCAACATGATTATTATAATAAAAATTATCTTAGAAGAAAGACAGGCGTGTGGGTTCAACAAGGAACAGTTTATCTAAATCCTCTGTTCCTTCAAAGTACTATGCAAGCTATTCATAGCAAAGATCTCAACATAATAAGCACCATGTACAATATTTAACATATTGTGCTTCTTCCACTGCCAGGAGATGGTACTAACTTGGCCAGACTTTTTTTTTCCTTTTTTTCTGTAGCATGTACGCTGGAAGATTAAAAGTTATGAAAATTACTATAGTAAGTGAACTGCAAGCCAGAACTGTAATTGAAAATGCACACAGCTCTAGACATCCAGCACTGCATTCCACAACCACAAATCAGAAGTGAAGGACAAGTCAATATATTGCAAAATGAACAGGCAAGTCTGATAAATACTGATAATGGATTTGTTTTGTAACTTCAGTATCATCCAGAAACACAAAGCATTTACATTTATTTTGCTGCTGCCTTCATTAATGAAGTAATTAAAAATTCAGATAACTGACTTTAAACATAGCTGGAGAATATAGTAAGACATTAATTTAATATAAAACTTTACCAGCATAATTAAATGAAAAAAAATTTAAAATTAAAACCAGTATTTATATAATCTGTTTTAATTGAACAGCTACATTTGGTTGATGTACTTAGTGACAAGAAGATGTGGTATTTTCTCTACTGCTTCAAGCAAAAAAAATCCTAAAGACTTTTGGGAGTTTGACCTCCTGAACAGCAGAAGCTTAGACTAACTGGGTCTCTGCATTGATGTCTCTCTGCCTCTTGTTCCCAACTTCTGCTACTATAGAAGCTCCAACAGGGTAACCTGCTATGATAGGAGAAAGATGCCAGCTTCTCTGAGATGGTGGATGCCCATGGAGCAGAACCTCTGAAATGAGGGCTAATACTGCATTCTCTCATTACTGCAGAAAGTGTGTGAAAATCCAAGGATTTGAAAGCAAAAAAAAAGCTGTCTACCAAAAACAAAGGAACTTTGACAATTAAACATAAAAAAGTAAGAAAATATTTAGCAAACATAGTTGCACACAGAAATAAAGCAAATATATTTTCCAGCAAATTAGAGCAATTATGGAAAGTGTAGATCAGAAGGTTGTTTTGTTGCTGGTTTTGGATTTTTTTAAGAAGAAAAGGAAATCTTTCCTTGAGTAGCTGACGGAGTCAGCAACATTAATGAAATATCTCCCTAGAATGTCAGTATCAATGAGAGAAAAAAGAAGGGTAACAATTTCTATCAGAAGAAAGGAAAAAAAAATTACCTTGGATTTGGTTTTCAGAAAAGATAAGTAGAGGGAACAAAAAAGAATTACTAGTCTGAACTCAGGTCAATCATCCTCCAGCAATACCTGGGAACAACATCCTCAGCTATGCTTTCAAGAGTTTTGTTAAGTAACTAAACCCCTGGATCTTAAAAGGATTCTCACACAGATGCATGAATAAAAATTGCTGTACTAAGTGCTATGTTCTGAGGTTTTTATCAAGCTGCTTAAATTCCAAGCATGTGGCAAGACTAGCAATATATCCTGTTTACAAACTTAAAATATTTTAATGCCAAAAAAGGAGAATTAAGCAAGTATCTTCTCACACAACTTTCACCTGCTATCTCCATAGAGATTTGGGTGTCAGTAAGAGAAAGGAAGGATGGGTATTTGACTTTAATTTCCTCCATAAACAGTCTGTAACTGGAGCACTTGTCAACACCACCTTCAGTAAACAGGTTACCAGGAGCCAGAGTTTGTAAAAGCTTCAGTCTACAAACAGCAACAAGACTGAGTTGTCATAAGCAGGCTTTTCAGATTCAGGAATAAAAGTGTCATGACTCTTAAAGCAGTAGAAGGCAAAATAATTAATTATTTAAATAAGAAGGAACTAATACTGGTCCATTTCTTTTAAAGGTGGCCTCTTTGACCCTCCTTGTTCTCGATGGATGGAAAATAATTGGATCGCAATGAAAAGGAAGAAGGGTACTTTTTTTTTTTAAGATATGTTTTTATCTGTTTTTATCTAGCAGTATTGCTAATTACATTAAAACAGTAGAAACACATTCTTAAAATTTGTAGTACTATGGAAGCAAAGAAAAGAAAATTGTAAACAAATAAATTACATTTTATTTTGTATTTTTAAAAAGTGTTTTAGAACAAAATTTGAATATGTGCTTCCCAGTGCACAGTCTCTCACAAGGACAGGAGCTGTGAAGTTCTGGTTTGTTTTTCTTTTTTTAAGGTGAAAATTACAGCACAAGTACTTTGTAGCAAAAGGATCAAACAACACTGATGGAAGGTACAGAGAGACATACTCCTGTCTTAGCAATATTAGCATTCTGGGTTGAAATGCTATTTTTGCTAATATTGCTAATATTGCTAATTCCGGGACAATTTTCATGTCATGTTTTCTTTCCATAAAAATGGACTGCCCCCTGCCATTTGTGTTGAGTTTTATGTTTGGTTATTTTTTTCCCTCTGAAAGTGGCAGTGCACCTAAGCTAAAGACATTGGTTTTTTCCTTACTTGCTGTTTAAAGTAATTGTTAACAAGCTGCCCTATGCTACAGTCTTTCACCCACCATTTTGTGCTAATGCATCACGTTGTAAATATCACTGTACCATATTCACACACAATCTCATCAAGTGATGTATGATCTACATTGCATTTTAGATCAATTTTAATATTGGGAAAGCCCAGAAGGTTTGCTCTGAGAGGCAGGATGACTGACTGATCAATTTGTTGACAGCAGCAAAGTGAACCAGCATTACTGGCTTTTAGTCAAACCACATGTATTTGGGCAAGAGATACAGGATAATCAGTAGTTTTATCTGGGATTAAGCTAGTCAGAAGATCCCAAAATTAGAGAAAGGCTGAAAAATGTGATGGGAACATTTGGGCACCTAGTTTGAGCATCTCTTGCTACAAATAACCAATCAAAGTAACTGAATAAGCAAGCAATTAAATCAAACATATAGTGAGTTTTTGCCCAAACTAAATAGGGAGGTATGCAAAGTGTGCCTCTGCATACATGTGCCTTCATCACCATTTGGTGTATATGTACCTTTTAGTAAAGCCTTGTTCTTAAAGTGAAGAGGCTGCAAATCAGGCCAATTATACTATTTTATTAACTTTTTACATGTGGCTACATACTTTGCTATCTATGGGCGCAGAATTATGAAAATATACCATGCCTGTATGGTATATATGTGTCATTCTTTTCCCTACAGGATGTAATTTTGTCTTCTGTTGCTCAAACACCACAAATTGTGCAATCTGACTGCAGCACTGACTCCACAGGCAGGGCTGTGGAAGAGGGGGCTGCTCCAATCCATTTGTTGTGTTTACATGTATTTCCTGGCCAGATAGAACATTCATGTCCCACCTTGGAAGGCTGAAAGGCTTCCTCTGTTCTTGTACTGAAATCTCAGCTGAAATTACACAAAGAGTTTAACAGTATTTCACACTTGCAAAGTGCTATAGAAAAGTGTAAGACAGCACTGCATTACATTTTTTAAAATGAACTGTTTTCTAAGTTCAGAGAGGAAGTTGGTGACAGCCACGTCAATTCACATCTCTCAATTCCCACTCAAGTTCCCCATAGCTAAAAACATAATGCTTTCCTTAAAAAAAAAAAGACAATGGACAGAGTATTAATGATGCTACTGTGATTACTAAGTATCTGAATAACCCCAGCTGTGTATCACGTTACACAAACAAGTCCAGGTATTCACTTTAGAACTGAGAAAAACCCTACAAGGTGATAGTCTTGCAAGGCACCCTGGGTCTTACTGGTTGACCCTGGTTCAATAGTTTGCACAAACTGCAGTTAATTAAATGTTGTTTGTGAGGCCACTGCAACTAATCCTCTGCGACATGAGGAGCAGACTTTCTCATATATGTACATATACCTAATATATTTATACATAATGTGTATATATAACCCCCCCTGAGTTGTCCAATTGTTGTCCAGTAAGGGCAGACAGAAGCCCACTGGTCTACATGTTCTGGAGATCTTCCTAGAATGAAAAGATCTCCTAAATATTTTGGTAAATTATCTAAAAGATAGCAATATGAACATTATGATATAATGAAGCTTTATCAAATAAATATGTTATTGCACACTAATAGCTGTAATATGTCATAGTTGTAACATGTAATAGATGTAATACACAATATTTGATTTTTTTTTTTAGCTGAATGGGCTATTTACCTTCATTTTCAGTAAAATCACAAGCATATACTGTGCCTTTCTTATCATATGCCAGCTCTACTTCATATGTACTTTCCATCTGTGGCTGCACATGGATTCCCCAATGAAGTCCCAGCTATTTACTATAAAGGATGAAGGCAGCTAAGAAAGGTCATGTCCATCGCAGCTGCCAAAGGCTGAACACGAGTCATTCTTATTTAAAGGTAATGTTAAAAATTCACTTCTTACAGCTTATGATCATGCATAATAGTTGAGTCAAACATAAGATCTTTCTTCTGATGATACCAGCTTCTCTTTTCAGAGAAAAGTACATGCTTGATGACTTGCTGCAGACAGTCTTATTCCAGTCCCTTCTAAGAGTAGATAATTTCATTAAGTGATTATTGCTTACATACGCAATTAAAAAGAGAGAAAATATGGACCAACATGCACTAAGGGTTTTATGTATGAAAAAGAAGATCTTAGAGTTAATATGACATATGACAAGCAATTAGTCTAACCAGGCCACGACTAGAATTCTACCTTATGAGAGCTTTAAAAAAAAAGAAAAAAAAAGAGCACCAAGCTAAGCAACAAAATTTTCGATAGATACTGGATTTTGTCAAAAGAGAGCAAACTAATCAGAAATAATGTGATCACAATAATTTTGAAACATAAACCACTTTCTCTAAAGTAAATGCAGGGAATTTAAACTGATGCAACAAATCTAGCTCAGAACACCCTTCTTGAGATTTTAAATATGGTACCCCCTGAACCATAAACCAAGAGTCAGTAAGTAAACAGAGACATAATCAATAATAACTCCTTTTCCAGTAATTTGTAAAAATAATCCAGACAGGTAAACTTAAGAAAAAAACCAGCCAATAATAGGCCTTACAGAAGCAATTAATTTTAATTAAAAAAAAAGAAAAGGAAAACAACAGTAATATTATTCATGCCTTGGAATTATATCAGCTGATCTGCTCTAAAAGATATCCTAAAAGTCTATCAACTTCAGCAATACTTGTTGATTTCACTAGAAGGGTAAAAAAAATTATTTTCCCCCTATTCTGTGGATTCTCAACTCTCATTATCTCTTCCTTGATATTTTGTATTTCATAGTATTTCTGTCTTTTCAACTGACTCATATGTCCCCTAACCAGATGTCTAATTTATTTAGATACTTGCCTAAAATGATGCATACCTGATTCTACATGCATAAAATCATAGATAATTTAAAATTTACTTCAGGAACCGTGGGCTTTCTATCTGCTGTGTTCTTGGCTTTTAACAGCAAATTATGAAAAGAAAGGGCACAAGAATCATAGCAGAACTATTACAATTCATAAAGAAAACTAAGTCCTAAGATGATAAGAATCACAGCAAGGTATATAATTAGAGTAGCTGTAACAACAACATATAAATTAGATAATTATGGATTAAGCAATCCCTTGGGGGATTCTCTCTTGCCCTAGAAAACGTATAACAAGCTCCTTAGATAGAAGGCAATAACTATTAAGTGTTTGAGGGAGAAGTAGGACTATAAGGAAAAACAAAAAAAAGAAGACACAGCAAGATAAAAATCCTAATTTAAAGTCTAAAGATGGCTTTCATTTTTGGTAGTTTATTTTAATACACTTACTGGTCCAGTTTTCCCCCATTAAATCTGCTGACATCTGTTGGCTAAAGAGCGTGTGTCAGATTATCCAGAAGTGCAAGATCAAATAAACATGAACTGCTTCTTAAGGTGACAGGAGGGAGATACAAAACACCGCAGCGATTACCAGAAATGTAATTTTTGTTGTTGTTGTTTCTTACATCAATGTGATAATCCCAGGTGTCCTGGACACCAGACATACAATAATCTCCATAAATCCTAATTCAAAGCCATACCATCTGTCAAAAATATTTTTTATGTCTCCTAATAGATATGCTACATAATTGTTCTCACAGTAGGGCAAAAATACATGGTTGTACTAATTTGTTTTTCCAATGGAATAGCTCATTATCAAAAATAACCCCACCACATTACTGGGGTTTCTAGCACTCTTCATATATCAAAACTAACATTTCCATTCTGCTATTTTCTATAACCTCAAATTCCCAATGAAAGCAGATAAAGATTGAATTATCTGGAAATTGTACGGTAATAATGGAAAAATCACAAGCATAAAAAAATAAAACCATAGCGTCTTTCTATTATGATTGTGTTGCAGTTAAAATTAGCTTTGTATTTCATGGTCACTAATTTACTAATTTAGTCACTAATAAGACTAATCTAAGTTCTCAGCCCTGCAGAGCACAAACCATTTTGGACCCAATCCAGAAAAGCACTTAAATGTGTCTGTGACTTTTAGTTCATGAGCCTGAAGCAACTTCCGAGGGATCAGACATGCCTGATTAGACCCAGAGCACTCATTGCCCTGCTGGACAACACAACTCCCTAGGACTGACCAGCATCAGGAGATGACCCTCCCAAACCACTGTCCATACTCATGGAGATGGAGAGAACACTCCATATGGGATTGTTCAAAGCAGGAGCTTCTGTCTGAAGCAGAAGACAAAATGTTTGAGTTAAAGTTGGCCTTTGAGAACACCCTTCCTCCGAGGAGATTTTAACTACCTGCAATTCCCCTACCATGCATGCAATATCCAAACAGCTGAAAACACTGACTGAAGTATGGCAGGGCTTGCAAGAGGTTCTGTTACACGTTCCTAGTTGCAGCAAGACGATCTTGATGTAAACTTTTATTTGTGCATTAGTTTAACTAATTTATACAAGATTATACAAATATATGCACTTGACAATTCAGTGGTTGTACAGCAAACAAATCCAACAATACCTAAGAAAATGGGACATTCCAAAGATGATGGCCATTACCAAAAAATACCCCAGAAGATAATTTCTTCAAAAAATCAAACTCAACCTCATTTCCCCTTTGAAAATCCATGACCAAGGTATTACTTCATTCTTCTTTAAATCTCATTTCCAAAAGCACTTTTCATGTTCCACAGAGTTTATACCTAATAAGTAGTGAAAAAGTTTGTATTTAAAAATGAAAGCACGTTTCCAGCAACTGAAATTATGAACTGGTGGATGAGCTAAATGCTCTTTTGTTCAGTTCTGTATGACAAATATCAGATGCCACTTTACAGTAACAACTATATTTTAGCATACTTTCGGTTTTATACTAAAAAGGTTATTATTTCAGTTGATGTTTCTATGACATATTGAATATGTAATATAATACTTTTCCAGTTTCTCTAAATTGGTAAAGTTGTCCCATGAATTTACAAAAATATACTCACCACTGCAAGGAGGAATATTACTTTCTTACTGGCCAGAATTATCCATTTAGTTTCCATGAGTCACAATTATTCTACTTAATTTGAGAACTTGAGAATTCCTTCGAGTAAATGTGAAGTCCAAATACTGAAATCCAGACTGGAATGAATTGCCTAAATACTACCAAGTGCTGGATCTTAAATTAACTGATTCTGTCACAAGCCAGTTCATACAAGTATTTTTGTAATATGTAACTATTTTAATAGAAAGGTGAAAATAAATCTTTGTTTCATTTTCACTGTAATATCTGCTATTTTATTTTGAAAATTTTGTTTTTTCTCTCTAACTCATAAAACTTAAAATTTATACAAGTTCCTCTTTTCCTGAAATTCCACAGAACAGAACAAACCACTGAGGCTGCAGTAACTGGCAGTTCACCATCCCCAGCAAGAACATCACATTCAGGGAAACTACTTTTGTCCAGCAGGTAACTGCAACATCAAATAATTATACTGCCCAGATCTGCAGGACTTCAGTAGCAAAACACCCAGGCTGAGATGTGCATGGATCTAAAAGTCAGACTAAAACTTTGCAAGTGGTTAAAACTAATTCATACTTTCACATTATCAGAGGGCAAACTACTCATTACTTACAATGAATTAAAGATTTCTATATAGGACACAGTTTTCAATTTTAAATTAAAAAAGAAGACTACACATACACACAGACCACTCTTGGAGATGGAAAAATTGTCACACATACCTTTACTATACCAAGGGACTTGGCAATAATAAATATTGAAATGGCATTGAAAAGAGACAGACAGTGTTAGTACCAAGGTGAGATATAGGAAAAATAGACAGGATAGGATAAGCAAAAAAAAAATGAACCACCACAAAAGCACAAAATGTCCAAGCCAAACATTTTCAGTCACCTTGCAAATGTCTAAAACTATATGGCAATAGAAAACAGGCTCATACTTGGTACAAAAACATTTTCAGAGTACGTGAAGAAGAAGATATATGTACATCATATGCAGAAATATTCTGAAAAGCCCTCGCCTGTAAATATGTATAAAATATCAAATAAACCAAAGATAAAGAAGTTCAGATTTATAGCTACACAGTAGAGAAGCAGAAAGGAACACACAATAAAGACAGTCTATTACACTCACACATTTACCTGTTACTCATAATGGTAGTTGTGGAAATAGATGACTTACGTTAATGTGTGACATCTGCCGTCACTACTCACCACACTAAGGCTTCTATGCAATTCATTAACATTCGAGCTACAGTTTCATGCTTGCACAACTCAAGTATAAAAATAAGATATTCAGCAATACCATACAGCCCAACCTTCTACTATTTCCTTTTCAATTCCACAGCAGTGGCCTTGATATTATTGCCATCTAATTAATAGCAGTGCTGCTTTATGATAGATAACAAGAAAGGCTTAGAATCATTCAGCCAATGAAATGTGAATGTGGTGAAACCATCTTCTGCAGGACATTCATGCTTCTTAAATGAGCTGCTGAAGTTTCATCATGTGTGCATAACGAAAAAGTCTCCTACCTGTGGAGGTTGATTGTACATTGGCCTGGTCTCTGGAAATGAAGTTTTATCCTTTGAGTTTCTACTTTGATCATCAGCTGTGTCACCTACCAAAGTAAAAAAAAAAAAAACAACAACCTTTTAAATCACTGAAATCCTTCATATTTTACATAGAGTAAGAAAACCTCTTCAGTCTTCCTAAAATCAAATTATATCCTGAGAAAGGGGGACTCTCTTGCCACATTTATATTTACAATTTTGAACATGAGAGAAAATGAGAGAACTAAGAAATTTAACAAATTTTGAACATAAAGAGAAAAATGTTGAAAAGTGATCTGCAAAACCCAGGACCAAATCTGTATCAATTATTTAAAGCAAAAAATTCTTGGGGGAAAAAAGGGAGAAAAGAAAAAAGCAGGGCCCCTCTTTTTGCATACTTTGGGAACATTAGGCTCTAATAATTAGCAAAGGGTACATAGTAGTGTAACTATGTAGTGCAAAGGAGATGCCAGGTGCACATCCATCACATCCCAATCCAATGTCAGGCTAGAAGCACTGTTACTCTATCCTCATTCGTAGCCTCATTTCCACACAGGTGATATCTGTGCATGAGTGCAGAAAGAGAGACAAAGCATTCTGAGAAATGGCCTGGTTTGGACTGTGCGGGGACAAAGGCTGCTTGGCAGGCTGGGCACTAATCTCCTCCTGTTGCATACACGGGGCTACCTCTGCCCAGGATTTTACTGAGAAGACACAATTCAGTTTATCCCAAAAGCTGCAGCTGGTGCTGATCTAAAGATGGGTAGATCACAGCAATAAACTAGAGAAAAGATTATTTTCACATTTATTTTTAAGACAGAAAGTACATTACCAATTTTATTAAAAAGGTAGAGGTAGTAAAAAAACCCCTCAAAATCAAAATTTGTTTCTCAGATGTTGCAAAATAAACATCCACCCATCCTAGCTCCTCCAATTTTCTTTGTCAATGGAAAAATGTACCAGAAGTTGTAAAGATTTTGCAGATTATCTCCTTCTGCTGTTAGTATTAGTCAGTAAATAGTTTGTAAGAGCAGACAACTGAAAAAGATTAAAGATTTAATTACATAATTTTGGTTTTATTTTATTTGAATTCATACTGCTTTCTGTAATGGTGTATTTTGGAAATCTGTATCTTTAAAGAGTCCTGCAGCAACAATTCAAAATGAAAGGCTTCAAGTTACTGTAGTTTAACTTCTTTGCTAAACCAGTGGTTCTGGCTCCCCTGTTCCATTTTCTCCAGAGTGCACCACGCAGAAGCCTTTGGAAACAGCAGTCAGCCTCTGCCCGTGCCCAGTCAGGCTGAAAAGCCAATGACACCCAGGTCCATGGATGTTTGCTCCATACGGTCATGGCCCCCCAGGTCTGACTGGTCAGATCCCTCAAGTACAATGCAATATTTGGGTAAAGCTTTTTATGAAAACAAGCACTAATATCTAGGTTTTGTGTCTGCTTTTAATACCCAAGTATTATTCCTAGCATTGTATGCAGAGAATCATCATCTTAGTCACGGGTCTTTGATGCTTATTAATTTCATTAATGTCTACACTTTCCAAGATCTTTTCTGGAGATGAAAGATGCTTCTCAGTAAACTAGTAATTCTCTACATAAAATACTCCAAGGCACTTGTATTCAAAAGAGCTATTAAAAAAAAAAAGGGTGTGGGAGAACAAAGGATATGGGGATTCAGTTAATCTTCCATTCCACTCCTAGTACCTTGAAAAACACAATTTGTAAGCACCCGTAAGATAACAAGGTAAATAACAGTCATGAAAATCACAAATGTTAATTAATTACATTTGTAATGAAGTAGAGGCCTGCAAACAAAAATTTTTACAAGTCTTGTAAATGCACTCTGCCTCAGGGCAGTGTAAAAATGGTTAACAGATACATGAAGAGGGCATTAAGGCATATTATTCATACACTTGCTGTGGATGAGACTGCAAACAGATTTAAATTGTAGCAAATTTAGGCTAGATCAGTTTCTCCAGGAGCAAGGCTACTAAAGCACTTTGAACAATTTAGCAAAGTGGTTTCTCTTAACAGTGGTTAATCTCCAAAGGACTTCCAAGATAGGTTGAAGAAACATCTGTTGTGAATGGTTTCAATCATGCCAAGTCAAGGAAGATAAATGAACTTTTTGTGTTCCGTTCTAGTCCTACATTCCATGATGAGTGCAGCACAAAAGACTCCACAGGATACCCTTTCCCAAGATCAGGGAGCTTAGCTGCCTGATGAAGACTTGTGAAGGTGCTACGAGACTGCAGAGAGCTGGACAACTCACCAAGTGTGTAAGGGCAGAGCTGTGTGGGCAGTTGGTACCAACCGGACATACTGGGTGGAGCGGTAGCATAAACATACTGAAAAAAGTAACAGCAGGGATTCAATAAACACAGGAACCAATGTTCTACTCCTTGTCTTTATAAACTATTCCTGAGAAAACATTCAGAAGTTTTTTATACAAAAAAAACCCACTAAGAAAACACAATTTATGTGTGTTAATGCTACCTAGAATATACTTCTCCCCTGTGATTAGTTTTCCTTAAGATGAAGAGTCTTGGTTTGTAATCAGGACCAAAAGGTCAAAAATGATGACAAGAAAGAAAGAGTAAGAATAACTCATTTAGAGAGAAATGAAATTTTTTACTTAGAACTTTGTCATCCAGCCCCCAAAATTCACAAGCTCTTAAGGAAGTCAAATATAGGAATACCTGTAGTGTTTCACAATTCAAATTGCCTTTGTGAAACTGCACGTCAATGCAGAGCTTTTCTCTGTTAAAAAAAAATTAAAATAGAGAAACCCCAACATCTTGCCAAATTTTCAGGCATATGGTCCTGCATGGATGAGCCATGGCTCTTTGTACACACTTTTATGATTTGAGTTATTTGAATTAAAAGAATGATAGGCAGCTGCCAAAGACACCAAACTAAGACATCCAGCAATAAATTGGTATTTTCAGTGTACTTCTTTCACTGGTTCCTATCTCAAATATTCAAACAGATTAGTCATCCTTATTTCTACTAGCCCAAATAATTAATTAATTAACTGTGACATACCTCCCCAGCTCTATCAATTCCTAACCCTACTGAGCTTGCCATAGCTGAGTTATCATGTTTAGCCACCCACAATTTTTTCTTGTTGTTCAGCTTGCCTTGGTTTCCCATTGACCTATAGTCTAATCTCTTTCCTTAACTGGAAGTCATAGTTTGTCTTTCCTCTTCAGGCTCAGCCTTTAAAATGCCTCCCTCTGGTCTGGGTTTTCCTCTTCTCCTCTGCAACCCTGTGATCTCCTCTTCCTACTCACCTACCAGCACATGAGGAAGGTGGATGATGCCAAACACCCAACAGACATGAGAGCACACACCTTTGGGTGCAGGAACTATGTGGGTTCTTTTGAATACTTCAAACATTCTAGTTGATAGCTTTTGACTGGGGAAAAAGCCCAAACAACCAAACCACCCGTCCCCTCCAAATACTGGGAGAAAAGCCCCCCAAACAAATCCAAAAAAGTTCTCTTACACAATCTTGATGTAAATAGGTATACAATAATATTTTTGCCAAACTAAGCAACGGAAATCTGGCTCTGAAGAAAGATCACAAATACATGACCTTAGTGGAAAAGGGCCCCCATAAAGTCTTTCATCAGAACTGAAAGTCATCAGAACTGCAAATATGCTCATAGATAAGGGCAGAAGGATCATGGTTATCACCTAGCCTAAACTCCTGTAAAAATATAGGCTATAAGATTTCTTGAATTAATTTGTTTGAACTAGAGCAACTTTAAAGCTGTATTTTAATCAGGAGATAAAAGACAAAATTATTTCTTTTAAAAACCACTTAGATTCTGGCTCATATATTACTTGGTTTAAGCATTGTGTAAATTTCAGTCATAAAACTCCTCTAGAAAATAAATCAAAGTCATATATCAACGAAGTCTATAAGAATTAGAAATGAAGGGTACTTCATGCAATGCAATATGATTTTAAAAACCACAGCATAATCTGTAATATGCAGTACCTTACTGGGAAAATTTATCAGGAAAAAAATAATCATACTCATTGCTGTAAAATATTACCTTCCTTACCAATGGGAAAATATTTAAAGTTTGAAGAGAGAGTAGTAGGCGTATTTATCCTACTGTCCAGATAAGCTTGTATTTCAGATCCTCAGTCTTGGGAGGCTGTTTTTAAGTTATATTAAGCCTTTTCCAGGCCCAAATAATCAGTGTTACACTGAAAGATCAGACATACATTTCTCCTTTCACTAAGCTGATGCTGGATTTACACCAACATTCTCCAAGTTCCACTGGTATCTTTTTCCAAGAACTGAAGCCAGGTGTTCCACAAGAAAGAAATACCTAGTCCAGTCCCCAGTATGTACTATATATATCCTCCCTCAGAACTCTGAGTTTTTGGTGTCTTCAGGAATCTGCATTCAGCTGCCTATCTGGACCTCAGCAAACTCTCATAAAGAAAGGTTCACCCACAAGTTTGGCTTCTACTCAACAAGGAAGTGGTGTTTCTATTTATACTTTTTCCTCTTCCAGCATTTTGTTAACCTCAAGCTGTGTAGTCTCTTCATCAACAGACAGCATTTAAAAGCCTAGCCCACCCTCAGTTTAATAAATTAAAACCAATTGTAAGTGTATGTTAGAGTCTTCCATAATGTAGACTGCCATTTGTCCTGGTCTGTGCAAAATTCCTGTGAGACGCTGAAGCACGTACAACACAGCAAGCAGTAACTAGCTACCGAATACATGGTTTTTCAAATGTCACCTTCAGCTTCAAAAGGAAGACGGCTGAAGTCCTTTAAACTTCAGTTAGCTGCTTAACTCTTTGTCACCTGTGACTATCTTCTATACCCTGCATAGAGATGGCAAGAACAAGGAATATTCTGGCTTCTACTTGGCAGCAAGAAGACAAAAAGTTTTGAGAGAGGATTAGTAAGATCTGAAAACAGGAGAGATTGACTCTGTGGAAGCATCAAGGTTTTACTACAGTTTCTTTTCCCTCTTTCTTACTCAGAGATCTTCCCCTCTTTCCCTGAGATAAGGAAGAAAGGTCAGATACAGCAATTTTAAGTTACCATGCTCCAGGATGAACTAGCAGAACTCCAGGCTTCAGTCCATCAATACTGACAGTGCTTTCCATCTCAGAAGGCATTTGAGAAGTATTGTAATTCCCTCTGAGTGTCTGCATCTTAGGAGTCCCTGTGATCACACTTCCATGCAAAGGGGTTTGATGGCACCACTTTTTCAAGTCTCCTCTCAGCCTCCAGGTCTTTCAGCAGGTATGAAACGTGTTTCTGCTCAGTCTCTTCCAGCCCTGCTTGCTTCTCCAGCACTCACTTCCAGGGTCTCAAAGCTTCCACTTACCAGCCAGTTCTCACCCAGTGAGTGAGCTGGGGACTGCACTGGGGTGGTCCCAGGGAACCTTGATGGCAGTACCCCAAACATAGAATTGTGCTGGTTTTATGGGATCAAGGCAACTAACAGAAGACAGGGAAGACAGACGGAAGACCCTTAGAAATCTTTGCTAGTGAGCATAGAAGCATGGAATGGTTTGGATTGGAAAGGAACTTTAAAAATAGTCTGTTCCACCTGCCCGGAATGGATTGTACACAATCAGCTGCAAGTAATTTAACAGTTTCCATTGGTGATCAACAGATCATTTAGTGATCCATCTGAATCAAATAAGGCACTGGCAAGTGCTGTCCTCTTCAATGGCACAGATGGGACATTGATGAATAGTTCCTCCATTTTCTTAAAAGTGGGACTATCACTCTGTCTAGTATTAGTGCTATAAAACTACATATTAATATTCATTATCTTCCATGTGTACATGGCCAAGACATAATAGCCTTATAAGAATATATATAGTTGGCAAAACAATGAAGTCATCCTAGTTTCAGGTCACCTCATCCTGGTTTCATATTAAAGCTTTTCATATCAACAGCAGTTTCATTTCAACAAGCTAATAATATCCCCTAAAAAACCCAATATATCAGCAGAAAGATTCTCCACAGCTGCAACTTCCAGCAAAACAAGAGTTTAAGAGTTTATGCTGCATAAGGGTGAGTGAGAAGGAAGTCTCTGTAAGTCCATGCTAAGGCAGAGGTCTGGTAAGTGTTTGGCAGCCTTATATTGAGTTTCAATAGTGTATTAAGAGGTCCTACAAATAAATCTTTGATTGGGAGTAGAACTTCAACAGTATCTTCTCTAATTCTCCTGATGAACCACAAGAAAAATCTATATAAACCCTGCAATGAGAATCCTGAAACTGATTTCTTCACACTTGTAAAAGGCAGGGGGGAAACTGTAACAAGGTAAACATTATCCTGAATGGTTTTGCATTTGCAGACATGAAGCAACAAGGTTCAGTCCTTTCCCAATGAAGAAGAATAGCAAATCCAGCTACAGCACATGCCATTGAAGATTATGGGAGTGGCACTCCACATTACCTCCCAGTCTGATTTTGGTATCCCATCCTCCTGCAGGCAATCTTAATGTAGAGTCTCCATTTTCCTAAACAATTCTGTCAAGTTCTTCTCAACCTGCATCCCACTATCAAGATCACAGTGAAGCCACAGATGAAAAACTTCCCTATAAAAAACTTTGTGTCCCCAAACAAAAACTTTTCAGAAGATAGCCATAGAAAAACAATAAAAGAGGATTAGAGGGTCCCATAGAGTTTCCATATTCCAGATCTACAGATTTTTAAGTTCGCAAAAAGTGTTTTATTTCTGTGCTTTTCTTTATTTCCAACTTCTTAAAAGTTTCATTTCTTACAAAGCTTTCCTTAATCCTAAAAAAAAGGAACCTTAGAGTTTAGATCTAACCCCATCTCCAACCACTTCACTGAGACTAAATCATTCCAATTCCTCTGACCTCCATTGAAAAAGCTCTTTTAAGAGGTGCACAACTCTTTCAGAAAGCTGATGAATCCAAAGTCAAAGTTTTGCAGCGAAGTTTTGGTTAGAACGAATCATGGAAATCATACCAGTCCAACTTCCAGTTCAGCACAGAGCTAACTTCAAAGGGAAAGAAACTATGTACCTCAGGTTGTTCAGCTGAATTTTGAGGCTCCAAAGAAGGAGATTCTTCAGCCCCTCTCATCTCTCAGTTTTATCTATCCTTCTACTGTTTGTTACTTCCAGGTTCACAGACACATTCAAAGCAAGCTGTAGAAATAATTTGTCCATAAGCCACAATCCCCATGATGAAATGTTACTTTACTTTGGTTTTGAGTTATGAGACTTTCATGTCAAGCATAAAGAAATGCCAGGATAAATCCCACTCTGATTTTCTCGTGTGATGCATCCATGCAATACTTTTCATACCTTATATGTGCATGTCAGCCTTTCTCAGTAGTCTACCACAACACTTGTCTTTCCAGAGCATGTCTTTCCAGAGATCTCGTTTTTCCATTTTGCTATTTGGAAATTCTGTTCTAGAGCTCATTGCCCCACACCTTTCTTATTGAGTTGTGTTATCAGAGTGAGCGAGTGATGTGACTTACCTGCTACTCAATACAACCTTAGGACTGAAGCATCAACAATATAGATCCAATTAAGGGCTTATGACATGTTCAGTCATTTTGTAAGGAAAAGTTGAAAGAAAAAGCTAAACAAGAGAATTGTACATCCTCCAAGTCTTCTGACCCAAGATTTGTGCTTATCTGTGTGTGTGTGTGCCAGTACCTCAGGGAAACCTCAAAACTATTCACTGCTCTTCCAATGTTCAAGTGATACTGTGTGGATAAGCCCCCAGCATATCTATTGTATGTTGGTATCTATCATGAACATTGATTGGCCCAAAAAAAAAAAGAAATCAGCAAATCTGCCTAGAAGGCACAGATCAGATGCCATAGGCCAGTCTCTTCATGCTTCAGTCACAGTTCTTGACGTTCCTAGAGAACCTCTGAATCTTCCTTTTATTTACTTCATCTGTCAGTTAAGCAACTCCACATCGAAACAAATATAACCTTCCAAGGCCAAGTGAATCACACTTTTCTGGGGAAGCAAACCATTTAATCTATTTTCTTGAAAAGTTTTATAAATTGATTTGCTCTGGTTTTTTTTAGACATAATCACTCAGTGATACTCGATTGTCACAGTCATATAGGCCAGCTCAATCAACCCACAGATCAACTACATTGTTCTAAGACTAGGAATAAATCAAGAAGTCCCTTAAATTTTTAGATATTTAGAACAGTTTAATGTTAGTTCATGCAATCTCTACTTCACTCTCAAATCTGCCTCCTGGTAGTTGAAGGTAGTGGAAGTTCACATAATCCAACTTTTCTGTATCAATAGGCTGGTAACAAGTGCAAAAGAAGCCTCAATTTGCAAGCTTAATTTTCTTCCAGGATTACAATCTCCCACTAGATCCTATTTGCTTTTCCAAGGGACAGAGATAAAGACAACATTGTTTCCCTTTATTTGTTCTGTTTCTCTTGCTTAACTTTCTCTTGTTTACCTCTGAGAGAATGACAGTCACGATCTTCACAATCCTTCCTGAGTTTTATTATTTTGCTTGAGAGCATGATAAAAAGTTTAATCTCAAAACAATGGAAGTCTTTACCTCTTCAGTTCCTGATGAACAGTAAAAAGCTTTGGGGAAACATCAGTAATAACAACAAACTCAGAGGAAGACAATAGTACAGCTCACACAGAGTAGTACTGGCAAGCAACCTCCCCTTTAACATATTCTAGCAGCATCATTTCCTTGTCACTAGTTAATCCAACCTATAAAGCCTATGTCAGATTACAGGGTCAGTTGTTTTCCAAAGGTAAATATATATTATAATATTTCACTTTCCACCATGAAATTAACATTATTTCAGTATCCTCACTTAACTATGACATTAGGACTCCCTTCTTCCTGTTTCATCCATGATGTGGTTCTAAAGGCAATCCTGTCCAGAAAGCAAACAGCACACACTGGAGCCCATTTTGATAAGGACAGAGATTTTCCTAGCATTTAAAAACCTGCTGCATGGTCTGCCAGTTCAGTGTCTTGGTTACACTGTGCAACTTGCATTTCAGTAGGTCCAACATGCACTAAAATTATTTGCCTGTCAAAAACTGAGGTGCTGATAGCCTGATATTTGCATATAAAGCTTGCTACATAAATGTAAATTATGTTAGAAAACAAACAATGCAAATTTATGCTGGTTTCCTATGGAATTAGATTTACATGACCAATCTTCTGTCCTTGATAACATAGGAAAATGTTGTCAAATGTGGTTGAAACTGGCACAGAGGTAGAAGATTTGTAGATATTTAGAATTTAGAGAACATAATCATTTGCAGCTGGGTAGTAAAAAGAGACTAGGAGTAATGCCCGAGATGAAGGAAAAGCCCATTGCTCTGTTATTATCCTTGGCCTGCTTGGTCAATTGGCAAATACAGCTGACATTGGTCACTGGGAATGAAGGCAAGGCAAGGGAGGCCATTCTAATAATGCAGGGAAATGCTCAGAGTTGTTCTAGCAGGGTAGAAGGACTTGGAAATCCTCAAGGAGATCCTTGATAAACTATTCCAGGGAATGCTGTGTTTTATTCTTTTGATAGCATTTCAGCTATTTGAAACAAGAAATACTTTTTTTATAAAGAAGAAGGGAGGAAAAATCCCACCTAAAAATTTGCAAATTCAGTCGACTCATATTAGGGCCACTTACATCTTTGTCCCACAATGGACTGAGATGAACCCATGATCACATACAGCCTCATCCCAATAACCAGCCTTCAAGTGAGCAGCTGTCTACAACATCCATGTTAGTTATGAACTTTTTGTCATATCTTCTAGAAATTCTGAAAGTACCAGAAAGCTAAGTTAATACTTTGTGGGAGAAGAATTGATAATAGGACAGAACACTCATTTAAGGTAACTTTTATGTAGCATGGTCATGAGAAATCTCTAAAGTAATAATCATTTCATACCCAAGTGCTACTATCCTCTCAGAGGCATGGAAACCCCAGTAATTCTGAAACAAAGTTAAGCAGAATTAATTTAAAACATAAAGACCACGGACAAAGTTACATAGATACCCTGAAACACGCTTATGTCTGCATGGCATATAGACACAATATAACTGATGCAGGAAGTTAAATCACAATACCTAAGATTCTATTAGAAGGCTTAAAAATACTCTGGTTAAAAAAATATTCCTATATTCCTTCCCCACTTTTTTTTTTTTTTTTTTTGGAAGTTATTTTCTAGACAGCAACCTGGAAATCTTATGTCACTGTGACTATATAATGTCAATTTTGAGCAGAAAACCTTATGGTACATCCATTGCTGCTTTTGCATTTCTGAAACATGCTTGCAGACTATTTCTGAACAGCATGAGGGGTTTGTCTCTAAAAAGTATAAGTTCTCTGCATTTTTTGTAGTGACAAGCACAACTTTATAAACATACCTAAAATTGGTACAAAGAGGCTTTGACTATTTTTTAAAAGGAAAACCTACATCCAAAAGCAATCTCAACAGATTACAAAGTATCAACAAAGTATCTGCTTCTATAACTCCTTGAAAAACTACTTTTGACTTACACTGTTAATTGTGTTATATTAGTGACATCTTCTGATCTCAGACCTACAAAGGCATCAAAACCAAATCAACCAAGTCTCCTCACAAGCTAAAAACATAAATCCATTTAATGTGTCCTCAGAAAGGACAAAAACTTGCATAGAAGCTGAATTTTGGATCATACCTCTGTCATGAATAACCAGCTCCACACTGATGATTAAAGGACTACCTAATTTTATTTATTTAGAGCACAAGGGTCAATAATGTGGATTAACTAGGATTAAAGTGTTATTTTCTGATTATTTTTGTGCTTTAAGCTGGTTTACTATTTCTAGGAACTTTATTCTAAAGCCAGATTTGTAGAAGAAACTACACCCCGGAACTTCTGGATTACTCTTGACCTATGTGTAAACGAAATGGAAATGTTCATTTCAACATATTACTGCTAGATTCCTTGGTTTTAAAGGAAACAATGTAAATAGTATTAAATATTCACAGATTTTTAGTATGTTTGACTTCATTACTTTAAAACCTTTCTAACTATTCAACTGCATTTTTGCATTACACAAACATAGTAGTGCAGATCTGTTAGGAAAAAAACCCCAATTATCAGCACAAAAAAAAAAAGAACTAGAATAATTATTTAAAAGTATCCAAAGAGCAGGGCAGAAGTAATTTTGGGGAGGAGAAACAGAGAGGAATAAAAATTCCTGAACAGAGGAATTTGCTTTACAAAGTCTAAAAAAGCCCCACCACACTAAAATATCCATTTACAAAGATACAAGAGCAACAGATGTAAAAGTCCAGCTGATAAGTTTTTGGCTGTATCATTCAGTGAAATGCCCAAATGCTTGCATGTACACCAAGAAGTGACATTAACACTGCCCATAAAGCAAAGAGAAAAAAAAACCTAATTGTGCAGTACTTGAATAATTCATTTTAAAGAAAAATCTGCCAGGACTTTGTACCATATTCTTTCTACATGTGGAGAAAATGAAGAAAGGTCAGAGCAGCTGTAAGTTTTATCATCAGCAGTTCATAGTGTGAAACTGAGGGCTTACGAATGCTTACGTTAAGTTATGCCGACACTGTAAATCAGTGCCTTCCCTAAACCCAGCATTGAAATGGAATTTTCCAGCTGAATATTAAACATTTTATTTGTAAAAAAAGCAAAGGCAAAACCCATGTGGATCAAGCCAGCTTCAAGAACACAAAGGCAGATGGGCAGTTTTCAAAAAAGAGCATTTCTTTTTTCCTCAGATGGCCAGCACACATTATGCAGAGGCCCTGGGGAGCTGAGGGGGTGAGCCATGGTGGATTTCAAGCTCTGCAGCCAAGGTTTCAGTGGAACTCCAGGCTTACGGGCACTTAAGATCCATGGTGATGTGTAAACTACATTAACAGGGGCTACCAGATCTTCTGATTAAAGCTTCACAACGTTCAAAGATGAAGGTCCACACTTCGGCTCCAGCTCTCAAGCTTGCAACACGCAGTAGACTAGAAGTACTAGGGTTTCTGAGTCCCTCCAAATGCAACAGGCAAATTGTCCCAGAAACTAAAGTGCAAAGTTTTCCAGGTTCTGTGGCTCCTTATCCACTTGCTCAACATCTAGTTCCCAGACAGGTCCACCCTGCACATGTAATTTTTCTGCAGAACTTTTTCATGCAATTACATGATTAGAATAGAATAAGTATCTGTTTCAAAACACAGCACACTGAAAACAGACAAGGCCACCCTACAAAAACAAACTGCGTACAGCTGGGAACTCCCTTCTGGCTACTATTTGAAGAACTGTCAGTCAACCTGTAGTGTGAACATTATTACCTAAGGGTGAGCTTTCACAACATGGCTGAGTCAGGCTAACAGCTCAGTGCTGCCAAAAGGAGCAGTCCTGCCTCTCCTCTCAGCATGGGTACTCCTGCTCTTCCCTTTGCGCTGGCCCCCAAATTCTCCCAAGTGCTTTTGAGCCACCTGAGCTCACTGAACTGGCTAACAAAAAGATAAACACATACTCCCTATGTTGCTGGGTTAGTTTTCTGCTAGTTTCGTGAGCTAAATCAGACACCAAATGAGCAGGCAGAGCTGGCACATGGGTGATGGAACATAATCCTGCTTCCAGAAGCAAGAAGCAGGGTGACCCTTTCTTCAGACAGTTAAGCTGCTCTGCAGAAGCATACCCTATCATAGAATTAGTCTTGCTTTCCACCAGGAAAAAGCAGGAGGCAATATTTCAGATCTAAACGTAGTCTTCTCTCCAGATATCAGACAAATCAACATAGAAAGTTTCAAAGGTATACTAGACCTCACACACCAAAAACATGAAGTTCTTAAACACAAGAGAAAAACCCAAACAAGTTATTATATTAGGAAATGCTCATTTTTGTTATTACCAGCAGGCTGTAGGAAATTAAATATTAATACATATTCCTAATTTTCCTCCTTTTCTTCCTAAGGGTTCAACAGTGCAACTTTCTGTCTTTTGCTTTCTCCTCATGAGAAAGCTGCATTTATTTTCACTCCATCAGCCCCAGGAAATCAGACAAGTGAGCACTTACTATACAATGCTGCACTGCTGTGTTGAAGGAGCCCTCTGTGGATGCAACCAGTATTAGTCTGGATGACAGCTCTTTTGAGACTTCCATAGACTGGTTTGAAAAAATACCATGCATAAAATAATTTTATGAAAAATCTAAAACATGGCTTGGTCAATGCTAAGAATCCATCCAAGTATTTTAATTTTTTGCAGGTATTAAAAAAGTAGGTAAGGTCATACAATTTTTGTAAATTCTGTTTAAGATGCACTGAACCCTGAACATGAGGAATTTTGTGAAGATGAGACCCAAAACAGTCATATTGATATTCTTTCCTGTTCCTAGCCATGCTCCTTATCACCTCCGGCTTGAACTCAGTACTCACAGAAAAGCACAGACCAACAATGTCACCATGATGTCACCCTACAAAACAAGCCAATGAACCAACCATCCTATGCACAAAGGGCTGCGTCAGCACATACTGATTCAACTGGCTGCAAATTGGCAGATGAAATTCTAGGTCGCAAAGACCTGCACTCCTGTATCTGATAGGCAGCTGCTACAGTACATTAATGATTTTTCACAAAACAAAAGAGAATTAAGTTTCCATGATGCAGTTACTGCTTTATGTGTGCTCTAGTCAGAAACATGTCCTATATTCAGATCACACTGCATTTGCTCACAGTCATCATGCAGCCTGATACGTAGAAAAAACGATAAGGAAAAAAAATCCAGGGCTATAAACAACATGGCACCCTTTTCTTCCCCAAAGACACAGCTTCTCTCTGGGAGACACCTGATTCCATATCTTCTTTTGTATCTCCTTCATACCTCCTTTAAGGTGAGAACAACAGATTTAGTGCCTAGAGTTTTACACACACAAACACTGCAACAGGGCAGAAAATGTACGTGGATGCCAAATGCTGTCAAATTTTGTGACCTGTCTTTCTTCTCCACTTTGCACTGTTTGCTCCTGCCACTCCCCTCATCCATTCTGAGGGTAGTCTGGCTCCTTAAGGTGTCCATTCCTCTCTCTAAACCACAAGAACCGTGGCTGCTGGCTGACTTTGCTCGCACCTTAGTCCTGGTTCCAGACCTGGCTCCCTATCAGGTATCTGAGCGACGAGACACTCAGAGCCAATTGCACAGCACCAATGACCAGGATGCATTTCCATTCACACCTCCCACTTCTGTCTTCCCTCTTGCCATACCTGCTCCATCACTCAAGCCCTTCGAACCAATTCACCTTACTAGAACAGCATAACACTAACCCAGAAGAAAGTTCACAAACTTGCACGAAAATTAAATAGCAAAAGACTAGAGTCTGAAGCAGAACAAGGGGACTGCCCTCCTTCAGAGTGACAAAAGATCAGCCCAGCGACATACAGAGCTAGCCTAAGACAGAGTGATTTCCTCAACAGAGCAACTATTTTTGCATGCAACATGATCAGTCATGTTTAATTGTCACCTGAATAAAGATGACGTTGTGTGAGACCATGACAGCTCATCTAATCACTCACCACCACTAAGAAAGGGAATTTTTGTTCCCCTCACTCAAAGGCCCTTCCCTTGCACTGACTCTGACAAAAAACCAAACTTTCTGCTTATTAACTCATCTTTTTCTGGGAATTGAGCCAATTGACAAAGTCTAGCAAACACCAGAGCTGGAGCAAAGTTAAGGTTCACTGAAGTGGAGGAAAGTAGCACCTTTGCTTTTGGGTGGTGGTGAGCTGATAAAACCCAGATTATCCTCACTTGCAAAACCACTACAGGCCAAAAAACTCTTAAATGAGTAAGATCAGAAATGGGAGAAGACAACATACAAGATTTTGCCTTTGAGATATCCCACACTACTTAACTTTAAAACTTTGTGGTTAGAAAAAACTCCTTTGCATTACTGTTCTGCCCCAAAGGAGTTAAATAGGAACAAAGGCCTGAAAAACAACCAGTATCAAACTTTCTAAGCAACTTGGAGGTTAAAAGACTGTCAAAATGCAGGTGTAGTGTACAAATGCAGAGAATGTTTTAGGGATAACTTATTGTGAAAGGGGAATAGCTGCAACACAGATCTCTAATTTAGGAGATCAGGCTCCCCACCAAGGTATTGCTAACAGGCTTTTCCAAAAGGTGCCCAGGAGGCACCTATGTTAAACACCTGCTCTGTATGCAGGGAAGCATCTTTCCATCCAGTGAGTAAATTGGAAGAACTGCTCTCAGATGAAGACATTTGAAGTCAAACACTCCTATAAACAACCTAATCCATGATTTTTACACCATCCTCCAACACAAAGGGTACACTAGACCTAGGCAGCTGTTCTGAAAGGTTGCCATCAGAAGAAAAGCTCTGCTACAATGCGAACTTTCAGATATGGGATGTCAGCATGCCTCTAAGAACACCACAGCAACTGCAGAGATTTGGGATGGAAGAAAAAGCTCTGGATCCTGTTGAAAGAAAGTCTAAGAGAAGTATTCTGAGTTTGTCTTGCTAGACTTGTTTCTAAATTAATAAAAAACATTGTAAAAAGTAACTGGACTACAAGTGTATCCTGAAGGATAATATCCTTTTCCCTACCCGCTTCTATAATCAATTTAGTTGCAGTTGTAATCAAAAGTAAGAAAAATACAATACCTCTTTGAATTAGTGTATCCTCATTACTGTCCCAGAATCCCAAATTAAAAGCTCAGGACAGACCTGAGCAGTTTCACACTATGAACTGCTGATGATAAAACTTACAGCTGCTCTGACCTTCCTTCATTTTCTCCACATGTAGAAAGAATATGGTACAAAGTCCTGGCAGATTTTTCTTTAAAATGAATTATTCAAGTACTGCACAATTAGGGGTTTTTTTCTCTTTGCTTTATGGGCAGTGTTAACATCACTTCTTGGTGTACATGCAAGCATTTGGGCATTTCACTGAATGATACAGCCAAAAACTTATCAGCTGGACTTTTACATCTGTTGCTCTTGTATCTTTGTAAATGGATATTTTAGTGTGGTGGGGCTTTTTTAGACTTTGTAAAGCAAATTCCTCTGTTCAGGAATTTTTATTCCTCTCTGTTTCTCCTCCCCAAAATTACTTCTGCCCTGCTCTTCGGATACTTTTAAATAATTATTCTAGTTCTTTTTTTTTTTTGCTGATAATTGGGGTTTTTTTCCTAACAGATCTGCACTACTACAGAAACATTACCACTGCATAAATAGTCAATCAAACCTTTTCAAAACTTTGTCACAAGAGTTCTGGCATTTAAGAAAGGGGCTCTCAGTTGCACAGACATGCTTGTAATTACTTTCACCATCTCACTTCTAATGCTTGGGTGTCAGGTGAGTATATGCAAAGCTCAAATCCTCAGCAGCACACCAGAGAATGGAGTTGAGAAGACAACCTGACCACCTTTTGATCTATGACGTGTGAGCTTAAAACATCCCTACCACCGCTCTCAGTGTTCTCAGGGGTCCAGTAGGAAAACAGGATTATTTCTGATCCCAGCCCACATAGCATGGATTTATCTACCTGTATTAACCTGAGATCAGGCTGTTCTCCTCTGAGGTCTGCATTACCTACAATCCTTGTAGCTTGCTTCCCACAAAACTAAGTGTCATTTGTGCTAATCGGTGCTAAGTGAACCAGAAATGGGAGAATGGCAGGGATCCAGCTGACTCATTAATACCAGTGTAACGGATTAACCCTTTTACATTGTCTTCCCACCCCCCCCAATTAGTCAGCATCAAAGAGGTCTGAGACTGCACACACTGGAAACATAAAATGGGACAAAGTGTTTGAAAACAAAGGAGGACATCTAGGAGCAACATCATATTCTGCCACAAGGCCACTTATTTTCATATTACTTGGGAATACGGCTTTTTTAAGGTTAAACTAAGCTTTATTTTAAGAGAAGCAAGGAAATGAAATAGCCTGTCTGAAGAAAGTGAAACATTCTGATATGTATAATAAATCCATAACAAACTTGTCATGTAAATGGAAAGTGTATAGTTCAGCATGAAACATACAACTACTCACTCCAAGTTCAAAACAGTTATTAACTGTGACTATAAAATTACTACAAAATGTTAAAATTCTTTTTTTGAGCATATGGGCAGCACTTTTTGATTTGTGATGTGAAACAAGATATTTTTGACTTAGTCAAACTGCTATTTAGAAAAATCCCTTCTAAAACAAACTGTCAGTCTGAGCTTTTACATTATACAAGATGGAGCACTTATTTTCACAATACTTACCTGCTTGAACAAGTTTTTCTAAATGTGTAACTGCCACCAAAGATTAATGACTCCTCTCTGTGCCTCCAGTAGCCTTCTATTCCATTTGATAAAATACAAGCATCTTTATTTCTTATATCATGCATCTGTATGAATGTGTGAAATGCATAACTGCATTCTGACAAACAACACGTCCCAGACAAATTTAAGAAAGATATCTGAACTACATTTGCAATGATGTTTTCGGAAAACTGTGGCATTTCTCATTATGCAGTTATATACACACTTCACCAAAACTTGGATTACTGTACTGTATAACTTGAATGCTAATGCTGAAGATTTAAACCCTGGTTTATGCAATATATGCAAGAACATCGCTATACATAAAATGTTTCATCATGTAGTAAATTCTTGCCTGTATAAAAGCTTCTCATCCTTTTAAAAATTCAGTTACAGTTTAGTGAATATGCTGCTTTTAAGACATCCATCCAGCATTTATATTTGCTTCACATAGTCTGTCTCAATTATACTACAGCTGTCTCTCAGGGCAGAGCTGGCCATCTCCATCATGAACAACCACCACAGAATCTGAAGTTCTTGATTAAAAAGCAAATGGTTTTGTGAGCCAAGCTAAAACTACTGCAGCTGCTCCATTTCACAAACCAGGCGCCATTCAGCTGGGAAGAATGGCACCGACTCTGAATTGTTCTTCCTGAGAGTTTACACAATAAAAACAAACCACACTACTCCCAAATTTTAAAAGACTGGAGGAAAAAAAAAAGTCTTCACTATTCTGGAAACAAGTGTTTTCTTTTTACTTAGAGCTTTTGATTTCTACATCAATGTTCCTCTAAGAATAAAAAAACAAAACTAAAGCCAACCCCTCCCCCAGGCATGCACACACCAAACGGCTTCCTGGAGATGCTTTTAATGACCATCTACAGCAAGTCTGCAGATGTATTAAATAGAAATTGCAATGCTTAACTTCAAAAAAAACCCCAACAACCCATTGATTGATCACTACTGATGCTGTTAAATATCATATTCAGTGACAGGATAAGGAATGGAAATAATAGTAACAATAATAACAACAACAACAATTATTACTTTTGATACACATTAACACAATTATAAAAAATAGTAATTTCTTTCATCAAGACAAAGTATCAATCAGCTCCTGATCACTTCCCCTCCAGGAATATATATTTCTCTACAAAATATGAAATAAAACAATCTTATTCCAGTGAAGGTGCAGCAAATGAAGCTGCAATATATATTTTGAATAAAAGCCATGTTTAGTACAACTTAGGATGCACAACCTCTGTATGTGTCACTTCATTTCTTAGGTAACCACAACAAAACGTAAGTGTTGATAACAAAAAAAAACAGTAAGACACCCAAAACATATTTACAGAAAAGCTGAAATAGAATTGTTTTCTTCTGTACTGAAACCACTCTAATGAAAATATCAGGACCAAAACCATTACATAGGTTTCCTACAATATCCTAATAACACTTTCTTGGTGGTCAGGCCAGGAAACACTTTGCACCTCAGTTAAATTTTATACTCCAGGGATAGTGAATGTTTAGTCAGATTTTGGGGGTTTAGTTATTTGGCTACATTAAAATTATTTGATGTCCTGACCAGAAATAAATTGGATGTAGCTAAAAAGAGCTCCCATTTTATTAAAATGAAAATATTTGGTAGTTTTCCTCAAGCTAATGTTGACTGACTGATGCAAAAATGAGAACCAACTCCTTCAAGTTGTTTAAATTCACTCATTTCCCAGTAATGGGAAAAAAAATATGAGTTGCTTTAAGGATTTTTCTTTAAAATATTGTCTGTTGCTTTCCTATGACTATTTCATTTATTTTGCCTTTATCCATATTGTACTTGAGCCAGATCAGAAACACTAGGCTAAGGACACACCAGACAACACAGAAGGCTTCACTATATTACAACTTTTAGCATGTAAAAGATAGTCTAAAACTTAGTCTATCTATTCATTCTGCTTTTAGAAACTGGAAAAGATTTGATTTTGTGTTGCAAACTAATGAGGGCTTTAAGGTTAATGAGTGTTTTATGCTACACATATCGCTGCAACATTTTTAGAATGATTACAAGCAAATTTTACACATTTGATGGATTTTTTAAATGAAGTCTGAAAGTAATAACTCAGAGTAATGATCTAACAAGACAGAATAACTTTTGAGTGTCTCCTTAAAAATATCTCAATATTTTAAGGACTTGATAGATTTAACTTCACAAGTCAAGACACTACATGAAATGGTTAACAGATTTGTAAATTATTTTTACCGGATTTTTTAAAGTTGGTTCTGTAAACAAAAAAGGCACCCTTAAAGATGAGACTAAGTAAATGTTTATCTGCAAATTATAGTTACTGATTTCAATGGGAATACTACTTTCACTTTCAAAACCTTATATTTCACAGTACAGAACTATTTGTTTGGGGCCTTTTTGATTGTTTGTGGGTTTGTTTGTTTGTTTTTGTTTTGTTTTTCTTGAGACAAGTCCTGGCTCTTGTCACAAAGTTATTGTGTTGCTTCCAAGCTGTTTGGCTTTTGGGTTTGTTTTGTTTCCTTTTTTTCAAGTCTTCGAGGCAGTTGAATTCAGCACAACTCTCCAGCTTCTTGAAGCAAAACTATTTGTTTCATTTTGTAGGTGACCGGCTTATGTTCACTTTTGTAAGATTGCATATAAGATAGCGTTAGTATTGAAAATTCATACTTCTAGGAGCAAAAGCTAACAGCTTGAATCTACATTTGATTTTTGCCGTGCTTCCAGCTTTCAATTTTGCCACTTGAGAAGAGAAGTCACAGGCTGTCTGGAAGACAGCAAATGGCAAAGAAAAGTCTGCAATTTGTTACTGCACCCATCAAATCCAGGTCAATGGATCTGATGCACTGGTGTTCCCCAGCTCTTCCTCCGACATGAAAATGTTTCTGGAATTCAAGTGTTTGTAGAGTTACATGCATTTCTTTAAACACTAGCCCAGTAAAGAGATAGTATTTAAAACTTCCCCTAGTTTCCTGCAATTTTCAGGCCAGATTAAGAATGAGAAAAGTGAACCAAATCAGGTTCAACACACAACAGCCCCTCTTTCAGGCTGGTCTAAGAAGAGCAACCGACACATTTCAACCAAATGACACAAGGATAGAAGTCTGAAATATTATTACATCTTCACAGACCTCATGAACAAGGCAATGGTGCAGACAAGAATTAGTGTTCTGACTAAAGAAAAACTTTCATCCAGACTTCGCAATAAATCATAAGAAAAATCCCTAGAAGTCAGGGCTACAATAATTCCAGCCCTCTCAGAAACAGCCATGTAGTTCTTACTCTCAGTAACTTTTTGTTTGTGTTCATTTTTAAGAATAACTAACATACAAGGAATAGGGAGGGAGTAAGGAGGGAATATATTGAGCCTATATTCACTTTTTTTTTTTTAAGTTTCTTAATAATTTCTTACTGCACTAGTCTCTTAATCATGCCTACTTGAAAAAGTTCTAGGATCCTTGCCTCCTCCAAGCCCTCCAGTAATTTTACAGAGACAAAGTTACTTATTTGCTGGCTGTTCCCCTGTTTAGAATACCTTTTTTCAACCATGAAGGGCCTAGACCTTGTGTGGGCATGACAAACCCTCATATGAATTCATCAGGGAAGAGGGTGTGGGGGAGAAAACCATTACAAATCTTTAATGAAAAATTCTTTAGATGGAAAACTTGCTACTCCAGCAATGTTAGTAAGATAAATCAGGTGACATTCTTTAAGAGCTCAAAAGAAAGCTAGTAAGAAGCTCGTAAACTAAAGTCAAAAATCTAAGTGAAGCCTCAAAACCCTTTTGAAGCAACATTTTCAAATATATATTCTTCATAATAGTTGCTTACAAGGAAGCAAACATAGACATTTAGATGTGCAAAATAAAAACTAATCCCGGTCAATATACCTTCAGAAACATCAAAATGCATTCTGCATATTCAGCAGTCATTGTTAAGCATTTAGCAGGTCTGAAAGGTTGTACTGGGCAGCACAAGGACATAAAATACCTGCTTTGAAATCTCAACTATTCAGGATTGACAGGGATTTTGTGACAAAGTGCAAGGCAGAACCTGCAAAGTCTAAATCAAAAATAAGATCAGAATCAGAAATAAGCAGTCCTAGCAGTATTTCAAGAGGCAAACAGTACTTCAAGAGGCAAACAGAAGTGTTTGGATCCAATTCCCACTTCAGTAAAATACCCTGGTATTAATATAATCAACTGGATACTATCATAACCTTTGTTAAAAAGTAAATCTAGATAAACACTTTTTAAAAGTTAGATACAGTATAATTTACTATGAAAAGCAGTAAAATTCCAAGAATTTTCCTCCCACTTGGTATTACTATATTTTAAGATCAAGTTTTGACTGAATAATCCAGGATTAAAATCACTGAAATCACATGAGCCCTTTGTTCTCAATCATCTACATTTCCATTAATTTGAAAGTGGCAGTGCTGGTACTTATATTTGAAAGAGTATAATACCACCAGATTCAAAGGCTACAACATGGTTTTCCATTACAAACCTCTTACAAAAAAGTCCTTTTCAGTGTGGACAACTGAAAGAAAGAGGTAATTTCAAGAGGCAATAGATAAACTGCAGTAGCACAACACTAACATTATCAA
The DNA here is from genome assembly GCA_910950805.1 of Acrocephalus scirpaceus scirpaceus. Lineage (NCBI taxonomy): Eukaryota > Metazoa > Chordata > Aves > Passeriformes > Sylviidae > Acrocephalus > Acrocephalus scirpaceus. Next base: position 127,854,619 of record OU383773.1, read on the forward strand.
TAAGTGGATACACGTAACAAAGGATCACCAGTTTCTTCTTAGTGCAATGGAAGATTTTCCACATTGCTTAATGGTAAGGTGATAGAGTTGGATGGGTTTTTTCCACACAGTATTTACACACATTTGTTCTGAATAGGTGAGTAAGTCTAGAAATATGCCCTGCAAGTGGCAAGCTAAAGAGCTGGAAGACAAGACTGAGAGGCTGAGCTCACTGACATACCAGAGAAGCAGAGAAAAGCAAAAGCACAGTGCCTTTGGAAGACAGCTTGCATGTGAAGACTTTGCCTATGTTATGTGAGTCACCATCCTGGACAGGTTTCCACTTCCAAATTTCACAGACACTCATCACCTGGTTTGCTCAGTGACCTCCCTTCTCAAGCATTAGATTGGTGGCCAAGTGGCTTCTGCACACTTTCATATATATTTCTCACTAAATCTGCAGCATTTCACAGAACTGGCAAGGGCTGGTCTAACCACACATACGTTTTAGAGATCAGAGAAGTGAAGTAACTAGTGTATAGAATCAGCAAAGTACTGCCTGCAAGCTCCCATTTAACTAATAAAACATTTGTTCAGTGATCAATTTATGTTTTAAGTCTCCTCAGTTAAATGAGGCAATGCAAATATGAGGCTGCCATATCTGAAAGGCCTAAATGCTTTTTAAAAATGCTTCTATATTTATGGTACAGCAGAAGAATGTACAACATTTCTGCTTGGTCCCATGCAAAAGTTAAGGCCAATGGGAAGCAACATTTGGGAAGATCATGTTCCTTTGGACTATGACGTACAGCTTAAATAGGCTTCTCTTGATGATAATATTTGTCTTTGATGGCAATATTTGTCTTTGACGGCTATTTTAAGTATGACAAAAAAAGCCACTCTTTCATTCAATGCCTTCTGTCTTCTTTTGCTCTTAATTGATCTCTTCTATACATTTTTATCTTCCAGTTATGCCACTTCCCTTTTGCGCTCTCATTAGTACGTTCCATCTTTGCTCAAATATTTATTCAACTGCAAAATCTTTGTGTTTTTACTGCAACTCAACATATGTGACATCTGAATGGTATACCCAGGTGGTTTTACAGAGTATTTACCTGAAGTAACATAATTCAGTTTCTTATAAGTTATGTACCATGCAGTCATTCATAGCCTGTAGTTTTAAGACAGCTATGCCACAGTACCATTTCACTAAGGGAGCTGGTCCTTCAAACTGTTCATCTGATACTTCAGTGAGACAGTTCAGATTATTAAGCAGGCAGGAAACCCCAAAGCACATGTGTGGGTGGGTGACTTGTTTTTCACCAGCTTAGCGAAATGAATCAAATCACCAAGAAATCAGACAAATGGCTAGACTGAGTCAGGTGCAGGAGAGAAGCAGCCAGCCCCTTGCAGTGGCAGTGATATGTTAAATGAACTTGTCAGTCCTATCTGCACCTTAAGTGGAAGCCTCTTGGGCTAAGCCCCATGAGATTATTCTCCCATTAAACATAAATTACCTCTCCTGGTTTTTTAAACAGAAGGATGTTATAAGAAAGGCCCTTGAAGCCAGTCCTAGACTGTGCCTCAGAGTAGGGGTGAACACAGATGGACATTTATTGCAGATCAGCTAAAAATCAGCAATTCACTGAGCTCTAAAATTTCATCACTTATCACACAGAATGAAGTACTGTTTATTGCATAAAGTTTTAATATGCAAACATACCAATCAAGAAGCACCATGTCTTTGGCAGTTGAAGTCAGCTTTTTTATATTAAATATTTGTGATGGGTATCTCCAGAGGCATATATGAAGGTTTGTTTTAAATTTTTTCTTCTGTTTTTGAAACTATCCACAGGTAGAATGTTTCATTAAAATTCTCTGCAGTAGAAGCTATTGGCATTTTAAAGCTGCCATGGCAAAGTACAAAGAAAAAAAACCCAACGGTTACAGCTCTGCTGAAAATGGAGTAGGGAAATTTAAAAAAAAATCCAAACACTTTATTCATGACCAAAAGAATCCAAATTACATTTTCAAATTGCAGTCTGGGATTTAGTACAAAATGTCACATTGTGTATACCCTAAATTTCATTTGCCTTTGACTCTATAGTGTCTCAAGATACCAGTACTTTTTCAGCCTTTTATTACCAAGTGTTTTGGGGCATTCACAATTTCCAAGATATTGCTACTACATTTAAAGTACTTCTACAGTGGACAAACGTCTTAAAACACTGCAGAAGAAAAAACACACTTGGAAACACGCGAACCAAAGGCAAACCAGTGAAGTTAAACATTAACTGTTGGACAACATCTGCGTGCACGTATTGGGCTGCAGCAGCACCACATCAAGCACATTATACTCTGTGTATGACTGTTGGACTGCATTGCTGTGTCTAATGAACACTGTGTTGCTGCACTGGCCCAGAAGCAAATATAAAAACCATTAAAAAAAATCTACTCAGACAGATTTATTTTACTTTTTTTTTGCTCTGAGTAGATAATTTTATTTATTTTCCAACAAGTCCGTATTCTTGTTGGCAACATTGCTCTGTGGGTAAAAGAGGCAAAGCAGAGTCAAGTTGTGTTCCCCCTCTCCCTGTTCCTTCCTTATCCACTGTTTCTGGAATTGATTTACATTAGCCTTCTTCTCTGTTTTAAATGAGGCTAAATATTTTCCTTCCTTCCCTCCTCCCTCCCCCCCCACCTTTTTTTTTTTTTGCGTGGGGAGAGAGGAGGGAAGGAATTGAGGGGTTTTTTCCAAATAACCAGAGGAGTAACACCAGGTTACATCTACTTTATAATAAGGCATTCAAAATACTAAGTGAACAAGAGTAAAAGCAGCACAATCAAAACCTATGGCATCACTAGCCAACTTAGCACAGCTATTAAAAATCTACTGGATATCTATTTGGCATCTCAAAATAACCCAAACTCAAAAAATTGCTAAGCAGATCCCTGCATGCTCTGGGGAATTAAATGGAAAATTGTACCTTTCTCAACTGCCCTGACACGTGATGTTTGGAAAAGCTTCAAAGAAGTAAGCCAGAAATTCCAGATAACAGAACATTTCCAGATAATGTTATTTCTTCCCTTAATTGTGTTACCCTTGAAATATCCTTGTATCCTCTCATGGGGCTTGATTCTGGTCCTAAGAAAAGTAATTACCTTTCGTATGCAAGATCATACTATAGGAGGAGAAAGCTTCTACTGTTTATATACTGAAAATCAGCTTATTACAGACATCCACATAATGCAATACAAGAAATTCAATGTGAGGACATGAATTGGAGCCTGGTGTATTTACATGGTTGCTAAAGCTTTCTGGGGGCAATTCAAGGTATTTTAGAAGAAATGCTAATTTTTTCAGTATAAGTTTCAACTTTATTACAAGAGTTTGAGCTCTTGATTTGCTTATAACTACTTTCTCTTTGCATCTAACACAATGCTGCTGTGCCTCTCTGTTTATCCACCTTAGATCACTTCCACTATTCTCGTACTGAGGAAAAGGAAGGGAAGAAACATTAATCATATCCTTACTAGCTAACTTTGAACTGATAATATGAGTTTTTTACAGTTAGTTTGAGTAATGATGGCTATGCCTCAGTTATCAAATCTACAATTACATCCTACGTATTATTTACCACAATATACATCCCCAGCCATGCTTTCTATATGTGCTTGTTTTATATAAAATACCATCATTCATATACTAGATAAAAAACTAAGTCTATTAATTACTGCAATATACAGAGATAGATTTCTTTGCAAAGAAACATGAAGTCAGTCCCCTCTGGTTTTTTAACTCATGACTTCTGATCTATTAATTGCCTCAGTTTTGTGATTCTTTGTAGAGACTTTATGCTGTAGAGAGAGATGATGTTTCTTTGTTAAATGCTTTGCTGTTTCCTGTTGTGAGAACTTAATTGACTGTTACTATTCAAGTCCTAACAAAGCAGCATTTCTACTGTCCTTTGCTAATTATGCCTTGCCTGCATTTTCCCTAGCATTTCACACTACATTTGTTTTTCCACTTTATATTTTAGGGCAGCTTATTTGTAAGAATGTGCATTTATGTTCATATTATCTTGACCTAACAGACCAGATCTGATTGCTTTTTAAACGTATGCAAATAATTGGCCTGGAAGCAACACAGAAATACGAGTGCTGCATTTAGTGTGAGCGCAAGAAAAGTTAAATTGGGCTGGCACTTTAAATAAGCTCAACTTGCCAGTGTAAGGGCATGTTTTGCTTTGGGGCCAGTAATACAATGGACCCATCTTTGGGATAGTAACAATTATGTCTGTTTATCTCACAAAAATAAGGAGCCTAACCTGCTGGAGAACCCAAATAGTAGATTGTGTTAAATGTAAAATGGTGGTTAGGAAAGACTAAAGGGGGAAATATCCAAGGTGCCTTCTTGATATTCCCACATATGTTGCCAGGCAACTACCAGAATAGTCTAGTTCGTCTAATGACACTCATGTTTAGTAGAAGATATAAAAGTTGTTCTGCCTAAAGGCATTTTACCAAACAAGCATACAAAGTACATAAAACAAAACATATATGAATAAAATCCAAAAATTCCGAAAGACAAACTCAATACCAGTTACTGAGATCAAGTTACCTCAGAGTAACAACTGTTCAACATTTCCTTTGAGAAGCAGAGAAGGAATACAGAAGCTTTCAATATAATATGTAAGTATGTTCTCATATACTGTTCAGCAAGAGAAATCTGAACTAAAAATTCAAAGACTAATCTGCTTTTGAAACACAAGGCAAATTCAATTAAATTTCTGCACTTTTAAGTTCAAAGACATTAGACCAAAAAATCCATAGCATAAGGTAAAGATAATTTTTAAGCACAGAAAACAAAGTACAGTCACATCTTAGACATTTCTATTTTTTAAAATGGTTGTTGTCATTAATTACAGCTGTTAATACGATGTGTATGGATAAACAGTTAATGCAGTGTAATCAAGCCTTAACTTCTGTATTTCCTGAGGTCGCTTCTTGGTTCCCTAACTGACACCATCTGGTCAAAACCTCAAATAGAGTCCTGCATATTATTGCAGTAAGGGTATGTGACACCAGCAGTTCCCTTCCCCACCACTGCTGGTCATCAATCCTAAGGGAGAGCCAGCAGAAGAGACTCTACTGATGTTCTTCATCTCTTTTCAAAGCAAAACGTTAGGCCTATTTGCACTAGAAAATACTGTGACTATGACTTGCAGGAAAATTACTAATAATTAGTCATGTGTGGGAAAAATTACAAAAAAACTCCTAAGAGTTTTCAAGACAATTCCCATAATTCTGCTCTTTGGAATATGTATACCAGTTGCCATTTAGCAACAACCACACAAATTTTATTTTTAGAAAAGAAAAAACCTCCAAAATCTTTCATATTTTTCTTGATTTGTACAATTCTTAACCTGTCAGATGACAAATATTGGCACACGGACACTTTCCATAATAACTGCATCGTAAAGATGGCTACCTGACCAAACAAAGTTATTACCAAACAGGAATTACTACTATGCACTGATATTGTTTAAATCAGAGGTGAAATTTTATTACAAAGACTAAAGGGATGGGATGAAAAAGAAGATTAAGTAATTGCAGCTGTAATTTTCTGAAGGCCATGTACAACTACTTTTATTTCATTCCTAAAGTGAAAAATGTCTTGCTTTGGCCTTCAACATGTTCATGTCTAAAGGAGGAATTATGCCAGTTTATTGCGTTGTATTTCCCTGTAATGGAATGTTTCTTTTTAAGCTTTAGTCTCTGCAGAAATCCTCAACCCCCTCCCACCCAAACCCCCCCCCATTTTGCTTCAGTAGGGACTTCAGAACTAGATGCACAGAAAATAATCCAATGTCCCTTCTTCTGATGACTAGCCAGAAGTGCTCAGGCACAGTGTAATCACTCCTCCACTATACCCAGCAATATTGCATTAAACTGTAATTTAGTTGATCTACTTCTGGGAGTCATTTATTACATTCCAAGTCCTGTGGATAGTGATAGGGCTATAAAGTTATAAAAAACAAACTCTTATCAGCTGGACATCTATTTCTACTACACGAAAGTTTGGTAAATACAAAGATTTATGACTTGAGCAATGTTCTATGAGAACATTGTTTATTCAGTAAAGTGGAGGTGATTTTTCTTTCATTCTGCAGTTTCCTTCATTTGCTACTAGCACACTGCTTAAAAGTAGTTACAGACTTCTAATGTACATGTATTTCTCAAAGTGAGATTTCATTCTTGACAAACCGATACAGTTTTTTAGTGCATGTCTGCACAAGATTAAAACTATGGTGTCTGTATCTGTATGGTTTCTTTAGGCTGGTGAGCAGTGACAAGTGAGAAATGCTATCTGCCATGCACCTAGTCCCCTGCTCTCTGATCAGAGCTTTGTGAATGCTGACATTTCTCATATGTAAGGCTGGATCAAAGCCCAAATCTTTATATTGTTCAATTAAAATGCTACATTCTATATGTGTCAAATAGCTAGGAAAAAAAATCTGCTTTTTGAGTTTTAAAGACTAAATTATTTTTGTTGTGTTTAAAGAACTTTTTGGTAAAAACAGATTTGGAAACAATCTGTCATTTAGCAAGAAGTTGCAACCAACTAACTAGACAAGTGAGACAGTATTTTTCAGCTAAAAAAAATCCCCAAAATATTTATTTGACGTTCTTCAAAACATCCCTACTGTCACTGTAAACAGAAGTACACTATCATGCATATAAAAAGTGTTAATACATACATCTTCACTGACATTTAAGATTCTGCTCCATTTTTGTGATACTAAGATACAAAGCTGAGAGGTACAAACATATGATTAAGATCTGATTTGAAGAAATGTGCACAAAACTGATTTTGTGCAGTAAATTTTATAAGTAGAAAATTTAAAAAGCAATTTAATTCCTCCACTAGTACCACAGAGCAGCAGCTCTTACAGTTGAGATGGGGATGACCCTCCTGCATGCAGACAGGAAAACATACATAAATCCTATACATGCCCTACTTTTGGTTACCTTGAAATATCTTGTAAACCACTGATGCATGATGTAAGGAAGCAGATAGTTTTAATTAGGGTTTTCCTACAAATAGCTCCCTAATTTTGCAAGACTTACTATGAAGCAGTATTGTCCTAGTTTCAAACTGTTCACTGTAACTGCTTGAAATCTTTACAGTTAACCAACACAGGAAGAAAAACAGTTCTGAAGGATAAGAATGTACTATCTTCACCCAGTTTGGTGATACCCTACAGCAACAGTAAAAGAAGAATTAAAAAACAAAACAAAAAACCCCAACAAAACCAAACAAACAACCCCCACCCACACACACACAAAACCACCCAAGAAAAGATACTGCAGGAAAAACACCATTACTTAAGCATCTATAAATTGGCAAAGCGAACCTTAAGTTAATGACTCTGGACATTTCATTTGGTATGATTTTTTTACGGAAGAAAAACTTCTGGTTTCCTACCAAGAATTTTGCAGCTGCTTAAAATATGTTCCTTACTGAGAAACCAGGGTTCATTCTTGCCTTAACCCATGCCAGGACAGAATTTTGCACCTACTAAAATTCTGAAATCTCTACCTTCTCACTGATTTAACCTGACACATATAGCTGGGTAATACCAAAACAAAGCAATTCAGTAAGAGCAGCAAGCCACATAAGAGAGCTACCTACTGAACAACTATGTTAGTGGAATCAATACAGTCATGATACACTAACTTAAAACTGAGTTTTCATTTATTTTGAGTATATCGTCCACTTAATTCTATGATATGTCGCTAGTTACTTTTTAAAATGTTTTTTAAAAAGTGATCATTTTACAGAAAAAGAACTACTACTGAAAACAACTCTTCCTCGCTTTGTTGCCTACACACATTTTCTGATTCACACTTGAGAAAAAGAGCAACTTAAAGTGTGTGAATTTTCACAGTACAATAGTTATTTTATAAGAAGCACTGGATTTTCTTCATTGCATGTTTGTTTACAAAAACGTAGTAAGGACACACATGGTCTATAGGGCTGATTTCACAATCAATTTAACCAACATTAAGTGCAAGCAGCAGCTGAAATCCCCTCTCTCCACCCGCATCCCATCCCAGCCAGGCTGCATCATCACCCTCAGGCCAGACACTCAGTGTGTACCTGATTAGTTGATCAGTTCTCAGATCCAACTTGTGTGCAGCCACACCAGCAGTGTTGGCACATGAAATGCATGTGGCTGCCACTTTCCAGAGGATACACATACAGACATCCATGGAACTATAGACTAAAAAAACCCTATCTGCCAGCTTATCTCAAAATAGCATGCAAGTCAGCAAATGTCATAGAAAATATCAAATGCTATATAAAAATTTATATAAATTGTCATAGATTCTATTTGGAAAATACTATATTGATTTTCTTTATATAACCTATCAGACCTACAAGCCTTTTACAGAAAGTTTGACATTGCATGCACAAAAATCTTACGAAAGAAACCCCACACATCTTATGGCAGGCATCTCATTTGCTTCATTTGAAATTAATTAGCTGAAGTCTAGATTCTAGATGTCCTATTCTCATAGAGTACCTAAAGTGTCCCTAATTGTCACACAACAATGAAAATTCCTGTTTAGTCTATTACAGAGTCTGTATTGAGTCACTTAAACTGTGTTATTGCTAATATAAGTGTTGAACTTCTACTGCAATAAAAATGCACTGTAGCTGACTACTGATATCTTCAGACAACAGACAGATACTGAGTTTAGTATTTTACAGAGATTTGGACTTCATTAAATTGCTATGACAGAAATCAGAATTTTCAACATTCAATTACTTGTTTTCAAGAGTATACCATATGGATGTATGATTAAAAGCCAAAATAGATCTTAATCATATAGCAACACACTACAATGACTCATTGCATATAAATGTCAACAGACGACCTCAGAAAAGTTAGTTTATTTTTAGTATGTTATTCAAGAGCAGCTGAACACAAAAGTGAAAGAGAAAGATCAAGGATGAGGATCTTTGCTAGCTAAACGTACTTATCACAGGACATAAAAACATTTACCATATAAATTTGTAATCTAAAAAAAACCCCAAACATAAAACTCACTAATTGGGATATAAGTCTAAGAGGGAAACAAATGGTGGTGAGAGCCTGGGTTCCCCCACACCTTCCAAACTAATAAATATGGTCCTTGATATTAAATAAATAGTAAAGAATCAAGATATTTAGCACACCCAAGTTTCACAGTTACAGATAAACTAGAGCAGATCCATGTTATTTGTTAAAGAATATATCTCTTGGGCAAGCTAAGAAAAAAAATTCAAACCCCAAATAAGTCTTTCAAAATATTCCACATCTGCAATTTTAGTGTTCTCCTAAAGTCAGCAGCTGACCAGAAATGCTATGGTGAAAATCAAATGTAAATACACCTGACAACTATTTACAACATGTTGTATACAACTTTAATATTTTACCTTTAAAGTTGATATCTACAGGACTTTCCAGTTAATGGAAAACTTCTCATAAGACTTCTTCATCAAGCCCTGCCAACCTGGCTAATTTTGCTGTGCTGTTAAACATGATTTCTTTTTCCCTGTTAGTTATTAATATGAAACACCTTTAAACCAAGATAAAATGGAAATTACTTAATCTTAATGTTAACAGTGTTAAAATATGACAGCATCTATGGCAAAATATTCCTGTTTTGAACACCATGGTCACATCTGTCTAAACTGAGCATAGTTGTGCCCTGGTATCAGAATCATACAGCAGGAGGAGCCCAGTCTTTTCCAGTTCTCTCAATCAAGGCAGTTTCCATATCCAGTATATTCAGCTATAAAACCTGTGATTTTTTTTTTAAAGGAAGTGCTGAACATATCCTCAAAGAAAAATCAACAATTTATTTCACTGGCAAGTCTGTACATCATCAGATGTTAATTTCTGTTCTATTCTGGACGATCTATAGATTTGAAGATTAGGGAAGAACAGTTGACATTGTTAATATAAAACTAGAAGATTCCAGGTAAACAAATAAAAACAGAGAAAGACACACAGATACTCTACTGTTCAAGACATTGTGGTGTGTCTGGATAATGTGCAGGATCTGCCATTAAAAACAGAGATCTATAATGAGCTGGAGTCTACATCTAAGTAGTTTTTTCCCATTTATTCTGCTTACTAATGCATAGTAAATGGTAAATACTAAAAATTAAATTCTGTATTCTAATAATTTGATTAATTAAAAACCACTCAAAAAGCACAACTCTGCTTTCAGACTCTAAAGATGGAACACATACCTGAAGAAAGGAAGTTTGTCATGACATGTGCCACTTAAGAAGGACAAACTCTTAAAATTGTTTGAATTAGATCCTAAACTTTAAGGAAAACTCCCAATTTCAATTAAAAGGATTGACTAAAAACTATAATTTTTGAGCAAATTATACCAGTGGACAAGAGATTTAAGAGAACTTACTAAGCTAACAGGTTTAAAATAAGACCAATGCCCAAAAAAGGCATTTAATAGGGCTTCCTTTTCATGAACATGCTCAAAAGACTTAAGACATATGATCTCAGTTGAAATACAGCCTCTCTGTGTTACATTTTACTGGACTGACATTGTAAAGAAAGTTACAGTATAATATCTGCAGCAGACACTAGTCAAATTTTTTTTTTTTTTTTTTTTACTTCCATTTGGCTCTTGAACCTAAAGAACCACCTCATCTCAAGAGCCTTTTAAATCAATCAGTTTCCAGACAGGAATGAGTAACACACTTGCCCTTGAGACTGAGGATGTGCCGATATAGCTCCATGCTGACAAACAAACTCCCCTGCCAACCCTTCTGCGCTGGCAGGAGTCGCAGCAGCTCCAGCCAGACAATGGAGATCCATTACCGTGTCACTCACGTCAAGGCAACCAAACCTTTCCTCCCAGCCCGCTCAGCAGCTCAGGCACAGCTCAACGCTGTTGCATATTAAAAAGTACAAAAGTCCCATGTCCACACAGCCTACCAAATTCAGGCAAAATGAACTGAGAATCTGTCCGGACTCACACATACAGACCAGACACACTGAGGAACTTTATATCTAAAGTTAAATCAATCACAAAGTCCAAAGGCCAGCAAGGCAGAAAGGTTTAAGAAAACCTATGGGAATATCACTGCCATACTCTTTCCTACAAGGTTTTACTAAGGCAATGGTATAGCAGCAAAAATATAAAAACACAGTGGTGGCCTTGATCTCCACTCAGGAGTACCCTCGGCTCCAGTCTTGATACTGACACACAAAGGTGTGGACACTGTATTGCACTCTCTAGGTGCAAAAGGCTGGCCTAGGCAAACCTCTGCTGGCACAAACTGCTCCTCTTTCTGCAAACACTGGTGTTCATCTCCCTCTGGTGGACTGTGTACACAGAGGGGAAACTGCTCCACCTAGAACAGTTACACCTAGAACTTCACCCTCTAGGATACCAACACAACTCCATTTGACTTCTAGTTATTAGGAAATCCTCACCTGAGATGCACCAGGAGGCAAAACCAGCATGATGGCTCAGAGTGGGTTCTGAGACACCAGTGTGGCCAGCATGTGGTCAAAAAGGCCAAGTGTAGCTCTCTTGGTCTGCAACTCACTGAACACTTAAAAACTCCAGCTATTTTACTTTAAATACATAGATGTCTTCTACTTACCTGCTGCACAACAGAAAACAGAATGAGAGTTCATTTTGTACTCAGACAGAATGAAATGGAACATTTCATGAAAGGAAATTGTATAAAAGACTATCTGTAATTATTAGAGACCTATCCTATGCAATCCGGCTTAGTAACACATGAGAGTGTAGAGACCCAGAATGCTCAAGAGACTTTCTCACATTCTTGAAAGATGCCAAACACCTCACCATTGTCCAAATGTTAGTATCAACTGAAGTGCAAAACCAAAGGGAAAGACAAGTCAATCAACCTTTTCTCGGCTGACACTAAAATTAAGCATCAGTCAGCAGAGCCAATAGAAGCTCTCAATGCCAGACCTACACTCAACCTTCCAGACCTATTCAGCACAATCCATCTCATGAATTATTGCAGCTCCCTCATTTTTATACTGAGCATTTCCTTTAATTGCTTTGCCTCCAAATTCTGTACAAAGATTTCAGGAAATGGGCAATTGTTTGGCATCTGCTCTGCCCTCACTCAATTATTTTATTCTATTGTTTTCTAGGTCCCCCAAATTTAGCACAGTTTACATAGCAAAAGGAATACAGCAATATAGACAAAGTACATGGATGAACTATTTCGATATCAAACCAGTTCTACCAACTGCACTGTTTCATTCTCACAAGTCACTGTTAAGAACAGAAACTGAAAGGAAGGTCTTCTCCCCAGTCAGTTCGTACAAGCTAAAACTTGCCACTGTAAACATTCAGGGGGACAACTGCTTTGTTCATCACTTGGGAATTCTTAAATACTTACATTTTACTAAAAATAAATTTGAAGGTACTGTGTATTGGAAATATTAACCATCTTATCTCAATGTGTCAAGTATACAAAATTGTTTCACATTCTAAAAACCACTTAATCATATTGAGACTTCGCAATTCTTAGTGAAAGCTATCTTGTTCAACAGGGAGGAAGGAGAAAAAAGACGAGTCTGCACATGGAATAGGAATACAGATGATGACTACTCTTTTTGGAGACTAACAGAGGTTTTTTGCAGACTTACAAAGTGTTCTAACTTCACCTGAGTCTGCTAATAACCAGACATTTTTCATGCTAGCACTGGAGTAAGTTTTCCAATTTCCTCCAACCTGAATTCACTGCTGGACACAGTACTAAATTAATTGTGGAAAAATGCATCTTTGTAGTTAAAGGCATTATGTCAGTATTTTCTCTAACAATGCCCATGGACTAAGGGATCTACTTTCTTTAGATGACACTTAGCTTTAGAGTTAGATGGCTGTGAAGCTATCAAGGAATACCTCTGCAGACTTGACTTCTTTCTTCTATGTATCACACTTCATCCATCCATTCTCAATCACCTTCACTACAGTCCTAGGTGGGAACTTCTGTTCTTGGGAACAATGCACTGGCATCCTGCTCATAGTTTACAAGATTTTTAAAAAACATGTTTTTTGGATTGGTTTGGGGTTTTTTTTAATGTTTCTCTTGTATACTTTCCTTTCCTCCTGTTTAAAGGACTCGTTTGATCAGCTGTCTAGCTAGCATAAATATTTTCAAAAGCAAACAACTCATTTGTTTGCTTGGTTTTTGTTGGGTTTTTTTGTTTGTTTGTTTATGGGGTTTTGGGGGGGGGTTGTTTGTTTTTTTGTTTTTTATGGAAAGATACATTCATGAAACACCATTGGTTCATCATACTCTTAGGTCAGCTTCTGGAATATGGCTGCTCTCAAACAAGCATATTTGCTTTGCTATAATTGCTTCTACTCAAATAAGTAAGCTCACTAGTGATAGGCTTTGAACTCACCTAATAGCATGATTTTAGTGACAGCAAAGTCCTCAGCTTATTTCAGCAGAAAGTCAACCTGATCAATCTACATTCCAGCATATTTATTTCAGTGCCTCTTGTTCTCAATGTCTTGCACACATTCTCATCTACTTCGAATTTCAGGATTGCAGCTAGTTTCACAACAGGAAGGCACACCCCTTAATATCCAGCTTTTTTATGGCTACATGGCTTGTCATCTTCCCCTGGCACAGGCACAAATGATGGAAAACTTACTTGCCATGTAGAACACTGAGAATCAAGTCTCTGGAAACAATCAGTGCTAATGTTTTCCACAAAAATAACCTTTTTGCAGCTCTCCTGAAAGTTACTTTTTCAGTAACACAGAGGCAATTATAGACTAGACTACTCTTTATAAAACCAAGCAGTTCACAACTAAAATTTCTTTTTTTTTTTTTTTTTAGGTGGCTTTTTAGTTGGATGGCCTATGTGTTTCCCTTTGTTATTCATTAATAGCTTTTGTGATCATTGGCCTGTGTCAACTAAGCTTCAGCCAGGTTCCTAAGCCAGAGCTGCTAAGCCACATCAGCTCAACCAAGGGTTAGAGGGCTGTGAGCAGCCTCTGGAGTCAGCTACTACCCCATCAGAGCCAGGACCGAGTGCTGCATTAGGTTTATGTGGGGCTGGCACTGTCTTGTCTGTTGGACCAGCAGGCCAGCTAGTCCTGGAAATGCCATTCCTTGCCAAACCATGAGAGGAGAGATTTGTGGGAGAAGGGATGGGACTGAAGGAGGGTAAGGGAGCAGGGCTAAGGCTAGTGAGCAGTAAAGCCATGGGAGAGCAGGCTCTGGGGGGTTTGCTCGTAATGGAATGAGTACTTTTGGAAGGTGCTGTCCCTTTCACACGTTATGCATGGTGTGTTATTGCAGCCTGTGCTTATCTGACCAATAAAATGCGTAATTTTCATACCTAGTAAGAAGAGAGCAAATCACACTAGTTTAGCAGATGATGATACATAGAAAGCATGCCCACCCTCTTTAAAGTTTCCACTTTTCACCTAAAAAATATTAAGTTAGAACTACTGTAAAATAATTTTATCTAATTAGCTTCCACTAGAAGGACAAAAATGAGGACTGAAATCTTTATTTTTTCCTATTAATGCAGAAATGTACCGCTTAGTTCCCAAAATAACTTTTTATTTTTAGCACAAAAATATATTGCATTCTTGCTTTCATCACTATTATCTGCAATTATTAAATTTCTTACCTCCCTAAAACAAAAGAGCAAAACACGCCCAAAATGTTTTCATAAGGTGGGCTCTGTTTTACAGTTCTGTTTCTCAAATACAGACACCACTCTGTGTTTTAACGTTGCATTTTTAAAATAAAAATATAACACTCCACTTTTGGTTACATCATGTGTTGCAGTCAGTAAGGCATATGACAAAAATAAATCTGGAGAGGAAATGAAGGTATTTTCTAGAACTATTTATAGTAATCCAGTCATGCTGAACTGATTGTATTTCCTCCTATATTGAAAATGCACAGACAGCTGCATATAAAATACATGTCATCAATTTTCAGCTTTCATCCAATGAAAAAAATAACAGGTAAACATACTCCTAAGTAGACTATCATTGCTTTCAGTTTACACACAGAAAGAAAACTACTGTGGTCAAATTTGAAGTCAAGAATTTGAACAGATAATCATATATCTCTGTGAAATATGTGAAATGCATTCACATAAAAGAACTCCTAAAGATTAGGCTCACTTTCTTAAGAACTAAATTTTCACATTGGTACAATATTTGTTTTCATGAAAACACTTAGACACAAGTAAATTGTGGTCAACATCAAGTTGTTCCTCTTTTCTTTTTATTAAACAAAGCTGTAAAGCATAATTATAACCTAAAGTTTCCCCCATGTGTCTGGAAACTGGCCAAAAGCTATTGGTTCTATGAGATGTAACTCTTATGACCAACTGAAGTTGAATTTTGAACAGAAATAGCTAATACTTTCTACCATGTCTTGGTAAGATAGACTTTTTCTATGTGTCTACCTCTTAATTTTAAAAGTTGTTACCTTTGGGGCCAAAAGGGCAATCTAATTTACATGGACAGGCCTACTAGACAGGACACCTGAAATCACTTAGCACAAAGGTAAATCAAAGACATATTTGGTGCCTCTCCCATTTCCTCTCATGTTCTAAGCCATTAACAGCAGATTTAGTTGCAATGGTTCCATCATATGCAATGTTTAACATCCTGAAATTGCCCTTTGTCAAGAGAGCATGATCATGGAAGATGCTGACACACCTCACTATTCTGGTATTTTCTCACTGAAGAAGAGATAAAGCAGGATACAAGAGCTAAATGGTGCTATCAGACCAAACCAATTGTTCAGTCTTTTTTTCACCATTTTCCTGTTATTTGACTGCTTGAGAATCTTCCACTTAGAAGATATAACAGGAGAAGGTCAAGAACTGTGGAGCTCCGCTCCGTTTATTAATTCCATGTTTATCTTTGAATCTTTTCCACTTTAATATTACACTGAATTTGTTTCCACTGCACACACTTGTTTTCATTGAAGCTATTCTTTCAGTTCACTGTTCAGCAAACAATTAATTGGCAATAGAAAAGAATATACATATGGATTGCTAGAAATATTTTGTTCAGAAGCAGGTGGTGTACGTGCAGTAAAGTTTTAGTAATGTTCCATAAAAATCAATTCCACTGTCTAGTGTTTATGCTCCATTGTGTAAGCAGGGAGGAAAAAGCCAACAGTTGACCCTCCCATGCTAAAATATGGATGGAACTTATAAGGGAAAAAATGGTAACCAAATATAAAAATGGTAACCAGATATTCAGTTTACAAGAACGTAAAATATAACAAAGCCTCCCCCATCTGCAATGCTGTTCCTTCATACTATAATAATTTGATCTATCTACAAAATTTACATCTAAAACATCCAAACACTTTCACCCTGACTGTAGCACAAATTATGCTCACTAGCAAGAGAACCTCAGGTTTACCAACAAAAATAACGGTATATAAATAAAACCATGAAAAAGTAGGAAGGCCACAGACACAGCCCCAAATAAACTCACCCTAAAGGCTTAATGGGAATCTACAAACTGTTCCTGAGCTGCTTCACTGCATCTCTTAGAAAGACTCCACCATGGTTATCTTCAGGGTGTGTAGTAATGTGTACAAACAAGATGTTTTCATTTAAGAACTAAAATAACTTTTTATTAGAATATGAGGAGTGTAAGAATATAGAAAGCTCTTGGATACCTCTTTGTCCATCAAGTGTACAAGCTGAAACTCTTCTGTCTTTCAATAATAAGTACGTCAGAAGGAAGGAATATCTAAAGGCAGATAGGATTTTAACCAATGGCCAAAGTAAATACACTGCAGGGTATTTCTGCTTCTGCTTGACTAGCATTTCAGCATGTTTCTAAAGCAAGTGAGGTCACATTACTTATCCTGTTTACCTGCACATTGTACTTCGTAACTAGGTTTCATACACATCATTCAATTTATAATTCAGAATATGAGTTCTAGTTGGAAGCTGTTGTTTTGAAGGGAAGAAAGAAGGACGAGGACTCTGTTAACATTTTGTTCTGACCTTCAAATGATTTCTGGAGGCAGTTTATATAGCATTTATCTATTTACTCATCTTAAATAATACACTTAAAATCCTGACCTCAGAAAATGTCAGCTTTTTTCAATACCGGCTCTGTTCTTTTCGGTGGTTTCATGGTAATAAAAAGCCTACCAGACATAAAGTAAAAGCAAAAGCAAAAGTCAAAGAATATCCCCACAGTACATCAGCTATCACCATCTGCTTGCAGCATGTCAGTATAGTACGTGGTTCAGTCCTCTCAAAAGGGCAGCATAGACTGGGCTCCTGAAACACCACATCAATCAGCTGGTCCTTAACACTGCAGGTATCACATCAGAGCACTTATGCCACTTAAAGTCACACAGACAGATAACAAAATTAAGTCATGGTCACTCCCCAGCTGGCAAAGGTAGCAGAGGGTCTACATGAGGGAAGTCATGAGTAGTAGAATGGAAATAGCAGGAACAGAATGGAAATAGAAGATTCAAAACAAGAGCCTCTTAGAGTTTGTTCATTTGTACCCTGTGTTAAGCCAGATCTCCAGAGTCAAGATCAAAAGTGCCTAGACATGTTCTCACCAGAAATGTCTTAACTTCTTAATTCATTCCCTGCACAAGAAGTTCATTGACTTTAGCTACAGAATGTAAGCAAACAGATGGCTTATGATGCCAGGAATGTGCTGAAGACTTAAAGAAATATAAACGCAGAGGATTCAGAAGTTTCACTGGACCTAAGGGAAAGGGCAGGAAAAAAGAGAGAAAGGAAATAGTAGACAGTAGTAAACAAGACCACTTACAGCTATCACACCTTCTGAAATAAGAACACAAAAGAATAACAGACATCCTTCGATTTACATCTGATTCATCAAATAGAAAACATTTCTTGCTCAAGAGTGTCTGTTACAAAGGTCAGCATGCAAGATGTGCAGCTTAAAGATACCTGCTGACATTAAGCAGGTATGAGCCTGTACTGCTCAACCACTAAAAGATATAATGAGAAATTGGGGGGGAGGGGAGTCTTTGAAAAAGAAAATAAAAAGCTTTGCCTTTTTGTTTTACAACAGAAGACTGCAAGAAAACCCACACATTGCAAGACAAATTAGCTCAGGAGTATAGGGATAAAGACAAGACAAACACTATTGGACTATGGCCCTGAACAAATTTAAAGCAACTTCCACAGCAGTACTGAGTGCTACAGGTTTAAAAAAAAGCAAGATGCAGGTAAATAAAATTTTAAGAACATTTAATCTGAAGTTCTTAATAACTTCTTATAATCAAACTTGAAATCAGAATGTGCAGGACAGCTTTTACCATACTATAAAGTTTTACTTTTTTTCTTGTAAAGTTTTACTGTACCTGGTTGATCAAGGGAAGTCAGTTGATGGCATCTTTTTGGGTTTCAGAAAAGCTGTTAATAATTGTCTCTCACAGGATCCTTCTGGAGAAAATGTCCAGCATTAAGCTGGACAAACACATCATGCAATGTGTGAGCAGCTGGCTTGGGGGTCAGGCACAAAGGGTTACAGTGTACGGGGTGACATCAGGCTAGCAAGCTGTTACTAGTGAGGTTCTGCAGGGTCCATCCTTAGCCCTGTGCTCTTCAATATCTTTATTAAAGACTTGGACACAAGACTTGAAAGGATACAGATGATACAAAACTGGGAGGAATTGTTGACCCCTCAAAGGCAGGGAGGCCCTGCTGAAAGACTTCAACAAATTACTGAACAGGACAATCAAAGGCACCTCGGGGTCCTGGTTGACAGAAAGTTAAATGTGAGCCAGCAGTGCCCTGGCAGCCAGGAGGGCCACCCATGTCCTATGGGGCATCAGGCACAGCATTGCCAGCCAGGCAAGGGAGGGGATTGTCCCACTCTGCTCTGCACTGGGGCAGCCTCACCTGGAATATTGTCTGCAGCTTTGAGTGCTACAATATAAAAAAGACATTAAACTGTTAGAGAGTGTCCAAAGGAGGGGAACAAAGATGGTGACAGGCCTTCAGGGGAAGCCATACAGGAGTAGCTGAGGTCACTTGATCTCTTCAGCCTGGAGGAGACTGAGGGGAACCCTCACTGCAGTTACAACTTCCTTAGGAGGGGAAGAGGAGGGGTAGACACTGATCTCTTCTCTGGGTGACCAGTGCCAGAACTGGAGGGAACGGCCTGAGCTTGTCAGGGGTGGTTTAGGTTGGATATTAGACAAAGATTCTTTACCCAGAGGGTGGCTGGGCTCTGGAACAGACTTCCCAGGGAAGTGGACACAGCACCATGGCTTATAGAGTTCAAGAAATGTTTGGACAACGCTCTCAGGCACAGGGTGCAACTCTGTGCAGGACCAGGAGTTGGACTTGACTTTGAGGCTCTCTTCCCACTCAGCATATCTGTGATACTATTATTTTACACAGAACAAGATTCCATTTCTTCTATCAGCCAGCATTGTCAGACCCCTGGGAGGACTAGGAGCCCCTGCCCACTGGATCACAAAGCTGACAAGGAATATGCACCAACAAAATGCACCCTCTTCTGCCAAACAGCTGTGCCTGCAACACACTGTCCAGCAACAAAGTAGGGCTTTTTAAAATCAGATCTTGACAGCTAATTAATGTATTCATGGCTGTGACAAGTTGAATATCACCTAAAAATATGATGCTTAATTATTTTGCTCCCTTCTTTGTTTTAAAAGTTTCTTAATACTCCTCAAAAGGTACTTTAATGCAATAGCAAGGATTTGCAAGTATAGAATTTGACTGCTGTATATACTGCTTTAAATGAAAAGCATATTATAACAAAGCACGACTCATTATCTTCACACAGTATGCATATTTTGCTATCAACAAGATTACAATTGGTAGGAGGCCTACAAAGGAATACCTGAAGCAATAATCTGAGAAAGCAGCTGTCTTAGAGGCCACAAAATGCATTAGGAATCTAGATTCATTAGCTGTCACTTCTGCACCAGCATCCTGGATCTGATCGAGAAGCAGCTTAACTCATGTCTTCCCTCACATTTCCCACTGCATGTTTCAGGCATAATGGGCACATTCCCCTTGTTTTAATTTCCAGGGAAAAGGAGAGCAGATCCTGCTTTTACCCTCACACTCTACAGCAGCCCATTCAAGAAACAATGGATCTGAAATCTGGTCCCTGTAGTCTGATGATATTCAGACTCCCGGCTCCCACAGGGAGCTCTCTCTGTCAGCTACACTTTAATTTGCTTGGGATCCTTTCTCCCCTTCCTTTTGAAGCTGGACCTGGTTCACCCAAAAAGGAAAGCCTGCCTGGGACAGAAGTAAAACAAATCAGAACAAGTCTGAACCTGATGCCTAGAAGGTGGCAACACATTCTGTCTCTTTGTGCTCTTTGGTTTTTTAAAAGCTTTCGTCATTTCATTTTAAGAAATAAAAAAAGCACAAATCCACCACACACATGGGCTAGGGAGCAGAGATCAATATTCCCATTTTCTTACTCACAGGCCACTGAAGTTCAATCACTTATGCAGTATCAGAGAAGCTCCTATGTCTTGCATTATTGAAGTAGAACCACTGAGCAGCCAGTATAAACACTGGGAGTCCTCTCACTGGACTTTGAGACTTTGATGCTGGAAGATGTGCATCTGACAGCACTAAGCCTAAGCAGAACTTGAGTTGAGGTCTCCTGCTTCTCAGATGAATGCTTGAATAAACACAAATACACACCAAACGTATTTCAGGAACAACATGATGTAACTTCAGCTTTTGGTTTTGAATCAAATGGACAGATGTGCTTGAGGTATGGTGCTTTGACTCAGACACTTCAGCTCCAGAGTATATCAAGAATTCAAGCTTATTGCTGGTCTCTGCTTTTTCCAGTCGGTCATTTTAGACAAATATGCCCCAAACAGATTTTGTAAACTAAATTTCAGAGATGCTTAATTCTACTTCTTAGTTTACTCTTTCCTACTTTTTAAAAACACAATACATGAATTGAAAACTACTACTTGTTCTTTACTGGGTCTCACCTTTGAGTTGCTCAGTGATAAAGCAGAAGTAAATTTTCATAAGAGCTGGTATATCCAACTGAAGTTTATATTCAACTGGAGTCAGTATTTAGACCTAAAGAAAGCTCTTTGTGCATCTTCTTATAAGTGTTGACATAACTTGTGCGTTAGTAAAAGAAAACAGTTCCAACAAAAAAAAATCCTCTCCACAAGTTTACCTCCTAATGAAAGGTGCATTGGTATGTGTATTTAATATCTATTAAAGATAATATTGGCTGCTTTCTGCTACAATAGCTGTTCTAATGTTTTTTGTAAATTGAATATTCTCTAGTCCTGCCCTTCTGCAAGACCTATGGATGAAATAATTCAGAAGAAATCAGGTAGGCAAGTTCCTATTGAAAAACAAAATGGCAAATAGCCATAAAGATCCATTCCATCCCTCTCAAAAAACCCTGAAGTTTCATATTAACTGAAATAAGGACAAAAATTAATCGAGTTTTAAATTGTTGCTCTCCCTTATTCATCTGGGAGTACAAAAACTATGAGCTTAAATCCTGAACAACTACAGTATACTGCTGGTCCAGACAGATCTCAGCAAAGAGATTTTAAATGATACAGTCTAAAGAATCTTTTTCGGTTTGCTTTGTTTTGTTTCAGGAAAGATCTGTGACTGGATCATTTTAAGGATACTTGCCCAATTTAACTGAAAAAAAAATGTATATTGCACATGGCAGTTACATGCTCAAAAACTTCATCTTTAATCTGGGGCTAACTGAAAGAGAAAAACAAACAAAAACCACAAAAAAAAACCCCACAACAAACCAAAGCACCAAAACAAATGAGCCTCACCACTGACAGTGAGCCTCACCACTGACAACTCAATGCTCCCAATTGCAAGATTTCCCTACAGTTTGTACTTGTATTCTTATAGACAAAATACCAAATCCATATCCACCTAATCCATATTCCCCTAATTTTCACCTAGACACCTTGGAAAAAACAAGAAGGAAATGAAGAGACTGTATTCATCTGCTGAATGAATCTGAAGTCCCACATTTATCTCAACTGCTGGGAAGTGGAAAGAGAGAGAAACACACTGTACCAATATTATGAGTTAAATCAACTAAAGCTTTTGAATTATTTTCTGTCCATAAATTTTTTTTTTCCCTATACACAGTTTTTATAGCAAATAACCATGTGTAAATTGAAGAAATAATATACAGAATTAAGGCTGGCATTATATCCTGTAGTGTAGATCGGTAACTACAACTGAATGGATAAATCCCTTATATCCTTTAATTTATTTGTCCTGACTGAAATCTATTCAGTTAGTATACCAAAAAGGAGCAGCTAAAGAAAAACACACCTTTATGGACAAGGTGACAAGCCACCTTTCATTTTATAAGGAAAAGCCTTATACTTACGTTACTATTTCACATTGAGGCCTATGACATGACTGATTTGTAGCACTTGTAAAACACAGAACAAAACCTTCTTGAGTTTCTTTATAATATCTAATTAAAAAGAAACAAGACAGTGTATCTTTGGAAAAGTAATTTTTCTTCTTACACTGAAAAAAAAAGAACAAAAACATTTATTTGCCAGAGATAGCGAGGGGTGTGTGTAAATTCAGTTCAATGTAACATTTCCTTCTGAGAAAATTGACACTGATTAACATCTGTAGAAGTCTGAATGACTCCAACCAGACAGGCAGTGATTGCATGTACTAATGACTAGGGCTCTCTTTCCAAGGAATGATCACCTAACTATGCTGTAAATTGCTAAAAGAGGGACTTCAACCTGGATTTATCACTTGCCAGAACATGAACTTGTGCTCCTGCAACATGTTTTTTACCTCCTGTTTTTCAGTTAGCTCTAGCTGTAAGTCCACTGTATAGAGACAAATCAGACTTGGCCTAAAAATATGTTCTCATAGCCCGAACTATTTTCTGTGCATCATAAAGCAAAGAAACTTTTAATTCTGAAAGTGATTTAATGACCAGCATGTTCTGGGAAACAAAGTTTACAAGCAGCATTTGAAAATCCATACTTTTATACTATATTTTACTGGGTTTGCTCTGTTTTACAATAAGCAATAGGTAATTTCCTTTCATATACTTCAGCTTCAAATTGCTTTAAGAATGCTATATAGGCCAATAGACTATGGCACTTCTACTAGAGAGTGAACTTTTACATATGGGAGCAAAACTGTCAGAAGCCAGGTGACAAAAGTGATCACCCTATTATAAGAAAGGTTAAAGAATACAATCTCAACTATGTAAATGCATCATTGTAGACCAGTCATGTCCAAAAAACATCTTCATCTTTTCTAAGAAAAAATTTCTAGCAAAAAAGGATTTTCTTACTTAAGCATATTCTACTTCCATCAATATTTGCAAAAATTAAAATCAGTAGGACTAAACCTCTGAGGAGCACTTTGGAGACCTGGATTGCAGAAAGTGACTATTATACATCAAGTCTGAAGGCAGTTAATATGAAAAACAGGAGTGCAACTCCAACCAATATTTTCTTAGAGGGCTGGCAGCAAAATGCCAGATGCATGTGTGACCTCAAAACAACCTTTTGCCAGATGCCTCTTTAACCTCTTACAATTACATCAACTTCTAAAAAGACTGCTACATTTTACCATTTTCTTCCTTTGGTTATGCAAATTAAGAAGATGTAATTAATAGATAGAATGGAAGTGTTTGGTTCCACGCATTTTTGTCTCTTTAAGCCCCAAAATAAAGCTGTTTGATACAGCAGCACATAATTCTTTCTTGCCAGCATTAAAACAAGTTAAACAAGAAGTCTTCACCTTCTTTCTTTTCTCCTCCCTTGAGTCCATGGTCAAAGCCAGGTAACTTTTTAAGATAGTTGTAAGTTAAGGGGCCAAGACAATAGTCAGCCAAAGCAAACAATAAATCACTTTTGATACTATTTACCATTTTTAAGTAAATAACCTTTTCTTTCATAAAAAGTATGCTATGCATCTTATGTTGCAATCAACAGAAGCCAACACAACCATTCACAATATTCAGATTCAAAACTGGCCTGTATGCTCATATTTTGAGAAGGGCATTTTCTGCAAATTTAAAAATAACAAATTTATAGCAGGAAAGCATGATGATTATGCTTTCCAGGGGCTCAAGCCCTAGAAAGCAAAAGGAAGAGAAATTAGTGGAATGAAAAGGAAGTAGGTCATCTATACTAAAGTGCTAAATATCCTAACATCTGATTTGTGGCTGAGAGAACTGTTTTTAAAATCTAGAGGTGTACAAATAAACGAAGAATTGCACAGTCATTTGTCAACAGAAACATTCTTTGATGTTGCATTAAAGAGAAAGATTCCTTCTGCTGTATAGAATCCAAGAGGAAAAAAAGCATTTCCTTTAAGGAATATACCTCCTTATACAGCAAAACAATGAATTTCAGTTGTTCTGTAACCCAGATCCTTTAATCTGCATAAGAGATGCTGACTGAGTTCACTCAACCAAATCACTACTGGCTTTCAGAATACAATCAACACATGCTTTTCAACAGTATTAATATAGCATGAAGCTTGTGCTCCTAATTATTCATGTTTTTTGCATTCTGTTTTTTCTCCCTGCTGTAAAATATGCAAATTTACTTCTTTGTGTTATTTAGGTCCCACATGGGCCTCAACAGATCTGTTTGGAACGAATTACAAGCCAACATCTAGATACATGCTGTCAACATTTCAAGCTTCATTGTTTTTATTAGGTTGGAATGTCATTATAGATTTGATATTAGGCTTTAGAAAGCTTTTTATAAATCTCTTGAAAACCTACAGTCTAATCAAATGGTGCATTGATAATTACTACTACTGCACTTTTGTGTGTGAAAGGGGGAGAGCAAAGCCCTCTGAGCCGTGAATCCGAAGGAAATCCCCATCTAGCGGCACCACTGAAAACCGCAGGTTGTTTTTGTGCAAAATTAGTCCCAAAGAGGATTAGTTTGACTTCATCACTGAATGAAGTGGAGACATCACCTCCTTATGCAACTAAGGACTGGCAACAGGAGAGGACTTTTTCTTCTGAATGCCTCCTCCTCCTCCCTTTTCAATCAACTCTGGCTGCAAAATGCAATGCTCAGATGAACTACCATAGTTTTTAAGTATAAAAAACAAAGCAGTTCAGGAATGAGAGTACTTTAAATACTGTAACTTCTTAGTGTGCATCAAAAGTGTGCACTTAGAGTGGCACAGGGTGATATGTATAAAATATTCTTTAGATAAAAATATTAATAGATATCCCCAAATCTCAGATTACTATAAAGTTAATATTAAATATTTTAACCTCAAAAACCATAAAAAAACAGTAGCTTGGTTATTCAAAAACTGTAAGGTTGGAAATAACTACATAAGCACTTCCTGTTATATAAAAATTAGGTAATGTAAGTCCATTGATGCAGAAAATGAAAGGACATTGAGACACTGCTTTTTTCCAACTGGCACAATGCCTTGTGCATTTCTTTAATGTAATAGTATATTTTAAAGCACTGCAGCAGCCCAACCTTCCTTAGTAGCACCACTAAAAGCTCCTTAAATATTAATGAAAAAGCAATGTAGACATTTTCAGGGACTTACTACACATTACTACTAACTCCTAGAAAACAAACAGCAGCAATAACACCAAGATTTTACAAATCTCTTGATGCATTTAATCTTTAGGTGTGTATGCAGAGGGAAGAAAGCAGAAATGTATTTGAATTGCAGTAATGAACTAGTATGGGGGTAGTCCTTTGTTTCAGGAGCGTCAGTATATTAAATTTCCCTTTCATAACAGGTCCACTTCAGAAAATTGATATATATACACATTTCTCCCAGAGACAAACATTTAAGGAGTTCTTAAAAATACATGTAGAGATCTATTCTACTAAGATCAATATGGTAAGGTCTTTTTACAGACCTGTTGTAAGGTCTTTTTACATGTTGGGCAACAGTGAGGGTGTCCCTTAATTCAAATATGCACTCTATCCAAAGTACCCCAAAAAACTATCTGCATGCAGAGTAAATTCATGGCAAAACAGAAACTGCAGTTTGGAGAGGAACAAGTATATGTAAAATTGTTCTTTGGAAAAAAAGTCCAGATTTTCAGATACTCCTGCCTACAGATGAGGATGATCCTGTAAGAAGGAATTACAATACTGATTTAAGTCAACAATATAGATACTAAATACATCAGAGGAAGGTTCAAGTACCTCATTTGAAATAAGCCAAAGTTCAAATGCCTTGCTGAGATTAACGTAAAAGAGTAAGTCATACCTGCCCACCAAAATTTTAAGGTAAGAATATCTGCTATCATCCACCAAAATTTATCAAACTCCCTGTGTATTCATTTTGCAGTCCATTATGCTCCTGACTTAGTCACAGCAGGTTGTAATGATGAAATCAACAACATCCTACTTCTCACAAAAAGTTCACAAATTTCCTACCTGTCAACTGGTATTAGTACCAGTTCTTTTCTATACTTTTAATAAGGAAGAAATAATTGCCTTATAGTGTATTTCACCTCACAGGATGAAAAACAGTAGTTCCCACCTCCTTTTCTGTGACGTTTTAGATGCTGGTGCAAGCCTGAACACATTTGCTTTGTAGAGTTTCTTCTCTTCAGACATCATCATTGAAACAGAAGGGACACTGGTTAATTGAACAAATCCAAGACTCATTTAAATACCACAGATCCTTCTATATATTTGGAATAGATTTCGAAACACTTAATTTCTTATGTCTATGACTATTTTCCATTGAGAGGAAACTTGATAGGCACAAATCATGCTATTCCAATGGTGATAAGTATTAACAAATAAGCGTTAATCCAAAATTTGCTCATAAATTCTAGATGGCCTTCCTAGATGGATCTAGGAAAGCACAGTAGGAAGAATGGAGGCTCACAGTGCAGAAGTGTATATTCAGTACAAAATTCCGGCCAAACTTTCTTATTATGGACACAGCCTCCCTGTGTCTATGACAGTCACTCTACTCTGATGAGAATCCTGTGCCTGTTCACTTTTCCTTAGGTATTTACTCATTGAAAGAATTTATAACAAAATTGCTGAATCTCATAAAACAACCTTTAGGTGACACTTTAGTGCTCCTTATAAGTACCAGTACTCCCCTACCACTTGTTAAGAGGTCTGCTCCTGAGGCTGAGAGCAGAGCTCTGAAATGACAGCCATTGGCCAGTATTGAAAACTCGTGTTAATTTACACCTAAAAAAATGAAAGAGAAAGCTGTCCTAAGTTCAGGGAAGAAACTGAAGTTAAATACATTTAAAAATCAAGTTTTTCAGCGCCTGCAACTGAGCTGCTTCTCCACACATTTACTCCATTCCAATACACAACATAAAAATATCCCTGAGAGAAAACCAAACAAAATCCAACAATTCTTAAATCCATGGAACAGATTTCCCTTTAAATCACAAGTGAAAAGTAAACAAAGCCTTGAACTTAGGCATGGCCAAAGGATCAGCTCAAGAGTTCCTCAGAGAACGGTGCTGCCTCTAGACCCTGTGAGATACCTCACAACCTTCCTGGTTGTCCAGCCCTGAGCACACCACCAGCCTTGGCAGCCCCTTCCCAGCACCAGGGCTTTGGCTCTGTGCCCATGGCCAGCACAGACACAACGCAGATTGAGCATTTCCATCGGGGCCAGGCAAAGAGCTGTGGGAGAAAGCTCATTTCTTGGTCCTTGCCAAAAGCACCCTGCGGGGATGCCTGGCAACCTGGATGACCACAACCCTCTGACCCAACTTCCTGGCCTGGCCTCAGATGTGCCTAATCCCTGCAAACGTGTCTGGCAGTCACAGTCCCGGCTGCCCCCGGTCACTGTCCCCAGAGCTGTGCTGTCCTTGCTAAGGGAGTGTGGGACTGCCCCACTCCACAGTGAGGTCTCTGCCTGAGCCCCTGCACTCTTGGCACTCTCACTCAGCTGCAGGCTCACCTGCCTGGTGCAGCCACCAGCATTTGCTGCTCCCTCACTCTGGCTTACTGCAATTTTGTCTGGAAAAGTAAACAAGACCCTGCACATCAGGCTCTTAAACTAAATGTGAAAACAAAATTAACTTCTCTCAGTCCTTTAGAAAGAGGATAGAAAGAACAATATTCTAATTGATTTTAGTTATTTATTTGATTTTTTTAATGATGAGGGTGATGAGATTCTGGCATAGGCTGCCCAGAAAAGTCATGTTCAAAGTCAGGCTGCACAGAGCTTTGAACAAGATTTATTGAAAGATGTTCATGCCCATCGAGGCAGGTTGGACTAAATGATCTGCCGTCCAACCCGAACCATTCTGTGATTCTATGATGTTTCAGTTGCTTCAAGCAAAAACACTCACCACCCGTTCCAGTTGCACCATCAGCACCATGGGGATTTTGCAGAATTTCTGACTGTCTTGCCAAACACACATGAGAATCAGCATTGCTGTCTCAGTTTTTCAATTCCTGATTTTAGACTGAGATTAGGACTACAAGACACTTGGATCTTTGAGACTGATAGGAGATTTTTAACTGTATGCCAAACCAAAATGCTTGCATTAAACCTATATTTTTCTCTGTGGCTAGCAACAGTGGGAATGAATGGTAGGTTGGAATTTATATTATATTAGGAAAGCCACAAAAATATGAGAAACTCCTAAAGAACTACTACTCTCCAAGATTCCCAAGCTAACTGAAAATTACTTGTTTTCTTAAATCGGGCTTTCAGAATGTTAACATTATAAACAATTTGTGATGATCAGGAAAGCCTCTGAAATATTTTTCCATATTTCTGCATTTGATTCACTCATCAAAACCAACTGCATGTGTTATGCTTATTTCATAAGCCTCTTTTCCCTTTTCAGAGTAATAGTTCTACTTGTTACAGAACAAGCACTATTTTTACAGCTTCATGAAGAGATGAGATGACCAGTATCCAGAAAATAAGTGAACTGGTAGTTAGACATAAAAAAGTTTAGTCTCTGGTAGGAAATTATATTTTATATTTATTTTGTAGAGAGGGAATTACAAATTATTTTTGCTTGACTCTCACACATGCAATATTTACCCCAAAAGCTAAAATAGAGAATTGCTTTCAGCTGCTAGGCTGCAAAGTTGGTTTTGTTGATTCTGCTGTTTTTATGAGTCACCTTTCGAGTCAAACATCGAATTCCCAAGTGCATTGATATTTTACAAGGAAAGATAGATTTCAAATATAGCAATTTATACCAGGACTTGTAGAAGTTTTGGAAAGAAAAAAATCATCCTCAGGATTTGACAGGGCAATAGCTGTGATGGAGCCTTCTTGGTAAAAAATTGGATTTTCTTCTTCCTTTTCAAATATCAACCAATACAGAAAGATTCCTCCCATGTCCACAGGATATTGGTGAACTAGACTTTTTGCTCATGGTCTGAATGAAAGACTGGGTTTAAGAACCAGCTTAAAATGTAAGAAATTTAATTCTCACTCCCTCCCAGAGTGTTCACTGCCTACAGTAGTATTCACACTAATGGTCCTAGAAATCTGCAACTGAGATGTGTTAAAGATATTTACTATTAGATTTCCAGAATATTTTACACCAGTTTAAAAAAGCTTCAGAGCATTCCATCTGAGTAACAAAACAGTAACTAACAGAATGGCTAAGTGTTGTGGTTTGGGTTTTCTTTTTTTCCACTGACACTATTCCTAGACAAAAACATCCCTTCCAGATAAATATCTACTTAAGTCTTGACCCATAATTTTGCAACTACATTTGTCTTGCAAGACAGTGATATGCTTCACTGATAGGGCTGATGGCAGCTCTTCTGCCCAGTGCCAGTGTCCATTTCATTGCAGACAGCTAATTTAACTTCTGTCTGAGAAAAAAAAAAAAAAAAAAAAAAAAAAAAAAAAAAAAAAAAAATTGAAAAAAGAGAAGACTCAAATAAAATTGATCATACTTAGGTTTATATTTAACAGATTAATTTTTTGTGAATTTATGTGAACAAAGTTTAAATAGTCACTGACAGCATTTCAGGGAAAAGGAATGAAATGCAAAAAAAAATGCAAAACTGAATGCAAAATCAGGACCAGCAACTGTGGGACATAGCAACATTTGGGTGCAGAATTCTGCCTGTTACAGAAACTGAAATGGTGAACGGTCTCTGGACTTTTTGGCGATGATGATATCTCCTTCAACCCTTCCACAATGCAAATGCTGGAGTGACTTCATGTGATTTTGACTTCATCAAAACTGCTGCAGGTGAACAAAATCTAGTGCAAGGGAGCCATTAAGCATGACAACACAGATGTGAAACAGATATGTTTTAATGGAGAACTTTTGCCAAAAATCTAAGTTCTCAGAAAGGGTTCCAATAGTCTCTCGTACTATAAGACTTCGATAATCTAGAGGTTTTTATGACTTGAAAATGCTCAAGAAGAAGTAACACTTAAACAGAGAAAAGAAACATTGTAAGATTCCTGATAAGAACGAGTCAGTAAATCAGAGCAGGGAAGCTGAATATTGATGATAACAGACTCACAAGGAGGAAAACAAATTGTCAAAAGAGAAAAAAGATCAGTTTCAGCAATAATTTTTTTTCTCTTCTGCACACTTAAGCCAACCTGCAAGACTGTGAAAGAGCTTGATCAAAGCTCCAAATTTAGCCAATTCACACGTGTTTATACTTTAGATTAGTTCTTGAATAACAAGAAGACTTTGAAAACCCTAAACTGCTTAATTTTTATCAAACTAAGAGTCAGGTTCTGAGACACAGCATCTACATTCACCATGACCAGAAATGCACAGGCATTTCTTGGCTTCTAATATAAAAGTCTGGGGGTAAAATGAAAAGGAAGGAACCTGAATAAAAGCCAGTCCTTTAACAACTGCAGTAAGATATTCCCTTTCCACAACTCCAATCATAAAGCTAGAAGCCTAAACTTTGACCTTTCCTGTTTTGTAGGGGTGTAACCTCTCCCCACTCAGAGCATGAAAGGAAAACAAGAAATTACATTTTCAGCGCTCCTGAATATGAGTTCAGACCTATGTAAATAAAATTTCAGCTATTTAGTCCAAAGGAGCAGACTAGGAAAATTAACTTTGTCAGGAAAAGCAAGAATACTGAACAATTTTTATCATGTCTTCTCTTAACATTTCCTTTAGTCTAAACATCTTAAAGAAACTTCAAGATCAAAATTTCAAAGATGAAATAATCACTTCATACAGAAGCACCACTTACCCACAATAACAAATCCATCTGCTTCTCTCTCTGGCGCTGTAACCTTCTTTGAATCTTGACTTTTTCGGAAGAAGCTGAACATAGTTTTCTTTTGGGTTCTTTTTGTCTTCTAAGGTGCTACCTAAAATGAAGACAAAACACGTTAAATAAACATATGATATGAGAACTTACAGTAAGTTCACATAACAGACCATAGGTATGTTGTAAGGCCACATACCTAATCTTCATTACCCAATTTGAAATATCAGGCATTTGTGTGTAGACATTACCTTGCTGATGTAGCAATTTACTTCAACAGGCAAGAGGAGAGTGAAGTAGAAAAGGCTTTTATACAAAGTTATGAATGGAGTGGAATCATAAAAAACCAAAAACAACAACAAAAACCCCAACAAACAAACAAAACTTCAACTTTTCTCAATGAAAATTAAAGATGGAAACTCCTTTCAGCATTCATCCAGCATGTTTTCATATTTTTCTGCTACTTTGTATTCTTATTAGACAAGCTTTCTCTTCAAAGATAGTGGTAACTATTTTCAGTTTCCCAGTTTGCAATCTTAAAACAGACTATCAGTTGAGTATATTTGATTAACAGTTACCAATTATTTCCTTAAAAGAAAAAGCAGCTAAATTATCTGTAGCAATTTTTTTGCAACAATAATTCATTGAAAGAATCTTTCAAGATAGCTAAGAACTCTATTGCTAGAATGAAACAAGGAAACAACTGAGATAAAAACATGGACTGCAAAAGAAAATGCTCAATATCCTCTCTCTCTCAAGACTGGAAGATTACATAGGAGAAATTCTGAGTAGCTTAAATAGGACAAAGTCATCCTGAAAACCCATGAAGGGACCCATGAGGGTCCCTCTAAGGCTGAATTTGGACCCCTGGACATCAACCTATGGAGCAGCCTGTGATCTGGCTGAAATATATTCTGTGCTGCACACAAAGAGGAAGGCTAAAATAAAGGCATGCAAAGATCTTCTCTACTAAAATACCCATATAAAATTGGGAAAAGTGGAATAATGTAATTTCAACTTTGAAGCAGAGTTTGAGGAGCAGAATCCTGATTTGTTTTGCAGACATCAACATGTTAAGGAGAAGGGACTGACAAACCAACAGCAACATCTAATATACACCTCCAACACACAAAAGGACTCCAGGGTAAAGAATTAAAGAGGTATAAAGGGTCAAGTTTCAGTAACATTATTTCACACTAAATTTAACAAAGAAGAATCTTTAGAATGTGGGAAAGAGTGAAGAGTGCTACTGCGAAATGTGCAGATTAAAAAAAAAAAGAAGATTAAAATCCTGGATTAACTATTTGCTGGAAATCTTCATTCCCCTCCCAAATATTCATGACACAAAAAACAAGACTTTTTTTTGCCCTGGCAAAAAGGGACCTGTGGCAACTCAGTAGTGACTGTTCATATAAACTGCCTAAAATTCTGCTGTTACAAGCGATCACACACTCCAGAAAGTTCTGTATGAAGTGCAAGCACTAGCTTGGAACAGTGTATAAATAGATCATGGCAAAAGCAGCAACTATTCAAATTGTGGCCTGATACCTGAAACTTGAAGACTGAATACCCCACAGCCTGGCCAGATACTGCTTGCTTTTGCCGACACAGTGCAACCTCTAGCCACCAAATAAACTACATTAATGTGCACAAGAACAGAACAAACCATTCTGTGATCCAATCCCAGGAATAGTTATTTTTAAAAAATGTTAGTTAACAGCACTTTATTCCTTTTCACTTGTTTTCCTACCTTAGCAAGAGAAATACTGATATTTCCAGTTCCATGGAGATTACACAGTAGAAACTCCTAATTATCTCATTTATTCCTTACCTCCCCCCACACCCAGGCTCAACACATGGCGCCAGCAGCATATTCCTTTTTCAGCCCTCAGGGAATAAGTCTTCTCCTGCTACCAATTAGGGTTGTCAGTCCCATAGCTCAAGTGGTAAAAACCTGTGCTGTAATGCTCAAGAGTCAGGTTTCTGCTCCAATGATGTATGAAGGAGAGGCAGTTGTGGAACAGTTTAAAATGCAATTTTACCTTCATCCTAAGTGTGCAAAAACAAGAAGCAAAATCAACTTGATGTGCAAAATCTTACAGATAGCTTTGGTAAAGGCTCGGATTCCAGTCAGTCATTTGAGGTGCCAGAGCTGCAGTTGCTCCAATCACACTTTTTTCTCTTTTGATCTGCATTATTGTACAGTTTTCAGATCTATCACATAATGTCCCCCTTCCCTTCTTCCTTGCACAAAGAAAAGCATCTTAATCAGTATATACATGGCACAAAAGACTTGTATAGGGAACCATGCACTTCTAGTCTTTTAAATCCTGCATACTTAACATACCTAAACTTCACTGCTTAAAAGACAATAGGCATTTAAATTCAGAGTAAATTAGCAATCAAGACCATTTGATCTAGCTAAATTAATGTCACAAGCACTTTCACATACTAGATTTTTTTACTTTTGTTGACAGTATCCCATATTTTTCTAAAACTCACAGAATTCATCTTATTCACATACGTAAGTGTTGAACTTTATTTTGGAATTTTCCATTTCTGAAATAGCTTAATTCCACTGCCAGCAGTATTTCTCTAACAGAAAACAAACCAAAAAATCAAACCCCACATACAGGTTTTATTGAAGCAGAAAAGCAAACAAAATTAACAAAAGTATGTCCTAAGTTCAGGCCTCAAGCCCTTATGGTGTTAAAATCACTAGCCCAGCCCTAAGAAAATAGTACCTGCCGTATTTTGTGACTGTGAATGTGGGGAGGCAGTATAAAAAACACATACTAAAAAGACTAACATGTTTAGTGTTTCCTTCTCTAGGAACCTCTTAGAAACAAAAGTTGTGCCGGTAGATCTCGGGTATGTGGAAGGAAGAGTTCAACAACTACTACTTTCACCTTGTCGTTAGCTTTGTTGAACACACTATTAAGTATAAACTAAAAAAGGATCACGAAAAAACACGGGGGGGCACAGAAACAATAAATAGAGCTATATACAGTATAGCATGGGTAAGGGAAAGACTGTAGACAGGCAATGCATTTGTGATGCTCTTTTAAGAATCCCATCAACTGTGCTACTTCAAAAGTAAACATAAATCTCCTCAGCAACGGGAAATGCAACCACTAAATTTCTTGAATCACATGTTAAAAACAGAACAAAGCCCCTATCCAACAAAGAAACAGAGCTGAATGGAAACGCTCATGCTCTTGAAGATAAGGACACAGTTTAAGCACTTGCAGAATCAGGCTGCAGTTTTACTACTTGTAGATAAGATGAGGTTTCAGGTAATGAAAGCTCAGAACCAGTTTCATACAAGTTTCATTTAAGAGTAAAAATTAAATTTGAAGTTTTGGGACCTGGACGCATGGTCACACAGACCATGAGAAAAAAAGCACTTAGTTGTAGTTTTTTTTAAAGCTGTCAGCACAAAATTACAGAAAATACACCCACCATTCAGAGATAGTACCACATTCCTGCAGTCATTTCTCCTATATAGCACAGCACTTTTCCCTTCCAGATGGGATTAATTTTATTTCTATAGGAGACCTGAAATTGAATTCACTGCCTAAAGATAAAAATCTCCCTTGGTAGGAATATGCAATTCCCTTCCTCCTCATGTTTCTCTCTCACAAAAAAAAAGTGAACACAACCACTGATAGTTAAGAATAATGCTTTTGGCATGGCTTCAGTCATTAGCAAATAATAAGCTCTGAGCTACAGCAATTCTGTGAGGCTGCAAAAAATATTTTGTCTTTCTGTGAGGCTCTGAGAACATATGTGGCACTGGACAAAAATGAGTTACAGAGCTGCACAAAGGGGTTAATTTATTCCTCCTGCATTTTGTCAGTCTCCTTTGACAAGAGCTATGGGCGACCTTTGAGCCAAACCAATATGTTAAATCAAATAAAGTTTTTCTAAACAAGAAAGATCTTAGTATATTTACCATTACTTTTCAGCCATTTCTGAATGTTCACAGTACTTGAGGACAATCATAATTTAATGTTAGAAACACCAAAGATGCAGACTAGGATAAAGAGAGAATGTCCAGTAATACAGCGAAGCAGAATTGCAGTGGCACTGTCAATAATTACATAAATGATGAAATGAGGACAGAAGAAGAAACAAAACTGACCTTAAAGAAAGAACCGGAATAATTTCACATCTAGCAGCTTAAGATATACAATCTATGGAAAAAGAAAACAGCATCAGAGCAGTTCTCACTTCCATACTACCATCTGCTGTGATTCACCAATAAAGCAGCATTTAGAAAAAGAGCAAGATGTTTACAGCCCTGTACAATCCTTCTTATCATGAAAACAACCAATTTAAAGTCAAGAATAAGCATGTTGAAAATATTTCTCTGTGACACCAAAACAACAGTTTAAAAGCTTTTGGCCTACTCTAAGTTACTACATGAAGAAGGAAAAAAAAGGCATATAGTTTCTTTTCTCTAGCATTAACAGTAGTCATGGTTCTTTAGTTTATATTTCTTGAAAACAGAAGAATGGAAAGTATCCCAAGAACCCCAAATTTAAAAAAACCCCGTATATATGTATAATGTAACATTAACAAAGGTATTTTTCTCTGTATTACATAAAATGTATTTATTTTTAATGTTTTTTATAAAATTTAAGGAAAGCAGAAATACAAGAACTATACAACCCAAATTACCATAGTATAAAAACACTTGAAGAGGCTGAACCGTAAAAAAATCAGCCACAACCAAGTCAGACAATAAAAGCACAGGTGACAAAAACAAAGCCAGGAGTGAAATAACAGCACTTAAACTGATGTAAACATTCAAAACCCTGAAAACAGGAAATGCAAAAAGAGAAAGCTAGGTATTAATGAAACACAATACTCGATAGGCTGAAGCCTACGATTTTCCCTTCAAACAATTTTCTTTTGAATGCAAACCTTCAACAGCTGCCAAGTGTGATACAGACACGCATTTGTAAGAACTTGTACAACATGTTTTTCTAGCAGCTGACCCTTCTTCAGCCCTGGAAGGGCCACTGTGCAGCACCCTGCTGCACCTTGCTCCAACAGCTACAGTGATGAGACCTTTCCTTTCAAATCTCTGAAGATATTCTATGGAGATGAGAATATTCTCTTGCAAATAAAATACTGAACAGGCAAATGTCACAGGGACACTGAGGGGATGACAAGCAGCTAAATCTCATGTAAGATTTAACTCCAGAGCACTTCCTGGCCCCCGTGCTGGTTCTGCACAGCTTCTGGCAGTAGCTTGTTTCCTTGGCAGGCTGACACAAGCTACTGCCATATAACAACACCACCCCAGCCAACTAACTAAGAACACTCGGTACAGGATAGCAAGCTGAACTGGCCCGTGGCTGGTTAGAAGAGACAGTCAGCACATGGGCGCTTTTGCGACTGCCCTTTTAAGCCAGAGCAGAGTTGGATTTTCCCAAGTATTTCCTGAAACACCAGTCCTGGAAAAGAAAAGGAAATCACAGCCACAGAATGGCCACAGTTGGAAAGGACCTTCAGAGGCAACCTTGTCCAACCCCCTGCTTAAGGAAAACCATCTTATAGCTGGTTGTTCAGGACCATATCCAGGTGGCTTTTGACCATCTCCAAGGCTGGAGATCCCACAACCTCTCTTGTACCTCTCACTGGTACAGGGCAACCTGTACCAGTGCTTGGCCATTCCACAGTGACAAAAGTGATCCCTGATGTTCCCTGAGAAACTTCCTGTTGTTCCAGTTTGTACCTTCTGCTTCTGTTCCTTTCACTGGGCATGACTGAATAGAGCCTGATTGTCCTCTTCCTTCGGGTATTTATATTCATTAATAAGAGGCTCTGAGCCTTTTCTTCTTTAGGCTAAACAGTTGCAGCTCTCTCAGTCTTTCCTCATATATAAGAGGATCCAGTCCCATAATCATTGTTGTGACCCTTCTTTGGCCTCTCACCAGTATGTCCTCATGTGCCCTTGCACCCAGCACTCCAGGTGCCCCCCTAGTGCATAGCAGAGGGGAAGCAGCAGCTCCCTCAGCCTGCTGAGGGCGATTGGTACTGCCGATACCACGTCAAATGCAGATTGAGATATGTGAGTCACCTTTGCCACAAAAGCAACTGGGAGAAAACACATGGAAAAAGGCAAGAATCATGGCAAGTGCCATGTCCAGATGCTGTATCTGTCTTACATCCACGAGTTGTTCTAAACCTGGAGATTGAGCACCAGCTCAATTCCAACAATAAAATAAATTTCCAACAATGAAATAAAATAAAATTAATAGAACAGAATAGAATAGCTCAGTTGGAAAGAATCTACAATGATCATCTGGTCCAACTTCACGCCTCTTAAATGCTGACAGGCTTGAGGCTTTGATCATCTCTCTAGAAAGCCTGTTCCAGTGTTTGATTACCCTCTCAAAAAATGAAAGTTTCCTAATGTTCAATCTAAACCTCTTCTGGTGCAGCTCTGAATCATTCCCTGAATCCTCCTCTGGATGTAGCTGCAGATCCCAAAACTACACAATATTCCAGGTGAGGCCACACCAGCGCTGACTACAGCGGGATAATCACCTCTGTTTGCACTGAGCTTGACGCACCCCAGGACGCCTTTTCCCCTCCCGGCTGCCAGGGCACGCAGCCAAATTACACCTGAGCGGAACCAGTATCTGAAGGGAGAGGGAAAACGCCGGGGAGGGGAAAGATGAGGCGATTTTAAAGGATTAAATGACAGGACAAACTGACGGCCGGTTTCCCCGGCCTCCCCGGGGTTCGGCCCCGCCGCCCCTCCACCCACTCCCGCTGCCGCCGCCGCCGCCGCCGCTCTCACCGACCTCCGCCTCCGCTTCCGGGTCGCCTCGGGCGGAGGGGAAGTCCCGCCCCGACCGCGCAGTCCCCGGGGCCGCCGTCCGTCCCTCCCTCGGCGGAAGGCGGGAAGCGGGAAGCGGGGCCGGCGATGGATGATATCCACGAGGTGCCGCGGCCGCGCATCGGCACGGGGCAGCTGGCGCAGCACATCGGGCAGCCCGTCTGCTTCGTGGGGCGCGTCGAGAAGGTCCGCGGGGCGCTCGGCGGGGTCTGGCAGCGGGGATGGGGCTTTCCCGGCGCTCTGCAGGGAGAGGCTGGCGCCGTCCCTGGGGCAGCTCGGCAGCTCCAGGCGGCCTGGGAGCAGGGCGGGAGGCGGACGGATCCTTGCGGGAAAGAACTGGTTGAGGCGGCCAAAGCTGTGGCGCTTCCAGGTGCCTTTGGAGCGCACAGGCCTAATGTCTTTTGTAGACCTAAATGCTCTTTTATAGATTCATCCTAGCGGGAAGCTTGTCGTGCTTAAGGACGGACTCGGAAAGCATACGACCGTGGAGCTGAGCGAGCCTGTAAGTTAAGGAATGCTTTGGAAATACTTGATGTCGCCTCTTGTGGATTCCGGAGGTTTTGTCTTTTCTGAAACCTGTTCATACATGCCTGTATATGTTTTGAGGTTTTCCACCTATATTTCATTGCCTCTCCTTCTTGCATCTTTCAGCTAACCTGTAGTCTTCTTACTCATGAGCTGCTTTGGTCTTCATCAATTTTCAGCTGGTGTTAAGAGTCAGAACTCATTCCTGGTCAGACACATCCCTGCCTGGCTATTTTATCTTACCCTATTAGTTGTTCACAGTGTAATATATTCCACTACGTTTGTTAGCTTTATTTTAACTTCAGTCTTTCATCTTCTATCGCTTCTGTTATCAAAAAGAACATGGTGTTTTTCAAGAGTTTTTTAAGTTAACATTGCTACATCCTCTTAGAACACTTGTCATAGCGTTTCAGTAAACTCCATAGTTAGTTTGAAGCTTTCTTTCTTAAGCCCAAGCAATGAATGCAATGGGTGTAAGATATAACTAGAACTACTGAACAAAAATACTGCTTCCTTTATCACCCACCACTGAAGGAATAGCATTTTGGCATTCTCTTCTGTTTTTTTCCACCAAGAAATGTTGTAATTAATTTTTTTTTAAATTGTGATAGCAAATGCTCTAGCTTGATTCAGTGCATGTATATATTTAGATCTTTTTCTCTGAAAGAGTTGTTAAATGCTGAGAAACCTTGCCATTTCTATGGGAAATAATTGCATATGGTACTCTCTCAGTCTTTCAAGACAAGAGTCTGTCCTTGTTGATGAAAAATGCAGTTTAACCTGGCAGAGTTTTGTCTTATAAATGTGAAGATTGCTGATGTCAAACTGCAACAAAATGTCTCTTACCTCTTTTTTGAGTTCGTGAAAACATTTCCTGCCTTGGGTTGTAAAAAATTCAGAGCTTTGCATCTGACCAATGATTCTATAGTATTTTCTCTAACAGTGTAAGTGGTTGAATTCCATAAATGCAAAGCTGTAGTGCTGGGCACTTCAGTCTGTGCCTTGAGAGAAACTGGTGTGTGCTAAAACACAAGGCCAGGTTCATCTCTCCACTTCATCCAGTGTCAGTGGGGAAACTAATAGACTTGCTAATCAAAATGCTTTCTATCTTTTTTCCCTTTCAATGTATTTCACTGTTTGTGCACGTGTAATTCCCTCTTTCAACAGAGGACCCCAAAATTATGGGGAGGGAATTATTCCAGAAGATTTAATAGAAAGTAAAAATATGATATAGGAAGAGCATTACCAAAATAGTACTGTACTGTTAAAATGTGTATCTTACAACACAAAGAAAATGTTCAAGCTGTATTATTTTGGCATAAGATATAATTTTAGCCTTTTTTTCCTTTGTTCAACCAAAGGCTTATTAGTGACAATTTTGTACTCTGAACACTTACTGACAGATTACTTAAGAAATGATATCCAGATATACCTCCTGAATGTGGAACACCAGAACTGCTCTCTGGAATGTGTGATACCTCCTTAACTCTTAGGGAGTTCTATAATCGAAACAGGTTTGAATGCAGTGCATTAAAATCAGAATTGTTCTCTCTCTGTGTCCTTGATTAGTGTCTGTTCAGTGATTAAATGACACAGTTTTATATACTTATGAACCAGTATCTTTCTTGGATGTGTCTTCATATTTTTTTTATTGGTATTACATTGGCTATTACAAAACCTGTAAATCTCTAAGTGGATCAAGGTTTTTGTGCTTTTTTTTGTGGGGAGGGTGACAGGGCTGTTCAGTACTACTGTATTGTTTGACAATTGGAACAGAATCTGTCATGAACAAACCATCAATTGTGGAGAGTTCCTAGCTGTGCAGTAAAGACAACAGCTAATTTAGTGTAATTAATTTCCTATTTGGTGTGTTTTCTAGCTGGATGAGGAGATTTCAGGAGTTATTGAAGTGGTGGGAAGAGTAACAAATCAGGCAACTATCATGTGTGCATCATATGTCCAGTTCAGAGAAGATAAAAGTTCATTTGGTAAGTAAGAATATACATTATGGCAAATTCATTTTGAGTTCTGAACTTGTCTTCAGGAAACGAGAAGGGAAAGCCTAGTTACCTTTTTTTACAGACAAGGTCTTTCTTCAAGCTGCCAGATATGGAGCAGGGTGTAGAAAAGAAGTGTGTCATGAGAAAAGTTCTGTACCAAATATAGTGGTTTACGGTTAAACTGTAGGGAGTGACTCAGTGCTGGAGCCAGTCTAGATCATTGCTGTGGCCTAATTGTTCTCCCACTCCTGACCACATGGTTATTTATCACCTTGCCCTGTGCCTTTTGTGGATGTGCAGCTAGCAGGCCTAAAAGTAACCCTCCAGAAAACAAGCAATGAGTGTTCCTGCCATGGGAAAATGGGAGCTTGAGGGAGACTGAGATCACTCAGCAGCACTGCTTTAAAATAAGCAGTACTTGAATGTTGTCAGTGACTTGTGGGGAATTGAGCTTATGCATTATAACCGTTTTCTTTGCCCTTTTTCAGATCTGGAACTCTACAATGAAGCACTAAAAATTATTCATGAATTCCCCGAATACTTCCCGTTTGGTAGTGGGATGAACACCTGATTTTTATTAGTATATATTTAGAGCTTCAGAGGGGACAATAGTACTGTGGTTTCTTGCCTGACAGCATGGTAACAGTTGCATTTATTTTCAACAAATATACTGAAAAGACACTGTTACATGGTCTAAGTATTGCCTATGAAGCGTATTTTCTTTGAAAATGTATTTATTCAGCAAGAACAATGTGAATGTCTCACTGTATATATTTAACCCTTTTGCATCTGTGAGGGGTGTTCTCTTGCAAGATCAGACTTGTCAGAAACAAATTTTGTAAGCATCCTTTTCTAGTTGGTAGAGGTTCTAGGATACATTACAGAAAACTTGTATGGAAAAGATTTGGTGGGGTTTCAATATAAAGATTTTTGATTTAATTTACTTTGATATAAATTTATTGAATGGGGGGTATTTTGCATCTTGAAAATGGTATCTTCTCCAATAAAAAAACTCCCTGCATTTAACCATTTCTGTCAGCATTAAATGTTAAGAGTGCTATTTTCAGTGATATGTGGCCACTCCTGTTCTTGCCTTTGCACTGATATTAAACACTTGGAAGATATCTAATTAGGCTTGGGGACTTCAAGCACAATTTTAGTCCCATCACTCTATTCTTCATTCTTGGTTGGACTCTAAGCAGCAGTACCAGGATTCAGCTAGCTTGTCATGGTGACTAACCATAGGAACTTCAACAGTTCCCAATTTTGTTAGTATCCAGGCTACTTACAACACTTAGCAAAATTTTTGCATCGCTTCAGGTAACACTGAAGTAACACTTCTCTATATATAATATAAAGTAAAATTGTACTTTGGAAATAGTCTCTGGCAATTAATAAAGTATTTCAAAGTATTTTAAGAAAACTGTAGCCATGTTCATTAAACTTCTGTACAAACAGGTTTTAGGTTTAGTAGATTTAGTGCCTTAGTAAGACTGGTAACTGTGCTTATTTATAGACATCTCTTCTTTTTCAGTCACGGAATATGTTTCAAAAACTTACACTTTGAACTCTCTATAAACTGGAGGGATGATCAAGTTAACAGAGGATCTATTTTTTTCTCCCTCGCCACCTAGAACACAGATAGTGACACAGTTACTCTCACTGGGAAGGAGGTCTTCTGAAGTAGGAAGCAGTCTTGTACAGCAAACAGAACACAAGGTCCCTGTGGCACAGTGGTCCATGCCCTGTCTATCACCACACTATTTACATGCTCAGTAGAATCAAATGTAATTCT
The DNA here is from genome assembly GCA_910950805.1 of Acrocephalus scirpaceus scirpaceus. Taxonomy (NCBI): domain Eukaryota; kingdom Metazoa; phylum Chordata; class Aves; order Passeriformes; family Sylviidae; genus Acrocephalus; species Acrocephalus scirpaceus. Next base: position 127,897,068 of record OU383773.1, read on the forward strand.
TAATAACTACATGCATGTTTTCCTAGCATTTAAAACTATTTTGTTGTATTCTGCTTTAGAGAATTGGTATTTTGTGTGTGTACATACACTCTGTAAAATGTTAGGTACAGTTACCCAGACCACCCATGCCCAGTGGAGCAGCCTGCCACTAGATGGCTTTAGCACTTCAGAGACCAGACTGGGTTATGAGGTCTTGTGAGGGAAAGTTTGAACACACTAAGTGGGAAATGCTGGTTTCTCTTTGTCAGTCAAGTCAACAAGTCATGTTCTTGTTCATGCAGTTCTGCAGCATGGAAAAGTGGCTGGGGAAGCTGAACACCAGCAAAAATTTCCCCTACACCCTTTTCATTCTTGTGCTTCTCTCAGGCTATCAGGCTGTATGAATAAATGGCCTACCCTTGCTATGTGGCTGTACAAAGCAGAAAGCAATGCGAGGAACTGTAAAACCTTCTTGGTATTAGAGTAGTGCTCAGGTCAGCATCATTTCCTACATTACCATGCAGAAAACTGCCAGCCATTACAGATACCAAGGGAAAGACACAACCATGGGGCCTGCTGTCAGCTAGGCCCGATGCCTGGACCCAGGCACACACACCAAAAGGTGACAAACTGCCAGACCTCATAGAGGGTGAAATGAGAAGTAGGGGCTTCGTGGGACACTGACCAAAGGGGAGGAACCAGGGCAGCTTTATCATAAGCACCAGAGAGGGATGTCATGAAAGCCAGTAATAGAAGGCATGAAGAGGAGTTGTGGCTTCTTTGGGAGGACAGGAGGCCACTGAATGGTGGGAACCTGGGAGAGGAGAAGGGGCATGGGAATGCTGTCATTGGAGCAGGCTTCTAGAAGTTCATGCTATTTGGAACAGTACTGTTCCCACTAGACTCATGACTGACTTTTGAAATTTGGTACCTTTTTGCTGGGCTCTTGGCTGACCCTGCCTGCCTGCTCTGCTGTTCTGGCTCTGTGCACAACTCGTGTGCTGCTCATGAGCAAGGAGCCTGGTGTGTGTGATGATGAAGTGCTTGTGCTTAATCAAGAAGGGCTGCAAGGCTGGAGCGTCTAAGGAAATGACAACAATGAAATGTAATCAGCATGGATTACATTTCACAGGATCAAAACATTGTAGCATGCAAGGAGACCTTCAGCAGAGCTGAGCTGAGATTTCCCAGGCAATAGTAAACAATAACCGCAGCTAATAAAATGGGTGTAGCTATACTTTTTGTTAAAAAACAAGAAATCACTCCAAAAATGACAGTTTTATTAATTAAAAACAAAACAAGGAAAAAAACCCTGGTAATTAAAAAACATACAGCTCTTGCTTTGTAAATTTTGTAAATAGTATAAACTACTGACCTGAAAGCCTGATTACTAATTGCAACAGCCAAAACTCATAGGGCCAGAATATCCACATTCATAATCTAAAACATAGCAAAGGTATGAGTATTAAAGTGAGCACGTAGTTTAACTCAGTGATAGAATTTGACATACACAGTTATAGTCGAGGTGAAAATGTTATAGATGAATTTTTTTTACATGAGAAAATGAGACACTGTATGTTGGTAGTTGCATTCACCTCAACATGGAAATTATCAGGAAAATTTACTAACTGTTACTACACAAAAATAAAAAACACTTGACACTTACCAGTCCTTATTTACATAAACCAAAACCTTTATTGCCTGTATTTATATAAATAGGGTATATACAGTAAGCCCCAGTTTACACTTATAAATTGAGAACATTTTGAAGAGCTCTTCAACAGCAATGTGAAGTGTGCAAAAATACTAGAAAGAGAAATAAATATTCTAAAAAGAAAAAAAAAGGAACTGCTCTCCCATGCCTAGAAATATCAACTAGAGGTATCAAGGCATTTAGAATCAAGTACCTCTTAGATTTTTAACTTAAAAGATGATCTTTGCCAACTTCAGATCAAAGTAAATGCAACAGATGTATTACAACATTAATGACAACTCAGAAAATATAACCCAAAGTCCTGAATGTGTTCTTGTACATCCACAGAAAAAATTCCACATTTTATCTTCTTGAAACCACACTAGAGCACATAGAACTAGTGGTATATTACAATATATTCTCTTTAAAACACCAATTTTCACAGTCCTGGAAACAGTACCAGTTTATTGCTAGCATTCCATTTAGTATATCATAGCACACAAGTGTTGAGTAACCCATATACTGTAAATAAACACACACCAAGTAAACTGATGTTATAATCACATACCTTAAAACAGGTTTGGGTTTTTTTCCCTAATTTGTGTGAATTTTGTTGCCTACAAAGTCAAGGACAACAATACCAATTAGCTCCTAGCACAGTATTAGCAAAATATCATTGACACTCTCTCAAGTTGATAAATAATCTTAATTCCAGCTGGTAGCATATCTAGAAGTACTCTGATCAATTACTTAAAATTGGGAGCAAATAGGTGTCCACTAGTGACCAGAAGCAAGATTTATACAGGTTGATTCCACACTTCCCATTATATATCAGAAGTACAGGGAAATGCTGATTATCTCAAAGTCTTCAAATATTTTTGTAGTCAAAACTCTGCATGTAATTTAAAACTTAACGTATTTACAAGTCTCCAGTCCTTGAGATTCCAGATCTTCAGAGTACTAAGTTAAAAATTTATCAGATATGACCTCCTATCGTTTACCTGCACTCTGCACTGAAACAGTCACATGACTTCTTGGGGAACTCTTCTCTAGGATACAGTCATCACCAGGAGAGAAAACCCCTAAACTCTTTAGCATTAGAATTTGCATCAGCTAGATATGTCGCCTAGTGAAGTAAGAACTTGAATTGCAAAGACATTGCTTTACTATCAACAAAACCTGGGAACAGAAAGAAAGGGATTTTTCTTTAAAATAAAAATCTTTAGAAGACAGTTAGCAGTGGCACTTTGAATAAACTTACAAGGAAACAAATCATCATTTGCATACAAGAGAGCAATCAAACAATGAACAGAGGAATCCACAGCATCACTTTGCCATCTTCTTTTCAAGTGTTTATTTTGAAGGTCTGCTTTCACAGCGTATAAACTCAGCTTTGGGACCAATCAGCATTATCCTGAAAACTTTTTAAATAAAGGTCTTCTTTGGATTTTAGCAAATCCAAAGAGCCCACAATTCCAGGAGTGCTTTTCTTCAGTCCTCCGAATATGGGCCACGCACTGTCCCTAGAGGCTCACTTCAGAAATACCTGTTTCTACCAAGTCATATACACATCATTTTCTACTTTGATAGCAATTTATTTTTTCACAGTAGGTCACAAATTACCTTTGTCTAAAATATCTGCTTGGACTATGATGGACATTCATTAGAGAGCCACACATTTTCTAACGGTATTTATGCCTGGACAGTCTCTGCTGGAACGAGATTCCCTGTTGTATCCAGCTGCATACACTTACAAGAGCAGGCAGAAACTGGGCATTCAGTATGGTCCCTAAATAGCAACAGCCAAAAAAAGAAAAAACAGGTAAAATAATTTTGCAATTATACATTTAACTATGTGCAGAGGTGTAGTACCTCAGAAAAACTCAGCATCATAGTTCAGTTTTATTATTTAAACTTTATAATGATAGATACAGGGAAGGAGACATGTTCTACTCAGTGCAGAACACACATGTGAAATAACAAAATTTTAACATCAACTTACCTGAACCAGCTGAGCATATGACCAGCATGTCCACCATGCCTACAGTTGTGACACCAAGTAAACCAGTTGTTGAACTGGGCTAACTTCTTGTCTTTGCTAAGATCCACTTTTTCATCTGACTTGGATCCTCCTGTCCAGAGGCAAACCCACCCCCACAAATATGGCTGTAAATCATTACACTTCATTTATATTTCAGTCCCAGCAACACTATTAAAATAATTTTGACATTAAGAACATTATGCTTTAAAATAGAAGTCAGTAAAAACATTAAGACCTGGAAGAATGCCAAAAAAGAATTAGACTGCTAAGCTGTTGATTCACATCTTATCAATATGCTGAACTTGCCTATTAAACAAGTTTTACAGACAGAATTGCCTTCAATGGTGATTTATGCCTTATTGATTGATTTAATTAATCAATAATTCCAGTGAATTAAGGCCCTGTTCTGCTGCACATGAAATCTTATGCTTTAGAAAAAAAAATTAACGAAATCTAAGTTATGAATTGAAACAAGTACAATATGGAAGTCATAACAAAGATCAGTGAAAGAATGAGAAGAGGTAAATAAACATGACAACTGTACAGCTGCTCATGGCTCTGTAATAAGACTGACTTAAAAATATGGTCAAAATCCTTTTCATTTAGACATTATATAATGCCAAGCCAAAGGCATTTAGAACCAAACAATTCTAGTCATAATACCTCTTAGCTGCGACAGCATGACTCATGCTTTCTTTCATACTTAGTAACAGAAAGTACACCACACCCTTCTTCCTCTTACAGCTAAAAATGAATTCATTTATATTCAAAGATTTGTGCATGCCTACAATTCATCTCAAGAAAACACATTCCCCATTTCTTTCAGTCATAAAGCTCACAATGACTGAGCCCCACAATACTTGGATCTTTACATCAGTCTAACCATGGAATTTGACTGACAACCTCACGGAAAACTGCCAGAACCAAGTAACTATGCATACTGTCTGACCCTTAAGAATTGAAACAGAGGTTTCATCACAAAATTAGATGGGATGTAAGCAAGTTCTCAATTATGATCCTTCCCTCTTCAAAATGATGAGTATGAATATTTACAGTATAAGCATAAATAGAAAAAATAAGCAACAGAAGATCTTTCAATCTTTCAATCAAGGAACGGCTAATTTGGCCTCTGACTAATACTCTAGCTGAATCACTAAAATCCATTGTGTCATACCTGGACAGCTGGAAACTGGTGTTCCCATATTTATCAAGCAAAGTGCACAGCGGGGAAGGGGCTTACGGCAACCAGGACAGCTCGTAACTTTTGACTTGGTGGGTGAACCACTGACTCCATATTGGCTAAAACCTCGCCCCTGATGAGGAATAGCTGAACAGCTGTAAGAGATTGATTTTCCACAGAAATTGCAACTCACAAACACCTAAAGAGAACAAATGCCCATTAATTTTTTGGTTTGGTTCCACTTTTGCTACACCTGTGGAGTGAATTCATTCAAGCTAATTAACATTTACCAGATATTCTAGAGAGAGCCCTGGAAACCCAAGGCTACTTGTGAAGGAGTTCTTAACATCTTGGCTTATAGATGAGGCACACAGCCCTGAGAAGTAGGTCTTAATGATGCTCACTAACTTCAAAAGCACATAATAACATGCACAATTACTAAAACTTTGAAAGATATTAAGATAATAAAAGCTATATCTCCAGTAATGGAAGAAATTAGGTTTATTCTATTTACTATATCAAGTCTGGTCTCTCCCTCTTTATAGTGAGATGACTCACACTACAATCCCCAACGTAAGGATTATCTTAATATTATTTATCTGCATCCCTCACGTCACAAGTTGTGACTTGGTACCAAGGAGCACATATTTTACATTCTTTAGGGCTATTTATGTTAACAACATAAGGAGGAAGGAGCAGTAAACTCAACTCCTTCCCACTTAGAACAGCTCTGCTTAAATAGCTGTGACTGATAAATTAATTCAAAACCAGCTTTCTTCAGAAACTCTCAGGCCCTAAAGCTCGTAATGAACATACTTAGCAGACATGAGAGAGTAAAAGGTGCCATGGTAAGACCATTTGGCTAAAACTGCCACCAGATATTGAGAAGATAGCATTTGGGCAGGGCGTTAGTTTTTGGGTCAGTGTATGTTCAGAAGTGATAATGAAAGTTGCTGTTGTTCACTTTAGTTTCAGGTTCAAGGGCTTCAAAACAGCTTTGAGGTTTTGTTCAATTAAAACAAAAGCAATTTGAACAAATTCCATGGTTTCAGCACCAGTCTCACCCTGACACTGAATTCAGCCAGGTGATTCACCTCTGATTTAATTTTTCAGCATGTGAGAGGAAAAAAAAATCAAATGAGATGTGAGAGAAAAAATCAAATAAGTTTCCAGCTTCCCCAGAAGAAAACTGTTGATAAGTTAAAGTTTAAGAAAGACCTGTTATTTGAAAGAAAAACAGTGACACCTCGTTTTTTTAATGGCAGGCTAAGTTGAAATCTGTCTTTTGCACATAAATTGTCATGAAAACCAAGATATGGCCAGCAAGGGTTTTTTTTTCAGAAGTACCATGCCGCTTTTCTTTCTGGACTGATGGTATTTCATAAAAGATTTATATTTACCTGGGCTAAAGGCTTTGAGCTGGGATCCAGCTTACTCCTATGGATATCAAATTCTGCACGTTTATGCCAAAACCTCCAAGCATCTAAAAGATTCCTGTAGTTCTCAATCCAGTACTGAACCCTTTCATCCTTAAGTACCTCTGATGGAGAACCCTAAAGTAGGCAGGAAAAAATGTCAGACATACATTAAAGACACACAGTACATATTACACACTTTTTCAAAAGGCTTTACAAAGTGTACTACAAGATATAAGAAATAATACAGTGTCATTTATCCAGAAGAAGATGAATTTTCTAATAAATTGTAATGTGAGTTTGATAAACGTTTTCTTCAGTTTCTCTCTGGTTGAAAATACTTGTGTTGCCATGTCCTCCTAAGAACTCATGTCTGTGAGATGAAGGATTTAAAAGTTCTATCATGTATCATAATCTGTATCACTGTCATGATTGTATATGCAGTTAATTACACCACTGGCTGCTATTGTGTAAGGGCCAAGATAAGTCCATTATTAGAAAAAAACAAACCCAAAGCCTACAAACACACACAAATCCTCACTTTTGTTCTCTACCAAAATCCTGAAAGGAAAAAAAAAAAAAAAAAAGGAAATGTCAGGAAACACATCAGCAATAAGCAGATAAACAGGTATTCCTAGTTCAGCTAGTGAAAAGGACTATGATTTTCTTTGCTCCCTTTCCCCTATCTCCACAAGCTACTTCAACCAGGGAGTGTGAAGACACATAATTACCAGATAACACTGAGTTTCAGATGATTCCACCAAAAAACCCCCCAAAAAAACGAATTGTGCCAATTTAATACAGAAAGTACTTTTCAGTTCACAAGATTAAACACTACCCAGATAAAGAAACTAAGTTTAGTTTTTATTTTGGAGTGACACACTAACCTGTAGCATGCAATAGCTTGCTGTCTGGACATCTCCAGTTCTGTCAACATAGCTTTCCATGAGATCAACTCCATCTTTTGTCAGCCCTGTTAACAGTATTCCCTCCAAATTCCCAGCCTCTTTCATTTCATTTGTCAGCTTTTCAACAAACCTGTTGAGCTATAAAAAATATGTATGAAGAAATATATAAATATATGTAAAATATATATGTAAAATAAGCTGCAAACAGAATGTGTTGCTTGCTGGATGTTATGCAGAAAAAGTTAAATTACTGTATCATATGAAACTGCATGAAATCAAGTGTTTCTAAATAAACTTTAAGCTTCCTGATAGAAAATGCCAGGGGAGAGGTTATGTATTCTTACAGTACTTTGGTGAATTTAGTATAGAACATTTCTGTTGCAAAACCAAACCATGATTTGAGAGAATATTAACACCTGGAAATAAATACTGAATAAGTACATATACTCTCCAGTAAAACAGGTATACAGTTAATGCAACTGCATTTGAACTACCAAGTAATGAATACTCACAAAAACCTACAAAACCACAACAAAACCAATAAAGCCCCCAAACCAACCAACCAAAAGCCAAATCAAAAATTAAGCTGAATGTACAAACTAAAAAACAGATTATACCATACCTTATATACTTCTGTGAGAAGAAAACACAAATCACTAATGACTCATTATTTCCACTGTTCACCTCTCTACCCTGGAGTTTCTTCTGTCTTTGAATAAAGCCCAATTTAAAAGTTTGTTTAAATGTGCAGTCACAAACTTACCTGAGCATCATTAAGGAACTTGCAAGCAAATGCCACTCTGTCTCGTACAGCTACGTTATTTTCATACTTTGGAGAGAAAAATGGGAATACTAACATCAGATACATGTTGCCATTTTTCCAACACCTTGTAAAAACCTGAACACTTGCACTACTGTCTAACTGATACAATGAAATTGTGTACAAAGAAACTGTGACATCTGGAGAAGGCTAACTCTAAGTATCAGCTTACTTGTTTGTACTCAGATATAGGTATCAGAGGAAGACTGCAGATATGGGAACAACCTACTGGGAAAGTCTGGTACAACACATCCTACACTGTTTATGAATCTCTACAGAAATAAACTTTGCAAGTGCTGTGGAGGATTTAGTGCTTTCAGCATGTATAACCAGGAGTCCCACCAAGTCACAGGCAGAAGAAAAACAAACCAAGTTCCGTCTACTGTATTTACAAAATAACTAGCCTAACCACTCCATTCCTTCCCTAAACTGCAAACAAAAGTTAACAAAGCAAACAAAACATCCCAAGCAAAGAAAAGGTCAACGTCCAGAACTAATTTCTCAGAAGTATATTAACACTTGAGGCCCACCAGTGTATCAATATTTACTTTCTGCTTTTTAACCATTTTACTAGATGAGACACAGAAGAGAAAAAATACTTCTGTATATTAATTCTCATACTTAGCTGTGCCCATATTTTTCCCTCTGATATTCTCAGATTAGAAATTGTGACTGACATTGCCAAAACAAGATGTGCCTGGCAAAATCTTTCATGCAGACTTCAACAGGTCTCACTGAAGGAAAAATTAAAACCAACCAAACAACACCTTATCACGTGTGAGTTGCCAGTTCATCAATAAAAAAAAAAATCTATAAAGTTACTACCCAACATCCAGAGAGCAACAATACTCTCTCTCAAAGACAGACCAAAAAAAAAAAAAAATCAGGTTTCTCTCCTCTGGGATTCTAAACTTTTTAATTTTTCATTACCCTAAGAGCATCAAATTATGACAACTTCACTTTCAACAGCTTTGGGCCAATTACTCTGCTGCATTACAGGAGTCCTCTCCTAGGCTAAGTAATTCCTACTGAATCAAGTATTTCTACTGTTCTCTAACCAGGAACTCCTCCAAAGGCTCAAAGTATTTCATTATTAAAGACTTAGTTTGCCCTTTAAATGGCATTTCTGTATCAGTTTCAGAAGTCCTGGAACTACTCTATTGTTTCAACAAAGTGAAATTATTTTAAAAAATATGCAAGGGAAAATAAAATACAATTCAATGCAAATGTAGCCCGATGGAAGTTTTGCAAACTCCACTGCATTTAGTCTGCTTTTTGCAATTCCATTATTAATCTCTTTTCTGTTTCTTCCCACTGCTTACACTATTTTGATAATGTATTTCTAGAGGTTTGATAACTCTGTGCTAAAAATAAAATTCCCCTAGAAAATGTGTTAACTATAATTGATATTTTGGCTGTTTTTGCATGACTTAGTCACTAACATAACATTCACTGATATGAGATGTCTCTTTTGCAGAAAAAAATGCTATTTACCAGCACTAGGATAAAAGAATAGGTTTTAATTTGATTAATTCTTGGAGTATATAAGACTACCCCTACATATGTGCATGTAACTACATGTTTCTATTGCATAAAGAAATTTTAACCTAACACAGAAGTTTACTCACCAAAACACCATCATATGAACCAGACTCACTCGTCAGGAAAGCAAACATAGCACACAGGTAAGGATGGTTCAACTGCAGTCTTAGAGTGCTGCACATTTCTCTCCAAAGTGAGTTCTTCTCATCTGTGTAGCCTGACAGAGCCATTGCTACGACATTAAGGTTCAGATCACCTGATTTATGAAAATCAATCAATGAAACAAGATTATTCAAGTTAAGGACTTAAAAAAAAATCCAGTTAAAACTGTAAATGAAAGCATCCATTTGAAACACGACGACTTGTCAGGATGCAACACAAAATGCAGTAGAATTAACACTACCTAAGTTAATGTGCAGAAACTATCACTATCTACTTAAAGCAAATAGATTTTGCTTTAAATGCATCTGTTCAGGTAAGCTAGCATCTACATGCATGAGTCTCTTTAAACATTACACTACTTTTGGTATTTTGAATGAACTATCCTAAAAGACTGGCATTATCATAATTCATATCCACAAGAAGTGAAAAGACAGGATTGTATATCCAGCCTTTGTTTAACAGACCTAGCTGGAGGATGACAATTTTACACAGACATTTCAAGCTAAGAAGTTTCCTAAAAACATGAAAACTATTTAATCTAAATATTCATTCTGTTAGAAAGTTTAATTTTATTCTTGAATTTGAAAATAGCATGTCTTCACTCTGAATACTCCCTGTGGAAAGCACAGACAGACACTCTTTGCCCCAGCAATTCTATTAAAGTAAAAAGAATCCCACTAGTTATGAACATATGTCTTTCTGGGGCTTTTATCAGTAAGAAATTCTGAAACATACGATCTATTTTAAATAGATAGCATGGCATATGGTAGTCTGACAAGTGAAAATCAGGATTTGTCAAGCTCCAAGACAAGTGTTTCAAGCAACAATTTTACAATACAACAGGCATTTCTTCCATACTATTTTCCATAATTCTGTTAACAGGAAAGATCTACTAACATGATACAGTGCCAAAATAAAAGAGTAAATACAATACACACCTTTTCCTGAGGAAGCCCCTTTATTCAGAATTTGTATTGCTCGCCGTATGTCCAAGTTGAAAAGTGCTACAGCAGCAGCTCGCTCCCAGTCTCCTTCCTGTTCCAATGAATTTAGGAAAGGTTCCACATCTAAGTCTGTTCCCTTCTTTATCCACCCACAGAGCTGCAAAGCCAAAGATCTCTCCTCGCTCAGATATTGAATAATATCTGCCTGTCTATCAGATCCACTCCTGCTTTGCCTGAGGTTCTCTGTTGTTCCTAGAAATGGGAAATAAATTATGCTTAAATCACAGTTTCAATTGCAATCACAACACAAGGCTTTGACTTCAATCATTAAGCAGGATACAAAGCTGAGTATCACATTTTCATGTACTTCAACATCACTTACAATTTCATGGTAAGGAGCAGTATGCACAAAATTATTTTGATCTGCTAAAAATTATGCACCTAAGCTTGACACATATTCCTCACCATTTTTCCTTCTTCTACCACTTGCTACATTTGACAGGAGTTCTCAGCATGTTCAAATTAAAAATACATAATACACAGTCAAGCACCTGCTCTACCAGTTCTCAGCTAGCATCAATGTGTTAGAGGCCTTCCCACTACTGAAGACTCGTTTTTTGCTCCAAGAAGCATAGTTATTAATGACATATATTGAAGAGAGAAAGAAATATTCAAATAATAAATTATACTAAGAAAAATTTCAGCAAGCATGAAAGGCAGAATGTGATGAACCAGGAGTGATCACCAGAACAGGTCAGCTTATTTAAACATAGTTGTACTTAATACATTACTAGTGACTACAGCAAAGTCAGCTTTCTAGAACTACACCCTGATGTGGAGCTTTGAAAATTATAATAGTTATGCAGGGAGCAAGAATTCTTAGTCAAAACCCAAATGCTTGAAATAGTTCAAAGATTTACTTCTGAGGATACTATGCTTCTACAATTACTGACTTTCCAAGAACTCTGGAAACTGAAAACTCTGGAAATTACTGCTAACTTACATTATTAAAACACAAACAGAAATACTTTGTTTTGATATTATAAACAGGCCCTTTGAACAATTGCCAAAGACAAACCCATGAGTGCATCTTTCTGCAAACATACTACAACAATAGTTGCAAAGTTGGAGCTTTCTTACCCAAAGATGACTTCACAATTGATTTAATGCCAGCGTAAACTAAGGGACCTTTGTTTCCTGTAAGTTTTTGATCCATATCTTCAGTATACTGCTTCATAAGTATTTTCATGTATAGGAAGCCTAATTTTTCCCAAAAAATGTTTTTAAAAATTTAAAGTCACATCCTGTTAACATATACAAAGTATTTACAGGATAATGCATTATATTTAAAGATTTCAATGCATTTTATGTAAGTGGTTTTAATATAAAGGTATATTACTTCCTTAGGACAAAAATTACAATAAAATAAAGGATATAATGCAGAGTGTACCAAAGCGATTTCAGCTGAGGATCTTCATTTCCAGCTAGGAGGTGATTTCTCCAAACTTGTTCAGTATCAAGACCATACCTTGACAGAGCTCTGAGGCGCATTTTAGTTGCTATGTCTTTTTCCAAGGAACTAGCTTTTCCTTCTTCTGTACACTCATACAAATGTCGTCCACAAGCCCACATTAAGGATGTCACTGGGCTCCACGCAAGAGAAATTCTTTCAAAAACTGTGAAGTCAGACATAGTCCTGTTGGGAGTCACTACTACCATTCGATTTTGACTTGTGGGATGCCAGGCAAATGAAGCAATGTAATTTTCACATGGTTGGACACTTCGTTCAATTATTGTTGGCTCAGTTTCATCTCCGATAGGGGTGGGAGTATGCTGCATGTCATACAATCTAATGATGTTACTATCCCTTGTTAAAGTAGCTAACAGTCCAGTCCTAGTTGGACACCATGCAACTTTTGTTAAGGGTTTCGGTTGCTCCGTAAGGGTCAAAACAGGCTTTTCAAACTTTCTTAAATCCCATATGGCAACCTGACCTTCATAGAAGGAAGCAACACGATCGTGGAAATAGGGATCAACAGTCACTCCTTGGACAGCCTTGGTGTTTACAAATATTTTTTGGCTTGTGTTTCTAAGATCAAAGATAGCCAGATTTCTATGCATTCCAGCTAACAGCAGCTTCTGATCCCGTGGAAGCCAACAGAGAGAGAGACAAGCATCATTCTGTCCTAATTCATATAGTGGTTTGGTTACTACCAGGCCTGCTTCTGCATCTCCTGCTGAAAGCCTTACCTTCTCTGTAGCAACAGCAGTCTCTGGGGCATATTTGCTGCTGATATCCCAGATCAGTACTGAGAAGTCGGCTCGATGTTTATCTAACCCAGCAGCAAGCCAGTTGCTATCCAGCGGGTTCCACGCCAGGGTATTGCATTGCCGAGCGTGTTTGGGAACAAACTCTTTGCCTATCAGATCTTTAGATTTGGAGTTGTGATCTTGCCCAAGGCTGGTAAGTACCACTCGGCCATTGGCCTGTCCAACAGCAAGGAGACATTCAGGATCATACTTGGGATACCAAGCCACACATTTCATGTACGGCGTATCCGAATTTATTGACAGTAGTGTAGCTGTAGTTTCCTCCGACAACCGCAAGGACCCTGCCTTGAGTTCTGAACTTACAGCAGAGTCAATGTGATAAAGGCTCAGCTCTGAATCGCACACAACAAATCTGTCAACGTGGTGTGGAGCCCACAGGATATCAGGTTTGGAGCCACTCATGGCTAGGGTAAGTTGACACACAATTTAAGCTCTGCTAAGAAGATTCAGGTGATATCCATGCATACGAACTGTTGAGAGAATAATTTGTAGCAAGATTGTCAAAACCCAAGATCTTTTTCAATCTGAAATGATCATTAAACAAACAAAACCAAATGACTTTTAGCCCAAGAGTTTAACTTATAACACATTTCAGGCCAAATCCTTAAGCATTCCCCTCACAGCACATGTTGTTTCTGCTGGTACGTATGTACTGAGACAGAACCAACACGGCAATCTGCTACAAAGTGATGACAACAGGATTTGCTGTGTTTACAAACTCCACACCAGTATTAAGCAAGAAGACATTACCCGAGATGCACTGTGGCAGGATACGTGGGTGTGCCGCTGGGAAAGAGCCACTCCCTCAAACACCTAGAAGAGAATTTCTCTGCCTAATTAAAAAGCATTAAGTGACAAAAATTAGTCTGTCAGTTTTATCTAAAGCCCACTCCGTAGGCTAAAAAGACTTCCCTTCTTGGAAGATTTCAACAGAAATTCAAATTATCATTTTATTGTACAGTTCCTAATCCCACCACCTGCCCCAATGCTACCTTGTCTCCGTTCGTATCTGGTCCAGCAACATTCAAATAGACACATTACTATCAAAACTCCCTTCACACTTTCGGTAGCTGCATGCCCAGAATCACTACACACGCCTACATGCAAACAGACCCCACAGATGCTATACACCTCTGCAATTATTCTGGAAAAGAACATGCAAGACCGCGAAATATGAAAAAACAGCATTATTTACTCCACTTGGGCCGCCTCCGTGTGCCTGCAGGTCAACCCCCCGCCCGCCTCCGTGGGGGCGCAGGGCCCCCGGCCGCAGCCCGTTCCCGGCAGGAGGCGGCAGCAAGAGCGGCCCCGAGCCGGGAGACCGCCACCCTCCCTCTCTCCGTTCCCGAGCGCGGCAGCCGCTCACCCAGCCCGCGGGAGGCTGCAGCCCGGCCGCTGCCAGGGGCGCCGCCGCTCGGGCAGGGGAACGGGAAGCGCACGAGGGCTTCTGGTTACGGCGGCGCTTCCGGCGCGCCGGGGAAGCGGAAGCTCCGCGCGCAGGCGGCGCTTCCGGTGGGCGAGGCCGCGTGGGCTTTTCCGGTCCCGGCTGCGCTCCTCCCTCCCATTGGCGTGCGGGGGGGTCACGTGCCCCGCGCGCTCTGCGCGCGCCCCCGCCTCCTCAGCGTCCCTGAGCGGAGCGGGGCGGGGCGGGGCGGGGCGGGGCGGGGCGGGGCGGGGCGGGAGCGGAGAGAGCCCCGGGGCGGAGAGAGCCTGGAACGCTCGGGACGCGCGCCTGGCAATGAGTAATGGCTGCGGCCCCTTCCAGCCTGAAAGGTTCTGTGGCCACAAAGAGCATTAAATTAAGACAAAATTAAGATAATAAAAAGCGGTTATATTTATTGAAGGGCCTCCAGGTACATTTAGGACAGGCGAAGCCCCCCCGCCCCCAGGGGCTACACCCAAAAATGGACCTGGGGTCGCGGGTTTTCACACCTTCCTAAGTTTGGTCCCTGTGCATAATGGGGGTTAATCTTACAAGTACAGCTTCAGGTAATGAAGGCATTGCCCAAGTTTGTTTCCACCCCCCAGCTCACTGTTGTTTGCATTTCTCAGGGCCAGAAACAGAAAGGTGTCCTTGATTCCCAGACCTAGAGTGGAATTGTTCTGTCCGACCAAAATGGGAAAGTTGTAGCTCACACTCTAAATGGAGTTTAGAGCTATACACTCAAGAATTGCAGGATTACACATATATGAAAAATACAGAAGCTAAAATCCTAAGGTTTCAATTCCAACACCCCTGCCAAGGACAACTCCCAGTGTACCACGTTGCTCAGAGCCCTGTCCAGCTTGGCCTTGAACACTTCCAGGGATGGGACATCACAGTTTCTCTGGGCGACCTGTGCCAGTGCCTCACCACCCTCACACTAAAGAATTTCTCCCTCATATCCAATTTAACTCTATCCCCTCTTTCTGGGGATCTACTCAAACAGCCAAAGCACTGGGGTTTTGGGACTACATAACATCTCTGGGCAACTTTTCCCATTATTTGATGGCACAGTGAGAAAGTTTTCTTACATGTAAATTACCTGACCAAAAAAAAAAACCCCAAACCAAAACCCAAACATATTTCCTCACTCCTATGTGATTAGGATTTTACAACCTGTTTTTCTGCAAGCCATGGAGATGTGAGCTTTTAACTTTTCCTTTTGTTTTCAAAGCTCTTTAAAATAGTCTGTAATAAAAATTATAAACTGAAGTACTAATTGGACAATTTTAGATTCTCTCAGAATAACTTCCTTCTTATAGAAACAGTGATATTTGGACTGGAAATATTTAAATACCACATTTTTAAAGTTTTCTTCACCCCTGTTAGAGTCAGGAGATTAGTTCCTTACCTTAGCTGCTTCTCTTCCTTTTTCATAAAAGAAAGGAAATGCATATACTTTGGCTTCCTTAGTAAATATTTTCTGACTTTTTTTTTTTTAAATTCTTTTGAACTACAGCATATAATTTTTAATGACTTTTCCAATGTTTTTATAACTTAGCAAAGTATTTTTAAGAAAATGTATGATAAGTCGTAGTTCATCCATCATTTCAATAATCTGCATGTATTCAGTACCTTTAGTTTAAAAATGTGTATGGAGTGGCTTTGAACATCATTTGTGTTAATGTCTGTTGTCTTCTTTCTTGTCTCTAAGCATAGTGGAGAATATGTGTTAAATTTTGACAGGGTTTATTAATTTAAGCCACAAGTGTAATTTAGTGCTGCAACAATTAGTTGTCTTAGATTTCATGTAATATTCCTTTCATTTAAAAATCACTTTTCTTCATAAAACCAGATGATTTTTTTTCCTTAATAACAGAAATATTTAAGAGGTCAGCAGTTGTTTTGATAAATAAAATAGACCAAAGCGTGTGGAAAAAAAAAAAAAGTAATTCAGAATAAGTAGTCTATCATATATCAAAGGCAAAATTGGCAGCCTGGATTTTCGTGTTTATCTGTTTCATTTTCATCATTCCATTTCCTCTGCTGCTGTTGAAGTGGAACACAGTGTCTTTTTCACATCTGTTTCCAATAATCATCTAGTGGTTCTTTTTATACCAAAAATAAAATTCAGTTTGTGTATTTCCATGGGAAAATATTTGAGTTCCTTTTATAAATGTGGGTAATACTTTCAATAATCACACCATCTAACTTTGATTCTAAGAGTAAGTTTTTCAGGTACTAGGGAATCAGCAGCTTAACTGTCTGACATCTAACTTATTTCTTGAATCCTAATGGTGGTCTGAATACACTACTAACAAATGCACAAGCTGCAGAAGAGCTGTTTCCCGTGTCTTTGGCACAAGAGAGATTCAGAGAAATTTTAAAATGAAAGATGGTATTTTGAAGCAATAGATGCTGTTACTACAATGACAGGTACAGAGTAAGTTAATAGAAACATAAGAGCTAATTGAGGTTTCAGAATGCAAAAGAATATTTCCACCCAAGAGACCAGTCACAGTTACTAGAACTGTTACATGAACTGTTGGGTCATACATGTTTCATATTTGATCATTCTACCCTACACAGAAATTATATTTCCTATGTTGATCTCAAAATAAATATTTCAGTATTTATTTTAAGCAATATTTCATTAGTGAGGTTGTGAATTCCTCTAATGTTTCTGAACCTTTTAAACTCTTGGATCTTTGCTTCTGTTTTCCATGCCCTGATTTACCCTTTTAGTTTGCATGTAGCTGTCTCCGCATTTGCATCTTTGTCCAATAGCAGCATCTTTATTTGTAAATGATAGAGAATATTTGTTTAGTTTTGAGGCTTTACCTAGGTAGTTATTAATCTCTTGTTAACCATTGTGTAACAAGTGATTTTTATATTTTGTTGTTTCTTGTAACTCATATGGTTAAATAAACTTACACATTTAAACCCCCAAATCATTAAGGATCTAATTCAGCTTGACTTTCCTCAAATCTCCTTTTAATCCTTCATTTTTTGGTGTCTCAGATATTGCCCACACTTGTGATCAGTCCCTGTTATATTCCTTGTAAAATCTGCTTATTTCTAATGTCAATTTATGTGTAACAATTGCTTTCATGCCATTGTATCTCAAACTATTTTCAGCAATTTCTCTTCGTGGATGATGTATAATTTTTTTTCTTTGCTCTGACTGCAGAGTATTCCAAGTTTCCTCTATGTACAAGTCTCTGAGTTCTTTAAGAATTTTTAATCATGTGGAGATTTCATTCAGTGAAAGCTCCATTTTGAACTTATTTTCTTCTTTAAAGATACATTAGAATTCCTAAGAGATCAAGGTATACCAAGGTTAGTTAATATTTTTTTTAGATATTTACTGGAAGCTCTTCCTTCCCTACAACTTTCTTATGCCTTTTCATATTGGATTCCTGGAAGGCTGGCTTTTTGTTTTGTTTATGTTAATCTCCGAGATTTGTTGTGTTTGTGTCATGTCTGGTCGAAGGGAACTAGCCAAAATAGCTAAATCCTTTTGGGAATAAAGAAACACCTCTTTTGGGAATAAAGAAACTCCACCTTCTGGAGTTTTGTATATTTCAATGCAATGTTAACACTGGGTTTAAAGATATGCCAATTATTAATTTAGTTATCTAAGTCTACTGCTGCTCTTACAGAAAAAGAAGAAGTATATATTCTGTCATTGCTATTTTTAACATTACTACTGGTTTGGGTTATGATTACTTAAACTTGCAGAAGCTTGATGGAGCCTAGCAGCCTGTTTCAGAGTAGCGTTGTACTTCTCCGTGCCATGATGCATACCTAGTAATATTGCTTTATCTGATTTGTATTCATTACACAGAGAGTTTGAAGCTGGAATTTTGAATAATTTGGAATTATCATTTAATTTTATACAATTTCATGTTAAAAACAATTCAAGTTACTGTATTCAAATGCCATATATTTTCAGGGTGAAAAAGGTTCAGAGGATCCAGTAGGTCCAGTTGGCCCACCAGGTCCTTCACCTTGGTCATTCATTAATTGAGGTATTCAAAATAAAAGGCTTTTAAGTAAGGAAGGTGACTCTTCTTTTGATGGCAGAATGGCCTTTGTCAACTGTGCAGGCTTGGATAAGAGTTAAAAAACTCTTGGCTTCACTTACTCCATTAATGCTAGTGATAGTTGCTGTACTTATTATTCAGTGGGTGCATAGAAATGTGAGCAAGGGGAATTGAAATAAACACAGCAAGAATTTTACAGGTACATTTGTTTTCTTTTGAAGATAACTGCTGCATTTTATTAATTGAAAAACTGATTGGTGGAAGTTTAAAAATTATTTTCTTAGCTAATCTTTTTTAGGGTATCCAGGCTCCTGAAGGAAAACCTGGATCTCAGACTTTGAGTATTCAAAGTCCAAAGGTAACCCGTGAAAAAAATCCTGATTTTAGAAGGATACAGCAGGGGATATGTGTGACAGAGGACAAGGCTTTTTATATATTAGAGCTTGTATTCTTTCAGAAAAATTCATTAAATAAAGGGTAACTCTTCAGTTATGATCATTGTAGGCTGTTAGAGAACTCCTCTTGAGCTCTATCGTGTGTTAGGATAAGCAGAGTCATAGAGGATTTACAAAAAGTTGCTTAAAGAATTTGAAAATGAAATATGCTGGTTTTTAACAAAATTCCATGTTGCTGAGCCTGACCAAATCCCTTATTCAAACTGACAAATTTTTGTAGCCACAAAATGGCTGTACAATGGATGCTACACATTTGGCCATCTTTTCTTTAAGCTGTTATTGAAGTAAAACATTTACACAAATAATTCTAAATTGGAATTTTGGATGGGTTTTGGTGTTGTGGTTTTTGTGGGTTTTGGTTTGGTGGGTGTTTTTTGTTTTGTTTAGGGTTTTTTCTTTTTTTCTTTTTTGGGGGGTGGGGGGTATATGTTTGTCCTTTTTTTAGGGACAACAAAGTGAGCCTGGTCCAAATGGAAACTGTGGAATTTCAGGAATGGGACTGCCAGGAAGTAAAGTGAATCCTTGCTCTGTTTTCTTACAAATATAAGTAATAATTTACCTTATTGCTAATGCAAAACACTTCTCACGCCAGTGCTACATAAGTGACACAAGACTGTCATTTCACTTCTCTGATAACCTAGAACTGTACCTAACTTTAGCAGGTCATACTGCTTTGCCAATGCATTCACTTTTAGCTTTTATTAACTTTGCAGTACTCAGAAGATCCATGTGATGTACTGATGCTCTTAATCTGGGTATCTGAAAGAGAGGAATGTGTGAAATTGGTATTTAGAATCTCAGGATCAGGTAGGAACTAAGGAGTAAAACCAGTCCTTCCAGGACATATTCTCCCTTCTCAAAGTGTTGTATCTTATTCTTTTGATATCTTGGTCTTTAGCTTCCATCCTCTATTACAAGGGCACAAAAGTTTTGTCCAGACAGTAGCCTCCTTTACCAGGTGTGTATAAATGATTAAATGCTAAATGAGTCACCTGGTATGAAGTACTATCACTACTATCATTATGCATTATCATGTAGATACACCAGAGGGCAGGATTTAAATAGCATAAATATCTTCATAGCTTAACTGTTCAGCAAATAAGTGATCCTTTGATACCCTTAATTGCAATCTGGTTTTAAGAAGGCAAGAATTACAACTTTGCTTGCACAATGTATGAATTACAATAGCACTGAGTCAAGATATATCTAGTACTAGGAACAGTGATTTTAAAATATTTATTTCAAGTTGCACCTAGTAGTGATGTCTCCTAGCCAGAGAACAAAATATCTACTATTCTTTATAGTAATAATTGTCATTCTTATTGAGTGAAGAGCACACCAGAGCAAAAAATATAAATTTAAGGCAGTGAGTTTTGATTGACACCATCAAACAAACTGACCCACAGTTTAAGTCCTCTGACATTTTATATTTGTGTGCTCTGGAATACTCACCTTCTTTCATACTTGTATAGATTGTATCATCACATTGGCATTCAATTGTGGCTTTTCAAGCAACAGAATCATAATTTATTTTGTCTGTCTTCATACCAAAGCTCTCTCTTATTTTTGTCAACTCACTTTTTATTTCTTCTTTACCATCTTTGAGTTTCAGTAATGAGAATAGCAGGCAGTATTCAAGAAGGGCAGGTATGTACCAGGAAAAAAAGGTATACATTATTTTTTCCAGTAGAAGAGATGACTTAGCATGTATGCAGGAACTAAAGGCTGTTTAACTTGAAATTCACTAGCAACATAAAATGAGTTGTACTGATAAAACTTTGCATTGCAGACTAGAGCTTTAGTATGGTCATGTAATGGGTGCATTTAGACAGATTCAGTCGTCTTGGAAACTGAGTATGCTGAGCATCCGGTACAGAGCATGTGGTTCAGGGCAGCCATTGGACCACTGAAAAGCTTTGCAGGAAGTATTAATGTTAAAACAGTGCTGTAAATCTGGAGTCATAACTTCCATCCAAAATTTGATTTCTAAGTGAATACAAAGCTATGAAAATATATACTAAAAAGACTAGTGGGGAAAAAAAAGCTCTGAATTGTAAATCAACAATCCTGTTGTGGAACTGTCAAGATTCTTACTGTACTTCCAAAACACATTAAGAAGCGAAGAAGAGCTTAGGCTGTTTCCAGTGACCAGTTAGAGACTAACATGTAACAGATTTACAGATGTTCTAGCCAGAGGAATACAACCAAACTTGACCCCATTACTGTCCAAATATAACATGTGCATCAGAACTACCAGGGTACATGTATATTTGACTAGTCAAATTGTTATGTCTAAAAATCAGAAGTGTTAACATTTTCTAATCTCTGCCAGATCAGAGGCATGCTTGCAGGTCCCCCAAAGAAGTGAGAAATCTTTGAACACATCTGGAAATCCATTCATTCAATTCTGTTTTGGCACATAGTGCAGATAAAACTTGCCAGGTGCTGGAAAAAGCTTTTATTTTTTCTATAGCTGTTGATATCATAGGCTGTTTGCAGTCTTGACCTGAGCATGCATAAGGGTAAGAATAACTTCGTAAACAATATAAGTGATCTGTATGATTAATTTGCTGCTAATGAAATGTTTGATCATCGCCAGTGTCTCTAATACAACAGATGCTGGGTGCTAACAAAAATCATCATTTGTAGCACTAAAAGATATTTAGCATAAAATATTGTGTTCCATTGAAATTCTTTGTTTTCTATGTGTGTAATAAAGACAACATTTACTTAATTAAGACAATTAGCCTCAATAAAGATGACACATATTTGACAGGAGATGATGTAGAGGTTTCTAGGAAGGAAGCCCTTTAGGATGAGGCTGCAGCTGCTGGGCCAGCATATCCTTCCTCACTTGAACTGGGTGAAGGGTGTGAGCCATGGTGGCAGGTAGGATTTTTTTCTGTTAGCAGCATGTTCCTTCAGTACATTTCATGTTAACAGAGCATGAACAGACTGCCAAATCTGTGTAGGAATGGTACTGTGTACAGTCATAGGGCAAAGGTACAGCTCTCACATGCAACCTGTCATGGCTTAACCCCAGCCAGCAACTAAGCGCTGCACAGCCTCTTGCTTACTCTTCATCCTCATCAGGATGGGAGGAATGGAATTGGAAGGGTAAAAATAAGAAAACACATGGGTTGAGAGAAGAACAGTTTATTAATTTTTTTCAACCAATTGCCCTATTAATTTTTAAACCAATAACAATAATATTGTAGTGAAAAGGAAAATAGCAAAGGGAAATAAAACCCAGGAAAAACAAGTGTTGCAAATGAAAACTATTTCCCACCAGCAGCTGGCCCATGCCCAGCCAGTCCCTGAGCCATGGCTCCCCAAACAAGATTCCTTCAGTTTTATATCCTAATCATGATAGCATATGGTCTGTGTAATAAATGTAATAGATAAATTCGTGCATATAATATTGTATCAAAGAATTGGTATTGTGATGAATGTAATAGATAAAATCCCAATCCTGCTTCTAGCCCCCCTTCCCCCAAGGAGCCATCCTCTTCCCATTCTCAGTTCCCCCGAGGTGAGAACAGAAACTGAAGAGAAGAAGGGGGGGGGGGGAGAGATCTGAGAAAATCTTTCCCTTAGAATTCTCCCTTCCAGGTCCCCAGCTTTCCCCATCCCTCAAAAAACCCCCACCCCACTCTCAGCTATACTCATATGCAAATGCAGTCGTTCCAGCTTCTCAACCACACCCTGCTAAATCATTTCCACCAGATACTACTGTAGCAACTGCAGAGTCACTCCATCCCGAAGTGTCTAACAGTTTTAGCTACCCTGTTAACTTTTAAAGTTATAAACATAAACAAGTTGTGAATTCTATTCCATGATTCTCTCTCCTATTGTTCAGAGAGCAAGATAAGGAGTAGAACTTGCCGAATGAGCACAGATAAGCTTGAAGCTGCTGTTGCCTTTCTGCTACCCCATATCCCTGTTCGTCGTCCCTGCCCCCTGTTCCTATTTCAAAAGTAGGTCGTTAGCAGCAAACCACACAGCGCAGAGTAGCCCAGGACGTCTGCAGTCTCTCTGGCTCCCTGCGACCCCCCCAGTTCCCAGTTCCTATCCACTAGTCCTGACCAGAAAGAGCTCGCTAGCTAAGATGCTTAACCCAAAAATCCTCTATCCTTTATACCTTTTTTGCAATACCTTATCTTCTTTCCACTTCCCTCCAATCCCCATGGAATAGTCTTTACAATTGAATGTTTTATGTAGTTTCCTCTAATTTAAATGTGTGTTCATATTGCAGATTGTCCCGTTTTCAGTTTTAAGAGTTTTGCCTGTCACGAAGATAAATCCTACAAGAGGCAATTTTCAAACTGTCTCTTAAGAGCGTGTGTTCCAGTAGCATTAGGCTACTAAAACAGGAAAACGCTGTTGAGTTTATGCTGTCCTTGATTAGGCTTACCAAGGGTGACTGACAACCCTGTTAGGATAGTGCCTGGGAAAGTATGAACAGTTTTTAGTTTTTTTAGTTGTAGCCGATGTTCCCTAACAAGGTAGTAGCAGAAGCTACAGGTTTTATTTTATTTTACAGCGAGGGCTAAAACCTAAACTAGGGGTGAAAGCCATAGCTGAGAAAAAGCCAGTTGGGGGGAAAAAGAAGATGCTGCCACTGAGCTCAGATCCAGGAAGATGAAGATCTGAAGCCGCAGGGCTCAAGAAAAGCCAGCGCTGCAGCCCAAACCGGGGGCTGTAGTAGTCTAGAAAGCCAGTTAGAGTATGTTAAGTGCTTTGGGCCAGTCACGTCGACAAGGCTAACCCCAAAACTTCTGTGAGCTTAGTGCCAAGAGCCGAGAGCTTAAAAGCCACTAAGTTGGCTGCAGAAATGCACTCAAAGTGCCCCTAAATACCCATTAGTTTACAAGGCAAAGAATCTAAATGCCAGTAGCTTAGCTGTGAGAAGACCTCCGAGTCCTTAAAGCACTAGCCCATGTTTAGTTTCATAAACAGCTTCATTTTAAGTACCTATTTTGCGTTTCATTATTCATTTTAAAATCTGCAATATTGACCCACTTACCCCATTTGTTATAATTGTTTGTTTTGTTAAGTCACAATTACATATGTCAGTTGTTTGGATCAATTCCTGTTGCATTTTGCTTCTTGTCAACCCTATTTGTTGTTTTCTTAATAATATAATTTCATTTTCTTGTCCATCCTAAGTATCAAGTCAATTTAGTCTATAATTAAAAGCTCAAAAGAAAAAGCAAAAAGTGTAAAAAGTTTCTATCTAGACTTCTCAGTGAGGCAGTTTCACTTCCTTTGTGCTCTGATTTCCACAGCACTTTTTAGCAGTAATATTCTGCTGCTCAGTCTAAGAAAAGCAGCCAAGTAGCATATCCATGCTGTTCCCAAAGTTTTCAGCAGCCTAAAGCTCTCTGTGTAGTCCTGCCCTGTGTCATGTGGACATCTCCCTCAGCAAGATCTCTGAGGAGCTTCCTCTTTAAAAGTTCTTGAGCGTGTTTCATAAACACCAAAAATGAAATCTGTCTTTTTTTACATTTCTGAATGTTAAATCAGATGAGCAGCTTTCATTATTTACAAGAGTTGCCTTTAGCTGAGCCATGTAAGCTGTAATTCTCTTTTGTTGACATGAGTATAAAAGCTCTAACAATGCCCTAGTAGTTAGAGGGGTTCAGATATGCCTTAGCCTTAAATTGCTCTGAGAAATGTTTCAAAATTTTAAGCAGTTTTTAAGTAATCATTTTCAGCAGTAGATTGATGCTTCCTATTTTTTCACTAATTACTACTATTGTTCTTACTTTGTGTTATGCAAGAATTGATGCTAAAGATCCCCCTTTAAAATACATGATTTGTCTAATTGTGCTAAGCTTTAGCTAGTTGCCTATCGCCCATTCAAAAGAATCCCAGTAGATTTCACTGATTTACCTAAGATACAGCAATTAAGACTGCAGAAAAAGAGTAGACCCATGCTTCGAGAATAAAGAAAGTAGAGCCACAATACACTACTCAAAAGTAGAGTGTCCTCATCTCCTAGAGATCTGAAAGTCAGATTACAGTGCCACCGATGAACAAGGAAGATCAGATAAGTTGCAAAAAAACCAGATTTTGAATGTTTTCCCTTTGTTCACTTCAAGTGTGTGTATTGTAAATTGATTTAAGTTGCTCACTGCAAAGGGGGGCGTAGACCAAAAAGATTATGTACCAACTGTTTAGAAAAAGAACAAAAGAGACTAGCCATTTCCTAGTAATTGCCACTAACTTGAGTCTACTGGAGTTAGATTCTCCAGAATGGTATCATATATATAAAAAGGGGACAAAAAGGGCAATTGGATGCTGAAGTTGAAGTGCTCAAGGTCGAGTGCAGAAAGACAATCAAAGTACCTTGCTGGTCCGATACAATCAGGTTGTCCCGGTGGAGTGCCTTTAAAAGAAAGTTTGCAGCTCAGACTGACAGGACTCCAGAAGCATATGCCTGCTGCCGAGAAGATGGATAACCCCGCCGCGGGCTGCTACCCCGTAGGCGAAGGGAAAGGCAGAGGCATGTTGTAGTAGAAAGTCCTTGTAGTCCTGAGCTGAGAAACAAGGAGACCCCCCCCCAAGAGCCCGCAGAAGCTAACCCTCAGGAAGAGATGTGAACTACGGCTAAACATGGCACCAGAGAAAACCTGAAGTATCAAAAGCATTATGATTGTCCTAAAGATAAGAGAAAAGAGTATTATTTCTTTTATGACACTCAATACAAAATTTGTAGATCAGACAAAAGGGTAGAATGCCATGACTCAAAGGCAATTACTAAAGAAGGGCAGTCCAACACACACGAATTTATTTAGGTAAATAAAAAGGTGAAGGACTGTAATAAATGTAATAGATAAATTCGTGCATATAATATTGTATCAAAGAATTAGTATTGTGATGAATGTAATAGATAAAATCGTGTCTATAATATTGTATCAGAAATTTGATTCACTGGGGATTGCACAGGGACGTCTCCAGAATTCCAGAGTCCCTTGTGCAGACAAACACATTTGCAGCTGAAAAGATAAGGCCAGGGTGGAAGATGGCCCATCCATCAAGGGAGGAACCTCACCTCGCAGCTTCTCAACACCTGATACCGATCTAGGGGAGATCTGAGATGATCACATCACCCCTCCCAAGATGAATTCCGGGAAGGACCATCAAGCAAATCTTTTCATGTGACCTGAGACTCCTTTCAAGAATTGAGAAATAGATGCATACCTGGACTCACAATGGACATAGCCTTAAGGGAAAAAAACTGTATAAAAACCAGAGACTAGAACTGATCAGGTGTGGTAGAGGTCGGATAGTACTCTTGTGCTGTCGCTCTGTCCACCCAGCATTCGATCGATGTTGTTTCCTTTTTATTGTGGCTTTTATTTCGGTGTTGAAATTGTGTTTAATAAATTTTGTTATTTTATTTTGAATTGGCCTCTAACCATTTATAACAGTCTGGGATATCCCCTGGGTCAGCTGGGGTTGGCTATCCTGGCTGTGTCCCCAACCAACTCCTTGTGCATCCACAGCCTGCTCCCTGCTGAGGTGAGATGAGGAGCAGAAAAGGCCTTGACCCTGTGTAAGCCCTACTCAGCAACAGCTGAAATATCCCTGAATTACCAGCGCTGTTTCCAGCATGAATCCAAAACTGCTACTGTGGAGAAAATCAACTCTACCCCAGCCGAAACCAGCAACAGAAACAGATTAATGTTATCTTCATCTTTGCTAAGAGCTAAGATCTCTTTGAGTTCCTTAGTATTTGTTTCACCTTTTAATATAGTTAAAGTTATATATGGTATCATACTCATGGTTCACGGCACACATGAATAGATAAGGGTGTTTGCAAAGGTGTATTTCTAGCTCAATGTCTCTCTATAAAGGGATATACCCTTGGAGAAGCAGAAAGTGAGTGCTTAAGAAGTGTTTTGTCTATCAATAGAGAGACCTTGCACCCAGGCTACATGAAGGATGTTTCTACTGACCTTAATGAAGACAGATACTTTCTTTATGTTCATTGATCAGTTGTGCCTTATTCTTTTCCTCCCTATTCTTTCCCTTTCACCAACATTTTAATGGAATCAGGAGGAAATGTCCTCTACTTCCTTAGAAGCTTAATATATTCAGCTTACTTACAAGCTCCTAGTCAACATATCCCAGCCAGCCCTAGTGTGGTATTTGCTGCTGCAGCGGGATTATATAGGGCCTGGTGGGATTCATCCCAGGGTACTCAAAGGGAAGATGTCATTGTGAGACCTCACTCAATGATTTTTCAATGGTCTTGGGAACCTGGAGAGGTTTCAGTTGTCTGAAAGCTGGCAAATGTTGGCCAAAGTTTCAAGAAGGGCTAGATGATGGCTCTGGTAACTACAGGTCAGTCAGTCTCACATCAGTGCCTGGTAAAATTATGAATAAGATTATTCTGGGAAGTAGTGAAAAACTCCTGAAGGACAATACTGTCATCATCAGTCACCGCCAGCATGCTTTCATGAGGGAAATATCCTGCTTGTCAAATTAATTTCCTTTTATGACAAGGTAACGCACCTAGTTGATCAAAGGAAGCCAGTTGATACAATCTTTTTCGATTTCAGTAAAGTTTTTATACTTTTATACATGTCTCTCACATGATCCTTTTGGACAAAATGCCAATCACACAGCTGGATAAACACATCATGTGTTGGGGAAGATGAAACAGGAAAGCCTTATAAATATGACAGCTTTTTTTTTTCAGAGAATATGAAACATATAAGTGAAATAGAGTTGAAGGCAAGTCTAAGATGCCGAGCTTCAGTTATGTTAGGGATTAGGTTTGTTTCTTGTTTTGTTTTTTTTTTTTTTACTTAAGGAATTTTTTCCCAGGAGTTGCTGGGCAACTAACTGCTGGGTATTCAGTACTCAGGTAGGACAAAAGGATGGAGCATAGAACCTGGCTACACTTTTTTTTTTCTTTTGTCTCCGGGAATTTCTCTCAGAGTGGAGGGTGATGCGAGGTTTTGGGGGCAGGAAAAAGACGGGGCTTGGGGGACAGCTTGCTCTCTTGCTCTCGGCATCGGCATCGGGGAGAGGACGGTCAGGCTGCTGCTTGCTGCAGGAGGAGTTTCACTGGCACCACCGGGTCCAATCCTGAGGAATCTACCATCATTCTGCTCGTGTGCCCAGGAAATCCTGAGCTCACCTCTTGCTGCCCTGCTGGAGCTGGCCCAGCCCTGTCTCACCGCTGCTTTCTCGGCTCTGCTTTGAGGTTTTTTTCTGCTACACTGTGGCCCTGCACTGCCCCATCCTGCGGGACATCCCTGCCCTCCCAGTGACCACCGACGGAGCTCTGGATTTTATCCAACCCACCAGCCCGGGATCCCTCACCGTTCCAGCTTGGTGCTTTTCGGAGTATCAAGAGACCAGACTACCCCAGGTTTTGTGAAACCAAGCCCCATCAAGGTCCCTGGTTCTGTTCACTATTAATGCTGTAATTGTTGTTTGTTTGCCTTGTTATACCTATTAGTAAAGAACTGTTATTCCTATCCCCATATCTCTGCCTGAAAGCCATTTTAATTTTCTAAATGATAATAATTTTGCGGGGAGGGGATTTGAATTATCTGTTCCAAGAGAGGCCCTGCCCCTCTTTAGCAGATACCTGTCTTTTCAAAACCAGGACAAGTTACTGAACAACTAGAAAACAATGTTATGGTCAGCTGAAAGTAATGCCCCCTTGATGAAACATGCCCTTCTCCTTGCCGAAAGTCTAAGGGTCAAAACAGATCCTGCTAGCTCGGCAGGAAGGGTCCAAAGAGTGGTTTTTAGGTTTTAAAATATAACACTGTATGCTAATGTGGTGATTTTTATAGGCTGTATGTAAGTGCTATAAGATTTGTATCTTGTACTAGCTTGGTTAGTGTAAATTAGAATATTCACTATGGAAGAAGATTTAATGTATTGTAAGGGGAACTTCTCTCTCTGTCACCTTCTCTTCTTCGCTCTCTTCTCACCCTCTTGGACCTGCTCTGAGCTGCAGCTGGCAGCTCATAGCAGGGCCCTTTCACCCACGCCCTATGCAATAAACTGCATGCTCCAAAACTAAGCTTGACTCCAGAGATCTCTCCAGAGATCTCGGCGGTCCATCCCGACCGACCCGCTGCTCCCACAGGTGAGCAACTGGTGCAGGGGCCAGGCACGAGGTTATAGTGAACGGGGTGACATCAAACTGGTGACCTGTCACTGGTGGGGTTCTGCAGGCTTTATCTTCAGCCCTGTGCTCTTCAACATCTTCATAAGTGATTGGGACACAGGTCTATAAGGTATACTATGTAAATTTACTGATCATACTAAATTGGGAGGAGCTGCTGGCTCCATCATAGAGGCCCTGCGGAGAGACCTTGACAAATTAGAGGGCTCGACAAATACCATTTGTATAAAGTTTAACATGGGCAAGTCCCAGCACCTGGGACCGGATAACCTTGGATATTAGGATAGACTGGGGAACAAGAGGCTGGCTGGAAACGGCTCTAGAGGGCCTGGTTGATGGCAAGGTGAACATGAGTTTACAATGTGTCCTGGCAGCCAGGAGCAGGCACTGGAACAGGCTCTCCAGGAAAATGGTCACATCCAAACCTCTAAAAGTTCAAGAAACATTTGGAAAACTCCTTCACCACATGGTGTGATTTTTGATGTTGGCCTATATAGGGCTAGGAGTTGGACTACATTCATGTGGGTCCCTAACAACTCAGGATATTCTGTGATTCTGCCCTGTGACCAAGGCGCTTGCCTGGTAGGGAGTGTCTGTATAGAGGATGTCTGCTACCTTCTGCTGACCATTTGCATGTTATGATTCCTTGAGGCTTATCATTGGCATGCTCTCTCTCACCCCATTTTTTTACTTAACACTGTGATAATACAATTTTACTCTGAAGCCTGCCAATAGATAGAGCAAATATAATTTCCATGCTATATTCTGAAAGCTGCCTGCATATCTGCCTTTTCGATATCTTGTCTGTGTCTGATCCCTCAGAGGATTTAAAAATCAGAAAGAATTTCTGAGGAAACCAACTCAAGAAAAATTTTTATTTTTTATTTTTCTTAGGTTGTCATTTTTTATTGTAATTGCTAATGCAGTTGTCACCTTTGACTCCTGCAGTCCTTTCAGACTCTCAAACCATCAGGTCAGACTTCAGTTCTAGCCTGCAAGTGATGTTGTACTGCTCTCACATTTCTGATCTAGCCAGTGCTGCAACACTAACACAGACAAGCTGAAGACATGTGATTGGCTGAGTGAAGGGTAAAGATGCAGGATGCCTAAAAGTGGGGGGTTTTAATGGAAAAGTACAGTTACTTAAAGTGGGAAAACACTTGTGTTCCCAGACACTGTCCCTTTAATAAAATGACTCTCATTCAGCCCTGGCCAAGTGCCCAACTGTCTTCATTTAAACTTTGGCCAACTAAATAGCAGCAATAAAAGATAAAATGTCTATATGCAAGGTAGAGCCATCTACAAGTGGATAGTCTCTTTATTTGTAGCTTGCTTTATTTTGGTAAACAAAATATATTTTTCAGTATGACCTACAGAACATATTTTCTACACTGAAAACTTCTGTAATCCACAATTTCCTTTCTGGATGCCTTGAAAGGTAAAAGATTTTGTTAATTCCTCTCTAGTTTTAGAGGACTGCACTAAAGGTTTTTGTATATGTAACTGCTTGATGGACTTGAAAAGAAGATTTAGAAGAACTTTATATATTAAATATATTTAAATATATTTATATTTATATTGTCTTCATTATTAATGATATTTAAAATTAACTTTTGTAAGTCATAGGCTTTTTTGTGTAAATCAGTTTTAATTCAGTATTTAATTTAGTTCTGTATTCTCTAAAAATATGTTGAATCGCTCATTTAAACATTCTAATTTTCATTTTATCAGTATATTGTCATTATAATAGAATATTTTCTTTATGAAAAATACTGCACATATTCTGTAACATCCATGTAATATCAATAATATATTCATGTATTGAATTTCATTAGTAAGCCACTGCTTCTTAGAAGAATAAATTGTTCATACTGATACTCCAGACTTTTTGTTAAGAAAGAAAAGGCAGTGTTATACTCGTATGTCTTCTGTAATAAACAAATTCTACTATCTGTGTGGGCTACAGTTGAGGTGGTGCTGGTTATTGTGCTGAAATTACCTACACAGTGATTTCTTATAATAGTTTTTTATATTTTTTTTCTATAACTATGCTTCCCACAAATATGTATTTAAAGTATCTGTATTTATTTATTTACTTCTATTAATGAGGTATTCACAGGTGGCTTTTTACTTTTAACAGGAAGGAAAAGTCTATTTGGGATGAAAGTCACTATGAGGAAAAAATGTGGGTTTTTTTTCTTTATACTTCTGACTGTGATAACAAACCAGACAGTACATGGGCAAAACAGAAAAAAAGGAAAGAATATTTACTCTCCTATGCCAAAAGATGAAGGTAAAACCGTTTTCTTAAAATTTCTGATTGACTGTGTAGCATGTATCCATGCATTTTACCATGATTATTTAGTAGCTGATAACTTTCATGTGACTATGTAAAACGTGATTGTGAGAGCTGGAAAATGCTTTTTGACTACTTGGACATGGATTCCAGTTTGATCAATGATTTTCATGGACATGCATATCTCTTAAGAGAAATTATATGAAACCTGATTTTTTTGTTTGAAATTGCATGTGTTAAATTTTCTGTACAAAATCGACTATAATCCTAAAACAATCCCATCAGGACCCTAACTTGACAGTTTTCATTAGAATTTCTTGGATTTTTACAGTGAAATTTATCCTTAGAATTTTTACTGGGAAGACAGAGGAATTTTTGGGAAAATTATTTTTGCAGATAATTATCTGAAATCTGTTGTGCAGATGTTCATCATTCATAGATTTAAATTTCTTGTTCCCTTACAGGTGATATGTGTCTCATTGATATAGTCTTCATCTTGGACAGTTCAGAAAGTGCCAAAAATCAGTTGTTTGATTTACAGAAGGATTTTGTTCAAAACATAACTGACAGCATTTTCCAGATGAAGCCAGTCAAGTCTCACACGTATAGTGTCAAACTAGCAAGTATGCAGTTCAGCAGCACAGTCAGTATTGATCATCCCTTTACAGCCTGGAAAAATGTCCAGAATTTTAAGGAGAAAATCCGTTCTCTGGGCTTTATTGGTCACGGCACTTATTCCTATTATGCAGTTTCAAATGCCACTCAGCTTTTTAAAACTGAAAGCCGTAAGAGAAATGTGAAAGTGGCTTTTTTGATGACTGATGGTGTGGATCATCCAAACAGCCTTAATGTCCAGGGTATAGCCACAACAGCTAGAAGTCTTGGAATACATTTTATTACCATTGGCCTTTCTAAAAAAACAGTCCAAGAAGAAAAATTGCGCATGATATCTGGTGATTCATCCTCTAAACATGTCCTATCCCTGGATGATCAGAACCTGGTAGTTGATGTAGCACTGCAGCTGGTAAGTTATGCTGATGTTAATCTTGTCACGTGTCTATCCTTGGCAGATTTAATTTAATTTTGATTAGGTAAGACCTGCAGACAGTGCAGAGGGTTTTGTGGTGCCTTCTCTGCTACAGCAGGAGTCAGGGCAGATGGAGCTTCCTCCTGCCAGCCACTCTCCAAGGAGTTGTGTGCTTGGATAGTAGTAGTTTAGCTGAACTGATCACATTTCCCGGCACACAGAATGTGTCTCTGAACATATGAAAATACTTTAGAAGGTAGCTTGATCTCATGCATAATCACTGAGTCCTTCCCATGTATATTCTGTTGTAGGGCCTTCCACAGGAAGGTTTCTGCTTAGGAAGTCTTTTCACAGTCCCCATGGATGGCAGTGTACCTTAATACTGTCTGTTTAGCTATCCCATTAATTCTCACGTGTTGTCTGATCACTGCATATCACATGCAATAACCCTCTCTTCCTACCAAGAACTCTTTTCCGTATGAGTAGTTCCACAGACTGGTTTTTGTCCCGTTGAGGAGGGAATGAAGGATGAAGGTATTTACCATCCCTACCATTCACCTTGGAGATTCTATAAACTAGAGAGGAAAAATTAGTACTCTGTTAAATTAGATCATATCTATATGAAAGTAATATTTTTATTTTATTTTATTTTCAGGAAGCCTTGCTACAGAAGCAGGTAAGGGTTTTGAGCTTTTTGTTTGAGTACTCTTACTGACGCTAGACTTCCCAAAGTCTGCTTCTTCTATACTGCACCTATACTTGAGGATTAATCAACCTTCCATCTCTGGTTAAATTTTCTGACCATAATTACTTCTATTTTAACTTTCCTTCATTTCTTCTGTCCTTTCCCCTGAGAAATCTATGCTGTTAGCTCATTAGTGAGTAGTATCAACAGTAAGACATAAAGAACTTTTCCTACAAGAGTGGATTAGGTGTACTGCAAGATATGCAAATTCATTTGTGGTCTTGTTAGAAAACAATAACAATGTTAAAATGGTTCAAAATTTATGTAAGGTTTCACAGTACTGTGTACTATGTATATGCTATCTTAAACATTTGTAATTATTACAGTGACTGCAGTCACTACAGTAAGACATTTATTTTTGTTATAAATAAATCAAGTAATGGATTTTGGTTGGTCTATATGGAAGTTTATTGTTGATTATATGAGAAATAAATATATTAGAACATCATTAATTTCCTATTATTTCACTATTATGTTATGTAATCTGTGGCTAGGCAAAACCAAAATTTTTTGCTTTAAGACTTTGAAATAATATATTTCAAAAACATTCTCCTTTATCTTTCTGTTAACCTTGTAGTGTGTGCAGAAGATCTGTGAGTGTGAAAAGGGAGTAAAAGGAGACAAAGGTGATTCAGTAAGTACGGATTTATCTAGGCTCAAGAATTTGAATTTTAATCTAGATCAATACTGCACAGTACTTTATTTGGTTACTGTGTGAAGTATGTAAAAAACAAGACATTAGCTGTGTATGTACTTCAAAAAGATTTTTTGTAGCATATCATGTTGGTAGTGAAAGGCCATTTTTTAAAAAAGCTCAGAAAAAGAATCTATACATAGTCAAATACTATCTTGAAAATATATTTCTATTATTGGGTAATAAAACACTGTGGATAAATAGGTGATTTTGGAGCCCAAATAAAAAAGGTTATTCTTGAATCTTGCAATAGGGAAGGAAAGGTTCATTAGATAAAGGTTTTCACCCACCACCATCTTCTATTTTTGTGAGGGGTAAAGGTTCAAAAGTCTGAGGGTAATAGATATATGAGGAAAGGTCTAAAACTCTGCCTCCAACACTCTCTTTTCTCTTGTGATACTTCAGCACATATTTCTTGGCTCTAGTAAGAAACAGAAAAGTGTGAGTTCAGACAATGAGTGACCTCTCTGATCATTTTTCTGTCTTTAATAGTTCCCCCAGAGACAAGCAAGGTACACTCAGAGGTTTTATTGTCTTTCTCCCTAGACTGTAATGGGTCAACCATACCATTAGCAGGTTATGACACCAGAGCCTATCATTCAATCCTTGTGGAAAATATTCATCTGGATAGTGTCCACCAGAACCTCTGTTTGCAATTTGAAATTTTAGATCCAAGAATTTTTAAGTTATATTATTCAAAATCATTGTATGTAGCTATTTATACAGATGTGTACACACCAAACTTTCTAGTCCCCACCATCATGATCCTCCAAAGAGTAATAAAAAATGGTGCACTAATTTTTTTCCTTAGGGCTGCTGAATATTGACCCTAAACAATCCTTTTTTTTTCTAAGCAGAGAAGATGAGATAGTGGTGGTTAATTGAGAAATGGGAAGGAAGAACTGTGTTTGTTTTCTGTAATGCCTTCCTGATTAGATTTTTAGATGCTTTGTAGAAAAATTAATTATTGTTGAATATTGTTCAAAAAAAATTTGTAGATACCTTTTAATACCAGAATGGGTTTAGCTAAATGAGTATTGTGTCACATGTACCATACTTGAATCAGTGGGGATTTCTACCAAAGCATATTCCAGAATGATTATGGACTAAAATATAGTCTTGGACAAGCTGGAGAATTTTATCCTCACAATGATAATAACACTTTCCTGCTTTGTTTCAGGGCAATGCTGGCAGCAAAGGGGAGAAAGGTGACCCAGGACCAAAAGGAAACAAGGTAATGTGAATTTAAAAGACATAAAGCAAATTTCTATCCAGTTATTCAAAACATATATGTGAATATAACTAAGGAAAAGTATGTTAAAATAACTTACAAATGTTGAGGTTTCCTAGTTTATAGTTAGCTGCTTTAGAAGTGTGAGATAAAAATTTAAAACTAAATTGCTATCAAGTTAACACTGCCTATTGTTCCAGTTTTTCTCTGAGAGATGAGGTCTCTGAATATAGCTGAAGGCTCTTTAGGTTCCACAGACCTTTCTAACAGTACACAGATCCCTTGATCAGAGTGCTTCACTCTAATAACTAAGATTTCAGTCATCTAATAACAATAGTTGAGTTTTCTATGTTAATGATCAGGAAATGTGTATACTTTATTGTGGAAGGAGGAAGTGTGAACATTAGTAAATAGGAAAAACCAGTTTTGCTTTATAACAATGTTCTTGGGTTTAGTGCAATAGGGATAAATGAAACTGCAAAATGTATTTCAATTGTATTCCTTTGCTTCCAATAGGGTGATGCTCAAAAAGGAGATCATGGAGAGAAAGGTGAAGAGGTATGTGACTACTACAGTGGCTAACTCAAATTTTGTCTTTTCACATTTTCTGAACTAAAAATGTTGTTTTCATTTTTATGTGTCTACTTTAGTCACTGATTTGAAGCCCCTACACTAAGGCCTGGTTTACAGAAGCATGTACACTGAGAGAAACAGTCTAACCATGTGCTTAAATACAGAGATGAGATGCTATTGAGAGAAGGAGCTTCTGAAGCTGTGGGATTTTGAATTGACTTGCATTAGACTTATCCCAAAGATAGAGCTGATAAAAAAACACTACATAGTTCTTTGGTGGCTTCTAACAACTGATAATTCTCAGAATTCTTGTTGATTCACTGGAGAAAGAGTAACACTACTCTCTGTATAAGAATAACTCAGTTTAAAAGTCCCATTTAAATAGCAGCATGTATCTATTAGGAGGCTGGCAAGCTGAGTGGCATATTTACAGTTATTATACGAGTGAAAAATGCACATCTAGGTTTGCAGAGAATTGTATGTTAAACAATTTCAGAAAATATTTTATTGTTGTGAATAGTTGAACTTCTGAAAGATAATTCTTTACTGGGGGTGGGGTTTTTTCTACTTAAATTAGCAGTATGTTAGGCTTTGCTTTCTTTTTTGTGATTTTTTCCTTTTTTCAATTTTTGAATAGGGAGCTCCTGGCTACAAGGGAGAAAAGGTAAGTTTTTTGTAGAATAGAAGTAGTCTGAAAATAAGTTGTCACTTGCTGACAGTGTATATGAAAAAATGGAAAATAGACCTTGTCTTGTCTTTTTGTCATTAAAGCTCCTAATGCAATCCCTAGAAGTAAATTCAAAATTTATCTAAATGCTTACTGATTGGATTTCTGAAATAAAACAAAAACTCACAAAATCAGAGAATGTAATCTAAATATAAAAAAAGAGAAGTGTAAATGACCAGGAATACAGTTTTTGGAAGGAAAAGGAAGTTGGGACTTGAATAAGAGGTTAAGTGGAAAGAGAGAAAATATTTACTACAAACACAATGTGACAATCATTAGCTTTTGAAAAACTTACTATAAGGAAGTTTACTTTTAACCTATTTATAACTTGCAAAGGCTAATGCTTGATCAAGAGAATTTTCAACATTGTCTCTCCAAGAAGATAAAAAAACTATGCATTTCAGTGACTTGCAGGATTCCAGAGATGAATTGCAAAGTGGACCATCATAGTCAGAAATGAATCTGAGATAATCCCATTTTGATTTTTCTTGGTTTGACACTTATCTCTCTACATTGTTAATAAAAGCAATGCCTCTATGAATCTTTGTATTCATTAGTAAAATATTTCAGTCAATTTTGTGGTAAGATTTCATGAAAATGGGAACAGTAAAGTCATATGTCTACTTTTCATGTGTCTGTTGAGATGTTAAATCATCAGTGAAACACTTAGTTCTTTCTTCATCCCATATGTGCAATCTCAAAATTGTTAGGAAAATCTCAGACATCACAGTAATGAAATCAGAGCATGGAAAGGATCTCTGGAGACAGTGCAGCGAGGTGGAAAACTGCAGCAAAACTTATTAGATATTAAATGTATTATCCTCTGATATAAGCTGGATGTTTTTCAGGCATTTTCAGGAATACCTGTCTTGAGTAGAGCAGATCTTATCTTCTACAGACCACATATAATGATGCCACTGCCACTCAGAGTCAACTAAACCTCTTGTACTACTGCTTGCAGAGTCTTTAATGCACGTAGTGTAATCAAATCATCTTGTTTAGTTGTGAACCCTTTGATTTCCTATAAAGGGTGAAAGAGGAGAATGTGGACCCCCAGGAACAAAAGGAG
Source organism: Acrocephalus scirpaceus scirpaceus (assembly GCA_910950805.1). Classification (NCBI taxonomy): domain Eukaryota; kingdom Metazoa; phylum Chordata; class Aves; order Passeriformes; family Sylviidae; genus Acrocephalus; species Acrocephalus scirpaceus. The sequence continues at coordinate 127,934,528 of OU383773.1, forward strand.
AAATAGTAAGTATAATTTTTATTTGAACTGTTTCAGGTTGATGAAGATACTAGTAAATCATGTAACATATTCACAAACACAGCTTGAAACATCACATATGACTTTATGTGAAATGTCTACTAAGCTAAAAGGAAGCTGTTCAAAAGCTGGCAAAGCAGCCAAGAAATCTGGATATAGAAAATATGGCAGGTCTGCCAGAAACCTGCTTGCTTCATTTCTGTTGAAGACAGTGATGAAGAAAACTTTGTCCTTTGCAAGGGATCATTCAGTTCCAGAATTCCCACCTTCAGATTCACAAATCCTGAAGACAGAACAAAGTTAGGGCTTTTTTTTTTTAAAGAAAGCATTCTAGGCTAGAAAAAATCAGACACAGAACACACATAGTCAAATGTATGAGAAGCAAATTCAGTATTCTGAGGTCAATCTTTAACTGGGGTGATAGATATTGAAACATGATTGGGAGTCCAATTTGAAAATGTTGCGTTTATCCACTACCAATTTCTCATCTCACTAACCAGACTGAATCCAGTAGTTTTGGTGCTGTATATCAGAGCTTTTTCAAATGCCATTCAGGCTTGAAATTCAGTTTGTTTGGCTTTGAAATCAGAACTGACTCAAGTCATATGTTTGTATGCTACCAAAAAGTGGCCATCATTGTGACAGCATATCACTGTTTGTACCATCCATTGCTTGTGTAGTTGGGTTGGAAATGAGCTGGAACTGAGTGAGGTTATTTCTCTCTCTCTGGTGGCTGATGCTTGGCCTGGGAGCAAATGCCAGGGAGCAGAGAATTGTTTAAAATTTCTGACCCTGAATCTCTAGTGGGGGAAGCCGATGGAGTGTCTGCATAGGTATCACTGCTAAATTTGTCAAGGCTATTAGAAGTTCAAAACGTGACACATACCTTGAAAAATGCAGCAGTCTGCCAGTGCCTTTGCCTGTACAGATTTTACTAATTAAAAGAGTAGTAAGAGAAATAAAAAACCAGTAAATTTGCTCAAAACTATTTTTGCTTTAGCAATAAATTATAAATGAGTATTGACTCTAGTGGAAGTGAAATTCTGTAGAATATGCATTATGATGATGAAACAAAAAACAGTGAAGCAGAAAGATTCTTGAATAATCTGTAGTGGTGGTGACTGGTAATAACTCATTAAATGGAGAAATCACAGCTAGTGGAATAAAAAAAGTATGACATTTAAAATTTGTTGGATGCATTTTTAATGGATTTTGTGAACTATTAGTGTGATTCTGCCAGGTTGCTGATCAGCAGTTTGAGTTAGTGAGACAAAGTTATCTGAAGTTATTCTGGTATAGAGACTGCAGCATTTTTATTAAGAATTCTGTATCTAATATGCTCCTAGGAATTAAATTTAAAAGCCTATAGCAAATAAGAACTTCTTTATCAAATAGCTAAGATGTTAAGTTGACATTCACTATGCCTGTTGTGTATGAAAAGTGTTTTAACCAAATATTGAGGGTGGAATGTAACAGGCAATTACTGAATACAGTATGAGAGCGGCAGTACTCTGGTGAGAGAATAAAGTCTCTAGGAAATGCTTGAACAGAGATTTGACTCATTACATGTATATGTCAAGTGCTTGGCATTTGAAAGCAGCTTAACATTTCCTTTTAATCTAATAATTGAATCTAATTTTTCCTCAGGGTTTGCAGGGCTCTGTGGGCCCTACAGGACCTAGGGGACCTCAGGTAAGGGAACTAAAAGCTACCAAATAAAAAGTGAAGATTACATTCTGTAAGTTTCTTCTGCATACAACCTGTCAATTCTGTGAAAAACAGCCATGTTTTTCTGCTGGCACTGGTTTTTGAAAATTAACACTATTCAATGTGTTGGGCACTTCATAGGGTATGAGGCAGAAAACTCTTGTCCTTTAAAGCTTAGAATTGTGCTATATTATACTGTACCTCATTCAGGGGAAATAAAACCCCAAAATTTATATGTGTCTTCAAAGGCAGCTCATTCTTTGCTTTGACTTTTTTGTAGGGTATCAGGGGAGAGCCAGGTCAGCAAGGCCCTAAAGGTACTCAAGGAAACAAGGTAAGATGTAGTTGTATATGTGTGGTTGAATATTATTTATATAGGAAGAGAAGATGCAGAGATTCTGTAGAACTCTTATACTCTACCATCCTTTTTTGTCAGCAGTTTTTTTTATTAGTGGTGTTATTTGTACAGCAATAACATCCCCACCTGGGTGGTGCACCATCATGTGATGAAGGCTTGGTATTGTTGGCACATGCACCCACTTTCTTATCTGGGTCTCCAAGAACATTTTGAAGAGCCACAATAGGATACAGCCAAGGACCTCTCTAGAGCCACAGCACTTAGGTCAGAATTTCAATCACCTGAATACGTCTTGACTTTTGCCATCACTTGGAAGGCTTTTTTCTAGAATATTTTTGCCTGCAATGCCTATGTTTAAAGATTTTAAGTATTTCTAGGTGAAGGTTAAAACCTTCAGTCTGAGTATTTATAATAATTTTTGATTGCTTTTGTACTGTAAAAACTCAGGACAACTTTGAAATTGGTTGAGATATGAGATTTTATGACAATTAATGCCTTAGTGATATTTAAAATAGATAATTTACAGTTAATCACTACACCTTGTTGTCCTAGGTTACAATGTAAAATTGCGCCCAAGGTTTGTATTCTATCCCCATGAGCCGTTGGAGCCAAGGTGGGGCAGTGTTTTCCTTATCTTCTGTTAACGAGCCTAACAATGCCTTGCCACATGACTCATAGATAACTTCCTCTGGGAGTTATCTCTGTTTAATGGGCCATCAAGGACCCACTGCATGACTCATAGAATGAGATCAGCCCATTGGGAGATGCTCTGCCCAGGGGGAGGAGCCAAGCATTCCCACCTGGATAAATCCAGGGTTTGGGACAACACAGGCAGCTTTTTATCCACTGGACTTCCAGAGGAGACAAGAGCTACCAGACCTTTCTACAGGAATCACTGCTTTGACAAGACCATTGCATCTGGACTGCCACTACCACCCTAACTAACAGGGTGTCAGGTATTCTGACTCTGTCAGTGGTTTTTTGTACTATTACTTTTATTTTACTTTCTTTTATTTCTTTTCTTTTCCTCTTATTAAATTGTGTTTCTGACTTGGAGTCTTTCACTGGTTTTGCTTTCAAACCAGCACACTTGTCAAGCAGAATCAGTTGGATAAAGTGTGTGATTAATTTAGGAAGTCTTCTGGTTTGCAAAACTTTGGGAGATTGCTTTAGGTGAATATGGTTGTCTTGCCCATGGGAGAATTATTAACATCAATGTTTGGTACAGAAAGATCTTTCATTTATCAGTTTGATACAAAGACTTTCTACAACAGGATCATTGATAGCCTGGCTAACAATCTAAGTTATACAAGATGAATTAATACAAAGCTGCTTTGTAAAAGATGCACTATATAAACACTCATGTTTTGTTTCTTAGGCAACAATTTAATTAGAAAATTCACAGAAATAAATTAAGATATGGGAAATGTTTATTATAAAAAGTTTGGAATATTGCCATCCATCATTATTTCCCTCCTCCTGGCAAATGCTTTTTTATACTTCTCATTTCTTTATCTACTCAGCAAAATGCTTGATTGGGAAAGCTGCTGCAGAATACTGCAGAAGTGGAAAAAGAAGTAGCATGATAGTTTAAAAGAAGCTATTCATACATGTGATGGAAAAATCATGTCTCTCTTTAACTTCAGCACAGCAAATGACTGTAATTTTTTTATCTGTCATTTCACACTGCTGAGTCCAAGACAGTAGAACCAGATACTTCTATTATATACAAAACCATATTTGTTGAATCTTGTATGTCCTCCTGTCAGTCTCTTCACATATTTTCATGGTGGTAAAATACAAACATCTTTCTCTAGAATCCATCTACATGGATATAATATTTATGGTCTGTTGTTAGGCTTTAGCTGCAGATTTTCATTAAGAGTAAGAAACTTCCCTCTTTTATCAGCTTTCAACTCCCCAGCCTCCTGTGTAAAGTCTATAGTCAATATTTTTTCATGCTCAAACATCTAAAATAATAAAATTACTGCCAGACAAGTTTAGCTAATTCATTTAGATAATTATACTTAAAGAGTATAGAAGAAACATATGTATGTTTAAGGGTTATCTCTTGTCCATACCTATGCCAAAGCTAATCTTTGGCATTTTGGAGCTTATTTGAGATGAGTGAAAAATTTTTTAATGATCAGTACAGATAATCAGTGGTTGTTTTCAGATTAATAAACAGCTATTCAGCTAGTAAAGGTCAAGGCCTTTTTTGGTTGAGACACATAGCAGTCTTTCCAGTATCTTTTGTCCTCACAGAAGGATTATTAAATTGCTCTTTTAAAATTAGTTTTCATGACACATAATACAATATCTCTGAAAAGTGGCATTATTTATAATAGCCTTGGATAAAATAAATAAGTCTATTCTTAGTGCAGTTCCTTGGCCTTTCCATTCTAATACTTTCTGCTTTTTGAGCTCATGACTTCATCTTGGTGGCATTGGTACCGGTGTGACATAACACAGAACACCACTGCAAGACTTTTATTCTTTGTACTGGGCCATGCTGAGATTCGAAGGAGTAGATTCAGTTCCTCAAAATACAAACTCCAGCTCAAGCTCAGCCTACAGATAGTTTGGGTCTCAGCTGTGGAGTGTACAGTCCACTCACGTATCTGGCTGGCTCAGTGCATCCCACACCTCTAATGCGGGTTATGGGTACGGATGCATCTTCCCAGGTGGCAGACGCAGGTGGGGACAGTGTCATCTGGGTTCTGTCTGGGTGCCACTGGCTCTGGGACCCACCAGCAGGAGACACTTGGTAGCATTGCACCTTCAACTAATTCAATTTGACTTATCTGAAGCAAGGTACCATGGTGTCCAGAAATATCATCCAAGAAATTACTTAAAGGAACTTTTCCTTCTTTACGTCTATTTTCCATATGTTTTTTCTTATTCTCAAGCTGCTGATTAATCTCTCAAATGTGAAATTTCACTGACTGCGCAATACTTACTTTCCTTCTAATGATACTGCTTTATTGTGTTGCCAGTAGTGAGTTGAAACTAAGTCCCACTGCCTGCACTGAACAGCTTTCCACAGACAGGAACTCAGCCAGCCTGTTTCCTTGTAGACATGAAAGTTCAGGAGCAATCATGTGGAGCTGAATCACATCCTTAACCTCTTAGTCTTTCTAATGCACTTCATAATCAGTCCTTGTCTTTACTAACCTCTTTATTTACAAGCAAATTTCATCACTTTTTACTTCCACCCTCTTTTCAAACCATGTGTGAATATGTTAAACAACCTGTATCCTGCCCAGAAAGCAGCTCAGTGTAGCATTAACCAGAACCAGGTTTTGCCATTATGCAAATTTTCTAAATTTTTTCTCTTATTTGCAATTCTGTGAATTTCTAACATCTCAAAAACACCTAAATAATCTTATTACCATATATATAAACCTCCATAAAAAGGCCAAGGCATTTAAAATGAAACATTTTAGCTCCATTTTTATTTAAAAAACCATAAAGCATGTTGTTGTTGTTATTATCATTAATTTACCTGTCTAAATATATTTCCATTTAACCAAATACTAAACTGTTCTCAGTTAACATGCTGAAAATAAGCTTACAACACAGTATATAATGACTTTAAGAGAAAAACATTAGAGGGTTACAGGGCACCTCACTCAGAGTTAGGTGTAGGGTACTGGCAGCTTTCACTGTGTATCTCCTGTCTTCTCTGGTCCTGTTTGGTCCTGTTTCCAGAGCAAATCCTGAGCAGAGAACAAAGATGCTTCTGCTTGTTTCCTGGTTTACTGACTTTCTATTGCCCATTGACAAGTTTCATGCAAAGATCAAACAAAAGTATTTTTAAAGCCAAATTCTATGCTGTTTTGTCTGTTTCACTAACTTGAAATACCAAAAGAAATACTATTCACACCTGTGCTTTTTATTTTCTTAGACATTTGCTTCACTTTAAGGCACTCTACAACCTCGTCAGCCATCACATATTATCTATATATTGTAACATAAAATAAAAACTAGGATCACAGTACCTCATTCAGCTATAAAATGTAAAGAAAATTACAAAGAAAACCAATAGGAAAAAAAATCCACACAGATTTAATTAATTGGATTTGCAGAACACCAATTTATAACCCTGGGTCTAAGGTAGAGACACTCAGCTCTTGTCAAACTGCAGCTTATAGGAACAAGGAACCAGATTTTGTGTTCCTTGTCTCACTAAGAATTCAAGGGTGACCCATGATACAATTTTGCTGGATGATTCAACAGTTTCCAAAACACAGAAGACACTATCTCACTCAGTAAAATACTAAAAGTACAAGAAACAGAAAGTTGGCAAAAAGAAAAGCCATGACTGTAAATGTAATATAGTCTATCATAAGCAGTAATGACCGTAAACAGTATCCAGTGAGAATCCCATCTATTGTCTGATTTTCCCAGTAACCTGATTTCTGTAATTTCCCTACTTAGGTTCTACATATCTTTCAACCCAGTTGGTTAATACAATTAAAAAGCACCTGAACTGGTTGCTTCATGTCTTTTGCTGGACTTACCAACATATTGTGTTGTTGTATTCTCATTAGAAGGCATCTTTGCCCTTCAATAGCAATACAACCCTGGAAAAATCCAGCATTCTAATCAAAAGGGCTTAATTCATCTTGGTATCCTCTCCAGGAAGGAAACAGAATCACCATGATTTTTCTGGAAAACAGAGTTCTAGTTATGAATGTAGCATTTTTGCAAAGCTAAGTTGGAGTCCCTAGTATTAGTGTTGGATAAAAAATATTTTAGACATAAAATAAATTTATGTCTAAAATATATAGACATATCTATATATGTCTATATATAGATATATATAGACATATATATAGATATCAATATATATATAGATAGATATTGATTTACTCAGACTAATTTGCATTATTTTGTCTGTTTTTAATTTGTTTTCAGATGCTTAACTAATATTTTTTTAAAAAACCCAAACCAACAACAATGTATTCTATGCTATAGCACCAGTAAGGTTCCATAAGAGTATACTAAAAGTAATTTTTGAAAATGTTTTTTTTAGTGAGGACAGTGATGGTGACTATTCACAAATTTCAGTGAATAATTTACAAACTAAATTATATGGTTACAGATTATAAAATTGAGGCATGAAATCCAAGTATAACCTGTGTTCCACTCATAAAAAAATGCTGAGCAGGGGGTACTTATGGTTATTGTTTCAGAATTGACATTGGCTTTATTTAAACTCTTGAACCAGCTACTAGATATAAAGTACATATTTCTAGAAATCCCAATATATTAATGGAAAGGCTGAGAATGACATTCTTAAAATCCACTGCTGTAGTAAGGAGCCTCTCTGGAAAATTTGAGTTGTGTAGTAGGATTTTCAGTTAAAGGCTAAAGCTTTATGAACAGATGTATTCAAACTTCTAAGGAAAAAGTTAAGTTTGAATGTGGATATTCAAAGCAGTTATTCCGATAAAATCATCCTGGGACAATTCTGTGAAAAATCCATCATTGCATATTTTCCAGAATACATGTCCCAGAACAAACTGCTAAGGGATCTGCTTCTTCTCTGATGACATATTAATTCTTTCCTCACTTACGGGACAAGTTACAACTTTCCCAGGAGACTGAAAAAATCCAATTTTCCCATAAACAAGTTTAGGTCCTAGATATCTCAACTTACTTAGAAATACAAAATATCAATAATATCTGTTAATATATCTAAACCTATTTAATATATCTCAATCTATTGTTGTTGCCAATGTTTACTTTAGAGATAAAATCATTAAATTTGAAAGATGTTTTTTTCCTGTAGCTTAATCATTATCTTATTGTAGACTGAAATACAGAGTGTTTGTGTTCCTTATAATATATATGAGCTTTCTGAAAAGGAAAGAAATTATTTATATTGGCACTAACTGGAACTCATCCTAACATAATGAAAAATTTGGAGAGGGTGGATGGTGGGTTTTTTGGGTTTGACTGTTTGGTATGTTCCAGACTTAAAATGGTACAATTTCAATCTGTAAAAACACTAAGCACAGCTCAAGCATAATTTTCCTTCCTATTGCTCCAGATGATATTACATGCCACCTGAAGGAAAATCCCAATAAGGAGAGAAAAATAATGTGAGCAAAGCATTAAACAAAGAAAATTATTACCAAAGAGATTTTTGGAAAAGCAGACTTTTCTCTTTACATGTAGATATAACGTGATATTATTGCTAGAACATCATGGTTTTCATAAATTCCACATTACCTGTAGCACCAAGACCACAGAAGATAAAACCCAGATTTGTTAATAGACATTTGAAGTTTGAAACATTCAGTCTTTAAAATAGACTGAATCTTTTAAGTTTCCAAGTTTTGCGTGTTGTCTGGTAGAAGGTTGAGTTTCTTTCTCCATTAGTATTCAGGCATCGTCTTCTAACCAGAAAAAAGTGTATTTCACTTCATATTTCACAGAACATTTTCGTACTACCCTACATGACTTTTATCACAAGGACTTCTTACACTCCCTACCCCAGCACCTGCCAGTACCATACCTACAGCAACAGCTCTTGCAAGCACATGACAACTGGAAGGAAAACTGTGTAATGTTTTTATCGCAGTTAAAAAATAGAGCTTTTGGAAAAATATTAATTTCAGCAGGACTCCTGTCTGCATTCCATGGCTCTGTCGTGTGGGTGAACTTGCAAAAACATGATTTGTGATAGGAAGCATCCTTCAGAGTTACTGTCCTTGAGAAATTCTGTCAGGAACAGTCAACATAGACAGAAAACACAATGTCCATTTGGGTGACAGGAAAAATAATTGGAGAACACTTTCCAATAAAGGGAATTGGCTTACTGTTTCAACTGAGAGATGAGCCTGTATTTATCAAATACCCTTTTTCAGCATGCAACAAGTTCCTACACCATTTTGGAAGCTTAGTTTTATCAGCTGGAGGCAATGTGCTGAATGGCAGTTGCTTCCAAATCTTGCATTTTGAATAAGTTTTAAATTTCACAGCTATTTCCAAATTATTGTACTATTCTGTTGTGGAATAAATTTAGTCTGAGCATCAAGTTCCATATTGTTCTAAATTTAAAGCTGCAGCAGTAGCACTACCAGTGCCTAGTTATCAGAAATTAAGCTTAAAGAATAGTCTGTTTATTTACTTGTGCTGAATCTTTCCATTTCTGCATCTTAGCTTCATTCTTTGGCTGATTAAAACCGATTGGTTTTGTGAGGAAATGTAATTTTTTACACTTCTATCAACTTCTCAAGTGCAAGATTCTCATTGAAAGATTACAGTACTCAGCATATAAAATTTCTAAGTAAATAAAAGTTTCAATCCCTAAAAAATTAACACTTTCTCACAAAATAAACACATTTTGATTAAAAGAATGTTAGTAACTATGTGTCTGTGTTGGTTTTGTTAGAAACACAGTATACAGAAGAGAGGATGAGAATAAGGAGATGCAGTCAAAGATAGCAGTAGGAACAACAGTCATGATATGTGTGCATTTGTTGGGATGACAAGAACCTTGAGTGCAATATTGGAAGCTTAAGCTCTGCTTCATTTCCAAATACCCATCTTTCTATCAAGAAAAGTCTGTGGAAGCACCAAAATACTGGATGAAATCAGGACCAAAGACAGGGCAAAAAATTATATTTTTTTAATCTTTCCTGATGCATATGAAAGAGTTGCTGTATAAAATGATTATATCTTGTATGACCAGGATATTGGCACTGCTTCTAATCTAAACATATTTCTTCAAGACAGATTTAGATTGTTTTGTTTTCTTTATTTGTTTTTTTACTTTAAAAATGTATTTCTCTAGCCCTAAATGAGGCTTTGGAAAGACACTCTGTCAAAATTTGGTTAAACTTCTATTCACATTAATAGTTTCTTTCCATTTGCTCTCTTTAGGGTGAACAAGGCCCTCCAGGTCCCTATGGTCCTGCAGGACCCTCTGGCATTGGAGAGCCAGGACCCAAGGTAACTCTCAGAAAGGTGTTTGTTAAAGTGATAGCTGTGGGCAGTCATTTTTTTGGAATGAAATTTCTCACTTACAATTTTATCAAAGCCAAACTCTTATCACCTAAATGTAAAATTGATTAGCAGGTTTTTATATTCACATAGGATGGAGATAAAAGACCTGCTTTTCCAGCAGCTCTTGAATTTTTATGATGATCCTATTGATAGAAGTCAGAAATAATGCCATTTAAATGGGGGTTACATGTATGAGATAATTTTCAAGGTCTAGGAGCTGCTTGCGCTAATGAGTAAACCACACTTCAAGGTATAGAAATGCATCTAAGTCTCTGTGATATATGGTGAAGTGAGATATTTGCCTTGTCATTCACCAGGGAACAGATATTCTTAACGATAATAATATTCTCTCATGCATTTAATCCCTCCATCTCATTTTATTGCAAAAGACTAGAAGGTGGAATCCAGTCTTGGAAAAGTCATGTCTGCCTATGCTGGCCAGCCAGATCTCCTTTCAGAAAACCACAAAAGCTTCTGCATAGAAAACATGACTCCTTAGCTTACGAGAGTTTTGTCAGAGACCTGCATCTCAGAGTCAGACAAGAAATGGAAATTGGGCAGAACTAGACCTCACTCTATTCTGGTGCTGAGTCTCCGGTGTAGTTTTATGCCATCTTTTCCCTGTGTTTTGTAGCCGAATGCCACCATCTAATACACTTACACTTTTTTGTATTTAGTGCTCTAATTTGTACATTCATTGAATTCCTGCGTATTTCCTTTGCAGTGGGGCAGACCCCAGAACAAAGAGGGTTTATGAGCTCAGAAATCAGTATTTTGTAACAGGAGCAATGCTGGGTCCTTCCAGAAGGGAAAATAGTTTATGTGGAAGAAATATCACCCCCTGTCTCTTTACTACTCTGTAGAAAGATAAAAAAAACCTCTGTGCCCTTATCCTTGAAGCACACAGACCTCAGTAAACTGGAGAAATTGTGAAAATTATGGCACCTTGTAAGTAGCAAATGCAGAAACTGTACAGCTCCTAGAGTTCCCATGCGATTCCATATTTTACTGAAGCAGGCTTCAATTCCAGTACCTGGTTAGAGGCTACAGTGAGCATCCCTCACACCTGAATGTTCCACCTCTGGTACTGCAGCCAAATTTGGTCTGAGTTAACTCCTTCATCCCTGTCATCTCTTAGGCGTTGCAATTTTAAGCAGTTACTCCCATGTCTTGAGGGCTGGCATGCAATCTATTGTTTCAAGTATTAATTGAAAGGTACTTTCAAGTGTTTCTAAAACATCATTTATGGGGTTTTTCTTTAGGAGAAGTTGCACATTAGATTTCAAGCCTTTGTGGTGATGCCATTAAACCATCTATATGTAAAATCATCTATATGTATAGCTCTTCAAAAGTACCAAGTTGAATTAGGATTGAACTTTCTAATTTTCTTTTCCACAAGGGTGCTGAAGGTCGAGAAGGTAAAATTGGATTGCCAGGACCTCCTGGAATTGGTGAGCCAGGATTACCTGTAAGTCAGAGATCAAAATTAATGTTCCCTAATGTTGCATATTTAACTTGTCATTATGTATAAAAAATATGTTCAAAGTGATGATTTTTTATTATGAAAATCATGAAATTGTATGAAATTATAGGGAATACATTTCACTGTAATACTAATTCTTTTATAAATAAATCTGCAGATTCATTTGAGTTTTAAGAGTACAGTCTTTAGACATTAATTGTGTAATTCAAATCAATTCAGCATTTGCTTATTCTATTCTAAATGACCCAACTGATGAGTCATTTTCATTGCCTGTGCTCAGTCAGATACTGTGGAAGTATTTTCACTTACCAGTGTCATAAGCATTGCAAAATCCTGTACTAGAAAATTAGACTAAATTTCTATAAAAAATTGAATTGCTGGTATAGTTTGAATATATAGAATTTTTTTTTCTTTCAGGGACCACCTGGCCCTGTTGGTTCACCAGGTGAGAGAGGCCTGCCAGGAGAGGGCATTCAAGGCCAAAAGGTAGCTTTATGGAAATTACTTTCTTTAACATTTTGGATCAAATTTACAGTAGTGTCTAATTTGTTTAAGGCCACTGATAATTCCATTTGTATAAAATGCTGAATGATGGATCTTGGATTTCTGAATCACTAGGCTCTCTGAATATCCCACTGATTTCAGAAACTCTATCCAGGTAATTACAAAAAAAAAAAAAATACAGTCCCTCTATCAGTAGTAAGTTAATGATTCTCTTACTTATGTGTTTTATAAAGATAACTTCTTTTGATAGCATTAGTGAAATAAATTGCTTTCCAATAAACTATTAAGCTATTTATGTTCTGTACTGGAAGAAAATATTCAGCAACTGTTTTCATTTTGCCTTACCATTTTGGGAAACTGAAAGATGGGTTGTATGAGTCTCTGTGGACAGTTATCTCATTTAGGGTATTTGCTAGGTTAATATATGTCAACTTTCCTTTTTTTAAAAATAAGTACAACAATCAAAGATTTATGAATAAATCATAACTGGGTTTCCCAGCAAAATATATTCCTCTGTTTTAGTGGCTTCAGGATTCTCTAGAGCCTTGAACGACTAAGCACATTTTTCTTCCTTTTATGGAAAAGGCATCAGTCATGTCCTTGCATTCACTTCTGAACTGATTCCTCCAACTAGTGAACATATTGTCGTGTCTTCAAAATGTAACTTCCTTCCTCCTAGTATTTAATTTTCTTCTTTTGAAGTCCTGTGTTCAAAATCACAATGAATGCAGATGAAGTATCTTATGAATTGTAAGCAATTTATTTTCTTTTCTCTAATATTGGTAATTCCATTGATCATTTTTCTAGTTTGTTTGTAAAGGAATGCTTTTTTTCCTCATTATCCACACTGTGACCAGTTTGTCTAAGATGGCATTTTTTATAAGTTCCCAAATATAAATTTCAAAACTGTCATCTATTTCTAGGGTGAAAAAGGCTCCAAAGGTGTAGCTGGTCCTCCTGGATTGAAAGGTGAACAAGTCAAAGGTGACAAGGTGAAGCACAGAGTATTTTCCTAATTGTATCTATACTTAACTGTAATCAGAGTTAAATTAAGATTAATTTTTTACACTATATCACAGCTATACAAAGGTATGTTTTACCTGGCTTTGAGGAGCTATGTTACACTGTTCCATGTAGCTCCATGGGCTGATTCAGCAATACAAGCAGCTGAGCCTGTTAATGTTAACTTAGAGCACTAGGAACTGTATTCCATGCAGCTGAGAATATGACAGAAGAAATGCACTTTTTTCCTCCTAAAATAATTTCATAACTATTCTGTTTAAAATATTTTAATTTTTAAATAAATATTAAAATGTAAAAATCCCTGAGTCATCTAATCTAATGGCCCTGGAACAAGCAAAGGAACACTCAGATATTTTTAGGTTTTTGATATACTCCATAGCTGCTGTGTTTACACTTGCAAGTTTTTCTTCTGAGTGTTGTGCAAGAAACTGTATATGTCTGTACAAGAAAATCTTTAAAATTAATCTCAGTATGTAAAGATGAGTTATGGATCCTTCTACTAGTAAAATTACAGGTGTAATCATCTAATGTTATAAACAAGATAGAGTTTATAGGGAAGAAGGAATATTATTTTTATTAGATCAGTTGTCATAGACAGATTTCCAGGTATTCCAAACACAGTTAATTCAAGTAGAAGCAGCAGACTTCAAGATAGTACAGCTTGAGGATTGCTACTCTGTGTTTAGTTTAAATATGTTAATCAGATAGCATGAAATGTTGCAATTTAGTTCTTGGGAATACTTTTTCTATAGGGTGAACAGGGACAAGAAGGACCACAGGGCCCACCAGGACCACCAGGAATAGGAACTCCAGGAAGCCGGGTAAGTCTACATTTTGGACATGTAATGAGTATTTGCATATTGTTTTCATTTTATATTTTATCAGAGCTGTGATTTTGATGTAAAGACATTAAAAATCTCATAGTAATTTTTCATTTTTAAAAGTATCAAACTAGTTTTTTAAGCAAAGCTTGTAAATACAACTGATTTTGACTGATTTGAATGGCCTTAGAATCAAGCAAGTGTAAATTTGGTCTAATCTGCATAATAATTTGCATAGAAGGTAAAACAGAATGCATTACTTTGATGGTCATATATTATACATTACAAGGCTAAGTACCTAGCAATTCTGAATGTCAAGCCCTTTGAAACTTGAACACACCCTTTAGCATTTGGATAAAGAAAAACTGAAACATTCCAAAAGATCTTCTGGGTTCTGTTAATTTTGGAAATAATATTTCTTATAAAGATAAGATAAAAACATTATTAACTGAAAGATGAACATGTGGTGGTTTTCAGATGTGGAAGAGTGTAATGCACTAAAACTCATTTATTTTGTTTTGTAGGGTATACAGGGTCCACAAGGAATCACTGGGGCAAAAGGCTCTCAAGGTTCTGGTCGGCCAGGACCAAAGGTAATGGTTCAGACATTGTTTTTTAAAAGCAGCACTGTCATGAAACAATAAATGTCTTTGCCTCTCAGGTTTCTTGTTGAGATGACCCGAGGTATTAGTAGAAAGTCCTTTTCCCAAGCCCCATGCCAGAAGAAGAGGTCGAGATGCACCGGCTCAGTTTCTCAAGGTTGTTTATTATTTCTTATCTAGTACATTCAGTCTCTAACCTGCTAGGGTTCTTGCTGCAGTCCTGGTCATGGCCGACTGGACACAACTAGGATGGTCTTAACTCTTTATACTACGTACTGTGTGTTCCATGTTTACAGTTAAATACCAATACATATCACCTATGTTAAACAGTACATTTCTACTCTAATCCAATCCAAAAGTGCCACCATCACAGCAGAAGATGAAGTCGAAGGAGAGGAAAGAAGGACATGAGACACCGCCCGAAGTCCTCCATCTTGCCTCCATCCACATCCATTCTAAAAAACCCAAAACTACAAATTTGCACCCTGTGACGACTAAACTGCCGCTCATTTCACATCTTTGTTGTTTTTAACTCTTCTACAAGTGTTGGAAGCTTTTCCCATGGATAAGATCAAAGGCAGTGCTTTCCTGGGGTGTCTGCCAGGGTCTTGGACCCCCCAGGGCAGCCCGAGGGGTTTTCCACATGCCCTGGACTCTAACAGCCACACTTTTCAAAAGTGTGTTTGGTGAGATGAACGTGTGATTTCATTGGAGATAACAATTCCTTTTGAATCTTAGAGAGAAAGCCATCCATGTTATCGAGATCTTCCCCAAACTAAGCTTATGGCTTCTGCCTGCTTAGCATCAGCCTTTAACCTTTGTGAATGTGAACTTTTGGTTCTAAAGGAACACATATTTATAAGCAGAGAATCTTTCAGACATCTTTGTGTCCAATGAGTTTGGTGCCACATATATGCTATGTTCAAGTAAATTATTTTACCAAGCAGTTTAGCTTTACTTCAGTGATGGTTTTGAGACTTCAGGCTAATCCCACCACACCTTCAGCCTGGCCTTCAGCCTTCAGTGGTCATCATGAGAAAGAACCAAAACCAAAGAGGAAAACACTAGGAGAGGAAAAAGAGCTGAAATGTACTTAGCTGACCCTGCCCCGCAGAGGGAGGTAAAGTAGGAAGAGAATACAAAAATGAGGAAAACAATTACTGCTGTCAGAGCCCAGGCCTCTAGTGGTACAGTGTCAGGTGAGCACTGTCAGAGGAAGAAAGGGGAATTGCTGAAACATAACAAGAGCAAGTGGAATGAACTGTAAATCAGAAGTGTGCTTAGTAATCACTTTGATTTGTGAAAGGAAGATATTAATCACTGTAGCAAAAGCAGAAAGAGAACCAGTAATTTTCTTCTGGTTATAGCTTTGGCATGTAAGCAGCATTTATAGCAGCAATATTTAATATTAATGTAGAGAAAAATAGGCACCTGTGAAAAATGTTATGTGATAGGCCAGTTCTCTTAAGGTGATGAAGCAAAATTGAAAAATGGAATTCCTATCTCTTTAACTGTTTTAAAACTACATGAGGAAAGGCTAAAACTTTCTCTTAAACAGGACTTCTGATTTTTCTTTATTTGGACTCACTTCTTATTCAGTGACCAAGGAGGTTTTGATGTAGTCCTGTAAATTAAAAAATTAAATGCATTAAAGCATAAGGAAGAAAGCTGGAGTGATTCACTTTGACTTTCTGCCCACTGCAGGATTGAATAAAATAGATGCAGCCCTACAAGTTACAGGGGATTTTAAAGAACAGAATTTTCCATTTGAAAATCATTTGTCTGAAATCTTGACCACTTAGGATCATAGAGTTGTAGAATATCATCACATCTGCCTCTATGTGTAAGCAGCTAATTAAATAGTGCAAGTAGTGAATGAAGCTAAATTGTTTCTTAATAAATGAAAAACTTTTTGTTGCTAGGGTGAACCAGGTGAACCTGGACAAAAAGGAGAACCAGGACTTCCAGGAACTAACTCATCGGGACTTAAAGTGAGCCTGCTTTTATTTTTAACTGTTCTTTACATGGTCTTTTAATTCTTTCACTAATTGCTGATAAACCAAGTAGAAGATTTTTTGTATAAATTAATTGTGGTCAAGATAAGAAGGAATTTCAGTGATGATCATAAAAGCATTGCCACTACTAAGTGGAACAAAGTTTTTCCCTAATCTTTTCTAAACTAGTGAAGTTTTACCAGGGCCTGTTAGAAAGGTTGCTAACTCTGTCCCCCTGTTTTTTCTGATTGGAAAAAAAAGCCTGTCTGTGTGACAATGGTGGTCATGCTACCTATGTGTTGGAAGAGACATTAAACACTTAAAGATGCCATTTTGAAGATTGTAAACCATATCTTTAATGACTTAAGTAGGGCTCCCAAAATCAGGTAAGGTGGCGCAGGCATCTCTTTTTTTAACGATTTATTTCTTAGATCATGAAAGAAGTGCTTGGCAGGTCTGCTTCCTATGAATTTTTTCAACTCTTTCTGGTAAATGTTAAAAGCAATGCCTTGGTCAGTTTCTACAAATGGTGAGGGGTTAGTGTCCAGTCAGTAACACCATTCGGACGCTTTTGGCTGACCATCCTTTAAGTCCCAGTTGTTTGACTTAGCAAGTAAATTACATTCATGTAATATTGGTCTTATGCACACAGTAACAACAGCATTCAGTCATGGCTTTGTTCACTGAAAAATATAAATTTATTTAATACAAGTCCAAAATTTAAGAAGTAAGTGGGGAATTTAGAGAGAAATTTCAAATACTTATTTTATAGGTATTAAAATTACTATCTCTAGAGAATATTTAACTCACTGGAAATAGCAACCTTTATTTGAGGAATAATATTGTTTATCTTTAATTAATATTTTCACAAACTTGAATCCATTTTACAGAATAAACTATTTATTGGAATATGCAGATGTAACAATTTTTTCTTCCTTAAGGGAGATACAGGTCTACCAGGAGCCGAAGGAGAGAAGGGGGTGAAGGGAGAGAAGGGGTTAATAGGGAAAAAGGTAAGGAAATATATTTTACCACATGTAAAAGGTGTACAAAAATGGTGATGAAGGAAGAACAGATTATTTGCAGGTTTGCATGGTAAGGAGTTCACCCTTGAGGAAAGCATATGCCAGCACTTTTGCTGGGGATAGGGGGCTGGGTGAGATGTGTCCAACAAGCTCTACTCAGTGGTTACCATCTGAATGAGCAGCTGAGCTGCAGGCATGCAGCCCTGCCTTTTGTGGCCAATTGGCTACTGTTAAATTTCACAACCTTCTTGGAGAGCAGATGGCTCCTGTCTTTAGCCTGTTCCTCATGGCCTGTCCAGACCTTTCCTGACACTGAGAAGTAATGCTCCATCAGTGTTACTGAGGGCATCTCACTGCGTGGTGAGCTGTGGCTGACACCTGGCAGCTGTGGGACAGGAACCTGCACAAACAGCTGAACTCAGTGCTGTTTGTTTTCAAGGGAAACTCTGAGGATCTAGGAGAAACTCCACCACATTTGGAAAAAGAAGCATAAATTCAGTAATTTAGAGGGATGCAAAGCAGAGTGCCCAAAATAGTCAATTTAGAGCAAATTAAATCAAAGCTTTTAATTGTACTCTTTCCAAAATTAATGAGCTGCTGAGTAAGTGTTTTGTGTCAGTGTTTTGTATGATTTTTAACTGCTGATGAGAATCCAGGTGCCTCCAGACCGCTACTGTGCAGCTCTTATATGGGGGTAGCAGCTGGCTGACATGTAGAATTGATAAACTAAACATAATTTGGAGTAACCAAATCAGCATTTTTGACTGTGAGCTTTAAATCAGAAAATATTTTAATAGCTGTAATAAATATCTATTAAGAATGCAACTTCACATTTTTGTCACCTAAAAGTGCAAATACCAGTTGGACAAGCTCCAGCCTGAAGCAGTAAGCCTCCCACTGTAAATAGGGAAGGAAATATGTAGCAATTCTGTTGCTACTTAATTATATTTTTAACAATTTCATTATCCACTGCTCAAAAAGTAAGATTCCAGTGTATCAGAAGTGCATCAGAATTAAGAGTAAATGTTGGGTTAAAGTTACAGATGGTCATTCTGGGTTTTTGGTTTTTTCTCCTCCATATCACCTTTATTCTGAATTAAGTCTGTTCTATCACCTTCCCTATTGTAACCCATTGAAGGTAAAAATGGTAGTACTGAGCCTGGGTATTCAAGGCAGTTCAAAGAACAGCTGGATGCCTGCAGGGAGTAGCATGGTGATATTACAGCAGTCATTTGCAGGTCTGACAATGTCTCACCAAAGTGGGATCCAGACTGATGCCTCTCAACAACAGGCTCTGTAATATCTCTTTCATCAACAGTTCAAATCAGAAATGGATTTTAACCTCATTTTAATCTACCTTTCACTCTCTAAATTACTTACAGATATCCTGATACACTAATCTGACTTGTATTGTGCATAAATATTTTGTAGGTAATGTTCCTTAATAGAATGTTTTTGTGTGGGCTATTTGTGAGTTATTTAATGTAATGTTCCTGGCAGATATTTTCAGCCTGGATTGGCCATTGGCTACAGACTTGTCCAAAATTACTTCTCAGAATTAGTCCATCAAGACATTTGCTGATAACTTTGCAAGCATTTCTCTTCCTCATAGAAGTATGTGCATGGAATCCTTCCTACAAAAGGTTGATGCAGTTACAAGTGGCACTATTACAAATGTCTGTGAAAATAAGGAATATGTATGCAGGAGATTGCAAGGGCTTTAAGAGACAGAATACTTTATTTTTTGTAGAAAAAAAACCTAACCAGATATTTACTGACATTTTTGGGGTAAGTATTTATGCAAGCATTTTTTCTTATAAGTCTATCAGTAAAATTAACTACAGGCAAAGTAATTGATCATTTAATCTCTGTTAGGGGGAAAAGGGAGATCAAGGTCCAAGAGGCCCAGAAGGACCCCCTGGAAAAGGAGGCATAGGTCAAAAGGTATGCCTTGACATGCACAGTGGGGAAATACTACAATCTTCTTTTTGTAAGAGTTTGGATTCTAACCTACTTTTTCATTCATTATATCGTAAGTATCAACTCTATTCTAGCTGATGATTTAAAATTATTTAAGAGAAAGAGCAATGTGTTCTGTAGCCTGAACAAGTGCAGCAAAATCAGACTCTAAACACAGCCTAAAGTTAATAGGGCAGTAGAGATTTCCTAAAAGCTCAGCACAGAATTTTCATTAAAGTTCAGAGGTGACAGATTAGCTCAGTATGTTGATAGAGAGAGAGATGCTAAGAGAAATTAGAATGGTTAGATATCTTAATATGAAATTTAAAGCTTGGAAAGATGTATTAGTAGACAGACAACTTTTATCTCCCATTTTGTATAATTTAGGACATTTGAGGCACATTCTAGAAATGAGCAAGATTTCAGTTGGGGTGGAGCATCTAACATCTCTCTAATTATGGGTTAATAATTGTTGTTGAGGTTTTGGTTATTTGTGTAGCTGCAGCTGTGAATGAATCTTTGCTGTGATTGAAAAAAAAAAGTTTGTTTTCTTCAGGGTGACCCTGGAGAGAAAGGATCCAAAGGAATGATTGGTCTTAAAGGAGATAGAGGCCCAGCTGGACCAAAAGTAAGCTTGTTCATCCATTGTAACCTTTCTCTTTGTGTTTTATTTTAAAAATCGATGGCATTTATGCAGTGTAAACATTTCTCACGCATCTGATGCTTAGAGACTTAACAGAACAAAGCAAAAGCAGAAATATTTCCATCATCTGTCCTAAATGACACAGAAATCTCAAAGAGAAAAAGAACAGTTAAAGATATAATTACATATGTTATAGTTATGCGTGAGCACTGATAAGCTAAAGTTCTCTAAGTGATTCTAACATGAGTATTTTGCTGATTTGTACTTTGAATTACTAACTTTCTGTTATAATATTTTGAAGTGTTGCTCTGAATGAATTATAAGGAAATTGAAATGACATGTGTTCTTGTTATTCTATTGGATTGTAAGCCAGACACAAAAGATTAAATAAAGCTAAAAAAGTCAAACACACAGTTCAACCAATATATTTATTTAAAACATGAAACTTAGACCAGCTTTCATAAGAACAATATGTTGATTTAAGTATTTTTCACAGTATTGCTTGTTTTGCAGGTAGATCTATACTGCAGATATTTTAGTTCAGAAAGTCAAACTGTCTGTTTAAGTCTACATTTATACCATTTCTAACAGGGTGATCATGGAGAGAGAGGACCCGCTGGTGTACCTGGATCATCTGTTTTGGGACCTCCTGGACCAAAGGTAATTATCTGTCTGACACATATTTCCTAGAGACCAGAGACTGGAAATTTCTAGTGTACATTTCTGTCAAAATTAAAAGAATCTGATTTAAAGAACTTTAAATTCCTTGTTGTAGGAACAAAGATAATGAATTTCAGAAATAAGGACTAAAAAGTATTAAAAATTAACAGAGAGTGTTGGAGGCCAGGCCCTTTAATAGCATGATGAATTTGGTACATAGTTACTTCCTCCTCAAGTCATTTGTTTTAAAAAACCAAAAACTTATTAGATTTCTGTTTTGGTTCGGTCTCTCCTATGAAATTAATCAGTTTGAAGTTGGTTTTTTTTAATCAAATTCGCTATGCCTTTTGCATCTTTAAAATATGGCATTAAACCCCTGCAAGAATATTTTTATGTATAGTTCTAGGGTGTTATATGCTGATTTTTTTTTTGAGTGTTTGTGTGTCACTTCCAAGGGAACAGCTGGCCTGTAGGTACTACTTGAAATGAAATGTCATATGTAAGATAGCTAGGGCTACATCCATCTCATTTTCTTTGCAGGAAAAATGTACCTGAAGTAAGTGGAACTTGTCCTGCTGAGTAAAATAGGTGGATTCAGCAAAAATAAAACTAACTTTGAAGGTTTTAAAAATATTTGAAAATTCAGTGCTATTTAAATATTAAAGTACTCTTGTTATTTAAATTATTCTTGTTGTAATATGTCAGGTAACTTTGACTTTAATTAACACTTTTCACCTTTGGTGTTAGTTTTTAGAGTAAGGGAATCACTAATGTGTATCGTATCATTCTGAAGCAATTTCATCCCCATTTTTCTTCTTCCTTAAAAATATATGTGCCCCACCCCACAAGTACAGGAGGGTATTACATATACAATGTACTCATCAGTCTGGCAATAGGACATCACATGGGGACATGATGTGTTTTGGAGATGTGCATTGAGGAGAAAGAAAGACAAAAATGCAAAATGCTCAGGGTATACCTGGAGTAAAAATGTAACCACATAGAAGAAAAAAAGAAGATTGTGAGGTGCTCATATCTCTTATATTGGTTTCAAAACATAATAATGTGACAAACTTAATGTGAGAAGAATACAAGTGACTTGGTAAAAAGCACAACTTGTATGAAGACAAGTTTCATTGAATCAGTCTCCCTTCTTCATGTTTTTCTGATTACTGTGACATTTTTAAATAGATAAGTAAGGTAGTCAAGATTGTTCATTAATAAATTTGTGCTGAAAAATAACTTTGTTGGCTTCCTTGCCTTTTTCACTATGATTTTATTCTGTACAGTACCATTCATACAACTTTCATAGCTGATGGGCCATTATCCAAAATCCAACGAAATCTGTAGGAGTCTTTTGAAATTTTTTACTAATTTTTAGAGCAGGCCTTATATGGGCAGTAGCTGATGAAAAAAACCCAAGTATTTGGTTTTTTGGGGGTAATTATAAAACGCAAGTTGATTTTTAGAAAATATACAAAACTTTGTCTCTTCAGCTCCATCATAACTTCTTTGTTTAAACAAATACCTACTATGTTTTGGAGGGTTGATCAATAATGTAACAGACTACATAGGTCTGTTTTCTCTATCATCTGTGGAAAGTACAATGCTAACTACTAATTTTGCTCCTAAACCACCCTGGTGTCTGCAGTTGAGAAGACAGACGTGATCAATTCCTAATGCAGAATATGTTTCTCAAAGCTTGGCATTATGTCTGGGAGTCTGAGGTCTTTTTGGGACATCTCTAAGTATCTGAGATGGTGATGGGTGATTGCTAGAGGTCTTAACTCCTGGGCAGCCATGGTTGTGTGCACTGGGAGTTTAGTTATTTTAAGCTACACCCACGTTTGGGGACTGGAGGTTTATTTCCCCTTACAATCATTATGCTGTTATTAATATGGGGACACTAATATTTGAAAGCTTGTTTTTCTAATATTTTTTTGTCATGGTTACAGCTGCTCTGTGGTTTTGATAGAGCATTTAATTGCATTCCATAGTGAATGTTTCCTTAAATTCAGCATGTCCTACTCACTGAGAAATTGCAAATGTTCCATTGCAAATTTTCTTTGTAAGTTCTTTAATGAAAGTGAAACATCTGTTGCCAAAGTTTAAACATTAGAAGGAGCCAAATTTTGCTCTGTGAAGGGTTAACATAAGGAATATGAATTCTAAGCCTGATTGCTTTCCAGGAAAGCCACTGACAGAGCTGTTACCAAAGAGCTGTGCTGCGTAATATTTATGGAAAACTCAAGTTTCTCCCTGAGACTTCAGACTATGGCACTTGTGATTTTGAAGTGCTGTGCCATTGCATCTAACTTAGGCTTTCTAAACATACTCTGTCTCAGCACTTGTCTTTGAATTTCCTTGCTGTTGTCTATGTGCTCTGGCAGAAACAAGGTTGTGCAGCCTGCTTGTGGGCAAAAGCAGGCAGGAGCCAAAGTGAATTATGACATTCAACCTTCATCTGAAAACTAAAGCCATCAAAGTATTTGTCAAAGTAGAACAAACTCTTTTACACAGCTGGGGAGAAGAAGAAGTGTAAGAGAGTTCAGAGCCAAGGTAGTAGAATCTTCCTCTAGAAATACTGATTTCACGTTACCTAGCTCAAAAATTGTCAAGAAAAAGCAAAATACCTGTTCTGTTCTGTAAAACTTCCAAAGTTTAAACTGAATATAATTAATATAATTTTGATTTTTTTTCTTTTTGGATAGGGGGATCCAGGAGACAAGGGACCTCCAGGAGATGATGGACTTCCTGGAAATTCAATAATGGGACCAACGGTAGGAGTTTTTAGACAAAAGATAGAAAGTAAAAATGTAAAACTCCAGTGAAAATATAGACACCACTTGAACCTTTTAAGTAAAGGAATTCACCAATTCTTCAACTTTTCCATCATTCCAGGTTATGTCTATTTTAAAAATAAACTTAATATCTTTACAAAGAAGAACCACAAAATTGTATAAATAACTAGTCCAGTGTACCCCATCCTGCAAACTTCCCATAGGAACTCTTCTTTAGGATGGCAGTTCTTCAAATTCACCTGTTCCCCTTTAACACACTTTATATCATATTGTACTTCTGTCACTTGTAATCTGGGTTACAACTTTCTTTAAGAGTTCTGCCACTTCTCATAAGGGAGTATTTCAGGGAAAGGTACCATTCTTATGATCTTTCCAGACTGAAATTGGGAACCTTCTTCAGAAACATCTTTTTTTTTTTCTTTCCACTTTTTATGTCTGCACATAAAATATTCCACTCACTTCCATCACTTCACTTTGTGGAAATATAGACAATAGACCCAAATTCAGAAACCAATTAGTTTATGCCTACCTAACACAATGTAGCTCAAGATATAGCTACTTAATTCAATTGCTTTTGCATGATAACATTTTAGGAATACCAGTAATGGTATTTACTCCTGGCCTGACGCAGTTCTACCAGTACCCCTACCAGAGGATGCTAAATAGCACATTGAACTATTCAGTAACTTTTATTTCTGATTTTTGAAAACTCTAAATTTCCTTTGTCTGTAATCTAGAAATTACTTCACTCTATCATTCTTATAAAAAGAAGTGATGAACATGACTTAATTGTCCAGTCATATCCTTAATCAATTAGATTTTGATTATGACAGCTTTTGACAGCTGTATTTTATGTTGTTGTTTTGAAAGCATGTAGAAGCAACTGTGTTTATGTTACTGCTTTATAAAACTACTTTAGAACCTGCCCTGGAAAGGCTGGAAAAGCAGATTAATTCATTTAGCAAACTATCTGTGGCATCAGGGGCATTTGCTTTCTTACCAGTGCACTGATTTAGAGTGAGTCACTGTGATTTTCTCTTCCAGGCACCACAAAACTGTGGGAAGCAGTAATCACAAAATTGCTCCTGGGCCATCTCTTGTGTGACTGTTTAAAAAGCCCCAACAAAATAATCTGGACTAGAGAATTGTTTCTTATATAAGATTTGGCTGTAGGTATGACCTAAGTAGATTTATAGCATTTATAGTTATGCTACTAATAGCAAACCCAGACAATTGACAAAATCCCAATTCTCACAGAAGAGAATGTGTTAACATGTATTTGGTATTTACAGCAGCCTGCTAAGATTAAATGAAAACATCTGTTTGGGTGGTTTTTACTGTAGTGAGATTAGAAGTAAAAATAGATATGAACCCATGATCCATGTTTTCCTTTCTTGTTAAATAAAAATGTTATTAAGCATTTCTAAAACATTTCTCACTTTATCCACAGTTTAAGAACTGTGGATAGTTAGAATCAGGAAGAGGTGAAATTGACTTTCCATTATAAAGCTATTTATGATCTAGAAGCATGCTGGTTGTTTAAATTTTTACAGAGGTGGATCAGAATTCCATCATTTAAAAATTAGGAGACATGAAGAGACATCTTCAAGAGCTGACACAGCTGACACAGTTTGAATCTGGTGGTCAGGGTCTGTTTATAGTCTCTCAGTGAAACTGAGAGATCCCGTTGGATTCAAGAATGGATGCAAAGACAGGAATGACCTACAATATAAAATTAGTTATAAGGCATGCTTGCATCACTATCCACATTTCATCTAAAGTAATTTCTGAGTTTCATCTTAACCAGAACATTGAGTTTACCTTGTCTTTCTTCATTTACCTACCTGCTTGCCTAAACCTATGATGTATATCTTTAGGAGACCCAAAGCATCTCTTCCATTTTTCTGATAGGATTAAATTAGTTAATAAAAATAAATTATTTGTGTCTGTGGTAGAGACATTCATGGGACAGGAGATTTTGGCCAAAAGTTTTAGTTGTATGTCCAACTAGAGTACAAGATGATTTGTTTTCCAGACAAGGACATTGTATTCACACAGACTAGCTGCTGAGGTCTGAGCTGCTAACTGGACTCTCTTTTTGGTTCCTTGAAGTATTATATTATTGCAGAAATTTACATGCACAATGCACAGTGAAACAGCAGTTTTCTGTCTCTTGTAGTTTCATTTTCCTTGTTATTTCCTTTTACTGGAGTCAACAGGGAAATATTTGTATATTTGTATGTGATTATTCTTGAGGATATGTATACCTATGTACATTAACAACACTCGAGCAGTTGTTGACAGCACTCTACAACACTCTTTTGTAGAGTATATTAACATTTCTTGGTTCTGTGGAACAGAGTGAAGGGCATGCATTCTCTCTGTACAGCCACAATATCCATACCATGCTTGGGAGGGAGGTGGATGTGTGACCTACACACATCAATGAGGATTTTCCATTGCTCAGAGATGCCTCAAAGCAGCATGTTTTCTTTCTGGGTTCTGTGACAGTCTGTCGCAAGCTCTCATAATTTAATAGTTAATTTTCTCATAAAATGTCAGGAAAACTCTCACTGCAGTGAGGAAAGAGGGAAAGTTTGCTATTTGCTTCTCATCTGGCCATGAAAGGAAGCATTTAGGTTTTCCAGATGCACAAACCTTTAGTGGGAGCCAGTGGAAGGGTCAACAGAAGGAGTGGTTGTCTCTTGATAAGAGAGCATTTTAGGCTAATCTTTTTCTTATAACTGTTGTATTTCTTTCTTTTCCTACTTTCCCTTGTAGAATGAAGTTTTGCTTTACTGTATGAGAGAACCAATGTGATCACCTGGAAGTGCAAAATGTGCAACATATAACTTAAGGCTGGCATATCATGTTTCAGTATTCTGAATTCAGTTCTCATTGCTCAAATTTATCCCCAAACTGATAAAAGTTTGGTTTTGAAAATAAATTTAACTTTGTATGGGCTGAATATAAAGTCAATGCTCTGAAGATTTCTCTCTGGAACTAGAAATCCAGAAATTAACAATTTCCTAATAGGAACTCTTATTCTTCTAAAATCTTAATTAATTCAATTGAAACCACAATAAAAAAAGCACAGAAATTCCTGAACTTTGTGAACGAATATCAAGAGCTGGTAACTGCTATTCTGTATTTCCAAAAATACTTTAAATAGCTTCCTTACATGTTTGTTAATATTCTTTACACTGTGATAGTCCAGGTAGTGGCATGATTTCTGACTTCTTATTTTGTGTTTAGGGGGACCGAGGACCACCTGGACCACCTGGACCCAATGGAGCAAAAGGGGACAAAGGTGGCAAAGGTGAAGCTGTAAGTACAATTTTAATTCTGTACTTTGTGTTCAATAAAGTAACACACAAACAAACAAACACTCCAAACCCCAAAACCAAACACACCACCAGCACCAAAAATTACTCTGTGATAACTCAATATTTAGTTGCTTAGATTTAGTTACTTAACCAAGTGCAGTTAATTATCCTTTAGCTAATTTAAATGGTTCATGGGTGTTTTGAAGCCCTTTCCTAGATACAGCACCAGCTGTACAAGCAGTTGGAACTGGATATAAATGGTTCTCATTTCATGGTCATGAAAGGGATACCATGTAACTCCATGAAAATCTTTATGGCTGCTCACACATGCTTAAATATAATCACTGCTTTGAATCATTTTTTCTCCCACTCCTTTCTTTAGTCTTATGTGATCAAGATTTGACCAAATTTTTCAGTTTCAGTTCCTTGGATTTTCAGCTGTTTTTCATACTGGGCAGTTAAGTCCTCTTATTTGAATATTTTCCACCTCTTGCTTTTCTGATGGTTAGCTTCAGAGGGAATTAATACCTGAGTATTCCAGCTGGCACATCCAATTACAAGGACATATTGTCCTAAATTTCAGTCACCCAAAGCCACACAGACATATTTGACCAGCCTCTCTCTTTTCCAATAGAAAGTGGAATTACTGTTGCCATCCTTCAACCACCACGTCAAACTTCCACTGGCACTATTTTCTTTATGTGTCTAATCCAGCTTTTTTTCATACTACAACCCTGCAAGCACTCCCAAATGCACTGAGGTGGGACCTGAGTGCTTCCAAATTCCTACTCATCTCCAATTTCTTATCATTCAAACTGATGCTGAGAAGATCCTTTGGGAATGGAATTATTACATAAGGCATTCACTCAGAATTCCTGGTGTAATGCCATGTACCTGACACATTTCATGTTGTGTAATGTGCAAAGGTTCTGTTGTGCTGTCTCATGGTAACATCTTTCCCCTGCCATTCCATGCCCCATGAGCTGGAAAGACCAACTTAATAAAGCACTCAGACATGTCATGACAAGGTTTATGTGGCTAAGTAGGTAGCAGGATGGGTCAAATCCATCTGCCCTAAGAATGCTGAAAGGGACCTGGGAATGCCTCAAACAGTATGAAAGGCAGCTGAAGGGGCAGATGAATTGAGCAGGGAGTTCAGGAGAACAGACTACCAAACAGAAATACACGCAGGTCACCCAGCCCCTAAAGTTAGATGGGTTAGCTCTGGTATTTCAGTTGTTTAATGCTTGCAGCATATGAATCATGGAGCAATGTCTGCTTCTCACTGTTTTCTCTGAGCTGAGAACAATGTTCTTAAGCCAAGAGTTGTACTTCTCTCCACCAATCTGAGTCTTTTTAGGTTTTCACCTGCAACTGAGAAAGGCTGTTGCTCAGTACACATCAGAAATGTGAATTTCTCTTCTTTGTTGAAGAACACAAGTACCTTAGGGCAACTACTGACATGCTTTATTCCTCTGCTGTACCAGGGACCTCCAGGACAAGCAGGCCCTGAAGGACCACCAGGACCACAAGGTGTGGGAGATGCTGGACCAAAGGTATTTGTCCAATGGTAGACCACTGCACCTGACTTGTAAACGAGGTAGACGTCTTCTAAAAAATGCATTGGATAAGAATGACAAATACATGACAAAATGCTGCATTTTCATCTCCCACTTTCATTTCTGTTAGGAGAGAAGCTTGTGATAGACTTTTCTGTTGTGAAAGAAACTATTTCTCACTTTATCCTCAGACTGGATGCAAATCTGCAGGTTTTCCATGCATCCAAACCCCAGGATGTTTCTAGATGCTGGTGGAAGTCAGGATCCAATACAAGTATTTCCTCATAATTATGCCCTTCTTTTCTCTGGCAGAAGTGTGAGGAATGATGCTAAAAATTGAGTTAAGGGTTACATGGTACTACTGAGATATCTTCTAAGTTGGATTCCTAAGAGAAGGGCATAAACTTTTATCTAAAATTAGTATTTGTTTAGAGGAAAAACTGACAAAACCCCCAAATAAACAAGAGAACTGGAGATTAGAAGTACAACACTGAAACACTTCCAAGGGTTTTCATAAAACACAGAATAGCTAAAGTCTTATGAAACTACAAGCAGTAGGTAACTCACCTAAAAAGTCAGATAGTAATTGTTATGTTATAAAAAGTCGGAAATTGAGACTTAAGACTAGAATCATACAACAAATTGCTTTAAAATATCCCAGAGTGGTTTTATTAATGATTTCCTCATTGCATATGTCAAATAAGAAACAGGCCTGTTGCAGGAGAACGCAAAAGAAATATTGCCCAAACAAGTTTTTTTCCCAAACAGAAAGGAGTTTCAACTTCAGTTCTCTGAACAGAAGAATTCATGCTTAAAATAAACAGCAATAACCTCTCAAAAACATCCACAATAAAAGAAAACTTGAAGGACACTCATTCTTAGAATGACTTGATTTTAAAATTACCACAGAATGGTCCCAATGGCATTGGGATCTGGGAAACCTGGCTTTATGCTTCTATTCTGAATTTCTGCCTATCAATACAAGGCATTTCACATCAAGTAATGCAAGAACTAAAGGTTGGCATTTGGACCTGATGAACTTAAAGTTCTCTTCCAGCCTTGGTGATTCTATGATTCTGTAGTACTTAGAGTTTCCACTTTTGGCTCTAAGTAAAACATCATTGCCAGTTGAAGAGAGTTGTTCATATTTAAAGACATATTTTTCATTCAGTTGTTCATATTTTTAAAGACATCAAATCCTTGTTTGCTGCTCCCTTCTCCACCCATGAACAGCATAAAAAGTATCACCATCCCTCAAGATGTGTGGAGTGAATTATATTCATGGTGCTAGTAAAGGGGGTTTATTGGTAGCATCTTTTTGTGAGAGGATATGATCTGTGTTGTGTTAGTGGAAAATATCAATTAATAAAAAATTTGGCAAAAGGCCTGTTACTGTGACTCAGAATTGACTAAGCCAAGGTAAAATAGCTGAGACCAGGGTGATGAGGTTCTAATAATTTCATTATATTTAATATTACTAATACTACAATGTAATGTCTAGGGATAGATTCTCTTATCCTTATCTTAGGCAAAACCAAACTGATAAATAGTTCTCACTATTCTTGTGTTTCCTGACAGTTCCAGCTCAGATCAGGGTTGCCATGTAAATTAAAAGTATCTTTTTTCCATCAAGTCATCTCCATCGTCACAAAAATTGTCAGAATTAGGTAGTTTGAATCTAAGGTCCAAGTTGTTGAAAAACAGAACCCTTCAGATAGCTGTCTTTGCAAGTAACACAACACAATTAGGGCAAATCATGCTTACACCAAATTTTGTATAAAAAATTTTCATGGATCTACATGTTTTTATTTGTGTTACAATGTGATATTGCCCACCCACCAAACCTGCCTCCTCCAAGTAATGCTTACCTAACACTCTGTCAGGATAATAAAAGACTCAAGAGTTGAAAACATCTGGTAAAAAATTTAATTTGTATTTTTTACTTTAAAATAGGTAGGCTTCTTTTTGATGATGTCTCTAGAGTGGTGTGTTAGTCATGTTGAGTGAAATGTTTGCTGTTTTATGCAGAGTGAGCAGCTGTAGCTTTTGCAGTGTGAGTGGTGCACCAAAGCAAGCATTATCTAACAAGATATAATGTCTGATTTGCTTCTCTTTGTCCACACCAGACATAGTAAGGAGTGCACTAGAAAAAAGGAAACTAAATATATAAACATCTCTTCTCATTCCCTGATTTTTTGCTTCTGTTTGCCCATATTGCATTTTGATTTTTTAATCTTTGCATAACGTCTTGGTAGCAAAGGTGACACAAGGAAAAAGAATTCACTTGAATTGCAAGAATTCCCACAGAACTTAGTTCATAAAATGGAAAATATTCTGTTTTTTTCAAATTAAATATAAATGCATTGGATACCTGTTATACCTCCCCCCACCCCTCCCCCCAAAAAAGAAGGTAAGAACAGTGACAATCTCTGCATAAAAAAAGAGAACATTTATTTGATAAAAGAGGCTCATAAATTTACACACTAGTTAATCTGAAATTCCTTTGAGGATCATTATATAGGAATGTTCCACTCATCTGAATCAAAGCTCTGTTTTCTCAGCTTTCAGAAATAGCTCACATATGTGCACACTGCTAGACAGGAATTTTATGTATCAGAGGTCAAATTCACATGAAAACAAAATTGGAACATGTGGGATGCATTCAGTCCTGGCAGAACACTATTTTCTGTAGCATTAAAACAGAAGCACATAATGCCAGAATATAATAAAAATATGATTTAAAAGCACTGTTGCCAACTAGGAGGTGAGTTACAGACATTCAAGAACAAGAGCCCAGCACTAGACATAAAGCAAGTAACTGGATAGCAGAAAGATTATTAAAGTCCTTAGCACAATCCCTAGTGCACGAACATTTGGGCTGGATCCAATTGCAATATAAACAACTTTTGCAGCTTGGGGCTTGCCTATTAGAACTAAAATGTGGAAAGTGAAGATGTAATACTTTTTAAAATAATATGTTGTTCTTACAAATACTGTTATATCCATTAACTCTCACTAAAGAGAGTATTGCAGTGTCTGCTGTATGTTTCAATATCAAATACACATACTTCATGGTAAATGAGATATATATAGGGAAATCCAAGATTTACTTTTCAGTTGACCATTAGGTCATTTCATGGTTTTTTTCTTGAATAAAAGGCACAGAATAGACATTGGAATCCCACACTTTACCATGTCTTGACTCAACTTTTTATTTCTTGTTTCAGTGGTGTTTTTCTAATTCACTGTTTTGCTGATAGTGTCAAGCTTGTCTACAAGCACAATACAGGAAATAAATTAGACCTCATCAAAGAATAGTATTAATCATTTTTGAAATGAATTCCCTGAAGGACAGTTTAGTATGACACCTTAGGAAAAAGAACTGCTCCACTTCACAACTCATAAAGCAAAATAAAAGTATTTTTCCAAGAAATACAGAAACTGTGAGGATTACTATAAAGCTCTACAAAAGAGCTTTTCAATGAGACATCTGGTATTAACTAAGCATGTGAGGCTAAAATTCAATCCTTCACCTGCAACGACCCTGTGGAAGACTGTGTTACCCATGGGAGGAAGAGGCAGATGATTTCAGGTCACCCTTATGCTGGTTTTGGTCAGAGCTGGTCCAAGAGCAGCTTGTAGGTATACTGAGGACTGGACCATAAGGAATCACTTATGTTTGGTAACCTTCCATTCAGTTTCCTTCACAGCAGCTCACAGGCTGTTTCACAGGCCACAGCATTCCAGGATCTTCTAAAAAAGTACCCTTTAATGCAATATTTGTATCTCTTAACTCTGGCATCTCTGGCAGATTTCAGAGGGAGGCTTGGACAGGGAAAGCTTTGGCTGCTCTGCACAACTTCTGCTCATTAAGAGTTGTCCTACAAACAGCTTAAGATTGTATTGAGGTTGTGACATTGAGAACAAGTAAATATTCCTTTGATAATAGAAGGTACTAGATAGGAAGATGGATACATTGCCAATGTCTTGGCTCTTTGCACTGGCAAGGGAGATCTGATACAAAAGCCTTAGATCATCTGAAGGAAAAATTTCCTGCCAACTGAACATGGCACTTAGTTTTACCCAATCACCCTGACACAGCAATTTAAAGCTAAGAGCATCTATATACCATGCCTTTGTCATGATTCAAACTGGCCAGTCTCCAGTGCTTTGGATGAAACAGGAAATGAAATTCAAAAGCTAAATGTTACATCAGGAAGGAGAGCATTATAAACTTACCCTAAGCCTTAGACCTTCTAATCAGAGTTCCCACCTCTCCAAATCCCTCAAACCTGAGCATAGTTTGGGCCTTAATATGTTTGTGTAACTAGCACATATATTGAGACTTAGCATGAGAGTATCATAGCCATAGACTAAAAAACACAGTTGGAGTGGTGTCTTGCTAGAGATGGAACCTCGGGAATTTCACCTAAAAGCAGTAACTATAATGACTGCACACATTCTTCCCAGAATGTAAAGAAAATCAGCAGAAGATTCTATTTGGTTTTTTTCTTTTTTAATCTGTTTGATATGTTGTTTCATTTCACCTACCCCAGCTCAGTGACATTTGTGATCTGTGGTGTGATTTTGCACCTCTCTCCTAGATCGAATGCTCCCTCTGCAGGCACAGCCCTCTCTACAGCTTTTCCAAGCACAAAAATAAGTACAATTAAGAGTTTTAATAATGGTTTCTTTTAAATTTTGTCTAGAAATAGAATTTCTTCTGCTCTGTTTTTAATATCTTGGATGATCAACAGCTTCCCAGTGTATTTCTTTATTTGCACTTACCTGCACAGGAATAGGTTTAGGAATATCAAGCTAAACACAATTCAGAATATTCTACATCTCTTACTTATCAGTTATAGACTTCTTTTTTGTTTTCAAGGAATGGATAAGACTTTTCTAGTAATCATGTGCTGAATGTGCCTATTCCCTCATTTCTACAATCATGGTCTGAGGAAAATAAAACTGCCTCGTCTGTCCCTGGGCATTTCCCCTATCACTTATGTCCCCTGACTCCCCATCTCCTTTGTTGCAGCACAAGGGGCAGCACCAGGCTCTGTTACACTCATTTTCCCCTGACCAGACAACTGCTGCTTTTTCTCTGCCTGGTGGTTAAGGGATGAGTCCCCTCTGGGTTTTCTTTGTTCTTCAGTAAGAGTAAAAATTGAATGTCTCTCCATTATCCAACCTTCAACTACCACCAAAACTGTTGAAAATTAGTATGGTCAAGGCCTGGACATTTCTGATCAATTTGGCTGAAATCAACCAATGAGTTCAAAATATACTGGAAGGAAAAAAGAGAACCAACACAGACAAGCAGAAGCACAGGCAGAGTATATAACTTAAGCCTCATTTCCTTCTGACATCAAGCTAGATGTATGTACATTAAGGCT
The DNA here is from genome assembly GCA_910950805.1 of Acrocephalus scirpaceus scirpaceus. Lineage (NCBI taxonomy): Eukaryota > Metazoa > Chordata > Aves > Passeriformes > Sylviidae > Acrocephalus > Acrocephalus scirpaceus. The sequence continues at coordinate 127,968,426 of OU383773.1, forward strand.
TTCTAAAAAAACCTGGGTGCTGTTCTTTTCATTCATCTACATTGATGCTGCTAAAATTAAGTTCGTTTTCATAAATGCCTAAATTTGACAGTTCTGGAAATTAAATGTTTCTAGTGTCAGAACAAGCACAGTATCAGTAAAGAGCATCATGATCACAGTTCCACTAGTAAGCTCCCTGTCCATCCTGGTAAACCCCTGCAAAATATGATGGGAAATTGGTGGTATTTCCAAAAGGTTTTGCTGGTTTGTTGTTTTTTTGTTTGTTTTTTTGTTTGGTTTTTTTTTTTTTTTTTTTTTAAATCTCATAAGCCTGCAAAGAAGAGTCCTAACTCTCTTGGTGATTTTTATCACATGGATGTTTGATCACATGGAAATAATGTTCTTCACCTAGAGCTTAAATGATATGGGTGCCTGTATTTTGGCCTTTCTTTCTTTTTTTTTTCCCCCCCCTTAATACCTATCTATAAAGCAACTGTTTATTTATGTAGCATTTGTTTGCCTTGTTTTTCAAACTCAGTAGTTCATAAGTGAATGGAAGACGTAACACTTACTAGGTGATGACTGACATTTCTGTGACTATTTTCAGGGAGACCGTGGAATTAGAGGCCATCCTGGGCCTCCAGGGCCTCGAGGATGGGGGAGCATGGGTCCCAAGGTTGGTATGATGCCCTGTTGAAGTTTTTTGTTCTCTTTTGTGATGCTGGTGACCAGACCCTGATCTCTCAGATGCCAAACGATCTCCATCAGTTATTGATTTACATTGGTGCAGCTTCAGGAGAAATCAAGCATATAAACATGGTCACTAATCATACGCTTCCAGCAACTGGATTAGAAAGAGCACTAATGGGATGAAAATTGCATTTGCAGCAAAACTTCATGAGATTACATCTGGAGATTGAACAGAGCTATCAGGCTGGTAAATTAGTTAAATGATGCATTTCTTCTGCTTGTATCTATGCTGTTTTCAAGATGTTCTTTTATGCTGGAAAATACATTAAATGTGAATTTTATGTTTGCAATTTTTGCTTAATCAAATTAAATCCAATTGATTTTGTTATTAAAACCATTAGGAAAGAAATATGAAAAAAAAGTAAATTCTATAAGCAACCAGGATGCAACATCTGGGCAATTTTTTCTCCCTCCACTAAAGTGATTTATAATTACAAAAAGACATACTGATAAGAAAAGAAATTCAGCACTTGCCTGGATTTCTTTGTTAGGTGTTTATCCATCAATTATTTTTACAAAGTCAATGAGAGGAAACATTGTGTATATTTCTCACTTTCTGTTAGTTTAAAGATAGGTACACCTTTGTAACTTTTTGTATAATAGCAGAGAGTAACAGAATCCTGCAATGCCATTTTGTATAAACTAGTATCTGAATAAGAAACATTACTATTTACCAACTCCAGACATGGAAGAAACGACAGGACAGTGCTTTTTCAGAATGTGTCTGATTTTACCTTGCTTTCTGAAAGCTGCAACAATTTCAGTACCTTGGTAAATCATACTGACACAGCTTGTTTGAAAAGAGTAAGTTTGGACAGAGTGTCAAACTCCTACAATTGTGTGACACTATGTGCTCTTTCCACAAAGCCTTTGAGAATGAAAAATGTGTTCGCTGTGGGGAAACAATATTGTGTTTTCAAGTGTGAGGACCTGTGTGTAGTCCCTCGCCTATGAGGAAAGGATGAGAGAACTGGGATCATTCAGCCTGGCAAAGAGAGGGCTTTGTGGTTGAGATGACCCACCCTTTATATATATATGTGTATTATATATATATATACACACACAGTATTTTTCACAAGAGATTTTGTGAAAACTTGTGACAAATTTTTTGCCTGCAGAGATGATAATGATTACTTTTCAAACATCACTAATATCTAGAAGTTAAATATTTAGAACTGTAAGTTTGTGTTTCATGATGACCAACTTTTCTTGTACTTCTGCCTATATATTCAACATATACAAAATCTAGGTAATATACATACCACTGAATAATTTCCACTTACTGTACTGGAGCACAGTGATTATTTATTATAAAACAGTGGCCAAAAGTCCAACCTGAGCTTAACAGAAACTTTTATGAAGCTTGATTAAATTTTGAAAACTTTTAAAATTAAAAATAAATTTTTAAAAAAGTAAAATTATTTAGTCTTGATGTAATCAAAAGGATATTCTTCACTTTGTCACTTTGAAATGTTAGATTAGCCTGCCTGCAGGGCTCCATCTGACTTTGACTATATTGATACAAATCAGCATGTGCTGCTTTGGCTTTTCCCTTGTCCCTGCCCACTTGGGATTTTCTGAATGCCTGATGGTCCTAGAGACTGTGGCACCACAGGGGCTTGGCATATGCCCATAGTGCCCAAGAACTAGCTAAAATGGCCAGCAGATTTACCTACACTGGGTTTTATTGCTCTGGTCCTTTTTGCCTCTGCTGTTGTGCCTCCCTTTTGTAATTGCACAGAGCTGTTCTGTAATCATGGTTTCTGTTGTCTTCTATGTAGGGAAAAATGAGGAAAATATCACTCTGTGTCATGAGTAAATGTTATTCTTTAATTCTTTTCAGGCTAATTGTTCCTTTGCTTTCCTGAGAATTTGCCAAGGGTAATTACTAAGAGCCACAGTGAGAAACCATAAACCAAAGAAGAATCAGAACTAGAGTCCTTGATATGGTTTTTCTTTTTTTGCTTGCAGTGACTTTGGGATTATTTCCATAGTGTTACCAGGAGTTTACATCCTAATCCTTCTTTTTTTGTCTCACTGACTGTTATAGGGTACTATGGGACGTGAAGGCTTGCCTGGTCCTCCTGGCCCCCCTGGCACCAGCATACAAGGAGACAAGGTAATCCAGGTTAATGTGATATCTGTTCTGTTTCTTCTAAAACTGCTTCCTAAAGAGATTCATTGTATTCTTTCGGCTTTTGCCACTAGATCAGTGAACTCCTACACATACTAATTTTACACTTTTTCATATTCGTAGGATATGCAATATTTAATTTATTTGCTGCATTTTCAGTATTGTTTGCACCCAATTACTCTCGTACTGTTCTTGTCATTAAAAATATATTTAACCTGGAGGAAAAAAGACTTATCTATGAGACATCTTATTGATTTACTTAGATCTGTAGTTTCCTCTGGGTTTACACTTGTGCTTCCTCCTTGCACTTGTAAAAGGCAGTAACGGAGATCTACTGTGGCAAAATAAGTTAAACCAGACATTTAGGAATATAAATGAAATTAGGCAGTCTCCCATGTACTTTTAACTGTGTTTTTACTCACCCAGTTCCAGCCACAACTTCTCCCCTTAAAAGGAGAAACACGAACATGACAACATATTCTGAGCATTCAGTTGTTAAATTGCCTTGTCATGTATCATGGAAAAATGTATTAAAACTGGAGGCTCCAGTGGAGAGCAACCCAAGTTTCTCCCTTTTTCCTTAAATCAGTGCTTAAAATTCAGCATATGATTGAATATTTCCCCAGATCAAGAGTATTGTGCTCAGGTCTCCAACTCTAGGTGGTCAACCATCAGTGATTCACTAAAAGGGTCAGTGTTCTAGTTTGGTTAGAAAAGGTGCCTCTCTATACTGTGATTTTGGCTGTAGATACTAAAACCATCAGGGAATTCACTGGCAAACAGGTCTTCATTGGAAAACAATGGCATTCTGAAACAAACAAACAAATTTATGAAAATGCATGTCGTTTGCAAAATGATGGAGAGCAGAATCTTTCTTTGGTCCATTGTGGAATTATTTCATACAAGCTGTACCAGAAAAACGCAGATTCCTTCAGAACTTATTTTGTTCAGGACTTACTTGGATTACATCTTCAATGTCTTCCATTTTTATATTTGTGTTCCATCATTTCTGGTTTTATTCTGCAGAGGGCTTTTCCTTTTTTTTTTTCACTGAGGTCTTTCATTGCATAAAAACATACTGTATTGTGTTCTTTCTTTTTTCCTTATTGTATAACTCCCTTTTATGGGTTGTGACTTTTCCTGCTCCCAGTCTTTCCCAGATGGAGACCTCTGCATGGTTAAGAGTCATGTTTAGAGCTTTGTTTCTGATCTGTTTGCAATTTGGCTCTGTATTAATTGTTATCAGTAATCATAATCATAATAATAAGCTAATACATTTTTAATGTGAGGACATAAAAACCTCCTTATTTTATTTTCTCTTCTTCTTTTGTTTGCTGAATCTCCATAGCAAATCTCCACAGGCTCTTTTCTCTATTCATGTGAAAACCAGAAAATTTTTTGCCATCTCTGTATCACTTTATGGTATAGGAAAACTCTTTCCTGTCTGCCTTTAATAACAATTTGTGCTGTGTTTCCAGAATCTAATAGTTGGGATATGTCTTTGTTAATTCTATGGGTATATGAGGTTAATTATAAAAGCACAATTGCCATTCTGGACACAAATGTTTCGGCAATCAAATGCATCTGATGATACATTAAAAAATATACAGGTTTTACAATATTTTTCTGTTCCTGTGAGAAGATAAGGATTACCCAAAATATGTTCAATGTGCACGTATACACCTCTCTGTCTCTCTCTCCTTGTCTATGTCTCTATATATTTAGATACACACAGATGTATATCTGGATGTTATATTGGCACTGCTATGAATAAATATCTAAAGCATGTTTTACTAGTGTAGAGAACTCAGTTTCATTATGGAAACTTTCCAGTGGAAGAAGACAGTTTACCAACACACTGTCAAACAAAGGCGTGTTTCTAATGCAAGGATGTGGAATTTAGGGATATTGGAAAGTAATGTGTCCTGGTTATGAAATGTCTTTGGGTTTGAAAACAAAACTGTAGTGATATGGTGGATCAAACTCAGCTGCTGTTGTTTCTGTAGCATTCCAGAAATTGTGTAGTACGATTGGTCTTGCCATTTCTATTTTCTTCCCTTAACAATTGCTTTCTAAAATTATGACTATTTTTATATAATTCTTAGGAACAGCTTATTTCTGAGCAACTTTTGAAACTGTCTTGCTCTGGTAGTGCCAATTTCCTCCACACACTAATGCTTGTTGATCTTCTGTCTGTCTATTTTTTCCTTCTACCTCTTCACACATCAAACTTCATTCTTTTTGGCTACTTTTCATCAGATTAAAGCTACTCTACTCCTGAATTTGAGCTATCAATACCACTCCAAATATTTTTTTATATATATAGAGAGATCTTGGTCTGCTATGGTAAGAATGGAATGCCAGAAATGAGCTGGTTTTCCAGTTACTTTATGTTGATAGCTATATTCACAGATCTTCTTTTTGTGAGCTTGGTTCCCTTTCAAAACCACAGTCTAGACATTCTCAGATTTGCACTCAGTTCATTCTGGTAATATTGGTAGTCAAGTTTGAATTTAATTATGTACATGGATTGAACCGTCAAAGCCATAAATATTTTTACATTAGTACAGCACATTTCTTGGATTTTCTAAATGTACTGTTATGGATCTACAATAAACCCTTCTAATGTTGATTGATACTTATTGCACAAGTAGAGGAAGCAAGAATTTGGTTCTGCAGTTAATGTTTTAAAGGATGAAACTCACATGTGTGCTTGTGAGAAATGTCAGCTATATGGGTATGAATTTACTTAGAACAGTAGGTCGCATTCAGTTTTCCTTGCCTGAACACCATCCCAAGAATGTCAAATGGGCAGTAACAAATGGCAGCAATAAATCTACCATTTTGTTGGGTCTGACATTTATTACTAGTGAAGGACCACTGGAGTACACAGCATATCCTGATTTTGGTTCATAGGTATGTGCTCTGCAGACCTGCAGAGGTGTTAACCAGGAAGCTGTGTGATGATCCAAGTGGGAGGGAGAGTCTGTCCCAGTGCTGAACAGCAAGCCTTGAAACAAACTGGCACACTGTTTCACTGTGTTTAAAAGCTATTTGCATTAGTACCTAAATTAGGGCCCTGAGAAGTGCAATCCTGCTAAAAAGTGACTTAAGGAAGTTAAATAGCCACTGTGAGTTCCTGTAACAGTGCAAAATAAATTGCCTTGTGCATCGCATCACCTTAGGAGTATTTCCTATTTACAGGAAATCCCCCTAGTGGATCAGCTATGGAATTTGATACATCCACTGTTTTTCAGTGTCCAGCATCTACATCATAGCACCTGATTTGCTGCTGCTGTAAGAACCTGGGGAGAGAGGAAGTTCTGTTTACAGAGGCAAGAGGCTACTGGTTAGCAGGTCAGGGATAAGTAGCCCTGGTGGCAAGCAGAGCATTTAATTCCCCAAGTTGGGGCTAGTGGATCAAGAGGTATCCACAGGGCAAGGCTGTAAAAGCAGTGCTCCAAGTGGAGATGTGGATGGTGGAGTGCCTCGGATACCTTTCCCCGGCATGGAACAAGACCATACTGCACCCCTGTGCAAGCAGAAGCTGTCATCTCAACTGGATCTCAGTTAGATCTGGAATTTGGACAGGGAAAACCATTCATGGACATGACTTGTACTCTGTGTCTTTGAGCAGCTGCACCTCATTACCTAACTCCTGGTGAATTCCCAACTCATGGAAGCCAGGAGCCCTTGGTACAAGGAAGAGGAGGTTGGCTTAGGTGTGCAGCGTGCAGGCTGTTTCTTTGCCTGCAGAAATCCATAAACCCCTATCCAGCACAGCAGGAATAGTCAGTGATATGTCCTGCTGCACTGGTGCACCTTAGGTGAAGGCTGGATAAAGTCAGAAACACTTTTGTATTTCTCTGTCCATTATGAGCAGTATGACCCCTTTAGACCCATTTGTGAGCACCAGTACACGCATTAAAAAAAGATGCTTTAGTGGGACAATGAGATTGAAAAACAGAACCGACTAACCCTGTACTTGCACCAAATAGTTAGGTTTGATACATGTGGTAACTGTTCCTGATGTCACTGACATTCCCTGGAGCTGGTTTTGGTATCTGCATCGGGCACTGCTGTTATGTGAATTATGTGTGTAATGTGAATTTTGGTGAAGCATTTATGTACCAGGAAATATAATCACTTCTAGCTGTGTTTAAAATGCATATAACAATTGATCTGTAAAAAAATGTTACCCTATTAAATAAAGCAAGAAGCCAGAAGCTATGAAGAATTTTCTGTGTTTATATAACAGCTGTGTTTTATAATGTTGTGTGCCCACACTGCTAGCACGGATGTGCTTTTTAAGTCTAAGTACATCCAGCAGGGCATGTGTAACCATCCTTATTAAGAATTTTGAGCTTTGTAACTGGACTGATACTATCTTTTGAATATCAGCAGAAAGGTGTTCTTTTTTCCACACAGTGAAGAGTAGAGATGTCTTCTTATTTACTTAAGATCAGAAAAAAAAAGTCTGCCCTGGAGAGGTCATGAATGTGTGTTTCTAGAGAAATTTTGGTTTAGACCTCATTTTACTGCTGGTAGACAGGATTAATAACTATCTGAGCCTCTGAGAGGTTATTTTGTTTTTCATCTCTTTCAGAGAATGACAAATTTTCAGTTAATTAATCAGGAATAAATTCTTCATAACATACTTTATAAGGTTCTCATGTATGTTTTGAATCATAGCCAGTTGCTTATTTCACCAGCTTTAGACCACTTTTTTTCTCGAAAACTGTGTGCTTCATCCCATAGTACAAATATCTGGCTTTCTCTATGATGCAGAGTATTCTAAAGTGAATAGAGACAGCATAGATTTTACAATTATTTTCAGTTAAACTTAAGTTTCATATTCTGTTCAGGGAGAAAAAGGAAATAAAGGTTTTCCTGGACCAAAGGGATCCGTAGGAACTGGCCTTCCTGGACGAAAGGTAAATCCTAGATTTGCATCAAGGAATAAAAGGGGATTTTCTTCCGTTGTTGGTTATTTGGTGTGACAGGTCTTTGAAGAGAAACAGAAGACAAAGACATTACCTTACACAGCTAGCAAGGCAAGTACCTACTCCTCCTTGTCAGCTTTGAAGTCTGTGAAAATTCTAATGGTCATTAAGGATCAGATTACAAAGTAGACTCTTGAATGAGGTCATGCCTGTTAGCAGAAGAGTAATTCTAAGTTACTAAACCTATGTATTCAGTTATTTTTTATATTCTTCAGGTATTACAAAATGTCCTTTTATTTGCCAGGCTTTGACACGGAAAGGAATTTCTTTATGATTAATGTCATTTCAGGGCTTTGTTTTATTTGACTTGTTTTTTTCTACGATGATTGAAGCCCAAGGTTGAATCTTTCCTTACTGAATAACTTCCCAGTTGTTGCAAAAATTGTGAGAATTTCCTACACTTAGCTATTCACATCTAACAACTTGGGAGTTTTTATGTGAATATCAAGCTCTTTCACGCAGATTCAAATTCCTACCTCCTAGTTCTATTTTCACTCACATTCCAAATGCCACATACTATAATAATAACTAGCCATTTTCACTGATCTTCATATTCATCTTGTACATTGACTAATCTATTTCCGACTTATCGCATATGAAAAGGAATTGTTTAGTTCAGCAGGAATTTCATATATGTACCAAAAAGATCTGGTTTTAGTATATTTAAGTGTAAGAAAGTAGCACCACCACCGTAGTCAGCAAATCATACTTGCTTTCCCTTTATTACTAATGCTGACAATAATCTTGATGATGTGAGATTCAATTCATGGACAGGTAATGGAAAGTAATATCCTTTGCTGAATATTATGATTTTGTGAAATAGAATAAAAACTGTCTTCCAAGACCTTACTTAACTGAAACTTGTTTCTTAATGCTGTGGAGGAGCTATTTACAATTCTCAAATTTACACCAGTTTGAATAAGATCAGAATCAGACTGAGAAAGTCAAAAGGCTTCTTTAAAACTTGTACCAACCACCACAGTGAAGGCTATAACACAAGAGTTAACAGTGTGTCAACACATTCTGTTGGCAGGGTAATAATGAGGAATGATATCAAAATGGACAGTAATCTAGATAAATTCATACGCTTTAACATTTCAAGTGAAATGTAAGCTGGTTAGTAATTTCCAGTGAGAAGTAAAAAAACTGTCCAGCATAATCATCTTCTTGAAAAAAAAGTCTAATTTAGAACCTGAATCTTATTTAAAATGTTTTATACCTGCTTTATGTGAAAACTGTCTCATAATGTTGAACCTTCTCACTTTTTGAAAGTCAAAAGCTTTAGTCAGTTGAGGGAAAAAGTGCAAAACTACTTCTAAATGTGAAACTTATTTTCTAATGGATTTAGCAGAGCATGCCTCTTCGTTTGTCCTTTGAAAGTGCACAGGTTTTCATTTGGCTTTTATGCAGAGCTGGTGTGAGTTTCAGCATAGTGGCTGATCTGAGGCAGTTATATTTCTCCTGAAGTCTAAATTAGCATTGGTCCAGTATAAACATTGTTTTAGAGATCAAGAAAATCAAAGAACAGAAAATATTATATATTCTTGACATTTGCATACACTTGTCTTTACTTCCCCTCTGGAACTAGGGTAATTTTTCATAGAAATTTCTTAAAGATGATTTTACTGCCCATTTTGCTTTCTCTGAGAGCCTGCTTTCAGATACTCTCCTTATAATACATACAAGAGAAACCATTAATAAAAAACCAAAGGAGCCAGAAAATTTATCTTTAAAGTTCAATGAACCTTACTTTCAGCTCTGACAATCAACAAAACTGGAACTATGACTGTATTTAATTTAGTTGTTTTGAATTAGGGAGACTATGGAGATAAAGGTGATCCAGGGAGCAAAGGTGCCAAAGGAGAGATTGGAGACCCAGGACCTCCAGGGCCAAAGGTAAAAAACGTTTTAATGTTACTTAAATTTACATAGTAGAAACTAGAAAAATTTGGCTTTTGTTACTTATCTCACTCTACATGTTTTCAGGGAATTGAGGGAAGAAAAGGTGAACCTGGTCTTTCGGTAAGTAGGTAAATAAATTGTTCGAAGTAATAGTAGTTTATCTGGGGAAAATATTTAAAGTTTATGTGATCTTACATAAGGCTGTTTATGAGATATTTCATTGCCTGTATTTTTGTAAATAAATAAATATTTCAGCATTCTTAACACTAGAACACACAACATATTAATACTCTTTTTCAGAGAGAAGACGTTATCAGACTTATCAATGAAATATGTGGTAAGCATTCCAGTATGAAAAAAAAGTAGTTCTGATAAAACACAGTGAATGTATATTGACCGAGTGGATTTTCCTCTGCATGTTTTTGTGTCAGTATAACACTGATATGAAAGCAATGCTCACCATGTTACCAGAGCTATACCTAAAATAATTCAGTCTAGCTCTGTTTCTGTGATGAGTACCAGTAACTAGAAATTAATTAATTAACTGAACTTTAATTGACTGTAAATCTGATGTGTTCAATTCATTTTTTGAAGGTGGTTTCTCATAAAATGTCTGAAATGGTTATTCTTCTAGGTTGTGGTATCAAATGTAGAGTAACACCACTGGAACTAGTATTTGTCATTGATAGCTCAGAAAGTGTTGGACCAGATAACTTCAATATTATCAAAACCTTCATGAAAACATTCATTGACAAGGTTTCGGCCGACCATGCTACAACCCGCATTGGCATTATCAATTTCAGCCACAGAGTGGACCTGGTGTCTTCTCTGAAGCAATACACCGGCAAAGAGTACCTGAAATCAGCTGTTGACAAGATGCCCTACTTAGGAGAAGGCACATACACAGCTTCTGCTATCCAAGAAGCCATTCACTTATTCCAGGCAGCGCGCCCGGCAGTAAGGAAGGTGGCTGTTGTAATAACGGATGGACAGGCGGACGCTCGTGATAAAGTACAACTGGGTACTGTAGTAAGAGAGGCCCATGCTGCAAATATTGAGATATTTGTCATTGGGATTGTACAAAGGACTGATCCTCATTATGATGATTTCCTGAAAGAAATGCAGCTCATTGCAACAGACCCTGATGAAGAACACGTTTACCAGATAGACGACTTCATAACACTTTCAGGTAAAAGAAACAATTTCAATAAGAGGAAACTGGAAATAAGCATGTAAGGGAGTCTGGCCTCTCCCATGGCCAGGCACGGCAGCCTGCTGAGTGGCAGCTTTTATTTCTCTTTTGGATAAAGCTCACTCTTGTTTCACATCATCTTTGGCTAAATGAAACCTTTGCCAAATTTTTACCTCTTGCAGAAACAATGAACCACAATGAACATCAGTTTTCTAACCCAGCTCTTCTTTGGGATGCTCCTCTTTTGTGAGAGATTGCATCAGCCTTTCTTCACAGTCCTTTTGTGCTTGGCCAAAGTTTCATCCAAGAGGGATGCAGATTTCCTTCCACTTTCATGTAACATCTCAAACTCTCTCTCTCTCTCTTTCTTTTGAGTCTTGTCAGTCTTGGAATCCTTCTGCTCTCTCTTACAAGCACTCTTTCATTTTTTGTTTTTGGGTTTGTTTTTTTTTTTTTTTTTTCTGAAAGCCATAAGGAAACCTATGCTTTCACTCTGATTCCAGGGAAAAATGTTTGAGCCACAAACAAGGGAATGTGATATGATAGACATGGTATATTTCAATGTATGTGGCTTGAAAAAAATCTGTGGCTATGGGTTAAATTAGGAGAAAATCCAGAGGAAATCTATAATGACCCATAAAAAAAAAAAGGTACATTGATCTAGACTAACTGTAGACCATCCTATACTTTTCCTGAGCATAAACTTATTTTGCTATGCTGAGATTGTGAATGAAGTTAAGTCTGGATTGAAGGCATTAAGAAGAATCCAAGCTAAGGTCTGGTTCCCACTGGGATAAAATTTAAGGCTTTGACTCAGACTCCAGCATTCAACATAAAAATATTCCCAGACCCTGGTCTTTTTTGTTTTTACAAATAAGTAGTAAACTGTTTCCCAGTTTTTCTTTTTCTTTGCTACATGTAAACATTTTCTTTCCTTCACCCTCATTTCTTGGACTTTTTTTTTTTTTTTTCTTCTCTGCTATTACTTCTACTTCCTAGTGGGACTTGGTATTTTTATCTATTTCTTCTTAAAAGAACAACATGGCATTACAACAAAATAATTCAGAGACTGCGTTACTTTATTACTTATCATTTGCATTTTGACATAACTGCAGAAGGTGGTCCTTCACAAGTCACCATGATTAAAGGTTTAGGGCTAATACTGCACTAAAAGCTTTTTCTGAATCATTGTGACTTCTTTTCATTACCCTTTAAAAATGTTATTTTTTCATTAACTTTTCAGCTCTTGAAAATAAACTGATCACAAAAATCTGTGAGAACGAGTCTGCAGTGTTCACCAGAAAATACAATATTTTATCTCCATCTCCAAGTCTGGAATCTGAAATTGCCAAGAAAGATGCTATTAGCCAGTTACCTAAAATAACCACTTCAGAGATTGATATGCTTCCTACAGAAGGAATTAGCTACCCAGTGAGTAAAGAAGTAACAGTTGTCAAATTTTTTTAAAATATGTCTTTATTTGAATTCAAATATTTAACCATCTTTATGTCACCATTCACCTTTTAATATGCAAATAACTTGTCATTTAACTAGCCCGAAGTGTTCGAAAAAAATTTTTAAAGTTAGAGTGCACTTTTTTGTTGAGAACAAACATATGCAAAAGAAATAGGGCAATACTGCCTCTCAGTTGCAATAAATGCTAACAGTCCTCACATTTTTTGTAGGTCTTATTCATCTTAGAAGTGAGTTAAAACTCTTACATTTCTATTGTGGCAGATGCACAGTGGATAAGACGTTTATTTACATGCAAGCTGATTGTTAGTACAATGCTTCTTGTGGTCACATACTTTCCATGTAGTTCCCAGCCATATTTCCAAGTTATTAAGCCTTTGGTGTTGTTTCACTTTCCACATTGGGCTGTACTTCTACAACTCCTTATTTGTTACTCTTCGTTCTCCAGCTTTAAATTTCTCCTGGCCTGCACCGAGGTTCTGCCCTCCAAAGCAGTGCTGCTGCAGAGACAGACAGGACAGGGGGAGTTTTAATGCAATAGATAATATTTTCTGCAGGTGTGTATCACCTCACCTCCCTTACTAGGTCTCCGGTATTTTTCAGCCACCGTCAGAGCATTGGATTAGAATATTTCTCAACTCTTTAGGGCATTTTCCTTGCTTTGCCTAAAATAGTCAATGATAAAAATTTTGAGCTTTACAAAATGAGCTTTGCTTGCCATTATAACCAGATGGATAAACTGGTTGAAACATGATGTACAAACCTCTGTAGCTGCATGGAATGAATATAGCAAACCATGATATTAGTATTCAAATATTAATTGAATACAGATTAGAGATAATTAAATATTACTGACTTACTGTGGAAGAGCCAATGGATTATCCATTATTAATCCTTGTAGTATTGTTTATATAATACCATTCATAATTAAATAGTTCACTTTCACAATCTAGGTTAATTTCCAAGAATGACAGCTCATTTGGTAGGTGTGATTTGATTTAGTTTTTGGGCTTATAATACATCTAGACAGATCTGTGAGACACTGAGGGTCAGTTTTGACATTCTTTATTATTAAGAAAAATAAATGTAAACCTAGATAGATGTTGATTTTATAAAATGTGATAAGAATCAGAAAGGATTCTTAGGTAGGTTCTTAGATATATCAGATAGGATTAGATGCTCACACACTTCTGGCTGGCTGTTGTTGTGGTTAAATCTTCAAACTGTTGAATTACTATCATAAATAAACACAGTCTTTTTGTAGACCTACAGAAGAAATGCAAATTTCAAAGGACTGGATGAATTATTTGCACCTTTTCATTTCACCTAGACTGAGTTCCAATCACTCTGAAGAGTTTTCTTAAGCTTTGTTAGTGGTGGCCTGTAAATAGGAAGATATTGAATACTATCAAATTTCTTTCTGTTCTCAGTAGGTAATCAACGTCTGATTAAGGCAGTTATTTGCACTATACTGTACTAAGGACCTTGCAAATCTTCTTGAATATACTAAAATATTAGGCAAATATTTATATGCTAGTTGCAATTTGGAGAGCAGGGTTGGCTGCTTAACACTTCTATCAAGGTTAATTCTAAAATTCTAATGATTAGCAACTGGCTGTTAGCCAGAAATAGGGCAGATTGAAGATGTCGGGTCATGTCCAATGAGTGTACTAGATGTTAAGCAGCAGTGATTTACCCAAAAATTCCTCCCACTTTTTGTTTTATTTGTATTGCAGACAAAGTAGTGATTGGAATTTAGCTTAAATTGAATGAATTCAGCTTTGTGGCTAAATCAAAGGGATTACTTTGCCTTTTCATTATGCTCTCATTGTCAGAAAATTATGGCTCCATACTGAGTAATCACAGTAACCAACCTGCTGTTAATACTATTTTTTCACGCATTGCTTAGCAAAAGTTTCCTGCATAATTTTATCTTTTTCTCTTTTTGTTGTCATAGCATCTATGCCTAGACAGAATTTTAAGATTTTGTCTCCTTTTGACTCCTTTTGTCTCCTATGCTGTCTCCTCAGCATAGTCCATCACAATCCAGATACACTGAGCCTCTGCCATCTGCTCAGGACCACACTGTGACCACCTCTGCTCACAGAGAATCAATACTTCCCCCAGTGTCTAACATGTCTGAAATCAGACCCCAGAGTCCAGTTGTCAATCCTTTCTTTGGTGGAACTGCTACTGAAGATCACCAGCCAGCTGTGTGGCAAACACAGGCAGCAACAACCCAAAAAAGTGAGTAATAAATACTGTCCGCAGATACTGGGTAGCAAGTCTGTACCAAAAGAAAAAAAATTATGAGCAAACCCCACTCCCTCTTCCAATATAATTTAGATTTTCTTACTTTTCGTAGATCTGGGCTCTCTGTCTACAGACATCACACACAGTCAGAGCCAGATTTTCAGACTTAGATGATACCCTTGTGTACCAACTGCATGCTTAGGTATTTAAATAGCAGCTTGATTCTTGCATCAGGATTTAGGCAGTCTTGTTTCCATCTGATCCTGTATTTGTTTTAGGCCTGTTCAGGTAAGTCATTAGGTAAGTGGAATTTGGCCAGGCACTACAAGAAAGAAAAAAAAAAGGATGCTTTTCTTAGTGAAGGAGGCACTTCTAAGATAACATAACTTATTCCCAGCATCCAAGCTAACTTTTACTGATGCACTTTCAGATCCAAGGTGCTTGGAACCTATGAAACCAGGGGATTGTTGGGACTACGTGGTGAAATGGTATTATGACAAGAATGGCAATTCTTGTGGCCAGTTCTGGTATGGAGGTTGTAATGGTACCAACAACAGATTTGAAACAGAAAAAGAATGTCAAGAAACCTGTGTTGATTGATGAATAAGTAAGTTGTCTCCTTCAGGTCCTCCCTCAATCATCTCTTTTCCCCCTTATGTTTTATTTTATGATAATCAAAATTCAGTTTTCCTTTTCAACTCACAGCCTATACAGTCAATATCATAAGGTCCTTCTTCAATTTCTTGCAGTCACTCCTTTACTACTTTACTACTGCTACTTAACTACTTTTGAGAAACACAATATTGTCACCAACTCCAACTTCGTCACCTCCCTATGTACTCCCTTCTCTGGATCACTTATTATCTTGAGTAGGACAGTCTGTGGCATCCATCCTTCAGTGACATCTCTCCACTAACTCTTTATCCCATTTTTTTGTTTTATTCTTTTCACAACTTACTGTCTCTTTCAAATCAGTACAACTTTCCTTTGGGGAGGGACCTTACATTTTGTAAATCCAGTTAAACTATACTTGCTATCTTAGATCCATATGCTTAGTGAGCAAGGCATGGTCTTCAGAGAGGTTTCTCATCAGTAGTGCATAACTACCTTTACAGAAGCCATATAACTCATCCCAAATAACTTGCATTAAATACTCTTATTTCAACTTTCAGTACAGGAAAATTGTATTGAACTGCAGATTGTGTTTTTCAAAAGTTTTCAGGAAAATCAAACAACTTCTTATTTATTCTAGAAATTACTTCTGTTGGGAGCTTTTGAAGCTGGAAGTTCATGTGTGCTGAGGAAGAACTGACTGAGAAGAATCCAAAGTGATGTTAGCTTGAAATTACCACTGCTGTGCTTTATAGCTTTCCCCACTATGGTCTGCACATTCAGCAGACTCCTGTGTAATGTATGTTAACTGCAACACTATAGCAATAACTTGCAATCACACATAAACACAGACAGAGAGATACCTTTCCCCTCCAAATTTACAGTGACTTGATACTACTGCACATGGCAATAATGAGATTCTATTTTTAGGATTAAAATGTCAAAAGTGTTTACACTTCGTTTTTAATGACCAAAGTCTCTTAGTCTCATGGAAGAATAAAATATGCTCTAGTTTTAAACCATAGTAAGTAGTTCCTGAAATTAGCACCCTTAATACAGCATTTAGAGCCATAAATAAAGCTTTCCATTGATTAGAGTTCTTCTTTGGAATGTAAGTAACACAGCTATGGGTAACGAGAGAGGGGTTTTGTCCATTATTAAAGCACACTTGGATTAACATCAGTATAATAGTTTCAGTTATAAAGGTTGGACTTTCATTTAGAATTACATTAAAAACAGGGTTCTTCATGTCCTTTAGGCTATGCAGTACATTTCAATTTCTCAGGGCCTCTGGGTTAAAAAAAAAAAAAAAAAAAGGTTATTTCACTCTAATATATGCTACTAAACTAAAAAGGGGAAAAGCACTGAAAGATGTATATTAATGTTTACTTATATCCTTTCTACTTTTAGCCATAACCCTATATGAGCACATTGTTAAAACTGAAAATGACAAACATTATTCAAATGGGAAGTAATACCTGATAAAGAGTCAAGCATCATTATTTCTTTGTAAACAAAAGAATAGAATCTACACTGGCAGTATGGACAACTCTTGATAAGTTCACACAATTCCTTGCACAATTTGTAAATAAATGATAGGATGTACTCTGCAAAATGAACTTGTTTGCAGCAAATAGGATACAAACCTAATTTTGTGAAAAGTTGTGCTTGAAGTAGACTGTTGAGTTTTAATTTTTTTTCCCAAAAATCTGACCTTTTTAAATAAGTTTCAAGTTAGAAATTAAAAAAACTGAGAGAAGCCCCAGAAAACATCCTGTTCTTATACTCAGAACTAAAATGATGATAATATCCTTATAATAACATGATGATCACTCAAAAAACCTCCCAGGACACAATTAATTTCTGTGTGACATGGAACAGTAAAACTGAAAGATATTACCTTGTACTATGCACACTATGGAGATCCCCTAAATCCTACCAGGAACATTTTACATTTAGCTGCACCTGGAAACTCACAGCAGCAAAGCCCACTGGAATTGCAAGAGAGACTAGGAATCTGCAAGATCTTTCAAATCTATTCTAATCTTGTGTACTTGGGCAATTGCCTCAGGGATGGGATTAGTTGTGTGTTCAGCTCCAGAACTCCAGACAAAGAGATACATCTGTCTAAGAAATACTGGGGATAATGAGTTTGGGAATACATATGAAGATGTAGGTTATGGGTTTGCAATATCTTCTATAATGTTTAGTGAAAACCTTTCTGGTAAAGCTGACAAGATTTAGTGAGTACACATAGTGACATCATTTATTACTTAACAAGGTTATAAAACATGCAGTTACTCTTTAACATGCATACAAGGACTCATTTTAATCCAGTTAAACCAGTGTTATACAAAAGACCACTGCTTTATTTTCCACTTTCATGTAGAGTTGACTAAACCTTTTGTAGCAAAGAGGGGAGAGTGAATGCTATAAGGTTGTTTTAAAGTTGTATGCTGTTCAACTCAGATTATCCTGAAATGAGCATCCTTTTCTGTTCAGGTCTTCCTGTGTATCTCCAGGCTGAAAACTCTGAATGTATGCCCTGATATTTAGTAAACCATGGAGAAGCCCATAAGTCCCTCCTTGAAAGGACTTTTCTCTAAATCTGCATCAGCAGTGACAGGCAGCATTGGCTCATCCAGCTCTGCCTTCTCAAGGGTGTCATGGGGCAACAAACCAGGAGAGGGCCCTGCTTGCCAAACATCCACTGTTTTATTCCTGACTAGTGTGAAATCATACAGGATCATTGCTGAGAGCATTACAGTTTTCACTGGCAAACAAACCCTTTATTTTTTTTCATGTGAAAATTTGAAAAGCAAGAATAGCTTAAACCCTAAATCTGCTAGACCAGGCCAAATGCTGTAAACCATAAAAGCTAAGAGAAGTGAATAACAGAGAGTTTTCTATAGAACTGATATTTATAAGATAAATTCTTTTTCTGACATCCTTGATTCTAAGAGTTCAGATAAAGACTCAGAAAATTAACAGGTAAATAGTGCTCCATTTGCTCAGCACAGAACAGCAGCAGCTTCTCACTTTGAGAAGCTCTACCAGTCTCTTGTTCAGGACTATCAAACGGAATTCATCTTTTGCATTAAACCAGTTCACTCACTGTCTGTCCCTAGGACTCATTCAGACATTGGTAACATTGCCTCTGCATTGACCATCCTGCTGTCTGCACTCCTGTTTCTTTTACATCTTCAAATTTCCTCTCTGTTACCCTAAATTGACTGAAGAGACGCAACATTTCCTGCACTGCAGTTTTGAACATCCTTGGAAAACTGATTAATATGTTTCCTCATTTGGAAGTTGCCATCAAAGATATTCCTTGGAGGGAAAAATTGAAAGAAAAAGAAAGAAGAAGAAAAAGATGAACAAAAAATTATGCTATTGATAGCATGGCTGAGACCAATAGCCACATTTGTAATGAAACATTTTATGGACAATATAGGTTTAGTGCCACTTTCCCACACTTCTTTTCCTTGGTTGCTTCCTGAACTCTTTTGATACCATCTGTACATACAGAACACCCTTCCCAAAGCTTGCAAGGGCATCACAGCACGGAGCTACAAGCACGTTCTCTCAGGTAACCAGATGATTCTTTTTTATTAACAAAACAAATAACTTGTCCTCCACCCCTCAGTGAAAGGGCCAAAGCATTCATGGGCAGCTGTGTGGCCTGGGACATCCCAGCTCTACCAACAAATAGAGCAATTTTTTTGCTGACACATGAGAAACTGTAGGTTCAGCACTGAGATCTTAGACATTACTGTTATTCCTCCTGCAGCTTCTCACCAATCATTCTTTAGAATAATTTTTGTCTCCCTAGGCTGACCTTTTACCTTTCCAGTTGTAGAACTCTTCCGGGTGCTGCTGAAGCCAATCTGTAGTAGATCAAGGTTTTGAAATTCCACAGGTAAATGTAAGCAGACACCTAAGCTACCATACTTGGTAGATAGATAACAAAATATGAATTATAAATTATATTTAGTCACTAGATTTTTTGCTTGAGACTGCCTTAAATATAAGGGTCTTTATTCCAGGAGTATTATTATATCTTTTCATGAGACAAAATCAGTTCTAAGTTTCAGGGATAAATTTGAGCCAAATGCTACTGAAGTGTGACTTTTTTTCCTAACCAGGAATATGAAGAAATTCAGCCAAATGGGTAAGGCTCCAAAATGTAATCCATAAAGATTTTCTATTTTGGCATTCTAATGTAAGACCTACTTTAGAGCTATTTGTAGGACAAAAGGAGGAGATCCATTGTCCCACTGTCCCTGGGACAATGAGCCCAATCTCTCTTCTCTCTCCCTCCATGTGGACAGAGAGGGAGAAGGGAGATTTTTTGCATTTTATTGGTTTAGCAAAAGGGATCACCAACATCTGGCATGATTAACCCTGGGACACAAAGAAACCATTTCTTATTATAAAAAGAGTAGTCAATAAGTGCTTTGACAAGAATAAATCTGGCAAGTACTAGCTCAACATGTGAGTAAAACTCCCAAAGAGTTTTGGATTAGCTTTAAAATATCTCAGCTAATCCCAAATGCTGCTGGAATTGTTTTGACTGCTGCTCCTGTCTCAGCAGCTTAAAGCTTTCAGGACACTCAAAAAAACCTGCCAGAGTAATAAAAAAATGATCAACAAATCAAAAAGGCCCCCAGGAGCACCTTCAGTCACTGGGGTTGGGAAGCGGGGCTGCAGTGGAGGGAGATGCTCACCAGTGGAGAGCATGAATTCAGAGAAGGATTTCAGGGGGTTTGTGGCCTGGTTGCTGCCTCCTGCCCTTGGGGTGCCTTGGGCTGGCTGAGCACACAGGCATGGGTATGGGGATTGAGGCTGGGGATAGATTTTTCCATGGAAAACAAATAGCTAGTAATTCTTCTGAATTACATTCATGACATAATTGGCAATTTTAGCTACTTCTTACTTCATTCAGGGCAACTCCCTAGTGCATCATGTTTTCTCAAAGGATACTTTCTATCAGTCTTAACTACATTGTAAATTAATAGGTAAGATATATTTCTGCTGACCAGAGAGGCAGCACTTTCAAATTAATTAACACATAATGAGATTCACATATAAAATCTGGGTTTGAAGATTAATATTTTCATTTCAAGGTCCCTCAGAGAACTATGATTAGATGTTTTTAGTCTGCACACCACATAACTGAACAGATCATAAGTGACATAAGGCAAAGGCTGCCAAAATACACAGTATCTGTAATAGCTGGAAAGTATACTGATGAGGGCAGTGCTGGAGGCAGCACCATGTTCTGCCTGAAGGGAACAATCATGTTTCCAAGTAGAAATTTTCCATTCTTTTTCCATATGAACTGTAGAACATAGTCAATCAAAAGTCACAGTACTTGCTGGACATTCTAGAGGGTACAAGTGAACATCTCTGAGTGAAAACCATCCTTTGAGCTGAGTTGTTGAGAATTTAGCAGTTGTGGCTTTTTTGAGATTTTTTTGCACTCAGTGATGCGTCTGATCTGTTTGCAGTTCATAAGCTGGTTGAAGCTCTTTCCTTTTTAAGAGGAGAAAATCATCCAACATAGCTTCCACCAAATATGTTATAGGTTTTCCTGGAGTAAGGGTGTTGGACTCATCCTCAAGTCAAGCATAACAGAACTTGTTTTGTCAGCAAGAAGATATCTCAGCATCTTAATTGATGCAGCTGCAGTACAGGACCCCAAGGACCACAGTGTTATCCTGCAGTGCCACCAGGAGGAAAACAACAAAATGCCTCTGTAAAATAAACAGTAAGATATCAACAGATTTTTAGAAGGAATATTGGAGTAACAACTTCCAAAACTCAGCTCAGCAGCAGAAGCTGCCTAAATTGCCTCTTTATTCATCTCACAACTTACATTTTCTACTGGCCACTGTAGCTGCTCCTTGGTCCCTTTGGCAAATTCATAAGTTGTCTTACAACTGGCTTAACCTGAACATGGTGTAAACAGGATACTCCACAAACCAGATTCTGAGCATTGCAGGGTCAAGGTATTTACACCAAGCAAGAGCACAGCTATAAAAAGGGCGTGTATGCACTGTACCATATTTTGAAAGCCAAAGAGCAATACACCCCATAATCACATTGTGAATCCCCTTGCAGAACCCCACTTCATCTATAACCACTGCAATACTGCTGAATCTAGCAAATCAAGAAAAAATCTAACAATCAATCAATCAATCAATAAAAAGTGAAGGGCTCCAGAGCTCATGAGCTGGTGTCTAAGGCAGCACAGGAGGTCTGAGACAGGAGTAAAGATTTCAGTCTCTGCTTTTGGATGGTGCCTCAATACACCCAGCATGACCCCTCCTAGACACGGCTTGGGGCACAGGCTGAACCTGCCCCTGCAGCCAACTCAAACTAGCCATGTCCCAACACACCCATTCTCTGCAAAGCTTTCTGACATTACAGCCCTGAGAACAAGGCTTCATTCAGAACATCATTTCACTAAAGGCCTCTCCTTTTTTTATTATTTTAATTGGTATATTTTGCGCAGTGAAATATTTTTACTTTTATTTATCTTAGACTTTTTTTTTTTGTAGCAACCTGTTGTGTAATGGGAGCCCACTCCAGCACTGCTTATTTATCACACAGCTACAATGGGAGAGGCCAGCATTAATATCAAATCTAGAAGTTATTTGTGATATAAAGTTCATTCAAACAGTCGCATCAGGTCATTCTCACCCTCAGGTGTATGTTGACTTTTCACACTCATGACATGCTAGTACATGCAGACCACTCCTTGGTCTCCAAATTCTTCATGAGGTGCAAAGAAGGGGTAGACACTGATATTCTCTGTGGTGAGCAGTGACAGGACCCAAGTGACAGGACCCAAGCCTGAAGTTGGGTCAGGGGAGGTTTAGGTTGGATATTAGGAAAAGGTTCTTCACCCAAAGGGTGGTTGGGCACTGGAACAGGCTTCCCAGGGAAGTGTCACAACACCAAGCCTGACAGAGTGCAAGAACTGTTTGGACAGTGCTCTAAGGCACTCGGTGTGACTCTTGGGGCTGGTTCTGTGCAGGACCAGGAGTCAGACTTTGATCCTTGTGGATCCCTGCCAACTCAATATATTCTATGAATCCGTGATTTTCACCTCCTCTCAGGCAGTCTACTTGCCAGCTGGTTACCACAGGGTAGCAAGCATTTGTTTGGACATTTCCTCCTGTGTGTCTCAACATACAGTTTTTGGATATTGGCTGTTTCTTTAACTGTGCTTTCTTTAACCAGCTTGCTTCCTGCTCTAATAGAGAGCAAATGTATTTGTGAAACAGCAGTGAAATGCTAAATATCAGCATAATACTGAACTGAACATCAAGGAAAAGTGTTTCCTGCCTTGTTGCGTTTGTTTCCTGTTCTTTATGCATGTGCTTTTTAAGAATTACAAATAATTCCTAAGCGCTGGGTTTAAGTTATGCACAGGTGCTACAAGCAGCACAGGCCCCACTTTATTACTTCCAAGTAGGAAAAAACCATTTTGGACCCTGTTCTCACATTGCCTATAATCATCTTTTTTAACAGCAGCTACCTCCTGGCTGTCAGAGATTAGAAGCTTTTGTAACAGAAAAAGGAACTGTGCCAATACCAGGGTTAACCAAAGAAATGCAAGCTATCATTCAGCAAGCAATAGGCATGGTGATTGCACAGGGACAGAGAAAAGGACCTTTAGACCCATAAACCCCAGTGTGCATTAACCAGGACACAACACTACAAGAAGGGCAAACTCATCCTGTAGTTAGTCACGCAATGCAACAGAACAATTCCTTGCCCACATGATGGAAATGGCACACACAAAAGATAGTTTAACTACCCTTCTATAATATGTGACTATAAAGAGATGCTTTGTGTAGTGCTACTCAGAATAATAAGCAGAACTTTCACAATACCACTGTTCCTCTGGAAGGAAAGAGAGAACATGAAGACTCATAGAGGGCAAGATGGGCACAATCCAGCACTGCAGATGGTCAAGCAGGGGCTCTGTGGGCTGCAGAAGGGAATGCAAAGCAGCAGCAGGGACTAACAAGACAAGACATGGGGAAGCTGAAGCTAAAACATGGAGGTGCAAAACATGTGCAAAGCTGACAAGACATTCTTAGGATTGTAGGATAATTCAGGTAGGAAAAGACCACAGAAATAATCCAGTCTATTCAGGATTCCCTCCCAAAGGAGAGTCAACTACAAGGCCAGGTTGCATTACTCGAGCTTCTATACTCCTGCATACAGGCAAATATCCTAGGGAAGTGAGTCTCATCCTCAAACCTGACCCTCCTGAACAGTCCAAATCTTCCGAGGGCAGTCAGGGTGAGAGGTCAGGCAGGTATTAAATACAGAATGTGCTGACTGGCAGCAGGAAGTAAGAAGCACTGCAGCTGTACAGAAAACCCACTGTGAGGGTGTTCCCTTGATGAGGTGCTGCTGCTGAAACATTTTGGAGTTCAGCCACCCAGACTCATTACAAAAGTGTAAAATCATTGTCCTTTCTTCAATCATTTTAGAATCTCTCCATTTCTGACTGATTACTAGCATGAGACATGCACATTCCTCATACCAGCATTTTCTTACCTTACGCTCATCTTAGAAACAATAATCCTACATACAGAATTATATATTTCAAAGTCAAAGGACTAGGTGGTCCAGCTGAACATGTGTAATTAACCTTTGTTTAACTGCAAAAGCCTGCTAATGTTTTTTGTTCATTTATATGCTGCAACAGCTTTCTCAGTCTTCCCTGGGCCCAGACATCTAGCCCATAAATGTGTGCTAACAGGACATAGCAAATTTTTTCCAACTATGCTTTCATGGTTTGGTTGGTTTGGTTTTTTTTTATACAGTTAAACATTTGTAATAGTTTCCTCATTTTGCCCTGATGTGAGGAATAAAATTCCTAGATGCTACATATAAGAGAAACTCATGCTCCCTCCACTTCTTTGAGGCTCACAAGGGCTGAGAGTTCAGGGTGGCAGCTCATCACCAGTACCTATGGATCTTTTAGAATGATTTTGGTTTTATAGTATGTGTAAAATCTACAACTCTGACTCACAAAATGAAACAAACAAGCAAAAAAATACTTCAGCAACACTGAAACTGTTTGCTGCAAAGATGAAATCACACGAGAGAGCCACTACACATCTGTAAGGCTCTGGTTCCAAGCTGGTATTGCTGACTCTCCTTGAACCAGAAGTGCTGGCCAACACATGGACTGGCACAACTGGGAATTTTGTGCAATTACAATAGTTCTATATGAAATAATCAAGGTTCTGTGAATCTAACTTATTCCCCTGGTGAAAGTACTAGTTGTACAATTACTAATGAGACTCAAATGCTACTTTTGTATAGTTTTTAAAGCAAGAAGGTAGAGTTGATGCATGAGACTTCTCCCACTGGGAACAGTACAAATTTGTGAATATTCAGATCTACATTTGATAAGACAATTTCTGTGTTTGATAAGACAATTTCTGCATTTAGATATCATGAAGCTTACCCAAAAAGGGGACATGTCCAGCACCTTTTGGGAAATATTTCCTTGAATGAGTCTGAACAAGATATACTTTGGAAGCTGGCAAAGATAAAGTGCATAGAGCCCAAGCTGGCTGACAGGGAAATAGTTTAAAAGCAGGATGCTGTTGATTAGACTGACAAATGACGGTTTAATCTGGGTAAACAGACACCGCCTATTCTCTGCAAAAGAAACCTGAGTAACATTGAACAGGAATAGGAACAAAGGCTTCATTGTCCCCAGGGAAGCACTGCCAGCTTCTGAACAGCAGTTTGTTTTTCTAAATTATGTTTGAAAATTTGGTTTAGACGTGATTACCCTACCCGTCCTTGAAACACTAAACATATTTCAGCTGTGATTTCAACGGAGCCTACAGTGGAATATGTGAAACCTGCTGTTTTCCAGTGTAAATGGCCAAATGCTGGTGAAGCACTCTCCTGCGCAGCAAATAATTTCAGACCCTCAGGTGTGATTTTCATTTGATTTAGGGTTAATCCCTGCAGAGTGCGAATCTGGATGACAAATCTAGGAAGGATAATAGGCTCCAGTTTACAGCCACATTCTCCACTTGAGAAATAGTCAGAGAACAGACATTTAACAGTACTCCCACATTTAGAGTAACTAGATTGAATAAGATGTTAATTTAAAAAATAATTAGAGATGTATCTATTTGTTTTGATTTCTGCCAAGTACTCACTTGGCCTTAAGTTAACATTTATGTTAAATCTTATGCTCTCACCTCCAGAGGCAGGAAGCAGGAAGGCAGCACTTAATAGCACAACATTTGAATGATTCCCAGTGAAGAACTCATGTGGGACAGTGAAAGAAAAAACCCAACAAAAATCATAGTCCAAGGTTTTAAAGGTAATTTTAAATTAATTCCTAAGTCTTTTTTATCAGTTCTTTGACTGAGGAGTAAGAGTCAAAACCTTGACTCCCTGAGACCATGCGGATCCAGATCTATCGTGGAACACTGAAAGCACAGGGTGGAATTGGGAAGTAGCAGCACCAGAAGGCTGATATGGTTCTTTAGGTGACTGAAGCTATTGACAAAGTTCCTTTCCTTGCAGTCACTTCAAATTTTATCCTAGAGGGAAAAGGAGTGAGAAGGTGCCGAGGAGTTGCTGGAAGCCAGGTTAGAAATTCAAAGAAGCAAACCAGCCTTTTTGACTTCAAGATGCCAAAGTGATGGGTTCACAGACATCACAGTTTTGTATTGTACAACTGAAGAATGGTACTGCAAACTTATATACCTACTCAAGTAAAACAGAGTTGAAATGAAATAATGATTAATCCTCCCTTGCAACATTCTTTTTACTAACCAGTGACAAGAACATTTTTACTGGCATTTTAAGAAGTCTTGAAGGACTACATACAAGAAAGCTGAAAAAAAATAAGACCTCAGGCTACATTTCTGAATTAAACAACTACTTTCCCTTTAAAAATGCCAAATATCACCCTAACCTAGAAGTGAAATCCCACAATCCATCTGCTTTCCCAAGTCTGTGTTAAATTTCTTTACTTGTGGAACAATGAAAATTTTCACTGCCGAGCTCTGATTTTCTCACTTACTCATATTGTCAGAAAAAACTCCTCACCACCAAATTTCAGGAACTCATGGAAGGGTTTCATTAAGGTAAAACATTGTCAGAAAGGAAGAAAGGCTGCTAAACATTCAGGAGCAAGAGCTGAAATGAGCAGTACAGAGGCTTATCTTGCCTGCAGCTTAGAACAAACTTAGCAGTTCCTGGGTGTAAAATGTTTACTTACCTTTTAGTTGGCTGCAGTGCACAGGGAAGAGCTCTAGGAAAATTCCCTTGAGCCAGTGAAGCTTTCTGTGAGCTGGCTATGAGAGCTTACCGTCATTTATGGACATTTCACTGCACCTACAACTTCTGGTAATCAAATGGGTGAGTCTGTTATATATTAATATATAAAAAAAAACCCACACAAAAAGTAAGCAAAGCAAACCCACACTTATGAAACAGTTTTTCTCCAGAGTAGCAGCTGTAGCTTTTGCTTTGCTCCAGCACTTGCATTGCCCTGCAATGTGCTGGATGTAGTCTGATCCTGACAATTTGAAAGTTACAACAGCACCACCACATAAAAGCATAACCTTCACCTGCAACCTGAGAGGAGCTTTTATGGTCTGTTCAATTGGCTCTTGTTCCCTTAAATATCCCAGCCTTTGAGCTCAGTTAAACGGGTTGTCACCCATTTCCTGCACTTTGAAATTAAACAGTTAATTAATCCAGGTTAATAGTATTAGCAGGGTCTATTACAGTACTTAAGGTAATGACATACAGCTGTGCTGTGCTTGTGCCAACACCTTGTCCAACAACCAGAGTTCCAGATGTAGACACCTCCCAGCTGCCTAAGTGCCAGCACTTCTGCTGCTGAATGCTGTTCTGCACAAACATTTAGGTTAGAAAGCACAGTTTTTAAATCCTAACAGTTTGGGGTTTTTTTCAGAAATAAGAGGTTCACTGAAAGAATATGTAATTTTTTTAAAAAAAAGGTGGTTAATTTTGGACAATTTTGCTTTATTTCTGAGGTATCAGTTGTAGTCAGTGCACTCAGGAATCTGTAACAACGCGGAGACACTGAAGAATCAGGACAATGCAGAAACAGCTGCTTGCTTATGTGAATCTGGTACTAGCACTTAATCATTTTACACTTAAAAAAATCTACAATCTTTGTTTTCTGGGTAGATTGCTATTTTGTTAATAGCATAAATATAGAATCATAGAATCATAACAAGTGATAAGAGCTTTTTTAATTTCCTGTACCAACCCTAGAAAAAAAGGAAGAACAGTTTTATTAGACTAAATTGTGCTGCTATGCAACACCACTAGCATGCAGGAGGGGTAAATGAAGACAGACATGAACTGTGTATGAGATAACTTATTTTATTTATTCAATTCTCAACTTAATTTTGATGCTAAAAATTGATCAAAGGCACTTCAAAGAAGGTATTTAAGAAACAAATCCTTATGGTGACCATTCCAGACACATCACCAACTTTTATCTGCCATGAGGAACACAACTAACTATAATTGCAAAGTGAAACATTCACAGGTTTTTAAGTGGAGCATACTGTCCAGCAGCAATATTCAATTCTTTTAGACTATTAATAACATTTGTGGTATATTTTAAATACAATATGGTAAAACAAAGCAAATTACACTTTTGGAGTTCCACAGAAGATTTCTTGACAGAAAAAGGACAGAACTGCCTTTCCCAGTGGTCCTGTATTGAGGGGTCTATTTTTATCTGTGCGTGCACTATCAGCATCAGTAGCAGGTAGAGCAGAGAAATAACCCACACTTTTCTGTCATACAAAGACAAAACACCCTGCTCAGATAACAAAGCATTTATAAGAAGTCTATCAGCTACTCACTGAAATTTATACTTCTGCAAGCGTAACAGAACAAATGGCAACAGCTGAAGAAAAAGTGATTTTTAATATACACCCTCACCAAAGCAAACCAAAGAAAGTGTCCTTAAAGGCAAAAGTACTGTGAAAAGAGCTTCCACAAAATGAAAGATAGTATATACACCACCAGCGTGTAACCTCTGAAATAACACAAATACAGACTGCAAAAATGAATTGGGAGTGAAAGAAGATTAATACTCTCCTCTGATTAAGACCAGTGATCAGAAAGTAACTTCTTGCCATTCTCAATCTTTCTGAAGTGAAACCACTTAATACAAGCTTAAAATGTTACTCTGTCACACTAGGGGACATTCCCATATCCACTACCTAGTAATTTCAAGAAAATAGTTCAAAATTTTTAGATGGGTAATTTAAATCACTATGGTGCCAATGAAAGCCTTTAGGTTTTATAAAATTAAGAAATCTCTTTTAGAAACCAAACCACAGAGCAATAATCTGCATGGCCTAAGTAAGCCCATGTTGCTGTGCTTCAGGAAGTCTCTCCATCTGAAATAGTCTCCTTGGGCTGCCAAAATTCTCAAACTCAATAAATACTTTCTCAAAGCACAAAGACCTGAGAGTGAAATAGCAGACTACTCATATTAGTGTAATATTGCATGTGAAAATTATACTAACTGTTCACATTCCAACTTTGTCCACTGAGGCTTCTGAAGGCAGTGAGATAGAAACCAATTATTCCAGAGGTATCAGCTCATGGTTATGGCAATACAATTCAACAGAGAACAACAGGTTTCTGTTATAATCACAGAGTGTAAAACCTGATACTTTTCTAGCTTGTCTGGAAAGAAAAAATAAAAATTCTTTGCAGTGCTGTTATAAAGGCAAAAGAAATAGATTCAGAGGCCTATGCACAAGGACACTTTAAAACAAAGAATGGACATTTGAAGAAAAGGCTACTTATTTCTCCAGACAGGCTAACCATTTATCACAAGGTAGTATGTCCTTAGCCTTATTCCCTTCAGAAAGGGAATTTGCTCCTTTACTTTTCTAGTGTCTCTGAGGTCTTGCACATTTTGTGGAAAGGGATATTCCTGCCCTGCTCTGATCAACCCACAAGCCTCAGCTGGGTAGCAGATGAGAACTAGAACTGCTGCTGAGGAAAGACTTCATCCTGAGCTCAGCAGTGGCTGGTTTACCTTGTTACCCCAGCAAACAACCTGTGTGGAGCTCAAACATCCTGCTTCCTCCTATCCACCTGAGACGTATGCTGGATGAAACTGGAAAGCCAGAGACAGGATAGCCAGGACAGTAAGGAACATGAAGAGGAAATGACTTGCTTCACAGGACAGCACAGGGCAAACATATGACACAAATCTGCAGAAAACATGCAGGATTAGTTCTGCCTGCTGTGGTAGAAAATCTTTAAATCCCCACGGATGAACTGAAGAAAGCAAAAATCAAGGAACTGTACAGTAGTTCAACAGATCTACACGGGCTGAATTTACAAAGAGATTAGGTTGGGATCTCGATTTCATTTTATAATTTCCTAAAGTATTCCTGAATATTTTAACTGCTTGTTTGAACAATGCCATTGGAATTATCAATTCCATATGGATTTCACAATAGATTGGTTTGTGCTGCATATGGGATAAACATTTAGCTCACAGAAGGAAGTAACTTTCAGTATGTTAACATCCACTGTCCTCTGGACAAGCATCCCTCTGACTACAGCAAACTGGAGACTTTTTCCTTTCTTAAACCAATGCAGTTATAATGTTCTACTTAAGTCAAGTGATGTAAAATAAAGCCCATCAGTACTTCAGAAGCAGTGCTGCTCATAAAGACCAACAGATTTAACCCAGCAGGAACTATTCAACCAATACTCGATAGATTAACTCGGCCTACATTCAGGCAGAGATGATGTATGCAGCATTTCAACATCATGAGCTATTTCAGTAACTACCATCGTGCTGCAGAGCAATGGTCAGAAAGAATGCCATGACTTTACTGTCGGACAACAGAAAGATCTCCAATCCGTATTAGAACTATCTTTTTAAAAAGAAAAATTCCAGTACTAATGGTAACATCATCTTCCAGGAACATCCTGAAGGACCAGCAGTAGTAAGTAAGGCTGTCTGCTATCACTATGTGCCCTTTTCAAAACAATGACTGGAGGTAATTAGGTTATGTCCAAGTTCATCAATATGATGAAGGTGAAAAACAACAAAAAGATGAAAAAACTCTTGTTCAAGTGTTGAATAAAAACACTACATGTCACGTTTAATCCCGTTCTCCATACTGCTATTCACTCAATTTGAAAAGGAGAAAACCAGAACGTTTTATATTAACTCTATAAAACATACATTTGGCCTCTGAAAAAAAATCAGTAATTAAAACACCTATTTTGTCCCACCCAAGAAATTGTTTCCAGTTAAAAGGCAGAGATACTTATGAAGTAGTGGAGAAAGTTAATGCACTTTGAAAGATTCCTGCATTCAGGCTTGCTTACCTGAATAACTATGTACTTCAGCTTCAAAAACAGTGAAAAAAGGATCATTTAACACTTTGTACTGAAGAAGGTAACAAGAAGCAGATACAGAAATTTTTTTAAGTGGAAGAAAAAATGTTCAGAAAAGTGAAATTAAGTACTTCAACCAAATAAACTGGCTTTGGTGCAGTTTTAAAATAGGACACTTCTGTATCTGAAAATTTTAACCTCTAGTGAAAATTAAAATGGAAACAAACTAATTATAATAGTGGCTGAAACCAAGTTGTTACAATGCTTCACTAAGATATTACTCTTCCTGGTTTATATGGCAGGTAGGATGGAAGACAGATTTCTATTTTCAAAAAGCATCTACCTTATGCTGAGAAATGCTAAGATGAATTTTTATATCCATTCAACCAAAAGGATAAGTTAATAACAGGGGACAAAAAAAAGAAGCCACAGGCAAATATGTAAGCAGCTTGCATCACTTCAGCAATTTAAACAACAGTAATTTTTTCTGGGTTTCTCTCCAGAAAAGTATTCCTCCCCAAAAACTTCATATTGTTTTGCACAACAGAATTTAAAACCTTATAAAGAATTCATAGCAGTGAATTCTGTTTCTGAAACAATTCAGATTAATCTTGTGGGTGAAATTCTGCCACTCTGTTGTTAAGGCAAAGCAGATTGGAGACTCTAATTCTGTGTCTCTGCCTTACTTTTAGGGCAAGGTACACAAAGTGACTTCAAGATGTTGCGAATACTTCAGAAAGCCATTGTGAAGAGTTTGACTGGGCAGCATCCAATTTCTAATATTAGAACTGACTTAAAGGAAAGGGAATAGAGGGGAACAGAGAAAGGAACAGAAATATAGTACGATCATCTGTGAACCTGTCCACTATGGTTTTTATACAAATCCTTTCAGATATTATTGTACCGGACAAACCTTCAATTTCACAGCTTTAGGGCCCCAAATCCTCGTGAGCAGGGCTGCAAGGTCACACTATCCCAAGCAGTCAGAGCCAGCACCACTCTGTTGTACACAGGGTGACAAGAAGTGCTGCCAACTTGATTTTTGTAATAAGAATCGCCAGGAGTAATTTCAGTCCACAAGCTTCATGCACAAGTTTGAGGAGACTCTTACTCATTGTACTGGCTTCTTTTTGGTTTTTTTCAAAGTCCAATTAGCTCTCAGAAATTTTTTGCTTTATCTTTTGATTATCCTCCAGTGCTTCATTTTTGCTCTGCTTTTCTGGATTCTTTGACAAATCAGGATTGTACCTATACAAATACCCATATGGACGAAGATGATAAATCAAATATTCCAAATGATACATAGTCACAGAGTCAACATAGTGGAATGAAACTGCTAGATCGGAGCAGCATCCAGGACCCTGAAACACAAAACAACGCAAAACAATCAGCAAGAATTGCAAAGCATGCCGTGAATTTAATTCCAGGGCGAATTCAAAGAAATACTTGATTTAATGGTAAGAAATTCACTACCATCAGTCATACATATACTTCAAAAGTTAATGTCAGGCAAGCAAAATGTACCAGACACATCTGCCAAGGCATCTTTCCAAAATAAAGCTGATAAAGTCTTTTGCTTCTGTGATCAAGCCAGTGAAAAAACTAGCTACCCTCATTAACGTCAGAGGTTTTCTGGGTTTCCATACTTAATTTTTGATGCTGGCATTTAAACAGCACCAAGAAGCAGCAGGTAGGCCTAAACGAGTTACATTTATATATGAAACAATACAGGCCTGTAACTTATGTCAGCATCCAGACAGAATGTATAAGCAAAATGTGTGTGTATCTGCACCTGTGTGTGTTGACATATGACACAGCTCGGCAGTATTGTCAATATCTAACTACCTACTGATAGAAAGTTGTAACAAGTAATTGCAGAATTTCGTTTTAAATGTCTTGATTTCACTGACATTATTAAGAGCTATAGGATCGTTGCTAACACGTTTGTCACAACTTATATTTTATAGCTCAAATGTGAGAACACTTTTCTAGAGCATAAGTTTTGGGGTTTCTTTTTCCAGCAGCTTTGATTGCAGAGTTACTAATATTTCGAATCTGACTGGGACTAAGATTAAATATTTAAAGCACCAAAGAGAACAATTGTTATGTAACTGTCATTCTTTCAATACTTACTCAGTTTCATCAATATAGCTTGATTTTGATACCAGATGAAGTAGTCTCTATCCAAGCACAGGTATGACAGGACAGCACCACACAGGCAATTTCCATTATGAATTGGTTACAAATGGAACTGTCCACAGCTTAGCCACCCATGGACTGCAGCCTTAGCTAAAGCTGCTGCCTCCTGACTCACTAAATACAGTATCATACAGCTGGTTTAAGCTTCAGAAATGCTTTAGCTGCTGAATACAAGTATAAAAATAGATTGCTGCTTTACAATGAAAAAAATCTACTGAGGAACCAGACTCTCTTATTCAGCTTTAATATGTAAAAAATTCCAAATCCTGTTCTTGAATTCTTCCACCTAATGCTAATTCACACATCACATGCTCGCATACATCATAAGATGCACTTGACAAAATGGATACCAGGTTCCTCAGGACTTACCTCTACAGCAGGATAGTAATTGTAATTCCAGTACCAGAATGTTTTTGGTAGGTATCCTCTAATTAAGTGATGTTCTGGAACGAATGGATGAAAGGTTTCTCTACCACTTGTATCCCTAGAATCTCCTGCTTCCACATTGAGGATCTCCATGCATTTTCCTAGTGCCAGATCTTCAATAGAGGAACTGTGAGTGCATTTGTTCGTTTTAAATGCAGCAACAAATCTCTTCAGAGCTTCTTTGCTCAGAACATATCCTGCTCCTCCACTCATGTAGCCCTGCTTCACATAAGGTTTAAACCTTCTTCCAAAGTATATTGGTTGTTCAGGACTGTATTTTGAAAGAAGCCACCTCAAATTGTCCAATATAACATATGTATCATCATCTGCTTTCATAAACCAATCAGCATCATCAAAATAATGGTCATATACATATTGAAAAGCTTTAATAGTCTTCCAGTACAGTTGGTCCCTGCCTTCTTTGGTTTCTAGGCCCACAGTTGGGAAGTCTTTATTCTCCTCAGAGCTCATAAAAAGTACTTTATTACAGCGTTGGGCCCAAGTGGCCTTAACATGCTTGGCTTTCTTTTCTAGATTTTGAGGTCCAGTCATGACCCAACACAGTATTTTCACCTTGTGATACAGTCCTTCTGCAATATTTTTATCCTCATCTAAAAAAAGAGGGAAGTTGTAAAACCATATTAGATGTGATTGCCAAACAAACTAACAGCAACTTCCCCCCATCCTCCCTCCTCAGATATTCTGTTTCTAGATCAGAAAAAACATGCAGACAGAGAAGAGGCTTTTGCTTCCAAATGTACCAGTTAATTAACTCCATGCTAGATGCTGGAAGGAAACAAACAAGACTCTCAAAGATTAAAATTCTTAGAGCTATTTCAATTTCCCAAGACAAAGGAGAGTGTAAGAGTCATATCAAAATGGGTGTCTGTTCAGGGAAATGTGGCTTTAGCAAACCTTGATTTGTATATAAAAACTGCTCAAAGGCAACATCTTTATGGTCTTGGAAGACTAATGAAAATTTAAAAACAGAATATTTTTGCCATTCACAATGAATACAACTAAATCATTGCAACACAAAAAGGCAAAAAAGCTAATAAACTCTTTTATATATATTCATGTTAACTAACAAAACCTAATGAATATTTCTAAAACAGCAAAATATGTTTTAAGAATAATTTAAAATATTAAGTAATTTAGGATACTATGAAACTACTATTATTGTTGATAACATGTTCTTATTTCCAGTAATCCAGCAGAATAAACACAGTTATCTGAGGTGTGAAACAATGTTTTTCAAGCTACTAAAGTATTCACCGCTCTCAAAGAAACATTTTCACTTGATACATACAGAAAGATTCTAACTCATGTAAAAGAATGTTTCATGGACAGTGAAATCTGTGTAACTAGTACTAAAATATTCTTGCTTACACTTTATGCAACTATAGATCATATTTCTCTGTAACAATGTTCTACAATTACATGTGAAACACTCACACAACTCATCTTACAAAGTTTGGAGTTTAAATATGTCTAAATAACAAATTACTTACTAACATCTTCAGCAAATGCATTGCAGTGCAATTTCTCTCATCCAAGCTGTCCCTACTCAAACACTCTCTGTATCTGGGATTTCGAATGAACTCATTTAATGAAATATATCAAGTTTAAAAGTATTCCTGAAGTGCCTACCTTCTCTGGAAAAATAAAAATAATCCAAGTGCAAGAGAATTTCTCTGGCTTTGACTGCAAACAGCAATCTGTGCCTGGACTGCTGCATAATCAGCTTGGCAAATTATGCCCACAGTGACTCCCTTTGCCCTCCTGCTCCAATTCTGTGTTTTACTAATTGTACCAAAAAGTGATTTCCTTAAAATTTTATTTTAGCTTTATCTTAGAGGCTGGATCAAAAGTTTGATGTCCAAAATTAGCTCCTGAAGCTAAAAAGCAAACCAGCCACATCTACAATGCTAGTAAAGATATCTGCTTAGCAAAATTGCCATTTGGTGTCAATTGTTCATTTGAAAAGTTCCTGTTTCAAACGAGTTTGGATATAGAAGTTGGACAAACAGTTGGACTCTAAGGAAAAAAAATTACTACTGTAATAAAAATGTAAATCAAGAAAACCACCATTCAGTAGACATTAGGAGAAAAAAGTTATTTAGATGTAACCTGAACATGGGGAAACTGAATTAAAATGATTCATATGAATTCTTGGCAGTGAAGAAGCAATATTTTGCAATGCATGAAACGGAAGGACATTTGCTAATCAGCCAGGTGTAATGAAATACCTTTATGCTGTCCAGCATCTGCATTGAAATTCATTTGTCCTTGTAGCTGATTGTTGTCAGTATCTGCTGAGTGCTGACCATGTGGATCATTGTGAAGAACATGAGGCTGGATCTTAACCTCCTGTTCTTCTAGTATAATGCTAAACAGAAGATAGCAGACGAAAAATCCTATTGCTGAGCCAAAAGTGAAGGTTAGAAGGTTCATCAAAGACTTAGAAGAGGCCATCTCCTGAAGGTGAGACACTGTCAAAATCAAATGAAAAATACGTAAGACTTCATAGAAATCAAATCCAAAACTATAGGAAGAAACCAAGGACTAAATCTCTGAAAGCAGGGAACTCAGTTCTAGCTCAGTTTCAGCTCCCTAAGGCTTGCACAGAAATTTAAGTACAAGAGCAATGCAAATATCAATATAAAATTGTACATCCATTGATAGTGGCTTTACATAAAAACCCCTATTAATTATATTTATACATTTAAACAAGAATGTATACACTGAAGTGCAGTAGCTTTATAAAACTGTAATAAATGTACACTTTTTTATTCTCTTCATCCTACAAAACTGCACTTTAAAATGTAATAACTAAGTCTTTTACCTAGCTAAAAGATGATGATCAGTGGCAATCTACAGGTCAAGATACAACATGGTCACAAGATGTTGGTAAAACCCTAGCCAAATGTATATTACAGGAATTCTTAGCATATGTCAATCACAAGCAGATTTGGAAGTTATAAAAGCAAATTTACTCTCAAAGTAGGGCAGTTGTCCTTACACTTTTAGGAATTACTGAGGATTGATTTTCAGAAGAAAGAGTAAGACAACATCTGAATTTTCATACAGAAATACTCCTTTTTCAAATGAATAGAAGAAGAAA
This sequence comes from Acrocephalus scirpaceus scirpaceus, assembly GCA_910950805.1. NCBI lineage: Eukaryota > Metazoa > Chordata > Aves > Passeriformes > Sylviidae > Acrocephalus > Acrocephalus scirpaceus. Next base: position 128,004,902 of record OU383773.1, read on the forward strand.
GTACATCAGCCTTGAAGCCTCTTCTACACTTCAAAAATTTTGTATTCCAGTAATAAAAACACCCCTTCATATCAGCCACACCCTTTCTCCTCAAAAACTAAAGGACTTGGCTGACCATTTTTATTAAACCAAATCAGCAGCTATGCCTGCATAAAGGGATTTTTTTTTATGCCTCAAAACCAAGCGTGAATTTTAATTTATTAAACACTTGAAAACAAATTTCAAGTTGTTGAGGGTTTTTCATCTTAGGAAAGAGTTGAGCTATTTTCTAATAACTCATGACTAAACTACAAAAACATTGACTATTAAACACACATTGAATTCAAGCCAGAGCCTTACAAAAAAAGTCAATGATGTTCCCTCCATCAGGATCATTATTAATGACAATAGGCAGAAGCCAATTTAGTTCATGAGGGAGCCCAAAAAAGAAAATTATGGACTGCACAGAGCATCGATGAAAACCATTGATCAGAGAAGAGCTGCAGCCACCAAAACAACTCATTTAGCCTGCACCCCCTCCTCTCACTGCCTGGGAAGCGTATTGGAAACAGGCTGTCCCCAAGCAAGCTGCATGAATCACTGTGCAGCAACACAACCTCCAAATTCCAGCTTTTTGTCTGTTCTTCCGCTCTCCTGAAGGGAAAGCAAAGGATGAACACGTGTGCATGTTGTTTAGGTTGGCACTTTCAGAAATCCACCAGATTTACTGTACACATGTAGATCAAGACTATTTAAGAGTGAAACAGCTCTCATATGTGGTAACGCTTTTGTTTCCACACTGCTAGAAAAAGGAAAGAAAATTGAAAACGGAACTTGAAGTACAAAATAAAAATCAAGAAATTTACTGGGTATATAAAACTTAAATGATTATAGGTGTGGTTGATAAGGAGCTGTAGTTCTTTAATATGAACAAGCACATTATACAATTTTTTAATTGCACATTGTCTTCCCTCAATTCAGTACTACATCTTGGTGGAGACAAGTGATTACCTTTAGACATCACAAAGTAAAAAATTGACTATATTATTATTTGTGACCCAGGCCTTGAAAAAATAACTTAGTTTCCAGCTTTATTTCTATTGCCTTTTACACCACTAAATTGAGAAGAAAATATGAATATTTTGATCAGGTGCCAAAAAAAAAAGAAGGCAAAACTCCCAAAACCTTAATCAAAAAGCCCATGCATAAAAGCAGCCTATGACAATGCAAAGGATTTGCTCTACTAAGATTATTTTTTTTGTTTTGCTTTCCCCATCTATCACTACAAAGTCCCTTCAAAGTTTGCAATACACGTAAGGAGATGGCCAAAATAAAACAATGCCTTCTTTTGGTATATTCAAAGTGGGGAAATATACAAACCCATGCATGCCCACAGTGTAGCTACACTACCTTCTAGAAGAAAAGGTCTCCACTGTTCTACTTTTCATTATTAGGTGTCTCTCTGCCATACAATTTCAATTATCCACTCTAACACCTGTCAAAATTACTCTTGCTTGGAGAGAAAAAAAAGAAAATAACTTGAAAATAATTGCTGCTCATTTAACTATGAAATTATATACAACTGAATTCTATAGAAAAAAAAAGTAAATGTGCTGGAAATGCTGAAAAATTAAAAAAGTGCATTCATCACACTGGAAATCAGAAGCTGATTTGGCAGTACTTCACACACAAAGAGGATTTCTCAGGTACTGTACTTCATATTTGATACAAAATGCCTCTAGTTACAGTTTTCAATCTAAAATAATCTGCTTATCATTCTATCAATTTTATACGAACAGAATGGGTCATTATAAAAGTGTGTAGGTGTACATCCACATGTTCGTAAACTCCAACAGTAACAGGATAGAAATTTTCTTCTTTTTTTTAATATCTTGATATTTCACGTAAATTGAGTCTTTTAACTTGACAGCAAAAATAACTGAATACTACAGCATTACACTAGAAGAACCAGAAAATGCCTAAAAGGAAGGTCAGTTGTCAGATGATAAACATCCCCACTCCTTGCTGATATTCTTTTCTACACACAGATTTATTCAGGGGGAAGACATGCAATACATTCAAGGCCAGGTTTTGTATGAGGCTTTGTGCAACCTGATCTAATGAAAGTTGTCTCTGCTCATGGCAGGAGCCATGGCAGGTTGGACTTTAAAAGGGGTTGGATGATCTTTAAAGGTCCCTTCCAACTCAAACCATTTGGTGATGCTATGAGTCTATGACACTCAGAGAAGGAAAAGGTAAGCACAAAATCTACCAGTTGACTAAAACATCGCTGCTTTTATTCACATCTCTCTTTTTACTTCTTGAGCTAAAAACCTACATTATTTAGAAAAACACCTATAATAAAAGGCTAGGTTTGAATTTAATTTATGCTCTACTGCTCTATCATGGAAGCTTAAACAAATACATATATTTAGATAATCATGTAGATAGTCCTATTCACATCAATCAAACCAACAAATACTTTCAAATTCTATCCCAGCGTAGAAGTCATTGAAGATTTGGTTCTAAATTTCATTTCTAAATTTGGTTCTAAGTTTCATGAGTCAACAATTTCTACATCTTCAAGCTTACAGAAAAACTCATTTTCCTGTGTTAGGGGCTGCTGAACCTCGCAGCCCACTGACAACAAGGCTGCTGCAACTCCATGTGCCCAGATCCAGCCAGGCTGAGGATGTATTCCCACAGCAGTGCATGCAAAGATGCACATACACCTGGCTGACCACACAGATCAGCACAGATAAAAACAAGTGTTCATGCAGACACAATCACGGCCTGGCCTTATGCTGCTCCTCCCCAGAGCTGCCCATGACAAAGGTCTGCTACTGGGGAATACACACATACACACATTGTGGATTCCTCTGTAATTGGTCTCAGACCCTCAACCTATTCAGGAACCAACAGTGAATCCTCAGACTCTCCAGAGCCCTGCTCTGTTGTCAAACTGATAACCCTCTGATCTCACTAGTACCTGTCCCACACTTACAGCTGCCTCAAAGCCTGGCTCCCAAGCCTCTTAATTCTACTCACTGGCTACCCCTTTGTGATACTCACGAGCAACCACACACTGGCATCCTTGCCAAGACGGTACTCACGCACTCTGATCTCCCCAGTTACGAGCACTGCAGACATGCAAAGCCTCTGCAGCTCACAGTCCCCAGTGCAGCTGCTGGGCATTTAGGTCCTCACTCACCGCACTTCCTCCAGCTGCTGGCACATCAGACACAGAGGTCCCTACAACTTACTGTGCATCTCTAGTCGCTGGCACTTAGAACTCAGTATGCACACAAGCATAGGGAACAGAGTCCTCCCGCCCAGCCAAACAGTCAGAAAGGCACTTAATGAGAAAAGAGGACAGGCTGTGTCAATTTGGCCCAGGACATAATCAGCCATTTGACCAGCCATTTGTTTCTAACTGACCAGGCCCTTTTATCTCATCCTTTTGTTTTCCCATACTTGTTCCTCCTCAAACCACCTTCCTTTAGTCCCTCCCAGGAGCATCCCGTAATTTCGTACAGTCACAAGACGCTTTTCTCTTGCATCCCATATAACCCATATTTTCTAGGCAGTTAGTTCCCTCGAGCCTGTGAGCTGTTCCAGACAATCCTCCTGGGGACTTCTCTTGCTGCATGTCACAACCTGGGCAATGGGGCTGGTGGCTCCCTAGCGATAGAACCAGGGGCTGACTCCTCTGATGACTGTGCCTCTGTGCATCCTGCAGGTGAGCCTTTGAAGCACCTTTTGGTGAGGGGCTTGGAACACAGACCTCATTCTGTGAGGAATGACTGAGGGAGCTGGAGTTGTTTAGCCTGGAGAAAAGGAGACTCAGAGGTGACCTTATCACTCTCTACAACTTCCTGAAAGGTGGTTGTAGTCAGGTGGGAGTTGGTCTCTTCTCCCAGGCAGCAACTGACAGAACAAGAGAACACAGTCTCAAGCTGCACCAAGTGAAAAACAGGTTGGATATTAGAAAAAAGTTTTTCACAGAAACAGTGATAAAGTACTGGAATGGCCTGCCCGGGGAGGTGGTGGAGTCACCATCCCTGGATGTGTTTAAAAAAAGACTGGATGTGGCACTTGATGCCATGGTTTAGTTGAGGTATTAGGTCTGGGTTAGACTCAATGATCTTGAAGGTCTCTTCCAACCTAGTGATTCTATGTGTGAAGATGTTAATCTAAATTACTACTCTCACTCTGCTGTTCCAATAAGGGCTTCAAGGTCACTTCTACAAGCACATGGAAATTTAAGGAAAAACCATGCAATACAAATATATGGCAAGAGTTTGGCCCCACCGCTAAAAGAAAACAACCCAACCCAACCACTTTTAAAATTAATATTTTTTTAACATAGACTCGGGCAAACTTGGACCACGTACAGGAACACGTTAAGCAAAATACCAAACAAACAAACAAACAAATACCCCAACACCAAAACAACATAACAATGAAAATACAAAAAAGACCCAAAAACCCGCAACCATCAAATCTGGGATTTTGAAATTTATAGAATGCAGAACATAACTCTAATTTTAAACATGTTTATCCCATTATCATTCCATAATCACTTTACGATTCTATTAAGTTAAACCCATATACAGAGCTGATGCTTTCTTGTATCCCTTACATACGAATCAAGGGGGAAGCTCTGAGGCCCCAAGACGAAACAATGTAAATGTCCTTTGAGAGCTGCATAATTAGCAATGAAATTGATCTCTACCACCATGTCCTTAACAGTGAAACTACAAGTCAGAATAATTCGACCACAATGTAGAAAAAATGCAGTTAGCTGTGCAAATGCCTTCTGCTCCTTAAGTCATATTTATTGCTAGTCGCTCTGTATATTTATATGCTTCTAAAATGCAGCTATATGCACAAGTTGTGCATATATGCACATTTGCTAATGTCTGCATCTAGGATTTCTGTGAGCTTCTGCAGTTTCCTATCGACTAAGCACAGATCGTATCCTTCCACTTTAAATATCTAATGTTGTAAGCATTTCTTTCAAAATAATTCCTGCTTGTTCTACCAGGAAATACAAACCATCAAAGCAAGGTACTTCGGTATAGGCCAACAACTGCACTGAAACGAGACGTGTAACAATCCACAGTACCGGTGAGCTGGAAGGAAAACTTGGCTCCTCCTTCCTCATTCCAAAAGCTGACACCGTCTTTCGGCAACAAGTGCCCGTGCCCGAAGCACGGCTTCCCAAACCTCTCCCGCGCCAGCCCTGGCTACGGACGGACGCCCGCCCAGGAAGTCCCCGCGGCGGGGGCGGGAGCAGCGATTCCCGGCTCTCCGGGCACCTTGCTCCCTCCGCTGGGCTCCGAGGGACTCGCGCTTTTCCAAGGAGACCCCTGCTCTGGCGGCTCTCCTTCCCAGGCGTGCAGCCGGGCACCTGCTGTCGCTGCAGCCGCGGGCACCTTTCTGGCCGCCGAGGTGACACGCAGCGCCCCGGCCGCCTCCTCCCGTCCCGCTCCCGCGGAGAGGAGGCACCCTCGGCGCCTTCTACCACGTCTCCCCCGCGGGCGGCACGCTGCCCCCCCGCGGCCCGACCCCCCCCCCGCCGCCCGCATCCCGGCCCGGCCCGGGCCCCCCCTCACCTCTCGGGCCAGCGGGGCCCCGGTGCGCGCTCAGCGGCGCGACGGCGCGCGGACACCCGCTGGCCGCGCGCAGGGCAGGCCCCGACCCCCGCCGGCCCCGCCGCCCCGCGCCGCCGCCGGCCCCATCGCGCGGCCGCCCCGCGCCGAGCTGCGCACCACCCCGGGGCGGGCCGGCGGCGGCACCGCCCCGCCCCGCCGCCCGCTCATTGGCCGGCGAGCGGGCCGAGGGCGGGGCTCTCCGGCACGCGCGGGGTTAACCCCGTTCCCGCCGCGGCGGCGGCTCCGCCGCGTGGCAGTGCGCGGGTTCGCTGCGCTCCCGGCGCGGGAGAAGAGCGGCGCTCCCGCTCGCCCCGGCCCCCCTGCGTGGTGCGGCCACGGGAACCCGCCCCTTCCTCCGCATCCGCTGGCAGCGCGGCCACGTCGCCGGGCCAGGCCGCGAGTAGCGCCCGCAGCTCCCGGCGTGCGGCAGTGGGCGAGGGCGGGCGCCCCAGGCCGAAGCCGCAGCGCGAGAGCGGTGGCCGGTGGTCGGCCTGTCTGGCGAGCGCGGTGACTCGGCCGGACTTGGAGGGGTGCGGGGAGAAAATGTCCCGGGGGTAAGGGGAGGGCGCGGGAGGGACTGGGGAGCGCCAAGCGGCAGCTCCCCGGAGCTCCGGGCAGTCGGTAAGCGGCGCGGCGCTCCGGCGGTGCCCCCGCGGGCACGGCCAGCGGGGAAATGCCCCGGGCAGCGCTGTCCACCCGCCCTTCCACCGCGTTACCTCGCTCTCGCCTGCCTGGTCCTGCCTGGAAGCGGCAGTGCCGGGAGCTCAGGCCGGGCTGCGGAGCTCTGCTGCGCTCCAGCCCCTCATTTCCCTCATTTCAGCCAGTGAGGGAAGTGAGAGCCGCTGCTCTTCCAAAATACCATTAGGCAACTGCAAGGGATGTTGCTAGGATACCGAGCCCTCTGCAATCTCTTCTCGTCTCTCTGTGCTAACGCTGCCTACCTTTCCAACAGCTCTTGACGTTTATCTGTTGGTGATTTCCGTAGGAAAAAACCCCCCCCACATATTAAATAAGAGGAATTGTAGATTTGGAAGGTGTTTTTCATTACAGTGTAACTGAAAAATATCATTTTGCAAGCACTGGGTAGATAATGGAGCTCTTCAGTTAATAGATACAGGGTTTGTGTAGTGGTATGTTTGGGGGGGGTTGTGTGTCTGTGTTGTTTTTTTAAGTACTGCGTGCAGGTACGTGCAGAGAAGAACTTGTCTATGCTGAGGACCACTAGTGTTTCTGTAAATGGAGGTCACTGCACACACTGTTCTTGATTTTCCCTCTCTCTTTCTCCATCCTGTCCATGGGTTCAATCCAAACCATAGGTTTCCCTCATCGTAGCTGTAGATCTGTGTATTTTCCTTCTGTCCCCCTCTCCCCAAAACAATTACTTCAGAGGTGTGCCCTTTCATTTCCATTTTCCTGTCTGTTTCTACTTCTTTTTCTCTGGATGATGAGTCACACAGAATCACAAAACCATTTAGGTTAGAAAAGACCTCCAAGATCACTGAGTCTATGACTGAACATCACTTTGTCAACTAGACCACTAAGTGCCACATCCAGTCATTTCTTGAGCACCTCCAGTGACAGTGACTCCATACCTCCCTGGGCCGTCCATTCCAATGTTTAACAACCCTTTCTGTGGGAACGGCGGGTCAATCCTGATGGACAGAGATGAGAGATCTCTGGAGTCAAGCCTATTTTTGAAGCATGCAGTTTATTGTATAGGGCGTGGGTGAAAGGGCCCTGCTTCGAGCTGCCAGCCGCAGCTCGGAGCAGGTTTGAGAGAGTGAGTGAAGAAGAGAAGGAGCAAGAGAGCAAGAGCGAGAGCACGAAATTCCCGTTACAATACATTAAATCTTCTTCTATACTGAATATTCTAATTTACACCAACCAATCTAGTACAAGATACAAATCCTATAGCATTTACATACAGCTTATAAGAATCACTACATTACCATACAGTGTTACATTTTAAACTCTAAAAACTACTCTTTGGACCTCTCTTGCCAAGTTGTCAGGGTCTGCTCTGACCCTTAGACTTTCGGTGAGGAGAAGGGCATGTTTCATCAAGGGGGATTTACTTTCAGCTGACCATACCATTGTTTTCCAGTTGTTCAGTAACTAAAGCTTGGCATCTTAGACATCGAAACTTGCCTTCAACTCTATTTCACTAATATGTTTCATATTCTCTACAAATAAGCAGTCATATTTATAAGGTTTTCCTGTTTCATCCTCCCCAACACTTTCCAAGAAGAAATTCTGCCTGATGTCCAATCTGAACCTCCCCATGTGCAGCTTGAGGCTACTTCCTCTTGTCTTGTCGCTGGTTGCCTGGGAGAAGAGCACTGCCCTCCCCTGGCTTCAGCCTCCTTTCAGGCAGCTGTAGACAGTGATAAGGTCTCCCCTGAGCCTTTTTTTCTCCAGGCTAAATACCTCCAGCTCTCTCTGCTGCTCCTCAGACTCTATGACTTTCTCCAGACTCTCATCAGCTCTGTGGCTCTTTTCTGGACATGCTCCAGCACCTCAATGTCTCTCCTGAAGTAAGGGACCCACAGCTGGACCTAGCACTTGAAGTGTGGCCTTGAGTCATTCAGGAGATGCTGAATGTACCAATTTAGGAAGCCCTGATGTCCCACACTACTCCGGGTCATAGTTTCTCATTCCTGCCCCATCCCACTCTGCTACCCACTTTAAATAAAAGTAACAAGCAACTTGGTGAATAGTATCTTCTGGAACTAGTTTCATCAGAAGAAAGGCCAGGCTTCTTGTAGGGCAGAAGTTTGAATGGCATTAAGAAAATCTACAATAAACAATAACAAAAACAATGGAAATTGCAAAGGCTGTAAAATAAACAAAAAAAGAGTACGCGTCTATCTTCTTGTTTCCCTTTTTTCCACCCTCACCAAATCTGGATCGAATTACTGTCCATCCCATGTCCAGTGCATGCTTTAAATTTCCAGAATAGACTAAGTGAAGTTTTCAAACTGTTTTATATTACAGATAATGCAGCACGTCTGAGTTGAATACAAGACTTCAGTTTTGCCTGGTGAACTTTAAAGCCTGGCCTTGCATCACTGGAGTTCCTCTATCAAGGACTGTGGCCATGTATATTACACACCCATAAATTTATGCATGAAGTGCTACACTTTTTTCATACTGACATGTTCATTGAGCTGTTTCACTCTGTTAGGGTAATTAGAAAAGGAAATTTCAGAGAGAAGGTAGAATGTGCTGCAACTTAACAAAAGCCACATCTTGCCTATTAATATTGGTACAAAAAGATTTCTTTAACAAATGTGACTGGCCATGCTATAATGCCTGTTTAATATTTTATGGAGATATTTACATACCACACATGCAAGCAGGTTTTTGTTTTGTTTTGTTTTGTTTTGTTTTTGTTGTTTTTTTGTTTGTTTTTTTTTTTTCACGCAGGGAAAGATGAGCTGTCTCTCTTACAGCTCTCTAGCAGCAATCTCTTACAGTTCAGGGTAAGGAAACAGGCCCTCCAAGGGACTTTCTTGCATGTGTAATGGTAGCAAACACTTCCACAGCTTCTGTGCAGCACTGCTTTGCTCAACACACTGTCTCTGTGTGGGTAGTCAAGGGAAAAGTTGGAGGCAGAAGGGGGAGCAGCCTGGTGCTCTGTCTTGCTTCCACAACGTGCAGATCAACTTGACCACAGTCTCTTTCCATATAAATGTACTACTACTACAGGAAATTCTCCTCAGCTGCTGAGAAAGCCAAGCAGTGTTGGAGGACACAGTTGTATCAGTAATATGGCATGGAGATTCACACCAATTACCTTCTGGCACATGTGGCTGGGAACAAACGAAAGGGAAATTAAATTTCTAGTATTTTAATTTAAAAAGGAATCAATCACTTTGGTCTTCATATCGGTAAATACAAAGAATGAGATCTTTCCCTACCTAGGAGGGCCAGCCATATTCAACATAAAGACTGTTTTGTGCAGGGCAAAAGCAGAGTAGCAGGCCCTTAATCCCTCTGCTCATCACTTTGGAGGTCTCTGTGAGATAATTGTCTGGGCATTTCAATGCTTACACCCTCTGGAGAGCACTCTGGAGTACAGACCTTCCATAAAAGCCCATTCAGAGATCAGCTACTGCTCTCAAGTCTCCCCATTTCCATGTGCAGGAGTCTGGAAACAGGTTTCTGAATAGGAAAGCTCACACAAAGTTAAGGCACAAGGCAAAATGCAACAGCTGCTGTGGGGCTCTGCAGTTTGGCAAGTCACTGACTACAGACATATTTAAATATGTAATTGGTATCTAATAAATATCTGGGGTGAAACTGATTGTCTTCTGTAGATAGCTTTTTACAAGCTAATGGCTGTTAAGGAATGGTGTTTTCTTTACATTTTGTTTAATTTTAAATGATCTTATATTGAGTCCATTTATGCCATTGCTTTTACAGGTCATTGGCAAGACCACGAAAATATATATTATATAAGTAATTTCCATGTATTTTGATTGAAAGCTACTTTTGTGTTTTCTTTTCACTCCTATTTGATCAGACAGCCATATTAAATTGAATGCCTTACTTGTTTAATATTATTTATAAAAGACCTTACTAACTTGACCATTCAGATTTAGCAGGGCCATTATTCTTTAAAAAACCTATTATCCATTCTGTGCCCATTTATGAACCCACAAATTGTAGTTGCAAGCACACTGGGCCAGATCAAGTTTGAGAACTACACATGCCAACCCTAATTCCTAGAACAGAACAAAGGCCTTTAGAAAAGTGAATGGAGTTTCAATTTACCACCACACCTTTGCCCACTTGACTTGGGGCAGGACGCACTAATTTGGTGCTGGGGTGTCCTGGAACAGTCAGAACCATATATGAAGCAGTAAATTATTTACTGTGGTAAGATTACTGTGTGACATAAAATGTGTTTTAATATAATAAAGAAGTACAAGTGTATCACCCCACCTTCCTTTTACAAGTAAGAACACGAGCTGGCTGAAAGTCTGACATCCTGTTAAGATACGGAACTTTACTCACTGTGTTTCTTGCACAAACAATAGTAGAACCACCAGGAGTGGAATAATGCACATTACTGATCAGTGAAGTTAGAAGTGCTGTCTTCATTTAAACAATTGTACAATCTCTACACTGCTGTTCCCGCTAACCAGATATCCTTGCAACAAATAATTGCCGAATAAAAACAAGCCATTGTGAACTTCCAGATTAGAATTCAATGTAGGTTAGTATTCAGCATGTGCCAAAACCTCAGGTTGTACATTTCAAGTGGCAGAATAAGGAATTAATCACTGATCTTGATAAAAATGTGAAATTCAAAAGAACACTCCTAAAAAGTTTGAAGTAAAGGGAATTTATTCATTATCAAAATAAAAAAAAATTAGGTGTCCTTGTATTTTCATTGGAAATACCAGACAAAATGAAATGAGCTCTCATTCTGGAGACTGCAAGAAAAGCACTTGTCACAATGTTTCTATCCTGCTTACAAACCTGCCCCAAATCCCACCTCAAAGTGCTCTGGGCTACAGCTGTGTTTCTATAGGTGAAACAGCACCAGGGACCATTCTTTGACAGAGATATTTCACAGTTTTCCAGTTCAAATCAAATTGAAAGCTGTGTTGTAGCCCATCAGAATGATGGAACATGATGGGCAGGCCAGGCATAAGGGAGCACTGACTGGTTAGGAAGTTTGCAGGGATTCCCCTGGATGGACCCAAACCTCAGCCTTGTCCATATCCGTCTTTAGAAATAACTCTTGGCAAGCGTTACTTTATAACCTTGCCCAGAGATTTTCTCAAGGAAATACTACCTGGCAGGACCATGAGTCATGCCAACGAGCGTGTTAATAATTAGCCTCCCATACTTTATTTTCTGGCTCTGATTTTTTTGTAGAAATAGCCTCGCAAACCTTTAAGCACTTAAGAAAAATGCGTGTCTCTCTTTATTCTTGTTGCTGATATATTTCTGTATACATAAGTGTTTTCCCATTTATTTTATATATGCACACAACTTAAAAGTTAGCCAGGACAAGTGCAGATATTTTATCTGTCAAATCCTACAATAGAAATAAAATAATACATTCTTGGATAATAAAAACTCTAATAAGAGATAAATTTCAGAACAGATTGAGGAGTAGCCAACTCTTGCAGACTGATCCTTTCATTTGCCCATCTGGTACCTGGCAAAAGCAAAGAGGTTCTGAGGGTTGCTGTCAACTAATACAATATTCAAAGTAATGCTGCTATAAAGTATAATTCTTATATTGTTGTATTTCTATGAGAATTGGCAGATTTTAGCTGGCTCAGGTTTCTTTTTTTGGGGAAAAACTTAATGAAAACGTTGGCATTAATACTAGAAAACACATTCTTATCTGGCATCCACAATAAGAGATGAGATATTGTTCAGTAAGAATTAGAATGCAGAAGTAACTCTTTTGCAGTCATTCATTATTTAATTCTTTTAATCCTTTTGAATGGATACTTTCATTTGAGTTCCTTTAGAATTGGTTTTCTTTGGTTTTGAATCAGGAAGACTTCTCTTTCTTCTCTGTATATGTAAAAAGACAAAGCTATTTTTATGAAGTCTGTTGTTAGTTTCTAGCTAGGGGAGAACTGGGAGGAGAGACATGAGATTTTACTGTTTATATGATAGCTGTAAAAATAACAGAAGGTTACTTTTGTACAGAATTCAGAATCAATTCCTAGTAAAAAGTGAGAGTAAGTAGCTATAATAACTATATAACATTTGAAGAATAGTTCAGTGCTGGCGATTTAATACAATTAGTAAGAGAAACTGTGAACTCTATTTTAATGTGTGCTTCTGTGAGAAAATGGGGAGGAAATTGCTTTCATTATTAATTCTTTTTCTTTTACAGAAACAATTTACTTAGTGTACGTGATAGTGCAACTATTTATTTTCCACACTGCAAAGGTTACATTAGCCAGTCTAATTATTCCACTGCAGACCTTTGTTGTATTTGTTCTACACCTCTGTTTCTGCTAACAGTACTAGCATGGCAATGGCTTCTCATTTTGAGGTAATAGCTCGACCTAGTGATGAGAAAGAGCTCCTACAGAATAGTTTCTCAATCTTTTATAAACCAAGGACCATCTAATTTTCTTTTAAAAAAACCCTCATGCAGTGTCCAGTACATGTTATCATTCTTCCTTTATTGTTCTTAACAGTAGTTAGGAGAACATAATTTTGCCTTTTCAGCAAATTTTACTGAGCTCTTTTTTTTTTCTTCCAGAAACAAATCACATCATCAATACACTTTAAAAAACTAAAGCAGCACAATGGAAGGTGTCAAAATAACTTAAGAAAATTATGCCCATTTATTCCAGCTGAAAAAATACATATCAGTGTATTTAAAAACTCAATTATATATGTTCAAGTATGAATTTAGCTGTTACAGTTTTATAACAGCTAACCATCTCTCTTACAGCTGAATTTAGCTGTATTCTAGGTGAAATGTTGTTTGCATTAAAGAAAGCATCTATTGAATACGGCAAAATTTCACAATGGGCAAATTACAATGAAAAAGTGAACTGAAGATTGTAATTTGCAGTTAATCCTGCTGTATTGACTACAAGAGTTAGTTTAAATGCTAATTCAGCTGACACCTAATCTTTAGTACTATATGAAAAAGAACCAGAATTTAAATTAGTTCTACCATTATGGTTCTAAGAACTCTAGAAAATTAAGCTGGTTTATGTTGCAGAGTCAATATCAGACAGCTACTTTTTCTTTCTTATTCTGTAAGTGGTTAAAAAAGTACATATATATATATATATGTATATATATATATATATATATATATATATATATATAATGCTTTGGTTTTGTGGTTTGTTCCTATCTCCCCCTCCCCAGGAAGAGAATAAATTACACTGGGTTCTTTCTCATTAGCCAAGACCACTATTGAGTTAAAGTCAGCAATGTTTCATTCCTCTGTGGTCCTGGCCTGGACAATAGAGCCATTGGTGTGCCATATGCCATGCCTGCCATGTGCACTGTATGGCCAACAGCTCTTACAACAACCCTTTCTTGTCTGTGCTAAGAAACACGGGGGATGATGGAAGGGCTGGGATGTTAAAAAAAGGATGCAGCAGTGGTGAAAAATGCTTAGTCTTTTGTGCAGGCAATAATAAATCACCTTACTTTGTGTTCTCCCTTGCTGCTGCGCTAGCCACGCCTTCCTAGTACTTTACTGAAGTCCTGAATGCCTGGGCTCTAGAGAAGATTTTCTTTCAACACTCAACAGTGCTGTGACCTCCAAGTCCGAGGTCAGAGCAAGTCTTATTTGTTTTGAAGCTTAACATAATTAAGCAGGAAGAAAAGAAAAAGGATTTAATAAAAGAAACTATAGCAATAGGAACTCCCAGTGGGAGAGACAGCTACTTTTTATACTGTGAGTAAAAAGATTTTGTCTGAAGGAGAGACAAGTAGACTGCATGTCCTTTAAATGTCTTCAAATGGGAAGGAACAGACAAGAAAAAAAAGGAAAAATAAATAAATTCAAAATTATAGGAACAAAGAGCTCTGTTAGGTCGATAAGTTATTTAAAAGCTGCAAGCTTACTGGCATGTGATATAGTCCCTCTGGGTAAAAGCCACACTAAATAATACAAATGGGAGCCTACCTTACTTCAAGCTAAGGATCTTCAAACAGCTTTTGAATTTGACAGTTTCTCTTTTCATTTTTTCTCTACTCAGGAATTAAAGTATGGCTCTGCCTGAGATTTTGAGTGCAAGCATTCAGACTTTAAGAGCACGTAGTGTTATCTCTTGGGAAAGGAAAACCAATACAGGCAAAGGCCTTTGCTCTCTGCATGTGCATATCCTTGACATACAAACACGCATTTCAGATGTCAGATGTGTTAGCAGGACATCTGTCACTATGATTATTGCCCAGTGGATGTATGCCTATCCAACAAGCCTCTATACTTAAAAGATAGCCAGATATGAGATCCATTGTTTATGTCAACCCATGTGACTGGGGAGGAGGGACTGATTTCCACCTTTCCCTGAGCCCTGCCCACCACTGATCTCTCTCAGTATAATGGGCTGCCGTGCTACCATGGTATACAGATCTTTCTGTGTAGCTCCATTAGGAGGAACAACCTTCTGCTTTCAAGCTAAGCCCTTGCCCTAGAAAACATTCAGTCACTGAATGCTGAGAAAAGGATAGTTTGAGGCATCTGGAAACTTGGAATTGCCTATTCCTACACCTCCATTACTACACAAGTTAGGAGAAGAAAAAGACAAGTCTTGCTATTACAATTCGGGATGTTTTCAAGGCCAGATCAAGAGCAGTTGGTCCAAGCTAAAAATGGATACTGTTCGCAAAGGGAGTCCTGAAAGCGTAAACAAGATACTTACTTCTCCTGCCCACAGTCAAAATCTTCAGTTTTTCAAACACAGAAATTGCTTCAGGATTATCTTTATTATTCTTCAAATTTTTGGTGATGAAGCATTTTAAACAGACCATGACCAGGTAGGTGGCCTGGTAGTGTGCAGAATGCCCCTTCTCTAGTAATTTCTGTGCAAAGGGCTGGTGTAAGGCTGTGCTGAGACACACAAATAGAATTTCTAGTGTTTTACAGTCCTGCCCATCTTAAGGGGCCTGCCCATGAATCAGCTTGTGGCAACTTTCACCATCAGCAAAGGGTGTTGAATTCTTGGCTGAGAAACTCCAGAGAATGTGCACTGGATGCTGGCAGAGAAGGGAAAGTCCTTCTCTAATATCTGAGTCTTGTCATTGTTTTCCACTTCAGATCTTGTTTTCTTGCACAGCTCCAGTGAGAGCAAAGGATGGGACTTGAGAGCTGGGAGAGCCATTATCACAAAACCAGCTGAAATGTGTTCTCTTATGCAAAAAGCCCCCTCAAGAGTGCTATCTTCAGGAGATTATGCCCTATAAAACCCCCTGTAGCACAGGTTGTTAATTTATTAGTCATTGCTGAAACAAAAAAACTATCAGCCTTAGCCTTTGCTAATCACAGCCTCCTCTTCTCCCCTTCTCCTCAGTTCTCTCTTCTGTCCAAACACATTTCATTAATCTCACAAAACTTAGATATTTCCAGCCTTCCAAGCATGCTGGTGGCACCACATTCAACAGATGCACCAAAGGTACTCATCTTTAATGGGACAAAATGAGGAACACAGACTTCATTTATGAGCAATGCTCAACTGAGAGCTGAGCTGACAGTGATCAGTTCTGTGTGTCATGAACCCACACCAGTTCATTCTACATTGTATTCACTTTCCTGTTAACTTTGGGTTAACTGTTAACTTTGACCTTTTATTTACTCATTTACCTCTTGCCTTCAGACAAATCTCTTAGCCTTTCATCTCAGCTGATTAGGAACAAAACTAATGCAAGGACTTCATAATTAATTAATCAGGAACTTTCTTACAGGGTTTTTCAGCCATTATTAAATAGTTTTATTCTGTGGCCAAGCGGTAATTCTCAGGTACATATCACAAGGCAGAAAGTCTCCTAGCTACTAATGGCACCCAATATTTACATGCAAACCTGTTCTCTCAACCCAGCTAGAAGCAAGGTAAATTTCTTTCAACAAAAATGTAAGGCTAAATCAACTTTAGAGGAGTAGAGTGGAGAACACAATGTTTTGAATAAACTATTACACATGATGTCTGCAGGAATGAGAAAACTGAGAGGGAAGATGTGACTTGAGATGAACACAGGTGAGAAACTGAGGTGTAATTACATCTAGTCCTGTCTGCAGCTATGCTGAAAGAAAATACTGAATATTGAAGAACAAGACCTAATATAAGCAGGCTATAATGGGCTACTTGACAATAGTAGAGAAAAGGTCAGGGATATATCAGTTTTTCCTTGCGCTTTTACAACTACCAAACACTCACATTACTGATATTAAAAAACAGATTGTGTGTAGTATTTCTGCCAATAGTCTCATATATAACACCATCAACTTCAGTAATATTGGGCATTAAACATGCAGCAGTTATCCCCAGTTTTTAGAAGTGATAGTACAGAGTAGGATAAATTAACCAGTGCACCCTAAGGATGAGGCTTTAATCACAACTTGAGAGGTTTTGCTCTACCCTGTGCCTATCCAGCCTTACCAAGACACTTTCTGCAAGTCACTTCTCAGTCTTCCTGCCTCAGTTTCTCCATTAAAAGATTTTTATTGTACCAAATGGTTTGAGACTATCATAAAGCACTGTATGAGATCTAGTTATGAACCAGAACTTCAAAAGTTAGGAACCATCAATGAAAGTGCCCAAACAACAATTTGAGCATAAGCAGACCCATCAAAAAATCCCTTCTGCATGGAGAAAAGAAGCAAAGATGTAAAGAAAGGCTGCTTACAAATGCTTCTGACAAACAAACAACCTCCCAAAACAACCTAAGCTAGTACAAGGTTTGTCTACTATTTCTTGTAGCTTTCCAAAATGCAAAGTGACATTTAGATCTCTGGAAAAAACCTCAAGAGATAGGTGTTCCTTGCCACAACCATTTCTCTCCTGTGAGCAATGACTCCATGTGCCATTGCACACACTATACCCTGCCCTTCCAGGCAGTGCACAGCTCTGGGAACTGTACACATGGCATTTGCAGGCTGCCTGCATTCAGGTGAAGCTATGCTCAACAGAAACATCCTACATCTATTCCTGGTCAGCACTGGAGTCTAATTCAACACATTTTTCTTTCTGAAGCCTAAAAACAGCCTTTTAATGGTTTCTTAAAGGTCCTTTTTAAATTCTACACACAGACCACACTTACTGCTGACAAACTGCATGACCTGAAGAACTTTATGTACAGTACTGTAGTTTTACAGTAACTCCACTAAAGCTGGCTATGAAAGCACACTGCATGCGAATTACTAATTGGTCTCTTGAGGTATTCGTGGAGAATTACAGTTTATACTTAGGACTTTACATCCTAATATTCAGAGTTGAATTTCATTTACTCTAGCACTCTCAAAGACAAATAGGCATAACTGTCCAATAACGAAGTTCAGGTAAGCGCCAAAATCCTGTTTTACTCATCGCGTCTATGACTGGGAACTTAGTTTTGCACAGAAAAATCATACGTCCTCGGCAAATGCTTCCAAAGGTGTGAGCTTCGCATGCGCTCGGCTCCCAAACCAAATAAAGCAGCTTTAGAGCAACGCCTTAGCTCTTTTCCCAGGACACCACGCAAGGCAGGGCTCGGAGCACACCTGCAGGGACAGGATTTCTGATAGCTACAAATCGCCCTGAGCCCACCACCCCCAGAGCGCCCAGCGGTGCCTGGCGGTGCTCGCTTTCCTCCCAGCGGCCCGGGGGAGGTGCCAGAGCCGGCGCCGCTCGGCCTGCGAGCTGCTGCCCTGCCGCGGGGCAGCCCGGGCCGGCTGCGGACGGAGATACGGCTACGGCTGTGGGCCCAACCCCGACCTCCCCCCACCCCGCCGGCGGGCAGGGCAGGATGGGGAGGCGCATGATGAAACTTCGCGGCGTGTTTCAACAGCAGCCGGCGGCGGGGGCGGAGCCGCAGCCGGCGGGGCCGCCTCCGCCATCCCCCGGCGCGGCGCGGACCGCGGCTCTCCGTGCGCCGGCGGCAGCACCGGGTAAGGCAGCGGGGACGGGGCGGCCCGGGGCTGCGCTGGGCAGGGCCGGCCGGGGCGGCTGCCGCGGTACTCGGCCTCCTGCCGCGGTACTCGGCCTCCTGCCGCGGTACTCGGCCTCCTGCCGCCGGCTGGCGAGGGAGCGGCGGCCCCGGGATGTGCGGCAGCCGCCGGAGGAAGGGGCGGCCTTGTGGAAGGGCCCGAGGGGAGGGGGTGCGGGCGGAGGGAACCTGCCCCGGCTGCCCGCAATCGCCCAGGGACCGCGGGTTACCAGGAGCACGCTCCAGATGGTGGGAAAGCCCAGCTCCATGTGCTGGGGCTGAGGTCCGCAGCGCCATCGCATGTCCAGATGGGACAGACGTTGGAGAGGGAGCAGTGTTGCTGCTGTGCCGTGCTCCCCTTGGCACGCCTTTTTATCATCGCCAGTATCCTCACGGCTGTAGGATTTGTGGCTTTCTGAACCTTAACCCTAATGGTCGCGTTGGGCTGATGTCTCCAGCGACATCACTTGCTCTGGATGTCCCCAGCCTCAGCGCACCTGCCCTGTTAGGGTTAGGATTTGGAGAGCTACAAGGCCTGTGTGTACCTCCGGGGACACCGGGGCTGCGGCAGCGTGCTGGGGGGAGCATGGCACTGCAACAGCATTGCTCCCTCCACACCTTCGCCGTGTGGGCCTGCCACGCTGCTGATGGGGAACTCCAGTCTAAATCTGTGCTCCTTGAGTTTGAAACAGTTCCCGCTTGTCCTGTCACTACAGGTCTTGCTAAAGAGCTTCCCTCTTCGTTATAAACCCCCTTTGAATGTAGAAGCAACAAACTGAAAGGATGTTTAATGTTTCTGCTCAGATGATGTTACTTCAACATATTGTACTCTATGACCAGTAATGATTTGTTCTATTTGTGCTCTCTCTCTATATATATAAATCACAGACATCCTTGCTGTATCTAAAGGTAGAACTTAAACCTAATTTCTTGCTGGCTAAAATTTCCTTGTCATACTTTGAGCAAGCCAGGTTTTACTTCATGCTAGTAAAGTCTGCTGTTCTTTTTATCAGGCCTCTTGACAGTTAAGCAATTTACAGGCTACGTCTGTTATCTATAGCTTTTAGGTGTGTGGTGGGTTGACCTTGGTTGGATGTCAGATACTCACCAAGGCACTCCATCATTCTCTTCGGCAGAATGGGGTGAGGGGCAAGAAAATATAATGAAAAATAAAAAGCCTTATGGGTTGAGATAAAGGCAGTTTACTTTTAAGGAAAAGTGAAGATCATGCACAAGCAAGAGGAAAAACCAAAGATTTTATTCTCTCATCCCCATCAGCAAGCAATGTCCAGCAACTTCCTGTGAACACAGAGTAGCTACTCTGCCTTTATCCTTCTTCCCCTTATATTTTTTTTTATCTGGGCAGACATCAGATGTGGAATATCCCTTTGGATAGTTTAGGCCAGCTGTCCAGCCTTTGTTGCCTTCCAAGATCTTGCCTGCTCCCAGCCTTCTGTTCAGGAGGAAATGTTGACTTGCATTGATGCTGTATGAACACTGGTCAGCAGTAGCCAAAACACTGCTGTGATACCAACACAAAACACAGCACTGTGAGGGCTGCTGAGGGGAGAATGAGCTCCCTCTCAGCCAGACCTAAATGCAAAGTGTCAGCTCTTGCTCACAGTGTTCATGTCTCTATTGAACAGGTTCTCCACGTGCAGGTAGAACAAGAGCGTCACCATGTGTGGTATCTGGGCCCTGTTTGGGAGCGATGAATGCCTTTCTGTGCAGTGTCTAAGTGCCATGAAGATAGCACACAGAGGTCCTGATGCATTTCGTTTTGAGAACGTCAATGGTTTCACCAACTGTTGTTTTGGTTTCCACCGCCTGGCAGTTGTTGATCAGTTATATGGTATGCAGCCTATCCGGGTGAAGAAATTCCCATACCTGTGGCTGTGTTACAATGGAGAAATCTACAATTTCAAACAGGTAAGTGTTGTATACATGATAAGGCAATTTTAAAAAATTTCTTTTTTTTTTTTTTTAATTTCAAGACTAGTGAATATTTGGAACATCTTTAAAATGTGTTGAACTAGAGTATCAGGAAAAAAAGGAGAAAGTTAGCAAAGAACTACTATTTAAAAGGAAGTAAATTGTCTCAATGAGCTGTGAATCTGGTAGCTTATTTAGCAACATACCTAATCTTTAATACTGAAAAATCACTTTTTAATTGACAAGAAGGGCAATAAATATTTGCATCTTTAGGTTTGTTCAGTTGAAAGTTAAGATATATTCTTCATTATCTCTTGGAGAGAAGAATTCCAAGCCTCTTTCTCCCCTTCTTCTGTCTTCATGATACAAATGGTTTTAGACTTTAATTTGCCCTTCAATTTTTTTGGTCATAATTCTCCCAGGTTGTTGGGTATTGCATTTTTATTATTGCATCTCCATCTAGATGGAATATGTCACTTAAACTATAGTTCTGCATAGTATGCATGCTTACATATTTATATAAAAGCAATAAGCCTTAGGGAGATGTTTCCAGTATGCCACAGAAGTCCTTAAGTGTCTGCAGCAGAAGTCAGGGTTTTCGTGGGGTTTTTGAGAACCACCTAAGTCTCTTAGGCACAATACAAACAGCAACTCTATTTAGTTCCTAAAGTTTCTAAATGTCCCTGATGGATGTGATGCTGAACATTGTCAGTATTCCTCAGTCCCTGTGCAAAGATGTCCATGCTGCCTGTTACTGGCCAGATGATTCAGATCGTCCAAGTTTGATGTATAAAGCAGCTTAAAACTCTGTCTGATTCTGAATCATGCTGAATGAATGTGTAAAATGTATCACACACTAAGTGTAGTAGCATCAGAAATGTATGAATAATCTGAGATACTATAGCATTTCTAACGCTAATGTTATAGCATTTCTAAATGTCACATTAAATTTTAAAGTCAAGTCAGGCTGCTGTCAGTCACATCAGTGACATCAGTAACGTCATTGGGAATTTAAGTGAATAGGCAGGAGATTTAATTTTTTTTCCCAGTCTTCATGTATCTGCCTGTTTGAAGGGTGAGATTTTGTCCTTCAGTACATGTGAAATGTATTGTACCAACAGTCTGCATTACTTGCAGTGTTTTGCACTGTGGTTTTTCTCCTGTTGAAAGCAGTGAGAATTACTCTCATGCTACACACGGTCCAAAGGGGGCCTTAACTGTGCAACACTTGCATTGCCATCTACAGGAATTTGTTTGGTTGTTGTCACTACGTTATGTACCCTCTTTCTTTATAATGAGATATTTCTTTCAAGCTTGTGGCCAAAACCTACCTAAGAAAGGATCATTGGTGAAACAGGTGCCTTCCTCAGGACGATGACTCTCTTATTTTAATGTTCACTAAATTTGATCTAAGACTGCCCCATAAGTAACAATTAAAACCAAAGAATTTAAATGTTAAAGCATTGGTTTTGTGGGGTTTCTTGACTTGTTAGAGTTTTAGTGAAACCCTCTCTTTCCTTTTGTTTTGTATGTATTGAAAGGACTTTTAAGAGGACCACCAGAAGAACGTGAAAGATATTTGGTCTGACTTAAGTCTGACAGCTAATTTCTTCCTCCTCCATTTTATATGCACAGACTGAGTGAAAAGGCTAGTTTGAGGAATGGAGGAAGATTAGGCTGAAGGAAGTTCTCTGCATAGAAAAGGCAGAGAAATTGCAGTGACTGCATAAGTAAACCAAAGATTATTTCCAAAGTACTTTACTGTGCACAGATGTTGCACATGTCTATGTGTTTTGAGTTGTTTGGTGGTTTTTTTTAGACAGCAGCTGGCTAGTGCTTCCGAAGACTAGGATCATGGGTTTGCAGTTTGACATCCTCAGATAGAAGTGTATTGCTGAAAACTTTCCTTCATGTGAATTGCTTAAGATTGCATTGTCAGTCTCATTGCCTAAGAGATCATCCTGAGTAAAATTTTTATGGTGGGTTCGCCCTGGGTGGATGCCAGGCACCCGCCAAAGCTTCCCTCCAACAAGTGGACAGGGGAGGGAAAATACAACTAAAGTTTCATGAGCTGAGATTAGGACTGGGGGAGATCACTCACCAAATACTGTCATGGGTCAAACAAACTGAACCTGGGGAAATTAAATGAAATTGAATTTATTACCAACAAAATCAGAGCAGGGTAATGAGAAGTAAAATAAGCCTTGAAAAGAGAAACCATCCCTCTACCCCTTCCTCTTTCCTGAGCTCTATCTTCTCCTCCCCAGCAGGGAAACAGGAAATGGGGATTATGGTCAGTTTATCACATGATGTTCCTGCCACTGCTGAAGGAGATTTCTTCCTCTGCTCCAATGTGGGGTCCCTCCCATGGGAGACAGTCCTCCACAAGCTTTTCCAGCATGAGTCTGTCCCACAGCAGCAGTTCTCCACAGACTGCTCCAGTGTGCATCCCTCTTCAAGCAGAGTCTGCTCCAGCATGTGCTCTCAGGGGGTCACAAGTCGTACCAGGAAACCCGCTCCAGCATGGGCTCCTCTCTGCACAGGTCTGCAGAGCCCTGCCAGGAGCCTGTTCCAGCATGGGTCTCCCATGGGTTCACAGCCTCCTCTCAGGCATCCACCTGCTCCAGCATGGAGCTCCTCCATGGGCTACGGGTGGATCTCTGCATCCCTGTGGTCCTTCAGGGGCTGTGGGACACAGCTGCTTCCCCACAGGCTGCACCATGGACTGCAGGGGAATCCAGCTCTGGCACCTGGAGGGGAATCCAGCTCCTCCTTTCCACAGACCTCGGTGTCTGCAGGGCTGTTCCTCTTTGCATAGTCTCACCCCACTCTTCTCTGGCTGCAATTACATCTGCACAATAACTTTTCTTTAATCTTAAATATTGACTTGGCCTTAGCCTGTGACGGGTCTGTCCTGGAGCCAGCTGACTTTGGCTCTGCCAGACATGGGGAAATCTTCTGGCAGCTTCTCACAGAAGCCACCCTTGTAGTCCCTCTACTACCAAAGCCTGACCACGCAAACCCAGCGTTTACTTTTGAACACAGAAATATAATTTCCGTCTTTGACAGGAACACTTATATAACTTTTAAACTGTGATTTTTACATACAAGATGGTTCTTATGAAACAATTACTAAGCAGCCAATGTTTGCAAATCCTTATTTATGTTTTTCTTTATATTTTTTTCTTAGCTGCAGAAGCAGTTTGGATTTGACTTTCAAACATTAGTGGATGGTGAGGTTATCCTTCATCTATACAACAGAGGAGGAATAGAACAAACAGCATCCATGCTAGATGGTGTATTTGCTTTCATCCTTCTGGACACTGCAAACAGAAAAGTGTTTCTGGCGAGAGATACCTATGGAGTCAGACCACTGTTTAAGGTGCTGACTGATGATGGATTTTTGGGTGTCTGTTCTGAGGCAAAAGGTAAAGCCTGTTGTGCTTAGTGCCTAAATAATCTTGGGTGTTTCTGTTGGAGACTAACAACTTTGTTGGGCTTTCTTCTTAGTGTGAAGAGAAAATGAACTGTAAGTTCAGGAATAAATGAGCTATATTTAGTAATAGAAGAACTACGCATCATTAAAATAAAAACATCCAGTATATTTTATTGTTCTTAATATCTCTAAAATAGCTTGCTTACTTAACTAGAATTTTTTGTGTGCTGAAGCCATAGCATATTGAACTCAAGAAGTTTTATGTTAGGCCAAAGGTAAATATAGTCTATTGACTTAGGCTAGACTTATGTTACAATAAATTATATTAGACTTTGGTCTTGGTGTTATGTAGTGAACTAGGTAATTATACCACAAGAACTGCTTATCTGTAAAAGCCAGAAATTTTGAAACCCTATTGAAATTTACTGCAGCATTGGGTAATTTCCCAGAATCACATACTTTATTTGATGATGATTTTTTTTCTTTGAGATGACACATCACTGCTCTATCTTTTAAAGTAAATATCTCTAGTCTTGGCACAATCATAAACAAATCCAAACAGTGTCAAAAGGGAGTTTACTGCCTAAAATGCACTTTGGCTAAAATTTCTTTCATGATTATTTCTCTCCCATTTATTGTATATCTATTTTATTATCAGACTCCAATGTAGGTTGACTCTTCTAATAGTACTATGTAATAATACTAAGAGCTAGCTGCACCATTTCTGTTGCTTGTGAAAGAAGAAGGGAAGTAAATGTTTTGGAGACTGTGTCCTATAACAATCACAGTGAATTACTAGTCCCTCTCTAACAGCAATTCAGTGTCCCTTTTGAGGGTGTCCTCAAGGGCTATCCAGGTGACCAGCAGGTGCAAAACATCCTCTTTCACATGGGGAATGGAAATGACATTTGGCTATAAGTGTTATACCTGACATTCAATAGCAGTGGAGTAGATCAGTCTAGAACAGATGAGTTTTGAAATCACCAAATATATCTATTAAGCAATCACTACAGTGATGTTGTTTTGTTGCAAACCCCTTGTTAGCTTGACTACACTTAAACACAAAATTAATTAATAATTGTCATTCAAATTCTCCTAAGCATATTAATACTTTGACCTGGCCATAATGTAGTCAGTTAGAAAAGTGCTTTTCCTAGTGTTCACAGGGATAAATTGCTACTTGCCAATTAGTCAAACTTGCTGGTTTGCTTTCTCTTCCATCTGCCTCAGCTTGAGATGGCTCAGATTTGTGTGTACATCCTGCCAGAAGCAGAATCATGCTCTGGCCAAGACTGATGGTGACTCAAAAGGATATTTTTTTAATACCAGATTTAGAGTCTGGAGAAAATATTTGTATATAGTTTTAGTAAAGAGGCTGTTGAGTGAGGTATAACTTAACCATTTTAAGTCAGAAACTCTGACATTTTTCTTTATTCCCATTTTATGTGTAGGACTTATCAACTTAAAGCATTCAACATCATTATGTTCTAAAGTGGAACCGTTTCTTCCGGGTCATTATGAAGTATTGGACTTAAAGCCCTCTGGCAAGGTTGCATCAGTGGAATTAGTAAAATTTCATAGCTGTAAAGATGAACCACTCCATGTTGCATGTGATACAGTGGAAGCTCTGCCTTCAGGTACTACAGTAAGATTTTGCTACTTACTCTGATTTAAAAGTGAAAAATCATAATCTTTGAATGTAAAATTTGCATTGATTGGTTTAAAAAGTATCATTTAAGAAAAAAACCCCAACCTATAAGAACCTTTAAAATGTAGAGACTTTAGAATTGTTTTTGTAGGCAGTCTTGTACAAAGGTGGACTTGAGTGTCCTAGTTATCAAAGGGGATTCAGAGAAATATTTTTGTTTCCTAATTAGCATCATCCAGCAAAGTCTAAGTAACACTTTTTGGACATTTTTTGCCCTTCTCTTTTCTTTTTTCTGAGCAGGTTTTGACCTTGAAACAGTGAAAAGCAACATCCGTATTCTCTTTGAAAATGCTGTTAGAAAACGTTTGATGGCTCACAGAAGGATTGGTTGTCTTCTGTCAGGTAAGTAGCAAGAACCAAGTGATTCTGTAACTTCTCTCTCTTTTGCCCATCCTCTACTAGTCAAAGGAAAGTATATTGACTGTTCTGCTGCAATGTACCTGGAGTGATCTGAATCTTCATATGCTTTTTAGAACAGGCAGCAGGGAACTTCTTAGTTTGGAATAAAGTTTTCCAGTTTACAAATCTTGAAAGTCTAATGCTTTTAAAATTTGCTCTCAGCTGGGATCTTGGCTTATCGAGACACTGAGCATTTTTAAATAAGACAAATACATATAGTATTCCTGTTGAAAATCACTCAATATATTCTTAAATACATGAGATTTATGCTTAGGTTGGTCTAAAAAGAAAATGTAATTATTACATTGACTTTGCACAGATTGAACCTAGAAGAAGGCCTTGGCATGTTTCAGGAGGAGAATTCTTACTTGCCATCTTTGCTTTAGTCTCCATCTGAAACTTCCTTAATTTACCATATTACAAGAGACCATCTGGACCAAAATAACTTGCTACACTCTTTTGCAGATAAGGTAATAGCTTGTGGTACAGGAAGTTGTTCACTGAGTTAGCTAATCACTGTTATGATCTGATGATTCAGTGGTACAGAGGTACTTTACAGAGGTAAGGCTCTGTAACCATGGGTCTGACACCTTATTTCCTGTGTTTGTGTGGCACTTGGTACTTGTGGTTAGAATTCTGGAATGCTTTTCATGCATTCACTGAGCAACAGTAATTACACTCATTTGTCCTGAAACCCTATTAAATGTGCATCTGAATGAGAGAGAACTGACCAGGAGATACTGCTGGACCATTTCTTTACAATGCATTCATAAAATGTAGGAAGAAGGTAAATTAAATAGGAAGATACATACAGTTGGAAGATCTCAGTTTTGGTAAAAAAATTCAGTAAAACCCACGCCCCGCAAATTTCAAATATCAAATTAGAAGGCAGTCAACAGCTCCTCAGATGCACATGCAGGAAGCAGCAGAACTAAGTGCCTGTGCTGGTATAAATAATACCAGAGTATCTCAGTGCTTCACAATTTTGAGTATGCTTGGAACATCACAGAGAATTGCTTTTGCTTCTAATCACAGAGGGAATTCTTCAATGTCACAGTGGAAACCTGGGTTTTTATTTTCCTGATTTCCATATCCTAAGCACTCTGTTTTCTGTGCTCTCCTTTTCTCAGAATTTGCATGTAATTTCAGCAGGAAATATTGTTTTTCTACAAGATAGCATGTCCACCAAGGGGATCGGGGTGGGAATTGATGCTAATGCACTTAGCTGAAAAAACATATGCAGACTATAGGAAACAAAGAGAAGAGGGTTTTGCCTCAAGCTTGTCAGAACTGCAGGCAGATATGGGCAAACAGGTACTGTGTTTTGCTTAGTACTTTGTAGGAGAGCAACAAGTAGGACTAGCTCGGGATTAACAGATCTAGCTCATGATAATAGGAAGGTGGGTCCTTGGAGTACATTTAGGCACCTTGTGCTTCTCTTGGTTTTATTTTCTGCTTGTTCTCCAAAATGTTCAAATCCTTTCGCTCTCCTTTAGAAAGAAGAGGAGGAAAAAAAAGAATAACTGGAGAAGAGTAGAACCCTTACACTAAGCATTCTGTTCTTTTACTTAATTCTGTTCTTTTACTTACAGCAAACAAACAAAAAAAATCCTTAGTCCTATCAGTTGACTGTCAAATGTGTAGGCAAAAGGAAGATAGGGAGTGATTTTAAAATGGAGAAGGGGCATATTCTCTATTGGTACAATGTGTTCTGTATACTTTCTGTTTATCTTAAATAAAGAATTCCACTGATGCTTCTGACACCAAAAGTACTAATAATTGTTACTGAAGAAGTTCCACTAAAGTTGCCTGATTCTTTTATTAAGCAGAGGTAAATGTGCACTTGTAAGAGAAGTACCTTGTATTCACACAGCTTAAAAATGAAGCCCACTCATAGCATACTCCAGTACCTAGATTCCTTAAGGGGGAAGCAAAACATCATTCAAACACCTAATCAGATAATTTGTTTTGTTGGCAGGGGGCTTAGATTCCAGCTTGGTTGCAGCTGTTCTTCTGAAACTGATGAAAGAAATCAACATCAATTATCCATTACAAACCTTTGCAATTGGAATGGAAAACAGTCCTGACTTACTTGCTGCCAGAAAGGTATCTTGAGCATTGCTTTCAGTTTGTTCTGAGCTACTGAATGCTAAACAGTGTATATTAATGGTGCTAACTTTGTGGTATGGCATTAATAGTAACACTGAAAATTCATTTGTTGCTATGATGTAAATCAGTTTGTAGTAAATCATTTAGTACAACACTTGCTGCTTAATCTTACAAAAGAGGCAGCTGGAACCTTACCTGTTTCCTCTTGCATTTGGAAGACTTTCATGACAGAGTCCCCTTGCATTGTTGTCAAAAGGATAGCACTTTGGACTTGTCTCAGTTCTGCCTCTGGGTTTTAGGGTAGGTCTCCACGTTATGGTTCCTATACTAAGGCATTTGTATATATGTTAAGTATTTTAAGTTAATTATCCGTTTGCTGAATTAACAGTTTTGTACAAACCATTTGTATCTGGGGTACTGTGCAGGCTTTCGTGACTTTTGTGCAGCTTTTTCTCTTAAGGGAAGATATCTGGAATATTTACAGCCTCTGCAGATTCTGTTAACGTTTTAGGCAAGCAGCTGGATGGTCTGTTGCAATCATGATTGAACACTATAATTAAGGAGACTATGTTCTCTCTGGTGAACATACCACTGCAAGTCAAAGGTCTGCTAAGTAATGTCTTTTTTTGGTCTAATGTCATAATTTTCATTGTAGTAGAACAGAGCTGGTGCTTTCACTGAATGTGTTTGCTTTAAACACAGTGTATGTTTATAAAATGTTTTAGTTGAAAAGTGATGCATTATTTTGACCTTTTGCAAACAGGTGGCAGCACATATAGGCAGTGAACATCATGAAGTAATACTTAATACTGAAGAGGGGATTCAGGCAATAGAGGAGGTTATCTTCTCATTGGAAACCTACGATATAACAACAATAAGAGCTTCTATTGGTAAGATTTTTTAAATGGCAATCTTTGGTTTATATCACCCAAATAAAATTTTATGCAAACTTACATGGTCATCTACTAGATCCCTTAGCTGTCACAGAATCTGGGGACTGGGAAATCAAAGTTCTGGTACGCAGACTTATCTTTGATACCACACTGAGGCAAAAGCACTTATTTACAAGTCCCTGACTGCACAAAGCAACTGTCAAGAACTGTTTTTGAAGCTTTGGGATGAAAAGCATTAGTTACATGAAGAAGAAATGTTAGATATGCAGGTTTGAGTTTTCAGCTCTAGTAAATATGAACCTTGGAGGAAGGGGAAAATTCATAGGTTTTCTGAGATACTGAATATTATGACAGCAAATCACAGCTACTCATTCCTTGCATAATTTTGATACTAATGTGAAGTATTTATTATTGCCCTTTAGTAACGTAGGTTTAGTAACACAGGTTCTTATAATATATGCTTGATTCTGAGAAGTGAAGGGAGTCATCAGCAGCTTCTAAGAAAGCACTGCCAGCCTGGTAAGAGGGGAAAACCCCTAATCGAGAGAGACCTTTTGTGTAATGCAAGCTATAGCATTTTAGCCAGTTAATCTTGTGTTGCTGTAAAAGAGTTATGAAGCCAAGTAGGCAACACAGGTTTTGAAACTGAACTCTCTGGGTGGAATTCATGAAGATGGGATTTAGCAATGTGAAATAATGAATGCATTTCTTAAAAAATTAAAAATTTTTACTAAAACTTTTTTCTGTCATTTTTTTTTGAGGTTTGCTGCTTAGTATAATAATGAACTAGATCCTTTTCTTTAGATTTGTAATACTTTTGTTATAAAAGCATCCCATTCAGAAAGATGCATTGAGTGAAAGGCATAATTCTGTTTTATAAATAATTCTTTACAAAAAAAATTGAAAAAAAGACTTCATCCAGTTCAACTCAGAGTAGCGGAGAGTTAAACAGCAACTTTTGCTTTTCCCCTAGGCTAGAAGGTTTCTTCAGCACTGTGCTGAAATTAATCGTGCACTTAATTTCAAATTGAGTCAGAACAACTCCACTCCATGTTCCCATGGGAATCCTCCAGTGTTCCCAGAATAACAAGCAGACACATCTTTCTGATATTTTGAGG
Source organism: Acrocephalus scirpaceus scirpaceus (assembly GCA_910950805.1). Lineage (NCBI taxonomy): Eukaryota > Metazoa > Chordata > Aves > Passeriformes > Sylviidae > Acrocephalus > Acrocephalus scirpaceus. The sequence goes on from OU383773.1 coordinate 128,034,766, forward strand.
GCCACTTGGCCTCTGTACACAGTTTAAGTGTATTTGCAGCATCAACTTAGTGTGGCTGTTGGTGATTTTGAGTAACAAGCAATGAGATGCTACTTTATATCAGTTTTTGGTACAGAAGGAAGTAATGTGGGAGACAAGTTTCTAAAATGCTAAATTTTAAACCACTAGCTGTATATAACATCATGTATGTAGATGTACTTTAATAACTTTATACTTTTTTTTTAAGGTATGTATCTTGTCTCCAAATATATTCGGAAGAAAACGGACAGTGTGGTCATTTTTTCAGGAGAAGGATCAGATGAGCTAACACAAGGATATATATATTTCCATAAGGTAAATATATTCACTATATAGAATGCCTTTGAGCTGCTTGTTCGGCCTTCCAACAGAAAATCTCTGATATTTCAAGATGTGATGTTTGAGAGTTTTCTTACTGTATATTTGTTGAGTTTTTCTTCTAGGATAGCATAAAATCCAAGGGATTTAATCACCTAAAAAATAGCTTTCTTCATCTTCAGCAGTTCCTGAGACTGTTATTTCTTGTATGTAGTTTTTGCTGGTTTTGAGATCGCTTGGTGATCGCTACAATTCAAAGGCAGGACAGGCAGCAGTGGATCCCTCAGTGCAGCTCTGTTCCACCTCTGCTATGCTCCATGCATGCATGCTCTGCTTATTTTCAGGCACCATCTCCGGAGGAAGCTGCAGAAGAGAGTGAGAGACTTCTGAAGGAGCTCTACCTGTTTGATGTACTTCGTGCAGACAGAACTACTGCAGCACATGGGTAAAATGTATTCCCTTGGATTCTGAACACTCATAATTTAAAAGAAAAATGAGATTAGGCAGGAAAAGACTGCTGAGGATTTGTATACCAACATGAAGTTGTAGCCTTAAGACATTTGAGCAACAGTAAAGCACAGTGCCAAATTTAATCAGATCTGTAACTATAGGGCCCACTGTACCGTCAACTGAAATATCTTTTTGTCTAGCACTGTACTGGTCTTTACAGAAGCAGTGAATTAGAAATACAAATATTCAGAGTTAAGGAGGGAAGGAAAAGCTGTGTTTGACTTTGGGGTCTTAAAAGATTTAGACAAAGAGAAATCTTGACTCTGATGATCATCAGAACTAAAACAACATACTGAAAAAGCTATGTGCATTAGGTAGCTGACTGTAATAAAGAGATACTAGGATACAATCTGTGTAACTGATACCTTAAAGAATCTCAAACTGAGTGCTGTAGAAAATAACATTGTTTTACTAAACAGAAGCATTTTACTGAAAGAAATACATTAAACCGAGAATAATGTTGGAAAGTTGTCTATAGCTAAGAAAAAATGGTACCTTTGGCAAAGCAAACAACTTACCTGTTGGGAAGCTTTTGTTGTATATGGATCCTATCACAAAATGACTTGCCCAGCTTTTTCCAATTTTCTTATTGTATCACTATTTCTCTTTACTAGTGCAGGAGATTTGCCTCATAATTTGTTTTGTGCTGAAAATTTTCACCACACTTTGAAGGCTGTTTAATATCACATGCTGGCTGCTTTTGTTTTTCTTTGAACTCTGCTGCACAGCACTGTTAGGAAGAAAGAACCCTTGTATTAACAAATTAGAACAGAGTTTAAGGAGTTCAAATTTATGGAGAGAAGGGAGAAGAACTAAGAGTTGAGAGGAAAGGATGAAACTACCATTATCAGTTAGGAACAAGAATAACTGTAAGGAAAGACTTGCAGTGCAAATCTTGTTAGTATATGGAGAAACTGAGGCCTCAGTATTTGATTAGTGAATACTCAGTATTGGGTTCATTTTTTTTTTTAATAAGGTGGGTATTATCTGAAGTAGCTGAAGCTTTTTATCAGAGTAGAAACTAAAGAGACAATGAAATTACTATGATGCAGTATAACATCTCTTTTCACTTGTGAAGCTGGACAGCATAATGGCTCTTGAGCAGACACACCAAGAGGAGTTCTTTCTGCTGAAGATGCCCTTACTGTCATTTTATTTGTTGCCTTCTGTGTCCTTAGAAGCTGGGGTATACAAAAGCAGGAAGACTTTGTATGTATATCCACCACTTGTATAGGAGAGAACTTGTGTGAATGCTGTAGGGCTCTCTTCTGTTGTTTCTTGGGAGCACAAACAAATGTGGGTTTCAGAAATGACAGCAGAAGTCCTTGCTTGGTTCTATGACATGTTTACAAGTGCTGGTGCAAATCCTAGAGCAACTTGGTAGTTCTCTGAGAGAAAGAGGATTTTTTAAAATGTGCTTTGCACACATGTTGCAATCGTTGTTGCAGATCCTATAGGACTGTGGTCGGTAAATGCAGGGCACTGTAAACTACCCAGCATATGGCATTATAAAACATCATAGTCTTTAATCTGTGTAGGCCATACACCTAACTTTATAAATTGGTGAATTAAATTCAGGTAGTTGTAAATGTGGAAGTGAAATTTCTTCCAAGTAAAAGCGAAAAACCTGGTGTTTATGTGAAAGACAAGGAAAGCTTAGTTGCTGTGGAATTTGTAAGTAGATGACTTGTTGGATTAATTCAGTATCTTTTCTATTTATTCCCCCTGCTTAGCCTTGAACTGAGAGTCCCATTTTTGGATCATCGGTTTACTTCTTATTATTTATCTCTGCCAGCAGAACTGCGAATCCCAAAGGTACATAAAACTAGGGTTGGATCCAAATGTAAGTTTACAAATTCACTGATATGTGTTCTAAGCATGACCAGATTGCTGAATTCGATGGTTAAGTCCTCCACCCAAAGTCAAGCATGCTCTTAAATATTTTACTGAATTGTTGGGCTACTGGGAACCCTTTTCTGACCAAAACTTACGAAAGGAAACCATTACATAGGTGTTTAAATCCAGATCTTTGCAGTGCAGTTCCTGAGACTCATGACATTGTTTTTTGTTCTGCAAACAGAATGGAATTGAAAAATACCTTTTAAGATTGTCCTTTGAAGATTCCAATTTGCTTCCCAAAGAAATTCTCTGGAGACCCAAAGAAGCTTTCAGTGATGGTATAGCATCAGTAAAGAAATCCTGGTTTTCCATTCTTCAGGACTATATTGATCAACAGGTAGAACACCACTTTTTGCTTTCTCATTTAGGTGTATTAGATATGGTTGCCAGCGGGAGGCAGCTCACATGCTTAGTTGAGCGAATAAATCTGGAGGTAATAGTTAACTTGAGCTTCCTTGTGGAGGAGTAAGATAAATCTTAATCAATGTTCTTCTAGATATCTGAATTGGTTAAAGGCATTTGTGATCCTAGTTACAAAGAATGCTAGACCCTGCCAGAAATGACTGTATAAGGAAATGAACATCATTTAAGTGTCTGGATTGCAAATTAGATTGTGTATTAACAAACGCAATTTCTGGGTTACATGCAAGGCAGCTGCTTCAGCTGAAGGCACTTGCATGAACTTACTCTGCAGCTGAATAACAACATAATGACTTTATAATGTACTTTCTTGTTTGCGTCATTCGTTTTTCAAAGCCATCCCTAGTTAAGCCTTTTTGGTTTTTAAAGCCTCTGCTTGCATTGTTAACCAGTGAAGACTTACAGCATTTTGACTCTGCACAAAGGATAATCCTCTCTGGAGTGCACTGGTAATTTAATCATGGACAGGAAGGAATAACACCCTATTTACACCAGAGCTCTGTTACGTGGAAATACATGTAGTCAAGCCTGTGGATGGGAGCTTGTCTATCTTACCACCAACTCTTTGTTCCCCATTTTCCTTTCTCTGTTTCCTCAGGCAAGAAAGTAGTTGGGTCAGGAAACAGTGTTCTGCTGCCTGTTCTGAGCCTGTACTGCTGTAGGAGCAGCAAATCTATTTCACAGACATGAAAACATAAACAGCATGATTGCAGCAGAAACTACTCGTTGAAATTGCCTCAACTGCTGCAACGATTTATCCTTCTTTTCTCAGCCAACTTAGCAACTGCAGGTGTCTTTGCCTCTGCATCCGAGGTCTTCTGTTGCTAAGAGCATGGTTATTGGTGTTGATTGTAACAGCCAACTGTTCCCCAAGCTATAAAAACAACCTAGGAAGCCACTTACATGGCAAAATCACTGCTTTAAGTTTTTGCACTTGTTTCACAACAAAGGAAGGGTAGGAAAGAAGTGTCTGTGACCTTACTAACGAAAGTGTTTGTGACCCAGAGAAATACCAACAGTACTGGAAATACATTTACATATTCATAAAGATCAAGTGAGCCTGTGAAAAAGGTTTGACCTGTCAAACCTGTGCCTCTAGAATAGACTTTTCTTTTTTTCAAAACTGTGGACATTTAGTGGTTGGTGAATCCTTGTGTGTCTTAAAAAGTTGAAGGTATTTGCAGCTTAACTTGAGTTTTGCTTATGTCTGTAGGTTGATGATCTTTTACTGGAGAAGGCAGCAGAGAAATATCCTTTTAATCCTCCTAAAACAAAAGAAAGTTATTACTACCGCCAGATCTTTGAAAAGCACTACTCAGGGCGGAGCAGCTGGCTGCCTCACTACTGGATGCCAAGATGGGTTAAAGCTACTGATCCTTCTGCACGCACACTGAAACATTACAAGTCAGCTACCCAAGAATAGACTGTTCAAATAATCCCCAAATAAAAGTGCTGCAAGTGTTCTGTGTGCACTCTGCTTTAATAAAGCCAAACAAATTATGCAAACCTAAAGCTTAAATCACCTTTAAGATGTACTTTGACAGTGCTATTGGAAATGAAAGCTTTCTGTTGTTAGTGTACTATTAAAAATCTATGCTGCTGTACCAAAACTTTGTAATTCATGGGAAAATACTTTCTGGACAAGAGATTACTTTATTGGACAGCTCTGTTCCTTATGTAACCTTGATTGTATTAATTTTCCTTGAAATCATTTAATATATTTTCATGTTCTGTTTTGACTTGAATCAGGCTGAGGGATACTGCTGCTAACCCTCTGAGCAAAGGGGAATTAGACTGTCTGTTAGCTGTCTGGTGATTTTTGTTCCTGGTTGAGGGACTTGGATAGTATCTATATTATTCTATTCTGAATGTCCTTCTACACACTCCTGAAAACCTTGGTCCAGTTTTCAAAAAGTATTTAGATATTCATAGCTATGCAGAGATGCTTTCTAGAGTTTATTGAGATGGTGTTGGGTGTTAATTAAATGAATGGCAATCTTATTTGTTACTGTGAAGCCACCAGTTGGCTGTTCTGTAAATATTCCATCGGTCGAAAGATATTGTGATTGTTATCAAAGAACAGAATGGATAAGAGAAGCGAAGTTATGTCTTTGTTTCTAACTCAAGGACTTCAGTTTTTATAAATGTATTTACTATTCTTGAAAAAATAGTGTTAACTGGGTGATGCGTATCAGTCTGATGGAAATTGCATGAGTAAGTATTTTAAGAAATTTTTCATTTATTGTGAGAGTTTTCCCACCTGTGTGATGAAAAGGTCGACTGTGTTGCTGCTGAGCTGCATGTGACCAACTGTGTGGGTGAACCAAATCTGTTGTAGCTGGACAAATAGGTTGTAGCTGGACAAAGCATAACTGACAACAATGGGATCAGATGCCTTGCTTGGAAAAATGGGGAAAAAACTGCTTCAGAAATCTCAAGAACTTTTAATATGCTACTGAAAAAACACCTGAATTTTTACCCAAGATAACTTTTTATTAGCTACTTAGTCATGGGGTTTACTTTTGTGAAGGCAACTTAAGTTGCCATAAGGGTGGTCGAGAAATACATTTGTGTGCTGCAGATTGACTTAATTAGCATCATCAGCTCCTTATGAAAACAAGCCTTTATTGTCCCTCTTGACTAGGAAACCAAAGCCATTTTTTATTTAAAAATAAAATATAAGCTGTTCTGATTTAAAAACGTCACAATATGACTGGTTGTCTGTTTGTTGCTCCACCCTAATCCTGCATTTGAGTCTGTATCCCAGAAACTTTACTGAAACCTTTTAATGGCACCACAGCACTTGTGAGCTATCCGTAGTATGTTCCTGCAACCTTCCTTACTTAAGAGCCATGCGCTTGTCTTTTTGGATTTCTTTGAAACAGTTAAGAATATTTTGAACTGAGAGAGGAGTGTAGAGTACATGGTTAGGTACTGATGTGTGCAGGTAAGATTTACGACTCACTGTAAACTTCCAAGTCTGTGATAAGAAAACAGTATTTGCCTAAAGTGAAAATAGGCTAAAAATATTTTGGGATCACTGCTCAAATGTACTTTCTGCTGCAACGTTGCAGCATTCAAGGAAATCCAGCTAATTTTTAAAAAATTCCTTGTACAATGGAGATTTATATATCAGGGCAATATTCTAGACTGATGATTTAGTTATTTTAGCTTTTTACTAATGTGCACAGGAAGACTACAGTGCTTGCTACTTTGTCAAACATCTTGTGAGTATTAAACCTGTTAATTCCTTCTCCATGTATGGAATTCTACGGCCCTTTTGGTTTCTGTGATGCTATATTTTCTCTGTTTTTTCCCCTTTAAAATAAAAATTGAGGCAAAAAAGACAAAACAAAAAAGTTTAAGACAAAAAACATCCAGCTACTCTGGATCATTTGCTAGCTGCAGTCATGTTTGTAGTTTGTCACAGGAGGGAACAGGATCCAGATCCAGGGTGCAGTGCTGTCTTGTCTAGTTTAGCTTTCTTCCTGCTGTGGTGACCTCTTTTTCTCACTCTTGTTTCTTTTGGATAAAATTAATCTGGATGGTTTTGACAGCTTGAGTGTATTGGTTTGAGTATTGTCAGGTAGGGATGGGGAATTGAAGTCAGTGGTCCACATGGGGAAGGCAGAGATGAGTATTCGCTTGGCTTGCAGGACTAATGAGGGCTGAGGGAGAACCTGTAGGGCTCTAGCAAAGTGGCTGAAAAAAGTAGGGTTCTTTTTTAATTGTTTTGGGGTGGATTTGTTTTGTTTTAATTTGAATCAATTAAGTTATTAAATTTTGTTTTCACAGCAATCTTTCCTCCTTTTGGGGAATGAGAAATTCACAGTTCTGAGGAACGCACTGCAGAGTGTGAGACCCACCAGGTGCTTAAGGTTGCCCAGTGCCACCCATGCCCTTCATCGTTTTAATAAAGCCTACATGCTGTTTTAGCCTCTGTTGGTTGCTTGTGTGGAGCCTCCCTGACTGCGCCACATCCCAGTATCCCTGACAGTGGATCTCTAGAGAAGTTCCCCAGTACAAACCAGCACGTAAGATCTAGAGAACATTTGGCACTTTACGAGCCCTTAATCCATTGGTCAGAGGTTTTTTTTGTGGGATGGTTTGAAATAATGTAAAATTTTTGAAACTGTTTAAAATCACAGAGAAGTATAAAAACAGCCTATTTTAGAGTCTTTGGAGGGGTGGACTTATTTTTTCTCATAGAGACCTAATTTTTGGTTCCCATCAACAGAAGTTGTTGAAGGAGGATTTGGTACAAGCTAAGCTTATGTTTGGGCTGGCTATTGAACAGTGTCTCTAAAGGAGTGAGCAACTGAATTGTGGGAGAGGCTGCATATTTCTGTAACAAGTTCCACTGTGTGTTCCTCAGTGCCCTTTCATGGGATGCACATGACCTGCACCATGCCTGTCACAGTTCCTCATTTTGGAGCTTCAGGGCCTAGTGCTTTTTATATATGTATTTACATAGACATTGTGGTTGACAGAAAGGCTGCAGTTAGGAAAGTCTTAATTTTGTGTAAGCCTGTCTTTGGATGCAGGTAATGCACAGAATTGTAATTGTATTCTTATTTTAATTTAATAATTCCAATGTATTTTCATTTAAAAGAGTAAATTAATTTTTTTTATTTACAAAACTTATTCCCAGAAAAGGGACAAGGAAGAACGAAGTAGAGAGATGGTCTTTGCTGCTGTGCTTCTCTGCAAGTTGGTAGGGGTAGTAGCTAGGGGAGGTGATATATTAACAGCTGCTTTCTAAGACCTGTTTGTGGTATTTCACTCTGTAGTGCCACTTTCTATCTTTTTGTTTCGTGGAAACTCTTTCAACAAGAGAAAACTAGCTGGGCAACCATTTTTTTTCCCCAGTACTATGCTCAGCTTTGGATCTTTCAATCATCCTATGAACTACAACAAGATGTTGACTACCCTGGAGTCCACCCGACTTTGTGTTTTTCCCATGCAAGCGAGTCGGGGCTGATTCCGCCCCTTGCTCTGTGTCCTGGGAAGCCAACAGGCAGCCACGTTTCCCCCAGCATGACACAAAGAGTCTGTCAAAATTTGAATTCGGATCGGGAAGTTGCTTCCGGGATGATTTCCTAATTTTTTTAAAGGTTTTCTTTTTCTTGTCGGCAGATGGCAGCCACTAGTTAGCGCGTCCGTGCAAATGAGCTCCTCATCCCTGGGGAAGATGCTCTCCTTCCTGCTCTCTTTCTGCTTTTAATATCTTCCTTCACAAACGATTGTCACTGGGATTTGTGCATGAGCCTCGTGAAATTTAATAAGTACTTGATTAGAATAAGGATAAAGCCAAGCATAAAATGCTTTCAAATTGATCTTGCTCAAAAGATGTTGTGCAGAGCTTCTCATGCTGGTGCTGCAGGTAAGGCGGCAGCTAAGAGTGGAATTGTATTAGTATTGAAGGCATTCAATATTCGATTTAGAGGTAATTCAAAACTAGTTATATTAGCAATCAGTAATGTGAGTTGGAATAGGTAAAAAATGTCAGTTCTAGGGAAGATGGAAGACAGTACCAGACTAGGGAATAAACAATGTTAATTTTACCTCTGAAGTTGTTACGGTTTTTCATTTATCCTTTTTCTTCATTGATTAATATGGGGATCACAGGATTTCAGATAGTCATACAAAGAGAACATTAAGATAGAATCACAGAAAAATTTGGGTTTGAAGAGACCTTAGAGACCATCTAGTTCCAACCTCCCTGCCATCGGCAGAGATACATTTCAGTAGACCAAATTGCTTAAAGTTCCATCCAACCTGGCCTTGAACACTTCCAGGGATGGGACATCCACTCAACTTCTCTGGACAACCTGTTCAAGTGTCTCACCATCCTCATAGTAAATAATTTCTTCCTTACATCTAACCTAAATCTACTGTCTTTCAGTTTAAAGCCATTCCCCTTGTTCTGTCACTAAATATCCTTGTAAAACACCCCTCTCCAGCTCTCTTGTAGGCTCCCTTTGGGTACTGGAAGGTGCTGTAAGCTCTTCTCTTTTCCAGGCTGAACAGGCCCAACACTGTCTGCCTTCATGGAGAGGTGCTCCTGCCCCCTGATCATCTTCATGGCATCCTCTAGACTTGCTCTAACTGCTCCATGTCCTTCCTATGCTGAAGGCCCCAAATCTGGATGCAGCAGTCCAGGTGGGCTTTTGCCAGAGCGGAGCAGAGGGGCAGAATCCCCTCCACTGATCTGCTGGCCACATCTCTTTTGGTGCAGCCCAGGCAACCATCAACTTTCTGGGCTCTGGGCACACACTGCCAGCTCATGCTTGTCCAGCAGCACCCCAAGTCCTTCCCTCGGGGCTGCTCTCAATCCATCCTCCATCCCGCCTGTAGTCATGCTTGGGATTGCTCTGACCCTGGTAAGAGCCTTGCCCTTGGCCTAGGTGATCTTCATAAACCCACTTCTCAAGGCTGCTAAAAAGTTTTACAGGTGCACATCAAAAAGGCTTAGGTACTTGTTTTCTCAAAAGTATTATTTTAAAAATACAAATGCATTGTGTACGCCAGAGCATCTAGACTTGAGCTGTGTCAGGAAAAAAATCCCCTGTGACCATTGGTGGTGTAATGGCAATGTGGAAACACACATAGCCTTTTACTTGTTCCAGACATGCTCTTAACAAGGTCTTCTGCATTTTTTTCTTTTTTTCTTTTTTCTTTGTGGTGCAGGGTGCTTAATTGATGAATTTTCATCAAGGAGAGGATAGAGTAACTGAGTCCAAAATAGTCCTTTTGAAAATTATAATACTGGGTTCTTAAAATTATTTGAACTGACCTCAATTCCTAAACCATAGTCATCTTGCAGAGGCCAAGAGAGTCAGATTACTCTGATTGCAAAAGCTGCCTCCATTTTTGCTACTATCAAGGATAGCAGTAATTGTCTATATTAATAAGTTGTATTACTTAACATCTCTCACTACTGCTCTTGAAGACTGCCTTTAACACCTGGGGCAAAATGTATATTAATACAAATTACTTTTGATTAAAACCATTATTATTTTAGCACAAAAAGGAAGGGGGTGGTAGAAAGGAACGTTCTCTTTTTAAATATTTAAATACTCATTATACCAAAGTGATACAAATTACTGGCTGACTGACAACTTGCTAATAATAGCTTAAAAATGCAAATAGGGCTATTATCCCAGTTGACACTAATTGGAACTCCTTTGGCAGCCTGGGAGGGCAGGACAGGAAGGTTTGATTGTTTCCTCGAGCTGGAATTGAGCTGGTAAGGAAGTGTGGGGAAGATGTGCTGTGGATAAACAGGTTTCCATCTGCAGACATCAGAATTCATTATGCTGTATTTCAAGAAACTGCTCTGAAGTGTTGTTTTGTGCTATGTACAATTTTGGTGAGGTTTGTGGTGCACTGGGCAGGTCTCACTCATGCCCACGCAGTGCAGGCTTTGCCTGGGCTGAGTTAGCACTGTGGGAATCCAAGCTGTAAATGCTGAAGTCTCCCAAAACAGCTGTGATGTCTTCTGGGTATTATGAAAATTCACTGGTTTAAAATTCACTGAATTATAATTTTTTTAAATGCAGTCTTAGAATGACTACACTGTATGTATGTATTCCTTCACTCATTATTGTGTATCTTCTCCAAGCAAGGTTTGCTTTTGGAGCATTTTGCTTGAATTTTAATGCTTTGATACACAGAAACACAATGTGGCTATTGTTGTCTGAGTGTTAAAACAGTGAAAATTAAATCATTTCTATGTGCCAAATTTGATTATCTGTGGTTAAAGATGTTCTGTTACTCAGCTAGATGTTTTCAATTCTAACTAGTTCATGAAAATAAAATGTTGAAGGTGTTTTAATATGTTTTGGAGCTGAGGCACTCCAGCTCTGACTGAGAATATAAGGCATGAATTTTTGCAGCTCTTTACCTACTTTACACAGTTCCACTCTCTCTTGCCTTCAGGTGGTGTCTCCATTGTTGCATTTGTTTGATTTGATGATCTTAAGGGTCTTTTTCAACCTAAATGCTTCTGTGATATGTTGGTGCAGGTGTATCCTGTAAGTCTTTGACAGCTATGCTGCTGAAATAAAAATGTAGGAAGTGGTTTAGATAGGAAAAAACCAGAAAAGGCACTTCCCCCCCCAACCCAATTTTCTTAGCATTTAACATTATTCTTTATAATTTGTGAAGTTTCTTTGCACTTAGGTAGCACATTGCAGAAGTGGCTGGTTAGATCCCTGGTGTGCATTGCATTTCTAGCTCAGCCACTGTTGTTACTTCTGGCCATCTCACCTTGCTGGGCTTTCTCCCTCCAGGCTTCTGGGAGAGTGTGAAGCACCATGACAGATGAAGTGCTTTGTTGGCTAACAGTCTGTTCACATTTAATTTCTTCCACATGTACTAAGTGGTAACATTGTTTAATTTGGACATAGAAAACAAGAGGTGATGTTTTTGCACATGTTCTGTATACCTCTCTTTAAAACAGAGTTTTTGAGCTGGTTTATTCTGACAGAAATCAGGAATGGTGCAGTAAAAATTTTTTACAGATATCATAATGAATTTCACACAGCCTGTCCAGCTGACAAATGTTTCAGTCTTTATCAGAAATATTAAAAGAATAATGCACAGAGTCTTTTTTCTTCCCTGAAAGATGTAGGTTCAAGGATATTTGTTTGCTTGCTAACATCAAAAACAAAAATTAAGGAATCACTACTCTTTCAGTAACAAATATTTTCTATAAAGGGAAGTGAGCTCTTCTGCAGGTAACACGAGGACATGCTGCTGTATCTGGCCCTGCAGGTGGCTGTATACTGACACAGTACAACTCCAGGGAAGGAGCCACTGGGTGCTCTTGTCCTGTCACTCTGAGATGTTTGTCAATGCAGTGTGTAATATTATGGCTAAGGGAACGGCTTGGGCTCAGTGCTCAGAAGAGCATTTGGTCATCACTGAAGTTTGCACTGGGACTTGCTCAGTATCTCATGATAAAGCAGTCAGCTATAATTTAAGAGACATAGTTTAAGGGACAAAGTTTGCATTTAAATAATGGTAGCTCTGAAGGAGCTGTTACTAGCCTACTCTGAATATAGCATTTTAAAGACTCACTTCATTAATTTTCAAAAAACCTCTTGACGTTTTTCTGCTGTAGCTCATGATGGCTAGGGGCTGAGTTCCTGCAAGATCCCCATGCCCAGACATCTCCAGATCCTTCCTTTTCTTTTGGTTAAGACCATGCTGAAAAATGCCAGTCTTCTGGCATGAACAGAGCAAGGACTTGCTTGTGGCCTCAGAATTAGGCAAGCACTACAGAGCCTGAGCTCCCCAGATGAACTGAGGTATGGGGAGCCAGACCCCTCTCCCAGCTCCCCATTTCATGGGCAGGGTTTGTGAGCAATGGCTCTCGCTCTGGCTTGCCAGATTAAGTTTGGCTGCATCTCCACCATGGATAACCAGTGTCCATGCAACAGCAGAGAGATGGAGATGATGGATAGAGCAGCTGGCCCTCCGTGTCACTCTTGGGCAAGACAGGCTTCTGAGAACTTGACTTCAACATCCCTCTCTGGGTGGAGTGCCTGTGTGTAAGGGAGACAGTGCCTACCAGAAGAGCAGCTAAAGGATTATCTAAAATTATCTCACAACGCAGATAATTGATGTATTTCTGGGGGGAAAATTAAGCAAAAAGGGTGCTAAGCATGTGTGAGGTGGCCTGTGAAGTCAAACTGCCTATAGCATCCACAGTGGGGACAATTAACAGCATTGGGTTTACTCTCTGTGCTGATTTCCTAGAAAGACTTTCATTGCTTTTTATTTGAATATTATTTTTTATTTGAAGCTTGCTTGCATTTTGCTGACAGACGCCCTTGCTGCAGTGTTATTGATTAGCTTACGCAACATGATGGATGTCAGCCTGCTGCCACCAAAAAGAGCTCAGTCTGTGTCACAGTTGTGGCTGGCTGTTCTGGAGACAGTGAGGGATTTAGTGAAAGCCTCTCCAAAGCCTGCAGTGGAGATGGAGAGTGGGCACTGCCCAGTGATCCAAGGCACAAATGGCCTGGGGCTGCAAGAATGCTGTCCAACACATGAAAGTGTTTAAAAGCTGATGGAGCCCTAAAAGGGAGATTGAAGGCCACAGAAATTATTTAAAACTCCCTTTGAAGTACTCAATAATCTATAGACCATATTGCTCAAGACAAAAGGCAGACAAAAGACATAATTCCTCTTTGGATCTCCAGGATTCCAGGATGCCTGTGAGCACAAATATTGTTGTGGGGAGATGTTGGGAGTGAGTCTGTGGCAAGAACAGGCAACTGGGCTGGATGCAGATGTGCACATTGCAAATGTGTGCAATTCATGCACCTGCACATGTGCCCAGGACTTCTGGGCAGGCACAGCCCTGATGTGGCACGGCCTGGCTGAGCCATCCCTGACAGCACTGAGATGTGAGGAGAGTTCTCTTCTCCTGCCAGTGCTGAAATGTGAGGAGGGGATTTTAATGTACTGTTGGTAGAGCCAGTTGGAACATTTCAGGCTATGCCATTTGGTGTGTTTGCTTTATTTCTAGCTTGGAATATATGTCTATACAAACATATAAATCAATGCCAATTTGAAACTTATTGTTCAAAACCCAAATTAGAACAAATCTGACATTATTTTGCCACCAGAAATTAAAACGAGTTGTTTCAAATGCCAGACTGAAATCACTCAACAGACTGACATGTAAAAAAAGACTACTTTGGTGACAAAGGCTCAGCCTTTCCTTCTAGAGTAAATTTTTAATGCCACTGACATGCTTGGGGGAAAGAATGCCACCCAGAAGGATTTTGACAAGTGTGAGGAGTGAATCTATGTGAATTTCATGAGGTTTAGCAAGGCCAAATGTGAGGTCCCACACCCGCGTCAGGGCAATCCCAAGAACAGGCTGGGCAGGGAATGGATGGAGAGCAGCCCTGAGGAAAAGGACTTGGGGCTCTTTGTGGATGAGCAATTCAACATGACCCAGCTTGCAGTCCAGAAAGACAAGCACCTCCTGGGCTGCATCTAAAGCAGTGCAGGCTGCAGAGAGAGGGAGATGATCCTGTCCTACTCTGCTTTGATGAGACCCCACCTGGAGTGTTGCACCCAGCTCTGGGTTCCCTAGCACAGGAAGAACATGGATCTGTCGGAGCAACTACAGAGGATGGGCATGAAGCTGATCAAATATTTAAATTGAAAGAGGGTAGTTGTAGACTGGTTATTATTATTGGTTTTAGATTGGTTATTATTGGTTATAAATTCTTTACAACAAGGGTGGTGAGCCTCTGTAACACATAGCCCAGAGATACCCCATTCCTGGAAGTGTTCAGTGTCAATTTGGTTGGAGATCTGAGCAAACTGGTCTAGTGAAAGGTGTTCCTGTCCATGGCATGTGGTTGGACTAGATGATCTCTAATGGTGCCTTCCAACCCAAACCATTCTATGTTTTTTCTAGAAAATTCAGTCCTATCTGTTTACTGGATGCCATTATTTAGTACCTGTGCTGTCCTTCAAACACTGAAAGCCCATGTATATTTGTGGGCTTTGCAGTAGTTTCTTCTGCAGGGAGGTTTTTGAGATGTGCAGGCTGCAAGGAGTGAATGGTGGGGCTTTTTCTTTCCTCTCTGTGTCTCACAATTCAGCACACATGGACTGTGAGCTCTGTGAGCACCGGGGTCCTCCAGGCAAGTGTAACAGCATTTTAAAGTTTTTCTTTCTTTCATGCTTCACCAAGCTTTATTCAACATGATTTCCACAGTCCCTTGCTGTGCTGCTAACCCAGGAATCAGATTCTCCTCCTCACTGAGCTCTGTGGGAGTTCATACAGAAGTTTATTGGTCTGAAAATTAGCCCTGGAAAAACAAAGAGCTGCCAGAGCGTCAGTGCAACCACTGTCTCACATCAGTGCGGTCCCTCCCACAGGTTACCTCAGGTTTCCCACCATGTAGCCCCCAAACCCTGCTAGATCTAGCTTCTACCTAGCTGAAAGTGGATTCTGTTTTAAGCATGAGCAGGCTTAGGTGCTGCTTCTAACGTGGCAGGAGTGAGGTCCAGCACCCACCTGCTCCTAATGGGGGAAATTGTAAAGATGCCTCAGGAACCTTGAAAATGGAGATGTACGAGTTCATTTCCAAAATGGAAAACAATAAGCAGTGAATCCCTTTGTATTACTTATTTTTAAATTTAGTTTGTATACACTGACTGTTTCTATTGCTGATTCACCTGCAATGAAAGTTTGCATTATAGGATCAGAAAAACACAGCTTGTAGCAGGGGGAAAGAAGATAGAATTCCAGATGCCTTGGCATCTGCTGAGATGGCTGTAGCATTTCAGGATTATCCTGAATATATAGCAATCAGATATTTTAATTAAAAAGATAATTACAGTCACTTCTTTTTTTTATATTGCATGGATTCACACCCACAGGTGCTTTTATTGTGAATCTGAGGGATAGAAATTATTAAGAGCTTGGCTTTCAAATAACAAACCTACAATATTGGATTCATTCCACAGCAAATTATTCCCCTTGGATCTGGGGGATACATCATGCTCCTTCCATTCAGTCACCATGCTTCATGATTTCCATCAGGTTTAGAAAAGATGGCACCTTGTGTGACCTGGAGCAATCCCAGGAACTCTTATCTCCAGTAACAAATCCCTCAAACACTCACCAAACATGCGAGGAGGCTCACAGCCTCCCTGCAAAAAAGAAAATAATTTGATGTTTCTTTCCAGCCTCAGACCACTGTTGCTTGGATCCAAATCTCATCCCAGACCAATGTGGGAAATAACTCCATCACTAGCACCAAAGGAAGTATGTTGCAAAAGCCCCAAAGGAGTTTTTATTTAAAATGTTACTATCATAAAATTCCAGACTATGAAATGAAGACCTTGGATTCCCATTCAAACTTTACCCATCCCCTTTTTTAAAATATATTGATACATAATCACAGAACATAAAACATGCTGCAATGATACAAATATATTTTTTGATACAGAAATTACAGTACATTATAAACTATGAAAACAAATTGAGGCACTAGACTGAACATCAGTTCTGTTCTGCACTAGCCGTGAAGCTGATAGACTCGCTTTCAATGAACAAAGGAATACTTGCTTGTTTAGTAAACATAACTTTATAGGTTATACCAAACAATGTGCTTTGTTGTGAGACATCACCAGGGTTGCTGGTCCTTTCAGAACCACAACACACCTACACAACACATGTCACTGCCACAATATGAAAAATAATAATTTTATTGAATGTACAACTCAAAAAACCAAACCCCTTCAGTTATTAAATAAATAATTATTTCATACAGTGGTTAGTTTATATTACACTGCATTGGCCATTAGAACAAATGAAGTTTAATAAATAACACACGGGGATGTCTTATTTACGCCTCCGTTCGTAATTCTGTGCTATGCTCCCTTCAGAGGACCCTGCAAAAAATGAAGCAGATTGAAGCACAAGGTACAGCCTTGCACAAACACCAGCAAGCATGAGAAGTGTCACAGACCTGGAGCCTGCTGGCATCATCAGACGCCAGTGGTGTGTTTGGAACAGAGACCAGCGCTCCTGGCCCATCCCTGAGCTGCTTTGATTTGGTTTTACCTCTCTGACTACACTCTCCTCTAGAAGGCTGAAGGTCTGAGCAGTGTTTTCTACCTCTGCTGAGCTGCTTGAAGCACCATTAACTCAGAGTCCCTTTACCTCCCAGTAATTCATCTAACTGATGGGATCTAAGCATTGAGGACAATTTGTGGTAGAGGGTTTCTGCACAGACATATCCACCTTCATTCCTGTGCAGTCAGCTCTTTGAAACTCCCCCTGTTTACAAGCCCTGCACACAGGAATAATTTTACTGTACTCTACAGCAGGAGCCCAAGTCCTCAGAGGTACTCAGATTACCATGATTACAAGCTCCAGGCTAAAATAGTCTTAAGTAACATAATTTTTGTGTAGTAGTAGTATCTCTCTCCTTCTTGCTTGTTTAAAATGAGAGTGAAATCCGGAGAGCCCTTCTTGAGCAAGGCTGTCCCTAAACCAGGGACTGAGACATCAGCATCTCCTTACCCTGCTTTGGCACCTGGGGCTGTAAATCAGCACCACACTCACGCCCAGAGGGGCAGCATGAACTCCTGCCCATTACCAGGGGGCTCAGGGCAAAAGAAAACCACAGCATGGGGTAAAGGTCCTGCCCAGTTAAATATCTTCCAAAAGAGAGAAGTGAGGGTAGTCTTAACACTTACTATTCCTGATCTTGCTTTGATTACAGAGTCTTTAGGACCTATCTTCTCCTCTGGTGGAGCAGAAAAAAACTTCTAACCATTTCCCCCTCAAGGAAACAGGCAGAAAAGCTGTGAATTCTAGTTTTACCTGTCAGACAGGTGTGACATAGCCCAACAGAGTAAAACATCGTTATTCCCTTTTGTTAGAAATACCACATAACACTATCCTGACTATACCAGCAATTTTGAAATTAGAGCAATAAAATCTTTGTATTTTTAAAACATTTTCTGTATTTTATGTTCTCATATTAATGTAAATGTAATCCCAGTGGAAACCAAACCGAATTTATTACTTACAGACTATTTACTTTTGTGATAGCAGATATATTTACAGGTATTATGCATTTAATAGCTATTGCCAGCACAGAAAATTGTACAAAATTATTCATGATACATAGCAATTTGCAAAATAATGCAGAGAGCAATATTACTAGTCTTGAAGGGGGTTTAATTGAAAATGAAAGTTACTGACAACCATAATTGCAGAATATAGATCACAGCACCTATCCACATAATATAAAGGTGTCAGCTAGTAATTTAACTTTTATCATCCATTTAACAAAACAGTGAGAACTATTTCAGAGACATGAAATACATGAGGTTTTTTTTCAATTCTTGTCCTGGGGAATCAACTGATATTTTATGGTTCACAGAGAGGGATCTCCTCAGTACAGCCCTATAGCACAGGGAAGGAAGGTAGAGCTATGGGGAGTCTCCAGTTTCCCACAGGGGTTCTGCACATGAGGGGAGAGGAGAATTCTGACCTGTGTGGATGCTATGGGAAAATAAATTCACAGTGTCCATTCAGAGTTTAAAATGCTTTAGGTGAAGTTAAAAGCTAAAACAGCTTTGTTAATGTCAAAGTTTTGTTTTTTCACCTTCTACTCCAAGTATTAGGAATAAAGATCTCCAGAGAAGATATCCCTTTACCTGATGAGATCTGGATTTAGACCACAATTTAAACAACACTTGCATTTTTAGCCTCCAAAATTTTCTTGATATGTCAATAAAATCTAGGGGTTTTTTTCTTTTACTAGCACTTTGGGCACTAGCAGAAGGGCAGGGCAGTAATGGAAGTGCTCTGGGGAATTGTACCTGAGCTTGCCTGCAGCTCAGACCAGCCAAGTCATTTCAAGCTTTGAAGTGAAGTGAACTCTGAAATATCTTGAGTAACAAAGAAAATCCTGATTCTTTTTCAGAGAACTCTGGATCTACACTACATAAAAACTGCTTCTTCCATCCGCTGGGAGAGAACAAAGATGCAACGGAATGAAGAGGCTGTATATCACCAAGTACCAGATTTGATCAAATACATACCAGAATTTAAAGATCTTTTGCCCATAAGTCCAACAAAGGAGTCTGTTTTATGCCCTGAAAAAATATATTTAGGGGTGTTTTAATACATTTTGACTAGGCAAGCTTTTAAAATAACAGGTTCTTGCAAGGAAAGAAGACAGGGTCCAAAACTTTATATCACAGACCAGCTGTTCACATCACTCTCAGACAACAGAGAACAAACAGCAGTCTGACTGATCAGATTAAACAGGATAGACCAAGGCACAGGCCAGTTAGTGGACACCTTCTCTTTAGCTTAGATGGACTTTTCGTTTTGGGGTTTCTTTTAAGTATAATGGAAAAATCGATGGCCACTAACAGTACAAATCTTATTTCTCTCCCAGTACTATTTCTACTGATCTGAGCAAATGCACAAGAAGGCAGTGTCTTGGTATAGCCTGCATCTGTGTGATGCATCTCTTCTACCTGTTGTTCTATTTCTGTAATGTGGAAGAAAATCCTCCCTCACAGGTCAGGTAGAGCCCTTATTGAGAAAAAGCCAATGGGATTCTATGTCTGGACATTTCTGAGCTAGACAGTCTAGCTCTAATTTTAGAATATTTATAAGTTCAGGTATTACCTTCCTGTCCCATTAGTAATTCTCAGGACACTGGAAGTGTAGAGGATAAATTACTCCAAGTTTAGGCCTACAGTACATATCAGGTTATAGCAGTAGTTGTAGTTTCAGATAAGGAATGAAAAAGAACTGTTCTTCTTTATCTAAGCTGGCTTTTGAGACAAACATAGATGTTTCTCTCTGGAAAAGAATTTTGCTTGGTGAATTCATACACAAAGCAAGATACTCAGACCTCACATAAATTAATTCAAACACAAGCAGTTTCAGAAAACTATTATTTTTTACTTTAGTCAGCAGGTAATTTGGCATGAGCTTTGTATCAGACTCTTTATTTGGTCCTCCAAATAAACCCTAGAGAAAGCATCTTGTGGATAATAGAACACTGCGACAGTTGCTGGCCTCTGTGGACAGAGGAGCTTTCACAGAATATATCATGTTTATTTACTAAAAATCTTCCAGTTTCTCTTTAAATATCATGAGATAATTTCAGATAATAAAACTGTGCAGAGCAAGGAGACACCTCAGTGCTGATACCATCTCCTGCTTGGTGTTACACAGAAACAGAGCAAGGCACACTTATAACTGGGGGAAGATACGGCTTTTCATATGGCAGCACATCATCAACCAGCCCCTACTGTGAGCAGGGGTCTGATTCTCAAATAATGCTGAGAGCACAGATACAGAATCTTGCATGTAAGGACATGGGCGCTCCCATGAAAGCGTTCTTGGGGACTTGGGAATTCATTATTCTAATTTTCCAGATTTTGCCATCTTAATTGCTCCTCTCAGAGTCTGGCAGTAAGCCTGCCTTGCCAATGAGAAAGGCTTACAAAATCCCCCCCTTGGGAAATAAGAGAGAGCTGCAACATCCACACATTAATATGGATTGAAATATCAAAGCTTGCAGCAGCTCAGATGAGATACAGGCTCACAGTGGCACTGAAGGGGAGGTTTCAATTCTTTAACAGATCATTTTTCCACCAGTGGTGCTGCCAGTACCTAGCTGAAACCAGTCACCTTCTAAATAATCCTGTCAAATACACTGTTCTCTATTTGAACGTCTTCTAATGATTACTTGAAAATTTGTATTTTTTAAACTTACTTTTATGAGAGATCTGGCCATATCCTGTTTGGAAGAAGAAAGGAAAGAAAAAAAAAAGAGTTGTTAAAAACGGATTGGCGTACACATATGATGCTATTGCAATGCTTTGAAAAATCAAATACAAAAACTAACCTATCCACTTAGGGACATTAGGGTAATGGTTTACAACTGCATTTCTCTTTGAAGAGAGTAAAAAATTTGTTTCAGCTTAATCCACACTATTTGGATTAGTTTAGATCTGATTTCTTAGATCAATTCTTGGTTCAGTAAATAGGTAGAAAATGTGACAATAATTGTATACTCCAGCAATTTCCACACTTCGGTGATTCAGTGGCATGCATGCTGACCTATGAATTATCATGCTATCCCTTAATGCGATTTATGTCCTGTAACAGGTACACATGTAATATTTTAAAGACCTCTCCTCTCCAGTCATTGAGTTTATCTGATATAAAACTTAGAAGAAGCAACCAAACAACAAATCCTAAACCCAAAGTACCCTCCTGGCAGCCTACGAAGCAGCTGTAACACAATCCCGAGCGATGACCGTGTAAGGTTTGGGCAGGCATTGGGGGAAGAGGCGTGCGCCGGGGCACAGGAGCAGCAGCCAGCCCCCCGCCCCGCTCACCGGCATCCCGCTTGCCCATGAGGCCGAAGAACTGCTGGGGCCGGGGTCTCCGGGCCATCCTCTGCAGGAAGTGCTCCAGGGGCAGCGGCAGCTCCTCCTGCGGGGCGACAGCGGGCGGCGCTCAGTGCGGAGCCCCCGTTCAGTCCCGCCCGGCACAGAGCCCCGGCTCCGAACCCCTCGCTCCCCCACCCGCCGGGGCTCACTCACCTTCGCCTGGTCACTGTCGGACCAGTCGGACCAGTAGCTGAGGTCATCGGCGGTTCCCATCTCCTCGCCCAACGCCTGCGACGAGGCCAGGAGGAGCACGGCGACAGCCAGCTGGAGCCTCATCGCCGCCTCGACGTCCTGCGGGGACAGAAGTTGGAGCCCTGGCAGGCGGGGGCGGGCGCGCCCAGCCCCGCACACACTGGCACAGCCGCCCGGGGCACGCTGGGGACACACGCGTACAGCCCCACACGGACCGAGTAACACCGGCACCGCCGCCCCGACTGCTGCAGACCCCTCCGGACAGGCACACACCCCACACCCACTACAGCGGCGCACAGACGTTCAGACACACAGAGCCAGCCGTGCCCCTTCACACACGCACGTACAGGGGAAGACACAAACACACCCTCACACGTCTATGCACATCCAGGAGTCACACTTTCCCAAACATACACACACAGCCAAATACATCCCCCTCACACACACATCCAGGTACACATGCATCCACTTACGAAGTCATACAAAGAGCTACACACCTGAAATGCTCACATCCACGTAGGGACTACACACACACACAAGCACAGAGACACAGGTGTCCAGAGGTGCACACTCACCCCTTTGCACATCCAGACAGACACATAAGGACAGGCACAAAAACACGCTGGCACGTCCAGAGGCACGCACGAACGGACACACAAGCACATATAGGCACCCCCCCCGGAGAGGCGCACACATATAGAACGGGACAAAAAGGTACACACACACACCCCCTCACAACCACAGGACAAGCGGACCCCTCGCACACAGGCACAGCCGGCCGGGCTCCCGCAGCGCACGCACCGTCAGCAGCGGGGAGGGCGGGCGCTGCGCTCCGAGCGCATTGGCCGGCCGCGGGAGCGCTCCCCACTTTATATACCTGGAGACGGGGAGGGCCGAGGCAGCCTCATTTGCCTAAATGCAATTACCCCGGGTTTTATCGTCCCAGCCCCGTGACAGCCCCCGCCCCGGGGAGCAGCCCCCGCCCCCCGCTCCGGCTGCCTCTGGGCTCTGCCCGGGGCCGGGCAGCGTGGGGCGGCCGGGCGGCTCCCCCCGGCCCCCACCGCTCCCTCCCGCCCCCTCCCGCCGCAGCTCCGCGCCCTCGGGGCCGCCCCGTACGGTCCCGGCGGCGGACGCGGGGTGAGGGCGTGGATGTGGGATGCGGGTGCGGGTGTGAGTGTGAGGGTGCAGATGCCGCTTTTCGCCTCTGCCACCCCGCCCCGCACCCCCAGGGCACGGAGAGCTGCTCTCCGCTGCGAGCGGCACCGCCGGGAGGGAGAGCAGCGGGAAGGAGCCCCGGCAGCCCCGACGGACCGGCAGAGGGGCAGCCTCCCGTACCCGGGCCGCTTCCTTGCCCCGGGTCTGACTCCCCCGTGCCGCTGCTCAGGTAGCCCCAGCCCACCGGGACTAAAAGTGAGGGACGCAGGAAGCTGAGGAGGGCCTGAGCAGGGTGGGTGCCGGCTTGGGGCGCCGGGCACCCCGGGTCTGGTGCCTTTACAGGGGCTGCCGGCGCCGCTAGGCTGGTTGCTGTAAAAGGCGAGCGCCTGTACTGGAAAGAGCGCTGAGCCAGTCTCCCCAGCAGCACATCCCTGCCGGCTTCCTTCCCCTATGACAGCTTTGCGATGCTGCTGGCATTGGGCTCAGGTAATTGTTCAGGTTATTATCTCTTTCACGGTTACCCCATCTTGTTTCTCCTGAGTCCGTTGTGCATGAGGCTCTCAGTTAACCTTGGTGGTCCCTCGGCCCCCGCGTTGTAAGCCTAAACCAGGCAGTCTAGACAGAGTTTAGCGGGAATTAACAGTGTTTCTTTTGATAAGAACGGGATGCTCAGGAGCTCCTTGGTACCACCACTCTGACTGCTCCAGGTTGCTGCCATTAAGGTTACAGTGGTAAGCCTCCTCTCTAAGGACTGTTCATTGGCATATAATTGTGGATCCGAGGGAGACTCAGAAACTTCTCTAAATAAAGGCATGATTAGTATCAGGTCTCCCTGTTAATGAGCAGTGCCTCTCAGCACCCAAAGCACTCCCCAGAACACAATCAGGCATGAGACTCTTCCAGGTTCTGAGGGTGTCTACACTTAGTCTATGAAATTGCATTTAAATAAGAAAGATTGTGACCCAGTGAGCTGAGGGTCACTCTGGTCAACAGGGCTGTGTGAGAGTGTGGTAGAGAAAGAGTGACTTGGAGAAGGGACTTCATGCAGCCCAAGCATCTGCAGTGGGCACCTCTGTTGAGACCTCAAGTGTGAGTGGTGAGAATGCTCTTCAGTCTGACTATCAACAAGCTGGCAGAAACTACAATGTTTATCAACTCTGGAACCCCAAACCATCAGATTTTCATGCTGCAGCTTTGCAGTATTCCCTTTGATGTGTGAACTTTTAGGTCTGTTGAAGAAAAATTGTTTTCTTGTGGTTTTGTTTATTATTTTATTTCTGTTTACTATAGTGACAACAGAGCACTGGTCAGATATATCAAACCAGGCTTGCCAGGGCTGCAAATGTTCCTGAAGCTCATGTCTCTCAGAAATCCTGAGAACTCCCAGCTTCCTATGAAGTCAATTTCTATCACCTGAGAGTCCATGGAAAGTACAGATTTGAACTGGAATATCCTATCTGTTCTAATTCTTCAATTCAACATTTTACCAAAATGGATGTAATAATAACTTGACCTTTAAAATTACAGGGATTTTATTTTTTGAGAGAGCAAGAAAAGAAAAATTAAAAAGGGATCCTTTCCAGTCTTCAGAGACTTTAATGAATTCAAGTACTTTATCTCAGACTTATCTAATAGTTTGGGTGGAAGTGAAAAACTGATTAATAGATGAAGCTCACTTTTCCTCAATTTTAAAATAAATTGGCTGTTTAATTTTTCTTTGACCTGCAACAGCCAGACATTGCACTATGAACTTTTCACAAAGTGAGCAGATTTCACGGCTAATGAGCAAAGCTGATTCCTAAGAAGATTTTCTGAGTTCCTTTTTTTCATATGAAAAGGATGTAGAAGGCTCATATAAGAAAGCAAGCTGAAGCTCCTGCCTTTGTGCTGCCCAGTCCCTATTTTAGGAATGTAATACAGCATGGTAAAGTGCCCTTTGTCTATAAACAAAACCCCCTGTTTCACATATTTATTCACAGAGTTCTCATAGATATTAAGTTGCCTCTTCCTCAGACATATTAGCAGCTTTATATCTATCAGGAACCTTGTGAATAAATATGTGAGCTCAAAGGCAGGTACAAGGTGTCTGTGCTGAATATTCCTTCTCTACCCATGCTCTGGGCACAGACCCCACCCCTCTGTTACAGTTAGACCATGTGATTTCTAACAACCAGCGTGAAGATTTTTGGTCATGAATCAAGAGATCATTAGCTCCAAACGACCCAAATAAGGGTTGACATTTCCTGTGGAAGTGACAGAGAAAGCTGCCTTCAGAGTCCTTATCCAGACATTTCCTTAATATGGATTAGGAACTGGACTAAAGGCACTTGTTGTGGCTTGAATCTCAACACTAATGGAAAACTATTTGAGAAGCAATTGCCTGTGAAACACATCTCAGAGAATTGGTTTTTCAGTAGGCTTAATGTGATACCTCTTGTGTGATGATCTTTGTGAAATGTTTATTTGAATTTTATGATGATGTTTTGGTTTCCAGTAAAAATTCTGATCTTTGAATTTGGCTGCTATACTGTTACCTAGTGATTTTTATACCACTAACAAACAGCTAATGTGTGATGGGAAAATAGAAAATTATAGGTGCCCATGTAAGATCTTGTGCAGAATACAGATTTGAATTTTTTGAATATGCACAGTTTCAGAGCACTTGACATGAAATGAATGCATTGTTCTTCAGTGGTCTTGTGGTATACAATTGCATGCTGTATATTTAAACCTAGAGCCTAATTCTTGTGTACATTGAGTTCTCTTTTCATCATTTTACCAGAGACATTCAAATAACAGAGACAGCCCCAGAAGAGTTGTTTTATGTAACTTCAAAAATTAGGGATGAGATGCAGTCTACCTGAGCACAGTGATCCTCTCTGTAAATACAGCAGACCTCAGCTCTGATTTCAATCATTACAAGAAAACTGGAAATGTTCTTATCCAAAGATACAACTTTATAAACATTGGAAAGGGAGACCATGATTGATGACCTCCTAAATTTTTCATAGGTATGTGTCTCCAGGGTAAATAGAATGATTTCGATTGCAGATGAGGGCTCTTTGTAACACAGTGATTTATTTTGCCACTGTAAGATTATTTATTGGCAATGCATCCAAGTGGCATTGGAAAAATTAGCAGAACTCACCATAGCATCCTATTTTCTAATTAAGTGTGGACAGACTATTGAATTAATCTTTCACCCTTCTTGTATTTTAAATCTTACATCACAAATTTGTCATCTTCAATTTTTCCTTTAATGAAGGTTTACATTTTCAGAGCATATGCTTGTACATATAAATGCATATGAGGCATATGTGATAATTATGCATCTCTCTCTCTGTTTCCCCCTCTCCATCTATAAAGAATGAGTTCTTATTCTTCTGCCTGTGAAATGAAACATTCTAGGTTCAATTATATTGTGCTCGCAGGCAGGCAAGCGGGGGAGCAGTGAGATTTGCATGCCACAGGAATGCCCTTTCCTGGGCAGGCACAGGCAGAAGCAAGGTTTATCTCACAGTTACTGAATCATTTGCTAAGAGCTGAAAATGCAATGTTGGTCTTTAATTCTCACTTTGACAAGTTAATGGGTTTCCCCACTCTTCTTGTCTTGATGTCCCTGTCATCTTTTACACTCCCAGCACTGCTCTCCATCCCACCTGTCCACTAGTATCACCATATCTTACCTAGAGTGAGCTTCCTGTACCCTGATCTGAGGCTCCCTTTTGTCCACACTAAATTAGACATTAAGTTGGGATGTTGGACCAAATGGAAATAAATGTCAGGGTATTAAAATGCTGAATGTAAACCTACAACATCAATGTTGCAGAGAAGGTTATCCCCTCAACCTACTATCTCTAGAGTCAATCATCTGCAAGGGAAGTAACTGCAGTCCTGTCAAGCTTCTTGGGTTCGAGAGAGAGCATGTCCTTGGAGGGGAAAAAGCATTTACTTTCATCTGTTGAGAGATCTCTGAGAAACAAAGCTGTGCAAAGCCATCTCTGTATCATGGGGGAGTTGGTGAGAAGGGCCTCTAGAGGCATTTCTAGATGTGTATTATTTCAAAACAACTGTGAGAAGAACTAGACTTGCTATCTGAAGATGCCTTGCCGTAACTCTCAAAATGGTTTTCATAAGAAAAATGGGAGCTACAATATTTGCTAATTTTGTTCAAAAAAGCCAGCAGGGAGTGACATTAGAACAGCACATTTCAATAGCAAATACAGGACAGTATTCCTCTCATAAAGACAGTGTCTGTTGCTTTTAACTATGAAACCAGGGGTTTTCTCACATTTGCCACCACCAACAAGACAGCCAGGGATAATCATGAAATACGTTAAATGCAGTAAAAAATATTTCCAAAGTTGAGGCAGACTGTGAGTGTCACTGGTCTGAGCTTGACCAGGGAAAACCTGCAATTTGAACTCTCCTCACAGTGGAAAGGGCTCAGAGCAGCCACGGAGCAGATGCATGAGGCTAATTAAGTTTGTCACTCTTGGAAGAAAACTGCTGACATTGCTTTGTTCTGATGCAAAGACCCTGTTTTCTCTCCTGAATACTTACTGGTTTACAAATATATTTGTAAATTAGTTGATTTCTTTCAAACCAAACTTTCAGAGTATGAAGCTCACTCTGTAAGGTGAGTGAGCTTCAGACTCAGAAGGTTTGGTTTGAAAGTGACCTGAGGGTAAGGCAGTGATTTAGACTTACTCCATCAACAGTTGAAAGCAAAACCGTGGCTTATAATCTGGGCTCAGTGCACCTTCTGTAATGCTTTTCTGTAGGAAGGACAATCTTTTCTCAGAGCCTGACCTCAGCCTTAGTAAATGGATCATCAAAGCCTGGTCCTTGGCCTGTTTTCAACACCCGAGCATCTTCTATCTGATCCTGTCACCAGACCTGCCCTCAGTGCACTGACTTCTGGCTGGCTCCTGCTGCAGGCAGCAGTGGTGGAGGACAAGGGTCAGGCTGGAGTGACAGCCCAGAAAGTGGAAGAGCCCTGGTCTCATGCCATGGGAATACACAGCACTGCATGGTTATCTGGGAAAGCCATGGACACATCATTGTCCCATCCACTCTGTTTTGATCCCTGTGCAACAACAGCCCTCAGTGGCTGGACACAGGCCTGGGAAGCCTTGCCTCCCACCTGCACTTCCAGACCTTCTCCTGCAGGGATGATGAGGTGTGTTTTACACTGGCTCCTTCTGCCAATTCCCCACAGCATCTCAGTGCTCATTGCAATGGCAAAAAGGGAATAGCTGCTCATGGCTGCTATGATTTCTGATTAATTGAAACACTTTCTTAACTTGAGATCAAACACTGATGAATCATCCTCTTTTCTATGCTGTTTTAGAAACTGGATAATTTATATGACTATATCTTCATTGAATATTAATAGTTTTCTCAGTAACTCAGTACATTTGAAAAACAGATTCAGAAATCAGCAGGATAAAAGGGCACAGTTTTGGCAAAAATTAAATTAATTCTAATATTACTACAACTACCAGGTTTTTAGTAGTTATGTAAAACAACTTTTACAAATGCATAACACTATCTTCATTACTTGCACTTGTTGCATCTCAGTGTATCTTCTTCCTCACATATCTTCAGCAGAAGTTCACAATATCTCCAGAAGTCTTTGAAGTCCTCAAAAATCTCACTTATGAATTTTCTACTTTGTGTTTACTTCACAGTTTTTAGGAGATTTCATTCTAATTCCTTAATATGTATATGAAACCCTGTGCAACAACTTGTAAAAGCACATTGGCATTTTTGGAACAAACATCCAGAAATTTTGTGTTGGATTTAACAATGTGTATGATTAGATAAAAGTAAAGTAAAGAAAAAAAAATTGCTTGAGCACAAAATCAGGTGTAAGGGGTTCAGATGCTCAAATAAAACAGGAAAAAAAAAGATAGAGAAAGGGAGAAAATAGCAAGACAAATTTGCTGCTTTGATAATCACTTGAAGTAAAATATCTTTCTATGGCCTGGTCGTCCTGTCTTCCATGATTGAATCTTATGATATACTCATATTTTAAAAAACTGTCAGGTTCTAAACTCATGTCTGTGACAAGTTCATTTTGAAGTAGGTTACTTCCTGACAAATCCTTCAGCTGGAAAGATAACAAAAAGTGTGACATGAATTTATAGGGATTATTTATTACACAGAAGTTTAACAGAAGTAGCTGCCAAACCAAAGAAGGGCTGTTCATACTGGAATTCAAATGTGTGTCCTGAGGAGGAAGGTGACAGGACTGCTGTGGTGGGTGCTATGGAAACTCAAGACTTTTTCATCAGATCACATGTGAGGATATTTTACCTGCTTGTTGCTGTCATCCTTTCCCACTCACCCCACGCTGACTTCTGAGCAATTTTAAAACCTTGTCACATCTGACGCAAATGCTTTAACAAGGGCTGAGCCCCACCATTGTCAGTAGGTAAGAGGGAGGGACAGCTCCTCACAACAAGCCTTGGGGGACCACCTCCATGCCCAAGGAAATTAAAGAGGCTTTCTCTCACCCCACACCCCCCACTGCTTGATGCAAAGTCCTTGATATGGTGGGATAATTTGCATCTGTTTCTTCTAGTATTCCTTTTGATGTGCTTGATGAAAGACTTGAGGGCTCTTTGCGAAGGGCTAGAGGACAGAGAGTGAGCATCACAAAACCTTGGTCTAAGGAAAGGGGACTCCCTGTTGAGTATTTGGGCCCTGCCTGCTGTGCCCTGTGGTGCCCTGAAAGTCAGAGCTCTGTGAGAGCCCTCTTCCTCTCCCCCTTTTCGTTCATTCCCATCTCACCCACCATTTTGATTTTGCTCCCAGGTTCTTCCTCTTGTTAGTAGAGACCAGTAAATGACATGTTAATCTGGAAGCACCCATGCCTTTGTGAGAGTCCTCACTTCTCCTGGGCTTGCAGTCATCTGAAATGAGACACTGGTCTGCCTGAGACACTTGCTAATTGCTGTTCAATTAACAATTCAGACAGTGTTCAGAGATTAATTCTTTGTAAGTTTGAGGTATAAAATAAAAAGTAGTCAAATTAAGAAGGTGAGAAAACCGAGTCTTTTAGAAATGCCTTCAACAAAACATCACTGGGTCATTACTTGGCTAGGAAAAAAACTTTCAAGCCTTCAAGGAGCAGCACAGCAGAATGTGTCATTCCCAAATATAAAGCCTGCTTCTGCATACCACCCAGCCCTGCTCAAAAAAGGGCCGAATTTATTGTCTTTCTGCTCACTTGCAGCAATAAGAATTGGTTCTCATCCAGGTTCATACCATTCTCCATTTAAGGCAAAACTGTCATATTTTAATTAATCAAGAGATGCATGAGGACTAATCTCAGTGGCCATTAAGACCCATGCTCTGCCTTCATGCCATTGCCCTCACAGATGCATTGTACTGTGTGTACAAAAATAGTTTTGGTACTTTGTATTGATTATAAAAGTGTACTCTAAACAGTTTCCTAGACAGTTGATTTACCCAGGACATCCATAATAATGAATTCAGTCAGAAATGATGAGCAAATTTGCAGCTGTGCTGGCTCCCACATTACATGCTGACTTGCAAGTTCACTTGGCTCTCTGTGTCCACAGCTGCACACAGAGCTGGGGGCATTGGCTGTGCTGTGCACAGGCAACACTTCCTGTCTGTGGCCATGGAGTGAAGGAGGAATGGCTGTTTAGTAAAATGTACTTCAGTTGGCAAAGTGTTTGTCCAAATAGTGGAAGCATATCACTTGCCTTGCATGTGTTCCAAATTGTGGAAGCCTTCCTGTATTTTCATATGCAATTAATTATTATAATAATAATTGTTGTTATTAAAGAGGATTTAGATATATATAAACATAAGGACTACAGTGTTTAAGTTTTAGCTGATTACTAGAGTGCTTCAAGGAATGAAATTCAGGTTCCTACTTTTCCTGATGAACACCAGGAACAAGCAGATGCTTGAAAACAGAGTGCAAACATCCAATGCACAGTCAGACCACCTGGGGTTAGTCAGTAGAAAGTGTGGAACACTCCTATCCTGCCCATCTTCAATTTATTAATCTCATCAGCTGTTTGTTCTTCCTTGAAAGTAAAGATCTAAACCACTCCTCCAAAGAGCTCAAGGGTATTGCTGTGGTCTTTTAAAATGTTGGGAAAGATGCTGCTCATTTTATCTAATTCAGGAAGTGGATTACATATTGATCTACCATAACTGGTGTACACTCACTGCACAATGCATTAAAGGCAATGCATATTGCTCAGTGATCTATTCTTAGCTTTGGAAAAGAAGGATGAAGGCACCGGCCTTCACATAAAGCTCTGGTTAGTGAAAATAGACTGAAAGGTGATACTGCACTTAGTAGAGCTGATAGATACACTGGTACTTCCATTGCAGCAGGGAAAATACTTTGCCGATAATATTAGAATGATATAAGATTTATGCCAGAATAAATAAGTCTGCTCTAAGGCAGCATGTTGAACAAACATGCTCCAGGTGAAAGCTGGAGTGGTGGACATTTTCCTCCCCATCTTAGAATGTAGATAGCTTGTGCTTATAAAAAGTTCACATCTTTCTTGAGCAGCTTATCCCAAGTTTTTTGCAGCAAATTACGAGAAACATGTTTGGATGCATCAAAGTTAAAAATATTACTCAAAGATCTGAGGTCTATTACCTCAGGACAAATTATGTATTCTGTTTTTCATATGTTCTCAAGTATTTCATTAAACATTAGTGGTTTTCTATGCTTTTCTACAGGATACTTTTCCCTTGAAATTTTCATTAAGAAAAATAGAAGATGACAGCATTTGCTTTCTGAATCAAACTCTGTATTTTTATACTAACTTTTGAAAGTAAAGGTTTGTCTCTGGCAGATTGGTTTGATTACAAACCAATTTGATTACAAATTGGTTTGATTCTTTTATTAACTATAATTCTTCTATTAACTACAATTTTTTATTAACATGCAGCCAGAGTCTACACACATAGTCAAGTGTACAACATGGAAAACAAACAACAGGTGACAAAAAACCCCTTTTCTCTTAAAAACATCAATAAACACATTTGCCAAGACCTAGACTAATTTCACCATCATTATTACTTCTACATTAAAGGCACTTTATCTCTTTTGTACCTTTTTAGACCATATTTTTGACCATTATTTAGGTGTGACTTTCCACAGAAGTAAAGCAGGGATTAGGAGTGTGCATGCATAAACACTACTTTAATCTTCTTGATGTCAAACCATGCATAGATTTATCCGGTGCCTTCTCTTCAATGGAGATGAGCCTGTGACTTTTTTCTGTAGCTAAATATTGGGAACAGAGGCTCTGATACTACAAGTGATTCTGGGTCTATTGTGCTCCAAGGGTCTTCACAAATGCCATAGTTCCCACATGCTCCCAATACCTGTGGAAAAGGATGTGAGTTCTGTGCCTGAGGAACAGAAGGTGGCAAACAGAACTAAAGCGTGAAGGCTTTCACAAAGCAGCCACATGCAGCCCTTTGTACAGACAGTACCTTGTATGTCCTAAGAGAAGATTCTTAAACAAGTTTTGTTGGTTTCTTGAGAGAGGAGGATGCTGATAAGGGGTCACCAAAATGTCCACTTCCACATAAATGAAACCACTTCTTCAGTCGTAGGGCCAGTCCTGCGCTAGACCAGTACGTGCACTAGGCTGAAGAGTTTTGGACTTGGAGAAAGTTTTGAGAGGTGCTTCAACTTACACTGATTCCATGATCAGAAACTGGTGACCCAGTCAGCCAGTTGGATGGAATCTTTGCTGTGGAAAATGATCCCCTTCCATGTAGTGATATACAAATAACTGATTGAGAAGCATAAGGGTGTATGCTGTCTCTCCATACTAAGAAGGGAAGAGCAGGCTTGCTGTCCCTGATAAAAACTGAATTTATCCAAGAATTGAGAAGGGATGGACTGAATGACATTCAGAGATACATTTCAGTCTAAGTTCTTCTCTGATGGAGAGGACGAGGATCAGCACAGTGACAGGGTGGAGCTGGTTTGGGAAACATGACTTTAAATCCCTTTTTTCTTGCTATTCACCTGCAACCATTGTCCCACAGGTACCCCTTGGCATGGTGACTGCTGAGTGAAGAATGTGCTGTTTTCACCTTGGATGCCTTCCTGTCACTAGTGCAATGGTCTATACAGAAGAATCTGTTGTTGTGGGGTGTTGGGGTTTCTGAGGTAGTAAGGATCTACTTCTTGATTTTGGCTCAACACCCTAGTATGTCAACAGATAAGCAGTCAAAAAACAACAAAAACAAAAAGAAGCTCCTTTAAAATGAAGCTATTTTTGTTTGGAATAAACAGGAAGATGATGTATGAACAGTGAACCTGAAGAGAGCTCCAGAAAGATAATGCTGTACTTCCTGAGCAAAGGGAAAGGTGGTGGGCAGTGACTGCTTTTGTGCTTAAAGTTCATGACTCAGGCCACAAAATGCACCACCAGAGATAAGGGCTGCTGTGGTATATGTACTCAGGAGAAAGGAACTGTTGCTTGTCCAGGGCTTCTAGTACAATCAAGAGAGGGAAATGGTTATGGGGACTATTTCTACTCACAAGGGGAAAACAGATTATTTAAGTCATTTATCACTGTCTATTATATAGTAATTCCACTGAAGTTGTAGATGGTCTGAATATAACAATGTAGCAGTAGGGTAATATAAAAAGAACAGATACATGATTTTTTTTTTCCCTTCCTTTCCAAAAAGGAGCTATTATATTTATAATTGCATACAACAATAGTACTTTTCTGGTTTCTTTAAGATTCATGATACAAATTTCCTGCTCTGTTCTCATGATTTTCTGACTGGGTGTGTTTCAGAGCTGAGCATTTAGAACCATTTTTGCTACAGAAAGACTCCAGGGTGGGATTGGTCCTATGACAGTAGGGATGAGATGCCTTTCCACAGGAGCCCTGAGTTTGTGTCTTGAGTCACCTTGTGATGTACACTGTGATGTGCCACGAGACTGCCAGCAGTTACCCCCAACAGGCACTTATTTGCATCTTCTGTGATTCCTCTCCCACATCCTGGTGATGAGCAGTTAAGTTTTGCTGTCAGGCAAAGTTGGTATATAGCTAAGTTATGTTCTTGAACACAGGAATATATCTGCATCCCAAACTCAGTGATATACACATTGCCTACGTGATGGTGTTCTACCATAACTACACATTCTATGGATACATCTATACAACTTTACTCCTATCTCAAGGATGCTTCAAGCATCCTAGAGATCTTAATGAAGATCATGTTACCTATGGCATTCAAACACTGGAGAGTGACTACATCCCTCATTTTCAAAATAAGAGAATTACAAATTCCCATATTCACTGAATGCCCCAAGGCCTGGCCAATTTGCCCTTAGGGACATACAATAAAATTTTCAGGTTTCTAGAAGTAGAAGCAAGCCAAAAATTATATTGAAATCCGAGTAAATAAGAATAGTGAGGTTTTGATTCTGTTAGTTGTGAAATGTTTATCCTTCAGATATTCCATTTTGTTTTGGTAAAGAGTAATGTTTTCCAGTACATTCACATGTTACATTGTTCTGTCAGAAACCATGGTTTTGATGTAGAAGGCTGTCATGTAAAACAACCTTACCTGTGACACTCTCACTAGAGATGGTTTTACACATTATTCTGTCAACTGCTGACAGAATCTCTTCCTGATAGTTCATACAATCAGGATCTGGTGGATGTTTTCACTGGAAAGGTTTTATTTTAATAAAGTATTTAAAAATGGACGTAAATAAGGAAACCTCATGAAATCATAAGCAGCTTGTCATGTTAGGTAAGCTGCACAGTTTACTGTGCTGTGGTAGGACATTATAAAATGATACAATAGAAGCACAAAATATGTTCAAGGATTTTTTCACTCAAACAGTCTGTCCTGGTGAAGAAAGTTAACTTATCTTCAAAGCTGCATTTGCTCTTCCGAAAACATGTTGCAGTTTCTTCCTCTCAGTGATGAGCTGTGCACAGTGTCTAAGCTGTCAATGTCATCCAACTGTCTCAACTGACTGCAATCACTGTTCAACATTTTAGAGCAAAGAAGGGAAAAAACATCACTCTCAAATAAATTTTTCAAGACCATATATCACAGTCAAGATCAGGAGTTGCTCAAGGAGAAATTATGCAATGAGAAGAGAAATGGACAAGAAACACAACAAGAAAAATGGACAACTTCCATACTGGTCCGAAACACCTGGGCTACTTAAAAATATGAAGGATATGGGAACTCACTGCAAGTGTGTTGAGAGTGTCTGCATAATAAAGGTGATGCACAAAGGCATTAAGCAGGCAGATTTGGATTTATGCCACCGAATCATATTTGAATGGAAATGGGAATGGAGAGTGGTGCTATGCTGTTGTGATTATCTACAATGTGCCAATTGCACCCATATGTAGCACAAAGTTGCTCTACCAAGGGTGGACCCAGTTTTGTTTAGAGAGAATTTAAATTTGGGGAGTGGAAGGCCTTTTCTCCCCCTTCCTCCACCTCTACCACTACCAAACAATCTGCTTGGATTAAATTATTCCCTCCATATTAACACTTTATCTGTAGAATTTCATTCTCTTTGCCAGTTTTGCACCAACATTTATATTTCAAAGTAAAATAATATGCAGGAAAATTAATTTATTAGCTAATTCATTCTGAAATTAATTCAGGATTTCTCAGCTTTTGAATCACTAAAACAATAGAAAAAAATAGATAAATGCTTTCTTATTAAACTGGTTAAAAGACTTACTTTTCATATGTAAAATAAAAATGCTTTTATGTTAACAGGTCTGTTATCTTGTCAGTGAATAAAGGATTTATTGGCCTAATATCCCTTTCTGCTCATAAAAGAATAGATCATATGAGAAATGTAATTTGGAATGAGTAATAATTTATTAGTTCATTGTAAGCTTTAGCTCAGCTTCTTAGGAAACAAGGCTTGTATCATCATCAGGTCTGTGTGTTTCTCCATCACTCCTTCAGCCCACTGTGAACATTTCTCAATGTGATAGTCACAATGCCAACAAAATATGGTAAAAGTAAGGACTCTTGAAAAATCTTCCCCAAACTTCAGGAAGAGTGCCTGTCTCAACAACATGGTGAATAATTGAAATTACTGCTCTCCATTGGAGAGAAGGCCATGGGATGTGGCTGTGGAAAACTGAAATAGGGTAGAGCCTAAAGAAACCAAATGAATGTATTTGCCTGCTCACTAAACAGTCTGTACACTTGAAGAGCTCTATACTCTGTCTTTAGACACCAGACTCACTCTTATTATTACAAATAATAAAAATATATGAATCTTTTCCATCTGGTTTGAAGCCATTGCGTTCATAATGACATTTTGGGAGACTCCAGGTAGGTGACAGGCAGAGGATCTGGCAATTTTTCAGGTTGTAAGAGCTAAGCAAAGGTGGGATGATAACAGTTTTCCATAGAGAGATGGATATGGACTGGTTTTTTACTACTTTTGTCAGTACAACAAGCAGGAGGAATTACAGGGCAGCCAGCAGGAGGAAGGTTCACAAGGAGTTATATATCACAGGGGCAACTTGCAGACATCTCTTCCTGGGCTGCTGTAAAAAGATTTCTTGGGTTCATTAACAACCAGTCATGCTTCACAATCAAAAGGGAACAAAAAATATAGAGACCTCCAGGATATCCTTGAGATTTCAGTTTAGGGGGACAGGAAATGTTCAGAAGTGCTATTGTCTCTATTTTTCTCTCTTTGCTATATGCTCCTGTGTTTTGGGAATTAAGACTTATATTACACAAAATTCTTTCCATTTAGGTTATTTAGATTTGTTCTACATCAGTTACAGAAGTATATATTTGTTGAAAATTCTACTGCTTTGCAAAGACAAGCGGCTTTAGACTGATTTATTCACACTCATGATCTTGTGTAAGACATCTGAGGGCATCACTCCAGAGACACTCCCTTACAAGCTGGAGGCAGAACATCCAGCTTCTTCTAACTGCTCAAACTCTTCCCCCATCTTTCTAAGTGGCATATTGTCAACTGTGCTCTTTTGGAGAGATAATAAGGGTATGCCCTTTCTGCTAAAGGATACCTGTGGTGAAAGCCCCTTTGAGGGAGCTATAGCGCTTGTATCTCTTTAAGACCTGCCACCAGGAGAAAAGGGAATGATGGGAGGCTGAAAACATGGCAAATTTGAGCATGTTTAAATATCTTAAATATCTCACAGTTTTCACCATGTGCTACTTGTTCCCATGTTCCTCAGATTGCTCTCAGATGCAGGGAGGGAACTGATGTGTGACTTGGAGGATGCACCAGGAGCTGAGGTTCCATAGTGACTTCTTATGGAGCTTTAGCACCTTTTACTGGTGGGTAGGTACTAGCCCACCCCCTTCCCTTCCCTTCCCTTCCCTTCCCTTCCCTTCCCTTCCCTTCCCTTCCCTTCCCTTCCCTTCCCTTCCCTTCCCTTCCCTTCCCTTCCCTTCCCTTCCCTTCCCTTCCCTTCCCTTCCCTTCCCTTCCCTTCCCTTCCCTTCCCTTCCCTTCCCTTCCCTTCCCTTCCCTTCCCTTCCCTTCCCTTCCCTTCCCTTCCCTTCCCTTCCCTTCCCTTCCCTTCCCTTCCCTTCCCTTCCCTTCCCTTCCCTTCCCTTCCCTTCCCTCCTTTTCAGGAAGAGAGTGAAGATGGCTCAGCCAACCTAAAATTTTCTGCATTTGGGAAAAATAAAGATCATCACTCTAGGGATGCAAGGGATAAGCCTCACTCTGGGAAAATGATCTTCCTCATTAGGCTGTCCTCCTTCCCTGTTGGGTAAGTATTGAAGAAAGGATTCTGGGATGATATATCTTTGGTCTAACACAGTGTGGGTTCTCTTCAGATTTGGTGTTCAGATTTTGTGGTCTGAGCACAGAGAAATAACTGTGGGAACCATCCCCATGGATGCACCTGAGCAACAGTTTCAAGATATATGACAGATTCCAGGACTTTTTGATAACATACCTCAGCAGTGATAGCCCAGTTGTAACTGTGAATGCAGCTGTTTTCCATGCCTCAAGAAGCAAGAAGATACCAAACCATCTGAAGCAAACAGTGTAGTTTTCATTCATGTTTTTAAAATAAAATGTCATACTATATCTGAAAGCTCCAACCTGATTGTTTAAGCAATCCCTGCATACACACTATGAAGGATATTAGCTGTCCTGATAGCTAGAAAAGAGTAAATAGTATAGTAGCCTTTATTTATGGAATCAGCCTATGCCAATGATTATAATTGCTTGAATGGTGCCTATAAGAGGAGTTGGAAACACTAGACTGAACAGCAGATTATTTTTGACTGCATTTATGCATGCAAGCATATCTGTGTAAGTACTTACATACTTACAGCTCTGGAAGCCTTATACTTCCGTAGGAATAAAAATATGAATAATTTATCATTCATGGTCTCTATACTAAAAATATACATACATTCAGATAAAATAGTGAGTACATCCCTTAGGCCAGGTTTCAAACCTAATTAAATTAGTCTAATTACATTAAGCAGTAGGAAACTCTTAAGCATACTATCTAGGTGGGCTAGTCGGATAGAGAAAAATCTTCTTTTCCTTTGGCAAGTAGACATTTAAAAATACAGCTGCTCTTGTCCTCTTTTTCTCTTATACAGAAAATTGTTCCTCCACAGAAATGAGCTGACTGCAAATAATGATTAATTGTCCTAATATAGAGAGAGCTGTGTTACTCATAATCATATTAGTAACCAGTAAAAATAAGTAAAAATTAGTAATCCAGTAAAAATAATGGTTAAATAAAACCCAGAAGCAGTTTTTTCAACTCTTGAAAGTGAAGCTGTACAAAGAATGCTAATACCTGTTGT
The DNA here is from genome assembly GCA_910950805.1 of Acrocephalus scirpaceus scirpaceus. Taxonomy (NCBI): domain Eukaryota; kingdom Metazoa; phylum Chordata; class Aves; order Passeriformes; family Sylviidae; genus Acrocephalus; species Acrocephalus scirpaceus. Next base: position 128,073,108 of record OU383773.1, read on the forward strand.
CCATGGTTTTATCCAATGAAATGTAGCTCTAAATGTGAGGAAGGGGACCCTACTTTGTGTAAATTTTTTTCCTGAAAGGTATTGTTGGTCAGTAGGGAATCGAGGAGGCAGATGTGTTTGTGAGGCCTCACTTTGGAAATTAATTTACTGGTGTGAAGATAATCTCAGATGAGAAAAGGGACAAGATGAACAAGATTACTAATATCTGGAGAGGAAAAGCATAATAAGCTAAAAGGTTGAATAGCAACTGAACCTGGATGGAAAAGCAAATGAGAGTTACATGGTGTTTTAGGAATGAGATCCTTTATAGTAGCATTATGCAAAGTCAGATGACTGTATCTGGTTTCATTTTTAGATATTAGACTAATCATGAGGCTATATCAAAGAGCAATGCCTTGATTGTCAGTTTTTCCCTCCCATACAAATAGATGCAAACACACACCTACACTCTCACATGAGTGATAGCAATATTGTTGATTAATGTGGCAAATTGCAAGGCACTAATACAAATTGTTAATACATGGTAGACAATTACATCTGCATTAAAAGTATTTTAAACATGTTGATGTCATGCAATTATTTAATTTATTTAATCTATAGGATAAGTCTATATCCTATTGGCTGAAGCTAAGTTTTAGACAGTAATATCTGTGGCAAGCATAGGGATATCCATAACTAATGAATGTTTGGGTGCTAGTCAGGATTCATTCCATGCTTTACTCTAAGAGAGAAACTAATTTACAAACCAACAGGCTTTATATGGATTAGAAAACTCAGTTAACGCAGTAACAGGCAACCTAAGAAATTTTCCTCCTATGATTTAACATCTTTTTGAGAAAGCTTAGTCTGACTAAATTCTCACTTCTCAAACAACATCAAGATACTATTACAGCCTAGTTTCAACAGAGTCTTGATACAAGAAACTCATAATTTCCTACTTGTCTTTAAAGACAAATCTTCAAAACGACTCCTTTTCTTAACTGGTTCCAGATAACTGCTGGATCTATTACCTTTGTGCTTTGTATCCCTGGAAGAAAGAAGGAAAGTTCAGTAAAGGCTTTTTCTTGCATTTTTTTCATTCTCCCTTTCTTCTGTTGAAGTGTTACATTATTTGGACTACAGTTACAAACTCCATTTGGATTACAGTCATTTTACAAAGCCATTTCTTTTTTAATAGAAACACTCTGAAAAATTTTGTCATAAACTAAAAAGAGAAAGACTGGAATGGAAAATACATGCTTAGTGTAGTTTTGTGATTGTTACAGAAAATGTAGGCTTTACTGGAACTGAAGTAAAGATATGAGCTATGTCAAGAAGTCCTGAAAAATTATTAGAAAATGTAGTTTCATCTAATATTCATTACTGGACATCTAGAAATAACTGTGTTTACCTAACCTCCCAAATGGAAGTCCTAAAAGGGAAATGAAATCTCAAAAAACTGGTTTCTTATTTCTGACAAAGGTGAGCATTTGCAGCTCCCGTAGTCCTTTTAATATCCTACAATACCTCCTCTCCTAATTCAGATTTCTTCCTCAAATTTTTTTCTCCTGGTGGACTTGTTATTTTTTCTGTTTAAAAAAAGCCAACAAATGTAACAAGTGTAGAAGTAAGCATTTTCTGCCCTCTTCCAGAATCCCCTGTGCCTGTGTGTAGAAGCTCAGCTAAAGGAAACCAAGTTGCCTTGAAGTATTATCCCATCCTGATTAACTGCTTATAATAATAATCCTTTTTTGAGTATTTTTCATATCTCCAGCTTCCTCATACTGGTGATTTCTTTTCTCACATCATCACATGTATGTCTAACAGCACAGCAATGGAAAGTGCTTAAATATCTCATAAATGTTAACACACACTACATAATCAGAGAGGATACTGGTGGGTTTAGTGGATTTCCAGGCTGCACCTACTCTAGCACTGCACTCACCCTTCCACAAGTTGCACAGTAGGAGCTTGGCCTGATTTATACCAGAAATTGCATGGAAGTGCCAGAGAAGATCTGCTGGAGCACCATCAGGGCACATCCCAGGCTTCAGAGAGGAATGAGGGCAAAGAGGATGCTGCCCTCCCTTTGGTGTGCAGGGAGGCCCATGTCCTCCCTTTCCTTGCAGCACTGATAGATAAATGGAAAACCTGAGCTGGGGCCAGGCATACCAGAAAACTCTGGGAAATGTTAAAGCAACTGAAACCGAAGCTTTACATGGGAAGTAGCAGGAAAAATTAAACATAAGTGCTGCCATCTGCACTGCTTATAGCATAAAGTACAAGATGTTCGTCTGGGGCTGCCAAAGGTTGAACAGCTACATCCTCCTCTCAAAGCCCTGAAATGCAGCCCTGATAGTGGGACTGAGACAGCCTTTGGCAAACAGGGCAGTGTTCCAGACTCAGAAATGGAACCACATCTTGCATTTTGGATGGATGTGTTTGTCAAAATACAGTTTTATTGTGGCAGCAGTGGAGGCTGAGGCTGTTTCTTAAAACTCCATCAAAACACTCAAGAGTGAAAGATACATTTTTGTTTAGAAAAGAGCACAAGTCACAACCAAATGGACTATCTTTTCCACATCATTAATACTTACATTTTTACACCTATAACAACATTCACAGACAAAACCACTGCTCAGCAGACTTCATTAATATTAATAGATGCAAGCCAAGTAACACAACTCACAACTGATGTCTATTCCCAACTCTTCATTACTATTTACAGCTCTAGAGGCGATTTAATCAACTTATATAAGTTCACAGTGGTAAATCATAATACTAAGGTTAACTTACACAGTGCCCTTTCAGGCTAAGTAGAATCTTAAAATAAAAGCAAGGATATGAATTAATGTCACTATCTGCAATAATATCCATTCTCCTACTATTTAGCCTTGTAATTCATCTTGTATTGAGTAAAGGTTTTTCATGTGCAGCATAAAGACTCCTTGGAAAGTAAAACTGAAGCATGTCTATGGCCTACTATGGTAGCAAGACCAGCAAATGCTACAAATTGGATTGTGTTGGTATAATAAAGTAACAAATTATTTGTATGGATAACTAATATTTGATGCAAACTTTAGTGTCCCACCAAAGGTCATCCCATGCATCTTTAACAGTTAGATATTCAGTCTAAACTAGTTCCCAGAACCCCTCTGTACTCAGTGGGGAGAACCCAACCCCTCTGGAGGATGATTCATGCCCTCTGCCCAAACACTTTTTTACTCTCTTGTCAAAAACTAAAGAGTCCATTTCCCAACTGCATGAGGAAGGTGTAAGAATGATTGTGGGATGTGGGATACAGATTTGGGGACAACCATAATTCGTGTGAGGGCAAAGTGAGTTTCCTTATCTACTATATATTTGCATATATTTATTTTTGGTCTTCTAAAAGTGGTTCATAATTGTCTTACATATAGATCAATGTGGCAACAAGCAGAAGTCTTTTTAACAGTTTCAGACTAATAAAGTGAGTAACAGAACTCTATTTCAAATTCACAGCCTCTACATTGTATTCAAAAAATTCAGTCTGCAGGCAGGCAGGCTTAGGTCATGATCTCCAAAAATTTCACAAAATAACAGAATCTGTCAGAGGTTGGAAAAGACCTCTGAGATTATTGAATCCAACCTATGACTGAACAAGGGGATGCCTTGTCAACCAGACCACGGCACTGAGTGCCACCTCCGGGCTTTCCTTAAACATCTCCAGGGATGGTGACTCCACCACCTCCTTGGGCAGCCCATTCCAGTACCTTATCACCCTTTCTATGAATAAATTCTTCCTGATACCCAACCTAAACCTTCCCCGGTGCATCTTAAGGCTGTGTCCTCTCATCTTGTCACTGGCTGCATGGGAGAAGAGACCAACCCTCACCTGGCTACATTCCTTTCATGCAGTTGTAGAGAGTGATCAGGTCATCCTGAGCCTCCTTTTGTCCAGATTAAACAACCCCAGTTTCCTCAGCCACTCCTCACAGAACTTGTGCTCCAGACCCCTCACCAGCTTCAATGCCTTTCTCTGGACTTGCTCCTTGAATGTCCTCCTTGAACTGAGAACCTCCATGTCCTTCTTGACAGGAGTACCCAAGGTGTGACCTCACCAGTGCTAAGAGAAGGGGAAGAATCACTTCCCTAGTCTTGTTGGCCACACTATTTCTGATACAGAATAGTGATATTTCAAATAATTTAAAAATATTTCTCACACCTTGAAAAACCTGTAACTTTGTGTATTCCTCTTCCTCACCTTTTCACCCTCTGAAAGACAGAGACATAACTCCCAAAACTTGATGTATTTTCAAGATACTTTCAAACAAGCCATTCAGCACAAAAGAAACATAGCAGGAAAAAAAAAAGCTGGAGAAATCTTCATTGTTGGCAGCAGCTCAGCAGAGGCTGGAGATGCTGTTAAAGGATAAAAATGCAGCTGATGGATCAATGATGCCCTTTGCCTTTCTGGCAGACAAAGATTTGCAGTGTAGCTGGTCCCTTTTATTTCCTTCAATGCTCATCTCTTAGCCATGCCCACTCCCAAGATCTGCCCAAGTGGGATGTGATATAAGTTGTCAGATCCTGCAGTAGCATAATGATGTTTAAGCTACCAGGCACTTTATGGTGCTGATATATTAGTATGCAAAAATTAGCTAATGATACAGAAGCTACTAGTGTTCATCCTTTTATACACTTATGCTTTCAAACTGAGCATGTAGCAGAATCCATTCTCCCACCCACCCTGCCTCTTGGGTGTAGAAAATAATTTCCTCTTCTAAAAAAGGGAGTTCTGAGGCATTAGCTCATCTTACACTAGGACAGCTATTGTTCCAAGTGCCTACTATTTAATTGGGGAAACAGAAAGACTGAGATAGAGAAGAAAAATAACAGTAAAGCTTTAAATGCAAGTAACAAATGGGTTCTCAGCTCAGGGCTGCTCTCTATTCACTTGTCTAGAAGGGCTCTATGGGGTCTGACCAAAGACTCAGTGTTGTGGGAGTGCTCCAGCATCCACTTGTGTGGGTAGTGCATCCCTACCTGTGCCTTAGATACAGCAACATATGAAAACACTTTACTCTTGTAAACCTCAAGTAAATGTTGAGAATTATGTGGCTTTGCTCCATAAACTAACATTTATATTCAAAGGAGCTCTAACCATCTGCTGAGGCAACTTTTATTTCTCTCTGAGGTGCTACTTGGCCTGAGAATCTGTCCCCAGCTCTCTTCTAAGTTATTTTAGCTTTTTTGATTTATACTTGGCAGGAATCTTGAAGGGTGGTGGGCCATATTCTGAGGGTGAAGTAAAAGTGAGGAGAAAGGAGCATTTTTTCTCAATAGAAAGTCTTTCTTTGAAGGCTCTTCCAAGGCAAATACCAGCAGCTACAAGTATCAATAAAATTATGAAATGTACAGAGTAACCAGTGGAGAGCAATAGATGCTTCTGATTACACCTGCCAAATGGCTCTCCCTATAGGCAGCAAGCAGCACTAGAGACAAATAGGAAGAAATATTGAAGAATAATTCTAATCTGAAAGCAAAGAAGTTGCACAATAAGGTCACATTCCTTGATATGACAACAAGAAGGGTCTGAGTTGTAACAATTAATTCTAATTCTTCTGAGTGCTGAGAGAATTGCATCTGTTAAAGAGGCATCAAGAACACCCGTGCAGTCGTGTGTTCTTAGGTCTCACCTCACATCCCTACTTACTACATTGTGGTCTCCTTCTTGCGTTGTCCAGGCTGGGCATGATGTGGAGAGAAAGAAGTGGGAGCAAAGGCAGAAAGAAGTGGGAGCAAAGGCTTGGAGTTGTGCTGCAGCTGTGGAGGGAGTCTTGGAATGGAAGACCCATGTCCCAAACCCCCCTTTTGAATGCCCTGATCCTCAGTTTGAGCTTTGTGTTGCATTTCCTCTGTCCACCATGCAAAGTTACTTGTTTGGGGCAGGTTGTGACAGAGACCAGAGGTTTGAGAGGGGTGTCACAGGCATAATGACTCTGAAACCTGAGCACAAGCCTCCCAAGGAGGCCAGAATCTCCTACAAGAGTTACTTCATTTTGCTTTTCATCTTACATGATAAATGCATTGCATGTAAGATTTTGCAAACCATCCATTAGAAAGCAATGCAACAGTCTCTGTGAGTTAAGGGCTGAAGATGAGAGTGACTGAGAATGTACTGTCAACTAGGAAAACACAATACTGGATTAGGGTATCAGCCTGTCACCATTCTCTGTGGCCAGAGGAGAACTGGCCAGCCTTGGAGTTCGCCAGTACTCCTACTCCAAATACTGTGGCAAAAAGTTCGGGAAGGTGAGCAGGGAACTGCTCATAATAAATAATTTTGAAGTATTTAATGAGCTAGAGAGAGCTTTCCTTGGAGGATGATTTATGCTCTGCCATCTCTGATGTTTGCTTCCAAATGGTGTCTTAATTGCTTTTCTCCTACTTGTCCCTCAATTAAAGCCTCTCTTCACTTTTGCCTTCATTTTCAGTACATCACTTAATTTTCCTTATTTACTTCTTAATTACGATCTGGCACTTTTTGCCTTCTGTAAGCTCATTGCATTGAAAACTCTGTCCTTCACTACTGTTTCTTGGGAGCAGGGAAATGAAATTCGTTTGCTCCAGAAAAAATTAATTTAACTCCTTGTTTTGTTCCCTTTCTGCTAATGAAGCCAATGTGGTTTAAATCACTAGCTGGATAAAATTATTTTCTGGGATCCAATAGCTCCTCTTCTGTCATTTTTGACAATGCAGGTACATTAAAATTAATTCTTGTCTGCTAACAGTATTTTTCTGCAGGATAAATCAATGTCTGCAATAATAATTTGTAGGATTTAAGCAGTAGTATTTTCTGGTTTGTCATAAATTTGCAAATTTTCCAGTTTCTTTTCTGCTGATGTCCCCTTGGCTATGTGCAGCAGATATATATGTACATGTAGAACAAAGAAGTGTCATAAACATGTAATATATTTATGCTCACTGAACAATCAACCGTGTAGGAAAAAAGAGTAATGCACTCATTAGCATGATGCAATTTATTTTAAGCAGATGCAATTTATTCATGTCGTCATAGGTCTGAATCATTTGTTGTGATTTTTTCAAGTAGCACTCCATTTCTATCTGTTTTCCATATCATCAGTTTGAATAGGTATAGGTGTATACGATGCCTATTGCCTCTTTTCCAATTATGTTTAAAATATCATCACACAGAGAATACTAGATTTTGGGTTTCCAAGGTGCAGAGCCTAGCCCACCATTGTGAAGGGATTTCCCCAGAGCAACTCCCTCTCCTCCTTCCATACTAAAACCCCAGCTTTTCTCGAGTCTCTCTGCACCACTGAGTGGGGCTGCTTCTCATTCCTCCAACAGGGAGGACGTGTTTCAGTAGCCTGGAGTGTGGTCTTGTGCACTACCTGATGGTGTGGGGAAGCACACAGCTACCCAGTCCCTCCCCTGGGGCTTTACATTCTTCAGCAGACAGTTGATCACAACACAGAAGTGGAGAGCAACCTCCCAGGAGACCAGCTAAGTACTAAATAATTAAGCCTCTGTTTAAATGTCTATGTTGACAGTACACTCCTTCCTCACCAGCTGGTAATACTACTGAAGTCCACTGCTCAGAGAAGATTTGAATTCTATGAAAATGAAGGAAAACGTCTTTACTCTGTCATTCAAAGTATCTCATAAGAAAAGGCATATCAGGACATCCCATATAAATGATTTATCCTTGGTGCAAATCAACAGTCTCATGCTTCTAAAAGTAGAGGCAGTTATTTGTGTTCAGCCACATGATGAAAATCATTAACTTTTATGTTTGAATTCTTTGGTGTACTTGGTGTATTTTTAGGACTAACTCAAGTAATTTCATTCCTAGAAATACATTTTACACATTGGTCTTACCAGTTGTTTAATACCTCTCAAAATCTCCAGGACATATTTGTGTGATTACTAAGGTGCAGGTTTGTGGTATAGTTTCATTTAGCAGTAGTGGAACAGAAAAAAATTAAGGCACTAATAGCTTTATGAATATTTATGGTAAAGTCATATAGCTACTATTGGTAACGTATTATTCTATTTTGTGAGTGCTTTAATGACTTATTCATGTACTTTATTCATGCAAGCAGTTGAAACTCCTGGTGTTTCACAAATATTTGCATGGATATCTCCCTGCCCTCCAGAACCACAATTAGACTCAGGTCTCACTCTAGGTTTGTCTCTAAAAAAGACATCCATTTGGAGAGTAAAAACATACAACTGGGATATATGACTGAGATGTTTTACTTAAAATGCATTAAATACTAAGCAGTGAGTCCTATGCAAAAAGCCTTCTAGTTAGAACTTGGTGAACCACCTGAAATCAGCCTCCCATGCACATTGAAGTGTGATTATGGGGGTAATAGAGTTCTACAATAAAGGTGTTCACTAAGCTGATGTCAAGTTTTAATGAATGTGTTAGGATATCTGCTGGAATTGGTGATTTTAGGAGTTAGAGATAATAAATTAGTTTCACTGTAATAAAGATACTATCTGCTAAAATATGCTGAATCTGGGAATAATTGATTACAAAAATGCAGTTTTTCCAGAAAGAATAATTTAGAAAATCCAGACCATTTAAAAACTTCTGTTGCCTGCCAACAGTGTGCATTGAGAAAAAGAACAAATAAAAAAGTAAGTTTCTTATCAAGATTCCCAGCCAAAGTGCTGATTTTTCATCCAAACCTATGACATTGGCAAGTACAACAAAACCCTTCCAAGTAGATGGATGATATATATACCCTTTCTTAGAGAATTAGAATGTAGTGTTAGCTACCACATTAAAAAAAAAAAAAAATCCCTAATCTACAGAATCCTGTGAATTATCTTGTTTTGCAACTTTATGCAGTTCTTTAGGTCTGTCCTCTATGTTTAATAGTCAACTATAATTTTAGTAAGCTTCCTGTTGTGATATATTAGAAGGAATTGTTGGATCATTGTATTGCTCCAGAGCAGATAAAATTATTTTGTTTTATGGAATGCTGCATATGATTCATCTGATCAAATAGATGATCATAGATGGGAAAATAAATAAAATAGAATAAAATATGCCCTTAGACTGAACCATGTATTACTGTTCTTTACTCTAACTGAAACATAGCACAAAGGCAAAATAAAAGCTCAAGGATTTGGAAGAAAAAGTACAGCCAACAAGCGAAAAAAATCTTTGCCCAAAAGAGCTAATAATCTTGGCCTCATTTTCCAATGCCATGTCCCAAACTGGGCCACAAAGCCCATCCTTCTCTGAGCATACACCTCAATAAAGCAAAGTCACTGTCCTGCGATCATGTATCCCTCTGGCCCACGCTGCGGGGCTCAGGACTGTCCTTACAGACACCTAAAGTAACTCCACACATCCATACTCTGCCCCCATGGTCTGGCCCCATGTCCTGAGCTGGAAACATAGGCCCCAGCACCAGCAGGATCCTGGCAGTGGATGTTGTGCTGGGACAGCTGCCCCTCCTGGATTTAGTGAGCAATAGTAGCTGTCAGCATCCATGGCTACCTGTGCTTATCTGCCAGGGAAGTCCCCCTACCACAGTCTTCATTTACCCTTTTCTGAGACACTTTCTGTTCTACCAGCATTAGACCATAGCTTCGAACTCCTGCTGCTGACAGAGACAGACCCATGGGCTTACACAGAAATTCCTGCTTTTCCGTTGCTTTATAAAATGGAAAGGAAGTTTTGTTCACTGTAAAAACAGAGGGAGATAGTAAGGGGACAAGAAGCACTCTTTGAACAGAAGAACTTGTCAGCTTCAGGATAAATATGTTTTAATTCTGAGACCAGGTTTGCAGCATGGACTTACAATTTTCCTTCAGTTTTCACTGTACCACCTCAGTCCCTGACAGTAACACTGGTGTGCATTTTCTAGGGACTAACATCAGATGATCCCATGACATGCTATTTAAAGCAAAATATGGCAAATATTTCCAAACTCATCCTTGTAAGTACTGTGAGTGTAAAAAAACTAATTCTGAATGAGTCTCCTTCTCAAGATTGAGGGCAGATCCTCATCAGTAAAAACCCCTGGATGGGCCCTAAAATGACTCACGAATACATGAACAAGTGTCTTTGTGGGAAGAAACTGTCTTCAGATCTAATTTGGTTTACTCCTTTCAGAGATGCAGGCCTGCAGTGACAGGAACAGTGGCTGCACTTCAGAGAACAACTGGAGGTAAGGGAAGCTGTCCCTAGGAAGGTTTTAGGAACCAAAACAAGAAAATGGACTGCTTGTGGACTCAGCATGTGCAGCAAACACAGCAACCCTCACAACTAAAACCTCTTCCCCAAAGTTGTTTTCCTTCTGGGCTCTCTGGCTCTTTCATTAGTTAGGCAATTTAGAGCTACTTTCAAGAAATTTCAGCATTAGATGAGAAAATGTTGTTTTCCTTGTAACTTATTTCTGGCTGAAGGAGAAAAGACATGACAGAATACGAAGAAGGAGTGTCAAAGTACCAGCTGGAACAGAACTCCTGACACAACCAGTCTCTGGAGAGAGAGGACACGGGGGATATGGTAGAGATAAAACTGCAATTGCTCTGGTAAAATCTCTGTCAGGAAAAGGAATGGATGTCAACTAAGGTATTATTAATAAACCTTGTTTTCTTAAAGTACCTAGAGTCAAGGCATCTCACAGAAACTTGCTTCTCCTCTGGTGTGAGTTCATCCTGGTCAGAACAGGATAGCATAAGTGTCCATACAGCACAGCAACTGCTGCCAGCTGGTTCAGGGCAGACACTCTTATCTGGAATGTTTTCACTGTTTCTAATTTCACTGCCCAAAAGAAGAGTTCCCAAAAACCTTGCAAGATCTTGTTGCCTTGCTATAGAGCTGCTCTTCAGGCAGATGGCCTCAGTGTCTTGTTGCCCTGAGTTACTGACCACACATCTCCTTGGACTGTGTTTGTCTTCAGATGGCTGGCTACCAATTTTCTGAGCCAACAGGAGAAGTCTGTCTTTCTGAAAATACAAGGAATAAGAATTCAATCAAGTCTTCTTTCTGAGACTGGCAGCCTAAGGAGTGTTGTCACTTTCCACATGACCCTCTGAGACCACAGAAAGCTTTGGCAGACCTTGCTCATGATAGTGCTCAGGGAAGCTCTAGGGAGGCACCCAGGAGTACAGTGCAGCTTCAACCTTGGAAAGTGCTGGTAGTGGGAATGAGGAGATTTGCACCCATGCCATGGAGGCTACCATTATTACTCTACAGTAGTGCTGTCCAGCTAATCATGAGTCTGAAGCATCCTAGCAGTCTCCAGTCCCTTTGCCAGTGTTTTGCCCAGGGGCTTGGACTGATCCTGTTGCAGATAATTTTGATCCTTGAAGACCTGGGAAGAAGACTAGCATGTTTGACTTTCACACTGCTGTTTACAAGAAGCAACATACCTTCACTGTGTGCATTCCATTCCACTTCAATGTCTTCCCATCCCTTTTTAAGGATAGACAGAGCCCTTGGTATTTCTGTAATTATTATACTCTGTGCCATAAAAACTGTTCTGAAAGAAGATATATCCAGTAAACACAGGCATGGGGAAGCTTTTGTTGTTCATTGGTCCACTGGGGAGGAAGTAGTGCTTGGAGGATTGCAGCAAGTTAATCTCTGAGAGGTTTCTAAAAGTGTTTATTTCTTATATTATGAAAAGTGGTTTCACAATATGGGAGACCAGAGTAGACTCTTGTCTTACACTGCAGTAGCTGAGGACTTTGATTACTCATTTTGGAGGTGATATTACTAAACTGAGGCAAAATTGGTTTGGTTTTTATCTTTTGAAAGGCAATTTTTTGCACTTTTGCCATCAAAACATTATAAAGCCAAGTGAGATAGCTCCTCTAAAGAAAAGCTGCTACTGATCTGCTTGACAAAGAAAGCAGAAACCAAGATTTCTGGGAAAGAATTTACATTTTAATTTTATGAACACACACTGAGACACAAATTAAATTATTTTTTGCAAAATTAATGCAAGTTTGTCAACTGAAATTTTCAAAGGCGTTGGTTTTTTAAATTTAAATACCCCAGATTTTAGAACAGGAAACCAGCTTTCACTACTTCAGTGCTAGAATATACCCATATGATAAAATTTGTTAAACTAATCTTTAGAAACAAAGAAAAACAGATAATGACTTTAATTTATGTCAATTCACCTTTGCAGAATTGTCACCTTGACTGGAACATTTACTTCAGCTTTCTAAGGAGAGAATAAGATATTTAAATTTACTCTAAATGTATAAATTTGATCAACTAATTCCATTAAACAACAAATTGAATTGAAAATAGGAGGCTTACAGCTGTACTTGAGATAGAGAATTAAAAAGTAATTTCTCAAGACAAATGGGCTTGAGTAAGTGCTTCCTTCAAAGGATCATTTTCAACATTTCTGGAGAGATTCTTTTGGCATTATATCTCTATTCTGAAAGGAAGGATTATGCCCTAAATAGCGTGTCTTCAGGACTGTGCAATGAAATGCTGTCATTTGCTAAATGGTAGAGAAGCAGCAATGCTTCTTTTGTTCACTTTAATGTGAAAAGCTTAAAGAAAAAGTGTTTAAGCAGTTTGAAAGACAGAAGTCTGCCATATTGCAAAATGTTGAACGTGTTCCCCCACAGTTAAAGAGTTGTGAAACCTTTAATAATATGGACATTTCACTGTGACAGCCACTGACGTGGTAATATGTAAGTAGCTCACCCATCTTTAGTGATACACTTAAAGGCTTTGTGCAATGAAGAACTAGAGGGAAATAGTTTTAAAAGTGCAGAAGTAAGAAGTTACAATTTAACTGTGAGCTCTGCAATTAAAATGTCTTGCATCAGTTGTTTATTGGGTTGCTGTACTTGGTTTTCTCTAGGCTAGTGAAGTACCCTGTGTTAATTTTTCATTTTTTGTTGTTGATATATGGGTCTAGATCCTCAAAGAAACTTCACGGATTACCTCATTTTAGGTGCCTCAATGAGAGCATCAGTGTGCATCCCGCTGAGCCAAGCTTGGGTACCTTCTTATCTCTGCCAGCAATGTGGAGATCCACATCCCCAAGGGAATGAATCTGATTCCCAATGGCTAAGCAACAGATGAAGTGAAAAAACACCAGAAGAATTTCAATGTGAGTGGAACACAGTGCCTGGTGATGCTGTTTTCAGGCTTACCTAGAAACAGAGGGTAGACAAAGTTAAAATTGAATTTCAGGCCTAGAGGGATTGTTTTGTCTGACCAAAATGTAGAGAGTTAACTAACACTCTATATGGAGTTTAGAATTATACACTAATGCAGTACAGGATTTGAAAAATATAAAAGCTAAAATCCTAAGGCATCACTGGCACCTCTTTTGTGAAGACAGGCTGATGTGGCATCCCAGCAGCTCAGGGGCTCATGAGACACCTCTGTACTGCTCTAAATGAGATGCCTTCTAAGACTTACAGACATCCTCATGGACATTCCTCATGAGGTAGCTGAGATGACTCCCCTCTAAAGGTCCTGGCTTCTCATTGTCACAAACCTGTGCCTGCTGAGCAGAGCAGAGAGTACAAGGTACTTCAGCCACAGCTGTGACTTCTCTAGGAAGACGGAGGCCAGGTCCTATATAATTGAACCTTGGAGATTTTATGTTCCGTGTTGGAGCCAGTGCTTGGTCTAGAGTAATTTCCTAGAATCATTTTAATGGTCACAACTCACTAATTTTGAGATATTCTCAGAGGCAACGACCTTAATAAATGTTTTCTTTAATCTATGGAAGATCTTCATTGCACAGATCTTATTTAGAGGAGTCAGTCTCTGCAGAGAGGTATTTATTTTTAGTTTATATTAAGTATGCTATAATGTGCAGTTTATTTCCCCCTCAAATACACTTACAAACATAATGGCCACTGGCATACCTAATACGTCATGAAAGTCCCCTAAAATGTAGAGGGTGTATTATGTGCTGGGAAAAAGTAGGAATTTCTTTGCTTTACTCATAATACCAGGATTACTTGTCGAGCAATGACTATTTTAAATTATTATTGTGCTTTCTTACTAGTAAGGAATAGTTTAATATATTTTAATATATGGTTTTAAAACCAATGGATATGATGTGTAAAATCTTTTGGATGGAAAAGTGCATCATGTACTAAGAAAGAAAGTGCTAAAAATTATGCCAGGATGTTACGGCAGCATCTTTGTCTATTCCAGAATAAGAGTGTGGATGTTGAACACCGGGCCGTGCAGTTACAGACTGTAAGCAAGATAAAACCTGCTTCAGTACGAAAGACCATTCACAGATCTAATTTCTAGACTTATATTGAAGGACTACATGAAAACCCTCTCAGAAAAGATGATTTGTCTTTGACAGGCCTGAAGGCACAGAACTTTACTGGTATGCCATCAATAATGGACCATTCTCAGGGAAGACAATGGTATTTGGGGAAGAGACTGCCCAGGGCAGGGCAGTGAGGTGACTACCCTGTGGCTCATGGGAAGTGGTCCTTTGGGAAGCACAATGGTAGGAATGGAAAGGAGGAGAATGTCCCAGGACAGCAAGTTGCCTCTGCACATGGGGCTGTCTGTGACCCTGGATGTAGAAAGGAAGGCAGAATTAAGTTTCCTGGGGATGTAGAGTGGTTTACACTTTCATCCCCAAAGACCTTTTCCTGTAAAATTCACTTAAATGGAGATAGAATTTCTCCCTAATGCTGTCTTAGACCTTGTCTTCAAAACACAACATCACTTGTGCAAAACTTTAGGATGAGAATTACTGAAATGGATGAGGGTCTCAATAAGCTGGGACATGATACTGTTCAGGGATACCTGCATGTATCTGTTCTGCATCAGGATGATGGTGATGAGTGGTGCAGGATTCTTTCTGGGTACTACTAAAAAAGACTCAGCTAAGGATGCTGCAATAATTAAGTAGAATAAAAGGAGGATTACAGGTAATGAGTGAATACAACCCTTCGGATACCAGGGATCCTGCTTTTGTGCAGCATAGGACAGACCCTGGCTGCTTTTTCCCATGGCACATTGTGTAGGTCGTATCCACAGAGCCATTCCTCCTTCCTCCTACACCGTGGGACCTTTTATTGTTTGTAACAAACAAAACCTTCTCCTGACAGGTGTCTTTCATAACACCCACCAGAGTGGAGCACAGGCCAGCACTGCATGTTCCAGCAAAAAATCCTTATGTCATCTACATATGCTGATTAACATCTGGGCTTCTTAAACCCTAAGCACAAGGCTCAATAGAGCCAATATGACTTTTCCAAGGTCACTTGCTCCTTCACTACAATGCCCTCTGCAATAGTCCTAATGCAGTATCACAACACCTACCAGAGGAGTACTGAAACAAAAAGAAAAAAAAACCCCTAACTTTCAATGTAATTAAACATTGTTTTCACATATAATATGTGAAAAACCCCAACATATGTCACACAGGTTCCTCTAAGAGATAGATGAGAAGGATCTAACTGTCCCAGAGCTTAAGCCTACAGCATGACAAGGGATTGGTCAGAGCTCATGTGGTGGTTTTGCAGCACTCAGATTTTTTGGTAGATTGGATAACTTCATAAACTAAATAAGCTATCTAAACTTCTTATGATCTTTCTGATCATTCATCAATCTGTGCTCAACTTCAACAACAAGAAAATTGTGGAAATTACCCAAAGAAATATTCTATCAAACACCAGGTTAGTAACCTGAGCAAGTCATTCCATTCTTGAGAATGTCTATGAGTGCTTTTGATATGCTACAAGAGTGGAGTTCATCGAGCTGTATGCACACTTAAAAACCAAAGCAAATTGCAATGGGAGATGAGTTTATGTCTTTCTTGGTGAAGATCCAGTTACTATTAGAAGATACTTTCAAAAAGCAAAGAGCTGGAAGCTTAGATGGGATCCCAGTGAGTGTGCTGAGGTAGAACTGGGTGAGGGTCCGTGTCTGACACGAGCAAGGAAACCCATGTAGTTGTATGGGAGTACACACTCTTTATCTATATTACGGCATCTATTTAACTTGCAGAAGGTGATTTGTGAAAAGACCTTGGAGCACAAGCCTATTCCCTTTTCAATACCACCAGGACAAACCCATCTTCAGCAATTTTCTCTGGTTTATGTGAATCAGAGCATGACACTGAATGGCCTCTAATTGGGTACAAAAAGAACAAAAACATTTTCTCCTTCAACAAAGGGTAAGAGACAATCCAGCAGTTATAGCTTTTTTCTCAGAAAAACCAATTGTTACTTGAAGAATTTTAGGTGATTAAATGCCTTTAATTAAACCTGCAGTCTTCAGGTTGGCAGGCTTCCTTTGAGGTGTAAATGACACACTTGCACCCAGTATGGTGCTGCTGCAGCTGCATTCATCTCCTAAGACAGCAGTCACCTTCCTTGCAGTCACCCCTGCAATTTTCCTAGCTAGGCATCAGCTTCGGATTGAACAGTGGTACTTTACAGCAGAATATTGACAAAGCTGACAGCATATGTCAACAATCTTACATAAAAATCAAGCACAGAACCCAAATCAAACAGTAGAAACAGGCATGATGTTTTATTATGCCAAAAGATGCCCCTGAGACGTGTATGCAAGTGAAAATGGCAAAAGGAAGCAGGAAAGACCACTTGGAAGCCCATTAGTTTTTCATCATCCCAGCTGTGCAAAATGGGATTCCTAACTTTTGCATGCTCAATGCTATCTTAGCATACTTGTGGTGAAGGGGGAGTCTGTCGAATCAGACAGGAATTGATGGGTCTGAGAAAGTTGCTTTTCTAAACAAGATTGGAACAAAAGAAAAAGAAATTAAAATTAATCAACTTTCCTTTCCTTTCCTTTCCTTTCCTTTCCTTTCCTTTCCTTTCCTTTCCTTTCCTTTCCTTTCCTTTCCTTTCCTTTCCTTTCCTTTCCTTTCCTTTCCTTTCCTTTCCTTTCCTTTCCTTTCCTTTCCTTTCCTTTCCTTTCCTTTCCTTTCCTTTCCTTTCCTTTCCTTTCCTTTCCTTTCCTTTCCTTTCCTTTCCTTTCCTTTCCTTTCCTTTCCTTTCCTTTCCTTTCCTTTCCTTTCCTTTCCTTTCCTTTCCTTTCCTTTCCTTTCCTTTCCTTTCCTTTCCTTTCCTTTCCTTTCCTTTCCTTTCCTTTCCTTTCCTTTCCTTTCCTTTCCTTTCCTTTCCTTTCCTTTCCTTTCCTTTCCTTTCCTTCTTTCCTTCCTCCTTCTTTCCTCTTTCCAGCATGTGAAGTAAAGCAATTCAGCATTTTAAAAATTGTCTGCTCAGACCAGATTTCCTGTGTCAGATCCATTATGGCCCTGCCCTGAAGGTAGCCTTTCTTTAAGAGAAGACAAACATCCTTACCCACAAGGTCTCTGCCACCGTGAAAAGCTTTAGTTTAGGAATAGCATTTTGAACCCCTAAATTCCTTAGACAGGACAACCCATTTCTGGGAAAACCACAGGGTTGGGAAATCCTGCTATGTGCAGAACAGCAAGAAAAGATATGCCCTGAATTTGATAGCACAGCATTGCCAGATTGTTGAGGGAAATGATTGTCCTGTTCTGCTCAGCAGTGGTGTGGTCTCACCTTGAATTATGTGTGCACTTTTGGGTGACACAACATAAGAAAGATATTAAACTATTAGAGAGTGTCCAAAGGAGAGCTGGAAGAAAAATAGTGAAGGGTCTGGAAGAGAAGCCATCAGAGGAGTGGCTGACATCATTTGAGGTCACTGAGCTCATTGCAGTTACAACTTCCTCATAAGAAGAGGAGGGGCAGACCCTGATCTCTTCTCTTTTGTTACTGTGTGATAGAACCAGAGGGAATGGCATGAGGCTGTGCCTGAAGACATTTGGGCTTGATATTAGGAAAAGATTCTTCACTCAGAGGGTATTTGGGCACTGGAACAGGCTCTCCAGGGAAGTGGTCACAGCACCAAGCTTGACAGAGCTCAAGAAGAGTTTGAACAATACTCTCAGGCACATGGTGTGGCTCTTGGGGCTTTACTGTTCAGGGCCAAGAGTTAGACTAGATCGTTGTGTGTCTCTTTCAACTCAGAGTATCCTATGATTCTATAATTCTGTATTCTATGATGTTGTTGGCTTTTTCTCTTCCATCCCTGGAGTGCTGCTGAAGTAATCAGCAACATCAGCCACTTGCTGGAAATAGGTGATTTTCTGTTGTTTGCAGGTGCATCCCTAAGATTCGTATGATGCTATTTATTCTTGAGTGCCTGTTTGGGAATTCCTGAATGCCTAGGGTGCTGGGCTGAAATGAAGACAGAATTAGATGAAAATCATGATCTCTGTCCTCCTTACCAACATGAAGTGACGTCAATGCAACAGTATTTCACTATTACTTCAAACCAGCCAGCAACTCCTATATTGCTTTTATTGGTAATTGTCCAAATTTATGACAAACTGGCATTATGGAAGAGGCCAGCACAGTAAATACATGTCAGACTTGCTAAAGACATGAGGAAGCATCAGTTTGGTGGCCTGGGGGAGTGCTTCTGGCTGCTCCATGAGTTGCTGTAGAGGATTTTCCCCAGCTTCTAGAGATTAACAAAATGTGATGCCTGGGTCGAGCAGCTGCTAGGAAAGTGCCCTGTCTTTCTCCTAGTATTTGGTGTAGGCAGCAGGCCTTTGGTTTCAAGGTGGTTGCCCTGTGTTGGACACAGGCTCTTTCAGGGGCCTCCAATGGACCCACCTCAGGGCATACCTGAGTGTACCAACAAGGCTGGTGCACCTCTGGAAAAACATATTTAAGAAAGTCTGAAACACCAGATCTCAGAGAGGGAGGTGAACAAAAAAAAAAAAAAGGTAAAAACAGCCCTGCAAACACAGCAGCAAAAGAAGCAGGAGGTGTGCAGGTGCTTTAGGCCCTGGAGCAGAACCCTCTGCAGGCTGTGGAGAGGGCTGTGAGGGAACAGGTGTGTTCTGAAAGACTGCAGACCACAGAGACTCAGACTTCTCCCAGGGGATGGAGCAACAGAGACAAACTATTATGGTAACTGGTAAGTGATCCCCCTGTCTTCATTCTAAACCATAAGTTTTATCATCCTATTTTCTGCCCATGTTCAGTTAAGGAGAAGTGACAGCAGCTAGATGGGCATCTGGCAGCTAGCAAGTATCAACCCACCACGTTCCTCTACCAGGAACGTTTTATTGTAGTCTTTAAGTCTACACACATACAATGCTGATTCAGGAAAAAAAAAAAAAAAGAAAAAAAAAGAAAAAAAAAAGAGAGAGATCATTTAGAAATAACTTAAAATGCAAGACTAACCTATTGCTTCCATATGCACTCTGCTCCAGTTTGGATAAAACACATGGAAGGAGTATAGTGAGTAAGGACAATGTATTGTCAAAGCAGGCAGTTTGGGATTTGTAAAGGCCCCGCAGTCAAGATGAAAACACCTCATTCTGACAGTTTTTTTTGGAGGTGGATGGATTCTTCAGCACTTACCACCCCTTTCACTTTGCTCACTTCGATCTTTGCCAGGAAGGTTTCTGCAGTGCTAGAAAATGTCCCACCCACCCAGCATGCCAAGGATGAAGCATGGTCTTTAATTTGACTGAACTTGTTAAATATCTGCTAGAAGTCTCAAAAGCAGAAATGTCTGTTCTCTGAAGCCTGTAAATGGGAAGAAACCTTTCCCTATGAGGGAAAGAACAAAAAGGTTCTTTTAAAAGGCTTTATTTTCTTCCTAGTAAATACTGAATGAAGGGATATTTTCTTTAATGTAACCTTTAGCTTCAGTGTGCAGCAATGCTTTTACTCAGCTGTCAGCTTTTAAAGTTTTTGGCTATGCTTTATAAAAGACAGGGATGTACTTGCAAGGGTGGTGGGAAACTGACATTAACCTCTCTCTGGAGAAAAGTAAAAGGTTTGTGCTCCAGAATTACACAGTGCTACTGTTTAAGTAGGATGACCATCACATCATTGTTGGAACAATCATGAGGGGGTTTTAAAAAACAAATAAAAAATTATGGCTATTGCTTCTTGATGTAAAACACCAACATCTTTCTATTTAAGGCTTTGGATGGGTCTCTTACTGAGCAGCCAGAGATGCCTTAGCAAAATTAGACTAAAAGAAGGCTGAACACAAAAACTCATATCAAAAATTGGCTGTACACCCTCAAGTCTTTAATGAGAAAGTGAGCTGTAGGGGTAGACTGAAAATAAATGGAGGAGCATTCAAGCAGTCCTCTTACTTTGGAAACTATGGCTCTTTCATTGTCTTGATACCTCTGTGGTTTAATCAGATTTTTTGATAAATATTCAGCAGTATTTTATTACTTTTTTTAGATGAGCCTATTCATCTTGACCTCATGTCCAACACCTTATTTCTTAATTAATTTCATCTAGTTTTCCAGATAGCAATAACAAAGTATCCTGGGCTGAGAAAAGAAGCTGTAATTAAATAATCTGCTGGCGTCATGGACTGTCATGAAAAGTGGAAAACTACAATTAGATTATAACCATTGTCTCTCAATGTAATCTGGAATTGATGGCTGTTTCCATATGTAATTAATGTCTATTCTTATTTAGAAACCTTGGGCCAGGCCCACGTCAATTATAAACTGGTGTTTCCTTACAGACTTCAAAGGACTACAGTAGCTCAAATTGGCTGAAGAACTGGCTACTCAGACTTTGGTGACTTATTCTGGGAACAGTGATGAAGTATAAACCCCTTGAAGAGGACGGCTAAGCAGTATTGGCAGAAAGATACATGGCCTTGCAAAACCACCTTTGTCTGGCTTAATATTGAGTTTCCCGTACCTTGTGCACTTTGTGCCTATTTGTGCCTGCATGTATCTCTGCTCCTGATACACAAAACTCCCTTTCAGTGTTAACATTAAACCTGAGTCTAAAGATTTTGAAAAAGATTAAATGATGGTTGGTCTCTTCCTCCAAGCTGCAATCCCTAGACAATCTCCATTTCATTTTCCTCGAGGTCCTTCTGTTTCACTTCAGTGTGTGATGCTTATAAAATGGCCATATTGAGCTGATATAAATTTCATGTCATATTCATCATGAAAAAAAAAAAAGAGGAAAATCACAACTTTCAGGCATAGTTTGAGAGGCAGTGAACGTTCACTACTCTTATCAGAACTCAATGAGAAGAGTAAATGCTCAGGGCCTTTGAAATTCTGGGGTTTTTTGTCCTTGATAGTCTGTTTCTGTAAGGATATCATGCAATTGATCAGATTATGTTTCAAACAAGACAGAACTCATAGCCAATATCTATAACTTTAGAGGCAAAATACCCTAGTTTATATTCAACACATTAACAAGTTTTACAACAAAATACAAAAGAAACTTTTTTAATCCTCAAAAAATGCACTGGATTTCTTTAAAATCCCCATGTCCTTCTTTCCCTAAAATCCCCATATCCTTTCTTTGCTCTTTCAGCAGCAAAGAAAGCCAGTGGGAAAGGGATTATGGATTGCATTAAGAAGAGTATCACCAGAAGGAATAAAGAAATCACTGTCCCACTCCATTCAGCACTTGTCAGGCCACACCTGGAACACTATGTTCAGGTTTGGTCCTCACTATGCAAAAAAGATGTGAACAGGCTGGAGAAGGTCCAGAGAAGGGTCACAAAGATTACAAAATGACCAGGATGCCTGTTCTGTGAAAATGGCTGAGGGAGCTGGCTGTGTTCAGCCTTGACAAAACAGGGCTTAGTGGACTCCTTATCACCATGTTCCAGTATTTAAAGGGTGGATTTAAATAGTTGGGTCTTTTTTATAAGGAGTCACATGGAAAATACAAGGGGTAATGGGTACAAGGTACTTCTGGAGAAATTCCAATTGGAGACAAGAGGAAAATTTTTCATGACGAGAACCAGACACTGGAATAATCTCCCCAGAGAAGTGGTGGATTCCCCAACATTAGCCACTTGTAAGATCCAGCTGAACAGGCTGTTTGGCCATCTTGTCTAGACTGTGCTCTTGCCAAGAAAGGTTGGGCGAAATGATTCTTGAGGTCCCTTCCAACTTGGTACTTCACGATTCTATTAAATTCTTGAATATTTTCCCTATTTATCCCTTCTGCCTGGCCATGGTCCATAATTTCTCCCCATTGGCTGTTGGTCATGCTCTACCAGGCTACCAGTACAGAGCACCTGGCTGTTTTTCAGTCAGGTACACAAGATGTGGAGGAAAAAAGCAGTCAGCAGCCAAAGACAACAAAAAGGCTGAGAAGATTCCTAGTCTCTTCCACAGTCCCTTAGCACACAGTTTCCCTGCAGCAGAACATCCCATTGTTCTGTTTTATAAAGCAAAAGTAGATAATTTTCCCTGGTGTAATATTCTCTCATTTGAAAATATGCTTAGGGCAAGGTTGAATTTTCATGTAATGAACAATTTAATTCTATTAATGAAACGGCTTAGCCCAATTTATTTTTGTTTGGGAATATTCAGTATTTTGAAATGACTGTCATTTCTAAACATGTTGAATTTTTGTCCCAGTTTTGAAAGACAGTTGTCTGCTAGGGAAAGCTAGAGCTTCCCTTGAAATGGAGAATGTAAATGCCCTTCTCTCCAAATTATTACAATTTTGCAATTAAGGGCTTTCAGGCAAAAATATGGGAATAGGAGTAACAGTTCTTTACTAGGAACATAAAGAAAATGGAATACAAATGTAGTAGTACAAAAAAACAAGCAAGCAAGCAAACTAAAGTCGTCCTGGTAAAACCCTGACGGGGTCAGGGATATG
This sequence comes from Acrocephalus scirpaceus scirpaceus, assembly GCA_910950805.1. NCBI lineage: Eukaryota > Metazoa > Chordata > Aves > Passeriformes > Sylviidae > Acrocephalus > Acrocephalus scirpaceus. The sequence continues at coordinate 128,095,773 of OU383773.1, forward strand.
ACCTGACACCCTGTTGGTCAGGGTGTTGAAAGCAGTCCAACTAAATCCTCTTGGAGTAACAGTTGTAGTTCTATGGAATAGAGATGATCCTGTAGAAAGTCTAGCAGTGGTGAGATGGGTCTGGTCTTCCTCTGGGATCTAGTGGAAGACTCCCTCCTGGTGCTAAGTCTCAGTTTTTATCCAGGTAGGAATGGTTGGCTCCCCCCACACTGGGTGGAGCATCTCACAATGGGATGATGCAATGTGTCATGGCATTGGTGAGCCTTAATGGCCCATTACCAGAAGATATCTCCCTGGAGGATGGACGGGTGGTGAAAGGGATAAGAAACACTGCCCCACCTGGTTTCAACAGCTGGCCCATTATCAGAAGGCATCCACCCCCCGCCCCCCTGGAGTTACAAGAGATAAAGAAAAACATTTCTTCGACGGCTTTCAACACATGAAAGAGAATACACTTTTTTTTTGTTACATAACCTAAGACAATATTATATTGGAAAGAATGTAAAAAGAAGACAAACTGAAGGAAAATATTTTACCTAACTTAACTCCTACCCAGCCTTTTCCTCAAATATTTTCATGTGCCAATTTGTTCTGCTTTGGGGTGAAAACAAGCTTCAAACTAATGAAATTTCCTATAAAATTATAATTCTGGTTGTCACCTTGCTTTACTATTTCCCTATCTCAAAATGCTAAATAAATCCTTTGAAATTCCCAGGGACAATAAAGTGAAACAAACAGTTGTGGTTAGAGCAGGCTCCTCTCCCTTATTAGCTCTCTTGCATAGTTAATCCAGCTTTCCATAAAAGAGAAATGGAAGCAAGCAGAATCTTGTCATTTTATTGGCACTTAATTGATGAAGGAATAGTGCATTCCTCTCCATGAAGATTTCTGTAGTGCTGGCAGAGAGAAGGATCATTTCAGAGGCAATGTGTGCTACACAGAACTGATGTTTCTACCATATATCTTTTCCACCAATGACAAAAACTATAAATGTCATGGAATGTCACCCCAGGTAATTTTGGTGAAAGAAGTTTGTTCATACAAACAGCATATATATCAGAAATGTAATAAATGAAGGGCACAGTGTCATTAAGCTTGGTTTTCTTCTTGGAATTATGAGATGTTTGTAACAGGATCTAAACATGGGCATTAGTCAATGATGGAACCATCAGTAGAAATACCACCATCCTTTTAGCAATTTTTGTAACACAGACAATAAGATATTTTTGATGAATTTAAATATTCATTTCCAGTCAAACAAACTGTCATAAAACTGGCTATATACCTTTAATGGCAGACTTTTTAATTTTCCAGTCTTGGAACAGGAACTGACCCCTGGTGAAGCAAAACTGAGCTCAACAAAGACAGAGCTGGTAAACATAGATGTACTGAGGACATAGAAACTACTCACTGACTTTCAGGTACACCAGTTTTTATGTGGCTTTAGATTGGTTGGTTAAGACAACTTCAAATCACAGAATAGAATTAACTTAATTCATACGTTGCTTTTTATCATGCTCAGAATTTGATTAAATTACATACTTCGGGTTAAAGGCATGAGCTGGGTGAAAGAGGATTCTTTCTTCAATATTGAGGAGCTTGGTTTACCTTATATCCTTTCACATTTTTAAATAATCTGCAATTCGAAGTAGTAGTTTTATGTGGGGGAAAGTAATTTTTGAATCTTACTGTGAGATCAAAGCTAAAATAGGTCATTGATTACCAAAGGATGAAACAAGGAGATAAAGGCAACCAAGCAACTGCTCATAGAATTGATTTAGAGCTATTTCTGCCAAGAATTTGTACATCCTTCATAGTTCAAAAGGGTTAGTCTGAAAATTCAACCTAACACTGTCTTAACTGAAAATCCTCACTTACCACTTGCTCTGTTTATTCTACGACTCACAGAGATAGGAAAAATAGGATAATTACCAGAGACCATAATGCTGTCAGCAAGCTGGAACACGCTTCATTACACCACACCAGAATCACAACTTTGCACTGAAGTAGCTGTGATAGTGCCTGTAATGAATGGAGTTAAATTGTCATTTATTATGTTAGGCAGTCAGATTGGTCATAGTTTACAAGGTGGCAGTTTAGAGGAAATATATGATAATCTCAGGTCATTTATTATATGCACATAAGTAAGAGTGATAGGTTTTGCACCAGGGACAGCTGAAATCTGTGTAAGCACTTAGCCCTTAGGCTAGAGCAGGGCTGAGACATTGGCTCAGGATTTTAGGAGTTGCTGTAGGTCCAGAGAGGCTCTGAAGCCCTGTGCTCTGGGCTCCACAGCTTTCCCACTAGGAGCATGGAGAGACTGTGTGTTTCCAGGGACTTCTGCCTCCGGTACCCTGCTGGGTCTGGGTGCTTATCAAGGCCACTTCTGGACTAAGCTGGCACTTTGTTTCAGAGTCAACAGTTTCAATGGTGACTAGTCTTTCTTCTCTTTAATTTCTTTTCTAGGTTTAGGGGATGTTAAAACAGGAATGCACTGAGGGCAGCAAGGCTAAGTAATACAGTTTTCACTGCATGGTCAGTAGGGATGATGTGACTGGATTTGGTGAGAGGATAATTTGTTTTACTAAAGTAAGCCTCTGAACATCCATGACAGTGATCCTTAAACTCTATTTCTTCTCAGTGAGACCACACTTGGAGTACTGGGTCCAGTTCAGGGCTCCCCAGAATGAGAAAGACATCACCACACTGGAGGAAGTACAGTGGAGGGCACCAGGATTGGGGAGGACTATGTCACTTGGAGGGTAAGGAGAGGTGGGGAAGCTCCCAGCCACTAAAGGAGCTATTGATGATGGGAGCTCACTGCTCTCCTCAGCTGCCCCCTTGGAAGAGACACAGAGGGAACCAGACCCTTCTCAGAGATGTACATGACAGAACAAGGAGTGGGTTACACCAGCTATGATGTGTGAAATTGTAAAGTAGTAGAAAAGGTTCCTCTAACTATGGGGCTCAAGTCTAGGTATAAAAAGGAAATAAGGAATGAGCACATACTCCATTTAGTGTCCTATGTGGAAAATGGACCACAAGGATGAGAATATGGCATATAGTGTCCAGCTCTAGTGTAAATATTAACTATCTGACTTTTCTTCCTCTCATGACAATGCTTTGGAAACCATGCCAATGTATTAGCAATTGAAATGGTGTTAATGTTGCAAAAAGAGGATTTATTGAAAGCTACTCACAGGCATTCCAGCTGTAGTGTGTCTGCCAAATGTACAGCTTGTTGGTAAAGCAAAACACACTCTGGACAATGGGAACCAACTTGTCAAGCAAATATTCTCTCTGCCTATGGAAACATGGGTCTGAGCCAGGGTGTCATTACTTCCAGAACAACACACAGGAACAGAAGAGTTACAGGGTGAGACATTCAGGCGTAAGAAACTGCAGGAGGACACAAGGAACCTATCAACACCATCAAGACTGCAGAAGAGTGTTGGGGAACAGGTGTTCATATAAAACCTGTGCTGCAAGCTCTACCTTCTGCCCAGTAAATCACAACTGCAAGCATATAAGCACAGTTCAGACCACATATCTGGTAGAGAGATGCTGATCTACACTCATCTGAGTGTGCTGAGCTTCCACTCATCTTGAGGGAGTAGGTAGATCTGCCCTTGGGACACAACTGGAAAAGAGAGACTTTGATTTCTTTCTCTGAATGCTGTGCAGGGTGAAGCAGCATGGAGCACTTGGCAGAAGTGGGCTGGTTACCAGTCCCATGTACAGCTCTCTGACAACTTCTGCTGACCAAGGGAAAGAGGAATCATCATCCCTCCACAGAACTCTTCCATTTGAATCCTGATTGTTTGGAAAGGTACCAATAGCATTAGCCTTTTTTTTCTAGCCTTTCATGCTTAATTATTAAAATGTCTTGAGCCACACTGAATAATTAATACAGGCTTTGTTTATCTCATGAGGGAGAGAAGTTGTTGCCTTGGAATGATGGTGTATAGCTTCCAAAAAACAGGGACTGGGTAAGGAGGACATTTCTAAGCCTGGTCAATTACACAAAGCAGATGGAGGCAGCTGGTGTTTCTGCTCTTCCTCTTGTTTGCCCCTGTTAGAAGTAGGACTACCATGCTGAAATAAAAGGTATAAGCAATAGCAAAGTCTTCCTCTCATCCTGATCAAAAACAGCCTCAAGTGATCCTTCACAGTGGAGAGGAGTTTAATAAAGCCAAGAATTTCTTCTTTGTTATCACTGCTTTCAAAACAATTTCAAATTTTGAAGGAAGTTTAGTATTGACAGCAGTATATATTTGACTCTGTGGAGACAGATGTCATTCTGATGTGCCAGCCCTATATGCTGATGAACACTCAGCTTTGCTACCCCAGTTACTGCAAAGAAGACCTTGCAAGAGGGGGGAAAAGATCCAGTGAGTTTTACCAAGCCAAAGGTCAGGCAGCGTGGGCTTCCCCAGAAATAAAACAATGCTGCTGTAAAAGTTTTCCTGAAAAGTTATAGCTCCCTTTGATATCCCATAAAATACCCTCTTCAACCCATGCTTTGCCTGTCCTCTCCTATTGCCCCTCCTGGTCTTTCAGCCACCACTTGCTGCTGCCATACCCCTTGGACCATCTGCTGTGTTCACCATCATATGTGAGACCTTGGAATGGCTCCTGCTGACAGACAAGCACCTGTGATCCTTGCTTGCAGCAGAATAATCTCCCAGAAAATGGATCTTCTCTAGCAGCAAGTTGGGTTAAAAAACCCTCTCTCATATTTTTGGAGAGTAGTCAAGTTCCTCCTGGCAGTGGGAAATAACATATCAGTAAAAGTGGGAAAATCCATTATCTTGGGAAAGGTCAGGAGGAGCTCAGAATCTCTCAGCAGCTCTGCAATGCCTAGGCTAATCTGGAGAGACAGCTCCAGAGCATTGCTGACTTCTCCTTTTCTGCTGTGGAGCAGCAAGCAGGAGCAGAAAGTGCCCTTGAGAGAGATGTCTAGAACACTGCTGGGAAGTAAAACCAAGGTGTTGTCTGCAGTTCTGGCATAAGAACCCCTACAGAGAGGGCTGAAAACGTGTATCAAACCAGTATCAACCACAGTGGCCTGGGCCAGATGTGAAACAGCCTCTGTTTGAGCCTCTGCACCTCTGAAAGCTTTGTCTGTACCTGTTTTCTCACACAAAAATAACCAGCATGTGGATTCAAGTGGCCAACACTAAAAAGACTTTTTGGGGAACTGATTGAAATGAGACAGCCTTTGATGCATGGACAGAAACGAACTACATTTGCAACAGCACTACAGGTCCTAGTTGATGATTCCTTGCACCTGTGCAGTTCATTCTCCACCATCCTTCCAAGGCAATTTTTGCAGAGGAAGGAAACTGACATTTCCCTGGCACTTCTGTTTGCCAGGGAATATCTGCACATTGTCCTCCAGCTCTGCAGGGTAAGGTGACTGTCAGCAGTTGAAGCAAAATGTAAAATATCAAGTGATCCTGGAGCGAATAAAATTAAATTCAGGAGGAACCCATTTGAAGGATGACACCAAGAGACCTCATATATGGTGGGAAGGTATTTGCTAGACAATGGCACTGCTGAGGAACACCTCACAAACTCATAAACCTCCATCTGGAGCAACAGCAGTGGACAAGGCACACACCCTGAGTGAGCATCATTATCCCACGTTGCGCCATGAGGGAGATATTTCCTCCCATTCACCACTGATGAGATTGTTCATAATTGCCTTCTGGCTGAGCAGAGGATTCAGGAACAGGATACTCCAATGCTGAGAGGCTTGGGAAATCAATCATCTGAAGATCTCTCCACTCAGCTTAACACCAACAAGGCCAGATCCTCATTCAGGCAACATTTTCATTGATTTAACTGGGGTGTTTTGCTTGCAAAAGGTTTTTAGCATGCAGGAGAGGCAGCCTTCTGGAGCTAGGGGACACCCCAGTGCTTCATGAGGACTTTAGAAAGATGAGAAAAAATTCCCAGGATTTTTTTTTTTCTGGTCAGAAATGCAAAAATAATAATACCTTTCTCCATCAAGCAAAATGTTTGTCAGCAACTGCTGGTCTGAAACCTGACTTCAAAGCCATAGACATTGATAAAAGCCCTTTTCCTACCTGTCTGTCTGTAGGGCCATTAGGTTTGCAGCTAAAAGCTGATAGATGCACCAGACAAGATTAGTCAAGCTGTCATGCAGAGTGAAAATTCTTCCTGTTGCAGAAGTGCTTTTTTAGCTCATTTTGCCTTTGGGAAACAGTCCAGACTTGAGTCTTATTTTTTGAAAGAGAATTTCACTGAAAATTTGAAGGAGAGGTTCTCTGGTGTTTAGGAGCTGGACAAATGCTCCTTGATCCTTGAAAAAAAAAATTCCTGCAGGCCTCTCCTGCCTCAGAAGCCTTCTGATTTGAGAGCTAAATGCTTTGCCACGGCTGGGGAGCACGAGGAGGTGTATTTACAGGAGGAGGCTAATGCTGTGCACCGTGTTTCTGTACACAGTGTTTCTGCACACAGCAGATGCCTGACCTCGCCCCGCCGGCTGCTGAGCGCGGATGTGCTGACGTCTGTGAGCTCTCGCCAGCTGTGCCCTCCTGCATTGGAAGGGGCTTTACCAGGGTGAGGGGACAAAGTACAGCCTTGGAGCAAGTGTTGAAGTTCAGGACTGGTGTATGAGAAGAAAAATAGGTCCTGAAAAGACTTTAATTGAAATATGAGGAAATTGAATAGTATGGGAATACTAGTGAAGTCTGTACATAGAACACAACAACATCCTGCTCCAACCTAAAGCTTTTCATCTTCAAGGACTCTGCTATTTCTCAGTACATGTGGAAGTTGCACTCCGAGCAGCCTCCACATGTTGAATTCTCAGGCCACATTGATGGTCTGAGTACATTACTGAGCTGCACTACTGAGAGCAGGATGCTAACACAGCCTGAATAACAGCGTCACGTCACATCTTTAATGTTATAGCATAGTCAAACCACAGGGCCATAGGTCAGCTGGCACTCAGCAACACAGGAAGCTGGATAGCATCCACCTCACCTCCATCCTGCTTTCAGGACAGTCTTGAAAATAAAGAATTCTTTTGGCTGATGAGAAGTATTAATAGATGAAACTGTCCGACTGTAAGAGGCACAAGGTAATATCATTTTTGTGACCTTTGCTAATCCCCTCAGTACATCAATTGTGCATGTAAACTGCATGCTAACAGTCAAGGAGAGAGAGCTCTCAGCTATGATGGCTTTCATATGGATTTTTTTCCCCCTGTGTTAGGTAGGCTGTGGCAGGGGGGAGAAGAACATCCTTTGTCCATATCAGAGTGTTGCTCCAAGCTCAGCTTTGGAAGTTGCACTGAAAAAGTAAATCTTTAAATCCTTAGCACAGGACCAGCAGAGTGAGAGCCTTAGAAGGGAGTTAGGCTGTGGTACAGGAACATCTCACTACAACTGGCTGTAAGAGCTTAGAAGGTAATAAAGAGTTTTGATGCACTAAATTACAGAGTACATTGTGGAGAGTTTTTTACAGCTGTCTTTCGGGGAGGAACCAGAAAGAGGGGAAGAATATTTACCATAAGAAGACACAGACACTAAAAAAAAAAAAAAAAATAACAGGGCACTATTGCTAGAATGTCTTCTGGTGTCACATGAGTAAGATCAGTGCACATGACTTGCAAATAATAGAGCACAAGATCATTATTTCCCTCCCTCCATGTTTTGTTTGGTTATATTTGTTTTAATTACCAAATTATTCTCAAATGAGAAATGATTAAAATTGAAGTCCTAATGCATCAAACAGTGGATGTTGACCAGGGTAGACATAGCATCTTAGCTTTATAAGCTCTTTTTTAGGGGCTGGCTGTGCAGATTTTCCCTATCTAAGTGGTACAGTCTTTGCTGAGGCACCTTGCAACAGCTGGTGAGCCTCTCCAGGCATCTGGAAAAATCCTGTAAGCCTTTTGTCTTCTCTGGCTTATAAAGGTCAGTGTACACTGACCTGCTTGAAATGGATAGACAAGAAAATACAAAATGTTAAAGTACTCTTTTTTCTTCTAATTCACAGATATTCTGCAGTGCATATGACCAGGTATCTGAAATGCACCCACAGAACATCTGTTCAGTGCAACATTATCTGGCAAAGGAAGTGGACTCAACCAAAGCAGAGTCTAACCTCTGCAGTGCCACATTTTGGCAAAGGAAATCTTCTTACTTTGAGCTGAGAGGTGAAGGTTCAGTCAAATAAAATCTGTTCCTTTGTTTATTGTTGTTCTGTGTATCATAACAAGAGACATACTCTCAGTGTTTTAAACTATCCACAAAATGTCACAGCAATGCTCTACTTTGTATATATTAATGGTAAATTAAAACTGAATTCCCACTAAAAAAAGAAACAGCAGCCTTGGTTTCATAGAATAATTATTCTCAATTAGATATAACATTGTGCCTAAACATAGCATGCAGATTCTCAAAGGGGAAAAGGTATAAGAGATCTTTCCTTTTCCACTTTAACATTAGTCAGTCCTAATGGGGACTGAAATTCTACAGAACCCTGTAATTTCCCTAAAAGCTCCCTGACTGAAAATGCATCTCATACTGATGTCTTCATGCTTTCTTCGTGTACTTGGCACAGCAAGCAGACACAGAAATGACAGGAGAGATTTGTCCCTGGCTCTGTGCTTAATCATTTAAACAGATAGACCAGGTACTGTATTTTATTCAAGGTTTGAGGTCATTTACACTATCATGGGTATGAAAATATAATATGTTGGAATTTTCTGCTGACACAAAACACTCCATAAGGATGTGGTTGGGGCTGCTGTAGAGCTAAGACTTTTTCACGGTCAAAAACTATTACCATCTCTGTCACCAGGAACCTCTAGGCAGACAAAGTCACAGGCCAAGCTATCTCAGCCTTCTTTTCATCTGACTTTGAAAGCAAGTTTTAATTATTATAATTAAAAGCCTGTCAAAAAACGTTCATAGACACAATATTTACAGCATTTATACATCCAGTGATGAGGACTTGAAGTGAAAGAGAAAAAATATTCCCACATTTTAATAATAGTAGCAGAAGTTCAACTCCATCTGGGGAGTCGTCTTGTAAAAATGTCATCAGAGGGACTTGACTTTAACCTGTTTGAACCTCCCCAGCTTCTATTCTCCTGCTTTTCTGAAGATCCTGGTGTTTGCAGGCAGCATTGTCCCTGCCTACTTCAGCAGCAAATACAGGCACTTTCTTCCAAATGCCTGTGCAAATGCTACTCCCTGCAGGAAAAAGCCTTTGAAAAAAAAAAATTAATATTGTGAAAGAAAATAATTCCATTCCTCATGCTGTGTGATTATAGTTAGCAATTTTATTATTAGCTGATGTCTCTTCGGAGGCTTTTGTGTCATGTTTTGCAGCATGTTGGGGGTGGGTATAAAACACTCCCTCAAGCAACTACTCTGTTGCTCTATTATGAATGTGTACAACCATCAGACATATCCTAAGGCCCCCAAATTTCTCTTATGTTCCATTCAGTGATTTTTGTTCAAACAGAAAAAGAAAAACTGTGCTCCCTGAACCAAGCCAGAACACATAAACTCAAGTATTTCACAGGATTTAAAGAGAGATACTTTGCTCCTCCCCTGCTCTCCCAGGGCTGTTTCTCACACCTAGTTTTTGGGTACAAACAGTGCCATTGTGTGGCTGCTGCAGCAGGCTGCCTGCCAGCAGATGCAGTCCACCCAGGAGAGAGCTGCTGGGAAAACAAGTTGGTCTGCTGGGACTCCAATGGACAGGATTTCTCACCATTCAGTGCTAACTGACTGGAGCTGGGATTTAATTTTGTGCAGTGGACATATGGGAGGCAGGGCAGCATCTGCCTTATTGCTGTCTGCTCTCTGTCAGCCAGGCAGCTACAGCTTTAATCAAAAAAAAAAGCTGCAGCTGAACATTTTGAGGTCCTCATTATCTTTCTCAAGTTGGTTTCCACAGTTTTCAAATTGGAATGTGGGATTTGCTCAGCTGTTTCATGGGTTTTTTAATGAGAGAATCTCAAACAAGAAGGCATCCATTTTTCCTGAAGCCATTTATATTAAGAGCTGCAGAGCAAGCAGTAGTGGCTATGAAGTGCCCATCATGGGATAAAGTCCCTTCTTGGCCCTTAAGGAAGAATAGGGACTGTAGTAAATACTGTACTGGATAAACAGAGGTCAAGTGTGCAGCTGGCTTCAGGTATGATTCTGGGAAAATAATGGATGAAAAGCTGAATGAAGCAGTTTTTTCCTCCCTCGATGAAAGAAAGGCTGTGTGGCAGGAGGAGCAGTAAGTCATGCTGTTGCTGTTGTCACCACAGGACACTTCTCATAAGCAGACATTCACTCTGGGAAAAACAGCCCTGGAATCCAGTCATGTCAGGAGCCACCAAACTGGGACCCTTCCCAGGCAGGGAGCACAGGCATCTTCATCCCACCAACTACAAGCCTCTGGTGTGATGCATATTCTGCTGCTTATTCTGGAAGGGCTGCACAGCAATTTGGAGAATTAAAGCTAAACTTTAATTCTAAAAAGCTAAGCTTACTTTTCATTTTAGTAACTTAATTTTAAGTTACTAAATATCTTCCAGGCTTCCTTGCTTTATGTGAGCATAGTGAGGCCTCAGAACCCTGCTGTGTGGTGCAATCAAGAACTGGAAACGGTGTTATCTTCAAATCAGCCAAGCCTTCTAAAATATTCTCTCAAGTCTTACACTGTTCATTGGGAAGAGAAAGTCATAGACTCCTAGAATTGTTTGGATTTGGAAGGGACCTTAGGGATCATCTAGTTCCACTCAGGTGCAGGGACACCTTCCACTAGACCAGACTGCTCAAAGTAATCTTGCTATAGGTCTTTCTGCTACCTTGATATTCAGTCGTCACTAAATTTTCATTTCTTCAATTTCAGCCCATTTTATTTGGACATAACCTGAAGTGATGTGACTTCTGAATGAGAAATTAACAAATTCCTGCCAGAACAAAAATTTAAAAATTCTTCTGAAGAAATAATAAAAACCAATTAGAAGGACTTGGCAGAAGTTTCTGCATTAAGGCACATGAATTATGTATTTAAATACGTTGCACTTACATTGAAAATTTATTCATCTTCATTGAACCTATAGGTAAAATGAGTAACATGTATTTTACCCTTTCACTTTAAAGCATCTCAGCAAGATGCATCTGATGCAATACAAGTTGACATCACACAGAGGTCTTCTGGTATCTGTGGTACCAATGAATAGACACAAATTATTTTATCCAGATATATAAATGTAATATGAAGTGAAAAGTGGGAAAGAAGGCAAATATAGTGAAAAAAACTTTCTAAGTAGTCTTCACGTGTTCTAAAATTCCTTTTGAAAAAGAATATTCTAAAGAGAATAATTTTCAGTTCAAAGGAAAATAAGAAATCCAGATCCCAAATGATGAAATATCAACGACTTCCCACTCTAGTAACATATGTCAAATAAAACTAATAAATCTGCCATGTAGTAATTTATTTCAAATGCAGTTTGTGGTAGGTTGAATGTGAACAAAGACAAATGCAGGGTAGAATACAGTTGGGACAAAGAAAAAAGATTTATTGTCCTCTTAACCAATGAACTTAAAAATTTTCATTGATTAAATTGTTGTGTTTACACCTTAGAAAATGAAAGTGGGAGGAGATCAATAATCTTGGTGTCATGTCCTAGTGACACACTGAATTTTGTAGGTCTATAGGCCCATAAAATTGTCCAGGTGCTTACTCAAATCTTACTTAAAAAGTCAAATTTCACAAGTCTGAAAGACTAATTTGGAAATTTTGCAATTCCTTGAAGACTCTCAGTGGTTTCAGTTTGTAGTTAGCATGCAATAGGGTCTGTAATTAAAGATTCTCTACCAGTAACAGTGTTTTTCCCCCTGATCCTAATGAGCACAGGTCACACACACTCATACTTCTTTAGTAATTTTCAGACTTAGCTCTTGATGAAAACCTATTACAGCGTTTGTGGCTAGAATTGGGTCCTGGTTTTAATTTTAAAGAAAGAAATCAACTCTGTTGATCTTGGTAGGGATAGTGATGCTGCTGCAGGGCATCCTCCTCTGCCACACGGATCCTGGAGCCACTTTGTGATACTGGATCTACATACATAGGACAAACAAAGACCACTGCCTTCCCAGCAGTTGTTGCTACCAAGAAAGATGGGATCCATCTCATACAACTGCATTTTTTCTGAAATTGAATCGTGTACTCTGATAGAGCCACCTGGTCCTTTTCTCTAACACGTGAAAAAGAGCAATACCTCCATAGGTAGATCGATTCAGTTCTGCTGCTGTCACTATAGAATTGGTACCTGCTTTCCTCTGTTGATGAGAGCAGTACTCAGATTTCTGGCTCAGACTGAATTCCTAGCCTTTGGTCAAGTGGTGTGTGCTGGTTTGAAAGCAAAATCAGTGAAGGACTCCAAGTCAGAAACACAATTTAATAAGATGAAAAGAAAATAAAGTAAAGTAAAATAAAATAAAAGTAATAGTACAAAAAAACCCCACTGACAGAGTCAGAATACAACCTGACACCCTGTTAGGTAGGGTGGTAGTGTCAGTCCAGATGCGATGGTCTTGTCAAAGCAGTGATTCCTGTAGAAACATCTGGCAGCTCTTGTCTCCTCTGGAAGTCCAGTGGATAAAAGCTGCCTGTGCTGTCCCAAACCCTGGATTTATCCAGGTGGGAATGCTTGGCTCCTCCCCCTGGGCGGAGCATCTCACAATGGGATGATCTCATTCTATGAGTCATGCAGTGGGTCCTTGATGGCCCATTAAACAGAGATAACTCCCGGAGGAAGTTATCTATGAGTCATGGGCAAGGCATTGTTGGGCTCATTAACAGAAGATAAGGAAAACACTGCCCCACCTTGGCTCCAAGGGCTCATGGGGATAGAATACATACCTTGGGCACAATTTTACATTGTAACCTAGGACATGGTGTTAGGGAAGATGAACCCATTGGGGCCTATCTATACAGCCAGAGTTCCTATTTTCTCCTCCCATCTCACTTAAGGTGCAGCAGGGACCAAATTCCCATCTGATGCTGTCAGGCTACATTACCTCTATGTGAACCATGCAAGGATTTACCAATTTGTTTACTGCACATTAAACATCAGGAAACAAGGGCTTACTGTCACTCACAGAGAATTCAACCTCAGGAAATTGCTCCATGCTCACAAATGGGCACTGCCTGCACATCCCCACCCAGGTCATGAACAAATGTATTTAAACTGCAGACATCTAAAGTATGCCTGCTTAGAAGGAAAAGCCAGTAATCTTAGTACAACACAGCAGGTCACTGAAGAACGACATACTCCTCATTAAACTTAAGGTAAGAGATCAACTGCTTTTTTTGTGCTGACATCTGATGAAAAATAAGACAATGATCTGAGGCTATTTAGCTTCTTTATCCCCCTCAGTGTTTTTTGGTTTTGTAAGAACTAGCAACATCCCGTTTTGACAATTTTTCACCATTTGCAGTAGCAAATATTAATGTCATTCAAAAGTACATATTAATGTCATTATTTTACTTGCCCAGCATTAAAGTGTAAAAAAAATATTAACCCATTTATATGTTAGGCAAGGACTTAATGAATACACAGATCTTCAGGAGATGTATAATGACTGAGAAGCTTTTGTACTCTGTGTAGTTTTGTTAAAACTTTACTTTGCATACTTGATCAACTTAAATCTCTGTCAGTGCCATAGCTTCTAAACTTGTTTTTGCAGGCTCAAAAGGAGTACATTTAGTTCCACATCAGACAGGTTTAAAATGCTTTGACATCTCATGCCGCTCTGGGATGAAGATGAAACTTTGTGCTCCCCAGCTGAGAAGTTGTTCTGTTTGCTGGGGTGGTACATTGCATTACAGCCAAATTTGAAATTCCACTTAGGTTTCAGAAACAGCAAAAAGGAAAGAAAACTATCAGAGAACTAGAAATTTGCAGAAGAGTTCAGTTACTCAGTACTTTTTTAAAATCCCAGGAAGCCTCTGTCTCTTGTTCTAAAGATGACAAAATAGCCTTAAAAATTTGAGACTTCTAATCTAGATGCAGAAATGTTTGACTTTGAAGCTAAAATATCTTAATGAATGAAAAATTCATTTATTTAATTTATGAAGATTTTTCTTTATAATAATATAATGGTAATTGGTAAAATTATGCTGGAAATTAGCAGCAGATTCTAGTCAAGAGAGTGGTTGATCTTAGGAAGAGTGATAATTAACCGTGAGTGAAAAGAATGAGTTTAATTGGCTTGTGGGAAAACTTATGACAGGCCTCCTTGGCAGAGCCAGTTCCCATCAGCAAGAAGGACCTCTGCAGCCAATGGTCTCTAGCAGTATTTTTTCCTTTTCTACAACTCACAATACGAAAAGAATTCCAATAATTAAGATTGGAGAAATGCAGAAAGCAGCATACATAATTAAGATCTTCTTAATCCCCAAGCTCTCCTAATCGTTGCTAAAACCCTTTTGATCAGAGCTGGACCACTTGCAGCACAAAAACTGCTACAGGATGGATAAATAACTTTGCTGATTGATGTCCTGGTGCGGTACTGTTTCTGATTTTGTGGCTCTCCAGAGTTCACCTTCTTTTCCCACTTCAGGAAGACAGAGAGTGCCATCTGGGGAAGCCGCTCTCATAGCTGGAAGCTGGGCAGCAGGGGCCAGGGCTGTTCCTGTCACCCCATGACGCCTTGCTCTCTGTGTCCCTCTGATTGCCCCTCACAGCGGAGAGTCTGACAGTTTGCTATCAGATTGATTAATAACAGAAAAGAAAAGCAATATAAAGCCTGAGTACTCCTTTTCCTGAATGACCTGTACTTCAGCATTTCTCATTAGATAAACTGCCAAATCACTCCACATCAGACTGTGATTCAAGATAACATGGCCTCAAAGTCAGAAGTGAGAATAAGATTACAACAAAGAGAATCAAAAGGCAACAGTTCCTGTGCTTTCTCTATCCCTAACTCCTCTGCAGCTGGGTACATCACTGCTGATGGTCTGTCAACAGGATGTCATTCTTTCAATTAATCCAACATTTACATGTTTCTATGTGTTAGTGTTTCCTACCCTGCTAGAGTAATGTTCCGCACAAAACATAAATCATGTTTCTGAGGTATTATTTTTTTAGGCAATTTTGTTAAAGTGTACCACATGTAGATTTTTAGCTCTCTAAGCCACAAATAAACTTTGTGAATAGATGCACATTTAAAATATACATTGCATATCTCATTACCTCACTATCAGCTGCAAATCCTCATGGTCAATTACTGTAGAAAGTAAATTACAATTCATTACTGAAAGTATTGTTAATTGATGCCAGAGAATGTGTTTTAAGAACACCCATATAATTTAGGAGCTTCAACATTTAAAACTTTCTTTTAATATTTGAGCTAAAATTTGATACTCTTCCTTGGAATCCATCCTTTTCCAATTTCACCTTTCTTTAATCCTCTCAACCTGCTGCTTCTTTTGTGTGATGTGGGGTTTTTTGACCTTGGAGTTCAAAAGAAATTTATAGACACACGAACATTCATGTTCATGTTCGTGACACTATAACTCAGAAGCATTCCAGACAAAAGGCTCCAATGTGCACTTCTCTCCCTGAGAAGGGGAGGGGAAAGCAAGGACATTACAGAGGACATTACATTCCTTGAAAATACCCCAAAATATTGCAGCGATGAACACAGTAAATGAACTTATATAACGAGGAAAAGAAAATATTTCCCAGGAAAATTATACCAGGATTTCTTTGAAAGGAGATTCACAGATACAATATACCAGTAAGTATAAACCAGAAAGGAGATCTGTTGAAATGTACCACTTTTGCAATGTAGTAAATGTCAGGTGGAGGAGTAAGAGAGGTTTCAGTGAAACCAAGCATGGGCTACCCTGCTCTTTTTGCCTGAAGTAGCTTCTGTATCCTGTCTGCTGAAGTAGAGACATATATTCTGCAAAAGGGATGTGGTTATCTAGTTTTCTGAGTCTTATGGAAAATGTCTCTGTTTAGCCAATTGTTGCATTCTTTGACGGTTTTCAAAAAACCACAACTAATAAAGTCAGTCTTTCAAAGCATGCAGTCAAAGGCTGCCAAAGAGAAAGTGCATGAAACCTACTCAAAGAGGGTCAGACTAACAGGTAGAGTGCAGTGTTTATAATAAAACATTTATGAGTTACAATGTAATTACAGTGTTTTGAAAAAGGGTAACAAAGTAATAATACTGTCATTTTATCTTTTAATCCTGCAAAGAGGGACACTGAGGAGAATTTGATAAAGTGTTAGAAGCTTCTGAATACAAGTGAGAATAGCCAACACAATAAAATTACAACCATCTATTACCAATTACATATGCTGTGGCTTTATTGCAGTTTTCATGGTCAACACTATTTGTTTTGAGCACAGTATACCTAATATAACACTCCTAAGAACAGAAATCCTTAAAAAAAAAGTTATCCATTTTTTCCCCTGCTGTTTCCATCACAGAAGATTCTGGTAGTTGCTTACAATTATAAAGATACAATTACTATTGAAAATATTGATATGCCATTAACTGTTAACCATTATTATGAAAAAAACCTAAAAGATTCATGTGCATGTACTTTCATATAATTACACTGCTTTCTCAATCACTTCAAATATTTCCACAGTTTTCATCATTGCTAGCAAATCAACATCTGTTCCAGATCTTTCATTATTCCCATTTGAATCCAGTAGTGATGCAGTAAGAATCCGAAGCAGAAATAATGTTTCCATTAATTATTAATACTGAAGAGAATTCAAAGCACCACAGCATGGGGAGCCTGTCTAAAACAGAAAGAGGAAAGGGAGCAAACTCAAGAGACTTGCCCAGTGAGGATCTCTTCTGAGGTCAGGAAGAAGCAATGGAGATGGGAAAGAACTTGGCAGGAGAGGAATTTGAGATGGCGCCATTGAGAAACCATGGCCACATCTGCAGGGATTGATAGGAAAGCAGTTGGCTTGGTTTATTATGTTGGGTTTCTCTTTGCTTGCCCAGGGTTGTTTCATAAGACTCTTATGTCCCTTGCTGAACTACACCTCTGAAAGCCTGAATTTGCACCACAGAGTGGTTTAAGATTGGCCACTTATTTTCTGGTAGGAAATAACATACTAAGAGGCCACAACATTGCTGATAAGAAGATGAGCAGGTTCTTTCCCCAGCTCAGAGATCTTAAGAGCATTCTTTCCACAATTTAGTCTCGATTACTTGCAACAACATTCAAATGGAATCAAACATATTGGCAAAGTCTCAGTGCAACCATGAGAGCAGCAAAGAGTTAATTCCTATTCATGACAAAATTCCCTTGCCGCCTGTTCTCCCTTATGGGTCCCTCACCCTGACCCTTGGCACCTTTGGACAGGCGGGATGCACAGAGCAGTTTTACACACTGCTGTCAGCAAAGTGTGGAGCAACAATGCTCCCTAGTTTGGGGCTTTAAGACTAAACCGTGTCTCTTTCTCTGTAAATCAGGATCACACGGAGGTAATGTGCTGTCCAAAGCAGGTTTTCAGACTGAGTGTTCTCTAGTAACCCAGTGTGTCATTTATGAGGTGTACAAATGAGGCATTTCCCTGCCTGCCTTCATGTTGTGATAGACATGAAGTACAGATACTTTGAGTCTGTTTTCTGTAAGTTCCCTGTCACCCTGCCCTTGTGATAGTCCTGTGACACTACAGGATGGACAAAGAGCTCTGGATGCAACACAGAGGTGAAGTGTGTCCATTAGGGGCTACTTCAGCCATGCCCCAGAACATATGGCCAAAGAGAAGATGGAGATTATTTCCTTCTCTTCCCCATCACTTGCCCCTCTTTCTGTTATCAGATTTTTTCAAGTGTAGGGATTCCTGTTGAATTCAACCAGAATGCACACAAAAGACCTGCTCAGGAAGGTCTGCAGAAAATGACCAGATTTCCGGAGTAATATGCATACTTCCAGGAGAGATGGAGCACGCAGTAAATAGTAATTGGTACCATATCCACACACACCCAGTAATCTGGGGAGCTCAATTAAATTACTGTGCTGTATTAAGAAAAGTATGTGCTCACACAGTTAATGACATAGAACATGCACAGGGAGAAGAGAAAATCTACAGTCACATTTTCAATGTCTGGCTTTTCCTACCTTCTGAATGATTAATGATATTTAGGATGACTTAATATGTAATTTTTGTCTTGAAATTCACAGGTTGTTTTTCCTCTTGAAAAAAGAGACTTGACTAATGCCCCAAGCAGAAAGGACCCTGAGTCAGCTTCATGATTAAATGTAACACACAGGTTTTGAAATATGGCAATAGGTTCACCTTACAAAGCACAGAAGCCAGAAATGGATGCTTGAGATGAAAATTTTCAGGCCCTTGCCTTTGCTATGCCATCTTTGTAAGCTCTGCAAACAACTCAGCCAAATTACTGGTGATAAGCAGTAAAATCTGTTGATAAGCTCTTTACTTCCCAAAGCTCTGCTCTATCCAGGAAAAGCATATATTGATCAGGAGATGAATGATATTTAATATATGAAAAATGGATTTTAATGGCTCTGGTTGTTGGGGCAATATTTGTGATTAACCCAGTAGTATGGATGCTATATGCCATTGCAGATGCCATGTCAAAAATGAAGCATGGTAAAACAATGTCAGGTAGTGTGGCAAGTTTTTGTTCTTTACCACTGTAAACACAGTTGTTGTAGGACAATAACATGGGTTACCTCAAGGGAGTATGTTTATGCCTATATTGTGCTTATATTATCTATGGAAATACCCCATCCATTCTAGTGTCTAAATTTTTTACACATGCTAATTATTTAACCAAAGTTGGAGCAAAGTTAGTAACAGATCTTTTTCAACTCAATTGCTGTCTGAAAAATCAGTACCCCACTAAAATGCAAATGAGTCTCTTTCATCTCTGAGTCACGATATGATAATTTAATATGATTTGGTATGGAATATGACTCACTGCTCTTGAAATCATTGGGACTGACGTTGGATTGAAAATGTGAGCAGGCAAAATGTAAGGTTAGCTCCTGGAATAATAGAGCAAAGAATCTCAGGTTCTGAAGGGGGAGCTAGACACCACTGTGACTTATGAAAATTGGCTCCTGTTAGTTGCAGCAAATACATGTGTCCAGTGGGGGAAAGGTGGGCTCACAGAAAGAAGGGTAGATGTTATACCAGGTGAAAGCTGTTGTCATGATTGCCCACATCTGGGGAGTGTTATCATGCTTTGGGGATCACCTAGCCAGGAAACAGGCTGTGTTACCAAGTAAGAGGGGATAGAAGACACTTAAAACCATCATTGTAAATGGATGGCTGGCAGCTGTTACTGAAAAAAAAAAAAAAAAAAAAAAAAAAGAAGGGAAATAGCTTTCTTGTAACAAAAGAATCTCAGGAAAATATAGAATGTGATTCTGTTGCAGTATTCCCATGTCATTTAGTATCATTAATGAGGGATGGAAATTGACATCGATGTTACCTAGCACCCATGTGCAGGTGCAGAATTTGGCTGGCCAAGATGAAGATGTTTGAATTGTTTTTGAGCAAGAGCTGGCACAAAAAAAAAAGCACAGAAATGGAACTATTATAATGACATTGACATGCAAATGTGGGGACTTGGACCAGGAAACATCTATTGATCTGTGATCACTGGAGAGTGATGCATAATGTCAAAGATCTGCTCAGGAATACAAATGAAACCTGCTTAAGCTTCAGGGAAAAAAGTAAGAGGACAAAGAGGATGAAGAATCTTGAAAATGCAAGTAGAATTACTCCTATTGCCACTAAAACTAACAATTAATCAATTGTTTAATTGATCAATTTTTATGTATGAAAACTTGGAGCCTTTTAGGTATTTCGTGCTCTGGTTTGGCTTTAAGGTGGATTCTGCATGCCATTCAGCCAGGACTGTCCCAGGTAAACTAATTCCTACAGTGATTTACACAATTCCCCAGAGATCTAGTCCTATAGAGAAAGTTCATCTCTTACCACTTCCCATCTCACTCTTTGGGGTGAAGTGGGATCTCATCCTTGGGACTTCCATGGATTTTGGCAGATGATTCAACTTGAGAATATAAGCTGATATCTGCTACAGTACTGTTTTCCCTTTTGGACAGGGGTTTCTGTCGTGTTGTGAAGGGATGATCACAGTGTGCCTCCCTTTTTGCAGCAGACCATGCCAGGAATAACTCTTAGCAGGCTATAAACAAATTAAGAAAATATGCCTTCCTGGTGGACATACATATGGAAATGATTTTATGCATTTGGACATTTTCTGAAACAAGAAGAATATAATTAGAATTTAATGTGCAAATGAGAGAGATGAGCAAGGCTTTTGTTTAATCTGGATGCAGCTAGATACGATGGTAAAAGGCAGGAACTGGAAGATGAGAAGGTGAATGAGAAAGTCAAGTGTTAAACAACTTTTGCTGAAAGTGAGGGGACTCATTCTGCCTCACCTCCTTGCCACAGAAAAGCTGTGGTTCCTTGTAGAGATTTCAGCTCTACTTATTGGTGCTGACTGTTGGACTATGGGCTGGAAGCATCTCAGTCACACAATTTTTTGCATAGTATCTCCATCTTCCTTACAATGCACTGACAAACCAAATTCCAGCTTTAAACCCTCTGAAACTGTTGGGTTTTGTTTGGTTTTACAAGGTAAGTTATTAAAAATCAGTGGAATTAATGGATTTAAGAAAATCCCACCTATTTAGTCATGCAAGAAAGCAGAGAAGTTTTTAGCTGATTGTTTAAAAAAAAAAACCCAAACAATGAAACATGACAAGTTTCATCCCACTATTTGATCTCTTGGGAAACGTACAAAACAAATAAAAATAGTGATTTAGAATGAATAGACTTAATGTAGTCTTACTCAGTGTTGTTTTTACTATGCTGTTCTGAAATCATTGGCAGCTGAAAAAAGAGACATTCAGTGAACTAAAATGTCACAACGTAATATGTCAATAAAATCTTCCCAGCAAAATGAATCATTTCAAATGTCTTTAAAACAAGGTGGATTGACTCTTGTATACTGTTCAAACATGTTGTTTCCCAACACGATCTGATGCTATCTGCCTGTGCAGGAGCAAATCATGGTTGTTTTAGACATTATTTGGAAATTTTTCCTTGCTATTTTTTTGTTTGGTTTGGTTTTTTGGTTGTTGTTCAGAAATACACTGTAGATGCCCACCAATGGTTTGCTTCATGAAGATTATGTCAAGATGAGTGGAAGTAGTTGAATTACTACACCTTGAGAAGCTGTTGTCTCCAGCTGGGTCCCTCAGGAAAATCCTCTGGTTTGTGTATTAAGGCACACATCCACATGCACTCATGCAGCAAAAGTCATTCTAGAGGTTGCTTTCTTCATTAATAAAGAGGCAAAAAATCTAACAGATCTCCTCTTCTTCTTTGCACGTTCTCTAGCAAATCAATCTGGATTTCATTCAGAAGATGTGGGAAATGGGTTTTGTTAAATTCTATTAACTGTAAAACAGCATAGTGGTACACTAACACAGTTAGACAAAAGCTAATCAGAAGAAAAAACAGTATGTGCTATACTGAGTAGGGGATTTCTATTTTATAGATATATCATTCAATTCATTCCAACTTGTGAAGTACTTGTGCTGAAAATGCCTAACATGGTCATTATTCTTGTGGAGGAAGAAAACTCCTGTGCATACAATAACTGAAAGAATTGCCACACATTTTATTAAAATAAGGATGCAATTCCTTTGAAAATGTGGTTGCAAGTCATTAAGTGTGTGTGAAATACTATTCTCAGCACATACATCTGAAGTAAGGTGACAAAAACTTTGTTCCCTGCCTCTTTGTTTAATAACATTCCTATGGTTTGATGAGGCCAGGAAATGTTAGCTCCTCCTGAAGTGCTTGGTGCCTTGAATGCAGCAGGGACTTTTTTATCATTCCTTTCCTATGTTGTGTAATGGACATTTCTGATATCTGAGGGTGTGCTTAGAAATTAAACAGCAACAAATTCTGCCTCTCTCATTTTTGGTGAAATCAAGCACTTGGAATAAGGAATAGCCAGGACAACAAAGCCCTATCAGCAGTGTGAAATGGAGTATTCACATTCTAAAATTACATCTTCTTACAACTTCATAAACGAATTTGCAGATGTTTGGACTACTCATTATCCTGTATATCCTGAAGATTCAGATATCTGAATATTCAGATGATAGGTGTTATCAGCTGTGGCTTTGCATCATTATGTGGTAGGAGGAGTAATTTGTATTTAAATAAGCATGCTCTATGTTTCTTGACCAGGAAGGTGATTCAAGTACCCAAAATTTCATTTACATTTGGCTGAGAATAGCTGTTATTATGTTCTAAACTACTATCATTCACTGCAATTAGCTCCTACTATGGTTAAGGCTAATTTTGAATTTGAAAAAGCAGTAAGGTGCATATCTTGTTTTTCAGAAATTTATTTCCTTTTCTATAATAGCATATGTTCTGAATTTTCAATTTACAGTCTAATACTTATCCTTTGAGACATTATAATGATTGTTTAATGCCACAAGCAGAAAAGTACAGGCACAAAATTGCTATGTTGAACTGCAAGTTGACTCTTGGAAACATGAATGCATTGAACAGAGGAACATTATATTAAATAAAGTAGGATTGGTCCCAAAGCATATTAGAAATACTCTCTATAAATGAGCTAGTAAAATAACCCAGTAGATGAGTGGGAAATAACCACATTTTCTTACTCTGTATTGCAAATCATTAATTCATTTAAATATGCATGTATAAAACTACCTACACCAGAAAAAAAAGATGCAACTTGTGTTTGAACAAGCACTGAATCACTAATGTTCAAATTTGTGTTACAGCCCAAAGCAGAGGAATACGGGAAATGTAAAGAAAGGGATGCTCTGAGTCAGGTGGCCTTCTGACCTATAAACTGATTTGATGAAACAAGGGCTGTTTCCTTTCATAGAACTACACAATCAATTAGGTTGGAAAAGATCTCTGGGACCACCGAGTCCAATCTGACTGAACTATCCCTTCTCAACCAGACCATGGCCCTGAGTGCCACATCCAGGCTTTCCATAACACCTCCAGGGACAGTGACTCTACCCCCACCCTGGGCAGAGTCCCCATTCCAATGCCTGATCACCCCCTCTGTGAATAAATTCCTGCAATGTTCAACCTCAACCTCTCCTAGTGCAGCTTAAGGCTATGTTCTCTCATCCTGTTGATAGTTATCTGGGAGAAGGGACTGAACCTCCAGCTGGCTCCAGCCTTGTTTCAGGGAGTTATAGAGAGTGATAAGGTGTTCCTTCAAGCCTCCCTTTCTCCCAGCTAAAGATCCCCAGCTCCCTCAGCCATTCCACATAAGACTTTGTGCTCCAGACCCTTCACTAGCTTCATTGCCCTTCTCTGGACTCCTCAAAATGGTGTCTCCAAGTCCACCTCAATATTCTTTTCCATCTGTATTTCTTCTCCTTCACCCTGAGCAATGACAATGTCTGTTTGCTTCTCTGTCCAGATCATTGCCTCATATCAGCCCTTCCCTGTGACTCAAAGATCCCTCTGTAGTACTTGGCAGGACTGTATTTTTCTCTTTCAGATTTCTCCCCAAGCCTCACATCTGATAAATAATACTTGAGGAAATACTGCCAATAACTGGATTATCAAAAATTACCGCCTGCTAATATTTTATGTCAGGTTCAATATGTTCAGCATCCGGTTCCATTTCACTCTGAAATGTTTGCCCATAGTTTTGCCCATAGCATACAGTGCAAAGACCACAGGGCTTGTGCCATCTATAGACACTTTCACAGGAGTCACCATTTTCCTCCCCAGCACATAATAGAAAGGAAAATGAACAAGGCGGTCCCAGACAGTAGATGACCAAAATTGAGTTTCTATAAATAATACATCACAGAGATTAATTAATTATGGTTCAAGGGAAAGGTTTTAGTACCATCATACATTATTTCCTCTCTGATTTGGAAACAGCCCTCTGGATCTGAAAAGGAACAAAGGCATGACATCTGTCTGACTATCCAGTGATGACATTCTTTTGGGTTCATAAAGGCTTATTCTCTCTGATTCCCTGCTCTCATGTGATCACAGTTAGCATTTCTTCACATCCAGAGGAATTCTCCTGGGGATTAGCTAATGAAAAGTGCTGTAATTCAAGAAATGCATCCCCTTTGGCTGCTAATATTTGCTTTTCTCTGGCAGCCAAACAAATATTGATATTTAGGGGCCTCATCTACCAACAGAAATGTCTTTCATTGGTGTCTCATATGGATGCAAATTAATAGTGCATATAATCCACTCAAAGTCAAACCCCAGTTTTTTGTTGCAAAACAGTTTTTTCTATTTACTCTTTTGTTCAGTTGAAGATCATTCTTTACTGTGGCCTTATGCTTCTACCAATTAGCAGAACTACTGGGAATTAGATTAGTCAGGACACAGTGCAAACCCGATTCTATCTTGTATTTATGCTAACAAACCAGAAAGGTTTTTTGCCTACAGGGAGATGTCTGAGGGAAAATCCGGAAAACGCAACTATTCCTAAGATAATGCAAAGATGCAATATTTCTAAAAATCATTTAAACAAACAACAAACAAAACCCACCAGAAACCCCAGCCCGTATCCCAAACAGCCTGTAGTGTTGCTGCTGCATCAGAGCTCCTGTAGCTGACCTGTGCAGCTAACGCAGCGTGCTGATCTGCAAGGACACAGCTCTGTCTTGCACCAACCCAGGGCTTGCTGCTTTCCACAGAACACCAGTCCCACCCCAAAGCCATCCAACCACTACACAAAGCTAAAGACACACAGGTGACATTTAGAGTGGTGAAGACCTACATTGACATTTGTGTTGATGGATTTTTGCTGAGAAATACCTGAATAGACTTGGATAGAACAGCCAATCACTTTCTAGAGGAGAGTCCCATTAATCAAGTTGTTCATATAAGCAGTTTGGTACCAATTTTGCATGTCCATTTTCCCTGCAATCTACATTCACACTGAGGTTGTAAAACTTACGGTACCTACAGGTCCTGTGCTGTCAGAACAAGAGGATTACAAGGAGGTCTTCCTTGTTGAGAATTTCCCTGGAAACAAAGGAATGAAGCTCAGATCTTTGGGAAACTTTCAAAACCAGCTAAATGAATGCTGCAGAATACATGGCTCAAAGGACATTTGTCATGTTGAGCATTTAAGTAGCACATTGATTTTCTTTGCAGTTTATTTAATATTCTGAATATGTCAGATCTGGATTTCATTTGCATTTGAAAGATACTTGATATGGTCAGAATAATATTGAGAGGAATTAATTCACCTCATCCTACATTAGGAAAGCTTTTCATTACTTCAGATATGAAGTCTGTAACAGTGATAGCTTCCAATTAATTGCTCTCAATGACATTTTCTTCTTCACATACTTTTGCATAGAGAAATTTCCTATAGCCTTTTTACAATTATCTGATCTACCTAACACAGTTGGACAATGATGTCTAATACTACAATATGTGAAAATTACTCAGTCAAGAAAATGCTAATGGATTTTTGAAGCTGATAATGTTTGTTATATCTCTTCTGTTTGGGACAATGATTTCTGACATCTTAGATCCCTCAAAATTGTAGGGGAAATTGTTCTCACCCCTAGTGTGATCAGGTGGGGACTCACATGGAGAAGAGGCAGGAGAGGGGCTGAGCAGGAGCCCAGAACCAAGTCAGTGCTGGATATATTCCCAAAGCTGGATTCATCACAGAGCCCAGCTGCAAATGGGATAGGAAAAGGGTTTTTCACCCAGAGGGTGGTCAAGCACTGGAACAGGCTCCCCAGGGAAGTGTCACAGCACCAAACCTGACAGTTCAAGAAGTGTTTGAACAACACTGTCAGACATACTGTGTGACCCTTGGGATGTCCTGTGCAGGGACAGGAGTTGGTCTTGATGGTCCTGATGGGTTCCTTCTAACTCAGCATAAACCATGATTTTGTGATTCTTCCTAGGATAGGGCAGTTCTGATGGCACTTCAGTTACACCCATCCCCAGAGGTAACAATTAAGAAAACCTTAGGTACCATTTTCAGATAGAAATAGTCATGGCAAGTGAAATTGCTGACATTAGGGCTGCTTCTAGGGACTACTTTATCTCATAAATAATTGGATACAAGATTTACACCCCTGTATTTTACATTCCTTACATTTTTACATAGAAGAAATCAGCTAATGTGCTAATGACAAGTAGATGTTATTTTTCTGTTAACTCTTCTCTTTAGCTGCAGAATAATAATGTAACCAAACCAATTCTGTGAGTAATGCAAGAATTTAAGTTTTCATGATGCCACTGTACCGTAGCTCATAGACAGTTGAGATGTTCTCAAATGCAGGAATTTCTGTTTGTTAAGAAGGTTTTAGGATGAAGTTAAGACTAAGTCGGCTGCTTAGTTCTTCCACTGAGATTCTCATCTAGTTTGATTCACCAAGCTCAGGGAGAGGACATTTTCCTGCTCCAAACTTCAGCTGCCTTAGCTTAAATGCAAGATGAACACATCCAAATGTTACAAAAAAAAAAGCTTAAGTTTCGCAGTTAATATCTCAATTGATACATTTAGAAAATAATTATAAGCTCATAGAATTGAAAGAACTTATTTATGAAATAAAATTACTTATGCTTATTTATAAAAGTTTGTCTCCTTAAAAGCATTATTGAAAAAGTACTTTATTTTGAAGTAGCTACCTACTCTTTATTGAACTAAAAATGAGTGGTTATTTCTCATGTCAGGAGACTTGAACTGGTTGACCTTTACAGGTTCCTTCTAACACAAACTATTCTATGATTCTATGATTAGGCACTTATAATTCTTTTAATAAATTGATTTTCAGTCATTTCATAAAGTACCTTAAAAGTTTAATCTTTTTATAAAATTATTTATTCCACAACACAAGTGCAGAGCTAGACTGGTGTTACTATTTGCTTCATTTCTCACTAAATTTGCATTCCAAGCCCTCAGGATATTGCTATTTATAGCAATCTATGTTGCAGTAATCCTTAAGAGCAAAAGAACTAAACTGCAGTGTTTTAGATGGGCCCACGTGTGCAGCTTCATGTAAAAAGTTCATCATGTAGACAAGTGATGAAACAAAAGGATGACTTAGTTACACAAACTTGGACGGTAGACAACAGAAGGTACAAATGGAAAAGGACTTACCCCTAAAAGATATAGCAGAGCCAAGAACTCTTGTATTTTCTAGTGAGCATGGAAAACAAGGCCATCTTCAGGGCTTTAAATAAGTACAATTACACCATGGGAGGAAAAGCAAGATGTTACTACCCCTTGCAAATGCATGGTACTGGATTTGGGAAACAAAATATTTAGCAGTACTGAAAATGAATGATGGACAATTCTGGCACAACATCAGAATCAAACATCTAGTATATTGACACAATTTTTACTTCTTCTAACTGTGTCTGCTGGAGTCTGATTTATTTCAGTCAGCCCTTATTCCCTTGTAGAAATTGTTGACAGTATATTACAGCCATCGATCAGCATCTGATTAAATGCATGAAGGGCTTTCATTACCTTCATACCCAGATTGAACTGCTGCAGCCATAATGGGAAGACAATATTTCACCTTGCTTTGAGGTGAAAGATTGAGCATCTTTGCATCCTGCTTCCAAGCCCTGATACTTATTGTTCAGTATGTTTGGTTGGAGAGGAAGATTTATGTCCCCCCTTTCCCAGAAGCAGTTACGAGCAAAGGCAGAGGATTAACTGGCTGTGGGACAGGTGTGGTGTTGCTTTATCTCTGAACTGAATGTGCACTTCAAATATTGACTGCTAGGGAGGGAGGAAGGGAAGGAAGGAAGGAAGGAAGGAAGGAAGGAAGGAAGGAAGGAAGGAAGGAAGGAAGGAAGGAAGGAAGGAAGGAAGGAAGGAAGGAAGGAAGGAAGGAAGGAAGGAAGGAAGGAAGGAAGGAAGGAAGGAAGGAAGGAAGGAAGGAAGGAAGGAAGGTTGGTTTTCAAAACTAAGCAGTGTGAGCCCAAGTTGTATTACTCCTTGCTTATACTAGCTATGCTACGTCACCAAAAATTCAAGCCTTTATGTTGGGCCTGTCAGGTGTACCTTTGTCATTAGATTGCCAAGGACATCTGTGCTAGATTTTTATCAGCTTCAGGCCTGTTATTATTTGGAGGCAGAAGAAGAAACAAGGTAGACTCGAAACCTGCTTTACACACAGGATTCATTGATGGTGTCCCAGTATCTTGATGGTGGCAGTGGCTGTAATTCCAGTGGCCTCAGCAGGGATCTGAGTCTCTCCTCTCTCTAATTACAGCACACATTATCACTGCTTTTATTCCTGTTTTTCTCATCTTTTCTCTTTTCTGTCTCTAGCTGCATTACTGAGAAGAAATAATTTACCAAAGTTAATAAAATAATTTGCAACACAAGCACTGTGAACCTAAAGGAAAAGGAATATTACTGGTCCCTTTGAAATAGTACAAGCAGAGGCAATGGAGACTTACAGACATAGCAGCCACTCACTCTTTGCTACTTCACCAGAAGTAACTGTATTTCCACCAGCCTGATAATTCTCATTTGAGTTTTTGTGTGTCATAACACTGACTTTTGTAAGTTCCTTGAAACTACGCACAGAGGTATTTTGAAAATATTGTAAAGCCAGACTTAAATTACCTTAATACTCTGCAGAGCTGTTCAGTGCTAAATCAAGCTGCTACAGGAGAAATGTGCCTTTTTTAGTTTGATTTTTGCACAGTCAGTCACAGCAGAGGTGTGGGGTTTCAGAGCAGAAGCTGTTGGAAAATCTTGTGCAGCATTGCTAGAGCTCTGCTTGGTCTGTAGCAAATCAGCATGGCAGATCCATCACCTCTGACTGGCCCTGTCCATCTCCAGATAGAGAGTTTAGGCTCTGCTCCAGGCAAAACTCTAGCCTCAGTCCTGCAGGCTTGGTTGGGATTGCATGGGAGAAGCCTGCTTCTCATTTTACAAGAGATTGCTTTTGGAAACCTTCAACTTTCTCCCACTGTCCCTCTTGGCTGGATATGACTGGCCAGGGGCTGCTCATACTCCCAATCCCAAGTGCAGCAGGTCCGAGGAAGGAGAGGGCTCCCTGCCATGGATGAGGCACAGGCTTGAGCATCTTTGCAAGCTCATTGATCTCCTTCTCCTACTCCAGGAGAAAGCAGCAACCAACACAGACCCCTGTGCAGACTTCCCAGTGCAACTGAAGCCTCTAAACTCCTTACACGTTCTGCAAATCCCACAGAGGGCTGAGCAGCTCTCAGCTAGTGGCACAGCTGGGATCATTTCTCCAGTGTCCTTGACTTCTAGTTCTCATGGCAGTCATCAATGCAAAAATATACAGCACTTTAGAGCAGCAGGAGATATTTCCTATAGGTACTAACTAGCTAAGGCAGCCCATTTTCCTGGCTATAGCTGGAAGTCAATGTGTCTAGGGGAAAGCACAGCACTTAATCACCCACTTTGGGTGAAAATTTAGAGTGTGAAACTCTTGCCAAATTGGATCAATTATCTTATTGGCTGAAATAAGTAATTATGAAGCTTTCTTGGCACACCATTAGCTCTTTCTGTTTCCTTTTCCAAGCATTGTGAACCTTTTAGGAGAAACAGCAACCAAGATAAAATGATTTAAGAGAAAATGATCCAAAGATCAAGGGGTAATTTTTATACTTTAATGTTATCTCCACTGTAAGAAACATGGCAGGTTCCACATTTTAATTTTGAGGAATCAAAATGAATGCTTTTTAAAATTGCCTTTTATGCTAAGTGAAAGTAAGAGCAATGACTGACTGTAACAAGGGTAAAGCATCTTCCCAATGTCAGAGACAGATTGGGGGTTAGAAGATGACCCTTAGCTGCTTTTTCTGATGGTCTTTGTTCTGCAATAATCAGATTTAGAAAAACTTATCTAAGGCAGTTGAAAGTAATTCCACTATATGCAAGACATGTCAGGGAACAGAAGTGATGCGATTTATGGACAGCCAAAGAAAGGAGTAATACTTTAGAAAAATTAAAACGGCTCCTTCCTATCATCCTTCAGGAGCAGAAGATATAGTAACAAGAGATTAGACTTGCAATTCTTCCTATTTTTTTACAATTTTAGCAGACACTGTGGGTACATTACATTACACAACCTCCATTAACCTTCACAATGTTATAGATTCAGGCTGTGATGGGCCTAGACAGGGAGTGGGAAACAGAGGATGGAACTCACAAATGAGGATCCTTTACCTTTGGACAGGTTTTGGTTTTTTTCTGTAAGAAGAAGTGAGCATGTCCAGGAACTGCATCCCTCTTTTCCATGGGACAGGCCTGTGCACAAGCTGTCTGCTCTCTCCACATGCAGCCTCCTGTCCCATAACTCTGCAGAGCTGTGGCAAGGCTGAAGGGAGGCCAGGCTCTGCAGGGAAGAGCACAGTGGGCAGCAGCTCTGCCTAAGGCGTCCAATGCCACCCATTCTCAGTCATTGCAATAGGTGATGCCCCAGGCCTGGTGAGATTTGACAACCTCTTTCTTACTGTGTTCTGCACTTATTTGCAGATTAAACCCATCAAGAGACAGTCAAGCCTATTTGAACAACAAACAAAAGGATATGTGAGGATCTGGTCAGTCACTGTGAATCCAGAGAGATCCTTGATTTCATCGTCATCCATGTTGCTTCCTACTGGCTCATTGAGGCAGAAACCAGAGCAGAGGTTGCTGGTGGTGAAAGTCAGGAGTACTTGAACTGGAATAAAACAAACCACTCATGCAGCTCAAAAATCTAATGAAACTCCACTAAAGATTACAGAAATTGTTTGCTTACAGTATCTTAAATACACAATTGCTAATGTGTGAAGAAAATCCCTATGGGAAACCCAAGTGATGTCAAGTATTATATGCAAAGCAACTGATTTCTTGCACACTTAAGCCATATAATAAGAAGAATATTGCTTTAAGACTGGAATTACATGGGAGATATTAATGCTTCATGTTAAACTATTTTCATCATGCTTACAAAATTATATGAAACAAATTTTCTGAAAGCACTAACATCTTCTCTGTATTGTGAAGATTTGTAATGTACTAAATAATTTGACCTTTTTTTACATTCAGAAAGTGGGAGAGGCTTGAAAAAAGAACATTCAGTTATGTTTCAACAATAGTACTGGTGTGGAGGGTAATTGCTCATGGGAATAGTCCTGCTGAGTTTGATAGGATTGGTCATGTGAACATGGTTACTAGTCACTGTATAAGTGGGAAGAATCCAGGTCCATCATGTTTTGGCAAGGATACAGCAACTCCTCAGTGTCTCAAGGAGGAAACTAAAGCAAATCTCTTCATTTGGACTGACATGGATCAAGATCATTCAGCCTCTATACTATCACCTCAAGTGCAATGAAGTGATATGAAAGATGCTAGCAATGACTTTGGGGCCACCTAATGTAAACCATGTGGCTGTTAGTTGAAAAAAAAAAGTAAAAAGTGTGTGCATAGTGACCTTTGGTAACTGTCTGTGCTTTATCTATTAAATATCTATTAACATATCCTTTCACAAAGAATGAATATGTTAGCCTGTGCTGCTTTCTTGGGAATGGAAGAAACAGTAATAAAACTTCTGGTTTTGAAGGAATGATGTGGAAGGACAGAAAAATCTGTTCTTCTCCACATGAATGTTTCTGAAACACAAAGATATATGCTGCAGAGTAGCTTTGTATTATCTTCTTTTGCTAACTTTCACGTTTTCCCCAATTTCAAACAGACCAGAAAGGATATCCCTGTGACAAAGAAACTGTGCTCCAGAATAGATTAATTGAACTCAAGATCA
This sequence comes from Acrocephalus scirpaceus scirpaceus, assembly GCA_910950805.1. Classification (NCBI taxonomy): domain Eukaryota; kingdom Metazoa; phylum Chordata; class Aves; order Passeriformes; family Sylviidae; genus Acrocephalus; species Acrocephalus scirpaceus. Next base: position 128,127,624 of record OU383773.1, read on the forward strand.
GCTGATTTATCAGCCAGTCTGATTTCATTTGGATGTAATCTTTTGGCCTTGCTTCAGTAGCATTGTGTCTGAGTTGGAGGGAGCAGCTCTAAACACAAATCCCTTGCATTCCCCTGGCTCAGAGATGTTGTTGGTTCCTCTGGGAAGGAGGAAGAACAATCCTGTCTCTGTTTTCCATTGACAGCATCACTTTGCTTCAGGGGGAGGTTCACTTTATATCCTCCTTAGGTGGACACATTCTCATGTCAAATATGAGAGATGCACAGAACAGGCTCCAGCTGAACCCCCCATGGCACTGCTGTTGGTACTTTAGTGAACACAGGACTGCAGAACAGCCCAGGCAGACTCACAGGAATTTACACTCAGAAAATTAAACACCAAACTGCTTTTATCTGTGTGTGCATCTTCTAGATGAAAGCATTGCAGCATAGATGAAGGGTGATGATCCAACAGCAACCTGTGAGCTCTCACTTTTCAAACCATTTACCAATTGTCAGCTGTCTGATCAATTATCCAGTACACCAAGAGTTTGCAGGCTACAAACATTACAGGATGATGGAGTATGCTGGCTTGGGGTTTTGCCTGTCTTTGGGTTTGCCTTCTGCTGCACAGAGGTGGGGGAAATCATCAATGATCTTGCATGGACAAGAAGGGATTTCTCATAGTCCAGAGAATTCAAATTGAGCAGTGGCTCCTTTTAATGAGTCAGTCTGACCTTCTTGCTATTGAATAGCTATAGCCTGTGCTAAGAACTGGAGACAGAAAAATAAATAGGAAGAAAAATCCATTTTGTGAGAAATTGCATCTGTCAAGATACTCCGAATCTTTTTCATCTTTAGTTTTATCATTACACAAAAGATGTTTGTTCCAGTCTTTCCCTCTCCAGGCTGGGCTGCCTTCTTTGACGGATTTAGATGCTCAAAGCAAGAACTGTAATCCCCAGATGGCCAGAAGCATTGTTCAAGCTGGAGTTTCCAGAGGGGACAGAGGTAAGGGCAAATGCTACAGAAAAAGATGTTTCAGAAGAGATCCATACTGGGCACAGAGACCTCTGATGTACCCAAGGACAAAGTGTTAATGGGAGGTGCAGAGAGACAAGTCTGTCAGCCCCAGCAGCATGGGCACAGCCAAAGCCACCCAAACACAGCGTTGTTTTATGTCTAGCCAAAAGGATAGCTGCCCTTCCTAGAGTCCTGTTGTCCTCCTGGCAGCCTGTATCTAAGCCTGCTTGAAGTAGGAGCTGGTAACAAGGTTTGATTCAAGACTGGCTAGTCTCTTTAATTCTAGAGAGAAATGTTTTGGTTGGGAACTGAGGAACAGACAGGGCTGAGTGTTCTGCCTAAAGGCTCAGAATTTAAAAGGGCCTCTATACCAAGGTGTGCCCTCACAATTCTAACACCTACCCTCAGCCATGAGAACCACACCCCCACCATACCACAGACAGAACTCCTTCTTTATTAATCAAAATCTTTTTCTACCAGATATAACCAAAATCTGCTTGTTCCCATGGTGGTTGACATATCCTGCCTAGCAGGCCCAACCCGGCTAGGAAGAGAGAGGATTTTATTCAGTGCTTCCAGGTTGCCCCAGGCATCTGTTTCAGGTGTTTCAAATGGGAGTGAAAGGGGTCATTGCAGGACTTCCTACGGTGCTGAGACTGAGCCAGTATGTGCACAGAGCAAGATAGAGAGGGAAACCAGTAAGGTAACTGACAGTAGTTTTGCTAGGTCTGGCTAGGATGGATTAACCTTCTTCACAGCAGCCCCTACGGTGCTGTGGATCAGATCTGTGCCCAGAGGAGTTTTGGTGTCACACCAGTGTCCTGGCTATTGCTAAGCAGTGCTTGCAAAGAGGCTTTCTGCTTCTGACTCTGCCCTCCAGGTAAGTGGGCTGAGGGTGGGCAGGCAGCTGGGAAAAGACAGCCAGAACAGTAGATCTCAGGTGGCCAAAATTATATTCCTAACCATGTAAGGGATATTGGATACCCTATAACATCATGGGGAGCAGCAAAACTGGAGTTTTGTCTTTCCAAAGAAGTTATTGCTCAGAGACCAGGGGGGCTGTCTGCTTGTGGGAGGGGGTGAGTGATTGCCTTTGCATCACTTGACTGGTGTTTTTTCCTCTTTCCCTCACTTTAAGTTGTCTTCATCTTGACCTATGAGTTTTTCTTGCCTTACTTTTCTGATTTTCCCTTATCCCACTAAAGCAGTGAGTGATCAGCTAAAGTTTAACTATTATCTGGGGTCAATGCACCTCACATTATAGAAGTAATTTCTTTTCTGGAACTGAGATTGCTCTGGTGGAGTTTCCTGGAGGTTTTACTGGGTTTTCTTGTAATAATTTCAACAATGTGTCAGCTATTCATGCTGCAAGTTAGATGAGAACAGTAAACAGGTACTTTTATTGGTAAACACAGAAGCTTGTCTAGAGTGTTGCCATTCATAAGGGGTGCTCTTCATGTTATTTTCTATCTTTGAATATCTTTATATTGTTTTAGAAAATTAAACATGAGATGTGAACTAAAAAACAGCAGTACAGATCTGTTGCAACATTAGGAAAACATAGTTGTGGAACAGACTGCCCCATCTGAGGAACCAGATTAAAAACTTCTGCTTAGGACTTGAACAAAGAATTGCATTTTCCCATTTCTTGCCCTGAAAGAGAAAATGAAAATTCAAGTTTCATCATTTTTTCATTGATTTCAAAATGTTTAATTATGCTGTACATATTCTGCTTAAAAGACAGTGTTTCAATTAAGCATGACACACATAAGAAAAAAAATGCTGTTAGTGAACTTAGTACCATCTGGTCACAGTCCTGTGCAATATGTTCTAGATGATCCTATATTGAGTGGGGAGGTTGAACCAGATGACTCATTATGGTTCCTTCCAGCCCTAACCATCCTATTATTCTGTGAACTTTTTAAAGAGGCTTGTTGCTGTGTGTAATTTTGTGTTTAATACCCTGTGGTTTGTTCCCTTCCCCCCAGCCCCTGGCTGGTGGTTTAGCCTGGGTTGTGTCCACCCATTGGGTTGTCTGTCTTCCCTGAAACCCACCCCTATTCCTGAATGTTCTCTGTCAATTCTCCCTGGTGCCAGCCCCTGTCTGGACTGCCCCTTTGGGAAGCCCCTATTATTTGAGGTTTCATTGGTTTGTTTATATTAATCTCCTCACATTAGCTTCTCATTGGTTTGTGCTCTTTAAACCCCATCTTGTGTCCCTCCCCAGTCTTCTCCCTATTGGCCTCTTGACCCTAAACTGCACCCTGATTCTGTCCCTTAAAACCCTGGCTTTGTCCCCTGTCCACCTCTGCTCTGCATTCAAGTTATGTTACATGATAATAAAGGAATCTTGGACTGCTAGTGAAGCCCACTTTGCTCCTTTTTACACTGACCTACAGCAACTGCTTGGGACTCCCAGGACCCCAGGGGCTGTGTCATTCCCCTGCCAAGTGCCACATCACCAGGCACAGAATGACAGAGGCTCCTGAACTTTCCTTTGAACATGATGAGTTCTTGAGTTGGTGTTTATTTCTCAATATAGAAAATGTATTTCTGTGCCTGGGCTTGGCTCCTGTGAGCAGGTCTGAGTGGGCTGGCAGGTGGTGGAGCTCCTGCCAACCCAGCCTACCCTGGTGCAGAGGTGGCTGGATTTCAAACATGGCTCCAAGGCTCAGAGGGGCTGGGGAGCACCTCCTTCCTGTGCAGCAAGCAGTGCCCAGTCAGAAATTCAGCACTGGGAGAGAGCTCACCACCCCCAGGCTGCCTAAGGAACCCCAGCTCTGTGCTCCTCACTGAAGAAACTGAAATTTTTTCATCCTGGGGCAGTGCAAAGCAGGAGTGAAAATGCAGCTTGAGCTGCCACATTCACCATGCATGAGCTGGCCTGCACAACTGCTCTCCCTGCCTTTCTGGAATAGTCCAGGTTGTTATATTTCAGCTCTTCATCCTCATCCAAAGGCTTTGGTGGGATCTTTCCACCCACTTCCTTTTTCAATACCAAGGGGCTGCACTCAGCCATGCTTTTACTTGCACAGTAGATGTAGCTTTAAAGCAGACACTGCCAGTCTGGAAATGTGAACAAGGGGAGTAATGTCATCTCTGCTGTGTAACTCTGTGCTGCTGTCGCTGCTGTCCAGGCCATTAACCAAAGGAGTGTGTGTCTACCTCTGCCCTGAACCACCTACATGTGGTAGATGTAATCAGGGGGTAATAGAGAGGGCAGGGAGCTGCTCTGTGTTTTCCCAGATCTCCCTGTGTCAGATGACACAGAACTTGTGATGGATTGAGCAAGATTTAGGGTGGAGAAGAGAGAAAGCAGTCTTTAATCTTTAGGAAATCCCCAGGAAATCTATGCTTGAGAGTATCCATTATTTCCCAAAAAGATACATCTCTGACACAGATTTGCTGTGCTAGGCAAAAAATAAAAAAAACCCAGTCTACTTTTGCCCAAAGACAAACAAATTTGTTTTTGTAGATAAGCTTGTAATTATAGCACAGCTGGCGTGGAAATTATTTGGTTTAATTTCTCATTTGTTTATGACTGTGATTTATTTACTGCAATCCCTGTTATCAGTTCCTTTAAACTTTTAATTATTATAGGGCATCAAGAATATAATTTAGTGCCTTTTGACAGCAAACTGCTTTCCACAAAGTGGCAATCCATCAGGTGAAATTGTGGCATTAATCAGTCTATTCCCAAACACAGCACATATGAATAAGAATGACCAGAACTAAATTGAATTAGCAAGAGATTAGGAGATCACAGGATGTTACCTATAGTTATGGTCAGGAGTAATCATTTAGGATTATCTCTGTAAAATCACATTTGATTTGAATGAAGGCTTTTTCCTGCAGAACAAATTTTCAGTATGAACACACTTGCCACATGCCTGGGTCTGTGACGGAGACATGACATCAGCAAAATCAATGACATTAGCTTTTCATATTATAGAATGACAAGGGGGTTTTTTGTGAATAGGCTGAATATGAAGCATTCTTCTTCCTATATAAGATAGGCAAAAGATACAGGAATCTAGAAGGGACATGTTAGAGAACCCAAAGCAAAATAAGACAAGGTGAGTACCACCTCACTTTCATGCCCAGGAGACAGAGAGGTTGATCCTCTCAGGCTGAGACGACCTGTGGATAGCTTTGCTCAACATCAAACTTTTGTGTGCAAACTACTTTTCTGTAGTTTATTAAAATTCAGAGGTAATCCTCATGTTTCTGTTTTAAGTGTTACACATTCTTCTGCTGTGCATTTGAAGTAGATGTTTGAGTCAATAGGCAGAGAGCACTGCATAATCCCTTATTTCAAAAATTTTGGATAGTTTTGACAGTGCACAGAAACCTGTCTGCATAACCAATGGGTACCTACAGAATGTTTTTCTCTGTGTAATTCCTCCTGGTTGTTGGCTGGAATGACTGTTTCACTTTTGCTCCTCTCTAACCATGACAGGTATGTTTAAGTTCAGATCTCCTAAATTCCTCATCCAGGGTCCCTTTAAGGCTAGTGTGGAAACAACTGCTGGAGACCACAGAGCAGTGTAAAGGTGGATTTTGAGCCTGAGGAAGAATATTAAACATGAGGTTTACATTTCTGCATTGCTCCTGGTTCTGCACAGATTCTGTGGATCTCCTGCCCATCACATTTCTCAGTGGATGTGAGTTAGGGTCACTGATTTCTTCTGAAACACGTATGTGACTTGCTGCAGATGAAGGGATTAAGCTACACTTTTGAAACTGTTATATCAACAGTTCTAGAAGGCAGCTCTTCAAACTTATAAAAATACCATTTCTTTGGAGGGAAAGGAACTGGACATATGCATTAATAGTTGTCATGTAAGAAAAAAGTGACTAAACTTAAAATTTTGTAATTTTAGCAGCAAGCACCTTAAATGCATTAAAGTTTGACCAATCTTAAAATTGCAATGATCCAACAATGTGATGTCATTAGTTTATCTTTATGCTCAACACCTGGGCAGATATCACAGGAGCCCCCTGTGTTAGTCAGAGTCTGCCCTGATCACACATATACCTGGATGATTTGCAGCATCCTCTGTTCAAATTCTTTTGGTTTTTCTCTGGTGTTTTTGCATTTTTCCCACACATTTTGAGAGAACAAGCACTGCTGTAACAAGTATGCCACCATTATTTAATATAGGGCGTATCATAGGAACACTGAATAGCTTGGGTTGGAAAAGACCTCTAAGATCATTAAATCCAATTGTTAACCATTAAACCATGTCCCTAAATGTCACATTCACACATCTTTTAAATACCTCCATGGATGATGACTCAACTCTCCTGAGCAGCCTGTTCAATGCTTGACAACCCTTTCACTGAAGACATTTTTCCTAATATCCAGTCTAAACCAGGGATGACACAACTTGAGGCCATTTCTCCTGGTCTTACTGCTTGTTACTTGGGAAGTGTTCTGCTCAGTTTTATGAAACAGAGAGACTTGAAGCACATGATTTATGTCTTTTCATGTGCATATGCACATGCACACACACACGTGTAAAATTATTAGATGTTTCAGACAAATATTTCTGAGATTAAAAATCTATGCAACATCAAATACCTAAAGTGTCAACCGATGGATGTATTTATGACTCTTAATGAAATCAAACATAAATTAAGCCTACTGGAAGGCTACAGCCTACCTTTGGACAAGCATATTATTTATTTTGAGTGCTGGAATTAATTCCACAAGGTTGCTTAATGGTGTTGTCAAAACAAATACATTTTGCAGAAGAAAAGTGCTGGCAAAACAGGAAGTGACTGAAGAAAAAGAGATATATTCATAAAGGATTCTTCTATTCATTTTTATATTAATTAATTAGAATCCCAGCAATAATTGTGCTCCTAAAGATCTCTTGCCTGTTTGCTAAGCTGTATAATGTACTGAGTTTATTATAGAATTAATGCTGCTATGATTTCCTGAATGACTATCAAAGCTCTTTGATTTGAGGTATCTTGTAGCTAACATATGGTCCCAATTTACTGTTAAAAACTAAAAGAATTTGCTCACACACATTAAAGAAAAAGAAACAGTGCAAAAGAGTTTTAAAATATGAATTTAATTTTGATTTCTTCTAAGTAAAGCCTTCTTTAAGGGCATAAATACTTAATTTCTGAATTTTCGGAAAGTGACAAATGATTTCAGGCATCTTATTTTTGGATACCTTTTATGTTAGCACTATTTTATGAACATATAGCAAATCCTGTTCAAAAGAGTAGTATTTTTTGGTGGCTATTATAATGTGAAGTTTGAAGCAGAATAAGCATTTTCTATATTGTATCTTGCAATGGGCTTGAACATCTATGATTTTTTTTCTCAGTGCTTCCTCTCTCTGACATCTCAAGGGAAATTCAAAGTTCTCAGCAGTTGATTTAGATGTCTGTCACTGCTTAAAATTTGTGAGTTCCAGGGAAATTTGGTTAATTTCCTTTTGTTTCCTTGATGGTGATAACAGGCATTCTGGGCATCAGAAACAAGAATGAAACCAAGAGATAATAACTGCAGATCTCATTTCTGCACCCTGGCTAGGCTCAGCTTGGAGGATACATAAAAAGGGTGCCTGGAATTGTAACTTTTTTCTTCTATGAAGTCTTCATTCTCTAGGACTTGGTTCTGCAAAGGATTGAGCCCTCTGAAACAACTGCTCTTGACTGGGGAGATAAATGCCTGAAGACCATGTATTTCAGTGTGTTGTTGTTAGAAGTGCCTTGGGTCCTCTCAGGGGAGTGTCACCACAGCAGCTTTGTCTCTCCCATTGGATGTGCTGCAGAGCACAGTTACCTATAACTGATGGCAGCTGTGTGTAGTGGAGGGAGCTTTCTCATCCCACCTGCATCATTCCCACCTGTCCCATGTGGGATTCAGCTTCTAGCAAGAACAGAAGGCTGGGTGGGGCTATCAGAGCTTCTCAGAGATATCCCTCATGAAAGATTTCAAAAGAAACCAACAGACCTGTTCTTCTATGTGCTTGAAGTGATTCCTTGTCTTTTAGTAAAACCTGTAAGAAAAAAGCCTGAGATTTTGTGCCCTATTGGAAAAAAAAAAAATCAATTAACATCCTCAAATTATAGCCTGTATGAGTTCATCACAAAACCCCACAGTGAGTCAATTCACATCTTCTTCAAAAGGGTGTCTGCATTTCCATCAAGAAAATGTAATCAGAGGAGGACTCTGCTGCCTTCCCCAGCAGTGGCATGAATGGTGTCTGCTAAGATTATTTGTACAGGAAATTTCATTGCTAAAAAGCTTTAAAAGACGATGTTAAAATGTTATGACAATAAAGACTACCAAGATCAATAGAAAAACTGATGTTCTGGAAAACCAGGTGCAATTAGATGGAGATCTTGATGCACTGATCACATCTGCTGTGTACAGGCAGTGCATCACAGCCCAGCAAATTCACCCAGACCACTGTTCACAGACCTGTCTGTCCCCAGCTCCTGTCACGGAGAGACCTGCAGAAAAACATGAAAAGTGCCCCAAAGAGTCCCAGTCACTGAAGTCTCCTAATGGGTGAGCACCAGACAAGGAAGCTGAGCAGAGTTCATGCCAAGCCCTGCCTGAGGCCACCACCACAGCACTGTGCTGGCACCAGTGCTCCAGCGAGGCAAATTAATCAAATAACTATGCAAACTATCAAGAAAGAACAATTTCCTCATAGTTCTGGAGCATCATCCCCAGAGAAAGAAGAGAAATATCTGTAACCATGGATGCATAAAAGAATAAAAGTTGACACAAATACATAAAATTATTCTCTCGCTGTTACTTATCTGTCTAACCACTCTGTCTCCTACTCAGTTGTATTCTGTTACACACAGTATTTCTACTTCTAGTAAAATACATTTTGAAGAAATAGAGAACAGTTAGTGTGCCTTTTTTTTTGCCTAGAATATATGATCAGATTTTTTTCTATCATAAAGTGAGAACTGCAGGTTGAGACTTAGAATGAAAAAGGCAAAAAATTAGCAGAATCATAATTTCTTAATATGAAAAATATATTCCTGTAAGAATCATGTTTAGTATAGAGGAAAGATAGAAAAAGCAGTACAATAATATTCGGGGCTTATTTTAATATGAGTCCAGAAAAATAATTCAGCAGGAACTCAATTTTGAATGTGAGGTCTTTCCTGATAAAACATATTATGTACTTTGCCAGATCAAATCTTATTATAGCAAGACATTAGAAAGAAGAAACAAACATGCAACTTGTATTCAAATGAAAATTTTGAAATTTTCTTTCCAGTTATGCCCCTTAAAAATTATTTGTAATACATAATTAAGAAAAAGATTGGAATTTCTACAAGTGCAGAGATTAGTATGGCCTGCTTGGGTAATAAAGGAAATCAGATGCTGCAATGTCTGCATTTATTTAAATTAAGCACAAAGTTTGTGTATAAAGGTGAAGCTGGAAAAATAAGCAATATTAAGAAACAGAATGTATTTTTCATGCTGTACAATTGACTGAATTAACATAACATAAAACTGAAAATTCTCTCTCTTAATGCTATACGATTTTTCTAGAATTTAGTACACTTTTTATACTTTGCAGTGTGAGGTTTTCATTACGAAAATTGTAATGATTTGAACTGTAAGTCAGAATTCATTTTCCTTTATTTCTCTACAGATTCTGCAATGCTTTTTGTCCCCCTTGTTTCCTTCAACAGAGCATAGCACCATTTTTTAAATCATTTTAGGGTATTTTCTCCTGGTGGAACTAACAATATACAATTCTGAAGTGAGAGCAGCCCTCAGAGACCGTCCAGGCTGGGGACAGAAGAGAGCAGTTTCTGCAGGGCAGATGGGGTTCTTTAGTGAGCAGGCTTTTTCAAGAGCTTTGGCTTTTATTTACTTTGGTTTTCTATTCTGCAGGAAAGAAAAACCATAAATCTGTGAATGAAAGCTTAAGGTGCTCTGAGACTGGCTAAAAATCATTAGGTTTTTCTAGCAGTAAAAATAGAAAAACCATCTGTTGATCTGTTATTTTATGTAACAGAGCTCCTGCTAAGGGAGCCCCAAATTATTATCCCTTTTTTTGACATGTTACAGACACTGATTTGCATAAGGTAAATATTTTCCTTCAGGTGAGAGTGTTTTTAAGAAAATGATGAAGAAAAAATTAAGTATAAAATCAGTCAGTTCAAGTGAATGCCAAATATTATTTATAATGGAATGAAAAAGCAGAAGGGAAACATTGTCTATGTACAGATAGCTCTTTTGAGTACAGGGTAATTCACATGAAGAAGCAGAACTGAAAAGGCATGGTATGGTATCTTTTAAGATAAATCAAAATGTTAAGGAATGGATAGTGATCTCCTTGTAGCTCTCCCAGGAAAATTATGTTCTGCAAAACAGTTTAAGGAAAATAAGCATTGCAATTGTATTAGTTTCAGTGTCCCCTGTTTAAGAAGCATGCTAATAAATGGCATAGAAATAAGAAAAAAACCCAAAAATTAAAAGATTGAAAAGGGTCTCATTTGCAGTTTCTGCAGCATGGCTAAGGAAAGCTTTTTCTCAGTGTTTCAAAACAGTCAACAAAGATGTAGAAGCTGACAGCTAGGAGCAAAAGTGAGACTAAATGCAGTTTTTATCCATGAGGGTAGCTCACCTTTGCAGTGACCTCCCAGGAGAGCAGCAGTCTCCTGGAAATTTCTTTAGTCAAAATGAGGTTATTTTTTTCTGAAAATCATGCCGCAGTTTACATAAGGCGTTACTCAGGATGTCCTAAGGCTTTGTAATCGCAGAAACCTTATCCAGTAGTTAGCAGATTTCAGATGCAAAGTGCTGGCTAAGGTTGTTATAGAAATAGAGGCAAAAGCTGAGGCACACTTAGTGGTTTTACACTTACTGAGTTTGAGACACTGTTGCCTTCAGCCCAGGATCTTGGAGAAGTTGTGGACTGGAATTAGGAACAAAAACTAGTCTTGGCTTATTTATGAATAGATTATGACTTTTATTAGAATTCCTGATGAAAAGATCTACGGTCCAGGTGCTGCATCACACAAAACTGCATCTGCCTCAAAGGCAGAGGATGACATCCCATATCTTAAACAAGCACAGCATCTGATAGCACATGTGTAGGATGCAGAAGATAGACAGAACTCTGACCTCAGACGTTGCTTGGGATCACCTAGCACTGGACAGAAACATTACAAGGGCTATAACCACACTAGAGGGTCTGTGGAGTGTGTCAGGGTGGCTGAGGATTGACTGTTCTCTTCTCTGAGACAGCTCCAGCCATGTGGACTGAGTTTTCTGGGGCAGGAAAGTCATGAGCCATGAGCACTGTTCTGTCAGCTCATCAGGACAGTGGCCTTGGCTCTGTTCTGGAAGCACAGTAATGATGACTCCACTGCTTACTGAGGCTGCAGATGCTGGAAGAATTGGATCTTTGACTCAGCATCTAAAGAGGCATCTTGCACAGTTTATGACCTGGTTTGTGTAATTACATCAATGAGAAAGTCAGTTATTTCATCAGTAGGCACAATCAAACCTTTAACCTAAGCCCTCTACTTCCCAGGGATTTCTCCCTCTGCTATGGAAGAGTTGTATAACCCCCAAACTTGGCACATTTTCAGCCAGCAGTATTGTTTTGCACATGGGTGGATGGAATGATGGATTTCCCTTAAATAATGGGCCTCCTGTTCATCAACCAGCATGACGGGTTATGTGTCATTCCCCTGACAGCTCTTTGATGAGGTGACAGCCTACCATCCGTGCAGCAAGAACTTTGGCTTCTCCTCAGTGATTATGTTGTCCTTACTTCTAACTTCACATACTGCCAGTGACTTACACTTAGTGGGACTCCTTGTTCTAATACTCAAGTCTGGCTGAGTAATCCTGAGGGTGATAGCTCTCCTGTGGCTGGGAGGATGTAAGATAAACCCCTCAGCCAGTGACAGTATTCCCGCACCATCTGCAACCCCATGCAGCCTTCGCAGGGTGCAGAGAGACGTGTCCTTGAAGGAATGGTGGAGCAGCCCAGCTGAGCTCCAGGCAAAGGACCCTGTGTTTTCAGAAGTCCTAGTCATGGAATGAGAGTACAGACTGCTCCTTGAGCATTGCTTATGCAGGTTAGGCCAGCCTGTGTGCCAAAACAGTGGTGTCAGTCATTGCACATCTTCAAAGTGATGTCCTGTTTTCAGTTTCTGCTGTATTACTTAACTGCAGATATCTGGAGGCTCAGAGTCAGACTACAACCCTTTTTGTTCCCATAAAACCTCTGTGCCAGTGAAACTCTTTGTGCCCAGTATGGGAGAAAAGGTGCTCAGTAGTTCAAATTAAATATACCAAAACCTATTTATCCTGTTCATAGCTGTAGAGGAGATTAATATTTTAAGCAACACAAATCACATTTAAATTTTGGATCTGAAAACACATATAAGGTAGCTTTGAATGGTGTTGAATAAACAGAACAAATTTTTATTAATTATTTTTGAATAATTTGCTTGTTTATACATAAAATAAATGGAACTGAATTCACTGGATTTTTATAAAGTAGAAAGTCAATCACCATGAAAGTAAAATGTTCCCTTGCTCTCACTCTACCATGTTGATACATTGTGAAGACAACATCATTGCCAGAATGGGTTTATGAATCTATCAAAAATATTTTTAATGCTAATAGAAATCTTATAAAAGAGTAACAACAGAATTGGCAGGTGAATAAAGAATGGAACTTGAACAAAAGCCATCAAAATAAATCTTTTCTTGGATTTCAATAATATAAATTATTCCTCAAATACTTTAACATTGATACAACACTCAAGAAAATCCAGGGTAATGAAGAGGGTCTGGGTGATCTCTGAAGCTACAGCTCTGCTTCTAAAAGCATGGGACAACTCTGCATGGAGATGGTTTCTCCAAGCAAATAGGGAGCCTTAAGCTTCTCTAAATGAAGTCCACAAGGAGTGTTCTGTTCATAAGGAGAAGAGAGTAGTGGAACTTCTTGGGGTATTCCTGGTAGTATTTTTCCTTCAGGAGATGTCACCTCTTCAGATATGAGGCATTTCATATGAAAAAGGTTCATTTTGCTAAAGTTTTGCTGTAACCACAATGTCTATTGAGTGTGGAGGGGCCTGGGCAGCCTTTGTGGCTGGTGCAGGAACACCCTGCAACACTGATCCCAGAACCAGGGACCCCATGCAGCTGGGAGGGCTGGGATACTGGCTGCATGGATAACAGACAGATTTTATTAGATATTTCTACTCTGAGTCATGCTTACTTCAAAAACTAGTAAGACCCTGTCAAATCCATCTGCTTGCTTAAATAAGTACTATTTTTACCACTGGTAGTTTGCCCCAATCAGGGTACATATGAGCTGATAATTATCACCTTCTTATGGAAGAAGGACACATATAATGTTTTTAGCATATTTTTAATACTGGAGTTACATGAAGTTGAGCAGGTGAAACAGCAAATAGTTTATGCCTTACTCCAAAAGCCAATTCCATACAAAATTTATTTTCTAAGTAGGAAATAAAAAGTTATATTTCCTGTCCTTTTTTTCCCCCATGTGGCTAAAATGTGAAAAATTGATCTATCATTTCTTAGGCACTTACCAAAAGAACTACTAATAGCTTCTGACAAAAGCTGTGCTGATTTAGCCCTACTTAGGAATGTCCACCCATGAGCATTTCACCTGGCCATAATCCCACCATCCTCGGGCAAATTCACACACACCAGCCACCACCATCTGTGACTACAGTACCCCAGTCATGTCCCACGTGGCTACCTTTCTTCCCTGGGTGCCAGTGTTTTCCCTGGAGGGAAAGTCCTCACCTGGCAAAGAGCATCCTTTGTTGCCTTCAGTTCCTTCTTCCCTCTTCCCCTGCAGCAGGACCTGGTTTCTCCAGTAAATTTAGTTATTACCAGGCTTTGGTAACTTCCTTGCCTGCTGGGGGTTTGGACATCTTCCACAAAGGCACAAATATCTTTAAGAGCATCCACCTACAAAGCTGTCAACAAGTTCAGTACAAATACATCTTACTTTCTTAGCTATGGATGGTACCTTCCAGCCCTACAATGTTTAGACTATGTGACACTACCTGCGACTCCAGCTTTCTAAATTATTCTCCCTGACAGACATTTTTCAAAAGCTTTTTTTGTGTAAGCATTCACCAGTGATATTCACCAGCATTAAAAGCCTGCAGGTAGTTTTCTTTTTATTTTCAGCATTTCCATCCTGTGCTGTTTTGATCAGATGCTTGAAAGAAGATTGAGGAATTTCCGCTTAACCTCTGAACTTGGATTTTAATTGGTGTCAGGTCAGATTCTGAATTTAAACGAATATATGTGTTTCCTTTCTTTCCTTCTTCTCTTAGGTCTTCTCCTGATCTTCATTCCCATTGTACAGTGTGATTTTTACAAAAGGTCTTCTATTGCTTTTCCAATCTATGCTCAGTACATTTCCAGAGTTAGCAAAAAACACATAGAAGAAGGATAAGAAAAGAGAAATTTGACTCAGACATCCCTAATTTCTTCTAATGTTCCTCAAAATATCTCAAATTATCTCAATCCATCTTGGAGAACAGGTCAGAATGTTGCATTTTTAAAATGTAGTGGTTATGAGATTGGTTTTTTAAAAGAAGTTTTCTATCAATATTTCTCATCTTTTAGTAAAAAGCCCAAGGAGAATTGTTTGGAAAAATTAGGTTGTGCTCTCCTCCCTGTCCTCACACAACTTTTGCTGTTTCTAACAGACAGCAGGAGGAAAAGAGTGGGCTCATCCAAGGTCTCATCAGTGGTCTGCCACTGCCATTTGCTCTCTGTCTCCAGACCTGCCCCTCCATTTCCCAGACTGCTGCCAGGGAGCCAGAGGCAGCAAGAGGCATTAAGGTATCAAGAGTTGCTGGGGTTCTCCTAGGAGCTCTCCTCACCTGCCATAGAATCCAGTCAGGAACTGGACTTTGATGATCCCTGTGGATCCCTTCCAACTCAGGATATTCTGTGATGCTGCACACCTTTGACTTGACAGAAAGGTAAAAAGAAACTGAGTTTAAAACCAACAAGTGGTTTGGGGGAAGAGAAGAAAATCCAGACAAGCTGAATTGTTTCAGTAAGCGGCTTCAGAAAACAAGATTTGGATGAATCGCTTCCCCTATTCACCATTATTTTATTCTTCCTATCTCATTTAGCCACTTACTTGCCAGCTTCTCCCTGCAAAAGCCAAGTCTGCTCCCAGCTGTGAGTTAGTACTCTTAAAATACTGCTTAAAAGCCACTGCCATTCTCTAAATAAAAGAAAAAGGAGGACAGAGTGTCTGTTAACTGAGCATGAAAGGAGTCTATGGATCCAAAATCGATAATCCTGGAGCAAAAGGAAACTTCAGCACCAACAGAGTGACCAGAGGGTGAGTTGTTACACATCCTCCATCGATTGCAGTGGGGTTGCTGGTGGAATAGTTTAGCAGCAGGAATCTGTCCCACAGACTCTGCTGCTGCAGGAGTCCACAGCACTGTGTGGGAGTATCTACTGTACAGTATGGAATCTGCGTAACTTGGGTGGAAACACTCTTTTGTTCTCCTAAACAGCTTCACTGCTGAAACACTGACTGTCTCTGTGAGTTTCAGCTGCATAAACATCTTTATGAGCTACAAAGGCCAGGGGAAGAAGTCTGTATTTCTGCTTGGCACTCAAATGGCAGTTAGAACAAAGCAGGAAATCTCTTTGTAATCCTGTCAGTGATATTATCTTCTGCATAAAGTTGCATTCAAATTAGTTGGCATGGAGGAACAGCATGGATGTGGATAAGGAAATCCATTAATCTTATGTTTTTCCCTGTTGTGCTGGTTTTGGCTGGGGTAGAGTTAACTTTCTTCAGGGTAGCTGAAATGGGGCTGTGTTTTGGATTTGTGCTGGACACAGTGATGATAATGCAGGGATGATTTTGTTCTTGCTGAGCAAGGCTTGCACAGAGCCAATGCTTTTTCAGCTTTTCATAGTGTCATGCTAGTGAGGGGAATGGGGCTGCATGGGAGGTTGGGAGGAGGCACAGACAGGACAAGTGACTCCAGCTGACCAAAGGGATAGTTCAGACCATGTGACATCATGCAGTGTATATAAACATGGGGGTGTGGTGGTAAAATGAAGAAGTAGGGCACTACTTATGAGTGATGGCATTTGTCTTCCCAAGTAACTGCTGTGTGTGATGGGGCCCTGCTCTCCTGGACATGGCTGAACACTTGTCTTCCCATGGGAAGCAGTTAATTCCTTGTTTTCCTTTGTATCAGCTGGTTTTGGTTTCTGTATTAAACTCTTTATCTCAACTCACAAGTTTTCCAGCTTTTACTCTTCCAATTCTCTCACGATCCTGCTGATGGAGGTTAAACCATGACATCTGTCCTTGCAAGACCCCTAAATGCTGCCCAGCTCAGGAAGACGGGGAGTTTAATTGTGGCCTTGTAAACGAAAATTAAAGAGATGTCAGCATGATGACTGTGTCTGCTGAAACACGTAGGTACAATTAATGTTCAGGCTGTTTAAAGATGTGAAGTGTGTGTGTCTCACTTTATTGCTGGAGCAAACCCAGGTCACTCAAACTGAATAAATATTTGGTTTGCTCTATAGTAAGTATCTGGCTTTAAGGACTTTTTGTCCCCTTGATCTGGGGCAGGGCTTTTTTTTTGCAATCATCTTTTCAGCTGCACTGGGTCTAACAAATCAGTGTCTCACTGCCCATGGGATCCAATTTTCAAGAGTTGGATCCTCCAGTAGGATCTTCACCAAACTGAAATGGATGATATTGAATCTATCAGCTTTAGCCCTTTCTGAGCTCTCTGTGAATCATCCTGGGCCTGAGTACCTCATGGTACTCAGCTCTTGATGAAGGCAGTACAAGAAATAAGCACTAATTTTTTTGTTGAGAAGGCCCTGAGATGATAGGAGCAGGTGACAGTCGCATACAGTGATGATAATGATGATGATGATGCATTTGGCAACAGACAGGCCAGGAGGTGGGATAACTCAAACGATCACAGGTTTATTACATTTTACACTTTGATTTGTATACAGCAACTTGGCTTCCTGTTATCATCCTTTCTTGATATATTTTCTTTAATATTGTCTTTCTGTCTCTTCAATGTCAGGAGTGCAACTTGCTCCCATGGTCAATATGATCTCCAGTAGGGTTGACGGTCTGCTTTGCTTCAGAAGAATTTATGATCCTCTTCTGTCAACCCTGCAAAAACTCTCTATGGGCTGCAAATTGGAGTGGCTCAGGTGACCTCTGGCATCATTTCCAGCCCAAAGTATTCCACAAATCTATGAAGGAGATTCAGCTCCCAGCCAAGCAGGTGAGAGGTGGATATGCACTTGAGTGGCTGAAAGGCCGTAGACTCTCTCAGGAAAATGTGATGGATGATTTAATGAATCATTATGGCTGTGTGGGCTCTGCCTTCCAGTGGGTGAGATCTGTTTCACTCCAGCTTTGTCTCACTTTATAAAGCAGGAAAAAAGTACTCTTCTAAAACTTTTTATTTATATTTCACAATAAAAGCTGTGACAGCTGGAATAAAGCCATTCATGGCTTTATTCTTTTCAAAAGTACAGACTCAAACTCACAGACAAGTAGAAACTGTGGTAAAAGAAGTAGAAGATTTGGACTTCCAAGGAAAATAAGTGATAAATCACACTGGAGTGGGAAGATGGTGGGCAGGTGGCACGGCTTTGAGCATCAAGGCTGACAGCCATTTCCTTCTGTCTGCTTTCTGCCGCAGCTGAGCACAATTCAAATTAAGTAGGAGGAAAGGCCATGATGACACCATCATGTTCAGAGAGAAAGAAGCAAGGGTTGTCTCCTACTAACCGTAATTTTTCAGGATTCAGAGGACTAGATAGTCCTCATAACAAGTTGTTATACCTGGACAAGAAATTTCTAAAGGGTGATAGAACACTTGCCTATGTTTTTGGTGCCAAAGAAGGGTTGAAGAGCTCATGAGATGTGGCTTCAAACAAGACCTCTTATCTGCTTCTACTTTCAGAGCCTAGCTCTTTTTGACCATCTGTCTTTCTTTCCCATCAATCCCTGTGAGCTTTATCTTGGCCATAGAGAGGAGATGGTCACAGAAGCCTTTCAGATACCAAAGAAAATCTGAAGAAGAAAAAATGTTGTTAGAGATCATATGTGCTGGAAATCCTAGGGAGGAAGGAACTGAATCACAGAGGAAGAAGTGGCATGTGTTGTGTCTGTTTTAAAGTACTTTTCCAATAAGAGAAAAGCAAAAGGTTAACAACCAGTCATAAGGCTTATGAGGCCTCTTCTCTCTTGTGTTACTCTGTTGCTATGTGTCAGACCATAATAATATGGAGATCAGGATGTTGTACAATGGGCAAAATTTACTGCTGGCATAGGCAATGAAGATAAATGAGGGTAAGAAGGAGAATGTCACCTGGAGATCAACTGCCTTGCTATTCCTGGTATTATACATCTTTCCAGATTCTCTTTTTAAATCTTCAATGCTGAAAATGTTTCATTTTTTCACTTCATAAAAGTTAAACTTCCTACATAATTCTAACATGTTAAAGAATATAAACTTTATCAAAGATGTTCTAAGAAAAGCCTTTTTCTATTTAATTTGTTTTTTCAAGATTTATGCACATTAGTTTCAGCTGACTGCTGTGACATAACAGTTAAATTGTAGCAAATAACTATGTCACGAAACTGCTTAAAAGATTGTCAGTCTTTTTCCCAACCCCTTTCACGTCAGAAAATCCCTCTATCCTTGACTCACTTTCTGCCAGGAGTTTCCCCAGCAGTCTCTTCTGGGAATGGTGCCAGCCTAGCTGGATGGCAGCTGGGATGGCACACATCCTGGGGTGCAGCAGAGGTGGTGTGCTGGCTGATCTCCACAGGCGATGAACATTTTTGCCATTACATACTTACACTAAGCCACTGTAATAAATGCATGGCAAGATTCCCACCAGCCTGTCTGCAAATGAATGATCTGATTACTGAAAAAGTTCACTAGATTATTAGTCCCCGCAGCAAAAGGCTGTCTTAGTGAGTTGTTAAAGGGATTGCAAACCTCGCAGCAGTCAGGCAGGGGAAGCCTATGCTCCTGTCCTGACTTCGTGCATTGCAGGGTGTTGATGCTTCCCAAACCCTATCCAGCATCACAGCCTCACAAAGCATCTCATCTCATGCCTGCTTTGTGACTTAAGGTAGAATTCAGAGGTGAATGTCAGGCAAGGAAAAGCAGTGACTCAGCAAGGGGACCAGACTACCTCCACTGCAGTTCATTACGTGACCGGGAATCCAGAACAAGGGAGAACATTATTTCATCAAATGGCTATCAGGGCTTTGCTTGTTCATAGTCTATTTTTGAGCTGAATGCTAAAAGCATTGGGTTTTTCGTTTGTTTAATTATTAAGCTCTTGTAAAAGATGCAGCTTCTCCTAAGATTGTGCTGGGTGCCTGAAAAAATGAGATGGCTTTGAGGAATGAAAAGCCAAATGCAGTGAAGATGCATGTTTATAACAGATTATTTCACTAATCATAACAGGGCCCTTACATGCATCAAAGCTAGGCTTGTTTCATTAACTTCTATTGTTATTGATGAAAGACCTTAATTTTTTCCTAATCTCACATACACTTATTAATTCTTAAATCAAACATACATTACAACTGAAATGCATGTTCTGAGACCAATTAAATTAAAGTGTGTAATTCTCATTCTGGCAAACAAATACAGCAAAACCTTTGTGAATATTTTTCTTTGTAGGAGTCTGTGTTTCACTGTTTGTCTACTGTAATGAGTATTTTGACACTGCTTTTTGAGATGCTTGGGTGTAATTACTTGCTTATCTGGAGAAACATGATTTATTTTTAAAAAGATTTCTGCTTGGTGGTTTTTTTGTTTCTTTAAGAAGAAGAAAAATCTGAAAAATTCTAAACCAGCTATTTTTTCTTCATTCAGACTTTCCATCTTTCTCTTTGGAAAAATTTGAAAAAATGAAGAAGTGAAGATTCATTTAAAAATCAAATATTAAACTGATAAGCCCAATGGATTTTCCTAAGAATTTTTTCCTTATTTTTATGAAAACTTTGCAATTTTTATGTTATTTCAGTAAAATTAACCATATTGATCCAGTCTTAAAAATCAGATGTCATCCAAGAAAATGGATGTTGATAAAAAACCCTTTTTCCCAAGTCCTTTACTAAAATATGGACATCATAGATGTATAAAACATTAACTACAAAATACTTTTTCTATCTCACACAGCATTCTCAAACACAGAAATGCTATGCTATCATAAGAAAGTTCCTAATTAATGGTGATCTTACATTCAGGTTTGATTGCAAATTGCTCCAGGGAGTACAGTCTGATAATATTTCCGGATCCATTTTGATGACTCAAGAGGTCTGGATAAAATTTAAAAGAAACAGGTGGTCCTCTAAATGCTTCTTTTGTTCATCTCATTATTATTTAAAAATTACTTTATATATGGAGTAGATTGAATTGGCCAAATGTCCAGATACATTTCATTGCTGTTGTTATGGGTATTGTTATTATTAACATTATTAAAATAATAATAATATGGGAAATATCAATAGTTATAATGGCATCCACAAGGAAAATGTACAAATATTATGGCTTGTTCTGCTGTCTCCTCCTGACTATCTTTCTGCCAGAACACTTGGCTTGAAATAAAAAACCCTGAGATATCTAACTTAGATAAAATTGTATGAGAAACAAGGTAAATTAGTTATCACAGCAAAGTAAAGAAAAACAATGTACCAGCTCACTAAATTATGTGGTAAATTTTTAATGAATGGAATTTTTAAATAAAGATTTTTTTTTTTTTTCCTTCTAGACAATATTCTTTGGATCAGAGCTTTAAACCGACTGACTAAAAAGTCTAGATTTACTTCTGGAAAAATACCTTTTCCAGAATGGTAATAATTTTTTGCATAAACAGGTTGAATTTTTCAAAAATTCTGTCCAGGAGCATAAAGAGGTTGAACATTCTAAAAAAGGTAAATGTTTTGTTTAAAATAACAGACCATTTTATGCCTTCCGATTCTATGATTTTGTAGTGCAGGATATAAATCAAAGTTGGAATTAATTTTTTTTTGTCCTTTCAAAGGAATGACTTAGTTTAGTCTTCACTACTGTTTGTTCAGCCCTTCATTTCACTGCAGTACATTTCTTTTCTTAATTGCTTTTAGGCAGGGAAATATTCCAAATCATGGCATCATTATGAAATTAATGATCAGATTTCCATCCAGCTCCACTTTGGGACTTGCAGTACAACTTATACCAGGAGTCATACTAAATAATCTATACAGAGCAAATCCAAAACACCTGTAGGCATTTTGTACAGTCAAGGAGAAAGAGTTGCTGATTTGTGATTAAAGGGGCTCTCATATATACTTAAAATTAGGCAACAGCTTAAGTATAAAGTCTCATAAATGCATATTTGATGACTTGTCTATGAATTGTTCAGCTGCCATTTACAATCAATCAGAGATTTAAGAAAGTAACAGACACAGTGTTTTCTATTATACCAGATTTGCTCTTTTTGATATGCTCCCAAGAGAAACATCAAGGAACTTTCATGAAGATTAACATTTAACAACATTCATTGCAAAGGATATGTTAATTAAAATTCTTCTTTAGACAGAAGCTATCTCCAAATGGTGCAAATTTTAAGGACAGCTACCATCAGCGGAGCAAGTCCAGTCAGCCTCCATTTAACAAATATTCATTACTGAAGTGATTTGGTATCTTTGACAATTTCCAGCTACATAAACCGAAGTCCTACAGAAATATTAATCGTGCTCAAGTTGGTGTAAAATATGTGTATGCTTTTGACTAAAACATAGGTCCTGACTTAAAATATTCACTCAACAAATCACATTACTTTTCTGAGTTTACTCATGCCAGGGAAAGTTCTGATGCTTGTAGCAATACAGATACAGAAGAGCAAAAAAGTATTTGCTGAATCTTTATAATGCCTGTCTTGTAAATGACAACAGTGCATCCACACAGGGTGTTGCCTGCACTCTGACATCTCTTTGTAACTCAAAGCCATTAAAGGCAATGGTGCAGTTATTAAATTATTATCATTTCTGTAGAAAGAGGAGAAGCTTTGCAGTATATACAACATCCTATTTCTTTCTCAAGCATTCCATATCTGTCTGAGATTGAAAAAATCAGGAATGGAGGCTATTCTTGTCTTAACAATTCAGGTGCTTTACAATGCACTCTCTGAAGATGTACAAGGTCTGTAAAAAGGATTGTAGTAACCCTTGCCTGCTGGCTATGAACCAGACTCAGAACACCTGCAGACATTTTCAAATGTTCACTTTTTTCCCAATGGTGAGAAATAAAGCTTATGTAAGTATAATGAGAAAGTACTTTATTACTGTTCTCATACTTAGATTCACACACACAGATAAAATTTGGGAAAAAAAAAAGAATAGAGAGCAAAACCAAAGAGAAGTAGGTCTGGTGTGCATTTCAAGGTAAGAATATGTTCAGAATTAAGATGATAGCTGAGTGTAGAGCAACATTAGAGTAGAATAGAGTGGGAGTCAAGTAGAGGGAGAGTACACTTTCCTTTTCTTCAGAAGCAGCTGCTGCAGGTACAGTTCGACTATGGGACTACTGTGAGAAGGATGTGTGCTCTGTGAATAAAAACCTCCAGCAGATTTAATTGGCTCTTACAGGAGACCATTCCTACAGGTAGTTAGAGGCACTATACAAAGAGGGAAGGACTGTTTCCACAATGAAAACACTGTGGTTCAAGGATGTAAGAATGAATTTTCCTCCACTTCAAAAAAACCCCATGTACTAGAAATCTGCTGAGATAATAGAAGGACTTTTCACACTGCCCTAAGAAGGAGAAATCCAGTCAGGAAGACCTTACATGGTCTTGGTGTTCTGATTGCATATCATAAAAAGAAATATAAAAGGCCATGGCTCTCACTCTCAATCACCATCTGCAGAGTAATTGCCTCTCCCAGATTTTATTCCAGGTGGCTGGACTGGAGTTCTTTCAATTCATCAGTTCCTGGGGGAACTTTATAGAGAAGGAGTTTCTTCTCCATCTGAATGTGGATGGTAGGATCAGAATAAATGCAAAGTTTATTACCACGTTTTATATTAATACTTGTAATTAATGCGCAGAATAAGCATGCACAAATGCCTCTGTAGATGTACATATAATGCATAAGTGAATTAAAGGACATGATTTATCTTCAGTTTGCCTTTTTCCTCTCATCTGGAATACCTGACTATCTGTAATAGTGATAAATTAAAATGCTCTGAATACTACATGGTAAAAGAACCAGTAGTAATCTATCCTAATTCTCTTCTGCCAGCTAAAAACCTAATTTTAAATGAAAAGTTCTCCCTTGACTCTTTGAAGTAACTGCAATTACGTCCATTTGGGCCAAGACTAAATTTAGCCCCTGAAATTCAATAAAATCTCTTGGCGCAAGAAACTAACTCCCAGAATCCTCTGAATCTAGAGGCATCAATTTCTCAACTTAGACTTAGATTAAAGTGTTTGACTGCAATTCACTCCACAGGACTAATCCCATTTACGTCATTTATATGAAGACCTTCCTTTGTTTTGAGCAAAGTCAAACCTAATAGGTCAGATGGGTGGACATTGTGCTGCAATTCTGATACCTGGACTGCAACTAGATTAAATATCCTGAGGCACAGGAGGAAGGTTATCAACCAGTGACAGAGTAGCCAGAGGCAGGGGGCAGAGCACTTTCATGTCAGACAGCCAATGAATTCCACAAAGTCGTGTCCATCTTCTCCATCTTTTCAGAGACCATAGGAATGATAGTCTTAGTGCTTTTCAACCCAGGGGAAAAAATAGCTCCCATGTATTTCCACCCATCCTTTCAGCCACAGCTTAGGGAGCAGATTCTCAGCCAGTATAGGTTCAAAATGTCTACTAGCACTGAAGCTGGACCCACCAGAGGAAGCTGAGAACTGTTTCTAGTGTTCACTGTAATTGTACTTTAGCTTTCTCTTTTCACTTTATAACAGGGCTTACCCTTTTATTTCTTGGCTTGTGATCAAACACTAGCTAATTACCAAAGAAGCATGGAATTTGGATGATTTGCAGATAGCATCCCATGAGAGAGCAAAAAGCTGCATTTTGAAAAGATAAGACAATAAAGATATTTCAACAGGCAGTCAAATAGCAGGATTCCAACAGGGAGTGCTTAAAGATCATCACACTAGAATGTGTCTTTGGCTTCATGGGAAATGATAACTTCTGTTTGGAGGATATGATCAGCTCTGTTTCATTGAACACAGGAGACACCTGATCTCAGTTACTAGTCTTATCAAAAAGAACAAATACATCTCTAGATCAATTCAGGAGTGTGAGACATGAAGCATTTCACACAGGATTTTATGTTCTTTCCCATCTTTTATCTCCCTTTTCTGAAGACATGTCATCAAGAGAAAGCATGTTGGAATTGCACATGTGAAATGCCAGCTTTGCCTTTCAAAACTACTTCCAGGATCTCAGCTACTTCAAGTACCACAAGGACTAGTACACTCATATGAGGAACTGACCTTTTTTCCAGATGTCTGGTTTCTGGCTTGTAAAGAGAAAAACTAGAAAGAGAAAACTAGATTTCCGCCTACTTTTTTCCCTTCCTCACCTCTATTTTCAGGGGTGGATTAATATATTTTTTAAAAATAAGAATAGTAACTGTAAAGCAGTGTCAAGCCTAAACATGTGGTTCTGCAAGACCAGAAGGTTTTCAGGTTGCCACCAGCTGCCCCTGGACACCTGATATTTCTGAGAGGGTGTTTTGCTAACAGCAGCCCAAGGGGCACTGGCAGTTCTCCTTTCCATCTACCATATTTTTGACAAATATGTCAGCTCTAAGTTTTTTAAAGGCATTTTAAACAGTGCAGGCTTTGTGTTGCAGGCTGTTGAAACATTTCCACTGACTTCTTCAGTTGCAGGAACTCCACCAGTACCCTCTGTTCTGAACTGCAATGGCCAGCTTCAGTGTGGCCTTGTATCCTTTTATTCCCAGCCAAGTGTTTGCATACCAGACTGATGCCTTCACTTCTAGCTTTGCCCCCTCCACTTCTGCCTCAGCCTTGTTTGGCTGACCTGTGGAGCAGCCAGGTTTCCTAGAGGCCAGGCACAACAGTGTGAGTCAGCTCCCAAGTCAGGAACGCAGCTCATCTCTAGTCACTTCAGAGGACTAGAGCAACACCACACCCTGCGTTTCTTTAGGAAAGCACCTAGTATCTGGGATGAAGGAAGCTGGTGAGATTTTCCCATGTGAACTCTCTTAGAGACCCCATGTGAACCTACCTGTCCTGGCAATCAGTGAGACTGGTTTACAAAATGTCAGTGCTACACCAAGGACACCACTGATGCTACATAGTTCAGGTTTCAGGCTGCTTTCAGATGCTTGAACCCTTTTCTGACTGCATTTGAGGATGTTTTGATTGGGTACGATGTCCCCAGGCAAGCCACCAAATGCATGACTGTGTAAACAACACTGTAGAGTGTTCTTGATAAGAGGTCTTCCCTGGGTAGGTCTGAGCTTTAGCATTCACTGCACTCCTCAGCTGTGGAGGAAATCAATGCATCTCCTGAGAGGCAATTCCTCAGGAAAGGACAGCTATAATTTAGAGCAGCTGGTTTCATAAGCAATTACTCTGCTTGAAAGAAAACCATACTAAGACACAATTTATGTATGCTGTAATAAAGATAAGAATTTCTCAAACATGTATAATTTTTAACATTATATGCGAGCTAATTACTCTCATAGAAACATAAGATTGCTTCTTAGGCTCCAGAGAGCAGTTTAATCTAATGTGCTAAAATATAAAGAAAATATTTGTTGCAAAAAAGACAAAAGTTATTATCAAGGCATTAGTGCCACTGTTTATCATCAAGGCTGATTAAGAGGTGTTTTGTGGCATACTTCTTCACTGGCAAGATTGTCTCTGTGTTTCAATTCAGAGGAGACGTGAAAGTGCTATTCCTGAACATAATCAGGAATCGATTCTCCCTGACACCACCAAGCAATTACAGTACCATTAGGTTCCATTAAGGTGGAGACACTGCCAAATATAGACTCAGCAATTAAAATACTAAATGAAAGTTTGTTATCACCATACTTTCCTATCTTTTGTGCATCAAAAGAAGACTTGTCAAACCAAGTCAGAACTAAGAATTTTGACTAAAACTCATAGGAATCAGAAGTTCACAAACTTTACCTAAATTGTAGCAAAGATATAAGCCCTGAATGAAATGAAAAAGTCACACTGACCTGTGTTATTCTTCACTTGAAAAGATTACTGGAAGTCACCTATTAATCCATTTTAACATGATACACAGTTGTTGTTTTTAAATTATACAGAGGGTGAAAGATGTACCATTTCACTTCACCTTCATTTTTACATACTGAAACTGTTCAAAGAATGATTTTTCCTGAGGGAGAAAAAACCTCCAAGTAATCAGTGATCAGGGTAATATAATTCAGTCTGGGAAATACAATAACTAGCAGGAAAAGTGCCTGAAAGCAATTTCGGAAACATCTAAAATCACAGGGGGCATTGTAAGGTCAGATTCTGAAGTTAATGGATAGATTCTTAAACCCTGACAAATTACAACTGAAACTTACTTCTGTCTGATGGTGTCTTTCGCTGGACACCCATGTTTCTGCTCCACACAGAATGCATTTGGAAACACAGCACATCATGGCACAAATGGTGCCATGTGACTTCCTCCATCCTGGTACAGCTGGTGCTCTTTATGCCTACTTCCACCCATGCCATGCTATTACAATGCATCAGCCAGCTGGTTCCCAGTGCACTGAAATACTCTCTAAGAAGCTGTTCTGAAGACTACAACAAAACACCAGATTTATGATCTTTAGACCACAAATTTAAGCAGTACATGATGTATGGTTACCTTCTCCCAGAGCTGATTTTCATATTGAAAAGAGCACATTTGATCTCCCATGTACAAGGGGAGCTGTTTTCAAGCTGCCCATGTCAGTGCCCTCCATGCCCTGGGATGGGAAAAGACCTTGCCCTTTACCAGCCTTGAGGGCTACCTGGGTCTCAAATTAGAAGGGGGCTTCATCAGAGAGAGTCCTTACACCACCCCATCATGGGCAGTGTCAAGTTCTGCTTTTCTCAAAGCCACCCCACCACTGTGGGGTCCTTGGCTTTTTCCCAGATGGGGTGAAGGTTGGCTCCCCATGGGTTCTCCATACTTTAGAATGGCCTTGCAGGCTGGAAAAACCCTAAGTTTTCTGTTGTGTTCTCTGTGCTTTCCCTGCTTCAATTTTTAAAACTTTTTTCTTGTAATTGTTTTGTTCTGTTTCTGCTGCAGCAAATATATATTTCTGGACTGCAGCTCTGGGAGAGATTCAACCCAGCAGGTTAGTATTAGCTAATATCACTGGATACATCTCAAAGGAGCTAAAGTAGAGTTACTGCTACCAGGGGTAGAGCCTGCATCTTCCTGTTCACTTTAATTTGACTTCAAGAGAAGCCAAACTACTTCCTGCAGCCTGCACCAGACAACCGTAAATGCACATTTTTTGGTTTAAATGCACATTTCTATGTGTTCCAGCATTACCAGAACCCAGGGACAAGGAGAAGGAAGGCATCTGTGCTCACCTGAAAAAACAATCTAGAACCTCTCCTCCCTCGAGCATCTGGAAAGTCTTGCTGTGTACCCAAGGGGTTCTGCTATTGTGAAACAGCAGAACTTAGCCAGATGCTTGCTGCAGAGTGCCCAAATGCCTGAACTTCCACAAGCCACAATCTATAAGGATTAAGACACAACGCTGCTTTTTCCCATGCTGCCACTGTCAGGGGATGGCACAGCAGCAGGTTAATGGTGTCAGCAATAGGCACTGAGTGTACCTGGGTTAGAGCAGAAGTTCCATTGGTGGTGTGACTACAGAGGATAGTAAGGATGGTTTGATTTTAATAGGCAAATGCAGGCTGGCTAATGGCCCCTTCCTAATGAAAGTGCTCTGCTTTTGAGCCAAATCACTAATCTCAATCCATTACTCTTATCAGTCTGTAGATGCTGGAAAGAATAGAGTTCTTTCTACTTTGTATTAAGAATGACAACAGTACCATGGAAATAACCTGGTAAATGGTCTGTTCAGATGGTAATTTTATTTCATGCACTGAAAAAAAAAATGGCACCAAAAACTTCTAGATACTGAAGTATTTTCTGTGACACACTAAAAAATGTATATGACTTGCATTAATGGAATTAAACTTAGACAAGATAAACATTCAAATTATCCTTGAATTACAGTTTCCTTCAAGAGCACTACACTCTCTAAATGCCAAGGATCTTTCAAGCTTAGATGCAGTACAGTTAAAAAAGCCTTTCCTACCTAAGCTGTGCTGCTTTTTTTCTTCACAGCACTTCAAGACTGAAAGATTTAAAATAGATTGAAACAACCACAAACCCCACGCTGAGGACAGTGTTTTGTAACTCTCTCATTCCTCCCTCATCTCTCCTAATCCTGACAGGCATGCTACCTTGACTCTTTGTTGTGCAATTGCCATATTACATATTCAAGAATTTACCAAACATATTGCCCTGCCAAACAGATATGTAGGATTTGCATAGGTTGCACTGGAAATAGAAAGGGGCTAGCTATAAATTTATTAATATAGATGAATTGTTCTTGCAGGTGTGTAATGAGAAAAAAATGGAATAAAATAAAAAGCATTCAAGGATGAAATGTTCTGGTTTAAAACTCACAGAAATAAGCTTAAATGCACTGGGTATAAAAATGCTAATAATATTTTAATTATATTTAATTTCAAACTAGGGATGCCAAATCTTAATTTCAAGCTTTGAATAAACACAACATTTAAATACTCATGTTTAAATATTGAAAACATTACCTTATCTATTCTTTACATGGGTATAATCTGAGAATGTGGATTTAACCATTGATTTAATGGCTTTATTAAACTGACAACAGAATACTATAACTGCAGAGAATCTTTATTTCCATACTCTGTTGTGAAGATCAATCTGCCCAGCAAGCAATTTATGCAAATTGACTTTAATGAGAACTCTTCTCTGCTTTACTAAAAATATAGAATCAGATACTTTATATCTTATATTGCTGACTGGTTTCTTGTAGTTCTTCAGTAGTTTTAGTCAAAATTAAAATTAAAACATCTATTTAGGACACCCACTTATCTGTTTGACAAGTTGATTTCTTGTTTCTGGTGTGATGAAAATGATTTTGGGAGAGGGAAATGAATAGACTGTTTATATTCAGTAACAGATTGTGTGCACCTGGCTGTCCACCAGTGATAATTGAAATTCAGAAGAAATTAAACTCTCAGACTCCCATTCTAATCACATCCTCTCATAGTATTCTGTGATGATTACATAGTTCACTTGAAGGAAGAGTAGCAAATATGGGAATTTGGGATCAAGGACTAGGAAAAAGTGCAAAAAACCCTGTAGGCGATATCTGTAATTGTTGTATGATATGGTGAGGTTTTTTTTCCTCTTCATCTGTTGTGTACTAAAGGCATTTAAAATTTGAGTCACTCTTATGTAGTTTTGCAAATACTCTGAAGTTTGATGCTTAGCCTCTGAAATATTATTCTTAACATAAGTGTAATTTTTCTGCTAATGTATAGATCAAAGCATGAAGAGGGGATCACAGAATCATTTAGGTTGGATAAGACCCTTAAGATCAAGTTCAACCATAAACCTAACACTGTCATAGATGCTGAGAAAACCTCTATCCTAGAGACCAGCAGATGGTGGGCAGAGAACCTGCAAGAAAATGGGCAGAATCCTGTGTGCCATTGTTGCCTGGAATAAAACCAGGCAAAAATACTTTCCAGATGTTATTAAGAGTGATAATATAAAAAGCAACACTTTAATGAAAGCTTTCAGGTGCACAAAATAACTCTGTGCACATATGATATAGTATTTCTACAATTTTTAGAAGGTTAATTAATTAGCATATCCAGCAGGTACATCCAATAGAAGATCCATTGCCCCAGTAACCCACCCTTGGGTCAGCCCCTTTGAGTCGGTCCAGAGGCTTCCTCGCCCTATTTCTTGTTATGTTTCTTAAGTTCTGGTGGAAAATAAGATGTCATTGTCAAAACTCCATTCTTGAAAATGAGACTAAACAGAATTTCAATAATGTGTTATGAAGGGTTAGCTTATTGTTCTAAAATGTGAGAGAAAGGGCAGGAAAAGTACTAGAAGATATATAACTATGTACTTGCAGTCTACAAAACTATGAGTATATGAAATACATATATAAAAGAAAAAATCTTTAGGCATCACCATGACTGACAGTAATTGGAAGAAGTAGGACCTGCATAAATTGTAAGGACATAGTATGAGTTAAGTAAAACAAAAAGTCATGTAGGCTAAAAATATTATTTAATATTTTTATTGACTCTTGGAGCCTTTAGAATATACTCCTTATATTACATGTCTTAGAGGATTTTTTTATTGCCTGTGGCTCCTAAAAATAAGTTTTTTATGAGCATAAGACTTGTCTGCATGTTCTAGCACAGGAGCTGTTTTTGAAACTGCATTGCTGTGAGGGAAGGTTCTTACTTGAAAATGCTATTACTGAAGGGGTCAAAGATACAGCTAATCCTATGGCTGTGATCATAAACCAGAGGGAATATTGTTGTTTCAATGTGATACACTATTGAAAATGACTTAAAATACATTATTTCCCATTATTTCCTAGCAGAAGGTGAATGCAGCAGTCAACATTTTAAAATGTATCCCCTAAGCCTCCCCATGCCTACAGGGTAGTGTGGGATTTTTCTCTGCTACAGGATAGGTGGTTGATGTAATTTGTCACGTAATCTCTCTTTATAGTCAAGGCAGAAATGGGCATGTTGAGAGCCAGCTTCTCCCACCCAGATAATTAGCTTAGATTAGGCATCGCACTTATAGATTGTCAAAGGTAGGGGAAATTTTCCTACCTCTTAAAAATGGCCTGATTTTTGAAACTCCTCTCGAGAGTGGAGATTGTAGTTTACTTCAGCGTCTCAATATGGGTACAGGTTTCCAGCTTTTGACCCCAATGTTTAGAAATGTTGGCAAAGCCAAAATTGAATAAAACGCTTCATGTGACATGCATGAAACTTCAAAGTTTTTAAATCAAAAGCGTGATGGGGTTCCTTTGGGTTGATGATGTGAATTGACAGTACTACTGGAAAAGATTAGGCAGGGTGCAGCCTGTATCAACAAGCCACACTGGTGGTCCTTTGCTGAGGCCTCTTGCAGGCAGTTTGAAGGCTATTCAAAACCAGGATAAGTCATTTGCTCCAGTTTTAGCTAGAGTGGTCAGCGTAGGTTGTTGCATATTTACCACAAAAGCAGCTTCTTCAATACAACACCACACTGGCTAGACACAAGGAGTCGTGGCTTGGGCATGCTCCACCGTGTGGGATAAAGTAACACGGTGAGAAGCATACAGCCATCCTAAAATCATATGGGTCCTTACAAAACCAAGCAAAATACCAGCCACCAAGGGGTCACATCATTCACTATGTTTGCACTGGGCTCTTATTACTCTCACCTGAGGACTCAAGAAGCCTCTGTGCTTTCCAGTAAGGGTACAAAAAACCAGCAGCCACCAAGAGACTGGGATGACCTTTTGTAACTCATGGCTCTCTCAGCCACTACTGTTTTCCCTGTTTTTTCACTACCTTCAGTGGTAGGCAAAAAAAAAAAAAAAAAAAAAAGAAAAGAAAAAAAAGAAGAAAAAAAAAGAAAAAGTGATAATGTTCTCATATGAATCATCCTTCCCACTAAACTGTCTCCTTGAGTGGCAGTTGAGTTTGTTAGTCATCCATCGTTTCAAAATTGTGGGTGGCAATTATCCAGCATTTCCTCTAGGTGTCAAGTCACATGGATAATCCCCTGGGGTGTGTCATTACACCCACTGGAACTGCTGAGGTTTTGATGTCACCATCCTTCCAAAGCAGAGGGTATGTGTTTTCCTTTCAGGCTGCAACTGCAAAGTTATGCTGGGTTTCTGCAGATTTTACTCACAGGGCCTGCTACTTTCACAGTCTGTTACAGCCTCTGTCTAGTAAGTCCAAGCTGGTAACTTCATCAGTGGCTTTCTTCTTCAAAGATGAGGGAAAAACACTCATCCTGAATGGAAATTGAGCTGCTTAGCCATACATACATAAACAGAAGTCAAATAACAGAAAACTAAAGTGACAAATGAGATTCGCATTCATCATTTTAGTTCATGAAAGTGGCTACTTTGATTTTAGCCTCAGCAATCTTTGAGCATAGCTAGCTCAGCCTCTTTGTGTCCGCAGAGAGAAAGGTGAGAATGGAAGGGTCTCAGGCAGGAGCAGTGTGGATTTAGGAAGAGCACTTTAGAGGGAAATGTAGCCCAGGTGGATAGCCAGTGATAAAGCAACAGGGCAGCAGCCCTTTCTGGGGAGCAGAGTAGTGTCTCCACAGTGGTCAAGGTCAGTCCCTCCACTGGGGTCCTGCACAACCCTATGGGGTTTATTTTGGTCTGTATTATTATACATGGGACTTGGTGAGCCTAGCCTCACATTCAGGGACAAAAATCAGGTGCAATAGATGCCGCTGTCCAAGATGGTCTGGTTTCATGTGATTTCATGTCCTTGATGTTGGAGATCCCAATGCTCTTGGGTTTGGAGGTGCTTTGCACCTACCCCCTCCTAGACTGAGCCCTCCAAACTGCAAGGGGCTGTCATCAAGCTCTAACCAAGCCTTCCTGAATCATTTCACCTGTCTGACCAAATCTCACTGGGATAGTTAGGTAGTCCATACTGTTTAAAATCATCATATTTTCCACCTCTGTAAAGACATCTCAAAACATGACCCTTAGTATGTGTATATAATTGCCACATAGAACCAAACCCCAAATATCTGAGCAATGTGTTCAGATTGTTATAAGCCCTTCAGGTCTCACAGGAGTCTTCCTCCCACCACAGGGGGTAGGGTTGGAATCACTTTTTTCATTATATTAATGAAAGTCTGCAGCAAACTCATCAGTTCTAATTCCTCTGACTGACATGTCAGAGCAGCAGGTATATATCTGTGGGGTTAGTTCTGGCACTTTCTGTCTATAGAAATAAGAAATTTCCATAGCTAGTTATTTCTTGATAGTATTGTGCACGTTTAATTCTGTAATGATAATATACAATGGTTGGCCATTGCTTTTGTTGTCTACATGAAGATAGTTTTTATTCCAATTCAGTCAATCTGGGTTATAGGAGATGCATTCAAACAGACACAAAGTGAAAGACTGCCATGTAGTATTATGTAAGGCTGGCTACTTGAGAAGCAGCACCAAATCACTGGTACACGCTGCATGAGAGCCTGGATGGATGTCAGCCGAAGGTAGCCGGATGTATCTAGACAAAGCTTGATATGGTTTACGTGCAAAAAATTCAGTGGTAACAATGACAAGTAACTGTATGATCATTATTTTTATTTTTCTCCTCATTTCCTCGTATTTTCATCCTTATTTCCTCTTATTTGTAAATAAATTCTTGCTAATATAACTCAGTCTGGTACCTGTTGCTACAGTGAAGTCCCCATTCAATGAGAGGCTTCAAGATTTGAGGTCCTTCTCAGAATAAATCCATTAAATAATGAAAGCAAAAGAAGGAGCAGAAAATGTCAAATATTTTGATGAATCATCCTCTGATTAAATTTTTGTCATGTAAACTGAAAATTATAATTCCATAACTACTATTATTTAAAGAGGTTGTTTTTATTGTAAAAATAGAAGGAGGAATCAAAAGAAAAAGTGGAACACAAAAATCAGCAAACTAAAAAGAGGACAGGCATAATGAAGAATAGAGAATCGAAACAAACAAGACAGAGGTAACAGAAGACAAAACTATCATATATCACCAAAAAAAGAGTGCATTGACATTCATATTGATTTCATGTAGTTGTTCTTTTCTCTGCACATCATTTTTGGCCAGTGTTCAACTCTGGGTTAACTAAACCTTCACTCTATTATCATAGTGCTCTTTATGGTTGTATTTCACAGAATCATGGTATCAGAGAATAATAAAAAAATGCTGAGTTGGAAGGGACCTACAAGGATCATGAAGTATAACTCCTGGCACTGCACAGATCCAAGAGTCACACCAAGCACCTGAGAGCATTGTCCAGATGCTTCCTGAACTCTGTCAGACTTGGCCCTGCCAGACTCGGCCCTGCCAGACTCATTCCCTAGGGAGTCAGTTCCAGATGAACCCTGTCCCTTCGGTGAAGAAACTTTCTTTCCCTGATATCCAACATAAACCTACCCTAACAGCCTCATGCCATTTCCTTGAATTGTGTCAGGGGTCACTGCAGAGAAGAGATCCGTGTCTGCCCCTCTGCTTCCCCCTCTAAGGAAGTTGTAGACTGCAATGAATTTTCCCCTCAGTCTCTTCCAGGCTGAACAAATTAATTGATCTCAGCTGCTCCTCCTAAGTTTTCTCCTCCATGTTTGGCAAAGTTTGGACAACATGCTGTGTACCAAGAAGAAATGAAGTTTGAGATTTGTTGGATTTTCTTGCTGTTCCAGATCATTGCAAACTTTATTGATGCCATCCTATGACATTTAAGTCAAAGCATGCTGGCTGCAGAAGATTTCTCAGACCTATAACTAGTGGGGTTTTGAGTATCTTCAAGGATGGAGATCTTCACCCAACCACATTACAGGGAAAAAGGAGGGGGTTTAGGTGTAAATGGAATTTCCAGTATTCCAGTTTGTTCCCTTTGCTTCTTGGCCTATCACTGGGGCACCACAGCTCCATCTTCCTTACTCTCTCATTGGATATTTATAATCACTGATAAGACCCCTCTGAGCCATCTCTTTCTTGTGCAGGCTGAGCAGACCCAGCTGTGTGAGCCTCTCCTCACAGGAGGGATGTACCAGTCCCTTAGTCATCTCTGTGGCCCTTCAGTGGGATCATTCCTGCTTGCTGTAAGGGGCCTGGCCAATGGTCATATAGAAGGGGATCTGCCAAAAAAAAAAAAAAAACCAAAAAAACACCCCAAAAAACCCAACCCATCAAAAGTAAAACAAAAAACCTCCAATGTTTGCCCAAACACCAAACAATGGGTCTCAAGGAACAGTTGCAGGCTGCCAGAGAGGGAGGCCAAGTATATGTTTTATTGTGTAATCTACATGCCCCTCTGATTGCAGAGGATTTTGACTCTCATAATCATTCTCATTCTAGAATTTGATTTTGTTACTAGAGAAGAGTTGGATAATGGTGGGAAACCTGTCTGAACAATTTCTCACAATGTGAAATTACCTGGATTTTAGTAGCTGTTATCTTAGGCAAAGAACAGGTTTCACTGTTAGACCAGAAAAAGGAGACCCAGGAAACCTCATAATGTTTACACTTGATTAACAAATAAGATGCTAATGGTTGACTGTGAACCTCAGGGATAAACTTTATGGTAAAAGTAAGGAAGTCAAATGTAATTAATATGTTAAAAAACCTCAGGTATGTGAAACTATATTTAAGACGTTTGATTTTTGGCTTTGTCTATGTGTCCACAGTAGTTCTTTGCCTTTCCTCTGAGTATAGCCCAATGATTCTTTGATTTTTTTTTATTGTAACATATATTAAAATCTATCCCAGTGATTGAAAATGAATGAAAAAATGTCCCACTGGAGAATGGGAATAGCAGTAAAACTTCTGTTTTGTAAAGACAGAAAAAGTGGAACAGTTGGCAAAATTCTTTTTCCCCCTTTTACTTTTTTCTTTCCATTCTTTTTTACCTCCTTTTTTTTTTTAAGAGGAAAAATTTCTCTTTGACTACAAATGATGAAGAAGCAAAGCAAAATTTCCAGTCTGTATGTATCATGCATGCTCTGAGAGTTATGAGTATTGGATGTGTATTTCTCTTATGAAGTCTTAAGGGATTTTGCTAGTGAGAAATGATGAACTACCTCATTAAGAAAGAAAAAAAATCTCCCTGAGACAGCATTAGACTCTAAAAATTCTGTTAATTTACCTAGTTCTCATTTTGCTTAAGGACAGCAGAGGTAGCATTGCATAGATAAAAACTAAATTCATTTTTCAGTCACGCAATGTCTGCCTTTAAATTGGGGAACCTTTGACCTTGGGTATTTCTGCCAAGATTGATTTTTCATATTGGTCCAGCTGAAATGAATTATGGCCAGAAAAGTATTAAGCATGCTCATTTTGACTTTTTTTCTCCACAGTATTTTCCTAGCATTGCATCATTAAACCATAAGTTGTTTCTGTGCTTTTTACAGTGCTATTTTCTTTCTTTCCTTTTCTTCTGTTTCTTGTTTTTTTCCCCTGAAGATTTTAGGCAAAAGAGAATTTGGGATCATGTAGATTTGGACAGTTTAGAAATTAAATGCAATCATCAGAACTGGGCTTTAGAAGTTGTTTTAAGGTATCAAAATAATTATTTTTAATGTACCTATATTTGAAAAAAAATATGTAATACTGCACTACTGAGATTCATAATAAAATACTGAATGTCAAAAAATTAAGGACATTAAAAATTTACTGACTCCCTGTTGAAGATACTCTTTGAAAATAAGTTGTCAGTCTTAAAAATATTTGAAATAGTCAAAATACCTTCAGAGTTGGAAAAATTATTATTATGAAGACATTTAACCAGGAAGTGGGCAGGAAACATTTAACAGGAAACCTGAAGAGTGAATTCTCACATTAGGGTGAAGCTATTTGTGGCTGCAGCGGTTCATACATGTACTAAGGTACAATAAAAAAACCCTGTTGTGGTTTGATCCACCCTAGGAAGTGAGAGAGCGCTGGTTCAGGGATTGTCACCGTGTTGAACCAATGAAAATCATTTCATCTCTGTGAACACCCATTTCAGGATGGGAAGGGGGTGGGGTGTTCCTCTTTGTCTTCCAGCCTTCAGAGAGTGAACAGGCTCCTCTCCTCCCCCTGGCTGTGTTGAGGGGAAGGGAGGCCTTCCCTGGCCAAGGCCAAGGCCGAGGCCAAGGCCTGCCATGCGGCCTGGGCTGGGGTAAGCCTGGACAGCATTTACCGGCACAGCTGGCACTGCTGTCTGAGCTTCACTGCTGTTGGATCTGGGCCAGCACAGCTGCCTGTGAGCTCTGGCCTTGGCTGAGCCCCTCATTCAGACTGGAGGGAAAAAGGAGGACTGTGTAGCTCACCAGGCTGACTGAGAATGGAGGGGTGGAAGATTTATCCCTGAGACATTTCTGGGTGCCGAGCCGCCCCCTCCCCAGAGAGTTCGACCAGGGCCACTTGATATCAAGAACTTTTCATTGGCTGCGGCTTCTGTAAGTGATGGGAGAGACAGCCTGGGACTTGTGATGCCAGTAGAAGATAAGAAGAAGAGATGATGGAGTGGCTTTTGGCCATACTTTCCTTGTAGTGGCCATAGAGACTGCATTAATGCTCCTGTAACTTATGGAAACTAGGGGGATGCAAGGTGGGCACTGTGTAGTGGAAATGCCAGTGCCAGAGTGAGTGAACAGAGGATTGAGAGGGTGTGGTGGTGCCCTCAGAAGAGGCTTCTGTTCTCAAAACCCTTTGCCCTGAGGTTGAAATGGGGGGGACTTGTGTCCCAGAGGCATCCTTAAAAAGGGAACCTTACAAGCAGTTTCTGGTCCATGGGTGAGAGCACCATCCGTGGAAGGAGGGCTTCTCAAATGTACATTTCCTCTGTATGGGGTGGGTCACTTGTGAAGAGTGCAGGCCACAAGAGACTGTATTTCTTGTGGGAGTTTCTATGGGGCACAAGGAAGACTCCTCTCCCTTAATATTTTAAGCTGGGAGTTCCAGGGTTTTTGTCTCAGAAAGTTTTAGTAGGAATTATGGTGGGGGGGAGGAGTAGTGGTTTAGTAGGTTCTTCTCATTTTAGATTTTGTCTTTTCCTTTTTTTCTTTTCTATATAGTGTAAGTTAATAAAGTTTTTCTTTCCGCTTCTAAGTTGGAGCCTGCTCTGCTCTATTTCCGGTCTCACTCACAGCATCATTTTAAAGAACTACATTCTCATGGGTGCACTGGCATTAGGCCACCAACTCAAACCCATGACAACCCCAAACTTAACAAAGTCAGTAACTGTTTTTTAGTTCTCTATTGCTAAGTAATCATTATGTTTGCAATTTCATTCACGTTCATGGATGTTGTTTACAGTGACTGGGGCAAGCTTAAGTCTTAATAATCTGCTCATGATACAGATGATTCAAGTCACTTTAGCATTTAGAAATGACAAGTTAAAGCCTTCTGTGCATAATAGCCGAAGAAATAATCTATCCCATTTCCTTGAAACCAAGACCAAAACTTGGACAAGAGGGAACATGCAGCTACAGCTACCACAAAAGCAGTGGACAATTCTAATTGCCATGGAAGGCACCAATATCTGCACAGGAAATCCTGATGTTGTGTGTTCTTCATGAATATGAAAAGTTCCTAATCCAGGACACCTTCTATGGAAAAGAAGAAAGCAACCCTGCATGTATTCAGAAGGAGCTCCTCCCAAACACAAACAACAACAAAGAAAACAATACACAAAGATTACTGAAAATGCACTAAAGAGCATAAAAGACCCACATGGGAGAAAACTGGACATATTTGCCCAGTCACATTGGCCGTAAAACCTCTAAATACAGTCCTGTGTTGGCAGAGCTGTTTGAAAAACACAGGAGAGAATAAGGATGCCAGTAACGAATGGGAAAATGCAATAAGGACTTATATCTGCAGAGAACTTGGCTCATGGTTTGGGTTTTTTTCTTTTAACATTCATTTGCATGTTTTGTCAAGCCCATTTACAAAGACATGATTGGATATTTTGTGAGCAAACTTCCTTTGACAGAAGAGTTAACAAAACAAGTTGATTTTCAATGATAAAATGGGCTTCAAGGGACACAGGTATCTACTATTTTGTAACCATTGGGAAGCAAACTGTGGGCTTTATGGGTTTTGTGTTGCAGCTATGATGCTCATTACATCACTAAAACTAGCTAATGAATAGCTGTAAGCATTAGAGTCAATACAGGAAAGTGAAAGACCTGCTTCAGAATGCTCTTTAGAAGCCTACCTGGACAAATGAAAGAGATAAGTCACATAACTATTATTGTAATTTCATACCAGAACTTAGAGGAACGACAACAAAAGAATATAGAAATTATTTGGGCTGATGCCATTAAGAAAGCTTTCTGACTTCTTTGCTTTTGCCATCAAGATGCTGTTCACTGTCTCCAGCTGAGCACTACATCCTCACTGAGGCATCTCTCAAGGATAACATCTGGCTTTCCCCAACAGGGACACAGAGAAAATGCATACCTGCAGCAGTGTAGCTCTGCTGGGTGTGAAAGAATGGTAGGGCTTGCCTACTTTCATGAAATCACCTGTCGCAAATGAGACCAGACAGATCTTGGGAAGCTGTCATCAACATTGCGGCAGGGTTGGTCCTGCTCTCACTGTGTGGAAACAAAGGAGGCCTAGAAGATCCTACAAAAGGCAGCAGCTTCACTCCTTTGTCTGGATATTGGTTGAAGTCTGAATAATCTTCTTTTGAATGTGCTTTCCTACCAGTGCCAAATATGTGCTACCTCAACAAAGACCTCAGAGTATAGTCTTTTCATAAACTGGTGAGCTATTACTTCTTTGGTTTTGTCCCTGTGCAATGCTGAACTCATTTTAGCCCGTGGATACATATCTCTGGTATGATCAAGCAATGTTCAACTTCGAAGAAATGCAAACATGGGAAAGTAAAGCCCTGCACGGTCTCTTTATTTAAGAGGTTTCCAATCTTCCTTAAGTGACGGAATTAAGGGCAGAACCCTTTTATGAGCTCTAGTTAGTTGGGGCATAGACTATGAATTAAGCCAACTTGCTTCCTTAAAGTATTATGAGTTTTGCATCTGTGTAATCTTTGTTACAAGAAGAAATCGTTATGC
This sequence comes from Acrocephalus scirpaceus scirpaceus, assembly GCA_910950805.1. Classification (NCBI taxonomy): domain Eukaryota; kingdom Metazoa; phylum Chordata; class Aves; order Passeriformes; family Sylviidae; genus Acrocephalus; species Acrocephalus scirpaceus. Next base: position 128,167,579 of record OU383773.1, read on the forward strand.
AGTTAAATAAGAATTAATAATTGCCTGCTCTGTGCATTAGTAAAAGTGGATATTTCAGATATATATGTTGGGGGTAGTTCTTTGCAGATGTGCCTGTGCTAGTGACAAGCTCAAAGTCTGGACCCAGGTCTCCAAGCTGAAGGAATTTGTTTGTGAGCATGGAGATAAACAGCTAGAAAGTATATTGTTTCTTGTGTCTTCCTAGGAGAGATCGGTTTTGACACAAGTAATAGAGCAAGCTGTGTCTGTCTGCATGCGTAGTGGTTTCATGTTTGCCAAATTTTGTTTGCTAAATTTAGTGTACTGCTCTAAATATTTTTCCTACTGTGGAATAGGATTAGGAGAAAGAAGGCAAAACAGGCCTAACTTAAAGATAAAAAAAAGAGATTCATTAACACACCAAACGGAAGAAGAAAAAAGAGAAAAAAAAGGGAAGCTTTCAAAACACTCCCCTCCCCACCCCCAAACAGTTCACTTTCCCACATACTACATAAAGAGACAAAACCTGTAATTTTTCAGTCAGTTTCACTATTTAAAAATAATCTTTCATCAGTTCTTTTAAGAAAGGAGTCTGTCTTAGAAAACTTCCATGGAGAATTCCCACTGACAACATAGAACAGCTCTCTTGTGGGCCTTCAACTCTCACAAAGACAGCCGCCCTGGAACTTGCCTTTTGTGAAAGTCCCTCCCAATAGCAGATTTCCCAACACTGCATATGGGCCATATCTGCTTTTTAGGGGTACTGTTTAAGAATGCCTCGTCTAGTATAAAACAAAGATTCTCTTCTTCTATCTCCAAAATCATCTTCATCTCAAAAACAAAAGATCTTCTCTTCCTTAGGAGGAGAGGGTTTCTTATCACTTTCAACTAGAACTTTGCATCCCCCCTAAAAAGCATGATTATGTTACAGGAAATAGTCCATTCTCCATAGTTTACTGAAGACATCCAGCCAAACTAGGCCACTCCTCTTCCTTTGTCTTACTAGTCTTTTTACTCTCTCTTCACTGACTTTAGTCCCGTGCTATGTCTCCTTATAATTCAATCACTTTGTTTTCACTGCGGGAAGGCCAGTGCTGTGGAAGTTCCATCTGCTGGCAGGAAAGAGTGAACACTTGCCCAGGCCTGTGGTGGTCACGTAATCCCTGCCTGGCGGCAGCAGCCAAAATGTCACAGCCATGGCAGTGTAGGAAAGCTCAGAAAATGGCAGCCAGGATCTCTTGTGTGGCTGAGCTTTCTTCCCCCCCACCCCTCGGTGTCATAGGGGTGGGCACAGCCCAGCCTGGGCTTAGTGCTGCTTCAGGCAGGGGGGCCCGAGGGACATCTCCCTCAGCCCAACTGGCGGCATGGGTCAGGCCTTAAGGTCGGCTGGATGTCAACAGCTGTGGCTTCCCCTTCCCTGTCGGCAGCCATGCACAAAAAGGGGCTCAGCCGGCCAGGCCGCTTCCCGTGGCTGCAGCTTCCAGAGACCTGGCCTGGCTCCAACAGGCTGGGCCATCCTGGTCAACCCCACCCCTGCGGGGAGGAAGCCAGGACTGGCCCCTTACCTCCTCCGAGGCTAGAAGCAAAAAAGGGTAGTTTGGACAAGGTCTCAGCTTTATATGGTTATTACCCAAAAAGTATCAGTTTCTCAGTGGTCAAATTACATGCCAATAGCCAAGAACCAGTCTCTGATAGGCCTTTGCCCCCCTCTAAAACAATTCTGAGGTCCTGACAGGACAGTATTCCATATTCCTCTTTAACCAAAAAAAAAAAAATTGTGTTAACCCATAACAGCATGCCAGAGGACCCATGGTGAGTGTGTGGTCAGAAATGAGCTTGAAAAACGCTTAATTGAATCCTGTGTAATCCAACAGCCAGTAACACTGGGAATGACATCAAAATAATACTGTATAACCCTAAATGTCATGAGCTATCCTTTACATGAATTAGAAATTGAGAAGCTTTTTGTTTGATGATCTTGGCGTGGTGAGCAGTGAGAATATCCCTTGAAAGATACAATTAAGTCTAGCCTGATGCTAAGTCTAACCTAATGGTGTCAGGGAGCAGATTACTTAGAAACTAGGACTTAAAAGAAGATAAAATCTTCCTTTCATTTAGCAGCCAAGGCTATCACATTGGGAAGCTCAGCATGAGAGCTCTATCCAGCAGGCTGTCCAAATCACTGGTTCCTTGAACTTTTCTCACCTCAGAAAGGTACCTAAATTACTCACATGCTCAGTGACAGTGGATCTCCAAATGAACCTATGCCACTTGTCCCATGTGGTGTTCCATGTGGGAGGTGAGGCTGCACCCCGAGGGCAGTGGCTGGTGCTGAGCACACCTGTATGGGGTGATCTGACCTTCACAGGCACTGGCATTGCTGCTTCTGCCAGTCAGGAGCCTTAGCACTCATTTGTCACTGAGAGAAAGGCTGTCCTCTCTTCTGGCCTGGCAAGGAAGACAGGTATTTCCACAAACCAGTTCATCCCACTTTGGATGCGATGAATTACTCTTCCTTCTCCTTGATCATTGAGGCAGCTCAGACCATAGTAAAATACTAATTGCAGCTAACAGTAAAGTAGTGTTGTGCAAACATAGTAAAAAAAAAACTTGTACAGATATTGGAAAAATTAAACATTATCATATCTGACAATAGCAAAAGTAAATAGATATATTCAAGAGCTTTTTCTGAGCAGCCATTCTGTACTGCTGCTTTAATCTATTCATTTAAGAATTGCTTTGCGTAGAATACAAATTGCAGAACAGTGTCTCTCAAAAGAGCCAATATTCTTTGGAAAGTTTGTAAAAATCGTGTCCATGTGAGACAGACTGGAGTTGGGAAGCAGTTCTGATCAACTTATCTGTAAGCCCATACTGGCATCATCACATTTCCTGCTCAAGGAGAAGACAAAAAACTTTCCTGAACTATCCTCATGAGTTGTGAATTATGGATGTATCACTGTGAACCCTTGAATTTCTGTCTGAAAGTTAAATAAAGCAGAAGAATATACTTTTTTTCCCCTTTTCTTTAGTATTTAGATTCTCTGCACATATCCTTCTATCTATTCTTTTTACATGGCTTTTGTTTACCTACACAGCCATGCAGACATATAGCCTTGAGGCTCTTCTGTATTTCCCCTGTGGTTTTAACACTTTAAAGAATGTATGTTCTGCCTAGATATTGATACTTCTTATTTACTGAGTAATCAAAGGTGCTTACGCTTCAAGCTGTTTGTACTGCTTTTTACACGTAAATATGTATTTTCTTCAGGAAAATTCTGTGTCTATTTCAGGCACCTGATACTCCTACATTGCCTTTCACTGAAGGTCAGTCACTGGATCCAACAGCTTCAAATCCCATTAGACAGCTTTTCAAACATGCTTCAGAAATAGTATCTAGACTTGCAGATACCTACAATATGAAGCATCTCCTTGTAAAAAATAACCATTCATTTTTAGTGCAGGATTTTTTTTCTAAAAATTCCTCTGCAGAAGAGTGTTTTTGTTTCAGCCCACTTACAAGGGTTTTGGGAGCATCTTTTAATAACAGCATGTTCCGGAATGCTGGCAGTCTCCCTAGAAAATTGTCCACAGATTCCTTAGTTTTAGTTGTCTTAAGGATAAGGACATTTACCATGTTGACATCCATTCCCATCAGTCTGGATGCTGTTTTCAAAGGGATGAGGCTGCATTATTCCTTAGAGCATCTCTGCCCTCCGTGGCCCTACCCTCAGCAACAGCCCTGTCCTCTGACTCTGCAAGGCTCCTGCTTTGTGTGCATGCTTAGGAGGCTGCGTGCCTTGAGCTCTAGTTAATGTTTAATTAAACAGAAAGGCCCAAAGTATTAATAATAAACTAACTCCATGGCAAGCAGAGGAAGACACATCTGCCAGAAACGTTATCCCTTTGTGTCTTCTAGCAATTCTTATTGTCCCTGCTGCTTTACCAGAGTATCTAGCATCCCAAACAAGGAGCACACTTCCCCCACTCTCCTCCCATGTCTCCCAAACAGTCCTGTTACTTGATTTTATCTGCATTCCACAGAAGCATGCCAGGGGACTGTTCCTGCCTCATGCCACTGCTCTAACAGGAGGTCACTCCATCTGGGCTCTTACAGGAGCTGTTGTTCTGCACAGTCACAGGTAACCACCACTGCACATCTCCACATCAGTTTTTACATCTCCACATCAAGTTTTTCCATTACTTGCCCCCAGGCCCCAGTAATGTCCCCTCATATACAGAGAAATGCTTCCACCTGACATACTCCTGCTTTCATCTTTATTTTCTCTATTTGGTACAGGTCAGCTCTGCAGGCAGAAATCTCTTCCACAATCTGTATGTGTTTCACACAATAAAACATGTGCGGAGACATAATCACCCCAGTCACCAGTGACAGGCGAGGACCAGACACCAGGTCTCCAAATCCCCAGGGCCAAAGGGCTCCTACATTCCTTGCAGTAATGGTAATGGTGAAGAAGATGAGAACTTTTCTTTCTCAGTAAGGCTAATCTGGAAATATCACAGCAGTTAGACAAATACCTGGCAGAAGGAACCCAGAATATAAACACACAGAGTATAAGAGGAAATAAAGGATAAGTAACTCACAGAGAATCACCCAACAGGCCATGAAAATGTCCATAATGAATTTTCAGCAGTATGTGTTATCAGTCTTTTGGCCTTCTGAAATGCTTCTGGAAGGAACCCAACCTTTTTTTGGTTTTCAAACTGTAGTATTAGATAGCCCAAAAGAATTAAAATCCCTGCTGCTGTGTAACAGTGACAACTCATTTGGTGTGGGGTGCATGCATTATGCACTAGGTGTGAGCCACTCCGACTATCCACAGGGCTCTTCTGGAGCCAGCTGTGCCTAGTTCTCATACAGCAGTTGCTGAGATCCAGGCCAGCTGCCAGGCTGCCCTCCCAGCCTCCTGCTCCCTTACCCACTCACCACTCTGCCTATGCCAGGCCTCTCTGTCCCTCTCCAGAGCTCTGACGCTTGGCTAAGCTGCTCCAATTTGATTTCCATCCTTCTTCAGGGTTCCTTCAACTAGAAGAAAAGGAGGGAAGAAGAAATCTCTGCTCAAGCCCTACCTTTGTTACTGCTTCCCTCCTGCCTCTGAAGCATGTGGCACCATCTGGTCACAGGACAGACCCTGAGCCCTACTAAGTAGATAGTCAGGTCTTCATGTGCATCACACACCCGCACCCAAACACTCACACACCCTCTCCCTTTCCACAATCTCTGATGAGAATGTTTTTGTCCTAAGGTAAGAACGCTCATGGGTATTGCAGGATGAGCTGCCTGAATGCTCACATAATTAACACATTCCAGAGATGGGAGAACTAAAATGTTTGTGACTGACCTTGTTGCACACCAGCATGCACAAGGCTACAAATTAAGGCAGGAGACTGGGCCAACTGGGCAGACTGTTCTCAGGAAGTTGCAGGGTACATCCAGCTTGAAGACAGAAAACACTGTCTTTTGAATGGTTGAGTAAAAGTGAGAAGATCCAGTCAAATATGGAGATAAAATCCTAAAGTAGCTACATAGGTGCTTTGCAATGGTGAATTCTGCAAGGCTGAAGATTGTAAACCTGTACGCTTCTAGCCTAACCTGCTTATATTATAACCCTTTTGGCACAGGCTGTACACCAAATCTGAGGCTAAGTGGACCTAGCCACCCTAGACTTCTCTAAGAAGTTCAGAAAGCAAGGGGATCTCACTGAAGCTAGTTGACCCAAGAGGAGGGATCATCAAGTGATTATACTATAATAGATTGTAATATATGATAGACTTTTGATCTAGATACCACTCTGACAATACTCAGATACTGTATTTGCAATAAATCTAAACATAATCATTCACATGATCACTGTGTCCTACTTTTCAAGCCTGGACAAGAGCCTTATTTTGATGACACTACCACACAATGTTGCCTGTCTAGACACCTGAAGGATACCTGAGGAACTACTGCATGTGAAACCCAGAATGCTGTCTTTTGAGAGGAATCTCTGGAGATCACCCAGTCCAACCTTCTGCCCAAAACCTTCTGCCCTTCTGCCAAATTTAAAGTTAGATCAGATTGTTCAGGGCAGTGTCCAGGCAAGGTACCTCCAAGGACTTGCCTGCTCAGATGTTTCTCTGGGCACCTGTTACAGTGTATGACCACCTTCATAGTGATTTTTTATTTTTCCTACTGGAAAAATACTTTCCTAACTAGAACTACCCTTGCTGCAACTTGAATCTGCTGCTCCTTGTTCTGTCACATGCACCTCTGGGAAGAGACTGAAGAGACTGATCCCTCTTCTGTGTCTCCTCCAAGAAGGCAGCTGAAGAGGGCAGTGAGCTCCCATCGCTGACAGCTCTTACAAAGGCTGGGAGCTTCCCCACCCCTCCTTACCCTTCATGTACTGCAGCCCCACCCCTATCATGGTGTCCTCCACTTGACTCCCTCCTGTGTGGCAAAGTCTTTCTCTTACTGGATAGCCCTAAGCTGCACCCAGTGCTCCAAGTGTGGTCTCACTGGGTGGAAGAGAGGAAGATCCACTTTCCTGCACCTGCTGACCATGCCTTTGCCAAGACATCCCAGTTGTTAGTTGGCTTCCCTGCTGCCAGGCACAAAGCTTCCGTGCGGGCAGCTTGTCCACTGAGTTGCTGAGAGCACTCTCCGTCCTCTCATCCAAATCACCAATAAATATCCTAAACCATTGCAGCCCTGGTACCTCTCCCTGAAGGATGCCACTAGTCACTAATCTGTCTGCTGGACTTTTTATGGCTGAACGCAACCCTTTGAGACTGGCAGTCCAACCAATTTGCCACCTAATTATTCATCCACAAATCCAGGCCTTTATTTCACCAACTTGGCCTTGATCATTTTAGGCAAACTGTGTCAAAAATGTTGTAGAGGTCAAGATAAACAACATCCACTACTCAACCCTCATCCAGAGCCAATAAGGCAATTAGATTGGTCAGGGGTGATATGTCCTTGGTAGATCAATGTTTGATGTCCAAATTATCTTCTTGTCTGTTCTATGCCTGGACTCACCTCTCAAGGGCCTGAGGTCAAGCTGACTGGATTATAGGTCCCTTTTAGGCCCTACTTGAAAATGGATGTAACATTTGCCCTCTCCTTATCATCAGAACCCTTCCCTGACGATCATGACCTTTCAAAGACAGTAGAGAAATGTTTCAGAGTGATCAGCATTTTTTGGATGATCCCCTGCGTATCTAATTTGCTTTAGTGGTCCTTAACTTAATTACCTTCTACAGTGGGCAATGCTTCTCTCCCCTAGGCTCTGCTACTCATGTAGATTAACTGACAAGAAATGTATTTTCTTTTGCTACAGGTAATCAATATTATTTTAGTTGAAACTTCAGTTATTTTTGAAAATTGTGGGGTTTATATTAAGTCCTTGATGGCTTTGCAATTTCTGTATCTTTTGCCCAGCCATTGCATCAATAAAAAGTGTCACATAGCTATAATTATTAAAATACTTTGCTCCCATCCAGTGACTTGATATCTGGGGAATTTGCATGAATTAATGGATAAATATGTTTGATTCAGGTGATAAACAAATGACCAAATTACACCAGATGTGTGGAAAGTTTCAGCATCTTGTCTTCCAATAACAGTCTGAGATCATCTCTGGGTCAGATATACAGCCTCCTGGAAACTTTGAACCTTCTATGTCTTCCCAGGAGTGCCTGATTAGAGGACTGTGTTACTCAAATGTCAGGTCTTAAAAATACTCCGTGTTTACTGAATAAAAAGAGCTCGACTGCCTATGGAAATTTTAATTTTCAATGCAACAGATGGTAACACCAGACCAGAATTAATCCAGCTGCATCTGTAATTTCGTGCACACAACAGAGAGCACAAGTTGGTCACTTTATTAGGAATTTATAAGAATGCATTTATAATATGTTTTGTTTATTAGCAGTTTGTTATTTGTTGCTGCCAAAGCTTGAATAGACAAGACTGAGACCTGATATTTTTTTTACAAAAGTGTTTCAGAGTAAGAGAAAGCGTTAATGGCAGATAATGTTATTGGAAATATTGATAAAGAGATTAGTGCTTACAAACTGTTTTGAGGCTCATAAACTGAGAAGCTGAAACCTTACATGCACACAGCCTGTACAAGGTCACGCTGAATAACTGCTCCTGTGGACTTGCTAACAATATTATCTGAATGACTTTTAGTAACTTGCATGCTTATTCATATGTGCAGAAAATATGATATATAAATTGGGATTTCTTCCAGAGGTTTCAAGATGACCAAGCTCAAACTAGCAAAGACAATCTTTTTTCACCCAGAGCAGTGATGAATGATATCTTCTCTTGTCTCATTGACTTTGACATAGAGAAAGGAGTGCTTTACGTTTGAGCTTGCCCTTTTTATGGAACTCTGGTCAGAAGAGAAGGACCTTTTCTAACATTGAGTAAAAGAAAAATTACCTCAGAGGAAGAGGCATCATCTGACTGCCAACCAGGGATTTTGAGGGAGAGATTTGTCTTTGTACAGTATGAGACTGAAAAGAACACCTGAACTTAGACTCCTGAACTAATGTCTAATTGAAAGTGACCTGGACTTCAGACCTGAAGAATGTGAGCACCTTGAAAAGAAATTAATGGGATCTGCAGGAAATGTGACCTTTCTGGTTTGTGGAAGTTCCAAATTATTTAGAAACTAAATAATAGTTCATAACTCTTAATAACTTACTGAAGCAACTATGTGTTTTAAGTAACACAATTTAGAGATTTTAGCTTGAATTGCAAATGCTCTTGCTAACCCATGTCCCAGAGACATTGCATTGTGCATAGAGACAGACTCCATGTCCTGTGCAAGAGAAAATGTATGTATAACCATGCATTGAAACAGCTTTGGTTCACTGTAGGGTGAGCCCTCTTTCTAGTTAGTCAGAGGTTTTTCTGGGAAGCACACACAGAGCTTTGTTTCACAGCTCTTCTTGCCTCCTTGGAGCACAAAAACCAAGTTTTAAAGAAAACTCGCGTCGTGTGCATGAATAAACACAGAAGAAAAGGTAGTGAGAGACACACCTTGATAATCCTCTTTGACAACAGGATTTGTAAGATTATATCCTGAAGTTCTTCCTGATGTTTGGGAGACAGCCCCAGGTGGCGACGTGGCCCATTAAACTGACAATAACCAACACATGCCTAGTGAGGATGTGTCTAGAACCTAACACCCAGAGCTGTTCCTGCCTCAGCCTACTCTGCATGGCCCTGGGCAGGCCACTGCCACTAACCTTTGTATTAATAAATACTGGTCTATAATTAAACTGGTGTATTAATACATATTTTTCACTACTTCAGGTTATCTTTTCCAGCCATTAATGTCTTTGGATTCCTACGTTCTCAAGTCAAGGAGATCTGGGTCTCTCAAAACAACAAAAATATATAAGAAAAGGGAAGAAAAAAAAAAACCAAACCAACAAATTCAAAATAAAATTAAAATTAAAATAAATTAACTAATAAATAATTTTGATGCCTTATATCTGTTGTTTAGGAACAAAGCAACTTATCCCACCACATGTTACTTCCATATGAACAAACAAACAAAAAAAAGAGCTTAAAGCCAAGCCTTTATTTGCATTTTCCTCCGTCACTTGTGAGACTTCCAAATGCTGTGCATACCAGGGAGAAATGGTTTGTCCAATAAGCCTTCTTCAGGCAGAATTCCTCTAGTGGACATTAATAATGGAAAAGACATAAACTCTGTCCTGAGCAGCTTTTTATTAAATACACATCTTAGAGCCAAAATGCCCAAACAACCTGAAAATACGATGAGTTTGCTTGGAGCTGTGTTCAAGCATTCAGTCCCCTGCCTTGTCATTCACAAGCAGAGCATTTTGCAGTGCCTAGCATCCTGCAGGACCTGCTCCAAATAGCTGAAATATAATGGCTAGAAAGAAAATAAGGGGGAGCTTTGAAAAAGAGATACAGACAGAAGGGTGTCATTGAAGGAATGGAGTAGCTTATTAGAGAAGCGCAACATGAAAAGCAGGTTAAGCAAGTTATTAAGCAGAAAAGCATTTTATTAATCCAAATCCATGTCCTTGAATGATGTTTAGAGATATGCTCCTTCTGATAGTCTTCAGTGTACCAGGACTGAAGCTTATGAGATGCTCAGACTGACTCAAAGATGAAATAGGATGTTTCCATTTTTACATGGAAATAGTAGCAGCAAAACAAAATTGTTGTAACAACAGTATCTGTATATCTCTGTTTCAATGGATGTCCACAAACCCAGAAATGGATCTGATTCTATGCCAATCTTCATGGTGAATCATCACTAGGGGGTTTCAGTCTGTTGGCACTATGTTAAAATTTCCTGAATTTCAGTGTAATTGGGAAGATGCATCCTAGTCACGCTCTTTTGTGGGTTGCTCCCTATTCATTCTCCTAAGGGATCTGGTAGAGTCCCAGTAAGGTTTATTAGACCAGGAGATGGACTCCATGATCCTTGGGGGTCCCTTCCAACTCAGCATATTCTGTGTTTCTGTAATTCTGTGATTTTTCTTATTTTTTTAATGTAGCTCCCAGTCCATATTAAGAAAGGGAGAGAAGGCATTAGCACAGCTTTCATTATGTTCACTGTTCTCCCTCCAGCTGTCTCCTTGGCCACTCGTCCCCTTTCTGGTACACTATCTGGTGATCAGCCTGTAGTTCAGACCAAAGTCAAAAGAAAACTCACTCTTCAGAACTCTTGGCTTTCAAACCTCCAAATCTCTTTCAAAGCTCCAAAGGAGCTCTGGAGCTCCTTTCTGAAGGGATGCCTGCAGGATAGCAGACAGTTTCATGGCTGCATCAGTCCTGAAGTGGCTGTCCATCCTTAGAGATGTGCAACTGCAAATTTTATTCTGAATGTCCCTTAAGTGTTTCAGTGAGAACACTGAAGTAGCATACACCTAGTAGATGAAGTTTCAGGGTTTGTTATTATTATTCTCACTGCTGATACAAATATTTTTCAATGAAACATTACTGAATACCGAGTGAACACTGAATTTGAATGAACCTCAGGCAACCTTAGAAGCACAACAACTGGCACATATGTTAGGTGTACCCTCCTAGTAATTGTGAAGAAGTGTTATTTATAGTGTTCCTTTTTTGTCCACAAAACATACAGCACGTGGCAGACATGAGCTGCTTGAAAAACCCTCCCCTAAACCACAGCTACTTTATTCTGGAAGGAGACGACAGCTTTCAGCCACCAAAGAAGCTGGCCATGCTAATCTCTGAAAAACAAAACCACTTTAAATAGTCAGGTAGAGATCTGCTGATCTCACTAGCTGGGAGAAGCCAAGTCTGTTTCAATCTTTTATAATTTGAAAGGCATTTTCATAATGGATCTTCTAAAAACACACTACAATTAGCAGATTTACAGACTGAGAGTGCCTTTGCCACACAGTTAAGTCACAAGATGATGGAAATAATGTTAAAATGAAATAGTGAAGAAGCAAAAATTGTAATATGACTGAGCATTTGAGCACTGTAAGAAGAAATTTACAGATGACATAATGTTGTGGTTTGGCCCTGACTGGATGCCAGGCACCCCACAAAAGCCATCTGCTCACTCCTCTGCTGCAGCTGGACAGAGGAGAGAAAATTTAATGAATGGTACATTGTTACAGTGAAGAAACGGTGATGAAGTACACACACCTAGTTATTGGTCATCAGAAGGCTTCTTCATTTCCTTTTGTGGCCTCTTTTATAAAATGGTCTGCAAAAGAGGCTTTGATTGGTCCAAGAAGGACTCACTCTCTTCCCCTTTTGTAAATACTAGGTGACAGAGATTGTTTGGGGAATTTTGTGTGAGAAGAGCGAAGCTCCCATAGTGTTTACAAAATAACAAAGACATTATTATGAAAATGGGAATTTGTTCCCATGGGAATCAGCATACAATAACTAGCAGTAGAATTCTGAAGCCCAAGAAAATACAGAGCTACAGTACATGAGTTGAAATAAGGACTGGGAGAGAGATCCCTCATTAAAGACCATCAAGGGCAAAAAAGGCTCAAATTAGAGATATGAAGTGAATTTATTGCTAACGAAATCAGAGCAAGATAATGAGAAGAAAAACGAGCCCTTATAAACACCTTTCCCCCACCCCTCCCTCCTTCCAGCTCCACCCCCTACCCTGGCAGTGCGAGGGGACAGGGAATGGGGGTTATGGTCAGTTCATCACCCGAGGCTTTTCCCGGTGCTCAGGGAAAGGAGTCGTTCCCCTGCTGCACCGTGGGGTGGCATGGGAGACATTTCTCTGTGAACCTCTCCAGCGTGAGCTCACCTGACGAGCCCCAGCTCCCTGTGACCTGCTGCACCGTGAGTCCATCCCGTGGGGAACATCCTGCCAGACTGCCGCGGTGTGGGTCACTGCTCCACGGGCTGCAGGCCTCCAAGGACAGGCTGCTCCAGCCTGGGAGCAGGGCCCCTCTCTCCATGGGTCTCCCAGAGTCACAGCCTCCTCCCAGGCATCCACTTGCTCCAGTGTAGGGCTCCTCCATGGCCTGTGGGTGGATCCCTGCATGCCCATGGCCCTCCATGGGCTGCAGAGGCACAGCTGCTTCACCATGGTCTGCACCATGGACTGTGGGTGGATTTCCACATCCCCATGGCCCTCCATGGGCTGCAGGGGCACAGCTGCCTCACCATGGTCTGCTCCATGCGCTGTGGGTGGATCTCCACATCCCCATGGCCCTCCATGGGCTGCAGGGGCACAGCTGCCTCACCATGGTTTGCACCAGGGCCTGCAGGGGAATCTCAGCTACGGCACCTGGAGCGCCTCCTGCCCCTCTTCTGCACTGACCGTGGTGTCTGCAGGGCTGTTCCTCTCACCTCCTCCTCTTTGCTGGCTGGAATTAAAACTGCACCAAAACCTTTGTTTTGATTTCTTCTAAAATATGTTATCACAAAGGCATTACCATAATTTGTAATCAGCCCAGCCTTAGCAAGCGGCATGTCCTTCTTCAGACCCTCCAGGGACTGGCTCTGCCAGAGACTGTGGAAGCTCCCAGCAGCTTCTCACAGAAGCCACCTCTGTGGCCAAAAACCAGGCCATGCAACACCATTACACGTAAAAATGTATTTAAGATACTTAACTATCTCTGATCCTTGAATTCTCAGGAGTAACAGAACCAAGAATGTCAGAAGATACCAAGCAATATTCCTCACTTTTTTCCTAAACTGTTTTTTTTCTCTAGACAATGTAAACAATTTTTCCAACCAGCATCCCATCAAGACTTCCTGCTGTGTTAAATGTGTCTCACCCTGAGAGTCACACTTTGGTACTATGTAGGGAAGTAATGCCACTGCTCCACTAAATAAAAAGTCATCAAAGGGGTTGACACGGCTTCAACAAAATGTCAAAATTAACTGCTTCACAGCATGGATGGTCTTAAGAATACTGAAAGTACCTACTATCACTTAAGTATGAGTAACATAATAAGCACTTATGACATGGAACTCTTAATACCCTTTTATGAGGATTTTCACCTATAGGAAAGAAAAAGACGCAAAAACTACAGCTGAGGGAACAAACATTCTGCAAAACTTTTCTACTCTTTCTTCTTAATGTGTATAGCCTATATATATATATATATATATATATATATATATATATATATATAGCCAACTATAATGTCTCTGATATTAAAAATTACCACCTTCTTGCATATTGGGGCCCAGCAGGACCCACGTGCCAGAGAACTGCACAGTAAAAGGTGATTGAGCTGTTACAAGCTATGGTCTCTGACCAAAGAAAGGAGCTCTTTCATGTTGTGAAAACTAGTTTTCTTTTTTTTGTCAGGGAAAATATGTGCTTTCCTTACTTGATATTAGTTAAGAAGATAATCACTGCAAAAAAATTTTTGTAGACATATCATGCGCTTCCCTTTTGGGAAGGGGATGTGTACACAGATTCAGTGAGCCAGCAAACACCCTTCCAAAGTCTTCTGTAAGGTTAATTTAGTTTGAAAACTAAGCTTTTTTTTCTGAAAAATTCAGACTTTTTTTTTTTCACCTACGACATCTAAGGTGGTGGTGTTTTGATTATGAAAGGAAATGGGACAGAAATAGAAGAGAAAATAGGAACACCTTGAACCACTGGAGTTTAGGGGCTTTTTCTGCTAGGATAACCAACAGATACATTACTGTGGTGTTGCTAACAGCTGGCACAATTCAAACCATTCTCTGTGTTCTGTATACTCAGCAAGTGCCAAACACAAATGCATCTATTCTGCAAACAGCACTGAGCAAAGTCAGCATCAGGTAACACACTCTCCTACAAGGATAAAATGGGCTGTTTTCAGAAATACACAGTAAAAAGGACTCCCAAGACACCAGCAAAATCAGAATTATATTTGGGTCCCCTCCCCCTTTCCATTTTCAGAACTCTTTTTTATGGATTTATACTGCAGAAATCTGATGTTCTATGATAATGATTGTTTTTGCAGGACATGTATTCTTGTGTTCTGTCATGGGCTCTGACTGCTTCTGTGCTTTTACTGACAGAAAAGCTTCAATTGCTTTGAAAGCCAACCCTCTGGCCTCCATTTGAACATACTCACTTCTTCACTTTTGTCTCAGCATTTCCACACCCCTTGCATTAAAAATACACAAGGAAACCAGCTCCAATAAATGGTTCTAGCCCTGTGTATGTATCTACGCACAAAATAGAGAAACACTTAGATATTTACATGCATATGTAACCAGAGGGGTTTTGAATTCTCATTTTTTAATGCTTCAAGTTCACTTGCTATATTTCTAGTTAAATAAATTTAACATGAAAGCCAAGAATATTTTTTTTAAAAATCATTTTTCTTCATTTTTTTCTCACTCATGAAAATAGAGATACAGAAAACAGACATAGGTATGTATACCCTGATAATAGATATACTATATATGAGGACATGGCCATTGCTGACATGCTCTCAGCATGAGCAGGATCAACAATATAAAGCTGTTGGGGTGGGGTTTTTTATAAAAGATTAGTGGTAAAAAGCAGCCTGACATTTGCTCTGAGATCTCGATTGAAAAGGACAGTGGTGCCTGAACAAAGGAATCAACCTGCCAATGCTGATGCTTACCAGGAGATTTGGGGATGTTTCAGGGGGAGTCACCCTAAAGGTACCCGTGGGTGCAACCCATCTGTCTGCTCAGAAATTAATAACAGATCTGAGGAGAAAAATCCAGATCTTTTGGCTGCTGATCAGTTTTTTGTTTCACCCAGAAAAAACTAAAGTATGGTATAGGCACGCTAATCAAGTAACCTTAAACAGCAGGATGAAATAATTATACAGTCTTTAATGGTGGTATAAGACACTGTTCCTGTGATCAGTCAGAGGGAGTAACAGGAAGAAAATCAGATAAGGATGGACCAGTCACTACCTTCAGCAATGGACACAGCCCACCAGTCAGATGAGACAAGTTTTCCTTGTTAAGTACAACCATGAGAGCATATTTTGCTGTTTTGTCCTTTCTTATCTCTGTAAATTGTGCTGACAACTGACCACAAATCTCACCTGATGAGAAAATCGTGATCTGTGTGATTTGTGCCTGCGTGATGCTCCCTTCCTCAGGGAGGTAAGGTTCATTCATTTACACTTGCCCCATTGCGGTGTTGGTATTACATGGGATTTGTGTCAGGGAGACACCTGTGAGCCTTGGCAAAGAGCAGGGGAGACAGGGCCTCCCAGGAGAGCAGCAGCAAGGTCAGTGCTGACACTGAGCAGAGCAAGAGTTCACCCTGCATCACCCCTGAGCAGCATGGGGGATACACATTGCTATATCCCCTTCAGTGGGACTGATTAAAAAGGCATGTTACTTGTAATCCTGATCTGTTTACAGTTTCATGCTAGTCATTCAGGTCAGGGGTTGTAATTAAAAAATTAAGGAAGAATAAACCTACCACTTTCCAGAACAAAACTGCTCTGCTAATGCTCATTAGGCTCATTTGTGCAGCAAAACATCCCCAGGGGACAATTCTGCACTTATAAAATAAACATTTTCCACACGTGTGATTAAGGACCCTCATAAAATATGTAGTCAAGGCATTTCTGCTCCATGTATGCCTGGCTTCCTGGCATGAAAGTACTTGCAGTGGATTGAATGCAACGCTGGAAAGAGAAGAGAGTGAGATAATAAAAAATCTATGGATTAAAGACAGAGATTGGCAGGGAACACGACAACCCATTACTCTTCTATTAGTACGTATTTCCACTGGGAACCAGGTTCTGAGAAGGATACAGGTTGTTCTCTCCAATTTGTAAATCAGAGGAGAGCAAATCTCAGCAGACCATTACTTAAAATTTATCTTTCTTTTGACTCTCTATAGAAATCAGAATTGAAGCCATTTATTATCTTTTCAAGTTTCTACCCACAAGCACTGTCTCTTCTGCAAGTTCTGAGGAATTTTCCCTAGAGCAAAACTCCCTCAGCACACATCGCATTCCTCAGTTTTGGAATGCCTTCTCCTGACCTCTTCTGTGGGTTGCATTTTGTGGGAGAACAAAGCCAAAGCAGTCAGGAGTCAGCCTGCTGGCATTTTAGAAAAATCAATGCCACCTGTCAACATAACTGTCTTGGACTGACAGCAGGAATATCAGTGAGAACAGCTCACAGCTTCACCAAGTCTAAAGTGCTGCTTCTTCAGGACTGAAGGGAAGAACTCTCCTGTTTTATCATACAGCACTCCTAATTACTCATACCCTCCTTTACAGATCTATGGCACACCAATTTATTAGACAATTACATTTATTATGAGATCAGATGTGATGAACCTATATCATCCTTCAAAGAATTTGGTTTACTTCTGCATTTTTGCTGTGTGGGTAATGTGAAACTGAACAGGGTGATATTAAATAATAGATACATCATATTTAGGCTGCATGAATAATTTATTTTTATGCCTTGTAAGAGGCAGCCTGCTCTCTATCTCTATAATGCATGTCTAGATTAAAGAAACAGTTTGTTCAACCTCAAACTGAATTTTTTTTTCAATTTTAAGGTAGTATTTTCAAAATTAATTTAGATATCTTGGAAAGAAAATAATCAAGTGGCTTTATTTGACAATGATGAAATAAATGTTCTTTTATAGAATTTCTGCTCATATTTTAATGTACAGTTTGATATGAATTCAGAAACACTTTTAAAACTTAAATAGTTCTGTGTCATGGGTTAAAATTCAATAACCGGGCAGAAACACCAATTTATGTAGTGGTTTCACGTTTGCTGAATTTTTTTGTTTGCCAAATTTAGTGTAGTGGTCTAAATATCTTTTTTCTGGGAAATATGATTATGAGAACAGGAGGCAAAACAGGCTTAACTTCAGGATAAAAACAGATAGATTTATTAACACGCAAAAGGAAAAGGAAAAATTAGAATCAAAATGAAACCTTTAAAACACTCTCTTTCCCCCCCACAACAGTTCACTTTCCCACATGCAACATAAAGAGTCAAAACTCAGAGCCTCGGGTCAGTACCACTTATAAAATAAGTCTTTCATTCAGTCTTTGAGAGAGAGAAGTATATCCCCTGATGTGTTAGGTAACTTCTACGAACAACTCAGTCTCTTTTGTGGCTTCTAGCCCCTACAAAAAGCAGCCTGCCTGAAAACTTCTGCAATTTTGTAGTCCTCCCAAATCATGTAGCTGTCCCATGTCTACATAATGGGCCATAGACTCACACTGGGGTTTCCCTGTTTAAAAATGCACACTTTCACAAGCAAAGGATTTCTCATCTTAAGGAGCAGAGATATCTTCTCAATTCTTCATGGACACAAAGGGCTTCTTCTTATCACTCTCTGTTAAAACATCTTATAAGATCACATTACAGTTTCTAATTCAACATTCACTCAGTAAATCACAAAAAAAAAATACCTTTGCTCAAAATCTACAAAGCATTTCCCCAATTATATTGTCTGCAGTTTAAAGGAAATTTTTGGCAAGTCACAATACAGTCTGTTACTAAAACTCAAAGGAGGTTCTCTTATACCTAAAAACTGATGCAACTTGTCATCTCTCCCACCTGAGAAGTCACTCTTCTTTTACTGACTCTGGTATCTTCATATTGTCCCTTTACCTCTCTTTAATTCAGCCTTTTCTCTCTCTCTGAAGAGGGTTAGAGTTTTAAAAAGTCTCAATCTGTGTCAGGAAAGAGTTAACATTCTTGCTGGGCCTGCAGACAATCATGTGGTCTCTGCCCGGCGGGCGCTGCAAAAATCTCAAAGCCACACAGTGAGAGAAGTTCAGAAACGGCAGCAAAAATCTCCTGCGCAGCTGGTCTTTCTTCCTGCTCTCCACCCCTCGGTCTCAAAGGGGTAGGCACAGCCCAGCCTGGGCTTGGTGCTGCTTCCAGGGGCGGGGGGGTCGGGGTAGGAGGCCTGGGGGCATCTCCCTCGGCCATGCAGCAGCGTGGGGCAGGCCCCAGGGTCGGCTGGGTGTTACCAGCCGTAAGTTCTTTGCCAGCAGCCGGGTGAAGAAAGGAGCTCAGCTGGCCAGGCACTGCTCTGTGGCGGCGGTCCCAGAGACCTGGCTGGGCCCGGCCCCCCCCGCCACCTGGAGGGAGCCAGGACAGGCCTCTTACCTCTGTCGAGGCAAAGGGCCAAGAGGGCGGTCACCACCAAGCCTCCGCTTTTTATATGGGTATCTCCAAAGAAGTCACGTCAGTTCTCTCAGTGGCCAGACCGCAGTCCAATAGCTGAGAACGAGTCCCTGATACGCATCTGCCTCCCTCCAAAGCAAGTCCAAGGTCCTGACAGGGCAGTATTCTATATTATTCTTTAACAAAAATTAAAATATTTCTAAGCCATAACATTCTGAAACTGAAATTTTTACTGACTTGTGAAGACAACATTTTTCCAAAACACTGTTCTCACTTCAGCATTACTGTTTGCCCCTTTGTGAGCTGCAGCATACCTGATATAAAAGTCCTGGCCAAACCAGTATCTTATCTTATGTTACATCTTAAATTTGTTCCAAACAGTGCCAAAGACTGTGTCCCACTACAGGGTGCTCCCTGTAAGAGACTTCCATAGCCAGGTGAAATCATTACCTTTTACAGTAAAAGAAAATGCATTTTTGACCTTATAATCTGTACCAATTTTTCTTATTAACTATAGGGGAATGTTATAAAGTCCATGGCAAAATACATTACCCGCCTAGAGATGGTTTCTTCCTTTATGAAAGATGCATTTTTTTGTTACTCAAAAAGTTCTAAAACAACAGCAAGGTTGCAGAGGGATAATGCCACTTACAAGAATCCCAGCTGAGACATAAGCCAAAGAAGATTTTTCTTTTCAGTGATTGCTTCCTTAAGCACAAAGTAAACTTCCTTTTTTGCTTTCTAACATAATTCAAAACACTTTGCCTGCCTTTTCCTACTTTTAGTTCTTTCTTTCAAGGTGACACAACTTGATAAATACCAGCTGAATTTGCAGTCTAACCTATCTGAATTTCTGGTTTTGGTTAATAGAGTGGTCAATCAAAACAAACTGAACAATCATCCTCTTCTGTCAGAAAGGATTTTTTGTGGTCTCTTTCCTATTTGTTTTTATTTTCCTTCTAAACTGAAACATGCATTATTATTTAACCAGATCTCCTTGCTAATACTCATGTAGGAGGGGTTGATACAGTGGCCTGCTCAGAACACTTTGGGCCAGGCTTTCTGCTCTGCTTTCTGAAACATCCCTAAAAGATGCTTTGGAACAAGTATTTAGATCAGTTCCATAAGATCTACCCCAACAGAACTCTACCATTCCAGTTATACAGCAAATCACACAGACAATACCAGCTAAGAACACCGATGTAACTTTAATCCAGACCCATTTGGGCACATCATGATAAAACTTTTAGTTACCTAAGCACAAGACTCTTTCTGCAAACTCTGCTGCCATCAGCTCTGCTGTGTACTGCTCACGGCAGCAGTGACTGCACTTTGTGGAAAAGCCATCAATGCTCCCTGCCTTGCAGCCTGCATCCCTCCCAACATAGTGCTCCACTGGCCATGGGACCTACCTTGGTGTTCTGCCTCAGAGAGGATGCAAGAACTCAAGCCACTGAAGCACAGTGACACAGAAGTGTCAACTCGTGCATCTGCCCAAATCTTTTTGCAGAACTGTCTTCATAATGCTTGAATATCTTATGGGCAAAAGCTGGATTTTGTTATAGAGAGGATCCTAGAGTGGGAAACATGACGATATTCAATGATAGATATATAGATATATAGATATATAGATATATAGATATATAGATACATAGATATATAGATATATAGATATATGTATGTATGTATGTATATGTGTTGAAAGCATTTATGCAGTGCGTGGGTTTCTAAGTGCTTCTAAAAGCTAATAGTCCTCTGTCAGTTTTTGCTTCACAAAAGCCCTTTGAAGTCCTTTAATAAGTAATTAAAATATATTTTAGTAACTATCGAATGTTTTAGAGGAGGAGTTTGCTTTTGATCAAGCTGACATAAAATGCAGCACTCCCCCATGGCAGGCATTTCACTCTCTCACTTTTATTAGTGTCTGTCTCTACTGTTGATTATAGCAGATGGAGTTCAAGGTTCCAGTTTACAAAAACAATAAAGCTGTCTGAGTAAGAAAGAATAAAGAAGGAGGAAACAGAACGATGGGACTAAAATACACCTGCTGTAGCTGAACTAATATTGAGGAAAGCTGAACACATTCTTTAGTTTTTTCCTTTTCTGAATATTACAGTTCTCATTTTGCATTAGTTTGTCTTTCTTTAGTTTCTCATTGCAGAATGCCTGTGATGCCAAGCAATGTCTGCAGGATTTGGCACTTCACTGGAAAAAAAAGACAAAATGATGAGAGATGAAAAATACCTGTGTAAACGTGCCAGTTCCCTGATAGGGGCAGCATTATGGTTGAAATAATTTCTGTTCATCTAGTGCCTCACGTATGCAACTTTCATATGCATGGACTGAAATTGCCATCACAGAGAAAAAGAGATAATGTAGTATGTCATATCTACATTCTTCTTATTCTGTACAGATGCAGCTTTGCCAACCCACCAAATAGAGTCCTTCGAAATGCCTGTCTTCTAGATAGATGGAACTGTTACAATAGCACGACTCTAAAATTGCTTGATTATTAGATTCAAATAATGTTGCCACTGCTCAGAGACCATATTGAAACAGAGGACAACAGCATACAGATGCTAATACCCTGCCTTTCTCAAGCTTTTACTGTAAGGAAGCTATCTCATTTGTTTACCTATGAAGGTTTAATCAATATTAGATTTGAAAAGCAAGATGAATATTAATAATAGGCAAGGAACAGAATACCATCCGTGCAGAAGCTGCTTTGTGAAGCTCGCTGTTGTGGGAAGACCTCATTTTGCCTTCCTGATCCTAATTGTCAGAAGTCCTTTTGCTCACAACCAAGCTTATAACCAAAGCCAAAGTGATGTGATGTGGGGTAAAGCTGGGGTGCCCCACGACATCCCAGCCTCTCCTAGTCTATCCTGGCTTGTATTGCCAAAACCCAAGTAGCTGTGTGGGCTTGCACAGCCTCAGAGACCTGTGTAATGCTGAAAAGACTCCTAAGAGGACCCTTTAAAGAGGAAGCCCATGAACAAGCCAAGTCCCAGCCCCGGCAGCCTGGCCAAGCACACTGGAAAGCATGCACCACTGAGTAGCAAGACAAAAAAAATCTCCTTCGGGCTCATGAACTGGGGACAACCTCCCTGGATCCCAACAAGGAGGGAGAAGAGAGCCTCCATAGGTCTGCAGATCCCTGCAAAGAGCCTGCTCCAGCATGGGATACCTGGATATCTGCTCCAACATGGCACTCCACAGGCTGCAGGGGTGCACCATGGTCTTTACCACAGGTTGCAGGGGAATCTCAGCTCCAACACCTGGAGCACCTCCTCGGCCTCCTTCTCCACTGATCTTGGTGTCAACAGGGCTGTTCTTCTCACATGTTATCACTCTACTCTTCTGTGACCACAATTACATCTGTGCAATAACCTTTTTCTTTCTTAAACATGTTATCACCGGGCATTACTACCATCACTGATGGGCTTGGCTTTGGTCAGCAGCAGGTCCATCCAGGGATTGGCTCTGTTGGACATGGGGGAAAGCTTCTGGGAAGTTCTCACAGGAGCCATGCCTGTAGCCCCCTCACTACAAGAACCTTGCCACACAAACCTAATACACTTAGATTTAGAGCTCTTAAAGTTCCAGAAGCATTATCTCAGTTGCAGAAGCGGAGTGGCTGTCTGTAGTTAGTGCCTAGAAGAGCTTTAGAAATGCAGCACTTTTTTTGAATTCATAATTTTTGGAAACGCGGGCTGGGGTGGGGGGTGGAAGGGCAATAAAGTTAAAAGAGAGAAAATTTTATGAAACAAGTAACCAGTTTGGTGCTCTGTAGATTGACATATTGGAGAAAGTCACAGAATCACAGAACATGCTGAGTTGGAAGAGTGATGTTCATTGAGCCCAACTCTTGGCCCTGCACAGGACACATCAAGAATCACACCATGTGCCTAAGAGTTATGGCCACCCAAACCAGCAGGGTTCTGGGACAAACGCATAAACACTGAGAGATTTGAGTCTGCTTTAAAAAGGAATTCTAAATAGGGATTTTGCTGGTCTTTTCAGCTCTTTAAGGGGAAATTATACAGAAGATGAATTCATACTGCTCTCAGACCTGCACTGTAAAAGAGGAAACAAGTTCTAACTGAAGAAAGGGAATTAATTCAAGAAAAAAGGTTTCACCACAACACAAGTCAAGAACAGGAACAGATGTCCAGAAGTTGTGGAATCTTCATCCTTGGAAGCATCCAAGGACAGACTGAAGACACTGACCCTTGATCTTGCTAGGAGCAGGGGCTTGGAGAGGATGGCATCCCATCCAACCTACATGATTCTGTGATTCTAAAAAAAAAAAAAAAAAAAAGGTTCTCTTTCTGCCTAGTGTATCCTCATACCCAGCAAAATACCTCTAAATTATAAAAACAACATTAGGTAAATCAACCTTCCCCAGTTTCTCTACTGCTTGTTCAACAACAATAGATCTGTTAAATGCTATTTTTCTTTGGAAGACCGTGAATCACTGTCCTTGAAAATAACCTATCCATTTTGTCAACAAACCTTAGTCCATCTGGTTTATGCTAGATACACTCATTTTATTCAATTAAAGTTTGGACATGCTATCTATCCAGCAACAGAGAAAAACATTGCTAAAGACAGTTGGTCCAGTCTGATCTCTCTCCTCTGTGTAAGGGCAGGAACTTCACTGAAGTCAAATGAATTTATGTTGGCATAATAGTGCTTCCTGGAGGAGTAGAACAGACCTTGGCTGCCCAAGGCTGTTTGACAATAGAAGAGAGAAGTTCAGCAAAAGCTAATGGGTGTAAGCTATAGTGCTTACTTCTATAGTCCTTGGGAAGACAGAATCCTTCTGCAATTAAAAATTTCATGCCCAGCTACATTGAGTCAACAGCACAAAATCACCTCTGGCAGAAGAAAGACCTGTTCACTGGGTGCTGATGGGAATTGCTGTCATATATGGGCAAAGCATTCAGTGTGTTTTGTGTAGGGTTACAGTGGTAAACAAAGGCTCAGGAAACAATCTAGAATTCATCTATCTTTATTTTACTTTTGTTTGTCTCTACTAGTGTGAATTAGCTCTGCTACTATCTGAGCTGATGGAAATGTTGAAACACAACACCTGCAACCATCACACTGATCTTTGAGGAGGCCAGACAGAATGAAAACTGTGGGGGCTTGTTCCCTTTTGTGGATGAAGTTTGATAAAGAATCTGCTAGCATCTAGCTTTGCTTAAGGTAAAGAGAGGGATTGCTTGTGTTTTGTTCTGGGGGCCAGCAACAGGAGATAGATAGGAACACCAGCATGTGACATGCTTCTGGATCGGTCTGTGTTTTCTGCAAACATTAACTCTGGTCTTAGTCTGCGCACTCATTATAGTCATTATAAATCTAATCAACACACTACAATCAATGAGAGGAAAGACAATTTAAAGAGTTTAAAAGAAAATTCTGGTAAATGAGAGCTGAAGCAGTTCTCTTCCAAGGTGATACAGACAAAAAGGTTTAAGATGAGAGCAGTGGTATTATGCATACAACCTCAAGAAAGCAGCAGAAAATGCTTTTATTGTAGCAAATAAAAGAACTTTAACATTTATTAAGATTTCACCTCAAGTTTAAAGCCTTCTATCAATTTATGTTCCAGCAATGCACTGCTTTAGAACTTCTGTAAGTCTTCATAAGGAAGACATGAATAATGGCTTCAAAAATACAGATGCAAATAGCTAATCTGAAGATTTGTAAAAGCTTATTTGGAACAGGGAAGAGAGCTACAGAAGATTGCCTCCATGAAAATTAGCCTTAGAAAAAAAATTGGCATTTCTTAAACTAAATCACCTGAAGTTTTGTAAACCTTTAAGAAAATAATCTAAGCCCAGTCTTTTAAAGGTATGCATTTTCAAGCATATTGAGACTAATTTAAATTACAGAAGGTCCTTTCTGGTTGAGCAACAGCTTTCAGTCTGAATATCACTTTTGGTACAATAGACTTTTATACAATTCAAAGTGGGTTTTTGTGACATCCCAAATTAGCTGAAGTCCTTAATGGGTACTGCACACTGAATCATTAGAGAATATAGAAAATATACATAAATGTATACATATATTTTTTTTCTACTTCAGGCAGAAGTTCTGGAGCTTTCTTTATTTGTTTAAACTGAGTTCTCTGTTATTGCCTCACGTCACACCTGATATTTTTTCTGAGTCTGTGCTCCTTCAACTTTCAGTTTCTGAGAAGAGATGAATCACCACCATGTGTGAGAGGGAGGCAAATGGAGGGTGTCAGCCCCATGTAATTCTGCCTTGGTTTTGCCCTATATCCCACAAGAGGCTGGTTTCAGGGCAAGAGCAAGGGTAGGAGGGGCTTTAGATCCCTTTCTGTATTCCAGATGTTGGTATGTTGAGTGGGTACAGACAGGGGACATGACTTGTATTCCTTTGCCAATGGCACATCCCTCTCTCACAACACCATCCCAAGGCAGCTGGAGCTGGCAGGACATGTAACAGGGACACTGCCTTTGCTGCTGGTGATCTGTTTGTTGCTAGACTCTTCAGATGAAATCACCTGCTGCCCCCTTAAATTTTGGTTTTATCTCACATGAACAGTAGCTAAGTTATTAAAGTTCTAGCTAACCTTGCTCAAAACAATCCAGCTAAAAGTAAAAGATGAATGGCAGCATTTGCATAGAACACCTCAGTTCTTTTCAACAATAAGATACATTTTAGAAAAACAAGAGCACCTTTGAAGTAATTCTTGAGTGCTGTAACAATGCACAGGAAAGTGCAAGAGCAATTAAAGTAGGGATTGATTTGAGACTGAGTAATAGCAGCAACGTGTGCTGCTGACAGTGCCAGAGAGCCGTGGAGAAGTCACAAATTATCATGTTTTCTGTCTCCATAAAAAAGAACCAAGACAGCCCTTATTTCCAATAATAAAAGGAAATTTACTGACATCAAGAGCTAATATGGGATTAGTGACCAATATGTGACCAATTACTCACCAAGGTTCCCGTCCATACCAATTGATGTAGCAGGTGGAAACCTGCCTTTGAGGTTATCCGGAGCCCTCCAGAGCCCTCTATAGTAACAGTCTGGTATTAGCCATCAGAATCTTAGCTGACCATTTCATCTAAAAGGTCTTGAAGTTTTTACAGGCAGAAGGAGGGCAGAAATTGTAATGAAAATTATATGACCATTCCTGACAGCTGGTTTGCCCTTCTGAGAATTGAGACAACATTTCCCGTGGGATTTGATGAGAGATTGTGCATGGCAAGGACATCCCTTCTCTTACCCCAAAAAAGTTCTGCTCTGGTTCACCAGAGCTGAGCAGCTTCAGTTGACTGAAGTTACGCTGTATGAAGTGTGGCATTACAGTTTAAAATTAGATATAGGGCATAGCCAAACGGGAGCCAATTATGGCATTCTCTACCTGGGTGTCTGGTGCTCTGCACCTCACAGGGGGCACCTGAGGACACAGCAGCTGCAGCAGCTAACGCAGCATCTTTGTTTTCCTGGATCCTGACCTGTTGTCCCTGACTCCCAGCACCTGTTCTGACAGACAGCCCAGAGGAAGCTGATCCCTATCCTTTGGCTCAGCAGGAAAAGGCACAGCCAGCAGCAGTGGGAAAGCCCTGCAGCTGCATCCATGGAGTGCTGTGCTCTGTTGTGCTCCCCCTGACTCCCAGCACAGCCCAGTCACTTGAGCTCATGGTTATCGGTGTCTGGGTTGGAGCTCAGGCTTGGAGGCCAGAGTTTCCTCGATTGACTATCCTCAGTTTTCTAAAAAGCAAAGATGGCTCTGGGCTTGCACCAGTCCAGAAAAAGTTTCAGCTTCACAGTAGGTTTTATTCTTCCCAAGTTACACAGTCCTGGGATTTGAGAGGAGCTGATGTTTTCTATTCAGCTGATGTATTGTATTAGCCTGCTCTGTGAATGCCTTTATAATTAGAAACAAACCTACACAACTGATAAAATAAGACACTAATTGTTGTATTTATTCCCCTGTGAAGGCACACTCTGGCACTATTAATTGTACTTAGTCACAATCTGTTCATCATCTAATTGTTTTCCACAGAGCTGAAGAGAACCAAATATTTACCCACATGAATTTATTAATAGCTACTCATGAATCATAACTGCTCTACAACAATTTCTTTTGAAAGGCAAGAAAAAAAATGCAAAAAATGAGACATATAAGACTGAACAGTTTGGGTGTCAGGGCTGTCTGGGGATCAGGAGCTGTGGGGCCTCTCTGGAAGTCCAGGGCTCATCCCACCACCCTGTCCAGGCCTGGGACAGCCCCATCCCTGGGCATCACTGTGGATGCTGCAGCCACAGGGGAAGGGGCTCATGCCCCACCGTGTGGGCACCACAGCACCTGTGACAGCCTCTCAGCCTATGGATCCAAGAAATTCTCTGAAGATGCAATCCTGGCCTCAGCTGGCATCAGTTCCAGACCTTGCTTTGGCTTGTCTGTGCTCTCAGGGTGATATTTCTACTGCATATAACTTTTAGGCAGATAAATCTTTTAACTGCTGTAGCGACACCTACTCTAAACCCAGCATGAATTTAGCACGAGTTGGTCAACCAGTAGGACTAATTGACTTTCCCAGCATGTCATAGAAGAAATGTACCAAAAATACTTCTGTGATAATATACCAGGTATTTTCAAACTCTAAAGGCAGAATCCTCAAGTGTCCCAGAAAGCTACCTTTGCTGTAAAGATGTGAGGTAGGCTGTTGGCTCACATTTACTCTTGCTTTTTCCAGATAGATTAGCCCCTTTACAATGTATATTTATTGTGATCATGGATGTGGTGAATTATTTGATCATCTTATAGGGAGAAAAATATCAGACTTTACTTTAAATGGGAAGGGACATTTTTCTTTTAACACATTTTAAAATATGTAAAAACAATATTGCTTGGTCAAGCTCTATTTTTCAAAGGATTGTAAGAGTCAATTTCATGTTAAGAATTACAGGGGTTTTTATAACTTTTATGTTGAAAATAATGCAAACTCTCTCTCCTTCCTACATGAAGAGCAGTCAAATTTAAAGACAGAAAATTGGTACAATAGGTAACTAGTACAAACTGAGTCTTATCAAAGCACACACAGGAATTGTGGTTCTACTGCACATTTCATATGAGAATATAAATGTCCTCTGTGATCTTAAGTTTGGTAATTCGAGGTCTCCCTTTTCCCCTTGGAAGTTATGCAGCTGTGAAAGCTCTAGAAAATAAAGCATGGATAGATGTGTAAATATTCTTCTACAGAAAACATCTTCTCCTTTGTTGCGGTGTTTGATAGCCAAAATCACAGATCCAAATGTGCCTAGGAATATTTTTTCTATAATTCAAAGTGAAATGTATCTTGTTAAATCACTTAAAATACAAAGTACTAGAAAGTTGAATGTGCATATGTGAGAAGGGCAGTAGATGATATACCTTGCTTGGGAAGCTTGAAAATATAAAGAACTGTAGTTTTAAGTCTGATGAAACTCTGATACTCACTGCCTCCCCAGAATCAGATGAAATCCAGAACACACATTTATATTTGTAAAGACTGTGGACCTCATTAACAACATCCTCCCCAAGATGCTATCTCAAAGTAACACTGAATATACTGAAATACTGTTCTGTTTCACCACTGGCTGTGGCTCGCTGTGTCTGGATAGAACTGCTACCATGCTACACTTGATGGCAAGGATGTATCACTGAAATAAAATCTCCTGGCAGTAAAAGCTCACTGTAACAATAAAAATCTCAACAAGTGATATCCTTATTTTAAAAAAAAAAGTATACAGATAACTTTGAGGATAATTTGGAAGATACTATAAAATCAGTGTACTGGCACATCCAAGTGATTACATAACCAGTCTATATATTTTTGTTGTATATTCCTTACTATGATGTAAGAATATAAATTAGAGTGTCCACATCTGGTATCCCTCCAGGGAGAGGCTGAACCACCCTGAGTGAAGACTGAAAGAAATATGTTATGGCCAAAATTCAGTATCCTTTGTCTGGCCCCCACTTTTCCAGCCACAGGAGATGAGTGTGGAAACCAAAATCACTTCAAAGCTCCTTCTGCCCTTGTTTCACTAGGCTGGGATTTTTACACCTCCTGCTACAGCCTGCTTGCATGAAGGTATATCCTGGTGACCAAAGTTTCACTGAAGTAAAAATTCTGGTCAGAAAATGAGGGAGCAGAAATAAATTATCTGAATGTTTCTGTGGTTTTATTTCTTTTAAGAAGTAAGCATTCTACCACAATAACAGCATTCCTTCCAAAATCCTTGTGTATCTGGATTATAAGGGGAGACCTAAACTTTCCCTGTAGCTCAGTGAGTTATTCCCACTAGAGAAGCCTCATACAATTCCATAAATCCATATTACAGTAACTTCAGTAATTTCAAGCCACAAACAATGGCAGAATACTGATTTCTAGAGACACTTACAGTCACAGATCTCAGCCTCTCATCTTTGGGGAGGGGCCATCAGAAGGTGCCTGTCCCATTTCAAAGATCATACTCAGGGCAGAGATAACTGATTTATACTGGATATTCAACTTGGATGACAGTCAGGCAACAAGAATCCCACTCTGACATTTCCTCAACCACATTGTACCCCCATCTTCCCTTCTTCACTCTCAAGATAATCATAACGCAGAATGTTGTGAATTGTTTAAGTTATAAATGATGCTGTATTACTTCCTGGGAAAAAAAAGCTTTTTTCCCAATTCTTTAGAATTACAGTCAAAAGCTAAGGAAAAAAATCCTTTATTCCTCTAGGAATGAAAATAACAACCCATTGAAAAATCTCGCAAAAACACTTCTTAAACAATTTTCTTTACAGTCCGCACTCTGAGGATCCCATACCGTGTCTATTTATTTAAGGGGAAATCTACATGCCTGAAAAAAAAAAAAGCCAGAAGATTCTGGCATAGACATTATAATTTGCAATGAATACTGTGATCACACTGGGCATTATATTGGACCCTCTTTTCTATCTCTATTTTCTCAGTCTTTGTTCTCAGCATTTAATTTTACATCAACTCCTACAAATAAGTACTTAGTGTCACTTTGTTGGGGCTGTTAACTGAAAATACAAAACTGGCCAGGAATTTTGCTGAAAGCTGATCTACTTAAGCAAAGAATTTATCCCACACCTTTTTCTTAAGCTTTTGCCAATAAAAATACATGAATGAATTGCAAATCTATGCATTCCAAAGGTTTTGTGGCACTAGTTTATAGGGAGCACAGAACACGAGCATAACAAATTCTTCTCCCCATTCTTGAAGTTTTAGTTGCCATCAAACATTTTATTAAAGGTCAAGCCCACGAGCTGTTTCAGCTCTGCATTTTGTTATGTGAGCTATGTTCCTAATGTGCTGAAGGTGCAGCTTTTTTGCATTTGGCAGAGTACTGTTCAGTCCCTTCCTCTGCCTGCAGGGATGTAGATGTGCATCTTCCCTCAAGGTGCTCCTGCGTGGCTGCAGGAGAAATCAGGAGCTATCAGGTTCTCCTCTTAGTGTTTGATTTTGTGTAAATATCTCAGTGGTGAATAAAGCAATACATGGAATCAAATTCCATACATGATGCCATGCCTGGAGAACCCTTCCCCTGTCCTGACTCAAAATGATGCTGTCTCAGGCCATTCTCTGGCCTCTCAGTGAGGGCACTCACTGCAGCACTGGGTGATCAGGTGTCCTTTGCTTAACCCAGGAAAGGATCTTAATCAGGAGTCACTGCTTTTCAGTCATTGTCTCATGTGGAGAAAGGCTTTCCCAACCTGTCTTTCTCCTGAGTTTGATCTATATAATGAAGTATAACTTATTTTATCATGTACCACTGGGATGCCAGTTCTATCAGTGCTATATATTTCACCCTGAACTTTTAGATTCTCTCACTAAACTCATTCATATAAAGGTTGAACTCATCACCTACTGTCATGCTACTAGTGTTACTCTTTTACTTTTTCTCTCTCTTGCTCTGTTACCTTGCAAGGTAATAATTATAGAAACTTCTTCTTTAAGTCCCAGTATAGAAGGGCTTTCTTACTGAAGGCAGTCCTGTTTTCATGGAGAGTCCTGTGCCTCTCCAGAATAAAAGTTTCACTGTCCCAGACTGAGGAGAAAATGAAGCGCATGAAGATCTGCTTCAGAATTTGTTCAGACCTCCAAGTTTGCAATGCAAGTCCCACAGATGGTAAACCAGACCTTTCAATATAAGTGTTTCTTTTATTTATTTTAAATGCAGTTGAATTTGCTGCTTTGAAAAATCTTTTTAAAATAAATCTTCTGAAAATCTCAATCTGGAGCTTGGTCAGTGTCTAATGATCTGGAAAATTGCTGGTTCAGAACCAATTGCTCTGTGCACACTGGTGAAGCAGATGCTTGGCAAGGCTGCTGAAAGAGAGGCAAGGTGCCAGTTCATAGCAGAGAGAAAGGCTCTCCAAGTGCATCTTTGACTTCTTTGGAGTAAAATACATTTTATTGTCACGTTTCCCAAGACATGAACAAATGGGCTCACAGACGTCCCAGATTACTCCATTACACTGATATTCAACCTATACAAACACATTGGATTGAAGGGTTTGCTTTTTATTTCTTATTCTTAAAAATTCTACAAATACGCTTTTTTCTCCACTTACTTAAGTAGTTTTGTATAATTTTACTTCCACAGAACTTGCTCACATAGACCTGACATTTCAGGAAGGAGTGCGTGGAAAAGACCAAAAATTTTGGCACTGATACTAGAGAAATCTGAACTTGATCTGAAGTCAGCATGGGGGAGAGGAAGGAGGTGAAAGTAGGTTCATACAGATAACTGAGATTCAAGATATGATGGTTTTGCTCTGTTTAACCACAAATGGAAGCACTCTGACTTGATGTACTTTTCCTCATTATTCCTATTTATGCATGATATTAATTCTATTAATCGTTCCATATGAGAAGAAGGAACAAAAAGATTGTTTCAGAAACTGGAGCAATGCATACCAATGAATTACCTGCTATTAGAGTAAATGTAAGTTAAGGTATCAGAGTTGGGACAACTGCTTCCAGCAAGAACCAAATCTACACAGTAGTACCACAGTCACACTGAAGGACTGCAGCCAAAGATGGGTTGCAAACCATTCCTATTCAGATGTAAACATATGTTTTACATGAAGAAGGTATTTTAATCACATTTAATTAGGTGAGTTTTTATCTGAATTAGATCTTGCAGTTAGAAAATGGCATTAGCAAGTGATTAATATCCATTATTGATGGATATCTTATTGAATGGAAGCTTATGATATCAGCTTAAGTATGTGCAATTAAAGATCTTGATATATAGCAGTGCCCTGTCCATGCCTGCAAATCTTGGCTGGAGTCACTTAAAAGTTAGCTCTCTATTTAAGACTAAGGTAAAGCTGTTTCTCATGATGGCATAACCCACCATTTCCCATGGAAAACTTGAGTGGAAGTGGCTGGGTGCAAAAACATCAACAAAATATTTTGTAACTAATACCACAATATTTCAAATATTTCTTTATTAAAGTCTTTTTTCATGTTGTCTTTACGTTGTTCCTACTGTCTGACAGTAGAAAACATAACACTCTTGAGGAGTTTCAAAATGCATTAGATTAAAAGAATGTGTTCCATTTTTAGTAGCTATATTTGTTTAGAAAATGGATAAAGAAATTATTGTAGTATCACTTCTTTACTCAAGAGTAACCCCTTATGAAAGGTTTTTTATTTATTCCTTCAGGCTTTATTAAATATAGAGCATGACTTGCATCCTGCAGGTTACATACTACATCTTGTGATTAGTGAGAAATGCAATCATCTTTAAAAAAATTGATAGATACATACCATTCTTTGAGGATATACCTATTGTCATTGTGCTGGAAAACAGAATTAATCTCAAGTTCCTCAAAACAGAACTGCTCAAAGATAATCCACTTATAAACTGACTTGACTTTGATTACTGACTTTTGTAGACAATTGTAGCTAGAATTGTCTAAGTGCACCTTTGGGAGGTGAGCATGAATGGCCACATTGCAAGGGCTTTGGTGTTTTTGGACTCTTATGTTACTAAAAAAGAAAACAAGCAACAAACCAAACCCAAATAACAACAAACAAACAAAACCCACAAACAAAAACCAAACAACAGCAACAACAACAAAACCCCACAAAACCAAGAAGGAATGAAAAATATTAGCAAAAATTGAGTTATGTTGTCTAGATATTGCTATAGTAGTTGATATTTAAGACTGTAGGTAAGTGATGCATCTCTCTAGATCACAGCAAGGCAGTTTTCAAGCCTCTGCATTCTGGTCTTGAATGCCTGGCTTTGCACACCAATTTTCCCAGGATCCTTACATGCCTGCAACTGCTACACGTAATTTTCTATCTGGCATAAGTTTTTTCATTCTTACACCAGTTACAAATCTCCTGAAATACCTGTTCTGTAAAACTCTTTTGTGAAGTCATTTATCAATGGCAGATAAGGTCCCTCAATCAGACTTTGCTATGAGCAAGTTCCATTGTGTACATTTATCTTTCAGCTTTATTTCATGCTACTGATTTTAGAGTGACCGTACCCCTTTTCTCCAGACCCAGGTACACCACGGTATCTCCTACCTCACTGCCTGTGCATCAGCCTGTATTCTCAGTAGACTTCCCCCTTTCACCCACCTACATCCGCAGCTTTAAAACGCAGTGTGGCAAGCCTGCAGCCTTGGTGTGCCAGGTCAAGAAGAAGAGAAGAACACCAGCAGTGCCACAAGGACTGTGACAGCACCATGTGTGAGTCACTCTGATCCTGCTTTCTGCCAGACCACCAGGACAGAGATCTGTGCCTGGAACCTGATTTGCACACCCCTCTCAGGACCTCTACGGTCACTAGCCATGACAATAAAGACAGTAAAATTCTCCCCTCGCAGGGGAAGTTCTTGGGCATTCCCACATATACCCAAGCTATATTAATCTGTGGAACTCTGTGTTTTGTGGGACCCCCACCATGAGCTGGTTGAGCCACAGGAGCAGTGATGTGGTGAGCTTGGAGATGGGGCTTCCTCTGTCTGTCCAAGGCTCCTCCAAGCTCTGGGTGCTCACGCTGGCGCTCCCAGCAGCTTCTCTGGCACATCTTCAGTCTCAGGACACGGCTGTCCCACAGCACTGATCTGTGCAAGCTAATCTTCAAGGCTGAGTTTACACAGGGTAATTTAATTATGAAAGAATAGAGGAGAGGATGACAGGGCAGGTATTTCAGCTTTTTTTCCCAAATTCTGTGCGAGATTTACAGCTGGTTTAGAGAGGACATATGCTGATGGATGTTGAAGAGCTATAGTAACCACAAATGTGACACCTACTTAACCAACAGATTTCCAGAATTTCTGAGGCATAAGTTGAAATTCATACTGTTGTGACAGCCAGCATTCCTCAGAACTGCTCTTGAACCAACCATGAATCAACACAGTGGTTTCAGCCATGAAAAACTGGAATATTTGTGTGAAACCGATTAACAAAACACAACGTGTACATTCATCTGTCTGAGCAATTCATGTGAAAATTGGAGAGGAAAGCAATCAGTAATTCCACATTTTTATACACCTCAGTATCCTACTGACACCAGGCTCCCCATTGAGCAAGTCAGTCCACCCAAGCTGACAGATACAGGTACACAGTGGCCTAGAGCAGCAGTGAGAACGCTTCCCAAAAGAAATGAAATTTCAATGAATCACTATGATGAATAGCCTGGGGCAACAGCTCATCCTGTGAAGGACCATTTAAAAAATGTTTTTCTTTTCAGTCAATGAAATATTGTCCCATCAGAAAGCACTGATGAATGAATTATGCTGGACCCATCTCTGTAGCAAGATGAATCTGTCTGTTCCCAGGGAATGCAACATGAGGCTTAGTGAGCCCTTCCATGAACCAGGACACTTCTGCAGCACTTTGGTGCAGACAAGGATGCAGAATAGCAGCTTCTGGCTGGCACGACTTTAGAAGAGCTGATCCAGCAGCTCCCTGTGCAGTGTGCTCCAAGAGCTATCAGGTGCAACAAAAACTTGTTTTCATACATGAAAAAACAAGGGGAGCTTGGGGCTGTAAAACAAAGCAAAGGGCTGTAAACCTGTTTCTAAGTGAGCCACTCATTACAAAATCAGGATCATGTTTTTCATGAGCACTACAAGGTTTCACAATGGAAATTAGGTCAGATCTGTGTTCTTCATTTTAAAGAGAGGTTACCAGGGACCTATTCAGAACATATGTGCCATTGTCATACATTTCATGAGTAAAGCAGATTTGAAAAATGAGATTGAAATAGGGAAAACACCATGTTTTTAAAGACTAAGGAATGTTTCATAAAGATCATGTGCCATTAAACTGACAGCAAGGAAAACAGGATGAAATATAATCCGCTCATGCCTGCACCTATTGAGAACCTCCTCTAGCTAATTTCAGCCAGACTGGATCCTGTAAAGCTATAATAGTTTGAGACAATAATTCTCATCTCTCTGAGAAACTCAGGTTTCAAAACAAATCAGAGGAAATTTCTAAGAAATGGGAAAGGATGGGTCTGTGTCTGTCTCAGGATGACAACATTGGACAAGTCGTTGCCACTAACACCAGCACCCCACCTAACTCTGTGATTAACAGACAGACTCTACTGACTTTGGCAACAATTTCACAGCACAAATTCCTCTTCTGTTTATTTTGTAGCTTAACAAAATGTTAGCACTTCAGTAATGTTAACTGCATTTCCCAGCAAAATTCTAATATTCATTCACTTCTCATGACAGCCCACAGTTGGGTGTTTCTGGGTGTCCTGGCCAGGATCCCTGAGCTAAGAAGTAAATACTGTTTTCCATGTCTCAAAAGACTGACATTTGGAGATCTTAGCATCCTTCTCACTGGAGCTTTGGCAGAGGAGAAGGAGGTAAGACACCTGCCCACTCTTCAAGCACCTATCCCAGCACCTTCTGCCCTTTGCATCTTAACAGCACAGTAGCATGCACAGTGACATCCCTAAAATTCCCTGGAAGGGGCAGAAAATATCCAGCCTGTTTTTTCTAGTGATAAAGTGGAATTTTTAGGTCCATTTGAAAATTACTATTTTCTTTTCAGAGATCAGAAAGACTCAGGTTTACAGTAATAGTTCACTGCACCTTCACAATAACCTCATAAAAATTCATTTTTTTTTAGTTCAGCTGCTAGCAAAGGGATTTGGATGTAAATTTGAACTCTGTAAAGGTTAGGATACTAGGGATATATAACATATATATGTAGGTAAGCTGCGTTTGCAGTGGTACCTACAAGAAGCTGGTATAAACATTACAAATATTTTCAAATTTTGATGCTAAAAAGAGCCTTCCTCATATGTTTTATCAAGAGGTGACAGCAAAGCTTCTTCCCTAACAAGACAGGCTTGGGGTAGGAGTTCACCTGAACCAGTGAGCAATGCTCAGTGCTCCAGCCCAGCTCCTGGGGAAGCTGTGCCAACAACGAGGAGCTGTGAAAATGAGTGTTGGCAAGGGCAGAGGCATTTGCAACACCTGTGTGATTAATCCAAGCCATGCTTGCAAAAACACATAGCAAACCTTGACCTGCATTAATCACATTAAGAAGGGGAATTATTTTGCCTGTCATTGTGATTAGGCTGTGTCAGAAGGAAACTTTCTCCATATTGGCAGTTACTGATATTTACTGAAATGCTTTAGGGCATTATTTAACTAGACTTCATTTCACTGTGACTAAGGCCTTCTCTCTTGCTCTTTTCACCCAATTGCCTTCAGTGTGCTAAGTGGGCTTTTGTCCCCATTTATTGCGGGGCTTGGGGTTTTTTTTTACTAGTTATGGAATTTTTAGTGACTTTCTGATGAAACTGAATATTGAGCCTTTCTAGTTTGTGAATTGTTTACTTTGCTGTAGAAACAGGAAATAACAATAGTATGCAAGGAATTTTTCACAGTGTCTGTATTTCTCTTGCCCACTTGGGAAGACCACAGAGCTCTCCAGGATACAAGAATTTTCTTTCACTCAGACAAAAAAAAAAAAAAAAAAATCAGGTAGGATCTGGTTCCATGCAGAAATGACAAAGATTTTTCTAGAAAGAGAAAAGTTTAAAAAAAAAAAAAAAAAGACGCATTAGATAGTCTTTAGAGAAGTCAGTAAAGATTAATATTTGCAGCATCAGCAGGGGTTTGAATCTGGGTCTGCTGCATTTCCATGTTCAGCCCACTCCCTCCCTCTCTCTGACTCACCACAATTAAAGCAAAAATTTCTATCTCGAGGGATGTCCTTCTGTAGGGATCTTCGTCTTCAGCCAATCTACATTTTGTGATGGAAAAATGTTTCATACATCATACCCTTCAGTTAATTGAAGTATTTCCAGGAAAATTTTTTTTAAAAAAATCCAAAACGACTCTGGATAGTGGAGAGTTTGCATCCAAAGATTCTCTTTAATTTCTTTTTTTTAAATTTCAACACTGATCCATTAGCTTATCAGGGATAATGGAGAGCATGTTGCTTCTTGTGTAACAGTGCTAATGTATTGCATTTATCAGATTTGGTAATTTTCTGTTTACAGGAAGCCAACATTTACCAGTCATTAGTCTTCATCCTTTTCATCCTTTGCAGTAAGGAGTGATCTGTATTTTCTCCAGTGGTGCCACTGAGATTTGTAAGCCATACAGCCTTGAATCTGGTATTATTCACAATGGGAGCACTCTCTGAAATTAACTTATTGCAGAGAAATGTAAATCAATTATGTTTACAGCTCTCAACAAACAGAATTAAAATGTTCCACCAGTCTGCTTCGAATTCTTAATCATTTTTGTGATTAACCCAGTGTCTGGGATTTGCAAGAGAGTAGGAGATGAATTGGTTTCTCTTCATTATCTGACACAGTTCAGTTATTCCTGAGGTGTCCTAAAAAAACAAGCAGCCAAGCAAATTCCCCTTAAATAGTTATCCATCAAGAAATAGATAACACCCACTGCCATTCCTCAGGACCACTGCATAGCATATGTGCAAGTCAGAAGGTCATGCTCTTGAGATGGCAAATGAAGCAAATTCAATCCCAGGCCAAGAATGAGGACACAACCAGCCTGGCAAGCCCCGCCTGCTCATGAACTGTGAGTGAAGGCAAGAGAATTGGGTGCATGATATACAGAAATGCACTTTTTGAAAATAATGAGCAACATCCAAAAATGTGAAGCTTAAAGCGCCACTCATCTCCCACCACAACATTTTAATACTGCTCTCTGCAGTAGCCATCTCCCATTGATTCCTTTTCATTTGGACCAGTACAATAAGAAGGTTTTGATGATCCCTGATGAGCTTTTGCAATCACATTAAAAGCTAATCCCTAAGTGTATATTTAGTTGTGTCCTGGCTCTGAAGAGAGTTTTGGGGCAGGAGAAGTCTGCCTTACACCACCCTAAAGATCCTGCTCCCTGCTGGCAGCCATTGGGGGTGCCATGAAGGCTCCCCACCCCTCTCCTGGGGGGAGCAGGAATGTCCTTGGGGGTGCCTTGTTGCTCTCTACAACTACTTGAAAGGAAGTTGTAGTGAGGTGGAAGTCAATCTGTTCTCTCAAGTAAGAAGCAGCAGGATGAGAGGAAATGGCATCAGGTTCTGCCAAAGGAGGTTTAGATGAGGTATTATGAAAAATCTCTTCAGGGAAAGTGTTAAGCACTGGAACAGCCTGACCAGGGAGGTGATGGAGTCACCATCCCTGTGGGTATTTAAAGTATGTAAAGTTGTAGTACTTACAGACATGATCTTTAAGGTCTTTTCCAACCTAAACTATTATATGATTCTATGATTCCATTTCTGAAGGACATGTGTGTTTCAGATATGCCCAAAAAAAATACCAGGGCTGGAGCATTTTACCTTTTTACACAGTAATATATCACCATTTTAAACACTATAATCACTTTTGTCTTCTCAGCACACATGCGAAGCAGAAGCTGCCCCATCAGACAGATGGGAGACTCTGGCAGTCTGAGCACATGACAGCTCCCTAGGTAACATTAGAACTGCATTAATTCAGGAGAATCCAGGGTGCTCATACTGCCCAAGAGCCCAGAAAACTTTTCTGACATGCAATGGCTGGGTCAGCTCTGCACAAGATATCAGCCTGAGCTGCCAGGCAGCCTGTGCTCACTCCACCTCATGAGGAATTTGACCAACTGGGAGGGAAAGGAGCAGCCTCCACCCAGAGAAAAGACAAGCCTCCACAGCTGCAGGAGCCTCACTCCTCCTGCACTCCAGATGTGCAGGCTCCCATGGGACAGGCACTGCAGGCCCCTGCACCAAAGCACTTGCATGCAGCAGGAGCACTGCTTTTACAAAGAGCTTGCTGTGATCAGCAGGCTTCATCCATCTTTGAATTTCAACAGTCCAGATCCTTCACATCCTTAAGTAAATCTCTGCTCAGTCTAGACTGACAAAATACATACCTTATGCAAAAATCTGCACTGATTTCTACAAATCCAGCATTTAGTGGCTTGACACACTGATGAAATATCACATTTTTTATTCCAACCTTATAATCAGAAAGTCAGAATTACAGTAAATGGGAACTTTTCTATCCTCTGTTTTAAAAGGTCTAATTATTTTATTATTCAGTGTATGTACACGCAGATAAGTAATAATTATTCTTAGTATTATCCTGCATAATAGAGCCAGTTAATGCTCAGAGATAATAGCACAGAGACAGCCCATTATACCAATTTGTACAAAAATAACATAATTATTTTCTTCTTCTGAACAAACTTATTCTGGTGTGATAAGAGCAAGTTTCAATCACTTCTTTATTTGCTGAAAGATTAAACACTATGCAGCCAGTAAGGTGATTATTATTTTAATGATGAATCATCATCTGCAATGAGGAATTAGCCATCCAAAGGATTTGAAGACAAATTCTTATAAGGCAACATTAAAATAAGGATGCTCCAGAAATTATTGCACGTCTGTTTCTAAATAGCCTTCTTAATGGAAATATTACTTAGGAGTTCATCCTGCTAACAGCTGAGAAAACTCAGATGAGCATGGAAAAGAGGAAATGGTGATGTTTCCCAGTCTGCAAGTTTGAGATACAGAAAACCAGTTTAGCCATTGAGTGTTTGGTTTCACCAAGGCTGAACTTACACTCCGAAGCAGGACAATGGCAACACAGAAGGTGCCTTCCCTGCAAAAAGACAGCTTTGCTCCCTGATAACCCAGTGGCCTGGAGTATCGTGCTCTCTGGTGGATCTAGCAGCCTGCTGTCCTCAAGGTGGGTGTGGAAGTCCTGTGACAAAGTATGTGTTTTACTTTTCCAGCCCTTTTTTCCTTCATCGCCACTGAGCCAATCTCTCTTCATTCAGTTCTTCTTTATCTAACTTCTTACACCACTTTTACCCTGAAATAAAAAACTCTGGGGAAAAAAAGCAGAAAATATAAAACAAATGAAACCAATGCTTGCCACTCTTGGCTCCTGTCTCTCTTACTCCAATATCTCCCCCAAAGTCAGCTGTGCC
The DNA here is from genome assembly GCA_910950805.1 of Acrocephalus scirpaceus scirpaceus. NCBI lineage: Eukaryota > Metazoa > Chordata > Aves > Passeriformes > Sylviidae > Acrocephalus > Acrocephalus scirpaceus. Next base: position 128,207,664 of record OU383773.1, read on the forward strand.
CCAGAGCTGTGTCCTGGGAGCAGAGCATGGCAGGGCTGAGCAGCAAGAAGGAGACTGACCTGCCACCACCTCCTTTTCTTGTGGGATGGGGCTCCAGGGCCAGAGACTGGTGAGACAAGTTACTTTCATGAAGAAAAATAAGGGAGGACAAAGGAAGAACTAGAATAAAATCTCCATGGAAAAGGAAGACTTTGATTTCAAGCTTTTCTGTCTTGCATTCCTTGGAGTCTGTCCTGTAGTGGAAAATCACCTCTGTATTGAACACAATTTCATAACTCACTTCTGCTTTTGATGAAAACTCATTCGTGGTGGGTTTTAGGCTGCACCAGCATTTATGCATGTGCTCAAGGAATGGGAAGTTTCCCCTCAACCAAATGAAATAACTGTTCTTGCCTCGAGACAGACATTATGGATCATTGCAATTTCTATCTTCCAGCAGAGGACCTGAGACTATACATTTGTCTGCAGATTTGGGGTTTTTTCTACGCCAGCTGTGTGAGGGTGAGCAATGAGCAATGCTGCTCCTCAACCATGACCTGTGCTGCTCTGACTGGAAACTCAGGCTGGTTCTCAGGCCAAGATGCTGACAAATCTCCTTCTCTAACACAAGCAGCAGGGGCCGGGCTCCATGGACACAGGTGAACCCTGACATCTTCTCCCCTGTATCTGGGGCTTACTGGAGGAACGTTGCTTGTCCTTGTTCTGAATTCCAGTTAGTCAATGATGCTGCCAGCTGCAAATCTTATTTCTACAGTGCTGGTGGATTTATTTTCTGTGGATTAGAAAAGGCATTTTTATTGTCTGAATTACATGAGCTGGCAATAAAATTCATTGGAATATAGTACCTCTATAAATATTTCATAGAAATATGCCAAGTACTATAAATTGTTTCATAGCCTGCTCCCAAGCACCATGGAAGTACAGTGCACACCAAAGGCCTAGGAAGGCCTGTGGTCCAAAGTCTAGGAGGAGCTGCCTGTCCCATCTGTTGGGAAGAAAATATACTAAAAATCTTGCTCAGACAAGGTGTTCACCAGCATGTCAAGTCTCCATGACAGCTCTGAATTTTCACAGCATGCAATCTGGGCAGAATGTCAGATAGAGAAGGAAAAAACCCTTCATATTTATGGCAGAGACTGAGTCTAGCAACAAGGCACATTCCTGGGCTGGGGAAGCCTTCTCCTCCATGCTGAACGAGGCTGACCAGGGAGGGCACAGGGCAGGGCAGTGGTACATGCAGCACAAGGCTCAGAGAGCAGCTGTACCAAGATCTTCTTCCACCCTCCACAGCCTCTTACATCTGCTTATCCCCACCTCTCACCATGCCCTCCAAAGGTGACCTCTGTGTGTGCTCCCTGTCCCCTTGCTGAGCAGATGTGCTTTTTATGCAGATGTTGCTGCATACTTGGTACTTGGCACAGGAAGTGAGAATCATTTCTAAAATAAATAAAACAAGCAGCCTATTTTGGGGCTTATTGACAATGTTTATTAAAAAGTTCAAATTTTATTTAAATATGTGGCATTTTAAGGCCATGCTCTTTAAAATGTTGGTGTTCCAGGTGCTATGCAGTGACCTGAAGCTAAAAAACACATCTAAGCAGCCTGTCCACACCAAAGCATCTGAGTAATTTCTAGAAAGGCTCACTTGCAGTCCATGACAGACGGTACAAAGTTTCCCTCCTAATTCCTTCTGTGGCATGTTAAAATTAATTCAGAAAATCCATACAGGTCCCTTGGAATGACAACAGAAGCCCCTGCTCATTTGCAGGAGGCCTCTATGGCAGAGGCCAGTGCAGTGGGTCCTGAGCTTCCTGAAGCTTCTGATGTTTCAGTAAAACAGCATCAATTTCAATAATCTTAGCCAGGTTTGCAAACCTCACACAGATTTTCTTAACTGCAAAGGGGAAGAGCTAAGAAGTCTTTTTTCCAAGCCAGGCTTTCCATTTTCTCAGCTGAAAAGCAAACAGTTCTGGTCAAGAAATGCCTCCTCGGGATGGGAAAAAACACAATAAGAACAAACACAGCTGGGACCAGATTTGGCTTGATGCAATTTTTGGTTTCTTCCATTTTTTTTTACCACAAGGGAAGGCAAAGGTTTGCTGTGGGCACACCACCACAGTGCAGAGATCCTTTGCTGGTGTGTTACACAGGGAAGAAGAGAACCCTGTGCAGTACAAAACTGAGCCTGCTGAGAGCAACGGGCTCATAATGTCAGGATTCCCCTCAGAGGTTTTTCTGAGCTGTGTCAGAAGTGCCCATCCTCACCATGCAGAGGATGGAGGTGGCAACCCTGAGTCCCCTGAAGCTGGGGAGGAGGCAGGAGTGGGGAATGGGTCCCCCCTTTCCAAAGGAGGACATTCCCTGGCTCCCACCAGCACAAATACTCCTTTGCACCCCAGAGGATGTAACACCCAGTGTTACCTGATTTAGAGGGCAGCCAAATGAAAGACAGAGTGTGGTTCAACTTAATCATGGCTGTATATCATGCCTCACATTTCTGAAACATCCATGCTACAGCAACAAGCTGTTAAGGATTGCAGCTATTGGAAAACAGCAGTTTAATCCCACAGGTAGCATTGATAATTCATGTTTATTGCTCTCCTCAGCTACCTTTGTGCAGGGAACAAAATTTTGCTCTTATAAATTACTATTCCATCACTAATTACACGGTGATCAGTTAGTTATAATAGAAGGGGTTATGTGGTAAAGATGAGACCCAGAAGTGATTATAAACCATACATAAGGTTTATGTGATATGAAGACCTTCACAGGTATCTCATTACACATACTTAATTCAGGAGTAATTAATAACGTTAATGATTTTCTAAGTCTGTTTCGTTGTCTTGTTCGTATGCCACATAGCCCAGGCATTTTCAAATTTCTCAAGTCTTAGTTACTTATAGAAACTTTCTATACTGGTGTTAAGAACCCTTGCCATCAGTTTTTGTATTTATTCCTGAACTTGAAAAGAAATAGCTCCAATTTTAACTCATCAAGTAGTTCTTATGGTAATAAAGAAATGAATTAAACTGAGCAAAATGAACAACAGAATCATAGAATCATTGATGTTGGAGAAGACCTCAAAGATCATAAAATCCAATCAGAAAATAACTGTCTTCAAGCTAGCACCAGTTTCTTAACTTTGCACTTAGCATTTAAAGACACTCATGGGTTAAAACAATCCCCCAGATCCCCTGTCCAGTTCTCTAGATGTTTTCTCAGGAGCTGATTTACTCTCCCTTTGAGACTGATTTTTACATGAACTTTTACATTTACCCAGCTTTTGAGACGAGTGGAATCCTATTTTGGCCTTGCTGAAAATTGGTTTCAAAATAACTATACACATTTTAAGATGTCAATAATATTGAAATAGCTTTTACAGGGTTGCCTCTAGCTCCAAGTACCCTTGATACCTTAATTTTTAGCTTTCATATTTTCCAGATTCTGTACTGCATTAGTATATGACTCTGACCTTCATATAAAATGTTAGCAAGTTCTCTTCACAGTTTAGTTAGAAAAAACAATCCTTTCCCAGCCTGAGAACCAAGGACACCATTGCAGCTTCAGGCCCAAAAAGTACAAACAGCAAACTGAGGAGAGCAAACTGAGAGGATGGGACTTCATAACCTGAAGCTGTCATTGTACAGTTAACCCCAATATGTAAATGGACCAAAACTTGTAACAGTGTGAAAACTCATGACCCAGCATCCATCTTGAGTGTAGCCAGGCTACACAGCCAGGCTCTTCCCAAGGTGTATCCTTTGAAGGTCTTTTAATAAATACCTACCATACTCCTTTAACACTGTCTAGCCTCTGTTCTAGGTAGCCTCTCAAGGCATCACCCCCTTGGCATTCAGGTCAATATTCCTTTCTTGTTTTGTCTTACTGTACAAATTTTGGTGAACTTTTGGTTTGACATCCTGTAAAATTCCTACAACAGTTCAACATTAGGGATCAAACTAGTAAATTCCTGCAACATGTCCCCTGTCATCTCATTTCTATTTTTTTTTTTTACACTGAAAGCCAGTATCCAGTCTTTCAATAACTCAGTCAGCACAGGCATCTGTACACCCTCCACCAGGCTGCTCTTTATTAGAAGCAAATATAGATGTTTAAGAACAGCCAGGAGAAACACTTATTGCTCTGGGAGCCAGTTGCAGCTTTGCAGAGCTGAACAGTGAAAAAGAAGAGAAAATGGAGAAGGTAATTTCACTTGATTTACTTATCCTGCAGCATTTCCTACAGCACTTGTTGGGCTGCTGTTTCAGGACTGACACATGCACCACTGAGGAAAAGTACACAGATTCAGTTATGTCCCGAGCCATGACAGCCAGAGGAGGCTGCTGATGGATCTGAGTGGTCAGGGATGGGGCCATATGGCCACTTTCTTTGCTCCTTCAGCACAGGATTTCAATGCTCATAAACCAAAAGGGTTATTTCTCCACAATGCTCTGAAACCTGTCTGATCAGTTTTGGGGATGCCTTTTGTCTCCACTCAAGTGCTTAAATCCTGCGACATCAAAATACCTTTAGTCTGGCAGAGTCCCACTTTTTTGTACGGATGTGTGGGGGTTTTTTAAGGGCAACCTATTAGGACGTGTAATTTTTTGAAACTTCAGAGCAGCTTTCAAATACAGGAAATAATTTATTTACTGGAGTAATGTGATCAGACAACTTCATGCTTTGATCTGCAGCAGAGCCTGGTACAGACTTCATGTACTGTCATCATACCCTTACCGATCATGTGCTCACAAGGAACAGGTACATGTTTGTTCCTTACTATGCTGCCATGCAGTCGCTACAGCAGATTTTCCTTCAGGTGATGGACTAGCAAGGGAAGAGCACATCCACTGCCATTTACGAGGAGGTAAAGTCCCAGATTCCATATGCCTGTTGTTGAAGGATGCATATTACAGATAAAATGTGGGTAGATCTTATTGTTAGAAGTGTTATGTTATTCTCTTAGCATCTGACCATGAACTGCGGGTCTGGAACAGCGGGTCTGGATAGAGAACACTGGATCCTCCAAAGAATCTGCAACCAGTGGTTGCCCTTATGTTCAGTGTGCTCCTAATTCCTTTTCTAACTTCCTCCTAGTTCCTTTTCTGCAGCAAGAGACTGTCTTGACACACAACGACTTTTTTCTCCTTGTTCCTGTAATTTTTGTTTTTCTTTGCAATACTGCTGAGAAGTCATTCAAATTGTAATCTCATGTCCCAGAGGTTTTGTCCGTGATATTTTCATGCTCCTTTTCTTTTTCTTTTTCTTTTTCTTTTTTTTTTTTGGCCTAAGATCAAGGAGAGAAAAACCAGAACAAGTCATTGCTGCATAAACTCTAGTCTCCATAGCAACAATCAAAAATGTTTCCCTTCCTCAGTTTTACAATTCCAATCCTATAGTCTCACCTGAGGCTTGGGAGAGTGGCAAGGGGTTAAAATATTTTCTAATGTACTTGTTCATTGCAGTTTTGAAAGCAGGCTACGAGGGTGAGTAGCATGGGCCAAATTAGATCCAAAAGCTTGCCTGAGATCTGGGGTGTGAGGCAGGGGCTTGGGGAGCGTAGGTAGGAAGTACTGGATTGACCTCTGTAGGACTTGTATGCAGTAAAGCACACTGCTGTAACACAAACTGCCTATGACAAAGCAATGGAGCAGGGGAAATGTTAACACTAAGCAGTGCCGGTCTTCCTCTGACCATTTCACCCCTGTGGGATCAGAAGGGCAACACTGTACTGAATCCCTAGCAAATATGGGGCTGCATTGCTGTATTTCCACCAAAATCTAAGTAATTGTCCCAGGTTACTGCCACAAACCTGCCACAGCTATGCAGAGTGCACAAGGCACACAGGCTGCACTCCAGAGCACAAGGGAGCTGACAGACATCCATGACCGCTCTCTCCTGCAGTGGACAAACTTTATTTTCCAGGACAAATGGGAATTTTGAGCCTGAGGAAGACTGGACCCCACAGTCTGAGTCACTGTCTGGCACCAAGACCTTGGCTGTGGCTTTGGAGTTCTGTGTGATGGATCAGTGCTTGGCAGTGGCTCTCCAGAGAAAAGTACCTTAAAGTAACAAGAGATGCTTGGAAGAATAATGTGTTAGTAAAGCCAATTCTTCCTAAATCCTTTCTTCCCTGGCTGCCAGTCTCCTGGGCAGGGGCTGCCAGTGAGCAGCAGGCAGGGGCTGCAGATGTGCAGCTGTGTGTGTGCCACGCTCCTGTCCACACCACAGCAACATGTCTGTCACACATCATTAGGTATCCAAGTCGTTTGTGGAGGTGTTGATTCCCCTTTCTCAGGGTCAGAGCTAAGTTCCCCCTTATGAAATCAGCAAACAACATGCATGAAACCGTGCCAGGGGAGATTTAGGTTGGATATTAGGAAAAGGTTCTTCACCCAGAGGGTGTTTGGACACCGGAACAGGCTGCCCACAGAAATGGTCACAGCGCCAAGCCTGACAGAGTTCAAGAACCATTTGGACAACACTCTTGGGCACATGGTGTGATTTTTGGGGCTGTCCTGTATGGGGCCAGGAATTGGACTTTGATGATCCTTGTGAGTCACTTCCAGCTGAGGTTATTCTGTGATTCTGAGACTAGACAGACAAAAGCAGGCTGAAATACAGATGCATCTAAACAAATGTTACTGCACATAAAAATGCACCTAATTTCTTTTTCAAGCTGATCTTTCAATTGACAATGTTAATTTGGAATAGCTGAACTGGACAGGCATGGTGTAATTTAACTAAGAATAAAAAAACCAAGTAGAGTAGTTCAATTTCATCTTTTGTAAAGAAAAACCACAAATGAGTTTTCCTTTTTACTGTACCTGAGGGTATGTTCTGGGAGCACTGTACAATACTATCTTAAGCTGATACTTAGGACAGGTCCATTTTCCCACTACCCAGTACTATGCACTCACATTATAAATGGAATAGAATGGAGCTCTCAAATCAGTTTTAGCTGAGTATTTGATTAACTAGAGATTTTTTTCAGCTTCGAAAAGTTCTTTTAATTTACTGGATTATAATCAAAGGTAACTTCACTGATAACAGCGTGCTATTTTTAATATGCACTCAAGTAGTCTGCTCTGATAGACTTTCTGTGCTACAGATTCTGTACATTATTCCACCACAGTAAAGCTAAGTGAAATCCTGCCTTTGATACAACCCCAACAGGGAATTTCCATCTTAGATTCCTCTGCATGTTTTGTAGGTTTTGCTGATAATCTCACAGGATAAACACATATCAGTGTCTGTACTCATGTTTTCTCCAGAAATAGGAACCTTTGGGGGGAAAAAATGGTAAAAATGTTCATTTGCTTAACACAAATTTCAATTCAATCCTCAAGGAACATAACTCGCATAAACCAGAAGGCTCATCAGTGATAGAAGTTTTGTTGCAAGTGGTGGTGTTTCAACAAACTACTTATTAAGGCTTTAAAGTGGTAATAAGCACTAATGTTCCTCAGCATTTATAACAAGTTGACAAATATTCTATAACTAAAGATCATTTTATTAAATAAAGGATTCTTCCTTGTTTATACTTCAAGTACTAGCTTTGACATTGTTACAGAGCAGATTGAACACTGAACTCTCCAGACACACATACCACTCGCACAGGATCATGTATCCCGTAAATGAGCTTGTTGAATCACCTGATATTGCCTCATAACACACTGCTACAAGTAGCAAAACCATTCAGTTCTTATACACTGAATTTATGCACTGACTTACAGCTCTCAACTTCAATGAACAAAGAATACTTTGTATATACATATGTAAAGGTTGCATCTAAATAAAATTTGGTTCTGTGATCTACATGTACCCTACTTGGTAGACAGAGCACTGGAAAAGCTGGAAGGACTCAGCATTGTCAAGGCTGTTCCCAGAGCTGTGGCCACTGAAACTGCTGAAAATGCTACTACCAAAGCCAGTGGTTTTGCTAGCAGATGCATAACCTCCATGAACAAGAACAGATCATTTACAAGTGCCAATGTTATCACTTCTAACACCATTTAATGCGAAAAGAAAAACGGGACACTACTCCATGATCCATATGATTGAAGTAGGCCGTTTTAATAGATTTTCCAGCTTCTTTTATACAATTCTTAGCCTTAATCACACGTTACATGCTACTTTACAATTGGTTACCCCTAAAAGCATGCGTAGCCTTTTAGTCTCTACTGGTTAGTTCTTCTTACACACACAGCAAAATTATGCATATCATTTTTTCTGGCTTTCTTCCGATTCCTACATTTCTGAAGTTGTTTACCATCCTTTGTTCTTCTTTATACGTGACTTTCTGCATCTTCTTCTTCCTGGTGCGTGACTTCTTTCTCCTTGAAATGGTTACAGGTCTATTCTTTCACATACGCTGGATTGCTCACATGCCCCCATCTTTGGAGGAACTCATCCTCCATAATTTAATTTGTGTCAGTCTTTGCAGCCAGCTTCCTGATGTGGTTCAATGGGGAAGACCCCTCCCTACACCATTGTCTTAGGTTACAATGTAAGATGTAACCAAAAGTATGTATTCTATTACCATCTTCATAAGATGTTAAAATAGGTGGGGCAGTGTTCTTTATCTTTTCCATGACTCATCCCTGATAGCTCCCTCTGGGGGGCTATCTCTGCTAACGGGACATCAAGGTCTCCCAGCATGACTCATAAAATTACATCATCCCATTGTGAGATGCCCCGCCCAAGTGGAGGAACCAGACATTCCTACCTGGATATAATCTGAGGCTTGGAACATCAAAGGGCACTACCCAGAGAACAAGAGCTTGATACCCACTGGACCTTGAGAAAGACCAGATTGTTCTAAAGGATCACCAAAGCTTTGACAAAACCACACCCATCGCTACAATGGGACTGTAGCCACCATTTAATCGGACTGCTACCATCACCCTAACCAACAGGGTGTCAGGTCATTTTCTGACTGTCAGTTATGGCCAGTGTTTCTGTACTATTGCCTTTATTTCAGTTTTCCTATTAAATTGTAGTTCTGCCTTGGAATCTCCTCCTGGTTTGTTTTCAGACTAGTACAACCATTGGTCTGTTGTACATTGCCCACCACTGTGAGGTGGGCATGGCATCAGGACACAGAGCAGTAGGAGGTAGGTTAGGCAGTCCTGTTTATCAAACAAGCCCAGCAACACCTGTGCTGCTGCATCTATATCCTTCTACATCTACACCATCCAACAGGAAGGATTTACCTTGAAACTCCTTCCAAGAGGTCTGAAAATCAACAGTTAAGCAGGATAGCACATAGAGACTTATTTTGCCCTAGAATGTAAGATGTTTTTTACAGTGATTCAGCTTTCCCCAAAGGTACAAAGATTCTCCTTGGTCCCACTTGGGTAAATCTTCTGCTGGAAGATTTAGCCTTCCCTCTGCTATTAGTTTAGCCACAGAAAGTAGAAAATAAAATATATTATGACAGGCAGGGAAAGGCATGTTTCTTTCATTAATTGTCCAATATTTTTACCTAGAAGCCAATGAAAATTTGGCCACTGACTCATCCATGCACTGTCAGTGTCTCACAAATATGTATTCAAGAAGAAGAAATAGAATGCCCACTAATAATTCAAAAATATTGAAGTCCAAATAGCTAAGGAATAAAACTTCTTCATAAATCCTACCTTCAAGATGTTACATTATTAATTTATTTTTAAGGAATAAATATGTCCTAATAGCTCTTGCCACGCAATCAGTTAAAGAACACATAAAACCACATCACAGGCATAATAAAACAATGAAAGAAGGACATTTTATTTGCTCCTTTAAAGATGTATAACTTTGCATATCAAAACTAGTAGTTTTTAATGAGAAAGATTTCTGAAAATTCTTTACTTGTTGATAAGACTTCAGCTTGTGCCTTTTTCAGCTACTTAAAACTTCAGCTCCCTCCAACTCCTACCAGCTGCCAGGCAATCACAGAAAGTGTTACCCCAGATAAGGCTCAGCCAAGTCAACCAGTGAAGTGTATCATTCTTTTTTAGCTCTAGAAGAGATCAACAAAATATCCAATCTTAATGATCTTTCTTAATGGTTAAGCTGGATGGAGATAAGTCTTTTGAGGGCAGTAGTTTTTCAGTGGTGAGTTCTAGAATAGCAATCCACCCAACACAGAAGACGACTCAGAACTTTGTACTCTTTTCTAAAGTGATCAGAGCTATTTTTCATTATAAGGTGAGTAGAATCTTTTTTTTCTAGGCAACTCTTGCCATTTGAAATAGCACATTGCTTGAAGTTTTGAGGTATTTTTGACGGATGCTTTCTTCTGTTCACTGTCCTTCAAACCAAATATAAAGTTACCCACAAAAGTGTCCTGTACCTTAAAAACCCCCGAAAATTAAAGAAACAGCATCTATGTCACTCTTTCTGTGGGCAAGATGAGAAGCCCATTGTTTTCCTCAACAATTTGAATTAATCAAATTCTTTGATTTGACTTGTAAAGAATTTAATTAATGTGTGGCAGTGTTGGCATCACGAAGCCTCTGTGGGGCCCCACCACTCACATAAGCCCTGCTCAGACCAGAGCACACCTTACTATTTCCATTGTCTTAAAGCCAGCAATCTTGAAAGATGTTTCATTCCTGTAATGGAATTTTGGCTTTTGTGAGAGTTGTTTTAAACAAGAATACAAATACTGTACCAAATACAAACTACTTTTGGGAATGAAAGAAAAAAAATGTTGGATTTACTAGAAAAGGGGTTGTGGATGTAAAGATGTTTACCCTCACCTCCAATTCTCTTTAGGTCTCATTTACAAGCTTTTCATAACAAATACAATTTTTCATTATTCATTAATTTAGCCTCTAAAAATCTAGGTGCATACATGAGTAGACAGATGCAAAACAAGTATTTTAACTAGTTTCACTGAACTAACAAGTTTGATTAAATGTGTTGATAGAAGTAACAGTGCTTTAAATTGCAGTATTTGGAATAAATTTGAAGCAACTTGGATACTGACTGGAAAGCCGGCACAAGTCTACTACCAATCAGGCACTGGAAAAGCACTGTTGTCAACACCCAAAAATTACTTTTGGTATGAAACCCAAATAGATTTAGTGATGGAATTACTGATTACTCTACATCTGATGGAAGTGCAACAAAATAAACCTTTATGCCCTGAACTCTGGAGTTTGATTAGATTTTTACAGACTTTAAACTGTAAAAAGGACAAGACTTTAGGAATGTGTCAATGGCAGTACCAGAGACAATTTTCAAGCTTCCTGTATGCACATGTCATTTGCTTCCCACTTTGATGCTGGGGCATCCTAGGTATGGAGCAGACCAGGAGGGAGCTGCCACTCTCTCCAACCACGCCCCTGAAGCACCAAGAATCAGGACCTGTGAACAGCCCTGCAGCCTGGATGTCATCTCTGCCCTTCCATCCTGTTTGCACTGGATGCTTGAGGCTACAAGCATGCTCCTACTGCACACACAACAAAGGCAGTGGGTACAAGAGGAAGATGCAGCAAAGCAACCACACGTTCCTCACACAGCAATCCTGCAAGTGAACTTCTAATAGAAATGAGCAACCTGCAGCCTACAATCCCATCTTAGGGTCCTGGAGCATAGCTTTGGCAAACAGCATATTGTTACAAATTGAGACAGATGGAAATTTGCTTCCTTGTCAAAGCTGTTATTCCCCAAGAGCAGAGAAATTTTGTTGTCTTGAACGTGCTGTGGGTAACAGACAGAGAAAGGTCCAGAAATAGACCAAAACTAATAATATAAAACTAGGTTTGAAAGATGAAATTGAAGCTATCTTTTGTACAAAAAAGGGTGTGTTTTTCTTAACAGATAAACCTCCCCCCCCCGTTTTTTTTTGTTCCAATAGTATGTTACAACAAGCACACGTCTTACTGAAGACTTAACCTATTAGAAATAAATTACTAATGTTCATCATACAGTGTTATCAACAGGATAATTTCTTTGATCAAGTCATTCTGGTCTGTACAAAATATTGCATAATATGGGATCCCAACTTTTTAAAGAACCTTTGAGTTCAAACTACAGCACAACCCACTCATGAAACATTTTTAAAATTTTAGATACTAACAATAATCTGAATTTAGCTTTGAAAAAAACACAGAATTTTCTCCATAAGAGTGATTCAAGGTTGATTTAATAACAAGCTACATCTTTTATTTTAAAGTCCATTTCACAGAAAAGCTCAAGAAGAAAACCAACTTCCAATTTCACCAGCAGTAAGCTTTTCTAATACTGCTCATTTCTTTCGACAAAAACAAACCCAGTCTAGTACCATTCCTTTATCTACTGAATCCTCACCAGAAAATAAATATTAATAGCATCTTTTCCATTAAGGAAGAGGATGACAGACAAAGAGAATGATGTTTTGCCCTGTAGGTGCCAAGATAGCGAGCCAAGAAACCCCAAAACTAACAACTCCATATTTTAAAAATGTCAATTTACTTTTCCCAAATTCTCTCAGTCTTCAACATCCATTTGAAGAAAAAAAATGAGAAAAAAACAATGCAATTAACATAAAAGTGTTGTGATTATTCCATTCTTCCATTTATTCTTGCACAGAAAGCCAAACACATCCATTTCAGACAAGTCATAGCATCAGCAGCGCCCATTATCTCACAGAAACCACATTCAAGTACAACTGGGAAAAGCAGTTTCAAAATACTTCCATGTGTATTGAAATGCTTTTTAAAATCTTTTAGGTTTTGTATTCTGAGTCTTTAGAAATGGTGATTTTTTTATTAGGTTTGGTAGCCTCGTCCATCAGTTCCTTCAGCTGCCCAATCTGCTCATGACGGAAGTCATTAAGTTTTTCTTCTGTGAGCTGAATTCCATATACAGCCTTCTCTCTCAAGTTTTGTTTGTCCTCATTAATTTGTTGCTGGATCAGTGCTGCATAGTTCTAATGAGAAAGAAATATAAAAGTCACAAAACTGACAAAAGCAAGATTCAGGTCAACTTTTTTTAATAGCATTTTATTGTAATAACATACTCTTACACAAGTTCCTACAACAGTCTATTAATTGACAACAAATTACTAAAAAACCTTACTTTTTATAAGAAAGAAAAGTTATTAAAGCATTTCTAGTATCTACAATTGATTTTATGTAGCTAGTTTAAAATGCATCTACAGATTAAAATATGTACAGATTAATGCCCTATCATATGCTACTACTGAAAACAAAACAAAATTTTATTCTAGATCTAATACATGTATTTAAATAATCTTTCCTATATAGCAGGATATCAATAGGATACACTTTGTAAACTTATACATCCAGAAAAGCATTATTCCCAATTTTCAGCTAAAAGAAACCTCGGCATTGCATACTGAATTGTTAATCCAATTACCAGCAAAGTAACTAAAGCCACTACTTCAGCTGTATGTCTAATAATTCCAGAGAAGTGGGTGAGAAGAAAGATATTCATGAGTCCGTGATAAATTTCAAAATGACACCATTTACTAACATTAATACATTACATTGTTAATGGACCATATCAAGCCTCACTGAAGTCAGCACGATCTTACCAGCCCTGTTGCAAAGCTTAATTCATGGCTATTTAAAGAAAACAGATAGCTAAACCAAACAAAAGTAGATTTTTATTTGTACAGACTCTAAATCAAACTGATTCTTCAAGGTTCCTCCCAACATCACCTCTCCTGCTTTTAAATTAAACAGGCATTCAGAAACAGTGACACCACGGTTAATTCCCATGGTAAACCTACATTTCAGTGGTATTACCTCATGGTAGAGCTGGTGTAGGGTTTAGAAGAAACTAAATAGATTTTTTCCCAATGATTGAACAATCACCTGGTAATGATACAATAAAAATTTGTAATGGGTTAATTCTTTGCAATTTACAGAATTTCTTATCAAGGCAGATGGACAAAAGTGATCTCTGAAGCTACCCAGCAGACCAGTAACACACTGACAGTTACACATCAACCATTCCACCTCATTCTATTTTATTCTATCTTTGCATTTCTGCACAGAACAATCCAGTCAGTACTGACTCTGGACTAGGGAAAAAAAAAAAAAAAAAAAAAAACAACAAAATCCCACAAACCCACATAAAAAAAACCCCAAACCAAAACAACAACCAAAAAGCCCACACAAACAAACCTCACACCACTTTCATTATACCAAACAACAACATTCACAGCATATAATTCAGAAACAATACTGAAAGCAAGCAATGCAAAACTCTTCACATCTTATCAAGAGATCTGAACATACAAATCCCAAGAATTCCTCCATGCAGTGTCCTGCCAGTGCAGGTTCCAGTGCACTGGGAGACAAGTCCACCCCACTGCTAACAACAACCACCTGGGAGCAGCCTGCAGCTACTGCTGCAGGCACGAACTCTGGTACCTAGAAATAACTCAAGTCCATTTAAGAAACAGTTACAATTTTACAAACTGTTGACTGTTTTCCAGAAATATCAAATTAATTACTGATTTTTTTTTTTTATCTAACATCACAGCATCTCATCTCACAGCGCATCAACATTATAGAATCCAGATCTCAGAAGTGGTGGTCCGTAACAAAGCTGCAATGCCCACTCTCACAGCTGCCCCGTACCCAGACACACTGTCATGGATTGTACATTCCCTCTTCCTCACACCAGGTGTTCTGCTCCCAGTGCAGCACTCCAGTGGGATCCCATCTGGACATCACTGCTGGCTCCTTTCCCCCACTCATTTTCTAGTTGAACAAATGTTTTGTACATGCCAGAAAGCCTCAATGGTTGCAGTTTCGCATCCATCTGCAATGTGAACAGAAATTCAAAAGTGGACAGTGGAAACATGCTGGGCTCTGGTTGGCTCCTGACAGAAAATGGAGCTTCCTCACCTCTTTTTACCAAAAGTCAGTGATGCATCAAAGAAAATGTGTTTCAGCCTTTACAGAAGTGCTGAAAAAAAGAAGAACTATATGGCATATCTCATTTTTTTCTGCCTGTGTTACCACATGAGGAACAAATGAAGCCTGGGATATTTAATTGTTTAATACATTACTGTTCCCTCAGAAATTAATACTATTTTCCTAACAGCATATGAACTTAATGTGCTGAACTCCAAAGTTTTGGAACAGGTTTAAAAGCACAATGAAAAAATAAAAAGGGGAGAAGCTAACATTTGTTCTTTCAATAATGTAACTTTCATCACAAAATACAATGATCACAGTCCCTCTCAGGTAATAAGGAGCAGTATGTTCATGTATGGTCTAGTTTTTGTTAGAACTTAATAAATACAGAATTTAACTATTTTCCAGTGTTACCTTCCTTACCAGCAGAACTGAAACAAACTCTTGCTTCTTCTCAAACAAGGAAAATCACTTCTGCCTTTCATTTTATGTTATATTTAACTGCATCTTCCAAATATAACAAAACTCCCTTGTCGTCAGTCATGACACAAATCCTTAGCAGATTTTTCAAGGGCATCTTATTTCAATTATGGATCACACTGTGCTCACAAAAACAGAGACAGGAGACACAAAATGGAACACTAGTAATCCTGCACCCTCACAGAGCCAGGCTCAACAGACAAGGATGGCAGAGGGGCAGAGGAGCTCCCGTCCTTGGTGGTTTTTTAGGTTGGCTGGTTGTTTCTTTGGAAGTAGCTCTTACTGCAATGATCCACTGCCTGCACCAGCAGTAAACTTTCTGGGCTTTTACATGAAAAAAGCAAGCAAAACCCAAACCACCAGCTGAATGGCAAAAGCTTTTTCCCCCACCAGAAACAGAGAAGATCAGATGCAAGTTCAAGTTACGACCACCTCTCCTGACCATTTACTGTCAAAAGATGGCTGATTTATTCCGTATTAAATTGCAGTCTGCTGTCCATCCGTATCACAGACACCCTCCTCACCTTAAAGGAGGCCCAAGGTAACAGTCCAAGGTGCAGAGTGGCCCTGTCACTCCATTGCCATCAGTGTGTGCAAGCACAGAGACAGCCCGAAACCCTCCACACCGCCACTGCGGAGGCAGATCCCTCCCCTGAAAAGTCTGATGCTCTCCTCACAGTGATGGTTCTGCCTCAGATCACTGGTATCTACAGCATGCATGCTGAACCCAAGCATCAGGCTCTCTTTAAAATCCTACATGAGCAAATGCTTGAAACTCTAAATGATTTATACAAAAAACCAGAATGTGAGTGTTTGCTATAATCAATAACCTTAGGGGTTTTATGTTTAAATTCACTAAGTGAAACAAATACAGCGTTCTCCTCTGCTCTCTGACTCATAGGCATTCACAAATTCATTAAAAGGGCAAGGGGATGGGTGACATTTGAGGTTTGAATACCACAAATTACAGAAAGAGCATCAGCCTTCTTGTTTTCCAAGTTGAAAAAGGATTAAATAGAAAAATAAAAGCAAAAATCAAACAACCGAAAGCCCCACTCCCTGACTGCCAGATATATAGACTCCTACCAAGCCTGGTCCACACTGACACATATTTATCTCACAGGCTAATACAAAGTGTTGATAGACATCTATGATTTAATCATAAAATTAAACGGGTTAAGAGCTCATTTGCTCATTTTCATTGCAAAGAAAAACAATCATAATTTTTATTTTCTCTGGCATCTTCCTAAATATGTATAATGCTGCACTTCAGACAATTCCTCCAAAAATCTCAGTAAGATATGACTGTTCACAATAACTACCTGTACAACTCACTTTCTAGTCAGATTTTCTCTTTTGAAAAGGTCTAAAATTTTTATCTCCTTTAAGCAGTTAAGTATAAAGCTGAAGTGTTCCAAAAAGACTACCTCCACTTGCAACCAAATTAATGACAGCACTGATAAACAACATTACTGTGGCCAGATCAGAGAATGCTATTCTGAAATGTGTTAAACAGGGCACAGTTTGGCACTAGAAAAATGCCGCCAGTTTATTTTAAACTTTTTTTTTTCAGGGTGACATAAAAAAAATTAGCATGGCCTGACAGGCCACTGTCATTGCTCCCTGAAAGTTAATTTCAAATTGCAGCATTTCAAGTGCTTCTGCTGCTACTCAGAGCAAAATCAAACACATGCTGCTACGGGTGACAGCATGAAGACACAGCTGTGAACGAACAGCACAGCAAGGAGCACCCTGTTCTTATTATTGTGCAGAGATATGTTGAATGGATTGTTTCATATTCATTCAGACAGAATTCTGCAAATTATTTACTATATTTTTTTTACTTCAAAACTGTTTTGATGTTAAACTGAGAATAAGAAAAAGATACAGTATTACAGCAGTGATTTTTAAATGGGTGCTACACCCCATGAAGTTCCAGAGTATCTTCATACATTTTACCCGAAGCTGTAAGTATAGATAGAAATGCAGTAATAAACCCAGGAAAATTCTACCACATTGAATCAGCTCAGCTTAATACAACACTACAGTGAACATTTTCATGCACTCACATACACATTAACCCATAACAATCTATATTTCACCAGATAAGACCATTAAAAATAGCCCAAAACATTTTAAAAATTGCATAAAATACAATTACTGCCAAATTAACTAACTGATGTGAATGAACACCTATGTGAAGTCCCACATACTCTTAACAGGAGCTATGTATTATTAATTTCAAAATTTAAATTTCAAATCACTTCTGGTTTTGTAAAGGTCACATAATTACCACATAAAAAAAGAAAATCAATATACTACAAAGAGTTCTGAGTAAGCCTTCCCCCTGCTTTTGAAAATACCTTTCAAATGATATTTGAATGATACCAAGTAATGACATACAGCAGCATTAGAAGAGTTTCTAATGTGAATAATTAAAACAATAAATGCTGGGAAAAGGGCAACAGAATGAAGAATCAAGATTTTCACTCTGAGGTACCTAGCACAGCAGAGGACCTCTAGAGAATTAAGATGTCCAGCTCCTACTACAAGTCTTGACAGAAGGTGAAAAAGCAACTTTCTCTTGTGGTATTTGAATCACCTCAGCATCCACCATACGTGTAATAACACACCAAGCATGTACAAGAAAGAAATAGCAACAAGCTATTGTAATTCATGAGGAGCTCTAAAACAAGTTGTGTGAAGTGCAGCTTGGATAAGCTATTTTGTATTTCAGTCCATTATCAGATGGAAAGATTTGCAGAGATCATTTCAAGCCAAGTCACACACTTGCAATGCGACTGCCTACACCTAAACATCACGTGCCTAAGTGAAACTAGAGATGTAGCTTGTCTGTGCTGGGCATTGGAGAGAGAAACTTCTGTCTTAAACATGACGTGATGACTGGATACACTGTCCTCCAGAGATGTGGGTCTCATCACTGAGAAAGCTACTACATGTCTCTGTGTCTCTAGTTGTAGATGACTATCTAATCAACTTCCTTGCTGATGATAAAAGGAAAATGCTTATTAGTTATTTTGTCTTGTGCTTTTTTAATTACAAAAGACAACAAAAATACCATTTCTCATTGAATGACTCTACAATCTCTCCCCTGGAGTTTTGTTTTATCTTTTCCTTATGCTGCTGCTATCAGACTTAGCAACATCCTGAAGTGAAACACATGAGAGAAAAAAACTGTACTTCCTCTTTAGAATCTCTTCATCTTTGAATCATGCATAATTTCATTTCTGGGGATGAAAGACCATGTCACCATTTCCACTTACAATGCACAGAGGTAAAAGAGATCTCTCCCAGACAACATCTCTGTACCATAAAGAAATGGAACAAGAAAACATCAAAGTTTACTAAAAGTGAATCTGAAAGGAAAAGCCATGGGAACTTTAACAATATCAAGTTTTCCCAGGATATTCAAGAAGGATGCTAGTATGTGACTATCAACCAATTTCAGGAAACTGATCACATTAACACAATGATGCACACACTGTAACTATATAGAACTGTTACCATGAGAGGTTTGGGGTTTTCTTTTTTGGTTGCTTGCTTGTTTGCAGTTTGGGAGCAAAGAATGAAAAATTGTTCGGCTAAAACGGAGCCAGGGAATATAATTATGTGATACTTAGTAATCAGCATGAAGAATTATTATTTGATCAGGAAGGTATAAAATGGACTGCTTTTTCTGAACACAGTTAACTAATATTGTTAAACTGGAAGAAATGACATTTATTTAGAGGAATGTGAAAAAAGCTCAAGGACTAACTCAGCTTTGTTTGTAGCTTAAATAGCATGTTATTTTTATGTCCTATTTTAATGTAAGATTTATGAGCTCATAATTTGAGGTGAAAGTGGGAAGTTTATGGCCTGGCCATCAAGGTAAACATATAAAAATGCTATTGCATCCAAAATGGAACACAGCACCATTAGAGTACATCAGAGTGACTACTGTCATTTGTGGAAAAACAAGTTGTGATTATTTATTTCTTTCTGGGTGCAGAATACTTATGCCACTATTGCACATTGGGGCCAAAACACAGGTCACTAAAAGCTTTTTGCATCATCTGATAACAACCACAGTCTTTAAGTCTTTAAGATTCTCACCACTCAGGTCAATAAGCTTCATCTCAGGCTTTACATAGGAAGCCTGATCTTCTTCTAGGGAATAAGGAAATTAAAAAATTTGGAACATACTTGAACATTTAAGCAAAAATAAAATGGCCAATTAAGTTCTGGAAAGAAAGATCAATCTCAAATGTGGGTGCAGCACAAGAAATGAAGCAGGAGGAAGAGATGGGAGGTAGAACGAAAGAAATGGTCACAGAATTGGGTTCCAATGGCTAAACAAGATTTTGCCATGGTTCTCTATCCTTGGACAGGTTGTATCATTCCAAGTGTGAGTTTCACTGAACAAAACAGTTATTTTATGAGAGACTTAAAAAAAAATTCTTCTCTGATGTATATATCCGTATTTAAAAGTCTTTTAAATTGGTGTTGGAGACGGAAATGCCTGGAAGAGAAATATATTAAAATCTCCATTAGAAAACTTACTGAACTTAACAATTTAAGAAAAAACATGGACAATTATTCAGTCTGGACCTTCACTTATAAAAACCAGAATGAAAATACACTGTTGCTAATACCAAATTATCAGACTGATGACAAATAAGGACAAATAAGCTACAGGCCAGAAAAATTAAATTTCAAAAATATTATTTCATATTTTCCTACAAATCCTAACAAAAACCCAGCAATTTGAAGGATGGTTATTTCTTGACTCAGTTTCTGTTTTACTTTTGACATTTTATGTTGTGCATGGCAGCTCTCAGGCCAAAAAAAAAGCGATGTTTTATCTGGCAAATTTTCTGCTATAATCTCACAGAATACCCAATGATTTATTGCATGCTGTTTATTTAAAACACGGCAAGGAAAAAGACTGGAAGTCATAGTATCAGTTTGGTTTTAGGAATTTCACTTCTAAAGCACCAGTTACACTGTCATATTTCTATTTAAACATTAAGCTAGGAAATATTGGCAAAGTGTTTCACTGCAGATAATTCCCAAATATCAACACTAAGTACAGGCATTTTACCTAAAAAACCCACTAAAGACTGTTTTAGCAGTCACATACACACACAACTATAATTAAAGCTCACAATGCAAGCATCACTTACAGATTTCTGTATCAATTCTTTAAATAGAGGACAAGCATCTTAAATCTGCAGTTATTTCTTCCAGAAGTATTACTTCTATATTTTCAAGGAAGATGATGATTTCACATCTAGATATTCATGAAAGGAAAATAAAGCCTGTTTCCAAGACAACCACATCAGTTGCCAGACCATTAGATACTAAGAACATGCAAAAGATTATATATCCCAGATGATAAAAGACTTCCATGCATGTTCTTCTACTCAATTCATACCTAATGATGCATTTAAACGGTACATATATATCCAAAAGAGACTTGGTATTCTTATTTTTCCATTGCACACATTTCTACATGCTCGTTAGAAACAAAACCTTAAACTAATACAGTAAGGAAGAAAACCTCAAATATAAACGAAAAATTAATCCACTAATAGGCATCTTGTATTGATTTCCATGATACCACAAATAACCCTTCTGCTGAGAGTGTGCTGAATTTTCTACTTTAATGGACCTGTGGAAGAAATACGTGCTTGAATGAATCACATCAAAAGTCATGGGCAATATTTAATAAACATACAAGAAGGTCATCAGTGTAGAAGTCAGATTTACCCCTTGGGACAAACAGACAGAAGCTTCCCCAGTTTTAAATGAACATAGTCAATGTTACCTGTTCCAATACAATCCATGTGATACAAATTTAACAAAGTAAATTTGGCATCAGAAAACACTGAATCAGAGGCTGATTTCTTCGGCCAGTGTTACCATGGCCCCTCCAGTAACAGGGGACAGAGACAAGCCCGACCCCAGCACTTGTGAAGGCATTTAAAACAGACAAACTTCTTCAGCAAAACACAAACATTTTGAGGTGTTCTCTTCACAGAGCATTACTTGGGAGACTGGCCATCAATAAAAGAAAACCTACACACAGGCAGACTCATGATTTAAAAAATGAAAAAAATACTGCCAATGGGAAACAGGTGAATTCTTTTAAAGGTGTTACTTATCTAAGTATGACATTTAGTCTGGAACTTCTGAAGGTCCTACTCTGTAAAAATAAATCAGTGTATTTGGCCACAATCATTTGGTTGTAATTCAGTCCTTCTTACTTTTAAATAGCAGCAATAGAAATATGAAAAGAAATGCAAATTGATGTAACTGACATTTCCCTTATAACAACAAACACCACACTGGTTTATATTTGTACATTCACTCTATGGAAAGAAAGCTTGTTACTGCAATTAACATCTACTTCACAGTACTTAATAAAAGGCAAAAAAGGTTAACTTATTACTGTCGGAGCTAGACCCAGTGCAAATTTTTTTAAATTCTTCTTGCTGCAGCAAAATATGTTAAATGGCATTCAAGTTTTAGACCAGACAAATGCTTTGTATACACATACACCTACCTCTGTCAAATGAAATTAATAACATACATTGTTTAAAAAGTCTTCCATATCCTCCAAGCAATAGAACAAATCACAGCATTTCCCTCATCTTTAGTTTTATTGCTCTCAAAATTATAATATAAAGTTCCTTAACATATGTAGCCAGAGTCCTCTGGTGAACTGCAGACGATGCTCAGAGAAACTAAAAGTTCCCATTCTAAACCTGAGCTTATTCTTTCAGCAGTTTCTTAAAGTAAAAAACTCTAAAGCCTACAAATCTATATAACTTACCAAGGGTTTTTAACTTGCAGATTTTTATATAATTTCTGAATTACTTCAGAACTAGCCACAGAAGTTAACTGAAGAAAACAAACGTGTCATCAGTATGGTCAAGAGCTGCTAAAAGGGAGTATGAATCTTTATTAACTACATGAGAACCCTCCAATCTGAGAAACCAAAAAACTTCTGTAATCATCTGCAAGTCACTATCCGTTTATCCAACAGCTCTGACATTTAAAAGGATATTTATAGTGTCTGCCACAATACAGCAAGTGACAGCCATGCTGTCACAGAAGACTGGAGGGATTAGGCAGAAAATGAAAAAGGAAAATTCAGTCATCTGCTAAACAAGTTTCAAAATTCAATAAAGTACTGTAGAGACAGTAAATCTGAAAGTACTTCTGGAAAAAATCCATCAAATATTCTGTACTGTTCTTGGGGAGATCAAATACATACCAAACTCAAGCCTCAACACATTCTCCTGTAATCTATACACAACAAATACTTTAAAAGCAACTCACCTATATCTTGTTCTATTTTTTTCCTTTGTTTTTTCCTGCTATTGCCAGAGGTTTTCCAGCTATTAAATGGGGCTTGCTTTCAATTAGCAAACGACAGGGGAAATAGGATAGGGGAAAAATAAAGGGATGGAAATCAAGTACGTCAAATAGCTTAGAGCTGTATGTACTTTACTTTTAAGTGAACACTCAGTTAACAAAGCTCTAAGATTTCACCACAAAAAACCAGACTGCCTACATATTCCTAAAAATTCTCACCCACCTGAAACCTTTCCTTTTTCTCTGTGCAAAAACGGTGTCTGGTCCCAAACAAACAGGTATGTGTTGAACTGGAATAGAAGTTAATTTACCTCAATACTTTAAAAAGCATGTGAAAAGCATGTGAAAATACCACAGCCATGAAAATACCAGGGCAACCTTTCAGAAATGGGGATGCACCACATTAAGATTGGTCAGGTGAGCTCAGCTCTGCGCTCTGGCACCCTAGCAGGTGCTTCCACAGCCAAGTGCCATGGTCTTCACTTAGAGGTAAAGAAAGCATTAACGTTGGAGCAGAAGCAGCATGCCTGTGGCAAAGATAGCATGAATGGGAAGTGTCACATACTAGTTCTACTTGTATGTCCAAATCTCCCATGCTAAACTACCTCTGCTCTAAGTGGTACCATTTAATCATTTTGGTATGGTGCACCAACATCTCCTCAGCTGCTCTCTGCACACTAATACTCTTATCGTTAGCATCAATGTCAAACCACTGCACTGTTTGCTTATACTGAATTAAGATCCAAGTTCTTTTTCAACTGTATATCATCAGGAAGAGTTTTAAACTGACTACATAATAAGTTTAGAAAAACCTCTGCCTGCCATCCACTGATGATGCAATAAATACGGTTCCTACCAGTCAGAGAATACTAAAGATATTCAAGAGGTTTCATTCCTGTTTCAAGACTTTTCAACACTAAGGAATTGTCTGAACTTACATTTGCATGGCTTGAAAATTACTCTAGACTTATTTAAAATAATACAATGCTATTTGAGCAATAAAAACTTGAATTATTTTTGAGTTGTTTATACGTCTTAATGGATTTTGCTTGCCAGCCAATACAAATATGGAAAAGAAAGTCCTGTGTACATCTGGCCACAAGCAGAGCAGAACCTCATGGATCACAATGAATGGTAATTCATGGGGTCTTTGTGACCAGGAGTTTATTTCAGTCTTAAAGCAGGGGATGAATATTAGCATTATTTGCTTTCCTGCAGAATGTTTCATGTGACTGAAAAAAAGTAATTTGTGAAAGCACCAGTCGAGAGGGGAGCCTAGACCAGTCCCACTGCATCTGTTTAGTGATGTAGGGGAAAGCTCTCCCCCTCACTTCTGTCATGAGATGCAGCAGGTGAGCACAGCACACATTTGCTGCAGGCCACAGCTCTGAGCACTGGCCATGCACAGGAAGGAATCAGATTCCCAGGGTTCCTCTGCCATCCCAGCACATGCACCATTTCTCTCCAAGAAGACATGGCTAAACTGGAACAAACACTTCTTCCAAAACCCACTTGTGGGCTGCTTGTGAAATGTGCTTATGGGCTAGACATTGAAAGCTTCCCATGGACCTGACCCACAGGCATGTGCACTACAGTAAATTCAGCCTGAAGTCCGCCTGCTGCTACAGTGAAGGACTAGTCTTGACAGGTGACTGCTGCCCTAGAAAACTGGAACAAAATGTAACATCTCTGTGTCAAAGCATAACGTTTTAACATGAATTTTTAATGTCTCAATAGTCAAAACCACTGAAACAAAACTATACAGCACTGGGGAAAAGTGATGGGATTGTTTGTACTCTACTATATTTAGTAAAAAAATTTAGAAAAAAATAAAGCAGATTTCCTCATCTTCACTGAACTCCTTATTATATCCACTACAGCAGTGAACTTATAAACAACAGCTTTGCAAAACATCTTCCTTTACAGAACCCAGCTTGGTAATGCTTTATTTCATCAGGTAGGTAGAGAATTTCCCTGGGAAAGTTCTGCTACAGCTGCTGTCAGAATTACCATACCTATTTGAAATGTTTTTCAGAATCTATCTTCCCTCAACAATGCTCCTACAAACTACCTAATCACAAATGAAAATAAAAATGTTCCATTACTCAGGAAAAAGGAAACCTTTGGCAGGTAACTTGGTAAGTACTCAGTGATAGGTGCATCACTGTACCAAAAGCTTTAATCAACAAACGAGATCTGCTGAATAGTACAAGGGATCATGAGAATTTCATCTCACACAACAGAATTGAACACCTGAAGGTGAAGAAAAAAAAGACAAAGCCAAATAAATTCAAAGCACGCATTCATACTGCAATTAAATCCACTGCACACTGCTGCATGCTTTCTGCTAGACTACTAAATAAATTCAAACTGTTAGATATCAATCTAATGCCATGAAGGACTGGAACAAGTCTTTTAGATACCATGGCATTGATTTTCAAAAGAAAAAGATGCACAAACTCATACACTTCATTAATTCTTATACTTGTTTCTATGCATTAAAAGTGTGTACTTGTGCCAATAAGTATGCAAACAATCTATCAAAAACAATATAACAAAAATTAATAATTATGTAGACAGCATTCACATCAGTATAATACAGGTTTCCAAGCTCTTGCTAATTACCACGAAAGATGTTCCATCACAGTTACATTCCACACTGTCTAGCACATTAATCCTCATTTCAATATACGGAATTTATACGGCTGACTTGTGTCTGTATAAAATCAAACTAAACTAAAGCATACTAAACATATTGTTGAAGCATAAACACACTGCTAACATCACACCCACATAATTACATTTCTGTATAAACTTTAATAATTATTAGGTAAAACCAAACACAGTATGATTTAAATTTTTTCAGGTTATATTGCTCTTTGCATGAAATCCAGTGATTAAAGGTGCCACAAAGGATACCAATGTGTGTTCCTCGTTTTTCACAGTGATCATGTACCTTCAGAGTGCAGAGTCAGCACTTGTACTTCAGTATCATTCAGCTGTGACTATGACTTAGGTTACCACTGACTTTTAGAATTGTAGTTAGTTTTGTTTGAACATAAGGGAACCTTGTTTGGGAACCTTCTCAGCTAACATCTGAAAATTAAACTTTAAGTCAAATCTTTTCTACACATCCTCTACCAGCAAAATCCAAAAGGGTTTGTGTAAAGGACTGGATGAGGCCACAAGCAACCTGATCTAAAATGCCCCTTCTAGTCAAGGTCTTCCAGGCTACCTCTGCTTTATTACTCCATTCATTAAAAACCCAAGATTAGTCCAAGTTATATTTTAGCCATTACCCCCAAGTTAAAAATATTTAAAATACAAATCTCAAGTTATTGTTAAGATCTGACCTTATGTCTTGAGGACTATCAGATTTCAGATTTTTTCCAGGTGTCTCAGTACTGAAGATATCATACATCAAACAGTTCTCTTCTTCCCCCAAGGCAATTGTTTCAAAATAATTAAATCAACTACAAAGTTCACTAAGACAGACAAGCTGACATACTTAAAAGATCAGTAATAGAATATTGACATTATTCAATAATCAGCTGATTTATTCAAACTCTTTTAGTATACAAGCTTTTACTAACACACAGACAAGCTAGTTTCCATCCTATTCTTTCATAACACAAAACTTTATTAGCAGCTTTTTCTCAGAAAAGAAACAGACTGTATTTATAATTTTCCTCACTATACCAAAGTCACATAAGCTTTACTTGTACCATATGCAAGTGAAAAGAAGAACAAAACCTCCTTTTCACTGGCAACACAATACACACTATGCAACAGCCCTCAAAAAAAATCTGATCAAAATTTACAAAGTACATCTTAACAGTTGTCAAAATTACAAAGTACGTCTTAAGAGTTCACCAAATTAGGCTCAGTGACAAAAAAGCATATTTAAAAATGCTTTAATACACAAACTGGCATTACCTAAAGGTTTATTTTCTGCCTGCTTGTCCTTGAGGTACTGTATAAGATGACAGTAGCTCTAGTTTTTTCAGGGAACTTGGGAGTTCATCTATACCCATCATTACCCAAGCAAGTTAACAGGGCTTCTTCATGCAGCTTTTCTTTTACCCATACAACACCCTCTCAGTCACCACACAAAACAATCTTCCCAAACTTATTCTCATCTTTGTGGCCCATGTGTGTAAACCTGGCCCATGACATTTCAGAAGCAGGCCAGTAAAAGGGGATGATGAAAAAAGTGTGCTTATTTGTCTTATCAACACAAAGCACCATTATGAACAGCAGCTGGACTATGTTCTCCAGAGATCTCTGATATTGCAGTGAACACTCTCTTCAAAATGAATTAGAAATTATTTTTTTTTTAATGTTAGTATTCAAATAATATTTTACAGATCTAGGTAGGATGCTGAATAATGACACATGTCTGGCAATCCCTCCTGGTTAGAAAGACAGCAAAGGTGTTTTTTTTTCACTTTCTTTTCCTTCCAGGAATATACTTTCCACCTGCCCAGAGCTGAACATCCACAAATGCTACTGTGCAGACACAGTGCCCAGCTTTGACATGCAATTTCATTATGGCCTAGACAGTCTCCTGTTTCACCAGACCCAGCAATAGAACAGCACTAGAGAGCTCCGAGCTTGTTTCTTAGACAGCTCAATCTCCACATGGATTTCAGATATGACAACTCTTGATTTGGAGAAAGGTAGATAAATCCAACAGTTGTTGAGAATTTGCTAATGTGTGACAGCGAGAATTAAGAACAAAAGCAGCACTTGCACTTGACAGCAGAGGAGTGAGAGCTCTGTCTGCAGTAACAACTTATAGCAGCACCAGGGAATACTTTGACAAGGTACCAGAACTCAATCACCCACCCTGGGAGCTTGGTGCCACAGTCCCTCGCACAGGCTTTGATCAAGGATAAACATCTTTATGCAAAACAACTCCCAGGTTCAGCCAGTGAGCTGGCACGAATCAGCAAGTGCTCCCAGCAGGCAGTTTGGATGTGGCCACCCTGTTTTGGAGCATAAGAGCTTAACAGCAAGGAAATGAGCTGTTCCACTGCGAGCTGCAAAGCAGCCCAAGCACATCAGTTCAGCAGTACAGACCCATCTTTAGCTCAACAATGTTGTGGCCAAACAGTCCCCAGCATGCTCTGCAAAAGGTGTATTCCTATTCCCAAGCCAAAAGCTTATTTCATACACTGCTTCCTTTTGTCTTATCTCCTCTGTCGTGTGTAGTTTTTGTATAGGGGTAACTTTTTCCAAAACCCCATCACTGTGAAGGCTCTGCATTTGGAATGTTGTCAAGCAGAATTAATAACAAGGTTTGCTTGCATGCAAACAGGAAACATTTAAGTTCTCCAACTGTAAAATTCCAACTCTTTTCTCTTAACCAAACACTCTGATACATGAATGGCTTTACCTTCATACTTCAGTAAAAGAGCTGAAAGGAACTTCAACTTCACCCACAGCTACTGTCCATTGAGGAGACTGTCCACACTTGCAATTTTAGAAGAACCCACTATGATTTCAATATGCTTTGCTTCAAGTCAAAGCCATTAAACACTCAGTGAAGTAGATGGTGCCGAACTCCTGAAATACATCATGCATGTATACTGCACAGCTGTGGATACATGAATACAGAAAAAAATGAATCCCAAAAGGTTGGAAATAGTTAACATCTAGAAAATTAGTCTGTGAAACACTTAAGTTTGTTAACACTACATGATTGATACTAATCAATGCTCCAGAAAACATCCTTAGGAGAAGCAGGTTTGTTGTAATATCAGATGAAGTCAGAAACACTTTTTCCTGAAAGTGATGGAAATAAAACAAAATGTAGAATATACCATTTCCAAGGCAGAGCTGATGAAACCCAAACCATAGAACACAAACTAGAAGTCAAAGGAGAATTTTCCCAGGAAACATGCAGGAATGCAATAAAACTATCACTGATGGCTTTTTTCACAGTTAGTTTTTCACGGCTCAAATGGCATTTCAAGATCTTCACAGGTTTCCCACCAGCCACAAGAAAGTAGTCTGCATTATTTTTAAAATTGAAGAGGTGTAATACATGTGTGTATATATACACACATGTGTGTATATATGTATGTGTGTGTATATATATATATAAAAAAACCAGATCTTCTCCCATCAGGAATATAAAACTAAACCATTTAGAATGAAACAACACACACAGGTGGTTCTGTGTGAAAAATCAGGAGTATTTCCATTACTAGCAGACAGATGGAAGGGGTCGAGGCTGGAAAGGTGACACCCATCATCTCAATCCAGGGTCTGGTGGTCCAACCATATTTACCAATTATCAAAATAGTCTTCTACTGCAGATGTCTACAGAGGCCAAGACATGCCTTGCCCATATCCAGAACAGCTGTAAGAAGATGGTTGGAGAAGTTTAGACATAGCAGTATGTCATTATTCATGTCCCAGGACACATAGTCACAGAACAATGTCTTTTCAAAATTTAGAAATGACAAACAGAATATTCTTACCAGGATTTCCTTGTCTATTTCCACTGCACAGCTTCTTAGTTCCTTCTTACACTTAAAACTGGGCCATCTGTTTTTCCATATGCTTAAAGGTTTTACAAGGACTTGGCCTATTGCAGGCCATTGAGACTTCAGCTTCCAAGTCTTCCTCATTACATCTTTTCAGCAATTCCAACACAGACAGCTTTACACCTTCCATAATGAAGCTCCCTCAGTCTAAAACGATTTCTGGGTTATCCTCTATTCAACTAAAACGCTTTGAAGAATAAAGGCATCTTACCCTACATACTAACATTTTTGCAGCCCTGGGGTTAAATGCGTCAGCAGAAAACAAACCTTTAAACAGCTCCATTGTAAAATATAAATATTTAATTGTTTATAGCATAGGTTATTCTTATTGAGGAAAACAAAAACAATCCTAGGCAAACTGCCACCCATGTTTCCAAAAACTAGGGTCTACCACAACTATTTTCTTCTATTTAGTTAAGTCTGGGAAACTAGTCTCCTGCTGAGGAGTGGCATCTGCTGGCAGACAAGTGCTCCACAAAAATCAGATTCACCAGTAAAACAAATAATAATTTTTTTTAAAAGACAAACCAGAGTTCACATTATTCACAAAGCAACCCTCCCTTCCTTCCTGATTGATAGGATGATGATGTTTTTCTCAACAGTGTAACTCCTTTCAGTTACACTGACGGTACTGAAATTGCCCATGAACCAGAACAACATTGCTAGTGCTACCAATGAGATTTCTTTTCACTTCTCAATCAGCAGCTGAACTGAAGAACAAAAGACATGTTTGCTATTTAATTAAAACCCTTCACATCACGGATCCCTTAAATAAATTCTTAAAATGACTCACTGTAGTGGATGTCAAATAGCTCACCAGGGTACTTCACCAGGAACAATAAACTGAATTTAAAAGGCCCAGAAAACAACTGAATATCATGATTTGCTGAACACCTTAAAATTAATTCTAAGTATAAAATTAACTTTAAACTACTGCAAATAAAGTACATAAACAGAACAAGTAATTGAACATGAATCAAAATATTCCTAATTTTAGAGCAGCCTGCTTGTACCACAGCCAAAAGCTGACCTACGCTTTCCACAAGGTTTTATTATTGGAACTGTGGCAAACTGTAACTTTTTGGCTTAAAATATCATGGTGGACAACTGATACATGCCATAACCATTTTGAGAGGGGAAGAAAAAAGAGAAAGAGATCCAGTTTAAATGCTTCACTGGCATCCAGGAATAAAAGCAGGAATAAATAATATTTTATACTATAATTTCATTTTTAAAGAAAACTTCCTACTCTAAACAGTACTATGCAACAGCCAACATGTTTTGTAAAAACATCTAAAATGTGACATTACTAACAATAAAGCTTTTTATTTGGTGAAAAAAAATTGCATTTGGGCTATTACTATATACTTCCAAAAATACAATTACTTTAAAACTCAATAAATCCATTATGAAAAAAATAAAATAAATAAAACTTTTTAAAAGAGTTTTGTATCTACATACTGAGGCTCATCTGCTCTGAGCATACTCTCCTGGGCACTACCACAGCTGATCTGAATTTTATAATCACAGAATATGCCAAGTTGGAAAGGACCCACAAGGATCAGTCCAACTCCTGGCCCCGCCCAGCACCATCCACAAGAGTCACACCCTGTGCCCAAGAGTATTGTTTACCAATGCAAATCCAAACCAGAAAGCAAATTATGACAATATTATAACTAAACCAGGTGGAAACCTCAGTAAAGTTTTCTAATTGAAAAGCCTTCACAAAATCTGCATCAGTAAGTTAACAATTCTCAATATATATTTCAATAAATAATTTAACAATAATTGAATCTGTAGGAATTCTAATTTGTATTAGAAAATTCAGCAGCCTCTTTTTTTCTAGCATAGGAACAATGCTTCTCTAGCTAAGTATTTGCTGCCATCATGTGTACACTTTAAAAACTGCAAACTTATGAGCAATACTTTTCCTTCATCAGGTCAAAAATCAGCCAGGAGAGTACACATAAGGGCATTACAAACTTCAGTCAGAAGGTGATGAAGTTTCAGGGATTGCTAATGTAATATGAATTCTTACCTCAATACAGACTGCCTATTATAATCCAAATTCTACTACAAAGACCACATGCTTTCACTCTGCAATCATAAGAAGCAAGGAACTGATTATAAGTAAGTGGTATTTGATGGTTGCCAGTTGCTCTGGCTTATTTCATGCAAATATCAATCTTCCAACATCGCCCAATACCTTCAGCCATAACATCTCCAAAGAAGAAATGGTGATGGGGATTTAAATCCTTCCACCACATTTCTTTTGGTTCAGGAAGAAAAAAAAAAGAATGTTGCAGTGACCTAATGTTCATTTCCTCTAAATTACCAAATAGAATAGCTCAGCAAGAAGGAAGAAAATACTATAAGGTTGCGTAAAACTAGTTTATCAAGTTTACAACATTCAGTAATTCCCACAGAGAAAGGGAAGATGCATCTACATTATGTCTGTTGCTAGTCAGTCTTGAAATATGAGTGCAAGGTCAATTTAGAAGGTATTTTAGAGATCTACCTAGTTACTGCAGTGAAGAAAAAAGTGCATCATGCTCTCTTCCACCTTAGACTGCTCTCTTATTAATATCCCTGAAAGAGTAAAAACCAGCACAGTAACAGGACTCAACCCTCCCCCCCACATCAATAAGCCTAAAATCCACCAGTCAGTAACTCTGCTTCTAGTAGGACTTCTAACTTGTTCATTAGAAATACCTCATTACTATACACTGCTTCTGGAAACGACCTTTAAAAGCCAGAAATTCAAACATTTTATCAGATACTGTGATCAAATATATTATCTAAATTATATCCTTCAAAAATATAGTTTGAAATTAGCATTTTTGAGACACAGAAACAAAACACATTTCAGCAGAAATTTTCTGCTTGATGGATTCCCAGAAGTGAGCTGCACAAAAAGCAGGACATCACTAAGACGTAGGTTTGTAAGTACAGTCAGCTTCAGCCTCAAAACAGCCAAAGCTCTCAGCATTAAAAAAGACAGCTAAAGCAACATGATTAGTGATAAAGATGCCACTAAATACAAGATTATGAGGTCAAAATCTGAGCTTCAACTTCCTGCAAAAAACAATATTCAATTAAATTACTTTAATATCAGTGAACTGTATAAAAAAACCCTTTTATTTTTCAATGGGTACACATCAGTACATCCTATGTATAACTCTATATATAAAAAATCTGGGGCTTTAAAATGCTCCAATATGCACAACTCTATTTGTGCAACCTCACATTACACTGAAAGAAGAAAAAAAAAACCCGTTTCTAAACAATGTGCCCCAGATGCCATTTTAACTTTCAGAAAATATCAATATTCTGTCTACACAGGACAGAAAGGCATATCTATACAGTACATGCAATTACAGCACTCATTATTGCAGTAATTACAAAATATGGTACTTGACAGCACTTGTAGAAAGTTGGCAGTGTTTACAGTGTTGATAGTGGAAATGCACTGACAAGGCGTAAAACCTACCATGCTTACAAAACACTACATGCTGACAATGTTCACACAAGTACCAAACAAATACTAGAAGGAAGGTGTCAATAAAATACAAACAAGCAGAAATCCTTATAATTTTGT
Organism: Acrocephalus scirpaceus scirpaceus; assembly: GCA_910950805.1. Lineage (NCBI taxonomy): Eukaryota > Metazoa > Chordata > Aves > Passeriformes > Sylviidae > Acrocephalus > Acrocephalus scirpaceus. The sequence continues at coordinate 128,240,543 of OU383773.1, forward strand.
AACTGCAATTCATACTCAGTTTGTTTGTTTGACCCACTATATAGTCTTAAAATGCAAAAAAGTTCAGCCCTCGGTATCTTGTGTTGCAGAGCAGAATGAGTTAAAGGACACGAACAATTTGCTTGAATTGCCGAAGATGGTACAGCAAGAGCTGTGAGAAAGAACAGCAGAAACTGAGAAAGATACGTAAAGAAGGAACTGCAGAAACTGTCCCCCTCCAAAAGAACAGAACAGCCTGCTGTGGTAGGTAATTGCTCAAAAGAAAAAATATAAGTTATGACCTGCTGTGTACTAAATCGTACATAGGCTGAAGAACTGGAAATTGTTATGCAGAAGCTGAAACGATATAATCAGTAAAATTATTGACAAATATTGACAAAATTTTTGTCAATAAACGTCCTTGCAGCATCACACTGCCTGATCTGTCTTTCAGTTGCCATTAACCTTCATCTGAAAACCTAACCTGGAGATATTTTCTAAATTCTACTGCAAAATACTTTAAATACTAAAAATACGGCTATAATAGTGGGGCAAAAGAATCAGAATACCCATCTGTCCTGTTTCCTTTTTTTTTTCTGTTTTGTTTACATATCAGAGAAAGCAAGAAATCTAACAACACTCATACTTGCACACATACAACTTGAAGAAAACCTTTTAAGACATCAATTTGCTTTCTGTAACCTGTGTCAAGTTAAACTTTTTGAAATGGCTGTCAAGGAATACTGAAAAAGAATCAGCCTAATTCACAGCAAATAAGAGAAACTTAAAGAGTATTTGGATATCTGAATGCATAAAATAACAGATTGCTGGTCATTGCAGCTCTAATTCAAAGAAATCTGGAGGTCCTGAGAATTATGTGCTATTACATATATAATTCAATCAATAATATAAATCAATATATAATAAAAAGCCATAATAAAGGCTTTTGATTCCCTAAGTTTCACACACATACACAAGTACAATGGTATGTTAGGAACACGGCTATGCACATGCTGTCTCATATGGCTTGGACAGAATTTTATACCACCACTAGATGGAAACCTGAATTACCTTTTAAACTGACAATTCTGTAAATGCTCATCACTGGTTCTGCTTCAACTGTGTCTGGCTGTTTTCTTATTTAGAGATCTATCCTCACGCTGGCTGTTACTAACCTGTACTCATTAGGAAGGTACAGATCTCTGTTCATGGAGCAGATATTCACAGAACTTCTACAGTATCTTCACCCCTGACAGCATTAACCCTGAGAAATACGCCCTGCCAGTGCTATTCAATGTAAGGAATAAACTGTTAACACTCATTAGAGATGCATCCCACTTCTACAGCAATTTTAGTTCTCTATCTAAGTTAGAACTAATAAAATTGCTATATTCTGCCGAGAAATTTCAGTTCAGGGATTCAATGCATGCCGCATTTTAAATATCCAAGGCATGCTACAAAACCATCTGAAATTTATAAACCTATTTGCACATCATGTATTTTATACTAGCAATGCATCTGAGGTGACTGGCACATACAAGTGACTGACATTACTGCTGGATGTCACCCGTATGACTTGGATATGATTTCCTGCTGTGTCAAAACACTTGTAAGTAAAAACTTCAACTAGCAAATAAGCAGTTATCAAAACAGCCATCTGACTAGCTACATGCAATCATAGATATGATAGCATACAGATAATTGGCATGGTAACATGACAGAAGCATTGAGAACACTAATGACACAATTTATAAAATTTTTAAATTAGAAAATACAGCAAAGGTCTAAAACCAATATGTATACAAAAAAAAAACCAAACCAAACCAAACCAAAAAAAAAAAAAACAAAAACCAAACAGCAAGAAATCACTGGCCTCAGCAATGGTCAGGTGAACGTGAAAGAGAATGAGGTGCTTTCCTCAGGTGAGAAGTAACAAATTCCCCTTTCTGCAATGGGTGTGCATCACGCACAAGGCAGTGGGTATCCACCAGGCTACCCCAAGTCTCACCACTTCAGAAAGTTCCCACACCGCCTGGATTCTCTACGTAAGAGAAGCAGACTCCAGCTCTGGCTTCTAAACCCAAATCTGAAAGAGTTTCAGAAGTTTCATCTGAAAGGATGGAAGTGATGGCATAACATGGAAAAGATATTATTTGCATGAAACTTCACAACAGGGATTCACAACAAAAGGTCATCCTTTGCAATTGCACATAAATACTAATTCAGGACACTCACCAAATCATGGGTGCACCCAGGCAAAATTTCATCAGAGGAAGACTTCAGATCTTACAACCAAGCAGGCCACTAGGAATGCCAGGCCAAAGCAGCAGCCTGATTTCCTGCAGCCATTCATGCCCAAATCCCACATGCTCTTCAGTTTATCAGCCACAACTCACTGGCTCTCAGAAGAGTGCAAAATTCCTTCCTACCTTCTGAGAAATCCGAAAGAAAATAGAGGAAATTGACTCCAATTTAGTTCTTACAAATTAATAACTAGTGAACACCCTAAATGGGGGATAAAAATATAGGACTCAGTAGGAATTTACTCTCAATAAGAAGGTTTTCATCCAGATAGCCATAAAAAAATCACTTAAAGCAAATTCCGATGTATACAGTAAAGTTAAAATGAAATACTACTCTAAAATCCTATTTCACAACTTTAATAAAAGTAATAAAATGGCAAAAAACCTAAAGACATATTTTCCTTCCAAAAAAATGTATTTTGTTGTCAGGCAAAGAAAACATTTCTTATATAATGTACTTCACTGAAACCGAGAGCAGAATTCAGAATGCCAGCAGCTCTTTTATACTTATACTACCTACATTATTTGCTGAAAGACAGCACAAAGGGCAACCCACACATCCCATTCCCATTTCAGTCTGACTCCAGTACTGGCCACAATTTCCTCTTCCACCCTCTTTGACTACTTGCTCTTCAAATTCTCCATTCAACATTTTAACATATTTTTGAATGCCAGTAGTTTAAAAATAAATCAAGAAGGGGAGGAAAGATCATACTCGCCCAGAAAATTTAGAAGTAAAAAGTTCTCTAAGTGTATCCACTCATGAGCAGAAAAAGATGTATCAGAACAACTATATTCTCTATGACAGCATCCCACAATCATGCCAGCAAAGTAAATACTGCAAGTGACACAGGCAACTGAAAATAAATTTGCTGAATGACAATTACTTGTATTGCATCAAATACATGGATTCAAAAATTTAGTCGTTCCTGAGAGCCTATGTGACAGTTCATTTGAAAGCTTGTAAAAAGGTTTTCAGGGTCTAGAGTGGCCAAGAAAGGCAATTTACTCAATCTATTAGATTGAGAAAATGTTGTGCAATTCTGCAGAATGATCCTGCTTGTCTTAGAGACAGTCCAGGCCCTCTCATCTACAGGGTCAGGCTTTTTTAAAAAGCCAGGTACAAAATGGTCATTTTCGAAATTAATGCTTAAATGTGAAATGAAGTGTTACTGAAATTATTTAGCTGAATATTGCACCTATTGCAATCTGAAATGAAGTAATCAATACTATCTTAATATCACTTATCTTATGTAAGCATTTTCATCAGCTACCATGATTTAGAAGACTGCTGAACTAGTTGACTTATCATACCTGTCAACATTAATTCAATAGCATTCCAAGGTAATAATCAGTATCAATCTAATTATATCAGCAGTCTCCTGTAAACAAGTACCAATTATTTTAATTAAAATATTAAATATTTAGAAAATAGATAGGAACATATATTAATAATTTATATGCTTAATTTGAATCTACCTGAACAAGTGTAATTCCTGAACAACAAGGCTTACTTTCTTTGTATCCTCCTTTAATATTTTCCAGCAAGTTTCCAGACACAAACTAGCAATCCAATACCAATGATAGGAAACCCACAATATTTATATTCTTCTACTTTTATATAAACATATAGACTTGCAGTCTATTATTGGTCATACCCACTTAAAAACTCTTTCAAGAATATTCAGTGGATAGCTTCCATATTTTATAAATGCAAATAGGTCAGCTTAGGTTTTTTACGAAACTTCATTAGGCATCTACATGGTTGGCTCTAACATTAAATCCCTCAATTCCTGTGCATTCTAAACAAGACGAGATCCTTCTCATCTCCTTTACAGGAAAACAACAGGAATCACTCACATACTACAGCAGTATCATTTCAGAGCTTTATACCTCTTTTTTTCCCCCTTTATTTTTAAAGCTGATCTTAGAAATCTCCCTACAGGTTTTCCATCATGTTTCACAAGAAGTAAAGGAAATTTATTCCATTTGTGAGACACAATCACAGAATCATTCAGACTGGAAAAGACCTCTAAGGTCATAGAGTCCAACCTTAGACCAAACACAACTTGTCAACTAAAACATGACTCTTAGTGCCACATCCAGTCAATCTCCTGAACACTTCCAGGGATAGTGACTCCATCACCTCCCTGGGCAGTCTGTTCTTAACAACCATTTTTGTGAAGAAATTCCTTCTGATGTCCAACCTGAACTTCGCCATGGCACAACCTGAGGCTGTATTTTCTCACCCTGTCCCAGCTGCCTGAGACAAGAGGCCGACTCCCACCTGGCTACAACCTCGAATTAATACACCCAGTTTATACTTATACTACCTACATTATTTGCTGAAAGACAGCACAAAGGGCAACCCACACATCCCATTCCCATTTCAGTATGACTCCAGTACTGGCCAGTTTCCTCTTCCACCCTCTTTGACTACTTGCTCTTTAATATACATAATTTAAATAGCAACAGGGGCAGGGATGCGTCATTTGAGGCAACCATAATATGATTGAAATGTCAGGCCTGTTTTCTAAACGTTTAGCTAATATGAATCCAGTTGGAGGACAAGAAAGCAGACCACAGGCTATCAACTAGTATATTCAAGCACACCCAGAAGGTCTGACCACCCAAAGAGAGCCTGAGGAGTTTTAGCAACAGTCAAGTAGTTTCATGTTAAAATAAGACATCCATGGAAATTTTCATTCAAAAAGCATTTTGGATGACTTATTAAGATTACACTTCATATTGAAATCCTCATTCAAAGTCAAGAAACATCACTGCAATCATCATAGCCATAATCTTTACCCTCTGATGAATATACATCAAGATATATTACTTTAATATAAAATTAAGAATACTAATTTTCTGTAACATGAGACACTATGCCACTCTCTACCAGATGCCCTGCCCTGCATGCAACAGAAGGCATGAGGAAAGAACCTTTCCAGATGGAAGTTGAGTATGACAAGACAAAGTGCATACAGCAAGGTATATGCTTAGCCTAACAAACAAGCAAATTGGGAAGAAAAATGTTGGAAATGCAGTGTCCTACTGCCCAGGAAGGGTGCAAAGAATAAAACACAAGAAAAACAAGTGGTGCTCAATACAACTGCTCACCACCTGCTGACTGATGCCCTGCCATGCTTGAGCAGTGATCAAGCCCTCATGGCCAACTTCCCCCAGTTTATATACTGAATATACTACAGGTTGTGTGGTATAAAATATCCACTTGGCCAGTTTGGGTCAGCTGTCCTGGCCATTCTCCCTTCCAGCTTCTTGTGCATCTCCTCACTGGCAGAGCATAAGCATCTGAAAAATACTTTAGAGTAAGCACACTTAGGAACAGCTAAAGCAGTGCATTATCAACATTATTCTCATACTAAATCCAAAGCACTGAACAAACTATTACAAAGAAAATTAACTCTATCTTAGCCAAAGCCATGACAGAGGACTGACTCCAACATAAATTAATTAGTATGTAATTAGAGCCCAGAGCTACCTAATCCTAGTTTGTCTACAGTCCACTTGCCTCAATTACCTCGTTCAAGTCTTCATGGGGCTGAGAACCACGGCATAACACAAGATGCAAAACAAGTCTCACAGGCCAAAATTGTTAAAGTCTAATTTAAATTCCACACTTGAAATAGATTATCATTTGGGTGAGAAAAAGACCCCAGAACAAAATAAAAATTAAAGATGAGAAGAGACATGTTAACTACGTGCTAATATCTCCCAGCATCTTGTTAGAAGACAGACATATTTGCAAAGTTCTTTATATTCACACACTCAAAACAGTTATTAAATTAGTTTCCTTTCCTTGAACATATCATAGCTAATAGCACTAAATGTCAGGTTTCAAAATTCAACTTCTGTTACTTGTAGTCTAATTTTTGTCACCATTTTCCCTATAATCTACATTTAAAACATTTCAAAACTAAGAAATATTTTCACTTCTTGTTGACTTCACTTTAAAAATGGCTAAAGATATCTCAATGTAAACATTTCCTTCCTTTTCTAAAACTATTTTAAGGAAGATTTTAGCACTGAAAATAGTAACCTGTAACTTGTCTCTTTAGCTCATGTTAAAATTGAAAGCAGTGATGCGGAAACATTTCAGCAGTATCAAGTAAACCGCAATTGAGAATTACAATAGCATCAGGCATTTGAGAGAGATACAAATTTCTCTGATTTGAGGATCTATCAGTTGGCAAGAGGTAATTAAAATACACTTATTCCTTTCCTCTGTAGAGAATACCAGGCAGTCTTCTCCCTGCTTATTTCTGATGCCCCAGCCCAAATTACTTTAACCCACAAGATTTCAGCTATTGCAGGTAGAAGGGAAGGGGCAGTTCTCCCCCACTACTCTTCTACTGGTAAAGTAGGAGCCAATGGATGCTACCTTTGCTAACCACCTTCCACTGCAAAGCAGAACAGAATTTCCTTCCACAGAATGGAAAACAGTTTTGAGATTCAAAAGTACTACCAAGCCAGTAATTCAAAGAGCATGAAAATTAATGGGAAGATGGTCTATACATCTGTCTCTTGCAGCTGTGTTCATGTTTAACCGAAGCTTCTCTTCTGTGAAGTGTCTATACATTTGCCTGCCATGTGGACTTCTTGGGGACCTATTAATATACTGATATATTTGCTGGGGTCCGGGCATGTGGAGAAAGCACCTTATGGCTCTCCCTCCTCTGCTGCTTGTGAAACTTGTTACAACCTCATCACTTAGGAGTGATCTGCTTTTCCCTCCTTGGTGAAACCAGGCACGAAGTTCAGGGGGTGTTAAGCAGAGAAGCAATGTTCACACAAGACTTGTCACAGAAAAAACGTTACTCAAAAATGAAAGGCAAGTTCATAGGGAAGTTATTTACATCTGTGTACTTAGCTAATTATAATTGTACAATTAGGTATGTATGTAGTTATAAATATTTATATAGATTTATATAATGCATTATTATAGATCATACAGATAATTCTGCATATATTTTTATTTATATACTTATACATGGCTAATTATATAACTGATGTCACTCTGTCACGTATACCTGTGTATGCATAAGTATGATCACACACATTTGAGGCAAGGCAATGAGAACCATAAAAGATAACCTGCCTAGAGACATGGAGTTACAACGCATTCCGCAGCTCCGTAAGGAGCTCTCCTTTCACGGAAGCATGCCCGAGGGGAGAACATCAGCTGGGCTGGAAAAGACCTCTGAGATCACCGAGTCCAACCTCTGAACAGCTGCGACCGCCCGGAACCCCTGACCTTGCCGGGGCCTGTCCCCTTGCGGGGACGCTCCCGGCCGCGTCCGTGCCCCGCGGGGCGGCGGGCACTTGCCTCCCATTCCCGCAGGAAGCGCTGGGCCTCGGCGGGCTCGGCCGCTTTGTGCCTCCGGAACTCCTCCTTGACGTAGCGGTCGCCCAGGTCGCGCAGGGCGGGCGGCAGCGAGCGGTGCAGCTGCAGCAGGCGGCGGTACAGGCGCCGCGCTCCGCCCGCCATGGCGGCCGTGGGGGCGGCCCGAGGGGCCGGGCCGGGCCGCGCCTGCTCCGCGGCCGCCGGGGCAGAGCAGCGCCCCGGGCTCCCGCTGCGGCGGCGCTCCCGGTCCGCGGGGCCTGCGCCTTGAGGGCGGCGTGTGCAACGACAGCCGGCTGTGCCGCTGCAAATAGCGCTTGTGAAAATGCACGGAGGATGGTGTTTCACAAGGACGGGTGCGGGTGGCAGAGATCACGATGTATAGATAGATATATAGATAGATAAAACAGTTCATTTTTTGGCTCCAGGTTCCCCACCAGAAGAACAAAGTGGCACTTTATACCAGAGTAGAATGTAGCATAAATTATTAGGCCACTAAGGCTAATAACGCTTCATATGCTTAGTTTTGATTTACTTGCATTTTCACTATGAGACGAGGGGAGTCTCGGCGAGAAACCTTCCTGCCTCCGTGGGGCTGCTTGGGACTTTGTGCCAGCACGTTGTCACTGCCGAGCTCCTCCTTTCTCCTACCTCCCACTTACAGCTCAAACTCCAACTCCCCAGCTCTCCATAAAGCTTTTTCAGCAGCTTAACATCACATCCAACCCGCCCATGTGGAAAAACCTTCAAATGTCGGCAGTCATAGATATTACGGAAAAAGCAGTCAGGCAGTGGCAGCAGTGGCCAAAGTCCTGCCTCAGTACGGGTGAGTTAAGCTCCTTCCAGCCAGTGAAATTACTCACGATTCAAAACAAAAAGGAAACATTTCCATAGGGCCGGGGAGCATCAAGCTTTACTAAAATATTAGGAAATTCCATTAAAATGTACTGTCTCATCAAAAGCCCCAGTCATTATGTGAAAGCAAGAGTAAAGAGCAAAATACAGGCTATTTTACTGACTACTATTTCTTTATGTTATTTACTGTCCTAAGTGCTTCATTGATGGAAAACTGAAGTTCCCAGTAACACAAAGTTACTGAAATAAAAGCGAATGCTCAAAGGTTCACTGTTCTCAATTACAGTCTCCTGTCCTTTTCATGCCAGTGATGCTGTTGGAGTGAGCAGTCAGGCCCTGGCAGAGGTGTCCTGATCCTCAAATTGATTGGTCTTGCTATATTTTCAAACTGTATTTTCTGCAGACATTTCTTTGAGGGAGGATCTCTGGACCTAATGCCTTTTGTCTACCATATGTCCTTCAATATGTTCACAGTTTAAAAGGATTGAGGTTAGAAAACTGATTTGCTTACACTCACACTTATTTGCAGTGATGCAATTCCTCTGAATCATCTCACGGTGCATTCATTTAGAGAATTTATTTAAATATTTTATTATATCTTGACCATGATACTCATGTTGCACATTGAGAGCTTTCTCCTTGCTACATTCACCCTGTGTGATTTTTACTTTTCTTCCTTCCATGGCCTGCTTAAGCCCTCTGCTGGGCACTCACTTTGCCACTCAGATACTCACCAGGCTTAAATACCAGCTCAGGCAGATCTGTGACCTTCAACATTTCGTACATCTTGTCTTTCTGTCCACAGAGACCAAAAGCCGGTTTTGCCTGTCCTGTGGGGCAGGTGGTTCCTGCCTAGGAGGATTCCCTCAGCATCTCTGCACCTCCAGGCTGCTTCAGCTCTTGAGCCTCATCCTTGCACCTTCCCGAGGTGCTGCTAGAGAAGTGAGGATTTACCAGTGAATTCCCCATGGAGCAGAAGATAGACTGTTATCAGCAGCTTGATGAGCTTACAGCTCTAAGTTGTCAGACTTTGTCTATTAAAAATTTTTATGTGCCTAAGTCTTCGAAGGTCTCTGCACTATCAGGCAATGTGGAGAGGCAGCAGAGGCAATTGAGTGCCATATTCTTTGTGTATGGGCACAAAAGACTCACCATCAGAACTCATTAGGATATGATAAGATATTAGAGGTATTATTTCCATATAATAACTTCTCAGTCATCAGTATTGAAAATATCTGTACCACACTTTGAATCCAGACACAATTTTAGTTAACACACGAGTGCAACTCCTTTACTTGCCTCTTGTTGGTGCCTCCCTCTGCTTCTGGGCAGCCCTGCTTCTGTGCAGAACACTGGGGCAGCTGTCCTGCTGCTCCTGGTGTTCCACAGCCTTCAAGCACTTCTTAGCTTGCATCAAAGAAAGAGGCACCTCAGGAGAGTGGTTCATCCCACTCCTTTTTGGGCAGGTGGAGGCAATCACTACTTCCTTTCAAGTATCGATAGAAGGAGTACTGTGGTACATGTGATTTAGACAACCCATAATGGATTATTCTATATCTGACTGGGCTGTAGAGCACTGGCTCAGTATTTGTTGTGCTAGAATTGGTGTGGATCCTACAAAGATACCAGAGTGTCTTTGTGCCATACTCCATCATAGTGCCTTTGGATCTGGGGAGGCAGTGTCAGCTCTGCAACAGGTCAGCACAAAGGCAGGTGGAATGGCTTAGCCAATATATTAAATCTCTACTTGCATGGCTAGTAATGGTGTGAGTAGCATCTCACCTTTTTCCCAAGGATATACAAGAAATCTGTGGCAAAGCATGGATACAAAGTGGTTTCTTAGCCATCCTTCTGAGCTTTTGACCCTGTGAATCTGCCAGAGTGGCCATGTTGTTTGTTACAGTCCTAATTCCAAATGCAGAAAGACTGAAGAAACACTTCCATGTTTATTTTTTCCTTTATCTGTAATATGTTGACTAAAGAAGATGAAGCTGAAGTATTTATTAAGCTGGTATAATTGCTGTAATTTTTTAAATTATCAAGAGCATCCTGAGAGAAGTTCTTTTTGTGAATCAAAATAAATGATTAAATATAGAATGCAATGATGTGATATTTCTTTCCAGAACTGTTGGTAGTCATGATGAAGCTAAATTGTATTGTCATATTTAAAATATACCCCACAGAATAATCTGCAATCTTTTTTTCTAAACTGTGGATAAATGTTAAAGTACAGTCCAATTTCCTGCTATTAAAAAAAAAATTAGCCTTGTCTCATGCTTCCTTTTTTTGCATTGTGCAGATCAAAATAAAATTGCATCTCTCACTTCAGAATTATGATGTTTTTAATAAACTCTGTAAGTATTTGAATAGATTCAAGACAGTTTCTTTTTGCATAATATTCTAGACTAAGGCAAATCGAAAAACCAAGCCAAAGATCTGTTATGACAGCACAAGTTGTCTACTAAACATTCTGTGGCATCTTCCAATGTGCCTCATAAACTAAAAAGACATGGAATTATCCCTGCTCTGTAGGAAACGGAAACAGAAAATTAATACTTTCGTAAATTACTTAGAAAAATGGGTACTTTGAGATTCTGAGGATGCTTCTGCCTCTGTCAAAGTGGGGTAGAGTTTTGTACTTGATTGAACAGAAGCAAAATCAGTCCTAGCATGGGACTGCTTCAAAACCCACCCAAAAGTTGGACATGCAACCTACTATACGTGTATGCTGCTAAGAATGGAGCAGCTCTTTCCCCAGGGCTTGGGGAAATACAGCTGATGAAGATACCAGTCATGTTTGCTGTTGGCTGCAGAGACAAATGCCTGTCCACGTCTGGTGCAGCATTCTTCACACAGCCTGTGCTTGGTATGCTCCAGGCTGGTCAGCAGAGCATGGTAGTGAGAGCAGGACTGATGATTTTCTTCCAAAAGCTCTGTTTCAGTGAGGAAAAAAGATGCCATAATAAATGTAATTTGGTGCAACTTATCAGGATGGCTTCAGGTACTCACACATGCATCTGATGAAAACAAATAGAGCATATTTCCAGTGAAATAAATACAGCGCATGACAATTTTGGAAGGGAGAGGCAGTCAGCTGGTTTTAGACTACAGTCAATTGCATGCTTGGCACACTAGTAGCTTTTGGACATTAAAAGGAGGTTCTTCTTTAGTTCAGGTTATGCTTGAGCAGCTCATTCATTGCAGGATTTCTTGTACTTTCATCTGAAGCACATAATCTGTATCATCCAAAACAAATTTTTGACAGTTCCTGAGGAAGCTCTGCTTGCCTCCTGCAGACATGAAAGATGCCAAGTGTGCTAAAATATTCAAAGAATTTAGCTACCAACTCTATCAAGTTTCTGCTTGAATATGTGTGAGCACAGCTTTGCAGCAAGCCAAGTGTAGGCAACATCAGCCCAGAGGAGTGCCAGGCTTGCACGTGGACCCTCCTGCTCTCCATCTCCCCACCTTCATCTCCTCTCCCTAGTCCAGCGCTGGATTTCAAAGCACACATGCAGCAGCATGTCTCAGGGAAGTGTTGTGAAAGAAAAAGAGAAGATTGCGATTAACCTTGTGAGAGCTTTCTTTAATCTCATTTCAGAAACATCTAGTATTCAGTGGAAATTTTCTGAAAGAGTTCTACTCAGTGAACTGATCCAAAATTAAAATTTTGGGCAGAATGATTAAAGAGCATCAAAACTCAATGTAATGGCAGGCAAGATGGTTTTAGGGGGAAAATCCTACACCTTCTTTTATAGATGATGCCAAGTCAGACTGTGAACTGGAAATCTTTTTCATCCTTAAGCAATTATTGTTTTCAACATTCAAAGAAAGCACCCCAAAGGTTGCCTGTATTACAAACCATTTCTTCTACTTTTGAAAATTCAAACAGAATTTGAAAATGTCAGTTATTTGGAATTGCTGTGTCTTCTTTTGTGAACAATCTTTTTGATAAATACAGTACGAGTTCACTTGGTTAATCTGCCACATGTGCTGTTCTCTTTAACAGCATTCAAATTCTGTAAGAGATGCAATATTCTGCTCTTAATTCACATAGTAAGTGGATTAAGAGCAGAATGTTGATGCTGAAATAAATACAATTTGAAGGCACACATTTTGTTATTTGGAATATAAAATGAAGTGTGCACCATTCATAGGTAAGGCTTTGTTTTCCTGTTCTACTTATTAAGTCATTGTAAAACTGAAGGCCATGCAAAGATGGTTCCACAAATCCATTAAAATTCCTTCCAGAATAACACAAAAAGAGCACAGAAGTTTTTATGTTGATGCTTTTAACAGACGAGGGAAACAGAACAAGTGAGTAGATGATCAAATTAAATATTAGTATTTTGGAAAGCTTCAGAAAAGACCACGTATATGTGACTGCAAAAGCATAGCTCAGCCTCAAAGCATCAGGAGGGGAGCATAAGCGAGCCCCTTCTGAACAGTGGCATCCATATATTCTGGGAGCTCCAGATGATATACTGTCAAGCTCTGAAGCCTAAACTCAGGGAATAAAGCTAGCTAGGCTACATCACTTCCAAACTTTTAACCCAGCTTCAAATTAAAGCAAGAGAAATTTAAAGTGCAACGTAAACATGTTTAAATGAAGTTAGAAGAAAGCTTGTTCTGCTGTCTCCTGTTTTATATGAAAAGCATAGCTTGCATTTGTAAGCTATAAGTTTTCTCTGGCAGGATTGCAGCTCTAAGTAGACACACCATAGTATTATTTTGTTTGCTTTCTTCCCTAGTTAAGTCTTTAAAGTTTCCTCTGTGTGGCTGCTTCAGTTTTGGCATTAGTACTGAGCCAGACGGGACTGTGCTTTCTCTTTCTCTCTCCCTCCACCAAGTAATCACAAATCAATTGGAAATCCCTCTTGCTTTTTTATGATATATAGATAGTAGACTACATGTCACAAATAAAGCATGAGCCCTGTGGCTCTTACTGGTCTGGGAGCCCATACCTTCCCACTGGGAGAGAAACAAAGCCATTGACTGCACTGACCATGGGAGGTGCAGCTGCGAGTGTCCAGGCAGTTCTGCACACTTCAGAGCAGAAGGCAGGACAAACCCAAAAAATTCGAAGCCAAACATAAATTTTGACAGCCTTTGAGAGTGTTTGAATTTCTCCTCCATGCTCAGTGGTTACAGGTTTTCTGGTTCAGGGCTTTGCTATAACATTGTTATTGTTTCACAAATCCAGATCATTGTCTGCTGTTTAAAATGAAGCATGCATAATCCAACATCATTCATTATTTTGGCATAAACAACATGCTATCAGCAAAGCACATGCTCCATCTCAGGTCTCTAGCACTTTAAAAGCCCTCTGAATACATCCAGTCTGTCCAGGACAATTTAACGTGCAGGCCAAGTTCTGGAATACTTAACTGGCCTCACGTTAAAACACTTGGCATCACCTTTGATGTGCAGCCTTGGATAGGCATCTCGTCTCTATCCAGTTTCTGATGTTGTAATCAATCAGGAAAACAAATCCAACATGAAACTGCGTAGCTCTGAAACTGTTTGTGCTCTTTTGTTGTGTTCCCTGCCCTGAAACTCAGCATCACACTGCAGACTGGGGGTGTATCTGGATGGCTATTCATCCAAGGTTTATTACTGGATCTGGTAATATTTGTAATTACATTTCTTGGTAGTCAGGATTTTCCTATGTGGTTTCTTGATATAACATCTTGTGTTAATGGTTGGATTCAGGATAGAACTATAGGATACCACATGAAAAAAAGCTTTTAAGTAAATACTCAAGGTTCCTTAAACCCTTTTTATCCAACATCACTATCACTGTCAGTCAGTTCCTCCCTCCTCCCCCTCCCCAAACCACCTGAAGGCAGGATCAGTGGTGATCAAAAGACATGTAGCATTTCTTAGTATTGAAATGATCACCTCTGTGAGATAATGGTTTTTAATAATGAGTTTATTGCTGTTGCTTTGTGAATTATGGCTTTTTACTTCTCCCAAACCAAAACAAAAGTTATTTGCCACAGGAATAATTTTTAGACTGAAAAACAAGTAAGTTAGTGATCACAAACTACTTGCTGCTTTGTGGAAGTGACGTTTGGCTTTTTTACTTCTTTGAGATTTGTTTTTAAACTGAGACATTGAAAGATAACTTATTCTTATATGCTATGGAGCAGTAACAGCTCCAGGTGCTATAGAAAGCACAGACCAAGGTGTAGGGAAAAAAATTTCAACTGTTTCAGTCTAATGTGCTAGACAGTAAGATGGTCACAATCCCTTGAAAGGAAAAAAGTTGGAGACTTTTCACTGATGGGATATAGCAATTACTAAGTGTCCTAGCATTGTTTATTCTCCAATTTTATTTTCTCACCATATATAAGTTTTAAAATTTTTATATTCATTTATAGGGTATAAAGATAATGTACATTTTAAAATCCTTGAGAATGAATCTTGAAAGCAAATTGTTTAATGGTTCAGCGATGTACTCCTGGAGCTTATGGTGAAAACAACATTCTGTAGGACAGATGATTGTTCTGTGAACTCTAAAATTCAAATTATTGCTGTGTCATCTTGAAAAATTGGAGAAACCCATCCAGGTCTAGGGTACAGTGTCCATTTCAAATATCAGGCTGTGATATCAAAAGATGTACTTGAGGGGATCAGTACTTCAGAAGTTCTTCAAAAGGACAAGAATTGTAACCCCTTCTGCTGTTCAGCTTCATATATCAAAAGTGTACTCTTCACAGCTTCCAGAGGGTTTTGCTGGAACTCATTTACTGTCTTCCTGCACTCTGCTTTCAAAGTTATGCCCTGGGAGCAAAACTTCTCATTTTAAGCCCTGGATTTCAAAGTGCTCTGAAATCCACAGGCATCTCCAACATGTTTTGAAAATTGTTACACCTCACCAGAGCCAGAGGCATCATTATCCATGCAGGTCTGAAGTCAGTTGGTCTAACAGGTCTTCAGGTAATACCCCTTCTTTGCAACCTTCCCAGGAGAACTGCATTTTATATGCTTGGAAATCCACTGGGACATGATGATTTTCTTGAAAACTTAGTTGTTACAATAACTGGAACATTTCACAGTAAATTTGGAATAATTCCTCCCTCCCTGTGGAATTGCCTAGCAATTTTTGATTCTTGATTTTTTTTTTTTTTTTTTTTTTTGGTAAACATGTTGGAGAAATCTGAGGATATGAAACCCATGAAATATGTGTATATTGTAGACTGATCCAAAGCTTAATTTTTCAGCTAACCAGACTACTGAAATTTGGTAAACAGCCAGTTGAGAAATATTTAACACTACTGATGGTTTAGAAGAAGTAAAACAAAATCAAAAATTGCTTTTCTGATACTAGAACATGAATCATTTCTCTTGCTGTCAGTAAATACTTTCAATTCCTTCTCAAATATCTTCTGTTTGATACATGTGCTGCTGTACAAGCAAAGGAATAGCTATGCCACAGATATGCCACACAAGTAAGTATGTGCTACATGTGCTTATACCTGTTTTTATATAAATGTATATACATTTTTAATATAAATGTATATACATATACTTACACCCACATGCCCCTCCAAACTCACACACGTATGTCCATGGGCATGAATACACACACATGCACAAGTGCACACAAAACTGCTTTGTTACTGTAATATTCTGAAATAACATACCAAACCCATTATTTCCTGGCTTATTTTGTAATCAGATTTTTAAGGCTTTTAATATGGTGCCTTTATTTTTCTTTCTGGTAACTCTTCCCAGTACTTCCCACAATATAAACTGTGTCCTGTGCGTGTGTATTTGACACTCACCGATTGCTTTGCACACTTGCCCATCAAAATGTGCCTCCAGGTACACTGAGATTGTCTGAGAGTATCACATCGCCATTCAACATCCAGGAAACTTGAGAAACTGAGTCATCATGGCAACCTAGCCTTCAGTAAGACAGAGTCAGAGATGGTACAACAACTTAAGGCTTTCCTGTATCTCAATTCAGCACTTCAGTCAATAGCTGATATTGTCTCTGAAGTTTGGACAACTCTGTATTATTCCACACTGTATCAATTTGTCAGTTTTTATTTAAAACCTTTTGGACAATACATCATTGTCATCATCATCAGATATATTACCCATACAAATTAATCTAAAGTCTATGAGAATTTTAGTAAATGCTTTCCATATATCCTGTAGAGGCTCTCTCAACAACAGGAACATGCACCTTCTGAGATCTGAAGCTTAACCCTAAAATGAACTGAAAGGTGTTTCCACAGCCAAGGCTGAAATGCCCTAGCAGCAAAAGACTTGAAAGATACTGGTTGTCTCTAGCTGACACTCAGTAACAGAAATATATCTTAAGGCAAGATTAAAACATTCATTAAAGAGTGAAAATAAAACATCATTACAAAAAAAATGAGGTTTCCCTCTTACTCTTTAGTAGTTACAAAACATTCTTCTGGTTCTTTAATTGCTGCTCGCAAAGGCTCTATACTGAGTCATTTAATTTCTGAAAGTAACAACACTGTCCTAGCCTTCTTATTGGCATTTACTCCTATGCCACCCACATTGAGCTCCAAATCTGCATCCAAGGATTGCTGAGCTGTGAAGACTGTATTTGTGTAATTCTGCCAGCAACCACCCATATAACCTCAGAAGAATCAAAGAGAACTAAAGCTGTGCTGAAACATTCAAAAGTCATATGAACACCAACTACCAGGAGATGCTCACAAGCTTAAGGATATTTTACATACATCCTCTTCCATTTTCTGGTTGGTCTTTTCAGGGTGGAGAAGAATCAAAGACAACTCTTTGTATTTGGTCATTTAGCAAAGTGGAAGTTTTTTATTCTATCCATCTCATCTCCAGATGGTGGTAAGCCAAATCTCAGCATCTCACTGCCACACTGCAGGACCAGAGAAAGGCAGTTGAGTGTTGCCACAGGATGAAAAAAAAATGTATTTTAAAGGAGATGAGGACTAAAAACTGCTAAGAATTATTAGCATGGTTATGTTGTTTAGCCATTCCACAGTTGGCTTATTCACTGTCTAGTAATAATCCCTACCTCACTGGGTGTCTCCTTGCTGAAGAAAATGAAGAGATTTACCCAGGACCAACAAGGCATCAAGGCAAGATGAGAGTAGTTGCAGCATCAGCATCCTCACCTGCCTGTCTTTGCTTCACCCCTCACTCAGGGTGTTCCTGTGTCCAGTTTTGCATGTCCTAGAGGAGTTTTGTTTTTAGGCTTGACAGATGAGGCTCTAAGGCTGGAAACAGTGTTCTTCACGTCTGGAGTCTGGATTAAGTGTCCTAAGGATGGCATAGGCTCTGTACTCCCAAAAAGCAGGATCTTCCAGGATGTCTCAAAGTGAGCACCCAGAAGGAATAATGCAGTTCACTCCTGAGGTGTATCCAGATGGAGACTGCAGTTCTGTGCATGCAAAGTTCTCTGGTTCATCTCTACAAATACATATGGAGAAGGTACATATTTATGCATCCACATATGCAAACAGACCTCTGTATTGAAGACAGGAATGCAGAAAATTATGTAAAATGCTCCTCCTAACTTTGTTTAACTGGAAATAGCAGTGATCTGCACACCTGAGGACAAATGTTCTTCCAACTGTGTTTTTAACCAGGGTGCTTAACCCTCCCACCTTTACTTTCTGAGACTTCATAAATATTTTTTGAGTATTTAACTGCCCCTCTGTATTTTCTCACTCGTCCAAATTAAGCAAAATTAGTTGATTCATTTCAAGTTTAAGTAATGAATTTCTCATCATTTTTACTCCCTAACTCCCATGCATGAGCATAAGGCTGCATTGTCTGGGATGACTGGCCGAGTGGAAGATGTTCATTTGTAATAAGGATTCAAGAAAAACCCCTGTATCCACTGGAAATTATAAGCATAGAAATGTCTCTACGAGTCTTTGGGTTGTTAAAAGAATTGTGTTTAAAGTTGTCTTTAGGTCCTAGTTTGACATCACAGTTTCTCTTTAAACAAATAACCCAGGCAGGGCAATGCTTTTTGGTGGAGTGAAAATTACCAGTGAACATCTTCTTGGCTGGTCAAGACAGTCAGCAGATTTTTGGGGTTTGGAAGGAAGAAAAAAAAAACAAAGCTCACCCTTTATTAGCTAAACAAATATTTTTTAATATTTCTATGTAAGTATTGTTCGTAGGAAATGTAAATAAAAGTCAAATGAGTGAAGACAATAACTAGGGGCACTCCACAGGGTGATTTTTACCCAGAATTATTGTGGAATGCACCCATGGACACATGGTGCACCTGCCTGCCGGTATAAAAGACAGAGTGTTTATATTACCACTGAATAGGGACATGAGTATCACACTGACTGTTTTCAGGCTGCATCCCAGTTGCTGCAGTGTGAAAACCAGTAACACACATGACCACTTGCAAAAATCATGGATGGTGTGGCAACACAGGACAACAGCCCAGAGATCTACATCTGATTTTTTACTCATTGTTAGGTGTCACTATGTTTAACATGACAATTCATACCTCATAAGAGCTCTGTTTATAAAAGTTAAGCATATCTGAAAAATATGGAAAACATTTTCTTGTGCCTTTTTTTTTTTTTTTTTTTTTGTTCTCAATAGAATGTAGCCTTTCAGAACCAAAATCCAGGATGACATATGCAAACAAGCAGCTTTGCAGATACACACATTCCTGTTTTGTCCTGCGTCCTGAATGCTGCCAGTCAGGAATCAAATGCCAATTCTGACACTCTGAAATGATTTGAGGAGGGAAATCCAGCCCACAGTTGTCCTTTTGCTGTACAATACAAGGAATCATCTGCTGCATATGGTCTGGTAAGAACTTTCTCCAATATTTTGATGGTCAGACCACTTTTATCACAGATTTCTCTTTTATTGCTATGAGGAGGACCATTTTTAGATCTTTATAATCACAGACTGAACAGTAACACCTTACCATTTTTTGCTTGTTTGTATTATGCCATCTCCCTTCTCCCTTTTCTTCCTTGCAACAGCACTGTGAAAGGCCCATTGTTGAGCTGTAGGGTTGTGACATTAGGGTCAAATCCCTTTGCTCACATTCCCTCATCTTCTCTGTAAGGGATGAAATCTAAGTGAGGGAGTGACATGCAAAATTGTACAGAGCTTTGGAGCGCTCACTTATGTTATACAAGATGCTGCTCCAGTTCAAGCACATTCTTGACTCCTGCTAAATCCAATGTGAAATGATATTAAGTCTCCATGGATTATGGTGACGGTATTTAATGCATTGCTCATATTTGCTGCTCTTACTTCCACGCACAATATTCATTAATTTTGGACAGCCTCAATATTCTTGTCACCACCTAGAAGCCTGTACAACCATGAACAGGATCTAGTCTATGCTGTATTCCTTAGTTTGGGATTTATTTGCTTCCATGAACAGAAGCCAAAGCCTTCTTTTCCACACAGGTCCATTTCTGGATGCTGCACTGGATTTCTGGATGATACACTGGCAGTATAACATTTCCAACCCAGTGCCACTCTCTGAGTAAATTGCACAGCCTATCCATTTTAGAAAGCAAGTATGATGATTTTTAGAGGTGCTGATTCTGCTGAGCTGCATCATCTTATTGAGGCAACACAACTAAAAATTATAGGAGCAGACTTGATGGCAAGACAAAGGATTTCAAAATTATACTGGCTAGTTAGTCACAGCTATCAAATGCTTGGAACTTAATTTTCACTCTTTTCTGGCTAAGCATTTTTAACACTTTGAACATAAGTGTGAGCTGGTAGGAAATTTTTTCTCATTGCTATTGTTAGCATTCACAGTTTCAGAAACAGACATGTTTTTATTGCCTCCTTTATTTATTTTTAATAACACTATTTGAAAGAGAAATACCATACTGCTGGCATGCTATGCCTTTGGGGTTGGTTAGGTGTAGTCTTCTGCACAGACTTACAAAGATTTCATGTTAAGAGAAAAAATGCACTAATATCAGTGCCGTGCAGAACTGTGTCATTTTAGGGTATCAGAAAGTCCTGCTTGTATGTATCCCTTTTTTTAAGAGGAGGAGAGGAGGCATTTGTGCGTTCTGGATCTTATTTGTGAATTTTAGCTGGCTACACCCAGTGTAAGTTGCTTTAACTTTTTAAACTCTGACAGCCACCACTAAGGACAACAGAGAAACTTTGCACCATCAGAGGATTTGTGTTGTTTGTTTGTTTTTCAACTAACAATAAACAAGTGGTATATAAATAAAATACTTTATATTATATGAAGAACATAGAACTTCATGTTTTTCATTCTCTATTGTATTTCTTGAGAAATCTATGGGTGTTGTTCCGATTTGTCATCCTGCCTCTCAGAAGAATGTCATCCCCTTTCCTTGCAGAGTCGAATTCGGGCTGTTTTGCTCCAGCAGGCATTCTGACAGCCATCTTCATCGGCCAGTAGATGTCATTGTGTTTCCACCACAAAAGCACATCAAACATATTCATCTGGCTGCAAATGCCTGTCTGGTCCTGCAAACAATACTGTTGAGTATTTAGGATTTTCTCTACCCTGCAGCAAAATATTTGTTAAAAATGCTTAGCCAGAAAAGAGTGAAAATTAAGTTCCAAGCATTTGATAGCTGTGACTAACTAGCCAGAATACCCTTGGCTTCAGCTTAATGTAGTGCCAATGGTGTTATACAAACACAGCTTACTCAACAGGACACAAATCATTGTTAATAAACTATTACAAAAGATGCCAACAGAAGAAGATAGAAATAATGTCTCGTGGATTAGCCAACTTCTTTAGGCAACCAGCTCGTTCTGCTGTGAGGTCATCTGGTCTTCAACACTCAGACAGGATTGAGAATTTATACTTCAGAACTTTTTAGACCTTCAGAGTGTAATGAAATGAGGCTGCAGTCTGTTATTTTTCAGCTATTTTATTCTGGACTATGTTAGCAGGTTCCAAATTTGCATGATATTTGTGATGTAATTAGAAAGTTCCATTTGAAGTCAAAACTTGGTAGCAATAGAGAAGGAAACACTTGGCAGTAGTACAAGAGCTAGGATTTCCCAAAAAGTCTGACATATTTTTTATCAGTAAAAACTCAAGAGAAATCATTTAACCATCATCTTGCCACATCCATGCTAGAAATGGCATGGAGGGCCTAATTCCCTGCTGGCAGCAACCAGTGAGGCCCTGCTGGCACTCAAAACAGGAGACCCTTGACAGATTCATCAGAAAACTGGCCTTTTGCAGTGTGTTTTGAGTCCCAGGGGCCTGTGTGAAATTGAGTGAAGTCAACGGAAATCTTTTGCTTGTTGGCAATGAGCTATGGATGAAGCCATGAATCAGGTTTTCTGGAGGCTGGCGCAGCACATCTGTCTTGGGGTGAGGCAGCTGAAATGCCTAGGCTTGGATTTGAAAGGACAAGCTTCATTTCACAAATGTCTGCTCAGGCTTCACTAGGAATAACCTGAAATGGCACAAGAGAAATACTGTTCCTCCCTTAGAGAGGCTCATCCTCTTGCTTGCTCATGGAAACATCTAAAACTCGTCCTGGACTGGGAGACTTTTGCACAGGTAGATGACTTGCTTGGGTTGAGAGGGTCCTTTAAAGATCATCACATTCAACCCCCTGCTACAGTCAGGGACATCTTTCACTAAATAAGGTTGCTCAAAGCCCCATCCAGCTTGACCTTGAACACTTCCAATAGTGGACAGAGCGGTTGGACAGTGGCGAGGCAGAAAAGGACCTTGTCTTTCTGGGTACTGGTGCCAGCTGGCTGAACATGAGCAAGTAGAACTAGTCCTTACTAGTATTCCAAAGGAGCCTCTTGCAAAAAAAACACGTTGTGACAAAACATCAGCTTAATAATTCATGGGTCAGGCTACAGGTGGCATAGCCATTTCCTGCACACCACTCCACATTCATGTCATATATGCTATGGCTGCTCACTTTCCAAAGCACATGAAGGAAACTTTGTACTACTCAACTGAGAGCGGTCTCAGGCTGCTGAGCTCCCAGTGCTGTGCCTCCAGACTTTCACATTTACCTGGGATTTCTCATTCGAATAAGATCATTTAGAACTGCCCCCTGGTAATTTTTTTGATCTACATCAGCTGATCCATAAATATCAAATGAAAAACATGCAGCACTGTCTCAAATAGTTGTATTCCCAGCTCACTACTTCCTCATCTGATTCCTCTCAATCCTGTTCCCTATCCTGTGCAGCCAGGGCTTGCTAGAACATTTATCTGAGGATTTAGCTGACTAAAAACACACCATAAATTTTTCTTCTTTCAGGTGCACATTTTTTCCCATAAAACCAACTATGTCATCGCAGTGTGAAGGTATAAAGGAGAAGAAAAATGTAAAGGATAAAATGTAAAGGAGAAGAAAATAGATCTTTGTTTTTCTATCTCCCTGAGGATATCCTCACAGAGGTGGAGACAGTGGTGAGACGGATATGGGAGCTCAAATTGCTGACTTTAATCTGGACTCCAGTAAGTGTCCTCTGTCCCATATTTCCATCTAAAACCTCCTCTGAAGTGGAGGTAATGATATTCATTGTCTCATTTCACCTAAGGAAAAACATTATCAAGGTTGTTAAGGCATTTACATACTACAGAAACTAGAAAATTCCCACTGCTGCAAAAGACCATGAAGAAATGACTGATTCTACTTGTCGTACCAAATACACTAGTTAAGAAGATCACTAATTTAAAAATGACAGTAAAAATACTGATCTATCTCACTTCCTAAGCATGCCTTGTGTATCCTCGCCAGCACAAATGTTGCAATTTATTTTTTAAAAAATAGTAGTTGATGATGTAATTAGAGCCTATGTTAGAACACACTTCCAGAAGGGAGATGAAGGAAGACTTTCTGAATCTTGTATGTTTTGATGAATCTAAGTGTTGCTGTATTTGGTTCGGCTGCTACCTAAATATTCTGTAACTTTCAATCTAATTGTGCATGAGTTTGCATATCTTTTCTTGCTTAGAGCAAATCCAAGTCTGGGAATGCTCAGTTGCAAGTGGAGGTTTTGCAGCAGGGTTCATGTGTTAAGGAAACTACCCCCAGTCAGACCATTCATGCTGACACCCTCTGCCAGTCACGTTCCCAAGACCGGAGACTGGGGCTGCTGGGACTGAAGGTCCTTCAGAGAAGGCAGCTCCAGTGTGCCAACAGGAGCCCTGTTTGACTGGCTCCACACTCCACTCACACAGTCAGACCAGGTTTCCTTACCAGTTCAGCTCTAGGTTTTCCCATAGCAGAGTCTCAGATGTCTAGTTCCATTTATTCACAGTGCAGTAACACAGAAACTGCCAGAGCTGTCGTGTCAGAGGAGGACCCTCAACAAGGGAGTCTTCACCCTTCTTCATCTCCTTTGTTGTCCAAAAGGTCAGCAGTTCCTGGCTCCTGAAGTGGCTCTCGGTGTCCACCTTGATGACCAGCTGTCACCCATCTTGGTGGCCTCTGTTATCCCAAAGCCGGCAGTCCTTTTGTCTCGGGCTCCCACCCAGAGCTCAATCTGCATTTCAAACTGCATCTCGCAAGCTCAGATACCTGGATGAGAAGTGTTCTCAACTTAGGGAACCAGGGACAACGGCCTTGGCACCCAGGGAGATACCTGATCCTGGAGTGGCTGCACTGCTGGCCGACATGGATGTCACTTCAAGAGCACCTCTGCCACCATGGATTCCCTCTAGTCACAGAGGCCTCAGAAAGGCATCTGGCTTAGAATTGTCCTTTGGGATTCCTTTGCACACCCTGGCTTGTGCAGCCATGAATCTCTAAGACACAATGCTGAGAGACGTAAGAAGAGATGTGTTGGAGGTTAAGGGTTCTTCCTTTTTTTTGTTTGTTTGTTTTGTTTTGTTTTCTGTCATAGTATTTTTCTACAGCTTCCTTTTTTTTTCCACCTCTTTGGATAGAACTAGACTCTCCTAAGCTTAATTTTTTAAAATCAAAGCAGTGATGTGAATTCACAGAATCACAGAAACATAGAATGGTTTAGGTCGGAAGGGACCTTAAAGATCACCTTGTTCCAACTGCCCTGCCAGGGGCAGACACAGCTTTCATTTCTCCAGCCTCCCTCTGCAGTTGGTACCACCATGGTCCCAACAAAATCCCATCACACATTAAGAGCTGGTCTAACACTGACAGGTCAAGCCCCGTTTGGTTCCTCCTGCTGTCTGTGGTGGGAATTGAGACACCTGGGTGCCTTGCTGCCCAGCTCAGGCACCTGACTTCCAAGGAACCAAAGATGATGAACTGGCTCCTGACTCCTGGTGAGTGCTGTGCCCACTTTTGCTAGCCGTAACAGCAGTTTGTGAACCCACCAGGCTCTGCATCCTCCAGCTGCAGGGTAGCTTTACCTATAACTTAAATCTCTTGACCATTTGTAAAAGATAGAAAATGTGAAATTTTGCAACAGCTGAAATCTTGAGTAGGAAAACCTGTTCACGTTCATGCATAATAATTAATCTTTAGTGAGGTTGTTTGTAATCATGTTAACAACCTGTTTATTCTAACTGTTCTTAGTATAGCGTCATCACAAAAGCTTCTTGGTGTGCTCAGTGTGGAAAGTCAGTTGAGATGCTATAATGATGTCGAAATGAAATGCTGTCAGCACAAATCCATGAAATGACATAATGGTGTCAGAAATGAAAGAGAATCATATCAGAGTGTGTTCCAGCACCACTCAAAAATTTGTGAGAGGAAAGGGTACCACAATTGGGGGCAATGTTTGTTATGACAGAAATGCTCAAGAAGCTAAAAAGGGAAAACATGTTTGCCAGCCACATCACTTTTTAATCCAGCAGATTTATGAAGAAGTTGTGCTAATTTCCTCTATAAATATCTCAGTGAGCAGAACAGTGCCTTGTGTTGCAGAAAGTGGTTTTTAACAAGTTGGAACCTCAGGTTTCTTCTGAAATGGAATAGAAAGGTTCGTTGCATTGTTTGTGTGAGTAAAAAGTCATTTTTCTTTTGAAAGAGATAGAAAGAAAGACAAAATGCTTCTTATCCAGTTGTCCTCCTTAAAGAAACTCATATCCCATGACTCAAATACAATCCTAAAGAAAGGACTCTCTAGGCATCGCAGGGAGGACAAATCTATCCCAAATCTATTTTTTCTGCTTTTTAATGGTTACAAGTGCCTAGAAATTCACACATCTGTTGAGGAAAGATCAGTGTTTTGCAGCTGTTCACCTCCTTACCCTGTAACATCATGCTTAGCAATAAAACCTGAGGCAGGAGAAGGATGGATGCAGAGCTGGTTTCCAAGTTGTTTAAGTTCAGCCTTGAAATTGAATGTCTGGGCATTGGTCTGCCCATGGGAGATGGTGGGTTGTTGCCTTTGCTTTGCTTGCTGCTTTTTCCTCTTCTCTTCACCAATGAAACTGCCTTTACAGCTTGGGAGTTCTCTTGCTCTTTTTGCTCTTCCTATATCTTCTGGGTAGGGTACTGAGATGTTGGACAAGCCCAGCCCATTAGGGATGTGAACTAACTGAGTTAAATACACACCTACCAAGTTTAAGGAATAGCTTACATTTACCTTATTAAGTTTGTGACACAGACTTTGCTAAACTCTCTCATAATCAAAACTATTTCTAAACACTTCCCAAAGTCCTATTTAAAGCCAGGTGCTGCGGAGGATGTAGTAAAGGGTGAAGATACATGTTGCAAGAGCAAGCAGCCAGCTTCATCTGCTGCAGCACACAAACAAAATTTCACCTGGTGGCTTTTATCCATGCCTTATTCAATGACTACACTAGAGCTTGTGACAATAAGCTGAGAATTTGCAGAAGCTGGGTGCTGACCTGACTTGGCTTCTAGGGAAGGCCATGCTTAAGCTCCCCTGGCACCAGTGGGAGCAGCCTGGCTCCAAAACACTTTTGACATGATTTGCTGATGGTAATGAATTTGCCATGACATTTGCGTAGACTATGGTGTCTGAGGTTTTATTATCTTCAATATTATGAAGAATTGTGTCACTTCTGTTTGGAGTATTCTGACTTCAGATTCTCCTGAGACCACGCTACGCTTGTCCCTGTGATTGAATACCTGTCCATAGTGCCTGGAGTGGCACTCATGCTGGAGGATGGGTTTAACTAAAAGTTTGACAACTCAAACATTAAACTCACGGGATATGTACACAGAACAAAACCACCTTTATTTGCTATGTCTTGGTGGTTGTCCTGGATTATATGCCCTTACAGTGCTAAATATTCAGACTGTATTATAGGTGATCTGGAAAATGCTTCTGACGGGTTAGATTAACTTACATTAGCATCCACCTGTATCCTAAACACTTGAGTGTGACCATATTCTTGGTAGAAGTTCAGGGTTTCATCCACACAGCTTTTCCATAATGTCGCTCCAAGGAGAGAGTGATCCCACCTTGACTTGAAGATCCTTCATGTCAGCAATGGAAGCTGAAGGTACTGGCATAGACTTGAAACCTGGATTTTATGGGGCTAAAATAAGGCAAGCTGCAAAGACCACGTTCATGAAGGTTACTGACCAATTTATACCCAAAGTTCATGGGCAGAACCTTCAAACAAGACAAAGGAGATTGCCTAAAATTTCAGCTGCTGAGAAGAACTTTTAGAATCACAGAATCATAGAATAGTTTGGGTTGGAAGTACCTTAAAGATCATTTAGTTCCAATCCCCCTGCCATGGGCAGGGACACCTTTAGACCAGATTGCTCAAAGCTGCCTCCAACCTGGCCTTGAACACTTCTGTGGATGGAACTGCCACAGCTTCTCTGGGCAGCCTGTTCCAGTGTCTCACACCCCTCACAGTAAAGAATTCTTTCCACATATCTAGCCTAAATGTCCCTTCTTTCAGTTTGAACTATTACTCCTTGTCCTGTTGCTACAGTTCCTCCCAAAGAGTCCCTTCTCTGGCTTCCCTGTGGGCCCCTTCAGATGCTGGAAGGTTGCTATGAGGTCTCTGCACAACCTTTTATTTTCCAGGCTGAACAGCCCCAGCTTTCTCAGCCTGTCTTCATGGGGGAGGTGCTCCAGTCCCCTTATCAACATCATGACCCTCCTTTTCTAAGTGCCTTTCTGCTCTCAGGGCTTACGCTTCATTGGCCAGTGCTTGATTTAAACAACAAAGTAGGTTCCAAGCACTTTTTTTTTTCAGCTAAGGTTGTTTGTTAACAAAAACTGTAAATTTGATTAGTCAGAAATAGTCCATCACTAGATTTCTGGGGTTTTTATCTTCAGCTCCCCTCATACTGAGGGGAAAATAAAGACAAAATAGTATGGAAGCGTGAAAAGTCCATGTTGACATTTTACAACATATTTCATTCTGTGATTACAAAATTTCTTTCATTTCCTTTATACAAAACAAAAGAACTGAAAGAAACACTTGAAGTTGAAATAAAATATTTCATTTCAGTCAGGAAAAATGTATGTTTTACATGACCCAAAAATTTTGTCAGATTTTCTGATTCCTACGGCATTTGGAATAATTATTGAGTAACAGTGAAATAAAATCCTACCTAAAAATGTCTGAACTTTTTGAAAAGTGGTTACATCACATCAGCACCTAAAATTGTCTGAACTTTTTGAAAAGTGGTTACATCATATTAGCAAGGACTGAAAATCAGAAAGCAATACTGATAGAAAGATACTTTTCTGCAGTGAACTCACAACTTATTTCTTCTACAGAAATGGTGCTTAAAAAAATTCAATTTCATTTCTCAACAGATATTCATGCAGATTAAAACTCTCCAAGAAATCTCTGAAGGTACTGCTGATTTCAACTAAAAACCGTTTTTCAGATATTTTCAATTTTGACAAAATATTTTCATTTTATTAGGAATAGCTCATTAGGCTATCATTTATGTAAAATATGCTCCCCAAAATAGTAAAGAAAGTGAAAAATCATGATTCACATTGTGGTAAAATGGGGACCTGTTTTAAAATTTTACAATTAAAATTTGGATTTCTTCAAGATAGTTTGAATATTCTTTTTTATCCCCTGTATGAACAGAATTTTCACTGAAAGAAATTCTCCAACATCTTATGTACATTCATATATTTTAAAAGTATGTGTATTGCTATGTCAAATGTGTCTCACTGGAAAAAGCTATTGACTTTTCCATTCTATTTCTTTAATTTTCCACTACTCTTGTGTGTTGGAATACTCCAGATAGGTGCTGTGTGTGCTTCTGCTTATGCTGTGTTACACAGCAGGGAAACCTCTTATCTCAGACTGGTTGCCTGGTTGAGGAAAAAAACCCCACATTTAAGCTTGTAAACACAGCTGTGGAAGAAATATTTTCTATTTCCTTGCTGTTTGTTTTAATGTACTAAAAAGGCATAATTACAGAAGTTTGCAAAAATGCTGAAGTGCAAAATACAATAGTAGTTTGGTCTATGTGTTTCCATTATGTGTCTGTATGTCTTCTTTAAACAGTCCAAGAAAATATTTAGAAATGTCTTCTTTACTTTACACTCTCATTTGCCCTCATAAATAAAGTACAGAATTTTCAGAAAAAAATAATTTAAAAGTAATCTCACAGCTACACTGTTATTATGAAGTGTTCAGATCTTGTTCTTGCCATTTCTCATGCCAGCTTGAAGATTTGGGTTTCTATTGTTTCCTTTTTGACTCTGTGCAAACACTTTAAAGATAGGAAATTTGCAGATCTGTGAAAAAGAAAAAAAAGAATAGAGGTTTTGTAAAACTAACCACTGCAACTTCATTTGAAGAAAATGAAATCTGAACTCTGAAAGAGGACAATGCCTTTTTTTTTTCAGCTTGCAAAGAAGTAGAGTAATGCAATCCCTTTTATTTCCTATTTAAATAAAGGCTAAAGCGTTTTCATCTGTGGCATGTAAAGTCTGCTTTGCAAAGGATAAATTCAGAGCACATACATTGTAAGTATTTGCCAAGAGCACTGAGTTTATATTGGTTGGGTAAACAGCACTATAATATTACAATTATAAAAACAAAATGTGCAGAAAAATGTGATTCTCACTCTTTTGTTAACACTCTAATAGTTCCTGAAGACCTAGTGAGAAAAGATTAAATGGGAAGCCCTCAGTAAAGAGCTCTGCTCCACTCAAGCTGCAACACCACCAATTACTTCACCAAAAAAAGAACTAGATTTGATAGAGATCCTTAGTCCAAATCCTGTGCATGAACACCTGAAGCCATCTCCCCTGAAATCCTATGTAAAATAACACTAATGACATCCTGGTCACTTCAGTCTGTGGAAGATTTCACCTTTTATATTACAGTGTGAAAGCAAACAAAGGGCTGCATAAAGTTCTTTTGACTGTGGCTGGAAAGATCACACTGGCACCAGTGCGCATTTGGATGACACTGTACCATCCTTTCACTCCACCCACAACTATTATTTTGTTGCCCAGAATTGTTGTAATATGACTGCTTCCCTTCATAATCTCTGCATTTTATCTAGCTTCTTTCCCAAAGCCAGAGAGGATAATTGTCATCTTTTGTATAACACAGCAGAAAGGCTGACGACAGGCTTAAGGGCAATGGCTTTCTCAGTCTGTCCCCTTCTCTAGACTGCAAGTTCACTGAGGCAGAGAGCAACAGCAGGCTTGACAAGGTTTTCTCAACTGCCTAAATTCAGTAACAAGTGCCAGAGGAAGAAAAGATTTTATGTCTAACTCATCACAGTGAAGTCCTCCAGCAAAAATAAGATGGAGAGAGGACAGCTGAGAGCAAAGCACCAGTGCTGCAATTAATAGGGTAAGGCAGAATCTACAGCTCTGTGGCTCCCAGGTATTGAACCAGGAGAGGGAATTTGGGCACACAAAACTTCCATCTACTCCCACTGAAGCCAGTGGAGACCCTTTCTATTGGTTTAGCAGGACATGGATCATGGTGGTGGTTTGTGTCAGGCAGGTTCCCTGTGGAGATTAGGGGAAAAGGAAGATGTGGCCGTGCTCTTGTAGAGAGCTGCAGGGTTAAATGTTCTTTCAAGTGACGAAGACTCCCAAGGCCAGGCATCATCATGCATGCAACCATTTCTAATACAGAATAATTATCAAATCAGGGTGATGCAATGTTGTTTGACAGCATGGGAGGGAAAAGTGGAACTTTTTATGAAACTGACAAAAAGATTTGAAGGCCAGAAGGGAACACAGCAACCATTTGCTCTCATTTCCTGTACAGCATAAGCCATACAAACTTGTTTGGTCACATCTCCATCATTCTTTCTTCTTCTGCTTGATCCAAAGATCTCACTTGGAAAAGGAGGTATCTTCATGAAGAAGTATGATGAGTCATGCAGAAGAAACTTTTTTGGACTTCTCTTCA
This sequence comes from Acrocephalus scirpaceus scirpaceus, assembly GCA_910950805.1. Taxonomy (NCBI): domain Eukaryota; kingdom Metazoa; phylum Chordata; class Aves; order Passeriformes; family Sylviidae; genus Acrocephalus; species Acrocephalus scirpaceus. Next base: position 128,271,312 of record OU383773.1, read on the forward strand.
AAAATTAATTTACGCTTTTTGAAAGAAGAAAGAAAAATTGTAAAACGTGTCTTGTTTCCAATCCAAATGTATATTCACTTAAATATCTTTAATGAAAATTCTTTTCCTTCTGTAGGTATCCACCCAGGGGATACTTTTCCTCAAAATATGTGCCTGCATATTCAAAATCTGTCTCTGAAGAAAACCACCTTATTTCTCATTCCCAAACCAAGGCATTTTCTTAATAATGAAAGAACTAGCAGGCTTGCAGAAGCACAAATTATACAGCCCCAAGAGCTATTTTTCAGTCACTGACTAGAGAACATTGTGATGAAGAAATCTTAGCTGAAGAAGAAAATAACCTCCATTTTTCCAATAAAATAAGATCTTCACAAGAATGTAAAACGAATCTTAAAGCAGAGCATCTTGATGTTTCTTGCAGCAGGCCTTCTTGCAGGGACAAAGATGTAATTCAAAGATGAAAAAATGAGTACCAGAAAAAGAAAAGTCTTTTCCTCTATGCTTATAAATATGGTGGTGACCTTACAGAGGCCCTTGAAGAGACAGCACTGACAACGCAGCCAGTGACATCCAACTTCCCTGCAGGGCTGCTTGCAGCTGCAGACTGAATTGTGAAAGATGAAAAAGAAGGTTCCCCTGTACCGCATAGGGAACTTTTAGAAGACCACATTTGAATTATGGTAGTGTACGTTTCAGTGAAGGACATAAAGCCTACGGCAGGAGATGAGATTAAATAAAATAATGCAGCCTGGAATTACACAGGAAAATCCAAGCATATACTTACTTTAGAAGTATTATTAAAAAGGCAAAGCTGTAAGTGAAGAACTGAATATAGGTCCATAGGTTTTATGGCAGATGCATGTTATTAAGTCATTTTGTAGATATACTCTACTGCTAGCTAGAGTATGTACTGTTGGTGAGTACATATTGATAAACTTAATAGGTAAGACCAGGCAGACCATGTAAGGAATAAGTAACAGGGACAGAATCATAGGACAAGACATGTGCATTTGCCATTTTAATCTTTAACCTGCAAGGTGTCCTTGTCCCTTGTTCAATGTCCTTTCTCATATTCACTTCTCATGCCGTTTAATTGTTGTTGTTAATTTCTTCATGGATTTGTGTATGGTTTGACACTGCCTGACTCGAGCTGATTGCACAGGCATTAGCTAAGCAGGAGATTTTGAGATTTTTTCCTAAGGCTGCCATCATCTGCAAATCCTTCAAGGTCTAAATTATAAAAGTTTGACTGACCTCTGTAGGAAAACAATGTATTAGATCATTATAAAAAGAGCAAAAGGGAAATTGCAAGCTTAATTCTTGGGATTTGTAAGTTAAAATCCACAAGGGCCCGGAGGCGGGCTTCCGTGAGCCCCTCAGCCAGCAGCCCTGCCCTGCCCTGCCCTGCTGAAAGCACACCAAAGAGCCTGAAGAGCTGTGCCTCGAATTCTTTGAGCGGTCATCTTTTAACAGGGATGTCAGAGGTCTAGCAAAGCATTCCTGTGGCATTGGGATGCAAAGGGATTTATCTCACATCTGAAGTCCTGCAGAGAGGCAGCAACCCTGCTCCTATCTGAGAGGCTGACAAGTGAGTTACAGCTGAAGGAGATGTGACAGGCGAGAGAGAATAAGCAGAGTGAATTCCTGTGCTGGAGATGAATCAACCCTCTTCCTCGAGGAGCAACTGCCTTTGGCTACCCAGAGCTAAAAGCTACAGTAATAAATTTTAAGGCCTGAAAAGATCATTACAGTCATCCAGCCCAGCTGCCCACTCATCCAGGATGCTGAATTTCCTGAAGTCGTTCATTCCTGCCCCTCCTGCTGCCACAGCTGAGGTCCTTTCCTCCCCTGCTCTTGGTTGGAGGCCCTTCCCAGTATGTCACTGCCATCACCATCTACCAGATGTCTGCAGTGCCCTCCCTGTGGCACCGCTGCTGGGCAGCAAGAGCAGCTAGAGCAAATATTTTCCCTGTAGCGTTTCTGGCAAAGAGAGATTTTACATTCAGCTCTCCAGTGGCGCTGGCTCATGCTCTGCATCAGAGCAGCAGCTCCAGCAGCAGCTTTGCCCATGCAGCTCCAGATCCGTGCTCAAACATCTGTTATGGAAACTTTGGACAACTGCACAGGGTTGCAGTTGTGGGATGCTTCAGCAGCTCTCACTTCTGACCCAAACTGCAGATCTGGAGAGGGCTCCATCTGGTTTGTGTTCTGGCTTTCTTTGAAACCCCTGGCCTCACATGAGTTGAAGCTCCTACAGTTATTAGAATTACAATATCCAGCTACCTGAGGAGCAGGCAGGTAGAAGAACAACGCCATTGGGAGAAGTTGGGTTTTCTCATGATGGTTTTCTGCCGGCCTCCATGACCTTAGAAAGAGACCAATCTTACATTGCAATGGAAGAATATGGGCTGGAAATGGAAGAAAAAGACTAGGACACTTTTTTCCCGAAATGTCATGCCCAGCCCAGAGCACACCTCCATATTTGTTGCAATGGGGCACATCCATGTTGAGCCCATGAATGGAAGAATAATGTGAGCTCCCCATCTGCCCCATGAGCTTATGTGGACGGAGGGCCAAAAGGTAAAGGAATGGTTGAGTTCACTGAATATTTCCCTTTCTGGAGGAGCAGGCCATGACTCAATGGGGACTGTGAGGCCTTGGGAAAGTTATGAGGAATCAAGAAACAGCTAAGCAACTCCTCAGCAGCCCTGGAAGTCATACCCTGAGAAAGGAGGGAAGGGGGGATGCAGGCAGGAGACTTGTGTCTCCAGGTATCTCTTACCATCATCTTGTGCTCCACATTTGGCTCAGCCTGCTACAGCTGACCTTAACAAGAAGCCCTAGCTCCCCTCTTCACTGGCACTGGTGCAGTTTGGGGGAAATAGGTGCAAGTGTACACTCCTCCTGTCAGCTCCTTGGCAACTGAAAGAGACAGTCACAGGTTGTTCTAAAAAGCAAATTCTAATTCCTAACATTATATGTCATGGATTGTGTGCACTGTGCAATTTGCAAGCTGGACAAGCGAGGCCAGCAGAGCCTAGTCTATGGCCAAACCTGGCAGTGAATCCATCAGCCATGGAAAAGTCAAAGTGACAGGTTCACTTCATTAATTGGAGGCCCAGTGTTTCTTGGGCACGCACAAGAAACTGGAAAAGACAAGGCTGTTCCAGGGGTTGGAAATGACCCTTTTGGATGGATGACACTTTTGGATGGAGGACTAAATGCCTGCACCAGTGTTTGAGGGACCACACAGGCTTTGATCCCAAGTTCACATGTGCATCCTTCCATCAACACAAATGGTGATCTTCACAGGAACACAAACATCCTTTTGTTTAGGAGTGACTTAAGTTCTCCAAAGCAGAGCATGTCGTGCCTAGGTGGTGGAGACATGCCCATCTTCCTCTCCCTGAACCAGCTGTACCCAAAGCCAAAGCCTCTTCAGAAAGCTACTGAAATGTGAGCAAAAAGTCTTAGATGCCTTCCCTGAGTTTTCTGTTAGGTTTATTTCTCCTTCCCTGCTTGCAATTGCTGGTTTCCAAAATCCTTTCCTGCATTTCTCCCTTTCTCATTGTCTTGTGAACATCCTTCTGAGCAGTTCACTGGCCCTCTCAACTGGACCCCCGACAGCTTTTGCCCATACTGAAAATTTACTTTGCAGCAGAATTGTTGGTGGGCTTTTTTTTTTCTTAGGTGAGAATACAAGGACTTTCAGTCCCTTTGCCTCTTCATTCTGAAAACACTCCCCTAGGTAAACAAGTCCTAAGCCTAAGATGAGGAAAGTCCTCAGTTGTTGAAACTGTTGAATGGCAATCACCATTTTCTGATGCTGTAAAACAAGAGTTAATCCGTGTTTCCACTGCGGAGGGCTGTTCGGGGCGGGTTTTTTTTGGGTTTGGTTTTGTTTTTTTTTTTTTGTTTTTTTTTTGGTTTGGGTTTTTTTGGGTTGGTTTTTTTTTTTTTTTAAGGAAGGGAAAAAATTTCCTTTCATTCTCTGCCAGCAATTTCCATGCAAATAAAGTTTCCCAGCAAAAAACTCGGTGCCCAAGAGAGAATATTTTATCCAGAAAGTGAAAGATTTTCTGTGAACAATTGCAAGATTTTATCCAAAAGTCTGAGAGGCTCATCCGAAATATTTCTCTCGTTGGCTGGAAACAAAGCGCCGCGGAGCGAGAGGGGACGGAGAGCCCTCTTTGAACCCGGGCGGAGAGGATTCTCCCGACCAGGACCGGGGCAGGGCGGGGCGGCCGGCGGGCACCGGCCGGGACACAGCGCCCGGCCCGCCGCGGGGCTCGGTCGGGGCCCCAGCGCCGCCCCCGCGGCAGCTCCCAGGCGCAGGCGGGAACAATCGCCGCGTTGTCCTACCGCGGCCGCCGGCCCGGCGGCTCCCGCGCCCCGGTCCCCGTGCCCTGAGGGGACAGCGCTGGCGGGGCCGCCCGGCTCCGCGCCCGCCGCCGCCGCTCAGTCTGGCCCCGGGGGGCGGCGGCGGCGGCGGGGCGGGAGGGGCGGGCGGCGCGCAGGTAGCGCGGCGGCGCTGCGGCCCCGCGGCCACGCCGGGGCGCTCTTGCCACGGGCACGGCCCGCGCGCCTCCGAGGCGCCCCCGCCACGGCGGCGGCCGCGGGGACGCGGGGACACAGCGCCCACCTCCCCCGAGGGTCAGCCGCGCTCGGGCCCGAACGGGCCGCGGGGGCCCCGGGCAGCCGCTCGGGCGACGCGGCGGGCATGTGCCGGTAAACAATGACTATATTGTGAAATGGAAAACAGACTCCGGCTCCCTCCGAACCGCCCGCTCCCACCGGATGTGTTAAATAAAAACCGCTGGGGGAAAACAGCAGAAAGGCAAGAAAATCGGGTTCGGGCTGGGAAGGACGGGGGCAGGAAACCGGCGAACAGGCGGATTTGTGTGCCCTCGGCCCGGTAATCCTCGCACGGACTGCAGCGGCGGCGGATGCTTTCAGAAAAAAAAAAATCAGCTTGAGGGGTTTGCGGTTGAATCTGTTGGGCTTCTGCCTTTTTTCCCCTCTTAATATCGAAGCGCTTCTTTTGTCCCCTGCCCTGCTACTGAATGAAACAAGCGGAAACTTTCTCTGGTGCAGAGATCCAGAGTTCCCCGATGAGCTGTACGAGCAGCCTGCCGGGACGGCTTGGCCGGGACCAGCCGCGGCTCCAGAGCCGCCGGGGCTGGGTGCGAGACCGGCGCCCAGCTCCTCTCCCGTTCTCTCCCCTAAAACGGCACCTTCCTGCCCGGACGTGTTGAAGTGCAGTGCCCTGGAATTTATGGCACAAATGGGCTTTCCTCCCCCTCTCCCCCTCTTCGTCTGCTTAAAACCTCTACCGTCCCTTCCAACTAGATGCAAAACTGGGAGCTTTAATAAACTTACTCTCCCCTTCCCAAGTTGTAAACATATATCCCTCTCTGGTTCCTCTCATTACAAAAAAAAAAAAAAAACACAACCAAAAAATAACAAAAAACATAGTGAGGAGAGATATTTCCAATGGATTTAAGTAAGTTATTCATGTAATGAAATGCTTAGGGATTTGTTTAATGTGATTTTATATGAGCTGTGGACATTTCCAAAGCAAACAATAAGTTCAAGTACAACATGCACGGTTGTGTTACAAGTGTTACTCAGCTGGCTGGGCGATCTTCGGTGAGCAAACAGGCTAAATCTGGAGAGTAAACAACTTCAGAAAAATCTACAACTCCAGGTCACTGAAAACAGCCTTTTATTTGTTTTCTTTAGTGTCTAGTAAAATTTGATCTTTTTCCTTTTTTTGCAACACTGCTGTAAAATCACCGGGGACAGGCATCAGCAGCCCGTGGCTCTCCCCGGCCCAGACACGGAGCGCGTTGCCTGCGACCTGGGTGCGTAGATGGGCGCGAGAAAACGGGTGCAGGTGAAGGGGGGTGCTGCTGGCCGGAGAGCTGCGGGGAGGATACCCCCGCACAGCGCCAGTCACTTCTGGGGGGCTGTCACCCGGAAAGCGGGCTCTTGCGACAGCCTCCAAGTGGAAAAGCCCCACGACGGCCTCACAGTGGTGGTGCCCACGCGTGAGGGTGATTTGAGCCCCTTCGTGAGGGGCTTCTGACTCTGGGCCGGAGGCAGAGCAGACGGTGAGCATCGCCCCGGTGGGATGAGGAGCGCACGCTCGTGGGGCCAAGCGGTCACAAACGCGCTTGGAGGGGCGCCAGAGCTGGCGAGAAAGTCGGGGGCTCTCCAGCTACGGGCATCGTGCCACAGGCACGTCGCCTTTCGCGAAATCCGCGGGGTGGGTGCCCCTAGGCCGTATGGTGCCACTAGCAGCTCCCCCACGCCAGGGCATTATGCCGAGAGTGTCCCGCTGGCTCCAGGCCGTGCTAGGGTCTTGGAAATGCAGGAAATGATGTAACTAAAATTCAAGGTACTTGGGGGTAATAGGGTTTGCTGTTCTTAGCGCGGAGGTCCCGGACGTTTCCCCCGGGAAGGAGGACGGTCCGAGGGAAACAGCGCGGTCAGACGCTAATGGTTATTGTCACCAGATCAGAAATCGAGTTGGGAACCAGGAGCACCCGGTGCAATGTTCCCAAGGTAGCCAAGGGGGACCGGACGGCAAATCTGAGCGGCGTGGCTGCAGCCCTCCCCCAGGGCGCTGCGGGTGGAGGTGCGGGGGCACCGGGCTGCAGGGCGGCGGGGCTGGCCGAGCCCCCTCGCCGGCTGCAGGGGTGGGGGGAACTGGAAACCTCCCAATCGAGACGCTCCGTCTCGGAGATTGCTGTTGGTATTCACTTTAAAAAGAGGTTGAATGGGATTTTTTTTTTTTTTTTTTTGCCAGAGCTTTGTTGTGCTAAACTAGTTGGACGAGTTAGGGTGTCGCTGCTCCCGATTGCTCTGGCCAATGGAACCCGATCCACCCTGCTGTGCGTAAGAGCGCAATTAAGGATTTAACCAAGCCTATGCTGCGCCCCAGCCAGCAGTCTGCCGGAGACAGACACCGCGCCGCAGCCTCCTCCCCCAGACGTGTCTGCTTAGAGCCGAGCAGCCCCGCCGCCAGCCCCAGCCCGCCGCCGGCTCCGAGCTATGACAGGAGTATTTGACAGAAGGGTCCCCAACATCAGATCCGGCGACTTCCAAGCTCCTTTCCAGACGGCCGCAGCCATGCACCACCCGTCCCAGGAATCTCCCACTTTACCCGAGTCCTCCGCTACGGATTCCGACTACTACAGCCCGGCGGGGGGAGCCCCGCACGGCTACTGCTCGCCTACCTCGGCTTCCTACGGCAAAGCGCTCAACCCCTACCAGTATCAGTACCACGGCATGAACGGATCTGCCGGGAGCTATCCTGCCAAAGCCTATGCAGACTACAGCTACGCCAGCCCCTACCACCAGTACAGCGGGGCTTACAACCGCGTCCAGAGCTCTGCCAGCCAGCCAGGTGAGGGCCGGGGGTGTGCGGGAAACTCCCGCGGCTTTGGGGAGGCTGGGGGAGATCACGGCAGATCCCTGACCCACGGATCACGGGGATGCGGCTTTCCCTGAACCAGAAGGGAAACTAAAAATAAATAAATAAATAAGAAAAAAAAAAAGGAAGAAAAAAAGAAAATTGGAAGGGGAAAAAAGTGGAGAACTGGTGTACTGGTCCACTTCTTTTGACCAGCCCGCATGATCTAAACTACAAATCGTAGGACTATTGCTCTAGCGCTTCTGTCAGCTGCCCCTGGGCCCCCACGGATACCTCCCTCCTCCTTCCCCCCGCAGGAAGAGGGAGAAAATAGCCGAGCCTTGTTGCATGTCTCAAACTCAGGTTCGCGGTGTTGAAGAAAGTTTCCTTCCCCCTATGCTGGAGGGGCGGGGGAGGAGACTGGGAGGGGGAGACTAGTCGTGGCGGGGCTGCGAAGCCGGGGGGGCTTTTTCACCAGAAAGCGTCGCAGTTTTAGTGCTTTACTTCTTTGTAACTTGCTGTAGGGGAAAAAAAAAAAAAGAGAGGAAAAAAAAAAAAGGAAAAAGAAAGAAAATAAAGGGAAAAAAAAAGAGAAAAAAAGAGGTCAGGGAGGAAAAAAGTTAAAACAATCCCGTGGTAAAGCCAAGCGGTTGGGCTTGGACAGGACGAGTGCGGTCGCGGTGGCGTTGGGGACACGCCGGCGGCGGCAGAGGGATGGCGCGGGTGTGCGGAGGAAGTGGTCGATGCCTTGGGTCCGACTCCGCTCCGGACAGAGCTCTTCCCAGCAGGGCCCCAACCATCCTCCCAACGCCGGCTGCGGCCGCGCATGCCCTGCGCTCCCGCCCGCGCAGCGCTGCGCGCCCGGCAGGATGCCCGGGGCGGGCGTGGGAGGTGGAGGAGAAGGGCCGGGGGTGGCCGAGGCCGGTGTGGAGGGAGCAGGTTCTCCCCCCGTCTCACCGCGGGGAGCCGGCGGAGGCTGCGCGGGGCCGCCGCCCGGCTGCGGGAGCCCCGGGGGGAGCCGCAGGGGCCCGTCGGGCCGGCGCCGCTGCCCGGCCCAGCCCGCGGGCGGGATGCCGCCCCGGCGGCGCAGCGCGGAGGGGAGCCCGTCCCGAACTTAATGTCTGAGTCTCTCTCCCGCTCTTGCGCCCGTGCAGAGAAGGAGGTGGCGGAACCCGAGGTGCGGATGGTGAACGGCAAACCAAAGAAAGTGCGCAAACCCCGGACTATTTATTCCAGCTTTCAGCTGGCAGCGTTGCAGAGGAGGTTTCAGAAGACCCAGTACCTCGCCCTGCCCGAGCGGGCCGAGCTGGCAGCCTCCCTGGGACTCACGCAAACACAGGTACCGCGAGCGGCTCGGCTCGGCCCGGCTCGGCTCGGCCCGGCCCGGCCCGGCGGGTCCGGAAGCCGGGCTCACCCTGGCGTGGAGGGAAGGGCTGGATCGGGCCCCGCGGAGGGGCGGGAGGGCGGCGGGGCGCCGCAGCCGCGAAGCGCCGGCTTGCCAGGCGGGCATTAATGGTGTCGCTTTCCCTCCCCATTCCCTCTTTCCTCCCTTCTCCTCCCCTCCCGCCTCGCTCCCAGGTGAAAATCTGGTTTCAGAATAAAAGATCCAAGATCAAGAAGATCATGAAAAACGGGGAGATGCCTCCGGAGCACAGCCCCAGCTCCAGCGACCCCATGGCCTGCAACTCTCCACAGTCACCTGCGGTTTGGGAACCTCAGGGCTCGTCCCGCTCCCTCAGCCACCATGCCCACGCACACGCTCACCCTCCAAACTCCAACCCGTCCCCTGCATCCAGCTACCTGGAGAGCTCCACTTCCTGGTACCCCGCTGCCAACTCCATCAACTCCCACCTCCAACCCCACGGCTCCCTACAGCACCCGTTAGCGCTGGCCTCTGGGACGATTTATTAGAGCCTGACCCTTATTATTTTATTATTTTTTTGTTGTTCCTTGGACTCCTGTGTTTTACTGTTAAGGAATAATAACGAAAGGAATGCATATGGGGAATTTTTAAAAGGGAAAAGAAACAAACAAAAAGATTAAAATGTGTAAAGCTTGTGCATGTAACTTATTGCATTTCAAAGGAAACCCTTTTTTATACAATACGGACATTTTTTGGCTCAGCTGTGGACACTATCATTGGTGCCTTGAAATCTATGACCTCAACTTTTCCAGAGACTTTTTTCAATGTTATTTTAACCCTGTAAATAATTGTAGATAGAGGAATTAAACTGTATATTCTGAATAAAATAAAATTATTTCGACCAAGAGAAACGTTTCCAAATTACCCCTTCTTCTCTTAATAAGAGGGAAAAAATATAATACTAATTTGCTTGCAGAAAGAAAGTGAGGAAAGAGGATGGGAGCTAGGAGTTCACATTCTGTTCCAGTGCCGTGCGTGCCACCACAGTCCGGGCGTGCTGGCAGGATCTGGCCCTTGCAGGTACCCGCGAGGGGCGGCAGTGCTCTCTCCCCGCTGGGAAAGGGGCTCCGGGAAGACCGCGTTCATCTTACTGCATAGTGCTTTAAACTGAAGGGAAAGCTGCCCATCCTGATGCGAAAAAGCGAATCTCTCGCCTTAAGCCGCCCTGAATCCTTTCCTGAGAGCAATTAGCGTCGAGAGCTGCACACTCCACAGCCCATCAGTCGCCCGTGTGCGCTCGGCTAATTATACAAATTACGTTTCCGTCAAAGGGAGCCACTAAATATAAGAAAAGAATAAAATGAGGGCCCCGCTCCCCTCGCTCCTGCTAAAAGCCTGCGGCAGCTTCGACTGAAGGAGGAACGTTTCAGAGGTACTTTTATTGGTTTTGTTTTATTTCTACACGATTTAGGAAAAAAAAACCTTGCGTCAGAGCAGTCGCTAGCCCTAACCAGTGCTGGAGGCACGGCTTGGGCGAGATGGCCGGAGCGCTGCCCACTGGCGCGGACCACTCGCACGGAGCGTGGGCTCTTTTCCAGTAGAAATCCCGGCCCGCGGGACCCCCGCGGAGGCGCACGTTCCCACGGGGACCCCCATCCTAGGGGGGAGTGGTAATTCACGGCCGTGCGGGGTACGGCGACGGCATTCAATGTGCCAGAGGCGTCGCTGGAAGGATCCCCGAGATGAAAGGATGCCCCTCTGGCAGCTGAGGCTGGCGGGGAGAGTGCTGGAAGGGGGGGAGGCGAGGCCTGAAAAGGCACGCTCCTGCCCTGGGGCACGCTTACCTGTCTCCAGTCTTCCTCCTCGCTGCCCTCCCCCTCCTTTCTTCTCCTTCCTCTCCCGCCTGCCATGTTTTGTGCGTGTGCGTGAGTGAGTGTGGTGTGCGTAGTTTTCTCCCCAAAGAAAGAAGCCTGGGTTTGCTGTTTTGTAACAGGTTTGGGGGTTGGTAAATGTCTTGCAGTACAATAGACCAGTTTGTTCGGTTGTGCTCCCTGCACGCCGGGGAGGGTGCGGGGGTGCCGGAGGCAGGGTGGCGGGGGCCGCCGCCGGCTGCCCACCCCTGCCCGCTGCCGGAGAGCGGCCGCCCTGCCGCAGTGCCCCGCCGCACCCCATCTCTTCCGCCGTTCTTTTGACCGTCTCCTGCTCATTTAACTCTCAAGATTTCAGGGACTTTCCTCGGCTCTGGAGCTGACGAAAAGCTCGGCTTTATCTCTTCTGCTCACTTCCATCCTGTGCAAAAAAAAAAAAAAAAATTAAGAACTCGACCTTTTCACTTTCTTTTCCTCATTTCCCTCTAGACAAGCATTCAACCTGCAGTAAGAGATTCTCCCCTCCTGGAGGTCACTTCCCTTTGCAAAAAGGTTTGGACACAAGAGGTGGAAGTCCATTTCCCAGGTGGGTCCACCCACCCCTTTCTTTGAGGAGCTGCCGCGGGGCTGTTGGGTTACGGTAACCTGCCGGAGCCGGGCGGACCGCGCAGGAACAGCTCCGGGAAGACTAAATGCCGGCAAGCAGCATGCCGGGCAGGGATGGGAACTCACGCTGCGGCCGCTGGACTAGGCACGGCTCGCCTCTCCAAGCCAGCCGAGTCAGCTCCGTTTCCATGCCGGTCCCTCTCCCTGAATAATTTCTCCTCCTCCCAGAGCGGGTTGGTGTTGGGCATGTCGGGAAAAGCCTGGCATCCCTCCGCTAGAGAAGATAAGGAATGCCCTTCGCGTGGCCCGGCCTCGGCGAACACTCTCAGTGTACGGCCGCCCGCCCCTCCGGGAGGATCCCCGGGCCGAGGGGGATGCTGCCGTCCCCGCACACACAAGCAGGCACACCCTGGCGCCTCTTCCCACCTGGGTGCACCCCCTGGGCTCCGGCGGCGGCCGGAGGGAGCCTAGCTTGGCCAGGCCTCCCCCCTTGCTTCCCCGGGAAAGGGATGGCATGAACTGTCCTTTGTCTGATGCTGGGTTTGGGCTCGGCGGATTGCTGGCTCGGGGCTTTCCCCGCCCCTCCCCCTCTTCCCCTCCCTTCTGTTTTCCTGGCGGCCACTTCCATGTGGAGCCCGGGCAGTTCGGGGAGCCGAGAGGAGCCACATTCCTGTGGGTGCCGAGCGGCTCCAGGGCTGAGCCACAGGGCCTGACACACACACACACAGAGGCGCGCAGACACAGACACACTCTCAGAGTGGCCTGCAGCCTCCGCTTCCCCATATCGAGAGCTCTTGACACTGTCTGCACCCCTGCGGCTCTCACACCCACAGCACATCCACCCTCGGCTGCTCTAGCCCCCGGTTCGGACGCACACCTACATCATCCACACCCAGACCCACAGGGTGCCCCCACCCCCACCCACGGTGGCGGAGGGAGCACCTTCCCGCTCCCGCCCGAGCCCCCCGTCCATGCCCGGGCATCTGCCCGCACCGCCCGCGGGCAGAGCCTTCAGCCGGGAACTGCTGCCTCCTCCCCGAGCGCCTCGGTTTCTCTCCCGCTCCTTCCCGGGGAAAGAAAAAAACACCCCCTCCCACCTGTCACGGCGGCTTATCAGGGCAGCCCGCTTATCAGGCGTTCCTGACGCCCTCTTACTCCCCTCGGTCTCCCCCGCGCATTCGCTCTCCCGCGGCCGCGCTGCCTGCTCGGGCCTCCGCGCTCTGCCCGCTCCACCGCCGGCAGCGCTGTGTCCCCAGAGTGCATCCCACATGTGGCATCAATTAAAGATTTCTGCCACGCAATTTTGCGACTGACAGACTTTAGGTGTTTCGGTTGTGGATTACGGAAAGGAGATCTATTGCTTCAGGAAAATCGGGGCGGGGGAGGAGATGTGGGAACCCCCTCTCCTTGCTTTCAGTCATTTAAGCAATTGCTTGCAGTAACTCAATAACCTGCTTTATAGGTCAGATAAGAGCCGTGAAAATAGGAAACGCGAAGTTTACATTAAGCCTCCCTTTCTCTCTCTTTTTAAAGGGAGAATCTGTGTTGCATCAGTTAAATAGTTATCTTTGTTCGGTGGCATGTCTATTTAAATGCGATTCAGGGAGGATAAACAATAGTTTATCTGCCTGGAATACAGACCTGATAAATCCCACCACGCACCGGCGTCCCGGCTGTCTGTGAGACCACCTTCCACTGACACGACCTTCAAGGCCACGGGTAAAACTCACGGCTCCCTCACCTCCTTATTCACCTTCAGGTGAGGGCCCAGAGTTCCGGCCCCGGCCAGAACCTGCGACGGATTGAGCATTTGGCGAAGAGGAGCTTGGGGGTGGCTGCTCGCTCCTCTCCCGCTGCCGCCTCCCCCTCGGCACTCCCGGAGAGGCTGTCTAAACCTCAGCCTGGGTTTTGCAGGATGGCTGATCCAGCCTCTCCGGGCCGGATCCTGACCCGTCTTCGTGCTCTGCAGCGGCATCATCTGCCTGGTTGCGGAGCTGGCCCTCCATTCCAGGAGATCTTTACGGTCTCCTCGATACACAACGTACAGCGCCCTTTATAGGGCTTTCGCCTCGCGCTATCCGCTGAGCTTTCTTTTATTATTCTGGTTTTTACTAATTCGCATGGAGAAAAGAGCGCAGAGTAAGACTGCGGGCTTCGGGAGCGGCTGCGGTCGGGAGAGGCCAACAAGGGCCGGGGCGGCAGCCCTCCAGCCCATGGGGCCGGCCCCGGGAGCTGCGTCTTCTCATCTGGACCCTGCGGAGACTAACCGGAGACTAACCGGTCAGGCGGCAACCGCGCTTTGATGATTTAGGTCATTAAAAAATGAAGCGAGTTTGTGTATTTCGTGTCCAGGGTTAATAAAAGTTAATCAGGAGTCGAAAGCCAACTAGCCCAGTGAGTTAACCTCGCTAGCTGCAGGTTCCTGTTAGCCAGGCTCTTTTGATTAATTAATTACAATTGAGTCGGTTCTGTGATAATTTCCCTAAGGACCCCTGAGGATCGGTCCAGCGAGTGCGCGGGAGCGCAAGGGCCGCCGGCTCCTCAGCACGCCGCGGAGAGTGCCCGGAGCCGGCGTCCCGCACCCCGCGCTCCCCTCCGCCCGGTTCCGAAGCTCCCGAGGCTTCTTGCCCGAAAGTGACGTTCAGTCACCTGAGAGGAGGCACAAGACAATGGCGAGCCCTCTTTTGGGGATGGGTGGGGAGCTCGGGGGTGCTTTGGGTGCCGGGGAGAGGCTGCTGGGAAGAGCCGAGCCGAGAGGCGGACTGATGCAAGGCGGGAACCGAACCAGCAGTCCCTGACTGCACATCAGGCTCGCAGTTGTTGAGATTTGGACACGTAACGCTGCAGACCACTGATTTGCTATTTTCTTAATTCCCGCTCTTCTCATTCCCTATGAATCAAACAGTCTTTTGTCCTTCAGAGTTTGATTTGATCGCTACTGTTCACATTTCACTTTTGTATTTTTCCCTCCCTATACCATTACTCATTGAGTGCCCCGTGAAATTACAATCGTACATTTTCAACTCAGCAACCCATTTGCAGTGCAAAAATAGGGTCTAAATAATGGCTGAATTAGCCCTACTGGACAGTTTCAGATGTAACACTCTGTAATAATTATATTGCAGGCTGGATTAGGATGCTATTATCATAATCTGGACGTTTACAATTATCTGTAATTTGCAAAGATGCGCCAGGTCTTGATTACAGCAGGTTTTTTTTATCAAGCTAACCATCACTAAACAGTGACAGTAATAACAGCTAATTTTGCTGGCAATATAAGAGGTGCTGGGGTGTGCAAACAATTTCACACCTGGATGTGCTCACTCAACCAAGAATATAGAGAAAGAGCTTCTGCCCTGAGACTCAGAAAAATATTCTCCACTGCTTCTGTTCAGTACAGATTTCTAGACCCCGATCCTTGCTTAGCAGATTTTCCGAGGGGTAAGTTTTGGGGCTCGCTTGGGTTTGGGGTTGGTTTGTGACTGCTCCGCGCCTTGCCCGTCGAGGCACGCTCCGTCTTTGCACCCCCACATTCGCGGTCATTCTCGGGCAGGTGGTTTACCTCCCCGGCCCGGACCCCGACAGATAAGCGCCCCCTTTCCCCCGATGCTGCCGGGGGCGGCGGGCGGCGCGGGGCGGGGATGCGGCGGGAGCCCCGACGGGCTGCCAGAGGGGCGGCGCGGGACTCGGCGGCGGTCGGATAAACCGTGCGAGCCCCGGGCCAGCCCCGTCCGCCCGTGCCCGCAGCGGGGCGGCGGCAGGGCGCCTTTCCGCGGCTCTCCGCGGCCCCGGGGCGGTGGAGCCCGGCGGCGGGCGGGCGGTGGCGGAGCCGGCGCTGGCAGCCGGGCGGCGGCGGCAGGTTTGGCGCTGGCGTGGGGAGCTGCCGCCGCTCCATCCATAGATGACGCTGTTTCACGAGAGTCTCCCGGGGCGGTAGCCGCGCGAGTGGGAGCCGCTGCTGCCATTCGCTCCCACCCCGCTCTCGGGAAGGCCTACCTTTCCCACCTTCTCCCACGCTACTAAGCTAATGGGGCTTCTATTATTACTGTTATCGTTTATTTGTTCGCTTGCTCGCTTGTTGTCTGGGCTTTTTCTGAGCCTATTTGAGGAATCATTGGCGGGGGACGAGGGCACGACGCATCCAGAGGCTTTCCGCACCGGCACCCACTCGCGGCGTGCGGGGGAGGACGAGCCCACGAGAGGCAGCGAACCCCCCGCTCCCGCCCCCGGGCCCGTCCGCCGCCAGCCGCCCCCGCTGGGCCATGCAGCGAAAGGGTTAAAGCGCCTGCGGGGGCCGTGGGGGCCGGGAGCCGCCGGGCCGGGCACGGCCGGGCCGGGCTCCCCGGGCGGCGGGACTCGCTCACCGGGGCACCCGCCGCCCTTGTGCGAGGCGAGGGGGAGCCCGCACAGGGGCCGGCGTGGGGGGGGCGGGTGTGAAGCGGGGTTTTCTGAAAGATGCACACAATGCTGTTGGTTTAAATGTACGGTAGCTTTCTCTCCAGTGTCATTTGAATAATTCAGTGAGCCCCACTACCAGCTGTACTTCTGAAGCCTCTTCCATTCTTTTCAGCATTATAATTTTGGTTAATTTTCAATTTTAGGCCCTACGTCTCTGCAATTTGTGTATGAATAACAGAATAATTTTCCTCTTTTGTTTCGCCTTTCCTGTTCCTGAATCTAAATAAAGATGGCTTTTTAGTATTAAAAGTGGAAGAAAATTACAGGTAATTATCTTTGACGGTAAAAACGCTGTAATCAGCGGGCTACATGAAAAATTACTCTAATTATGGCTGCATTTAAGAGAATGGAAAAAAAACCTTCTTGTGGATAAAAACCTTAAATTGTCCCCAATGTCTGCTTCAAATTGGATGGCACTGCAGCTGGAGGCTTTGTTCAGAATTGATCCTGGGGAGCTCTGAACCCAAAGTTTCACAGTGGGAAGGGGAAAAAAAGAAAAGAAAACATTTTTCCTAATGTAACAATACGAATGGTAGAAAATGACAAGACTGATCGGTTTTAAAGCACTCTGAAGACTGACTGAGCGAGGAAGTTGCTCAAAAAAAAAAAAACAAAACCAAAAAACACCCCCCAAAAAACTGGTATATTGGTAAGTAGTCTTTGCTTTGTGTCTAATTATAGTGACTGTCCTTTTGCACGACTGTATGTAGCTGTCATTATATGGAGCACTCTGAGGATCTCTATTGACTTCTGATAAATGGCTCAGTGGTTTCAAGGTTCATAATTTGAAGGATGCCCAGGTCTCTAGCCATTAATTCTCGCAGTATGGGGCACCCAGCTTGGATGAGGAAAAGGCTTTTCATTGTCAGTAGTTGCTGTGCTTTCCACAAGCCGGTGCGGCTGAAGCTGGCTGGACAGCGTGTTGTGTGCCTGGGCACCTCTCAGGGCTTTGCAAAACATTCCTCAGCTTGCATTGTCTGCTTTTTAAAACAAAGGAGGGCGCCTCCTTTCTTAATAATTTGGAGTCTCCAACCTTTGGGAAGAAAGACAGGGCTCTGAGCTTTGCCTCGGAGAGAAAGCTCAGCTAAGCAGCGGAGCAGAGAAATCGCAGAAGAAATGGCCGGGTGATTAGGAACTTCGTCTAGCCGTATCTTTGTGGGTTCCGTACCTCCTGTCTCTTTAAGTCGCAGCCTTAAAACCAACTAAACCACCAGCTACCCCACCCCACTTTATCTTTTCTTTCTTTGCTCGCAGATATATGCTTTGCTAGGGGTGTCTGGGCACTCAGGCAAGCTGGGCACAAGGATCCCTCTGCCCGGACTGATCTGGGGGGCAAGTCGGGGCAGGTGGGGATCCGCTAAGGTGAAGAGAAATAGGAGCCAGGCGGGCGTTTTGTGGCTTTTACTCTATATATGAAAGAAGACAAAAACATACAAAGTATATGTACAACTAAAATTCAACAATATATACAGAAAGGTTGCTCGGGGAAAGGTCCCTCTCGCTCAGTGGTTGAGGCTGCCGCCGGGCAGCGCTGAACCTTCCTTCTCCAGCCCGCGGCGGCGGGTCTGGCCGCGAATCCCTCGCTCTGTCTTTGCTGCTCGTCTCCGGGAGACTGTCCGGCTGTGTGCGGGTGCGGGTCTGTGCGGATGAGGGGGCTCTTCGAGTGAGACACGGTGGTTTCTTTTGAGCCGCAGCCCATTACATTTTGAGAAAGCATGCAGATTTTGCTTCGTGGTAATGTTCTAATCTTACAGTATATTTGCATTTTTCAACCAGTTCTCATTTTTTCCCCCATCTTTTTTTCTTTTTTTTTTCTTTTTTTTTTCTTTTTTCTTTTTTTTTTTTTTTAATCACTTCTTCTGTCTTTTAATCCTTTCCCCAGTCCGGATTTGGTGAATAAAAATGAAGGAGCTTTGACTAGTCTCTCTTTCATCATGTAATGTCTTTAGCTCATTAAACAAGTAAAAACGGCTGCCATGGTAGATTCAGGTTCTTGTGGGCAAAGTCTGTAAAAAGTTTGTTTTGACGTATACTCCACAGAGAAAGAGGCTGGTGCCTTGGGGTCCAAAGGAAAATATCCTAAAGAGTAGTGTCTTCTGTGCGCCAGAATGGAAATTGTGTCTTTCTGTTCAAGATCAATCGCTGAGGTTACTTAAAAAAAAAAAAAATAAAGCCACTCTGTCTCTTTGCCGCATCTACAAGTTCACACAGAGCCTGTTAGCTGGCACGGCTTGGCAAAGCAGGGGAACTTCTTGCCATGTCGAGACGAGGCGTTCTTGGGAGATTATTTCTCTTGGACAATTCACATCATTTGTGGTCTCTGCATTGTGTCTTGATGTGGAGAAGAATACCAGTGAGAATAGCCAGGCATGTAGCTGTTTGGAGGCATATTGACTCCCTTGGCAGAGGCTGAAACGTCCCAGACTGGAGGCAGAGCTGGAGAGCGAGGGGAGAGGGCAGCGGAGCCGGGCAGAGGGTCGCTCTCATGGGGGTTACTGCCTTGCTTCAGCAGCTTCTTGAATTTGGAGCGCTTGTTCTGAAACCAGATCTTCACCTGCAAACCGAAACGCATTAGATATTAGGCTGCCGTCAGCGCCCAGGGCACAGCAAGGAAGACCCCCGGGGCCGGGAGTCTAATCTGGAGAGTCTTGAGGGCACACGCCAGTCGGGTGTGGAGCTGGGGATGGGGAGAGAGGAAGGAGGGGTAGCTACGGCTGCTCTCGGGCTTTGGATGCACCTGGGGAGAACAGGGAAGGCAGAGCAGAGCTGGAAAGCGAGAAGGATGCAGGTTTTAACCTGGGACGTTGTTTTCCCTGGACAGGCCAGATTGTTATGGCTGAGGCAGACCACATGCTCTGAGGTCTCCTGTTTTAGCGCCTCATTCAGAATTTTGGAGGTCATTTGATCATTCGGGCAAACTGTTGTCAAACATGGGCAATCATATGATTTTGTGCCAGGAGACAAGAGCCAATAGACAAAGGGCGTCTTACAAAGAAATGGCACTTCTGAAATCCTCACGATCAAATCAAGCAGTCCACGCTGATGTGGCAGGGGAGGAGGCATAATGGAACCAGGATTGTGGCTTTATACTAAAATGTATTGTTAAAGAAAGAATAATTTTATTTTCTCTGTGAGTAATAGTGTATCAACATTATTTTGGGTCTCATCCTGCTCCTAACCCAGCAGAATTTCCGAAGAGGGAGCCTGCACTCGATAAGGTGTGCAAGGATCAGGCCCACTGGCAGATCAGAATTATTACAGAAATTATATATAGGTAAGATATGTGTACAGAATGTATTTTTAAAAGTCAATCAAACAAAGAAAAATTCCCCACGCGTATTTGACCTCTCAAACTTTGCAATCATAATGTTAGGGGATAAGCAGAGCTTCTCCTCTAGATCAGGATCGGGCCCCTAAAAAAAAATCTATGCATGCGAGAGAGAAAGCGAGACAACAGTGAGACAGAGCGTGCATGCTGAGGATACTAAAATCCCGTTTGTGAAACCATCAGGCCCATTCCCTCATTATTGTTTGCTGAGTATTTAAAAATCGCTGTCTGGAAAAGACTGTTACCAATGACATTGATAAAATCCCGAAGTTATTTGTTAAGCTCATAGATTCACATGATAACATTTTGCCCGAATTGATCCCATCTATCCATGCACTTCTCCACAAACCCCAGCCCGGTAAGCCTGTAATGCCTCATACGTCTTTCAAGCTTAAATTAGCAGAATGGCACAGCTACTCCAACCACACTTAACTATGGCTTAACCTGCCATAATTTTGTACACGGCTGTCTTTGATCTTCAGATCTATTATCACCTTCCGTACATTTTGCCCAAGGCTAACCACTGCATTTGCGTTAGTCATCCAGGGTGAATTAACTATTGATTTAACAGGTATTTCCTAACGCGTTCCTGCTTCCCCTCTACCTATATAGGTTGCTACGAGGCAGCTTTGCTTTTAGCTCTACCTCAGGCCCAGCGACTCCTTGCCTTTGTTTTGTTCTCCTTCTCACAGCTGGGCAATTGCATCTCGGTGCTGGAATTATCCGAAAATATAGGCAATTTTAAAAGGCTATGTGTGGCATCAGAAGGGAGCGCTTGCTCGCAGACGGCTGAGGGAAGGGCGCTTTCAGCTCTTTCTGCGGTAGCCCGGTCTCTGTCGCGCATTAGGTAAGTCCTAGCATAGAGAGATGGGAACTGTGTGCGGTACCTTTTCTACCGTTCCCGACAGAGGCCAAAATATTTAGGGAGCATCATACTTTGCTTGGCCTTTGTTGCTCGAGCACGATTTCAGTGATTTGGGATCCCAGTAATTACCTGTGTCTGGGTAAGTCCTAATGAAGCTGCCAGTTCAGCTCTCTCTGGAAGTGCCAGGTACTGAGTCTGCTGAAAGCGATGATTTAAAGCCTGGAGTTGTAGACTAGAGTAAATGGTTCGAGGCTTCCGAATCTTTTTCCCTTTTCCATTAAATCTGATTTCACCGTTTTCAATCACTGTGGTTTTTTGCTGATCTGCAAGCAAAACAACACAGCTGAAACATCACCCTCCTTAACTATTAAACGCGGGTATTTTGGCTGCCACGGCTCCTAAAAATGCCAAAGCCTGTCCCGACGCCTGTTAAACCCCAAAGCGCAGGCACAGGCTGCGTCTCCTTAAAGGCACGCGCGGCACAGGCTGCTGCTTGGGAGCTACCGGGGGAAAAAAACCAAAAAAACTGTCCGGGCATAGTGGGCACGCTCTCCTTCTCGCCGGGAAGAAAAAAAAAAAAAAAAAAAAAAAATTAAAGCGCAGCGCTGGCTTTGCGAAGGTATGCCTTGTTCCAGGTCCATCCAGGTTTTAGTCGGCTAATTGACTTCGCGTCGCCAGTTTGGTGGTCAGTGAATCACCAGTCCGAGACTTTTAACAATGCTTCCCCCCGCCCCCCTCCCGTGCCCCTCTGGATGGATATGTACGTCTCCCTGCAAAAAAAGAAATACATAAATCAGACGGCCCCCGAGCGGAATGCGACCCGCTCGCCTGGAAACTTTCACTCCTCAGGTGTTAGCAGGAATTTTGCCTAAAGCCGGTCCCGCCGTAACAAAGGAGCGCCGAGCGCAGCCCCTTGCCGCCGGCCGCGGGGCGAGCGGGGAAGGCGCCGGTGCGCAGCGCCGCGGTACCGCCAGCAGCCGCCGCTGGCGCGGAGGGACCGCGGCGGCCCCGCTGCCGGTACCGCAGCAGTAGGCCCGCGGAGGGGCCGCGGAAACAGGCAACCCCCCATCTTTTCTCCCCGCCGTCCCGCGCACCCAGGGCCGGCGCCTGCCTCGGCGGGAGCGGGGAGCTCGGCGGGGGTCGCTATGCAGGTGCCCGGAGGGGGGGCCGGGAAGAGGCCCGGGGATGGAGGGAGCGGGGGGAGAAGCTGGCAGCGGGTTCGGGAAGCGGTGCCGGCTCACCTGCATCGTCCGCCCGCGTCTGGCTGGCCGCGCTGCTGTTGTGGTAGGACTGGAGGTAAGGGCTGTGCTGCGAGTGGCTCACGTAGGGGTAGGCGGCCAGCGAGCGGTGGTTGTAGGAGCCGGCGCTGCCGGAGTAGGGCGAGCTGTGGTGGTGATGCTGGTGGTGCGGGTGCGAGCCGGCGGCGGAGTGCAGGCAGTGCAGCGGGTAGTGGGCTCCGGCCATCGCCGGCGAGCTCTGCTGGGAGTGGGGCGGCGGCGGCGGCTGCGGCGGCGGCGGCTGCTGTTGCCCGAACTCCATGAAGGCGGATTTGGAGGAGTCTTGCGCGTCCAGCCCGTCAGCCATCGTAGTCATGGTCATCATCAAAGTTTGGGAGGGAGAGCGCGGTGCTCCCCGGCTCGCCCCCCGCGCTCTGCCTCCTCTCTGCCCAGCCACCGCCGCTCCCCTTACCCGCCGCGGCACCGCTGGAGAGGCGGCGGTGATTTAATTTAATTTCTTTTCTTTTTTTTTTTTTTTTTCTTTTCCGCCTTTTTTTTTTTTTCTTTCCCCCCTCCTCTCCAAGGAGCCGTTGTGCGAGGGGCCTCGTTCACTGAGGGAGGGGAGGAAGGGGAGGGCGGTGTGCGGGGTGTGTGAAGGGGGAGGGCGGGCTACTCCCGCCGCTTTTTTGCGCCGCTCTTTTCCTTCATCCCCCCGGCGCGTGGAGTGGGTGTTGTTTTTTGGGTTTTTTTTTTCTTTTTTTTTTTTCTTTTTTTTTTTTTTTCTTTCCTGGTGGCGGGGCGTGGAGGGTGGGGGCAGTTTGAGGTGGGAGCCTCAAGGAAAGTTGGGGCTCCGCGCTCCGGCTTGAAGGGCAGGGACGCGCGCGAGTCGAATGGTTCGTCTCCGGAGGGCAGCGCCTCCCTCATTGGTCACTCGGCCCCCTGACGTCATAGCCGGCGGAGCGCGCGCTGCCCGCGCCCGCCCCCCTTGCCCCCCCCCCCCGCACACCCGCGCGCGTTGCGCGCCCCGCGCGCGGGTGGGGAAAAGGGGAGCGTCTGTGCCCATCCCCCCTCTCCCCCTTCCCCCCAAACCACGCACTCCCCCACCGCGCGACCCCCTCCATCCCCCTCCCCCCCGCCTCCTTGCGCGGTATTTTCGCTGCGGCGAAGCGACGCGCAGCGCATTTTTCCCTGCTGAACGGGAAAGCGGCAGCTCCCGTAATGGCTTTCAAATATATGCAAATGGCTACGTGCGGTTGGCGGTTTTGGCAAAAAGCTTGATTAGGATATAAACGACCCAAGGAAAAAAAAAAGTGCCTGCGCCCTAAATTTGTCTTTAGATTACAATTCCAGTTGATTTTATTTTATTGTCAACATTGTTAATGATAAAAATAGAGTCGTTTTACAGTTATTTTTACTTTCTGGAAGGAGGCAATTAGACTTCTAATCAGGAATACACAAAAATCTCCCATGATTAACTGCAGTACTTTGTTCAAATTGCTGCTATAAAATTCAGAACAATTTGCCTGTAATGATTATGGACTGGGTTTATTTTGGGAGGTGGAATAAAAGTGGATATAGCATAAATTATCCTCTAATTATACACCAGTGTCGCCTCAATTATCCTCTTATCAAAATGGTTGTCTAACTGCCGCATTTAGTTTCAATTCTCTCCTTTTTTCTATAAAAAGAACTTCATACCTTGTTATTATTAATCCATTTATTATTTGCAAGGGGATTTATATCCGAACATCCAGGTGGTATTACCACTTCTCTTTCAAAGATGGACTAGGGAAAGACATTAAGTTTGATCCAGCACGGCGGAGGATTTCTCTCTCTCTCCTCTCTCCTCTCTCCTCTCTCCTCTCTCCTCTCTCCTCTCTCCTCTCTCCTCTCTCCTCTCTCCTCTCTCTCCCCCCTCTCTCTCACCCCCTCTCTCTCTTTTTTTCCCCCCTTTCCCTCGCTTAAATCTCCTCGCGTCCAGCTAAGCATGAACTCCAGAGACAGACCCCACCGGAGAGGACTGAGGTAGGAAGGACCCTGCGGAACTCGCTAAGCCTAGAGAAATCCGAAAGTTGCTCTAGATGGGGAAAGGGGCTGGAGGCTTCGGGCTTTGAAAACCAACACCGGCACCAGCAGCCGCTGCTTCCAAAACCTCGCGCAGCCCAGAGACGTCCCCAGACCGATCCTGGGTCTTGACACTGCCTCTCACTGCGACATTCCCTGAGGACTGGTTTTCAGATTCTGCAGATGTTTATTTTTTATTATTATTTTTTTTAACGCGTCGCTTGTGGAAATACTTAGAGGGGTTTAATTTTTCTTTCTGGGATTTCTTTTTCTCTTTTTCATTTCTTCTTTTATTTTGGAGCTGTGCTTCTCCACAGCCTGATCATTAGCTCTGGGAAGCCGAAGGATGCGAGCCCTCTCTTCGCATACCGGTGGGGGCGTGGGGAGGAGGGGGAAGGAGGATGCGAAGAGATGCTCTGTCGGTGGAAGGGCATAACCCGTAGTCTCTCGGCGCTTGTAGTTCATATGGCTTGTTTCAGGGGGGCATGGGGGAGGGATGGCTTTTTTTCCGCGTGTCTGGGATGTTCTGAGCCCCCTTAGCCACCCTCTCATCGTTGTTTCACTTCTTGAGCCCTTGGAGTCGGTTCAGTAACTCTGAATGCAGTTGTAAGTGTCTTGCCTTGTTCTCCGGCTTTTAACAAGGGTTCCACTTTAACACGCGAAAGGGTAACCCGATCCAGGCGTTTACAAATCTACAATGAATAAAAAATATAGAGAAAAGGGGAAGAGAAAGGAAAGAATTCCTACTGAGACTCTTTATTCATAGGTGTAGGTAATGTGCTCAACAGGAACAGGTACATTTGGCAGTTTTATTGCTTTATACCCTCCAGCTTGCTGTTAACATCATGAAGGCGTTTTTTTCGCAGGTGCACATACTAGCATTTTCTCTAGCAGCAAGAGCATGCATAACAAAAGATGCCAGAAAATAGGCTGGGGAGTGTTTGCAACACGTTGCTTTCTTGTTTCGAAATAATTCCTGCCGCATGATGGATGCTAACCCCGGAATGGGGGAAAGTTGGGCAGAAGAGAAGACCGCTTTGAAATAATACCTATATGCCGCCTTGGCGAAGGGAATAAGGCGTCTGAGTCAGACAAAAAGGAGAAGAAGAAAAGACAGGGAGAATCTGCAGGAACTGCTTCCTGCGATAGACAGCAAACGGAGTTGTATATGCATATCTCGTTCAGCCTAGCTGACAGGCGAGGTGCGGCGGGGCGAGCGGGACGAGCAGCGGCTCCGGATGTGGGCCGGGGGGAGCGGCGGCGCCGCGGGGATGCGGAGCCCCCGCCGAGCCGTCAGTGGGCGCCGGCCGGAGGGAAGAGCTGGAAACACGGCGCTGCTCTTCCCCTGCGGTGCTCAGTCATCCTCGTCTGTCGTCAAGACAGTTGACTCCGTCCAACCTCACACCGATAATTTTCCCCAATTTAATTAGGCCCACCGGGGGTCCCGGGGGGGGGGGCGTGGAGGGGGGGGGACGGGGAGCAATAGGGGCCCGAGCCGTGCCCAGGTAGAAGCGGCAATTGCACGGACATTTCTTTTCCGAGGTTCAGGCAGGTCTCGGGCCCGCGCCCTGGCTGGGGATGCCAGGGCACCCAGGAGGTCCCTTCCCGCTGGGGAGACTGCGCTGCCGGGCACCCGTCCTCCCTGGCTCCCATTTGCGTGCAGCCGAGCTCCGTCATCGGCCTCTTTCTGGAGAAATTAGACCCGAATCAATAGCTCTGGACGCATCAGAACAGTGGAGTGCTCATTTCCCAGGGTGGGTGACTCGTGAAAAAGGGGTGGGGGCGGGCGCCCCACACCTCCTAGTCCCCTCGCCCTGAAGCGCCTCCGAAAGTGAGCAGGCAGAAGTCACGAGTGAGGGGCGGGAGCCCACGGGGGGAGCTGCCTTGCCTCAACCGAGCTTCCCGGGAGTTGCGCGGGGCCGAACGGGCCACGAGCCCGGCTGGACGGGGCAACATGCCAGTTAGGGGGAGGCTGGGGACTGTCCTGAGGCCCGAGCCCCTGTACGGCCTCCTGTGAGCACACCTCCGTCCCTGGGAAAAGGCAGCAGGAATTAACCGCATGCGACCCCCCCTTTCTGGCTTCCTCGCTCTTTGCACGGCCAAGCCCAAGCTCCCGGAGGTCTGGGTTGCAGTCCCGGTCGGGGGCGATGGGGATATATCTCGAGCACTGCTCTGCGCTCTATTCCCTCCGGAGCGCGGGTACCACCAAGCCCTGCCCGCGCATCCCTGGCCGGCTTTCTCCTCTCCTCACCCCCTGGTGTAATATTCCCAGGGAATGTTCTCTGCAAGCCACCCTCGCTCGTCTGGAGAGCAAAGAGGCCTTTGCATCCCGAGCGGGATTAGGGTCAGTATCTCTCCCCGCCCGGGCTGGCTGAGAGCCGCGGGGGCAATGCTATGCTCCCTTCTCTTCTCCCCCCGTCCTCCCCTGCCCTGATGATGGGCGGAGAGCTTGGCACCACGCACCGGGCTCCCTGTGCCCCAGGACTGGGTGACTTCGTGCCACCGGTCTTCGGTGTCACCTTAAACCGCGTCGCTTTAATGGTATTTGTGGGTAACACTTTCAAAGGGCCAAAGTGTGTTTGCGTGGTTTAAGGTCACATTTGTGAGTCGAAAGATGTCACACAACAGACACAATAGTTAGAAGGAGCTGAAAAACACAGGAAACGGGGTTCTATTTTTAGGGTGTAATAGGAAGTTAATGTAAGCGGTCAGAAGCTTCCTATATGCCTCCGAGCACCTTCTGTTCCATTCATTCATTCATCCATTCATTCATTCATGCGTTCAATAATAACAACAGGGGAAAACAAACATTCCCATTCCGTTTCCCATCCTTCCCGGGAAGTCCTGCTGAGGTGTTTGCAAGGATGGGCTTAGCAAGCGGAGTCTCTCTTTCGGGTGGTTTATCTTGTTTTTCTGTTCGTGGGGAGAAGTGCGGTAGCTGACGGCGTTCCTCAGGCGGGGTTCCTTCAGAAGGAGTGTGCAGGGGCTGAAGGCTGCGCTCTGGGATTATATATCCCCTCTTCCAAATTCACACCAGAGTCCGGGAGAGTGTTTTCTGTCTCACACCGGTCAGAGCACCTGGGAAGGTCCGAGAGAACCTTATTTCAGGAATTATGTTGGTTCTTGTGTTTTTGCGCGAGAAG
This sequence comes from Acrocephalus scirpaceus scirpaceus, assembly GCA_910950805.1. NCBI lineage: Eukaryota > Metazoa > Chordata > Aves > Passeriformes > Sylviidae > Acrocephalus > Acrocephalus scirpaceus. The sequence goes on from OU383773.1 coordinate 128,297,641, forward strand.
CCTGTGTACCCGCGTGATACAGATCTTGCAACAGGATTTTTTTTTTAAGTGGCAGAGAAATGCTGGGGGGGGGGGGGGAGGGGAGGGGGGGGGGACAGGAGGGAGGGGAAAAGGCAAAGATTAGATTAGTAAGGGATCTCCTGGTTTTTAGCAACAGTACGGATTCCACAAAGCATTTCAAAGGTGCTCAGGAGAGAGTGGAGGTCTCCGGCAGAATAGTATGTGGAAAATCTCGAGAGAAGCGGAAAGACAGAAAATACTCCCGCTGGCAGCGATCCGCTCCAGATGCGTTTTTGCGGAGAGGCTCCCTCCGCGGATGCACGGGACTTTCCCCGCTGGAGCGCGGCTGTGGCGGCGGCCAAACGCGCGCCCCCGCCCCGCGCGGCCGGCGCTCCGCGGGTGTCCGCGGCCGCACGACGCTGATGGGCAAGGGAGCTGCCCGGTACGGCTCGGCAGCCGCTGTCCTGCCCTGGCAGCGCCGCTTTGCCCACTTTATTTACAGCTCCCAGAAGCTCAGCAAAATATCTCTCATTGCATCTGCCGATAACATTTTTTCCCCCGGTCTCTCAAGCCTGTTTACCCCTGAACACACGTCCTCCTTCTGCTAGTATGTCATATTGCCATCGTCTTAATAGCAGCTGAGTGGTGAGGAAAGGCACCCGCAAAAGGAGGTCACCTCCTCAAGTTGGAAGCGAGCCATTTTAAGGAGAGACTGCGGAATTCGAGCGCTGCCAGCGCAAGAGCGGAGTGGAGGCTCCTCTGGATTTCAACCTACTAACATTGTAACAGACAGCCAGGCGTCAATGGCTTTCCATACCGCGAGTGTGAAGGAAGTGGCAGGGAAGCAGAGGGGGAGGTAAACCCCAGCCCAGCCTTGCAGATGGATCACACACGCCGCTTTCTATATTGTAGCCTGGGTCAAAATAATAGGAGTCAGAAGGGGAAAGATCCAGAAGGAACCAGCCACTGTCTCTTGTACAGATTTGTAGCGAAGCCTTGGCTGTGATTAAAACCGTACAGATAGATAGATTCATTCAATGTGTGGCTCCGTAGAGAGTCGCACATTGGGGCTTTTTGTTTGGTTAATGTTTTGTTGTGTTGTCGTCGTTGGTTGTTGTCCCTGATGGGGGGTATGTGTAGCGGGGGGGGAATGGGGGGGGAGTGTGCCTGCTTTAAAATGCAATTAGGTTTCAAGCGAGTGGCTGCTCAGTTGGAGGATGGAAACCCCGCGGAGGCCCAGGCCACCCGCCTCTTCCCGCACCTGGTCAGGTGTGCACCCACACCGCCTTCAGTGAAATCCCGCTGACAGGTCTCTCCCCCTCTGCCCACACGGCGAGACTGGGCTCGGCATACGCGATCCCCGTAAACAGACTGAGCGGTTTCTGTGCCTCCTTCGCCCCTCCGCTGGGACCCTTACGTGGCAGCGGCGTGAGGGGATCTTCTCCTCCGAGGGTTAGGGGACCTCCCCGAACACAGCCGCAGGTTTGCAGATCGCCGCCTGTGAGGCTTTCACTTGGCAGGCGTCCCCGCCTGCCCGGGTGCTGCTGAAGCAGATGTTTGTTTTAGCGGGGACTTATGTTGTTTTGTTTTCTTTTCAAATGAAAGAAAAAAAAAATCCCAACAACAATTAAATAAAAAACCTTTATCTGGCAGAACAAGATGAAATGCAATTAAAAACTAAAAACAAAACAAAACAAAAAACCCCAACCCACCACCGCTCCTAAATGCCCATCTTGGAAGGGCTCAAAGGAGAATGGAAACTCGAGGCTCTTTTAAGTCATCAGAGAGGCTGCAATTTCTCTCGCGGTAGCGGCCAGTCTCACCCCCGAGCCAAGAGCCGCGCCGAGCCCTCCCGAGCCCAGAGACGCCGGATTCAGCCTCGGCTCCCCACGGCCACTCGTGTGCTGAGCCGGTGACACCAGCGGGAACGTGTCACCTCGGCTGCGCTCTGGAAGTCTCGGATTCCAGCGAGAGAAAGCAGAGGCTTTAATTACGGCAAACGAGCGCGGTGTCCTCTCTCTTCAGTCTCTTTGCCTTCGTTTATTTTTAGTACACTTCAAATGTCTACACATTTCCCTTGTTGAGATCACTGCAATTATTTACTCTGCCTTCAGGGATGCATTTACCCAAGCAATGAATGGTAATGTAGTAAACACTGCGCAAAGTCAATGCAGTTATTAAGGTTTATTTATTAGGAAAAGAAGTAAATATCTGCTTTACTTGTTTCTTCGGGCAGAGTCGTTATCTAGAGTAGATTGCAAGGAGAGTTCTTCACTTATTCCCTTGTAATGAGCTTGCTTTATACGTTTATCTCGCATCTGTATCGAGCTGCAGCCTCTTTTGTCAGGGTCTCAGCGGACTATAAAAACAAATCTAAAAGTTAATTTAGAAGGATAATCCGGAGGGATGCATTATCTGATCTCTCTATAGAAACTTAGCTAGGTAAGGTCCCGTATCTGAAGGCGGAAAGAAATACATACAAACAGAGCCTCGCCTCCAGCAGCCTGAATTCCGCCCGCATCCACCGTCCGGAGCGGGAAAGCTCTTGACACTGAGCGCGGTTTCACTGGCAGAGTGAAACTGCTTTGCCGGACTGACTGGTCCTAGTGCGACCACGGCGTTATCCTCCACACCGCAAGAATTATTATTATTATAATTCGCGAGTTGAGATCGTCACCTTTCTCCACCTGTTTGCCCTGACCCCTCTCCCCCCCCGACCTCTCACGGAACAAACGCAGGAGGAAGGGACGCTGGGGGACGTGGGCAGTAAGAGCACGTTAGGTATCTGCGGCGTGAGGCGCGGGAGGTATTCCGGGTTTCTGACAGCTGGATCTGAAACAAATCAGATCTGGATTAACTTGCCTGTTTTGTGAATTGTCTGCATTTGAGCAAGCAGCCCTCACCCACTCCGCTTCTGGCAGGTTTTGTTACACGTGCCTCTATAAATACATTATCCCAACCCTCTTTCCTCGTTGGAGATCTCTGTTCAACAAAACAGAAAACAGAATGAGGAGAAGCGATTTTCTTTTTTAAATGAAGACATTTATAAGTAACCCAATTTCGTATCGTGGAAGTAAATTTCATGCTAGGATATATTTTGCACAACATGTAATCTTTTACAGCCGGAAGACATTTAATTAAAGCCATATTCGGAGAAGTACGGCTTCAAAGCAGTCACACGACCACATACCTCATTCATATTCAGGATCCATCCGCGAATTCATATTGTTCTAACGTGGGACACTGCCTCTACGGCGTAACTCTGCGAGGCCTGGGCAGCATGAGAGATAACACAAAGGAGGGCAGGCACAGAACAACACGGGCGCGCTTTACCAGGCGGAGAGGTGTCTGTTTAACCCAAACACCACCGCTTTCTGCTTTTCAGCTCTCTGCATTCGGTCGGAGGAACTCCCAGCAATTCACATGCACTAACTGGGGGCTGGGAGGAGAGGGAAAAGTCCACCGAGGATGAGCCGGAGTTAAGCATCCCGAGATAGGTGCTCCCACTTCGTTTCCACACGCTGCTGCCCACTTCATGTCGCCTTGGGAAATACCTGTGTGGGGACAGGGTTTGATCACACACTTTGCCATCTCCCCAGAATAAGGCCGGGGATCTTGTGGCCGCCCCATTTCCTAGCATTTTGGGCTGGACGGGAAGCGGTCATGCAGACTCCCAGACCCTACGGCTAAAGGGGGATCTCTGGAGAGAGAGGGGATGGCACCCTGCCGGCACTGTTCACGGGCATCTGTGAACTTTTTATCGCGCTCATACCGTTTGAACGACAAACACACTTTCTGTTCCAGTTTTTGCCCCATCTCCTGCTCGACTGCTGCGTTACTCAGATGAAGGTCAGGGACCCCCGAAGAAATGGGGGTGTAGGAAGGGAATAGCCCAGGCCCGAGGTGAGAGCGGAGTTCAGCTCGACATCCCACGGTCTGCGGACCTTAGGTGCCCACTGTCCCTGTCCTTCCCGGCTCCGTCGACGGGACGCTATCTCTTTCGTTGAAATCACTGGTAAAACTGCCCTGAATTCGTCGAGAGCCGAATCGCCCCCCCTTGCACTGCTTCTCTATGGTTATTTTTGCCTAAGCGGGTGCTTGGTGCCTGCCGCCCTTCCCTTGCCATCCCCGGGGCCGCTAGTGTGAAAAGGTTGGTTCTCTGGGAGCCAAGGGACTTGTGTGCTCCGGGTCTTGTCAGCAAGCACTTTTGTTTTCTTCTCGAAAGGGATGGCAAAATACTTCCAATGAAGCGGGGGAAAGCGAAGCGAAAAAAACCCACAACAAATTTTGCCCCTAAAGAAATCATCTCCCTATCCAGCCCGAAGCAAATAAACACACAGCAAAACGAGTCCCCCCGCGGCCGCCCTGCCTCGAGTTGGGGCTGCTTCGTTTCAGAGCGGACAAAATTCAGCGGCGAAATCAAATCAGAAAAGCTCTGGTTAGTTTCCTTGTAGTGGTAATTAAAAGTATTAATTGGTTGTGTCGACAGCTTAAAAAGACAGGTGTTGCTAAAAAAGCGTCATTAATCTTCCAGTCATTACCAAGCGGCGATGGGAACCGGACTGGGAGAAGGAGCCGATTGTTTACGAGGGTCTTTCAGGGTTTAAGAATGGAGATTATAATAATACTACTGCTAATGAGACGACTTTCTCCATTCCTTTGAAAAATGAAAATAAATCAAATGGCCTGCCTGCAGCCCTCAGCTACAGCAGGGCAGGAAGTTTCTCATGGACTTCGACTCGTTTGAGATATTTTGATGTTAATTTTCGGTGCATATATATATACGGTTAAAAGTGGGGACAATTATTCATTCTTTCTGTCTTCGGATTTTTTTTTCTTTTTGATCAGATGACCTGTGGCCCGTGAATAAAATAAGTTTTACACAAGTTTTCGGTACACCCATCTAAACTTCAAAGGCTCTGACTAGCTGCTTTGTCCATCGGGCAAAGTAAGAGACAGTGGCGTTGCAGCCTAGGTATGTAAGCGTAAGGAAAGGAGTAAATCCAGGCCCCCGGCATGAGACCCGACCCCGGCGTTTCAAATGAGCGGGCTGGGGGGTTCTTTGTTGGTTCGTTTGTGGCTTTGTGTTGCTTGGCCGCGCTCGGCGACCACACAGCCGCGGGTGGCGGGACCGAGCAAACTTTCCCGAGGGGAGAAGAGCTGCGGGTGCGGCAGGGCAGCGGTGCGCCCTTGTCCCTGTGCGCCCGTCGAGGGCACCGGCGGCCTCTGGGGAGCCCAGAGCCGCCCTTCGAAGGCTATGCCCGGGGCTTCGGCCTGGGGCCTCCCCAGAGAGAAACCTGCCCCTGCTGCCTCCAGGAGGCTCGCGGCCCGGTCCCCTCCCGCTGCTCGGGGCAGCGCGGCCGGGCCGAGCGGCGGGGCTCCGGGCCGAGCGGCGGGGCTCCGGGCCGAGCGGCGGGGCTCCGGGCCGAGCGGCGGGGCTCCGGGCCGAGTGCCGGGGCTCCGGGCCGGGCTCCCCCGGGCGCTCGGCGGGGCCCGGCGGCCTCCCCGCACCGCCGCTGCCGCCGCACGTGACGCGCGCGGAGCATGCGCGCTGCGTCGGCCCCGACGGCCCCGACGGCCGCGCCCGAGGAGGGCCCCGAGCGCCCCGCTCCGCCGGGCCCGGCCTGCAGCCTGCCCGCCGCGGCCTCGCGTCCGCACGCCGAGGAAAGCATGAAGGCGGCGAAGCAGCCTTTGAAGCCATCCCGCCCCACGCATTGTTTTAAGTCCTCCCGATGGGGCTGTTCCCACCGCCAGCCGGCGAGGCTTCGCCCGTGCTCTCCTCTCCCAGCCCGGTGCTGCCTCCGGCGCTCGGGCCGTGCCGGTTCTGTTCCGCTGGCCCCTTCCTCTCCCCGGCCGGTGGCACCTGAGGGTGCGCCCGTGTGTTACTGTCCACACCGGCCCTGCTCTGCTCCCTGGGCAGGGCTGGCGGGGGGTTCCGACCACGGCTCCGTGCAGGGTAAGAGCCTCCCACGCTCCTGCCCAAAATAATCTCCGAATGCCTCAGATCCGCTCGCACGGGCTGTTCCTGCAGCTGTGTTTGTTACCGAGGGTCCTTTCGCAGCCCGCCGCCGGCACCGGGCGGGAATGCGCCGGCGTTTACGGGGAGCTGCGGGGGACGAGGCCCGGGGCTGAGCGGCGGCTGCCGGCTCCGAGGGAGCTCCTGCCCCAGCGAGGCACCCGCCTGCCCCAGCGAGGCACCCCGCTGCCCCAGCGAGGCACCCGCCTGCCCCAGCGAGGCACCCCCCTGCCCCAGCGAGGCACCCCCCTGCCCCAGCGAGGCACCCCGCTGCCCCAGCGAGGCACCCCACTCCCGCAGCAGCCTTCCTGCCGGGCTGCGCATGGGTCCGGGGGCCGAACCCCCGCGGAAACGCAAAGACAGCGCACACTCAGCTTCTGCCTACTTCGGATCGGTAATAACTTTCCCCTCACTTGTTCTAAAACAACAAAACACAGACTTACCTGAAGTGGTTTTTATTTTCACAACAAGGGATATTCCCTGCATTGCACACATACACACAACGCATGCACACGCATACACACACACACGCGCACACACACATATTAACCAATAGAAAAGCCAGATATGCGGGTTTGATGCTCTGCTGTGACATGAATAATTGTTGCATCGTGTAACTTCCTACATCTTGGTTTTAATTTGCAGTGAACCAAACAAAGATATTTGCAATTTTTAAATAAGCACTCTGTGTAATAAATGGGAACATTGTGCATGAATGCTGTTTCTTCCCCTTTTCTTTAGAAGACATTATTAGCTCTGACAGCATGCAGCTCAGGTTTGGAGGAGAGGATTTTGTAAAGGGATGATAGACAGGAAGGGCAGCAATCATGGGCTTCTTGGGCTAAAGCTTTTTTTCTTTTTTATCAGAATGTTCTGTTCGATGCCATTTATCCTTGATGATAGAAAATTGCTCTGTTGCCAGGACGCTGCTGCTGAAATAGAGGGCAGGAGCCACATTTCCATTTTGCAGCTTGAAAGCTATTCAAATGAATTTGCAGAAAGGGGGGAAAATCTCGAGATAAACAAATGAGAATAAATCGAGTTCCCCCTTCCTCTCTTTTCTTTCTCTTTTTCTTCCCCCCCCCCCTTTTTTTTTTGAGGCGTGTATGTATGTACGTGTGAGGGACCTATTCATTTTCTATGTAAGGATTTTAGTTCATCAGTGTTTGCAGCACCTGAGAAGTGCTCCAAATCAGAGAACACTTATTTTGCTGCTGTTCCAGCCACTGAGCATATAAACATATTAGAGAAATTTACGTGTGTGTGCAGATATGCAGGCACCCACGATTTCCTTACACGTGTGTATATGCAGCCAGACCCAGAAATGCAATGCTGTGTACTCCTCTGCGTGGATATCAAAGACATGCACCACCACCTTACAGTAAATGTGATTTCTCCCAACATTTATTTGTTGCTTCTGGTGAAATACCTCGTCGTTTTAAAACAATTAAAATCTATGCTTAAGCTGTCCTTCCATCATAGCTAATTGTGTGGGGAATCTTCATTTTCCCTCCTAGTCCATTTAGATATTTCCGGAGTCCCAAGGAGAAGTAAAAATGCATCTGGCTATAATCCAGCACGCAGCCCAAGGGCTAATATTTAATCATTATTTTTAAATTAAGCATTGAATAAAATAAAGCCAGAAACATTATTTATAAATTGGAATGAATATAATGACAAATAATTACGCTCTTCCTTCGCTGGTGATTCAAGGCTCAGCTCAGCTCCTCAGTTCATATCCAAATAAATGGAACGTGTGAAGCCTGTTAAACACTTCCATTTCATTTACTTGTTCCGTCTGTAGGCTGCTGATGTGTCAGGCTGGAAATATTGGACATACCTTGACTGGGGCTTTAAAAACTCTCAGCGGTCTGAGAGCCCGGTTACCACAAAATAACTTTAAGTGAATTCTAACTTCACTTCCCCGAGTAAAAGCCGGTGCCAGTGAGTCATGGGGTTGAGAAGATTATGCAGCCTTCTCTTAAACATAGGATTTTCAGCGAGCATAATGTGTTTGATGACATACTATATTTGATCACCTTGGTTTTTTTTCACTATGTCACTTCAACAGAGTTTCACCTCCTATTAATCTATAATTAGCATGTTGGCTTCAAGCATGATATATTTCAAAGTGGCATCTTATTTGATCTGGATTTCCTTCTGCAAGGAAGAAAATTCTGGAAGTAGAAAAGAAACAGAACTGAAAAAGGAGGATTGATTTATTGGCCTTGGCCAACAGCTTTTCCATAAGTGTCCAAGCAGTCAGGCATGTGACTTCACTATTGATTTTTAAATCTCCCTTCAGCTGAAAAGTTCAGCGCGCAAATCATAATAAACTCTAATCACTGCTGCTATTAGATTAGGCTAAACACGGGGATCCGAGCGATCAGCCATGCCCAGCTCTTCCCCCCGCCCGGGGCAGCGGCCTCCCCAGCCGCCTGGGCAGCGCCGTGCCCTCCGTGCCGCGGGGGCGATGCGAGGGCTCTGCGCCCCCTCCGCGGGAGCGCCGGCGGCGGTGGGGCCCCTCGGGCCGCCTGCCCCGGGACGCTCCTGCCGCAGCCCGTTCCGCGGGGCGAGGGCACCGCGGGGCCCCCGAGTGCGGCACCTCAGGGAGGGAGCAGCGAGCGGAGCGGGAGGCCCTCGGGGCATCCACGGCCTCCTTTCCTCGCGTCCCTCGCCGGGAGCCGGGGGCGGCCAGGTTGCTGGGCCGGGCGGGAGCGGCCACGGGGCCCCCGGGCGCGGCGCACCTGGGGGGACTTCCCGGGCCCCGCGGGGCTGGCGCCGGGCAGGCGGCGGAACTCGCCACGCCGGGAGAGTGCCGCGGCCCCACCCGGGGCCTCGGCCCGGCCCGGCCCGGCGCCTGTGGCTGCAGCTGCTCCGGTGTCGGCAGCCCGGTTACCGCGGCCCCCGAGTTCTGCAATGCGGGTGCAGGCGGCGGGCAGTGGCACGCCCTGATGCCTGACGGGCCATCCCAGCAGATCCCGGGTTGCCCCGCCAGCGAAACGAGCGCTTTGCAGGAGAGATGCATCGGCGGGGGCCGGGCTCCCCCTGTCAGGTGCCTCACTGTCAGTAGGAAGGGATAAATTATAAATTGAGGGACGAGATTAAAGCCGGCCTGGCCTAGTCTCCTGCTATTATCTGAGAGATGAGAGCCTCTGTCTGGGTTTCCTCCTGCCATCCTTAATGTGGGGACTTGGGCTCAAGGAAGTCAATGCCCGCACATTGAAGTGGTTGTGGGTGTCAACCCAAATATCTCTAATACCCGCTGCGGTTCAGAAGGTGCCAGTGCATTTTCAGGCAACAGTTGATTAGTTGTAACAATTATTTGTAGGTCTTTTATTTAGGAAAAGTTCAGGCCTACATGAGTCCATGCTTGTTTAGTGACTACTTTTGAGTACTAAAAAAAGTAAAGATAAATAGAGCTGGGTGTGAAGTTTCAAAGGCACAAGGCTGAACAAAGAATTATGTAGACAAGAGATGGCAAAAGCCTTGAAACTACCAGTAAATGCTAGAACCAACAACAACCAATAACAACATCAACAACTAACCAACCAAAAAAACCACCAAAACCCCAAAGCAAACCACCAAAACCCACAACTCTGCCAGTAGTGTACTTGTAATACACTACTGGATTGAACCAGATTGTCACAGAAAACAAGATGGGCCAAAGACTAGTGAACAGCCTTGGCGGCAGCCTGCCCCTTTTCACAGTAATTTCCTTGGTGGTGTGCAGCAGGCCATGTTGCTGCAGGCCCAGCCTGCTACCTCCGTTTTTCCTCACATGTCTCTGCAGGGGCTTGCTGGCAGGGGGAAGGGACATGCTAACATGGCAGCAGAGCATTTCACAGCCTCCCCACCTCCTGTGCCCTGAGCAGAGCTGCATCTCTCAGCCCATTACTTGCTACACAGACCTTGCAATTCTCTTTTCTCACAACTGTCCAACACAGTGCATAATATGACAGTTTGCTCTTCTAAGTCGTCAGGCTTATACTGTCTTTGTCTTGTGGAAAAAATGTATGTGGCCATGTGATTAAAGCATGTCTAATCATGAGTTCCCCTAAGGAACTGAATTTGGGTTGCGTATGTAACCTCATGTCTGGCACTTTCTACCTTTTGAGTGACTAACTTCACAACATTATTGTTCTTTTGGCTTCGACATACAGGTGTGTGAGAAAGATCTTTGTGTAAACCAAAGCAAAACCAGCAAGCCTGACATTTTTATAAAGTTGGCCTTTATTTTTTCAATGAAGGTTGTCCATAGTTTGGTTTTTTGCCCTGAATGCAGAAATTTGTCTTCTCTTTGAATTCTAGCAGACATAGTACCTACAAAACCTCTCCAATCTGGATTCAAACACAGCCACAATTTCATGAGAATGGCTTTAACTCACAGCCCAGTTATCACTCGATCTCTCGTGCCTTCTCTTCCCCAAAAGAGAATTAGAATGCCCCTTTTCTGATTACACTCATTTAAGAGATTAGGTTTTGGAACATTGAAGAGATAAACATTTGAATATGCATCTGTCTCCTTATTACCACTTTCAAATGGCTAGGCCTTAATGGTACATTCCATCAGTAAACCATTAACTTCAGTCTAAAACCATAAAGTTTTTTGCTATATAGGAATCTTTTTAACAGACTTACATTGTTAATTAAGGTCTTGGGAATGCATGAAATCTTCAGTTTACTGATCCACAAACTTTGTGAAACTTCTGTCACTGAGAAAACCACCACTGATTTGGTTCTCCAAAGTAACACTGGCTCGAACAAACTAGATTTTAATTTCTCAAGTTCTTTTGCATTTTCAAATGCTGAATAGTTCTACATCCAGGCTGGTCAGATTCAATACCAGTATACTAGTTTATTCCAGCTCCTTCTGGGCTTCTTTGCACTTTCCTTGGATAATCTTCTCCAAGCAGCAGAAATGCTTAGGGGAGCAACTCTTATCGAGGTATGGCATCAAAGTAGGGACAGGGCATGTACATTCAGACTTCTGAGCTTGAGGAACATTCCAGACCCATCAAATATACAGTTGTTGTTTTTTTTAATTTCTGTTGAAGCAGATTCAGACAGTTACCTTGGCGGTTACCTGTTGCAATTTGCAACTGTTACACAAATGGTAAAGCTTCTGGGCTAGAAAGGTATCTCTTCTATACTGAGTGATTCCAGAGAACTCTCTAAGGTACTTTAATGCCTCCCCCATCATGTAACTTTCCAAACACATCTCTGTGTTAATCAGCTATGTGTGAGGAGTGATTTTTACCATCAAGTCATGTATGTCTCAGATGAACCTTAAGCAAGGTCAGACAACAAAGAAAAATTCATGGTAGTTTTATTTGAAAGCATCCATGGCAGAAAATAGTCAGATTGGCTGCTTCCAGTCCAAGATCATCACACACGTGTTTCTTAAGCATTTTAAAACTGTGGAGTTAAGGAAAATTAACCCAGAGTTTGTGATGAAAACTTTTTTTTTCTCTCTGAGTTACTCAGTAAACTGCGTAATTTTTCGTAGGCTGCTAGTGAAGAACTGCCTCCAACCAACACATGAAAAAGACTCAACCAATTTTAATCATATTTCATATAAAAAAGAAGCATGCCTATGGTTATGTTTTGCAGTGGTTGGTTGTCACACTGAACAGTTACTGTACCAGCTACACAAAAGTGAGGGCTCCTTATGAGGTTAAAAACCCGAAGATTTTTATCATCTACTGAAGACAGTAGGAAAACGGTTATGTTGTCTGTATGGGTATTTTCACAGGCTTTTAGATGATTGAGCAGTTTCTACCCCACTGCTGAATATTCCTACCCTTTGGGGAAGACACATTTGCGCACCATCCATAGTGTCCTTTTTGTGTTGCAAATGTGAAGGGAAGTGTGAGCTGGCTTTGCTTAAGCCAAGCACTGTTGACTACTGGAGGATGAATTACATCTGTTCGTTCTGCCGATATTACAAATTAGATACAAATTGTAATAATTATGCTTAATTGCTACTTAATTACTGATTAAAAGAAACGTTTTTATGATTCTTTATTACAATCCCATGCATTTTTTCCCAAGGATGTTTAATCAGGCAGACATTCTGAAGAACAGCCACAAATCATATTTTAGTAGGATTAGAAAGACAGTGTTGCGTACACCATTTTGAATATGAGCATTTGCATATGACCTGAACTTCAATACAGTTGGAACATTTTTGTCCAAGTGTTGCCAAAAAATGTACAGCTTTTCAGAACAAAGATATTTCAGGTATCCAAAGCTTGCTAGGACACTAAATTACCAATGGATTCCCTCTCAAACCTGCCCCCCCGCCCCCCCCTCCCCCCCCCCCCCCCGCCCCGGTATCATAGCCCTTTGTTAAGCAGATGAACTTGCAGGCAGCAATGAGGGAAAAGAAAAGAACTTTTAAAATATACCTGGAATTTTTGCTCTTACCAGTAATGTCCTCAGTTCAGTGAATCAAGAGGTAGAGGGGGAAGGACTTTTTTTGTGTTTGGTTGAAGAGTAGGGAAAACAGATGGAGATTTATTTGCTTGAATCCAAAGGGTCAGGTGAGCAATTAATCAAGAACACGTCTAGATAATTGGCCAAAGAGCAACAGCAGGGTTGACCCTACATTTACAGCTTTGAGAGAATAGCTCATGGATATCAAAATGATTTTGACTCTTCAACAAATGCTGATTTGGGCCCCACTCTTCTATATGTATGAATTGACTATCCTATTTAAAGTCAGCACAGACTGCTGATATCAGACTCTGAGTATATACAGTCTGAAAGAAATCCTGTTCTGTAGCTATGAAGTTTATTTGAAATAATTTTCCAAGCATTAGAGAGACCATCTGCTACTAGTCGTTTAGAGTGTTGGATTAATTATGCCCATTGCACTGCACAGTATAAAGCACTTATGATTACTACATGGCTTGTTATTCTGGGGGGAGGGCCTTGTCATTTGGAAAGGAAAAAATAATCACCTATTTTCTTATGTCTTTGTTTGTTACTGAGCCCATTTAAGTCAATGGGAGTGTTGCCATTTTTCTGTGTGGGCTTTCTTCAGGCCCTGTATATGCTACTATGAGCTGGAGGGGGAAAAGGAGTATACTTAAAGGGAAGAGAAGCAAGAGGGGAGGAGTTAAATGGAGGTGAAGAATAGAGCTCTTTCTTTGTCTATTAATTAGGGTTTACATGCCTTGTGGAAAGGAGCATTCCTCCAACACTAAATCCCTCTGATCCACAATTTCATTTTTACCCCCATGCTAGTTGCTCTTCAGATCAATATAGTGCTCATGTATTATGCACTGAGTAGCACTAACCATAACACTCCACTGCTCTGGTGCAAAGGAAAGGAAGACATTGAATTGAACAAGCTTCTCTAGGGTCAAAAAACGCTTTTTATTTCTGCAGATGATGCCCAGTGTCCCAGAAACATATTGTCCAGCACAACACCTACACATGTCACAAGAACTTTTCTGAGTTACTCTACAATAACTAATATCTAATCACTTGCCTATGGAGAAACAAGACCTGGTGAAACCATGGAGTTCTCCTGATGAAGTCTTGCCAACATTCTTCAGCTGAAACTGGAAGGGCTCACTGGACATGCTAGTTCATTCCCATGTCCATTTTCTCCTGGTTACACCCACCAGAAGACAGTGACAATTGGTTGCAATTAGAGAGGAAAAGTGGCATTGTATTTGACACTAGGCTGGATTCTGGGCATGTTCTGTTGCTGGGTGTGTCTCAAATTGCTGGGTGACCTCGGGTAAGACATTTGGGACTCAGACTTATGATCAGTTTATAACAATTTAACAAGCTATTGTGTCTCAGTTGAACAGCAGTGACTGTCCTTGTGTGCACTTTCACCCAGAGCAAATGGGCTGATGCGACCCAAAATGTAGTTATATGAACAAATTAAATCAGTGCAACCAGCTCTGCTGCCATGAGATCATATCCGTGAGAAGGCAACTAATCTGGTTTAAAATTTGTGAGGTTTTTGTTTTGTTTTACTTTCTTTCTGGATTTCTTTTAGTCTTCACCAGTTGCCCAGTGCATGTCACTGGAGGAATAGTTGTTTTGGTAGCGATGTTGGGCATACAGTGGCAGTGCTGATTTAACCTGTAGTGAAACAGGTCTGGTTACTTTGCCTTTACTGTGGAGTAAGAGGGAGTGCATGGAGTGAGCAGATCAGCTGGTGCTTGAAGGTATTTTGATGTTGTTGTAGGTCTGACCTGTTAGATCCCAGTCAGCAAAGCACCTAAATGTCTCTATGAATAAGACTATTTGTTCCGCATGTAAAAAGGGAGGAGCTTTTACCTCTCTCTTCTTTCTCTGTCCAGATTGTAAATTGTGTAGTGGAAATATTCTCACTTTATGTTGGTACAGAGTCCAACATAGTGATAGACTGTTCTTACCAGAGATCTGCATACAAGCACAAATAAATCACAAGAGTAACAGAGGGAGAGGTGTGCTCGCCTGTCAGTGGAGAAAAGCAGAAGGCAACCATCAACTTCTGAATTTGTAAGCTTTGTTGTCTGCCAATTTGCACCAACCTCAGAGTAGTGATAAAGGTATATCCTGAGCCTCCTTTCACTAGGTAATTTCCCTCAGTAAGATTTTTAATTATTATCTGAAGTGCTGTATTTATAGAGTAATTATTTTGGTAGAGAAACATTATCTTAATAGTACAGTAACACGTGAATTACCGTTTTACACCACACACACACACACACACACACACACACTCATACATACACGTCCCATTCTTGGGGCAGTATTTTATAGCAGTTTTGTCTTTTGTTGGTCAGGCAAAATAATGTGCATTTGTGTGAGTTAAGGAGGACATAGGACCTACTTGAGAGCACTGAAGAAGGATGAAGTCAAAAAAGAGCTGACAGAGCAGGACAGGTATCTGCTGTCACAAAGAGGAACCTGCTCCTCAGGAGCTGCAAGGTTTTGTCTCAGAGAACAAGAAAGATGAAGTCACTGGGTTGTGAAAATAAAGCACTTCTTGCAGAAAAGGCTGTACATAAATTTTATTGTATCAAGTGAATTTCATGTCTGTAATTCTGCTGAATTGATATGTACTAGTTCCAAAGAAATTGTTCTTTGTTTAGCTGGTTTGCACTCAAAAGCAGAGTATTTACAGTTTGTTCTTAGGTGCTGAATAATGACAATGATGTGTTGGTTCTTATAATTATGATCACATTTGACTATGACAGTAAATACCAAAGTTTAAAAGAATGTGCAAAGAGAGGGATCTGGATGGGTCACAGTCAAACTGTCTCCCAACTCCTCTAACAAGGGTTCACACCAACATGTTCCAGGTCTTTGAGATGATTTCTCTTCTAGTAGCTGCTAGCTAGCAATTAAATTTCTGTCTATAGAAAATGAGTCCAGCTGGCTTTGCTTCCTCTCCCTTGAGAAATTCTTCAAAGTTCTAGGTTCCCACAGCAAGGCTTCCATGGCTTCAAAGGCATAATTTGGCACATGCCCACTGGGCATGTGTTTGTCAAAGTACACACACGAAATTTCACTGTTGAAGATCTGTGCCCCAGGGAAGCTTCCACTCTGAGGTGAAATTGCTTCTTTCCAAATGCCATACTTTATCTATGAAAGGATACACCCTTTAACATAATAATAGTGGCTTCCAAATGCAAAGACATAGCCTCTGATTTACAGCAAGAATACCCACCGCAGATTAGCTCTTGAGATATCTGAAGACATAGTATTATAGCAAGAGCTATTTATCCTAGATTCTACTCATTACGAATCATCCTTGTACATTAAACTGAAGGAATAATGAAACAACTGCCTATTATCCTTTACAGAGTGGCAGACAGATCAAAACGCTCTCATGTCTTACTAGTCCTCATTCAGACAACTGTGGCTCTGAAGTCTAACCTGAACAAGCCACACCTTTTTGAGACAACACAAGTGCTCTTGTTTCTTCCCACCACACACAACTTTTTGAGAGAGGAATACCAAATGACAAGTAGTGTTCCTTCCTGCAAAGAAGCCAAATGAAGTTTATTCCTCATACCCACCCAAGCAGCCTGTCTAATGGTTCACTTCTCTGAGAGCTCTTGTTGGATCTCCTATTCTTATGAGCTTGCTCCATTTGATAGTGTCGTTTTCAACACACTCAGGAAAGGTTACACAAGTAACCACAGATGCCCTTGAGAAAGATTTTGAAGTATATCTCGGCCCAGTACTGTCCCAAAGTAGTGTGTCCAGACTGACTAGTTGTCTAGGTTCCCACTTCAGTCAATGGAAAAAGACGTCCTGTACTATTTTTCAGAGATATATAACTTTAAATTCTTTGTTAAGGTATGGTGATATGTTTCTGGAAGTGAACATCTACCTCCATAACTAAGAAGAAGGCACAGACTACTGCTTTATCCCAGATGCCAAATTCATTAGGAAATCTAAGAAGATAGGTATCATCCAAGTGCATGAAACAATGCCCATAGGGACAGTAAAGATGTGTAAAGATTTCAACTGTGACTGGATGTTTGCTGTCCTAAAAATTTTGTTCTGTGCCTAGTTTGTGAAGGATCAGAATAGCTTCCAATCAGACCAATTTTGTTTTTCAGTTACAGCTGTGGAAATGCAGTATGGTTTCAGTGCTAGAGATCCAAATTAACTGCTCTTTGGGAGGATAATGTGAACTGCTTCGTGCCATGGAAGAACAGAGCAGGTACACTTCAGGTTACTGCAGAAGTAATTTCTGTGCTCATCTGTCCGACTGATTTTCATCTCCTCTGATGGCTTCAGCAGGAAGACTGGTGCAGGCAGGGTTGAAAACAGCAAAATGGTAGACCCATCTCTGCCATTTTATGTACTATTTGGTACATCTGGTTACATTGATTATTTCAGGGGAAGGAGTGGATGGGACCTTAAGCACCTAATTAGGGCTTGGCTGTCTAAGCCGTCTTTGAGTATGAGGCCAAAGCACTTATATAGTGAGCCTGGAGGGACTTTGTTCTCACAGAGGAACACTGCTCTGGATCTTGCTTCCCACTTTTGTCTCACTGAACCTGAACCTCTCAGCCTGCAGAGCAATAGCATCTTCTCAGTCTAGTTTTTGAGGGCTTGTTTAAGCTTCAGGGGAGCTTCTTTTGGTTAAAAATTGAGTGTCAGTGTTTCTATCTGTTAAAGCATTTTGTATTTGCAATAATTTCTGTACATATGACTTTTGATTCATTACAAGAAGATTTAATTCATTATAACATCCTTAGCTTTCTCAGGACACCATAGGTTTGTCTATAGTCTTTCCTTTAATCTGCTTTGTTATTTATAATATTTCTTCCTTTGACACAGACGGTCACACATCAGAGCTTGTTCTGGTTAGGAAGCTAAACTGTTGATGGAGTCAGGCCCTTTCTAGGCTTCAGTTCCACCTATTTACAAAGGACATGCCAACTTCCTTTTCCCAGCCTGTAGATGCAACCAAACCACCAAAGACACTGTCTTTGCTTACAGCATCATATTTTTTTTGTGTTCAACAGCACCAGTAAGTTCTCCCTTTAGTCTTTATGCCCAGATAGCTTCCTTTTAGCTGCTGTGTTTAGAGCTCATTTCTCTCTGTGTTTCAGCTACCTTGTTTTCTTGTACATGTGTACAAATACACCCTTACCCAAAGCAATAATTATCAGTACCATCTGCCTACATTATTCAAGATTTAGGGTGTACTTTTGCCTTGTCTCAGAAACCTATATTACCTCATCAAAGAACTACTTGGCTCTCTTATCTCAGATGAAGGGTTACTTCCATCAGCTTCAATGCCTCTTCTCCCAGTCTTGAACAATAGTACATCATGTTCACCCTGTCTTTGCCCTTACAGGATTTTCTACTTGCTTGTCTTTCATTTATCTCTGTATTGCTTTATTTGGCACTAAAATACAGAATGGACATGCTGGGACTAAATTCCTCTCTCACTGACAGTTCTACTATCTTCTATCTCCACAGATAATAGATAGTGGAAATACTTTTGATGTACATCCATAAATGAAAGAAGAGATAAAACTTTGTTTTCTTCATTTCTTTTGTCAAGTCCTGCTAGGTTTTTTGTTTGTTTGTTTGTTTGTTTGTTCTCTTTTTTATTTCTCTGATACCTCAGCTTTTTTTAAGCTGGCTTTTAAAGAGAGCTTGTAACTTTAAGCAACACTAAGGGATAAGACTATCTGCAGACTGCAAGGAAATTACATCTAAATTAACAGAATAGAAGTTAAAGCCAGTTTTTTATCTATCAAACAACCATCTCTGGAATTAGGAAAATAATGCTCTTACAGTTAGGAAGCTATTAGCTGTTAAAGCTTTTAGATGTTTCCCTTGTCAAACAACATCTGATGGCCGAAAGCCATGCTGACAGGGATTCACTTATGTCATAGGCTTTCTTTGGAGAGAAATACAAAGAAACATATGGGTCATTATGACCCACCCCTTCATTACCACTGTGGAAATGCAGGTTTTTTACAACAGAATAACATCTCTGTGATACCTTGGTTGTCAAAAACCACAATTATAGTCATTGTTTATGCATTAGGGAAACCTCATCCTAAATCTGGCACCATATGGGGGTGAAAAGAGCAGCTGCTGACATTTCAGGATAATCATTATGATCTAGATGCAGATATGACTCAGCATGATGAGCCTGACAACAAGAACAGGAAAAAAAGCAAAGCAGCATAGGCGGGTTTCAAATGTCCCTTCAAGGCACCAGCCCAAATGCATTTCTAAGGGGAGAGGCTTTCAACATGCATCAAGTGGGACAGCTCCTTAGGAACCCACATGGAAAGCCTTAGCAGGGCTCCAGGCCAACATAGCCAAAAGGGTTGTTGATATTTATGTGTATTGTAATCCAATGGAGAAAAATAATTATTAACTGCCCAGAAAGAGTTTTGGAATATTGTTTTTTCCCCTTATTTTTGTGAACAATGAAACCATGCCAAGCAAAACTATGCAAACAGCCCCACCTCCCTGTTTTCAACCCCTCTCTGAAGCACTAGCTCATCACTTTTCAGTCACTTTGGAGTTCTACTGATTCCCTTTTAGCAAAAAATAACAGGAATACTTGGCTTTTTCTATGCAGCTCCACTGGTTCTTTCATTAGGCCACTACCTTCTCCACATTCAATCTACCTATTCTCTTGCTATGATGCCTGCAGAAAATGTCACTGTTGATGACTTTCTGAATGCTCTACTTCCTGGGTCTTGTTTAGCCCTTCTGCTCTTGGCATGTTATTTCCCAAGGCAGGAATGCTCTTTTTCTTGCATGCATCTGAAATCTGGATGTCATGGATGAAACATTGTGACAGAAAGGCACTACTCACAATTTCAAGAAAATGCTAGACTGTTGATATGTATATCCAAAGCCTTGTTCTGGTACATTAGATCTGGCAACAAATAATAGTTGTGTTTACTCCATAAATATGTAGTCCACATTCCTTGCATCAATCTCAACCTTTTGGTTTGGAAGATTGTGTCATTTTTAAGGAAGAATTATATGCTCTAACCTCTAACTCAATGAGAGGCATATCCATTAGAAAATTAAAATGCAAGTCCTTTCTTCTGAAAATGTTTATTTTGGTAACAGATGAGGAGTTCAAGTAGTGCCTGTAACAAGGCTGAGATTCACTCATACTTTTGTCAGGGCTTTTCACATCACCCCTTCATCATGTGGTGGGGATGGGCCTGAGTTAGGATGGATGTAATTCCTGGTTTGTAATGGTGTAGAGGCCAGAGGGCCTTGGGCAAAAGCAATGCTGAAACCAAGCTTCTGGCCATTTTCTTTGTTAATTTAACAGCTTGCAATTCATTTTTTTCCTCTGACTGAAGGCTTCAGTAAAGGACAGGAGAGAAAATGTAGCTATTGGTTGGATAAGCTATTCTGGCCTTTGGAAGCTGGCCTGGAGGCTATAGGTTGGTCATTTATCCTTTATTCCAAAAAATCTAAAAGAAAACAAAACCCAACCAGACAAACCAAACCCCCCAGACATGAAAAAATCCAAACAAATAAAAAACCTCATACAAAACCAGGAAGTAATATATCAAATCAATAGAATAATAATCTGAGCCCCCCAGCTGATTTGTAGGTAGATGCTAACTTTTTCAGAACATTGGAGGGAATTTAGATTTTTGACAACCTGTCCTGTACAGCTTCAAAAGAAAGTCTCTGCAGTTTTGGTTATTTCTGGAGATTCTTCTACAGCTCAAACATTCTGTTAGCTTCTAATATGATATAAATTCTCAGATACGCATTAGCAGTCTGATTCTCCAAATTTCTGCCATGCCAATTTGAAAAGATACTGTTTACCAACTAATAAATATATTTCAATATTTTTTCTGCCTACTTTTGGATGTGGAGGAGGGAAATGAAGCTAAAGAGTCTATGACCTGTGCTCTTACAGTAGACAACTGAATATTTATGTGTTTATAATGGATACGTGTTTAAGGTTCAGCATTGCTATCTCTACTATCATTACTGTTGTGTTAACATCAATATTAGTTTGCACTGTGGTAGAGATCCCCCTAAAGATCAAAGTCCCTTTGTATTATGCTCTGCATGAAGAAAATGAGAGGCCCTGCTCCCATGCTAATCACCTCTGCTCATGCTTCAGCTGCACAAATGTTATACTTGTAAAGTAGCTTCTGAGAGTATAGTTTTGGACATCAGGGGTGGAAAACACACACAAGATGAACTATCTCTGTCGTACTGTTCTCACAGTTCTTCAGAGAATGTGACTTTGGCTACATCTTTACAGATGATGGCTACATCTGGTTTTGTACAATTTGACTTGTTTATGTACTCAATTCAACGCTCTATCATTGGCTCTTTAATGATTTGGCCATTTTGTTTGATGTATTCTTGTACAATATTGACATCTTTTCTCTGTAAAGTCTAAGGATCACGTGACTTGATTTTTTTGAGCGTTCTCTGGAGTTCAGGACAAGGAATGTGGTTGTCTGATTAGTGTTGAAGGTTTAGAGATGTGTAAATATGGGAAGTTTTCATATATTTGGGGTACTTCAATGAGCAGGTGCTTCACTGTTCTGGGAACCTGCTCTCCTGTGGTGCTAACAGTTTTGGTGCATAACTACAGCAAACGTAATTTTCCTTGCAGGGAAGAAATATGTGATTCTAATTTAACATGGACCATGTCAATAATTCTTCTCTTTTTATTATTGGAAACCAAATATATTTCCTTTACACTAAAATGTCCTCCACTGTGCAGTCAAATGACTATTGCTTACTGGGAAGGCCATTTAGAGAAAGCTGTGCCTTACCTGTAGAACTGTTACTCAGGACAGAAAGACATTTATGACTGAGGTGTCAAGTTATGTCTGCTCATGAGTTTTGTTGCTTCATATTTTTATTTCTCATTAGTGTGATCTGGTATAAAGAATGGGGAAAATTACAACATATTGGTTAAAAACCTAATATATTTATATCACAGGCAGGACCTTGCATTGTGGCTGGATTACATGCTTTGTCAGACCAGTGAAACTGATGTGAATAACTCACCTTCAGCAACACTTCTAAACAGTTGCAATATCTCAACTAAAGCTTCACTCTCAACAAGCTGTTGACTCTATATCCTACAGTGGGAGAGCTGTGTTTGTGGCAGCCCTGGTTAGAAAAGACAGCTGCTTTTCCAGCTGTGATGTTGAAATCCTGATTTAGATGCCAAAGTAGAAAAAGGGCTTTTTTAAAAACAACAATGGTAGCAAAAACTGTCCTTCTAACAAATGTATGGTATTATTCCTCAATTCATTTTTAAGACATTTTGTTTCACTTCCCACTTAACAGTATACAGAAGGAAACAATAAAACTGGCATCACAGATCTGAAGAGTAGCTCTTGGGCTGGTCTAGAGGAAAATAAGGAGCATGAGGCTAAGCCAAAAACATGTGTGGAGACTTGACACCATGAAAATTCTCCAAATTCCTGCTCTGATCCCCTCTGCTTTTTGTATGCCTATTCTAGGCAATGTGACAATGTGTTTTCTTACTGTGTACATCACCGCTGGAGACAGGATGTCCTCTGGGGCTCCTCCAATAGGAGGATGATTTGTTGGTTTAGCAATCATTAACTCATCCCTATTTTTTTAAACACAAATTAAAGTTGGCAGCAAAGTAACCTCATGCTGCTCAGTGGCAGCTCCTTGGCAGCTCCGTATCCTCCCTGGTTAGGTCTGCTATGCCAACCAAGCCATGGACTTCAGAAATTGTTTGGAGTGCTTCATCTGGCTTGCAATCAGACATATGTTCCCAGATCTGTACTGGCAGGTAACTGAAAGACCTCTCAGAAAACATCTAGGCTTTTCATTAAAACCACAAATGCATATATTAGCAAAGTTATTTACAACTGGAAGTAAAGAAATGGACACCATGTACAATTATCTAATTATCTAGTAAAAGAAGAATTTTAGGTTACCAAGCAGTTAGAACTAAGGTATTTAGGTACATGCAAATAATTTCTGGTTAGGTTGAGGTCAGCAGTCTCCACTGATTTCTAAGGCATTGATGGGAAAGTATCTGTAACGTTCAAAAGGCTGCTGACAACATCAATCAAAACCTATTATGTGACGTTATTTACTTGGAGATCTGCTGTATTAAGATGCCATGTGGTTGGAATCAGATAATTTTAATTATTATCATGTGTAATTGTCAGCCACATAATCATGTCTTACCGATCTTTAACAGTGTTTGTCTTTCAGACTTCTTTCCTGAGGCCCGAGCTCTTTGTGGATTATTTCAGTCATCTTTTTAATATCAAAAGGAAAACTAAAGTTTTCAGAGACTGGACATCATAGTGATCCTGCATCTAAACAATGGACCGTCTGATGTTAAACCAACATTGTAATCTGACTTCCCCAAAAATTTCAGAGCTCATTATAAAATGCTCTTTTAGCTGTAAAAGCAGCAATGGAGCTTTTTGTTCTAACCATGCAAAAGCAAACACACAGATTCTGCTTTTATTCACATTGTTTCGAATGGATTTACTCTGTTTTCACTAATGTCACTGGCCTAGCAAATTTCTGGCTCAAATGTGTTACAAAATGGAAGAAGGAAGGATGCTAACAGCTATTATGTTATTTGATAGAAACACAAAGTATCTGAAGATATATTATGATCCTAATTATTTTAAAAATAGCACTGGGTCACACATGTATTTCAAATCATATATGGTGGCAGTATTTTCCTGATGAATCTATTAAGATCTGTGAAACTGAGATGAATTCCATTTCTTCACTGTATTTTACCTCAGGTTTGTAGCTAAATAATAAGGGCTGCTCACTCCAGCAACTTGCAATGTTGCAAGACAAATTATATTTTACATTGTACTAAACTTTCTAAACTGTACTAAATGTTTGATAAACTTTTAATGTCATAATATCTCTTAAGATTAAACAATTGTAATCCATCTCTTTAGAAGACAGTTCTTATTGAGCAATTTTCTTAATGAGACATACCATAGGCAGATGAAAAAATGTTAACTCTAGAATTTGCATATATTTATACTCATAAAATATGATCAATTTGCTAATATATTTTTACACTGTCTCCACTACCTCTTCTTATGTTAAATTAAAAAAAAAAATAATCTAGTTTTGGCTAAAGCATATATTCCTTTTGGCCTTAAGAGCTCATAAAATGTATCGGGTAATTTTTTTTCTAGCTCATAGTCATCTTTATTCTTAGCAAGGCACCTTGCTTCTAGTCTGTCTGGCTTAAGTTTCCAGCCCTTGGTGCCCCCTGAATGGAAGAGTCCTTCTTAAGTTGGTATTTCCCTGTTGTGAATGTCTCCTGTGAGCAGCTAACATCTTCCCATCTTCCTCCTGATAAAAGCAACATGGAATTCTTTATTTTATTGTTTGATTTTTGTTTACTGTAAGGAATTCTTCCTTGAATAACTTTGTGGTTCTTTCCTTTACCATTCCTGGTTTCTGTTGACTGCCAATTATTGTATACCATCCTGCCAAACTCATGTCATTAAGAGATTGTATTTAGGGACATATTTGTAAGGCCATTGGTGAAGTTATTAAAGAACGTGAAGACTTGTACAGAACTCAAAGGAACATTGGGAACATCCATTCAGCTGCAAATTCCAGCTGATGCCTCTTTTTTTGAGATCTGTCAGAAAGTTGTTAATCCATTTGATATGTGTTTTATTGCTATTATAAAATACTAGAATTATAATAGTATGTCAATTCCTGTGAATATGAATTTAACCCTTCCTTTCTCCTTGTTTCTTCTGTACTACTGTACTAGGAGAGAGCCTTCCATATAGAATAACTACCACTAAAGGAGTCCCATTGAAGACACTTGATAGACTTGACCTAGTACTTTCTCCACATCAGGATTTATCAGCAAATACTTTATTTGGCTATAGAGCACGTTCTTTACTGGCTGAAGAACTACTTAACTAAGCCAATATCAGTAAAGACTTTGGTGGTGTAAATGCTTAACTGCAGATATCCATTGTGAGTTACCTTCCAGTTTTCACTTTGATTTGTGCTGAATATTAAAATATATATCCAGAAAGCAGAAAGAGAAAAGCTGTTAATGACACACACACACAAAGACAGTATTACATTTGAAATTGTGACTCCAAAATTCAAAGCATGATGATTTTAGTGTCTCATGCTAAAAGCTGCTCCATTGTAAGTGCTAAAACAAGCATATGCACTATTGAAATCAGGAATCTGTGTTGTTGGTATTCTTCAAGTTGCATAATTGAATGAGACGTGCGCAATCAATTTAGCCATAATGCAGTGACAGAGAAATTAGCTTCTACAAGCTCTGACTATTCAGTATGTTTAATGTACCTAGGGCCCCAAAATATATGTATTTATTACCAAACCCTGTGGATAAACAGAAGTAAATCGCCCTGAGAAAACCTGCTGCTAACAG
Organism: Acrocephalus scirpaceus scirpaceus; assembly: GCA_910950805.1. NCBI lineage: Eukaryota > Metazoa > Chordata > Aves > Passeriformes > Sylviidae > Acrocephalus > Acrocephalus scirpaceus. Next base: position 128,322,561 of record OU383773.1, read on the forward strand.
TATTCTGTGGCTGGCATTCAAGTTAAATTATTTTCAATGCAACTACTGTGGACCATTTGTACCTAAAGTCTGAAAGACGTTAAATTATGAGACTAAGTATTGTCCTATAGCTAATATACATTAATACTAACAGCATGTATAACTTGAACATGGCTAAGCAATTAGTATAACAGTGCAAAAATAGCTGAGAGGGGTTAGATGCTCACAAGGCAAAGGTCTGTGTATATCCCTGACCTTGCCATGGCCGTTACAGGTTTTCCGACCTCCAGATTCTGTGGAGGTAAGGAATCATTATGGTATCTCTGAGTGCAAGACTTCTTCATTTGCATCAAATTTGATTGTTGTGGTTTGAGTTTTTTCAACATGTGTCTCTGGCACCTCCTCTCTAGTTAATCATCTGAAGAAGGCTCTTGACTTCATAGAAAATGCTGGGGTAAATTAGGACAAACTCTACAAAAAATGTGGTTTAGCTTAGAAGGAACCTGAAAAGTGAACATCAGACAGATCAAATGACTCCTGAATTCTAGAGGGAATTAATGATCTTCAGCTTTAAAAATACACAGAGGTATTGTTAAAATAACCTGGAGTATTGACTGCACATCAGAGGATAGCTCTTGATAATTTTCTTCGAGATCATTGTTATGAAAGGGTATTCCTAAAACAGAAACATCTCTATCTCCCTCAAGCAGTAATTAAAAAACCCCAGCAAACCAAACAAGCAGTTGGCTGAATTCAGTGTTCACATACACGTGCCATTTCCCATTTGCAATCAATGAGTAACTTCTGCATATACCCCAGGGCAAAGTTTGGCTCATCATAGTAACACTTTAACATTAATTTAGGATGATTAATGATCAAGTCAGTAGCTGTGTAGTATTTGTGACTTCTATCCTAACACTGCTTAACTTTATATTATTTTTTAATTTACAGCTGCCATGGAAAATGATGAGAAATCTACTATCTGAGAAAACCCATCCATCATCTTCAGGCAATCTTCCAATCTGTTAACTTTAGCTGCTACTAATAAGTGTCTCAGTCCAGGAAAAGCAATTATTACGACGTTTCACAGAACAGCTTCCAGATAACATATGATGTAAACTGCTCTTGGGCAACATTTCTTCTAAGGAAACTAGCTTTTTTTTTCTTCAGTAAGCAGCTTTACCAATGCAAGCATGATAAATCAGAGGTAAAGAGGAAGAGCTGTTGGAAATGGGGTTTGACCATAGCTACTGCACCCATTCACACTTCCCAAAGACTTGAATCACAACGCTTTATAAAGCCCTTATCTTGGGTTTGATCAGTGTGCAGACTCTGTCAGTAAGGCTGAGAGATCTTACATGTGACTGAGATATGGTCACTAATGTATTACATCACAAAGATCCAAACCAGGCAACCTGGTTTGAGTGCAGGTTCACACCCAGACAGTGATATCTACTATCTAATATATGTAGCCAGCAATGCAAAACAAGTCAAGCTCTGCATGGTGGCATCTCTATTTTGATTCTTGCTACTTTGAGGCCCTTAATGAACGTGTGGCACTGTAGCAGGCTGCTGCCTGCAGTCAGTACCCTGCTCAGTGCGCTCACACATGGCAGTCGCTTGCATTTCTCTCAGTCCTCAGTCTCCAAAGCACATGGGAAGGCTGCTGTGGCAGGGGGAGGTGCCACTGAGAGGCATCACTGTGAGGGTGGTGGAGAGATGGAGGCCTCTCCAAGGTAGTCATGGACCATTATTAGGTGGCTTTGATGGATATCCTGATGGGGGATGAACCCACCTGAGCTCCCAGTGCAGAAAGCTTCTTGTTAGAAAAGGGGAAACCAAAGCAGGAGAGTGTCAAAAGAGCTGTATATGGTTTATCTAAGACTACCTTCACTGTAGCCTGATTTCTTTAATGAGGCATCTCTGTCAAGGGATTGAGGAGGAAAATTTGACAACTCCCTTATGCCGAAAAAACATCTGTTGGCAAAGTCTACTTTAAGATCCTAGAGCCAGTACATTTAGGATCAGTCAAATAATAATATGGTGGCATCTCACCAAGCCTCTCTGATTAGTTTTGGGGACTGGTCAATCTCACACATCTTTTTAGAAACTTGACTAATACCTGGCTGTTCTTCACATGTCCTTGTAAGCAGATGTTACCTTGTGACCAACTTTCTGTCTGCCCTTGCTAGACTACTTGATCTTGAAGGCTGACAACATTTAGCATGATTCCAGGCACCCATCTACCTCATCAGACTGAATGGCTTGTCTTTTCAATTCCTCTTCTCTACTGTCTCATAGATTCTCTTGGTATATTTAGATTTCTGGTTGCAGACTTGATCCTCAAAGAATTACATACTAAAAGGAAAGCATGATCTGTATTCCTTCCAAAAATTTCAGATTAGTGTGCCAGATCTTTCTGTGTAATATGTAATCCAAACCTGGATACCCATTTACTTTCTGAGCAAAGGTTTAGTCTTGAGTACCATCATTAGGCTGTTTGCCTTTAATTGTTGAAGACAGCAAACAATTTGATTTTGACGTCTAACAAGAGGGTAGGTAAGATACATTGCTGAAAGGTCAACAGTCGGTGTTTGGGAGTTCTTTGCCCCTTGGACACCCTGCAAACAAGTGCCTGGAAAGGCTGATTTTGCCATAAGTCATGCAAGTTGATCAGAGTTTGGTTATAGGAAAGTCTACACTCTTCGTGCAGTTCATAGGTGGTTTAAAGTATTCACCAATTTAGTTAAGTGCCCTTTGTTCTGCTAGGCAGTAGTTCTACAGTAGTGAGATGGAAAGTGTTAAAATTACTTTGCCTAGGATAGGACACAATAAGAACTTCTGCCTTGTCAGTATTTTTGGGTTTTTTTCTTCATGTGAACAATTTTTGGGCATCAATGATGTAACATATGATCATGAAATTGTGAGCAGGAAACATTAAATGGTACCTGCTTGATTCCTGACAACATTATGATGTCTGTAATGATGAGGAAGGTGAAAATAAAAATGGCATTTCCAGTTTGGCAGATGCTCTGTAGCATTAACAGGGAGTCCAACGATTTCAAGGACAGAAATTCTTATATGCTTGAAATTCTTATATGAACTGAAAAAAGTGCTACTTCTTTCTGTATATTATAGATTCTTTTAAAAAAATATGTAGATTAAGACACCAAATTTAAACTCATTCTTTGCCGTTAGTTTGAAACCAGAAATTGTCACTTCTTTCCTAGAGACATCCATTTCCATTGAGAGTGACTCTTGCCTTTCTGATAGTACTCTGTTATTTCTCAGCAATGTGATCAGCCTCTACAAACCATTAATGAATATATTTTTTCATCCTGATATTAATTTTCTTGTATAAGACATTCTTATTCCCTACATCTTTTAGACCCATCACTCAGTTTATATGCACATCAGGTCTTTGACAGTCCTGTATTTCTTCCTAAAGCAGAAAGTCAAGAGGAAATAAAAATGAATTCTTATGTCTAAGTATTCGAAAATTACTTGGGTCTAGATGTCACTAAGGCACAAGTGTCATAGTATGTATTTAAAAAGAAATCACCAGATACACAATATAACATTCCAGACACATCAGATTGTATTCCAATTTATATGAGCCTCTTGTCTTAGTAATTTACTCTGCTGAGAGTTAAGGGAAATTGGGTAACAATTTTTCAGTTTTGTACTTTACAACTTATTGAGGTCCCCAAATTCGTATTTCCTTACACTCTTCTTTTGTGCTCACTGTGTTTGTCAGAAGACATGAGTGAATGAAAATAGATCTGAAATCTGCATTGCTTTTGGGGCTTGGTTCAAACAGGATTAGCAGCCATAGAAGGATCTCACCGAAGGTTTCCATGACTTCCAGTTACATCATTAATGAAGACCTTTTGAACATTTTTGGTCTTCTGCCTTTCATATGAAGAGAAATAATGATCCTGTATTTGAAAAACATTTTGGTATTGCCAAGGATGTAGACATAAATCACTGTTATACCTCTTTACAGAGTAAGAAATAATATACCATTTAACAAAAGGACCATGCTTTATTATAATTACAACAATGGAAACTGGAATAAGACATTTTTATTTAAAAATCAAGTCACAGATTAAGTTTTGATTGCAGTATTTTGTACTGAAAATAAGAATAAGAAAGCAATTAAGTATTCATAGCCATGGTCTCACACAAACACCTTCCATGGTGAGCCTGTTTATGCAACTGAGTATGCCATACAATTGCTTTTATTACCTTCTTATAAAACAGCCTGTATAAACCACTTTTTTTTATTGTTTCTTTGTGTATTGTTGAGCGTGTTTGCATTCTAAAGGGCTTTGCCTCATTAAAGCAATTACCATAAACTTGCTGTAGTTTGTTTTTTTTCCCCTTCTCCCTCTGAGCACTAGAAATATCCATAAAGAGCTCTTGCCCAGCCGGGATGTTCTGTGTCTCCCAAGGCTAGCAGTGGGAAGCTTCATTCTGAGGAAAAAAGAAAAAAATCTGCAGAGATTTTCTTTAGCTGGAGCATCAAAACAGCAGTGAGCCTGGGCAGGAAGGCAGTGAATGGGGTTGAGCTCTGCCAGCTCTAGCAGGGCTCCTGGCCTCTCACTTTTTGACACAAGCACAAGAAGAGTGGAGACTTAAAAATGCCAGTTTTGTCACATGAGGGGAGGAAATAAAGGAGAGGTGGATGGGTTTGTTGTACAGTAAAATTTTGATTGGTTTTCTTACAGGTTTTGTGGTTTTCAAGGGGGCAGGGCCATTATTCACCTGCCCATGATAGTCCTTACCCTCTGCATGCAGTTAATCAGATGGGAAGGGACCTCCAGCTTCTTCCTTAGTACCTCAGGTACAACTGCTCAGCTGGTGAGATATAAGATATGTATAACTCCTGTCAAGGATTTTAGCAATTTGTTTCCTACCAGTGCTGAAAGATGAAGAGAGAGAACTCTCTAGGGTTGCACCTGGGTGAAGATAAATATGAATTGACCAAAAGCATGGTGAAAACAAAGGCAGAGTTTATCCTATGGAAAGGCTGATGAAATAGTCTAGAAATATTTTTCCTTGAATCAGCTTAACAAAAATTTCTTAGGAAAAACCAAGACTCACAGGCAGAGGAACCTGTTGAAGATCTACAGGTAAAGCTGACAGGAAACACAGATGGCTGGAAAGTTTTTGAAATAAAATCCTCAAAGCAGAAAACACTGATTTGTCAAACTCAGAACTTTCAAAGGGAAGATTATAGTTCAATGAGTTTCTGGTCCAAGTAAAAGACTTTCATTTGCTGTCTCAGGGCAGCCAGAACTCTCTGGATTGGATAGTCAAATTCAAAACAGCAGACCACATGTAGGACTATAATCTCTTTAAGATGACCCAGGGACATGGAAGTCAGCACCCCACAGTCTGTGTGGGTTCTGGGCTGCAGACTGCTTCGAAATGAGAGCTTCTCCTGTTGGAGATGCTCCAATTTGCATAGATGCCAAGGTTTTCATTAGGCAAGAGAGTGAAAAAGCCTGAGTTGGCAGTCCAGGAATTACATTACCATGCTGAGAGGAGCAGATGGAAGTCCAGGTCTCTTCCCAGGCTGACATGTCATAACTTGTGTATAGTGAAACTGCTTCAGCCAGGGAAATGAACAAAAGCATCCCGCCCTCTTCCAGCACACTGAGCTCATCCTGGACTACCACAGGTTTTATTCTGTTTTTTCTTTATAGAAATATTTTTTACCCTGTTCTTCAATGGCTACAGTGAGAGTCAATCTCTGGTTATTGACTGCTCAGGAAGGACTTTTTGAAAGGACTTAGTAGCATCCTGAAGTAGAACAGCAACGAGACCATCTTGAAATTGTGAGATCTTTCACTCTGCAGGGAAACCATTTTTCCTACCTAGCTCTAATAAGGAACAGTTCAATGAAAAATAAAAGAGATTTTAAGGCCAGGAAAGTATATAGCACTATAGCACTCAATAAAGGGGCCCTTTATTTTCAGGAGCACATAGAAGTAGGATGAGTTTCTTGATATCTACAGAAATCCTAAGCAGAGGTGCAGGGAGAATTAGGCAGGCCTGCAGTGTGCTCAGGGACAGCCCCAGGGGAGGTGAGCCATGATAATTACTGCTGTCAAACAACATGCAGTGCCATACCCACAGAGGTTCTTCCTTTCAGATTGCAAGCTGAGGCAGTTGGAGATGCTAGGGCTTATTTCACACCATTCCATAGTCTCTTTAGTCCTTCACTTCTACATAAAGGAGTTCTAAAGGCTCAGTGGTGCAAGCAGTTGCCTGATCACACTGGCTGTTCTGCTCACCGTGGTGCTGTGATGAAATACACAAGAGACAGGGTCACATCAAAACCTGATGGGCCTTGTTAGGAAGCAAGTAGAGAACCATCGGTGTATGAATGTAAGAAAATTAATTTAATCCTGCTTTCCTGTTTCACACAAACTCCATTTAACTGGAGTATTGCCATCCTACATGGTCTTATATCACCACAAACAGTAGGCAAACTCTGCTTGCCTATTCCACTGGTGATTGTAAAGGGTTAGTCCAGAAATCTATAATCTCTCTCCTTTCCTGGTGAGTAGTTGCTGGTGCTGTTGGCTGTAATCCCTGTGAGGTGCTGAACACCTACCTTTCAGCATCTGACTCCAGATCTCTATTCCTTGAATAAACCCAAACCATAAACCCAGGAATAGTTCCTTTCTTTATAATCATATAACTTCTTATACAACAGAATTCCCTCCAAGTACTCACACCAGTTCTGAGTGTTCCTTAGCATTTTTCTTTATTGTGGTTATGTTACTCCAATGCAAATTGTTCAAAACATCTGCATTGTTATCAGAGCTGCTATGATTTACATGTAAGCAACAATAAATATGTCCTGCAGCTTTAAAAGTACTCATGCCAGCCTCATCTCTTCTTATCTTGACACCATCACTCTGCTTCACTACATCTAACTCCAAAGAAGTGGCTTACATTTATTTGTTGGTTGTCTCAATGATTTTGGAAGCTGCCAGTGACTTTCCTAATTCAATAATGCTGCTACTACAGCATTAATCATTCATCATATCCTGAAAGCAAAAGTGGAGTGATTTAAGAACAAAAGGATTTAAAGAAAAATAAACACATGACCCACTGCGGCTGCTTTGGGGAAAGTAGCAATATATGCATGGCAAAGGCAGTAATGAATAGCATCTGCTTTATCTGTGGAAGAGCAAGCAGTGTAGACATTGATCATTTCTCAAAAAGAGTGACTTTGACCAAAAACATGGAGGAAAGCCATCCAGAAGCTATTTTGTGCAAATGAAGTGCAGATTTGTGTATATGAGTCGATACACCATTTGCTGTTTCCTTTCATTAAAACCACAACATTAGCACTGGAAAATTATTATAATGGTTACAGTCAAAGCCACTGTAATGCTCAATTCTCAGAGAACTCAGTGAGTGAAGGGGAGGAAAAAAAATCCTTCAGATCTCAAAGAAGTGTGCTTTAATGTAATGAAGCTCTAGTGGAAGTGGCTCAGGTATCTTTTCATGCTCTTACCAGCTTACTGTGTAACTCATTCATTGCATCCTCAGGGCCATACACAGTGGGATTTCTCAAAGCACCCTATTACCACCTCGATTTCCTCCTATTGAAGCCAAATCCTGCTTCTTTCAGATGATCTACAGTGGGCCAAAGTAATTCATGAGGTGCCTTGTCTGGCTTTCTCTTGAGGGTTATTTTAGCCCCCTAGCTCCTAGAGGCAGAGTTCTGCAACCCTCCCAGCAGCTACACTGGCCAGGAGTCTGACCAGAGCTTCACACTAACCTTGTCCCATGCCCCTATCCGTAGACAAGCAGAAGAAGGCATGTGAGCTGTGCAAACTAATACCAGAAGGAATGTTTTGCTTTACATTCTGATGTATTCATACATGAAGGGCTTCTGCTCAGGCATAAGAATTTGCAATGGCTGTGCATTATTCGGTGCCTGTGAGGGGATTGCTCTGGTGAGATGCAAAGAGGAGGGATGAGGGGTAGTACCCCACGTACCCCATGACAGTGATATCCAGCCTTAGAGCAGCTGACTAAGGAGTTCCTTTTTCCCTATTGTTGTGTTGCCTTGTTGCTCACTTTCATGCTATGAGGCAGCTCCTCCCAAGATTGCACAAGCCTTCTCTGTTGGGCCAGAACTTTTCTCTCAACAATACTAGCAGAAAAACCTCCACTTGCCTCCATGGCAATGGACATGGAGCCCAGGCTCTACCGTGCCTACAGCTGTCCAGTGAAATCCTCCTCAAATTGCCCTTACAAGCCATTCCTTTCCCTGGAAGTGTTCAGAACCAGATCCTGCTTGCCTCTTAAAAACCAAGCAAACCCTCTACCCAAGCCAACATAATCCTTGTTATCTGGAGCAGCAGCTGCAGTACAGTAACCTCTCGTAACAGGACTTTTCACACACACAAACCTTTCATGATACTTTCAAAGCTGCAGTGTCAGAAGACTATTAGCCAGTTTGTTACTCAAGTTATCCACCTCTTCCCTCATAAGACGATTATAAAGGCAAAAGGGCAAGTGAAATTTCATGGCATCACTTTTAGACCTGAGCTGGGTGAATGGCTGGTCCCATGAGCTGACTCCCTTCTTGCCTTGTGTAAATGTGCAGCCCTGTGCCTGAGCATAGCTGGGATTTGGCACACTAACGCTCCACCTCTGCATTGCTGGGAGAGGCCACTGAAAATATACAATCCCCAGACGGGAGCGATTTAGTGAAATTAAAAACAGACAGGGGGCATTGAAACAAGGAGGTGTCAAATGTTCCCCCTGCCCCACCAAGATTTTGATGTGGCTGCTATGTATACCTGTCTGTCTCCTCTTCACCGCTGTCTAAGTTTGAAAGTTAAAATGCACAGAAGGAGTGGAATTAGAGCAAAGTAACACACCCCCTCACAGACACACACATGCGCTTTTAATTGTGTGTTATTACCAGTTAATTTCAGCTTGTCCAGAGGCAGGAAGAAAACAGCCTATAGTGGGGCTTGGGCCTCCAGAGGTATTGTAAAACATAACATCCAAAGGCCTTCCTTGACTCCATTGCTTCCTCTAGCCCACAAAGAATGTATTAATTCACATTGTTTGATTTTTCCAGATGCCGCTGCTTTCCCACTGTCGTCCTTCTATTTTTTTTTTTTTTTTGTTAAAAATGTACTTTAATGCATGAGTGAGTGATAATGGTGCTGCCTTTTGGCAAAGAACAAGCAAGAGGAAAATTAAGAAGTCAAGATAGCTTTTTACAGTCCCAAGTAGCTGCATGTCTCAGAATAAGAATGCTTTATTTGAATATATCACAAACTTGAAGGCTTCAAGGGAATCACAGCATTGCTTGGGCTCACGGGAATTGAAGGGAGAGCTAAAGAAGATTTTTATTACATAAGATTTTCAAAAGTTATCTATTCTTCATGTCCTCTTTTGTAGTAGTAGTAATGGTACAGAATGTGAAACAAAGGTGTCACTGAAGCAAGGCAATAAATTAAAAGCAAATGACTACCATAGAGTATAAATCTACCACTGCCAAGTAGATTTGCATTTCCTTATTACTGGTGGGAATAGGAAAAAATCTAGGAGATAGAAGACATAATATTTAAAGCATTAGGATTGTGCTTAGACTACCAGTATTTAAGAATACACGGATAATTTGGGATTTGTGAGCCAGCGGGAATCTTATCTGCACCCATTAAATTCATCAAATGGCAAGTAAAAATAAAATAGTAACAAGAGTAAGTGAGCAGGAATATGTAAGTTTGGTGCAGATTTTGAAAAATCTCACTTTGCCTCCCTAATCTCTCTGAATCTTTGCTATTGTCCACAGAAGGGTGGACAGCGGTGAACCAGGAACCCAGTTCTCTAGAATTCCACTAACCTCTAAAAAAATACACACATGAATCGAAGGAAAAAACCCCACAGCATCATGCAGGTTAAGCCAAATATTTCTATCAATCAAAACCATCTGGAACATAGGAAGCAAAGTACTTTTTATAGCTAGTGAATAAAAATTACTCACATAAAGATTAAATGGTCATCTTTTGCCAAAGTAAGAGATTTACCATTGAGATGCTCCATTTATTAGGATCAATGTCATTACTTACCATACTGTTGTTACTATATTGCTATTACTACTGTGTTTACTATACAGTTGGGCAGTGAGATGCAAATTATTAGAACATAGCTTAATTTTTTTTTTGCTGTGTGAAAAGAGCATTTTGAAGAGGTTCATGTAGCTGCAAATGGATCAGTAATTTAATAAATTGAATAAACAGTAATAAAATGGCAGCTAAAATTCAATGTTGATAAAATATTTATGTAGCCAAAAAGGAAAAAAAACACCCACCTTTTTTCAAAGACTTCTCAAGCACTGATTAAAAGGGGATCCAAGTTGGCAGTTCATTGAGATACTCTATTAATATGAAGCTGTGGGTTAAAACCCTTGATGGGATTTAATGGGATGAATAAGGAGCAGAATGGCAGAATGCTCTTACATAAATCATTGCCACCACTTCCTCCAGCACTGCATAGGTGGGACTGGCTGTTCTGTCTGCAGAAAGAGAGTGCATTTGGAAATGAACTCAGAAATTACTCTGACTCATTGGTGGAGAAATTGGAAAGCTGAGATTTGTTGCTTTTTGAAATGGAGAGAAAAAGAGAGGGGCATGATAAAAGTAGAGAAAATAATCAGTGTTCCCTTTAACACATAGCAAAAAGCGGACGCTTGATGAAAATAAAAGGCAGCTAAGTCCAGACCACTAGCAGGCAAGTTTCCTGCTTCCTGAGGGCTCACACGGACTCTGGCTTTGCCAGAGGATACCAGAATTCAACAACAGGAACTCAACAAAATCTGAAGAAACACTGAGCTTCTTTGCAGGCAATGATGCTATCTGCAGTTACATAATTAATGCCAAGAAAAATAACATTAGAGAAAAATATAGGAACTCATATTTGAAGCCAGCACTCATTGTTTTAGGGATTATTTTGCAATCTTCATTGTTTGTCAGGGCAGGTAATACATCATGTTATTCTGAGCTCTATCACATATGGAATAGTGAGCAGATTCATCAGGTTGGTCTAGAAAAGCAATTTCATATTATCGTCCTGTCTAAACTATAAATATGCATTTTTGTCAGGCCATCTGATAGCAATTATCAGTTTTTACAGCAATGGCTTTCCTCCTGTACTTTGTAGTTCATTTTTATAAAGAAGTAAATAAATAGGGTTTTCCAGATGGAATTTTGAGCATGATTTCTCTCTGATGAGCTGCTGACAAATACATATGCATATTTTTAATTACTATCCTCATTTTAAAATCAGACTGGTTCATTAAATGATGGAAAATGGCTCAGGAAAGTCAGGCAGTGCTTTAAGCCTGCTGCTTCTGGAAAATGGTTCAGGAATGTCAGGCAGTCCTTTAAGCCCTCTGCTTCTGTTCCCTAACTTTTTACAATGCACACGATCTGGGACCCAGACAGATAGGACACTTGGTATCTTTTCTTCAAATACTCTGTATTTAAAATACTACTCCAGTGGTTTCTGACAACTGCTTAGGGCAATTTTGCTTAGCCTAGCGGAATGTCCTGAAAACTACTGGCAATGATTTAGCTCCCAAAATTGGAACACATTTAGCAGAGACAGAAAGCCTATGAACAAATAATGGACAAATGCCAGAGTAAATAAATGTGGTTCATGAGCTGTGGTCAGAAATGTCTCTCTTTCAGTATGCAGTGCAAATCTTTTGCCAACATTTACCATAAAGTTATTACACAAAGCAGTTTTTCCTCTCAGTAAGACAAACTCAATGAAAGACTGCTTCTAGTCTAGCAGCCTACCATTAAGGCTGCGATAGCCTGTCATGCCACGAGGAAACCTGTGTGCAGTTGGTTTGCTTCAAGCTGCGCTTTTGATTTTGGTACTCAGGCTTCTGTACAGAAAGATAGAGGCAGCAGCAGAGACCCTCCCCACAGTTCAGCACTCCTTTAGGAGACCACGGAGAACCACAGCGAGAATTTTAGGCATCTTGTCTCCCAAGCCCACCTCTTGGCCTGGCTGCACAAGTCCTCTGAAAGCACTTTCTTAACTGGCATTATGGAGAGAGGCATTGCAGGCATCACCACCACCCAGCAGCATCCTTTTCAAATGCCCCATTGATGGCTCCAAGAGAGGAAAGAGCAGGCATATATCAATGGCAAGCTATTGCTCATGCTTCTTCCTGAAACTCCTTCACCGTTTGTTGTAGGCTGATTCCAGGTATTTGCATTATCAATAAGTGATGGTTGCTGGACATGGGTCTAAGTGGACAGAACTTCTGCTCTCTTTTATGTCTTTGGAGAAACTGACTGATGTCATCTTCAAAATTCTGCAGAAGAAACCAAGAATTTGCAAAGCCTCTCTGTAGCCATAGGAACACTGATTCCAAAGCTAAACAGCCAGAGATGGCTGAGTTTGGCTACTCTCCCACCAAAAAGGCCCTTCCCAGCTACCGACCTCCCACACAAGAACAGAAGAAAAAAACGGTTCATGGAAGGGCTTGCCTCACAATCAGGCAGTTTGGGGTTGACCCAACACCAGGATAAAATAGATGAGGGAACCAAAATGACATTGTTCTGCTCTGCATAGTTTTCCTTGTACTAATCACTGAAAATGCAGAGACAGAGACTAAATTAATTTTGTGTGTTGACTATGGATGTTAAGCCTCAGTTGAGTGTATCAGCACAGGCACAGTGCCATTTGGAATGATTTTCAGCTCCATCCCTTGGCGTGTGAATGAGAAAGCATCTGGTTGAAGAAGTGTAATTTGAATTTTTGTATAAAATCTTGCCCCACCTCTCCTTTCACGCATGAAGATATATTACCACGCACTGAGCCCCAATATTTAGAGAAGCATGTGAGTCAGACCAGAACAGGAATCCCAACTGAAACAGTTAAATAGGAACCCTAACTGGAATAGTTAATGGGAATCTTGTAATTTACAACTTTATGAAATCCTTAATAAATACTGTTCTAGCAGTTTTCTGGATTTTCACCACTGACAGGATCTGGGCAAACAAAGCTATATAATTTTGATAATGCCAGATAGAGGCCAAACTGAAGTTACAGGGAAAAACTGTTATGTTTTTAAAATGTGGAATATTTCTGTATATGAAAACATCTAAACCCACCCAAGCACTCTCTAACAGGGACTGAATGAATTTGCTCTACACTAACCCCATTCCTTTAATGAACATGCATCATTCTGTGCTGTGCCCGGCAGATGTAATAATAGCAATGTCTGGTGAGCTTCTGCAAGGAGCCCTGCAATGAAAGCACCTTCCCCTCCCGCCAAGTTAAAAGAGAACGGGCTGACATGTATTGGAAATGCACAGGCAATATAATGATAGCAAATTGCTTTGAAAAGAAAAAGGTTCCGCAGCGCACATGTCATTTCAATCCCCAGCTCAGAGGCAGTGCTTCAGCTCCATCCTTTGTGTCTCCCTCCAGATCTACCCCCTCCCTCACCCCTGCCTTTGGGGAGAGCACTCCCCGTGCTGTAGATCAAAAGCAGCATCTTCACTACAAAGGAGGAGAGAGCTCATGAGTCCGTACTGCACCCCTCCCACCCTGGAAGTGGGAGCTTTGTTATCCTCTTCATCACTCTTTTAAGAGCATATTGGAAAAATTCATTCCTTTTGGTCCCTCCTGATGAATTCCTCTGACTGGGACATTCCTGCTAGTGCCTGTTTCCCTGTTCAGCACTGTCCGGGCTGTGCCATGAGGCTTTTGTCACAACAATGGTTCTTCTGAGATGGTGACAGAACATCATCTAACACCCAGGAAAATGGGGCTTAGCCATTATTTCTAGAATATATTTAAGCCCTTTGGGAGGTTGCTATTGAAATGACTATCTTTTTTTATTCTGATATCTAACAAAATATAAAAATTGTCTGCTAGCTTGAGGAGGAGCCTAGGTTTCAATACATCGAGTGGGCTGCCACTGTGGGTCCAAGCTGTCAGGAATGAAGGGGAGATCGTGTTATCCCCTAATTTATCCCTTTGGACACATTTCTCATCCCCCCCCTCTACTTCCTTGACCCTTGGGTTGTGTTTGTGCAATTCCAAATGCATTTTACAAAGCGCTGTTTTTATTTTTGCTCAAAACTTTTCAGCTGTGTGAAAAAATCCCAATTGCGAAATGGTGTAAATCACACTCATCCACCTTTCTGATGTGCAATGCAGTCAGAGTATCTGGACATTGTCAGGGCATTGTAGCTCATATCCCAGGGTGACTTTGTTATAAGAAAGGAGTTTAATTTTTTCCTCTTTTGTAACCTTGTGAAATTTCCACATTAAAAAGCAATCACATCTTTCAAACCAGCAATGATTGTGTTTGGCATCATGGCTGCAAACCCCCAGTGTGCAGGGCTGAGCTTGTTTTCACTAAAATGAAATCAGCTTTCAAAATAAATGATCTGCAGCAACATTATATTCCCCAAATCTTATAATCCCATTAACAGAGTTGATTTTTTCCCTTTTTATTTCCCTTTTTTTTCCCCCCTATTTTTTCCCATTGCTACCAGACAGACAAGGCTGGCCCTGTTTCAAGGGGTACAGACAGAAAGTCAGTTGAGGATGTAGCCAAGACATGCACTGCAGGCTGAGGACCAGCCCTGCCAGGGCCTGTGGTTAGAAGCTCTTAACGACTATTGTAAGCCCTTAAATATAATCATCTGTATTTCACCTCCACATAACGTACTTCATGTGTAGCATGTTTATCTCTTCGCAGAGTCTTTCAAGAGACTCAACAAACAGCCCTGTTTGCAGAAGTGAGAGGGGAACGGGTTGCCTTGGCTCTCCCAATGAATGAGGCTTCTATCAAAAATGACACGGCAGAGCCAATGTGGTGAAGGGAAACGTCTCCAAAGTAGCCTGGGCAAAAATCCCTTTGCCAGAAGTGGAAATTACGTGGTAATATCAAAAGGCAACTTTACTTATATATAATTCCAGGTTTCTCTCCAAGTATTTTTTCTGGAAGAAAGTCAGAAGGACTCAATCTTGTGCTGCTTTTGCTGGTCCTGCCTCCCGTGCCCTTCCCATGGAGGGGACCGGGGCCCCCTCCTCTCGTAGGTACAGTGCACCTTGGAGTCACTCTGTTGTCTTAAACCCTGACTAAAAAGGTGCAATAATTGGCCCAGGAGTTAGTAATCCTCGTGATCATGGCAGAAGTTTTATATTCCTTTTGGGATCAGGAGGGAACACACAGAGAGTGCTGAGACCATACAGAAGGGGCATGGGAGGGTCCCTATCCCCCTGCAGCTTTTCTGTGACAATGTTCATTTGGGGGTTGCACTTGTTTAAAAACTGGGTCCCCCCTGCAAAACCCAGATTTCTGAGGCATCACAGCTCCCAAGGGCATGGTGGGTCAGCAGCTACTGTAGGCTGCCAAGTGCTAGGGTGCAGAATTTGTAATGAAAATGTGTCAGGCGCCTCAAGCTGCTCTTGGGGTGCCTGACATAGCCTGGAGAGAAACCTGGGGTGCATGGGATCACCAAAGCTCAGACACCCCTGGCCCTCCCAGACACCTTTTATTGCAATGAAATGCTGAGTGGGGAATATAAACATTGCTTTTATTTTGTAACATTTTCTTTTTATTAGTTCATCAGGACAACAGTGGTTTCCTTAGGCTGTGGATCTGAAGCTAACAGGGCCCTGCAGCTGCAGGAATGTGGATCTGGGCACAGTAGGCTCTGTCAGAAGTTGTCTGCAGTTGAGATAGCAGCTGCCACCTCCCTCAGAGCCACTGCTCCCTCCCTTGTTTACTAAGTGGCTTTGCGATAGCTTTATATGAAATTTAAAACCATAAAGTAAAAACATTAGATTATGAAGTAAACAGGCACAGTCCTTTCTGTTAAAACATAGCACCTGCTTCTCCTCTCCTCACCTCTTTCCTAACACTGCCAGCTGAAACGTATTTTTGACAAACTCTGTCATTAATAAATCACATCAGATCAGATCTGCTGCCACTGAAAGCCAGGAGAGATGTGCTGGTGATGATGTTGGGAGCCCCTCAATCAGCATTGCAGTCCCAGTTTTAAAAAAAAGCAGTGCTGAGATCCCCGGAGTAATAAGCTTGGTTTAAAAATCAGGGGATTTTTAGGTCTAGGAAACAGGGACTTTATTTTATCTGAGTTTTGATTTTTAAGCCTCTAGAAGATTACATGGCTGAGCTTTGCTGTGTAACCAAGAAGATTTGAGGCTTGAAAAAGTAAACAAAGGAAAGATGATATTCTGCCAGATCACTTCTGCCAGGAGCTGGGATTTCTGCAGGGCAAAATATTCCAAGATTTGTGACAAAATCTCCAGAGCTACAGCATAAGTAGGCCCAGAGACCAGTCAAAACATTCACATGTAGCTGCAACAGTAAAATTGCTGTTTAAGCAGGTAATTTCAGGACCAGACTCGAAAATTATTACAGTCTCCTCCACTGCTCTGGTTTTAATAACTGCACATTCCATGCAAATTGCTATTGGGATGTTGTTAGCCTTCTGATAACAAATAAACATACCTGCTGAAGACACAGCCAAACTGCATCTGCTCACTGTATTCGTTAAGTGCTCCTCAGCGCTAGGATCAGATACTGAAATTAATTACATGAATAAGGTACAGATTTGCCTACAGTTTCTCCAGTGCACTCTGCTTAGGCATGGCTTCTTTTCTAACTGAATCTTTTATTAAAATGTAAAGTTAGATTTGACAAGCATTCATAGGCATCTCAACAAACTTGCTGTGGACTTGTCTGTGTTCCACTTACAGATATCCTGGTAAAGTTATAGAGTAGATTTGTTTGGAAATTACATCTAGATAGTGTCTGTTGCATAGTTTCTTTTGTTTTTACAAAAGAAATTATTCAAAAAGCTGTCTAGTTTTACATACTGAAAGAGTTTTTAATTTCAGTAGTATCATTACAAACACCTAACACTACGTATAAAATAGAGCAGATCCCTCCTCCATTATTTTTGGGGGATTCAGACCACCTGAAATCTGAATCTGTTCAACATTGCCTCGCTTCCCTGACTCCCATAGCACCCCCTTCATCTTAATGCTGGAGTGGGCAGAGTGAGTGCAGACTGCTGAGTGCAGAATTAAGCATTTGGATAAATATCCTTCTGAACTGGAATCTTTCTGGGAAGGGCTGGATGTGAGAACTGAAGCGTGATGCTGATGCTGGGATTGTATAATCTTTTTCTTTTCAGAGCTCTTCGCCATTCAATAATTGGAATTGTTGTGATAAACAAACGCAGGCAGGCAATGATTCAGGAAGAAATCAAGATGAGATTTGGACAGGAGCAAGGGAGACTGGGATGCATGAGTCTCACTTTTTATTTGTGATTGAGTAAACTCAGATTGTTAAGCAGATATGATAACGTGAGTGTATATGCTAATTCCTAACTATCAAGATTTTACTGTAAACAATGGTAGAAAAAAGTAGTGGAATAATTATGAAAAATATACTGACATTTTCCTTTTAAGAAATTTCAACTTTTTTCCTGAAGAAACAGTTTTCTAAGGCAATTTACTCAGACAATAATAGAAGTGTATTTATGTAGCTGAAAAGATTAGTAACTCTCCTGAGAGAAAACAACAGATTCCATCTACTCATTGGGAAACTACCACAAGTTGTGGCTGCAGAGCGAAAGATCTGCTGGAGTTTGTGCCAAGAGGAGCTGCCTTATGCCCCTGCTCACCAGACTGTCCTCTTCTAGCAGCCCCTCTGCAAACCTTGATTGCTGTGCATATGAGCTACAGGTCTAATGGCTGCTGTTTGCACTGCAGAAGTGTTCAGTCAGCACAGCATAAACTTATAAAGTGCTCTCCAAACAGGCAGAGGGCTCGAAGTTTCCTCTCCAGTTGTTCCAAAGTCCCAGCCAAAAATCTCAGTGGGATTTCCCGGAGGAATTGCAGATCAAGAGTAGCAGAGCTGCAGCCAAACACCAAGGCTGGAGGTTTGAGTATTTGCTGCTTTCTTCCCCGGACTCCTGGATCAGACCCCACTCATGGGTTAGCTGAGACTGTCACTAACCCTGCTTGGCCACTCTCACTTTAGCCTTTGCCATGATCTCCTTTCCTCTGTCAGCTCTCTCCCTGCAGTCTCACCATCTTTCATTGTTTGAAAGGGAACCTCTAAAGGGTATTTTTTTTAAGGCTCAGTGCCTAGAGCCACTTAATTGCATGATAATCTCAGCTTTTGTTTAAAAAGAAATGTGCTAAGCCCTCATGATGGTAGGGAGAAGATTGTACATTTGAATCTTTGAGGATTGTAGAAGACAAATAAAAACATCTAGTGTGTATATATATATATATATACACACACACATATATACATATACATATACATACATACTTAGTTTCATGGTTTGGAGGTGAGAGAGTAGCATTTTACAGTATCACAAGACTGGCAATAGCATACTTGGTTTCCAACAGGACTGACTTTTTTCTCTTGGCCCTTGTTTTTTATTTCTGCAGCCTGATGTGCTTGTGGCTTGGCAAATAAGTCTCTCTGGACCATTGTAATACTTTATTGGTGCATATATAACTATTGGGACAACAGCTGTAAACCAGAAGCAAATTCTTATTTTCTTTTTGTTTCATACTCTGGCATGGTAGATATTACAGCCTTGGTATTTTCTGAAAAGACAACAAAAAGTCTTACATTTTCCAGTATGAAAACTATGGGTACAGGAAACAAACACCTCCAATCAATGACCTTTTAACCTAATGGCCCTTTCCAAGGTGGATGACTTTAATACCTTTCTGTGCTTGCAAGGCCACATATTTCTTTCTGATTCTTACTCTAAAAGCAGGGGTCATGTTAGGCCAAATATGATTGTCCTCAGCTAGATTTTATCTCCTTTCAGTGGTAGGAGAACAAGCTTCCAAGAACTCTGTCTGGAGGGCTCACTACCTTTCTGCAGCTTTCTCACTTATGGAGCTGTGGTTTTCTATTATTTCCTTCTTCTGTTTCCAACACAGGATAGTGCTTTTAGATGATAACAAAAGTAAGTTCTTTACCACTAGCACATGCAAAATACCAAAGAGCATGAAAAGGTGCCAAGGAGGGAGAGAGGGAGAGGCTAGGATTCTGTGCCTCACATGGGCTCTGTGCTCAAGAGTGACATGGGGAATTCAGAGAGTTTCACATGGCATGTTTCCACCCTACGTCTGAAAGAGAAGGTTACCCTGTTTGTTGTTGTTGTTGTTTCTGGTTTTGTAGATGTCAAGGTATTAGTACAGAGCAATTTGGTGGAATACAAGGTCTTTCTTATACTTTGTCCCATCACACAAATTGTACTTCAGAGAAACCCTTAGGTATTGAGGCATGCTAAGATGGGATCATGAAGTGTTCAAATGATGTAAGGGCCATTGTGCTGCAATACCCAAGACAGACGCCAGTTGTAATTTGCCATAGATACTTGGGGGGAGGTCAGCAATGACCAAACTTCATCAGCTGCAGACACATAAACACACAAAAAAAATTCAAGACAACCAAAAGTAACACTGTATAACCCAGTAGATATCTTCTGATGAAAACATGACAGACCCAGCTGGAGAGAGGACTAACTGCTTAGCTAGAGATGATGGGGATTCTTCAGTAGTCCTTTTGCTTGCACACTTTGCTACTAACTAGCCTTTGTCTTCTTCCTGAGGGAGCTTTTAAGGTTGCTAGCCAGTCTGAAAACAAGGGGAAGAGCTCATCATGTTAAAACCTATAAACTGGCACCAGGGGACCAAGGATGAAAGCTGTAATGGATTTACTCTAAAGCTCTTGTCACCCATGATTTGAATTATACATTATAGGAATTACTATAGCAAGAACCAGATAAAGAAATGGAGGACAAGTCTTAGGAGAAGCAGTGCGAGTGCAGCAGTGAGCTGACCTGAGCTGGTTTAGGTGCCCAATGACACATGCTAACACTGCCTCTCCTGTCCTAAGTGACGTCCACAGTGGACAGAACCCAAAATCAACTCAATGGACATTTTGTGGACATTTTATGGGTGTTTTACAAGCATATATTACAGGGATGGTCCATAGACTAAGAGAACGATATCTGTGTATTCCATCAAAAGATGGGAAGGGGGGGTGGGGGTTGGTGAGGATATATTGGAAGGTATGGGATCATGATGTAAATGGTATGGAATAAGGGATGGAGAATGTGCTGGTTTTGGCTGGGATAGAGTTAATTTTCTTCATAGCAGGTAGGACAGGGCTGTGTTTTGGATTTGTGCTGGAAAAGAGTGTTGATCATTCAACGATGTTTTAACTATTACTAAGCAGGGCTTGCACAGAGTCGAGGCCTTTTCTGCTTCTCACCTCACCACACCAGCAAGCAGGCTGTGGGTGCATAGGAGCTGGGAGGAGACATGGCCAGGATAGCTGATCCAAGGGATATCCCCTAATGTAAGGTGTCATGCTCAGCATATAGAGCTGGGGGGAAGAAGACAGAGGAGAGGAATGTTTGGAGTGACAATGTTTGTCTTTCCAAGTCATCGTTATACATATGGAGTCTTGCTTCCCTAGGGATGGCTGAACACCTGCCTGCCCATAGGATGCAGTGAATGGATTCCTTATTTTGCTCTGCTTTCATGTGCAGCATTTGCTTTACTCATCAAACTATCTTTACCTCAGCCCATGAGTTTTCTCACTTTTACCCTTCTGATCCTGTTCCCCATCCCATTGAGGGATGAAGTGAGGGGGAGAGAGTGAGCAGCTGTGTGGGGCTTAGTTGCTGTTAAACTACAACACACTCCTTCACTAAGTTGGCAGTGTTTTGTTCTCTACATTTTTCTTGCTGTTTATTCTCTCCTGAGCATGTAGTGCTGCAGAGACACAGCTCTGGTGGTTGAACAGCAGCCACAGGGGAAACATAGGATATCCGTGAGGGTTACACTGGTCTCTAAAGGGAGGTATGATTTAGGGAGATGAACTCCTTTCCTCCCAGAGTGGTGGGAGGAAAGCAGACCCCAGTGTTGCTGGAAAACATTCTGAGAAATTTCACTGAGTGGTTTCTTGGCCTCAGTGTGGGCTTTTTTTCCCTCTTAAAGGTACAATTTTACTCTTAAACTGTGAATTACTTTGTTCAAGAATTTCTACCCTATGCTTTAAACATTGATGGCACTTAATAAATAAAGTGCTCCCTTCCTTCTCTTCTGCTCCCCACTTTTTTTCTTTTCTTGTTCAGCTGCAGAATTCATATACCTTCACTCCACATAATCTCTGATCACCTCTCAATCTTCCTCTGTAATAACTTTGCCCTTCAAGTTCTTTATTTTCGGTGCAAAAATCTATGTGGAAAGTGACACGACAAAAGCAGGCCAAGGAAGCAAGGTAAAGCTGAAAAGGCATGGGATCAGCTGTCTTGCTTTTGTTCAGTGTTAATTTATTAAAAGGCTCTGTATTTAAAACATAGAAGAAGCTTCTGCAGAACACATCACCTCCTGCACCAGATAATCTAAGGCTGCTGAAACTGTAGTTGATAAAACTGATTTAAATTTCATACCAAGTATGTTCAATTTTTAAGTTGTTCATTAATTTTAGACGGAACTTCTTTTCATTTAACATTTACCTGCTTGTCATTTGTTACTACTTCATTAAGAAATTAGCTGAGATCTGACACTGAGTATATAAGGAAGTCTTTAACCCAAAGAGCTTCAACTCTAGATACACAAGACAGCACCAGCTGGAAATGGAAACAGAAATAAATAGATGAAGGAATTTGTCCTATGACAAATGGCAGGACAGTAGCAGTGATGTGATGAGAAACTGAGTCTCTTAGCACCTAAGTCAATGCCCTTTTCACTGGGCTACAATAATAACAGCAATGAGTCCTGCTAACAGGGAGGTAATTTTGGTATTCATAGCAAGATTAACCAACACACCAGGTCCGGTAGAGACAACTCAGAAT
Source organism: Acrocephalus scirpaceus scirpaceus (assembly GCA_910950805.1). Taxonomy (NCBI): domain Eukaryota; kingdom Metazoa; phylum Chordata; class Aves; order Passeriformes; family Sylviidae; genus Acrocephalus; species Acrocephalus scirpaceus. The sequence goes on from OU383773.1 coordinate 128,344,493, forward strand.
TCATATACACAAAGGGCACATTTGTTACAAATTCACTGAATCCTTTTAACCTTTTTCCATTTATGTCTGAATATTAGCACTTGGAAATATGCAGAACTAGGGCTTAACAAGCTTGAAGAGTTAGATTATGGATGTTACTGTGCTCTTTCAATTTCATTAAATGGCATGCAAGGTAATTATCAGTCATCGAGTTTCCCCTCCTCAGAGACAAACCAAAGGGGCTCAATTATTGCTGCAAGATCTAAGAGGAAAAAAGAAGAAAGAAAAGTTAAAAAAAAAGAAGTGACAAAAGCATAGTGCAGGTGGACTGTTCCAAAGGGACCACCAGGCCATGCAGCCCTGCAAGATAAGCAGTGACTCCACATAGACATAAGTGGGTCTTAATGTCCAGTGATCAGAGAGAGCAGAACTTAACTCTTGAATGCGACAGAGGGAAAATTAATATCTCCTCACCTTCCTCCCTCTTGCAGATGAAGGACAGCAGATTGCTTGGTGGTCTGGCTCACAGAAGGACTGGGGTTCATTTTCATTCACAAGTCCTGTAGCTGTATCCTCTGTAAAGACTTTGAATACTCTATGTGAGAAAGCTGTCCCAGGTGTAGAGATTCCTGTTTGTGTGATCTGATTTCATCCAGGAAAAAGCTTGGAGCAAACCTTTGTTTTCAAATAGCTACTATCTAACTGAATTGCTTTTCTGCTAGTGGTAATGGTTGCTTTCTTAATCAAAAGATATATTTGAGGATAAAGCCTGGTTGGTGTTTTTGGGGGGTCACAACTAAAACTTTAGAGCATTTCCAGATGATCATTGTATGAAAAATATGTAAGGAAACCATCAGATTTTGGATGTGAAGTTTCAAAGAATCTCTTCTCAAGGGAAAGCCATCACAATTTGCCTGTGATGAAATTGGAAGGGCAGGCCATGGCCACCTCCTTCTGGATGAGGCTCCCTTTTGCTTGTCTTTTTCCTTTTCTTCTTGCAGATAATTACTTACAATGACAAAAATATTTATCAGATGCCTCGAAACAGGCAGTATTCACAGCAGTGCAGGGGAATCCAATAAGATTTCCAAAGTCTGAGATTTTTGTCTGATCTGGTTTGCCAGAGCACCTGATCAGTACTGCCTAGTCTACAGGGACATGGTATCAGGGAAAACTCCAGTGTTGTCAGCGGGTGACCTGGATGACCCTCCAGGTTTTCTTCCCTTGCTCGTGTTCGGTCACTCTGAAGCACACACTTGGACCTGCTGTGGCACTGCTAAAAGCTCAAGCACATTGCTCAAGAGCAATGTGGGATCTGCATTTGGATGGAGCAGTCTGGAGATGTGGGATGAAGATGCATCCAAAATATGGCTCCCTTTCCAGAAGGAGCTGACCATCTTGTAAGACCCCAACGGCACACCAAAGCATTTTGGCAGACTTTCAGAGCATAAACTTATATCCTGACAAGATGGAGAGATGGAGAGGAGGTTACTAGAGCCATCTGAGTAATGAAAACAAACACAAGTAGGAGTAAACTGAAGAAAATTTTTCTTCTCACATGTCCTCTCTGTGCATGTTTTCTTTGAGACCACTTGTTCAGCTGCCTGTATAGACATCTGACCTTGAAAATTTAGCCTGAGGACCTGAAACCACTATTTGTACCACTTGAAACACTGACTCATCTTGTCACCACAGCTAGGATTAAAGCCTGTTTCCAAAGATGTGTCCTGCTGAAGTTAAAAGCGTTATATTTCTCAAAGTCTCCACAAAAAGTATTTTCCATGTGGAATTGGCTGAACCCATTCTATCAGTGATCACTGTACCTAACATATTTACTGTGGAAGAATGACTAGACCACTAAGAAGAAGGGATACAGTTCAAAGACGCAGCTGGTACATGCTCAGATTTCATTGTCTAAGTATAAATAACCCTGTAATAAATGCTTGGATCAAAATTGTGAAACTTATTCAAGGGTAGTTTCAGGATCCAAACCTAGAACTGCCTAGGAATTTCATGGCTGGTCACTCTTGTGGGTTGCCCTGCCCACAGGAAAAAAAATAGGAGAAAAAGGCAGATTTCCAGCCCTGATGTCAGGCCTTGCCAGAAAGAGCAGGCTTGTGGCTGTCACAGCACACTGGAGGTTCAAAGACCTTGGTTACCTTTCCAAACATTTGGACCTTGGGAAGTTGCTTTATCTTTAGGACAAACTCATTTTTCTCTCTGCAAATGGGAGGTAATAGTTCTCTAAACAGTAAGAATAAAGTCTGTATGATACTTCATTAATTTATAATGACCGCTCTATTAAAACCAAATAGAGAAACAAAACCTCCAGTACAATATAGTCTTCTCAGTTTAAACATAACTTTCTGTGTCCATATTACTTCCTTGAAGGTAGAACTCCACAGAGAAGCCAGCCAGGGTGGTCCTAATGTGATAATTCTGGGTTTCTGGTGGCAAAAAGTTCCTTTTCTTTTCCAAAAAGAAGTATTTTTCTTAACATATTGAAAACCAGCCACACAAAGAACAACATTCCCTAGTGTTTGCATAAAAAAAGAGATGTATTTATAAAATGCAGATGATGGGCAGCTTTCCTGCAGTCACAAGTCAGAGTATTCAAGCACTAACATACGTTATTTTCTAAAAGTAAATACCTGTATTCAGATCAGTTTTGTCTCAAGATTACTTTTATTAGTGATTGCAAATATGACTTCTTCATTACCTCTCAATTTAAAAAATATTCAAAGTAAATCTGAATGCCATGAGATCTCTCAATTTCTTTAGAGTTGATTTTTCTCGTACATTCAAATTCTTCTATAATTAAAATTCACCATTATTATATTCTCTATTTAGGTCCATGTTAATTGGACATAAGTTTCTATGACTTGGACATGTTATTTATTTGACTGTCAGTGATTAATAGGATCTACCAGGTCAGCAGTCCCATCATAATTGCTTGGTTTATGTCAACTGTACTCATGATCCCTAACTGGTCTTCCATTCCAGCACTGTTCAGGGCCACAGCATTTAAACATCTAACATCAGGCAAGGATGGAGCCATTATAGCCAGTAATGCTAAGGCACAAATGAGATTAAGGTAATAAATATCAGATATCAAAGCAGCTTCAAAACAGCATATATCAGTCATGGAAAGAAAGAATTTTTCTGATTCATCATCAGCTCCAAAGAGTAAAATGCCTTTCTTACCACTTAAATGAAATAATCTGTTTGATCCCCAAATGAACTGTTTTATTTTGAAATGGAGATTTTTAAAAATGTTTTCAATTTTGTTTCAAAGTAAGCTGAAAGGCATCTCAAAACAAAAAAGTTGTTTTTGCAAAGAAACACCAAGTTTTTATTTTTGAAAATATTCAAACAAAAGATTTTAATTTGGGGGGAATTTCTCCTCAGTTTTATATGTGAAAATAAGTTGGTGAAGTGGGACATTCCTGGAAAGTTTTAGTGTTGACAAAACTGCATTCTTCATCTAGCAGAGTCCTGGTGAAAAATATTGCCCACTCTAATTGGTCCATAATTTCATGAATCAGATGCCATTCCTTGCCTTTCCCAATGAAATTTATGTATTGAAGGCAAATGCAAAGTTCTCCTTAGGAGGAAGATAGCCCTCAGCAGGAGAGGTCTCCAAATATTGCTGTGTCCAAACCCAGGATGAGCCATCCTGCACTGTGAGCTACCGACATTGCATTGATGCTGTGGGAATGATGCAACTCAAACTAGAGTCTAAAGTAACGTGACAGTTTTCTGTCAATGCAAGGTCATTGAAAATGTTTCATATTCTAAAGTGAGACAGGTAAACCCTCAGCTGATGTCACTGAGGTTTAGCTAAAGACATTTGGTTTCCCATTGTCTGTAAAGACCTGCAGGTGCCACAGGACCTTGGAAGGACAGCACTGCAGCCTTAGATTTGTGACACTCCATTCTTCTCATGTGTCAGCTCTGGGGACTTCACAGAGGGATACAAACCCCAGTCTACTCAAGAAATGTAAAATGCTGCAGCATACTTACTTTGTTGTACATAATTATACTATTTGCCTCTTAACTATGTCTAATGCAACTTATAAAAAACTTCAGGATTTGCTCTTTATTTTTTGGAATTAAACTGATTACTTTCCTTGAAATGAAACTCATTTTGAGATAGGATGAGTTCTATGTTTCCCACAGATTTGGTAGCTGGTGGAAAATTATTTTCTTTCAGTGACTTGGAGAGCAAAAAGGTGTTTCCTAAGGATGGCGTGTAAGATACTTCTTAACTTAAAAGCCAAGCTGAGGGAATTAAAAACAAAAAGCAACTAAGAGTTCTGTGATTGGTATATACTGTTCTTCGTTTGAGACTCTGAAAGAGAAAGTCATACCTACCTCTTCTCCTCTACAGAGGTAATGCTTTCACAGGAGTGTTTCACACCAAGAGTGTATGTAGGTGTGGATGTTCTACTGGAAGGTTTAGAGGAGAAATTCTGTAGCAACCGCACTGATCATGCAGAGCAACAGCTGCCTTTCAGATTTGTTTCTTTCTCTGGTTCCACTGTGAAATACTTTATCATGTAATTACTGTAACTTATTTGTATCAGAAGTGCCATTGTGAATAAGACTTAGAGACAAATGTTTTTATCAACTTCATGAGTGAAAGAAATGCACCCTGTGCAATTGGATCCTTTGTCCCATTACAACTCCATCTCTTTATCATTCCTCCCAAAAAGATTTGTTTTGGTGCTGGGCAGTCTGAGAACCATGGCTTTGATCTCTAATTTCTGAATGTGCATAGAATGAATGACTAAGTACTTACAGGTTACAAAATGGAGGTTAGGGATAATATCCAAGTTAGCACACTATGGAGCTTAATTACTATTCAGGTGATACTCTCCTGAGATGCTTTACATGCCCTGGAAAGCTTACATTGGGGTTGAGCTCTAAATCTTCTCAGGCTGAGGAAGCTCTGGTGTTTAGGTCTTTCCTGAGAGAACGCTAGGCTGATGCTATCAGCATTTCCTCTTCTCTCCTTGTCACCAAAGAGATATGTGTGCACCATCCAAGTCACTGCCTCGTTTCTGAATCACGCACTGGTACAGGAGGGTGAGCTGCTGCCTTGGAGAAGGACACTGCTTTACAGTGCTTCTGTCTTTGGCAGCTCCAGCTGGCACACTGAAGTCTCTGCTGTGAATTTGACCATTAGAATCTGACTGCAGTCATACCTGCAGCCAGCTGCTTGGTTTTTCAGTGGAGCAGAACCATGTTTCCTGATGTCATTGTTGCTCTTTGGATTAAGCCTCAAGAGACTTTTTCCAGGACCGAAGCTGCAATCTGTCATTCATACCCAGCTTCTAGATGTGTAAAAAGCAAGAAGGAAGGACATACTGAGCCTCCCCAAATCCTCATGTTGGTGTATCCTTTTTCATCACTGAATATCAAAGTATTCAGAGTTAATCCTGCAACTCTTCCTGCATGACAAACAAGTCTCTGAGTCAATTACACACACAGAAAAGAACTTCTTCCCCTCCAAAATAGGGAGGTGCTTTATTGCAGAAAATCTGCTAAACACACACACTTCCAGCAACCCACTGAAATCAGAAAACAATGACAGGGACTATATTTATGGGGTTTTTTTTACCTCTTACCTCTTTGGCAAAAGGAGAGTGGGTGGAGACAGACACTTTGGCTCCACATTCACCTAAAAGCCCTTTCAAATGCCCGGCGCATTGAGCAACACGGAGGCAGCAGTTTCTATCTTCATTTCTTCGTGTTGACAGGGAGAGAGGAGAATTTTAACTGGATCAGCTCGTTTCCTATGGTGAGGCACAGTTTGCATGGGTGTAGCAGTAGTGAGGTGGATGCACAGCCATGAGCAATGGCTGCTGCAACACAGAAAAACAGCAGCAAACCTGGCCACATTTTCATGTGGATGAGCTGAAAGCTATTGCTCCAAATCCCAAACTGAATCCAAACCTGAGGCCACCACATTAAAGTAGTGTGAAGCTCCCGGTCTGGCTCATACCGTCCTGTGATGCACAAGAGATCACCTGCATGAATGGAAAGGTGTTGGATCTCCAAGGACATTCCAAGGAAGGAAAGGGATTGTTTGGTGAGATTCCAGCCCAAACCACTTCCATACAGGGCCTATGAATGAGGTCTGTACCATGATGTCCTGCCCATCTCTGACTTTTACACCATTTCTTCACTGAAAGATTAGTATTATTTTTGTTGCTTGGGCTACACAGAGCTGACCTTGTAGTGTCCTGCCTCTGTGAAGAAAAGGTTCAAGCCAAGGAAGCAGATCAGGTCTAGGGGGAATAGAAGAAGAACTGGCCCTGTGTGGAAAGCTGGAGCATATGCTTTCTTCTAAGACCAATTTGCCAAAACTGAAATATTCTGGAGGCAAAGGGATTACACCAGACATGAACCTGTCCTGCTGTGTTTTGTAAAAAATTGGGTGTGTAGAGTACAACTGCCTTCAGGCACGTTCAGCCTGCAAAACCTGTTAATCTTGGTAGAAAATAGGATTTACTGCCCTCAAATGCACCACAAGAGCTCTGCTCCCATACAGGGTAGTATTTGTGTTATTAAAAATAATTTCTAGCATTACTTTTAAAGGCATAAAAATGGAAAGAAATGCTTTTCCTGCCTCAGAAAACATTGAAGAAAATCTTGACCAATTTAAATACACCAACATGGACACTGAAATATTGTTAGTATTTATGACAATTTAATATTTCCTTAATGACTTTCTCAATCTTTTTAATGATGTGCAAACAGCACCAACAGCAAAAGTTCATGCTTCTGCTTTGTGATCATATTAAACTTCTCTATTCCAATCAATGCCAGATACATCTGTAGATTAAAAGCAACCTTTAAGCTTTAAATAACCTTTCTATACCTCTTATGAAAATTCAGTTATTTGCATTTAGTTCAGTCACACATATCATGTAATGTCCCAGATGTAAATTTTTATGTACCTCTTCAAAGTCTGAATATGTGTCAAACTCCTACAATGAAGAAGTATTACTGCTTGGAAAATGCTGTGAAAGTGGATAAAACCCCAGATATGATCATCTGACCAGTTAGGCTTTAGCTGGCTTGGTCCCCAGCTCCCACATGAGGTTGCTTTTTGAAGCTTCATGTTTGGTTCTGTGGCTGTGAGGTCATCAGGTGCACTTCCCCCAATGACTCATGGATCCCTTTGGACCTGAGGGAAGGAGGTGAAAGGGAAGAAGGGATGTGTGTGTGCTCGTGGGTACGTGCACAGCGCAATCCGAGGTGTGCAGTGCGGGGGGTGAAGCAAGGCAGGCAGGCTCTGCTGTGCAGTGCCCGAGGAGGGAAGAATCCCTGGCAGCAGTAGCTTGCTGCTGCTGGGAGACATTTCCAAAATGGCCATGACAGCTGGTACCACACATTGGTCACTAGGTGAGATGCTTAAGGTTATATGCTACAAACACCCCTCATGCCCAAGAGCCCTTGGAAGAGCAAAGGCCAGCAAGGCCAGACACAGACATAAGCTACTCCAGGTGGTTATTTTGGGTCCTATGCTTCTGGCATCCTTGGGGGCCTGTGTCTTCTGTGCCTTGTATCCCTCCTGGCGAGCTGCCTCTCAGTAGCTACTTTGCAAAAACTGCTGCCTCCCTCAGCACACTGACAGGAACCAGTACCTTTGATATGCAGGGATGGAGGCTACTATGGACCAGACAGCACAATGTAGCTTGCTCCATCCTGGGTCACTCCATGCACTCCAGCCTGAATGGGAATAACCTTTCAGGGGAGGATCCTCTCAGGCAGAAGGCTTGGAAGTGAAATTTTTGTTGGGAGAGCTGGATGCTAAACAGAGAATTTGGTTTTGCAGAAGGGCCTGGAGATGTGAGTTTTACAAACTTTTAGAGGAATTTAAGATTCTGCTTCTAAATATATTAGTTCACCAAAAAGGAAAACAAGGACCAGATTCTGATCTCAACAATGTCATTGCAAATACAGATAATAGCACTGATTTCAGCTAATTCTAGAAGTGATGATCTTGCATTAAAACTAGTGGTGAAACTACCCATGATTCAGTGGAACTGAGAAATCACCTCACCAAGACCCAAGTTCAATGCATTTTCAAATGCCAGCATGTCAGATGCCAGAAACACAGCTGTGTCCTTGTCTATATCCCTGTCAGTAATTTTATCCCAAATGAGACGCCCTATAGTTGCAGATAAATCTAGCATAGGCTTTGAAGTGAGGTTATGCTCTTACAATTATTTGAATAGTTGTGAAAAATAAATCAATTCAACTCATTCTCATATGCCAGTGGGCACACAGGCCAACAGGACTGGAAAGGTAATTCCAGGGTCACTCATTCTAACTCTGATTGTGGGCACCAACTCAAGTTCCTTCATGAAAGGGGAACATCAAAGTGATACACAGCATTTGAGATAAATTCTCACCAGGGACTTGTAAAATGTCATCAATACATCCTTATCTCCTTTAGCCACTAGTTCATATGGCATCTGCAAGCACAGGTGGAAAACAAATCAGATCATTGATTTGGAGTCAGCTTGCAGTTGGCTGTGAAATTGAATGTAAATTGTACATAGATATTTTGAGTAGATTTGTTGTATTTGATAATACTTAACTTTCTGTCAATATTTCTATTTCAAAAGTACTCAAAAGATGGGTAGATGAAATCTTGTTACTTAAATTACAATGAACAATAACATATCTCTATCAGCATTCTGATATTAAGCCTTGATCATGCCTTGAGCATTCTGATATTTAGCATTTAAAATGGTCAAATAACAATTATTCCATCAATAAATCAATAAAGCTTCTTGAACAATCTATAGTCAGCAAAGCTGGTGACACAGGTAACAACCCAAGAATCTGAGATAAAACGTGTCTCCATAAACAGCTGAAACCTTGGCTTAGTTAGCATTACTAAGTTGTGTGTTAGCAGAACATTTGATAGTGAGAGAAGGTGGCAAGCTACTTTCTCATGGGCAGTCAGTGAGTCTGCCCAGGGGGTACTGTTCAAGCACCCACTCATAAGAGATCCTCCCTGGCCAGCAGCTCCTGTGCCCCACTGTCACACAGAGTGGGGTGCATTGTGTCCATGGGCCTGGGTGCAGAGGACTCAGCATCACACATGCAGCACATCCCATCACCCTGCACACAGGGGACCACTGCTCCATGGCCCTGCCTGGAGTCCTGAACACTGTGCAAAGCTCTGCAAACAAGAGAACAGAAGTCTCCAGCATTGCCTGGCAGTGCTGGTTATACTGGGAATCAAATGACTCCATTCCCTGCTCACCTGAATGAGTGGTAAGTGGATGGTAAGTGTTAAGTACACATGGAGACCCTCAACACCTTTGTGTTGCGATACAAATCCACATCCCACATCACGCCTCATAAATGAAGGTATCCATAGCTGAGCAGTGGGAAGTGCAGTGGCTGCTTCAAAATATGTTTCCTTCCTGAAGCAGGTAACTCAGTATAAAAATGCTGTGGTGTGCTGTTGGCACTGGGGAGTGAGAATGTTGGAGATGGCAGGGAGAAAAGGAGGGAGAGAACAAATTTCTTTTTTACAACCTGCCTTCCCCTTCAGTGCAGGAGTTCAGAGATATTCATAAGAGGGAAAGCCAAGCAATTTTCTCCCTTTCAAAAATTAGCTGGGGATGTCCATTCTAATATTAGTGATGTTCACATTCCAAGCAAAACTACAGTTGAGTGTAAACCTCAAGAACTACTGAACTGACCCAGTGTCATTCCAGTGGAAAATGGCTGATTAAGTGGATTGTGTTGTAAGGCCTGGAAATCAATGTCTTTCAAAATTCTGGGATGTTTTTGAGTAGTGCCATCTATTTATTCTCCTGTAGGAAAATGATATACAGCTGGTCTGTAACAGGGCAAACAATGCAAAAGGATATTAACATTATTCCCATCCACTCTCTGGGGCTGAAGCCACCCTTGAATAGCCCAGAGGTCATGCACAGTCCCATCCTCCCACAAGATCTGCTGTACCCTGCTACCCAGTGTGACATGGGCTGTGACCACAGGAGGTAATGGAGAGGTTTGACTTGGAAAGGCCGGGTCAGCCTCTCTGTGCTTGGCACTTTCTCCAGTCAGCTGAACAGGGCTGCTCTGCTGTTGACTTCTCTGATGTTCCTGATTTCAGCAATCACTCTGTTGTAGAAACACAGGATAGGTGGAAAACCAGCTTAGTCAGGGATTCACCCAGCTGGTGTGGAACTCAGCCTCTCTTCCCATGAGAGGCAAATGAACCTGAACCATGAGCTGGGCAGTGTCAAAGTGCATGGAAACATAGAGCTCTACACTCTCACCAGAGCCCATCTCACCATCGTGGGCTCCCTCCCCATCATGGGATAAGGCATTGGGTTTTATAACTCCCTGTCTCCTACCCCTTTACTGTATTAACAGTTATCTGTCTTGAAAGTGTTTGTGCCTTTCTTCTTGGGATTCAAAGAGAAGGGTTACCTCCCTGTGCAAAACAAGGTGAAGAGGATAAAAATGGAGTGAGAAGCAGTGAGGAAAGATAAAGTGTCCTTTCCCTGGTGGGCTCCAGACTACTGTTTGGAGAAGAGACAAGGCTAGGAACACTAAAACGATGTTTGGAACTTCTATGATGTTTGTCCTTCTTTGTGATAAAACTTAACAAGGGTTTACACCAATTGTGCTCAGAAAGATTTACAGTTTCTGCAAATTTCTGTTTTATTTTGTGACTTATGGTGGGTGTTGTCAGCTTCACAAATCACTATTAAATTTTACATCTATAATTCTTTCTGATAACATCATGTTTCCATGTATTTCCATTCCCTTCCATCTCCTTACAGCATGTGACATTGCCCAGGTGTGCCAACAAGAGGCTGCTTACAGCTCCTCTGACCTCATTCTGGGAAAGTATCTGTAGAAAGTATCTTGGGAGACTGCCCTCCAGAGTTGGCCCTTGAATTTTTCCATCATTACTAATGGCAGTACAACGCCAGTGGCAGCAAGGGCTACTGGTGGCAGCAGGGGTCTGCACTGCCACAGTGTGTCCTGGTTCCTGTGAGGTGACAAAACAGAAGGATGGCTGAAGGCCTGTTTCCACAAGCTTTCTATCAGCACTGTGGAAGCACTTCTGGCCACAGCCATACCATGTTGCAGGGAAGGAAAAAAAAATGTTGGTTGGAGGTTCCTGGAGGCTGCTCTGTATGAACAAGACTGCCTGGTTGCAGGAAGGAATGTCTGCATGTTGTAGGCACTACCTCAGGTGCAAGCCCTGAAGCTGCCCATGGGGCAAAATGCTTGGGAGGGGTGGCCAAATGCCTGAGTGTGCCCAGACTCTCAGCTATGCAGTCCAGACAGGTGAGATATAAAAGTTTTCTTTGTCAGCAGATGACCTTAGCTTGGCTTTTCTTGAACTCTTTGCTGGTGAGCCTGGGATAGGAGGAGTGAGCTGTCACATGCCCTGCTGGGTCCTCCATGGCAGCAAGCTGCTTCCAAATCTGCAGCCTCTGCAACCCATGGCCTCCCTTCTCAACATCTGCCTAGACTTTGCCACCAGCTTTAATGTCCTAGGCAGTTCCCTGTGCATGGAAATTGATCCAGCTTTTCTGCTTTGCTCCTTTTTTTAGAAAGGTACTAAAGTGAGGGAGTATCTATGTTCTCCCAGAGTGTTTTCTAGGGATTGAAATGAAAGTTGAGATTTCTCTAACTTTTTACAGTCCCTGTTTTCTCAGTGCATAGGAATCACATTTTAGGAGCTATCTGTATAATGGCCCTGATTATTTACATTCATTGCCTAGTTATTTTTATCTGAGTCTGAATTTGCAGGCTAATTACACAGGCACACGCACACAGGCAGAAACCACTTTGGCCCATTCCCAGAGATAAAGTAACCCAAAGCGTGCATTACCAGCTTGCTCAAAGGTTTGTTCTACCACTTATCTGATAGATCTTAAAAATAAAGTGGTTTAATGCACCTTCAAATGAAAATACAGAACCACTATAACAAGGATTTCCATGCTGAAGGCAACCAAATTACAACACATCAAAGTCTTTCCTAGTGCAAGCCATACTACCTCTGGGTGCCCACCTGAAGCTTCAGAAACCACAGCCCTTCTCCATGTGGACACAGACACACCACATGACGTTTTTCACCCCAAAGCAGGTGTCAGTCCCTTCACCTTGCCATGGTCCTGCTACTCTCAGTCACTGGTTGAATTTAAATTATGATGCTTTTTTGGTTGTGTCACTGATAGAGCACCTGGACAGTCTCAGGAGGAAGGTCTATCCCTGTAAGAGAGACTTTAAATTGGGAACACGCCATGATCTTCCCTGTCTCCAATGGTCTGAGACATCTTGGATGTTCTTTTTTACCTCATCCCTCTCATACAGCCAAATATCCTCTTAACCTTGTGGGAGCCTGACAAGGAATGTAAAAGCTTTCTAAGAATGACACATTTAGGGATAAATATTCTGGACCATACCTTTGGAGAAGAGGTTGTGGTGTGGCTGTGGGTGAGCACAGGTGCACCCAGCCAACAGGGAGATGCAAGTGGGGAACTGTGGAGGAATAGAGTGTGTGGATAACATTGCTTTTTAATGGCCACTTGTTTGCTGGTAGAACGTGAACATGATCTTTGGAAGCTTATGAATATTATTTAGGACAGCTTTGAGAGGTTTCTTCCTTTATAAGGGAGAGGAAACTTTGTTAGAAACCCACCCTTCTCTCCACTGTATAAGGTTAATTGGAAAAGGTGACTTGAAGGCAGAAGTTAGAGTTTTAGGGAAATACCTTCAGACTGGCACTCCCAAGGAAAGGTGGACAGGGGACTTGCCCCAGATAGGACTGGACATGCTTCATTTCTGGCATGCCACTGATCTGGATGCAAGCACTTTACATGTATTCACTGAACTCAAGAGAAATGAGTCTAGAAAATTACAGAGGTTTAAGAAATACGTTTGCATGGTAACTGTGTTAAATTACTGTTTTTAAAACTTGTACTTTACCAAAAGACCAATGTTTGAGGCTGTTCTTCAGTTCAAAGTTTGAGGCTATTCTTCAGTTTGAGGCTCTAAGGTGTGCCATGTAAGATTAAACATTTTTCTTTATAAACTGTGCTAAGAAATATGATTCAGTTTAATTTTGGTGGCATTTCCACTGATCCATTAAGGTTGTCCCAAAAAGATGGAAATTGAAATGGTGAAAAATACATCACGAAGAAGACAGTGTGCATTTTTAAAGTAAAAAATTAGGTAAGATTAACTCATAGTGATCAAGCCTTATAGAAGCAGCTATGAGTGATTTTGGGTGTCTGAATTCTGCAAGGGCATTTGTTGCCTGTAATGAAAAGACATCAATACTTGTGCAAGTAATTTGCTTTTGGAGTGTAGTATCATATATCCCCCTATATATCCACACATATGTTAGCTGTGATAGAACTAGATATGCCAGCCATAGCCTGGCCTATTTTAATAATATTGAATAGATGTTTGCACATATAAAATATTAATATAGCATATTTTTAACTTTCTGCACCAAAAAGCTTACCATTGCTCTGCCTCTGGATGCTATTTTTGTCAATTTTGAAGGGTATATCCTCCATGGTTTTGTGTGGCATCATCCAGACAGCAAGGCCCGTTTGCCTTTCTCACCTGCTCTTCCTCCAGGGCCAGAGCATGCCTGCTGTGACGGTTGCTAGGGCTCACGTCCGCCTCTGGAAAACCAGAATGGTTTTGCCTTCAGCTTTCCTTTTGCTGGAGGTGTTCTCTTTCCCTCAGGAAACCAAACAGCTCCTGGTTGCATCCAGCTCTCCTGCCCTGGCAGTGTCAGGGCAGAGATGCTGTCATTGCTCTGGCACAACCAAAATACTCGTGGAAGCCACTGCAAGGAGAGCACAGCAAAAGGGAGAGGTTCATGGGAGAACAGAGCTCAGACTGCAGTGGATCTGTTGATCAGGTAATCACTTGGGAGAGAGATACAGGATGTTGTGATGAAACATCACTGTGATGTCTAAGCTGTAACACCATAAATGCAAAGCCATACTCATGGCGAATGCAAGTTTAGAGGCACCCTTGGAGAATTCGGGTGTAGGAATGCTGATAAAAGCAAAGGAAAAAGTCCTACCAAATTTTAGTTTGCATGATACAATTCTTAACCCATAAAACTTGAGTGAGTTTAATATCTCACATCAAGGTGAAAGGAGTTTGTTTTATCCCCAGTATTAGGAGTTGTCAGCACAACTCAATCTCCCGACAGTGCTGTGACCCTCTGAAAGCATTTTTATGATCAGGGTTTGCTTCTACATATGAAATTAACTTCAAAGCAACTTTTCCCCTTTTCTAAAGAACTGAAGCTTTGGGATCAAAAATAAATAAAAGAAGGCAAAGTAAAGGAGACCAGATCTTAGCACTTTCCAAAGAAAATTAGATTAAGAAGTATTTATGAGTCATGGACTCACAGCCTTCCCTTGATCTGTATGTGCACAAAAATGAAAAATGGCATATTTAGCTGTGAAGATCCCTTTTAGATGGTGAGATTCTTTTAAAATGGTAAGCCCTTTTGAGAAAGCAGGCCCTACCTTTCCCTTCCTAGGTCAGACTTAATGTGCCATTGACACATAATGCATGGTGCTGGGGACTATGGACCTATGTTTTCATCTTTCAGTTACGGTTCATTGCCACTTATCTGTATAAATTCTGTATTTCCCAGCCATGAAACATGAGATTTGTAAAAACAGTGATGGAGACACTACAAAGTATGTCTCCCCACTTTCCCTGGTATGCAGTGATACAAACAAGCACGATTGTATCATGCTATTTTGAGTCACAAAATAATAAAAATTTTCATGTGAAGATGGAATATATATGCAATATGATTTGAGCCAGTGGACTGTGGTAGCAGGATTCATGAATTACAGTGTTCAAAAATAAAAGGAAAGCAAAGGGCTTTTTTTTTCTCATTTGTGATACCACAGAAGTACTTTAAAAAGCTGGCCTTTAGTTCCTGTGATGAGCTAAACCTGAAGAATGAACCAATCCAGGGGCCTATTTAAGGAGAAGGCTCCTGTCCTTCAGAGCTGTTTTTCATCCCTGCTAGACATATTGGAAATAACCCTGCTGCCTATTTGTTGGATCTGCTTTCCCAGGATATTTTGAGAAGCTGTCCTGCAAAGTCTCTATATCAAGTAAGCCCCCATGGATAAGATTCACATCCAAGCTAATCAAAAGCAAAGGCTGGAAGGGACTTGGAAGGCCCACTCAACATTTCCATGCTGTCCTTGAGACACATTTGTCCAAATGGTCCATAAGATTTATCGCAACAGCTGCTTCACTGCTTTGCCAAACAAACCTCAGCACTCCACTACCTGCAGTGTTACAAAGATTTTTCTTAAAGTGCTTAGCCCAAGTCTTTCTGGCTACAACTAAAATATGTTGCTGCTTTGTGACACCATAGAAACAGTGATCAGATGTTTCTCTTCTTGGCAAAGCACTTTTACATATTTGATGGTGTTTCCCCTTTGGAGTCCTCAGCCCAACTCTTGATATTTTTTCAGTTGCTCCTCAAAGGACTCTTTGGATTGTTTACTTCTGGGATGTCTCTGAGAGGTCCTCACTTTTCTTGATGTGCAGTAGCCAAATTTAAGTGCATCATTGCACCTGAAGCTGCACTAGTGCTTTGTAAAGCAGAAGGATGCCTGCAGATGTCCAGCAAGCTGTGCTCCCCAAGAGGAGCATTCTCCAGATACCCAGCACTAAGTCAGACATCTTTGCCACTGTGTGACAGGGTTGACTCACTCAGCCAGTGCTCCATTTTAATGCCTGCCTCATCTTTTGAACTGCTCCCTAACAAATTTTATTCCATCTTGTGCTTTTGCTTGATCATGGCTACCTAAATTTAATACTTTGCATGTGGCTCTATTAAATTTTCTTTTCTTTTTTTCAGCCAATTTCTTCAGCTTGTCAGATCAATTTGGATTCCAGCCTGTCCTCCAATTTGACAGCAATCTCTGCAGCATCATAGAATCTGTAGCTGTAGTAAGCTTATTTTATATTTCATCACCTAGCTCACTAAATGGAAAAAAACCCCAGTGTTTATAAGAGAGAACCTGTCACGAATGAATTTTGCATTTGAGATATCTTTGGATTTTAATGTTGAAACAGTAAACTCTCCCTTTGGTATGGTACCCAGTTATTTAGGCACCTATCTTAAGGTATTTCTCCATCGGAGGGTTTCTTACAACGAGATGACAAAAAAGTCACTGAGATCAAGCTGAACAGTCCTGCAAGGTGGTGTAAACATACCAGCTTACTGGCAGTTCTCTGCCCTATGCCATACCTGTGTGGCTACAGCAGGGGAGGCATCACCCAGGCTGCCACAGAGGTCTGAGGTACTCACGACTCAGAAGAGGTTTAGACAAACTCTTAGAGGATGCTGGTGGCTGTTCATAATGATTTGAAAGCCACCTGCTGTAGAGAGACCCTGATGATGGCTAGAGGCTGAGGGGTAGAGTAGAGACCATGCCCAGCATTACTTAAAAATACATTTTCATGGGTCATCTATTAATTGCGTTAATATCCACTTGTGGTGGATAATGAAAGTGGCCATGCTTTGGTCTAGATTTATCTGGCAGGTGCTGAAAACCAAACACCCAGTGAAATCTGAGCAGTATCCTCAATTCAGGCACTGACATTTTGCTGTCCCTTCTTTAAAGGTTCCTCAGCATTTATATAATGCATAATGTTATGTGCGAGTCGGTAGTTCTCGCTATGAAAAGGTGATACCTTGATTTCTATTATGTTTAAGTGGATTTTTCTTTTCTGTAAAACTGTAAGCCAGAAACATGACTGAAAGGCCAGAGTAAGGTAAGAAATGTTAATTTTCTTGTATGGTATATGTACTAAGTGAAAGCCAGAAATCAGAAGCTTTTCAATTTGACACATAATGACTGTCCTTAGATACTGGCCTGCTTTATTTATAAGATGTTAAAAATTACATTGTGAATACTCATATGATCATAATAAAATGATTGCCTGTAGAAGTGTGAATTCCATTTAGCCTTTACAAAGAAGCACTTACTGGGCTTTGTACTGCGTGGGCATGACCTAAGAAAAGACCTATCATTTGACTATGAAAACATGGCTTAGTTCCAGTGCTAACAACATCACTCTGCTAAAATAACTTTGGTGGGCACAACGACCTATAATTTTTGTAATATCATTGGAAAAAGTGTTTTCTTTACAGTAGTGTTAATTGTGTACAGGATTGACTTTTTTGTGTATATTAATAATATTGGTTTGATTAGCTATTTTTAACAAAACTCACAGAATTGTGAACAAGCATGTCTGGATGCTTCTTTCAGTGAAGGGTGAAAACACTCAGGTCCCACATTAGCAGTGTTCTGTATTCAATTCTATTATCTCACCATTTTGTTTTTTTATGTGAATCTCAACAGAGCAACCAGAGCCACATCAGTAATATACTATTAAATGGTACAAAAATATGATGATGAGGAAAATATGGCAATGGGCACTCAGAGTTATAACCTGAAAAATGCACCAATGAAACAGAAATTGTTCCTCTGACCCCATTCCCACTCACCCTGGTTACAAAGCAATTTAACTCTGAATACCTCAGTAGTAATTCCTGATTTTCACCAGAGTGAAACTGGCCCAGGGAATAATATATTTGCCATCAGTTCACACTGACTGTTACCTTTTCTTTACTTCAGCTGACATGTATGATGAGATTGACTATTTTCTAGGCTGTATCCTCTAACTTATGTCATCACTGACGGCAATAAAATGAAGAATGTAAAATGCAGCCATTTCAGCTGAATTGTGAGCTATGACTGCATGAGGTTAAGGGCTCATGACATGTATGCACGCTTGCTGCAAACATTACAGGAGAGGTGTTTTTGTATCAACTCCAAAAAATTTGGATGAGAGCAAGTGCCTTTTTCACTTTTTGGTTCTGTTTGCCTTGACATAATTCTGCTATCCAAAACCCCAAGGGAAAATGTTTCAACAAAGAGACAGTCTTCAGTGATTAAACTGTCGTGAAACAGAGATGAAGTTGGTGGGATTGATTGGCTCTCACTGTGCCTTGACGCAGCTGTGGCTTGGATGAGCAGGACTGGTTATGAGTCAATCTGACTAGGATGGGATCATGCCAGAGGTCAGGGAAACCAGCTAGTTAGAGGAGCACAGGCAGCTATTTTCTCCTTCAGGTTTTTTTTCTTAATGCTGGTGATTTGTGACACTTACTGAATGAAGAAAGTGTCCCAAGCATGGTCTTCATCATCATGGACCCTCATTACTTGGAGTGATGCTGCTGGGGTCCAGCACCTCAGCGCCTCCAACCCTCACCTTCAGCACTGCCAATGCAAGGACCTGAAGGAACTCTTTGCAAGAGACAGTCAAAGCCTGGGGACCACCCTGGTTTCCTAGGTTACTTGAGCAGACAGGCCAGGACCTCATTTTAAGGGATTCCTACATGGTCCCATTACTAAAGCAACTGAAAATCAGGGAAAACATAGGTAAAGGTGATGTCTGTCATTCCATATTTTGGCTCTGCCCCATTTTCTTCTTTGCACTTTATTTTATCCATCCTGAAGGAGCTATGTCTCTGCCTCATCAGATAGCGTCCTTGCGTAATAGCAAAGAGGTTTCAACTGCTGACTTTGAGACATGATGTTCTGCTGAGAAGTGAAGGAAGTGTACTATGGAGATAAATTTTTGTCTCAGTTCACTTAACTCCATGATTTGTTGACCAGCAAATGATGTAATGAAGCCTATTGATTCTCCCTAAGGGGCACAATGTGCAAGAAGGTACTGGTGACTTCTCTTACAAGGATTCGAAAAGATCTGGAAAGACTGTTGCATACTGATATGAAGAGACTGTTTTGAACACAAGCACATATCACTGTAAAGTTTAAACTTCAAACCTCTGAACTAATAAAATAAAACTGGAATGATGTGCATATCAGTAAAGGCAAGAAACTATGCCCATGTGGCTTGGCTTAGTGGTCTTTCTGTGCTGTGGGAGAATCCTTAAACAGGAATTTTAGGATTTAGCTGGGTTTTGTTTAGGAAGAAACTCAGCTAGGGCTGACCCAGACTGATGCTGCTTAAATTGAATCTAAGCTGTAGCTTCCATAAATCATGTTAGCAGAATAAAGCTACAATTGAAAGGTCTTGATTTGTAGGCACCAGACTGTAAATTAGCTACTGAAGTAGAGGGCTGTGAGTTTAAGAACCTGACTAGGAACACCCATCCCATATTACACGTATTTGGCAATAAGCCTCCATTAAGGGACCAAAGAAAACAACACAGCCGTGACTGATTAAGTGGAAGAGAAGTAATACAAAACACCCATCAGTTTTGTTGCTTCTAGAAAACCCTGAAGGGATTAAAGACATGAAAGGTAGTCAAGAGAGTCTGAATCTTGCCTTTTAGTAAATAGTCACCCTTCTGCTGGTGCAATTCCTAGGATTTGCAGTATCCTGAAAACATTCTCTCAAGCTCTTTGGGCAGATTCAGGCTCATACACACTTTTTCCGCAGTAGGCCACTCCCTCAGTTCAGTATGGGGGCCCAATTTGAAAGGTTAATTGTGAATGCCATGTTATAATCATCCACATCTATATCAATTAGCTTTAATGGTTGCTTGTGCTTAATATGTGGAGTTCAGCTTTGCATTTAACACACTCCTAAACTATCTGTAATTCCTCTCTAAGCTTCCTCTCTTCCCGCAATTACTTGGTTTCCTTCAGTACTCCTTCACCATAACATTTATTCTGTGCTTGTTGTTTTCTTCTCACATAGTCCAATAGGCTTATGGTACACTCTCTGTTTTAGTAAAGCCTGTTTCTTTGTGCTTGGAAAAGCTGCAAACAAATTGCATATTTCTTAGGTTGGGAAGAATGAATGTGGAATATCACATTAATCTCTAAGTACAGAACTTCTCAAGCATTCTCATTTTCACTGGAAATATATGTGGCATTAAAACTTCAGAGAAACTGAAGATTGTTTGAGGGTGGTTATCGAACAGCATATAAATAGCTGTTGGGAGCAAATTATGTCATGACAGCATCTTGTGATGTACTTTGTGCAGTTAAATGGTCACACAGCAATGCTGGCTAAAGTTAAGGGGGACTTTCTTCTGGAAAATGAAGTTTCTATTAAAAAACCCCAAGCATTTTGAATAATTGCTAACAATAACCTGGACTATAGTACTTCAATTGTACAGTTCAGGAACATTAAACCTCTTAACCTTTGAGTTGCCTACTTGATTTTAAATGAATATGGTACTTAAGATGATAACAACTGTGCAGCTTCATTCTTTATTAAGGACACACATGATTTCTCCCTTGCACATTAACACTCTCATTATAATAATAAAGAATGGCAAAAATACAGGTATCAAAAGATTATTAGTACCTTTTAGACATAGTCTTTTCACAGTTCCTGTTTCCAGAACTACACCACTCTAATTAGCGTAACAACTATTGCTACATTCAGAGTGTCAACAGTAACATTTGATGACACAGAAACCTTGAAGAGACTCATTTCACCCATTGTTCTGTCAAGACTTTGTTTGAAAAATCTGGTTTATGTCTGCTCTTCCCCTGTATTTCTTCTAGAGTGTGCAGAGAAAAGCAACAACAATAGCATCCATTCTCTGGGTTAAGGTGAATCCAACTATATATCATGGAGAAAATCTGCTTTCTTCCAGAACACCAATGCACAAACATACTGCATCCAACATGAACCATTCTGATCAGGTTAGATGTATTTGCATGGTAAAAGATCTCCACATCAAAATGTAGATGCCACACAAAACAAAAGACAGGCCAAGAAGAAAAACATGCTTTGCTAACAACAATAAAGACAGCTGAGCTTCTAGTAATGGATAAGATAGAATATTTTGATACAGATTCAGTTAACTAAAAATATAAAGTGTAACATTCCTACCATGGGACTTATAATAGATGCTGGCTGCATGAATCAAAGCTCAAGGACTTTTGAGAAGGGCGCCCAGCTGGACTGCTCCAAGCCTCAGCAAGGGGGAGGGAGGGAAGGCAAGTCACAGACACACAATGAGCTCTCAGGGCGGCCAGGCTGTGGCAGCCCATAGACTGTTGTCAGGGCAGCACCAATGCAGCTGTGAGAGATGAGATGAGATGAGCAGGGCTGAGCTCCCACAAAGGGCTCTGGCTGCCCACGTCCATCTGCATGCCCGGGGCCAAGTGGGTGCGGGAGGCACTGGGCTGCAGTCTGCAGCAGGGTGCCTCTCCCCTATCCTGTAGGATAACCCCAAATCTGAAACACAAGGCAATTTTTTTCCAAAATGAAAATAATTTTCACTTAAAAAGACTAGAGATGTTCTTACCACAAGAAAGATTTGATGAGCAGACACAGACCAGATTAATTACCCTGCTTGCAGCAATTCTATGCATCAAGGTATGGAGGGAGGAAAAGAACACTTGTGTTTTTACATAAACAGTGTAAGAGTTCAGCTCACCCTCAGGACACGATTGACTCTGACAGCCACATTCTAGCCACCCTTTTCTGTAACTTCAGGTAGTCTACAAGTGCAGAGGGTCTGATTTTTAGCAGAGGATTAAATATTGCTGCATAATCCTCACTGGACAAGCTCAATAAATAGATTATATTCTCTTCAGTTGGATCTCTCCCGGATTTATCAGCCTCTTTCTTTTCAAGTCCACACTTCCTTCAGATCACTGTTCCAGCATTTCAGATATTATCCTTATTTACATGCAGTGGATTTGGACTAGATTCACAAAAGGCTTACTCACCTAGCACCACTTACCTGCCACTGTATTTCTCAGAACCACCATTTGCATTCCCATTGAGCTGCTGCATATGCCTGGAGGTGCCTATTTCCCTGCCAGAAAAATTCCTAAATATCTCCCCTGAACTTGCCAAGGTCATAACAGTGTGAGCCTCCAAGCACCTAAATCACATCTAAGCTCTTTTGGGATTTGCAAATAAAGTTCCAGGCCTGACCTGACATGCATTTTAAGAGAACACCTTCCAGATCAGGCATCACACAAAGTACAAAGCTCAGTAAGAAAAATGATGGTGAATCTCTGGTTCAGAGCACCCATGCAGCATATGTGGAATGAGGTTCCTCTCTTTTGAGCAAGGGGAGCCTGTCTGTTTTACAGGCTCTGGTCTCAAGTAATTTCTGTGGTTGAAGGTGCTCCTGCTCTTGAAGATGCCCCAGTGGAAGAGTCAGTCAGGAGGTAATCATGGGGTCAAGTGGGGAGAAAAGTAGGAGAGAAATCAAGTGCAATCAGCATGGATGAAAACTAGCAGTGAACTTAGTGAACTTAAGTGAGAGCTACCCTCTTTCTCTGGCTGTTTTGCTCTGAGGGTAGAGGCACGGGAGACAATGCTTAGCAACTGCAGAAGTCTGGCAGAGGAGATGGTTGCCCTTCATTCTCTTGGGAATGGTGAAAGGGGGAAAAAGAGTTTTCTCTGTCACTTCAGGACAGCTATGTAGGTTGCTGAATACTGTTTGAAAGCATCCTCAGTGTCTGAACCCTAATTCCAATTGTATTCTAAGTGGACTGAAGCAAATTTCCAGAAACTTAAAAATATCACAAGGCAAATGAAAGGGCCTTGTATGTGTGTTGTGACTTCAGCACTACTTTGACAGATAACTGTCCCACAGATTCTCTGCTTTTTTTGTTAGATTTGTTGTGCTGTGAAAGACACAAAGACCAACCTGTACAAGAATTGATTTCTGGAATTCAAGTAATAATTATATTAATATTTATTAAAAAAAAATCCAAAACAGTTCAGATCAATTATGGAACCAGTCAGTGTAAAACCAATTTGCACAATCAGGACAGATTTCATAATGCCCTCTGGACTCAACTAGCTGGGAATAGAAATGTTGGAAAATTACTTCCAACCACATTAAAGATAGTGGCATTTGCATCTGATGTGCTCGGGGAAGATGTCCATTACTGTATCTCATTACAGGATGTAGGACCTGAGCCACAGTGAGCACTCCACAGCCCCAGATGGAGAAGAGCAACAGGGCAGCCATAGCCTGCATAAACTGTAGAAGCTGTTCATCCTGAGCACATTAACCAAGATTTTTCCAAACCCATCCACCAACACAATCAGTAGCACCTCTACTGAGGTAGAAATCTCTACTTTGTTTGAGATTTTACTTACACTGAAGTGAACGGAAAAATTCTTATTCTCCTTAGAATATTAAAAATTATTATTAGAATTATTAAAAAATCTACTAAAAATAGCTATTCTGACTTTGGTCAGAGACAACTCAATAGGTCATGTGGCAAAATTCACATGTAGCCTAGAAAAGTGAACAGGTGAAACCATCTTACTGGTGAAACTACTAACAAAATTTTTCAAATTTCAACAAGGCTAAAATCTCCCTCTTTATTTTGGTATGGATACAACCATGTGACAGGGGCCATGAGAATTTATAATTGTAGATGCTGTGACTGAAAGGTCATTCAGTCTCTTCTCCCAAATATTAAATAATGTATTCCTTAGTGATACCAGAAATGACTTGCAGCTCATACTGAATTCAATTATCTGACTAAAAAGGCCATGAGAATGTAAGGACATGCAAGCAACCTTCATCATTTATTTCCAGGTGATTTCCTGAAAGTAGTCACAGCTTGATCCTTTTGTGAGGTCCTATAACTCCCTTCTCAGAGAAGATGTATTTAAAGTAATCATCCATTTATGCCATTTATACCTGGCAGATAACTGAACACTAAGCACCATTTTAGATTTCTCTGATAAAAAAAATTGAGAGCGGTTTCTGTGAAAATAGGATTTCAATGATATTTTGGGAGAAACACTCTGCTTATACTGTTTCTCTAATTTAGATGATAAATTTCTACAAACAGACCATGAAAAAGTCATGTGTGAGGCTTTTGTGTAAGATCCTTTAAACATGGCTGGGGGAGAGGTGTCAATTAAAAAAACCTTTTCTCTCATTTTGCACCCAGGTTCCCACATTGCCACAGAAAGCAGGATTACAGTAGCACAACCAGGAGAGATGCAATCATGAATCAGATCCTGAGCTAACAGCCTATTTTAATTCATGTTCAAACTGTGTTAATTGGCAAAAGATAAAACATCCACACTGTTTGTTTTGCTGTTTGGAGCAAAGGGGTTTGTGTTGAAAACCGTGACTAAATAATAATTAACAGACTTCAAGTAATCAATCAATAGTATTTCATGAAAATAAGTTGTAAACTAGAGTATTGGACTCAGCTTTAAAGTTGGTTGGTGGGGTTTTTTTTTGGTTTGGGTAGGTTTTTTGGTTTTTTAGGACAGCAGTGGTGCAAAGCTAAAACTAAATCCAGGTTTGCACTTCATTAGCAATTCCTTATTGTGGTTTTACAATGTTAAATTTGTACAAACAGATTAAGGGTGGTTTTTAAGCTGTTCCTAAATAGCCTGGGAACTGAGAATTAAGTGCAGATTCTGCCCAACCCCTCAAAACCCAACACACCCTTCTCCAAGCCCAACACCTGCTGTTAAAAATACATCACACAATGGCTCTGATCTTACCTACCAGCAGATGTGAAGATGCCCAGAGGTCTCTCAGATGTTTGTGTTCCTGGGTCACGTGAGGGCACCAGGAAGGGGAGGGAAAATTATTCTGGAATTCCAGAGGTCACCACTGGACAAAAATAGTGAAAATTGCACACATGCAGAGAAAAACAAAAGGTTCAGAAATCTGGAAATTTGGCCAAGAAGCTTTACTGGGGACAATGTTTCATCCCTGAATTAAAAAGAAAATAAAGAAGAATACAGCAAAGAGATGAAAATATTGTTATCAGGAGAAAGAAAGGAGTCTTAGGATGGTCTCTAGCCTCAAGCTGAAAATAATTAAAGAGTTCTAGCCAAGTTAAGGGAAGACAATCCATTCTCCTAAGGCTTTTCTGGGTGAGCTCTTAAACACCTCTACCTGCATGTAGTTGATACATTTTTCAGGCTCTAACTAATTATTATCACTAATAATCTGCTGCATACTTTCGTTTTCAGAAGAATTTTATTTCCAGACCACCTGACCTGCATTTTCCTAATCTATACATTTTTAGCCAGTGAAAGCCTAGAATTTTGCCTATTTCACTTGTGTGGTCATCCACATGGTAAATTTGATTCTAGCAAGTTTATTCACACCAGACAGCCATTATTCAGAAAAAACTTTGTCCCTCACCCCACAGTGTTTGTCATTTCCCCATATTAGTTCTTTGTGGGTCTGCATCATTTATCTCGTGCAGAGGAAGGTCTCATGCAGTCCCTGCCAGGGGAAGCAGTGTTTGAAAGGCTCTTGTACACATGTGGAGGAGGATGAAAGCCTGGGCCACGCACGCACAACACATGGCAGCACTAACACTGCTCAGAGCTTCTCAAAATAATCAACTGAGCTGCAGTGACACAGCAAAATACATCATAATCACATCAATTATGCAATCACTATTTTGTGAAAACAAGCCTCTGGGATTTCTTTTTAAGTAATCAAAGAAATATCAGACGTGAAAACAATGAACCTTCCTATTACAAACGAGTACTTTTCCGCTGGGGAAGGGGAAAAAATAAAGAAGGAGAAAACTAACCCAGACAGGTCGTAAAAGTGTCTTATCCTGGCTTCAAGAATGTGACCAGCTTGTCGTCAGCCCTGGGAGAGGGCAGAGCTGCTCCGTGCCAGGTTACCTACGCCCCTCCCCATCTGTGGGTGCTGTGCTGGGATGCCACCAAAGTGACACTTGGGCCTGGTGGGAGGAGGGAGCAGCACTGGTTCCCACCGCCGTGGATTTTACACCTCTCGGCACCGCAGGAGCAGCAAGCGGATCGTGGTTCCTGCCGGGCTGCACGGGGAGGAGAGGAGCCTGCATCCTGCCTCTTGCATCCCGCATCCTGCCTCTTGCATCCCGCATCCTGCGTCCTGCACCCAGAGGAGCCCGCGGTGTCTCTGGCTGTGCTGCACGGCCCCACATCTCCATCCCCGCACAGGGATTTTGGCATGACCACGTGCATTTTGGTAAACGCTTTGGCGAAAGCCGGCAAAAGCCCTCACGAAATGCCCACAGCACTGTGTGCGCAGAGCCCTTACCCGGTTCCAAAACCCTCCTCCTGCCAGGCCCGTGGAAGGCTCCCAGGCCCTCCCGAGCAGGGCTGTGCAGGCCTGGGGGATGGGATACAGCTGCCGGAGCCGCAGCCTGGATCTGGCAGCAGCTTTGCTTTGGAAGGAACTATAAAGAAACGCTTTGCCCCGCAGCTAAAAAGCCTGATAAAAATCTGCGAGCATGTGAATGGTGAGGGGAAAAAAGGGTCAGCTCAGTTCTCTCCCTTCATTCCCTTCCTCTTGAATTCTCAGGTCACCCCTGGTGCCTGTGGCCGCTCCGTGGGGCAGCTGGGTGTTCCCACTCGTCTTCCCGTCCAAGGGCTGACTCCACGGGGAGCAGCAGGCCTGGTGTGCCAGAGGAGCCCGCGGTGCCCGTGTGCCGCTGCAGCAGCGCCCAGGGCTCCTCCATAGCTACCGTCCCACCTCAGAGGCCAGAGGTGCGATGTCTCCCAGGCACAGGGCAGGGATAAAGCAGGCGCCATGTGGGGCTGAGGGTGCCGGCCCTGGGCTCCCGCCTGCCCCGGCGCCCCACAAACCCCACCCCGATGGTGCACGCCGGGGTAATCCGGGCCCTCGGGGAAGGGATCTGGGAGCAGCGGGTAGCGAGGCCCAACCTTGCTGACATCAAGCGTGAATAATTGGGCTTTAATGTGGCTGGAAGGTGGGAGGGGTGAAGGCGGCAAACACACCACCTTTTCGCTCGGGGCCAGGGCTGCTAGTTCCTACCCTTTCCCTCCAGCTCTCCTTTCAACCTGGTTCTGGGGAGGCAGCCCTTCCCCAACCCTTGCAAAAGGCTTTGAGCTCAAAGGAATCTCATAAACTTGTTCCCCTGGCGCTCCCCGGGTCTCCCTACCTTGAAGTGGCTTCAGCTACGGCACTGCAAGGCAGCCAGGCTCCCACCTCATCCTATCCCAGGGAGATGCTCTCCTTGGGTTCCTCCTAGGGGTGACCCTGTGCGGTCTGAAGGATTCTCTCACCTACTGCCATTACATTTCACTGGGGGATTGGGTGCTTCTGGCCAGCAAACCCTTCTCTCCCTCCTCTGAGAAGAGAGAAATACCTATAATGCTCCTGATGCTACTTAAGGCACATTGTGTCTCTGACGGTGGTAGAGGGGATGTCCCCTGTCACCATCACTTGCAGCCCCCCCACTCTGCTGAGGTGCTTCAGTTTACGTTCAACAGAACAAGTTCTTCCCAGTTACATTAAAAGTGGGCAAGTGAGATATCCAGATTTTAAAAATATTAGGAGTTGAAAAAAAAAATTGTTTTTTCTGTGAGCTCAAAAAGATGGAAATTAAGGTGGTGGAAACCTGCCAAATCAGCATTGCCACCAGAGGAAACTACTCCATGCAGCTACCCCTTCCAGTAGAGCTCGTTCCTGTGAAACACAAGGTTAATAACATGACTGTATAAGCAAGCACTTTGTCTGACTTCGTATTAAATATTCCACCTGAAGTCTTCCAGTCAAATACAAAGAAAAGATTTTATATTTCATCCCCATCAATGCTTCCTCTCCCTCTGCTTCCAGCCTAGCTGCTTCTATTCCTCACTTGTATTCTCATTTGCTCCTCTCATTTTCTTCTACCCCGTGTGTTGCCAAAGTTACTTATCCCCCTTTTCCACAGACAAACTGTGAAGACTTGGCCCTTTGGATTCCAGTGTACTAATGGGCTAGCCAAAGGCAAGCAAACCAATACACAGAAACCCATTTATCTCAGAGTTTTTTTACTTACGCTTCCCTACAAATAAACTGCTTTGTTGTGAAATATTTTCGATGTGTCTACATTTCCCCAGCTCTGAAGCATGATGTTGGGGGCCATATGAAGAGGTGGGTTATCATGTTGAGTTTTCTTGCGTTTGAGTTTCAAGACTTTTCAGTCTTGCTATGGAGTACGGTGCAAGAAATCTCCCAATAATTATCTCTTTAGATTATGTTTAAATACAATAATAAATAATAAACAAAATAATAATAATAAACACAATAAAACATTAAATAGTAAACATACAGCTTAATTCTGTATGTGGAGGGTACTCCAGCTGGGTGCTAAGCATAAACCACTGCTACTGATCCCAGTGGAATGCTTTGCATACTCAGCCCTGCACAAGACACATCCTAATCACATATAAAGTAAAAACTATTACATGTGAGGGAATCACCCCTTCCTAAACATTTCTTGTAAAAACTTTCCAAAACAGTAAATCAAATGCACCTTTGACTAACACCTAATAGCAATTCAAAGCTTTTCGGTTACGGTTTTGAAGTAGAAAAAATAGCTGATTTTACAGAATGGAGGAGAAACGAGACATTGTATTGTATACAGCTCACAGTGTGAAAGCCAGGTAATGAATTCAGGTAGCCTGAAAGGAAAGGAAAATGAGTGCCTTATATACAGATGCTTCTCATAGTTCTTTCATTTACTGTAATTCTGTGTATATACAGGCATATTTCTGCACTTCAAACTTAGAGTAACTCAAAGGACAATGACAATAGGTTAAGATGCAGCTATTAAAAGAACTGGATCTACAGTTTGCACTCAGTATTTAGTGCTCTGAAATATCTAGATATCCAAAGAAAAGCAGGGGGACAAACTATAATAAGTTTCAGGGAATTTGTCTGGAATTTATCTGGCAACTTTCAATTTTGGGAAATTCTGCTTCTGATTTCAGTAACAGTAGAAGACAAACAAATATGGAAGCCCTGCTTCCCAGCCTGATACTCTGCATACTTGCAGAGTGAGGTTGAAGGAGCAGGTAGGGTGTTGGATTAAGACTCTCAGAAGACCTAGGAGGGAATTTCAGCTCTGTAGCAAACTTCTTTGATAACAGTAAGGAAATCCTTTAACCCCACTCTATCTCACTTCTGCATCAGTAACACAGTCTGGGCTGCAAAATTTCTGTGCTGACTTTCTTTTGTAAGCAAACTTCTCCATATCCACTAACATCCATCAATATCAGAGTTGCCAGGTACTAGTGCAAGGATAGCTCACATTTTACATGCACACATACTTTGCATAAAGAAAATGCAAGTGCAGGTGTAGAGCACGGGAGATGCCAACATTGGGACACATATTCTGTTGCCTAGTACAGCGCATGTGCAGCCCTACTACATGATCCACTGCAGCCACCTCTTCACTCTGATCAGCCTGAAAAAGCCCTGAAAAATAAAATTTTATGCTCAGTGTTAAAATAGTGTCAATGATGTAATTTAAAATGTTTAAAGGCATCGGTAGAGTCTTAACCAACACCTTGTCAACACAATAAAAATAGAGAGAAGAAGGAGTGGGCCAGATTCAGTGAATTTTTTTTCCTGTGGTCTTTTTAGAGAAGAAAGGGGCAAGGAGGGGGAGAAAGAAAGGTCCAAGTTGAATAAATGTAAATGTATGAATGAGACAGTTCTAAGCATACCCAGGTGTCTTGCCAGCTCAATGCAGAGAGGTCACAGAGAAATAGAATGTCTAATCATTGGAATAAACACAGCTGTGCATACTTACATTTTTCATACCTATTTTGCTAGTGGGGGAAAAAAAAATCATTCCTCAGATCAGAAGACTTTTCCCAGCCAGTTCTACCTCCCCCCCCTTTTTTTTTCTTAAGAAGTCTTTGAGTGTTTTAATTTTTAAATTTTATTATTTTATTTTATTATATTTTTTTTCCTTGGGAAAAATTTCAGGCTCTCCCTACTCCAATTGGTTGTCCCCTTTTAGATGATTATTGGTATTTGGAATGTTTTTGCCTTCTAAGCATCTTTGGTATTAAATTATACAGAATTGTGTGAAGACAATTTTTTCAGCATGGGTTTTAACACTTGTGGAATTTTAAGGTAGCGAAAAAGGAGACTAAAAGGATTTTTGGACAGCAAACACAAAACTGGAGGATTGTGTTTGAATAGAGCCAATGGCAAAAAAGAGTAAAACTAAATTTGCTCAATGCGAGGCACACAAAATACAGCAGGAGCAACTGAAGGTTATAATTTTTTTAAATTTCTACAAGCTGGAGAAGAATATTTCAAAACCTTTGAATTAATCATTAATATTTTGAATAGATATGTTGTTTCAAGATTTTATACAAATAAAATGTGGACCAAGAAATCTGAATGTAAAAAACCAAACGTGCCTTTGGATAAATCAGCTGGTCAAATAACAGATATTAACTCTCCTTGGAAACCTTACCCCACTTGTACTTGCTTTTAAGGAATTCATTGTCACAGCATTTTGCAAAGAGAATTTATGACAGAGTAGGAAGGTTTCTTTCAAATTTATTTTGAATAACTATTTTGAAACTATTCTTGAAATGTGGCCAGAAACCTGCTTTTAGCATGTCATTTGAAAACAAGGGGCTCTGCCACCAATTACTCTTGCAGTTACACGCAAAATACATATGGATAAAACTTACAGATACTGGTTTGTTACTGAGAAATATAGAAACTGCTATCTTAATTTCCATAAGTATTCCACATTTTTCTCTGATTACTTTTGTTTTATAACTTGACCAGAAATACTGCTCCAAGCTGAAAAATTCTTTTAATTTATAGGATGGGGGAAAGAGCTCTGTTCTTTTATTAAAACAATCTTGAGTCTGTCATGACTCAAAAATAAATTTTGTAAAATGAGATTTTACTGTTGTTTTAAGAATGTGATACATTTGCTACTTTGGCGATTGAACGGGTGAATGCATTTTCAGGGCTTGATGGTTGTCTGAAGCCTGATAATTTTCAGCCTCCCTGAACAGCTATTTTGTCTGCAGCAGGCAAATGTTCTTCATGAGACTGCTCCCTCCCAGCTGAGAAACTATCACCCCTTTCCCAGCCCATGGGATCTCCATGCAGACTGCTTTGCAGTCACAGAGAAGCAACTGAGTAAGAGGGAAAACTGGCACACTCAGCTCCCCTTGAAGCTGGACCTGGCTGACCTGCTACCTCTTTTGGTGTAGCAGACATTAATCAAGACAGCAGGATTAGATGGGAGCAATTTTGTTGATGTGGCTTTCCATCTCTGGAAGTGCCCTAAGTGCTCTTTCCTGGGGCAGCCATGGGCATGGCAGAGAGATGGGTTGGACACAGGAGATCCAGGCAAAATCCTGAACTGAACTTCATAGCAAAATCAAAATAATTTTTTTTTCCCTTGGAAAAGTGGAAACAAAAGGACAAGCGACAGAGTGAGATCATTATGGCTAATTCTCTTCTAAATATCCAGGCCAATTCAGATAATGTTATAGCAAGGGCCATATTGAAGCAATTTTTAAGTAACCTTTCCCACCTGCTTCTGCACAACCTTATCACTGTTTTTCCAACCCAAGAAAGCAAAACTCCTACCAGGAGTGCACAGGACTTCAAGCAGTGCACAGGGTTTGCAATGTGCTCCAACAGCAGATCCCTTGAGCACTCTCGGCAAGTGAAGGGCTCTGCTTTGCCTTTTGGGGTAGAGCTTCATAGTTGTGTGCTACACAGGTTTTAAAGGACATTTTTAAAAACCACACTGCTGGCAAAAAAACCACATGAAGTGAAAACATATCTTTAAAATGTATTTTTAAACAGTTTCCTCACACAGTGGAGTTCATTGAATATACAAATAGCTAGTTGTAAGTAACTGGGAGACTCAAAGCTACGTAGCAGATCAACTGCTCACAGGCAGGTTATATCCAAAGCCAAACTTTCATTAGGTGCACTTAAAACTTTGCAAATTTGCAAACTAGAGCCTGCTTTGTTATATCAATGACCCAATGCAGCTGGTAAATTCTGTAAGTTTAATTTGAGTCTTCTCTGTAGTAAGAACAGGTCCAAACACTTTTTCCATTGTAGCAAGGGAGGATGAGGTGGGTGCTGAACTTCCTGAAACACTGAGACCGGGGGAGAGCTCAGCAGAGCAGCAAGAATGAGATATCTGTGCAGGCTGCCATGTGGGGAAAGCCTAAGGTATTAGGGAAGTTCAGGCTACCGAAGAGTTGAGGAGAGTAAGGAAATATATCTAGATGTAGAAAGGAAGGGAGGGGCCAAATAATCTCATTAATCTATGGGCCCTGAAGAATAAGTAATAGAGTTTGAATTACAAGCATTACTATAATATGCAAAACACATTCTGTTACAAAGACAAAGGAGAAAATATTGTCAGGGCATGGGACCAAAGTGCAAAGGGCTTGATTTATTTTCTAGCTCTGCTATAGATTTCAATCATGTCTTCAGCTCTTTCATAACTGAAGGAGGTTCCAGGAGGATCAGTGAGTTAATACAGATGTATACAAGTCTTAGTAGAAATAGAGATTGAGTTTAGGTCAAATTCAATTTTATACCCATATAACCACAACTACAAAAACCCCTTACTATTTCTTTACAGTAAAGGCCTTATAAGAAAGACACAGTATCAGATAAACCACTTCTTGTGGACAACCTATTCACAAGTCATTCCTAGAAAGCATTATCCAGGGTTATTAGATAATTTCTGGTTCTCTGACGTAGCAGCCAAAACTAAGGAACAGTTTAAATGATGTTCTAAAAGATTTAAATTCTTCTATATGGAAGAAAAAAAATTTTGCTTTGCTCAGTATGAAATATTCCTTTTGGTCACTTCTAAAAGAAGTGCATGAGGCTAAAGTTGCAGGGAGGGAGAAGGAGCCAACGTTTTCAGCTGTGGAACTCCTTATCTGCCAGGCTCCAGCATCCCAAGGCAAGGAAGCTGCCAATTTTTCTTACTGGCACATTTCCACTTTTTATGTTAGTATTTAGATTTTTTGCTTAGGGTAAGGTGTTTCACCTTTGGAATCAGTGTTCTCCCCACCAGCCTCGGGACACATGTCCACTTGCCACTCCTTATGGCTACATGGTGTGGCAGCATCCCATGCAAAAAGCTCTGCCAGCAGAAAGGCATGCCAGAGCCCCTACTTGGAAACACAACTGTGTCAGAGACGTGCCAGAGACTGGCACAGTGTTACCCTTTCAGGCAGATATGAGCTTGAGTTCAGTTCAGCTTATAAGACTGTCCTGGCTGTTGACTAAAAGGGGAACAGGATCATCCCCCTCTATTTAGGCTGTCTGGCAAAGCTAGCTTTCCTGCTCCCAAATGTCATTTTACTGAAATTGTTCATTGAGCTGAACTATCCAGCTGGAATGAGCTAGTAGAATCAGTCTAGCCAAAGTCAGGAGGGATACTGATTTATTT
This sequence comes from Acrocephalus scirpaceus scirpaceus, assembly GCA_910950805.1. Classification (NCBI taxonomy): domain Eukaryota; kingdom Metazoa; phylum Chordata; class Aves; order Passeriformes; family Sylviidae; genus Acrocephalus; species Acrocephalus scirpaceus. The sequence goes on from OU383773.1 coordinate 128,377,756, forward strand.
TGCCCAGCAATTGAAAATCAGCAAAAGTAAGGAATATCACAGTTCATTATCATTACAAGTTATACATGCAACTTAGAGAAAAGGCTACAGAACAGAAAGAGGGGTTCTTTTAAGAAGGGTAATTAACCCTCAAAACAGGTCAGATAGGAATGAGGTAGTCTCAGTGACTTCTAGCCTTCAAGTCATGATTGTCTGTCTTTCTGAAATGCTGGCTATAATTCAAGCAGAAGTTAAAGGCCCCATGCCCAAATTATTGGGTAATATTTGATGAATTGTGCTGTACAGGTTAGAGTAAGTACTCTTGGTACTCTATTAGGGTCTTAATACTCCCAACAGCAGACGACTTGAAAATCAAGAGTATGACTGTGACCATGACCAGCTTTACTCTTAGCATTGCATTTAATGTGTCACACTGAAGGCTTCCTATGAACAGGAATTCACTGGAAAAGTGATCTCTGGTTTCATTTATATATTGAATTAGTTGAAGATAATTGTATGATTATTCATTTTCCATTCATTCTCTGGACTCTCACTATCGATTTAACTTGAATGACTTTGAATAAGCTTGAGCTCTATTGAAATGGAGCATGCAGAGATAAGAACATCAGCACACAGGCTCACACTTAGATTACAATGTGAATTAAAATCTGGCTTGTTGTTCTGCTTCCAGGATGAATGCAAACAAAATCACTTGAGGCACCACAGAACCCCAAGCAGTGTAGATTTTAATTCTTAATTCCCCCTGACATCCTCTTGGCTCTGTAGGCAGTGCTCTAACTGCCAACAAGAAGTGAGTTGGAAATAAATAAAGATACATGGTTCTGGGATTTAAGCTAATTCCAGCCAGTTTGTGGAGATGACAGAAGAGAGAACTTTGAAACCTCTGATCTCTTAAGAAGCTGGTTATAGCCATACCTAATGGAAAAGGGATGTGGGCCAATTGCTCCATGTTGTGGCCCCAAACTGAGCAGGTTATTATGAAATGCCATTCACTGTTGTTCAGCTGGTGTTTCAGGGCATGACTGATCCTGAGTTTACTAGTATGGTTTGGATAGATCTGAATGCCCTGAAGTAGCTTGCTCCTACTTCCTGGTCAATTTGCACTATGGATCTGGTGCAGTGCAGAGGCTGTCCTGGCCTCTTCTCATGGCAGTATCCAGTAGAGAACTGCTGGCCCCAAACTGGAGTGAGTCAGTACAGAAGTTGGCTTCGCACATGTGAGACTGACTCATCTTCCAATTACCGAGAAAATGGCTTTATCCAGGAAATAACCTACACCATCAAGGCCTTTTCACAAAAGATGCTTTCCTCAGTGTCATTCATAGAAAACTGTTCAAACACACTCTTAAAGCCAAGATGGGTTAATCTCTTAGAAAGCAAGATTATGGCATTGCGTGGAGAGCTTGCAGGCTCAGGAACACACATTTTCCAGTGGAGCTACCAGGCTGCAGGTGAAAAGTGAAATGCCAAGCAGGGAATTTCAACAGAGTCCCATAGGGAGGAGTCTGAAATCCTGTCAGCTGTCAGGGAGGGGTTAGTCTAACAAAGGCTAACTATCCCCTCTGAATGACCAAGCAGAGAAAAATCTTACCACCCTGCACTCTAACCTCTGCTAGTCCCATAGCCAGAGCAGAGGGCAGCTTATCCTGCAGTATCCAGGCACTTCCAAGACTGCTTCTGTTCCCTGCCTAGAAGGCATGCAGCATTTACTGTAAAGAACATGGACAGTACAAAATACCAAATACAAAATAAAGAAAATTCTTCTGGGGAAAAGGAATGCTCAGTGAAACCGTTGCTTCTGTGGTGCAGCTGCTGGATCCTGTGGGATATTGATGAACAGCCATTTGTGGATTAGTAGAAAGAACCAGCACTGTTGTTATCAAGATAAAACTATTCAGGTGTGAATTTACCATTCCATTAAGACATAAAAAACTCCTGACAGCAACTTCTGAGCACATCCTATTTTTCTTTCCTCCTCAGAACTGTGGTAGAAAAACAGTTTATTGATTTCTGCTAAGAAATCAAATGTTGTTATAACTCTGAAGGGTGTCCAGTTACAGAGAAAATCGGTGGTAATCGGAAGCTTCGTGCAGACCTCGCATGACCCTGCTCATTCCAGCACAGAAAACTGTTTTTGTCTCACTTCGAAAGAAACCAGACAAACCCTGCAAGGTTACTTATAATCCTGACACCACTCTCAGATTTGCCATATGCTGGGAACATGCCTTCTTGCCTATTTACAGTATATAGCTGAAGGACTTTGTTACAGCCCTGATATTTGGCATATCTTAAGCCTATTTAGAACATCAACACCATCAATCACTTGGTACGGGGCCGAGCAGCTGGATGAACCTTGGCTATCATGTGAAGGCTATTTGTCATCTGGGCAAGTCTGTTTGGCGCATAACGCTCCAGTCCCAGAACAATTTTCCCTCTCCAAAAATATTCTCTTTGATTCAGGAAGCACGTGATTAATAACAAACAAGGGTTTAAAGATGGAGGTCAAGGCTGAAACCTTAACCAAACAAGTGCATTGCTTATTAATGTTTGCCTCAGTCTTCAGATATTCCCTTGAAGAGCACCCTTGGTGGAGAAACACAAAACTCTTTCTAAATAATGTGAGATTTGAGAGATCTTCATGGCCATTGCCACCACAGAGGTTTTTCTCAGCTGTGACAATGCTGTTTGTACAAACTTAGCCAGACAAGAAATGGATAGCAGGAGCCCACATTTAGGATGAACTATGCACACATTACATTCCCATTCTCATTGAGACGAGTAATACTCAGCACGTCTGACATTTAGGCAATTAACCCTCTCTTTAAAATAAGAAATATTAGCTGACATATCTTAACCATCTATGTGAGCCAAAATAAGAACAAGGGAGTTTACATAAACAGTCTTAGCATGTTTAACAAGCATGTAGCTAATGATTTAATTTTTTAATCCTCAACAATAGAGACTACTGGATATAAGCAAGTGCTGCATCATTTATGCCTATGCTGTTAATGAAAGACTAGTAATTAGTGGGTGACTAAACTTCAAAAGAACATATTACTTCAATACATGGTGTTGTAAAAGACAGATTCTCCCCAGCCATCTGCAGAGCCAGAAGGAAAAGGGAAGAGAAAAATATTTTGAAGCTTGCCTTGTCAATTAAAGTATTTTGTTCTTATCTTCAGCACCACTTTTTGACCTCTCTTCACCACTTGTCTCCCCATCTTTCCTGTATTTGTTAGTTATCTATTCTGGTTTAGAATGTAAATAGAGGAGTTTTGTGTCACTATATTTTTATAAACAGATTCTGACATAACACAGTGTAACCTAAAATCTGAGTGCTTTGAGGTTTTCTGGGTACAAGGCATAGGCAATGGTTGTGCTTACAGGGATGACCCTGTTAAGCAGTGACAATGCATGCAACAACCAAATTTGTTAGCACTCATTGTTACTAAAGCAGGGTGAGTGACCTTGTCATATTTAACAGTTCTGAGCAGACACAGCAGTGGAGATCCTGAGGGCAAAACCAGAATTTCCATTAGTGATGTAACAATATACTGACATAATTAACCCCTTTTCTGCTTCCAGTGGCTTGAATAACTGCATAGTCCAGCTGGCAAACTCCGGATGCTTGGAACTTGTGCAGCCAGGATTTGTAGGAGCAAAAACCAAAACAGAAGTTGTAAGCATTCTGTCTTGCTCCCGAACAAGTGCAGCATTCAGAGGGGAGTGTGGCTTTAGCCTGAGAGCGGTCACGCTAGCATGGATGCCACCACCTCCATCTTCCAGCGCTGCTAGAACAGCAGTAGCAGACACAAAGGGTACAAGTAATGGCAAGAAGCAACCCAAGGATTTGGCAAAAAATGCTCATTTCTAACCGCGTTTCAAATGGAGCTGAAAACCCTAGGGACTGAAGAGTGAAATATCTTGTTTACAGTTAAATTCCTGATCCACGTAACTAAGCAACAAAGCACTGTGGCTCCATAAAATGGAAGCAAAGTTAATTTTTTAACAATGCCACATTACCTTTGTACATCTTGTTCCTGCTCTCCCTCAGGGTCTTACATGAATGAATCAGAAAATTGCTCCCTTATGTGAGGCTTGTGTCTGCACCTGCATTAAATTCATGTCAGAGAGGGGTGGAGGAGGCAAACGTTTGGAGCACCAATAGCATGGTACTCCTGGATTTCAACTCACAGCCTGTCCAACATGACAATTGCCTTTAATAGCTGTTCAAGGCACTACAAGAAATGAGCCTTGCACCAGTGGTGGTCCCTTCAGATAAAAAAAAAGAAAAAAAAAGAAGAATAAAACCAATCTGGGATCTTGTTGAGTTTAATGCATGCCTCCCATATGGCTGGTCATCTCCCTGCAACCAGTCAGAGAAGCAGAGTCCGTGCAAAGGAGAATTAACTATGTTTACAACATCTTTGTAAATAGAAGCACTTTCTGTGCACTGGGCTAATATTTTTCATGGTAGAAAACTGGAGTTTCAAGCTGTTGTATCTGGGGCCTGTGGGTGTCTCAGTGCTGGATTCCTGGACCAATGCCCGCAGCCCTGGTCTGGCTTTGGGCCAAATCAAGAGCTGAAAGGGGCTGTTCTCTGGTTCTGGTTTTGGATGTCGCTTCCATGATTTTGGCACAGGCGAATCAGAATGCAAGCTCAGCCTTGAACCCCAGCATTAGGCTAAACCTAATATGAAACTTCAGCCTGCTTCACATTATTCCTGCTGGTTAATTCCAGCTGTTAAACTTCTCCCCTCACTACTGAGCCAGAGAGTATTTTGTTGACAAATTTGCCATGCATTTCAAGGAAAGCACAACCTGGCCAAGGCTTTGGGGTTATATACTTTTTTTCCACTGCAGGAAATGGAAGTGTTGGCAAAAATATTCACTGTTGTTTAGGATAAGAGCGTGTTTGGACATATCCAGTTTTAAGCGGTCTGCTTAGTCTGATACTCTTGATATATGAGACAGCAAAGAAATATGTCTAGGAGTCTTGGAATGAGGCATCTTTTTTATAAGATGAGTGAAATACACACGAGGATGAAATATTACTTGCATATTACCACCAAAGCTGGTCAAAATTTACTCAATTGACTCCAGATGTGGGTTTCTTCGGCAATTTTAAAGTTAGCACTACTGTAACTAGGTGTGAGGCCAAGGCAAACTACTCTAGTGCTTTATGGCACTTGGAAGCTACAGTAGTCAAATCAAAATATGTTACAAGAGAATCAGTTTCTTTAAGCTTAACAGCAGGAAGGATTTAATATACTGAATACAGCCAACCCATCTTCATTTGAAGGAACATAAAATAAATCCTTACCACATTTGTGACTTATTATTTGCATAAAGGGCCCAGTTCAAGAAGCAGATCCTTGATATTACTCATGCAAATAGGGCCCTACAAGTCCTCATTACATTTATTTTATTTTATTTTATTTTATTTTATTTTATTTTATTTTATTTTATTTTATTTTATTTTATTTTATTTTATTTTATTTTATTTTATTTTATTTCCATGAGATTACAACTATGATTAAGGTGAGCATGCACCTCCATGCTCTGCTGATGCAGGTCAGTCATCTGAATATTCAAAGCTACTTTTCAGCACTTATTAAGTGCTTAATGAAAGATACTAATTCCATTTTTTTTCTCTTTTCTTCTGTCTGCCTATTCTCCTTGTAATTAGGCACTCTGTCTAAAAAGCTTCACAAAGGAATCCACTGTAGCTCTCACCAGCAAGATGTTTGACTCATCCTACAGTGATGGCACTGAGTCTTTTAGCATCTTATCTATTCACTAACCACTTATAGTTGCAGTGGCACAAAACATTTCAGTTACTGCCTTAACTTATTTCTTTATTAAGCTGTGAGAGTGATCCTGTCACAAAAGTAAGGAACCTCTTCAATGCTTTCCTAATGAACAGCTGACGCTTTCCTGCACTCCAGCCCAGTTCATGTTGCTGAAGCTTAAGTGGGCAATGCCCATCATCTGCCATGCTCAAGGCAGAGAGGGTTTCCATAGGAATAGACATTCAGATCATCCTTGATCCACTGACACCGCTGTGGTGATTAAAGGAGAACATTTCCCCTGCAGTTTCAACCAGTTTGGCTTTTTCCACTGCAAGGCTGGTAAGAACTTACTCTAAAATCCCTAGGTCCTGGACCAAAGATGTTGCCACCTTTTCTGAAGTTGATTTGTCTGCTGTTGATTTTGTCGGCACCCTAAAAAATAAAAAAGTGGAGAGAAAATGATTTAATTTAAAGTAAGAACCTTGATCTGTGCAAACCAGCCTCCTGACTTTTAATGCTGGCCATATTGCAGTCATGCTAGGCTGGAATGACAGACATGCTCCACTTTAACCATGGAAAAACTTTCCGTGGCTGCAAAGGAAGAAGTAAGATTTGCCACAAAATTGCACAGCAATCTAAGTGTTTAAGACTTTCTCTAAACCACTCAAAACCACCTCCTGTCTGTCTGACATTTCCAATGTGGGCATTTCACAAGAGGATAATTTTAATGTATAATTTAAGGTGGTCAGGTAAGTGTCTTTTACTATATGTCATATAGTAAAGGTTTAAAAATAAAACCTGAGGTCATTTAGGGGTTTTGACTGACCTTCTGTTGAAATAGTTTTATCAGAAAACTGCCTTAATATGTGCTGGTGATGTAAGGACACATCTTCAGCTGGTAAAAATCTGTTTGTAGCTCCACACATGGCAGGAGGTCTTGGCCAAGACACAATAATCTCATGCAAATTTCCCCTGATGATTTTAGAACTCTTTAGTTCTTTAATAAAGCATCACTTTCATAAAAGTTTAGCAGAGATGTGAGTAGCAGAGAAAAGAAAAAAATGACACTAAAATAGAAAATATTTTACACTTAAGAACCCTTGGCATGCTACACAGTACTATTTGATTAAGTGAAGTTGTAATACAAAGACAAGGATTAATCACACAAAAGAGCAACATAATTAATTGCAAAAGCTGAGGGAGAATTTCAAGAAAGAATGCATCCTTTCATTTAGCTTACAAAAATACAATTAGTAATTATTACTGATTTCCTGGAGAAAGTCCAGAGCAGAATTAAAAATATCTTGAGTCACAGGGAAGTTCATTGGTCCATGGGGACAGACATGCTGGGCTGAGGGAAGCTTATATTTGTTCAGCAACTTCTTGTTTTTAAAATGATTTCTGCTGAATTACATATGGAATTAGGAACACTCATGATGGGGTCTGTGCCAGGACTGGGGAACTCTTATTTTTGAATGTCCATTATCTATTTTAAATAAAAAGTAAATCGGATTTTTGTCTGAAAATTTTGTAAGAGCTGCTGTTACAAGTAATACTTAAAGGTCATTGTAATCCAGAAAAAATCGTTACAAGCAATCAGAAAAGCCATGAGCAGATCAATTTTATCTAAATTATTTTAGCTCACATGGGGCAAATTGATGCATTTCAGAGGAACAATATCTTTAAAAAATCTATCTACCTGGGATCATCTGATCAGCCTTCATATTTGTTCCAGGCTGCATATACATGAATTCTGTTCAGCCACAGGCTTCAAAGCAAAACTTGCAGTTGATGTTACCCGTGCAGGGGGCTTGTTTCATTCCTCCTTTCCCAGGACAGAAACAGCTCGTGCACAGGAGCTGCTGGCTCTTCAGGGATGTGGGAGGATGCCACAAACACAGAATCTGAAACACACCCTTTTAAAGACAAAACCCACCCACAAAAGCATTTGGCTCTCTATCTCCACACTTGTTTGTGGCCTTTACTTCCACAGGGTATATTCAGCAGCCCCTCAGGTCAGCAGACAGTTTTCCAGTCGACTTTGATAGGGATTGAATCATACCATAATGACATGCCTGAGGATGACCAGCAAATCCTCCAGCCTAGCATCTCAGATTCATGCAAAATGCTCAGGATGAGAAGTTATTGTCTATTGAAATTAGTGGGGAAAAATTAATTGACATCAGCTAAGAATCTGGTCACGCAGTTTCCAAGTGCATGGAATATGCCTACAGAACCACACTGGTGTAAACACCAGCAGATTCAGATAAAAAAAGTTAGTCTGGGAACACCAAGATTGCAGTGAAATGACTCATTGCCTGGACTTTCAAGCCAAGCTGCATGAGAGTTAACGTCCAGGCTTGCTTCAGATACTGTCTACCTTCAAAGGCACTCTAAGACAATTCCGTTTCTAATGGTATATCTCTATTACACTATTAAAAAAGAAATCAGTGCCAAACTTGATCCTAAATTCATAATGAAGCTTGGCCTACTGGTTACAAAGAGCTAGATTGTGGTCTATAGCCCTAATGTTTTGCTACTGGCTGAGAGATGCCCTCTGCTTGAGAGATCCTTGGTGGGAGCAGAGCCAGCACAGTCAGATATGTTGCATTGACTCCCACACAGACCAGCAGAAGGGACAGGTGGGGGGAGAAAAGGGAGCAGGAACAAATTATTTTGGGGCTATTCCCTAATGGGAGCAATCTGAGGAACCAGAAGGTTCCTCAGGGACGTTCTAGCCTACCCTTTGGGTAAACATGGCATAAAACAATCCCTAAAACTTGGCAGTCACAAACACCTCCATGTGCACCTTTCCCACTGAGTAGAGTCCAGTTTGCTGCTACCCCAAATTCTTCAGCTACATTATTTTATTTCACTGTAGCCAAGTGTCTTCCTTTGCTTACTTTCTATGCTGCTGTTGAATACAGGAACATTCGTACATCTTCTGTGGTTCATGAAAGCAAAAACAACCCATTGTATTTAAAGTTCCAGGACCACAAGTCTCTCCAGAAGGATGTCATTCTGGAAGACCAGAACTGATGTAATTCTTTTTTCAGGTGAGGAACAGATGTGGTAGTTGTTGTAAGGCCATCTTAGCAAATGCCTATGTGAAGTGGCACTAATGAAAACACAAAGTATTGAGCAATGATCTGCTTCATATAGAAATTGTCAGGGAGATTCCTGTACTTAGAGGGAGGTGGACTGGGTGTTCTAATAGATCTTTTCCATCTCAGTTTTTTATCACTATGATTCATGCTAATTGTTAGTGGGAAATCACTTAGTGTCAGTAATAGAGGTGACACATTCATTTCTTTTTAGTCATTGCACATATATTGTATTTGAGGTGAAAGAAAGGGTTTATTTCCCTTCTCCTTTCCCCAGAAGCATGTTTGGATTTAATGCATAAATAGTCTTTCTTCCCTTAATCTGATTCACATGACAGTATGTATTTGCATAAAGCTTCTACTTGGGAAAACCATTCAAACCTTTATCTAGAGAGAGTAGACATGTCGCAGAATTATGTCCTGCTTTACAAGACAGCTTCTTTTTTCCCTTTTTCTGACGCGTTATTTGTAGCATATGCTAATTTATTATAATGGTTATTAAGAGCACAAGACCTTGCCTTTCAGCTTTCCACATTTCCCCAGGCATACCCTAACATTCCTCTCTTTTCAGCTGTGCTCGTCTTCTCCTGTCAGGAAGTGAAGAACAATTAACACATACTGCAGATAAAAATGTTCACACCAACCCACTCATTATTTGTTGTGGCTACAGCTCCAATGTGCTTTGTGCTTTCTAGACATCCAAGCTGGATCTGCTCTAGGAAGAATGTGAATTGTAACATGCCATAAAGCTGCTCATTTTCACCACACCAGTTGTGGTTGGTCAAAGGGACAGTACTATAGTTTAGCCTGAAATCTATTGCTGGGCCAAATAAAGCTCAGATTCAGACCTGGCACCTTAAATTCTTCCAATCTCTGCTTCAGAGATACCAGTTGAGAGAGGATGACGAGTTAAGTCAGGATACCAATTGCTCCTGTTGGCTTTCTTCCATCTTGAGTTAAAGTCTTACACCTGGTTTCTCTATTCAGGAGCCCCTAGACCAGGAGTGAAAAAGTCTCCCATTTCACTGCAAACACCACCAGTTCCCTAACCAAGGAGGAAGGTTTCAAACTCCCATCCTACCTGCTTCCTAAATTTCATGTGGAAAAGCTCCTACCTGAGAGGGAGTCCATACTCTAAAGCTTTGAGCTGTTGTCAAGTCAACAGAGTCATACTGGGGAAAAGCTAAGGCCTGACTCTCTCTCTGACTTCCATTTTGGCCCCTTTTTAGTTCTGGGATTCATGGCAATCTCATTCTGAACTCTGACAAAATGTCATGCATGTAAAAACTCATATCTGTGGATATGCAACTGAAGGAAAGAGACCCAGTCTATGCAATCTCAGATTTGAAAAAGTGTAGCCTAGGTATACATTAATAATCTAGATATAAATTATTATAGATTATATACATTATTATAATCTTTATAATTTAGATATGTTTAATGGATTTTATTATATGATAAAATTGCCCTGGACATTTTCATGAAATCAAGTTTCTTTTGTCCCAGTCCTGAAATAAAAGTTTGAACAGATCCCGTATCAATATTTTTCCTCTTGATAAAAATATGCTTAAGAAAGCCAAAATCCATTAAAAAAAAATCACTAAGATGTTACTTTCCATGGAGTCACAAAGTCTCAATTTGAAACAATATTTACTATCATAACTGAATTTTAAAGTATCTGCTTGGGAAAGAGAAGTATAGATAGATGTGATATCAAAATTAAATCAAAAATTAGAGTTGCAATAGATTAACATCCATTCAACAGAGAGGTGGAATTGCGTCAAAGGGTTTGGTGACACCATAAACCACAAAAGCATAAGCCAATTTTCCTCTCTTATGGTGAGATTTTGAATTTGCAGCTCAGCTGAGTGGCTCTTGACTAGCACAGCAGTAAACATGGCAATACATCACTGCATGCATGTTTAGATACCCACATAAAATAATTTGAAAGAAGTCAGAGGAATGCAGGTAGGTACTTTCCAATGAAATGAATGAAGGTAACACTCTGAATCCAACTGTTGGTATATTAAAATCACAGTTATTTTTACATAATTCCACTGAGATAATTTGTGATGGTAATGGTTTTCAGAATGGGACCCTGTATTTTCAAAACGTAGCAACAGTCCCTTATTATCTGGCATATTTAAAGTGCATGCAAAGTAAAGAAGGTGAAGGTTAAATATTATGTTCAAAATTTAGTAATTGGGAAATGAATCCTTTAAAGAGGCAGAAATGATTCTGTGGGAGGCATGTATTGTCCTTCTGCTGCTCAGTGCAACCTTTCCATTCCTAATTATTCCATGTTGAGTATTATGTTACAAAAAGGAAAAACTGTTATGTATTTGCAGATCCAATTAATTTCTTAAGGAAAGTGGTCTGTTTCATCTCCAAACAAGTACTTCTTAAGGAAAGGAGAAGCAAGGTAAATCAGAGAATTCCTCCATTATGAACAAATAGTCACTGAAGTTTACAATTCAGAATCACTTTGGTACCCAACATACTGCAGTATTGAGTTATATCTACTTGGCTGATGGAGATAACCATCTCCTTGGCTGATGGAGATAACCATCCACAGGAAGACTTTGTCTTGCTTTTTAGATATGGAGAGCTGTCATTACCACAAAACAACTGCAATACTGTGCTGCTTGGACAGAGCTAATGGCCTATCTGTAATCAAGTTATTCTGCTCAGCAAAGAGAGACACAAACCTGTTTTGAAAGAGCAAACACCCACAGTACTAACCACACTTCCAGCTGCCTTACACCCCATGAGTCTTCCACCCTTGGATGAACCTGGGGTTTCATTTGATGCCTGCAGTATATTCTGTCATAGACTTGTATGTACAGAATGCAGACTCCTCAGTAAGGAGTTCTTTCCTTCTGCATCCTCACAGTCCTGTTCTAACTTAATCCAAGTCCTAAAGAGAAATTAGACAAAGGAAAGAGAGGAAAAATCCACCAAAAAGGGAGCTCCTGATAAGCATACCTCAAACATATTCCTTTGTATCTCCTGTAGTGAATCATGTACCCAGCTCTTGTGTATAAAGAGCTGTCTTACAATAAGCAAGCATCTTTCCCAGAGGAGTAGGGGCTCCACTAAGGCACAGGTTGGATTTCACCCCATCCACTCAAATTTTTCTCCTGTTTTGTTATTGCTAGAGCCTGCACAACTGAAGAAGATGATGCACAGGAGTGAGAGTGCCAATGAAAGGAAGAGCTACTGGAGGTAACCCCTTTTTCTTCCAACAAGCTGGATCTGCAAGAGTTGCACCATATCCATTTAAGGAGTGTGTATATCTACATGTTGTTCTCAATCTGTCCACAATGCCTATTCCACAGGGTAAGATCCTGTGGCTGAGAGACATCTAGGAGATGGTGACAACATCAGGCTATCCCTAAATTTTTTTATCACAGTATATTCTTCTCCATCTTTTGTTATTAATTTATTGTCAAATTCGAGAAAAAAGAAGAAATGCCTGAACCAAAAGACAAGATTCTCACTTTAAGCGTTTAAACTAGTCCCTCAATGGGATTGAAATGTACCACATCCTAAGGCAGGAAAGTCTTGGAGAGTGGTGTACACAAGGGCAAACACTGACAAAGGGATGGAGGGGGACCACCTTTACTCTTTACACTGTTCTGACTTCATTGTTCCAGTTCTTCATACAAAAGCCCTGCTGTGGAAAGATTCTTCTGCTTTTGGTGTGCTGTGGTTAACGGAAGAAAAGTGTGGCAATGAAAGACATTTATTTCCCACTGCCAAACATGCTTTCCCACTGTGTCTTCATATCCAAACCCACTCCAAATTGCTTTTCTTTCCTTCTGTCTTGTACACGAAGTCAAACTGAGATTCATTTGCAGAATGGTTTGAGTAACCACTGCTCTAAAGCATAGAGGGACCAAAACAATAGTACAGCTGTTGAGAGACTTGCCTGTTCTTTGCTGAGGGGGTGCCAGGGAACAATGTCTGGAATAGGACAGCTCAAATGAGCAATGTGACAGTGAGCCTCAGAAATCTATTTGTGGATAAGCCCCTATAGCCATAGAATAATGGCAACACCCTAGCAATCCCTAAATATTGGTCTTCTCACAAATACAAATCTGCTATACCAAGAGACCACTGTCTGCTGAGACTGCTTGTGCTGCAAGAGGGCACTGAACTTTTGTGTTACCCATCCTAGAGGTCTCCCAAAGCTAACAAAATGAATCTGTAACTAAAAAAAATCACATAAACCTGCATTAGTGACCAAAGTTAGGACTTGGGTTTCTGGGGTGAAGAACGGCTGCTTTTTCTTGCTAAGATCACTAACAGCTGAAGAAATCCAACAACCTTTTTTTATGAGCCACTTAAGAGCTTGTAAAATAGTATTAGCTATTATCATAGTTAATACTGCTTGATGTGGAAATATAAACTTGGGAAAACAAGTACTAAAACATTTGTGTAAATGTAACTCCTGACATTTATGTTTATTAATTTGCTTTTGAGCAGTTTTCCATATTAAAAAAGAGATTGATTACTCTGAATGTGGAAAATACCACGTTGTCACTAATATATATTATTTAATTACAAAAGCAATAGAAAGAGAGTTTTAATATAATTCTCCTGCACAATTGAATATGCAAGATTTTTTAAAAATCTAATGCACACTTGACAAGAAACAGATATGTTGAAAGACATCAATAAATGTACTGATTAAGAGTTTGAGACACTTACTTTAAAAATGTGGAGCAAAGGCTGACTATTCTAATTACCTGAGACATGTGACGTCAATTGTCCTTAATACTTTAAGAATGACAGATTACAAATGAATAGATATTAGGGCTTTCTGCTCTGTTGCTTGCTGAAGAGTCTGTTGAAGGACAAGTACTTGGATATGTCACCTTGTGTCTGGGGAGGGGAGTAGAGAAGAATGAAAGGATGATGATGGGAAAAGTGAGATTATCTCAGTGTTACATTCTTTCCTAAATCCGAAGTGGGAATTGTCTCTTGAAGAGAAAACAATGCTTTGTGTTTTTCAACTAGAAATACTTAAAGGTATATGCACTAAGCTTCAAGCATTAGCTTCCCTTCACAGCTCTGAGGAGTGCTAAGAAACTGCACACCATATTTCCCATACAAATAAAAAGTGGAATTAATTTTCTTCAGTGCTGGACATGGCCTGCTGACCAAGTTGTTTGCTGCTTTCAAAAGGCTCAAAACAAGAATTAAACTTCTAATGATGTTAATACAAACTCTCAGTTAAACAAAGATGATGTCTTTTTTCTAAGCAAGTCTGTGAGCATCTTTGCCCTCAAACAGAAAAGGCATAATGAGGATCTAACCCTGCTCCTCTACAGTCATGAAGAGTATGGATTGAGGTTAGCAAGTGTGCCATTTCCTTAAAGTAATGATTTTTACATGGAAAGAGACTGTGAGAATTACACCGTGATGCCAGAATTAGCACAGCCATCTAGTGTACATCTCCTGCCTAAAATAAGTCATAATTTGCTTCTTCCAGGATGTAAGCCTGGTAAAGACCCTTTGCTGTTGCATTTTATAAACAGCCACAAGAGGCAAAGAACACCCCGCAGAAGTCACACAACAAACAAAGCGAGTGCTATTGGCCAGGTTCTCTCAGGACAGCCACCACAAACAGCTGCAGCCCATGGCAGGGCACAGGGTGACAGCCTCCCCTGGCAGAGGATCCCATGGCAACGAGGCTGGAGCTGACCTAAATAACACAGGTCTTTGCCCCTCTGTGACAGACAAGGGGTGTGCATTCTCCCAGTGACCAGTGCTCACGCATGAACGCCTTCCTGCCACTCTTGACACAACCTCATTGAAACTGCTGACCTCGCCAGGGAGGTATTTATGACATGTTCATTACCCAGAGTCTGAACACCTGGAAGAGAAAAGGCTCTGGATTCTATTACCAATCCTCTAAGTTGTCCTATTTCACTAATTACTTTTAGTTCTCCTTTATTACAAATAATATGGCTATTTCTCTGCCCATCTTTCTGCACAAAATGCAATGTAGAAAAATTATTTACTCTGTCACCAAGTAAGAAAATGAGACAATATTTCTCTTCAATTCCATGAGAAAGAAAATTGCTTCTAAAAATGCTTTATGCATAAAATAATGTTTATTTATGTAAATACATATTGGCATCTATTGTCCCCAACACAATTAACATTCCTTTTCCAGAGAATAATTCACAGGCAGCGACTGAATACAAAATGCAGCTCTTGAATAGAAAGATTTCAACAAGCACAAATATCAATGCCCCTAAATATATCAGAATGGTTAAGAAACAGAACTAAACCAATAAACCACTGATAGCCATTATTAAATTCAGCAGTAGATCAGTTAATATCACAGTCCTCTGAACCCATTTACTCTGCATGGATTTTAGCAACACAACTGCCCTTGTAGATACAAAATGCCAGTTAAATAGAGGCCTGTTCTCCTGTGGCTTTCCCAGAATTTAACCCAAGACAAACCCATAGTACATCAGTGCTGCTATCTGGTACCCACACTGCACATGAGACTGATGATAAATGTTTCTGTAAGGGTTTTTTTTTTGCAGAAAGATCAATCCCTTTAGTGTGAAGAAAGTAAAATAGCAGCAGACAAAGGGCACACACACTTTAAAGCCTCAAAACATGGACTCCTTATTTCCTCAGTGATAGACTTAGAAAAAATTGTGGGTAGCAGCACTACCCAAAATTCTTATTAAAAATTTCAAGTGGTTTTGCTCAGAAATATTTCTTAGAAGTGCTCAAAAAAGAGGACTTCACGTTATTTGATAGCATTCTGAAAGCATCTAAGGTAAGAGAGAAAGGTGAAATTTAAAGGCAACAGGACAGTACCCTCTACCAGGACCAGAAAATAAATTGAAACCAGCCCTATAAAACACTCACTTATAACATGAAATCAGTGAAGAGGTGAAATTGAACTGGAGAATTGACTTCTCATCCTCTCACTTTACTCTCTCCTTGAAAACAATCATAAAAATGTGAAGCAATTTGGTGCAATGGCCTGTTCTGTTAGACTCCTTAATGCATTTCTTCTAGTTATTCTTTAGTGCTTCATTAGACAAACAATTATATGATTCATGCACATGTAGGACAGAAAATATTTTAGTGAACTATTACAGTTCTTGACTCTACATTCTTATGGTCAAAACCACAGGGAGACAGGACAAATTTACCTATAAAACCACACAAAGCTTTCCATTTTCCCTAAGGTATAATAACTAGATGTAATTACAATTAAACCTTTACTTTAATGAAAATATTTTCATACTACTTCTGTCCAGGTGTGACAAACTCATCTGTATTTCAAGGACTTGGTGACTGAGACAATTGAAAGACTGAGAGACTGAGCCTACAGAAAACAAGGTAACTTCCTCCAACAAAAAGTATCACAATGTGGCTTTTCAGAAAGAAAATTCCCAGCTTGAAGATGTTCCAAAGCACATTTTCTCCCAAGAGTGCTTTCTAAAGGAAAGAAAATACAAAAGGAAGAATATTGCAAAAGAGAAGAAAATCCACCTAACTCGAACCACAGCCATTTTCTTGTCTGATAAGTCCAAAGCCAGGTGGCTAGAATAAAAGATTGGTGTTTATCTGTTAGAAGATCTGGGGCTGATTCATTCTATTTACTGCAGCAAGCTCACCTGTGAGGCTTTATAGATGCCTTGGGGGAAAAAAGCTCAGCAGGGGTTAACTTCTTGTTGTGGGGGAAGAAAGGAGAGGTGAGATTTGAGTTTTAATTGGTGCAAGGGGAAATCCCCTCTCTTTTATATACCTGGTTCAGAGAAAAACACAGGTAATAACAATAATAAAAAAAAAGTCTTAGGAGCACAATTCTTTAAGCATTTCCAGGTCATCCTGGAGGTGGGGGAAGGGAGTTGTCATTATAAAAGCTTCCCCTGAGGTTCAGTAGGGAACTCAGTTGTGAGATTTGTAGGAAGCTTTAACTTGTGTGAAATCTGTGAGTTTATTGCTTGAATTAACTCTGAGTTGAGGAATAAAGTATACTTAATGCACTTTTAAAGCACTGTTTTACTTCCCGTTTGTTTCTATAAAAGGATGCTTTCCAAGCTGATCTGTGCAGTATATTTGTCCCTCTGGGTTTTACCTTAATTTGCTTGCTTGATCCAGAACTAAGAGACTTGAATATCTGGTCCCAGAAGTTATTCTTTCATTGTGTACCACTGTCATTTCTGTCTTGCTTTCCATTTAAAAGATTCCAGCTTCCAAGACTGCCGTTTTCAGGTACTAGAAACCTAAAATGGCAATGCTCCTCTACAGTGTAGTAACTACAAAGATAAAAGAAATCAGTTAAAAAACCCAGAACAGTTGTTTTAGTCAAATTTGCACTTGATGTGGGATAAAACACTAGCCTGTTTAAAACTAAAAGTGAGAACAAAAAACCCCCTAACTTTCACATATGGCTGCAAGGCAGTTTATTTTGAGCAAAAACCCTCTAAAGCTATTCCAAAACGACTTGCTTGTAGAGGCAAGGTTTTTCTGTAACAGCAGGCGTGTGGCCGTGTGTTGCCCTCTGCTCTGCAGGATTAACAGATCTGCTCCCACCAGCCCCCTTGCCCATCAGCTGCCAAAGGCCACCTCAAATAGCACAGCAGCAGAAGGTGGTGACACACTTCACCCCTTTTATGTCAGAAAGATATTTTCATGTCCTCCCCCATGGGTTTCTTCACTGTCTGAAAAAATACCTGAAGAATTATAATACACTTTCTGGACAATTTGATCAGGAAACACTACTGACAAATAATGTTTCATATTTACAAATGTGCCCTTTTTTTTGTTTTATTTTGTTTTTTGTTTGTTTGTTTGTTTGTTTGTTCTGCACTTAGCTCCTTGTTATGGTAGGCAGTTACCTACTTTGTCTACCCTTAAAGCTGGTCCCGACAAATGCTGTGTTGTATTCCAACCGAGCCTATAAAGTTTACAGAAAAACAAGGCTGCTTTAATGTGGCAAACAGAATAGCCGGAGATAGGCCAAAATTACTTTGACATTTAAAAAGTCCAGCCTCTTCTGCTTTACACTTTCACTCAGTGCTGGAGTTGAGAAACATTTAGAAAAATAAAGCTTTACAGTTTCCTGTTAAATCTAACTATTTCATACTGTGTAATTAATTGTGCCCTTGCTCTTTCAATCCTCTCAAACTGAAATTAATAACATTGTGGGAAGCCATGACTTTGTTACAAAGATTGTAGTTTAAAAACTGAAGAAACACTGATTCAAAGAACAAAGTGAAAGAAACATATTAAACATTCTGTCTGGGGGAGAAATGAGCTTGTTTCTTCATCTCTTGTCAGCTGAAGTCACTGAATTCCCTCAGCTCGAAGTGAGTAATTTGGAGTAGATGACTTGTGGATGTACAGTACGGCAACATGGAAATCTTCTGGCTCCACAGCACTTACATACCTTCATCTGTTATGCTCTGTCAGCTGCACATGATGCAAAAGAATACTCAGTTTAACCTTCCATCCCATTTAATATCCAGGATCAACTGATGGAAAATTGGGGACTGAAGTTATTTGTCCTTAGTCCATTTATTCATTTCACAGAGCAGGAAAATAGCTGCATACTGTTGACACAACTGCTGGCAACAGTGCAAGGCCAAGCAGTGGGATAAAACACGGATGGCAAATGTTCTTGCCACTGCTTCCCAAACAGGTCCTACTGAGTTTCTCCTTTGGGGTTACTGTCTCTAGAGGCACATGCCATCCTGCCCATAAAGGAAACAGAGAAAGTTCATTGCTGTGGTGTCAGATCAAAACCAATATGGATCCTAAAGGTCAGAAGGGGGATAACTCTACAGAATTGGCCATGATAACTTCACCACACTGTAGAAGGACTGAACAGTATAATCCTAATTTAAATGCTTGGTGTCTGGCCCTCTTATTCCCTAGTGAAGCAAACAAGAAAACAAAAATAAAGGAGCCTGAAGTTTCTGGGGAATGTGGGCATGCCAATAAAATAGTCACAGAACCAAGGATAAACCTTGCATGAAGAAGGTACAAAAGTTAGGAATTTTACCACTAGCTCTGGTGGTAGCAGCTGTGTCTGCATTGGGGCAGGACAAGATACAGTACTTTTTTCCCAGGACCAACTAAACAAGGACTAGGAGTCCAACCAGCTTCCTCCAAGAAGCCCCAGTGAGCTGCACCCAGTGCTTCCCACCAAGAGACTGGAACATGGCCACTGCTTTCATGGACATGGGCACGGGGTCTTTCGTGTCACAGCTGCTTTGCTGGTCCCAGTGGATTACGGTGCTGACTGGGGATGAGATCTCCTGTCACTACCTTGAGCTCTGCACCTGACTGAAGTGATTTTTCCTGGCATCTGCCTGTGTGTTGAGTCAAATCCACCTGCAAAGTAGAAAGTAGAAAAATGTAGCTCATAATCAAACAAATCCTTTCAAAGAGACTGGAGGGCAGGAAGAAGGAATAATTGCAATACAAATAACAGAAAAGGAAAGAAAGGTTTGGCTGAGATCTAAAATTGCTTGTGAGATGAGTATTTGCTGTGTCTGGTAGTTAAATATCTGGCTGCCTGCATGGTTTTATTACCCTGAGTTAAGTACTGAGGATCTTCACAGAGGGTAGGCCCTTAGCTGCTCAGAAAAATTAAAGCAGTTAGAAGTAGCTTCTCAGTGTCTGGGAATAAAGTTTTAAAAGCCACCAGTTGAAGGAGAGAACTGCCCAACCTAAAGTAGTAAAAGGCCAGTATTTCTAACTTGTAAAGAGAACAAATTCTATCTATTCTAAAGAGTGAGCAATTCTCACTCTTTTCTTCATCTACAAATATACTGGACACCCTTATATTGAATTGAACGTGACTGTGGAGAACACTAACCTGGATTTAACCAAAGCTGTTCCCAAATTGCAGATAAAAAGAAATGCAGAAAGAAATGTTGATCTGCCTCTTCCATTTGTTGTTCTTTAAATGAGGCATGAGCCTGCTCTTAATGAGTAACTTGAGAGACAAAAGGAGGGCTCTTAGCTTAGGTGGGAAATTCCCAGGAATTCAGGAGCAAAATCCTGCTTTTCAGTGAGGTGAAACTATTTTCTAAATTTTTATCCCCAGATAGAGCAGCTCATACATTAAATGTCTGTATTGCTTAGGGAATAAAATCAATTGCTACAGCTCCTGTAGTGATTTCCCCAAACAAAACATATTTGTATTTCCATTAAAAAAAAATTTAAGATACTCAACACACATGCCATGCTAAGGGAATTCTTGTTTGCAACAACAGTAAGAATATAGTGAAATCCAAAATACTCCATGTGGTAACATACAGGAAAGCAAAACCTCTGTTCCTCAGATATTTCAATCTTTGGACAGAAAAATAGCTACCACAAATCATTATGCTTTAGCTCACTGATTATCTTCTCAGAGACCTCCAAGACTCCATGCACCATTTATGCACTGTACCAACTTTTGCTGTTTCCTTTTGCCATGTCTTTCAGAGTGATCCCTATTTATCTTAATTCTACACGTTTTTTCTAAAAGTCATTGTGTGGGAATATTCTGGGACAGGATGTACTTGCTACTTTGAACCAGAAATTGAACAGACAATGCCCCACTGCTATTGTCTTGGCAATATCTCACTATCATTACAGAAAAAATAGATTTATTGGATGTCTAATAATCACCGCTACTGTTAATAATACTATTAACATATTTTAATGTCAGCTAGTGTTATTTATACCATCTTAATAAAATCTTAACATGTGTAAATTAATAAAGTAAAAATGCATACTGTTATGCAGAACTCCCTTTCAGCTTCCTTTCTCTTGGTTGCTCTTTACCTCCTGGAGGGATGCAGCCAAAGGATATGGCAGTAGCAAAAAATATTTCTGAGGTGGGAAAATACTTCCCCATTGGGAGAATTCTTTGCCACAGCTGGCTGTAGTAGAAGACATCTGAACCCGAACAGTTTGGACATTCAAGGATGTCCTGTATTTCAAACTTTTTCAGTAGTGTTATGGTGTTATTTTCTGACCTGCAGGATATTTATGGGCCCAAATCTGCACACACAAGTTGTTTTAATCACAGGAGTACCATGTGAAGCTTGTGCATGAATGTTTCCATAGAGTCACTTTATACACTGCCTTGTAGCTGCTCTCATCTTCTGAACAGAAGCCAGCTGAGGATAAGCACCTTCCCATCTTATTTCTCATGAAAAAGATATTCCAAGGCAGTAAGCCTAAACCTTTTTTTTTTCATTTTTCCTTTTTTCTTCTTTTTTCCTTTTTCTTTTTTTTCTTAATGTGAAAACCTGAAAACCCTTTTCAAGGAAAAAGGGGATCTGTGGAAACCTGTTAACAGTAAGACTGCTTTTCATAGGACTTTTTGCAGAGTCCCTCTCTCTTCTCCTCCCAGACTGTCTCAGACCACAGGTTGAAAAATATTGCTCTGAAGATGATTTCCAAATGACAACATAAACCAATTAAACAGAAATCCCTCTGGCACTACTGTACTATATTAGAATATTTTAGAACTACAGGGAGAAAGGATCTTTCATCTAAGAAGGAAAAGGTAAAGTTGTTTCATAGGGAAATAACCTCATATTTTTTCAGAAAGTGTAACTGAATCTTAATCAATTAGGCAATTTGAAAGCCCATAATGAACTAAAGATATGATTTCTTTGTGGTTGGAAAATCAATTTCTTAGAGACAAGACAGCAAATGCTTAACCTGGGTTACTGTGCTGTGTTCCTTGACAATCCTCAGGTGAGATTGAATTTTTGAAGCAATTTTACTTTTTGCTATGTTGTTCCTTAGATGTGAGAATAAAAGTTGTGCAGGTGTGAAGATCAACTCCTTGAATCCTTCCTTACCCTCATAAACATGCATGAGATTGAGATGTGTTAGTGACCAGCTTTTTATTTTGGTAATTTTGTTAACAGTCTTACAGGAAAAGAGTTGAGGTTTGAAAGTGTGCTTTGGGATTTAGACACTTTCTTCCTTCTGTGGCATTTCATAGGTAATTCGGTGGTATCTTGGAGCATAAAACAATTGGCTGTGGATTTGTAATGAGCTGGTTATCTTATTTCCCTTTGCAAATCAAATTAAAGAAACAAACTGGGAAATGCCCTATTTGAAGGATGAATGGGCTTTTTTTCAGGGATGGCAAACAAAGTAGATAAAAGCTGATATTAGCATTCCTACATTTAGTTCCTGTGACTACAAACATTATAGACATTAACCTGTTTAATATGAATACTGTCTCACAAAATGCTGGTAATAAGAGCTAAACCATGCTGTATTTCATTTCATTCCCGCTGATAGCATTTATCAGCAAAATCTGGATTTAAAACCCCCCAAAATATGCAATTTAAGCCTCATCATAACTGGACTGCTGAGGAGGAAAGTGAGGGGATTATCTGGAGCCTGGAAGCACAAATATAAGAGTGTATTGTCAGCATGGGCTATAGGCCTTTTAACAAATGGTAGTGTAAGCTTCAGCTGACAGGCCTTTTCACAACTGACAGATGAAAATATGAAACTTAAATTCTTCATGACAGATAGCTGTGCTGAATGAAGAGGCCAATGGGACAGTGCTGGGCTGGGGGCGAGAGTGACAAATACAGGCCCAGTGTTCACAGGGCGGGATGGATCTTTGTAACTCACACACAATTCATTTTTCAAGTCTCTCCCATTTTACCAAGCAAACTGTTATAGCAGACGGGGGGTTTTTTCCCCTCTCTTTTTCTTTCAGATCAACATCTTTTTTTAGTAAATGAATGCCAAGTCTTAAAAGACGGGGGTGGAAGATTAAATTTAATATGCAGGCATGAAAGATGTTTCCTGGATGCTTCTCCATTGGACTTTTCCACTCGATCTAACACACTTCTATTGTAGGAAGCTTAATCACTGGTCTTAATCCTCAGTGTTGCAGAGCTTTGTCAATTTTTTTTTAAAAAATTGTATTTTGAAATCATTGCTCCTTTCTGTCAGCACCCCACCTCTCCATCCCTGCCTGCATGCCTGGTTGCATTCCCAACCAGGATGCTCCTTGGTGCAGGATGGGACTCCTGGCATGAGATGGAGGTCCTGGGAGTAGAGTCCAGCCCAGGCCCTGCCTACAGGTTTTGTGGCAGGAAAAGCACAGGGAAAGGTTCTGTGCTGTCAAAGGGGCCCTGCACACCTTTGCATGTGAAGCCAGCCCCAGTCCTGCTGCTGAGCTCTCTCATGGCTCCACCACTGGTGCCTGCAGCACCTGCCCACAGGGAGGTCACTCTCTTGCGGCCCCAAGACACTCCTGAGGTGCAGCTGCCTCCTGTGGACAAGCAGCTCCTGCAGAGGTTGCTACCTTGTCTGCCAGCACCACTTTCCAAGACAGTCTTGTTCCAGCCATGCTCTGTCTAAGAAGTGGCCTGTATGGTTGCCAGACGGTTTCCCAGCAGGAAAGCTCCTTGGCTTGGTGTCCTGTAGGGCATCACATCAGATGATGGCAAAGGTCTCCTCTGGCCCTCAACTCTATGAAAAAGAAGAAAACACCCAGGCAGGTTTTGTTGGTTTGTTTGCTTCTCCTTTGCAGAGGGAAGTGCCTAGCTATGGAGCCATTATGGTCTCCCCTGTGTTTTCAGCCTCATTACTGGGCTATAAAAAGGGGAGATGGGAGCCAAAAATAACAACATAGTACGGCCCCTGGCCAATCCCAGAGTCATTACCTCCACAGAATTCCCTCTGAAGTCAGTGGACTGTAGGATCCAATCCTTAGTATTTGTCTTCTCTTATACAATTTGTAATTATCAATACAAAAAAATAGAAAGCCCTAAGGTAATATGTTAATTCTTACCAGATGTACTGTATGTATCCTTATATGCTAGAAGCCTGGCAGGACTGCAATGTCACAACAGACATTTACTGAAGTACCTGGGGAAATGTA
This sequence comes from Acrocephalus scirpaceus scirpaceus, assembly GCA_910950805.1. Lineage (NCBI taxonomy): Eukaryota > Metazoa > Chordata > Aves > Passeriformes > Sylviidae > Acrocephalus > Acrocephalus scirpaceus. Next base: position 128,401,563 of record OU383773.1, read on the forward strand.
ACAAAAAGTGTTAGTAGAAAATGGTCTTTCAGCTAAATTACCTAATATATTTGCTAATGGTATCTGATTTAAAAGCCATAAAAATACTAAGTTAAAAGCACATTAGAAGATGTGGTATATTTATAAGTGTTTGTCACCTTGGCAACAAAAGAGAAATTCCAAATCTAACACTAGCTTTCATGGGCCAAGACCTTTGAAAATTGATAAATGCCTCCTCTTTATAGCAATGATCTTCTCTCAGTGAAGAAATATCCCACTGTAAAAGGAAGTTCTTCATTGCATTACAAGATTTGTGATAGTTTTCAGCTATGGTTTTGCCCTGTCTGTCCACTGTAGTATAATTTATAAAGACTTGACAATGAAAACAATATGTTTGTAAATATGGTAAAGCACTGATCTTTTTTGTACCCTTTTAGTAACTTTGAGCCCTAATTTCCTTTATACAACCCAGATTTCTTAGAATCTTTCTGAGCCTAAGCCTGGCTTGGGTCAGTTTGCAGATCTACAGCTCTGTTCTTATGGCTGTGATGGGGAACTCTTTTTTCCTGCCTATGAATAGCTGTGCCACAAGCACTAAACTATGCATACCTTGATAAATGAAGTACCAGTTTCAGCTCTGCCTTTCTACATAATATATGGTCCCATAAAACTGCACTTTGAGATTAAAAGGAAAGCTATTTGCTCACTTGTAATGCAAATGCTTCCAGTATATTACTTCTGCATACAACTCAGCATAGATCCTTATTATGTTAATTCTCAAAGCTCCACTGGTTTGCCCACTGATCATGGATGAACATCATAGGGACAGATCTACACAAAGAATTAACAGTAACCAAGAAAATATTCATGCTGTCCCGTGGACCCCTCCAACACTGCAAAGCTCTGTTCTGTGTGATGACAACAGATTTCCCCGAGGAACAGGGAGTCAAATTAACCATGAAAAAGAATGTCCCCAAAACTAAGCATTACCCAGCATAATTGCCCTTTACCTGTATCCTCACATCTGATGGAACTGATTAAACAACTTGATCACAAAAACAAAAGCAAAATCTGTTGTATGTGGGTAATCTCTCAGCAGAGGTGAAACCCTATGGATTCAAAGCTCCAAAATGCCTTTAAGGATTAGAGAAGTCTTTAGAGAGATTTAGATAGCACTAGATTAGATGCTGCTGAGCATCTCATATCCCTCTTTTTCTTCCTATTTCATACATGCTTTCATTTTTCTTCTACTGTTGATTCATGATGTTGACAATTGGCTTAATTGAATTGACAGCTGAATTGTCCATGATCTCAGGAGACACCGAGCCAAGATATGCAAAACACCTATATATATTCTTCATTTGAATCAAGTATCTATGAGAGAAAGGAAATTATCAATATTAAAAATGGGAGAATTGGAATTAAAAATTTGGAAAAGTTGCTTTGGAAAGAAGGACTTTTGATTTCAGAGTTGTTTAGGACATATCAGTATTAGTGTATAATTCTACTGTCCTGAGTCTAAAGTTTGGTGGGGTTTTTTGGGGTTTTTTTAATAGGAAATTTAAAACCAGGTATTTCTAGTCTGATTTAGATTTCCCTGTGCAAGTGGTCATGCCTAACTAATTTTCATCACAAGCACACCTTGCTTTTGCTAAAATTAATGAGGACTGAGAGTGTTAATCAGATTGGACCTCCAGCCTTGCCAGTGTTTCAGTGGATTGAAGACCAAGTTCACAGCTCTATCTATCTCTATCCATCCATCCAGTTGTGCCCCAACACCTCCTGAGTGAACACCTCCAGTGAACCATAGAACTGGCCCTTGTATTAGGGAAATTGCTTTTTAGCAAAATACATGCAATTTATATGGAGCTGATAAAGCTTCTATTAAGGCATTGGTTAATAGATGTGGTTGGAGCTATTTTTCAAGTATTGATAATAGGGTGGAAAAAAGGTTTCAATTAACTGTGGTTGCAAGAATCATAGGGATAGATATGTGCTCTTACACTCAAGTGCACAATTTTCACTGATTGATAAACCTAACACACCACTTGAGACTATATTCTAGTTACATCACTTCACCATTAAATTCTTCATTTACCCCCAAATGAATAGATTAACATTAAGTAAACTCCATTGAAAAATTGTATATTTCAATGAGGGTTCAATATAAATTTGTACCATAAAAGAAGATTACAATTTATCCTTTGAAAGTCATTATTTAAAATGCACAATTCAAGTTTTCTACGCAATAAGTGTTTCAGATGTGCTTGTTCAATAAGTTTATGCAAACCTGCAAGACTAGCTACACCATGTATATAATATATATGTATATACATGTATAACATAAAAAATAGAACACCTTTTAATCGATTAATATAAAATTAATATAAAAAGGTAATGAAATTTTATTATAAAGGTGATCACATTATTTTAGCAAATCTGTATTCATAGATTTTGCTTTCTCTTATGTATGCCTCAAATAGATTAGATTTTCAATTTGTTTAAAATAAGTAAGGTGGGTCATATGATTCCATCTGTAGAATCAGCATTTTATATGCTGGGAAAAAAAGACTGTATTATAGGGACATTCCTGAAAGTCACGGAAAATGTAGAGTAGATAAAATTGCCTTAAGAAGGTAAAATCAGTACTATTAAAGGATTGTCAAGAGTGTGGGCCAAATTTTGAGGAACATGGAGTTGTTCTGTGAAAACCAGATGGCTAAAACCCCCACAGTAATACCTCAAAGAATCAGGACTTCAGGACACAAGGTTTGGCTGCCTGCAGAACTAAAGACCAATTGCTACTTGCTTTGTGCTTTTAAGAGGAGATGGTTTTCCATTAGACCAAAAGGCAGCTGTCACAAGTCCTTGGTGAATATTTGGAGCCCTTAGGGTCATTAGCAGTATGAAAAGAGATGATGTTTCTAAATAGTCTTGTATGACTTAAGAATACTTAATTCTCACAGCATAGGGGAGATCTGTCAACTTCTTTCTTTTTCTTTCAGCATTAAAAATAATATACATTTTTTCAGTTCTCTTTTTATGTTATGGTTTAAGCTCCTACAACTGAAGAGCCAGGCATTTGGATGTATTTGGTTACACTGTGCCAATAAACCATGCATGTGATAACTGGTTAGGATATACAATTCTAAACTTAGTCACATTTTTGGGAATTGAGGAGCCACTGCTTCAGTTGCCTCTCAGATCTACATGTGATTGTTTAAATTTGTTTTTCCTTGTGGCTTACATACAGCCTGCATAAACACTGAACATACAATTTTAAACCTTATTGTTTTGCTTTGGTTTTACTTCAGACTGCAGCCACCTCAAACCACTTCTGAGTGAAAACACAATGGCAAAAATGGACTTTTACCTCCAGATGACAAGGCAATGAAATACAAAGAACAAAAATCTACTTTTTGAAGTACTGACTTTTTTTATGGCCCATGAATCATCTGCCATTAATATGCAAGAACTTTTTGTGAAGATGGTGCCATAGTCAGGCAGAATGATGAAATGGAGAGGATCTAAAAGTTCCAGCAGCTCTGAGACTTTGTTTTTTAAATAATTGTTGTTGCCTTAATTTTAAATATACTATCAGTTTCCTCAAAGATTGTTCTGCTGATCAAAGTTACATATCTTACTGGTAAGCAAAACCTGTTAATTTAAAACATAAATATCTGTTCTGAATGGTTTTCATAAAATCTGGGTTACTACAAAGGAAAAACAAATATTATCTAGATTTGCAAGCACATGAAAACAAGATTATAAAACAACCTTCCAGACCTCAAATATCTGACCTGCAGAAAAACTTAGCATTGCCATCTCTGGGTGTTTCAAATCTTTCAAAATCAGGCCCAGAGCCTGAGTAAGAATGTCACCACAAGACATTTTCATGCTATTTGCAGATTTTCTTTACAATACCTCCAGCTTTTGATTGTACTAAAGGCTTAAAAGCAAATCAGAGAAAAGACTCCTCTATTGTGTATTACAAAAGATACAAGCCAAAACCAGTAAAACTGAGCATACTGTTTCCTAATGCACTCCTTCACATGACAATCAGTTTAGATCTTTTACTTTCTTTCTCAGGCAATCTCAATAACCATGCACTCAAATCTAACTTTTTTGCTCTAATATACTGCTGTAGGTGATCCTACCCATTTTTAATTTACTTTGTATGCTAGAATAATAATTACCACTTAATCACATAGTTTATCTGTACAATAAGTATTGTAGAAGTATTTTAACTTATGTGTGTGTATACAATGTAGACAAAAGGATTTTATATATATGTTCTCAATAAAATCATTGGTTTTGTAGATTCATTTGCTATATGCTCACTCTGATGAGTTTTTTGTTTTACTCTGATGCTGTTTTTGTAAGAATTCCAGGTGTCATTGATGCTACTGTAGTTGTGATGGGGCAAAGAATTATAGTTACAAAAGATGTGCTTTGGAAAGCAGAGTAGAACAATGAGATTTTGTTTTCTAGGGTTTTCTTTAAAATATAACTTAGAATAAGTTCCTATCTAACAGAAACAAAAAGAACTATCAGTTTTTCACAGTTGTATATACAGCGGCCCAGAGTTGGCTGGGCCAACTGCTGTACTCACAAGAGCTGGTTGGATAAGCCAAATTAACATCAGGACTTGCACAAATTGCTCCTTGTGGCTTTGATTTGACATACTGCATCGACTTCACTTGGTAATCTAAGATAAAAAGAAGAGTAAGATAAAAAAGGTCTCAAGAGTGTCCTTGTTTAGAAAGAAATTAATTGATGCCTCTGCTAGTGGCACAGTGTTTCTTCATTCATTTCTGTGGAAAACCACTAGGTGATTCATCAAAACCTCTATGCTTGCTGAAGAAGACAAGTTAACGGGAGCTCTGAGGAAGAAGGTATCCTCTGTTTTGCAGGATGGATGAGGAGGAGCTTTGGGGCTCTATGGGTTTCTCCATGCCATGGGCACCACTGTCTGCTTTTCCAGCTGGGGTGGCCTTGCTGCTCCCCTGCCTGGGCAGCAGCTGGCATCATGGGAGCAGGGAAGCCCAGTGTGGTGGTCCCGCTCGTGCATTGCATTGGTCCTGCACTGCTGGCCCCTGTGTTGCATCTCTGGGAGCTACATCCTGGGCTTCAGGATTAAAACATACCTTAGACACCTGACTTTCATTGACAGCGTAAGTCTATGTGATAAAATACACCCATCTTGTTTTCCTGACATGTTTGCAATAAAGATGTGTCTGGAAGCATAGGAAGTAAACCAACTGCAAAACACTCCTTCACAGGCCGTGGATGAGCCACACTGGGGCACAGGAGCAGTAAAAAGTGAGGAGAGTGGAGGGCAAGAAGTGAATTGCAGGGGCAGAAACCAACATACCTGGACTCCATTTGCCCAACACCCCACTGAAGGGACTGGGAGGGAAGGAAAGTGGGAACCAGCAGTGAAAACAAAGGGAGCTGAGGTGAGAAAGAAGGGAGGAGAGGTGTTTGACTGAAGGAGAGCCTGAAGAAAGGAAAGGAAAGGTAATTCCCTGAGTGTTTGTTCAATTGCACATCTTTTTTGCCCTCAGTACATAAATCAGAAATTAAGAGGCTGTTTTAATTTGCAATAAATTAAATTAAGTTAAATTCCCTGCATTGAGGCTGTGCTGCCTGTGACACTGCAAAACAGCTGAATGACAGCCAGGGCTGGTGACAAGCAGGCCCCAAGGGTTTGGAAGGGCAGCGAGTACACTCTTGCCTGGCAGCACAGCAAAGCCAACACCAGCAGCATGCTCTGAGTGACACACACGGCCAGTGCCAGCTCCCACCAGATACACTCCAGAAGCTCCTGGGGGGATTGCTGAGCTGTTAAGTGAGCTAAACAGATACATTTATGGCTAAAAATGCCCTGGACGAATTTTGCCAGAGAAATGTGGCTAACGAGGGTGACTGTTCTTATTTGAACTTGTAAGAAATTATTTCCGTCTCCTGACTTTTCATACATAATTATTGGGCAAGTCCTTCTAATATAGTCAGAGGTGTGATAGGTCCCTTCAAATTACATTTCAGGGCTGATATTTAAACCCAGGTGCTCTGAATCTCCACCTTGAACAGCCCATTTATGTCTTTTCTGAACTGAAAGTACAGAGGGGCTGTCTAAGGAAGTCCCCTAAGGTGAGGTTGGCCTCAAGCTCGGTGGTATGACTCTTGCTCTTGAAATAGTCTAGGTATTAATTAGTAAGTCCCACAGCTTGCCAGGATTGCTAATGAATAGCCCTGCTTACCTATCTAACATCAGAAATAATGCTTAATAATTATTCCTAGGCTACAATATTTGATTTTATTTGGGTTGAACTTCATCCTCGCCCCATCTTACATATGTTAAGGTAGAAACATATTTGAGATGGAAAAAAAAGGCCTACTCTGTTCATCTAATTCCTAAAGGTTACACTAACCTGTCCAGTGACTATCTCCTGTTGAGGCTACCACAGTGTACCATTCTCAGGGCAGCTGTGGCAGAGTAAATGAAGTCAGTTGTGCAGTAACATGAAAAAGACACTTGAGCACAAAACAGAGTTATTTCAACACGATAGGAATTCTGTCACTTAAGCACAGGCAACTGATGCTGTTTTGGAAACCCTGGGGTATTTTGCCCTATCTCCAGCTGCAGTTGGGAAGGGCCAATGTTTCCCAGGTTACATCAGGTAGCTCTGTGTTTTAGGGCATCTCAACTGACCTTAGAAATGTTTGTTTAGGCAACTGAACTCACAATCCTGGTACTTGCATGAAAATTCAAGTCATGGTGAAAGGTACCTAGTGATTAATTACATTACGGTTACCCCTTTTATGTTCAAAAAGTCCTTACAATTTGCATCAAGATTCTGCAATAAACATTCTGCTGATACAGCTACATGGAATGTACAGTTATCCCAGGGCTACTTGGCTATGTAAAATCTGGTTCTGGATGTATCTGTTACTCTTCCAGGGTGTAGAGCTGAGAGGCCAGAAATCAAGTGGCCAGAAAATGAGAGGGGAACAATATTTAGGAAGCTTCCTGCACCCTATACAGAGGAAGAGTCAAAGGAAAATAATGGTGAAAATTTCTAATGATGGACTGAGAGGAGAAGAAAGATGATACCAGAAATGGTAAACAAAGTGAGGAAATAGCCTGCTGGTGGTGTTAGTTCTTGATTAGGAGCCCGTTAAATTTTGGCTAGAGGGCTAAACCCAAGGAGACATTCTGTCAGCCCCAATGTGGAGAGAAAACAGAAAGACAATAGAACAATTAGGCAGAGGAAGAGAGCAGAAGTGAACAAACATATTGCCCCTATTACAATGACACACAGCTAGAGCTTTGTAGCAATACTGCCCAGCTGCCTTTAGACTGAGTGAAAATGAGAAAATAAATCAAACCCTCTTTTGACTGTCAAGGGCAAAGAGAGAACTATTTCTATTTCAGCCACTGGTAACCTGATAGCTTGCCACAGCATATTTCACATAAGGAAGTCTGTAAAGCAACATCTAAGTGTTCCTTGTGATTAATATTCTTTATGATCTGCAGCCACCTAATCACATCCTGACCCCAGTGAGGGTCAGCTCTGAGAACGGATGGGCTGTGGGAGCAGGGTGGGCTACCACGAGGTGCTGGTGAATGATGGAGCATATGGAGAGAAAAAGAGGACCTCTGTACACATGAATAAATAAATAGTGGCAAGCCAAAGGCACTGACCTCAGGAATAATGCCATGGGTCCAGAGCTGTGCAGAGCTACTGAGAGAAACAGGGCAATCCATTCCTCACTTCCAGAAGCACTGAATGTAGGATATGCTTTTTTCCTTCAATTTAATCCCAAAAAACTACAGCATGAAATGCAGCAATATCCAGAGACACAGAACACTATCTCTGAAGGGATTTCTGAGATGCATTAACCGGTGCTTGGACTGCCCAATTCGCTGCAGGACAGATATTCTGCACTGCACAGTAATTCACACATTCTGAATGGTAACAATGCTAATAAGCTTTCCTGTGTTTTTTTTTTCCCCAGGAATTAGGTGCATGCCTGGATATCTAACAACCTGGACCATAAGACAGTCCCTATCCCACCCAGATAAGCTTTGCAGGCACCACTGATCTGACACAGATGTGTCTGGGCTGATGGGCCATTAGATGTAGGTCTGTGCCCAGATTTCACATTATATTGATCCACGGCTGGATCAAACACATACAATGACAATTTTCTTTTCAGCACAGGGTTTTTCTGAATAGGCACTGTATGGTAGCCTGGAACCATGCAGACCTCCAAAACAACAGTTTACTCAAAATATCTAAAATGCTTAATATGGCTTTGAAATTATTTTTCAACAGGACACCTTTGACTGCTCACAAGCAAATTAATTTCCAACCTTTTCTATTGTCTCTTCTTAATAATTAGTCTTATCCTCAATATGCTTTCAGATATTAAAGCATCCAAATCAAAGAAAATGGGCCCAGGCATTGAAATGACTAATAGTCCACCTAAAAAAAAAAAGTGGAAATCTGAATGAGTGTACTACACACACTTTTTGTTTCACCTTGAAGGAGAAAAAAGGCTTCAATTCTGAAAAAAAGATTTATTTCCATTTTTCATTTATGCAAATTACACTCTGAATAAATAAATCTACATAATCCACCTCCCTGCTAGACAACTTGCAGCAACATTTGCCAAGAGAAAGACAGGCTTTTCTGATACTAATGCATAAAACATGCTGAATAAAAAAATTAAAACAAATCATATTGTGTAAATAGCTCATGTGCAACTCTGGAAAGAATAATAGAGGTACTGATGAATTACTCAGGATTGTCTTGTTCAATTATTTCTAATATGTTACCCGTTAAGGGTATATTTTAGTAAAGGTTTTAATAGAGATAGTTATATCCCAAACCATCAAAATCTATAGGATTTTTTCCCTTTAATTTCCATGCAACAGGCATATAGATCTTTCTGCTGAAGCACCCAATACTGTCAGGCTGTTGGTCTTGGAAAACCAACCTATTCAGCATGTAGCTGATCTGCTGTGCAAGGGCTGCAGCTCCAAGAAAGCAGATCTCTTATACTGTTTCGGGAATGTAGGGAGTGTGCTCCCTAATTTGCTCAAAACTTAATCCTTGATCTGTGTGTCCTGTGTCCATGTGAAATACAGGCTTGGTGACTGTAAAGGCTGCTGCCAGTCTTGGGGCTGCCACAGGGGAAGGATCAAACAAAAATCACTGGCAGTATGGTCTTTGGAGGTATCCATGGCCTTTCCCCACTCTGACTGCATGGGGTAGATGCTAACACAACTCTTATTCTTTATGGTCCACCCAGAAACTATTGAACTCTGATCATATTTGGAGCTTGGACACCCTCCTGCAAAATTTCCATATTGAAAAATCTGTTCTGGACAGCTGAATCCTTATGCTATTTTCCCTAAAGAATTAAAACTATTCCATGGGGCTGGGTCCCCCAAAAGGCTTGAGTATTATAAACTGCATCACCACATTTTTACATGCTGTGATGCTTTGTGGAATTTGAAGATATCTTTTTTCAGTGTAGAACTGTGAGTTTCTCACATGCTTCCTGGAGGCAGTGAAGTGTGGGATATACAAAGCCTACAGACTGGAAACCACATTAGAAGGCCAGGAAGAAACCTTAAGAAAACAGGATTTAATCTTGTGCCTCTGCTAAGAAATCCCAGCCACAAGATTGGCACTAAAAACAGAGTTTTCTAACAGCTACCTGAAGGAGAATAAATTCTATTTGCTTACTGTATAGTCTGGTTGTTAGGAACATACATCTGGGATATGGTATATCATACCCATTCACCACCTGCCAGGAGATTCTGCTTGGTAGGCTATTTGCTGTTGCAGACTGAGTTGTTTACTTATCAAATCTGCTCCACCATGAGTGAAAATACCTGAATCTACTTTGGAGGAGTTTGATCCCCAAACAACCAGCAAACAGCCTGTTGGTTGTGACACTTAGTGTTCACACCAGGTCAAATCCAACTTGGACACAGTGGAAATCTGAAGGTAAGCCTTGTTGCTTTTCCCTCTGGGAATTTGTTCCTGCAAGGTCTAGCAGGCTGGTTAGGAGAATGCTTCACAGATCAGGTCCTTCAGAGGATGAGCATACTTTGATGAGTGAAACACAACATGGTAGATACCTATGCCCTTGGAGACCCTGCTAGCAGAGAGGTTTGGGGAATTACAGTGAAGTCTGCATTCATCTCCTAAAAAGGCTGGACAAGCTAGTGAAATTCCAGGCTTACAAAACCTGGGGTATTGGATTTAAACAAACGGATATGGAGTTTTTATTTTTAAAATCATTATTTTAAAGCAATCTTACAAGTAAAATATGTAAAACAAGAGCCAAGCTCCTTATTTAATGACAGAACTCCAGAAACCAAAAATTTAAAAGAACCATCAAAATATTTGATATTTATAAAAAGGAGAATAATTTGACACTATAGATTTTTGTGGCAACACAAGATTAAGTTTGGCTAACTGGTGATACAGGAATACTCAGCTCCACAGATGGGAAATGCACAGGAGGTCTCAAATCCGAGACTGGTTCTGGTCAAACTCCACATCAGTAAGATCTTTAGGAGTCCTTGATTTTCCTTGTCTGACTGTGCAGTGGCTGGCCATATTCTCTTGGGAAGTACAGATTCTTCTTTTCATGGGCACTACAAAACTTCCTAACCAGCAGCTTGGCAGAGAAGGAAGAGAAAGAACGGGTGGAAAGGACTCTCGCATCTTTTCTCTACAGCAGATATGTAGAGAAACTCTATGAAACAAGTTCAGGCTGCTTCCTGTTTCAGGGATACTTGAAGCAACTTGTCCATAGGAGTTTCCAAGTTACATTCTTTCTTGGATAATCTAGTGCAACTGAGTATCTTGCTACTCCCCAGTGTTATCCAGAATTCATAGTTCATAGTCCAGTTCTAGGTTAGGCAAAACCTAGAGGGTTTTAATATGGGCCTTAGTAACTGAATGATCATGGATCATTGCAAGCTTTTGATATGGTAAACCCCTATCCACTTTATGACTTTATCTTGTACTCTCTTAGAGCAATATCTATTATTCCAAAATGCATGGCTTGCTGAAAATCCCAGCTAAATTACAACTAGATTTCGCACACTGATTTATTAAACCAGAGTTTTCAAAATTTCAAAGTCATCACTGTCAGTCAGTCCTGTCACAAAAAAATAAAACGTGACTGCTTGATTAGACCTTTCACCTGGCAGAAGGGCTCATTTCCCACCTCACCTTACCTGTGGCTGCATGCCAGAACATGCTTATGCTGGGTTAGAACTCAAGGGTACATGAATTCCCACATCAGCATTTCGTTGTTTCCCTGACTTTAAATCCAGGACACAGTATAACCCAGCTGTGCAAGTCATTGCCTTGTGAATCAACTTCTCACAGAGCAAGAGAAAAACTCCCAGCTCCTCCACCAAACTGGCAGTATCATTACAGGGTGATTGCTGGGAAAAAAGCCACCAGTGCTTCCATGCACAGAAACTTGTTCAGGCTAGTAAGTGCTGAACTTTGCCTTTGCTGAAATCATCAACAGAATCTATATTTAAGTGAAATGAATACACTTTGGAATAATAAAAGCCTGTAGCATTTCTACTGTTCACATAACAGCTTAGTCAAACCCTCTCTTTCAAGCTGCTTGCTTGCTTGCTTCTCTGATGTGATGAACAAGGAATTTAGAAGATAGCAAATTAGTGGTAAGTTTTCATAGAATCACAGAGCCAATTAGGTTGGAAAAGACCTCTTCCAACCATGGAGTCCAACCTATGGCCAAACACCACCTTGTCAACCAGACCGTGACACTGAGTGCCACAGCCAGATTTTCCTTACACGCCTCCATGGAAGACACCCCCTTTCAACGTCTAATCCCTCTTTCTGTGAATTAATTCCTCCTAACGTCCAACCTAAACCTCCCCTGGCGATTTGAAACACTACATTTAAAAGCCAGATGGGAAAAAACTCTAACACCATAACTTGGAGATTAAGAACAGAAGGCTGACGTTCGATAGGTTTTGCCTGCATACAAACCAATAATGAAAGAATGTAGAGAACAGACGCGCCCAGTAGCGGCAGCGGCCTGTGCAGTTTGGTCTGACGTTGCAGGGAAGGAGCGCGTTATTCCCACAGCCCTGCAGCCAGCAGCGGCGCTTCCCCGCGGGTACCCGAGCCCGGGCCCGGCGGGCGGGCGGGGCCGGCACAGCCGGGACGCGCAGGGCGCAGGCGCGGGCCGGAGCGGGGCCCGGCAGCGGCGCAGGCGCGGCGGTGGCCGCGGGATTCCAGCAGCCTCGAGGGCGGCGGGACGCGGTGCGGGCCAAGCATGTCGGAAAAGAAGCAGCCGGTGGATCTGGGGCTCCTGGAGGAGGACGACGAGTTTGAGGAGTTCCCGGCTGAAGGTGCCGGGCGGGGGCGGCACGGGACGGGAAGCCAGGACACGGCAGGCCGCGGCCTGCAGGCGGGAGCGCCGCGGCCTGGGCCGGCCGGGGCGGGCGGGAGCGGCGGGGGGACTGGGGTGCCCTGTGCGCCGGCCCTGCCCGCCGGTCCCCGCGGCTCCGCGGGGCACCGCTGTGCTGCCGCTCCGCAGGGCCCGGCTGAGCCCCGCGGAAGCTTCCCCGGTGCCCCGCGCGTCCCTGCCCAGCCCCCGCCCGGGCAGGGGCTGCAGCGCCGTCAGACCCGCGGTCGAGCGCGGTCGTCGTGTCCGTGCCCGGCTCTGTGCCGGTGTCACGGCTCTGGGCACATCGCGCAGGAAGTGCTGTGTCATTGTGAGAGAGGGCTGGGAACAAGTGCGGGAGGAATTTACTGCTTTTTGGCACTGCAGATGAGAATCTCAAGGGAGAGGAGGGATGAAGGCTGGAAACTGAGCGTAAGGTGGAAAAATGTGTGAGAATGAAATACTGCGCTCTGTAGTTACTCCGAGTCTCTTTATCTATTACAGCACAGATATGTATATGCTGGTTTGCTTTTCATAGGTACAGATATACTTAATAAGGAAGTTAAATTCAATAAAACAACTCAGTGTCCCTTGACAGAGATAGTCTTGGAAATATCCTTTCTATGTCCTTAATTCTGGGATTGTCTCAAGTTGTGGATCATGAGAAACGATATATGATGAATGTAATGTAAGGAATTTTTTTTCTCTAATGTCTTTATTGCATATGGTTTTTCTGTGGCCTTACAAGCCTTAGGTGTTCTGAACTCTTTAGTACTCCTAAAATGAATATTTTTGCATGTACTGATAGAGGAAGTTCATGACATAGGATATTAGCTAAAATAAACTTACAAGGCCATACTTTCTTTTTCATAAGTGTTTCCTAAACAGGAAAAAAAAGTTTATCTTATTTAATGTAAATTAAGTATTCACAGTAGGGGAAGTGTCTGAAGCTTTGGGACCTTGGATTGGGCAGAGCTCTGACTTGCTGTTACAGAAGCTGAAATTAGTTTTGCTTTACTCTAGCTGTAATGCTAAAGCAAAGTACTGTGCAGGCTTTCTTGGTGGAACAGAGACTTATTAAATAGTGACCATCATCAGGCTTCTAGATGTTCTTTCTTGCAGAAAATAAGAACCTCTAAAGGGGTCCATTTGAGTCTTCAAGTGAGGTCATAGTTTTGAGATGTTGAGAGTTCAGACCACTTTGTCTGTTGTCTCCAGTACTTAGGAAAGAACTGTGATAACTGGGCTCAAACCCATTCCAAATTGTTCTTTCCAATTAAAACACCCCTGTCTAGCAGTAGAAGACCTTTGTGTTCTATTACCCAGTTTTTATCCAAAGGAAATTAAATAATGCAAATCTATGTTAAGGGATGAAAATGTGGATTTTTGGGGTTTATTCCAACCTAAAAATTTTAGCTAATTTATGAAATCAAGTTATGTATCAAAACCAGACGGGTCCAATTTTTATAGGATACTTTGAAGTATAGCATAAGTATACTATAGTAGATGAAAATACATGTAAATGAGTCACTCAAGAATCTTTTGTACAGTGCATTTCAGAATATAAAAATGTAATGTGTAAAGTGATAGAGCAGGGGATAAAGAACGCTAAAATACTAAAAATTATTTTTTGTTTCCCAAGTGCAAAATAAAACAGTCAGTGATCAGCATATAAAAATATATTTTTAAGGAGTTCAGCCATGACAAGGTTATAATTTTGGTGCATATGAGTAGTACTTAAGGGTAGTGGACTTTCAAGTAATCTTAATACTTTCAATCCCAGATAATGCTCTACTTTTTTTTATTACTTTTGTTCAGTCACAGGCATATAATGTAGCAGGGAGTAATAACTGTATTATACAATTGTGGGCTAATAGTTTCAATATACAGATGCTGCAGAATCTTGTCCTACGGGGAAGAGAATGTAATTCAGGCTTTACTTTCACTCTCCTCCTCACCCCAGCAAGGAAGATGACATGGGCCTTTCTAACTCCTCTTTACTCAGTGTGATTTAGAGCATTTTTTTGCAGTCTGCCCTGCTGATCTTCTATGACTGAAGCTTCTGTTTGTTGTGCTGGATATGAGTTACTGGGAAATTTTTTTTCAAGTTTGTAGTTCTGTCTGAGTAATTTGTATGTTGTAGATAGAGAAGTTTGACTTATTGTTAATTTTAAGTTGTTTGAGCTTTGTTTTTTCTCTCTTCAAAATCCAGATAATCAGTAGAGTTTTTTTATTTTGATAAAAAAAATCAATGGAATAGAAATTGGCAAGGGCAAAGCTTATTGCAGGTAGTTCTAAAGGATAAGCCCTTCCCTTTGAGCAACTAGCAATACAACTAAATCCAAGTAATGCATTTTTATATATAGCATTTTTTCTTCACCTTTTCTTCACATTTTTTTCTTTTGCTCTCACAGGAAAATGTCTATGCTCCTTCATCTTTTCCCATTATATAATTTATTTGAGTTGGGAAATTTAATTGTAATGCCTTCCACACGTGTGTCTTTAATCAGTGACAAATGGATTTTCCTGTCCTGGTGAATCTCAAATATTAGTTTTGTTGCCTGTCAGTGCTAGAAAAAGGAGGAGAAAATGCAAAGACCAGGCTTCATTCTTAGAAAGTTAGCTGTTTGCAGTGAATTATTTTTTGATGGTTTACCCCACTGACTTTCTCCCCTGCTCCCTCCATACCCTCATCAGTGCTTATTGTTACTTTAGGCCGTAGTCCTCAAAGCTTTCTGTGCATGGGCAGCAGATCACTTACTAGAAAGGAAGGGAGAGAACAGTGTTATCTTTTTAAATACACTCATAGACTTTGAGAAATAAAAAGTTGCAAGTGTCAAAATTAGGGGGCTTATTTTTTTTTTAAATTTTGAAAAACTGTGTCAGTAGGAATAAACTGAGAAACTAAAAAAAAAAAAGTAAGCCAACTTACGTTTTCATAGTGATTCTGAGCCTTTAATTTTCATTATTTTTCTAAACTATTTCATTTGATTTTAATTTTTTTTAATAATGAAACATTAAGTGTGTGATCAGTGATTTGTCAAGGGTGTGACAGATTACTTTATTATAGGAAAAATATAAATAAGGTTAGTAAATGGACATAATGTGTTTTCCTACAAAGGCAAGACAGCTTCTGCTGTCTTAGGAACCCAGAAATAGCTGATTAGAGGTATCAAGTGCTGTTTGCAGATGCTCGTCTCAATTTGCCTTTGCATCTGCATCACAGATAGTTTTCTGTCATTTATCCGTAGGCTGACTGCATCTGATTTGAGGGAACAGAGAATGTGTCTGTGTTTTGGCAAAAGCATCTGATATAGATTTACTTTTTTAATCTGAAAAAGGTGTTTAAATACAAATCTGGAAGGATGATGCTACAGTTTATCCATAAGTATGCAGAATATCTCCTAGGAATGTTTAATCTTGCAAGCCATGATGTGTGCATAGTGATTTTTTTCACCAAGTTTCATTTTTGTTGTAATTACAGAAATTGTGAGATGTGTTTTAGATTTTTCTGTCTCATAAAAACTTGAATGTGATCCAGACTTCCCTGGTAAATTTACCAGAAGTCTGCCTTTCTCTGTGGCTGAGCTAATCGGTCAGTAAGATATGGTACCAAAGCAGTGCAGCATACAATATTTAGACCTGATTTTCTCTCTTTAGATTGGACTGGTTTAGATGAAGATGAAGATGCACATGTCTGGGAAGACAACTGGGATGATGACAATGTAGAGGATGATTTCTCCAATCAGTTAAGGTAATTTTATTTAAACTTACTGTTCTAGAAGACAGGTAAAATACTTAAAATGGAGTTGATTAGTTAATATCTGAAAGTTTGAAAGCTGCTTACTTTAAAAAAATAAAGATCTTAAATGGGAATTAATGAAAGCTCTACTTTTTGCTTTTCTATTTAGATCCTTTTAGAATCAGACTTAGGGGTAACAAGACTCTGAAGTACTGATAAGCATTTCATCTTTAAATAATTCTACTGAAGTATGCCCTAGGACATTGTGGTGACAGAATTTTGCTCTGTTACGCAAATAATGCAGAGATCATGGGAAGTTGAGATACAGTTGACACTTTGTCTATTTAACATGAGTGGATCCTTTTCTAATGATTTTTCTATGTATGTGTGAAAATTCTGAATTCTGCCAAGATTAATGGCAGAGCATCCAAGATTATCCCTTTGTGCTATGTGGTGTGCAAAGTATGTTACAGTTTTGTGTCTGTACTTCAAAACAGCACTGCTGTTCTTTGTCCAAATGGGCAAATTTTCTGGAGATTAGTGATCTGTATTAATGTTAAGGTTCTTTCCTATGTGGTGAACATACTGTTGATGAGCAACAACAGCAAAGTAATTGTTAATTATATGCTTTAAAAAAAAGTGATAGCAATTTGTGTACCTCTAAGCCAGTTGCTTAATCCTCTTTGTCACTTGTAGTTTCAGTAATCCTTTATTGACGCATAATTATAACTTAAATTGTTTCAAGCATTCAGAACAAAGCCAGATTTTATAATTAATCCCTCAGTATGTTGCATGAGGAGCAAACTGTCTGTAATAAAGCCTGCTTAAGCAGTTCCTGGGTTGCCCTTGTACTCAAGGGAAAGCAATTATTTTTGTGTCTTCTGCATAAAAAATTCTTGGTATAGTTATTTCATATATAGTTCAAAGGCAGTTAAATGGTAATATTGGAAAACATGTAATGAAACAGACTTTCATGAAATAGTGTAATTCTTGATAGACATAGTTGATCTAGATGAACCTTCTGTAACTGGCCTTAGTTGCAGCCTGCAGTATTGGTGACTGTATAGTGGTTTGCAGTGTTGCCTGGTTGTAGCATGTTTCATTCATCTCTAGAAAGCAAATGCTGCAGTCCTCCACTTCTAAAATCCTACTACTAAACGTGCAAACTAACCCAAAATATTTTTAGAGATTTGTATTTCTGTGTCTAGATATGCATATGCTAAGACCAAGGGATAAAATAGGATGCATCCTGGCTGATGTGTTCCGAGGCAGGTGAGAAGCAAAGTGGTGGCAGGGCAGGAGTGATAATAATTGTAGTTTCTGACTTGCTGTCCTGGCCACAACTAAGGACAACAAAGCAATTGTTTCCCTCAGAATTGTTCACTGCAAGGTGTATTGCACTGAGACATAAATAAAAATTCCAGACTGCTATTCTAGAAGCAAAAAAAAAAAAAGCTTCCACTTGTTTTGGAAGCACATGCATTTAAGTCAAATAGAAGAGTGAGCTTGCTTGACTTAAGAAAATATTGAGAATAACATATAAGATTGTTGAGAATGTGTATAAGACGGTATTTTGGTTATTCTAATGAGTTTGGAGATACTGCAGGTGCGTGGGTGCTGCTTTGTGCCATATGGTGGGTCAGAGGACAATGACTGTGATTAAAACAAATATCTGACTTTTTCACTGAGAAGTCACTTATAGTGATCTAAGATAAACTGGAGTTCAAAAACTACAGAGTAAGTAAAAGGTTAAGGTTATTGGTATGAATCAAAGGGTGACATTGCTACTTAAAATTATTGTATATTGTGTAGTATATTTAATTTTTTTAAAAAATTAAACATCTAACAGTATTGTATATGTGTTTCAATACATCTGTCTTTTTCTATACAGAGCTGAATTAGAAAAACATGGATACAAGATGGAAACATCATAGTTTTTGCAGAATGTGGAGTGGTATGAACTGTGGATAGACTTTATTGAGAAAAGAAGAAAAGATGGAAAATGAGAAGACCCACTTAGTTCATTATCTGCTTGGATTTATTATTGTTTTATATAAAAAATAAAGTTTTTAATCTTAGCCTAGTCATACATTCAGCCTCTACTCACCTGGTACCTTGTATTTTGGTTCTGAAATGTCTTGTGTGGTGGAATTCACAGACCTGCCTGGAAGGCCACTAATGGTCTGTCAGTGGCTGATGCTCTAGCACCAGCTGCTGTCATGGGGAGCTAAACAGGTGTAACCAGAAGGAAGACTAATGAATGTTGCTGTCACAAGAAATAAAATACTTGTGTATTCCAATTAAAATGAAGCAGTGATAGAAAGCAGTATTAGGGAGTGATAAAGCTTGTTTTGCCTCTGCATTTTATTTCATAATGACTTGGGGTTTCTTCTTAGTCGTTTCATGTGCTGATTTAATAAAACAGACTTCAAAATGTCTTGCAACAGCAGAAATCCAAACTCTTCAATCTGCTCCTGTCATTTCTCAGGACTGATAAAGAGGAGACTTCTCTGGAGGTGAAAGTTCTGTTCTTGTGCTTATTTAAGCCTAGGAATTTGCTGAAATTGCCTCCAATTCGCCAGTTAAAACAGCTCATCTGTATCACACAAACATGCCTGCTGAGAATGGAAATCAAACTTCAGACTCATTTCATGGAGGCCAATGAAGATTTGCCAGAAAGGTGTCACAGTAGTGACTGGATTCAATTACTCTCTGAACTAGAAAACAAAGTGGAAATTACCACGCCTATTACCACTTCCATGAACGCTCCCCAAAGGAGCTGTTAAAGCCAGTATATGCAAAGACAGACGGAGATGGCAGTCATGGCTCCAAATTAAATTAGAGTTTTTTGATAAAGGCAGCTATAGTTATATATTCATGGACTTTGAATGAGCTACTTGCTTTTTAGCTGTTCACTTAGAGAAACAGACTTAATTGTACTTAAAGTTAGCTTTCAGAATAAAGGTATTGTTGATGTACATGCAGTTATTTAACCATGTTAACTAAATAACCGAGTATCTTATAATGACATCGATTAATGCAAAATGCAAGGAAATTTCCCCTCCCCCGAATTATTAGGTGGTGCTATTTTAATGGTGGAGGCAAGATTCACTGCAACCCTTACTGCTTCTTGAAGAAGCTATGTAAAGACTGAGAACTTCATTGCCATATGAATGGTTCTGCAAAACTAAGTTTCAGATGGTGTTGGATGTTGTCAGTTTGTCCAGTTCAGTACTGCTTCAGAAAAGAAAGGGAAGGCTTTTCAAGTAGTCTTGCCCTAGTCACTTAAATTGTTCGTATTGAGTGAGATGTGTGGCTCATGCAGCCCACTTCAGTGGAATACAGGTCCTGGAGTTCATATTTTGACACATAACAAATGTATAGTCTGTGTGTTGAGTGGCAAATAGCAGTACAAACATCCTCAGGTTAGTGTTGGGAGTTTAGGAAAAAAGTATGTTGAGTACAATCCTGGGGTTGCTGCTGTTATTAACACAGCAGTACTGGGAAGTTGAGTAACACAGCTGACCAAAAGAAGATGACAAAATAATTGTGGAGATGTCTGGTGCAATCTGGATAGGGACAGCTGCTTTCCATTACAGGACTGGAAACTTGACTAAAGCAGTCTTGTCCCAATGATTGCAAGCAGCAGGAAGAAGCCATGGAGATAGAAAAGCATCTTTGCCTCAAGAAGGCTGTTTTTGCCGAGCCTCAGTTGTATTAGTATCTATCTTTCCCTCTTTTTTCACAAAAGCAGAGTTGGAAGGGAAGCCTCAGCTGAGGTAGTGGCTCTGCTCTCGCAGTACTAACCTTCAGCTGCTGGGTTGTGATATGAAACTCCCAGCTGGAAAAAAAGGAGAGCAATCTGCTTTGAAGGTCAGTTTGTGATATGGTCGTATAATGCAGTCTGCTTAAGAGAATGTATTGCAAAGAAGTAAATAAGTCATTTGCAAAGTGCTACTAGAATGTAGCTTACTGCAAAATCAAACATGTCATGGGGGCTGATGGCCTATATGATTACCACTGGGATTTTTTACCATTAAATTTCCCCTTCTCAAGTTTATTGTGTGGTCACATGGTTCCTTTTATGCTTTCTAGTTTAAATATGACTTTGGAACCTTTATACTTTTGATTTCTTTCTAAAAATTTTAAAACTTGGCTGGTTTTGAGACAAGCTAGAGACTTTTTGCCCATTTAGTTTCACTTTTGACAGTTTTGGTGTTCAAGAAGGAAGTTGAGGTGGTTGGCCAGGATGTCACAGTATAATTCACCCTAACGTACCTGCTATTCACCTTTAAAAGGAGCTGATATTCCTGTGTGCTTGTAAACTTGAGGTTTTTAGATTGGCCTTGCTGGGAGAGGTTTCCTTTGGAGGTCATTCCCAGAGGTGTAGTCATACCTGTTAGCAGAGGAATGCATGAAGTGCATGAATGCAACTTTGGGGTTGCAAGGGAGGACCTCACTGAGAGAAGACAAAGATTTTGGAAGGAAGATCTGCAGCCTGTCAAGAGTGGGAATGTGTTGAAGAGAGGGAGGTTTGGCAAAGACCTGAGTGGAGGAGAGGTTGGGCTTTCTAGTTAGGAAAGTAGGACAGCACGTGGAGGTGTGCGTGTGGAGATGGCTGGGTGTGGGCTGCTGGGTAGTCTCTGTTCCCTGTTGTAGGAAGGAGATTTAGGTTGATGTTGTCCTGTGTTTGGGGACCTGTCCTCCTCACTAGCCCATCCCTCAGCCAAGCTGTGGAACTCCTGGCCAATATCCTTACTCTGAGCCATGCCAGGGTGTTTGGCACGTGTCTACTACTCTCTGCATGAGGAAGGAGAGGGTGTTTTGCAGTGTGGGGAGAGTTGACTCGCTGTGACCTAGATGCTGAGGATGTCTCAAGGCAAAGCACCTGTTCCGCTAATTTGGAGGAAAGCTCTGGAACGTTCCTGATTGCCAGTGTTTGATACTCATGCTTTGCCTTGATCCTTAAGAAACCACACACACTTAAGCAGAAATGCAAAGTCACAGATGACCACACAAAATGGTGAGCAGTACAAAGTAAGACTGTTTGGAAGGCCTTAAATACAGCTCTTTTGTTTCAGAATAGCTTTTGCTGTTTGCCCACCTGGTGCCTGCCTCCCTCTGCTAGCTTGTGCAACAGCACCAACAGCTTCCCAGGTATTCTCTGCTGCTGGATCACATTGTGTCCTGTTCCCTTCCTGCAGCACTGTGTCCACGTGGTGCTGTATAGAACGAGACAATGTGGGTCTCCATAACACAGCGGTCTGGCTGTTTTGCAATTGCTCACATACATTTTCCACTGTCCCTGGGAGAGGGAAAAGTGTTTTCCTCTCTTTGAAGTGTACGATTATTTTAAGTGTGAGACCCCAGGACTTTCTCTTTCGCTGGGTTAGGTAGTATGTAAAATGCTCTGCACGTTCAAATGTTTCTTTAGCTTCAGTTACTGCTGTGAATATTCAGCATTTCTGCCAATCAGGATTTATGGGGTACCAAGTCAACCACCCAGAAAAGGAGGCACATGCATTACAACCTTTGTAGCTTTTGTAAGGAATGAGGCAAGGACTCCACAAATGGCTACCTTTCCCTGCTAGTTTTTTCTTGAACCTTATTTTTTTTCTTATCCTGTTTTTTCTTGAACACTAACAAGGACTAATAAGTCCCCTGAGGGAAGGGGTACATATAAGAAAATATGTGATCATAAAATGGAAGACTATGAGAATACATATGTGTGGGAAAAGGAATTTATATTGCACAGAGTCTCAGTTCCAGCATTTCCTATCTTTTAACTGTCTGACTTTACAGCACTAATAATAATCTTTTAATGCAGGTATATGATTTTTTGTTTGCATAATGATACAGCTAAATTTGATTTAATTTCAAGGCATGCAGGGAAATAAGAAGATTGATGCCCAGAAAGTTTTTGTGGTGGAATTTTACTAAAGAATAAATGTTATGTAACATTTCAAATGCAGTGAGATCCTTCAAGATGAAGTGTGTGATATAAATGTAAAATATTTGCAAACTGTAATTTAGCAACCGTTTTAAAATCACAGTCAGTATTCCAACCTCTTACATGTGGCGGGTGATTTCCTTTGTCAACTGCGAGCTAAGGGCAGTGAATGTGAGATTCATTAAGTAATTATATAGGAACATTAATTTCAAATTAATTTCAACAGTTGTTTTAGACATTAGCAACCAAATTAGGGGACCAAAGGCAAACAGTAATGCAGCTTAATACTTTTAATAAATGAAGGCATTTGAAGTGATTTACATAAATCGGATGATAAGTTCTCATTTAATGGGCTTCCAAATGCCCCCGCCTCCCCTTCTCGTTCACCTTCGAGCATTTCCAGGCTGTGTGTGCTCTGTATTTATCCAGCTCTCTTGTTACATCGTGCTTTTCTCAAATCCTTCCTACACTGGCTTTATAATAAGCGGTCAGACTTTCTGGAATTCGTTACCGTGAGCTGGAACCCTTTATGGCTTCTGAATCTACAGCGCTGGGAGGCATGGGAAGGGAATGGAGCCACTATTGACAAGGCTCCTAGGAAAATAAATGGTGGAGAACAAAAAAGGCAGATTAGGGTATTGGGAGATGCTTGCCTACAGGCAGGGCAGGGAGATGAAAACCAGCCCATCAGCAAGTGAATGGGTCACATGTAATGGATAATGACCAGCCCTTTTCATCTTCCCTGCAGTGAGCTCAAGGCTCTTAATGAAAAGGAACAGGCGCTGGTCTGGATTTACACCGCACCTGATAGGGGCAAGGCAGCTCGATGACTCACTCGGGAGGCGAAACCAGCCCTGCCAATGCTCCAGCCACCTCACCTGCCTTGGGTCCCTCCTGCCACGAGGAAAATAAAAGCCCTTCCTTCACGAGAGAGCGGGTAGTCTGTGAGATATAAAAGGCAAGATAGGGCAGCTGGGGAGGCTGGGTGACGGGCTGTGTTTCCCTGCCTCATGGTATCGGTTTGCAATGTCCAAATAGGATGTAGTGCAACTGTACAACGCAAGCCTCTAACAAAGACTCCTGTCACATAAGGAATTGTCGCAGTCACCAGGCTGTTCAGTCATACTGTCCAGCTGGCAGTAATGTTTGAACCCTGTTTTTCAAGACTTGGGTAACAAACTGATGCTATCAGCCACTTCTCCCTCAGGAAAAGCAATGAGGTGGCTGGGTGGTGTAATAAGTAAAATAAATAAATTCGTGTGGGATTAAGCTATTAATAAAAAGATACCCGAGAATGCCTCCAGGATTCCGAAGTTCCCAAACACACCTACTACTGTAACAACAAGACAAAGCCAGAAGATGGCCCGGCCATTAAGGGTGGACCCTCGCTTCACAGCTCCTCAACCACTAGATACCAATCTTGGTGGAGATCCTGGACGATCAAGATCACCCCTCCCAAGATGAATTCCGGAAAAATTATCAAGCAACCTTTTTCATGCAGACAGGATTCTTTTAGAAACACAGCATACCTGGACTTTCAATAAACTTAGCCTTAAGGTAAAAAAACTGTATAAAACCCACGAGCTGAAACATAGCAGTGTGGCAGAGTTCGGAGGGTACTTTTGTACCGCCTCTCTGTCCACCCGGCATTCGATCGATGTTGTTTCTTTTTATTGTGGCTTTATTTCGGTGTTGAAATTGTGTTAAATAAATTTTGTTATTTTATTTTGAATTGGCCTCTGACCATTTATAACAGATTTGGTGCCGTGACTCGGATACAATTTGGCTGCGGAGGAAATCCCTTTGCACGGGAGGCGCCCTGCCGGATTTTCGGCAGCCCGGCAACGCAGGAAACCCCTTCGCACCTATTGTATTACGAACCAAAAAAATTAGATAAAAGCGCCACAATAAAAAGGGAGAAGGCCTGGATCCAGCAGAGAACCCGGGAAAAGACAGGGAAAGGTCTTTTCGGAGCCGCGGCAACAATTTTTTCACTCATAAAATATTCTCCGTGCACGAAGATCTCCAAGCAGGAAAATTGCTGTAAGTACTGCCTGGTTGAGTAGGTGTGATTGAGTGAGTGAATGAGACGTGGCCTGGCCACGACACGAGAGTGGACCTGAAAGCCGCAGTTCCAAATTTTCCCGCGAGGGGTTTGGTCGGCTGACGGGGAAGCGAATCGGGAAACCTCGTTCACTCATCAAAGCCCAGATTCAGGGGAGTCTGGGGGAATCGATCACAGGAAGCAGAAAGAGGAAGGATACGTTCCTTTTGGGTTCAGGAAATTGGTAAACTCTTTTTGCTACGGGCTGATACGCCCAAGACGCAAACCGAAGATTCTTTCCTCAGACGAACAGACCCCCGGTTCAGCTCGCCGGACAAGGGTAAGTAAGCCGAACGATTCGG
Source organism: Acrocephalus scirpaceus scirpaceus (assembly GCA_910950805.1). NCBI lineage: Eukaryota > Metazoa > Chordata > Aves > Passeriformes > Sylviidae > Acrocephalus > Acrocephalus scirpaceus. Next base: position 128,426,102 of record OU383773.1, read on the forward strand.
GACCCGGTTTGCAAACTGTAACAGTCAGGGAGGAGACCCCTGCTCTTAGCCAGAGCTAAGGCTAAGAAAGAATTTAGCGTTGCGATCCATTGCCAAAAAGTAAATTTTTAAAAAAAAAAAAAAAAAAAAAAAAAAAAAAAAAGAGCAAAGAAAGAGTAAACATCAAAAAGAATCAAAGAAAAAAGTGTGCTCCCAGAAAGGGAAAAGGTGCTTTTGAAATCCCACCAGAAGTCCACTGAGATAGATCTTAGAGCACTAGAGAGAGTGCCCCATTTTGAAAAGTAAGTCTAAGAAAAACTAATTTATTATTGTACCGAAGTTAGAGAGAGTGAAGAGCCCGGTAGACAGTGCCGCTGCCCGCCGCTGCCAGCCGCTGCTAGTGCCGCTGTGGGGGGGCCGCTGAGCCGTCAGGAGCCCCCTGCGCCAAGCCGCGACTGCTGCCGCTGCATGCCGAGGGCCAGCCCGCGAGGTGCGGGGCCGCCGTCCAAGGCACGCTAGCAGAGAGGGGGGCCGCCCTCTGCGCCCATGCTGCGCCTCCCCCACCCGTGCGCCCCGTCTAGCGCCGCATCCATCCCACTGCTTCCCGCGGCCGGCACCGCCACCTCCATAGCATCCTTGTGTCCAGCAGAGGATTGTCCTCCTGCTTGCCTTCTCTGTCTCTCTCTGACCCCTTTTCCCAATCCTGCTTCTAGCCCCCCCCTTCCCCCAAAGAGCCATCCTCTTCCCATTTTCAGTTCCCCCGAAGTGAGAACAGAAACCGAGGAGAAGAAGAGGGGGGGGAGAGATCTGAGAAAATCTTTCCCTTAGAATTCTCCCTTCCAAGTCCCCAGTTTTCCCCATCCCCCAAGAAACCCCCACCCCACTCTCAGCTATACCGCGCAGAGTAGATGTTAAGTGCTTTAAGCCAGTCACGTCGACAAAGCTAACCCCAAAACTTCTATGTGAGCTTAGTGCCAAGAGCCGAGAGCCTAAAAGCCACTAAGTTAGCTGCAGAAATGCACTCAAAGTGCCCCTAAATACCCATTAGCTTACAAAGCAAAGAATCTAAATAGCTTAGCTGTGAGAAGACCTCAGAGTCCTTAAAGCACTAGCCCATGTTTAGTTTCATAAACAGCTTCATTTTAAGTACCTATTATGCGTTTCATTATTCATTTTAAAATCTGCAATATTGACCCACTTACCCCATTTGTTATAATTGTTTGTTCTGTTAAGTCACAATTACATATGTCAGTTGTTTGAATCAATTCCTGTTACATTTTGCTTCTTGTCAACCCTATTTGTTGTTTTCTTAGTCCTGCCCTGTGTCATGTAGACATCTCCCTCAGCAAGATAATTCTCTTTTGTTGACATGAGTATAAAAGCACTAACAATGCCCTAGTAGTTAGAAGGGTTCAGATATGCCTTAGCCTTAAACTGCTCTGAGAGATGTTTCAAATTTTTAAACAGTTTTTAAGTAATTATTTTCAGCAGTAGATTAATGCTTCCTATTTTTTCACTAATTACTAATATTGTTCTTACTTTGTGTTATGCAAGAATTGATGCTAAAGATCCCCCCTTTAAAATACATGATTTGTCTAATTGTGCTAAACTTTAACTAGTTGCCTATCGCCCGTTTGAAAGAATCCAAGTAGACTTCACTGATTTACCTAAAGTAAAGAGATATAAATTTCTATTAGTAATAGTAGACAAATTAACTCACTAGGTAGAAGCCTTCCCTAAGGCAAGAGCTACTGCCCAGACAGTATCAAAAGTATTGCTAGAAGAAATTATCCCTCGCTATGGGATAATAGATCATATCGATTCTGATCAGGGAACACATTTCACCTCCAAAATTATCAAACAGACTACAGAAGCTCTAGGAATTCGATAGCAATACCACACCCCTTGGCACCCCCAAAGCTCTGGGCAGGTAGAAAGAATGAACCAAACATTAAAGACTCAACTGTCCAAATTAATGATAGAAACAAAGATGTCTTGGGTGAAATGTCTTCCTTTAGCTCTTTTGAACATAAGAACTATGCCTCATTCAAAAACAGAGTTATCACCGTTTGAAATGCTCTATGGAATGCCTTATAAACATGGAATGCCTGTGGGACACCCTCAAATAGAGGATACCCAGATTCAACCATACCTAATTGCCATAAATAAGAATTTACAAGATCTACGAAAACAAGGGCTCATTTCTCAAAGTACCCCTTTGGGGTTTGCAATACACAAAATAAATCCAGGTGATAAAGTCTTAGTAAAAACCTAGAAAAATATACCTCTAGCACCTCACTGGGAAGGTCCCTTCACTGTTCTTCTCACCACAGATACAGCAATTAGGACAGCAGAAAAAGGGTAGACCCACGCTTCGAGAGTGAAGAAGGTAGACTCACAATACACTACTCAGAAATAGAGAGTGACCTCATCACCTGGAGAGCTGAAAGTCAGGTTGCAACAACACCGATGAATGAAGGGGATCAGATAAGGTGTGAAAGACCGGATTGTGAATGTTTTCCCTTTGTTCACTTCAAGTGTGTATATTGTAAATTAATTTGAGTTGTTCACTGTAGAGGGGGGCGTAGGCCAAAAGGATTATGTACCAACTGTTTAGAAAAAGAACAAAAAGAGACTAGCTATTTCTTAGTAATTGCCACTAACTTGAGTCTGCTAGAGTTAGATTCTCCAGAATAGTATTATATATATGCAAAAGGGACAAAAGGGCAATTAGACGCTAAAGTTGAAGTGCTCAAAGTCGAGTGCAGAAAGACAATCAAAGTACCTTGCTAGTCCGATACAATCAGGTTGTCCAGATGGAGTGCCTTTAAAAGAAGGTTTGCAGCTCGGACTAACAGGACTCCAGAAGCATATGCCTGCTGCCGAGAAGATAGATTACCCCGCCACGGGCTGCAACCCCGTGGGCGAAGGGAAAGGCAGAGGCATGTTGTGATAGAAAGTCCTCGTAGTCCTGAGCCGAGAGACAGGGGGACCCCCCCCCAAGAGCCCACAGAGGCTGACCCTCAAGAAGAAATGTGAACTATAGTTAAACATAGCACCAGAGGGAACCTGAAGTATCAAGAGCATTATGATTGTCCCAAAGATAAAAGAAAAAGGTATTATTTCTTTTATGACACTCAATACTAAATTTTGTAGATCAGAAAAAGGAGTAGAATGCCACGACTCAAAAGCAATTACTAAGGAAGGGCAATCCAACACACACGAATTTATTTGAGTAAATAAAAAGGTGGGGGACTGTAATAAGTAAAATAAATAAATTCGTGTGGGATTAAGCTATTAATAAAAAGATACCCGAGAATGCCTCCAGGATTCCGAAGTTCCCAAACACACCTACTACTGTAACAACAAGACAAAGCCAGAAGATGGCCCGGCCATTAAGGGTGGACCCTCGCTTCACAGCTCCTCAACCACTAGATACCAATCTTGGTGGAGATCCTGGACGATCAAGATCACCCCTCCCAAGATGAATTCCGGAAAAATTATCAAGCAACCTTTTTCATGCAGACAGGATTCTTTTAGAAACACAGCATACCTGGACTTTCAATAAACTTAGCCTTAAAGTAAAAAAACTGTATAAAACCCACGAGCTGAAACATAGCAGTGTGGCAGAGTTCGGAGGGTACTTTTGTACCGCCTCTCTGTCCACCCGGCATTCGATCGATGTTGTTTCTTTTTATTGTGGCTTTATTTCGGTGTTGAAATTGTGTTAAATAAATTTTGTTATTTTATTTTGAATTGGCCTCTGACCATTTATAACAGTGGTAACAGCAGATCCAGAAAACAAAGGTGCAAAGGTTTGTGCTCAGCTCAGTACTGCTTTCTTGTATCAAAGAGATCCTGTTCAGGCCAGAAATGCACAAAGAAGCCTAAGCTCTGGAAGAAGAGTTTGTTCAATCTTACTCTGAGGCATTTAAGATGTTAGTTTTCCCTCCCTTCCCAAGCTGCCTGTTGTGCCCTCTGTGCAGGTGAGCGTGAGCTGGCAGAGTGGAGACCCAAGCACATTCTCTTTTTGGCTGGCAGTTAGCCATGGAGGAGGATCCCAGAAGGACATGAGGGCAAAGAGGAAACCATGGCAGCAAGATTAAAAAAACCACCTGTTTTCTCACTGAAGGTTAAAATGGGAAAGAGTAAAAATCCCTCCTAAGCAGAAAGCAGCATCTGAGAGGGTATGTGATCACATCACAGACTGAATCACTGTAAAGGGCAATTCACTCCAAATTATGTGTGAAATGGCAAGAGCTCTAATGTAACAAGTCACGTGGATGGATCCATTTCAAGACTATTGCTTCAGTGGTTTTTAAGGTATATTATTTTCACTTTTTTTTCCCTGGGGCATATTAAAATTGCAGAGGGTGCTGTGCAAAGTGGACTTTATCCAACAGGTATGACCTTTGTTCTCTGGGTCTCCTGCTGTAGGGCCCAGCTCCTGAGCACTCGGTGCTGCAACCAGATGTGGCTTTTCAGAGCCAGGTTCCAGCTGCAGCTGATCCCTGGTACCTCAGACAAGAAATGGTCTGTGCAGAGGTGGCAGCAAATGGGTTCTACTGCGTGTTGCCCAGTGGGAGCCTCAGCTTCAGCCTAGGAATGTGAACATCTCCCAGCCTCTGACGTGATGTTTCACAGATGAAGTATTAGCTGCTAAGAAATTAAGGGATTTCACTAAAATCTGTGCTGGATTCTGTTCCTTGCTCTGCTAGTCTATGGTCAATGTCAATTAGAAGAGAGAACACAATAGTGTTTCATTGCCTGTGAGCATGAGTAAGATTGCCATGGTACTGTATATCCCTCCCAGGATGTCATTTCTAGCCATTTCTAGGCTGAAGCTTGCCTCGTTAGAGCGTGTCTGCTCCCTTTGTAGGTGCTTGCTGTCTGTACCACAAGGAGGGTCTGGCGTGGGGTAAGCCAGCCTTAAGAGGAATTATAGCAGTTAAAAAAAGTAATTAAGAGTAATAAAACCAATGAGTAGAGATTTGATTGGAACTTGATGAAGCTGCAGAAACTGCATGACTCATCTTAAAAAGAACATATATATATATTACATTTATTAATAGGCTTCCTTATTTTTGAGGTTCCAGTGGAATATTTAGCAATTGCTAAATATTAAATATTTAGCTCATTTTAAAAATAACTTTGATATTATACAGATATCTAGGACTTGCAGGTTGTGTTGTTTATTGAGAAAACACCCTTTAGCAGTAGCCTTCTGTCAGAGCAGGCATACATGGTACTTTTACAAGCACAGCATCAGGCATGACCTTCCTGCCTCAAAGTGTCAGTGAGACTGAAACAATGCAAGGAGAGGATGGAGTGGGTTGTGATGGCCATTGGTAAAAGACTACAAGTAGTGGATGTTTGGTGTCAGGCAGAAGTAAATAAAGAGGGGTCTCCTGAGTGAAGAGGTTAGGAGGAAGCAAGGGACACTGATTCTTCTTCAGTGGATAAAATGGACTGAATCCAGGTTGCATCTGAATTGAAAAGGCTGATGTGAAATGAGCTCTCTTCCTAACCTGAAGAACAGCATATCTTAAAGGCATAGGGTACTTGGTCAGTTTGTTTCATCTAGGAGAGAGCTGAATGGTGGTTTAATTGCAGTTCTCAGGCTCCTGTATGAAGAAAATTGTCCCATAAGGAGATGGGTTTTTTAAACTCATTATAAAGGTAAAGCAAGACTGAGAAACTGGAAGCTCAAGTTAAACAAATCTATGTTGTACGTTTTTGTAGCAGGTTCTGAACTAAATCACTCTCAGATTTAGTGGTCTGCCCACCATGGAACTGGTAATCAAGATTCTTCTTGATGCTTTGTGATGGCTGAGAGAGAGATGGTATTAGATGCAATGCAGGAATGGCAGGATGGAAATATGGGTATGTTAAAGGGGATAAGGACAGATGAATATTTCAGTCTTTTCTCACCATAGCTTTCCTGTTTTCCTTCAGCTCAGCACTGCAGTGAGTTTTGCTATGTGTTAGTGATGCATGATATGAGTTCATGTTGTGCCATCTCTAACATCTTCCATGACAGAAGGCACTAAATCAGGCAGTTTGCCTCCCAGGTCTTTGTCTTGTCTTGGTTTTGCTTCCTTGATGTCCCAGGGTGTTTGCCAATTTCACATTGATGTGGTATCAGAACCTGGGGCCTGAGAACATGGGGCAAAAATGATCTTGCAGCCAAGGACCCAAGGAATCACCACAGGGTGGTTTGTGGTGTATATGAAGATGTTCCCCACGCCCCACTGGACTGCTGGGTCCTTCTGTGTGTGGGAGCTTTGGGTTTCCTTTCCCTCCTCCTTCAGAAGGCTGCAGAAATCTAAATGCAAGGTCTTAACTAGATTCAAATTCCTTACAAAGTTTCAAAATACTGAGCAAAGTGTACAAGGAGTTCAAGGAGTACAAAGTGTTCCAAGGAGTTGGAGTCCAATGGTTGGAGTCCATCCTGCTCCTCCATCCTGGAGGAACCATATTGTGAGCTTCAGCTCTGTGAACATAAAAATGATTTTTCCCCTAGGAAGTCATATTAGCAAGAGCACTCAGGGAGCTTCTTCTTTAGTTTTGCTGAAGCCAATTTCAGTAGGTGGAAGTGTCTCATGCTAGGCTCACCTTTGCCATTTCCACAAAGATTTTGAAAGCAAGAGAAGGAGTCAAGAAAGAACCATGGAGCTAACTCAAGAGAGATTCCCCACAGTAAGCCTATTGTGCATATTGCCAGCACAGCACAAAACTGTCACAGAACAAAAAACATCTTAATATTGTAAAGGTGCCACATGCCTGAAGAGTGATTTGTGAGAGGTCAGACCAGAGACTCTGTGCCCAGTGGTGTCAGCTATGAGGAGAGTCTGGCTAGGAAGAATATCCCTGTAGCCAAAGCAGCCCCTCAGAGACATGCCAGTAGTGCTGCTAGCTGGTAGACACGGTTGTCCTGTTTTGAGTGGAAAAATGGTTATGGAGAAGTGTTTTCATGTTCATGTGTGGATATCTCCATGGTGCAAGCTGGTGACTTTTATAGCTACGATGAGTGACAAGCAACAGTGATCGTTTGAGGCACTCCAGCATCAGCTCTGTAGTAAGTACCATTAATCCTCACCACTGATTGCTCTTACTGAAGCTTCAAGTGATTGGAGAAACTGCCCAATGTTAATGAAAGAAGTTGAACCTCTTTAATTTACCTCTGGAAAATCTTGAAAACAAATATATTGATTTGTTTGGGAGGGGATGGGGTAAGTCAAATGTTGTTTTAGTGAGTTTGAAAAAGGAAAAATGTAATTGTAGAGACAGCAAGAGAGATGTGAAAATGCAGAAGAGGTAAACCCTTGAATAGCCACTGAACTGAAGAGGCAAAGAAGGATTGAATCCAGGCTGTGATGGCCTCAGAGGCAAAGGATCCAGTGTTCCCAGGGAGGTACATGTTGCATAAGGATGAGCACTTGTGTCCGCTCCCCATGCCTGAGTGCTGTGTCTTGCCAGTGCCTGGTATGCCGAGCAGCACCAGGGCCTGGGCTGTGCCTCTCTATGTCAACATACCTGTTTTAGAAAGGGATGGCAAGCTCCCAGTTGGATGTCTTTTGTGGAGAAACCTTCCCATGGGTAGATACTCCTCCTTCAGGAGGATGTTCTGGTTTTGCTTGCTTTGAAATGTTGGAAATAGTTGCTGGTTTTCCAAGGACACCATGTTGTGCAAGCTGTTACATGTCCCCACCTGGGCACACCCTGTGGCGTTAGCCACAATGTCTCTGTACAGAAATGATTGGTTTTCAGAAAATCTTTAGTTCCTGAAGCCAAGAGCGTCTGCAGGAATGTAACTTGAGCTACATTCTGATCTGAGATCAGGATAAACACAGAAGAGAGCAGGAGACTACAGGGATACTGACAACTCCTTATCCAATGGCAGGGAGTAGCTGGGTGGGCGGAGGTCTCCTTCCACACCCCTACCTGCCACCCACCAGTGGAAGCTCTGTGCTCCTGGTGTAGGAGTGGCAGCCAGAGCCACCAGTGATTTGCCAGGCAGGGTCTTTGTCATGCAGAGTTTCAGAGCTCCTGGGTTGAGGAATGTTAACAACGGTAACAAATGGAAAATCCCCCTCCCTGCCCCCCCCCCTTTTTTTTTTTTAAATCCAACACCACCTACTCACCTCTTTCAGCTATTTTAAGGAATTCATGGTCTAGGACCCTGTTGATCATTTTTATGTGATAAAGTTTGCTGGATTTATATCAGCATTGTTCTCACTATTTTTCAATCACCTAATACTTAAGTATCTGAAATTTGTACATTTTCATAAAAGATGCCTCATTTTCTGCTTTCCTCTGCCGAAACAGTCTTGCTCAGGTTGCCGTAACTGTCTTTTAATAGGGTTTCAGACCACAGGAGAGCTTTGATCTCAGTCCAACCCAGATGAGTCCATGTATTGTTACACTTCCTATGGACCCTACATCTTCCAATCTGCCATCTGCCCTTCCACTTCCATCAGGGAATGTGGTACATGTAATTGCCCACAGATTTTTCATTTCTAGTGTGCAGATTAAAAACTGTCTCCTGCTCAGAAATGGGGGAAATTATGGGAAGGGGTGTCGGGCTGGAGGAAGGTGCACAGAGCTCCAGGACACCAAGGAGTAGAGGGGAACTGCAGGCTCCCCTCAGCTCCCACCTCAGAGCTGGTGAAGGCATTGGGGTGGGGAGAGGAACAGACACTGGCTTCTCAACAGGGTTAGCACTATGACAACACAGTACACCACTTTCAGTATTCCGCTTTACTACTACCACTGTCACTTTTACGATTTGCAAATAAGGAAATTACATGCTATTAATGGTCAGAAGAAGTTCCCATAAGACTTCCCAATTGAAGTGGTCTTTTATGTTATTGGAGGCCAATGTTCCCTTGCATAGTCACCCATTGCTTCAAGGGCGTTGAAGTATTTCTGTTTCAATTGGCATAAAACTGACCAAAGGCAATATTATAGTCTTAGGCCTCTGTTTATTTTCATCAGGAATGCATTAACATTTCTAGGAAATAAAATCTACCCAAAAATCTCTGGGTGGTCATCAGAGCAATGCTCCAAAAGATTGTGAAGTCACAAGGTGAAAATTCACACTCACATTAATGAGACGGAAGTTGAGTAACAGCAAAGAGAATGTCCATAAAACAGGAGGTGTGCAGAGCTGCATTACTATAAGATCCAGCAAATCACACATATGGTGTTGGGGAGCTGGCACTGCTGATTTTGCTAGAAATTCAGCAATTTAAGTAACCTAATCAAGTGTCATAATTAATTGGAGGTTAATTTCCTCTCTTGGAAAACATGAAGGGTAGTCATTGCTTCCTAAAAACAAATTAACCCTCCCCACAGTGAGGGTGTTTCTCCCTCCTGCCAACAGAAAGCCATTGGCAACCTGCATCTGGGGGGCACAGTGGGCAGCCATTTGGTCCCTAAAAAGGGGTGCAATGCACTCTCACACAGAGGGATCCCTGTTGGGAGGATGCTGGGGCTTTCATGACAGCTTCGCCATCCATTAGTGAGCTGCCCTCGACGCCAGAAGGGGATGTGTGCTGGGAAGTGGTGTTGTGTAATGTTACTTTCTTTTTTGCTGCATCCATGTGTTAAAAAGAAGTCTGAGTGCAGAGGTGCCCAGGTTTGCCCGTCACACAGGTGGCAGGCATGGCTGGTGTGAGCTCTTGCTCCTTCCTCCCAGTAATGCTTGCCAAAGAGCAGCCACCACTCTCTGTGGGAGAGTGCAGCTCCAGCAAAGGGGGTCACCTCTGCAAATGCACTATCCAAATCACAGACAAGTCCAGTGGTGTTAAACACTTCCCATTTCACACACAGAGAGCAAAGCGTTACTTCTTTAATGTGTTTTGAAATAACCTTTCTTGGATTAGCCCATAAAAGAGATAACACCATCTCTTAATGTTTGGCAAAATTAATATCTCAGTCCATAGGAAAAGGTTTTGCAATTTTATTTTAAGAAGCACTTAGAAGATAATTTTATTTTTGAAAGACGTGTAAGCAAAGTTAAAAAGCTGTCAGTCTTTTAAATCAGAATTTCTGACCTCCAAACACACAATATGGTCTTCAGTGAGCAGATTTCTGTGCGCTCTGCAGAAGTACTTTCTCCAGGTAGCTCTACTATTGTGCCAACTTACTGTAATCATTGTAATCAGCCAAACCAATTACAGAGTAGCAACCTACTATACACATAATATTCTAGGTATATATTAAGGATGTTCTGTTAAAATTGGTAAAAGTCCTTTAGCAAGAAGAAAATCCTTCATCATAATTTTTTTTTTGTGCTTCATTTTAGTGAGGACTTAAATATAGTAGCATTTATATTTTTCACCTTGGAAAATATTTGTACTCTAAAATAACACATTAAAGCTTTGAGCCTGAAAACACTAATGCACAAGAGTGACTTTATTTATACATTAGCAATATTTTAGTCAAATGGTCTAATGTTTGCAGAACCAGATTCTGAAAAATAATGTACTATTTTATGTTGTATCACTACTGGTTCAGAAATTAATGGATGCTTTATTTAAATCAGGCATTTAGAGAGAAGCTTTGTAGCTTGGCTGTTTTATGCTATCATATTGTTGGAAGAAACACGTAAATAAAATATAAGGGAATGGGAATTGAAAATAGAGGGAGTGAAATGAGCACATATGAAATGTTCAAGATGTGAAGCACACCTGCTTGAGTCTGAAATGTCCCAGATTCAGAGCAGAGGCAATTTTCAACTTTTCCTCCGACCCAGGATTTAGTAAAACTCTTGATCTGTCTTTTCACAACTAAAAAAATCCTTTCATCATTTTGCTCTCCAGCAGCCTCAGAGGTTAAATCTTCCCTTTCAGCTCCAATTATCACAGATGTGGCTTTGTATGAGTGGAGACCCCAGGTTTATCCAGGAGTGGCCTTTGCATTAAACTTAAATGCCTTTTCTTCCAAAGCTCACAGAGACCAATTTGTTTAATGCTCTGGATATTAAGTATAGTCATTGCAGAGAGTGGTTGGGACTTTTTAACTGGAAGAGTGAGGAGTCTGTGTCTTCAGTCTGGATGGAAAGAAGAAGCTGAGGTAGACAAGCAACACTGCTAGAGGAAACAGAGATAATTCTACACACATATCCATATTTATGTCTTGCAGTAATCCTTATTAGACCTTTTCTCAAAGATCTAAGGTGCTGGTAATGGGAAAATACAACACCTCCCTCCATCAAAAGTACTTCTTGAGTGTTTTAATATTAGATTTTGACCCTGAAGTTGAGGTACCTTTTTCATTGCTGTTTCTGTCACCCCTGAGTACCTGTTGTGGTCTTGTGCCATCGTGATATCTACAGGAGAGGTCCCCAGGTGGTGACTGCATCCACAGCACCCTCCAGTGAGTGCTGAGTTGGGTGACCTCTAACTCAGAGCTGATGTAGAGCTCTTGGGTGGTTAAGCAATTTCTACCATCGTTACTATAATTTACTGGTAGCAAAACAAAACTCTTATTAAAAAACCCAAACAACCATATAGCTAAATAAATTTTATCCTGTTCTGTCACTTTATAGTCACAATTCTCAGCTTCATGCTTGAGCCACCAAGGTGTAGAGACCAGCCCTTCTCACAAACTCCTATGGCAATACATGGACATTTTGCTCAGAGGAGCACCAGGGAGTTTCCCAAAAGCAGTAGAGCTGGTTGTGTAGGGAAGCTAGGAGAAGAAATGCCAGTGAGAATGAAGTAATGACAGTCACAACCCTCCACCTAAAATAGAACCTCAGTTGCACAAACTGTAGTGTCACAACTGTAACTCCTTCCCTGGGCTAAGATCTTCACAGAAATGGAGAAGGGATAGAAGGAGATCCCTGGATGGGATATTTCATGCTCACCAAAAAGGGCTATTGCTTTCCTGGGTAAATGCAATGTGCACTTGTTGAGAAACAGAGCTGAACTTCTTCAGCTTCTACATGACAAATGGTTTTCTACTGCATCATGACCCACAGGAACTCAGCTTACCCTGTGAAGACTTGGATATCTCTATTTTTTTCTTTTTTGGCTCTCTGCAGCTGTCCAGCTCTGCTTTCCACTACAAACATTCCTGGCTAAAGCTTCATTATAGATCTTGTGGTGCATATATACTCTTGAACTGACAGCTTTCAAAAATGGTATCTGCATTTTCTTCCTAAATAGACCCCTTTTACACAATAACTATCATGCATTTCTGACTGTGAATATGTAAATAGGTGAGAAAGAAAAGGTATCCATGGTCACAAAGAATAACATTGCAGTCTTAAACTTCAGATCCATTCAGAATGATTTGTTAACATTTGGTCCTCCAAGTTGAAGTTCCAAAATTACCTGTCTTGTGAAATTTTCAAACATTCCACCTGCACAGAGTGAAGAAAAAAATAGCTATTTCTGAGAAAGAAAACTCCATTTAACATGTTTTACAAAGTGCTAAATAGCTTTCATATTTCAGATGAAGAGCAGAGAATATGTCCTCTGTGCTGTACTTACTAAGTACTTACAATATTGTCTATTCCATATAGTTTTGAAGACACTATAACATTCTGCATTACTATGATTATTTGTCAAAACCAAAATCATGTACTTTTTTATGAGTCAGGAGCTCAGTGGGGAAAAATTTAATTTTTGTTGCTTTTAATTTCTTGAAGAACTGAAATAATTTCCATTGAAATTGTTTTGAAGGACTAAAGCTTTCTCTAGTCTGCTTGCTAAATATAATTTCAATGACAAGGCGCTTTGGGTATCATTCAACAAAAAAGCTGAATATCTATTCAGTTATACCTCATCTTAGGACTGGTACTGCCTTCTTTACTCTGGGTCTTCTGTCACATTGAAGTTTTTTATAGACACAGGAGATTATTTTTCCCTGTGTAAAGACATTTATGGAGTGTACTTCATAAAACTGAACAGCTATTTAATCTGACAGGTGAAGGGTAACTCCCTATAAAGTCTATTTGTCTGCACGATAGTCATGTTTTCACAAAGAAAACCTGATTTACACAAATGCAAACCTGAACTACAGAGGAGAGTAAAGAAAAGGCCCAGTAAGTCTTGTGCAAGAGAATCTAGGCTCAGTGGGGGGCTGAAGCTGTACAATTATTTATTTCTGATATTTGAGCCGAGGGCTGCCCTTACAGTTTGCAGAAACCTACCCCACAAACATGGGTAACTGCAGAGCATATACACCATATTAGTTTGTACTACATTCTCCCAAGAATATTGATGCTTTATTGTTGTGTTTTGTTAACAATTGTGCTTACAAACTTTTCTGAGAAAGAACCATGTTTTCTCATCATGGTTAAGAATTCAGAAACCTAAGGCTACTTTCCATTAGGTAATGTTCCTAAGTGCCCATGGTTCCTAAAAACATCTACATTATTCCTATGCCCTTTAAATAGTTAAAATAAAACAATTTTTCTCTCAAAATAATTACAAGTTCCACACCAAATTTTTGCTAATTTGCAGTTGATTTGTATGTGATGCAGAGTACCTTGGAGCTGGATATAAAGGATCGTGTGATTTTTCTTGATATGTTGGAACCAGGTCAAAACCTGTAGTCAGCAACAACTGATGCTAAAAAATAGGAAAATTTCTGTGGCAGAAAGAAAGAAGTCTTTTGAATGGGGGATGCTTAATTTGTGGATATGACATAGTGAAGACTTCCTTGCCATATTTGCAGTATTTTGTCTTGCCCTCTGGGCTTGAACTACCAGGAGAACAATTTGTCTTGTGATGTTTGGCATTTCAGCTGCTGATACCAGGGTAAACTAAGGAGAGAAAAGGCAAGTGGAGATTAAAAGCCTGCCACATGAGAATCAAAACCTAAGGTTAAACTTTAGATGTCTTTTATTTCAATTCTTCACTTCTCTCTAATATGACCTCAAATATACAACAGCTACTTCTGAGGGTAGGTCTCTGTGGTATTTGCCAAAACAACCAAAATCTCACAAACACCTTTGGAGTGAAGCCTGGTCAGAGGCAACATGAATCACTTCAAGCTCTGAGCTGGCATGGGCGCAGACAGAACATTTGGCAGCAAAACAACACATCTTCCACTGAGACATGCACGTCACCATCTGCACGTCCCAACTCCTCCCGTGCTGCTGAGCCCACCCCTCCTCCGAGGAGCACGGGCCCTGCCATCAGCAGGAGTCTTGGGTGTGACTGCCAGCATCCCTAGGCATTCGAGCCATTGTTCCTCAGAGGCAGTGGCTGTGATGCCGGCTGAGAGCCAGAACTGATGGAAAACTAATATCTTCAGCTGGGGCAGAAGCAATTTTCTCTGGCTGGAAGGGAAATCAAAGAGGAACTTCGAGTCACCTGCTCTGTGCTGTCCTGTGAATCAGGAGTGATGGCTGGAGGCTGCAGTGTCAGAAGATGCTGTTGCACAGGTGTGCAGCAGAATAAAAACCTTCAACCCAGAAGAGATAGATTAGATGGAAGGACTAAGGAATAGTCCTGAACTGAATAAGGAATATTTCCATGATGTTAAAAGACATCTGGAAATTAAAAAAACATTACTAATCTACCAGTACTAAGTAAGTGCCAGCAAATGCACTAGCTCAGTGAGAAACGATGATGATATACTCTTTGTGAAAGTGAGGATGTTTTGTGGCAGTGCAGGAATCTCCAGCACTGTGGCTGGAAACTCAATAGGACTTTTGTTCACAGCATACTGAACAAACACCAACACAGGGTCTGCACCATGCAGAAAACATCTCCCAGATCAGTTTCCAGCATCTTAGGAAAAATTCACAGCCAACTACTCAGAAAGCAAATATTTGGCTGCATTTATGGTAATTTCTCACTGTCTGCTCCCTCTGTGTCAAAATGATTATGTATATTCTTCAGAGCTGATAAAGTTACTCAGCTCCAAAGCCAAAAACATGTGTTGAAAAGCTGAGGTTCATTAAAGGCTCTTTTTTGATTCCAGCCATTTCACACACATTTTCCCTGAGCTGTGGCAAGTTTCCAGCATGGCTGAATCCAAATGTTGTTCCTCTTACAGGCACACGATTTGCCAAGACTAAGGTTATTCCTTCTCCTTGCAATGCAATGTTTCTTACTGACCACTACTGTGTGGAATGAACCTGGTGGCACCAGCTTGGCTGCTGCATGTGAAAAAAAACCCTGATCTCTCAGTTTTGGGAGTTTTGACATGTTTTATTTGCATTTATTTGCACATCTCTAAACATTATTCAATTTTCAAACAGTCATGTTGGTGGTGAGAAGTCAGGTAAACTATAAAAATGAATTAGCAAGGTTTTCATTTGTAGAAAGTAATTTGTCTCCACTGTAATACACATAGATATTGTCAAGTTGGAAAGAGGAACCTTCTTGAGAAGTCAGAATCAAATTTTTGAGCTCAGTTTCAGAGTCTTGTTCGCTTGCTCTATTTGCATAGCATAGCAAAGAAAATCCAGCTCTTCTGCTGTTTTCTATTTCCTGAGAGTACCTTCACCCCTCTCACCAGTCATCCCTATGCTAGTACTACATAAATAGAAAATGGTGTCAGCATATTTTACTATACAGAAAGCTTGTAACCATTCCCCGCCCCCCCCCCCCCCCCCCCCCCAAAAAAAAAATTCCCTGGAGCAGCCATGGGAGTCTAGATAGATACATCATTGCCAGAAGGGCATTTCTTCCTAAGGGCATATGATTGTTGCCTCTATTTCCTGTCTTAGCCATGAACCTGCACAAAAAAAGTCACAGATCACACAATATTCTGAGTTGAATAGAGATCATCAAGTCTAGCTCTAGCTCTTAAGTGACTGGCCCTACAGGGACTGAAACTGTGCCCTCACTGTTACTGGCACCATGCTCTAACCAACCAAGCTAAATAGGATGCTTCTCTTTTGCTTTGCCTTCTCAAGGCCTCAGTCTTGTCAAGAGTCTCAGGGCAGAGTCTGGTGACATGGAGGACAACGTTGTGCTGGCTCCTTTTGGGGCACACCAGTCGGTGGGGCTTTTGGCTCACATGAAGGGCAGCCCATGTTTGAGATATTCAATGTTATAACAAAGTGAGATTCCCAGACCATCCATTTAG
Source organism: Acrocephalus scirpaceus scirpaceus (assembly GCA_910950805.1). Classification (NCBI taxonomy): domain Eukaryota; kingdom Metazoa; phylum Chordata; class Aves; order Passeriformes; family Sylviidae; genus Acrocephalus; species Acrocephalus scirpaceus. The sequence goes on from OU383773.1 coordinate 128,442,140, forward strand.
TGCTGCTGCATTTTTCTTGCTGCACCTGTTTCTTGGTTTTACTTGGGTTGTAACTGGTGTCAGGACTCTGCAGCCATAGTATGACTCTGCTAACTCTACTCCTCAGCCGTACCATGAGTCTTCTAAATATGGCTTGTAAAAAACCATGCTTAGCTGGAGAGCTGTCCTTCATTTTGTGACAGCAACAGGTTCATCACAGTGTCTCCATTGCTGCAACACCTTTTGCATTAAAAATGAGTTTGGAGCAATGAGGCAGGCAGCAGCCACATTGTCAGTTGGTACAATGAAGCAGAGCAGAGAGGTGAGTGTGACAGAAGAAAGACTGGAGATGCCAGGCCACAGCTCTTCACAGCTCTTCAGGTATTTTCAGAATAATTTTTCTGGCTTTTATTTTTGGGTTCCTTAAAAAAAAGCTTTCTGCTTGTCTGGAGCTTCTGCTTCTCAGTCTCTGGAGGCTGTGCTGCTCCTCCTGTTCCACGATGTGTCAAGAAATGCATGAAATGTCACAATTACCCCAAGGGTGGCAGTCCCTGGGGAGACCTGACAGCACAGTTCAGATCAGCAGAGACTTTGAGCTATTTTCAGCTAGTTTTAAAGATCATCCAGTAATTCTCTTATATATTCTACACATTCTGATCAAGGTTTTCTTCTTGCATTTTTTTAAGTCAAGAGCAAAAATCAACCCTTATTTTCTCTTACAAGCAGGAGCAAGAGGACTCTTCATTTCAGTGATGCAATGGCAAATTATGAATTTAGGGGACCAGGCTTTAGAAGTGGTAGTCCAAAGGAAGTGTACTTGGTGTTTTTTCCAGATTCAAAGAGATAAGACTCACTGCTGTTGATTTTGAGCTACTTTTAGGTATCCTTCCCTTGGTCTCTTCTTGGCCTCCTTCTTCTGCAAGATATTTCCTGTCACCAGATGTACTCCACTACAGATTGTGAAGCTGCCAGAGTCCCTAAAATGCCAGTAGATTGATTCTTTTCAGGCCTTGACAAAGAGGTTCAATCAAGCTTTGGAGCAGGTTTCTCAGGGTGTCTGTTCAGTCTCCATCCCAGGAGAAGTTAAAAATCTGGATGGGAAAAGCTCTGAGCAATCTCATCTCATCTCATCTCATCTCATCTCATCTCATCTCACTCATCTGGAGCTGACCCTGCTGTCAACTGGAGGCTGGATTGAGACCTGCTGAGATCACTCTCATCCTAAATTTCTGGTGGTCCCATAGAGTGCATCAGGTCAGTATAGTATGGTCTACCTAAAGTTGCAAAAAGTTAGAGGTGGTTCTTTACTGGCACCTAAGAAAGAAGCCTGAGTAGAAAACCAGAAAAAATCCATCCCTCTCCCTGTGAGAGGTAAGTGATAAATGTGTAGACACAGAGTGTCTGCCTCTTCATCCTGGAATAGTGAGCTAATCCACAGTCTGGCTGTGTATGGTTTGAGCACACAGCACTAGCACAGAGTTTTGGAAGACCCTCGTCTGGCTGTAAGGGTTATTCCACAGAGTGGCACTGCAGAAGAGACAGAGCCCCTCCAGGGTTAACCACCATTGTGCTGGATATCTGCTGGCACCTTTGTTCTAGTGCCTCGGGCACAGCCACACTTTGGGCACCCTGTGTGCCTCTAGGGCAGGCTGGCAGTGAGGGCTGAGAAACTCAGGTCTCTGCAGCAGGGGGGTCAGGATGAAGCCCTGCAGGATACAGAATACAGAATGCAGCTGTATTTTTATCTAATGGAGGCTGGTGGGGCAAGGAAAGGGAGACCTAACCCTCAACATTGCCTGTGGGACTGTTCAGAGTTTTCACCAATTTCTTGAAGGATATGACCACGTCAGTAATTTGCCAACATCAAATAGCTACTCTGAGCAGAGCAGCATGGGCTAAGGATGACAGAGATCTAAACCCTGAGAGGCCTCAGATCTGAATATGGGACACGACACTGAAATTGGTGGTTTGTGTAGCTTCTTGTGATTTTTTGCTCCTATATTGCAACTACCACTTAGCTGGTATGATTGCTAGCAGAAATAGCAATTTCTGGACTTGTGGAAACTCTGATATGAATAGGATGTTTTTCCCTGTCTCTATCAGAAAGTGATCAGATATGTAACCAAATTCAGTGTTGCAAATTTTCATATATTTGTTGTGACTGTGAAAAAAATTGTTCTACTTAAGGCTCCAAACTGCTCTTGCTGTTTCAGAACTATAACTTTTTGTTTGAATGAAGTGTACACTTTTAGTCCTTACAGCTGGATACAAAAGCTTGAGGTCCCATAACCTGTGCAAAGACACTGGCAAAGCAGACCTATGCATTATCTCCTTCTTGCTTCTAATTTTGTCCAAACTGAACTCAGTACTGCCTAAACTATGTTATCACCTACAAAATTTCCTCCAGCTATTGAACATGGTTGGGAAATCAGTTTTTCTGTTGATGGTGCCCACATTCCAAGAGCTGTTTGTTACCAAAACACATTGCTGAACGTTGTCCTACAACTCTGCTGCCAAAGAAAGGGCTTGGGAACACCTGAGGTATCTCTTTGGCAAAGCCAGCTAACTTGGATAAAGGGCTGAGGATGCTGATCTGCACTTACCCAGTCAGCTTTGCTGGCTGAAATCAGGGTAACTCCTTTCCACCCACACATAGTAGGATGGGCACAGCAGACCTGAAAAGGGACCTCAGTGTGTGGCCATTCCCCCATCATTAGGGCTGAATGGAAGTTCTGGGCAAAGCTCTCCACATAGGCACAGCCTCATCCTTCCTTCACAGCAGGGAGGTGATGTCTGCATTTTCCCCGTTTGGATCCTGTAGCAATTTATCCTGTAGAATTTCCTTTCTTGCACTCAGGAGACCTTTTTAATTCCCTAGCTTAGCACTCCATTATAATTTTGCTGTGGAAGGAGGTGGCAATTTTTATGTTAGGGCTGCTGGGCACCGAACAGGATCTGGATGATAAATAGAATAAAATGAAGGTGTCAGAGAAACACCTTTGCAATGCCTTAAGAATTATCTGATATCCTCCTTTCAGAAAATGAGGGTGTTTCCTCAGTCCATTCTTATTGATCACTCTTGGTCACTGGCACCCTAGTGGCCAGAGAACTGCCCAAGAGATCCCGTGGGCACATGCTCACAGCAACATCACTTAGTGTGTGTGCCGTGTGGGCAACTTAGGCAGTTAAATCATGGTTATCATCCCTTTCACTCACCCCCTGCCACTGCAAGAAAGGAGAGGTGGGGAGAAGGAAGGGAGAAGGGGAGCTTTTGCAGGAGTTTTCACCTGGATACAGTTGCTATAGGAACCACTTATGGAACGTCTTTGTGCCTCTACTATACAGGAAAATTTGCTGGTCCTTAATAGTGGGCAAAGTGATTTACCCATAGGTGTAGACATTTGGCCCCTGCTGACCCCCAGCAGGACAGGATCTCCTTGGCCAGGGCAGCAGGGACTGCCAGCATTTGCAGCAGGGGAAGGGGCTCCATTGTTCGATAGAACAGGACATGGAAAGAGTGATGCTCCCTCTGTATCAGCAAAAGGCAGTGGTGGTGCTCAAAGTGCTGCTGAGGTTAATGGACAGCAGTGGAGGGTCTGCAATGGACAGACAGGGTGAGAAGAAGCCAAGAGATAGGGACAGAAATCTGGATTTTTATTGCAAAAGGTTCAGGAATTGAAAAAGTATATGTAAGCTCTGGAAGAAATTGAGTAGAGGAAAAGATGAGAAAAGAAATCAAAGCTGTAGGAGAGATGGGTGGCATTAAAGGTGCAAACCTTGGAAAGTGAAGCAGCATTAGAGGAAAGTTCTCAGCTTGGTATTTGTAATGTGCACTGGGATCCTAGGATGAAAGACCTAAGTAGAAAGAGCAATACTGTGTCTTTTAATATAATTTTTATAGCTTTTGCAATAGCTATTAGTTTGAGTCCTTGAAACCTCATCTTGATGAAAACTGCAGTGGTGGCTCTGTGTCATTATCCTGCTGCCGGGTGTTCATTCGTACTTGATGGTGTGGTACGAGTGCGGAGATTGCAGCTGCTGGAGCAGGGGCTTATCAGCTCTATATTAGGGCAGCTCTTGACCCTTGGTTTGTGGGGAATGGTTCATTGGCAGCCAGGAATAGACCACAGACAACAAGTTAATGACCTTTTCCCACCAGTTCAACAGGAAACGTAACCGCAAATTTGACACTGCTGGCAGAGCCTATATCAGGGGAGAGCGGTTCTAATCACTGCAGAGCAGCGAGGGGAGGCTGCGAGGCACGGAAAAGATTAAACCAAACTACATGAAGGATGCCCAAGTTCAGCAAAGCACTTGAGTAGCTACCTAGTTTTAAACCATAACTAGCACAAAGTATGAGCCAATTTGGGGTGATCATAAGAGGAACAATCTAAGGATGGATCAACAGAGCAATGTCGCTTAGCAGGAGCGCAAATGAGCAGAAGAAAAGCAGAGGCAAACTTGAAAATGGCTCAGAGTAGGCAACAAGTGGGCGAGCAAAGGTCAGGTGAAGAAGTGCAACACGACAGAGGAGAAAAGTGGCAGCAATAGGAGTGAATTATAAGCTATTATGATAAATGACAAATGGATTATGGTAAATCGTCTTGATGGCCTATTTGTAGGCTGCAAATCAGCAAGGGTTGGAACCTATTTACCATGAGATGCACTTTAACTTCACAAATTAATGATATAACCCTAAACAACTTCTGCTAAATGCACCATTTCACAAAATTACACAATTTAGGCAAGGAAACCTGAATTTCATATGTCAAGTAATATAAATACAATGTTTATATAATTGTATTTTTTCAAATATATGAATTTTTTAAAAAAACCCCCACACAAATTGAGCAAATGATAAGTTTATAGACTTTGTGCTACAAACATGTGCTGTTTATGCACTGTCAACAGGACCTGGATTGAAAGTGTTTTTCCTGTAGTTTGCTCTGCCAAGTTTTGCCACCATGAAGCTCCTGACCTCAACAATTACATATGTTTCTAGATAGGGCTTTATGCATACTTCTTTCAAAACCATCCTGCTACTACTGCCCATATTTTATGCCTAATCTCACAAAAGGCACAAAGAAAAGCATTTGGTAAAAGCCAGGAGACTGTCATACACCAGCAGTTGACATGCACAGGACTACTTCAAGTGCTGGTATACTTGAGAAATACTGGCGGTGGTGGTCTGATCTCAGCTACAAGTTTCCAAAAAAATGCTGTTTGTGGTTAGTGGATTCATTGGTTTGGGCTCAGAGTCCTCAGAAAACTGTGACAGCCATTTCTTCTGTTACTTGTATGGGCAATACACATATCTAACAATCAGGCCTCACAACTGATCTCTCGAATATCAAGGAGAGAGTGACAGATTTTAGATACCTGTAACTCATAAGGGGCAGGAGTCAATCACCAAAACACAATCACTTTATGGGCCTGTGCCACAGGAGGATATGATAGAAGTTGTGGAAGAGAAAAAGCGGAGAAAGGCAATTATGTTGCTAACATTCAAGTTAAAGAAATAGGCTGATCTGAGTAAGGATAACAAAGACCTGTTGGAAAGTTCTACTACTATGTCTCAGGGCAAAGTAAGGGAAAAGGTTGTCATAGGAGACAGCACCAGCCAAAGCATCAAACTTACTCTAAATCTCACCAATAGTGAAGGTGCTCTTTTCACTGGGACAGCAGAGATTGGAGGCAGGAAGAAATGATGGAAACATCATACGTATTTCAGTGTGGAAATGCTCCTGACAGCCAGGAGGAAGATGGTGGGATTCAGGAACTGGAGAAGAGGCTAGTGTCAAGAGGAGTGCTGCTGCTGTCCATGTACATGGTGCCTGAGTATCCTCCAGCCTGAGCAGACTGGCAGCTCTTCCCAGGCAGGAGAGCTGCTCCTCTGCCAGGCAGGGATTTCCTTCTACAGGCTTCTGGGAAGAATTCCATTGCATTAAGGCTCCTCCTCTGCTCTGTTAATTAACTGTTGACCTGATTTCTCCCCCTAGAGGTCTTTTGTCCTTTTATTTTTATCATCCTCCCTTCTAGTTATTCTGGATGTCTTTTATATCCATATAAATTTGGGTATCATAACATCCCAGGGACCTAGTGATATCAGGGAGCTCTGAAGGCTGACTGCACACTGCATAGAACAAGCATTTCTGTGTTTTATAGTTCAGTAGTCCTGCTTATTAGAAAATGTTAACTTTTTCTGTCTTATTATCAGAGACAAGAGACTTTCCCACTGTAATTTCTTCCACACAAACATTCTTCTATTACCTCCTTTTCTTGTGGCTCCCTCCTTTCGTCTCTTACTGAAAACTCCTCAGCTGTCTCTTGGCTGGCTGAAAGAGGTTCCCCTTCTCTTCTGAGCTGGAAGGCAGAAGAGCTCTGCCCAGCTTTGCAAATGGGGCTTCTCTACTGCCTTTAACAGAGGCTTTGCATGACTGATTGTTCTGCTCCCTGCACAGCAAAGCACTTGTTTGCTTTTGGGCTCTTAGCCGCACCTTAGGCTGGAGTCTTCCCCATGCTATCAGTGGTGGTGTCCATCTCCCTCTCCCTCTCTCCAGTTGCTAGATTTGGTGTAAACACTAGGATCTAGGAGTCACTGTCTCTGCCTTCCTCTCACCTCGGTGTGTGACATTTTCCTCTCTGTTGTAAAACAACATTTTTTATTACTAGCATTGCAATCTCACTGGCTTCCCCGTGTATAAAAAATTATTATTATTATTATTGCCAGGGTTGAGTGACATAAAAATATCCAACACATTGCCCCACAGGATTTATCCTCAGATGTGAATTCCCAGCTCCACTGAAGTCCTAACAGATTTCAACATATTTTCAGAATTTTGTTCCTTGTGATATTTATAACATCACTTCAAAACTCACAGCAGCCCAAAGAAATAGATTTAGTGAAATTCCAGTCATTCAAATGAACTAAGATTGGCATGAAATCAGTGCTAAATAGTAAGAGACCATGTCAGAAATATTCAACATTTCTAGGTTACCTTGCACTAGATTCCATCACATCTTGAACATTTTGGAGTTTTGCAGTGTTAACAGAGTGGGCCACAACTTTGACTGGTTTTGTTTTTCTTTTTTCTTTGGGAATAAAGCCACATAAATAACAATAGATCCAAACCATTTATTCCTGTAAAATAAAAATGAAACTGAAATATTTTCTTCCATGAAATCTAACAGAGAAAAATTACCATGATTGGCAAAAGATTTTTCAGTCCTTTCATCAAGTGAAACCTATCTCTTGAGACTAAGATTTGAGACACTGACTCCGTTTGGTGGGGTTTTTTTGGTTTTTTTGGGGGGTTTTTTTGGGTTTGTTTTTGTTTTTGTTTTTTGGGTTTTTGGGGGGGGGGGGTTGGGTTTTTTTGTTTGTTTGTTTTTGGGGGTTTTTTTGGTTTTTTGGGGGGGTTTTTTGTTTTTTGTTTTTTGGTTTTTTTTAAGGAGCCTGTCCAGTTAGAGATCTTTGACAGGCTTGAAACACTGCAGCAACCTTTAATTTAGAGAAATTATTTCCAGTAGGGAAAGTGGCTGGTCATGTGCAGGACTCAAATTAGGACCAACACCAACACCACCCCCCAACGCCCAGAGATCAGGATGCATAACACCATCCAGGCTTGGCTTAGCTCTGAGGCTGATTTGTGTTTCAGCAGCAGCTGTTCAAATAAGGAGCTGCCCCGAGGAAAGATCTGTACAAATGACTGGGCAGGTTTCGGGGTTGGGTTTTGGTTTTTTTCATCCTTTTTCAGTTCTTTTCAGCCTCTCAGCTAAAACCCCTGAAACAACTAGTTGCCCTTGTGATGGATGATTATAATAATTATTGGAAAACAATTGAAGTGTGATCAGGCAGAGAGGGTAGTAATTGAAATATTGACAGGTGGTTCCTTTGTGCCAAACAGGAGTTTTTAAGATCAGCTGTACTTTGAAGGACTCCCACCTATGATGCTTATGATAAACTACTTAATTAACTGTGTTATAGATTTTACTACAGAATCTACAGAAAGACCACAGCAAGACTCACTAGAAGAAGCTCTAGACTTCATACAAATAATCTTCTGTTAAGGAATGCTTTAGTACATATATTTTTATATCAGTTTTTCCTGATTGTTCCACCTTTTAATTGACATGGATGATGTGTATAAAAGCAAAAAGTTTGTCTATCTTCTCTGATAATCAAATATCATTGACACATGATGTTATCCCAAAACATCATTGACACATGATATTATCATAATTGGGTGATACTAAGGTAATCACATCATGGAGCCACAAGTAGGAAGGGGTCAATTTATTCCCAGACTATGCCAATGCTAAGGGGATGACTGATTTGTAAGGATTCTGTGAGTTTATTTGGGATCCAGAGAGCAGATGTTGTGAATTACTGAGAGACTAACAATATTAAAAAGTATTTTTTTGTTGAGGTATTGCTCCTAATACAATAAAGAGGAGTGTTGCCAAGACAGTAAGAAACACATATTCCTCAAAATCTCCTGGTAGGAAAAGTACTTCCTGAAAGGATATCCTGAAAGGATGCTAAATTTGAACTTCCTCCTGAAGCATTCCCTCTTTATTAAAAGTCATTTTGTCAATTATTGTCCAAGAGCTGTACAGAAGATTTAAACACCCAATCTTGCAAAAGCTTCCACAAATGTAACTTTTCCTGAACCATGAGATCTGAGACAGACACTATCCCCCTCATTTTGGACTCTATAAATGATGTATGCACTTTTCCATCACTGGGTGAAATGGGATCCATTCATCTGCCAGCAGAGAACACATCCCCAAAAAAGCAATGATTAGGTGTCATAAATGAGCAAAACACGAAGGATGGGGCAGGGAACTGCAGTTCAATTTGCATAGTTAAGTGGCTTACATATACACACTGGATGAGCCTCCTGCCTCAGCTGAAACACCTTTGTTGTTGCAATTGATATTTCTGAGTGAGCTGATTATTTGTAATTTAAGGCTAGCGATCTTCAGTAAACATTGCAAGTAATTGAACTCTCTCTTTAACTGTCAGCACAACTTCTACCATCTCCACAATTAAATAGGCTATTTAGAGGCATCTCTGTGGTAGCATTTGTTGGTTCATTTCTAACATTATTAACTGTTTACAAATTGCAGTGTCCTTGCTAAAACCTTGGAAACAGCAAGAAGAGCTGTTTTCTGGTGCAGTTCCCCTCGCTGGTTTCCCTGAATGTCTCTGGCATACCAAAGGGACACAGATACTGGATCTTATTCCACTCCTCTCCCATTTTTGCTTCCTTTGTGCCTGACGTTGCTCTCTTCCTACATCCACCAAGGACCGCATCTACCAGGGCGTATTCTCTGCTGCTGCAACTTGGTACCTTGTGTTTGGAGGAAGGCAGTTTAAATGTACTCTGTAACTCCTCATGTAGATGGTTTGTGCTCTGCCAAGGTCCGTGGGCAATGGATGGGAGAGAAAAGTCATCCCCGATTTCCTCTGCTCTTGCTTTGGATCATCGTGCAAAGGCAGAGCCTGAGAGAAGGTCACCCCTGGGGGGTCACTAGGACTTTGGCTGAGGGACAAAAAAAGGAAAAAAGGGACTTGTATCCCTACATCAGCTTCCCATAGCCCCTTTTGCAGAGGTGACTAATGAGATTTTTTAGGTGTTTAAAGTATTTCCTGACAAACATTGTGTTAGGCAAAGGAAAGTCTGTAAATTTCAAATAAATTCAAGGGAAAATTTCACCACCCCCGTGCCCATAATATTGGGAGGGAAAAATTCAGGAAAGCCAAATCTGATGGGGCTTACCCCTCTGTAAAATCCGTTGTCTTTCTGAAATAAAATGTAACTTTAAATGTTTAATTAATGTCACTCATTATTTTTTTCATGTGGATAAAAATACCTGCCCATGGCTTCAGAAACACCTCACTTTGAGTGGATTGAAACTCTCTGGATCTCAATTACATTTGCATTACATCATTACAGGTTGACTTTAAAAAAAAAAAAAGGAATTAAAAAAATTTTGCAAATCCTGTTTGTAGCTGGCAGAGCAAGTTGCTTGTGCATTCTGGTGTGTGGGTGACAGGACAGACATGTTTTGTACCACGTCACATGGAGTGCATGTTGTGGGACCTGACAGGGGAGACACTGCACCAATGCACAGCCCTGCCCTTCTCACAACAGGATCAACTGCATGGCCAAACCTCCTCATGAGCCTCTTCCCATGCCTGGCAAGCAGGAGCAGATTTGCCTCGTCAGTACCTAAGTCTTCTTCCTGTTTGTAAATGTAATTCAGTCATCCAATGTCTTGTTTTCTTATCCTTCCCTTGATCCTTCTCACAAGTACTTGATTGGAAGAGCACATGGGAAATCAGACCAGGTCAGCTAATGTTCATTGAGTCCCTTCTCTTCAGTTTGCTCTTCTTACCTGTTTTGGTTGCCAGTTTCTATAAAGTACATGCTCAGGAAAATCAGTAATGTAAAGCACTAAGACCAATGTTTCAAAGCTGGGCAGTGAGTATCTCGAGAGGGGCTTTTGGTTACATTTATTCCAACTCATAACTAGTTTTCAGAGGGGCTGCAACTTTGATTTTGAGTTGCAGAAGCATGTAAGTGTTCAAGGACGGGTTGGATGAGGCTTTGAGCAACCTGATCTAGTGGGTGGCATCCCTGCCCATGGCAGGGGAGATTGGAGCTAGATGATCTTCAAAGTCTCTTCCAAACCAAATTTTTCTGTGCTTCTCTGAAGTATAGGATATTTATTTAGGTTGCAAACTTCAGCCAACACACAACCAAAGACATTGGCCTCTGTGCTTTGCTGACACCTTTTCAGTATAGGGAAGTGTTTTATGCTACAAGGTAAAAGCTCTATTTCTCCTGCAAACAGCTCATAGACCTTGGCAACTGTTTGAGTGCTCTTGGTGATTCACACCACTGCAATGCTTTTCTCTGAAGTGTACAGTGCAAAAAAGACCAAACAAGACAAAGGTTGTGCTGAAACTGAATTTTTAACATGGAACAAATCATACCTCTAGTAGCTGGACCATGAAACATAAAACTGCATAGTAGCTGTACCTATCAAGATATGGTGAGCTCTAGCTTCCCATTTAAAATGCACAGGAAAGAATCCAGAATTATAGAAAGAAAGGAAAGATTTCCAAATAATATGTGGAGTGAAGAAGCAAGGATTCAGAAACATCTTTCTACTGATTAGATTTTCTGAAGAAAGTTGAATGTGTCATATATTCAGAATATGAATATAATAGAAGTAACCAGAAACAAACAAAAAAATAATATTGTGTCCACTTTGGAGGGAGTTCCATCAAGCTGCAGTTTGATTATTTACAGCTGAGTCCAGCCTGAAGATTGGACATCTGGATATAGAAGGTAGTCTTTTTTTTGCACAGGTAGAAGAGTAGGAAACTCATAACCACTTTGTAAATGTTGTCTTTTTACGACCATATGAATTCCTCTTTTTTATCTACTTACGTACCTACCTGACTACCTATGTACCTACCCATTTAATAAACAAGTCTGTACTTACCAAAAAGATAGGATGTTGATTGAAATAACTTCAATCAGCGTTTATTTGAGCAGCACTAACAATGGGTTGGTTTTTTTTAACAAGCAGCTCACAGCCTGAGAGCAGATACAGAAACCCCTGATCTAAACAGGGATAGGAAGGACAAATACTCCAGTTTATAGCATGTGACCTGGGATGCACCATGCTAGCCTTGCTGGAGGGAGAAGGATATATGGGGATGAGGACAGGGGAAGGCAAGCCTCTCCTTCCCCAGTCCTCCTGCCCTTGAATCCAGTAAACCAGTATCTGACTGGTTTGTTCTTAATTTTCCCATTCTTAAAAATTTGGCTAAATCTCATTGCCTGCTGCCATCTAACAGTGTTTTCTTCAACACTTTATAAATATAGCAGGGATCAGAGCATCATGATGAACACTTTTAAAAATGACCACAGAAAATGACTAATGATCTTGCCAGATTTTGATTCTGTTGGCCCAGACCTGTTGGTCAGCAGTCCATGTGCTTTGTTTCTCACTTTGTGGAATAGCCTTTCTGGTCTTTGTGTAACTGCCTGATCCACTGGTGTCACAGGAGCTGCTGAAAAAATGCATTCTCTGTACCTAGAAAGAACCTGTATAAATATTCTCAATAAATAAATAATAGTTGTCATTTTCAAAATATGACAATCTCCAGTTGCCTGTGCTTAAATTGAATGACATGTCATTTATCCTAATAGATGTGAATACATGTATAGTACATATGAGTGAGTCACCTAATTCTTATTCACCTCAGCCTTGGTCTCAGTTGGGGGCAAGTGCCTCTAACAGGGTTTGGATGGATCAAATCACAAGCAGAAAAATCTTGGTCAATTATAGATGCCTAAGGCTAAAAGGGCTAAAAGGTCTTTTTCTCTTCTTCATTTCCCCCCCCGCCTAATCTCACCAAGCACAGGATGCCCCTCCTATCCACAGGTTTACTAAAGGAGCAAGTCAATCTCTGATCTGTGGAACTTCTGGGAATATCTCTTCTCCCTGTAATTTAACGTGACTCAATTCTCCATCCTGATAATACAAGTGGTGAGAAAAGCTTCTAATCCTATTGGCATACCCTCTTGTCAGCACCTCTTTATTTCACTGCTTTAAAGGCTCAACATGTTTTCATTTACAATAAGCACTAAGATAACTGCAGGTGCCCTCTCTAAAAGCAAGGTTAACTCACCTGAGATGAATTCTTTTATTGCAAACAAAAGCAACGCATAAGCAGGAAATACAATTAATACAGGTGCTTCCCTGAAACTTAGCAAATGCCATTTGTCTTGAAATGACATAAATCCCCATTATGTAAACAGGCCCCAGAGGCTTGATTTGTATTATTTCTGGAGAGGAAGGATTTAAGCAAAAGATAAATGAAGTGGTGACGGTGGGGAGAAAGAAATCCTTATACTTAAAAGGTATTTATTTGACATTAAAACTACTAGTGTGCTATTTTGTGATTGTATTTAAAAATACACAAATGCCTGAACAGAGACAAAAAATCCCAGTCTAGATGGAATTTGCAAGTTAACTGATTTTTGCTGATGATGTGCAGTATCCTGTGTATTTGCAATACAGCATTCGAGCGTTTAGTCTGACACAAAAATCTCCTAATTATTTGCTGTTTGATGATAATGTCAGATCCTTCTGGACACTGCCAGGTGCTGAGCACCTTGGGTCTCCACAGCAGCAGAAGGATGCTCCTTCCCAGCTCTTTCAGGGAGGATCTTGAGGGGTGCAGCCTGAGCTCTTGCTCCTGCTCCCTTTGCACCATGAGGAGTGCAGCTCCAGACCTTCTGGAGGCAGGGTTCAGGCACAGGTCCATGGAACTGCCTCTGTACCGAACATTTCCAAGTCTGCTGCTGTCCCCAGGGATTCTGGAGCTCAGGATGTCTGGGGAGTGCGTGCTGATGCCATGGAGCTGGACATTAGGTCATCTCCTAGGTACCCCAGATGTTTAGTTTGTGCTTGACACTGGGGCACCATGTTCTAAAATAAACTAGAAATATGCCAACAAGGAAGCAGACAGGGAAGGCAGCAGAGGAGATTCTGCTGCTGAAATATTCTGTTCTCTTTCCTTCTCTGCTACTGACTTTTACTGAGCAACCTCAGAAAACAACCTCACCTCCCCAAGACTCTTCATGCCCCTTTCCTCTGCTGATTTTGTCTAGCTAGACTTTCACTCCAGGTAGACAACAGGGCCAGGTTTTTAGATTGAACAGCTATTGTGCTCTGGACAACAACCCATATTACATAATTTTCTGAGAAATGTGTGTTGCTTTCACGAGACCATGTACCTCCTTTCCCTTTGCAATTACCAGTATAAACTCTTGGTGCTTATAAACAGGTAGGAGGAAGGTACAAGGCTGTCGTCATAGCTATTTACACTCTAAAAGGCCACTTCAAAATAGAATTTAGATAGTAATTTCTCTTACCCATTTCCTTTATAATTCACATATAACTACCTAAAGAACAGACTCCAAAATCACTTAAAACAAATAAACAAACAAAAACTTGAAAAAAGAAATTGTAATACTTAATAGGAGCATCAGACAACTGCAATTATGTTGACAAGTATAATACAGCAGTTTAGATATTTGGCCGTATCATCACCAAATCCAGCGTACCCCCTCCTTCTTCACCCAAATGCTGTGCTTTGTCTAATGAGTGCTCCTGATCCTTGGTTTTTAACAACTGAGGCTCTGATTTTTGTGACCAGTCCTGCTTGGTTGGATTTCTGCAGCCTTGTGGAAACTATTGCCCTCAGGTTAACTATGACCCCATCAGGCATCAACCAGCAGAAAGCCAATTGCATCATCTGGGCCAAAGCTGAGACACCTAGTTGGACTGATGTCTTTCCTCTTACCTATATTCTTGTAAGCCAATAACTTCCAGTATCAAGACATCAAAGGCATAAAAGTTTATTCTTTCCTCCCACACCTTTGCAGGCTTGAATCGGTTGCACATCCCAAATTTCCTCCATTGTCCATTGGACCTTTAGGTGTCAGAAAAATACTGGATCTGTCCCTTTCCCCTGAAAATTCAGGATTTATTCAGACAGCTACAGCAACATTTAGCAACCTCAGTCTGCAGACACTACCTTCATCAGGAATGACAAGTTGACATGGTTGTATGCTCAATTAAACCTTCTCTTCCTTTTTAAACAAATGCATTAGGCTTCTAAATTATGTACAAGTTTTCTTGTACACTTTGACTACATTAAACTTCAGATGCCGAACTTCGGTTACAAACCTTAACTTGGTTATTTGGAGAAGAAAGACTTAACACAGATTTTTTTCTGACAGATATTTAAGTAAAATTAAAATTGCTTTAGAGCTTTTTCAATTTTCTAGAAAACATGCAGCTTCCCCAGAAAACAATTCTTAAGTGTGTGAGGTATAAAACAAACTATGAAAGCCCTACTTTCCAGAAGTCCCAAGAACAAGCAATTGCAGCTTGTTCTTGAGATAGGTAACCATTACTTGAAAATCTAGCCCTAATGTTCCAAAAAACCTGTTTTGAAAACTTTATCAAGTACTCAACTCTATACTGGGATGGCAGTTGTGGCATTTTCACTTAGCTGTTCCTTTCTTACAATTAGTCTCCCATGAACGAGCCCTTTCCTTCCTGTAAAACCCCACTGGGGTCAGCAAACAATTTTCATCTAAAAATAGAGGTATAATAATTCCCAAAAATTATATTCTGGACTGGCTGACTGCCCTGCAAATGGAAATATCCTTTCAGGAAAATCAAACATTTTTGTAAGAAAAGCTACTTCTACTGAAAGTCTTCACGATTTTTGTTGTCTGGTAAATGAAAGGAAGCTTAACCCAGAAGAAGCACCAAGTTGCTCCTGGTACTATTCTCCTCGTCTAGGGTATTGATAACTCTTTCTTTAACAGAAAGAAGAGTTGAGCAAGCATCTTTCTCTCCAAAAATAATGTCTAATTTTCTCTTAAGTGGGTGGGTGGAGCACTTTTTTCCAAGGAAAGTGATAGATAGCCTACCTGCATGAGTAGCTGCAGAAGGACGTCATGTCCATTGCCTCCACCATGGGTTGGTGGTCTCACCTTGCTGCAGTTCAGCCTCTGAAGTTGGAGATTAAAAACTCTTGTCTGCTTCAGGAAGCTGTTTTACTTTCTAAAGGTCACAGTTTTCTGTAATTCAGGAGGTCACTGAGCGGCATTTGTGTCCGAGATACCAAATACTGAATGGAGAAGGCTGACACAAGAATAGCACAGAGCTGAAGTGCTTTAGGTGCATTCACTGCAGGAATCAGTCACATTCCTTGTCTTCCCATCCCACTTGAGAAGAGAAACCACTACTCTCATGGGCATTGCATTGGTCTAAGGAGGAAAGTACACTTTTCAGTAATGGTTTGACATATCCACCACTTTGAAGACTCAAAAAAAAATTCCTCTGGAGGGAACAATAAGGAGTCATCCCAGCCTGTCCCAATCATTCTTCAGTAGCTGTTAATATGATTTGCAGTGACTGGCTTTAAACGATGTACAGAGTCAGAGATGAGGATTTGTCTGTAATACATTTAATTTCCAATTTTCTCGTCCAATGAAATATCCTCCAAGCTTTGGATTCACAAGAGATTGTCATAAAAGAAGGTTTCCCTCCAGATAGCATAGGATCAGAAGTCTCTTGCAAGGCTATACTTTTCATTATGGCCAGAGGGCAAGACCTTCAAGCCCATGCAGCAGAAACACAAACCTTTCACTAACCTTACGAAGATCTGTGGTGAGCCAAGAGCAGAGAAATGGTGTTCTCCTGCCACAAGTGAGAGAAAAGACTCTGTCCCCTAAATAGAAGAGCAGAAGACTACTCAGGGTTGGGTCTGGAGGAACCTCCTGACCCAAAGGGTGATACCAGACAAGACTGTGGGATCCACCACAAGAAATGCATGCAGCTAAAAGTTTTAGTAGTAATAAGACCAACTAAATCTTTAATATAGTTTTGCACACACATACTTACTCACTTCAAAAGTCCATGAGAAAAACAAAAAGCATCCTCTGCCAAAATGTCCTTATAATAGACCTGGGAATGTATTTTATTTCCTGCAATCTCTAAAAGACTCACAGAGATCTAGGCAGGGAATGGATAGGACATGTCTCTGAGACTCCCAGACTGCAAGGAAGATTTAGGTGCCTTTGAATGTAACATGACCAAAATGATGATAATGTTTTATATATCAATGTTTTGATTTGGAGTGTTTGCAACTGAAATAAGCAATGCAATTTGTACCCTTATCCCAAAAAATTGTGTGGGCTTTAGATAATTTAAAGTTGGGAGATTTACATTTCAGAAACACAAGCATTTAACAATGCCATGTTTAGGGAGCACTGCGTTAATTGCAATGGATCTGGAGGATAAGAACACTATTTCAGTTTGCATACTGAAAGAGGACTGCAAATTCTGCTGGGTTGGAGAGCGGGAGAATGGTCTGAATGAAACCCTGAAAGACCAACAGCAACTGAAAAGATGGAGAGCCAAAGGAAAACAGGGCTGTGGACAAGACTTTCAATAGATGGGTCTGGTGATATCAAAACAAGTTAAATAATTGCTAAGGAGGGAGTGGAAGTAGCAGATTTTTGAAGCAGGACAGTCATTTGCCATAAGACTGGACCTGACTGAATAAAGGCAAAGAAAAACAAGGAGTTAGAGAAGTAAAAAAAACATACGGTTTTCTCTGCATTACCATTCTGCAGATTGGATATGATAAATATGTATGTCTTAGGCATGATATAAAACTTACCTACCAACTATTCATGGAGAAATTAGACTGAGAGGCACTATTATGTCAATGAAAAAAATACACTTTGCATCTTCAAAAATGTTTTGTTATTTCTGGATATGATTTTCTGATGTGCCTGATCCCCAGCTAGTATTGTTCTCAGTCAAGTGAACTTCACTGTAAAAGTTGAACGTTTTTTGAAAATCACACCTAATAACCTCTCAGAAGTTGCAAGTGAAGTTACTTTAAATCTAGGGAAATGCAGTATGTGCTATACAAATTGTCAGGATTAGATATAAACACTGTATATGCAAATGGAGAGACACAAATTCTCATTTGCAAACAGACAGAGCTGCACCCAGGTGCTGATGCTATTGAGCTGCTGTGGTAGATTTGACATTCTTATCCCATTCTTGCTTCAAAGTCCAATTGTCCTCACAATTGTTTTTCTGATTATTTACCAGAGTACAAGAGTAATATTGTTCTCCATGTCGCTGTACTGTAAGAGATGTTTTTCATGCAGGACATAGATGCATTTCCTTCCTTTTAAACTGTCTTCTCCCCCTCACTTTGTCTATAAGTCAAAAAGGATATTAAAAAGGTGTTTGTCCCCATACTCTTTTAGTTTTGTCTCGGGTTAGTTAACCAAAATACGTGTACTCTATTTCATCTGTTGTAAAAGCAGTTTTTTCTTTATCTCTTGTAACTCCAGGGGGGAGGGGTCCGGATGCCTTCTGATAATGGCCCAGCTGTTAAAACCTGGTATGGCAGTGTTTCTTATCTCTTTCGCCACCCATCCATCCTCCAGGAGATATCTTTTGCTAGTGGGCCATGAAGGCTCACCAATGACTGGCACATTACACCATCCCATTGTGAGATGCTCCACCCAGTGTGGGGGGAGCCAACCGTTCCTACCTGGATAAAACCTGAGACTCAGGAACCCCAGGCATCTGGTTTTTCCACCAGAGGAAGACTGGACCCATCTCGCTGCCACTGGACTTTTCTACTGGGCCATCTGGGCTCCACAGAACCTCATCTATTACTCCAGAAGCATTCATTTGGACTGCTACCAACACCCTTACCAAGAGGGTGTCAGGTCATATCCCTGGCCCTGTCAGGGTTCTCTAGGACTTTTTTATTTTGCTTGCTTGCTTGTCTTTGTACTACTACATCTGTATTTTTTTTCTTTTCTTTTATTCCTATTAAAGAACTGTTACTCCTATTCCCTTATCTTTGCCTGAAAGCCCCTAATTGCAAAATTATAATAATTTGGAGGGGAGGGGGGGTGACATTCTCCCTTCCAAGGGAAGCTCTAGCTTTCCCTGGCAGACAACTGTCTTTCAAAACCAAGACAAGTTTAAAAATCATGGGTTGTGGCAGACCTTCCACCCTGATTTGACTCCTATGCCAGCATCACTTCATACACTGCACAAGCAGAAAACACGTGGCAGTCTCCCACTGGGGATTTTTCCAGCATGGCAGATTTTCTAAGTGTGCAGAAAGAACCTGACCAGTGCCCATTGCACTGTCCCTGCTGCCTCCAGCATGGGAGAATGATGTGGCAGAGGGGCCAGCACTTCCCAACCACAGCTCAGGTGAGCTGCAGGAATCTGGAGCTGTGGGGAAGCAGGAGTTCCAGGTTTCTTCCAAGACCCTCTGGTTTCAACAGGCCTTTCAAACAAAGCCTTCTGGCTGCCCTTAAATATGCTGAGAATTCTGAAGCTGAATGCCATCCCTGTGAACTCTGTTTTTCATTGGGGATGCACACAGGTCAGAGCCACTGCCAAATTTTCAGTGTCTTCTGTGAATGACACCAAAGTGATAGATGTCACATGAAAGAAAAGATATCTAGAATGTGCTCGGAATTCAGAGCATGAAGAGAAAATGTGAAGAGAGGTAGTAGTTAGCTGGCACTCTTTTCATAATTATAAGTAAATAGGCTTTTAGCATCAGCAAAGCCCCCATAATCTAATACTAGTAATCTAATCAAAGACCTTGTGAAAAAACAGATTCTATATCCATATGATAATGATGTGATGACCTATAAAATGATGATAGATGTTCCTAGCTGACATTGGTAACTAGGAGAGAAAACCAGGTTTATTGGTTTTGTTATGTGAAAATGTAAATTCTTTAATTGTACAGTGATCTGTCCACAGAACCCTGGAGCTCTAGTTGTTAAGTCTGCAGATTGGTTGGATGGAGATTTTTAAAACAGGAAATAAAAAGGCATTATAATATAGAATAGAATAGAATAGAATAGAATAGAATAGAATAGAATAGAATAGAATAGAATAGAATAGAATAGAATAGAATATTTCGGTAGGAAGGGATCTATGATGATCATCTGTTTTAGCTACCTGAACCCTTCAGGGTTGATCAAACCTTAAAACATGTTATTAAGATCATTATCCAAATGCCTCTTTAGCGCTAACAGGCTTGAGGCATCAATCACTTTTCTAGAAAGCCTTTTCCAGTATTTGACCACCTTTTTTCCAAAGCCTTTAAAACATCATTGCTGAAAGCCTATTCCAACAGAAACAACCCATCTCCCATCTATTTTCTCAGTAACAGACAGTATCAGCAAAAAAATTTGTACTATAGCCAGCAGAAATCAATCCTACCTAGCACATGAGAAGCAAGCTAAAACTGGCAGAAATAAAGAGCCAGCATCTCAAATGTTGTCATAATCTTTCATTGCAAAGACAGGAGACCTTTTGACGACATATTCTGCAAAATAAATATGTTTTAAAGCTCAAAGATTTAAAGACAAGACACACTTTGTATACACTTCTCTCTCATACAGCAAGTGGATTTTGTACTACTTTGTGCATTGTTTAAAGGTGTGAGAGGCTACAGAGATATGTAACTGGGAAACTATTAACAAATTGCCTCCATAGGGATTTCAAAAAATTCAGTAACGTATTGAAACAAAAATGAAAAATAAATTATGGAACTAACAGACTATATTGGGTTTGTGTGGTAAGCAGGTGTGTTTTGTGTTTTGGTAGCAGGAGGTGATAGGGATGGGTTCTGTGCAAAGCTGCCAGAAGCTTCCCCTCTGATGGAACCAAAGCCAGCGAGCTCCAAGACAGAGTCACCACTGTGTTGATGCCTCAGAGATAATATATTTAAAAAGAGGGAAAACAGCTGGACGACAGAAGCTTAAGAGACAAGTGAGAATATGTGAGAGGAACAGCCCTGCAGACATCCAGGTCAGCACAGGAGAGGCAGGAGCTGCTCCAGGAACTGGAGCTCAGATTCCCCTGCAGCCCAGGGTGCAGCCCATGGAGATCCACAGTGGAGCAGAGATCCACCTGCAGACTGTGGGGGACCCCATGCCAGAGCCAAAGGATGGGCCAAAGGATGGGCCAAAGGAGGCTGTGACCTTGTGGGAAGCCCCTGCTCGTGCAGACTCCTGGCAGGACCTGTGACCCCAAAAGAGAGAGGAGTCTATGCTGAAGCAGGTGTGCTGGCAAGAGCTGTGACCCTGCAGGGACCAACCCATGGGAGGGAACCCATGCTGGAGAAGTTCATGAAGAACTAAAATGCATGGGAAGGAATCATGTTGGGAGCAAGGGAGAAGTGTGAGGAGAAAGGAGTGGTAGATACAGTGTGTGATGAACTGACCTCAACCCTCATTCTTTATCTCACCTGTGCCACTGGGGAGGAAAAGGCAAAGAATTTGGGAGTAAAGTGAAGACTGGGAAGAAGGGACAGGTGGAGGAAGGTATGTTAAGATTTGATTTTATTTCTCATTATCCTACTGTGATTTCACTGGTAATAAATAAAACTTTTTTCCCCAATCAAGTCTGTTTTGCCCATGACCATAACTGCTGAGTGATTTCTCCCTGCCTTTGTCTTGACCCACCAGCCTTTCGTTATTTTTTCTCTCCTCCAGATAGAGAGGTTTTGGTGGGCAGTGGGTGTCCAGGCAGGGTCAATCCACCACATGACTTACCTCAAGGTCATCTGGGGTTCAGATTAAGAAAGGATGGATTTTGTCTATGGGAAGTATATATGAAAGAACTTCAGGTCTTGCTTCCTTTAAGTACAGAGTACATATTTAGAAGTACCAAATATTTCAGTGCTTGTGTTAAATCCTCTTCACTTCTTTATTTCATAGCCACAGTATTTTTGTTTTCCATTTGCTAAAAAAAAAAAAAAAAAAAAGAAGAAACTTTGCGTTTAAGAAGAAATCCCTGCTATCCGGCACCATGCAATTAGCATATATGAATAGGAAATGAGTTCCTGCTGCTCTGGACCATTGTTAATCCATATTGATGGGCTAGAAAACATGACATCAACTGTAAAAATCCAAGAACATTCCTTAAAATATTCAAATACTGTACCTGGTCCTGTATTCACTCTGCATCTCAAATTCTCATTGACTTTGTGGGTGCCTGGAATGCAGGAGGAATGCAGGATTAGGTACACAGGCTATGTGTGGTATGCCTACCTTGACAGCGAAAACAGTTTTTGATTCTGTCTGAAATTCTCTGAGACATATATTCAGGTCAAAGGAACTGGACAAAAAGTACACACAAATTTTGTACAGCTGCTATTTGTTCTGGGCCAGATGCCACCAGGAGCTTGTTGGGGCAGTGTTTAACTGCTGCTGGAGTGCTATATGCACACTGCACTGTCCAGTGCTACAGAACCATGAAGCTAACCAGCTTTTCAACTCCCTTACTAGACCCACACCTGTTTGCTCATTAGCCTCTTATTTTTTTACAACTTTTATGCAAACTGGTAGTACATAAAATTTGTCTTTAATGATGGGAGAAAAATATCATAGTGATAGTTGAGACACTGAGAAATTTTGTATTTTCAGGGAAGTTCTCAAGAATTAGTGCTGTGGAAGTGCCCTGAGAGTTGCTGGTGAAAAAGACTTAGGAGTCGTCTCAAGTGGTGTATATTAGAGCAGCCCTAAGGTTGATTTTAAAGGCAGCCAAACCCAAAATAAATCCCTATAGCACTAGAGATAGAAGATGTCACAATCACATTCAGTTTCACCATTCTTCATCTTTTTTCATCCTCTCTGTGCAGAGAGAACTGTCCCCTTTCAAGACAACAAATTATACCTGTATATCTTTGCCTCCATTAAAAAATGCACATAGAAATACCCTAATCCATAAAGAGGGAACCTCTGAGTTCATATCTGTCTGTAAGAGAATATCTGAGTACTCCTAGATTCTCCAAAGAACTGTATCTACCTACCTGATGTCAGCCCACCCATGGTGTGGGCTGGCTCAGAGGCTTTCTCTCAAAGCCCATTTACTTAAATTGTTGTTCATAAATTGTTGGCCTTATCGAATTTAATGACATCTTCTGAACCATCATTATTGGGAAGTGTGTGAGTCATTTCTGTCCCAACAAATAAAAGTTCAAAAGT
Source organism: Acrocephalus scirpaceus scirpaceus (assembly GCA_910950805.1). NCBI lineage: Eukaryota > Metazoa > Chordata > Aves > Passeriformes > Sylviidae > Acrocephalus > Acrocephalus scirpaceus. The sequence goes on from OU383773.1 coordinate 128,464,786, forward strand.
TTCAAGCACCAGCTAGACCTTTACTTTTCAGACCAATCTTTCTACCCCCAAAAGTCAAAGCCATTAGTCCATTTTAGAATCTGCAGGCTGTGAAATGTCATAAAAAGAACAACCTTTTTTGAGATATTGGAGTACAAAAGCTGCCTTATAAAGGTATCACACTACCATTGATAATAGCTTTGGCAAAGACCTTTCAGGTCACTTAGTCCAAACCCCAGAAAGGAGCAGTTATGCTAACCTTTTGTCCAAGCCTTGTTTTGAACACCTCAAAACCAATGCAACTCCAGGACTGAAGGCTTGGTTCCAGCAGCAATTCCCTTCTCCTGTAATCCCCTAAAACTCCCTCTTTCTTTCTTTGGAGTTGGGCCTCCAGTCTCTTTCTTTTTTTGGTTTTTTTTTTTTAAACTTCAGCAGCACAAAATGTTTCTTTTCAGAATGCTTGTCAATTTTCACCTTAGATGAGTAGGTCTAGTTTGGAATCAGTGAACCAGTGGGTTCCTCAATTTTTATGGGGCTATTTTCACTCTCGTATCATTCTGCTGGGCTTAAACTTTTTAAGCTGACACTTTCCTGCATCTAAGTGATTTCTTTGAGGGTACAGAACTTAAGCTGAAGGATCCAACAGTTTCCAAAATCAACAGTAGGAAGAAACATGATGTTAAGATATTTGAGTGGTGGTTTTTGGCAGAGGGATCTTAAAGTACAGGAGGGACAGCTTTCTGTGGAAAAATATGCTTTTTTAATGGAAAAGAAACCTGTTCATCATAGTATTGTGCTCTATAAAAGCTGAAAAGAGTGGGTTGGGACAGGCAAATCAACATGGACAATCTAAAAACTGTCAGCCTTTGGGCAATATGTCCCAACTGGGAAATGCTGCAGAAGAAATGCTGGCTCTGGGAAAAAAACTAAGCTTGGTAGTTCTCACTTTCTTGGGATACCAAACTAAGTCTCAAATAACTATGCTGCAGAACGGTAAAAAGAAAATGCCAAAGCACTTCAAGGGGAACAAGAAAATCTTTAACTAGGAATCTTCATTTTTAATGGACTTTTCTTGTGTAGTCTGGGGAATAAAGCATAGTGATTGCAAATACTCACTGGATTATACTTTTAGAACAATTATTTAGTTTGCTGCAATCACCACGTTACCAATCAACTAATTAATACTGAATTTCATCTGAAATTTCACAAGAATCAATTTTGTCATGATATTTCAGTGTTCCTTCTTATGCATCAGCCCTTAAGTGGAGAAACATCAAGTTTAATCCTAACTGAAGGATAGGACAGAGAGGTCAGTGGGTCTGTGAGCAACAGGGTTCAGAGCCCCTCATGCAGAGGATGCCATGCCCCTAGAGGTAGGGTCACCCCCCAGTCCTCATCTGCCAGACCTTGTGCCCTGCTTCCCCCCATCCCTCCAGGCAGGTGGGCAGGCAGAGGCAGGCTGGTGCTGTTGGTTCTCATCTGCCTATTTCCTCGTTGCTATGACAACCCACCAGAAAGTGCATCAAGAGCTACATCATCAAATATCACAGAGCCAGTGACAGGAGGTGTGTGTCACACGAGCCCTTGGCTGGGACCGTGTGTGCTGGCAGTGGCATCCCGCTCCCGCCGTGGAGGGGCAAGAACACACCTCACCCTGCTCACAGCCAGCCTGTTGGCCCGTGACAGATGCAGCAGCTGCTTCCTTGTGCTCCTAACTGCAGACAATAAAATGTCTTCATGAGGTTATGTTTTCTACCCTCCCTATCTAAACCTGGGATGAAGCCTATGTAAAATGAGTATTTCCTTTTATTCCTTGCTCCTTCCCTGGGCTAGCATATTCTTTCTTAGTGTTACCATCGCTGTCTTTCATGTTTTCAAAACACATCTTAAACTGGATTATTTTTTTAAATTCTTACCAAGTTTCTGTCTAAATGAGGTATCTTTATTAGATGTTGTATTCCCTGCTTTGTGTACTTGGATGTATTTTAGAAGTGAAACCACAGCCTTCCTCTGTTTCTCAGTATAATAAAAGATCAAAGCATTACAGAAGCTGTGTCACATAGTGTATTTTCTTGCAGTATACGTTATTAATTTTGTTTTTGTTAGCAAAGCTATGTCATTTCAGCTCAGGAAAGGAAGGGATAGCTTCTCCCTCCATGCAAGTAGGTGGCAAGGCTGCCATTGGTGTATTAGACCATGGGGGAGTTTATCCCTCCCAGCCCTTGAGAAAAACTGAGGAAATGAAAGCCTCAGTAGCCATTTCCAGATATCAACTCCTAATTTTAGCCACTCAGCAGTGTTTCTGAAGGTAGACAATTGCTTTTAAAGGTCATTGTGATGTTTCCTCAGCCTTTCAAAAGCAATGTATTATTTTTAACTTGGGGCATTTTACTATCTTCTTCAACACCAACCTGCCTGGATTTCTCCCTTATTATGACTCCTACACTGGAAACATTTTCTTCTCTCATTATTTGAAAAGCAGAAGTTTGCAAAGCTATATAAATAATTCATGAGGAAGCATGCCTGCCATGTGTGGGAATAAATTGTATGCGAGAGGAAGAGTCCAGGAAGTACAAAACTTGGAACAAACAAGTGCAGAAGAGGCTAAAACCAGGCTGGATTAGTGGCTAATCTCTACCAGGCCAATAAAATGCAACAGAGAAAAAAACCAGAGAAAATGGGTTTGAAGTGATGACCTAACCTGGAAGCAATTTGGGGCCAGGACAGCCTGTTGCATGTGTGTACAACATCTGAGGACATGCTGTGTGTAGAGGAGGAGCACAGTTGTCTATATATGAACCATAATATGGCTAACCACACTCATGTTCGCCACTAATGAAAACCAGCAAGTTGTACCTTTTACCTCCCTCACAGTAAAGGGGATCATGCAAGAGGGTGGTGGTAAGAGATATTCTCATTTCAAAAGTTAAAAGTAAAACAAATCTTAAAAAAAAAAAAAAAAAACTGCTCTGAAAATAGGTTTTTTTAAAAGGCCACCTTGATTTGGGTGCATTTTAACTGACTCAGCATGTGGGAAGCTTTACAGAGATGTTAGTCTTTGGAATAAACGTTTTCTCTTTCTTTGTCCATCGATGCCACTAGAACAAAAAGAGCTGAGATATGGATATTCATCCACTTCTAAAGCTGAGGAGAGGGCTCAGTGCTTTGTTTTGAGATTGGACTGAAGTGTGGGTGACGCAGTTCTTTACTGAATAATTTCTTAATAGTGCAGTGAATCTTAATAGATTCACTTCAAGAAAAAAATTGTCAAAAGCCATAATTTACAAAGTGTGTGTTTGATGTTGGGATTCTTGGCTCAAGAAGTCTTGGGTCAAGTCCCTTTTGCCTTTATTATGAGCATTTTTGGCACAAGAACGGTGGGATATCTCCCTGCAGTGATGGGGACAACCAGCCCAACAAGTTGGGAGCTATGCTTGGTAGGTGAGTGACTGCTTGAGAGAAGGCTGTGTGTGACACTCCAGTCCCTCTCTAGGACTAATTGCCTGACTCAGAACAGTGAGAAAACTCTGCAGAGTCCTTGGGCTGCAGAGGTTCCCATCTGAGTTTCTTGACCTGTTAAGCTGGGGTGCATTTTAGGTCCTGCAGCTTGGGATTAGGTATCTGCAGAATGGATTATGCATATTTCCCAGGGACTTTTTAATGTGAAGTACTGAAACAAGGTGGAGAGCTGCCAGGCACTGCCAGGTTATCAGCAGGACAGCCTCAACAGGAGGCTCAAGATGTGTCTGGGAGAGGCACAGGTACTTCTGACTCCCTTTCCCCTACCTACTTGCTTCAGCCTGGACTCCTGCTATAGCCAGTGGAGATAACTGGGATAAAGCAAGCCAGACAGATGCCCATTTTTTTCCCACTGTTGTCATTGCTCAGACAACTTTCTTCAATGATATGTGACTTCTGGTTAATTCTAGATGGCTAAAATTAAAGCAACTGTATCCTCTTCTGGATATATGAAAGCAAACGTAAAGAAGGGAGGTACTGAGGCATCCCCCACCTATTCTAGGAGTTAAGTGGCCACTAGAAATAGCTTTTTTTGGCTTGCAGCATTTGCTTTAAGCAAATTAACCTATCCTGGCTAACTCTTGTTTCAAGCAAGGCTGTTGTTGAATTCACTTTCTGATGCCAGAATACATAAGGAAAACAGAACAGTGAAAATTTGGCCCACTGAGCTTTAAAAGAACTAGAGGTCTTGAAGAGCTAGTGAACTCAAGTGCAGAGGCATGTGGAATGCATTGCTAAGATGAGCTTAGCATACTCCTGTTATCAATATGTACGTCACCTTTGACATTGCTTGACAAAAACATATCTTCTAAAACAGGCACGTTCCTTCTCCATGGCTAACAGAGATACAGAAACTGAAATCATCTTTTATGAATGGAAAATGAAATTAGCCAGAAATTACAGTGATAAATGTAGCTTTAGAAAATCTTAATTCACTTCAGTCGAGTGATTAACTTCTGCCACTCCACAGTGCTCAGTTATTGCAAAGTCATTTTGTGACATTAAACAATTAAACTTTAGACCTGGGAATAATTTTGCAAATCTTTATAGAACCATAAAGTTCATTATTGTTTTACATGCTTGCAATGAAATACAGTGCACAACTCCAGCTGTTTGCTCTAGCATAAAGCCTGCCTCTGGATAGAAAATGATAAGCTCTGGGCAAACTACCAACTCTCCATCGGTCCAGCTCTCCCAAATGGTTATTCTCTGCAGGGCAGAGACTTTATTTGTTTCTCATAGCGAAAAATTCCTGCAAAATAGTTTCTCCTCTAATAGTCTGACGAGAATGATAACTGTGGGCAACAGTGGTCAGAAACAACCCTGGTGCGAATGGGCTCTTGCTGGGGTCAGCTCTGCTGCTGGCGAGCACTGGTTTCCCAGGTGGTGGTTTAGAGGCTTCAATTCAGCTCACCTGGCATTCAAAGCACTGGAAATAGAGGTGTTTTAACTTCTCTTCGCAGTATTCAGCCTGGTGCCTTTCTTTGTGTCATTACTCCACCACAACAGGAACATTTTCATTGTAAATAGCCCTATTTCTGAGGAAGAAAACTGGGGCCCTTTAGGAAGAAAATTGTTGTTTTACTAAAAACACATGTGAAATGTCATGATTTCTCATTTTTTCACCACCAAATTACCATTTTGTGTGACACACAACAAAACCAGAACATATGTATGGGTGTGAAAATGGGTAATAACACAGCAGAAAAAATGTAGTGAATGTTCTCAGTGATTTTTCAAGACCCTGCTCTTTTTAACAGAATAGCTCTAGTACACATTAAACTAATAAGCAATATGTATTTGATTTCCATAACGTCCTTGTTGACAGCAAAGGCAGCTAATTAGTGTAATTGATATTTGTATTTACTTGGCTGCTCTCTTGTGTAATTTTGGAGAACGGCTGCTCATGCTTGTTATCCAAGTGCTGGGTGTAGGGACCAACCATGACAGTGGCATTAGGTGTTTTAGGGTTGGACACGTACCCCAGGAGGATTCAGTGAGCCTGCAAAGTCTTGGTTTGTCACCGTCACTATCATGACAAGCTGGGGCTTTGTGGGCTGAAGCTCAAAATCTCCCATTGTCCACCCCAGCCACCATCCCCACATGGCCCTACTTCATTCCTGTGGCCACCATCCAGGGGCTACAGCTTGGAAACTAATTTTTGAAGCCTGGAAATGCTCATTTCCAAGCAGATGCTTATTTCCAAACAGAAGCTTTATTTTTTTTTTTCAGGTTCTGGCTACCAAATGGTAGCCAGACAAGCTGCAAGACTCTAGAGGTGATACCAGCAAGGCAACAAATCGCTGCATGACAGTAGTACTTACTGTAGCAAGAAACAGCTTTTCTCTGTGACCGCATTTCTAATTGGGCTGTAAGAAATAGCATTAGAGCAGTGGTGTATGAGAAGAATCATATTTGTATGAGGCTCATGGCTTGCTGTGGCTCATCCAGATACCACTTTACAACTTCAGTCATCAAATCAGCAGAACCACAACAGGCTCTGGTACAAGCCAAAGGGGAAAGTGCCATTGTAAAACTGAATACAGCTGCTTCCATAATAGGGCTAATTGCATATTGCATCGCAGAGCTAAATTAGTAGTGAAAACAGTTATAAAACCAACAGACAGTGAAACATGACTCACCAAGCAATTGCTGCCAGTTTGGCGAATTCTCATTGGCCCCAGTTCAACAGCCCACACCTGCATTTTCTGAATAGTAAATATATAATAAGGCATAATTACTAGAAAAATACGCAGCACTCCAAATGTGACAACACACTACTTGTTTATTGGGATAGTGAATAGTATATAATAAGTTTGACCCGAAGTACTTCTGAGCCACCTGGGGTCACGATGCAGAGAGGAGACAGACAGCACAATCCTGCACCGTGTCATGCAGGAGAGGTTATCTGTAACGTAGCTGATGGCTGCTTCCAACCAACACACTGAAGTGAAACAAACCTTTGATTTAGTGCCACTAAATCAAAGAAGAGTAAATAGGAAGAAAACATAAACAATAATCACTGTTTTAAAAACCCAGATATTTATAGCCTGGCTTAAAAATTCAAGCTGCAATCACTTGGGATGTCTCAGCTGACTTTACTCACAGTAACAGTTCCCTCAATAAAAAACAGATGCAGAAAGTGAACTTCATCTGTTTCTTCTGCTTATGGTCCCTTTCTCCCCTCTCTTTCCAGGGGGTTTTGTGACTGTGCTGCCCACAGCTCTGCACGGGAGGTGGAAATCAGACCCATGGCGCAGGCAGGGAGGTGTGTGAGGAGTGCAGGGCAATCCCTCTCCACTGCAGACCTTGGAGCTGGTGCTAACTGCCAAAGATAAACCCCTGCTCAGGCTCTGGGGATGGCAGTACCTGGGCACTGCTCCAGCAGTGACTCCCAGTTTGAACAGTGATTTCGAAGGACATTGAAATATTTGGGTCCTGCTTTCCCTCTCTCCCATGAGATTCCTTCCTCACTGATTTCTGCAGAGCATAGGTGGAAAATCTTTGGTTTTCTTCCATCTTTATCAGACAAAAGACATTGTAACGCTCCAACTGCTTCTTTCAAAGCCTGTTTTTACACATGTCTTTGGACATAGTGGGGGAACAGCTCTAGAACAGGCACATTAACATTTCTTGCCTCACCTCCAGGGCAGCAGCTATTACTGAAAAAGAAATTCAGACATTTAAATTCATTTTGCATTTCCACTAATGCTTCTACATGTAGTTCACAGAAGTAATTTCTGTCCTACAGCTCAGCTTTCAGAGGTGCTGGAATCTCTGTTCTGAGCCACTTCAGGCTCACAAGTAGTGTGACTGTGATCAGGTCATTTGATGTCTCAAGTCACTTGATGAGCAGCTAGCAGGACTAGCCTCACATAAGGAGGAAAAATTTAATTTGGGTGCCTTGAAGAAATAGCTCTCCCTGCTTTCAGCAGTCTGATATGGCACGACTGCCTCAAACTAACCTGTATTATTCTCACTCCCATAAGCACTTGAAACTTTTCCTTGAGCAGACGAAAGTCTTCACTATTTCAAGGTTATTCCCTTTAGCAGAAAAAAAGTTTTTCCTGTGCTTCCAGGTCAGTGTGTGCTCCAGCTGAAACATTTGAGTGTTAGCAGGAGCAGTAGAGCAATCCCACATCACTGGGCTCTAGGTCTCCAAATAAGCCACTCAATATGCATCTCCTTCCTTCACCTTGTAATGCCTCTTGCCACATTCCTTATGGAGAACAAAAGGTGTGGGTGGGGTTCTCCTTAAGCTGGACATGGTTGGTGCTGCTTCACAGGCTTGAGGACCATCTGGAATCAAGGAGTTTCATTACTTGACAGGGCACAGGACATTTTGCAGTACACCACATTTTTGCCATGACTTAAAAAAATAAATTAATCTGTTTCAGTTGTGTACAAATCAAAAGCAGGTATAAAGTCAAAGGATCTGAGTCTTCCATAAGACAATACTGACCTGCATGAAGGTACATATTATATACCAGGGCTTCCCAAGTATTTCTTCCCTTTCTATACAGAAATTTTTTCTTGGCAGAATTTTAGAATTTCCAAATTTTAAAATTGCCCATGTTTATCTGAGATTTCCAGGCATCTGGAAATGTTAATGTTATCAACTGGCAGCCACACTGAAGCAGATTTACTGTGCATGTACTGAACTGTATGCAGTCTGGAAATGCCATACAGGGATAAGATAGATTATTCCTACATGGAATAAAGCAGCTGATTAAAACAATAGGAGATCTATTACTGACACAGCAGGGCCAGGATTTCACTCCACATTTTGATAAAACATTTTAGGAAATAGGATTTTGCCCATGATAGTTTAATTTGAAGGAATGCTGCCTAAAGTAGCTTTTTACTTCTAGAGATCCAGGTTCAAATTTATATTGTAGGACTATAGATCTTGCTCTGGTCCCACCTCCCTAAACTGGCTTTTAATTTCCATACACACAATTTTCAGGGACAATGTCCTGCCCTGGAGAGCTCAAACTAGAGCAAGAAGAGATTTTATAGCTCAAGACTGAAGGGCATGAGGAGCACCATATAGAGAGCTGCTTGCCTCAAGTTTTATGCTGGCAAGTAGTGGAAGCCTCACACACAGAAACAAAAATTTTACAGTTAAAACTGTACTACCAGGAAGGAAAAAAGAAGAATGGAAGGGAAGGGAAAGAGTGCTTCAAGTTCATGCTTCAAATTCTCCCTTGGTTTAAGACACTGACAAATAGCTAAAGCATAAGAGTAGGTCAGCCAGGAGCATAAATCCAGCTAAGATGTTAAGCCATTTGTGTATTGCAGGGGAAAAATTAGAATGCAGAGCAGAAACATTTATCTTATTGTGTACATTCAATCTGCAAACATCTTAAAGTTTAAAAATTTCTTGTTCAATGTCAGTTTTCTTCCTGCTTTGTGTGCATATGTTTGTGTGTGGTGCGCTCACACAGATTTAAAGCCACTTTTCTCTGGTGGACTTTTAAGAGCTTAAGTGTAAAACATTATGCAAGCAAGTATTTCTGTGAAGCTTTGGAAGATATTCAGAAAGTCTTGTTATCGGCTTCTTGTTGGCAGGCTTGTTGGTATTGCTTAAAACCCAGTGCCAGCCAGCACTAACAAACAACCTTTTATTCCTCCACCACATCAGTTCCTCAGAGCTGAATATTTCTACTCATATGGCAATATTTTAGCAAGTTGTTGAGTTTTACTTCAGTGTAACTTCAGCAACCAAAGAGCTGCACTTTTTCAAAGTTTCAGGGGAATGGAATAAATTTAGGTTAAGTAGCGATGATTATTCTAGGCAAAGATTTCCTTCATTTAATCTTCCCATAACCAAAAAAAAAAAAAAAAAAAGGCAAAAAACCCAGCAAGCAGAATTACCACTTATTTTTAAAAAAACTAATGAATTTCCAAGGGAAATTAGAGAATCAGTCCTAAAGCATTTGGATTAGGGAATCTAATTCTGCAGCCTCTTTGCATATGAAGCAAAAAGCAGAGTGGATGAGAGCCATATGCTATGTAGTTCCTCAGGCTGGCAGATTTATTTTTCATTCCTCTTCTCTCTGGCTAGAACATCCGTTTCACTCTCTGCAACCTTCTTGCTCCAGTAAAGTTGTTTTTCTCTAATTTCCCTAGGGTTGTTGGAAATCCAGACCTGTATTTAAGCTTTTGCAGAGGTCTGACCTTTGTTCCTACCCTTGACTTCTGATGCCAGCATTTGGCCTCACCTTCAGAAATGATCTGAGTGCTCGGTCACCAGCAGGTGAGTCCAGGGTGCACCCTGAATGAGGATACAGTGTCTGCTCTGCTGTTGAAAGAGACATTTGCATGTCTACAAAACACAATGCCTAGCACAGGGAACTCCATCTTTCAAAGATTTCCCCATCTCCTTTTAATTTGGAAGCTTTCCCAAGGAGAGTCAACAAACCGAGACCAGATGTATCTTTTCTGGCAGTGCTGGGGGCTGCCCAAGTTCTGAAACTGCCGTGGTTTTAATTGTCTTACAATGGGGCAGTGCCCGGGAACGCAGGGTGTGGTGGTGAGATCCAGCACCATCCTGGCAGGAAGAGCAGAGCAGTGGCTCCTCAGGAAACTGTCTCAGGAGCTGTGGTACTAGGAGGTCCACATTTTTTTTTACCTCTCTGTCTCACATTTGCTTAGTTTAAAAGGTCTTCTTTCTGTCTCTTTCAGTCCCTCAGACCTCAGACGTGCAGTAGGAAACCAGTGAATGATGTTTTGCAACAATTATATATCTGAAGGACACTACTACCACCCCCAAGCCCCCTTTGTTTGCCTATAGCACCTCTGCAGCAAGTCCATCCTGCCTATACAGCCTCCAAACTGAGCAGTTTTCTTCAGACAATTCATATTTTCATATTTTGGTACTGCTGCTGGACCAGACAGTCTTTCCTCAGTTACAGGTCAGTTTAACTCTAGAAAGGTTTCAGGTAGTGAGGACTGGAGGACAGGGAACGAGGGATTTGTCCCATGCTGAAGAACCAACCATCCTTCTATAAATGTGAGCTCAGGATCAGATAATAAGATACCATGCAGAAAGAGAGGGCAAGGGGAGGAGGTTCTTTTGGCTGTGTTGCTGGACAAGGTCCCAGAGGTCTGGTTTTTGTTCATCACCAGACCTAGGGTTGTCTGGGTGTTGTTTAGGGTTTTGTACTGACCCTTTCCACTGATTTGGATATGACATGAGTAGTTCTGCCTCAGCCCCCAAATTGCCAAGCAGCACTGCTCCTCCACCTCCTGAGCCTCTGTGCCACCTTGTCTATTCAAATCATAAGAAGTTGGGGGGAAAAAAATGGTTTGGGCAGAATCAGTGTGCCAAATTTTGTTTGTGAGATGGGATCTGCAGGTCTGTCTTTGACAGGTATTGTGTGATCCTTGGTCCTGTCATAATGTTGAAGTATGGGAGGGAGGTGATGGGACCGAGGATGGAGAGCCAGGAAACTCAAGGAGCTCTATACCTGCCACCAAGGAAACTGCAAACTGCAGCCAGAAGATATTTGCAATGTCATTTCAAAATGAGGGCCAGATCCCAGAAATTTACTTCTCTTCAGAGACATTTGCCAGCCAGGAGAACGTGGCAGTATCCTTCTAATAAACTCTTCCTGCGAATTACTTGCCCATGTGTGCCTCCTCCATGTGTGCCTATGTGCACACATATTGGGCACTGTTATGAGTGTTTTTTGTCCCTATGTTTTTTAGGGATATATCAGGCTGCATCTTGAATCCCTGAAGGATGATGTTGAAACAGAAATTCTGGAAACCAGAATAAAACCAGAAATGGATGCAAATACAATTAGAATGTATGGTGTGCCGTCTGCATCTTTAATAAATGTTTGTCTGCAATGAAATACAATTAACATGTAAGATAATGCAGTTTACCTCATTTAGCTCTTCACTGGTTTATAAACAAATTCTGCCAGCTAACTCCTTGTTAAGCAGATGCACTCACCATACATGAGCTAAAACACACCGCAGACTGCAAACTGGAACAGGTGCAGGGATTATAATAGGATGATGAATTTGTCAATTTACCGGCTCTAGGCATTGACAACAAAGAATGCATTTTATTTAAAACACTCAACATTGAAAAGCAGGCCTTTTCCCTAGTCTAAGGAGTCCAAGGTGAAGAGAAAAACATGCAAAACTTCATAATGCATTCCAACTTCTAATGCTGGTACAGAAGGTATTTCAGATAAATTCTATGTACTCTGTACTAATTAAGAAGGCCAATTATGCCATCGATTTTGAAATGGAAGGATTACTGGACAACAACATAGAGTTTCTGATTACTCTAAGGAGGCATTGTGAGCAAGGAAGATGTGGTAGAGAGGGAAGCCATGTAGGGATAGCTGCTGAGGGAGAGGGCTGTGCATAGCAAGGGAAAACCTCTAGAGAGAACAGACTGCTTATGGTAATATTTTATTCACACCACAGTTGATTCTAATGTTGGTTTTGTGTTTACCCAAATTACCATCCAGTCTGATTTCCACAGACATCCTGTGGCCAATGTTCATAGGCACCTCTCCTGTTCAGACACACCAACAAAGGTAACAGCTCTAAGCACCAGTTTGCATCCTTGAACACCTAAATATCTGCAAATCTGGGCCCTTGTACCCAGATTCTCAACATCCCATCAATGCTTCATACTCAGTCTTGCTCAGAGGCCTCCTGAAAGACAGTAACCTATTGTCAAAAATGTCTTCTTGAACTCCATGCCTTTGCTTTGTGATTTTAGCTCATACTGGAATATATTAATTCTTATTAATTGTTTCATCAGTCTTTATGATTTCACTTAGTTCTTCAAGAACAATTCAGTTCAGGTGAAGTTTTTTTGTCTTTGCTTTCCACCTAGGGCTGGATCCTTACCCAGCATAAATGAAGAAGTTGAAGGAGCTAAGCCAATCTACATTTCTAGGGAACATCAAGTCTGTATTGTGAATAACAGCTGAAATGTTACTATTCTCAGCTCCTTTTTCAAATAAATTATGCTAGGTTTAAGTGTAGATAATGAAAGCCTGGAATCAGCCTTGGTGTAAAAGGGTAAAACTCCTTTGACAGCAAGAATGTTGCATTTGCTTACCCCACAGCTGAATTTAGCCCAGTCACTTCAGCTTGGCATTATCAGTGGGAAGATGTGGCTGTGAGTTCATGAAATGTCACAGCCTTATAGCTATAAAGGTGACACTTTAAATTGTCCTAAAGAATAAGTGTGCATTTAATTTACATTTAACAGGATGGTTACTGTATATCATTTAAATACTAAATCAGTCTGAGGTTTAGTATATGCACTAAGGTTAAAGAGTTACAGCAACTGGGGGAATGGGCCAATTCACCTCTGGTGAAAGGGTGTTGGCTCAGTGGAGCTACAAAAGGGAACGTTTTGGATCTTGTTTTGTTTTGTTTTTCAGAATCTTTCAGCACAGAATATTGAAGAAGCCTGAGACAAACTAAACACTTTCTTGCTCTTGTTGCCATCTACATGGTAAACCTAAAGAAAGATCAGTGTTCCCAAAGGCTGGCTTTTCGGCTGCTGACACGGTTGCCCAAAGAAATTGTGGCTATATCCTTCAATCACTCTTCAACTGCTGATGCACCTTTAAAACTGCATATCTAGGTCCTAAAGGCACAGGATAAACAGCCAGAGATACAAAGGAGTTTGTGGGTTGTTTGGTTTTTTGTTGTTTACTCTTGGGGGGAGGGGGACGGGCAGCAAGAAAGCAAGATTTTTGATTTTGATATCAAAATGTAAAAAGTGTTCAATGCAGAATAAAGCAAACCCCAAAGCATTTCTCAGAAATGGAAATAGTTGATTGATATGCATGTTCCAGTATTTCAGTCTTTTAACTTAATAATATATCATTTGATTTTATTTTAATATCATTAAACCGATTTTGTTGCAACACGAAAACTCTTATAAAAAGTCATCTTTCTGGGAACTGGAAGTGCTGTGTTCTTAGAGGATAGAAAGATTTATTTTTCTCTCTTATATTTGAAAACAGATTCTCATCAAAGGTCAGAAATTCCTGCAAAATATTTTTGCCTTTGATAGTTTTAGTCAGGGAAACAGTTTGTGTAAAAGATTGCCACCAGCTTTAGCAAGCAGAGTGTTATCAGGAGTACACAAGCTAATTGCCTACATGCACACAGAAGATGGATGTTTGAGTGAAATTGTGCCTGCAGGTACTTTAACTTATTGCTGGAATTTCTATTCTGTGCAGAAATGCTCTTCTTCCCTCTACCTCCCTCTGCCAGATTTCAAATGTTGGTGGATATTAAAGGAAAAGAGTGGGGAGGAAGTGAAAAACATCCTTTTCTCCTTTTAAAGGCAAATGTCATGGCTCTGTATTTGAATTCTTTCTTGTTAAGGAATTTAAGGCTGAGGATTGCTATTCCTGGACAAAGTAGCTGTTGTTCTACCCCAATTGCATCATTTTAGCAAGAAATGAGAAATGTACCTTTACAGTTTTTGAAAGTGCGTACCAAAATCTCAGGAACAAGAATGTGACAGTAGGATCTTCCATCTAAAGGAGATAATGAAAAATTCTCAGCGCTTAAACACAGATGAAACAAGCTACTTTGGGACTACTGGCTGTTTGTTTATGTTTTACATCATTAGACAGAGAATACCAGATGAAGTCATACTTTTTTTGTAAATCTGAATTTTGCTTTGACTCCTAGATTTACTGCTGTATGTGACAAAAAGTGTCTAACAGAAAACAAGTTCAAACTCTTGGCATTGAAGTGAAAATTGTCATCAATTGAAAGTATGTCAGAGGCAGTTTTACTGATGAAACATTAAGTCTAGGATGTGTTTGATTACACTTCTTTTTTATAACTTTGGATTTACAGGAGGTAGTAATAATCCCATCAGCCACTGATACAAATCTTGACCATTTTAAAGTTTAGGATTGAGCAAGACCATGGAGGGGCAGGCACCACTAAAGCCACTGAGAAAACACATAGTCACTTCACCAGAACCAAAGTTTCATCTGAAGTTTGGTTCAGGCTGATCTCTAACACTTCTACATCTTCTGTGGCAGCTTGACAAGCAAGGCTGCACTTTTTCTATTTATTGGATAAAGCCTAAAGTAAAAGCACTTAATGCACATAGCATTGGGAAATTATATATTCAACAGAAGAGGGGTTTTTTCAAACTCTTTTGGCCTTGAAGCGTAATAGAAAGTTTGGGAAAACAGTGCATTTACACACAAGATGACATTTTTTGTATTCTCTTGGGATTTAAGATCCAAGGGTCATATTTGATTTGCCAGCTGGAGAAAAAATCCTGCGATTATTGAACTTAAAGTCACTCCTGCTCTGTAGTGCTTGCAATGCTCATGCTTTTACTTGATGGTACGTGGAAAGTCTTTTAAAGTGGTTCACCTTGACTAGATTGATTGTCTTTATATATATACACATATATATATGTGTAACTCTGAATATATTTATGAATACAAAAATAAATAAGGAACAAACTATTTTCTCTTAATTAACCCCGAGAAACTGTGGGGTTGCCTGAGACTGAGAATCACCAATTCTGCGTATGGTAAATAGTTTTCCCTCAGCATGATCTGGAGATCATCAACCTTTGATGAACCCCTACATTGTTTGGCAGCTCACCCCGTGCTCAGTGCTGGATCTGTGACTCTCACTGTGCTTCCCAGGCAGTAATTATTCATTAGGCAACACCTCATCACTGCAAGGCAGATAACTGCTAGAGAAAGGCCTTGGCAGAGGGTTTAAGTGCTTTGTTTGCAGTGGCAAACAGGGGCAATGTCCGAGTTGAAGCCCAGAGCTCTTCCTTCTCATCCCTACCTTCAGTCCTTAGACTTTCCAGTGCCAAGAAAGAAGATGGATAATGTGGAAAACTTCTTCCTTAGCAACTTACTCAGAATTTTCTAGCTTGTGTATCTTGGTAAGTAGCTGTCAAATTAAACAAAATAGGAGTGGAGGAGGAAGCATTAGATGTCAGAGCCCAACATAGTCTGCTTCCATTTAGCCTAGTTCATGCACTGACATTTTCAGACAATGCATTCAATTTTTTTATTCTAGAAATGAAAAAGCATATTTTCCTCTTTCAGCCTGTGACCTCGTTTTTTGCTGATGACTTCAGTCATTGTTTGTAATAGTCAAACCCCTGGGGCAGAGAACAGAGTGATTCATTGGTACTTGGGGCACTTGGATTTATAGACCACTAAACAGACTGAAATTATTCTTACTTGACTCTTGCATGAGACAGTCTTCAAAACTAGAAATGTTGCCAAACCGAAGCCCTAGATCCAGATTCAGATTTCAGTGGGCACTGCGACCTGTTTCCATAGCAGGATGAGATGTATAGCAAACTTTTGGAAAGATCTCTGTTATGATTAGCCAAATTTATGAGCATTCACTTATGAAAGAGCCCACCACTATGTAAATACTAGACAGCTTTACTGACAATTAAGGCAAAGCATGTGTAAATCTCAGCCAACATATATATTCTAGACAGACCATAAAATATTACTCAAAAAATGGTACTGGCTTAAGATGTTGGAGTGTCCCCTGACAGCAGCTGCTGACTTTTGTAAATTGTCACCCTCCTTGGTGGCAGCTTATCTGGGCACTCCCTCACCATCTTCACCAGCAGCTTTGCTTATCTGGCTCCTGTAGCCGTATGCCTGGCATACTCGGCTTAAGCAAAGGCAAGCTTTGGCAGCTCAGAGAGGTGGGGTGGGTGACCATTCTACATTACTGCTGGGGTGCCAAGAGCACCATCCCATCTTCAAAGTGCCATCTTCTGGGCAATATCAACTAACTTGTTAATGAGAGAAGGCTAAAGCCAGGATTATATACTCAGCTTCACCCAAATCTGAGCCAGCACTGGTTTTCATTTTGCAAACCAGGACCTGACAGGTGAGGATTTGCAAATCCAGATCTCCTTTGATTTTTTTTCTTTAATAAAGATAGGTCAAATGTAGAATTCATTGCTACCTGTGAGGAAAATTTTGAACTAAATTGGAATTAGCCTGACCTCCCTTCTGGATTCAACTTTGCAAAACCAACCTCTGACAGACAAGCTCTTATGAAATCCAAACATCTCCAGTTTGGTCATTTCTGCTTTGCATATTTCAATAGCTCTTTGCCAGCTACAGTGCTTATGATAATAAGAATAACAGAAACCAAAGTGAAACCACAAGTTAAGCTACTTATTATATAATTTAATTAGACTCCACTGCACTTTCTCTTCCAATTCCCAACTTACAAGGGTTGAATTGTTAGGTACATTTTTCACATTGGGATTCTGAAGAGTTTATTTTGACCTGGCAAATGATTTTAAGTCTGAGGAAAAGCAGGTCAAGCAGTGGTGAAATAAAATAGGAAGTATGCAGTTTCTTCTCACCAAGCCTGGTATCTGCGTGACTCCAGCACACAAAGAGCTGGTGTGAATTTCAGGTCCTGTGCCTGCCTTAAATCAAGGCATTTCCAGAAATTAGTCATGACATGGTTTACCCAGTGGTCTTTGCTAAAGGAGCATTTTGGGGGGAACTTTTACATCAGATGCTCATAACTTATTGGCTTCATGAGGTCACATGTACCATGGAGTTAGGAAGGAAGCAAAAACCATGTAGTTATTAGCAAGCCCCTCACCTTCTTCCTCTCTTCTCCCTTCCCCCCTTCTCCCTTCCCCCACCTACTTTGCCTTCTACTCTCTCTTTATGTCTCTCCTATGAGCAATTTCCTTCACAGTATCTGCTAAACCTGCACAGGCAGGACAAAACGGTCTCTCTTTCTTTCACAGTGTAAGGTCCAGTGTTTCCTTTCTGTGTGCACATATATTGATTTATTCCCTTTCAAGCTGATTGACTGATTGTCCCAAAACACACCATTTAACTTCTGTGTCGCCAGGACATTTGTTGTCTCCCCTTCATTCTTCTTTCCCCCCACTTTGGCTTTAAAGGCCACATTTTCCAAGAGGGAGACAATCATGAGAAATAATGTTTTTTTGAAAAGGGACTGATTGTCACTGAAACCGATACGTCTGTGTGATAACAAAAACTGTCATTGCCTCACATGGAACATGTGCCCCAGGGACTGGGAAGAACAAAGAGATCCTTAGAGAGGAGCAGTGAGCCATGTGCGTCCTCTCATCTCTGTGGCACCAGGCAGAGCCCACAAGCCATTTTTCTCATACACCACTGGGACAGACAAATGAAGGAAGCATTTGAACAGTTCCCATTTAAGGAAGGAGTTAAATAGTTGAGTCATTCTTTTCAGCTATATTATTCCTTCTGCAGTTTAGAGCACCCAGTTGCTAGAGGAAGGACCAGGAAGAAGGTGCCTCTTCTGAATCTTGGGGCTGATCATGCAGGTTCTCCATTTATTGACAGAAATATCATCTGTGGAACATGGCTTTTTCTCCTGTTCTCTTCCTAAGCACCAGCTCTTCAATTCTCTGGAGGGAAGCAGGTCGCCTTCTTCTCATGTTTGCTTTTTTGACAGACTGAAGCCATAAAGAGAACTTTTGTTTCCTGAAGTATTTCCTAGAGAACAGATGAGAGCAATATTCTGAGTTTGTGGATGGCAAATGTCAAGCTTTCTGCCATCTGTTTAATCAACTGATCTGCTGCTATCTGCCAGCTATTAGCTGTTAATTCACTTTACTGCATCAGCTGCACAGTGTCACCATTTACATCCTTTGTGTCACTTTTCTCTATTATCATGAGATGCAAAATAGATAAGTTGCAAAATGGTAACTGCAATCACATTTGAAAATAAGCCCTAAACAAAATTAAATAACATTGGCTGTGCTGATCAATGATCACTATTAAGGCTGTGCAATAAAAGGAAACACAGCTCAGCTCTAGTTGGAGAAAATAGGACCCTGTGGGCCACTCCGAGGTTAGTAACTTTTCCCTCTGAGGGATTCTGTAGGCATTTATTCCATCAGCTGTATTTTCCCCAGTTTACATTATAGTAAAAACCAGGACTTTTTTACTGAGGTACAATGTGAGAGCACACAGACCAAGATGTGCCCGGTCTGTCCGCAGAAGCTTTGCATATCAAAGCTGAGGGGACAGGGAGATACAGCTGGCTTGTCTAGGCTGAGATGCAGTATTAAGGTGAAGCTCAGGTAAGACTCAGGTTCCCATACCTCGGGAAGTGTGCCATGGTACTGAGGTACAGATGCCATCAGAGGCTTTCTGCCTGCTTTAAACAGAAATTACCTGTTGCTATTTCAACTGCTGGATAGTGTAACTGATACTTTTGCCACTGCTGAGGGTGCACCTGGCAAAAAAAAAAAAAAATCTTAGGTACTACTGAGAACAATTAAGTTTCCTAAATTTGCTTTCTTATGAACTACAAGACATAAAATTAACTATTTCATTGACAATGAGTTGTATCCTCTAAGTTTTCAAAGTTCTTAAATACTATTCATGGACCATGACTTCAGTTGGCTTCTAGTTTATGAGAAGGATCTGGAATCCAAATACCTTTGAGAATTGGAACTAAATGAGTGTAATCAGGTGTGAAGCAGTAATTCAATATAGACACGTAAGGGAAAAGAATTCTTCAGCAAACCTGTAGCTTGCCTTATTTTCTCATATGGCAAAATCTCCAAGAGGATATTATGGCTCATTATAAGATTGTATGTAAAATGGAACATAATCCTGCACTTCTTATTTTCTACATTGCAAGCCCCAACGTTAAATTATGATAATGTTCAGCAGCAGCAGTTGCTTACTGTTGTCAAAAGGCATAAAGCAGAAAGGTTTGTGTTCTGCTGAGAACAATGTAACAAATGATATCTATGTAGGGGGTTAAACCCAGGGACCATAAACATGTGCACTAGGAGAAAAGGACAGCGGGAAAGTTCTTTGCACCTGTGCTTGTACAGAATACTGGAAGGTGTTCATCTAGAGCAGTCACAGAAAATCGTTCCCACAGGCAACCCAAACCCACCATAAAAATGATTTAATAAAATCAAATGAGTTTGTCCATCTAGCCCCACCCTGCTGCTCTGGGGAGCCAGCAGAGCTCACTTGGCCACACTGTATTGGCTGTGTTGGAGCTGCCCAGAGTAGCTAGATGGGAGCTCTTGACTCTCTTTGCAATGCTGCAAGATAAAAGGCCATTATTCTGAAAATTCCCATGTTGTAGACAGAAATCCAACAACAAGGCAAGCTGAATGGCCATCAAGAGAAATTAAAACCACAGGGCATGTGATGTACTATTGATTTTATCTGTTTCTCCATTAAAATTGCTTCAGACTGCTTGTGTTTACAAGCAGTCTTATCAGATTCAGGTAATGTTAATTATAAAGCAGAGCTTGTGCTCTCCACAAGGGCTCTCAGTGCACGAGAAAGCTCCCACCCAAAAGGCCCAAAGCCTTGGTGGGGTGCTTCCCTGAGAGCTGGAACCAGGAAGAGGAAAGCACAGGATGTTATGAGAATCAGAGATGTTTTGCTTAAATCCAAATGGATGAATCATATACAGCATTAACCGTTGCTAACTGTGAATAATTTTGCAATACCATAAATATAACACCTGTTCCAGGTTGTGGATTTAAAAGCAAATCTAGGTTGCACACAGGTAAATAAGACAAACCAGGCTTTGTTTTCTCTCAATACTTACACAGAAGAGGGAATCAACTCTGCTGTTGCCTATGGCTGTATCACCCACACCTCTCTCTTAGCAGGACTTGCTGATTAATGAGTACACAAGCTCAGTCAGAGAGCAGGTTGTTATGCTGGAGCAACATCCAGCTCCCTCCATCAGGCCACCAGGTGATGCCACCAGTGTCCCACCATACTCTACTGGTCATGGGTGCATGCCAGACAAAATGGCAGTCCTTGCCTTGAAAGGCTCATGGCATCAGAAAGCAGACACAAGTCACACAAAAGAAATTACATGAAAAAGAGCCCAAAACCTTGACTGTTGGAGGTAGTGTCCTCTGCAAGGGCGTGGTCCCATTCCCAGCTGTGCCACTGAGATGTTTCCCTGAGAGTCCAAGGTGAGATGGAGGAAGGTCAGGTGTACAGAAACTGGGCTCTATCCTACACACATTTATTTATAAATTTGCACCCATTAAAAAAAAAACCAACAAACCACTCCGAAGTTGCTGGCTGGTAGTCGCTAATCACAAGTTGACTGATTTTCCTCTTAGATGCACTTCTGTTCATGTACCTCTCCTTTAAAATCCAGCTCCAGGTCCGGTGTTACCAATTATCCCATACATTTTGTCCTTAGTGTTATCTGCAGATAACACTATCATCTAACCCTGTGATAGATGGCTATCAAGGCCTGTCAGAATGTCTCATGCTGAATCACTCACAGGAGAGGATGCCTGTACTAGCCTTGCTATCTTATGGTTTCTGAATGACTCTGTGCATGTACAAGAAACAACCCTCCAAAACAAGCAACTTGTGTATCTTATAAAAATTACTTCTAAATCTTACATTACCCTTCTAGTTCATCTATTATTTGTGGGGAAGGTAGAGTTTCTTTTTATTCCTGTCTGTCTTCCATTAAACTAAAGAACTCTATAAATCAATAATAACCTTTTAGAGATGAACCTCTTTGTAATTATGTCTCCAAAGCCAGGTAATTGTTTGCATATTTTTATCAAGAAATAAAGAAACATGTGTTTGGTATGACCGAAACAGGAAAAAAAAAAAAAAAAAGAAAAAAAAAGTAATTGAAACCGGTTATCAGAATTCATCACATTCACACTTTTCATCAACATTTTATATTACTCTTAGACAATTAACTTCTTTTGCACAAGAATCAAATCAATCAAACAACAGTACACACACGGGAGAAGGGAAAGTACCGTCTTTCAATTGGGATCTGATTTGTGTTTTATTACAATATGGTCTTTATTAAGGATAATAATCTACAACCTCAGAGTTAAGGGAATGGTTGATTTGAGTCAAATCAATCTTTGTGTATCTCTCTGATGCCTCACTGACATTTCCCAACAGGAAGGGACTAAGAGCCCAAACGGGAGTGATCTCCGATTAAGAAACAACACAGACATCTTGAAGGCACTTGGTTTGTAGAATAAGATGACAGCAACCAGAGCGCCCTGGGGCACTTTTCCAGGATGCCTACTCCCTGTGTGCCAGCCATCTGGGTTCATTTAAAGTCCCCGCCTGTCTCTCCGTGTGTGTGTGTGCGCATGCACACACGTGTGCCAGGGGAAGGTGGAGAGCAGAGGTGGAGGGGGTGTTTCAGGCTGCAGGCTTCAGTGTGGGCTGTGCTGGGGGCTAAACCCTCCTGCCTGGACCTTCTCAAATCCACCAACATCATCTACTGGTCCCTCCAGAGGAGCAATTTCAGCAGGACCAGCTGCAGGGGATATGTTTAGCATATCTTTTATTCAAAGTGAAAGATGTTAAGCAGGAAAATTCAGGAGTCCTCTTGTTCAGAGAAAGAGAAAGGAGGATCAGGGGGAGAAAATAGAAACTGGAAAACATCCATGAAATTAGTCCCAAATCATTGCCTATACTGAGCATTTCCTGACAAGCTGTCTGTCATGCATTTGCAGCAGGTTATGCAAAAGTCTCCATTGCCAGTAGCACATCCACATGACTAACATGAAAACTGAGCTACCAGTGTTTCAGAAACTGCATCCGGCAATGTTTTATTTGGAATTAATTTTAAAAAGGAGTATAATAATTTTTGAAGGGAGAACTCACATAGGATACGGCCAGCAGACAGCTTCAAGCCATGTATTTCCTCTCCTTATTACCCTGGATTTTAAAGCA
The DNA here is from genome assembly GCA_910950805.1 of Acrocephalus scirpaceus scirpaceus. Lineage (NCBI taxonomy): Eukaryota > Metazoa > Chordata > Aves > Passeriformes > Sylviidae > Acrocephalus > Acrocephalus scirpaceus. The sequence continues at coordinate 128,487,045 of OU383773.1, forward strand.
CAAGTGTAGCCTGCTGCCCCAGTCCCTTGCCTCTCAGGAGTTCAGCAGGAGCAAATAAGCTTTGACGTGGCTGGGGGACTCCCCAGGAACTGCAGAACAGGGAGGGATGGGAGGACCTGAACTCTGCAGCCCCACAAGGATGGGAAATGGGCAAAAAATTCAGCAAGACTAAGTCAATTCTGAGGATAAAAAACCAGAAAATCCCAGGAAAAAAATTCAAGTAGATTCACAGCATGCTGGACAGAATAGCATGACCAGGATGAAGGAAGGGCCATGCAGATCACATATACTTAACACACAGGGCTGAATATATAATAGAATGAGAATTTAATTTTTCTTTGTGCTTTTATATATTAAATTGTAACAGAAATTGAATAAATTATACAATTTTGGTAACAATTTTTTAGGTTTTAATTTTAAATGTTTAATTTTAAAATCCACAAATTACTTCTAGAATTTTCAGACTGGTTTTATTGAATTTAGTGGTTTTGTCTTCACCAATCACACTCTAAGGGCCGAATCTAAGAAATACCATGCTGGCAAGATGTAGAGCTGTGACAGTAGCTATATCTACAGAGTGTGTGGCACAAAGAAATGACCCATCTCCATGCAAGAGCAGCCCAATTTTATATATTCCAACAGAAAAAGCCTTTTAATATCCCAATAGATAAAGCACCTACAGATAAAGAACAATACTGCAGCTCTTCCCAGAAAAAGAAGGTGTTTCTTGCTCAAAATCTTGTTGTCTCTGTGTTTGTGCTGATTACATGCTTAGGTACCAGATTTTTCAGTTTCAGGTGAGCTCTACAGCTGGTGGCAATGGTTTCACAGTCAGGTCTATACTTCTGGCTGCGTCACCAACACACCTCCTTGACGTGTTCTGCAGGATAGGTGAACAAGAGAAAACATCCAACTCCTGCTACCCCTTACCACTCTGGCTGCTGGGGAGATAGACTAATCTCACCCCATCTGCAGAGGTGCAAAGAGGCCTCTCCTCCCATGTCTGGGCTCTCAGTAGCCATCTCCTAACAGCCTCAGCTCACCAAATTGCTCATTGCTCGTAAGTAGCTGTATTATGTACTGACTCTCAGCAAAATATAGTCAAAGAAAATGGTGGTACATTACTAAATGTCCTCCTGGGACTTCACAGTAAGGCTATATTTGTGTATTCAGGTTTATATGTGTGCATTTTCTGTCTGAGCCAACATGAAAAAATGAATGAGGGACGTTTTAGCCAGAGGGGACTTTGCCATGCTTGCTGAAATATGTCCAACTTTTTGAAGCAAGAAGGTAAACCAGAAAGCATTGGGGAATTGCCTACTGGTACCTAATGGTCTCATCTGTATCCTCTGACATCATGTAGATGAGGAGAAAGGCCAGCTACCTCAATCTGAGCAAAATCCTTCAGGAGAGCAGATTGGATTAATTCTGCTGACCATTCCTCAGGCTACCTTGTTATTCTTTCAATGTCTTGCATTTTCATATGATCTTTTTAGAAGTCTTTAAGGAAGAAAAAGCCTAATTTTTTTGGTGCAGTATAAAGACAAAAACCAGTTCCTGCTCCACAAAAGTGTGTGGAGCTAATAGCCACACCTTAGAAATAGTAATTGTGACAGAGGCACAAAGGAAGAACCAGCAACAATACACAGGCCCTTGCAGTCCTGTTTCTCTGGTGTATCACTTGGACCATATGGAACAGCCCATTAAAAAATAAGTATGTTTGGAATGAAGTGGTGTTAAGAGAAAAATTGCAAATTCATTCCCTGAATAGCCACTCTGAAGCTGGCGGAGTTGCCCTAGGGATGAATTTGGTCAGGTATATGTCAACTGGCCATAAGACATAATTTGAACTTCTACCTTTGCCAAATGAGCGAATATATACACACCATTTATTGCCAGTTCTGTTGGTTTAAGAGGTGCTCTGTGTTTCAAAGCTAACATTTGTACCTCTTGTTGCTGTGGTTGTCTCTTATTAACACAGCAAATAGCTAATGAAAATCTATGGCCTTGGAAAAAACCAGCTCATAAGTTAAGACTTTTAAATAAGTCTGCCTGACAAGTACACACAGCATGGTACCCTGCTAGTTTTTGTTTTATTCAGTCAGCCCATTTATAAGGACACAAAATCATGGGATACAAAGTTTGCAAGGAAATTTTTTTCCATGAGGAAACAAGCCTGGCTCAACTGCAAACAGCTCCTCTATTTAAAGCCAGGCAGTATTCATTTCTCATGCCAGAGAACCCGATTCACCCAGGGTATAAATCCACAAACATCAAGGAACTTCTACTAGAGAATAATTTAGTCCAAAGCGCTTTTAATTCTTGCTTAATTTATACAGGTCTTAGTTTGGCTTTAAAGCCATCAGTTCCCACCACCTTCCCCCAGGACCAGGTGCTCCTTTGCTGGCTCTCTCAGCAGAGCACAGAGGGAGATGGCTGAAGGCTATTTCCTTTCCCAGACACTCTTCCTCAAGCCTCCTGTTCTGCAGAAAGTGTGACAACAACCTGCCTATGACAACAATGTCACCCATCCAGCAGTCATGTGTGTCCCCAGTTTTGGACAGGCATTTTCTGAGATCACACTTCCTTAAAGGAAGCTAAATTCCTTTTTAATAACAAGGTGATAGATTATATAGGTTCATTTAGCACGGTTTTGCATTGCCCCATGTTCAAGGGCACCTTTCTGTAAAGCAAAACTAAACCATATAAAGTTCATCTTAGCAACAGCTTCCTGCCCTGCACCAGGAGCTAAATTAGCCTATAACATTTAAACATCAAAAACGTGGATTTTCTGAAGTGTCCTTTACCTTCCTTTAATCTTGAATATAACATGTCCATCTCTTAGCAGGAAATTTGTCTTGTGAATGTCCACCCTAAAGAGGCCACTAACACATGATGTGAAAGCATGGCACACTGACAAGGCAATTGTACCCCAGCTGTAATCACCAGACTTTCCCTAATGGGAGCTATATGGGTCGGATTTGCAGAGGCTCCTCCCAGAATAACTAAAGCATTGAGCTGTTAGGATTTTTTAAACAAGGTTTCTGGCCCTTTACAAAGCATGTGTGCTATATATCCTTAAACATGACATGTTTTCCTCAAGGAGTTCCTTGTCAAGAATCTTTGTATTTAATAGTGGGTGATGATGAGAATATGCCCTAAATGAAATGTAATTGAAAATGAGATTATGTAACTTTACTTCCTCCATAAGTAGACTTTCCCTTGACATATTGTAGTCAGGGTTTGCATTGAAGTCTTTAGTGTTAAGCAAACTGACAATACAAGATTTCTTTAAGAAATTAAAAAAACCCACTGAGATCTGATTAACATCTGCTGGTCTTCTGCAGCAGGAGGAAGCAGAGCTGTGTTCCAGGGGAATAAACTTAAAAGAATAAAATCCAGTGAGTGATGAATTTAAAAAAAAAAAAAGAGTTAATTTAGAGTGGTAATCCTGATGTCACTCAAATAAATCAGACATCAAAACAAACAAGCTTTAATTTACTAATTACCCTATTGGTTGTCAAATAAAATTTTAGTCACTCTTAGTACAGCTGCATATACTCCTCTTGAAGAAAACGGACAGAGTTTCTGTTTTATTAAAGACAGCTAAATTGAATATTTTTTTTACACCCAGGCTTGAGAATGAGGCAATATTTTGCTTGAAAGTTTCCATGCCCTTCCAGCAGGCAAAACACAGTCTGATTAACTGATTCTCAGTGAGATTTCAATAAAAGTTTGGCTGGCAATGTCCCTTCAAACCAAAAAGTAAGATAAAAAGTAAATAATGCAACAGTGCCTACACTTTAAATGTCTGTATGCTGTCAAAACAACAATGGAGTTTGTTGCCTACAAAATACCAACTTCCAAAAACATTATAGAAGAAAAAAATGGTGCACTACTCTTTTGCATCGGACCGGATTATTTTTAAATAATAAATTGACCTGTGACTCCACAAGTGATATTATTTCGGAAAAAATCTATGGGGAGGTCCCTTTTAAATTACTATTTTTTAACTGTTAAGGAGTTGCAATTTACAGTGCTGAGTGATTATGTCAGAAAAAAAAGTATTCTTTTCTCTTGCAAAACTGACAGAAGTTACTATCAGTGAATAGTTTTACTCACCATGTTTATCTGGCTTGCTAGGTTTGGTTGAATCAGTTGGGATTTTTCTCATACAGCTTCTTTCTGAAAATCATGCCGATATCTGCCCCATTTTTCCCATCTTTGCCAGGTGAATAGCACTTCTGTCCTTGAGGGCAGACCACGTGTGAATGAAATGATCAGTAAAAATAATTATAGTATCAACAGGAGCTAAGCTTCTGCCAATGCTGCTGCTCCCATCTCAATTTTCAGTTAAACCAAATCACTTTATAAAGTGTCTGGGGACGAGATTTAGGCATCTTAGATTAGAAATGGAGATCAGAAATATGTTTTTTTCTGTGGGCAGTCCCCTCTGGCCATGTATTTAAGATACATCCAGGTGGAAGGAGACGTCAGTTGGAGTAAAGCTGTTGCCCCCGCTGTGCTGTAAAAGTTATGATAATGCACTTACAGGAATCACAGCAGTGGTTGAATGGCCAAGGAGAGGAAAGAAATAAAAGCTGTTCCTCTTTGAGCCAAACAAATAAACAGCAATAAAATGATGCTGCTACAGATTTCTGACTCATAATCTGTACCTAAGAAGCCGCGATAAAGTGGTGAAGGGTACATGAGAGTGAGCTGGGCTCCAACCTGAACACAAGTGCACCAGATTACATGGAAAGAAGAGGCAGCTTGGGTCACCGTCTTACTTCCCTCTCCATGGGGCAGCTAAATGTGGACAAAAATTCTTTCTGATAAAATAGATTTGCACATCTGCATGTCTGAACACTGCAAAAGATGAGTAGAATGACCTTTATGTTCAGAGAGGGCTTCTTATTAATATGTTTTCATCTGCTTAGGTAGGTTTGTTGACCAGAGCTTCACTGGGGTTTAGGACAGCCAACAAAGCAGAATTTTCTGCATATGAGAACTAAAGAGGACCCCTATCAAATATTCCTTGGAAAACTGGTAATTCCACTGGTATATGCCCTTTTTCTTACATTTTGCATGAGACATTATAGTTCTCTTACTCTACTACAGGATCATTTCAGTTTCTTAAAAAGCTGCATCTGAGGCTTAGAGATGAAGGAGGGCACAGGGAGCAGCTGCAGGTGGTGGAGTGCAGCCATTCCAGCTATGGCTCCTCGTTCCTGGCTAGTTGAATGCCAAGAACATGCCACTGAGACATTCCATGTGCAGAGCAGTCTCTTCATGCTAATGTGGTAGTAAATACATGTGTGAATGGAGCTGCTAGTGCTGTGAGAGATTAAGAGGCTGGGGAGCTGGTACCTGTTACTGAGAAGCTGAGATCTTCTGTGATCTCCTGGCAACTGTTTTAACATTTAATGTTCCAATTTGGGTAAACAGGACACCACTGTAATGGTTTAAATAACTCCAGACAGAGTGGGCTTGATCTGCAGAGGCACAGCTCAACATGAAGGGCTGGGACAACCTCTGTCCTCAGACTCCACACCAAGACTATGACAAGTTTGGCTTCAGTCTGACAACGGGGGGCAAGGGGCAGTGTCAGTGTGCCCAGGGCTCTTCTGGTTCTGAGGCTGGCTGGCATGGGATGGCTTGTGTCCATGCTATTAAACTGTCAGTAACCCCCAGACAATTTAAAAGGCTGAATGATTGATTTCTAGTGCCTGGAAACATTCTTCAGGGCTATTTAATTTATTAGTATGGACAGAGTCAATGTGAACTAACAACCAAGTCCAGACAAGGAGCTGCAGTCCGGCTGTATAGAAGTAGCATCATCAGCTGTCCATAGCCAGGAGGCAAGGGCGGGGAGATCAGAAGTATTGCTCCAATTTACTACCACATTTCTGTTTTTCTGTGTTTGCTGTCCCCTATACCAGGCAAATTTTGCTTTCTTGTCCTTTGAGACTCACTGGTTGTGAGTGGAGAAATATTGCCACCTGTGAGCACTCAGATGTCTCTGTGTTCCTTCCCTGGGATAGAGATTGGGTCTATAATAGCTAAGAAAATACTTAGACACATACACACCTCCAAGCACTGGATTATTGGTGTATATATTTTAGAACAAACACATGTAATACCAGAGAGCCAGTTTTTTAGTTTCAGTAACAAAATAGGCTGAAAAATGTGGAAAATCCATTAATCTCCAGCCATATATTAATTTTATTGCATGCAAATCTGATTGGTATATGTTTTAATAGAAGGAAGAATTAATGATGAAGCAGTGCAGTTTATCAACAAACTTTTTATCACAAAGCTATCAAAGCCTAACATAGTGCTTTCTCCACTCTCTCGGATCCCGGGCTGGTAGCCATCCGAGAATTGCGGATAAAGTCCTTTTCTCCAAGCCCCGTGCCAGAAGAAAGAGTCAGGATGCGTCGATTCTTTTATCAGAGTTGTTTATTCCATCGTGTTCTTAAATATTTTTCCTTCAGCCGGCGTAGATGTCACCTACACCGCAGCCGAAGGCTATCTGCCCCGCTCCTGGGCGGTCCTAATCTTTTATACTAATTATTACGTCCCCACTGTTTTCATTACTATACCAATATCTACTGCTTTTATTAAACTGTGCACTTTTACACTAAACCAATAAGAAAATGCCACCACCTCACCCAAAGATGGAGGACAAGAAGAAGAAGGAGAAAGACAAGGGACACACCCAAATCCCTCCATCTTGTCTCCTTGAGTCCCCTTTGTGAACCCCCAAAATCCATATTAATACACAAAAATAAGTTATTTAATATCCTAACTACACACCTGTGACTTGTAATTCTTCATATAATGTTGGCAATCGCTCCCAGGGGCTAAAATCAAAGGCACTGATGTTTTTATCACTGTTCCAGGGTCTCTGGACCCCCTCCTGGGGTCTCGGATCGCCCAGGACATCCAAAGGGATGTCTTGGGTTCCGACACACTCAAATGTAATTTTTCAGCTCTTCTAGTGAAGCCCTCCAGCCTTTTCAGTGAAACTAACATCCAACTTTTTCTTTTATTTGGGCTGGTGTGTTCCTTGGAGTCTTCTTATCATGCACATATGCCATTTTCTAGCCTGATTCTCCCCTGTAGTACTCAGCTGGAAGCTCTTCCGTCTAAGCCTCTACCTACAGGCATGGTGGAAGTGGGCCACAAAGCAGCCAGGATCAGACAAAACACTGAAGCATTGAAAAGAAACTGCAAAGGGGAAAAGAATATTACTGGCTGAAACTGGGGTAAAAGTTTTGCTATCTCTTTCCTTCTGGAGCCTTTTTGTCCAGTATTTGCTCTACTTTTTATGTTATCCCCTGCATGGCTTTATCCTTGCATCCCCGGGATCCCTTTACTTCTGTCAATGCTTCAATGTCCTGTCCTGCTCTGCACAGTATATTCTCTGCTTTTCTACTTCTCCTGTGCTTACCAACCCTCATGTAGCTTAAAGCTTTAGAGAAATTGATGTAAAATTCTTTTTTGTCGCATGTGGCTCATTTCCTTTCTATGACGGCTGCATTTTCTACTTCTTATCTGTATTTGTTTGTAAACATAATCTCAAATTCCCTTCATATAAAAGAGGGGCAGCTAGCACAAATGGCCAGCAGAGCTATTGAAAAGCCACCACAGGACATGCATCTATATGAAAGAATACACTGCTTTTTGATACCGGTAGTTGCAAGGTCATTAATGGCAGGAGTAGGAGACAAACAGTGTTAATAATAGGCTAGTGAAGAACTGAAGGAGCTTCATGCTTCCTATGAAAGCTTTTAGGATTTTCTTCAAATCCTTCCCTGACAGGAAAGGAACGAGAGGACTGGGAGATTTCTTCCACCCTGGCTGTTTCTTTGGTACACCACAGCCAAAGCAGGACACAGTGAGGATAAGTGTTTACTACCTGGCTGATGAATATGTTATACATTGACCATGGTGGCAGTGGAGCTACCTTTATCTGCCCTCTTCTACCTGCAGTCCTCTGAATTCATAGAGGATTTAGATTATATCTTTCACAGTAATTGTTGAAATCCTCACTCAATGGGGAAAACTGAGAGGTTATGAGAGATTAAGAGGTTGAGAAGGCAACCGAAAATGCTGTAGTCTGTTTCTTGTGACACTTCCCCTGTTAAAGCTTTGTACTCTCAAGGCTCATCCACCTGGATGGACATGAGTGAGGCGGCTCATTCCCATGTGACTGTGAACGAGAATTTGGCTCAATGGCTAAATTAGTTTTAAAACTCGGGAATAGATTTTTCTCCAACAACAGTACAATTAAGAACAACAACTACTTGAGATCTGGCTTTCATTTCTGCAGTTTACAAGTTTAATTTAGGTTGGGTTAGACCTCTGTGAACTTAAAAATGAGCAATTGCGATCAGCTGTTCACTGACCAGCTGATCAAGAGCTGCTTGCTAAATTAGGGAAGAGGAAGGAATAATTAGCTTGTCAACATTTAAACCCCAGAAGTCTGTAGCAAAAGGTTACTTTGAAGGATTCCTATCACCATATTTATTGACCTTTAAACTCTTCATCTCTTCTGTCATTGATGTTTAATCGAGTCACTTAGGCTGTCAGGCTAATAACTAAGATAATGAAGTAGTCTAGGACCTTGGTTTACTACTTTGTTATTCTAATGCTAATTTTAGAATGCTAAAAATAGGTTCACTAAAAATAAGACATTGTGGGTGGGTTTTTCTCCTAAAACAATTGAGCTTCTGTTACTTCCCTTCCCAAACTATTAAGATACCATTAGATTTCAAAGAGGTTATTTTGTAGTAAAATTTAATAGTAATTTTTGTTGTGAAGAGCTTCGTAAGCCAAATTCCTGGGCAGGTTATATTTGAGGAATAAAGAAAGATGGATTTGTTACTTGTTTACAATTCTGTATTGCTAAACATGAAGGGAAAATAACACTTATGTCACAGTAAGTGCACCAGGAAGGTGAATCATTTTATTAAAGGACAATATCTTTAAAAAACAAAGTCACTGAAGCAGGAGTGATTGGTACTAAAATGTTTTAATAGTATGCTGATTGCATGGAATGTCTGTAAGGACAATTTAGGTTCTTCAGACATTTACCTGAGCTGCTTTTTTTAACCTTGAGTTGCTCAATTTTTTTTAAGTGTGATTTTGTTTAGCAAATTTCTGTGTGCACAATACTTGAGCTTCAGATAATGTTGATATGGCTGCAAATTTTTTATTAACCCTTGGTTCCTGGTATATACTTTTACCCTTGCAGCCATTTCAATATATTTGTATTTTGGTATAGCTAGCAATATGCATAGATGAAAGCCCTGTGTGAAAGCATGTGCAGGAAAAACACAGTACTAAAGCTAGATTCTGAGAAGAAAAAGAGAGCATCTAAATATGTTTTTAAGAATACTGGCTTGACACATATTTTTCACAATCATTCTCTTAGAAAATCTCCCTCTTTCTTTTTGGTTTTATATGCAGATATTTCCCCCCCCCCCGAACAAGAGCCCAGTCTAATCAGATACTGTCATGCCCAGAATGTTAAATCAATTTATCAGTTTTTGCTTTTCTTCTAAAATAAAATAACTTTTTTCTTCAGCCTTCCTTTGGACAATAATGTGCCCTTAAGACTTGTGAAGGGTTCTATGAGATTTTAGGCCATAAAAGACATTGAGGGGTATGTTTTTCGGGGAAATATATTGGAGACTGTTTTATGTATTGGAAAATTGTGTTTCAATGGGATTTCGCTTAATAGTAATAAAAGCAAATAAATTGCTTACATTTTTGATTTTTTCCCCCCAAGTGTTAGCTCCTCTTCGTTTTAAAATCCTCTGTTTGCTATACTCCATCAGTTTGACCTAGCAGCTTTGCAGCCATAAGGACACGACTATTTTTTTTCTCTGAAATGGAAGTTATGCAGATAACCTTAGATGTCCTATAGCCTGACAAGTTTCCTGGATTATTATTTTGGAGGGCACAGCTGATTGTGTTAGATAGAGGGAATAATGACTACCCCCTGAGTCTGTCGAAATCTCTGTCTCTCCCAGCCCCCTACTGACTCCTATTTTAATGTTGTGTGCTCTGTCTAGTAGAAATAACTCCTCCAGGCTGAAACACAATCAGTTTTATTTGTCTGGTAACTATTGTGCACATGTTAAGGCACCACACAAACAACAGTAATGTCTTTGAGACTGGTTACATCATTTACTGCACTTTCATTTCATACATACTGGTGGCTCCTTTAGTGTTAAATAATTCAGAACAACTTCTATGATATGGCATGGTTTATACCATCTTCTAGGAAAAATCTTTCTTCTTGTGGATCCCTGGCTTTGAATGAGATGAGATTTTTCTTCTAGTAAAAAACCTTTTCTGGAATTCCCTTATGATTACTCCAGGCCAAGAAGGCTGTCAAATGCTTCATTCAGAAACAAGACTTTTATCCAAATAAGCTAACTCATGCTGACCTCTTTTAAAAGGGCATCCTACCAAAAGTACATTCTCCTGCATCACAGTATCTTCTGACCATACTTCTGTCCAGCATTGGCTGGAGCACCTGTTGAAGCTGAAAGGCAGCATGGAGCATCAGTCCTACTTTCCTATTTTTAGTCCATAGCAATCCTTCTGTTAACTGTGAGCTTCCTGAGTTGCAGTTTTGGAAATGAGGTGGTTCTGGATTAGAGTCAGTATCAGTATCAGAGGCGGTGGAATAGAGGCAGTAGAGGCAGTATCAGAGATAACCACATTTCCCAGGAATGCTGACTCAACCCATGCTCTTGGGATTGCTTACTGAACTTCACGCCCATAATCTGATGCTGCTTTGGTGCCCCATTTTTTGGCTGCCAATAGAAAGCACACAGGAGTACACTTACCTGGGAAAGCAGTTTCTGCATGTCAATATGGACATCTTGTTCACAGCTCTGGGGGAATATATAACAAAGAGTTTTAACTAGTCCTTCCCTAACAGAAAAGAGGTGTTTTGTGTCATCAAGTGCACCACACATAGTTCACAGCATTGTTGTAGCCAGTGGACTTGGGGGTTGCTATTTCAAATTAAAATACATCCTTATAGAAATATATATATATCCACTAGTATGCCAAGAGAATAATTTTATTCCCATGATTTGCAAGAGTGTTGTAGTAGTCTCCCAGTTATGAATTTTGATTTTCCAAAAGATCTTCTTTATGCAGAAATGTTACATGAAGACCATATTTCATCTGCATCTCCAAGATATTCCTCTGATGAGCATTCTCTCTATTCACTAATTATTATTCTGAATTAGTTCTTGGCAGATACCTGCTAGCATCTCAGTTCTCATTGCTCAGGGAACAGCTGCTGCACTTAACTTTGGTTTTTCTTTTCTTAGAAAAGAAAATTATTATCAGGAAATTCACTACTTCCATCCAAACTTGCAGGCTTTCCCAGATACCGTGAGCTAATAGCACTGTGTTAGATTAAATTTAAACAGGAGCTTAGTCTCAACCTCCATGCAACCAAAAACTGGTTGCAGTGCTGATGACAAGGAAAGCAGGCTTGTGTCTGATCTGGATCCCCAGAGCAGAGTTAAGGACATATTCCCTGTGGTATATAGCCACTGCAGAGATCATAAAAGCAGCCCCACACAGAGAGAGGTACGGGAGGCAGAGATATCCTCACCTATTAATGATACTGTGTATCCTTGCACACACGCTGGGTCTGCAGTGCCTCCACATGCTCCCTGATCCTATGGCTCCAGGCCTGCCTGCTAGAGCCACCTCCACCCACCAGTATAAAGGGTTAAAAAGCACACTGCAACACACCAGCACACATCTCCTGGCACAGCAGGTCTGAGCCTACACCTCCATGCCCTTACACTGAGTCTTTGCTCCCAGACACAGCATTTTTCTTCAGTTTCTGTGGTATGGTCAGGGAACTCGGGCCTCCCCTGTGTCACCACCAAGAAGAGGGATTTCTGACACCACAGGGCACCAATCCCACGTTGGAATCCCAGTGCACCAAGAGTTTTTGTCTGAAAAAAGCTATTTATTTTTGGCTCTCACCAGTCTGCTACAAGATGATATGTGTCTCATCTACAGAAGGGCTCACCTCCCCTCAACAAATCCCAGAAATTACCTCCCTTCTTTTCTCAAATAGCTGATGGCGTGTTCTTGGGCAAATCTGGACTCTGTTTGCCTCTGGCCAGATCCCTTGGCTCCACCAGAAGGAAGTGCTTGAGGCCTTGAACTGGGGACTGTCAAGGGACACACCAGCATCTGCTGGCTGCAGTCCTGCAGAAAGCAGTCAGACAGTGGCATTGCAAGGAATAGGAGCAAACTGGTTGCAAACGCTCTCCAAAATTGGGCTCCTGCCCCAAGTTCCCCCTTCCTTCAGCTGCAAAGAGCTGCTTTGGCCCACTAGAGACAACCATTACTACTAGAAATCTGCTGCAGATTTCCTACATATCTTAGGCAAATCTCTTGGTTACCTCAAGGCATTTCTCCAACACCAGGTTTAGGCACCTGAATCCTGCCCTAGATGGCAGTAGTAGGACAAAGAGAGATGCAGAGCACTTGTGTCCAGTGGATGCCCTACCTTGGACATGGCCCTGCAGCATTGCCTAAACCTGTATGCAACTGAGCACATGAAAATGAAAGCTCATTGATGTTGCATGGTCAGCTGTAGCTTGTAGGCACACCAAAATAGAAAACCTCAGTATTTCTGCTCATAGTCTGCCAGAGTCTAGTTTTCAAGGCATATTAAGATTTCTCTTTCTAGTTATATTCTATAGAACACAATTATATGAGCTTCTCATTAACAGAGAGACCTCATTGCCTGATGCTGCCCCATTCAGGGCTGAGGGTGCCTGTACACTAGGCTGCAAACAGCACACACTGGTACACTCACAGCTTGGGCTAATGCTGGTTCAGCACTGCCTTGAGTAAACACTGCAGCCACTCATCCAGCCTCCTGTTTTTGCATTCCGGGATATTTCAGGAACACATTTGAGTTACACACTTCACCGCAGCTGTATTGACTCTAAAAGTGAAATGGTGGCCTTAAAAAACATTCTACCTCTCTAACTCTGTGATGGGATTTCCAAATTATGAGCTGAACTTCTTAGTGTCAGAGATACTATTCTTTGGCTATTCAATATACTTGGATGAATTGCCTGTATGCTGTGCCCTTATGGGCTTTGTAAAGATATTACTTCTGTTTAGAAAACACCTTCATTACACTCTAAGTACCTGAAAAATATTTTGCCAAGTGACTAAGGACTTCAAAGGAAGCCAGTCTTTGCCACAGATGCCTTTAATGTGAGATGTAGTTATGCTTTTATTTATACATTTATATTATATCTGTGCGAGCATGTCTGTATATATATATGAAGATATTTATTCTAGAAGGGTTTCAAATTATTTCTTCAAGTTTTTGTTTTCAATGTATTATTATTTTACACTTACACTCATTGTATTTGAAAAGCTTATAAATAAAAATGCTACCAAAAATTACAATTCAGAGCTTTTAATTTCACATATTTCAAAAATAGCTGCTTTTCCCTTTGTGGGAATGCAGTGGCATTCTGCCATTGCCCATGCGCACAACTGTCTGACTGTGGGATTCGTTAAACAGGAATAGCTCACACACAGTCTCAATGACTCTATGATTTAACGAATTTGACTCAGATGTATGAGAATATAAAGACAGTGAATATGCAGCTGATGTGTCACAGGGGATAAGGGTTTTGCTAGATACCACAGTAGCAGCACCACATTTTCTTGACAAGAGCATGATGACTGCATTTTTGGGTGTTTGAGTAAAGAAAGAGTTTGTATGTGCATGGAGAGATTGGTTTTCCCTGGAATAGCTTGAAGTGCTGTAGGTGCTGAGCTCAGCTCACATAAGATTTTTCTCAGAATGCAAGCTGGGAGTTGGCTTTATGTCCACAAGTCGGTATTTGTTCTCTGTGCCAAATCCTTCCATCTCCTGTGTACTGAATTGATCACTGGTTTATTATTTTGAAAACAATTAATATGAGTCTATATTTCAGCCAGCAGTTCCTTTTTTCTTCCTCTCTCTTCCTCCTCCTCCTCCTCCTAGTTTGCCAACGTTTGCCTCTGTGTGGTGACTTGCTGTGTATGGCCCGGAACATTTTCCAAACTTGTTAATGACATGCTTCCTACCTCAAATGATTCACCCTTTGCTTCCAAAATGGGAGGTCATCTCTTTTCCTTTCCTACGGAGTCTCATATAGTAGTGCTGCTGGAGGAAAACTCTCAGCTATATTTAAGTGGTATGCATGGTTATATTTCACCAATGTTTGAACAAGTCTTTTCAGGATTGCTCCAGATGAAAGCACGCGCTGTTTATTCCTGTTATTATTAGCCAAAAATGTAACCGAAAAACTTTATTTCAAAGTGGATGCAGACGTTGCTCCTCAAGCAAGTTTCTGGCATGACATCCAAAGGATCTTAGTATTACTTGTCTTCTTCAGCCAGCTGCTGGAATAAAAACCTTGGCTGTAGCATCCTAAATCCCATAATTTCCAGAGCAGCCTTGATTCTCTGCCTGCCACCTCTCAGAGTAGGGCCATGCCACTGCCTTGTAGGGCCATAGGAGGTATCTTTGAGAAAGGATTTTTTGAAGTCCTATTGCCACTTCCCATGCCATCAACTTGACATACAAATATAAGATACAAGATTTTCCAGTGTAGGTAGGATCCTTTTAAGGTGATATCTGTGGGTGATGAGATTTTTCAGAATTTCAAAATTTTTGGTCAGCAGATCTTGTGGCAGAAAAGTTTTTTAAAATTTGCTAATCTCAACAATAGGTTCTCATGAATAAAAACGCCCACATCATTAAGTAGTGCCATGAATCCCAACTGTGATTTAGCAAGAAATATTTCAGAAGTGTGTGTCAATGTAATATCTAAGCACAGTTCTGGGAATATAAAATTCAGGGACCCACTCAGAAGGACAGTATATCAATTCAGAGATGCGAAGTCATATAATATTTCATCAAATATAATTCTATTCATGTATTCAGTTGTACCCCATTGCCAGCCATTGTAGGAAGCAACAAATGTGTTATTCAAAAGTCTCGAGGCTCCTCCTGGAATAAGTGAATAGCACTGGCTCAAACCCCACTCCAAATCTCTGGGCTCACTAAGCAGCCTCCCAGGGGACCCTCAGAGGATGACATCTCACTGTGTGTGACTGCAGAGGTTACACACCGGGGGACTCGCATGGGGGAAATGGTGCTTGGCTTGGGAACACACACCCTGTCACAGCTGGGGCCACATGCCAGTGTCATTTAGAGGGAACATTCCTGTAGGGAAGTGCCCCATCATTGCACCACTTCTCATGAGCTGAATAGTTTTACAAACTTAGTGTAATGATGTCTGACCTGCCTTGAAGTCCTTGAAAAGTGCAGCCTCCTCCTGTTCTGCCAATTCCCTGAACCAGCCATGGTAACCTGGCACACCGGACAGAGGTCGCTCAGCTCTGCCCCTGTTCTCATATCTCTTCCCTTCAGGAGCCCTGCCAGTGTTTGAGGCTTGTTGCTGGAGGATGACTACAGCTCACTGACCCTGAGCAGGGTCCTTGCTGGAGAACTGTGTTGCCCACCACAATGCAGAACCTCTTCTGCTCTCTTTCTTTCATCTGTTCCTCTCAGCCTCTCCACCAGTTATGCCTGCACAGTATTATTGTTCTGTCTCTTGTTTTATCAGCAAGCCTTTGAGGTGCTATCAGGCTTATACTGCTGAGTCTTCCTGCACTTGAACTTAGGAAAAGGAAAGGAAAAAGAGAAGAATTAGTCTCTTTGTCTGTGTGAGATCTTTTTGCACTGCTACAACTGATAGAAAATCTTATTAATCTGCAACATACAAGCTCAAATAACTGTTGAACAGACACCATCATGCTCTAAAGTTCAGGAGCACTCAGGAGGAGATGAAAGAGCAACAGGAGAACCTCAGGGCTGGGACCAGTGCCTAGAAAAAAAGGTGATATTGTAGGACAGTCAACAAATAAATAATCAACACTGCACTGCTGTGTTGAATCAAAGGAAGCATTTCATCAGATTTCATTACAAGTCCTGAGAAGGAATGGCAAATGAAGCAAGAAGTTGGGACTGCTGCATCACACCATTTGTTATATCTCTTTTCTCAAATCCCACAAATATATCCCAGCATATATCCAAAATGTATACAAAGATCAAAAGTAATTTAACTCAAGCTTGGTGTAAACTATCAGGAAAAGAAAAGTAAAAAGTAGTAAATTTAAGATCAAACTTTAAAGTGTGCAGAAATGCAAAATTGGACAGTGGGAGAACTAAAGGCCTAGATTCTTAGTAGTGGCATAAATTTTCAATACCTTAGCACAGAAATCTTCACATTAAAAGAGGGCTAACAATGCTGCTAATTCTTGCAATTTTATCATGGATTTTCAGTACTTTAAAAAAATCTAATGGTAACGTAGGTCTTCAAAATCAATCTTTAAAGATGAAGCTAAGCAACACAGAAAATAAAAAATCTCATGTTGTTTGAGGATTTAGCTTATTCAATCAATTCTTCTTGGCCATAGTGAATTAAAACAGGATATCTCGACTATGCACACACCTATTTTTGTTATGAAGGACATCAGGTGTAAATACAGAGGTCAAACATCGTCCTTCATTCTGGAGATGAATCAAGATGTAGAGAGTTTTAGATCCCATTTATTGCAATGTTTTTCCTTCTTTAATGTAGTAATGGAAGTCATTGCATGGGCTCTAAGCCTTGTCTCTGCTTGAATGCAAAGAACACAATAGTCTCCCTTAATCCCCAACATAAATCTGGGTAGTCTTCCAAAAGAAATCAGCCAAATGATCAGGGGAAAGTGATTAAGTGGTTTCAGCAGAGGGATTTATGTGTTTTCCCTGCAAAATAAAAAATTAATGGGGATGGAGTATCAGCAGCTGGGACCTGCCGATGTATTCACTCCTGGTTTGAGGGTTCTTCTGCAGAAGTAATGGGGGAGTCCTTCTCATTATAATTATAATTCTCATTGGCATCAAAAGGGAACACCAGAAAATGGAGTGGTTTTGAAAATCCCAGTAATAGTATCTTCCAATTGGACTCAATTTTATTGGTGAGTTGTGCACTATCATGTAATGTAATAGGCACAAATACCTTTCTTTGCTCAGAATGTGGGACAAGAAACTAAAAAGGGGAGATTATTTACTTTTTGGGATGATGAATGACATTTGCCATGCAAGGTGGAGTGCCCTGCATCCTACTTTGTTCCTCTGCTAAAGCAACATTTACTATTTTGTTCTGCCTTTTCCCATTTCCTCTTTACATCATTACCAAAGCAAAGTTTGTTTATTTTGTCACCATAACATCTTTACCCCAGACAGAAATGCACCTAAATAACTCCTATGAGTCTGCTGCCAAGGCTGCTCTGTGAGTGAGCTGGCAGGGGATGCTCTTGGAGGCGAGCAGCCAGGACACCTTCCCAGGGATGATACACCTTGTCCTCATACTCTGCCTGTCTGCCCTTGCTCACTGTGGGACACGACCTCCCACCTGGATGGTGGCTTTTGGCTTCCAGCAAACAGAGCAGTGGTAAAGAAGCCCTTCGGTTGCTTGACCCCATCTATGGACTGGATCCATCCAGGCATCATCACCCACCAGAAACTGTTTATTTATTTCGTGTCTTGTACTGGCCCCATGGCAAAAGCTGTAAATACTGCCTTTTATCCCTCTTAAAACTTGGAAGAAATGGGAATGTTGTCTTAATACATTCAAGACTGAGCTCCTTTGAGAGAAAAACAAAACATGTTTTGCCTCCATTTATTAAGGGTTTTCTCCAACGTGTGTGAAGGGCTCTTTATTTTGCAGAAATATGAAAAGGAAAAGGTCTGTGGTCCATAGCCCTACTGATGTGGAGTGCTCATACCCTCTGTCTGGCTCAGATCAGCAGGAATGTTGTTTGATAATCTCCCCAAAAATGGAAATTTCTGGATCTGCAGTATATTTAAATCACTTTTAATGGGATGAGTGAGAATTCAGGTAAAGGATATGGGAGAGATGAGAGAAGTACAAGAGTGCTTCTTGGAAGTGCAAGACATGAGAGAAGATGGAGAGGAGAATTATGTCCATTGAGAGACGAGTGGACTGGGCAGGAGAAGTTTAGGCTGACCAGGTATGAAATCAGGACTGCAAAGTGCAGGGCTCAGACTGATGTTCATTTCAAGACAAGAGTTACTAAAAATATACAAAAATACAACAGAAAATGAGTGGGAACTTAAGGAACTCAGCATTTGTCTGTTTGAAAGGTCTCCACTCTTTGGGATAGCCAAGGCGTGGTTGGCATGAAAAAGCTACTTATGGGCTCTTGCAGAGCTTTTGCTTCCTCACGCTGAATTTCAGCAGTAACGCCTTAGCAATGCATATGTTGGAATTAAAAGAATATATTTGTTAATTTACTCAAACACAAGCACGTAACTCTGGCTCAAAAGATGATATCCTTCTATTCTTGGGGTAGAAGAGTGACAGGAAACAATAAGAGCACAGAAATATGCATCATCATTCTACTATTTTGCTTTTATATATAATTTTAATATTTTTCAGGTTTTTTTGCATGGATTTTCTGCACACATTTCCTCTCTCCTTTGTTTCTGAAAAGTGACCTTTGGGTACAATCCGCTTTGCTTCAGAGCAATCATTAGCGTTGTGAGAAAAAGTGAACTGGGCAGGGTTGCTGCTAAGATCCTCGGCTAGTGTGACAGCCCCACACACAATGCACACACCTCTGCTGCCTTTTCCTCTTCCACACTTCCATTGCACCAGCTATGGATGCTCCTCTCTGTTTTGGAGATGTCCCTTTTCTCCAAGCACTGATTTCCTATCATTTACATGAGGGAAATAGAAACACTGATTTTTTGTTGACTTAGTCCCAGCTGCTCAGGTTTGGGAGTCACACTGTGGCTGGAGGTCTCCATGAGTAAGTTCTGGGCTAAGGAAAACTTGTTGCATATTGCAATTGTAAAGGCTTACATGAAAATGTGAGTGATTATACACGCTTGAAATTACTAATTTGTCCTAGTAGGTAAACAGAGATGTCCGTAGTCAGGGAACAAACAGGTTTACACATCCTGTGTGGAAACCTGGGGCTGCAGCCTTGTTCCATTGTTTGCTATTTACATTATGAAAATCTAATTGACAGTTAAGATGCCAGAGGTTAAAAATATTCTGCAAACTTAGCTGAAAAAAACCCAACTGTCAAGAGTTCAGGTAGTTTCTATTTTTCTAACGTGCTGTCAGTAGTACATTCACACTTCAAGAGGCTCTCATATAAATATTTGCTTGCAAATGCCACCAGAACAGAAAACTACATAGTGAGTCCTGACGCTTTGAATGAGGATCTAAGCCTAAATTGGCCAACTGTTTTACATAGCCTGCTTTGGTAAATCTGCTGCCTCGTTTCCAGACGATTTCATTTACTCTTTATCCTCCAAATATTTGTGGAAAAAAATGTTTACTTCTAATTTTGAGTAAGCCCTTATATTTTCAAGTATCTTCTGCAATATTGTGTACTTAGAGGACTGCGTCCTCAAATGATGCAAAGCAGAATAACTATAGTGAACTTAAAGGAGAGAGCTTGGTATAAATGAGCTGAAGATCTGGCCAGCCTGATCTATATGAAGAATTAACTGCTTTATTTTTAAACTGTTGGTAAATTAAGTTAAACTGAGATATAATGGTAATAATGCAGTTGGCAATTGGCTTCTAAAGCTTTACCAGATTCTTATCGTAATAGCTGTTAGAAGGCAAATCAATGGTCTTCACTAATGACTTAAAAATATACTCTGCAATATTTTCCTCCCTTAGTCATGGATGTTCTGAGGTTCAAGGTCTGAAAAATTAACTTTATCTTCCTGGTGGACTCCATTCTGAAACCTCAACTGTCTCGAGATCAAAGAAGATCCCTTGTCTGTGTTGTCATTTTGAGTGACAGATCAGCAATGTGTAATTCAGTAGATCAACCCCTACTATGAAAATAATAATACATCTTCTTGAGTTAGATCGGTAAAATCAAAGTGATGGTCTAACACAACTTAATTTCATCCTTCAGAAAGAAGTCATTCTTGAGCTCACAATAACCTCAGAGGGGTTTTTTTGTAACTGTTTCCTAATTAACTGTTTCACTGCCCAAACCCATGCTTCATTTGTCTTTTATCACTGTATTTTTTATTTTTCTTCTTCTTCTTTTTGCCCCCTTTTGCTTCTTTCCCACCCTCTTTTGATAGTTAGGAATTATTTTAATGAAATAGTTCAGGGGAAAATCTACATGTGGAGGCCACAAGGAAGGAGTGAATATTTGTGGTAGCAGTGTCACGAAACAAAAGTTTCTGTAAAATCTGCTAACAATGTCAATCAAATTCTCTCTGAATGTCTATGTGTGTCCCACAGAGTTCTTCTTGTGATCACAAAAATACATTTCTACCTGCTGCAAGAGAAATCTGCTAAGGCTCAAAACTGATGAAGGTGAGAAGCACAAATAAGCTTCTGGGATGTAACTCTGAGGTGAGTTGACAAGGCATTTTGGAGGACCACATTTTTGTTTACAGGGAGAAAAAAGACACAATTTCATTTTTGTCAGCTGCTTTGCCAGATTTGCAGTTCAGTTTCTCCTAATGTTTGCTTTTAGACATACTTAATCCTGACAGTACCAGAGATGTGAATATCTGAATGTGCACTTGGAAAATTTCTAACACCTAGGCACATGTTGTATAATACTTGCAATCCCAACATGTACAGTAGCTGGTAGTTGCAGAATGGCCACATGGGATCAGTTGTTTTGCTCTGCAGCAGTGACCAGTACCAGCTGCTTCAAAGGAAGATGCACAAATCCTTGCAATAAGCTTTTACAGCATGGTTGGTATCTAAGGGAGTTTCCCTCTCATTTTAGCTTATTAAGGATGGCTCATGAGATGGCACATAAAGGGTCAGCAATTCTGAGTTGCAGGAAACTGCTCTCTAGCACTGCCAAGTAAGTATGGGAAGATCAGGTGTAGAGTATCTGCGAACTTTGGCATGAAGGACTTGTTAATTTTCCCGCCTCAAACTAAAAGGCTTTCAAAGGCTGAAGCAAAGGCACCTCTGCTGTATTGCTAGTTCTTTGCTAGATCTGATTATTTCCTCTGTCCCCTTTCCACTGCAGCCTGCCCACATGAATCCCAGCTTTCACCACCTTTCAAGCTTTCAACTACCCACGCCTGCAGTGGCTGGGAGGACGAATGGAGGAGCAGACACAGAGCTCTGGCGTTTCCTCAGTCACTCGGGACAGACTCTTCACATTTGCTCAGTGACACCACGTACATGCTGTACCGTGGCAATATGTCATGTCAGCTGGATAATACAGTGCCACAACCAAACCTGAGACAGAGCAACAGGATACTCTCTATCATTCCTACCTGCCCTGTCTGATGCTGCAGGTAGAAATGTGCGCTGTTTGCGATGCACATTGCATGAACTGCTGAACATCTGAAAGCAAGGTGGGATGATAAAACCAAGTATATCACAAAATTCATCCCCTATTTTTCTTTATTGATGGTATTTCCTCACTGGATATCTTTCCACATGCATAAACTGCTCTGACATTTTCAGACTCCTAGACCTAAAATACCAGGATATTCTCTTCCATCTGATGAGAACAAGAGACTGTTTCATGTCAAAACATGGGATTTACTCAATTTGCCTCATTGAATTAATGTCAGGATTTTATGTTAAAAGTTCAGGATGCTTATTAACTTTTGGGAGAAAACACAAAAGCTCTATTATATACCTTTACTGTATTAAAAAACCCCAAGCAATCTTTGATGTGTTCAGCATGCAACTTTTTGAAGTTTCAAATAGTATAGCAGGCGAAGCGTGGAGCAAAGTGCCTTTGCTTTGGTCCCTGAGACTATTGACCTGTGATCTCAAGCAATAAGCAACTAATAAAAGCAAAATTAAGATACTGGAACATATTTTCTTATAAAATTAGGCTTTTCTTTGTTTTAGCAGTCTCAGAGCCTCAGCAGCATCTGCATGCTAACAGAAATTAAACTGCTTTCAAAGGGAATAGCAAGCAGTACAGTCAGTACATTCATTAAAATGTATTTAAAGAAAGATAAATCTTCCTTGCATGTCAGACAGCCATCTTTTCTGCTTTATTTTAAAAGCTGTTTTCCAGAGGTCTGAGAGTAAACAAGCATGCAAAGACCTCTTTAACTGCACAATTTTTTACTTTTTTCCCCCTCTCTAACAAAAGAGTGTTTATGACCTCTTACACAGGACTGGAAAGAAAAGGATGTGACTAACAAAGATTAAAGATATAAAATCCACAGGCTACATTCAAAAGTAACTTTGAGAAGCTTTATTTAATGTTGTATATGAAAATAAATTATTTCCCCTGTGTTTAACCCAAATATTGCAACCTCCTTTTTTTCTTCTATTTTTGCACTTAGATAATTTTATTACTTGATATCAGCTTTTATCTGAACCTAGTGAAGGTTTGGCAGAGCCTAAATACAGTAACAACATATCCTGTATTAACTGAACATACAGCATTAAATGATAAATTTTAGAAACAATTTCAGCTAGAAGATTAACCAGCTTTATGCAGAGAAAAACTGATCCTAATTTTCTGGTGTTAAATAGGATGACTAACCACACTGATGGTGTGGTTATTTTCATAAACACAGATTATTTAGAAAGAAAAGGGAAATCTTTAAGCATTGCAACTGTCAACCTTTCATTGGTCTAACTAAGGTAAGAACAATTTAGCAGAATCACAGGGTTTTCTTCTCAACTTGCTTACCCATAATTTCACAAAGTGCTGTCTCTATACTCTCCACAGTACATAATCAATGTATTCATAATATATACAGTAAGAATGCTGTATTAGTTTGGTTGAAAGGAGACATAAACCCCATTTAATATATTTTGTAATTATGGCAAGTGACTTTGCTCATTCTCTGTGTTCAGCCATGCCTCCTAGTCAGGAGCAATGATGCTCTACGCTCCCTTTGCTATGTGTGTCATGGAAGCCATCACCTATTTTAATACTGCTGTCAGCTCCAGATGGTCCTCTCACCTCCCCTTTCATTAGCAGTTGCCACAGTTGTGAGTATCTCATGCTGAGACATCCGAATTCCACTCCCGATGCCCTCTGACCTTCTAACCATGATTTTCATGCAAAGCAAGTATGGCCTATATGATCAGGAATTATGCATTTTCCTGCCTCACCTACAGAAACAAAAAAGCCTTTGGATGGAAATATCTAATCCTTTTTGATAAGCATCTTTCATTTGCTCTGAAAATAGGTAGCTTCCTAATGATTTTCTGATATATTTTAGAGCAGCAAAAATCACCATTAGTTTATTACAACATAAAACAAAATTTTGGGGAGGATATTCAGAGAACATTATCTGAGGATATCACCTAATTTCAGTTCCTTCTCTTATAGGCTTTCTACATGACCCCAGGACATTCTCTTAGGATAAAATTTCTGAGACGGATTTGTACATTAAGTCTTGATCTAGAAAAGGGCTTATGTGATTAAAATGGAACTTAGGGAGGTTTTAAGTACCTGTGACCAAGACTGAAATCCTGCCAATTCCTGCTCAACTACAGCTTAACCTCAGAGCCACTGAAGGAACATATGGGCCTGAATTTTTATTTTTTGTTAAAATGCTTTAGAGGCATAAGGTACTGCAAAACACATGAAGCCATTCTGAAGCACACAATTGTCCTTTAGCAACGCATATGGAAAATAAGTGCTAATGGAAGGCCCAGTGGTTTGACTACAGGAATGGGGTACCTTTTTCCTTCTCCCTCTGGGTTTGTAAGTGATAATATAAGGGACATTCAATTAACAAGGCTACAGCATTCAGCTATCCCCAGGCCTAATTTCTAACTATTTTAGTAGGAGCTGACAGCCCATAAAATTCTGAGATTTGCTCTTTGGATGCATAACCTGCTTTTGAAGATGTGACTTACATACTTTGGCAATGTTACTTGTGGTATCTCTGGATCTCAGTTTTTCATCCGTGAAAGGGGCTCAGAAGTGCTTCCCTGCTAACCGAGCTGGTATGCTAGGTGAGTGTATTTAAAAACATGTAGCTCCTAGGTACTAATGGAAATCTGTACTAGATTAGCTTCGGTTGAATTGTATTCAGTTAATTTTATGTTACATTAGAAATAATTTTAAATGCAGAACAGCCCCAGGATGTGTTAGGAATTAAAATTACACAATGGGAAGTGCTGGAATTGCCATAAAACACATACCTTAATATTCTGGTCCTTCTCTGAAATTCTAAAGGAATTTGGACATTATTATTGCCTTGTCTCTTAGCTATTAAAACAAATTTGTCAAAAAAGTAGAGCAAACCTGTTATATGTCAAAAAAAAAGGCTCCTCAAGAGTCTTCCAACATTTGACAAGATAGTGCATTTTTGTGCTATGTGACAGTTATTTGTGCAAAGTTATGTGCTGGTCACAATGAATGATGCATACCATAGTTTTTAAGAAACTACTATATTTTGCAAAATGCCTCACTGCTGGTCTGCAGAACCTGCAGAAAGAATAGGGATCTAAATGTTGCACATATATGACTTATGTAAAGAGAGAATGACCTCTGACACAAACAAGTTCTTAAAACAGGAATATTTATTTCTACTCCTATGTACTTAAAGTTGGGCTTGTTTTGTTTTCTAGGTAGTTTTCTTTCTAAGTAAGAAACTACTTTCATTATTTTATGCCTAATTTCCTCCCTGTTTACTTGTCTAATTTAGTTTAGAATAACTCTTAACAAAGAAGTTTTGGGAACCATTTTTCTTTGCAAATTGTTTCACAGTGTCATAGATATTTCTGCTTGAAACTTACTCCTGTAATTCTTTTCAAAAATGTAATTTGTTAAAATAATCACATTAGCTTTTAATCCTTGCAACCATTCCCTTCAAAGGCTTTTCAAGGTAACGAGCTGCGATTAAAGCAGCTCTCTCCCCTCCTCCCTCTGCAGCCACTCACACATCTCATTTTCATTTGCTCCCCAGGATTTCCAGCCCCAGGTGACCATCAATACCAGAAAACACTGTGAGAGGATCCTGGAGCTCAGCTTCAGTCCAGGCAGGTGAGGACACTGGTCAAGTTAACTTGTACCTGCGAGTTGTTAGTGCTGCAACCAAGAGAAGCTCTCTGTGAGCACGCTGCCATACACCTGGGGAGGTCTCCACCTCAGACTTCTTGTTGGCCTCACCCCAACTTCTTTGCACGCTTTCTGCAGAATTCCTGCTCCATGATCACTGAGGGAAAAGAAGCATTGTCTTGACAATATGCAATCCTTCGCAGAGCCAGTCATTCGGATTACATCACTGCTGTGCTAAACCCTGCTTCAGCTTAAATATTCTTGCCTAATTTTTCCTTACTTAAGCAACTCCTGGCTGCATGTTCTCCTGTTAGCAATAGCCACTCTCAGCTGGCAGTCCTGGCTCTGTATCTGGGAGACTTTTTGGCTTGCTGTGTATACTGAGTTGGATGTTTGGTTTGCAGGGTTTTCCATATCTGAGCTCAGCTGTGTGGTTTGTTTAGTTCTTGGAGACTGGGGTTGGCCATCTGAATTCCTAGGTCTTGTGTGTCTGGAGTGAACCAGTTTGGTTTTACAAAAATATTCTCTGGTATGACAGGCTCTTGAATAGCAATCAGTGTTCAGCAGCAATGATAGACAGCAGTATCCACAGGAACTGGGTAATCTATGGAGACTCAAGTAATTGGCATGCTAATAGTAAAAAAAAAATTAACTCATTCTAGAAAATGAATGGCATGGATTCATGAATGGTAGTTTTTTTCAAAAAGGTTGTGATATCGATATTTTCAAAAAGGTTGTCAATGTCGATAATTGGCCCTTAATATTAGCATAATGGAAATATTAGCAATGGCTGTGGTTCCACAGGGAAGAAAACAATCTGTCAAAAGGAAACATAATGGTAAACTAGTTGAAGTATAATAAAAACAACATATACTTAAAGCCTAAAGCCTTATTTGTTTGTTACGATTACTACTAAACCTCTTACTGTATAATTGCTAATGACTTAATCAAGTGTTTGAATTTCAAGTCCTCTCCATGACAGCAAATTAAGACCTTTGGAAATTGGAAGTTCTTTGGGGCAAGACCTATATCTGAGAACGGGCACATGTACCACATCGCACTAGCCCTCCCAAAATTCTGGTCTGAGGGTATCTCAGTAATGTGAACAGGTATTAGGACCAGCATTAGACCTCTCAGGCACTTGAGATGAAGAAAAATGTCTCATTTCATAAGGGGCTCCACAGTGTGTAACATCTTTCTGTAACAGATATGGCAAGGTATGACATTTATACCACATCATCTTTCTTTTATTGGTCATAGCATAACTTTTATTCTTTGAAGTTATTTATCATAATATATGAGTATTTTCTAACTGTCTGAAATGACCTAGTTCTGAAATTACAGGACTTTCCGCACCCTGCCAGCAGGAAGATATCAATAAAAACAAGCAGTTGGATTAAGTTTTATGTTGTTTTCTATAAGCTAACACTGATAAAAAAGGTCTCCACTAGCTCCTGTTTCCAGCTTTCTACAGGAAAGGAGATGCTGGTTTCTTCAGGAGCTCTACTTGCTTTACCAGAAGAATCCTCTGTTACACATAAATTAGTCTGCATAAATACAAACCACGTTTGAGAAAGTTACTCCCAAAATGCTGATGTCTGACAGCCATGCAGGCAGTAGGAGAAAAGATGTATAGCACTGCCGTTTTTCACAGAGGGAACAAAGGGACACGCTAAGTTACTATGTTTCCTCTTTGTTGATATTGGACACTTATTCTGGACAAAGTGATCCAGAGGAAGATAAATAAAAAGACTTTGATTTTTCAAAATAGTGACTTTGAATTGGCCGGAAAAGAAAAATAAAGAAAGCCAGTACCATGTTACCACATGCCAGGAGACAGTGGTAAGTTTTTATTTTTATAGCACATTCTGGAAAACATCAGGGAAGGAAAAAAAAATATCACAGAATCACATAATTATAATTCTCTATATTAGGAATTAAAATGCATTCTCATATCACTTCTCTTATGTTACCCTTTAGGAGCTTTTGCACATTTTAGATAATAAACAATATTAACAATTAAAGAGATTAATAAAAAAGGAAATATAAAATATGTCTGCATTTCAATGGGAGGAAAATATCAAAGTAAATCTGTCTCAGTTTCTGAGCTTACACCTTCAAAAGTGACCTTTGATGTTTCTGTTGGCTGGTAGTGGGCCTCTGGATGCATGGGAAGCTCTCTCTGTGTCTGACTGCAGGACTGGGACTTCATGTGGTAGGTCTTTGAATGTTCACCACTTTATACAGAAAAGCCTCTGGTCTGCTGGTTACCACAGTGTAACCAACGCAAGCCTAGAAAAAGGGAAAATGGAAGAACTGCATAATTTTCATCCTCATGTCCAAAATAGTAAACCCATTAAGATGACAGCTATATAATATACCTTTTTTTAGTTTCCAGTGAAAGTGGCTTCTGTGCTTTTGTGGAAAACTTCATTCTTTCTTTTGAAGTTTATAAAAAGCTCTGTCATTTCTCCATAGAGACCTGATCCTGAATGACCTCTGTGACCTCAGTGCACTACATACATGGGTTCTTCTGGCCACAGTGGAGACCATTTTGCCACTGCCTTCAAGATTTGATGTTGTAAGAAAAGAATTTTCTGGGTCTGGATAGCTGGACCAGGCTGTAAAATCAGTCTGACATTTCACAAAGCTGAGCACCTTAGAAAATGGAGTGCTCCTTATAAATAGAAAAAAGCAGAAGCTGAGGCTTCTTGAGGCCAGGGAGGCAATGAGCCAAACTGGGGCTGCACAGACATATGGCTACAGGTGTAGCTGTCATCTGGTGAGATGACAGAAGGGCCAAAGTGTGCCTGAAAAGGGCATATTACAGCAGTTCCTCATTACTGAACACAGCTATTAGGCACCTATTTATAATTTCACGGAATTAAGACTCTTTTATATCACTGTAAAAGTTATTAGACAGTAGAGTTTCCTGCTTGTTTCAAACAAGCCAGCTCTGACATCAGAAGAAATACAACCATGTTTTCCAGTGCTGAGGCTGTAGCAGTACAACATCCCTGTCTCATCAGCATGGTCAAACCCAACATAGATTGAATAAAGACTGTGACCAAAGGGCCAGATACTCCACAGGAATTATTTTGGAGTGATTTTCAAAGACAAAGAAAACAACAAGCAGATCTCTAGTATTTTTTTGTTAGGTCAAAATTTTAATTTATAAATTAAATTTGTAATTTTGTCTTATAGGGAAACAAATAAATAAATATTTTAAATCCTACTGATGGATTATAACACATTTAACACAGCCAATCTCTGCTGGAGTCACTAATATAAAATGAATAAATGGTAGCACCAATAACAAAGAATGGCTGAAGAGACTGGAGTACCCAAATGCTAGAAACCCATGGGCCTTAGAGAAAAGTGGAACCAAAGAGAATAGAAAGTTAAAAGCTCTTTTGAAGTAATACAAATGTTTGTAAGCAAACTCAAAACTAAAGAGGTAAGTATCTGATGAACAAAGCATTCAAAAGAAGGGGATAATGATGAAGCACTATAAAAAGGAAGCTTCTTATTTCAGGATGTATGCACAGCAATAGAGTCTTCTCATCTCAGGCAATATAGCATTCTTATTACTCAAAAATAGTCATTCATTCAAAGCATAATAAAAAATTACTGACAGAACACAATTCTAAGTTACAAACCCCCCAAAACTTAGAAAGAAAGAATCAGTGAGGTTATCTTTTCTTGGCTCCAGCAGCATTTTCTAAAATTCAAACACAATTTGTGGACTCAGTATAGTTTTATTCTAGTAAATGTAATAGAATGGGATTCTTAGTATTCATAACAAAAAATAATAATCTGTTTGGTCTTGAGCAGCAGCATTTTTGTAGTGGTGTCTTCAAAAATGTAATTATGTGCAGTGGAAAAGGGCATCTCTTTTTGTAGTTTTAGACTTACTGCCTTTCAATTTCTTTGAAAGTCAGTCTGCTCTTGAATTTTTGAGAGAGCCAAGACTACTAAGCTCATTTTTTTTCTGGAACAATCTTTTTCTTGCAACATAAATACCATCCTCTTCATGAAGCAAATAGCTTCAGTGGTTTTCAGTGTCGCCTCTGATTCTTCTGCTTTCTGCCCTTTAGTCCTTTAACTTTTACTTGCTTTTGCTTGATCAATGTTTTGAGATTAACTTGATGGAAATCAAATATGATATTCACTGTCAGATACCCACTAAATGCAACTGTGTCAGAAATGCCATCATTGCTTCCTGCTATAATTCCATTACATAAGGACTATTAGCTGCTTTTAGTCTTAATAACATACCATGCTGTTTGCTCCTGCTTTCTGTTTTCTTCCTGGTGACTGATATGTATAGTAGGATATCAAAAACAGTCTACAGACTGCATGAGTGGTATGGGCTAAAAGGACCAGGTACTCTTTCACAACAATTTTAAGCTTTTCTTTTAAGCTGAGAAAGTGTGTAAGTCTGTATGGAGAGAGTGGAAGTACCAGCACGTTGAAATACACTCCTCCTGCCTACGCTCACTACTTTGTCCTGCAGACACTAGGAGTCGAGTACATAAACTTCTGAAGGGATTTCTTCACCATTCCCTGTATGCACAAATTATTATCAGTTTCCAAGGCAAAATGTTGACATTTGTATCACCTGAATCCATTCTAGCTGGACTAGAGAAAACAGTGAGAAACTGAGCAGGGTGAAAATGGCTTAAATAACCTTTGTCATGCTCAAATTCTAGGATTTTCAGAAGACAATTTTTGGACAAGTGGACATGATCCTATGTATGAATGTGGATTTGTCTAAGCAAAACTCACAGCAAACAATCAGAGAGATGCTAGAGTTCATGGTTATTCAGTTGAGGAGACAACTTTTGTAAATTGCTTCCTGAATCAGCTATGACTATGGGGGAATGGCTACTGATGTAAATGAAGAAAAGGACACCTCTGTGACTGCATTCTGTAGACAGTGGTCAACTACTATAACTGCCAGAACATACAATGTGGGCAAATATCAGCTTTACATAAAGCAATAGACTAGATACAGAGTTTGGATCATTCCTCCTTAAGAGTCTTCTCCACTCCAGCATATAATGCTGTTGACCTCAGAAGGATTTTCAGTCGTGATTCAAGGCCATTAGATCTACTCTGGAGAATGTGATTAGCTTCTTTAACTAAGTCTTGCTCCGGGTTTCCTTAGCTGAAATCTGAATTCTAAGCCATGGTTTATGCTGTCATACACTCCTTGGCAGAAATTGCCTGCCTGGGGCCTTAAGGAAAATACACATCACAAAACTGTCCCAATGAGTAAACATGTTTGTGACTTGAATCTACTTTTGCTTTCTAAAGGCTAGTTTGAGAGAGCTGCAAAACCTCAGACTCCCCATGTTCATTCATTGCAATTGTTGCTCATAGTTGTGGTTGTTTTCCTTCAGACACTCGTTCTCCTTTTCCTGCTTCATGGCCTGTTTTGCCCAGTTCACTTGCTCAGGCAATGGAAATAACTTCCCTTGGAAAACAACACTGAAGATCTGCAGCTTAAAAATGTCATAGCAGTGCAGAAAGGATTGCAAGAAACATTAAGAAGAAAATGACAAGTTTTCAGGAATATTCTTCAGCTTGAAAAGTGTTCCTTTACAAAATGGGATACATTGAAGATAAACTGAATTTCTCAGAATTACCAATATATGTCTGTAATGGAAGATTATTTTTTTGTATTTGCTTTGCTTCAATGAGAAATAGCATTTACAGTTAATGATGACTTTAGAATAAAACTAGAGCATTGTTTTAGTTTGTTTCTTGAGAAGTAGTGAACATTAAGAATTTAGAATTAATTAATCTATAATTTAAAAAGCCAACTTTTCAGTTCAGCGTTTGGTTCATTCTTAGCCTAACTTCATTCTTCAATAGCAGTAGCCTTTAACCACTCTTTTATTGTGCATTTATTAAAAACGTTTCCCCTCAATTTCCAGCTAACCCAGCATGACTACTGCAGCTTGAAGTCAGAATTTCTTCCAGGCATCAGATGAAAGCAATCATATGTATGTAACTTCCACTCTGAGGGACTGTAAGACTACACTGCAGCACATTAAAACTCCACTTTCCACTAAAAATGAATGGTGCATATAGTCAATGCAATCTATTCTTTTTTACTCATTCAGCAAAAGAACTATGCAAACCTAAATGTGGGATCTGTGATCTTTATTAACACTAACTTCGAAATTCAGGAGTGCACCTCACTCTTCCATAAAACATTATCTTTAAGGCTACTGCTCATCATGAGGCATGAAATCCCTGAGAAAATTATTAAGAGACAATGTATTTCTACAGAACACTGCCCAACCATGCCTGTTGAAATATCTGTAATTTGTAAGATTTTCTTTTTAAAGCTGGGAATCCAAATTTTACATCAAAAGTTGTATTCAAGTAAATGTCTTTATTTTCTCCAGTAGTGTAGAATTGATATTTCTTTTGCATTTGCAAATACAAATTTGTAACCCATTTTCACCCTACATCTGCAATTAGTTCCAAATTAAAGAATAGTTACAAGAATAAAATTGGGTACTAGCTGAAGCAAAAGACAACAAAGAAATCAGTGGTTTGCATAAATCCCATTTCTAGTTGGAATGCTTTCTACTGTTACACGATTATTTCTACAACAGTGTGAAAAAGCATTTTCCTCCAGAAACTTTAATTCTGTCTTGCCAAAGTAAATATTCTTAATCTGTTGTAATTTTCTGTCATTTTCTAAGGACCAACATACCTCTGTTTGAGGCTTTACAGTGTCTGATCAATGATTGTTTCAAGGAATGTCAAGATTTTCTATATATATTCTGTGCAGTCATTTACCTTTCTAGAAGACTGAACATACAAAGCATTTTAATTATGACAAAAAATAGTGCATTTAATCTGAACTATTTTTTTATAACTTGCCCTTTTCTTCAAAGCAAGTGGAATCTCTCATCTAGTACTTCAATAGAACAAGCAATCACAGTTATTTTTCTGCTGTTCTATTTCTAATTGTACCTACTTACATTCTATGTCTCAAAAAAAGAAAAGAATGCAATAAAGAAAAAAATTACATAACACAAATAACTTATTCATCATACAATTGGAGAAAAAATATAAAGTTTTTTCAGCATTTTCTATTATAAGATTTTTCAATTGTCTACGGATTAACCCATCACACTGAGCCATAATATTCCATGGACCTGGCTGGCTCACAGTAACTTTTTTTTTTGGAAGTCTGAGCAAAACTGATGCAGTCATTCTGAAGAACAAGATGCAAAGAATGTCTTTTCAATGCTGAACGCCTTTTCAGATAGTTAGCTGTGGCATTCACCCTATTCTAGGACAAGTGGATGAAAACTAATAGAGAGCTAATACTTGTATTAGGGATGTGCTTTTTTATTACTGCATGCCAGTAAAATGATCTAATTTGGACAAGGTGAAAACTTGAGAAAATTTGGAAAAGTCTGCAGATTCGCAGTAATTGTTTGCTTAGGGCTGGTACCGAAATTCTTTAAATATTTGTTCTACATTGAGTCAGCAACTGAAGGATGTTGGCTCCCCACATTTCGATAGAAAGGCCACTCTTTGATGTTGTTGAATAATGCAACACTTTAGATCCAAACTACAATTAGGGAATTTCTTTTCTGCTTCACTGCACAAGAGAGGATAAAATGGCTCAATTAAGGCACAAGAGGAACAAGTGAGAACTGATGCGTTGGGTTATAGAAGCAGAGTTTGAGGTAAGAAAACTGAGGCAGAGGAAGAGGAGCCATTGAAAAGTTTTAGGCAGAAAGGCAAAGGACTTCAAGCACTGGGCTAGGAAAGGAAAACAGGTGAACTGAAAAAGGATGAGGTTGCAAGTAACCAGATTAGGAAAAAAGTCAGACTGAGCAAGGCTGCTCAGTGGCAGAAAGAATGAAACGGAGACAATGAAGAGAAAGGAAAGTGGCCAGATATGGAGGTTCATGAGGAGTAGCTGTTGGCGAAAGACCAGGATATTTTCTTCACCACAGCATAATGAGTTAGGAATAAATAAAATCAGCAGACATCAAGCAACTGAGAGGCACCAGGATTTCTGCAGATATTTCTGATGTTTTCACTGTCTGTCGTGTACTCAACTGCAAGCCACACTGTGTGAACATTTGTTCAGTTTCCAAAGTATCTGCTGGATCAAATCCTCTAAGGAATGCCAATTTCCGGCCCTGAGACTTGCAGAACCACACATGGTGGCTTCTCTAGGGTTGTAGTACCTCCTGACTCTATTGAGGGAAAAAACCCAAAAAACCAGCTTTGGAATAACATTCCCAACTGTTTTACCATATTTTCATGTATCTGACACAGAGAAGTTAGGATTTCTCTTCAGGTGTCACAGGTTACAAAAACCACCTGACTAGGCATTTCAGGATCACTAACAAAAGCTGGATGCAGGTTAGTTAAGCAAAGAGAACCTGAGGTACTGACCTCTAAAAAGTTGGCAGGAGCTTTTGGAATCACCTTCTGATATGCAGCAAGTAGTTGACGAGTAATGATTAACAGATTCCATATATCAACTTTAGACCATGTAGCTGTGGTCAGAATAAATGGTTCATGTTAATGATTTACACAAGCATTTCAAACTCCCTGGCACCAAACTGAGTATCTTTGATTTTAGTAACAAGAATATAGAAGATTTGCCTGAAAGGAATCTGAAAGCTCAGCTATTGTGATACTTGACCTTAGCATCTAAAGTTCCTCCCTGAAACAGAAAGTGGTATCTTAGATGCCTACGTTGAGCTTGTTTCTACATAATCACTCATGGAACATTTTCTTTCCTCCAGACAAGAAGCTCTGACTGAGACTAACAAGACTCTTAAAAGGTATGACTCACTAAGTTTCACTTAAAATGTGTCAATGCAAGGTTAGGTAGACACTTCCACAAAAACTAATCAGAACACATCTCCTCAGCTGTTGTCCAAAACTGCACTTAACAACAGGCTCTGCAACATGCACTGCAGGTCAGCAAACTCAGGCCTTCCAGAATTAAGAGTAAACATGCTCTGGAGCTGAAAGTAATTTCTACTCATGCCCAAGTTTTGCAGGATATGGATCTCCTACTTGATATCAAGTACAACAAGGAAATATAGAGAAGGCTGTTAGTTTGCTCAGCTTTTAAGAGCAAATAAACCAAGACCAAAATCTGCACTATATACCTAGGGACATATTTGGGAACCAATACAAGATTGACGGAGGGGGGGTAAGGATTGCATTTTGCAATCGCCCAGAATCAAGAAGTCTGACAGATGTGTCTCATCGACTATAAGAGTAGCTGCTGCAAAATGTTATTCTATATCAATTTCTAAACAATATAATAATACTAATGGGCTCCTTTAGGTGTCTCTTAAAGACACAATTCCCCCAATAAGCCATAATATTATGTAGTCTTCTACATAAGAAGTACAACTCTTCTGAAGTTCCAAATGCTTTTTAGAGTCAACCTCTGTGTGGATATCATAAAGCCCAGTTTCAAACAGGCAAAAGGAAATTGAGTGGATTCTCATTTAAAAAAGTGCCAGTCCCTAATGTAAGAACAACCAACCTGTGCATCTTCAGTGCTAGTTACCAGCTTAGCAACTGATTTGTGGCTGAGGATTCAAGAAGGGTAATCAGATCTTGGGAGCAAAAGGTACGTGTATTCTCTCAATAAATACACCCTACTTATTTGAGTTATCTGGTTGAATCTAGTAATGAGTCTCACAGTGATTGCATATGCTCTGCATGGACAGGGATATTCTAGAAAAAGAGGAAAGCACACAGGCCTTGAGTGCATTATATGACTATTTATCTGATGATCCTGGAGAAGGCTAAGGTAATGGATTCCCTCACCAGGTGATGAACATTTCAATGATGTGAACTTCAAGTCACTCTATATTAAAATAAACAAGAAAGCAGTACATGACAAAGTGGTTCTCCTCGCCGCAGCAGAGATGAACATTTTTTTCCCCTTCGGAAGTTTTCCTTTCTCTCCCTGGAAAAGGACACTTTGCTGACTCACATGTGATTAGCCCTGTTGCTGTAGTAGAAGCAGTGGAAAAGGAGAAAAAAGATGCCTCATAAACCTCTATCCACCCACAAAATCTAATAGAGGATAAATCATAATCCCAGATGGGACTTTTCCTACTGATTTCAGCAAGCGTAGCAGGGGATTTTCTGTATCTGTTTCTGTATGTTGTTTAAATCTTGCTAGCTACAGAAATAGTAGACTAAACAACTAGAACATCTGTCTCAGTTAAACTTTTAAGAACTTACTTGAAAGCCCTGAAAATCTCCATCTGATATGTAAAGTGTGGACATCTGGCTAGAAAAGCTCTGATACAAAAAAACACAAAAGGTGCACAACTCATTTTTACTGAGTCACCACTGGTTATACAACTCATCCTGAGAAATAGCTTGCCTACTTCATGAAACTGCAGATGCCTATGGTTTCTTCCCACCTCACCAAGGCTGGTTCCAACCAAACTGAAAACAACAGCAAACAAAATGAAAAGAGAAAAGAGCAGAGAAACAGTCTATCAAGCAAGCAGCTATGTGAGCAGAGCAACCTAGATCTCCTGTGGATTCTTCTGGAGCTTAGAGAGGTAAGTAGCTGGACTGATGTCTTCCCCTGTAGTTAAGTTGTCCTAGTGCCTCTATAGATAGGGATTCTTTGAAATCAAGAGATGAACCTACAGTGCAGTCAGTTCTTCAGTGGGAGCAATAAGAAGCCTTTCTTCTTTATTGTGCTGCTGGTTTTTTACAAAATGTGGAAGAATATAATTCCTCTGAGGGTGCTACTTTTTTCTCAGGCCTGGCTGAAACTGGAGGCCAACTGACTTTTGACCAGATGCATACAAAAGCAGTGTGACCTGCATTTCTTGGTAATGAAATTAAAAACAAGTACTCCAAATAATTAGAAGTTACCATCTTCCCTAGGTAAACACACTTGCTATCAGTGGTTCCAATCTTGTAAGTAATTAAAAACCTTTTGAACTTTTGCCTCAATCCATCTCATTTTAACAAAACAAATACCAAAAGCTGGCATACGCTGATAACAGAGAGCCGTAAATACCAAGATGGGTGATAGTCTTTGACTTTAAGCAAAGCACTGAAACTAACAGAAAAGCTCCACTTGGCTTTAAAGGACTTTGAGCCAAATCATCTTTCTTCAGCTTGTGGAAAAAACTAGCTCATAGTGGATCCTTTGGAAATGTGTATTAATACTTAATAAATGCTTTATCTCCATGGAAAATAAGAAATTATGGGTTTTGACTGGAGAATGAAAGAAAACATTGAGTTCCAAGATGACCAAATGTTTATATTTTCAAACATGTAAGTTAGCTGAAGCTAAGAGAAACTCAGAGCTTTGTACAAAACTCTGCAGAGGTTCTATTAGTTTCTGTGAAGTCTTGGCTAATCAAAATCCAGCTGTCCTCTTGCACACAATGCAAATTCAGCATATGCAGATATTTGTATGTACACTTTAAAGACCTACAAATGTTGTTAAATGATGCCTAGTCTATTCTGTGAGTAAAGTCTGGTTGAAGTAGTGTGTCTATTCAATGGCTTGAGTAATAGGTTTCAATCTATCTTGTGAGGAATAATACTTTATATTCTAGGTTTTTTGGTGACCAAGGTTAACTTCATAAATAGCAAATTAATATAATGTATTAAAAATCTGATCTATTTTTGCTTTTTATTTTGCAGTGATTGACAGATTTATTATAATTTTTCCCTCTTCATAAATACTTCAGTATTGAGATGATCTAATCCCTCTTTTGCTATTTTAACTTGGAATTGCAATTTATTTTAGGTAATAAATAAAATTGCAGAAAAAAGAAGGTAATTTACTTCTTGATAAACCTCCATCTTGTTAGCTTCCATCTGTGAATAATGGCTAGTGAGTGTGCAATGTGCCTGGTACTGGTTGGATTTGGTGTATGGTGAAATAATTCTGATGGGATTGTTAGGAGCTGTCATCTGCACTTATGCAAATTTTTACTGGTCCAGAATAACAATGATTTAATGCAGCAGAACAATTCAGCACTTGACATGCAAACACAACAGTAACTGGGCTTTATTTTTTTATATCCCTCTTTAAAAAAAAAAACAAAAACAAACCAAGAAAAATATAGATAACTCCTATATCTATAATATAATTTACATTCAGTACTTAGCTTATAAAATGTGATACTATTAGTACATGGTATGATAAATATTCTAAGCATACACAACTTGCGCTTGGTGATAAAATATTCTGAGCATGTCCTAAAATGATTCTCTCATCAGAGATGGCTTGTTACCTCCACCATCAGCAGATACTGATAATTAATCAACTGAAATGAATCTTTACAGAATAAACAAATCTGTTATACATGATGGATGATTATGTTCTTTTGGCTGTGAAGATTTTTCATAACTTATTCATGCCAATGATGTGCCTGAGTTATGAAGTATTTTTCACTTATGAAATAAATATAGCATCTTTCGTTTGTCCTGTATCCCCTCTATCTTTTGGGCTTTACCAATGTAAATCAGCACAAATCTACCACCTATGCTGATTTACACCAACAGAAGAGTTAACCCCCTACTCATCATCAGCAGCAATGTTTCTTTAGTTATTTCAGATGCATTTCTAAACCACAGCTTTGGTAAAGCATTTTCAGCTGTTTCATTTTTACAGTAATGCCTGTGCAAATGCCATTATCAACTGTAAGACAGAAACATAGCTATCTCCTTCCAACTTTGTGAATTCCACTTTCCTGGTAGACGTAATATGCACACTGGGAGATAGTGTTGCATTTTGAGATAGGAAAGCTGTGAAAATATACTACCATTTGTATGGATTTTTAATAAATTATTCATACTTCAACATGCTGCTTTTATATTCACTTTTCCTTGAACTATTTAAATGACCAGTTTGCTTTTTCATTGGCAGAAACACTGATAGACAATGAATTCTAGACAGGCATGTAAAAGTACTTGAAAATCTTGTTTTAAGAAAGAGAATAAGGTCATGTTTGTCTGACCTTCTCAAAAATCACAAACAAACAACAAACAGGGTTTAAATTAAGAATGTGTGTGACCTAAATGTGCAATAGCAAAAAAAGAAATAGTGACAATCATTAGGCAATGTTATAAAATAACCAGAAAAACAGCAATATATTGGAGGAAATCGTGATCTGCAGTGAATATCCTTCAAACAGAAGAATTGTGAATGATTCATTCAAGGTGAGTCACATTTTATTAGAGAAATTCTCAGGGTTAGGCCTACTGTGCAAGCACAAATTCTTGGCAACTGACGTGCTAACTCACTTCAGCCAAACATCCTTTATTAAGAACAAAACAAAATAAAAAAACCCACAGAAGGAACAAAAAATCCACACCAAACCCTTGACCTAAGGAAGGGGATGCCTTTCCTTAAGACTTCACTGAATGAGAGAGGTCAATAAAGAGTTTTAAGAAACAAGATCTGCTCAGGGAAACCTTGTGCTCATTTCTTTTTAACATCCAGCTCTTTTCCACTACGACTGAGTTTGATAGTTTGATAAAACCCTTGTCTTTTTTTGACTATCAGCTGTACTTGTAGGAAGATGTACTTGGTGCCAGTTTTGTGGTAAGTTAGCACATAGGAAAATATCCATGTTGCTGAACATACAATATAACACAGAAGGAGCCATCTGCAAGATAGTTTCTATGTTGTGATGCAGAGAGAAGGTATACTGAGGAAAACAGCTCAGTAATTTGGATAGTAGCACAGATCTTGAGGGCCTTGGGTCAGTCTTTGCTTTATCTCAGCCTTTCACCAAGATAGTTAGTAATCCAGATCTGCTCAGTCTGATTTTTCCAGATCAGTCCTCTCCAGACCTCCCCAGACGCTCTCAGACTTTTCTAGATCCAAGAAGACATTTATTTTCCTTTAATCTACATACTGCAATGCCTACATTTTAGGCATCTGTCTACCCATACAAAATCCAGAACATGGTAAGAGAAATCATAGAAACTGTAACCAAAGTAGTAATAGAATAATAAATAAGATCCAAAATAGCCAGCACACTGAGCTCTGCCTTACACTGTCAATAGGTGAATGTTAAACCTTTATCAGTCATTTAGCAAGTCTAGAAAATCATGAGCCCCAGGGTGTTGGTGTCTCCAGGGTAATTGTTAATAAGCTCAGCAAAGATTGCATGTGTCTATTGAGATACATTGCTCTGCTACACAATATCCTCATAGTTAAAACATCAAGTAGTAAAACACCTCTCCTTAGGTCTTCTACATGAAAACTATCAAAGCCTAATTCTTCACCTCAAGGACAGTGTCCAGATACTTGGTTGTGGCATCTTTTGGAAACAAGCTGCAGCACTTCCTGCAAAACCCATTCCCATGTGTACAAACAAATTCAAGATGCCCTACCAGAAGAGAGCACAAGGAGCTAACTCTAGACTGTTTCTCACTGTAGGAGGGAGCCTTGAAACCACTGTGTGCTCTTTTTTGTATTACATGTGTCGGAACCCAGGACATCTCTCTGAGTTCCCTGGGTGATCCAAGACCCTGGCAAGGGTCCAGAGACCAACCACGAGAGTCCAATTAGAACAGTATTATTTTATCACCGGGTGTAGAAAATAGAATTTAGGGGTCTAATGGAGGTTCAAGGAGGCAAGATGGAGGAATTTGGGCGTGTCCCTGTCCTTCTGCTTCTTCTTCTTGCCCTCCATCTTCTGCTGTGGTGGTGGCACTTTTGGATTGGTTTAGGGTGAAAGTGCACTGTTTAATAAAAGAGATAGATATTGGTATAATAGTAAAAACAACTAGCACGTAGTACATAGTATAAAAGATTACGACCGCCCATGAGCGGGGCAGACAGCCTTGGGCAGCGGTGCAGCTAGCACCCAAGCCGAGTGAGAACAAAATGTACTAGATAAGAAGAAATAAACAACCTTGAGAAACCTAAATGGATGCATCCTGACTCCTTCTTCTGGCACGGGGCTGGGAAGAAAAAGAAACATCCGCAATCTCGGAAGGCTATCAAGCCCGGGATCCGAGACATGGAAAATACAGAAAAAAACCCCCATTGGCTGGAGACACACAACGTCCTGACTTCTCTAAATAATACTTGTATGCTTTGTAATGAAAACTGACTCACAACTTCACCCACATCTTACTGCATTCTACCATATAAAAGAATCATGTTTCTCTCCAGTCCAGTTGATCTTGGATTCTCCTCTTCACAATGACATGTCTTCACTACAAAGAATGAAAAATGTTCCTCCTTTCTTCCCCAGAGCTATCTAAGGCTTTGTGGTTACAACATACTGAAATGTGTGACATACGGCTTGAACCTAACCTCAGTCAACAGTGGACTTAGAAAACAAGTTGATTATGTGGCCCAGGAGAGTGCTGTAGTCCACTACAGTCATTTGCTTGTCATCTAAAACGTGAACATTATTAGCCTTCATTGCCTTTTCTATTAAGAAAAGGAACTTGGGCCTGCACGTGCGTGCTGGTCATGATCAGCCACCTGTGAGGCCAAACTCAGGTTTTCCTGTAAGCAAGGCAGTGACCTTCCAGTCTTGTCAGCACCAAGGCAGTGCTGAAGGCATGCTCAGATCTTGAGGTGCCTGGAGCTCTTGAAGGATGGGAAAAGAAGCAGATTTAGACTAGATAAAGGAAAGGACATTTTTTTAAACACTGGAACAGGTTGCCCAGAGAGGTGGTAGATGCCCTATCCCTGGAAATATTCAAGACCAGGTTGGATGGGGAATCTGCCCATCCAACCTGATTTTGAACAAACTGAGTAAACTGGTCTGGTTGAAGATATCCCTATTCATTGCAGAGGGCTGGGACTAGATGACCTTCAGAGATCCCTTCCAAAGCAAAACATTCCATGATTCTATGATTCTAAGTGTTAAAAGAGGGCAGGTTGCATTTAGGGAGCAGTTGAACAAGGCTTTCCAGGATCATCCTTTTTTCACTCACCTCTCTGAATTTCACCACCAGTCTACTTGAAACATGGACAGTTTTTTGACTTGTGTGTTTCCCTGGCAGTTAGCTCAAGACCATGTATCAGTATAACATGAGAATTCTAGTAATTTTCTTAGCAGTCTTAAATTGAAAAAAAAATCCCATTGAAGCCTGTTTTCACAAAAATAAACTTCAACAGGACTGACTTTCAGGCTCACATCTAAATATCCTGATTTAGGAATATACACAGAATGTGGCATTTGTATTCTAAGACAATTGTTATGCTATTTTCTCTACGTAATTTTGCTCTTCTTAGTGGTATCATTAAAATAATCGAAGACTGTTTTCTGTTGTTTATAAATGGACTGCTATTATCTATTCGTTTATGACAAGGTGACAGTATTTACTTATCTAGTTTGCAGATAAGCAGTACATAGTCTGGTTTTTGTATTTATTTGAAAAAGTGGGGTTGGAGGAAGGCTCCAAGTCTGCTTTGATCTAACTGCTATTTTCTAGGTCAGAGAGATGCAGCAAGAAGAAAAGGAAGAGAATCCAGCTAGTGGGAAGTTTTTATAAGAAGCTGAGACACTGCTGAGGAGGGGGTGTATCTGCTGTTGGGTCTCATAGGTGATGGAAGAAACTTCCAAGGGAAGACTACAATTTGCTCAAAAACTGGAAGCAGTTAACTCATTGGACTGAAAACATAAAAAGAGATATTCTTCACATATTTATACTGGGCAAGTACAGATATGTTTATGAATCCTTACAATTTCTCTACTGTGAGGATCCATTTAAGAATCCTGATTATTCCTCTACCATCTCTCTCTAGGATAACTAACAGCAAATAATGAGTTAATTGGTTTTGGTTTATAATGTAGTAGGTGTCTCTGAGATCCTTTGCCTTTTTAGCATCTTTGCAAAACTCAGTTTAAGGGAAAGTGCTGAAATACCTACCTCAAAGCTATGACTAACTTGATACATCATTATTAACTTGAAAACTTGCCCTGGAGCTGTTCTTGTAAGCAACCTTTTAGTTACACGCATGTGACAAGCTCCCTGCCATCACTGCTAATCCCAATCCAAGCTAAAATCCCCCAGAAGCCCCGGGACGAGCCAGAGCGGGCACGGGCAGCCTGGCGAATGCCCCGGAGGCAGCCACAGGCCCGCATCCCAAATGATGCACTGCCGAACGTGCCCGGGCAGGCTGGCCCAGGCAGTCTGAGAACCGCCTGTGAGGCTGAGCGTGTCACACTTGTGGTCATCTTGAGAACAGCCCTGGATTGCAGCGGGGCTGCTCGTGTGTCACGTTCATGCTTAGAAACTAGCATAGCATTGACAAAATTTGGTTGAAGGCACAGCTCGTTCTTGGGACATCTCAGAATGATGGTTGGGGATGCTGCAACTGGATGAAACATCCCTCAAACAGCAGCCTGTCTTGAGGGGAAGAAACCGCTGGCCAGGACAGCAGAGTTTGATGTGGAGCAGAGTCTGCTGCTCGCCGCGGTGTCCTCCAAACACGCCGGGGGCATTCCCCGGGAGCCGCGCGAGTCACCCACTGGTCACAGTCTGCAGCAGGCGGACGGGCTGCAGGGCTCCCAAGAGCTCGGAGTCCCCGTGCGCCCGCTGGGCCACCAGCCGTAACCGTGGAGGAGCCAGGAGGGCAACTGGACCCTTCACAAGGATGAGGCCGTGCTCGCCACGCAACGCCGGCGCTCCGCCGGTGCCCAAGGCCGCATCTCCCGCCGCCTGGCCCGGCGCGCAGAGCGGAGCCCGCGGGGCCGGTCCGGACCGTGCCGGGCGATCACGGGGCCGCGGCGGGGCCGGGCGGGGGCGGCGCCCCGTCCTTGCCTGTGAGAGCGAGCGGTGACGGCCGGCGCTGGCGGGCTGGTGCGCAGGCGGGGAAGCTGCGTGCCGCGGTCGGAAGGGAGGGGAACGGAGGAAGGGAAGGGACGGGAAGGGGTGGCCGCGCCGGGCACAGCATGGCTGCCAAGGTAAGGCACCGCCGCTGGCGGCGGGAGGGCGGGCGGGCGGCCGCGGGGAAGGGGCCGCGGCGGGGCAGTTGCCGGGTTTGACCTCGGGCCTGTCCTTGACGAAACCCGACGGTGGCGCCTCCTCCTCCTTGCGGCTCGGCGGCCGCTCGCCGCCGGCCCCGGGGGAGCGGG
The DNA here is from genome assembly GCA_910950805.1 of Acrocephalus scirpaceus scirpaceus. Classification (NCBI taxonomy): domain Eukaryota; kingdom Metazoa; phylum Chordata; class Aves; order Passeriformes; family Sylviidae; genus Acrocephalus; species Acrocephalus scirpaceus. The sequence goes on from OU383773.1 coordinate 128,530,310, forward strand.
AGGTGGGCAGCCGGCGGCCCCCGGCCAGTGGGGCTGGGTGCCAGCGCGGCGAGGATCCGCAGCTGCCCGCCCCGGGAGCAGCGGGCCTGCGCTCCCCCTGCGATGCATCATCGGCGTGAATGACACTGCACGGCGCTTCACGCGGCCGGGGCCGCCGTGCCGGAGCCGCCGTCGCTCTCCCCGGCGAGGCCCTGCACTCCCCCCCCGGGCACCCGTGCCCTGGCCCTGCCGCGGCTCCGCCAAGCGCATTTGGGCCCAGTACTGCCTCAGTGAGAGCCCCGCCGTGCACCTCCTTGCACAATGTACAGATGCATAAAGATACGCGTACACACATGTTATACATGGGGACACGCACCTGTTCGGACCAGAGGATGCAGCGGGTTCTCGGGACGGCGGCTGGCAGGTCCCGGAGTGGGCACGGGTGTTGGCCCTGTCCTGCTTGCAGGCCTTAGCGCGATAGTCCCTTTTTGCTTCTTCTCCCATTTTCTCCGTGCACCTTTTTTTACCTTATGTTTTCACATCTGGTTATCCTTTCCAACCGTTTTTACTTCTCAGTACTCTCCTATCAGGTGGATACCTGCTACTTAGGCTTTTTTGCTGATCAGAAGGATAAACAAATTGAAATACTTTATTTAATCGGCTAATAATATACTCCCATCCCAGAAAAAAAATAGCTATTAGCTGGATCAAGGCCATATCTAAAGGGAGATAAAATTAGATGTAGTGTTGGTGTTTCAAAACTTACTACTTTCATTAGGTTTCATATTTGAATACTGGCACTTCAAAAAGAAATTACTCCATGTCCTTCTTTTATTAAAGTCAGTGATGAAACTTATATTGAGGAAACATCAGGAAACAAAGCTTCCCCAAACAACGCAGCACATGGCTCCGTGTGGCAGGAGTTACGTGCTCCTTTATTTCAGATAGTGTATGACAGAGCTGCTTTGGTCAGCACCTTTCTCAATAAGGACTTAGGTTATCTGCACTGCATGCTGTTTTAGTAGGTTGAGCAGTATTTGATTCCTCATTGCTAGTGTATATAAAACAGTCATCCCCAAATCTTGTGTTCACTATTTGTGAATCTCAGCTGACCTATCTAGCCTTTTTAAAAATTTTTGATTGCTCAGTGGTCCATACACACGTTAGTTACATCTTACCAAACTATTTGTGTTTAAAGACTTAAAAGTCTTCTGTTCTCTGGCTTTTTGAACCTTTTACTTATTTTCTCCAAGCAGTGGTTTGTAATCTGCAATCCATTTGAACCTATGCCAGTCACATACACTTAAAAATGCTGTATGTGTAGTTAGTGTTTATCTGATTGGGTAGACAGGTGTGTTCCATTCTACACATTTGCGTGGTGTCCTTTTCCTTTAAGCTAGATTTCCTACACAGTTCAGATCCCCAAAATCTACACAAGCATATGGTGGAAAGACTCAGCACTTTAAGAGACACTTAATTGAGTATTGTGTATGTCAGGTTACATCAGGCTTGGCAGAGAGGTACCCAATAAAAAGAATAATGACTTAATTGTCATGTCATAAGCATTCTTGGTGTATTGCAAGGCAGAGGTACAGCTCTTTATACCCCAGGGTGTACAGTCCTCACATAGCTTCCAAGGAAGGCTTCTGGCTTGTAAGCCTAAACATGTTCTGAGAGACTTATTTTAAAACAAACAAACAAACTAGAACCGTGAGCAGCTAGAATGGATTAATTACATTGCCTTGTGAGACTTCAAGGGGGTTTTTGTCTTCTTCGGTTGAAACAGTTAAACACAGGTGAATTTCTATTTATATTGAGGTCTGTAGCAAAATGTAAGTAGCATTTTGTACTTTGAGGGTAACATCTGAGCTTAGGTTCTGCAAGCACACATATGAATAACTTTGCCACGGAAAGAGCTTCTGGGCCTGAAGTTATTCACATGTGCTTGCAGGCACGGGCCTTGATTTGTGTTCTAACTTCCTCACTGATGCATCTCAGTAATGTTTGCCTTTTTCACCTCAGCCAAACAATGGACTGGTGAGTTAAATGCTTTTTCTAAAATTTCTTTAGTACTTTTTCCTTGCCAGTATCCTGCATGACCGCTTTCTTTAATTTTTTTATTATACCCTTTTAGGCATATGAGTCTTTGGGATTGAATGTAATTGGTCTATGCTTGCAAGATTTCAAATGTTGACATTTTAAGCAGACTCTAGGAATTCAGTCTCTCAAAAGGAAAACCCAGATGGGATGCTGTTAAGGCTGCATAGTTAAGCACTCAGGTATCAAGAAATGGGCACTATAGCCTTATTTAATTTTCTTTGTTGTATATAGCTCAATGTTTGCAGCTTATATAACATTTTAAACAATGTATGTTACACATCAGTGTCTTTTCTTAAACTTTGAAAACATTTTCTGAAACTGTTTTGGGAAAACTCTGCTGTAAATTACATTCACACAAATTTCCAGTAAAAACCAGAGGTGAGATTTTCCAGTACATTTTTACCCCATTGGTAATTAAATTACCATCCTAGGTACTGGCTTCTTTTTCTGCATTGTGCAAAAAAAGAGGCTATGTGGAACATTTTTATGGTAATGCAGGTACAAAGCACTAATGCTTTACGAAGTGTGTCCTGCTTATTTCTTAATTTTGAGTGTTTAACGATGCAATCACAATGTTGTTTTTCTGCCCTTTAGCCAGATAGTTCTAAAGAGAATTTACGTAGTCTAGCTAATGCCCCTTGTCGTTCACCTGGTGTGTATTTTACAGCAAAATTAAATGTTTGTGTTGAGTGAATGTCAGTTACCCTTGATCTCTATTCTGCTACAAGTTCTGGGCATAGCTGTTGTCTCATGCATGTGCAAAGTGTGACTTGCTGTCTTTTAAAGTTCTACTGCTTGGTAAAATATAAACGTATTTTCAGTGGGAAGTTCTAAGGTATGTCTCAGTGAGACTTCTTTCTGTAGTTGATTTTACCTTTGCTACTATGCTATGTCTGTTCAACTTAAGGTCAGAAATTGATATTTATAATGGGAGCTAGAATGTATAATATTTTTAAACTTTATATTTCATAACCACTAAGCTACATTCAAAACAGTTAAGAATTGCATTAATAAAAATTCCAAACTCAAGTAATTTTGATAGATAAATCAAATCCTAGAAAACTGTAAAAACTGTGGCTTAGCATGGAAGCACTTGATCACCATTAAACTTTACATCTCTGCTATGGATAGTATGTGAATAAACTTCAGTAATTGTATGAACTGCATAATAATGATACAGGAGTTTGTTTTTAAATACTGTGGAATATCTCTGTTTCTAATGTAATTTTTTGTGTGTGTGTCGTGTGTGAACTTTTATCCACTGGGCACGTACTGGTTGCCCGTACTACCCAGAATGTATAAGTTATTTTAAAATTATTGTCTTATGAGCAAAGTGAACACAAACTTCGCACGCTAAAAAAGCTAGTTGTAAAAGACTATTCAAGTGAAGGCATGAACCTTACATCAGTACCCGATGGGACTGCTTGCATGTTTTATTTTAAGTGCATGTGTAAGTCTTTTGAAGAACAAATGCCTGACTGTCAGAACCACATCAATAATGTAACAAAAAGAGATTTATTGCTGACTTATGTGACAATATTTGGGATAGTTCTAATGCAAGGTAAAGTAAATTTGTTGTGCAATTTTCATGTATTTAACTTTTTTTAAAATTCTCTTTTCTCTTGTGTTTTTCTGAAACTGTTTATTATAGAAGCTGTATTAGTGGAGTTAAATGTTGTTTCTGCTTACTGCCAAATCTACCTTTAAAATCCTAAACCTCGTCACATCAAAAATAGTTAGTCCCCAGGCACAGGCTCCTTGTATGTCTTGGTGTTACTATAGTCAGACATCTCACACTGAACACCCCAGTCCTGCAAGATGCATCACCTCAGCTGTATTAACTGGAGTTCTGTGAAGGATTGATACCACTGGCCCTGCCTCTACAAACCTTTTTGTGTCCAGAAGCAATCCATGATGTGAATTAGTGAGGTTTGGGTAAGCAGTGGTTGAAATGCAGGCACAATGGCAATGGAATTCTAAATAACTGTGATTGCAAACAACACCAAAACTATTAGATGCTGACACAACCATGCCACTTTGATTATTTTGCTGCCATGCCCACCCAGTGTGTCCCTTTGTGCATCATACAGCTCCATTTTGCCTCTTTGCTCAGCTCCTTCTCCTGTGCTCATCTCTCATGTGCTAGCAGTAGCGTGGAGTGTGCCTGGGAACAGATTAAATTCACTCTTCTTGTCCTCAATCGTGCCATTCTTCCTTTCCTCCAGCAAAATGGAAGAGAAGAATGGCATTGCATTGGACATGGATTTGTTGGGCCCCCAGTAAAGTGGAGGTGAGGGATTCTGTTGTCATGATGGGCTCCTGTGTCCATGAAAAGAGTGGAGTCTATTGTGGACAGGCTTCAGCCACTCATTGAGATAAGTTTTGGAGAGGAAAGTGGTTTGTGAGTAAGGAGAGAGCAATCTGTTTCCATGAAGCACCTCTGAGTTTATGTACTATAGATTTAATAGTGTTGGTAGTAATAGTAATGGTACCATGGTAATTTTTTGGATGTGATAGCACTATGTAATATCCATGTGGAAAGTCCTGTTACTAGACTGTACAGATCCAGCAGTGCTTGCACATGTGTAGTTATATTTTGGATCTGTGCGAAAATATGTAGATTATTAAACACTGTGTGTATCATAAGACTCTTCTTTCCACTTTCCCCTCAGAAAAAAACCATGTATTTCTGCTGCTTATGACTTATTACTGCATCTTGATTTCTTTAGAGACCAGAATTTGCGGGATAGAGGGACATTGAATTTGTGTGAGTGCTGATAACTTCAGACCTTTTCTAAGTACAAAGTAGCATGATTGATGGTGACTGCAGCCAAAACAGATGAGAAACCAAGTCATTTACTCCACTGCCCTGCCTATCATAGTTTATGTGTTTAGTTTCATTTGGTTTCTTTTACTGCATAAATCTTTGCTTATGATGCATACCCTCAGGAGAACTGGTTGAGTCCTAGCCTCACAAGACCCACAGCATGCTACAGGGCCCACTGGCAAGAATAATCTCAGGAAAGACACTCATGGAGCAACTCTGCTGTGGAAAAAGTCCATACAGCTCTCTTCCACAGCGGATACTGAGTTACTCTGAAAAGAAACTTTATTACAGTGGGGTTTTTGTCTCAGTTGAGTTTACCTGTGTCTTTGTACTACTGTTTCCTCTCTGACCCCACCTTTTCTTATCAGAGCAAGGTGGGGGCAAGAGAATGTGCTGGAAGAGGTTGCTTTATATCTTCAATATGTTAGTTACTGATGGCATTGCATGTTGCAACTGCCAGTGATTTTGGCAAGTTTTTGAAACTTGCTCCTTTCCATTATGGTATCCCTGTAAGAGGAGTTGCAGGGTGACTTTGCTTCGTGTATAGCCTAGAAGAAGACTACTGGACCCAGCAGTTATGTGTATACCTTGTCTTTTGTGATGCCTGCTGAAAAGTATTTAAACTTATCTGGATTTTATCACATTGGGAAATAATTTGCTCTTTCTATACAGCTTTGTGTCCCAGGAGGTTAGAGAAGCTCTTCCAAGTGTGTCTCAAACCAGGTGTTAAAGGCACTCCTCCTGGAGCTGTAATATAGACAAGGTTACAGCCCTGAGTGATAACAATGTGTCTTCTGACCACCTTGTTTAGGCCAATATCTATTTTATTTGTCTATGTTGTCCAAGGAGTATGACAAGGAGGTATGTGATACTCTATTTCCTGGAAGATGGCATGAATGTGCTGCTGAATTTTAGCTTCATTTTTGCTTTTGATTTATGGAATTGCCTCTGCTTTTGCTGTAGAATGGCTTTGCCATACTGAATAGAGCCTGTGTGTTTGTATTGTGCCAAACCTAAACTTGCATAAGGCTGCTAGGCTCTACTTGACTCTGCTGACTTGACCTGAATCATGCTGTTTTGCTTTAGCTACAATATAATCTTCAGGAACAGAGCAACTGATGTTTTAGGGTGCTAGATAACTATGGCTAGTAAAATGTAAGGTTGCATATTTTCCAGTGCATTCTCTTTCTGGAAAGTATCTGTATCTCAGTCATTTGCAGAGAGACTAAGAGGTCCTTATAAAAATACTCTATATTCAATTGCTTTGGAATAAAGCAATTTCAGCTGAAGCTGTGTTAAAACACTTAAAGGAATACTGTAAATGCATTTTTCATAAGTTTTTAAAATAATGTCATGCTATTTACAAGATCTTAGAAACAGGCAATTGCAATTATATTCTTTACCGAAAATGTTACTTGACCTGAACAAAATCCAGTGTGTTAAAGGATGAAATTGCTTACAAGGAATGGGTTGTTGGCATTTTTCTTTTCCTCTGAAGAGGGGAAAAAAGAAACATTTGAGAGAGAAAGTGGCAAAGTGACTGCATGTACACCAAACTATGTGCATTTAGAGAAGAAACAGAAGAAATACAGCTTGTCACAGGACTAATCACATTCCTCTTGTTGGATACATGTGAGATCCCTAAACGTCAGCTGCTGGATTGATATATTTATGATGTCTTGCATGCTTAGGCAGCCTGCAAGAAGTGTTTTTATGCTGACCAATATGATCGCTCTTTGAGTCTCATTGGAGATCTGCCTTACACTCTGGCCATGTGAAAACCAATTTAGAAAAAGATGATTTTTTGGTGTTCTTTAGATTGGCATCTTGATGCCTAACTTTTTTACCCACTTGACTTTGCAATTAATAAACTTACCAGAGGTGTCAGGAGTCAGTACCAAAACAGCCAGTGTGCTGACTAGGGAGCATCTAAGGCAGCCAATGGGAAATGAAAGAATAAGGATGAAGAAAAAGTCCCTGGAGGATCTTTAAACAGCAAGGTTTGCACCTCTGTTTCAGGCAGGACCATTGCACTGTGTTGTTACAATGCAAGGGCAAGGACTTGGGGGCAAGAGGTGTGGGCCAGAACCTGATTCAGTTTCCAGTAATTAGGGTAGCCAGCTGGCAGGGGAGAAGATTTGGATTCTCTGTTGCCAGCAGTGTTGATGCATTTTGCGTGAACAGTGCCTCCAGCTGCCACAGTTACCGAGGGTTGCCTGCCTGGTGCTCACTGCCAGGATGCATTTAGATGTGTTGCATGCGTGGTTGCTGGGTGCCTGGTCAGTGTGTCTGAAGTGTCTATACATGCTTAAATCAGGGCTGCAGCAGTTCTGGATGTGCACTTTGGTGAAACTTCTGGAATCCTAAAACCTTAAATTGCATGTGACTTTCTGCTTGTAGAAATGGAATGGGTTTTGCATCATGCTGTGACTAGAGGTAGTGGAGTGTGCTAATGGACCCTCAGAGGCTGAGCAAAGTGAAATTTGCAAATACACTAACACACGTTTTATTTGTAGAGAGTACCCTGAGATGGGCAGACTTGTGCCCACAAACAGGTCTTTTAAAAATCCTTCTAAAATCTTAGTATCATCAGTACATCCATAGTTTTAGGATCTTAGTGATTCTTTTTTGAAAGCCAAGGCTAGGCTAGACTTGATCTCTGGGACTGGTTCTTTGCCTTCCTGATACTGGGCTGATTGTTTCTGTGCTCTGATGCTCGGGCTGAACTTGCTGTAGCTGTTCTGTTGGTTGGGTTGGTGTGGAGAGGTACCTGTTTGTTTCCTGAACTGCCAGGTGACTGCAGTTTTTAAAAGCTGGTGGTAATTTGGAAATTAAAGGAGGATGACTGATGATGGATTCTGAAGATGAAGGAACCTTGAGTGCCATGCAATAGTCTGCGTTTTATTTTCCTTTGATTGGTAGTTTTTGAGTGATTGATACACATATGAATTGTTAAGCACTCTGCCATTTTATGAATTATCCATATAAAAATGTATAAAAGTCAAAATGAAAAATGAAGCTACAGAGAGGTTACATGCATTTGTGGTTAAGGTTACTGTTGCCTTTATGACTTATGACCTCCACATGCCCTTGGTCTTGCTCCCTACCAGCCAGTCCATGCTAGCATCAATAATACTGGTTTATCCCTTCAGCAGAAAACCTGATTTCAAAGGTTCTGGACCAGAGCTGGAGGGAGGGTATTCTGGTAACAAACACCTGAGACCTTTTTTTGGGATTTGTCTTTGTGTTGTTTTTTTTTTTTGCTGGTATATTTTTGTTTGTTTGGGTTTTTTTAACCCAGCTATCGTATTTGGAAAACTTAGGCAATCTAAGTTTATTCTAATAAATAGTACTACTGCAACCTGTGATTGTTTTAGTTACTCTACAATATGTTTCCATTCTTAAATGACAAATTTTCTTTACTCTGCACATCTCAGTAGTATTTTCACATTTTTGCCATTCATACTGTTAATATTTTAGGTGGCTGTGATTGCAATGAATAGAACAGGTAACCTCTCTTGAGACTGCTAATTCTTGCTCCACAAACTGTCCTTATGACAAGTGAACACTTCCCAGCCCTATTAAAGCTCTTTGCCTTATTATTAGTTCTCTTTGATGAAAACCAGGTGCAAATAATAGAAAAAGATGTTAACACTGCATCTTATTACATATGACTGGATTAATTAAATTTGATGTAATGTGGAGAGAAACACAGTCATATATTAATTCAGACCTGTAAGATTACCTTCTCGTGAAGTACAATGCTTTGCAGAAAGCTAATAGAAAATATACTCCAGCACCACTTTTGGTTATCTGGGACAGGATTGTCTGGCAGCAAAACAGACTGATCAGGGAGGCAAATAGTTAATGATATGTTGTAATTTGGAGAAGAATGCTGTAGAAACTGAGCATTTTAAAGTTCATTAAATGCTTTTTGACCAGCATATATTATCTGATAGAAGCTGCCAGAATACAGAATTAAATTCACCTGCTAAGGTCCAAGTTTTGGTGAGCTGGCAGTAATAGGCCTAGAGTTATAGTTATCTGTAGAGCTATTGTTAGATTATATTGAGATTAGCCACAAATTATATAGCTGGAGCTTGACTGTGTCTTCTTTTCAAAACAGAAATATCAAAGAATATTTTTACTTGAAGGATATTAGCATTACACTGAAAGGATGCAGTCTTCAAATTATTTTCCAGTCTTCAGGTCCCACTGTGAATCAATCCCATGTGAAGATAATATACCCTGTAACTCTTAATGTGTAGTTTTTGTGAAAAAATTCCATCAGTTTAAAAATTCCAAGGCTTTTAAAGGTTATTTTTGCAATTATGGGGACCTACCAGAAGAGTAATACATGTGCTTTTTACAACTATGATTGTTATGGCCTTGATGATTAGGGTAATTGAAGGATTGCAAAGAGTAAACTTAATTTAAAGGCTAATACAGAAGATGTTGTGTACCTAGATGACTGTAGTTATTAGCCAGTCTTACAAATACGTAGAAGCAGACTTTGTTTTCCCTCCTCCTTCAGAAGAGGAGACTGAGGGGAGACATCATCACAGTCTACAACTTCCTCCTGAGGGGAAGAGGAGGGGCAGATGCTGATGTCTACTCTGGTGACCAGTGACAGGACCCAACGGAAGCACCTGAAGTTGTGTCAGGGACGGCTCAGGTTGGATATTAGGAAAAGGTTTTTCACCCAGAGGGTGGTTGGACACTGGAACAGGCTCCCCAGGGAAGTGTCACAACACCAAGCCTGACAGAGTTCAAGAAGTGTTTGGACAATGCCCTCAGGCACTTGATATGACTCTTGGGGATGGTCCTGTGCAGGAACAGGGATTGCACTTGATGATCCTTATGGGTCCCTTCCAACTCAGCATATTCTGTGATTCTGTGGTTCAGATGTTTTTGTGTAATTAGTATTCTGAAGTATCAAAACCATGGCTGTTGAGCTAAACAGCTGTTGAGCAAATCTAAAAGATACCATTCCTGAGCAGTTGAAGAGCTGCACAGGGAGGGAAGTGTGGGGAATCGAAGTCTGAGTATTTCCTGTATAAGTGAACAAATTTCTTAGACTGAAAACTTAAAGAAAAGGATGAGAACTGGTATTTGATATATTTGAATTTCACTGGTTTCCCCAATAGAGTTTATTCTTTCTCTGTTTGTGACACTGTGATCTTATTGGTACTTTCTTTGTAATTGAAATCGATTTACTGGAATTCAGATTGTTATGTAAAATGCCATTGACCAGAGGTTTTTTCAGCTCTGTGCACTGTTTGGTATTCACCTTTTCAAATTTTTCAGTTTCTGTAGGTGAATACTACCTGATCTTTATTCATTGAGGATTTAAAAATGTTCTTTCCTGGAGCCAAGCTTCATTTCAATCTGAGAAGATAAGTTTAAACTTAGTAGGAAATGGAAGGTTCAAAGAAGGTTCCGTGGCAGGTTGGAGTCTTTTTTTAGAGCTGGCTTTGCAAGGAGATGAGAAAAAAATAACTAGCACTTGCTGTGCTTTGTTTTTCATTCTGACATTGTGTACAGGGAAAAAAGCCTGTAGATTTCAGAATATGGAAGGGCACACATTTTTCTTTCTCCTGATGATGTTGGCCCACTGCTTAAAAATGCACTTAGTCAACAGGGGAGGATGCTTTCACAAGGATGATCCTAAACCAAAACCAATGATCCAGCTAGCAGGAGGAAGAAATTCTAATTTTCTTTATATTCTGGTTGCTGTTTTTTATCCCAACTTCCCTGAACTCTCTTAGCCAGTAGAGTCATCATTTTTGGGGGATTTGGGGGTTTTGCCTCAGCCAATGGATATTGAATTCTGGGAAGTAATCAAAAATGCCCACTTCATCAAAGTAAAGCAGTAAATTAGAGTGGTTTTAAAGGAATAAAGTAGAGCAAATTATTCAGTGTTGGAGTAGCTTGAGCATCATCTGACTACATCTTTCTTCAAAGGTTAATGGGTGTTAATCACAATGCAGGTAAGACCTCCAAAACATGAAAGGCCGTCAGCAGGATCCTGACACAAAGATTCTATGTCTGTGCATGCAATTCTTGTTTGAAGGTATGTGTTCAAATGTGTAGACACATGGTTTCCTATACTGAGAAATAAAACCTCCTGTCTAAATACCTCTTAGTAGTGTGTGTTTATAGTTTGCCTTTTTTTTTTTTTAAAAAAACAAAAAACAAAACAAAACAAAAAAAACCAAAACAAAAAAAAAAAAAAAAAAGAAAAAAAAACCAAAACAAAAAAAAAAACCAGTTCTTTTAAGCCCTCTACATCTGCTTAGCCAAGTCTGGGGTCTGGTGTGTGCTCTTAGTGTGGGAGAGAGATTGGGATGTTGCCTTGTATTAGTAGCAGGGCAGGAGTCTCCCTGCTTAAAATACTTAATTGAAGGATATGTTCTGCAATATCGGTCATGCATTATCATCTGTCCTTTGTTATGCGACTTTCCTATCATATCCATCCATTGCATGACCTGATATGTAGGTCTTATTTTAGGATAGAAGAGGTCTGAAAATTAGTATTATTGAATACAAACAGCAGACTTCATTACTGTTGTCATTTTTCTGTACTTTGTAAATACAACCTATTTCCAGCCTTCCCTGGATCCTTGGCTATTAAAACCTCTTGGTCACGTATTTTATTATTATTATTTATCATGTTTGACAACTACTATTTGATGAAACATCATTGATTTAACAGATCTTTGACAGAAGAAACCTTTAAGTGAGGCACTTGAGTATGAAAAGCCATTAGAAAAACATGGTATGTAAAAATACTGTGTCTGCCTTATTCCTTCTCTCAGCCCATTGTGCAGTCTGAATCTGACTAGAGAAATCTTCACGTGTTTAGGAGAAGAAATTTTTGAATAATTTCACATTTCCATTAAAATAGTTTTTGTCACTGACATCAAGTCAGCCTTCCTCCTTCCTGTCACTTCACCTGTCTAAGACTGCTTGCCATTGTGTGTCAGTCTAACTGGAAACTACTTTGTAAAGATCATTAATTAGTCCCATGTTGATGCTGTTCAAAAGGAAGAAAAACATGGCAACAACAAACTTTATGCAATTGCTTTTACTCTGTTCACGAACCTAGATCAGTCACTTGGTCTGAATCTTTCCTGTCAAGATTAACTGATGTGAAGCAGCAGCTTCAGTCTTTTCTGCATTGTGAAGATACTACAGAAGTTTTGAATCTCTTTTATCTGCATAAAGAAAATAGTGGTGTAAAACTCTTGATGACTGTGAAACTCCTGCAGTTTGCTTTTAGTATTCAGTTACATGTAACTTATAGATTCAGTATGTAAGGTGCAAGAATAACCCAAACCAGAATGCTTAATTCTCAAGTGTGCAAGCATTCAAATCCTGTATAATTGAAATAGCACCTAATAGTTCCTTATTCTGGGTGCCTTTGACAAGTTAAAGATAATAAACCAGCTTTTTCCCTTTTTCTGTGGATGTGTGGGGAGAGAAGGAACTGAAGAGAGCACTGAAGTTTTGAAAATGATAGAAATACCTTAGCAAAATATGCAGAGAAAGACTGCCAAATAGACTTGTTTTCCTTCAGTGTTTTTAGGAAGTTTTATACACAATGTGTACCTACAATTCTTTTGTAGCTTTGAAAACCTGGGGCTTTATGTTGTGTGTGACCCACAGTTGATCAAACAAAGGTTTATATAATGAAAACTAGTGTGAGATCTCCTGGCTTTTCTGTTCACTGCAGACTTTCTGGGGTAGTGCAGGTTAGTGTAGGTTGTGAAAGCTGTGAGGTGTAACCACTGATTGATCACCCAGCTTTTTTTTTAGGTATAGCATTACTATTTTATGTTTCAAAGTGCTGGATCAACTTGTCAGAAAAAGTTTTTTTGGAATTCTGCTACAGTTCTGACAGTTGGTGCTAAAAAGTAGGATACTGTGAGATGGCAGACACACTGTTCTGAAGTCATTTGGTGATGTCAGGGTGCTGATATCAACCCAAGTGTCCAAGGAATGAAATGGTTACTGAGACATTAAAAGAAAAGTGTAGGTTTTCTGTAGTGTCTTAAACTGCTCTGTGTTTATTAATCTGGTATTTTTAGAGTTTAGTTTGACTGCAAAGCTCTCAAATCAAATGGAAATGCTTTTCTTGGGAAAAAAAAAAAGGTTTGATGCTGTTTTCCCCTCTGCTAAAAATGCTTTCCTGAAAGTAATTTTAAGGATTTTATCTTTAAATTCCTGTCTTTAAATCAAAATGTTCAGTTTGACATAATCATCATTACTTCTTTGCAACCAAGTGATGTCACAAAAACATTTGGAGGGCAATGCAGCAGAAGTAAATTTAATGTTTTAATGAAACAGTTATTGCTTTATGCAAATATCTATGATAAAATAGACTCACAGATGGGAAGCCAAAATCATTCAAGCTAAAATCAGAATAGTTTGGAATTAAAATGCTGAAAATGTTTCCGCAGTTTCCTAAAGAGATGAGAAGATTTTAATTATTATTGTCAGGTATCTTATAACTTAGGCAAATTATGGAGACTTATTGTAAACTCTTAACAATTTTGACTGAAGTGTGGAAGTCAATGGCAGATAAACCCCTAGGATTACTGTGACAGCATTGCATAAACAATATAGGCCTTCACTGGATTATTTTATATTCCCACATGAAACTGTAAATTATTTCCAAGTACCCTTTTTGATAGCTTCACCTTTCAGTTCAGATCTTTAGCAAGAATGAAGGTCACACAACTACAGTGTCCTGTGCAACTGTGTAATCTGCTAATATTTAAACATCAAGCAGTTGTTTGTTGTTAATATTGAAGGTAGGAATTGTGAAATAAAATGTTCAACTGCCTTTACTTTGTACTCCCTGTCTTCAGGGAGATTATGTAATAAGTTTAAACGAAAACCCATATGGTGCTAGTTGAACAAACAGTGATACCCTTGTTTACAGGCAAAAGAGAGTGCGTACATATTTTGGCATATATATTTTGAGATGACAGGTAAGGGAGAGAGATACTTTGTTAATGTGAAAGTCCAGGCTTTCCATAGTCAGAGGCTGATTATTATGTTAATGTGGGAAAGGTGGATAGTTACTCTGACTCAGCTTTCACAGACCATGGCCGTGCTTCCCATGACCCAATATGCCACTGTGTTGAATGCTATAGGGATAGAAAAAAGAAAAACAAATAACATACTTTTTTTGTTTCAAGTAGGAAAGTGTTGCCGTTTGCCCAAGTATGTGCTAGAATGCTCCTGTTATTTTTGTTAGGTGTGGGGAAGGGTTCTTGACCACAAGACTTCAGCTTTTCTTTGAGTCTCACCATTTATAGCCTTTTAATAATTTTACTTGGTATGTGTGATGTTGTTTCCCTTGTGCAGGTATCATTTGTTCTTTTTAAGGTTGTAGATTGGATCCATACACGCATAAGGATTCATGCCCACTCCCACACCCTTCCCAGTTCTCTGAGCTGCTGAGGTGTAGCATTTTGAATAGAGCTGAATAGATGGAATTGATTATAAATAGGATCTTGAAAAGTGAACTTCTGTCTTCAAAGAAGAAAACACAACACTGAAACAAAACACATTTACCTGTCATTTATTCCTACATAATTCTTGTCATGTAATTATTAGTCAAGACGTAATGTATAGGAACTTCTCCAGCACATTTCCTTTACTTGCTCATTCACAAGCCTGAAGTCACAAATTACAGATTACTCTCGCAACAACTTAAGATGCTGCCTATAAACTTTACACAATTTTATGGGGACTGATTGCACATAACTAAATTATACAATTCTTTTGTTATTACAGAATTAGTAGTTTACTTAAGAGCAGGTCATTCTGGTTATGATACCCCTTATATGGCACTGCTCCAGGTCTGCTTTCTTCAAAAGGCAGCAGATTTTTGTTTATTGCTGGAAATGATCTTGCTTACTCACTGGGACCTGATGTTGACATCTGGGAGAGAAAATTATGCACAAACCTTTTTTAACACTGTTCAGGGTATCTGTTCTTGGCATTGTTGGTTGTGGAATTCATGAAAGTGTCAGATAAAGCATGGAATGCCTCTTTTTAGGTCTTTGTGTATACAGTATGATGTCAGGCAGAGTTGAGGACTCTGAAGAAGTTCCCTGAGAGTGCAGCATCGTGCCATTGTTTTGAATCTTTGGATTGTGACTTTTCTTGGTGGAAGCACCTCTTTAGGCTGTTAAAGCTGCTTTGTGCTAAGGCAGGGGAAAGTGAGTGTTTAGGCGGTGGTTGGGGTCTGAAGCTTGAAGCCAGGTGAAACTGGGAGTGATTGTCTCCATTATGCTGTTAACTGTACTCCCTGTCTTCAGGGAGATTATGTAATAAGTTTAAACAAAAACCCATATGGTGCTAGTTGAACAGTGATACCCTTGTTTACAGGCAAAAGAGAGTGTGTACATATTTTGGCATATATATTTTGAGATGACAGGTGAGCCCTGTGAGCATGGGTACCTTGGAGAGGCTTGTTACTAACTTGTATGTTACATTCAGAGATGGATCTCTCAGAGCTCACTGTTGCTCTGCACAGCTGTGAGACAATGCTTCCTTAAGGTGCCACCTCCTGAGAACCGTGGTGTTAAAGGGCCTTTTGTCTTGTCACCTACTCATTGCCTTATCCTGGTTTAAATACATATTTTATGCTAATAACATTAAGTGCCAGGTAAGATTCCTGCTGCCCTAATAGTCTGCCAATTCTCCCTTATAATTTTTGAATGATAACAGTATATTCAGTATCTTCACTGTGTGCTTTCTTCAGAAACTGCTTTCAATCCTGTGGTTGTTACACCAGAGAATTTTCTTGTCGTTTGCTTCTTTGGGTGAGAAGAAGATGTGAGCTAGATGTGAGCTTCTAGAAGACAACTTGCCGCAACTGGGGTGACTGCTTTTGAATGATGAACATGAGGCAGTTGATGTTTTGAGCTTATGGTCAATGCACTGGTTGTACAGTAGCATTGTTGTTGTAACAAAACATGCCCTGGGAGAATCAAAAGGGAAAGTCTGTAATCTGGGCTGAGGTAGCCACCAAATATGTTTTATCAGGTTCATAATTCTTAGATATGCCTCTGTTTCTGAGAGGTGTAAGGAAGCAAAGCAGAGAGCAAAGTAGCAGCATTAGTATCTATAATCTCATCCATCTAGGGTGCGTGGGAGTGGGTATTTTTGAAAAATACCCATGACAGGATGAAAATGTCACTTGACCATTCTCAGCAACTCCTTTGAAAATAAACTTTTTTATTGAAGGACCCCTTATAGGTCTTATGGAGAATTATTACATTCTTCAAGTGAGCGGTGAGCTCTGGTTTGCTGAGATACACAGGAACATGTTAACATTGCATAATGGCCATCACAACGTAGCTCGTTTGTGTATCTTTGGATCTCTGTCCTGAAGATCATCTGAGTAAAAATACGTTGTAGAAGAGCTATGAGACAATAGGGAATATTACTTTGAGGGAGAAGTTACAGTCACTTTATGGTAGTACTCTATCATGGATAGGTAGAGCAGTTGCAGAACTGGGCTTTTTCTGATAGTAACATGAAAAGTGAAAGAAATTTCTGTTTTTAACAAAGTTTTGGTTTTCAGGTTCAGTTTCTTATTGTGGTGTAGTGCATGGATTTTTGTTGCAGGAATGACAGCAATTGTATCTTTGTCCTAGTCCGGAGGCTGACTACAAATAGTCCAGTTTGTTCCTAACTCCATTTTTTGATAAGTGCTTAAACTTTGGAGTGGTTTGTGTTGCCCACAGTATGGTGCTTTTTCCTTTAGTTAAATGATTTTGCTGAGCAATGGCAATGCCTCGCTATTTTTACCTTTTATTTGGGTAGTTTTATTGTCCTTCTATTTTCCAGGTCTTTAAATACAAAAAATTGTAAAAGTACACAGTCTAAATGTATTTTTACATAGCATCAATTAGCTAATATTGGAAATTCTTGTAGCTGTTTTTCTTAAGATGTGTACTACTCCTAGCTTGGTTTCTGTACCTACTTGGAAGTATTGGACAATCTGGACAAGGATTTTCCTGTATGTATATAATTAGTAGCTGCGTGTTGGTCCCCAGTCGGTTTGTGTGCAAAAATACTATGGCTCATTGGGAATCTCCTTGTGTGAGAACCATCTTATGAACAAGCCATTTGCATTTGTTCTGGGATGTTGAAAATAGGATCAAAGTTAGAAGGTAATTGCACAACAAAGTAGGTTTGCTAGCTTTGATGCACTTGAGGTAAGTGAGATTTCCACCTCCCATAGTGCAGAAGACTGGGAATTGCCTAGAGATTTATAATTATGATGGAGTGAAGATGGATGTGAATAGTTTTGCCTGAGATATGCTGTCTTTGTTAGCTAACAAATTCCTTTTGCTTCACCAGTGTATGGAGTAGACTCAGCACAACTGTCTAGTTTCAAGAGTGATTATTCTGTATCTCTTCATGCTGAACCAATCTGTAGTATATGAAAAGATCCTACAGAAGATTGTTGATTATTGTTAATAGCATTCATTTATCTTAGCTTTGCTAGGTGTTATTAGACAAAGGAATGCAGTAACTGCTGCTTAGTGTAGGGTTAGACTTTTGCAAAGCGTAGTTGTAATGTTTGACTGTGAGGATCAGAATTGTTTTTGGAAAATAAAGGTTTTTGTCTCAAGGCTGACTGCTCAGACTGATCAGACTGGATGTACCTACCTGCTTGGTAGTTATCAACTTCTCTTGCAGTTCTTCTTACCCTAAGCCTTTGGGCAGATTAAGCCAAATGCCATCTGAACTGTATTTTCTAGTTGAGAAGGTTTTTGATCAGCATTCAGTGCCAGCTCTCCTTGCAGCTGTCTAAATCTCTGCTTGATGAGCTGGTCCACATCTTGCTTGAAATCTTTCTTGGAATGTCAAGTTCTGCATAGTTCACTTTCCATTGATCACAGTCACAGTCAAGTAGATAACAGTCAAGTTCTTTTACTGCAGAAGGAACAGGAGTTCTTTTGCTGAGGTGAGAATATGCATGTTGGACTAACAGGAAATGCTTATTGAGGCAGCTGAAACAGGAGACAGTGCCCTGCACAGATGCTGATGCAGAGCACTTGTAACTTAGGATATGGGTATGATGATGGAAAGTGACCAAGGAGAGTTGCTGGGTTAGAAGAATGATTATATATGTTTATGTTAGTATTAGTCTAAATATGGAAGAAAGATGATTCTCATCTACATAAACAGGTTAGTTGTATTAAAATAAAAACTGGTGTGCTGTTTTAGCATAATACTTAAACAGTATTAATGGGTTTCTGGTCTGAATTCAAACTTGGCCAATAACTGTGCTTTAACTGGTTTCCAATATTCCAGTCACTCATTTAAACAAGAATGTAAGGTCAAACCCCAGTTTGATCTCCTTTGGAATTGCACATTTGAAGTGTATATGTATACTTTTAGCCAGAAGGAAACATTACGATGATCTAATCTGACCTCTTACATAAACTGGGCCACATGTGTTTGAGTCTTACAGGTGGACTCAATAACTTGTGATGAAACTAAAGAATACCCCTAAAAGACATAAGGTTTCAATTTTAATTTGAGGTCTTTTAGTGGTACAAAATACATTGCATTCTTTAGTTGTGTTTAAGAATGGATAAACTTCTGAAAAATAATCTTAATTTCAACACAAGTTACAAGAGCTTGTGATCACTTGTTGATCCTTTCATCAAGCATCTTTTCTCTGTATGTGTCTGTAGATGGTGTTCTCTTCAACTAAACAGACTGAGCTCCCCACTATCAGCCCTGCCACAGCCCTGGCTCTCCTTGGAGGACGGACTGCTGTTGAGCACCTTACCTGCTTGGTGTCAGAAGGTTTTAAAGATACTGAGGTGTAGGGGGGCAGCCTTACCTCTGTCAACTTTTTCCTTCATGTCTGAGTTGTATTCAGATAAAACCAAGAGAAAGAAAGAATATGAGATGTTTATCTCTCTATCTTTGGTTAGAACTTGCTGTTGTTGCAATAAATTTTCTGGAATATTGTAGCAATTCCCAAGTATTCCTGGATCACAATCACCTTTCTACTTAATTCAGACTGTGGCTACTAAAATGATTTTAAAGGTGAGAAGATCAGATATTTTTGCCATTAGATTAATGCTATATTGACATTAATTCTGATTTTCCTACTGCCCTTTTTCTTGCCCACCCATGTTGTTCTTCACTGGAAGGAGCACACTCACTATGTTATTAGTCTTTTTGTGTCTTTTGATACCATACACTCTTTCACAACCTGTGTCTTCTACGTAATGTATGATGAATATATTATTAGAGTTAGTTGGAAATGTAATACGATTTTCTTTGCTTCTCAATGGATTCTGTTTTCTTGTGTTGTACAGTTACATTTTTCTGGAAAGACTCTGCATTTAATTTTGAGTATGGAAGTGAGAATGCAAATGCACATCTCTTGAAAGTGAGACTGAAAATGCATGTCTCTGTAAGCTGAGCATAAGTCAACAAGGAGAAAAGAGGTCAGCTGGAGAAAATGGGCTGAAATTAAGCTCAAGATGCAAGGGAGTCTAAAGATAGGATGAACTCCAGCACACAAATCAATCTGTGTTACTGTCTCTCGCAGAGCGTTCCCTTTCTCTGTGCACCCTTTGTTGAATGTTATTGCTAGTGGGAGGGACTCAGCATTTTTAAGTGCAGTTCTTATATTGCCTTTTCTGTCTCATTCTTCATACATATTATAACACACATGTACTCTTAGTATGTTGCTAATTCCTAAGTCTACCTTAGGAATGAAAATCCCTGCTGATATTTTCTATACGTTCTCCGGTCTTTCCTGTAGAATGTTCCAACTTGATTACAGTCCTGCACTTCAGTTGCTGTACTCTGTTGTCTTCTGGGTTTTTTTAAATTATAAATGTTTGTTGGAGGGCTTTCTTCATTGAACCTTACTCAATAGAAGTTGCTGTTTTAAGTTCTGTTACATAG
The DNA here is from genome assembly GCA_910950805.1 of Acrocephalus scirpaceus scirpaceus. Classification (NCBI taxonomy): domain Eukaryota; kingdom Metazoa; phylum Chordata; class Aves; order Passeriformes; family Sylviidae; genus Acrocephalus; species Acrocephalus scirpaceus. Next base: position 128,550,183 of record OU383773.1, read on the forward strand.
TGTTTCTTTGTAAAGAGCAATAGCAACATTATTTCCTCAGATCTCTTTATCAAATGCCTTCTCATGTCACTAGAGAGGTGTTAGGCCTGCCTGCTCACAGCTGGTTTTGTCTTTATGGAGAAAAGATGCAGGTAAAATGGAGAACTCTTTCCAGTAACAAAACACATCACCTTAACCCAGTTATGTGAGAGTCAGTAAATATCACCTGAGCTGACAGAGGAGAAGCAGCTTTCATCTGTGGGTCACTTTTCATCAAGCATGCTACCTGTCAGCTTTCAGTCTTGTTGGCATCAGGTTACTTAGCCCTTCAACTGTTGACATAACAATTTACAGAATGGTATGGAAAGTGATATTTTGACCTTCTCTAGAATGGGAATCTTCTAGTAACACCTGTCATCAGGATAAGTTTTTGTGGCTGTGTATGCAGCTTTAGCCTTGCCCATAGCCGGGTATGGTTGAAAAGCTGCATTAAATACTTCTTTTAGCACTGGTATGGCTGCGTTAGAATCAGTCTTCCTGAAGTTCTCATGCAGTGTAATAGAGGCTCTTTTCTTTAATTGGCATCAGATATACCTTTCAGAATGGGCATTGGTCACATGGATGCACCAATTAACATGGTGTTAACCATGCCTTTCCTCTCCTGTTTGCTGGGAAGTGGAAGAATGTAGAAGTAGACTGTGGGAAATGGAGAAAAGCTGTGGTATGCAACCACTGCTTGGGCTGCCAGTCTGCCGTTCTTCTATGCATTCATTGACTTAACCAACTTCAACCTGTTTTTCAGTATATGGTTTGAAGAAATTGACAGTAAAAAACACCTCTCAAATTCCCCCATAATCAAAAGGGGACTGAAAAATGGCAGCTGGCCTGTAAGCACATCTCCCAAGTTTCTCAAAATTGTTAGTATCAGTGAAACTAAACGAAAATCAGTGTAAGTTCATGTATCTTTTCCTTTTTTTCCTCCCCTGGTTTCTTTAGGCTTAGCTTTCTGTGACAGTATAAAATCTAAACTTTAAGACAGATAAAGTATGATACTGATTTACATTTGCTGGCTAAAGGTGTTTGAAGTGTCTTTCCTTTGCCTGTGAAGTGGGAAGGTTCTGAATTGAAGCAGCATAGGAATACTGGGTTTTTTCTTTCTACAAAGTTCCCAATAGCTCTAGATTATCAGATTTTTACGAACAACGTTAAGTTAAATCTTTGTTTGCAGTGATTTTATTTAGGACAGCTTGCATTCTAGAAAACATGCATTTTTGTATTCCTAACTTCACAATTACACTTTGATTTTTTGTGACTGTTTTCACACAGATTTCTGTGCAGACACAGAATTGGGACTCCAGCTGTGAACTTTGTCAGTTGAGTCCTAGCATAGGTGTGGTTTTTCCCTTTTAAAAAAATTGTAGAATTTTGTAAGAAACGTTAATCATTCACTTTTCTGAAATACTCTGGGTTTTGGTTTGGTGGGGTTTTTTTATTGTTTTTGTGGGTTTTTCTGTTGTCTTTTTGAGTTTCTAAATGACCCATTTAGGGTGAGGACAAACTTACTGAAGAATTTTCATTAAGTGTGCATGTGAGGATATACTGCTGTTGTACAACTTGCACAGACTCCTTCTGTTTTTCTGCAGTAGGCCAGAATGCTTCTAGAGATGCACTTGGGGACACATTTGCCTTTACAGTCTACCATTGCTATAACAAGTTAGCAAAGTAAAGTACTGTTTTATATATAACATTTCTGATGTTTAATTCTTAAGTGAGGGTAAGATTGTATGTCTTGTCCTTTGCCTGTTTATTCCCCATTACAGAGATATTTTCACAGGTTTTTTGAAAATCCAAGTTTGCTTGCAGAGTATTTGTTTTTTTTAGTTTGGAATAGATCAATGTTCTGAATTGACTTGTCAAATGAGGGTTATTATGTTAGCAAGCAAGATTTTATCAAAGTATCCTGAAGAAGGAAAGGGAAACTTGGCACAGACTGAGGGGACACATTCACTTACTGCCAAAAGCAGCAAAAGGATTGTATGGTATATCAACCAGGATAATACTGATAGACTTACTCTGTAGTGGATTGAATATTTTTTGATTCAGTGTTTTGAAAAAAAGTCTAATTACTTTGGGCTTGTGGTGATATATGTAACTTAGATTTTAGTTTGAACTTGTTAATTTGATCTGCAGAAAAATCTAGATACTCTGCTTTCTGAATTAATCTCATTAAAAAGATCTACACTGCAAGTTTAAAATGGTGTAAGTAATAAACCAAATAGTTACATTGAAATTCAGTTTTTTTATGGAGCTGCTTTCTTGAACAAGTTTGGAGTCTTGAGTATTTAATTCTTGCCATTTATCACTTATGGACTGCATATGATACTCTGAAATCTTCAGGTGGAAGGTGCTGGAAGTGTAAAATTCTTTGGTAAAGACGGTATAATGCTGAATCCCAGCAGAGAGGTATGCTATAGAAATTTGATTCTTGAATGTCTTTATGACTTGTTAATGTGTGCTTGTTTAAGAGTTGCAGGGTTGCATAAGCAAAGCTGAACAAAAATGTTGAATAACCTTATATAAAAGTGTGAAATGGATAAAATGAGCATGGCCAACTAAAGCAGTACCTAGTTTATCTAAGGTGAACATTTACTTTCATCACTCATTCTGTTGTGTTCTTGTTTTTAAATGACACTTTGACACCTTTTGTGTAAGTTATGCATATTAATGTAATTGTATTTACTTGTAGGTCGCTCTAACCAAAAGAGCTGATCCAGCTGAGTTGAAAACAATATTTTTGAAGGTATGTATAAAGTAAATATTTTACTCTCTCTGCTTAAATTTTTCATGTCTTTTGCTCCACTATTGCAGCATACAACTCTTGATAGTTTTTTTCCAACCATTAATCATTCACTGTATTATTACCATGTTAGACTTAAATACCATTATCAGAATTGAACAATACTCACCAGGAAGTCAGATATATTCTTGAGTGATTATTGTATTGACTCAGAAGAAGTATTGTTATCTTAGAAAAAACCCACATTGTTCAGAGAATGTGGTAGGAGTTTCACTATTGTTCCTATATGTGGTAAAATGTTCATGTAGACATCTTACTGTTAGATGATTTGGTAAACTTTCTTCTTCCATCCTTGCCATGCTTCCTTCCTTAGGGTTATCTCTGCTTCTGTTATTTGTAGAAGTGTTGGGAAGATCACTTTGTGAAGTACAGGCCATATTTATTATTTAACTGAAATTCCTTCTCTGTTGGCCTGCTGTGGAAAGCATGCAAGCAAAGAAATGACTCATGTACTTGCTTATATACTTGAGAGAAGTGTGCTTTAGTGCTTTGCTGAAAATTGGGAGGTGATTCTCCAACACTACTCTGTTCTTGTGAGACCCCACCTGGAGTGCTGCATCCAGCTCTGGGGCTCCCAACATAAGAAGGATGTGAACCTGTTGGAGCTAGTCCAGAAGAAGGTCAGAAAGATGATCAGAGTGCTGGAGCACCTTTGCAATAAAGGCAGACTGAGAATTAGGGTTGTTCAGCCTGGAGGAGAGGTGGCCCAGGGAGATTTTACTCCAGCCTTTCAGTACCTCAAGGGAGCCTACAAGTAATCTGGAGAGGGACATTTTACAAGTATAGGGACATTTTACAGGAGCATGTAGTGATAGGACAAGGAGGAATGACTTTAAACTGAAAGAGAGTAGGTTTAGGTTAAGGAAGTAAGGAAGAAACTCTTACTGTGAGGGCAGTAAATCCCCAGAATAGCTTGCCCAGAGAAGTTGTGAATGCCCCATCCCTGGAAGTGTTCAAGGCCAAATTGGTTGGGCTTTGAGTAACCTGGTAATGGAACATGTATGTGCCTGTGGCAGGCAGGTTGGAACTAGATGACCTTTAAAGTCCTTTCCAACCCAAACTATTCTGTGATTTTGTGGAACTGGCTTTCTTTGACCCATTTCCTAAATTTAAATAACTATTTCTAGCCTTCTTAAGATTTAGTAGTCCAGTGTCTGGATAAGTTTGATATTCTGGTATTAAAGAAAATAAGAGTACAAAAATAATGAAGAATGGTTGTGGTTCTGAAGAATAAGTATGAGGTAGATGCCACAGTGCTATTAGAGAGCTTTTGTATCTGAATTACTTCTGTGGAGGTGTTGAGGGCGTAAGAGAGCTCATACCTTTCCAATTTCTTCCCTTCATCTTTGCTCTCCAGCATCATGCCCCACTCTCCATGTAGTTCTTGGTATTTTTTCCATTGTCCCTTGTGAGCTATTATTAACAATATGTGTAGGTGTCACAATGTATATTGCCTGTATTTATAGTTTTATTATATACTGTCAGTATTTATAGCTCTGAAATCAGATTTTCAGTTGAGAAAGCCAGGATTTAACTTCTTAAGTCCTGGAACTTGCATCTGTCAGGAGAGCAAAAAGAGTCTTGCAAAAGAAGGGGTTATGTGGTTTACAGAGGAACATACTTGAAGAGCAGGAGCACAGCAGCAGAAAAGGCAGACAGGGAGTAGACCATGGACCTGAGAAGTTAGTAGCATTGAGGAAGGAAATAAACACACTAGACAGAAGCCTGGTCCCTTCTGAACTATGAGGTGGTCATCAGTTGGAGAGTGGGGAGGTTGGTTAGTTGGTTTGCTGACTGAGAATAGTGTGGAAATCGTTTCTGATCTGCTTGTGGGTATTTATCTCTCTTGCATTTCTGCAGATTGTAGCTCCCTCAACCTTCTGATTTGGTGTATTGAATGGATCATAGTTGAGCACACTAAATGACCTCTGACTTCTTCCTCTTTTGCTTTCCCTTCCACTCAAAAGAAGGGATCCCAGTAAAGTGAAGTAATGAAATATGAGCTAAATGTTTTGTTCAGTGTGGTGCAGAATTGTCATGCTGCTTACTCCCAAGAAGGAAAAATGATGAATAAATGTGTTACATTGTTTCATGGTCTACAGATGAGTAATAGCCAGAGTATTAATTAAGCTTCTCCAGATTATTTTAAGTGGTGAAGCCAATACAGTTGCTTCTGCAGATTGTGGAACATTCATTTACAAAATAATTTGACAAAAATTCTTTCCTACTTCAATTAAAAAATATTGTTTCCATGTAGGAATGGTATCCACAGTGTAGAAATAAACGTGAAGCTATCAGTTTAAATGCAGTGGATTGCAGTCAACTTTTAGCATATTTAGTATGTCAAATCCCCAATAGAATGTTTGCAAATCTTACTTAAAATGGGGTTAAACTTGTTATTACTTGACTATCTAAAATGTATGTAAATTACCAAAAAGCCATTAAGTACTATTGTATAATATCAAATTCTCTGTGGGTATAATTGTCAAAGTGGGGGGAAATAAAATTGTAAAGAAACAATTTTTAAATGTTGCTCCTCCAAAACGAATAGAATTGATGTTTTTTTCTTTTTGTTATGATAATTTCCAAAAGTACTTCTTCTAAGTCTTCTAACATAACCCCTAAGAGATTAGATTTTAGTCAAAGTGATCAAGCTGACATTTTTCAGGGTCATTTTCTATATGTAGTGTAGAGTACGTGATTGGATTTCAAATACACTTGAGTAAATCACAATGACAAGAAACAGGGGGACACTGAAACCTTGTGCTGTTTTCTGTTATTGAGTGCCCTAGCAGGGGGTAAGCCTGGATGAAAAAAAAGAAATATAGAAGCATAGGCTGTCTGACTTATTTGATTTGTTTCTCAATAGCAGCTGTGTTAAAAGTTTCTGAGGCTGGGATTCTGAAGGATTCTGTCTTTCTGCAAATGATTACATTGAAATCAATTGATCTGTTAGTTCTTATAAAACTATACAATTCAAAATTCTTTGCAGTGTAGCAGCTAGAAAGCATGTGTTACAGTGTCTATTGAAACAGGAATCCTTTAGCACTAACCAATATATAGATGCCAAAGCGAGTTATGTTTTGTTTGGGCTTGCTTTTCTGAAGCCTTGTTTCTTGAAGATATTGCTGTACCTGAAAATGGTATTTATGTAGCAGTAGAAGAAAATAATCTACTTACTGTAGCACTTTGGCATCCCTCTGAGAGTTAGATGCCTACAGCAGGTATAACGGTACGCTGCAGGCACCAGTATGAAATAAAAACTGGCAGTTTTTGTCCCTTAGCAGAGCCATAGTAATGTGAAAGAAAGTGTGTGTTTGAAATACACTGCAAAATAGTGATAGGCATCTAATTTATTTATTGCTTTGGTGTGGATAAAGCTCTGTGGGGAGCTGCAATGATAGTTTATCATCCTACTTTGCCTTAAAAAAAAAAAAAAAAAAAGAGAGAGAGAAATTAGCTGTTTCTTTCCTGTTCTCAGTGCACATTTGTTATCCCAAGATAGACCTCTTTCCCTTTAAGCTAGCACATGGTTCTGCAAATCTTGCCTGGGATCTCTTTTCCTCTTCATAATTGTCGTTATCCATTTTCTTTTCTTAAAAGACATTCTTTAGGGTTGATTTCAAATTTGACCTTCTTCAGAAAAGGAGGACTTGAAAATTTGAGAGAAGACCTAGCAGTGAGGGTAGAGGTGGTAACAAAGGGAAATTTATTTATTTATTTAGATATTATGTTCAAAAATGTTCATATTGCTTTTATTTGTAACATGGAAGCTTCCCATGGGAGCAAATATGCTGGGGTCTGTCAATAGCTGTTTTCTGGAGCAGTATGCTAGTAACTGTGTGTAAAGCAGACATAATGTATGGCAGGTGTCAGAACTCTTTTCTTATTTCTGCAGTGTGCTGAGCTGTTAAAGTTCGTGTTTTGCTGTTACATTTTTCTGCAAATGCTATTCTTTGGCCTCCTTTCAGCACTTCAGCCAAGGAGGAGTGTCTGTAGGTTCTCCTTTCCTTCAGGACCAGCCATGGCTGGAGGTGATGCAGTGGAGTTCTTCAAAACAGCACCCCCAGGTGGACATTCCTGCGGGATCGTTTGCTCCACTGGCATTTCGCGGGTGTAACCAGCCCTGCCTTCTCATCCCGAAGTAGAATGGCTAAACGAAGGAGTCATTTCAGATAAATAAGATATGCCACACTGCCGTACTGCTGTCAAAGTTTGACATACATGCTTGCAAATATGCTTGTGCTTCTTTTTCTACTTCAAAGACATATTTGGTATGGAGCATTTCTAGACTACTATGGAGAAATTGTTGACATGATAACCCAAAAAGTGTATGTCTGCCATTTGTTATCTGGGAAGCCGAGCCTTCAGCCACTTGATTACTCCCCTCTTACTCTTTTCATGTTTGGGTCTAGGCTGTAGGTTCACTAGAGCAGAACTGTCATCTGTTTTAACAGAGGCCTGCTCATGACTGGAAACCATGGGTGGTGGTAATAAATGCCTGGAGAAGGATTTGTTGAGGCACTAAATATTGTATTCATTTAACAGTATGCAAGTGTGGAGAAGAATGGAGAATTTTTCATGTCTCCTAATGACTTTGTCACACGGTACCTGAAGATAATTGGAGATGGTTTGCCTAATGCAAACACTGTACAGCTTCTTGCAGGTGTGGTGGATCAGACAAAAGATGGGTAAGTTTTTTTGTGGTTTTGGTTTGGGGGGGGGAATTGTAATTGATTGTTTTATTTTTTTCTTTTTCTGTTGTTCATTTAAAAAAACAAAGCCATTTTTTCAAGCAGTCTGATCCTTGAAGAGCTTGAAGAGTGGGGGGGGGTTGTTTTGTTTTGTTTTTCCCTGCAGATTCATAAAGGAATACAGTATCTTTTAAGTGAAAAGAGTAGAAACATTGTTTTCAACTGAAGTACCATTTAGCAGTGCAAACCATTTTCTGTCTACTATGTATTTTTAATTCATGGAACCTTTCATGTTTGTTGGCTGGCTCTCCTAACTCCTGCTTTTCTTTCCTACCCTGAGTATTTCTGTCTCTGTTTACTTTATGTATCTGTCACAAACACATTCAAATAGAAATCCAAAATAAGTTTAGATGGTGTAGGAAGAGATCCTAGAAAAAAGTGCCCCTGCTTTGTTTTGTCATGGCACTGTTAAAGGTTTTTTGCCGCTGTATTTTTCCTTCAAGAGAGAGGAGGAGCACCTGAGGTATTTAGAGAGCCACTCTGCAGTCTTGGGAAGGCAGAAGTGAAGTTGGTTGCACATGGTTTGCATTTGAAAGGCCGACTTTGCCAATAAGCAAGATTAGCTACCCTTCCATCTTCCTTCTCCCTACTTTAATGAAATCCTAGCTTTTGCTTTTGGTACTTGCCCAGGCAAGCTGTTTCTTCATCCATACGAATTGTTGAACCCTCCCTTTAATGTATCTTTAGAGAAACTTGAGAATAATTAGCTATGGACTTGAAGTGTGTAGTTGTGGCATTTTTAGAAACCAGAAAACTTCAGGCATGACTCATACCAGTGGTTGCAGAGAGTAAAATGTGAGATAAACAAAGCATGACGAGAGAATGCAGTCTTCCTAGGGAACTGATGAAGGTGTAACTGAGAAATTTTGCAGTCCTTGCTGTGCTCTCTTTTCTGCTCAGCCAGTCTCATGTATTTGGCAGCTGGGCACCTTAAACTTTGCAGATGAGTTAATGTGATGATTACTGCTCTGGTAAAAGAATTCTGTAAAAGGTTGTGTTGGTAACATTGATGGCATCAAAAAAGCCATGGCTTCAGATAGCGTTTGACTGAAAATGTTAAACATTTCTCAGATTTCTTTCTATGGTTTGATGCCTGCAAAAACAGCATTTTCCAAATTACATGGCTTCAAATCCGTTTTGTAATAAGAAGATTGAGAACATAATCCATACCTTGTGATTTGGATCTCCCTCACAAACAGAAGCTGGTATCAGGAAGAACAAAATGTAAAACTGTAGCCTATGTGAACTTGTTGACAAGTTGGAATTTCATAACTTGGCGTGATCGTGTAAGGGTTTTGCGGTGTAGTATTGAGGCTTCTAATTGCTGCATTCTGCCGTGGGTAAGGATTGTTTCTGTAATCAACACTGTGCAGTGACAGTTCGTAACGTGTCTTTGGAGAGTCTCTTCTGGTATTCAGGCTGGCTTCCTGTTTAGCTAATATGTAAAAGAATGGAGAAGGTTTGGAAAGTGATTAGCATCCATCTCTCTAACATGGCACTGTGGCATTTCTTGCCATGTGGCTCAGCATTTGTACCTTGTTCTCCTGGTGTTTAAAGTAATTTGCAGAAAAATCATTTGAGGCAAGGGTCAGCTGCTTTTTGGTTCCTGTCAGGAAATCTCCTAAAGACAGCAACAGGATTATTGGTCTTCTTCTGTTGAATACTGCCAACTTGGCAGTCCAGAGCTCCAAGTTTTACAGTGAAACACAAACCAGCTTTTGTCGGTGTTCATTTTTAATAGGCTTCTCAGTGGTTAGAGAGCTCCAAGTTTTACAGTGAAACACAAACCAGCTTTTGTCAGTGTTCATTTTTAATAGGCTTCTCAGTGGTTAGAGATCTACACATGTTCAAGGTCACGAGAGTCTGTTCAGTAATTTAGCATTGCTTCTATTATAAAATAGAAGGTATCTTGCAAGAGCAATGACAAGTTAATTTTGTTACAGTGTTAGTGACTTAAAGTAGTGCAGTTCTGAAAATACTGCTAGGATATTTCCAGAAGCATTTATCCACTGTCTTGGATCCCTCTTTTGCTCTGAAGAAGCAGCTCTTGCTCATGACTGGTGAGCATGACCACTTGTCATGGTCTGAGCCTCCACCAGGGATGTTCCTAGCACTGTTTAGAATGCTTTTTGATTCTTTCTGATTTTGGTAGCAAGTTAGCTGTATGTACCAAGTGTAATCAGTGTGAAATACTTAACTGCCTAAGTACACCGGTGAAAGGCAGACAGCACAAGAACGCCTGACACATGAGCTGGGCATATAGATGGGCAAAGAGTTTCTTACCCAAGAACTGAAGAAGCTCTGAGTGTGAAATGAAAAAAACCATAGTTCTTAGATATAATCTCACAGTGGTTACTGTAAACAAAATCTCATGTAAGTCTAGCCCAATTCCTGCATAGCCAGAGATTAAGGATTTTAGGGCCTACATCAGCTACTGTTGTTGTGACAAAAGTACAAGACCTCTTAAGGCATACTCCGTTGTTCAATGAATATCCGTTGCTATGGGAGCAAGTTTTGCCTCCATCTTAAGCCAGGGCAGAGGTTTATTTGATGGTGGGCTTTCCTGCTGTTCTCTTATGGAGGCATGTTTTTAAGGTTTCCTCTAAGAAAAGGAAATATGTTCCTTGCTGATGGCCAGACCTTTCAAAGTAGTCAACTGGTAATAACATAGATTTTAATAAGTGTTATATTGTGTGGTTGTTGTTTGTATGAAGCAAATTGAAGAGCCTGGTTCCTGGCCTTAAGCTTCTTACTCCTAATCTTAGTTTAAAAAAAAAAAAAAAAAAAAAAAAAGGCTTCATTTGGCCTCAGCTGGATCAGAAATTTCCCCAAAATACAGTAGTTTTCTAAAGGCTTATCAGCAACAGGCCAGGCATTTTCCATGCTGCCTACTGTAATACCGTTTTTCAGATTTTTGTTGTACTTTTAAACATCTGCCTAACAAAATAAGTATTTACTGCACGTCTCTGTTTGGACTGTAGTAACTAACACTTTACTGAGAAATACTATATGCTTTATTTTTAGAAAGGACAAAGTATTCAAAAATAACACTTGGAAATGCCAGTATTTTCCATTATTATTGGATATAAATGTATCCTCTAATGCACCAATTTACACTATACTTAGTTTACCTAACTTGTAGTGAAAAATTATAGATGTAGCTTCAATTTGTGTCCCATTATGTTACCATGTTTAAATTGCTGATACAGTAAAAACATCTGCATTGATTTCGGAAGAAAACCTCTTTATCATTACATTTGTAGGTATTATTAGAGCAGGTGATGGCTTTTTTTCTTTGCGTAGCTACATGCAGACTTTCTCTGGTGGGAATATGTTGTGTTTATGGGGTGTCCAGATACCATGGGTGTGAGCATGGAAGAGAGAGTAATAAATAGTGGTTTTACTGCACCATACCCAGTTGTTCTGTTTAGACTGGTGCTCTTGTATGTGGATGCTTTTAAAATATCAAGATTTGAACCTTCTTGAACAAATTATGCAGTATTGGCTCTGGTAATGAGGATGTGAAGATGAAGGAAAACTTTGACTTATTTGGGTGGAATATCTTCAAAACTGAAGTAAAATTTAATAAACATTTCAGCTTCCTCTCCTTGTGCTGTTAAAATCACTAGGTTTTTCTCTGCTTTTGTAACATAAATGGCTACTTGTTTAGGTATATGAAATAACTCTTAAGTAGTATATTGAAGTCCATGTTAACATGTGCTGTTTAATGACACCTAATGATATTCACTGAAGGGTTATGTTAAACCCAAAGCGGTGATGCTAAACTGGAGAGAAAACGTGTTACCCAGGCAACTACCCTTGTGCAGTATAGAGAAGTGAGCATATGGCTATGTAGTACACATTTTTTCAGCTTCTTTAAGCATTAAGAATCACACGTGTAATTGACTGAAAAATTACTGCTCAGTTACTGTATTGTATGGTCATAATAGAAGTAAATGAATACGTCGTTGTTAGAATAGATCTGTTGGGAATCACTAGCAGGCTAGTCTACTTAGGGAGCAAAAATACAATAAGAAGAAAATAGCTGGTTTAATTAACATGTAAAAATTGGGTTAATTTGAATTCAGCTGGCACAGCAGATATTAATGTCTCTTCTTTAACAGTCTGACTAGAACCACACAATTCGTACACTTTTAATCTTTCTAGTCCTATGAATAATTGTTTTTCAAAATGGGTATAGGTTTATTTTAAGCATTTATCTGTGACTTACTAGGGGGGTTATTGCTTCCAAGTACTGAAAAAAAAAATGCTTCTACCAGTATAAAATCTTGTAACAGTGTTAATACAAAGAGTTTTAATCAAACCCAGGCCTAGTAACATAGAATATATTCTTAACATGGTGCTGGTATTCTGCTGGGATAGGTGCTGTATTTCTTTTCTGTGCTGTCATCACTGTATTGTGATCTGTTGATAAGGACATGTGCAGGTTATTTCACACCAAAAGCAGCTTTAACAAAATGATGTTGGCAGAGATTTTAAATTTATAATTCCAAACAATCCTATTCTAGAGTCTTGTCACCTACTGTCTTTTTATAATGTATTATAAAAAAATAATTATAAAAATATTATACATTGTCATGTATTATAATCTTTGGGACAGAACTCAGTGCATTGGATCTGTTTACTGTTCTGTTAGGTATGTAGCCAATAATAATAAATAATAATAGCCTTTTATAGCTGGTAAGTCACACTGTAACAGTAAATATGCATGGATACAAAACTGAGTATATTGTGATATATTGGTTTAAAATTGAAGGAAATGTTACTTTTGAAAAAAATTCTTTTGGCTTAGAAGGGATGGAAGTTTCTTCCTTTGAAAGACAGAGTATCTGTGTAGTCTGTGTCTAACAGCGGTGAGTACCAAGAGCTCCCAAGGACTTTAAAGGACTGATGAATTGCTCGTGTGCTAACATGTGCATATGTAGCAAGGCACAGATTTCTTTGCCAGTAAAGCTTAAGGCATTCTTGTATGTTTGCTGGCATCATTAATTGTGAGTTTAATCTTAAGAATACCTGAGGAGGTTTCTTTTTATTTACTGCTTGCACTGTGTTGTAATTTATGGTGGCAAGCTCCCAGAGTTAATTATCTGTTAGACCATTTCATACTCTACATTTCTTTTATTTATTGCATGTATATTGAGGGAGGTAGTGTAGAACAGCTTTTAGACCTTCTCTGTGCTGTGCTTTTTTTTAAAAAAGGTCCTCTTTTATTCATCTTCTCATATTTTTATGTTCCTCATGGAAGTCAACTTGTTATCTTGTGGATGTTTGGCTGCTGATGTGCAGCAAGCACACTTCAAGTGTTGATCTAGGAAAGCCAGTAGATGTAATCTTTTTAGACTTCAGCAAAGCTTATGATACAGACTCTCATAGTCTCCTTCTCGACAAAATGTCCAGCACACAGCTGAATAGCCCTGCTAACTTGATGAGTGAGTGACTGGCTTACAGGTCAGGCAGAAAGGGTTACAGTGAATGGGGTGACATCAGGCTGGCAAGCTGTCACTAGGGGGGTTGTGCAGGGCTCCATCCTTGGCCCTGTGCTCTTCAACATCTTCATAAGCAACCTTGATGCAGGACTCATAGGGATACTAAGTATGTTTGCCGACTGCTGACATCCTCAAGGGCATGGAGGCCCTGTAGAGACATCTCAACAAGCTAGGGAGATGTGCCTACCCATCAATCACCAACTGTATGAAGTTTAACAAGGGAAAATGCTAGATTCTGCACCTGGGTTGGGGCAACCTTGGATGTACAGACAGACTGGGGAATGAGATGCTGGAAAGCAGCACTGTGGAAAGGGACCTGGGGGTCCTGGTTGACAGAAAGTTAAATGTGAGCCAGCAGTGCCCTGGCAGCCAGGAGGGCCGCCCGTGTCCTATGGGGCACCAGGCACAGCATTGCCAGCCAGGCAAGGGAGGGGATTGTCCCACTCTGCTCTGCACTGGGGCAGCCTCACCTGGAATATTGTCTGCAACTTTTAGTGCTACAATATAAAAAAGACATTAAACTGTTAGAGAGTGTCCAAAGGAGGACAACAAAGATGGTGATGGGCCTTCAGGGGAAGCTGTATGAGGAGTGGCTGAGGTCACTTGGTCTGTTCAGCCTGGAGGAGACTGAAGGGAGACCTCATTGTGGTTTCAGCTTCCTCACAAGGGGAAGAGGAGGGGCAAGTACTAAACCCTTTACTCTTGTGACCCGTGTCAGAATTCAAGCAAACAGCATGAAGCTGATTTCAGGGAGGTTTAGGTTAGATATTAAAAAAAGATTTTTCACTCAGAGTGTGGTTGGTTACTGGAACAGGCTTCCCAGGGGAGCGGTCACAGCACCAAGCTGGTCTGAGTTCAGGAAGGACAGTCCTCTCAGGTACATGGTGTGACTCTTGGGGATGGTCCTGTGCAGGGCCAGGAGTTGGACTCCATGATCATGATGGGCCCCTTCCAACTCGACATATTTTCTGAATTCCCGTAAAACAGGTGACTGGAAATTGCTGTATAGTCATGGGTTGTCATAACTTGATGGAAAAAATTATCTTTTCCAACTTATGCAAACTCTTAGTTCTTCACTGTTATTGCATACTGAGTAGAAGTTTTCATTGAACCGGCTGCAGTATCACTTTGGATCAAAGTCTTAAGGATATAGTTATTTTCTGTTAAAAAACCCCTGGGTTTATGTGTGTTTCTTGACATTGGATACACTGAATTTTGTGCTTTTCAGAAATAATCCTTGTTCCCCAGCTGCTGCTACATGAATCCATTAAAGCTACATGCCTGCTACACTGACATAAAGCAGCCTTAGAGACAACAGTTTTAACTATCCTGCTAGTAGGCCCTGCCACCACATAGTTGGAGATGATTCTAAACTCTACAGCCTAGACATTAAAAAAGCAGCAAAACAGAAGAACAGTTGGCCTTTGCCTCTTTAAGAATAGGAGTTTGATCTCTATTTGAACTCTTGGGTGTGATGCAGAGAAATTAAAATGTTCAGGGTCTTTGCTGTATCAAACCTACTGCTGGAAACAATGCCAAGTTGTCTAATTATGTATTTCTGCTTATGAACTAACTTCTGGAAGGACAACTCTGCTTTTATCTATGCCCTACTGTGCTAGCACATTAGGAACCTGGCTGTAATGATGAATTTGAATAAACTGCTCTTGGGCTGAGGAAGAACATGCAGACTACTGATTGAAATTTGTGACTCAACATGCAGGACTGGAGGGCTGTGATGGATGACTAATAAGTTGCTAGCAAACTGATAACACATTCTGATCAGTTCCTTCTGAAGTGAATGGTAGCATGTAGGTCTTGAATGGATTTGCTTTCCAAAAGTGCTGAGTCTTGAGGGAAGTTACTTATGTCTTTATTGGCTCTGTCTTGCCAGTGGAGGGAGGTAGGCTCCCCCAGAGGGCAGTTCAGTTAGACATTAAAGCTGAGGTGAGTAGCCATGCTGAGTGTTTTGCTTATTTTATGTTCTGTTGTGACTTGCCGAGAGGAATAATGCCTTATTCAACAGACATTTCCGTTTAGTGATATAAAGACTTCCTGACAGCATTGGGGATAGGGCATTTTAGGATAAATTTTAATCCTTGCTGAATACATTTTGAACACATTTTTGGTTATGGTCTTATTTATTTTGTGTAATCAATATTATATTGTATTTCAATTTTCTGCAAGCAAGTTGGTTTCATAGCTATTGTTTTTTCCTTCATCCCTTAGGTTGATATCCTTTCAAGAGTTTGTGGCATTTGAATCAGTCCTGTGTGCTCCAGATGCATTGTTCATAGTAGCCTTTCAGCTGTTTGACAAGACTGGCAAAGGAGAAGTTACTTTTGGTAAGGCATTCTTAATGTAAAAACCCCTACCTATGCCAAACTGTTTCACCTAGGAGACAGTGATTGGTAGCAGAACTACACTAATGCCAAGCAACTTTATGTCTGTACTTTTTAAATCATTTATATGTGCACAGTATGAAGCCAAGGTCATCGTCATAGTTTCCGCTGGAGGACTGGTCACTTCTCTTTTTCTCTTCCCCAACATGCTTTTGCAGGTTCAGATCAGCAGTGATAGGTGACTGTGGGAAATGACTATAAAACTGCCAGGAGGTTGCCAGAAGACCTGGGTGAATGTTTGGTTTGAAATAGTTACCCTGAATTATTCTTTTGTTTAAATTGGCTATATTTCAAGCTGGCTGACTTTTAAGGCTTAAAACTGTATTCAATGAGATTTTACAGTAATGATTAATTATTATTGTAAAATTGATTACTTTACATGCCCTCTGCCGTTCCTCCCACTTTAAAATTCAGCTGTGCATTGGAAGTGTGATGTTTGCACTGATAATGAGATACACTGAGACCAGTTTAAAACTTGATTAAGAGGACTGTTTATTTCTAGATATCCTAGAGATAGCTTTTGATATCTGCAGGGCTATCTCCCACCTGCCTAATGATAAGGGCCATTCAGTCTGAAACAGGGATTCAGAATTTAGCAGTTGCACTAATTTCTGATGTTGAGCTTGCACTTGAAAAAGTATGGGGAATTTTTTTGCTGAGTACTGACACTGGATAAAATTGCTATTTCTAATCTGCTACATTTGGATGTGGTTATTCCTATATATCAAGTTTGTTTGTTTGTTAAACAGTTCTAAGTAAATAGAAAATTTGATGACATTGACACTTTGTCTTTCAAAAATATATGTTTCACACATCCATTGCCTTTTACTGGTGTTTCCTGCACATCTTATGCTCAGTTAAAAAAGCTCTTTTCTTTCCATTTGAACTAACAAGATTCTGTAACCATTGCTTGAAGCATCACTGTATCCCTTCTACCATCTCCAAAAGTCTGTGTTAGAAGTTGAGGCTGGTGAGAAGACTTTCTGTCTCTTCTTGTGTCTATTTTGGTTTTTTATTATTTTGGTAGTATGTTGAGGGTGTGACAGATGTGCTTTTTGTGTGCAATATTTCAGAAATTACTGCAGTTGCAAAACAAATTTCAGAAAAAAATTCTGCAGATCATAACCTTGATGAAGGAAGTATTTTGTACCTAATATTTTTGTGTATGTATGTGGACAGAGAAGCAGTGAGAGATTCCATTTTTTTAAAACAGGAAGGAATGCATATTTTACTAGGATTTTGTTCCAGTGAAGGCAGACCAGAGTTCCTGGAATGCCTGTGATGTGCAGTTTCTTGTCTGCGTAAGAGCCCCCGGTTGCTTGGAGCACTCATTAATAATCTGGGAAGAACTGTATTCGTTTGATCTGAATGCTGAATCAGTCCTACTTAATTTTTTAACTCTTGGCATTCTTGTTCCTATTTTTCCTGCTGTCAAATGCTTCCCTTGGGGTTTGACACAGTGAGTCAAAGGATTTGTTCGGCATTTGAAGTTCATTGAAGTCCTTCTAGTGATGACAGAAAATCGCATGGCAGACTGTATTTAAGGTATTTGAAAGAGGAGACATGCCAACATTGACAGAACCTCAGCTTTTGTTTAATGCCCTCATCTCCCCTTTTGAAACTGTAGATGCATTTGTAACTTCTGTGTTGTACCTTGTGGCTACCACTCCAGCAGATGGCTGGACTGGGGAAGATGGAAGAGCTGTCTCAGTGTTGTACATTCTCAGTAGAAATGGTTAACCTTTAGACAGGGCTAGTTCCTTATTTTCTATCACAAAGAGGAAAAAAAAGAATTTTATTTTCCTGCTATTATGAAAAAAACCTAATATTTTCATAAATACATTATTAAAATACTATTCTGTAGCTTTGCGACTCAATGTCTCAGTCACGTGTCTTTGAGGCTAATTATGAGATCTTTTTCCATTCACTTGAATGAGAGTGGTATCAAGTCCTTATCAAGGTTAGGAGACTTTAAATAGGGGTTTTGTATACTGTGGAATTACAGTGTGAAAGGAACAGAAGAATAGGGAAAGGATAATTTTTCAGTATACTGCTGTTAGGTGTAGTATCTCAGGGCACTCATTTTAAGTCTGTATCTCATTTTATTGTTGTAAAGAAGCAGCATGGCTTATCTATGCAGTCATTGTCTTTCTGTACACTCAAATGATGATATAAATATTTTAGCTTATACCAAGCAGAATAGTTAACAGCAGTGAATTTTACATTTTGTACCATGCAAATCCATCCAACTCTTACTCTTTCACAGGTGCACTTGGCTTGGCATCTTTGTTAAATGAATTAATAATGAGCTTTATGCTAATGAATTTTTACACTGAATGTGAGGTCCAGGCTGTGGATATTCAGAGAAATGTTCTGGGTAAAGAAGTTCCAATTTAACACTTTACACTTACTTCTCTTGAAAAATGCTGCACTCTTACTTTAGCTTCTGGTTTGGAAATGGACTTTCATTTTATCCATACGTTGACATCTCTGCAATTTTAAATGTTTCATTTCTTTCAAGTTGCAAGTTACCTGTATCTGGTTCTTTGACAGAGCTATTACCTATTTAAAAGGGCTGATATGCAAGCAGTATGGATACATGGGGGGAGTGGGAAGTGTTTCTAGTTTATTGCTTTTTGAGGTGAATTAAATGGCCACTAGTAAATTAGTGGCTAGTGGCAGATTGAGACTATACCTGGCTATTGCATCGTGTTGTAGATTTACTTTCTGCTGAAGTGTCAAAGCTTTGACAGTTTGTAAGGAGTTAAAGCTCTCAGCAGGAAAGTGAGAGGAAGTTTAGCTGGCTTTTAAATTCGAGGCAAAGAGCAAACCATTGCTTCTTACTGTTGAGTGTTGACAGGCACATAAAAGCTGATAATGTAAGTCCAGGGGTTTAAGAGACTTAGTAGAGTTGCTTTTTTGTCGTATGACTGTATTTTAATGCCTCATTAAAGAAGCAGAGCCCTTTGAAATTCTTTACTAGATGGCATTTTAAAATGGTGAGATGGTTGGGTAAAAAAGTGTTTAAAAACTAAGTCATTGTAACCTTCATCTTTAATTTTGGATGGGTAAAATACGTGATGGTACCAAACAGTTCTAATCTGTGAATAACACAGCAGTGAAACCCAGAAACTTGAACTTTGCTTTTCTGATACCAGTTCTCACAAGCCCTAGTGAAGGGCAAAATAAGTGTTGTCCATTTGATTTTGCTAAGAGAGTAAGGCAAGACACAGTAAGAGCTGTGGTTGCCTGAGTCTGTGCTGCCAACCAACCATTATTGAACTTGCTTTAAAGATTTTAATTCTGATTTGTATTAAACTAGAATTACCCACCAGACAGAAATTCTTGCTCTTGTACTTAAAGAAAAGGAGCTGTGGTATAGTGTGTGGTTTTATGGTTTTGGTTTTCTTTTTTAGAGGTCCTCTAATTCAATCTGAAGCTGTTTCAAAATGGATGCTGTGTTGTGCTGCTTTGAGAAATATGAGTATGCTGTAAAATGTCAGTCCTTTAATTAAAAAAACCCTAAAAACAACAAACAACAACCTCCCCCCAAAGCCAGCAAAAACATGAAGGAAATTGGGAACCCAAGCCCAAAATTTTTGTTTGTTAAATGTAGCAGCTGCAGATTCGAGCATTGTATTTTGCTTTTTTCTCTAAACAAGGCTTTATTGGCATGCAGACAGCAGCTATTGTGGGTCTCTGCTTCTGTTATTAATTATATCAGTACATTTCTTAGATAAACACATTAATTAAGGTTACATATTACTAAGCGCTCCTGTTTGCTGATACCTGATACTTGAATTGCCTGAATACTTGTTTGTAAATTTTCTGAAAGGGCATAGCTCTTAAGAGAGTTTTAAATAACTCCACAGCTATTGTGATGAGCCTCAGAGTTTTTTTCTTCTATGATAAGCTCTGATATTTTTTTAATATACAAAAATGATTACAGAAGTTTCATAGTTGCTTTCATGACCAAAGAATTCTGATTGTATGACATAGCTTTTGCTTTTGTTACAGAGGATTATTTGTTTTATGCTTTGCACTGCAATTGCTGGTATGACTTGGTTCTTCTTAAGGGATCTGTAACTCTTTTTATCTCTTGCACAACACCTAGCTGAGTGATGCTCAGCCTGGTACACTGAATACCATGTAAAGCAGTGAAAAGCTAAATCTGAACCAACAAAAATTGCTGTGGCTGTAGGCTTTGATCTCTTGATAAACTGCAGTATTTAGTATTTATCCGTGATACTTCCATTACTGGTTCAAATTGCCTTGAAACCAGTTGTAGCTAGTGATGTGTTAGCTTACACATCACAGCTTCACCTATGCAGTGAAACATTTGCTGATTTATAAATGACAGCTGCCTAGATATGATGGATCCAGTGGCAGCATTACAGATGCGAAATCTGCTTAGTCTCTGATGTTACTTGTACAACATTGGATTTTGCACAAATAATTGCCAGTTTTAATTACAAGAGGATGTAAAGTAGACTTCTTAGTATATTTATTTTCTTCAAAACAAATTTTGAAATCTTCTCATCAGACTATTTTTTGAGAATCTCATTTCTAGACATATGTCAACTTGGCAAGTTTTTGTTTTATTTTTTTCTTTTAACTAAAATGTTATGTGACCAGGCAGACTTGCATGAAAGCATCTTAAGTAAAACAGAGCCTATTTGGATACACAGTGAATCTGTCATTCTAAGTATTAGGAGAAGTTTTGTCCTAGTACTCTGGTTTCATTTGGTCTAGAAAATGCAATTGAGTTTTCTAAATCATTCAGAACTGAAGTTCAGTTTCAGTTTGTTCTTTGTTGTTAGTTTTGTTCTGTTGTTTTGTTGGGGATGGTAAGAGAATCATCAAACAATTCAGGTTGAAAGAAATTGTGGCAGCCATATGGTTCAAACTCTTGCAGTGCCACCATCAAGGCCAGTTGTTTGAGGGGAAATATCTAATCAATGTTTTAAATAATCTCTGAGGCTGGAGATTCTACAGCCTCTATGAGCAAGCATCTCCCAGTGTTTGTTCACTATTATAGTGGAAAACTAAATTTCTGAGGCCTGGTTGGGATTGCTAGAGTTCCAGCTTGCATCCATTGCCTCTTGTCCTTCCACTGTGCATCTCTGTCTTCTCTTCACCTGTTGGGTAGCTGTAGACAGCAATGAGCTCCTCCTTTAGATCTCCCATCTCCAGGCTAAGAAAACCCCATTCCATCAGCCTATCTATGAAAGTCACATGCATCATCCCTCAGCTGCCTTGTATGGAGAAAATAGATGTGATACTGTTTTTGTTAGCAGGCTGTACTGTTTACCTTGGTGAAAATGATCTGGTTTTGTTGGTTGGTTGGTTGATTAGTATTATTATTATTACTCAGGGCAAGGGGAGTAAATTTATTTTTTATGCCCACAGGAGGCCTAGTGCTTTTCAAACTTGAGGTCTTAGGGTGCCAGCAGTTTGTTGCTAATTTCTGATGAGGCCAGGAAAGGTAATAAAAAAGTGTAAGGCTGTTGCCAGTAAACTGAAATTATGGATAGCCACAGTTCAAGCAGAAATATTTTTAAGGGATTGCATTCTGAAAAATTTCTGAAAACATTTTAAGTAAGCAAATGATATAATATTCCATGTGTAAATTCATGTTATTCCCCCTTATGTACAGCCATGACAGAAGAAGCAGACAGGTTTGAATCCAGAGTCTTACTTGCTGAAGGTGATGGTACTATTTTTTTTGGGGGGAGGTTTGTGGTATTTGCAGTATTTAGCACAGGTACTAATAGAGTGCTTGAGTATCTCAGTCAAAAATTCAGGCCAAGTTGAACAGGATGCTGTATGGATATATCATGAGAAAGTGAATTAGTAGTTTTCAGAAGTGACAAGAGCACAAACAACCAGAGCAGGGGGAAGGTAAGAGGATAAAAAAGGCAACAATTTCAGCAGATTTGTGAAGTTGAAGCTTATCATGGATTTTCTTGATTGGGAAGAATCATGAAGGCACAAGCATGTTTTGTATGATAGTCTTTTCATTAATGTGAAGTTAATCTGCGAGACTGCTGTGTCCTTGTTGAAAAGTTTGGCTACTGAATTATGTTCAGTAGCTAGCATCTCTGTCCTGAAAGAGAATGCATGGTGAACTGGGATTGGTACTGCACTTTATGGTTTGCTGTGGGTATTTTGGAGGTTCTGTTTGGTTGTTGTCTTCTTTATAGTCTACTTACAACATTTGGTAGACATTTATTTACCAATACTGGTCTTCATCTCACCTCTGTGTACAACAGGTGCTGTACAACCTTTGTTGCTTCTTCCAGACACAAAATGGTTGTGGTTCACATCTGAACAGAAGTGACCAGTTTTAGTGGGAGACTCCAGCCTCCTGCTTCTCCTCACTGCTGTGGATGCTGGCACTCCACTGGGGCTGTCGCAGTACAGTCTTTTTTAATGCCTGAGAGTGTGCCGAGTTAACCAATGCATTTTCTAAGAGCAGCTCAACAAGTATCATAAGCTTTTGTTTCTCACTGATGGGCTCCAGATGTTGGTATGTTATCTGAAGGTGAAAAAACATTGTGAGGGCATCCATTTTTTAATATATGTGGACCTTTATTTCACTTCTTTAATGATCAGCTTTTATTGCAAAAAGAACTACCCTGATTTTTGGAACTTTTAAAGTGACATATGAGTGTTTTCTGAACAACTGAATGTAGGTACATGGGAATATCAGATTGGCATGTGTATGTTGCGTGGTATCTTGTCAAAGATGTTGAAGAGCTGCTTGGAAGATATTCCAGTCCAGTCAGTTAAAAATTCTCTTTTTACAGAAGACCAACTATAGATTTCTACTGTTGACTATAATGGCTCCAATTTTAGAAGATAACAGAGCACGTCCAGTTGGTGGGATAGTTCAAGAATACTACATGCTCAGAGGGCTAAAATATTGTGCTTTCTGCTTCATGAAAAAAGGGTGGGAAAAGGTGGGAACACACCAATTTGAGAGTCAATTTCAACTGTATGAGGTCACATTTTGGTTAACGGAGTAACTAACTCTTTGGCAAGCTGAGGGTCAGCCGTCTGTATATCCCATTGGAAAAAAAAGCCCAGCATGAGTATTAGGCAGCACTTGGGGAGGCACCAAAAGCTTCAACACCAGAACATACTTAAAACCATGTCAGGAACAGTATACCACTGTAAGCTTGTTTTTTATTAAGATTTTTCCTCATCCCATTTTCAAACTGGCCTGGAGTTGCAGATTAGAAAGTTGAAACTTCATCAGGTTCTAAGAGCCAGAAAAGTGTTTTGTTATTACAGATTTTAATATAAAATTTCAGGTAGCAAAATACACATATTTTTGTGGTGTGTGTAATTTAGTTTTCTAAATTGGAAAATCTGCTGTTACCTAGCAGTTAATGACTATTTTTTCCTAACATTTGGAATTCAGGACCTGATTTGAGAAGCTGATAAAAGAAAACAAAACTGAGAATATGCTAGAAGTGCTCAAAGCGAAAATTACAGTTTAGATAGGTTTGAGGGAAGATAATTAGACATTTTAATTGAACTAAAATAGTTTTATACTAATACAGTACTGTTGTGGGAGTACATTTTGTGGTGTATTTGAAATTGAATTATTTAAGTGAGGGAAAATGTATGTTAATGCTTTGCAAGAAAGTGTTGGGGTTTTTTAAATATCTATCCAAGTAAAATAGCTTTCAAAGACATAGAGCTCTCAAATCTCTGCTGGAAAGCAAAGTGTAAAGTTCAGGGTTAATTTCTTTGAGCTAGGAGTTTGCATTTATAACTTTGATTGGTATATTAAATTGCTGTAGGAAACAAAGATGTGAATTCTGAAGTAAATTCTTTATTGCTGGACAACTACAATGAAATTAGCCCCTGCCGGTGTGAAAAAAAAAAGGTATTGATTCAGTCTGAATTCTGAAAGTCCTGTATTTTTACATGTCCGTGATAGGGATAACAGAAATGAGTCCAAATGATGATTTCATTTGCCCACATGGGGCATTGAATTTGATATTCAGCTTTGGTTAAACACAAGCAACACTGGCTTATGTTAAGCAGCAAAATTCAGCACTAGTCCACAGTTGGACTAGTTCAATATAATTAAATTGGTTGAAATTACATTTTTATTTTTTGAGTTAAATTTTGTCTTTGGGAATTTTCTCCGGATTTGGAGGAACTAGTCCTGTGGAAAAATAAACACACAAAGTTATCAAAATAAGTGAATTCTGGGGATTTTCAGGTGTTTGTATACAAGTGTATATGTGTAGCCACATTTTTCAGGGGCAGGTGAAACTTAGAATAATAGTGATACCACATGATAGTGCACAGATAAATTGCACTGACCTGTGCTGCTTTTTTCAAACCACCCCCACTTTGAGTTGTGTTATACACTCCCATTATCTTCAAATGATGTGCTTCATTTCTACTCTACTAGCTTTACTTTGAGTGTTCTACTACTTTCTTTGTAATATTTTAAAGAAGAAGTAACCTAATTTAATGTCTTTTTTTTTAACATTCAAAATTGCAAAAAAGGTTGTGGTCCATGTTTTGTGAGGAACTAAGAGGAAATGAAAATACAGGGCTTCTAACCTGTGGAAATTTCAGGGCTTCTAACCTGTGGAAAAAGGTGGCTGTGACAGCCCTTCCTGATCTTAATGCTTTATTGAGGGAAGTTGGAGGGGTGAGTACCTTTCCTTTGCTGTCCTTACTAATGAAATTATTCCAATGTGTTATTCAGTTTACTGCATGGCCACCATAAAACCATTTCAACTATTTCCTTAACAAAGCAGCAGGGAGATGAAGAAGGTGATTGTAATGCTTGTACTTCCAGAGTGTTGTTCCTCTTCTACATAAGTAGGGGTAAATGGAAAACCCTGTCAAGTACTTGGACTACCTATCATTCCACATCTTATCTGAACAGATGTGATACTGATATACTTTTTCCAGAATAAAAGTCATCATTATCAAGGATGGAAATATATTCTAACTAGCTGTGAATTTGAAGTTCACAACAGTAAATAAAAACCCAAGAAAACAAAACAAAACCAAACCAAACAAAACCCCACAAAACAAACAATAAAAACCCCCCAAAAAACCCACCAAAAAACCCAAAACAAACCACCAAACAAAAATAAGCCAAGCCAAATCTTGGATAAATCTCAACAATTCCAGTAAAATAAGATAATACACAGAATTATTACTTGATTATGTCTGACATACATATATATAAATATATGTATGCACCTGTCTCTGTACACATATGCTTTTACACAAGTTTATTGTTCTTCCAAAATATCATAAGTAAAGCAAGCCTGGCAGAAGGCAGGCTTGGCAGAGCAAGGATCTACTTTGGAGGCAAAAAAGATGTATGTTCAGTCCGTTCTTCAGAGAAAATTCATGTGGCCCAAGCTGATCTGGAGTTGAAGCTGGCCAAAAATATGGGGGACAAAAAAAATATTTTTGAATATGCTAATAGCAAAACACAGTCCAGAAATAACATTGTCTCATTACATAATGAGAATGGTTATGTCACAAGCAGGGACATAGATAAGGCAGAGATGTTTAACAGTTTCTTTGCTGTTGTCTTCAACATGGATGATGAGCTAAGGGGGTCTCAGGGCCCTGAGCTGGAGAACCATAGGACCAGAGGGAATGGCATGAAACTGTGTCAGAAGAGATTTAGGTTAGATAATAGAGAAAGTTTCTTCACCCAGAGAGTGATTGGGCACTGAATCAAGCTCTGCAAGGAAGTGGTCATAGCACCAAGCCTGACAGATTTCCAGAAGCGTTTGAACACTTGTGGAATGAGCTTGTGGTACGACTCCTGGGGTTGCTCTGTGCAGGGCCAGGAGATGGACTTCAGTGTTCATTGTGAGTCCCATCCAACTCAGGATATTCTACTATTCTGTGATTTTTCTGTGTCCAGAAGCATCAGGAGCTGGCTGCTCCACCAGACTGACAACCCTGGTGTGAGTGAGGGTGCCAAGAGGCTGGTTCCTGGGCACAGCTCTCCCTGACAAGGAATGCAGTCCCATACTACCTGAGCATAGACAGAAAAAGCAGGTCTAGTGACAGTGACCAGGGTCAGCTAGACATGTCCATAGGGATGAGGGAGGTCCGAGGTAAGGCTGGGGAGCTAAATCAGGGGGTTGGGGTCACTGAGGTGTTAGCGTCCCTACAGCAAAACTCATGAAGAGAGATTAAGACCTGCGATAAGGCTTCTTCCAGCTCTTCCTCCTGCAGTGTTATGCCTGGACCTATATACCTCATGTTTGTGCATGAGGAAGAAGCTGTCATGGGGAAGAAGTTGTAGAACCTGGTGTTGTACTCAGGATCACGAAGCTTACGGAAAATGTGGAATTGTTTCAAGTGGCCAGTGAGAACCAAAGCCTGTGGAAATCATTCTGTCCTCATCTCTCCTGAACCTGAGGTCAGGTGGTTGGTAAAGTGCTGGGGTTTCCTAGTTGTAATATTGAAACAGCTACTCTCATCAAAGCAAAATTGTTTTCTTCTTTTCAGGAGGTAGGTAGTTCATGTTCTTTACAGAAGTTGCTATTAGAAATATAAAGGTAATGTCATTTTTTCTCAAGGCCCAGGGCTTTGGTACACATTTTCTCTAGTATGTTCAAATAATTTAATTGTGTAAAGGAATAAGATATGTAAAATGTATAGATTTTGTATAAAATAGAGCTGAGGATGACAAGGTTTCTGCAAAAATGTTATGACTGTTTTGTAAGATCAGGGGATTTTGGTAGATGATCATGAAATTTTTGAGATTCTGTTGAGACTGTGTTAACTTTACTGGGCTTAATGATGACAGCATGTGAAAAATATATTTCCAAAATATGTTTGAAAAATATTCTTGGAAAATAAATAATTTGAAAGAATTTCAGATTTAATATGTCAGATACTTATGGACTATACCCAGTAAAGACTTTAGTAGTGTGTTCTGTTAAGTGACTTTCCTTAGATACAAAATACAGTGGAATAATGACTTTCAGAGTTTTCCTTTTAAAATCTAAAATTTATAAATCCAAATTTCGCTTGGAGAATATTGGTTGTCCTTGTTGTATCAAGAGTGTCTGTAGTTATTCCAAAGCATGCTTTATTTCTATTTTACTTCTTAATCCCAGGAAATGGAATGTCATAGGAATGAAAGTGGAATGGAATCACAGGAATGAAAATGTGAATGCAGCCTCCTTGTTTGTGCAATAAGCATTTAAACATACACATCAGTACACTGCAGAGAAGAAGGTCCCCAGGACTTAAAGGACCAAAAACCCCCACTGTAAATCAGCAGGCAGATCACCTGGAGGGAAAATAAAACAACTCTTTCATGCAGTGATCAGAAACGAATGGCAAGGTAGCTATTTTTTAAGTTAGAGACCGTGGAGGGACAAACAATTATTTGTTTCAGAACCTTGCAATTTATTTTAAAATTGAGTTGCAAAGTTGAATTTTTTGAAAGATTGATAAAAGTGACAGCATGGATTTCTGAAAATGAGTGTTTAAAATCTTCAAACTGTTGTTTGTTTTGCTTTCTGACAGCTCTGGTTTAAACAATGCAAACACGCAAATGTTGTATTTTTGCTAGCTTTAGATTGATTTTTTTTGCTGTTACAGCTCTTGACATTGAAGCATTAACATTTTTCTTCTTTAAAACTAAAGCAATTAAACAGTGTTCTGAACTGAATTTTAAAGCTTCCATTTACCAGATATTTTGATAAAATACTTGTTTAGGATCAAAGCACAGTTGTCCAGAGAGGTTGTGGAATCTCTGTTGTTGGAGAATCAGTAGAAGCACAGTAGGCAATCTTCCAAAATCACAGATTGGGTCCGGTTGGAAGGGACCACAGGGGGTCATCTAGTCCAACCTTCTTGCTTAAGCGGGGTCATCCCAGACCACATGGCACAGGATTGTGTCCAGATGGTTTTTGAGTATCTCCCATGAGGGAGACTCCACAGCCTGTCTGGGCAACCTGCTTCACTGCTCAGACACCCACACAGTAAAGAAGCTCTTCCTCATGTTCAGGTGGAACTTCCTGGTAAAAATTGGGCCCAGTATTGAACCTTGGGGAACGCCACTAGTGACAGGCCTCCAACTAGAGCCTGTGCCACTGATTATGACCCTCTGGGATTTCAAAGTTCCCTTACCCTGATGCCCTGAATCAGAAGTTCATGGGGGGTATTTGAACCTCAATCTGGCCATGGCCCTGAGCAACCTCTTCTGGTTGGACTTTCTTTGACTGGTGGCTGGACTCCAGATGTCCTTTCCATTACAAATTATTCTGTAACTCTGAAATAGGTTCTTTTAAAAAAAAGTCTAAACGGACATAATAACTCCTAGCTACTGAAGCACACCTCAGCTCCTCTGTGTTTAGCAAAGTGACTTGTGGGTAGCTGTGGAACTTCCAACTGCAGGTTTAATGCAAAACTCCATTTTTTTCATTGTCCATTTTTTATTTTAATACTGAAATTAGATAATTAGAGTGAGTTCTGATACAAAATTCGATACCTTTTGATGGTTAAATCACAAGCTAAAACACTTCAAATTTTTTGTGTAGTATGAATGTCTGAATTGGGCAATCTGGCTACAGATGAGACTTGTGTCAGT
This sequence comes from Acrocephalus scirpaceus scirpaceus, assembly GCA_910950805.1. NCBI lineage: Eukaryota > Metazoa > Chordata > Aves > Passeriformes > Sylviidae > Acrocephalus > Acrocephalus scirpaceus. Next base: position 128,578,292 of record OU383773.1, read on the forward strand.
GATGTGGTAGATGAATGGATAATGAGACCTAGTGAGGGAAGAGGAATAACACTCTTCACTGGGCATAGGAGTTTGTGCACCATAAATTGTTGCAAAAAGGAAGTATGGGGTATGTATAAAAAGGCAGTGACAAATAGGATATCACATCTCCTGCCATCGAAGAATCAGTAGAAGCACAGTAGGCAATCTTCCAGTCAGCTACCTGCACTGTATAATCCAACATGCATTCTGTCAGAAAAGCATCTGGTAATAGTTGTCAAGTCATAGTCACATCAATATACAGTATGATTGTGAAAAGATCAAGTTGTGTGTGTTCTCTTATCATATCAACACTTATTGTGGTAGTCTATGTTTTCCAGCTCATAGGAAAAATTAAGTGCACATCTTGAGCTGTTTAGAGTGATACTTGTACTTATGTGAACTTCTGAGACATGCTTGTGGCCTTTAATCTCTAAAACAGACAAGGGAATGCAAATGATCTGGATAGAGACCTTATTATATTCCTAATTGGCTTGATGAGGTTTTCATTTTCATTGCTGTGGGTTCCTTTGCCTCTTGTAATGCCAATAATTAAACATTGTATTTAGTCTGAAGTTACCATTCTTTTCACTTCTTGACTGTTTGGACATGTCTTGGTAAAGTGTTCTTGCAGCCCAGAAAGCCAAACATGTCCTGGGCTGCATCAAAAGCTGTGTGGCCACCAGGGTGAGGGAGAAGATTCTGTCCCTCTGTGCTGCTCTGGTGAGACCCCACCTGGAGCACAGCACCCAGCTCTGGGGTCCCAGCACAGCAAGGACATGGACCTGTCAGAGCAAGTCCAGAGGAGGAAACCCATGCTTAAAGGGATGGAGTACATCTCCTCTGATGAAAAGTGGAGAGAATTGGGATTGTTCAGTCTGAAGAAGAGAAGGCTTTGGGGTGACCTAATTGCAGCCTTCCAGTACCTAAAGGGAGCCTACAAGATAGGACAAGGGGGAATGGTTTTAAACTGAGAGTAGGTTTAAGTTAGGCATATGGAAGAAATTCTTTACTGGGGGGGTGGTGAGACACTGGAAGAGGTTGCCCAGAGAAGCTGTGGGTGCCCCATCCCTGGATTTGTTCAAGGCTGGATGAGGTTTTGAGAAACATGGTCTAGTGGAGGATGTCTCTGCCCATGGCAGGGCGGTAGAAGCCGGATGATCTTTAGGTCTCTTTCAACCCAAACCATTCTATGATTGTATGTTTCATTTTCTTGAGATGCAATTTTAATTTTGGGCTCCTGCCAAGAAGGCTTTACAGGACACAGAGCTGAGGGAGCAGGATACATTGTTCCTTCAAGGTGGCTAATGTATGATAATAAATTAAAATAAAATTACAGGGGCATAGTCAAAGGACACTCTGCAGCTTTCATATGTTAACAATCTGAAGTAAGAATTGTGTGGAGCCTTGCCCCATCAAAACAAATTTGAGACTTATTTTATACTAGCTAAGTTTCTGCTATCTCTTACCTTGCATCAGGTAAGAATGCACCTTTTTTCTCTGACAAAGGCAAGTCTGGAGTCCAGCCAAACAGAGCTTTCAGTAAATGATGATTTGTTCCTAATTTCATCCACACAGTATCAGTAGCTTGCTCTGGGGAAATTCTGGAGGTGGAATGAGAGGGAAAGAGGAAGCAGATGAACACCTGATTTCTCTGTGAATGTCTTTATTTCTCTGGAAAAGTAGTGGTCACTGCCAGAAAAAGACAACCTTTATTTCCTCTGGTATGCAGGCAAGACGGGCTGTCTTTTTCGTGCCAGTTGCCTTCTTTGAAGAAAGTCTGGCAGAAAGCAGGAAGTTTATAAATGTGATCTCCAGTGACAATGTGGCAAGGTGCCTTGAGCTGTGTCAGTAGGAAGCACTCTAAATGAAAGACTTCAAGTAGAGGGATAGGACCTCGCCCTGAACCAATAGACTTTCTCTCCCACTGCCTTGAGAGCAGAATTTTGCTCCTTGAGAATGCTGGCAGACAAGATCTAAGCTGGCTGTGATGGAGCTTAAGATATGAATGAACAATGGGGCTATCCTGGGGGCATGGAATTTGCTTGGAGAAAATTCTCAAAGGACATTAGGACTTAGAGTTATGAATTTTATTAATTTGAGGTTAACTGGGGTTAGTCTTTCTGTTTGTAAGTTAAATCCAACTTGCTCTTTCACTATGGATTTCCTGGGATCGGTGGGTGCTGTGTTTTTAAAGCTGAAACTACAAACTGGGTTGTGAGATGGGAAGAGGTCTGCAGTTTCATTTCTGCTCTCTCTATGAAGCCTTCTTGCTTTAGAACAAGCTATTCTTGTGGGTAATACCATCTGCAGGGCTTTTGGGTCAGTGCAGCAGGACACCTGCCCCTTTCATCTCTTCATGACTCTTTTTCTGTGTATTCTTCATTTACTTGGGCTGTTCCTGATATCTTTCTGGCTCTCAGCTCTGCCACTTCACTCTCACTTTTTTCCTGCTTCCTTGCCTAAAAGAGGGAATTCCACTCTGGTTGGATTTCCCCAGGTTAGCAGAGCTGCTGTGCCTGCCTGGCCTGGACTGAACCAGAAGCTGGAACTCAACATGCACAGCAGACACAACCTCATCACCTCAAGGAGTCAGCTCCCACCTTTGCCTGTGGCACTGGAATGAGCTGGAAGGTGGCTCCCAGTCCTGCCTGGCAGGCAGAGGCTGGTTCCAGTGGGGTGACTCCCAGCTTGTTCTGAACATAGGCAAGGACTAAGCTGTGCTGATTTCCTCAACTCCAGGCATCAGCCATGCTTGGGAACTAGCTTACAGCTCTGCTGCTTGCAGAGACAGACAGGCTTGTGGTTTGGACTCCTGGTCTTTCTTCCACAAAGCGTGAAGGGAGCAGACCTGCTCCTGGCCCAGCCTGTAGGTAGGGAGTGACTCCTGGGAACCGTCTCTCCAGGCTCACAGGAACTCGCAGGAGACAAGAACTGGCTCTTGGCTTGAATTGCTGGAGGAGTCATGCAGCAATTGGGAAGGCATATAGCAGCTGGGAACCTCCGGCCTTGAGCTTGTCTTCAGATGATATCTTTGCCCTAATTTTTTGGCCGAGACAAAACTCTCACATTGAAGTGGGCTCTGTTCTTTGAGACAAGTACTTGCTCAGATCTCATTGCTGTTTTGATTACTTACAGTATATGATATCTAGTTGCAGAAACCTATGGTTCTTACTACTGATTGTGTATAAAATTGTTGCTTCTTCACAGAAACTGCTGTGTATTACCAGTCTGCCAAGTGTGTAGTAAACTATTGCCCAGTTGTGACTACTAAATATGAAGCTTGTATTTAAGTGTGATCATACTTGTCACACTGCCCACCTCCTTGTAGAAGAGTTTAGGTTTAAAATCTGCATAGTGCTGGTGACAAGTTTTTATTCCTGCCTGCCATATCTCTCCCCCATGCCCTGTCCTGCTTGTCAGTGCTCCATAAGTAACTGTGGAAAAGTGGATCTTGGAATAATGGTATTTTTGTCGTTAATTTGTTTGAATGTGGAGAACTCTGGGAAAAATTCAAAAGCATGAATTATAGTGACACAAAACTTTCATTGTTAGCAGCTTGAAAAGATTATGCTGAAAATCAGTTAGCTTTAGTAATTTTTTTATAAATTGTCTTTTAATCTTCCCTTGTTTGAATTTGCTACTTGAAATATCTGAGTTTCTATTAATTAAATGCTATGCATATAAAATGTCACAAAAAAAAATTCAGAAACTATTAGTGAGGGTGATGATTTGGGTAAACAAAAAACATTAGGTTTGCTTTACAATATGTTACTCATTTATATGAACAATATTGATTTCCTGTTATAAAATATTGTATTTGCTTAAATGTTTGCCTCTGTTGTCATTTTATTACTAAATGAATGTTTTTCTTTTCTTCCCAGAGGATGCTAAACAAGTTTTTGGCCAGACCACGATTCATCAGCACATTCCTTTTAACTGGAATTCAGAGTTCGTACAGCTGCATTTTGGAAAGGATAGAAAAAGACACCTAACATATGCGGAGTTCACTCAGTTTTTACTGGTGGGTCTAATACAGTATGGTTTGTCAAGAATAGTAAGAAGGATGTACTTATAAAGATACTCAAAGTATTTGCAAACTTGCCAAATGCCATGCTAGTAGCAAAGTTGAAATACATACCAAGTATAGGCTTTTACACTCAAAGTGCTGGACTTGTACAATATGTTGATAAATAGGACATGCTTTTGGTAAAACTGCTGATTCAAGGTAGCTGGTTTTTTTTTCTTTTCCTTTGTTTTTGCACCTGTACGCAGAAGGTGATTTTTTTCCTACACTTGTGTAGACATAGACATGAAATTAAAAACCTAGACTTTGATGTCTGAAAATCTCCTGTATTTTTAAATCTATAAGTCAAAGAATGTTAAATAACAGTATTGAACATTTTGGACTCAACTTGCTAGACTCGTATTGAAGTACTTCTGCCTGTAAACAGCATGTTTACCAAACATATATTTAATTCAGACCCGATATCCAGTAATATTTGTTACAAGCCATTTCCACACACTTTACTTTTGATCTCTTTTGAATTAAGCTTATCTTAGAGAGGGAAAATTTGCTTGTAGCATATAAAGAATAAAATACTACTTTTTGCGAGGAATTCTTGGCTGTTCATGCTTTTGGGTACTTTATTACAGGAAGTAAAATATTATGCTAATAAAAAAATAAACTGATTATCTGTATTTCATCAGTACTGTTAAAAATAGTCTTCAGTAGGAAAAGAGGTGAAACACGTGAGTTTCTTATTTGTATTCCTCCTGAATACTTAATGCCTGTATTAGTATTTACACTAGAGAGTTTTAAAATGGGAACCTGCTTCAAGACTGCAAGGTTTCTTTTTTTCGTGTTTACACAAGTATGTTAGTTCACAGTAGGAGGTGGTATCATTTTGATGAGGAATAATTAAGATAATGCTATTGAGACAAATGTTTCAAATTGACTTTGTAGAACAGAGCCTAATTAACTTTGTATGAAGAGGACGTCAGGTATCACATGATTAAATCGTATTCCCTTAGGCTTTGTATTGACTATTGTAACTCATAAGTAGCTAAGACATAAACCAGTTTTGTGACAGAAATAGGAATCAGAACCTCTTTTGAATGAAAAAGCAAATGTGCTACTTGAGTAGGAAAAAGTGCCTCTGGCAATGTGTTCTGGTATCTCCTTCCAACTACAGAATAAGCCTTGGAAATGTATCCTGATTTTGGTGGTTTAAAGTCACAGTTTTAACAAAGTACCAGTCCTGTTAGCCTCATCTGTCTATTTCCTTAGAGATCTGATGAAAAACCTGTAGAAAAACTCAGAATAAAAATATGACACTTCTTCACCATTAAAAGATAAAAAAAAAAAGATGTGTGCATAAGGGTTGTTGAGAAAGGTTAAAAGAGTCATGGACCTAAAAGAGCTTGTAATGTTGAGACTGGGCATTTGGAATATTTTAGTCTTTTTTTGGGTTCTTTTGTGTTTTTAACTTTAATTAGGGAAAGCAAGCACTGAGGCAGGAGTTTTCTAACTTTAGAGATTAGTCCTAACTATTAGGCTTTCTTATCTTGTGGAGGGATGTTGCTCTTATATGAAAGGACTTTTCTAGGATGGGATGATACTGTGGGGATAATTGGTTGTGTTGGAAGACGTTAGTGGTCCTAATGGACCAGCCAGCCCTTTTTGTCATGATCCATATAGGTCAGAAATATGGGAGGAAACGCATTAACCAGGAGAATAAGGATGAAAATTCTGGGTGCCTCTGGAGAGGTGAGATGCACTCAGGAAAAATTCTGATGCTGATAATGAAAGTGCTCTCAGCATTGGTGCAGGAAACAAGGATTTTCAAATAAATTAATTGTCCTAAGACTGCTGAAGCTGCCTGTTGTCAGTACAACCTATTAGGATGCTCAGCCAGTCACAGTAATTGGGTACATCTGTTTACCCACTTTGTACCACTGTAAATCCTTGAATCACATAAGTTTCCCTGCTGATTCTTGCCTTGCAGCATTTTATTACAGATGCTGAAGTTTGGGCACAGAAATGGCTCTTGGCACAAAGTGGAGAGTTACTGTTCACAGGCATGGAAATCTTCCTTTAAGCTCTGTAACCTTTGGTACTTAGCCTTTCCTTCTGACATTCTGCCTGTGCATGAGTCAGTCTTTTTGGTCTGATGTCTAGACCTTGGACCTTAGACAGCAGGAGACCACAGTGGATACCAAATTACCTTTCTGCATTCCTGATGTGTGAATGCACTTTACATTGCACTTAACATGGACCAGATGGTTCTGTGAGGCGCTTCAGGTACTGCTTTGTAAGTACAATGCAATTTGCAACTTCTAATGGAATAATCTAGCTAGATTCAAATTCCTTTACATTGAGTCCTATTATGTCACATAAACTTGTTCCCTGATCATTATCTGTTGCAGCATTTGGACTAATCATCACTTCTGACAAAGCTCAAGGTAGTTGGAAAATAACATTAGTATATTTTATCCATGCACAAGATGGATCTCTTGTGGCTTTAAATATTAAATGTTTATGTAGGATTCTGAATACTTATATCCTGCCAGCACTTTCCCTGTCTGCAATAACAGAGATGCCTGAAAGTATAGCCTCCAAACTCCTTGGCTCTAATACAGTTGACAATCTATTTGCATCAACCTAGAGCTCAGGCTATGTTGTTTTACCCTGCACATTTGGTAGCTTAAAATTAGCTCATCTATCTAGGCTGTATATCCATCATATTTATCTGTTTGGTTATGGTCATGTTACATCATCACTTAAGTGGCAAGTCTGCCTTATGAAGAGCAACATCAGTCCCTTTCTCAGCATGTAAAATCTATTCCATACTATGCATTTTAACATATGCTTGTATGTGGACCTGGTAAAACTATTTCTGCATTGTCTGGGAATTTATTTATACCCTGAATATTAGTTGATGAAGTAGTACTCTCCATAATTGAACCTTGGCATCTACTCCAGTGGCAAAGATTGTGTTGTATCTGATGACTTGTAGATCCATTGGGATGGAATGCAAACATAAATTTCTATCTAAGTGGAAGGTAAAGAAACTTTTAATGAGCTGTAAGTGAAAGCTGGGATAAAATCTCTAGATAGGAAATAATTTCATTAGAATTCTGGTGCCAGCATGCCTGCCATGATGTACAAATTAATTTTTCACAAAGTCTTTTACTACCTGGGGGAATTCTGTACTTCCAGCATCAAGGAAGATGTTTGTTTTCTATGTGTATCTAAGTTTACGAAAAGTGTAGTTGGAGAAGGTTCTTTAGGATGTGTAATTTGTATTGCAAAGTAATGAAGATTGTATTTCTTTAAACCTTAGTCTGTCTAGGTAAAATAATATGGGGCTGAAGTAAAATAATAAATATAAATAAAATAATAAAATTATTGCAAGTCAGATAGCATCTCTGAAGACTACAGCTTTGCTTTATTTTTTTTCAGTTTATTTTTAAGGTGATATTTTTTATATTAGCTGCATATAGACAACATATGTTACAAACATCTTATAAAGAATTTCCTCATAAACTGCCAGTGGCTACTGAACTAATTTTTAAACATAGTTATGCTGTGAGTTGTCTCAGTTTTCAGGCATGGAGGCTTAGGGAATGGATAACTTTTCTTTTGAGGTAAACACTTCAAGGAGTTTATTGCATTGATATGCACTGTGCAGTGATTAGAAAAGTGACATGTCTCGTTTGTTTGTGACAGACTTTATAGGTCTGTCTGGAGTTTGGTTCTGAGATTGTTTGTTACCATGTGATTGCATGTTCCTGTGTGCCGTACTGCTGCCATCCGTGGTCATGGTTTGGGAATGTCTTGTGGCTGGAGATCGTTGTGCTTCTTTCTTCTTGGTGTAACTGGAAAATGTGTAGCACTGCTCAAAATAACCATAGCCTAAAAAGTCTCTGCCTTTCTGAGGTCAGTCTGCTTTACCTATGTGCAGTGTGCATAAATCATTTTGAACTGGAACTTAGTTTCTGAACTAAGAAGGAGGTGTGACTAGGGAGTTTCAGAACACTGGCATCATCCCATTCACAGTTTTGTCTTACTATCTGTCTACAGCTAAATGGCTCTTTTCTGGCTGACAAGAAGATGGGTAAATGGCAGCACCAAGACCTTGACACTGTGTTTAACCAAGTGGGATAATTCTTTCCAGTGGGTGCCAGTTTACCAAGAAAATTGGAAAGAATCACATTAGCAAGGAGAGGATGGGGTGTTTTGGCTTGGTCTCAGCTGTGGTAGTAGCAGCCTTTTTTGCAATTAGCTGGGTGATGACAAGAAACATGCACTTGATGCAGCTCTTTGGAGCATGAGCCCTGCTTTGTTCTGTGGCTAAGAAGTCACTGTCAGCCAAGGTCACACCAGTGGTATAATACCTCTAGACCCACTGATGGGCGTACACAGACAGAAACAGACTGGACTTCTGCAAGTGTTGTCCAGGGTTTTTACTGCATTTTAGTGCTGGATTCTGCCAACGAAACAGTGCCAGCAGTTTCAGTAGTTAAAATATATTGAATGAGGGAAGGAGAAGAAAGCAACATTCACTGTTTCCCACATGGTCCTTCAACTAAATACAATTTATGTTTTCTTTGGTGGTACTTCCATTTAATGACAAACATTTTTGTTCGTTTGTTCATACGTTTCTACCTGCTAGGTGATGAGTATTTAGGATACAAGCTTTATTATACTTAACTCCTCTGCAGAGCTCTCTGCCTTCCAAGTAGTTGCCTGCCTCAAGCTGACGAAGTGTTTTTGTGCTCATCTCACCATAAACTTTCCAAAATTGCTTCCTTCCAAATTTCTGTTAAAATTATAGTCTCAGTTGGAGTCAAGTAAGAACTTGCACGGCTGTATCCAGCCAGAGTGAGTATTACTGCTGAATTGTAACACTTCAACATAGGGGTCTGTAATGTGAAGAAAGTGTGGCTGAACTGAAATTGTACCACTTCAAATTATAACCCCCACGAGCATTTCCCATCAAAAAAAGAAATTTCAGATTAATTCTGGAGTGAAACATAGATCAGTCTTTCTCCCCCACCCCTTTCCTCCCTCTGCCTAATGTATTTGGAGGTTTTCATCATATGGGGTACAGTGCTGTAATTAGAAATTAGGACTAAAATTGGCAAAGTCAGAAGGCTGAAATAAAAAGACAAGCGTGGTTCGAGTGGCAGTGTGAACTGAATGAATAGAAGGAGGGAGGGATGGCATCTGCAGGCCTCTAGCAGGTCTGATCCTACTCCATCTGAATTTGCCTTTCACCCTTCACTCTTCTTGAACACTGCAGTGAGACAAATACCAAAATGTGAATATTTCATGATGGTGATTCTTGACTAGCTCAAGTCTTGGATTAGTATGTATTTTAAGGCACATATTTGCAAATATAAGGAAATAGTTGGATAGTGTCATGGTCCACTGCAAGACTTGCTTAGTATTGCTGACATAGTTTTGCTCTGATTCCATTTTCTTAATAACTGACTATGAATATGTATTAAGAATAAGCACTGTTTTTCTAGTGAAGAAGTTTTTATAATCCTTGAAACTTGAAGAGAATACATGACAATGATTTGTGTTCCTCCATTCAGCTACAAAATACAGGTTAGAAAGTCTAACTACATCACCGAAGGTATTTCTTTTTTTTACAAACCTGTAAAACTGAACAAACATTCATATGTAATATCCAGTTACTATCTGTGGAGGACTGTTCCTTTTAAATGACAAAAAAAAGAAAGTAGTCTAACAGTAAGAAGAAAGGGTATACAACTTTGAGAGGTTATATACCTTTTTACTCCTCTTTTCTCTCAGTAGTACATTTGAATCACAGAATGAGATTATCAGGTGGTTGTATCAAACAATGTTTATGCCTGTTACTACTACTGAAATACTGAGAACTGATCTTTATTCAGTCATGATACAAGGAGTTCTAAATTAAACTGCTGGTGTCTTTTGTAGACAAACTACTTTATGTTTTAAATGAGGGTGCTCTTTGAGGGAATCCTTTCCAGATTAGTAGATGTTTACATGGAAATCTCTGATGATTTCTTTGTCCTCGTTCAGGGAGTAATCAGTGCATTTACAGAAAGTATTTTGACCTGCTATGGCACATGCAATAAACTGGATAAGGCACATCACGGAAAACTTTAATGTTCATGAGTGGGAGATTACTTGCACTGGTGTATTGGTATTTCATTTCTCAGTTAAATGAATTCCATGACATAATGTCCAGACAGCAAAGAAATCATGATGTTGTCCTAGGTGCTGAGGTCAGTGATAGAGACCATAGCAAAGGCTGAATAGAAAAGGCTGAAATTTATATAAAATATATGTACAACAGACAATTAAAATTAGATTACATGTAGTAGTGTTTTGTTAGGTATGAGAGTCTTGTAGGATTGCATTACTTATATTAAATGTAACTATTAAGGTGATTATTTTGAACCTAACTGCTTTTTTTCCCCCATATTTTTCAGGAGATACAATTAGAACATGCAAAACAAGCCTTTGTACAGAGAGACAATGCGCAGTCTGGAAGAGTCACAGCTATGGACTTCAGGGACATTATGGTCACTATCCGGCCACATATGCTGACACCATTTGTAGAAGAATGTCTAGTAGCTGTGAGTAGTTCTGGTATCCCAGCTGGCAGACCTGGGATACAGATGTGGGATTCCTTTTCTTATGTACCTTGACCACTACATGATACGTAATCCAGCATGAAGATGCATGTGTTGAAATCTAGCTGTTATTATCTACACATATGAAAATTAACCCTGATTGCTGAATATATATCCTCAATGTTCTTGGTTTCCAGAGACAAAAGACAAAGAATGTAGATGGACCTTAGTAATGGCCTACAAATGTAGAGCTTGCCTTTTTCCAGCCATTCCATCTTAGTAGACTGTGTCAAATACTTTTGAATGCCATTACATCTCACTTAGGACATCATCCTGAAAGAACTTGCTTTGTAATGTAAATTCTAAGCTCCTGAGTGATTTCCAAGTACCTGGGACAATATATGAACTGGAACATCAACCTGTACATTTGCTGTATCTTGACTGATAGTTGTTACACTTGACTGTATATTTTGTCTCAGTTTGGAGTGCATAAACTGAATTAAATACTGCAATTCTGCAATTTCACTGAAGAAAGAAAATAGGTACATTTGGTTTTGATCACAGTTTATAATTTTGGGAACTGTAGCAGCACATTCCAAGTAACCCAAAGCTTGGCCAGATTAAGGTTTGAAGATCTCCTTAAAGGTCTGTTCTGCTTTGACTTGTAAGGGAGAGTTTCAGAGGAATGTGTGAAGTGATGAGGAGTGCAGATTCTGACCAGAATATTAGAAGATGCATGCAGCAAAAAGCATAGCCAGAAGATTTAGGGACTGACAGTGAGATCTGGTACTTTCTTCCATGATTCCCTCACAATCTTGTACTAGCCTTCCTGGGTCATATGCTTTTTCATAAAACATCAGATATGATTTTTGATTATCCCTCAAGGTCAGTTAAATTTTGGCAAGCTTGCATATTTTTTTCAGAAATTTGCTTGATCATTGATCTTATAATTTAAATAGTGAATTGATCCAATAATTTTTCTGTGTACAGACCCAACACAACTTTAAAACAAAGGTTTAGGCTCAGTTCTCATTTGAAAATGAGTAACTGTTCGAACCTTATTGTTCCCATTATGCTTGACTGCCTGATATAAGCCTGAGAGCTTATTGCTGTTTTTCCATGACATGAAATGCCTGTGAATTTAAAGGTTTCAGTTGACTTTTTTCAGAATATGCTTTGGTTTTGTTGAAATTTTCTATATAGTAATATGCTTTACATGTAGAAGTAGATTTCCTCATTACTAGAAATAAGCCAACTTATGAAACATTTCCAACTGAAGCAGTACTGAAACTTGAACTTTGTAAATTACTACTGGTTATGTTGTTATAATCCTGCATATGTATTTGTTTAGGTTTGTAGGGCGGGGAGAGTTTTATATTCTGGTCATGATTAGTTTTAGTAACATAAGAATCCTTCATAGTTTAAAGTTCTTTATTTTGCAGGTTTTTTAAAAAAGCAAGCCTGTGCTGCTGTCACTCATGTAAAAGAACATTGTTTGAAAACTTCTGTTTCAAGGATTTTTTTAGTCTTGTAACAATCTCCTTTCTCTTTTCCTCTTTTACTGTCTGTACTGTAGGCTGCTGGAGGTACCACTTCCCATCAGGTCAGCTTTTCCTATTTTAATGGATTTAATTCTCTCCTTAACAACATGGAGCTCATTAGAAAGATCTACAGTACTCTGGCTGGAAATAGAAAAGATGTGGAAGTCACTAAGGGTTGGTAGAAATATTTGCAGTCTGGAAGTTTCCTTGGGTATTTGAATGGAGGGAAAGACCTCATCTGTATGCTTTTAAATCAGTTGGGGAGGGGGGGTGGAAAGCCTGCCTTATTACCATTCCTTGGTTTGCCACTTAGTATTGTACAGTCCTGTTGGAGTCCACCCTCCAGCTTTTTCATTTTGTTTCAATCAGAAAAAGGTCCTAGTAAACTGGTGGTGGGGGCAGGGTGAAGAAAGTATGTAAAGATATTTAAAAGTTAAAAAACTTCCTAGGACTCCTGCCAAATTGGCAGCCTATTAAAGTGACCTTCAAGGGTAGTTGAAGAATTCCATAAACTTGTATTGGCGGCGCAGAAAGCTGATCTACAAGCTTGGAACAAGATGTTATCTGCTATATCTAACCACTTTTATAGAGAGTTCCCTGTGCAACACCAGAGTTTCATTAATGTGGCCTCCTGGGACTATGCATGAAAAGTTCCACATCTCTTGACTCCTGTTTTGGGGGTTTTCCTTTGTTTGCTTTTTATTTTATATTTTTCCCTCTGACCTGCAACTGATTGATACCGTATGTCAAATATCCTAAATCCTGCTCGTAGCACTAAGCTTTAAGACTAGAGAGTTGTACTTACTTGCATGAAGGACAGACCATTTAAAGTGCACATTTATGTACTGACAGGAACACTTCTCTGTTGGGTAACTCCCCAAACCATTCTACTTTATACTAAAATAATGCAACTTTGGGGTGCTCTGGATTATTTCTTACAGCTTGATTTCATTTAATTTTCTGCACTTTTATTCTGTTGCAGAAGAGTTTGTTCTGGCAGCCCAGAAATTTGGTCAGGTTACACCCATGGAAGTTGACATCTTGTTTCAGTTAGCAGATCTTTATGAGCCACGGGGGTAAGTAGAGAATTATCTATCCTCCTCTCTTTCCTCTTCTTTACTTCTTGAAAGGAGTGGGAGGTGGTATTGGGGAACAGGAGAGTGTAGTGTAGTGGCCACGTGCAGGTAACTTTTAGTGATCTGAAAACCGACCTCTAAGCAAACACTAATGTGAATTAATTTCGTCAGGCGCATGACGTTAGCTGATATTGAAAGAATCGCTCCTCTGGAGGAAGGGACATTGCCCTACAACCTGGCTGAGGCTCAGAGGCAGGTAAGAACAGAAGCCAGCACAATGCTATTATTTGTTTCAGTGCTACGTAAATAGACAGCAAACCTCTTCCTTTTGTTGTCATCTAAGTTGCTTTTCTCTTGTGTTCTGTAATAACTGTGAGGAGTAACTTCTTGTTAGAATTTATTTTTTAACCTGTGTCATGTTCTCTCCATCTCTTCTTTGTGCCCCTTTCTCTTGGGCTCCACTTTGACAGGTCAATGTAATTTACTTTGGAAAGATAAAATGTATAGGAGTGTCATCCAGCCATTTAGTAAATATTAGATACATTCCTAATTAAGGTGTTTATGTTTTGTGATTCTGCTGTTCTATGTTCTTTTTAATGAGGAAAAGAGACTTCCTACTTCAGATAGGGATGATAAAATTCAGCATATAGCCTATGAAATGGCAGCCCTTGTTCTGAACACATATGCATATTTCTGACCTCAGTGTTCTCTGCTTTGCTTTATGCTCTGCTGAATATCAAAGTGGGAGAGCTTATGTATAGACTAACATCACAGTTTCAGAAAAAAGTATTAATATTCTTTGCATGTCCAAAACCTAAAGGAGATTTACTTTCTATGGTATAACCACAAATGGACTTTTTTTTTTGGTTTTGAGGCAAAAGGAAATAGCAGTATTCTTTAGATGTCAAACCTGTTGATCTTTTAGTTTTCATATTATCATATTTTTTATTTTCATTGATGCAAGTTTCTATACAGATAGATTTAAAACTAGCCCTTCTGTTTCTCTCTGTCTCTATTTTAAGGCAGCCTTAACTTTGTGTCTTGTGAGACTAAGGGCTTTTTGTCGGTTTTCTTTTTTCCTGCTCTGGGTCTGTGCGGAGACGCCAGTTTGACCACAATGAGTTGATCCAGGCTACATTTTTAGGACTACCAGGCCATAAGCCAGGCCTCTGTGTGTGTGTATACACATGCCTCTCTTTTGCTTCTCTGTTTTCTTCTCCTGCCTCCCCTACATGTGAACACCCCCCCCACCACTCCAAGACAGTATCTGGGATGGTGGTTTTCTGTTTGTTTGAGCAGTGACTAAATGGAGATGATGCTGGGATGAATTCAAATGAGCTGGCTCCCAAAAGCTCACCATCTATTCCTAGAAGACTCCTTTAGGAGTTAAAAGCATTTGCATTGGGCTGAATATCAAGTAACGTAAGTTATAATAGGTGGCAGTAAAAAGTAGACAAAAATGTGTGATGAAAGTAGCAGCTTCTTCACTTTTTGCTTTGGGGCCACTGTCTATGCTACCACGATTTACGTTGTTCTAAGAGGCAAGGACATATGAACCTGCTTAAATCTTACCATTTCTTCTGTGTATGCATTCTACCTTTTCATTTTTTTCCACCCAACTCCTTTTTAATGTCATCTGCTTGATGCTGAGACTGAAAAGATTTTCAGCTACATTGATATCTTGAATTTATTTCTGGTCAACTCCATCTATATTGGAATCAACTAAAATGTAAACACAGGAAAATGTATCCATATTTTTATTTTGTTGCTTTACTTGTAGTATCCTAAAAAGAACATACTGCAAAAAGTGCTAGTAAGTATGAAAGACTTATGAAAGACTTAATGCCCCTGCAGAACTTTAGTTTTATTATTTTCTTTCATTAGATAGCAATTTTAAATCTGAAGCACTTCTGAAATTTACTTTTCATTGGGCTGAATCTAGCCCTCAGAGACCATGAGCAAAATGAAATTGTGGGAGTGCTTTATGGAACCTTATTTTCCTTTAGATAATCTGTGTGAATGCTTGCATACTTGTTTTGGTAGCCTGGGAATTAATCGGTGTACCTGGTTTTGGTGACAGTAAAAAGAAATTCCAAGCTGGAGTTGCTTTTAGCTGTAGAAAATTAATGACTTAAGAGGCAATATGTAAACCCTCGTTTAGACCACATTTAGACTGTTGATTTTAGAGTTGTATAATTTTGTTGTAGTATCAGTCTGTTTTCTTTGCAATTCCAATCTGAAGAGGCTGCCTTATATGACACTTTGAAATCAGTGGAAAAGAAGTAATAGTTGAGAACAAAATCTCTAGTGTATTGTAGAATTTTTTCCAGGTGTCCATATACTTATATCTGTCTGATCATGAAATGTTCTCTTTGGAAAGGAAATGTTTTGATTTTTTTTTTTTTAATTTCCTTTTGTTTTAAATCCTGCCTTGACAGAAAGCTTCAGGTGATGTGTCTCGACCCGTTCTCATCCAGATTGCAGAATCAGCATACAGGTTTGCCCTGGGTTCAGTTGCTGGAGGTTAGTCATGGCTGAGCAAAAGAATATTCATCTTCACTCTTTGGGTTTTTTCTTCTTTTCTTTTGCCCTTCTTCTCCTTCTGCCTCTCAATGAAGTGTGGAAGGCTTCTCAGACTTCCCCTGGGAGCTATGTCTAAGGGATGGGATGACTGTAAGATTGAAGGGGAAAGGATCATCTGGTCTACAAGACTTCTGGAATTTATGACCCGTTCGAGTTTCCAGGTGGTGTTGCTATCTGATTTGTCCACAAACAAATTTCAGGAAAGTGAAAATAATGAGGTAGGACTGGAAAGTGCATTTGGTCAAAACTGTGGGAGGTAGTTAAATGTATTCAGAATATACCATGAAGAAAAAAGATAGAACTGGTATGTTAGATGTAAATATGAAAGATCACAGTTGCAGTCAAACAGTGCAAATGCAAAATCATGTTTTCTTATATCTTGAATTTTATTTGCAGCTGTTGGAGCCACTGCAGTCTACCCAATTGATTTAGTGAAAACTCGCATGCAAAACCAGCGTTCTACAGGCTCTTTTGTGGGAGAACTTATGTATAAAAACAGCTTTGATTGCTTCAAGAAAGTGCTACGATATGAAGGTTTCTTTGGGCTTTATCGAGGTAAGTTTAAAAGGTGTTATATACTAATGATAAGGTACTGATAAGAGTTTTTTGTGACTGGATTTTTAAGTCTTTTTAGTTCACACTTCAGTTTTGCTTCTTCTCTGTGTTACAGGAGAAGGATTTGCAAACTTCTTGATAATTAAAACTTCACTATAATGAGAACATTTCTGTAGGACCTCTCTGTCCTTTCCCTCCTCATCTGCCATAGTGGAACATGAGCAATTTCCTACAGCAAAAATATATTGTTAGTTAAGTTCTCATTTTGTTAGCAGTGCTTAGTGCCAAGAGCGTTTTTTCCTGTCTGGTACGAAGTTAGATCATCTGTGGGTTTTTGTTCTTTGCAGTACTTTTTGTTGTGTTTCTTTTGAGACAAAAAAGGTCTCTGTGAACCAGTTGCATTTGCTTCAGTAATCATTGGAAATAGTCATCTTTATCAAGCTTTATGTATACCTTTTCTTAGGTTGTCACTGGGAGTCAGAGTGATTCACTGGGTTGCAGCCCACTTAGCTTTATGTATGTAACCAATACACCCAAGTTATGAAGTTACCCATTCCAAATTGCCTTTGTAGTCAATGGAAAAAGCTCTAAAATTTATTGACCCTGTTCAGGGTGGAAATCATCCTCACTTTGGATATCTTAGATAAGTGCCTGAAATTAAATGGTGGTGCTTTTTTTTGTTCTATCCTTGTCCCAGCTGTGGTATCACTGGTGTCAGTTCAGGTAACTCAGGAGTCATAAAGAATCAGGAACCTTGGCATGAGATTCCAGTTCTTCTCTGTCACTGAGTTAAAGTAAATTATATTTCTGGTGTTACAATTACTGAGATCTTTTATCCCCCTCTGACATATTTCATAGGGGAGAATTTGAAACTTGCATTACCAACTTCATTTTTAGCCAGCTTGCTTGAAACCTTTTTTCACATGTAAAAATAAGAATGTTGTAATGAAAGAAATAATTGGTAAAAGCAGTTGAGTAAGGAATGAAGTACAGAAAATTTTGGTAACATATTGTTATGAACTGGCAAAGCTATGTGCACCTTAAAAAAAAGTAACAATTCATAAAACAATGTGGGAAACAACATTAAAACTAGGTGGTGTGATAGGTGTGCACACTCTAACACATGACCTGAGTTTCTGGGGCTTGGCTAAGTAGCTCCTCTGCAAAATACAGACTCTGTAATTATTTCAGCACAACTGAAGATGGGAAAGCTCTCTTATTACTGACTGAGTTTGAGGCCATTTTTGGAGTAGACATAATAATTTAATAAAGAGTACTGACATGGTCGCTATTTTGTAAGGATTTATAGCAATCAAAATTTTTCAAAATTCCCAATTATTACCTAAAGCACCAAATATATTACCTGCAATTTTTGTCTGCTTCTTCCAGCATCCTGAAAGAATAAATATGCAGAGTTCTACTATTGCCTCCTTTTGTCTTGAAATCCTGAAGGACAGTGATTTTTTTCACCTGGGGAAAAAAACCAGATAAAAACTCAGAAATGTCATAAATGCATATTCTTAACTCTGTTTGCTTGTCCTGAATTTGGAATGATTTTTTTCATTGCCAGGTTTAGGGAACCTTAGGAAACTTTATCAGTATAGCTTGTCCTTCCATTCCTCATTGTCTTTACTACTTTTCAGTTTTCCAAGGAATAGTGAATAGTGAAATCTCAGTTTGGTGGAGCTGAATTTCTAAGACCAGGTCAATAATCTAATTTCTGGATTATATAGTAGAACACCATCATTTTAGGGGCAAATTGAGACCTGCACTTCTACAAATTCTCTCCTTAAAGAGCACCCTGACTTAGCTCTTTTTAAAGAGGCAAATAAAGAAAACTGCTTAAAAATCTGGAGCTCCCTCTGTGCAGTTCTGTGAATTCAGACTGTGCTTACTTTCTAAGGAGATGCTGAAGAAAGTTAAGGAGCTGAGTGCAGAAGGAAGTTTCCAGTTAAGCTTGAGTGGACAGGAAGATTTGAAAGGAGCATTTTATGGATTAGTGTAATTACCCAATGTAATGCAGTAAACATTTAGCAAAAGTCATCTTATTCTAGTCTTGAATACTACACTAGGTAGGACACACTACAGAGCACATTACTTTTTGCTACTCACTGGTCACTGCAATTCTTTCTTGAACTGATTTGTTCAGGGTTAAGTCAATGTGAGTGGTTTTGTCCCCACTGAAGGAGGGAGTAATCATTGGTAGACTATTCCTTAACTGAACAGATGCAAAAGGTTTTTGAAAATTGTACTAGAAACATTTAGAGCAGTGGTCTCTTTGTCGTGATGCACTTCAAGAAAGCAAGCAGAAATTATAAGCCCCACTCTGAACTCAGCTATTTCAAATTATATTTTTAATAAAAGGCTCATATTTCCACCCAACAAAGTGAACTGATTTTTGTTTTTTGTATCACTATTTTTTTCCAAACTTGGAAATCATGTTTTAAACAACCATCTCAGATAAGGATAAATTACACCATCTTGTGGATATATAGAGAGCACTAAATTTGGTTTGATGTCAGTTTGGTTCTAAGTATAATCAGTGTTTCCACTGAGAATTAAAAATAAAAACAAAAAACCAAACAAACATAATATAAACCTCTGTAGAGTCTTTATAATATGCATTATATGAATGCTGTGTTGTTAGCATTTTTTAAAAGAGTTTATACCTGAGATAAATTTTTCATCTGTCTCTCAGCATGGCTGAAGAGAATGCTCATATTATATACCTGTAATTTACTGTTCTGTCTATGTTTATACTGAAATGCATGGTTAGGAACTCACAGATATTTTTATACATGCAAATTTAAGAAAATTTTGAAAGCTGTGATTTTTCAGGGTCTCTTCCAACTGATGAGGTCACCTACATGTCATAATAGAATTTTAATCAGAACTCCACCTGATGAGTCACAGAATGCTTCAAAGACTTAAGCAGTGCATCCAGTAGAGATTATTTCACCCATACTTGATAGAAGTTTCATGGGAAATTTAAGTACCAGAGATAAAATATAGTTTAGGAAAATGTTTGGTAGCCATGCTGTTAATGCCACTGCCTAGAGGATGGAAAAGACAGGGAATGCTGTTGAAGACACTGTCATCTGTGACAATTAACTTTTCAGGAGCTTTTTTGTTAGTTTTATTTCTGTTGATGATGCTCCTAGCCCTGCAGTGACTCCAAATGCCATCTAATTTAGATTTTAATGATTTCTTCATCATCCAGCTTCATTATTGCTAATGGACTCCCATGCTAATGATGCAAAAAGACTGTGGCAGAAGCTTTCCTTCTGAATTATGCGATGGAATACCATCTATAGAGACTGGAGCTACAAGCCTACTTGTACCCCAAGTTCTGTCAAAGCACAAAATTTTCAGGAAATACCCCATTTCCAGTCTGAGGGAACTATATTTGAATGGCAGCTGGTGATTAATTGTCTAGTTTATTGTGTAAATCCTGTAATGGAAAAATGTGGCAGTATTCCATTACTGCCATCCTATAAGATGCCCTAATGGTTTCAAATATATTACCTGGACCGAGCAGCAAAACCTTCAGTCACTAGTTTTTCCTAATATGAAGAGAAAAATCACGTCTGTTACACAGTGTGAAACTGAAGCTTCTCTGTTAGACATCTAAAAAAATACTGTTGCCAAGCAAGATTTTTGTTTCTCAGTGCCATTAGTACAGCTGGGCTGGACGAGCTGTTGTGTGTGTATTCACAATGTATTTAGACTGCTTTCAGGAAGTAACTTGTAGGGTGTTGCAAACTGAATGCACACACCTTCGCCTTCCCTGAGAGTCCCACTATGACAGTGTGTCAAATATGAAGTGATACTTTGTAATTGCTGCTAAAAAGCCTTGGATATAAAAAAGGCATTGAATAATGTGTTTACTATGCATTATACTAGCAGGCTGCCTATGTGCAAGATATTATATTCTGATGTTACAAAAGGCATGCATTTTTAAGGCACTGTCAGACATTTCTAAGCCTGTTCTCCATCTGTGTATATGTCATATTGCTGATCTGCTAATGCATAGTAACACTGAGAAATTCCCACTGTGTCAAGATAACCCCAATAGAAACTTGACATTTTCATATGGGGCCTTTGATGTGCTTTCTTTCTTTCAAAACTTAGCATCTTTATCATGTTTAGAAATTTTTTGACAGTGTTTCAGGGCTCCCATCAAAACAATAAAGGAAAAAAAAATTAATTTTGATGGTCATAGCATATAGAATGCACAGGTACCACTTAGAGATAGGTGAGATCAAATTAAGGGTCCCTCTTGCTATCTTGCAGTAGATACATACAGCGTTCTCTGTAATTAAACTTACAAATAAAATCATGTGTGAAGTAGAGGCAGGAAAAGAGAAAAATGTTCTAGGTTTTGGTTGTTCACTTGGGTTTTTCTGGTGTTGGGTTTTTTTTTAACTGCTACCTATTCTATTTAATTTTTCTCTTCTCTACCTCAAAGTTTTATGGAAAGCTTTGAGTTGTAACAATCCCATTCAGATTTGAGTACAAATGGAATGAACCAGATGGAAAAAAATAACATGTGCCAAGATAAACCTCTTTTTCTTATGACTTTACAAGTGTTTTTACAAATGCAAATTTTTGGGAGCTGAAAAATGGTTAAAAGGCCATCTTCAGATCAATTCAGTGAAAATGGATTTGATTTGTCCTGATAATGTTGTTTCTAAGATTGGAGGTTTATGCGGATCATCAACTGGACTACTTTTATAATTTTCATATCTTGATATTTTGGAATGTCTTTTTCTGTGATTGATACTTGATATTTGATAAAATATGACTTGAAAGTCATGGTATATATAGGTTGGGTGTAATAATATATGTATATATGATTTTATATTTAATGACCTTTGTGTTTGGGATTATGTCTGCTATATCAGACCTGCTTAATTTCACTGGATTCATTTTAAGATTAGGTAGTGTGCTTTTAAAGTATACAGAACATATTTTTAATCTCTAAAGATAAAAAGTCATTTGCCATAATGTTTTTATAAAGCCACACATGTCCTATAACAAGTTGTAAATAATATAGCAATTACAAAGATAATTTTGTAATGAAAAAAATCCTATTCATTTTATATTATTGCATTTCCCTCACAGTGCTGTAGATAATGTAATATTTAATTGCATAATTCTGAACATCTTAATGGTTTTTCACTGAAGTCTGATTTCAAGTCAACGGTACAAGTAAAACTTTTTAAGAAACTCAGATTCTGAAATTTAACTTACTCTGCAGAATCTCTTTTGGTTTTGAGCAACTGTATATGAATTTAGTGCTACTGTATTTCTTTATTTGAATATTTAGTCATATGATCATAATGCAGCATGGTTACCTTGGGTAAATGTTACATGTATATGTATATCAGTTGTATAAAGACATCAGTATATAAATATGGTTGGGTCTCCTGTTACCACAAACCAAATGGTGCTTTTCTTCAATGTCAATTCCTTATTAAGAGCATCAGTAGGAACCAGTAAACCTGATGGATGGTAGCAGGATCGAAGACTATACTAAACTAGAGCGTGTTCATTTTTCTCTGTCTTGTTCTGACATTTAGTTCTTTAAGAAAATGCTTTTCAGCAGGTTAACTTTTAGAAGTGGAAACTTAATTGTTTGGGGGTTTTTTCCAACAAAAGAAAACCATGGAGAGGTGAGAATGTCAGGCTTTGTAGAAAGTACCCAAATGTGCTGCCTGAACTGCTAAAACAAAGGGCTCTGCACCAGGAGCTCTAGCTGGGGTGATTTTCTCACGTTTTTGAATTGTGTCTCAATTTTATTATGCTGATACGTGCTTGCAACACCATTCTAACTTCAGCCTTTGTTGGTAAGCTTTGCCTATTTTTAGGCTGTGTCATTCAAATGTTTACAAAATATCAACCATTCACTTCAAACAAGTGAAGCCGAGAGTCAGAAATTCACACTTGCAGTTCTGTTGCACATCACTTCTAACAGAATAAGATAGAAAATTCCATACCTGGATAGAAAACAACATAACTTTCTTTGTTTTAAGAACTGATGATTTCGCTGGGCAAAGAGCTTAAGAATGCAGGCATATGTGTTTGAATGTTTTGCATTATTTTGATTCCTATCCCCTTCAGTCCTGCCATTTAATACCATTGTTTTTGCTAGAAGAAGGTACTGAGGTTTTGACTTTTGAAGTGGATGCATTGTGTATCTCACAAAAAAAAATTAGAAAGTCGTGATTTTTGTGTGAAGGTGCAGAAAATAAAAGTCAGTTTAGGACAGTACTGAAACATATTTAGCAAATCTGTATTAGTGTTTAAACATAAAATGAGCTAGTATGAATTAAAAAGAAAAAGAAGCAATTATGTATAGACAGTGGTAGCACTTGAAGTGGTAGCACAAAGTTTGTTTTCAAAATTGAATGTTTAAGTACTCTCATTATATATAATAACATGAAATTGCTGTAAAAATCGCCTGTTCTAGGTGCTGGTCTCTACATACATTTGTTGATTTGTTTATTTAATACCAAGTTACTCAATGCCTTGAATTCTCTATTTCCATGTTACAGGTCTGTTACCACAGCTATTAGGAGTAGCACCAGAGAAGGCCATAAAACTTACTGTAAGTTTGTAAATGGATTTTTTCACATTTTTTCACATTGTAAAATGCATCAAATTACAATTAGCAACTGTTAATATCTGACTTGTGAAAAGTACAAGTGGCATTCAAGTCTCATCCAGAGGTATACATGTACATTTTAAGAATCTTACTGAAAACTTATTTTTAGACTCACTCCAAAATATAACAACCTCATTCAATTTGTTCAGTTCACCTGCTTGTTTGTAAGTAGCATAGGCCTTTGGTTTCACCTCTTAGCAAATCAGAATAGTTACTTATTGGAGAGCTTTTGCTTTTGTATCTCCATGTGGTTCCTGTATGTATGATTCTAGTGCAACAGGAGATAGATAATATGAGCATGTAGTGAATTGTTGGTAAGAAAGGAACTTGTTCGCATGATGCTTTTTTCTAAATGTTTTACTTCTGTAATTTTGTTATTTCTTAAGTGTTTGTAAGGCACTTAAGAATTTCTTAATCTAATCCAATCATAATGTATTGTTTATTCACTGATAAGGTAGTATTCATCCAAGTTAGTAGTATGCATTTAAAAAAAAAGGCACATAATGCTACTAATTGAATTGCCATTGTGTTAAAGCTTAGTATTGAACATTCTGATATTAATTTGATATTTTATTTAATTTTTTTAATATAGTGAGCACTTCTAAAATGTTAATGTATTTTATAATTTTCTGATTTTTAAGATTACCTTATTAGTGATGATTTATTTTTTGAGTAATAAGTATTCAAATTATACTGCTAACTCTTGTTAGAAGGAAGAACATAGCTTTAGAATATTTACTATAAAATCTAAGACTTTGATTTCTTTGATATCTTGTAGTTTGGTAGCTTAGTGAATGTATTTGCATTTTCATTTGCACGGAATTTGCAGCTGATGAATGTTTTCTCTGACCTTTTAATTTATCAGTTTTCATAAATGTTTGTCTTTTAAGGTTAATGATTTTGTGAGAGATAAGTTTAGGACTAAAGATGGATCTGTCCCACTGGCTGCAGAAATTCTTGCTGGTGGCTGTGTAAGTATCTTTAATTTCTTTCATATGACATTCATGAAAGTGCAGTTTATAAGATTAATTGTGTGGACTACGGCTTCTGTTTAACCACAGATCCGGTTCAAGAGCAGACTCTCCTAGAGCATCTCAGTTCTTTCCTAGATAGGCCAGCCGTTCTTGATGAAAGGGTAAATGTTTCTGTGCATCGTGCCTTTTAACTGCGCTCTGTAATTCTCACAGTTTAGAGTTTGTTTCCTTAATAAAGAATGTGTCTTTATTCATGTTGGCTCTAGCTTATGGCCTAAAGAGGAATCATGCTAACCTTTGCAGAAGTTAATAATTAGTTACTACTTTGTGGCACCCACTCTACCACGTCACTGCTTTCCTGATGTGTTATTGCACCCACTAATTTTCACTTTTTGCAGTGATACTGGCTTTTTGAAATGGCAGAGACTGCTCATGCTTCTTTGAGTTCATAGCAGACGTAGGCTGTGTAATGTTAACTCAGTGCATAATGCATTCCTGAATGTAGGCTGTATTTAAAACCCACTAAGATTTTAAGAGTGTTTTCCTTGCACAAAGTAGTATCTTAATGAACAACTGGCAGATTACTGGGTAAATGATAATACTTCACTACTTGGTCTAGTTCTGTGTGTTCATATTACAGCTTACTGTGTCTGGTGTATTGATTTGTTCAAGGAAATGTAAATACTTTAGGTAAAACGAATAGTTGTTCAAAGATCGGTGCGTTTTACAGATAAAGAGCACTGTTTATTTAAAACAGCTTTGATCACTGGGGCAGAGCAATGTTGGTGTATTTGTAATCTGTCTTTGTTTCTGCTGTCATAAGACAGATGAGGTCACGTTTTCAAGCAGCTTCTACCTGTGTCGAAAACTACAGCAATATATAAAAAAGATCCTTGCATCTTAACCTCAGTAGGTGCAGAAATTTGTGCTGTATGTGCTTGCATATAATCGTGAACTACGATTATCAGCCTCAGGGTGCAGTGGCTCTATTGCATTACAGGCTGAAGAGCCCTGGCTTTCTGTAATTCTCAGGAGATGGGGCAGGATTTGGCTGCTGTCTCACTGCTCCTTCTGTTTGATCACTGACCTGTTGTAGACTGCCAGGTAGGATCCCCTTGTTCTGTAACTTTAGGAGCATTCAGGGAAGAAAAAAAGAAGGGGAGGGAGAGAAGAATGTGGGTCTCTAAAGCCCTAAATAAAAAGCATGCTGTAAATGAAGGAAAAATGCAATAAAGTGCTTGCAGAGTAAAAACTGTTTGCCCCTTTCACTAATAAAAAGTCTCATGAACATAGCAGCCATAGAGAATTCAGCAAAATTTTTATTTAAATGTCATTTGATCTAGAGTTTTTATTTTACAGACTGCTGTGAATTTTTTAATGCAGTACAAAAAGCACTCTTAACAGAGACCTGTCATTCATGAGAATGCTGCAGCAAGCTTTTTGCCAGCAGTTCATTGTAAACTAAGGATCTGCTTTAAGAGCTAGGTGGTTTGAGATGTATTTTAAATGTGCTGTAAATGTTGGCTTGTCCTAAATTTATATTAACAGTGAGATACTGCATGAAGTTGTAGCAGTAGACGTGCAGTGGCAGAATGCCCTGAGTTTTCTTTTAACTGTAGTTAAAGGCACTTAAGGGCATAATTTGGTGCCAAGTAGATAGGTTGCAACTTGTCTCTTCTGCAGGTGGTCTTTGGGTTCTTTTGTAATTTTAAACCAAATTCAGACTAGCAACAGAGACTTTCATTAACAGCATTGCCTAGGTTTTTGGGGGTGAATTTTTCTCTCATGGTGTAAATATACGTGTTAAATATGAGATGCCAAAGACATGCTTTTTTCTCTAGCTTTCAGCATTTTATTGGCCTAGCTTTTTGTCCCCGTTTAAGCCATTGTAAAACCTGTGATTTCGCTGTAGAAGCAGCACGGACAGTGTTGAATGCTTGAAAATTGTCAGTCTTGGATTTTTACCTCATTTCACAATGTAGTAATCGCTTATGTGGGAGGCAAGAAGACAGGAGGGCATGATGTGCTGAAGTCTAAAAAGGGGAAGCCAACTAAGATGAATTTTCTAAGACACCTGCCCTATCACCTTTCCGCTTTCCACATCTAATTCTCAGCTGGGATTGTGTTACAAACACAGATTTAAATTTTTCTTCTTCAGTGCTTCTGTTTCCTTGGAATGTATTCATTGCTTATGCAAGAGCTTAGTGCTGGGATGCATGCTAGTTTGTCATGTTTTAAAAAGCAGCCCTGTGAAGACGTAGAGTAATAATACCTGAAAAAGGGAGGACAAGCAGACACTTGGATAGTTTGGGTTGTTCAGTAACACAAAGGGCTTTGAAGGGGTCAGTATCACCTGAGTAGCTCCACTCTGCTGTTTGCCCAACCATTGCCAGGCGTTGACTTTTAGGTCTCCAAGGAGTTCACTTTGCATCATAATTACTGTGAATTAGTACACATGGCTGACTTTTGCACTTGTAACTAAAGCTGATTGTTTCATTGAACAAGTCTTTTTCTGTTTTGTAAACTGTTTTCTCTCCAAAAAAAAAGAAAGAAGAAAAGAAGAAAATAGATCTTTTATTTCATGACCTTGTGACACTTAATTCAGTTAACAGCCTGTTTCATAGTTTTTATTACCTGAAGATGAAAGCGATAGGTTGGTTGAGATTTTTTTTTTGAGACCCCCAAGAATATAATTAAAAGTATAACCTTTATACTTAAGGAAAGCTGTTATGTAAATTACTAACACAAGATTTCCATCTCCTTTGTTTGTAAGAAATTTTCCTAATGACTATAGTATTTGTTACCCATAAAAATGCATGTAGCTTTCAGATTTGCACAATGCCTGACACCCACCATGAACTCTGATCTCTGTTGCGCATTTGGACTCTCATCACTCATGCAAGTCCTATATAGCCCTTATCATTATGAGGCTAGTAAAAAGCTTCAGTTTCAAGGCATAGTGGTGTAATGATGCTGTAGCGCTACGATCTGCTGAGCATTCAAACCACAAAGCTGACTTAACCTTATTGAATTAAAATGGGCACAGATGTGCTAGGTTTGATTTCTGCTAATACTGTAACTTACCTTTGGAGTTCCTTAATAAAAGGATGTGTAAACTGTAAGTACAAATTGAAATATTTTTTTTACAGTGGCAATAATCTTGAAATTTCTGGAAGATTTATTTCATTATCTTTTACTTGATTTTATATTTTAAATAAAAAACAATTTTAAGTCATACCAAGTTTAGCTGCTTGCTTTTTTTATCCTAATTCACTTATGGGCATCTGTTGAAAGTAACCTGATTTTTTTTAATATAGCATTATATATTATTCTTTTTTTTTTTTTTTTGAGTTATATTAACACCTGGAAACTGTCTTTGTAAAAGTGTCATAAATACTGTATTTGGGGTTTTGAGACATTACCTTTTACTAACTTTTTAGGTGAGACAGTCATTTTGCTTAGTACCTTACATAAAGCAATTCAACATTTACTGAAAAATTTACATTTGTGTAACTGGGAAGGAGATGCAAATATGCAAAATAAAGAGTGATATAAAACATAAAAGAATACTAAGAAAAACAGAAGAAGGATTATAGCATGACTAAAAAGAAATCTCTATATAATGTATGTTGCCTTGTCTGCATATATTAATACAATGATATCAGTAAGTAGGAGGCATAATTTTCAGCAAGAAAAGAGAACTACGTTTTGCTTTATTAACCTTTCCTTCTGCTCTCCCTTCTCCTTCTGAGCACACAGTCTTTTCCTTCCCAGCTGCTCAGTGTGTGCTCACTATTAGCCAGCTTAAATCATATAGCACAGTACAATTACAGATCCCATACAGATCTGCTTTTGTTTAAATTGTCAAGGCAATTTTAGGCATATTTCAAGAGACTTTATAGGAATCATAATAAAGTTAAATGTATTGGACCTGCTTGGGCAGCCTCAACTCTGCTGTGGAATATAAAAATTACATACCGTTTTAAGATGGAGTGCAAAATCCTGCCCAGAATTAATTTCTATGTAGGAATGTGATATGAAATTCCCTGTGAATTGTGCCAAATAACAGATACAGTGCAAATAGTTTTATTCAGCTACTTAAAACATTTATTTTATGTTTCAGAGAGTAATAAAGATAAGTCCGTATCTGAGCTACATTTTCTTCATGGCATTGCAGTGGAGACAAAGGGTGTATAAACTGCAATTCCCACATTTAGATCTCTTACTTGCAAAAAATTCAGACATTTGGAAGTTGTGGACTAAAGGAGAGTGAAGGTGCCATTCTTGCTTTCATTATTATGAAACCTAAATATGTTAACATTCTACTATATTTGGCAAGGGAAGCTGAGCTATGGGTAAAATTAAACTGTAACATTACACAGTATATATGCCAGGGAAAAAAAATACCTGCATGTATATCTGGCGGGGGGGGGGTTGGAAGCAAACAACTACTGTCACACTGAAAAGTTTTGGTCTAGTTTATCGAGATAGTTAAATGAAGGTGGTCATCTTGATGATTGCTCTTACGACCTTTGACAGCAAATGGCACATGTTTCTTGAATGCTTAGCAGATTTGTTCTCAGAGGTCTGTTCTCCCTGTGCTTGGGGATCCATTATTTTCAAGGGGAGTTAATTCTACCTGCTCGTGTATGCCCAACTGTCACATTTGCTTTAAGGAAAACTTCAGAATCTCCTAATACATGCTTTTTTCCCCTTGATTAAATTGAAAGCTATTTTTTTTGTGCACAAAATTGATGTTGTTCAATAAATTAATTAGATTTAAATTCTGTTTAACATAATGTATATAATGGAACTGATTATACTATAATTAATTAGTTATTTTTAAGTGTAGTAGTATTCTTTGAACCACTGAAATTGTAGTTATTTTCAGCCTGCTGAAAACCATTTAAGCTAATTGTAAATTTTTTGTAAAAAAACCCCAACTAGATCTGGACTTAAATTTTACTTCACATTTGCAAACTCACTGTATTTCAACACTGCGGTGTTTTAATTGTCTCTGATAAATTTTCATCCAATTTTAGATTTAAGCCTCATGATGGGATTTGGGAAGACAACATACACTAACATGATAGCCCTGTCCAAAAGGTTGTACCAAAGGTGTAAAGTTCCTGCTTCTCTTTGACCTCACCCCATATTTCTTTGCAGGTTTGGATGTTTTTAAAATAACAGTTTGCTGAAATTTTCACCCAGTCATACATACTTAAACTGGTCTTTCCCTAAATCAGTAATGAATTTTGCAGAACTTGATTTCACTTCATTTTGAATTTTCCTTTTGCATTAGTTAATATAATTTTAACTTCTTTTTTTTTAAAAAAAGATCTTTTCCATAATGAATTAGAGATACTTTCCCATTTTGCTTTCCCTCTCCTCTTTCTTTTCATTTCCTTTCCCCCTGAAAAAAAAAGAGAGAGAGAAAATTTTTCAAACTGTAAAACAGGGTGGGATGCCTAGGTTTAGGTTGATAGTTTTCTGATTCCAGAACCAAACAATTCTGAATGCTTTAAAAGTCCATTTTTTTCCAACAAGCTTACTTAATATTAATTCAGTTTGAATATTATTCTTTTTTCTCCTGTTATATATGAAATATATATAGAAATAATGACTGTAAAGTTTTACATAAATGCACACTGCAGTTTAAAACATGGATTTGTTTTGAAAATTATATTTTATTACATATTCCTTTCTCCTTTTACTTCTTTTACTGGCAGTAAAATATTACAGTGTTTACCGGTGAAGGTTCAAAAAAAACCCAAATCCAAAAACAAAGGCTTGAACCCAAATCAGGAATTAAATTCTATCTTTCTGTGAGAAAAGGGAAAATATTTATGATGTCATAGTAATTTATGATGTGACCAAGAAATAATGGGTCACAGTTTTAATACAGCTACCATGCCTTAGGACTTGAAAGGTCTGTAAATCATTAAATGATTCTACAGCTAGTCAAAATAGACAAGTAGAGCAGACAGAACCAAACGTTAACAGATTTGACAGGTCTGTAAGTTAATTGCTTTTATAATGCCAATCAAGTAGGCTCCACTTTGATTTTTTGGCTAGGCTTCTGAGAAGTGAATTACCTATAACGTGGAAAATATCCAAACAAATTTTTACTTGTTTCCCATTGCAGACTTGGTCAGTGCTTATAAACAAACCATACTCTTGTTTGTTTCTGTTTAGACAAGTCATTAATATTCTATTGTAGGACAGTCCTCACAACTTGTATCTTAGTCTTGGAAATCTGATGCAGTAGCAGGAATGTACTTCTGTTCAGACTAATTGCAATTGTCTTTATGAGCGCTTTTATGTGAGGATTTGACAGAGCTTGCTTTGCATTTTATGTACATTTGGACATTACCAAGACTCTGATTCTAGCAGCATTTGCTGTTTGAGTTGCTCAAAGTAAAACCTTAGCCAGACCAAGGGAAGGCTGTCCTCAGAAGACAAGAAAGATTAGCTAGAGAAAAACGGAATTCTGCCTGAGCAGCATGAAAGCTGTTTCTGTGATAGGCTGAGCAGGGTAGGGAAAAGCAGATGACTGAGGGCTCAGGAAATCCCATGATCTGAAGAAAAGGTATTTACTATATGAACTCCCATTGCTAAAGAGCATTATCAGAATGCTGTGTAGATAGGACCACAGATGAGAGAAACACAAAACAGCATGAGATGGCTTGTCTAGTTTTTTGAGGCCTGGCTTTCTGGAATGAGAAGGTAACATAGAACCAAGCTTTTGAGAACCCAGCATGCTCTTGACATATAATACCACGAAATTAAGGTTGTCACCTTTGAGATCTGTAAGATAAACAGTCCGTTTGGACTGCTGTCTGTTACTTGGGAGCTTTTCTGGTAACAGGAGTGACCATAGTAAAATCCCCTCTGCAGCAGCTTGGCATAATTCATCTGATGTTCCTGGACCTACTGCCATACAAACACCAAGACTTTTAGAGGTAGCTCGAAGCACTGCAGTGGCACTCCGTAAATCTGGCTTCTAAGCTTTGTTCTGTTGTAGAGTTGGTATGTGATTTTGTGTAAATCATTGAACAGTTCTGTGCCTTAGTTGCCCTTTATTATACAATAAGGATGGTAATCTTTCCATTCTTGAAATCATTGGTACATTTTTAATTTAATTTTTTTTTATGACAAAGAGCAATCTTTATTTAGTGTATGTACTTCAGGAACCTTGACTTTAATTAGGATTAATGGATGCTAGGCAGTGCACAGGAAAACAAGCAGCATCTGGCAACCGACCAGGAGTAAGGGCTTGGGACAGAGTATGGTATGCAGTAGGACTGAATATGATAAACAGTTGACTAAAAATCTTGGAATTTGCATCTGCTTGTCTTTTGTAGATTAAACAAGTAACCAAGACATTGTAGACAATTTCTTTTGCAGAGGTTGATTTTTGGTAATTGTATAATATATTGCTTGTGTATTTTTATGATTGCCATTAATTGCTATAATTGCTATCCCTGGGTGATATTGTTGAAAAACATTAACACTCTAATAGCAGTAGTAATCCTTTCTTCATCCATGAATTCATAAAAGGGAGTATGTGATAAGTTGGATGGGATGCAGAAGAAGGATCTAGGCTGACCCTAAAAGCTGTTATTGTTACTGAGAGCAGGAAAGGGGCTACAATTTGAAATGGGTAATAAGGCTAATTAGAGGAACAAGAACATTTGATGGTCAATAGCGGGGAAAGGAAAAGAATCCAGTACTTTATTCTGGAATGGAGAACACAAAATTTCCTTCTTTAATTGCAAGCTGTATTCTCTTCAGAACATACACCAAAGCTTTCAAATGGAGATGTGAAAGCCTGAGGAGAGTTGTGTCTGGTGTGCTCGTTTCTTAGTTAATCTCATAAGGGCACAAAAAGCACTTATATTAAAAAGAACAGGAATTTCTTCTCTCAGTGTAATGATGGGGGTGAAAATCTGTTTATTTTCCAGTAAGTTTATTGCAGAGTGATTTGAACACATGAAGAAATAGAAAACAATTTGACATCTTAAACTGAAGTATTGTTAAATGGTTATTACTAAACAGATTCTTCTTTTAATTACAGAATGGACTTTATTTCTCCATGGACAAAATAAACCAACCAATCCTCAACTATTTATACTTCCTTCTAATCAGTAAAGTTAGGAAAGTAGCAGGATTGACAGTACTGTCTTACTGTGCAAGACTATACTGCCATCGAGAGGTGTTGGGTGATATCATACCAATAGCAGAGTTGAAGAACTGCAAAAATGGGAAAAAACCTGCTTATTTTTAAAAATTCACATATATAGGGGTGCATAGCTAGCTGACATTGTTAAAGCACATTTAAAGGCATGCAGATTTCTAGTTACACGTGTATGAATTGTTCTTGGATGACAGTGATATTTCCCTTTTATTTTCTTGCTCTAAATCAAACAAGACCATAAGTGCTTGTGATTAGGTCAAATGTGAAATTCTTTCAGAATAATGTGGGCCCTTAGAGATAATTATCTATGCAGTACCTCTGGTTATCTATGTCTATAAATAACTCAAAAAAGTAGTTTTTACTTTAATCACATGATAATAACTGAAAAGTAATAGATTTACTTACACAGTCAGGTCATTTGTTTAAAAAATGATTGGAAGATGTGATAAGGAATTCAGAGTTGAGGATATTCAAGTTTGTAACTTCAGTACAGCAAAATTTGTGTTACTGGGAACCATCTGTATTAAACAGTTGATGTATTTGATTTTTCTGACACTTAGTGGAGAAATCATTAAGCTTGAGCAACCTGAGCTTAAATGGTGTTTATTTGGGACAAAAAAAGAAAGTGGTTTTCAAATTCTTCCCTTTGGGGGAATTATTTCAAAATTTTATAATTAAATACATTTTTGACTGCAAAAGCTAGCAAACCAGAAGGCAGTATTCTTCAACTCTTGGCCAAACAAAATGAATGAACAGGGTGATACAGTGTGCTGAGGATGTTTTGTCTGGTTTGTTGTTTGTTTTTTTTTCATACCAGTTTATACCAGTACCTTGAAAAGACTGGAAAAATCCAGATTGATAAGATTTCTTTCATTGCATTCATTATGCAAAAATTGAGAAAGAAGACAGAAGCCGTGCTATTGTGATTCAAGCTACTGATTTGGAGATGAGGATATCTGGAGTCTCTTACAAGTTGTTAATGTTTGAGCAGGGGGGAAATGCACACACTGGTCATACAATTAAACTGTCTGCCTCAAAATCCCTTCTTGTAAAACCAAATTCATTGTACTTTCCTCACAGAAGCGCTGGGAGGAAATAAATTAATATTTATGAGACGCTTACATTACTGTGATGATGAATAACACAATAGGAGTTACCAGTACTAGATAAGCAAGAAATCATTTCATTAGAGAGTACAGTAGCCATCTCCGGTTTGCTTCCCCCCCCCATTTTGTGAGCAAGGAGCTGCAGTTACCAGCACAGATGCTCAAATAACAGAATGATCAAAGCTCCCCACCAGGCGACTGTACTTGTTACCACTGGAACTGCCTCTGCACAGGCTGATAAACCAGCCTTCCTCTGCATCACAAGGCAGGCAGGTGGTAGAAACCCTCCTACTGAGACCTCTGTCAGGTATTGTCTGGCTCATCGCTTACAGTTATTTGCCGTTTGATTTTTGGAGTATATCTTTGATCAAATTCAGAGCATGACACAGGTTGTTCAGGGTGTTCTGGGCTAGTATCTGAACCGTCTGGAAACACTGCACTGGAAATGACCAGTGTCTCTCTTCAAACCTGCTGTGTAGGCAGCAACATTGATAGTCCTTTTAGTAATGTCTGGTGCATGCAAGTCCCTATGTTTTTAAAACTTTGAATGTAGCGAGCTTGGTTGTATGAAGTGGGTAAATAATAGCATCCGTGTTTTTAAATAGCAAGCTGAAGCAGAGGAGGTGCTGTGTGATTTAGCCAGAGCAGCAAACGTTTAATGCTGGAAGTGTCAACTCAACCAGACTGGACATGCAAACATAAGCATTTATATGTGCTAGCACCTGAAGTACTTCCCATCTGTTTGTATTGAAATTATATTGTATTGAAATGATTTGCCTTTATTCACCTTTAAAATCAGAGATACCTTTCTACTTGCTTTCTTTATGGTGGCATTCACTTATAAATATTTTTATAGGTTTTTAAATTGTTCCATGTTTTGGTGTACTGATAGTAATAATAATACTAATTTTGTACTAATACTTAATTTTGTTGTAATCTTTTAAAATTAAATACGGTTTTCCTGTAGTGAAAATTAAAGGAACATTTTCTCATGGAGTCATGGCACAATAAACTTCAGGAATATCATACAGAGGAAATGTAGTTTAATTCTGCTAATAGATCAATTGATATGAGTTTTTAAGTAATGTGTTTTACAGAATGGCTGTTGTATAACAAACTTGCATATTAACATTATCACCTGCAATTCAGATTTTATAATTTTTAAGAAGAAAATATGCGTGTTGGCATGTGAGAATGCCTAATAATTGTAATACCTACACCAAAATTTTTTTTATATAGGAATATGCAATTTATCAAAGAACCTTTACAGGATTCTTTTTATTTATTTTGAGACTTTGCAAGATGAGTAGACAAGTAAAAGAAAGAAATTTTTGTTTTTTATGCTTACTTATTTAGCATGTTTAAGTGCAAAATTTAAATCAGTGTATGTGCCAAATAATTTATCAGCCTAATTTTTGATGGCAACAAGAATAGCAGTTTTATATATACCAGGATTCTGGTTTGGTAAAAGCAGTTAAATTAAATTATGCCAATTTGAAAGTCAAAACCAGTTGAGTTACACAAGAGTATGCTTTTCCTGGTCAAAATAGGAAACACTTGGGATATTTTGGTGGTTATGTAAAGACTTTAATTTCTAACCACATTGTGTATGCTCACTCCAAGTGGTAGACAAGAGTAGTTGTTCATGTGATTTGTCATTTCTTCAGCACATTATTTGAACCATATTACTGTGTGTATTTTTTATTTTGAATGATAGTTAATCTGAGCTACAATTAATTCTTTTAACACTGGGGTAATTTTAAAAATATGTGCACATGGTGTTTACATACTAGACATCACTACATGCAAGGGCTTTTAAATAGTTATTTTATTTTAGTCATTACCTTCTAGAACAAAATAGTTGTTTTGTTGTAGGGAGGGCAAAAGTTGCCCTTTGCATAGTTCGTGTGATTTCAGAACCGAGAGAAGAGCATAGCTGTCACGCCACAGGATTACATACTTATCAGAAGTTAGAATGACATTTCTGTTGAATTTGAGCCAGAAGGAATTTGAATGAATATTTTTTTAATACACTTAGGTAACCTTCACATTACCTTTTTTTCTCGTTGCAGATTTTTAGCTCAGGATCTGTCAGTGCAGCAGAAGGGCTATGCCGCAAGTTATATATGATGAATGAGATGAACTTTATGAGAAGCAGAGGGAGTCCAAAGTGCTTACTACCATTGCGTTTTAAAGCAGTCTTTCAGAATCAATTGAGTGGTGTCTTCCCAAGAAATGGAGACTGACACATTGAAAACATTTAGCGGTTCTTGATTAATAGAATCCCTCAGTCTGTAGACCTTCTTTTCTTTAATACCTGGTACCTAAATAATGATGTGGAGCTCAGACTCTTGAATCAAACAGCATTTAATGGCACTGAAACTGGTAGTTCAGAGGGTTATTTTAAAAAGCACAATGTACTTGCAATTCTGTTTATTGGAATCCATGTGTTCTTTGTTATATGAACTCATGTCAAAATTGGGAAAAGTTTCTGCCAGATTTCTACTCTTCAACAGTGTATTTTCACTTTCTAAATACTGCACATCGCAGCTGCTTTACTAGTTACTAATTTTTATTTTTCCTTCATTCCTTCATTGTGTTATAGTGTTCTTGGTTTGTCAATATTGCATAACTTGGTGTTGGCAAACGTGTTCTTGCAAAAAGAATTGAGCTAGTGTCTGATGTACTGCAATGTCCTGCAGTGGCTGACCTGCTTCCTCTCTGTTTTTCCTGACAACTCAGGGGGAGTAGATTTCTTACCTTGTGAGGTGCACTAATACTAAAACTTTTGACTGCTGATAGTTTAACCAAGTGCAGCAAGATTGAAAATGTCATATCTGGAATGTAACAAGATGCACACTGCAAATAATGTATCAGGTTAATATATTGATTTCTGCTTTTAATTTCAGGCTGGAGGTTCTCAAGTAATCTTTACCAATCCACTGGAAATTGTCAAGATTCGATTGCAGGTGGCTGGAGAAATTACTACTGGTCCACGAGTTAGTGCCCTCAGTGTATTAAGGGACTTAGGTTTCTTTGGACTTTACAAGGTATGTTTTTAAAAAATGTTAAAAATAAGCCTCTAATGAACACATAATTTCATTGTTCTCACAAACTTTCTTAGGTGGACACAATTTTACTCTTTAAAAGAAAAATTATTATGTGATATTATATCTTCATTTTTCATTTTTGATTAAGAGAAGAAACTGTCTCATCTTTTTGAGCATATGTTTTTTGTAAATCTTACTGAGATTTCTTTTCTCACTTCTGCAAGTTTAAGGTTCATTGAGTATTAGTTTGTGATTCCTGATATTCTGCCTGCTGTAAAAATAAGCTTATTTTCATCTGCTACATGATATAGAGCTTACAGTTTTGGAACTTTGTTTTTGCTTTTCTGCATTTGATTCAGCAACTTTCTAAGTGTCATCATTCAGTTGGTGATGGGAATTAATTGTAGCACAATAATAGTGAAGAAATACAGACAGTGGGAGCCCAGCATAAAAATAAACTCCTAAAGCAAGCTTCCCCTTGCTTCTTTAGAAGAATATTTCCCCA
Organism: Acrocephalus scirpaceus scirpaceus; assembly: GCA_910950805.1. NCBI lineage: Eukaryota > Metazoa > Chordata > Aves > Passeriformes > Sylviidae > Acrocephalus > Acrocephalus scirpaceus. The sequence continues at coordinate 128,615,199 of OU383773.1, forward strand.
AATAATACCACGAGAAGCTGCCTTTGTGAGCATATGCTACAGACTCTACAGTTCTGCTTGCTATATTACTATCTTCACATAGCTATATAAATACATAGAAGTTAGGTTTAACGATAGCAGCAGGAATAAAAATATCTTCTGAATGTTGCATCTAATAGGATATGTGCAACAAATAATTTAAAGGATTAGCATACTTTTATGATGTCTTCTACCTTTAGATGAAGGAGATTAGGCATGGGGGGATATGAAAGATCTTGAAGTATTTTGAGATAACCAGTACACTCAAGTATTGAAACCAAAGCTGCAGTGAATACCATATACTGCAGAGCACCGTGTGATGTTTCTTCAGACTCTGCAGCCTACAACTAGGGAGAAAGCTTGCATATTTCTAATTTGTCCCAGGATTTCCAGTGAAGCAGGCAGTACTCCTCTGTTTCTTGTTTACAGCATTGCAGCCATGAATTGAAGATGCTCCAAAAGACACCAAATGAGCCTCCCTTCTTCCCAGTATTTAAACTCCATCTGCTTTTTTAAGCAACCAGTCTTTCTAAATTGTTCTGTTAACATTACAAAGAGGGAGCCTGCCTGCGAGAACGTGTCTGTATGTTTTGGCTTGGAGAGAAGTTGCAGGTCTGAGTAGGATTTAATGTCGAGTTGTTTTTCCCTTTAAATTGACTTGCTAATTTTTTAGGTGTTTTACTGAAGCTGAGGCTCTTTCGTAAACTCCTAGTAAATGTCGTTATGTGTTGATCAGATTAACATTTACAACTGAAAACAGGGATTTTGTGAAGAGTCTGCTTCCCTGAGGCTGTGCAGGAATGGAGGTCAGCTACTGGCATTTACTTGGACTAGCAAAAAGAAAACGCAAAATGATAACCAGTGATGAACTAGTTTACTGAAGTAGCAATTTTTGATTGTTTTTTCTCCCTGAATACCTGCTCTTGGTGGTTGAGCAGAATTTGCTACATTTTTTTCCTTTTTTAATGACATTAATGTTTTGGGTTGTATCATGAATTACTTCTATCCACCAGAGTAAATACTGGTGGATATTAGTCAGGACTACACACAAACACGAGCTAGTTACAGCAATGTGTTGCATTGAAATGGACAATCATTTAATCACAAGACACACAGTGATCATTTAATCAGTCCATTTACCTCAAAAAAAAAAGAAAAAAAAAAAAGCCACAGAAGGGTTTGGATTAGTTTTTACTCAGCTGTCTGTTTCTGTCTCTCTCAACCCCTCCACTCCACTTCCTGTGTTCATGTCCTTTTGTATATCGTTAGCCTACAAAAACTTGAGTGGTTTGACAAAACTAGAGAATTTAGCATGGCAATGACAGGCACCCGTTGAGCACAGACCATGTCACAAGGCTTGTGTCCAAGGGCGACTTAGTCACAGCTAGGTCTGTAATTGGGCAGGTTTGTGCTGTTCTCTACCAAACATTTGGTACTGCAGCCAAAAGAAAATGGCAATCCTACCTGTCCCCTTTCCTGTGTGCCAGTCAGAGCATTGGTGCACCCACATAATGACCTGGAACAAGAAAGTCCTTAAAGCCTCCTCCTCCTTAGGGCTTAGTTTGTTTTGAACTCAGACAAGCTCACTCTGTAGCTTCACAGGATGGCTGTACCCAGTCTAAGGGAGGAAAGACTGTGGCATGGGGAGCCAGTCTGTCTCAGAATAGTTTTAAACTGCCTGGAGCTGCTTGTGGAGCAGCAGTGTTGGAGGCAAAAGCAGCCCTCTCCTGAATGCTAGTGCTGGAACTGGCAGTGTTTGGGAGGCCAGGCAGATCTTAATAACTCATTGCATCAGTCACCAGCCCCAGTAAATGTTGCCCAGAGACATCTCTGGTTTTAAGTGAATTTCAGATGAGACTAGATTTGGTAGGTGCTGCCTTCTCTGGTGGTGCTTCTAAATTAATTTACTAAGTATAATGACAAAGTGGACATCAAATAATAATGGATCTTCTGCTAATGAGAACTGAAATTTCTAGGTATGTTTGGAATGTTCGTACTCTTAACAAGTCAAATTAGCTTTAACTATGAAACAGGAATGAGGATTTTATGACTGTCTCAGTACATCTCATGTTGTTCACTCTAACAACTCCATTTTTGCATCTGAAGTCTTTGCTTTAGCTTTGTCTTTTCTGTCTCAAGACACAAGACTTGTATCTCAAGCCCTTAATGTACTTCTTTTAGTAGATCTAGTTATGACTCCATAGATACTGCTGTGGAAGAACAAGAATAGATAGTTATTCTAGAAAATAGTTTTATTGAGGAAACTTGAAGTTTCTTTGTAGGCTTAATGAGCCTTCATGTAAGTATTCCAGGTGTTTAAACATTTGTATATCTTAGTCATGACTTAAACTGATTGACTTTCTTCTGCAAGTGTTGAAAGCAGAATTTTAGACTTTTAATTTCAGGAATTTTAATTTGAAATAAATGAATGTCCTTTTAATAATATAGTTAAATTTTATTTACCACATGGCAAGGATTGCAGTGAAAATTCTCCTTTCCTAGTTCAGAGAAAAATCATCCCTGAAAGTTGTCCTTCCCACTATAGATCCACCTGGCATGCTCTGCTTAGTTCCCATGAGTTGTTTATGCTGAAATTCAGGTGAAAATCTCTAAGAGTCCCATATGGTAGTCAGCAAGGCAGAATATATTAATTATAAGTGCAGCCAGAAGATGTGAAGAGTTAGTCTTAGCTTTATGAAGCAAATTTCTGCATGTATTAACAAGATGTACTGCTTGTTATTTGAATTCCTATATTTTGTATTATTTTCTACCTATGAAGAACTTCCTGTGGATCTTAAAATGCCCACACTCCCCTGATACAGGTAATTTCAGTGCTCCTGTCTTGCATTAACAGAGAAAACCAAGTCACAGAGAGATAAATCTTGTGTCTCATGTCAACAAATTAACAAAGGAAATGCTATGTAAAGCTTTTTATATCTAGCTGAGTGAATCTTGTATTGATTATGATCATAATTATTCCCGCATTCTAGTCCAAATGAATATCCTTTGAGGATCATTGAGATTGCATAGTTTTGGTGCCCCTCTGTATAAGTGAGAATAATATTCTTTTGGGTCATTCATTGGCATGTTAATGTGCCACTTTACTGTGCTGCCAACAGGAACAATTCACAGTAGTACTGTGCTAGATCTCTGCTCTGTGCTTTCTGTACTTGCAGACTTGATGTTAGAATAATTTTTATTGAGAGCCAGTCCTGCAGGTCACCTGGGCAACCTGACCAGGTATTTGACCATCCTTCATGGTTCAAAAGCAAATATAGAAAAAAAAAAATCCCACACCTCTTTTCTCATGCCTAATTGAATTGGCCATGTTCAAGCTTCTGATCCTTCCACTGTGCACCTCCAAGAATAGTTTCCTTTCCTTGCACTCTCCTTTAAGTGAGCAATAAGGTCTCTTCCCTAGCTTGCTCTTCTTGGAGTTGAGCACACTGAGTTCCTCTTTTATATGCCACGGACTACTCAACTGGCTTGATGGCCCTGCACTGGACTCACTCCAGCATGGAAACATATTTCTTGTATGGGAGAGACCAGAACTGGACACTGGGCTCCAGATGTGGTCTCAGCAGTGCTGAACGGAGGACAATAATCACTTCCCTTGCACTCTTGCTACTATAGCCCAGGGTGTGGCTGTCTCACTTCACTTCAAAGAGGCATAGCTGGCCCACACACAGTTTGGGCACAGAATCCTACAGACGTTTGCTCCAAAGATGCTTTCAGCCTGTATCTCCATCTATGAAGGTATCTCTGAACAGCAGCCTCTCACTATAGCTCACTAACTATTTTCCCAATTCAGGATCATCTGCTGAGAGTGCAGCTCACGTTCCACTGGTTTAGCTCTGGGATATGATGACAGACCATCTCAAAAGCCAGACTTTTAGTCAAGGTGTACAACATCCATTGCTGTCCCCTTATCCACAGGTCTGGTGAACTGGTTTGTCAGCTGTGAGTTGGTAAATCTGCATTGGTTGTTCCCACTTTTCTCTTTCTTCATATGCTTGGAAATGGCTTCCTGGGACATTTACTCCATAAACCTCCCAGGAACAGAGGTGTGTCCAGACATCTTGTAGTTTCCCAGATCTTCCTTCTTACTCTTCAAGATGAGTGTGATATTTGTTCTAGTTATCAGAACCCCCTTGTCTGACTTGACCTTTTCAAGGTAATAACAACCTCACAATGTCATCAGCCAGCTGTCTCAGCACCACTGGAGGTATCCGTTCTGGTTTCAGGATTGTGTATATGCAGATGGCTCCAATTGCTCTGTCTGCACGTAATGCAGACTTCTCTGGTAAGTCTTTGTGGAGCTGAGAGGCCTGGGGACAGATTTTACTAGTATAAAGTTAAGACAAAGGTAATTTCTCTGCTTTTTCCATGTACTTTGTCACTAGGTTTCCTGGCCCTATTGTGCAACAGTCTCACAATTTATTTAGTTGCCCTTTTGCTGCTGATGTGTTTACAGAAACCTTTTTTACTCCCCCTTCACACCCCTTACTAGACTGATCTCCAACTGATCCTTGGCTTTTCTGTCTCAATTGTTGCACACCCAAGCAGTTGTTCTGTATATCTTGGGTAGCCCATACCCACCTCTGCTTCCTTTTCATTTTCTGCATTTGAGCTCAATTGTGAATTCATCTGTGCTGGTCATCTGACTTGGTTGCTCAACCTTCTGCACAGTGGAATAAACCTTCCTAATGCTTTGAGGAGACTGTCCTTGGTGGACCTTTGTAACTCCAGAAGTTTTTATTTGGGGGAAAATTTCTATCACAGCACATAGAGGTCCGTGTCAGATAATTGATATCTGCTTCTCTTCCTTTCCTCACCAAAGAACTAAAGAACAGTAGGTCTGGGATCATAATGAGTGCAACAATTTACAGTCAGCGCTTCCTCCTAGACTCCCTATGCCTTCACTGGATGGTCAGATATTAGCCATTCTGTAATGATATGCAGCTTAGAAATAAAATGCACGTTAATTCCAGCAATAAAAAGATTTGACACATACAGCTTGTTAAGCTTACTGTTGGGTTGAACCCCTGTAGTTCTTCACAGCGAGAAAGCAAACATTTTTTTCTGTCTTTGTCTAAAATTCTGAACTACTTGTGTAAATAAGTACTTTAAAACATTGTACTTCTCAAAGTCCAGATGCTGCTTTGGGAAGGCACATAACAGCACTTTTGCAAAGGAAATTTATTTCCTTTATTTGTGTTCTTTCTCCCAGTAATAGTTAATGTGAAAGCACCAGGGCATGGAAGCTTGTGACTAGTAAATTCTTTAGCTACAGATACTCTGTAGATGACAGCTATTCTTAAAAATATAGAGACAACATATTGCAGTCAGGAAAAATATCACTTAAACTAATGCAAAATGTCATTAGTGTTGGCAGAAATGGGAAGGGATACTTTTCTGGTTTTCAATATTTTTAATAGATTTTATTTAATTTCTAGTCACAACTGAATATTGAAGTAATCATCCAAGGTTAGAGAATACATTTTCTGTCTCCTGTCTGTCTTACACCTTAATATGAATAAAGTCCCGTTAAAGTTGAATTTAATTCTATTGGTTTTGAAAGACATCTTTAAGGTGTCCATGTAAATAAACACTGTAAATATACTTACTTATTTCATACATCACAGAAACTCATATCCATATAATATCTGCTATAAAACATTTAATAAAATGTTACTCCTCTTATACATAATCATTCTGAATAGTGCTTTACAGCATAACAGACAATACCACTCCATAATTTTGCACAACAAAGTTATTCTGTATCCCAGGAACACAGTAAATAATAGAGTGGTAAATGATTCTTCAAGGAAAGGGTACATTGGTTGTGGTAACATTTATTTTTATAATTACTACAAGGTACTCAGCTCAAATTTGTGCTTTGGCTGATATTGCCAGCACAATTTTCATTTCCAAAACTAGTCAAAAAGGCTTCCAAAAGTCTCCTTTTCCCTCTCTTCTCCCTTCCCCCCAAAGGCTTCATAAACAAGCTTCTGGTGTGTTGACCTGGAAAGTGTAATCTCAAGTGACAGGATGTATACCCAGCTCTCACCTGGTTCCTTTGATAACAGCTGAGTTATTTCATGTCATGAAGCTGAGGGTTTACAGCAGGATGATAAACATATGAAAGACAGTAGTATAAGTTTTGAGTTACATTTTGCATCCACCATACCTATTTGTGACTGTTCTCATATGTGAGAACCTGCTTTTCAGAAATTTCCTTTGAAATTAACAAAAATAAAATGCCCTTCCAATTAAAATAGGTATAATTTTTCCTGCAAACTGAATTGAAATTGCTGGTAGAGCGTTTGAAATTGGCATTTTATTTCTCTAATGTGATGTTCTAAATCAGTTTCATATTTTGGTTGGTGTAAATATATGTGAATAGAAACCTATAGTAGCTTTTAAGGCAATGTCATTTTACAGTGGAAAAAAAAAATGCAGCCCTTGAAAGCAAATACCGGTAATATTTGACTGACTGTTACAAAACATGTTAGGTGCTGTTAGGGCTCCGATTCCAAAGGGTTAAGTCTGTAGTAAAACCCAAGAAGAATGCAAAATGATCAAGAAATGACATGCTGCCTATTGTTTGTAGCTATAGGATCAAAATAACAATTATACATGCCAAATAAATTCTAAACCTGTAAAAGAGAAAAAGAGGGGGTGGCTGTAAGTACAGGTGCCAGAAGCATTAAATAACTCTCGCAGACAAGGTGCACCACTGTTGTCTTGAATGCTGCTAGGTTCCCCCAGTCTGGCATTTTTCCCCCTGCACTAGACAATGTGCATTCACTGCAGGAGACTAGGCTAAGCCTGCGTCTCCCAGACCTGCCGGCTCCTTCTGCCCAACCCGACACAGAGGTGCCTTTGTCAGTATAATTACCCTCCCCTTGTAGTAGAAATAGTTTGTTTAGAGCCTTATTTGCAGGTAGAGCTGGTATAAGCAGGAATTAGCATGCTAAAGAACCTGCCCCAGCACTGACTTGGGTTTATTTATCCAAATCTTTGACAATCGGGTGGGTTTTTTTTCCCTCAGTTGGTTTATTCAGTGAGATACTATCCGAGATTAAGAGCTTTAAGGTTATTAAAGAGATTGAAGATGCGAGCCTACTGGCTGTTGTGTGAGGAAGGCGCATGTCCTGGTGTGTAGGATCTCCCAACAATTTCATGCCTGGCAGGTCTGCACCTTGGCTGCTAGAATAAACTCGGGCGGATGCTCCTTACTGCTTTCTGGGGATTGATTAAAACTCCCTCTGGCTTTCAGCACGTTGTCCACATCAAAAAGGTGCGAGAAGTAAAATAAATGTTGCTTTTGCTTTTCAAGATACTGTGGCCAATCTCCCTAAGCCTTCCTAATTGGCCTGGGCTGGTTGCGGATGATTAACTTGACGTTAAATGGGGCCTGCTTTTAAACATGCTTTCCCAGACTTTAAACGGAGTGATGGGGGAAACTTTAGACTGTTGCAATGCTGGACCAGAGCCAAGCTTGGTTATTATTAAAGTGGATCCAAGTTTTGATCCAGGTTTTGTTTACACTGAGCCAGCTAGGTTGATGGACATCCCTCTGCATACCTGAATGTATATTATTAGTAATATTAACAATATGCCACTTCTGCCCCATGAGAAAGAGCCTTTTAATGAAGGGGGAGGAATATTAGCAGCTCAGGTTGAACTGAGAGTTGCTTGCATTTGGACTTTATTGATTTCTGTAAGTTATTTTAACTATATCAGGATTTCAGGGTATGCAAAAAATGCAGATGAAAAAATGTGTGCAGCGTTTAATGACAACATTACAAAGAAAATAGAAGTAATGTGCCCTGAGGGCAAAGGCAGTGAGGAGATTTGCTCTGAGGAAAGGCATGCTCTAAAAATAAATCTTTGAAGAAACCATGTCAGTCTGTGAATGCTTCAGTAGTGAGTTGCATAATTTTTCTATGAAGTAAATACAGTGCAGACATTTGATTCTTAAAATGTTGGGTTTTTTCAAAGTTGGTAAAACTCTGGTCTTGTCTATGTGAAGATTAAAGGTAAATTGTTAAACAGGCTTCTGTTGCACATGAGTCAAGAATCCTTGTCTCTGTTGAATACAAAAAATTCACCTTCTCTGTGTCCTCAAAGTAGAGCAAAAGGGGCAGAGCAGCACCAACACCAGTGCTTTTTGAGTTCCTTTATGGCATTTTGCTTAGTGTCTCTAGAAAGTCATAACAAGAACCAGTGATGGGCAGCATAAATCAGACATCCAACTGAGTGAGAAGCCAGAGGGTCTGAACAGCAGAAGTGATTAACCTCCAAAAGGGAGTGTCAGGGGAAGTAGTCAGTACTTAGTCTGAAAACATCAAGAAATAAGCTGAGAAAGTGTGGTGGGAAGCACTGGGGCCTGGAGCAGAGCCTATTGTGCTCCCTGTGTTCAGTAGCTAAGTCTGTGACACACAGAAAAGTCTGACTACTAGATCTAATGGCTTTTTTAGATAAATCTTTATTTTCTCAGAGGCATACTGTGACTGCAAACTGCACTTATTAGAGTCTCCTGAGAAGTAGCTTGCAGGTCCTGGTTATCTCTTCACACATCCTGCTGCCTTCCCCTGCCTTGCCTCCTGGAAAGGCAACTTGATGGCTTTTTGGACACCTTGCAGCTCTTTTGTCTTTGATAACCAGCATCCGACTTGGATAAATGCTCTATTTTAACTGGTATTGTAGTACAAGCTAAGCTTACAGATGTGTCCAGGCATATCATTAGATTTAATTAAATTATATGGACATTAACATGTGCCCTGGTAAATATCTGGTACTCAGCCATGTGCTGGTAGGCCTGTGAACAAGAGAAGTGTAGTAACAAGGGCATCCCCCGAGGGTTTGTGGATGAACCTCAAGCAGTTTCACCAGGTCTCCACCCTTGTTTCAAAGAGAAGAGGCTTAGGCTTATCCATGAACCATTTCTTTCTCAAGCTTGAAAGATTTTACCCAATTTCCGAAGCCACCTCTTTTTTGTGCTTTTCTCCTGGTCTTAGTCCTGGCAGGCTCTGGTGTCCTCTGGATCTCCATTCTGAGGAAAGGCAGACTGCAAATCCCTTTTGCTGTTGGAGCATGGATACAATTTGATATTTTGTTTTGGTTGACCTTCCCTTGTGGCCTTTTTCTCTTTTCCCCCTGCTTGAAAAACATTTGATTGGTTGCCACTACCCAAAAAAATTTCTTTCCTATTTGCTTCCCTCTTAGATTTGAAACTAGCTCTATTGCTGGTAACTTCATTGGCTGATGTGCTACTTCCACTAATTGATAACGAGGCAAATTTAATAGTAAGAGATGGAAGTTACTGAAACAAACTGTATCCCAGATAACTTTAAAATTCACAAGTAAATCATGCTGTTCTGTAAGACTTGCTGCTATGCCCCTACTCCCTCAATATACATTGTATTATCAGTTATAGTGCCTGTATAGAGGTATGGACTGAGCACTGTTTTTCCTGGAGTATTAACTTTAAGTTAGAGTGAGAGGTGACAGACCTATCCTGTGGCTCTGTTTCAAGCACTTCTTAAACTCCCACTACAGGTTCATGGCTACAAGGTCAATTATTTAAAGTTCTCCAAAGGTGTTTTCAGAGTTTACTCAAGCACGTGATATTTTCTCCACTAGCAGTGCATAACTACAGTACCTCAGAGTGAGGGAGAACAAGTAGACAAGATACATACAATGACAAAAATTACTGAACCAAGAAACAACACAGACACTCCTCAGCAGGATGAAATACATGAATCTCTCTAAATTTCGAGGGAGAAATTGCTTTTTCTATAAGCCCTTTGCAGCAAAATGAAAAAATACAGTGTTGCTCTGTTCTCTGATATTTATGGTTCATCATGGTAAATTTGCTCGTTCTAAAAACTTGTTCTCTTTTTCAAACAGGGTGCTAAGGCATGTTTTTTGCGTGACATCCCCTTCTCTGCTATTTACTTCCCCTGTTACGCTCATTTGAAAGCTTCATTTACAAATGAAGATGGGAGGGTTAGCCCTGGAAATCTGCTCTTGGCTGGATCAATAGCTGGTAAGTGCCCAGATTTCTTTCTTCATGGCTGTATACTGCTCTGGCAGCACAATAGTTATGGCAGTGACAACAATAACAAAAAATGCTCAAAAGGACTGTATGCAACAATACTGTATTTTGCAGCCTTATGCAGAAACAACTAAGTTACTATGCTGTGGAGCGAGTTGAAGATACTGTAAATTCTCGGTATAATAATAACATTCAGGAAGCAAAAGAAAGGGAAAGGAAAGTTTTTTGCTGATGTTCTTTTATCATTTGTCATCATTCCTTGTGAAGTTACTGTGCTGGTTTTGGCTCTGTCTCACTGGCAGGTAATGTTTTGTTGAAATTATTTATAAACAAAACGATGGCATTCATAAAATCCTTTATGATGAAATGAATCTTAAATTTTGGTATTTATAGTCCAGAAGCCACACTAGAAGTACAGCTCTTTAAACACAATTATATAACAGGTGACAAAATGATGACAGTATTTGCTACTCTAAGTATCCTCTTGAAGTTACTTGGCTTCTTGAGGATTTTACCTTTATAATTTTTTTAAATATTAAACAAAGCAGGAGATCTTGAAAACATTGCTGCAGTACCACAAGTTGCTAATTCCTCACATACCCAGATAATGACAGAGGTGCAGTGTGATTTTGAGCACTTGGTTATTTCAGTCTGCTGCATAGCAGACAGAAGAGCCCAAACATGCTTAACTTCTCACAGATGAATTTAGCTTGAGTGTGCTAGAGCCTAAGGGAAGGACAGAGGCTTTGTAAGCCCCAGCTGGTCCTTGCATCTGCTGCATGGCTAGTCCCTCCACAGCACCCAGCTGGTGCCACCACTTGGTAGCTGTCTGCTGGAGGGGGCAGCTTGAGAGTCCTGCTCCTGCAGTTTCCATGGTTTCCTCCCTAGAAAACCAATAGGCTTGCAAATTTGTGCAACAGGACCTTTAGGGGAGTGTGTAGTGAGCAGGAGGGCTCAAATCAGCTGGTATTTCCACCTTGCTTATCGAGGGCCGCTTGGTCTCTCCAAGCTGCAGCCAAGTTCCTCCTCCAGTATGGCCCCATGCAGACTGCTGTGACCTGCCAGGTGAGAAAAATTATGGAATGGCATGAATCCAGTACAGAAAGGTGTTTTAACAATGTTTTCTCATTTGATTTTAAGCTTTCTCCTCCCTGAGAAAACTTCTTGGTCAAAATTATACACAGGGCTGTTTCTCTTTGAGAGCAAGGCCCTTTTATAGCCAGTATCTGGTCTTAGAGGACAGCCAAGATTGGTTGATTTGTAGTGTTGAAGCATATTGATTTCTATTCAGTAGCTTATATAAGTCCAAAGGAACTGAGCTGGCATTAGCAAAGCCAGCTGTGATCCAATGACTGCTGCTCAAAACCCCCTTGTCCTCTCCCCTCCCCCACCCCATTCCAAAGCCAGGCTCCAATCCTTCGAACAGGAGCTTTTACAGCCAGCTTATTTCTTACCCATTTTAATGGAACAAAACAATTTTTGAACTTTAGATCATATTTACAGACTTGAAACATAAGATGGCATTTTTAAGCCAAGTAATTTCTTAGATTTTCCTATTTTTTCTCTTGCTAGCCATTGTCAGGTGATTGCAGACTGAGATAACCATCCCTTTGAAGTTCAGGCACAGAAGCAGTCTTTATTGTTGCTGATATGGCTCACCAATCTAGCTATAATGTGAATTTTATCCAGTGCTTCCTGTGAATCCCATCCTAGGTTAACTCTCAGGAGCAAATTACAGTGTTAGAGATACAATACTCATCATACTGTTTACAAAACCAAGAAATTTGTTTTATTTGGTACATGTGAAGCATGATGAGGGTGCATGTGTACACTGTTTTGTCAAAAGAAAGTCAAGAGAAAGAGAACAAAACACCCACCACTTCTGAAAAGCTGGCTTCAGTCTCTGGGCTGATGTCTCTTCTCCAGCCAGACATCTCACCTGGTCATCAGACTTCAGATGTGTGCATGAGCTCTGGCTGCACATGGGAGACTGCCCCTTCCCTCACACAGCCCATGGTGCTGGGATATTCAATCTAGCCATACTCAGATGAGCACCTGTGTCCTTTGGCAGTGCGTGTTGCTTGTACTGCTTATATTATCTTCCTTTCCATTGTGGTTGGGGTCACAGGCAACACATGTGTCATGTAGCTTGATCTGCGTCGGGTTTTCAGATGTCTCAACCTGCTGTGCTGTAGCATATTCTGAGATGATTCTAACATCTATCATGTGCAGGATCTCCCCTTAATTTGCTCTATTTGCTTACTGCCTCCATGAAGTTCCTTCTCCTCCCCTAGCTCCTTTTTATTGTTGTCAGCTCCTGCTGGGCTATTTGTCACATTCCGATTGTAAGCTTCTCTTGGCAACAATCTCTAACTTTGATTTGTCTGTAAACGCTTTTGTCCTGTACACATAGTTCCTAAAGAAAGGATTTTAAGTATCTCAAGTGCAAAATATCCTCAATAATATGGAGTGACTGATAAGGAGATGGAAGTCAACATGTAGTAAGCAGAATTGTTTCTAAGTTCTTTGGTTTTCTTGAAAACACTGGTTGGCTTTTGAAGGACAAAAGTCCAGCTTTAAATTGAAGACTCAAGCAATACCCTGGTGTGGGTAAGCCTAAGCAAAGAAGAATTTCAGTGTTAATGAAGTTTAGAAACCTTGACTAGGTTTTAGTGCTTGCCTGCCAGATAGTCCATGCTTGCACTGAGTGCACACTCAGTGTATGAGTTATTTTGAGGGGACAAGGAGAGGAGGAGGAAATCTTTTGGTGATATGCACATGATTTGGTCTCTTGGAGCAGTCTGCAGGAAGGGTGCTCTAGAGCTTGTGGCCAGACCATCCTGGTTTGGACAAAACTTGTTACAGAATTATTAAGCTGGAATAAAAAAAAAGGAAAGGAGATTTATGCATCTACATCTAACCAAGTTGGTTTGGAACAGATGCAGAATGGAAAAGTAATAAAACCATAAGAGACAGTGTCTTCTGGGTACAGTCTTGGTGCTTTCCTTTGCCTTTTTTTTCTGCTGTTTTTTCCCCAATTCTAAACATGCCCCAAGTTTGGATAGGAATTATTTTAGAAATACCAACCATTGGTAATTTGGTATTTTTTTACTTTCAGTTGATTATCTGCCAGGGTAAATTTAAGTCTTCCTCCACATATTCTGCTGAGGATGTCAGCTGTGGCTTCGCAGCTGAGCAGTCTACCATTCCTAATGAGAAGAATGACCCTTTTTGTAAGCCTTAGCTGTCAAGTGATGCTGAGCATGCATGGCATTATCTGATTCTCAGTGACATTGCTGCGTAAGGAGTGTTTGAGTGTCTGTGTTTGTGTCTGTGTACAGCCTGTTCTAGCACAGTGTACACCAGGATGCCAGGAACCACAGACAGGAATGAAAAGGAAAGGGAAATATCAGCCTTCCCTCCAAAAGCTTATTAACTATGCAAGTTTCTGATTAGCACTGGAAACACCAATCTGTGCCTCCCAGCTTGGCAGGAAGCACGTGATATGGTTGTTCCTCTGGGAGAAGCTCTCTCTGGGTTAAGCCACATCCACTGCAGCAACCTCTTGTTGCTTGTTGCTGTTCTCCTTCCCAGGTTCTGCTTAAATCAAATGTGGCTGGATTCTCCTGATGTAAGGAGGAAACACCTACACACCTCTGGATAAACGAGGTGTGTAGTATATGTGCCAAGCCAGTGATATTCACTTGATGACTTTTGTGTTGTGCAGGTATGCCTGCAGCCTCTCTGGTCACCCCTGCAGATGTGATCAAAACAAGGCTACAGGTGGCAGCCCGAGCAGGACAGACCACCTACAGTGGTGTTGTGGACTGTTTTGCCAAGATCCTGCGGGAAGAAGGTCCAAAGGCTCTCTGGAAAGGAGCAGGAGGTGTGTAAAAGAGCTTTGATTGCCAAGTGATTTCTAATTGAGACATTTGTCACTTAGGAACTCTCTTCTTTTCTTTCAAGCTCGTGTATTTCGATCTTCTCCTCAGTTTGGTGTAACTCTGGTGACTTACGAGCTACTGCAGAGATGGTTTTATGTGGACTTTGGAGGAGTGTAAGTATGTGATGTCTGAATACACCAGGGATCCTAAAGTTACCTTTGGTTCTCTTGGGTCTTGATCCTCCCCGGAACATCAGAGCCAGGGGCTTGCTAGGACATGTTGTAAAGGCTTTGTAAATATTATTTCAACCACACTTTACTGGTGGAAGTTGGGATGATATTCCAGTACCTGTTTCATAGCAAGATATTACCAAATTTTATCTCACAGTTTCAAGCAGGGGACCTGTGTTAGAGTAAACAGAGACAGTGGGAGGCTAGATAATGGGCTGGGGATGTACATGCAGGAAAAATGTGATGCCTGCCAGGTCAGGATACAGTCTGCATTAGTCCTCATTATTTGGTGGAGGAGCTGTGTCCCTGATTAGACAGGGCATTTGACATCCAAAAAAGTATGCAGTTGTCACCAAGGTCAAAACCAGTTTGTGTGAGCTTCAGCTGTGCCTCCTGCCTTTGTTGACAATAGAAGTGGATGTGCATGTAGCTGTTTAACTTGATCCCAGAGCAGCTGTAGACTCTATGGATCTTTGGGGACAGCAGTTTGAAAGCCACCACAAAAATTACTTAAACTCTGCTATGTTCCTGGATTGGTTGTGTGCTATAGCAAAGACTTATAAATCCCTGCTACCTCACGCTAGTTTTGATTAATGCACTGCAAATTTTATCTGGATTTGACCATACTCAATCAACATGAAGGCTCCTAACTGTTCTGGAAGGTTTTAAAACAGGGTATTTCTCCTTACATTGCAGCATTTAATTTAGTTACTTAAAGGGAAGTGCACTCAGATGTCTCATTAAATTTACTTTATGGAGGAGATTTTTGTGAATACTGATTTTGCTCAATGGAAGTTAATCTATTATTTTCATTATTTTGCAGAAAACCAGCTGGATCAGAGACAGTTCCTAAATCTAGGATCACGCTCCCTGCTCCTAACCCCGACCATGTTGGTGGTTATAAATTGGCAGTTGCCACTTTCGCAGGGATTGAAAACAAGTTTGGACTTTACCTACCTCGATTTAAGCCATCGCCACCTACCTCAAAGGCTGCTGCAGCAGTAGGACCCTAAGTTTATTGCTGTAGGGTTTTTGTTATTAGCTGGGAAAGAGCCACTTTTCTAATTGGTTAATACTTTGTTCCTTTAGCTTCTCATCATATAAAAGATTAGCTTCATTTGAGTTTTAAGGTAATTTTCATCTTAAATGGAATCATTTGTCTTTGTGCTTCCGTAACCAGATCACTGTGAAATTCTTACCAGTTGTTTTAAGTTTGGGACCATGAATGTATTTGTCCACATCTGACATGTGCTTGTGTTGGGAAGACACTAATTTTAGGTTCCATTTATTGGGGAGGGCTGGGTGAGAGCTGTGAACCAGATCACTTTACAGGCAATGCTCAGTTGCAGATTACCAGGGCAGATGTCACACATCGTCACTCAAATGGAAAACTCAGTGGATATCACGGTGCTCAAAGCAGAATGATTTGGACTGTGCATGTAAATTGGTTTTAAACTTGGTGCGTGTCTGTAGAGGTCAGCAAATATATACCCGGTACCTAAGTATGCCAGTACAGCTTCAACTTTTTAAATCTGTACACGCACAAGTTCTGTTTCTGGATTGTATTATGGAGCTTTTATGTGGAACATGTTTTTGTAATGGAAACCACATTTATAAATGTTTAGCCGTTGTATTATGTTACTGGTATCAAAATGCTCAAAAGAAAGTGTTATTGTCCATAGTCTTTGCACTTTATGGCAGAACTTTTGGCATTCTACTACACATACAAGGAAATTTCATAACTAGGTGCCTATCTTGGGTTGCTGGTGTTTGGAATTCAGTTTGTATATGCACTTCTATAGTAAAACGCTGCTTGTTTAAATAACTGCAATAGAAAATTCATGCACTGTATCAATGGTACCTGCCTTAACTGCTGGCTTGTAATTGGCAAATAGGTGGTTTCAGATTCTTATTTACTTCATTGAGTCAAAAGAGATTAAAATAATCTAAAATAAAAGATTTTACTTAATTTTTGGTGCCTTGCACAGTGTTTAGAAAATTCTGTATTTATGAAGATAGAAATAAATCTTTCAAACAGATGCACACATGGTATTCTGTTATGGAAATAGCGCAGTACATCAAATGTCTTGTTCAACTTCAGTGATAAAGTCAGCTTAAGATAAAGCTAGTATTTGCACTTGTAGGCTATAAAAACACCTGCCGCTTGAGAACAAATTACTACAATTCCCCTGCCTAGAAAAAGACATCTGTTGGTGGAGGTGTCACTCAGGAGAGAAACTTTTTCCTCAGTCAGAAGCCAGGACTGAAGCTTTGATATTTTAATCTTCACTCTTGGGGAGAGGTCAGTGGTTATGAAGAGGCTGATCACCTAGTCACTTGAAGGTCCTGTTGGGATATCTTCTATGATACCTCTTAGGATGATGAATTTGGCCTTGCTTGTCTCCTTGGAATGGGGGGACGGGGCAGGGGGAGAAGGGTGGATACCTTTGACCTTGGCTGTCAACTGAGGGAATGCACAGATGCGTCTCTGTAAAAGAATGAGCTTGCTGGGAAGTATCACACTGTGCTGTAATCTGTGGAAATACTGAAATGGAAATCACTCTGATTTTGCATTTGTATTTGGGTCATCATGAAAGTTATTCTCTTGGACTAATTTGTATTTTGAAGTTACTAGTGAAATGGAGCTCGGAGGTAGGAGTAGCAGCACTTGTGCGCATGAAGGTGAGAGTGGCAGATGACATTTACCTGCAGCTGCATCTTTGATTCTGGTTAAACCACTGTGCAGAGACTGCACTGGGCTCTGACAGACAGCAGCTGCTTCCTCCCAGCCCTGTGTATCTGAGTCTCCCTGGATGACAGCTCCTTCATTTCAGAAATAGGGGGAAAAAAGCTCTCCTGTGTAACAACCCTTCAAAATTAACCATCAGGATTTTGGTTAAAGCATGTCACAAAAGTAAAACATTCTCACTGTGAGCTGCCTGTGCTTCACACATGAGATTTTAGGCTGTTTAAGAGCTGGTTTTATACTTCATCCCTCAGATTTGCCTGACATACCATGTCAGGGGTTTCTGTGGAAAGTCAGCAGCTCTGGGAAGATGTCTGAGTGCAGAGCTGCACCTCCTCCCTGATCTAGTGGAGGAAGTGCCTGACCACTGGATGGGCTTGGTTGGCAGCTGCTTCCTCCTGGCTCATTCTGGAGAGGGACATACAGGCTGCACCCACCAGAGCACATCCCTCTGCTGCCTGACACCAAACCCCAGCACTGCTTGGGGCTTTGCAGCCAGAAACGGAAGAGGAATTAGAACTGGGTTATTGTAAGGCTTGCACAACTTCTTGGCTCATGTGATAAAGACCATTTGTTGCTTGTGTTCCACAAAACAAATTTCTCTGCCTCCTGGTGCCCTCTCATTCCCAGGCCTGGCAGTCTATTTGACTTTTTGCTTATTATGGGGATAAAGGGCAAAGCTCCCATCCCAGGAACAAAGCTCAGGCACAGTTCTTCTATGGCAGATCCATCTCAGAAGGCCACAGCCTTCATCTTCCCTGAGCAGGGCTGGACTGACACCCCTACCTCACTCATGGTGGCCCTTCTCTTTGCCAGTAACTTTCCAGGAGGATTGTTCTCTCCTTCTGCCTGTCTCTTCAGGGTCAGTAGACTGCAGAGGCAGGGGCAGAAGTGTTGAAGAGCCAGTGCCTGCTTTGTTAACATGAAGCCAGTTCAAAACATTCCAAATCGTGCTGCAGCTCTGCCCAGAGATCTTGGGGAAGATCTGTGCCCACAGTAGGCTTCCTCCAGACACAAAAGGATGCATTCCTGCTCTGAAAAGCTTGTGCGCCAAGGAATTGCCAGATTGCCTTACAAACAAACAAAACGCCCTGAGGACAATGTTTGTCCTCTTTTGATTTCTGGGTGAGTTATGCAAATGGATAAAAAGTAACCTCACTTGCTTCCTGCACTCCAGCTAACTCCCTGTGACAGCACTTCTAGAAAAAAGAAATGGCCAAATACTGGTGATGCTACCTGTCAGACTGATAGTGGGGCAGGGGTGTCCTTGAAGCAGTTAACCTGTGTTTGTGTTTCTCAGTCCAGCAGAAGCCAGGAGATGCTTTTCTGCCTGGTCCCCAGGGAATGGGTTGGGTTTAAGCTGACTTAACATTGACAGTTTGCACGGATGCTTTTGTGAGCAAACATACCACAGGCTTCAAAAATAAATTGGGCAGGTTTTTCTAAACCCGCTAAAAATACAGAACCTGACAAGCAGCTCTGCATCATCTTAGGAGGGGACAGCCTGCTTGGAATGACCCTGCTGTCGCCTCTATGTGCGCATACATGTCATACTGCCTGCTGCTGAGATCCTCTCCAGTGGCACAGGGACAATCAGGAATCCTCCAGCTTCACTGTTTAAACACTGCTGTGAAACTCAGACTCTGGTTTTGGTTTAAATGTTTGCCTTTTTTTCTTAAGCTAGAAGGTGATTTCCAGAGATAGTGATCATTTTTGTTACTTAATGGTTGAGAGTATACAAATCTCAAGATGTTTGTATTTTAAGTGTCTCCAGAGACCGTCAAACACATCAAATAACAGAAGCAGCCTGGGATGAAGTGGTTTCTTTAATATCATGTGCCATATGGTGGTTCTGCTTTCTGCACTGTGGGCAGCAGATAACTCAGGCTGTGAGACTGGGCAGCCTCCCTTAGTGCTGAACATGGGGATGTCATCAAAGTGTCTGTTGCCCTTCAAAGAGATGACATTTGAAGTGTAGCAGTCATTTTAACTGCTCCTTGCACTGTTCCTCATCACACCAGGAAGCAGTACTATTGCTTGCAAGATTCCTTCCAGCTGCTGTAGTTATATTGCCTGGCCTGCCTCACACCCCAGGCTGTGCAGACACTGTGTACCAGACACATGGTGGTGTTACTTCAGAAGTATCTTTGCTTATGACTTTGAAGGAGAACCAGTCCTGTAAGCTTCCCAAGGACAGGTGACTACTCTATAGCACCCTTAGGCACTGAGTCCTGCCTTAGGACTGGTGCTGTCCTGGTGACAGGAGGTCGTCCTTTCTCACTGATCAATGGAGACCATCCCACTCCATGTGGGATGCCATTTTGCTCTGTGAGGGGTTTCCAGCCTTCTGCTCTGCATGATTTTTATCTGCAGTTGCTAAAACCCTTCAGAGCTTTTTCCACCTGTCTAGTGTGAAAGAACCTATTTCTAGTTGCTTCCATAGCCCTAGAGATGCAGGCTGTCATTTGTAGTGTGAGAGGATGATATTCCAGGGCATGGTAGGGCCTCTGATGTTTTCAGAAGTAGCAAATGCTTGGGGCATTGGTTTTGAGACCCAGGAGGAAACACCTTCCGTCTTGGAAAATTTATTATGGAGCACTTGCTGAGTACCCTGTGGAAAAAGCTGCAGCTCTTGAATTGTTGCAACCCAGTACCATTTGTCCTGCCTGCTTTTTCTCTTTGAAGTAATAAGCTACAGGTAATTCTGTGGAGTCTAATCTCAGCAGCAAGGATTTGCTCTAACAGCCTTTCCATGGAGATGTTTGTGGTGTTCCCAGACTTTAGAGGTAGCCTGTTTCACTTCCACCTTTCAAAGATCCACTTGGTCCAAGTGCTGTTATTTACACGATGGACCTAGCATTCCATGTCCATGCTCAGTTTTGTGTGTTCTGGTCAAGTTCCAGGTCGGCCAGTGCTGTGCATGTGTTCTTTCAGCGTACCCTGGCTGTCATCTTCTTTCTCTGTTACCATGGGGTCTCTTGAACAATGTACATGTCATAAAGGTGAAGAATCCTGCTTCACCTTTCAGCTAATGCCTTCAGCCCCCATCTCCAGTGCTACCTGTCATGTCTCCCCATGTCCTGTCACAGCTCCTTTCAGAACAAATCCCATGTCCCTGGCCACATCATTCCTCTGCCTCTCACCTATGCTGGCGTAGCTCTGATCCTTGGCACTGAAATCAAGGGAGACTCTGGACTTTCCTTCAATGAGTATAGGAGAGTTGTCCCTTCCACATGTACCTCACAGTCCTGTCCTCCATCCTCAACCTCAGTTTAGCCTCTTCTTGCCACTTGCCTACTTCTGCTGAAGTTGGGTTTGCTTTTTCTGACCTCTGTGGTTCGGATGTGCTCTCCAGCTCAGTCTGAGCACACAGTTTATGTCCTTCACAGAAAGCTCACTTGCAATGGCCCTAAAAGAGCCAGGCTGTCTTCTGACCTATTCCACACCCAGAACAGTCATGGCATCCTGGCAGTGCTAGAACATCAGACATAACCCTTTATGTCCTTCTTTCTATTCTCTGGACATTCATAGGCAAAAGAGACAGGGGAAGATGATTTCTTGTTGCTCAAATTAAAGGATAATTTTGTATTTATTTCCCTACTGGGCAGATTCTGAGTAACATTTTGTCATATGGGTTGTTTTAGAAAGCCAGTGAAATGCAGCTATTTGTTTAGCAGCAGGAAAATCAAACAAACAAGTACTGTGGGGGATTTCTGGAAGGGCAGCAACAAGGGCAGGTCAGAAACTCCACGGCAGGATAATCATGAGCAGCAGAAGGGAAGTAAATGCCTCTTGTTCTTGGGTGCTTTTCCATCTGGTTCAGCTGTGTGAAATGGCTCTTTCACATTATTGCTCTGTATATACAAATCTGGTGATTTCTGTGGAAATTCAGATCTTTTTCTTGTTTCCTCTGTGTACTGCTGAACCCATCACGCACAAAAGAAAAAAATCAGAGAAGGACTTTGGTCATACTGATTTGCACAGAGCACCAACTGCTGAAGGTCCTCTGAGGCTTCTGAAAACCATTTCAGAAGCTATTAATGCTATAAAGTGGAGAGAACTTGGACATGAACATGCAGACCCTCCTTAGGTTCTAAAAGCTGAATAGTAATATGGAAAAAGTAGAAGCAAATTTGCCAACTGTTCCCACTGTTGAATTATGTTGATTATGATGAATGGGAGGCATTGGCTGAATACCCTTCCTGTTAAACCACAGGCACTCTCAGATGGTATCCTCACACTTAGTGGTGTGCAGCTACTCCACCAGGTGGAAGGGTAGTGAGTTCCCACCTCTGCCTCCCATGACGGCAGTACTTTGCTGTGTATCCACTTGTGCACATGTTTCTGGTCTTGTGACCCACTGAGAACCAAGTGTGCCTCCCCCTCTTCCACTCTGCACCACATCTGCCTCATCCATGTACATGGACAACATTTATGGGTTTTGAAAAGAAAATAGGGCAAAACTGGAGAAGAAAAACCAGAGATGATATTTAAACTGCTCCTATACAGTCATCTCACCTGGCTGTTTGATAGCATTCACCTTTAAGCTACAGAACTGCTGCAAGTGCTACACTGGTTCTTCAGGACAACTCCCAAAGCACCCAGAGGAGCAGCAGGAACACAAAGTTCTCTAACAAAGGCTCCAATCTCAGGGAGCCACCCAAAAGTGACTGATCTATCTCTGCTGTGTACTAGGCCTTCTCCTGTGGGGAGAAGATGCTCCCCACAGCCCAGTGACAGGACACTGCCATGGGCACTGGGAGATAGTTGCAGTTTCCTCCATGAAAATGAAAGTAACCTATGCACTTTCATTGTGAGTTGCTTCTAACCACCAAGAAGATAAGGGAAATGCAGCTTTTCCAAAGGATTCATTTCTCAGCCTACTCTGGCTTTAGCAGTGCAGACTTCCCAGTGGTTCTGATCAGGCCAGAGCCCCAAACATGATCAGATGATGTGTTCATTCCTCAACATGACTGCGCAAAGATGAGATGCAGCAACGAGACGAGAAACTGTATGTACAAGATCTTTCTTGTGAGACTCGCAGTGTTTCTTGCTAAAATGGTTCACCTCCATGCCCCCGAGTGTGAACTACTGCTAAACCCAGATGTCAGAGCTGTCCTCTGTCTTAGCACAGTGTTGTGACATGGATGTATCGAGCAGCCTCACCACCAACATCTATCTGGACCACAGCTCTCAATGAGACCACTTTGCTCTCTGTTTCTTTGCTTAAGCCACAAGAGATTGTCATAAAGGAGTCTGTTCCTTTGTCCCCTGTCCCAAACTGTCTCTCAAGACAGTCTGAGGAGGCCTTGTCTCTCCTATTCCTTTTCTTTCAGCACATAAGGCAGCACGCTGCTGCTCTGGATGTGCATGTGTGTGCAAGTAAGCATGCCAGGAATGGAGGGAGAATAAAAATTACCCCAGAAGCTGACATGCATTAGTGCTTGTCCATGTAAAATTGGTAGCACGGTCTGATCCATGCAGGTCCATTACTGGGCAGTCCCAGTGCTAAAGGTATCTATTTACAGAGCAGCTGCATGAGTTTTATGTGAGTCAGGGCAGTCACATTTGCCCAGTGCCTCACCAGTGACTGGTAATGAGCACTGCTGGCAAGGAAAGATCAACCACACTGCAAACAGAACAGGCCTGATACATTTTATTGGCAGTACTGGTGTCATACTTGGGAACCACAACTCTTTGTCAGACTGTTAGTGTTAACTTGCATGACAAGTATCAGTGAGCAACTGTATCTGAAATATAGTTAACATGCCTAGAAATAATAGGCATCTAAAAGAAAATAGGAAAGGGAACTCATTCCATCCACTCAAGGTAGCCTTTATAGATCTTGCATCTTAAGCAAAACTGATGCACTGTAATTGTTACGTGGACATTAATGTAACCTCTACAGCAGCACACAGACAATGCAGTTCTCTCATTATGCACATGCTTTAGGATCGTTTATTTTAATGCTTTCAAATAAATATGTTCCATGCAGCACACCGCAATAAATAAGGAGCAGCAACTTTCATATAGTACATCCATTCATAATGTAAGTCACCATGTGATACACCACATCTAAAGTCTTTGGCCTAGTCCCATACAGTGAAGCACACCACATCTGCACATAATCATATCTGGCTTCATATGGATTTAATAGGACTATGCCAGAAGGGCAATGTGAGCACAAGTTTAACCAGGGTTTCCTAGCTATTAAATACAGCTACTAAGTAGTTAAAAGGCAACAACTAAACCCATAAAGGGTTGATTTGTCTTTTCTTTCTTACTTTTCAGACAGAAATATAAAGTATGAAAATGCTCTGGATATTTTCAGCCTTGTGTAAAGCAGTGTGATTAATATGGAATGCTTTGAGCAATACTGGCATGTACACTGGCATCAAAAGCCACAGCAAGACTGACTCTGACTCTGAACACTGGCGTACTCAGCGGGGGAAGCTGCTGTTCTGGCAGGCACTGCTCCTGCTCCTCTCCCTCTATGCCGAGAGCTCCACCGCCCCCTCCTCTTCGCTGTCGGCTCGGTTGGCGCGGATCTCCACCAAGGTCCGGGCGAAGCGTGTCCACTCATCATTGTGTGGAACAGCCAGCTGCAGGACAAACCAGCAGAGAATTAATTAGGACACTGGTGGTGCAGGACTGATTCTCACTCTGGCCCAAACTTAGGCACCTCCTTTGAGGAGAGCTCCTGCTGCAATCAGCATGGCTGTGCACAGTGAAGCACCAAGGCATGTGCCTCACCAAACTACTGGGGGCTGGTACCTGGGAAGTATGGCCGAGTTCACAAGGCACATCTGGCAGTTTCCTATTCAAGTACCAGCCAGAAGGAGCCTTCAGTTACTGGCAGAGCAAAAGGGTTTGTCTGCGTGATTTTGTAGTGTTGCTGCAAAATCTACCCCTTGGTTAAAATATTTCAGATTTTCCAAACTAGAGCAAGGCCTTGATCTCTACATGTACACACACACACGTATGTTTCACTTTACACACACAAGCTGGCCATTGGCACTCAGCAAGGCTGTGCCCAAGTGTAATTATTTGCAGGACCCAGGTCAGTGTGCAGAAGGTAACAGAGCTTTTAAAACACTGTGTTGAAACTGTTTTCCTGAAGTTCATTAAAGCTCTAAGTAGTAAAAAAAATATATTGTGTTATTTTAGTTACCCTCCTCTATGTTAAGGAATTCACAGTTACAGGAAATGCATTACAATGGAAATGTTATACCAACTGGATACTGCATTACTAGTCTGATTTTTTTTATATCATCATGCAAGATCCATTTCCATTTAATACCATTGATGTTTGTAATGAAGAGCTCTTGAACATTAGGCTTCAAGAGGGACATGTAATCTAAAGAGCTGAACTTCCAGACAAAATGCTTTAGTGCTATGGCAAAATAATACTGCAGTCATTTCCAGCTGGATCCAATACTGCAATTTCTGGAAGATAATGCAAGCTGGGATTGAGATAATTAAAAAGAAAAAAAAAAAACAAAAAACGAAACACCAAAACAAAACAAGCACTTTTCTCAACTTTGTTTTCATGAAGCCAAATTCCAGAAAACAGCAACAAGCATCCACATGATCCATGCAAGTTTTTACTGCCCTCCTGAAGCGCTGTGATCACGTCCTGAATATAATATGGAAGAATAACTGTTTCAAGACATTGTGTAGTGCTTGGTACTGAAGAAGGCTAGTAGCAGTGTTTCTACTGTAGTTTCAGTGTAGTTTCTTACTGTAGTCTCTAGTGTAGTTTCAGTCTTGGAAACTACAGAAAACTATAATAAACTGCTGTCCACCTTAGCAAATGGGTGCCTTTGGACTGAAGAATGAGTATAACCATAGCTAATCCAGTTTGTACTACCCAGTATTCAACCTGAACTGACTCAGATCTTTCAATACAGCACAAGAAGTGCCAAGCAGATGGTCAGCTAACTATGTTCATGTGGCACTAGTAGATCATAGGTGCCCAGGAGGCATATGGTACATTGCACTGGAAAACAGTCAAATTATTCTCTTCTCCTTACATCTTGACTGGATACACAGAACTGGAGACTAAGAAAAGCATCTGTTACATCACCCAGCCCACAAAAGACCTTGTGTGTATGTCCAAGATTAACTGCTTGTGAAAGCTTCACGTACACTGCTGCAAGTGTTAATCGTAGGGACAGGAATTTGCAATACAAGATCTAAACATCTCCGTATCTCACTGGTGATTATCGGGTTTTTTTTAATTATTTTTTATCTAGCTTTGCCTTTACATCCAGTATTTTGGGGAAAACTGTGTGTTTTTTAAAGCTTCCCATGTATTATACATATATCAGTGATTGAGTTACATTATGAAGGGCTGGTGTGCAAGTTTGGGTTTTTGCCCGTTGAAACACCAAATATAGTACAGTTAGCATTAGCTGAGGCTATGGACCGAGAAAAGCAACCTGTGAAAAAGCCATCTCAGCCCAGTTAATATAGGCATCGCTGCAGTCTCTGGGTTTTCCCTTCTTTGTCTTCCACTTCTGGCATTTTTCTCCTTTACTTCTCCCAGCAATGGAGACCAGAGTTACAAGAGTAATTCATTTCAGACAGCTGTCTCTCATGCTCACATGCACAGATGTGGATCTGGGATGGCCTATATTTGAAAGACCACTCTGTTCCTTAAAATCCTTCAGCAGAAGGATCTGTTGCACCAGAAGAGAGGTTAGTGCAGCTGCACACAAGTACCTGTGGCACACGTTTGGCCACAGCCACACACCTGGACTGGCTTCTGTATAGTAGTAAGGAGCAGTACACAGATCCTTCTATCAGAGATGGAACCAAAATCAGCTGTGCAACCATATCCTTGTTATTATTCCATCTCCTAAAAGATTAAATTTCTTCTGATGTGTACAGTACTGCCATTTGTCAAACTCTTGAATGAAATGAGTCTCACTGATTTCAAGTAGGAAAATCTTTAAAGTGGAGCAATATCCTAGGCAAAGGACCTTCTGAATTTAATAAAGCATCATTGCTCCTTATCTTGTAACAGCCTTACATTGTATTAAGTGGCTAAAAAATATGTCATTCTAAAGAAAAAAATTAAATATGACGTTGAGAAAATTAAAGTGCCTTTACTCCACAGCATGGCCACAGACAAATAAAATCAAAGTCCAGGCTAATAAAACAACTTGGTACCTCAAACTTGAAGTGTCTCCCCAGGAATATATGCATTACATGCGTTACTTTCAGCTGACAGTGTTAGCAAGGTCTGGGCCATTTCTAGTGACTCAGTTCACAAAGCATTTAATGACCAAAGTTAATACCTTTAGCACAGAGGAAAAAATATTCAGTGCCCACATGCAACCAAATTCCTTGCAACTTCATCTTATTTTACCTTATTTAATCTCATGCACTGCATGAGATGCTTTCAACAAGGGGTGAATCCTGCTAAAAGACTGTTAGTAGAATAAATCTCTCCAATATAAATTCCTCAGGGATGCAGAGGGAAACCTTGGCAATAATAAAGTCAAAGAAAAAATTGTCTTTTATTCTACAAACCCCTTCTTTCTGCAAAGGCCCCAGTACTAAACCACAACAGTTATACAGGGAAAGACCACAAATAAAAACAAAAGTATCCACAAACTCCAAATTCTTCTCTGGATTAATGCTCCCCTTCCAGTCATTTTCCGTTCAAGTTCCTTCATTGGGATGCATTGACACCCACAAGTGCTGGAGACCTGGGTCTATCTGTGGAATCTCCCTCTCAGCTTTTCTGCACATGTTTTTTCTGCAAATACCAGGGCAGAGGTGGAAGAAATGAGGAGATACTCCATGGAGGAAGGGCAGAGGTTTGGACCTATCTGGGTGTTCCTCACTCGTGGCAATTCTTCTGTCCACTTCCAGTTACTACAAAGCAGCATGTGTTAACTTTCATGTCATGATTGTGATGCAGGGTAGAAATGTTCACCAAAGCATAATAATATAATATAATAACTTATTTGGGTCAGAAGATTATTTGAATGAATTGATGCTAAGGTATGGAGCAGAACAAGAACATAAAAGCTATTAAGTGTTTTCCTCTGATCCCTTTACAATGAAAGGTGAATGCTACCCACACCTAATTAATTGACTGAATTACTCACACTGCTTTAGCTTTAACATCATGGTACATTTAGGTTGAATCAGACAGTAATTCTAATGAGGAAAATCAGTATTATCTAAGAAAAATGGCAGTCAGGATCTTCTGACAAGCACCTGTCCTTGCCTTGCTGATGTGTCACCATTCTACATGATTTATGCAGTACACAACCAACCCATATCTCAGTGCTACCACAGAGCCCTTGAACCTTCTGAAGCTTCTGTTTCTTGGAAGATCACTCTAGCCAAGCACTTCACTTTCCTGTCAGCTTTTCTGCCCTAAAACCTGCCCTGCTCCCTGCTAGGACTGACCAAGGAGAAGGTTTATGTGCAACTGGTAGGCATGCGGCACAGTGCTCCGCCCCTGAGGCTCACCAGGGAGCACAGGCAGCACCAGGCACTTGAACTTCACCAAAATCAGCCTCCTCCACCTTCTCATGGAGCCAGGGACTTCCTATGTGTGCAGATCTTCCAGTCCATACACCAGAGATTTGACAAACACAAGCTGTATTTCTGTGGAAACTGTACAATCAGCAACTTCACTGGACACTGTGACAGAACTCAGGAAAAGGAAGTGCTCTGACCAGACAACTCTTGATGCTGTCCTCTGAGTCAATCAGTGCTGGGCTCTCCCAGCAAGCAGGAAAGGAACAAAAAAAACAGTGCTTGAAGATACAAATCAACACTAATTTAATTTTCAGATAAATTAACACCTTCTAGTACACTTGCTCTTTTAAATTAGGGAAAAGAAAAGGAAAAGGGGAAAAGGAGAAAAGGAGAGAAAAAGAGAAAAAAAGATTTTGAGACAAAACCCCCAAATATTTCAATGTCTTTTAAAGGAATCTATCCAGATGGTTGAAACAAGATACTACAACATATTTCAAGACTTTTGTATATTTCTGTTCTATCCATCTTTTTTATGGCTGAGAGTGTTTCAGCTGAATTTGTCCAAATCCCTGTATAGCTTCAGCTTCCCTAAAAAACCACTTTCCAGCCAATGAATTATTCACTGAGGATATTTCACTTTATTTCTGGCTCCTTGCCTTCCCTGAAGCCTCTAAATCTTTGGGGTGGGAGTGGACAAACTCTTCCTGCCTTCATCCCTCCTAGCTCTTGACCATCACAGCTCTCCTTTGAGGGCAGTGGACTCTCCTGAGAAGGAATCAAAATGCAATTTCAGCAGCAGCAGCCACCTCTGCTTCAGAGGAACCAGTGTCCTATAAACTCAGAGGGAGCAGTTGTCTACGTTGAACCTGTTCCATTTCCTTTTAATGACTGTACTTGATGGGCTTATTTACCTGTCACTGAGACAATAGCTCATAACCTGCAGCACTGACCACTGGTGAAATTATTATGTGATCCCAGTCACCAGTTTAGTAGTCACTGTTTTTTTGGCTTCACCTAGAGTTCAGATGTCTCTAAGCAAAAATAGCCATGGGAAGAACCTCCTCAGCATCGTCACTGACTGAGAGCTTGTTGTGAAGGGGCAAAGTTTTCCAACCAGCATGGCCTGTGACACTTCTGGCCCACACGCCCCATGGACACAGGTGTAAATGGAGAATCTGACAATGAGCAGCTACGCCACAGCTCAGAAGATCTGCCAGAGGCTGTGGTTGCAGCCGGCCCACGCCGCCCTAGTGCCACACACTGTTTTCAATTACGAGTTTGCAGACGAGCCGGCATGGTGGTCCAAGGCACACTCCAAGTGTGATAGCAGTTCCCAGTTCAAAAATCTGCGACCCATTCAAACATTTTGTAGAAGCACAATGCTTTCTTTTATTGTGTTAAGAAAAAGCTTGTTCTGATCTAAACTGATGGCTTTCTTATAGCTAATCACCATGCTCCAAAAAGTCGGACACATTCTGATTAACATGCATCTTTTGTTAGTTGCACTTGGGTTTGTTGCTGTTTGGAGGCAAAGGGTGATCTTATTTTAGACAATTGTGTTTACTTGTCGCTGCTTCCACAGAGCTGTATATACCATAAAATCTCATATCTAGCAGGGAAAAAAAAAACCTATATAAAAATTAATGTTCTCAAATAGTCTGTTGCTATTACAACTTTTTAGAAGGACAAGTTAAACACTCTTTGAAGGGACAGCTAATAAAAACTTAGAAAATACTCAGATTAATCTGAGTTTGTGGACAACAGCAAGTCTGGTGAACTAGTGACTAAAATCTCAGACTTCACACTAAGTTATGTGTGTATGTCACTTATCACCATTTTAATATTCCTTCAATTCAATTTAACAACATCATCAAATAAACATAGCTTCAGGCAAATGTTGTATTATCAGTATTTTCTCTGAGCAAAATTTTTGTTAACCTTTATTGTCCATATCTCTAAGTGCTGAAAAGAAATCTGCTGCAAATACTTCGAGCAATGGATTAACATCTGAATGCAGTAATGACATTGTAGGTAAAAATGTGTTTCATGATGATAAACTATAAATACTTGAACTTGATGATTTCTAAAAAATAGAACAATCACTTGGTCTGGGTAAAAGACAGAACTTGCAGAATGAGGATTGCAGTACAAACAATAACGAACAATTATAGTTCCACTTCCAGAACTGATCCTATCTTCTGGAGTTCAACAGACGTTTTGTCACTATTGTTGAGGTGAAAACAGATATGAAAATGTAAATATTAAATATCTTGATAATACATACAGAGCAGGCAAGAACACACCTATTCTGGCCCCGGTCTTGCCCCTCAGAATCAATTACGGGCTGCCTTTGATATTTTTCTCAACCTATATGGATATTTTGTTTCCTGAAAAAGCCTATATTTTTTCAGGCAACACCCTATGCCACACACATGGATGGAAACAAAGTGGGAGGTAATATGCAACGAAATGGCCACCAAAGTAACCAAGAGCACCCTTTCCACATAACTAAAGTACCACTGTATTTAACTCTTGGGAGAGCCGAGCATCACTGTTAACAATGGATGAAACCACTGGCAGGAACTCAAACCCCACATACTGCATGCAGATGATTTTAATAAGATACAGTGTTTAGACCACAAAGGATACACTCCAGAGTAGCTCTATATATATTTGTTTACTTAATTGAAGGGGTGGAATACCATAGGCAACTTAAATACTGCATTTATTCTATGCACAGCAGTCAGTCTGGTGTCACAGACACAATATACACCACCCTTCTATGAAGTTAATTACTTAGCCCTCATCTAGATTAATGTCTGTTGTGATTTATTTCTTTGCAATTCACCAGCAGGGTCTGATTTAACTAGTGCTGCCTTAGTAAAAAAAAAAAAGCAAAATACTAGCTGATATCAAAACCCCCCAACTTAAACAAAAACTGAATAAATTTTAAGGAAACTCTGACTTTTTTCTTCTAAGGAGAACAGTAACTTCTGAATTGTTACACAGTTGATGCCAAATTATGTTTTGAATACCAAGCTAACAATAGTGTTATTTTAATAATTTATATGTAATGTGCAAGATATGCTGTACAAAGGGCCTACAAAAGAACTGAACATTTGAATGCCCATTAATTCTTTTCTAAACTTACTACTCTTTGTCTGCATCAGTCATCTTGATGCCAGTCTAACCGGAGAACAAAATAAAACATAGCCCGTAAATTATACATACGTGACACATAAATGCATGTTAACAGAACATTAAGACTGCAGACTGTAACACATCAAAGATAGGAAATGTCAAAGTTAAGACTAACTCCCTCAATTTGAGCATGTTATTAATTTTGTGTTACGGTACTGTCTTTAATCTTAGAAAAAAAAAAAAAAAGAAAAACAAAACCTGTGCTAGAAGCAAACATCAATTATGGAAAACTTCAGCCTGAAGGATTACAACTTGATAGGGCATATAGAAAAGAAAACAAGGAAGCGGCAAATATCTTTAATTGTAGACAATGCTACAGTTCCATCTCTAAAACCAGAGTCAGCTAAGGCTCTCCTGAATTAACCAGCAAGAACGATGTCCAAGCTATCAAACAGATTATGCCTCCCTCAACATATCAAAATGCTGCACTTGATATCAACTACAGAGGATAAAACATTCCATAGTCATCAGTCATCCTGAAACAAAAGAGATTTAATACAGTTATTCAGCAGAAAGAGCAGAAAGAACATCTGCCATGCTTGAGGAAAGCTCATCATTTTGCTTCAACAGAGGTGATGCCCTAAGCGACAAAGTTCTTGCAGCTGCTGCCGTTCCACTTCTTCTGTAATGCCATCAAGTTACAAGTGGATTGAGAAAAACAGTGAGGCATGCTGCCTGCCATTCACCTCCCATGGGATCTCAGCCCTGCTCCAATTGTCATTTCTCAAAGTCATTGAAAAGTCTTGGAATTTTTTACATGCCTTTCAGGACATTTAACATTTGGAGCTAAGAGATCAGGATTCTTCCTCTACCAAATTATGTTATCAGTTGTCATCATTGCACAAGAAAGCCTAAAAATACCAAAGAACTAAACTAGAAGGTAGGAGGCCCTTGACCTGTTCTTTCCAAGACCTACTATTTTTTTTTTTTTTTTACTGACAACTACATTGATTGGAAGAATGGGCCCATCATTCTCACTTGAAATACCAGAACTTTAGCTTGTAGAATAGCTGTACTGGCAAAGCTGCCTCGCTGGAAGTTCATCTGACTGTCGACTTTTGCCTCAGGGAAGAGATAAATCATACTCAGCTCAGCTTGCTTCCCATCCAGACCAAGCTGGCCATGTCCATGCCAAGATTCATGCCAGGAAACCTGGCAGAACAGGAACTGTAAAGGACGGTTCAAACAGCTTTCTAGCTCAGTTGGCAAATGGACTCTCACCATAGCAGCTTATAAACTGCTCAAAGATTTTAGTCAGCAGGAAAGTTGCTGCCTTCTCTGAGATTTTGTACACATCCCATGATCTGAAAGAGCTCATCCATCAGGAAATAGCAGTGGGTTTTATTTTGTTGGTTTTTTTTTCATTTCCGACATAGATTCTTCCATCACTCTAGGCACTGCAGTATACATTTCACATTCAAATTAAACACAGAATATAGAATTCTAGCTGCAAAATAGGATGTATTAAGACCCAGAGTTATCCTCAGTTGATATTTTAACTGTTACTTTCCAAGTCACGAATTAAGTATTTTTTCATTTTCAAAATACAGACCATTCTGCAATACACAAAGATTGAAAACATAGTTAAGGATTTTCAAAATGAAAACTGCTACTGGATGTGACAGGTTGAAACCACAAAAGTCCCCTGAAAAAAATTAATTATACAAAGCAGCTCTTTTCTCAGAAGTGTTTTAACACCACAAGGATAAATCATGGATTTCTATGAAATTCGCAAATTGCTGCACACGAACTGAGCTTAAACTAAATTTCATACTTGGCAATTTTCCTCTTCCATACTCTCCGTTACTTAAAGCTATGGACATTTTTCAGTAACATTTCTTTTTACATCAGAAAGGGGATGAAAAATTTCAGAGAAAATGTCACCCAAGAGACTAACTAGATATTTAAGATATATACTCTGTGACACTACTTACATGCATTGACTACAGCTGTGTTCCCTCACAGTGTTTCTCAATACAGGGTTAGGATGGGTGCAGAGCAGCTAAAGCTGAGACCTCTGTCTCAGCTACAGCTACCATAGAAAGCCTGGACCCAGATTCTCTTTTCCACTAAGCCTCTTGACAAGTTTTCAGGAGAAGCAGTAACTGAGGAACTAATACTGAAGCCCTAGTAACGTCCATGTGGACAGAAAGGTACGTCTGATCTGGGCTTCCCTTTGCTCTTTCTCTCTTACCCTTTACAGTGCTTCCCAGCTCAGCAGGAAAATACCAGCAGGAAGACTGTCACACACAGCTCTCCCTTCTCCTCCTCCTGCAGGCTGCACTGTGCAGAAAGGGAATGATCTCTTACAGATTCTCTTCTGCCGTTCTCATCACTTCGTTATCTGAGTGCCTTCCAATAGTGCATTAAGCTACATGATTAACTCCTGTCACATGTGGCTTGTTCTCTCTGATCCTCTCTGCAGGGGGAGGATCTGGGCCTTTGCAAAGGAAAAGGAAACATAATTCAGCTTTAAAAGTAGTGTGCAAATGAATAAAAAGGACTAGGGCTAGAGTTTTGTTGGTTGACTGGGTTTCTCAAGGTTTTTATTTCATATGATGAGAAGTTGAATAATTCTTCTAAAAGACATTTGTATCATATTGGAAACTCATGTCTTTTTACCCCATGAAATTCTCTGGGGAGCTAGTAAGCTGTCAATGGAGAACTGATGAAATATTTCATCATAAGCAAGTGGAAGCTAAGAATAAAGAATCTATTGAAATTTTAAGATGACCATTTAAAACCCCCATCCTTTCTGTGTCTGTTTTTACTAATACCCTTTTTGTATTTACTAGTACCCTGTTTTTACTAGTACCCTTTTAAATGTATTTACTAATACATTTAATTTCACTGTCTAATCCACAAATGAGAAAAAAGGTACTTTCATTGAAAATCTGACCCTTCCTCCTTTAATTTTAACAAGTAACATTCAGATAGTAAAATAAAAGTAGAATTTTGTGTCCATTTATCTAGAGAGAAAAACAGAAGAAACTGTTGTTGCCAGGAACAAGCAAATATCCAGGCATGGGCAGGAGAGGGACCCTGTACACCAGGTGTGACCCACTTCTGCATCACACACAAGCACACCACAAAATCCTGGGGACAGGCTCCACTTTGAGAGGATGTTTGTCCCACTGTCTCTACCCGCTCTGGGACTTCAGCCTTCTGATAGCTAAAAATATTCTTTTAAGTTTTGACTCCAGTGAATACACGGCCAGCTTGGAGCCACATGCACTGGTGGCAGCATGTCCTCAGCTCCACTAGGTCTCCTCCTCTGGCCCCAAGCACTCTGCAAGAACATGAAACATCTATATTGCCACCAGGTTCATGCTTCCCTGGCTTAATTACACCAAGTTCTTCTGTCCCTTTCTACACGTTACTCTCCTCTCCCTGTAATCCAGATCCACATCCCTCTCTGACACTTTTCAAGGGTTCTTTTTTAAAATAAAATACTTTTTTAAACATAACAGTAAGGGATTTTGCACTCACAGTGCAAGTAGAATATGACCTGGAGGAGATAAATGGGAAAAAAAAGGGAAAAAGAAATAATAGAAGGTGGATGAGAGGCTGCTTCTTTTACAACCAAAGGTGCAAAGAGCATTTGTAAAGTTTTGATCTTTTAGACAACATCAGTTTTATGAAGCTGCTTTGTAAGCCTGAAACCCATGATGAGGGAGACTGAGAAGGGCAGAGAGCCAGTGATGCCACATGATACTCAAGAGGTGGCAGAGAAAAGGAAGCACAAGGGCCCGGGCTGGCACTGGAGATAAAGAGCTCCAATCCTCAGCAACCAGCCTTAGGTAACTCAGATTAATTAGATACCGGCTCAGTTTTCCCTCTTGAAAAGTACTTCCCTAATAAAGATTGTTATTAGGAACATAAGCCTCCATTCCAGCTTCTTTAAGTACCCAAACAGACTGAAATAACAAGGTAACTCATATCCCTTTCCATTTCTTATCAGACTAATACAACCTCACTGACAAGCAAACAGCTATCAATAGGTGTGTATAGGGAAATTTATACTCAGAGGTATAAATGTATGCATTTCTATGTAAGGATGTAGCTAAGGTTCATTTTAAACTGTAGAAGTATATAAACACTTGGTTTTAACTTATCAACATAACATTTTTTTCTACAGAGGAATAAACCAGTGCTTACATAAAGACCTCAAAGCATTCACAGCAACCTAAAGTAATGAATATTGTAATGAGAAACACAAGTATTTGGGGTGATAATGACTGGACTTTGCTCTACTTAGATCAGCTCACCCCCTATGGAGGCTACCAAAGCTTAAAGATTTTATCACCCTAGTAATCAGCAATGGGTAATGGCCTTCATAAAACACAGTAATTAAATTGACTGATTTCAAACTAGTGCGTTTTTTTCATTAGGGAGTTCTTATTTAACCTACTTCAAAAATCCCTTTGTGAATACAGACTGTATCAGTCAAAATTGAAATGATGAGGGATGAGGAGCTTGTTCTGCTCAATATTTCAGACATTATTCAAGTAAAAAACTGGAGTTCCTGGCATTTTTTTGTCCTCTCTAAATGCTTCCAGTTTTAAAATCTTTCAACTTATAAAACTGGGGAAAAAGAGGAAGAAAATCAAAAGCTTAGTTCTTTATATTTTCCATCAACTCTTAAGAGATTCTGCTTTGTTAAAACATGTTTTTAAAATTCTCTGAGGCCAGGGTTCCAACCTCCCTAGCAAAAATATCAATGGTGAAATTTAATTATCCTTTATGCCTGGATTGTGTATGTTGTTGTAACTACTGTGTCTTACTTAATCTTTGAATGTTTTTGAATAAAACTTGGTTGTAAGCACAACCCCTTATTATTGCTCAAATCTGCCTTCATGATATGTGCGTGAGCCATTTATCTGTGTTCCAAGAATACCTGTAACTCAACACAGAGTTTAAAACAAATTTTTTTATGGCAAGCCTCAACTCTGCTTTTGTAGCAAAACCAGAATTTCCCAACTCAATATATGCTCTACAGAAGCTTTATGATGGCAAAAGCAAAAGTACTGGAAAATCTACCTGGATAACTACATGACACAAAACCTAGCTTCATATTTCTCTCTTTGGGCTACAGCAGTTTTTATCTGCATGAAAAAGATGCTGGATATGTGTTTTCTGTACGAAAACTATAGTGAAACATAAGGATCACAAGACAGCAGTACAAAAGTACAAATGCTTCCCCACTACAGCCAGAAAAACAAGTGACTCAATAGTCATGCTGAAATGTGAGAGCTGGTCACAAATATACTTTTGTTTCTGTCTAGAACCCTAAGAATCTCAGAGCAGCTGTTAAAAGCTGCTGAAATGAAAGGAAATTATTTTATAGGCACCAGAGTGGTATCCTTACTGTAACACTTCATCCACATACTTCAGGGCAGCCTACCAGCTCCTCCCTCACTGGTCATGTACTTGAAAATAGGATTAACACCTATCATGGAGCAAATGGGGAAGTACACAAACAACCTAATACAGCAGCCCTAAAAAGGCTTAAGGCAGTATTAACTCTGAAACCTAACAAAGTCACAGAAACATCCATATGCTTCTGATTTTACTGCAAGGAAACAAGGACAGAGGTAAAAACCGTACAAAGAATCCCAGGTAGCTGCTTTGTTGGCAGAGCCAGCCTTCCTAGATGGTCTTGAGAAAGACATTTTCTTACTCCTCTTCAGTCCACCTGTCATACTAGGTTTTTTAGCTTTTTAGAAGCATGACTAGAACTAATTGTCTGAAAGACTGCCAAACAGATGCAACAGCTTGTCCTGAAACCACTTAAACAGAATAATATACTGCATTATGCTTCTTGTGATTACGGTTTCAAATTCTGTGATCCTATGCTGCAAATTTATTTTATATTTTATTAGAATCAAATAATAAGTCATTGACTCACAGTTTCTATCTGTGTAATCACAGTGCAAGCAGAATATGACCTGGAAGGGATAAATGGGGAAAAAGAAAGAAATAATAGAAGGTGGATGAGAAGATGCTTCTTTTACAACCAAAGGTGCAAAGAGCATTTGCAATAAGCCAGGTAAGCAACAAACATGTTGTTAGAGAATATTTATGACAGCAGGCACTGTGTAACATCACTGAAGCGTGCACAATGGGAGCAAGCTTTCTAGAAAATATATCTGCAAAACAGACATGCAGTTAGGTCTAACTATCAATCACCTGAACATGTGAATACATCTATAGGCAGTGGTCCATGTTCTGTTAAAATCAGCTTCTACTGAAAAATTTTTCTACAGAAAAATTGCTGCCCAATAAATAAGCCATAAGGCCACAGAAGCTAAAATATAAACTATCACAATGATAATATCACAACTACTACGCCAGCAAAAATTTGAATATTTAGATCTTACAAAGGTTAAAGTGTATTTACAATAATTGGTTATATGTACTAGCTAAGTTATATAGGTTTAAGAAGATCCCATCACACTGAAACAATTGGATTTTTGCTTGTTTGGGGTTTTATTTCATTTTATAATTCACATTCTTTAAAACTGTTCTTACTGATCCACAAGAGCACATCTATATGGACTGTTTAAGTCTCCTCTCCACTGGAATTGTGTGTGTGTAACTCCCACTAATGCTAATGGGCATAAAGTACACGCATAGAGGAGAAAATAGACCCCTCACTGTGAAAATAAATGTGTTCAGTTATTTTCAGATGCAATGCCAAAATCAAACAACTAAAAGTACATAGTCAAAGGAGATAACACTATATAGCCTAACTGAAAGTGTCACCATTATTTTTATCTCCCTGGTCATGGACCCCGCCATGTTCTTCATGTGTCTGACATTTCTTGTTGTCATAAAGACCATGACTGGATAACGTATCAACATGGGTCAAATCCTAAATTCTTAAACAAGTGAAAACAACCCCAATCCTACACTCCTTCCCTTCACAAAGGCTAGCCCTTATGTCTTGAGTTTTTCACTTAGGTCACATGTTTTCTTTTCATACCATATGGGTTAATAGCAGCAGTAAACTTTACTGCTCTCTAGGATAGTTCCTTAAAACTGTGATGAATCTATCAAACTAAAAAATTCCTACCACTTAATTTTTTCCTTAATGGTCGATAGCCTGATGTTTTCTGCTCTGATCAAAATTCACCAAGCCAATGCTGTCTAAGAAACAGGTAAGGAAAACTGTTTACCTAGTAAGGTGAAATTCAAGATACGATAATGTATTAGAATACAAATATAGTATTTTTTCTTCTGATGGAACCAGTGCTTTATGAATTTACAGCTGATTTAATGTGACATTTGGAACAGTCACAAGAAAACAAAGACTTTTAAAAGGGTGCAGTATAAGTGGAGCATTAATGGTTTTGGTGAGTGTATTTAGGGTCTTTGTAAAGTGGCCTGCTGACTTTCTAATGCAAGTAATCACACCCATCTTCCCAAATCAGGGAGATGCACCTTCAAACAAGTGGATGCCACTGAGTTATCAGTGAGTTCTTCTAGTGATGAGGCCTTTTCAGAAGCTGATGTTGTAAGAGAGGAGGAGAGTGCTCTTGCTGAAAGGTCAGCTTTCACAGCTTAGTGTCAGGATTTGCAACAGTGCTGGGTCAAATACGAAAGTTAGCTGCTACTGGGTGCTGTACAGTCCAGCTCCCAGCCCCTTGACCTCAGCCACATGCCCACTCATCTACTCCCACATGAGTCAGTTCATGGAGGAAAAACAGTCCAAAGAAAACAAAACAAATAAATAAAAAAATACTTCTCTACTGATCGGTCTCTCTGCACAATGTCAGTGGTGACAAGCACTGCTTGCTACCTGCAAAAAACTGGGCAGCAAGGGACGTGGCTAAGGATGGCTGGCAGGAGAAGGGTTTTTCTTTTTAAACTGTCAGACCAGCCCCATCAGATCCCAGAATCAAAGCCCTACAAAAAGGACAGTCAAAGAGGACCCTAGCTGAGCCAAAAAATGGCCAGTATCTGGACAGTGAAGCAAAATCCTTAAAGGCTGCCATATTTCTGCACCAGACAGTTCCAAAAGTGCGTGTGAACTTTGAATCCCCTGCTCGTCATGCCTGAGGACAGCTAAGGACAGAATCTCTCTTCAAAGAGCTCTTTACAGACTGGCCCACAAGCTTAATGACCCAAGAGGCTGCTACTCACTGTACATGCCCCTGGTTCCTGGCTCTTGATCTGCAAACTATCTCTGCATCTCAGTTGAGGCTTTATAGTGAGGACAGCTGGGCTAGAGAATATATAAACACCCTTCCCTTTTAAACCAGAAAAAGGCACTAACAGCACAGCAGCCCCAGCAGTGCTGCAGCCCAGATGACCTCTCCTAAATTTCATACAGGAATTACTGCAGAGACTGATACTGCCTGACTGAACCAGGCCACAAATTAATGAGCTCCTTCATTCATTACTGAAGAGAAGGATTGGCAATGGTCTGTCAGTAGCCATGTGGATAGACAGCCATCGGTTTACTTAAGTGGATATGGAGCTGAGCTGGAGACACTGAGGCTCTGCATGGGCAGGGCACACAGCATCCTTGAAGCAGAACCCTTTACGTAGCACTGAACTGGACTCACACAAATCAATACTGTTGAACGACTCTTTTCTTTTTCCTATTGTTTCAAGTAATAGAAGCCTGTCTTTCTTTTTTATTTGAGTGTATCTCTATGACTCATTTTGCAAGATGACGTCTTATTATACAGAGGAAAGGTCAAAAACTTCAATATTGCTACTTCTGCATAGAACACTACTTTTGGGTGAGTTCACAGGAGTAAACAGTCCTATGAATGATTTGGTGTATGATACGCAAAAAGAGACATTTCTACAGCCTGTCTAGACTTTCAGACAAGATCAGACTGTGCTGTCATCAAAGACATTTCCACAGCCTGTCATATCACTTGAAAGACAGAACAGTCACGCAAAAATGAAAAATAAATAAAAACAGCTGACCTGCCAGTGTCACAGTGGAAATCTGAGCACAGTAACCTTAGACAATTTAGAAATTATGCTAACAACATGGCAAGAAGTTTCAGCAAACATTTGTGAGGAAGGGCAACTCCTGCACTCGTGAATGAAATCCAAAAATATGAGTCATGCACAAGCAATTTTGCTATGGGCCATAAAATCACTTTATGAGAGTTACAGATAATTCTGTATGCATTCTATAATGTTTCCCTACTGTGTAGAGATGGGTATCTCAGTATCCTATCACAGATAATGATGGAAAACAAATTCTCTACATAAAAGCTGATTGCTCCAAGATTCACCCTTAACTGTTCCAAGGGATTGTAATGCCGATGGAACACTTTATACCGCACTCATCAACAAAGAGTTAGATTCATCACTGCCAAACACACTGCAGTTTAGATGCTTGTTATAAGATGGAGCAGGGTGAATTGAGAGCATCCTTAGACACAGAATATGCATCCTGCTATAGTCTACCACGCATGCACCTACCATCCTTCAAAATGACACCTCTCATATCCTCCTGTTAGTACTTTTGCACATATTCAGGCATATGAAGCAGTATCAAAAGAACAGGTGCATTCTGTGCATGTCATGCTGATAAAACTTAAAGCAATAAGCCAGTCATAAGAGATACTAGAGTATAAAAGGTGAACCCTTTAGGACCAACTTTAGAACAGCACTGCCTCTTTTTGCGCCTCAATTTTTTCTTTATGTTCTTTTAACTTTTTCCAATTGTACCCATAGGATAATTATAAAAAAAACAGCTTAAAAAACAATGGAAGCTTTCAAAAGAGACTTCTCTCATGAGACTTTAACAAGTTAACTCTTTTGCTGGGTAGCTTTATGACTAACACACTGTTGGCAACCAAAATTCAATTTCGGAGGACTCCACTAAAAGAATAAGACAGACTTCTTTCTTAAACTTGGATGTGGCAGTCTCTAAGAGCTGAGCTTAAAAACAAAAACACAAAACCCGAAACAAACAAACAAACCACAAAAGAATCCCAAAAGAAGATACCTCTCCAACATCATAGACCCATATGCGGCCTTCTGAATCACCAACTGCCACCTCCTTCCCAGCCTGGGCCCAGCGGACACGGTTGAGGGCAGACGCTCCTTCTATGGTGACGCTGGCTGTGGGAACCTGTTGAAACAATAGGAACAGGAAGGACAATAAAATCACACTGCCTACAAACCCAGGGGTCAGTTTTGAATGTCCTGGATGAGTCAAAGCCCCCTGGCACTGCTGGAAGAAGCAAACAACTCTCATTGGAGTGAGGAAAAAAAAGCAAAAGGGTTCATTGTTTCTTTGATCACATGTGCTAAAAAGAGAGAAGAGATTGCTTGGAATGAACAGAAAAGGACAATTAGTCAAACCATTTTTTCCCCCTTAGCCCTGGAAACATGCTAAACCAAATCTTTTTTCTTAAAAGTCACTAACATGACCAAGAACCAACTGAGAGCAGGATTTGGCTTCAGTCCTGCCCTGGCTTCTGACTCAGGCCCAGATAACCTGATGGTCAGCAGACACATCTCTGTATTCATGCTGACACATCCTTTGAGTCCATACTCACCTCTGAGGCTAGATGCAGAGGTTGATACTTAGGTATTCCATCAGAAAAGTTCTGAGCTAATCACTTTAGAGTGAGGACATGGCAGAAGTGAGAACAGCTGAGCTGACATTTTGGAACTCCTACAATATATTCCCACAATTCTCTTTTATCCCCAGGACATTACTTCTGCTTTAAATACACCTGGATGCTGTCTAATTCCTAAGCCCCCTCCCTGCCCCAAGTCAACCAACTTAACAGGTGATCCACAAGAATACATAAAGATTCTGGTTAATGTGTGGGATGAATAAAGCAATGAACATGATCTTAAGAGAAGTATTTGTCATCTACGCTGGAATGAGGACAGCAAAAGATGCTGCAGGAGGAAGGAACTGTGTGGGTGTTTGTCCCAGATAGGTGGATCACTCAGCTGATTTAGGTCACCTCATATGACAAATGACAGTAACCTGCAAGCCTACTAATGCTCCACCCAGACGCCTTTAATAGGAGAGAACCTGCCTGAGCAGGGAGCCTGTAGCTTGGCACAACAATCTTCCAAACAAGGCTTTTTAGTTTCACTGCCTTTTAGGTCAAGGCAAATGGGATAGGATAGCTGCAAAAACAACTCCTCCACCAAATCCATCCGGTGTGAAATGGTTTCGGTCACACCGTGAGATGACAAGGGAGTGTCCCAGGATGTATAAATGGGCATAGAATGGAGAGCAGTCCAGGTTAAAAAGAGGTACCTGGACAAGAACCGAAGTCCAGGCTGCCCTGAGAGGAGTGACAGGTACTCCTTCTGTCCTCATTGGCAGTACAGTGCAGCAGAAGCAGGAAGAAAGCAGCTTGAAGGTCATATTAAACCCTGGTCTGAACACTGACAAACTGGCAAGATTAACAAAACCGGTATTTTGCT
Source organism: Acrocephalus scirpaceus scirpaceus (assembly GCA_910950805.1). NCBI lineage: Eukaryota > Metazoa > Chordata > Aves > Passeriformes > Sylviidae > Acrocephalus > Acrocephalus scirpaceus. The sequence continues at coordinate 128,657,274 of OU383773.1, forward strand.
GACTTCATCTCGGTTCTCTGATGGTAGCGTTACATTTTTGTTGTGAGACAGACCTAAAGATCCTGGAGAAAAATAATTTTAAAATGAACATTATATAGCTCTGATGCCAGTCTCCTCCTCAGCCCTAATGCCTTCATTGAGTCACACCAGATGAGTGACAGCAGGAAGCCGAACCCCTGCAGATTGCTGAGACTCTCCTTGCACTGCCACGCCAGCAGCTGGACAAGGACTGGGAAGCAGGGCTGCTTCCCTTGACTCTCCCCATGGAGGGTCCCTGCTCTCCCTCACCAAACCTGACACCAGGCTGCCAAACCAAGTGGCACCTCAAGCACAAGGATTCTGCCACAGCTAAAGCATCACCTTGGCAAAGGGCTTCACTGCAGTGTCCTGAGCCCCCCATGAGAAATGCAGGAGGATTTTGTTTGCAGAATGATGAAGTATGTAGAAATAATGCTGGATACCAATCAGAAAGCAGATACCATCCTCCCCCACTTTAGGAACTCATTCAAATGCAAATAACTACTGGACTCATCTCTCCATTGTGCAAGGCCTAGGTCCTGTCCAAGGCAGTGTTACTGAAAAAAGCTGGCATGCACTAACTCCTTGTCCCGAGTCTGTTACCTAAGAAGAGTCAATGGCCTTAAGCTGACATGGAGTCATTGATCCACGATAAAAATCACAGTAAAAAACAAGCAAGTATAAGTGCTGTGATCACAGATTTCTGAAAAAAAAAGAAATCCAGCCAAAATTAATTTCATAACATTTGGGAATGGGTTTTTCTCAAACAGCTAAATGCCACATTTTAGAGGACTGAGCCACTAACCAGCTATGTTTCTCAGAAAACTGCAGATCACAGCTATGTGTTTCATGTACAAATATACAGTGTACATTTAATTTTCACAAAATCTTTCAGGAGGCTGTAATATATAATTCTAGAGCTGGGGGTTGGTTTAGGTTTTTGTTTTTGGGGGTTTACTTGTTGTTGTTGTTTACTTTGTTGTTGTTAACACAGCATTCTTTCAGTGTTCCACATAAAAATAAGCAGCACGAATGCCGCAGACACAAGATACAACCCATCCCTTTTTCAAAACTCGATGGCTTTGAAAAATCCTGGTACTAATCCACAAAGCTATCTAACAAAATAAAAAGCAATACTGAAACAGTCTTTAAAAATCCAAAGAAAAAACCTTTTCTCCAGCGATATGGAGAGAAATATAGTCAAACCATAGTATCTTAAAATAGATTTGTCTGCTCTCAGTAGTGATAGTTTAAATTACACACGTCTATTTTAGATTTCAAGGAAAAAGATTATTTATAATGGTAGCATTATGTTTTTAAAATCATATTTGAAGTACTTTATAAATTCTCTGAAGTTGGTGCTTGTCAGATTTTAAACAATTTTGAAATGAAATTTTAACAGATAACAGATTAAGAAAGATGCAGTCAGAAAAACCTGCATGATAAGAATATAGCTTTTTATTATTACTTTTATTGCTCATGTAGTGTCAAAACCTGCTTGCAAATACATCTGTTACCTGTTTCTAGATACAGACAAGATCCTCACACTTTAAAAGCTAAGGTACAGCATGCAAAAAACCTGAGAAACATCTGAACAGGATACAACACAGAAGAAATAAGCGACTTCATTAGTTTCGTATCAGTTCATACATAAATAAGACTCAAAAAGCACCAAGAGATCTCCAACCTTGATCAAAAAGTAAATGTTACAGATACATAGGTAAGAAATCAGCATTTGCTATCCTGAAACTGTTTGCAAACCTCACTACACTGATGCATAAAAATAATATTCTGTTTGCAAAATAACGATGGAGTGGGTAAGGATTTTTTTCAACTTTTTTATACACATTTATCAGATATAAAATAAAACGTGATGATTTTCCTTGCTATTATAAAAATAATTTCTGATATGCAGAAATAAACATGAAGTACACCAATAGCCTTGTAACTTTGCAATGAGATTTTGAAAATAATTATTACACTGATTAAATCCTTGGTACAGTCCAATTATCTAAGTTATTTGATCAGAAAGCATCTAGCTTTCAGAAAAAAAATATTTTCAATAAATACCAAGAGCAACACTAGTGGAAACTCTGCTACGATTCAAAAATTTGAAGGCACCATATTGTAACTAAACCCAGATGTTTTCTTAATTGATTTTCAAAATAATACATAAATATTAATGTGGCTTATTCCCAAATTAAAAAAAGCCAGGACTCATTAATAACAATCACATCTAGTTCTTACACAGAGATTTTATCAATAGCTAGCAGTTAAACACAGCAATAGACCTGTCATTTTCTACTGTCTTCACAAATACTTTGACATCACATATCTGATATCTAAAAGTAATAATGATCTAAAAAATAGGTTTCTCAAGATCTCTTATTATAAAGGCAGAAGTGCTGACAAGGAGTTTTTCTTAGCAAATAGCTCTGCAGACTTAAACGGCATAATCAATTACAGAAATCTGGAAAATTATTAGTTAATTACGACCTACCAGATAGAGGGTAAAAGCAAACAACAATCACTTTCAGTTACGATGCTTAGAAGAACTGCGAACAGTTCTCTCTTTCAGAGATACTTTTGTTGCTTCTCCTGCGTAACAAAACTTCACATCTATTCAGAATCTTCCAATTTATCATTTATACAGATTTTTTATTTGTTTCATCAGTGCTCAGTAAGGAAACCAAATGATATTTCTGTGTCCAGAGACCCAAATTTGATTCTCATAAAAACACAAAGCTTGAATACCAAGGAAATAATTCCAGTCTCATCCTTACATGAGAGCTGATTTTGACCTCTCAGAACGGAAATTATTTGTGGAATCAGGGGGTGGCCTTGCATGCAGAATAAAAGCAGGATGAAGCTTGAAATTAATTCTTTTTTCTGATGTTCCTATATATTTATATGTAAACACACTGAAAACATGCAGCGGTTTGCTAAGTACAGCCTTATTATTGATGGGAATGGGATCAAGCAGTCCAGACTAATTTTTTTGAAAGAAATTATGGTCTCCTTGAGTAAAATGGCAAAACATCAGTTGATTTCAATTTCAGCCCTGGTACTTGGGGGGGAGAGGGTTTGGTTTTTTTTCTTCTCAAAATGCTGGGGTTTATGCTCTGTGTTTAAGCCTGCATTAATGAGAACACCTGAAGGATATGTCCCTCCCTTCCCAAAATAAATTCTTAGGAGACTCCTCCTGTATATCCTCCAGCTGTATGTGCTCTAATTAAAAAGGCTGCACTGCTTCCTGCCCAGAGCACTTCAAAAGGCCTCGCTGCTCCCCTTGACAGTGCAGTGCCCGGTGCTGGTTGCTCTTACCTGTCCATGCTTATTTATGGCAAGCACCACTCACTGGAAGCCATAAACTGTGCCCGTATTTTACTCTGACTGAAACACATAGCAGGTTTATGTGAAAGGTATATTAATGATCCAACTAATCTTAAAAAAAAAAAAAATTAAAAAATAAAAAAATAGGGTGTATGGAGGAAAATACTGCCACTTGCTCTTCATCTTCTCTTTTTTGGACATAAAAAGAAACTCGCCAGTTAATATGTGATGTTTTATTTTCTTACAGTCTGTTTGTTCTTATTTTTCCTTTGCATTAAGTAAAAACATGGAAGACTTTGTGTGTGGAAAAATATTTCAATTTTTGTGCTGAAAACTGATTACTGGCCATCTAAGGTTGATCTCAGGTGGTGACAGGTTTTCTGAAAATCATTTTTGGGTGAAACTCAAATCCAGAAAAAACAGTATCAATTTAAACCTCTGGTGTTTTTAAAAATTTGAAATAATAGGAGGGAAAAAACGGGGTTTAGAACATTTAGAAAGATACTTTTTAAAAAACCACAGTGTTTATCAGTCTCAATCTTTGATAAAAGTGCTCTGATTAATAGTTTCTCAGCAGTGCAACTCAAAGGTGAGACCTTTCCTTTCCAATGGTCCCCACTATTTAGCTAATAGCGGTGAAAACTTAGTTGTTATTTGCATTTGTACCTTTAAGTTCCACAGCAAAGCTTAAAGACAAAAAAACCGGTGAGGATGTAAAGTCCCAAATAACGTGAGAGAGAAGCCCTGTGCTTTAAAAGACTGAAGAGGGGTACCGAGCAACTCAAAAGCAGGATGCGTGGGGAGATGCAGGGGTACACGCTTGGTTTCTGACACGCTGAGGGCATTGGCACAGGGCCTCCAAGTCACAATCCCCAGAGAATGTGGCGCAGAGGATGAGTACAGAAGGAGACGAGGTCCCGAGTCCAACACGATCCCGGTCCCCGCTGGCAGTCAGTGGCGGGGTGGCCGGGTTGCCAAGGTGTGAACCCCTGGGTGAGGGCCGGCATCGCTAACCTGGCGCTTGGAGCGTCGTGCGCCAGAAACGGGGTGGGGAGATAAAAAAAAAACTGAAGAACGAGCGCGCTTTAAAAGTGCACCTTAAAATAACAGAGGGGGAAGGAGCCTCCTCCCCGCGCCGGCACCGCGGCATTTAATTGCATTGGCTTTCTGCCGGGGGTGCCGCAGTCAGCCCTCCCGCCCCTGACAGGTACCGAGCGCAGCAGCCCCGCCGCAGGGGAGGGAGCGAGGGAGGCGGGAGGGAGCGAGGGAAGGAGGGGGGGGCGGGCGGGCGCCCCCGGCAGCGGGACCTGCCCTCCCTTACCCTCCCCTCCCTTGCCCTCCCCTCCCCGCCGCACGCCGGCTTGCCCCCGCCCCGAGGGAGCGCGGTGCCCCGCGGAGCCCCGGCGGGGCGGATCGGCGAGGGGAGGATGGCGAGGGGTGCCCTGGCAGGGCGGTGCCGGCCCTCACAGGGTTAAGGTCTCGCCCGGCGCCCCGCTGCCCGCCCGCCCGCGCCTTCCCACCGCCGCCGAGCCGCCTCACCTCGGTGTCGTTATTCAGGTTCCACAGATCCAGGCGCCCCATCCCGTCCACGCAGGCGAAGAGCGCGGGATGCACTGGCGACCACATGACATCGTAGACATAGTCGGCATTGTCTTCAAAGGAGTAGAGCGGCTTGTTGTGCTGTAAAGCAGAGAGCGGCATGAAGACTTCGTGGCGCTAGTGCTGCCTGGGGCTGTCTGGCGAGTCTAATTAAAAACTTTGCACATTTACAAAGTGTCATAAAACTTCCCCAGATGAAAGGTCCTCCGTGAAGGGCGGGACTGCGCTTTAATGGAGCAACAACTGTCCGGTGGGATAAATGAGATGCCCGGTGTGAGGGGTGTGGGACGCGCGGATGACGGGGCGGGGGGAGCGGCCGCTCCCGCTCCCGGCCGGCACCCCGGCGGCGGGAGGGGGTGCGGAGGGCGGTGCGGGAGGCAGCGGGCACGGACCACCGCTCCCGCCCGAGCCAGGCGCGCTGGCGGAGGCTCCGATAAGGATCGTGAGAGCGGCGGGAGCAGCGCGGCGCCTCCGCGGCCCCCCACGCACCGCGGGCGGCGCCTGACACCCAGCGGCGGGCGGCGGCAGCGCAGGGCCCCGCGCCAAACCGGGCTCCCCGCGCCCGCCGCGCTCCGCAGGGAGGGAGCGAGGGAGGGAGGGAAGGCTGTCATCTGCAGCAGGCGGGGAGTCGGAGAGAAGTTAGGAAGTACACCAGGAATAAAGTGTAATTGTCCCTCATGAATTATTCATCGCATCTGGCTTCTCTTTAATTTTTGCATAATGGCTTCGCTAATCCCCGATCAATTAATGGAAAATGAAATTTGAATGATAATGAAAACTCCAGAGATGAAAGAAATTAAGTATTCTCATGGCTTGTGACAGAAATCTAAACAATGGGACTTCTCCGAGGGTCTCCCTCAGTGCCTCCCTCCTCCTGCCGCTCCCTGCCGCCTCCCTGGCGAGCGCGGCCCGGCGGGACGGGCGCCCGCGGTCCCCTCGCGGTCCCCCGGCCCCGGGAAATGCAGCATCACGGAGCAGGCCGTCTAAGTGCCCAGGTCGCACCCAGACATCTCGGTCAGGTCCCTCTGGAATGCACCCTGGTGCCTTTTACAAAGGAAGCATTGTCCGGAGTGCCTCAATGCATAGCCATGCATTGTTTTTCCGAAAAGTGGAGTGACTTTTATAATAATAGCAATTATTACATAGCTTTCCTCTCGTATATTATTAATTTAAAGCGATAATGCAGTCGGTTTGACATCTGTTTACAACGGGTTCTTGCTAGTTTTGGTTTTGGTCCTCTTGCACCCCGTGGTGCTTGGACGGATGTTGGGGCTGGAAGCACTGCAGGGTCAGCACAGGGGACAGGTGTGTGTCCGTCTCCATGCTGCCACGCCTCTGAGCATTGATGTGGTGTGTTGCCGTTGCAGCACTGTGTTGTAAACAATTCTGTAACATTTCTGGCCATCACAGGTATCACAAAAAATTACTGGAAGTATTCTGAGATTTAATTACATGACTTCATCTTTTGAAAACATTCTGAAAATACATTTATTGGATTTATTCCAGAGGCTGGGTTTTCCTCTGCCTGAATTAATGAAAGATGCTTTGACTCAGGATTGGGTCTCAAATTTTTGTAACCAGCCTAGTGTTTTTTGTCCATTTCTCAAGACTAGCAAACATTTTGTGTAACAATGAAATGAAATCAGAGCTTGACCTTATTACCTCAAATTTATACAACATTTTAATTTCTTTTCACAGGCTGCAGTTTTGCAAAAGAAAATGAAAAAATTACAAAAATATTTTTGTTCTGGAAGGAAGTATTTTTCTCCAAACACATATGCATCTGCTTATTGTATTATCAGTGGAGTTACTTACATATGTTAATGGAATTACTTACCTGCCTGTGCTAAAGCTTTTCAAGCGTTTAGGGCCAAATGAACACCAAACTTTGAAGAGGCAGAGGTATTTAATAGGAAATTTCAAAGTGAATCTTTACAACTGTGAGCTAGGAAATAGTATTTAGAGAGCGCTACATGGATTTCCAATGCTGTACTGTGGATTTTCACTGAAAATACCTAACTTAGGTTCAAATCAAGTGTCTAAATCCTGATGGGCATTGAAGATAGTAGTATACAAAAAAAAAAAAAAAAAAGAAATATGGTCAGCTGCTAGAGGGATGGTATTTTTCTTATTCATGGGAAAAGTGCTGCACATACGGCACTTTAACGTGTAATGTCATGGGAGAAGTAACAAAATTCCACAGAAGTTAAGGGCCTATTAAGATATCAATCAATCCAGGGCAGATTTCAATCAGCATTTCCTTTTTGTCAGCATATCAAAACTTGTTTTGATCTTGAGTGTGGCACTTTTTTTAATGGTTTTTTTAGTTCTGTTACTTTATTTTCCGTTTCATGCCTAAAGACCAAGGCATTAGAAGGAAGGGTCAGGAGATTTGGTGCTAGTCTATATCTTGCTGTACACATGTTGTGCAGTCCCTGGCAAATGGCTTTAGCTGATACGCCTCTGTTTCCCTGTTATCAAAATAAAAACACTTTCAGGGTGCTGGGATTTGAGGTGAAAAGCCTCAAATACCAAAAATGAAATCCCTTTACCAGAACAGTGGAAATATTCAGTCAGATAGAAAGTCGGAGGGAAACAGGACTCATCTTTTGAGAAAGATCTCAGACATGCAAGGAATGACAAAGAAATTAATGGAGAAAAATAGGGCATAGAGCATTGCAAAGAAATAAGAAATTGCAGGATTGCAAGCAGCCCAACCAAAAGGCAAGATGAGCTGCAGTGTTGTTGGGAAATCAGGGAGAAATCTCATGGCGGAAATCAGGCAGTGGCAGTGGAACTGAGCTACACGTTCGTACTGCCCCCAGTGTCACTGTCCTCCCAGCTTGACCAGCTGCCAGTGAAAGAAGAGAAAGTATTTCCCATACTGTCTTGTCTTCTTGCACTGTTAAACCAGAGAAGAACTACACAACTTGCTTTGAGTCCATCTTGCTTTGTGTCCTGTCTTCAATACTAACAGTGACTGGCCTTTCTTAAAAGTTGACATTTCATCCTGGTCGGAGAGCAGTTATGTTGATTTCATTGTGAAGACTCCATTTCTGAGTTTAAGTGTGTGTATAAATGTTCACAGGACTTCCTTACTGTGAGCCTGCTTCCTTACTACGGGCCCAGGCCTGCAGATCTTGTAATACAATGATTTATGAGTAAGGACCAATACCAACTGCTTTTAGAAAATGTTGAAATGTGGAACCATGTAAAGGTCACTTTAAAGCAGTTTTAAATTACCAAAACTTCAGACCTACACAATCCATAACTAGCATATGGCTATTATTATAAAACAACTGAAATTTAAACTTGATGAGCTTTCATTCTTAAATATCAACCCGCTCTGTTATTCAATAGAACAGAAGAAATAGTTTAAAGCAGTATCTTCAGAAAAAGTTGGGCCAAATCTACTTATGACTGAAAAAGAAGAGCGTAGGGTAAAAATACGGCCCTAAAGAATCAATGGAGTTTTGCCATTGATTTTAAAAGGACATGATTTGAGCATTTAGTGGAAAAAGCAAAAAGTCAATTCCAAGACATGTGATTTTTTTCTCATTTATTTAAACATGTTATCATGTCAATCATTTATCCTCACTGTTTGTGTAGAGGCATTGTTTAAGAGGACAATGAAGAGTGAACATTTTAAATACCTGTTGGCTATCTAGGAAGTAAGACTTGTCTATGAAATAAGAAGCTCACCTGAATAAATTCTACATATTTATATAAAAGGGGTTTTTTTTTAACACATAAAAATCTGACCAGTCTATTCCACTTATTTGCATAGAAGAATTTTCTTTAATCCAGGAGGCGCCACACATAAAGTAGCTAATTATCCATATAAAGGAATGTATACATATCCACAGGTTTTAACTAGCATCTGACTTCTGAAAAGCCATGGAAAAAACTATTGGCTTTGCCCATTTCATGAAACAAGCATTTTTTTACACGTTGCCACAATTTCTGTGGGTGTCAGCTCCACTTAAAGGTACTTTCCTAGACTGTACCTTCAGCAGTACAGATGTGTGGTGACACCACACACTCCGCTGTCTCCACTTCTTTCTTTCTACTTGATTGTCTTCTATTCTAAAGATGATAAGCCAAACACCATACTTCTGGCTCTCACCATATTAACAACAGCCACCAGTGTTGTGCAGTATTGCAAGTTGATTCAAGCCTTTTGTTTTTCTAGGTGTGCAGCAAATATGACAGGTTCATTAGTCCTTGGCATAGAAACTTTCTGAAAAAGCTAATGTTGTTTGTTTAGGCTCAAGCTCAGGCTTTCAGGCACTTGGAAAGAGCAGAGCCAGAGTGGTCCTGAGAAAAATGTCTATTCCTCTGGCCCTCGGAACAAACCACAGAATAGGAGTTGGGAATGAGATGGTCTTTTTAGAGCCTTTAACCCAAGCCATTTTATGATTCTATAAACTTGGTCCCTGTGAGACAAAGTATTCTATAAACAGTCTTTATTGATTAAACCCACCCCCCAAACTACAACCTGCAAAATGTTGTCAAAGAAAGACGTCTCTTTCAACAGAGATAACACATAGGGAAGGTAAAATCTTCTGTCTTTCTTTGAAGTGACTGCTGCAGAGTCACACTGACTAGATGATGTGAAAGAAACTGGGACAGAGCACAGCTCATGAACTTCTGCTCAGGATAGGATCTGAGCTTGTTCAGTGTTTTATAGGCCCAGTCTTCTCCATCTTGAAAGAGACCTCAGTGTTTTGCTGAATCCAGGCTCATTGTTTCCTTTCTGACAGTGCCACTTAACCAGGCCAACTCAAAATATGCAGACAGTATAGCAGAAAATAAAAGCTGCTGGAAATATTGAGGCAAAAACTCATCAAATCTGGTTTTACCCTGGTTGTGACCTTTCCCCTTCAATGGTGTCCTTCTTGGGACACCAACTATTAGCTGTTTAGGGTTACTTGTCCATACCTCTTGTGGTGAGAAGTCCTCTGCTCTGTATAAGGCTCTACTGCTCTTTGAAGCCTTCATGTTCTCTCTCCATTGGTATGGAGTCAAAGAGGCCCTGGTTTTCATTCAGACTGACTGATGAATTTTTCCAGTTCTGGACTACCATGTTTCTCCCAAATCTGTTTTCTAATAGTTACAGTGATCTAGCATTATCCTACTTGGATACTATACTTGTGGGACTTGACTTAGTTCAGTTTATGCTCATTTTTAAAAGTTACAGTATTCCCAGGAACTGCTACTAGATGTCGTAAATCAGAGGCAGTAGTTACAGGTACATCCCTGATGGCTCAGCAAAGCCTGTCTGCATTCTCCATAAAAGGTATCCTTATCCTACAGACCCCAGTACTATAAAAGCTCACAACTTGTAACCTGCTCCACCTTTTCCAGGACTAGCTAGACCTTCAAAGGACAGCAATGGGAAAGCAAAAGGGGGATGTTCAGCTTTAGCCACCCAATGTCACTGGCTGAGGTACCCTGAACTGAGTTACATGAATAAAAACTCCTTTACCTGCCTTAAAATTCCTTCTGGCAATCAGTTTCATTGCTGGATTGCAGATGAGCCTCTGGGAGTCCAAGATCATTTCACTGGGCTCTCATCGAGCTGTATGTTGTGTCCCCTCACTGTCAGATAACTATTAGGTCACTGAATAAAGTCTAAACTGACTTGATTAGCAAGATAACAGGCTTAAGTTTTAGATTCAGTAGCAACAGGGGGAAAGAAATGAGATCCCTACACTCTTCACAACCCTTTTGTTTAAGTGCTGTAGTATTGTTACACTGATTGGGCTTTGGCATTCTAAAAGTTGCAGACAGACAAGGCAGAAAACTTTTCACTTTTAGAAATTATTGTTCTTGCAGAGATGCTGAAACTGTTGCCTTTCCTTATTGTCAATAATAAAAGAAAATCCAATATTTTTTGCATAAACATGTGGGAATTATTATGGATGGAGGAGGGGACAAGGGTAAGACTGAAAGGAAAGGGGCTATGAGAGCAGACCAAGTCTGGAGATAACCTGATGATTACATTTTTGTGGTTTCCTTCAAAGTCAAAGTGCCACGAGTGAGTATAAAAGAAGGAAGCAAAGGAAAAAAGGTTTGATGATTGGCACAGGTGGTTTTAATGAGAACTGATCTTAATGTCTAATACTACAGTATGAAGAAAAAAATAAAAGAACTTGGAAAGTCAGACAGCACTTGTCTTTTAAGCACATCAGAAATTCAACAGCAGAGTTTTTGAAATCTGTGGAGATAGCCTGGAAGCTAGTTTTACTGACAGGTAAACTACTTATGTGGTTAATCCTTCTTAACTCTTTATGTACTCAGCAGAGGTGCAACACATTCTGACTGTGCTGCTCTACTTTGAAAGTTCTCTTCTACTATGCCTTTCCACTTACCCAATGGAAAAGAACTTTTTATTTTCTAAAAAAAAAAAAAAAACAGAAAGCATAACATCCCTCTTCACCAGTGCATATTAGCTGAGGAACTATTTTCAGTGAGTTTGATATAAATGTGCATTACTTGATGCCTGCTGTAAATTTAAATGATTTAAAAGATTTGCTTGGAATGGATGAACTTAAAAACATCAGAACATATGTAAGGCAGACTGGCTTACAGTGTTCCCCAGCTCACTTTTGTCCCTACTTCCTTCTGGCCAGGCTGGTGTATTCTTGTTTCTTGCATTTTAGATCATCCAGTTTAATTCCTAATCTGGAGCCCCTCTTACTCCACAATTACAAGAGTTGTGCCTATGGGTTTTGCTCTGTGAGGTTTGATACTCTCTACTTCATTCACCCACATCAAGCTAGAGGCAAGTGCAGACAGCAACACTGGAAAAGCCTATACAGGTATCTCCCATGTGTTCTGTATTTCCTCAGAATGTTCACTTCATCACTAAATAGTGATCAAGTTTTCCACCTTTTATTTAAAACATGCTCTAAGCAAGACAACACTTCTTCCTAAACTACTAACTATGCATTTGTGTCAAGAGACTTCTTTAGAAATAGTATTGTTTTCTTTTGGAATTTCTACCTGCTTCTAAAAATGGCTCTGTTTCTTATAAGAAGCTCAAAACACTCTAGAAAGTCTTACTGTCCTTGCCTAGCAAACTGATTCATAGTTTCTGTAGTTCATACTCCTGATTTTATATTACTATACTCCTGGATTATTTTTCAGAGAAGCTCTTGAGGGACTTGCTGAGAAATATAAGCAAGGCATGTTGATGGAAGAATGACCAAATCCTGGTCAGAGGAAACAGAGTGAAAGACCGAAGGGCAGATTTGGTCTTCTACCTCCAGCTGTCACTTCCTGTTTATAGACCACACAGATGGGACAAGGAAACAGAGCTGGAGAATGCGTGAGATGATTTGGGAGAAGCTGGATCGGTGGGCTAGTGCTTTCCTGTCATGCAGGAGAGGCAGCGGCACGCACTGAGTCCTGCACGTCCCTCTTCTGGGGTCAGTGGGACTGCTCTCCCTGCTTCGGGCCTCAAGTTGTTAAAGAGAGGTAGTTTAGCTCAAATTGCAAGGCAAGGAGAGGAGTGGGATAATGTAGCTGCGGTTTGGTTGTTTCCCACCCCTGTGATTCTGACAGGAACATTCAGTGTGAGGCCCCTGAAAATTCGATTTTTCTTTTTAATGGAAAATGCTGCTTCATCGCAGGGTACCTGGCCCAGCATTGCATGTGTACTCTGTGAATTGCCAAGCTTTCGAGCGACCCTGCTGCTGCAGTTCAGCTGCCAGGAAGCAGGAGCACGAGGAACATTGCAGGATGGCTGGCATAGCCTGATGTTACAGCACTGTCTGCTAAACAGTCAAGATTAGTATTTGTAGCTGCTGCCACCAGGATGCCCACAGAGCTTTCATGGGTCAGCAAGCAATGATTTTGAGGCTAATTATTATTGAAGACTACTTCATCTTGTAGGACTCTGAACACTGTTCCTTTTTTTTTTTTACTGATAACAAAAGTATCTCACATGGCAGAAAAAGGATTGCTGCCTGAAGCAGGTGGGAGAAAATTTCCATTAGGGAAGAAGTCCTGGGATTTATATACTGATAATTGTCCTGAAATGCTTCACTATTCCATGTGAGCTTGATCCTCCAGTGTAATTCTGCACCAGAACTGTCAGTGGGAGTTTGGAATTTTGATTGCAGGGAAAAAAAGGAATGATGACTTTGTTTTGCACAGATTATATAAGCTCCTAAAATCCAATTCTGCTTTCCATGTGCAAATAGAGCTTTCACTGCAACAGCTGGATTTGTATTAGGGTTTTCTGAAATACATTTTAGCCCACTGAGATTTTTAGAACTCAGTATTTTAGATGACTGTTTTATTTGTGTGTGTGCCATTCTTCATGAAATCACAACGAAGCACCATGTTTCATGTGAGTAAATTGAGTATGTTGGCCAGCTGATGAATATATTCCTAACACTTATCAAATATGGTTACACAGAAAACCGAAATAATGAGAAGTATTTCAGGTGAAGAACTTGGGGCTGATTTCAAGCCACCTAACTTCATTTTGGTTTTGCACTTTAAAACTACCTAGAAAATACTTTTTTTTTTTTTTTTTTTTTTTTTTTTTTTTTTTTTTTTTTAAATACAGCTGGATGAGAGCCAGACCTCTGGCTCCAGAGGTAAAGGGCAAAACCTAAAAAAATCCTGTCTGAACAGGCAACTCCACCCTCTTCCCCAAGTCAGCTTGGCCTTTTGACAGAAAGTGTGCTCTGAAGCAAATTCATTCATTGCCTTGTTTTTGGACCAAACTCAAAATTCTGAACTCACACCACAGAGAAACCTTTTCCATTAAATCTCAGCATACCATTTTATCACCCTTTGTCATTCTCTATAATCAGATAAAATTAACATTTGGACAGTGATTAATCAAATTAATCATTTTAATTGCTTTTATCAAAGAGAAGAGAAGGAGCTTTGTGTGGTAATGCAGCAGTGAGGGAGACCATTCTAGTATCCAAAACAAGAGGAGTGAAATTGTCCCCTGAGATAGACACTTGAGGTCCACTAAAATCAGTCAGAGGGAGGAGTAGGAAAGGATTCCACAGGATTCTGGCTGCAGATCAAGGTGCATATGTATATGTGTGTGTGTGGTATGGGATAAAGAGGCTGATTCCTTCCTGGTAGTGGTTTGGGAGAAGCCAGAATAAGAAGACAGATTTGGGAGCTCAAAAGTGCTGACACGTCTGCCAGTTTAGATATGGCCTGAGGCTGTCCAGATGCAAGAAAGCCACCAAAAGCTACAGCAACTGATCATCTGCCAGACTTGGGCTCCTGCATAGTCAGTGGTGGGCAGGAATGGTGGTCTCCCCAAGAGATGTTTAATGTATGCAGTACAGATACTTCTTTCCAGTGGCTGCATAAAAAACCAAAGTGTGAAAGCTCTACATAATAAAAGATCCAGGAGGATCCAACTTCATATGAAGTAAGACTCACCTAAAATTCCTTACATTATAATATGAAAAGATATGGCCCAAAGGTGACCATCAAGTAGTGCTCTGGTTCGTTCTGCAACACCCTTTTCCATCACAGTAAATTTGGTCTATTAAGTGTATCTAATTAGATCCTATCAGCAAGGCTTCTAGGGAAGGCAGAGGTACCTGTCTATAGTAACATCACCACCACCACATGCTTCTTTGCATTTTTTCTAGAGGTAGGCTTCAGCTGGACCTTGGAGGAGATGGTGTTCAACTCTAGGCTAAATGAAAACCAGTGGAGTTTGAAGTTACAGGCTGATAGGAAGGTATGACAGGTAGAATAATTTGCTCCGAGAGACAGGAGGACTGGGTCTTACCTAGGTTGTCAACAATCATATGGGTGTAAGATATTCAAGGTACAGAGATGTATGTGAAGGCACATAGCATTGAAATGGGAATGTTTGCTGTTTAAAATGTGGTTTCTCAAAAAAGCTCAACAGATTGCAGACTGGAACAGCACAGCATACCAGAAGTGAAGAGCAGTATGTGAAGAGCATAAGAAAAAAAAGACAAAGGAGAGGGACGAGGAAGGCACTACAATTGATGGACGTGCTAGTAAAGCAAAACTGAGCATAGACACACAATGGATAGTCTGTCACTGAGGGCACACATGACCTCTGGCTCCATTTGACCCTGCTAATGGTTATGTAGTGGCCCTACTATCTGCTCACTCCTGAGCCTCCTTCTGATTATGGCATTACCACCATTACTTAAACATTAGGCAGAGGGAGACAAGTATGGATGGGGATACAGCAATGTTATAGTTATTCCAATCTCAGCCCATCTGAGCATGACTTAGGCATAGGTGCAAGAGGAGAAAACTTGTCATTAGCACCTCCCCTCGGTGGAAGGATAAGAGCCAAAGAAGGCATGTGAAGGATGAAAAAGCTAACAAAATCCAGCTCTCTGTCCAGACCCTTAATAACTCCCTTAGTAGCAAACAAGCCATCTTCCAGCTTTAGCTGAACCCAGCTTATGATTTGCTATGTTTTAACGATTCCAAGACAGCTTCCGTCTCTTGACACTATATCAAAAAATTTGCTCTCCAAACAGCAATTGCTGTAATAATAACAATACTTACATTTCATTATTTAACCTCATGCTATTCATTCATGAGGATTAGTGTTTAATTAATTAACAACACTTAGCGTTTCCACTTAGCACTTTACCTCTTCAAAGCATCGTACCGACACTACCTAATTAAGGGCAGAGCTCCACAGACACTTCACATTGGGACTTCCCTTTGACAGCTCTGCATCGAAGACTTGCTCACATGGTGTAGCATGAATTCAAGTTGAAAGCCTTATTAACTTCATCAGGAACCAGGTAATGCTGTGGTTATAAAGTAACTATCTTTGCAAATTCTGTTTCTTTTCCTGTTGCTTCTGGTTGCTTGCTATTCACACAGGGGTCTAATTTTTGGCTAATATGATGGATGATAATGTGAACCTTGTATTAGCGTTATCTACAAAACGCTCATTCATCTGCTAGTGAAAATCTTAGTCACCTGGTTGAACTGCCTTTAGCTAGAAAATGTGTTAACCACAAAAACATTATAAAATGTCAAGCGAGAGTTCTTAAGAGAGATGGTGCTTTCAGTCCATCAGTCAAATGCCTGCTATGAAAGTGCCTTTCTTGTAAGCACCCCAGGATGCTACACAACATCAATAGACAAGATAAACACAAAGCTTTTATGGTTCACTTTACAATTGGACATTGACTCTGAACCTGTGAAATAGAAAGGAATTGAATTTCATGACCAAAGAGGATAATGTGCACAGGATTAAGTAGACAACGCTGGTAGAAGCAGGAAAGCAATACAGCTTTGGATGCTGATAGGGAGATTAAATTTACAAGTAAGAAACTAAAGGAATAAATCGATTCCGACTAAAATCTTGTTAGCCAGCAGAAGCACTTAACACTTCATATCAATCCACTATTTTTTTTTCAGAGCCCACTGATTGACTGAGCCTTGACTATGAGGACTGAACAAAGAAAGCCTTAAATATGTAGTAGCTTCAGCCAAGAAAATTATTCAGACAATATGGAAATAAACTTCTGATGCAGTTGAATGGGGAGAAAAAGAAAACACTCATCACAATTCAAGAACTTGTCTAGTGTCTCAGAAGATGTTTTCACAGGGTAGTGGCTGGCAGGGCAACAGCCTGGGGCTACTGCTGCTGCTCAAACCTGCTCTAGAAGAAAATGAGTGATCCAAAACAGCAATGCAGCTTCCAGATCTGAGTGGTGCTGTGGTGTGTCACATGTACATCACAGCTCACCCTGCTCAGTCAAACAGGAAGCCCCTCTTGCCAGATGAGCCACAGCTTGATAGATATCAGAAATTTAAATGGTTTGGTTCTTTGAAAACTGATTGTCTTGAACAAAATCAGACCCAAACATTCTGGCACTGAATTATTCCACAAGGATGACTGGATTACTATCTGCAGTGCCTTTGGGCCCAAAATGTGCTGTGTTAGTGTTACTACTAACTTCTAAAATCCCAAGAGTTTAAAATAAAATCAGGCTTTATTATCCCTTAATGCAATTTTGTTTAAGCTGCAGATGAATGATACCCTTATTGCCATATTCAGCCTCAAGCTGACAGTTAAACACCAACCCAAGACTTTTCTGTACATGTGTGATTGGAATTCAATATTTGCCTTTCATCTTCCCTGTGCTCCCCACAAATTCTTCTCCCCTCACTCAGCTTCAGCTTCAACACTCCAGTATTCCCTTGCCCCCAGTCACCACTGCCCAGAACTCCCTTGTCTCACACACCAAATGGCCTATCTAGCCCCAGTGAGCCAAGCTGTCCATCCCTTGGCTCTCCTGCAGCCTTTTCTAACATTTACCACCTAGGAACCATCCCAGATCCATTCCAGCCTGCCCATGTTCACTCCTCTGGACGACTTTTGCATTGGTTATGGCTGGGTCTAGTGATGCATGGAATTATGTAAATCATGCACCTTTCTCATTACGAGTTTCCTGAAGTGTAGTGCTCAAAACAAAGCCATCAGCTGTGGTCACTGCTAATTAGGAAAAGATACCTCTTAATTAGCACACACATTGGATCAGGCCATTAACAAAAGCATTGGGAAGCTACTATGGAAGCTACTATGGAAGCTGATTCAAGTTATCATCTAGGGAACTGCATCTTTTTCCAGCACAAGGCTGTCACATGAGCCCTTCTGATCATTTTCATATTTACATTTGCTGTACATCTGTTCTAGCATCTCCAAGCCCTGATGTCTTGGAGGAACACATGCTGAGATACTTCCTGACTGGGGTCAGCTTCCAGTTATGGAACTCTGCCAGGTGCAGCTCAAGATGTAAACCAAATGCAGGCATAAAACCAACTTGGTTAAGGCAAGAATCTGACATTTGGAAGGCAGTCCTCTATTCTAGTGTATAAAAAAAAATTAGATGACTTGCATACTTAGGATTTTACATCTCATTGTCCTGTTTTACTCAGCCTCTACAATAAACCAGGTTGGTCTGTTTAGTCTGTCCCATGGAGTATTGGGATTTCAAAGTATCACAGGACTGTGACATTTCTGCTGCTCTCTCTGAGAGAAGTCACAGGGAGACGGCCACAGAGCAGTCAGCAACAGATCCCTGGTAGTCATGAATGTAAGCTCCAGCATGTACTTCCTCCCTGTTTCCAGTGTCTAATGTCATTGGGACATTTTATACCTTTTGGCTATCACAGCCTCCTGCAGCCATGAATTTCACAGGTGATATTGATTGCACTAAGTTGTACGTGCACTTCCCCTGTTGCTCTATCAGAGGAAAGTGTTCTTGCTTCTGCACCACCACAGTGCATAGTATTAGCCTTGCAATTTAGCCTGCACAGGGAGTGCTGAATGGATTGTTTGATGGCTGAGAATACAAGACATCCTCATCTCCTTGCCTTGAGAAACTGCTCAGCACTAAGGTTAATACTGAAATGAAGGCCCGCTAAAGGGCAAGGCATGCTCCAAGGCAAATATGATTGAGGGTTACACTAGCAATATATTTTACTTACAATTCTATCACTATGCTCATTCTAACCACAGCCTTTCAATTAATTGCTTCTTAGGACTTGATAGACAATATTAAATTATTTCTGACAACAGCATTTTCACAGTAGCATTACTGGTCCCAGCCCAACCTGGATTTCTTACCTTTGTGGTCCACAGTTTCACTGTCCAGTCAAATGATGATGTGACAAAGAGATGAGAAAAGTCTATTGGACCCACTGCCATGTGGCAATTGATTCCTGTGACAGGTCCTTGGTGGCCTTCAAAAATTTCACCAATGCCAGCTTTACTGCAGGAAGAAGAAAGATTTACATGCAGACAGTGATTTACCACCTAGTGATTTGCCTAGAAAAGTTAACATAACTTTTCTTTACTGTTAGGTTCCTGTTTCCTTTTAAAGTTCTATTTAACCTGCAAATATCTCTCCTTCTGCTATATGGCCTTTGCCTATAGAAGTTTACTCCAGAGGTCAAAATTAATGCTCAGAATCGAGCACAGGGAGAATTTCTCTTACTTCTGAGGACTTACTTTACACACTTCTATATACATTTCCTACTCATGTAGATTGAAATAACATTTCTATGTAATTATAAAATAATTATAAATTGTAATTATACTATAGCTTATGCCTCTGAGGAAGCCATTATCACCAGGAATAACCATTAAAATAAAAATGCAGATATGTTAATGACTTATCATGGGCAATTCTTTTTCTCTTAAATCTAAGATAACTTTTCACAGCAGTATATCAAGTCACTAGGAAGCAAATGCTTTTTCACAAACAGTGAAGGAATTGATCCTGTGATCAGGTATCATACAGTCATTACTTTGAACAAGAGGAGATGTGCATTTCATCAGACAGAGGCTAGAATAGCTATTAGGAAGGAAAAGTACACATTAAACATTGTGTAAGAGAGAATGTGCACAGTTTTCTTCTTCCTGGAAGTAAATGATGCCAGATCAGTAGTCAGTGCTGTCTCACAGTGTACACAGAAAAGGGAATCATGAAATTACCCTTTTAGCTAGATTATAGGAAAATTGTGAGTGGAAGAATATACATTAAAAATAGCCACAGCTCTGATGAGCCTGTCAGCCCTGTGCCAGTGTGAGTGCAGTGTACTGAAAGGAGATATGGAGCTGTGCCAGAGGAAACTGGTCCCTTATTCAGCTGGTGCACTGTCCCCTCACCTCTCCTGTGTGGACAATGTGGCCTCACTTATGTTCCCCTGCCAGAACTCACAGCATGAGCTGGAGCACAGGCTGAGTCTTGCAGTGCTGGATACAAAGGACACCTCTTATTTTAACCCAGCTATCTGCCATGTAGTCAGTGGGGTAAGGGGAGTTCTGGAGCATTGATACCATCCTGGGTATCTGCTATGCTTTGACACACTTTTTTCCAGAATAACATATGGCTCTTTACTGTGCTGGGCTGAAGGACACAGGAGCCTCTGGAAATAAACCAGGGATGATAGCAAAAAGCTCCAGGAGAGACAGGCAGGAGCAGAAGAGCTTTTGTCAATGGTCAATAGAAGATTTCTAAAAAGGTGTGCTGAAGAGAGGATCTGGCACCTTCCTCCTCTTGTGAGGAACAAACCAGGCAAGTCTGAAAGTTCAGAATTGAGAAATGCCCTTGGGCTTCATTCATTTTAGCAGCTTAATATTCATTCAAACCATGAGCCACCACACAGCCTATCAGTATATACCTAAATAGACACAGTTTTGCAACACTGTCAGCAATCAGGCTAAAATAAAAGTATTTTAAAATAAAAAAAAATTGATCAAAACATATGTAAAACAGTATTTATATAACATTGGGGATGTGTAATACAAACCTTACAATCTTAAACCACTGTATCAATGTCTTTTTGGTCAACATAAACTCAGAATATGATAAAATATGAATTCAGAGAACATTGCAAACTGCTGGTGGGGATGAGCTCTAAGTCTGTTAGTGGAAAAAGTTTGGTCTTTACAAAAACCTTTCAAGTTTCCTAGAGATAAAACTACTACTGGAAGCTAACAGAGTGCGCTAGCATCCTGCAGGTTTCCAGAGTGCAAAACAAGGAATTTGTAGTATCAAACTACGGCCTGGGTGAGTTATGCATGACCACCACATTTAGGAGAAAACCCATGTGGCACACTGTGGCTGCATCTGTGTTATTAAAGGAACCAGGCCCATGGTGGCTTTTCTCTGATTTACCCCTGTGGAGACTCAAGATGGTGCTGAGAATAGTAAAAAATAAAGCAGATTACCATCTGATATTGGTTTAGGCCTGATTACTCTGCAACAGAAGTGTCTGCTAGGGCCTCATTCGACCTGCACAGACATAGACACCTGCATCTCAGCTAGGTGTATAAACCTGTATACAGCTGTGTAAACCTCCATCTCATCATCTCATCTCATCTCATCTCATCTCATCTCATCTCATCTCATCTCATCTCATCTCACAGGTGAGAAAGAGGCATTTCTGAGGGCCCAGTCATCTTCTCCTCAGGCACATGAATGGAAAAGGTAAACAAAGTCAACCTAAGAGTAATCATTGCACCCCACCAACTACCCAGGGAGCCTGAGGTAACTGTCCCAGTATAACAGGCTGTAGCACAGATGCTCAAAGCTGGGCAGCTCCTGTGCTGGTCACAGGAGCAGTACAGACATTGTTGATCCAAGAGAATCAAACATTGAATGCTCTCCACATACACTCGGCTGTCTCTCATCAACACATGTACACAATGTTTTATAAGTACAAAATGCTGAACTTAACCTTCCATGACGACAGGCTGTGTAGACTGTTCCCTCTTCACTGCCAACGACAAAGTTATTGACATCTCCAGTTGGGAAAGCCATTCCTGTGACCGCCACTGGTTTGGACTTATTGTATACCAGCTCCATGCTCTCCTACCAAAATAGGTTTTTGTTATTATGCTGGGATCCTCCTTTTGTCAGTCTGGGTTGGGGTTTTTATAACTGATTTCTAAAAATTACATGGGATAGCAGGAGAGGAAGATGAAATCATTTGAATCAGTCACAGGACTTTGGTTTCTACATAAGACATTGTGAGAAGATGCAAAGTCACAAACCAGGATGCTTCTGCCATCCCCAATGCTGTCTGTCACACATATGAGACTGGCAGGAAGGCACTGGTCTTCTCTGCATCATCTTAAATCAGCCAGAGATGACAGGTGAGAATTTAAAATCTAATGGGGTAGAAACTAAAGCTAATACCTTAATGGTTACATTTGCCAGCCTCAGGCTTTAATAAATCATGCAATACCCTTCTATTTACATTCTGGAAATCAGTTGTCAGGAAGCACATGCAGTATCGTGTGCATGTGTGGCATTTATTGCGCTGTGTCATTTGTCCCTTTGCAGAACAAAATTAAAAAGTTGGGGTCCTGTCACTACCACCATTTTAAGCATTGATTTCCACGGATTTCCTGAGGTAACCATAAACACTCCCTCTAGACTCCACCATCAAATTGCAAACCAGCAGGAATATTTTCTGTTTTCATTTGGTAGCAATATTTTAAAGTATATCAGCATGCCCATTTTTGCAATTGCAAATACAATCACCATGCAAGTTTGTGGCTGTTGCAAGTTGTGTACACTTTGAGCAGATTTTGCACAAATTTTTAGGTTTTCAGCTTAAATGGTGTAACCCAAGAATCCACAAAAGACCTGAATGATTTCACCATTTTCATTTTTAGCTATTTAAGTGGTTATGTTCACTATGTTTAAAAAGTTGATGCTGCTGTTCTTCTAGGGCCAAAGCCTGTAGGGTTTTTCTCAAAAGGGCTTTTTTGCTGTAAAGAAAGTAGGTATCCTGTGAGAGGAGAGCGATGCAATTCCACAGAGAAATACTTCTGCTTGTTTTATACTTTTCTTTGAAATAAATTTGGTTCTATTATAGAGGCAAAACAAGGCATGGAAAATGCATTGGGAGACCACCCCATATTTCTGTAAACATGTGAGTGAGAGAAGGAGAAATTCTGTTAATATGGGAGAGAGACCATATATTTTTGTTAAAATCTTCTGGGCTGAGATCATCCTTTAGTGTTTCTGCAGAGACATGACCATAGACTGTGGTGGACTCTCTGCTCCCAGCGCCCACACCATGACTGTATGCAAGTGCTCTGGAGCTGTGTCCTTGGAAAGTTTCAGACTGACACACATCAGCAACACTTTACTCCTCCCAGTTTAAAGCTATGGTAAGCAGCTTGACATCAAGTCCTGTGCCTTTCTTTTCTAGATCACCATGAGCCATGTGCCAAACTTCAGTGTAACGTGGGGTGTGTTCCCATCCTTGTTGAGAGCCACTTTTGGAGCAGGGAAATTCCATTTGAGTGATGAGGTACTGGAACACAGATGTTCACAGATCTGTGCCTCAGACTTTAGTATTCCAGTAATATGCAGGGGTGGGATTTATCTTCTTGATGTTTAGGTGAGAAACTGTGGAAGGGATTAGGGTGCCTGAACATAGATGCCTGGGCTATTTTAGATGCCTCCATTTCTACTGCAGAAGAGTATTGATTTCTTGCAGTCCCAGGGCACAACTACCAGCCCCACAGTGTTGCCTTACATAAGCAACATGGTCAAACTCTGAAGTTGGCCACACTTTGAGTAGAGGAGTTGATGTGATGACTTCCAGAATCCTCTTCCACCCTAAGATAGGATAGTTCCATGTCCCAGGGTGGGTATCTGAAATGGCTTTTCACACTTGGATGGGATGAATCATGCTCCAGAAGTACCAGCCTCTCTCTACCTCAACTGTACAGAAAATTTCTAATTTAGACTTGACACATCAAGTTTTAGATGGCTGAGGTTAGGATAAAGGCGTCCCACCTCTTGTGTCAACATTGAAAAGCAAGTAATTCAACAGTAATCACACATTAGTGCATGATTAATGGCATCATTATTGGGAGTTTCTATGCAGCATTTTGAAACAAGATTAGATCCCATGATGTTTAGTAAAAATGATATTAAATCTTTTTCTAAGAAATTGTGTATAAAAATGAGTGATGTGTTGGAATAGAAAATGTACTTCCTCAGAAGATAACACTTAAAAGATGCTTTCTGTACACCCTTTTCAGCATTGGATTCTTTGTTTAGTTTCCATTATTATAATCACTAGTGGTTTGGGCAATTTTCCTGTGTTTCCTTTCATTTCTGATACCAAGGGGGGGTGGGGGGGGGGGGGTGGAACAGACGATAGTAGCAAACATTCCAGAGGGGGAGAATTCATTCTAAAACTTTTGATTTGCATTGTTTGTTCCTTTGGCTACTGAAGGCTGCCAGCAAAGTAAGATTCTGAGTTTCTGACTGTGTGCCTTGGAAACCTGCAGTGCCATGGGTGTGTTCAGCAGCAGTGCAATCTAGTCCATATTTGTTAAACAATGCTGTAGAATAAGTGCAATTTATACCACAGGCGACTTCTGTAATTACCATGCTTTAAAATAGACTATTTCATTTTCACTTGAAACTGACCTATGTATTAACGTATTACAATAATTACATGATTTGTGGTAAAGGAAATGGGGTTTGGCTCTTAGCAGAGACTGCTGGAAGCAAGCTTTACTCTTTCAAGTGCATCCATTGGTTTTAGTTTGTATAGGATGTGAGATTTTGGCTTTTAGGAGCTATGTTCCACTACACAGGTATCCTGCTCTACCAGAAACAGATTTTCCCCCCCATGTAGGTGAAAACAAACCCACCTGTGGAGTTGAGAGCATGTCCAGGCTCCAGGAGCACATTTTGCCATCCGTAGAGACAGTAATAAGATTGTGTGCATTCTGTGTTCCAACTACATTCACACAATACACAGGATGCTGAAAACACAGAACACTGGAAGTCAGAGAGCCATTCTTATGTTTTCACAAACAAATTTCTAATGTCTCTTATGTTATTTTAAAGAATGATTAAGTAGTCACACCACTCCTGGAAAATATAAGACTCAGCTTTTGCCAGATAGGAATTGTTTTGGTTGGGTTTTTGTGTTTCTTTTTCATTTAAATTTTAAGAAATATATTATGGAAGTGGAAATGTTTTCAAAGTTTCATTTTCTTCGTAATAAAACAGCCCAGCTGAGTAATGCTGTGAAAATACCAAATTACGTGGATGAGATTTCACCCACAGGGACATGTATCATTCTACTGATGGCTTTTGACACTGAAAATAACCAGCAGAAAGAGGAAAACTGTCCAAACAGAATCAAAATGAAAACTTTATTGAAGAAAACAGCTGCATAAAACTTGAACTCTGTCAGAATTTGGCTTGCATGCTAAATATTTGCAAATGTACTCCAGCTGAAGAACATGAACAAGCCTATCAACGTTCTTCAGCGTTGGCCAATACACCTTTTAAAATCTGTCATTTTAAGTGGGGAATGACAAAATTTAGGGTGTTACACCTGGTTCACCATAGTGCAGCCCTTCCATGGGGGCTGAATTCCAGTTAGTACGCATAATGGAACTTGGCCTATTCCTTTTCCAAGGAACCTGGTAACATTTTGAGCCTAAAGTGTCATCTGATATCTGATGGTGACATATGAGGGATGGGTCAAGTTCAGCAATCTCCAGAGTGAAAAATCAGTCAGACTGAACAATAAGATTTCATTTCCTTTGACCAGTACAAGTGATAGGGTGAAATTAAAGGTTGGACATATACAAAAGTCAAGCAAAGAAAAATTTAATTTCTCTGCTGCATTTGCCAATAAATAGAAGACCTGCATCTCCAGAAAGAAAAAAACATTTTTCTCTAATACCTTGCTTAATTAAAGAAAATTAGGACCAACTTATAAGAGGTCCCTAGGGAGCTTCTAAGCCAACTCCATGTAGTGTTAGGAATGTAGCATTTGGTCCTGCTGAAAGGAATGGCAGAATTGCCACTTACATCAAGATCCAGCTGCAGGTCACCCACCCAGTCAGTGGGGAATGGCAGAAATCGTCAGAGCTTTGGCTCATGCTCAGGTTTGGTATCTGAGTGGGCCCAGTAAATGTCCCCTCTCCAAGAGCAAAAGCTGCAGCACCTGTACAGTGTTTGTGCCCACACTGAGATGGACTAAGCTGTTGCTGATGAAATAGTAACTTGTGCTTGGAGGCAACCTGTACACACCAGTAAGTCACAAAGTCCATTTGATGCCAATTTTTTTCTTTCTCTCAAGATTGTCAGGCACCTGGTTTCTCCCAGATCACCAAATGGACCCCAGCTGGTCCCTCACATGTGTCTCACACTATTACATTCATTTCGTGGACCTTCTTGCTGCTTAGTGTCAGCTAATGACCCTAGTGCTAAACACGATTACCGCATACTGATGTGTGAAATAAGCACAGACCTATTTTTTTCATGGGCTTTTGACCTGCAGTGGTCCAAACAGACAGAGTGGGTGGAGGAAGCTACAGCAAGCAGTGGAATATCTAGAATATTTAGTGGGGGGAAAGAGTGAGCCATGTCTTTCCAGCAGCACCTCAGTGTGTCAGGCCTGGCTTTAATCAGGGATACCAGCCATCAATTTCATGCATAATAAAACTCACAGCAGAAATAAAAAGATGTAAGGAAAGCGGACGAAAAGGACAACCAACTGTATGTAACAGAAAGTCTAAACAGGCTCCTTCCTTTCAAAGGGTTGCTGCCAGATTGCTTTTATTTATCTTGGAAATGAAATCATCATGCAAAAAGGTTTTGTCTTAATTAAAATTTCCTGTTGTCCCCAAGTGCAGATGTGTGGTGGGTGTGAAAGGAAATTAGTGAGTAAGCTGTGGGTAGAATTCTCTTTCCTGGTGAATCCAGGCAGTAATCAGTGATACTAAATTTCAGGAAGGTTTAAGTCAGGGAGAACAACACAATCTATCTGTTTCAAATAAACAGAGCAAGAGAAATAAAAGAGAAAAATCCTTTTTCCACATACAGCAGCAGTTCAAATTAAATAAAAACTATTCAGCTCACGTATCTAGCAGTACAAAAAGTACCATCGCTAATGTAGTGTTGTCTTAATTTAATTTTTTTTTCTTGGCAGCAAAGATTCAAGCCAGCCTTTTGCAACCAAGACCTCATTTACAATTTATGTAAGTAATTCCTATGTATGAATGTAAAGTAAGCAACTCTTATTGTAAAATCTGAGCACTCCTTAAAACATCATGCTTCCTCATGTTAGACTGTGTAAACACTTATTTATACCAATCCATGACAGCACATAAAGTGCCCATCCACAACTGAAAGTAATTTATTTATATTTTTCAAAAGCAAAACATTACATATTGTTCTATCGCAATAATAAAACTGCTTTAATATATAATTCCAGGAGGTACAATTTTGCCTTAAATGATTTTTTGAGTGTAAACAAATTACTTCCCATTAATCTTTGCTTTTCCACTAGATTTTGAGTCCCAGTTGTTCAATTTTCAGTGACAGTCAGCTTCCTGCCACTAGTTTTCTGGTCTGCTACATTTCTAAATTGCACTTCCAGGAGAGACTGTTTCTTTTCATGCAGATTGAACAACATTACTGGCAACAAAATGAGCAAAAACATTAGGGAAATGAAAAGCAATGTTGAAGTTGCAACCCATGGCACAGATCATTAGATAATTACATCAACATTCATGATAGTGGAAATTTACGGAACAATATTTGTATTGCCTGGCCCACTAAGCATGTCTGTGCACACCTGTAATTTTTAATATAAGAATCATAATACTGGCCCCATACTGAATCTCTAGCAGTAATTCACACGGCATGGCTTCTAGAGTTTTCTTTTAACTCCAGGGATTGTGTTGTCATAGTCAACTGAAAGCTGAACCTTAATCTGTAAACTCCAAACATTAGACTCACAGAAATGTAAAAGCTGGAGCTGCGAAAGTACTATCACTTTGTCTGATCCTTCATTCTGCTAGAACAAGATTATTATCTTATCTCTCAGACTGCTTTGTCGAGTTCAGTTCCTTATGTTACAGAAAATTTCTCTTTTTCTGCACTCTTATATCATACTTTTTCATTTTTCTCGTCCATTCTACTTTCCACTCAGGAACTGCCCTAAGCCTGCTCCCAGGATGAGCTACTCCAACTTCTGTCTCTCCTGAAGAGTCCACCCGAGCTCAGACCCTGGAGAAGGAGAGCTCAAGAATGCACAAGACATTTGTGCAGGATGGACTGGATGTCAATGCCATAGCAGAGGGAGGACACTTTAGCAGGCAACCCAGGCTTGTCTCTTCCTCCAGCACAATATGAGTACTTTGTGGTGTAAGAGAATGTCCTATCACAGATATCACCCTTGTATCACAGTCAGTCTCTCCTTTCTCAGGCATTTTGTGTTAGTGCTCTGCCCATTTATCTTCCAGACATCACTAGAGCCCACTGCCACCATCATTAATTATCTGCAAGTGCCTGTGTGTGTCAGCAAAATGCTTTCCTACATCATTCCATTGAAACAAACTCTCCCTCAGTGTGCAAACTCGGCCCTGTGGCCCTATCTGGAGCAGACGACCATGACAGGGATTTACATATTGCTCTATTAGAAAACAGAAGCAAATTGCCCCACTCTTTCCAAGGGCACCAGTGTCTACTTACAGGAATCCACTATGAGACCCTCATAGGTGCCTAATCTGGTTCAAAGGAGAAATTTGCATACACCAAGACAACAATAATGACTCAAATTGCCTGCCACATTGGACTGAGAGGCATACAGGCTCCACGGTGGTCTGGCTCTCTTTACAATGGGGACAAGAATTACAGTGCCACTGTACTGGCACATAGGTGCCTCACTCAAGTGTTGTACTCAATCTTGCCTTCTTCCTTGGAAAGGAGAACAACATCCTGGGATTGACTGTGCAACATGCTATGATTAAGCACTTACAAGAGGTGGTGTTCATGTCTCATATCTGCTTTTTCCCCTCCAAAGGCTACACTTCTGTTTTCATCTGTGTGGCAACTAGCATTGTAAACATAACTAGGCACTGCCTTTCCCTGCTGACCATCTCCTCTAAGGAGAAGAGGAGGTTACTTTTGTCCTTACCGTGTGAGCAGCAGCAGATAAGGGAGTTCTCTGAACTGGAGTGCGCCTGTGACTGCGATTATCCCACAAGACAATTTGGCCAGAGTATGTTCCACCGACGACCAGGTTGGGGTGAAAGCGGGCAAAACAGACTGACATCACAGAGGACTGGAGGAAAAGAGGTAGAGAAGAGAGGGGTTACAATGGTCAGCCGTCTTCAGTTCTCTCCCTAGGGAAGCATACTGTAATTAGCATTTTGTATTTTAGGAATCACGGTATGAACTTTATTCATACTCCTTGCATACCAGTAATTCTACTAAAGCCAACAGGACACATGCAAAGAACTAACTTTGACCCTAAAATGGGTTCCATTGGTCCTAGGGAATATAGGATGAGTTTGAGCATGATGCTAAAAAACTGAGATAACCTCTCCATGACAAGGATGGTAAAGTGCTTAATTTAATTTCCAGAACTGAGAACTTGAACTAGCCAGACGCCAACCGAACAGAGAATGGCGTCTTGGCCCATGATATCCCATCAGGGAGAGCTCTTCCTCTGTTTCTGCTCAACTTTTAGCCCAGGCAGCTTGAGGCAAATCTGTGAAAAACCCTCCAAAGTTCACCTCAAGGTGTACTGTCTTGAGAGCATCAGCTGACAAGCTGTGTCTCATTGTTGGATCAATGACTGATTCCTCTACTACCAAGGTCTTCTAAAAACAAAGGGAACCACACATTACTTTACACTGTTTAAGCAGAACTGAGTTTTTCCTTATCCTAATGGCAGCTAGTTATCTTTGTATATTTCCTTTATCTGGGGATGCTTAGGAGCCAGACTGATGTGATGGGTACCCTGGCTACCTGGTAGAGCACCCCACAAGCCAGTATGGAGATTGTTATCTATCCCAACTACCACTTTTCAATGTTTTTAGAATACATTCGACAGCTGAAGTCCTCAAGGGAACAGTCCCCAGATTTTCAAGCTCAGCCAAGAGCAAGAAGCAGTAACTCCTTCAAGTCTCCTATACTCTTCTTAAATAATTATTTCCCATTTTTATATAATTGGTCCTGGATGTTATATCTTTGTTTTATGCAAATCTTTTTGTATATTTTAATGAATGAATATTTTGAAGTGTTGGTATTCCTAGCTGGGAACACACTTTACTCAATGACAAAGGGTTAACTAAATGACCATATTTCATTTGCATAAAAAGTATGGCAGACATTTATGTAAACTTTGGTGAATTAGGAACACCGGAGCTGCTAAGCTGAACTAGACCCAGTGTCTACCTAGGTAATGGCCCTGTCTCTAGGAGAAGTGGATGGGGTTGTAAAACCTTTGACATGGGCAGATGTGTTGCCTCCTTTTCTGACTGCTCCTCATGAGGATTTCTAGTGGCTAAAAACTGATTTGAACTCATAAGAGACTTGAAACCCCTTCTCATAGGGCTAGAATTAATTATGCTAACTCTTGATGCCTATAACTAGGTTAATAAGAATAAAGCAAAATGGGAAGTTTAAACAGTTTTTATTGAATTCATGTGGCTGCCTGATATCAATTGTTTAAAGCCAGATTTATGCTAAGTGAACTTAATAGACATAGCATACAGCAATACATTTAATACTGGGGTTTTTTGAGCTAATATGATGATCACAACAATGAAAAAAGCGGCCATTACTTTTTTTCTTCTCCACTTTCTCTGGTTCCTCATGGCTGTTCACTTGGCATCTTTATACCTTCCCCTCTTGACTAATGCTTCTGCATACATTTCTCTGTTATATAGTCTAGCACCTAATGACCAGATGACTAAGGTACATAAATGCCTATTTTAGTCCATATCTAACTGCTTGAACTCAGTAATTCCATTATGGTCAGTCATAGCAATGAGGTAGCTTCCAAACATCATTTCCAAAGGACCTAGCTTTACAGAAAAGAAACTCCACTCCTAAGAAACAGGATGTAGGTACTATTAAGAGGGGTTTAAAACTCAGATACACTGCAGCTGCCATCCAGTTTCCACAGATTCCCTCCCCACTTTATAATTAAAACGACCCTACAGCACATGTTCTACATTTTATCTCTTTGTTTAATGGCTTCGTGAGTTGTTTTAATCAACCCTTCTCATTCCTTATAACTTAGATGAGAGATATTCTTACATGAAGTGAAATAGCCAGATGATTTTAAAATAGTACAGCTCCACCACTGTGTACACCCCACAGCAGCTACAAGGCTCCACATGTATTTTAAGAAACCCCAATTCAAACAGTCATTCCACAACAAAGTTCCCAAGTTTGTCCCAAACAAACTTGGGAGACTCTGAAGCAGGGCAAAGAAGCCAAGTGGACAGTGTATTTTTAAAAGTTCTGCTTTCATGGTTAGCATGTTTTTGCATTTAGAAAGCCAGAATACAGTTGAATGGTCAGGATATAAAATGCTAAAGTGTGTTTTTCATAAAGTTCAAAAATAACCTACAGACATGACATGGGCTTGAGCTCTCTGCACTGCTTCTAGTTTTACATCTTGCTCCAAAGCAGCTTGCAGTCTTCAAAAGGTGAAATGTTCACATCCTTTTAATTATGTCAGCATTATTTTTCTATCCAATAAAAAATTCTGTCAAATATTAGAATTTAACAATTTAAGCACTCCATTCCATAGCACTTAATTTAGTGATTATTTTCTTAAAATTAATGGCAGTACTCAGATGAGTAAGGGCTGTAAGATCAAGCCCATTCATTTAACAACTTGAAAAGCATTCATTTCTTAGTCTTAATGGGAGAGAGTGGCTGACAGGTCTCCAGTCTGTCTGAACATCTCTGTGCTCAAGGACAGCAGCAGAAACCATTCCCTCTAAGCCTCTTCTGCCCCCAGGCTGCCTCTTGTTTGCCTGTTCAAGTAGTCTTGCTCCTCTGAAACAGCTTTGCCACTGACTTCAAAGAGGGAGGAACCAGCACACGGTCAGGTTTTTAAAATAACAGCATATCCTTGGTTGCACTTCTACCACACGCTTCTAGGGAAATCTCACAGCACTTTCCAATAGCAATGGTAAAGATTCCCAGTCTTTCAGTTAGGGATATTTTATGCTGTAAGTGCTTAGTTGCCTGTTGCAGAGGACAAAAGCAGATGGTTTCACAGTATATGGCAACAGTGCATAAATAAATGTAGGAGGAATCATGTCAGAAGGCAATTCCACTGGGAGTTTAGTGTTCACAGTAGAAAAGCAGCATTTAAGGCTAGGAGATTCCAAGCATTACATTTTTATGGGTGCCACGAAGCTTCTGTTGGAGCAACTGTTGGGACCCACAGGAGACAGACAAAATCGCAGTGTCTGGTCATCTGCATTTCTCTGAATTGCACTGTGAATCACTTCAGTATTTACTTCAGCTTAATGCTCAGATGTTTTCTCCCTCTATGCAAATACAGCCTGCTGGATTTTTCTTTTTCTGTCTTTCCTTAGCTTTCTCAGTGGTCTTACTAAAGTATTTCTGGTCCTTCTGGCGTGGTGATCTTCCGCCCAGATGTTGTACTCTTAGTGGGGCCACAATACTGGTGCTGCTGCCTCATCCCCTGGGCAGGCTCTGCCTCTCTGTGGAGGGGAGCAGATATCTCCAAGGGCCAAAGGAGCAAACCTGAGTTAGTTTCATGTGGGAGCACTGCCCAAGAATAATAGAGAGCTCAGGGTGGTAAACCTGGGAATTTTGCCTGGCAAAACAGGCGATCCTGGTTCTCAAATGCTAAAGCTTCTGCTCCCAGCTACTGTAAGAATCACTCTGAAAACATAATTAAGAAACAAAACATAAGATGTCCATGCTCTTGTTACAGCAAAGAGAGGGCTGGGTCTCACAAACCAAAGTGTTGCCCAGCCCTTGGAGAGGTCTGCAGTTGTGGAGAGGAAGGCTGCACCCTTTGCCCCCCTGCCTTGGTGAGGAGGTCAGTTCACCTCAGCCCATGGGGAGGAGCACTGTGGAGCCACCTCTGCCTCCCTGCTCCTTCCCTCCTACCCTCCCCACCAATACACTGATCCAAACAGGGCCCCAGCCCTCTTCAAGTGGCTGGCAAAGCTGTTTTTTATTTTAGAAGTTTAATACAGCCCAGATTTGGATTAATGATGGCATAGCCCGTCAACCACAGGTACACGTGCTTAGGACAGACAGTCATTTAGCTTCTCCCTGCTGAGAAGCCTGACCTCAGTACCCACATCTGATGTGTGTAAGGCCCTGGAGACTCGGCTGTCTCTGCTCATGTCCATACGCTCAGATGGCACTCTGCCCAGCCACCAGTCAAACAAGTTCACAAAGACCTGGGTGCTAAATAATAATAACTCTCAATAGGCAGTGACTACTGCCTTCAGCCAGACCTCTTCTGCAGGAAACCACTCCCGGAGCCAGCATTGCCATACTGGTGCCATATGCCTA
Organism: Acrocephalus scirpaceus scirpaceus; assembly: GCA_910950805.1. Lineage (NCBI taxonomy): Eukaryota > Metazoa > Chordata > Aves > Passeriformes > Sylviidae > Acrocephalus > Acrocephalus scirpaceus. The sequence continues at coordinate 128,690,102 of OU383773.1, forward strand.
CGCCTGACACCAGATGTATCTCAAAAACAATACTTTGTCAGTGGGAAGAAGCAATCCAAGGAGTTCACAGGGATTTCTAGGCTCCAGAGGACCAGGTTATATTGCAGCAGGTTCTCAGGAAGCTCCTGGGTGGATTTTCTAGCTGAGCACATGCATGTGAAAAAGCACTACCATCAGTGGCATGCTGCTGTGGGTCACTCTGACACAGACAACTGCAGGCAATGAAATCAGCTGCAGCTGAGATCAGAGAATCATAGAATATGCTGAGTTGGAAGGGACCCATCAGGATCATCAAGTCCAACTCCTGCATAGGACCCATTAAGAATCACCATGTGCTGAGCCTTATCCAAACACTTCTTGAACTCTGTCAGGCTTGGTGCTGTGACACTTTCCTGGGGAAGCTTGTTCCAGTGCTCAACCACCCTCTGAGTGAAAAACCTTTTCCTGATATCCAGCATAAATCACTCCCGACACCACTTCATGCCATTTCCTTGAGTCCTGTCACTGGTCATCACAGAGAAGAGATCAGTACTTGTCTCTCTCTTCCCCTCATGTGGAAGTTGTAACTGCAATGAGGTCTCCCCTCAGTCTCCTCCAAGCTGAACTGACCAAGTGACCTCAGCTGCTCCTTATATGGCTTCCCCTCCAGACCCTTCAGCATCCTTGTGGCCCTCCTTTGGACACTGTCTAACAGTTTAATGTCTTTTCTTGTGGCACCCAAAGCTGCACACAATATGCAAGGTGAGGCTGTCCCAGTGCAGAGCAGAGTGGGACAATCCCCTCCCTTGCCCGGCTGGCGATGCTGTGCCTGATTGCCCCCAGGATATGGTTGGCCCTCTAGCTGAAGTGGCAGATCCTTTTCCATGCTTGAGGGATTGAGAACAGAGGGACAAATCTGTGGTACTGCTCCTTAGCTAAAACTGTGAAAAGGTGCCATACTCATAGTCCTTCATCCATAGGAACTGAAGAACAGGGACTGAACCACTGATCACTTATATCTGCCCTCCTGAGGAATAAATAAAGAGGAAGGCCAGAAGTACACATGCAACTGTCCTAGGGTGATGTGTGTATCCCCAATCGTCTGTTGGGTGCAAAGGGGAGGGGAAGCACGGTTTGTTTTTCCCCAGGAAAACTCTCCTCCTTGGAGTGACCTTGGAAGAGGGGGAGTTGGAACATGGCGAGACGGAGAGAAGCTCTGTTTTGGTTTTTTTTGTTTTGGTTTTTTTTTGTCTCTTTTTTTCCCCTCCGGTGTTAGGTAGTGGTAGCATAGTTAGCTAGGTCTTGTAGAAGCCTTTTTTTTTTTTCCCCTTTTTTTCCTTTTTTTCCCTTTTTTCCCCTCTCCTCGGAACTGTTCCAATCTCTCTGGACTGAGGACCTGGGGGAAGCGCCAGGGGGGGCTCCACCGGGGACCCACCCCACCAAGACCAGTGCAGTACCGCAACTCCTTTTTCTCCCAGCGCCAGAGCACAGTGACTACCTTCGAGGGGAGGACTTCTCTAAGTTTGTCATCTCTCTCCAGAGCGGCACAAAGCTCTTGTCATTGGGTATTGTGCTGGGAGTGCTTTGCCTGTTTAATAAACAGGTTTTTTCCACTTCTCTCTGAGGAACTCTTTTCCCGAACTGGTTGGGGGAGGGGAGGGAGGGTGCTGTAGGAGGTTTTCTCCCAAATCTGCCTGAAACCAGGACAGCAACTTACTCATAACCTTTTGTTCTCAGTCCTACTTATCAAGAGCAGCATTTACAGAGTCTAAGCACTCACAGTCCCTCTGAGAGGTGCTCAACCTTCTTCTGACTAGGCAATCAGGAGACCATTTAATTCCTGCATTGCTATACACTCATATATCTGGCCCCCTACATCATAGGGATGATATACTTCAACTGCAAATGTGGATTAAAACCATCATCTAGAAATAAAACAGCAACTGAATTATTAAATAAAGCCCTTTTTTTGTGATTGGTCATGGACTGAGAATAATCATGGAAAGTAGCAGTATCAGATCTGAACACTTTCTCTAGCTTAGGGACCTTTCTATGATTTTGCACCACAAAAGGTGCGAGATATCTTGAAAGAAGCAACTTTAGGGTGACTTTGTTCTGGCTACCAAGATACCTGGTATTGTACACTGAAATAGAGCCTGTGTTCCTTCCAAGTGTCTTGTTTATTTTTAGTACCTGCTATTGTGAATCTGGATATTTCTGTGTTTCATATAACTGTCTAAGTATAATTAGTAGTAAGAAGAAAACAGTAGAGAGAATAGCAACAGAATTACAGCTGCTTTTGAAATTAAATTTGAAAAGGAAGTTTGAACATGATTTATGCTTAAAAAATCTTAATCAAAGAGGTAACCTCTTAATTCTAAAAGCTTCAAATTCCAAGACTTCTGTACTGCTCCCCTCCAACTGTCTTCCTATTAAATGATGAAATAACGTCTGAAAGATTTTGTGCTAGAGATTATTTGCAGTACAATACAAAATCCGTCTCTACTAAAAATAAAATAAAAGCAGTTGACATCTTTCACATATTAAAAAAAATAAATAAAACCAAACAAACACTTCTTCAAACCAAATGTCAGAACTCTGTTTAATTAAAAAAAGGAAGTTTATACTTGGTTATGGTGTGTGTCGACATCTACCCCTTTGATTTACAAGAGTATGGACGGGAAAGAACAGATTGCTTTATTCAAGAGAAAGAAAGGAGGGAGGGGGCCCAGTGTGACAGGAAAGAGTGTAGGCTGTATTAACTTCAGTGCTTGTTAAAACATGAAGGATTAATGGTAGAAAGGGAGGGAAGAATTGTGAATGTCTCCAGTTTAGGATCTTCAAAAATGTTTGGGGATTCTAAGAATGTCTCACCAGACCACATGAAAGCTGCACAGAAAGGCTCAGCCACACGACTGCTCTAAATCCAAAGCTGGTATTGCTCCACTTATACCATCAAACCAATGGAGCTGAAATGTACCCACAAATTAAATTTATTTTTATTGAAAAAGTACTAAGTCCTTAAAAATAAGGAAAAGAGTATGTCAGGAAATGCAGCCTTTCTTAGCTGAGTTTACAGGGTAGGTAGCTCTGACATCTAACCTCAGTGCTGACATCTGAGTATTGCAGTAGAATCAGAGCACTCCGCCCAAGTCTGCAGAAAGGCAATAGCCTTATGACTTAATTTTAAATAGAGCAAAAAGCTGGAGCTTTCTGCTTTCATCTCTGTAACTGCAGGTTCAGCCCATGTAACTACAAGAGAAAAATAATCATGAAAAAAGCCCACAAGCTGCCTTTGCAAAAGGGAATCTACACTTCAGCCCTTCTGCAAAGTGCATTTGCTGTTATTATTAATTCAGCAGTGTCATGGTGACTCGGAAAAGCAGCAAAACTGCTTACTGTATTGCAAATGCAGATAATCCTGATACTTCTCAAATTTAATACAGGAAGATCCTGCATGTCTTTATCCATGACCAAGCAATCGGTTCAGTAACCCTGAATTATTGCACACACATGCAAGCCTGAGAATAGAGTCTTTGCTGAGCATCATACAGTCTTTGTTAGACTGATGATGAGATGATTAAAGCCTGGAGAAATAAGGAGTAATTTCATAACAACAGCACATCAAAATATGGGTTTTTTACCACCTAACTACTTAGATGCTAAGTGCCCAAATATATTTGTTTTCTCTGATTAGGACCTGGCTGCTTAGCAGATCTCAGGGTCAAACAATTAATGTCCATGTGCCTGCATGTTGGAGAAGCAAGCAATTCCTTGGTTTGTCCATTTTATTTAGGTCATGATACTCTACAGTCATCCATGCTCACTCTTAATTGTTTTGATTAAACTATTGACAAGTTTGAAGCGATGGGGCTACACTGCCCTTTCAGACCTGGAGCCTGAGGGCCTGAGTCTGTGGGTGGAGCAGAGACCTTCTGCCGTTCCTGCTCATTCCACAGGCTGGCCACAGTTTGGAGCAGATGGTAAGTGTCAACTTGAGCATGGCAGTCTGGCATGCAGTTTGCATGCAGCAGGGCTCACTGGTTTCAGCTCAGCATTAGCCAAAGGCTTCTGGACCAGAGCTGCTATGCATGTAGGGTCATGGTGTCACTGCCTACCACCACTGCTAACTATAGCTGCAAGTTTTGTGGCACAGAGACTATTATGATGGGTTTGTAACAAAATACCTACTAAAGCATCTCAGTCTGATGAGGGCCTCTAGAATTAAGCAAATAATAGCATTACCTGAAAAATTTACTTGGTGCAATGGTTAGAAATGCCAGATAAGCATCTTATTTTAAGCACTGCAAATTAAATCAGATCTAGAGACACACATACTCAAAACATCATGCAAACCAAAGCATTTTGTAAGTGCTGAGGTTAGCCAACTCCTAAAAAATCTCTGAAGGTGAAGCCACTTCTATCTAGCAAATACCTGGGGAACCTGGCTGTGAGAGACAAATCCAGGAATTTTGGTCACTCTTCCTAAATTACTTCTGCATATTATCTCTCTGATATTATCTGATATAAAAGTGTAGACTTGGCAGTCAGCCCCATGCTCATAAAGTGCCCCAGCCATTTGTCTCAAGACTTAAGCTTCTTAATGCTGCACACTTCTCCAGGCAGAATCTCCTTCCTGCTGGAAACAGGACCAGGCCTCAGGAGTGAGGCTTAAGAGTCCCTGTCCGAGGTGTTCCCATCTAACACTATGCAAAAGTAGAAGAGATCCCCCAGAGACTGAGGTTAGGCTGGGATTTCGGTGTCCTGGACTCTTCTTCTCACAGTGAAAGCACAATAGATAATCACTTGATGGCAAGTTCTGGAAATACCAGGCTTTAGAGAGCCCACAGAGACAGCAAATTCCATATCTGGACAACAGGAATAGAAATACAAGTTATGCTCATGCTGTGGTGATGGTTTTGTGGTTTCTATAGCAGCAGTTCCTCAAACCAAAGCATTTGCTCAACCAAACTATGCAAAGCACAGATGAATTAGAAACCAGTACAGATGCTGCAAGAACAATTATCTACAACTCAGCCCGTGAAGCTGGCTGTAGTAGTCACAGCTGCTTGTAAGAGCGTCACAGATAAATCTCAAGTGTAGCACTGAGTCCACACCTCCACAAGAAATGCAAAGGCCATGAGAACTGAGGCACAGTTAGAAGATTGAACATATTGAACCAGAACACTTTAAAGCCCCAGATGAGTAAAGAACTTACTTAAGTAAGTTGGGAGGCACATCTAGAGATTGTCTAGTCAAAGCCCTTGGTCAGAGCAGGATCAGCTGGAGCAGATTGTTGATAACTGTGTGTAGCTGAGTTTTGACTGTCTCCATGGATGGAGACCCCATTACCAGCTCAGGCTGAGTTTCTCAGCAACCAACACCCCCAAGTCCTTCCCGTCAGGGCTGCTCTCAATCCCTTCTCAGTCCAGCCTGAATTTGTCCTTGGCATTGCCTCTCCCCATGTGCAGGACTTTGCACTTGGCCTTGTTGAACTTCAGGAGACTCACATGACCCACCTCTCAAGCCCATGAAAGTCCCTCTGGATGGCATCCCTTCCTTCCAGTGTGTCAGCTGAACCACACAGCTGGGTTTAGTCAGTGAACATGCTGAGGGTGCTCTCAATCCCACTGTCCACATTGCTGACAAAGATGTTAAACAGCACTGGTGCCAAGCCTGACACCTGGGGACACCATTTGTCACTGGTCACCCCTTGGGCATTGAGCCATTGACCACAACTCTTTGAGTGCAACCATCCAGCCAATTCCTAACTGACTGGGTGTTCCATCCATCAAATCTATGTCTCTCCAGTTCAGAGACAAGGATTTTGTGCAGGACAATGTGAAATGCTCTACACAAGTCCAGGTAGATGATGTCAGTCATATAAAGACGAATAAGCTTTTATATTTGCCCAAATCCATCACTTTCACTGACGTAACTTTTATAAGCAGTGTCACTATGTAATTGGAAATAATTGAAAATTAATTTAACATTGCACATAGATGTGGAGATTGAGAGACTGAGAGGCACAAATAAACAGCTATCTAGTGGAAAAGCAAGATACCACAGGCAAGATACCATAGACATTTAAGAATGAGGGAGGAGACATGAGTTCTTTTACACTGTTCATGTCTCCTACAGTCAATTACTGTAGAGATTCTAGTATCAGTAGCCTAACTCTGCACCCATAGAGCATTTGGAAGCAGCTAAGATCACAGACGAATAAATGAAATCCATTATAGACAATTTTTAATTCCCCATTCTCCAAACAAACCTTAGTTTTCTGAAATTTCATATCCTTCTTTCATCACCTGCAAGGCTATACTGCTTGGTTTCTACAACTTTTTTCCAAAAGAAGTCTTGTAGAGGAGGAAGGATTGAGATAAGTGTTTTCCAGTCTCAGGGTGAAAGCCCTAGTAACGCTAAATCAGCATAGTTATGCCATCTTACAGTTGCTGACTCCTGGAGTATCAGAGGACCATCTCTTGCTCAAAAAACCAGCATCCCTGGGCCATTCACTCACACCAGTGATGGGGTGTTTCATAATGCATCTTTATCCTGCCAGGAAGAACGGATTTATCCCAGAAAACTCATGTCAGTAGTTCTGCACAACTCTAGTCCAAATTTGGCTTAGTCTATTTATTTACAGATGTAAACATGAGATAGCAAATGTTAAGCATGTTTTCCTCCCCATGAAATGACTGGTGATTTAGTATATGTTCATGTACAATATGGAACTGAAGTAACATTGGTATTTTTCTTAGATACAAAAATACTAAATGATGTTATAAGAGCAATCAAATGAATTAATCACAGGTGCTAATGCACTCTGGCACATTTTGTTGTAGAGATAATGAAAACACACTGATCTCTCCAATATGACAAATTGTTAAAAGCATATTGCTTCTTGTATGTAGGACATTTGCTTGTCATTTTATACTAAAATAAATGTACTTTAACTTTTCTTTCACTTTGCCCCATGGGAAACATCTTCCAAGGATAATATCGGTATCTCAGCCACATGGCATGTGCTTCTGCTTTCCCTTTGTGGGAAGCCAGGAGTGTTAATCATCATTAAATCAACGTTGTCCATATAGAAAAGTTCTTTTTAAGGAAGTACTTGTCAGTTATCCAGTCATGGGGGCAGAGGGCAGTTGATTTTAGACTTAAGGCAGTGGACAGTTGTATTCTGGGCTGTAATGATGGATTCCTTGGTTTCTGGGGCCTTTTACAGCAATTTAGAAGAGTAACTATTTTATATTTTGTGCCAGGTAACACAAAAAGAGGCTTGACCTCTCCCATAGAGCTCCCATAGTGACAAAAATCATGAGGTGAAATAATTTTCTTGAATTTGGACCAAATGTACTCTTCATTGTAAGTAGTTTACACTGAGAACAGTTACATAACCCAAACAGAAAAGTCATTCCTATGGCTGTTTATCCATCATTTGCAGTGCAGCTAGGGAATTGCATGGCATTTTACATCCTTTATGGAAAAAAATTGGTGGAAGGATCTCAGTGACTTATTGATTTCATATCTGATGATGCACTTCTTGTTCACCTAAAACGCTTTTAGCACTGTGAGTTTCAAATATACAAAAAATATATAAAATGTAATGTTCATATAAAAAAGGGAAAATTGTGTTCTTTTTTCCCTTCCTTCCTTTTTACACTAGGGTATGTTGAAATGTAATTAAATCGACAACTTCTAAATGATAAAACAACCTCAGGGACAATTGCAGGATTTGGTGATTTTTTTTTCTCTAAAATTTTGCGATAGTATGACAAATCTGCATTTTTTTATCAACAGAGATTTTCAAAATTCTGGGTTGAATGAATAATGTCTTGTGTTTGTAAGTATCAATAATCTAAGCCATCTGCAATGGAATGGTTTTGCAAAGGCATCTCTTTCAGGACACTGTGGATTTTGTCACTGCTTGAGGTTTTGGCAAACCATCAATATCACTATGATTTTCTCTCATGAAATATAGTTTTTGACTGAGATCCTTTTTTTTTCCCCCCTTAGCTAGCTAAAGTTTAAAAATATTGCATGTCTAACTCGGCAAATTCAAAAGTTAGGCTTTCTCCAAATTGCATATTAGATGCCAGTAATTCAGAAAGGTATAATGAAAGTTATCAGTGAAATAGAGAAACTTAAAAAAATTTGAATGTTCACTGTATCAAGTAGCCAACATATTCTTTATACTTGGTCTGAAAGGAAGACTACAGAACTTTAGGAAGAGAAATAGCATCTTTAAGTTCAGGCTCATTACAAATTTCCATTTTTACACTTGCAAAAAACACAATGCTATTGCTAGTAGTGACAGTGCATCATTTAAGTGTATGACATCTACTCCCTCCAAAAAAGGCTTTGATGTGAGCACCACCTGAAATTTTCTATCCAAGACAAGCAAAGTTGTCACTTCCTTATTATTTGTTTCATAATTGAAATCTCAGTTTCAAATGAGGAAGATGATCTGTGTTAAGCCTTGCTCTAAGCAAAGGAGCATTCTGTTGCTAGCAGAATTTGTATGTATAAACACAGTCCTCAAATAATTTAGAATGCTAATTACTAATAGGGAAAGTACATCTTTTGTATTAGCAGTCATTTCATAGACTGACATGGCATACAATTATTTTGTTATACAAATTGGCTTTGATGGGTGTGTCACTCTTCAGGGTTCTGCACAAGACAGCAAGAGAGCCAAGGCATCATGAAAAAGTCAGCTTTGCTAAGGGTTTTTAAAGATACCGTTAAAACCCAAGGGAAGGTATACAACTTTATTCTAAATAATGATGCTTATTTGATCTCTGACCTTGCCTGGAAGAAGGTTTCCTTCTCCCAGTCTTGTTAGGAAAAATATGATGATTTGAGTTTTTTGGAAATAAGTCAGGTTAAGAGATTTTAGGACTGAAAGGTGAAGGGCTATGTGGTAAACATGACACACTTTGTTTTGAACTGCAGATGCTAGACTCCACGCTAACAGCCGTGGCATTTCAGCAGTAAAGCAAGACTGGTGATTTCAGGACTGGCTAAGACTTTGTGACACCCAAGCCAGAATATACATTTTCACATTTTCAGTGCCTTTTCTGCCCTCCCCCACCAATGTCTTTAACAGAAAACGGGAGACTCCATTGCTTGTACATATGGTCCTATTTGTACCCCCCTCTACAAATGTGCTGCATGCAGGTCTCTCCTCTCACCTAAGACACTAAAAACTATTTTCCATGTACTACATTTAGCCTTCAGATGTGTGAATGAAACTTCTACTGACTCACACATGATCTCTCCACAAGTATTTGGCCAATAATCTTAGGTCAAGTGATAGTCAATCAACAAAGGCTAGAAGTAATGAAGCCTCCAATGGGAGGACCAAAAACCTACAACAGGTATCAGCTAAGAACAGAGGGAAGAATCGAAAACAAAAGCCTAAGAGACAAGACATGGGCTCTTGCTTACTGACATCTTCATGGCACAAACTGTTCTCTGTATTTCCACACTCCAAACAGAAATATGGCAGAGGACAGAAGTTTTGGAAGAGGAACAGAGTAAGTATGTCCTTCTATCACAAGCTGTAGCTGTAACTCTTCCTTTCCACCAGTCATATAGTTAGAATTAGAACTTCCCCCAAACTGTAATTCAAAATGGCACAACTATGCATCTGCATTAATTATTACAGTGTGCAGATAACCATAGGCACAAATGTAAAAGCAACAGAATGTCCCAGAGAAAAGGCACAGCAGAATTTTACACAGCTCCACAAAGATCATCCTACCAATGATGCACAGCAGGAAACAAAACTGAAATGAAAAGAAAATAGCCCCTTTATCTCTGAAGAAGCCCTCCTTGGTATGATTGACAACATTTTGGTATGTGTTACAAAAGTTGGCAGCAAATTTGGGACCCTGGGTGCTGAGGTATTCCCACTATGACAGCTGTCTCAGTATCTTCACAGGAAGGCATTCAGAGGCCCATTTACCAGTGAACTACTATGAAAAAAGGCAGAATCTGATTAATGTTTAGGATCATGGGGTCATGGGGAAACTCAGGTTGGAAAAAACTTTCTCTTCCAAAGAAGGGATTTATGGGTTTTTTGGGAAAATTTGCAGTCAGCTCAGAACCACATGTCTTCTCTGACATTTCCAGCCCATTAAAGACTGATCACAGGTACCCTCTCTCACTAGAAACTGAGGAATGAGATAAGTCAGCTCTGGAATTGGACATGCTGGATTATTGGACTGATTTTACTTACGAAAGTTTGTGAAGCTTAGAGAGAGTTCAGGGTCTTTTCCTTTATCTCTGAAGAACTGAACCTCTGCTTGAAACTTAGTGCTAACAAGGTGAGGAAGTTTTTGTGGAAAAGTACCATTATAACTACAAGAGAAAATTTTCTTCATTTTTTACACATTCCAACCATGCTTTCTGGACTTTCCTAAACTTCTTGTAGTATTGCTTTTCGTTAGAAGCTCTGGAAGGACTGAGCTCCAGTCTGGCTTCCACAGAGAAGGAAACTCAAGGACAAGAGGAAAAGGAGGATATTAGTCATTCAGGCTTTTACCTCAGCCCATTCCACACACAAGTCTTGTGGATTTGGGCGCTCAGCACCTTTAGAAGGCAGGCTGCTGGAGCAAAAGGCACATCTGAAGGAATTTATGTTGATTTTGAAAGAGCAGACAACAACAAAGGAACCAAATCAGGAAAAAAATAAGGCAACTCTGGCCAATATCAGCCACTAAATATAGCCTTTCACTTACCTCAATGCATCTAATTCTAAGATATGCATTTATGACTCCATCCATTTAGTTGAAAAGGGAAAGACCACACCAGGATAACCAATGAGGAGTGGTCAAACACATAACTTAATGGCAGTGTATGGAAGCCACTACAAAAAAGCTAGGGGAGAATGAAACATTTTGTGGTGCAGCTGAGTAGCTGATTTCTGTACCCAATCCACCAATATTTTCCAAGCATGGACAGCTTTTCTTGAAATTAAAATAGAAAACACAAATCCCCTTTCCCACAAAAAACCTGACAGTTTAGTAAAAAGATGGAACTAACCAAGTAAATCTGACTGCATAGCATTTTAGGAAAAGGACAGAAATAGCTGCAGCTCTTGAAAGTAATATACTGCTGAAATATTTTTGTGATTATGCTAAAAGTCGAACTGACTCCTTGAAAGAACTCTTAAATGGTTACTGCTTCCTCAAATAAAAGCTACTTCATATGTGCTCTCCTTCTTTAAAAATACACTGAATGTAGTTGCTTCTAAGTGTCAGATCTGTACTTCTCACTTTGAGAAGTGAGAAGGCCCTTTTGAGACCTTTGGAAAAGACATAGCTGGCAAAGAGGAAATTAGTAAATTGGGAATTAATCCATAATAAATCAAAAGACAGTCAATGCAGTAATTCTTTCTGTTTATGTTATCATTAGATTGGGTGTAGTAAAGCAGAATTCTTTCTTTTCCAATAACAATGCAAAGTTTGGAGAGCCCTCCAAATCAGAAAGTAAAATTCAATTTGGTTTATTTGCATGAAACTAATATCTTTAGCTGTCTTCCTTCTCCACCCCTCCTCTCCTGAAATGATGGATGTTTGAGGCTGAGATCCAGATACCTCAACCAACTTTAATAACCCCTCTTCAGTTCCAGAAGAAAGGAAATGGATGAGAGTTTTGAGTCTTTCATTAGTAAATTTGCAGATGACACTAAGCTGGGAGCATGTGTCAATCTGTTGCAAGGATGGAGGGCTTTGCAGAGAGATCTGGAACAGCTGGATAGATGGGCAGGGTCCAACAGGATGAAGTTTAGTAAGTCCAAGTGCTGAGTCCTGCGCTTTGGCCACAATAACCCCCTGCAATGTTATAGGCTGGGGACGGTGTGGCTGGACAGTGCCCAAGCAGAAAGGGACCTGGGGGGACTGGTGACAGCAGCTGGACATGAGCCAGCTGTGTGCCCTGGTGGCCAAGAAGGCCAAGGGCATCCTGGCCTGGATCAGGAATAGTGTGGCCAGCAGGAGCAGGGAGCTCATTCTTCCCCTGTACTGGGCACTGCTGAGGCCACACCTCGAGTGCTGTGTCCAGTCTGGGCCCCTCAGTTTAGGAAGGACATTGAGACACCTGAGTGCATCCAGAGGAGGCAACGAGGCTGGTGAGGGGCTTGGAACACAAACCCTGTGAGAAATGTCTGAGGGAACTGGGGTTGTTTAGCCTGGAAAAGAGAAGACTCAGAGATGACCTTATCACTCTCTACAACTTCCTGAAGGGTGGCTGTAGTCAGCTGGGGGTTGGTCTCTTTCTCCAGGCAGCAACTGACAGAACAAGGGGACACAGTCTCAAGCTGTGTAAAGGGAAGTATAGGTTGGATACTAGGAAAAAGTCTTTCACAGACAAAGAGTGATAAAGTACTGGAATGGCCTGCCCGGGGAGGTGGTGGAGTCACCATCCCTGGATGTGTTTAAAAGCGACTGGATGCGGTACTTGGTGGCATGGTCTAGTTGAGGTGTTAGAGCATGGGTTGGACTCGATGATCTTGAAGGTCTCTTCCAACCCAGGAATTCTGTGATTCTGTGATGCTGTAATACCCTCAAGTCCCTTAGATACACTGATTATTTCTTTTCCTTGTGTCTTCTGTCTCTGCAGATCAGCTCTAACCCAAAAGCTATGATAGAAGAGCAATGCTGTACACATGCTAACAGGCCCTGCTGAAAGAAAGGTATAAAGCTCAGACTATTATCTACTAGCCCATCTACTGCAAACTCTGAGTTCTTATTTGCCTCACTTGACCAGATATGTTGCTGCAAAATTTCAGATACTTCTTCAGGTTACTCTGGCTTAGAAAGCTTAAATCAGACCACTGAAACAGAAAAATCATCAGGGACAGAGATGATGAGTGGTACAAATAATCCTCCTAATAAATGGGTAATGTAGATTTTTATTTGTATGTTCAGGGAAAAAAACACATTAAGAACAAAAAAGCACTTTCTGAAAAAGACAGAAATAATGAGAAATATGGTTGCTGCTACTTTTTCAATCAATGGTATGGGAAAGTTTACATACAAGGCCAGCCCTGTGCATTGCAGAAATCAATATAGGATTGAGCACATGTTGAGTCAGATCATCAATAATTGTGAGATATTATTTTTGTTTTTGTCACCCCCACCTAAACACAAACCAGCAGTAGCTGAGAGAAGCAGTGTGAACCACTGCTTAAAACTCTCCCGACTAAACCGAGGGAGAGTCAATGTGATTTCCATGTTGTTGCTGAAATTCATTCCATCTCTGGATACTGCCAAACCAACTCAACTAGGGATGACTCATCTGCATGGTTTCATAAAGTACTTCTGAAAGGCATGTGTCTTGCCTTTGGAATGCTCTGGATTGCACCAAGAGTGTGTGATGTTCCAGCATGGGGGAAGAGGACATCTCTGACTCTTCCCTACAAAGATATTCCCAGTCTGCACTCTGCAGTATTAACTGCAGGCTCAAGTTATTTCTCACTACCTAAGGAAAGCATTGAGCATTCATTCCTTTGGCAAATGATGTCACCATTCCAGTTTTGCTTCTGAGACAACAATTTTTGCTTGCATAGGAAAACAAATGAACAAATTGACCAATCCCTCATTCTTCCCTGTTTTCCTATTTCTAACTTTGTGGTAAAGAGATGTATGATGAGCTACAGAGGAAAAAATCTGGGAGTCACAGCTAAAATACTGTCAGCACATAAAGCAGAAATATAAAAACCCAAAGAAGGGCAAAAATAAAACACATATAAGAAAAAAAATTCCATAAGAGGTGAGAGTAGAAGCCATCAGGAGTATTTTAGAAAGCATCTGACAGAGCACATGTAAGTACATATGAATTAATCAGTAAGCATGTCCACTTGGCTAATTGTCATTTTTTCTTTAATGAATATTAACTAAAATTGAACCCACATTGAGCACAACATTGTAGAACTATGAAATTTACTACTCCTTAAGTTGTATTAATGAGACAACAACTTAATATGACTTTAAATTAGGTAAGAATTTAATATTTACAGAATACACTACCGCTCACATTTAAGGACTGAAATCAAATGTTTTGCTGACTGGAGTTAGGCAAAACCATCCTTGCCAGTAGATTTGTACACCATTGTCTGTCATGGCTGATAGACAACTTGATTCTGGCAACTTTCAGCATTTCACATTCTCCTTTGTAAGATTAAAAACCTCTAAGAAAGAGGTAAAGAAAATTAAGAAATTCCATGGTATGCATCTGGATAATTTATCAGGAAAGACAAGAGAACATTAAGGGTTCTAGCTTCGAGAATTTACCAAATGTGCACAATTTGTATCTGAAGTTCTCCCTGCTGCACTCCAGCCAACTGTTTAGCTGTCCAGAGATGCTTCACAGATTTATCTCTATTGATGTTAGCAGAACTCCTGAGGTGAAATATCTTACAAATTTCTCAGAAATGTCTTCATAAACCTATTTATTGATCTGGCTTCTCATAAGTGGCTTGCAAAAGCTCCTTGACAGTCACACCTGAAATGAATTTCTACTTCTTTCTGTCTTGCTGTCTGAACCCCAAAAATTGAAAGGCAAAAGGTATATTAATCAGCAGGATTTATTGAGACCACTTTTTATAGAAAGTCTTTGGGAAGGAAAATAGAAGCCTATTGGGGAAATACACTCTAAGTACTGTGTTTGTCATATCTGGGCAAGCTAGCTATAGCAGTAAGGTGTGTGTTCATCACTAGCTGATGGGTTGGATTGTTGTAAGGTCATGTATTTGGTGAAACAAAATTGGGCCTCTCTCTCAGAAGGCCCAGAGAAATAACTGAATCAAGACTAAATAAGGGAATGTTTCTCTAGCAAAAGGATAATATAAATGATATGGGGCTGACTAATTATACAGTTAGTTTCCACTAACAGAATAACATGATGATGTATAGAACTGAAATCCAGACTATGAGCTAAGATACTACTCTTTTCTTATTTTCCATCTGAGTCAGTTACAACAAAATCTGTGTTTGAGAGACCAAGTTGCATACTTTTTGCTTCCCCATTTATCACATGTGGGTATCCCCATCTGATCTGAAGATATGCAGAAGATACTCCACATCAAAAGCCCTATAATGGTGGTTCAAAGATAGATCCAACTCATAATGGACTTATAATGCAAATTATCTAAGGTCAGTTTGAAAAGAAAATAAATATTTCCCATGGGCAGAACTGATGTTCTTTAGCTGAAAGAGAGTGAATCCAGGATACTTGTGCAAGCACAGTCCTGTCTCAATTCACAGTTTTTAAGGTTCCAGTTCTAAAAGGGAACACATCCAACAATGTGAGGATTAGACAGAAGCTCAGCCATGCCAAATCCCTGGCCACCACTTTGTCCTATGTGTGTTTTTCTAATGGAGAGTGTAGCCTGTCTCATTGCTTTCAATGCAGTAAGTCATACCTCTCCTGTTTAAGTGTATCTAGATAGAACTTTGATGGAACAAACTGTTATGTCTTTAATCTTCCTCTGTATGTAGGAGGGCTACCCTGAATCTGGTCATTATCTTGCAAAAATCAATGTAGTTTAAGGATTATCCTTCCTAGAAATGCCCTCTCCTCTCTTGGAAATTTTGTTCAAAACATTAAGCTGCATGTACATCATAGAAGAATCTGAACATGGGATCTGAGCTAAGACCTTAAGTAGTCTGAAAGAACACATTAGCTGCTGAACGTGATATCCAGGAAAATACAAGTCCTCAAAGGTAATACACACACATATATAAAAATGTATATATAATACACACATGTATATAAATCTGCATGGCATATTTGCAGGCCTAAACTCCTTGTGAAGTTGTTTTTCCAGTATAGCAAATTAGAAAAATATGCCCAGAATTAAAGGTTACTTAATCAGGTTGAAGCAGCAACTTCAATTCCAGCAACTCCCTCCCACTATGTTACATCTGATAATGTACCCAAGTCCAAACATAAACTTAGTTCAAAAAGATATTTGGTCCTCAAATGTAAAACGACACTGAGCTTACACAATTAGCCAGGTAATACATATCCTTCCAAGAGAAGCAATTTTTACCACAGAATTATCTACGTTTTACTAATCTCTGATTGTTAAGTTTTACTTGCTGAAACTTTTCCATATGGCTTTTTGAATACTACTGTCCTGCATTTAATTACCGCAGAGGGGTATTAATGAAGAGGTTTGAAATTTGGCCCAAGCTCAGTTCCAGTTTGGACAGTTTGATGGAGATAGAGCCAGTGAGCTGAACACTTCTGTCAACATGAGACTGTGCCATTTCACACACAGAAGCAGTGGCAAAAGAGGAGTAAACAGACATACAGAAATAAAACACTCAACTATTTTTGAATTGTTCATAAACTTCTAAGCCAGCATAATCGTAAAGTAGCACTGAGTGAAGTGACCTAAAGTGACCACTGACCTTTGCTGACCTAAAGGACAGTCAAACTGACTGACCTAAAGGAATTGGGGGAGTACTTGAAATTGAGACCATTTTGATCAAGCTGGAAGTCAGACACATGTCCAAAAGTGCAAAGTTTACTACCCAATTTTAAAGGCAAAACATGATATTGAGCAGAACCAAGGCAAGGGTAGGCAGCTTGAGTGCAGAGGATGCGAGGAAGTTAACGTGGGTGGGAAAGCATGTGTTACTGCCTGGATGAGGAAGTGGTACACCACAGTTACTCCATAAGTGCGAGGGATTTATGAACTAAATCTCCTAGGGACTGTTTTAAATAGACAAAGAATGACATGCAGCCCTGACAGGCTTTTGTTTGAGAAGGCTGCTTGCCTTCTAAAAACACTGGACTGTCACTTGTACTTTTACTAAAAATGCCTATTTTTAACCTTAACCTTTTCCTATAAACTGTGGGGAGCTGCACCATGTAGTAAATTGTTTTGTCTAGCATAAAATCAATGTGTTCCTCAGCCTTACCTGACAATGGAACACATATTCTGGTGTGGTTTTCTTGAACTTCATGTTCCACACCAAGGCTACCCCATCAGGTTCATGTGGAGCATCTTCATTATTGTTATAAGATGCAACCATCAATTCAGGGTACTAAAAAGGAAAAGAAAAGGCAAATGAAATAACATGGGTGATGAAAAACCTACACAAAATCATATCAGACAAAAATAATCTACACGAAATGTGCAATATCTGGTTTTAATTAAAATACATTCTAGTTCAATCGTATTATTCTGCTTCATTTTCGTTTTATATTTTACTCATCCCTAACATCCTTAAAGCCCCTGATACTTGCTCTCTATCAGTTATTCTCAAATATCACAAAGGCAATGCTATTTTCTGCAGGTAATTCTTAAGAAAAGACAACTAGCAAAATACTTATAAAGGGAATGAAAAGAAAGGAAGAGGGAAAATTTGAAAGCTTGAATCATTTCAATGTATTTGCTTAAACATCTCTTCAGGGACAAACTTCTGCCTTAACTGATTTTGATAATAAAAACACTATGACCATAGGGTTGACTTGCTTTTATTCTGAAATTCACTTTTTTTCAGCATTCCTGAAAATTATTCTTTCCTATTTCATTATGTATGCATTCTTATTCAGTTACACACAAAAGCTCTTCTGGATGATTCAAATGGCAAACAAAACATTTTCTTCACAGAAGCTCAATTTTGCAAGATGCTGAGGTCATCTTGTAAAGCACAGGGTGACCTTGAATTCCACAGACTCAGTAAGATTGATGCAATGAACACTCTAAAATCAGAGCCACACTTTTTTGTATACCCATTATCCACTGTTGTATAGAAGTAGATATGCGACACCCATATTTATTTGCTTTGTTTATATCTACATTTCTCTCTATATATAATATCATATATGAAGAATCAGAATTTCACACTGTCTTGATGACCTTGCATCATTTTAAAACACCATGAGGAGTAACAATTTATCCACAAAACATCAATTACTTTCTGTCTACATAATAACTCCCAGTTATCCACTCTCACAAGCTTGACACTAGGCATCTCTGGTAACCTCTGTCCTTCGCTCTAAATATTTGCCTATTTAGAGGGATAAGGCAGTGGAGATTATGGCATGTCCAGAGAAATGCATGTGGCTTCTGCAGACCATGAGTCAGCAGCTCAAGTTCTGCAAGACCTACAGTCTCCTCTTGTAAATTAGAAATGTTTTCCCTCAAAATTTCTCAGTATCTGCAAATTATTGTCATTTTTTGTCTTTTTCAGGTAAATTCCTGCCAAACCATCCACCACTTTACAGGAGAAGAGTGCAACTGGTAGATTCAAAGGAAGCAGGACAAAGAAACTCTCATTTGAGAGCTGTGAATTTGATCCAAAGGCACTTTAACAATAAAAAAAAACCCCAAACCACCACCCTTTCTATCATTATTACTGGGGTCTGAACCTCTCTTCTCTCAAAATCCATTTGGAAGAAATAATGCACCCAGCTGCAACTTCTGCCACCAGCAGCTGTTGCTTCCCACATTCTGTACACTTCCACAGATAATGTATCACAGAGCTGATGATTTTTCTATTCAAGCTCATCACTCCAACTGAGCCTGGACCCATGTGTGGAAGAATCAGCAATGACACGTGGACACCACAGCCCACCCCTTTCCCATATTAAGGAAACTCTGACTATATTGCACCTATATCCCTCCAGACCCTGGCTGCTGGCACAACTTGTAAGAACGATTTAGTACCCAATTCACTTGCATGGAATTTAGAGGATGCAGTAAACCAACCATGTCTTCTCCCTTATCAAGGCCTGAGGGACTCCTGAGGGTGAATTAATCCCACACCTGAGATACCACGTCTCTGGACACAGTTGTGCCAGCCCTGCCCTCAACTGCTCTCATCCATCACATCCCTCTCCTCTCTCACTCCTGCAACAGAGCTTAAAACCTCTTCTGAACAGCAAGCTCTGCTTCTCCTTTGAACCTTTCCATCCCACACTCTGTCCAAGTGAACAGAGTGTGCAGCAGGCTCTTGACAGGGCATCACGTTTTGGCTGAACAGGTTGGGGACCATTCACACGAGTGGCTGAGCCTGCAGTCATGAAGGGGCAGATACGTGGGCAGGCAGAAGCAACAAGCCCTTCCACCAGCGTGACTGCAACCAGCTAAGCGGTGTGACCAGGTCCAAAGCACCAATTTTGAAGCACTTTGGGCCTGGTTCATGCTCCTGTGAAGTTTAGTGAGCATGGTTAGCAGCACATCTGGCCATAAACAAACACTGACTCAAATCTTGCTGGTCTATTGGTAGGTTTTGCAATCATTTATGTATTTGACTGGAAACACAGTTTAAAGTTTACACTTAGCTGGGTAACACTATTATGAGGCTTTTTGACTCTTAAAAATACAGCTAAGTGCAGCACCCTAAATCTTCTCTGGCCCTGCACACTCCAATGCTCCTTCCATTTACACAGTTTCTGTTCTCACCAGGTGCCCAGATGTCCTGCAACTGAAAACAACATAGAAATGGTGCTGTGCAAAACCTCATTCAAGGCTGCTGCCTGAGAGTCAAGAGAGACACATCCCTATCCCTGAGACCATGTTTTTCTTGGCTTCAAGCAATCTATGTTAGCTCCCATGGACTGAGTAAGGTGCTATCATTCTTTGCATTTACTCTCAATCTGTTGAGCCTTTCCTGAAGATCCTTAAGCCTCTAAGCCATTTTCCTGTTCTCTGTGAAAGAATCAAGCAGCGAGAGGGTTAACTTGAATGGTATGAATGATCCCACATGTCTGAGACCATATTCTACATGTGACTGGGAACAGAATAATTTGTTTAATCAATGCATCAATGTCCTTTGTTTGATTGAGCTTCTATTTTCCTCCAGGCTGTTTTGCAGCAGCAGTTTTATCAGAGAAAATTGAGCAATGTGTTCTGTAGTTCCCATGATTATTCAAGTTATTCTTTGGCACAGTGGACATTGTCATGACCTGGAGCATATGTGAGCAGCAGAGCTAGTGGTTAGGTGAAATACCTCTGTCTGCCTCCAGGTCCTGTCCCATGGATACAACTCAAAGCAGGAAGGAGAGGAGGAACCCCATACTCCTAAGCTACACTGTAGGACAGCATGCAGAAGCCCCCCACACAGAGAAGCCCCTGCTGGGGTGCCAGGGAGCTGAGCATGAGGAGTTAACAAAGAGGAAGGCAGGAGGGGCCACCCTGGAACAAAGAGGTGGGAAGCAGAACATGCCTTCAAGCCCCAGGGGCTGAACAATTACATTTGGCAGTGCTCTTCTGAGGCAGCTTTTTTTCTTGCTGCCCTGGGAATACAGTAAGAGCTGCCTGTTAGGAAAATATCAGATAAGAATTCCATGTAATTTCCAGCCCCTGAACAAGTGAACAACCTAAGATAAGTGTTTCCTCAGGCTTATATTTGATTTCTGTGGAAATCCATATGTGCTTAAAGGCCACCCACATCACAATAGTGCATACCTGTTGCTAGGCTGATATTTTGTATGAAAGCAAAGGTATAAATCCTTCATTTCACACATGGGGTGCAAGCTGGCTATTACAAGAAGCCTCTCTGCAGCTGGCTGTTGTGCACCACCCAGACCTCCTCAGCCTAGCAGCCACGCTCACTGGGACCCCCTGATTCTTCTCCTTTCTGCTGCCTCCACATCCTCTTTGCAGTCAGCTGCCACCTTGCCTGAGAAGCACCCAGAGGGATGGAAGCAGCTCTGCTGCCATTTCAAGGGGAAAGAGAGAAGCACGGACTGAAATTCCCCATGCTCCTTATCCACTGCCTCTCTCTGTGCCAGCCTACACACACCATTTATGTACTTGACCTTGAGTATTAGCTCTGTTCATGTGCATATCTAATGTGGTGCAGAAAGAGCTGCTCCTTCTAAGATTAGGCAAAGCTTGTTCTTAATACTGGGCTGAGCTACATCTGTAGCGCCTTTGCTACCCACACCAGGCTGCACCAAATCTCTGGAGAGCCCATGGCACGCCTGAGGCTGGGTTTGAGGCCAAGCGGGCAGACTGGCTTGAACTTGCATCTTTGAACTCAATGTCCTCTTGTCGCAGTTTTGTTATATCTGTGTGGTGGATTTAGGAGCAGAGTCTCCTTGGTTCTCTCCCCAGGGAAACCAGATGGTTTGCTCCAGGCCAGAACCTAGGAAGAGGCTAACAACAATGAAACATAACAAGGCAGTCTAGAGTAAAATCAGAACCAAATTCATTTAACAGGACCTGTGATGGTGTCTGGTAATACCAACTCCCCAACAGAGTAACTAATTAAACTGGTTTCTGTACTTTGCTGATGTTATTGCATTGGTTTTGGAGAGCTTAGGCAGGTCTATCATCAGTTTTATTTTCCAGTGACAATGCTTTGCAGTGCAGAGAAACTGGATACATTCCAGCATGCTGCTTTAGCATGACCCAGAGCAGCTGCAGCCTCCTCTTCCATCACTTGAAGAGAGGACTCAGCAGTTTTTGAAAGACTTCTTTTCAATCTCTCCAAATTGTTCAGATACTTTCACAATTTTAGTTTTAGTGTATTAGAAAAGTTAATTTTATTTCTCACCATTATTTTTATTTTTATATACTACAATATATAGTTACGCATATTCAGTAAATTAATTTTTGTTACTTTAGTTTTAAACCTTTTATCCTAACAACATTTCCATTTATGGCTGAAGTAGTGAAAGGGAGAGGAAAAGTAAAGATTTCATCTTGGTAGGTTAACCTAGGGTTTTAACACAACATCCTGATTTTGAAGACCAAGTAACATACAAAAAAAATGACAGCTTCATTATTGTCCACTACTCTTCTTTACAGAGAAATGTGCTTCCACTCATACAGGACCCTGCTGTTATCTCAAAAATAACATCCTGCTCTGTATGAAGAAGAGCAAACAGAGACTGCCCATAAGTTTTATAGGGAGAAGTGGAAGTGATGTGGAAACGTATCTCCCAACTTCACATCTTACCTGAAGAGACCAATCCATGCAGGTGACGACACGATGCTTTGACCAGTGCTCGTCATAAAACTGGCGGTTAAAGGAAAGGTTGGCTCCTGCTTGAACATCTCTGTGTGAATTCAAACAAAGTGACAAATTTTCAAGTACCAGAGTTCAAATGCTGTGAAAAGCAGTGCAAAAAGTTTTGACTACTTCTCAGATCTCTGCTCAGCCTGGGGAAGTCTGCCACCTTGATTTAATTGCTCTCACTGACTGTCTGGTTGAAAACGATGCAACAAGGAACAAATTTTAGATCTGTTTCAAAAACCTACAATTTTAAATTTCTCACTGCCTGCCTGACTTTTCTGGGACACCTTGGGCCATCTCTGCTCTCTTTGTCTCTCAGAATGAACTTGACTGGCACTCAGCTCCCCCTTTTCTGAACTTTCACCTCCAAGCTATAATCAAACCCCCCTTACTTTTGACTCCTGAAATCTTAAAGGTACGGCACCTCCTCCGAGAGATGGAGACAACAGATGCTGTGTGACACCATAAGGACAGGCTGAACCTCAGTGCTGGTCCAACACTGCCACACTGATGCACTCAGCTGGTCCATAGGGATGACCTATGGTTCTGGGTTAACCTCCAATAACTTCCATGCAATACAGCCACTGATTTGCCATGAGGCTTCAACAGATACATTGCCACAGATACATATTTACGTAGCTGTTGCAACCTAAATATCTCCTCTCCAACTAGCAAATTTTACTGCTTTTGGTCCCATATCAATTGCTGAAAACAAAACTTGTCACTTCTCATCTTAGCTGTTTAGATTGCAAACGCTTTGGGAGATCATTTTCATCCCCACAGTGCATGGTATGGTGGGATCCACTACAGACCTGAGGCAGTAGTAAAATATAAACAACACTAGTTTGGATTTGTGAAAATATCATAAGCACACACATGTATACCACTGGAAAGTACATTTACATGAACTTGTGTATACACACATTTATCTCTTCCAGTTATTTTTCCAGAGTTTTTAATTTTGTCGCAAAAATGAAACAAAAAAATTAAACGCTGAATAATACATCAAATTTAACAAAAGCCCAAAATCCAGATCAGTAAAGCACAAAGCTATTTTACAATATAATTCAGATGACAAAGTGAGTCAGGCCTTCATGAAGAGATTATGAGCTTTTCTTAACTATAAAAATGTTAAACTTTGTTTAAAGTTAAGGTTTCCTGTTATTGGAATTATCTTTATAGAACTTATTTAACAAAAGCAAAAAAACCTCCAAACTGACCCATCTTTCTCTTCTACGTCTCTGCCACTATAGTCAAAGAAGATGTCAGAATCTTCAGCCAAAGCTCGCTCAATTACACGTATTGTGCGGTCAAAAAATATCAGGAATTCTTCTGAATGGAGAACTTGTTGCTTTTCTTCTTCTGTCAGTTCTCTAGGAGGAGCTTGGAAAATGAAAAGATGTAGTTAAGAGTATGACATTTCACCCCTCTCCCAAGGGGTGGGTTTCTTTTGACATGAAAGCTTGCTGTAGCCATGTCAGGAGAAAAAATCAAAGCTTACTCTTAAAATCATAACTAAGAACTTTTTAATATGTCTAAACATAGTCCTGTATATTACCAGAATGTAGCCTTTACATAGACAAGATCTTATATCTTATGTATTTATTATTCTGAAATGGAAAATACTTAAACCCCCCAAATTAAATAAACTCAGTGTTCCTATTTCAGGAAATGGCTGTGACTGACGTTTAGGCAATACCTAACCGGA
This sequence comes from Acrocephalus scirpaceus scirpaceus, assembly GCA_910950805.1. Classification (NCBI taxonomy): domain Eukaryota; kingdom Metazoa; phylum Chordata; class Aves; order Passeriformes; family Sylviidae; genus Acrocephalus; species Acrocephalus scirpaceus. The sequence goes on from OU383773.1 coordinate 128,713,787, forward strand.
AAAAGCAGAACACTTATGTAACAGAGGACCTGTCAGAGGAGCTGAAGATAAAATAATCTTCTTAACTTATACTACAGTTCTTTATATTAAAAGGTCGCACATAATCTCTCCCTTCAATTCTTCCAATTTCTACTTGGTGTCACTGATAAATTCTGTCTTTGCTTCAGAGCTTTTGCAAAGTAATGAAGTGAATAACTAAAGATATTCTCTGAGGCAGCAAAATTGAAAGCAACCAGCCAAAAAGCACTTTCTTTAAGGTAGTTTTATTTCTTGCAGAGGAATCCTAAGACCCAGAGCAACAAATGTCCCTGAGCAACTTTGTCCACTGCCCTGGGAGGGGTAGGGGCTGTCTTGGGCAGCAGTAAGAATAGGATGTCTCACACAAGATGAAGTTGCTTCTCTGCATGTACACAGAGATGCTAAACCTTTACTTTCAATATTTCCAGTCCGGCTCTTCATTTGAAAAATACTATTTTTAAGGGATGCACCAATGCAACATCTCCAGCAGTTTAATGACCTGTTGGTAAATTATAACACAAATGCGAGCATCAGAGGGAATGAAAGTTGGGATGCTGCTCTTACTACAGTACAAAACTATGTTCTCAAGTACACTATCAGGGTCATATTGTTGTTGTGGCAATATTGTATATTGATTATGCATTTTCCCACGTGCTTTTGAATCATCATTTTGGTTATATTTCGAATTACTTGTATTTCAAGAAATGACATTAGTATCTGTATAGTTACCCCAGACCAACCTTGCAACCAGCCTAAATTCCCAGCACAAAAAGCTCTGTTGACACAGAATTTTGTTCCAAATTTATAATTAGAAAAACAAACAACATATCATAAACAGATTTGCAAAACTACAGAGATTCCTATGCAAGAGTTTAACAGGCGATCAAAGGTCTCCTGCATTTGGCTTTACACTACAGATTGGAGGTGTTTACCTGTGAAAATGACCTTGCAGTCTCTATAGGCCATATTGGGTTAAAACACCAGCAGCCAAAAAAGAGAATTCAGCAGTTCAGAGAACACCCACCATACAGCAAAGTTTAACTCCCAGCCCTGTCATACATATCTCAGTGTTTAATTAAACAATAAGTGACACAGTTTCAAGCTACAGCTCGAAATGATTTTCTAGTTTCTGTGCCATGCCACACAGCTTCTTTCAGTGATCAGGCAGATGTGGCCCTTGCTCTCCATCTGATTTTCCTGTGTTCACGTTGGATTCATGCACTCCATTGCCCAACTGGATGGGGCATGATGCCACCACCAGCCCCCGGGGCAGGAACAGATGGAAGGGCACAGCAGCAGGCAGGAGGAGTGACATGGTCATCACTCCTGCAGGACTCAGCCCCCCCTGTTTCCAGCCTACCTGCTCTCAGAGTTGCTGTGGCTGGGAGAGGCTGCTATCACCACACTTTGCCTCAAGTTTGCCTCAAGCAGTCAAAGAATTAGCTCTGAAAGACAAAATCTCTGCACTACACCCGAGCTAAACAGAGAGGGCAGGAGAAGTGCAAAAGGTGGAGGAGCAATTTGGCCCTTAGGAGACAGAGCAGCTAAGAAGTTACAAACTTTAGCCTTTGATGGTCTCCTATTGGCCCTATGTCTCCTATCAGCAGGTTAGTGGTTCCTGTGGAGCTCCACACATCCAGAGAATACCTGCATCCCCTCACATGGTCCTTTGGAGTAGCACAGCGACAATTACCAAGGCAGGAGTACAATTTGCCCCTAAGTGCTTTACACAGAAGCAATGCATGTGAAAGAAAAAGAAGGACTGGCAGAAAGTACAGCTTGACCTATTGCAGCATCCACTGCTGTACAGTAATTGGCACTGAGGGAACTCATCTGGCAAGGAAGCCTGTAATGTGGCAATATCCCATCGTCACCACTAAAGCATTGCTTTCCCAGAATCAAAGACAAAAAGCATGACAATGCAGCAAAATGGCATAAAGAGGGGGAAAATAACTGCAAAGGCAACTGGAAAACTCATTTTAAACTGCTCCAAATGGTAAAAATTATTTGCTAAATCAAATCCTCTTTACAGCTTGGAAATATTTATTACTCGGCCACTTGCTGACTATAATGGCAAAGAAAATACAACCCAGTATCAATAGAAAGGGAAAAGGCAAAAAATAAACAATTTGGGAGCTCTGGAGTGCTCACAAGCGGTGGAGACACACATGATTGTAGTTCTACCTCAGCAAAATCTCCCTTGCAGTTAACAGTGATCTGTGGGAGGCCAGCAGTCTATTAAACCATCAGGAACACCTTGGCTAAAGTTTTTAGGGCATAAATCAGCTTACCTCATTCATCTGACTGACACACCAGATGCCCCCTGGCAATATTAAGCTTCATATTTTACCCTTATTTTCTTCTTTCATTCGGCTGCCTCTGAAGTTTTATTTGAGGCAATCTCTTCTTACAAGAATGTTAACATCATTACTTTTTCCAGTGTAAAACATTGCTATAACTACTGTAAATACATGAAGTATAAGCAAAAAAAATCCCCAAACAGACAGGTTTGTTCTTTCAAATATGGAGGTTTTCTAACCGTTTATCTTTCAGAGACATTTCCATTTTCTCCTTGTTCCTTCTCCCTGTCTGTCCATTACCTCAAATAAAATAAAAAGAACCTATGTAATTTTCTGCAATTTTTCTTCCTATCTGGGAGCTTACAGTGACTTTGATCTCAGCTTTCAAGAAACACAGGCTCTCTTCAAGGAAAACTGAGAAATATAAGTAGCTGATCAAAGCGGTTTTTTGTTTTGTTTTGTCACAGAGACCTATGTGATGTGACAATATCTCCAGAAATTCCCTGTAAGAATACAGCATTTGTCTTCAAGTATCTGCTCTCCTTGGCATAAAACTGAAGCCAACCACATCTAACCTTCTGTGCTGAACAAAGCCCAGTGCAGTGTGTGTTTTACCACTGCTAAAAGTTACGTGCTTATTGCCTGGAGTGCAATGAAAACTCCTGCTAAGAAGCTCCAAAGTTTGCTCTTGTTTCGACACCACAGCTTCCTAATGAGCTGTTGTGCCTGTGCTCTGATCCCACCCAAAGGAGTGTAAAGAACCCATTTGTGGCTCTGCACAGCTCATGGCAGGAGGATGCATGGTGCAGCCACCAAGTGCTGCCTAACAGGACCACAGGGCATCCTGTCTGTCCACGATCCCACTGAGACACCGACAGGACCCTGCACCCACCCACAGCCTGCTCTGCAAGTGGCTCTGGGGCTGTGATGTCACCCACAGCTATCAAAGAAGCCCTGTGTTCATGCTAATGTATAATACTGTAAAAACAAAATGGAATTTACATTTAAAATTAAATTGCTGTGCAGAGTAATATATGCAGAGAGGACACCACAGGGAAAGAGATTGTGAGGTGTATCTGTAATGAAAGATATTATATACTTGTACTTGAACACGAAGGTCTAGAATATGAAACAATAGTTGAACATGATGTGAAAGCAACTAATTTATTCAAAACTTATTTACAAAAGTAGGAACATTTAATCATTTCATGTGACTTAACATAATTCTCAGAAATACCGTATTTCACATCAGGTCCTTTGTCCATAAATTTCTTTGGACAAAACAGAAAGAAACAAAAAATTATATTAAAACATATTTTTGAGTCTTTGGGAATGAAGATAAAATTGCTGGAGACTTGTTCTCATTCAGCAGAAGCATATTTGTAGTAAATACTACATAAATAGTTGGGATAACAATGCAAGAACAAATTTAGAAATATTCAAGTACCAGGATTTGAGTCTTCTCTCAAGGGAGTTAAAAAAAATAAGGAAATAGGAAAAAAAATCAAGACAAAACAAAAAAACCCACCTCACATTTAAATAAATATAACAAAGAATCTTCTGGAATCTCAGCAATTCTAAAAACTGGACAAGAGAAATGAAAATCAAATCCATTAAAGGAAAAAAAAATACCAAACCAAAAGAAAAAGACCAAAATGAATAAGTGAATGAAAGAAAGGGCAAACTAATAAAAACAGGAAAAGCAGGAAACAGCCTTGTTATCAACCCAGAGATATAATGAGAGACAGAAGGAGATTATTAAAATCCCTTTTAGAGCTGTATTATTTCTTTCAGCATCTATTTAAATCCATGTAAACTTTAGATATGCTGATGACGGAGGATGGCTGAAAGGTACAAGGTGTGAAGTGGCTCTCAGCAGCTTTCAGTCCTTGCCTGCTGATACCTTGTGATACTCCTGTTTTTCTTGTGCTTCGCACTTTGATGTCAGGCTTGATGTATGCCATATCCTTCTTTGCTGTGTGTCATATATCATACCATGGTTTGATAAATGTCATGTCTTTGTTGAGCTGGCAAGCCCCTTCATGGCATAACTACTGAAGATAAAAAGGAGGATTTCAAGCTTTATTTAGGGTTTTTTTTGATTCTGAAGTAGCAAGTTGCAGAGTCTTAAAGTTGATACTGTGCCAGGCAGGGCTGATCCCACTGGCCTTCTCCAGGGGCCATGCTGGATATACCACCTCTGAGCATGCCTGAGCTGGCCGTAAAGATGGGTAAGCACACCTGAGCTCACCATTGTGTTGGTGGCAGTGAAACCATGGCACTTCTGGCAATAAAAAACTTCACCACAACCTGTCTTGCTTTTTTAATACTGATGCCTGAGCTGTCAAGAGCAAAACTATCCCCACCAGCCCAGCCTGCTCTGTGGACACCTCAGCCCCATGCACAGAGCCAGGGCAAGAGCAGGGCACAGCAGGTCTTTGGAGCTGCAGATCCCAGCCTTTCGCATCACAGTCGTTCATGCAAGTTTCTGTGGATATGCCCATGGCTTCAGATAAATGCAGGTTGAGGCCCACTTTCAAGACCTAGCCCGTCCCGTTGTTCTTGTGGCTTCTACTGACACAAAGATGAGCCTTAAGTGGAGCTCCAGAGCTCTCTGGTGGTGGAAAACCCATCCCACTTGATGCCACAGTTTGGGACCAGTCTCTTGTTTATGTGGTCAGAAGAGGCTGGGAACAGGCAGAGCCCAGCCCAGTTCACCGTCAGGTATCCCACACTGGTTTCTTCCTAAAACAATGGGGAGAACATGCACCCGAGACATGAATGGCAACAGGCAGCCCCACAGAAGGAACAAAACGTGGTCCCAAAGCTTCATACACTTCAAGTGGTCAACAAATCAGTTCTTCATCTCCTTCTCTACTTTGTAGGGGCTTGAGCTGTTCCTCTGCCCTTCACACCTCCATGGCACTAAAGTTCTGCAAGAGGTGTCATGCCAGACAGGCTGCCCCAGTGCAGGTGCACTGTGGGCCTTACAGTGATGCTGGGACATGTCCAGTACTGTCCAGGGTCAGATCCTACAAACACCCATGGCTGCTGGATAATCCCACCAAACCCCACAGAGCAACTCTGGGGTGTGCGAGGGAAAGATGAGGAAATTAAGCATGCAATAAATGTCTGAAGAATTAAACTGAACTACCTATAAACCACATAGAAAAAAAAAAGTCACATTTCCTTTTAAAATACCATAATAAAAATAGACCACTCTTGCCCTGTTGGTTTGGAGAGAGGGAGACTGAACAGACTGGATTCAAGCTTTATTTTTTATCTTGACCAATTTTTGAGTTATATTCATGAGAAAATAGTCTGTCTTTCTCTCCCTACACTTCTCTCTCCCATGGCTTTTTTCTTAACACTCCTATAACTCAAAAAAGGCCATGCTGATTTTTTTTAATCTGTTAAAAAATGTGCTCCCTGAGCTGAAACCAAATTTCAGCCCAGAGCAAATTTTTACGTCTGGGTTATAAATCCCTGAAAAACAGGATTCATAATGGAAGTGCTGACACAGCCTTAACTACTATATAGCAGTGTGAATGGCGCCACTATAATGTCTATTAGAGATTCTTTAAAAAGTTTGCAAAATATTGTCTTGCCTTGCAGAGAAAAAGAAGCCAGAGTACTTAATGCCAACATAAACATGCTTTTAACCCATTATGTGCTAATTTGCAGAAAAGCTATTAATTCTGAGTAGGCACACAGAGTGCAGCACCGACAGGAAATGTTCTTCTAAACTCCTGTTTGACTTGTAACATGGTTTTAATCACTTCCATGAAACACAAACGATGGCTTATAACTCTGAATGTTGCTCAGAACATGAGAAGGGTGATTACAACAGAGAGGAAAATGGGATTTTGTAGGCAAAAGGGCTAAAGCCAACAGGGAGAGAATGACACCAAACACTGAAAAATGGGACTCCATTCCACGTCAGTTTGGGAATGATGACTTCATTTGATTCACAGCATTTAATGCTTGTCAGCAGCACACCACTATTTTATCTGTCACAACACATACTACAGGTCAAGTTCACTTTCTATCAGGCAATGAGCTTGTTTTCTTCTTCCTTGAAGCCAGTCAAATGATAGCACCTCACAAATCCGGTTCTGCTGAAACAAGCTGTGCCTTGCTTTTACAGCCTGCAGTTTGTGTGCCTGAGACCAGTGCTAAACCAGCCTAGATATCTACTGCTCCTGGGGGTCTGCTAGGCAGGGAAGGGGAGCACTGACCTCTGACTAAAACAAAACAAAGAAATAAAAGATGTTGGCAGTGGTGGCTGGTGAGCAAAGTACATAAAATGCTAACATGAAAGCCCATAAAAAAGTGAAATATATCAGTTCAGGGTTGTATTTTGATTATTTCCTTCTTTTCTTCTTGCAGGAGTTTGTGCTTTCTCCCCATGTATAAGCATTAGCATCACTTTTCTGTGGGAATAAATGGGTGTGGGATAAGCTGCAAGTTGAATGCTACAACGACATTCAGCAACTCCAGACAGTGCTTATGCAAGGTGTGCAGTAGTAGAGGTTTTCACGGCTTTCTGTTGCCATCGGTAAAAGAGATACTGTGTTAGGTCCAGTGACTGCAAAATCCAATACGCAAGTTGGCCTCACAGTTTTGGAAAGAGGAGTAATTTTCATGAAAAATGAAGTTTTTCTATGTTGCCACATTTCTTGCTCATGTCCTCAGTTCTGCCTTTGCAGACTTGCCTGACTCCTGTTCCTGCTGTCCCCACTGCTCCCCTCTGCCAATGGCATTTGGCTGGGGCCAGTGGAAGAAGCAGAATGATGAGGAGCAAGAGGACTGAGTTTATCTCTCCACGTTTCTACAAAGACCTAAAGACCAATGAACACTGCAGAATTTATGGTGTGGGTGATTTCTGTGATGGTCTAAAGAGGGAAGAAATATCAATTTATAATCAAAATAGTATGGCTGGTACTGCAACTCACTTCAGTGGGTGACAATAGCAAATGTGGGTATTCTGTAACCACTAATTTTTTTTGGATACTGATGAAAAGATTCCAGTCTCCCCTGGATGAGAAATAAGTATTTGCTGCTCTATTCCCAGTTGAAGATTTCATGGGCTTCCATGTAAAATGGCTCCATCTTCCCCTAGTGAGATTATCTTGGGAAAAACCAAGCTCACAGAATTATCCTGGTAATGATCACCATAGCAAGAAATTACTTAAGCCCTACCTGAAGAATTAAACTACCTTTCAAGAGGCTAAACAGTATTTTGAGCAGTCCTGGCAATACAAAAGTAAGAAATGCTGGAGAAGAAAACCATTTCCTTCCACCCTGGAGCTGCTTCTATTTCAGTTTTTTCCCTACTCAACATAGGAGTGAGCATTGACTGTTGAAGGCATTACACACTAGAACAGCCAATACCCTAGTAAATTTCTAGATGGGGAAGACCAAATTTCACATCTTTCTTCTAATTTGAAAGCTAGGACAGGTCCAAGGAAAGGAAAAGAGACACCAAGCATATCTACCACATCCGGTGTTGATATGCATGACTTAAGCAAGTGTCTCTTGTCTGCACCAAAAACAAGTAGTCATCTGAATTTTTATCTCTTGTAACCCTGCAGAACACCTCAATACAGAGTAGTAGACAGAAGGGCTGGACCTGTCTGGCTTCAGGGGGTTTTTTTAAGTTCCTTGAGGCAATTCCCACAAAATGTTTTGATTTTGACAGAAAATATTTTTCAAGTGAAATTATTTTCTGCTGGAAGATTCCTGACTACCACTAGGTTTAAGTTTGTTCCTCTTAAGCAGGCAGACAGTTATGGCCTCCAAGTACCTCTGAAGACCAATGAACTTTATAGAGCTGCTGGGATGCCTGGCATTCCCATTTTAAATCTTTCACATAATCAGGGTATTTGAGCCAGAAGACAAATTAGTACCACTACTGGGATCCAAGAATCTCTACTTCACTTCCAAATTATAAGGACATGTAGCTTCTTCTAAATAGCTCAAGTCTCATGCCTTTCACAATCTTCTCAGACCTACCAGCTGGGTCTCCGCAGTACAATTTTCTGCTTTTATACTACTCATATGGTTTTGAATCCATGAAACTGGTGACTGTTTCAATTTTAGTGTTCTCAATAGTGGAAACTACTCATGAGAATAACTACTGGCATGATCCAGTCGTTTAAACATCTAACATCATCCTTTTCATTTTTTAAAGTACCTTCTTTCACTTCCTGCTTCTGGTCTTGATTTTCTGTCTCTAAGTCATCCTGTGTTTTTGGCTCCACCATCTCTTCGTCTTCTTCATCCTCTAAAAAAAATAAAAAGGAAGAAAAAGATTTGTGAGATTCTCCTCTTTAAGGGGCCTGGAAATTTTATAACTTCTTTACAATTATAAATTGGTAGCAAACCCAGGTAAAGCAAAGTGCCCAATGCATGGAACATGTATGTTTATGCTCAGAGTGACACTCTCAGACATTTCCCCCTGACTACAAGATAATCTGCTCGCAGAGGGCACCTGCCACTTCTGCTCCCCATAACTTCCCATCTCAGATGTCAACTGAATATCTCCCTGACCTCAGATATGACTTCTTGGATGGCATGAGGACAGATACAAACATGTTTCAGCCTGGCAGCTATTCCACAGCTGGGACACCTGCTATCCAGATACCTCATTTCCAATTCAATTCTCACCAGATTAATTTGTCTTTTGACCTACAGGAATAGGTTAAACAGAAAACTGACCTCAGGTCAGATGCCACTAGCAAAGAAACAAGCATGGCACAGTTCTGAAAAGTCATCACCATCAACTGGGGGAATACAGCAACCAAAAGTGGCATTTGGAGCTTAGGAACCATTCTTGCATTAATGCAAATTTAATGAACACTAAAATTTGACACATGTCAGTTACTACTGCCAGATGTTTTAATGACCTTTCCTGACCTATGCAAATGCATCTCTCCCTCCCCCTCTCTCCCCACACTCACATGTTCTAATTTTATTCAGGAGGGAAAACCATTCATTCCTTGATGTTTCTCTGAAGTTACAAGGGTTCTGATTGTCCAGATCAGAACATAATACAAGCAGAGCTGGAAAAACTGTGATGCAGCAAAATGGCTTGGAGTCTGCCTAGCCCTCATTACTTGTTACCAGCTTGTTACAGCAATGTGATTCATTTTCCCTGTGCCCAGGGCTGGCACGGAATCCATTCACATTCTTGAGATGATAAAGACACACAGATTTCTAGATTCCATGAACTATGAGAACTGAAAATAGAGCTGGTCCTAAAAGTATTCAACAATTAGGATAAGTAAACAGGCTATGGAGGAATTATTTTGCAGTTATTTTGTAGCTTGGCATACCACCAAGGCTTAGCAAGCACTACTGGTGCCCTGTATTGGTCCATGGCATGAGAGAGCACACATTGTCCTGGCCCTGGGGCATTCAGCCATCAGGAGAAACACTGCAGTTCCTCCGGGGCTTTCTGAGCAACCCGCTGTCACCATACAGCTCCTCGTGTCATGGTGTTTCTCCAGGCACACTTCCTGCTCTAACCTGTCATGTTAATGGGGAAAACATATCATGCTTCTCCAGCTGGTTGGTTACTGGCACCTTCTGCTGGGAAGGCTGGCTGTAATCAGTCCCGGCTTCTTGCGAGATGGTGGTGCTGACAGGTTGCATTCAACCAACAGGAACATGCAGCTGTATTTTGTTTTCAATAACGTAATAGGCACCATACTATTCCCAGCACACTGCCTACTCTAGGACTTCTCCCAGAAGCCCAGAGGGGACATAGTGCTAGCTGCCATATGGGCCATTAACTTAAGAGTTGGACTCAATGATCTTTGTGGGTCCCTTCCAACTCAGAATATCCTGTGACTCTGTGATTCTGTGGTATCTTGGCTGGAGCTCATGGCTTAGCCACATACTGTAAGGAAATGGCTCAGCACGGACAGATATGCTTTTCCCTGTTGGGAAAACAAGGAAATCTTGGCATAAAATCTGCCATCACTCCCCTTACTGCTAGTGACTGCAGTGGGGAGAAAGGGAAAGCTCATCTCCCCAGCCACCAGGGAGGAGAGATAACCATGTGTTTCACAAGCTGGAAAGGGAGGAATCCAGCAGAGATGAAGAGGCATTTACAGAATTAAAACCACTACTAATGAATACCACTCCTTTATCAGGGATTTATCAGACCATGGAATTTGAAGGATAAAAAAGATAGGATACTCACAATACCTTCCCTTAGGTGCCTACTTTTCCCTATGTAGAAGGACTAAGGAAGAATTTTCAGAGGGCAGTTCAGTTTGGCTGGGTAAATACATTGCTCTGTCCACTGACTGAAAGACAGATAGCACCCAACACAGTCAGCAGAGAGTCAGGGAGAAGAGCTCTCCTGCTGTACACACACAGGAGGGGTACCAAAATGTCCTTCTGCCATTGGTCTGTGGCACTAGTAGAGATGGGGATGCATGGAAGGGAGAGGCACTCCCAGTTTCAAGGGGAGCAGGTGAGAAGTGTGAGTGCCTGGCGCAGCAGGGAGGGAATACTTTCCTAACCTCAAGTACCATGCACACAGATAGGATCACAGTGCTGTACAGATATATACACACAGACAGAATTATGGCAGATACTAATAAAACTAGGTGCTACAAAAGTTTTGTGAGTCTTGCATTTAAAGTTTTAATTCCCTAAAGCACCAACTCTTGGAACCAGCTGTTTAAATATGGATTTCTGTTTCCATTTTTAACCTGTTTCTAACCTGCCAGCTTGTGCAGGGAGGTTTCAGAAGGTGAAGGGATTGAGAAAATTTTCAGGCAGCAAACAAAAACTACACCAATATTCAGCTGAAATGTTTGAGATTTTTAAGGCTTCTTGCAATGCTTTTCAGTGTTTCATTTGCAGTTTGGTAATGGATAGGGATGATGTAGCAAATTTAGAACTTAAGATTTAGTAGTAGGTTTTCAGGTTGAAGTGAAGCAAATTTATCCCTGTTTCTAGAAGTCCTTGATCCCCCTGATTTTGGGCATCAAATTATTTGCTTGCCTACAGCCCTTTCCTGCTTCTAATGCAAAGGAGGGATAAATGGAAGCAAGTAAAAGTTATTAAAACACGTGCCATGCCAAGGGCACAAACATCAATTAGTTTACTGAGAAAGCAGTGCAGGAGTTTTTAGCAGATTACAAGCAGTTTAGATGTCCTTATTAATTTATAGAGAAATGTATACACATACACAGAGAAACTCAGCTAAAAGAGTGATATGGTTGCAAGTCAAATGCTAAAATCTTAGCAAATGCCAGAATTTGGATTGTCTGGGCACGATTACCTCCTTCCCCCTCCCCATGTGTAGGTATGATGACATAATTTTGGAATTTTCTCCCTCTTGAGTGGTTGGCTTCATTTTCTGGGTGCTCAGCAAGAGACACCTGGGGCCTGAAAGGCAGAAGTGCTAAGAGCTGAAGTCAACTGGCCCTGTGCTTTGAGTGGAGAAAGTCTTAGGGAAATTCTACACATGCAAAGGCTCCCACAGGTCCTCTTCCAGCTTTTACTGAAAGCTGTCATTATGATATTTTTGTCCTTTCTCCCCCTGTGCTTAAGTGCTTTTGCAAGATGGCAATAATATTGTAAAAAAATAGAATTCTCACCCTGCATAGATGTTTTGCAGAGATATGTTCATCAGAATTTGTGGCATGTTAAGATGCTGTTGGGGAAGCAACAGTAAAACTAAACCTTGGAAGTGGATTAATGTTTTTTCTGTGTTCAGTGTAATACTTAGATCTCACTAGTATGAGATCTGAGGCAAGAGCACTGAATGGAGTAGGATAAGAAGCAGAAAGGTTAAAAAGGCTAAAAAGGTAAAAAACTGCCCCCCTATTGACTGGCTGAAGCAGGAATCGTTACAGAAAAAAAGCCCTATATGTTATCATGCAATTAAAATTGTATCATCCTACATATTCAAGAGGGCTAATTAAGAATGCCCAAGAAATCTGCATTCTGACTGCCCAATGTTGCTTGGCTTTGCAACCCAAATGTTTATTTGACATAATTTATACATATATATTGCACATTGTTTAATACCAATGTATGCATCCTTACACATGTTCCTAGTACATACATTCACTTTTGTGTTAAGTATGGTTATGCATAGGTACATTTGACTGAACATACACATACATTAAGAATAACGAGAAATGCTTCAGCATTCATTTTTCCTGTATTTTATTTAAAGGTGACAAAGATAGCATTTAGTGTACATTTACTGGAGAATCTGTGAACATTTACACATAGTTATTCATTTCCACATGTGCCCACTAAGACTGCAACAAATTTCCAGGGAAATGAAGAAATTTGTGTAGTTTCTGAACATGCATAGCCTTTCCCTTTTAAGAGCATACCTAATATTAGGAAGTTTAGAGAAATAACTTTTAGCTCCTCACATCACAGTAGTAGGAGTTTTCTAGTTACATTTGGCAAACAGAGATGCTACCAGCACCAGTAGCAGTGTTACACCCTGTTCAAAAGAGAACAGGGTGTAACACTATCAGAACTGAAATGTCTATTAAAGGAACCACATGAAAAAGAGCTAGTAATGAAGATGTGTATGACTGCCACGCAAGGCTTCTCCTTTGTAGATATAACAGGACTTTGCAAGGAGGCCAGTTTTGGTATGCCTATTTACCACACAGAGGCTGACAGATAGACCCACTCACTGCAGATCACTCAGTAGACCAGCAGCTTAGGGAAGATAGGGCAGGATTTAGAGTTTCAGCCAGGAGTCCTGCCCACTAAGGCCACCCTGACTTTTACTGTAAATAAACAAATCCTCAATGGAAATGATCATTAAATGCTTGGATAATGATGTTTGTCTACTGAAGCTGATGGAGCCATATGTGGGATTAATACAAACTGAGATAACTGGACCAAAAACCTTTTCTCCATAACTCAGTGATTGATGACTCTCCAGGCTCTAGGACGTAGCCAATCAGTCTGAACAGTGCTTGACAAAGTAAAAGTAGAGCAAATGCTTTCATCTTGGTCTTAGCTTGAACACTCCTGCTTCTGTTCCAGACCAGAAGAGGTCTTGTCTGTCTAAAAGCCTGTCTTTTTTTCCCAACTATAGAAGTTACCCTAATAAGAGTATGACCTCTCCCTGCAAATCTGTTTTTTTTTCATCTGGGTGTAAGTACTAACTTCCAAATGTTATCCAGCTACTAGCTCCCATGAGCCTGCTCTATGCCTGGTCTTTGCCTTGGCCACCACAATCACTTGCAATAGGTGGTACAGGGGTAAGCCCTGTGAATGCATGACCAACTCCCTGGCAACTGCAGAAGAAATGCCCAGGTGTGCTGAATTGGATCAGATATTCACAGACAGCACAGATGATCTCAGAAAGTCAGACCCTGCATTTCTGCAGTGCTGGACTATTTAATACCTACTTGGACTTTCCAGGGCTTTAAACCACTGTATTTATTTTTACAGCATATAAAAACATACCAGGCACATTCAAGACAAACTAGAATACTAGAACAAATAATTGCATCTGAGAGGACTACACAAGACATTGGCTTAGGGTTTTAATTCTTGAGATGGATACTGTTTTGCCATTTTTGGATTGTCAGTTTTAGGCAGTCAGCACTGGTACTGCTCAAATAGATTATTAAATAGCTGATTGGGGGGATTTATGTAGTTATTGGTCTCTGCTCTGCTAATACAAGTAGCACCAAGTAAACCGCAGGCAGCAAGTTTTGCATTCTTCTTCAGTGGAGGATTTACACCTCCTCAGACCTGTGCCTCTGAAGCTAAGAAGTTGCAGATTCTGTGTATTGTTCTTAGAATTGACAGCTATACTGAATTAGACTGATAGCTCTGGTTTTAATCCTGGGTAGGTACAAACAATCCGTTTGTTAATGACACAGCTTTAAATTTGCAATTTAATTAGCATCACAATTATATATTTTATTGACTGAGTCAGTGATATATGAGAAGCTAGTGGGTTATTATATGGGTTCTTATATCAGCATTGACATTCCTTCAGTTCATGAGAAGGATCAGCCATGCATATGATACATTCAATAAAATCAAGTGTCTTCACAAAAAGCAGACTCTATATTTGCAACTATGAAATATCAGAAACCACTATATCAGTGGTTTATATTTACAACTGTTCAAAATAACTTTGGTGCCTCTGTTACAAAAGAACTACAAACTGAACAAGGACAAATGCATTGTATTTATATTGGCAAAAGCCTGGACCAAACAAGTTGAATACTGTTGGCATTATCCTAAGTAGGAGCTAAAACACTGTCTTTCCTTTATGAATGTGTTCTTTCCATCACTAGCAAAATATGCAACAAGCAAGGGAAGACATAGTTTTTCAAATAGGACTGCCTGACATTCCACATTTTTGAAAATCTATGATTTGCAATCTGGCTGAATGACCTATTTTTCATATAATGTCATTTTTTGAAATATGTCCAGTTTTTAACTTTCATCTTTTGACTGCCCTTTGAAGCAAGAAGAGAATTAATTCATCAGTGGATCTGTGGGATGTGAGACTGGATGTACATTGGGCACATGTTAGTCATCTCAGATGAAAATATTCTTGCATTAGGGCTCTCCTTGGCAATAGGCAGCTGCCTTCTAAAATGTATTTCATTTTGCCAAAGCAAGGAATACTATTCATACATCAATACTGAGGAAAAATCCCACAGGTGAACAGAACTTGCTCTAAGCTCCATGAAACAGGCAACAAATTTCAGATGAGAATTTCATGTGAGCTGGAGCTTGCAAGTGTATTTGCAGTCAAGAATCATATGTATGCAAGGTACGACTGCTCACTACCCAGAAAAATACTTAAATGTGCATTGGAGGAATATAACAAAGGTCCAGGTCATCCCTGTGAAGTTCCCCATCCCTGTTAAGAACACTCCCAAAATGCCATCTTATGAACTAGCACAGTGAGTTGTGCTTTCCAGTGGCCATCAGATGGAAAGAGAACATTAGAAAAAGAAATTAGAGAATTGATGAATGAATTTCTGGAACCATATTATGGTCACAACACCTATAAAACTTGAACAGAAGTATATGATGTCCTTCCTTCACTTTCCACAAACATGATTTTAATCATCTGAAAAAAATGGTCTGTCTGTATGTTCCTTGACTGCAGTTCTGCAAGAGCAAGAAAAAAATCATGGTTCTACAAGATCAGACTGCCTAGCATTTTCAAATTCCCTTGATTTTGTTATCTTTGTTATCTTTTGTCATGTTTTGTTATCGAAGTGCTGTGGTGCTCTTATGCAAAAGAGAAGCTTTTTTAAAATACAGGCTGTAGGAATCATACTACTTTTACCAGAGTCAAGTATACTGACTGAGTAACTTTAAAAAACAATTGTTCTAAAATTTATGCATAAACTAATATAATGCTTGACACATATATCATTTTAATTCAGAAGACTGCAGGGCAGTTCTCCATGGGATTAACTTATTTAGCCTAACATCTTCCACAGTAAGTAGACTAGTAATGATACATCAGTTTTAAAAGTGCAAGACTAAGGGAAAAATCCTAATTTTCTTGATTCTTGTGAAACCAAGAACATCTCCCATATCTCTGACAAACCTAAGAAGGGTTTTCTGATCTCATCCCTTATTCTGCAATGCAAATTTTCAAGACTTCACCTCTCATCCCATAAAGGGCAAGTTTTATTAGCAGCCATTACAACCAGATCCCCAGAGTCCTCCTCTCAGGCTTCAGCTATCCTTGTACAAGCACAATGAAGGAAATACATATTTCACCCCAAAAACAAACACTTAGCCTGGCTGACTGAGAGGAGTCATTTAGTTCAGAAAATTTATTTTGCCTACAGCATAGGCCGTGCCTGTGCTATTGCCACTTAAAAATTTGTCCTGAAATTTACTACACTTCCCTCTTAAAACAAGCACACCGTAAGTAATTTTTACTCAACATTTCTTCTCAAAGCTCTCCTTAACAATTACCACATTCAATTACTCCTGGTCAGGGGATTCTGAGGTCCCCAGTATATGATTTCTCATAATCATCTCTTGATCTAGGGTTACACCGCTCAGCTCCTGTCCCTATGCCTCTTCCTGACTTGTGTTCACAGTCAGATTTCTTTTTGGTACATTATGAAGACAGATCTTATTTTTCCATTTTGTGACAAATGATAGACTAACAGAGCCAAATGGCAAGAAAATGTCACAGAAAAATTTGTTTTACTGTAGGATTTCACTAAGCTCTTCATAGCCCTGACTGCAAACCTTTGCACTGGTTTGAATGTTAGGATCGCTGCTTCAGAATACAGTAATTTCTTTACCAATTAAAATGGAAAGCTGCTTCTGACTCTTCAGGGAAGCATTTCTCTAACCCAAGAAACTGATTTTCCAGTTCCTTGGCCTGAACACAGTTTTCAGTTGTGGTGAGAGTCTAAGAATTCAAAGTGTCCCTTGTTTTTAGTTTCTGGTCGGTCTAGATCAGATGTGGATTTTTCTCTCCTCTTTTGGACTGTTGCAACATCACACTGGTTGAAAGCATTTTTCAGTCCCCAGAGAACGAAACTGCAAAGTACCCCACTGGACTCGTCACCTCTTCTAGCTGACTCTCTTTTCTCCTCTCTTTCCCTCTTCAAAGTTCATGTTCAATTCTATTGTGCTTGAAAATATTCCAGTTGGAAGATGTAACACAAAAAGAAAAGTGCAGAAGTTTCCTTTCCTTGGCCATGGTTGGGCCTTCAAATAAAAATGCCAAAATGAAATAATGTTTGAACAGCAGAAACTTTACAGTAGCATTTACAGACCTCCAGCTCCCAAACCAAACAGTATAACTTTAAAATATCCTGCTCCAGTCTAACTGCAGTTAACCTTGAGGAAGAAAAAGATGGAGACCCTTTATTTCTGTGGATGAAGAAGGGAGCTGCTAAACCATGCAGATTTTCACAGCCTCTGAAACCTGTGAGGATTTGTTCCTGCTGTGCTGCTGAAGGAAATCATGTCATGCCAGCAGTGTGAAATCACTCCTGCCCTGGGAAAGGGCACTGAGACACGTGGCAAACTTCTGGATAGGGCCTGCTCAAGTCATTTTCAAACACTCAGATCATGCAATAGTGTTAAATCACAAAAACTTAAGTGTGCTAATGAAAACCAGTCCCCATAAGCTATGGCATGAGCAGCAATTGTAGAACAAAAGCTGCTTTCACATTAAACACACACACACAGATGAAGTATCTGGCACTTACACTGCACCTGATACAGAGGTCAGTCACGGTTGCCTCAGCAGGGCACTAGGTACTTAAAACCTTAAGTACAACATAGACCAAGTAAATTCTGTGAGATTGTTACTTCTGACATATAGGGGACTAAGACTTCACTCATAGACTCATTTATTCCAAGTGCAAATGACTTTGGACTCCACTGCCCACCTCTCCTATTTTCCATTGTGTTTTTGCAGAAGCAAGATTACAAAATCTGACTGTTGTAGAAGAAATTAATTCTCCATTTCCATATTGTATCTCTGCTCATGCAGCCATACTAATATGGCTTAGGTCAAATTCTCCAGCCCTGACTCTGGGTTTAACTTCTCTTTCAGGTATTAGCATGAGTTCGGGCCTTTCAGAGTTTTTCCTTTGTTTTTGAACATGAAATAAATTTTCAGTTCAAGTCCCAGAAATTATCTGAATGGCCACACAGTTTTTTGTATGACCATGGTTTAACTTTTAGTGCCACCTTTCCCACAGATCTCCCCATCTCAGTTCTATGGCATTCTATGAATAAAACCCAATGCTTAAGATGTAGCATATGCTTTTGAAATATCTGACAGCATGAATCTCTACATTCACACAGAAACCTCAACCAACAGAAATGGAGACCAGGCTTCTAATATATTAAAAGTGGAAAGGATAATTGGAAAAAACAACTATAAACTATATATTCACAACCAATTACCACAGCAAATAGACAAAAACTCCCTCTCTTTGTTTCCTTGACATACACATGCATACATTTCTCTCAGCACTTTAAAAATAACCATTAGTCATATGGCAAATGCATTTTACATGAGCAAGGATTAATTTCAACATTTTTCTTAGGAAAAAGCAGGCAAAAATACTTTATTAAAAGATTTTAAACTACAAAAGAAGTGCTGGGTCAGGGCTCGATGAGTGTATGCTTATTACTTTTATAGGCACTAAACAGACCCCACTGAATTCTGTTTCCCACTGACATCACTTCACCTTAGTCACTGGTGTTAGCCATGACTTGCATCAGTGTATGTGAAAAAGGAATTCCCTCTGACAGTTTTGAACTTGCCATACTTTAATTTCATTTTCAATTTAATGTTTTTGTTCTACCACACTGGAAAATGTGAAACTTCCACTTCTAGACACTCAGTTGCAGGGTATCCAAGCGAGCAACACCTTTTCATGGTAGAGAAAACACGGCATCAGCACATCAGCCTCTTGCCCAAAGTCACTCCTGAAATAGCTGCAGATGACAGAATAAAATCCTGATCTCCTGCTTTCTAAACTGATATTCAGCTGCCGCTTCCCCTGAGGCATGTGATCAGGGCTGCTTTGGAGGTGCTCAGTCCTCATTCTGTCAAACCAGCTCTTAAGAAACACAGCCCGTTTCCCCCAGCTGCTTGTTGCAACCTGTTGGGAGAGCACCCAGCTCCCGGCACTGCTGTCCCCAGGGCTGGGAACCCCCTGCCCACACACACCCCGTTCTGACCCCAGCCTTCACCTCCCTGCCTCCACAGCTCCTGCACCCCTCTGCCCACCCTGGCTGCCTCTCACCTCCATTCCCATCCTGCCCACCCCTGTTCTGCTCAGGGTCACACTTCAAAGTCTCCTGCGCCCCCGGGAAGGCCTCTTCCTTCCTCCTGGCCCCTCTCCAGCCTCCCTGGCATTTGGTCTTCCCAAAGCAGATATCAAAATTCCCCTACTTGCAATCTGGGCCTTTCTGCATGCCAGGAGCCCTACCCACCTGCAGATACCTCAGACACAGAAATGCCCTCTGATTTGGATTCTCAGATGAACTTCTAGTTTTTTTGGAGAACTTAGGTTGTAAGATTATTAATTTAAAAAAATAAAATAAATAAAAGAAGCCAAAAACCAACCTCCATCACCCAAGTTCACAATTGCTATGGCTAAAACCCACATTGATCTGTTGCAGCTTGGAGGATCAGGTATGTTTTTCTGTGCTTAAGCTCAACAGACTTCAGTAGGTTCAGACGTCCAAACAGGCAGACTGCACCTGCAGTTGGGGTACATGGGAAGATTACGCTGCACCACAACCACTCACTGGAATATGCTGCTTTTTTCCCACTTCACAGTTCAGACTCATCAGAAAAATCATTTCTGTGGCTACTTTATATCTGTCCCTCTTTGGAAAACAGATGCTTTGAAGTGCCATACAATGCCTGCCTGTAAATTAAAAACCTTCCTTTTCTCCCAAAACACACAAAACAGCAGAGGGACTGCCAAGTCCCTCTCCTGCAAGCTCTTGGAAGCTCTTAGCTGCAGACAGGAGGGCTAAGTCAGGAGAACCATATGAAAGCAGATAAAATAAGCTGGGTTGTGCTGCCTCATGATCCTTTACTTGAAGCAGCACCTCTGCGTTTTTTTTTTTTTTTTTTCTCTTTTTTAGCAGAACAAAAGAAAGAAGTTGCTGGCTTCAGCCCCTATGCCCTTCCACTGTAACACAGCTCACAGCTGTGAATTTACATGTGTTAACTTGGGATGCCACAAACCAGGCAGCAATGAGGTTGTCATCCTGATCTGAGGAAACACAACATGCCTACACGCCAACGAATTTACTGCAAGCGAAGCATTTTGCTGTGATAATTCAAAGCACATTATGTTTCATTGGTTGACTCTTCCATCTATAGCCAGATCACAACAGCCAGCAATGCTTGAGTAATATTCTGTCAAAAAGGTGCAGCTCCATCAAATCTTGGTCTTTTGCAAAATGGTGCCACTTTCTCTGTGGAAGTGAGAAAATTAAAAAAAAGAAACCAAGATGAATAACAGTCCTGGAAACATTAAAATGGTCTGTTCTCACATTTTCTGAGTGGATTTTACTGGGGCCTTCCATTAAAAAGTACTTCTTGGATTTTTTACTTTTAGACTACTTTAAAATATGAGGTAAAGCAAAGTAAAAATGAAAGTTTTCAGTCTTGTTAAAATAAAGAAATTTTCAGTAACCAGACTGGAAAATAAGGCAAAATTTTACTTAAGGTGGAGTGTGTCAGTACATTGAAGTCTTCTTTCAGGCTGGTACAAAATTATATTTTGAAATTTGAAATTTCACAGCCCTGCATGAAGAAGTGATTCCTTCTGGGCCTAACTTTAAAGCAGTCACTGCCTAAGGGATGCAGTCATACTTGAGTGGCAATTTTAAAATCTGATATTAAAGCAACATAGAAGCACACACTGGGTTGGGGATAAGGATGCCTTTCATCACCATAATGACAAGATGCTCTTCCTGTGATCTGAGATTCCCTCTCTTAAGACTTTAGGCTAATAATTTCTTTTAGATGGGACAAACTTCAAGTCTTGCTTTCAGATCTGAGTGCCTGAGGGCAAATTTCAAATCCATGTCCTGAGTACAAGACAACAGATAGTGGTAACAAACTTGATGCACACCCAAAACACATCCCAGTACATCAAACAGGAAATTAATAAACAGGTATTTATTGCTTTTGAAGCCTGATCCTGACTCTTTACGTTTGCATGCAGAACTCAAAATGAACAGGACGAATGCATTATGAAGCCAGAAAAGTGCTACCAGTTCATCTTGATGGCTCTTGCATGGAGAAAAATTGCAGAAGCCAAGTCTGACCAGTGTCTTGGATACCATTGTCCTAGCTGCCTGTAGGGTTACGTGGTTGGATAAAACAGGAAAAATCACCTCAACAGAGGTGTTTGTTTTGGGGGTGGGTACTGGGGGTAGCGCTAAATTCAGCAGCCACAGCAGAACAAATAGAAATTGTGAGGTTTCCACTACATTAATGAAACTTCATTCAAAAGGTGGAGTGTAATGTTCTTCCAAGTTGGATAATTCTCATAAGCTGTGTGATTCAAACAGTCATGTCTCCACACCAGCTCCACACCACCTTGGGATTTATGTTTTATTTCAGTTTTCATCGGGTTGCTTATGAATGACCAATGACAAAAGAGCATGTGTGCATTTTTCTTTTTCACAGGTCCCTGTTAATGAGGACTCTGTTGCATTAAGATAGTCAAGATTGTCTCTGGCGAAATGTGTTGAACCAAGGTGTTTGTGCCTGCATAAAATTAAGCCACAAGTAAAGCATTTACTTCTGACAGCAGATTTATAATAGGAAAATCCCAGCAGGAATGAAGAGTTACAAACCCCTGTTGTAGCCTTTTTCATAAACTTCACCTTGATTTAGTATTTCAAACAAGTAGCAGGAAAGGCTAACAGCAGAGGTAATCCTATCATCTTTTCTCCAACAGCACCATTCCATCTTTTTGACTTCCTCATGCTGCTAACATGAATTCAAATCATCTGTGTTTAAAGTTAAATACAGTGATTGACAGATCTTTGTAGTCTCAGTTCATACTGAAGATTATTCTAGATACCTATCAGTTATTACTACAAGCCCTGTCTGATATTCAATACCTACAGGGAAAATTGTTTTTAACAGTGTAATGTCTGATCTATTTTGAAAGCTATTTTAAAATAAGAAACTAACTATAACCAGGTGGCTAAAATCTAGACAGGTTTTTTATAGTTTGATTTTTGGGGAGAGAAGGTTGAAGATAACTGCAGAATTGTCTTATGCTGCAGTAACAAGCATGATTCAGAGCAAATCACAGGCAAAAAAAGCATTTTGTTTTGATTCCATGACATCAATTTCTGTAAAAACACCTATTCCAATTACACAGGAAGGTTTAGGGGTTTGCTCCTACCTCTTAGAACAGACTCATGACAGTACACTCTGCTATGAAGTAATTGCTTCCTTTTATGAACACAAGCTCAGTTGCTGTGCTAGAACACTGGGATGCTGGAGAGACTTCTGGACATACTAAAAATCTTACTGTGGACACAAATGCAAAACAAATGCAGAGGTCAGACCACTCATTGTGCTCAAGGACCTGTGGGGCAGAAAGGCAGAAGGTCCTCCTCCATGAGCACCTGCTGTGCTCAGCTCCGCCAACCCCACTGCTGTGCTGAGCAGTAGCCTTGCTGCTCCAGTTACAGCACTACAGAACAGGCTGGCTTTGGACACAAGGAACATCAGCCACTTGGGTGGGAAAACACTCTGATCAATACCCTGTGCTCACAGGGAGGTAAGTGGAAGCACTGCTCTTTTACATAGGCAGCTCAGCAAAAATGGAAGGTGGAGGAGGGTGGCCAGGCAATGCCAGCTAGAGCCCATCATTGCTTCCATGAGCTGATTGCTCCACTTCAAGGCAGGCTGTTCCCTGAGTACCATTCTTCCCCATCACTCCTTTTGCCACTGAAAGATTTTGAGTAAGTTCTGGCCTCATTCTCTCAGTGCTTTCCTCCACAGAACTGAAATGTAATAGCAGGGAAAGAAGTATGAGGGAAGCAGCTCAGCACAAGCAGCAGGCAGGATGCTGCCCTCAAACTCCACCCTTTTCAGAGCTCCTATCAACATGACCGAGATCCCACAGAGATCTTTGTGAAACTTGATTAACTTTGTGCTCATGGTTAAATGAATCTGAAACTGTTAGACAAGGGCTTAACAGTGTTGCTCAGTTCAACAGTCTTTTCTGGTTTTGTGATTGGGATGTGAGGAGCAAGCACAGCTAGTATGTTTTGGCTGTAAATCATGGTAGGAAAAGAATAAACAAAACTGGGGAACTGAGCTTGTGTGTTTTGGGTTAGTTGGGATGGTTCAGGCTGCTAAAAATTCCTAGTGGCTTTTTCAAGATTGAATCTACCCCTGATTGTTGTTCTGTGTGCTTAGCAATGAAGAAGTACAGAAGAGTTGAAAATACAGACTTTATAAAGCCATACTCAGCCCCCTAAAACCAAAAGCAGCAATGGCATCAGTAAATGCATCAGTAGTTTGGCCAAAATTGGAAAGTTACGAAGATGGGCAAATTCCATCAGCAGAATGACAGCTAAAAATAATCTTGCATGGAAATGTGCATGGAAGTTCATTTTTCATGCACTGGGCAAATAAAGTCCAATTGGTTTTTGAATTCTCAGTATTACCCCATTACACTTGATGAGAGCTTGAAAGAAGATGATGATTTAAATAAAAAGATCCTACCCTGTTTGTCAAGTTGACATTTTTCCATCTGCAAATAATGAAACATAAACTACTCTGAAAGGGAGAGAGATGGAAGGGAATGTGTTCCATGGATCTGTGGAGAACCACATAGAAACATATACAGAAAAAGAAGCTGCAGCACGGAGCACTTCCTGACCTCCTCTTGGCTACAAATCTAAAAGAAGTCTCCAAGGCAAGAAGCATGAAAGAGCTTAAACAAGAAACCCTTCAGAAGTACAGCTCTTTGCTGCATGAATACCACAACACAGGGAAAATCTGCTGTGTAGGAGTACAGTCCTCCCACTTGAAAAGAGCTGGTAATGCCATCATGTCACGGAAAGATTTTCTTCATGGCTTTTGTGCATTGAAGGCATTAGCAAAGTGGGAAAAGTGTGAGCTGACAACTGTGCGAAGAGTTTCTTAATTACATTGTAAAGCATGTCTCATTTAAGCATGCAGCAGAACTAATGTTAAAAATACATGTCTTCCCATATAAATGGATGTGAAATCAGTGCAGGTTAATCTAGCAGATAGTGTGCTCCAGAGCTCTTTAAAAATGGTAAGAAGTTAAGCTTCATCAACAGCACACTAGTATTGCTACCACTCCAGCTTTTTCCTGCAGTGTTTGCTGCAGCAAGACCCACAGTCCATGGCTGGACCTTGATAAAAGTTGGTCCATGCTTCAGCATTTGGCCAAATGTTTTGTCTGTCCTGCCTGTTCATCATTTCTCAGTTCACAAACTCCCAGTTTGGGACGTGTTGATCCTTTCCTATTTAGCCATGTCTGGATGTCTGCTTGTATCTCCTATGCCATGTGGTTTCAACCAAATACACCAAACTTGCTGATGGTGGTGACATTGGAGCTCAGATTAGTGTCTTGATGTATTCCCAACCAACTGAGTTTCTCCACCTGAGGATCAGAGCTGGCTCCCAGGGGTACCAGACTGTAAGCCAACAGCCAGGCAATATGGAGCACCAAGGCATTCAGCCTTGAGCAGAGGCTCAAACTGGGAACCCTCATGACAACAGAAAGAAATAGTCCAAGTGTCAGAGATGAGAACTGAAACCAGGGCTCTGTGTTTGGGTCTGATAACTTACACAAAAGACTGTCTGAGTGACTGAATCAAAGTCTTTAGCACCTGGAATGTTAGATAAGATCTGCTGGCTTTTGAACTAGGACCACTGCCTGAAGACCATACCAGGATGATGAGCTTTGCCATTAATGCCTGACTTCCCAGATGTGCAGGAAATGAACATGCTTACTCACACTATTTCCTTTTGTTACACATTGGTGAATAGCAGCCTTTATTTCTGTGCATGTCATTTTTCTCATTTCAACTGGTATATCTGTCACTGTGCTGAGCCTGCCTAGCACTATAAGAACCAGAGAATATCCTATATAAATTAGCGACACAGACACTTGTACAAAATCCTTACATTAAATAAATGCCTGAGTACACTTCCCCCCTCCCCACCCTGTCTTGTGCATGGAATTCAGAATTAAAGGTCAGACTTGCTTTCTTTCCCTGCCTTTAGAAAACTCTAACTAGTATTATTCCCCTCCTGCCCACTGATCCTTCAAATGGCATTTTCCTTCCCTAGCATGCTTTTCAGTTTGGGAAACCATTTTTTCCTTTCCTTCTCTTGCCTTGAAAGTCCACTGTAGCATATCCAGAGCAGGAACTCTGGCTCTTTTGATGTTTGCACGAGGTTGAACGTGCACTTGCAAGCTCACACACGCACATCCAAGCACAGGGAGCTGACAGCCCTGGTGCAGATCAGCACCGCACCCTGCTTTGGGCTACGCTTTGATACAACAGCCACAGGAGCCTTGCAGCGTGGCAGCAACGAGCTGTTCCAAACATGCTTTGTGTTTTGTCTCCAGAGGAGGTGTGGTGGAAGCACAAGGGATACTTGATCATAAAATGCTGAATATTTAAGCCCTATTCCCCTCCCACCACCCCATTTGAATCAGCAATGCAGTTGGAATGAAATACAACTCGGCTTTCAAACATTTTCTCATTTAATTCAATTTACTACTAGATTGATAGCTAAACTCAAAACAGATTTTACCCCTTTTCTCTTAGATGGGGAAATAGAGATGACCAAGTTCCCTTTGAACTTGGTTTAAAATGTTTCTGTATTTCCTATTAACTAAAAGCAAACAAACAAAAGAAAGTAATTTTTAAAGTGGTATGTAGTCTATTTCCAGTACGGGATTCATTGACACAGGGTGAAGAACTCAGTCTCTCCAGGCCTAAGGGACAGGTGTTTCTACTACTGACATATCGGGTGGCTGTCTCAAAAAAAGGACAAGATCTTGAATGTACTTTTAATTTTTAGGAGCAAGCTTTCTCTACATTAAGATGTGCTTTCTCTAAGTTAAGGTGGTAGGAACTTTGATTTTGGGGGTAGGTAGCTCCAAGAGCCACCCATATACATAAGGAGAAGACATGTAGGATCACAAGAGATAAGGCTGAGAAAAGAACATACTCAGTCATCACGTGTGTAGACTTTTAGGAGGAGTAACACCAAAGTAATACTTGATCACCTATATTGGGAATGACATGAGTAAAGGGCAATAGAAATTGATAACAAAATCACAGTTTCTAATTATGCAAATGCTAAAATTCACTAGGTAGAAATTTCTAACAGTCTAAACAAGGAATAGTGAGACTTGTTTTGTGCGATCTTTCAGCAGAACGGAAGATTTAAAAGGTTGTGGACACAGGGCACACAGTTCACGTGGGAAAAGTACTTCCTCAGTCCAGCTTGGACTTGAGCTCATGCTGCCAACAGCTCTGTTCTTAAGCAGAGACATTTAATAGTCATAGATGTCAATTTCACCTCTTTCATAAAAACTCATTGCATATTAATAGTCTTTTTAAATGGGTTTTTTTTTTCAAGTCTGGTTTTGGTGACTGTCTCAAAGTTCAGATATTTCTCCAAAGTTCAGAGGACTTCATTTCAACATCTATTTTTTTCTGAAAGTACATTGGAAATACAAGAAAATCTTTCTGTTCTCAGACCTCCACGTCTTGCAGGTTTAACTTAGGGCAGTATTTAGCAGCTTGCTCACAATTTTTTTCATGGGTTTGCTCAAGTGCAAAAGGTAATAGAGGAAAATGATGAGTAGATGATCTCTTGAGGTCCCTTCTGGCCTCAAGCATTACTTGATTCTGTGAAAACTGATGAAAAATTATATTAACTGGGTCTTCAAACATAGGAGCTATTTAAATTTTGGACAGAACAAGACTTTTTATTTGAAAATTCCTATTGTCAACATTTACAAATAAAATTTAAAATTCATTTTATTAGTAAATGCATTTCTGAACAAACAAATACCCTTACAGTGTTTGTAGCTGAGGCCTCTGTTCAGTCCTTTTTGATAGCCTGAGACCAATGGACTCTCCCTGCAGCTGCAGTTACCTATATCTAGTAGGAGAGTGGAAAGGGCTGCTCTTTTACTTCTGTAATTCTTCCAGAGTCTACAATAATGAAACACATCTAGAACCTCCTTCTACATTTCATTTTCATTCAGAGGCCTATTTTACACACCCCAAGCACAGCTCTATTTCAGACCTCTCTCATCATTTCAGTGACTGCAAGTCCAGGCACAAAGCAGGCCTGCTTCTGAAGGACTGGGAGCATGTGTCAATCTGTTGCAAGGATGGAGGGCTCTGCAGAGAGATCTGGAACAGCTGGATAGATGGGCAGAGTCCAACAGGATGAAGTTCAGTAAGTCCAAGTGCCGAGTCCTGCGCTTTGGCCACAATAACCCCCTGCAATGTTATAGGCTGGGGACGGTGTGGCTGGACAGTGCCCAAGCAGAAAGGGACCTGGGGGTTCTGGTGACAGCAGCTGAACATGAGCCAGCTGTGTGCCCTGGTGGCCAAGAAGGCCAAGGGCATCCTGGCCTGGATCAGGAATAGTGTGGCCAGCAGGAGCAGGGAGCTCATTCTTCCCCTGTACTAGGCACTGCTGAGGCCACACCTCGAGTGCTGTGTCCAGTCTGGGCCCCTCAGTTTAGGAAGGACATTGAGACACCTGAGTGCATCCAGAGGAGGCAACAAGGCTGGTGAGGGGCTTGGAACACAAACCCTGTGAGGAACGACTGAGGGAGCTGGGGTTGTTTAGCCTGGAGAAAAGAAGTCTCAAAGGTGACCTTATCATTCTTCTACAACTCCCTGGAAGGTGGTTGACCAACCACCAAAGGTGGTTGGTAGCTTTCTCCAGGCAGCAACTGACAGAATGAGAGGACACAGTCTCAAGCTGCGCCAAGGGAAATATAGGTTGGATATTAGGAAAAAATTTTCATGGAAAGAATAATAAAGTACTGGAATGGTCTGCCCGGGGAGGTGGTGGAGTCACCATCCCTGGATGTGTTTAAAAGCGACTGGATGCAGTACTTGGTGCCATGGTCTAGTTGAGGTGTTAGGGCATGGGTTGATGATCTTGGAGGTCTCTTCCAACCTAGTAATTCTGTGATTCTGTGACTCAATCCTGCAATGTCTGTTTATGCTCAGTTCTGCTCTGATGTTTAAGGTCCTCCCTTTAGAAGTACTTTACAATTCAAAAGTCAGAGTGAACCATTTTCTCTTCAGAAAACTGCTCTGTCCTCACTAGCAGACCCAGACTTTCCTCCATGTGCTCAGGAATGCAATAAAACACACAAGGAGAAAAAGATCTGCTAGGAAAATAATTTAGAAATCAAAGGGTCATAATTTACCACTTAAAGTATTTTCTGGATTAAATTACTGAATGATAATGAAAGATAAGAGATTAATGACAACCTGGTCCAAAGACCTCTATTTATACCCAGGCCAAACAAAATGGTAGGCAGGTGCAGTGTATCCCTGAATCCATAGAGGACTTCTGTCTGCCCCTCACTTTTCAATCCCATTAAAGTTATTATACATGCTTTTGTAAAAGACAAAAATTATTTCCCAGAATTAACAACAAATGTATTTTATCTTTAGTATTTACCTCTATCAATTACGTTTTCTGGCAGAACTATAAAACAATGCGGGGCAAAAAATCTCAATCCATTCTAAGTAGAAATCCCTGCAAAATTGCTTTCATCTTTGTTTAGAGGAAATACAGACAGACTATTAAAATATATTCTATTCTTGTTGTTTTTTCTTTCTTCCTGGTGTGAACAATCATCTGAGATTTTTTTACTTTTTTAAGAATTTGAGAAATTTTTATTTTGTTCTGTTTTGCCACGGCAGTGTCATCACAAAATTGCCAGAACAGAAAACTTAAGCACAACAGTGAATCATTTCTAGAAAAGTCCCCAACATTTATTTCCTGCCTCCAAACAGTTCTTTAAAGTTCATGTTAATGCCTTTTCTAGCTCCTGTTCCAAAGGTTCTTCTATTCTTATACAACTTTTTATTGCATATTCGTAGTTTGTTATGCTACTTGTTCTGTTACAAATAGAAAAACCCCAACAAACCAATTTTCTGGCAAACAGGTTTGTTCATTTATGAATTCTTTTAAAAATGGGAAGGTTGGAGAGGGAGGGGGAAAAGATGCCCTATTAGAAACTTATGGCATCAAATAGTTATTTTATTTGCCATAACTTAAAGTTCGTTGTGATAAAGAACCACACCAAATGTACCAACAAAGATCAGAAGACTGAATGAACACAATGGACTTTCCAAGCTAAATCATAAACTATGGCACATTTATTACAGTCTTCAAGTTTTTAGGAAGATTAATGACTAGAGAAATGAATGATACCAAGAAATGGTCTTAAGAACTTCTATGAATCAAATTCTGTCTGATGGCAAGAAACAATTGCTACCTGAAAGCTGTTCACCAGAGTATACAAAGTACGAAGGTGAATTTAGTCTAATTCCCAATATACAACACAAAAAACATACTTCAATAATATGCCATACGTCGAAGCACGGTGAGCCAGGATAGACATAAAGAGTAGCAGACATTTAGGTAAAAACTAGTTTGTCAAAGAACTTTGATGAAATGAAGCTTTTGGTACAGAAAGGGCATCATCTTAAGGCAATTGCAGGATACCTGCAATTTTAAAACTCTCAATACAACAAATTTTAGTGATTCCCTCTGCAAGTGACATAGTGCAAATGCAGCAGACATCAAAGTGAAGCCCTATAGAGGGGAACACAGTTTAAACCACTAAAAAGAGTGGGAGGAAAGGAAAGAATGGGAGCTCAGCTCTATAAGCCATTTTTAGGCCAAACCCTAGAAAATCAACTGGAAAGGCTGCATGCTCAGCACTTTGGGTAACCAGGCTATTTGTTTAAGTGCCTGTATACAGATTTATGAGCCAAAGTTTCAGCTCTTTATAAATCTTTAAGCACAATGGCAGAGGGTTAATATTTCACAAGTTCTCATTTCTTAATTACAGTAAAAAAGATTAGGTGTAAATCTACATTGTAGAGAAGATTTTCAGAAGACCTCAATACCAAACAATTCCCAGTATGGCCACCTGGCCCGTAGAGAATCAATTACAATGTCTACTTATCTTAGACCTAAATAAGACCTAAATGTATTTACAGCCATGACCATAAGACTCTCTCTCTAAATGCACTAAAACAGGTGATTTCTGTGCCTACTGCTAATAGACAGGCTGTGTAAGTCCTGCCCCATCTTTAAGGTCTCAGCTCTGCCCTTTCATCTCAAGTGAATTTCCTATCACATGGTGGTTTTCCAATTCTTACTTCATCTCAAAACTGCCATTGCTATGTGAGAGCCAAAAGGGCTGCAGAAGACACAGGTGTGCCAGAGGTGACCTAGACAGGTTGCTTCTCCCCAGACCCGTCAATTGTCCACCAGACCACTCTTCCTATTGGAATCCATGGTCTTCAACATATCCCCACATCAGGGCCAGGTTCAAATACTGGGTGCTGCTCACACAACTTTTCTCAGAGGAGGCCATGTCCCCATTTTCCTAAGGACCACTGCTTTCTAAACAAATGTGTCGCTGAAAGAAGTCTTGAGGAGAGGGGTGGAGAAAGGAACTGGGGTGGGGGGAGAAACCAAGATGAGGGGGATTGACTAAAACCAACCTAAGGAATATTTTTCTTATTCCAGCATGAAATGTTGACAGAATTAAATGTGGGATTAAAAAAACCAACCTTCTAACACACGGTTTCATGTTACCTCCGCAAGAGTTTTGATTCCACTTATGAGACTTCCCGAATGAAAATGCTGGCTGTGTGCCTGCCTCAAAAATACATTTTTTCCTCAGCAGAGTGGGTTTGCCAGTTGTCAATGCCATTTCTCTGCTAGCCAGCAAAATACGTTCATACTCACAGCAGGCAATTACCATTCTTTTCTCTACTGGTAAGGGGCATGACTTCACTCCTAAGCTGAAGATCCCTGGATCCTTTCTGTATTGCACAGTCTAGTCAGCCAGTGTAATTAACCCTTAAAGCAAATGTAATAATTATTTCCTTTCTTTTTAAAGCAAGTCTAAATGTTTTCATCTGAGAATGGTTTTACAAAGAGGTAAATCTGTTTTACACGTTTGTGGCCTGTTCCAAGGGCCATCAGTTGCTGGGAACAGAAGCGCCACTGGAGTGAGGCTGCCTTGCACCACGGCTTGAAAACTTCTGTTACAGGCTCTGAAAACACAAAAACACCAGCAATTGGATCCAAAACTTCTTGAAGTTAATGGGAGCCTTTTAATTAGTTTCAGTGTCTTTGGGGAAAACCCTCAGGGCAAATATTCCTTTTTGAAACTTGTTCTCCAACTCGTGGGGCCGGGAGGTGGTATTTTTCATGCATACACAACAGTGCGGCAAATGCTCCCAAAGCACTCCTATTGCACGCCCCGAACCGTACGGGGAAAAGAAGGAAAAAAACCCCAGAGGTCTCTGGATTACAAGTCTGATTTGCTTTGTCTGATAAGAGCAATATTATGCCAGTGAACAGTGAATGTGATAGTGATAATAGAGCTGGACACCACACTCTGAGTCAATGTGGCAAATTACTCTTGGGGTGCTGCTCAATGTGAGTAAAGCATAGCATGCAAACCACTGAAAGGGGCCTCAGTTATATAAAGGAAAAAAAGGTAAAAAGAAAAATTCAGGGTCTTTATATGAAGGCAATTGTGAATTCAGCTGCACAAACCAGCTGCTTAAAAATGCCAGGCAGAAAGATTTGCTACAATCAGGCAGATCTTCCATATCACAGCTGGGAAGTTTGGGGACCAAACCACAGACATCCACGTTAATTTACAGAATGCATGGATTACATTTTTCCTTGTCAAGCAGAAGCACTATTTCTTATTTCTGCTACTATATAGCACACGCTCCAAAGCCAGCATTGTGCTGCAGACAGAAAGGCATACCTTAGTCACACTACAAAATATATGTATCACAGCTTTTTGCCCAAAGGAACAAAGCTATCAGCTCTACCCCACATTCACACCACAACAAATGGGATCAGGACTGGCACCACAATACATGGGGTGCGACTTTTCAGACCAAATATGGTCCTGAAGTTATGTAGAACAACCTGTTTGTACCAGAAAATGCAGACAGCTTCTTAAGGGTTACATTTCCTTTTTACATACTTCTACATCAAAACCATATTGCAGCAGATTCAAACACATCCTACAAAAACAGGCAGCATAACTCTTATATTGAACTCCAGCCCAGTTTTAATTGACTGCCAGCTCTCAGCCACTTCCTAAAGCTCCAGATAGCCAATACCAATGTTGTAACTTCTAAATGTGTGCTTCTGTCAGCTGGAGACAAACTCTAAGGGCTTCAGCTTGCTTTTTGAAATATAAACATGGTATCTTAAATCCCACAGTGGAACCCCACCTTTGACACATTTCTGAGGGGAAAAAATTTAAGGAAGGCGGCAGGGAAGCAGTTGCTTATTAAGAGGATATCCTTGAAGTATAAACAACCCAATATTTTCATCATTCATTGACAAATAATTTACAGTGCTGCTGGTGAAATCCCTTAGAAAGCTCTTCAGGCACTGGCAACAGGGCAGACTGATAAGCATTTTTAATTAATGCCACTGTAATAATATGTTCCATATACTTACAATGGCATTTGCATGCTGATCATTAACAGCAAAATGGTTTTCAGAGCACGCTACAGTTTGCAAAAGCATGAGTCTACAAAACTCAGAAGGAGCAGACTTGGGCAAGAGAAATGTTTAATCACAGGAATTTAGGTGAACATTACACATTGTACATTGCCACAGCAAGAACTGGCTGACAGTGCACAGACATTTTGTCCTAGCTAGGTGTCTCAGAGCATTTCTAGGCTTTCCATGCCAGAGGGAGTTAAGGGAGCAAGCCAGTTTATGAAGTAATTTGGAGGCTTTTGAGTCCCTCCCTTCTTAAAATGGTTATTCCCCATTTTGAGTGTCCATATTTTTCCAATTCACACTTCCTCTGCAGAACCTTCTCAGGGAAATGGTCAACAACATTGCATCCCTTCCTTTCAAGTCACAGTAAATCTTTAGGCAGTGCCCAGAGACTAAGACAGCAATGCCAAGGTCTGGAGGACTCTCAGTGTGCTAGCAGTAGCACACAACAAGAAGCAACACTAGTTTCCTTTATTTATAGGATTGTCTGAAAGGTTTCAAAAGTGCTGTGAAAAACATAGTGTCACTTCCTGAAGCAGGCATAAAGACATATGAAAACATGTTTTTTCCAGCCAGCCAGAGAATGTGGTTTTGGTAGCAGCGAGGAAGCCGCCTCTGTCACTCTGGAAACGTGTTTAAAAGAAAGCTGAGTTCCAGTCCTGGCTCCCAGAGTAAGGGGAGTGGTGATTTAGTAATTATTTCTCTTGCTCATTATAGCATCTCATGCCTGTAAAGCTTGCAGAATATTGGCACTATCCCAAAACATCTCCAGTGCTGATAAGGCATCTCAAAGCACCAGAATGTAATGATGCATCACCACCTCCCCACACAGCAACATGACATGAACATCACTGAAGAACAAGACAGTGACTTTATCACTGAGTAATTTAATTGATGACTTGAGCTCTAAATAGCCACTTCCCTTACCTCCTCAGCTGCATCCCTACTTCTAAAGATGTCATCCACACTGAACTAGCACTTACCATTGTGATACTGATTGATGCTTCATGGCAGCAAGTAAAAGGAAAGAGCTCTAGTGGAAGTTCATTAACTTTAAGCTAATGCATTTCATGGTAAACAAGAAACTGAATCACTGGGGGAGGGAGAACAGCTTTGATTAACAGGAGTTGATCTGTAAAACAGCAGGAATGACCAAAAGACAGAGCAAAGATTGAAACAGAGGAAGACGGAGAAGCTAGAAGAATGGAAGAGAATACTGTCTCAGTGCACGGCTGGCAACACAAAACCCCCAGGAGGTAGGTTCCCTAAGTACATATTAGATAAAGTAGGATGTCTGCCCCATGCATGGCTAGGGTGTTCATTTATTTTATTCCTTTTCAGAAAAGAAAATACACAAAGAAGCTGACCTAGATACGAAACCATGTCAGTTTATTTCACATACTCTGACTCCCATGGTCTTTTTGGTCACCAGCAGTTTCAAGATAACTTGAGTGATCAAGTTTCTGCTCAGCCTGAAGAGAAGCTGGGTTCCCACCTCACTGTTCATCAAACTTCATGGCTGTATTGGTTTCTCCACGAGCACATTCACTGATGGAGTTAATTTGCCTTTCCCACCCAGTCATACTCCAAAACTGCTTTCTCTACTCATGCCTTGGACAGACTCACTTTGTCCCTTTGTAATATCTACATCCTGCATTCAAATGCTTGGTTAAAACACTCCTACATGGTCCAAACCAAAACAAAACTTGTGACTCTCTCCATATTTCTAGGTGTCATTACATACCAACACTGAAGTCTCTTACATCTCCTGGACACAGGGAATGCAAGAAAATTCCCACAGCTGAGCAACTTAGAACTGCACAGGCTTCTAAAGTTCCTCCAGATTTCTTCACTCAGTCTCTAAACAGAGTAGGGATGTGGAACATGTTGGTACTTGAAGCTTAGAACTACCTCTTGGTTATATAGTTGATTATGTAGGACTCTGTTGGCTGACATACACAAAAGCTAGGGCATTCCAGTAAAAAAAAAAAGTAAAAAAAGTAAAATAAACAGAAAGACCTACTGCCACAACGTGGCAGGAGCTAGGAATGATGAGAAACAAGGTCCTCTGGCTTCATGTGTGGCATTTACAATATGGAAAACTCAATGCCACACATGAAGTACAGTAAAAGTAACAGAAACAACAAAGTAGTTCTTGGTTTCCTTATTTAAACACTTCAACTACAGCTGGAAGCTCCCCTTCTGCAAAAGCAACTCAGTCAGCACAAGCCCTCTGAACTTTTTCACTCGACTTGCCTGGTAGAAAAAATATAGTTTCTTGCTTCTCTGTAACTGAATTTTTAAAAGTATGTGTGTGTATTTAGTGAGGTTGTTGAATTATGGAGACCAGAGCTACACCCGGCAGATACTCCTAAAAAAAAAGAAAAGGCTTTTGTGCATTTTGATTGGAATGACTGCTAAAAATACTCCAATGCAGCTGTTTCATTTGCTATAGCTCAAATGCTAGTTTTACACTTTTAATTGCTACTATACAAAATTCTTTGATTGCATTTGATGAAATTAAGATTTCCAGGGTTTAGTGATTAAACCTGGGGAAGAAAATGTAACCACACTCTAGTTAAAATGTAAATTGTCTGTGCTGGGAAACCTAGGTAAAAACCTATTCAGATAGTTGTCAGAGCATTAGTTATACCTAGCTTGATAAACTTCTCAAAAAATGATTGTTCTACAGTCCCTAAAGGGTCAAAAAATGTATCATGTGTCTCTTATTAGAAAACCTATATTACACTGCATTTGCATAATTTTGCACTTGTTTCTGAGGATGAAATGCCTCCCTGAAACAGAAAATGTCACATTTTCAAAGACCCAAGATAGCCTGGTTTAGGTACAGGTAATTTTGTGGGTGCAGTTTTTACGCACTGGCCCTCAGGCAAGCAAACACTGGGATTCACATGGACAAAACCTATACACTGGGAGTGCACGAGTATCATGTGTATAAATAAGAGGGATGTTTACAAGAACACACAGAGCTTAGTGGTTGGGGTGTTTTGCTATGCATACAGACACACAGGGTTTGAGCTCGCCTGGACTGATGCCGAAAGCCACCCGCGTTTAACCACATGTTCTTTTGTGTGTTGTACCTTGACCACCTCAAGGCAAGAGACTCCTGAGGAGAGAGTGAAGTTTCCACCTTAGGACATCAGAGCTCTCACTGTATGATCACCATTCAACTACTTTTTCCTTGTATAAGATGCATGCCACAGCCCTTCTCTCTCTAAAATTTGAAGTGCTTCAGATTGTTTAGTCTTACTGTAATGATGCTGTAGCAGTTGTGCACCTCATCTATTTCCTCTATCTGGCATAGGTGACTGTTATGTCAATATCTGGGATAATGAGGCTGGTGTTCAGATTATCCTCTGGGAACCTGAGTCTATCACGCCAGACAGTATTACTCAAGCATAGTTCTGTCAACAAACTAAATATATATTGTTCTTCCAAACAAGAGCAAGCCATATGAAAGAGAAAGCTGAAGCGCCAAGGATAAAATACAGTGGGTGTTATTGGAAGCATGCACCACAGGAGCATTTACTCTCACAAAGTCAATAAGAAATACAGCAATGACTATAGCACGCTGCTATCTATTGCAGAATACGAGTCTTTGTGTAAATGCACCCCAAATACTGGACTTTGCTGCTGAATAAAAACTGTGCACCTACTTCACAAGCTGCACAGGGACACAAGGAATCTAATATAAGTCTCTGCTCCTATGCATGCATGCAGTAGGCTGTACTTAATTCAGGCACGCCATTTTTTTTTATGCTGTTACATTTTTACCTAGTAATTATAATACAAAGGCACACAGGGAAAGGACAAGCACACAAAGCACACTCTCTTTCCATTTTCTTCCTCACTGCAAAAATGCCAGCATTTGAGATGATGTCTGACTGAATCTTATGGTACTAAATTCTACCTTCTTTTAGGAATCTAGTACATTTTTGCACCATGGAATTTTACTTAACCAAAATATTTTATGTCAGGCACAACTCCTGAGCACTATTGTCTAGTGTATAAACTCTAACCATACTTACATACATCTGAAAAAGCTTTATAAAGTCATTTCTTACAGTACCCCAAATGAAAGAAGCATGAAATCCTATATTCATGTCAGTATGTCAGTTGTGCAGCTCCCATGATTACAGTAGAGGTGGCATGTACATCTGGGGTTTTTTTGGTTGATATTGGGGGTTTTTTTGCTTTTGTTTAGTTCGAGGGGGGTTTTGGCGTGAGGGTAGGAGAGGGGGCTTAGGATGGGCAACAAGGAAAAGTATTCATTTTGCATGAATACTTGCAGAAAGAATTTGACTAGTTTCCTAGCCCAGAAATATGAAAGAGGTGCTGTGGCAAAGATTCAGTGCAAGACTGGGGTCGAAACACAGACGTATAAACTCTGTCTCTGGCAAGGAGTGCCTGTATGGCATATTACTAAGGGCAGGAAGGGGATAACTGTGGGACAAGAGTTCCCATACATGCCAAAATTCCCCATGCAGCCAGATGCCTGTGCATCATCTATGCTGCAACATGTGCTTGTGTATGACCCAGAATGTGAAAGAGGTGACGCCTGAGCTCCCTTAACCCTGTAATAGAGCACCCTGGATATGTCCCACAGTGCACTCTATGAATAGTGGGAACACGGGTAGGGAAGAGGGCTGCGCTCTATGACTCAGTCCGAGCCCCATGTGCCTACACACAGCATAGGTGTAGCCAGCATGGTTTCAGAGAAGTCCTACACTTTCTTTGCATTGCTTTCCCTGCTACAGAGCATATAGGAAAAGCCTGACTTGTCTACTTCCTGAGTGCATAGCCATGGCTAGAGTATTTTCAGGAAACCACACCGTAAGTATTTCCCCTATATGTTACTAGAAATGGCACCTGTATTAGGCAGTAAAAACACGTACATTGATTTTGCTACATCCTCTGGCACTGATGCATTCAGGCTCTCAAAGGCTCATTATGACTTAAGTCAGTCCACTCTTATCCTGCTAAATATATGGTTGCAGAAGTTAAATAAATGTCATTAGGAAAGCTGTGATCTTCCCTCAGTCATCTCAGGCATTTGCTAAATCTGCCTTTTCCATGGTGTTTTCTGTGATCGTTTTGATGCCTGCAGCTCCAACAGAGGTAGTAACAACAGGAGCACTTGTTTATACAAGCCATGAAGAGCTGTCTACATCAGAGTACTGTTCTCTTTTGATCTCACACACACCTACAGTTTTACCTATTGAGTCAATTTTTTTAACTGTGGCCACTTTTCCCATCATTTCCAGAGATCTCAACTCATTGGTGATAAAATAAAATTTCTTCTGATAGACTGAATTTTTGGAGCCAATAAATACAGAAAAAAATCTTGTTTCCAGTTTCATTATTCTAACTAAATAATTAAGATTGTACTAATGGCATAGGTTTGTTATAATGACAGACAGTATTTTTTGATACTAAGCCAAAATAATAATCTGGAGAGATTCTGTCTCATTAAGCCTGAAAACAAATCATATTTTGAAGTGTATGCTGTGGAACTTACGAAGGTAAAGGGCAATCTTGCTGTTTATTGATTTTTGCCA
Organism: Acrocephalus scirpaceus scirpaceus; assembly: GCA_910950805.1. NCBI lineage: Eukaryota > Metazoa > Chordata > Aves > Passeriformes > Sylviidae > Acrocephalus > Acrocephalus scirpaceus. Next base: position 128,752,030 of record OU383773.1, read on the forward strand.
GAAATAAAGATTAAGAACTATTACAATATTTTCTGCTAATCTTTGCATTGAAGATAGAGGCTTATTCAAATTATAGTGAGCAGCAAAACCCATGCACTCTGAGGCATGACTCATGTTTTCTTCTTTTGAACTCCCAGTCCAAAAGCAGCATGCGTGGTAGAAGGCATGGGCTCATTTGCCAACGCATTACATTTTTCATGCTGTCACAACACATCTTGTGCCAGCTAATCTGCCAGCCAAGAGTGGCACCCACCAGCTGCAAAGGATGCTCATCACCTCCATTCCCAGCTGGTGGGAAAATGCCATGTAGGAAAAAGTTTGGACACATTGAGAAATGCTGTTTCTAATAAGTTATTTGTAAAAAAGCAAACAAAAAACAACCCCTTATGATAGTATTGTAAAAGACAATACAGAAATGACAGAGTCTTTCAGAAACAATTCATTAGAATATAAATATTTATAACTTATAAATATTTAAATATCCTTATTTAACTATAAATATTAAAATATTCTTATGCACTCTCTGGCACAAAAAATACTGCAAAGTCTGTATACCAAAGAAAAAGGTGATGAAAGATCCTGTACAACCTCAGTTCCCCCTCCCTATCCCTCCCTCAAACACTGAAGTTCCAGAGTTGCACAGATGTTTTGAGATCATAACACAGGGTCAGAGGATAACGGGTAAGGTCAGCTAGAAAAGGGGGAATGTAAACACTCTTTTGGGACCTTCATGAATGAGACTCTCAAAATAGGAACTTCAGGCTGGAAGAAAAATGAGATAATCTGAGTCCACTGCCCTCCTGTACTGGTTTGGGGTTGTCAGTTTCTTCTACACAACTCAAATTCGTTGTACCTGCTGATTTTTTGAGTGCCACTCCAGAAAAGGCAAAGGTAAACGGATCAAAAGTATAACCTGGCAAGAATAATTCTACATTAAGGAATAATGAATAAAAAGCAAATATATTCTGGAGGTTTTAAGTGAATCAACTAAAGACTTTATTCTGTTCCATCATGAGAGAGCAGCACACTCTACTGGTTGTTTCCTTACAGTTTTCTAGATAAAGCCCTACACATTACTGTAAATCAGGATCTTTTACCATTCCACTGATACTATCAGAGAAAATATGGTGTAGCTGGAAAAACAGAAAACCAAAGGATATGGACAGCAAGTCCTGCTTCCGTCACTGGTTCATGTTGCTGAAGGCAAAGGACTTGACTTGCAGCACTGCAGTTTCCATGTTAATACAGCAAGGAGAATGAAACCAACCACTGCAATGCGCACTGACCTTCACAGTCTAAAAGCACAGACTGAGAGAATTAGTACTGTTGTTCCAATATTCACAATGAAAACACAGTGGTAGAGGTTTATGTTTCATCTTTCATACCAGCTCAGTTGTTCAAGATTCTTCAACGCTGTAGCACAGCACAATCTCAGGAGAATGATGTCTGTATACTTATCAAGATGTTTGTGGTTAAGCTTCCTCTGTTCTTTCATTTTGCATCTCTGTGCAAATACACCATTTTGACTGGGAAGTCTAAAACTGATGAAACTGAAGACTGCTATTTTGCTGATTTTGCATGGAGTACATTACAAAGAGATGTCATTCACTCTCATGAAAATTCTGTCTCAAAGGCATGTGTCCTACATGCCAAGTTGTGTGTCAGACCACAAGAAACAGTTAAACTGGTGCTCCAGTGTTGTGTGAGGTTTCTGCTGTTAGCACCCAGTACACAGAATCCAGTTTCATGTAACTAATGGGTTTAACATGTTATTCCTTTCAAAATATACCGATTCAGTACGTTCCCAAAATCTTACAGTTAAAAAAGCCTTGCATACTTAAATATCCCTCAATGTCATATACAGAGAACTAACTCTTCTTTCAAGTTGAAATAAACTAACCTATTAAAAAAAAAATCTCAGCTACTAAAGCAAAAACATTGATTTCGCAAACAACTATTAGTAGCCATTAGTGTACTGCAAAAGTTTAAAACAAATATCTAACTTTAAACTTATGCAACTGTTTGTAGACTATCACTGCTACTGATATCTTTGCTTCCTTATAACAGATTACACTAACTACCTTGTAATTCAAAAGAACATAATTTCATTCCTCAACTACACCTTTGCATATGTACAGACTACTTAGAGCACTAATGAAAGAAACTTCCTAACTGGACATACAGAATTAGGACAGAAGGAAAAAAAAGGAACAAAACCCCAGAGCCTACAAATAATTTTCTTTGTATTTACATAGCAATTTTTTATATAATAGCCTATTTCTTTCCTATAAATTCACTTAATGATTTTGCCTTTTTCTGATTGCAGATAAAGAAATACAACCAAACTCTTACAGAGTCTAAAAAAAAAAAAGACCACATGATTGCATCCTTTTATTCTACAGAGAAAGAAACAATTCCCTGGGGGTCACTGAAAGTCAAGCTGGCTCTTATGTGCAGCTGCAATTTCTAGTTTATATGAAAACAAATCAATATCATGTCCACAAAACTCTGACTCTTTGTAGTAGCACTAAGTTGAACACCCCTTTATCAAATTTTCAGCAGAATTTCAAGTTTATTTTTCTAGGTTTAAAAGAGATTACATTCAACCAATCACACCTATAAACAGAGTTTCCAGTTTTCATCTGAAAAACTGGACAAGAGCTTGTTTCGTGAAACTACTTCACTGTGTACAAAAGAATATATGATCATGAACAGTATCACAGGAAAATAGGTAAGATAGTTTTCAGAGAAATGTTCTTTCAGAGAAATGGGGCAACTGGCACTTTTCACACACTTCTTTCTCTCTCACAGCTAAGGAGGGATGAAATTTAACCCTGTAAGAGAAGCTAAATCCTTCTGGTATTATAATTCAACCAGTCAGACTTCAATTCCTTCATCCTTAGGGCTTGATTCAAAACCTTTTGAAGTCAATAGAAAGGCTTCCCCTGACTGCAGTAACTTTGGCTTAGGTCCTAAGCCATGCCTCCATACCTTTCACTCACCTTTATGCCTTCACACCCTCCCAAGCCTTGGAACCAGTGTGCATGTTTCATGGCTTAGAGCAGCCTCAGGGCTGCTCTAAATTACTTTAGCTAACATTATCTCCCAAAGAACTAACTGGAGGGGATACAGCATAAATCTATTGTACCTTCTCCTCTGCTGTATCTCCATAATGGCCTCAGAAGAATGGTTGGCTTGGAACAGCTGAGATTTTTTTAGTGTGCCAAAAGAATTCATATCCAGAAACTAATTCAGCTGTTTTTATTTTAATGGCAGAAAATAATGCCAGATTCTGGCTGGAAACAGCTACAATTCATCTCAGAAAACAACTTTCTCCCAGCCCTGCATTCCTTCCCAGCAAAGGGGATCTACTCAGAGCTGGGCTCTGGGAGCCCTTCACTGCAGGGGAGTGCATGGCATAAGGCCCTCCACATCCCAACAGCACCAATTAACAGAACAGACACAATAGTAAGGGTCGGATGCACAAGGACTCTCCTTTTTTATGGCCATTACAATCAGTCCAAATTTATAAAGGTAGCATTCACAGTGCCCATTATATGTTTTTAAGTGTCTCTAAATCTGGCTGAGTCCTAGCAGGATGCCATCCAGAACCCTGGGTTCCTCTTGGAGAGGTGTTGCCTTTCTCTTTTTTCCTCTATAATCTCCATCTCCATGGTATTCTAGGCAGCCATGCATTATTCAGCAGAGCACTGAGTAATGTGAGTGACATTTGTAGGTCCTTTTTCCCTTCATATTCCCATCAGAGAGAATTATATTTCATTGTTATCAGGCCCAGTGTAATGGTCAGATGGTATGGACTGTTGGAAGAGCCACTTGCCAGAAACAGCTCTCCATTGTCACGTACATGTGTCAAAGCCATTTGACCACACAAGCATTTCCTGAAATCCCATTTTATCTCACTGTTACTGAAATTATAGGTCTAAATGAGCAACACAAAGGAGCTGACTGCTGAACTCCATAAAAATGCAGTCAGTGCAATTATGAATGAGAGTCTAGCAACAGCAAAACCAGGATAAAATAGAGGAAAAGTTTACCGAGAATTGGGACAACGAGATATGGATCAATTGTGTACAGTTTGTACTACTGGGTAAAAAATTAACTTCATTAATAAAATGAGGGCATTTTCAAATCCAGAAGAAGTTTGTAATTTTCTGGTAAAATAAGAAGAGCAGAAGAGTTGAAATGCAGATTTTGCATCTAGAGAAATGCAGATTTTACTGCAGAGAATATAATATACAACTGTATCACTCTCCACAGCAGAACCAAAAGTGTATTACACAGAAAATCAATCTACAAAGCTATACAACCACCAAAACCATTGGGTTGTGTTGGTTTGTTTGTTTGTTTGTTTGTTTGTTTTGCTAGTCCCTGCTTAAAATTTTCATCCTTTCTTTTAAGTGCAATAATAATATTGAATGGGTCCATTTTGTTTAATTACCTCCTTTAAGATAATGTGACAGTTTACCAACCTGTCTGCATGCTCATACCTTCTCCATTTGAATTAATGAATTGCCTTAACCCCACAAAAACAAGCTATATTCACTCTGTACTGTTTGTACTTTTTCCTATTTCTGAACTAAATTTGTTCAAAAAAATTTTTGTGTAATCACTGACAGAAATTCCGGAATACACACAGTCACAAACGTCCTCTTCAGGATTTTAAAAAGCATGCCAATGTAGAGAAGAAATCTAATGATCACATCAGCTCATCATCAACAGACACAAACATATCCCTCTAAAATAGACTCTGAATTACACATTAATAAACATCTAAACTGTGTGAAGTTATTTCTATCTTGTGACCTCGTATTTTTTGAAAGCTTGATGAAACATAAGCACAGCAAAAGAGAAATGTTGCTGCAATTGCACGAAATAGGAAGTAATCAGGGGCCTGCCTAGTTTTAGTTGCACCATCTAAATGCGGAAGACAACTTTGACCACTGGGAAGTGATTACTAAGCACATGGCCAGCTGCATGGATATGTTCTCTTTCCCAAAGCATCTTTCAAACACTTTGCCTACTGCAGGGCCTGCCAGACAATGTGTCATTCATGAATGTGTTTGTGGGCCAATGACCCACTATGTTCTTCACAGCTGCTGCCTGCTGACACGGATGGGTTTGCTACTACCTCAATTCAGCCCAGTTTAAGCAAGTTATCTGGGCTTTCCATGTGGTTGGGGTCTTAGAAGGGTGGGGCTCAGACAGCAATAAAGACAGCATCCACTGAAGTCTTTGCTAGGTGCTTCTGGACATTAGGAGAGTCCCTCTAAATAACCACTGGGCTGGTCAATAGTCCCTGCTGGGCATTAGCATTCTTATTCTATCCTTAGAAGTGGTGGGGTTTGTCTCTTCCTACTTTTATCTACATGGATCTGATCCACTGGTGAATAAGAGAAAACCTTGTAATATTTGGAGAACCAGCTTATGATAAGGGTATTTCAGGTACTAGTGTGTCTACAGCACAAAGCTGCTAAGCTGTAGCTTGAAATTCCTACTGCACTGTACAAGAACAAGAGAATAGTCTGTACAACTGAACAGCAACCAACTCAAACTTGAAAGAAGGAAACACTTTTTTCAAACAATGTGTAATTGGACCTTGGAGCTCATTATGACAGGATGTTACTGGGGTTATGGTCTTATGAGAGCGTAGGCATGTACTGAAATAGTAGTAATATCCAGGCTTGTAACAGTTAATGCTTAAAGGAAGAGTATGGGAACAAAAATGAAACCTTATGCTTCAGGATTTAAGCAATCTCAATTTACGAAGAGAGATCTTTTCTGAGTGTGATGAAAAGAGGGAGGAATTATCCACCTCTGCCTGCTCTGAGCTGCTGAAACATTTCACTGAAATACCCCACTCTGGATGTTGTTGAAAATAAAAGTACTGTATTGGATGGATCTCAGATTTGATCCAGGCTGGAATTTATGTTACCAAATATCTCCTGCATATTGCACTGTTGACTGTATACCACAATAGATTGTACAGTATGCAAGGTAGTTTTCCTTAAGGACAGAATATTCAGCTGGATTAACTAACTACTTGTTTATTTGTTTACTTTAGGATCAGACATGTATTTTCAAGCCACATATATATTCATTTCACATGAAATACACCTAGACTTTGGAGCTCATAATCACACCATCTCCCTGGGGTATATATGTAAGAAAAAATTTTGTATTTTTAGCTGTCTCTGAGGATCACAGAGATCACAGTTCAAACAGTTTAGGCAAGGATATTTCTCTGGGAAAAATGGTAGGGTGTGAACAATTCCCACTGACACTGTCAGAGACAGTACATGCAAAATGATGGTACATGCAGCCCATAGAAAATGCAAAGGGCAACAAGGGAGGGTTGCACATACCCACAGAGGTTTCAGCCATATTAAAATAAGATGGGTTATTGTTAGTTTGAGGTGAGAAATTTTTCCCTCATCAATTAATAGAAGGCCTGGAATACAGAATATGCTGAGTTATGTATTTTGCTGGGGAAATAACTGGAAATATTTTCTAACTGAAAAGGAGACAAGTGGATTTAAAACATATCGTGTTTTTAGACGACTACGTTTCCTCTGTATGGAAGAAGAGGTATAAATATTGCATTTGAAAAATGTCATGTTGATAAAAAAGCTACAGTTTCACCAATATAAAATATGAATGTAAACAACATGTCTGTCAGACATGGCTATAACATACTGCTTAGCACTGCTAACTTATAATATGCACCTATAATTGTTAGTTCTCTTAATGAAAGAAAGACACTGCATAAATTCTTGAACACATGTTTCACTTTTCCAGCTGCCTTGTGCTGTAGAACATCATGCTAACAAGAACTGATGCTAACAAGAAGCTAAAACCAGTGTAGCAAATGGGGCATTTAAATATATATAAACATACAGACATTCATATATAAATAGAAACTAGCTATTTTGGGGAAATGAATGGATCCCTAGACGGACATATTTCAGTTTAATATTACCTATATTTTCCTACATGGTAACCATTACAGTCCTGCTTAATCAGAAAAAAAAATTGTTATGCTCACTGCTAAAATGGAAAGTCAATATTCAGCTATCATCTCTTTTATGTTCAATATGAAATTTTGTCTGTCAAGCAAATGGAGGAAAAAGTAAATGACTTTTGACTGATTTTTTTCTTCAGTCACTTCAAATCAAGACTTGACACCTATATGTGTTAATAAAAGTTGTGTGTGTTCATGTTCAGACCAGTGCCATAAAGCATGCAATGGCTAACAAGGTCAGAAACCCTAAATCTGTGATTTAATAATTAATAAAAGGGCATATTTTAATATCATCTTTAAATTTATTGTACTTGCATTGTCCCAAAGAGGTTAGTTTTTGTTCTTTCCTGTGCCAAAATCCACGTTTTCTGTTGTGGTTTTCAGTCTCAACTCAAGTACAAAGCATCAACACCATTATTTACTGAGAACTGCAGTCCAGTATTGCTGCAGGGTGGCATACTTCTATCTAACCAGCACATCATAAAAATGGTATTCTGTTTGCACCGTGCACTAAATACTGACTGCGTGGTCATATGCAAACATTAAGTTATCATCTTTCTTCTGAAACAGGTACAAAAAACTAAAAACAAACCAAAGGGACCTACATATGGGCTGAGATGTTCAATATCTGATGATGATCACTAAGAATTCTGTAAGCTTGAGTATCTGATTAAACAGAGAGGGAAAAATGACCCTTTGAACTTATAACCTACTGGGGGTGGTTTCTACTGCAGTAACACCCCATTTAAACCCTGTGGCTACAGTACATCTGCGGTTCACTGGCTATAATTACAGCTTTAATACTGTAACTGTAGCAAACAAGTCCCATGGTGTATTAGACTAAACACACGAGGCATTTTGTCCTCTCGACTACAGCCTGTTTAATGGCATTTCAGGCTCCAGCACATAAGTCTGCTCTTGGCCACGCACTCCCAAGCAGTTAAAGTTGGCCTGAACTAGTTCCAGAAGAACACTGATCCAGCCCAACTGGGCATTGGACAATTACTTGAGAATATCATTTAGGGCTGAAACTGATATTTATCTAGTGATTGAAATCAGTTGGGAACTCAGATACTGTTGTGTCAGCATTATGTCTTTCCTGGAGCCTTCGGCACTGTTGGTTTGGCTTCTTCCTACACTGGGCATTTACAGCTGGGCTGACGTGGCAGCTGAAGAAGCAGCACACTGAATGTATTTGTTTGTGTTTTTTACTATACTTCTCTCTTTATCCTGGCCTCTCTCCTGAAAAAAAACCAAACACAACCCACATCAGGAGAACTGAACTCACTTTGACTATCCTTTCCCTTCCTTTTCAGAAGTCTGCCCATGCTCCCCCCCTTGCTGTGCATTGCAGGCAGGAGCCCAGCCCAGAGCCAGGGACTCACTTTGCGCCTCTTTTGTTGGACACGTTGCAATGTGCAGTCTCATCTCTGTAACTTCCCAAAGAGAAATTGGTGTCTACTTAGGGTAAGTGACCTGGGAAAACTCTTTAAATGTTATGTTTCCCTCCACCTGTCCTGGCTTTACCTCTGCTGTTAAGGATTGGCCAGTGGAGCTCCTGCTGCCATGTCTCATGATCCATGTATGTAAATCCCTGCAATCCTCCCTTTACTGGGAGGTTTCATCCAGCCAGCCCTGTCCAGAGGACCAACTTCGAACAGCTTGAGTTCTCCTTAAATTCTGCACTAAAATGAGTCATTAGCAGTCACAGCCTTCTCCTGACCTTCAGAGTAAGAGCCAATTTTATTTTCCAAGTGGGATTTCACTTTTGCTTTCCTTCACAAAATTACCATTTTTCCAGTTTTTCTGATCATATCACTTGGTCAGTGAAACTTCACGATCCTGCCAATGCTCCTGCCTACCACAGTTGGACATTTCTCTTACAGACTTTTAGCTTCGTTTTTCATTTCTTTAAAAACCATTATTCAGTATTTTCTCCTACACAGCATATTTATCTAAATGCAGAGTGACCCTGAATACAAAGAAGACCTGACATTTTGCCTGTGAGGTAGAAATAGGCACCAGTCTTTAAAGCAAGGCCCTTCCTTTGCTCCCCCACCATCCATCCTTGAACCTCTGCTCCTCTGTTCCCCACTCTCTTTCACAGCTACTCCCTTTTAACTGTCCTCTCCCATCACCATAAAACACCTGCATCTGCATTCCCATTTCTTCAGCTGGAAAGCCCAGGGACACTATTCCTGGGCTTTCCAGTTGAAGCTATTCTATTCCTACAGGCACTGCAGAGGCTTGAAGGGGGCATGCTGTTTACTTGTCTGTGTGTTAAATAAAAACTCCAAGCTCCTGACCAGAAAAAATGCATGTTGAATATAAGGGAGGTATATTCTTAGGGCAACTATTTGGGAAAAAATTTTGTTGAGTTTTTCTGTTGTTGTTTATTTGCTTTTCTGTAGGAGAAATGGTAGATTTAATAAACATGCAACAGTACCTTGTCCAAACCAGTGCCTGGTGGGAGCTGTTTCCCAGCTGCAGGTAGAGAGTGAATCAAAGACAGTCACTTATGGCCTCACACCAAAACTACCAGCCAAAGCAGTCACAAGCATTTCCTTAAAATATTGGAAGAGTACTTAGCACTCTGTTTGGTCAAGGGAAAGAGCCTGCACATGAATATTTAGATGCCCACTATATATCCTCAAAATAGTGTAGGTTAGAACTTTAAAAATAATATAATGCCTCTAATAATAATAGTAACAGTTCACAGGATTGTGAGCATCTTTCAGCCTAGGTTATCAAAACACTTTACAGAGGCAGTTAAGTAAGTATCATTATATCTATTCTACTCTGACATGACAATGACTTTGTGTCAGCTATAACTGAAGAACAATCCAATAGTTACCCATTATTCAGCTTCCCAAAATAACCTGCAATTCTCTAAGCAGCTCTAACAGGAAAAGGAAGTTACAAATGGGGCATCTGAATGATTCACCCAACAGTAAATGTAAGAGTTTATTCTCCTAATGGACAGAGCTACCACCTCATTGCACTCACACTGCAAATAATGACAACTTGTATTGACACAGAATCTTTCACCCTGGATGTTCACAAACTCTGCAGGAATATCCGAGAACTGCCACATGGCAGCACAACACAGCCACCTCTGGGAAGGAATGCAAGCAGCATACTGAAGCAGAAAATTAAAGAAAAAACCCACACAAACATTAGCTTTTTCTAAAGGAAATATGAAAAGGAGCATAAATTCTCAGTGTAGAATACAGTGGAACTCTTTTTGGTACGTAACAATGAAAGTTACGGTGAGACAATCTGTTGAAGAATTCAGAGGTTTCCTAAATAAACACAAAAGCCTGGGCCCCAACAGGTGGCCAAATTTGATATTCAAATCTAACGTTTTACATGTGGAGTTTTCATTAGGACGAGGTTACCACATGATGGACAATCTGTATATATTTGCAGATGTGGCATGCAGGGAAGTCAAACCTGGGCAAGGAGCATAATTCACAGCAATCTCTCTGCCCGAGAATAGCTGAAGGCAATGTCCAATCAAAGTACTGTCAGTGCAGCATTCGGCGAATAAATGAGTTGCTTTGACAGGAAATTCCAACAGCAATTTTAATTCTGATCAGGCTTCAGGAAGTGGAAAGAATAAAAACACATCAATTATAGTGACAGGAAGTTTTAAATCACATGGCAAGCAGCTGCTGCCAAAGGACATGCCTGCCAGCTTTGTTAAGAAGTATGGTATTTTGGTGCAACCAAAATTTTACACCAAAGTTTTACAGGCTGACATCAGTCTCTAATTGCATGTTATCCCTCTACAAGGGTAAGGAAAATGACACAGTGCAGACAGCACACCATCATTACAACAAATCAGAGAGAGACCACTTTTTTTTTTAAAATCCTGACCCAAACTGAGCATATTTATAACAGCTCCAGAACACACCACCAGTAATGATACGGAGCACATGCACATCTACCTCAGTAAAGCAGGCGATCCCAGCAGCAAGGCAAAGAGACCATCCTTTCCTGAGTCAGCCTCAGGCTGCAGAACGATCAGCGCTTTAATCATTTTACATGCACTGCCTTTTTTCATTAATCTATGTTGTAAGCAGTGACCACTGCAATGAATCTGTGGTGCACCAAGAGCAAGCCTGAAGTTTGCTACCAAGCCTGACATTTGTTGATGCTCTTACTGTACATTGCAGGCTCAGTCTACCAAACAGCTTCCTTCAGTTATAAGGGTGCTTTCCCATGTTCCCTGAGCAGTACCACGTAACACCGATGAATTCTAGGCTAGATTTCTCATCACAGAATCACAGTCACAGAATATTGAGGGTTGGAAGGGACTTCTGGAGATCATCCAGTCCAACTCCCCTGCCAAGGCAGGGACACCTAGAGCAGGTTACACAGAAATGCACCCAGGCAGAACCTAACTAAGCTGGTCTGGGAATGGGATGGTGGGCCTTGGGTGGGCAGCAGGCAGAGATCTCAGGCTACATTGCTTATTTGCCTCTAGAGGATCATGCTTCAAATGGCTCTCACTCAGGGAAAGTCATTCAAATGGATGCAAATTGTTCTGGCCTCACTTTCAGGTACACTGAAGATGTCTTATACAGCACTGGGATGGAGAAGGGCATTAAAGCTAATGTAAAGGTGATATATAGTCTAGCACAATGCTGTAAAGCAGCCCAGCTATACAGGGGACTTGGAACACTAAATTAATATCTTGACCTCAGTTTTATCAACAGATATTTTGTAATTGGCTTCAGCAAGCATTTCTCTGCTAGAGTCCAAGAAGGGAATTGTTATTGCTGCCTACATGACACACATCTACATGAGGTTAGTAGGATGTGGCAAGTGCCATTCAAGGCAAAGTGACCAAAGAAGTGTGTTGAGCAGAAAAATACTGATTGACTCATATCCTACATGGATAACTGATTTATATCCCTCACAAGTGAATAATATCTTCTGCTATACAGCTTCCCGGCTCAAATAACTCCTGCTGTCCCTTCACTGAAATCACCAAGAGGGTCAAAGGGTTCAGATCTGAAGACTGTTTCAGGGTGGGCAAGTATAGGACAGAAAAGTTTGCCCTCAGAATATGAAATGTTCATGAGTTTTGCTATTCACATGGACACAGCACAGTACCCTCTAAAGTACTTTCTAAACTGCAGAAAGAAATAATCAAAAGTGACAGAAATATTTATGCAGATTTAGCAAAGGTCACCAAAAAGTGTTTCATTTTAACAATACTGGCAAGCTTTGTATAAAGTTTTGCTTTTCAAATACTTTTCAGTATAAAGACTACTAGGGGAAAGACTTAAACTAACTCTACATAAAATTTTTCTTTATGTCTTTGGAAACAGTGTGAATATTGGATTCCAAAACAAAGAAAAAAACCTGTCAAGATAAGACATGATACATCTTTTTATTTCATTTTAACTTCTACTTAAATAGTAAAAGAAGCTAAAACATGAAAGTGCTCATAGCTTCCTGCATAATTATCCACATTCAGATTTCTCCTCAGGAGAGATTCTGTGGGCTTTGATCCAGGGATTTTGAAGCATTTAAGGGAAACAGAGGAGTCAAATCTCCTATTTCTTCTGAAGAAAATAAGGTACGATTTGGTTATGAATTTGAGGATGTTCCACACATGGACAATCTGGCCTGAAGCCAGAGACAAGGAAAAACACAGGCAGACTTATTAAATGTCCATTATTTTTGTATGTCTATTTCTATTATTTATATATAATTTATAATTATTTATAATTATATTCTGACAGAATCAGTGTTTCCAATCCAAAAACCACTTAAAGATATCCATAGTGTATCTTACTAATTGCCCATATTTTTCATCAAAATGACCCTATTTCACCCTAAAATGATATCAGTCTATGTACACACAGATTAATGGTGAACACGGTGGTGCTACAGGGTTGCTGGTTAGACTTGAGGATGCTAGAGATTTTTTCCAACAATTTTTAACAATTCCATGATTCTATGATTTGTATATACAGACAGGTATGTACAATACTTGTTAATGACCACTCTGGCTCAAAATCACTTTGTGCTTCATTACCTACCTTAAACAGGCAAAATAGTAAGTGGCACAGATTTCCTGTTTCTGTTCCTCACTACTGTCCTGCCAACAGTTATGAATGTATGTGTACAGACCTGCTTCCAAAACCCAGCAATGGCCTTAATCATCCAGGAGTTTCCCACTTGGGTCACCTAGAAGGGTACCCTGAAGGAAAAGCGTCCTTTGGCACACCACTGGATGTGTGCTTGGCTACATCCACTTCCTATCAAAATGTTCTTAGCAGCACCATTTTCCACAATGCCCTTGCTCTGCATAAGGGCTGGGGCAGGCAGCATTGCACTTCAACTGAGCTGAGAAAGGCCTCCTTTTTCACCCTAAGATCTCTCTTCAAGCCTCTGTTTCTGTGGCAATATGTGCCAATAAAACCTGCTACAAATCTGACCCTCACATATCTCCCTCCTTTGTTAATTAGCCATTTTGTGCAACATATCTACAAACCATGGAAAAAAATCTTTGGTTTCTGTCACCTGACTTTCCTCCTTGATTTCTTCTATGTTTTTTAACAGTAAGATTACAAACAGCACCCAGACTTCTACACTTTCTTATGGCCCTGACTTTCTGCTTCAAAGGACCCATTGGTTCACTGTCAGACTGTCAGTATTCACAGGTTGATGAAACACAACAGCATGTCATGGGTGTACACAATTCAGCCCTTGTAGTCCCAAACTTTAGTCCTTCTCAGGTTTCTTTTACTTTGTTCCCAAAATTGTTTATCAAAAGTAACTCCAGGAACAAAGGGTACTAGTTAAACATAATGTTATTTTAGAGCTGGAGAGCACAGGAATATAGACTGACACCTAACAGCTTGACCACTTGACAAAATTAACCAAAGGCAAAGAGCAGCACTGATTTACCAGGAGGTAAGGAGGAGGTGAGTTACAGAGCCTTTGATGTCCTGACTGATACTGCATACTGAAGAGCATACCCCCATGATGTATGATGAAATTATTCATTGTTACATCTATGTGATCTTCCCTTCATGTGGCGCTGATTATGCGCAGAGAAACTTCCCCACCACGATGCACAGGGTGGCAGTTCTGAGACTGCCACCTCTGGGCTCACACTAAATACAAGTTGTTCAGTTTACTCTGCACAGAATCTAGTCCACCAGCTGACAACAGACTCCTGGGGACTGAACATGACACTCAGCTGCTGGTACATTTAGTCCAAGAGCTCTGTGTTAGCTGACAGAAGCTCTACCTTCCCTGAAGGGTACCTTGCAGCTTATCAGAACAAGTTTATTTGATTTGCTCTAATGAACAAAGCTTCACTGGAGACTGCAGTCAGAGCATCTGGAATCAGGAGCAATAGAACAAGATGACTCATTAGTCTACGGTCAGATTTTTTCCCATGTAGGACAGTCAGCTCCTCATATCCTTTCCTTCTGTTACCTCCAGGAGCATCCTGTTAATTTCTGAGGAAAATACAAATATGTCTTTGTGGTTTTCAGGACTTCCTCCACTTTCTTCCAATTATTTCTTCATTTAATTCCTTTTCATTTCTTCATTCTTTACGATCTGGTATTTATCCACTTTCTTTCTCTGTTCATCATGCTTTCTTTTTCATGCCTATCACCAGGAAGTATTCTTCAGTTTTTGATGCTCTTCATCTCTTCAGGTCTTTTTCATTCCACCAAGTGCCAAATGTCACATTTTCCAGCATTTTCTCCAAAGACTTTCTCTGATTTAACTTGTGACTGGTCCTCTCCTGTGTAATTTTGTTTCTTCATCAGTTGGGAAAAAACAGATACAGTGATTTACTGTTGTTATTACTATTGGCTAAACCTTAGAAAACTGTGTTAAAGATCACAGGTGGATTCAACTCTGAGATCTCCCTCCCAAGAGAACAGTCTCATCTCCAGGTAACCCCTGACTATTTGTTTTCCAGCTGATACACTGATACTCCTGGAAAGCCTCTTCGTTTAGTAGCCTTCTAATGAGATCGTATATAAGGCTCAGTGAGTTGATCAATGATATAAAAGGGTGATGCTGGTACAGGGTGATTTTGTAACCAGTTTCCTATCCAATTCTAACAACTATTAGAATAAGACATATTATTTATGAAGATGTCTTTCAACATTCATCTCAGTTTTCCAGTGTCTGCAAAACCACTGGGAAGTCTGTAGCCTCCATTGCAGACATTTCTTCAGGGATCATGCTACACCCTGTAGAGATGTGAGTTGTTCCTAAGTCCTATTCCTCTGGTCCAAGACATCTTGCTTCATTCATTCCTTCCCTGAGGAACTTGTTCAAGATTCTTGCACAACTGAGATCTCACCATCCAAAGAACCACAAAAATACAGTTCTGTGTTTCAGTCTGGCCACACCCAGACTGAAGATTTTGAAAAGTGCTTAAAACAAATGAAGATCCTACCTCTTCTAGCAAGAACTTACTTCTCAACCGAAAAAATACTGATTGACAGCTTGCAGGAAAAGGACACAGGTCACTGTGCTTTTTAGAGACACTGAGTGAAAGCCCTAACACACAAGAGATTCAGAAGACTAAAATTCCACTAACTCTAACCAGCCATGGGAATGACCCAGCTTGTTGCAGTGTCTCAGCATGTCTCATAAAATGCACTGAAACATTTGCTAACGAGGCTATCTACATGTTATTGTTCATTTTTATTACAGCAGCACTAGGAGTGCCCATCAATATCAGGACCTTGTGCTTGGTACAGATGTCAGTGTGTTAACCAAAAGAGAACACATTCAACTTTCTACTCTCAACAGAAGCAGTCAAATAACAAGACCCTTTCATGTCAGTGTGCCATTTGTAGAGACAAATGCTCAACAGCATGGGTCATAAAAGCTAGCCCACAAGAACTGTTTCACAAGGAAAAAAAAGATTCTTACATTTATTTTAAGATTCGTATCTATGCATCCATGCCTGTGCATTTAACCATATAAATAATTCACTTAAGTGTAAGAGATCTGCTTTTAAAAACTTCACCACTGTGTCATACCATGGAAACTACCTCAGGGCTACTAGGAAGGGGGTTCAAACATCCCTCTTATAAAACACATCATTATGCATTAGAGGAAACTTCATTCAACAGAGAAGAATGGCACACCAGCTGGAGGTGAACACCATAAACCACATAAAGTTTTAATTAAATTCATTAAAAATTCTTTGTCTCTCACTGTGTTTGGAGGCAGATAGAACCCTTTAACAATGGCCAGCACACAATCAGGTTTGTCAAAACTAATAATAATACAAAAGCATTTGCTTACCCTGGGACATTTTGAAAAAGTTTGAGTAACTGTATTATTTTTAATATGGGACATTTAAAAATCATTGCAAGATGTGGCTAGCATTAGAGCAGAGTTGCTGTTTCTATTGTTCACTGGATTGATAAAAGGTGTTAATAATAAAATGCACATTTTTAGCAGTTGCCAAAGTGAATCAACCTGCAATACAGGGAAGAAGCATATTTTCCACTTAAAACGCATATATATATGTAATACATATATTTAGTAGGGTCTGTTGCAATAAAACAAGGGGCTATATCTTTAAACTAAAAGATATAATGAAAAGACTTTTCACAACAAGAGTGGTAAAACACTGGTGCAGGTTGCCCAGAGAGGTGGCAGATGCCCCATCCCTGGAACCATTCAAGGGCAGGTTGCACAGGGTTCTAAGCACCCTGGTCTAATTGAAGATTTCCCATTGCAGGGGGGTTGGATTAAATGATATTTAAAGGTCCCTTCCAACCCAAACTATCCTATGATACATATTTTTCATTATCAGTATTTCTTTACAGCGTGTTTTCTATATTCTGTACTGATAAGTACGAAAAATAAACACATTTCTTGCCCTTCAGAGCTTGCAGACCATCAGCAAAACAGGATGTAACGAATGAAAGTTACAGCACCAGATCCCCACCTGCAAACACATACATGCCTCATATCAGACAATCAAATATGTCAGAGGACTAATGATGAGCACAGAACATGCATAAATATTTGCAGGATTAAGCCTGCTAAGCAGGGTAAAAGAGGATAGCTATTTGATTGCCTGGATCTTATGTAAATGATTGTTTTTCAAAGCTGGAAAGCCTAACAAAATACTTCTGTATTTAATCAAATAAAAATAAAATGATTCTACAATGTACTGAAGGGCTTCACATCATGAGTCACTGACAATGTCTGCTATTTAGGCTCATGGCAAGAACTTAATTTGGTCCCAGTCCAGGTCCCATTTTAGTCAGTGGGAGTCTTTTCCCTGATTTCAACATGAGCCTTTGTTACTAAATTATCTCAAGCTGATGACCTGTGAAACAGAAAAGGTACTTTTACTAACCTTTTCTAATCTAGATTCATTAAGGATAATCTTATACCAACTAATTCAGTAATTAGATCTGAAAACATCCTCGCTGCATAGCTAATACCTAACTGTTGGGTATTCATTTTTTATACTTCAAGTCACCTGAATACAAGAAACATCACAGGCCAAATGAATGGTCCCAAAATCTATGTGATATGGTTGAAAGTGATGAAAGAAAAGATGAAAGCATATATTCCCCATCCTACACCTCACTACACAAAGTCGTGGTTTTGTTCTTTTCACAGTCATGGTGCTATAATTTCTAGATCTAGATACATATCCACTTGATGCTCAGCACTGTTTGGGGGGAAGGAATTTGATGGGCTTTACTGTATGGCAAAACTTCTGAGCAAAAAGGGACAGAAACATGCATTTGAGGACTACATAATATGCAAACTAGACTGATGTATCAAAATAAATGTTCACACATAAAATGTAGTATTGAGTCTACACAATAAAGTTCTCTGAATAGTATGAAAACACTACTTAATTGAAGATATAAAAGAGAAAAGTAATTTTTCTATTTTTTTCTCTATCCTGTTGCCTTTATTGCCAGCTGGGAAAGTGCTGTCCCCAACTACATAGGTTTCAGAGGAAAATAAGACGCCTGCTTTTTCACTTTTCTTTCACAGAGGCACAAGAAGCAACTTCAGAGGGAAACAGCGAAGAGATGAAGGAGCTCAAGAAAAGAAATAGCAGTAACAGTCATTCCAAAACTGTTTCAGGGGATGACAGAAAAATACTTCATAATGCACTTGCCCATATTACCATCACAAAATGGTGGAAATTACCTAAACTCAATCATCTAAAAATGAAGGTTATAATTTGAATGTATTGGATAAGTCCTGTAAGCAATGGAGAAAGGCACAAATAGAAGACAATTTTACAGTGTTATGATAAATACAATAGATAAGATAAATTGCCTTCTGGGAGATTCTGTCCCACTCTTTTGAGTATGGAAAGTTTACACAAACAGGCTGGGCCACTCAAGGTAGAGCTATTGCATGTGATTACACTGAACTACTGAAGTATCTCAACAAGAATGCAGCTAGTTATCTTGGCTACTAGCACTAGTCATGCTGCCAGATCAGACAGCTCTGTGACAGCTAAATATCCTAGTAAATTAGGTTGTTGTGAGTTCACTTAGTTCAGCTTTCAGTGGTCTCTGCTATGAGGAAATGAAGAGATGGGCCTGTGTCCCTGTGTTGATTGTAACTCAGTTTGTGACTTGCTCTGAATTACACATATAGACTGTAGCAAAGATAAGACTCCTGAGATTCACACCATTGCTCTGAGCCCAAGGGTATCACTTGGCAGGTGGTGAGATCTTGTAGTGGTCAGCTCTATGTGTCTATCTACAAGTATCTGTAAATCTACAGATATAATATAGATAGGTAATACATTTTGTAAACATTGTATCTAGAACTGTGCCTGTAAGTAAATACTTAAATAACTACATAAATGTATCTGCAACTTTTAAACACAGTTCCATCCATAGACTAGAGAGACAATAAGAGATAAGAGAGACCAGATTCAACTCCTGTTCACTCTCTGCCTCCATCCCGTTACAGCCTAGGAAAGGCAGAACAGATGTTTCCCAAGCACACAGTGTCATGGTGCACCTGCGCCTGCACACTCCACCCTAACTTTGTCCAAGGCACTCTTGAAAATGGAAGCTCACTGTTCACTAGACACTTTTCATGAGTGCACAAATGAGAACCAGATGTCAATTCATCATATCTTTGCTTAAACAGCAGCTCTTAGATCCCTAAAATGTATGTAAACATGCCTAACTCTTAGGAACCCTGCCTACTTGGAAATCCTGAATCCAAGCTTTCTGCAATACCCAATCTAGCAAAGAGGAAAAGGCAGATTATAAGAGATGCTCATTCCTAATCAGCACAAACTGTGAGCACGTTACAGCATACCCAGTTCACTTCTGGACCAAATTAACTAGTTCCACTGGTCTGGACACTTGGGCACAGACTGAAGGACAGTCTGGGTTAGGGTCCATATCCCTCACAAGACTGTGTTGGGTTCAGCTCTTTTGGCCACAGTTATCCCCCCATGTGAATCCCAGAACGTCTCATGTCATAGGTAAGAAGTCTGTGAAACACATGCAGAAGGAGTTTGTGATATCTCACTGTGTAAGATGCTATGTTTTCAACCTGTACATTATCTGTGATTCAATACCAGCACACAGAGTATTCTTCATGTAGTCACAAGTGAGATCTTTAGCGCTTTCTGTTTCACAGCAGATGAGTTTTGAATGTGTTGTTGGTGAGTAACTGGTGCCTAGGACAGGAAGAGTGAACATCTGAGTGGAGATGACAAGAAAGAAAATATAAAACAACCATAATTAAGGGTTAAAATTTAAAAAGCTTCTCCAGTTGTGCAGCTGGGGCAAGACCTTCAAAGAAGTTCAGCTCCAAACCAAGCAGTGAATTCTGAGAAAGTCCTCAAAACCCAGCAGCTGCTACTGAGATCAGTGAGTCTATTCATAAATGCAGAGATCTGCTTGTTCCAATCACAGAGGAGCTGAACCCATACTGAGCTTGGATGTAGCAAACTTCACAACACAATTGGGGTGAGGAAAAAAAGGAGTATCCACAGCAACAACATGCAATTATAGACTTAAAATAAGTGTGAAGTTTCATGGCTCAAGCTCAACACATTTCAGAAAAATAATTATTATGTTTTCACTTCCTGTGTGCTTTAAGTAGGGTATTAGCTTGCAGGAAGAGAGAGTGCTGGTTTGGAGGTTTATGACTAGGACATATATCTGAAGTAATTGTGGCTCAGAGTGAATACATGCTAAGTTTATTTAAAATAAGATAGATGGGCAAGTGACAGCCAGGGTCTGGTTGAAAAGTGACATTATTTGTGGAGACAGTCTATTGTATTGCAGCAAAAGAGAATTCCATCTTCTATTAATAGTGGCCAGTGGGAATTCATGCTGAGACTTTTACTTCACTGACATATCCATTTCATTAAAGGTTTCTTCATCCTGATCCTTTCTTCAGTTTTCAGAGTAATTCTTGGTGTGTGTGAGCGAGGAAAAGGATTCTCTGGAAAGGATCCAGCCACTACTGATTTTGAGCAGGGATTCTCAAGTATTACGTACAGATGAAATCTACAGCTTGCCATTATATTAAATATAGCATGGCTTTACGTGACCTTGGAGTGGCTCTTGGGAGGGAGAAGGGGGCCCTGGGGTGCTCTGGAGGGCTCTGCCCAGGTGCTCAGGTCAGAATGTGAGGACACACCTGGTGAACAAAGACCCAGCTTGGGATGTATCCCCATTCATCTTCAAGGCGGGCAGTCATGCGGGGTGTGCCAAATTCTTCACTCTACCCAGCCCAGCCACTTGGCTCCCTCTCCAGTTAGTCTGAGGGCAAGCAGCTGACGCTGCTCTATCCAAGGCAGGTGGCCTCTCCTATGGAAATGAGCCAATTAAAGGAGGCTATAGAAGGGAAACAATTAGCCAGCTTCTTAGGCCGAGGCTCAGCTATAGAATTGAAGATAGAGAGGTGTTGAACAGGAGAATTTTCAGCTGTGTAATTTTTGACCCAGTACATTAGTACTGTGGGTTAAAACAGAGGAGGGGATTTTGGCACGTGAATCTTTTTCATCTCTTAGAGTCCAAGTGCCAAGGATCAAATTGAGAAGTGTGAAGTAACCAAGCAGTTTTCTGTACATCTTTTTAACACTACTAATGAAGGCCTTTCCACATTATGGCCTGTGTCTATATTAGCCCTGATTTTGTATCTACTTACAGGATTAGAAAGATTAAGTGCTAATTAGAGCACTGAGGATTAATAACTGCTACTTCTGTTATGCACATTTTTCTTAATCTTGTCTTAAATTCTAGTGAAGATTGGTCCATGTTACAAAGCCAGAATTTGCCAAAGGTTACTAAACACATAATAGAAGGTGCTGGGTATTAGTTTTCTTGTATATACTGAATAGGCATCACCCATTAGTCTAAAGAAGGAATTACAGGAATGGCAGGAAAAAGCATGCTTTGTTTCTGAAAAGCAAAAAGACATGTCTTCATTGTTCTTTTGGAAGCACTGTTAACCCAAATTTCACCCATTTTATATATTCAGGTCTGAACTCTCTCATTTGAGCACTGTAATATGCATACACATTGCTAATTGAAAGCATATTCAAACACTGTTGAAATTATACATAAAGCGATAACTAGGAACATGTGAAAACAGCAAACAGAAAAATTGGCCACTGTCATTCCACTGACTGGGGAAATCATGATGCTGTTCATTAGTGGGACAATTTCCTTGTTCTCATGCTAAAGTTAAGTTGCAACATACTAATAGTCATATATTTGCAAATAAGTTTAGAACTATTTTGTTGCTTGAGGGGAACATTTAACAAATCAGCTCAATACAGCAGTTGTTCATGTGTAAAACATGGCCAGGATCTTTTCCAGAGAAGAAAGACTTAGAGGAAGGTTTTCATTTCCAGCCAACAAAGAATTCAATTTGCATACAGGTGTTACAGGGCTTCTCTCTGAATTCATGGATCACTGCTAGTTTCAGATGTCAGGACACAGAGATGGGTCAAAGGCACTGTGAGATGACTTGCAGCTAGTTAAAGGAGTCTGAGGTCAGGGCTCCTAACATCAGCTCTCTTGTTTTCCATCAAGTGACACCAGATGTACCAGGATCCCATTCAATTACATTATTTCCCACTGCAACTAAAGGAGTGGGTTGGTTTCCACACAAGGAGACTGACCACAATGCTTTTTGGATTATTGTAGGAGAGAAGAGCTTCCTATCTCTCAGGTGGAGGATGGGATCCACTTGCTTAAAAGCACAGAGCAAGGATCAGCCATTAGGATTGAGAAGGGGCAAGGAGGGGTGGTATAGCATGGTCCCTCTCCATGATGGCTGCAAAGGCTCTGAAGCAGTATCGATTCCGTGCACAGAAAAAAATTGCACAACAGTCGCCTCCAAGGCAGCACAGGCCAAAAACTGCTTCCTTGTTTCATCAAGAAGGCAGTTAAGCTTTGGTTTGTTCCTCATCTTTTGTTGCGTGAATGGTTTAGAGAAGGCGTAGTTCAGCTGTGTCAGGTCTGTTGTTCTCTCCCCACCCTCATAAAGAATTACCAGATATACTTTCTTGGCTTGTATTTAATGCAGAGGTACCTTGTGCAAAAGAAACCAGAGTCTGCAGAAGGTCAGGGACACTTTGAAGCAGGAAACTCCTATGGGTATGTGCCTGGTTTTCAGGAAACCTGCCCAAAATTTCTTTAAGATTATGGAGGAGCTGCAAAGAGTCAAGTTACTTGATCCCTGTGTAATGAAATGATCAAGAAAAAGCCTAAGATCTCTAAAGAGTTTTCTTTCTTCAGACCTCCAACTGTGTGTGACCAGAGGCAATCTTCTCTCTGTTAAACCAGTTCTTAGTAGAAAGCTCCCTGAGAATTACTGATGCTTAATAAATTGTCAGATCTGCTTGTTCAAAACAGTTTAGCATTAAAAGGGCTCTCGCATAAGATTATCTGAGAACCATCTTGAGAAAAGCCCCTTTCCAGAAGTCTTTAGAGAAAATCTGGAAGAAGAAACAGGGAATGGGAGCAAATACTGAAGCAGTGACTGCTGATTAATATACTGTTAGGCCATCTTTTAGAAATGGACTGGAACTGTCTTGCAGAAAACCTGTTACATATTTTGGAGAACAGACATTTGATGTCCCTTCGTGCACTCAAACACCAAAGAATCCATGACCAGACCATGGCCTCTTCATTCTTCCTCCAAGAAGAAATCCTTACAAGTGTCAAATATATTTTACTGCACAACAAAAACCAGAGAAACTAATTTCTAAAGCCAAATCCTTATTCTAATTTTGTACCATATATAATTATCATGATCCAGGTGGGGAAGAAAGCCTTCAGAAGCATATATCCAATGTCTGTAGCTTGCTAGGAATGGAATACAGACCCACCACATTTGGTAGCTGCCTGTTGTGGCTGTTCTGAAATATATGTATCTTAACAAATTGTATACTTTACTAATTGTACTTCAAAAATGGATTGGCAATAACAAGGGTTTGTACCCAATTTCACTAGTGTATTATTGCCCTGAATACCTATGGCTGATTTGCCAAGGCTTTTTTACATTTCTAAACAATATTTTCCCCCAATTTCTGTGTAATGCCTGGGTCTCTTCTCACACTTCTTTCATCAGCACTTGCATTCATACATCTCAGTCACACAACGCAAGCATCTTCTGTTAAGTAAAATTCTTCTCTCAGACAAAAAATCGGGCGAGTGTTTTTCCGCAGGACACTCCAGCATCCCCGCATCCCTCCCTGCCAGCGCTCCTCAGGCGCGGCGCTTCACCGCTGTACCACCAGAGGGCGCTACCTGAATGCCTTTGAAAGATTATGTCAAATTTAAATTAAAAAAAAAAAAAAATTAAAAATCCACCTTGAAAACCTTATTATTTAGAAAAGGTGATGCAGTTGTGACAGGAAGAAAAAGAAATTATTGAAAGACTGCTATACAATGCAATGCCTCAAATCTTTGCACCGCTTCATTCTACTCTCATCCAATCTTGTACGGTCTGGTACAACAGTACAAATTAAGCTTTGTTGATTTAATCAAACAAAGCTGTCTCGAATCAGAGTGCTTATGCCAGCTATTGAGATCCAGGGTACAACTCTGATGGACTGCAGTCTGAGAAGAAAAGGCAAACTGGATTTTTATAGCTAACTGAGAACACTTAGTGATAAATGGTACCTCTTAGGATGGAGCATAATATTTTACAAAATGGCAAAGCATTATTACAAAATTAGTGTCCATTATTACAAATCCTAAGGCTTTGTCTCTTTAAAAAAAAGTCTCTCTTTTAACACTGATTCATCTTTAGGTTATCTTCTCTTTTAATAGTGATTTCTATCCTAGTTTTGCTTTTCAGCACCTCCTTTTGTTTACAACAGAAAGTTGTAAAGTTTGTTTTCCCCCTAGTTATGTGCAATTTCCATCACACATTATCATGTATCCTGACACATATGTTGCAGGCATGGTAATGCATGTGCATCTGCATTTCCCATTAAATGAGGTGTTCAAAGCTATTCTTGGGTCCAGACTTGTCCTTTCAGACTGGAGCTGAGCTTACAATTCTCTGGGAGGGAAAAGCCAAAGTAAGCTCTTTAACTCAAACCCCAGCTTCTGATCCAAGAGCTCTGGCCAGATTGGCCATGGGAAAGCTCAATATGATCTCAGTTCCAGGACTGGCTTTTCCAAAGTACAACGTGCATTCACAAAGCTAGAGCTGAACTACAGTCAGGCACAGCAAGGCACAGCAGGACTGGGGCAGAGTTTGCTGGGCCAGAGGTCTGCTGCACAGTATCCTAAAGCATCTACACGGACAGATCTCGCTGATTAAACCTGGAAATCTCGGACCCTGACAATAAAAGTATTAATAGGTTTATCCATGGATTTTATCATGGAAACTATAAAATTCCAGAGGCCTGACCTGTTTTTGCAGCATTGGAGCTTGTCAGTCCTAGTCACAGACAACTTTCCTTCCCATTACCAAACTTAAAGTAGGCCACAGGCCTCACACGATGCCAATGTATGGCTCTTTTAGACATACGCATTTTACTCAATAATGGCAAACCTAAATCAATATGGCTATATAAAGTGCTCTCTTACCAAGTTTGTCAGTGAAGAACTAGTCAATGCAATCAGTGGCACCTAGAGAATTTTGGTTCACCCTACAGTAGGCACTTAACATTTGGTATCACACACAGACCTGAACTCATCTGTCTCATGAGCCTGACTGTGAGCAGAACTCCCCTCTCTTCCCTCACTGCTTTAAACAGGGTATCTTTGAGGAACCTTAGTTCAGAGAATTACACTGTCAGACACATGCAGAACCCAACACAGACGCTGGAGCTCCATCTCCATTTTGCCACCTCATTCCAGCCTACTTCCAGATGGAGTAGAGAGCTTATTTTTCTTTTTATTCTAATAGTCAGAATACCCTTAGTGTTTGAAAATGTCAGATAAACAGATGGATCACAGATCTCAATTGTGTTCTTTGCCAGAACTAGGCTCCTTTTGTGATGTAGGATGAGGTTACCCTGCTCAGGAGGTGAGTATGGCAGATCATTTGTATTCCCTCCATGAATAAGCATCTGTTGAAGATGATAAACTGATGAAGTGCCCATGACTTCCATTGTTTTAGAAAGTCAGATCTTGTACACAGGAGCTACTCTTTCAGGAATGCATTTCTAACTAACCTATTTGCAGTGAAAGTTTGTTAAGCCAGAATGTGAGAACATCTCCTTTTATTGATGACATAGTTTCTACTTCACAAAAAGAGGAATAACAACACTCCTGACACTGCACAGCAAAGCCAGAAAGCTCACAGAATTTCTCTTTGCAGCCCTCAGTTTTTGAGGGGACCCAGATCAGAGGAGTATCTTCCTTCTTTGAGCTTTTACCTGCTGGCCCATTAAAGAGCAGAACAGTAAGCTGGAGATGAGGCAGGCACCTAGCAGAGCCTGAATGTGCAGACTGCTTTCCTGTCTGAAAAGGTGGATTGCAGGCAGTCATACAGAGCTCAGTCCACTGCTGCACAGCAGTGAGGGACCCGTCCTGGCCACAGGCTAGGCCATGGCTTTTCTGTTTTTCTCCTAGGTGCACCTTTAGCAAATAGCAGTGCTTTGGAGGGTCCAACTACTGAAGGCTACATGGGGCTGCCACTCCTGAGGTGATGTGAGAGCCTCTGCGCCATGAAGGAAGTGTCCCAGAGACCTCTCAATAAATATTTGGCATGGTCTAGGGCTTAATCAACTCCAGAATGGAAAATCAGCACAAGTAAAATGTCTCTCAATGCCTACAAATACCTGAATTCAAGTTCAATTACAGGAGGAGGGGGAAAATAAAAAGCACGGGGTTTTTTCTCAGGCTCCAGAGCCAAGATCTGTATGTTTTTGAAGTCATCCTGCAAGGAAGAAAAGAAAAGGCTGAAGCTGACTGTGACCTAAATAAAGCAAGAATTAGGTACTTGTGATCAAACGATTGAATGATGCATATACACATCTCCCTAAATAATAGAGTTGGTGGGGGAAATGACATGTCATTATTCCTCCGAAATAAAGCAAATTACCTGTTCTGAAAAGAGGAGTTAATCTGTTTTTTATGCAGTGAAGAATAATGCCACACTATTTCTTCTAAAATTAGCAGCTGACAAGCTGAGACTCCAGTGCACATAGCATCTGGCTCTCTGGCACTACACAGACTTACCAGGGTGAAACCTTCCTTTCCCAGTTTTATAGATTTGGTGGGCAATAGCTATTACCACAAAGAACAACCACTGAGCTCCAGAACAGCAGTAGGTTTAAAGTACCTCAGAGTTTCTTTCTTTGCTCTAGAGAAGCAAATGCAGAAAACCTGATGAGGATATTTTGAAAAAGCTGAAGAACTTTGAATGGCATCAAAGTCCTCTTTTCACCCATCTTTCAAACCAGCTGTACCCATCATTAGTCGTCTTCCAAACAAGAAGGAAGCATGGGACAATCTCAGTCTAAAATTCTGCATTTTGACATTTCCAGTACTTAAGGCAGGCAGTGAAAAGTGAATTTCAAATGCTGACTCATCCAAGTAAATAAGTTTCTTGTTTTCTATTCTCGAACTCTAAGGCTTCTAGATCCTAAATAACTGAGCCTATAACCATAGTGATAGCTAAACAATTTATCTTGAAAACATAATGGCTATACTTTATCACATGAATGCATAGAAATAGTGTAGAGACTTCTCTAAGCTGGTCTCTGGAGGAATTTCTCTCTGCTGTTCATCTTTAGACTGACAATACGAAGGGCTCAGCATTCATAAAGCGGCTTGGGAGATTGGAAACCTGAGAATTCATTTCCATCCGATCTGGGAGACCAAAATCACAGTGCTTATTTATCCTCTAGAGAATTTCCAATTAAATAGCCTCTCAATGGAATAATCAAACTTTCCTGAGTCTCCTTTACTGATGCACAGCCATAATCATATCCAAGTTATATGCAGAGAATTCCTCAGCAGCAGATGGGAAAAGAAATATGTTACACTTTCTCTCTGTCACATATCTGAAGGAAAAGGCTGGATGATATTTCCTCTGTGTTTCAATATGTAAAACATCACTATTTTTGATGTTTTCTCCTTGACTGTGATGACAGAGAATAGGAAAATAACAAGTCCAGTCACCAAACCCACATATTTGACCTCTTCCATCACAGTTTTGGCCCAGGCAGTTTAAAGTGCATTATGCTTTAGGTTTGCTCTTATCTTCTTTCATACGAATGAGGAATAAGTGACTTTCCTCTGTGCTGGGAGGACCAATTCAAGCCACTCTGCCTGTTTGCTTATTGTCCTGACTGACAGGCTCCATGGCATCACACTGTTGTTTGGGGTTTTCTCCTTGAATGGTAAGAGATTGTCCCCTTGTCTAGGAAGAAAAGGAATTTGTAATAGTTGAAGAGCTTCTTGGGAAAAAAGCAAGATCTTACTGAAAGAAGATGCTTCCTTAAGTGAGCCTATCCTTTTCAGAAAGACAGGTCAGCTCATGAGCGCTGGAGTCATAGGTCTGAGGGAGGCAAGCACAAAGCCATGTCTTAAAATCCCCATATCCATAGGTTCTTGCACTGGGTAAAGGCCATGTGTCAGAGAGGAATGATACCCTCTCTGTCTGATCTAACAATGAATTCATGATAATGCTCCAGGGTTGGGCATCAACTGGTCTTGAGCAAAGAAGGCAAAGACTCAGGCACAAAACCTATTTTCTCAAGGCTTCAGCAATCCACAGAGAGACAAGCAGAGATGAGCTGGATTGATCCAGGGAGGCTTCTGAGACAGCTTCTCCCTACAAGCAGGCAAAAGTCCTTGTACACGCTGCTCAAGGAGCATCACCCAAGCAAAAGGGCTGTCTGTGTTTGAAAGCACTATTTCAGTCCAGAGATGACCAGGGTACAATTGTACTTCAGAAAAGTCGAATCTGAGCATCTAGCTCAGCAGTTTCTATTTCTGCTTCCTAAGGCAGACCTGGTAACCCAGTTGCAAAAAAAGAAAAATTGGCTACACTTATCACTCTATTTTTCCTGACAGTAACTTAGACAGATTTACCACCATCATCACCTTCTGTACGTACTTGAGTATTTCTGTTCTCTGAATGAAGCCCAGTAAAGTACTACACTATATTCTGCAGAAAATTATTCGGTTGTTGAACTTTTTTTGATCCTTCATTGTTAACAGCAAAAAATTATGTCAATAATTTTATGTCAAGACTGCTATGAGTTTTTCCTCTTCTATCCACTTTTTTTCTAGTGCATATATAATACCAGGCTAATGTACAGTTTTGCATTCAGTTTAAATGGCACCACTGGCCTAAAATCAGAATTCTACAGCACAAAACTGGCAGATCAGCAACTCCCACTCTGTGTATTTACTTATCAACAAGAGAGCCAGACAGCCAACGAACAGCTCCATGAGTACAGATGCCAGCATGATGTCAGCAGAGAGAAAGAAAGACTGTCCACATCAAAGTATGCAAACTTCCTTTTACAGTATAAGGAGCTAAGCTGCAACTTCTCCCTCAGCTTCACCTACAGCAGGGGGACACAATTACCCTGACCAAACAACTGAGGGAAACTCTCCAGTGCCGCCTCTTTACAAAGCACAGAATTTATAACTTCCTTGAGAAAGCAAAAAGAAAAAAAAATTGAATAAAGTGCAATTTTAATTATACTCATAATGATTTATTTTTAAAAATGTTCCCATTAAACTGCTATATAAGGCCAACCCATTGTATGTCAGAAGCAGTTTGGTTCCACCTGCATTTAAAGTGATTTTTAAAATTATTCTCAGCAGAACAGCCATTAATCACATAAACAATACCTGTCTTGCTGAAAATACACGATAAGCAGCTATGCTATAACTTACTATTATTTTTATTACATTCTTTAGCTCAGATGCAATTTTCTATTAAAATGGTTTTTTAAAAAAACATAAATCTTACCTTCAGATTGATGCGTGGCCAGAGGTGTCTGTGTCTCCTTGGAGTACGATACCACCTCCCGAGGCAAGAAATCAACCTGGGTAATCTTTGACACTCCTAGTTTGTGCAGTCTGCGTCTAAGTTGGAATACATGACATCAAAAGGTTACTCATGTTAAATGTAAATCAGCAGCAGGAACAAATATTTGCTGTCATGAACAGGATAAAAATACTTCAGTGTTTGTTAAGACGAAACACAACACAGTATGCATGAGAAGTACCTCATTGCAGTGAAGAAAATTAATCTGGGAATCATTTGCCATAGTAAAGTACAGTTGTTGAACCTCTAGATCATGCTGCTGAGTGGGACTGCAAATGGGAGAGAGAAATAGCCTGCTTGTGTCCCTCTTAACATGCAACAAAATTCTCTTTCATACCATCATTACTGTGATGTTCTATCTGTTCAAAGGAGTTCATCCTCAGCCTGGGATACACAGCCGTGGAAAGGGTACAGTGGGTTTAAACCAGGATGAAGTAGGACTGCCAAATGTTCAGCTGGGAGCAATAACTGAGTATTTAACTGACAAGGTGGGTAATTTCCATAAAGAAGGACATTCTCCCTTCCACAGGAGTCATTAACAGTGGCATTGAAGTAGGTGTATGATTAGTGGAGTCCTAATGCCAGGGCTGGAGGAAAGCTAAAACGTAACTGCAGCAGGGCAAGTATAGCCTTCTATTTTGTCTACTTCCCTTACTCTAAATAAACCATATGAAATAAATCAGTGACAAAAACTAACTGTAAGTGGGTAAGGGAAAAAGAAGGAAGGCAGCTGAGCATGGTCATGAACATTTTTAGTTGTGCACACTTCCCTCAGCAGCAGGGGGAAAAAATCAGTTTATTTCCTGAATAATGTTTGACTGTCTGCAGGGAGTGAAGATATACAAATGGTCACTTGGAAGTGTTTTACTGGAAAAAATGCCAACTTTCAGCAGAGAAAAGAATGCAAACATAATAAACAAATGAATTAAATAAGGCCAGTTACCTAAATCAACAAGTGCAAGCATGCTTGTGCATTTGTGGGGAAATAAATTCCTGGACACAATGTTTCTCGACTTGCCACATTATTGAAGAGAACAATTTGGAAAAGCAGAAAATTCTTACATATTATCCATATCCTCTTCATTTTCCAGATTGTCAGAAGAACAGAAGTCAGAGGGGTTTTGATCTAATTAATTTACAGTGGTTTAGGTACTCAATTAAGATTGATGTCTTAAAGGAAATGGGAGTCTCAAAAGGAAACTGTCCCCATTGGAAAACACCTACTGAACTTTTTTGCTGCATCAGCTATATTTTTTCCTGTTTTTTTACTACCTGTATTGTTATTAAGCTGACTGCAATTAGATTCAGCAGGTAATCAGTACAAATCAGCTGTATTGTGTAACAAACCACTAGAGCAGAAACAGTTGTTGTAACTCTGAGTCTTTCCTCTTTTCAAAGAAGAAAAATTAACAAATCTCCCTCCTTACAACCATCTCTAACTTCACCAACATGAACAAAATCTACAGTTGTCTAAAAACTCTACAGAAGAACTTCTACCTCATTACTGGGGGCAGAAAGATTCTTCAGCTAGTAAAAATTTTAGTAGTTTTACATTTCGTAGCTGCTTTAACTTACAGTCTGTGTGAATTCAATCTTTAATAAATATCTCACCCCAGCAAACTCTCATGTGCTTTTCCCTCCCTCAGCACCAGATGTGCAATCTCTGTTGCCTACTTGGTCAGTTTGACTTCTCTATGTAACCAGTACCCTGCTGCCCCAGGCTAATCTTTCCCATTACTGAGGTTCTCAAGCCTTTGCTTTGAAAGCGTTTCTTGACAGTGGTCTTGGTTGAGTACAATCCCTAATTAATTATGTATCTAATCTGGACCTAATTAGAACCTCACCTAACTCTAAAACAGTTTCACATGCAGTCACTCTCTATCCCCTGGACTGCCTGAGGATGGGGAACATGACCCTGACAGACAGCTGGATGTAACTCCTGGTTGGGTGGATCAAACCTCTTTGCTCACTGTGTCCCAGAAGTGAGCTACTTCCCACAGCCCTGTGCTGAGACAATGCATGGAATTCTTCATCTAAACCACTTCCAATTCAGTAATTTCTGGAGCCTATAAAAATGCCTTGTGCCACCCATATCCCATAATTACTGGTGAAGACTGGGAGGTCCGTCTTCATCTGAAGCAATGTTATCTATCGATGGCTGTTTTCTTGTGTCAAGCCACCTCTAATTGTTCTCATGTTACTAAAAGTTGGCCTAGCCTTTGGTCCCAAGCACTCTGGGACAACTGGAGAATCCTTTCAATATCTGGACTCTACCAAATATGTGCTGTAATGCTCTAGTTTCTAGTTCTTTTTAAGACAACACTAAATGGTTGTTTTCCCATCCCCATTTTTCATCTGAGGTATTCACAATTCTCATAAACTCAATGAATATTCGTCTTAGAAAGCACATAGGCTTTGAAGGATTCCTTTCCAAACTGCCAATGGGATGTCAGTAGGAGGATAGTGACTAAAACCCATGCGTCAAAACTGATTCTTCTGTCCACAGGTATCATAAGAAAGATGTATCTGCTAGAAGTGTTTTGCAACACGTTATTTAATTGCTGACTGCAGGATTTCTTCTGCAGGATTTTGTTTTGTTGGGTTTTGTTTGGGTTTGTTTTTTGGTTTTTGGTTTGTTTTTTTTTTTTTTTTGCTCTAGTCTCAGGACAGCAGAGGAAAGTTTAACTCTGCCTTGGGTTTGAAAACAATTTTCTTTCAAAAGGGGCAGGACTTCCATTAAAATGTATACCTGTGGATTTGTTCTTTGGCATGCTTCTTTTTTGTCTTCGCACTGACTGATAGTAAATGATTGAAGTATTGTAGCTACATACAGAGTTATCTTTTCCTGAGTCAGATAAAGGAACTTGCCTTGCACAGCTGTTTGAGAAACCTTGCTCCTAGGAGTCCTCATCTTTCAATCCAAACTTCTGTAAAAAAAGCTGCTGGGATTTCTAAAAGGTTTCTGTAGGTTAAAATAGCTCAAAAAACTCTACCTTTTTGGTGCAGCCCAGATAAAGTTTTAGAAGTGTGACCTATTTGAAGTCATATTCATATATAAACTGCAAACATTCCTAGGAGTTCTAGATAAGGAGAAATATTTCTGCTTAGAAAGCTCTCTGGATACTTTCCTTTTGGATCTTTCTTGGTGAATAGACCTAACACACCTAACTGCAATTAGGAGCACTGTCAATCAGCAACTAAAGGGAAGTTGTTGTTTTTCTTACAGAATGGTGAATGAAGTAGCATATGAACAAGTAAAACGTGAGACACTTGCCTGGAGACTCAGAACAGGCAACCCTGTAAGTTCATTAGTAGAGCAAATTATTCAGTGTAGTGATTTGGTTTTACCTATGACTCATGTTCTGAAGACCTTGAGGTACTGCTGCCTACCCTTTTAGAGGAACAGGCTACCCTAAATACTTCTTCAGGCAAGTATTTCTACATTATTTAAAATAATTTTTTTTTTTACTTGTATGGGGTAAAGAAGTTCCATCCCAAACTATAAAATACTCATTTTAGCTCTATTACAATTATTAAAAAGCTTCATAGGCCTGGACTCAACTAAGATGGCACTTATTCTTGGACTATGATCATGTTCAAATGCACAGTTTTAAACACATACTCAGCTCCTAAGGGGAAAGGGGACATTGTTACTGCATGTGGAAACAGCATGACTATAGCCAGCAGAAAGGAGCGGGGAAAGTATCTTGCAAAGGATTCAGAGAGAAAAGTCTGAATCAGCAGGTACAAACAAGATCAATGTAACTATGCATGCACATATGTTCCACAATAATAACATTTCATCTGCAATGAAATAGTTATTTGTATTGTGTTTCAGGCAACAGAAATAGCAAATTATCTTTTCATAAGCTTGTTTAAATAGTTGGGGTTTTTTCCACAAAGATGACTTTGCTAAAGCTTCTTATTTATGAAACCAAAAAAAAGGAAACTTAAATTATGGTCTTTTTGAGTCAAAAAAGCAAATGAAAATCACATACAACAAGCTCAACTAGGAAGATTTTCAACATAATTCTTGCAAAGAAATGATAACAAAAAGAGCTGACATATACCCAAGTTCAGAGTCAGACTGGAGTTGCAGCACTGAGGGGTCTGTGTCCCATTGCAAGGTCCTAGGGTGGTAATCAGCCGTGCAGCACGAGGGGAAGGGAAAAAAAGAACACACAGAATTAACTGAAAGGATGAACAAAACCCCATCTCCTTAGTTACATGCTCTATGTAGTATATTCAACCTCCAGGTGCAAGCAACAGCCACCATATGTCTAACAAGGTTTGTATGTCAAAATAAGACAGGGGAGGCAATTTACTAAAATTACATATTATTGATAAACAGAGGAAAGAAGCTGGATTTTCTGTCACATATTGATTAACAAAACATGGTGCTGGGGTTTTTTTCTTTTTCCTGAAAAATTCTAACTCTTTAACTTAGGTTGATGGATCCACAATAATTTCTAAAATCTGCAGGCACAATTTGTCTATGTTTTTATGATAATGTAGACTAAGCACTTGCTGTGAACACCATTGAAGAGTTTATCCCTTCACACACTCCTAAGTCAGACACTAATCCAACACTGCTCTGGGCAGGAACATCACAGAGTGCATATGACAACAAATGGCACACTGATACCAGCTCTGACATACTCTGAGGGCATCTGGGACAAGCAAACAAATTCTTATTTTCCTCCCGATAAAATTCCTGGGGAAGAGGGCAATAATGCATCTGAGAAAATCAGATCTATGACAATCTCTTACAGACTGCTGTCAGATGAGGCTACCACCAAATGTACAAATGTTCCAGAGGTGAGGTCTGAAGTGAAGATGTTGCTCCTTGCACTGCAGGATCTATTAAAGCCAAATAATTATTCTACCTCCTGTCCTTAGTAAACTCATCCATTCTATTACCAGTGTTAACTCACTCTCTGGAGAGACAGACAAGGGCATGTGTTGCACTCTTGTCATTTCAGAATGAAAAAGAACCAATCTCAACACCCTGTGCATACAAAAAGAATGAGAAACTATAATGCAAAGCTGCTTTTTCTTACAACATAAGGGCACTCATTTCCCTCAACTTCTTATGATCCATAGTAATGTTTATCAGGATAAAAGACTTAATATTGACAGAGAAAGGCTTCTCCAAAACTAAACTGTATTACAAAAGGTCAAGAGATAAATTAATACAGCAATAAAGAACAGATTTTTCCCCTGTAACTTGACTGCAGTGTAAGTACAATGGAAAATGGACATAAGATCTGATGCAAGGCAAAGGCATCAATGACTAATGCATTATAGATACTCCATTAAAAATGCTATCTGTGTGAAGATTACTCTTGTAATGTCACCAAGGTCAGTTGCATGTATTAGGACTTGCTATATAAGTGCCAGTTTCTAATTTTACTGCAGCCTAGGGGCTACTTATACATTCATGTCCAGGTTTTCCAAACTCTTAAAAGAAAATACACATAACTAATTTCAGTTTCCTCCCCACAACATTCACTTTCAAACCTACAGGATTTGTAGGGGAATAAAGGCTATTTCATCAGAAAGAACACCATTATCATTTGATTAAAGCAAGAGCTTGCAACAGGTCTCTAGAAGTATGGTCCCTATGTTATATCTCCAAGAATCCAGGCCAGGTCACAAGAGAAGGCACCTTTACCTGGTGCCCAGATAAAAATGCTGAAACAAAATAGATTTATACGTCTCCTACACTCAAGACAGCACTCAAATCCCAAAAATACGAGAAGAGCAATACTTATGGTTAGGGCCATCACATGCAGACATGTATAGAGACTTTCTTCCCTTAAGCATTTATTATCTGGGTTCTCACATACACCCCTCACCACTCTGGACACTGATGTCTACTTTTAATAGCAATTCTCCTTGACTCCTAATTATATCTGTTTTCAACAGTTTTAATGCATCTGCAAAACATTTCCCAGATTTGTGCTCCACTGTGCATCGCTGTGTTACCACTTGCACAGGTGTTAGAAATAGATGAGGAAGCAATCTGCTCGGTTGTCATCTCCAGCTTGGCTGAGCAATGCTATCACAGAAAATGAGGCTGCAGGTAACAAATCTTCAGGTTTCAAGTTTCATGCCCTGGGAGACAGAACACAAGTGGCAACAGTCAGGTAGTAGAGGCTGGAGAGCACAGGGAGTGACTCTGTGTTTCAAGGAACACTATTGATTTGTTCTTTGTCTCTTCCTGGCACCTGAAGAATGTCACCAGATCAAAATGAAAGTGAGTGAACAGTAAAGATGTAATCTGGACCTGCAATTTAGCCAGTTTCCATGGCAATAACATCAAAAAAGAAAGAAATAGATTCTTTGAGGTTTAGCAACCCAAAAATGATGTTGAATAGCCTGTGCTGTCATCCTGACTAGAAAATTAAAGCTAATCTGTTTGTGATGAACAGACATTACATATGACATTCCTTGATCATACAGATGAGCATTGTAATTATGCTTGTTCTCCTGTGGACACTCCTCAGTGGGGATTTTGAAATGTCACTGGATCTCAGCAGAAAAGTGATTGCCAATCTTTTTCCAACTAGTTCACGAGTTCCTCCTCCAGACACTTCTTCATGAGGAAAAGGATCAGGTGCTGTTAACTCTTCTTTTTTCTTTCTTACTTCTTCATAAAAAAGAACTGCAATGGCTTGACTTCAAGTCACACAGAGACAGCGGCAGAGAAGGTAATGTCAGAGGCCCTGAGGACAAGTGCATGGCCTGGGAGTCAGCAGTCAGGTTGAGGTGCTCCTATTCTGGACCTTTCAGGAGCACAAGTTGGTCAAGGTTCCCCCAAATGGATTCAGGGGATTTTAGCACAGGTCTATGTAGAAGAGACGCAAAATATTTTAGCTGAATATTTTTGTGGGGAAAAGAGAGGAGCAGTAGACCAAGCAGGTAAAAGTGCTTCCTAGCAGTCTCCAGTCCTGCAGACTCCTCCCATGGATGGAGTGACACAGGCACGGCAAGGACTCCTGAAAACTCACTGAACAGCACAGTCAGGGCTAAGCCAGATCGGCCCATTTCCCCCACCCAGACAGCACTGACACTATTTTAATCAGAACTACCCAACATTGTTTCAGAGCCGGGTGCTGTATCAGTCTCCCACATAGTGGCAAACAATAGCCCTGTGTCACAGTCCACCCCACTTTTACATGTTCAGTGCACAACAGCTGACCCTGGCTCACTGAAGGATCAAAATCTGTATTACTAAATAACAGATTGTTCTAAAGCAGCACAAAGGGAATGAGGTCTGTTAGGGCACGAAGAAGACAAGGTACAAGTGTTATTACCTCTCTTTAAATTGATCTGCTTTCACTCTCTTCCTTTAGGTAGGCATCTCAATAGCCTATTTTTTCTCAAATTTAGGACAGTATTAATGTTGGTACTGTTTCAGCTGTTACTACTGAAGAAGTACCAGATAATTTTGACACATCCTCTTTTAATAATCTGAAGAAAGAAACCAACAAGAGGAAGAGGCCCAGATGTCATATGTTTACTAAAGGAATGGATGGTAAAACAATATTTATCTCTTCTGAATTCAAGCCCAAAGCATTAGGAAGATATTCAGAGCACAGTTCTAAAAGGACAGAGAACTGTTGCAAAATTTAAGGTGGGAGGAATTTGGACAGAAGCATTCCCTTTTCTGTAGGATTATTATTATTATCATGGAAAAACAGGCACTGCCATATGTTACAATGCTCTGTGTAACCTTACCTCCAGAAGATTTTATTCTGATTGCATAATGTCAATTATGTAGATTAAAAATGTGGAAAAGACTAAAATAAATAAACTAAAAATATAACAAAACACTTGAAACCTTTTGGAAAATTCCCAACATCAGAATGTATTAATAAAGCAGAGCTTCTGACATCTAAAACTGTCTGGAATCCATGAGAACTTCTCATCTAATTTAAGAAACTTTGGGTCTGGCCTTAGCGATAGTGTATGAAGCACGTAAGGCATCAGTTCCAATAAATATACTTCATAATCTGCCATCATAAAATGATATTTAATGTCTGTAATCATGGTCATATTGCAACAGAACTTGGCTCTGGGTAAGTGCCCCAACCCTGCACTTTTCATATGTAACATGCTGACAGCCTACTTCTGACTCTGCATCCCTGCAGCCAAAATCAAATCCTCCCTCATCTGTTGCTGATGCTGCAGAACATGTGTTCTGCATGACTTCTTCCCCCCTGCCCCCCCCCCCCCCCCCCCCCCACCCCTTTCCCAGGTCAAGAGCAGCCGGGCCGGAAAATCCATGCTTTTGAATAAAAGGCTCCTCACAGGAATAACAGCAAACTCTGCTTTCCCAGGGGCTTCTTGCAGGGCAGACACCTCTTTGAAGCATTACAAATCGCACCCTAAGCAGAACCAGAGGAAAGCAAACACCATATTCTGGCATCTCCTGTCACCAAGAGCTGTTGTGCTCTCCAGACCAGGAGAAAACTGTGCTGACAGTGTACTGAGACCCGAGGTATCTCCTGAACTGAGATACCCGTATGTGTCCCTAATGAAACACCATTAGATCTGACAAGCCCCAAACCAAGCATCTCCCCTTGCAGCAACAACAGTATCCTAAAATGACCCTTTGTATGGGAAATAAAAATGCCCTCCTAACCCTAAAATTCAGTGGCAGACTGTGCCATGACTCCACAGATTAGGCTGTGCCAGGGTTTTTCAGCAATCAAAGGCCAATCCTCTAGGCAGAGTGTTACTAAACTGAAGCAAAGATACCAGAAATGAAGGTGGGACTCACCCAGAGCATATGGACTCACCTATCCTGTAGGAAGTCTTAAGGCACTTTTGCTTACCAGAGCAATATTTCTAAAATGATATCAATGTGACTAGCCTCATTCTCCCTATCTGTGGTAGAAGGGGGTCTTGATGTTGCAGGAGATATTTATACAATCTTCAGGCACCCACATGAAGGGCTCCACCAGTGAAACATTACTGTGGGCTCTTTCCATACAAACAGAAAGGCAGGAGATTGCTCCATGCAGCAGTTCCAAGTACTCAACTTAGGCTCCAATTTTGAATAGGTATTAGAGACGGTATCTTTACTGTTCACTCTCACTTTGATCTGCTGAGAAATAGATAAGGAAGCAACCAGCTGCTAGTTGACAGCCCGCAGGCTTCAGCCTGCTTCATGCTTTCTTTTCTTCTAACTTCAAATGTAACTAGCAAAAGGAGTGAATTAGGAAAAAGGAGCTAACCAACAAGCCCAAAACTGCAGGGAACACAATTCGTGCTTCTGACTTTGATATACAGCCTCATGTTTAAAATTACAATTTTAACCCTGGATTACAATTTCCAAAAGATTCAGAATTGCTTACATTAGGAATTCTGCACATTCCTGCTGATGGCACATTGAAAAACACTTTATGCCCAACTCATACAACCTTAAAAGATACCAGACACAACAACCATGAGATAAGAGACCTTTTCTAAAATCACCAACAGAATAAAATGCTAAGATGTGTATGAATGCATTTTTTCAACATGATACCAAATAGTCAGCAAATTGCAATCCACTAGTATTTGCAGTTTCAATGTGTAATCTATCACATATCTAGACTACTTTATTTTTTAATGTCTGAATATTGCCAGAATGAATTTAAGGCTGCATAATTATTTAGCTACTTTAAAGAGTTCCACCTTGTTTGTTGTGTCAGTTTCTCCGAAGCTCCTAACTTGCTGCTGATTAAATAGAAAATCTGAACTAAGAAACTGTTGATGAGAAATTACTTCAGATATTTATGTGTGTACACATAAGCTATTTATTTTTATTCCTTTCACTCTACATTTTTATAATTTTAATTCTCTCCACTGTGATTTTCACATTCTGATTTTTTTGTACATTTGAAGTGTGTCTCCAAAACAAACTATATATATTAAAAAAAGGAAGATTCAAAGCTACTAGTCAGAGATGGAAAAGTACCACTTGCCTCAATGGATGGTTTGCATCTAAGCCACTATTTGCCACCATCTGTGCTCTGTTTTGCAGATCTGTTCCACTTTGAAAGGATTGGCAAAAAGAAAATACCTTCCTTGTGCTACTTGTTTTCTGAAGCACACTGTAAGATGGCTATCAGCAGTTAGGGAAGATTTGTGCCTCTCAACATGATGCTCACTTGTGCTCGTAGAGCAGAATTCTGCTCTGACTTCTCTGTGTGTTCTTGTGTTCAGAGCTGGGCTGCTACTGCTAATCATAAAATTAAATGCCTTAATA
This sequence comes from Acrocephalus scirpaceus scirpaceus, assembly GCA_910950805.1. NCBI lineage: Eukaryota > Metazoa > Chordata > Aves > Passeriformes > Sylviidae > Acrocephalus > Acrocephalus scirpaceus. The sequence continues at coordinate 128,791,839 of OU383773.1, forward strand.
CATTCAGAGAACAAGGAGTTTGGCATCGCTGCTGGAGCACAGTGAGAAGATTTTGCTTGGGTTTGCATTTACACTTCCAAGCAGGCTGACACCTCTGACTTCCAGTCTTTGCCAATAAAAAGAGCAACTCTGACCTCCCTGAGAGCACAGCACTATCTTTTAGCTGCCTGGCAGCCATAAGAGCCCTTTTCAGAATGGCATGAGTTTAAACCACTCCTTTTAAACTACAAATAATATTTAAAACATATATGTCAAAACCCTTCTTGAATCAAGGCTATGCTGCAGAATGGATTTAATAGTTTTCAAAAAACATTTGACTTTTAAATCAGGATGAACAATTCCGGCAAGCCTGCAATGATAAGGACATATCACAGGACCAACACCTTGCTGATTCCCATTTCACAGAATTCCACTAATTAAATCAGAAATTTAATTCATCCAATCTGCTGAATTTATCTGCTCTATTTGAAGTCTGTCCTTTGATTCAGGTCTGCATTACAGATCTCCTGGCAATGTCATACTCACACTTTATATCCTATAGCTACAGAAATCTTAGTCTGCAAATTTCTGCTGGTTTACCAGGAGGGTCACTGTAGGCAGCAGGCTGGATCTATGAGGACAGAAGGTCAAATAGTTAGAACTGACACAGATTTACTCTGAGTGCCAGATACCAAAACGGTCATTTTAAAAGTGCAGTAATAAAAAACAGGTTCGGCGGCAAGGCACAAGTTATTTTATTCCCTTAGCAAACCCTGAAAATTCTTTTTTCAAACACTATTTTTGTCTTGGTTTTTATACCAAGAGTAAGTCTGTGCAGCAAAACAGAACTCTAATGATCACAAATGTAAAAAAAGAACTTGGCAGGAGAAGTTTTATATGCTATCAGCTCGTGCAAATGCTTGAAAGCAACTGCAGTACTCACATTAGGAGTCTTTGATCCAGACTCCATGGATATGCATATGAGGAAAGTTTTCTCATAAATTTCAAGGCTATTTGGGTACAATTGCATAAAAGTCAAAATCATATTTAAAAGTCAAATCTAGGAAAGGTAATCCATAACCTTTCAGAGGACTCAAAGAGGTAACACAAAGTTGGAACTTACAACTTTTGAGTCTGGTATTATTCAGCTGAAGAAGAAGGTGAAAGGTTTCAGCGAATTTTCCATTTTGCTTTGGTAGTAAAATCCAGTAACTACTAGCTGGAAGAAGAGCAAGTGTTTTCCTTCCTTTTTACAATTTATTTTGTGGTAGAAAACACAAAATCATTCCAAAAGGGGATGAGATTTTTGTTATAATTAGGGTTGAAACAAGAACTCACTGTATGAGAGTTATCAAAAGTTTTTCACATTAACAGTCAAAATGTCAAAAGTTCTCATGACCCAGTGATCTGACTTTCAATAGATCAGCTCAGAAATTATTTTCTGAGTTTGAACTATTAAATAAGTACATCTAAAATTTGTTAATAAAATCAGTTTTAAATGGAAAACCATTCATTTTCATAGGTTCTGCTTATGGAAAATTTTATATGGCATACTTAGACTGTTTCAAAATTCCCTTTTTTCCTTGGGGAAAAAAATTAAACAACAACAACAACAACAAAATAGCAGTATCTCATCAGTGGCAGCAATTCCCACTTTTCATATTTGAAGAAAAACCCTAAAAATTGCATTACCAAAATAGTTACTTATTGAATCTTTTTATTTTTCCAGATAAAACATAAAATTGTGAATGGAAATTCCTTAAGGTCTTTTTAAGAGGCTAGAGAAGGAGAAAACATGACTAGGCACAAACTGTACCAGTTTAACTATGTTAAATAGTTTAACATAGGAGGTGATCTTACACAATTTAATTAAATCAAGATGAAATTCAGTTCAAGAAAACTGTTTAAGCTGAGCTGGCCTTAGCAAGTAAGTTGTTTTGTTTTAAGAGGATTAGTGTTTTAGTCCCTAAAATCATCTGATTGTCTGACTAAATATATGATGATATGATTGTAAATAACTAAAGAAAACTAACTATAGCTGGGCTGATAACCTAAATGGTTAAGTGGGGCTTTATACATTAATATTATTTTCTTCTGGATGCAGCTGGGGCTCAGGTTTCCAAGGCATTTTACAAAGCACCCTGGGAATGGCAATCTTTCCTTCTCCTTTGATTTATAGCATGGAGATGCTTGCTAATGAGAAAAATAATCAAAGATCTGGAGGACTGAACTCTATCAATCCTTTAGGAAGGAAAGCATGAAAATCCTTAATGATGCCAGAGGCTCACATGCTAAAAGGATTGCAGATGATTCTAATTAATATGGACCATCCAGACTTTGTAACTGGCATGCACCAAAAAACACTCCCTTTCTAGGTCAGATATACAGACACTTGAAAGCAACTGCCAAATACCAGTCCCTAAGGTGTTTGCTTCTGTTTATGGGCTAAAAAAAAACCAAACAAAAAACCAACAAACTGGCAGGGAGAGGTTTTAGACATCTAGGGCTAAACATTCATTGAATGTACAGGAGAAGGATTGTGGTTCTTCTTGTGCAGGGAGAAAAGGAGGGAAAACAATGTAAGAAATCTGCCATCCTCCAGCCTTGCATCCTACCCTATGCAGGGCAAGCCGTGATGTACAAACATCCCAACAGTCACCCATTGCTATCCTGTAAACAGGCTGATGTTGGGAAGTGTGAGAGATTGCAGAGTCACTTTAAAAAGCAGTAGAGTTCCTAGGCCGAAGACAGCAAAGACAGCCAGGGTTCTCCCAGGCAAGGGGAGGAGGCTGACACTGTCACTGCTTCACAGAAGCCATCACCATTCAGGTCAAGAAGGCTTAAGGCATGATTTGGCCTCTAAGTCTGCTGGAAACTGTAAAATGAAACGTGTGCCAAGCCATCCTGACAATGGAGTTGTGGTAAATTAATTGGAGAAAAATGTAACAGCTGGGTGTTATTGATTTCTGTCCTATCAAGTAATGGTGCACACCCCATACCAAGCCCAAAGCCACCAAAACAGAGTGGGAGCACAGCATCCCAGAGGGTATCCCATTTATCTCTAGCCATCAAGCAGAAAAATTCTCTTGACTCTGCACTGTGAAAGACTACACAACAGTCCCTAGGGTTACAATCCTTCTTTGTCTGAATAAAACATCATGCAGGCAAAGTTTGTCATGAAGTAGTTATTTTCCCTCAGTCTTTCCTGTGGCTCCCTTAGAGTCTTTACATTGTTCTGTACTTCCCTTTGGCTCAGCCCATTTATGAAATAAGTATGCCACTAAAGCAGCCATTTAAAAAGCATTTTGTACATATAAATTGATCTTACAAAAAAGTACCATAAAGAAAATAATCCAGTACTAATAACTGTTACAGCTGCTGCTCCTGAGGCAATACATCACAGGCCCACTTGTCCTGGAACAAGTGAAGAAGGATCCCTGTCATTTAACACAATGTCATGTAACACAATGAAATGCAAAGCTGAGTGGCAGTGATGAAACAGCATCATTGCACAGAACCTGTCAAATGCATTTACTTAATGATAAAGTAGCTAAGCCCAAGGCAATACTGTTCTGTTGGCAGTGGTTTTAGCAGATCTTACAGAAACATGGTTTTGTTAATGTCTGTGAGAGAAGTTTCCTGCAGCTAAAGAGAAGATAGGAAATATGCTGTATGGACTATTAAAGGTCATCTACTACAATAATCCAGCCTTCCTGTACAAGTGAAATTGAGACCAGATTCTACCTTCTTTTGCCTTCTTTATCTGTCTAATTAAACAGCAAAGTAGACACTTAAAAGGGAGAATGGCATTCTGATATCCTTTATTCAACTTGCTGATGTGTTATATTACTGTTCTGAAAAGAAGCTGCCTGCAAATTAAAGCTAAGTTGCCAAGGCTGATTTTTCAGGACAAAAGAACAGAACCCAAACACTTTGATGATATGTAGATATACTCATGAGAGATCATCAAAAAAGTATCTTTCTGATTTTAAATATTATGTAGCAAGAACACAGTAGAGGTACTTTTTTTTTTTAACTGACAGTAAGCAAGATTAAATACAAAACTGCCAAATAATGACATGCCTTGACTCATTTGGTGCCCAGATGCTCCAGAGCTCTCTCTTTCCTTTTGATTGTGTATCTGAAAAGCATGAAATGTTTGTGTTTGACAGTCAGACATGAAGTAATGTGGGATTAACACAAGACTGGTGTGTGTGTTTAGATGCTGCAAAATAAATCAGAACACCTATTATTTATACAAAAATGAGTAAACAATATGCTGCAGAGAAAAAGGACTGGAATAATATTTGTTTCTTCCTGCACCAGGGCAATACAGTCTGGGAGCTAACATCAACACATTGAAAGAAAACATATCCTAGTGTATTTCTTTTTATAACAAAATGGTTCAAAGTGGCCATGGTAGATTGAAGGAACACAGGACCACGTCTGATGAAAACATACACAAATGCAGACTAAAACTGCCAGTAAACTTTAAAACAGAATGAGAGAGAAGAAGACATGCTTTTGACTCTCTATCAGTAAGGACATCTAACCTAATGTGACAGCTGCTACTATACTCTCTGGAATACAACTGGGAACATTCAGAGGTCACAGTGACTGCAAGATGAACTGATGCAGTGGACAAAGAATCGTGCCATGAGTCAAAGCCAAAGGTGATATTGCTCCTCAGAGAAAAGTGCTCCAGCATTGCAGACAGCTGTTCTATTTCTGGGATTGCTCATTTAATGTATTTTATGCAGAATTAAAAAGCTAGTGATGATGAGACAATCAGGATTCTAGAGTGATCTAACTTCTCCAGCATATTACTGCTACAAAACCTATTTGAGAAATCCAGTTTCCCTTTATTTTTGTTTTCTTTGCTACTTAATGCAATGCTCAAACTCATTCTCACAGGAACTTCCATTAAATATTTAGAGCTTCATCCAAAGAAGGGCTAACCCTGCTTTACTGCAAGTACGCCTCATACACTGAAGGAAGTTAATTGATTTCAGTGCGTAAAACTACATCAAACCTGTGATATCAAAGGAACAACAACATAATCAGGTAGGAACCATTTAAACCAAGTATTACATTGTACCCTAATCCAAGTAAGAACAACAATTACAGAATGAGTAGCTGTAGCCAAACAAATCCACAGCACAGTCCAATGGGCTACAAGAGAAATAGTACAAAATACTCCAGCTTACATTATTTTACAGTAGGTAAAGTACCATTTTGAAATAACCATCCTCTGAAAGAAGCCACCAGAAGATTAATGTCTTTATCTTTATGTGAGCCCACAAAATAATCAGGTTCCTAAACCTATGCACAGCAAAATACACAAGTTAGAAAGCAAAAGAGCACAGATAAAATTCTTGCAGACAGAAGGGCAACCATTAACCTTTACACATCCAAGACAGCTGAGCCTGGTGCAGTTCACTGAGCAGATGGAAGGCAGGAAACCTTACACCCAGCCTAATGGGATTCTCATGTTCCCCAATGCATAGCGGGAAGTGCTGCATGCATGGGACTCCACTTGACACACACACACACACACACACACGCGCGCACACACACACACAATTCACAATAAATGAGATGCTACTGCACAAACCTACTACTGTACCATAGTGAAGCTAGCTGAGAACATGCAGGATGTTTCCAGCTAGGAACACATAGGAGTAGTGAAGGAAAAAGGGCCACAGAGATAAATCACATCTTGGTCCCCAAATGGAACTCCTCCCAGCACACCGCATGCCAGGGGAACACAGGACCCACTGTAGGCAACACAGGCAGACACACCAATGCAGGCTGATGTAAGCCCTGAAAGCTACCCAGCCACAGCAGCACCTCCTCCTGCACAGATGCCTTTCTGCTATCTTATGATGGGTTGACATGCAAAGCACAGATGGACCCTACCTGAGCCAGGATACGAGGTCTTTCCAGGGAGCTGCTCAGCCCACAAACCTTATACTGCACTGCCTGGCTCTGAGGCACTGTACAAGATTTGTCCTTGTGCACTTCCTCAGATAACACAAACCCAAAATTGCTGTGAAGATGAGATTCATGAATGCCTAAAGTATGCTGTGTAGCAGAACATACTGCTCCATGGGCACATTTCATGGAGGCTCAGTTATGTTAGCATCCTCTCTAGCACACTGGGGTAGCAAAAGTTCAGAGTATCCACCAGGGAGAAGCATAAAGCTATTACAAAAGAGTATATTAACAGAGGCAAATCTATGTTTCACACTATGCTACAGCACAGGAGCTCTCAGAAAATACTTTACCTCAGCCCTTTTCTTCACATGTATTCAAATCTACATTGAAGTTGTGCACGTCTGTGCATGTATAAGCTGACCATCAGCAAGAGGACACGGGGATGCTTGCAAAATACTAAACAAAATGCTTACAAAATACTAAACAAACCAAAACACTTATTCTGAAAGAGCCAAGCATGCTCTATTCCAAGGAGAATCTCCATGCAATCCTTCAATACTCATGGAAAATGAGTCATGCCTGAATATATCATATAAGAAACCTCCGTGAACCAATGACCCATCTATTCAGAGATGGGTATCTCCTCAGGCTACGTCATGTTTCCATCTATCTGTGTAGCACAAGCAACACTGGCATCAAAAAAAGCAAAGTGGAATGTGTAAAGCAATGTGGAGACAGTTAAGTTGCTCTCTGGGCAACAACTGGGCTCCAGTGAATTGTTCAGTGTAGCCTGGTAACTAAGAGAAGCACCAGAATCAAAGTGTAACACCTCTGCCTACTCAGAAATTATCCCCAAGACCACAAAAAAAAACCATTTGGCTCTTCTGTCCAACTGAAAACATTCAGTCAGCAGTTTCTAGAACAGTTTTCCACCTAACATCTGCTTATTCTTACAGTTGCAGTCATGGCTCAGAGGGAAGCTGGAATGCTGCTCAAACCTAATGCTTTCCCCAGTGAAAAGGTTATGACAAATAGCAAAATGGTACTAAAGATTAAGCAGCAAAAAACCCCCATAGAAATCTGGGATGCAGAAGACAGAAATGGTTCCACAATTTAGTGCTATTACAAAGTCCACCCCATCTCTTCTCCTAATACAGTGAACGGTATCAGAGAAAAGACAACACTGCGCTGGCTGTTGTGCTGGAGATAATGGACAATGGTCCTGAAGGATAGCAGCACTACTAGTCTATAGGTCACATGGCAGAAGTGACTATTGTGACCAAGCAGCTTTTCTTCCTGTGCAACAAAAGGGCTGTACAACTTTTATGAATGAATTATTGTTTGACCTATTATCTGCTTGTTTGCCAGGCACATTATCCTGGATGAGCAAGTGCCAGTGATAGAAGATCCCATGGAGTCTTTAGGTAAATTGTTTCAGCAATGTATCTGTCTCCCTATTGAATTTTTTCTGTATTATATTTCTCCAACTTCAATACCAAACACTTCGCTGCTTTCATCTTTTCTGCTGGAAAAGCCTGTTTGCTCCTATCCTGAGTGAGTTACCAGTCAGTTTTCATCTTGCAATGTAAGACTGAGTGAGATCTGTGGTTCCAGGACTACAATTACTTAACCGTGTTCAAACTCTCCAGTTTATCAATTTTCTTTCCTGAAAAGCAGATAAACCTGTGTTTCTGGCTGAACTACATTCACATTTATATAAGAAACCAAAGATACTTGCTGATGAAAGCATATCTCAAATATACTTGGTGCTATTGGAACCAACAAATTAAGTCTGAAAACTATCAGAAGTACCAACAACTCAAAGTATGAACACAACCTAGTTCTGCATCCTAGTTCAGAATCTATTCCCTCTTATGGGAACATATGAAGATCTGCATTTTTCAAAGCTTTCAATGGAGCCTCTCTCCTGTAATGACCCAAAAATCTGTGATTTCACAGCTTTTTTTTTTTTTTTAATATCCATCATCTTCCTCCAGGAACACTTCAGCAATGAGAAATCAGAGTGCCTGTAGGATTTCTGCCAGGCTGTGTGAGCTTGTTGTTTCTGCAGCAGTCAGCAGCAGCAACAACAGACAAGCTGTGATCACTGAGATTGGAGCATTAGCAGCTTTGAAACTAATCTGCTCTCCTCTAAAGCCTGAGCTCAGCCTAGTACAGAAAAGGGAAAGATCTAACAAGCATGATGGCACAACAGGGGATCCAACAGAAGTGCCCCCTTTATCACAGAAAGTTAAATGGAAAAAGAAATTAAACAGGATAACCTTTTTTATACAGATAATCAGGCAATAATATATGCAGTAGTCAAAATAAGCTAGATGAATGGTCTGGGCACCTCTCAGAGAAAACAGCTGAGGTGGTTTCATCCTGTTTACCCACTGTGATGACAGTTCTATCAACATCCTCACCAAGTCTTTCCACTCTATCACACACGCAAGCTTGAGTGCTCCTGTTCACACAAACACTGAGCACATCTACCTGCACCCATGACACTAATTCAACTAATTGCCACTCAATCGAATCCACTGGTTACAGACATTCCCCAGGGCCTGGACTAGACATTATCGTATTTCCATTACCACAAACCAATCGCTCCAGGCAAAGATCTGCAAGCAGCCTTCCTGCCACACAACACAGCCCTTTCAATACTAGAGAATATGCCAAGCAAACTGGAAGACTACAAGCAAGGTCTTGAGATTCCCACTGAATTCCAAGTATGACCACAAGAAGCCAGAAAATGGATCCAGAATGAAAGGCCACAATGCAGAACGTCATGAGCTCAGAAGAAGGGGACAAACTTTATTCTCCTCTGAAAGGACACGTGGTCATGTGCTTTCATTGCTCGTTGCTGAGAGAGAGCCAAAGTGCTAGTGTGGGTAACAGCCAAACAAATTCTTCCAAGATCCGTTTTTTACCTTAATGGCAAAAAAGTTACACCATTAGCGTTCAGAGGAAAAGCTGGAATTTAGAAGTCTCCACCCAGCTTTGTCAGAGCTTCACGCAGGACTATGGTAAATAGCTTCATCCTGAACAGCAGGCTATACTTGGCTTAAAAAGGATTTCTGTTCTACTCAAAGTACTTTGACTAGCTGAAATCTACTGCATTTACTTATGAAGGCAGAATTACACTATTTTCTGTGTTTTAAACTGCTACATCTTACAGGCTAGGGCTTTTCACTTAACAACCCCAATTTCTTCTAGAGGGTAGACCTGGGAGCAGGGCTGAGGTGATTTAATAGCAGCTGTGCAGCACCCACATCACAAGGGAGAGTGTCTGCATCTGGCTGAAAGGGACACAACAAACTCTCTGCTTATGGAAGTGTGATTTTTCTAAGCAGAAGGCTGGTGTGGCATGAAATCTGGTGACCTGAAGCTCTGTCACATTACAGTCTATGAGGTATGATATGATGTCTACTGAGCCCTGTTAACTACAGAAAGCAATCACTGTGCTTTCAAGCCATTAGCAGAGTCTTGGCTCACAGACTTGGATGAGCTGGCAGCTCAGCACTATGCTGAATTAGTGTGATACAAAAAGAGCTATTAGGACCCATCTTTTATGTTTCTCAAAATATACAGTATAGCTGCTTGCACCTCTTCTTATTTGAACATACTCTTCTTTACCAGCAGTATCCTCACATTCTCCTTTCTTTTCTATTCCAGAGAAGGAATTATTTTGGGATTGTCACTTCATCTTTTATTTCCCCCATGGAAACAGAAATAAGATTGCTCTTGTTTCCATCCCTAACACACATTTCACTTTCCAACGAGAACAGAGCTGTTTCCCCTCCATTCTGCACAAAAATCTCCAATATCCAGAGTTCCCAAGGAAGAATTGCCAGTGGGTCCTGGGATGCTTCAGCCTGTTCCTGTCCAAGCTCTTCTCTGCCACTGTCATTGGCACACACTGCAATGAGCAGTCACAGGAACCTGAGGGAACCTGGTGTTACATGAGGAATTCCAAGGGGACTGGTTTTGTGAACAAAGATAACTCAACATGAATAACAGGTCCTACCCCTGGGCACATCTCCCTCTTTTTTAGTGTATTTCCAAAGAGCATGAAAGCTTTCTGTAGGCCATTTAGAAGGCCTTTAAATTCAGCTCTTGCTTTCACTATAAGGTTTGGGGCTCAGCGAATAAGATCCATTTGCTGCATGCATTTATTTGCCTCATGTCTGAGACCACTCTTACTGGATGGTAACACCCAGTGGACAATGCAGAAACAAAAGTACACATTCAATACAGCATGTTCTTACTTAGAGCAGAAAAGGAAAAAAATGGGGAAGTAAGAGCAAAGTGAAAAAACCTCACATTTATTCAAGTCTGTTAACTCTGTGTCTTACCTTCCTATGGGTCCCAGATCCCCTGAGTCCTGGCTGCCTGCGTCACTGGGTGTGCTCACTGATTTCGAAGAGGGAGACATAGGGGTTGGGACTAAATAATGAAAATAACAGGTATCCCATGTTAACACATGCAGCGACTGCACTGATGAAGAGCAGTGTCAGACAAATCAAAACCAATGGACCAAAATGATAGTGGATGAATGAGTAGGAGAGTTTGAAATGGTGAAAGCAAATAAGGAAGGAAAGAAAAAGAAAAGGAAGAGAGTCAAGTGAATTTTAAGTCTTCTGGAAGTGTTAAAACTGACATGTATTTAGACAGGACTGAAAGCCCAAGGGGAGTCTAGAGCTAATCAATGGAGAAGATACCTGTGGAAATAAAATAGCACTTGTTTTCTTGAGTCTGGTTTGAAGTTGACTTGCAAAAGATTTTAAAGGTATGAAGAAATATCAGGGGCTTGTCGTGTCAAAAAACTAAGTGAACTCTTCCGGTAAAGTCAAGTAGGCAACAGAACAAGCATACTTTTCAAATTCTGAATTTAAATCAAAAGCCAGTGTCCATTAGATATGCTTTAAGGCTGCAGTGTGGAAATGACATCAAAAATAAAAGCTAAATAAGGAAATGCAGCTAAGTTAAAATCATTTCCCAAAGATGCTGAGAATACACAGTTTACTTGGTGATTGTTTTCTTAATAAGTAATGTAGGTCATAGAAAAATTTCCATTTGGGGTGGGACATGATTTCAACACTCAAGGAAAAGTTTCCCTTGGTTTAGACACTATTTGCCCAAGCTCTTGAAATGATTTTCTCTTTGCCTTGCCAGGGCTTTTGAAGCATATTTCATGCAAAGGCAGTTTTGTTTCCTGAAACAGGAAAGAAAGTTCATAGCTCAAGGTCAGCCTGAGTTAAAGCTCTTCAGCAAAGAAATAACAAATAAAAGAGTAAAAATATCCTGATTTCTTTTAAAATGGTTCCTCAAAAATATTAAAAATTAAGATATGGCTCCAGTCAAGACTTAAAGCAAGTATTCTTCAAAGCAGCCACATTGAATAAAACACAAAAGGAGGGTTTAATGCAAAAGCAAAGTTTCCATTTGTTTTAAATCACGTGCATTTCCTTTTATAGATTTAACAGAGTAAAACTTTAAAATACTTTGTTATGCTTTACAATGTATAATGACAGACCTGTCAAGAGATTTGGATTTTCCATGTGGTCAAACATTTAATGCAGATTCTCCCTAGAGACTGTCACAGAAATGACTGCAGCATGAAAAGTGAATTCATCTTTGTGACAGCCCTTTGGCAGGTTACAGGTATGTCTGGTTGTTTACATATTCCATATTCCCAGTGAGACCTGGCATTGTGTGAAGGTGGAATTAAATCCTCCTTTGTATATTAATTGTGAGTGTATGTAAAAGGAAAAAAAGAGAACAAAATACTATTTTTAACTAAAAGGAATCACCTTACATGTGAATTTATATGTTCTTTTGACAGTATCAAACACACAAAAAAATAACTAAGACAAAAACTGGTAACTTGTAACATGAATATATGTCTTTGGGTAATAAAATGATAAGGACATATATACTCATTCTTATATATAAATGAGTATTTTAAAAGTTATACATTAAAAATATATCTGATTTTATCTTGGAACTTAATTTTGTATCATGATATAATTTTTAAAACATATTTTACTATACATAAAAATAACCTAACTATTACTTGTCAGACAATTCTTCTGAGAAGTGGTGTCTAAAAGCTTCAGTCACTCTACCATAACTTATAAAAATAGCAACTTTTCTCAATAAATGTTGGTTGATGCAAGTAATTAATTCAAATTCCAATTCGGAATGTCACTATGCACTTTCATATGCACCCAGGCATCTGTATAAGGTGCTTTCCTAAACTAAAACTTCAATATTTTTCAAATTTGAAGTTTCTCCTATATATTACTGGCGAGGATAACTAGGGGTAAAATCCTCAGTTCAGTCACAACGAACCTAATGGAAAGTCTTGATAGCTCCAGAGAGGCCAAGACTTCAGCTAAAGCAGTGAGAGTGATCCCAAACTTGAGGGAGAAGGGAAAGAGAAGGGGAAGGGGAAGGGAAGAAGAGGAAAGGAAAAAAGGGGAAATGAGAAAAGGAGAAAAGGGGAAGGGGAAGGGGAAGGGGAAGGGGAAGGGGAAGGGGAAGGGGAAGGGGAAGGGGAAGGGGAAGGGGAAGGGAATTTCTTGCTTTAGGACCATTCAGTAAATGAGGCAGGTCTTAATCAAGGTAACCCATACTCAGATACTGTATGTATTTTTAAACTGAAAACTTCAGGTTCTAGGACTGAAACATCAAAACTGAAAAAGAGGTCAAGCACATGAAACCAGAGCAAAAATCTACAATAGTATCTGTTGATAAGCATTTTTCTATTTGTGATTTGAATTTTTTTTATTTTCCTTCTCCAGTTTTGTTTAATCTTAAAAGAAACTCAGTGGGAGTTCCCACATGACTATGCTCCTCCTTCCTTACAAGTGCTTAATTTGAATTTTTGAAACAAAACTTGAGGCTAATGAAGTACAGCACTTATATTTTTGAGTGAGAAGATAAAACAGTCCATCAGAAAAGAAATCATTGCTGGTATGCAAAACCAACCTGCATTATGTTAATAAAAAATTCTTGAAGAAATGAAACAGATGTTTTTGGCAATGACAAGTACTCAAAATGCCATGAGCTTGTATATGTGAATGGTATGGCAGGCATTCAAACAGAAGAGTTCACTTCACTAATACAGCCAAAAATCAAAAAAGCCAAGCATGCTTTAGTAGAAAGAAAGCATTAGTTGTGGCAGAGCTGAATGCTTTACAGTGTGGTTCTCTTAAATACCTAGAGGTGGTTCTGGGGATATACCAATGCTCTGTAACAAAGCTTCTGTCTCTCTTCTTTTACGGTCTAGGTCAGAATCTTCCTGAGCGGGCTCCTTCTTCTGCTGTAGATCAGCCTGAATTAAACCAGAAGAAAACAGAAAAAATTATTTCATATGTAATCAGCTCTAGCAATTATTTAACATATAATCAGCTCCAGCAATTATATGTGTGGAAATATTTGTATGCACCACTACTTATGTACAATTTGAAATTAATTTTTATACTTTTAGGTAATTTGTAACCTAGATAATTTATAATATATATATCAGTAACAATATTTTTCCCTAAATGAATGGTAAAATTGGTCTTTGCAAAGATATTTGTAAGAATTTTTACAGGTCAATGATGGAAATTTTCTGCCTCTCACTCATTAGGTGCAACTTATTCAACTAACATAAAACCTGACAATAGAACAACAAGTATCATTACTTTGAATAAAACTGGTCCTTTCCTACTTACTTCAGGATCAAGAATATAATTTCATTGCATTTCAGTGATGTAGCTTAAGGTCCTACATTTGGTCCCAAGCACTTGTTGGGAAAAGAAATACTTTCTCATTAACTTCAATATCCAAGAAGTGCAAAGGAAAGAACTGACATCTCTAAACTAGGACTCTGGCAGCCCTTGGCCTACTAAAGGTGCAAAAGACCCTTCCCTCTCTGCTTAGCTATTTCTACCTCCTTGGAGCTCCCGCACATTAGCCTTCTCCCACTCTGATCTATGGGCATCTAAAAAAAGTAGGACAACCTGAATTAGCCAGAACCCCACCATGAGGTTGCCCTTTCTGCTGGAACCAGAATGTTGGAAAAGACTAATTGTACAGTTCCTCAGACTGGTGTTGATCTTGGTGCAGGCACAACAGAAAACCTGGAAATTCAGAAGCATCCCCATGTTCTCCAGTTCAGACACAGTCAGGAAACTTTGATTTTATAGTCAAGGCCCAGGAATATTCCCATGCTCAGCTCTTCCCATGAACTATCTCACAGTATGTAGGGCTGTAGACAGCTGTTCTCCACCAGTGTGAATGGCCAAGCACCTTTGTGAGTGTCAGCCTTCACTCCTGGACCCACCTGGTAGCACAGCACTGCCCATTAACACAGTTACGCACTGTAGCATTATCTGCAGACATGGCTCTCGGGGCCAATGGAATGTTTCAACCACCACGAGTTCTCCACAAGGCACAAAGTCAGAGTCAGGGGACAAAGACAAAGGATCTAATAGCTCCCTCGAGCCATTAGCTTGGCCCCCTTCCCTTTAGGTCTTTAGTAATGAACACTGAAAGCGTCACCATTTAACGATCTGCTTATGGAGGACTTGCCCAGTGAGTGCGAGAGTCTCATTGGGGCGTGTGCTTTAACTGCATAAATGTGGCTCAAATGAAAAAAGATCAAAAAGACAGCCAAAACTGGAATGCTGATTTCTTGGATCACATCACATTTCCACGGTAATTCCATGAAATTCATGTACAATATTAAAGTGTCAGTTTAAAAGGAAACCAGTTATTAGTAAAGGATAACAGGTGCTTTAAACTATAGTAAGTGTTGACATTTGAAGGAAAGGAAGCATAATCACTTAATGCTTCTCTGACTTTGCATGAAAATGAATATCCACTCCCTGTCAATTCTCACCTCTATTTCACTAAGTGACTGAATAAAAAGAAGTACAAATCCCCTAATGATAAACCTAATGCATATTGTCAAGGACAAATAAACTAATATGTCAATCAAACTTTAACAGAACTAAAAGATGCACCCATGCCAGAAGAGGAAAATGCAACTGCAATTATGTTTTACTTTACTGGAGAATAATAATTGTAAATCTGTTACCTTAGCTAGTAATCAAACTAGTCTTCAGAGTACAAAAATACATATTTAGATTGTAATGGCTTGAAAAAATGTGAGTCCTCTTTCTGTCTTTCCCCACTCTCCACTCCCTTTCCATTGAAGGAGAGCCCAGGAAAAAGCACTGTGGCAAATCAATTTTTCTTTCTCCATACACATGCACATCATGTTGTCTAAACTGTTGTCATTTGACAGTGCCATAGTTTTAAAAGCAATTCCCTCACCCCAACATTCTTGACTAAAAATAAGCTTTTTGATTTCAAGGTTAGTCTGGTGTGGGTTTGAGTATCTCATTCCACATGACAGATACCTTGGGGTATACAATACTGAGATGTCAAAACCTCAGCAAGCCCCTTGTGCAAGCATGAGATATCTAAAAGGTGGTTTTGCAAATTTACCTCTTTTTTCTTCCTTTCTTCCTCCTTCCGTTTCTTTTCTTCTCTTATCTGAGCCAAACGTTGTTTTTTCCGCTCAAGTTCTGCTTTTAAATCACTTTTGTCTGACATTTTGACTCTGCTGGAAACAAAAATATGGAAATTAAGGTGAAAATTGAATGATTACCCTATTTACTGAAAAAAAAAAGATAGTTAATGATATCAAAAGGAGGGCTTCTAAAATTGCAACAAATATATTTCTATATAAACACTGGTTCTTGGACTATACTGACATTGTAGAAAGTGGAACATTTTCTTTGCAATTTTCATTTCAAGAAACTAGACCAGAATATCACCAAATGTGGAATTTATTTTCGGACAGCTTCTGCTAGAAAATTACCTTTGTGAAACAAACCTATTGCTGTTCAAAATAATGCTTTAATGCTTTCAAGGTGAAGCTAAAGTATTTTGATTTCCATGATCTTCAGCAGCTCTGCCAGACTGTAGAACTCAGATCCACAAATAGATTTCAAATACCAGAATCAGAGCTGCCCCAAACAGCCCCATTCTTCTTAGGTAAGTAATAATTTTACTTGCAAAAAATGGCAACAGGAGATCTTTTGATTCTGCAGGTGGTTTGCACAGCTGCCAGGCAGGATCCCCTGTTCCACCAACACAGTCCCACACAGACCATCAGTTCAGTCTCAGTATCCTTCTCACGTTCACCCCTCCAGTGAGCACTCTCACCAAGCTCTGAGCTATTCTGCCCAGGAATCTCCTCCACTCTTTCCAGGGAAAGCTGGGTCAGTCCCACAAGGAGCTGCACAAAACCAGGCAACCCAGCAAATCGAAGTTTCTCTTTCATGAAGGAGCACATTGCTCTGCCAACAGTCTTGTGTTCAGATCATCTTTCCAAGAGGCAAGAGACCTGCCTAACACTCCTGATTTGATGCCAACCACACAAACTTAGCAAAAAACATTTCTTCTGAAATACTGAAAGGCCTCTTCCACTACTTAAACCCACTTTTCTTTAGAATAGTGATGTGAAGCCACAAATACTCTCTGTCTTTTAAATCTCTGTCAGCCCATGCTGATGTGCATGAGCCTTGAAAATGAAGGGTAAGGAAATAAAGTCATACTATAAAGATATAGAGCCAGATCTTTAAAGAAGATATGATACCAATCTTTTTCTGCAGTTTTAAAGCCCCACCAGTGTTGCACAAATCCATAACTTAAGTCACAGATTATTTATTGATTTTCTAACATCATAATCATTATGAACTGTAATCTAACTGTATCAATATGGATTTTCTTATTAGGACTTTGTTTCAAAGACAGTTCTGATTAATACAGCCATTCATGAAAAGAGTTAACTGTGCCTTTCCTGTTCACACATCACTGGCCATATCCTCTGCTGCAACTCAGAATCAATCAGATCAATGGCAGTGCCACGTATACACAATGGAAGTCTATTGTTCACTTGATGCATGGGAAATTTGAATGTCAACTCTCTGTTAGTATAAGGAGAACTCTACTCATATTATTGCCTGGATGGGTGGATGACCAGAGAGGAAAATTATCTGCTAAAAATTACATTGCACTTTCACCCATCATGAATTTCACGGCAGACATCAGCTTCCTCCTCAAAATGATAAAAGCATAGTTAGTCTGTGACATAGAGGATATTGCCAACAAAACATCACCTGCACATTAAGCACAATCTTGGCCCCAAATGCTTTGTTGTCTTTGGAAGCATTTTCCTTAAAGGAAAGAATAGAATAACATTTGGAATCAGACAAGGAAAACATTTAATGAAAAGGACATGCATAAGAGCAGCTCAAACTCCAGCTCACACTGTCACAGATTCTGCACTTTAGCAGAGCTGCCCATGCTGGCAAGGCACCTTTTCAAGACTGAGGGACTCTGGTTCAATCCACAACAGCTGCCAGCAAATGGTATAACTAAGAAGGACAGGTGCAAACCAACGGGACCACTGGATACACTGGCAGCATGTGGAGGACCACCATTTCTTTATTCCTCCATCAGTCTCAACCTATCCATAACAATATTGCTATCAATTGGAGAAAATCAAAACTGTCAGAAAAAAAATTGCATTTGATATCAAGAAAACTAAGCAGTAGCACCTTAAACAACATTAATCTGTGTGATCAGCTGATATCAGTGAGCTATTTTTTATATGAGAAATACCCAGAGAAAAAAGCAAGAATTTTAATGGCAGTGCAGGTAGTGTTTTGCCTACCAATCTGTTCAGGATTTCTGTGTCTCTCTTAGATATGGGCGAAATCCCATTTCCTAATCTGTTGCACATTTGAATTCTGATTATGAAGTTACCCCTCAGAGCCCTTTGGACTAGATAAGAGTTTTTGCATCCTTTTAGTTCTGCAGTTTGGCAACTGAGAGAGGGCTCCTGTTTCTATGCAAAAAATATGCAAATGCATTTTAAGGCTACTGACAGAAACCCTGAGGGTTTGGCATCCCTTTCAAGCTGTTTGTCAGATATCAATGAATGGCTTTCTGAAAATTCATTCCCTTAATGCCAGAGAAGCTAACTAGCTTTTCCCCTGATTTAAGCATCAATGGTTCAGTGTCTGGCCTCTTTTTTACAATGCTCCAGTCAGAGTGATCAAATCCTATTGTAAGTTCGCTCTATTTTTAACAAAATAGATCTTACATACAACAAAGACGATATATTAAATTTCCTTCAAAGAATGTTGCCAGAGCTCAGCTATATACTTTCATCCTGAATATATTATAGTCATGTCTGAGCCCCTCAGACAGTTTACCAACCTGCAGACTGGCTGTTTACAATTTTAGCACAAATTGAGCACCAAGGGTATGTAACCACCTTTCTCAGTTGCCAGTAAGCTGGTAGCAAACAAGGAGGTAAATGTACTTATCACTCCACTTGGCACTAACCATGGAGTTAACACTGTTCATTACTGGGAGCAGATTTCTAATAAAAGCCATTCTGAGTGCCAAAAGGCATGCCACACCAAGAAAGATAAAGGCAAACAGTAAAAGAGGTTTACTCTTAACATTCTCTGTGGTGCAGAATGACAGCCCAAGGCTTATGCACAAACTAATCTCCAGCGTGGGAGAAGGCACTGGTCAGAGGGAATCACTGATCACATTTTGTACTGAAGCAATTAAATCCCCTGTGTGGGAGAAGGAACACATTGGAACAAACACACTGAATATTGAGTAAGTTTAGAAATAATTATCATAGCAGGGCAACAGCCTGGGGCTCCCCTCTTAAAGGGAGATGCATAATCCTAGATCTTAGATTAATTTTTATTTGTTTGGCCCGGCTTATTGTCATGGTTTTAAAAGGAGAGAGAGTCCTCTCACTCCAGAAGAGCTTACCACACATGCTAGCACAGATTCTTGTTATCAGGACCCTGCACAGAGAGCACCTGCCTGAACTCCCAATACTCGGAGAAAATTCTCCTTCCTTTGAGATACTGAAGCAAGGAGCTGGCTCCTCAAGGCATGCATTTTAACAAAACGGAGTGCTCCATTTCAAGTCGTCAGTTTTCGCCATGTGCATTAAACATGCCTCAGAGTCCCCTCTTAGGCTTGGAAACACAGTTAATTCCACTTACACACCAGACCCAGCACAATGGCAGCTACCTAAGCCTGTGCACATGCAGCACTGGCTTCCAGGGACTGCTTTCTGGGACTTCACCATCGACTGGCTTAGCTCACAGCATCCTAGATGCCCACAGCGTACATGCAGAGCTATCCCTACCATCAGTACAGGTAAAATCAAAACAGTCTGGGTATCTTAGGACATGATTCCACTTTTCCTAAAGCAGATGTTTAAAAGCAGCTAAGATTAAGCATGCCCCAAATTTACCAGTTCCTCTTTAATGATGATAAAGGGCCCTGGGTGACCTATATTAAGTTCTAGAAATCACCACTGTAAATGTCTCAGACAGGATGAGAAGAATCCTGTCCTTAAAATACTCCCAGCAGTTCCTTTTAGCTCGTTGCTGTATGAAACAAGATATTTGAAAGACAATTTACATTAATCTTAAAATAATAATGATGTTTGCATAAACTTCTCTGCAGTACACAACATATGCCAAACAACTCCACTAAGCTCAATATGGCGTTTCTGCCCTCCGTGGATCACTTTTTAGTGATCCCTTGCCTTGCCCGGCTTCTGGCAGCAGTCGGTAGGGCCCACTGGACAGTTCTGCAGCAGCCCCCACGCGGTGGGCTTTCTGGCTGGCTAGCACTAGATGTAAATTAGTGGCTATGGCGAAGGAAAAGGAAGGCTCTCTTCTGAGGGTTAACAGGAGATGTTTATTGCCTCATGGATGGTGGGTGAGAGAGAGCGAAACCCCGCCCAGTCCCCCCTTAAGAGGACAGGTACCAGGGGGCGTGTACATAAACTTTCCACCAATAGGGGGATAGAAAGGGAGGAGTTGGGGGGTAGATTGACACACAAAAGGCCAATCTCTGGAGAGAGGGGGGGAGGGGATTCCCAGAACCTGTTCCAATCAGAAGCCCGGTCTCCCCGAGAATTCCAGAAGGGGGAGAGGCTTTTCCTGGATGACTGGCAGGCTCCGGGGGAGGGGACAAACCACTGCAAAATGCAGCTATAAACAGAGGGGTTTAGAATAGACCCTTTTCCCAACATAAATAACATAAACCCAAAACTTGTGAGCACAGCTCACGCACCGCTACAGCTCAACCCACAGGTACTAACATCTCACAACCATTTCATTTGTGGTAGCAGTAAGAATATAAGCATGCAAACAATAGCATTTTATCCTCAACTGGACTAAAAGCCATGAAAGTACTTTTGGAGGTGCAAGCCAGTTTTACTTTATAAGCTACAAGGTCTTTATCAATGATCAATATCACAATATTTGAGCAGACATTTTTTCAAAGCATTTATATGAACACTTAACAGCAGAAACAGTCACAGGTATCTAAGAAGGTTTTATTTGAATTTCAGTAACAATATGTTGATACTTGTAAGAGTAATAAGACCAGAAGAACAGGTGCAAAGAGTTGCAAGACATGTACAAAGGTTGGACTAAATATAAGAAAAAATAAGCCCAAAATGTCCAATGTATATCAAATAAAATAAAAAGTCAATTACAACTGTGCACTTTTTAAGTAGAAAAAGTAAACAATATATAAGATCTCCCTTCTCTTTAAGCCTGTTCTTTGAATTTGCTGGAATAGCATTTTACCTGCGTGGTTTCGCCAAGATCATATAAAAAGGAACTTAAGTTTCCAAATGTGGTACACATTTAAAAAGCCTACAAATTTTACTGGTTTTTGGTGTTTGCAGGATTTTTACATGCTGTTAATTTAGTAGGCTACACTAGAGTAGCAATTTTCCAAAAGGAGTAGAAATTTTACCCTTCATGAGCCTTGAGGTCTTTCCTGATTTGTGACTTCCTGTGTTACCCTTTTCGTTATTATCTCCATTGCAATTACCAAAGGAGTTCATTAAATACTGTTACATATGGCATTAGTCATCCTATATACCTAACAATAAATAATTGATTCATTAATATACTTCTCTGAAATAAATGGGCAGCATCTAGCATTTAGAGATGCTGTACATGTATTATTCATATGTCTTCATAAATAGCCAGTTACTTGAGTCCAAAACTGCAAAATGTATTAGTGTGAAACGCAAAGGATGTTGCACAATAAAATGCATTACTCAGTGGTATTAGTTTAAAAGAATGGGTTTATAGAGTGGGAGTACTATTACTGTTGAAACGCTGGCATATGAAGTCCACTGGAAAAAAAAATTCATTTCTATAATATATATATTTATCTCTACTTGGTACAAATTAGCATCTCTCCTACAGTTAGAAATATTATATATTTTTACAGTAGAAAAAAATTCCCATGAGATCTATCTATGACTTCCATAACTGTAAAATGTGACTTCCACAACTGTAAAGTGTGCATGCAAAGTATGAAACTGTTCAAAGCAGATAAACATCTTTGGTCTGCAAGAAACTACAGGGAGTTGCTAGCCTAGTATAAATGCATTCCAACACATCGCATTCATTTGAAAATAATGTTTGAAACACACTTCAAATGGGCAAGAGGGGCTAGAAGCATCTCAACAGCAATTTTTAAATAAACATGAGTGCCTCTTTTCATCATGCATCAGAATTTGTACTTGACTTCAGTCGAATAATATAAATAATTTTGCTAAATGGGTATATCAATGTCTACGAAATCACAACAATGAGCAAATATTTGCAGCTGCAAAAGCTCAGCATTTGCAGTATTTAAAGGAATCTCCTGCATGTGATGAATTCAGAAAATCACCAAGGAAAACTGGAGAGACTAAGTATTTTTTCCACATAACCTTGAGGCAAAATAGTCAGGCTTTTTACACTGCATCTGTGTATTTATCTATAAATAAAAATGGTTGTCAAGTGTTACATTTCAGGGAATGTACCATTTTTATCCTTCAGCTTTTGAACATTTCTAGATGGACAAAGGTCTTGTACTTTGTTCTGTAAAGGTTTACAAATCACAAGCATCCAGAGATTTGGTTCTGTGCTTCCTCCTGGTTGCTATGCAACAGGTCAGCACATCTCCAGCAT
Organism: Acrocephalus scirpaceus scirpaceus; assembly: GCA_910950805.1. Taxonomy (NCBI): domain Eukaryota; kingdom Metazoa; phylum Chordata; class Aves; order Passeriformes; family Sylviidae; genus Acrocephalus; species Acrocephalus scirpaceus. The sequence goes on from OU383773.1 coordinate 128,813,852, forward strand.
ATTTATTTTGATGCTGACAGGGTATAAAACATGTACCCACAACTGCTCAGTTACACATCTCTTACAATCTCTTACCATTTAATCTTTTCACTCTTGTTCTTCCATAATGGCCCTACTATAAAATTAACTCGGTTTCAGCAGATTTGTAGGGTCCCCACAAAGCAGCATGTGACCAGAACTCTACTACTGCCCATTCTTCAAGCACCAGGAGTAGTGTCAATGAAGCAACACCTTCTTGTCATCCTTTTCTCTCATGCCTGTTTAGTGTCTTAAATTTACTGTGATCTTTTTAATTTCAACAAACCTAGTACCATGGAAGAGCCATCAATGTTGAAAGGAAGAAACTGCTGGCAACAACTTGCTGGAGATGAGCAACACACAACCTTCCAGCAAGGAGCAGAATGAACTCAAGTACTCATACTAACCTGTCACTCCAACAAAACTGCTGCATTTCTTGCACCAAATATGCTCCCTTTATATTGAGTTCCACAGAACCAACTGCATATATCACCTCAAAGAAAATTGAATTTTAAATAGGTCTTTTCAAATATCTTGGATTTTGTCTCAATAAGCATCAATGAGCACAGTTATAACTGCACAATGATCTCAGGTGTGCTGCTGCGAGATGGTCCTCGATGATGCAGCAGCCAATACTGATTTGTACTTCCCAGGGATCTAACTGAGGAATTGTGCCCCAGTTACAAAGAACAGATGTTTTTAACAGAGCAACCACTTGCATGCTTGACAACATTTAGATCTTGTAGAATAGAAGATTCCTAAGCATTCTTGGTCACTGCCCTCTCTATCAGCTTCTATCTCTGTTATACTGTTTAGCTGTAATAACACCCAGGACTCCATATATGGCTCCGTATATGGCTGGGAATGGACATTAAAAATTTCCAAATTTTGTGACTCCGCATTCCCCACACATTAACTGGTCTTTCTTGTTGCACTGAGTTGTTTTCTGTGAATTTTCCAGCTTGCTCCAGAGACGAATTGCAGGATGAATGGATCAAGAACAGCCCTTCTGAGAAGGACTTGGGGATGTTGGTGGCTGAGAGGCTGGACATGACCCAGGAATGTGCACTCACAGTCCAGAAAGTCAAACATGTCCTGGGCTGCACCAAAAGCAGCACGGCCACCAGGGTGAGGGAGGGGATTCTGCTCCTCTGCTCTGCTGTGGTGAGAGAGACTCCACCTGCACACTGCACCCACCTCTGGGGTCCCAGCACAGGAAGGACATGGACCTGTCGGAGTGAGTCCAGAGGAGGCCACCAGGTTGATTAGAGAGATGGAATACATCTCCTTTGAGGAAAGGCTGAGAGATTTGGATTTGTTCAGCCTGGAAAAAAGTGGGCTTTTGGGTGACCTACCTCCAGTTTTCCAGTACCTGAAAGGAGCCTACAAGGAAGAGCGAGAGACTTTTTATAACAGCATGAAGTGACAGGACAAAGGGAAAAAGATTCAAACTGAAAAAGAGTAGGTTTAGATTGGCTACTAGGAAAAAAGCTTTTACTGTGAGAGTGGTGAGGCACTGGAACAGGTTTCCCAGAGAAGCTGTGGGTGATGCACCATCTCTGGAAGTGGTTAAACGCCAGGTTGGATGGAGCTCTGAGTGAAAGGTTTCTCTATCCACTGAAGGGGGCTTTGAATTAGATGATCTCAAGGTCCCTTTCAACCCCAGCCATTCTATGGTTCTGTCATCAAGCAGGGTAATTTAAAGGTGTTTTCTGACATTAAAAGACAACTAAATGCAAGCTGTAAATTGGTAAGATTTTAGAAATGGATGATGCAGGAGAGGTAACAATCTAAACTTCAAGCTGCAGGTCACTTATCTAGAAAAGTAAGAGCCTTGTATTTCATGTCTTTGATTTCAATTTCTTTTGTATGTATTTCTTATACAATGATCAGGTCTCGATGATATCTGCTGCTATCATTGATATGACCACTTCTTCAAAACCTATACAAAATATCTTGTTCATCATAACAGTACCAAAGTGCATCCCAGGGATACATTTAATGATTTACTAAAAGCTAACATCAAATTTTGCTTCAGGATGTCTGCTAGTCTCTCCTGAAGTGGAACAAAGACTCATTTTCTCCATCCTGAAAATATTTCAGCCATTAAAACGTGTACTTTCATTCCATATGGGGGGTAAATCTGACCCCTCTGACTTTTCCACCCTCCTCCTGAGATAACCCTAGTGGTACATGGCCAGCAGAGTGATACTTAAAGCCATTTACCCAAACATGAAAAATGCATGCTCTACTGTCTGCTTCTTAACCCAGTTATGACAACTGCCAGAGAGACATCAAAGAACAAGCTATGCTGCTATCACACAGGTTTTGCTGGAAGACTTACCCAGATACTGTTTCTCTCTTATAACAAAATATGCTTTGCTTTTTGCCGCTGATGTCTGTAAGGACGTAACTAGGTTAAAAATCTTACACATTGATTTCAGCTTTAAAGTCAAGACAGCTAAAGATTTAGAAAGCAGGGAACAGCCCTGGCTGTAAGAAATATACAGAAAGTTCTCAAAAAGTAGAATAAACAACACCGCCATTCTCTCTGTACTTCCCAGGACTTATCTGGCAGTACTAATAAAGCAAGATGAATGCTCAAAGCCTGCCTTAGCCAAATATCCCTGTTGATCGACAGAAGAGAAAGAAGGTATGTCCAGATAACAAGGCAAGATAATAAATGCAGTTGTCTAACAGCATAATTTAAAGGACACATGCAAAGAATTTGAATATGAGAGAGGACTAAGAATCAAGAAATCTATGCCATCCATTTATCTTTCCTGTGGTTAAAGCTTTCCACCCAAATAGGAGAAACATGTTTTGGGGGTTGTTTGGGGTTTGGGGGGGGGGCGGGGGGGAGGGAGGTTGTCTTGAGAAGACTGAAAACTACATTCCTAGGGTGACTGTTGGCTAATGAGTGAGAAGGACTGGAGGAATGGAGATTGCATTCTTAATCATTGAATCTATTTTCTATTAATTTCTTTTCTGCAAAGATTCATTGGACCAGAAGAAGCAGATGCAAAAGAGCGAACATTAATCCCTAACAGAGGCCCCTGGGTTCTAGTCTTTGTTTCAGAGTTAGTTTATATTATACACAGCGACTGTTTAGTTTACAATACAATGCTGTATTTAGTATCTGGAGCCAAGCACTCCTCTTTCTTCCTGAGTGTTTGAAGCAAGGTGTTGGAGTCCTTTCTCTTTCTCCCACATGTTCTGTTGCACCCAATGAAACTTTAATACTTTAGACTTACATGAAGCAGCTTCAGTAGGAAAGACTGGAAAGGAACTTACTGCAGAAGACATATAAGTTGCTGGTCCACAGATGAAGGCAAATATCTCTTTAAGCAAAAGTAAGAATCACCTGAGACTCCTTTAGGTGAGTCCCATTAAAACCAGGAGCAGATGCTGTCAGCTGCAGTGCGACATGGAGCGCACAGTCTGGGAGATGGGCTTGAGAAAGGTGAACTAGATGGAGCAGCCTCAGAGAGACTGAGTGGACACCTTGGCTGTTGAGTCTGGGGGCTCAAGGGTAAGAACACATCAGAAAAGGGCAAAAATAGCAAAAAAAGTGAGTTTTTAGAGACCACCTGTTCTTCAGGAGTGAGGTGAGAGCCAAGCTGATTTTTGAGGACAGCAATTTTAGTTCCTGTTTCCACACCATTTTGTCAGTTTCAATGCACCTGAGCTTTCCAGGCACCATAAGAACTTCCAGTTTGGAATTCAAGTATGCATCCCAGGTTTAAGATGTGGACATGCTCTGCACTTTAAGTGCATCCTCCTACAAAGGCAAGGCTGGCTGCACATGAATTCCTCTCTCCCAGGCACATACATATCTCTCAAATGCCCTGGCTTTCACTGAGAAGCTTCGCAAATGGGCTGACTGAGAGCAAAAGCAACAAGTCTCCATCCTAAATGGTGGGGCAATCACATCCCTGGAGCATACTGCAGGACACCTCCAGAAGCAAGCCTCAGTGTATGGCCCAGTACACCAGGACCTTGGCTCCAGAATTTGAGATCAAGACATTAATTAGAGACCACCAATTCTCTTCAAATGAGGAACATATTATAGATAGTTTTGGAAAATATATCAACGTTTACTAGTGGCTGTCAAAATACTGAACCACTGAAGGTCCACAAGGCAATCAGAAATGGTCGATGTCTGGTTTTCAGCCACATCAAACTGCTAAACCGGTTCCAAAAGGTAGCCTTGAGGATTAAAAACAGAACATAGTTTAAAAACTCTACAGATCATTGCAGCATCAGAGGAGAGAACTAGAGAGAACACAGGAGTACTTGGGTAATAGTTAAAGTTAATCCTTTAGCAAAAGTGGACATTATACGATATGAGAAAGCACAGCAGTCTTATTGACATACACACACACACGCATATATATATATACATACACAGTACCTCAAGAAAAATAACACAAAAAATGGGAGGCAACCAAAGTTAATCATACTTAATCCTTACTTACTCCTAATTCTTCACTTGGTTTAGTGAGATCAGAAACTTTCTGGGGAAAAAATTGAACTTCATCAAACTTTACTGAATGAACACTGAGAAGGCATGATCTCCATTTAAAGATTTTAAAATCAATACTAGTATTAACTAGTAATTAACTAGTATTAACTAACTAATATTACTCTGCATTTTATTATAATTTTGTTCAAAAATACTCATATGTTTGTCAACGTGGAAGTCTAGAGTTTTTTACTTCCCTATCTGCGGAGTCACTGATAAGTAAACAATAAAACCCAGTGTTATGTATGTAAGGGCTGCTGTAAAAGGTGTGGACAGCACCAGAAGTAAGGCTGAAACACAGGGGTTTTTCCAACTTAGCCCCTAACAAAGAATATATTTTACTGTCATCTTTTGAGTTCTATGCTTTAAACATACGGAAAAAATCCTAAGACTCTTTAATTTACAGTTATCAGAAAAAGTACTGAATTTGCATAAGGTGTTTTTAAAATATTTTCAGAGGCCCTTAAAGGCTGAGAAACTAGGCTTTCCTGTATTTTCTTGCTATTCAGCTTTCTGTGAAAAAGAAAATATTGTGGGAAATAAAGGGACAGTTTTCCCACGGGCTCTTTCAGTACAAAGAGAGAATGGCATCACTGTTTTTTTTTATTTTGTCTCCAGTACAATACCCTCCTATCCCATCAGCACAATTTTTGTTGTATTATTATTACTACTGTGGAGATAGTGAAAGGCAAGAATACAACATTCACAGGCTTTGCCAAGTGCAGCAGATTATATACATGAATAGCTAACTGCACACTAGGGGGTATGATTTAGGTCAAATTTCTTGTTTCATTCCAAAAGGTTATAGATTTTTAAGCCATTCATTGTTTAATGCACCACACAGTTTACAGTCGTAAGCACATATAACCTGAACTATCTTTTCTCTGGTTTTTGCAGAAGTAATTTGTGTTCCTAGGCAATGAAGACTGGCAGAAGTTGATAGCTTGTAACAAAAGTTATAAGCGTGTGATAAAGCTCTATGAGCAGTTTGAGCTAAAAAGGACAAAGAATTAATTCATTTAGGGGCAAGCTAAATCTGAAATATATCAGAATTATGATACAAACCACCTTCTGGTTCAACAATTGCTCAAAATGTAACTAGAAATAAATGGATGAAAGAAACAACATCATATGACTTTGAATAGTGAGATTAACAAAAATGGCAAATCTTTTAAATTGCTTAAACAGAAGATAAACATTATGAAATAAGTCACAAGAGTTTAGATAATCCTCCAACTTTGTGCTGTGAGAATCTGAGAAGAAACTCTTTTAAAAGCTCAGTGTCAGTGAAACAGTCTTTAAACCAGGACACACAAGTTCAAATACTAGAAAACATCAGAAACAGTCTGGGTTGGTTTGTTGCTTCTTGTTTGGGTTGGTTTTTATCTCCTGTAACCCTGCTTTATAAAATAATTTAATTTCTGGCAATATATAGTAGCAATAATTTGAAATGTCTTTGCCCCAATTACCAAGTGACCTGGTAACCACTCTGATCCTAATAGTGGTGGCCTAATGTGCAAAACACGAAACAAGGGCATGCCTTGAATAGTAAGGATTTAATACGGCTGTCTATGCCCTTTAAAAGCTAAGATCTGTTTTAATGGATACAAAATGGAAAGGGTGAATAGTTTAAGGCAAGAGAAATCCATATTTTCCCTGCATGTGGTCTAAGACCTACAGTGATTAAACTTTCAATACTAACACAGCATAATTTCAGTGCTAACGTAGCATAGCTTTTCCTGTCAAATTCAGCCTGAAAATATTAAAATCAAGGAAGACTTGATATAAAGTGATATAAATAGATAAGAAATATATCCTCCGTTTTACTTCTTTATATTTAATCATACTAGGCAATTTTGTGTCTTTGCCTTACTATAACTCCCCATTGTTTGAACACAAAACACACTGCATCTTTCTGCTGGGCTGAAGTGAAAAATTAATAACTGAGGAGCAGGATTTGGAATTATTTGTACCACATCACAGATGGAGGGAGAAAAGAACAAGGAACTAATATAATTTCTCTGCTAGGGAGAGGAAACAAAGGGGAGGGGAAGGGAAGGCCAGCAAGAAGGGAATGTGATGTTAAGACAAGTATTAAGGAAAAGAGAAAAGGGTAAGCCTCAAAGAATGATAGCAAGAGGGAAAGGAAATGTGAAGAAAAGATATCACTGTAAACAAAAAGGTCCTTAAAAGATTCCTTCTGTAATTGTTTTCTGCTGAGTGGCAATAAATGAGTCTTCTCCTTTAAACAAATTATTGATTAATTATTCTAGGGCCAAGCAGGGACAGTCAGCAAGCACATGGGGAACACACAGGGGAGAATTGCACTGCTCCAGAAGAGCTCCCAGGAGGTCTGTTCCTCAGGTTGACATAACTTGTCTCTCCAGACCAGCTGATTCACATGCATGGCAGCAATGTTAAATACAAAACATGTACTTTTAGTCTAAGATTAAGAGCCAATAATCACAGGAGACATCTAAGCAGCTATTATTCATCAGGTAACACAAATATCTGCACACAGGTCAATGCTGCAGTCAGACAGGGACTCATACAAAACTCTTTTAAGTCAATGCAAAACTCTCACTTCCTTCAATAGCATTTGGAGAAGTATCATGGCTTTCAAACAATGAGGGTAGCTGACTTCTGCCATCACTCTATAGGCTCGGTTCATCACCAGAGAAGTCAGGGAGAAATTCCCATTACTGTCAGCAGTGATAGATAGGGCTGAGACCTCTGTCTTAAACTTGAGCAGGGAGTTACAGTGTACTGCCCACAAAAGGCTTCAAAAACCATCACTCCTGCTCCGTGCCTTCTCCATACTGCACTGCACTCCCTGATACTCATCAGAATCCTTTTGCCTCAAAAGGTACAACAAGAAGTGCTGATGAAGCACAATAAAAAAAAGAAGGGGTATAGTTTTAAGCTCAGGAGGAGTTGGTACATCACCTGGTCACAGATTATCAGAGATGTCTTGTATCTGTAAGATCTAGTGGATCACACATTAGTCTGTTTCACAGCTTCCTGGAGCTCCTGCCATCTGCCTGGAAGTAGCCATTTTCCCAGAAAAGTTGGCAAGATGATGCCACGTAAAATGAACAGTATTGAGGGAGCAAGCTTATGTATACTGTCTTACTTTGAGGCTTGCAGATGGCCAAGCAAACAACAGCTCTCAGTGTCATCTCTAACTAAAAAGAACTAACACACTTTTAGATGGATTATTACCAAGTAGCAAAGGGACATATTGCATCAATCTGAGATTTAGACTGATTCAGGGTCTTTTTGTTAAGCAGTATCATTCCTGCATTACCATTTCTGCCTGCTTACAAATAGCTGAGGGAAAGACCATTCAAGCCCTCATCTGACAAGCCAGCACCCATATGGGAACGTAAATGTGTACTGACCTGCAGGACTTGTGTTGCTCTGTAAAACATAAATAAAGCTGCACTGGCAAAAGCACAGTTTGACTAACACAAGTTGCATTTGTACTAAGGGCATTTTGCCATCATATTCCATCAGTATTTTGGCTGGAAAATGTCCCTTTTAAACACAGTTTACATCTAGAGTCATTATGGTTTGTTTCATTTAAGGTTTCTAAAATAAAAATCTGTAAGTATCAGATGAGTATTGCACTGAGAGGTCATTATGTCTGACTATGGATGCAGAAAGCCTGAGACTGTATCTCTGCTGGTATGAATTACCCTGTGCACCTCAGTGAGTATTTCAGTGTTACTTCCTGCCAACTTCTCTGAAAATTAAAGCCCATGGAAAGGACAAGAAGGGTCATTCTGTTAACACCCCACCACCACCTCCAAGCAGCAACTCATTTTGGTGTTGGTAATTCTGAAAGATTCCTAATTACTACTTCTGCTGCTGGTCAAACCAAGCCAAAGGAGCTCAACAGGGCACTCGAGGCATGGCCCTGGTTAACAAGCCTGAGTAGTCCTAGAGAGTGACCACAAATAAGTTTAAAATCTCTGTGAGAAGGTAAATTTGAGGAGCTGAAAGATAACACAGGATTAACTGATTCACTACCAGGAGTAAATGAAGCTTTCAAAAACAATACTGCCTTTCTATACCCTTGCATTTTTTCTATTTCAATCCCTTATCTTTTTCCTTCCAGCCCATTTCACACCATTGTCCAATATCCTGCAATGGTGGTACCTCTAACCCAGCCCATTAGATAGAGCAACCAGCTCTATCTAGTATTACCCCTCTCTCTTCTTGCAGACTGGAAAACAGAGGGCAGCAAGGAATGCTTTTGAAAGCTGTCTTACAAAAGAAAAGAAGACCAACAGACTGAATCTGTTAATTTATTTGAAAATAAGGCAGGTAAGTTCTTGTTGCATCGTTTAGAGTACCTACACTGAAGACGACTGCTAAAGCAAGCTAAAGCTTTTATCTATGGGAGGCATAACAGGAACCAGAAACATGAAGTTGGAAAAATACACTGGAAAACAAATATATTTCAATAATGAAAAAATAGTCACTGAAAGGCATCACAAAGGAGGGCAGCTCACTGCCCTTCCTTCTATAGAAAGAGCTGGAAGGTCAGATTCTTAATTTAAGATCTGCAGAGTACAAAAGAATATTTCCTTGACTATTTTTTGAGTAGCCAGATTTCCAAACTTCCAGTAATTACTGCATGTGTTAGGTGTGGTTTATTGCTACTCCTCAGATTCCTCTCCTAAACTGTGGATTAAGGCAGCACTACAGTTAGTGCATTTTTATGATAGACTAACTTGAGGCAGAGGTGCTTAAAGCTGAGACAAATCTAGCCAATCTAACTCTAAATCATCTTTTGGATCTCCAAATACACGGCCCTCAGTAGTATCACTTATCAAGGAAGATGATGGCAAGTCCCAGCCTTCAAAATAGTCTGTTCATAAAGAAGGTACAGAAGGGACAAGAAATTTTGTATTTTTATGGACTATAAATGAATGCTTTTGGGAAAAGAAAATAAAGCAGAGAATGGGTGTCACAGTTAGCACTTCCATGGGAAGAAGACCTGGATGCAGCCCCAAGGTTTGTGTTGAAGAAACCCATTCTTGCAGAATGCTGCAGAGAAATTATAAAAGGAATTTTATCTGCCTTCACTAAATATGGAGAATGTTACTAGAGATGCCATATCAAATGAAAATAAAAACAAAAACCAACCAACCAACCAAACAAAAGAGCTTAAAAGAATCAGAATAGCAAACATGTAACTCTTCTCCCTTAACTTAGCAAGAACAATTCAGACCCTTTAACAAGCACACTGGTAGTAATAGAAATTAAACTACCCGATTGCTCTGGTAGCACCATCTACCAGGAGACAGGCAGTCCTGACATCTGGGATTTCCATACTGAAACAGGTGTTGCACTCCTGTGCTTCATGATATTTAGTGCAATTTCCAATGGAATTTAAAGTCCTCAAGCAGAAGCAAAGTACTGACAAAACCCTGCCAGGATAAATTTCCAGGTGCAAGTGCCAAAGACACATGCCAACTTCATGTCAGGTCCTTCCATCTCATACTCTCTATATTAGCAGGCTAGATTGCTTGATCTGCCAAGAATCTTTATGTTATATGCATTTATAGCTCAAATCTGTACTTTCTGTCAATGGCAATATTGACAGAAAAACAAACTTTGTTCCAGTCCATAAAATGGGGTCTTTGTCTAGGAAATCTGGGGCCTTATGTTCTCTGCTGACCATGGGAGATTCCCAGGATGATGTAACTGTAATAACATCCTTTTGAAAATCTATTTCACTAGACTACCAGTGAAAAAAGGCCTCTGGCTGAGTCCCTCCTTCTCTCACCCTTTCAGGGAATTACGTTAAGAAGGGGGAAAAATCTATATACCGTGCGCTGTCGTCCTGGACTTAAGTAAACCCACTATCGCTCACGCTGTGTGAAGAATTATAGATTAAAAACTTTTACCACCCCCTTTTGCTTTAAGCTGTTCGGCGCTCAGGCACCAGCCGGCAGCCTGCGGCCGCCGCTCACAGCCGGGGCCGAGAGGCGCCCCAGGCACCGGAGCAGGTGCCGAGGCCGGCAAGGCTCGCTCGCCGCAGCCCTCCCGCAGACGAGGCGCTCGGCCGCCAGAGCCCACCCGCGGCGAGGGCCGGCGGCTCCCGCGGGCGGCCGGGGATGCCCCATCGGCCAGCCGGGATGCCCCATCGGCCGGCCGGGATGCTCGCTCGCCCAGCCGGGCCGCCTGCCCGGGGAGCGCCTCCGGCGGCCGCACCACGCTCCGCGGCCGCTGCGCATCCCGCGGGGCGACTCCCGCCGCGCTCCTCCGCCGCCAGAGCCGGGCCCCAAGGGCAGCCCCCACTCGCCCCGCCGGTACGGCCCCGCCGCGTCACGGCCCCGCCGCCCCGCGGGTGCCTCACCTCCGCCGGCGCCCGGGAGATGCGGAACGGCTCCCGGCGCCTTGTAGCCCTCACCGAGCCCTCGGCACCACGGGAGCACAGGGGTGCCCCGCTGACTGAAGGGCTGCTGCCAGTAGCAGCGCGGTGCCGAGCCGAGCCGAGTTGATCCGAGCTGAGCCGCCCGCCGCTGCGGCAGGACCGCCGCCGCCGGCTGAATATGCTGTCTCACGGTGGACAGGCTCCTCCCGAGAGCTGCTGCTGCCGCTTTCCTCCTCCCGCCTCCTCCTCCTCCTCCTCCGCCCGCGCGCCCCGGTAGCGACACCCCCGGTAGCGACACCCCCGGTAGCGACACCCCCGCCGCCGCCCGTGGGACCGGGGCGGGGTCGCGGGGGGCGCGGGGCAGGTGGCGGAGGAGGGACCGGCTCAGTGTCCCCGCCCGGCCGCCCAGCAACTCCGGCCTGAAGTGCGCTCGCTCGGCTCCTCCGTGCTCCCCTCGCTGTCCCCCCTGCAGTGGCGCAGGCTTCGCCCCAGGAGCAGCCGAGCCGGCAGCAGCCCGGCTGCCCGGCTGTCAGCACAACACCGGCTTCACCGTCAGCCCCACGACAGCCCAGGCAGCATCCAACACCACCTTCACAGCATCACTGACAGCAAGACATAGCAGCAGCCGTCAGCCCCACGACAGCCGAGGCAGCATCCACACCACCATCCTCACGGAAGCAGCTGGCAGCCCCACAACGGCTTAGCCATCACCCTCTAAGCTGCCCAGGATACCCGCCCCCAGGCTAGCCTCACCATCACCCCCACGGCAGCCTGGCCATCAGCCCCGTAGCAGCCTGGTCAACCGTCATGGCACCAGGCTCCTGCTTCGTCCTGCCCCTTTCTGGAAGAACACGGCGAAATCCAGAACATATGAATGAGACCAAGCTTTCATGGTTAAATAAGGACAAGACTGCCCAAAGGCGCAGGTTTTGTTTTGTCCCTGTTTCCTCACACCACTCATGGGGACGGGTACCAGACAGGAGGGCCAGACTTCTTGCATTACCCCTGCTTCTCTCCACATAGTGATACATCCATCTCCTGGGGGAGAGTTGCCAAGCAAAGCTGTTGGGGATAATCCATGTTCCTGCTAAACAGCACCCACCTCCAGATTAGATAACATAGCTTCCCTCTCCCTTATTGCACACAGGTATGTTGCCCTACACAAAAGGAAAACATGTACCCTTTGATACCATGGTTTGTTCTTTAAAAACATGATGTCCTGGACATACGACTCACTGTTGTCCATCCCTCTGGTCCAAAAGAGCAGGAAAATTACCCTCCAGAACCCTTTCCCTGGAGCCTAATCTTTTGTTTTCTTTTGTGGGAAACACTAATTCCAGCCACTGTCATTCGAGGTCTGGGACCTGTCCTGGGAAGAGTGAGGTATACCCAGCCCACTGAAAAGCCATAAAGGATGCACATCACCTCCAGTTCCTGCCAGACCCAGACTGCACCTGGCCAGGACACAAAGAATCCTGAAGAGGAACAAAAGCCTCCATTGCTGGTGAGGATACAGTGATCAAATAACACTTTCTCAATTTAACTGGAGTTGAATCAGCAAAGATTCATCTTTTGCTCTCCTGTGAAAATCCTTAAAGAGCAACATCTGCTTCTGCAGGTTGGAGCATGTGGAAAAAAAACCCTGTTGTTTGAAGTGCACAATTTGAAAAGTTTTGAGTTTGGGCATTTGGTTTGCAACTCTTTATTAAAACAAGGCCCTTTCAATATGAAACACCCAAAAGTGAACTTCAGAAACTGATTTTTGCTTTTGAAAGTGTTGAAGTGTTTGCCTTAGCTTTAACATAAATACTATAGGGTTTATGTTTCTTTGAATTACGTGTCACTTGCAAATTCCCTGCAAATTCAGTGGATTACTTTGAATTATTCCTGATCTAAGAAAGCCTTGGAGTCATTTAGTATTCCTGAATCAATAGATGAGACTTGTCCATGAGATCCTGCTATTTTTAGCATGCTGTCCTATCCATATAACCATGATGCCATGGTATCACACACATATCATGACATCACATTGTATGATGATACCAGGCATACTAATGTATGTCATAAATGGGTTTCCAGAGCTTGTTAAGTCCTAGATTTTTTGTTAAGAAGTAATGGTATTTTGTGTTCTAGTAATAACTATATGAGATGTTTCTTAAAAAATTCCTGTAAACCCCAGTTCAATGGGACACAATTTTGATATCTGTTTATTCACACTTGCCAGAGGTGATTCAGTTTTTTGAAAGTATAAAAGTAAAGGATGGAAATGCATGTGTCAAGGAAAAATTGTTTAAAAATCCTCATCAAACATAATGACAGCTTTAGTAAAATTATTATTTAAAAATGGGGAACTGTATACAGAGGAGTTCAGAAATAACTTCAGTGGCCAGGGTAGTATATTAAAAAACCCACAAATTTCTCCTCAGAATCAATTGTTAAAGGAAATTTGGAGAGAAGCAATCCTAGGTAGTATAGGTTAGTTGTTCCTACTAGTAACAACCTCCAAGAACTCAGGAAAAAAATTATGAGCAGCCCAATAAAGGAGTTCTTTGAAGCAATAACAAATTTCCTTATAAGTGATGCTCTGTCCTCTTTGACCTCAATCTCATCATTGTCTTCTCTCATATTCCACAGACAAAGGTCTCACCATTTTTGTGGATTTCTTGCTTTAGGCATGCAAATTCTGTTGTCACTAATTTTACAAGGCAGGGATAAAATCTTCATACACCAAGAAGATATAATTATATTCAGTTCTCAATGCAAGATAGTTATGATCAATAATGTCTTCGTAACTCCTTTTAATGAAAAATATCCAGTCATTTCAGTATACACCACTAATTTTACATTTTCCCATTAAACACAAATCCATAATATTTTCCAATGCAATATATTCTGCTAGTAGCCTTATCTGATTATGTATGTCTTAATTATCAGATAAATGTGCAGTAGCACAGATTTAAGATTATTTTCAAAACTTTTATGTTCTCATTCTGTGAATTCAGAAGGTAATTATTGTAGCCCCAGACTGCTTTATGAGAACAGAGGGCAAACTGGTCAGCAATCACAGATGTCTGACAAGCTGCCTTCCCTGCAGCAGAGGTCAGTTGTACATGGACACACAGCCACCATGCTGTCATCTGAAGAGAAATCAAAGATTAAGGGAAAGTTTGAGGTCCATCACAGACCATGGATTATGTAGAAAAAAGCTATTGTTAAAATTACAAAAATTCATTGTTTGCCTGTATCTTCTAGCTTACACACATGTAAAATGTAGAGGTTTCCATTCACATTATAAGTGCAATATGTAGTTAATTGCTAGATTGGAAAAGCTCAAGGGAAAACAGCTTGACATGTTTTATTTTTGAAATTGCTTTATAGAGAGTTGTTCACATTCAAGTTATTAATGAAGGTGGTGTCTTGGGTTAGGTAACCAAAATATTTGTATTCTATTTCATCTGTTGCAAAAGCAGATATTTCTTTATCTCTTGTAACTCCAGGGGGGAGGGGGGTGGATGCCTTCTGATAATGGGCCAGCTGTTAAAACCAGGTGAGGCAGTGTTTTTTATCTCCTTTTTATCACCCGTCCATCCTCCAGGGAGATATCTTCTGGTAATGGGCCATTAAGGCTCACCAATGACATGACACATTACACCATCCCACTGTGAGATGCTCCACCCAGTGGGGGGGGAGCCAACCATTCCTACCTGGATAAAAACTGAGACTCAGGAACCCCAGGCATCTGGTTTTTCCACCAGAGGAAGACCAGACCCATCCCGCCATCACTGGACTTTTCCTAATCCATAATCTGTACTCCACAGAATCTCATCTAGGATTTATTTGGACTGCATCCAACACCCTTACTAACAGGGTGTCAGGTCATATCCCTGACTCTGTCAGGGTTTTCCAGGACTTTTGTTTTGCTTGCTTGCTTGCTTGTCTTTGTACTACTGCATTTGTATTTTGTTTTCTTTTTCTTATTCCTATTAAAGAACTGTTACTCCTATTCCCATATCTTTGCCTGAAAGCCCCTAATTGCAAAATTATATTAATTTGGAGGGGAGGGGGGGGTGACATTCTCCATTCCAAGGGAAGCTCTAGCTTTCCCTGGCAGACAACTGTCTTTCAAAACCAAGACAGGTGGGTATAAGTTGCTCTGGCAAACAAATAACTGTTTATGATGCAGCATAAGACAAATAATTAGTAATAATTAGTAGTGTGTTGCATCTCCCTGCCTTAGGCACCAGCAGCTTCATCACAGCGGGCATTAATAAATGAGCAAACCCTCTAGGAAGTCTATGCCACTTGAAGATTAAAAATTAATTTCAAAGCAGACATTTCTAAGGCTTACTGGAAATGGTAGCATATTTTAAACAGTTTGCATGGTAGGCATAACCTAGGCTTGGCAAATAACAGAGGATGTTACAAAATGCCTTCTAGCTTTCCAAAAGCAATGATTTAAACAAAGGATCAAAGGACAGAATGAAAGCAAGCTTTAGAAAAAGTGAGGAATGCCACTTCTGAAGTCAGGTTTACTGCTAAAGCAGTAAATTCACTATAGGGCACTATTCCACATGGCTTCAGAAATCTTTCCTTTGCAAGTGAACTAGTTAGCTACTCATGTAAGAAATGCATTTGGTGTCGCTCAGTTAAAAAAAAAAAGTTAATAGGAAAGTATTGGAGAGCTTTTTTTACACTTTGCTGAAATCAGTTAGATCTCCAGGAGGATCACTGAGTTGAAATTTCTGCAAGTCTGAATATCCACAATACATTTGAGAATACAAATGAAGATTTTAAATATATCTGGTACACAGACACAATTTCTCTGTCAATTGATTTCCTATTGGTAGATTGCCAGTTCCAAGATCTTTGCCAGAACACATGTATAAAGCCAAAAAAACTCCACATATCTTAAAAAAAGATAGAGTCTTTCTCAGAAAAGAAATCAACAATAAGAGATAATGTATCCAAGTAGAAGGTAGAGGGAGATCTGTGGCAGATGGGTGACTTCCATGCAATTCTGGATTTGGGTTACTCTCCAAACATGTTGCAACTGTGTTCTCTTAGAAACAATTATTTTAGTGACAGGCTCTTTTCTAAGCCCCCTTTCTTGCTTTGTTCCTCATTTTTCTACAAAATTGTCACCAAAAATTTGTTGCCCTAAAACTCAATAGTTCTCTACATCTGAAACAGGAATCATGAACTTGACTTCACATCTGAGACTCTGCCTGTTAAAACACGTAAATTGCCCAGGCTTCTGATTTTGCCCTTTGTAACCAAGGTACAGAAATGGCCTGCAAGAAAGAAAGGCTCCAGAAATTTTGTTACTGCCTTTGTAAATAGCAGGTGCTTGCCATGTAATGCAACCATTTCCTTTCATTTGAAAAGATTCAGTGTACTGGGAAGGGCTTGGAAACATGTCAACAAAGCAGCTAACCTGGGAAGGAAGCAGAATGTTCTGGGAGACACTTCCCCAGGTTCCTGGCAATGGTCATGCAGACTCAGCTGCATGGAGAGGACTTCAGTCTTGAAGGGTTTTACTGTGCTTTGTTACTGTGCTCATGTTCTGAATTACTGAGGAAGCTGCAAAGGAGAGCTTCAGAGCTTGAGTGGCAGCGCCTGGAAGTGAAATGGGCTTGGGGCAGGACTGAACAGTTTAGGGAACACAGACTCTGAAATGCTCTCTTAAAAACCAAGCTACACAGTTGTCTCCATTCACCTCCATTTCAAGTTCCTGAGAACCCAATAGTTTTGTTGAAGGGAACGAAAGAAATGTCTGAGTTTACAGAATTACCAGCAGCATCCAGCAATCTTTGAATTATTGTTCTCTTTATATAAAAGGTTGTCTCATTTCCGCACACCACCTTTGGTTTGAAGTCCAGATCTTCATGTTTGATTTAAAACAACAACAATTTGCATTTTTGCAAACACTAAAGGATGCTACTCCTTTCTAGGATTCCTGAGAGTTCCCAAATATTAACTTGAAGATTAGATTTACCAAAATCAAAATCAGTGGTGATGCATGAATTTTATACATCATGAAAATTTATTAAAATGTATGAAAGCCGTTAAGTGCTATTCTTGACAACAAATTGAACGTTATGGCAAATTATTAATATGATTGAAAGTAGAAATGCATTATGTAGAGAAGATTCTAAAGGAAACTATTTATCTAAAATGTCACTTTGAAATGTCTCTTATTTTTCATACTTTGTTCTGCCCAAGACAGTCTTCTTTGCTCACCTTTTGATTATGCCTTAACCATGAACTGGATGGAATAATTGGTGTGAATTAATAGAAAATTCTAGCCCTAATGTCCTATCTACAGACACAACAGCAGTAGGTGCTAATTACAGTAATGATCTGGATGTTTGTAGAAGTGGCTATCAACATGTCAGTGCACAATGAAAGTTTTCAAGCAGTGTCCCAGCTCTGAGTTTAAGCTGCAGTGTTATAAAATCACTTACTTGGGGCCTGAGGCATCCAGCTTCATCCATGGCTTCCATTTTTTAGCCATGCTCTTCTCATACATACCCTTTGCTTATTGACAAATATGTCTGTAATTTTTCTTTTCTCTCACCCTCACTTTTCCTGACTTAAAGTCTCCAGATGAGGATAAGCAGCTATGCTTGCCTGGAGGCCTGGATGACACTCACAGAGGGAAGATGAAAGCAGCAGCAGAGAAATATAACAATTTAATCTTCTTAAAAGAGTATAGCTGATAAAGCAGTTCTGGGGTGGGCTAGTTCCACTGCTTCAAAGTGCTGTTTGGTTAAGGGAATTTATTGTTGCAGTATGTGAGCATGATTATTTCAGCATTGCTTCTGATCCCAAATAGCTGTCATTGCCTAGAATTGTAGATGGGTATGTTTTATTCTCATTGAAATCCAAAAATAAATACTGGGGGAGTTGGGGAAAATTTCTACTGAATGCTATGAGCTTTCAGACAGAGCAACCATTGCAGCAAGGAAGCCTAAGGGAAGAGATGTGGCAGCACAGATTGTTCCACCAAGACAAGGCAAATTAAAATTCAGCAGACAAGTGGTCTTCATACCCAGGCTTTCAGAAAATCAAATCAATTATATATTTCAGTCCAGAGGAAGTAGGCTGCTTCCTCACAGCCAAAATGAATAGGACTGCTTAGCATGACATGAACAGGGCTATCCTCACTTCATGGTGGAACACAGAGCTGCATGTGTGGCATATAGCAGGTAAAGTGATTTGGAATCCCTCAGCTCACAGGACACTGAGATTATGACTTGGAACTGAAAGTAGGCAAGCATCCAATGTCAGTTTAGATATTGTGGTGCATGACAATAATTCACTTTGACTTCCCCACAGTTTTTAACATACCCATGTCCTGAATGGGATGTCTGTTCTTGGTAGGCAGCACAATTCCAACATTTTTGCTTTGAGGGATGCCTGTGTCACTCTCATGTACATACAGATAACACATCTCCACTAAGCCTTGTTATGTAGACATTTCATGCCCTGTGCCATTCTCAAGGACTGCCTGTCTGCTCTCTCCAGACATGACAGAACTATATCTGCACCAAAAGGAATCTCTAGAATGAAGTTCCAGGGATGAGACTGAATCTTATCCACTGAGAATGAAATCTCCTGTCCCACTCTTCTTAGCTTGGAGTTCAGGGAAGACTGCACAAGAGATGGAGGCAGAAGGCTTACTTAGGAAATTGTACACTAGATGGTTATAAAGCCAGTGACAATTAGAGTAAACATTAGGGATTAGAGAGAGTAAGGGCCTGAGATAAACTTTAGGTCTGGACAGGGTCAGAACAAGCAGCTCTGCAAGATATAGGCAAGGAACCAAAAGCTATAGGCCTGAAGAACTGGGAGGGTCTGAAAGGTATTGTGCCAGCTGCCTTATCTACTTGGATTGTAGTAGAGGAACTCACCACTAAGCCTTTTGAGGAGGAAAGGTTTGGCTGCTGCCACAGAGGCTGAGGTGATAGTAGCTCCAGGGGTAGTTCTCTGTGAATAAATAACAGCAGTCACAGCACAATCATTCCCTCACTGGTAAAGGGAGAGGTGATGAATGTCAAAGATCATGCTGCTGTGATGTCAGGTTTAGATGTCAATCTAGTACAGCCCAGATGATGTTGAGACAGGAATGGAAGGAAGAAAGATGCCATGACTGTACTTCCACCCCCCAAAAAAGGAAGTATCTGCCTGAAATTCATGGTCCTAAGCAATTTGTCTTCCCTCTGGGTTGTGATCAAGTACGGCAGGGTCTCACTTGAGTGCTGGCTTTCCTTCTGCACATCAGCTTGGCAGAGCTCATTATTTGGAGGGCTGGGTAACTGATAGTGGAGAATATATCCATGACGAATTACACAGTTACAACAGTGCTCTGCAGTGGCAAATATCCTCGGCAATTTGTTGTGGAATAGTTGCTATTAGTTCCCGATCAAGGTTGTGCTAGAAGACCAGTTCTTTTTCTGGAAAGTTGTATGCTGGAAATGATGAGCTACAGTGAAGACAAGGGAGAGAAGGGGAGTATTAGGGAGGTCGAGTTTGATGTTCCTAAGTCTCTCTTACCTCCTGGGCTGGTAAAAGTGGTCAGACTCTGTAGTAGCCAAATCATCTAAGTGCCCGTCCACAGACCATATTCCCATGTAGCCTGTGAGACATCTGGCAATGATCTGCAGAAAGAAAGGAAAAATGTATAATCTGGTCAGAAGAGAAGTACTGTGCATTGGCTTGGTGGTGTTTCAGTGATGAGCAATCAGTAGTGTCATTAGTAGATACCTTGTGTCTGCATTGATATCTTACTGCCTGTCATGCTGGATGCAAAGAGTTAAGTGACTTGTTTCTTGCCCTGTGAACTTACTCCCTCACTGCAGCAACAGTGTCACATCCCAGATTTGTCTGTGTGCAGGCAGCTGCAGAGTGGAGCAGCAGTCAGATGCCACCTGAAAACCCATGGACTCACATTCCTTATGGGACCATGTGAGCACAGTACAGGGCATGTGACAATCCCCAAACTGTCTGTTTATTCATGATGCCCAATGGGAAGGAGAAAAGGGAGTTCTTGCCAGAGTTATGTCATCTCAGAGGCCCCACATGACACTGTTGACATCCCAGGAAGGGTTGTTTCCTTGTGGAGGAGGGAGAAGCCATTCTTTGGAGTAGCTAAGACAGGCACTGATTTTATACATGCACACGGTTTGACCTGCTTACAGCAGAGCTATTTAGCATCATCCATCAGGGCTGATGCAGAGCTGCCATGAGTCTAATTGGCTGTATGGTGCCAAGAGTCTGAGGAAAGCATGAAAGAAGGACCTCAACATGAACTTAGGATCACATTTTTCACATGAAAACTTGTCTATCATCAGACAAATCTGTCAGTGTTGTCTTGACTCTTGTGCAGTATTTGCCCAAGGAACTGCTGTGCCTTGCTGTGAGTCTGTCCTACCCCAGCTATTCCCGAGATAAGGTATTTCTTCTTGACATATGTATTATTGGCAAAAGGTGGTGATTGGCTGAGGTGTGAGAATCCTCCACTTGAGGCTGGAGATCTGCTCTCCTTAGTAGTGCTGCTGCCCTCCAGCTCTGCAGTGATGCAGGCATTTCTGGGACCTTGTGTTACAAGGGGAGAGTCTCACAGTTGGGAAAGAACATGGGCTTCCAAGGTCTTTTTGCTGCAGGAGAGCTATGTATGCTACACGGGAGAGGGGTCTTTCAGCAGCTGCCCAGCAGCCACCCTGGCAAGCAGCACAGGGATGCTGGAGCACTGAACAGCTCCACCTGCAGCCTTCAATGCCTCCAGGGTTCCCTCTGAATAAGCACGGGAGGGAGGTACCTGCTGCATGACTGAACGCAGGCCGCAGCTTTGGGAGATGCCTGTAGCCTAAATGTGGATGACACCTTTTAGTCAGATGAACTACACATCAACTGTACTCATCCATTGTAAATACTGTGTAAGTGCACATTGTGAAAGATTTGCTTTTTGTCACAGCCTGCTCCTGCGCAGTCACAGCTAAAGGCATGGCAGAGGCTTTGCTGAAGCCTTGGGACTGTGTATTTCACATGGTGTGCCACCAGCTTATATCTCAGCAACTCTCCTCATTTCTGTGTCAGTGGCTAATGTTGCCCCTTTTCCCCTTGGCTGCAACTGCTGTGCAGTGTTTTCTTTGATACCTTCCTTTACATAATTGTCTGACAGCTGCCTGCATATCTGCTTCCTGCATCTCACCATTTCCCAGCAGCACAGCTGCCAGGTCTGGCACATATTGCTAATGCCTCTCCAAAACCATCCAGGAGTAGTAACTCATTAGCAGGATTTAGTTTTTGAAAATTAACTGTCAGGTTTTGCAGTACAGTACAGCTGTAAAATCCTCCTCACCACCAGCAGCTTTTATTAATGTGCTATAAATACAACTATAGCAAGGCAAAATGATGATTACATGAAATTACATTGAAAGCATTGCAAGCAGCTTAGGAGTAAAAAGTTACAGAGGTGCTGCAGTTATCCCCCCATTGTATTACACATCCTAAAAATCCTGTTCCAGGGTTGCACAGGAAAAGAGAACACAGCAGATCTCATAAAGATCTAGAAGAGCACTGCTAACTTTACCCTACATTAGTATGATGATGCAGTTTTCTCTTTGTAACCACTAATCAGAGTAGGTGAATTTATAAAAGCATACTGCTTTCCAACATATCCCCTAAAAAAAACCCCTAGTAGTATTACCATAAAGGTGTCACAGTGTTAATAGAAAAGTAAATATCTGTGAAAAATGTCAAACTGAACCAGAGGAACCATTACCTATGTCACACTCTACATTAGGAAGATGAATGTATTTTCACCTCAGCATGGTTTTCTCACCATGACTATGATGAAAATAAAAATAGTTCTGTGTATGTGTCTAGACAATATACACACAACTCTCTCCAGTAAATAAAAATTTGGTTTTGGAGCATGACCAGATATTCTGCTTTCCACTAATTAATCCTATATACATACTTTTTTTTTAATGATTTTACCTCCCTGGTTTACCTGAAGAATATTTTTCTATGTATAACAAGAAACTTCATTTCAATGCATGTTGAGACAGTTCTATTATTTAATTCTATGTATTTTGGGTTTTGTGGGTTTTATTAATATTTGGGAGTATTATATCCTTGTCCTCAAACCTCTGACATGCACATAAGCTGTGAAACAAACTGTGCAAAAAGTTTCAGTGAGCTCTATGAGACATGTAAGTATGCAACATTCAAATGAATTCCTGTCTTTGTACAGGAGCCAATGATGACCACATGGAAGTTAGTGCCAAAATCCCCCTTGCTCAGAGTGTATGTAAAATGCATTGTGCAAAACTTTAAACTGAACACATATAGCACATATGGTAGCATCACCATCTGGTGTCATGTTGAAGGAGAAGCTTTTGCATTACATACCTTTGCCATGCCACTGCAATTATTTCAGACCACCACCCTCCTTCAAGATAAGGTGAGTTAGGTACAAAGTGACTCCTGTGGTATGAGATCAGTTTGGCATGGCCATTGACACAGTAAGAGAGAGGCCTGCATTTGGGAACCTCATAAACGGATCCTTAGGTTTGTGCCATTGATATCAGTCCCACGTTCTGCTACCCAAAACTGCAGCCTCTTCCATGTTTTGTGATTTCTCCCCACAGAGGTGCTCATTGTAAGTCCACCACTCTAAGTGCTTTTCCTACCTCTGTCTAAACAGCACAATTTCATAATCCCTTTCAGATAAGTCAGGGTCAATCAAGTTGGTTGATAGGAAGCACTTGGATGCTCAGTCTCTAGATGAAGTGGCTGGGACCTTTCAGAAGAGTGAGCTGCTCCGCAGCACCAGACCGTGTGAAAAGCCAGCATCTCATCCACTTGATGATCTGGCTCTCTGTCACACAAACCATAGATTCTGTTCTTGTATGCTTAAGATTATTAATACATCCTTAGTCCATGAACCCATCCCTTTAATTCTTATTGCAAAAATAATTTCACTATACATTGCCTTATTAACCGTCAAACTTTTCAGGAAGATATGATGGGTGAATGAAAGGCTATGGGTATACTCCATGGCAGAACATATACATGACATAACAGAGTGATTGGGACAGCCACCATTCATTTTTTTTTCCCCATTTAAATTCTTATTTAATAACTAAGTTTTATGTCTAAATTATAGGAGATAAGAAAATCAGTCCTAATAAGTCATTACTTATAAGAATACCACTTTTGTTTCCTTACTCAGATCTGCATTTTGAATTGTTCACATACTCATGTTTGATATGCTGCTAGTAAAATACAGTTATTCAGTATTCTCAATCCTCCTATTTATTCAGGCTTCTCATTATATATCAGAACTTCCATTAAGACTTTAGACATTGATTGATGCTTGATCTTCCATTAGTACAAAGGGGGTTAATACATAGAAAAGGAAAATAAAACACCTCCTTAAAGTGTGAGCATCATAATAAAGTGAGTATCACAGACTCAATTACTGCTACACAGCGCCATGTTGCCACTAGGTGTCAGAGACACAATTCACTCTGCCCGGGCAGCAGGACCGCAGGCTTGCTTAGCTGTGGCTCACATCCCCCAAGGATTGAGGGAAAATTTTGTCTATGCTCTTACACTTCCCAGTTAAAGGCTTTAAAACCCCAATGGAACTGGTCCTCTCTTTGAGAAGATCACTGTTTTGAAAACTCTGTGTACTGGTGCACTTAGCTCTGCTGCCCTGGTAGCCATAGTGAGGGAGTTACCAATAGAAATTAGAGGCAAAGTATAAAGAAAGTACAAGACAAGGGTGGAGCGGCAGATATTGTCTACCTGGACTGCTGTGAGGCCTTTGACACGGTCTCTCATAAGAAACTCCCAGAGAAGCATGGCCTGGATAGACGTACACAGTGAGGTACACTGAAAACTGTCTGAACATGTGAGGCACGGAGTCTAGTCAGAGGCCAGGAACCAGCAGTGTACCTCAGGGGTCAGGGCTGTGTCTAATGCTGTTCGAAATCTTCATCAGTGGTCCGGATGACAGGGCAAAGTGTACCTTCTGCAAGTCTGCAGATGATACAAATCTGGGAGCTGGGCAGAGTGGCTGATATACCAGAGGGTTGTACTGCCATCCAGAGGGACCATGAAAGGAATGAGTGAGCAGGAAGCTTAGGAGGTTCAGTAAGGGAAAAGGCAGTCCTGAATCTGGGGAGGAACAGCCTCATTCACCAGTATATGCTGGGGGACACCCAGCATACAAGCATCTTTGCAGTAGATCTGGGGTCCTGGTAGATGCAAAATTGAACATAAGCCAGCCATGTGCCTGTGTAGTAAGGCAGGCTGAAGGGATCCTGGGCTGCGTTAGGAGGACTGCAGCCATCAGGTCAAGGGAAGTGATCCTTCCACTCTACTCACCACTGCTGAGGCCACACCTGCACTATGTCCAGTTCTGAGGTCCTAGTAGAAGACAGACATGAACATACTGAAGGAAGTCTAGCACAGATTTCATACTTCTGATCACCACCCCCTGGGTCTGGCCATTCAGCTGGTTTTCAATCCACCTTCCAGATCACAGTTCAACAGCTTGTCTATAAGGATCTTACAGGAGACAGTGCCAAAGGCTTTACTGAATCCAGCTAAAAAATATTCACTCTCCTCAACTACCAAGCCAGCCACTTTGTCATACAAGTTTCTCAAGTTGTTCAAGCCCTTCCCCTTAGGCAAGCCATGCTGACTACTCCTGGTGATTTTTTTTTTTTTTTTCATTGTTCATATGCCTGGCATTGGCTTCCAGGATTAGCTGTTCCATCACCTTCCCAGGGATCAGGGTGAGGCTGACCAGCCTGTAATGTCACAGCGGGGAAATGGCAATGAAGGACACACACACAGAGTTTGGTGATTGTCAGAAGGCATTGCTACATTTCATCTTTGCCTTTTTATAACACAATGGGCTAAAAAGGGCAGTGATTGGTCAGAGAACGACTGCATCTCTTCTCCTCTGGTAAACAACAGGTGAGGGACATGTTTCGAGAAAAAGCTGAGGAGTTGAGCCCAAATAGATATTTACAATAAAAGTGAGAATGTGTTTTGAGAACGAGAAACTTGTAGTTCAGTTTCTCACGGGAATCAGCATGCAGAATTCTGAAGCCTTAAAAAATACAGGGCTACACTGTAGTTCCCTGGGTCTTCCTTCTTGGCCTTCCAAATGATAGAAGTGACATTTACCTTCCTCCAGTCATCAGGTACTTCTCCCAGTCATCATGAACAATCAAAGATCATTGAACGATTACTGAAAGTGGCCTCACAAAGACATCTGCCAGCTCTCTCAGCTTCCTGTCAGGGCCCAGGGAGTCATGTATGTCCAGTTTACTTAAGTACTCCCTGATCTGACCCTCTTTCACCAAGGGTACATGTTCCTTGATCCAGTCTTTCCTCCTGGTCTTTGGGACCTGGGATTCCGGAAGGCTAGTAAAGGAAAGCAAAGAAGGCATTCAGTACTTCAACCTCTTCCATGCCCTGTGTAGCCAGATGCCCCACCTCACTTAGCAAGGTGCTCCCATTTTCCCTAGTCTTCCTTTCGTCACCTATGTACTTAGAGAAGCCTTTCTTGTTGTCTCCATCACTCCTGGTCTGATTCAAATCCAGCTGGGTTTTAGCTTTCTAAACTTCATCTCCCAATATTCAAACAGTGATTCTCACGGGTATTCCTCGCAGGTTACCCATCTTTGCATCCTTTTTGCGCTTGAGTATGGCCAGGAACAACTTGTTTATTCACATGGCCCTCTTGAAATTTTTGTCTGAGTTTTTATTCATTAGGATGGGACAGTCTTGAGTGTGTAGGAGGTAAGCTTTTAACATTAATCATCTTTCTTAGCCCCACCTTTCTTCCAGGGCCTCATTCCACATCATCTTTTTCAAGATCTCTGAAGAGGCCAAAATCTGATTTCCTGATGTCCAGGGTTCTGACCTTGTTTTTCCACTCTACGTGCCCTTAGGATCCTGAATTCCACCATCTCATGGTCACTGCAGGCTGACTTGCACACAAGGCTGTCTTTGATCTTCACATCCCCAACAAGCCCCTCCTTGGTGAGGATGTGATCCAGTACTGCACTTCTCCTAACGGGCTTCTCTATCACTTGGCGGCTTGGAGGAAAAAGTTATCATAAATTCCCTCCAGGAACCTCCTGGCTTGTTACATTCTACAGTGTTGTTATCACTGTTATTCTGCATGTAATACTATCTAAATCTGTGCTGTATATTGTTTTGCAATAAGTTTTACTCTGTTAACATAAACTGACTTCCATGGCTTTGGCAGTCCTTTGTGCAGGATCCACAGAACTACCCAAGATTCCTTTTGCCATGTCATCTGAGGATGTCTGTGTGTAGGGACTGGACTTGGGACTGGACCCTTTCTATTATGTTTTATTATGTGTGCTATAGATAAGACTCCTGTTTCATCTTTAGCCATCACTGACACCATCAGAAACATGAGATGGCAAATAATACAGAAAACAGTGGGAAAAAAATGTTCAGGAAAAAGAAAGATTATTTTTCTGGAATCTGCAACAAAGTAACCTTCAAAGTATTTACAGATTTACTACACCTTGTAGAACTGTCTGTTGGTAATATATAAAAATACTGTGACAGGCTGGTTTTGGTAGTAGTAGCCTGAAGACTTTTCTTGGAAAGTTGTTATTTTTGCTCAGAAGTCTTCAATTATGATTCAAAGTAACACACCTAAGTAATTATTTAGCTAACACCAAATACATTCAAATGACCAATGATACACACTGAAAACGAATAAAAATAAATAGGAATAAATAAGAGTCTTAAGTATGACTTTGCAACCAGGCCAAAGAAAGGATCAGCATTGTAAGAAAACATTTCAGGATCTCAGCAGGCAACATTCTTGAGCTTAGACAGTGCCACACAGGCAAACCTAACCTAGGCTGGATTAGCTGTCATGACATCCTGCATTGCCACAGGAATCTGCTAGGATGCAATGTCTCAAGGAACATAGTCAGAATTGATCAAATTCAATAATGTCTACTCCCCATTTCAAAACCTTTTGCTTTCTAGACAAAATAACTCTGGTTTTACAAAATTTTGCTCTCTTTTTCTATCTTTTATTAGTATATAATTAACTTAGAAAGTTTCCTCTGATTATTTACCAGGAATGGCTACAACACACATATCTTTTAACAGCTACATAAATTATGTTTGCACAGTGCACAGCAAGATTTGAGGAGCAAACTCTAGTTTAAAACACTTAGCAGAAACTTACTTTTTCTGGGCCAGGAAGAACAAGATTTTCTGTTTTGCAACAGCTTCCCTGGCAGATATTTTCACTATTCCAAAGATGGGATACAGTAGTGTCTGTCAGCTCAGTGTCAGTCTGGAAGTCTACTTTCTGGAAGAACAGTTAGTTGTCCCTTTAAGATGTTTTGAGCTGGACTATCAGAAACTTGGGCAAGTAAAAGGCATTTGTCAGTTTTAAAATAATTTCCTTTATCTGATTTTAGACAGAAAACTTGAATGTATAGAATAATTTCAGAAGAATTATTTTCAATTCCAATGAAAATTTTAATTTTCAATGCTATAGAATTTTCCTCCAGAATATTACAGAACATCTGTGTTGAATGAGAAAATAGGTTTAGCCCTACCAGAGGACTAGATTAGATCTGACCACTTGATTAGAATCCTAAATACCCAGTCTATTTATGTACACCTATATCATGTTTTCCCTTACCTCCTCTGCTCAGAGCCAAAATAAAAACCCTGCTGCATGTGGATACTTGGTCACATGTAGGGATGCCAAGCTCTCAGACACTGCCAGTGAATGAGGAATTGCTTCTTTCCACAGTGGGAAAAAAATTGTGTTATGGAAATGCTGACACTTCACAAATGAGAAAAATAATGTGTCTTCAGTGAATTCAGCCATAAGGAGGAGAAAAGGTCCCTGCAATAGTAAATATTTCTCATTTTATTGTGTTAAGTTGCAAGATGATATTTAATATATATATTAAATGATTTAATATAATCTAATATAATTTAATTTATTTATTTTACTCTGTCTGCCAGAATAAAAGAGAAATGTCATAGTGTTGCATGGCTGCCTAGTTTTCATAAACAGGCTGTTTCTAATGTACCCTAACTACAACTGCCATTGTTCTCAGAGAAACTAAGTTGTCCAAGCTATGTTTATATCTCTTTCATATCTTCCTTAAACTAACAAATTTCTATTTATGTGAGCTAGAAGCTTTGGGTTTATGTCATCCAGCAGATGTAATCCAGGCTCTAATTATGTCTAGACTTAGTTCAAATGCTCACAACCTGTTTGCTTTTAAAGTAGATGACAATAATATACTAATGTGCACTCTCACTCATTGTCCTACACAGTTTGTATCTTTCGTACAGCATTGTACTGAAGTTTCTTGCAGAACTAGGGTCAATTCTCATCAGTATTTTGCCAAGGAAAAGTCATGTGAGTTTATACTTATGGAAAATTGATATCCTCAAAAATCTTACTGTTCACTTTGGGACTAAAGTTTTCACAGAAATAAGTATCAAACCATTGCCCTGTATGGATATCAAACCTCATTTGAACTCTAAATTATATGTGTAGTATAAAACCACTCTGTTTCTTTCTGTCCCTAAACATAAATGTGAAATAATCCTTGAAGTAAAAATAGCCAAGTGACTAGTGCCCACAAGAAAATACATGACCTGAGTACATTGATGAAAATGTTGGCTAAGTGCACTGTCAACACCAGACCTGCCCATATCCAAGCAGATCCCACAGGACATGATGGTATCTAGCTTCTTTCAATTTTCTTTTTACTCTCCTGAACTGTAACTCTTACCCTAATTCTATCACCACTATCCATCCTAATAGAAAGCATAGGATATTGGCTCTCAACACAGTGCTGAACACTGCCCAACAAGGGCAACGAGAGCTGGGACTGAGGATTTAGTGCCCACCTGAGACTCACCAGCATTTCACACTCAGTCCAACCTCATTCCAATCTGTAAAGCCCTTGACACAGGGGTTCACACAAAAAGCATGTCTTCAGTGCCTTCCAAGTTCAGCCCTTACTCCAGCTATGCCTACTGTTGTCTCTTCACAGCTGAGCAGAGCTCTCCCATCCCTCAATAATATCCCTTGCGCCAAATGGGAAGCTTCTATGCACCTGACTGAAAAATTACTTTCTTAAAGGACAAGACACAAGGTCTTCCATTCAGACACCCTCACCCTTTCCCCCAAATCAGCTCTCTTCCCTATTCTACTCAGAAGTGCAGAGAGGTGCCAAACCTCAATCAAAACTCCAGGTGTGGGCATTGGCCTGTATGGATGCTAACCATCACAATACCCCCGGGACCATTCCTAAGTTAGCACAAAGACGGGTATCAGCTATGCCTCGGTCCTCTGCTCTAATTGTTTTAAAGAGGCAGTCAAGCCATCCTAGACTCATCCTTTGTGATTATTTGCTCAGACTACTTTTTCTTCTAAAAAATCTTCAGTTTCTGCTCATTTTGGATATCACTTTACAGTGAGAGATGCCTTCCAATCCAGTTGGATTTTCAGAGTTGATGTCTGCAATCAGCAGCAAATGGTATCGGTGTATTGTTCCCTCCAGATGTTGACTAACTGGGCAGAAGGCTGATAGTCTTGATCTGGGAGCTAACAAAAGGACAGGGTGTGGTATGAAAACCTTTCAAAGAATTTTTTTCAGCTTAGAGCTAGAGACTTGTTCACATAATTTATGCAATTCCTTGAAGGGTCTTAATTTCCCATGTTTCATGAGGTTTTACTGTCTGGATTGAAACAGCAGCCTATATATGACTCTGCTGAGTACCCAGTTTCAGAATTTAGGCTAATGTAGACAACAGTTACACCTGTGAAAAATCTAGGGAGTTTCTAAACATATATATGTCACTGAGTCATGGAAAAAAACCCAGAACAGTGTTCATCCTGATAGCTAGAGCATCTATCCAAAATCTGAAGGAATAAGGAAAACAAAGATATTTTGACCAGATAAAAGCAGAAGGCTTGCATGCCCTGCTAGGAATGAAGTGTGCAGCAACTTACAATCTATGTCTCATCTTTTGACTAGTCTTGAGTATGGGTATTAAGTCCACTTTTTCTTTCACTTTCCTACCCCTCTCCAATACCAAAAAACCCAGTAAGATCATCTCTCCTCAGTCATTATCTATGAGGTGCTATAACATAATAGCAACAGCTAATCAGAGTCCAATATGTGGTGGTAGGAATGCCAAAAAGGCCTTTATAGGATCTCTCTGTGGTATATGCATCTTAGGAGTCCACACTATATGGACATGGATGGGATGGCTCAGTGAAGCTACCTAACACGTCAGGCATGCCTAGACAGGGAAGCTCACAAGAGCTGTCTGACAGAGCATGTGGCCTCAACAACTGACTAAAATAGCAGGAGGCTCTATTCGCTGAGATCCTGCATGAAGCAACATTCAATCAATTAAAAAATTCCATTCAAAACTCCATCTTACCTTTCTAATATTTTCTTACTACATCTGGAGAAGGGACAGGGAGTTCTAGGGTTAGGTGTCCCTCTATTCCCTCCTGATCACAGAGTGCACTGAGATGTTGGTCCTCACATGGGGAAATTATCAGTTCCTCCTCCTTTCCTGCCCCATGGTTGCTGGCACCAGATCTCCCTGATGATCTCTCTCAATTCAGATTTTCCATGTTTCCTCTGACAGTCCATGAGCAATGAGGGACATGACATTGGCAGAGGACTTTTAAAACAGAAGTATTGCTTATTTTAGCCAGAAAGAACAAAGCACACAGAAAAAAGTATTTCAAAACTAGAATATGAATGTCTGGTTTATTTTTCCTTGCTACAAAGATGGCCCAGCCACTGACTTTCTCAAGTTAGACAGCCATAAGAAAAAAAAATTTAACTCATAGAATTAATCTATGTATAATGTAGGAAACTTAACAAAGGGCAAATCAGACTTAAAAGAATACTTCCCAAGAAGTCTTTAAAAATAATTGAAAAATTAAAATATGAACCCTAAAATGGACTTTTTCTTTTCAGTGTGCCTTTTGCTATCTCCAGTCTTACAGAGAGAGGTTTGATCCAGTTCCCACTTAAAACTACAGCTGAAATGACTAGAAACATTTAACTGAATGCAGTGGGCATTGGCTTAGGACTTCATTCACAGTCATTCACACACTATCCAGTAATCGGAAATAACACATGTACAACTTCCCACTGGCTGAGAAGTTAACCCTTCACTTCAAGGATGTCCCAGCAAACCCTAGTATCTCACACTGCAGCAGCTATGTACAGTACTTAATATATGCAGCTGGCAATAAGATTTCCCACCATCCTGCTGAAAATCATCCACATAACTCATAAAACAACTCATGAGTTACTGTCTAAACTCTGAATATAGAACATTACAGCCAGCTCTTCAGCAATGCAGTAGTTGGTGAGCATACCAAGCCTGTCCTTTCCCATAAACAACCTCTCCTTAATGTATTTTCAGACACAGCTGTCAGATCCCCAAATACTTTAAAAAGCGTTTGAAAATCTGGGTGGCACCGTACTGGTGACAGCCCAGTTTCCCAGTCATGACACAGAACAAATCTGTTCTGCAAGCATAAAGGCTTTCTCTTAGGCCAAAACAAGGTTATGCACAAATACACACAGAAGTTGGGATCAGACAGTCCATACACTTCTATTAGAACTGGAAAACACATCCTTTTGACCATGCTGTAAACAGTGTATCAGCCACAAAATTAAATTTTTAAAAAATGCAAATATTAATAACTGTCTTAATGAAAAAAAGAAAAAAGTAAGAATAAAGGAATTGCATATCTCAATGCTAGTTGTGTTGCTCAATACACTTCTGGAAAACATATTCATTAAAACAAAAACACTGAGATAGTACAGGACAAAACAAGGTCCTCTTCCAAAGAGAGCTGTGGATAAAATAATTCAACTGATGTGATTACAGGGGAATTGTTAGGGGACATTTACATGAAGGAAAGCAATACTGTTCTGGCTCTGGTCTGTGCCCCCTTCAGCATTTCCCAGCATCCAGCACACTCAGGCAATATCTGTGTCATAGGGCATACCCAGTGTCACGCTACCACCTTTTCGGTCCCTTATCGAGATGACAAGGGACACTTAAAATGCCACCCTCAGACTACTGTGGTAACTGGCACGATGACTCAGGACAACTGTGAGATGCTCTTAAGGAGAGTTAAAAGGTCATTTGCACAGCTAATGCACTAGAAATGTTAGCTGCTACATAAGAGCTGTAACGCCAGCAACTGTGACGTTAAGGCATTTGCCATATCCTGCAAGCTGATCAATACCAGGACAAATTTTGTAAAGCTGCCAGAAGCTTAGATTATATTAACACAAACAGCAAAGAAAGAACAGCCAGAAAAGATACTGAGCAGTAGGAAAGATAGCAAGGCACACAGCCCTTATCACAGCACTGAGAAAAGAATCAGGACAAACAGCTTTGGATGATCTGCACGTGTACATCTATTCCTTTGAAATGCTGGGATATGTTTCTTTACCATAGAGGGAGAAGTTAATGGCAGAGGTAGTGAATGGATGGAAATAACATGAAGTGATTTATGTTCAGGTGAGAATGGCAACTCACAACTCCCTCAAGCAGCAGCATTTAGTCTCTAAAGTATATAAATTACATACTTGGAAAACTGCAAGTTGCAGGTTATAGCCTTGTTTTATTTGGCTGTCCTAACTTTAACTGGGGTTCAATAGATCCAATTTTTCAATTTCAGACCATTAGAGAGAAGAAGGAAAGGAGGCTGTAATTTTTTTGTCTTTACTACCTTGTGATCTTTTCAGCACATAAAGGTCATCTACAGCAGATGTCAATAATCACACTCTTTACAGTTTCCTTAAAGTTCATCATTTTACAGAGCTATTTCACATGTTACTAAACCAAACCAAATTACTTCTCAGCACGAGCGAATTGGTGCCTTTCCTATATAATTTTATGAGTTCCCTCTGGGTCTTCTCTACTCCAAGGATTTGAGCATTTGGCACAAGATTTGAAACATGAACTGACTGTAAAGGACTGGAATTATCTGGATGTTTCAGAAGTACAATATTAGATACTTTTCTCCAGGAATGGTTAAATAGAGACACCCTTTTTATTTGAAAGAGAAAATTCTTGGAGTCAAAATGCTCTAACTTCTCTTTGAGTGACTTCAGATGGAAATTCATCCCATGTTTTCAACAGTACAGTTTAATTTAGCATATTGGTTGGACCTAGCACCTAATTTCTCAAGGTGCTATGGGTTCATAACTCAAATTGAAATCCCTCAGACCTGCAAGGTCTTGCAGGCCTTATTAAGCAGCCAGAAGTGCTCACACAAAACTACAGACTGTTTCTCAAAATGCAGTCCAATACTTTTTTGAGTCTCTCTCATGAAAAGGGCAAATAATACCATATCCATTTCCTGTATTTCACAAAAAGAGGGGAAATGTAATGAAGGTTTGACTAAGGGAAATGTGATAGAAATGTCTTTATTAGTTCAATTTTACTAAATCGCTGTTTTTTTCTCCAATGCCTTGAAGGTAATTTTCAGCAAAAATTACATCCTAACTAGGATTCCTGTCATTGATTTGATCTGACTTTTTTTAACTAAAATGCTTAGAATTTAAAAATTGTTTCCATACATGAGAGGTGATAAGCATGTACATCATTTGATGTGCATGATATAAGCCCAAAATACCAATAAAAATAAGCAGATACACTTGTTTACTTCAGCATGGCAACACTCCCATGCAATATCTGTTTCAGTATCTTACTCCAATTAAATCCCACACTGCTTCTGTGATAATATTGTTATCTCTCTTTCCTAAGCTTCACCACATAGGGAGTTGCAAATAAAGAACTGGTTTTCAGGATTCCATGTCACATATCTGGAACAAAAAGCAGAAGGAAAACAGGTTCTCCAACACCCAACCCAGGAGAAAGCACTGCTCTCCCTCTCAGCACCTGCTGAAAGCTAGCAAGAGCTCTTGTGGTAATTACCAAGTTTTCTCTTGTCTAGAATATCTTCAAAGTTGTTTACCTTGGATTTATTTCTTGATCTGAATACTAAAATTTCAAAACATTTCTCCAGTACTGTTGAAACAGAGAATAAGAAGCTTGCATTTCTTTCTGGGAATGAGGAAAAGCCCAAATATTCAACTTTACTTAAATATGCATTCATAATGAGCATCCACAAAATGGAAGGCTTAACAACTCTCACTTCAACAGCAGTGGTGTGAGTGTGTAAGAAGAAGTTATACTGCTTCTTAGATGGTGTTAATGGACATCTCACATATTTTAGTGAATCTGGCGGTGAAAATATGTCTTGTTAATATATTTTTTTTCAAGCCAAATTTGTAATTCAAT
Source organism: Acrocephalus scirpaceus scirpaceus (assembly GCA_910950805.1). Taxonomy (NCBI): domain Eukaryota; kingdom Metazoa; phylum Chordata; class Aves; order Passeriformes; family Sylviidae; genus Acrocephalus; species Acrocephalus scirpaceus. The sequence goes on from OU383773.1 coordinate 128,848,201, forward strand.
TTGTCTCACAACAGACCAAGATATTTCACATCTCTGTTTCACAGACTGTATCCCCCTGTGAGTATGTTAAAATATTTTCTTTCAAAGGTGGCTTTTTGAAACCAATACCTGCAAACTAATTGCTGATTATTTCTACCCAGATACTATGCCCCAGATACCAGGGAATCAAAACTTGCATTTTTAACTTTTAATTAGGTAAAAATTTCAGTACTTTCTTCCTTCAGTATTTTTTGATATCTAGGGGTCTTTTCCCATATAGAAATGAAATGTATGTTCATGAATGCCTAAATATAAATTTAACCACCACAGTAAATTTAGAAATTGGTGTAATTTCAGTAAAGGAAACAAAGATATTAAAATAGTGTCGTTTTTTATATGACTTTAGGTAGACAGAAATCTTGGAAACGAAGTACCACCACAGCTCTAATGATTGTTTTTTATTTCAGTGATTATTAGATAAGCACTACATTGAAAATTGAATTTGAAAATACCAAAGTGGATAGAGTAATAAATAATATTAAAAGAACTGCAGTAACAAGAAAACATACTTAATGCTCCATAGAAAAACTGTGGATTTAGTCTAATATACCATGAGATTTTGCCACAATAAATGGAGAGAGGGAGAGTTCCCTTGTTTAAACTGTTGTCAATGTTCCAGCAATGTTGCATTGGCGGTTTACCCCTTACCTGTTAGTCATGGCACAAAAATATTTTGCACTTACTTGGACCCAAGGGCAAAGCATTTTAATTGTGCAGTGCAACATTTTTTATTTTACTGGCTCTTTATCAGGAATATTTTAATACACAAGCTACATTTCCATATTTAATTGCAGTTATCACACCTTAGCCTGTGGCTATACATTTCATCAAACAAGAAAATTCCATAGACCTTCTGTGTAGACAACGCCTGTACAGTATGTTATGGAAACTCAGTCGTTATGAGAACAACTGATTAGTATCTGTGAATTCACACTTCAGCGATAAGAGTCAGGATGTTGCAAACAAAAAACAAACTTCCCTTGGGTAATCCAAAGCACTGAGAAGCTGCATTCCAGAGATACCATAAGCCTTTTGAAGGAGTGGCCAGGTAACACCATAGAGAGCCCTTTTCTAGATGATGTCTTGACTTACTATTTCCTAGACTAAATTTCTCATTCAAGTTCATATGATGTGGACACTAAAAGAAAATTAACACTTTCAAATCTGATTAAGGAAATGTTGAGAGGGAACAACCGGGAATGCTTTCCAAGATCAGCCTCAGACAACAAAACTTAGAGTAACAGTTTCAGGCTCCAGTTTGGAGCAGAAACTCAAGCCACCACATCCGCTTTATCAATTGTCCTGCTACACTCAACAGTATCAAGTGCATCTGATAGAAAACTTAACAAAAACAACAAAATCTCCTGTTCACCTGGAGTGATCTACTCTGAAAAACAAAAGCAGTATGTGTACCAGTTCAAAGCCCCTGACCCATCTAAAGGTTACAGGTGAAGCTAGAACTCCTTCTTCTCAGGGTGAGGTGTTTCCTAAAATGTCTAATCCAAAACTTTTAATTAGAAATATCCTGTTCCACTAACCCCATTTCCATATCCCTACAGAAAAATATAATAGTTCAAATGAAACATACTTAGGCCTTAAAAGATGTATTCTTTTTGTAATAAGTAGAATAGATAAATTCGTGTGGATTTAAGCTACTAATAAAAAGCTACCCGAGAATGCCTCCAGGATTCCAAAGTTCCCAAACACATTTACAACTGTAACAACAAGACAGAGCCAGAAGATGGCCCGGCCATTAAGGGTGGAACCCTCACTTCACAGCTCTTCAACATCAGATACCGATCTTGGTCACTTCACAGCTCTTCAACATCAGATACCGATCTTAGTGGAGATCCTGGATGATCAAGATCACCCCTCCCAAGATGAACTTCGAAAAAAAACCCATCAAAGAACCTTTTCATGCAGACAAGACTCTTTTAGAAACAAAGCATATTTGGACTTTCAACAGGCTTAGCCTTAGGGTAAAAAAACTGTATAAAACCCACGGGCTGAAACATAGCAGTGTGGCAGAATTCGGAGGGTACTTTTGTACCGCCTCTCTGTCCACCCAGCATTCGATCAATGTTGTTTCTTTTTATTGTGGCTTTATTTCAGTGTTGAAATTGTGTTAAATAAATTTTGTTATTTTATTTTGAATTAGCCTCTGACCATTTATAACATTTTGGTAAGATTAACTTTTTCCCTGACTTTTCACAAGGTGTCCACTTTTTCCCAGGTGACCTTCTCCAGACCACGGCTGTTCACAGTACAGGCAGCCATGGCCCAAAGTGGCAGCTGTCCTGATGGTACCTTTTCTCTTTATTTCCCTCTGCATCTGCAGCTCTCATGGAGGATGCCACACACTCTTCCACAAGAACTGCTTCAGTAGTTAGCTGAGGCTGGAAAAGGACATTATTTCGTGTCTAGCTATATACTTCATTCGATCAGTGCCAGCCCACCCTGAAAATTTACCTTTATTTCCTCTGCAATGGTGTACTTGGCTGAAGATTACCATTCCCCTACTTAGTAAGCAGCCTCCTGAATTGTGACAAGCATTTCAAGATAAACACTTTTGAGTCCTACTTTTATCACAGTTTGAGTCCTAGCTTTATTTCCTGAATGGTACAGCTGTACTCCAAAACAGTTTTTCCCTCAGCTATCTCCACACTCCCTGTTTAAACACCCACAGTTAATCTTGTCCAAGCCTCTAGCTATTTTTTGGAAAAGCGATTTTGAAACCAGCAATCCAGTCTCATTTTCCATGATTTTAAAGGAGTTAACAGATCATTTCAGACATGGGTAAAAAAAGCAGGGAAAAAGGAAAAAGCGTGTCTCCTGCTCAGGGCTGCTGAGTTGCCATGTTTACAGCTCCAAGCAGGCTGCTGACCAGACACAGCTCCATCTGTAAAATGATCCAGCTACTGTACTCTTGACTTTTGCAAGTTATGAGCAGCCACAAGAGATGGTGTAAGTGCTGGAGCAGCTGCAGAACCTTTCCCTCACTGAACTACTGAAGAGGCACGCCAGCTTGTTTGTGTGCTCCTCCACAACCTTTCACCTACTTTGGCTGTTTTGGCTGTACTGGGAGCCTCCGGGAGCCTCCAGCAGCTCAACAGCTCATGCAGCAGCAGCATCAGATGACAGAAAGATGAGAACAGGAAGGTATGACCCTTGTTTATAATGCTATTTCTGTCCTTTTTTCCATGTAAAGGGCCACATAAATATTTAGAAAACAAATGTATTAGTAGGCTAAAATATTGATCCAATTCCACAAATGCAGACCCATCTGCAGGTGGAAGGCTAGCAATTTGCCCTTGGTACTGCTGGAAATTTCAGAGGTGTTGCAAATATGACTCATGCTCTTGTCACTACTCCTTCCGCTTACATTCAGAACTTCCTAGTGCTACCATTCATTTCCATCCAGACTTACTGCTCCTCCTAGGTTATCATTTACCCTTTCTTACAAAAGCTGAATTAGAAGTTGCCTTTGTCCTTAGCAGAAAATGTTAGTCTGATTTCATAAGAGAAAAAACTTGATGATGTTGCCTGTCCACCTGTTCGCCAAACCGTCCCTCCATTTTAACCATATTTGAATAGATAATCAACTTGCTACAAACTCTGTACAAACTAGCAGGTGGTTTAGAAGGAGAGATTAGAATTTTGCTCCACACTGGATAAAAGGGAGGGGAAACTCAACCAGACTCATTCTACTAGAGAGCAGCAACCACATCAGTAGTCATCCCACATGTTGTGGCTGGTCAGGAGAGGGCACTCAACCCAGTGCATCCTACTGGGTCTCCAGTACTTGTTGGGTTAGGAAAAAGAGCCTTACATTTTTGTGCCCACAGAGAAAAAAGTAGGGCAAAAGCAACCATGATACCTTCTATTAGACATCAGCAACATGGTCAGATATTACATATGCTGGCTGACCAGGAACACAGCTCTGACCTGAGTACAGCACGTTGTGTCTCCGGCAGGGGTGAGGACATAAGAAACATGAGGCGAGAGACAGCTGATTGCAATGGAGAGCTATTAGGAGACAAATGGACAGGAATTCAGGCTTCATTCATTCCACTCTTCTGGACCCATCTGTTGTGGAAAAAAGCAGAATGCGCAGCTCCATTTTCTTAACCATAGTCAGCAAAACATTACTGTGACCAAGCAACTGCAAGTGCTGTTACTGCCTTTTCAAAATTTGCCCCAGGGCAGCTCAGAAGAGGAAAGTTAAAATATCTAATCAGCAGAAATGAGACCCCTCTGATGAATACTGCAGTTCAGAATTTGGCACTGTCCTTCACAGTCTTCTCTGACACCTGAACTTAAAACTGTGTTTCAGAAGGGGAGTGAAATGGTGGTTTGGAGAGGAAATAAAGTGAGAACACTGCTGAAGATAGGATAGATGGAGGCATTATATGAAGTGGTTACAATTTTCACAGCCTAGTTAACCTGCAGCTTGGCTGATGATGAATCATCATATATTGTTACATTTGTGCCTAAAACTTAGCTGTCTTGCTCAACATTCAGGACATCCATAACAATTACTTCACAGATTTATAGTTTATATATGCAAGAATTGAAATTTATGTTGTTTAGAACCTCCTGTAACATATAACCATCATACAAAGAGCAAGAAGCAAATCTGAATTATGCAGACACGCTTCTTTTAGATGCTTATCTGAGTAAAAACACCTCAGTTGTTGTGCTGCTGATGTATAAAACTCTTGTAGAAGTTTGTTTTGATTTGAAAAACACCCAGGTTCTGAGTTACCGGAGCCTTTTCCTTTTAGCAAATGGGGAAGGTAACACGCTTCCTGTATTTCCTGCAACTACAATTTTACCTTTGTTCACAGCTAAACTGAATATGTAAGATATTTGTTCATACCTCACTGCATATAACTACCAGGAAAACAATAAGGAAACAAGTTGCTGTGGAGAAAATTAATGCAAACAACAGAAATTGTTCTTAGTAGACTATTTCTCTATTCAGACTACTCTCAAAGAATATTCAAGTCACTTATACTAAGCAGGCTCAGCACACCAACACACTAAATAAAGTATCTCGTAGGAATAGAAATAGCTACCTTATAAACTGAAATAACTACCTACTGCAGAGAACTTCCTGACCCAGATTTTACTGCAAAGAGTTAATTTTGAGGTTCCTTCTTGTCACCAATTAGTGGCTTCAGAATGAAAGTGGAACAAAATGAAAGCTAAACACATTTCACGGTTTAAACAAATTTGTGTGATATCTTCACTTCTGTGATTCATCTGCAATTTGCAGACAAACCAAGTTGAAAGAGTAAAAAGCAAATCCCAAATTCTTAAATTTTTAACTTTTGGCAAGGATAGGAAAAACCAAAGCCATTACATTTGCTGCTATTTGATGTCAACATTCTGCTTCATTTCACATTTCATATGCCAACATTCAATCACTGCGGTAAACCAAAATATATCTCATGGAAAAATAACAGAATAACTCTCCCAATAAACTAATAAAACAGGGAGCAATAAAATAATAAAACATAAAGTACAGTGGGGGTAGAACCATAAACAGGAATAACAGATATACTAGGAAGACAAAAATGAGATACAGTTAAAAAAACAGTCTAATGACAAGCTAAAGTATTTTCCTCTGTCTATTAAACTAAGTGCACAGATTTCTTGTGAGAAATTTGATTTTCCTTCCCTTGATAAAGTTTACATGTTTGTGTGCCTAACTATACACATATAAAATTGGACTGGGGAGTTGTACACAAATATTAGGGCACAATTACTTTGTATTATTTTACAGCCACATGCTCCTGCTGTTACAGACCAAGTTTTCAGTTGTCAGAAAGCCCTCTGCTGACATTAATTCCATTCTTCAATGCGTGACGCAAACCCTGCCCTCAGTGAAGTGGGCTTGGCATATTGGGAAAAAGCCAGGCAGCACTGGAGATCCAAGCTCCTTCTCCAGCAAAGAGGAAAGGTGAGGGGGCTTTTCCCAGATCAACTGTGACGCTGGGAGAGGAGCTGTCCCTCAGAGCACTATGCCAGCCCCTTCTTAGGTCAGCTCTAGTGACAGTAAATAAAGGCCACATGCTGATCTGGGGCCTGTGCGTCACCAGCACAGCTGTCCTCGGGTATTTGGTCTCCATTAACCAGGTCACAGCCATGACCTACATGTCGACAGCCTGAACTCTGCGGCTGGTATCTCATTTTGCTCCCTTTGCCTCCCATGCAGCCTCTGCGCCGACCCTGGAGCTACCCTGTCAGTACGAGCACGGCCAGCACGCCCCGTATGAGTGCAAACACACAGCTGCCCCGGACACCATCGCGCCCCTCACGCCGGACCGCTCCCCCTGAGCCCTGGCGCCCACCGGGTGCCTGTGCACAGTCCGGGCACGGCCGGACCCCCCCGCAGCCCCCCGGCCCGGCGCTCCTGGCGCCTCCCGTGCCGCTGGCGGGGTGCCCGCTGGAGCGGGCCGCGGGCACGGGGAGCCCCGCCAGCGCCGTCACGAGGCGCCCGGCGGGGCGCGGCCTGCCCGAGCCCCGCCCCGCTACGATTGTAAATAGAGGCGCCACGTGAAGGGCCCGCCACAGGCGGGGGACAGCGACGGTCCCGCAGCCGTCGGATCGCCCGCTCGCTCACCGATCGCTTACGTGCCACGCACCCGCCGGATCGCCCGCTCACTCACCGATCGCTTACGTGCCACGCACCCGCCGCCCCGGCCGCGATGAAGGCCGCCCGGATCGCCCTCCGCAACGCCGCCCCACTGGCAGGGGCCAGTACCGGCAGCAGCAGCGGCCGGTTGCCGCAGGAGGTGGAGCAGTTTTCCCGCTTCTCCCCCTCCCCGCTCTCCATCAAGCAGTTGCTGGACTTCGGTGAGAGTCGGGAGGAGCGGGCGGGAGGTCGGGGCTTGGGGGCAGCCCAAGCCCGGGGCTCGTAGGCACGTTTCCCCGCGGAGGGGCGAGCCCGGGGGCTGCCGCGGGAGGGGGTGCGGGAGAGGCGCTCTGCGGGACGCCGGAGGCGGCGATGCCCGCCCGGAGGGGTCCGCGCTCAGCCAGCGCCAGGGCGGAGGAGAGGAGCGGCCCCGCTGGGAATCTGCCGGCCCCGGGGTGGTGGCGGCGGCGGGGAGGTCGCCTCGGGTGGGCAGCCCCGGCCGCAGTTACCCGCCGGCCGGGTGCTTGTGGGTGCCGCCATCAGCGCTGAAGATGCGCTACAACACGGTTTCGGCGGTGTTCGTAGGGTGCGGGCACGGAGGGGGACATGGGCTGCGGGGCGTGCTCGTGCTCCGCGCACACGGAGTCGGGAGGAGCCATCCGGCGGAGCGAACGCGCTGTTCCCAGATCCATTATCGCCTTGGCAACTCTGGCGGCTGTGCGCACACGATACTGCCAGACGTCACCCCGAATAACCTCCTGTTTACAGAGGCCGGAGTGCTTCTTAGGGGATTGCAATTAAGTCTCACGGCTAAATTGGAACTGTACAAATATTCTGTCCGGGAGCACGCTGTGTCTTACTGTCATGTAAATAGCGTTCAGCACAAATATCTAACACCTAGGTAAGCTGGCCAGTACAAGCCTCATGATTGCAGAGAAATAAAGACTCCTGAAGTTTGTGAAAGGCAGCAGTCTGTATTTGCATCTTGAAACTTCCTCAAACAAAAACTTTCTTTGGGATTTATTCATAGGCTCGACTAATGGATGTGAGAGAACTTCTTTTGCGTTTTTGCGACAAGAGCTTCCTGTGAGGTTTGCAAACATCCTGAAAGAAATTGATCTTCTTCCTGATAAATTACTGAGCACTCCATCAGTAAAATTAGTAAAAAGCTGGTAAGTATGAACTGCTTGAATTCAGCATGCAAAGTTACACACCTTTGAAAACGTTATTGTCACAGGCTTTTTTGAATAGTAGAATGCATAACAAAATACAGTAGAAATGCAATTCCTTCATTAAATCTGTGTTGCAAGCTGTTACACACTGTCCTTTGCTAGCATACTAAAATTAAATTGAGAACCAATATGGTTATATTGTTATCTTTAAATATGGGGGGGGTGGGGGCAGGGAGCTAGAGCAAATCTTACTTCTTATTCTTTAGGAAGGGATAAAAGAAAACATAGTCTGTTCCCACACAGCGTTACAGACTTCGAGACCCATACAAAATGGGAAAGTAGGCCATGTACTTGTTTTGATCTCTTACTGATGCAGTTACTAACAGAGCTTCTATTCCAAAGTATATTGCCTTGACCTGTGCAGCAAGTGTTTGAAATTCAATTAACATAATCTCTGTAATCAACACAGTGGTTGAATCTGATTTAACCTTGCTTACTGGCACAGTTGCAGCGTTTGCCAGGATGGCTGACATAAGGAGCAGAAGTATTAGAGTGAGATCTAGAAACTCTTCTTAATATAGCAAACCCTTGTGCCTTTGCTGTATGCATCAAGGCAGATGTTAGTGCAAGAGGCTCAGCTGCTTAGCTTCTGCCAAAGCTGATCAGATTTGGAAAAATTTTGCTTAAGTGGCTTCCTCATTGGCATTGTCATTTGGATCTTCTTTTGAAATACATCTCTTCTCAAGAATTATAAGGGGATCCTACGTACCTTATGTGAACTTTTAGATTCCTCTCTGGTGGCAGGCACAAGGACAGACTTAAAGCTTCTTGAGTTCAGGCAGTCAAGAGGTGTCCATCTGTCATTCCATTTTTGGTTGTAACTTGGATATTTCAAAGATACTTAAAACTCCTAGAGATGACTTGTTAGGACTAATGATGTGCACAAGACAAAGTATTTTTCATATTGCTATATTAATAAAACTCAAATTAATAGCATATATTTTTGTGTTCTTTTTCAATAGGTACATCCAAAGCCTAAAGGAGTTGATTGAGTTCCATCAGAAAAGCCCAGATGACCAAAAAGTCTTATCTGAGTAAGCTTTCATATTTTTCTTTGAACTTTATAGTTCACATTCTACTTTTCACAATATATTCACTTTAGACTGACAGCTGTGATGGGCTGAATTTTGATAATCTAGCAGGAAGAGCTGAACACAGAACAAGCTGGTCGAAATCTCTTGACCATGTTTAGCAGTATTGCAGATAAATATGACCTGTTGCAGCCTAATTTCAAGGTCGTATTGCCCCTCAAACTGTCATGATAGAGAAATATAAAAATATAAAAAAGTTATCTGTGAAGTCATATCTCTGCTTGTTTCCAAGATGTCAGCTTGGGATCTTTTTCCTTTCCTTACATTTTCCTCTGCTCAAATAAATGAGTAAACAGGTGGTGAATTTGATATGGCTCATTATACCTTTTGTTTTAAAAATGCCAAATACTTCTGTGTTAGGTCAATGAGGAATCACTTTTAAAAGAGTGAAAAACCCACCCTGTATTTTAGTATTTAGGCTGTTAAGCACTTATCTGTCCTGGTGCTAGATTAGATAATTACATTATACAAAACTTGCGTCTATGTAGTCTGAGAATAATGTTCTAAAAAGATCTCTTTTTAACCTAGCTTTATAGATACTCTAATTAGAGTCCGAAACAGACATCATGATGTGGTTCCTACAATGGCACAAGGAGTAATTGAATACAAAGACACTTTTAAAATAGATCCTGTCACCAATCAAAACATCCAGTATTTTTTGGATCGTTTTTACATGAGCCGTATTTCCACCCGGATGCTAATGAACCAACACAGTAAGTAGAAATTTTTACTTGAAAAAAAACTTCATCCTAATGAATAACCTGTTAATGTAAACACTTCTTAAAACTGCTGGAGAACTGCTTCACATGATTTTGTGTGACACTGAAAAGTTAGAAACTGAGTCTATCACTAATGAAAGTAATGGGAAAACTTGCTTTCTAGACTACAGAATAATTGAAATAACGAATACGATTTGTGGAATATGTAGGGATATCATTCTTTATGTCTGAAAAACCTTAGGATGTGAGCTACAGAAAAGCCAACATAGTTTGCTGACAGTAGATAGCATTTTAACTCATAAAAGGCATAAACAACATTCAGTATTTTATGTGATTATGTGTTGGGATCACACTGTATTAGTCTGAATTTTATAACACAGTATTTGGGATTAAATGTTGTATTGTTCTCATGTCAAACAGCTCTTCTTTTTGATGATAAATCTGGCTCGGGGCACCCAAGACACATTGGAAGTATTGATCCTTGCTGTGATGTTGTGGAAGTAGTGAATGGTGCGTATTCTCAGAGCTTTAACGTTTCTCTTCCTGATCAGTGTCTATATCTGATTGCAAGCAGTTTGGGTAATCAGCTTCTGTTTTAGGGGATCTGGCTGGCTTTAACTGAAGTAGCTGAAAGTAGTCTTACCAAAGCATGAGCTTTTAGAGGACAAAATTTAAAATACAAAGTGGCAGTAAAAAACATGTTGGAGTAAGTCCTAGCAAGTGACAGATGAGGCACGAGTTGAAGTTGTCTGGGGTATTGAGATTGGTCTTAGCTACTGGTAGATAACAGATACATCAGATCCACACAATTTTCAAACTGTACAAAGATTTGCTCATGCTTCTGTAATTGCCCATTGTTCTCAATCTTCAGTGCGCACAGTGATGCAGTGTTATCATTCCCTTGAAACACATTTCCTTGACTATGTCTTAGACTGTCTAACACCTTAACAGCTAATGAGGTTAAAAGCTGTATTCTGCCATGCATTAGAATGAATTTTTGCATTGCTTGATACTTTACATCATTTATTTAAATAATTATTTCAGATGCTTATGAAAGTTCCAAGATGTTGTGTGACCAGTATTACTTAACATCTCCAGAACTGAAACTTACTCAAGTGAATGGTAAGATGAGAGCTTCCTATTGGTAGCCAAACTGCTTCTTTTACTCAAGAATTATTGGGAGTCAAAAGGCTCCCAATTCTGTAGCCTTAGTGAACATACCAGTTGATCTAGTTCTAGTTGGGCTAGTTCTTAATTTTCTGTTACAAGCACCTCTTTTAACCTTCCATGTTAGAATTCAAATGTTGGTGTATCTTAAACACAACATTTTTGAGGTACCATTTATAAATCTGAGAAAAGTCAGACAAACCTGTAGTTAAAGTAATATGATAAGTTGCTAGAGAGGACCCCATACCTGGAGTGATGAACTGAGACTGCTGACTGAAGTGCTGGGTCTGGTCTGAGCTGCCTGCATGTGTCTGATGACAGCAATCTACTTAATGTTTGAAATCCTTTATTTATAAAGGGGAGTAAATACTTGATTTCTTAAATTTGTTTCTTTGAAAAGAAACTTACTGAGCAAGTGGCAGTTACAATCTAAATGCTGTTATGAATGCATAAAGCTGTTTGCCAAATTTGGAGGGGGAGAAAACCAAAAATGAACTTGATTTATTTTTTTGTTTGCTTTGGCAACTTGCTCATTGTAAAATTTGGATACCATATAGAAAAATGTTATCATCCTTTTAAGTGTTTTTTATTTTTCCTTTCCTCTAGGAAAAGCTCCAGGAGAACCAATTAGCATTGTATATGTTCCATCTCATCTTTTTCACATGCTTTTTGAGCTCTTTAAGGTATGTTAGTATAAACTGAGAGAGTGAAGTGGGATGTGGGGTTGTGACCACTGGTAGCCTTCTACTTTTAGAGATTACATCTGCAACTTTGCCCTACTGCCTTTTCTGTGGAGTGGACAATATATTTAGGAGCAGTGCATGCAGCTGAACTTCAGTGCTGCCAACATGACATACAGAAATCTGGCAGCCTTTAGCAATTTCTGAACTTTGCTCTTCTCCAGAGACCTGTTGACTTTAAGGGAGTTATGTTATTTAATTTACAGTGCCTAAGTTAATGTTGGGCAAGAACATTGTAATCTTTGACTCAGAAGAGTCTTGGCTATGCTTAGATGCTTTTAGGTGTGAGACCTCCTCTGCTCCCATTTTGCCAAAATGCTAAGTGTGTTCCCTTGGAAACCAGGCACTGATAGGAATAGAGGATAATATTGCCTCTACGCAAAAGGGATATGATTTGAAGTGCGTGGATTCAACAATCTCTAATCATGGTAACCTTCTTTTCCATAGAATTCAATGAGAGCAACTGTTGAATTCCAAGAAAACAGTCCTACCCTTTCTCCGATTGAAGTGACAGTTGTTCTAGGGAAAGAAGACCTGGCAATCAAGGTATTTTATTGGTCTACTACAATGGACTTATTGTAGTCTTTGTTTTTATACATGCTTAGCTGTTCTATTAAAAGATCTGGCCTCTGAGAACAGGTCACAGACACTATGCATGAGCACAAGAGCATTCTCTTGATGATATGAGCCTCCACATAGCACAGTTATCTAGCTGAAAAATAATGTGCTGCAAAACAAATGTTTGCATTTATGACTGTTGAAAAGGTGTGTTCAAATAACAGCATTTTAAATACCATTCTTATTGCATGCTTGTTGTTAACTTCATTCTCTCTTAAATCAGATCTCAGACCGAGGAGGTGGTGTTCCAGTGAGGAAAATTGAGCGGCTGTTTAGCTACATGTATTCCACTGCACCAAGGCCAAATGTGGATGATGCTCGAAATACCCCTCTTGTAAGATACTTTCAATGCTCATGTTGCAATTAGGTTGTTCTAAGTGTTGGTGGGTTAATAATGAAGCACTGTGCCCATCCTACTGCTTTGTGGGGTATGCAAAGATTTACTGAGTCCCATAAGTATGAATTTACTCTTTCTGAAATAGAATTTTAGTATTTCGCTTAGTGGACAAAAATATGCTTTTAAAGGCATAAACAAAGAGCATTCAAACCTGAATCTAACCCCCTCCTATTTTTTTCTTCCTGCATTCCAATGATACTAACATACTTTGTCTTCACTCTCCACTCAGTCCTCAAATTTACTGTAGATCATGAGATCTTTCTGGAGGCAAGCACAACTGGAACAGTCTTTTAGATTAGTATGTTTATCTCCCAGCAGCAAGCTCCTTTTAGTAATCAAACTGTACTAGCAATAACAAGGGAGGGAAAAATGGAAAAGTGGGACATATATATAGACCCTCCCTTTTCCATGGAGATCTTTTTTCTTGTGATTTTCAGTTTTTAATGGTCAGCTTCAGCATTCTCTATGAAACTGATTAGAGATTTACATTTTCTTCTAAGAGAAGAGGAAATGCAAAAAGTTTTTTTAACAGCTTAAGAATCTCTGAAGACTTTCCAGCTATTTAATTTTAAGCCATTAGAGCTAGTAAAAAATAATTCATTTTATATTGTACTTTATTTTTAGGCTGGCTTTGGGTATGGCTTGCCAATTTCTCGTCTGTATGCTAAATACTTTCAAGGAGATCTAAATCTGTACTCCATATGTGGTTATGGAACAGATGCTATCATCTACTTGAAGGTATGTATTCAAATTCAGTTAAATAAAAGATTACTACCATTAATCCAGTGGGATAACTACTTGTTACCATTTTAAGGTAAACAGATTCTGTGCTCATGAGTAGCTCTTGTTTTTTCTTGAGAAATGACAGATTTAGTAACTGGTTTTAAACTGGTATCAAAAAAGTCATTTGGCTTAACTAGCCTACTTGAACAACTACTAGTGAGAGCTCTGTTGGTTTTGAGATTGTGTTAACATGTAAACTACTTGTTCATGGACTACAAAGTACTTGAAGAGAACGAAGTAAAGGTGCGAGCAACAGATCTGGTTTGTTTACTCAGAAAACCAGAAAGTCCGTATAAACAAAATCCTTAAGGAGTCAAGGTGCTATTTTTATATATATGCTGTATAGCCCCTCTATGGGATTCAGATACCAGTAATTTTGAACACTGGGCATATAACTTGCACTGCTGTTGCTTTAAGAACCCTGCAAACAGCACGGTTCTTAAAGAACTACATGTTCTTTTCCACTTTCTGTGCCTGATCATGGGAAAAACTTGCTTTGAATTTCTCTTGCTAAACTGAAAACACTGAAGTGCAATCAGAACAGAGGTATGGAAGGAAGAGACAGTTGACCTATATTTCTATTGAAAAGTTTTCACTGGAATTTTGCAAATCAAAGTCCTTTTCCATGCATTCCTGGACTATCTAGAGAACATGTTAGAGGGTAGTGCTTAAGGCCTATTAAAAATGCATAAATAGGATGTGATGTTACTGCGTTTGTCCTACCAAATTACCCAAAGACTTCATGGATGCTGAAGCACATAAACTACCACATCTGTTGTAGAAACATTTCCGTGAATAACTTCATCTTGTAGTGTCACTGGCTTAACACTTCAGGCATGCTGATTGAATTTTTGCTAAGTGACATTATTGAGAGATAGTAACCTGTTTCTTCTTGACTTTTAGGCCTTATCAACAGAATCAGTAGAAAAACTCCCAGTTTTTAACAAATCAGCTTCCAAGCATTACCAGGCTACCTCAGAGGCAGATGACTGGTGTGTCCCAAGTAAAGACCCAAAGAATATGGCAAAGCAGAGTGCAGCTTCCTGAAGAGAAGTTGGTATCGAGACATCCCAGGGGATCAAGCTGCAAGAGCAGCATTTGGAAGTATTCATCTACCTTCAAACAAGCAAGTTTCAGGACTAGCAGAAGAAAAAGAAGAGTATCATAAACTTAGGCTTTATGCGCTGAATCTGAAACCTTGCTGTGGACTTCAGGATGAGAAAAATGGAAGCACATATGTCTTTAAAGAAGAGCTGTGTATAGAGGAAAATCAAGCTATTTTTTTACTATGATCAAAGACTTGGTGTGCTAGAGGTGTGCAATTTTAAAATCCTGTTTAATGCTTGAATTCTGAATACTGACTGATAAACAAGTTATGCGGATGCATCTTTTTCTGTTAGAATAGTTATCAGCAGTTTATCTTACTACAGAACTTCTCAGGTAGATAGATAACGTCCATACTTTAAAGTTATATTTATGACATTTGGAAAAGATTCACTTAACATGGCAGTCTTGTAGCAAGATACAAACAACATTGAAGTACAGCCTGACTGGAAGAGAGGGAGCCCTGGGAGGCAGGGAGAAAGTGTCTGCCATATATAAGGAAGTCCCATTTTAAAATAAAAGCTATTCCAGGAATAATTTTACGTGATGCCTTGCTCTGTGAGTCACATTGCTAGATATTTTATGTTAAACTGTTCATGGGAAATCAGCCAATTAGGGCTTCTATGCATAAGGTAATGAAGAAGAAAATCAGGATATTTTTAAAAGGTACTGTAAAGAAATGGAAAGCTGTTTGGTTGTAACAGCTCTAACATTAGGGTACATCTAGCCTACATCCCTGTATTCTGGAGGATGTGTGCCATGTCAGTTAGGATTTTCCAAGAACTGAAGTCAGACATGTAAGTTGAACAGAAAAGTATGGGTGATATGTATTGTATAAGCATGTTGGGAAAAACAGCATGTTTAAAACACAGTCTTGTGGTTTGTTTCTGTTGTGCTGTTAGATTAGTGGCTCAATACACTAAACCAAAATCTGCCAGTTGTCTTTTTTGACTTTGTATTGGACCACATCAGCTCGAAGACGTACACAGGGAAATCTACACTCTGAAAACTGTGGGTGAGCACTGAAGGTCTGTTGGAAAGGTTTTCAGAAGTGGTGTTGAAACTGTAAAACTTGATCCTAAGAACTGTTCATTGCAATGGAAAGGGCTTATGAAATGTTTTAAAAAATAAACAGCACTGAAAACTACAGGAAAGCTTTTATGAACAGCACAGTAGAGGGAATTCCCACAGAACAGTACCACTGAGAGTTGTTCAGAAAATATTCCATTCTCAGTAAGCTTTTTCCTTGCCCATCTTCTTTGTGTGTTTTCACTTTGGTAAGCAAGGTAAACTTAACAGATGCTAAACTATTGAATGTTGCCAAGCTGGCCAGTCAAAAGTTCATCAGGGCTGTAGAATATTACTTGAATTTTTTTTACTAATTATCATATATTCTGTTTATTTGATCCTTTGCAAGAAGTTGCAAATACAGTAAAACATCCTGCTCAGTATGACAGTTTTCTATTAGCGATTTCTATTTGCTGGACAGAAAATGACTCCCTATTCCACTATGAATGTAAAATGGTTTTTAATAGGAAACTACCTTTGCGTTCTTGAAGTCCTGTTGAGGTATATTTCTCATTGAAAACAAAATAATATTTTTATATGCCTCATTTATTTTAAAAACTAATTTTAGATGTATTAATGATTACTGCTGAGCACAATGATTTTAGTACTGCATTTAGGCTGTTTTTATCCTGGTGAATAAGCTGCAATCACCAAAAGTCACCAGATCATGCATCTGAGTTCAGCTCAGTGAATGAAATGGCTAATAAAAAGGAAATACCTTTGTCTAGAATACACAGGTATAAAAAATCTGCTTTCACTGTCATAAAGTAATTGAATATTTGTTGATTTTTGAATTGAATACAAGGTCACAAACGCATACCTAGGTAGTCATTGTTGTCAAGTAAACACAATTTATACCTTTCTGTCTACATCCAGTAATGCTTGAACCTGTGTTATGATCTGATGGTACATCTGTAACACAGCTGCAGCTGCTCCAGTTAGTAATTTCTGTGTCAAAGCAGCTGAGGCACGTGGGTGCTGCAAACGTGTTTGTGATGCTGCTTGCAGAGCAAAGCTGTGTAACATTGATGCAGGCAGAGGTTGTGTAGCACTCAAGGAACACATATGAAATCTGTGTAGTATTACAAATTACAAATCTGTCTACCTAGATAATACAGCACCTTTTCCAGCATTCACTGACTTTTTATTCTGAAAGCAGAGCTGTAGTTTTAAGTCTTTTACTTGAATGTGGATGTTGAAATAGTTTTATAATAAAATCTTTTAAATGGTTGTCTATCTTTGGTTTTTTAAGACATCTGGTGTAATCAAGAGCTTTTTATTTAAAGTCTTATCAAATGGAGTTGAGAAAAACAACACTTACACCATGTCAGGCACAGCACAGGGGAGAAGCACTGGAAGAATGATCTGCTTATGCTTAATGTTGCATTGGTTGAGAAGTTACACTGTACCTAAAATCAGTGCATCCCCTTACCCATCTCCTTACTCTTTTTAATTAGGTTGGTAGTAGTTTTGGGATGAGAATTGGGAATCTTCCATCAATGCATGTTTAATGCTGCAAAATAGTTGTCTTTTGTTCAGTTTTAAAGAATATGAAAATTGACTAAGAAAAAAGGGCATCCATCATTGGGTTTATATCTAACAAAATGTTTTCTCACAGACTAAAGAGATGGCTTTCAGCTCTGAAGCAATGGGACAGCTGGCCTTTCATAGCTGGTGTGTAAGAAAATGGTAGTCATCAGATGGTGTCATGATCCAACAGTCCTGTACAACTGGTGCTTTAGCAGACGTGTGTTGGCCTAGGGCCATCCTGCATCTCTCCTAATTTTAAGAAGATAAGAGTAACTGTAAAAATATATGTAGATACTTTACCTGAAAGAGGAGGGGTGAAAACCAGCCTGACTCCAGCAAGCCTGAAAGTGACAGCCTTGTGTACTGAGTTTATCCTCCTTAACAATGAGGGTTTCACCTCTTAAGGGTTTTTATTTGTAATGCCAGGGAAGCAGATTACATGGCATCCTGGTTTTGCACTTTGCACTCACAGAAGTGTACCACTCTGACATACCAGTACGCCAGGTGTGTTGGGAGAAACAAGCCAGAACTAAAGTACTCCAGGGACTTCAATAAACTACTACAGCAAACAAAAGGAAACCAACAACAAAAACACCCATTGTGTTTTCCTATCATTTTTACAGTGCTGCAGTCTCTATGGACAGGACTTGCATATATCCTGTCAGTTTTATCGAAGCAGAAATACACATACATGCATTCTATACCTTGACCATGGCAGGCTTGGGAGCCGGGATGCCCAAGTGCAGCAGGATGGACCCAAGCTGCTGTCTGTGCAGCCCCCTGTTGAGCACACGGCCGTGGCAGACCCAGGTCTCTCTGCAGCACACTGTGCACAGACCATCAGTCCCAGCCAAGCTCCTGCAGTCGAGAAGGCAAAACGTGGGGATTTTTCCTTCCCCTGCACAAGCCCAGTGAGTAAGAGAGGCCATGCACCAGCTCCTGGTCACAGTGCGGGGCTGGCTCGCTGTTGGGCATGTCAGGGGCATGTCAGGGGGGGCACTGACATCAGCACACTTACCCACAGCTGAAGAGCATTCTGGTTTCACAGGAGATAAGCAGGTGTTGCACTTTCGCCCTTTGCCCTCCGATTAGGACCCTACACAGCCAGGTTCCTGATGTCAACATAAACCATGCCAAAGCCTATGTTTTCTCTTCCAGATCATTAGCTAAAAAGTGTACACTGATTACTGGTTAGTGTTACTGGTGCCTTGGGCACATATCCAGATTAATCTCCCTGGAGCCTTGATACACAGTTGTTCATTATCATCATTTCCCTATCACTTAACCAAGTTTTTAAATCCGCCAGACTTTGCCCTTTACATGTAATAATGTCCTTCCCAAAGAATTATTACAAAACAAGCTTGGCTACCTTTGATAAGAAACACTACTGGACTGGAAGAATAGTTGGGTTTTTGCCCTAATTATGGCAGCAACCATGACTTCAGAGGATCAGGCATAACACCAAAGAATTTTCTGCCCTTAAGTTCTTTAACAGTTTTGGCAAATGAGAGGTAGAACATGACAGTTTATAATCCCTCTACTCAGCTAATTTTTGGGGGTGGGGATAGTGAAGGATAAGGGGCACACTTTCTCATTAATATCTTTGGGTTTTTATTTCCCAAGAACTGACAACATAATTTTAAATGCCCATGTCCTGACCCTGTATTACAGGCCCTAGGGTGGCTTTGCACATCTGTGCTGTTGTACACATTCAAGACAGAATGACTGACTCAGTACCTGGCTAGATGCTGCTACTCCTGCCAGTCAGCAAAGAGAAAGGACGTGTTGGCAGGCAGCTTCAGTCAGTCCTGCTTCTCTCACCTCACAGGGAAGAAAGAGCAGAAATACTCACGGACAGTCTTAATTCTTCCCTGCAATCTCAAATACTGGGTGTCATAGCAAGTAGCTGGAACACAGTCCTGGGTCTTCAAAACATCCTGAGGGCTCTTAAAAATGTAAGATACTTATATAAACAGAAAAATATCTTTGGGGTATCAGGAGCTGCTCCTCATCAATTCTCCTCAATATTCCTTCTGCAACTATGAAAGAAAATCAAAGCAGAGTGCAACAAATTGACCCACGTAGAATTAGCAAAATTTCCCTGTGTCACTCTTGCTCTGTAGTTCCTAACAGGAAGAGGAAAGAAAGGAAAACATCTGTGTGATTTCCAGCTGTATGAGGGGCACAGCCTTGAGGAATGAGTCTCACTGCCTTCCTGGGAGTCATGTCCGATTAAAAATCCAGACAGAACGGTGATGCAGAAAGCACAAGAGGAGTGACTACCAATCCCACTGTTTCGAGCTGCTGAACATTGTCCTGGAATGTGACAAAGTTTCTAGTTTAGAACAGGTATGCTTTAAGTTATATTAATGTGATACAGCCCTATCTGCATGGCTCAAATAAGAAAACCAAGTTTAAAAAAAAAAGGCACTTGTTTTCATTGCTGTTAAGGGTTGGGTTTTCTGTACACTGTCACATCACTGGGCTGGGTCTGAAAGCTGAGAACCTTGGCATGGGATTCGGCACACCAAGTACGACACCTTATCATGACACTGTGTACACATCTGTGTGTGTGTGCGCTGAGGTGTGAGTTGGATATCTCAGCTGCCTCTCATGACCAGTGTCAGTGTATTCAGAGAACTCCAGAAAGCTGCTTCTGAAACAGACACCTACTTCTGGTGCCTGAGTAGCAATCCTGTCTCCAGTGGCAGAGTTCAACTGACTGTAAGGGGACCCCAGACACAGGAACACTTCCAGGCACCTGTGTTTAGATGGCTTCAGCTGTGAGCTGATTCCCAGGTCATTCAGTTACCTACCAACAGACACCTGGTCCAGTATGAGGAAGGCTGGAGAACTCTTCCTGTCTCTCATCTGTCACTCTGGAAGAGAGAGGTCTTCCACAACTCCTTCATCATGCCTGCCAGTCCCATGCAAATACCTTGTTTGGACAATTCTGGCTTTCTAAAGTATCAGTGAATATTTATGTTTAGGTAAATGACTAGTTCTTACTAGTTGTGCATGGTTGTGGGAAACTGGCAATACAGAGTTCAAAATTATATTGCTGCTGTGTCATTGCTGGCCAGGGTGGATATATAATGGAAAATCCCAGACAATATTTATTCTGCAGCAAATGCCAGTGGGATCATTGCAGATGAGCCGGCTGCTGGCATAAACTCTGTCAGCCTGGAGCTGCCTCTGATCATTGACATTGCTGATCTGTCTGAGTTTGGGACTGGTCCTAGGGCCATATGATTGCAGGAGACAGCATGAGGCTCATCACTCTGCACCCCACAGGGCTGCAGTGCTGCCAGACAGCTCTGAGCAATGCTTACTACTCCTGGGACAACCAAATACCGATTGCTGACAGACCTTCTACAGAACTTGGGAGCTAACTGTAGCTGATGTTGTTAAGTGCCATGAGGCATACTGAGAAATCAGATGCACTGAAAGCTCTTTTTTGTAGTGTTTATTCTTTAGAGTGGTTTTCTCTTCTTAGCAACTTTACTGCCCACAATATTCTGGGTTGATTTTTAACAAATTAACTGGAAAACAGGTTTGAATATCTGCCCGGGCTACTTGTCATCTCCTCCAATCACTGTGGCATGCAGCAGAGTTAGTAACATGCATTGCAAAGACTATTGGTGACCCAGAGTCACTCCCCTGCTTACAAAGGGCATTACAGGTGGAATTCAACCTTCACACAGGGGTGGATCAGATGGTTTGGACCACTCTCGGTGTGACCAAGTTTGTGTCATTGCCTCACAGACCATAGGAAGCTGCTTGCTCAGGCATAAAACTATGTTTGTGTTGACACAGAAGCACTTGTTTCTGCTTAGTTAGGGCCTGTTATATAACCTTCTGATCTCACAACTTTCCCTTGCTTCTAATCAGCCTCAGGTTTTACATAAATACACAATGAAGAAATCTTCATTTTCAAGCTCTGGTCAGAGACACCTGAAGTTTTCATTATTCATATTATTAATGGAGATGCCCAGAAATCTTCTGCTGGTAGAAATTTGTTCATGTGCTTCTCCTCCATGGCCTTGCCCTCTTGTTCCTGTTTTCTTCCTACTCCTGCTGCTGATGCCTGGCTCTGCATGCTCTAAGCCTATCTTCTGCAGCCAAGGGATGGGAACAGTCCTTTGGAGACATGTCACACTTCCAAAAAGCTTTTGATGATTTTTCAAGGCCATTAGATGGTCAGTTCACTTGAGGAAAAAACAAAATTAACACCTTTTGCATATTCCTAGGCTTCTCTCTTTTGAATGGCAACATCCATGTAAGAACAGCTGAAACAATGGCAAAATTATTCACTGGAGTGTAGTAAATTGATGCAGACAGACCTTGCAAATTATATTACAGTACTTAGAGCTTCCAGAAAGAGACGTTACCATCCTTCTCCAATGGATTGTTCTTTTCCTTTCCAGCAGAATGATATTCCTCACCTCTGAGTATTAATCTTAGGAGGGAGGATGTGTCTTGACTTTAAATCTGAACTATAGTAGTCAAACAAAGCAGAGAAGAACTGAGGATCTTCCCAATTCTTCCCACGAATAAACGTATCCACTCCCGTATGAAATTAGAGTTTTGGAGGGGAAAGGTCTACCCTTACCAGGGGGCTGTTTCAGAACAGAGCAGTTTCTTTTCATAAGAGCAGAAGAAGATTCCAACAAAGCTGTTGAGAATGAAAGAGTAAAAAAAAATTATTTTCAGCATTCCTTTAAAGTGTATTTACACTGGAAAGTTTGGGGGTTTTAAATAATGTAAACATTTCTAGGAGAATAACAGTATATTGGAGTAAATTATGGTAAATTTTCACTTATGGAAGTATTCTTTTAATAATAGATTCAGAAGCAATTATTTAGCTGATCTTATTTTAATAGTGTGTGAGTATGGAATACAGAATATAGATTATGGATCAATAGGTTGTCTATAAGCATGTCTGAGAATGGCTGATTGAATTCCCTGTTCTTTTCTGTGATGTTTCTAACATATGCTAACTCTTTTTCAATCTACAAAAGAGTGTAATATAGTGGGATCAACATATTAAACAATGTGATAGATATTTGAGTAGTAATAATTCACTTTTAGACTTCACACCATGTCCACTGAAGTCTGTGACAAGCTTCCTGTTGACATCACTGAATGATGGACAAAGCTAAAATGGTTTGAGCTGCTGATCTGTAGAAGAGACACATACACCCCTAAAGGTGTCTAGAAAACAGCAAGCAAACTAATTTTTAAGTCCTTCAGAGTGCAAGACCAGAGGTTGGCCTTGCTCTGTTACCTGCCATGAAATCTGCAAAATGACACTTGTTGGTCAGGATGAATATAAAATCAAGAGCCATACCTAGGAGAGGAAGTATATGACTGACATGTAGACCTTCAAGATATGTTGAACAGAAATGTGTGTATGCACATATGGCAAATTTAAATGCACTGAACTTGCTGACAGCTCTTACTTCAGCTCATCCTCCTTGCTTAATGCAGTACAGCCCTTATGCTGGAGAAGCCTGAGATCCAAACACCTCTGAGCAGAAAGAGTCAGCTCTCAGCTTTTCTGTTCAAGCCAGGTGAGACCAAAAGCCCTGGTACATGCTGCAGAAGTCTGGGTGCAGAGACACCATTGTGTCTGAGGTATAAGTGTGTCCCTGCTCCACAAAGTGGGTGGTTTGTCCTTGCATCCCTGGCCACCAAGAGCCCCACTGAGATAAAGCAGCTCTGCCCATGCCTGGAGAGAGAGGTGCAGGACTCTTTAATGGCAAACAACAGTAACTAGCCACAGCCTGTGCTCATTTCACACAGCTGAGACTTTTTAAAAAAAGGATTAAGAGTGTCCAAACCCCAAACAATGTGAGGGCCTGCCTGATTCAATACACGTGGAAGGTTATTCCAGCTGTTTGGGGCCAGGCACCTAAAAAAAGCAAAGCTTGCCTCCCATAGTTGGTGGAGCTCCAGACACTTGGACATGAATAGCTTGGTTTAAGCAGAGGGCAGACTGGTAGCTAGTGCTAGATAAAAGGATACAAAAGAGCACAGTAAATAAGAAGTGAACAATTATTAACCTTAAAAATACCCTTCAGGAAATGCATGGCTGCTGTCTGCTGCTAGCTGCTGGATCTTTTGTTCTGCTTACAGCTTTCTATCCTTTTATTTTCCCTTTTTTTATCTTATAAGGACAAACTCTGGCTGCATATCCAGCACAGTCTGCTCCAGCCAGGACTGGAGGCCTCAGGAAGCAGTGGTGCCTCTGGCCACTGTTCTGGGAGCTTCCTGAGCCAGGGGCAGGGAACCCATGGGACAGTGTGTTCCCTGCTGGCTGCACTGGAAGCTTCAAAACATGTTTATGTTGAGTCAGCAAGAACAGCCCAGATTGGTCATGCCACTGCTCTCTCTCCCTTTCCAGGCTGCTGGAAGGAGCTGTGTCAAAGTCCAGGCCAGCCCACATTTAAGTCTGTTTCAGGTGCTGCCTGCATTTGGCTCCTGCCTGCCCAGAGTCACTTACCCACCATATCACCAATGCACCCAGGTCAACTGAAAGTGAAGGGCAGACAGGGCTGCCTCTCTGCCCCTCTCCCTGTTCTGTTTCAGAAAGGGCAGCTCTCCCTGTGCTCAAGTGAGTTCCAGCAGCTCAGTGCCATTTGATATCAAACCCTTCCACACTGACAGCACGGCCAGGCAACAGCAGATAGTGTGTCCTGGTCGGCTGAAAAAGGAGTCCTCCTCCTTGATCTTCCTGTGAAAGGCTTAAAGGGACACCAAGGGCATAACTCAAGGACATCTCTAAAGCATGGAGGTGCTGTGTGGGATGCCCTGCAAGAGGGGACCATGACAACTGCAGCATAGCATGTCAAGTACTTGATGGAATTTCAATCAGCTGGAAATTAAGCAGGAGAGAATTGGGTTACTGAGACCTCCAGCATTCAGCTCTCTGCAGCTGTGTCAGGGTCGCTTGGATGCCTCCATCCAGGCTTGCTAATGCCACCTGTCTGCCTGGGATGGGGCTGTATATGCGTCTGTTTGCCCCTTGTTAAGGTTCCCTGAAGTGCAGGGGAAAATGTTTGGGTTTGCCTTGAACTTGCAGTCACTGCAGTGGAAAGCTGCTCTGCACAGAAAGGCTGCAGCCCACACTGATGGCTTGTGAGCCCTTGGTGCCAGGAACAGGCCTTTGGGTTTGCCTGAGGGGGAAGAGCACACAGGAACATTGTGACCAAATGGAATCTTGTGTTCATAACATCGTCAGCTTCAAGTACCACAAGTCATAGTTCACAGCCCTCAAAATGAACATTCACGTTGTTAAGTAAACAATGTTTAATCCTCTCATTTAACATTAGATTTCTTTTTTTGTTTTTCTAATTTGCTGTTGAACTTCACCTCCAAATGTGTATGGCAACTCTCCCAGGTTTATTGAGACAGCCAGTATTCATCATGTGAAAATCTACAATATCAGTTCTAATTCCAATGCCAGTTCTCCCCTTTCTCTCTCAGTTCTTCCCCCCAACACCATGTGGATAGGCTGAGCTCCTACCCCTCACCTGCACAGCTCCCTGCCACATCTGCCCATTTCCATCCACCAGGCTGCACTCAGTCTCAGCCACGTAAGGGTGCTCCAGCAGTGCAAAAAGAGGCTGCCAGAGATAAATGGCTTTGTGAACAGTGACTTTGCTGATAGACTTCAGATCTTTAGAACATCTTGGTGTCATTAGAAGCCAAGGTCACTGGTTTGTATTTCCTCCCATACCACTGGAGGATTTCATGGAAAGCTGGCAGAACAAGGAGTCTCTGCCGTGTTTCTGATTACAGGGTAGAAACCTCCTGCTATGCTGGCAGGTGAAATGTGTGAGCACAGCTCAACTCAGCTGGTGTGCAGCAAGGCAAATCCCACTGCCTGCCCCACAAAATCCATCCAGCATTTGGGTTTCAACCACCCACCATAGGAATGAGGGGCATTTGAGAGAAGATTTTGTTCCAGCAGACTGGGTTGCTGTGAGTTAGGAAATCCAGACGTGGTGGAGGATGGCACAAACCTGCAAACCACAGGGGTGTAGAGGCTCTGCTGCCCCTGGTAGAAAAAGGTGTAGTGAAAGAGTTGCAATGAGATCAGACCCTATGTCATGTGCCAGAGGCTATATAGCCAGGAAGGGGAAGGGAATGAAAGAAATCAGTGAAATTCTGTGAATTTACAGTGAAGGGAAGACAGGGTTGTGGAAGAAATGGACCCATATGACAAACTGAAGTCCAAATTTCCAGCAAGGTATAGTTCAAAGCTGCTGCCACCACAAGATGTGCTCACCATGAATACAGTGTGCCCTTGAGTTCAGGACAGCCATGCAGCTTTCCCAGCAGGGAACTTTGAAACAGCAGGATAGACTTGCCTGAGGGCTCACTCAGCTTTAGGGAGGTAGATGTAATTCAGTGGACTCTGTTGCCACTGAGTCTTTTGGGCCAGTTTTTCCCTGCATGAATGTTAAAATAACTACATTACTTTTTGCCATGAAATGGCTGTGCTCTGACTGCAGTGATGTCATTTTGCCTGAGCTTTCCAGCATGCTGTGTGCTTGTAGCCAGCTCAGGCACTGCCCTGCCCTTCAGCAATGCCTGTATTTTCATACTGTATGAACCAATGGCCATATATTTATAAGGCACACAATTCTGTCCCTTCTTTTATAGAAGGTTATAAATTAGAGCTTCTGTGAGTATTCCTGCTCTTTTGTTCCTGCACTTTCTTCCCCAGACCTTAGCAGTTATTTTTCTTTACTTCTTAACCAATAGCAATTTTTGTAAGGTTACAAGGAATAGGTAAAAATCCCTATCCTTGACCAGAGCTGTCTGGATTCAACCCCCTTCCTTCCCACAAACAGCCAGCAAGCTTATGGCTATACTGAGGCAGTGCAACTTCCCACTGACAGTTACTATTGACATAAAATAATTCAGTGCTGGCTGCAGTGCCAGCAGCCTGAGCAGCCACATCAATTGCACTGTTACAAAACTTAAGCCTGGTGTGACTCGGGCACTAGGCAGAAGGCTGATGCCAGCATCCCCAGTCAGCCCCAGCTTGAAAGAGCAGAACAGGATCATTCGTCAGTGGTATAAAACTCATCATGTGCCCACTGTCCTCATTTCAAATGCCTTACTTGTAATTTAGCAGCACTCCATAGGGTGCTCTGCAAGGTGAAGGGCAACACACAGCTGATACATGTTAAAAGAAGTTAACTGTGTATTAAAATCAAACAAGTCATTGGAATACATTATATCCTTTGTCACTTCTACATTTTGTGTCCTATGAAGCTTGAGATGTATTTGGAGAAAGAGTTAGAAACAAATTTCTGAGCAGCCAACAGATTTAATTTCAAAGTTGCTGCATACAGCAGTGTTTTCCGACCCACTCATCTGCTATGCCAGAGGTACCTGCCTTTCTACAGATGGTGATAGATCTTTCCACTGCTTTAATATAACTTTTGGGGAGGTTAAGATGTCAGACACTAGCTAGGCTTTGGCATCTCTGCTAATGATATGTTCTGCACCATCATTTAGTAGAAGAGCAGACCCTAGGGATTTCAGGGAAATTCTACTGACATGTCCTGAAACCAAATGGAAATATTGCTGTGTCTGACCTATGTGTATCTTGAAGTGTTTCAGAAAAACAACAGCAGCCCTTCAAGAGCCCTGCAAACCTTCCAGCACTAAAAACCTGGCATGCCTCTTTGTCCTCTGAGAGTTTAATGAAGATATATAATAGCATAGACCACCCCAGACTGTTTCAATCTTCCCTTCAATCTCAAAGACTGAACTCTTATATGTTTAATTTAAAGGTATTTGTCCCATGAGTAAAATCTGCTGCCAGAAGCATTAGTGGTTTTTCAAAGGACGTTCCTTAAATATGAATGAGCTGAGCCCCTGTGATCATTTTAATTGATCCAGCAGTGCTTGCAGCTAAAAGCTAAGCTGTCACCTTTCATGGCAGACCAGACCTTTTCCCCTGCTGCCTAATATTTGTATTCCTGGCATTTTACAAAAATAGTCAGTCTTGCTCAGCTTGGGAGATTTCTATAAATTCATGATCACAGCAGTTAACTTGATTCTGTCAAAACTGGTATGTAGGCTGTAAGATATTGCCCCGTAGAAAGATGAGAAATTTTTCTTTTAAAGATGGTGAGTGGTTTTGAATAAATAAAATGTCATGGATGCCAAAACACTAACGAGCATTATGCCATCAGGACAGGCAACAATGCTGGAGAGATAAGCCATCTTTTAGATGGTTTTAGACTCCTTGTCCTAGTGATAGATTCTTACACGTGGCCAGAGAGTAATAAGCTACCTGAAGATGGATCAAGTCTGAGGGTTGACCTGCAACTTCCCAGAGTGGCTTAATAATAGCGAGAAAACTTGTCTGGACATGCTTTGTAAAAGAAAAGGGTTTAATAAGGACAAGAATAACAAACATTGTCAAACAAAAGAAATAAGTTGTCATTGTCAAACAAAAATATAAGTTGAACACAGTGCATAGAAGACTCTTACACTGCTGAGGGAGTCCAAAAAAGCAATTGAGCAGTTCTGTGCAGTTTTTTAAGTAGTTGATAGTCCAGGTGGGCTTTTTTTGGCACCTTGCCCAATGAAATTGGCAATAGGTTTTGAGAAACCTATTTCCAAAGCCCAAGCAATGCCCCTGTGCTGGCATTGGGCCCATTATGATAAGGGAAGAACAGAAAGTTCTGGGGCTTCTTTTTAAAAGTTGGGGGTGAAACTGGAACCTCTTTTCCTTATTTGGAAACACCTGCTCAGGTGTGGGAGTGCATTACTGCATCCTAGTATATAAAGGCTGACCAAGTATGAACAGACATTTAAAGCTTTTGAAGGAAAATACAGTCCTGAACACTGTTAGACTTCAGTTTCACCTACAGACTCTCCATGGATAAATTATTGGAGTTTTGAGTCAAGCTGGACCCAGCAGACATCAAGGACTAAGTTTAAAACTATTGCAAGAACACTTTACAGAGAGGATACCCATACTTCCATGAACAGTTGCATTGGTCCCCAAATTCATGCAGAGTGTCCCTATGGTTATAGAATGAGTAACTTCTTTTGTCCACAATGCGTGTGGCTTAAGAACATCTCTTTAAACACAACTTCTAAAAAGCACAAAGACCAAAACCTAGAATCTCACTGTTATCTATTGAGAAGTCATTAAGGGAGCTCTGGGAAAGGGTTGCCAATGGAAATGGGAAAGGATCGTTCATTCTTTGCCATCTTCTGTGCTCTAAATATTTGAATAGACCCTGAAATGCAGTGAAAATGTTTCAAACATGTCTACATCTTTACTAACAAGCCAAAAGGCAAAAAGCAATTTATTTCACAAAGAACACCAAACAACCCTGGAAAGAATTTTCTGTCATTTTAGGTCATGACTGTGCTCAAACTTGTGGTGTAGAGGTCTGTCTTCCAGGAGGAGTTCATCCAACCTGATGTAGCTTTGAAAATACAAAAACATGATCAGGAATTACATGACAGTATGAAATTTCAAGACATCTCACAGTGTCCCAGAATCACAGATTCACAGAATCACAGAATATGCTGAATTGGAAGGGACTCACAAGGATTGCTGAGGATCCTGTCTCTTCATTGGACCGTTTCCAAGAGTCACAACAAGAGCCTGAGGGCATTGTCCAAAAACTTCTTGAGCTCTGTGAGGCTTGGTGTTGTGACCACTTCCCTGGGGAGCCTGTTCCAGTGCCCAACCACCCTCTGGGTGAAGAACAGTTTTCTAATATCCAGCTTAAACCTCCCTGACACTTCAGGCCATTCCCTTGGGTCCAGTCACTGGTCACCACAGAGAAGAGATCCTTCTTCTGCCTCTCCTTTGTGCATCCCATGAATTTAATAAATGATGATCTTATTATCAGGTACTTTCACAGCTCACATGAGCAACTCCATCCAGAGTGTGGGACTAGAGTACAGTAATAGAGGAAAAAATGCTGAAAAGGAACAAGTACTAAGATTTGCTTACTCTTTCTAACTTTAACAACAGAAGTAATTAAAGTGCATCAATCAGATCTTTTTTTTCTATGATTGTGATGTTCTCTGGTGTTTTTAACAGCTTGCAAATTCCTATGGCTATAATCAGCCTGATCCCACTGTGCTCCCTGTCAGATACCACAATGGCTATAATCTGGCACCTGTTTGGCACGAAGCTTGGAAGCGAGCCTGGGTGCCCACAGAATAAAAATTAAGCATGTTCACTGCAGAGGGAGAGGATCAGAGGGAATTTAGGAACACTGGTGACAGCTTTTATTCTTCTCTCTCAGCAAGGGAGTCCTGGCTACGACAGGTCAGAAAATGCTGCTTTTGTTCTGCCTTGAACCTCCCTTTTCAAGATGCAGAATTTCACTTGCAGAAGGAGCCAGTGTCGGGATGTATTTCCAATGCTTTTTCATCCTTCCAAATTCACTCTTTTTTTGCAGTGCAGAATCCAGTGGATCCCATTGACCAGGAGGTGTGTCATGCAGATTTTTCTATAGAAAACCTGTCTCAGATGCTGATTATTCTCCCCAGTAAACTACTCCGTAGTATCTCTGATAGAGACATCTCTGCAGCTGTACAGAAATCTCTCGCTGGCTTAGTGAAGTACAGGGACATATATTACAACTTTGTTCACATAAGAAAGCATTTACTCATGGTCTGCGTTCACTTTGAAACTCCTTATTGGAATGGGAAACTGTTAAATAGCAATCTTCATTGCTGTCTGGTTAAACATAAACAGACCCATGAATTGTATTCTTGTGCACAGCGTACAAGCTTTAATTAATGGAAACTGAGAGGAAATGAAAGGGAAGTGATTTGTAACACTAAATAATCTGCACATTTCTTTAAGTGCTGTTGTTGCCACTTTGTGAGACATAGAGACACTTGAACAGCTTGGCTGCTCTGGTTTGTCTGGGAAGAGCCTAGTGTGCTGTGGGCTGTCTTGCAAGGAGATAACAATAACAATAGGGACTGACAGCTTCACAGTCAGAGATACAATGAGAAGTCAGGAGCTACTGGCTCCTAGTGGTGGACCTGGCTTATCTCTCTTTTCACAGAGCCCATAATTGTCAGGATCTAAAAAAAAGTGGAACAGCCCAGATGGGTTGCATCAAACTAAAAAAGGGAACACACTTGTGCTTACTGTGGGATACTTGCTGTATGAACTACCACTGCTCTGCATTTCATCCTCCTGGACTGGAGAAAGTAGCTTTGTTAAAAGTAAAGGAAACCAGTGCTAGCAGGTCCAAAAACACAAGGATTGCAAATCAGGGGGCCTGGCAGGTCTGTAACAGCACAGCCAACATATGTTTACCTTGGAAACACATTTTGGTTAATGTGGGATTCCTCTCACCTGCACCTAGCTGCCAGAAGTGAGGTGTATAGTCCATGATAGCCTGCTAGGTTCATTTTATAGTCAATTAAGAGATGGGTCATATGCTTCCCAGATCACATCCAACATCATTCTGAGAGATATTAGGGATGGGTACAAGTACAGCTGGGCAGGTTTCTTGGGCAAGTGCTTTTTACCTGCCTTTCTTGACACTGGTATATTAATATATCATTGGTGATGATGAAAGTGGAAACAGAGACAGTATGTGCTAAAAGCTACCCAGACTTGAGTATCAACATACAAAAATTTCAGGGCTGCATGTTTCTATCTTGTTTACCTACTGTGGTTGATAAAGGAAAAAAAGTCTTACAATTAAAAATGATAATTATGACAAAGCTTTATAAGATACAGACAGATAGTGAACAGTGAACTAACATTGAATTGAGAGTCAGTGCACGGGAAAACACAGAAACTACTGAAGGCCTGTCTGTGGTCACAATCCAAAGTGGTTTGCCAATTTCATTTTGGGAAAGCATTTCTGTGACTTATTTTTTGACAGTATTCTTTCTTTTATTCCCAAAATGACAGCTGAAGAAAATCATAGTGAAACAATATCAAAGGTTGCTCGGATTTAATCTAATGCTATCTAGCAGGCAGTGGTATAAGTGCTGAAGGAAGCAGCAGCATTGTTTGAGCTAGGCTGAACAAAGGAGTGTGTGTCCTGGGTGTGTTTGGAGCAGGGGCTTTTCCCAGCTCTGCCTCCCCAGTGCAAACTGCAGCCTATAGCTGTAATTTCTCAGTGTAGGGAAAGAGAGCAGCTCCAAGGACAGCCAGCAAATGCCAGCCCAGCTTGCAGGCTGGCCAGCAAACGGACACATGCACAGGGCTGTGTCAGGACCGTGCCTGCATCTCTGGCATCCTGCACAGGAAGGGAGGAAGGGAGATGCCAGTGCCTGCTCTGTGGTGGCTCAGTAGATGATTCCTTCTGGTTCCAGCAGCAAGTACTTCTTCATGGACAGAGGGATGGAGAGCAAGGGGACTTCTCGATGGCACCTTTCTGACAAGATTGCCCGAATAGCACATCTGCATAAGTGCATCAGTGACCGTGGTGAATTGCTGCACACAGTGAACAAAGAGTCATAGAAATCCTGGTGCCGCTGTAAAAAAAAAAAACCCACAAGTGTGTTTTAGGGCAACCAGAATATTTGGACTAAGGATTTTTGAATAAAAGGTGTAATTATGTCAAAGCTTGTAGTTTGTCCCACAGTTTTGCCTTTTGACCACACCTTTTCTTCTTTAATCTCTTACTTCTCATTTAAAGTTGCCCTTGCATTTGCAGCTAAGTCATCCTGTTCACAGAAATCTGACCCATGCAACAGAACCTAAAAGTACATAGTGATACCCGTGTAATATGGCACTTTAAAAATATTTGCTGACTTAAAAAAGAAAATATAAATATACATATTGGCAAATCTATAGAAACATCAATCACAGCCATAATCTTTTCACTGAGTACAGGGACAGCTGAGCTCCTGCTGTACCACTGACAGGGCATGCTCCAAAGGATAACATTGAAATTAAAATACCAAAAATATGTCTTTTTTCAGTGAGTGGTATGCTTTTGTCAAATGGGAGATATTAAGTGGGAAAGTCCCCATCATCTGAGATGTTCCTCTCTTTCAAAAATGTTCTTTCTTATAATTTGGTATGGGTTATGCAAATAATAAGCCTGGATTTTACTCAGTTATAACTCATTGGGAGCTTACCTCCAAGACATCCTCAGGTATGGCTGCTTTCCACTTAGATGTTGATTTGATGTGCTCATAGGAGTTGATGACTACCTCCACAGCTCTGGGGTGGGAATGACAGGCTTGTAGCACCTGCAGGCAGGATGCATGGACACCATGAGTATCACCAGGAAGCTGAGGCTGGCCTGGGGTCTTGGCACTGCACAACAGCAAACTTAGACAGACACAGCCAAAGAATTACCAGAGGATAAGGTTGGAGGTGCAAAAGACACAAGGCCCCTCCACACCACTCTGTGCAAGCACAGCAAGAAACCCCAGGCTCATCCCCAGTTTAAGACTATACAGAAATGCTGGCTTAGATCTCCACAGCAGTCTAAATGGTCTTATCACCCAAATCTTGTTCATAGCTGGGTTGAATGACTCAACACCAGGCAAAGCCATGCACAAAAATGCTTGCTTTAGCACATGCAGCTCAGGAACAGAAAAAAATCCCATCAAATGAATCAAAAATGCACTGTTAAAGAAAAATTTAAAATATGGCCAGAAGAAGAGACAGTTCAGAAGTCAGGCTTTCAAGCCACACAAGGCCCCTGACACAACTGTTCTGCCCAGTAATTTTGGTTCAACAGGAAAAAAAACCAGTCTATTGTCACTTATATGCAAGGGATAACATTGCATTCACCCAAGTTTGTCACACGCAGTCTCCGGGATTCACAAAAAAACCTGCAGAACATCCCTCTGGGATAAATATCATACATTTTCACAGATGGGCAAATAATAGTTTGGAAGAGAGACCCACTTCATGCAATAGGGTGCAGGAAGAGGAGAATTCAGACCTTGCTCTCAAATACCCTCTAGGAACTAAGCATTGTTCTGTTACAGATGGAGCCTGCTCGTCCTGGGCTCAAGAGGGTACAATTAAAATTGTGGCATTTTATTCAAAGGCTTCTGGTTGCTTGGCTTGTTAAAATTTACATATACTTTAGGGGAACTGCAAACTGTTGCTTAGGATACTGGATGAGAGAGAATAAGTCCTGACTTCAGCAAGCTTACTTAGTTGTCTGATATAACAAGACTCTTAGGTACTTCTGTCAGTGTCTTGGGCTTTGCAGGTGTTTAAAAACTCTTCAGGAGGGATTAAGCAATACTTTTCCTTTTTTTTTTTTGGTCATCAGCTATGAGCTCAGGCCCAGCACTTCTCCTTAATTCTCACATTTCCTGGGAGTAATCCAAAGCTTTATTGAGATGCATTTCATTTTGAATAGATTTGAATAGATTTTTAAATGTCAGATCTGATAAACTGAGTCAAGTGGTCTCATCTCTAATCTTTGGTGGAGACCATGAAATACGCATTTCATATAACTCAGTTAAACTTGTATGAAGCCAGATTTGACAAAGGGATGTGGGTTCTCTGAAATGAGAAAGTGGATCTGCTCTGAAAAATTAGGCTTCAACCAGCATTTAGAGTTTGGTATTTCAGATTGGTTAAGAGCAAAAATTAGATCTGTGTCTGGTTCCTGGTACAGGCAACTGTAATTTCACTTCAGTTAAATGATACAGTAGGTCATCTCACAATGTTTTGGGCATTCTGAGCCCACCATGACAGGACTCCACCAAATCCAGATAGCACTAAATCCTGAAGTTTGGATCTCTCATCCCATTCCTGTTCAAGACACCACCTCTCTCCATGCCCTTACTGTATGAAGACATCTTTAACCTTGTGGAATTGCAGAGGGTATATCCTAGCTGCTCCATGATTCAGTAGCAGCTGGTAGCAGATGTCTGGCTGAGCAGCTGGCCGCACAGATGTTACTTTTATGATATACTGTAGGGGTGCACAGCCATTGACATCCATGATGTTTGCTTCTGCTCCTGCCTCCAGCAGCATATGCAGCAGGACATGATCACAGTTCCAGGCAGCTTTGTGGAGTGGTGATTTGAAATCTTCATCACGAGCATTCACTTCAGCTTTGTAGTCTAGGAGCATCCGACAGATGAGGTGGTGATCCTGGCTGTATATCTGATCCTTATAGTGAAGGGCCCAGTAGGCTGCACAGGCCAGGGGAGTCTCCATGTAGGCATTGAGAGCATCTACCTGTGCTCCCTGTTCCACGTAAAAGGCCACGAGCTCTGGGACACCCAAACGTGCAACAACGTGCAGAGGAGTCTCCTCATCTTTGTTGTTTGTTCTTATGTTCACATTTGCTCCTGCCAAGGAAAGATAATGAGGGAAAATGAAGGCAATGAAACCTTTGTTTGGCCATCTCTCTGTATGGGCCCTTCTTCCCAAGGAAAAGCTCAGGGTGGGCAACTGACATGAAAGACGTGTAAATGCAAATAGTATGGATCCTGCATTAGCTAAGTCTCCAGGGAAACTCTTAGAAATTAATGTTCTTGGATCCAGCTTCAGATGGGATATGCTGGCCCCAAGCTGGAAGACCTTATCTGAACATTCTATTTCAGAGCAGCATGCAAGCCCAAATTTCTGTGTAAAATGCTTATTCCTATAAATTGAGAACTGATAGAGAAAGGAGAACATTACTCCAGAGAACAGCTCTGCTCTGCTCTGTACCCTGAAAACACTCCCAGCAGCACCTCGTTAACTCCAGCCTGGATGAAAAGACATTTTATAACAGATCAGTGGATGATATTAAAGAAGCCATTGCCAGGGTCCCCGGCGGGGGTCCAGACCCCGTTTCCGAAGCGCTGCAGAGCGGGTCCGGCGGCGCCGTTCGTGCACAGCGGCGGCCGCAGCTGGAGCAACAGCACCATCTGCCGAGCAGCACGCCGGCACGGCCCGGCCCGGGAGCGGGGGGGAAGGGGGGTCACAAACTGCCTCCGGGCTGGAAAACCCGAGGGCTAATGCTGTTAAGCCGTGTTGAGTGTTAGTCGTGTTCAATGTCCCTGAGACGGCATCGGCAATCCGAGCTTGGAGGTAGTAACCAAACGTGGGATCAGCGTTGCTTGCGCTGTAGCCCCAGCCAGAGGGGGATAAACTGCAATGACCTGGATGGATCCCAAAGACACCACTGAGTGGAGGTGGCAGGTGAAAGATGCGTCTTGGAAACTTTGGGGCAGGGACATTCACTGACAGCCTGGCTTCAGCTCTTGGGGGTGCTGCTCTGTGAATGTGCACACCTGACACGGTTTGCCCCAGACCCTTCCCATTCTATTTGGAGTCTCAGCATTCAGCTCATGTGGAGTTTAAAGAGTGCTTTGGGAGGAAGGGTGGCTTTTAAAGTACTATTATGTTGTTGTTGATAGGTGGGTGGAGAAAGCCTGCAGAATACATCCTTTCACTTGCATTCATTCTATATTGCGTTTCATAAGAGTACATTTGACTTTTAAGCTTTTCTGTGCTAGCAAATTCAACTCCTGCTGTCAGGACTGTTTGCTTTGGGCAGGATACAACTGGCAGCATTTATTTTCCTTTCTACCAAACAAAATAATATGTATCTTTCCAAAGAAGCAAAGCAATGTTGTTATTCATTTATGACTGCAGATTACCTTGCCCACAAAGCATGGACTTTGCACTCGGTCTCTGCATCTCAGGAAAAGCTTTCAGTAACAACACATATAACAAAACCAACCCAAAATCATTTGTATTGCCATGGCACAGTGTGATAAATAGGGGAGTCTCTCTGTATCTAAAGACTTGAACTGTGTTTCTTTTACTGTGTCCTGTGTCAGTACCCTTCTGTTCAGGAAATAGTGTGTGACAAATATATTTATGGAAGAATTACATCTATTCATAGCCTCATTTGTTGTGGATGACCAGTAGCATAATGTACCTTACTTTGGGGGGAAAAAAAATCTTATATAATACCCTTTTTTTCCTCCAGGCATGAGTTTGGCTGCATCCACGACAAATTAAAAGACAGTATGAAAAACTGCATCCAATTTTTCAAGGCCAGATCTCAAAAAACAAGTGGTTGGAAAAATTTTAATCAGGTCCAGGAAATTTGAACAAGAAAGAAGATGAGGGGTGCCCTTTCATGTGAAAATAACTCAATAGTAAACCTAGATGAAAAAGAAAAAAAAAAACAAACCAAGAGAAATAGAAGCTCCCTGATTGAGAGGAGCTCTGCTGCTGATGGACTGATTGGGCAGTGGACTGGAGGCACTGAAATGGGAAACAGACTTGGAGTAAGGACCAGTGGATAGGGAAACAGAAAGATAGATGAGGTAAGGAAACATAATGGGAGAAACTTGCTCTGATCAAAGAGATGAGGACAAGGAGTCTGAGATGAAGATATGAGTCACCTGTGGATGGAAGGGATAAATACACATCTACTCTGAGAAATTTTCTCCTAAGAGAGACCATGCCCACCATCTTTGTCCATGCCATGAGAGATGCTCCAGTGCTTGCCCTTACCTCTCCAAAGCAGCTGCTGGGCACACGGCATGGAGGTTCGTGTCGTACAGAAGTGCAAGGGTGCCTGCCCACTCATGGAAAAGCAGTTCAGCTTAGCTCCATGGTTGCAAAGGATCTTGAGACACTCAACATTTGCCATTTCACAGGCTATGTGGATCGCAGCTTTTCCATTGGGCCGGCAATTGATTGTAGCTTTATGATTGAGGAGGACCAAAAGGCTTTCCAGATGTCCATACATGACAGCTAGATGAAGTCCAGTTGCCCAGGATATTTTTAATTTGTAGCTGGGAAGCCAGTACCCTGTACAAAGTGAGAACGTGTTACCAGCCTTGGCAAAGACTTTTCTTTGGACTATCCACCTACTGAAAATAATTGAAGAGGAAGAAAGTGTTGGAGTTTTAATGTAATTTACTGTAATTTCACCAGCATAGTGCACACTAAGTTCTCTCAAGCGTGACTTCATTTTCATTAAGCACTGTTACTATGTATGCTAAATAGCCTGCCTTTTGGAGAGATAACTCCCATGTAGACATACTCTGAAAGAAGCTATCAGACTATTTTTTGACAGATATAGATTAAAAACAACAGCAACAACAACAACAAAAAAAGATGCTTGGAGAGTTTGAAATGCCACCAGCTAAAAAATATGGGGGAAGTGGGATCTCCAGCCTACCAATAACTGAATAAAGGTGGCATTGGAATTAGACAACAGAATTTACTTAAGACAGTGGCTCAACAGACAGCTCATCCTACTATTTCTGTGTGGGAGATGGCAGGATCTTGCATGTCAGGGGCTGGATTCAGACCTCCAGGGATACTTTACATATAGATGACCCCTGGCAGAATGGCTGCAGCTGTGTCAGGGACCTCCTGGCAACTACTGCCCTGAGGAGCGCAGAGTGAGGAGACTGGATGCTGATGTAAATTAGGCTGAAGAGCCAAATAGAAGCAGTGGCACTTTGGCACGAAATCTAGCTGCAAAATGTTTGGATTATTCTCAGAAAATGTCACAATGATATTTTTCTTTTTTTATTTACAAACAGGTGTAAGACCAAATAATACATAAATGCTTGTTTCCAAATTAAGACTATGTGCTTAATGAATGCACAGATACAGTCTCAGAGGTGATTACTATAATCACTTATTTAAGAAAAGTAAAGCATCATAATAATGTGCAGAAGGGCAAGAGAACTCTAATTTTTCTTTTTTTTTTTAATATACAGTACCTACATCTTAGCTTAGAATGGGACTATAAAATACTCTGGGTTAGATTTGTCTATTTGTCCTTGGGCAAATGTCTGGTTGAAATTTGTTATCATGTAAAAAACACAGAGAAGATATTAGAGACGTGTAGTGAGGTCAAATTAATTCAAACCTTCCTTTTTTAGTCTCTGGTTGTATGCAGCTTTTCAACACTAATGTCATATATTTACAGTTTTTACAGTATTCGTGAGGTACAAGCAGGAAGGAAACAAAGTGCTGGTGCTGGGGAGAAATGGATGAAAATTTTTCTTCCCTCCTAGATAAATTACAAGTATATTTTCAGATAGGGGCAAGAAACTGCAGACCATGTCATCTACTTTAGGGCAAAATTTTTGGTACTGCCCAGCCCAGTCCTCAAGGAACCCACACTGTAAATGGCAAGAGCAGCAGCCCTGAGGCCCCAGAGTGCCCGAGCAGGGTGACAGCCTCCTCTGAGGACACACAACATGCTGACTGTGCAGGTTACATGGGCAACTCTATTAGGGCAGCCTTCTCATCACATACCCTCAAACCTGGCACAGAGAGGGTGGGCTGTATCCCAAAGTCTCTGCATACAGCAGAGCAAGCTTCTTAAATCCTCTCCAACTGCATGTGTGATGTGCCCCCTTGTTACCCGTGAGCTGTGATGCCCTTCCAGCTTATCCCACATAGGGCTGGGTCTCCCCTTTATGGCCAGTTATAAGCCATAAATTATACATTAACAGCAGGAAAGTGATACTTAAAAGCAAAGTTATCACTTTTTATAGCCACAATTTTCCTGCCTGAGTCCACAATATATTTCTGTTGCCTGTGCTGTTTGCAGGTGGGTTGTGCTCAGACATCCCCAGGGAGCATCTCCCATGTCCTCTGCCCAAACCTGCCCACATCTCTGACCCATGACATCTGTTTTCCACTCCATCACTAAAGACTTCGGCAAAGCTCAGACTGTCAGAATGGGGATAGGTGAATTTTTCTCTCCTCTTCATCCTTGAGGAAATCCCCCCTTCATATCACGATTATCTATCATTCAGAACAAAAGTAAAATTTACAAAAGAGTTGATAGAAGTGCTTCCCGCCTTTCAGACAAAGTGAATACAGTACTGTGATTTAGGCCATAAGGGTGCATTTTCCTCTCTCTCTACTTTTTGGAAAACAAAGAGAATTCTTCAAAAGAGACTAGTTAATGATTGCAGTCAAATGATCTGTGATTAAAAATTTATTCATTAATCCCGTAGTCTCAAACTACAACCAAATTGCATTGTAGACTGCTGAGGACAGAAGAAGATGTATTTTAAGATAAATTCAATACACTGTCCCTAAGGGAAGTACATCATGACTGCACCATCCTCGCCCTGAAGAAATCAAAAGAGCAGGAACTAATCATTAAATAAGGGGTAAACACAGAAAAAGAGAAGAGATGAGGTAGTCCCTTCTTTTTGCCACAGAAGAGCAAGTGCATTCGCTGTGCTGCTGCTACTGGAGATGTTTATCTCCACATATTATTAACTTCTGGCAGAGACTGATCATTACTGCTTTCTAAATACACAAAAAGAGTCTGTTAGCAAGTAGGTCATGAAGTATGTTGATTTTAGCAAAGAACAAACTTGGTTTGTTGCTTTCAGTTGTAAGGCTCTGGAAACTCTTTCAGTGTCTGGCTGGGAAATGGTTTGGGTTTTTTACACTCCAAAACAGATGTTGTGTTGATTGTTCTGGTTGGGTTTTTTTCCAGATTATTTTCCTGTTTTGATAAACTAATACATCCTCACTTTCTGTCATTTGGAAAAATAAACCTTCTCCCATCCAGCATCATCCAAGGTCCACAGGATTTCCTTAGTTCCCCTGAGCTAGGGAGAATCCACCTTAATTCCATTGAAAATGGAAGACAGGGGATATTTTCTGGTTCTAAATAGTCTGTATAAGTGAATGGGTTAATGCAAGAAATATATACACCCCATTTAGCTTGCCATGTGTCTATTCAGGGCTTTGCACCCAAGCTCTCTGTGAGGAAATGGCAAAGGACTCCTCTTTCTGGAGTCTCCTGCAGCTGCAGCACGGAGGCTTGGGCCGGGCTCTGGCCTGCCCCTCACCAAGCCCACACAGTTGATAAGCTCCCCTGTTACGGTGGCTCTGGCCATGTGAGCCTGCTGAGAAGGTACTGCCTGTGGATCAGCTTATGCTGCAGCTTCAGAAGAGATAAAAGGCCACAGTCCTTGAAAATCACTCAAACCCCTCTACTTCCTGTCTGGTGAATGCTGCCACATTTACCTTGTTTGTAGGATGCCAGAAT
The DNA here is from genome assembly GCA_910950805.1 of Acrocephalus scirpaceus scirpaceus. Lineage (NCBI taxonomy): Eukaryota > Metazoa > Chordata > Aves > Passeriformes > Sylviidae > Acrocephalus > Acrocephalus scirpaceus. Next base: position 128,888,332 of record OU383773.1, read on the forward strand.
CAGGTTTTCATCTTCAACTTCAAACACTGTGTCCACATCTATTTTCTTTTGGCTTAAGAGCTCTTCCAGTGTTTCAAAGTCATTGGATTTCAGGGCTTCAAGAAAAGCTTTTTTCACCAACTTCGCAGCTGTAGCTCGAGTAATTTTCCTCTCTGTGTTCTCTCCCTCTGTGTATGTCTCCTCCAAATCCATTTCCAAACGTATCTGTTTGTGCTGTGAGGAGGGGCACACTGAGGTCCCTATAGCACAGTTGCATGCTGAAGTTTCTGAAGACCAGAAGGTAATTTTATCACTCAGTCATGCTGATCTGCTGTTCTATTTATATGAGGAGCATTTCAGGCATCGAAATGCCACTCTTAGATATCACCACGCTCTTTTGATGAAAGTGAGGACAGGCGCACTAGCAATTAAAACAAAATAAGAGTTATCTCCATGGGCTTCAGACACATTAAGCTTCATTAACCACCTGATTACCTTCTGGTCCTGCCCATAAACTTACATTAAAAGACACTAGTCCTGGGTGGTGTTTCTCAGCTGGAGAAGCACTCACACTTCCTTTCAGAGTTGCCATGGCTGATTTATTGGCTGCAATGGGGTGTGATGCTCTGCCTGCAGATGCCTTTTAACTAGTGCAATTCAGGAAAAAAAAATCTAAAAAATCTCCAGGGCACTCTTCATGTGGGAGGTAACCCACGCTTCTCCAGGACAGCATTCTGCTTGCTGGTGCTGAGTTCAGGGGCAACAAGCAGTGCTCCTTGGAAGGAGAAATGCTGGAACAAGGGGGCTGCAGGGCTTTACAGCCACGTTATGGGATGGGAGATCTCATACACTGCAAGGGGTTTGTGTGTGAATTAACTCAGCTGCAAGCACAGGAGGCTGAATGGGTCCATAGGCTCTTCTTCCCCTGATCACCCTTCATCTAAATTCAGAACTTCTGTCTCACAAGCCCATCACCCACTGAACACTGCCCCCTCCCTGCTTTTTCCTGCAGTCTTTGCCAGCCCCATCCCTGTACTGACAGCAGTTAGAGGATGAAAACCTACACATAGCTAGCATGATCTGCTGCCATTCATCACTTAGAAGTGGTTCACACCTGCACCCACTTGGGCTGCTGGATGAGACCACAGGTAGAAGGACACTATTTACCCTTGATTTCAATCACCCAGCAAAGCAGACACCACCACAACCACCATTATAAAGAAATCTTCATGTTTCTCCTTCCTGTGAGTTTGGGTGCCAAGTGGGCTGATGGAGAAATATGAGCCAGGTGACAGTAGAAGTCAGAGCAGTCTCTCTGCTTGAAGGGTTTCCAGAGGCCAGGTTCCTCAGGCAGCCCCATCAGCACCTGCAGGACCCCATCCAGGGGACTGCTCACCAGCTCTCTCCTACAACCTGTGCTCAGCAAAGGTGGTGCCGGACAGCAGTTCATATTTGTGAGTTCCTTCTACCTATGTACTTTTGAATGAAAAATACTTTACAAAAACTAATTCCCCAAGGTAATGAGCATTGTAATAGACACTAGAGGAAGGAAAATGGTTTGCCATGGTGCTATAGATCCCAGGCATCTCATCTGTGTCTTTTGAGGCTTAAGAGCAGTCAGCCTTAGGCTCTTCATACCTTTACATTCCCTCCTGCAGAACCACCTCCTGCTTACTTTGTTACTTTCAGTAGTGGATGACTTCAGGCTTTAAAAAAAGTGTTGATGCTTCTCTGGTATGAGAAGAGGAACAGGATGTGAACTCCAGATCTTACAGGCTTCTTGTTACCTGCAACTTTATTTTTAAATCACTATATTACTGGAAAGTCGTGGGTGCACAAAGCACTGATATGTGGCTGCAATCAGTTGTCCACCTCATCTACATTTTTGATTTGGAGTTGACTATCTTTTTATCTATCATCTTTCATAAAAAAGTATTATATGACACAGGGACTTTCAATCTGGCTGAAAAACTTGTGCTGGGACATCTCTGTGCCTCTCTGCTGCTCAAAGGTTGACATGCACAAGCACGTTGCTGTAACAGATTACTGCACTTCTGCTGATCCATTCTGCTCTTGGTTGACAAGTAAGGTGAAGTAATTTGTGCTGGCTTGGCCCACAGTGAAAGAGAAAGCTGATTAAAATTACCTTACACTTGTCATGGTCCAAGAGCATGCGCAGGAAGAGCAGCACCTCAGACCAGATTATACATTACAACTTGCTTGCCTTCAGCAACTTGTGTGGCCCTGCTCTGACTCTCACAGAAATTTTTCTTAACATCATCAAGTTTAAAAGAGAGAAAGGAAGCAATTATACATTTATATATAGCCTATATAGATGCATATGTGACTTTAGTAGTTAGTGTTTTTCTGCAAGCAGTGTTTGGGTCTAATTTTGAAAAAAATCTATTCAATTACACACAAGAATAAGGAAATGTTTCTATGTTTTGAATTGACAATCACAAAAAGTTAGATAGTCTTTTTAAAGCATGACATAATTATTTTTATTAGTTTGCCTGAAGTATAGTCAAAACATATTTAAGAATACATAAATACTGTAAGACATGGGGGAACAAAAGGGACCAGTTTTTACTATACATATGTATTTTTTGTTGTCGGTACAATTTCTTGCAGACTTCTCCCTCACCACACCACAAGGTGGCAGTTGGATTTTGAAAGTCAACACCGATCTCATCCAATCCCCAGGTCTGCCAAATATTCTGAACATTGTACTGTGAAACAACAGCTCGTTCCTTGGTTAATATAAATGGCAGTTAGAGTGTTTATAATATTTATAAGTTAGACTTGAGGCCACTGTCATGGTTACTGTGCATTCACATACTTAATCCAATAAAAAACCATGGTTTCCACATATAGGATCAATTGTCTAAATTACAAAGCTGATGCAAAGGCACATCTTTTCCAGGGAGACAACTCCTGCCCTCAACCCTTCCTTCTGCTCCACGCAGTGCCACATAGCACAGGACGAACCACAGGCACACAGACACCTGAGCCTCGGGGGACAGGCTGGATCTGCTCCTCAAAAGTGGTTACAACAGGTCATAAGAAGCAGGTGTGAAGGTTACTCAGCAAACAAGAGAAGAGCAGACAACCTCTCGAGGTGCACTCTGCTTCCCACTTCAGATGATGGGACCATTGTCACTGGCTTTAATTGGCTTGCTGGGGACCTTGTCCATCAGCATTATCACAGGCTTATTCTAAAGTCCACTGAAGTCAAGAGAAGTATTTCCACTGCTTTCAGTGGGTCATGTCCTTTATTAGGTTGGGCACCAAGCAGCTGAGCTGAGCAGGGGATAGTTGCCTGGAGGCGAGTGCATGAACACCATTGGAGTGGTGTTATGAGAAGGATGATGGGTGGCACAGGAGTGTGAATGAAAATCAGAGCTGGGACTGCTCATAAGAAGACAAAGGCTTAAGCAGAGAGTGAGAAAAGATGTACTGGCAGACTGTGCTGAGTGTGATTCCTGAGGAGCCAGCACCCCTTCACTGGCGCTTGCTGATGTGGAGCAGCAGTCTATTGGCAGCCACATAACCACAGCAGTGCTGGGAACAGCCTGAACGGAATTTGAAGGTGAAAACCAACATCCTAAACTCTGTGCTGGGGCAGGCAGGAAGCCAGCAAAAGGAGAAATGCTCCCAAAGAATGGTGCTGTTGCAAGCAGAACCGTGGGGCTGCTCTGGGTTGTGATGGTGAACATCCTGGCAGTCCCCTGGCAGTCCCGGGCCAGCCAGCCTGTTCTGTAGCAACCCTGTTCCCGTGCCAGCACCGTGGGGTGTGGAGAGCAGCAGTAGATGCAAGATCACCCACACAGGTGGTGTCACAAAGGTTCTCCTCTCCCCAGCTCCAGAGGGAGCTGCCTTGCAGCAGTGTCCCAGCACACCTGGCCAGGGAGGTTGGTGCCCAGCTAACGGGGGGCGCTTCAACAGCAGGAACACACTCCCTGTGAAGCAGTGTGCTCTGCTCTGAAGCCTTACATACTAAGGAGGGAAATGTACTGAATGTTGAATCTGAGGGCCTGAAGCAAAAACAGATCCTTGAGTTAATTCCACACTTTGGTCCCTTCTGAACAGATCATGCTTGTATAAATACTGTTGCAGTAGTGATCACAACCCCTCACTTTGCCCTGGCCCTTACAGCATCCGCAGCATCAGACCAAGTCTGCCCCGTTGCTGCCCACTCCGTGGGCAATGTCACCTTGTATATCTCTTGTGTTGCCAAGTGTATCCCTTGTTCCCCGTCAGCTCTCCATTCCCAAACTCGATTAAGCATAGCTCTCTTATTCATTTAGCACATTTTTTTCATAATACTAATATTGAGGTGGGTTTTTTTAACTCCTGCACATCTTTCTGCCAGCTTTAGCCATAGTTATATTTTATCTGAATTTCTTTTTCCAGGATGCTCTGACTGCGAAGATTACATAAATCATCCCCATGTTTCTTGCGATATTTCTTATTAGGAAAGAAGCTCTTTAGCTCTGCCAGGTGCAAACTATCTTCTCCAGGTGCTCAGCTATAAATCAACTTTTGGGAAAAATCATCTCTGTAAATTCACTCCTGTGACTGGTAACCTGAAACCTTCTTAGCATCACTAGTTTTGAATCCTCCACTTGTTCTTTGTTACATTATTTCACTTTTGTTCTCATTTGCAAGAGATGGAAACAGTCTCAGATACTGAAAGGCATTTAGACATAAACTTCACAGGTCAGTGAAGTACAGTTCCTAGGAACTGGGAACCTATGTGCCTAGGAGGGTTGGGGACTTTGTTTTCAGTAAAACAAGAGTAATTTAGAAATACGGAGCAAGTGACATACTTAAGCCTTAAGGTACACATGTTACAAAATCAAAAGTTGATGGCAACTGTCCTGGTTTCAGGCAGATTTGGGAGAAAACCTCCTAAGGGGCCCTCCCTCCTCTCTCCCAACTGGTTCAGGAAAGACTTCCTCAGAGAGAAGTGGAAAGAAACCTGTTTATTAAACAGGCTAAGCACTCCCAGCACAATAAATTGAACTATACCCAATGACAAGAACTTCATACCGCTCTGGAGAGATGACAAATTTAGAGAGAAGGTCCCCCCTCGAAGATAGTCGTTCTGTTCTGTGGCTCCGTTCCTCTGGCGCTGGGAGAAAGAACAGTTCCTGCACAGGGCTGGTCTTGGTGGGGTGGGTCCCTGGTGGAAGTCCCCCAGCGCTTCTCCCGGGTCCTCAGAGATTTGAATAGTTTCGAGGGAGAGGCAAAAAAAGAAAGGAAAAAAAAAAGAGAAAAAAGTTAACTAGCTAACTAGCTACAACTAACTAACTGGAAAAAAAAGCAGAGCCTCTCTCTGTCCCGCCATGTGCTGAACTCCCCCACTTCAAAGCCACTCCGAGGAGCAGAGTTTTCCTGGGAAAGAAACAAACCGCGCCTCCCCGTCCCCTTTGCTCTCAGACCCACAATTAGAGGTACAAGGTGTAATATCTGGCATCACCCAACAGACGATTGGGGATACAAACATTATAACGCCACCCTGGGACAGCAACAATGCAGAATTTTCTTCTCATGGAGGTTCTTGTCCTCGTGGTGAAAGCTTAGCCCATTCTTATACAGGTTTTGTTTTGGCTTTTATGCCTGCTCTTTCCATCTTCAGCCCCATTGATTCATTTCCTTTATTTCTGCACATTGTTCCAGTTCCTGCTATCAGTGTATTTATTAGCATGTTCAGGGTTGGATTAGCCATTGATATTGGAGTGTTAGCTGTTAAATTTAGAGTATTTTACATTAAAGAATAGTCTTTCAAAAATTACTACTAAGATAATTATTAGTTTATTGTCCTATAAAAAGTATGTGCAAAGTGCATTTGTTCTACAAAACCATTAAAAGAAATACCACAGATATCAAGCCAGAATGCTTGAAGGTTCTCCTTGATTCAAAGGGCATGAGTGTTGTAAACAGGAAGCATTGTGTTTACACAGAATTTAAAATCAAGTGGACAGTATTTCTAAGACATGGAGAAGACAAGTCTTGCCTATCTATGTTTAGTGGAAAATTCTCCTCATATTTTTTGGAGCTTGATGTCTGAGTATCCAATAGTATGTAAAACAATAGGACTTTGCAACCAAACTTAAATATGAATGTGAATCTTTACCTCTTCTTTCCTCCTGATGCAGTGAGGCATGGACAATGGTTTCAGTGAAACCTGTGGAAAGCAGTTTTTTAAAGATAAGTATTCCTTCAGAGCAAAAATAGCTCATTGCCCGTAGAAAGTGCCTTGCAGGCAGCTGCATCTTCCCTGCCCACGCCCATGCAGGGCTACTGATGCTTGGCCAGGCTCCCTGCTGGGGCTGAACTGTGGCAGCAGCTGGCTGAAAAGGAGAGATTATCATCAGGCTCTTCCCAACAACGTTCCCCTTGCCTGTCAAAGTGAGATCTGTGTGGAGCTGAGATGGTGTCTACAAGATGGTTCCTATATATTAAATTATTTCCTTGATTTTAAATATATATTGAATTAAGTGACCGGAGTTTTAGGACAGGCAAACATCTGAAGTGTGAAAGGATCTCCAGTTCTGAAACTGCTCTATAATGCCAGTTTTCTTGGATCAAAATGCTGATGTATGAAAATGTAAACACTTTCAGCAGAAGCAGTGCTGGTATTCTTTAAACAGGCACAAAGAGCCAGCTCTTTGCTGGCCTGGGAATCTAACTATTCTTGCTCTGAAGGACTGAATTTGACACAATGCCAAAATAAAGCATATGGAAGAATCAGCCGAAAGGGTGAATGTGTGGAGAGGGAATAGGAGATATGACAAATTAGGCAGTGCTTCACAAACACGGCTGGAGGCAGCAGAGAGGCAGGGACAGTGCAGGTCTGATGCGGCTTCATAATCGTCCTACACCCACGGGGTTGTGCCAGTGTTTTTGATTAATGTTTTCAATCTCTGCTGTTGCCTGTGTTTCCCAGCCATTGCTGATAAACCAGTCACTCATACACGGTGTCTTCTTGCTACATATCCAAGCAATGTAAGCTGTTAATCTTGCTCATTCGGGATATTGACCCCTACCTTCCCTGAGCACAACAAATCAAGTTCAAAGGCGCAGAAGTGACACTATACCTCTCTTAGTCTAAAACAGGATAAGCACATCATCTTTGATGCTGGTTTTATTGGTAGTGGACAGGATAAATCCTGCTCCAACTGCAGGAATTCCAGGTCTTGTTGACAGACATCCAAAATGTGCATGAATGATGCAAGGCTGGTTTGGCTTTGAGGCTGTTGTGTGGGATGTGGAGCAAAGGGGATGAGAAGTGAATTATCTCCATCAGCGTGCAGTGGAGGGTGCATGAACAAACTCTTGCATCATGGAATGGAGCTTAATATGTTTATTCACCACCCCGAGACCATTAGTATAAAAGCCAAGAAAATAAAACCAAATATTTCTCATTTAAGCTTACAGTTGCCTTGATTTACACCAGTTATTAAAATATTCCCTGAGGAAAGAAAATAAGTAATGCTACCATTTACCTCCTGAGCCTCTGAATGACTGCAGCAGTAATATGGTAAAAACAGCAGCATCTTACAGCTTTTTGTATTTTGATTTTCTGTGTACTGCTGTTTCCAACATTATATAGAATATGTATTGTAAAATTATGTTCATTTTAATGAGTCTGAGTTAATTTACTAGATCTGTATAGAAAAGTGTGCCTGCGGTATTAAAAGCATTTTATTTCCATTTAAAAATCTGTTGCCATAGTGACCAATCACAACTTTCTCAGTAGCTTTGTCTAGGCATTGGATGTAGGCTTTATTTTTGCTTCGTTTTATTTTTTTCTCCTGCATTCTCTGGGACAAGTCCCCATTTAACTCATTTTTAATTCTTTTTATAGTCTGTCCTTTTCCAACCATATTCTCAATTAAATCATTTTAACTAAGTTTAAAATAAAGATCACAACTTGGCTCTTCCTTTTAAATCATTATGTAAGAAACAGGAAAATACAGTGCTGTGCACTGTGGGCTTTCTTTGTTGTCAACAGGTTACCTAGACCTAATATAAGAAGTCTTGAAATATCAAAAGTCCCAGAAGTCTGACACCTTTTAGTATCAATATAGTCATGTCAAAGATCTGGTGAATTGCATCTAAAACTGAAAAGCACTTGGAGAAAATTCTTCAATTTCAAGATATTTCAAGAAGATTCTTTATAATTAAACCTTTAAAAAAAACAACCTACTTATCATTCTGTTGCAGCACAAATCTTGTCAACAATGTACTTCCTTCTGAGAAATGGTAACTTAGAGTGGTGTTTTTATCCTTGATTGAAATATATAACTTCTCCAAGAGAAGAACAAGCTAAAGAGCCTGCACATTTCTGTATCCTCTCCACCTAAGGCTGGTGGGAGATTTTTTTACATGGAGAGAGGCACAAGAACATTTCTGAAGCAAGGATAAGTGTAGAGAGGAGATCTAGTTACTCCCTTTTGCCACCACCTTTCTCAAGAGGAGACTTCTGTTTTCTTGGTAGGCACAGAGAAGCAAATAAAACTTTTCAAAGACAGACCCAAGCCAGAGTGAGATAGTTTGGAGGATTATGTGACTCTTACAGCACCCCAGTGCTCAGCTCAGACAAGAAAATATTTTTCCTCCTTTGCCCAAACATCAACACCTACAGCATAAATATCTGAGTCTTCAGTTTGTCACATTGTCTCCTGCAAGAGTTTGTGGAAACACATGTAGGGTGCAATTTCACTTGTCTGAAGATAGAAATCAAAACCCGATCAGACATACTCTGGAGACTTTAAGTGTAAAGTTAAACAAATATAATCTGTGTTATAAATCTGGTTGTAAAGTAAGTCAAATACAAGAAGGCTTCAAATAACCCTCTGTAGGAGAGTATTTTTCATAGTAAATGATAGATGTTTGTCAAAGGGAGTAGTTTAATCAATATTTAGATCAGTTGTTTTTTAGAACATGTTTAATAATAATATGGATAAATAAAAGTTAATTAGTAAATAAGGTATGTGCCATGGTGATGTTAGAAATTGCTTTCAAATACTATGCAGGATTAGAACATTACTGATTTTCTTCTATTAATTTAAATTTTTACTTACTTAACACTGAAATCAAATTGTGATACAAAATCTGTTGTGCTATTCAGCAAACAATTTTTTTTTCTCTTAATTCATCTAGTTTCTCATCTCTGAGTCAATGGAAAATGCACTGAAAGATCTGGTCATGGTACAGATATGCCTGACTCCTGGAGGAGAGTGCACAGAAGAAGACAGAGAATTCACTTTAGAAAAAAATCCAACTTTTCCTTCTAAGGACATTCTGGTCTTATTTAAAATGACACACTAAAAGACAAATTTCCCCAAACCATAGTTATATAATTCTGACTTATTTTCTTACAAGTGATATCCATTGTTCACATGTTAAAAACTCTGAGAATGTTAGTACTGTAAAAAGTGATCACAAATATCCAAATTTCTTGCAATCTAATGAATCTCTGAGGAAACACTTTGAGATTTCTGTGGGGATCTTCTGTGAGGAAGATTTCTGTGATGGTGTGCAGTTCTGTGACTGCTGTTTGATATCCAAAGCAGGGTGGTTCAAAGAGAGAAAACTACCCCAGGATGAAGAGGTCTAAATTTTTGGGTTTGCCCCATTCTGGCCATTGATGCTTGTGATCCTTGGGGCATGTGAGGGGTGGAAGGAGGGTTGTGGCTCCCAGCAATGAACTCCTCGCCCAAACCATTCTCTCCCAACACTCAAAGTCTGCTTGTGACCAGCACGCTGGGAGACATCCATGGCACTGTGTTTGCAGTCTAGTGGCATCTGCACCTAAAAGTGTCCAGTGTACTCCTAGGGGAAGGAAAAGAGTAGGAATTGGAGACCAATCTCTGAGCCATCTCCATAAAACACAAGAGACTTTAGGCATTTTAGGACTCAGAGCAAAACTAGACTCTTGGCACAAAACTTCGAGAAAGCTGCAAGCAAGAGGTGGTGGTGTGTGTGCAGCTGAGGATGTCAAGGTTAAAAGGTCTCCCTTTCTGTGCTCTCTCTGGTGATACCCAATCTCCCTGGCTGCTCTGACCTGCTGTGCAGAGAAGCCCCTAGGCCAGCCTGGGGCTAGCAGACTCATCTGTCCATATTTTCTTCTGAGCTTTGCATAGCACTTAGTTGTGTCAGTGAAGACACTTTTCTACAACAGTTGAGGTCCCACCCAGGCTTTAAAGGAAAGTGCTGAAAGTTCCAACTATGTGCAATTTTACTGAATTGTAGACTTGTGTCACTACGTTATAAGAAAACATGAATTCAAGAAGTTTTGAAGCTGCTAATGGGAAAAAAACCCAAACCAAACCACCAAACCAAATCACCAAACCCACTTACATGGATATAGAATTTAAAAAATCAGAATGTACTTACTGAGATGAGACCTTAGTAGTAGATCACAAGGATGTTTTAACAGGTGGTACTGAAGTGTTCTAAGCCTTTTGACCACTGTATGTAGGATTGCTGAAAGATGAAGGTACATGGCATTATTTCTTGTTCATGCTGTTGATATTTTTATAAGTCAAATTTATGTGGTCAAAACTTGGAACATGGTCAGCCCTGTGTGTACCTCTATACTTTGATCAGAAATGCTGAGCTTCTCTCAAAGTTGCTAATTAAGAGGTTAAAATATAATCTCTGCTGCTTTCTTATCATGCAAAAGAAATGAGCTATTTGCCTTTGGATTTCAGATTTCTGCTCATGTTAGAACAAAAGGTGAACCACAGAAAAAATGCGTGCAATGTCTCCTAAAAACTATTATCAGCCAAATTCTAGTGGGTTTGATACCACATACTCAAGCTGTCTACCTGCTGGAGGGCTGTTGGGACCAGTCACCCAAGGTACTACGAGGAGATGACAAGAAATACAGTGTTTCTGGGTGTCAAGTGCACAATAATCCATGCTGTGTACTCTCTAGCTCCACCTTGCTCTCCTTGTGATGATATTAGGCATAAAAGACAAAGTCTACCTCCTTCTAGAAGGTACATCAGAGCCTAATGAGATTAATGTACAACCTGCTCTTGAGCTGAATCAGGTTGAGGGTGAGATAGATGTCTACATCTGACAGTGCTCTATAACATCCCATGGGTGCCTTCTCTCTTGGCTACTCGTGTGACACCTCCTCCACAAAAGCAGAGTGAAGAAGACGGGGGTGGAGGGTGTTTGTTTTGGTTTTGGGTGCTACCAAGGCTCTGGCACTACCAAGGCCACCTTCTTTGCTCTTTGGCACATGTTTGTAGAGGAGAGGCTATGATTTAGCAGCTCTCAAGGATTTCAGTATGTGTTGGATTAGGTCCTACAGTCTTTTTCACATTACCTGTTCATAGTTTATGCTTAAAAGTTAAATAGCTTATTATTCTACATGAATTATATCTTTATATGGTTATGTTGGACTGTATTTCATTTTCTGCCCCAAAACACAACCGTGTGCAACACATGTATGTGATATATGCACCAATGCTCACACCAGTGTACCTAAGACTGCAAGAGACTTTGGCAATAGTTACTATTTGGATAGTAACAATGGATCAAATCTCAGCATTCAGGACATTGACTGGGTTTTTTATTTGCAAGTGCATGAAGGTAGTGCACATAGAGTGGGCTGAGAGTCAGAGCAACTGTTGTGTATTGCCTGAGAGTCCTACTATACAGAGGAGTGATAATGACAGGAACATGCTCTACTTTACTTGTCTTTGAAGTCAGGAACCTCCTTGCTTTTATACACAGCTTTAATCTTTCAAAAGCCACATGGCCCTCTCCCTCAGCTGAATTATCAGTCACAGTGTTTGAGGAGCTTGCTGCCACAATAGCAGAATGTCACCTGCAAGACTGAAGGATTGTATTGCCAAGGCACACTATTGGCTCAGCATGCTTCTGGCTGAAAAAAGAGAGCATTATTTTCTTTATGCTTGTGACAGGGCTGAATTGTGCCAGTGCAGTGAAAACCACCAGTACTGTCCTGCACACCCAGCACCCTGTCAGCACCAAAGGGCAGATTGCCTGAGAGGACCTCACTGACTTTTGATCTAGCCTGGCATCTCTCCAGTTTAGCAATTCTGCCACCTCTAAAATAATTAAAGCAGCTTGCTTTGCCACTGCTTCCAGATGCAGCAACAAAAACTGCTGCATAAAGGCAGTAAACAAGAGCTGGGCTAGGACATAGCCTTGCTTGAGGCTGTTTTTGACAGTGACATGTTCTGACATCTTGTCATCACTAAGAATCTTTTCATTACCTCACATCATCATGAAAGAAGAAAATATACTTAGAAACTTATTCGGATATCCAAATTTATGCAGATGCCTCTGGGCTGCTCATGGCTGGCAGTGCTGGAATCTTCACTCAGCTCCACAAGGCCAGGTAGAGACTTTTGCTCACTTTGAGGCACAACAGGGCTAAAAGCCAGACTGTTTCTGCAAAAGCCTTTTCAACACCCTCACCCACAAATCTGCTGATGTCATTGCGACAGGTATTTTTCTCAGCAGTTGAGAAAATCGATATCCTTTGGTGTCACTGCAGGAATGTTTTTACCTTTGTCATTGTAAAAGGTACTATGCATCTGTCTTCTTGAAGGCATTGAGGTACCAATCTCTTCATGAGGTGACAGTAGTGAACTCTTGTTTTCTAACTGGTTGGTGACACTGTATTTTGCCTTGCTCTGTGGCAACGGCCCAGATGCTGCAAGAATCTCTGCTCCCAGTTTTTGAATGGGGAGCTGAGAAGTGGCTTTTCACTCTAACAGGGCTAAAGAGTGCAAGGTTTAAGAAATTGCTGAGATATTTGAGCAGGCTATCTGCAATTTCCCTTTGATCAGCTAACAGGGTTAAAGTGGTTTTAGGCCTCAGCATTTGTAGAGAATCTTGCCATTTCCATGATCTGCAGCTTTAGAAGCCTTTTTCCTCTCCTTTCAGTTGGCAAACCACAGGCTTTGCTTGTGATTTCTGCCTAGTTTTGTGGGAAACAACTTTCTTGCCTGCCAGTTTTTATTTTTACTTCAGGCTAGTTCAGCACCTGCATGTCAGCAGCAATCTGATGGATGTGGCCTTTACATTAACCCGGTTTTAAGATCTGAATTCAGCAAAACCAGTGAATTCAGTTTAAGATCTCATTAGAATCTCTTTGAACTTTCCCACACTGTGTTGACATCTTCTGCTTGTTTCTACAGTTAAACTATAGCAACGTCTTCTCTATCTTCAGACTCACATGTCCTCTTCTGAATTTCATTCAGTGTTTGTAGAGCAGCTCTGGGTCACTGAGCAGTGCCTGACTCCTCAAGAGCTGTTGATCAGATTTGCCCTCAATGCCCCCCCTGAACTGAAGGATCCACTTAATATTATCACACCTGCATTGTAGGCTCTTGTATTTAGTCAGATAAGCCCCCCAAAAGTGCTCTAGCATCATATTCTGACCTTTAATCTTTAGTGTAACTTCACTGTAAATACTTTGGCAATGCAGATATCAGTGGATTTACTGCGGATTAACATCACTATAGAAGAGAGTAAAATCTGGATAAAAAGAGAGTTTTGGCTTTTAAAAAGGTTTGTTTGGCAAAGCATATTGTGTTTCATTAATGACTCAAGAATGATGTGTTTTGAAATAGTTGTGAAATCCAAATCTGTGTGTATATAGCTTCTGTATCTTACCTGTTAAAAAAGATGATGATACAAGATAGAGAAGCACATGTAAAAGGCACATCTTTTATAAGTGAGATATTTAAGACTTCCAAAATTTTTAGGAGAAAAAATTCCCCTTACCTTCAGTATTTTACCCTTTTACTTTCTCAGTGAGCAGTCTCATTTCCATCAATCAGGAGAGACAGGGAAAGAGGAAGTCTAGGCATCTACAGACTGCTACTTGTCCTACTTCATACATGCTTTCCCAGATGAAATAAATCCACCCTTGGAGTTGTTTACTGAGGGTTTCTTTTCTTTCATTGACTGTACAGGAGTCTAAATGACTAAATTAACATAAGACTTTTCTTGTCTCCCACTCACTCACTTGCTCTGCTCACTTCCCCCACTACCAGGCTCGGTAGATATCCCTCTCCAGTTGATTATGTTCACACAACCCTTTCCTGCTTTTAGTCATTATGCTGTGTTGCAGGAAGTCACCCCCAGGTCTCTCCTGAGTGCCCCAAAGCAAAGACCACAGGGGGATTTGCAACAGACCGAAAAACAACCAAGACTTTTCCAGCATTGCTGCAGCCACTTGGCCAGCAGGGGAGTGCTGGCGAGGGAAAGCCAGAGCGGACGTGACAGTGCCAGTGGGCAGACCCCGGGCTGGCTGGGATGTGCTGAGGTAGGCTGCTGAGAAGCCTGAGTCTTCCTTCAGTCGAGGGTGACTTGATAAGCAGAGACTTCAAGGGAGATTCATTCCGTCTACCTTCAGGCATCTGCAGAGCAGATTTCTGCACTTGAATTAGTCACGGTAGGCTCTTTTCCAATGAATGCAGAGACATGTCCACCTCCTAGGAAAGATTTCTTGATCTATTTTAGGCACCTTCTATATGAGTTGCTACCTCAAAGCAACTATTTTCCTGCCGTGACCATAAAGGGTGCCTAGGTGGCTTGAGACCAGCAAAAAGTATGCTAAAAGCACAATTCACTTCAAAGAAAGACAGGGAAGTACTTGAATGATCACTCTTTTAGGGGTTACTAAAAAGGTAAAGCTCGTCATACTGAGCTAAAAAGAATTAAGAGCTAGGAAAGAAACTTGGGGGATTTATCCAACTTGCCCCCATTTCCTTATTCTTCCTAAGCCCATGCTTACCACCTTTGTTAGCTGTTGAGCTGAAGCCTTGATCTGACACAGTATGGCCACTCTTGCAATTTTATGACCACCTCTGTTGTCTTCATCTCCCCTGCAGACACTGACATTTTATCAGATGAATTGCACCCATCTTGTCTAAAAATTGATTTCTGGACAGTAAGCAGTAGGTGCTTTTGCAAATTAAACTGCAGTGTAAATAAATAAATAAAAAATACAATGCTAGGAAAGTGGTCTTGGTGTGAAATCTGAGATAAGAAACTAGCAGAATCCGGGGTTTTTTTGATCATGGGTCAATCTACATGACAGCAGGTCTGTTTGTGACAAACAGGATATGTCTGATCTCAAAGGTCTTTGTCCAGTTAGACAGGCTCATTGTAAGAGCTTCAAACTAGATTTGAAGGGGAAAGGGGATAAAACCAGTGTAGCTAGAGATAAGCCTGGAGGCAGTACATCAGTGTTTGATGGACGATGTGCTACCATGCTTCCTTACTCTGCTGCCTCAGTGGCAGGAGGATGGAGGTGGATGGAGATCCACGTGGCAGCAAAGACACAGGTGTCATTGTTAGAAGTCACAGAAGTATGTGAAAATGGTCATGCAGGATTTAGGGCTTCTAACTTAACAGTAGCCCAAATGAAATGCATCTGCACCAGTGCGTACAGCAGGGGCAGCAAACAGAAGGAACAGGAGCTCATCATGCAGCAGGAAAAACTGATACAGTTGCCATCACGGAAACAGGGTGGGGAGGCTCGCACAACTGGGGCATTGCAAGGCAGCCCTGTCAGCCTGACTTGAGTGCCAGGGAAGATCATGGAGCAGATCATCAAATGGAATGGGCAGGACAAGCAGGGGATCAGGCCCAGCCAGCATGGGCTTGTGAAAGGCAGATCCTGCTTGACCAACCCGGTCTCCTCCTAGAGAGATCTGCCTAGTGGATGAGGGAAAGGATGTGTATGTGTCTGCCTAGACTTTATAAATCCTTTGACATCATTTCACACAGAATTCTCTTGGAGAAACTGCTCATGATTTGCATGGGTACACACTGCCTGCTGGGTGAAAAAAACTGTCTGGATGGCAGGACCCAGGGAGTGGTGGTGCATGCAGTTAAATCCAGCTGGTGGCCAGTCATGAGTGGTGTTCCCAGGGCTCAGTGTTTGGGCTAGTCCTGTTTAATATATTTATCTGGATGTGGAGATCTAGCTCAACCTCAGTAATTTTGAGGCAACACTAAGCTGGATAAGAGTGTTGACCTGCTGGAAGGTAGGAAGGCTCTGCAGTGGGATCTGGACAGGGTGGATCCACGGGTTGAGGCCAATGGAATGAGGTTCAACAAGGGCCAAGTGCCAGATCCTGCATTTGGATTACAACAACCCCATGCATTCCTCCCAGAAAACCTCATCTATCTATAATTTCAAAGTAATCAAGGACCACAAAAAGGAAAAGGAGTATTCCAAAACCAATGGGAAAGGTATTTTAGAGTCACTCCTCTTCCCTGACACACTTTACTTGAAGTACTACTAAATGTGGAGCATCTGCTTGGCCTCGAGGGCAAGACCAAGAAGAGCAGAAAATCCTTTTGATTGCTCAGACATTCAGAAAAGTGCAAAGGAATGTGTGCAGGTGAGGACATTCACTGTGCAGGGAAGGGAAAGATAACTGCTGAGGGAGGTCATTAACCTGCCAAGTGTGTTCCTCCAAAAAGTAGAAAGCACAGGAAGGCCAACACTGAAGATGAAGCAAAAGCAGATTGCTGCATGGAGGAACCCTGGAGCCCTGAGGTGGATTCTGCAGCCCTTCTCCTGCACAGAGGAGAAAGGTATTGGTGGGAGGGTGGCAGTAGAAGAAACATCATTTGGGGGGAAACTTTGGTATGAGTGTACACATATTAGCAGGTACATCCCAGCAGAGGTGTACACAGAGTACCCGAACATTCTGCATCACGCAGTCTTGGTCTGACACAATTATTTTTGTACAACGCATATATTTTTTTCTAACGGAGCTGGAAGTTGGTCCACCTGCCTTTCCCGTGGGAGCCGTGGCACGGAGCCTGCAGAGAGCCACAGCCTGGCCCCGTGCCGCTGTCTGGCGGGAGGGCAGCGCCGCGGGTGCGGGCACGGCCGGGCGGGGCGGGGGCGAGGGAGGCAGCGCCGGGCCCCGGGGGCGGGACGGGACGGGACGGGACGCGGCGGAGCCGGGAGCGGCCATGGGGAAGCTGCTGGCCGTGGCTCTCGTCGGGATAGCGGCAGCCTTGGTGGCGGAGCGGCTGCTGGCCTTTCGGTGGGTGAGCGCGGTTTCGGAGCTGCGGGTCCCGGTGCCGGCGGGGCGGGACGGGGCTGAGGCGACCCCCGGGTGCGGGGCTGAGCCGGGCGGGGGCGGCGAGCGCTGCCCTCCGCCCTCCGAGCTGGAGGTCACCGCAGCTCCCGGTCTCGGGCACAACTTAGCGAACACCTGCCCTTGCATCAGCGCAGTGTCAGCCAGAGGGGAAGGGTTCTTCATCATCATCATCATCATCGTTGTCAACATTATCAAGGGAACCGTTTTTTCCCAGAGAAAATATAGGCACTGTGATGCCCTTTTCATCTGGTTTCGGCATAAACAGACTTCGGGACAATTTGTGTAGCGGAAACGATCTTTGCACTGAGTGGATGTGAAATCCTCCCCAGGATGATGTTGGGAGCAAGGGGGACAAGGGGAGAAGGTGCCCTGGGGCAGGGGGTAGTACCTCTGATTTTATAGAGCCTGCAATTAACAGGGATATGCCAAAAGCACTGTCTGTGAATTTACCTCATCTCCTGCTGACTGGCCAAAGAGTAACCCCAAATCAGTTGGTCAGAAACTTGGGTTATGTTCTACCAAAGCTGACTTCTGGATAACAGTAGTCCCTATGTATATGAGGTTTCCTCTGGGGAAGCACAGACTTTGGTGATCCTAAGCTGTGATCTCACTTGCTGTGAGCTGAAATACTCAGCCATGTCATGCTCCGTAGCACACAGCTCATGCCATGAGGTATGAATGTGAACACTGCTGTTACAGCAGCTTCTGCCCTGAAAGCTCCCAGGTGTGTAACTGGTCCTTTCACGTCACCTGAGAAGTGATGCTGAATTACTGTATTGGAAGGTGACTAAGTCATTGTAATTGTGCTTATGTTCACAAGGACTCCAAACGCCTTATTTCAAAGCAATGACATCTAGCTAATTGAACTTTGGTTAGATAGTAATTGCATCTAATTACAGAAGGAGAACTTTACTGCCTGGACCCTGGTATCTGGCATGGATGATGGCTGCATTAAATCCACCACAAGCGTTACTGGTGGTAGCCATGGTGGTAATGGGGCCTTCCTGTCCTGGAGTTGCATAAGCTGGGACAGCACAACTGGAAGATACTCCCAGGCTTTAGTGGGGTGAGCCATTTCAAAGTGCTGTGGAGAGCAGGGGACTCCACCTCTCCTCCAAACTGAACAAACAAGTGAAACATTAGGTATCTGGTAAAGGAGAATCTCTGAGAAGAAACAGGATCCCCCTGTCTCTGTAGCACTCTGTGGGTTTTTCCTGTGTGCTGTGTTTTCTGCAAACTGCAATGTACCAGCAGTCTTAAGACAGTTGCCAAGTTTGGAAACACAAAACTTCAGATCACAAAGTACTCTAAAAGTAATTTAACACAGTCTTGAGAGGAGAAACTGTGGGTGGTGTTAGTTCTTGCCAAGGGTCTCTTTTATTCATCCCCTACTCAGAGGGCAGGAATCCAGCAAAGACTTTCTGCATTTCCCTCTGAATTTGTAAAAACCACCCAGAATCAATTCCCAAGAGATTCATGATTGGTTAGTCTAGAAATGAGGAAAACTAAAAGAGAGAGAGGTCTTGGAACATGCAATGGGTGGGTTCCTTCTGAAGGAAAGGGAAGGCCTGTGGTCTGTGTCCCATGAAGTAGGACAGCAGGTGGAGGACTGAAACTGGAAAGAGACACTGTGAGGGAAAAGGTGCCATGCACTGCAGTTGCATCAAGTAGCGAAACCTCTTGCTTTCTTTGAAGTTGCATCCCTCACATATTGCAGGTCCTCCATATTCCAGGCTGTTCTTAGTACGGCCAGTTAGTAATCTTGACCATCTGGCTGCGTGGCTGAGGCTGTCTGAGCTAGATAAACTGACACATTTTGGAAAAGCCTCTATATATGCTGCAGGCTTGTGACTGGTGTCCTTTTGAATTACTCTCATTCCAGCCCATGAAGTGTTTCCCTGGGAATGCTGTCAGGATATCATCATCCCTTGCTGGCTGCTGGCTGAGTTCCTGCTGTGATTTTGGCTCAGGGTGGCTTGCAGCCTGCCTGGGGAAAGCTGATGAAAATAGGGAAGGGAAAAGCCCCTAAGCAGGCAGCAGTGCAAACTTCAGGCAGGATCGCCCTGAGCCACCCTCGAGGGCTTGGTGGGCTTGGCTGTGCCAGGATGCCAGTGGGTAAGGGGGCAGCTGATCTCCCTCCTGTGCTGTTTTTGGGCTGGGAGCCAGCATGATTCTCTGTCAGTACTCCTGTGCTGGGAGAGAGGGCTTGGGAGGGTAAAAATGCAGGACTGACAAACCATACAGTGCTCAAGTCTAGCACATATTTTTCATATCACTGACTGATATTACTATTTAGTTTATGTTTATGCCTAAAACTATAACATAAACATGGCAAGGTTTTGCTATGGGATCTTTGAGTTCAGAATTTCCTGTGGTTGCAGCAACAGGCTCAACACTTGCATATGATAGTCATGCAAAGGAGTTACTACGTTAGGTTAAATGCTTCCTTCCAGGCAGAAAACAAAAAAAAAAATTCTAACACACTAGAATACATAGAAATGCAACCTATTTTCTTGTATCACTGCAGACCACCATGGTCAAACCTCCTGGTTGTGAGGTACCATTCATACAGATTTGCAAACAACTTGGAACAGAGGAAATAGAGAAATACAAACTTGTCTGTGCCTGTCTGTATCTGTTTGTACAGTGAAGTATGAGCCAGAGGTGGAATTTCATGTGCATTCTAGAATGAAATAAGCACTGATGAAGGGTAATGCTTGGGATGGTTACCAGGAGAGAAGAGGAGAGGACATAGTAATTGCTGAAAACCATACTACCAAGTCCTGCTTGCTGTAAGGAAATGAGTACTCCTGCCTTGCAACAGTGCTATTGCTGCTTTTGAATGTAGACAAAAAATGAAGAAAGTGCAACTGCTGGTGGCCTGGTCACCAAAAATAGGCAGTGGGTTGCAGTAGAAGATTGCCCTCTCCAGATGTGAAATGTTGGTCCTAACTGCAGATTGCTTCTATATTTAGGTGTCTGGAACCTGAGGAAAGTGTGGTTATGTTATCATCTGAGCTGCAGTGGGTCATGACAGCTTGTTGCTGAAGCTCATGAACAAAATGGAGTTTCTGAAGTTACTCAGTGTAGAAGAATCACTTAATCCTCGGTCATGTGTAACCATTGTAGTGATGTGGAGCAGTTCTTGTTGTTTCAGTATTTTACAGCTGATTTGTTGCTGCAATATGGCAGACAATAAAACTGAAAACTAGGAAAGTTACCTGTTTTAAGACTGGCTGTGTGCTGTTTAACCCTGTTCTTTCCTCTTGCAGGCACAGGCTCAATGCTTCACGGGAAGTAGCCCCAGTGAGCCTCCCGAACTGCCGGCTCATTAAAGGGATCGGTACGTGCTTAAAATAACTTAGTGCATTGCTTTTGTCCAGCCTTCTTTTGTAATGGCTTCTTAAAGCCAGCTTCCAAGCTTGATCCCTAAAACAAAGTGCTGATTTGACTTTCATTTGCTACTTGGACTTGGAAATAGAGAGAAACTGCAGGAAGAAAATGGTACTGAAAAACCAGTTTGATACAAGTTGATATTTAGTTTCTTTTCCTTTTCTTGAAATCGAGTACCTTGCAAACACTTCTCCTTTGCTAAGCCACTTAGGAAATGATTTGGCTTTCAGATGAAGGTGTGCTGCCTCCCCAGGCAGGTGCCTACAGGTGGCTGTCAGCTGGTGACGTCTTGGAGATGGGAAGTGCTGCAAGGGTGGAAGCTTTAGGGGAGGGCCACAGGCACAAGGCGAAGGAGCGGCTGCCAAATGCCAGCCGGGATGTCCCTCCTTGGTGCCACATTTTGGGGATATTTGGGAGCCGGCTGGTGCCGCGGTGCCGGTGGCGGGCGGGAGCTCGGCGCGGTTGCGCAACGCGGCTGTGCGGTTCCAAAGAGCGAGGGGTCATGTTTGTCATTAGTCTGGTTTGTAGAGAGGTTTAACAGAGTGGCTGAAATGTTGACTTTGTACTTTGGGCCATGTGTTTAGCACACAGCAGCATTTCTGTCTTGGTTTTTTTTATCTCCATTTAGGAAAACCAGTTTATAAAATGGATAGCTTTGAAATTGATTGCTTTTTTGTGTCTCCCCTTCTCCCCAGAAATTCGATGCAGGCTTGATGGCTAAGGATTTTCCCCTCCTTAATATTTTTTGAAATGTCTTAAATAATGTGGAAATTTGTCTGGATCTGTCATGTGTAAAAAGTCATTGGCTGAGCTTTTACAGCCTTGCTTTTGAGCTTGCTGAGTCAGTGAGTTGATTTTATAAATCTTGTTTCTTCCTTGTGTCAGGACTCAAACATCTTTGTAAAGTCAAATTTCTGCTATGAATGTGTATATGTAGAGTTCCTGTGAAAAGAGTTTCTGTTCCTTTGAAAATAGGTACAGAAAAAATCGCATTAAAATTTTTTGCAGGTCTTCTAGATTAAGCTGTAATTTACTCATACAAGACTATGAATGATGCTTGTTTGATGGTGATTAATATAAAATAATTTCTGAGTAATTTTTTAAGCATATCACTATTGCAATCTTTATAAGGCTTTTTTGCAATATGACTGTTCTGTTGAGGGAAGAAGGAAACCTGAAGAAGACAAATAGAGTTATGTTTCGTTTCTGAACAGTATCTTGGTTTTCGTGCCTGACATTTACATGTGGATTAGGTTATTTCTGAGACCCTCTCTCTGCTTAGAGGCCGTGGATCCATTTACAGATCTTCATTTCTGCTTCTTTCAGGCTCCTCTAATGCTGTCCCTTCACACAGAGAACTGCACCTTGCCTTGCCTTTGCTCTGCAGTTTGCTATTTATTAGAAAACTGAAAACGCCAAAAATTAGATTAGCAGGTCCTGTATGGCAGAAAGAGAAGAAACAAAGGATTGTGCAAACTTAAAAGTTGGCATGCTCACTCAAACGTCTCCTAAAACTCATTTGCTGTGACTAGGGGACTTATATCACTCAGGGTGACCAAGGATCCCTAAAGCTTAAATGCTGCCTAGGTAGTACTATTCAGACATGGAGTTCTGCTGTACTGGGATCTGTAAGGTTGCCTGCGTGGGTGACTTTGTGTAAGGATGTCTTTGTACATGGACGTCTTTGCCTCCTGGGCCTTTTTCCTTTAAAATGCTAGGATAAAACTGAATAAACAATCTGTCTTTATTTTAATGTTTAAATCAGTCCTTCTGAACTCTTAAATGTGGCATAGGTGCCAGATCTGGATCAGCTGGATCTGAGCAAAATAATCTTAAACTATCCATTCTGTACATAGAAGAACAGACCTCTGGGGTACAGTCTATGAATTATAAGTGATGGATCTATAGTAAGTGCAGCAAACACAGAGTAAATGGAAGATTTCTTTAGCAGACCCTTTTCTTTCTACACAGTTTCATCTTTTCTGTATCTTTTTAAAGAATTTAATCTATTCTGCTTTTCAAATATTGTGCAATATAAACACAAATGCAAACACTGAACAAACAAAAATTGCAGCTTGTCCTAAGCCTCATTCACAAATATGTAGGAAAGACTATATTTGTAGAATAAATACTAGCTTCTGAGTTTTATTGATGTTTCATCATGTTACTGGTTTATAATAAACTAACCATATCTCCTGTACTAATTCCTAAAGTTCAAGAAGCTGCTACAGAAGTTGCTAGAAATACTTATATCTTGGAACAATTCATGGGATATGGGCAAAACTGTGTCACACTTTTGAACATGAAATCCAGATGGGTTTTTTTGTTAGATACACCTGCAGAATACATCCTACTAAGATAAAATAAAGAGGAGTAAGAAGCCAGCATTTCTAAAGTAGGCAGCAGTTTTTCACGCTATCTTTTAATTTTTCTTAAATGCCACTTCTTCAGATAATCCCATGGACAAGCTGGGCTCAGTGATACAATTAAACAACATCGTGCATATAAGTGATACCTAAGGAGTCAGTTCCTAACTCTTCTGGCCCATAGAGTGCTGCAGCAGAAGCACAGAGCCCTCCCAGAACAGGGAGTGCAGGAGAGTCCCTGAGCTTCCCTGGCCGGCTGCGTGTCTGCAGCCCCTCCGCGGTGGTGCTGGATCAGCAGGGCTCTGCTGAGTCAGCATTCCGCTGCTCTCCTGACACCGCTCGCTTCCACACATTCCAGGACCTGGCCATGGAGCGCCCGAAATGTGCTTTGCTGGGCAGTTTCTCTTGAAGCAGTTGGGTGCAGGGCCCTCAGAGCCCTCCTTCCACCGGAAACTTGTAGCTTTTAATTATCTGCTCCCAATTAGCCTGCTCATCTTTCTGCTTGGCAGCCTCACCAATTCAGTAGCGATAAATGATTTTAGCTCTGTTTATTCAGTCACCAGTGTGTGCTGCCAATAAAAGCTGTCTGTCCAGCTCATGTCACCATGGCAATAGAGCCTCTCAGCAATTATTTATGCTATTAGCCTCACAGCAATCCTGGGAAGTAGAGAATTGCCACTAACCCCATTTTATAAATTAACCCAGAGTTGGAGAGGCTGGGGCAAAGGAAAGGAGTTTGTGGCTTAAACCAGAGTGTAAGCTTAGCTGGGAAAAAAAAAAAAAAAAAAAAAAAAAAAAAAGCCCTAATTCAAAACTTTAATTGGAAAATACAGGCTCTAAGTATGTCTGGACACATCAGTGCAGATGTTGTCTCCCAGGTGAGTCAGTCAAAATTCAGAACCAAAACCCAGGAGTGGGATAACAGCTGACTCCTCCCAAAACGTATCTTCAGACTTTTTGCTCTTCAGAAGGCAGGGAATACTCTGCTCATTGCTGTCATGGGATGGTGCAGGAACTTGCTGAGGCTGAGGAGGAGCTGGCCCTGGCCAGGAGTGAGAAGTTCTGCCACTGCATCTTCCCAGGGCTGAGCTGTGGAGGAACTTTCCTGGACGGAAGACTTTGGGGTTCTGGTTTCTCTCCACAGAGGCTGTCAGTGATCCTATGATAAATTACAGCCCAGCCAAAACACTGCTTGGATAAATAGAAGTTGCTTAAAAGCAAACAGTAAACCCAGCTCAAATTTGCAGGTGCCTCCTTGGGAGGTGGTGTTGAGGTGCAAGGGATTGTATAACCCATGCAGGCTCACACATTGGTTATGGCAAAGCAGGAGGGAGTGTGGAGACATGGGACAAGCTGGATGGAAAAACCTTGTGTTGATGGCTTTGATAAAGAAAACCTGATGAAGAACTTTCTCTAAGCAAATACTCCTGAGTGGAGCATTTCCCTCATATTGCATTTCCCTCATCATCTGGAAAGTGGCTTTGTGAGGAATGCTGGTTTTGCTGCTGTTTTTGGAGAAGAGAGGGGAGGCTTCTCAGGGCAGTGGTGGAAACGTGGGATGGCGAACGGGCTTCAGCATTGGACTAAAAGCTCTTTGGAGAATGCTTGATGAAAGCCTAAAATTGCTCTAGTGTTCTTACTAAAGGGTTTTTATTTTATCTTCCTTTCTTAGCAGGGAAAAATATTACAGGAGCTACAGGAACTGGCAATATTGGAAGTGATTACCTGTAGTTGAAAGTGGGGTCTAACTACAAAAGCCCTTAGCTGTTATAGATACAGTAGGTTCCCTGTCACTTGAGAGCTTTAATTAAATATTTGGCAATCCATCTTTGTGAAGTGTCCCTGCTCAATCAGGAGAATTGGTGTGCACAATTCCCACAGCTGCCTTACGCAAGCCTGAGGCCTGAGTCACGGGCATGGTCCTGTCTTGGAAATCTCCATGCCCACACTAATTGCCTGCTGCAGAAGACATCCTCAGGAGCTGGTGACTTATCCCACCTCTGGTGATCCATCTCACATCTGGTGATCCATCTCACAACATCTGGGGGCACATGGAGCTGGGTAGGAGACTGCTTGGCCACTGCAGGGGCACTCCTAGGACCCCAAAAGAGGTGAACCCCAGAACTATTTCCTAACCCAATGTGCTGTCTTCTGCTACCACTTTTAATGCAGTGGAATCTTTTCTACCAAACTTCATCGTGTGTGTGGTCATTCAGAAAGGGTCATTCATGAGAGCTGGAATTGTACTTAAAAGGAGCTTTTTTCAATGGGAAATACTTAATGCCACCTGAAAACCCCTGTTTATATCTGTTTTGCAGAAACTGGTTCAGAAGACATCGATATACTTCCCAATGGACTGGCTTTCATCAGCTCTGTAAGTTCCCATG
The DNA here is from genome assembly GCA_910950805.1 of Acrocephalus scirpaceus scirpaceus. Classification (NCBI taxonomy): domain Eukaryota; kingdom Metazoa; phylum Chordata; class Aves; order Passeriformes; family Sylviidae; genus Acrocephalus; species Acrocephalus scirpaceus. The sequence continues at coordinate 128,913,589 of OU383773.1, forward strand.
CCACCTCCCCATGCTGCGGCTTGGCTGCTTCCTTATCTGCAGAAGCCATAGGTGAAAACAGCAGGAAGGGCTCTTTTCTACAAGGCTGACTGGCTCCCACAGAACAGCCCAGCCTTGTGTTGGCTTAGCTGTCATTCCCCTCTGTTTGACCAAGCACGCTTCTTGACACAGAAGTGGTGTTGGTAGCTCTGACACAGGTATCCTATTGCACTGACTTACCTGGCCATGTAACCTTGAGTTTCTTTCATGCTGCTTTGTTGAAATGTTGAAATGTCAATCCTCTGTCATGTTAAGAAGACGTGTTAATTCCCTAGCTTTAAAAGAAAAGCAAATTTTATGCATCGATTTTGCTGTTCCTGATTTTTTTAGCCTTTAGATAGGTTTTCAACCTTTTCTTTGCAATTAGGATGGCTGGCGATCATTTTCTAAAGCAGAAGCTGATGTTCTCATCTATGTGCTCCAGGGGCACTGAGGTAATGATAATGTTGTAAAATCCATGCCAGGAATCGTGAGCTGTTGCATTGCTGCTGTTTCCCATGGCTTCACGATGCAGTCAGTGGTGCTGGGCTGCCAGTTTGTCCCCACAGTGTGTCAGTTTGCAGGCACAGGAGAGGTGGCTGCAGTGTGGGGCTGTGGTGCCTTGGGCAGCATTCCTTGTGTCCCCACACAGCCTGCTCCTTTTGCCAGGGGGAGCAGAGCCAGTCCCTCCAGCTCCCTCACGGCTCAGCAGGCTGAAGCAGAGGGACATCCTCATGTCTGCTTGCAAGTCTGATCAAGGCTCCAGCTTTTTCAGCCCTGTGATACTCTTGTTTACCTTCTATCCAGGAATTATTTTCTTATGTTTGGATTCTACAGGGCTTGAAATATCCAGGATTAAAGAGCTTTGCTCCAGATAAGCCAGGTGAAATATTTTTGATGGATTTGAATGAAGACAATCCCAGAGCAGTGGAACTGAGAATCAGCCGAGGGTTTGATCTGGCATCGTTTAACCCTCATGGAATCAGCACCTATGTAGACAGAGGTAAAGAGCTCAAGATGGTGGCAAATACCAGCTTAGAGAGCACAATCAGGAATCCCTTTGCAGCCTTGCCCTGCACCCCCAATGGTTGTTCTTTCTGGGAGACAAAAATGTTTGGGGGTTTTTACCTTTGTTTTTGCTCTTTTCTAAATGTCAGTTGCTAAACGAAACACACTTGCACAAAATTTCAATCTGTCTGAAAGAGAAAGATGCCCTGGATATTAAAAGGAAAGAGAACATGGTAAAAGTTAGAGTTGAAAACCACAGAAAATTGATTTTACATCTGAGTTTGTATCTGTCTCACGCTGGGGTCAAATGTTTTGAGGAGATACATCCTTCACCGACTAATAGTGCCCAGAATGGAAACTTTTGTGGCAGAACAGTAAATTATCAAATCTCTGTAAATTACCAAGACCTCCATTACTCTTTGGTCAAGCCAGGTTCTCTTCTCCAAAGTATGTTCTCCTATGTCAGGCTCTGATTACCAATAAAGTATTTTTATCCCTGTCCTTTCACTGGGGGTTTTAGCAGGGCAATTAGAATTCTGCAAATATAAAGAGAGCAATTGCTGCAGCTTGACCTGCATCCCCATACAGTCACCCTTTAAGGGAAGGTGTTGGAAAAGTGGCGCCTAATGAAGGATCCTACCAGAAGGGCTGGGCAGACGAGCTGCAGCCTTGCATAGAATGCAGGAGAAGGATGCTCCTTCTGCTCTCCCACGGGATATGGTAGACAAACCCAAGAGCCCAAATTGCCTTGGCCACAAACCCTTCTTCCAGCTGACTGGGGCTGTTTCACAGATTGCAAAACCCAGTGGCTTGGGTATAAGGATGAGGTTGGAAGAAACAGCAAAAATCTAGTTAACACAGCAGTTCCCTGTGGAGCCAGCCTGGGAGAAAAGAAGCTGGAGATCTGGATCCAGCTGCAGAGGCATCTTGCAGAATGCGGGTACTTGTCCCTCCACCTCTGCAGAGCCATGAGACAAAACTCAGCATGTGCTCTGCACTCGAGGCTGCCTCAGGGCTGGGGGTGCTCACCACACAGACTGTTGCAGAGAATTCAGCTGTTTCCATTTCTTTTTCCAGACAACACCGTGTACCTCTTTGTTGTGAACCACCCCCACCAGAAGAGCACAGTAGAATTGTTTAAATTTGTAGAAGATGACAATTCTCTTGTACACCTGAAAACCATTCGACATGACCTTCTGACAAGGTATTGGACTCAAATACTGTCTTCCCCTAGATAAGGCTGGGTTGGTGAAATCCAATGTAGGATGATTTTTGGGTTTAGGCTATTATTAATTTGAGATATTTCCTCTTTAACCAGCATCCCTGTCTTTCTTATTGATTACTTCTTATCTGTGTAATCAAAACTAGTGTTTCTCCAATCTCTTCTCTAAATTAAATTTTTAATAGTTGTATCACTAAATTAGTCTCAAGTGCTGCTGTGATTGATGCCAGTGAATTAATTAGCTTGGCACCCATTTCTCCTTTGTTCATGTAACCCACACTCAGGTCATTGCAGATATGAGTCTCCAGATATTTTACTCTCTGGATTTCCTACACTGTAAAAATAACCATTCATTTAAGTTTTTCTGTTTTTCTTTTTTTTAATACAAAAATTTTTTTGTCTGTCCTACGGCAATATGACTGTAAAATAAACAGCCAGATTGATAAAATTGTCACAACACCTACTTGTTCTGTTTTCTACTTGAATGTAACGGAAAAGAAAATAAAAATAATAAATAATAATTTCCATTTACTTACAGACAGGTAGCCAGATCTCTAGCTGATGCCCTATGGTCCTGTTCAGGTCTCAGCACTGCACAGTCCTGGCTCATAGAAAATAGAAGTAAAAAGGATCTAAATAATTTGGTGACTACTTGAAGTACCTCTATAATTGCAGCCTCTTATGGGTATTGATGACCATGCCCTGACAGTATTCTGGGCAGTCCTAAAATGTTTCTTCATACCTCACATTTAATTTTTTTTTAATTATTTCTCCATCTCTTTATTTCTTTTTTAGTGTGAATGATATAGTAGCCATGGGACCAGACAGCTTCTATGCTACCAATGACCACTACTTCTCTGACTTCCTCTTGATGTTCTTAGAAATGTTCTTGGGTTTAACCTGGTCAAATGTTGTTTACTACAGTCCAAAAGAAGTTAAAGAAGTGGCATCTGGGTTTTATTCAGCCAATGGAATTAACATTTCACCCGATAGAAAGTAAGTTTCTCCTTACATTAGATTTTGTTTGATCACACAGAAGTATTTGGAGATCCTAATTTGTGCAAGTGGTACCTCTGTGGTGAGGGGTTACTGGTTCATATAAGGCAAGGTGCTGCCTGTGCAACACAAGTGATGCAGAGTGTTTGTAGCACAGAAGTTTTGTGTCTCAGTGTTAAGCAGCAATGTTCGGGGCATGGTGTGGTAGGCAATAAGGCCAACAGTTCCTGCATTTAACCAGCTGATCCAGGAGTTTGTGTCTTGCTTGCAAGGATTAATGGGGCAGGGTTTCTGCAAGCAAGGAGTGCTCTACAGTCCTACATCTGTATGACTGAATCAACCAGTCCTGTGGTGTGGACAGGTGATTTAAAAAAAATAAATCGTAATTATGACTTTCTGGTTCCAAGGCTTATTTCAGTGTTGTAATGGAAAAACTGGCACAGCGTGAAGCTACACTGGCACCTCAGCAGGTTGGCTTCAATGCCCTGTGGCTGGCTTGCAATGTCTGTTTGTGTGTGGGCTTGCACAGGAGGAACTGTCTGGTTTTGGTGTCTGCTTACTAATATACATTAAGAGGTGCTTTTCTTTCTCTTTAAGGTACATCTATATTGCAGATGTATTGGATCACAATATCTATGTCATGGAAAAACATGCTAACTGGAGTTTAACCCATGTGAAGGTGAGGTGCTGCTGTTCTGTAAAAAAAGAGGCAAATGTGGATTTTAGGCAGAATAGTTTTGATGAATGCTTGAGATTTCAGCATTACCATCTGTAAAGTTCTGATCTGGGTGGCTCCTGCTGTGGGTTTGCAGAGGTGCCTGCACAGCCTGTTACAGAGCTTCAGGTCTTCCACCCTCCCACCAACAACCAGGGAGGAATCCTTGGGTACGCTGTTGAGCTGTAGTGGAAGTCTGCCTCAGGCAGTGTGGGTCAGAGCGCTGAAAGCATCCTCAGACAGTGTAGGTGTGAATGAGCTGATGGGGAAAGCTCAGTGCAGCAAGCAGGTTTCTCACAGCACAGGGGTGGGGATGATGCACACCAGGGATAAAGAAAAACAGAAGTGGGGGGAAAAGTATTTCTTAAAAAAACCCATCCGTCCAACTTACATCAGATGAGACAAGTCTGTTGGTTATGTTGTAGTTTACTTCCAGGATTTCTGATAGATTTCACTTTTTGTTTTTCCTCTGTGTTGGATAGATGCTGCAGCTGGACACTCTGGTTGATAACTTGTCTATTGACCCTCACACTGGAGACATCTGGACAGGATGTCATCCCAATGGGATGAAGCTGTTCTACTATGATCCTGAAAATCTTCCTGCATCTGAGGTGCCTTTTGGGAGACATCACTGGTCTCTTGGCTATGTCTGTGTCAGAAAGTTGTTTTGCTCAAATTATGCTGGTATAACTTAACTGCATTTCATAGAAAGTGCCTGACACAAAGTGTCTTTGTTAAAACAAAGACCAAGCTGGCTTCTGCTCTCAAGTGAGAGCCTGAATAGTATACACTCACTAACAAACACCTATTCAGACCCTTGGGCAACAACTAAATAATTTCCAACCAGTAGCTCTGTCACCTTGGACTCTTCAGGCTGCTTTCTGTGCAGCTGTGGACATGCACACAGATTCTGGTGAGCTGCATCAATTACCAAGCCAGCACCTCTTTGCCAAACTGAACATAACTGACTGAGTGCAAAGCATGACCAGACACGTTTGCACAGGAACGATTAATTTGTGCAAGTGTAGTTCATCTGTAGGTAACACTGTAATTCTTGTTTCCATGAAATCAGTGAGGTATTGGCATCAGGGTGATAGTGGCTACGAGTGCAGCTGGCTGCTGTCCATTTGATTTCAGCCTTGTCTGAAGCTCCCTGTAAGACATTTCTCAAAATTACCATGTTCAATAGCAATGGATTTATGATACTAGGCAGTTGTTTACTCTGTCTGGGAAAAACATGAAAATAAGAAGATATTAACTAACTCAGTCTGGAAAAAAAATGTGCACATTCCTTCTGGTGGTGATGACTGCCTTACTTCCTTACAAAGGTTGCACGACAACTTAAAAAATCAGTATTAGTGAACCGTTCTTCACTAAAAACCCTCTGACAGGAATCACACGGGTGCAATTATCAGCAGCTGGTCATCCTAACTAGTTTGTTTAAGTTAACATGCTGATGTTTCCCCTATCCCTGGAGCATTTTCACCTATGACCATTTCAATAGATGTCTCCTCCCGCTCTGGCAGGTCCTGCGCATCCAGAACATCCTCTTGGAGGAGCCTGTGGTGACACGTGTCTACTCTGACAACGGCTCTGTGCTGCAGGGCAGCTCAGTGGCATCCATCTACGAGGGAAAACTGCTCATTGGCACAGTCTTCCACAGAGCTCTCTATTGTGAGCTATAGCTCGTCATGGGCAAGACCTGCTGCTGTGGAAAGGATTTAATTCCTTGGGAACTCACTTAGTTTCTGCTAGATCTGCTAACAGCAAGACTGTTCCAATAAAGGTTAACTACAGTAATGGAAATGTATTTTAGCCTTCCCCTCCAAACTGAGACTTCTACGCATTAGTAAAGGAGATGGAATTGAAGGTGAGAAATTAGTTTACCTATGTAGTGGGGAGGACCCTACGTTGTTAACACAGGGTAACCTTGAAGTTCAATTTCAGATTGCAAATGACTAAACTGTCAGACACTGAACAGCGTGCTGGCTGAATTTTTGGTTTGTTGTTTGGTTGGGTTTTTTTTTCCCTATGAGAAATCTGATTTTGTAAATGAGAATTGTTGACTACCAGTGTGGTGTGCATTCTTGTCACTGACCCCTGGGCCTTCCCAGGGACTGTGCTAGGGGTTTTTCTTCCAAACCTTCCTGTTGGCTTTCCCTAATCCTTCCAAAATAACTGGAAAGAGAATATGTGTTATTTCAGTCTCATTTATTTCCCCTTTCCCCTTAAAGCCATTTCTTAATGTTACTTCAGTTCCATAAATTTGTTTTAATCCAATGAGAAAAGAGTAGGGTATCACTTTGGAGAGATTTCTTACTGGGTCTTTCAAAGGGAGTTTAGAAAAGCTTTCTTTTCTCTTAAAGAGTGGGAAACATCTCCTGCACATATTCAGCAGGAAGTGCATTAGCAGTTCCTATTGTCTGCCACCACAAAGGGAGCATTTCTGGGCACTTTGCAGTGGTCATGCAGGTTCTGTGTTTCACTTCAGCTGGTGTGGAGTTGATTCCCGCGGCACCGATCGATTCCTGTGGCACCAGGCAGCCCTTCATGTTTACCTGGCAGCAGTTACTGACATTTTGCACTGCCAAAAGCCCCCCAGGTTTCCCTCAGCTAGTGTTTTTGGGATGATGTTAGCAGTCATTTGCAATGAACTGAACTGAGTGTCCTTTGAAGCTGGAGCTCATGGAATGAGCTCTTCTTGCACAAATGCTCTTACTCTCAAAGCAACTCCTGCTGCATTTTCTGAGTTCCCACCTGTGATCAGCTCTCCAGTTTTGTAAGAGTTGCTGACATTCAGATAAGGCTCTGTGTTACATGTGGGATCTCTCCTGCTGGGGTTGCCACTGTGCTGCCTGCACTGGCCCTTTTCAGCATCTTGGCAGCCCCTTTGAATGCTGCCACCAGACAGACATCCCTGAGGGCCACCAGGCCCTCTGCATCCTTCAGCTGATGCAATAGCTTTTCCTCACTACAGTTCTTCCACCACTGTGGAGAAAAAAGACAGGCTGCTCCTGAATTGCAAGCATGGGAGGAGAAAGAGCCTGGTTGCTGATTGCTAAGCTGGCCTTGCTGTTCCCTCCTGCCATCTGCTCCAGCACCAGCCATAGCCCTTCTAATCTGAAGTGTACACGGAAAGTCCAGAAAACACAGGAGTGCTTCTTCCTTTAAAACAGACCAAATAACCTGGTCTGTAGTGGCCCAAAACCTGAGATAAGATGTGGAGTATGTGCAAATCCTCCTCTGTCTGTGTTCTGCTGTTCTGGCTGAGAAGAGGGAGTACTGCAGGCTGAGGTTTGGGCGAGCAGTGGCCCTGAAGAGTAAATGTGTCTACTGACACCTCTTGGCTTCTGCACCAAGGAACTTTTTAAAAATCCTAATGGCTTTCACCCACTGGTAGGAAAAGAGTAACTGCTCCTTTCCTGAGCAAAACGGACAGCTCTAATGAGCAGGAAGTCAGTGCCAGGCCTTGTGGCTGGGGCTGTGTTGCTGTGTAGGAAGGACGGGGTCATCTCACTTCCTCTGCACAGCCAAGTTGGCTGTGGGTCTTGCCACATCACCTCCTGCCCCCAGAAAGCCTCTGCTCCACCAAAGCCTCCTCGCTGCCACTGGCTTGCTGGCACAGACACTGTGGTTTAAGGCACGTCCCTGGGCACAAGAAGTGTGTGTGGCTGTGTGTGGCTGAAGAACAGCCAGTGGCATGTTGGCCCTTCCAAATGCCACCAGTTTCCCTCTGTTGCCATGGCAGACAACTCACACACCCACGTATCAACAGTGGTCCCTGGTATTTGCCATGTTTTGTATCCAAATAGCACATGCTGCAGGGGTCAGTGATGGCTGGAGGGGCAGACTTGGGTGTCAAATAATCACACTGCTAATTGACTTGTCTCTGGGGGGCAGCTCTGCATTAGCAGGTCTGTGCACAAACTCTGCTTACAGCTCCTCTCCAAAATGCTCAGTTGATCTGGGGGACTTGAGCACTGCCCAGGCTTCACTGTCTGCCCATGAAGGATTTGGTGACAAGGACTCATCTGGATCACAGTTCTGAGTCTTTTGCTCCCATGGTGTGCAGCCCTTCTACAGAGCAGAACCAGCCCTGAATGAGGGCAGGTTTTGTCTCATCCCTTTGCTGTACTTTGCCATTACCTAACTCCGGCTTTCCCACTCCTTCCTTAGTAACTTCTCCCCCTGCAGGACACTTTCACCACTTACACCACTTCCCTCCTAAGTCGTGTACTTTCTTACAGGAACTTGTAATCCATTTTCAGCCATGAAGAACAGATGTTCCCAGAGCCCAAACTGAAAGAACTGCTCTGAAGGAAGTTCTCACAATAACGAGAGGTTGGGCTATTCACTCATTTGTGACTAGCCATCGGTGGCTTGCACCAGCACTCTAAAGTGATTATTCTAGGATTGTGCCACCTTTTGTTCTGAAGTGCAATGTTCTAAAGTCACATCACACATCAGTGGCAATGACAAGCTGAAATGCCAATCAGTCACTCTGTGGGTCCTGGATTTACTCTCTGGTTATGGAAAGGCAACAGCCACTTCCCTAAGGAGTGCAGAAATAACCCATCAAAACATTATTTTCACATTTTACTGTTGCTTAAAACATCTTCAAATGACAAAATCTACATGTTGCTGTATCTTGTTAAAACTTCTATTTTTTAACTGGTTTTGGCCTTTCAGAAAATCAAGACTGTCTTCCCTTGTCACTGGCTTTTTTTTCCTGTTCTGAACTATTCCTGTGCTGAAGATTTTCCCAACAGTCTGCCTACAGACTGAACCATGGGCAAGCAAGGGGCCTTGTCTTTTCCTACAGCATTTGAGAGGAGAGACATCATAGCTATCTGCTGTTACTGACAACAACATTTTGACCTGAGGCGAGGAGGGCAGGAAGCCCATGCCAACCTCCTCCACAGGTATCCCAGCCTTGCAGTGCAGAGGTGGGAATTGGAGCTGGGCCACCAGTGTTCAGGTGGTGCTGGGCAGGACACAGACAGCAAGCAGGTGTTGTGCAGCAAGAGCCACGCTGGGGTACACTTCTACCTCCTGGTAGCCTCAGTGCAGAAACAGCAGTAGTGGAAGATGCAGCTCAAGCCTGGCCTCCCAATTACAAAGTAACCTGCACACAGAAAATCCAGGCTTGCAAGCCCGAGGAGGGCATAACCCATCATCTTTAACATCTTTAACTGCAGAGACTGGAGCAGTTCTGAGCATTCCCGAAAGCCATCCAGCTGCAGCTATCTGAGACAACTTGCACAAACAAGAAAGACACATGTATAGATGGCTCCAGGCCCAGGGAGCTGCTGAGCAGACACATTTTACATGTCATTGTGGAACCAGAGCCTCTTACTATATCTATTTTAATTAAGATAATGATTTTATGCACTGAGGATTCTTTTTATATTCTTGCAGCTGATGGCCATATTAGTGGAAGGTAAGATTTATGACTCAGTCATTGGGAAACACAAACTGGGTTAGACAGATTAAGTGCACAGTTATTTGGCCTAGATTCTGCCAGAGGTAAATCCACTGAAATGACTACACGAATTGCACAGTCTGTGCCCTTCAATTTCCCCTCACTTAATGCTTTAGTAAAATCAAATAAATAAAAGATATATTAAACACATTCAGTAAAAGGATTGCTGTACTTCAAATTTATAAAATGCCCATTATAACTAACCTACACTTGAGTGTAAAATGTTTTTATGTAACAGAACCAATCCAGATCTTTTAAACACACAAACATTGACCAGTATCAATGTGAAAATAGCCTATTTTTACATCAACCTGCAGCAAAAGACTGTATGCTACATTTCATCTGCATATGAAGAAAAAAGACCATTTTTTTCCTTAATCTTTTTTTTTTTTTTTTTTTTTTTTTTTTACTTCTTTCTACATAGTTACAGAGTGTAAATGAGACCCACTTGGAGCCTTCTGAATCATGCCAATTTGGCCAAGAGCCAGGATCAAAATAATCTTTGGCTGAGCAGAAGGAAGCAAAGAACAAGCAGGGCAAGGTGCATATTCCCCTGACCCTCTACCCTGACCCATGCAGCTGTCTGGTTGTCCTCACCATTTATTATTTCTTCTGGAATGACCAAGAAAAGGGCAGAAAAGTGAGAACTCATTACAAATTCTAATAAAGATTCAGGATTTCTCATTTTATTGCATTCGTTGTCTAACAACAATAATACTCATTGGCAAGAAAATTATTTACACTAACAAATTAAACCACAAGGCTTTGTTGTTTGTATTTCAACTGTAAGAAAACAAAGGGCCACCTTGAATTTTCTTTTGATGTCTCCCAATAACTAAATATTAAACAAAGTTGTCTTGGGGAAAACTCAACAATCTAGAGAAGTTCATATCAACCAAGCACAAGAGAACAAGCTCAGACATGGCACTACCGTGTCCTTCATGCAGGTGATCAGACACCAAGATGTACAAACAAAAAGTTCAGGATAACATGCATTTCGTATACATTTGACCTCTTTAAAAAAAGAACAGACAAAAAGGAAAAAATCTGAACCACAACTATCTCTTTAACCATATAAAAAGAAACTATGTAAGAAGCCAATTGTTACAGTAAGCACAGTGCATTTTAGTCTTTTAGCTGCCTGGTCTTCTAGCAATATGTGTAACTCTTGTCAGTGACCAGTGAGATACCATTGCAGGGTGACTGGGAAATATGAAAGCAGTTGTTGAGTTAATGTGTATGGGAAAGTATAGAGTCAGAAGATGTTCACTCTTCACTTCCAAATGGGCTGGCTACTCCTTGCCCTGAGATCCCCCTTTCCTTCAGACACTTCTGCACAGGGCCCAAATCCACTTCCACTGGTGGCAGTGGCAAAGTTCCCACTAGAAACCCAGCAGGAGCCCCAGGCTCCTGGGTTACATGGGTTGGATCTGATCTCATGAGCTGTGAGCCCTCCTCACCTCTCTGAAGAAGAAGCCTGCCTAACTCAGCAAGCTTCACAAACCTATAGCTTGTTCTTAACACAATCCACACTTCCCAAAGAAATAGGCAGCCCAAGGCACTACCACCAAACCTTCCTGTAAGATGTGCATTTTTAAAATCATTACTTAATGCTAAAAGCAAAAGTGCCAGCTGGTACAGCTGGTTAGTAACAGAAAGCTCATTTTATATTGAGGGTTTGGAGGGCTCAATGTCATGACTAAGGTATTACAGCTTTGAAAAATCAGTTTCACAGGTACAGAAAAAAGTCCAGTAAATTCCACAGGGAGGTTAACAAAAGGGACTGTGCCATCTGCAGATGACCCACACTCCACTCCAGTAAGCGGGCAAGTCTCCTTGGATTTCACCTGTCATTCTGCTCAGAAACGAACTGCTGAAAGTGCTCCAGTAAAAATCAAAGTTGGGGTTAAACTCACAAAAAAACGTGTTTCCTTGCTAGAATACTGATATCCAACTACATAATGATCCTCTTCCATACTACTGTAGAACAGTATTCTGCACTACATGCAAGAGTGGCATTTCTTTCTGTTTTTTCTCTTGGAAGTGGAACACAATTCATTCTCACAAATGACATTGCCCACCTCTTACCAGTCCATGAGCCAGGAGGTAAAGGTGTAGCAGCTCAAGAGGACAGGAGGCTTTGATGGAAGCAATAAGGTGTAAAGAACCCTGATCTCAAGTGTCAAGCACCTCTGAATGTCAATGACAGCTAAGGGCTGGCAAGTTTTAGAGGAAAGCTGCTCAGTAATTCGAGGAAAACCTCAATTCCTGTGGTATCCCTGCAGCAGACTACAGTCATAGTGAAGGAGATGCCATTGTAAAAAATTTTTGAGAAGCTGAAAAAATACAAAAGTATTCCTGTACACTGAAATACAAACATCTAACACCATTCAGCTTCTTATTTCTGGCTTCTGTTCCACTGTGTAATTCTAACCCATTATCTTGGACAGGCTCCACTCCCAGCAACCCTCACCAGGACCTGTTGAGGGCGGCAAGTGAAATGCAGACAGTGTGCAACTCTCTGTGCATTGCAGTGAGGGGTACAGCTCCTTCCTCACCCCCTGGCCCTGGACTCCTTGGGCAGACTGAAACGCAGCAGGGAGTTTAACAGGAAGCTGCACAGGTGCACCAACCCACCTGTGAAGAAATGGGAAGATACAAGCTGGAAGTGATTAATGTCAGTATGTTTGGCTGATTTGAACAGAACAAGGAGCCGCTGTTCTCCTCACAATCTCTGTAAAAGCACTAGGGGTTTTAGGACTAAAGTAACCTGCAGTGTTGTATATTTCATCTCCTATTTTTGAGACTTCCACTTTTTCCTAACTCTCTGTTCTTCACCTTTTTGGAGGCTCTATATATTCACAACTTGCAATACTGCAGCAATGAGCAGAACTAGAGTTTACAGAACTGGCCTACTACCCTAACGAGGGAGAAAATAATTTGGGCCAGCCTGCTGCAGTCATCCAGGTGTAACGATGATACAAGCACATGTCTTGAGATGTGGAAACACCACACTGCCTGCACAGCAGTTCAGTGGTGGCCAGGCAAGTCAGCCTAATAAAAACAGCTTTAGCTCCACAAATAAATACGCAATGTAGGCGACATGATGCCTGCAGGTGAGCCAAACTGTGAGAAAGGCTGTCCAGCCATTTAGCAGAGAAAACTTGTTTCTTCTTGTTACATTTAGCCCCACATTAGTCTGACTTAGTACTGGTTTATAGGAAGTTTAAGTAAAGAATGATGAGACATCCATGTTTTCTTTCTTGTAAGCAATAATATAATACAAGGGGAAAAAAATTGCAACACAACTTTAAAGGTCCTACAGAACAGCAAGAAAAGTTTCAAACTGTGCTTCATGTCTGTTATCTAGTGACATTTCTATGCTTCCCAAGATTGAGTTTCCATTATTTCATAAAAGGAATCACATAAATCTATTATCACAGAAAGAACAGCAAAACTCTTGTCATTGTTCTGTTTCCTTAGTTTTCACATGTTGATCAAAATGCATTTTAATGGTTTTAATTTAAATGTAAGCCGCTAGGTTTTTAAAGTCAGATTGTTGTTGATGTTTTTAGTCTGAGAATAACAAAATATCATTATCACAAAGCAGTAAAAATCCCCTGAATACTTAAAGGACTTAAGTTGAATTAGTTATTCTGCAGAGTAAGAACATGATTTACAAAGAGATTAACTAGGCACTGTTCTAAGAAGCAAGAATGAAAACTTAATATATAATGCCAAGCAGTCTGCTCTGGTTTCTAAATAAAAAAAGAACATAAAACAGAGACACAACCTTAGATAATTATATACAACCACCTAAACATTACTACAATGTAAACATAATTTAAAAAGAAAATCTTCATCTAATGAATTTATCAACATTGTATTTAAAATATTAAATTTCCAGTTTCTTCCAGGTAACTTCTCTTACTCTAAGAATGCTAGTTTTATGAGGCTGTTTAGCATTTGTAAAATTTATCTCCTATGAATGAACACAGAAGGATTTACTGCAATGTGTAATTTTTGTTAGCAGGTGTATTTTGCTCCTGGTGGTTCATCTCAAGAAAAGTATCACAAGCCTTTAGAAATATCAGCAAGTATCTTTTATGGCAATTTCAATTTTAGATCTGAATAAAATATACATCAAAATCTTTTAGAAATTGGATTGGGAAGGAAAAATAAAGCTAATGCTAAATAGATCTGTTGTGTATTAATTTTGAATGAACTAGGCCCTCTCAGTTTACAGACCACTTTACATGTCAAAGACATTATTAGGATCAAAAGAAATGTAACTATTAACAGTGCACCCTAAGTGTTCCAAATCTGAGCTTCAGAGAACTTTGCAGACAGAAATCTGAATGCCATGAAGTACAGAGCAGAATAGAAGCCAAGCCAAACTAAAATACACATTTTCTTCAGAGGAATGTTCAATTCTAGGCTGGCGCATTTTTAAGTTCAAGATTCTAACTTTGCATCACCATCTTAAACGATTTCTGGGTTTGCACAGCTAGATGAAGACTGCCACTTGCAGGCTGCATGAGAGGAAAGTGATGTTTCTCAACCATACACAGTTAGCTTTGACTGTAGAGCAGTCAGCTCATGCCTGCAGCTCCTCGTTGTAGAGATCTGCCCATTGTGTGTCCATTCCTCTGAAGCAATACTGTACAGTTCAGTACTGCTGTTGAGGCAGTAACACCATACATGTGACTGCTTCTGTCACAGTCAAAACTACACAGTAGGCTTCATCCATGGCCTCACACACCCCAGAAATCCCTGAAGTATGACCACTGCTAAGCCATCAAAACATTCGACAGCCAAAGCTCAAAAATTCAGGTTTTGGTTGGATATTCTTTAAATATATCAATCAAAACAGTTAAAACGTGGGAACTTTGGACTAAATAACCATCACCTTTATGGCAGCACTGACCTTAACAGTAATGTACTGAATTTAATTTTAACCAGAATCACTCATCTTCCTCTTCTTAAAGTGCACTTCTGTAAAAACTGAAAATCTACAGCAGACTCAAGTTTGATAATTGTTTCCAATACCAGCTTCATAATAGCACAGCACAAAGCTTACTCTCACAATGCTTACTGACTGGAGAACAAATTGAAGATGTGAGGTTTTTCCTGGGGAAAAACCAACTTGAAACAAAATAAACCCAGTTTCCTGTATGAAACACACGGAAAACAAAGTGGAGTGTACTATAAGAAAGTTGCCTACACACTGGGAGCACAATAGAATTTATACAGATTTATACGCTGTGCTCTAGTTAGAAATGCATCCTTGCTCAGATATCTAAAGGATAAATGTTATCCTTAGATTTCTGTGTAAACCCACATAACCATTTAAGGCTTTGCCTCCTTCCTGGATTGATTATTGTACAGTTAACAGAAAGAGTTTCACCTCTTGTCCTTTGCCCAGGGAGAATATTGACTCTCCTGTCTTTATCTCCAGTGTATAAGAAGTCACTGAACAGTTTTCAGAGCAGCGTTGCTTAAAGCTACTGAAGCAAGATGAAACTCACTCCAGCAGACTGAACTGAGTATCCAAACACCGTAAAGAAGATGAACTTCCAGTTAGAAAGTTAAGTCAAATCTTATCAGACAGAGCACAACTCCTTTTACTCAGCTGAAGAAATGTTCCCCAACCATATTGACTGGCCATCCTATTCAGAAGAGGTGAAGCAGTGGACATGCTCCTTGGCATCATGCTGGTTACTGAAGTGACCAAACACACAGAGCTCAATAGAGAGAGTAGTTTGGAAGGAAACACCACCACACAAAAATGAAATCTGTTAGCTGTCAACAAGAACAGAACAAACTGAGGGGCTGGGATTGTTTCACATGGCAACAGCAATGAGCATGAACTGGATATGCAGGAAAGAAAATGACACAATAGAAATTTCCCTAGTCATTTTATATACAGCCCCGTCTCTCTGTACACAATCTTGGGTGATGAACACAAGAAAGCTGAAGGGGCATCAGAGTGGATATGAGTTTCTCTTTCCTTGACATGCCTCCACTTGCCAAACATAGCAGCACTTCTGCTTATCACTGCTCATTAGTGCCCTCTGTTGCATCTGATGAACACTTGTCTGTTTTCTTTGATCTCCTCTGCAGCTGCTCTTGCTCTTTCTTTCGAAGCTTTTCCCTTTGCTTTTCCATTTTCTCTTGAGCTTTGCGAGCCTTCTCCAAGGATGCTTTCATTTCCTTTAGCTTCCTTTTAATGATTGCTCTGTCCTGGGAAGATGTCATACCAAGAGCCTGAGGTGGGGAAAACAAAATTTAAAAGAATTTCTTAAGGTTTAATCTATCACGTTTTGGTTTACTATTGTAGTAATAATTCTCCTTAGAAGACTGTAACAACAAAGTGCATCTGTCACAAACTCAGATACGTCACTGATGTGCAAGTACTACACTTCATGCTTTCCACTTCTAGAATATTAAAGAATGAGATCCCATTGCCACCATCAATGTTGATTTCATTGATCAAATAAGGCAAATAAACTATTTTCTGGAAATCATTTAAATCCACACAGAACAAGACTTCCAAATTCTCACTGCTATGTCTTAGACAAAAGTTCACCTGCAGTCTTCTAAGACACTTATAGTTAGTGAAGTGCCACTAAAAAATTCAGAAGGGAAACAGCAAACTTGGAGTTTCAGATCTACTGAGCTTCCTGCAACTCCATCCTGTATTTGTGACTGAAGTAGGCTCATATTTTTACTACAAGAAACAATGCATACTTTATACATCAAAACTTTATTTAGTTCTAACATACAACAACTGGCATCAGCTTATGCCTCCCATACCCCGTTAATCCACTATTCCCTTGCTACTTCTGACATATGTCTATCCACTGTCTTCTCAGAATTGCCCTTTCACAAAACAGAGCTGGATGAGAAATACGTGCATGCAAATACCACTTTCACACACTGCTGTATGATTTGCACATGCAAATATGGGTACATTATATGCACCAAGAATTTTCACAAAGCAAATGCCTTGCGTATCTGAAGCTTCTGAATCCAAGTGCATATGGGAATTTCTTAAAGTGTTGCTGTGGCTTTTTACTTTCTGTTTATTATTCTGGCCTATCATGACTCCAAGCATAAGGATTTGCTGCTTTCTGGACAAATTCTTACTGCCTTTGAGATGATGTAAATGACAAAAAATACTATAGTTAATCTTGAAGCCCAGTCAGTTAATTACCTTGAGCTTACTGCCATCCAGCTGAAGGAGATGCTCCCCATTAATGTTCTGGGCATTGAATTCAGAAACATACTGTTCAAGGTTCAGGCTCATCAGCCAGTGGGAAACCTGCTGCACACTCCACTCGTGAACAGCACGACTCTGACACTGACTGTGCTTCGGAGATTGTCCATCATCAAGGATCTGCAACAAAAATATTCCACATTATTATTAGAAGGTACACAGATAAGTAACAACAATATTCTGCACAAACTGCCAGCATCAGAGCACAGGTATCTGGACTATCTCTGCACTACAATAATAACGATTTCACACTGCTATATTACATCTCTATCTAACCAGACAACTAAAAATGAGTACAAGGTACCCAAAAAGTCTTTTATCTATAGAATCATAGAAGGAAAAGGAACCGACATTCCTTTTAACCCAAGCAGGGACTGCAATGGCCAGGTGGCACAATTCAAACCATGTATGCTCCCATTCCCTCACAAGATTTTTTTCCTTCAAATTAGCAGGTTTCTAAAGGATGCAATGAACTGCGCATTCCACTTCCTGGAATCATTCAGAGATCCTTATTACTTGTTTAAGCTATTGAAAAAAAATCAGGGGAAAATAAAACCCTCAGAAAACCACTCTAGAGTTCAAATGATGATATCAAACAGCCAGTGAGAATGATACTGTCTATGGAAGAAGACTTAGGAGATGACACAGAGGAGTGGTACGGAACACACAGTGATCCCACAGCCCTGGCCCTGTTCTCACCCTGTTGTGCTGCTATGGGTGAGAGCACAAATCCCACCAAAAAGGGCAAGTGTGGCATCAACTGCTGGAGCAAACCCAGGTCCCTGCTCTGCCACTTTATTCCACCCACGGGTATGCCAGTGGGGCCTGAAACAAAAGCTATTCTGTCCTGGCTGTAGTCAGCAAAGCAGCTGCTACAGGCTGCAGCAGCTGTCGGCTGTTAGAGAAGCTTTTACATTAGCTGAGATGATGATGGGAGCTTTCTCAGCTTCTGGCTGTCCAGTTGTCAGGGCTGGACACTTTAATTTTCTTCTCCTATTGCCAGCACGAGCTCAGCAAAGCTGATGCCTGGTCTGGTAGATTTGCTTTGACACTGACCCTCCTGCTTCCAGCATACCACAAAATGTGCAGTTTGCTGTGGCCTTGAAAACTCTCAGCAACAAGGAGAGGGCAACTCAAGACAAGGAAAGAGGAACCAGTGACATCTGTGTGTTCTGTGCCAACAAGGGTGTTTGCCACACAACACCACAAGACAAGAAATGTGACTGCAGAAGAGACAGTACATGGCCACGTGACGGTCACACGATTCACCACAACAGCACACTAGTATCTCACCTCATCATCAATCATATCCAGGCTCTGGAGTGAGGGAGCAACAAAGAAATGGGAAAGAAAAGCATTATAGAAATGAAATACCGAACATGTAACAGCATGTAAAAGTTCAGGCAACGGCAGCACCAAGATTTGCAAACAGATATGGTTAATTAAAACAAACAAGATTTCTTTTAAAAGAATTATTTCCAGGAGCAAAGAGGTTATGTTGAAAGCTCAGCACACACATGATTTGGCAGCTAACACTGCATCAATGAAATCCCTTTGGAGTTCCTGATCTTGATACCCTAGAACTGGTGGGAAATCTCTGATGGCTCCAATTTCCAAGAGCAAAAGCTCCTTAACTAGAGGAGAATCGACTGCAAGAACTGGGTTCCCTACCCACCCTTCCGTCTTTTCATCTTCTTTAAATGCTGATGGGGCTCCCAGGGAAGCCAGAGTGAAGGAGTGCTCACAGCAATGCACTGAGGAGCAGCACAGCCTTCTCCCTGCCCAGGGTGGCTAGGGAGGTTTCCAGGGCAGCTCTTGCAGAACACGCTGCCTTATCTGGAGGCAGCAATTTGGCACACAGCAGAGGATGGAGAAAACACATTCATTTTTATGGACCTGCTCAGGCTTCGTATTTTAGAAGTGATAAAGTAGAAAGTTGAACACACAAAATGAAAGGATTTTCAAGCTTTTAATTCAATACCACTCGGAACAGGACATTGCTACAATCAAATACATAATATAAGGGGAATTAAACATGGTAAGATAATGAAACGTTCTCAAGATAGTACTAACACTAAATAAAGCACAAGTGATGACTTTGCTATTTTCAGTAATTCACAGCATATGCAGACCTCTGTGCTGTCTCCTCTTGTTATAAATTCTTGCCCTTAGTTACCTGCAGTAAAAGCAATCTCAAAACAATGGCTGGGTTTGTGGACTTGCAGTTTGGCAAATAGAGTTGCACAGAATAGCTCTCATCTTTAAATCCAAATAAACCATGCAGGCAGTAATAAAAAAACCTACCTATCATTAAAACCACAGAAAAAAAGGATACAGAAGGTATAGATATTTCAAGTTCCCCTCTCTAGTAAAAACAATTTGGCTCAAATCTCACATGAAAATCTGAAGTTCTTATGGAGTGTTTGTAAAAGAACAAATGCACAAGTTTCCTGACTCCACAGGATGTGCTGCCAGCTACTGTCAAATCATACAACCTCACCCACAACTGAGTTACAAAACTAGAATCTTAAGAAGAGTATTTTCAATACATTATACTCAGCTCAAATATGTCACCAATTTACAGGGTTAGGAATGCCTTTTTACTTTATCACTGTATGAAGAACTCTGGTTTGGAGTAATTGACTTCAAATCCACTGTGCAAAGCAAGCACAAAGAATGCAGAGTGGATGAAGACATACATGTTATAATCTATACACGTACATTCAGGTACAGTAGCACACAATTACTGCATGTACAGGTCATTCTACCAGGGTAAAAACTAGGGTAGGTGAAGGCGCCTTACATCTCAACTACATTTACCAAACTGTACTGTATGTTTGGTATATCAAAACTCTCTCAGGCCTAGTTTAGTGTATTTATATCTATATCCATATGTACATATTTAGAAAAAATGTATTGGCATGTGTGAGGATGTAGCATCTCTTAGGACACTGACTGCATTCCACCTCCCTACGACAGTACCACAGGGCATTATTTTAAGTCATTATTATATGAACAAGAAAAATCTTAATTTAGAAACCAAGATTAATTTCCCTCTCCAATCCTACTGCCTAAAACCTTTCCTTTATTATTCGAGTAATCAAGCAGGATTCCATAGGAAAAAGCTAACAACTATTTCCCAAATTAAACAATTTCATCCACATACCTCATCTGATGACAGTGCTAAGGAGTGCGAGAAGCCTGGTGTTTTAGGTTCTGCTCCTAAACCACTCAAGTCAGCTGAACTTGTGCTGCTGGGACTGAAATCATCATTGAATGTGAAATTCTGTGGAGAAAAAGAGGAGAAAGAATGAACAAATTATTGTCTAGGTGCATCTAAAAAGGAAATTTGCTTTCTGTCTTCCATGTTGGCATAGCTCAGGAGTGATTTCAATCATTTACCAAACCAAAACCAATCACAATACACATGAGGAAGTCTAATGTTTTATAGTGTTACTATTTATAGAATGCACAGTATTTTTACCACTCTGTACCTCATGAGACACTTTTGCCAGCTTAATGCCTCAATGAATAATAAAAGTGTCTAAAAGCAATTTCCAGACTCTTAAGATGCTGGCTCCCATCCTGGAGCTAAATTACTGCTTCTGCAGGTTTATCACTAGCATTTACTGTCCTCCAAATATTTAGGCGAAGCGTAGCACAGGCAGTAGCACAAAGAAGAGGACAGAGAATTAATGAACAGAGAAAAGTGAAAACTCCTATTGAAAGAGCAAGGAGAATATCCTGTGAATCCACTTCTGAGTCCCAAATAATCTCCTTGAAAAGTGAAAGCATCCTCCCTCTTTGCCTATGCCTTTAGAAAAAAACCTGAAACTGAAAGTAAAAAATACCTTTGGACATTGAATATTATTTACTGAACTAATAACCATAAAACAATCCCTTTTTTTTCTTAACAATGCAATAAGACACATCACATCTTAGAGCAAATAATAGCAAAAGTAGGCACATATTTTTCAGGAATACAACAAAATCACCATTAGAGTAAGACAAAAATTAACACGTATTTCACACTAGAGGAAGAACAATGAAAAAACCAAAATATATAAAAAATTAAGAACACCATGATATTCCATTTAACTTGAATACACGCTTGACAATACAGAGACCTCTACTCTCTAACATCTAAATGAGTATTAAATCCAATTCATCTTTGACCTTTACTTTAGAAAGTGAAACAATAAAAACAACACAAAAAAAGTTATCCTTCTATCTGCTCCCCTCAAATACTTGACCTGTCTTTCCTGAAAACATGAAGACTTCCAAAAATATCGTGTTGGTCCTCTTAGTTTTGCTGGAAATCCAACTAAATACTGGTATTATGCTGTGCTTTGAAAGCCTGAATAGCAGTACGGAAACTCTTAAATTAAAGAGCCTGCAAACTTTACGGAGAACATAAGAATATTTTTGTGATTATTTTTCTCTCACCTACGTTTAGAATTCCTTTTCTGTTTTTCCCAGCTCTTTATAGAAAAGAAGAAAATCTGAGCAGCTTCCTTAGCTGCTTCCTTAGCCCACACAGCGTTCTTAGGCCAGGAGTTCAACAGCTCTACCTCCTGTTGTGTGAAGAACATATTTTTCTTTTTTAAGTACTCTGAGTTTTCTTTCACCTCTGTTTTGTGCAAGATTCAAGCTTTACAATGATTTTAAGCTTTTCAAATTTAATTTTCTACAGCAAACCCACAAGGTAGCCAAGGCCTGGTAATAATTATGATAGCCCCTCAGCCTCAACCTAACACTATCTAAAAGGATGTGCTTCTTTCCCCATTTGAAAACTATTTTTAAACAATGTTTGTTTAAACACATAAACAGAATTTAGGGGTCTAAAAATTTTTTTTGCCTTAAAAGAGAAGAGGTAAGCAAATAATTTCTGTTTGGAGATTTCACTGGTGGTCTTCTCTATCAGTCTGATTTAGACTGCTGTAAGCCTTGTGTTGCTCTCCCTGCCAGGTAACACAAGAACAGCTATGACCTTGCACAGCCTAGTGCACAGCAGAAGTAATGTATCCCCAGCTTTTGGCATCAGAAAAGTAAGAAATGCCTGCGGAAAATGCTATTATGAACATGCATTTAGTGGAAGAAGACAGAGAAATGAGATTTCTGATTCATATTCCTATAGAAAGTTGAGAACCATACCTGCTTCTTTTTACTAGACCAATATAAAAAATCAACTGCTATAAGTCATAAGAAGTTACAGGTAAAGCAATATTTTCCAGAAGTGGAAACAAACATGAAAAAGCTAAGTATATTACCATAAATAAGGGTTATTTAAGGAATTGTCATGCTGAAACATTCATGCACATAGAAAGGAATCACACAGATGTATTAAATTGCAATAGTTCATATTTACAGTTCAAGCATCTTCATACAAAGAATTAAATCCAACATCCAGCATGCATGACAAACAGATTTCATTACTGGGGGCAAAAAGGCAGATGACTGACAGCATACAGCATTTCTTCACTCGCAAACACCTCATTTAAACATGGGTATTCCCACTACCAGTCCTGAAAAATGAAGAAAAGATCTATAACTGAATACACAAATCTAGCATTTGTTCAGTGGATCCAAATGCTGATTTCCACTGGCACCACTTGCTTTTGTTACAGTGCAGCACACCACAGTTAGTTTACTGGAATAATGTACATTAAGACAGAGTAAGAAAGGTAGAACAGGGAATGGTACAATGACAGAGATGTTCTGTTTGGATGGGCTGTTACCGTACAATGAACACCATGCACTGTTTATTGTAGTAGTCACATATTGGCCTGTTCTTTTTTCCAGAATCACAAAGCCAATTATGCTACTCAACACAGTGGGAATAAGGTAGTTTTTATTTTCTACCTTTGACCCTTTTTTAGCTGGGCTTAAATTTTCAGAGGAAGGTTCAGTTGAGCTGGTAGGCGACGGCAGGTTGCTGGAAGAATTGGATCCCTTGCCACTCTCTCCATACCATGCAAATGGCACACAGTGTGGGAGAGAGGAGGATCGCTCTGCTAAAGATTTAGTGTTTGCTGATTTCTGCAGCATCTCTCTGACAGTCCTGTTTAAGAGAAAGGAGCAGGAATATGCATTAGATTATAAAAGAAAGGGAAACAAAATGCCACAGAGGCAGTTAATTGTAAAAAGTGACATTCCCTGTAGCTGTGACTAAAGAACAGAGGGGCATGCAGCTGGTAGGGGCATGCCTAACATCTCTCTTTCAGCAAAAGAAAAAAAGCGTGTTCTTTTGATTCTTTTTCTAACTCAAGCTTTCTTAAGACAACATACACCCAGAAAATGGAGACAGATGCCAGCTGAAAATGCCTATACTCCCACCATTCAGATGAGAACCAGCTCCTGTGAAGAAGCCACATGTTGTGTTTGTACATTTCTGAGCCCCAGTGGCTTCTCAGCATGATTAAATCATTAGACTCAGCTCTGACCCAAGCGGGCCCTGGTTCCCAGAAGATCTGGTTTGGATTTTGAGCACAGGCAGAATGAATCAGATGCATCTGTATCCATCTATGGAGATGTTCCTTTGTTACAACAGCTACATACTCACAAAGTACTATTATCTTGCTTTTAAATTAATCAAAAATTAAAAATATTGATATAGAAAAATGAAAGAAACACCTATGGGACTCCATTAGATTCTCTCTTTGTAATAAGAAAGATTGGTGTAATCAAGGCAAAGGTAACTCTTATAAACAAAAATGCCTAAATTTTATTTCCTAAATATATCATTACTGCAGTATGTAAATTAATAATAATTATGCAAAGTGTCTGCCTCCAAGAATTTACGCATATGTCATAGAATCATATTATTTACATCAACATATATATTACTGTTTCAGAGCATTACAATCCCACTGCTTTTAGCAGCCATGTGTAAATGGGATGTAGGTAAATCTCCCTCAGCATTTACCCTCTGGACAGCTTCTAAATCATTATTAACATAACCACTATACCACGTATTTTGTGAATTCTCTTTTCTGTATGGATGAAAGTGAGGCTGTCAAAGGAAACCCACCTATGGAAGCAAAAGGACAATCCTACTCCATTTAGCAACTAAAGAAAGGTGGATCTGACCTTTCTATCTAACTAGGTCTATATGACTCAGTCCTTTACTTCCCTCTCATCCTCTAATCTTGCTTTAACATAGAACGTAAACACAAATGTTGTTGCCTAAATCACCTAACTTCAGGCAGGGAAGTACATGCTCCTTACTTAAATGGGGTATTTTTTCATATCTGTAGCATTAGTGGTAGTTTCAGGAAAGAATTTGGGATTTTCTTTACACATCCTGAGCGCTACTTTCTGGAAGTGGCAAAAAAATGCATGCAACACTATTCTGACAACACGATTAATTCTGCATCAATCAGCTGCTGTAATGGACATAATTATAACTGGATGCTGTCTTTTCATCATCTTCCTTCTTTCAAAGAGCTTATACAGCTTTGGACTTATAGAGAAAAAACTTCTTCTGAAGCAAGTTCTTTGGAGTTATTTACAAAAGAAGTGGCAATGGCTGTTTAAATAGACTGAAACAGTTACACTCCAATTAACAGAGGTTGAGTAAGAATGACAATGCTCACAAATTTCAACTTTGAAAACAGTATTAAACTCTACTTTTAGCAACTGTAATTGGGATATTGAACTGTATTAAATATTAAGAGACAACACAAAGAACTAATTTACCATATGGACTAATAAGCAACTGATCTCTACACTGAGAATTGCTCTCTCTAAGGAAGGCACCTGTGAGATCTCACAAACATCTGCAACATCCTGTGCTGGCATAAGGGTCATTCAAGTTCTTACAAACAAGTATACATTCATTTCCCCCACCCTGTGGCTTGGTATCTAAACACTGCATGATGCCTAACTCCCTGCTAAGGGTATGAGCTGCCTCACAGCCACATGAAGTGCAGAGATATGGCTTTAAGAAACCTCTCCCTGTCACTAGGGAAACCCAGCAGTGAGTAGCACTGACTCCATGTCAGCTGCAAGCAGATGCACTGGGACAGGTTTTCTGACACCAGCAGAGAGGTGATGACTGCTGCCTAGGATCACTGAAGATCCTGCCAGATATTTGCAGAATACAAATGTACAAATGTATACTGAGACAGAACATTGCACTTCAGCACAGAGTGCCTCAGGGAATAAGGAAGGTTTCTTTTGCTTTTCTGATTTTATGGAGCTACACAATGTACTTGTCACTGGGTCTCCATATACCAGACTGTCAGTAGAACTGCACAAATGGCTACATACTGATTTTCCACCACAAAGTTTTTTTGAATTGCATTCAAACTTTGCTTTCTTCCAATAGCTCTTTCATCATGTAGGCTTTTGGCATTGCTTTATGTGCAGTGTTTTAGAGTCGCTATGTCCTTTCTAGATTTTTAGAACATATTAAGTTTGCTTAGCCCTCCTGACTTTATTTTGTCTTTCATACCTGGAACCAGGTATTATGCTGTGATCTCATCAGACTCACAGGTATGTAAGGAGAGACCTTCAGTAAAAATCTACACCAACTTTTGCAGAGAAGATTGCCTCCTGTCGCTGTGAACATTCATCTATTTGTTCAGAGTTCTGATGCTGGTGATGTTGTCTCATCAGATCTCACATGGAATTCACAATTCCTAGCCTGAAGTTGTTGATGCGACATGCAGTCAGCATTTTTCAAATTAGGATGTTTATTTTCAGGAAAAAAACCCTTCTGAAAGCATTCCTAGTGTGGGTGCTGCAAAGCTGCACTGAACAGCTGCTGCTCAACCTCACTCTGAGGGCTTAAAAAAAAGTGGAATTGTGTCAAGGTTTCTGGTTCATGGATATTATTAACTGACTGGGTGCATCTTACAGGGCTGCTCTGAAAATCTATTTCTGCAAATCCCATTAGTGGACACAACAGCAGCAGTGATCAAG
Organism: Acrocephalus scirpaceus scirpaceus; assembly: GCA_910950805.1. Classification (NCBI taxonomy): domain Eukaryota; kingdom Metazoa; phylum Chordata; class Aves; order Passeriformes; family Sylviidae; genus Acrocephalus; species Acrocephalus scirpaceus. Next base: position 128,939,234 of record OU383773.1, read on the forward strand.
TTGGACTTGATGATCCTTGTAAGTCACTGCCAGATGGAGAAATTCTATGATTCTATGACATTATAAACCTCCAAGTATCTTTAGATTATATGTTTGTCTTATGTGAGCCAAGGAATCTAGGTTTGTAAGCTCAGGTTATCTCAAAGCTTAACACTTATTTATGAAGTCAGTGGGACTGTTAATATTCCATCTGCTAGGATGATTAGGTTTTTCCAATGTTTCTGAAACAATTTCTCACATCCTCAGTCTCTGACCCATACCTACTGCCAGAGGTCACCCTAATAGCTTCTTTCTCTTTCCGCTTCTTGCCCTTGCTTGAACTCCTTCTCAAGGGAGCCCTATAAGAATATTGAAAACATCAGGAAACACCCTTGACATTTTACTTTCAATCCTTTTAATGAAGAAGAAAAAGTATTTTAAATAACAAAATGCTTACCCGAGATCTGCAAGTTTTCGCTTTAGTTTTTCTGTATGCCCTATAGTAGGGCTAGCTGTTCTTGCTGCCTGAGCACTTGTGGCACCATCTAGGATACATTTGTACATGGAAGAATGTACATTATTAATTTTAGTTGGTACTTTCCATCCAGAACACTTTGCGTATCTTTTGTAATTAGATACCCAAACATGTACATGTGTGTGAGTACACAATTTAATTAGGGGAATTCTTATTTTTAGTAAGGTGGTGTGAACAGGAATAAAATGAAATAATTTCAGAATTCAAAAACAGACAAGAATCTTATTTCAATTAAAGAAAATAAGAAGTTAATATTGAGTTTTAATGAATATGTAATAATTGAATAAATATATGTAATGAAATAAAGTATTTATAAGCAAACATTCCAGTGAATCCATTTTTAAACTCAGCAGTAGTTTGCTTACATTTATTTTTTTCAAAATTCATTTGGTATGTAAGCTTTACTTCCAAAATGACTACTAATATTCTTTCTTCAATTTTGCAGCAAATTTACCTTTCAAGATGTACATGCTATGAAATAGTTAATCAGTTTAGCCTGAACATCTTTGTTAACATGTAACCTAAAATCTAACAATTCTGAATTAAAAAACAAACAACAACCTCCCCCAAAACCTAAAAGTAGCTTCATTATTAAATTTGCCCTGAGCCATCTATCAATTTTTGATCTCTTCTACAAATGCTATTAAATCCTAAAGAGGAAACAGGCTGCAGAACCTATAAAGCTAAAACAATGAATCTGAGTCTGGCAAACATCCTGTGAAATCTATATGGAAGCTAAAAGAAAACACACAGTAGTTTAAAAATTCAGACACAGTGACTCTTGACCATAAAGAGTGTTCCCGAATACCCTAGAGGAAGCAAATGAAGGTCAGTCATTCATGTCACTTGTGGTTTGGTGGCTTTTGCAATGTGACCTCAGACATACACAACTTTTAACTGGAAGCACAGATGGGTTTGTGGATTTCTCCTAGTGTTGCTGACTTAAATTGAACCCTCAAAATTAACCCAAAGTACCACAGCACTATCACAGGACAGTCAACTCTGTGTATAGAACTTTGTGCATTGATTTGTAGATAATATCTACCCAAGTTTTCATCTGAGCAAAAAATTTCATGTGCAATTAATTGGCTCTTAGGTCCTTTGAAAAGTAGGAAAATAGGCATTTTGCAATACTCACACTAAAAGCCATACTATTTCCACCAACACAAGTCCTTCTGTTAAAAAAATTTTTTTTCAAGAACAACTATCAAGCAATCTCATTTGAAAAACACAAACAAAAGAAAGTAATGAGAAGAATGACAAGAGCAAGACGAAGTGTCTGAAGACGAAATCCATTCCCCAAGGAGGTAGAGGAGAACTTTAGGCAATACACACTCTGCACCCACCCTACACTGTGCATACTTCTTTCCTGTTTCCTCTTACAGTTCCTCTTTCACCTTTAATGCACACTTCTCATTTAGCCACTGCCAAAACTGTCACAAGAATTAAAACTTGCAACATTTGTTTTCACACTAGCTATTCCCAGGCAAGTGGGGCTTCAGGGCAAGGGACAGTGGGTTTTTTTTGAGAAACTTCTTAATGACAGTCAAGAAATTATAAAGTACAGTGGTTTTGTGTTGGGCAAATAATTAAAGCATTTAGTAAATGGAAGTTTTGCTGCTGTAGTAGAAAAAAATAGCCTGGAGAGCTCAGCTGGAATACACAGCAGCTACTTGGAATGGCAAATTTCTGTTCAAGCTCTTACATCCCTATGATCCCCTTTCCACACAGCTGGGGCCAGCCAGGGCCCTTTAAATAATGATGACTTGCTGAGGAAAACATTTGTGCTGGCTATGGGACATAGTGGAGAATGGACAGGGCAGGTCCCAAATCCAGCTTCAGTGGCAGTGTGGATCTGAATCTCCAGGGTCTTGCATGCAGGGAAGTACTCAATGCTTGCACATGGCAGTGACCAAGAACCAGAGCCACAGGTGCCCTGCCTGGGCAGGAGGGGACTTTGGCCACCCTGGATCAGTGCATCTTCCCCAGCTCCTTGCAGTCCTTCAGAGAAGGTAAGGGAAAACTGCTTTCTCAGAAAAAATCACAGAGAAGCTGTTTAACCCACCACCTCCAGCCCCCAGCTGAAAGCTGCAGGAATGTGTGGCTGATGGATGTGGAAGACACTGGACCTCAGTCCCCTGCCCACGGTCACAAAGCACTCGGAGCAGCCTCGCATCAGTGAGCACTGCCCACCGCAGTCACCTCGCTGCCTCATCAAAGGATGACGCTGTTGCACAAAGAAGGCAGAACTGAAGAAAATAAAGTCATCACATAGATATGATAAAGCTGTGCTTATAAGCTCATCATTTTGCAATGAAACTAATCTTGTGCCGCTTCAGTCTTTTCCACAACACTGCAGGATCTCACAAGAAGGCGACAAATGTCAGCTTGCTAATGTTCACTTCTGCTACAGAGAGACTAACCCATGCTGATGTGTGTGTCCAAAGAGCAGTTCTCTTTCCATCTGTAAAAAACCCCACCTGAACACAAGAAACAAATGCAATGCCTCTTTTTATTTTCTGAGCTGTATGAGTTTAACAGCTGAATTAACAATCATTTAAAATAGAATAGCTGCAACACTTGTTGCCAAACAACTGCTCTAGTATGTTTCTTTTCTTTGTAGGACTTATTAAATACAATTTTTTTCCACTTGAAATTATATTGCTCTGATTAATTCTAATGTATTACTCAGCAGAATTGGACACACCCAAAAGTATCCATTGTTTACTTAACGGTCGCAGGAGGAAAGCATGACAGCAATATTTAGACAGAGATTGTTTTTCAAGCCAAAAATGGAAAGAGTGACACAATGGAATGCAATACCTTATTCCTTGCACTACAAGGTTAGTTTCCAGTAATTTTTTATCAAGGTATTTTTCACATATCAGTTGGAAAAGGAGGATTTAGGAATTCCCTGACATACCAATCACACATTCAAGCTGAGTTTGTAAAGTCACAATCTTATGCTTACATGCTTATTTTTACTTGCAAAACTCAACTATTGAATTTAACTTGGAATCCTTAACAATTTAATGTAGTTACAACTACCAGTTTCAGAACTCATGTAAAAATGCTTGCAATATATTAACCTATCCTAAATTCAGTAAAGGTTTGTTACATTGTCTATTATGAACTTGTGTGAAAGCCCTGTATCAAGACAAAAAACCCCACAGGCTTTAAATCAGTAGCAAGTCTTTTCAGACACAAGCTGAAGTCTGTTATGAACCTATCTAGACCTTCTCCTGCAGCCCTCACTTATGAACGATTTTTCATTATGTATTTTAGCTTATGTGACAGTTTGAGAATGCAAGGTGCATTGCTAAGAATGCTGAAGTGGTGTCAAATGCTAATTCTGACTTTGAAATGCATCTGAAAAGGACAGCTCAGTATTATCTGACATATCATATTGTTAATTCTTATAATAAACTGGTATCTGAGACATATAACTGAGCTACATACAATTGCATCCTGTTTTATCCATGTAGCATTTCAAGAATCTGAATTAATAACAATAAGGCAAATCTCCCCAAGAAATTACTTTATTTTTTTCTGTAAATGAAAAATCTCCAGACACTAACCTCTCAATAAACCTAGACTTTGCTGCTCTCAGCAATTAAAAGCTACAATATGTTGTTCTTGTTTTACACTCCTTTCCACACCTTCCAAAAAAATCATCTAGCAGTGCCAAAATCACATTATTTGAGTGAGCGCCCTGTGTTAAGCATGTTTCTAATATGGAGGTGTCCCAAGGTCAAACAACAATGCTTTAAAAAAACCCACAACACATAATTTTCTTAAAGGCAATTTCCCATTTTTTTTCTGTGAGTTCCAAGAAATCCAGAAAAAAAGAAAGCAAGCAGTTCCCTATCCCATTTTAAACTTTGTCCTTTTCTTATATTATCATACAGGGTCATTTTAAAATTTTTGACTTCCAGTTAGGCAAAAGAAATTACAAGATGATGACCTTCTAGTTGCTAAGGTACTACTGCACAACAAAAGGTTATAAAGTAAATAGCTGATAAGTGAGCAAAATGATGTATCAATTTATTGTAAAAGAAACAGTAATACCTTTATCCTGTAAAATATTCCTGCCAGCTGGCTGATGCAAAGGAGATGCTTCAGAGCTGTGCCCAGATTTTGAAGGAGAGGACAGTGGAGTGTCTCCCCGAGCATACGGGGAAAGGACACCTCCTTTGTGGTGCTGTTCTTCTTCTTGGTTTGCAGTTAGGTTGTCAAGTGAGATTGCTGCACTGCTAGCCACGGGGGAGAGGGAGGAAGCACCAGAATCTGATGCTGGTGAGGATGCTCTCATGCATAAGGGCAGTGGTGATTTTGAAATGTGCATGGGACTACTGTAACTGTGTGATGGCTGTTGGTATAAGAGATTATAAAGCAGGTTATACCACTTAGTAAGCAAACAGAGCAAGATTTACTTTGAACATGCAATTCTTTTATTCATTATTTAGCTTTCTATTTGTACGAAATGCTGTAGCAGTTCAAGGCGTTACCCTTTGATACCACACACAGTGTTGTTTATTTGCTTTCAGACGAAATCAGATTAGGACAAAACAATGAGCAAATATTGTATCAATTGTGGTAACAAATTAACAGATAGAGAAATGCACAACTCAAGCTCCTTTCACCTCCTGCATAAATGAAAAGACCCACTCTGCATTATAAAGCACATGTAAATCAAACAGACCAGGATTCCAGTTAAAACACAACAGAACCACAAAAACAGGTTTGCTGACTCAAAAGGAGACTGGACTTGCACATCACTCAAGGACATTCACAGCAGACTGGCCACAGAGGAATAAATATTGCCTGTGCTATAATGAAAGGATGAAGACAGAGGATGAAATGACTTACAGGGGCAATCTAGCACTCCACAGGAGTCCTGAAAGAGTGGGTAGAGTCCTTCTCACCTTTCGTTCCAGGCTGTCCTCCCCATCAGTTGAACTAATGCTGTCATACAGCCGCGTTCTGGAAGGCCTCTGCCGCTTGTTCTTCACTGAGAGCTGAGCTCGAGTCTTCAGTGCTTTGGAGTCCAGTCTCTCTGTTTCAGGAACTGCTTCATTGAAATCTGTATGAAAACATGATTTGTTTAACAGAAGGATCTCTCATTACATTTTCTGAGAAAAGGAACTGTTATACAAACAATTGCAAGTGCATGCATTTGCACAGAATCATAGAATCATTTGGGTTAGAAGACACATTATACTTGTACCTGGACCTTCACAATTCCTATAGTACCCCCAGAAAACGTTATTTGCATAAACAAGTTTATGTGTACAGATTCAGCAAGGGCATAGCAAAAAATCAACTGAAGACATTTAAGAATTCAAGTAACTTTACATTTAACTAAGTACTCCCACTGACCACATAAACCCAGCTGTACCAGCCCAGAAAGTAGATCCACTTAGACTCCTTCAGAGGGAGTTGCATGTGCTTGGCCTATAGAGATTTCTCCTCCACTAGGGCATAAACAACATTGTATGATACATGAAAAGTGGAGAAGTATTTAATATAAAAAAACCAGAACAATGAGACCACCTTACTTGTCTGGCTCCAAAGACACCTGATTCCTGAATGTCTCGTGAGCAAAGTATACTGAACACTTCCTATATGACTTGCCTCTACAGCTAAAACTAACATAGCTGTACTTGTCTTAGCTATCAACCATCTACTCAAATGAAATCTGATATTGCAGCAAACTTAACATCTTACAAAGCTGCAGTGACTAAGACTAAAACATTTTTAAAGGTGTTTTTTTGTATTTTATACTAGAAAAAGAACAAATTGTTACAGTTTTAACATTTTTTTCAACCCTCACAGTAAAAATCAAACCATAATCCATTAGATAAATTTACTTGTCTGCATACTGCATTCAGAATACACTAATTAATTAAAATCTGATCTTAGAGGTATTTTTGCTTTTCTCCTATGTGTAAGAGTTAAATTTTACCTCACGTGATACTACAGAATAATTAGCATTGCCTGACTTTCAAAGATGCTTCTGCCCTACGTGCTCCACAGGATAACTACACATTGTCATGGCTTGAACTGCTTGTATTTGTTCTTTCAGGTGTACACACTTCCATACATCCCTTCATTTCACTAGTGAAATTATGTAAACTATGAACATAGGACTGCAAATGGTATTCATAGAAGTTCTCATATGGGCCTTCTTAAAGGAAGAGACCATCTGGGCCTGGAGCTTCCTACTTCCTCCACCCCATCTTGGCCTGCTTTGTTGCAGTGGAGCTGGGCTGCTGTAAGATGGTCTCTGCCCCAGCCACATGTGCTGCCACCCCCAGCTCCAGCTCCCTCTTCTGCAGAGTGACAGGCCCTGAGACTGCCCAGCACCAACCCACAACCTCACATGATGCTGTAGTAATCTCCCAACCCACTGGAGAGTCTGGAAAATCTCTCCCATTAAAGTAATAGTTCTTATTTCACTCTCAGAGTCAGTGTAATGAGACTTTCTTTCATCAGACGTTCAATCACTTGACTCCAGCCTTCTTCCATCTGAACTATTTCAGTACCACTGTGAAGCAGGAAAGAGCTCGCCTGTACTCCCACTGTTTTTCCATTAGACAGGCTGGCAGAATCTAAAATCTCCTTCTGTGAACTGATGCATCCCTGGGTATCCAAAGACACACAGAATATAGAGCTACAAAGTGGCTTGAACGGGCACTTGCACAGAGATGTCAGTCTGAGAATGTCAAAAGTTGGCCTCAGCACTGAACTGTTTAGATTTCAAACCACTGACTCCTGCCAGTAAACAGCTTGATTGTCTACTGCAGACACAGCTCGTGATCACTACACCAGAAAGCTACAATGCACTTCTGGACTCTCAGAATAAACTATATATTTGTAAAGGAAACACAATCTGTAGTCTAGTATTCCCTGGCAAAGCAAAGGAAGAATTATGCGGGCCACAGTAGTTTTGATTTTCTCTTTTTAACTTCCACAGATGTTCCTGGCAGCCCCTTAAGCCCAGTGTGAGGTTATGTTACAGCCTCAGGAGTCGTGCAGTCTGGCAGAATGCTGAGCACGGCCAGAACACCAGGAGCGTCAGGAACAGTTTTGCTCAAATGTTTGCAACCATCAGGTTGCATCCATTGCTTCTTCCCAAGTCTCCTACCATGCAAGAATGTAATAAACACCTCAGATCAAACCGAAACAAAAACATACTTGATACAATTTTAATTAAAATATTGTACTTTTACATACCCTAATTTTTTGATGGAAGACAGATCTGCAAACCTCTGAATAAAATTCTGGGATGTGGCTGTCTACACGCAGTCCTACCCCAGGAACCTAATGCTTGATCAGGAAGCATGTGTTATACTTGCCAAACAGGAGCCAGAAAACAGACTGGAGCACCTGTGTGAATGTCACAAAGGCAGTGTGCACAACGCACAGCACCCAGAGGGACTCTACTCACTTCCAAAACATCATGGACAACACCCCTGCCCTTTATAGCTCTTCTGCAAACCTCCATGGGTTGATGGCATGTTCTTTTCTTAAAAGGTTTAAACGAGAGTGATACAGAGATGTAGGCTCTTTGCAGAGCAAGTATCACTACGTTAGAGTCTGACACAGACCTCAGAAACTGACACAGAATTTACTGGGAAAGGTATATGGAAGTCAAAGAGCGCTACAGCATATTTAAAGATATCCTTATTTTTAAAAAGGAGGGGTTTTTTTCTCTTGTTAAAATCACAAATGCAGCCTGGAATCTAAGGTCTAACTATGCTGCTTCTGCTTTCAAAGAATCATTGGTGATTACCTATTTTTCCTAGCAAATAATTTCTGTTTGTATTCATGTGGTTAAACGTGCATATTTAAATTCAGAGATCATCTAGTCTAACACTCAGAAATAAATAACACTGGTAACATTTCTCCAGGAAAACATTTTTGGAATGAAAAAGGCAGCTCTTTGAAAATTTTCATGCAAATGCATCGATTAGAAAACATAATTTTGAAGCACTGACATGCAGATTTTTAATGCTATATTAAGCACTTTCAACTTTTTAGAATGAATTTTACGATTTTTCTTTTTTTTTTAAATGTAGAAATTCCTGAATTTTAGCTCTTGAGCCATAGATGTGTGTTGACACTGTTACAACAGTACATGTAAGCATCATTTTTCTGAGTCAAGTGAAGAAAACATACTTTCTTCTCCTGAAACAAACTACTGAAATGATTTGTGTTAACAGCACTTCTAAGTATTAAATGTTTTATAACACTTACTGAGTCTCTGGCAGAAATACAGACTTTCTTGTCATCCAGCTTTTCTGAACTTCAGAAGTTTCATTAAAATTAACACTTGACAGAAAAAAACAGGTCTGTGAAGATTTGTGGAAGCCAATTGCACAAGGTCTGCATATCACCTAATACCATCTCAGCTCTTTTTTATACACATATTTTTAAACACATTGTTAAAAATGTAATTCATATTGATTTGAATATTGTTGGGGTTAACACATAAAATGACTGCTAAAATATCAGTTTCAATGAAACCCCTCTGAGCTTTTATTTCATGATGTATTGCTTCTTTTTCAACAGAGAAATAAATTATATGGCTTCTAGGAATCCTGGGCTGCATCAAAAGCAGGGCAGCCAGCAGGTCAAAGAAAGTGATTCTGCCCCTCTGCTCTCATGAGACCCCATCTGGAGTGCTGCATTCAGCTCTGGGACACCCAGCCTAAGAAGGACATGGAACTGTTGGATCAAGTCCAGAGGAAGACCATGATAAGGGGACTGGAGCACCTCTCCCATGAAGACAGGTTGAGAAGGTTGGAGCTGTTCAGCCTGGAAAATAAAAGGTTGTGCAGAGACCTCATAGCAACCTTCCAGCATCTGAAGGGGCCCACAGGGAAGCCAGAGAAGGGACTCTTTGGGAGGAACTGTAGCAACAGGACAAGGAGTAATGGCTCAAAGTGAAAGAAGGGACATTTAGGCTAGATATGTGGAAAGAATTCTTTACTGTGAGGGGTGTGAGACACTGGAACAGGCTGCCCGGAGAAGCTGTGGCAGTTCCATCCACGGAATTCTTCAACACCAGATTGGAGGCAGCTTTGAGCAACCTGGTCTAAAGGTGTCCCTGCCCATGGCAGGGGGATTGGAACTAAATGATCTTTAAAGTACTTCCAACTCAAACCATTCTAAGATTCTATGACTCATAGGAGTTATGGTTTGGTTCAAACAAACCTTGACTTAAGCCATCCAGGCAGGTCACTTGCTTAGTATCTAGATTTTCCACTGGATCTCCTCTAGAAACTTCTCCAAAAGATGTCTGCCTTTCAAAAATGTTGTTGTTATTGTTAACCTGGCTTCCATTTTGCTTCATGAGCCTGAAAACTTCTGCTTCCAAGTCTTGTATCTGAAAGAAATACAACACAGTATTACCAACAATATTCACCCCAACACACCCCTCCCCATTAGAAAAGTTATTTTTCCAGAATATCAGACAAAACTGTCTCATTCTTCCAATATAAGGGTAAATGCTACTCACACGAGCTTGTAAGCCTTGAACCTCTACAAGGTGTGCTTTCTCCAAATCTTCTATTTTCTTTCGTTCAGCTTCCTGGCGTTTGATGAAGTCAAGTTCTCTTAGGGAAAAAAAAAGTATTTGCTGTCATCAAAGCAATCAGAGTGAAACAAAAAATAAAATGTTTTGCTACTCATTGGAAAAATCTGTCCTTAGCAAATAATTTATCATTTACTTAGTAAGAACTATGAAACTGCAATCAGGACAAAACCCTAAGCAATTAGTCTAAGTGAATATGCTAGGCAATGATATAAAAATGGCAAGAGAAACTTATCTGGAAAAAAAAATCCCAGTTCTTACCAATAATCAAAACAGTTAAACTGGTTTCTTTTCCTAATCTGTGTTTACAACAAAAACAACGTAGCTTAGTTTACGCTGTTCTCTGTTGTAGGACACAGAGCAAAGTCTGTTTTACTAGAGTACGACTGTGCTCCTTCATAGAAAGGACAACCTGTACGTTTGCAGGTACAAACTGAATTTTCTAAAGGAAATCTCTTAGGTCAGTGAAGGAGTCTGAGGTATTTTAAAACAACTGACTAGATCTTTTACTAATATAAAGCAGAATGTCCATAGAAAGCTACCCAAATTCATTCTAGTGACTTGCCCGACCTCTTTTTATTTTGAATATCAAAGAAATTTGTGATAAGAAAGCACACAATATGCAAACTAGTTCTGGAACAGTCACAGAAATTCCAAGATAGATAGTGATATTTTGACAACCTAACCCCCTTTTTAATGGGACAGGATATTAATTTCTGCAATCCCAATTATCACTTGACATGGCTGTATGTCTTTGAGTTTTCCTCTTCAAGTAAGTATATTTCAGCAGAAAATGAAAAAAGCTGCTGCCAAAAAAAGAAGCAATTTGGGGAATAGAAGTTGTTATAGAAACGTAAGATGTTATTATTCCCACTAGCGACCAGGGAGAGGGGACCACATGAAACAGAGGGGGCCAGGAAATCATCAGTTAGCTCAACTCAGCTCAAACATTCTTGGCATCTACAAGAAGAAGAAAAATAAAATGTAAAATGTAATAAAACAATATTCTTTTTGATGTTACATTACTACACAGGAGGAATGAATCCAGCTGATAAAATACCCATACAAATTGCTGCAAACTTTGCTAATCAAATGCTTTACTGTGATTACTCTTAGTTATTTGCAATTACATCGAGCTATCTCCTAATTCTAAAACGTACCAACCTGGAATATTACAGGCTAAGTTTTTATTTAGGTACAGTATGACTACAGCTTGAATACTAGCATTTTTCCATAATAAAGAGTCCATGCTTTTCACGAATAAAAGAGTGGAAAATAGTGTTTACCTTACAGGTGTTTAACAGTGGGTTTCATATTTCAAAATATATCACATACATGTTTTGTATCTGGCCACTAAGTCATTTGCTGAGCCTGGTGTAGCTGCTTACTTTTGCTGAAAATCCTTGATTAATTTCTTTGCCTTGTTATATTTCTTCTCCAGAGCCTGATACTGGCTTTGCGTCTCCTTGAGGTGCTCATTCACTGTGTGACACAGGGTTTGTGCCTCAATCCAATAACTCTCTAATTTCATCATCCTTTCCTTATTCTCCTCAATGTTCTGCTGGAGTTGGGTCTTCTCCAATTCCCACCTCACCTTCTCATTCTCAGCAGCCTGCAGCTGAACAAAGGAGTGGAGATGCAGTCCATAAAAAGCTGCAAAGTGCAGCCTAATAGTTTAGGATTCATTCAAACAACACAAATGGAGAGAATCAGTATATCAGTAACTACAATAGTAATATGCTAGCAGTGGGAAGAGTGTTCCAGGACAAAGAAAACAGGCTGATACATGTACAAGCAGAGTTTTTGCTCAGTGTTCCAGTGCAGCCTCTATGTTTCTCTAGGTTATACTAACCTATCTGACTGGCTGACATTTAAAAATGTCAATAGTGGAGTACTCAGGCAAACTTCAGGGTTAATCAGCCAGCACATGGGATGCATTTTGCTTTGTGCATGTGACTCAGGTGCTATAAAACATCCACACACTTCCAGAAAATAATGACATTTCTTATTTTGGGAATGGGGAATTTGATTTCCAGATTTTTTTTTTTGTATGTTAGGGTTCTCATTTCCTAACTGAAGCTACCTGCAGGTTTCAGTGTTTGGTGCTGGATAAGGGTAGGGTTATACAGCATCTTGTGTGATTTAGCTCCTAGAATTTAGTGAACAAAAAATGCCTTAACGTCCCTGTTTATTTATCAAGAGTTTTTAATTTGTTCTAGGCAGTTCTGCTAGCATCATGGATGATACACACCCAAAAAATTAACTTGTTTGCAGTTTTATTAGTAATATACCTAGATTAGTCACATTTTTTTCAGCGCTTTTGAAAGGATGAGGTAAAAAGGTCCAACATTAAAAGACACATTAACCCTAATTTTGCAAGTGGATTTGCACAGATAAATGTTTACTCCCACACATTGATGCCATCAAGTCAATGGGCCTTGGCACAATCCCAAGGGATTGACCGTGTGGCTCCAATTGCTAGATTGGAACTGGAAAGCAGAGGAAGAAAACATTTTTGACTTTCTGGACTGTGACAGGACAACAGAAATTATCCTTACAGAAACAGTTGCACTCTGATTTTTTTTTTAACAGTAATTTACACAGATTTGATAAACACTATGCAAAATACAGAGTGAGTGCAAATACTGTTGGAAAGAAATAATAATCTAAAATCTTTTTCTGCAGTACAATTTTCTCTTTTACTTATTTTTATTTCCTTTATAATGCACTCAGATTCAAAGAGAAGGATGTCATTATAAAACCTAGTATTGCTGAACAACTGAATCCTCTGTTAGGTTCCCATAAAGGTTACCCTAGTACATAAAAACCCCAAATCTTTTTTATTGGTATAGCAAATTTAATTTATTAACTAGCAATTGATTGTGAGATGTTTTCTTCTAAACTGATAATATTTTTCCTTCCTATCTTTTAAAGACAACTGCAATAATATGAAACAACACTTCTGTATAAAAAATAATTTCTATTAAATACCTTTAAAGAAATCAGGTTTTTAAAAAATATCAATAATGGAAAGTAGTGTAGGGATACTTTAACATCACTGGTAAATAAAAAAACCTAGTAACTTCAACCTGAATATTCAATCCAAATATAATTTTAAAACCTGAAAAATGCATCAGAATTTTAAAACTAGCAATCTGCCATTTAGTCGTTATGATACCCCTTAAAACATATGTTTAATTGAAGCTACAAAAGTTGGCCCTTTCTTGTAAGAGCAGCACTTAAGATTTTTACTTGAAACTTGGCATAAAGAATATACACCAAGAGAAGATTTAGCTGAGCCACTGTGCTTCTTAATCAGCCTTTAATAAGGATGTTGACTTCTCCACCCACATAAAGATACATCCTCGGATCTGATTTTGCATGAAGAAAAAAACATGTATTAACCATACAATGATTCTTACCTTTGTCTTCAGCTTCTGAATTTCAGCTTCTGTAACTGCATGTTTGATTTGCAACTAGAATTGAAAATATAAAATAAACAAGTGAAGTCACAGAGAATACTCCGATATTTTTAAAGCCTGTGCTGCAAGTTGAATACCTTATTACACAGCAGAAGGCCCCGAAGAGTGCTGCAGTGCAGTAGATTGTAAATTAAAATGTCTAGCTTGCAAAATGACTCAGTCTGTGCAACCTAATTAAAGATAGGATGCCGTCTAACCACTCATAATTTCAAATCAGAACATCCAATCTGTTTAGCAAAACCAAATGTCTTATGTTTTAAAAAAATAGATGTTATCCTGCTGGGCTTTGCTCTCCTCTGATGTGAATGTGAAATACGTCCCAGTGCTGAAAGTCCCACTGCACTGATTAAAGCAGGCACATTACAAATAAGCAAATATGGAAATAAGTGATTTAACAACTCAAGAAGTCAGGAAAACCTTGAGGGAAGATTCCACACATTTATTTCACGCAAGAAGAAAGGTAAACAGATGCTATCCTTAACCAATAGCAGCAGTTACTCTGCTCAAGCCAGATAATCTCAATTGAGAGCAGTTACACAGGGAAACTGTAAATAACAGCAACAGCATTCAAGCAACAAAGCGATTGCAAGCAGATTAACAGCCCCGGCAGTGTGCTAAAGGTTGTAGTTACATCACCAAGCAGCCACAACAACAGGGGATCTGTACAGGGAAAGGGTTGGTGTGGAGGACCTGGCATCCACCTGCAGTGCGATTTCTTCCATACTAACTAACATTAGCCTGTTCCTGTGAACAGTCACTACTCTGAGTGTACTAGGCAATGTCCTGGAACACCTCTGGTTTTACCACAAGGGTCTGCTATTCACAGGCTCCAGGAACACTCTGAAGTACAACCTGAACTACAGCTTCATCATAACCCTAATCCAAACGGCAACGATCACGCACATGTACCTAATACTGGCCTGCACCCCAATTTCTGCTGCTGCACTACTTAAAGCAGGCAGCATGGACAAGCTACTGACAGGCCCCAAAATCTTACACTGAATCAGTGACTCGGAGCTGAGGGCAAGGGCAAAAAGTGAATTACAACCTGAGCCAGCAGGGTACTGGAGACAAGGCAATGTCCATTATTTATGGACAGTTATGGAAAAGCATGTTTTACATGCAGGTCACTTCTCTTACAAGACAAACATGAGCTTTTGGGAATAGTTTATGTTGAGCTAATAGAGTATATGAGGTCATTGTACTGAACCAGAAACTAACATCGCTGGTGAAGCAATGGCTACACTCTTGAAGAACCAGCTGTTAGTAAGAAAATGTGCAAATTAATCAAAGGAGAAGTTCTTCTGGAAGACAGGAATAATTTTCGAAGTAAAAGGAGCTCTCACTGAGCTGACCAGTACAAGTATCTCTGAAAAATTCTAAGCTAATTTAGAAAGTCCCTTTTCATGAAGTCTCTTGAATGCCCCTTCTTGTGGTGTAGGAAATGCACACTCTCAGATACAGTTTGGTTTGCAAATCAGCCTTAATTAATCTATTGAATAAACCTAGTCCTTTAAGGTGGAGAATTCCTCAATTTAGGCTGGACAGAATAAAGGAGACACTGATTCACCAGTTCCATTTAAGAATCTTCTTTCCAACACTCACTTCTTGGTCATGGTCTCCAGAGGAGACTGCAGGAACTTTTAGTCCCCACAATCTGTTACTTATGTTCACTTTTTGACTTTGCACTGAAAAGTGTTATGACTCCTCACGTGCTTCATGTGAGAGCAGATGTAAGATTTCATTTCAAATGAAACCAGGCACCAACTAGAGCAGCTTGCAGAAACACAGGCAGCCCATGCATCATGGGACTCCTGAGGACATGCCACAGGGGAGCAGGGCTACTGCTCCAGGATGGAGAGGTACCAGTGCAGCTGGGAACAGGGCACTTGGCAGCCCTGGAGCTAGTGTAATGGCAAGAAGTTGCCAGTGAAGCTACTGCACTTATTAGGCCAGGAAGCTGAGAAGGACATATACATTTTTATACACATATTAGAGGAAAAAAAGGAGATACTTTAATTAGTAACTCATTTGCGAGAGGTTATTTGCAATTTTTGAGCTCAGTCACTCCAACCTCTAATCTAAAATCTTCAGAGACTGAGAACTGTTTTTTCTCCCCATTGCATTCCTGTTAATACTGAAAAAAAATTAAAGAACCATCTCAAAACATCATGGTGTTTATAAAATGCCCAACCCTTTGCTTAGTTCTGCTACACTGTTCTGTTCTGTGACGAGATAACATCAGGGGAATAATGGATGAGCTAGATTTTCCCATTTCAGACTTAATAATGACATTGAAAAGCCAAGACTCAAAGCCCTAGGCTACCCGCTGGCAGTCCACTCCCATCTCTTCTAAAACTCCACAAATCCATAAGGAGCACTTAAAGAGCTTATTATTACATACAAATAAACTCCAAATTGTTGCATAAAGGACAATCTGCTCAGGTACAGATGGTTTTTAACAGTTATTTTTGTGCTCTCTGTTATTAAGTTAAAAAAATGAATACTGAGTACCCAGTCAGATCATTGAATCAGTACATGGTACAGCAGATCCCACTGAGGCAGAAGAAAGAAGACACTTTTCTGCTTAACAGAAAAATGTGTATCAGGATATGTATGTTTTTTAAAAAAAGGAACTAATTATGCTTGTAGAATAGATGAGAAATACTAACACATTTACAGGTTAGATTAACAACAGGCAAGGCCAACTATTTGGCAAGAAAATGTGGACTCCATAGCTAAAATTTTTTAAGCAAGTTTACTAACAGGGAATCAGAAATCTTTATTTCATGTCCTATTTAATGCCAGACAAATTTCTGGCAGATACTATTTTGTATTTTTTTTTTTGTTGTTTTTAAGTCAATATAAAATTGTGAAGGCTTCACTTTAAAAAAGACATTTTGAGTAATTTTTGGCACATTCCCTATTCAAATATGTCTTGAAAAGCTGATTAATTTTCTACAAAACAATAAAACTTGTTATAAAAGGTAACTTTTAGAGAAAAAATGGATTGAATTCATCAAGACTGCAAAAGGTAGAATGGGATGAAAGTCTAGCAAATGCTAAAATATCAGGAGTACACTGGGAAAGTGAGTATGCAATAGAATCTAATAATCACCATGACAATTTTTACATAATCATTATATATTTTTTGCATATAATAATAATCCATTCTTCATATATTTCATTAAAACATGAAATAATGAATTCTTACATAAATGTCCCCTCTCCCTACAGATCTTGTCTCTCTTCAATCATCACAGCTAAAATAAAGTTTCTAGCTCTTTCTCTCAAAGCAGTTAAGAAAAATCAGTCCTATTTTTCCTGCTTTACAACCAAGAAAGTAAGATTTCCAGAAGTACAGTGATTCACCCAGGAATGCCCATATCCCTTCTGACTTCAATTCCAAAAGCAAGGCATTTTAAGTAAGAGTGCTCTCAGAGTATGGGAACACTTTTTTTGTTGCAAAGACTGAATTCAACTAATTAGGTCAAACTATTATGCTTAAAGATTATGTCCTACCCACTTGCCTAATACTTTCATTAATCTCTGGAGTAAGAACAAGAGAGAACAGTTATTCTTTAAATACAATTCCAGAAAACACTGTGTGGGCTTGTGCACTGTGATCATGAACAAGTCCTCTAGTGTTGAAAGAATTCAGGGCAAATACCAAGAAAAATACATGTACTCACTCGGCATCAGCCAACAAAACGCAGCTGTGTACTCTTAAAGACAATCAGTGAAACAAAAGTGGTATGCTCATAACAGCAGTAACTGTGTGGGCTGCTGAAAGAGTCCTCTCTTAGGCAGAAGCATTTCATGTTTTCTTCTCAGGCTCTCATCTACACTTACACTTGAGGATCCCAAAGTACTCTCATCTGATCTCTAAAACAGTGTTGTAAGGCCATTACAGAAGATAGGTCAGCAAATATAAACTTACGAGTTTATATCAAGCACAGATTTAAAGGTCATTTATTCAAAGGTGAGTTTCTTGCCCATCACTGCATCTATTTTGCACGGCCTTGGAAAACTCACTGACACACGGAGAATGGTAACATCTTCCCACGGCTTTGAAACTGTATTTCTATGTATGATGTAAAGTATTAGCAGATGAAGTAAAATATTCTGTTAATTTGTGTAAGAGCCTGAAACTCAAAATATGGAGTGAGAAAATTGTAATTTAAGTAATGTAAAAAACTTTCAAGAACCAACAATGAATAACAGTGGGCACCCAAAGGCTGCGAAGGCTATCAGCAGAAAAGGGAAAGACCTTGGTTGCTCACTGACTGATTACTTTCCACACATGACTCTCACTAGAGGGTAATAACAATATATTTATACAAGATAAAATATCTGGTTTGAGTGAGGGCAAGAGAATAAGTGGAGAAGGATAAAAAGGGAGTCCTGATACTTTAAATTTGGACCCAGGTTCTGCTGCTTAAATCTCTATGAGGTTCTGGCTACTTTCAACCCTTCCATCTTTCTTTGTTTAAAAAAAAAAAAAGCTCTTTACTGCCATCACTCAGGCTGTTACTGTAAGCTTAGGTACATCCATTGTTTCATATCTTTATTTGCATGAGAATTCAGGAAAGCTTAAAAAGAAGCCACATCAAAAGCACAACCTAATATACAGAAGAAATGTCCCTCCATATGTGAAATTATAATAATTCAATGACCACAATGAACACCACAGTTAGTGCAGGTGGATGCTATACTGCCTAACATAAACTTGGTATGGTTTTGGTAAAACTTTGGTAAAATACCATCTTCATGTAGGGCTGCTTCCCCAGTAGAGCATCTTTCTAAACACATGGCCAAACACGTAACGTGGCTGTACACTGATGAGTTACTGTGTGATGGTATAGGATGAGTTTCACATGTTTCTCTTCACTGAAATTTAACATTTGTTGTTTGGTTTTCCCAATCACCTTTTATTGGAATCTTAAAAAACAAAATCAAACCAAACCAAACAAAAAAACCAATCCCAAACCCCAGCATTCTTCTAGTGATAAATTAACTCACACTTTGTCTATGTGGTCAAACTAAGTGCTGAGGCAAAGTAACTTCTGTATTGAAAAGTTAATTTATAAATCGCCTTCATCCATACAACAGTCACCTGAAAGCTGATGCCAAAATATCTCCAAATGACAGTTCTACTTCTTTCAAGCATTTTGAGTAATTTCAAAATACTAAGCATACAAAAAGCTGGTGACAACTCCAGTTTTCAAGAGAAAAACCCAAGAACTGAGCACTGAGATAACCAGAAATCTGGTTCAGTGATGTATTTCAGGTGTATTTTCTGTGTATTAACTTACTTCTTTGAATTTGTGAGCAAGTTTGCTGGTGTCCACATCACTGGGGGAGAACATGTCATCATTTTCAGGGAGATCAAACACTTCAATAGCCATGTCACCTCCTGGAAGGACAGGTCCCATGTCTTCATCTTCTTCATCTGTAGCATATTCCCCTGTCTTAATTTTATAGCATTAAAGAAACTCCAGTTATCCTCTCATTATGCAGAGACTATTCAAAGAGTAACTAAGATACTGTGCAATCACAGCATTCTGCATACAAAAAAGGTTATCTTTGTCTTTAACACCAGTACTGATGAATTCTACCAGACAATATATAACTCCACAGTAGTATTTCAGTACATTAAGAGAAAACAGTGTCTTAAGCACTAATAACTAATTTCTCAAGCATTACTTGCTCTGTATTTTGATGTATTTTGATTTGTATTCCTTTTCCAAGTGAGATCTCTTTTCCATTGGAAGAATTCTCTAAATTTATTTCAGATTTAACAAAGAATCTTTTCCAAACAGAAAAAAAGCAGAATACAACCAACAGGATCTTGATTAGTTGCTAGTAAAGTCATCTGGATGAAGTAATTCTCCAGTGATATTCCACGTTGAATTTGAAAATTCATTGGTTTGTTCTTTATAAACAAATTAACGATAGAAAAGTCACACCCACGCAGAAAGACAACAGTAGGAAAAAAACCCTGAGTGTCAGAGACAAGTTCAGAGTTTGAAGCCAGAGTTTACTCAATTTTCTCCCTGAATAGGGAGCTGCTTTGAACTAGTTTTGAACAATAAATGTGGGTGTTTCTTGGGCTGGTAAACCATGAGATGCAAACAATTTGCTGACAAAACAGAATTTTGAAAAATCGTAAGTTGCAATCAGTATCTCAAGAACAAAC
Organism: Acrocephalus scirpaceus scirpaceus; assembly: GCA_910950805.1. NCBI lineage: Eukaryota > Metazoa > Chordata > Aves > Passeriformes > Sylviidae > Acrocephalus > Acrocephalus scirpaceus. Next base: position 128,959,027 of record OU383773.1, read on the forward strand.
AAACAAAACAATAATATTGAAAAGAAAAAACTTGCAATATTGAACCCCAAGCTGCCTACTCAGTCTTTTGCACACATATCTGTGCTCATCTCTCCCCATGCCTACGGTGAGTGGTACCCCCTTGCTTCTGGGGGCTCCCTCTGGAAACCGGAGTACAGCGTGTACAGATCACAAACAGCCTGCTGGCTGTGCAGATGGCTATACAAACACAAAGCCAACACTTCCCTCAGGACCACATCTGGATTTATAACGCTTGGGACTAAATAAATACATGGAAAAGGAAGGGTGGGGGGACCAGCACAGTCTTTTTCATGTTTATACAGTAACACCACCAAAATATTGACAAATGACAGTTTTTCAAAGTTTTCAAAGTATTCAAAGTTTTTCTTCATGAGCTTTCAGTTCCTGAGATGAAGAAACATAATACTTTGATCAGAAGTATATTCCCCATAGTGCTAAAATTATCTATTAGTGTAATTTTTTGACAAAAGGACTTCTCGAAACAAGAGGTAAGAATTCAGATGTTTGAACAACAGTTCAGACCTCAGCTTCCTACATCAATTCAGTCTCTCAGCTGTTGTTTAGGCTTAAGTGAATCTCTCTCAACTAAAAAGCAGTGCATGCAAGATGCTGACTCTAGGTGCACAGGTACACACAGACAGCACATAGACTCATAGAATGGTTTGGGTTAAAAGGAAAGTTAAAAGATAATGAAAAATCTACATTCTTTTTTTTTAACCACTGAAGTTTTACAAAGAAAGCCAAAACACGTAGAAAGCATAAAATAGTTTAGTAAAATTTTATGATGTTGAAAGAACTACTAAAAAGAAGGTAAGCCTCCAACACCCACATCCATACTTTAAAATAGTCACTGTAAAGCAAGGCACCTTTTTGGTGAGTTATTGCTGCGTCTATAAATAGTATAAATATTCTCCAATGAAATAAACAGTAACCATTTATTTTATACACTTCACACCAACTAAGCATACATGCCTAAGAATCTCAATAGTCTTCTATAAAAAAAGCTAACAGCTGGTTTTGCTTCTTATTTCCTTATTTAAGAGAAGCAAGGAATACATAGTTCATCTCACTGGAGTTTTCAGGCATGTAAGCATTATAGCTAAACAAAACAACACCTGAAACTGTCATTCTGTATGTCTAGATCTCAAGCACACACAAAAAATCTTCCATCACACTACACTTGTAGTAACTCCTGTTTCTACTTTATTGTCCCTGGCTATGTGCAGTAGCTGTCTAAACTGAAAATTTGGCTACTAACTCTCCTGGCTCTTTCCAGGAGTATGTAACACCACATTCGTACACTATCGGGGCAATCAGAAGCAGAAAGACTAACTCTTAAAATCACACTGAGATTTCAGAGAAGTTAATTTTTGTGAGGACAAAATACTAACAGACCACGTAGTTTCCATTTTGCAGTCATTATCCCTGAAACAAATAAGGTAATACACAACCATAATTTCTGCATTAAAAAAAAATCCTGGCAGGTCCATCAGCAGTGGCAAGGAAATCTCTGAAGCATGCGAAGAGGAGGCAGAAACAGGATCATTAACCAGTAAACTCATGCCCCGCTTATGTAAAACAAACCAGATCTGGCTCAGCTACATGTGCATTTTAAAGGAATATATTAATACAAAATCCCAACTACATTTACCAATTTTGGCAAAGGAATAAAACAGATGAATTTAGTTAAAACTGATTTCTCCAAAGACTTAAGCTAAGAAGAAGTACTGAATACAAAAAGAAAAATGAACACACATGAAAGAGAAAATTGCTGGGGAAAAATTCAAGAGCAGACAATATTCTACTGGCCTCAGGAGCCAGAGTGCTTGAAGAGGAACATCAGGCAGCTAAAAAGGAACACAAAGGAAAATCTTGCTTCAAATTGTACATAATGAGTATCAATGAGCACAGTCATTTTTGCTTCAATTAATGAAAAAAGTAACTGTCAAAGCAAAGCACACCTCAAGTAAACAAGACATCAGGGCAACAAGAACACATTACAGAACACAGAAATAAATGGGACTTTTGCTTTTGTCTTCCAAATAAAGGGATTTCATCTTACAGTCACATGAAAAACAAATTACAGGTTCAAAAGAACCAATGTCTAAATTGAGGAAATATACATCCTAAACTACATGAAACATATTTTCCCTGAAAAAATTCCCTGTTTTTTTTCCACATGAAACTACCAGAAGGTAGTTGTTCAAACACTGTGCCAGTTAGCCAGAATGTGAAATTCACTATTTTACAAGGAGCAGCAAGGCACAGAAAAAAAGTTGTATTACTTCAAATAACAAAGCCCTGTGAGGTAAGAGTTGTCATTGTAACTCCCTGAGGTTCCCTGCAATACGTTTTGTTTCCTTAGCTGGCAACAGCAATAATACTTTTTACTCCAAAGTCAATGAGAACTTACATGCTCTTGAAGGAAAATCTTAGACTCTTCATTCTGTGTTGGTGAGCAGAATTCATGCACGTAAAAGCCCTGTTTCCCATTTCAGTAGAACCTAGGGCTTACGTGTGTCCCATCCAAAGCAGGAGCTTCTGATATTAGCCATTCCATTTTGCTATATGCTATCACAGCTAATAGCATGAAATTATCAACATGAGCTGCAATTTTCCACTGCTAAAGGGAAAATGTGTTACTTGCACTGTTTAACTGCCTTTAATAGTAAATTTCTGAAATGTGCCTAACACTCCCAACCAGAATGAAGGAGCTACAGCACCAGCCAGGATAATGCAGGCAGACCTTTCCCAAATCACCATAACAAAGGCTGCATCAAGCTACACTTTTTGTTCCTGCTGAAACTCTCCCACAATCAGGGAACACCATTTGAAGAACTATAAAAATAACTCAAGCCCATCTTTTCATTTGATTTTTTCTTTGATGGCTTCTACTTAATTCTTTCAAAAGAGTGAAGAAAAACATAAGGGTACAGCATTAATCATTGCTTTTAAAGGAGTGCATAATATTAATAATTTTGGAAAAAATGTACACTCTGAAAGATTTGGTTTAGCAAATGTACTTTTTGGGTGTTAGACATTCAAGTACAAAGCCTTTTTTTTTTTTGTCGCGCATCAAGATTTTCTTCAATGGCTCTAAATGTTGCTTTGCTCTCAGCATGTCCTAGTGCATGAGAATTTAAAATGAAAAAAATATTCATTTGACTATTAGTGATATTAAAATAGATTAAAACATCACTTGCATTAAACTACTTGTCTGCGGCCACAGAATGAACAGAATCCTGCAATATATTATTCATTTCACATTTTGCATTACCCCATGCAGCCTTCTGGGGAACAGGTCATCTGCTTTATGTGACTTTTGTCATTTGCTGTAGAACATGAAGAAGATAATACCAAGTTCAAATCAAAATTCCAAGAAATGTCAGAATTTGACTTGTGCACAAAACGTTATGTTAACATAGGGAATTCAAAAGGTTTCAGTCAAGGATACAGATCCAGGTCATACTTAGCACACTAAGTAGGAAATACAAAGACAGTGCCTACTTCAAAGCCTTTGGAGTTTTATTTTCTGACAGGATGCTACAGATTAAAAGGATGTGGGATTTTAGGAAGCTAGATCAACTGGTGATGAGCAAACTCTGCAGCAGGCTATCCAGAAGCAATATACTCTCCCAGCTTTACTGTGATTAGCACAGACTCACTAGGAAACGCCAGTGCTGCCTATTGTACCTAACACTTGAGAAATAGCTGATACTACTGGCTCAAGTGTTTGGCTTGTGGGAGCTTAACAACAAATTGTGAGCTGATGCATACTTATCCTGCTTTGCATGGACTCCACTGTGAACACCCATTTTCTTTTCATGTTCATGAGTTCTGCACAATGGCTTTACGTTTCCATGCAAAAACTTAAATGAAGTAGAATCTGAAAGCATCCTGCAACCCTGTGATGACATGCAGCCCATGGTAACAGCAGATTCTGAAGCTCAGAGATGCAGGGCGTTTATATAGTAAATGATGAGTTTTCAGTATCACTTACACAGTAAATGATATATGTCTAGAAACATTATGTATTAGTGTAAATCTTCCTCAACAAATAGCTGTCAGGCAACATTCCTGCAAGGCAATGGAATGAGAAGGTAGTAGGCTAACACTGCATCTCTAACTCATTGTATCTAACTCAAGTCCACTGCCCACTAGCTGGCAGAAATCAAAACTGTCTCAGAATACTGCTGTTTAAAAACACTTGGATCCTTCTAAAATACCTACATAGTCCTTGGGCTATAAAGACTGTCAGAAGTTCCAAAATAGAGGAAATCCAGCCAGCTGGTCACACAGCAAGATAAAACACCAGAACTTCCACATACCTGGCACACATTCTCTTGTGATTTAACCAGCTCTAACAAACACAAGTCGTGTGCCATGACTCCAGGACTCAAACAAGATCACTGACTTCTCACTCTGGAAAACATAAATGTTATTGCTGTCCTTGTGGTAAAGTCTCTGAGCCTCAGAATTTGGCAGTCTCAAGATAATTTTCTTATTTATGCAACACTGTACCTGGAGATCCAGTTACCGTATTTTAAACGGTGTAGGAAAATGAACAGGATGACTTGACAGCTCTGAGATTGAGCAACTCGTGTATAATGAGAGAGCAACTGTGCTGCCTCAATGTCAAACTCCTTACCCTGGCAAACCAAATACTCCTGAACTCCACGCAGTCAGAGTCACTACTTCTTTGATGAAACAGACTCAAAAGTGTAGTAGTGGTTTTTGTAAACTTGTAGATATTCATTCAGCCAGTGCAAACTGAAGATTTTCTTGCCCAAAAGGTGCTCTGCTTACCAGAGCCAAAGAATGCAGGGCTGGTGGTGGTGTCTGGCAGAATATAAACCCAGCTAGACTTGTCCACACAGAGCAAGGGAAACTCCAAGAAGTAATGCTTTATTTGACGGAAGATAGAGCAGAAGTGCTTGTGGCGACCAAAAGTGTCTTTGAACTGTATTAATGTGCATTAGATCATAGTTTACATCATGTCCCTTGTCTGGTAATGGTGCAAGTTATGTGAGTAGACCTGGATGGCATCATCAGGTAGCCAAAAAAACAGTAATATTCAGGATTACTGCAGGTATTCAATAAAATCTATTTCTGGTAAGTCTCTTAATTAAGAAAGTGAATATGCTACACTGCCTACCTTAGTAACTTAGTAAACCCCAGCATTTATTCTGAAAATGTTTACCACCCATGCCCCAAATATATATATGGCATCACGTATAAAATGGGTATGACCTTCAATGATCCCAATGTAGTTTTTAAGAACTGCATTTGTTCTCAGGCCTAATTCCTTCTCCTTCCAAAAGAGATAATTGATGAGATCATCAGGATCTCCCTGGTAGATGTCTTTTCTTTTCTTCCTCCTTTCCTCATATGCAACAAACTCTCCTCTGCGCTCCAAAGGCCATTGCCAAAAACCATGTCATAGTCACAGAGATGGTCACCATCCTCAGTGTAGTGCTAGAATAAGAAAATATACCTTTAACTCTCTTAATTATGGAAAAATTTGGGAAAAACTTGCCCAATTTTGTTTTCTCTCTCTGATCCAAAGGCACTACTGACAGAAAACACTTTGTGAATTTAGTATCTTTTGTGAAAAATTTATGCAGTGAACAGGACTTACGAGTTTGCAACCACCAAACTGCAAGGACAAGACACATCACAAAAAATACCTGATACCTACTCATACCTACTCATCTCTGTCCTCTTTCAGTACTGTACTGAGAAACACTTGCATAGCCATCAATGTGACAGTGTCAGTGTCAGCACCTGCACAACAACAATCTCTACGGAAGCCTGAAGTGCTACCAGGATCAGTATTGATCAATATGGGTTTAACAACATCTTCTTTATTGACAGATCTTGAGTAATGCCACCTGTGTGGTGCATGAAGGTAAGAAACACAAACATTTGAGATTTTTTGCAGGTGGATGTGTCCCACAGATAAAAGGTGTAATGCATCAAGCACTCACACAGGTCAGCCACACAGCCCTCTTCATGCAAGTATACAGTGAGAAAGATTGGATCATCAGGCATTTAGGACACACCTCTCTTGCCTATATGAAAGTGATCAGACTATGCTCACCATAACATGGTGCTTGAAAGTCTTTGAACCCTGACATCTACAGCATGCTGTGATGAGTTGTGAGAAATCTCTTTTCCCAAAGGCTAGTTGTTCCATTTCATTTTTGAAGAGATTGTAAGAGAGTTCCTTCAGGAAACTTCTCTTGAATTTAATTCTAGACTAAAGAGAAGTTAGAAGACTTGCATGTTTCTGTAATTTGAGGATGGAACAGAGAGGATATAGATTTTTCTATCCTTCTATCCTTTCTATCCTGGTCTCCCACAGGCACACATACGTGTGCAGCTCATTTATATGAGTTACATATATCCCTGTTAAAGGATTAATTCTAAGACATTGAAATATTTTTCTTCTTAATATCAATGGAAATTACAGTAAGTGAAAGCATTACTGAGGCTAGACAGTATTTTTACTTATGGGACACTTCTGATTGTTCTGACATTTTGCGATTTTAACAGCATGTTTCAAAATCTGAGTATCTCTTGATTTTATGTCAAGAGTATTTTTTTCTAAAAAGAAAAACTAACCTGAAATAAATGCATACAATGAATTTTCTATGTCCCCTTATCTACTGTTCCCTTACACAAAAGAAATAAAACTGGCCCAGGATGAAAACACACTAATACATGGAGTCTAGTATTTCAAATAATATTACTCAAGATGATGTGAAATGATGACAGTATGCTTGGGCTACATGGAAGCAGTTTGTTACAAAACCCAGCAGCTAATTTAGGGAGTAACACAGACAGCAATAGTCTCTGAAAAAGCTCTCAAAGTAATCTTTCGAAATATCTTGATATTTAGGCATACCAGGAATTTTATGAGAATGGAAAGAAATTATGGAAATTTTACTGCACAGAGTTGTAACTTTTAAAATCTTAGTATTGGGACATCAGGCACTAACTGTAAGCATGAATATACACTTCAGACAAGGCAGGTTAATTCTTTATCCTGAGGAATATCTGTTCACACACAAATATAATCACAGTGTGGGGGAGGAGGAGGAGTCTTACCCAGAATTTCTGAAAACATTCTGACTTAAGAAGAATTTCAATTCTTCCAGGAAAAAAACCCAACTTCCTCAACCCCTCTAAAAGTTAGAAGGCAACTTTTATCAGTTTTCACAAAACTTTAACGTTTCAGTGCACAACCAAACAAACTTTACATCTTATTTCAGAAAGATATATGCTTTCAAGGAAGAGGAATGCTTACAGAAGTATCAACCAACTTGATATTTGCTCTTGTGGAACAAAACAAACACTTTAAATTTATGATGAAAAGTTTTTCTATAAATTTGGTCTTTAATTAAAATTCGTCATCAAAATCTGTAAAAATCATCAGCAAAGGTAATGTAAACGTCCAAAAGTTGACGTCTGAGTGATAAGTAAAAAGAAGGAAATAGGAATAGAAAACAGAACATTAAAAAACACCAAATAGTGAGACACTGGACAGTCTAGTTACCTCATCATCATCTGCATCATACTGTGCATAATGCTGCTCCAGCAGCTCTCTCTGGCGGCGTTCTTGTTCTAGAGTTTGGCTAATCAGCTGCGCAACCTCACTCACTTGTCCCGGTTTTTCTCGTCCAATTACAAACCTATACAAAAAATTAGTGAAAAAATATTACTCCTACTGTTTACTGAAGTTCTAGGGTTTTAGCCATCTCTAGTATAGAGGGTAGCCTTTTTCTCCAAAGATGTGTAGTTTTGATGGTTTCAAATGTCTTCTGTGGATGAGATTTTCAAAAGGGCACCGTGTGCAGGAGTAGAAGTGATCAGACCACGACAGGTCTGGCCACATGACAGAAGGGGCAAAATAGAAGGGACCATTACAAGCCTCCACACCAAGTTTCAGTAAAGTATAATTGCTCCCATTCCCTTTAGAGACATGTATTTTCCAGAAGGCTATAGACGACCAGACTGTTATGGATCCATAGTAAGAGCAACAGCACACTTACGGCAGCCTATAGCAAAATGAACATGCACCAGAGTAACTCCTTCCCACCCTGACTTAGAAGTTATCTTCCATTTCTGAGCTTTTATATTTGTCTACCTCTGGTCTAGAAAACAGAATCTATTTCGGCATTTTAAAATCTGACAGACGCTATTTCCTTAATTCAAAGCTGCATTTAAGCTAAATTAAATTAAAAATGCCTCTTTCTTGGTTGAGACTTACAAGAACGCTTCTCAGTCTTGCTTTCAGCGACTAGAACTCAGAATTGGTTTGAATTGTAACCCTTTCTTTTTTTCTCAGCACAGTGGCATAATCATATTTAGATATGTTGCTGTCTCCAGAACTAATCATAAACACCCATTACATAGTACCAACACACTGTGAACTACTGAACAAAAGCACAATTTAAAGACGTCAAGCCAAAGAATTATTTTTTACAAGACTAGAAAGATAATTAGGTAATTACAGATGAAAGAAGAATTATGCTGAGCTGAAAAGCACAATAAGGTGACACTGAGATACTGGATATAGTAAATTATTTGTTTCCACAACATTTGGCTCAAATGATGAATTTAATTTATTATTTGAGAGGCAGAAATGTGCATTATATCCCATATATGAATATTTTTTTTCATTAGTACTGCCTATCACTGTTAAAATCCCTTGGGATTTGTCATCCATGTGTAAGCCAACTTCCCAACAGTGGATGACCCTGGGTCCATTTCCCATGACAAATAATTTTTCAGATTCTATGAAATCAGGCACTACAGAAAAGACTGCAATTCAGAGACTATTTCAACATCATCAAAATATCAAACCTACTAATTACTTCCAAAAGGATAAGAAAGGTGAGAATGAACGACTCCATTTGAAATAGTGACACAAGATTATCTGAAAATAATTTGCAAGTGTCTTAGCTTAAAAACATCAATAGAAAATACAGCAGAAAATAGAAGAGAATCAAGGCAATAATATCAGCATTTTAATCCTGATCAAAACAGATCAGTCTGGCACCCATATCCCACTATTACAAAATACGACATTACATCTCAGTAATGATAAAGACCTTGGGCTGAAAGAAAAAGAATGTTTCTTCATGGCCCCTACACTTCATCTGTTCTGCATATTGACTCACAGACAGATCCTGTTTCCTCTAAATTTTGATTTTAGAGCCAAGTATTACAAAGACTAAACCAGTCATGTTTTCAGACTCAACTGGGAGGAACAATGAACTTTTGAAATTACTAAAGGAAGTGAAAAAGGATTTAACTCTTATCTTGTCTCCTCTAATGTAAAAGCAAATTAAAAGTAAATATGGAAAAAAATTATATTAAAAAAACATTTTCAGCAAAATTATACATCAGTATATTACTTACACATAGTAGAGAGAGTGCCACATTTGTAAACATGTGAGGGAGAACCTCAATGTGTAAAGTTATGAAACCACACAAAGTGATGCAAATATTGCATTCCCTCTGGCCCTCAGTCTGGTAATTCACCTTCCTTGGAAAATACAAGACTCAAAATACTTCACACAATCATCCTCGTACACTGAAAACTGAGAATAGACAACACATAATGCATCCAAAATCTGGTAATTCCTGATAATTTAGAAGGGTTTTTTGACATATCAGACTGTAATGCAGTAATATTTTCATACAGACAAACAAATTTAGGTAGGATGCGAAAATGTGAAGCCTTATTAACTGAATTTTTCTTATGCCAAAGCCACTTACAGTTCACAGTGATGTGATTTTCAAGGCTTGAATCATATGTAAAAATGAAGTTACTCAGTGATACCTGAAGATGTTAGATGACAAAGAATAAAAGCCTCCAAGTACTGACAAAGTTTAAAGCAAATGTTCTCCAAAATAGAAATACACTAGTAATGTTCTATCTTCCTAAAATTTATTGCTTTAGAGTGAGACGTATCAAAAATGTCTGAAAATTTTTAGAAGCATTTAATCTACAATTGATGTTAGTTCTAGACAAAGAATTGTAAATTTGGAAAACAGAATACTATGTTCCCAGCAATTATAGCTTTTACAAACTAAACCAAACATTTTGTCATTTTACATTCCATGATCTTAAAAGTACTACGCATATAATTGAGAGAAACCGTAAATTGTGAAGGTACATTTTAAAGAGAGAGCTGAATAAAAATAACTTAAAAACCATAAAGCAGGAGCAGCTATTAAAACTCTAAGAATTAATTAGATATTTATCCACAGAATAGCTTTAAATACAAGAACTATCATAATCTGAAGTTTAAATATGAGAAAGAGACATAAGGCTGTGATTCACTGACCAAAAAAATCAGTCACTGAACCATAATACACACATTTCAACAAAGTGGCTAATGATATATTTCAAATCACTTTGGCTCAACAACATCAATCACATGCATTTCAGGCTTCATTAATTAGTCTCAAGGGCTAGAAGTATTATAAGAAAGAACTATACATTCTGTCAGCAGTATTTTATTTGAGAAGCTGGTCATGTTTTTAGATATCAGACAAATGAGCATTCTGCAGCCTTTAAACCATATCAGAATAATATTCCCCATGATTATTAAAGCCAGCAAATGCATAGCCATCACTGTACTAAATCTCAGGTCATTAATGATTTTTCTGAAATCTGCAAAAAGAAGGAAGGAGAAGAAGAGAGGCAGGGCATGAACTGCCCTTGATACTCAAGAGTTACATGCAATTTAGCTGAATTACCAGCTGTGAAATATTCTTTGTGGTTGTGGTTAAAATGAACAGGAATGGAGCTAGAAATATAATTAATATTTTACTCTATAATGGATTTTAGAATCTAAAGGAATTATGTATCTTGAGACATTGAAAATTAATTACAGTAGTGGTGGTTAAGAAAAACATTCCACTGAAATTGGCAGCAACTCCTCCATCTCCTACAATCCATGATTTAAATATTTTACAGCACACCTGATACATAGCCTTCTGCATATGTCCAGCTTTTATTAAAAGAGTATCTGCAGACCTGTGCTTCTTGAAACAACTTATTTATTTTTTATCAACTATGGGAACCAGAAGCATTATAATAAAAATTGATTAAATTAAAAAATATTTCCACTTTGAAAATAAGCAGTACTAAAAAGAATTGCAAAGGCACCAAATCTGTAATGTGAAACTGAAGTTCTGCAGCACAGACTTTTAGTGAAAGGAGTTAATGATTTATCCTGAAAATACTTCAGGCATTAAGTGTTCAGTTCAAAATACATTAGCATGGTTTCCTTAAATCCAACAAAAAATCAAGTAAGAATACAGCAAACACATTCTAAGAAAGAATGGGAGGGTTGCTGAAACAGTATTCAAAATCTTTCCTTCTAGCCTTTCCTAAAATACAGTTTGGTCCATAAAAATGTTCAGTAAAATTAATTCAGGGAGTTTTACAGTCAGATGCCTCACCCCTGGAACTGTTTAGGGGAGTGTGGATGGGGCTTTGACTAACCTGCTCTAGTGGAAGGTGTCCCTGAAAACAGCAGAGGAGCTGGAACTAAATGATCTTTAAGGTGCCTTCTAACTCAAACCATTCTATGATTTTTAAAATGGTTTTCCTCTGAGCTTTAAAGTCTGAAGCTGCTTCAGCTACCATTTATCTCACTTATTTCAGGATGTCTTCAATTACCTACTCTGGCTGCTTCCATTAGGTTAACAGCCACATAATTAATCCAAAGTGCTAAAAGGGGTGTGAACCTTGTCAAGAAAGCAGTTTTATTTAGTCTCAGCAGCACAAGCTGGAATTTATGTAGTTATAATGAACAAGATCAACCTCTCCCAAACACCACTCTCAAATGCAGAAGTCACTGACGGCACATAAGGAGTTCACAACCTGTGAGCTTCAATTACACTCCTTTGGTATGAAATGATCCGAAACTCATAGGCACTCTTTGAATAATTTCAGTTGGAAGGAAACTGGTACAACCTAAGCCTCTGACTTGAAAACATGGCTGTTATAAATGATTAGAAGCCAATTCAAAAATAACAGGGTTTATTAGCAAAATTTCCAACACCGAATTAAAGCCACAATAAAAACAGGACAACAATCGATCGAGAGTTGGGAGGACAGAGAGGCGGTACAAAAGTACCCTCCGAATTCTGCCACACTGCTAGGTTTCAGCCTGTGGGTTTTATACAGTTTTTTCACCCTAAGGCCAAGTCTATTGAAAGTCTAGGTATGCTGTGTTTCTCAATTTTCCAAAGGAGTCCCATCTGCATGAAAAAGATTACTTGATAGTTTTTCTGGAATTCGTCTTGGGAGGGGTGATCTGATCATCCAGGATCTCCACCAAGATCGGTATCAGATGTTGAAGAGCTGTGAAATGAGGGTCCACCCTTGATGGATGGGCCATCTTCCTGCTTTGCCTTGTTGTTTCAGTTGCAAATATGTTTTGGAACTCTGGAATCTTGGAGACACCCTTGGGTAGCTTCTTATTAGTAGATCAAATCCATAATACAATATTACATACACGAATTTATCTATTATACCTATTACATGGCCAACTTTGTCATGACCTTGATCAGAACTACCCTTGCTGCAACTTCTGTTCAATGCCCATTATTTTGTCCCTTTGTACCAAGAGTATGAAGAATCTGGGTTTATCCATTCTACCTCATGGAAGGCAGTTGAGACAGCAATAAGATGCCTCACATCCCATTCTTTTCTTTAAACTGAAGAAGTTCTTTCCACCTCTTCCCAGGGTGCTGTCTGCACATTTGCTCTCTAGTTTACAGTGTTGCACAGGGCTGCTCCAGATGCCAGACTCACATCAGCCCTTGCCTCATAAGGTTTCTGTCAGCCCATTCCTGCAGGCTGTTGAAGATCCTGTGATTGCAGCCCTGTGTTACTCGACCTACCTCATGTGCAAACAACGTATGTCAGTAAATTCACCCAGCCCGCCCCTGCATCACAGACAGGCATGCGCACAGCAATCTTTAAAGCTGGAACCAAGAGGACTGGTGGAGGCAAATAAAAAAGGTTTGCCTGGAGATAAGTGATAAGTGACCCAAAACTAAGTGAAGAACTCTGCTTGGAGATCAGCACCCAAAGTAACATAATGAAGTGATGACCATCAGTGAATGAAAGTGGCAATGACTGAGTGAAGTTACTTAGGGTCACATAAGAAACATCTAAGAGGGCCATCTGTGTAATATTTAGTGCAGGATGCTGGCTGTGTGAAGCCAATACAGATAAGCAGACTTTGGGAAGAGCCTCCAAGGACCCTGGAGATCGAGTTGCCAGTAAGATAAACTGTTGTGCAGAAGTTCTGCAGCCTCTATCCTTGTCCCCAGACCCAGGATGAAGTAAAGTACCCTGAATTTAAAGACAGAAAGCAGGACTTCGACTAACCACTTTAGGTTGGAAGGGACCATGCCATGAGCAGGAACACCATCCACTAAATCAGGTTGCTCAGGGCCCCATTCAACCTGGTCTTGAACAGTTCCAGGAATGAGGCACCCACAAATTTTCTGAGAAACCTGTTCCAGTGCCTCACTACCCTGCAAGAACTTCCTAATCTCTAAACAAATCTCTCCTCTGTTAGTTTAAAATCATTCTCCCTTGTCCCATCACTATCTGTGTAAAAAGTCACTCTACCTCATTTTTATATGCCTCTTTTAACTACTGGAAGGTACTATAAAATCTCTGTAGAGTATTTCCTTCTCCAGGCTGAACAATTCCAGCACTCTCAACCTATCTCCAGGAGAGGTGCTGCAGCCCTCTGATCAACTCTGGGGCCTCCTCTGGACCCACAGCAACAAGTCCATGTCTTTCTTGTGCTGAGGACCCCAAAACTGGATGCAGCACTGCAGGTGGGGTCTCACAAGGCAGAGAAGAGAGGCAGAATCACCTCCCTCACCCTGATGGCCATTCTTTTGGTGCTGACCCAGGATGTAGTTGGCCTTCTGGGCAAACAGTGGTGTCAATGGTACTGATGGATGAGCAGCAAAATCACAGATCAAGCATCAGAGAAGCCTCAGCAGACTCGCCAGAGCATCTTGGATAGAAGCCTCTGATAAACTATGCTACTATCAACACCAAATGCATATTGAGTCAGACAATTAGGAAGTCATGTAAAAAACCCACACAATAATATCAATGCACTTAGATTAATTATTCCTCCAGAAATCAATTGTAGTTTAGGGCCTCACTGACACATTAGCTTTACTCAAGAGTACTTCAAAATTAGCCAAGGGATTCAATGTTTTGGCACCTTTCCAGATTCTGGTCCTTACATTGCTCTCTTCTTCTGAGAGTGCATGTTAAGAATCAATTCCATCTTTTTTCCAGACAGCCTGACAGTATTCCAACACAATTGTTGCTTAAAAGGTTTCCTTGAATACAGAGTGGTAATTTAATCAGCATTTTCTATAGCACATGATTCTTATTGGAACGGCCACTTCAAAGAAACACACTTCTAAATCTGTGCTTTAACATACCTGAATGCAGTCACCTCTGCTCAGAAGGTGCAAGTGCTAGCAGGCCATGTTTCTAAAAAAAACAAATTGCTTTTTGAAGTGAGATCTGTCTTCCCTCACCCTTGCTGGCATCCACACAGAAGAAATACAGGAAGAAAATACAGATAGGTCACAAGTAAGCTTCTGAGTTCAGATCATGCCCTTAATCCAGATGATTACAAGATCCAGATTCTAGACAAGATAGACCATCCTCACAGCACAGTCCAGCTAAATGCTCCTACAGCACCATTCATAGAGTTTGGTGAGTTATCCTGCAAGGATGAAGAGCAGGTAATTCTGCCCAGCTGTCACAAAGTTGTATCCCATTAATCAAGGTGCACCAAAACTGTGTGGGAGCTTCCACAAAATAGTTTCTTGGATGAAGGAGTAAAAAAATTAGCTAAATAAACATATATTTCAGCTGCAGGGCTGGTAGTTTATGTTTAGATCCAACCAAATTGAGGATGAACTGATTCAAAACCTGTCAAGTTGTTCCGTTTTCCAGGAAAAGAAAAGAAAAGCTGCTCCTCAAGAAATCCAGCCCCAGTGAATCTTACTCATTCATTTAATACTTAATTGTAAAAGCCATGCTCCAATACCTAGAAAAATAGTTTATAATTCAGACAAAATATTTAAATGAAGATTTCTTTATATATTTCACAGTCAAACATGTATTTTCTTGTCCAAAAGTGCAAATATTTTGAGAAAAAAATTGCCATAAAATTCAAATTATCAAGAACTCAGGACATAGGGGCTATGCTTATGCCAGTAAATTACACAGTGCCAGGGAATGCTTTCCAAGTACTAGCAATTGGTCATCATATTAAAATCATATTACATCACTGAAACAGTCTTGGAAACAGTTTGACCCAAGTTAACTAATATTCTACTTTGAACACTCAGACACAGTCCAGGAGTTGGAAAAGGCTAGGAGTCAGTTTGGATGTTTCCAATGGACAATTTGGATATGGCCAGCCTGTTCAGAAAGGTACAACT
Source organism: Acrocephalus scirpaceus scirpaceus (assembly GCA_910950805.1). Lineage (NCBI taxonomy): Eukaryota > Metazoa > Chordata > Aves > Passeriformes > Sylviidae > Acrocephalus > Acrocephalus scirpaceus. The sequence goes on from OU383773.1 coordinate 128,974,573, forward strand.
CTTTAAGGGTAGGAGCACTGACCACTCTGGTGCCAGCTGGCCTCAGCACAAAGAACAGTCGAAGGCACAGCTTGTGTACTACACAAGCACAGCCAAGGAATATAAACCGGCTAAGCAGTGATGAATGCAGTCTTATCTCACCCATGCTATGGGGTCAGAGGACTCAAGTAATTTTTCATGTTCAGCACACTACTCCTGGTAGTCTCACAGGGCAATTACCAGTGCTTGTAGGAGTACTTTGCAGAAACCAGAAAGAAAACGTATTATGGAATCTTTAATATAACCACAGTGGCTTAAACAGGAGAAAATTTACTCTACTTTGGCACACAGCACCACACATTTAGTTTCTGCAGGATCCACAATTCAGGTTTATCAAAGAAGCAGAAAGTGCATCAAGCACACATGGCTTCTGAAACAGCCCAGCATGAAGTCTCAGCTCAGCAATCAGTATTGCAGAGCAAAGGGCTTTTCTTTCCTTCTCTTTTTATCTCCTCAGCTCCAGCACTTGGATTCAAGGAAAAAGAAATAGATAAGGAAAGAAAGGAAGAACAAAACCATAACCCTCAGCCAGAAAACAGGTAACATAACCCAGTTCTCTGAAGCAGACAAGGAGTGTGTTATCCTTTGGTTTGGGTCCTGTTTCATTACCCATTAATTAGCAGTCCTGCCTCTACCCCAGTGTGGATCAGCACTACAGAGAATGCCTGCGAATTTTAAAGGACCCAGCTGTTTTACAGGGTAGAAGCACAGGCAGGCAAAGTCAGAAGGAGCAAAAGAAAATCTGCACAGGCATGCACACTGGGAGAAGAGAAGACTACTACCTAGACAAAGGAGTCACAACAAAGGCACGCTGTTCAGTGTTACTGTCAACAACAGCATTCCCATCAGGGCATATTGCTGCTGGTTATGTCCTGAGGCAGACTTCATCTGTCCCCTACACTGTCTTAGTTCTTGCAAAGACCTGACTGTATAAACTACCTTTCCAGATGCTGTGGTGGCAAACAAAACTAACAGCAGGCATGCAAATACTATTTTCAGAAACAGTGTATTTTTCAGAAAAAATTCAGCTCAAGATGTGGTGAGGAATTAGCTGAGGAAGGAATAAATGGCATTTCAAGTTGATGTTAATGAACAATCAATTATTTTTACTTTTCACCCTTTAATTGCTCCTTGCATAAGAGCTATATAAAAGTGAAATTTGATATGAAAGATTGCATTTCAGTTTATTACAAAATAAAAAAAATAGGCTGTCAACTAATTGGGAGTTGAGACGGAACCCTACTTTGAATTAAAACTTTTCAGATAAGAAAAACCAAAAACTGGCTTTATTATGGCTTTATTAGAACAGAGAATATTTAATAGTAAAAGGGTAGAGGGCTGGATAGTTGCACTGCTGTTGTTAGAACATACTCTTTAATGATCTAGAGGATTCATTAGACATGACAAAATGGGCTAACCAATTATTTAAGATGGAAAGACTTTGATGCATTTCAGCAGAATTTAAATGAACAAAAGCAGGTAAACTCATTGGCAGGTTAGAATGAATACAATTAATAACTTTCACAGTGGTACAAGTCATGATAAACCAAACAGGTTTTGCACAGGTTCTGAGTGGTTCCCTAAAAGACTCAGAAAGCACCATGAGAGCATCCGCTCAGTGCCTAGCAACAGTTTGGAAAGCCAAGAAAATGTTTAGCCACATTCATACAACAGGATGCGGAAGGAGGACACAGAATTTAAAATTTGCCTTGCCAGTGAAACACTGAATTTGGTTAACTTCCTTAAAAGAAACCTTTCAGAGAAAAATAATAACACTAAAAGCATACAAGCAGCATGTGAAGGACTGGGATTTTCTGATGATTCTCTCATGCAAGATCCTGTCTTCTTATCAATGCAGTAAGTCTTCCAAGAAACACGTCCTCCTTTCCTAGGACCCTGCCTGTCCCAGAGCTGCGTGAGCACAAATCTTTGTATCCAGTAAGTATGATAAAAGGATAAAGTTTTCTCTATGAAAGAACTAGATTTTTGCTCTTGTGAATATGTTCAAGAAAAGAAAAATAAAATTCCCTGGAGGCATACAGCTCTTTGAGTGAGTTTTCTCTGGTGGAGACTGTAGGGTCTCCCAAAACCCTTTCATTATGATGAATAGGGGAAGAAAGTGTGGTCTCAAAGGCTTAACAACACCCAAGCAGCTTCAAAGAACAAGTCTGATACTCAACATCACACTCCATGAGGAGACTGCAAGCAAAATAACACAGGAGAAAGTCCATGACAGGATAGGATTCCCACTGTCAAGCTGTCTCCTTATCCTGTCTTTTATGACTGCAGGCACTGCTTGCAAACTTCAAGCTGATAGATTACATCCTAAATGGGGTCAAAAGAAGCACAGAACAATTAGTGGTATTAGTGTGGCATTGCCCTCTGAGCCATTAATCTTGGAGCAGGGGCAACACTCAGCAATATTGAAAACAACACACATTTCAAATCCCTCCTGTATATAATCAAATTCTGAAATTCACCAATATGAGATATTAGTAAACTAAACAGTTATGTAAAATTATAAAGAAGACTTGAAATTTACATCAATTGAAATAGCATTCATTGTTGTATTGCGACTCTGATTAGAGTTGCAAGGACACTAATTCTCATCCTGAAAAACAGAAGCTGATTGCCAGCTGGGATTACGAAAGAATTCCATCTCTTTCCTTTGCCTCAGAGGCTACCAGAGTACATCTGCTGGGTACTGATTATCTCTCTGGAAAACACTGTAAGAAAGAATAATTTAATTTATTGTCATTGTAGAATTCAAATTGGTTGAGCCAATGATCTTTCATTGTGGTATGATGACTCTGCTGGATAATCCAATACTGCAAACAATGGATAAAATAATCGTAGATGCTTACGTTTGTTCTTCTTTCACCTCTCAGCCTCACCTAGAACAGTTCAAAAGGTAAAAGCCATGCCTTCATTTTCACAAATTCTTTACTGTGTCAGCTACAGACAGTCTGGATACATTTTTTCTGGTAGAAAAATTGCAAAAATCTATTCTAGGTCAACGACTTCCACTGTCAGTATCATTCAAAGTATTTGGAAGGCTCAAAGGAGAAAAATCACTAAGTATTGGTATTAAGCAAGCTCTCTGAAGAGGTACTGACTGCATTTATTGCAAAGAATTAAGAAAGTGGCTTTAAAAAAATGTCATTCTATTCATGAGTGTCCTTTTTTTACAACTGATCTCATATAATAAACCCTGCTATAAAAACCAGCATGCACTTTGACTAGATTAAGTACAAAACGACTTCTGATATGTAATGCTGTGGGATATAAACGAGAAGTAATGCCAGTGAAAGGCACACAAATCTCTGTGTGTACAGGACACCAGGCAGAAGAAAGGCACAGATTTTGTATGCTATGATAACAAAGAGAACTATGCTTATTAAAGCAGTTCTATAAAGCCCATCAAGCTGACACTATTGAACAGCAGATATGCGAGTAAGTGTGAACATGACTCCTCCTGTGAAGGAAGGATTCGTGAAGCTGCCTTGCCTTGGATCAGGTGAGGTGTGCTTGTACACTGCCTACACACCGGCAGCTCAGCTGAGACATCCCCCGCAGGAAAGGCAGGAGGGGTTTATAGAGCAGTAACCTCTTCCCCTTCCCCTGACTCCCACAGTGACACGGATCATTCATGGCAGCTGCCATGGGAATGGTGCACCCAAAGGGCAGGAGCACTGCTCCCTGCACTGCCAACAGGCAAGAAAAGCATTTTGCCCCAGCAGACCCCCTCCCATGTTGTCCCTAATGTTCTGGAGCAATACAAGTGCAGAGGCTGTCACTGTCTGCCAAAGAGGGTGGAAATGAGGGATTCTCCATCCTAGCTCTAACACAGCAGGAAAGAGGATCTGTCAGAAACCAATTGTTCTCTCCACAAAACAAGCAGCAGGCAGGGCTCTTTTGTCACATATCAAAAGAAAAACAGTCAGAAAGTTAAAAATACCTTATTTCCTTTCATATCTAAATTCATCAATATTAGCTCTTACTTTCTTTACAAGCAAATGTTCAAGCCTGTATTGAAGCCAAAATGTCAAGCATCCTGATATATCTGTCTCCAAAAAACAGCTTTCTGGAGTAATTTTTTATTTTGTGCAACTAAAACCAGTGTAGAGCATCAGGCAACAAAACTGTGCAGGACTGGACCAGAAGCTAAGCAGGAGCCTGTGCCACACAAGGCTTGGCTACCTTGTCAAGTCTCACACCCAGCCTACCACAAACCAGCATTTGTGGTTTCTCAGCTGGCTTGCATATAGCAGAAGGTAGTCTTTCTGAGCATTTTTTTCCATGAAGTTTAAAATGAAAAAAAAATTAAGGAAGTTGCACCAAATTCTACCCATTTCTTTCCACTAATTAGAAATACACATTAGTAAGATACTGCCAACCACATGGTATGCTCTTTATGTATACATTCTTAATACTTTAGTATTATTTTACATTGTGACTCATACAGTATTTAAAATTTATTATTAACTGAATATTATTTTACGCTTTTTCTTGTCTAGTTTTGACACTAACACATTGGGTCATTTTTTCCATGAAAACTCAGTATCTTAATCTTAAAAGGAAAAATGTAGAAACTCAAATATCTCTCTTTGATAAATGAGACCTGTCAGAAGCCAATGATCCCAGTGCACAGGAGACACAGTATACTTGACAATGTGAGCTCAACAACAATGAAGAAATACTTTTTTCAGCTCCCTATTTTGTGACAAGGGTCTAGATTGCAACCAGTCTCACTGTAATTTATTTCTTGAGAGAAGACTGTGAGAGATCTGTGTGAAAATCATTTTATGTTTTTTCCTTCCTCCATTATTTTCCCATAGAAGCAAGTATTCTCTTCTATAACTTATGCAGTAATAATTACACAAACTAAGCTGATTCTAAATGTATACAATACATATATTTTATGTGAGCGCGTTCTTTTTTCTTTTTTCCTTTTGAACTAGAACATCAAACACAAAATACACATAACATTTGCTCTGTGTACCAAAACACAGGAACACATTATTCTCTGTCATAAGAACTTTATGTTTGAAGGTCTCAACTGTAGAAAATCTAATAAAGTACATACTCATTTTCATAGTTTAGTCAGTAGGAACACTCACAGCATGTGTGAGTCGTTGCAGAAATAGTAATGGTGTAACTTCAAATGTAAATGTTACACAAAAATATACTCACCTATAATTACACTACAGTTTCTATTTTTTTTTTTTTTTTGCCTAAATAACCATTCTCAAATAAAAGACCTGCAGAATCCACATCCCAGCATTATTCCTCAATGTCATGCAGGATCAACCATGGAATTATAGTGGAAATGTGCACACCGACATATAGCACCACCATCTGAGGGGGTCTGCATAAATTACCCCCCATAGTTTAGTCATGGTTCAAAAGAAGTTGGCTCTGAACTCATTATTTAAAGAATTCAGTTGTACTTCCTCAAGAAGATTTTGAAAGAGAACCAAAAGGTGAATACAGAATGGCTGCTGCTTTTACAATATGCCAAAGATATTTTTGGATTTATTTTGTGGAGTTGAATCTTTACTGAAATTACCAAGCTATTGAAAAACTATGTGACTGCACAGGGTTTTAAATGGCAAACCAGTTCATTTCTAGGGAAACCAGGTTCTTATTGATGACATTTTATAGCTTTGCACTCACATTCACACAAGTTCAGAAGTGTACTTGCAGTATATGTTATGTTTTCTAGTCTGTTCATTATTTTATGGGTTTTTACAGAGACACCTTTCAATGAACCACAGAATAGGTGCAGAGAGAAATCCACAGATGGTGCTGAGAGCTCAGTTAATTAATACTGGTAACTTTCCTCAATTTGGTAGCTGTTATCACTACTGCATCCAGTACTCCCCTCTCCTCTGTGCTGAGGTGGCATCTGAGGGACCGGAGTGCGCATCTCCTCCTGCTCCAACCCTGGAGCATGAACATGGTCGGTGTCTCCATGGGTGGAGCAAGGAAGTGATCACTGGCAGAAGTTTCCATCTGACCAACACCCATAATGTTCATCATTCCAACTAATACAAACAGCTTGAAACCCATGAACTTCTAGACTAGTGATCAAGAGCATATTCATCATCGGTCTGCAATTTCAGCTTGTCTTGGTGGTAATATTTTAAAAATCTAAGCCAAAACAAAACTGTAATACTGTATTTGATCCCTCTCTTGGGATGAAAGGAGAGAAGACACAGAGGCCAAAACCCACTGATTCTACCTGGGCAAACTGAAAGGCCTGTGAAGGAAGCCAAGTAATCTTAAATATTAAATTAAAATTTCTTTTTTCCTTCTAAAATACTCACCTTACTTTCTCTTTGGTGTTTCTAAGAACAGTTGCAGCAAAATTTTGTGTAACACCAACCAGACTGATGCCATCAACTTCCACAATTTGGTCATTCACTTGGATCCTTTTAGGGGAAAAACACAAATGCATAAATAATTGTATGAATTCTTGCAAATTTTCAGCAAAACTTAGCATGGAAAGATCTTTGTAGTTTGACCTTAAACAAAAGCTCAGTCATAAAATGATTGAGGTAAATACGAAAAACTCATCACTCCTTGCACACAGACATCTCATAAATCCAGCTTCAAAGTTATTATTACAGTTAATATCATCAATTAATTTTCCAGTCTCTTTCCTTGTATAGAAATACAGCAACACAAACTCTTGAATTTGTCATATGAATTAAATTAAATGAGATACTTGAACAGCACTTATATCATTCTTTCCTAAGCCAATCTTGAAAAACAGCATAAGACATAGCTCTGGCATTTCATGCTAATGGAAAAAAAAGGTAGTATTTAACTAAAACAACCTGCTCATCTGTGGAGAAAAGAACTTACGTATCAGATCCAATTGTGACATACTCTCTTAAAATATTTCATCTAACTTCATCAAAAAAGATGAATTTCCAGTGTAATCGTGACCTTGCTGCACACAATCATAAAACATCGGACTGTTTTAATGAAGACACTCTTTTTGAAACTGACCAAACACCTATTTACACTGTTTAATGCAGAAAAAGTTAAGACCAAATGAAAGCCATGCTGCTTTTATCTAAAGCAAGCACTGTTACAAACTCCCTAGAGCAGGCACTGGACTCATCTGGATTACAAATCCTTGGAGGATGACTGCTATACTATTCTTTAGAAATGCACGATCTCTGATAGTTTCAAAATAAAAACCAAACACACACAACTAGTCAAAGGGAGCAATTTTCAAGTACTTACATGGATTCTATTGATCCAAACAACACAGTTTACAAAGCAACTAAGAAACAGCTATGAAAAAATCCTATTTAAATTACATGAAAATACCTAAATTAACGTATTTAACATCTTAGCATGTATTAGTGATAAAACTTCTTTTCAAAGAACAACAGAGGCTTCAACAGGATGCCGAAGCATTTTGACCTTGAGCACTAATTTCTCGTCAAGTCTGAGGAAATGCTTTGCAGTTTTACATATGTTTAAACAGCATCCTCCATTCTTTGGATTCCATTGGTGAGTAAGAGCTACAGTACTTATTCTTTGGCAGCCTCACACCACAGAATGTCACTGTGTTCTGGGCAGGATCTCCCTTGGAAAAGGCATATAAACTACTATATTGAAAATCATATTAGGCATTTTAATCCCAGAATTTTATTTCAATTTTCACTGAAACATTTGAGAAATACAGCAATCACATTAATATCTATTTAATTTTGACTTCATTTTTTTTTTAACTTCAGCAAACACAGGGTGCAGTCAGATGGTGCAGGAGTTCCTGGAAAAGAACTTTTAAGAAGTTGGTGCCTACTGAATGGGAAACTGTCACCCTCTTGGCTAAAAATGGTGGAATAACAGATTCCTTTTAGGTGATAGCAACAGCACTGTACATCATCACACAGTGGGCTAGCAGCATTCATACAGATACATAGGTAGAGTATTTCAGGTGATGAAACATCATTTAGAGAACTGTTGCCTGCAACTTCATAAGGGGCTCCATCTTGATTCAGTCTAATTCTATTTGTCCTTTGGGCATATTTTATATCTCCTTTTTTGTTTGTATAGCTCCTAAATTAACTTCCAACTCTTATTTTTATGGCCACTGTTCTTCAAAACTCCTTTCTTTCTATATACACATATATTTTAATTATATATGAACATACATACATCTCAACATATAAAAGGCAGCCTTCCTGTTAGAGCCCACTCCAGCAGGAGCTCCAGGCCTCCTCTGTCTCTCAAATCTGATTTCAAACATGAATGAAAAATTAGGCTCAGGTTGCCAAAGCCTGAATTATAGACATTTTATTGCTTTGATCATTAATAAAATAAGTAATTCTTCTGACAATTATTTTCTAATGCTCATGACTTTAAACTCTGCCTGCGTATTACAATGAAGTAGCAACTATAGAAGTGAACCAACTAAAGTTGAACAGATTATTTGCACAATTGTTCTGTATGATGAACTGAAAACATTAATTTGTGCTAGACAACTTCTAGAGCTCAAGTTAAGAACTATGTAATGTTTCAAAAATGTTGCTCCCAATGCTATCAAAATACTTCAAAAAGTGAATGACTTATCACCATAATAACTTGAAAGAAACAGCTATGGATTGATTGATCCAGGAAAAGATTTTGTTTTTCATATTCAGTCTAACAACTGATTTAGTATTTTTCACACTATTAATAATCTCTCCTAATACTTATCAACATGCTTGCCTTCGGATTCATCTTGAAGTACCTCCTTGGTTAAATATTGGCACACAAAACCTTTAAAAATGACAGCTAAATGCTACCTGTTTGCCTACAACAACATGAATCAAGCCAGTGGTGTTAAATCACTGAGAAACCCCTTTGCACAGATTTTGTATTTCCATGGGAGACAAGTACTTTGTATTATAATTTGATAGGTCTTTCAATAAAAAATACAACAACTATCCTACAGATACTGTAACATTTTAAATTGTAGCTTGAGAAGAACCTGGTTGAAGATTGCTATGGGATTATTCAGAATATCTGATACAACTGTTGAAATAGTTTTATTTTCTGGTAGGAGACTTTGTTTTGCTATCAGTGTTAATGATCAAGTAGGCTTTTCATAAAGATGAAGTTAACAGGATCTTTTACAGTTGATGCACTTTATTATGCAGAACTGTCTGGTCCTGACTGAGAGGATTATATATCCTTTTCCCAAATGAATGATCCGTCAGGCTCTCAGAGAGAAAATCAGAGTCCTATTTCTCAGCTGACTGAACATTCTGCCAGTTGAAAACTAACACAAATATTAGGATGGTCAAAGAAAGATATTATTTTTTCTCAGCTGACAAGTTCCTTTCAGATGCCATCTAGGGAAATGAAAAAAGAGGCTTGTGATGGAACATTAACTTCTGTAGCCCACTCAAACATGTGAATAATGAGATGAAAAGAAATTACAGATCATGACAGAGCAGCAGTGAGTGTCTGATTTTCAACTAGAGAATTTCACAAAGAATACCAGTCGTGAGCTTAATGCCTTCTAGCTGAGGTCAAGCATACCCTTCAGAAAAACTTTCACCTGAATTTGAAGTAATGGATAAAGTCATGACATCTTGAGGTGTCAGCTTCTTCATTTCCCTTCATAATTTTTAAGCCCATGATAAATCAGTACTTGGCCTTCAACTCTTGGTATCTTATTGCCAAGATACAAACCCAGTCTAGATGATATATTTCAGTAGTTTCAGAGCAAGGTCACTAAACTTTGCAACCTCCTGCCTTCTGGAGTCTTTTGTTTAAATTTTTGTGGAGTTTCCACAGCAGAACAACTTTTTGCCTGGCTGAGAAATTAAATGTGTTCAACAAGGAACATGTTACTGCAATATATTTTTTAGAAGACAGCATCAATGTCTTAAAAGTTTATTCCTGTTCTTATTTATAAACAATATTTTCATATTGTTTATAACTATATATTATGTTGTTTATAATGTAACAACACAATAACGGTTAAAATCAGAAAAGGAGAATGCAGATAAGTTGATGTCATTGCTTACATATTAGAGAAGTAATATTTTATTGGCATGAAAATTTACGAAGTTAAGCACTGGAACAAAATGAAAAATTGTACAAGTTGGGAGATATTTAAGAATTCTTTTCATTATTAAATGATTACATAGTAAAGTTTTTTTCTTTCTCCTAATGAGAAGAGATTGGCTTGGTTTTGCCAGGTATTGTATAATACACAAACTGGCAGGTGGTGTATAATACACAGATAACTGTGCCCCATCTGATAGGAAGTATTTTATGTTGAAAAGGAATTCTTTAGCCTGTGCATACCAAATAATTCTAGAAGCAAGCAGATTTTATATGAGCATCACATAAGACTACATACACCAATTCACTTTAGTGGGTAAGATTTATTGCACAACTTCCTATTCCGTTTAATTAATGTACTTTCAGCACTCTAGGTGTGAAAACTGAACTCCAGAACAGAAGACTATCCCAAAATAAGAAATATAAAGTAACAGTCTGTGTTGGTAAAATTGAAAGGAGTGTATTTAGTAGAAGTTTAAACATTCAGATACACTAATTATTTCCTTAATCACAGAATGTTCAGTGTTGGAAAAGATGTTCCAAGACCATCTAGCTATCAGCTAACCAGCTCAATCACTCCTAAACCATATCCCAAGTGCCACAGCCAGATGCCTCTTCAACATTTCCAGAGACAGTGTCTCCACCACCTTTCTGAGAAACTTATTCCAATGCTTTTTTTCAGTGAAAAACTCTAATATTTGATCTGAACCTCACCTGACAGAATTTAAGTCCATTTCCTCTCATCCTTTCACTTGAGATATGTCAGAAGGGACCAACCCTCACCTGGTTACAACCTCCTTTTAGGTGGTTGTAGAGAGTAATAAGGTCTCCACAGCCTCTTTTTCTCCAGGTTAAACATCCCCAGCTCCCTCTACTGCTCCTCATAAGACTTGTGCTCCAGATGCTTCCCCAGCTCTGTTCCCCTTCTCTGGTTACACTCCAGCTCCTCAGTGTCTTTCATGTAGTGAAAAGCTCAGGACTGGACACAGCACCTGAGGTGGTGCCTCACCAATGGCAGGTGCAGGGGGACAATCCCTGCCCTGCTCCTGCTGGCCACACTGTTGCTGATCCAGGCCAGGATGCCATTGCTTTCTTGGCCACCTGGGCACATACTGGCTGATATCCAGCTGCCTGTCAATTAGCATCCCAAGTCCTTTCTTGCTGAGCAGCTCTCAAGCTGCTCCTCCTCCAGCCTGTAGTGCTGCCTGGGGTTGCTGTGACCCAAGTGCAGGACCTGGCACTTTGCCTTATTGAACCTCATGCAGTTGTCCTCAGCCCATCGATCCAGCCTGTCAAGATGTCTTTGTAAGGACATCAAATGTAGAGAGACTGAATAATCAAAAGTTGAACAGAATTCTTTTTTTTAAGTATTGCCTATCTAAAGCTGGCTTGAAGTCAACAGAACAGCTGGGAGCTCAAGACCTTTGGCATCTAAACTACCTTCAAAAGTGACACAGAGTTTGGAATCAGCAGCCTTACTCATGCTAAAGCATCTGGGTTCTCAGTAGTCACAAACACATATATCTGGGAAATTTGTTCTTCTTCAGAAGTTTAAACTCATGGTACCAATTTAGTGTCCTCTCATAACCACATCAGGTATCTGGACTTTACCAATGAAGTTTATGAACTTTAAAGCTTGGATTACCACGACATACATTAAACAAACAACTATTCCCTATGAAAATTATAATTTATAGTAACTATTGCTGATAAAATTTCCAAATACAAAGTCTTGCTTACCTGCCATCTCTTTCTGCGGTCCCACCCTCTGTTACTGTTTTGACAAATATTCCCAGTTTTTCAAGGCCTGCATCAGCTCCAACTCCCATTCCAATAATGCTTATGCCAAGTCCATCTTCATCTGTGAAAAAGGCAAGAGAAAGCAGAAACTTCTTATATTTACCTGTACAGTTATTTGGTAGGTAAACATTCATGCTTTGGTTCCTCTTGGGTATCTGTGTCAATTACACTAATATTATTTTGCTTCCTTTTAAAAACCTATTTGACTACCATTTTAATTACACACAAAAAGTATCATCTACAGCCTTACAAGGAGCTTAGAACAACAGACAAGATTCTTACTGCTCCAGTGAAGAATGAACATATCACATCAAACACCATGTAAAATCATGATGGAGTGTCAAAACTCAATTCTCTTAAGAAGGTAAAAACTGCCTGTCTTTGAGCTGCTTCTTTACTTCCTCACTGAACAATTCCTGAAACCCAAAAAGCCAAGGTGACTACAAAAAATTCATGGAAATTCAAGATAGGCTCTGTAGGCATGTGTAGACTTCCTCAAACTTATAGGTCAGTGTCACAGGAAGTGGAAATGGCACATAGACATTATACCTTTTTCTAGTTCAACTGGGAAGAGTTCCAGCTTTTCCACACGCTTCTCCAGTTCATATTCAGCTGATGCAGCCACTGGGTCAACTTCATCATTTCTCCTGTCATAGTCTTCATTAGAGTATGTATTGAAAACCTGTGGAAACAGATCAAAAATCATTCAGCTACCCACTCCAACAAGACTTCCAAATTATTAAATTAGCTACTACCTTTGTCCTGTGATATTGCAAAGTTTGAAAAGGCTTTTAAAAGATAAATTTCTCCTGCTCATTCAAACTTCAGGTTTTTAAATTTGTGCTTTTTTATTCAAGGAAGCACAGGTACAGTTGCAAAAGTCAACTGAGTATAAGTTTCTATTGTTTTTGATTATAAATTCAAAAGGTGATCTTTAATGTCTACGTTGGTCTATACATATAAATAATTAAAATACTTGATTTAACTCAGTAAAAATGCACTATTAATAAACATTTACAGAGTCAAATACATTGAATTTACAATCTGTATAGTGTTTCTGTATTAGTCTTTAGTACTTATGAAGTTCCAGTTCATTCATCCAAACAAAACTCAACCTGAAGATTACTAATCTACATTTACATCACCCATGGATATAATAGAGATTATGTTCCATATATGTGTTAACTTTTCTAGAACAGCAAAATACACAGCCATGGTATTTTTTTAAACTAACCAGGTTTACAGGTTTATTTCCTCTCCAAAGCAGTAATTTAACCGTCACTACATTAACCTGATTATATTATTTATGCTATTTACTATCATACTTTCAACATGGCCTTTAATCAGTGATTATTCAGACCTTCAGAAACATCAGTCAGGAAAAGCATATTTTCATATTTTAGAGATCAGTGTTTGCCAGCCTAATTCTTTTAACTGTCTGCACTTGGCAGTAAGGAAAGAATATGTATTACTAGTGGTAGTAATTTTACTGAGCTTCAGTCCCATGGATGTATCATATTCATCACTTTAAATAAAGGAAAACAACAAATTTCCTCTTCCTCTTTTACAGATAATCTACATACAGAAACCACATATTCCTTTATCACTGTTCCTCTTTAAATATAAAACACTGCACCCTGCTACATAGCTACACAAATATTCCAAAGTTCTCCAGAAGCCTGCTTTTTTACAGTCCTGCTTGGAGGCTCTGTCATGATGTCCCTGGATGGAGCACACATGCCAGCTGGTTGCCCAGTGCAGTCACAGGAGATGGGGTCATTGCCACCTGAGGTTTCACCTTCCTGAAAAGCTGTTAGTACACATTCATTGCTTTTAAACAGTAAATATATTGAAGTTGAAATACAAAAATACTTTAAAATACTATTTTAAGTCTATTAACTATGTTATGGCTACCACAAAGCTACCAAAAAGCCCTCTCGGTTTAGATAAAGTAGTGGTTGAAATAGAAAAGACAGCAGTCACTCAATGGGAATTTTAAGTCTTGTATTTCACATCAATGTGAAACAATTAATTTCCTCTTCCAAGAAGACAGAGATTATAAATGTTTTACAAGAATTCACAAACCTATCTCACATTGATTTTTAGTCATTACAATGCAAGAAAAAGGCTGCTTTAACTAAATTATGCTCCTAGAAAGCCTCCATAAATACAGGCAAAGCCTAGGTAAAATAAGACACATACATAATGCTGAACTATTTATGCTGCTTTAGTATCTGTAAGATTGGGAAAAAGACACTGATGCAGAAATAAGTAATGAGGAGAGAGACAATTCAAGGCCACCATTTCTAGCCTGACTAAAGAATAGATAAAACCAACTGGAAGAGTCCACTCAACAGCAATGAAAAAGTGGTACAACCTCCCTGGCAGCTTCCCTTTTTGTGATTTGGTATCAAAAGCAGCAGTTTTTACCCACTAAGGATTCCATGTTCAAGCCCAACCTCATTCATGCTGACATCAACCAAAACAAGCATCAATTAATAGAGTGAGACCCAACTAAAACATTACTGAGCTAAGGTTTGACCATAAAACTTTAGGTTTGAGATAAGCAAGTACAGGTTAAAAACAACAGCTGTGAATTTAGCTTGAATCACCTCATTTATTAACATGATGAGAGAGACCCATGCCTCAAATGTGAACAGAGATGAATTGCATCAAGGTAAAGGGACATAATGCTCACTGGAGATAAAGAACAGCTGAGAGAGAGGTATAGGGGAAAATTGTCACAAAATGAGTATATTTATTTCTGGATTTCTTTTCATCATGTTAACTGTCACCATTCTTTTCCTTGTGTTCAATGACTGGCATGAGAATATTGTGGAAGCAGTTTTAGATTTGTTGCAAAGTGACTAGATATGTTTCAGGATAATTTTCCTTGAAAGCATCAAATCATATACTGAATTTGGGTTTGGGATGATCTTTCTTGAACCAGATTAGACAGAAAAGACTGCTTCTTGGATTGTGCTCACTGTTTTGGAGAATTTTGATAATTCCACTAAAAGGAAACTGAATATACTGTTGGTGATGAAAAGTTATCATTACATCTCCAAATACATCGCGCCACTCTTATCTAGTACCTCACCTAAGCATTCACTCTGAGATTGCAGATCACTGATTGCACGAAGCTCTATGTTTCCTATCTGGCATTAATTCACTGTCTTTTGTACACTGGTCATATAATTTTGCCCACTGCCTTCAACAAGGCAGTTGCCTCCCCTTGACTAGGGGAAGAAGACAAAGGATATTCTTGAATGTCATTTATTTCATTTTTTGCAATCACATTTCATAGTTGACTGATTCTATTAAATGAATCTCTGGGTGTTAAACTGAAGAAAATTTGTGCTTGGAAATATTTTTTTCTTTGTGAAACAGTCTATCCACCAGAGTAATGAACTGCTTGCTCAGTAGTCCTGAGAACTGTCACTCAAGATTTTCCCGCACTAAAAGTAAGAGAAACATTTATAACTTCTTCCTCAAAGTATGGTTAACTTGATTTAAACAGAACTATTTCACCACATCTGTTGCTGTTGTGTTTCCCAGAGTGTGCCTGGAATTTCAGATTCATGGGAATTCTTCCATTCCCTCATTCTGTCATTTGACAGATTTGGTTTTACTGCCACTCTGGCCAAGTACCCAGTACAGTAAAGTCACACTCACAGAATATGTTGAGTTGGAAGGGACCCACAAGGATCATTGAGTCCAACTCTGGGCCCTGTACAGGACCATCCCCAAGAGTTACATCATAAGCCATTATTTATAAAGCAAGCTCTTTTTCATGAAGATCTAACATAGTATCTTAATCTCTGATTTTACCACTACAAGTATTTAGGGAAAAAAAAAAACGTTCTCATAAAATTCACTTGTGACATTTTCTAGGACTTACAACAGCACTTGTGGAAAACAAAAAGCCAGCAGTGGTGACACGTAGAAACAAACCCTGAAGAACTGCTGTTAACAGAATATACTTCTACGTTCTCTAAAGTGACAGAAAAAGGGGTCATCAGTGATTCATCCAGTCCCAATATAGTTACAAACTGTAATATCAAAGAAACAGGTATAATTGTTAGGCACCCTGGGTGGCATCCCCAGGAAAATCACACATACGCACACAGATAATTTGCTTCTCTTTGGTAGAGAACAAGCCAGAGAAGACATGTCACTAACTATAAAAATATGTTGCTGACTAATTCAGAAAAAAACGTACATTTTTGTTTTAGTACTTCATCTTTAGGAATAAGATCAGAAGGATGAAAACTGATTATTCTTGAAAAAAGGCAAAGTTGACTAAGTTTGGGGTGTTTTCCCATAGCTCTTAACTACCAACAATTTACAGAATTTAGCGAATTCTACTACAATGACCAGTAGGAAGTGACAAAGTTTTTTTTTTTTATTTTATTAAGCAAGTCAAAAGGAAGATAACTCCAAAGAATCACATGGGCTATCCTCCCCATGGGCTAACCAGCTTGGTGCTATGTAAAACACAATATTAGTATTGCATACTATAAACTGTGAAACATGAAAATTGTTGTATCTGATGTAAGGCTAAGAGAATTGGGGTTGTTCAGCCTGGAAAAAAGAAGGCTTAGGGGTGACATAACTGTGGCCTCCAACACCTGAAGGGAGCCTACATCATGTAGTGACAGGACAAGGGGGAATAGATTCAATCTGCAAGGAAGTAGATTTAGATTATTTATAATGAAACACTGAGGATAACCTCTCTGGCTGTGCTGAAGAAGCTAAATGAGGAAAAGAAATCACAATTGACCATTACATTCCATTCTAAAATCTTTCTACAGCATAGCTTCAGGGAGGAGAGGAAGCTCTGGGAATGTCTGAAATTGGAGACTCTTTTTTAAAATTTTTTTCTCTGCAAAGTGGTTGCTTTGTCACAGTCAAAGGCAGTGAGTCAGTGAGGACGCTTCCTCCAGCTTTCCTGGCTTCATGCTCCCCTAAAGCCTGTGTGGGCATCTGCCATCACTAATGCCTCAGCAAGGAAGCATCCAGGAGACAAATCTTCCCAAGAAACAATTGCAGGAACAAGAGACACGGATGGGAATTAGACATCAGCAATACTGAAAGTAACTTCATGTCTAACATCAAATCCATGCCTGGGGTTTCCCTCAGAAAGCTCTGTAGGAGAAAGATCTGTTTTACGTGTCCTGAAACTCTGGCAAAGAGACCTGCACAGCAGATTTATGTTTCTAAAATCCTAAAAGTATCTGGGCCCCAGATACTTTTCCAATTCCAGCGATACCTCTTCAGACACATGACAAGCCAGGAGCAGTTGCCATGACACACAAACTATTCAATTTGTTGAGGAAAACTGGAAAATACTATCTCCACTCTTGTTTTAGACAACTGGAACAAGTCATCAAGTTTTCTACCTGTTGCAACATTATGAAGGTCATTTGTAGTCGAAAACCACAGTGTCACTGTCCTGCAGCAGTGCCAACACATCTCAGTTTGGATCCATACACCTCTGTGCACTGCAGCATGTCCTCCTAAAGCCAAAGTGTGCCACAGTGGCATTTCCTGCTGGGACACAAGCTAATTAAATCCATGGACTAACCACACACATTCATTAGTCCTGTGACATGAGGGTGCATTTGCTTCATGGCAGAAGTAGTTAAAGAACCAGCCAGACTCCTCTGTTAGGCTTCTTTCAGTGAAACTAGTATCTTAAATTTTATGCACTACAGTTTTGGGCCAAAACACTGAACCAAAATTGCCTAGGTGGTACTGCACATGGATCATCTCCCCTGTTCCTGCTACTTGGCTCACTTTTGGTGTGAATTTTTTAAAACACTTGTTTTCATTAAGTAGTTTCCTAGAACCTGTGAAAATTATTGTTTGAGTCCACTTATTATTTATCCAGTGTGTACTTGTTTTATTGCTGATGTACTAGTTTTATTACAATTTACATTGCTACTTGTCTACATAGCAGAAAAATACAAAATCACTGTAGCTGTAAATGAGATGCACACCCCACACAAAAAACTTATGCTGTTACTCTTAGTTAAAACAGGTCAGAGTAATTAGCAAGTAAAAGTAAGCTCTGTTACTCAAGAGTAAAACCTCAGCTCACACGGAACTTGTACCTCTATTAGGGCTGCTTGTGTTTGTTTTAGTAAGTGAGTAAAACAGCAAGGTGCACTGAAACATGGAGTTGACAAAGATATAAAACAGACTTATCTGAATATTTCTGCTTTTTTTTTAATACAGTGATGACTTACAATTCCATGAGGATTTTTCTTTCTCACTTTTTTTTATTTTGGTCATAACCATTAATACAAATGGGAAATTGCAATACTGTCCTGTTCTATATTAATGGTACAGGCGAAACCATTTTCACTCAATTCTCTGTGATGAGTTTTGCAGACCTGGGTCTAAATCTTCTCTGATAGTGGGTTCGTTTTTCTTATGCAGCAGCTTGGATGCAACAGTGTAATGGGAGGTATAAATGACTAGCGAGGTGACTTCCCTGAGTCTTACTGATCATGTAAGAATCCCAAGGAGATTTTGTAAGTGTTGTGTACTTCACAGGTGCACTTCATATGTAATTCATCCCTTTGCCTGATCTTGCCTTTTTTTTTTTTTAACTCTACTTTGCACTACTGTAACTTACCAACAAAAATGTACTTTGTAACTGCTGCTGTCTATTTTTGGTCAGTTATCCACTATTATTATATATAGATAATAAAAATCATGAAGAAAAAAAGCTTTGTGTTTTTCATTACAGTAGTTTGACAACTGCGGGGAAAAGAGCCCAGAGTCAATCCTGCACTCCCATTAAGCTCAGGGTTCCTCCAAAGGTCCCTCCTGCCAGACTTGCACATATCCTAAAGAGATTAGAAATGTGGGTACAGCAATTTAACACCTTAGTATTTACAGCAGTGTGGTACTGACCTACAAACATGAATATCTTTATCTGACTTTTCCTGCTTCAGGGAAAAGTAAAAACATTTGCCTACACCTTAAGAGTCTCTCCATCCAGCAGAACAAAGAAGCAGTTGCAACAAGAGCACTCCAATAGCCATGCTAAACAAAAAAAAATTATATAAACATGAACAAGAGTATTTAAGAAGAACATGAATTTCCAATATGACAGCAGATACATTTTATCACTGTTTTGGCAGTTTTCTCTATTGCCAAGGTAACAAACTAGCATGCTCAAGAATTCATTGTATGTTTGAACACTGAAATAAGCACGCAAAGCAGAACCTTTGAAGAGAGCAGAGTTTGACAAAATAATTAAAATACAGTACAGGCTCAAATCAGGACACTGGTGTCCAAACAATTTTAAACAGATAGGAGAGCATGAAGCAAAGTTCCACCTTCTGTCCCTAGACATTTATTCCTGAATCTGCTGCAGTATTTCTTCCAGATCCTTGCACTGCTGCCAATCTACATTCTAACTGATGGTGGTATTTTTCTTCTGCCTTTTGAGTGTGACACACAAGCCAGCCAAGAGTAAATGCTGCTTTTGGTATCAATTAGTACAGACTGCTATATAGTAGCAAAGTCACCATGAATCAACAAATCAGTGTTTCTTCTCCCAGAAACCTCACTCTCCCTCAGCCTACAAGTCAAGAGGTCTAAATGCAGAGTGAAAATGCCACGTATGTTCTCGGAGGCAAACACTTGAAACAAAATATTGACTATGCATAAAATATTCTATTTAAAATAAATCTCAGCAGGGATAAATTGTGTAACCTGCATATTCACTAAAAATGACTCCACAAAAAAAATTTCATAAGCAATTCCTTTTATTTCCTTACAGATGTTACAAATGTTAAGAAAATAATTCAAAGAAAAACAAGAACACAAATAAGTAATCACAGGCATTAATTCAGAACATTTGCTGTGTAAACTATAAAGAGATAATTAATTCAACCTGAGTTTCATTGTGAAATTATAATATTTTATAAATTGAACAAAAATTAATACAATTCTCCTATATACACTTATATATTAAAAATGTTTTAAATGTGCTATAAATGGTACACATTGCTGCCTATTTCTTTACTTAAAGTAGAGAAGAAAGTAGAGGTGAAGGAAAAGAGCTAGATGGAAAGACTCTGCCTTGGTGTCTGATTTTCTTAATATTACATCATCAATACAAATCCTATTGGGCTTTTTAAGGGCACAAAATTGCAAGTTTCCCAAAGGTTTTTTAGGACTCTCTCATATATCTTGTCTAATTCCCAGGAGCTATGGCATTTGGTACTAATTGCTCACCTTACAAATACTCCTGCAGACACAGCAAAGGGTGCGTGAGAGAGGAAGAACGACAGAAGCCAGAAGACTATACAGCCTCACCTCAGACCAAGGGATAAAAAGCAAACATACTTCCACACCAGACCACAGTAGGAGCCCTTATGAATCTCTGAAGTTGTCCCACCATCACTTTTCACAATACCTAAGTTCTTAAAAAAATCTCAAGAGAGGCTTGGAATTTTTTTTAAGAGAAGTTCTTAATGAATTCTTTAACTGAGATGAGATTACTAAACAGAGTGCTTACAGTCTTAAGATGACTGGGGGAAACTCTATTATATTCTACTAAGAAAAACTCAGGAGATGTAATAAACTCTTCTTTAAACATACACTATTAATTATATAAGTACACTGCTTACGAGTTGAAGAATAGCTAACTATGACATTCAGTATTAGACAGCCCTTCAAACAGTCTTCTGTACAGGGTAAACAAATTTCCACAGTTTCAGATGGCACATGTTACAGAGGGTATCTATTTAGTATCTAGTACAGATATTCTTCTACAGTAACAAAAACCACTTATGATTCTCTGGAATCTAAAGCCCTTAGTAGCCTATTGCTACATTCACATTAACATCACCATGCAGTGATGTAAAAGAGACCCATTAGTGGGGTGTTGCATTAATTTGGTAGGAGTGTTGCAGCCGTACAGCCTGCTAATGCCATTGCTTGTGTATAAAAATGGACAAACAGGCAGAGTGTAAGAGGATTAACAGAAAAGCTTCTGTAATACAGCAAAAGGTTTGCTGTGTTTTGTAAACATCTTTCAAACAGAAAGTGCAATGCCACGTTCTCAGTGCCAGACCACTACTCAATTACCTCATATTGTTGACTTACCAATTCCTTAATTACACCTGCAGGCAGAATTCACTTTGGCTGACCGCATTTTTGCTAATGATAGTTTCACATTCGCACCGTTTAATACAATGAATTGCATCCCAGTAAGATGTAAAACTGCCTAGAGTAAGCAAAAGAATGTTTATCCATTAAGCATTCATACCAAGTGTATTACATTACAGTTAATCACACCAATGCTTCAAAAACGAGACAGTCTGTGTTTCCAGAGGAATTCAGCCTTCCTAATGCCTCCTAATATGGTAGGTGGGGTAACAGACTCTAACATAAGCCAAAAACAGGCGTTCCCAGGTCTGACAGCATAACTGGTTCAAACACACCAGCTCTAAGTGCAATTTAAAATATGGTATTAATGCAGCAAGAAACAGAAGGTTACAATGTGCACAAAATGTATATCCAAATGAATAGACAAAGAAAATGATGGATCATGGAGATAAGCCAGCATTAAATAAATAATGCTAGCTTGGGACGACACTACAGTAATAATATCACAACGTGGGGATTCAAGACAAACACTTTTAAAGTGACTCAATTCAACACTATTTTTGGACATTTTTCAACTTCAATATTTGCTATGACATCAGGCACCTCTCTGAATTACCCCTCTGAAAACAACAGCAAAATTAACTTCACCAACCCCAACGGAAGTTCTCTATCACAGCTGGTTTTCGCTCTACCCTGTGTACTGTGGAAAAATTAAATGAGCAGAGAAACTACAAGGAGTTTTGCTCAACTGAAGATTTTGCACAATTCTACTCTTTGTGCCCAAATTTACAGGATAAATTCAAATTCATACACAAATCTGTGATGGATTTGAAATTTTGGAGAACCAAATGCAAAGCACAGCACCCGGTGCTGTGGGAAATTGCAAGGATGCACTTATACATGTGCATTTTGGGACTGGGTTTTTTTAAAAAGAGTTTTGGTCTATTTTTTCCCCTCAAGAACCCCTTGCTATACTGTTCTGGGATGGACCAAACATCTCTCTCTCTGCATGCCCTTAATAGTCCCTGGATACTACTGCATTTGGGCAGAGTGGAGGTAGGTCACCATGTCTTTAGACCTCTGCTATTGGATACAATGAGGGACAAGGCATTAAATGTGAGCTCAATGCTGTTCCTGCTACATGCCAGCAGCAGAGATGGCTGTGGAAGCTGGCAAACTCCCGGACCTTTAGAACTGGCTTGAGCCCTCTGAGCTCCCTGTTTTCCCGATGCAACTTTCTGACCTGCTTCAGACAGAAAAGTGAAGCTCAAGAAAAACATTTTACCTTTTTGAGTGAAACTAAAATATGGGACGTTGCTTTCTGTCCAGATTTGCTCAAGCAGAGGAGGGAAAGTGCTGTTTATCCTGTGCAGTGACACAGAACTATAAAAGCTACAGAAGAACCTCTCCACATGTTGTGTCAATGCAGGGAAGAGAGGAGAGGCATCTCTGAGTTCAGTTACTCCAGCAGCTGAAGTGTGCAGCACACAGCTGGTATCGCTGTCACTCACAGTAACTGTATTTTGGCAACAAACAGCTGCACATTTCTTTTATAAGTAAAACAGACACCATTTAGCAGAAGCTGGACATACTCCAGATAGCAGATTAAAATTGGTGTAATCTGTGTAGGACAGGCTATAAAGCCAATAC
Source organism: Acrocephalus scirpaceus scirpaceus (assembly GCA_910950805.1). Taxonomy (NCBI): domain Eukaryota; kingdom Metazoa; phylum Chordata; class Aves; order Passeriformes; family Sylviidae; genus Acrocephalus; species Acrocephalus scirpaceus. The sequence goes on from OU383773.1 coordinate 128,997,274, forward strand.
AGTAAGCCTTTCAGCCTTAGCATGATTTTAATGAGTACCCCAATCCAGTATAATGAATGAAGAGAACATACCCAATATCTCTACAAAATAGTGACATTTAAATATTTTTCAGTCAGATAGTGTTCATTGCCTAAGGAAACTGGCAAGGCTATGACTCTTGCCAAAAATAAGAGCTGTGAATAACCAACTACAGGAAGACTGCAAACTAATCTTACAAAACTTTGCTGGAATTTATTTACACATACAAACTTAGTTGTTTTTATGAATCCCTAAGTAAAAAAAAAAAAAAAAAAAAAAAAAGTACACACTCCAATTTTTTAAAAACCCATCTGCTAAAATAGTATTTTATAATTATAGTTTCAAGAATACCCATCAATACTGAAAGGCTTCTTTCTTGGGCATGACTATTGTTTTTAATTAACCCTCTGTAGATCACACTTAAGGAAAAACAGAAAACAATTCAAAGAAGCCCTTGCAAATCCTTCTTTAATACTACTAACAAAAAGCTAGTCCTGTCAAGAAAAATATAAATGATAACGTTAACATTCACTGGAAAACTGCAGGACAGACAATTACTACAAAGTACATGCAACTCCTGGCTGCTTTTTACCCCTAAAAAACCCCGATTGTGAATAAAGCCACTATCTTGGATGAGGGAGTCAGATACAAGTGGTATGGGAAAATAAACATACGGTTGGACAACAAAACAGCCAAGCTGGTAAAACTTCAATCTTGCAAACTTTAATTTTAACCTTACTGTTACTGATTAAACAGTCTAAGAGTCTAGAAAAAAAAACTTAACAAAAGAGCACCTTTTCCTTGCAAATAACATAACTGAAAATAGCATGAAATGACAATTTTTAAAAGCCTTTTCTATAGAACTGGTAAACTAACCACAAACACAGTATTGTCTATAATCAGATCAAGTTTTAGCTTTCAAATCCTTGCGGTAAAGTGTTCAAAAGGGTGCTATCAACCATTTTAGTCTTGATGGCAAGAAATGTTTTCACAGATTTTTCAAGAGTAAAACCAATAAAAGTGCATGTCAGAAGGTAAAGAATTATCCAAATACGTTCACTGCTCACGACCAACTGCATCAGTCCCAGACATAAGGCAGCTGCACAAAGGCATTCTTGCAGCTTGAGCACAGGAGACCATCCACTCTCAGGTGTGAAAGCTGAGCCTAGGAGCCACACATGGGCCATGCAGGCAACCCTCCTGGGTCAGGACATAAAGTGTTGGCAGAAGGATAGGGCAAATATAAAATGGATTTCCTCCACCTTTTTTTTTTTTTTTTTTTTTTTTTCCCCTGAAGAAAAAGGAAAAGCTTGCCTCTTAGGAATTCAAAAATCTCTCAAGTATGAGCACCACTCCAATTGCAAGAAGCACAGATTACCATAAAAAAAGGAGAACAGTGCAGAAAATATTGAAGGAGAAAAAGGCAGTCAAGCTTTAAATTGCAACTGCAACTCTGAACAATACAGACCTCTTAAAATTTTGCTTAACTTAGCAAATGACAATTTCACCCTAAGGTCTAAAAGGTTTTGGTACCATAAGAACATCAGCAGTAGGTGATTGGCACAGAAAGGGATGCAGAGAACTGGTAATCTTATGACAGTTAACTGAAAACTCTCTGACAGTTCTTTGAATTAAAAGCAACTTGAATATATCATGCATGTTATTGCCTATTTACCCTGAAAGGTACAAGACATTGCTTCAACTCAACTTTTAAAAATTATTTTGTCTGATCAGGCAGGCCTCATAAAAACAGTATTCAATTAATCCTACCTTACTTACCTTTAGGTTAAAAGCCTGACTTGCCAACAAGGGTTCCTGTCAAAATGTGCCTTAAATTCAAGCTTTTAAATATGTACATACTCCACCTTCCATGCCCTAAGCTTAATTTGACTTCTGATAAATGTCATAATGTAACTCAATAAAAAAGGCACAATAAAAATACAAATAGTAATTGTTGTATCTTAATGTTATGACTTTTAACTAAGAAGAGGCAAATTTATGGAAAAGCCATCATGTCTCTGTTTAGGAAAGAACATGTATTTATTATCTCAGCAGACGTTTTTGAGTTTTTTCTGGGGTAGGTGCTTGAAAACCAGAAGCACAAAGCGGGTTCCCTGACATGTACACAAAATGCGTTTTAGAGACAAGAGTGGTGCTTCATACTCAAGCTTTTTCTTGTGTTCTACCAAAACTTCGATTGTCTTACAGCTTATATTGATTTCTGCTAAAACAGATGAGGATAAAAGTCATTCTACCAAGTAGTAAGAACAATGTAAAGGTTGTCATTTTGCCTTTCAAAAATGCTTAGTTAACTGGGGACTTATTTATGGAACCAGAAACCAGTCAGCTGGGACTACTGCTACATGATAACCATCTAGATGAAAATCCCTCTGTGTGCAAAGCAAAATAATTAAATCCACATTAACCCTCCCTTATGGAAGGTACCTCAAACTGCTGTCCTCTTCCTACCATAAGAGCTTGCCACTGACAGCCATAACGAAATAAATCTTCTGTCTACCATCTCCAAGGCCCATTGCTAATGTGTAAGAACCTTAACACAGGCCACCAGAGTGATGACAATATCCCACCTCCTCCGTGGCTTTAGACATGAATCTTGTGAGGTTCACAAATGCTTATGGTCCCACCGTACAAAACCAAGAGCTCAAGTTTTGTTTGAGAGGACTTTGTTACCAAACCAACGTGGTGCATTTAATGCACCCAGGACAGTCCCTGTGCAGGGTTCTCAAGTGTTAGAAACGATGTGGAAGACTGGAAAAAGCCTTTCTCAAATAATGGCTATGAAAAACCCAACAATATAAGAGGTAGTAAAAGCAACCAGTAGTTTTACAATGAACTATTCTCTTCCCTTCTTTTCAATCCATTACTAATAATACGGTAAAATAAAATATACACCAAATTATATTGAAAGAAATGCAAACCTCAACTCTGGCAAATTGCAGGTATTGACTAATAGGGTAAGAGAAATACTGGCATCTTCCATGGACTCAGTTCCATTTGTTTCTCTTCAATAAGGTGTCAGATTATAAGAAAAAAGAACATGTAATCTGCTCCAGAGCATTATTGCAATGGTCTCCTAAATGCTGAGAATCCTACAGCATGACTTTGTGGTTTTAACATCTTTTTTTTGATGGCAGTTTGGTTATTCAGGTGGAATGAGGTATCCCAGCAGTCCAGCGATGTGCTTTTGTGAAACACTCAATAAGTCATCCAAACTCTGCCTGACCTCACCACAAATTACACTGAGCACATATCCAGTATGTCTATCAGGGTACCAGCTGAGGCTGAGACTGAAGACAGACAGTTAGTACAGGGTACACCTTTTGCAGGATGGCTCAGTACCAGAGAAGAGTAAAGATTGCAGCTGCAGAAGTCAGTTTTGGCCAGAGGGGATGTAGCAGCTCAATTTGCTGCAAGAAGCTTAAGATCTGAAAACCAAAATCACAGCTTCAAAAGAAGAAAAGCAGTGGGGGCTTTTTTGTGAGATATAGAAGTACTTCTAAAAGAAATTAAATTGGAGAAAAATAATATATAAGTCTAGCAAAGTCTGGCAGATGGAATTGCTGAGCATTATCTAACAGCAAAATGATTGAAAGAATCAGACATGTCCTGACGCAGCTGAAAAATCATACTTTGGATTCTAGGTCAAAACTGCATAGATTAAATAAAAGTAGGTAGTTGTAGAAAAATAGCATGAAAAGGACACAATATATAATAGTATTACAGAAATAAACAAAAATATTATTTCCAAAGTAAGTATAATTCGATTATATTCCCCATTAATTGAACTCTAAGGTGCTGTGTGCTATCTTACCCATGTGGTTACCCATACAGCCTTACCCAGATACTCTGGTTACAGAGGGTGCAAGAAACAGCAATGGTTTAACTAAGGCACAGATCAAGAACATACAAAGCCAAAGGACACTCCTCTACTCACCTGAACACCCACAGCACTCCTTCTTGAGGGAAAGGGCTGGCAGATCCTGAGCAGGGTCAGGAAAGCAATGCTCCCCAGAAAGCTGGTCACTGCTGCCAGCTGCCCATCCCTTCTGGTAGTTATTTTAAGTGCCCAAAATTCACATTTCAGTCAATTTTTAAGCCAAATTTGAGAAATGAAGAAAAACAGGAAGTTGAAAACAGAGCAAACTGTATTTTCATCCCTGAAGTCTGATATAGGCAGTAAACTCCAAAAGTAGATGTTCACCAGTTCTACAAAACTTCAGCAGTAAAATGACAGTTATAAATTTGTGCCAGATCAGTATGACCTAATAACTATTAGAATAGTAATTGTAATACATAATATATGTTAATAGTGTGTCTTACTGCTGAGGCTCAGCCTTTCCTCCTTTCTAAGAAAAGGATCTCAAATCTAGCCTTGCTGCTACTTTCCAGATGTATCAGAATTTAATGTCCGAAGTCTTTCTCTTTTGGAAAGAAGCATTTCATCATCCCACATGGAACACAATGGGCTCAATGTCCCTCCTGCTGCACAGAAGGTTAACCAGGCAGGCAGGCAGGCTGGTGGACATGCATATCAAGAACCTCCATTCCCCTGCAAGTCCATGAGTGTAAGTACCAAAATAGGTTAAATGGTATCAGAAAGACTTAAAAAGAATGTAATATAGTAATATATTAGACACATATGTGATATATAGTTGATATAAGTTCAGCTTTGATAAAAACAAAATTAAAAGTGTCAGACACTTCTGTTACCTAAGTTTTCGTGTGAACTAAGAAAAATCAGCTACAAAGAAATGGGATTTTGGAAGCCACCAAGGCACACTGAGAGATTCTTGGTTTGATGATACTCACCCACTATGTTCCAGCATAACCTAAACTACAGCTAAACTATATGCAAATACACACACATCATGTAATACCCCATTTTGGTCTATGGGACCTCCCAAACATAAAAAAACCCTGTGCAAAGAGAACACTTCTTCACCTGTTCCTCCAAATCCCTTCTAAGAAATGTAGGCAGCCTGAAGATGCCAGGTGTAGGTGAGGTATCTATGAAGAACACACCATTGAAGTACAAGGCAAAAGAATGAATTACAAGAAACAAAGCCCAAATTTAAAAAGCAAATTTAAAGCAAAATTTTGGTGGTGCATACTAAATTAAAAACTTCACAGAATTTAGAATCAATAAGCTTCTGCTGAGGGAAAGCCAAACTGGACAAACTGGAAGATATTTAAGAGTTCCAGGCTTAGCCGAAGGAGCCAGAATTGTCTCCAGAGGATGTCACCAGCGCCCTGACTGGTATGGAAATTGACAGAAAAGGTTACTAGGAATGGGTAAAACAGGCAAGAATTCATAGATCTGATACCTCCCCTTTTGCTGCTTCTCAATTCATTTTGCTTACCCAGCCAAAAGTATAAAACAGACTGTAACTAAATGAATGAGACTATTCATCAACCAACCTGGACAGATCTTTTAAGGAAACAAATTGAATGAGAAGGAACAATAGATCAGGGAGATGTGATACTACCAAGCAATTGTAAGTCCTGTTCAGCCCACATGGATTTTCCACCCACACAATTCCAAGCCTATCTCATCTTTGTCCATAAAAAATTATAATGAGAATCAGTTATTTGACAGAACATCACTGAATCGCTGCTATTTACAGTCCTTGGGGTTCTCAACAGCTGAGTAAAATATAGAAACTAGTCCAGATGTAGCAATGAGAGTGTAAGGAGACATTCAGACTATCATTCTTTTCTCCGTCTAAAGTACTCTTGTACTGCTGTACTCATGCAGGCACACTGAAGCAAGCTCAATCCTCTGAAAACCCATTAACATCAAGGCAAGTTTAAAGGCACTCAGAGCTGCTTTCCAAACATGCCACAGAGACTTCCACAACTCAACATTGTCAGTATCAGGCTAATATTCAGAGGCTGAAAATTCCTGCTAAACTAGCAGAGTTTTTTTCTTATTCTGGAATCACAGGTAAACACTGAATTGGAAAATTCTGAGGTTCTTCCTAAGGTTCATCATCAGCATCAAAATGACCCTAAAAGTTTCCACATAAGGCATAGCTATGCCTCTTTCCAAGGACTGTCTCTTCTTAAGTATAATTGAGCTTTGATGGCTCATGAATTTCCCAATTGCAAATATATGAACTGCAAAGAAAAGGCAATGATTCTGAGGGAATGGTTCTCAAGGAAAAAATGTTGGTACACAAACAGGAGAGGTACAAAGATCTCAACAACCTCCCTTTTGCCACATGACCCAAGCATGCAATGGGACCATGACAAAAAAAAATACTCCTGAAATTATCAGTGACTGCTAATACAGAATTCTTTTCTGTATTTTTAACACAAAGATAAACAAGGCTATGCCACTGCTCATTCTCTTTGTCAATAAATAAGAGGAAAAAGTTAGCCTTTTATAAAGAACCATGTGATTTCCTCATCTACAGTCTGACACAAGAACATACTCTTGCCTCTTTTATTTTTCTTTTTTTAAACTCTTGTCTCTTAACTCAAGTTAATATTCATTGATGCAATTTAGAACAGATGCTATTTCTGTTCTTCAGTTATCCAGATAATCTCTTAATTAAATAGCTGCATGCAGTATCCAGAGAATTGAATTTTAATCACATATTCCTCCCCTTTGTTATTTTGCTTTTACTTACTCTGGCAAGAGGGTTTATTGCACACAGCTGTAAGAAAACCTGCATGGCTAAATTCTGTAATGCAGACTTTTGAAGGCAACCAAAGAATAACTTAAATGCAAACAGTTCTGATTCTCAAAACCAATGAATGCAAAAGGGTTTTACAAGATCATCATTTAAGCAACTATGCTTGTCTATTCTGTATATGTTGTATATACATTTATATATTACAGGTGAAACAAACTTAATTTCTCAACTATTTAAACAGTAGTATTATCACAGTCATAAGTGGAAACTAATTCCCAAAAGTCATTCAGTGAGCAAAAGCTTAAATGCTGACTTGCAAACAACCCGTTCGGAGTCCTACAATCCCATTCCTTATTCAAGGACTTTAAGAGAACAGGCAAAAACCAGGGGGTGATGCAGTCCTTTAATTAAAAAGCATCATGTAGACACAGCAAACTTATGATCTCTATTAATTACACAAGCATTCTTCAAAATATACTTCTAGTAAGAGAGTATTCCATCTTTACTAACTTTCAACAAAAATATTTCTTCAAGACATAATTAAACATTCACAAATTATGGAAAATAACCTCAGCATTGCCTGTTATGGATAGAAAAGTTATTTAGCCTTCATGGGGGAAAAAAATTCAGAGCTCTACTATCATTCCTCTACATGCTTCTCTAAGGTAAAACTGGATAAATCTCCCTTGACACATTTTTATGAAAGAAAAGAAGGCTGAAGTTGCACATTAGCTGTATCCTTTTCTTCGGCATCAGACATTGGCTAATCCTAATGCACTGATTGATTTATTTGGTGTGTTAAAAATGCCCTATCACCTCTACTTACGAGAGAGGAGCCTATGGCAATCTGTGTACTTGTTTATGGCACCGACCAATTTTTGACTGTGATTTTGTGTTCAGCAGTTGCCTCACATTACAATCTATGAAGTAGTATATTCATTAAGTGGAAGAAGGACAATTACATTCATCATGTTAAACTCAAAAAAAATCTCCCTCAACAAATGAAACTTTGTAAAAAAAAGCGTACTGAATCCAGGTAAATATAATATAGGTTTCTCATATTAATCTCTAGAATAGTTCAAAATTGTATGTTTATTTTTGTGCTTTAACTTAAATTTTATATATTTATGCTTTATGTATAAATATTTAATATTTTATATTGATATTTACTATTATTATTACATGTTTACTAAATATTTACTGAATATTTACTAAATAATATATTAGGTGTATTATTAAATATTTAAATAAGCCACATATAAATATAGCTAAAAGTGAAGGAAAAATTGGATAAAAAACTAATAAATCAGTAATGTATCTAAAATAAAAGATGCCATACTCATTAGATTTTCTGTGGGGAAGGATTTTGAGTTTTGGTTGGAGTTTTTAGTTGTTGTTTTGCTTTGCTTTGTTTGTTTGAATGGGGTATTTTGCTTAGAATGTGATCTTTTGAAGAGCTTTGAATGTGATTTTTGAAGAATGCTCATACAGATTCCAAGACAGAAAAGAATAATCTCCCCAACCAGCCCAGTGAACTCCCAGCAGGTCAGAGCAGCAGCTGTGCTGAAAGGTGCGTGGCTGGTGTCTCCCAGCACCCCATCCCTCCCACACGTGGGATTACCTCCGAACCACACCATGGGTGACAGCAGGCAAGGGCAGACCTCAACACCACCCTCAGCTGCCTTGCAACAGGGATTAGAGAGGGATCGGGGCTCCCCAGGGAAAGGACAAGAAGCCACAAAAACAAGCCAGCATGTAAGACATTTTCCTTAGAATATAAGAAATATTCAACGTGACAATGTTCAAATGTGGGAAGAGGGCACCCAGAAAGACTGCAGAATCTCCCTGGCTTTGGGAAGACGGAAGACTGGAATGGGCTGAGACCTGAGCAAATCGGGCTGCCTTCATCTGCTCTGAGTGAGGGCTGGATAAAATGTCCCCACATCCCTTTTAAGCTCATCTGCTGTGACACCATTTCATGCTCCTGTGCATGTGCATAGGAAAATTCTTTGTCAGCACATCAGGTAATAAGCATTTAGTAAAATACTGGTTATCAAGATGGAGAGAAATCCCCAACTGACAATTTTAAAATACTTTTCTGAAGTGTTTCCTAGGAGTAAAGGAGAACTACATTCTGCAAGTTTTTATCACCCAGTTCCTACCTCCCCTATCACCTCTCCACTGCCGTGCTCCTTCAGCTTCTTCCCTGCCCCTGCAATCAGGGTGGTGAGTCTGACACAAAGCTCAACCCTCTGCCCTGTTCCTCAAAATACACAAACATTTTGGCCCTTGTTCTGCAGTGGGGGGGTTCTCCTCAAACTGTTTATTTTTAACTCCTTATGCTAGTTACAGATTTGCTAGCAAACAGAAAACTTTAGATAGCTAAGTACCTTAATCATGACGGAAATGAGGCAATCAGATTGTAAATATCACGCTGGTGCAACTGGAAATTTATACTGTAAACACTGGAAGTTCTTCTATAAGTAGAAAGTTTAAGTTTCATGAATGGCTGCAAGGAAGGGAAAAAAAGCATTCTCTGCATAGAACAGTGTAATTCTCTCTAACAGTTTCACATTAAAGTAAACATTGTTATTACATCTCCTTAAAAAAAACTTCATACCTATACATGTACTTTATTTTCTTTCCACTACTGCGCACCAACTTCCATGCATAGTTTCTGCATTACATTCAATGATAAACAGGATGTCCTAAAGCAACTAAAACTGCACATCTGTCAAAAACATTTAATGCTGTAATGAATGGAACTCATCAACTATTATTTGACCCACTTTTCCTCCTGTGAGCCCTTGGACAATCCCTTAATTGTGATACAGTAGCTTTAATGCAATGTAATGACAGATTCCTAATCACAGAACCTTGTCTCTTTTTGAACAGCACCCTGCAAGTAGTTCTGAAACACAACAGTTAAGCACAACTCTCCAGCGACATGTATCGGGAAACCTAAACTCTGTCTTAGGGAAGATTTTATGGTTTATTTCTGAAACATCTGAAGCCTGTATAAAAATTCAGCGTGCCAAATCTAAGTTAAATGTTACAGAAATGGGACTACAAATAAAAAGACAATCTTCCATGCAATTTTCTTCTGTATGGTTCTTTTTGCTGGAAATTCTATTTAAGAAAGCGGTATTTTGAATGTGTTTTTAAGCTTTGTATAGATATTGCTAGAATGAAAATACAATTTCAGTGAGTGGTGTAATGGTTTAAACAAATCTGAAAATGACAATGAAAAACATGGGAAATGGTGGGAATTTTATTGTTTCAAAAAAACACATTAGAGAATCACGCCAAAAACATTTCACACTGCAGACAGCATATTGTCCAAATCAGTAGACTGATGAGCACTAGAAAAATTTGTAATTGTGTCCTGTAGGTCCCTCCAACCTGTAAGTTACTGTGATTTAATCAGACACATAATAAACAAAAGCCTATCTTTAGTCCAAAGTGAACCCTATTTGTTCAGTGACAGGCTACAATATGTCAAGAGAGAGCTCCTACTCTCCCTCCATCTGTTGAGTACCTAAGTGGCTTAGCAACTTAGTTCTTCCCACAAACAGAATCAAATATCGTGTACACAGTTCTCATTGCACTTCCTTATACTCAGGAATTTAAAGATTGCTAATGATTTGTAATCCAGCTATAAACAGAAAGAAGCAGATAATCTCTTTAGGAGGTACTCTCCTAAACCTTAACAGATGAGTAGATTGCAAGAATATTAAAGATTGAAAGTTCAATGACAGTAACTAAGTAAAGGTTTGTCTGTTTTGCCTTTCTTTCTTAAACACAGGGCAGTGATGCATTGCTTACAATTAACTGGCACTATTTCTTATGACACATTCAAGTAACAAGTTGAAGCTATAGATCAAGTTCTGTCAAGAAATGGAAAGAAGGAGTTTCTCAGAGTTTTTCTGTGTCTTTACATAGAGAAAGGACAAAAGAGAAGAATTCAGATCACTGCTATTCTTAATTACCTTGTGCAGGTATTCCTTCCTCTTTTCCCCTACCTGTTTGGGAAAGCAGGGATATGTGAGGTTGTGGCTGATGGTAGCCTTCTTGATTACCCTTCTATAGTCTCCTAATCGGCATTTTACATTATCACTGCTCAGAGAAACACTGTGCCTTTTCAAATGTTACTGTGGCTGGCTACTGCCATCCCAGCCGGATGTCAAGAGAACTTGTGGGGGAGTCAAATGTTTCGCATAAAATTTTAAGCATTTATTTTGCATCATCATTGATGCACTTTCCCCAGGGAACACATAAGAAAACCACGAGCTTTAATCTCTTTCACTAGTCTATTCCAAAAATGACTCAGAAGCCAAAAAAAAAAGCTAGCAATACCCTATCCAGCCTGAGTAGGATATTCACAGTGGTTAGTGGGAGGAGGAGTGAGGGGAAGTACAAAGGAAAGGGACGACTATAAAATAAAAATTGGACATTAAATCAAAGGACAGAATAAAACACTATACAACATTAAAAAAAAAAAATTTAGAATAATCTCTTTAATTTCATATTGGTAAAGATTGTCCCTAAACAATATTTTGTCTTACAGACTGACTTTTCTGCTTAAAGCATCTACAAAAGTGAAAAGGCAACCTTTCCAAATTTTCCAGTGTTTGCATGTATTTCAGCATGAAAAGTCCTTTGCACAGCACAGACTGGTTAAGTGCTCATACACTTTACACTTTCCCCTTGGCAAGGCATTTCTGCTCCTTGCATTATCACAGCTTTTTCCATTGCTACTTCTTGGGGAAAATCCTCCCCTTGTGCAGAAAAGGCTCCTCTCAAAATACATGGGAAGAGCACAAAACATTAGACTCTTAAAAAACAGGTCCTCACCCTGTATCTGTCAATTCCCCAATTTGCAGTGTTCCTAGTTTTTTTCCATCAAGCTATAAAAAGTGTATGTTTCAAAAAAATTCTTGTACAAAGTTTATTGTGTGCCTGAGCTTAATTTCAGAAGAATAAATGAAACCTCTTTCTGTATGTAAAACAGTATCTACTGTACTGGGCAGATACCAAGAAACAAAAATAACCTCAATTAGAGCTAATTAAAGCTGTTACTCTGGATCTTGTGCCCTTCTGTCCAAGACATGCTGCTAAACCAAAGTGCAATGGAAGTCCTTGTGCTGCAACGAAGATTTAGATCCATTAGTGGAAGTTCACATTTTATCCAAAATTCTGAATATTAGGATGGTGTTCTGTCCTTGCTAAAGTATAACAAGACTGGAATCAAACCTGCAAGCCTGCCTGTAAGCTTCTCATGGTGCTGCAGTTCTGGCACCAGTGCTGAAACTGCAGCCAGCATGGACAGTGCTGTGTTCCTGCACCACCAGCAGCCTAAGGCAAGGATGAGAGACAGAAGGTGGAGACAGGAAGAGATTTGTGAGGTCCCTCTCCTGTCTAAACACGAGACTGCCAGGAAAGGCAGTGATGGGACAGAGGACAGCCCCCGTTTATTTTCACTTCATCAGTTGTCATGTGAACTGTCCCTTCTTTAAGACAACCCTTAAAAAGCTTCCTTTATATCCTTCTCTATCAATATCCCTTTCTGGGCCAGACACATGAGCCCCTTCCCCTACCTCTCTGCTCTCAAAAATCACTGTAAACATAGGCTGGTGACCTGAGATGACAGTGTTCATTACCAGAGCTGGTACTCACAAAAGGGCTGAGATTTCAGGCTGTATCTAAGGCAGTATATAACTAACCCTAGAAATTTAACAGTAGGACTGACTGCATCCCAGTGCTCACACCATGTACAGTTTCATGGGGCAGACACAGCTTTGTGGAGAAATGTTTCTACACACGTCAGAGTAGGGTCATTTAAAGGAAACAAAGACGTAGAAAAAGTCTGCTTAAGACCCACACAAGGGACGTGTGGGACAAAAAGTCAGATCAAATGCAATTAACTTCCATAAAAGCTCTATAAAATAAAAGAAGAGCTGGGCATATGCAGAAGAAAGAGGTGCCACAAGACGTAACCTTGAACTGAAACAAATTAAAGCCGACTTCCAGTGCATTATTATATGCTCCAATGTCTCCAAAGGGCTTTTTGCTCTCTTCAACAGTCCACTGTAATTGTCACAGGGTAACCAGATCTGTTGAGTATGCAGGAACTTACTCTCTTTCAAAATGTTACGGTGCTTACAAAGGATTTCATTCATTAGACAGATTAACAGCTGTTCTTTGAACTCCCTCTACTTAACCCAACTCTGCGCTGAGTGTCAGTGCTGCCTGCAGGACATGGAGAGGGGTTTTAGGAAATCACCTGTGAGAGGAAAAGCAAGCTTACATGAAAAATCTTACTGGGAATTGTAATTAAAAATAAAATTCTCAAGCTAGCACGAGTACCATAATTATTTAAATAGACTAGCCAAAACCACAAATTCTCAGTAGTAATACAAGAGGAATCTGATTTTGATCTTACTCATTCTCCATTTTCTCCATTTCAGGATCAGATAACTCTGGTTTTGAAGTCTATGTCTAGTAAACTTCTTAGGTACCATGATAAAAATATTACAGAAGTTTCTGCTACAGACAAGTACATAAATATCTTGTGCAATACACAAATATAACTTAAGCACAGGTAATCTGCCAGAAAGCGAGCAAGGGCATACTTACATCACGTTGATACTTACTCAGCATGTGCTTTTAAAAAAGAGTTATTAATGTAGATTCCTTGTGTATATATGAGAAAGTTATTACTAAAAAAACCACAGAAATCTTTTGCTGCTTTTATGTTTTGGCTTTATAGATGTTTTATTAATCAAACATCTTAAATTACAATTTAAAATCACAATTAAAATCTACTGGAGGACTCAAATTTAATAAATTTGAATTTACTGAAGTATTATATAATTTTATATACATTCTTATGTTCACTTTGTAATTAAAAAGAAACTGAAACATTCATTGCAATCAGGCTAAAGTACCTCTATGCTTTGTCGTCTGTATTGCTATATGCATATTTAAATAATGCATGAAAACGACAGTATCTTTAACTTTCTTAAATGTTCTTAAGATGTTAAATTAATTTATTCTAAATTAAAACCCGAATAAATGATGATTAATACTAGGGCAAACTTGAGAAATGTTGTCCCAAGGCTGTATTTAACATCTGAAAATTATACTTCACTGCAGGATTAATTTTCTTCCCCCTTCCTGTACCTGTAAGTATTGCTACTCTGATTTTGCTTCAACATTTAGGTTAGCCTGGGACTCACAATTTAAATGAAACAGTCTTGAGAGACCAAAAAGTTACAAAACCAAAAAAAACTCCAACCCCATTATTGTAAATTGGTGGCATCTAGTTTAATGGAATACCATCTGTGGTTTTATTCAATTAATCTTTTCCATAGTTTTCATTAAAGGCAATGAAATAGACCCTGGCAGAGCATCACCAAGGGACATCTGCACAACCATGCTAAAGACTTGGCTCAAGGCTTACAACAGGAGCTATCATCTAAATAACAAAATCATCTAAGATAAATATAGGCATAACTGTGTGCATGCACACAGTCATAACTATGTATGAAGAAATAAAACATCTGCCTGATCTGTAGCTGAACTGCTTATGACAAAATAAAAGCAGCTACCAGAGCACCAACAAACACATAAATGAACATGAAAGTAAAACTGCAAGCATAAAGCTGTTAAACTCTCAATTCTGTGATAATCTTGCTAGACCAATTTACACATCTTGTGCCATGACCAGAAAAATATAGTTGTTATTTGTAACAAAAAGTTAAAAACAAAACCAACAACAACAACAAAACCCAAAAAACATAAAAGGGACTTCTAGGATAACTTGTAAAATTGCAAGGATCCTTTCTGGCAGAGCAAAGGGAGGGTAGTCTGAGGTGGTACACTGTCGTGGCAGGCTCATCACAAGCTCTTTTAAAATTGTTTGAATATACGGAATGCAAAGGAGAACTTGCATGGTCTCATTTCCTCTTCTTAAGGGACAATGGCGAGCTCTGCATATCAGAATTAATATTCATAGCACAGATGTAAACAGCAGTCAAGGTATTTTAAATGGGTAAATCACATTACAACTGAATCCAAGGCAATAGCCAGTTACGACTTCCAGGATAATTACAGCAATGAGCAACAAAAATAAGGGCACTTCTACTGCTTCTACTTCATATGACATATACATGAATGACAGCAAAACTTTACTGAAAATCTCCCATATGCATTACCAGTCCTTTCACATAGAAGGAAGCCTATCCTTACAAACTGGAGTGAGCACAGAGCTTGCACTCCTGGGCGGGGAGGTTGTGGAAGAATGGCTGCTGGCCAAAGGAGGCAGAAAAACTCCTTATGAAAGAGAATTTGGGAAGACAGGCAGACAGGACACCTGTAAAATACATTTTCTCTCCTGCTAAGAATTAATGCAGCTTCCGTTCCAAGTCAGTGAGAGACTTCCCAGTACAAAAAGCTTGCTTAATTTTTTTTCTGATTTTAATGTGTTTATTCTAAGTTAGACCTCAACTTCAGAATGTTTGTCTCCCTTGAGCATGGAGAAGGAAGTCCACTGATTCTTCTTCAAGTGCAGTAATAGATACTCAGTCTCAGAGATGTAATGAAAGACAGTATGTGATTTTTAAAAAATACAAAGTTAAAAGGAAACCTCTCTCATGTGATAAACCACTAAACCTTGCTATAAACACTATACATTAACCACACTTCACTGAGAATTTCACTTAATATCAAAACAACCAAAGAGTGGTATCCCCCAACTAGAAATCATTTCACAGACTGCAAGGATCCTGCTACTCTTACACTCCAGTGTAGGAAAGACCACAATTATGAAGAACAATTTCAGCAAGACAACCCAGAGTCTCCCCATTGTTTCACCTTATGTCCTCTCCTCATCCCTTTCCCACCATCCGGTTTCTTTCTGCCTTTTCTCTTTTAATTATTTTATCCAGCCAGGGAGAGCAGCTCCCTGTCAGGGATGCTGCTGAGAAACATGTCTGGATGCCACACTGCTGGCTACCACCCTAGAAATGAACCTTGACTGCAGTCCCTTGAACACTGGCCAGACTTAGCCAAATTCCCATGGGAAGCAATTGGTTTTAAATCAAAAAAATTATTTAAATCAAAAAAAGTCTGCATAAATGTGCCACTCAGTCTTAGCAGCAGCAGTGCATAAGGTTGAACAAAAAGCTTTTGCAGATGTCTGTTGCAGCAAAGGCCTGTAACAAGGTGGTAATCCTGACCCCCGCCTCTAGACTCCAGGAAGCCAATGATGCCACCATGAAGGGCTTTCCACAATCATGAAAACCTTAACTCAGAAGAATAGTTAATTTTGTTCCATTAAAGTTGTTTTACTGGCTCTAATTTTCCACCTGCAGTTCAGCATCTCAGCAGAGTGCTCCAATTTATAAAATCCTGATGACTCCCATGAACACAGTAAACCTCAAGTAGCTGACAAGTGCCATAGCTCTAGTCACCATTTCTCCTACCCACCCTTCTTCTAAAATCTTTGTTGTTTAAAGCATAGTCAGTATAGTCACGCAGTAAACATCCCACTACCCAGGCTGACAGACGTGCTAAAATGTCTAGAAGCAGCCCACATTTGAGTTACTGTAAGTGCTGCAAAACTGTTGAAGGGTTGGTTGGCTGAGGCAAGGCTTACATGCCCCACATTTTCTTTCCTTCTATTGTCAGCCATTTAAAAAAAAAAAAAAAAACAGAAACACATGCCAGAGAAGGATAAGGGATATAACTGGGCTTTTAAGGTAGATAAAAAAAGAACAAGGAAGCATAACACACAACAGAAGGAAGCAAACCAGCAAAGACTTTTCAAAATCTTTAACAATGAACTATATGCGTATTTAAGGTGACAATAAGACAACTAAGACATCAGGTAAAGATGTAAAAGATTGATATAACATTGCCAAAATAAAATATGCCACTAAATCTTTGTCAGGAAGGCAAATGGAATCTATAAACACAAGTAATTATACTAACAAGCAACTTACATACTACAAATACTGAATAAAGACAAATAATAATTAATTCTTTGTGACAGCTGTCGCTAGATTATAGCAATCACATTACCACTCGGAAGCAAAACTATGAAAACAGTCACTGAAATGGCCTTTATTTTTCAAATGTTTTAATTAACATACCAGCTTTGGGAGCTGCTCAAGTCCATCCCTAAATTAATTACAATTCTGAGCTATGCATGCTTCAGTGCAGGCAAATCTCACACCTCTCATTATGTCAATGAAATAAAATAAACATATTTAAAAGCTAATTTAGAAAATCAATTTCCAGTAAAAAAAAGAATAAACCATTTGGGGGAGTTTACTTCCCATACAATGTACCTTCAAGATCTTATATATCTGGCCTTGGCTATGCACAAATCCTGTATTTTCCCAAGCAGACCAGATTCTTTTTTCCCTACTTGAAAATATTAAAGGAATTTCACACATATTTGATGTTCTTCCTTAATATACACTGAAAAGGAGCATGCCATGACCTCTGCTGCTGTTCTTGAAAGGAGTTTTTTACAAGGTAATTGCCGTATAATGCATTGAAATTTCATGTTCTGAAGTTTAAAAGTCTTACTGATTAGTTAAACTTCATGGCAAAAGCAACTAAGAAAACTTACTGTGACAATTTACTAAAGGCAATATCTAACAAAAAGAATCTGTTTTTTTGTGCTTCCTGTACATCCTGTATGTGGCTTCTACTCTGATGTTAGTGAAAAAAGGGAGTTACTGCAGAAAAGCAAAACAAAACAAGACTCTCCATATAGATAACACATCAATGGATACATTCAACACTCCTCTTCCCTGACTAATAGTTTTGTTAAGTCCACAGGTCTCATGGAAAGGCTGTAAAGAACAATTAAAGCTACCAAACCATCTTCTGAGGTAGATGGGGCTTGGTTAGATAAAAGGAAATTCTACAGAGGAATCCCTTAATATCTTCACTTACACTGATATCACTCCTACCTTCTGAGTACTTAACAGAAAAATGTGATGCTGCAGAAGCATCTACTACGTAGAAAACATTTATGGAAAGAAATCCACAGACACATCTTGAGGGAATGAATTCTAGCACAGCTTTCAGAATCACTGTTTAATGTAAACCAGCTTGAAGTTTGCTAGCTTTACTTTTAACTCAGGACATTGTTAATTTCTGTAGCATTTTGGTCTTTTTCTTTTTCCTATCTGCTTGTTCTTTAAATAGAACTTGGTAGCTTGGAAAGATACCAAGTCAGATTTCCTGAAAAGGGACTGTGATTTTAATACTGGCAGCATCTGATCCTGTGTGTTTCCGGCAGATAGAGCAGAAGCACCACCTGATTTCTGCACTTGTGCTCTGGATGTTAAGAATCATCCAAAAGCCTAAGAGAGCAGGAATTTGCTGCTTTGTGCCAGGTAAACCAATCTCCAAGTGTCTGTAATAACTAACTTCTCTTTTTGCAAGGTTACTTCTTATTCAGGTGAGTTCAGTCTGCCTTACTCAGGTCTGCCTGGGTAGCTAAGAGCAGGCAGCTGCAGCTCTAAAAAGATGAAGCAAAAGGTCTGCCAAAGTGAAGGGAGAGAAGCTCCTTCCAGCCATGCCAGCTGAACAGCATCTGCAAGAGCAACCCAAGCAGTGCCTCCAGAGCTCCAGGGTCCCACTGGGAAGACCTATTTGCATGAAAAGAATTGCTATTTCTGGAATACTTACTGAAGTCTTACACAACACCTCTTACCAGTTGTGTTATCTGCTTCAGAAACTGTAACACTGTGCACTACAGCACACTTGGAGAAACGGGGAAAATGCTTTTTATAGTACAGCATAAACCTTAAGGGGCCATGCTGCAGCTGGGACTATGTTCATGAGTCAACACCATGCCTGATGCTTAAAAATAATGACAACGGCAACACAGGGATGATAATGGATTTATCCAAACCCTTGTGTAAACAGGATTTAGAAGAACAATGTTAAGCTGACTTATATTTCTTGATACAATCAGCACCATCCAAAAGACAAAACACTGCAGCATTCAGCGGCATTCATCGAGTTCACACACAGGTTACTCCTCTCACCTCTAGTTAAAATATCAGTCCTTCAGAAGGTATCCATTTCCTTGGCTGTTTGTTTAAATATGGTGTTAAAAACAACTGAGTATCCAGCTCAGGTGGTCTTTCAAAACCCCAGCCGTGAATCAGTAATACAACTGTCTATTTTTGACAATTAAAGTTGCACGTAAGATTATCAAGACATTTTTGGGTGTTAGTGTGGTGGGACCAGAGAAAGAGAGACCCTTGTGAAAACTGCTTTGCTTCCCTTCTGCTCTTGTTTCCCCTCATATGCTTTCATCTGCATTACCTGTACTGACTCTGCAATCCTCCATCACTCAGCCTTGCTGAATTCCTCATGGCTCTTCTTTTTTATTCTACATTTTCCTCTTCTCCTTATATGACATTACAGGGGAGGAGTGCTCACAGCACATGATTTCTGGTAGGAAGCTGACTTTCCCATCTGAACAATGGCTGTAGCACCTCTACCCCACAGCTGAGAAGACAAACCTCCAGAGGAGCGGAGCAGAGCAGGGAACCCACGCACACCCCAGAGGAGGCTTCCAGGCAGCCCCAGCCCAGCAGGCAGACAAGCCTGCCTTCTGATACCTGAAGGCAGGCAAGGCAACCTCCCACACTTCAAGCCCATTCTTTGAGCAGGACTGAAATCCTCTTGAACAACCAAAAAAAAGAAATACCATAGAAATATACCTTTTTTTTTTTTTTAACTACTATATAACCCTTCAGACAAAGGACTCATGTTTTCTATTGCCCAGAAGTGGAGAATGGCTGAACAAGCACTTGCTTTCCTTATGGATGAGCACTCTATACAAATGAACACAGGGAGGATATTATGCCATTCTCCACTGGCTGCACTAAAGCCAACATGTGAAAATCATCCTGGTGCAACAGCAAGGAGAGCTGTGGGGCTAACAGTATGGAACTCTGTATGGAACTACAGGGGGCTGTACTGCTGGCAGGAACTACAACCAAGATGAGGAATTTCTATGCAGACATGAACACTGTGTGCTGAACACACTCCTGTTTCTTCCACAGGGCAAGAAGGCAGGATAAAGCATACACTACTGCTGAAAACCATAGCTAAAGAAAGGAGAAATTTACTGATCACAGCAAAAGACACAGATATGGAAAATGAGTCCAAGCAAACCATTATTTATTTTTTAGGAGGGGGAAAAAATTCTGATCAACCCATAGCTCCTACAAGACTCACCTGTCTGTATAGTAAGCGATCAGTGGGGAATTGATTCAGAACAAGTTAAAAGGCTGACTATAAAGCAATCACAAGAAAAATCTGTTCATACTCTTCCAGGTGCATAGCAAGACACTCCAAACCATAAGTAAAGCACACTGGAACAGTTTACCTGGACTCTTGGACTAATGTAAAGCTAATTTGTCTTCCTAGTTGTTTCCCTCTCATGCTGAGCAAGCAGTGCAGCACCTAACAGTTTGACCTTAGAATACGTTTCCTGTAGCCTAGCATTTGCTCCACATATTTAGCCGAAATCTTAAAAAATGTATTACCCATTTTTTAGTTAAAAATAATTATCATCTGCTCATTTGTAACTAGTCTGAACTGAAATCTTTTTAATGCCGGATTGTGTTGACTTGCAACCAGGCTTTTACAGATTTCCTGATGTCAGCGGCTTTTGTAACATTCCTGAAACTCAGAACCTGATGAACAAATTTCTGTTGGTTTTCACCTTGACATACTGTATTAAAAAAAAATAAAATCACAGCTTTGCAGCTTGAAGCAATTTCTCACAACTAAATTAATAGCTCTTGGACAGAGTTTAAAATGAAAAAAATCCTGCCATGAGCTACAGCATAAATATTAAGGTTAAGTATGAACACCATCTAAGCCTTTCAGCAAAGTTTTTGCTCACAAATGGTTTGATCATTTTTTCATTGTCCAGTGATTTCCAAAGCCTGTTTGGTACACATGTGCTGGTTTTAGACAGTTATTCTCATATGAAAACTAACATCACCATTCCTCTTACCACCACAAATATCTTCTTATACTTTTAAAGGCAAATTTGCTTTGATTCAAAATCAGAAAGAAAAAAGTACATTGTTTCACATAGCTATTTTTGTATTCATTGACAATCACAGACAAGTTTTTTGCAACACAAACTGCCAAGTTTTACATATCAAAACACAAAGAAATAAAAATGTAAAATATATTCCTCCTGTACTGATACTTTCCTCCAGCTCCTCTCCTGTACTAAACAAAATTATTAAAGAGAAATCCTGCTCTATCCACCCTCCCCCAAAAAAGCGATAAAATTTTACCTTGTTGTAAATATAATTGTCTTGAGTACATAGGAGAGTTTTAATTTAATCAAGATCACATAATTTAAGTATTATTTAAGTGTTAATACCTATTGGGTTTGCCCAAAGGTATTTTCTCTCCATGCACTTCCATGTAAAATCCTTAAGGACAGAACAGTCACGTATTCATCGTGGTTGAATTCCACAAAAAGCAATAAATATTCAGGCTTGAGTTTAATGCAAAAGCAGAGAATTCTATGTGATCTATACAGAGATTTTCCACCTGTTTTAAAGCACAAACTGCATAAAGTTCTCTACTAGCAGATACATTTGCCTAAAGGATGCCATCAGAAATGGTTCTTATTTGGATTTCACTTAATGCTTCAATAAATTCATATATGCACACTGGTTTCCAGGTATTTATGTATAGTATACAACTATCTGTGTGCATGAGCATGTACGTGCTTCCTATCCTTAATTTCGCAATGCAATTCCTAGCATTCCAACTATGGTCTTAAATAAAAAACTTCTATTGTTTCATGCAGTATTCTTTCAAATGACCTCAAAGGATTATTTAACACTTTTTTCCCCCCTAAATATGTAAGAATTATTTCTTGAAATTACTATTTCCCAAAACTCCTGGAAGCTTTCCAACAACAAACTTCTCTCACCTCTGTTCAAAGACTGCATTATTACTTTCCTTTGATATTAGTTTCTCTGCTACAGGCTCTTTGTGTTCATTTCTCCATCTCTGAATAAAATGTATCAGGGAATAGAACAAATTCTCATTCTCCTTGGAGAAAATATTCTACCTGTTTGATCCCAGCAGCTCACCACACCTGGATCATGCAATAGCTCTGCCACAGCTCTTGGATGCTGGCTGATCCCGGCACCATTCACTGCTGATCAGCCTCCCTTCAGCCCTCACCATATCCATGGATGCCAAGGGGCCTCAACACCAACTCACAACACAAAAGATCTCCCTGATGGTTTTCTTTGGCAGCAGAAGGTTTAGAAGAGCACGATATACTTTTCAGTACAGCATGTGGAAAAATGGTACTATTATTTGGAAATTTCCAAACGTTATTTAGAAAAATGTCAAGTGAAAGAGCTTCTTCTGCTTCCCACTGTGCCATCCATAGCATTTGAAGAAGTTTTTCCATTTCAAACAATTAAGATATCAAGATCAAGGTAGCAGTACATCATTACAGTGTCTACTAGAACCAGCCAAACAGCAAAAACCAGGGAAATACATCTGATTCATATCAAGAGTCATTCTTGTCTTCTAAAATTGGCTGTACTTCTAAAGGAACTCAGAAATTCAGAATTTTTCCTTCTTCTGATATACATTTTAAAGAACTTATGCAAATTTTTTTCCAAAGAGCAGAAGATGTACCTTCATTTGATTTTAAAGAGCAACTTTGGACAAAAAACCCCAGCCAGATCCATTTTTGCTTCTTCAGTTACTGGAGGGATAGGTATTCTAAAAGAAAGGGATGTGTTTCTCAAAAGTTTAAAGAATACTGAAGATCTCATTTAATTTATCTGAATTGTCACTTATTGAGCCAGCTGTAAAACCTGAAGAATGATGAATAGCTGCACTCTCTGGGATTAGTTTTGCATTCTACTTTGCATCTATTTGTCTTCTTTATCTCCCAAAATCTATGGTGACACCAAGCTAGACACATTTTTCATTGTTTGCTAAGGCCTTCCCTTCTTAAATGGAAAGCTTGATTTAGAGCTACCTTTTTTTGTTTAAACCAACACACGATCTCTATAGATAGGAGAAGGCAATTCGGGGAAAAAAAAAAAGTAAACCAACTTTTTCTTGGATTTGCTCTTTTTTTCTCAAAAAACAAACTCAATGAGGAACTTCTGACAGCAAAGTCAGAAGTCTTCTCTCCAAAATTGTCTGCCCTGTCAGAGAAATATTCTTTCTTGAGAACTTAAGACATACAACAAACCAACAAAATGCAACAAACTCCCCAAATTCCTTCTGCAGAGGAATGAGGCTGAGGCTCATGTGATGCTTCCAGACAACCTTGATGAAGACCTGCTGGAACCTGCAGGTTGCTGCCAATGGGATGCTGTTCTCTTTCCCGAGGCTGTGTTTTTCTCACTGTTTCCTTTGCATTCAGACTGGCAACTATGTATTGTGCCAGTGCTTGACAAGCAGCCAATTCTCTTTCAAGGTCCTGATCTATCTACTGCAGTTTAGGAAGCTGAGCTGGTTTTAGCACTTCCAGTTACTTCCTCCTGCTGAGCTGTAACTTTGGAACTGGACATACTGAATATACTTCTCCTTTTCTTAGTTACTCTTCCCATGTTTTCCAGAAAGTTCTCTCTTGGAGGCTTGCGTGCTTTAACACACACAGCGGACAAAAGAGCAAGTGCCAATAGCTTGTCCACTATAATTTCTGGCAAATGACAGCTGCACTGTTTAACATCAAGAGTTGTCACCAGTCTGTCTTCAAACCTGTACTCTATCTCAACTTCAGGGAGGGTTCAAGACAGAAAACATGGCCTTACAGTTCTTGCACGCAACTTTTATCAAGTCTGATACCAATGCAGTTCAAATAAACCAAAGAACTGACAAAGATGTTAGGAATATGTGGCAGTTGAAATAAAAACCAGTAAGCATTCTACTGTCTAAAATAACTTTAAAAATATATTCCAAGGAATTAGCAAGGTGTCCTTGCAAGAAAGAATGAAATATCCCCCAAAACCCAGAAACTCTAATGAATTCACTGTATTAGAACACTCTGAATTGAAAATAAACCTGAAGACATCCCAACAGATATGTTAACAGAAGTTTTAATGAAACATTTTAAATTCAGTTTCCAAGATAAACTCTGGAATATTATCAAAGTTTCCTTCTACTCTGCTCTTTCTGGCAATATCTGCAAGTTGAATTCATGCAACTTGGCCAGACTGTACTACTAGCAGTAGTAGTGGGAGATGCACCCACTTTCTGCTAACAGAAATCTCTGGTATCAGTGACTGGAGAAAATTGCTGCTGTCACTGCACTTCGGAGCTATGAGAGCAGCCAGGTCTTTCTCATGGTGTGTGATTGATGCTAAGTAATAATTACAGGCACATGCAACCTGAAGCTAGATAGCTGCTTCTTATGGCATCTTCTCCCATAAGATGAGAGGTAAATTTCAAGGGTTTTGAGCAATCATGAATTGAATGAACTGTACTCCATGTTACCTTCAAGACAAGGCTGAAACAGTAGCAAGATGCAGTGACACACTCTACTACTCAAAGCGTCTCCAGCAGAGCAGTTGCTTTGAACTCCTTGAAGCAACCGAATTATGATATAACATTTTATACCCAGTCTTTTATTTACACGTACTCGTAATTCAAGAACTATTTACTATTCCATGCAGACAGCTTGTGAGCATGCTGTCCTAATGAGACAAAGTACCATTAAACTAGGTCTGCAGAAGCATGCAGATTCAGTAACCACCATCATAGACTCCTCATCTATTACACCTAAAAAAACTTTATAATGGCTACAGTAAATCTATTCACTTTGCACAAGCTTAAGGATATCCCCACTGCCCTATGAAAAGAATAGTCAGCCTGAAGTTTAATAAAACAACTGAAGATTTTTACATACACAGTCAAGAGGAGAGAATCTGAGCTAGAACATATGCAAACCCAAACTAGAACCAGCTGGATACTCCAAAGAAATAGGTCTTGATACTTCTCTAAAATAATGCTGTTTGTTTAAAAGAATACCCTCCCTCAAAACACTGTTTTAAAACCTTACATTTAAATACATATGGATATTTTTTAAATTGGATTCCTCTTGTTTTGTTTTACATTTAAAAAATATCTTGAGCACTCAGTCATTAAAGAGAGGGGAGTAAAAACACTTTATTTTGTGCCAATAGTATTACACCAATTTTGTACTGCTATTTTAGATTCCATTTATTATCAGTGGTCATAAAAATTACCTTTCTCTACGAAGATCAGCAAAGCTTCTACTTCTATATTGCTTCATCTGTAAATTTGGTACCTACTGATTTTTACTGAAAAATACATCCATACAGTACATTCTGTTTTATTTGAATTTGCAAATATTCAAGAAATAACTGAGTAAGAGATTACTAACATTTTTTTTCCTTTTATATAAAGGCCCAATACTGAGAATGTATTCCCCTCTGCTATTTGAGACCTTACACTCAGCACTCAGTAAATTCCTGCTTTCCTAAATTACTTTTTCTCATGATTCAAGTACATAACTTCACTGTGTAGGCTGCAAATATGGTGGGGGAAAAAACATTTTTTAAAAATGTCGAGTACTATCAGATTATTATTTTGTGGCAAGTTTTCCACCTACATTAAAACCCACAGATAGTAAAAGTCAAAAGGAGCTGTGTTACACACCAGATTGGCTCCAGAGGGAATGGAATTACTGGTTTTGTACTGAATTTAGTGGGGTGTTTTTAACCACTTCACATTTTCAAAACTGAACCTGGAAACAACTGTATTTGAAACTAACTGTGCTGTATTAGAATAGATGCTTCACAGCAGCCAAATTAAAAAGGTTTTAATTTTCCAAGTTACTCTGGATCTAATATTCCCGAATGTTCTACATATGTAATACTATTTTTGGTTGAAGATTAGTGCTTGAAGATATCTAAAGAACTCCTTTTTTGTTGTTGTTTTTAAACATCAAGTACCATAGGTCTCTGAAATAAAATGTAGATGTTTGAAAATTCCGTTTCTCGTCATGCTGCTGAGTTCAAAGTATGCATGAACCTGCCCTAAAGGCCTTTATTTTTAGGGGATCTGGGCTAAACTATCTCTGAGAGCAAGCATCAGAGTAGAGTATTGCTTTGACTTCTATTATACAATGGGTTCTCCTGCAAATAATAGAAGTTTTTTCTTCAAGGCAATTATACATGTTTTAAAAAGAAACCCTTATATAAGCCTTTCACAATTGAGGAAAGAGTAATTAACTTGCATAATTGTTAGTTGTGACCTGTAGTTTCAGTAATGCAGCACAGCAGGCCTTTAAAATGTTCAGGCACAGGCTGCTAAATAGGATGTGTGAGGAAAGGAAAGGATGTAATCAGAGTTTCACCCTCCTTTTCATCTATACACAGCCCTGTCATGGCAGCAAACAGAGGGCAGATGTAAGAGGGGATGACCTTCAAGAATAGATCTCAGGTATTAATTTTATTTCATAAATTTTATTCCTTCCCTCAAGACAAAATATTTCTCCAAGGTATTATGGTTGGCTGAGCAGAGCAGGAGGAAACACAAATTAAAAATCCCTTTAGAGTGGCATACATATGACTCCATACAAGTAATGAGAGATAGAAATTTCCATACAATGTATGGCTGAACAAGCATCAAGAGAGGTTATAAATCCAAGTTTAAATGCATACATCAATTCTAGAAATAAAATAGAAAGTCTGAACGAAAAAAAACCCTGGAACTTGAAGTAACTGAAAAAAAAAAGAATAACCATGTGAAACCTTTGTGGAAAAAAAAAATCCTTTTCCATTACTTCAAAATTGGCAGATGGCTAGCATTGCAGTTTACAGCTCAGAAATGCTCTAAGCACGATGCTGTACTAGTCCTATTACCTCCTCTGACTGCACCTTCAAGCAGGAAAGAAGGCTACTACGTCAGCCCAACTGCCCTGTCCTCAACTCGCTCACTAACCTCACACTTCTCAATTCTACATTCACTAGTCTCCTTTTGTTCCTTCTCTTTTCGCACTTAAAATTTGCTTTATTTCAAAAGACATCTAAATACATTATTTAAGTGCCAAAGCAAAACTAGCAGACGCATGCTCTTGCCTAGTAGCTCTTCTGTACAATTAATAATTGAAAATCTGGTAAGTAAAAGCAGGAAATCCTGGACATCAGCTTCTTACTTATCTTTCTTCTCCATTACTGAAATCCTCCTTTTGATAACTGCCTTAAATGATCATCTCATGTAGGCATGCTACAGCAACACCAGGCAGGATTTTAAACAAGTGCCATTCCCTTGCAACGTTACCAGACTCTGGTGCCCAATAAACATTGCTTTGCACTGACAAAGTCAATCTGCCCAAGGAACTCATCCTTGTAAATGCAGTTACCAGAATCTGAGTCCTGAAGTACACAGGGGCTCTGATGGGTACAATTTGCCAAGAAAACAAAAGCTGCCTCTAATTTGAACCTGTATCATCACTACATATCACCATATTAAAATATGGCATCTTAAACCGTTACTTAAATTCACCTTTGCTGTATGTAAGGCCACTGCTAAAACCCATCTGCAATGGGTCAGCCAGAGCCACAGTGCACTGCCAGGGCACTCAGTCACAGCAGGGGACACCAGAGCAAGCAGTCATGGCCCTGGCACTCCTCTCCCATCCTCCATGCTCTCCTTGGCACATCCATGCCTGAAACCCACCCCGCATACCTATCCCACTTCTCTCAGTGAGCTGATTCAGAATCAAACTAAAAGGGAGCAAATTAACACAGCAAAAAAACCCACTTCAAATATAGGACAGCATTTCCAAAAGCAGTCTTCCATTTTTAGAGCAACAGCTTTAAAGTCCTCCACTTGAGACATCTTGACTGCTATTTCCATGAAAGCTAAACGCTTCCAGCTCCCATGGAAATTAGCAAATGAGGTGGGTGCTCAACATCCCAACAAGCTATGGCAGTACTTTTGCAAAGGAAAAATGTTAAACCTGAATCATCTTCAATTAGGAGCTGCTATTCAGTTTTAGAAACCACGTAAAAAATAAGCTATTGGAAGTAGAAAAGAAAAGAAAGGAAAATTATTGCAAAAGATGTAGTGAAAAAAGCAGCATACGAAAATGCATTTAATTCCTGCATCCCCAGACTCTCGATTTTTCATAGCCTTGGGGGTGTGCCAGCATGCTGAAAAGATGAAAGTTAACATTCTTCCAAAGGGTTTACACAGATGACATGCTACTAGCCATCAACAAAACAGTAATTACAATGGCTTTACATTTATTTGAGAATATTTTTGACTAATAGAGTTCCTTAAAAGACTGTTAGCTATTTTGCTTTGGTGACATTTTTACATTGTGCGTAATTTGTACTCTACACAAGGTCTAAAATTTTAACACACCCAAAGGCTCCACTAGAACTGGGTATTTAGGTCATTTATATTACTGCAGTGAAGCGTCAATTATTTCGTCTGATACTCCTAGCCGCTCTGTAATTTGCCAAGAGTAATGTTTTCCGTCAGGAAACTCTGGCAAGTCAATAAACGCAGGCTTGATTTGACTTGAACTGGCATCAAAGGTTAGAAATGGAGAGGGCAAATGTGAATCTTCACCGTAAAACTAAATACTCTGTTTTGTGGGTTGTTAGCCATGCTTCCTGCTCTTTCTCCTCACCAGCACCATTCTCTTAATAGATGAAAGGGAAGAAACCTAAAGAAATTTCTACTTGTCAATGAAAATGTCTATTTAATAAATGCTACACAGTGAACTATGAAGCAACATAAGCAAAATATGCTGGACAGTTAGCAAAGGATTTCAAGGGACAGGAGTGACCACTGAGACAAACTCTGAATGCAACAAGAATGGCAACATTTAGTTTACATAAACAGAGAATAAATCAGGATTTTTTTGACTCAACCTTTTCTTCCCAGAGGGACATCTTGGTCCCTGTTAGCTCCAGGGTATCCTGGGTCTTCCCCAGTTCTGCCCTCGTTAGCTGTTGAATGGTTGCCTAACACCTGTCAATTATTTTGTTCCTAAGTACTTAAGAGGAATAGAAACCTCTTATCTGTCACTTCAGACCTTCCTCTTCCCTTTT
Source organism: Acrocephalus scirpaceus scirpaceus (assembly GCA_910950805.1). Taxonomy (NCBI): domain Eukaryota; kingdom Metazoa; phylum Chordata; class Aves; order Passeriformes; family Sylviidae; genus Acrocephalus; species Acrocephalus scirpaceus. The sequence continues at coordinate 129,026,090 of OU383773.1, forward strand.
CAGGGAAAAAAAGGATGGAGAGGTCACTGACGCAATCCTCTTCATGCTGATTTTGAGACCAGCAGAATTCAGTCATTGTTGGATGAACCAAGAATTTTTATTTACCCCTATGTATGAGGTACAAAGAGTTTTGGAAAAGACATGAAGGCTACAACATTCAGGTTTTTTAAAAAACTTATGGCAATAATAAACAGCAAATAAAACCAAACCCAGGAGTTTGAAAACCTAACCCCCTAAACGTTAACAGGTAGTGAGAACTACAATACTTATTCTAAAAGCTAGTGACTTGTGTATTGTGTAATTTAAGCATCAGTAACATTTGCTTCTGTCCGCTTTTTTGGGGTACAATTTAATGTGCCAAACCACAAACTGTATCCATGTAGGACATGAGTCTAGAACAATGAAAAAAACCCACAAAACAAGTAATGGCATATACATTTATAACAGTTGGCCTACAGTCTTCATTACCCTCAAGACTTGACTGTGTGTAGATAGATGCTATTTTTCTTTTGCTTTTTGTTTCTTCTGTAATTATCAAAAGAATATCATCATCACAATCGGCCTGTATTTTCTGTCACTCTCAGCTAGTGATCAGACCAATCTATACCGGAATTTCAGTTAGCAAAATTACTCCAAAGCCCTTTCATTAATGGAAAACCAAATAACCATTTCTCTCAGGTAGTCATACTCCTTGTCAGTTCTCAAGAACCCTTCATCCACGTATGAAAAAGGGAAAACAATGATACATCCTAAACAGTAAGAACATTGACAGTAGATCAGTAATACTCTTAATAGTCTTTCAGCTGCTTTCTTTTGGACAAGACAAACAAAAGAAATCCATTTGCTTAGAGCTTTCACAAACTGCACATTTTGAAATTTCAAGTCAAAATAAGGGGCACAGATGCTATGATTAAAGAGCAGCTGCTTGCTTAATCCATCAGGAAAATGATGCAAACAAAAGCTTAAATGTACAAAATGATGAGAACTCTAATGTTGAGGCTGTAATTTTTATTAACTGAAAAACAGAGTGTGCTTTTCAAATAAATGCAGAGAGGTAAAATAATATGCAGACATTAAAATGCTGATGGATTCCCAGCTTCAAAATATTGCATTGACAAAGCCATTAAAATCTACCATATAGCAAATATAGTGTCTTCCTGGTGATTGGAGCTACTTTCACTTCACAGCTGCTACAGAAACTGTCAAGATTGTTTGGGTTACAGAACACAGAGAGTGTAATTTTTTTTATTAAATGGCTTGTGCATCTAATTAGTTATTTAATACAACCAATGGTGCAAGCAGCCAAGTGGAACAGGTCTTATTTACTAAATTTAATGAGGTAATTTGTTAGGAAAAGTTACTGTGAAATGCCTGAATGAAGAATGAACTAAAATTACAGGGTAAGGAAAACAGGTTATGTGCAGCTCAGCTATATAATATGATCAGATGAACTGAAGACTTTCCCCAGGCTAGCACCTGAATTTGAAAGCTGGGTCCATTGCTAAAATCTGAAAAAAAAAATAGCAATACGAAGTTCACATTTGAATTACTGCAAATGTAGTAACATCAGCAAGAACCTGACACACTCAATCTACAAAGCCAGGTCATTTCTACCAGCTCTGTTGAGACTTTTATGTTGTCAGTGAAATGCAAAGTACGTGCCAAAATACAGTAAGAATTCAACCTAAACTAATGGTTTAAAAACTCCTGAATCTTATGAAACTGGCACTGTAACAGGAGAGAAACCTTTACAGCGGGAAACACAAGTCTTTTCATCCACAGACATGTTAAGGATAGAGCAGGAATCAGACAGATAATTTGAGGAATATCTCCTTGAATTAAAAACACTGAGACACTGAACACTGATACATGGCTTGCTGAAGTATGCTACACAGGGAGTTTCACAAATTACATGCAAAACTACAGGCAAGGATGCCCCACCAAGAAGGTCTCCCAAAAGAGATCTGAATTGGTGCTTGACATTTTGTCTTCCCAGTGTACATTCAAAGTCCATTCCTGAAAGCAAAGTAGCACGTCCAGCACAAGCTTAGTTTAACCCTAAGCAGTAACAGAGGTCAACAAACAATGTTTTTAACTATTAGACAGTGCTTGGATCTCGAGCACTGGAAAAAGGAACTAAATTTCCCTAGTGAAGATTATGCAAAGTACAGCCATAAAAATTGATTTTCACCTAAGCATAGTAATTCATATGTAAAATTCAAAAACATAATGGGCAATTTAATATTCCTTGGCAGAAGATCTCCTGTGGTACTTTGGTCTTCCTACTTCCTGTCTTGCTACAACAAAGGACTCACTTGGCAGCAGTGAAGTATTATACATATAGTCCAGCTGTGGAGTCTAAACCATAACGGAAGAGAAAGACATGAACCATCTCACTAAAGCTGCCTTGGGACACTAAAAAGGCTGATTTAATCCCAAATTGATTCAAAACATTTTTAACTGGAACTAATACAACATTCTGATATTTTACATCAAGACTGAATGCTTCAATATCTCCTGGACATTTCTTTTCAGCTATATACTATTTTCACAAAAACTAACTGCAGATTATTCTTTTGTGGGGAAGAGGAAATTACAACAGAAAGGAAAGGAAATACTAAATTTATCATTTAGTATCATTTAATGTATCCATGTATCATTTAATTAAAATATAATTAGGCACAGTTAAAATAGCAAAGCTCTGAAGTCTTTGATACACAGTAAATAGTGGCTTTTATGACATTATCTAATGATAATTGACCAGCATACTTAAAAAACTGATCTAAAAATGATTCAACCTTCTAAGATTAACTCTCCATCAATTTAAAAATAACATTGAATAAGAGTATCAATAAGCAAAGGTGGCCTTTTTCAGGAGAAATCTGTTGTCCACCAGAAGATACAGCTGAAGAAGCACAATCTAGACACTTTGCAACCCTACAAGTAATTAACAGACCACTCCAGACCGCCTCTAGATTGATGGTATTAATAGTTGGCATGAACAGTCACACATTGAAAAGTTTTAATGGCTCTTATTGCTCAATATGCAGAGTTTACAGGTTTTTGGGGCACGCAAAACAAATAGATTTATCCTGAATTTGCTCTGTTTTCATGCATCTTTTATTCTTGCTTTTTCCTCCATCGTCAGTGCTCTGTTGAGAGCCATCTGTAACTAAAAAGGTCATTTTCCCACTCCACTCAGCACTTGTCAGGCCACACCTGGAACACTGTGTTCAGGTTTGGTCCTCACTGTGCAAAAAAGAGGCTGGAGAAGGTCCAGAGAACGGTCACGAAGATTACCAAATGACCAGGATGCCTGTTCTGTGAAAATGGCTGAGAAGCTGGGTGTGTTCAGCCTTGTCAAAAAGAACAGGACTTAGTGGAGACCTTATCACCAAGTTCCAGTATTTAAAGGGTGGCTACAAAGAAGATGCAGATTGGAGATTCCCTTTCTACAAGGAGTCACATGGAAAATCCAAGGAGTAAATTGGTACAAGTTACTCTAAGGAGATTCTGACTGGACACAAGAGGAAATTTTTTGATAATGACAAAAATCAGTCATTGGAATAATCTCTCCAGGAAAGTGGTGGATTACTCAACACTGGACACCTTGAAGATCCAATTGAACAGGGTGCTGGGCCATCTTGTCCAGACTGTGCTTTTGCCAAGAAAGGCTGGACCAGATAATCCTTGAGGTCCCTTCAAACCTGGTATTCTATGATAATTCAGTACTTAATTTATTCAGACATACAGCACTTTGCAAGAGAAGTAAAATAAATGCAAGTATGTGGTAATGTTGTAGAGAATACTAGTAACAGAAAAAAGTCTCTCTCCAACTCCTGAAGCAGATTAAAACAATTTTAACTTACTGAAGACTGAAGAGATGAAAGGCTTGTGACATATTTGAGAGAAAACTGCTCCCAAATTAATTACACTACACTAATTTAACACCAATTTTTTCTCTTATGTCTTCTCAAATGCCATTTTTAAATTTCAGAATGTACATTTATATATACTGCTTTTCAACTACTTTGGTGCTTTACTGAAATAAAAACACTGAACGGTTCCAATTACCTTGAAGTTCTGAAGTTGTGCAGAAATGCCATTAAATACTCTGTATAATAATCCCACTGTTGTGATTGCTCTGAAAAGTAATCAGCTTTTAGAATAGTCTAGCAGAACATTACTTCCATTTCCTTGTGAATATCTGAGATAACTAATGGGACGGTTATATGCTGAAAAATACTCTTCCAACAAAAACCTAGGAAATTATTAGGTAGGGTCCAAAATCAAAAAAAGATAAACTATCTTTTCAACACAGCTGTGATGTAAGACACAAAACCAAGGCTCAGAATCATTAATGACATAATTGGAAAAGTCCCTAATTTTGAGCTCTTAAGTATCCAGATACTAAATCTAAAAACCCAGGAGAAAGAAGATGTTTCTATAGTCTGCGATTTTACTTCAGTTACAAATGCTACTTAAAAAAAAAGAGCTTACTTAAAACAGAGCCCTAATGCACTTGAAATTTGGCGTAGAGAATACTATGAACTGTTGAGTAATGGCAGTCTATCTCACATGACCTGTCACATAGCAGTTCAGTTTTCTTTAATTCTCAGTATTTTAAAAGCTAAGTCAAATTTCACAATCAATGTAGAGAATAAACAGGTTAATTTGCAAAGTAATTCACCTATCTATTGTAGACATCTTCCTTAGAACTACATTAATTACACTGACTATAGTGACTAGATTGCCAGTGTCCATAAACCTTAAGGTGACTGCCTCCTATCAGTTTTTATCTTTTTTTCTCTGATATCTACCTTCGGTGAGGTAACACTCAAGAAAGACTGCCATTAACAACCTGGCAATTTTTTTCCTGTACCTCAATGCAGAATACAAAACCAGGTGGCTCAGAACCAATCAGAAATTGAAGTTTCACATCTGAATCAAATTCAGAAATGCTTTGTTCACTTCTACCCATAAACACATATGAAAACTCTTAAATATCAATGAAGTAGAAAAACTGCTTTCTTTACTAACAGGGTTTCTTTTTCTCATTATTCAGGCTTTTCTATGATGTGGAGAGGCTGTGCATCAGCTGTTCACAGTGGAAAGCTGGCTCATAGTGTATTTGCCTAGAAACACAGGGAAGGGATGTAGCAATAATAGGCAAGCTGCCTAGGTGTCCACTAAGTATTTAGTCTTGTACTCTGAGGCAGTATCCACTGCTGCAATCCTATCAGAAATCTCATGTTCTGTGTTTCTTGGTTTAATTAATTGCTCTGACAGAAAGCAGGATAGCTCTATTGCAGCTTTTTGATTGAGTATGAGCTCCACTACGCAAGCAGAACTATACTTGATATCAGTGACATTTTATAGCTGAAAAGTTTGTCAGTTCTAACATGTTAGAAAAATCCACAGCTCTTGTGTGATAAACCTGCTCAAAAATGAAGTGGAAAAGCATGTGTTAATTCTTCTGCTACTGACTGGATTCAGCACATGGAGAGAAACAAAGACATTTCACTTTGGACATTGCAACATGCAGAGAAACCAGGAGGTTTCTTCTAATTCTCCTGCTCCTGCAGTCTATTTTATAATCTCCCTCATGGATTTACTGGAGTCTGCCTTAATACTATTTATATGCCCTCCATCCCCATATGAAGATTCAAGGCACACCGGTCTGGTGTTGAAAACTGTTCTCTACTTTCCATCCTATATTCACTCATGGCTTCATTGGATCCCATGACTGTCAGCTCTGTCCATCACCACACTTCAGTGGAAAGTTTCTTAAATGCAAGACCTTGGAATTGTAAACAGTCACCCCAGTTGGTTTTTCTAACACTTCACTAGAAATGCCTCACCATATCTCTCGTAATACACACTTGCTTAGTTTGTGGCTGCATAGCCTCAGTACACTAATTGTACTAGCTATGACTAACGAATCCAGGTATTTCCTCATTTCTCCTGCATTTCCAGGACGTCTCAATCATAAACCCAAAAGTGATTGTTCTTCTGACTGTAAACTCACGGCTTCAATCTTCAAGGTCAACTTTTTAATATTGTTTACACCTCCAAATTTTACACAATCAGCTATCTCCACAGTTGCTTTTTTTAATCAGCATCACTAATGAAAATATTCTTCAGCTCTTGAGCATGTCTATCCAGTAGTTTCTCACTGGCCTGACTGCTCTGTTTTCAACCTACACACTGACATGACCTATTTGCCCAATTTGCTACCTAACGTACAAGTCTGCCGGCAGAAAAAAACCCCACTTCACTGTTACATATATAGACTAAAGTTACAGAAATGCTCAAAACAAGCTTCACAGAATTCTTTATGTTGGTAGGGGCCTCTGGAGGTCATGTGGTCCAACCTCCCTGCTCAAGCAGAGCCACCTAGAGCCAGCTGCCCAGGACCATGACCAGTCATCTTCTGAAGACCTCCAAGGACAGAGACTTCACAATCTCTCTGGGCACCCTGTACCAGCATTCAGTGACTCTCACAGTAAAACAGTTTTTTCCTTAGGTACACACAAATGACATATCACTGGCTCACGTTCAAATCTGGGCTTTCCAGGCCCTCTTCTACAAAGCTGCTTTTCAGCTGAGCAGCCTCCAGCATAAACTCCTAATGGGGTTGTTCACCATGGGTGCAAGACTTAGCATTCTTCCTTATTAAGCTTCATGAGGTTCCTGTCTCATTTCTCCTGTTGAGGTCCCTCTGGACAGCAGCATGACCGTCTGGCACATCAGTCACTCTTCCCAGATCTGTGCCATCAGTGAATTTGGTGAGGGTACACTCTGCTCCATAATCCCAATCACTAGCAAAGATGTTGCACAGGAGTATCAGCCACTGGGGTACACTGCTAGTTACCGTTCTCCAGTCAGGCTTTGTGCCTCTGACTTCAGTCACTCAGTCAGTTTTCAGCCCACACTTTGTCAGCTTCTTTGTGAAGATGCCACAGGACACTGTTGGAAACCTTAATGACGTCAAGGTGGACAAGATACACTGCCCTCCCCTCACCTACCAAGTGAGTCATTTCACCACTAGCAGCATTTGGCTGCCTGAGCATGACTTTCCCCTGGTGAATCCATGCTAACTACTCCTGATGACTTTCTTGCTTATTTTAAATGCTTTGAAAACACTGGAAAATATAACATGCATATTCAGTGTTTTAGTAGTTAAAAATTAACGCAGTTAAATCTGCTTTAGTGTAAATTCATACCAACTGAAAATCTCATTTCAGTGTATAGCATGTTTTCTTCTGATTTCAGACATCCTGGTTTTTCTTCCCAAGTAACAGAAAGTACAAGTCTTACAATCCACATACATTTTCTCCCAGAGGTATGTGGAGAAAAAGAAATTGATTCATCACAAAAGAATCCATGCACACTTGCCATCAAGATCCTAAGTTTTTGAGGGATTTTCTATGAATCTTAACAAAATTCCCTCCAAAATCCTGTCCCCAAATCTTTGGTCTCTAATTATGAGAATCTTAGCATGTAACCATAAGTAGACTAATCGAACAAGAAAAAATGCATTTCTTTTCAGCCAAGTATATAAATACTGCTCTCTCATGTTTTTCCTCCTAATTAAGCAGTTTGCAAGCTTGATAAAGCTTTGAGGGAAAAAAAATCCTGTTAAAAATTCTAGGACTCTTTGAGTCTACATAAATTTTCAGGATGAAAATTTGTTACCTGAACTCTGGAATAAACATATCTAACAATATATGAAATATATTGTTTCATATATAAATATATGAAAGCCCTCAGCACCCTCAGGAAATGCCTCAACGACCTAAATGTGTCAAAAAGAGGGAGACGCAGATGACCATACTGACAAAAAAACCCATGAATGAGAAACAGTAGATCAACTACTTACAGTATCACTGCGAAGAGAGTATTTTTATCACAATTCAGTATATGCTTAAAATTAAATTACTTTCTAAAAAATCATTCATGAAACACCATGTATGATTTTGCTATATAACCTGTCAAAATGTGAAATACACTGGAAAACAAAAGAATTGAGTTCCTGAGTTCATTGTGGTGTCATTGAGTTCAGGACACCACAACAAATTCTGGTATCAGACTGTGCTTTCTCTTATGAATAGTTTAATTTTCAGGAAAAGTCCTCAGAAATAATTAATAAGTAAGTTTACACTGAAAATAAAATATTGTTCTGGGATTTTTTTCAGAATAAAATTATTCAGTTTCCACATCTCAGATAAAACCTTAAAGAAAGTCTTGATATCATTACAACAAATTTTCAGAAGATAATAAGAAAAATCTGTGGTTTTATGTTGTGATCACAAAACTAGACACAACTTCGAGTGTTTGTTATATAAGTTAAAAATCGAAACTTCAGTAGTGTGGAGATGAACACAATACCAGCTATTACCTGTGGAAAGCTAAAGAAGGAGCTAAAGCGAAAAAAGTAATATCTTTTTGTTACTTTATCTCCTCTTTGTGACTGAGCAGCAGCTATGCACAACTGTACAAGGAGACATTTTTGAACCATTACCAAGCAGTTAAATGCTGCTGCTACACTGAACAGCTTCATAAATTAGCCTTGACATTAGTAAACAGCTTTGTGCCTCTCTATATTTTTTTAATTTTTACTTGGAAGCAACTGGTTTCAAGAGATACTACTTCTTCTTCAAAACACAGGATAAGGTTAATTCTTTTTGCCAGGTTTTCAAGGACTACAAATAAAAACAAGTACAACATTTTATTTGAACCTGAAAAAACCCCTATGAAATTCTGATACTTTTGGAACAAAGACATCGACATTCTTCAATTAAGAAAGAAGAAACCTTTCTTCAAATTCATTTGCAAGCACTACATACTATTTCATCAGTTCAGAGATTAGATATGCGGGTGAACTGGTTTCCAAGGTAACTGGGCTAACCATGGGGAAGTCATCAGGGTGATAAGGAACTCACAACATTTAGGAGGTACCACACAGAAATAGAAGAGAACCTGATGAACTGTTGCTAGATAAGCCTAAAATGTACTTATTTTACACAAGTGAAATAGAATAGATTAGAACAGTGTTTCTAATGTTTAAACTGCAAGTTCATTTAACAGTGCCTGAACACCTGATGTGGGACCAGAGGAGACGGTACTTCTCCCTGAACACCACAAGCATGAACAGATCAAGCACGTCAGTGCCCATGCAACCCAGGCTGCCTCTCAAGTTTCTGCTGCATGGCTATCAGGTACAGGAAACCAGGGACACAGATCCCAGCAGCAACAGGAAACCTGGACAGTGTTTAAAACAACTGAGATGGCAGAAGTATGGGGTTTAGGTCTCCATAAGTTCCCCCATTTAGTTCCACTACAAATGCCACTGAAACAAATCAAACTTAAGAAGCCTATTAAGGGGGAGTTTTTTAGGTTTTAGAGCTTTAGGCAATCCCATTTCTAGAAATACAGTTAGGTAACAATGTAGAAGAAATTTTTTATTTATGTTTACTATTGTTGTTGTTATTTCTTATTTATATATTGTTTGCATTTATTATTTCTATTATTTAAATTGTGTTTATTGTTACTATATGCAAACCTAATTATCACTAAATACAGTACTTAAATATATTACTTGACTTTTGCAGTTTTTTAATCTGGATGTCATGATTCAGCAAATCTGTGAAAACTAGAAGATGCCAGTGTTTCAGCCACAGAGAAACCCATAATTAATAGCAAATTAAAATATAACAGAGAAATAAAAATAGCTGGCCTTCCATGGTGCCTTCTAGGTGTTATTTGCTTTTTCCTCCTGCACAAATTGCACAACATATAACATATATCCATTTATGTTATCAATCCACACTGAAATTTGAACTCAATGCAAAACACAACCAATATATGTTTGTAGGCAAGGTTTTTATCTGAGGGCATTCATATATGCAAGCAAGCAGACTGAAAAAAAATTTATTTTGTATGCAAAACAGACAAGTTACTCCCAGTCTGCACAAGGAAGAGAATTTTCTTTTCTGAAGGTGGAAGAGAGGCTTTCTGAAAAATATGCTGAGTTGCTGCTAAGCATCTGCTGTTTCCCAGATGGGGCAGACACTCTTGATGTACAGCCAGAGCCCAAGGACACAACAGAATGGACACATGAGGGACAGTTTGTCTTTGTGTCAAGACCTAGACTGGGTAATTCATTTCATTTATGTTAAATACATCACTGTGACATATGCAACGGATTCACTTAGATTCACTTTTGTTACTCTATACTGTGGGAAACTTTGTTTTCTTTTTCAGTCCTCCAAATAGCATTTCTGAAGGCCTTTGAAAAAATCTGGGAGAGGAAAGACCAGCTCATAATATCTGAAATACTTTACAGAGCTCAATCCTGTAAGCTGCTTCTCAGCTGGAAACACCATCACCTACTGCAAAAATCCAGGGGGTTTCTGTAAGAATACAAACTGAGAAAGATTTGCACTCAAGTGCAGATAGTCCTAGATCACACAAAGTTCTCATATGCTTCTTGTACTCTAATTTCTTAATTTGCACTACCAGAAAAAAGTTTGATAGAGCAGTAAGATAACTCCACATAACAGCAAAAATATCTTGTGCAGATTCAAAGACAAAATCCTTCACATTATGTAATGCCTCTGAAAGCTACTCACAGAACACAATACAGAATACACTTCCTTAAGACATCCACACAGAGAAAAAAAAAGGCAACACCAATCCCCAAACTTTTAGCTTGACTAAGGAGAATTCACTGCACTGGGGAAGAGTTGGTAATTTGTGTCCCTCACTAACAGAAGAATGCTACTGTCCTACATCTGCCCACAATTTAGCAAAACAAAGCAAAAAAAAAAATCAAATCAAAGCCTATGGAACACAGCAACACAAAAAAACCTCCTCTAGGTCTTATCATCCCATAAGGCACTTAAAAGACTGGCAGTCCAAAGAGCTTCAAGTGGGATGGAATAATCATGTCAGCTTAACATGTCTGCATCAAGCCTCCCAGCACCCTCAGTCTTACTCTAATACAGGAAGAGTCACCACATGTGTTGTATACATACAGTATAAACATGCTTTAAAGCACCACAGGAAAAAGAAAAGGCCACTACCTGTAAATGACATAAAACATATAGGTGCCTCTACAGAAGGACATAAAAGTGAACTAGCCATCATCTCAAAATTTAAAAGAAAAATCTCTGATTCTTCATATACTGTATTCTGAAAAACAGCTTACCAGAAACCTGCACTTGCATCCAGTGATATATAGAGAACAGGCATTTATTTAGTTGCACACAGGATCCTAGATACTCCATCTAATCATGAAAGGAATTTTGTCTTCAAATTGGAAGCTGTCTAAACTACATACTTGAACTACCATAAATAAAATTCTGGGAAAGCACCAAATAAGTTCACAATCTCTTGTTGTGAGTAGTATATAATTATAAGCAAATTCTATAACCATCCACCAGCAATTAGCATTTGGAGAGGCAGGCTCAGTAAGGAAAATTTACTTGGCTTATTTTATTTAACACATAAAATAAGAAAAAACACATTACTACATTGTAAAGTAAGTTAGTCTTTTATTGGGCACCAAACAGCTACAACTAGACTGCTTTTGGTACCAACCTGTTTTATTTAATTTTAATCCAGGTACACCTAATTTATACTGGTGCCTGCAGAAGTATATACACATACTCCCCATGACAGTGCCCCCCATCTTAAATCTCTAGTTTCCAGATCATAACTTGACAGCATTATAGCAGTGAAAGGAGAACAGATTCTGGGAACTGTAATTTGTTTCCAACTTTTATTGGCCAAGCATGTAATTACATTCACAAAAGATAGTATTTTCAAGGAAGTATCAAGTCACATTGGACTGCTGCAGAGAAGAAAGCACTACCATAAAAACACTAGGAGCTCAAAGCATGGGTTGAAGCCACTTTCTTTTACTTCCTCTATATTAATTTCAGTTTCAGTTCAGCTGAAGATACCATTGACGACAAGCCCACTCTTGTCAGCCAGTTACATGTGAGGTACAATTCTGCCCACAGTACATTACCTACCCTTTCACCATTTCTGAAACCTGGTTTCACAGGTAGTAAAGAGCTACAATAAAGTGGGAGGTGTGTTTTGGAGATGCTGAGGACTGCACAGAAGTTCTCTCAAATCACAGTGGTGCAAGAGAGAGCAGCAGTGCAGGCAGGAGGCAAGGGCTCCAGAACAAGGCGCTGCAGGTCCAGGCTCTTTCCTCAAATTTCACTTGTACTTCATTTACTTGTAAGTATGTGAGCACATGTTGTAAACACCGAGTAGTATTTTCCTTCTGAACTGCAGTATTGTGACTATCAATTCATTAGTATCATAAGACTCCCCAAACTTGTTTTAAAGTTTTTATTTTCCATTAAAACTTGAAGGTCTTAATTTTGCTCCTCCCTCTTCCACTAATCCCTGTTGCGTAAGTGAGCACTATTTCATCTTGCTCTGACTGTTTCTCTCCCTACTATCTGTTGTGCTCATTTATATTCATTATGCGCAGAGACATTCTAGCCACAAAGTGAATAGCTCGATAAGGCCCTGACTGTGTCTTCAAGACACAAATAAGAAAGCCTATCCTGGTTAGCCTGGTTTTAAAATTATTCTAGCTTCTTTATTCATTGGTGTTTTATTTATCTCTTCCCCATCCTAGCCCTGGGGGAATGCTCCACACTGAAATTGCTTTAGAGTAGTGGAGTTAAATGTTAGACTTTCTCACCTCCTAGCCACCACTTTCGAAGAGCATAATGGGAGAGACAACAACAACAACAAAAGACAGGTTTCAGCTGATATTGTAACTGAAGAAAACAGGATGGAGAAGCGTCCAGAAGAGGATCCTGGTTTGAGACACAATATCTGTTATCTCTAACTGGAGACTCCAATTCAGTAAAGTACTTATGCTCTTATCAGTTGGCCAAAGCAAAACACAATATTTATGTACAGACTAAATCAAAAACCTGAGGTTGATCACTTAAATTCCCCACAAAATCCAAAGGGAAATGAAGCTGTGATGGGGTGGTTCTACACAAAGTAAGCACAAACACTGACCAAGGCCCTGCCTAGGGTCAAGAATCAATCTATTGAGTACTACACTCTCTCTGACTTCTTCCAGCTTAAAGCCCAAGTAAAAGCTGCAAACAGATGCCCTCCTTTACTCAGAGCTCAAAGCCTACAACTGCCTTCTGAAGGCAGGTGACTCTTGCATTTGATCAAAAACCCAAGAAAGATCTAACTCTCTTTGTGAAAGCCTATTCAGGAAATGAAGATGACAGCAGTGATCGCCATATAAAAGGCCAAGTGCCTGTAATGCTTATCCACTACATGGGAGTTAAAATTTAATTCCCCTTACATCGAAGAATCCCTTCTTAAATCTAAAAGCTCCTTACAGTTTCATTTTAACAAGTCTTTCAGCACATCTCAGATCCCAAAGCTGCCTCCTCAGTTCCTAAAGGAAACAGTCTAAATATTAAGCTACACAGTCATGTTTTCCCTTGTGTTCTTTCTAGTGCCAGGAAATGCAAAATCATCCAGTACAGACAGTTCTTTTGGTCCCACATTCAACTGAAATGATGGAAGAACACAATGTAACCTAGAGTGCAGTGTTAAGTTAGATGCTCTTCTAGAAAATTATGGAGGTCCAAGACCCCATTCCTATGCACATCTTCCAAAGATGGTTACCCCTTCTCCATGCTCTTTTATTAAGTGTATGGACCAGCCAATGTTTTTACTAAAATGTTACTGCAGATTTTCAACACATCTGAGAAGTTGCTGGCCTTCATGAGATGATGTACATTGCACTCCAAGATCAGTAAGAAATCTCATTAAGTGCTGGCAAATAGCTAAACATAATATTGATCAGCTTAGAGGTGTGATGTGATCACACAGTGGAGATTCACTGGCTAGTAATTACACTAAAAAACTGCTTCCAACTGAAGGCACTAAAGCTTCTTCCATGAATCTGTGCCACTTGTTATAAAATTGTCAGGCAAAAACGACAAAATTTTTTTAGTTATACATGCAATGTACTGAGAATTATGAATTGTAAGTCATTTCTTTTATTAATAAAACAGCCTTGCATCTCTTTGAATATTAACAAATATTGAAACTATTTCCAGCAAAGCATCAGTTCACGGTTTCATTAGAGATCTACCTGAAGCAGACGTTTTCTGACACTATTCTTGTAAGCAGATGAAGAGACCATCCCACCAGTACTTAGTATAATTAGACAGCAGACTACATGTTCAGTGCACTTTTTTAGGCTCCTTGCATAATGGACTACAATTCCCAAGACTGGTTGCTTTGGGAAAGCAGTGTCAATTGATGTTAATATCTTAGCTAAAAAATATCCTACAATCTCACTGCTAGACTTCTAGCACAGGTGGCAAGTCCACTGGCAGTTCATGCAATGGTTCTGTTCTCATCTTCTAATAATCATAATCATGCTTCCAATTTTAAGAAAAATTCCCCTACGTCATCTCAACCTGAGAAGCTTTTAACATTGTCACCTGACTTTGCTGTATTACATCACTCTCTGAAGTTCCATTTGTTCCAAACTTTCCCATTCTGTTAAGTTAACTTGCTGTCACACACCCATGAGGAAAGGAAGAACTATCTGTTTTGCAACTCTCCTAATGCCCACTCTGTTCAACACTGCTGAATGCACCATAAGATCAAAAAAATTAGTGCCTGTGAATGTCTTTAGGTCACTGCCATCATCACATCTATCAGGCACCCTGTTAAAAATGCACATTGATCACTTATTTTTTTATTCCAAACTGCAGAAAATGACACAGGACTCAGTGATGTTGTAATGACAGTTTCCAGCAACTTTGTCTGTCATTCTTATGCAGTATACCTTGCATTCTATAGTATAGGGAAACTGAGGAATTCCTGCATGCAAGCTCAGTGTTCTGAATCAGAGTCAGTGGTGTAATCCCTGGAAATCCGCTACCAGTACTACTAAACTAATTTACTGATCAAATTCCTGAACGTGGCATGACGAAGGGCTGCACAATGTCTAGGAGTCCCCAAATTATCTTATTTCTGATGGTGACACTGATGTCTACACCAAATATGCAAATACAGATGTAAGCAGAAGCAGTTCATTCAAAGAAAAATGTTTCAAATGTAATTTATTGCATGATTGCATTTTTTACTTTAGAAACATAATAAAATCTGAGGTCCAAAAGGGGTATGAGGAACAGTCCCTCTTTCCATTTACTGCTAGTGGTTTTTTCAAGTAGTGAGACAAAAGATAAAATTTTGACGTTTATTTTCAAAGTAATCCTAGCCAGTCATTAAATGACAACTATTAGTCATCAAGTCACCAAGTGATGTTGTATCCTGGAATTCCAGTGTTAATAAAAGACAAAGAATTTCATCTAGTATTTCATGATTATAGTACCACTCCTGTTTAAAAGAGAACAAAAAATACCTAATACCAGAGAGAAGTCATGACATGCTTACCTTTAACAGACTTTTGCTACATCCTTATGGCAAGTTTACCCTGCACTGCAAAAATTCCTGCAGCTAAAGCAAGCCTCAGACCCTTGGGAGCATTATGTTTGTAATGTAAGAATAAATTACAGAGTTTTTAAGACAAAAATGTATCTTTCAAAACATATTGATAAATTACCACTACAATATTTTATTAGTCAAGTATCTGCATACACAAACAAGTTTGTTCTTTTAATTCTTCTTTTTCTAGGTGTACAAGTGCATCCTCTAAAAAGTGTGCAGTAGATGTGCCTGTAAGCTGGTCGGATGAAGCAGATACCCTACATGAGATAGACCAGAGAAAACACTTTTTCTCCTCTCAGGTGTCAGCCACAGTTTTAAAGAAAACTGTGATAGAACATATGGCACATTTAGATTTTGTTGTCTCTCACACAATGAAGAGGCAAGCTATCAAAAGCAAAGCCTGAGATCAGAACAATCTGTGTAGAGGACAAGAACCAGAGAATGAAAAGCATTCATAGAGCCTCTATGCATACGAAGCTATGTATTTCACACACACACATATATATATACCCATTATAAATCATAAAATACAACAAACAAAACCTACATATAATGCTGCAATAAAAACTTGGTGGAGAATGTGCCAAAGGAAATGCTTGACTCAAGTGATGAACAAGACCAGCATAAAAGAACAAAAAAATTATAAACTAAATGATTTTAAAAGCTTCTTTGTTGTCTTTTCCATTTTTTAATGCAATGCAAAATGTCAAGTATGCAGTCCTAGAAAACAAACCGAGGCTAGAAGGGGAAATTCTGTCCTAGGTCATCCCAAAACTGAGACTGCATCTTAAAACAAAAAAAATCTCTTCAGTGCTCAGGTAGCATCAGGTAGTCAAGTGAGGCAAAATGGTGAAGAAAGAGTTCAACTGCATATTTTGGATAATGCTATAATGAAGGACTATTGATGCAGCAGCAAGCAGCTAGCTCTTAAAAAAAGGCCAAAAACCTGCCCTGTGGCTTCTCTGAGTCCTAAAGGCTGCAAGAGCAGTGCTGCTAAGTACCACTGGCTTATGAAAGCTGGAGCAGGACCCTGCCAGGGTACAGTGCTGGGTACTGACCCGGCCCTAACCCACCCTGCGCTCCTACCCCATCACGCAGCTGGGGCACGAGACCACCACTGCTCCCCTACCACCCCCGCCAAGCCCCGAGCTTCTCACTGCTGGATTTAGCTTCCAGCAGCACAGCATTCTCAAGCTAAATCCAGCTTTCTCACTCAGAAACTTGGAGCTCTTAATGGAACAGATTAACTACAGTGGTTCTTCAGGGCTTAGAGACACAAGTGACCCTTTGCACTAGGAAAATAAAATGAATAAAGTAAATCATATATGGGCACAAGAGGCTTGCATTAATAGAACCACTTTTAAGCCAAAGGAGTGAAAACAATTTATACTATTTGCTATCTTTTATTCCCTTTTTTCAAAGTAGTATTCAAAAAACTTCTCACTAGCCCCTCTCATGTTTCAGAAATGGCTGTTGGTCATCTTCATACATACACACTGCACTCTCTTCTGGGAGTTAAGCTTTACAAGACCAGCAAAATGCCTCTTTCCTTCACTACTGGAGAGATAAACTAGGTATACCAGACAAAATCAGCAACTTGGTACATTTTACAAAGTGAGTAATTCAAAAATTTCACTTAAGGTGTACAGCCCAGGATGAGATTATTTATCAGTTTAACCACAGCTTTTGAGTATTTGGACTCAACTGGGCACTCAGATCACATTCCCATTCCAATCAAGGCTTACCCCAGAAACAGCCATCCAGACTTCAGCTACTGCTACATGCAAAATGTTGGTGGGCTTTGCTGCAAATGAACACTACTCCTGAACAGTTTTATCTTTGTATAGGCAGTTTTAAATTTTTTGTCTTCATCATAAATATTAAACTCATAATATTTGTTTAAATATTTCCCCCAAATCTTTTGCCTTATTAAATGTTACTTAAAAGATTGGGTCAATCTGCTTATATATACAACAAAATATGTCCCAAAACCCCCCTTAAAGTCCCTTTTTAGCTGTTTCAATTAGCTGTGGTGGGCCTAGCTTCTCATTAACAAGAAACATTAAAAGTCTAGTATCAATCCTTAAACTTAACTACCTGTAATTACAAAGTAAGAACTCAAGCTTTATGCAGTGAACTCATACTAAAATACTCATATTGATTTAAACAACATTAACTATTACAATCAAACCTACTGGAGCACCATCTTTGGATTTGCAAAACCATGCAATCTTAAAACCTGATAAATAATACAAGAGGTCACTTAGTATATTTTACAAATAATAAAATTAAGAGAATTTATCTTGGATGCAATTTATCTACTTCCTTTACCAAAGTTCACTTAGGAAAACAATTTTTCTCTGATCTAAATGAAGCAACAGAACCACATGATGACTCAAACTGGAAGGGATCTACAAAGGTGATCTGGTCCAACCCCCCCAGCTCAAGCATATAGCACTCCTTGCCCAGGACCATGTCCAGACAGCTTTTGAGTATCTCCAAAGATGGAGTATCCATAGCCTTTCTGATAATCTGTGTCAGTGCTCAGTCACCCTCACAGGGAAAGAGTTTCCTGATATTCACAGGGAACCTCCTGCACTTCAGCTGGTGCCCACCCTGTCCCTGGGCATAAATGGAAAAAGCCTGGCTCTATTTTCTTTGCATCCTCCCTTCAAGTATTTATATACATTAATAAGACCACCACTGAGTCTTCACTTCTCCAGGCTCAGTAGCCCCAGTTCTCTCAGCCTTTCCTCACAGGAGAGATGCTCCAGACCTGTAATCATCTTAATGGGCCTTCATCACTGGACTTTCTCCAGTCTCCTGTGCTGGGGAGCCTGGAATAGGGCCCAGAACCCCACATATGGCCTCAGTGGTATAGAGGAGGGATCACCTCCCTTGACCCGATGGCAGCATTCATCCTAACACAGCACAGAATACAATCAGCCTTCCTTGTTACACGAGCACATGGCTGACTTGATGTTGTCCAACACCCCAGAGCCTCTTCTGCAAAGCTGAAGAGGATCCATCCTCTGGATGGTGTCCCTTAATAAAATGGTGCATGGGGCCAGGCACAGGACTTTGCACCTCCCCCCACTGAATTTCATGAGGTTTGTGGCTTCCTACCTCTCTGTTCAGCCAGTTTCCAATTAACCTCACTTCCTGCTCATCTAGCCCATATTTAACAAGCTTTTCTATGAATATGTTATGTCAAAAGCCTTACTGAAGTGAATGTAGACAATAGTCACTGCTCTCCCCTCACCTATTAAGCCAGTCACTTCTTTGGAGATGGTTATGAGGTTGATTAGGCATAACTTCCCCTTTTTAATAGTCAAGACTTACTGGTAATGACTGCATCACCTTCAAACCACAGTAAGTCTCAGCAGTTATTCTGGATCTACAGCTGTTAACCTTGGAGAATTTTTCACTGGCCATACACAAAGAAAGAGAGAAAAAAAAAAAAAAAAAAGGAAAAAAGCACTCCTCCGTTTAATGGTATTTCCCTCTTCCTCAACCTAAATATTAACATGAAAGAAATTTGCAAAACATCAAGAAAGCATTTTTTAGTCAACCTATTAAATTAAGAAAGATAAAACGGAGCAACTACTTCAGAGGAAAATGGCTGGGCATAGGGGAATAAAGAGCTACATGGTCTGGTAGTCTCCTCCTATTAAATGCCATACTGAAACACTTTTGTTTGTGTTAGTGCACTTTGCCACAGTGCTAAATTACCAGCTTCTTTCAAGAGTGCTCTAAACCTCTGGATTAATGAGTTCTCTCTCGTTTTCCCTTGCAAAAAAATACAACACTAACATATTTTGAGTATTCTAGTTAAACGGTCCATGCACAATGTAATCTACTGGGCAATCACTCAAGCCAACAGTAATGAGAAAGTATCTTTGGGCTTTTAAGAAGGCAGAGTTAATAGGTATGTCAGATTCTACACATCTAAGGAATCTAGAGTATGTCAGCACCTAAATATATCACCATCCATCTTAAAGATGACTGCAAGCTTATAAAGATGTAAAGACGATTACAAGCTAGATAAAAAAAAAATCTAATGCTTTATCATAAAGATCATGATCTAGATGAATTAGAGAGGAGTTTGAAAGCATGACTTTAAAAGCCTTTATAGTTTATTGCTTTCAAACAACTAATTCAAAAGACAGCAATTTTATCAAATGGAAGTCCCTAGGTCTACAGGCAGTATAGACTGAATACTGGAAGATACCCTTTCAATGTGAACCAGCATCTTATGCCCTTGAGATTATTCACTGAATGTTAAGACAGATGGAAACTGCAGAGTGGAACACCAGAAGTTACAGATGTGCACAGACTAAGAAGTGCAGCTTTATACATAATAGCACAAGGCAAATGGGTCTTGGAGATAAATTCTGCGTTCACACCTTCCACTAACTTTATCATATGGAACTATCTGAGTGATCTGATGGACCTCTTGAAACAACTCTTGTAAGTAACTTGAGTAAAATTAGGTTCTCCCAATAGAACACTTCCTATATAAAAAATGACTCTGTGGAATAACATCCATTACTTTGTACCATTTAATTACAGGAATGTCTGGTACTCTTTTTAATAGATTATTTGTGGCCTTCAAGTTCAACAGAGCTAAAAGTAATTGCAACACTTTAAAAAATTAACAGACACTACTAGACAACACAATAGTCTATCAGGAAAATAAGAAGAGTGCCTGCTATAAAAATTCTTTAATCTCAGTTGGAAAACATTAAATTACATCTCAAAAGTGGAATGCTGCCCCTTAGTTTTCAGGTGCCTTTTCCTCTGAATGCAGAAATCCAATAATGGTCCTTTTCAGGCTTTGTGCATCACTCAATGAGCAAGATAAGTATCTTAAGGCCTCTGTTTTATGATAGAATAAACCAAGAAAAAAGACATAAGAGCATCAAATTGCTACAGCGCTTCCTGCAAACCCACTTGCCTTAAGCAGAATCCATCAGACACGGTCCAGATGAAGTCTCCTTGGTGAGTTATAAAATGACACCCATAATTCCCTACTGCTTCCAAAATATTTTGCTTCATGTTATCTAGAATGCCATTTGCCTTTCTCACAGCTGCATCACATCACGGGTTGCTGCTGTCATTCTGTGGGAGCAAGTCAGGGTGGCTTTCTCCTTAGCTGTCATTCCCTACAAATTAGTTACTAGTTTACTGTGGAAGTTCTTAGCTCATAAATCCATCCCCACTACTCAAGTTCTCCCAGTCACCCATATTTACCATAATCCTATGCAAAGATAAGGCTTCCCCACTTTCCGTCAAAAGCAAGTGTCACTGGTGCGCTCCAACTTCCTGAGACAGAACTACTGAAATTTTTAACAAGGTCTTTTATCTTATCAAAAGCAGATCCTAATTCAGTCTGACATACACTACCTCTGATAAATCCATTTACATGTATTCCATTTGCCTCTCTGCCTTTGATTCTTTAAAAAGTGTTCTCTGTTGCTTTGCTATGGGGAAAAAAAATTAATAATTTTCAGGCAGCCAGTACGACCTTTTCTCTACTTTCTGAAAACCGGCTATTAAATTTGCTCTTCTGCAGTTAAATACCATCTCTACTTTGATAATGCTCTTTTAGTTTTCAAATATTTGTTACAAGATTTACTAAAACACAGCTTCTTTGACCCAGCCCCATACAAACCCAAGCACTAGGAACCTGTAAGTTTCTTCTTCATTTCACTATATGAATTTCCACAACAAACTAGGGGTAATAACTCTGACCATAACTTCATACTCACTGCATAACACCCACCTTCCTTTCTTGTTGAATTTTTAATGGATGAATAGCTTTTTACTACTTTGATTATTTTCCTTTACAAGGTCAAACTCAGCTTGACTTCTGGCAACTTCTTAGTCACATTTAAGACTTTTGAACTCCATGACATTCTTCATTTTTTCAACAACCACTTTTGCCACTCCTTCCAACTTCTTGGCTAACTTTTCATGTTCTCTTTGGCTGACTTTTCTTCTGATTAGGTCTGCAATCATTCTGCTTGTGTAGTCTGCTTTTTCTTGGGATGAAAATACTACGCACTTTTTCTAACTCTGAATCAAAGAGTTCCCTTTACTCTTTGGTTCAGCTAATTTCAAACCATTTCCCTACAGTTTCTCAGTCTGCATTCTTGAAATTCAAAACTTTTAATTGGAAACCCCTTTCAATCTAAACCACATAAACCTCTGATGTAAATTATTTAATCTGAATTCTGTTTCTACACACAGTCCTTCTACAATGCCCTCAATATTTATGAAACCCAGTTTTTAGGCAACATTATTTGTTTTTAGTTCAAGAACTACATATGTGAACACTGCACCATGGAATTGCTGATCCCTAGAATTAGTAGCGAAATTATGACTTATAAGAGTTAAAGACTCCACAGCATATTGTGACAGGGAAGTAACTTTATTCCATTTACTGTAGTCCAATAATTCCATGTATATTTAATACAAGAAAACCCTTTTGCACCTGAAATTGTGTGCAAAAGACTCATTAGTGAAGGTACAAAATTCCACAGCAATAATAAGGTATCTTTCTTCCCACATGCACTGAATCAAAATAGTAACTTCTGAAATGCTTTATCCCTTCACTATTTGTTATCTGAGTGCATCCAGTTTTTGAATCCTTAATATTTACTTCTCATTCCTCTCCTTGACAAATACATATAAAAGGTTCTGCCTTCCATAAAAAGATCTTTCTTAAGAGCATATTACCAGAGCAAAGAACCTAATTTTTAACAGTTATTTTTTACAAATGATCCAAGTTAGCAGGACAATCCTTGCAGTATAACACATTTTACTATTAAAGTCAGTAGAACTCCCCATACTTGACAACACCTGGAAAAAAAGTATGTTCATTTTATGCAGCAGAATAGACATGTTCCAAGCTACCCAACCAACAGCTCTCTATGCCAAACAACTTCACATATCGAGATGAATGAAATTAATTACCAGCTTGCTGCCCATGTTATGAAATTTGAATATGAGCATAAATATTCAGCAATATATTCAACACTACAGGAGTCAGAGACTAAGCCTACCTAATACTTAGTTTCATGCTTTAGCCAAAACTATCATGTACTCCTAACGTTGTAAACAAAGCATGGACTATGGCATCCCACCCTTATAGGGAAGGGAACACCCAAAATTCAGAGATACTTGAAGCCAAAAGGAACAACAAATGTCTAAGGGTCTGCAAGAGTTTACAAAATTTTATTAGTAAATTATGCCCACCCTGGAGATACATTTCTCACTTTCTATGCCAATTAGTTATAATGGGCAGTCTGATCTTCCAGACCTTTCTGGAAATGGGTTGGAGGGCTTTACCTGTGTCTTTGGTGGTCTTTATGACCACCAAATGATGACCAGTCTTGATGACTGGCTTGGCCTTTGGTCAACACTTCAGGCCCAATTCTCAACCTCATTCCTGCATTTGTGCTGTAGGGTGTCATGCTTATCTCCAGGAGCCCAAACAAGAACATTAGTCTCAGCAAAGTGCTGCCCTTCCTCTGTATGGCCCCTTCTTCAGAAACATCCTGATCTTTCTCACAGAATGTTATTACCAACAGTCCTTGGTTGGCTCCACAGCTACCCGGCTATCGGTCCTCGAGGATACGTATTAGTTCTCTTATGTTCTAGGCTTTTACATGGACAGAGGAGTTGAAGTAGTGAACCAAATTTAAGGAAATCAAAATATTTTTTCAGTGATTTCAGAAAGAGCTACACATCATTTTTCTATCTGTAAGCTTTCATAAAATTGGATTAATTTCTCAGATTCCGTAACTATTTCAAATTTAACAAAGCCTCAGGATGTTTCTGCAACTCCTGTCTTCCATACTGGCCTTAAACAAGTGTCCTAACATGCACTGTGACTACTTTATTTATAGAATCACAGGCTCACTGGGGGTGGAAAATGTGGAGATCATCAAAATCCAACTCTGTATTCATTTAAGTTAAACACACATAGATGTGACAACTTTGGACTGCACGGTGCTTGTGGATGGGTAATCTTCTCTTGTGATTCCTATGATCCAAAATTTTTCACAACAGGTAAATACAACACTGAGCATTGCATCAGACAAAGAGATACTTTTTTTTTTTTACACTAAGACTTGAAAATGTTTTCAGCATACTTTATTATGATAGCTATTATATAAACAATAATGATATTTTAGATTAAATAGTTCCAATGTAATTACTGCTAGATTGTTTCAGATTCTTTCTCCACCACTATTTACATTCCTGAATACATTTTGTTGGGCCAACCCCTGGTATCAATATAGGGTGGGGGAACTAAGAGATCAGGAGCAGCCCTGCCCAGAAGGACCTGGGGGTGCTGGTAGGTGAGAAGCTGGACATGACCTGGCCATGTGCACTCACAGCCCAGAAAGCCAAACGTGTCCTGGGCTGCATTCAAAGCAGCGTGGGCAGCAGGGCAAGGGAGGGGATTCTGTCCCTCTGCTCTGGCGAGAAAGACCCCAACTGGAACACAGCATCCAGCTCTGGGGTCTCAGCACAGGAAGGACATGGACCTGTTGGAACATGTCCAGAGCAGGGCCACTCTAATCTGATTAGAGTGATGGAACACCTAATTATGAGAAAAGGCAGAGACAACTGGGATTGTTCAGCCTGGAAAGGGGAAAAAGCCTACAAGAAAGATGGAGAGAGACATTTTTCAAGGGCTTGTAGTGACAGGACATGGGGAATAGCATCAAACTGAAAGAGAGTAAGGTTAAATTACATATTGGGAAAAGATTCTTTATTGTGAGGGTGTGAGACACTGGAACGTGTTGCCCAGAGAAGCTGTGGATACCCCATCCCTGGAAATGTTCAAGTCCAGATTGGATGGAACTGAGCAACCTGGTCTAGTCAAAAGAGTCCCTGCCCATGGCAGGGGGCTTGGAACTAAATGATCTTTCAGGTTCCCTCACAAATGAGGAATAACTGAAAGAAAGACTCATTCCTTGAAATGATTTTTAGAATAAGTTTGTAAAAGAAAAGTAGTTCATTAAAAAATTCAAAGCAACTGTTAAATACAAATCTCATTTATGTTCTACGCTAAACTATAATTGAAGCAGTCGTAAATTTTCTTTAAAGGCAAGAGAGAGAGTACAAGTTCCAGTTCCTTAAGATCATTTGAACAAGGCATGATCTGGAAAACTGAAGTGTTATGGGGTATAAAATTCAGTCATGCTGCATGAGAAAAGAGAGGAAACACAGTAGGAGGCACAGGCACTAGTGATTACATTCTCTTCATATGGAACTAGCTGAAGGATGGAAGAGCCATTTGCTATATACCTTCCTTTCATGTTATCCTCTCTCCCACCTACCCCCAAAACTCAAGAGAGGTCTGGAGAGATGTCCCTTCACCACTGCACCCTAAGGAAGCTTTATAGAATGCTAAAAACTGCAGCAGCAGCTTGGGCCAAACCCCCTCACAGCACCACAAGTCCCCTGCTGTCTGCCATACGGTCTGATCACATAATACCCAACCCTTGGCTGGTAGGACAGAGTCAGTGGAGCAGAAGGTTGCAAAAGGAGGCTCAGCAGGAGACACAAATTGTTGTTAACAGCTTTAAATGGTTTAACGTGTACCTGGTGCCAGAAATCAGGCACTAACTGAAGATGCAGCCACCAGCTCTCAGGGCAGCAGAAACTATGGACTTGGAAAGAGAAAAGGTGAACATTACTCTTCATCCTAATTCTATCCAGGATGGAGGAAGCACGGCTCAAAAAACAACTTATGATTTGGAGAATCAATACATTTCCATTTGTTAGGGTGTGGAAAGCCACAAGCTAATGAATTCTGTATTACAGGCAAACCTTGCCCAATTAGCCCACCGTGTCTGGGAAGCAGTACATAATCCAACACTCAGGAAACTCTGCAAACCCCAATGAAAGACCAGTAAGTCAGTGAGTGCTGGGATGGGGGGGAGGTGGAGTGGGGGGTGTTGTTTTGTTTCTTTGGTAGAAATGTATCCTTGGAAAAACCGTGTTCTTCCTTATCCCATTTACTTAACTTTTTCAACTCGTACACTTGCCCTGGACAGCTTCAGTCCTATCCCTGAGCACAAACACAATACCTCAGCACAAGAGCAGGCCAGTGCTGATAAAGGCCTCTATATCACTACATAAACAGTCATATGAACAGCTACAGCAATGTTCACATCCCTTGTTTAGCAACATACTTCTGTCCACTGCCACTCGTGGGTCCTTTTGTACTCCTTTTTATTAACAGCACCAAGCTGATTTAAGCTCCCACAGACACACACAACTGTTCACGTCACCAATACCACACTCCAAATACCTAGAAACTCTCCAAGCCTGCAGTAGCCTCTGGGCAGTCTCCTCCTCCTAAAGGGACTCTCAACAGAGATGAAATCAGCAAATATATCCCATAATCCTAGAACTGAGCAAATGGCCCATGGAGCATGGGATCTGTGATAGCAGAATTACAGACTGTAACACAGTAGAATTTCCTGCATGCATTGACTTGAGTCTTCCTCTCGATAGTGAGT
Organism: Acrocephalus scirpaceus scirpaceus; assembly: GCA_910950805.1. NCBI lineage: Eukaryota > Metazoa > Chordata > Aves > Passeriformes > Sylviidae > Acrocephalus > Acrocephalus scirpaceus. The sequence goes on from OU383773.1 coordinate 129,052,165, forward strand.
TTCTCAATAACTGAGTCTTTTTCCTGCTTGGGAGACAAGCAGAATTCAGTCTTTATTAGTTTGGTAAGATTTTATTTATTTATCCTTCTGCCTATACTTCACTGCTTCTCATAGTCCTCAGCACTTCCCTTAAAGCAACAAGAAGTCTTTTACATGTCTACCTGAAGAAATCACATAGAAAAAATAGTCCAAAGACGTTTACCTAAACCTGTTGAGATCTTTACGTAACAAATTTATAGCAATAACTACCTACTGATTCCACAGTTCACACATTCAAATGCCAACTTTGTCAATTATTTCTCCTGTAGGAGGACAGTGAAGGTACAATACTGAAATCAACACTAAACATCTAGGGTTTGGGTTAGACTTTGCACACCAGCATGTAGCAGAATAGTTAAGCACCATTTTCATAAAGACAAATCAGTTTCCAACAGTTCAGAAAATACTCCTATCTTGCTTTGTATTTTCCTCTCTTGCAATCACACCATGCATGAGATGATTTTCAGCTAAGTATTAATGAAACCAGTCATGCCCACTAACACACAAAATTGTGTAGAACAGAAAAATCCTTAAACAGTTGCTGTCTATTCAGTCAGAAGCAACATCCCTGAGTAACAGATGGGCATAGGGAGTGACTGGGTAAGTTCATCTGCTGGCACTGTGTGAGGGGACAGAACACAAGTCCCCCTTGCCGCCTGCACTGCTCACTGATAGCTGTGCTGCATAGAAACCTCCTGCCAGAGCCAGTTCCCAGCCTCCCAGCAGTGTGCCCCAAGGGCAGCTTCTGGAGAAGGAGTGCGGGAGCCCAGAGACTCTCAAGCCTCAAGAACCCTCCAGGGGATTCTCCAGCTGCCCCTCCTGGGTCCCTGCCCGCAGCGGCGTGGCCGGGCAGTGACCTGATGCCCCTGGCAGCGACCTGATGCCCCGAGCAGCCTGCCCTGGCTCACACAGCTTCACAGTACTGAGGGAATTGTGGAGAGAACGGAGGACAGCTCGAGAGGCAGCTTTTAATTTTCCACAACTTTTGCTGCAGTTCCTCCTGCTAGGGCCAGCCTTCCACATGGTCTCACTTCTGCTTCCCCACATGACTAACAGATTGCATGCACTGGAGGCACCCAGGACAAAAAGCAGGGGATCTCCCAAACCTCCCAATCCCTGCTCTCTCCCAGCACAGCTTTTATTCTGTTTTCTTCACATCTACAATAAAGATGATAGAATAATTAAAGCAATGATTCTTTCACTTTGGATAAGCTTAAGAGCACTTTATGCTTAAATCCATGACAAATGTATTATTTACAAAAATTACTTTTAGAGCATTTTCCTGATAGACTTATTATTACTGTACAATATGTAATCTGAAATGAACATAGCATGAGAAATTTGAAAAGAAAATATACAAATAACTGAGAAAATGCTCTTAGTGTAGTTGGCATTACAGCATGAGTCAGACAGACAACAGCAATATACTAAAGTAAAAATGTCACTATTAGCTCCTTCAAAAGCAGCAGAAAAGTCTGACCATCTCAAGAATAAAATCAGTGGAGTCACTTTCTGGATTCTCATCTGTTGGAACCATCAAAAACAATTGGTAGATCTTTCAGAAGAGAGAACATCATCTGTCTATTAGCTTGAGCAGGAAAGAAGTGGAGGGGACAGCTTCCTTTGTAATCGAAGTTTTCCCCTCTTCACCTCCCCCCAAGAATTCAAGATCAGCTACTTTAATTATGGGAATAATCAAGAGGGAACAAAAATACTTAAAATTTTTCAGCAAGCCTGATAAACACACTAACAAACTAAAATTAAAAGTCCATTATCTTGTCTTGAAATATTTTCTTTCACTGTAAAAAATGCTCTTTTCATATCATAAAGAAAGACCATTCTTTTCCCTCCACCCCATGATAAACAAATATGAAAGTCTGGTTGTTTTATTCAGATGAAAACTTCAAAATACAATATACATTATACCCTACTTTAAATCACAGGCAGTGTGAATGCAGATTTTGTAAATCACATTACTTTATGTTTGACACTGGAACTTCTGTTCATTGACTTAGTAATTTTCATTGCTAAAATCACACAATGAAGACAGTCAACTTCAATTAAACATTCTTAATTTTAAAATGTCTTCATTTCAAGTACTCCATGGCACATTTCTGTTTCAAGAAGCCATTTCTGCAACAATTGCTATGGTTTTGAATTGTCCATTAGAAACATGTGGCATCTCCAGCCAGGATCAAACCACCACACACATGCACTAACACCAACTTGCAACTGAAATACTTTTAAATTTAACTCTGAGACTCAGCAGTTAAAACCTGGGACAACAAAATGTAACAACCTATTGACCAGTTATTCCTTCTTGAAATGAAAAGTACTGGAAACTACATTCTTAGCGGTAATTTCAAGGTACTTAAAAACAAACCATAACAGCTCTGCAAAAAGCACACCCTTCACTAGGTATTTCAGTCAACTGACTTCACCCTTCTGTAGAACTAAGATATATTCTCTCTCTCTAAATATATAAATGCTTTACAAGTTTTAAATAAGTAACAATGCTACTAGAAAAGATGATGCTAATTGAGATGTGGAGTATTAACAGTTCTCTACTACAGAATCACACCGTACTTCAGGACACAGTCTTTAAATACAAGTACTTTCAGAATATGCTGAGAGCTGAGGAAAAGCCTTTCAATCTAAAGAACCTGTGATTTCAAAGGAAATGAAACAAGCAGCACAAAAGTCACAAAATACCCACACTGACATCTCACAACGCGGTTACAGTTCAGTCACAGAAGTCAAAACACTCATGTTAAAATTCTTGAACTTCACAAGCCCAGCTGTCATTCTCAAATTCTGCTGGTTTAGTCAGTCACCAAGAAATCTAGGAAATGACATGAGATCATCAGAGCTCAGTCGCCTTACTTCATTTTAAATTATGTTCACTGGCTGACTGCAATAAAAGCATGTACCAAAAGATCTTTTGAAATCTTTTTAGAAGCGAGATCAAATGTCAAAATCTCCTTCAAATAAAGCTGCACTTGAAAATAAACCAAACTGCAAAAAAAAAAAAAGGAACATAAGAAACTTTACCTTAATTGGAGCCCGGCTAAACTGTATTTTTCGGTTGGCTGGGATTTCATCTTCATCCGGCAATCCATTAATTTCAGAATATTCCATATCAGGTTCATAACAGTTATTTTCATCACTGTCATCCAGATCATCCTGTTCTGTACCTGTCTCTCCCCAGTCGGAATTATACCTGGATCGTACCCGATACACATTGTAGTCAGAGTGCATGTACACATGGGAACTCTGAAAATTATTCTCATCTTCATGCCCATCTTTTTCACTTGCCTCATCATAATGGGACTCATGAGCATCTGAAATTGCATCTGTGGCAAAATCACCACCTGAAGCTGCATTTCTTGTTAACTCTGCAGCTTCAGGCCGATCAAAGACACCTTCTGTGCGTTCTGACTGTTCCTTCTGTTGCACCAAAACTCCTGTCTCTGTTTTTGACTTACTCCTAAGACAGCTGTCCACAGATCTTTCACTGTCAAGCACACAAACCAAATCCTGTTGACCTGTTGCAGAACTCTCAACAGAATCAGCACTTGCCTCTGTGCTCTTTTTTATTTCTTCAGTTGTTTTTGAACCTGCTGAAGTGCCTGTGGACACCTTCTGTCTCGGTGTTGAAGGCGGGTTAGTCTGCTGAGAGTTCTCAACAAACATCACACCTGTACTCTGTTTGGCTGGGGGAGACCACGTGCTGGCCTCTTTCAAAGGACTGAAACCCTCAAGGTTTGTAGCTGGGGAGGAGATATTTGTGACAGTAGATGACAGGTTTAATGGATAGTGACCAGTTACAGAGTACTCTTCGTTGTTTTCTGACTTTTCTACAATTACATTGTGTGAGTCAGTGTTTTCAAAAACTGCGCTGAGCTGACTCACAGTTGGAGAGACAGTCTCTGTCCTTGGGCTAAGACTGTCCAGTGAATCAGTGCTGCCTCTGTGAGACTTGGAGCTGCACCACTCATCCGGAAGTTCATTAGAAATGACTTTCTCTTTCTTTGGGGAATAGCGATTTGAATGTCCCGTTTCATGAGCATTTCGCTCAAACATCTTCCGAGTTTCAGTAAACTTGGAATAAGAAGGACCATCATGGATAGTGTCAAATCTACTTATCCTTTCAGAGACCGACGATTCCAACTTTACGATTGAACCATCTGCTTTTTCTACAAATTCTTTGGGCCTAATTCGTCTTTGAGGTGATGGAGGGCCACTCTTCCCCCTGGTTTTAGGGGCAACTCCAGCACTTTCAGTGGGCTCCATGCCCATCTGCATAAATAAGTTCTTGATCCTATTGACATTTGAGCCATATTTCCTTCCCCTGCTCTGTGAGGCCTCTCCTTCCTCTTTCGCTTTTTGATCTCCATCTGATTTCGGTTTGTCAAAGGTGCTTTTCAGTGCCTGGAACTCAGTTCTGTAAGCATTTCTGTGAGGAGAGGCACTTCGGAGGGTGGACCTTTCTCCTGAAGACTCTGTTTTCATCATGTTTACTTCAGGAGCGTGAAACCTGCTTGCATAGTTTCTGCGGTACTGCACTCAGTAGTTTGTCACAGCAGAGATTCTGCTGGAGGAGTGGTTTTCCTCAGGGGCCACTGCCCTTCAGCAGGGCCATACTTGACAGATCTGGAAGCAAATGTCTAAATGCACACAGTCAATTTTGACAAAGCAGCACGACTGAGGACTCTCAAGAAAAAGGGCTGATTTAACCTGCAATAGAAAGGAGGGTTTTCTGAAACCACGTCAGGTACTTTAAATCCGTCACAATTTCCATTTACCGTTTTCTAACATGTTTACAAAAAAATAGTAAAAAAAAATACAAAGCAACACTGCACAGGCATGTGAAAACTTGCCATTACAAACTTTACAAATTGACTGTTGCATAATTTACAATCTATAACATCATAGTGAAAGAACAAATAATCATATCTTTCCATTCACAAGTATAGTATCATGGCACAAATATGCATGCAGAGGAAAGGCAATGTGACATGAAATATGAGGCACTGCAAGACAATCCTTGCTCTCTCAGAGAAACACAATGGTGGAAATACGATCAAAGATAATACGCTTAGAAAGGCAAATCAGCTCTAGGGAACACAAAAAACTGAACCCAAAGTTAACATCTTCGGGTAAATGGAGGGAAATCCCGTTAGAGAAAGTTGCCCCTTGTCACGGGCAGCGGTTTTATCGTCTGGAAGATCGTGCAGGATCGTACCAACGAGGAGATGCAGAAACGGAGCCGGGGCGGGACTGCTCCCACGCCCCGGCCCCAGGGGCTCATCCCCGGCCCCCGCAGCCCAGCGAGGGGCACCACGGGGGTCTCCCGAGCCAACCCCATCTCCCTTCTCCTCCGTTCCTGCTCCCCAGCCCTCGCCCTGCCGCGCCGCTGCCGCCGAGGCGGGGACGCCTCACTCTGGCCGCTGCACACCCGGTGCCGGTACCGGGAGCCCGCGGCCGCCGCGCCGAGAGTGACGCGCCCGTCCCCGTGCACCTCCCGCTCCGCTCCCACCGATCACAGGGGCGACTGGAAAGACCACACGGCAGAGACCCTCGGCGAGCCGTGCAGCCCTCGCAGAAGGCAATAAACTCAACCCGAGAGGCAGCGCTGGAGCCCCCGCGGCGGTCCTCCTCCGGCGGCCGTGCCGTCCCGACGGGCTGGAGCGGCGGGGCCTCGGCCGGCAGCACCTTGCGGCGGGGCAGTGCCCGGGCAGGCGCCCGCCGCCCCCGTGAAACAAAAGCCCGGTGCCAGCGCTGCTCCCCGCCGAGCCCGGCGCCTCTGCCGCCAAGCGCGCACGCTGCCTTACCCAGCCGACAGCCGCGACGGACTCCCCCGGCCGCCCGACTCAGCGCTGCCCCCGCGCCTCCTCCGCGCAGAGCGGCCGCTGCCGCCGCCCGCCTGACAGGAGGCAGCAGCAGCCGCGTCGCCTCAACGCCATTGCAGGCAGCGGTGGCGGCGGCGGCAGCGGGGGCACGGACACGGCTCCGCGCGCACACCCGCGGCGGCAGCGCGGGGGAGGATGAGGCGCCGTGGCCGCCGCGGCCGCGCTCCCGCCCGCCGCCCGCCCCTCCGCCGCCGCGTGGCCGCCGCGCCCCCGCCGCGGGACGCGCCCCGAGCCGCCGCCGCCGCCCGGCGCGGGGCCGCCCGCCGCTGCCGCCGCCCGCGGGTGACAGGTGCCTCACCTCCTCGGCGAGCCGCAGTGGTTCGCTCCGCCGGCGGGGCGGGGGAGGCGGCCGGCCCGCTGCAGTCCGGCCCCGGGCGGTGACTAACGCGAGGCGGAGGACGGGCCCGGCCTCGGCCACGCTGCCAGCGCCGAGTCCCGCTAGCTGTCCCTGGCCCGGTTTATCCCCTTCTTCCCCCCACCCCGGAACGCTGGTTTCCAGCCTGACCCCCCGCGGACCGGGCCCGCCCGGCACCCGCCCGTTTCGGAGGAGGCAGCGTGCCCGCCCCCGCGCGGGAGGGGCAGCGTCCCGGTCCCGGGAAAGCCCCTGCTCCCTCCCGCTGCGGGAAACCCGCGGGGCGCGGTGGCACCGGGCGCACGGAGAACTCCCCACAGATCACGAGCCGGCGTGTTCCTTCCCTCGCCGTTGATCCACTCACCCAGGCTGCCCGAGCGAGGAACGCGCTGCTGACAAACCCCGGCAAACCGCTCACAGCTCCGTGGGCATGGCTTGTTCTGTCAGCTGCTGACAGGGACCGAGGATCACCCTTGGAGCTCAACCACAATCACAAAGTCTTTGTTGTTTGTTAGCTGGGCGAGTTCACCACAAAAATGTTTTGGCTTTATAAAGGTAGTAAGAAAACTTAATTGCAGAACATGAAATCTCTAGGTAATTTGTAAAATGGGCAATCCAAGAAGGTAATGACTGTTAATCACATAGCAACTCCTAAGTGAAGTTCGTTAAACTAACTACCTAAATATCCAGAAAATGGCCTGGGGATGTACACTGCAAAATCTGAGGAATAATTATTATATATACAGAAGCAAGACAGTGGCAACTGGAAATAAAAAAAAAGAGGTATATAGATCCACAAACTTAATTCATTACTTTTAATGAGACTGAAACATGGGTACCATATATCATTGAAGTGTTCACAGGTATCTGTCTCTAGCTAATCTGTACCAAGGAGATGCAGCACAAAACTGTTTGCCTCAATAAAGTTTCAATAACCAGCATGAATATTGACAGGCAAACAACAAAACTTACAAGATAAATTGAAAACCAGCATTTTGATAAATATATATGCCGGAGGCCAGGAGCAGAAGCGAGGGTGTTTCAGAATTTTCCCCACTGCTGGCAGCGCCTGTCCTGGCGCACTGCACGGCCCTGCTCAGGCTCCTGGAGGCACGGGAGGAGGGGAGGATTCTGGACGCTCTGCAGGCTGTGCCAAAGCATGCCAGCACAGCAGGGAGAAAAGGAGATCAAATGAGATATGTAATGAACCAAGACATAGGCAGCCCCTGAGCTTCCAAAGCAGTCACAGAAAGATCCCCTTCCAAGACCGTGTTCCAAAGGAGAAGGATGAAGGAATTACTTTTTCACAGCTGTTTGCAATAAGTCCTACAGGTGATTCACTGCACAAGGACTGAAAATATTGCAACTAAGCAGGACATAACCTATTAAATTCTAAACATCAGATATTACAACAAATCTGAGGCCCAGCCTCTCTGTCAGTGTCTTTCTATTGGTATGATTTTGTAGACATGAACCTGTAGGAACACCTAGAGAGCCACTTGACTTCTGGAGATAAAGATATATTAACAGAACTTCAGGTGTTATTGAAGAAGAGTAGAGACATAAGGCAGAAATTTAAACTTTTTTCTTTCCTTTGTGATTTTTGGCTAAGAATGTGGGGTGGTTGAAGACCTTAGCATGAACCAGATATGCATCCTTAAGAGTTTTATAATTCTCACACACAACCAAAAAAAGGGACACAAGCAAACATTAAAAAATCAAAGAAACAATTGAGACAATCTTAAAGACACTAATTCACATCTAATTATATAATTAGAAAAAGATCCCCTACCTTATCTGCATAAGTGAAGCCACAAATATCTTTAAATTCATTTTCTAACAAGTTGTGCAAATAAGATGATTACTTTTTACCCATAAAATACGTGTGAAATAATGTACCCAAGAGAACAGTTGTATAATTTCATGGCAGAATAGTGCAAACTACCTCTATATTATACCTTAGTAGAAAGTAAGGAAATGAGACAGCTCACTGACGCTGATAGAAGCAATGCACATTAAATCTCAAGTTTTCCACAATGACAGATAATACATTACATTTATGTTTTCCTTAAATGTGCTGTAAGTAGACAACATAAATGTTCAGCTTTGAAACAGAATCTAATGCCAAATTATTTTAAGTAATGTCATGTTCCTTCAATACCACCTCAGGCTCATTACAGCTGAGATGTACAGAAACTACTGGAAATTTTGGCTGCTTTATCAGAGACAATTGGGACCCTATTTAGTCGTTCAGCTTTAGTTGCTGACATCTAAGTTGTTCAAATTTATACTATAATCACTTACAAAGAATTTTTAATCTACATCCTTATTTACACAGTGCCAATGTGAAACAATATTATTATTATAATGTCTAGGATAATAAATTGTATTTTATTTCAATTGTTACATTGCTTTTTAAGGCAATCTCTTCATATATGAACATGGCCATGCACCTAACTATAAAAATCAGAATTTTGTGTCCTTTCACATTTTCACTTTTGTGGTAATACATTTGATTAGAAAGTATTTTTAGGTTTTGCTAAAGTATGACTGATGTTTCTCTTAATTCCTGAGCAATATTGAAATGCTGCACACCATACTTTAGAGAAGATAAGAGACCAAGGGCCTCCTTACTATGTTAGTATAAAATCAGAGTAACTCCACTGGAGTTATGGAATTACTCCATTTCCCAACCAAAGGGAATTTAAAATCTGTTCAGTTTAGTATTTACATATGATAGAGTATGACTGTCATTTTACTCGCAATGCAGTAACAACTCCATTCAAATGATTCTGAATTCTCACATTTGGCAGGGAGAGACCTAAGTTGTTCAACTTTATTGGTGTGACTTTAAATTACACCCAGTATCTTTTAAAACCAGTTTTGGTGCAGTCCCACAACACTGAAAACAGTTGATTTTCTGTTTACTCTAGATGGGAGAATTATATTTACTTACAATATTTTACTTGCTATATTTACTTTGGATGTAAACTGATGACTTGTTTCAAGTCACTTCTCTGCTTTCAAACCACTTGGTTTCTGTGATAGCAATTTATTTGCAAAGCAGAGCAACAACGCAAGTTTTTCCACATGGCTCAGGCAAAAGAAATAAGTCATTCCATCATTTTTCTCCTGTCTTTCAAGTCTTACATGATAATATTTATCTTTTCACGTAGAAATGGAAACTATTTACTTAATCTGATCTTTGGCCAAGAGATCCTCTCTCTGCTATCCTGCCAAACCATTGATGGGGAGGAGGTTTTACTTCCTTATGTATATCGCATCATAAATAGAATTGAGTGCTATTTTTTCACAGTTCCCATGAATTTTTATTATGTAATCCAGCTTAAAGAAAAAGATCTGATCTGAACAAAATACTTACATTTTGGCAGATAAGGCACATTCAAGTCAGGATTGCCCTGGACCAGAGAAGCAGAGGCTAAAATATGCAACAAACAGCTATAATAATAGGTTGATAACCTGTAGTTTCAAACACGAGCAATCTGTGATTGCTGTAAGTGTAATTCTTTTATATAGGAAGCCATTAATAGTTAAAAATGGGAGCTCATTAATATAACTAATTTGGCAACTTCAGAAGATTGTGCTGTTTTTACATAGAACATGTCAAACTACTTGAAAGATCAAGAATAGCATCAAAGAAAGAACTTTGTCCTGAAAGATCTGAAGAAAATCTGCTAATGATAACAAAACTGCGTATTCTAGCAGTTTATCAGAAAGGCAAATATTAGCATATGTAGGCCTAAACTAAGACTAGCAAAGCCTCTTCTCAGTTACTCTGAGGAGACTTTCACATCCATTCTTAAACATTCTACTCTTCAATTATTCAAGAAATGCACAGCTATGGCTAGAATAAAATCAAATTTTCAAGAGGGGAAAACATGAATTATACACTGTGTACAACTGCTTACTTTGAAATGGTAGTTTTGCCTTCATTAAAAGCTAGAAATCTTAAGAATGGTCAAAAGAGCTGTATTTCACACAACTTTCCCTCATGAGCCCTCAATATTGAACTCAGCATTTACACCACAACACAGACAACTATTAGTTACCAGCTTAACTAGAATGATGGCAGCTAGTTGCAGAGAATGCATGATCTCATGGAAAAGACAAAATGTTTCACCTGCTAGTCTTTGCTAAGAATCAGTCCCGGCAAAACTCATTTCATGGTAAACTATTTAGGCAGGAAAACTGGTAGGAAGCATCCCCTAAAACAGATTAGTTGACAAAGTGAGTAAGTACCAAGGTGAGTGGTACCTGTCACATACCTCGATTCATCAGGTAAGTATCATAAGTAGATAACGTGGTATAGAAAACTCTATTTTCCAATATCATTGGGAAATATTCAGACTTGGAAATGTTACCAATTCAACTGTTTCAAACCAGAAGAGCATAAATAAGAGATAGTTGAGAGCCTCACCATAATTCTATAATTATCTCCTCATGGATATATTTTCTTATTGTAAAATTAATTTTCTATTGAAAAGGCAGCTTTCCTTTATGGTCTGAATCCAGAAAACAGAAAATAATGGGGTTTGGCAGTCTGTGCAAAAGGATTATCTTGGAGTGTTTCTTGTGCAGTAGATATCCATCATTACTCTTAAAGCTCTCTTAGTGAGCCAAACTGGGAGAAAAGAGATTATACTTGGAGGGAGAAATACACTAGATGATCAGAGCTTATGAGTGTACTTGACACTGTCAGTAAATAATGATGCCTTGAGAGGCTACCTAGGACAGCGGCTAGACAGTGTTAAAGGAATAAAGTAGGTATTTATTAAAAGGCCTTCAAAGGATACACCTTGGGCAGTACAAGAGCCCAGCCGTGGCTCCACCCAAGATGGATGCTGGGTCACGAGTTTTCACACTGTTACAAGTTTTGGTCCATTTACATATTGGGGTTAACTGTACAATTACAGGTTCAGGTTATGAAGTCCCATCCTCCCAGTTTGCTCTCCTCAATTTGCTGTTTATACTTTTTGGGCCTGAAGCTGCAGTGGTGTCCTTGGTTCTCGGGCTGGAAAAGGATTATTTTGTCTAACTAAACTCTGAAAAGAACTTGCTAACACTTTATATGAAGTTCAAGTTATATACTAATGCAGTACAGAATCTGGAAAATGTGAAAGCTAAAACTTAAGGTATCAACAACACACAAGCAAATCTGATTACTGAGTTCAGGAATCACTACCTCGGCAAATCAGGTAACATTTTGGGCTATGAAGAGAAGAGGAGAAAACAGTAGCAAGTTCAGTTTTGCAACTCACTCTTCAAATTTAGTGACACTTTGGAGCCTATACATTCTAGAAAGAGCAGAAGATGACTTCTCTGGAGAGAGAAATAGAGGCCAGAATTCACAAAATACAGCACACCACTGCTGCTTTGCAGCGTGCAATGTATTGCCAAGTCGGAAAAATTTGTCTGGATTGCTCCACCCTGAAGCTGATGCTTATGCCTCTATTTGAGTTCACATTTTAGTAGTAGTCTGTGTTCCACACCCTCTTGGTAACATGAATGTAGGCTTGTTACAATTGCATTAGTAATTTACTTCTCCTTTTTCCCTTACAAAAATCTAGTATTTTGAATACCTAAAAATGAGAAGACAGCTGTTTATCTCAAAACAGCTGTCTGTCACTTACAGAATGTAACCCCAAATATTATTTCCCATACCTTAGTTACCTGTCATGTACTTTGATTCTCTTTTCCCTTATCTTACAGGTACTCTCTTATTAACGCACCATCAAGTGAAAGTTCTCTCTCAAAGCTAGATTTGGTAGTCAATTCAATTTAGTCCATAAAAGCATTAAATACTTAAATATTGTGTTCTGTATGGCATCAGATAATGAACATAGGTCAGCCAAAAATATTCCATTATTTTGGAAAAGCTGTGTTCTTCACCAAAGCACAGAAGCAATATCACAGTGCTGAAGTCACTGTAGAAATACAGCTTACATTAGTTCTGTGCTAACACTAAAACACTGGAGTAAGAGAAAGAGAAGTCAAGAAGGGATCACACCAAAAGAAAAGTGAGAACACTGCCATCAGGTTGAAACACGAAACATAAGAATTAATGAATCAAAGTCTACAAATTTAACTACACCATGTTTAAGAAAGGAAGGAACACTCCTGTTAATCGGTATAGCATTATAGAGGAAAAGGATTACATAAATATTTGCATGAAACAGAACAAGTAATTACACGATACAGAAGAGAAAATCTTTTGAAGGGTCTGTGCAGGACAAAACCGCCCAGCAATAGCTGCTATAAGGTACCCACTTTTGCACAGGCAGAACCATCAAGCCACGAGGGTAACAGAAAAACAAGCCCAGGAGCCCAGGCGCTGAACAGTGGGTCTGACACTGAACTGTGGCGGATGTTTTACAAAAACCCCGAGATTTTTACACCCGAGCCCAGACGCGGTGCTGACCAGCGGCTCTTTGGCGCCTCCTGTGGGCTGAAAGGGGCGGTGCCACCCCCGGCGCAGCGCTGTCCGAGCCTCCTGGAGACACCGTGGGGGAAAAATGCGGGCGAAAAAGGTGGAAAAAGTACTGGGTTTCTCTATTGCTCTGCTGGGTTATATTCCGCTAGCTCTGCAAGTACATTATGCATCTTTAGACAAGGGAAGCCTCTTGTGATTTCACTGTCATGTCAATGGCTAAATCCATACAAGATGGCTGGAAAATGAAAGCTTCGGCTTTTTGGAAGCTCCCTTTCCTGTCCCTCGAGAAAAGGGCTGCATTCTGGAAAGCTGCATTACGTTAAGAATACTCTGATGCAACTCATATTGCTGGTAAGAATAAAGTAGATGCACACTCTCTCAGAAGGGAAGCAGCTCTAGAAGAACGTGAGAAGCTGTAACCTCTATTGGCAAGTGTTTGCCTAGACCTGCACGGTGGGTTTTCGTAATGGATCCTGGTCACAAGGAAGAGAAGGTTCTGTTGAAAGCAGGGAGAGGCAAACAGCACTCTTGCTACCAAGACAAGGTATATTTACATACAACCAACTCATCCATTATCACTTAACTTAACTTGATAGTGTCTGATTCGGTCATTTGTATCTTAACTGTGAAATGACAAAGAGACCAAAGAGCTCCAGGGTGCATCTGTTGAATGGTACTCAGGCCTGAGGGATTATTCCAGTGCCCCCTGTTAAGGGTGAGTGTTTTCTTTTATTCAGGCGTAGAACCATGCACACTTTAGCAGAATAACAAGATCACTTATTCAATAAGCTGATAGTAGGTATTTTTATGCGCTGGTGTCTGGGCAGCAAAAGCAAGTACAGCAAGCAGTCTGTCTCATAGCTCAGTGGAAGCAAACATACCAAAATCAAGAGTCTACAGCAGGTGAACAGCAGGAGATCCAGAACCAAGAAGAAATACGATACAAAATTTTAACTGTTTTACCAAGGACTTTACATAAATTCAATTTATGGGAAAATTCTGTGTAATGAGGTCATGTTACTAATTTTTCCTCTGTGTTGTGTGGCATTGCACTACATAATTCACCTTGTACAAATGCCCAACCTCTCTTCCAAGCACCATCTTGTCATCTAAGAAAAATGTCTGTAAAGAAGGCAGGGGGAGAGGACTGGACTGAAGGGTGAATGAAGGGAAGTGAGATTACGGAGGTCTAAACTAGTTTAGACCTACTACCCAGCAGTCTGCATTAGTTTCACATCATGCAGTGTGAAAGAAAAATCACATTTTGGAATAGCTGGTGAGGAAGGAGAGGCAGAAGAGAAGTACAGGTGGGTACAAAACTGCCAACAACCTGTCAGATCTGAGAGGGAAGTCATAAAGAGTGCATGAGGAGCAAAAGTAGTTGACCCTTATTATTTATCTATTTTGGATGTAGTGGAATTTTCAGATAGAGAATAAAATGACAGGAACAAAAGAAAAGTTAGCTGCATATGCCCATGCCTCTATATAAGCATCTCTGAGAGTTCTACCAGTGCCTTGACTGTGATGCCTACCAGGCATGAAATCACTGGCTTTGTTTAATGTAGGTTGTATGGCAGAGACACCATCTAATCGGTCCCAAATAATCCCAGCTGTAGGTAAACGGTTTTGCTTCATATTTCAGTAACTCCAGCTTGTCCTGTAATTGGAACAGGAAAAGAAGTTTTTAAAAATAAAAAGGAAGGAAGCAGCTCAGGCAGAGCAAGAAGGGGATGAATAGCTTGCGTGGCAGTGCTCCTCCCAGACTGTGCAGAGGACTGACTAAGAACCCAGAAACAACAGGCAAGTAACTGGGCTGGTAGAGGGGGAGGACAAGAGAACATTTTCCTTGCATCCTATACTTGAGAACTTACTTAGCTTTGCACCACTGCTCTACAAGAGCATATACAGGTAATGAAGAGAGTAATCTCATTAGACCAAAAAATTCTTGCATTATTTCACTGCAAGGAAAGAAAGAAAGTGGATATTTAATATAGTATGAGGTAGTAACTCATGGTGCTACTACTGGTTATGCTCAGTGCCATTCAGAGAGGGAAAAAGAACACAGTGCACCAAATTTTCTGAAACAGCTGAGAGTGGGAGTTTAATAAATCCCAAATTCACTAACACTACAGTTCGCCCCTGCATGGTGTTCTCAGCAGTTTAAGTGCTTTGGGGAGGCCATCTGAAGCTATACATAGATGCATGCCTGCAAATGGGTACCACATTACTATTTTACTATCTTTCTAAAAAATAAGAGAATGCTAGGCATAAGTTTAACTACGATAATTTTTCACTTCCCACAATTACAAAGCTGCCAAGTCCGTGCCAGATGCCTGAAGATTTGTAGATTGCTGGAGGGAATCTGCACCCAGTAAGTGAGCTTGAGATTTTGCTATTTTTCGTTTTCATTGCTCTCCATCCTCCCTGGACAGCAGATGATGGCATTATCATGAATGGATCATTTGTTAAGAAGAAACTTCTCATGACTTCTCAATATAAAAATCACCTAAGTATCAGAACACAGGACACACTAGTGTCTTACCTGTTTTAAGTTTAAAAGGACAACTGAGACAACTTACCAGAAAAAAATGTGGAAAAAACCTTTTCCACTGCAAAGAGAAAACACTGAATGAAATTCTGCCACTGTAACTACTACAAATTTATATTGTATCAAGACACCAAATCCTGTTTTTTTAAAATCAGGATGAAGATTCTTAAATCATCAAATTATGCTAAGCTTTCTTGAATTCATTATGTTTAAAAATTAGAGGCCACTCAGTAACACTGTGAATCACTAAGGAGAATGGCAAATGTCCTTCTGACTATACTGAACTATCCTCATCACTGGAAAAGGAAATTTCTGCAAACCTACCAAACTGCAGACAGCACTGGCTTGTTTGAAAGTTAAGTTTAGGACTCTGAACCTGTACTGTAAAGGTAGAAATATGAACAATACATGTATAAGGCTAAAATACTTATTTTTAGGCAGGCCTTCTGATTGTTATCCAGAGCATTTCCTACTACCCTTAAATACCCCAAACACTTCTTATTTACCTTTTAATTGGATTTGCTGAAGCTTGCATTCAGTACTGCTATAATAGTGAACTCACTAAATAGTCAGCAGAACTATGTGTTGGCAATAGAACAAAAACTGGGAAATTTATTGAACAGTGAGGAGGCAAGGCAAAAGAAGGAAAAGATATTTTAGGGAAATATAAATGTATATATTACCACTTAAGCCTTTCTTTTAATATGCTGCGTAAAACTGGGAAGCAGTAGTAATACAAAAGGGTAAGTAAAGCATCCTTCCAAGTACATTGTATCTCAAGTTACTAAAGAAATAAGAAAAAACTCTATTATGATCAAAAGACAGGCTGGACAAGTCATTTTAGGATCTCAGTTCAACTAACCAGCTCCGCTCACCCCCTTAATTTTTATGGCCCTGTTCATACAGATAAGTTTTAGAAAAATTGCCTATACTATTTTCCCCATTTTTATGTAGCACTCTTTCTGCCCTTGTGGTCCGAAGTCTAGCAACCAATGCTAGCAGGAAGTTCAAGGTGTCAAAATCTCAAAATTGAGGCCTTTATTTTTTTTCTGCCTTCTTTCACTGAAGGCTTTGTTCTATCAAACCATCTAATTGCAAGGAATGACTTCTGTGACATTGCTCTTTGAAAAAATCAGCCTCCTGCCCACTTCTATTCTTTCTCCTTCCTTGTCAAACTGTCTTAGTAGATGTAAACCATCTGATTCAGCACTGATGGAAATCACTGACCATGTAGTCTTATATAACATTTTGCCTTTTCCCTTTCATTTGTAGTGAGTTAGAAAACCATAAACTTGAAATCAAATATCCAACCATCTGCAATTAATACCATTACTAAGATACACAGTGTTTCTCAGACTAAAACTCCCTGTAATACTTTGTACCACAGAATATGTGATTACCCATGATACTTACCAGCTGTACTTGTAGTCAGACTGCAATGCCAGAAATCTTGAGTTTGATCATGCCTTCCATTTCAGCAATAACTCAATAACAAGATCCTTGTGAATGCAATATCAAAAAGAAAATTAAGAACTTCTTGCTGATGAAATGAGAAAGCTTGCTAGGACATAAGTCAGTAGGGGTGTGATCCTCAGGCCACATAGGTGGGGAAGTTCAAGAAATTTTTTTCCAGGAATGAATCATAAATTTTTCAATAACTGATTCATCTGTAACACAAGAAATTTTAAAGAGGAGGCATAGAGAACAGTCTGTGTTTCTCATGGAAGGCTCAAAATTGGAGAAGAAAAATAGATGTTCCAGAAGAGAAATCTATTTTTTTAATTAACATGCTAATCTTGGGTATGATTATGACAATGTTTATTTAACTTTTTGCCTTCTGGGAGCTGAACATAACTCATCTCAAAAAAGACTGTTTTTAAAGAGCAATTGTTGCAAGCTGTACTGCTTTAAAATGTTCTAATAGTAGCAACTCATGTTAATTAGGAAGTTGTTCATGTCTCATGAAGTACCATTTGTTCTGTGTTGCTTTTTGAGAAGGGAGTTGGTCTGTTTATTTATTTTACGTACCTTGTGTAGGTGTAATTGATTCAGTTATTTCAAATATGTGCAGGATTACGTGTATAAAGTAACGAAATAATGTGAGGTATTTTCTTAAAAAAGCAAAAAGCAGAACACTTAAATATTGGACTAATACCATAATTATTTCTATGTACTTTGAAAGGTGATTTGAAAGCTGATTGTATATATTTAACCAATGGCAGACAGTAGGAAATTATTGTGATGATGCTTATTTTTATGTTCTTATTTCATTGTTTAGCCAAGCCTGTACAAATAAATTCAATGAAGTCCAGATCAAAATGCTTCATTTTTTTTTTAAACTCTTTTCAAACTTACTGAATGAAAAGGTTATAGACCAAAATCAGGCGTTCTGCTGGGGGATTGTGGCCATGTAGATTGCTACAGTATACTGAAACCCCCCTGCTCCCCATCAATAACAAAACAGAAGACATAACCTTCTTCACAGTAGGTAGATGTAGAAACTCTCCTTTTCCCCTGCTTCTTAGTTGAGTCAATCACAGTTCATCATAAACACACAGGGAAAAGACAACTACTAAGTCCTTCTTGTGGCATAATCTTATCCTACTACACAAGCTGTGGTCTTTTCTCTACATGGTTACAGAGTGGAGAGCAGCATGCAAAAGGTTTCTGCACCTCCCACATTAGAATGGCATCTTTAGAAAGCAAGGAGAAGGCCATCTCCATCTCCCTTGATTACAGAGTCTATAGCTTTGCTTGCCCAAACAAGGCAGAGCAGAGCTCCCAGTATTGTTCTCTTTACCCATACACAGAGGCAAGGGTTAAGTACAGGTGCATAGGGCCACTGAGGGAGGGTATGCAAGAAGAGCATTGTTCCCTGGAGCCATTGTTGTGAGAGGTCAGGAAGCCTGAAACATAGTGGTACAAGTCTCCCAAATTCAGTCTTTCAAGAGCTTGCATGGGAGTGCTGGTGATTGACCCTGGCTGGACACCAGCTGCCCCCCAATGCCACTCTATCACTCTTCCTCTGGAGCTGGACAGAGAAGAAACAATATAACAAAAGGTTTGTGGGTGGAAATAAGGGCAGGTAGAGATCGCTCAGCAGTTACGGTCATGGGCAAAACAGACTCAGCTTGGGGAAATAAGTTTCATTTATTACCAATCTAATCAGAGCAGTATAATGAAAAAATAAAAAGAAAAGAACTCTTAGAACACCTTCCTCTACCCCTTCCTTCTTCCTGGATTCAACTTGACTCCTGAATTATCTACGTTCTCCCCTCTCAGCACAGTGGGACAGGGAATGGGGGTTGTAGTCAGTTAATCACACATTGTCTCTGACACTCCCTCCTCTGCGGAAGGACTCCTCACACCCTTTCCCAGCTCCAGTGTGCACCCCTTCCACAGGGTGCAGTCACTCAGGAACAACTTACTCTAGTGTGGGTCCCCCATGGGGTTTCCCTGCCAGCAAAACTGCTCCAGTGTGGGCTCCTCTCTCCTTGGGGCCACAGGTCCTGCCAGGAGTCTGCATGAGCAGGGGCTTCCCACAAGGTCACAGCCTCCTTTGGCCCATCCTTTGGCTCTGGCATGGGGTTCCCCTACAGTCTGCAGGTGGATCTCTGCTCCACTGTGGATCTCCATGGGCTGCACCCTGGGATGCAGGGGAATGAATCTCTGCTCCAGGGCTTGATGCACCTCCTCCCCCTCCTTCTTCTCCGGTCTTGCTGTCTGCAGGGATTTTTCTTTCATATATTCTCATTCCTGCCTTATCTGGCTGCAATTGCTTCCACCAATAATTTTTCCCCACTTCTTAACTATGTTACTCCAGAGGCTCTACCCCCACAAGTGATGGGCTCAGCTTTGGCCAGCAGTGAGTCCATCCTGGATGCAGCTGGCGTTGGCTCTGTCAGATACAGGAGAAGCTTTTATGAGCTTCACATTGAAGTTACAATTGTAGCTCTCTGCTACCAAAACCTTGCCATGCAAACCAAATACATTGTGTGGATGTTTTGCCTCTTGAAAAAAGCAGTGTAAATCCCTGTCAGATTGCTGTGTAAGTCACAGTCATGTTACCAAGGACAAAAACATAACCCTGCTTATTAGAGTAGATCCTCTTTTAGCCTAAGTCAGTATTGCTTGAGTCACGCTGCAACAGCCTAATTCATGTATCTACTGAGTTGTTGTGAACCTAACTCCTCTGCTACAAAAACAGAGCAGAAGACAGCCTTCAATTTCAGTGAAATGAGGAACAGATCAGTCCTGTGGAAGGTTATGCTTCCAACATACTAAATTATAGCTGTTTCTTGGGTGCTGCTTTTATTTGGTCCTGAACAAATTCCTTGCCAGTTGCTAAAGGATCTTCTGATCTAGCAGCCCTTTCTTTTGTTTAAAAAAAGTGACTTCAGTAAGTTTAACTCAAGAAGTGGTATGGTAAAGGGAATATCAGATATTATTTCAGACACAAACAGTATGGTGCTTGTGTATTAAAAATAATCTTAGGCTATGTCATACACATTGTAATATCTGCCTAAGAAATTAAAAAGCAATGTAGCAGTTCAAGCAGTAGCTGGAAATAATGATAAATTGATTGTAATTCTTGATCTGTTCCTCACCATTGTAAAAGTAGAAGTGAAGCTGTTTTGACACTCAGCACACTCTTTTGGCTCTTACTTAACTTTACTTACTTACACTTTTAGGTTTACTTTTCATAAATTTAACAACTTGCAGAAAAAGACACATCTTGTTTGGAGGACTACTTAGTGGTCATTAAGTTACTTCTTGCAAAGTTATTGAATAATTGCCTCAAAGGTTTCTGTGAAGTAAAATACATTTGACACACATAACTGGAAGAGACAACATAAAACATACACTGCGTCTTTTAAATAAACAATTAAAATAGTCTTGGTTTACACAAGACCACATAAACAAGTAACAAAGACTTTGCTGGCAGAATTTTCTCACTGGGTCATTACAATAATTCTGCTTTCATGCTTCTCCCCTTCCCTGGGAATCAGATTTTTCTTTCTTTTTTTAATTACTATTGCTATCCTTGCAGATAAAAACTTATCCCAGCATATTGATTTTAGATATGAATGTCACAGTAATAAGCTTCTTTTAAATTACTCTTGTGACATTCAGAACAGTGTTTTTTCTAAACTAACCTACATTTTAAAAGTGCCTTCAAGATTTTTATCCCATAATGCAGTTCAAATAGTAAACACAATAAAACATAGATCACTGATGATCAAGCATATTGGAGAATAAGCACACAATGGACAGACTTTTAGTGATTCTAAATATTTGATACTTGTATTTCTTCAATTAAGAGCTTACTTACCGAGAAAACATTTATTCTTTCCTTGGACGTGTAAGAAAAAAATGTAGATCTGATAGTTTTGCCTTCTGCTGTAATTCTACACTTCACAAAAGAGTGAATTATCCATTAGCATTGTTCTACCAAGATTCTCAACAATGAAAAGAGCTATACCATGAACCCTGGCTTGTACCATTTCAACCTGTTGGATTAATTCCAGCAGTGAGGCCTACCTTATGCAGTTTGAGGAGATTATGGCTGTACATTCCACAGCCAGGACTACTAAAGTCCTTCTCTAACTTTTAAAATACAGGCTCTCCTGGAAGGGGAGAAGACGCCCATTGCTTCACTGAAAGGAAGTTCC
Source organism: Acrocephalus scirpaceus scirpaceus (assembly GCA_910950805.1). NCBI lineage: Eukaryota > Metazoa > Chordata > Aves > Passeriformes > Sylviidae > Acrocephalus > Acrocephalus scirpaceus. The sequence continues at coordinate 129,073,139 of OU383773.1, forward strand.
TAAAGGACCTACATTTTTATAACAGAGGGAACTGAATGGGTTCAATATAAAGAAGACCACAGCATATAACCATAGCTACAAGAGAAAGTCACAGTAAATTTGATGAGATTTCAAAGCAATTTAGTTAGCAGCACACTAATCTGCACAAAACATTCATTTCAGTGAGTGTGACAGCAATATTTACAAAAAAATTAGTGTCTCATGCAGGTCTGTAGATAAGGCTGATTACAATGAATTAACTTGAAGTTTGATTTTAAGTACAATTTTCTCATGAAGACAAGCCCACTTTCTTGGGACATTGCCCACATTTATCACACTTGGATATTTTGTTCAGAGCAGACATAACATTTTTGATAATATACAGTATGTAGGATAAAGCTGCAGTAGTTTGTCATGGGTGGGCTGATCCTCGCCCACTCGAGTTAGACAGGTCTTGGAGGACTTGTGAGAACAGCAGAGAGCTTCTCTCGTGATTAATAGGCACGCAGTGTTGTTCCATCTCCCAGGAAACGGTGCTGTTGGATTGGGGCATGCTGTGATGAAATGGCACTTGTGTCAGCCCTGTTCTTTGTTCCACTGTCTCCTATCAGATATTTGGGAACCAACACCATTTCTGCTGTTCCCATATGAATATCATCACATTCTTCCTCATCACACCACCCAGACCTTCAGAATAAGTAGCAACTCTGATGCCTTTTTCTTGAGAAGAATAAGTGATTGAAATTTATGAGTCGTCAGAGGTAATAGTCTTCAGTTTCTCCTCTAATAATCATCTTGCCTACTGGTCTGTGGTCAGCAGGGGATCCAGCTCAGAGAACAGTTGGGAGCAGCGTTAAGCAGTCTACCAATACCAGCATTTAGTGGCCTGTTACACACCTCATCCACAACACACCTGTTTTACAGACCGTAGGAAGAAACAGAGCAGTCTCTTTCCCAGCGTAACTTCTGTTAGGTCACCTGGTCACAGGAATGAAGAATTTTTGTGATGTTCTTCTCTCCTCAAAGTTGAGGCAGGCATAGAACTGGGTAAACACAAGCAGTAAGAAGTCAATAAACTCTTCTAGGCATTAAAAGCATGAAATAGTCTTTATTTGTATTTACCTTTGATCATCAGAGCTGTACAGGGCAGTAATTTAACATGAAGACATTATAAAACACACAGTAGGAGATCTGATATTAGAATTCAAGGACAAATTGAACACTACTTTGCACATTTAAACTGCACAGTTCTGGCTTGCAGGGTCTCTTTTTGCATGGCTAAGGGGGCCAAAATAAAGTGACCCAAAGACAGAGCATAACTGTGCTTCATCTGCCATCCCATCCTCCTCCTGTATTTTTCAATATTGCCAGTAATACACCTGGGCTTTTATCTCAGAAGCCCACCAAAATACATCTTTAATGTAGAAAAAATCCTTTTCATGCTTTTTTTTTAATGCAAGCATCTTGTTTTATCTTAGTTTCATGCACAAGCTAAGAAAAATATTTTAGAATTCAAGTCCTCATTTTTCAATACTGCCATCAGTGTTTACAACACAGTAATTACTGGTAAGAGACAGAAATGGGATTTCTTAATTTAATCTCTGGATTGGATCATTAATCACTTCTATATCTGATGTATTACACAATACAAAAATAGCAATATTCTCCCTCAGGTTCTATTATTTCAGCTAATTGCAAAAGAGGAAAAAAAAATTCCAAGCACTGTGATAATAATCTATGTGCACTTTTCCTTTTTCTTTCTTTATGTTTGTGAAATGGAGATCAAAATAATTATACAAGGCATATATTAAATACTCAAACCCAAAACCACTGGAAAACCAAATGATGGTTAAAAATATAAAAACTAGTTTAAGATAAAATACATTTTTAAAAAACATACCTTGACATTTACCTTCCTATAATTCAAATTTCAATTGTGCTATATTAAAACTCAGCTTAAATTGGCCAAATTTAATTCTCTGTAAGGAAACACTTCTGGTCTTCTCTGTGCATCAGCAATTTTAGAGAACTGCAACTTGGCTGCAAGATTTGTGGAACCTGCTATCTTCTCCTTTTGGATGTCATCTTTCATAACAATATCACAGATCTAAAAGAGGACTAATATTTCTCTATCTTTTCCATATTTTTTTTCACACAGGAATGAAATGCAGTGTTCCCTTCTCGGTATTTCAGGAAAGTAACCCAAATAACTATGACTAGGGCAACCAAATAATGGCCAGTGTAGCAGAGCACCTCATTAGACTTCAGAGTGACTTTATTCATTGCCTCACATCACTCTTGAGGGATTCTTCTCCCTCCCACAAAACTGCAATAAACAACCCCCATTGTAGCTAATACTCAGGCATGGTAAGAGGGCACTCAAAACTGTGCAAAATCCAGCACAGTTCAGTTCTGGAGACAGATCTATGCCAGCTCCTGGAAAGCCTTCCCCAGGGATGCTTTCTGCAGGATCATTCAATAGCCTCTAAAATTTTGCATTCAAGATGTGACTGTATCTCTGCCACACATATAATTAACTTACTTTCTCATGACTACTACTCCCTCCTCACCTTCCCTGGACTATGAATATTTATATTTAACAGAGAGTTTCCCTTCCTATCATTCAGGAATCTACAAGCAGAATACAAGGAATACAACCCTGCAAGGAGAACATAGTAGTTTTCCCTTTCAATACAGCAAGAATTAACCCATCAGGTATACAAAGAAGACTTGGTCTTCTTTCAGATGTCTTATTTTCCCCCCTTGTTCAAAATATAAGCTCTAGTGCCTTCCATTAAACAGTCAAGAAGTAAATCTTTGCCCACTGGTAAAAAGGAAAATTATTATTTGACTGTTTCAAGACTCATCAGTTCTCACTCTCTGGTTCCCATGGAAACTATCCCCAGTGAAGTTTGAGAGGGGCTTTGTATGCAGCAGAAATGACAATAATTATGGAGAGAATTAGGTTTCTGCAGGGGAAAATCTTAAGTAATTTTCAAATTTTGTCCAGACTTTAGACAGCAAATCATCCACTAGTTCCACTTTTGCCAAATAATATAGTATTAATGAGTATTTTGCCATGTTGATTTTTAGTTCATGAGGTTTCTCAGGGAAAAAAACATACTGGCATAAAGAAGTATATTTTATCTTAACAGAGACCAATGTGATCAGCATAAAATAAAGACTACACTGTTAGGCTGAAATTAGTCCAATAATGTTTTCTGAGAGAAACTGTATCTAAATTTATGGCTAAATTTCTGTTGTGAGAAGTATATCTACCATGTCCCTTGAAACAGTGGGACTGTTTCACTGTACCTCTAGTATAAATTGATTTGATGGAGCAAGAAGTAAACTGGCCCTGCACCTTCAACAGAAAAATACAGAGGTAAGAGGTTACAGTAAAAAATGGGAGGGAAAAATGGGTTGACCTAAATACAAAATTTTATAAGATGTATGAGCATTGTTTTAAATTCTGATCTTTGATGAATGAAAAGCAGTAGATTCAATAATAACAATATTTCCTAAAAAACCCTATGCTTATAATTGAATCTAATTATGTTCTGTAGAAAGTTACACAGATTTAAAACAAGATAGGTGTTAGAAAGAAGTAGTTGTAATGATGAGCAAATTTACAGAGACATGACTACCAGGTAAAGTATTACAGAAATTATGATTAGTAACTGTTCTATATATATATATATATTAAGATTTGGAAATAGAATAGGCAAAGAGGCAGGGAAAGGAGCAAGGACACTAACATGCCCTCCTCAGTTAAGACTACATTCAACAGAGAATTTAAACACCTATATAATTGTATAGCAATTCCAAAACCATAAACCAGGCATCTACAAGTGCCTACTCCAAAGGGCATCTCTCACTTAAACCTGGAAGTTTTCTAAAAAATTTGCTTCTGTACAAGCTGAAAATGAAACCTCTTGGCTTTTGTGTCACTTGCCTATTCTAACTGAAGACCCAAAAATCCCAGGTGACACTGGCCCCTAAAGAGCCAATACCTGTACTCCAAACACACCCAGCCTACAGCTGGAGCTCACAGTACTTCACAAAATGAACAGGTAAACATTTTCTTCTAAAGCACAGAGAGAGAGGACAAATTTGTTGCAAGTGTTTATTTTCATACAGCATTTCCTGCTGGTTAGAGCACTCACTGGGAAAAACACAAGATACCTGGGTGAAAGGCCTCTTCAGCATGAGGAGGTTCCTCTCACCTCCTCTCTTTCTGCTGCCTTAAAAACATACTTAATTGAAGGGTGGGCACAGCAGAGAGGGAGAGGAGCAGAAGACATGAAAGAGTACACGTTTACCACTGTGTAGTTTGGGGTGTCACCTGAATAACAAAAATAGATTGGACCCCTTGGACTTGTTTTGGAGTTGTGTTTAAAATGCACAAACAAGTCTGGAAGATGGGACTCTGCTCCCCTCCCTGCCAGGAGAGCCAAGTCACGAGTCATCCTCCTTCAGGCCTCAGGACTCCCAGCTTACTCACACAGCCTTGCAGCACAACTCCCTCCCTAGCTCCTGCCTCCCAGGCAGCCTGCTAACTTGGGCATTCCCCCAGGATCTGGGAGATGCAACTTCAACATGCCCAAGTGAGCAGTAAGCCTTCTCAGTCAATGCTTATGCTGCTGATTCACACATAAGGGATGTGAGGAATGGGTTTGGTGGGGGTTTGTGTGTTGGTTCGGTTTTTTTCTTTTATTTAAAATACATAGAAGGGTAAGAACATGTATCAAAGTTCAAAGCTTGCATGCACTGGCAGGAGAGGCAGTGTGCCAAAGGAAGGAGGTGCCTCTGGCCCACAGAGAGCTAAATGCCAAAGCTGCAGAAGGAGGCAGAGGTCCTGAAACATCCCTGTTCTTGTTAATTGGCTCAGAGCAGCTTCCTGCTGAGAATGCCTACACTCTTCCCCATATGCAACATCCATCACCCCAACTGTTTACCAGAGGTAATTAGGGTGCCAAACACCTGGAGATTATGCACAGGAGGCTGCTATTTCTTCCCTCGGAAGGCTAGATAAAATTTCAGCCCCTACAAACCACTGCTTTTCCTTTGTTAAAAATAGATAAAATGTACTGAACATTGAGGTGCTCAGGCATTCAGTAATGAGAGTTGTAGCACAGGATAAACTGTGTAGAAAAAAGATCCTGTCTGAAATCTTACCTATGCAAGCAATAAACATAACCAAGAAGAGTAATATGAATGTGATACAAAACTATTGGAATATTGAATTGGTTAAAATAGAATGATCAACCAACATAGTGCAAGGAAAATACCCCTGTGGCCAATGCTAAAATCACAAGCTTTCTGCACGAAAGCAGCAAAACTGCCTTCAAAATTCTCTCCCAGTTCTGCTACATACATGAAGGAATGACAATAATAGCTTAGGCCAATACTTATCCCTTCACAGCAGCACAGTATAAGTAAGGAAGGGCAAAATATATGGAACTGGCACAACCAAAAAAAGACAGAATTTTTTATCTCTGGACTGGGGAGGGATGAATGACCGCTGAAGTAAAAAGCTTTGCATAAAATGGAGTGGGGCTTAGATTTTGACCCTGCTGCTAGAGCTCCTTGAAGAAAGACATTACTGCTTCATGAAAGCTGAAATTTCAAAATCTGGCTTTAAGCCAAACCAAGATAGATTTTTCCAAGTTGATGGTTTCCAAACATGACTTTTGGAAAATAAGCAAGATGCTTGATTTTCCATCCAGCAATGATCCTGTAATGCAAAAGCAGTATTTGTCACAAAACCACAGAATTTAGACTTCAGCATCAGAATTTTTTGGTTTTGTTGATGCAGCTTCAGTTGTAACTACACAATTTAATAAAAATTTCTAAAATAAATGCATTTCTTAATGAATTTCTCTGTGAAGTTTCTGTCATTAACTATTCACAAGTAAGATTCATGGTGTACACAAAACCACAAAAAAGGCAGGAACTAGACACAAAGATCAAGTCAGAAAATAAGTACTAACGAAAAGATGAATCTTTTAAGGCTTGAGAATGAATGTAGTACAAAGGCTGTTTATCTTATCTTGTCTCAAGAGTGTATCTATCCAGAGTTATGCAGAGTTTCACTATGGTAGTGATTGCCATTAAAAGTACGCTGATATGGTCAAGACTAGAGGACTGTGTGAATAAAGCCTAATAATTCTGTAAAACAAGAGCAGGTATACTAAAATTCATCAAATTAAATAGTTCCTTTCTCATTTTTTTGCCAATCTGTCTCTGCTTTATCGTTGTGCCACAGGAGCTTCAGCACATATTGATAGCAGAGCCTCACTCCTGTATATAATCAAAGTCACAGACTGAAACAGAGATTGTAGATGTAAGGTTTCCTAACCTCCCCTTCCTTCAGGCACAGAAACTCATTTGAGAAGTTGCGCATTTATCAACTGGATCACATATATTCTGTCTTATATGTAGAAATATATGAAAAATAGAACAGATGGATAAAAATAAGCTCGGTCTGGGACAACAAAGAATTTTCAAACATTCACCACTGTGAACTGTTAGGAGCTGTAGAGCTGTTTAGCAGAGGCCGCAGTTTGGAAGCCTAAGGTTGCCATCTTTTGGAATTGCATGTGAATTGTGTAGCTTCCATGCAGTGCCATTTCATGAGGTCAGGAAACAGGTTTAGTAAATAAAATTTTCGATCAGACAAATTGTCTATACTGCTAAAAAGTCTTTACCTCAAAGTGTTTTGATCACTGGTAGCATTCCACTTCAGAAGAAATTTCCATGCTTGTCATCAGTTCTCACATCGCCTAGGTAAGTTTAATAATGGTTCTACACAGGTCAGTGTGAAGGACCCCAAATCCACCTCCATCTTCTGTGGAAATGACACTGAATCTACATTTGAAGGGAACATATAGAAAGGCTTTCTATTTTAACTTCCACCCAGTTCCCCTGCTGTTAGAGAAGATGAAACAAAAAAACCTTATAAATATGACTGCTTATTTGTAGAGAATATGAAACATATTAGTGAAATAGAGTTAAAAGCAAGTTTTGATGTCTAAGATGCCAAGCTTTAGTTACAGAACAACTAGAAAACAATAGTATAGTCAGCTGAAAGTAAATCCCCCTTAATAAAACAATGCCCTTCTCCTTACCAAAAGTCTAAAAGTCAGAGCAGACCCTGCTAGCTCAGCAAGAAGAGTCCAAAGAGTAGTTTTTAGAGTTTAAAATGTAACACTGTATAGTAATGTAGTGATTCTTATAAGCTGTATGTAAATGCTATGATTTGTATCTTGTACTAGATTAGTTAGTGTAGATTAGAATATTCAGTATAGAAGATTTAATGTATTGTAACAAGAACTTCTCTCTCTTTTTCCTCCTCTCTTGCTCCTTCTCTTCTTCACTATCTTCTCACTCTCTCAGACCTGCTCGGAGCTGCAGCTGGCAGCTCATAGCAGGGCCCTTTCACCCACACCCTATACAATAAACTGCATGCTTCAAAACTAAGCTTGACTCCAGAGATCTCTCGTCTCCGTCTATCACGACTGACCCGTCGTTCTCACACCCTACCTTGTCCCTATGCTCCTTTAAAGTGTCTTCCTCCTCATTCTGGATGAGAGCTGGCTCAGGGCTTACACAGGAGCTTTCCCATCTCCCTTCCGGAAGTTACTTACTCCTTCCCTTCCATGTCCCACTCTGCGCTCCAGCCTCCCCATATCATGCAACTTGTGTTGTTCTCCAAGAAGGTGCCATCTTTGCTCTCCTTCATCCAGTGTGCAGGAGATGAGACAAGAGGCAGCCTGGCCAAGATGCCTCTCCTGGCCAAGATGCCTCCTTTCCAGGTCAGGATCCAGAAAATGTGAGCAAATTAAGCTGTTTTCCAGAATCATGAAATTCAGTTCGTATCCTCAGCTTCAACAGGAGTTGCTCCTGAGCCTAATGAATTTTTCCTTTAAAGATACTATACAAAAGTCATACATGTCACTGTAGTAATGGAAATAGCATCCGTATAAAGCAACTTTTCTTACCAACACCTCATGGTGGATATGCCTGGCACAGCTGGTGACTGAGAAAACTGGGTTATGAATGACATGGGGACCATACCATCAAAAGTTCACTATATTCTTACTTCAACTCTCTGGCTTCTGTCAAGCCAAACTTTGTAGGGAGTTGCCAAAGATGGCCAGCATCCTTCTGGGCTATACTGAGAAAAACTAATTGCCAGCAGGTTGGCAGGTTCCCCTCCCTCCACTCAGCACTAGTAAAACGCTCCTGGAGTACTGAGTCAAGATCTGGCCCCCATGGTGTGACATTAACATTAAACTAGAATAATTCCAGTGAAGTGCCATGAAGGTGACCGAGTGATGGAAACAACTGTCATATAAGAGGCTGGGAGAGCTGGGGCTGGAGAACACACTGGAGAACAGAAAGCTCAGGGGCATCTTGTCAGAGTGTACAAATATTGGATGGGAATGTGTAAAGAAAATGGAGTCAGGCTCTCTTCAGTAGTTCCCAGTAACAGTATAAAAGCAATGGACACATTAAAAGATAAGAAATTCCACTTACACATAAGAAAACACTTTTGACAGTGAGGGTCACCAACCACTGGAACCCTGCTCTAAACTACTGTCTAAACTTCCCATTAGTTCACAATGACCATGTATTTACTTCCCATAAATATGTCCCCATGACTCTTTTCTCTCAAAGGCTCTCCTCTGAAACATCCCCACAGTCACAAGCCTATCAACCTCAAGTCACATGGTAATGTTCTTGTTACAAAGTCTGCAAAATTCTCAGCTACTGGGTTGTTGATGAGTCATGATTACTACTGACCCAGGCACTCTCACTACCCTTTTTACTCCTGTTTTCTGCGCTGTTCTGTCATTTTGTTTTATATTTAGTGTGTAAACTCTGAGAGTTAGGACTGGATTTTTATCCTATGATTATACAGCCTCAAGCACCTTATGCATACCTAGTGTTCCTAGATACTATCATAAAAGCAAGCAGTAAAAAATTGATCTGGAGATGTAAGTTTAAGAGAGTACATTATCTATCACTTTCATTTTTAGATACTTGTTCAAGAAGGTTTTCATTGTAGAAGACATTAATTTCACTTAAGTTTAGCCATTTAACCGTCAGAGACCTCATGGAAAGACAGATAAGCACCATCAGAAAGGCATTCATCTCACCTCAGGAGACTTGTCTCAGCCTGATGTGATCCTGCCTCTATTTATTAGAAAGTGAGCATAGAGACATAAAATTCAGGCAGCTGAGTTTACACAAAAAGGTATCCTTTTGACTAGATGTAAATCTACACACTCATCAGTAAGAATCTAGCTTTGAAAATGTATATTTAAATGGCCTGAACAAAATCTCATCTTTTGTTTTTCCCCCCAAATGTCAGAGAGCAATACAAGATCTCTTGTAACACATCATTCATATGATTTAGTTACTGTATTATGCTAGTTGCTATCTTTCTTCATAGAAGCTGAGAGAAGATTCCAGTGTGCATCTCCTTCTTTGTGCATTGACACTGCTTTTTGAGAAAACAACTGTTTTTCTCATCACAGTCTGTAAAGCCACTATGAAACACAAAAAGCCACTCAACTGAGTTCTTCCAGTTTCAGTTAAACTTGCTTAAGATCTGGATTAGACATTTCTAAAATATCCTTCAATGCTTTGCAACTTAGATAAAATTGAAGTAGCACCAATAGCCTAAAATTATGTTGAGGACTCTGAAAGTAGTGCTAAACGGCAAAGTTCTGGTAATTGAGTGCTCCTTTAGATGGCATTCAGTATTGTGACACTTCTGTTTGGGTGAGGAAAAGACTTGTTAGAAGTAACAGTGGATGACTGTTATGATACAAAAAATGCTGAACTCCAGCAGTCTGTTATTAACATCTTACACAGCCAAGCAATTAATTCCTGTCTTTGCAATATAACTTAAGTTACAAAACGCCAGTGAGAAAAATAAGTTTTATTCCCCAACAAGCTGACCAAGGCTGTACGGTCTCCTACACAATCTGAAGCTAATTTTGAGTAAAAGAGATTGAGAGAACTTTTTTCCTTTCTTGTGAAATTCAGTCACGCAGAAAGAGAACAAGTGTTTACTATTCTTTCAGAAAAAAGAACTATCTGTAATGATTGCCAAGAAGAACTCACTCATTTAATAATGTGCAAAATCTTGGTCATGGGCTGGAAATATTTTAAGTTGCATTTGAATTTCAGAAGGAACAGTGCAAAAACTACTTCGTGTATATATAGCAGTCATCTGCAGGGCTAAAGGAGACAGAATAATTTTGGACCTTGCTGTGCTTTGTAACTTTATAATAATTGAACTACAGGATTGGCAAGCATTAGATCTTATCATTTTTGGAAGGTTGCAAGAGGCAAAAAGAAGCAGGCAGGATTTAGGTTTGGTTTCAGCAGCTTTAACTCATATCTAAGCATGATTTTACTCATTAAATAGTCTTAGTTATCTTTACATTTAAGTAGTTACAAGAGAGTCTAATTTCTCATAAAAAATGTCGAAGGGAGAAAAAACCTGATCAAACAGGCTTTTGAACCTAGATATCAATTCAAGATTTAATTGCATTTTAAAATCAAAGGACAACTTAGCTGGCAGCACACTTGTCAGGATTATTCTACAGAATAATTTTGAATATAATTTATGTTGTTTTTCTTGACATGAACTCATAAAGCCAAAGCTTTGTTAAAATGTTTAAGACAGAGTTCAAGTTACAGACATTAAAAAGGAGGTTGTGATACAAAATCTTTCATCTCTGGTAAAAATTGTAGAATCATGGAATTGTTTAGGCTGGAAGAGACCTTTAACTTCATCAAATCTAACCCTTAACCCAGCACTGCCATGTCCAGCACTAAACTATGTCCTCAAGCACCACATTTACACGTTTTAAATACCCCCAGGGATGGTGACTCAACCACTTTCCCTGGCAGTCTGTTCCAATGCTTGGCAACTCCTTCAATGAAGAAATTTTTCCCGGTTTCCAATCTAAACCTCTCCTGGTACATCCTGAGGCCATTTCCTCCTGTCCTATCCCTTGATACTCAGGATAGAAGGTCAGCTGTCAGCTTGCTAAAGCTCCTTCCAGGTTGTTGTAGAGAGCAATAAGTTCCCTCCTGGGCCTTCTCCAGGCTAAACACCCCCAGCTCCCTCAACTGTTCCTCATTGGACTTGTGCTCTGTATAATACTAAATATTCTCATGAATAATGGCTAGTAGAAACCAAAGTAGGCAGTTGAACTAAACATAACTTCCTTGGTTTTATTTCTTCAGCAATTACATGAGTCTGTGAATCCGTGAGATCTTATGGAGAGAGAATCTGCTATGTTCCATGAATATTCCTGTCCCAATATTTAAAGCTTTAAGGCGAAGCTGAGCTATACTGTGACAGTCGCACTATCAACACTTGAAGTCAGTCAACAGTAATTTGATTGTGTGAGCTCTTACTGCAAGCCAGGGCCTGTCTTGTCACACTTAAGCATATCTGCTGTACTTCCTGCACGCACAAAAAAAAAATGTATTTGTTATGTACAAGCCAACTTTTGTTACATGATTGTCAAAGGTTGTTTGTACCTGTTTCAAAAGCATAAACAGGAAAGGCACAGAAATGCCAATTAAAAGCCATAATTTGCTGTCACACCTACGTAAATGTCAAGATCTTCAGTCTGGGAATTTCAATGGGAATATTCAGCTCTGTTCAACTATGCTTAATACCTGACTGTGTTTATAATCTCACAGCAGCTGCCCCATTCAAAACCACTTTTCTGTGCTTTCACAGATCCAGCATCCTCCTGTTTGTCAGAACAACACATCTATTATTTTGTAGTCATTCTTCTCTCCCACCTCTCCGAATATTTTGCCAAGCCCTGTTGATTCCCCTTTTATAATATGTCCTTGAAAACCAAGCAAGTTCTCTCTCTCACTTCCTGTGGGGGAAACCTTTGCCTGAGTTCTGACTGCTTATCTGCTTAAGTTCCTAAACTACTGCTGCCTCCTCTGTTGTCTTTTCTAATTTGTACTTGGTACTCCCACAATTGCTACAAACCCTTTCACAAAAGCATCCCCTCTTACAAACCATGAATTACCTTACTACTTTCCTCCACCCTAGCAAGCAAATATTTCCAGTTCTGCTTATCCTGTTCTTTCTGATCTTTCATATTTTTCTTCCAATCTTATATTCAATTGTATTGGAACTTCCAAACGGACTCCATTCATGCAAAGTCACATCCTACCCCCTGCAACCAATTTTCATTGTCTCCTTCCAGAATATATCACTACCATACAAATCATTATTCTACGTACATCCTTTGGGCAGTTTTTTTCCCCCAAGGAAAGTTGGGTTTGAGTATTCCTGAGCCAAGAAGAACTTTTGCACACAGCTTTCTACACTGCCTATGCGACAGGCTCATATTAGAACTTCACGGGGAATTAAATACTGTAATTTCTAGCTTAATGCAGCTGATCTGCTACATAAAGATCCTCCTACACAGTAAGTTCTCTCATGCAGAGATTTTGTCTTTGTTCTGACACTTTGCTGAGAACACACATGTCTTTAGTTCATATAATATAGGACATCTATTCCTTGTAAAAGCAAAATAACTCCCTGCCTTTCCCTTCCTGCCAAAAATACAAACTACCCTCCCTCTCTCTCCCTCAAATAAAAGCCAATCAACAAACCTCTAATTAAACTAAAGGACTTGTATCATTAGCTTGCCTGGTGGCAACAATTTTACAACTCAAGGGATGGCACATGCTGAAAATGGAATGTTACTTTTTCAGGGAAAATACTCAAATTTGTTCTCCAGATAGATAATTTGGAGTGATTTAACCTTTATAAAATTGTGTATTCACAATAAAATATGCATTTATCTTATATTTTAACTAAGCTTGTAGTTTCAAATTCAGCTACTTGTGCCTTACTGAAGAAACCAACAAACCAACCACCAGAAATCTTCTGTATATGACACTGCCCCAAAATGCCCATGTTTGGGAAGGCTGGCAAGGATGCAAGAACTTTAGAAAACAATGAGGGCTGGAGTGCTCCCCTGTCCTATGGCAAAAATATATCTTCTGTGTACAAAGTCACATTTTTGTAAGTTGACTGGAGTGCAAATATTTCAGTTCTACTCTCTGTCTGGACCCTTACAGTGTAGTACAACTTCCTACAAGTTATATGACTGAATACCTCTCTGCTCTACCTTCATATATTCTGTGGGATTGCTTCTCTGTAGTTTTTAACACATGTGGTTGCTACAATAGGTAGCAAAACCCTGGGCTTTGCAGAACTGACTGATCTGTTTCAGAGTATCTACCCTCTGTACACTTATATTTGGATTCCATTTACTGACTTCTAAAACACAGCTGAAGTAAACCATTTTGCAACCCCTGCTTCCTTGAGTTCCAAAACATTCCACTGGTTGTGTATAGCTCATTATTTCATTAGCAAAATTATTATAAGTCTGCTGGTTAAAATCTTTTCTCCTAAACAGAACTGTCACCTTCAGTAAGGTAAATAAACACTTTTGTCTTGGCATATATAAGATGCCTGAGACTTTTCTTCACTTAGTTCCCCCGTTTAGGCTTAACTAACCAGAGTGACAACATGTGAATATATAATAGAAAGGATGAAAATTACAAACAAGTCAGGCTAACCCCCAAAACCTGGGTACTAATCCCTCCTGCCATCATTCTGGGCATACAGCTCACTCCTCCCAGCAGCCAAACTACATCATGTGGAAAGAGAGAGCATGAGAGACTGCACACAGACAAGCAGAGAGGTCTAAATATTGCTCTGCAATTTTCACAAATCTGTACTCAAAAGAGCAAGGAACATTTCTGCAGGAACATTTTGGAGAGAGCAGGGTACATTTAATACATGTAAGGAAATACAGTGCATACACTATCCTGCAGAGTTAAAGAAGGAAGAGATTGACAAAGGACATGTTGCAGCCACGGAGGCTGTGAGGCCTCCCTGGCGATCAGCGGCCTGAGATAAGGAAATGCAAGTCATGATGAGTGGCCAAAAAGAAGCCCCTTGGAGCCCCCAGACCTCTCTTATCTCTCTGTAAGACTATAGGCCAAAATTGTACCCAACTCTCCCATTGGTCCACTTTTCAAAACCCCTCTACCCTATATAAACCCTGAATATTGCCCTGTTAAGTTGAGAGAAGCTGTCACTGCAACCCTTCGAAGAGGATGCCGAAATAAAGGAAATCATCTGAGGAACTGCATACGGCTCTCTCCTCTCTCTCCCTGCGTTTGCCAGGGCACTTAGCAAGCTAGAGTTGATATTCATTGCTAAGAGCTGAATTACACTGCTAAGAGCTGACAGTGCTACACTGCTGAGCTGAATTCACTGATATTGCTTGCTAAGTTTGCCTGAGGCTAGATACCTCTCTGAGCTTCGGGTTGGGTGATTCCGAAAAGGTGTCATTCTATCCGGGACTTGCGGCCAGAATTGGACCCTCAGAGGTATCGAAAAGCCCCTTAACAAGGACCCATAATTAAAAATTGAAAAATTATTTTAAACCTGTAAAATAGTCTGTAGTAAAATTGTATGCATAGATTAAGGTGGCATTTTAAACATTTGAAGAAAAGCAACTGCGAGATTTAAAGATACAAGTTCTAATCAGATTAAATAGGAAGATACACACATGCTAAACAAAGACTTGAAACCAATATTCAAAATAATTCAGAGTTGCTGGGGGAAATGGAGGCCTGACTCTGGTTAAAACATGAGAACTTTCAGAATGTCAGCAGATACAATAAATAATATTAAATCAAGGAGTTTTATATCTATGGTCTGTATCTGGCATAGAATTTGCTTTGCAGGAGAAAATGGCACAGATGAAGATTTTCATTTTGCAGAAAAACACATCAGAGCAATGAAACTCAATTACATTTAAAATGCAGATTTGCCAAAAATGCAAAAACTATGGAAATGACAGATCACAACCACAATTTGACTTAAAAATCTGTAATAATGCTGCAGTTAAATTCCATCTCTTTCCAACTACTTCAAAAGACAGCTAGGATTTATTGAAAGATAATATCTGAATGCTTAAAAAAATTCTTATAAAAACCTGACGAAACATTATGGGGATTATTTTTTGCAAGACTTGTGAGACTAGAACTGTCAGGTACTAATGAGGTTTTCTGGTCAGATTTATTAACCTGATGTGTTTGTAAGAATTTACAATACTAAGCTTTTTGCATTAAAAAAATTCCAGAAAAACAGTGTATAATAATATAGGTTCACATAATCCAAACACTTAGCATGAAGGCCAAAACAATGGGCTGCCAGAAAGCTGTAGTTAATTTCCACATGACAAATAGAGACAAATCACCTTCCTTCTCCTGCTGCAGAAGCTGAAAAGAAAAATTTTGAATCCTATTGATCTGAAGCAGAACATGCCAGCAGCATGTATGGAAAGGACTAGACCCAGGAATCTGACAATTAAGGAAAGCTTTGCCAGATTTTCAGTCCTGCACAAACCCTTTCTGAAGGTCAAGCTCACAGGACTTCTGACTTCCACATTACCCCTTCCTTCTCCATCTCCCTATGATTATAGGCCTCCATTTAACAGCATTCCCAGTTCACAGTGGTACTGTCCACCTTCAATCATAAGATAAAAGCACTATTTACAGTCTACTGCAATGACTATACTCTTCGTCTACCTTGGATATTTTAATATTCACATAATTTGCTATCATCAGATAGAGAAACCTTACCCAGAGAAAACTAAAAACGTGTCCAAGACTAGTAAGTGAAAATCTTGGAACATGAATGCTCAGAAAAAGATTAATGCATTAACTCTTTGGGCACCCAAACTTAAAATGATCTAATTTTCTGGGGTGCCAAATTTTCAATTCCTTCTGAAGTCAATGAGAGTCACAAAGGGCAAGACCCCTGTCAAGGTCGTTCCTTCCCAAATTAATTTCTAGTTTCTCTGATCACCTGCCTTTAGCTGGCTGGTCTTCCACATCTCCAGATGAAACACTGCAATTCAGTAACTCTCTGTTACAGTTTCCCCCTCAGGATCTGTAATATTTCATAAACTGAGACATCTGGCAGCTGCTAGTTAATTTGAAAGCCAAACAACACCACAACAGTGTGATACAGGATTAGCTTCTCCTAAACAAAATACGTCTTACTTGCCAAAAAATGTAAGTACTCCATGTGTGAAGACGTGGCAGTTAAACAACAGGCACCTGAGCACAACCTTTTTTATAAATGGCATTTTTTCTGAAAACTGAAAGCATCTGTCTCCTTTGGTACTTATTCTCTGGAGAAAAAGTGTTAATGTTTGCTGCTCTCAGTCAATACATCTCTCACAAAACCACATCTATACAAGACACAAAACTAGGCTAAGATCCTCTGTATGAACTCCACACTACTCAAGACTAGTTCTGATGTGTTTAGATAAGGCACGCCTTCAGATCCCAGTTTAGACAGAACTCAACAATCCTGAAACTACAGCTGCATTCCACCCTTCCAGCGTCCATGTTCTCCTGGTTGTAAATCTGATTATTGTACTCTGTGCTATGCTCTTTATTTTTCAGTCTTTCTTAACTGCTACCCTCTAAGAGCCACTTTCAGCCTGGATTTCTCCATATAAGGTAATACCTCACACAAACACATTGGAGAGCACATGATACTTATTTAAAAGAAAACATACAAGTATTTCACTGTTCTTCCAAGCAAAGCTTGTTCTGGAACAGAGAGAAAACTTGTTCTTTGTGAACCTTGGCCCTTCCTCCTAACACCACTTGCAAATTTCATGCCTTCAGGCTGAAAATATTCTATTTTTCATCAAACTGTTTTCTTAAATCTGCACGTAACACACCTGTCACAAATGTTTGCTCTGCTCCATTAAGGTGTTTCTGCAACTCCCACACTCTTGGCAAGAGCTTACTCTAGGTAAAAATCCAACACCCTCCTTTATTCATCATCTAGGATGTATGATTAACTTGGTTTTTTCAAAGATGTTGCCTTAAGCTCTGAGTGTTGACTACTCCCATGGAAGGAACTACACCTTGTTCAGTGTTGGCCCATGTTTCCACTTCTGTGGGCTGAGATTAAGTTGTATCTATGTGTTATGTAACCTGGCCAACATGATACTGACATCCAAGATTTGGCATTTACAAGAGTTCCTGCTAGGTGTGTTCTGTTCCTCAAATTATTCATAGATTCCATCTTGACGTGGGGACTATTTCCCCCAAACACTACGAATTTATTGCACCAAACAGAATAGAAGACTTAAGTTCACAGATATACACAGTCTCACTTATGAGGATGCACAAGAAATCCCTAACGAAAACATGCAACTTTCAGTCTAGTTACATTTCACAGATAGTAAGTTGCTTTCACTACAAATACTGGTTCTAGGATAATGCCAGCCCTTTCCAGTAAATTTTGTAATAAATTATTTGGTCAAGGGAGAAGAGATGGATATTTTTGCCAGAGATTAGGATTTACTCACTCTGCATTTGCCAGTGTGTTAATCTAGCCCATTATTTTCTCTAATAATTCTTTTTGAGCTATTTCTGTGTAGCCAGAGAGTGTATCATCATGGAGCTGCACTCCAGGGCCTGTGCTCTGTTAAAAATAATTTTTAAAAAGTTAATTCAAACTATAAATATTCCCCTGTTTCCACAGAGAGGACCTCTGGAGTACAGAGGTACATTATCCACAAAAGGTGCATAGCTTTGGTAAGACACATGTTAGCAGAATTTAGAAGCTCTCATTTTTCAGCCATTAACTCTGATAATTGTATTTTACAAATGCTTTTGAACAGACGTTCACTCTTACCTTCCCAGGTGGGCGAGATTCATCTTGCTGAGAATTACAAAAAAGGCTGAAACAACAAATTTTTATAAGAATTGTTGAACAACGAAGACACAATAATTAGTCCAGAATTTTTAATTAATTTAGTTATCAAACTAACTTCTCTATGGAGAATTTACAAGAAATTAAGCCAACTTAAAACCTTGCAGCTTAGGAATAGCAGAGCTCACAGAAAAGATGAGGAAAATATTAATTTCATCCTACTTATACTGGACTAAGAAGCCTGCTAACCTGAGAACTACAGACAGACATTTTAAGAGATTCAGATGATGCTTCTGGTACTATTTTTCTCCCTACGATAAATCATTATATGTACGGTATTTATTCTCTGTGCCATTTTACAGGATGCAGCTTTTCCCAATACAGAGCAAGGAAAGAAAAATCAAACTTACCACTGTCTAGCTATTTTTGTATTTTTCTAGAATAGGAGTTTGAATCCCAGATAGCAATATTAATTCTTTAAACCAACATGTTCCTTAAAAGCTTTGACCACAGGAAAAATTGTGATGGAAACCACAGTCAATACTTTTTTTTTTTTAAACCATAGTATGAGCCATCTGTGAGCACCCAGCAGCAAATATGTTTGAAATGGAAGCTTTTCATAAAAGAAAAGTACACCTCAATATTATTTCACTCATTGCTACCTGACAGTACCCTGAAGAGGGAGAGAGGGGTAAATATGGGCTATGTGTATATATAAAGGTATAAAGCTTGCTATAACGTTGACAAGAACCAGTATTTTCGGTGCAGTAGAGCATGCCTTAAAAGCCACAAGAACTACACAGACATGTGAAACTATAACCTCTAAAATAAGGCCAACATTACTGTCACACAAGTAATGTTGGCTGGCTATATAAGTGCTGCTTTGGCAAACTGAAGTCACTTGTGGGCTGTTTTAACTTAGAATGCGCTTCTTGTTTCCTCCAAGTTTTTTTTTTTTTTAATTTGTTCCTGTTTATCACTCCTATATTTGGATATATATAACCTTCTTTCTCTGAACATGTAGTATTTTCCAAAATATATGCCAGATTCTAGAGAAAACTGCTACATTACATAATTTGATCTTTTGAGCTCCTCTTTACACTTTAAAATTCTAGTAAAAGATAAAATACATGGGCTAAATCAGCTAAAAACACAGCTCACAAATCTATTTCTGTTCAACTCTGGAATTTTTGAATAATGTGCTTTGTTTCAATAAGCATCTATTGGGTGCAGTTGACATAATACCAAAATTCTTAACCCCCTAATTTTTTAAGAATTTTTTGTTGTATATGGTATGCTGTAGCAGTGCTGCATATAAAACACTTAGTTAAACACTGCATGAAAACAAATAGTGTACTGTAGTCACAAATTACTACATTAACATGCCAAAAGGCTTCCAGTAAACATTAGAAAGACAGAAGTACAAAAGAAATAAGAATCCTTGGAATGTCATGAAAAGTGGTATTATCAACTCCTGAGGACTTGCAAACTGGAACAAGAATTGCAGTTGTTCTGTTTATGTCTTACATAATGACTTGGTATACTAACTGCTAACCTTACTGAAAGGTATACAACAATATAAAAATATTTTTCTCACAAGAGTGCCTAAAAAAAAGGAAGGAAATAAAAAGACTGCCCTTTTTTGTTTAGGTGGGATGATCTCCAGAAACACCAAACACTTGCAAGCATTCAGTACCTATAAAGACCAAGCTGGAAGAACCTGTGCTCTAAAAGAAAGAGGCAAATGGATTAGGTTGTATTCCTTCTGCATGAAATCAGCCTCCTAATGTGTCTGAACAACAAAATAAAGCTTTGAAGTCTGCAGAATCTATGGGGAAACAGTAATTGTCACTTTTGCATTGCTGAAAAATGAGGGGTTTATACTTTGGAATTAAAATGTTTTAGGTAAAAACTACTGTAATGCTAGAAGTCAGCTTTTCTCCTTGCCAAAGTAAATGCAGTAAATATGGAATACAGAACAATTTCTGTAAAAATGTCTCATCACTGCTCCCTTTCAATTAGTTTCAATATAGGCAGTCTGTTGGATTACAGGAGAAAGAAATACTTGCAGAGGGAGTATTTCTAATCAGTATAAAATCACTGGTGGCTGATTTAAACGAGTTGTTTCTTCACTAAAAATGTCACTTCATTTTAGGGATGAAAGGGTAGGATTCTTGGGGCCACTGCATTAGCAGAAGTTTCTCAGGTGAGTCAGTCTGTCTTGCAGGGCTGGGTCAGTGATGTTTGCTTTTGAATGCCAGCCTCAAGAAAAAAGGAAAAAAGACAGGGATACCCACCCAAACATAAGTGCTGCCAGGAAGGAAGTAGTGGGACAAGGCAGGCTTTTGTGGCACTTCTTTCCATGTCCATGACACATAACCTTTTCTTCTCCAGCAGGACATCTCACAAACATGTAGATAAATGGAGCCTTCTTGCTGTGCAAAGGTGGCACAAAGTACTGAACACTTTTACAGTGCTGTTACTACATTAGAATGACGTTGACTGTTTTATAGCATATAAAATTTCAATATGCAATACTTGGAAAGAAAATGGTAATTAATGAGCTGATGACAGTACAGATGTTTACAAAAATCAGACACTTTGCTAGCATAAAAATTATTGTTGGAAAGCTACCAGTATATTATACAGACTTTTTAGTCTAAACATTACCATCATAGGGTGAGCTGGCTATCCGAGATTCTTATGGCACAGCTGCATCTGTACAGCTTTCTATACTTACATAATGGAATGAGCAAAAATTTCACAATAATTTCAGAGAGGAAATAGGCCTACTCAAAATCATAAAGTGCCACGAAACAGAAGAGTACTTCTACGCACAGGTAAGGGAAGGAGTGTGATTTCTGCTCTTAAATATCTTTGTAGTCAAATTAAAATTTAAATATATTCTGAAAGTCTCCGTGGAATGAGAAGAAAAAAGTCCTTTATCTAGGATAATGAGCTGGCTGACTAAAACACCAGAGTATTTTGCATCTTAATGTCAGGCAGAATATTTATATTGAAGAGCCTCTTGCTATGCAAAGTTCTCCTTCATGAGATGGATTAATGGAAATTTGGAGATGTAACAAGACTAAAGCCAGATAGGGTAAAGTCTTCTACAGTTGTCTTTTTTCCCAGGCTTATAAGGAGTTCAATAAGGTCAATACAATTTGAGTAAAACAGAATATATTTCTTTCTTCCAAATCTCAAAAGCATATAATTATTATTACTTTTTTGCAAATATGTTTGACTTGCTAGAGTGGAAATGTTTATGAAATTTCATGAGAAATCAAAATTTTCTATGCCAAATGAAGGAAGGTTATTTTCATGGATAATGGAAGACTTACTGCAATTTTCAAATAGCAAACACGGCAGTCCACTAGAATGAGAAAATAAAAGTAAAAAACTATCTATTTCTTGAGATGGGGCTTTCGTAGTGGAATATATAGTTCTAGTACAGGGACTACTCTTACATGAATCGTTCAGAAAGCTGAGAGACAGTAGCTCCCCGAAAGAAAATGCAGTATTTACATAGCACTGTTTCTTAAGCGGTTATATATGACATATACATACACCTACTCTCAAAATACATCACCATTGCCAAGAACAACATTTGACAATATTCTTCCATCCTCCACAGGGAGATTTGCTTTCACAGCGCAGCAAAGACTGCCATAGCTTTTAGGCTATGCCACAGACATTAAATGACAGTAAAAAAAACCAGTGATGAGTCCAGAAAGCATAATGCAGACAGTGGGACAGCATGGAATGAACGATCAGACCTGACACAGGAAATTGGATGCAAGCCTCCATGCACAGGTGAGCCTGGAGCTGGGACCACAACCAAACCCTCCAGACACCCCACTTATACCAGCTGCAGAACAGCTGGTGAACACTGGAAAAAGCAAATCAGCTTGGTGTGGAGTAAGGATATAGGCCTAAAATAGGGTAAAATGTTCAGAAAACTGCAGTAGCAAGGCTTTTGCCATGATGTCCTCCAAGAGCACACCACATATGTATGTGTGCACCAGGCAAGTCTGCAAGGTCACAGAATCACAGAATTGTTAATATTGGAAGAGACCTCTGGAGATCATCCAGTCCAATCCTCCACAAAGGCAAAGTCGCTAGAGCAGGCCACACAGGAATGTGTCCAGGTGGGTTTTGAACGTCTCCAGGAGAGTCCACAAGCTCCTCGTGCAGCCTGTTCCAGTGCTCTGTTGCCCTCAGTGTTAAGTTCTTCCTCGTGTTGAGGTAAAACTTCTTGTGTTTTAATTTATGGCCACTGCTCCTCATCCTGTCCCTGGGCACCCCTGAAAAGAGCCTGGCACCATCCTCTTGGCACCCACCTTTGAGATATTTATATGCATTGATGAGATCCCCTCTCAGCCTTCTCCAGACTAAAGAGGCCCTGTTCCTGCAGTCTCTTCACATAAGAGAGATGCTCCAGACCCGTAATCATCTTTCTGACCCTCTGCCGGACCTCCTCCAGTATGATGGGGTAAGTTGTTCAAAACGCCGCTTTTGCGAGGGCTTTCGCCACGATGTTTTCCAAGGGCACAGCACACTCGTGTGCACCAGGCAAGCCTGCCAGGTGTGGGATGCCACCCTCCCCTGCCGTGTCTCCAAGGGAGGGCGCGGGACTAGGCTAGGCTGGGCGAGGCAGCTCAGCCGCTGCCTTGCCCCCTCCACCCGCGGCACCAGGGCTTCGTCCCGCCACATCTGCACCGCGGGGCAGGGCAGGGCAGGGCAGGGCAGCCCCAGTCTCCGCCAGGGGCCACAGCTGCTCTGCCCCTGCCCTGAGGGGAACCGTGCCCCGCAGAGCCCGCTCCCTGCGTAGCCCGCACCGAGCAGCTCCGCTCTCACGCCCACCCCGCCATGGCAGCTAAAGGCTCCTCCCGCCATACCCGGCATTTCCTGGCCGCGCTGCCTGGAGACGGCCGCCGGGGCGGGGCGGGGAGGAGCGGGGCGGGAAGGGGAGGATGCTGCGGCCGCCGTGGGGCGAGGCGGCGGCAGCAGGAGTGTCGGTGCTTGGCGGCGTAGAGAATGCGGCGGCGGTGGTGTCGGCAGCAGCAGGCGGAGGAGAGGGGAGCGATGCGCTGCTGCGCGGCGGGACCGTGGCCGCACAGCGCCCTCACCACGCTCCTGCTGACAGGTCGGTCACGGCGCGTCTCCCCGCGGGATCGGTGGCGGGCCCCGCCGGCAGTGGCCGGCCTGCGCCGCCGTGCCCCCTCTGCTCGGGCTTCGCGTCCCCTCCCGGTGGAACTGCCCCCCGCCTCGCCCTCTGGCTGCCGCTCGCTGCGCGCCCCATTCCCGCTGCTCCGTGCCCCCGTCGGTGCGGGGGCCGGGCTGTGCCTGCATCCCCCCATGCCGCGGCTCCGGCGGCTCTCGGAGGACGCTCCCAGGCGGCGCAGGGATGACGGCCGGCGGCCACCGCCCCAGGACCGCCACAGCCCCTCCCGGCACGGCGGGCGCGCCCGAGCGCGGCGGGGGCCCGGCTGAGGGAGCCCGGGGGCGGCGGGTGAGGCCGGAGCGAGGCTGCCGGCGGAGCGCGGGGGCCAGGCCCGGCTCAGAGCCGCTGGGTGGCGCGGGAGGCTCCGCTCCCGGGGACTGGGCCGGGCCCGCTGCGCTCCGCCGCTCCCTCGACCTGGTGCCTGATGCGAGAGACCGACTGTTTTGAGTACGGGGGTGTCTTTTGTGTTGCCCCTCTTCTCCCTTTTTTCCCATCTTGACCACTTAGTTCAACCGGGCCAGAATTAGGAATTCAGAAAAAGTCTTGATCCTGGTCCCTAAAAGCTAAATAATAGCTTTCATGCTGTAGGCAGGTTTTTCACCCACAAGGTTCTTCACAGTGAAATACATCAAACAGCTAACACTTAATAGCAGCCCAGCCACGGCACTGCCTTTGTGAGACTTGTTACACCAAGAGTAGGTTAACAGCTAGAAATCTATTTGGGTTATTTTGAGTTCTGAGAGGTCAGTGGTGTGTTATCTGCAAGCAGTCTGCTCTGTATCCTCTTGAATAGTATCTAGGTACCCTCCTAGTACTTCGTTTACTTATGACCATACTTATCATAGATTATTGGCAGCAGAATTGACATGAGGCCGGGGATATATTAAAGATGTGGTAAGAACTTAAGTGTGAAGTTGTTCAATATGAGGATTCATTTGTTAGATGCAAGACACTTGCTTTCCCCTTACATGGAAATTTTTTCTACGTCTTCCACTTTCCTTTCTGTGACTGATTGTGTGATAGCAACAAGCAAGAACTAGGAAAATTTAGAAAAAGCTTTCAGTGTCAACTGAAATAATGTATTTGAAAAAGGTCAACTAAATGAACTTCTACAAACTGAGTTGTGAGCTTAATCCACAAGTCCTTTCCAGGCTACATGGTAAGGGAAGAGGTCTTAAGGTTTTTTCATGATAACTTTTCCACTTGGCCTTTTCTAAGGTTGGTTCAGTGAGATTTCATTAGTTAAAACAGAAGAATACATGGTTTGAAACTGATGTAAAAAATGAGACATGAACTTCAGTTCAGTTACATTCTTTTGAGAGATATCTGTATAAAATTTATTCTTCGGCAAGGTGGAGATTTGTTTCTGATTTGAATGAAGCTGTCCCAGGAGCTCACCTGAGCTCCCCTACATTCTGTCTAAGTAAAGAGCTTCCAACCTCATCTGCTGGCTCCAACGTGAGACATTGCCTAGCACGAAAATCCATTCTTTTGAATTCTGCTCTTAAGTAAACTCTACAGTACTGCAGCATTACTTAACAAGGCAAGAGACATATTACAGACAAAATGGTGTATGAGAAGTAGCATGGGACTTGTACATTGATTTCTTTTAGTCTTCCTCAACTAATATGGATTTGATTTTCCTATTTGTGTTGTAGCACTTGATCTACAGAAGAAGGTTGACTTATGCTTTTTGCATTTCTTAAAAATGTATGAAAAAAGGCATTTTGGAGGAGGATAGCTGTCAGAAGGGTTGTCTGCCTCTCACTTCTCCGTATCCTCCTTGAGGTAAAACATTATTCCAGCACCCTGGGGTTCCATGAGAATTAAGAACTTAAAGGTTGTAAGAGTGATTTCAGTTGCTCCTAGGGGTCTAGTATAGTACTGAAGTTGAAGGTGTTGACTCTGAAATGCAAGCTGATGATGCTCCACTGCTAGGAAAATGTGCAACTTCATTGTGAGAAGTCACATATAGGATTAAGCATTTCTACTAGAAACTAGTTAGGTGTTCTTTAACTCTAGCTTTATATTAACAGACTTCCTAGAAGTTTGCTAAATTACACTAGTAGAGCTGTCTGTAATACTAGTTTGGCAGAGCAATGAATTGCCCCTGTATAGTGTATCTGCAGAGAGAGTGGCTATCAAAACACTGTTTGATTGACTGGCCAGTGGTTTTGCCTTGTATTTCTGCACTTAGAGTTAGTTGTCAGGGCCCATGTTGTCCCTGGAACCCCTGTTTCATCCTAGGAATAGGGAGTTGTAGAGCAATGGAGTTGTATTCTCCTTTCCCTATAAAGGGGTCAAAATGGGGAAGAAGCCATTAGTTCTCACTTTGCAAGCTGTGGTTATGTGGTCACATTAATTTGTCATAAGGCTGCACTGCTGCCAGAAAGCATTCTCCAGCCCTTGCACAGCTAGAGATTATTTGCTGCTTCCCTTGGTGATGAACTCGTACAGTGATACTGTGGATTGGGTCATCTGGCTCAAACTAGTTGACCCACAAAAATAGTTCACTGAAATGTGTGTACTGCCCAGGACTGGTATGGGATCATTTCCACTGGTGTGTGCTAGGTGATGAAGAATATGCTGGGAATGCCCTCTTTGAGCAGGGTGCAGACATGCCCATTTAAAACAGCTGTGAAATCACTGGCTGGGGTGAGGATCCAGGAGGCTGAACCAGATCCCTGCACTTGTCCTGCTGTTGACAGCAGAAGTGCTGTTGGCAACACTCCTCTGCTAAACCACACCCTGTGCAAGGAGGCAGAACATTTCACAGATGGTCTGGTATTTTCAGACTAACACCACGGCAGACCTGCCCTTTTTCCTGTTGTGGGTGCAATCATAAGGGCAGAGAAGCAGGTTTCCTTCAGAGAGCCTCTGGATATCTGTCTGCCTGTGAAAATGCTGCCTGTACTACTAATCTGAGCCAGGTCAATACATACAATCTAATGTCAATAGGTACTTACTTGAATAAGTAATTACAGGAGGAGAAAAGTAGCCATTCCATTAATATGCTTTTCATTACAGAAACACATTATTTATAGGCAGTGCATGGAGACATCTTAGAGGTCCTAAAGCCAGATGATAAGAAGTCAGCTTTATAGCAGAAGATGTAACTGTTCAGTGTTAGTGTAAAGAGACTTATTTTTGTTCCCTAATGTTTTTAGATTTGGTTAGGAGTTCATTAAAGTACTTCAGGACTCAAGTAAAACCCTTTCTTTAGAAGAAAGATTATTTCAAATCAAACTATGAAAAAATGATTCAAAACCTAGAAAAGAGTATCTGGTTTTTTCAGTATATGAAGAGCTTTTGGATTCTTCCTGAATAGAGAGTGATAAATTTACAGCAGTCACTATCAGTGTAGAGTCCCTTCCTTGGCAGACTTCTAGAGGAAAAGAGGGAGTTGCTACTCCCTCTTTTTTGTAAGTAAGTTTTGATTACTTCCATAGGAATTTGAATCTGTGTCTAAATGTTGTTACAATTGCAACACAAACAGCCGAAATGTCTTTTAAATGTAGGTTAGTCCAAGTTATGAAAATGAGAAGTTAGAACAACCTACTGAGCAGACAGAAATCTTAGCATATTGAAATCAATGACTTTTCTGAATTCCTTAGTCTTTCAGAACAATTGCCACCTCAGAGATTTGGAATGCAATTGCAGGGATACCCTGGTAGTTCATATCAAAAGATGATAGAAATGTAGGAGACATCCTGGAATAGCAGGCTACCAAGATGGCCTGGTCATACCATTTAGTTTACACCAGGTGCCTGGGGCTGGAATCACTGACAATGTTTTCCTTGCCTTTGTGGAAATGTTAACCTAATTTGGTTCTCTTTTCAGGCCTGCAGTAGGAGGGAGAATATGGTGGTGGGTAAATGCTATTGTTAATAAATCATGAGGGTTTTGTTCTCCCAGTAGTTAATTTGAAGCATTCCCGTGAATGCAAATGGTGAAGTTTAACAGTGAGACTGACAAATGCTTTATTCAGTTACTTTACTTGAATGATTTAGGAGAAATGTTCAGATGTTACGGTAATCAGTGGATAGCACAGGAACCAGATGGAAAACCATTGCCTACTGAACAAAGACGAATAAGAACAGAGCTGAGAAACATTTCTGGGGTTAATTTGGACTTTGAAACAGTTTGAATAAATGGAATGTAGAGGGGCCTTAGCAATCTGCAATGGAGAACTAGCAAAAATTAATTCTTATTTCTTACATAGTAGCTGTTGTTGAAGAGGGTTAGACAATATCCTGTCTCAATGTGAATTTCCCCTGAGCAAATCCCCTTTAATTCTTAGTGAATTTCTGCCATGTACTATGTCGTAGGCAAGAGGACAGTGCATGGAAATTGGAAGAGGAGGAAGAGTAGGTAGGTGCACTAGCTTCTGCCTCTTTTAATGGATGATGTGACAAGTGGGCAAGTATCCAGTACAGACAGCAGTGGATCCTCAGTAACTGCCTGGCTACAAGCTCTGATTTCAGCTGTGGGCCAAGCACCTTGCAGATGGTTTTCTCTTCACAGATGTTTCACTTCAGCTCGTGGTGTCAGTTTCTAACTGTTCTGCTGTGTGGTTCTCAGCAGTCCTTCAGAAAATTGTGCTGTGTATGGATCTGCACGTCCAGCTTAGAATGCAGGAAGGAGGACTGAGCCAAATGGGATATGCAGTAGAGGAGTGCAAGGGTAGCTTTTTAGAGCGAAGTTGTGCCCTAAGAGAGTAAGGGACAATGTAGGCATGGCCCAAAGCCCTGGTCTGTGGCATCAAAGTAACAAGCACGTGTTTATGTCAGGTCCCAGGGGAAGGTGGAGGTGTAGGAGAGAGGGGAAATGGCAAGGTTTGAGAGCTGGAGCTGTGTGCTGCTTTAATAGTGGGAGAGATAGGCTTGGGATCTTACTTCAAAGAAGGAGTAAGAGGTAGGTAGAGGTGCAGGATACTGTGTGGAGGTCAGAGTGCAGTAAAGGAATGGGGAAGGTGAAGTTGGTCCATGATACTTGAGTCCTTTTCTGATTGTTACGTGGTCAGAAATTGTTGTGGGTATCCTCTCTGTTAAATATTATGCAAATACACTTTTAAAAGGGAAAAAAAAGTCTAAATTAATATCAATGTGATTTTTATTTATAACCAACACAATTATAATTAATGAATAATTGAAAGAAAACATAATTGGAGAAAGAAGAAAAAACTGATCTGCTTCACCTGGGCCTATTCAAGTCCCAGGCACAGAGCTAAGAATTGCTCCTGCTGTTGAAGGCAGTGGTGGGTTCTCCAGCAACCGTGGTAACATGTTTAACAGACTGAAGAGCCTGACACTATTAACATTCTTTTCATCGTGAGTACAAGGCTGATTAAATTAATTCTAAACTGTCTCTTTGATAAAATGCATAGTTTGAATCCCTGCATTCTGTAGTATAAGGTCTCTTTTGTCATCCTTTAATCATATTCAGATCTTCCCAGAGCCTTCCTCATGTTGTCAGTTGCTTCTTGAAGGCTCTGCTAGACAGAGCATTTGAACAGTGATCATATCTGTGTCAAGTACAAAAATAAAGTCTGCCTGTTCCTCCTTGATGTTGCTGTTTACATGTCAGCTGTTCTAGCCAGTGTTCTGGTGAAAGCTCTATTCAACCTGACTTACATCTCTGTAGGTTGTTACCAAAGCTGAGCATCCCTGAATTGTGTGCTCACCGTGTGTGTTTGGCATGCTGCTGGCTTTGTTCCTGGTGTGCAGTTACATTTTATTTTATTGAACTGCACATCACTGATCACCTTTTTACCTGACGATTCAGACTGTTTTGTCATATCTGTTATTTGTCAGTCTCCTAGCCTTTGTTTTACCTGCATTTCTGTCAGGATATTTTATACCTACAAGTCATTCTTTGTCTCCCTCCCCATCTCCATCTCTATCCTGCCTCTCTTCTCTCGACCTCAGTTACATAAGGCAAAACTTTGTGAGACCCATGAGAAAGCTCATATAACAAATTAACTTTTTAGGAGCCCTATTCTCTTGCTTTTCACATCTATCATTTGAAATCAAATCAATGGTGATATATTTGAAAACATCACACTATAAACTCTAGGATCTGAAAACAGACATACTGGTTGCTTTTCCAGCTGCCCTATGAAATGCAGCATAGCATGGAGGGGTAGACAGGTAACTTCTTCAGTCTATGCAGCCAAACCTAGCACAACTTGGAACCCAAATCAAAGACACGTACTGACCATTTATATTGAAAAACACATTGTGGAACTTGTCTTTCTTTTTTTTTTCTTTTTTTTTTTAAATTGCATTTAAATATGCTAAAATGATTTAGTATCTACATTTTCAATCAAAGTGTTAGGTGAGAAGC
This sequence comes from Acrocephalus scirpaceus scirpaceus, assembly GCA_910950805.1. NCBI lineage: Eukaryota > Metazoa > Chordata > Aves > Passeriformes > Sylviidae > Acrocephalus > Acrocephalus scirpaceus. The sequence goes on from OU383773.1 coordinate 129,102,517, forward strand.
TGTGTAGTGAAGCGTAACGTCATTATTGCTGTCTTTATCAGGAAAAACTTTTGGTGGCCTCACCAAAAGTGTCTAAAAAGATGCATTAAATCCTTAATAAGGATTAAATAAAGACTGTGATAAGTATAATATTTTTTACAAGAACTGTTATAACTCTAATACTATTCTCCATTTAATAGTTCAGTAATCTAATCTTGCATTAATTGTTTTGTCTGGTACTGTTGCTGGTTTGTAGCTGACAAGCCTCTGATTGCCCAGCTCATCCTGTTGGAATAATGGAACAACTTTATTTGACTTTTTTAGGAATTTCTTGAGTCTTTCAAGAATTACTAAAATTTACACTAATACTAAATTTCATAGTCCCTAGGATGTTATTATATTAAGACTTGCAATATATGCAGATCAGTTCAGCAGGGGAAAAGTTGTTAGAAATGTTATTGTGTGGGTATGGTAATTACTGCATCAGTCAAATTATTAAATTTAATAAATAAATAAAATTAAAAGTGCATTAAAAATGCAATTTTTAATTACACTTTATCCTCAATTCAGTTTTAGATATTTTCTGTAAATTATCAATAATAAATATCTGTCTTACATGCGTAGATTGGGTGTGGTGTACCTTTATTACTGCTTAAGCCAGATCTGTTTGGCTTCCTGAATTCTGTTTAGAGAATGTCTTATCACTAATTTAATAGCTGCCTGGTGTGATAGGTCTGAAGTTTCCACAGATGTTTAGACTTTCATGTACTGTGCATGTTTTCCAATAACTGTTCATTTCTTCCTCCAAACTGGTGCATCTGCAGACAAGTACTGCTCCTTGATGTTTCTGGTATTGCTGTTTGTACAAGGACATTAAGATGCTAATTCAAAAACAGCTTTGATCCAGGGTTTGACATGAGTTCTCACTCCCAAACTGTTTCACAATAAAAATATCTACTCATTATGGCCACTTTCCCTTTCCTAGCTTCTGACTGCAGTTCCTTCCCTCTGCACTTTCAGCTGGCTTGTAACTATACAGCTGGTATACCTATTATTCATCACAGAAGAACAGGAACAAAAAGTGGGAAGTGAGGAGGGAGCTTTCTCAGGCACTTCTGCTGCTGGTGAGATGGAGACTTTCTGTCAGCTCCACAGCTGCTTTCTGTCTCCAGTAATCATTTGCTCCTCACTGCATTTAAAACTTCCACCTTCAGCTGCATGTATCCAGCTGATTTCAGGCTGTGTTCTAGTTGTGTGGGATGTAGGCAGCCATTTTTAATGGGTTCTTTTTTCAAAATTGATTATTGGTTATGCCTGCAAGGCAGTCAGCCTCATGTGTCTTTATATAAGCATCATTATAAAAGCAAAGCTTGCTTATATTACTTTTCCTACTTTACCCAAAATATGAAAGCTACTGTAAAAGCTACTTTATATATTTTTTCACTTTCCAGTGAAAGCTACTTTATATATTTTTCCCTGTATGAGAGGTTTTGCCAGTGCAAATGTATTTTTCAGAGAATTCTCTTCATCTTTGTTATCAGTACAATTATGTCAGTATAAGTGTCTGCAGTGATTTAAGCATGTAGTGTGAACTTAGCTTATTTGGAAAAATGGATGTCGAAAAGGTGATTGTCAGAAAGATTATTATATATTTATATATTCAAACCGAACACCTCTGTTTTTTGACCTGTGGTTCCTAAATCTAACTGAAACAAAAACATACTGTAGAAGGTGTCTGATCCCATCTGATCAGATTGTTTGTGGAAGTCTGTTATCTGACTAATTTTTTTTTTTGCATTTGTTTTATTCTGAAAAGCTTTTTTGCTAAGCTCTGCTGATGGCAATAATGGAACTGTTAACTGGACGACTAAGCGAGCCCACAGTTATGTTATCAGCAGAATAAAGGCTGTTCAGAAGAATGGTGAGTTTAGGTTGTAAGTTTAAATACTCTGTTGGTTCAAGCAAACCTGCTTTTAATATTACTCTTACTTTTTCAGTCATGTCCTTGTTTTAGGAGTAGGGTGCTATTTTAAGGTAGGTAATTTGGAAAACGTTACATTTCTTCAATCTTCAAATATTCACAGACCTGCGTGTTCTTGTTAGTCTTCCCTGACTTTTCCTGTTCCTATAGCTTGCTTGAAATAACAGCTGTGTTTATACCTAATACTGCACATTTTCTTACCATGGCTGGTTGCTTGAAGATACCTCTGCAGTTTGCTTAATACAATAACTTCTCTGTAACAATTTTAAAAAGTCTTCTCACACATGAATGTAGAATGACTATTTTACTGTCGTTTATGCAAGTACACATCAAATACTGTAGCATACTGGCTGAGAAGAAGCTTTGCACTGATTGCTCATCTAGGCAGGCAATCTGGATTGGCCTATGGATCAAGTTTTTTCTGGGATTGTGCTTCATCTGCTGAATATCAGTGGGGAGAGAACCAATTGAAATTTGTAGAAAAAACCCCCAAACTTCTGGGTGTATTCTTTTCTGAGGATCATCAACATACAGACTGCAACCAACATGATGAAACTTCTGAAATTTCTGGAGATGGGGGTTTTCTGTTTCTGGTAGCAGGTCTGAGATGCAGGCTGTTAAAATCCTGCCTGAATTCCTTGCTGTGCCTGTGTTCGAGACCTATAAGGAGATCTTGGAATCTACAGGAAGTCCTCCAAGTGATCTGAAAACAAGAAAGAGGAAAGCAGTGCTGCTGTCAAGCTGATTCTAAGAAGGATCTGATGTGATCCTAAGTGATGAAGATTTTTTATTTCCCATGATTAGTTTTACAGAAGCTTTTCACAGTCCCTGAGACTTTTATCTACCACAGGGAATTTGCCCAGACCATTCACAGCTGGCAGCCTGCTGTATTAGATTAGTATCTGTTCATTAAGTATATTCAGTTTCATCCCTAGATCACCCAAGAGGATGATTACACATTCATCTCCAGTCTCAGTCTCACAAAAATAATCATGGCTTTTAAAAGCTTGTGACGATAGTAGCATTTCACTTGTTTCATTATTAAAGAGCTAGTGATAGCTGTAGTGGACTGAAAACTCATCATTTTCCTTCTGCTTTTGAAGAAACTTCTTGGGGGAAAACAAGGAGGGCATCTCTGACAAGAAGGGCAGGAACTTTTGAGTTCCTAATCACCATACTTGTGTCATTATGATGCATTTGTCATTACAAGAAAAAACAGATTTATGGGTTTTTTCCTTCTGAGAGATGTTTCTAGACTTCCACCAAGATCAGTGTTTTATATCTGCATCAAATCCTTACTGGCATTCTTACTTCAGTAGCAGGGAATGTCTCATTGCTAGGAATGGACAGGCATTTAGTGGTCGTAATAGGTTTCCTATAGCAGACAAAATAAGTGTTATATAGTTTTTTTTCAGTAACTGCTGATTCTATTATGCTTGTTTCTTTCTCAAATAATTGCTTATGGAGAAAAAATACTTTTTCATTGTTCTTCCTGTTTGAAATGGATTTTCATTGTAGAGGAAAAGCATCAGAAATGGAGAAATGACTTTTCTAGGTATTTGATGCACTTTCAGCCAGCCACCATATTTTTGTCAGCTATTCTGTTCAGTTAATGTTACTTTTTCAGCTTTTCTTGAAAATATTTTAAAGGAAATTAGTTAACTTCCTTATGCTGTTTACGGCTCATTCACAGAATTGAGTGCAGAGGTTTTTTGGATAATAATTTACTAATTTTAAGTAAATAAATCAATGATTTACTATACACAAGTCTACATAATGAAAATTACAGTAACTGGTTTATTAACCACTCAATTGTAACAATTCAAATTTCAGGATCATTTTAATTTTGTCACTGAGATAAAATTATTAGAAAGATGCTCTGTTCAGTGTTGTGTTAGAAGTGGTTTTCAAATAAGGGATAAAGCAAATGCTCTGAAATGTGAGCAGTAGTATATCCAGAGCTATACATTCTGCAACATTAAGCTTGAAGAGTGGGGAGTATGTAACTAAATGTGGAGGTCTGCGTTACAGAGGTCTGCATCTCCTCTCAGATGCCTCTGCAGTCCATGGAGAGCTAGTCAGTGTAGCCTGGAATCTAGGACATGATTCATCTCATTTTACAGGCAAAATCAAATAAATCAACCCCTAGAAGCGTCTGTTTCTTCTCCACTGACTATAAAAGGAGCCTAACTAACTCAGTGGTGGATGTTGTTTCTGTAGGCATCTAAAATTAGGTGAGAGAGATTCCACTCAGAGTACGTGGTGCGAGGGCTGAAATGCCTATGATTAATGCCTAATTAGTGGTGCCTTTTTAAGCTCAAGTAAGAAAGTTGGTGTAATTTTAAGGCTGGAGAAATTATACCAGGATTAAAAATTATACCAGCATTAAAAAGTTACATGAACTTTATCCACATTTCTAATGTGTCCTGCTTATTGATCCAAGTGTTGAAATTAGCCCCTCTGGGACCTACAAGTTTGTTCCTATGAGTTTGTTACAATGACTCTGAAGTGTCTTTTGGAGTCTGTCTTGCCAGTGACAGCACCTCCATGCTCTATGGCCTGTAATTTGGTTTTGGAGATATCATTCCTCATGAAGTTTCTTCTAGTTTGGCAAGTGTGATGGTTTTGCAAGCAAGCAAGGTTGGTAGCTACGTGTGGTTATCTGTGGCTTACCATCTTTATGTACTACTTTTGTAATCTTCATCTCACTGACAAAATCTATTAGCAATGATCAATTCTTTCAGGGCATTAAATTAAAATTCAGTAGTAATAAAACTAATAATACAGGCTACAGTCAATATTAAGACACCATGAAAAACACCTATTAAATCAGTATTTTCTGTTTATACTTATTGATAAAGTGGCTTCTTATCCATCTAATTTATTGTAATGGTTTCTTCATTCTTCTCCATCATTAAAATATGTATGTAGTTCTGCATCAAATGTGTTATATCTAAAAAAGCTATGCCCTCGTCAATGAATTTTGTACTAAATAAAAAACACCTTACTGCTTTTACATATGGTGATTGTTCTGAATTAAGTTTTCTTTAGGTTTTTGTTTCTCAGTCCTGTAAAACATGGCTTTACTTTTTTTGTTGGGAATCAGTTTCACCTCACTGGCTCATAAATACCCTTGTCCTTTTATCCTTCAATACAAGCCCAACATCTTCAGTAAAGAGCTCTCTAACCAAAGTTTGAGATGTCTTTTACCCTGGTGGTCTGAGAAAATCTAGCTTTAAGAACTCATAAAAATCAGCTGATGTGAATTACTGTGTCCTTTTCTGCACAAGAACTGAAAAATCTGCCATTTCTGTTCAGTGGGGAATGAGAACTGTCGATCAGTAAGGTTCCTCTGTATTCTTCTGTTGCTTTCTTTATGTAAAATATCAGGAAACATGATTGTATAATTCATTTAATGTACTTTTATTAATGTGATATTACAAATAAACCAACTATAAAATTACAATAGCCTTCCTCATTTTTTTAATTACAATAAAAATAAAGAGCTTATACAAGTTTTGAAATCTTAACCTAGGCAGTTTTGTTTATGGCAGTCTTGGAAAGGATCCTGTTGGGTAAAGAGAGGGTTTGCTCTGTGTTCTGTTCTTGAATCTGTATAACCTTTTAAAAGTCTTATTAACAGGTGTCTAATATTTGTTGCTTTCCTTCTCCCAGATGCCTGCATTGCTGTTGAAATGCATGAAGTTACCTACAGCATGTCTCATTTTTACCTTTTTTCTGTCTCTTATCTCTCCTGCTTTTCAGTGTACACAATTCTGTCTAAGGTGCACTCTGATCGGAATGTATACCCTTCTGCTGGAGTTCTGTTTGTTCATGTTTTGGAGAGAGAATACTTTAAGGGGGAATTTCCTCCTTACCCAAAGCCTGGTATGAGATGCTAAGATCTTCCATATTATATGCAAATACAGAAAAAAAATTATTATAAAATAGTTGAAGTCTATTTTGCATACCTTGCATTTCAACATATAAGGTAAACAAGACAGGTTTTAGTTTCTATTGAAATATCTTCAAATGAAATAAAATGTATAGTCCTACACTTCTAAAATATTCTACTTTGTGATTGTTTGTGAAAAGATGCATATAATTGTGTATTGTGGAAAAAATGTACTTAATTTGGGCAGGTGTAGTAACACATATATATCTGATATTAAGAAGTGTTCCTTCACTTTTGCATTAAATATGAAATTGTGGAAATTTATTAATTATGTCTTTTAAAAATGTGACATCTGGTCACTGTTTCAGACATAGTATGTATCAGGCTATATGAAGGAGCAATTTGAAAGTATATAGTAAATATAAGACAAAATAGAAGATTAAATCAAATATGAGTCTTCATAATACTGTTTTCTTTCATTTTAAAAAATAGTCCTTTGGCTTCAGCCTTCTTCCTATATTTAATGTTGGTTTTACAGAAGGAGCTGTGATTTCCTGAGTATGGTTTTGCCATACACTAAAGCTAAAAGACTGGTCACCACAGGTTAGAATATGTGTAAGCAATCTGGTAGGGGTGGGAAGAGAGAGAGCATTCAGCCACACCTGCTTTTCAACAATGAAAAGGAGTAAATGTATCCAACTTATATAAATGACTATTTTCCTATAAGATTAGGAAAAACCTTTGTACAAACCATGTATTGAAGCAAAGCATGTTTCAATAATAAACTTTTGAATTGATTTGAGAGCGCTATTCACTTTAAAGAAAAAATAAGCTTCTGTTAGCATTGGTTAAATTTTGAGTAAACATGAGTAAACCCAAATGTTTTAAAAATTTCTTCTCTTTGTAAAATGGGTGTTTTTCCTGGCATGAATACCTGAGTCTTCATTTATGTCATAATAACTGGCAGAGTGAAGCTTGCCTCTGTTCCAGTTTTCTCTCAGTTTTGGCACATAGATGGAAGGAACTTGGAAATTTTACTAATGATGGATTGTCTTACAGCTGCAGCCTCTTGACATTTGTGTGATTCCGAGGCAATAGGAATCTGGTTCCAGTTCCTGTTGAAATTGCTGTTCCCACAGACAGTTGTGATTATGTCAGAAATTCACTGTGAGGTCAGGTGTTGCCGTGGTACTTTTATTTTTGTCTGCTGAGCTGGATCATTAGCATGGCCTACCTTGACGATGGAAGGGCAAACCAGAATGTCTCACGGGCTTTCAGAATTTTCCCCAAATCATTTGTGGTGCTGGGAATTAGTTTAGAGCAGAGTGCTACTAATGCCAGGTTGTGGGTTCAAGCTCTGTACGTATCATTCACTTAAGAGTTAGACTCCATGATCCTTGTGGGTCCTTTCCAACTAAGAATATTCTGTAATTCTGAACTCTGTGATTCTGACTGCAACAGATGGGATTACTAGGATATCCAGAGAGAATTGTGAAGGAAGATATGTTACACCCAAGTACTGGTTTGGTCTGGTTCTGGTTCATTTTAGTCAACCAGGTGTGTAAATGTGTACCTGAAGACTAGTTAGCCTTGGGCAACACATCTCAGTCTCTTTGTCCTTCTCTGGAGGAGATGAGAGCTGTTGATTGTTCACTGGGCTCAGTTTCTGCTCTCTGTGCCAGTCTGGCTGTTACCGTCTTTCATCATTTGTCCTACAATGCTGTTGCCCTCTCAAAGCCAAGTTGGAGCACAGGGCAGAGGTGTCTATGCAGGCTCAGAATGGATTTAACTTGAGTTCTGTGCCTCAGCTGGACACTGCCTTGGTCGTGAGGATTTGGTAGTGTTCAGGCCTGATTTCATTTACAAAAGCTAAAATAAACTGAAGTAAAATCCAGACATTTATAAGAGTATTAATAAGAACCACAAGAACCGATGTACTGGTTTGACTTGAGGGGCTTTTACAGATTTCAGCTGAACCACTGTATTTAGTAGTCATCAGTGGCTCCAGTTCACAGGAATGTCTGATCCTTTTTTGCATTAATTTGTTCTCTAAATTAAAAAGACTGCCAGGCTGTTGGTGCCAAAGACCTGTATGTGTATCTAATGCTAACAGAAGCTTTCAGGCATTATTGATTACACAATCATTCTTTACAGTACATTTTGTACCTGGATCCATCATTAAAAACATAAATAAAAGTAAGTTGGGAGGGGGAATTAAAGGACTGAAACCTTTGTGCTTTTGTCTGTAAGGAGGTTAGATGCTTCAATCTGGGGTGGAACTGAGCTCTAAAAGTTCAGACCCAGTAGAACATGAGCACTCAGCCAAGAATCTAGGAAGTACCTCCACATTGTATCTGCAGTTGGTTACACTTTCCAGGTATGAATTTCTTAATACCTGTAAGTGCTAAGTAATAGTTCACTTATTTCTGATGTGGTAAAGGTTATCAAATTTTAGTTGTTCTTCTTAGAAAGATTCAAAAAACAAGTGAAAGCAGAATAAGCCTTCCTAGTTGAAAAATTTAAATCAAAACATTTAGCATTTTCTTGTTTCTTATTCTAATATAATTTCTCTTATCTAGGTGAAATAAGTAATGATCCTATAACATTTAATACCAATTTAATGGGTTACCCTGACAGACCTGGATGGCTACGCTATATACAAAGGACACCATACAGTGATGGAGTGCTGTATGGCTCACCAACTGTAGAAAATGTGGGCAAGCCAACCATCATTGAGGTATTTGCTTTCAAAAGTTCAAAACTATGTATTTTGGTTTAGAGTGTAAGGTTCAAAACTGTCAACAAGTTCCCCCTTGATTTTGAATAGTTAATTACTATTCATATTGAAGTTTAATTCAAATACAGAGCAAAAACCCATTGTAAAACAACTGTACTTGAAGAACAACTTAATTGTAACTTCGTAACATTCAACCCAAGTATGGGTCAGACTTTTCCCCACTAGATGAAAGTGTTCAGTCAATAAGCAGTTGTGGGTTTGTTTTTTTTTTTTGCTTGTTCGTTTCTTTTTGTTTCGTTAGTTGGGTTTTTTGGTTTGATTGGTTTGGATTTTTTCAATTATTTTTCATCAAATATCCCTTTGTTCATTATTCATGTTTATTGGTAGGTTTTAGTTAGCACTTCTGTGAATTAAATTCTTATGTGTGTAACAATGACAAAACCGTGTTTTTGAGAGTTAGCTATTCAAATGTTTAAAACCACTAATTATTCATTGAGCAGCAATTCAAAAGGGAAAAGGGACAATATTTTCTACCATGCATTTCACAGACAGCAGACTGAATGAGACACTGTGTGGTTCACAGCGTTAAGAAATCTGCGCATTTACTTGCTCCAACCATTTTGCTGCTTCAGCAGTATATTTGTCTTAAACCCTTGATGAGTATTTTTTTTCTAAATTGCATTTGATGTAGTTTTTCTCCCTCAAGAATGACAGCTCTGAATGTTAAGTTATACTGCAGATAGTTTCACCCATGCTTAATTTTGTATACATGACTCTGTTTTGATTTCAGCAGGACTAATAACATCTGCTGATGTTATCTAATAACATGATCTAAATTGATCATGTGTGCAAGTTCTTGCAGGCTTAATTCTATGTAGAGAAAACCATTATTTGAAATTGCCAATTTTTAAATGGCATGTGCTTTTAGATTCTAGGATCTATATCAAGACTTCCATTCTAAGCATGACCCCAAGCCATATTTGAAGTAAATCTTGCCTAGTGTACAAATTAATTCCTTGCAATTCCAGTCTTAGGTGTGGCTTTTGAATTAATTTTGTGGTATGTGAGGAGGGCAGATGGCATTTGATCCTCTTCCTAGTGCCCTCTGAGAGGAGTGATTGCATATTCCTGGCCTGAATATGACTTCCATCATGTTATAATTCCTGAGGGGATGTCATGGAGGGGCCACTTAACTGGCGAAGACCTCATGATCAGGAGAGCCTAGCATTCTGCATAGCACTGAGAGCAGGTAACATTTTTGAGCTCAAGCCCCTTTGAAAGCTGTGCAAAGACATTTGTATTTGAATGAATATTCAGGATAGAGGCAATTTCTGCCATTTCTTGATGTGGTGTGTGGGCTACGCTGGCAGCTCCCACTGCTGGAGTACAGGCTCACAGTGGGTACTGACCTGCTCCTGTACAGAGCTTGTACAACCAGGGGATTTGATTTTCTGGCTGGTGGTTCAACTGCTGTTGAAGCAAGCCTTTGAAAACTTACCAGAATTAGGACTAGAGAAATCTCAGATTTATTTTCCGTTAATTTTATAATGAAATTGTAACATTAAACAAGATCTGATTGGGTTGGGTAAGCTTTTCCTTCTCCACTTAAACAAAGCTGCGGTAGATACAGCATTTTTCCTTTTCATTCAAATCCTTTAAAAGAAGTGCAACATCTGTTACTTTTATATATTTAATAGTCAGCATGTTACAGTGGTCTGTGGCTCTGCTGAGAAGGAATGTAGTTCTATCACTATTGTCACTCCTCTGCCTCTCCTTTGCTCTCGAAATGAGTGAACTGAAGTCTAAAATTAGAAAGAAAATTAGTCTTTTTCAGTTTGTTTCATGAAAGATTTATCACCTTGCAGGTATAAAAAAGGTAGAGAAGACAATACATAATTATACTGATATCCAGCCTCATTCTGTATTTCTTATGAATGAGCACTTAATCGTAGTACAACCTTGGAGTACAGTACCCCACTAAGAAGTAACCACTTGCATGCATTTCAGGTATCTTAGATATTTTAACTTTTAGATTAGTATCCTTGCATATTTTATTCATGAAGGTGTATGTTTCAAAAAATAAGAGTCACAAATGTTGCATCTACCTCCTAGTTTTCACTTCCCCTACACTTACAGATTCCAGGGTTTTTTTAAAAGACTTGCGTTGGAGCAGTATTTTGAATCTATTCATGGAGTGAGACTTCACTGAGACCAGAGCTAAAACTGAATAGTAGTCCCAAAGATGAGAACTCCTGGCATCCTAACACTTTATCATTTTAAAAACCTCTAAATTTTGTATTAGTGAATGAATAGTCATAGGTTTCAAAATAAGGAGGCAAAGTACTTAAAAACTGATAAGTATTTCCAAGTTATCGATTTAACCTGCACTGATGTTTCATTTATATAATTTTCTTTTTTGCATTGTTTTGTAATCTTGTCTTTTTCACTCTAGATCACTGCGTATAACCGGCGTACCTTTGAAACAGCAAGACACAATTTGATCATTAATATAATGTCAGCAGAAGGTATGCACAGAATATAGCTGTATTTTTAACTGAATCAGCAAAACCCTTTCATGGACTCCTACTTTTGAAGATAAATACTGTAAAATAGTTCTCTGGTGTTCAAACACAGGGGCACAGGGGAGAAGTAAGAGAAATTTTCATGCTTTAATTAATTTTGGTTTTTTAATCCAGATGATTTCTGTCACTCAGGACTGTTTTTCTTCACTCACAGTAAAATGCTTGCATCTTTGTTTTTCATTAAACTGCTTCTAATGCAAAATTTCCCTTGTCTTTTCAAAGGGACCTTACATGAAGGATTTCACGCTCCTTCTGCATCTTGTTTAGTTTTCTTAGTTCTATGTGTGCCTTATGCAATGAACAATTGTGTAGGCAGATTGAGTAAACAACAGGTTATGGCCTATATGAACATCTGGACCTTAAAATGAGTCCTCTTTATCACATTTACGTTCTGGAGTGTCATAAGTTGGAATCCGTTGTTGCTGCAGATTGGTTTGGACCACAAAATTAGCATGAATGTAATTATATTTGTTTAATGAAGTTTTACCAACCAAGACTCTTTTCCTCTAGTCTGCTTCTTCATCTCCCTGTTGTTTTATAAATAACTGAAGGTTTTCAGCTCAAGTAGCAGCTAACGGTACTCTCTGTTGAATTGAACATAATCACAGTAGGTTCAAAATGAGCTAATTCAGACACAAGATTTTTGGAAAGGTGTATCAATCTTAAAGTAGTATTACATTAGTCATTACTCCAGATATTTTGAAGATTTATTTTTGGATTTATTGGAGCCTTTGTTTAATGCAACACTCTTTTTCATTGCAAGTAGATTTTCCTTTACCATATCAAGCGGAATTCTTCATAAGGAATATGAATGTAGAAGAAATGTTAGCAAGTGAAGTTCTTGGTGACTTCCTCGGAGCAGTGAAAAATGTATGGCAGCCAGAACGCTTGAATGCTATAAACATTACTTCAGCCCTTGACAGGGGAGGGAGAGTTCCACTTCCAATTAATGACATGAAAGAGGGGTAAGCATGTGTCAGTATGATGTTTTTGCTTCACTTCTTTTTTGTTACTGAGAAGCCTAATATTTTTTCAAGTTTTCTAGAAACTTTGCAATTGCTGTTTTATGTTTTGGAATTAGATAGGAGAAGTTTACTCATGTTCTGAGCCTGAGTTATAGTATGAGTTTATTGTGTTATGTGCAACAGAGAACAATTCCTATATATTGATGTTATAATCCAAGGAATACTAATAAATTCCATTAATTACAAATGAGTTGGTAGTAAATATGGTTTTTTTGTAATCCCAGTTTTACTTCTGAGCAGTCCTTTGGCATGCTTTTTAACCATTCCCAATTCATTAAACTCAAAATTTTGAAGCAAGTTATGATAGAGCAGAGACTGCAGAGAAAGTTTGAATTCTGAGAGCAGTTAGCATGTAACTGTAATTTTTAGCTGTACTACTACTGAGTTAGTTATGTGATTCAAGAGCACTGTTGACTTTCTTCTGAAAGTCATAAGGTGTCTGGGGAGCTCAGGTTACTGAGTATAAACTGCTGGTGTGGACTGTTTCCAGTTGTGATTTGTAACCATAAATACTGTTCTGAACAGTATTTAACTGTAAACTAGTAAGGATTCAGTTTTTTCAAATATGGTTCTGGCAGTGTTTTTCTGTGGTGAAGATTCTAGTTATTCTTAGATCATTTTAGATATTTTGGAGTCAAATAGTATCTATGGAAGGGTTCAAAATATGAGATGTGTGCAGAAAATACTGGCTTTTTCAGAGCCCTTTTGTGTCTCTTGAGTTTTTGAGCACATTTAAAGAAGGAAAGTGACTTCTGTACTAGCCAGAGTAGTAGCAGAGTCACTTAATACAAATGGCTACACTTCAAATATTTAGTTAGATAATGCCTACAAGTGGCAACTGGGACCTAATTTCTGTTTCAGAATCCATTGGTACATTATAACCTGGTGCAGCAGACTGTATTTTACAGCAGTGTTCCATATACCTAAATATGACAATAGATAATACAATCAGTGTAGTAGCTCTTATTTTATGTATGGTAATGCTAAATCAAGTATTAGGTTACCTTCAGCTTTCAGTATTCTGAAGCAAATTTTATTGGCCGTACATAGCTGCAGTATGGAATCTTTCAGAAGAAGCTGTGGGTTAGCGTGTTCATATCTGTATTAGGTTTAGCAATAACTAGTCATTGTGAATTTGTTTTGAAAACATGGGAAGAAGCTAAAATATCTATTATAAGATTAAAGATTTCCTTAAAACAAAATGATGCTATTTTAATACAATTTTCAAAAATAGTACTGATTTACTTACCTGAGGAAGCCACACTTGGAGCTCTTTGACTTCGTAGAAGTTGGCACCACTGATGGTAATGAAACATTTACATTAACAAGCAAACCAGAATATATTGTAATAAGCAGCTAGGAAAGTCCTTTTGATTTCAGTATGTTCCTTGTATGCTCAAAGAGATAAAAGTATACTATGAAGGAAAATGATTTTAAAAAGTAATTTCAATCTTTAAATAATGGCTGAATGTTACTGTGTACAGTGATAATGTTCAGAAGAGTACCACATTGTCCTTTGGGGATTTGTGAGACATCCTGCTGTTCTGTCACTCCTCTCTTTTTGCAGTGTGTATGTGATGGTTGGGGCAGATGTTCCTTTCTCTTCGTGTTTACGAGAAGTGGAAAACCCACAAAATCAGCTGAGGTGCAGTCAAGAAATGGAGCCTGTAATAACCTGTGATAAAAAATTTCGTACTCAATTCCATATTGACTGGTGTAAAATTTCTCTGGTGAGTTATTTCATTATTGCATAAAAGTGATGTTTGTAGAAGTACAGGCAAGAGTTTTGCCAGTCTGGTCAGACAATGTTGCCAATTCCACTTCATTGTGACTGATATTTTTTTCCACCTGCTAGACACTCTTAGGATTGTGAAAGGATTTTGTTATGTAGGCTAAATTCTGTTAAGAGTTGAGCCCCAGTGAAACCACTGTATTTGTTTTCACTAGCAGTGAATTGTATAAATGGCCAGAGAACTCCAGGGCTCAAAAAACTAAAAGTAATGAGAGGTGCAGTTCATTAATTCAGAATGCTGATACTGCTGGTTACACTTCCCTAAAAAGTGTGTTCATACATATATGTTTTCTCAGATACTGATTCCACACTGACCAGTTAATACTACACTGTTAAAAATCTGTTCCTGAAAATTGTCTAAAACATATTTTCTGTTAAAGATTAAATAGAAAAAGGAATGAAAGTGATGGTGACTAATTAAATAATAAATATGAACATTTTTCTCAGTCAAATGCAAGAAAAATTATAACCAAACACTAGAGTATTTGCCATGAAAGGAGAATAATTCCCAGAGGCTTTTTAAAGTTGTTCTTTTTAGTCTTGATTAAGGAAAATATTAATACTTGATTAAGAAATAATACAGTATTGGAAGAGAATGTTGCAGATAAATCAGAACAGCGATGGTGAAGGTGTATAAAATACAGTTAGATGGTTGTTGAGCTGCTTCAGACATTACCCAGGAGGAAGCTGAAGGGGAGATACTAAACACTGGATGGAAAAAACTTACTGAGTATAAGGAAAGGTATTCATACACAAAATTGATTGGATAACTTCCAGTCTTTCTGCCTATACACTATAAATTAGGAAAGGTTTTTAGGAATGATGGAAAATATTTGTTTTAAAAGAATACCCAGATTATTTGCTTTTTATTGGCTTTCTGTTGAGAAATTGTAAAAGGCCCAAGTCTACACAGCAAAATACCTACTAGCACCTGAAAAATAGCAGAAGGCAGGTGGTCTTTGGTAAGAACAAACTATGTCAAGTCGTCCATTTCCTTCTACAAGGAAGAAGTAGAACCAAGGTGGAGCAACAAATGTCATTCCTTCTTCATAAGGTTTTTTGATATTGTCTCACGAGCAAGCTCAGGCACATGACCTAGATGAAGCTAGGAACTAGTGGAGAGCTGGTTGGTAGCCATAATCATAGTGGAATTAATAATAATTCCTGGCTATTCCTCATTGATAGCTGGATGATGGGATGTGCTTATTAAATTAAATTTGAAGTTCCCCATGAAAATGAAAGGATCTGCAGGTGCATTGAAGGACATGATAGAATTCAGAAAGGTCTTGAGAAATTGGAGAAACAGTCTTGGACAACAGGATGAATTTTAAAAGAAGCAGCAGAGGGATAGTGCACTAATGCAAGAACAGTCAGCAGTGCCCATGCAGAAGGAAAAGAAGCTGGTTAGGAGTACTTCTTCAGAAAAAAATGCCTGATAGTGGCAGTGGTTCATAAACTAATCATGAAGCAGCATTGTCATGCTGGTTTGAGAAAAGCAGAGATCATCCTGGGGTATGTAACAGGAACAGGCTTTCAGAGAAGTGTTATTTTCTGCAGCAGCTGTAACACACCCTTCTGGAATTCAGCACTTGTTTTGGCAGTGTGCCACAGTAACTGAATTTAAACTGTCTTAGGGGTGTTTCCTGTTGCCAGCAGCATTTCTGCTGTAACCTGCTTCATCAAAGGGAAAAGGGAGCCAAGCTTCCCTCTATCTAATCACATCTGCTTTTCACAAGGCAAGATGAGAGACAGGAATTCTCCCCAGATCTATGGGCTGGGAGGGAGTGGAGCTCTGTTTCCCATATCCACAATTTAAACAAGTGATAAAAAATAGAGCCATCATATCCTCATCCTCACACTATTTATGAGGTGGTGTTGACAGCACCCAGGCAAAGAGCTGATTTAAGTTTGGGAGTCCCACGTTCTGCAGGGATGGGCAATGTAGTAAATGCTCCACTTGAAGCTGCTCTCTGACAGCTTGTTCTCATACAGTGTAAGGACCTCTCTCAGTCACATCAATAGGTAAATTTTCTTTGTGCGTTGTTAGGGTCTGAGATTCAGCTAAGCAGCCAGGTAGAATTCAGTGTAGCTAACATAAAAGATACTCTGGAATTAATTAGCAGAGAATATATCAATTAATTTTTGTTTAACAAACACTTAAATATACGTGTGTGTGCATGCGCATTTGAGGCTCAGCAGGATTTCTGTAATTTCATAAAAATCTCTTCACTCATTGCCTAAGCAGTAATACAGCATTTTATGACTTGAAGTGTATTTGTATTAATGACCTGGAGATTAATGATCTTAAAGTTAGCACTGATAAAATTTGACAGTAACATCTGACTGAAGATAACAAAAAAATGGATGCAGAAAATTAAGTCATCTGAGAATGGCAGTCAAAAGCAATAGGAAATTTAGCAGCAAAACAGGTTGGTATTTCTAGGATCGTTGGGTACAGACACACACACACGCAAAAATTGTGACCAGGAATGCAGCTTTTGGAGGTTAATTTAATTTGTGTGAGGGAGACAATGAGCTGTACTCAGCAGCTCAGTTGATGGCTCTTGATTTTTTGAGCACTGGATGTAAAGCATGATATGAAGGAGAGGGAAGAGGAAGAACGTTGCAGGTATGTGACTGGTTTTCCCACCTTTATACAAGTGAGGACAGTATTGTTATTTAAGAAGACTAGTAAGAAATTGATTAGTTAATCAAAAAGAAATCAGAATCCGTTAATTATTTTGCACTAAAGATGTTTACTGAATTTGTACTCAAATACTGTTTGTGTGAGATATGCCAACAATTAATCTCTAAAAGATATGGTTTCTCTGTTAGGCACAAATGGGAGTTACTTATCACACTGATCAGAAGCTTCATAAAATGTAAGCTTCTATTATTTAAAAAAAAAGTGGTTGGATTAAATTGTATAGAATTTGTAAAATGTGTACTATGGATCTTTTTATATGTTATGGTTAGTTAAATAGCTGCCTGTTTTTACATTCTGTTACTTTGTTATTTAATTGTCTTTTTTTTCTTCTTCTTCTTTTCTTTTCCTGGGTATTAGGTTGACAATACAAAACAAGTTTCCACCTTTCAGGAAGTGATTCGTGGAGAGGGAATATTACCTGATGGTGGAGAATACAAGCCACCTTCTGATACACTGAAAAGCAGAGACTATTACTCGGATTTCCTAATTACACTGGCAGTGCCCTCGGCAATAGCACTGGTGCTTTTTCTAATACTTGCCTATATCATGTGCTGCCGACGGGAAGGAGTGTGAGTACTTTAACATGCTAATAAGTAACTCTTGATTTTTCCAAGATTATAATGCATAGAAGGTTATTTGTTAGAATATCTCCATTCAGTTCATTATAAACATTTAAAACAGGCCAAAAGGTATCTGCTTGTAATACTGAACTATTTTGCACTTAAGCACATGCACTAATTTCCAAGCAAGTGAATGTAGGGCGTTTAGTTGTTCTAGAAAGCATTAAAATACTCAACATATGCACAAAACTCTCCAAAATCTCCACATGTGCACAGCTCTCCAAAATGCCCCCAGCAAATAAAATATTAATAAAGAATCATTGGTTCAGGAGAATATGAAGTAATTTCTAAAAGGCTAACTTTCATAACATAAACCTGGTTGAGGAGATTAACTGAATTTAGACACACTATCAAAGAAAAACACATAAAAGGAAAGCAGCAAGTAACGTGATTTCTGCCATTTCTTACACAAACTACAAATTCATTTTGTCACAGTATTTATTTTAGCCAGAAGCTTGTTCTTTAACCTGCATTTTTCATTTCCCTGTGTGTGTGTCTGTGTGTGTCACCACTATCACATCTCTCTACGTGCGTTCATCAAGGCCTCATCATAAACCCCGTTGCAAATGCTGCCAAGTTGCGTTTAGCAATAACCTTGTCAGCATTTCTACATCATGTACTGTTTTCATCATCAGATAGATTAATGTTCCAACTATCAATGCTATTATTTAATTCATAAATTTTGTTTTGTTTTTAGGGAAAAGAGAAACATGCAAACACCAGAGTAAGTGTCTTCTTTCCTGTTATTTTTCTTTTACCATTTAATTTTCATTCTCAGTAGCTTGTCATGCTTCATACATATGTGTCATAATCTTCTTTCATTCTCTCTAATTCATGGTTTAATTCATAAATGTGAAAGCTGCTTTTAAATCAGAGTCTTGGCAAGGATAGAAGACCAGAATAAAAAGGGTTTGAAATTAAAGACTGTCAATTCAAAATAAAATAGTGCTGTTAGAATAAATATGTTAATATGCAATTAATAGTCCTGGTTATTGGACTTTTCAGCCTGTCTCTTAAAGGCAGTGAACAGGAAAAGAAATATCCTGGAAGGTATCCAGTGCCTGTAACATGGAGTGTTTTAAAATTAATTTACAAGCTTTTATGAATCTACCACAAGAATAAGGACTTAACCAAACCTTTTAACTGCAGCAAATAAATGGAACATCAGCCACAGACTGCTCAGTGTTGAATCCTATGAAAAATACCTATTCAGACAGAAAAATCTAATGGAATAATTACTGCCTTAAAAAATTAAATAAATCAAATATTTATTAATTTAACTATGTGAAGGTTGTAATTGTTGCACTGTAGTCTGTAGCGTGCATCAAATTCTTTGTACTATAATAAGAATAATTGCAAAATTCTCTCTGTTTTGATAGAGCACTTAAAGTATGTATTCACTATTTTATTTCCTTCTGACACAGCATCCAGTTGGTGCACCACAGTGCTATACAGAAATCAACCAAAGAGCTTCGTGACATGTCCAAGAACAGAGAGATCGCGTGGCCGCTCTCCACGCTGCCCGTGTTCCACCCGGTGACGGGCGAGATCGTCCCGCCCCTGCACACCGACAGCTATGACAACACCAGCATGCCTCTGATGCAGACACAGCAGTAAGTGTTCACACTCACTTCTGGTTCCTAGTGCTCACTGTGCTGCATGACTTAACGGTAGATTCCAGTGCTTGTCCTCCGAAATGTGTTCATTGTGGGAGGATTCAGTAATGACTCTCTAGTTCAAGATTGCTCTGATGTTTCATTTCCAGCAGGACGAAAGGCCTTCTGTTACAAGATTAAATGGCTGGCTTTCAGTCTGCAGGCTTGCAAGAGGCTTGGCATGGAACAGTTAGATTTCTGAGTGTTTTGGAGAAAAACTACTTTTGACAGAGGAATCAATTAAAACTGTTCTATTTTAGACAACCTGTCTCTTTGGGGTTCTGGTATAAAACTACCACCAGGTTGGTGGTAATTTTATATCAGAAAATCCAGACTTTTAAGTGGTTAGTCATGTACATGTCACACATGGTTTGTGTTTGAAATGTTGACATTGAACAAAACATACTCCATTACACAGATAGTAAGTTCAGACTTGCCAAGAAAAACACGTATAGCTCTCTCCTGTTTCCATTGTTGCCCCTCTGTTTCCAAGATAGAAACCATAAAAATAATTAATTCCTGTTCCTTAGAGTTCATTTATCAGTAACTTAGTGAAACTAGTGAGGCAGACCCAATGCTTTGCACATGTTTTAATTCAGACAAGTCCATAGAGCTGTAGCAAAGAGGCATTTCTGGAAAGGTTTGGTTGAGGTGCCTGGGGCTAAGCAGATCTGAGGCAGTGGTCTCAGAAGTGACTGACGTTTTCCAGTGCTGTGCTGTAACACCAGCTCCAGCTGCTACCTCCTCCACAGGCACTGGTACTGGTCCCTTGCCAGCTCTAACTCAGCCCTAATTTACACATGCTTGTCCTAAATTCCCTTCACAGTGTAGATCCATGCTGCAGGAGTGTTTTCTTCTCTCTGTCCAGAAGCTGAATTCTTCAGAAAGGATAGCTATATAAATTATTTCTTGTACAGGTGCTACAAAGTGCTCTGCCCCATCTGTTACAGCTTCTTCTTTATTCAGAATAGCAGTTTTTATGGCTGGGGTGCGAAATCCTGTACCAAAGGCTTTTTTGAGTTGTACACAGGGTATTTATTTGCTTCGCCTACATTGCGACACTTAATTCCTTTCTGTAAAAACACCTCTCTCTGGCAGCTGTTAAAATAGACACTTAAGCAGGGCACAAAAATGCAACTTTGCCTTGATAAGTGAACTGGTCTGACATGTAGAAGTGGCTGACTGTTCATTCATTCCCCAGCCAACAACTACATTGCAAATGCTGTCACCTTCGCTGTATTCATGGAATATTGAATATTCACTTAGAGAAACCAAACTTTGCTGAACTTCAGAAACCCATGGTGACTCTCATTGCCTCTGGCATTTCACCAAGTCTGAGCCTTTGAATGTAGCTGACAAGTGAAATATAAGAACTACTTTAATACTAATTGTCTTATTTCATGGTCTTGGCTAATTTTTGGACATATGTATTTGCATAGTGAAAAAAAGGTTACTGCTTCATAAGCAAAAGAAATGAAGTGTAAATACTGAGCTTTCATCATAATACACTTCAGACTTTGTATGGAAGCATTAAAGATATTAAATGGTTTTTTATAGGAACCTGCCACATCAGACTCAGATTCCACAGCAGCAGAGTGCAGGTCAGTACTCAGAAAATACTGTAATTATTAAGTGACCAGTGGAGAAAACTAGGCAAAATGTATACAGTCTGTGGACAGTGGAAATAATTTTCAAATAAAGTATTACAGAATTGTCACTCTAGAAATGTTTTTGATACATCAGTGAAAATTTTGGCATGGGATTGATTAAACAAGGAAGAAATGCTATGTTATTCTGCATGAGAAGCTGGAATTTGGTTCAGCTAACTTAGAAACCTCATATAAATAATTTTCTGTTACATGAAGCTACAGCCATATTCCCAAATGCAGTTACATGGTTTGGATTTTGACACTTGATAGGAAATCGAAATTTCTAATTTCCACCAATATTAGTTAAGCTTTGAAGAAGGAGCTCTTATTGCAGTTACTAGACTTAAAGTGTTGATGCTGGGGAATCTGTGGTGAGGCACATCCATGCTTCAGGTTTCCCGTGTCATAGTCATCACTTTTATATCATTCTCACAAATGCTCATGTACTTATTGAGGTCAGGAATGACCCATCAGACTGTGGACTAAGGCTGACTGTCCTCTCTATTTAGCATCTCAGGTCTGAGAAAAACCTGCAGCCATAGCCATGTGTCAAGGGGGTAAGGACCACAGAGGGTAGAGTGGTCTCTAAAAGTAGAGGCCAAGTGTAATTTTTAAATATTCAAAGAGATTCATTCAAATATCTCTAGAGAGATACATGTTTTGAACATAATAGGGGAACTACCGCTCCAAGCAGAAGATTTGTTTTAACTTAGGAGTTACATAAGCAACTCTTTCTTTTCACTGAAAATTCTTCTTCTTCATTACTGCTTTCGGGGATTAAAGGAGAATTTCGTATGACAACATTTCAAAGATTTGAGGCAAGTATATAATAGATGTTTCTCTCCATATGGGTTTTGTTATGTGGAAATTAAAAACACAGGTATAAAAAGTCTGACAGCAGTGCTTTGCCATTTGTGTTCTTCATTGTACATATGCTGGAAATGGTGGATGACCCTGACAGTCAAAGCCTTGATCCAGAGCCTCTGGCACTGGTTTGGGTTGACATTTAGCACAGCTTTTCTCACTCACACTGTTTAAAGGCAGAATAAAAGTGTTTCACAGTACTGCTCTTCTGCTATGACTGTTTCATTTCAAGAATTCCAGTCTGTCTTGCAGCAAATAAGATGCAAAATCACCTAGTAATACTGTACAGTGACAGCAGTGAAGCATTTTTGCAAAGATATGAAATATAAGCTAGCATGGGTCTGTCACTTTTGAGTCGCACTGCCCTAAAATTAGATCTTAAAAATTCTCCTGTGTCTGTAGTTTCTGCAGTACATTATTTTTGTAGAATGCAACTGTTCTTTCATATTCATCACAGATGCTGCCTGTGACAAGCTCTCAGAAATCCAGGGGGGCAGGTGGTGGAATGTATTTGGGACAGAGGGTGTTTCCTCCTCTTCCCTTGGTTTATAATGACACCTTGCTTTGTAGCTCAGATGTGCAGGTGACCCTGCAAAGACTTGATGGCATGTGCTTTTTGCAGCTTTTCTGAAAGGGTATCCACAACGCCTGTTGCCAGAATGTTAGATTTTTAGAAAGTTATGATTTAAAACAAAATTCAGGCACTACTAATGGTTTTTTAGTAGTATGAGTACAAATGTAGCAATTGCTTTTACTGATCTGTTAAAGTAAGAAAATTACAGAAATAGAAGATCTAAGACAAAAAAACCTATGGAATGAGACATTAATTGTTAAATTTTATTCCTTTCATATAGAAAACTAACAGTAATATACTCAAGGAATTTAACATACTAACTGTCACAGCTGTGAATAAGAAATTTCTATTCTAAATCTTCAGTAGACCATATTTAGTAATTTGAGGAGCAGACCAGGGATAATAACTGTTGTCCACTTCGGGAACTATCTGAATCCCCAGTAAGGAATAGTTTTATTTTAACCTCATATAAAAAGGCAGACTTAATGGCTGACATAATGCTTGACTATTTCACAGTTAAAAGTTAATTGGGAAAGAATTATGTGAGAGATGACCACTCACATCTAATGTTTATTACACTGATGAAAATTGCTACTGGTCTCCAATATGAAGAGATACATTAGGTTTTATAGTTGTCTCTCTGTCAATAGGCAGAATTCACAAGGACCGTTTAAGGTGCTTAGATGAAAAAGCTTATAGGGTATTCCTGTAATGTGAAAGACTAAATATTGCATGTACACCGTGTACCACATTCTCTGTTTTGTGCCTCAGCCTCCCTATGAAGTCTGTTAGATCCCAAATAGAAAGATAAATTCCCAGTTAAACAATCTTTTCCCAGCCCTCTCCCGTCCCAGAAGAATGCTTTGTCATGTATATGGTCATCTTTTGATCCAGGTTATACTTGTAATGTTTCTCCAATGTGGTTGTTGATAAAGAAATAATAAATACTGTTTTTGTGCTGTGCTCATTCTTGACAGTTCAGTACTGTTGAAGCGTCATATGCTACTGATGGACTATATAAATTCTCATCTATTTGCAGGTAAATGGTATTCCTGAGGAAAGAAAACTAACAGAAGCAATGAATTTGTAATCAAAGAAGGCAGCAAATTGTCTCACTTCCTTATTTGTTCTGGCTGATGCATGAGTTTTTCTGGTGTATATTGTGCATGCCCACAGTATTATGATGCTTTCAGTGCCAGGAGTACAATCACTTCCATATAACTGATGTACTGTATCCTTTTGTACTTTGGACATTTTTGACAATTTGTAAACACGGATAACTTTTTATATTTGTTACATTCAGAAAGTAATCTTTAATGTATATATACATATATATATATGTATGTGTGTGTATATATATATGTATGTGTATATATATATGTATATATATATGTATTAATAAATATCAAGCTTTATTCTGTCTTGTGATCTCTCCTGAAAGTTTTAACAGGGAAATCAAAACTTCAGAGATTCAAAGGATTTCAGTCTGTTAATGGGATGATATAATTGCCTAACATCTGCACAGGAAAAGCAGTAGTGTACAACCATGAAAACCTGTGTAACATGATGAGGCTCAGAAATAGTATTGCACATATATTGTGTATTAATTTTTTTAGAGATAACCAAATATAAATGAGCAAAGTTATTTTTGAAAAATAAATAAAGAAGTAACCCCCCAGAGAAAATAACTAAAACTACTCATGATAAAAATTTGATTTCTGTTCTTTTACCAGATATTTATGCTATTTCAAAACTTGTAAGCAATAAAGCATTTAAAATCTGTCCATTCATTCATCTCATTATGTTAGAAGAAACTGTTACAAACTATTGTAGGCAAAAAATTAATGTCTTCAAATTAGCGAAGGTTTAACTTGGTACAGTATACGTGGACTAACTCTTTAAAAACACTCTTTAAATTTTTTTGTGATATTCCCAATAAACAGCCCCAATGATGTTTATTTTTTAATTTTTATATCCTCCACAATTTTTTCTTTTTGGAGTGCAAACTGTTGTGGGAGAATTAAGTATCCGGTAAGCCAGGGATTATATTTTCACATTTTAAAAAGGACTTAACTAAAGGCATACTTTGCTGGGAGGTGGTTTCTTTAAGAGGAATTTGTCCATGCAGCTGACAGCTTAGTAATATATGGACTTTGCTAAAAGGATCTGAACTGGGGTTTCCATATTTTTTGCTAGACATCTATAATTCATCTATTGACACTTTTCACCAGATTTTAAATGAATTTCTGATACTTCTTTAAATCTTCAAATTTAAGGACATTGCACAGGACTTCAGGGTCTGCAGCTGCAATAGCTGACACCAGGAATTCTTGGGGTCTTACCTCAAAGCATGGTATTGTTTTAAGCTGACACTTACGCTTTGTCTTTTTTTCTGTAATATTTTCTCTTTCAGAAGCTGTATGCTCATCAGGACATTGCATTGTAAGCAGAAAACTGCGTCTGCTTTAAAATTGCTAAGTGCTGGCTACATTTTCTTAGCTGAGGTTCCTGAAGTCTCTGCTAAGAGAAATTTGAGTAATTTTGGAATTTAAGACTGAGGATAAAAAGGAATCTGTAAAATGAGGTCATTTTGTAAAAAGACCAAAATAGTTGCTTTTGTTTTTGTGGGTTTTGGTTTGTTTGTCTTTGTTTTTCTCTTTTTACAGTTATGACCCAGTTCTGTCAAAACACAGAACCTTAATTTACGTTTATTTTTAAGCATCAGTGATGTGTTTGTAGGCTCAGACCTGAATGCAAGATCTCAGCAGATAGAACAAGTCTTGAGCTGCTTTTTAGACTAATTTTGAGCACCAACTATGATAACTATGGCAGCAAAGTACATAAGCAGTGCTCAGTATGTGGTACCTACTTGTATATTGTCAGACCTGCAGTATCAGTTGACAAAGCTGCTCTGCATGCTCAGCACGGGCCACAGGACGTGGCAGCAAATCCTGCTGCTGGATAGACCAGGAGAGGTAGCTCAAGTTACAGGCATTCAAGTTGAGAAGTTAAAGGCAGTTCCTGAAACAGGTGGAATAAAGAGCCATTCACTTTCCAAGTGGCATCCATCATGCCTTCCTACCTCATCCAAAAGATACCAGGGAAGAGACTTCACCATTCAATCAGCCTCCTCAGAGACACCCCCCAGCAGCTTGGATGGTTATCACTGAAAAGCAAATCACAAAACTGCACACTGAGGTTTATAGTAAATTAAACATTTTCATCTCTTACCCAAGCTGTAAAAAAATTCAAGTACAATCAGCATTTTGCTTCTATTAGATTATATTTATACTACTGTTTTCAAATGTATCAGCTGTCAGTGTTTTGAAACCAAAATGAATGGAATGGATTTTAAATAATGATTTTTAATGCAACGTAAGATTAAACTTTGTAAATAGTTCTGGGTGTGGATCATAGTAATTTCTGATAACTGCAGGATGACATGACAATCAGTGGATCTACCAGTAGAGCTGCTCCGACCTTATTTGTATTAATGTAACAGTGCCAATATATTTAAGGAAATAAACTGTTACATATATGCATAAAGAATCAGTTTGTAGCAGTGGAGGCTCCACCTATTTTGCAAAGAATCTAATTATGTAAGTCACTCGAGTATTAAGAATACCTGAGCTATTTTATGATCAAAATCTTCATTTATCCGAGGTAAGTTTAATAACAAATTATTTATTTTTACTTATTAAAACAATTACTTTGAAAGCATAGATTTATAAAGCTGGTTAAAGACACTTAATGGCTAAATTATTAGTAATAATTACAACAGTAAATTCACAGCCTCTTTTAACACTATATGATGGCAATATGAATTGATATTGTATTAAGTTGAGACCAAATTAAACAAAGCCCTACACATCTCTTTGTACATACATGAAATGTATAATCTAATAAAATGGAAAACACAAAGTAGTGAAGTTGTTGCCTGATTAATTTACAGAAGGGTGCCTGAACAGCATTGTTACAGCTTTTAATGTTCCAGCCACAATACTGTATGGTTGGGTCTGAGAGCTGGGGTGGAGCTAATGGTGCAGGGTTTGTTTAACTAAATAGATGTCCTAACTGGAAAGGAGGGAGAGGATTTGCAGCACTTAGTATCTAATGTGGCACCTGAACTATGTATCTCCCTGATTATAAAATCAGGAGCTTTGGGGATCACAGAATGACAGAATATGCTGAGTTGGGAAGGGACTCATCAAGATCATCAAGTCCAACTCCCAGCCCTGCACAGGACCATCTCCAAGGGTCACACCATGTGCCTGAAAGCATTGTCCAAACACCTCTTGGACTCTGGCAGCTTTAGTACTGTGACCACTTCCCTGGGGAGCCTGTTCAGCCACCCTCTGGGTAAAGAACCTTTTCCTGATATCCAACCTGAACCTCCTGACACAACTTTAGGCCATTTCCTTGTGCCTTGTCATTGTTCACAAGATTAAAGAAATTGGTATTTCCTTTGTTTAAGGAGCCCCTTCTACCGAGAGCGGGATTTAAGTAGCTCAAGTAGAATCTAAATTCTGTAACTCGAGCAAGTGTTAAAGATGGGCTCGGTTTCTTGATGTTGCCAGACCAAAGAAAAGCCGAGTCAGTTCCTCTGCTTTCCTGCAGAGCTCTCCTGCAGAGTTCCTGGCAGGGAAAAGTATCCAATGGCTCTGCTATGGAGATTTGCTGAGAGCTCCTGAGCTCTGGGCTGGCTTTGGCTACTGGAGCTGTAATTTCATCAGAGCAGGGACAGTGTGATTTACTGCAGAGCAATCTTCCTGCATTGCATCTGCCTTAGTTTGTGATACAGTGAACTGCAGCGCAGCTAGAGACAAGCAATAGAGTTTTTACTTAAATGATGCTGCTCCCATTACAAAAATAAGCATCCACAGCACATTTATTTAATGTTTAAATTACTTCATATTTTTACATAACCTGAAAAGAAAATATATTTATCTCACATACAGTAATAGTAAACAAGTGCATTATTTCAAACATTAAAAATAAATCTTTTAACCAAGTCTGTACAACAGATAAATAGAGTTATATCTACAATAGTTATGTTGTGAAGAACAAAACGAAGATTATCCCTCAAGCTCACAGTTCCCTGTTGCTCATAATACTGGCAATAGATGAAGGCTATGCTTGGACACCCACTATGGTGTCCACCTACACCCTGTCCTTCAGTCACTCAAATGTATTGATCAATGAGGTTGAATTCCCAAGCATTGGAAGTAATATGCACACAGAACAAACAGCTGAGCATCCAGTATCTTGAAAAAACTGACAGGCTTAGTAAAACTGCTGAATTTGGGGGAAGTGAATGATTTTTTTTTGTTGTTTTTCTATGATGAATAACTGGCCATTCTTGAAAAGAAACTGTTCTCCACCACACACAAAAAAAGTAAAAATTGAAGTAATTATTTTCATAAATTTGTTTTGCATTCATTCATGGCTGCAAGATTGAATTCAATGTTTTACTTGGGATAAGAACAAAAACTTGACAGTAAATATGGTACAAATTAGGATTCATGTTGTTTGTAATCATACATAATTGCACATATGCTTGGAAAATAATATTGCGCTCATGTTTTTGACTGCTAACAAATAATCAGAAGAAAAATAAAATGAAAAAGCAACTAGAGGTCAAACTAGTACTTAACCAAACCCACAACCAACCAAGAAATGTCCATAACTTCACTGATAAGTAGAATGTAAACAACAGCTTGTCACTGCCACACTGAAGGACTATTTCTTTCCATTACAGGGTTTTTGCTAAAGGAAAAGTTAGTAAGAAAGATTGGGCACTGCTGAAAAGGATGGGGAAAAAAGTTTTCTCCAAACAGCTCCAGTCTCATTTCACTTGTAATTCTGAGACTCAACCATCTGCACGCAACAAAATTGACCGCTCAATCCCTCCTCCTCATGATACCAACAGACTGACTTGAATCCTCTTAAATAAAAATGCTATTACAGCATAAAATATGGCACCAGTTCCCTAATCAGACCTAATTCAAGGTCACCTACAAATGCAGGGAGAGGGTCAAAGATCACCATTCCTCTAGGATCTTACAGAGTGGATATGATGGGATTCCATTGGACTGAAAAAGGCTGGAGGGTCGTCAAAAAATTTCCCATCTTGAACTGAGTCTCTGAAAACTATTCATTTGTTTGTTCACTGGGATTGTACACAGAACTGCATAGTTAAATGAATTAGTGAAAAAATTATGAAAAAACAAACCATTTTTGGAAGAAAACCCAAATTCTCTTTATAAAAAAATTCTGTCTCAGAATTCACCAGATTTGCTGAACGCATCCTAAGTTTCTAAAAAACCCCTCATAAAATACTATGCAAACTTGTATATAATCTTCAATCACTGAATTGATGATTACTTTTTACTTCCACATATAAAGGGTTTCATATAACACGTATTACTATTTCCACCCCAAACACTCATTTCTAACCAGCAAATTGCCGTTTTGTTCAGAGCAGTGCCCCGGTCTCACTGCCTCAGCTGCGGGCAGCGCTTCCGGAGGCTCCCGCCTGTGCCGGGCGGGAGCTCTCGGCTGTGCCGGGTGCGCTCCGCGCCGCGTGTGCCCGAACAGCCCTCGCCACGGGCTCGCTCAGTGCTGCCTGAATCCCGCCGTGTGCCCATGATACTGCACCGCTTCGTGTCTCGTTTCAACAGATATGTAAACAGCAACAAACATCCAGTAGAAAAGACTCATTTTCACATGCAATTCTGTACAGTGCACTCTTGTTTCTCAGATTATTTGAGAAGGCTATTTCCACACAAATTATGTACATTTCCACTATATACATTTTCCACACGCTTAATTTAAATGTCTTCTTGTACCTCCAGTTGAGAATTTTTGTTCAGGCAGACACAAAGTAAACCTGAAGAAAGTTTGCAAGTTAATGCCTTGACTGATCTTGCATTGCTGAGAAGAAGTGTAGTCCAGAAAAAAATCCAGCTATACATAGCAACCTTTTCAGCAGAGTTGAGTTATCTTTAGGAACCACAATCTGTGCTAGATCATTAGTGATCTGAGAAATCTCATGTGCCACGCACACAAATATGAAAGTGCTGACAAGAACGTTAAACATTGGATATCCAGGAATGAGCACCAAGATCCCCTTTGTGTCTGCTGCCAGCCAAATATGGTATTGGCAAATGAAAAGCTAAAAGAAAAAAAAAAAAGTGTTTAACAGTACTAATATATGTAAATATTTTTACTTACCAAAAACCATATAATTATTACTATTGCATCAACTGACACACTTCTGCTTAAGTTAGAAGCTGTTTTCCACATGTGTTTGCTACAAAACAAAACCATGAGCTTGTTAAATCACACAGTGAAATGGGTTTGCTTGCTCCTTAACCAAATACAGCTCAGGGGAGCATTGGATACATTCCATCAGAGCAGGGAACAATCTGCCTCCCTCAGTTACTGTCTCTCTGGTGAGGGTCTGAACTGACGTGCCTGCAAATAAGAGAGAACGCTTCACCTGCTGATGAATGCACAGCTCCCTGGGGCTGATCAGCACCTAAAGCCCACCAGGACTTGGAAGAGTGAAATGTGATTCTTTAAAGTACCCACAAAATCCTGTTCTTCATATACACTGTATCGCAATGGGTTTCTCCTAGAAATATATTCTAGTAATACAATAAAATGACACATTTAATATCACTAAACAGTAAATAAAATGGGAAGCAAGATAATTCCTACTGTTTCAAAATATATGCTCAATGGAACAGGTAACACTTGCATTAAGAAGGGGTTTATTTGTAATGGTACATTGCTTTATTAGTCACAAAAAGCTTTCTAGGACAAACACATTTATAAGTGTACTTACACTAGGTAAATATAATTGTAAATTCTTCAACTGGCCTAAATTTTTATCTTCTAACTGCATACGCCTCAGAGCATACTCCAGCATTTAATCCCCACTCTCACAACCTTAAATCACCCCATCCCCTAAAACAGCACAAGAATTAAGTTTGGTACTGTGAGACTGTTATTTCAGTCATGATTTTTAAGTGCAACAAAAGCTATAATGCTAAAAGAGGTCAAACATGACAGCATGGTATTAGTATGCCAACAAGTGTTTTCTCTATGTGTTATAGTCCGATCTAGACAAAAACTCCACCTTACATTTTTTTTTAATTCACTGTATTTCTGGTCATTCTACTTACCTCTAAAGAAATTTTGCCAAACCAGGCGAAGAATGAGCTATACACAGATCGGACATATCCAGGAATGTTCCTGATGAGGATGAAAGCTAAAATCTTGTTGTTTTGGGTTTTTTTTAAAGGAAAAAGGTAAAACAAAGAAAGTGACTGTGGATGACAAGCCAAACAGACACATAAATGTGTATCTATTTGCACTCTACTCAGTGAAGTACATCATGCATTAAAATTTCTATAAAGCTAATAAAAATATAAACCAAACAAAAATCCATGCAGTTTATACTTAAGAAAGTATTATTTTATTGAAACTAAAAATATTGTACACACATTCTTACAGCTTAGCAGGTCACATTTACATCTCCAGTAGAATCATGGCTTTGATGCTGAAAGGTGTTACTATATGCTTCCTAGGCATGGTCACAAAACATGTTACACCATGCCAGCCCAAAATGAAGGTGGCCACAAATCTGAGTTAACTCTCAATTTTTAAAGAGAGGGTGTCAAGATGGACAAAATAATATTAAAAAATTAAGTCCCTCTTGCTGGCCCTCAAGAGAGCAGGACAAATTAATGAGAAAAGAATCAGGGCACAGAATGAGACAGCTAGGGTATAGTGGGGCAGGGGACGCAGCAAGAGGAACATCTAAATTTAAGAAAACCGCATGCATGGCTCTCTGGCCCACCTCCTCTTTGCCTGGAAGTGACTACAGGGTCCCATAGGTTGCTTCCTACACTAATACCTCCCAAACACTCCTGCTTTTCTACATCTTTCTTCTCTTCTACACCTTTCTTCTTTTCCACTGCTATGCAGTAGTCAGAAGTTGGGTTTGGACTTAAATGGTGCATATGAAACCCACACTAAGGACATCCAGATAAATCAAACCCACAATCACAGTGTGGTTTTCATTGCCTTAAAGCAATTTCAGTGCTTAAAGGCAATGAAAAACTGACTAATGTTGTTAAACTCTTTTTCACTTTCAGACCTGGGAATGAAGCTCAATATCTGACATTCCATGCAAAAGCACAAATATATTTAAAAAAAATTTTAAAAAAGCTCAAATAAGAAAAGACTAGATTGTATCACTGTACTCAAAAGGACTAATAATTACCTGCACCACAGAAACAGAAGGATGTAGCTCATTGCACTCTGTCTTGTTTTTACAGCTACTAGCCCAAATAGAGTAGGTCTAAAAGATATTAACAAATTAGTCTGTGTAGCAATTATATGTAACATTTAAACATGAAACAAGTATGATATTTTGAACTGCTTTAGCAATAGTTGGTTCACTAAGATGTGGGACTCTTAAGAGAAAAAACTACACGACTTAACTTTTTTGTTTCCCTCAAATTATTTGCAACTCATGAGTACTTATCTGATGAATAATTATTAATACAACTTTTTTCACCAAAAATAGACAAGCAATCAAGTGTGGAGATAAGAGTTGTTATCTACCATTTTTATGATCCAATTTTCTTTTAAGCTCTGAAATGAACTGAAAGAGTAACGATGTTTTCATCTACATCTGACTGAACAGAAAAATATTTTAGTGAGTAGATAGGTAGGGTTGTACAGAAAAACCTAGCTGAAATATCTCCAGGTAAAGATTTGATTTTTCAAGGTTTGTTGGATAATATTGACTAAACAACAACTTCAGAAAAATTATTTTTCATACATTTACAAACCTGATTATACTAGCTCATAATAGATACTTACCAAAAAGGATACAATTGAAATAAATAATAAAACATTTGAAACTCTGTTGGAGAAAAGAGGATCTCCTTTTCCTTCTGATATCATCTGACGTTTCTGCAATGCCAGATAAATAAAAGCAAACAGCATCCCATGAAAAACCACCTGTAAAAGACAAACAGAATGCAATTAATATTTCATGGCTCTTACAAGTACTTTGGGTATAAACTCTTAACAGAAATGCTACCAGATAAAGTAGCTTTAAAGCTATGTTTGAAAAGGTCCTTTGCCAAATTTACGCAAGCGAACAAAACCAGACTTTCTACACAAGATAGTCATAAACTGCATTTTTAACTCAACTCAACCTACACATAACGAACGTTTACTAACGTTTCAGAGAGCATTAAAGACTAGACAATGAAATTTCAAGAAGCTTTCAAGTATCTACTATCCCCTCTGCAATCTATGCCACCACTGAAAAGGCTTTCTCTGGAGAAAAACCGCAAGTCTCTGGCTTTCTCCCAAACTGGCAGGTGAAAATGTTCAAAAAGAAGGACAAGCGCTTCCCTCTCTCACAGACACAATTCTTCAACAGAGTGTTTTACAATCTTACGCCAAGTTCTCATTAGCTGGCAACACGAGGCTGTTTCTGGCCCACACAGTGCTTGTCCTCTGCATTTATTTTGAGCTCTGCTCTTCAGCAGCACCACCCAACCCACAGTGCTCACAGCAACCCAGCAGTGAGCGCGGGACGCCGGGCAGGGTGTGCTGCTGCTGGGGAGCCCCAGGTGTGACAACGCTCTGCGACCCAGACCTCACCTCCCAGAGGCCCCAGAGGGACACACGTGCGACCGATCCAGTTAAGGGTAAGTTTAACACATGAAAGCTTCCATCTTAGAAACTCCACTTACCTTTTCTTTCCAAGAAGGAAAGAAAAAAAGACCAATGTTTAATGTTTCCCTGTTCTATTTCCCCACATTGCAGGGTCAATAACTGGAAGGAAAACAATTTCCCAGTAGAAAACCATTTAAAAATATGTACAAGAATAGTCTGGTTTGGGCACCAAGACCCTGATTTTAATGTTTTAAATGTTATCTTCAAAGAAATATATCCTTAATTCATTCAACTTCCAAAAAGTATTATTAAGAAAGCTACCACAGCAGTTTTCCTTGTATTTCAACAGCCTGAAGTGCTACAGGTGTTAAATTT
The DNA here is from genome assembly GCA_910950805.1 of Acrocephalus scirpaceus scirpaceus. Taxonomy (NCBI): domain Eukaryota; kingdom Metazoa; phylum Chordata; class Aves; order Passeriformes; family Sylviidae; genus Acrocephalus; species Acrocephalus scirpaceus. Next base: position 129,135,659 of record OU383773.1, read on the forward strand.
TCACAGTAAAATTTTTGAGAAAAGACAGATCTAGGATACTTTATACTTCATTTTTTAAATCCAGAACCAAATAAATCAACCTCCATCTTTTAAGCAAGGCTTTGACAGACAATTGCATAACTCAAGTGGGTGCAGCTTAGTCTTTTATTAAACACTGGGGCAAACAAGCTCCTGTTTTCTCTGGAGGAAAGAAAAGGAACCCTCCCTCTTCCCACAAATTAAAACATACACTTCAAAGACGAGTATAATTTTATGCAAATGTTACATACATAGCGATCCAGCTTCCACCTAAACCACCATTCATAGACATTCCCGTTCAGTTCAAAACACTTAGACAATGGCCAAAATGAAAATATCCTCTCAAATGCACCCTGTGAAAGACAAACATGGAAAAAGCATTAACACTGATATCAACTGTATTTACTAAATTTAAACCAATAACATGTTTAATATTACTCTACCCTTATTTCATTAACGACATCGCACTAGAAAAATAACAGGATTCCTTAGAAGCCTTTCCCCCACCAAGAAAAAAAAGAAAAAAAACTTCTTCACATGAGAGAGAGTTTGAGTTTGCCTCTCCTTAAGGTATTTGCAAGCCTTCTGTTTTGTACTGCTCCTCAAAGGGAGAGATCCACTAACAGGCACTCCACATAAGGAATATGCACTCCAAGACTACAGTTCAACAGGCTGAAAACCAATGAGGGATTAAAACCCCACAACCCCCTTGTAAAATCCTGGAATGACAAACTCTGCTTTGACTTCTGTCAGCTCTACTACTCTAGCATGCAGGGAGCTGCTAATTTAGCCTGAGAACCAATCTTTTGATGTGTTGTCAAAGGCAACACTAGGTCTCTTAAGCGACAGAGAACTTCATTATCACCATATCATCATATGCATCCCCATATGCTGGCAAAACTCAGTAACTAAGCACATAAAAAAACCCCACTCCAAACCCAAAGCACAGGCCCTTGTATTTACTACATTCACAACAGTACATTGAAAATATGTCAAACATAACAAACCAATGAGTAAGACACAAAGTTGTGGGTTTTTTCAGCACCCACACCAATTCAAATACTAGAAGAAATCAAAAGGTTGGGGTTTTTTTCTTCTGTATTTATGATACTGGAGCAAATATACAAGTTATGAGCACATTAAAAAGTAGAGACAGGTAATAATATACTCCTAAGTCATTAAAGATAAATATAGCCAGGATTTACAAACCTGAGAATATGACAGAAAATATATACATGTCAGTAAGCAAATCAGTTTCAGCAGTAAACCAAAGTGCCATAGGCAATTCCCTGAGGAAGAAATAAATTAATCATTATACTGTCATTAATTTTTCAATAGCAAACCCCAGGACACATTAAATACTAACTGCCAATTATTTAGTGTAGCTATGTTTTGTAATAGATGCATTCACAAATAAATGTTCAAATATTACCAGCAATATTTTAGCACTATCTATATTTAAATTTTACTTTAAGCCATTAAAATAAACATTCACAGCAATTAAAAAGCTATTAAGCCTAAACTAAGCCTCATGTCTAAGATAGGGACAAAACACATAAAGAAGAGAATTTAGGCATTCAAACAGAAACACTAAATATATACATAAAAATGCCTGCCTTTTGTCATGTGAAACAAGTAGACTAGATATTATTAAACTTTGAGATACCAGTTTTACTCCAAAGTTCAACTGCTGGTCAGTAAGGACAAGCATCTTGTTGAAACAAGCCTGAGAAACTACTCCTCAAAGCTGTCTACTGATACTAAGCTCTACTCAAGCCTCAGCATTGCAACAGAGATCATCTCCCCCTCCTGCTGTACAAATCGGCAGCTGTAAACACTGAAAGTCATCATTGAAATATTTCTCTAGTTTCACAGTACACTATTGCTCCAAAGTACACAAGAATCATTTCTCTGTTTCTGGAAGAGAAGTGTCTTTGTAAAAAAAAATAAAAATTAAATTGAAGATATTTGCCTTTGAGATAGCTTGCAAAACTAGTCTTTAAGTGTATTTTTGCAGCATCTATTCCTAGTATATATTTGGTACATTTCATTGTCATATCTTCAGGCTACAAAATGGGAATATTTCTCCATCAATAGGGAATGAGGATTTAAGGCTCTTAACGTTTTAGTTCTAATTCAGGCAAATTAAATAATAAGCATTTACCACATGCTTTACAGCTTTTTAATGAACTGTAACACATAAACTGGGATTTCATTTCAATTTTTATTTAAAATATTTGTACCACAAGACATAATTCTGATAGCTCACTTAATCTAAGACACTAGGATAGCAAACCTCATGCAACACAGAATGAGAAAGTCTTAAACACTCCCTGTTCACACTGCACCCCTAGTGCACAACAGATGCAGTCTCAGCAAGCACAGATAGTGCAACCTATGGTTTTCATTTCCATTCAGTAAAATTACAGTTCTTGGTAAAACAAGTTCTGATGATCAAAACCTATTAAAAAGTATTCTAATCTGACTGTAGCCAGAGGCAGACTTAAGTCATCAGCTGTTACATTTTTCAATTGCCCCAATTCGCCTATGACAAACTGAATTTCTGTGAGCAGCTGTTTAGCATATTTTGACTAACAAAGAGACTGAGATCTACTAACAACAATGCCATTTCTGTATGATTATCATTGTAGTAACATGAAAATGTTTTATAGCAGGAAGAAAAAAAGAAATCTTACCATTTGCTTTCTTCTGGACAATCTGTGGCCACACAGCTAAGGTGGCATAAATGATCATAAACCAGACAGTGACTAATGGCACAAAATAGTAGAACTGGTAAGGTCTGTCCATCACTATGCATAGTACCACAACCAAGAAATTTAGACGAAATAAAACCTGGGGGGTGGCAGAGGAGAGAAGACAGAGGATATGTAAACTGGGAGGCAAAGCTGAGAAAGATGACGATATGTTCCTTTAGCACTACCCAAAAATATCTATGTATTTTACATCTCACATGCTGACTGTATTTCAATTGAAACACAGATAAAGTAGCACAGGGGACAGCAGCAGGGCAATGTAAGACTGCAGGCTGATTATGTGGTTTTGGACCTGCCCTGCTCTGGCCTGCTTGGGTAGAGATTACAATGAAAATAAGGTTAACCCAATCTGACTATTTCCTAGGCTGGGGACCAAGTGCTCCAGCTGCTGGATGCTGTTAATGTCTCTCTTTTTTCACCCCCATAGCTACCTGGGCTAGCTCAGTTAAAGTCAGGGTAATGCCATTACCAGGCTGTAAACATACATTTAATAAGCACAATGACCTGAGTTACAGGACAAAGTAAGACGTAACAGCAATAAAAGATTTGTATTAGAAAAAAAATTGAAGTACCACAGCATATGCTGTAAAACCTAGGAGGGAAGCCACAAAACCAGGTATGTTCTCTAGTATTTTTCTGGTGTGAAATTTAGTTTTCTTTATTAATAAACATAGGCTCTAATACACTGTCTTTAGAAGCCCAGCTGGCCCATTACTTACAGATTGCTATATACTGTAAATTGTTACAATTTATTAGAAAATGTTTGTCTTGATTATTTCAGAGTGTACATACTTGCATTTTTTACATTGTAAGTATCATATGTTTTAAGTTTGTATTAGATAAACACTATCAATTAAACAGATCAGATTACACAGAAACAACAGCCATTTTTATTGTTTAAACCTTGGTTAAGTGATCTGATATCACATTATTTAGAGAGTATGGATATATTATGGATATTATGCTATCTGACAAATTAATTTATAAAAATAGTAGGGAGCTATTCTTACCTGACACACTCTGTATACACCAAAGTCCCCTTTTATCCAAAAATACGAGAAGTGCCCATAACCTGTTTGAAACAGATACGCAGCAACCAGGACTCGAATGTGCATGTACACAGGCAAAAACTGTTGAGAAAAATAAAGCACCTTTTATAAATGTAAATGGTTTTTGCCTTACTTTCCCCCCTCTATTTTATGCTATTTCTGCATTGCAGTAAATCAGATTTAACTAAGAAAAGAAACACTGTGGTACATTGCCCTGCTTCTTACCAAGTTCTTTTGGTGTCCTAACCTCTGATGTTAAAATCAATTTTTTCTATTTATTGCTGTACACTTGCCATATTCTATTACTAGTTATGAGAGACTTAAGAAGGGCTCTTTGAAAGCTCATCTTCAGCAGTTTCAAGTTGCTAGCAATTAAAAATAAATCAATGTAATATTCTACACAGAGGAAACACTTTTTTCACTGGTTAAGTAACATATATGATATTTTTATCAACCAAATCTACGCTTAGAGAGAAAACTAACTCTACTAATATCAGGTTTAAAACTACAGGAACAACAGCATTATTTATTCACTCTATTCAGTTCTAATGCTCATTTACACTATCTTTCTTTTGAAATACCATACCCAAATTGCATTCCCCCTAAAAGTAAAAGAAATTCAAATCACTTACAGTGCTTGCTCCAGAGATATGATAAATCAAAATAACAAGTTGCATCCAGCCCTTCCATTCATCAGTCTGTTCTCTATTTAACACTTTAGTCTAATGCAAAACAAAACAAGAGTGTTGCTATTCTAAAAAGAACAAGGAACATTTACAAAACGAGGAGAAAAAGTTCAAAACAATAAACCACTTCATGGGCAAATGGGTCTCAACTGTAAAAGTCTTGTCTAGTGGCTACAGATTTAATGTGATTTAAATTCTCTTTTAGATTTAAATTCTCTTTTAGCTGAGCTCTGATCAATTCCAGTTTGAAAGAGTGAGAATGACTAAAGTGGTGACACCCATATGGCTTCAAACAGCCTTTGCATCTAATTCTATGCAAACATTATACTGCTTGAGAAGGCATTTTTTGCTGGTGAGTTATACTGACTTTGAACAATTAACCTTCAATTCTTAGAAATTGGTTATTTTACATACAAATTGGGAAACAACATTTTAAGTGGGATGTCAAGGTGATCATTACCTCTTTGGTATTTTCAGTATAAAATACCCCTAAAACCAAGATATAGGCGATTGGTATGAAGAAAGATGAATGTGTGTAAAATTTATTTTCCTTCATGAAAAGATTTGCTCTGTCACATAGATAAAAATAGGTCATGATTAGACCAAGTTTGCAAAAGCAGTGTAAGAGCATCTCTAAAGTGGAAACGCCAGGTGTGCTGATGGCAGGTTTCTTCTCTTCTCCACTTTCCAAATCAGTGCATGATTTGTTCTTCCGATAATTATTCCGATGAATTAAGCTGATAATTAAATATCCAATAATGGACAAAGTAAAAAAACAGAAAGCTATCTTCTGTATCAGAGTGAGAGGAGGCTGAGGCTGGCAGCAGGAGCCATCAATAGGCTTCATTATTTTATTGCAGTAGACATTCATAAGAATCATTGCATTCTGTAAAAAAAAAAGGCAGTTTTGGTAATTAATTTCTAATAAAAAGTTAACATTTCCATCAAAATCCATTTTCTTCTGCATTATGTGCTGACATAAAACATGCAATTCTCCTTTATCACTACAAAAATAAAATCTTCCAATCCCACCATATACCCAGTTGCATTCAACAGTCCAGTCAAAACATTTTTTTCAAAGAAAAGATGCTTGAGCTTCTAGAGGTAAGCAAAAATGGCTAATCTTAGAACAGGAGGGTTCTCTCTACTGGCTGTAGAAGGTCTGTAAATGAAAAACAGCTCACAAGCTTGGGTTTTAAAGGAACACAATAATAAGTCTCTAAAACATGACAGTGAGACTGAAACATGTGGTAAGATGATATTTAGTTCATCAGGTATTTCAAAGCAACTTAAACCTGCAAAGGAATGGAACCAAAAGTGACATGATGGGAGAGCTCTTCCATAAAGAGGGCAGGCTGAAAAGTTCAGAGGGGCTCACTGCATGAATACACATATTGGTTAGTGAAAAAGTCAGAGGCACTCCATGCAACCAAGGAGGTCTATACTGTGCGTTCTATATCATCTTCATGCTCCTTACCAAACCAAATTTTCTGGACACACAGGGGAATATTTAAGACTTACCTCTTAGCACTGCTTTACAAGTCATTACACCTTAACTCATTCATACACATGAACGCATGCAGGATCTAAAAGATCTAGTGGATTAGCAGCTATTTTAGAATAGTTATGCACAAATGTATTGCTATTATGTTTTTTAAAATGCCTATAAAACTGACTGCACTCCCATCCACCAAAATTTTCTCAATAAAATTCTTTGACAAATGCAGTCCTCATTACATCCATACTGTTCACAGTTTCAGAGCATTCACTTCAGATCTTGTTTTACTATTAATACTTTTAATGTTGACCAGTGATAAAAACACTTACTGTATCTCTGCTTGATTCAGGGAGATGCAGGCCATCTGCAGACTTCATGATCGTTTCTTGTGCTATCAATTTTGATACACTGAACACTTTAACTTTAGCTTTGGAATTTCGGGAGCTGCTGTTCAGAATACGAACAGCTGCTTCATTATAAGCATCTATTTTCTCATTAGTGATCATTTTTCGACTTTCACTCAGCATATCTTCATAAACAGGATCTAAATTTGAAAGGACAAAGAATGAGCACATTAACTTTCTACTTATCAAAGAGATTCCTTAGCTCAAATTGCATGGGCTACTTTCATTTAAGAGGTCACAACTGTTAAATTGTACAGAAAGAATGCACAGCAAGGAATAAATGACTGCTACAGTTACCAGAGCTGTTTATCATGAAATATTCCTATCACTATTCCCTATTAATGCATTTGGAGCTGTAGGTTAGAAAGCTCCGGTCAGACACGAATGCTTGTTTAATTCCTCTGAATCCAGGAAAAGCACATAATGCTAGAGCTGCTTATGCTTTCTTCAGCAATGGAATCTTCCAAGAAAAGACTCCAAAGGAAAAAGGGCAGAAGACAGGTAGCAGAACAGACATATGAAAAAATAACAAATAATTTTCTCAAACCCTCTTTTTTTTGTGGAAAAAAACCAGCTCCTCATTTTCCTTAAGTCATAAGCCATAAACATATTCCACTTGCTCCTGTTGATTCCAGTTTAATTTATGGCAGAATCTCCGTTTTACAGAAAAAAAGGTCAACTTAATTGCTTACAGGCTTCAGAAATTATGGAAAGCTTAAAAGAAAGTGATATGGGATTCTAGATCAAAAGGTCAGCTGGAGGTCTTTAAGTTCCTGTGAAAAGGTCCTGCTGTGACACACTCTGTGAGATGAAGGTTGATTTACTTTAGGTACCTAATGCCTATGTTTGGATAATCAATGTCTTGGCAACTCTGTGCAGACTCCTTCTCCTCCCACTTGGGCCATTAAAGAGCTCAGAGGTTACATAAATGGACTAGGTCCTTAGCAATACCATGGTGGGACAAGTCTGACAGCTAACTGCTTCTGGTATAAATAAGTGTGGTTTTGAAAGGAATGGGAGATTGATTTGTTGATTCAGATTTACCTCTAGAAAGATGTTTGATAGGAATTTGGATGTGACTGCAAGGGTACAGCTGGGTATATTGCTAACAGGGCTCAAAATCTGCGTGTGTTTCTAACTAAGGTGATGACAATCTAAAATGCTGTATCCTGTGGCAGAGAAACCAGGAGAATATTCTACCTATGGCTCATTGTTCAGGGAACAATGGGCTATGGGCTGCAAGTTTCAGGGAAATACTTTAGTTTTACTGAAGAAAAGCAAAACAATGTAAGCTTGGTGCCACAATAAAAATCTCACTAACTCATTGTGAGCCATGATTTCTCGTCACAGTGTAGAGAAACAAGTTTCATTCTAGAGACTTAAATTCTCCATGTTCTCTAGCCACACACAGAGGATGCACTTGTTCAGCCTCTTATTATTATATTATTAATATAATAATATTATTATTATATATAATTATTTATTATTATATATTATTGTTCAGCCTCTATTATTAATATAATCTGAAAATTCAATTGAACAAAATCACAGGAATACTGCTGTTGCATGTACCTGTGTTCTTGACCCCCAGGAGGTATATATGGAGCACAGCACAGAGAGAATAGACCTGTCATGTTGAGTCTGAGAGTAAGCTAACAAAGAATTATGGGTTCATAATGCAAAAGCTTTTCCTGCTAAAGCTTTGAAATCTCTATCAGTAGTAGCAGCAATTTAGTTATCAGTTTAGTTACGATTGCAAGAAAGGAGCGACTGAAGTTCAACCAACACTCTTTTCAATCTGCAAGTAAGCAGGATGGATTAAGTTTTCCATATCCTACAACACAATGATTCAACAGACAGTAAGGTTAAAAGTTGTTACCTACTGTTCATTACTTTACCTTGTAAGACCCAGTAAACATCACTACTTATTGCTAATTTTTCCAAAAGAGGTGCAATTGAAGTGATATTGATTTTATATTGTGCAAGGGCTTCATTGCTGCCATTGTGAATCTTGATAGACCACTGGAGAAATAAAGAAATAAATTCAGAACCTGTATGTCTGGAGAGCCTTAATTAATTGATTCTTTTGCTCCATTTGTAGCTATTTTTCATTATTTCTATACAGTTTTCTTCAGATTTTTACAGTTTTGTATTCAAAAGTGCTAAAAAAATTATTTTGGACTAAGCAGCTGTCCAAACAGATAATTACATTCAATCACATCACCTAAATACAGAGTATTTAACATTCAACTTATGTGTATATTCAACTTTCCATGAATTAAATGACACAAGATGTTTTAATTCAAAGTCTTCGGGCTTTATTCAACAATGAAGTAGCAAAACCAGTCCCATTATTGAAAAATCTTGACCAGTTCAGTCAATTCCACTCTAGAAAAACTCATCATAGCAAGAGATGCATGCAAACAAAACTTGATGATGATTCCAATATTGATCAAGTTCCAGTATTTCCATCTGTTTTGCAGATATCCACAAAGGGGAAAAACCCCCCAAAAATCAAACAAAAGCTATTTTGATTTCTGGTTTAATCTTCTATAGGAAACCCCTGGGAGAATGCTCTAGCCACACAAGAATTCCTCTAACTTTTGAAACTGATTTCCCACACTGTACGAGAAATGGATGCAGCATTTTTTTAAAGTGTTACTGTATCTCTACTGACTTAGTAAAAACTAAAAAAAGCAAAACCAAAACAATTAACTTAAATGTAGCAAACTCTATTTATCTCTAAATAGCTACATAAAAATGTCATCATAGGACAATTACAGTGATTAATGCACTTCCTGAAAACATTATTCAATATAAATTAATACTTCATGAAACCAAATAACATACAACTGCCCTACAAATTCACACTGGAAAAAAAGAAGCAGTTTCTCCCAGCAGTTAAACACTTACTTTTGAAACACCAACAGTATTTATCAGAGAGTTAAAGCAGCATGTTCCATATAACAGGAAGTCAAGAATGAAGAAGCAGAACACAGTAGTAACATTCTCAGAGAAGCTCCTTTTCCCAAAATAAGAAGCAACTGGCTTCTGTATGAACTGGGGTTCCTCCAGCTTATAAGACTTTACTTCTATTTATAAACTGTTATGCAGTTGACAACTTAAGACAGACATGTCCAGGCCAAAGTAGCATAGCCAACCCAAGAGCTAAGTCAAAGATATGGGTAAATTTCAAAATGCAGCAAAGTCCAAGAGCACATATCAGTTTAATCTAGTGGCAGGTTACCATACTAGTGGTCAGCTATTGTGAGGTTGCTGATGTGTCTGATTTTTGAAGCTTTTGGGTTTTTGGAAGCCCCTTAAAATAGGGGATGTTTACCTTTGTCCAACTCTAGATATCATACTAAATGTTTTATATAAATATACTAGTGTTAAAAAGAGCAAAGCCTCCCCTGCATAGTGTTAGTTTCTATCTCCTGCTCTCCACAAAAGGCATATGTATACATACCAGTAAAGGGAATTATCTAGCTAAGTGTCCTGTAGTTTTGCAATCTGACCTTCTGCATGCCAGAACATTAACCATATATAATGGAATTTTCTGTATGGAACACAATGACTCATCCTATTAATAAATGCTACAGTCTCAGACTGAGAAATGATATTCTAGCTTACTACAATCCCTACAGCTCAAATATTTATGTAGATACTACAGAGGAAGGGAACTGAGGGGTTCACCTAAAGGAAAAGGAGAATTTTTGGTGCCTCAGGAAATGTGTGGAGGTCTACAAAAACACATGACCTCCTCTTAAAATGGAGGGAATACATCCTTAGATAGGCATGCCCAGAAGTTTCCAGGTTGGTAGAGTGCCTCAACTGTCTAAACCAAATTGCTTTTGAAGGATTTTGTTTTAAATGCAGCACATTCCCCCCCTTTACATTTCAGCTGGTATGAAAACAGATTAGCTAATTCTTTCTAAATTCCAATTCCCAAATATTTGAAAGTAAGGGACATTAAAGGTGGAAATAATGAGATGAGCATTTGTTTGACTTGACTTTGTTACTAGAATGGACTAATTAAGGGGGCCTGTTGAATTCCATCCCTGGAAGTTTTAAAGAATTGGCTGACTCTTTCCAAGTGCAACACAGGCAGAAATGTCCTGCCTGATGGCAAACTGATGGGTTAGGACACCTCTTCTGGCCCCTATCAGCCCTGTTTTCTGTCATGCTGCAGCACACAGCAGTGGTGGAATCCTCCAGTGCAACAAGGTTCCAGAACCCCAACCTCTTTAGTTGTTGAATTATCCATGTAAAATTACAATTTTTACCCATATACATATATATGCACATATATATATATATATGTATATAAAAGAAATATGTGTGGTGAAAGAGACCATCCCAGATTGGGCCATGCTCAAAAGTAGAATTTTGTGACTGAAAAAGGTGTATTAAAAATACACCTCAGTTAGCATACAAATACTTTATTTAACTTTTAAAATTAATAATCTGCTTTTAACTAAATCCACTTTATTAGCTAGGTTAAAGCAAATTATTGCTTATTAACCAGTATTGCTGACAAAAAGCAAGTACTGTACATCACACAGCTATAATAAAGCATATCTGATATTTTAAAATACTTTTTGTAACAGCAAATTTGCTGTGAGTGGATATTTTACTACAAACTGTGTCTAACAACTTGATCATGTAACCAACTTGAGAACATTAAAGTTATCCTACAAGAACTTTCTTCTTTATGAAAATCCCCTATATATGTATAACTTACCGTGGCAGCTCCTACTACAATTATATGAGGTTTTGCCACAGAACCCTAAGAAACAAACAAAAAAACGGAATTAGCTTTAAAATATTCTTAAATCATAGTTATTATTAAGGCTTAATTGTGACTCACTTGTCCATCAGCTAATGACTACAAAAGAGACTGCAGATATATTACAGAGAGCATACACCTGATACATGCAAGATACCTGAATTTTCATGTAATAGAATCTACAAAAGCATGAAGTATCAATAAGCACCTACAATACCTATCAATTTAGCAGCATAAGTACTCTTTTAAGCTTTTCCTAAGGTCAAGTAAACTGTAGAACACACTACTGAACTTTTAATCTCAGTCTCAGTATTGTCAAACACCTGTTAGAGCTGCTGCACTGACCACTGTCAGACCTCTGGGATGACAAGGACAAGGGCCAGTGTGCTCAAACACAAGAGCACAAGGAAACAAACAGTCCTGAGCACCTCAGTACCAGTTTTATCCTGGCACAGCAAGGAAAAACAGCAGCTCTCAATTTTTGTAGAAACCACAGAAAAAGAAAACCAAATTATAACTTCAGCTATCCTGATGGAAGGTGTTGGGTAAGAATGATCAACAGAATAGCAAAATAATCACTGTGAACTACTACTAAATAACTCCAGGCTATTGAAAGGTCAACAAAGGAAGAAACAAGAAAAAATCAGTCGCCAATCTGTAAATGTATTACTTGTTGTCAGAGTTACATACAGAATAACATGACAACCTGCATCATAACTGAAACACATAAAATAATTAGTATGCTAATTGAGGGAGATATTGAAAACAAATAAAATCAAAGAATTCTTGACTTTGCAAATTACCTTTGCCTTTCACTCTGAAACACTCAAATTAACATATGTACAACATCATAGAATCATAGTATATCTCAAGTTGGAATGGGCCCATAAGGATCAAAATATTTGGTCACATTAAAGTGTAGTCATTGCAGCCATAGAGGAAGTAAAATGCCAAACCAGACTGAAATTCTTTTAGCTCTTAATAGGATTAATTAACCTGTTCCTAGGAAGCAGGGTTTTTCTAGTTTGCTTATGGGTTCTTAAGGTCCAAGTGATACCATTCTTAGAAGAACAGGAGATACTCAGAAACATATACACCAGTAAACACCCCCTTTTCACTACTCTGAATTCGTATTATAGATATCTTAAAACAAACCTCAGTCCAAGATTTGATACGCTGCCTCATAGAGCCATTAACTTCTGGATACCACAGAAAATCCTGTAAAATAAAGGCAGAGTTACTCTGCAAGCTTAAAAGACAATCAGTAGACTAAAACCAAAAAATGCAAAAAAACCAAACTAATTGCCATCAATTCAACTGTAAAGGAAAAATATTTGGCTCAGAGTGTGATATCCTTATAGATAGCATGAAAAGCCTGACATCTTATTCCAGCATGGAAAACAGAAAGCAAAGAAAAAAAAGGGGAGAAGCCAGTATACCCACAAAACTTTTCCCTCAGGAGAAACAAGTTTTTATTTGTAGTTCAGTGGCTGAAATTTCACCAAGAAGGTAATTTTTTAATGTCTGCCAAAAGGGATGTCCCTGGGCTTCTAAAGCAATCTGGGATAAATCAAAGGTCAGATCTATAACTTATTAGAACTTGCTTTTTGCTCGGTTTTCCACATTTTTACCAGCAGGTTTTCTTTGTTCCAAAGCTTAAAATAATTGATAGTGTGAAATCATAATTTTCAAACAAGACCAAAACCTAACAATTTATCTCACAACTTCATGAATTATCAGCTGTTTAAATCTAATAGTGTCATGGCTATTAAACACATTACCTACCAGCATTCTTTTAGACGCCACACCAGTGCTCAACTTTCACCTAGATGCACAGTCTAGACTAGTGTTTTTGTCTCCCAGGGGAAGCCATGACTTCCTAGGATTTAGTTACTCCTTAGGACAGCACTATTGAATAGTGCTAAAAATACATGTTGAAGGGAAATAGCAGGGACTAGGCATGCAGAAATTATTGTGAGGAAACTTTGTAACAGAACACTGAAACACTATCAGCAGAGAAGAAACTTCTATCTTCCACTCCTCTGTATTGTTACATTTTGGTAGTTCACTCGAGTACTGTCAATTCATTATTTGACTGTGGAACCTCGGAGCTACCATGCAGTCCTCTGAAGTGCCTGAAGGACAGAAGAGTTACTGTGATGACTAGAAAGGGCAAAATTAAACTCTCCACTTGTTCCCAGTAATTTTCTCTTTTGATGGTCAAGTATTTTCCACATTTGGATTACTGGGTCACAGCCAGTCTGAATATGGAAGTTCAGCTACCATGCCAATAATGTCAAAGAGCAACACTGCATCAAAAGAAGGAAGCAGCAGACTGGGAATATATTAACTACCAGACATCTCCCAAAAGCCCAGACTTGCCATCTCAAATCTTGGTGGCAAAGGAGTTTTGAAGATGTGATCCTGTCAGGCTAGCCTAATGCAAATCACACTGCATCAGCCCCTTCGTCCTGTCTTGTGCTCTGTCCTATCTTTTCTAGCATTCATATGAGCCACATCTGACCTGATCAAAAAGGAATCCTACAAAGTAACTTTTGGCTGAATTGATTCCTGAAACTACCCACTCCACAGCTTACCCGTGCTAGTTACAGCACAAACACAGGAACATACTGTGAAGGCCAACAGAGTAGGTCAGCACATGCTTAAATTGCCATGGGCTTACACCCTAAATTGTTATTCTGTACCCTAAACCTTAACCATGTACACAAACAAGTACTGAAAACCCACATTCAGACAACTCAGCAAACACACTGCTTCTTTGGTTTTGGTGAATAGAGAATGAGTTTTCTTCAGGGCATAAATAAATACATGACTAGCACAATTCCAGCACTGCTGACAGCTGTCATGGGAAGCAAAGAAAGCTATTGAGGACAGCATTTCCATTGCCAGGGCAGAGGAGAACAGAGTCCTTCAGAAAAACTAGCCTCAAGTACTTTGCTTTCTTTTTAAAAATATCCTCATTATGATCAACGTTGTGCTTATTTCTCATGCAAAAACAGTGGAAGGAGTACTTGTTGGAATAGCATAGAAAACTCAATGGCAATTACAATTACCAATCCAAGGAAGACCCAGACACATATTTTTACAGCATGAAAAGAGTAAACCTCCTGGCAAAAGGTATGCTTGGAACAGCCAAATTGAAAGATCTGACAAAAATTATGCACAGTTCCAGAGCTTATGCCCAAAACTAAGCCACAATACAAATACTCCATGCCAAATTCTCTTAAAATATAGATTGTTAAGATAGACTGTGAAACATCTGTGAGATATTTATAAAGAATGTTAAATGTTTTAACCTTCTTTTAACTTTTCAGCTCCAATAGCATTTTCAATTATATTATATGAAATAATAACATGATTATGGTTTGCAATTTAATACTAGATAAAAACTTACCACTTTAATTGAAGCAGATTTATCTTCAAACGGGATATTTCCATGCTGTCAAAAAAAAGAACCAAACCCCAAAACAATAAAAACAAAGTAAGAACAGAATGAAAACAAAATATTTACACACCTATGCTAACTTGCTCTCACCTAATATTTATCTTCAGTGGAAAGGATTTTTCTTGTATAAACCTGTCAGTACTCACAGAAAATATTTATGTTGCTTTCTTGATAAAACAAGCTACTAAAATAAACAGTTCTTTTTCCTGGAAGCAATCTGGCCAACAAAGTCTGAAATGCATTCTGTTCACTCGAATTATCGAATACTTTCCTAAATTTAGCCTCCCAACAAAGAAAAACTTACACCTTTTCCTCTTTCTTTTCTTACACTGCCTTTCTCTAGCCTTCCTTTTCATCTGCCCATCTCCTTTGCACAAAACAACCAACACAGTTTTAATTAAAGAATAAAAGAATAAGATCTCAGGCAGAAATAAAATCTAGAATGCATTATTAAATTTTCTAAGTGAAAACTGTAAGAAACTAGAAAGGAAGGAGTCAGATATGCATACACAATACTCCTTTAAAATTATTACATACAGTATTCATTTTGGTCCTGGTCCTTAAGAACAAGTGTACTTCTCTTCTTCAAACTGAGACCTTGATTTCAATACACTTGACAAAAATACTCTAAACTCCAAATCCATTACATCACTCTATCATCTCACCATTACTTTCGGGCAGCAAGAGTAACCTAACAAATTGACTAGGAAAACCAGAGTTTTCCTAGTTTGAGTTCTTGGATCAATCAAATATCTTGTTTTGACAGGTGGAAATAACTGCATGCTGCATGCTGGACAAGCTGCCAGCTTGCACGTCTAAGTGACAGAATTACTAAATAATTGACAAATCTGATGTACCATTGAAAGTGAAAGGTATCTTTTCCATCACATACATCTATGAAGACATGTGCCTAACAAGTATCATATAGCAAAAGAAATCAGCATTTTGTTCAACAAACAATACACCTAAATCCTTTCTTTCTCCTTCCACCGGGCTGCCGCTTACATACTTCACTTTATAAAATTCAGACAGCTCTTCATCAGTGATCAAAAAGAAGGTAAGACCTGAAGTTATTTTTAGTTTCAGCTTCAAGTTAGACCTGGAAATCTGTCATTGCCCCAAGGATTTTTATGAATAGATTAGATCAGCAATTTAACTGACATTTTAAATGACAAATTAGAAGGCATGAATTACTACTATTTAAAAACACACAAAGGAGCAATCATTTTCTCATCAAGAAACCAAATACAAAGCATAAATTGCTACGGAACAAGTCAACTTCATTGATTTATTCCCAGGCTGCCGCAAGCTTTCTCTGGAGCTTCCTAGTTCTCTTCTGAGATTCACAATTATCTCATCTGTACCCAAACAATTATTATGGTCTAATCTTGTGCTTCTTCAAAAAACCTTTCTGTGCTTCTCCTTTCATATGGCTAGGCCAGCAAACAGTATAATTTGTTTTTCTGAAGTTTAGACAAGAGTTATGAGGTAAATCAGGAAGAAAGAGACAAAAAAAAATCAATGACCAAAACAAGCTATCTCACCTTAATTCCCTCTTCTTTGACTTGGGGATTTATCAGTTTTATGAATGAATAGAACAACTGTCGAATTCTAGAATCTCCTATAAACACAACATGTTTGTCTATGAGGCAATTTTTTGCTTCACTGTAAAATAAAACAGCAACAGTAATGTTACAGAAAATATGTATCTTAGAAAGAAGTATTCTGAAAATCTACACAGCTACATAGATAATTCTAAACATTATATCCAGCTCCTAGGCATGATAATTTTTTTAAACATGCTGAATTAATAAACAGTTTATTGCAATTTGCATAGAATTGAAAATGAACTCTCCTGTTAATGGGATTAGGCAAACAATTAAGCAGGTTCTCCTACTATTTATGCTACAAATACAGTAGTTTCAAAATGGTAATATACAGCAAAAGTAAAAAAAAACCACTGTTGTCTTACTAGGAAGTGAAAAAAGTGATTGGTAATTTTATTTGGGATATTTTTACTTGCAATTTGACACATAAGGTCAGCAATCTGAGAGTGACATATGCAGCCTCACATGGCTCTCCATAATTTGTGCCAGTACCTCCATCATCAATGTTTATTTGTACTTTTATACAGAAATACAACCATGGTAAACACTGTAGACACACAGATAAAACTTGGAAAAGACTTCTTTGTGATAAATGTTGTATATTTTTGAAAGCCTAGAGAATCAGATATAAAGTGAACAATAGATGACACTGCAATTACTACAGCTGCAGTCAAACAACAATGACTCTTCTTCCAGATGAACAGAAGACGTGAGGTTCCTTACCTATTTTTATACTTATGCATCATACAACTGTGAGGTTGCCATACTTTTTCTCCAAGAAATCTCCCACTGGACAGAAGATACTCACATGTATCACCACCTTTAAAATGTTATATTAAGATTAGAATTCAGAGATGTGAAATGTAAAACATAGCCCTGTTGCTATTATAAAAAATAATTTGACAACATCTGAAAAACAGAAATTGAAATAATCAACAACAGTAAACAAATTTAGATGATTGTAAATACATCTTGCACAAGTTTTTGCAAGTTGCCTTCTCATTCATTAAACAGCACTGTTCTGTAAATCCCACTCCTATCAACAAAATGTTAGTGATTGATCCCACTTCTGCTGTCAAAAAGACGTTGTGACTAAGAATGGCATTTCCTTTAAGAGACACCTTTAATCCACTTTGCTATCTACTATCCAGAATACACTAATATGAAATTAAAGAATACAACTGTTGAATAAAATAGTCTTCTACACAGAATCACCATGTACAGCATCTTGTATAGAACACAAAACTCATCAGAAAGTTTGTTAAATCCCCCTGTTTAAGACATATGGTCATGTGGTCACGTTAGAACAGGTGATATAGGTTAATACACAAAAAAACCCCACCCCAAATATTTACCCATCAATTTGCGGATCATTCTGAACCTCACTTATGTTTTCCAGTCAGTAAATTTTATGCTAATTAAGATTAATCACTTTACAGGTGCTGATGTTTCAGGCCATGTTAAATTTCAAATATCTCAGTTATGAAATCAGTGACTGTTATCTGCATGTCCGATTCTGCTGCTTAATAACTGAACACAAAAGAACAACATTCACTCCAAGAGAAGTTGCTCTCCAACATTTTTGTCATACTTGGCACTTCTGAGCACTGACAAACAGGGAAATCGTTGTGAATTAAATAGTAGGGACTTGTTCTAGCTTGTGCAGAAACAATATACCACTGCCCATACCTAACACCTCCTGTGAAACCTTCACTTCATTAAGCTCAACTCATACCTTGGTTTTCAAGAAACACAAGTTCCCTGATTCTCAAACTTGCAAACTCGTGCAAATTATCATTTCAAGTAAGTTGCATAAAAAACGAAAATGTCAGGAATAATAAAAAACCTATCTAATCAAAAGCAATGTGAGTTTGATAATGAGGTAGCTTAGAGTTATTATTGATATGAAGTCCTCCACTTTGCAGATGATGACAACTAGGAGATGTATCAACGTGACGTAAGAGTGAACTTTGTAAAAGAATATCCACATCCGATCAGACTCCCTCTGACATCCATTAACTTGCTGAGAAAGATGTGTAAGAAAATCAGGACATTTATTCATGGTCACACCAATGGTCAGTCTAGCCTGGTATTCCACCTTCAACAGGGGCCAAAAGCAGATGCTCAGATATGAATAAGAGGGCAAATAAACATTATGTTCTTGCCTAATATTCTCCCAACTATATTCATTCCAAAGACTTACTGAAATGGACATGCAGTCTCCACATTCTTAGCAGCCATAGAATCCTTCTAGAGCTTTCTATATCCAGAGTTGATGCTTGAAGATTCATCTGCCTTTATTTGAAATATGGTTTCTACTAGATTTACTTGGGGCAGTCCCTGGTTCTTCCATGGGGCAAGGCAGTTTGGACTTATGTCTGTCATGATTTGTAGGCCACTATCACTTCTTTCTCAGTCATGTTTTCAAGACTGGAGGATTTCCTTACATTGAGGTCATGACCTAAGCTCAGTGCCTATGTACTGCATGGCACTCCGACCACAATAACTGCCCATAAATAGACCAATTCTTTATCCTACAGTATGTTCACTGAAGTAACATTCCAAACATGATACATTGTATACATTTCAAACACAGAGACAGCATTTCATGTCATGGGGTTATGCCTTCTTTCCCAGCTCCAGGTACTGATTATCTTACTACTGCCCTGAGCAATATTAGAAAGCTCCTGTAACTCATTTGGGCCATTACTGGCATTTGATATCTTCCTTTAAACATAAAAGTATAAAATAAGGGGAGAAGATGAGGCAGGAGAATAAAACAAAACTGAAACAGTAGCCAAGAAAGTATAATGAAGGTTACAGACCAGACAGTACCTCCAGAAATGCTCAGCTCTGGCTTTAGCAGGTGAAATAGTAGCCAAAGAACTATGTTCTATTAAAACACCACAACTTCTTCTTAACAATCAATGTGATCTTAAAACAAACAAACAACAAAGAACCCAACCAAAAAAACCAACCCAAAACCTAAGAAAAAGAATTCCAAGTGCCATTGTATACAAAAACCACAGATCATTCTTTTTAAACTCTGTGTAGATTATCCTTTCAACACATTAACTTTTATGCTCACTTAGATACACAACATTATAATTATACAAAGTGTATAATTTTTCTGAATTTTATTCCCTCATTATTCTAATTTATCATTCCTCAAAATTGTGGTTATTCCATTGAAATTGTAAAATCTCAGTCTTCATTCAGCACCAGAGCAGACTAAGTTTCACAAAGCTTTCTCTAAAACACATACTCTCAGAGAGCTGGAAATTCAATTGCTCTCTATTATTCAAAGTAAAAAATGTAGTTTTAAATAGAGTCTACTACTGTTGATTTTAAGAATGAAAATTTTTAAATAAATTCTTATTTCCAAAAAGGATAAGGACTGTGCCTTTGAATTATAAAAACTGAAAAACACAAAGCACTAACTTCACTAGATAGTATGTACACATTCAACCTACTTAACCCTTCATAAATTAAAGACAGTCTGTACCTTCTCTTTATTCACATTCTTCTGCAAAAAAAGTGTAGGTGATCCCTAAATACTACAATCTTCCTGAATGTAAATCTGACCTTCCACAACCCCAGTTCAGCATTTTTTCATACAAGTACATTTTATACATTTGGCTGTGGCCAAAATTAGTTATACCCTTTACATGTAATGACAATCAGACAAAGGGGAAAGTATAAAAGCGCAACAAACACAGCAATCCCTACATGACATGGCCTGGCTTTCACAGCCTGGCAACTTTGACCTGTTTGCAGCGCTACCTCATACACTCTCTGGAAATCAGTGTGTATTTTGGGATATTTTTGATATAAAAATCTTGGTGTAAAATGTCTTATGCATAAAAGGAAGTGCTTTCTTGTTATCATTTAAAATGTATTACCTAATTTCATTTGTCAGTTGATACTTTTTGTGTTATGGCACAGTAACAATCAATTTACCTCCCCCCAATAATTCCTAACATTTGAGATCATTAAGAAGTTACTAGGTTTCTGTCCAGGCTACAGAATTTTATTCGAGTTCATTATTTCTCATAGAGAAGCTGTTTTATTCTTCTGCCATTTGTGTTGCTCTTTTGTACACACTTTCCAAGTTCTATTATACCACTACTAAGAGTGGGTGACCAACACCACTGAGAATAAGTGAAGTGCCAGTGAGCTTTAACTGTGCACCAGTAGTGAAAACCTCTGATTTTTTCATTACTTGTCAGAAGTATTGAATGAATACTTTGCTGAATTTCAATGTCTGATACCACTTCAGGTTGCAGAATGATCTCTTCGATAAAAGCACTTCTGCTTTTATCTATTCTAAAAATTTGTCTGCTGTAATTTTTCCACCTTCCTTTTCTAAACTTCTCTTTGGAACATTTTATATTCATAGAAGCCCAAACTGGCAAGTCTGTTTTCACTATGACTCCATGTCCTTCTACCTTTTAAACACTTATGGGAAAACCTTACCCTTTAATTGCTTCAAGATACTAAAAGCCTTAGGCAAAAAACTTGAAAGGTTTGTAACAATTCATACTGATCATATCAATTTACATGAAGGCCAGCAGGTTCTCACCAATTTCCAAAGACTCACCCCCTCATTAACTCTCCCAGAATATACTGAAATGATGCGTATTTTATTTCCTTATAACCGTTTGCTTAGTCTTGCAATCCCTCTTTAAAAATTTTCCACCCTCCTCCTGTCTAGTTTTGTGACTCTCTTGTGCCTTAAGGAACACTGCACAACAGACAAGTTCAATTACCTCGTGCTTGAGCTACTCAATAATTCAGTAAATGCTTCCAAGTCTTCTAATTCAATACCAGTCAGTTTATCAGACTTACATGCCAGCTAGAGGGTGAATCTAGGGAATTGTACACGTAAAGATCCCTACCCCTTTTCCCATTTCCACAATGAACTGCCTCAGCCCTGTCCCCCACGAATGCTGGCAGCCAACTGTTAGAACACGACACTAGTTGTGCTACAACAAAACAGAGCCGCGGTCATCTCTCTAGAGATCAACTTTTTGATTTACCCACAAAAACATACCACATTTTTTAGCATGACACAGAAACAAGTAAATATTTCCCTCGGCAGCTCCATTTGCATTCACGGATCATGCCAAGATTCTCTGCTTCAGGGCCAAAACAAGCCCAGCGCGGAGGAACGAGCAGAGCTCCCAGCGCCCCGTAACCGAGGCGCGCCCGTGCGCAGCCGGTCACAGCCGCAGCCACGCTCGCTCGGTCCCCAGAGCTTGTCCACGGTCACCGACAACACGTGAAACCAAAGCTCTTCACTTCGCTTCATCCACTAAAGCGGCGGGTGTCGTTATGTTTGAGGTGATGCTTCAAAGACTGAAACAATATATATCAAATCTCGTACCAATTAAGAGTTTAACCACTAATTGCCACGTAATTAGCCATTAATCATGCCGTACGGAAACAAGTGACAGGGAAGAGGATACCCTCTACCCCTGCAGCTTCACCTGCCGCAGGCCCGGCCCCCGGAGCTGCAGCGCGCTCTGAGTGCAAAACACCGCAATCGCCACGGCCCCGCCGGCCTCCCTCGCCGCCCTCACTCCGCGGGGCCTCGCCCGACCGGCGGGGCCTGCGGCGACCCCCAGGCCGGGCCCGCCGCCGCTGTCCCCCAGGGTCGCGTCCCCCGGCAGCCAGCGACCCGGAAAGCCGCGCTGCCCAGACCGCCCCGGCCCGCCGCGGCTGCCCCCGGCGGAGAGAACCACCGCCCTCCCCGCACGGCCGCGGTTCCCGAGCTCCTCCGCCGGGGCTCCACCGGGGCTCCGCCTCCCCTGCCCGGCAGCCGCGGCCCCCCGCGGAGCGCCCGCGGCCGCCCCCTCACCTCGGTAGCGGCGGGAGGCGGCGTGGCAGGCGGTGAGGAGCAGGACGGCGCCCAGCGCCAGCGCCTTGGCGCTCCTCACGCTGAAGTAGTAGTTGATCTCCCGCTTGCCCCCGGTGTAGGCCAGCGCCGCCATCTTGGCTCCTCCATGACAACAGCGTGCGATGGGGCGGGCGGGCGCGGCGGGGCAGCACTGGGTCCCCGCCGGCGGCCAACGCGGACCCCGCCGCTGCCGCCGTCCCCGCCGGCGCGGCCGGGAACAGCCCCACACCCCACGGCCCACGGGGCGGAGCCGCGCCCCTCTCGTAGTGCCGCCGCTTCCCCTCGGTCGCCAGCGGGTGGCCCCAGCGTTCGCCTCCCCGCCCCGCGGTGCCGTGGGGATGCGGTGGCTCCCGGTGGATTCGACGGGATCCCACCGCGCTCGGGCCGAGCCCCGCAGCTGAGGGGGCGGCGGCGAGGCGGAGACCCCCCAGAGCCTGTGCTCCGTGAATGAGGAGTTGGGCGGGGGTCTGTGCCGCACACGGTCCGTAAAGGGCACTGGACAGTGAGAGCTTCATTCCAAATAATTCGATTTTTAAACCCTTGTCACTCTTCTGTTGACAAGGAAATGGTCATTCCAGGCTGGGAGACGCTCACTCGCTCTGAACGCGGGTAACTGTACAAGCAAGCTGACACACTCACAGAATCGGTTAGGTTGGAAAAGATCATCGAGTCCAACCGGTGACCGAACACCACCATGCCAACTGAACCATGGCACTAAATTTAAGGAAAGACATGCAGTCTTTCCTTGAACACCTCCAGGGATAGTGACTCCACCACCTCTCGGGCAGCCCATAACGACCATTTCTCTGAATAAATTCTTCCCGGTGTTCAGCCTAAGTCTACTGTGGTGCATCTTGAGACTGTCCTCTCATCCTATGGCTATTTGCCTGGAAGAAGAGGCTGACCCCTGCAGATTTACCTGGGTTTGGGAGATGCATGAAATGATTGCTGAAATCAAACCTTGCTAAGGTTTACAAAAGGGAAATTCTGCTCCTCCACAAGCAACTACCTGAGTTGGGCAGGAAATCTGGGCTCCGAATCCAGTCCCTCATCAGTGGTGAGGCTGGGGGCTGTCATCAAACTCGGCAGGCCCAGAGCAGGGCAGGCTGTCACGGGAAAGACATTTTCACAAAATAAAGTAAACATATAGAAACTGTATAAAGAAATTTAAAACTTAGGAAATGTGTGCAGTATGTAGTCACATAATGTATGTACAAAATTTGAGTTCTAAGTAAGTATTATTCTGATGTGTGCTGTTACTATATATTCAATGTATATCCCATTTCTATCCAACCAATGTCTTTACTATCTGTCAACATACAGTCTATACTTCTTTTCTATTCAAATCTGCCTGATAATTCATTCACTTTTTCGGTATTCCTTTAAAATAATAAAAACACTTCACTATTTTAAAGTGCTTGGGTTTATTCTCTCAGGGAAAGAGAGAGAGGAATGTACCAAGTATACAGATGGGTAGTTACTTGATTATGTTTTTCCAGAAAAACTCCAACAAAACCAAACTGAAACAATGACAACAACAAAAATCCAAACAAACCACGCCCCCTCCCCCCCTCCCCCATTCTGGTTGTAGTAGGGATTCTTTTAGTCCATAAATGAAAAATTCTCATTGATGCTTTTTTTCCCTCATGCCTCATTCAAAAAGCCAAGAATTTTTAAAGCCTTCTTAGTGTGAACAAACCTTATTATTTGTCAAAGTATTCATGTTAGTGTTTCAGTTTGTCTTCATTTCACGTAATTTTACACTTTAAGAAGCAATTTAAACACTTTTAAACATATTCTCTAGCTAGAATATTTTGTAGCTTTTTGCATTGTTGCTCATTAATGATTCTTTAGTCTTATGAAATATATCTTTCCTGCAGTCATTGAGGACCACAGATACTCTTCTTCATCTGTTTATATAACGTTTTTTCATGAAAAAGTGAGACTTCATCCAACCAAAACACATTTACTTCAGCCTGTCTCATTCTGCAATGTAACTATGTTAAGTTTGAGGGCTATGTGGCACGATTGCAAGGTCCATTTATGACCGTGAGTGCAGCTCCTCAAAACTTACCCAAATTACTGCTGTTACTATAAGCAGTGTAGATGCAGAAAGCATGGGATTCTGCCAGAGCTCCTTGACTCAGCTTCTCAGTTAGGGTGGCTACAATGCTTAAGCAGGGAAATTTAATTTCTTATTTTATTCTCAAAATAAAAAAAAATGAATTCAAGTCTCCACAATAAGGTTGTCTCTCTGGAGAATTTCAGGGATTTTCAACTAAATCATCTTCTTTCTCTATAAGAGCAGCAGGGACTAAAATGCTATCAAAACAATCATCCTTCTGTTTTTAGATATCTCAGAAAATAAAACCCTTAGAAATAGTAAGTCTGTCCTGCAGCTTTTGGAGAGCTCTTTCAGATCTGCTGCCTGCTACTGGAAGTCCCTGGACATTCCTCATTTGCCAGGAAGACCTAACACTGATCTTCAGTAAGGTCTGAAAATGCCATGTGTGTATTTCAACTGTGTTATTTTAGGACTGTACAAATACATGCTGATACTGTTGCAGGTTGAGTATCTTAATTAAGATAATCCCCCTGTGTATATTAAATATTTATATGGATGTGAGCAAGACATCTGTTTTTGCTTCCTTGCTTCTTTGGAGACACTGCTTATGTGTTCGATACTTGAGATCCCCTTCATTCAGTGAGAAGATTTTGGCTGAAGTGCTGTGAGTTAGGAAGTGGTTTGCATGCATGTGGTCTTGTTTCTAACAGGTTCCTCCTTTTTTTTTCACAAGCTAATTGAATTTGGCATCATGACATATACCTAAGTAATTCACACCAAAACCACTATATATAAAATGCCTGATAGGAAAGGTTAATGAGGGATTGCTAAGTACCCTATAAAACCAACTCTAGACATGAACTATTATTAGGTAGAAGCAGCTTTGTAAATTGTGTACCTACTTTATTTTCCTGTCTGCTGATCAACTTAGTGTGCTGGAAGTAAACCAGAAGTCTGCTAGCTCTTCTGATCAGTCAGACCTCAGCTTTTGGTTTGCAAATGCTACAGCTTCCTGCTGGCGTTCTGCTTGCTCTGCTGGAAGCATTAAGGGCCGTCAGTGGGAGGGGAACACTTAGAGCTGCCAGAGAGAAGACCCAGAGAAAAGTGTTTCCTTTGAGAGGCAGTGGAGATGTGACACTGCTGTGCACATGGGATAATGTCTATGAATATTAAAAGTAAAATGCCTATGGAAGAATTTCACATTTGTTTTTTCTACAGGTGTAGCCTTGGGTTAACTAGATTAATTATTTCTGTAAGAGGCTAGGGTGTTTTATATGGTCACTAATGACTGATGCTGTCATTACTGTGGGTTTTGGCTGCTCTATTTTCTCTATGAGTCAATCTAATAACAGTCAGGAATGAAGAAGTTCATCCCACCTAATTCCACTCACTCACAGAGAACCAGACTATGAAAAACTAATCACCCTCCCTCCATAGAACTGAGAGTGCAAGTAAGGTGGTAATTTACTTGTAAGTTAGAATAAGGTGAATGACTTACCATGAAGAATGGTGACTTTCTATTCAATTTCAAAAATAAATTTAAATTGGACAAATGTCATTTACACTGGTATAATTTAGATGAGGTAATTCTTTTAATGCTTCCTGACTTTGCTTGGCAGGCTCAGCATAAATGGAAGGAGAACTTTGTGCCATGGGTCAAACCTGGCATGCACATATGAGTTTGCTGATAAAATGAGTTCACAGGAGATGTCCTTTCTCCTGTTTCCAGCATTAGTCATGTGTAGCTTCTCGAGTTGGAGCTACTGTCCTCAGGCAAAGGCACAATCTAACCATAAGGACTGGAAGCATGCAAGAAGATAAAGTGGCTACTGTAGTATAAAGTCAGATGTAACAGAGCTGATATTTAAATATTCTTAGTTAGAGGAACAGTAGGGCATTCTCATGTGATATTTTCCCCTTTGAGTTTGTGTATGCTTATAAGAGCGTAATTAATTTTTCACAAGTATATATAGCAAGGAATATAAGCACCAGAGCTAGAAAAAAAAATCACTTACCTCTAATCTTGAAGTTTCATAAGGAAAATGATCATATGTTCATAGGGTACATACTGTTTTTAATATAATAACTAAAATATTCTCTACATTAGCTTACAGGTTAACTATTAATAGCATCTGCCATACCTCAAATCATATCACTTCTTAATTTAAATGGTGCTGCATTGCCAGATTGCTCTGGTCAAATGTAATTCCAGAAATAAAGCTATATTTCCGATGGATTCCTGGGCGGTGTAGTATTTTCAGTTATACAGCTTTTGTCTGTGTAGCTTTTGGGTACCAGCAGAATGATGGCATCAGACATTTTAATTGCTGGGTTTTCAACCTCATAATAAAAATAAATTTTTCCCTAAGAATCAAGTTTCCATGTGGCATGTGTATGCATGGTAGCCACCTATTCTAAATATTTGATTGCATTAATGAAGAGGGAGTACAAAGTGTAAGAAGTCTTTCTCAGTGGACTTGGTCAATCAAGCAGTGTAGCCTGAGCACTGAATTTGTAGCCAAATGCTGAAACAAATATGCCCTCAAACCTGTAAGATCTTGGAAATTCTATCAGAAATTACTGCTTTTACAGATTTCTAGTTTTGTAACATTTACAAAAATGGTTTCTCAATAGTCTGTACTAAAATCAGACTGATATTAAGTGAAGTAATTATGAAATCACATGTGCAAAGTCCATATTTAGCTTTATCACTAAGAGATAAATACTTCCGCTGTTCTATAACGTGAGGCTTAGTAGTGTTTTCATTTCAGGATTCTGTGGGTCTGAAACAAAGATGAATCAGATGAAGATGGGGAAGGGAAAAGGGCAGATAGCAAATATTTAAGTCATCTGTCCCTTTCCATTAAGGACAGTCAAGGGGCTGCATCTTTCTGCATCGTGGGGTGTGTCATTGATGTGCAGCTACACAGTCCTGAAAAAGGGGCTGGGATCCATCTCAGCTCACTAATACAAATTATTTTTCTTTCAGCTGCTTGTATTTTTGTCCTCAAAGCTTTGTATCCATCAAAGTAATGGGTTAAGAATGTTTGATTTAGACGAGTTTTTGGTATGGAGGTGTAAGCTTTTTCTATTTCCTTCCCTCTCTTTTCTTGACTCCTGGTTGAGGAAAAATGGCAGTCACTGTTAGTTCCTTGTCAAATTGAGTTTTCTTTTCTCATGAACACTTTGTATCATATTGTTCCTTTTTTCTGGTTCTCCTTTGTTCTCCCTGTTGTGCCTTCTTAAAATTCAGAATTCTTTATTTTGACAGGGCAGCCTTTGGAAGCCTACACAGCCACAATCCAAGCTTTGCTGTGTTTGTGCGGCGTTATAATATTGTGCAGCATATATTCCTTCTGGCTGCCAGTAATACAGATGCTGTGTGATGACTGTGTTCTCTTTTAGCATATCTGCACTATATCCCTGCTACTTGAAATCAATGTTTTTAGGAACATAAATTTATTTTGGGTAAGAAAATTATTTTTTCTTGTGAAGATTCCAGTGCCAAGGGAGTCTCTGTGGCGCAATTGGTAAGCGCGTTCGGCTGTTAACCGAAAGGTTGGTGGTTCGAGCCCACCCAGGGACGTGCTATTCCTTTTCCTCTGCCATGGCAGGGGATAGAAATGAGATGACTTTAGGGTCCCTTCCAAACCTAGCCATTCTATGAAATTTTAGAAATTTGGAATTCTCTGTTTAGCCTCAGGTTCACTGAAAACCCTATTTTGCTGAAGAATCAGCAATGGATGAACAGACTAATACATGTCCATGAATCATTATTTAAAATTAAAATTGCATAGAAATAGTTTCATTTTAGTATAATATTGCAATGTTCCCTGTTCTGTCATATTTGTCTGTCTCTGGTGCTCTCTTATGTTGCTTGTGACCTCTAAAGGATCTGTGTTATTTTATGAGGTTGAAATGCAAACAGATATATATACTAAATATCAGCATGGGCTACTGTGCACCTCAGGCTTAGCAGAGATTTCTCATTTAGGAATTAATGGGTAACTGAATAGTTGTGCCATTTTCGGCAATTTTGTGTACGAGCCAGGTGAGTTGGAATCTACAGGAGAGCTATTCCTTCTGTTTTTTGTTTCTGACAATAAATCTACTATGCATAGCACACTTTCATAGTTGCTCATATGAGTGGCAGGTAGATCTAATTCTTTGATATGTTGTTTTTTCTTATGCTTTAAAAATACTTGAACTGAAAGGTTTAACTAACAGTGTATGGCTTTCTCTAAAGCCTAAAACCAGAACAAATCCATATGCAGAATAACCCCTGGAGCCCATTATACTTCAGCATCTTTCTTGTGGACTCTTTTCCAGGAGCTGTAGTGATAGGACAAAGATTAATGGGTATAAATTGAAAGAGGGAGAATTTAGGTTAGATATTAGACTATATTTGATTAAATTTTTTTACTCTAAGGGTAGTTAGACACTGGAACAGGTTCAGGAAGATTGTGGGTACCCCAACTCCAGCCATGTTCAAAGCCAGGTTGGATAAGGCCTTGAGCAATCTGGTCTAGTGGGAGGTGCTTCTTCCAGGGGTGGTCAAGACCAGATGAACTTTAAGGTGCATTCCCACTCCTTTAAAGTTCAGTGATTCTGTGATTCTATTTTATGAGCCTGTCCTTCTCTCACAGAGCTCTCTTTCTACAGACCTATTTTTATGGTATGTGCAAAGCAATTTGGAAATGGAATACAAATCCCAGTTGGTTTTCAACACACTAGATCTATGTCATATCAGACATTGAATTTAAAATTTATATATTTTTAGAAGTCATGCTGTCCTAAATTTCAGAGTTTCAGGTTGTAAAAGGCCATGAGTTCAACCAAAAAAATTATTTAACTTCGTAAGCATACTAAGAAACAGATGATGGAGTCAGTAGAAATCAATGCAAGTAGTTTCCATAGTGTGTCTGGGCAGTGCATTTTCATGCGAATGGAAAAGAGCTAAAGGAGTTATTCAGACAAAGCCTACAGCAAACAGCTACTGAGTTGTTGCATATGAAATTCCCACAGTATTTATGTAGAGTTAACATAGAGGAATTAATTTTTAGACTAAGCTTCTGCAGCAGAGAATAAGTAGAATGTAAAAACATTGCTATGGGCTTAGAAAGAAGGTATGAGAGAAACTCAGTTAATAGATAGGTCAGTCCTTGGCCCGTAATTTTATTAGCAGGGTGTGACATCAGGAACGGATACCCAAGTCTTATTACAATTAAGAGATCTATAAGATCTTGATGTACAGACAACAGACAACAAAAGCTACAGAGATGGTAATATCATTGTATATAGGGCCAGAGAAACACTGCCTTAAACATGAGCAAGGTATTAGAAGCAGTACTGTTTACTCCTGAATGTGCTTGTCAAAATGCATATTTAATGGTTAACTTGCGGGAGGGAGGTGAGTGATGTTGTTCCTGAATCTCCAGGAGAGTCGAAGTGCTTATACTCCCAAAGCAGCTGAGGGCATCCCAGCACAGGAGGAAGGAGATGAAATGTGGGTTCTTCTCTTCTCTGGAGCCAGACAAGGACATCGTCATCTATAGGCACAAACCACCAGCTCCTCTAGCACGGGGCTAATTCTTAACCTAAATTCTTAGTCTCTCCAGAAAATTGGAGACTACTAACTAAAAGAATAGCTTCAAAAGTTACAGGAAGTATATGAAACAAAATACTTGAAACTGTACTCCCGAATAACATATGGAACTGAAAAAGTTCAAAGGACCTCTTGTATCTGTCTGTATCTATTGTACCTATCTTGTATCTCTTGTATCTATATGTGAATTAAAGTAGATGAGAGAAATGAAATAAAACTGTAATTCTACTCTTTGTCTACTATGAGGCAGATGCTCTTCATGGATGTAGTTTGATCTCTTTGCTCTTCCTGAGAAGAATAAGCAGAGGTCCTTTGGATCTCATTGCAGAATCTGAGGAACCAATAATTTTGGCTATGGCCAACTTCTGTAGGAATTGAAATTTTATCTTCTGTAGGAAATGAAATTTTAGGTGACTGCAGTAAAGCAAATGTAATATAGAGGCAGGTACAGACAGCCATAATAGCAATGGATGTTCTTTCAAACTGAGGAATTAGTCTTATTCCCTGTTAAATTCTGAAAAATGAAAATAAATGAGAAGGTGGCTCATTACTAACTAGAAACAGTAATGAAAAGCATTTTTCCCAAATTAAGTCAGGCTGTGTTTAGGTGATGCCTCTTGTCACAGTCTAGGCACTGTTGTAGAGAATATACTGGGATATATTGGGAGCAGAGACTTACACCTTGAGATGCTAAATACCTTAACCAAAAAGTAGTGATAAATCCCTTTGGATAAAATTGCCCAGAAAAACTTACAGTTGTTGTGGAGGAAGATTTAATGAAGAAAAAACCGTCCTTTACACCACTACATAAAGAACATAATTTCAGGTTCATAGAACCTGACAGCTAAAACAGTAAATTTAATTATTGTCTTTTTTGTACCCTGAGTGAGCCTGCAGTTTGCTGCCAAGGGCTTTCCTGTTTGGATGAGTGCTCTTCTCATATGTTAGTGCATATTTAGGGTGAATTCTGATGCTGAAGTTTTGAAGAAATAGCCTCTAGGATAGTCTTGGCAAAGAAGATTTTGACAGCAACAGCCCTGAGATTAGCTCAGTTGCTTAGAGCATGGTGCCAATAACACCACGGTTGTGAGTTTGATGCCTCTATGGGCCATTTACTTAAGAGTTGGACTAGATGATCCTTGTAGATCCCTTCCAACTCAGAGTATTTTGTGATTCTGTGAATGACAGTGATTTTGGGAATAAAAGCCCTAGAAGAAGTCTTCAGGGACCGGTAATTAGTGTGTAAGTCAGTAGGTGGTGCACAACACCTATGAAAATGTTGGAGAACTGCTCTGCTGTTTCACTGTCTTCAGAATCGGCATTTGGAAAAGCTTTATTTCACCTGAAGGTCCAATTTCTGTAGCTCGAACACAGTAAGATATGGATAATACTTATTGGATTTTATTATATGTATTTAAGATGCTTGTGTTCAAAATAATATTCCAATGATGTATTTGTTTGTTTTGATAGTTATATTTGCCTTAATGAGAATCATCATTTCCTGAGTAGTTGGAGTGTAAACGTAAGCGTGGATTCATACGTAGGAAATTTTGCTCATGTAATATCCAAGCACGTTTTCCAAGAAAGGACAAATGTATTCCAGCCTTAGAATATGGACATACAGTAATTTCTTTGTTTATGCACTGTAGATTGCTTTCATTATGCATCTGAGATTCATGGGGGAGCCCTGTAGAAAAATAGTGGATTTCTAATGAGCTCAGAATGAGGCATGAGTAAAGATAAATGAGTTAAATTTACATCTGTTTGCATGACTAATAGCTTTATTTAAGCTTGCTAGTATCTCATTGGAATTGGATACATGATTCTAATACTGTAAAACACTGCATCAAGAGGGTGGCAGAAAGGCAGATTCTAGGATATCCTGTCTGAAACCACTACAAGAAAACAAATCAAAAGTCACATCAAAAGCTTCAACCTAAACCTGAGTGGTGGAAGTGTAGATATGTTGTCTGTTGTTCTGCCACTCACCTGTATTAAAGGATATGTGTCTGTAGCACAGTACTCATATTTTAGACTGACAAACTCAGATCCTGAAGATAATTGGCAGTGGCTTGTGTTTCTCCCTATGGGGCTGTGCAGTTACAACTGCCCCTTCTAGAACTGTGTTACACAGTTTGAGTTTCTTTTTGCTCCATGTTGGTTCCATTGATGCTGTTCTCCTTGCCTCTAGTTTTTACTTATTTAGTCCGTATTAATGCAAAAGCACATGCTACAAAGAGCCTAATGTGCTGCCAGCTGAGCCTGCTGCAACAGGAAACTGTGCATGGATACAAAAAGGAATATTTGTACTGAAGACATCAGAAGTCAGATACAATTTGAAGCACATCCTGACAGGAGCCTTTTAATCTCTGTCCATCTCCTGGGGGGATGGTGTAAGAGACGTTGATAGGCAGAACATACTTACTGATCACACAGGTGAGGGTCATCAGTCCCACAGATTCCAGGGAGAAAATGGTCTGAATGCTGCAGTACTTTGGTTTGCACAACTGTATCACAGCCGAGCACTACACATCAGTTGTCTCTACCCAGCTTTACAGAGCCTCTCCAGCAATTCTGTTCTGGTGCAGTACAGCCAGGGGCTTGCTGCAAACTTTGCCTTTCACTTAGTTACTCCAGCTGTTTTCCTTTCCTTCCAAGATTCTTTCTTGTTACAAATGTAAACTTTTATCTATTGTTTTAGCTAATTTATGCTAGTGCTCTAAAGGTATTGCTTCTGATAATAGAATTCTCCAAAGATAATGTTTGTAGGGAGGCAGAGCACTCCCAAAATCAATTAAGATCACTTTACCAGAAGTTTATTCAACATCTTATATTCCCAAAACTAGACAATATTAAGGTTCTGTCTGCTATTTATCTCTCATTTTCAGCTATGATCTTTGAAAGACAGTTTCTTCAATATTGTACGTAACATAAGTGAAATACTTGATCATGCAGTAAGTTCTCATAAGCTGAAAACCTTCAAGGCAGACTGAATATCTTTCCAGTGCTGATGAGGCTGAAATTTGTGAGGTAAAAACTATGTATTTTTCCAGGCCTAATTTCCAAACATGGCTGCTTTTGGGGCAAAGATCTGAAAACACATAATTTAGATGTTTTAAGTGAGCTGATAGAAGGAAAAGGTTCTCTGCCTATGAGGACATGCAATGGAATAGATAGCAGAGAGCAAAGGAGAAATCAGATGACAAAAGGAGACAGTGTTTGCTAGGTGTAGTTTCCTTTCTAAACTCAAGTGTTCCTTTAACTGTGGTTTGGGTTTTTTTATCCCCAGGCAACAAAGGCCCACCTCCCTATCCTAGCATTAACCTTTGCATACCTTCTAGTGAATTGAACAACCTGATGGATGAAATTTTAGCCTTTCAGTCCTTGTAGGAACTTCCTGTCTTGTAGTTAATCTATACAGGAAAAGAAAGTCTTTACTGTTTTCAAATATTACTGTTTTTACAACAAACTTATTTTGAAATGGTAAAATAGTGCTTAAAATAATAATGTTTTAAGAACCATCATGGTCCAATGAGTATTACCTGTAGGTATTTATCTACAGTATGTTTTACTCAGTGAAGAAAAAATGGGCTCTATTTCATCATGGAAATTCCCATTTTACAAATTCAGCACACAGCTGCAGGCATATAGCAGCTGCACTTAAGATCACATTTTGATATTTGCCCTATTTTCCTTAATCAGTTTATTGCAAGCAAGAACAACAAAAAAGTCTTTAGAAACAGATTTTAGTGCTTATTCCCCCTTGCACCATTTGGAGCTGCCTTCAGACTCTCAGCTGCTCATCTTTGGAGCAGTGCTTTCTTCAGGTTACAGACTTTATTCTGGGTATTTTCTTCATGCCTCTCTTTGGGAGTTCTGGCTGGCCATCTCACCTCTTGCCTTACACACTTTTGCTGTTGTCTTCATTGTCCTCTGTGGGTTCTCACAAGCACCTTCTCAATCACAAAAACATGGTTGTTGGAATTGCAGTTGATTTTGGGTTTTCAGCAGTCTTCTAAAAAGGCTCAGAGAAAAAGTCTTTGCATCTTGAGGTGGTTTGTGTGACAGTGAATTATTAAGGTTAGCAAAAGCATATGGTTCTGTGTCCCATACAGTTTTTTCAGTTGTGTAAGGGCCTAACAAACACTGACCTTCCTGACAAAACAACTAAATTTGAGATTCTTGGCATAGACTTCTGCACAATCTTTCTAAAATGCACAGGCACAGTTCTGCTGATTACAGCACACCATCAGTCAGCACAGCTCTAACAATGGCCAGGAGATTTCTGTCCTCAAGTGAAACACAGAAGCTTTATTTTCCTTCCATCTTTAAGTGAGAAGATGATCCCTCTTGCAGCCAATAATCCTACTTAGTATTTGGAAAAAAGGAAGGAATTATTCTACTTCTGAACTTCTCATACTATGAGGCACAGAGTTACTGACTGAGTTTCTTGAGAACTTGAAAGTTAGTGTTGAAATGAAGAGTCAAGTAGACAATCACATCCTCAAGAGAGTTGTAGGCAACCTTTTGAGGCTTTAACAAAATTTTTTATAGCAATGTGCTAACAGTATTGTAAAATATGGGTGTGAGAATCTCCAATGCATCTAAGCAAGTAATTAATTAAATAGTTTCTTTTGGAACACTGGACATGCTTTATTTCATTTTTTTCACAATTTATTTAAACATCTCACATATACAAAATACATTTTCTTTCTTTTTTTTGAGAAATGATGGGGGGTTTTTTTACCCATAGCAGAAGATGGAAATGAAATTTGAAAGCAGGAACACCTGATTTTGGAGGAAGAAGACAAAGAGGAAGAAAAATTATCCACATGCTTAAGCTGTAGGTGAGACAGGACATCCTAAGTTTTAAGACAGACTTCAAAGAAACAGAGAAGCAATACTTTAAATGCTACTAGCACCATCAAAGTTCAAGTATTGGAAAAATACTCTGTAATTTCTGTAATTAGCACCACTGTATTTTGAGTGGAACTGAAAGTACCTCAGATCATACGGAGAAGTTCCTACAAAAGATGTGGATCACTCGTGATTTAGTGTATGAGGTAGTTTAAACCTTTGGAAGTCATGGATTTAAACTTCCTCTGTGGAAGATATTCAAAGGCCACAAGTGGTGCAAACTTTCATGACTTTTTATTTTGTTTTTTTGTTTTTTTTCTTTACAAAGGTTGACATTTCCCAAAACAAGGTGTTAAATCTTGAAAGACTTCCAAGTCCATTTGGGGCTGTATTAAATTTCATTGCACAATGCTCCAATCAATTCTTCTCCTTCTCTTTCGCCCAGAGTTTAAGCAAGTAGATGAACAGAAGAAATGGAAGGAGTCAGCTTTCATTATAAAAAGAAATGACAAGAGAATAGTTTGGGAGAGGCTTTAAGTTAATTTTAGTTCATTCATTTAAAACAGACTGGGCCAATGTCCAAACCGAATTCTTGGTCAGCGCCGCCAATATCCAAAGGTGCAATGTCAAGGATGGGCAAGCGGGATGGCTTATTTGTTCTGTATTCAATGATTGTTTTGCCCCATTCATTGTTCTTTCTCTGTAAGAGAAGATTCATTGCAATTGTTATTGCATTGTTCAGAGTTTTAAGAATTGTTTCACCTGAATGGATAATTTCTGAAATAATTTCATATTAATTTTGCTTCTATTATTTGCAAATCAGATACCCACATCCAACTATTTAGATCTCCAATACAGAGAAAATAATTACTTGAATCTTCTGTAGTCCTATGTGATGCTATATGCAAGCTACTATATTATTCACACTGATGTTAGATCCTAAGAGAACCCTGCCTGATTGTTTCAGGATTTAAAGATCCTACCCCTCCTATAGCTTGTGCACTGTTTTCTCATCAATCTTCTGTTTATACAGAAGATTTTGGATCTGGTTCCTTTGAAAACTTTTTTTTTGACCACATGTACAGTACAAGGTAGGATTTGTTTGTAGCCTCTTCCTTCGTACTTGTTAAGGATCTGCCATGGTTGGGTTTGTAGGCTATGTGTCTTTGCCAGGCAAAATTTTGCTGGTTTGACCAATAATCTAATTCTGAATTAAAGCATAGCTCTATCCCTAATTACATGCTTAGGCCTGGGCAGTCACTGTGCCTGTGGTTTCTGCATTACTTACAGAGCAGCCATCCTCGAGAACACTGAAAGTGAATCTGCTGTTGCCTTCAGCTCGTAGTTCAACGTCGTTGGATCCCTGCAGCACAACAGCCTTTTTAAGGTTGCCAGTTTCTGCATCCATGTAGGCAATGCTGTTCTTGCAGTGGTAGGTGATGTTCTGGGAGGCATGGTTGGCCAGCAGACGCATGAAGGCGAGTTGGGTGGCCATATCCTTTGAGGTCACTCCTTCACTATTGTATTCAAACTGAAAAACAGAGAGGAACCCAGTCAGTTGTATTGCTGCGAAAAGGAGGATGTTCCTAATGAAAATGTGTGACAGCTGCTCTAGTGTGCTGGTTTCAGCTAGGGTAGAGTTAATTTCTTCTTAGCTGCTGATACAGTGCTATGTTTTTGATTTGGAATGGGAATGGTGTTGACAACACAATGATGTTTTGGATTTTTGCTAAGTCATGATTATCCTAAGTCAAGGGCAGTTTTGGGTTGGTTTTTTTTTGTTGTTGTCTCATGCTGTGCCAGTGAGGAAGTGGGCAAAAGAAACTGGGAGGGAGCATAGCTGGGACATGTGACCTGGGCTGACCAAAGGGCTATTCAACACCATACAAAATCATGCCCAGTATATAAACTAGGATGAAGTAACCCAAAAGGGCAGCCAACCTGGGTTGAGGAAGCAAGAGGGTCTGGTACTAGTCAGCAGGTGGTTAGCAATGACATTGTGCATCACCTGTTGTTTTCCTTTTTATTATCATCATTATTATTTACCATTTTACTGTATTTTATTTTCAATTATTAACCTGTCCTTATCTCAGCATGCCAGTTTTACTTTGATTCTCCTCCCCTTTCTACTAGGGTGGACTGGGGGGAAGAGAGAAGGAGTTGAGCAAGTGGCAGTGGTACCTAATTTCTATCTGAGCTTAAACCATGACAGCTAGGAACTTTAAAACGAAGAATCACAAGTCCGAAATCACTTTTCTATTTTCACTCCAGAACTAAAGAGCATGAAATAAAAGTAGGAGGAGGTAGACTGACAACCAGACATGAGTTGATGTAGTTAAACTGTAGACTTCTGCTCCAAGATATGGTGTTAACAGTTTATATGGATTGAGAGACAAGATCAGATAAGTTCAAGGAAGGCAATCTACTGTTTCCACAGCTACACACAAACAGTGCCTGTCTCAATAAAACCATGAAACTGTTTTTGATAGAATTTTGAAACTGTTTTTAATATAATAGTCTCTGTGGATAGTACAATTATTTTCTTCACTCATATTCTTTTTATAGCATCTACTTTTAGACACTCCAAGAAACAGGACCCTAGACTGTTCTGATCCAATGTGATTAAATCTCATCTTAGACACTTCATCACAATATCAACTCAATTTCATTTAAGAATTATGTAATTAAATCTCCTTGCCTGTACAAAAGTGATGTATTTGCAATTTGCTGGGATAGTGTCTGACATGCAAGTAGTAGTTCTTATTTTTACTTACACCAACAATTCTGAATGTTACAGTGCCATGCACTCAGAATCTGTGATGTGTAATATAAATATCTTTCCAGGAATAGTGTTGTATGTATTTTATGTAACGAATATCAATTAAAAAGATTGATGTTTTTTGTGTTTTTTCAGACATTTTCTGGACTGTCTTTATATGTACCGTATTCCAGTCCAGGTTTACCTTAGCAATAACCACTAGTCAGGCTGAATTGATCATTTACAGACATCAAGAAAAGTTAGAAACTTTTCTAACCAGAATCTAAATTCTAATTCTAACCAGAATTCTAAACCAGAATCAGACCTCTGTACCCTGAGATAAAAGCTAGTTGGTTTTTTCATATTTCTCCCATAAGAATTTAATTTATCTGCTTGCTTCCTGAGAGTCAGTGAATTGGGAACTCTTCAGACAGCACCATAGGAAACAATCACCCTGCCATACATCACTTACCTGGCTGCCACCATTGATAGTTTCACCAAACCATATGTGCTGCTTCTTGTCCTTGGGATTCTTGTTGATATACCAGGTCTTAGCAGGAATATTGTCAGGGTTGGCATAGATGCAAGTCTCACCATTGGAAAAATCACAGTATGCTCTAATGGCATCTGCAGTGCAGCCTTGGTTGGGATCAATCCAGTAGAAGCCTGCCGTTGAGGGAAGAAATGTGAACAATGGTTCACCCAGCATAAACTATGCATTCAGTTCACATTCACTTCTCTGATATAGGAATTCAAGCCATAAATATCACAGCTAGGTGCAATATTAAGGTGATAAGTGGGATACAGATATTTTGGATTGTTAATGTATAAGAAACTGTATTTGAAAGCAAAGTTTAAATATTTTTGTATTATTTTGGAAAATTATTGCAATAATGTGCAACAAATCTACAAAGAACTTTGCAGAATGTAACCGTATCTATTTTCAGTGGAGGCAGAAAGAACTTCTTCACTGGACATTTAGTATTTTTGCCACATGGCCAAGGATACCATTCACTGAAGAAAGTAATGCCCTGAAGTGCTCCCTGAGCCAGAAAGGGCAAACATCTGGCACTAACATACCGCTGCTCCATTCTGGGTGGCTAAGTCTAAGGTCACGACAGGTGCGAGCTGGGTTCTTTTTGGAGCCTTCTGGGGTCAGCAGGGTCTCAATTTGGTTGTTCAGTGTTTTCAGAGTGGCATCAACTTCATAATCCTTGGGTCTGAGAGAAGGCTGATCAGCCCGGTAGTATTCTGCATCAAAGCCAACTTCATATCCACCACCATTGGGACCAGGGGGGCCAGGGGGGCCAGGGGGACCAGGGGGACCCTGGAGGTTTTCAGAAGCAGAAGATAAAAAACATTCTGTTAGAGATATGGTGCTTTTAATGAAATGCTTCCACACATGCATAGTCGTGGTTAACTCCTGGCACCCTCAGCTCTAATTGGAGGCAGCACACATGGACTCGCCCTGTGGTGACTGCTGTGGGTTGAAGCAGTGGAAGACACACAGTGCAGGACAACCACATCCCTTTGTGCATTTGCTCTCTGGCCATAAGGTGTGAACAAAACCTTTTAATTCAGGTCTATTAAACATCTACCTAATATTAAATACCTTTTTTAAGAAATAAAACCATGTGCTTTATTAAGCTGCTAGGCTTCTGAAGTGATGCAATTACTAGGCTTATAGTGTACCAGAAATGTGTTAAATCAACCAAAAAAAAAAAAGGTTATACTCACAGCAGGACCTTGGCTACCATGAGAGCCACGCACACCAGCAGGGCCAATAGGTCCAGGGAGACCATTGCGACCATCTTTACCAGGAGGACCAGAAGGACCAGGTGGACCCTAAAAGGAGATTTGAACAGTCTAAATGACAGTAAAAATGCTATAAAAAGGGATTCGTTTGGATGGGAGCATACATATATATTACACAAAGAGAATGGGAATTATTTGAATATATTCTGAAATTCACGTACCCTTGGGCCAGCAGGGCCAGTGTTACCAGGGGGACCTTGATCACCATGTTGGCCCTATTGGGAAAGATACACAGTCATCAAAAAAAGAGCAGTGGAAAATGTTTGTATTTGCTTAATTCAAGAGGGAACAGTATGTAATGTGTATTTGGGCTCAGAGAATGGGAATCTAGGGCTAATGACATTTATTAGAGGAGCTAGGATATAAAATACGTGTTTTGGGAAGAGAGGAGAGATAGCATCAAGATATATTTAAGAGGATAACCTATAAAATTCTTTTTATTGTTTCTTCTGATCGTCAGAGAAGGCTTTAAAATAAAAGTCAAAATTCCTAAAGTTGATACACAAATTTAAAGGGAAGAAAATCCACAAATTACTTCGGCTTTTTTGAGATAAAATTTTAAAATTTCTGGCCAAAATAAGAAATAATACTAAAACAAGGGCAGAAGATTTTTCAGTTCTTTGTTAGCCAAATGCAACTAATAGTTGCTAAGGGACTAATAGTAGTCACAGTTCTAATGCCAATACCAGAATTTGCCATTTTGTACAATAAACCTTGAATGTTAAAGAGACTGTGACTCTTCATTTGAAAGATGCTGCAGAGTGGAGTAAGTGGTATTAACATGCTGTATTGTGCATGTGTAATTCCTTGCCAGTGTGATTTTATTTTGGTTTTTTTGCTCTTTATATTCAAAACCCTGAAAATCATTTACTTACAGCAAGACCAGGAAGACCCTGCAATCCATTGTGTCCCTTCAAGCCAGGCAGACCTCTAGGCCCCTTATCACCAGGTAGACCTTTCTCACCACGTGGACCTTGTGGGCCCTAGGAAGGGATATAGGTGTCAAAGGAATATATTAGAAGGCTTCAAGAACATAGTCCTGTCAAAGCAAGAATTAAGTGTAAATATTCTTCATTAAGCCATGTTCCAATGTATATAATGGACATCCCCTTAACACACCCAGGAAGAGTGCTAATCCCAAAAGCTTCAGGATTGATCCCACAAAAGAGAATGCTAACTGAGATTCTAAGTTCCTAAATATTTTCAGGTTCTTAAGCATTACTTTTCAGGCCCCTTGATTACAGTTATGAGTCCTTATTGATAAAGCATGTTTTCTCTTCTTGCATCAATGTGGTAATGTATTTAAAAATCAGACTTACAGCAAGACCTCTTGGACCAAAAGCACCAGCAGGACCGACAACACCAGCGGGGCCCTGAAACAAGAATAGAGAATACATGTCACTGCTGTATATTGTTCTAATGAAGGTTCCATGCCCAACACATCTCTGGAGAAAGTGAAGTAATTATCTATAAATTGTAGAGGTGGGATGTACTTTGTATATATGCATATATGATAGACAAGTCTTAGTACTCGTAGACCTTAATCCAGAAAGTTAAGGTATATCATCTCATTGACTTACAGGTTCACCACGGTTTCCAGGCTTTCCAGAAGGACCAACTTGGCCATGGGGACCAGGAGCACCCAGAGCACCACTGGGACCAGGATTACCAGGAGCACCACGCTCACCCTGGGAACAAAGGAATGCAACAGGAGACACATTGTGTTATTACTGACTTACACATATTGGAATATTTCTTCCATGACAATGAAATAGAAGAAAAAGAAACAAGTTACCTTGAAACCAGGAGCACCATCACGGCCTGGAGGACCATCATTTCCAGGATTGCCCTATTAAAATACCATGAAAAAAATTACTAAATTCCATCACCTTTCATCTCACACAGAACTGTGTCTCAGTCTAATTGTTTACAGTGAGAGTAAGATACTGAGATAGGATAGTATAAATCTTAAAGAAAAAAACCCTCCTCCTTATACATGCAAATCTCAAATGCCTTAAATATACTAATGTTCTCTGAAAACTAAAATGGTCTTCAAATATTTTAGGTTTTAAAAGTTCAGTAAAGAAAAAAATTACTGGGCTTTGCAACATTTCTCTAAACGAAAATGTTAAGACAATAGTAGTCTTCAGTAGCTTGCACTCTTAAAACTGAGACTTTCTTTTTAGATGAAAAATGCCAGTGGAAGGAAAAGAACCTAATCAAAAGCCACAACTAAATTACTTTGTTGTGGTACTTCACAAGGTTAAATAGTTTTCTTTGTGAATGTTAATTTCCCTTCAGCACTTAGCCTGTGTCCAAAAAAACCCCCTTTTCCTTCAGAAAATTCCAATGAAACAAAGTTTGGGATTTTTAAATTACTATTTTCTATTTTCTTTGAAATCCTGCAAAGTCTCTGCAAGATTTTTATTAACAATGTATTAACTATACTTCAGGTTATCAAATAAGGTTCCCTGATAAGGCTGCAATTTTTATACTTTCATGAAAGATATGTGTGTTCCCCACTCCATCTTCTTTGGCATTAAACTAAAAAGTGAAGAGATTCTGAGAGTGACCTCAGGATGTATTTCAGACACAACTTGTGCTTTAAAAAGCCTGCCACCTAGCTGGGCATAGGAATCCACGTCTTTAAAAATCCTGATATAATTTTCTCTGAAGACACTGTACAAGTTTACTAGCAGAACAGCCTCCAGTTCCATCCACTTTTTCTGAGTACTTGTATTTGGATCAGAATAAAGGAAAAGCAACCTGAAGAGGATAAAAGACAGCTTACGTCACGTCCAGCTTCACCAGGAGCACCATTTGGACCAGGAGAACCCACAGGACCAGAGGGACCACGGGCACCAGGAGGACCAGAAACACCCAGGGGACCAGGTTCACCCTAATACAGGAACAGTTGTAACAAAATGTGACAATATAATACAACACAAACCAGCCTTACAGAACATTTAGCCTTGATCTATGAGTAACACTTCTCTGCAATGAGTTTGGGAAGGAAAAATCTATCAGGACACAAGAAACATACCTATCTATATCAAATGTTATCTTCATTCTAAATGTTACTATGAGAAACCTCTTAACATTTCTGACGTTCAGAAATTTGCTCATTTGCAGATAATTCTGGTTTGTCTGCAACAAGCCATAATTTCTTCCATTGATTAGGTCTGGTAGGTCCATATCCTCTGTTTCCAACAGCAACAGAAACACCATAATCTGCATCTCCCTGGTATCCCATAAGACAGGACCTCATGTGTGTGTGTGTTTTTTCTTTTTTATTACATGTTATTTGTTTAAAGCAGTTAACCAATCATATACTCACTGTTGCTCCAGAGATGCCTGGAAGACCACGTTCTCCCCGAGAGCCAGGCAGACCAAGAATACCAGGAGCACCAAGAATACCCTGAGGACCTGGGGTACCAGGAGGACCCTAAGACATGAAGAGAATAATATTTATATTAATATTTATATTAATATAGACAAAAATAAATTTAATATACACATTAGACAATGATACTGAAAGTTTCATTCTTGCTTGCAATTTTGGCAGATCACAGAAGAAATTTCTGTAATTTTTTGTTGAATAACAATTGTGGTATTTCACACAAGTGCTTACTTCAATAACACAGAAACATGTATGACCTTTAAAAAAAGCCATGAATTCTGAATGTGAAAGCTTAAAGATACTCAAAAGTAATTAATTTATTTGCATAGTTCTAAGTCAACTTCTGGGCAGATAACTTTAACCTTGTGATCACCACAAATCAGAGTTTCTGATGCAGCTATGAATTGAGATTGTTCTAAATGGACATTCACAGGTTCCTTCTTTTTTCTATCCATCAGGATGAATTTCAGAATGGAAGATGTACTTCCTTTTCTCAGACTAAATATCAATTTCTTCTGTAATTAGAGAAAGGTACAACTCAGCACAAGAGAAAAAGAGAAAGAAAACCCTGACCCAGAGATCAGGTTCACTTTTTATGGCATGTTTGTCAAGCATGCCTAAAAATGATTTCTTGTGTCTCAGAGGAACTTCTACTTTAAGGCTTTTCTAAATTTGTGGAAAAAGTAGAAAAGCCCTTTACAAACACCAAAAGTATGAAGCCATAACATTTACATGAAGAGAAACATATTTAATGAGATGTGATACTCAGTAACTTACAGCAGCACCAGCCTCTCCAGATGGACCTTTCTCACCAGCAAAACCAGGTGGGCCAGCAATACCTTGTTCACCAGTGCGGCCGACAGGTCCAACATCACCTCGCAGACCCCGAGGACCATCTTTGCCAGCTGGGCCAGGAGGACCAGGGGGACCAGTGATGCCCTAGAATTGAGTATGAACATGATACCATTACAATATAGACCTGGGGATAACATAGATAAATTTTAAGTCCATGTGAAAAAATAGTCCCTTGCAATAAACAGGTCATCAGCTACTCTGAAGCTTCTATTGCTTTGTTAGCAGTGGAGAGCTAGAACCAGTAGAATTATTTGACTGCCCTTTTTTTTTTTCCTCCTCTGGGCAGGTGAAGGTGGCAAAATTTGGTGGGAAAATATAGATCTGTCTCTCGTTGGAGACATTATTGCAACTCTAACATCCATGAGAAAAAGACCCAGTATCTTCAAATTCAAGAGGATTGTTTGCTTTGGATACCAGGATTTAAAATTTATTTAAATCTAGAGTATCTAAGAAAAGAAGTGCCTTTTGGTAAAGGTTGGAAACACCTTTGAAAACAAAAAATCTACAAATGTTAATCTAGAATGAGAATTTCTTCCTGAAAAATAAAAAAGATTCACATTCCAAAACACAGTGAGTTTGCCCTGCTCAAGACGGGCTAGAACTGCAGGTACTTTAGAAAATGTAGACATATGATAACCTTAACATTCTTCTGCAGATTGGACATGTCCTTCTTATTCCACTCCATGAGTGGAGTAATTGCATAGCCATTGATTTGAACAAAAGCAAATAAAAACAGATTTTTGGAAATGGTTGGGTACTTCAAGAGGCATAGGGATGCTTGATGGATTATAAAAATTCACAAATTAAATGCATTCTGGTTGTATTCTGGGAGTTTGAGCAATTAGATTTTTTTTTCTCACCCAGTTCTATAAGGATCTGAGGTTATTCCAGTGCAATTATGATTCACATCAATGAAACAAAAGTTAGGGTTATCCCTAAGCAAAACAACTTCTGACTTATCTCCCATCAGAATTCTTCATTAGTTACTTACAGCAGGGCCAGGAGGACCAACTCTTCCAGCAGCA
This sequence comes from Acrocephalus scirpaceus scirpaceus, assembly GCA_910950805.1. NCBI lineage: Eukaryota > Metazoa > Chordata > Aves > Passeriformes > Sylviidae > Acrocephalus > Acrocephalus scirpaceus. The sequence goes on from OU383773.1 coordinate 129,180,229, forward strand.
CCAGGGAAACCAGTCATGCCCTAAAAACAAATTTGAAAACAAAGATTAAGTTTTAAGGAAACAATAGCTTCACGAAAAGCAACAATGACAGTATTAAAAGCCTGAAGACTTACAGGAGGACCAGCATCACCACGAGGGCCAGCAGGACCAGCAGCACCAGCAGGACCCTAAAGAGGAAGGATTGAAAAAGAGAGGTGGATCAAGCAAAGACAGTGAATGCTCTGTATTTAGAATAAGGGCTCAGTCTCACTATTGTGAAAGCTAAGGGTGATTTTTACACCAGCAGGAGGAGGACTGGGCCCAAAACCATGCTGCCTATCCTGATAATAGGGTATTCAATTGTTACAGACATTTTAAATCGGTACCATGAGGCCCGAGAAAAGTTGCGTAAGGCATTTATGATTCAGATGAATTTCCTTGCAAATGTTACATGCATCTAAACAAATCTGGAAGTCAAAACATGAAAGCAGGGCAAAATCATCAAGTACTCTGCACTGTGTGACTAATACAGCCACATAGTGCAAGAGCCTGGTATTGGTCTCTTAAAATCATACTACAAGTAACCCAAGCCATGTTATCCTGCAGCATTTAGTGGTATTTGAAGTACGTGGGTCTGACTTTCTGCATCATTTCAACTGGTTCCCCAATAATCTCCATGTGAAGCAGTATACAACTTTGGGCTATAAAGGTTCAACATGTGAAAAGCCTACGGGCAAATGTGGGCATGAACAAATTTGCACACATGCTTCTGGATGACTGAGTCTGAAAATAAGACTGTGACAGCACATCCTGTCTTTGAGAGAAAAGTGTCAACGTGCTCAGCTCAGAACTTACCCACAATCACCCCCTGAATGGTCCAAGATAGAGTGATTTTGCTGATCTTCAGAGCAAGTTGAAAATTAGTTATTATTTTCTCTTCATTTCAGTTCCAGACTCACGATCTGAGCCCACATAAATAGATTGATAAAATTTACATAATGTGTGAAAATCAGCAAGGTAACTTTTCTCACAGCCTAGTTTGAAGTTTTGTTTCTTTCTTCCATTACCTTTTCTGAATTCAAGGCTTTCAGGCTAATGTATTGCTTGCATGGCACAGTTGAGTGCTGTGCATTTCACAAAGACACAGTTCACTTACTGGTGGTCCAGAAGCACCGATGGGGCCAATGGCACCTGTTGGTCCAGTTTCACCCTTAGGTCCTTTGGGCCCACGCTCGCCTTTAGCGCCAGGCTGACCAGCTGCACCCTGTGGGCAGAAGAACAGACAAAATGAGGAATTGAATACCTTGCAGAGGAAATAAAGAAAGGTTATGGCATTAATATGAGAAAAGTGCAAACAAAACTCACAGGGGGTCCAGCAAATCCACTGGGACCTACAGGACCAGGCTCACCACGTTCACCCTAAAGAGAGGACAAAGAAGAGACGACTGGTTGGAATGGTCTTTAAAATGGCAGTTTTCTGAACATCATGTCTTTGACACAGGAGTGATTGTAGAAATTGCTACTTACAGGGATACCACGGGCACCAGCAGGACCAGCAGGACCAGCAGGACCTCCTTCTCCCTAAAAGACAGCCCAAAACATTTTGACACTGGGAAATGGCCTTACTGCAACCAGAACAGGAATGCTCCTGTGGTACAGATACACACAGTGAGTCTCCTTGGGTCTCTAGTGCAGAAGATGTTACTGAAAGTGCTTCTGGTTTTGATCCACCCTGTATTAATAATTTCTAATGATTCTCAGACAGCAGAAAGTATCATTCTGAGCTAACATGTGGTTATTCATCATTGTATCAAAACCCCCTCTCACAGTGTGAGTAGGATTGTGGAGTTTAACCTCAGCTGGGAAAAATTCAGCCCAAGGCTGAATCAGAATCCTCTCCAGATATAATCCACTGCCATGTAGATGTGCATCCTCTTCCCTGCCCTTTTAGAAAAAGGTTTGGGGTCCTATGGCAAGCTTCACTGAATAGTCCCAACAGCCCTTGCTTCCTGAATCTGAAAAACTTAAAGAATTGGTGTAAACTACAAAGATGGAATTGGTTTTTATGGAACTCATCTTTAATATTCATGTGTGAATAAACTGTATCAACAAGGCATTTTTCATTCAAAGAGTAAACTTACCCGATCACCAGCACCACCAGCAGGGCCAGGAGCACCAATAGCACCAGGGAGACCCTACAGGCCAAGAGACAGGACACTGTTTCAAACATAATGTAAGTAGGACCAGCTCCAGGAGAAATGTGTGTAACTAACTTTCTTCGAGATGTTCCCAATATAAAGGATGCATGATTTCATAAAACAAATTCTATTCTGTTATTTTCCTTCCCAAAGTATGAATTCTAAGAAAGGCTCTTGAAATCTCAAATTAAGGATAGTTTTGTGTAACTTTGTAGGCTGCCTTTAAAATTATCTGTCTGGGATGAGCCCATGAAATTAAAGAGGACACTGTCACACTGAACAGTGCTGCAATGTCTGTGCAATACTCTGCACATGTAATTTCTCTGCTTGGATGCATGAGATGTGATCACTTTTCTCTCTCTCTCCCCCTGAATTCAATCATCCCTGGACAAGGCACAACAAAATTACACTGATTTGTATCAAAAATGAGCAGATACAAGCAGTAATGCAATACAGTGGGAAATGCAAGTTCTGAAAATCCTTCTCAGTTATTTAAGTTCTGAGGTGTAGCAAGGTAAAGTCAAGTAGAACCAGAAGATACTTACACGAGCACCATCTCTTCCTGTTGCACCCATATCACCTCTCAGACCTGGGGCACCCTGGAATACACAGTGGGAAAAATTGTATTGGTAGTGAACACAACAATTTCTATGAAAGTATTGAGCTGTTTGCTGAGTATCTGTGCATTACTTAGATGTCATACAAAAATGTTATCATGCTAGGTTTTCTGGAGAAATGAGCATTGTTTATTATTTCTTTCTTACTGCTGAGCAGGTACTAACTTGCAAAGTGAATGTTTGGAAAGGGGACTGGCATGCTTTTCAGAATAAACCTGCTTCTGTCATAGGAAACCTCCTTGGTTTCTCCCAGGTCCCAAGAATTTTGAATGGAATTAGAAATTGAAAACCATGTATATTACATGGTATATAACCATGTATATTACAAATGATGTATATAAATCTCCCTCAAAATCTCTTTTCTTTTAGTCAAGAGATATACATCTGTAAAAATTCTTCTGGTTATTCATGTTATACTTTCTATATGAAGCAAGAAAACAGTTATTAAAAACAATGATGTCATATGGGTGGACATATAAAATGCCACATATTTCATATAGCAAAAAGTTATTTCCAGGCCATCACTAGAGTCAAGAAATCAGATCAGCACTTTGTCCTCTCTCTTTTTTTCTTAATATAGCCTAGTGTTCTGCATTAATCTGCATGTCAGTACACAGTGTTTTTTAAAAGGTTTTACGATAGCACCTTAGAAAAGACAGTCAGTCTGTTAGACCAACAAAACCTCTACTTGCTGACTAATGAGTAATACAGTTTCACAGTAAATAAAAGTCACGTTGGGGTTACCTGCAGATTTTTCCAAGTTAATGAAATTAGGCATTTCAAACCTATGCATGCAGTAACAAGCCAGTTGTCCATCTTACCTTTTCACCCTTGCCTCCTGGAACACCAGCAACACCTCTCTCTCCTGGGATTCCACCAGGGCCAGCAGGACCAGGAGCACCAGCAGCACCAACATTTCCAGGCTCACCCTAGCAGCAACAGCATATCATGTAAGTCAGGGTCAAGTCACTCACACAATTTGGAACAAAATCATCATTACTATTCTGCCCACCATTCTACTTGGTTGCAAACAGTGTGGGAAGTAATATTTTTGTCTTGAGCTATTGTATGTGTTTTACTTTTCCAGCTACTGAAGATGCTAGATGTGAACACTCTCTCTCCAATTCTGTGGGCTCCTGAGGTTTTAGGTCCATTTCCCAAACTAAACTTTGTAGAAAGACTAGCCATGGAAACCCAGAAAACTAAGACCCAGATTCACTTAGCATCAAGCCAACGTCATCATTTGCTAGATGATCACTTATTACTGCCCTAATATTTGGGGGAAAATATTACTTACTTGACACAAGAGCTTTCTGTGTATAAGTAGGTGTGGGTATAAACAAAAGTCAGCATGAATTTTGGTCAAAATCTCAGATCCTATCTACAAACAGAATAACAGCATACCTAGCTGATAACCTGTAATCAAACTGACTTCCCCTCCCATCATCTATAGTGCTAAACATAAACCCATTTAATATTAGTGTGGACTAGCTGGGATGGAACTGGGATGGGAGAGAGGTTTTGGACTGTGTTCATGAGGAATTCAACAGTAAGGCAATGGCAGCTAGAAAAGGCATACCTTGTTACCATCGGGGCCTGGTGGGCCAGAGGGACCACGGCTTCCAATGGGGCCAGCAGGACCAACAGCGCCGCTCTCGCCAGGAGGACCACGCTCACCCTACAGGAGACAGTCTGAGCTGAGTGCTTCCTTGAACTGCTCTGTAGCTGAAAGCACTGGCTAGGTGCAATGACAGTGTGATGCATGTTTACCTAAACAAACCTTTAATTAGAATTGTGCAGCTATTAACTAAATTGGTCATAAGAATTGGCTCTAGCTTTTGACACAAAAATATCAAAATGAAGTTAAAGTCTTGCATCTTGACAACAGCTGACAACTAAAGTATTAATACTTCTCGAACATGGATTTTGGCTACTGTTCTTGTTCTGTTAACAGTGTCTGGCATTCTACTGTCAAATGGAGATTCTGCTTTAGGACAAATAATGGATTCTAGTGAAATTAAAGGGATAGTAATTGGCAAACAATTATTTTTACAGTAGCAAATGCCTGGTGACAGGAGAATAAAGGTAATATCTAAAGCCTACTAATGTGACCTGTACCTTACAACAGGTATAAGCATAAATTCTGAATCATGGATCTGGAGTCTTGGAAGTAGCCCAAAACCAGATTTAAATACACAATAGTCTATCAAAGATAGAAACATTAGTTTTACTAAAGATATCTCAAATTATGTCAGTGTGATAGAGCTGGACATCAGTAAATAATCTGATTAGGTATAATGGAGTTTTTAGTTATGCTGGAGAATTTGGAATTTTTACAAGAACTATAATGCGGTTGAAGAACTTACTTAAGAGGAAATAGCACACCAATAGAAAGCACCAATGATGCAACAGATTAACTTATATTGTAGAGATGTTCCTAAACGTTCTTTTTCATACATTTTGTTAATTACAGAGAGGAAGAAAAAGAAGAAATATGCAGATATCACACAGGTGGAAGCATTTGTCAATAGGAAGAAGGACTGGCAGACTACATAGGAAGAAGTGAATAACCTGCTAGATGGCTGTTACAGCAAAGAGACAGAAATTCAAGAGTGCAAGTACCAGGCCATTCATTTAGGCACCAAAACTATTTCTTTTCTGCTGTAGATGGAGGTTTCAATGGTGAAAATGACTGAAAGGGCAAGGTAATAACCAAAAATACGACACAGATGTGTAAAAGGAAAATGTGATCTGGCACAAGCAGTGGGGTATTTTTAGGAAGTGTTACTTTTGTGTATAAAGCATCAGTGAGAACTAATTTGGAATACTGGATGAAATACATCGAGGACTGCATATGTGATGCTTAGGGCAAGGTAGAGCAGAGGCAAATAATTGCTACTGCTATGACAAAGGGAACTGGGCTTGGATGCATTGGCAAAATGAGTTTAGAGCAGACATGTTTTTTGATACAGACTCAGGGCACTAAAACATAAGGAGCAAAAGTGCTGCTTAAACTGATTGAAATAGCTTATAAGAGTGAAAGGGAATATTTGTCACGGGACACATTTATTCTGGAAGTCAGAAGAAAAGAAGAAGCAACAGAAGTAGGTTAAATATCAATCTCTTTAGAGGCGGATTTGGAAAACAAATAAATCATTGATCCCTTTATAAGCTACTCCTTGCTCTACATAAATGGGATCTTCCTGCTATGCAGGAAGGTGTCCACACAAAACTCCTTGAGGATGTTTATTGACAGTTCAGAATTAAAGGGAAGTGGGAGGCAATACCTTCTAATGACTATTCTGGTTTCTGAATTCATCTCACTATTTATTCAAAGACAGTACTGGGGAGGTAGGAGCTGCCTAGCAAATGATAGTAAAACTGAAATGGTCAGGCTAAGAAGGTCTGTGCTACTCGTTACTGTGTCTAGTTACTATTATTATTGAACACATTATTAAAACAGTCTGTACCAGATTTCAAATGAGTTACTCACTCTTGGGCCAGCAGGACCAGGGACACCAAATTCACCATGAAGACCCTACAAGAGAGTTGATATAGTGATAAAGTTTATTTTACTTGCTTAAATTGTACTTTGTTTCTTAGTAACAAATGAAAATTCTCAAATTGCAGCAGCATATTGAAAAGTTTCAGACAAATTTTCAGTCTATTACATACATGGAAATAAGCCCTTTTCCTCCAGCTGCACACTATCTCAAGGTACACATTAGATAATATTTTTTCATCTGAAGAGTTAGTTACTAAATTACAAACTCTTTTTTCAGGTATATGCAATGTAAACTCTTTTACAGGGACACAGATGTAACTATAAATGTTAAAGGTGATTGTGACACAAAGGATGCTCAATTTGCAGACTACATCTCACGCCAACTGTGCAGAATTAGAGCATGAATTATGACTGAACCACCTCAGTTGGATACCATTGTACATTCCCTGAAATCAGCTGAGGTGCAAAACATAATTGGAGTAGTGCAGGTTAGATTGAACGTTGAAGATTTTGAAAGAAATGTGAAGTAAAATATTTTTTATATACTGTCTCTTTGGGGGAAGAAGCATATTTTATTGCTAGTTAAGGTCCAAAAAGCAAAGGACTATCTTTGCTTTTCTGTTTCATAGCAAAACTTTGAAAAAGGAAGTATGATGTAAGTTCCAATGCAAAAGGGACTATTAAAGTTTGCATGTTACCCTGATAGCTTTGTTTTGGCAAATAGATTCAACAGGCTCTTGCTTCACCACGTGTGCCATTGCAAACACAGCCCTCATGCAATGCCTGCCCCATCCATGGAATGCTGTCTGTCACTCACCCTCTCGCCTGGTTTACCAGCCTCTCCAGCAGGACCCGAGGGACCTGGCAAGCCCTGAGTGTGAAGAAATAAGAATACAAATATAGTTAAGGCAAAAGCTCTTCACACATTGGGAACCATAGATAAGATTGAACAGAGCACACAGTTACTTACCTGGAAGCCAGGAGGGCCAGCAGGACCTGTTTCACCCTTTGCACCTTGGTTGCCCTGGATGGAATGAAAAACAAGTGATTAACTTGGAAGAAGAAATACAGGGAAGTGAATTTTAAAATGGGAAGTCCCAATAATGAAAAGTAAATCACAAATTTGATTTGTGTGGAGGCTGTTACTTACAGTGACTCCAGGAGGACCTTGAGCACCATTGTTTCCCTCTGGACCAGGAGCACCCTATATATGTTCAAGTAGAAAGCGATTATCAAAGTTTGGATTTGATATGCATAATATTTCTAAATGATTATGTGCCAAAACCAAAGATCCCTGACTGTGTATTTTGAACTTAGTCATTTACTTGCAAGAACTTCACAGCCAGAAATACTAAAGATGCTTAAAATTTTAAGTTGTCATTATTGTTTAAGTTATTGTAGCACATTTATACCTAAGAAAACTTCTTTTGGAATTACAGAATATAGAAACCTTGCTGATAGCATTTTTCCCACAGCAGACTTTTTTTACGTCCCTTAAATTGAAGAATTGGTAAGTTTCAACTATCAGTAAAATGTTGGAAATTTACAGGATGAATTAGAAACCACACACTGTGCTCTAAGAATTAAGGACAGGGAGTGCTATTTTTTTCCTCTTCATAGGATAATACCCCATGATTAATTACCCAAGTAATACCCAAGAAGGGGAGTTTTCATTTATCCCTTAAGTAATAGCCCTCACTGACATGAGGCTAAAAAGAATGCATTCCCAAGGGCTTTTCTAATTTCATCATCTATTCATACTTGCACAAGCCAATGCTATCTTATTACAGAGGTTTGGAAAATCTACTTTTTTTTTCTCTCTGGAAGGTGATAAAGCAAAGATATCCACATACCCGTGGGCCAGCAAGACCAACATTGCCTTTTTCACCAGGTTTTCCAGGTTCACCCTGAAGTTGAAAGAAAAAGATATAAAAGTTAACCAACACTTCATATTAGATTCAGTTTAAACTACTAAGCAGAGACTTACACTCTCACTGCCAGTACTCTCACTGTAAAATTTCTTTTACCTCTATTAAAACACACTCAAGCTCCATCTGTCTTTTTGTATCACTTAGATTAGCTCAAAAATATATGCCTTTTCTTTTCAACACTTGATACCTTTATGTTTTGAGATCGTAATTCATGGCACTCCGCGTAGTATCCTATGCAAAGTGCTATATTTTTGCATGTGTGTGTTTATACAGCAACACCCAAGTCCAGGACATGATTGTTATCTGTGGCCTCTGTGGGACATGTAAAGAACTCCACTGAAATCACTGGTAGCTTTTCTTTTAAGTTGAGTGAGCTTTGGATAGGGTTCTATAAATAGCAGTACTCTGGAACTGGTTTAATGGCCAAACTTGACAGAACTTTTACAGATGTGAATATACAGAAATGATAAATGGACATGCTGAAATCATAAAATAGACATATATTATTCTAACCACTTCAACGTCAAAAATATCCCTAAGCTAATTAAACTGCCTTTTCATTTCTTTAATCATATTTTAGATAACTGGAAAATAATTTGAAACAGAACTCTTGAATGTAAGTGGATGCCATCCGGTGAGCAGTACAGAAGGGAGATGTGTTGGATTAATGATAGAGTTGGGAACCTACAGATTAGTCTGTAAATACTTTCATAGAAATAGAAAGTTTCTTTCTTTTGTACTTACAGTGGGACCTTTTGGTCCAGGGAATCCAATGTTGCCAGGCTCACCTCTATTACCAGCTGGACCAATTGGCCCAACTCTTCCATCTGCTCCAGGGAAACCCTAGAAAAAGCAGGCATACTATTAAATGGCTGAGCTAATTTAATTAGAGTTCAGCTTTAGGAGAAATATGTACTGACAGGAAGCGAATGTCATTTAACTTTTCACCATTGTTGATACATCGCATGCTCATGCATCCCCCTCCTTTTCTCCTTTTTGTATTACTCCGTATTTCTTCTTCCCCTTCCAGGACACAGGCCTGATCTGAGACCCACAGAAATGAATGGAAAGCTTCACACTGATCTTCTGAGTAATGCAATAGAAAATCTTGCTGGCTTTACACAATTGTGTTAGAGCTCAATGCTGAGATGTCTGATTTATACAATTGTACATCATTTTTTCCCATGCAATGGGGAAACAATAAAAAGCAAGGTACTTACAACAGGACCTTCCTTGCCAGCAGGGCCTGGGCTTCCAGGCTGACCTGGGAGACCCTGAGAAAGGAAAAGTTTCATGTTTTTAGAAGGAAATCTACTCACCCAACACATAACCACCATTTTTTCTACATGTATGCATGCACACACACAGAGATGCCAAGCTATCGATGTACACTGTTTAAACAGGACTGTAGGTGCTATCACATTTCCACCTGAAGCACACTGACTGTTAATTTGGTGCTCCCATGCTAGTTGAAAATCAGTATAGGCAAGTAGCTGTTTTACTCAGAGAAACTAATTTAGTCTCTACTTTGGAGAATAGTGTGTTTCAACGTTTGCAGATGCCTAATATTCGTATGTGCATTGCAAACTTTCACATCACAAGGTAGGTAGGAAGAAAAAGAATAAGGAACATAAATGTAATGAGATGAACATAATCTGGCTGCAGGCAACACCACTAAAAGTGAACGGCTGTTTCCAGTGAAATCATTTGCAAAATAAAAAAGAAATAATTGAGTTCAACCATTTCACATCATTTTAGTAGGGTCTGCCTTCCTTTGAGTTCATTAAAGAGAACACACACCCCTCAATTGTGATTATAATGATCACATTCTGTAAATAATCACAAGTAAAAAACCCCTTACAGAAGTCAATGTAGTAGCCAGTACAAGAGGACAGTGCTCCATCCCAAGGCAATCAAATGCTACCCTAACAAAAGTAACTAATTTCAATAAACATTTTGATGCTTCCTAATTTTTTTTTTTTTAGTTGAGTGGTGGAAGTGCCCTAACTGTGGTTAACACATGCTGAAGTTTTGCAGTTGGATTTCTGAATAATTTTGTCCACTAATTGTAAGTAATTTTCTTTCTGTGTAGTTCAAACTTAATCCACAGAGTTCAAACTTACTCTTGGACCCATAAGACCAGGCTCACCAGGACGGCCAGCATCACCATTAGGACCCTTAGCACCAACAGGACCACTAGCACCACGGTTACCAGCAGGTCCCTACCAAAAGAAATAAATAAATTAGGCAGAGGTAGCAAAAAGCATCGCACATCTGTATATAAAAGGTGGTTCAGAAACAGTGACCCAGACAAAAGTCTTACCATGACACCAGCTCTGCCATCAGCTCCAGGGAGCCCACGAGATCCAGGTACACCCTGCAAGTCAACACAAAACAAATTAAGAAAGGGAAAGAAATAAATCTGTTCTTGTGAGATGTATAATGCCTACCAGAATTCAGCCTTCCAAGCAAGTCTGCTGAATTTGAGGTAAGTGCAGCTTTAAGCACACACACCTCAGTGTAAACAGGTATTGCAAAAGAAATCTCTCTCACTTCCTGTAGATTTGTTTAAATTCTAATGTTTGTACCATTTCAGTGTTCATTGTAACTAACAGTGGCTCTAAGCCAGCAGCTAGTATCCCACAACCTGGCCCACACAGTTCCACATTCCCTGTAGAGAGTTACTGACTCTCAATTCATTATCTCTGAAAAAAAAAACCAAAAACAATCTGGGGGAAACTCTGCCATTTTTCTTGCTATTTTCCTGTGAATTCTTTTCCTGCACAAAGTTACATGCTTCCTGACATTCATGGAGTGGCTTTCTCACCCAGTGAAAAGCTTACTAGGCATCCTTGAAGATGCTGAATTGAAAGCTTTTTCCTCCCATTATGTGTGAGCCCATTGACTATTCTAAATCCCATCACAACTTTTAAGAGTAATCAAAAGATAATTCACAAAATATTACATGGTGGATAAATCAAAGGAATCTCTAAATGCTTCAGGGATAAGACAGTAAATAAGCATTAAAGGAAAGTAAAAATGGGTTTGGTCCCAATTAATCAAAAGGCTCAGAATAGAAAATTATCACTGCTTAGCAGCATTAATGTAAATTTAATTATTCATAATTATTTAATTTGCCAGTGGGACTCTAGATTGATTTCCACTTTCCTTTTTGCTTCTACATCTGGAACATGAAAAGAAAACCTACTCTCAGACCAGCAGGGCCTGGGGGACCAGCAGAGCCAGGTTCACCAGGGCTGCCTCTCTTGCCTTCCTCACCACTAGGGCCAGGAGGGCCAGCAGGTCCAGCAGCACCCTATTTCGGACAAACAGAGAAAAAGAAGATATCAGACAACGTGTTGCAGATATTATCAGGCTTTTGATTGAAAAAGCCTTCATATTTTGCCATACTTACAGGCTCACCCTTCATACCAGTTTCTCCCTTGGCACCAGCAGGGCCTGGTTCACCCTAGAGTCCAAAACAAAAAGAGATGACAGAATTAGGCATTGTTCCAAAAATCTCTCTTCTACCTGGAGAGCTTACTCATGAATCAAAAAATTCTTTAATCATCTAAGGCCATGTCTCCCTCTATTGTGAAAATGGTCAATGAGCACAACTGTATTTTTGACTTAAAAGTCACAAAACAGAACATGTTAAAGGTGCTTAGAAATGACAGTATTGAACAATGACACATTTAGGGCTGGTTCCTCTGCTGAGGATACCCACTGAGGGCCTAGTTGTGAGATTGCTGCCACATCTCTCTCAATGCTATCAACACAGACAGAGCTTCACAGTCACATAATATTCTGTGTTGGAAGGGACCCACAAGGATCACTGAGTCCAACAACTCCTTGCACTCATAGGGAGTGCAAAGTAAATCTTTTCAGTCTCAGCATCTAAAGCAAGTAATGAGACACAGAAATTAGCTACAATGTTCAATTATAGTGCATCAAGAAAAAATGTCCACACTATAACAAAAAACATTACCCGGAGGAGATTTTTTACAACTGTGGACACTGTGTCTGGTTTTCTAATACATGCAATATAGGAGGTCACTTACAACAAGTCCTCTAGCACCACTGGGACCAGCAGGGCCAGGAGGACCAAGAATACCACGGGGACCAGGCAGACCAGGAGCACCAGCAACACCAGGAAGACCCTGTCCAACAGAGGGGGGAAAAGGTATAGTGAACCCATTGTCTTTTCTGCTGCATTAACTGAACTGGATTTTTTTAGAGCAAACGTGTGAGTGTAGTTGTACTTACAGCTGCACCTTTAGCCCCTGGAAGACCATTAGCACCAGGGTTGCCCTGTTAAAAAAAGATTCTGGTTAATTCAGAATCAAAAGTGCCCACATCTGACAATAGATAAAACCTGGCAAGTTACTCACTGGAGGGCCAACAGGACCACTAGAACCAGGCAGTCCAATCTCTCCCCTTGGGCCAGCAGGACCACTAGGACCAACATTACCAGCAGGTCCAATTTCACCCTGTTGGAGAGAAGGACAGAACCCTCTATCAGTTTACACAGTGTTATGGCAACAGTGAAGCAATTCTGTATCAGCCTGGCATGAAGATAATCATGTTTGTCTATTCCCACTTCAGAGGCCAGGAAACCAAGCAGCTGAGAGCTTTCAATGGACTTTAAAGGCACTCAAGTTGTCTACTTAGGTAGACATTTAAGGTAATGGCTAAGACAGGAAAAAGAGATGCTTACCCAGAAGGTTTACCAAAAAAATCAGAATTAGAATTCCAGTCTCATTTGCATCCATGTGCCTCCAGAACTGGCCTGAGGTGCCATAGTACATGAGACCAATTGGCCCTTTTCTTGTAGTCTCATGCCATTTGCACAGACGCAAAATGCAAAATTATGCCTGAGCAGAGTGCCATGTGATGGTGTTCACAATGCAGTAAATGACAAAAACGGGTTCTCACTTTTATTTTCAGAAGGTTGTATTCCCTAGGTTGACTACAAGAACCTGAATATAATGACAAGTTCTCTTCAGTCAGAGTTCATCCTGGATATGTAGACAGTTTTCTCTTTTGAAATTACACCCTATCACCATGCTTACCTCTGCATTAGAGAGGATTTAAAGGTTTTCAAAAGTCTTGCCTTTTGAAAAGAATAACCAGAATGGGATATCAATTTTTTCTCATCTTCCCTGCAGTTAAAATTAAAGGGTCTAGAAAATATTACTTTTTTCTTCTAAAAGTGGATTAAGTTTTGTCTGATACACAGAATGACATGGATTTTGTGGCAAACGGTCAGCAAAATTTGTAAATTAAGTACATGCAGTAATACTCTTCCCTCAAATTCTCTGTCCTTCCTTGGACACTCAAAATATTGAGGCTCTTACCCAGGTAAATACGGTAAGATTTGAGCAATAAAGTGAATAATTTAAATTAGAGTCTGCAAGAGCAAAATGGTACTGCCCTAAACCTGAAAACTTTTAATGCAATTTCTGCACTGTAATTTCAAGACTGGAAGTAACCCAATACTCAAATGCAGCTTCTTCATCCCCCACTATTTCTGTAAAGTGATGTTAACTACTGCTTTTCTTATTTATCATGACTCATGTCACCCTTGGAAGATGTATATAAGTGCACCACATAGGAAGCAGTAAAAGGGTTGCGTGTCTTCCTGAACCTGCCCAGCATCGATCTTCAGCTGTAAAGTAAGTGCTGTATTTTAAATTAGCATTCATATCTGATGCTCTCCAAATAAAGACCAGGATGAAGATGAATCCCTAGAGTAACTAATAAGAAAGCACCCTTAGTTCATAGAGGGTGGGGGGTTTTTTTTGCTGTCTAGAAACTCTGGTTAGTGCATTCATCTTCTCTTTCAAATGTACCACCATGAAGTTCATACCTTAGCACCAGGAGCACCTGGGAAGCCTGGAGGACCAGCAGCACCAATGGGGCCCTGGGAAATGAAAGGGAAGCAGTTGTGTAAAGTTATTCAGTGACAAAAGAAACATTTTGCTTTTTGAAGTAAACAGATTAAAAAAATGCACATTTACTTATTCCACACATTATCACCTCAGCATATTAGTTGCCTTTTGCTGTTCCAAACTGACAGATTTGATTCACTACAAACAGCTAGGAGCCAGGTCAATGTTTAAACAACATTTGCAGTGCAAATTAAGCAAGAATTGGTAAAACCTTGCCTTGAGGCCAAACACCTGAGAAAGAACAGAGGATGAGCAGAGGCAGGCATCTGCAAGGCAAGATGACTGATTCTACTATGTTTACCTATTGCTGTGAGATTTGTAATTGCATTGGGACAAAGTTCTAAGGTACCAGAGATTTCAAGAGAAGATACACTGATGGATCCACAGCCTTAATTTTTTAAGGCATACAAATAAAAAGGGATAGTTTTTCTTCAATTACTAATGAAAAACCCAACTCATTAATTGATACTGGGAATCAATATCTACTATTTTGTGAGCTAATATCTTTCAGTTAGAAATATTTATAATGAAACTGCCTCACAAATCCAAGATAATAAAACGTGTCAGCTACTATGACAAAGAGGAATTGCCTTCAGACATTCTATAACCTACTGTGTTATAAAGGGAGTGCCTGGAATTCTCACTAGTTTTGCATAAGCAAAAAAAAAAAGACCAAATGCCCTTTAGGATATCTTTGAAAGCACAAACTTCCACATTTTTCATTGCAATGACTTTTTGACATTTTAAACTTCAAGTGAAAAGAAGGATAAAACATTATTTCTGATTTAGTTTTAAAAATAAGAGTGTTAATACCTGTTTTGCAGAATACTAAGCTATCATAACCTAAGTATGTGAAAAATAACTTCAGCCTGGGACAGACACTGAGACATAATGCAACATTCTGCCCATAGTGAACAATAACCTATGAAATCAGCAGCTTCCAAACATTTTTCCTGTATCAACTCAACTGCCTTCATTCAAAATGCCTTTAGCTAAAATGTTTTGGTTCTACTACATCACATCTTAGCTGTAAGATTTCTATTTGCCTGCAGTTTAACTGCCCAATCACACATAGTTTAAATACTCCACATGGGAGAACTTATAAGAAATTCACAGCCATACTCACATTCTATTCTTAAAGTACAACAGGTGTTTGAAGTGACAACAGTATTAAAACCAACTTTGGCAAAATAGAAACAAGTACAGCTTCATCACAGACTCAACTTTTGAAAGTAGGAAGAAAAAAAAACCTATTAACTGTTATTACTATTGTTCTGGTGGATTTCAGATTTGTTTTACAGATTCAAAATTATATCCTTGTACTCATATTTATGTGCCTGAGATAAATGAGATTTACTGAAGCTGGGGTAAATTACGGTTACACTAACTCCTTTTAAACAGACAAATCTACATTGGATTAGCTCTTATTAGAATAGTTCCTGTTTACCAGTCGGATCAGGAGAGCTGGATCTTGCTGGCCTTTCACACTAGCTCACAACTCAGGTGTCAGTGGTAAATGAAAAAGGTTAGTGCCTGTTAGGCTGATAGGTGCAAAGCTATATCCTGCTGTGCATATATAATTTACAGGGTGTATATAATTATAGCCATGTATAACACATGCATGGTATGTATCTGTTAAAAAGTAGAAAGTCTCTTTAGCTTTTGGATGAGAATTATTCTGTTAAATTGTTGGAAATGAGAATTCTGTGCTCTGGGTATTTCCCAGTAAGACATCCTGGAAAACCTTCTCATGAAATCACCAGTGCAAACAAGGGAATATTTGGTTCCTTTGATATGGATGTGTTTACTATAAATCCTGAGGCTCTCATTATATTGTCTGCAAAGGGTTTATGTTTCACTAATTCTCTTTGTGATGGTCTGATAAACAACAATGAACTATGTTAAAAACATCAACACAATCAACTTCTCAAAAGCCCAAGCTTCTCAAAAAGAGGAAGAGAAGCACAAAGCCGAATGGAACCAGGCTATCAAAAAGCAAGACTGAAACTTACAGCAGGTCCAGTGGGGCCAGCACTGCCATCACTTCCACGAGCACCCTGTAAGGAAAGAAAATGATAAATAGTTAGAAAAGAGAATGGAATAGCACAGGAAGCCACAGGAAGTGGCTGGTTCATGACAGGCAGATGGGAAGCCACTTACAGCTGGTCCAGGGGCACCTACTCTTCCTCTCTCACCAGGGAGACCACGGGCACCCTTGAAAGAAAAATTAAATTAACTCATTTATATCTTTTCATTGAACATAGATACATAGAGATTTTTTCCTCTGCTAAGTCATATTACTATTACATTAGAGTATCTGGGTACCTGGAGTATCAATAATGACAAATATTGAAGAAAATGCTGGCTGAACTAGATCTATAGATTCTAATTTCCCACAGCAGCAGTGAATACTTACAGGCTGTCCTGGGGTACCATTTTCACCAGGGGCACCAGGCTCTCCCTGTGAAGAAGAAAGTTTGGAGGCTTGAGTTACTTAAAGGATGCTTTGGACAGATAGTCTAACAGTATCAGAGAGGTTTTCAGCTACTGGATCCCACTGTCTGTGTCTTCTGTAGCATTTCATAACACAGCACTGTCCATCTTTCTGCATTACATTATACAATAATACAATAATAGCACATCAAGTCCCGAGGGTGCAATTGTCCCTGCATATACTGGAACACAGCCAGATGGAATCCTTTTAGAAGGAGAGGGCCAGAGCAAGTGGTGTCACTTGCTCAGCTTTCTTTACTCCCTTTCTTTATGCTGACATTTACTCTGTAGTATATATTTATGAGATTGGATCTGGATAGTCAACTAAAAATCCAGATCAATCAGCAGCTGGTTTTTAGCTAGAGCAGAAGCAGAATGATGCTTTCTTTTGCCTTAGTATAAGTTGACAAATGGCTTAAAATAAAGATCTGCCTCAGGTATTTTCAACTTAAGCCAAATAATACTGAGTGTTTGAGTAGCAGCCTACTAACAGTATACAAGGCTCCTCTCCTTTCAGTACTATATTCTCAACAACCTTCCCAACAGGTCTAGGCTGGTCTACAGTGACAAGATTTGTCTTAGAGCACTTGTATCCTGAATATATCTGAATTCACCTAGTCTTAAATGCTGCCAAGAGAGCAAGTTTTTGCCTTCTTTACTGCTTTTGACACAATTATATCATGAACAACCTTGATTTAACATGCTGGTATTTTCTAGCACTCTTACTAGTAACTGTTCCATCCTTTACCTATGTGCTTCATCTGCTTTAAATCTCCAATGACTGGACAGACTTTGCCATCTAAACTTTTTCTGAATGTTAACAACTTGCAGTGATATTGAAGAATGCTATGTTACAATTAAAAACCCTATAACCAAGTAGTGCTAAGCTCTTAGAAACAAGCAAGATGGAGAATTAGTATTTGAGTTTTTCATTGTTATATTCGAAGTCTGTGAATACAAATCTCCTGTGAATCAGTCAGAATTTCCTATAGCAGAATGATGCAACAGTGAATTTTTCAAGAACACTGATATTAGGTACTGAGGTGGAATGGGAGAAGAATAAACTAAGACAGCGTTTACCACAGATGTTTCTAGACTATATTTCAGAACATATTTTAAGGTTTTTTTTAAGGCTAGTGTTCAAATGTGCACTAACATGAAGATGATATAAAGAAAAAAAGACTGTGAGGATCAAATAGCCTTAACTCAGAAAAGCACTGCATCTATCCAAATTTCTAGCATGAAGACTTACACTGACCATGTGTCTCACACAATAGAGTTTTGTAGAAGAATGAGACGTTTTCATTTTAGCATGCTTTAAAAAAACCTACCCAAATGTAGAATACAATCCAGAGAAGAGCAGAGATAGTAAAATCAGTCAGAAGTGCCGCTGAGTATTCAATCAGTAAGAGCCCAATTCTGCAGCCTTTATTCACAGAAAGCACTAACTTGCTTACAACTTGATTGGACAAGGCACCAGGAATGTTTTCCCATGACAAGGTGCATGTATTTGTTCTACATGGATCCACTGACTTCTAGATTACTGTAGCTGGGCAATGTTTAATGGCAACATGGAAAACTGATTAGATGGGACTTCTGCTAGGAAGATGATTAGATGTCTTTTGCCAGGAAGAGCTACAAAGGCACCCTACATTTTCAGATTTTGTCTTTACCTTGCTGCCAGGAGTACCAGGTTGTCCCTTTTGACCATCCAGACCATTGTGTCCCTATATTGAGTAGAAAAAGAAATATTGATACATATTTTCTCTCAAATGGCTATATGCAAATTCTTAGACTTATAACGTAAAACCTTCCTCCCACATAAAAATATAATCTTCTGATTTTTCAGAAATAATTAGTCTTTCAAAGCAGGCAGTACTAAAAACTTCAAAGAGGTTAATGCACTCTTCACTTTCAGAGGACTTCCAGGGGTTTTCAGTATGCTGCAGTGATGTTAGTCTTAAATATTCAGGGAAAAGTATATATGTACTCACCCTAATTCCCTTAAAGCCAGGCAGACCAGGAGTTCCAGGGAAACCACGAGCACCCTAAAAACATACAGTGCATGAATTATTGTCTCTCATATTATACAGTGCAGTTAAAAGGAAAGATGCTGGGTAAGTCTTTCAATAAAATTAACAAGTAGATTTGGGTCTTTATCATTCAAGTAAGGAATAGAATCTAGATCCTAACCTCTCAGGACCAGACTTGTTTCAAGACTAACAGTAATCAATCTGATTTTTTCAGTTCTGAATCTCAGAGATTTCATGCATTACCATGTAATAGCACAGCTTTTTTAACTTTCTACGCCAAGGTGCCTGCTTACCTGCTCCTGTGTAACTCCTCACTATGCCACTTCTGTCACTCATTACTAGCTTTAGTGGGAATGGGGTAGGGAAACAAAATAAAAACATAACTATATGATATCCCTGCAGGTAAGGGCTGAAATTGTATTAATCCATATAAGGAATATTACTAGACTGTTAATGTGGTGAAATTCAGAAAGGCTGTTAGGTTTCATTGATTAGTGAACTGGTTTCTATTGTATCCAGTGGATCACTACACACCTGAGGGCCAGCAACACCCCTCTCACCAGGTCTTCCAGGTTTGCCAGGGTGACCCTAAAAAATGCAATAAAAGATGCACTAAGAAGGAAAGCTTCTTTTATAAAATAGCAACACAAACCACTAAGAAAAAAACCCCCACATTGGCAAGGCTTCCCTTTTTCCATAAATACAAGGAGATACTTAACTTTTAAGTTTTATTCTCCCTGTATTCAGGAAGTTAAATAATATATTTGGAATGGTTTGGAAGTTATCCAATTTTCTGTATATTTCCAGCATACTGCACCTCTTATACCACAAAATAATTATTTCAGGGGTATATTTATTTAACAATGTAAAAAATATGGCAAATAGAATGCTTAGCTTAACAATAATCTGGTTGTTGGAGTTGAATCATCACCCCAAAAGAGAAGAGAAACATTTAATAACCACTTACATCTTCACCAGCCTTTCCTGGAGGACCAGGGGGACCACGAGGACCCTGGGGACCCTGTTAAAAGTAGATTGAAAATTACTTGAAGCATCAGTCTTCATGTACGTCTTCCCACTGTTTCCTGACTCGAGTTGGGGCATAGTTGGAACCTAATTGACTTTGAACTTTATGATTTCAAGTGGAGAGAGCCTGAATCTGAGCATTCAGCTCTGTTTCTGTAACAGGATTCATCAGGAATATCCAAACATTCAAAGAAGTGCATACAGATATAAGAAATGGGCCTAAGCATTACAAGCCCACTTTGGTGTGCTATTTCCTAATGCTAGCAGTGTCTGCATGTCATCTGTACTTACTGTTTGACCAGGTTCACCAGGCTCACCAGGAAGACCTTGGAAACCAGGAGGACCCTAGAAAATGAGGGAGATATTATTGGTTTCCAAACAAGATAATTTGTAATTTTACAAGTATGTCAGTGTCAGTAGGAGAGAGAAGACTGTACTCACAGGGGGTCCAGATGCTCCAGGTGGGCCTCTGGGTCCCATTAAACCCTAAGGAAGAAAAATCACAAGATGTTTTTAAAAACATCACAATTACATAAACTCATCTGTAACACAGATTCCTAGCATTCCTAAAACATGAGTTAGCATCACAGTTTCCACTGTGCAATGTTCGAATGAAATTAGAGGAAGTTAAGAGGTCTGCATGAATTTACACAGACAGTCCAAGTGAAAACATCTTCTAATGGCAACAAACCAGCACAGAATCCAGTGGGATGATTAGAAATGTACCATTATGGCTGTGAATTTTATGATTCATCTTCTTAATATTTTCTGGCTTGTCATCAAGTGAATTGGTTCATTCTTTTTTGAATTCTTCCCTATACCCTTCCTGTGCAGAAACGTCCAGAGTTTAAAGATGAGGGTCATAATGCATGATGAAGACTCTTATACATATTGTGTATACATCTATTTCAAATAATTATCTACTTCTATTTAAATATTTCATTATTTTCTGGTGTTGTTTAAATTATTTCCTTATCACTTACAAAGTAAGTCACTAATACATTCTCCTTGACATTATTTACAATCTACATACGTCTTGAAAACACAGGGTGAGAAAATCACTTCTAAAAAGGAAATTTCCATAGATTGGTGCTCTCTCTAAACAATTATCTTATGTTTTACTTAGTAAGCAAACAGTTGCAAACTGAAATTTTAACTTAGACTTCAACAGTCCAAACAAATTACTTAGATGTTTCAACAGAAATAATTATTTTTTAAATGGTTTTAAAGCTTTCTCAGAAAATCTTTTAGATTTTCTCATTACAAGATTAAAATCATATGCCAGCTTTTCAGTTGGTTTATGTAGCTTTCCCATAAGACTGAAAACCTTTTATTAAGAAGAATAATTGCACATTAATTGCAGACATTTACTCATGGAAATTAAAGCAATGTTGTGGATATTAAAATACACAGTAACTCTAGGAAAAATAATGGTTTCTAGACAGTCTGAATAATATGTTCTTCATAAACCCTGTGAATTCCTTCATAAATGATATTCTATAACTACTTCTCCCTTCCCAATCTGTTACGTATTATTTGTGAAACTTAAAACTTCCTCCCAATAAGTAGATTCTGCTGCTGTTTCTGTCAAATGTACCTAACTGACTCAAAAACTGGAACGTAGAAATGGTGACACCTCAAATAAATCCTCATCTATGTTTTCTCATTAATCATCAGACACTGAGGGCAGAACTTGATTAAAGGTACTCCTATTTTCCTATATTTCATAATTAAATGGATGCCAAAGTATTTTCCAAAATCCATTAAATATTAGAGGGTTTTTGGAAGGGGAGACAAGCACTTGACCCAGAATAATCCTGGTCATCCTTTATCCTGCTGCTCACCCATCAGATGCACTGTCAGTGACGTCAGTGTGTGTAGCAAATTTAACCCATATTCTGCTATCTATGTACACTGAAAATATTTGCCAACATAAGGAAGGGTTAGAAATTCATATGGAATGGCAATAGACCCCTTAAATTCCATTTGTACATAGTATACAGTGGGCTATAAAGAGTCCTCCTCAGAACAGCCTTGCAGTACCAAGTACTAACATTAGGATGTTGAGAACCAAATGCAGTGGCCAATTTCATAAAAAACCTGTGCAATCTAAGGATATCAAAAGAGTTGTACAGCCAAGGAGAAAAAATCATCACCATCTGGAGCCAAGATGCTGAGTTACTTTTTAGGCCTGTGCCTGCTTTAGAGAGCAGCTTTACAGTTAATCTCATCTAAAACACAATCTTCTCAATACGGGTAAAGTAATGCTGTATCAAAGTACATGTGTTATCTAACATCAGATTATGAGACTCATTGACTCATAAAAGTGTCGTCAACAAACAGAGTTAAGGCACAAGACCCAGCAGTACTATATTCAAGATAAATATACAGATCCAAGACCATATTTCAAGTACTCAGACTATTTAAAAGACTTACCATCATCCTATACTAAAGGATCAGTTTCCAGTCTGAGTCAATACATGATCAAACCACTACTTTTAACACTATTTTTTTCATTAATGCAGCTGAATTAAAGAAAAACCCTAAACACATTATTCATGACAGTTATCAAGTGCTATGTCATATACCTACCATGGGTCCTGGGCCAAAATCTGCTGCTTTAGATGGATCATATTGAGCAGCGAAGTTCTGTAGATAATAAAAAGGTTGAAATCAAAATACTAAAAACTTTACTTTAAAAACTATTTTCAATCAACATTCTGTATCTAAATATCATCTGATTTGTTATGCTTGTTATATATAAAGTATTTGTTACTTTTGTTCATTAAAGCAGCATACATATAACTCAGTAAATATGGTCCTACTATAAATACATTTCTATTCACTTGTTTCCAAAAGACTTGATTTTACCAGGAAGGCCCTTTCAAACCCAAATAACTCTGCAGAAGTGATAGAGAGGCATTCAACAGTGTGAACTGAAAATTAGGACTTTAAATTCAGTGCTCATTTCAAATTGAAAACTTTCTTGAAACTCTCAAATTATTCTGCCTAATTTCCAATGAGGGAAGTTAAGCAAAGCAGTGAAAAAATATGCATAAGTAAAATTCATGTATCAGCCCTGAGTAGCTATTGCATGAGGTGGGCCCCTCAGTTTCAGAAACATCTGAGGAGCACACAGCTTCAGAAACACTGCAATGGATTTTTGATATTTTATCAAAATAGAAAAAGGTTCTCCACAACACAATCAAATCCCCTTTTCTTGCTTGTTTAATTAACATATTAAAATAAAAAAAATAATGAAAGCAGTTTGATATTTGCAACTAGCAAAATAAAGTATTGCTATTCACATTAAAAGAATATTCTTCCATGCAGAAGGACTTAATAAACTTCATCAATACAACACTGTCTTCATGCACCCCATGCAAGCTAATGTCCAGCAAAGAGTTAAATTCATCATTCTGCAGAGAATACATGATGGAAATTGGTGCACAAAGTGTGTACACAACAGCCCATTTAGAGTTCTGCAGTATGAATACAGATAAAAAGAAAAAATTCTAAAGGACAACACTCCAAAATTCTATAGCACTTTTAATTGATTTTTGGCTTAAGGAGTCATCTTCTTCGCTTATTCCAATACAGTTGCTGTCTCTTGAATCAAACCACAAAGGTTTCTTTTCCCCATCTATTTAACAGCACTGGTTTCCTTTAGTTGATGCCTAACCCATACACATTATCGCTGTGTAAGTTTAATGCTAAAGAAGAGTTGATTTGCTCTTCTTCCTAAGTCTCTGTTGAATACAGAATCCAGATTTTCCATGGAATATACACATCCCAAGGAGGCTCTCATTGGAACTGGGACCATCAATTTCTTATGGTTCACAATAGAATGTTTCTTCCACTCTTCAATTCAACAACAGTGTTTTCCAGCAGATATAAATTTTATCTTGGTCACAAAGCACATCTTATGAGTTCTGGTAATAGAAAGTTTGGATGCCTTACTCCGCCAAGACCTGGAGGACCAGGGGGCCCTGGAGGACCTGGAGGACCATCTTCACCATCTCTGCCTGGTGGACCTGGTGGACCCTAGAGTTAAAAAGAGAAATATACAGTGAAAATTAGAAGTGGCTGAAGAAATCTCTGATGTGGTAACTTCAGTAACAACCAGGCACCCACAGCACAGCCTACAGCAGTGCTATATATTTCAATAAATAGTTTCAATAAATACTTGACTTGAGAAAATAAACAGTCTGATTTTATGTTACCTTGCTACACCTTATATCAGATATGTACTGGAGCCTCGTATTTGAGAAAATTAATGGGGGCAATATTAGATTTACACTAACAAAGTGTAATGTCCAAAATGGGAAGTTTCATATTAAGTGACAAACTTTGGACCTACAAACCCCTAGTAATCCATGTGGACCCACACAGCCTGGCAGGTCTTGTTATTGAAAACCTAAAATTTGACCAGCTGAGGATTAGAAAAGGTCAGCCCTACTGATGTGAGTTCACATGGATCCAGAGTAAGTAAAACACCAGTTTTTAATCAGTATAGACAATTTGCTGGTATAATTTGCTGGCAAATCCAAAATTTAGCAGTGCTCTTCTACAGATTTTTGATACCGTCCATCTGCTACCACTCTCAGAACTTCTTTTACAGGTTGAAACTACTTGTGTTCAGTCCAGTAACATTTGTCTTTACATTCTTTCATTCTCAGTACACAAAGCTGGTCAAGTTTTGGTATCATGGCAATTGATGTGAGGTATTTAATTTGTTGAGTTTTTTGGACCCAGTTCCGTACTTAATGAAATCCATAATAAATGGATTTCTAAAGGAGCAGAATTAGGCTTGTTGCCTTCAGAACAAAAAGGCATCTCATTTCATTAAACAAATTTAGTTAGTGGCAGCCTAAACCAAATTTCCAGCTGATCACACTGATATAGTCTTCCTCATAGTTTCCATTACATTTGTCAGCACACTATGATCTCAGAAATCTTCAAGAGCTCCCTCATCAGTACTATGGCATTTTCATTTTCAGAGGAAAAAAAAAAAGACACATAACTACACACAACCCAGATATGTATATGAAGCTCCAAATACAACTTCACAAAAAGCAGCAATGATGCAGAAGCAAACCAGAAAAGCAGAGATCAGCAATATGAATAAACATTACAATTAAATTATTCAACAGTCCTTATTTATGGTTACTTTTACGGTAGAGCTTTCAGCAGTATAACATCCACTTTGACTAGCAGAAAGTAGGTAACAAATGCCCAGCTGCCAAGGAAAGAGCCTTTCCAAAACATTGTTAGATGCACAGATAATGAACTATCTGCAAAACTGGCTTAGTCTATTTAGGTTTTATGTATGGAGCTTACCCATATACCATATTAATCAGGCCAGTTATGTATCAACTTTTCCCTCTGCATTTCTATGTGTTATTTCCACTGTGAGCAGCTGGAAAAACATTTTTCAAATCATCACTTGAAGAGCTAGGCTGCCCTATGATCTCAACCACATCTGCTCCAGCACAATGACCATAATTAGGCTGAATTTGGTACATAGGTAACTTGGTTTCTTTTTTTAATGAAATTGCAAGTGCAAGCTTCTATGGGTACAATCATTTAATCTCACAGCAATGCTTAAACTTGGTTTTTTCCTACTAGTTTTCCAACAACTGCTGTTCAAAGATCACAAGTAAATGTCAATCTAATTCCTTACCCTTTCTCCCTGTGGCCCTTTGTCTCCTCTAGGGCCCTGCCAGAAGAAAAATAACACTCAATGAGTTACTGTGGAAACTTTCCAGGACAATACAGGGAAACAGATACATTAAGAATAATTAGTGTACATTAAAAAGGAAAAGAAGGCTGCATATACAAGTCCAACAGCTATTTTCCACAGACAGTGTATTTTTGCCCACAATAATCTACTGCAAATAGATTAGCCACTGCCACTGTTGTGTGAATTAAAAGTGTCACTTCACACACCACAGAACTACTTGCAAAAGTGGGCTTTTTTCTACCAAATAACTAGTTCTAATTTAATAGTAGCGACTTTTAAAAATAATATAGAATTGATGTAGCCTTTAAGACCTGTATGGATATTGCTGTATAATTCAATCCACCTATCTCTTTACAAAGGAACATGGTTTAAATAAGAATGATATTTTGACGTCGTTTAGGTCTTGGCAGGCTTAGTTCTGCTCACAGGTAAAACACCTTTAATTCAATATTTGAATTTACCATGGTGTTAAAATGCTGCATTGATCATTTCCTCCTTTCTTCCTACCTATTCATCTCAGCGTTACTGCTATTTTCAGAGAACACTGAAAATAAGCAACGTAGTCAACTTTCCTTTCATCCAAAATTCAATAAAACATTAATTTGCAGAAGACTCCCTGCTACCATCTTCATTTCCACACAAGAAAAATAAAAATGCTTACCTTGCGCCCTGCAGGTGCCTGGAAAAAATAAGTAAGAGAATTAAAAAAAAAAAAAGTTACAATTTCTGCCAGTATTTTAAACTAAAATAATGCATAAACTTAGACTCATTTTCTTACATAACTATACATTTTCTCAGTCCCATATATTTAACTATTCCCTATGATTTAAAATTACTTTGACGGCTAGGTGGTTATATATAGCAGAGATGCATGTCATTATAATAAAATGTTGTGTTGAAGACTGACAATTTTATAGCTGTTACAGCCTAAAATATTAGAATTAAAAAAAAAAAGTCACACCTGAGCTCTTTCATAATCCTAATGTGCAATGAAATTTAGACTGCAAAACTGGCTTTAAAGCAGAGTCATCTCCAATCCAAACTGCCAGGTACAATGTCCAACCAGCACTGCTCCGTTACTTTCTCCTCATGGTCTCTACACCTATGAAGGCAGTCTCTTAAAAAGGCCGTCCCACTTGTGAAATTGGGGTGGGTACCTTTCCAGGCAATGCCTTCAGGATTTAATCACCACTTCTCCATGACCATCTTGGAAATGAGTGTTAGAAAATAATACTGCCACAAGAAGAGAAGACTAGCCTGTTAATTGGAGTGTTACATATTAGATAAAAAAATTATACCGACCTTATTCACATCTGCAAAGAGAAGGCAAAGAAAAAAAAAGAAATAATTAGAACAGGGATTCAAATATTTTACAGGTTTTAAATTCTAAACTTGCCCTCAATTAAAAATTAAATTTGCTGCTTTTAATTCCAAATGCAATTTTCTTGATTTCCTCAATGCAATAAACATTGTCCTAATGTAATTTTTTACTGTTAAGATGGTTTTCTTAGATTTGAAAGACTCATGGGTGAAATTGCCATGTATTTCAAATTCAAAATGGACTTGCTAATTAAATCAAGACAAATAATATGGCTGATACAGTAAAAAAGCAGATATCAACTATAAACCTGCTCTAAATATGTTTCAACATACCTTCATTGAACCCCCCCCACACCTATGTATCTCTGCATATGTGTTCATGCAAGAGATTAATAAACCCAGGCAGACTGACACGTGTGAAGATACTAAACTGTAGGAGTAATCTGAAATTTTCAGATAAATGGCCCAATCCCACTTTTTCTGCAGAAAGGTTCTAGCCAAACATCCCTATTTCCACATTTTCCTGTAAAACTGTGTAACAGGGAACTGTTTGAAGCTATGAAACACCAAATTGCAAATAACTATCTCTGTATGTTATGCACTGCTAAGTGTGAGTATGTGCTTTTTTCATTAGTTGGAGAAACGAATTTTTTGAGTTTCTTAATTCCAAGGAATTGAAATTCTATTTTGACTTAAACTCACCATGGTAAAAGAGTCTCACACCTCACTTGAATGCCAGGAATTTAACATTACCACTAACTAACAGGTTGTTGGATGTTTTTCCACAACGTGTCACTTTGGCAATGTATGTTCACACTAAATTCGGATGATTCGTGCAGTCCAGAAAAATGTTAACAGCGCTGAAATGCTGGAAGCACTGGAATTCCGCGGCAGTACATACAGGCAGCCTGAGCTAACCCAACACAAAACTGAAGCCATCACTGCCCGCAGGGGACGGTGACAACGGCTCCTACCCAAACTCCCGAACGAGCTCGGTTCGGGACCCCCACGCGAACCGCTCCGTCTCCTCTGCGGAGGCGCAGCTGCCTCCCGTCACCGGGGCCGGTGAGATGTCCGCAGAAAGCCCGCTCAGAACGGCGCCTCCCGCCCCGGCGAGGGTGACCCGGGGCACCTTCCGGGGGGCACCTTCCCGGGGGGGCATCATCCCGGGAGCATCATCCCGGGAGCGGCCACGACTCCCTCCCTCCTCCGCCCTGGAACGCGGCCAATCCCTGTGTCAAAGCCACGGTGGCCAGGAGCTCGGGGGGCCCTTCAGAGGGCGCTGCCCTGCACGAAGGCTCCGCTTCGCCCCCAGCCGAGTGGCGGGGAGCGTGTCCCTCCCATCTCCGTGTGCGGGGTGTGTGTGTGTGTGTGTGCGCGCTCTTCGCTGACTGCGATGAGGGGGCACTACATCCTCACCCAACGAGAGCCGGAGAGCTGCGCTGTGCCCTCGGGGAACCGCTTTCCCTTTCCGCGCTAGAGCGGAGCTCAGTCCCTTCCCTGCCTCCCTGCTGCCCCCTCGGTGCCCCCTGCCCGGAGCCGCGGCAGCCCCGCCCGCCGCGCCGGCCCCGAGCGGCCCGAGCGGCCCGCAGGGGGCGCCCCGCGCGCGGAGCCCCGAGCAGCGCGGGCGGGGAGGCGCCGCCGCTCTCCCGCTGCCCCGGCTCCCGCTTCGGAAAGCGCGCCTCGAGTCTCACAGAAGTGCAGCCTGCGCTCTTCCGCTCGCCGCAAGCACTCTCCTCCCAGCCTGTATCTGTATCTTCCCCCAGCATCTGCGCTGGAGGTGAGGCTTTGCGTCCTCCTCTAGGAACGAGCCTGTCTGGGGCGGAGGCTGTCCCTTTTTTTTATTTTATTTTCCTTTTTTTTTTTTTTTTTTTTCCGTAGAAGGGGATCTCCTTGGCCATTTGCCATCTTTTTCTGAGAGAAAGAAAGAATCTAGACTCTGATCTGGGACCGAGGTGGCAGTTTTTGAGCTGGTCTGTACCGCTTGGGAAGCGGCAACTCCCTGCAGACTGCCTTGCGTGGGGCGGGCGTCGGGACAAAGCACAGAGCGCAGAGCCGGACAGCCACCCCTGCCACCACCCCTGCCACAAACAAGCGGAAAGCACTTACGTTGGCCTGTTGCTAGGTATGAAGTTACTGCGAGCAGCAACCAAATCCGTGTATCCACAAAGCTGAGCATGTCTAGTTGCAAGACATGCAGACTCCTTGTGGTGCCGAGTCGGTTGGTTAGCTATCGCCTGTGGGACGCAGGCATACAGTCTCGAGGAGTAACTCCAACCTTAGCAGAAACCTGCTGCCAGGGACGCTAAATTAACCCAGCCCCGGTCCGCCGTACTTATACCGCAGGAGGGTCCCGGCGCCGCCCCGGCCATCACGTGCCCCTTGTCTCCAGCCCTCCACAGCAGCTTTGGCAGCGGCAGCGGCGGGGGGGCGGCGACGCTAAATTGGTTCCATGCTTTGAGGACGTGGACACTGAGGCTTTCGGAAGGAAAATCTGACTCGTCGTCTCTCTTTTTTTTTTTCCCTTTTCTTTCTTTTTTTTTTTTTTTTTTTTTTTTTTTACCCTCAGCCGTCCCACGCCCCTCTCGCCCCGCTTTTCTGGGAGCGCGGCCGGGAGCCTCGCCGGGCAGCCGGCTGGCAGCGCCCCGACGGCGTTCAAAGCGGGAGCTGTCCAGGGCCGGCGGCGCCTCCCGCCCCGCGGGGAAGCGTCCGGGGAAGCCGGGAGGAAGCTGGATCCTAGCTCAACCTCTCTCCTCAGTCCCACTGTAACCAAAGGCAAAAGACGACCCTCTCCCCGTCCCCTCTAGCACGACCCCTCTAGCACGGTCGCTCCGGTCCCGCGCCCCTGGCGTTTCCCCACGGACAGCGAGTGCTGGGGACACCGACAGCCCCTCAGCCCTCCCGCAGCCGCGGCGGAGCCCGTTCGCGTCCCGCCTGTTTGCTCTCCCCAGGGAAGCATCTCCATCCGTCCAGGGCCCGGGCAGAGCCCTGCCAGTCTCCCCTCCCGGCTTCGCGGCCGCTCGGGCAGGCTGTGTGTGCGAGGGGAGCCCGGGGCGCCCCGCAGCCGCCGGCCCGGGCGCTCCCCGCCCCCCCGGCCGGCTGAACGGCACTCTCCGAGCGCAGGGAGGATGGGCATTCCCGGCAGCTCCCCTTCGCGACGGCCACCCGCCCACCCAGCCGAGGGAAAGCTAGCCGGCTTGTTTGCCACGTCTGCCCGGCAGAAGGCTTCTCCCTTCACGGGGGAGGGGGGCCGAAGTGGGTGTGAGAGGAGTTGCCCGCGCTGTGCCCCCGAGGGCCGGCCGCCCCATCTGCCCCGGCACTGGGGTCGGGGCTGCAGTCACTTGGGGTCGCCCATCGCGGCCCCCGCGGCTGCGGGTGGCTGACGTGGTGCCTCCGGCCCGGCCAAGCGGCAGCCGCGGCCAGCCCGCCTCCCCGCCCAGGGCTCTTCCGAGGCGGGCAGCCGCCCCCTCCCAGGCCCCCTCCGCTGCCGAAGGGAGTCCCGAGCAGAGCTAACGGCGAAGGCAAATAGGAGCCCCGCCTCAGGTTGGGGGGGGACCTGTCCGGGGCGGAAAAAGCGAGGAGGGCGCCCGTCCTCGCTCCCCTTCCCTCTCCCAGCCGCGGGTCGCCGAGCAGGCGGATCTTGCCCAGGCACTGCAGCGAGCCACGACAGCCTCCGGGAGAGCCGCGGCGGAGGGCGCGGGGGGGCTCCCGGCAGCGGCTCGGCACCGCCTCCTGACCACCCCGCAGCCGAGAGGGTCGTCTCGCCCTCAGCCTGTCTTAGGGGAGGTGCTGAGGCTGTATCCAGCCCCCATTTAGCAGCTGCCGTCGGGGCCACATGTACAGAAGGATGGGAAAGATGGGGCACGGATGTGCACCCGAGCGGGGACCCCACAGGCGTTGTGTCTCGGGGGCATTGCCAGCACCGAAAGCATCATCCCTGTGCCACGCGTCCACGCGTGTCCGGCGGGCCAGCCGTCCGGCTGGACAGCCTGCCTGAAGCTGCCCCCGCGGACAGGACAGCTACTCGCTATCGAGAGTGCCGACGAAATGGAAACGCCTGCAGTTCGTTTAGGAAAGCCCACAGCGTTAGGAAAAGGTGATCCAACAAATTGAGTCTGGCCAGATAATGGTAGCACAACAAATGATGTGATTGAAATATTGTAATAAAAGCAGAAACGGTACATGAGTATTCTTTCAGATTATCTTTCATGTGAATGGTATCAATTTAAACCAAAAAGGATTTTAAATTAACCTGGACAGTGAAGATAACTACTTGAAAGTTTATACCAGCATAAACCTAAAGTAGCTCAGTCAGCTTCAAACAAGTTAAAATAATTATTATTATAGACCCAAAGCCCTGTGGCTCAAGTCCAAGTATTCCCCGATTCCACTTTAAATGAAGAGTTTGGTTTTTTTCAAACTTGTTTCTTGAAATCAATCATTGATTCTGTAGCCAGTTTTTTTTTTCAAAATTTTGACTCTGATGCATCAGCAGAATAGTTATTGACTGATTATAATAGTAACTAGATCCTTATGAGACAAACCTTTGTAATTGCATATGTATAAACCTATTTTGTGCACATTCTCAATAAATGATAGCCCTTGTCTATTAATGAAATACATGAAAGGTGCAAGGATGCAGGCACATGTATCCTGACCAAGTCAAACCATGCCACTATTCTCATTCATCCTACCCATGAAGTTTCACACAGGAAGACAAGCTCCCACTCAAAGGACAGAAAACCCCTGCAAAGATGTGGATTTTCAATTACCATGTCTCTCATATGCAGGTAGCTGAGGGAGATGTGGAGCCAGAAGCTCAGCAACACACAAAAGCAGTTGAGATGGTATGAGACTCCTCAGGCTTCCAAAGAGATGAGTTCTTGGTACACTCCAGCCATTTCAGGATGGTTGCATATGGATAGAATAAAAGAGATGCAGAAGCATAATTCATTGATGTGGCTTTTTTCCCATGTCAGTCTCTTTTCAGCAATCCACCATGCTGAAAAATTCATAACTGAAGTTCTCTAGGAGCAATAACTTTGCCACAACAGTCCCGGAGGCAAACCTGACCTTTGGAACCTACGGAGTCCTTGGCCATTTTCTTCACTTTCAGTCATCCA
This sequence comes from Acrocephalus scirpaceus scirpaceus, assembly GCA_910950805.1. Classification (NCBI taxonomy): domain Eukaryota; kingdom Metazoa; phylum Chordata; class Aves; order Passeriformes; family Sylviidae; genus Acrocephalus; species Acrocephalus scirpaceus. The sequence continues at coordinate 129,212,148 of OU383773.1, forward strand.
TTGTCTTCTTATTTCAAGGAAAGATGAGGAAGAAAAGAGAGGATCTCTTCTCCCTCTTGCATCAGCAGTTATTCAAGCCGCACCAAATGATTTTAGGGTAAGTGAGAAAGGCATGTTAAGCTGATCTTCCTGCAAGATATCCCTGTGATACAGGCACTGTCACAGTTTCTGTTGTGAAGACAGGCTACAATGCTTATCTTCTCTACCTAAGCATGCAAAAATAATCATAGAAATTTTTGGGAAGGAAAAGGAGTATTTCTTTAAAAAGGTAGTGCCTAGTAACTTTGGTCCTATAGTATGAATTAAGAAATACTTTTTCCATAAAATACAATTATGGCAAATGGTTGCTAGTGTGCAAATATCGCTACTGGTACAAGGATTTCTGAAGTAATGGAAGTAACATGAAAGCTTTTGGAGCCATTAGCATACTAGAATTGATTTGATCAGCCAGCTTAAACAACTAAATAACTAAGAATTCTTTTTTCCTTTGGATCATACCTGTTAAAAGGAACTATTTCACACTAAAGGCAGTAATGCCTATGGCACAATTTAAATTGAAACTTTCATGACAACAAAAAAATATCCTGTACAAGATTTGCTGTTAGGGCAGGCTTTAAAAGAGAGGAGTTTCGAGGTGATGTCAACTCAGATTTTTTTATCATTATTTTGAAAAATCGTTCAAATGCAGATTAAAAATTATGAAAACTGTAACTTTTAAATATGTGCACTGGAAAGCATTTTCACTGCTTGCTATTTCAAAACTTGTCAGCCAACCACTGGGCCACTATCATAGAATCAGAGAATGGTTTGGGTTGGAAGGCACCTTAAAGACCATTTAGTTCCAATCCCCTTGCTGTGGAACGCCTTGCACTAGACCAGATTGGATGGCCAACCTGATCATGAACAATTCCAAAGATGGGGCATCCACAACTCCTCTGGACCTGTTCCAGTGCCCCACCAACCTAACAGTGAAGAATTTTTTCTCAGCGTGTAATATAAACTTACTCTCTTTCAGTTTGAAACCATTCCCCCTTGTCCTGTCACTACATGCCCTTGTAAATAGTCTCTCTCCATCTTTCTTGTAGGCTCCCTTCAGGTACTGGAAGGCTGCAATTAGGTCACTCCAAATTATTCTCTTTTACAGGCTGAACAACACCAAATCTCTTCATATTTCCTTATAGGAAAGGTGCTCCCTTCCTCTAATAAAATTGATGGCCCTGCTCTGGGTACACTCCAGCATGTTGATGTCCTTCCTGTGCTGAGCACCCCAGAGTTGGATGCAGTAGTTAAGGTGGGATCTCACCAGAGTGCAGTAGAGGCACCAAACATTTATCCAGCCAAGCAATTTAATACTGTCTGGCCAGCACCATACTACAAGAAAACGCAGACAATGCTAGAATTTGGGGAAATATCTGCATCTTTTTAGGCTGTCCCCAAACCTCATACCCCAGGGTGGATAACTGCACTTGGTGTGCTCTCAGATCCAAGTTCTCTGCCAGCTGATGTGAATAGTGTGAATGGGAGAGCAACAGTGTTTGTGGTTGGTACAAATAGGTAATTCATTTCTTTTCATCTGTTCCAACACAAACTTTCACACATTTTTTTCAGATGGTGGATGCATGCCCCACCGTACTGCAGCAGTGGGTGAGCAACAAAGGTGCCTAAGGGAAGTAGTTTCCTGGTAGGATGAGTACTGGGGCTGGTTCAGTGAAATGATCTGGCTTCAATCTTCCTTTGGCAGGTTATATATCCTTTGTATGGATATATGAGGGTCTCTGTGATTCCATGCAGCACTAAGCTGAACCTTGGATAGTTTTTACTTGATGTTTGCTGTGTAGCCATGTCAACTTCCTTAGAGATATCTTTAATGGAATTGTTTATGATTCTGGACTTCACATCTTAGCTTGGTTAGTCAGTGTTTTGCATTAACAAGGAGACTAGTACATTGTCAGTGGAGAAAATATGGGAGTGCTACCATATATCTCCCTCACTGCCACTCATTGTGTCATGCTTGCTGTTTTCTTCTTGACTACTTAGTTTTTAAAAAAACAAACAGAAAAAAACCCCCAAAATAAAAAAAAAAAAAAAAAAAAGAAAAAAAAAAGGAGAAAAATAATAAAAGAAAAAATAAAAAATGAAAAAAGAAAAAGGTTAAAAAAGGTTGTGCTATGCTCTTACAGAAAAATCCTGAGGGGAGACAAGATACTGCAGGGAACTTCCAGCAGTCCTCTGTACCCAGTGTTGAAGGGCCAGGTGTGCTAAGACTCCTGTGGCCAGTCCTACTGTTCCTATATAGCACTAAAGGTACACACAGATGTAAGAGCATGGCACAGGTACACAGAGTCATGACTTGGCTGCTCCAGGGGTCAAAATTTAGAGGAAGGCCATGGGGTGCCAGTAAATGTTAAGGAAGCAGGAACATTGTTCTTTGTGCAAACAGCTCATAGCCATTGAATTCTCATACTTCCTTGACATTTTAAGACAGTTCTTTTAGAAACATTAAAAGTGGCTTTTGAGAAGTAGACCAGCAAACTGACTTTTAATGGGAAATAAATAGGTTGTATGTGAACAGCTATGGCTGCTGCTTCATTTAGTTTCTGTTCCCCAGTGGCTGTCTAGTGTCTCAAATAAATCATCATCCATTCTGCTCAGCAGGATTAATGGTCATGAACTCTCAGAAAGGAGCAACTGATAGGCAGCCCTTCGGGGAGTGTTGTTAGAGGGATCAGTAGACCAATTTAATGGAAAATTTTCTTCAATTATACTTAAATAAAGGCAAACAAGAGAATGACTCAAGGTTGCTTTAATAAAACTGTGATGTCTAGTTATTCTTCTCAAAAGGGGTAAACCTCCACAGCAGTGGTTAGTGAGCTTTCTGTGTGGTGTTTAAGTTATTCAAAGTATATATAATTATTTCCTTTTTTTTCTTTTCTTATTTTTTTTCTCAAAGGTTACACATGTAGGGATTGAGGAGGGCAAAACAAAGGCTTAGTTCACCTATTGATAGAAGGCTCATTTGGTTGTTAATGGGGCTAAACCAATTTATGATGTTTAAATAAATTCAGGACACCTTGACCTCTTTTCATGTCATTATCAACTCAATCTCTTGCTCTGTGACACTGAAAGTAATCCAAAAAATTATTAATATGCTACCTTACTTTACATCTGAAAGCTAATTTGAAAACTTTATTTTTTAAGATCATTAGGACTTCACCTCTAATTCATTTAATATAAGCCTGCATGTCTGTTATAAACATCCTTCTACACTGGCTCTGGTTTTGTTCTCCCTCTGGTAATATAATGGAAACTCACACTGACTTCAGTAATAGCAGAGCCATGCCAATATTCACTATAGTTGTATATCTCACAAGTATTTAACCCATATCTCAAAATTTTTCACTTTTTGATTTTTTTTTAATTTCAGCTTTTGCCATCTAATTTGGTTCTTTTCCCTGTTATATTTGCCAGCCTTACAATTTTGACTCAAGAAAATCAAAATTCTCAACTAAAACAGAAGGTGATATGAAATAAAGCCAGGTGGTCCTTCGAGATACTCATCAATCTCAGCAAATACTAGTAAAGCAAATTAACACAGTGGGGGTTAGGGTTGTATGAGCACACATTAATGGATGTGTGTAGACAGACTGTAAATAAAGTTCATGATGTGGACATGAGGTCTGGTACACCAAGCTTGTACCACTGTTATTTGGAATATTGCTGAAATGGGGATCAAATAATAGTATTAAAAAGTTGCATTGCATCTTTATGGAATTGACATCTAAAGCGCCTCAGCTCCTGGGGACTTTCAGAATTTTCTGTATGAGATGAAAAATGCAATGAATATCACTTGCAGAGGATAAGTATAGATCCATTCCTTTACATTCTCAACAGGTTTGGGAATGACAACAACTCAGAAGTGCATGAATCAAGAATGTACTGCAAAACGTAAAAGGTAGAGATCAGTGGAGTAATTGAAAGCAAGCAAAGGTGCTCATGGCTTGTATTCAGTCTGTGTGAAGATGTCTTTGCACCAAATGTTGTGGATGGTATATAAAGCTCTAATTATTGCTTGATATAATTACTATTGCAATCAATATCAGACAGGCAATATTAGAGGAAACTGCCAAATTATTGGCACCTTGCCTTGAAATTAACCACTGAAAAATTTGCTGCACAATTAGAATTAAAAGAACCAAACCAACACCATCAAAAGAACCCTCAACTATCACAGTTTACAGCAGGTGGGAAAAGAATCAGTCTTTTTATTACCTTCATTCCCTGAGTTTCAACTAGCATAATAATAAATGGTAGTTTTCCATATCAAGTGGTAATTTTTAGCTACTACAAAGAGCATATAACCCATAATTTAATGGAAAGAAATCTGTCTCAGTAAAGGAACCACCTTCAACCTGATCCTTCATTATATGGATACCACTTGGTATGCACACTGACAGTCAAAAATAAGCAGCAGTGCAAGTAAAGGCTTGTTTTAGACAGTGCAGATCACTGAACTTAGCTTCTAAAGCAACTAAATTCCCACAGGCAGTGGGATAATTTTCAAGTCCATTTAAATTCTACTTTTAAAAATGAGGTAGCATACAGATTTAAGTTGTATTCAGCAACAACATTGCCCGGTCAGTCCAGGCTTTTCCATGACTAAAACTTTTCACCAATTGTCATCCTGAAGTGCTTTCATCTCCCACAGCAACTGTAGACATCTGTGTTTGGCTTCATGTGGAGACAGATCTTCTGTTCTGCTCATTCTGGAAGGAGAATGCACAGGAAATCTTATGTGTTGATTAGTTTTGGATGCCCTTCTCACAACTTTCTATTTCCTATTCACTGAAAAGATAAACAAATCTACTGGGGCAGACTAGGGAAAAATGTTATAGCATCTGAGTACAAGGACTTAAGGCGTATTTCACACAGAGGCAAATGTAAAATCCCTGCAGCTGAAATCACTCATACAAGGCTTGGCTAAGTATATCATGTTGCTGTTCCCCAAAATTGTACACCATAACATTCCCATTTTTAAGTGGTAGAATCAATGAATGGCATGCAGTACAGTGTTATTTCTCACTACAAACATTTTTAAAGCTGATTGTGCTTTGTTAAAAGCTCTTAATACAGTTGAATGGGCCATTGTTTGTTGTAACAGCATATGGTTTTGTAAAAAGCCCAGGGTGATTGCATGAGGGGTGGAACCCACAGACCTTGCAACAGATTGGTCAGAGCATGGTGCCCATAACCAAGGCAAGGTCATGGGTTCTTCACTTAAGAGCTGGACTCAATGGTTCCTGTGGTCCCTTCCAGCTCAGAATATGTTCCTGTGGTCCCTCCAGCTCCAGCTCAGTGTGTGGGATTCCCTGTGATACTGTCTCACACACCTTCAGAAGAATAGATGTGCCAAACATCCTAAAACCTCAGATTCTCCCTTCTCCTAGATTACCCTCTCACATTTATACCTGCTCCCTCACTAGGCTCAGCTTCCTATTCTGCTGCTATCAAAAAGCAGCCCATGCCAATGCTGACCCCAGGCAGGCCAGCATATTTGTACTGATTAGCCAGCTGCTAAACCGGACTGTTTGGATTTACACTGAAACCTTTTCTTCTTGGAGTTGCTGATTTTAGTCTTTTCCCTCTAGCTAACCTGTCAGTTTAATGAAATTTGCAGAATCTTTGTATCTTTGTGGATTTTTCCATCAGTTCTGCTGAAGTGGGCTACAAGGCAGTGGGGGAATGCAGTGGGCAGGAAAGTACAGAGGATGCACCTCCTTACTGAAGTCTGCTGGGCTTCAGACATGAGTCTATTTTGTTGAATGTTGTTGGCATTCTTCAGCACAAAATAGCTTCCTGGTATTAACTTTGCATGTTAGTAAATTCCACTAATAGATAAAGAGTGGCAGATCTCCATTCTCTCTTCTACAGTATTTTCCTCTCTTTGAAAAAGATTGCCCATCCTTGCTGTGGTGTACCTCTCCATAGTCTTGTGAGATGATAGGCAGCCTTGTTGTAGTGCTGTATTCCATTTTTTTTCACAGCATGATATTTTCACATGTCAAACTTTAATAGGATATTTGAAATATTAGGCAATAAATCAGTGAACTCCATGGAACTCTACAAAGTTCAAATTCACAAGTGAAAGTTGAGGCTTGTAGTTCCTGCACTGTAAGAAGCTAAAGGCAATGAGACTATTTTAATAAAATATCACCTCCTCTATGAATTGGTTTTAAATGTCTTTTATTGGTCACCATCAGAGACAAGACTCTGCATTAGATACACTTTGACCTGATGGTTTCAAAGTACTTATGAATAAAATCCCTCCACAATATTGAAAGAAACCTGGGTTCTTTAAACACAGAGTCAGAGAATCATGGAATATCCTGAGCTGCAAGTGCCTCACAAGGATGATTGAAGTCCAGCTCCTGGTCTTGCACAGCATAACCCCAAGAATCACAGAATAAAACCAGATAAGTTAATAGAATCCATTAAATAATAATAATAAAAAATCAGTACTGAGCCTGTGTATTTAAAATAATTTTTGTTTCCTATATAGTTTGCAGATTTTTTTTTTTCTCCGGGATCTTTCTTTGGAAAAGTAGATTATGCCCTAGATTGCTATCAAAAAATTGAATGGAAAAGTCTTGACAGGTATATCCATAGGACTCTGAGAAAGGTAGCATCATGTCTACAGAATCTATATTACTGAGCAGGCTGTACATGAGAATTGTTAAACTGTTTGTGCTTAGTCTGATTAAACTAAACAGATATGGTGGAGAATATCTTTATTTGTAAATTGCTTTTTATCTGTAAGAAGATGCTCAGTAGTTTGTATGGATAAGATATGGACAGAAAAGCTCTCAGTATAAATATGTGCAAAGTGCATGTGCAAATGTCTGCTGTCTTACAAATGATACTATATTTTTAAGTTATTCCATTTTTTTTTCATAGTTTTAGAAATTACAGAGGGAGTGATTAAGAACTAGAATGTCTTGGTGAAATTTCTGTGTGCATGAAGGCCCCACTCCTGAAACAGTGAGGTGGAATCCAGTCGCAGTGGATTCACCAGAGGAAGCCAACAGGTTTTGTCTCAGGAGCAGTGCTGGGAATTTAGCACCGTCTTCAGTGCAAATGAGGCTCTACTGCCCTACGGGAAAGGGAGAAAGGGAGTGGTGCAGAGCAGGTTTACATGTGAGGGAGCAGACTGCTCTGCTCTGAGCTGACCACAGCTGGTGTACATTAAAAGGGAATGCTGTGCTCTGAAGCTGTGTGGATAGTCCAAAGTGTAGAGGCCTTTCAGGATAATTTAGGGCTGCAGCTGAAGTAGTCTGCACAGCCTCAGGAGGTTTGATTCAGCAGCTGCTCAGCCCCCCCTGCAGTGGTCACAGAACTGGTATTACAGGCTACCGTCACCTCATAGATTATCCAATTGGTAACAAAAATATTTTCTTAAGTTTTTTGTACCAGAAAGGTCTCATTGAATGGAAAAGGAGCAAATCCACAAAGGGTTAAAGTGCTTTCAAAAAATCCTGACTGGCTAATTAAGTGAATACTATTTAAAAGGCCTTTGGCTTTTGGAAGGCTTCTCTGAAAGCTTTCAAACCACAGAGGATGGTGTCTCTTTGTTATAAAACTGCTACAGACAAGAAATGGGGGATCATGCCTCCTACATTCCCCTCAAAGTGTTTGTGTTTCATTTGGCTAAACTGTAAATGAGAAGATCACCCTTTATGAGAGCACATAACTCTATCCATTTTTATTGTATGACCCTAGCAGACTTAGATTGTGGATTATGCAGTCACCTGGAGCCAAACTCTCTTAGCCATCAAGTAACATTATTTTCATGAAATGAACTAAATGTTTTTTGTTCCAAGTGAAATGTGCCTCCCTCTGTATCCCTGTCATGAAACTGAAAGGCATTCAGATGAAGCAGATTTCAGCTTTTCTGAAAGCTGCTGTGTTTACAGAAAACTCCTGGCTTTACAGTCTAACTGTGTTTGTGTCTTTCAGAACCGGTCTATAAACTCCACCTCAGTTTAAATGCTTCTAGGAATTATTGCTTGAAGCTATTTACATTCAAACACAGAATGTGAAATGGTTGCATGAGCCTTAGTTTATTATTTTCTATTGTAACTAGTAGTGCTTTTCTCTCTTAATTTTAAATGTTGAGACACTCTGTGCTCTCATCGGTGCTCAAACTCTTGCTCTGCATTAGCAGCACCAACTGTGTCAAAGCTCCAAAGACATTTGCAATCTTTGTGTGTATACAGACATACTAGTTTACTCAGCTTTGCAAATTCTAATATTCAAAACTGTAATACTTGAAAAAATTAGTGCAATTTACTTAGGTAGGTAGGTGCATGGTTCAAAATTCAAGCCTCATGTATGTTCATCATCAGCTCAGGACAAGGTTTGTTTGTCCATCCTGTGCAAACTTCAATCTCATTGTACAGGTTCTTGGTCATCAGAATAGTCTGAGTGGCAACAAAAGAAAAAGAAAACTGCAGGAGAGAATGTGCATCTTAATTTGCACAGGAGTTATCTTTTTTCTTTAAAGTTCTGAGTTAATTTAATTTTCCTTAGCTACTTCCAAATCCATAACTTACCCTGCATCTCAGTGTTGCCACATTCCAGATGATTTCTGACTGGGGTTGCCCAGCTGAATTCCTATTGCTTTGTTTCCAGACTCTAATATTTCTCAGCTCTTTCCAAATTGCTGGAACTGCTGCTCCTATTGCAGGGAAGTGCTCTACTGAAGAGAAACACACAAGGTTGTCCCTTTATTAAGGCACAAACATGAGTTTGGGACAAGAGAAATAACATTCTTGATATTTATGCGGAATTAACCCAGAAGACTGTGTCTAAACAGTGAGTTTTATCATGAAACTCATATCTTGGGATTTCCTTTAAGAACTATAGGGAAGGAAGCAGTGGCTTTCTTCTATTTTAAATCAACAGGAAAGCTCTGTGAAAACTGAACTATTCTGCCTGACAAGAAACAGTTAATTTTCTCAGGCTTAACTTGGTTTATGAGAAATTTTCTGGATTCACAAATTTGACTTAAAATCGTTGGGTAAGCTAAAGAATGGCGTAGAGCTTCCTTTCATCCTCAATTAAGGAAATACTGCGGGACAGAATTCAACAGAAACAGGACACAGCTCAAAATTAGAAAAAACCTTTAATTTATTTAGCTAAAAGAAGTATGATTATTTTGTTAGGAAGTAGGTTTTGCTTAGTGTTTGCTTATCATACATGGAACAACAATATTTTGCATTTACTGTAAGAGAGGTGCTAAATTATAGAAAGAATTTATGTAACATGTAGGTAACAAAACCATCACATCTCAGATACATGATCTGCTGGTGGAATTGAATCAGGGCTACAAAAGTTTGAGTATTATTTTTTCTTGTAAGCCTCTGTCTCTGCAGCCTTGATGCATTGGATTGACTTTGAGGACAATGCTTCAGGGTTCTACAAAGAGATATTGCTAAGTAACTAACACAGAAGAGCTGACATGATAATTTAAGCAGCTAGATTTTCCCACTCTAGTTCAAAATACAGAAGGAATGCCTGGCAAGTATTAGTATCTTAACTTCATTTGGTAAAGAAGAAAACATGTTGCAAATTCACTCCTACACTGTTACATTTCAATCTTTAAAATTTAAGTTTGCTCTCCGTTCTTTTAACCTAAGGTTGGAACGCTATCTCAGAAATAGGAGAAAATATATACTTTGATGTCAAACATTTAAGGCTCTGAGAAGTTCTGTATCCATGACTTCAGAGGAAACTTCTTATCAATGAATTCCAGGTCATTTGTTTGTATACAGAGCTGCATTTCACAGTTGCAAGGTTGTTCATTAAAAATCAAACTGTACCAACTTTAACACAAATTTCAGGTTCTCAGTTCTTCTCCAAAGTAACAAGTGCTCCTAAGCTAAGGTCAGAGCAGGAGCAGGGGCTCACTTATTAAAGACTCAGAACCAAAGAATGATTGCATTCACACCTGGTGGAATCTATTGCAGCACACCAGAAAATTACACCGGTGAAAGAATCACGCTGCTAAAAATCACAGCACTTTGGCTCTCATTCTCAACATCCTTGCCAAAATTAGGCAGATAAAAGTGAAGAATACCTTTCCATTCACTTGCTGCACTATTATAAGTTTCATAGTTTTCTTCTCTTGGTTTTTAACTTATTTTGCTGTTCTACCAACTATGCTCCAGGTTATTGGTTAAATCAAATTTCACTTAGACATCTAACTAATGACTTACACGATAAATGCCTTGCATACAGTAATATTCAGTTTCCAGGCTATTAATACAGTCAATGGACTCAGGTTAGCTAGAGACACTATTTGCCAGTTTAACAGACCTTAGAATCTCATTATTTTGAGTCGTCATTTAGCTCCCAGACAACTTCTTGACTTCCAGCAAATGGAGTGTTTGCATACAAGACAGGCATTTATCATCACCTGAAGACACTGACTTGACAGCTAACCTTTGAGAGTTTACCTCCTGGGTCCTTGTTTCTGCCCCTGCATTATGCATACAGGAGCCCTCATTTACATGCTTTGCAGAGGTGTGATGCATGCTAATAGTTTCATGCTGATGCAGGCTTTGAAGATATGAAGTTCAACAAAGGTGCTAAATATTCTTCTTTTAGTCACCCCAGCCTTAACTTCATGTGACACAGAAATGCTAATGTTTTGGCACAAGCAGACCTTGTGGCTGAGCCCTAATGCCAGTCAGAACCTTTAGTGTTGTGTCTGTTCACTCAGCCCTACCTGCACCTGGGCATTACCTCTCTTCAAGTAATTAATACTTCAAGAACTATCTTTCAGTCATCACATGTACACTCCTGTTAGATGGCTCACCACAGTTGTATTGGGATCCTTGAATATTTAGACTTCCACCCAGCAGAATGTCAGGTCTTATTTATGACTGTGTTTATATGACAACCAGGTTGGTAAAAGGCATTCTTGCTATCGGAATTCAATAGTGGATATAATTCAGCTTTTCAACCATCTTCCCACTACAAAAGTGTCTGCAGAGGTTGTCTGGCCATTAAAATGCCACTTAGAAGATGTTGTCTTGATGACCTGCATTTTATTAGTCAGTTCTAAAGAAATTTGTGGCTGATTTTGGTTCTGAAGGCCTGAGACATTGGCTTTGATACAGCAAGGTGGTTGTCCTCTAGCTATTTTTTTGTATTTCTTACATATACTTCTTGATGAGTTTGCCAGAAAAGGATTTTATTGTCCCTTGCAAAGGCTTTGCTCATCAAGTAAGGCTGAAAAAACAGAGCAAACAGGAAGCCCCTGTCTTCAAACCCTAATTTGAACAATATGTGTGTTTACAGAGAACCACCTAATAACAATTTTGCTATATGATCAGACTGATCAAACATTTACAGAAGTCTCTTGGGTAGGCATAATGTAAACATATCTGGCATTTCAATGCAGGGGTAGGGAAAAAAGTGGAGGAACACGATGCAGAGAGGGACCTAGGGGGGGTTATGGCCAAGGTGACCTAAGGGAGCCCCTCTGCCTTCCAAGTAGGCCTGTGTATATGTGTGTGTGTGATATAATATTTCTTGAGGTCTGGTCCTGCTTGTATTACCATTTTTCAAAGAAAGCAGCACTTGAGAAGTGTCCGTAACTTCTGGATTTGCCCCATAATAAATAAATAAATGTTCCAGGACATGTCCCATAATTAGCTGACCTTACATACATTCTTCTACACTTCCTGCACTGCACGTGAGTGTGTAACTAGCTGGGTTCTATGTGGTGGGAAAACAACTAGGCTCTCTCAGCATGGAAAAGAGATGGGGAAGGTGAGGAGCTTTGTGAAATGGCTGCTGTTCATCTGGCACCAAATATCTGCCTCTCTTCTGATGTGCTGGGAGTTGCAGATGTGAGAGAAGAAGGAGCAATTTGCTGTGTGGCAAAGACTGCAGCAGGTCATTAGTGGAGCTGCAGAGCAGGCAGAGATGGGGAGTGGATCACTGCAGTGCATTGGGTCTCACTTTTCACTTAATTTCTGGGTTGTTCTCTGTGAGCTGCTTAACACAACTGGATCTGCACAGCTGATAATTGACAGCTGCAGGTCCTAGATGTAAAGTGATTTGTCTTGCTCTAGCTCATACAGAACGTTCTTCACTTCCTTTTCTATAAGCTTTTGTATTTCACTATCATAAGATATTAAAATTTCTTTTCCATACTGCATGACCTTTGATGGCAGATGAAGCATATAGTACCCCTTGGAATAAAATACTCTGTAGTCATTGTAGCTGGCAAAAGAAACACAGAGCCCTGTCTTCACAAGTATTTATATACAATATAAGCACAAAGATGTGAATTGCTGCCTACAGGTGGTCTGTGATCAATGTCTCTGAGCATGACAAATGATCTGTAACAAATATGGGAAAATGAGATTACTTTATCTCTTACTCCCTTAAGGGGTACAATAAATTGTATTAGTTTGCAGTTTACATGATCTGAGTGCATGCATATAGACAATGACATAAACAGTTGATATGTAAACATATCTTAACTGATTTGACTGTTTGTATGGATCTGTACCTGTGTCTATCTAAAACTATGTACCTATGGAAGTTAGTTGTTCTCTTTATGAGAGAGAGGACCTAATTCTGTACTGCATGTAGTGGTTTGGTAAGTAAACACATAAATTAAATTATGTTTGCCTTTGGTTTCAATATCAAGGAAACTCTCCCTGCTACACTGAAAGTCTTCTGTTGCTGTCTGTGTGGAGTGGTCAGCCTTTCTTTCAGAATTGGTTGAAAGCTACTTTTTTATGGATTGGTCCCAAAATCTATTTAAAAAAAAAAAAGCTGGAAAGCAAGAGTTCTTCATAGCCAGCAGTGAATCATCCCATGTCCGTCTGAGAGTGCAATTAGGAAATCTAGGAAAGAGCCCATGTTTCCTCCTCACATGTCCTGCAACAGCCAGCACCCAAAGTGGTGACTTACTTTGGACTGGGCTCCCTGTGCTTAGGGAACTGAGGAGTTACCTTTTTTCCCCAGCAGATTAGGCAGAGTGAAACTTTTGTCTAGTTGCCTGGCACTTAAAGGTTCTAAAGCAGCAGAGAAATCATGAGTCAGAATACACGCAAGGAATGTTTTCCAACCCAAATAGTTTATTTAAGAATAGTGCAGCCCAAAGAATGAGAGCAGGGGGGGAGATGGGACTTCAGCTCAGACATTCTTATGATTTCAGCTGAAGTTTTTCATGGCCTGGGAGGAGTTAGTTTTCTTAACCCTCTCATTAGAAGTATCTGAATAAGTTCAGACAATCAGTGCATCTTTTTCTTACTGCAACAGGGTCTATACTTTTGTGGAGAGTCAGAGGAAGAGAATAAAGACACAATCTGACATTTACACTAGTTTTAATCTGGAGTAACTAGTAATTTAAATGTAATTTCTTCAGATTTTCTCTAGTCGGAGAATCAAAATTATCTACATCCTTAGATATTCCTTTACCTCTACTGCTGTCTCTATTACTAGATTAATACTGCAATTGACTACTCCATGAATTCTACCCTAAAAACTCAGGATGTAAATCACAGCAAATGGCTACTGTATAACGATGAGCACTTCTGCCAGCTACCCGTGTATTTACAGATGCATACAGACAGTATCATATTGACACAGGCTAGGGGTTTTTTTCTGTCCCCTTCTCCCTCCTGTCTTCTACAATTAAAGAAACCCAACACCCAAACCAGCCTTGTCTGACTTTTGTTCCCCCTCTCCTCTAGGGAGCTGCTGCAAAGCTATTTTGTGGTTTGCCTTGATGCAGTGCAGCTGTTGGGAAGTACAGGATCTTTCCAGCCCTCCAAATTCTCTTTATAGCTGCAGCCACTTCCCCCTCCTCCTTTCTCATACTAAAGCTGCTTGCAACTCCTCGATTTCAGTATCCAGGCAAAGTTCATGGTGAGTATTCTCCCTATTATGAAATAGTGAGGAGGGAGGGTGAAAATGAAAAGAGAGGAGGGAGAGAGAAGCCACTAAAAACCTGTTGGTGTTATGAAAAACTACGGGATTGTCACCACTGACTGCAAATAATTGTATGTAAACCACTCTCTTCTCTTTCATGCAGCCCTTCAGAAGAAAAGGGCTATTAGTCTCAGAGGAAGTCTGAGCAGAAATGCCCAGCAGTATGCTGGGCTTACCTGAAAAGAAAGGGGGCTTATAATAACACAGAGATGTTACCTGCTTTGCTAGAACCCACTTTTGACAATAAAGCCTTTTGGTTCTTCTACTTCTCTAACACTTGTCAGAGCTGTGCAGCATTTCACAAGCACTGGATCTTGTGTTAACTTGCAGCATATGAACTTGGACCCTGAAGTTGAAAGCCCAGAGAAGGGCACACCCTTTGGTCAGCATAATAACCATTTATCATTCAGCAAAATCCACATGGCTCATAGTTTTTTAAACACACACATTAAGGAACTAAATATATCTCTTACTCTGACATATATAGGAAAGGCAGCAGGGAAGGACTGGTTCAACTGTAGTCTCTGGCTGTGGCATCTAGCAGTTCTCTCTTATTTAAACATGATGTCCAGTGAAACTCCCATTTTAGTTTTCATTGGCATTTGATTCAGAGTAATTGCTTTGTGTGCACCACACTTCTTGAATAAAGATGTGAATTGTTGGAAATTACTTTGGAAAAATGCTTGAATGTGCCTCCGCTTTTAATTGCATTGTATATCAGATAATGCTGTTTAATTTTACCTTCTTATTAATCTGGAGAAAATACATCTTAACTATCACCAAACAGGCTGAAAAACTAAGAATGCTTTAATTTCTAAAGAAAGGCAGGGTCAGAAACACTTGTCTGGCCCATGAACCTAGTGGTGCAGATGCTAAAAAGAAATTGCCTAGAAAAGATTGTTCTTATTCCTATCAGCATAGTGTTGGAGTCCCTAGGCAGCCAGTCCCTCAGAAAGGGACTTGCAGGGATGAAGGAGAAGAAAAGGAGGAAGAAAGCAAGGAAGTACTTCTGTTAGAAAACCTACCCATCCTAGGCAGTTTCCTTGAAATCCCTCCATCTGAGAACTGGAGCCCTGGTTTGGAGAGCCTACTGCTGAGCCACGTTTACTTGTGCCTTAAGGAGGGGCCTGGAGAGCAGTGGCAGGATTTGCTCCAGCTAGTTAGCCATGTGGCAGTGCTGCTCCTGCTGCAATAGGATTCCTTCACCATAACGTTTCTTCTCTTGGGCTCCACAAGCAGTTCAGCCCTCAGAATCTATGTTTAAAATCATAAGGTCTCAAAAAAAGGAGAAAAGCCACATTCTGCCTTTCCCCTCAATGGTTTGAACATGAAATATTTGCAGTAGCCACAGAGCACCCTTTGAACAGGCAGGGGACTGTTGCATTAAATTAAGCACAAAGAAGTCCCTGCCTCTCCCCAGAACGGGCTGCAAGTGCTCTGATGCTGTGCCTGCAGTACCTAGAAAGCTCATGGCAAGCTCTGTGTGCTTCACCTGGGAAGCCACGTTCCCCCAGGGCCTGGGAGAGTTGGGTTCTGGGGAAGATTCACAGTTCACAACACGATGAGTGGGGGTTTCCTCTTCTGGCTAAAAAGGCAGAAGTTAGAAAAAAGTTTGACTGATATTTTTTTCTTTCCCATGTGGTAGTAGGATTAATGCACTGAAATCACATCCTGGATTTAACCTCTGCTGGCTGTCTCTTTGGGACTGAGTAGTTGACTTGTGCTTTTCTTTCCTGACATGGGAGTTGCTGCTAGATGTGCAGATTAACCCTGGCTCTTTCTGCCTATTCCTGGGCAGTGGTGATGCCTCAGAAGGGCCAGCCTATATTTTGTCACGTGTCAGACATGTGCTGAAGCAAAGCCATATTTTAATCTATGCAAGATAAATTAAACACAAACAATTAATCTGTCAGAAATTTATTGTTTCTCTATATTCCATAGTTTGGTAAAAGCTTTTAAGTCAACACATATAGAACTAGATGTGTCATAAATGTGCAGAAGCCAGTGTTTCTTATAATGGTAAAATACTTGTAGATGAATGACACCTTCCTAAGTTTTTTTTTTAAAGGGAAGACAAAAACTTTTTTCCTCTGCAAATTCTTTTGACTGGCAAGACTGAATTAAAAAAAACCCAAACTAAAACCCCAGTCAATTATTTCTCTGATTCTAATAAATGTTTAATATTTATTTCATTAATGTCTCATGGTTATGTGTTAACTCTGTACTTAGCTGCTTCCACACACCTCTAAGATTCTGAGAAAACATAAAAATACACTACAGAATGTCTTTACAGACTGACAAATTAAAAATCTATAGTTATGGAACCAACATAGATCTAAAGCTTATTCACTTAAGTTACAAAAAAAAAGTAGAGGAGGATTTTTTCGTGATTTTTTTTTCCCCCCAAAATGTCTTGTTTGATATACAGATGATACTAAGAGGAATTGATGCAGCATGTTGCTACTTTCACCTGTAGGTGCCCTGGTTAAATCGTATGGGATTTACTGCTTTCAGTGAGATAGTTTTTACAGAATTTCTCTGTTATGAGTACGGGTGAAACAGTTTGAGTAGAAGTCTAAAAAATGAGTTCTTTACTATTTCTATAACACCTATATATTCTCCTTTTTATGTGATATTTCCTTTTCATGTGGCATCTGTATATTGACAGCATGAAGCATGGTAGGTTTAGTGTATTTGAAGGACAAATTAATTGAAGGACTTGGTGCTGTTCCTACTTATGGTACAGTTGCATCTGATGGTCTGAGCTGGTCTGACATCTCAACAACTGCCAAAAAATGTGATTCTATTCCCATGTGGTCCTGACTGTGTAGTCCCTTTTTTCCAGGTTGAGCTCCCACCTAACTTTTGATGAACAAGCTCTGTTCACTAAACCAGCTAAAAACCACTAATTTTTATTTTTGTACTTGTTTTTGGGCAGTTGAGTAAGCTGATTTGCCTCACAAAGTCATCAGACAAACATTGTGCTGCCCCTTTCAAGCTGTAAGTTCTCAACTTCACCCAACTCACCGTTTAAATGTTCATTTTTATTTTATATTACTTAATTTGCATTTACAAAAATTGGACTAAAAATTATTACATTGTGGTCTGGGGTTTCTTACTGGAATCCCTGCTTACGAACTTCCCACCTTCATTTTACATATACAAAATCTTCTACACTCAATGTGTCACCTTCCTATCTCTTTGCTACTTCTTTTGTATTAAAATTAATCAAAACTAACCTATACTAAAATCTTCTCTTTTAAGAAAGATTATGTTATTGGGAACTTTTCCTTTCCATTTTCTCCAAACATAGCTTCACTCCAACATTCTTCCTAGGATGAATGAAAATTTCTCTTGTTTGGTGTTCACTAGTTTTCAGTCTTTTCGAATTCTTCCTAGGAATATAGAAACCCAGTCACAAACAAAGGAACAAAACCAAAAATGAAGATCCTGAATGAAATAGCACTGACATACAATGAAACCCATTAAGCTGTGTTGGACTTAGAATGAAACTTACTGAAGAGTTCCCTAAGCAGGTTGCCATAGGTCTGATTTTTACTGTTTGCTTAGTGGATGGTGAATGTAAAAATGTAAGCACTATTTTTTCTAAATAGTTCCCAGTCTGCTTTGACTAGTCATTTAGGTAACAAATACAAGAAGAGGAAGGGTGGTCCTATAGTTAGAAACAGTGAAATGTGGGTCATATTCCTGGATGAATTTCTTGACTGGGTGTGCAGCTTCTGTGACCTACAGTTATTTCATTTGTATTCCTGGCTGTAGCTTCTTCCAAAAGCTGCACCTCTGCTTAGTAAGAGCCAGCTGCTGTTGGGCTGAGCTGTAGGGTGCATTTACTTCACCCAGTGCTGTCTGTCCCAAATCATAAAGGAAGGGTTTAGTTTCAGTTTAGGTGCAGGAGAATTTAGCCACCTGGAGATGAGCTCTGTTGTGCCTCTTACCCACAGGCCCAGGCAAGAGACCTTGCTCCTTATACCTGCTAGTATAGGTGCTACTACAGGCAATTAGCAGAAAACATAGGACATTAGAATATGACCCAAATTTCACCTCTCTTCTATAAGTCAAATACCCCATTGTGCTTATTTAGGAGCTTATGTGAAACTGGCACTTCCAGGACAAAACTTTATGATGACACCTTAGTGCATCCTCAGTATCATTTCATCATTCTTGCATGCAAAATGTATGAGGAATTGCTGAATCTGTGGAATCATTCTTGTAAGATAAAATGCTGAAACAATCTAAGACATGATTTTCTAAATTTTTCAGTTTATTCATGCTGCAGCATGAGGATTTACCTACTTAAATGGGAAAATGTAGCTTGTTCTGGTACAGGAAATTGTTTGGTAAGGAATTCAGCTCACTGAGTTATTTTTATTTGAAAGGCTTTTCACACATACAAACATATGATGAACATACACGTATGGATGTGCAAACACATATACATACATATCACATGGTATTCCTAGCTTCTGTACTTACAAATATATATAAATGATCCTCTTAAATGCAAAACCTACCGATCTGATAGGAGCATGAACTATTTTCTGAATTGAATAATATTTAAGCTCTCTTTTTTGTTGTTTTTGGCATTACAAAGTAGTTCACATACGGTTGTGGAACTGAATCCTATGGCTAAGGTGGGGACCCTATTTTTCCTGTGCAGAAGAGTTGATTTGACCCACAGGAAGGGAAAGGGAAGAAAATTCTAGAAATAAAGGTCTCCAGAAATGTAGCAGCACATTATTAGTGGATTTAGCTGCACTTCTCTCAGTGGAGCTGAATCCATTTACCCCAGTCAAGTCCCAGACCCAGACTCACTTCCACTGCTGCTCTTTGAGTCTATGCCAGTGAGGTATAATTTAAACCAGAAACAGATGTGGTTGACTGTAGCTGAGCTGCAGAATACATAAAGGCTCCACACGTGTTAATTTTCCAGGCATTTGTAACACAATTGCTGAAATAACTGTAAAATCTTGTAGCTAACAGATCCTGAATGCTGAGAAAGGCTTCTCCTTCGTTTGCTGCAAATTATCTTTCATTTCTGCCTTCCCTGTTTAGAATGCACTACATTTATTTTGAATTGTTTTCAGCCCTTTTCGCTAAGGATCACGGGAGAGCAAAGCTAAGTGACTGCAAATGTTTCTGCAGTAATCATTTCCACTGGAGAGGCCAGCTGGATCATCCCCCGTATATGGGCTGAAACTTCTGTCCTTTTCTTTTCAAAAAAATAAAAACCTGGTGGGATAAATATTTTAATTCATATAAACACGGTCCTGAAAATGTAGGGTACAGGTATATAGGAATGTATAAAGTGAGCATTCCTTGAAGCAGAGAAGCACCAGAGTAAGAGTTCTCTTTCAGCTCACTGTGGTTTTGGAAGGCAGACCAAAAGAAAAATGAGAGGTTTCCAGAAAAAACAGAGTTATAAGCCAAACTAAGCAAAATACTTAAAGTGAGCAAAGCAAAGCGCTGTCTGCTAACAGTTTGTAGCAAGGGAATGTATTTTCTTTACCAGCCTCCTACCCCAGGAACTTTGTCTTAACATCAAACAAAAAACACAATAGGAATAAACAGATATTTGGTTTGCACTGTTTTGCAAAACCAGGCTAATCTAAAGCTAAAATAATGACTCCTTTCAGAATCCATTTTTAATGGAAGGTTTGCTTCTCTTATTCACTTATGAATCAAGACGAGATCACTGTACATTATCTTGTCTTAATGCTGTGATCATTCTATCAGATTTCCTGTGATTTTTTCCAAAGAATTAAACTTTCTTTAATAAGAATGGGTGTAGTGGCATTTACTTCTTGAACTTCAGGAGTAAGTAGAATGTTTAGGAAGTTTCAGAAGTCCTGGCGATTTTTTTTTCCCTGTGATATTTGTTCACTCTGAAATAAAGGTGAAGAGAGACTCCAGTTCCCCCACTGCGAGAATTTCCATGGCTGCGTTTCCTGCTGAGTCCTCACAGTGCACAGTGGCTTCTGCAGCTTTAATACTAAAATTTTAAGCAGCATAGCTGCCCACTTGTTCATTATTCCATTTCTCTTCACCATGACAGAGCCGTTCTGCAGGGGCTGTCAAATGGACTAAGCTTGCAATCCAGACATTCATCCTCTGAAATTACTGACCCATCTTTTATATTGAAATTTGTTTCCTGGGCAGGGCACCAGCACAGTGCCCAACTTGCCACGTATGTCCCATCTCTCTGTGGATCATAGGAATGTGAAGAAGTTATTTTGGCTCCTGGTGCTTGTGGAAGTGTAATGGTGTCCACTGGTGGTTTGCAGACCGGTTTTGCATCAGAAAAGAACATTCATCTCACTATGTTTATAGCACAAGAAAAAGGAAATGCCTCCAAATTTCTGAAAAATTTCCTGAAGAATGTACTGCTCTGCAGAGGTGACATATACAGTGTATGCTGTGGGAAGGCTGAGATAGCTCTGTATTCTGTTTCTTATTGGATGGTTCAAAGCAATGGCTAATGAGACAGACAGGGTATGTTCCCAACAAAAATGCCCTAATGCCCTCCCATAGTAGGAGTGTCTAATTCTTCAAAATGGTGAAAATAATATCAGATAATGGGCCATTGCAGATGAATTGAGGAGAAGCCTGAAGAAGGCATTTGTCAGGACTCTGAGGCCACTGATAGGCCTGAATGATAACCAATCTCACCCTGGGTCCTCCACCCTCACCATGGTTCCAGGAGTCCCCTTACAGCACAGCCTTGGACCCTGAGCCCTTATCTGAATTAGACTTTAGGTATTCTCTCTTCAGCTCTGCTTCTGGTCCTGCCTTCTGGATGTACTTGGGCCCAGTGTACTTGGGCATCTTGTGTCTTGCAAGAACTTTTGACCCAGAATGCAGCCTTGTCTCTGACCTGTCTCCTGTTGCTTATGACAGGACTTCCCAGAAGGACCCTGGACCTGATTCCATGTATGCTGACTTTGCAGCTCTTGATGGACCCCCTTGCCAGCACCTGACTCTGTCTGCTGTGTTGTAGTCATCCACTCCTACCCTTCTGGAAATTGTTATTAGACAAGCTTTAAAACATTTCTAATTTATATTTGATTGTGGAATAAAAAAATGTAAAACAAGCTTGAGTAACAGGTTTGTGAGTAGTTCCAGGAGAATTGTCATATTGTGATGGCTCAAAATATTTTACTTAGCTAAGGAAGCAAGGAGGTATCTGTAAGTAGAAAAATTGGTCATAAGCTATTTAGGGAAAAAAGGAATTCCTTTACTGAGGTACCACATCTCAGATAATGTCTAGAAATGAACACACACAAACTAAAGTCTCCCATGACACCCTGCATTTTAAAGAAACCATCCTTTGAATTCTGCTGAAATTCGGTGTTGTGCAACTGTATACTCATTAGTTATGTGCACTGTATTTCATATTTTTATGGAACCTGTGTCTTCACATTATGCATACATCTCTTTTCTTGCTGTTAACTTCAGTTTCCTTCTGCGGTGAGAAGTACAGTAAGTCCTAAAGAAGCCAAGTACTTTAGAAGAAAATCATGACACCTATTTATCATCCTGACAATTACTAGGCTTTTTGAAATAATTGGATAAAATCATAAAGGCAAGAAATATTTCTTTTTGACTGTGAAAATGGTTACTGATTTTTTCTCAGCAGAAAATCTGCTTCATCATAAGTTTTTTAAAACTGATATGAAAAATAAGTTTAAAAAAATGCCACTTGAATGAGTTAATTTTCCACACCAACCTGCAGCTGACCAGTGAAGACATCAGTGTGTCTAGATGACAAGAGGAAGTGTGCCTGCAAAGTGTTTGTGTGCTGCTAGAATATAAGTGACGAGCTCTCAGGTGTTCAATTCAGAGACAGTAGCAACGTACAGAAACTGAACCCCTCACAGCCTCCAGAAGCCCCACTTTCAGAGCAAAGCTAAAGATTCTGAAGTGAGGAATCCTCTGCAGTGGTAAGAGTTCAGACCAGGCAAATCCCCATCCATACAGAAATAAAAGTTCACGATGCTTAGCAGTACACTTGGTTCCCCAGTTGTAAGTGGCTTCACTTTATGGATTAATGGCACAGTAGAGCCTCCACCTAAATAAAGTCAATATAAACGTGGGACCCCCTCCTCCATTTCAAAGCCATAAAAACAGCAGTCACATTTTATAGCTGGAATTCATGCAAGGCCTTTCTCATTAACCTGTAAACTGTAGGCAACTGGATGTCACAGCCTGAGAGATATGCTTCAATGTATAAACAAAACCCTATGGAAAGAATGACCATGTTACAGCCTGCTTAATTTAGCTTGCTTTCTCAAAGTGTTTTTTGTTTGTTTGTTTGTTTTTTTAATATTTCCTTCTTTTTTTTGCAAGTTCTCATGATGCTATCTTCTTTGCCTTAGATAGAGAGAAAGTACTTAAGCTTCATTTATTGTTGTTATTACTAGTTTGAACTAGAGAGAGAAAGACCAAGCTGGAAGCCGTAGGAAAATATTTTAGCCTGGTAATTTAGGGGTGAACTATGGTGTTAGTGACAGTCAGGTTCTAAGCTCTTTGGACAAACTGTGTCTGCAGAAAAGCAGAGCAAGTGCCACTCCTCTGCCACTGTCCAAGGTCTCTGAGTCCTCTGGTCTCCAGTATTGGTCTTTTTTTTTGGCATATCAGAGTGAGTCCTATTTTTGCAGCTCCAGCTACACTAATGACCCTGGCACTAATGACCAGCAGGGCCATTAGCAGGAGCAGGTGAAAAAAATCGTTGCAAAGACAGAGAGATTTTAATGTCTGAATTCATCATTAATGTTGAGCTGCATATATATATATATTTATATATATATGTATGTATGTATTCTTTCAAAGAAAAATGGTTTTATTTTGCCAGGAGGACAGTAAAATAGTTTTGTTTGGATAATGTCTTGTTTACAATAGGAACAAAGGCATGAAAATTCTGTGTATATGTTGTAGAATCTTTAATTATAACACATAATAATATGTAAAATATACTGCAAACATTAGGTTAATGAATTGTAAGTAAGTCACATACCATGAGCCAAGGTGTAAGGAAAATGCAGGTAAAGAAGGCTGCTTGGGAAGCCTGTACAGCATATTGTTCTTATTAATTAGAGTGAATGGAAATGTGAACATCTTACATTTGTCAAGTAAACTAAGAAGTAAATATTGTGAACACCTAATGTACTGCCAGACTGTGGTGCACACAAGGAATTTACATCCTTCGTCCCATAGATTGGTTTTCAAAGCAAACGTTTGCAAGGTGGGAGACTCAAACCCCTCCTCTGTTTTTTGATCTTTCAGAAGGAAACTCACCTTTCAGAAGAGAGGGTTTCTGTGCTCATGGTTTATTCTTTGAAGGCTGTTTATTCTGGGCAGTTGTTAATCAGGGCCACAATTCAGAATGTAGATATCCACCCTTCATTTTCTTTCCCTACTGCAACAACACAAAACCTTTACATATGCAAATGCAGATGCTTTTGCACTCTTATTGGACAGGGAAAGAAAAGGACAGGGAGGATTTCCAGCTGTGCAGAAACATCCTGTAATACAACATCTCACACTCTGCATCCAGAGGCTAGCAGTCCTCCTCACTTCCACCAGCCCAACCCATTCCAAGTCTGGGGTTTTCTCCATCATCTTTGGTCTCAAAGATGTCACATATTTCTTCCAAGTGTCACTGCCCAGGAGAAGGAACCCCAGCCCCTGAGGACTGATGAGATGGGGATTGCCTGCAGCTGGTTCTGGGATATGGCTTGAGTCTAGTTTTTCTGATTCAGCACTGGGCATTCAAATGTCTGGGTACACCCCTGCCCCAGTGAAGAAGGAAGATAATTTGGTCAGAAAAAGAGAAAAACATTACAAAAAGGCATCCCTACACCTGAGGAACTTCCAGAATTTCATATAACAGATCAGAAGAGTATATTAATGTTCCCCTCACCATAGGTTAAACATGTATTATACTGATTTCCATTACATTTATTGCAGGCACAGGTAATCACTGCATTTCTCTTTGTGTCATGCTGCATGTTCTTCAGACCATCAGAAGCCCTCGTAATTCTTATGCTTAATGGAACATAATAGCCTTAAATCTAGTTGGTGTAATTTCAGGCAGGCAATTTACATATAAACAGTGCAAAAAGTAGAAAATATGCAGATGAGTTAGTGTTGAGCAGAATTTCTGCTGAATTCAGAAACTCACAGTGATTTTGTACTAAAGTAGAAAGACACAACTGAGTATAAACAGTTTCTGTGAAACTCATGATACACTTTAACCTTGCCTTTGAAAGACAACTTCACAGATAATACGGCATTTTGATCTCTATTCAGTTGTGGAGCTGGAGGACTTTGTGGACTTCAGTACACGCCTGTGGTAAATCTTCTCAGTCCTACTGAAACCAGTTGTTTACCCTGCATACAAGTGAATATAGTGTTCCAGTTTGACCCTGCTCTCTTAACACCATGTGGGGCTGCACAGTAACTTCCCTTAACATCAGCAGAAAGGAGACCAAAAGGTTTTTTTGCTGAACTTTTGGACCAATTTGACTGACCTACATTGAACCAGAAATGGAGAAAACCCCTGCTTCTTTGATCTCTGCTACCTAAGTGGAGTTATGAATGCCTTTTATCTTCCTCACTGTGTAAAAAGAAGTAAGAAGCTAGGATTTTAAATTTTTTTTTAACCTCCAAATATTTTTAAATCTCCAGTGGGGAAAATCAGGAAGTGTGAAGAAGTACATTGCTAACAATGGGCTATTACGAGTGCAACACTAAAAATGGTGTGAGGCAATATTGTGTTAGTGAATCAAAATTTCAGTTTCCTACAGAAAATTGCAGCTAATCTAAAACAGTCTGTCCAGAGCTATGTTAAGTATCCAAAAACATTTATGAAGAAAAAAGAATACAAGTTTTCTTGACTCTGAATATTTTCCACACATTTTTAATTCTTCCAGTCTTTTGAATTTGGGTGCTTGACTTTATAGCCTTAAAATACACTTTTAATTTATGTGTATAATATGTTTTATTTCTTTACTAAGAACAAAAATCTTATAAATTGGATAAACAGTTTCAGAAAGACTGTATGTATGGTAGCTTGCCTGTGCTAAACTTTATGTAAACAAACAAACCATCTCTTTTTCCGGTCTGAACTGTAGGTGTTTTTAAGCACCTACTTCAGGAGAGGCTTTGCTGAGGTTGCACAGATCCCACAGTATCACGAAGTCCAATGAAAATAGTTCAGGCTGAATGAGCCAGTCATTGCCATGATGGGCTTTTTAAGCTGTTCACACAGAGCCTAACCACATAAGGGACGAGAAACCACCAGCATAGCCACCTGTGGAGCTCATTAACGAGCCAGATGTTGTTCCAGAAAAAGAAATACTTCCTCTACCCTGGCACCTAAGTCCTGCAGGTCTCTATCAGAGGTGGGGTAGCAATGTAACAGGGTTGAATGGCTGCTGGCTTGCCATGATGCTGCAGCCACCTCATGCCACTTTGATTTTTGCCATGAAATAGGTATCAGTGCACTAAGTTCATATCAGCGCTCAGCATGATATGGATGTGTATATAGTATGTAATACAGAGACATCACTTGGATTTGTGCACACATTTCATTCCACAACTCACACAGTCACAGAATTTGTATGGCAAATAATGTGTAAATTGTTCATTCATATCCATTCTGGAAAATAGGAAATTGCCTCTGTTCCCGTGTGAGGAGATTACGTTTACATGATTCAAAAGTGTACTTGAAATAGGCAAAAGAGATAACTGAACATCAGTCCCCACCTGAGAAAAGTCCATAACTGTATATATTTTCTGTCGGAACCCAAGACATCCCTTTGGATGTCCCGGGTGGTCCGAGGCCCCAGGAGGGGGTCCAGAGACCCTGGAACAGCAATAAAAATACCAGTGCCTTTGATTTTAGCCCCTGGGAGCGATTGCCAACATTATATGAAGAATTACAAGTCACAGGTGTGTAGTTAGGATATTAAATAACTTATTTTTGTGTATTAATATGGATTTTGGGGGTTCACAAAGGAGGCTCAAGGAGACAAGATGGAGGGATTTGGGTGTGTCCCTTGTCTTTCTCCTTGTTCTTCTTGTCCTCCATCTTTGGGTGAGGTGGTGGCATTTTCTTATTGGTTTAGTGTAAAAGTGCACAGTTTAATAAAAGCAGTAGATATTGGTATAGTAGTGAAAACAATGGGGACGTAATAATTAGTATAAAAGATTAGGACCGCCCAGGAGCGGGGCAGATAGCCTTCGGCCGCGGTGTAGGTGACACCTACGCCGGCTGAAGGAAAAATATTTAAGAACACGATGGAATAAACAACTCTGATAAAAGAATCGACGCGTCCTGATTCTTTCTTCTGGCACGGGGCTTGGAGAAAAGGACTTTATCCGCAATTCTCGGATGGCTACCAGCCCGGGATCCGAGAATTTTCAAGATGATCCAACACTCATCTGTGTAGTTGTATTTATGGTTTCATTCAAACTTTTCAAAAATATTTGAAAAATGGTACTTGAATACAATAATTTCCACCTTTAAACATCTAAATAAACTTGCTTCTGTCTAGATAAAACATACTTTTTTGGGAAGCTTCACTTATTTCTTACATTCTTCTCTGAAGTCTGCTATTTATTTCTCCTTTTTGCTCCCAACATAAGCTTTTTATTGTCCCTGTTAAGTCGTTATATGCCCCCTTTCTTTCTGCATGGTTCAACATCCCATATCAAGTACACATGGTGATAAATCTTAATAATCAGCATATGATGCCAGCTCTGATAGTTCCAAGGATGGTTTTTACAGCAGACACACCAGCAGGCTCTTCTGTCCTCAAACACATCATGTCTGAGATAGGTAGAGCCATGGCTCTGTGAACACACACTCTTATTTCTGATATATGGTTAAACAGGTGTAAAAAGGTGCATGAATCAAAGGTTTTCCTTAATTCCTACTTTGCTACTTTTAGGGGCTGAGCAGATAAATGGGATGCTCATGTTTGTGCTGTTATCCCTACAGGGAGTGTCCATACTGGTGGTCACTGTTTGGCCTTGCTAATTCAGTCATGGATTTTTCCTGGCTCACCTCTTCATAGTTCATAGAATTGCAAATATGCTTCAGTGTTTACAAATGAACCCACTTTGTTTAAAAACTCCCCAGTGAGCCCAAACCCAGGTAAGGTGTCTCATACGTGTGGCTCCAAGTCCCTCTCCAATCTCTAGAACAAAAAAGCTTGAGTTTCCTGTATGCTGGCTACTCAGAATGTGAGCACAATGGAACCAAAGCTAGCTAAGAATGACATTTACATCTTCATGGCAGTCACAAATTCACGCAGACCTTCCTGAATTAATTCAAGAACCAGAAGCCATCGGGACCTGGGGCTCCTTTGGATAGGAGCAACATTGGCTCTCTCTGTCTGTCAGGCGTTGACCTCAAGTCAGGTCAGGTACATGGATGTGAAACTGTACTACATGGTCTTGTACATTCTCAGTCTCACTGTGCCTCAGTTCTTCCCTGATCCACAGAGAAGTGAACTGAGAAGCTCTTGGATATAGAGGTAGAAAGTTCCTTGTATACTAAATGAAATTAGGCACTTTGTTGTAAATAAAGGTTTAAAGTGTGTACCATCCCTTGCTGACTGAGATGTGAGGGGGGCAGAAGGGCAGATATTAGCAGGCATTTGGGCAGTTTTGTGCCTTGAATCACTTCTGTGGTGCATTTCAGTTCTGCAGTGACTGAAGAGCACTGTGCTGGGCTATGCTCCTGCTGATGTGGCACCAGAATTTCCAAGTTCGTCAAATAGAAGGTATTCCTGCTACCTCCGCCTCCTTTTGTGCGCTGGGCTGGAGCCCTACAGACGTGGCAGCTTCCTGAACCGCTTCCCAATTATATGGTATGCATGTTGTATGTCTCCTGTGACCATCAGGACAAGAAGAGGGTCAACAATTCCAAATTAAGAGCCACAGAGCACAAAGAACCCCAAACAAAAATGAAACCAAAAAAACACCCCACCACCCAAAAACTGAGCAGTCAGGAAGAAAATCAAAGATTTTCTCTTCTTATTTTTCTTTTCACAGAAAATTTTTGTAGCAGCACAGCCTGATACACTGAGACTGAGAATTGCTAGATCTTAGGATGTGAGTTTTGTTTACTGCAGTTCCTCAGTAACATTAAAAAATATGCTGTTATGATTTAAGTAAAGCTTGCAAGATTGAGACATATGCAGGGGAAATTTTCAGCCTTTTTTGCCTACTCTTTCTGAAAGGAAAGAAGCTGGGAGGCAAGATGACTCACTCCGTGGGACTTTTAATTTTAAAGTGTCTAGAGCTGCTGTGAGTGAAGCCAGGCTGTGGAACACCCGGCGACTCGAAGGGTTTTATTACCCCTTTCCACGTCATCCTGCAGTTCTCAAATCCCTGGAAGAAATATTCAAGCAGAGCAGGGGGGAAGGGAATCCTTTGCTTTCTGACCTGCTATTTTTCTTGTTAAAGCACTTGCATCTTTAACCCACAAGCTGAAGTTTTGTCAACATTCTTTCCCATGGTATTTCTGCATCCTATGGGTTTGTTTGGAGCACCGGAGAATTTAACATTTTACTTCTCACCGTGCAAAAGGACATTTTGCCCTCTCCTCTCTGCTTGTGCTTTACCATTGTGGGTTAGAACTTGCCCTATCGCCTCCGAAACTTTCCATTTTTAAATGCAAAGATACTTGGTTGTAAAAAACAATGCTAGGGAAGTACTAATATTACTGAAAAATCACAAAGGAGTAACATAAAGGGGGAGGAGAGTTCTCAGTTCCGTACCTTGAACAGGATGCAGTTTGTCACTGAGCTCATGAAGTAAATAACAAGCAATTTGCAGCTAAGCACAGAGGTGCTTGAGTTTCTGTTGAGAAAGCACATGGAGCCTGAGCTACATTCTCCTCGGTTTTAATGAATGGCAAATGTCTACACTTCCCTGCTCTCCCCCTTTAAGCCTAAAAAAGTTTCCCTGCTCCCTGCCACAACATAAACCCCGTATGCTGCATTATTTTTTAACTTAGTCTGAGCTGATTCACATATCTGCAACAAAAGAGTGAAAAAATAAACTGTGGAGCACATGAAGGACAGAGGCAGGGCTTCAAGCAGTCTGTGCACAGTAAGATAAAAAGAATCTTGTGGGGAATCTCTGCTAGGAGAAGCTGGCTTGTTTCACTTCATGACGTGTCAGGAAGATACAGATGACAGACCATATCCAGGCTGAACATAAAGCCTGGGCAAAATCTAGGAATAGCCTTTATTAAGCTGCCCCCTGGATCTTGAGGAGGAGGTGCACCAGGGCTCCAGATCGTGTAAACTAAGGGGGAATCTAACGTTTATGTATAGAAGTACCTTAAATTCAATAATTTAATTTTAGATTTTAGAAAATATGAGGTCACCCATGAAAAATGAGAGAATAATATTGTAAAATAATGTTTTTAACTACTTTTTTTTTTTTAATTAAAAGAATACTGAAGAGTTTCCTACTTTTTGAAAGATTAGTAAGTGCTGTTTTACATGGCTTGAAAAGTTTTTCACACTGCTTTTTGTTTCTGGTAGTTCTGGTGATCAACATTTTTAGTAAAATCACCTATTTTACTTAAAAAGGAAGGTTTTTAATATTTTTTTAAATTGCTCTTTTTTACAAAAACTTTTCAGTATATAGTAATCATACTATGCATAAGGGGAAGGGGTTGATAAACAATAATATTTTAAATCTGTAAGCAAAAACATAACTGAAATGTTTAAAAATACCCAGTATTACAGTAAAACTGATTAATCATCAGGGAAATTTTCTGATTTGAAAAACTTATTAAAAAATAAAGTTTACATGAAAAACTCTTTCCAGCAGTAGCAAGTATTAATTCACAGCATCAGGTTTGTTGATCAGGATCTCTGGAAGTCAAATTATTCAATTTCCTCTTGAACCAGTGGAGTTGCCAATGCTGTATCAGGTCAACTATGAGTGAAAAGGTAACTCATATCCTGGGGCTGTTACTTTTTTGTCTCTGGGATGAGATTTCTCATTAGGGCCTTCCCAAAGAAAGGGCAAATGAATACAGAGTGAAGATGTTAAGAAAAATTTTGCAAAATATCTGCCAGAAATAAATCTGCATGAAATAAATGACTCTCCCTCTACATCTAGTCTACATTATGTCACTGCACTTAATTCTTACAGTTTTAGGGAAGGGGAACCCTATTCATGAGAAGTTACTGAAAGTAGAATTCATAAAGGATGAAGAAAAAGAAGTTGGAGACAAGTTTTAGAAAATAGATTTGGATAAGTAGCCTTGCAGAGGGACAGTCTTAGACAGTGTCATAAATAAGGTGTCCTATAAATAGTCTTTCATTATAAATGTTTGATTCAGGGCATTTTTTTAATGTTGAAAGATGTCTATGTGAGTTCTGCTCTGCCCAAGATCCTCAGGGCATATTTCAACAAAACAGGGAAATATTTAAGTGTGACACCACAGTGGGGGCACGGGACGAAAGTCATTATCCTAAGCATTCAGAGTGATCTTGACAATGTGGAGAAAGGGAGAAAACCCATGGGATTCAATAAAAAAATACTAACAAAATAAGTTTAGGAAGGAAAGCAAACAGATACACAAATATAGAATGAATAGTTGACCTAGGTGGGTGATAACACCTCAGAGAAAGATCTGGAGAATACAAAAGAGGTTAAGCCGAGTGTGAGTCAATGGCACAGCCTCTTTGCAGCTTTGCCCATGTCATTCAGAAGTATATTAATAAAAATATTGTGTGTAAGCACTTAAATAGCATTTTTCCACACATAAGGTCTTAGCTTTTTTCATTCTTAAGATGCATGGGGGACAAATTGGTGAGTCCAAGGGTGAGAGCAAGCAAAGGAGCAAGGAGTCATTCAACAAGGTAGAGAAAAAGTCTAACAAATCAATTTTGAGGAAATTAAGATTGAATGGACATATAATCTGCATTCTTTCAGTATATGAAAGGTTGCTCACACTTCGTTTGGGGTAGAACAAGCAATTTTTTCCTTCTTCAGAAGACAAAAATCTTGGATTATCTATTAAAGAAAAACTTTCTGCTAATGGTAGTTACCTACTGCCACTCTTGAACAGAAATAATTTCCTTAGAAGTTTTAAAAGGGTATTAAGTATGAGTCAGCATTCATCTAGAAATGTTTGCCCTTGATTAGAAGTCAAGAGATAGATTAAGCTGACCTTTTGATTTCCCAGCCCTACATTTCTGTTATATTTAATAGATTGAGTTTCTTAAATTTTAAATGGGCTTGCTAATAAAAGAGTTATTTCAATGTCTGCCCAAACAGCCCAGCATTGCACAACCTTGGCAGGAGCTGGGAACTTTTCATGGCAACAGTAATGTTGGTGATCAAGGACTGAAGAATATGGTAAAGAAGAGTGAATCTTAGAATCATCTGTCCAAAATGATTTGACACCTATGCACATCAAAGGGCATGGTATGGATTTTCTGATTTGAAACTTCTGATTTTGCCTCAAAGCTTTCTGAAACTTTTCTGCCAAGTGTTGCTTTGGATGTGCACAAAATTCCTGTATCCTGCTTTACGTCTGGGCCATGCTGGCTATGAGGTCAGTGGTGAAATTAAACAGGGGGTCTTCTTGGGCACTACAAATGGCCTGCATTTTCAGCATGGCCCCTGGGCTGCTTTAGGCCCATGCCAGCTCATAGTCTGCCAAACAGTTGTGAGGTACTGTGCCTATTCCAGGTATCAGCCCCCAAATCATCCTTTTATGTAACACAGTGCTCCAAAAAGGTTTTCTGGCCCAGAACCAGTTCCTGACAGCTCACCTCTGTGTACAGAAGCCTTCTGGGCACATCTGGTATTCTGTTATAGACACACTTTGTCTTGATTGTGAATCCAAAGGTGTATCCTCATTTATATTTCTGTGGGCAAAGAGAATGTTTTTGCTTCATAGATATTGAGATATTGTAAGAGACAGTAAAATATAGGTTCAAAAATATAAGTTCTTATAATTTAGATATAATAAAGAGTATATTTTACTAGGATTAAGGAATTATTAAACCAATTTCTCAGGAAAGATTTATGCCTATCACCTAGATTTCATTTTAAATTCAGATTGGTGCTAGCAGTTGCAGAGGGAGGCAATGTTCTTTTCTTCTTACCGATTAAAATTTGTAATGTTCTCTGTACCATTTTAGATATTCTCATGGCAGAGAAACACAAGTAATTTTAATGTTGCTTTTATTAGTAAATGTTTTATTTAATCAAGAACTCTCATAGATATCCTCTTCCTAATATAAACTCATTAACTGATAAAAAAAAGGATAAATCAAAACTGCTTCTGTTACTGTTGATTTTGTTGTCCTACTGAGAGTTATTGATCTTTCACTTGCACTTGGCTAGTGTGCTGAATACTGAAATAAGTTCTTCCTCAGTACCTCATAACAGACAGATCCACCTGTTCTAGTACAAGTCTTAAGCAAAAATTGAGTTGCAAAATTCCATAGATCAGTATAATTCTGGCCAACACTGTGAAAGTTTTCAAGAGACAAGTTTCCCAAGTACTCCCCTTCTCCCAGCTTATCAGGAGCATCTGATTTTACTTTTACATAAAATAATGTTACTCAAGAATTTATAATCTAGAAGGTTGATTCTCAAAAAGTGCTTGCTACTTGGAGACCAGCTAGGCTACTACTGCTTAAAGTATCTCTGAAACACAAAGCAATTAGCCTCAGGGTAAATATGTATCTCAAGGAGTGGGCCAATATGAACTTCATGAAGTTCAACAAGGCCAAGTCAAGGTGCTGTTCCTGGACTGGGGCAACCCCAGGTATCCATACAGGCTGGGGGATGAGGGGATTGAGAGCAGCCCTGCCCAGAAGGACCTGGGGGTGCTGGTGGGTGAGAGGCTGGACATGACCCGGCCATGTGCACTCACTGCCCAGAAAGTCAAAAGTGTCCTGGGCTGCATCCAAAGCAGCGTGGGCAGCAGGGCAGGGAGGTTTTGCCCCTCAGGCCTCCTCTGGTGAGAGAGACGCCATCTGGAATACAGCACCCAGCTCTGGGGTCCCAGCACAGGGAGGGCATGGACCTGTCGGAGCGGATCCAGAGGAGGCCAACAAGATGACCAGAGGGATGGAGCACCTCTCCTATAAGGAAAGGCTGAGAGAGTTGAGATTGTTGATCTCGGACAAGAGAAGGGTCTGGAATGACCTTATTGTGGCCTTCCAGTACTTAAAGGAGGTTTGGAAGATGGAGACAGACTTTTCAGCAGGGCCTGCAGTGATAGGAGAGGGGAAGATGGTTGTAAAGTAAAAGAGGATATATTCAGATTAGATAAAAGGAGGAAACTTTTTACGATGAGAGTGACGGAACACTGGAACAGGTGTCCGATCCCTGGGAACATTCAAAGTCAGGTTGAATGAATAAGCAACTTGATCTAGGTTGAAGGTGTCCCTGCTCATTATGGAAACTCCCTGGGGTTTTTGGTAGCCAATGAATTTCTGCTGGTGAAGAAGATGCCAGCACCTAAACCCCAGACTTCTTGAGGTAGTCCAGGACTGATAAAAGGATGTCTTCTTCACAAGATGTAGCAATACCTCTTCTTCTCTTGTCATGGATGGGAGGGCAGGAAGACACAGAAACTATGGGGGTGGACATTTTGGTATCGACAACGTGTTAGGGGAAGAAAGAACGTCTGAGTAGAGGAATGGTGGAATTCTCTTAAAAGATACAGAGTAATGTATCCTGAGTTTTATCCTCTGAAAATGTAGGGTTGGTGAGGTGCCTAAGGAGGAGGCAGTTTTGCTGGCTTTCAGAGACAGAATTCTTAGCACTAATATGTTATTTTGTTCCAAAGGGAACAGAGTACCTTACAAATACAGTATTTGACAGCCTTGCATGGGCATCAAACACACCACTGCAGAGGGGGCTGCTGTTTTGCTCTCCAGCTTAGCAAATGCATCATGACTCTTGTGTCACCCCCTAAGTGTGTTAGAGGATGTTTTGATCCTACCTTACAAGGTGATTTCCATCTGCAGATCATAGAAATTTTTGATACTGTGGCTAAGCACCATTGTCTTAATTTCACATGGCAAACTGAGGAAAGGGGGAAACTTCCCCCTGTTTCAGCAGGGGAAACTGAGGCATTAAGAGGCAAGATGATTTGCTTTAGACAGCTCAACAGAGCAGAGACAGCAGTATGAAGATTATATTGTGGTGGGGAGATTTAGGTTTGTAGGGTTAGTGTCTTTTAGTTTATTCAACTTCATGGTATTTACATAAATATCAATAGATTCTATAGAATCTGCTTTCAACTCTTTCCCTACCAGGAGTATTTTTCTTTCACTTTATATCAGAAATTTTCCTGGAGGTTGAGGAGAGAAAGCAACAGGCATTTTAATTCTCCAGCTCATCACACATTTATATAACCAGAGTGAAATGTGTTTTCCGTTAGAAGAGAGAGAAGAGAGGGGAGGGCAGAGTTTTTCCTTCTTTTCTTTCTTTCTTTCTTTCTTTCTTTCTTTCTTTCTTTCTTTCTTTCTTTCTTTCTTTCTTTCTTTCTTTCTTTCTTTCTTTCTTTCTTTCTTTCTTTCTTTCTTTCTTTCTTTCTTTCTTTCTTTCTTTCTTTCTTTCTTTCTTTCTTTCTTTCTTTCTTTCTTTCTTTCTTTCTTTCTTTCTTTCTTTCTTTCTTTCTTTCTTTCTTTTTTTCGTTAACAGACCCAAAAGTTGTCTGGAAACTGTGCCAAAACAATAGCATAAAAAGAATGCATCTGGAAGTCATTAGGGAAGCTTGGAGTGGGCAGTGATTAAAGCAGGATGGAATTTCTACTTTTTTTTCTCCTGTTACAGTTTCTAAGCCAATCAAACACAGCACAACTTTAAAGCCAATCAAATACCAACACTTTTTAAGTCTTATGAATATGCAACCAAGAAAACTTTCCCTCAATTCCCTCCTGAAGGCAATTCCAATAAACCCTTCTGTAATACCTCTGAACACAGTTCCCTGCACTATTTAGGAGAGTTCAAATAGCTTTGCTTTTGCTCTGCCTATTTTTCCCATCATCATTTTCACTGGAACATTCTGACTTCTTTCTTACATTAAAAACAACTGCTAGAATATTATACTGGCATTGTAAAATACATGGCTCTAATCTGGAATTAAACCCAAATCCCTGTAGAGAATTAGAGGAATCGAATTGTGAATGAAGATCTATCTTGTGTTGAACTTCTGCTGACACATCTGCTTGCCTGTGGATAGCCATTTTCCTCCTGCAGGCATCAGTACTGTGGGCCAGGCTGTTACAGTCTCCTCCCAATAGCTTCTGCCAATTTATGCCTTGAATGCAGTGGATATAGCCAGCTAAATAATGCCAGAGTCTTCCTTTCTTAACTAGTTGCAAACCCTCATAGGACCTCCTTCTGCTTAGCATATCTGGTGATGAAAAAGCTGAAGACTTCATACTTTACTATTCTACCTAATGTCCATTATTTTTCTTGCAGATTTAACTGGGTCTAGCAGGGAATCTCATCTACTGTAAGGTTAGAATCAGCTGCTGTAAGCTAGAATCACTCAAAAATACAAGTATCCACTTTTCTTAACCAATTTTCAAGGTAAGTGGCATCATATCCCATTTCATCATCACAAACAGGGAGACAGTAGCTGAATTACTGGACCCTGTTACTGGTACCTGAAAAGATCATGAAGAAAAGATCTCTCACTTCATATTTTCATACACAGTGTTTGTACAATGTTCAACAGATGGAGTGGCTATACTGGCGAGCTTGTGTGCTCCATGTTGTCTGTAAAAAGAGAGGTGGTATTGCTCTCAATGCTCTTGAATCTACAAGATGGAAACCAGTGAAAAACTGGAATGACCATATATTAACTGGTGTCATTTATGGCTGTGTTCTGCCACTGGAGTGTCCTGTGGTCTTGGCCAGATATTCAGCCCCTCATTCTGCAAGTGTTTGTGGTTAGACAAGTATCTAGCAGAGCACAGAGGTATTGTGAGGTCCTTTTTTAACACTTGGATGAGGCTTACACAAACTGAAGCGTTGCACATGTGGATATATAAATATTACAGCTATGAGAATGCTATACCACTATGGCATATGGTGCCTGAAATGATTTCAGAACATTAAAATGAACAAATAAATACAGGTCAAATTTTGCACTGAAATTTATCTGTTAGTCCATAGCATAATTTTATACTTCTTATTTAGTAATTAATTTTCTTGTACCCTACAACAGTTTAAAACTGTATACTAGAAAATAGGAAATCATATGAAGATGTCCATTCCTGCCATTTCACCTGGCAGAAGACCTACAGAGTGAAGAAGGACAGGAGGCTATGGCCACAAGCCAAGCCACCAGCCTGTGCTTTGCCCTGTGCCTGCATCAACACAAAGGTGTTGCCTGAACACAGGTGACCATTTTCCTTTTCACCCTATGTCTCCTCAAGGAGTATGGGAAAATCATATATGGGGATTTTGCCTGGCATTTCTGTTAGAAGAACAAGTTCTTTCAGCCTCCTACTGCCTTAACACAAGTCAGTAAAATGTTGCTAACAGGAATTAACCTATGTATTATTTTGGACTTGACATCTCCATATGTAAATGTATATATTTAGCCTAAGATCAGTGCTCTCCACTTTACAGTCCCCAACTTCTTTTCTTATTTGAACTTTGGAGCTGCTTATGTCTCATTTTCTTCTCCTAGTATTTTCTTTCTGTTTGGCAGTTCTCAATTTTATGCAGAAACAGTGATGGTACCATGGGGTCAGCTGTCAAACTATTGCTTCCTGCTCCAAGCAGCGTTAAAAATTGACCATCTGGGGCTGAGGAGGTTTTGCTTGAAACCAGGTGCAGATGCATCAGAAAAATAAACAGTATTTCCCAGTGCTTGCAATTACACTGGGAAAAGCCTGATTCTGTAACATTTCTCTTAATTTTTTAACAGAGCTCAAAAAGCAAGTGGAAGAATTCAAATGGAAAGAGGTGTGAGTGTATAACATCTATATGTTATATATATATATATATATATGTCAATAACAATGAGTGAAGCCTGAAAATTCAGGGAAGAAATTTAACTCTGGCCACATGGGACCAACTCTGGATGTCTTCCTGCATGGCAGAGTGTTGGACTCCTCTGTCCCATGACTAGTTCCACTGAAATCAGTAAGTTATTTAGATGAGTAGAGCATGGGAATGGGTGAAGGAGGTAAGCCTTCCAAGACAGTCACAGGTTAACAGACATTAATGATCGTTATTCTGATCAAAGTAGCTTCCCAAAGAAAAAGATTAGGAATACCTGTTTTCAGTTATTTGGTAAAATCTCTAAGAGCAGCAGTCATTAGAAGCACTTAAATTATAATGGATGAAAATGCTAGGTTTTCCAGACATTGATACTACAGAACTACAGCCTGAGGTGGGTGTGGGGATGTCAGATGTTAGAAGAAAACCATAAACATCTCCCATTTTGCTGCTCTGTAACTATAGAAATTTTATTTATTTGAAGTTTCTTTTCTAGTCCTTCTCATATAACACTCACATTATACTTACAGAGGTGAAATTCCCTGTGAAATTCATGTCTTTCTGTTAGCATACCCAAAGGAGGCAGAGAAAACATGTAATTAATGTAAATGATAGCTCCAGGGAGCTCATTAGTATAGTGATCATTTATTCCACCATTCTCTGTGCTTTGACCTTTCCTGAAGGAAATGGAATATGTACTGAGGAAATAGAAAACATCTTTAAAACAGCTTCACGTGTATTGTCTTGATAGTATCATCCTGACCTTTGTAATCAGGTATCGGTGATCAAGGAAGCAAATGGCTACACATTGGCTTCCATTTGAGCAGAGTTATCCAATTCCTTGGGGCCAGACATGGAAACCACAAGAAACAATGGCCATTTGCCAAAATAACCAGCAGTTCTGTCACCAGTTCAGAAATTAATTACACTAGGTTACCCACTTCTTCACAGAGGTGAGATTTTCATGTCAGGAAAGAGGCACAATGGATGTGGGGACTGCTTTTCCAGTCCTGAAGAATCAGGGGTTTTCATGCACTTCAAAGTGTGCAGACCAAAAATGAGACAGAGAAATGGAAAAAGGTGATGCAGGAATAGATGTGACATCCAAAATAATTCTGTGGAGCTGGACATTTAGCTGATACAGGAAACAAAGGCCCAGATTCTTGCCCAGGGTCAAAACAAGGACTTGGATATTGTAATCCATCACCCAAAATTTTTGTTTTCCTCTGTTAAATCATCCCTTTTCAGAAGGAAATGGCAGATTAGGGAATCAGCCAGTGATTAGCCCTTAATCTTCCCTATTGTTACAGGATACAGGAAATAAGGGAAAAGAAAATCAAGATGTTGAGACAAAATGATAGAAATTTTCTCTTCTGTGCATGATTCTATTACAAATATAACCCTACGTTTCTAAGCAAAAAATATTTTACAGAAAGATAATGGGAGAAATTCTAAAAGTATGGGAAGATGCTTGATGCACAGGAGAGGATAGTTCATCCTAGATATTAGTAAGAGATTTTATGGATAAAAAGAAGTTATGCAAAAAAGAAACCTTTATCCTGCAAAGGGGGGGAAGGAAAATAGAAGGGACAAAAAAAAATTCTTGATCTTCCATATTGTGAATGAGCTGGAGGGAAAAAACCCTGAGACATATCTGAAGAATCTTTAAGTTAAAGCACTTTATTTAAAACTGCAAGAGAGAGATCTGGGGAAGCCATGATGTCACAGGGTTTCTAATTTGAACCTCAAGGATGACCTGAAATTACTGAGAGGAGTGGAGTGGAAGGGGAAAAAAGAATGAGTTAGATCCTAAAAAACTGGTAAAATGTCCTCCAACTATACAAATGAGAGATGGCATAGAAGAAGAAATGAACAAGTGGGAAGTGAGAATGAGGTGAAAGAAGAAAGGCAGAGAATTACTTGTAAATCAGTAACTAGGTAAGTACTTTTCTCCATTTTTAGTTAAGAGGGTTATTCTTTTAATTGCTGAGAATTCATAAAAATTTCACAGTTATAATAAAACTTTAAAAAACTCAACAAAACAACAACCCCCCAAGAAATTAATACAATCCAGG
This sequence comes from Acrocephalus scirpaceus scirpaceus, assembly GCA_910950805.1. NCBI lineage: Eukaryota > Metazoa > Chordata > Aves > Passeriformes > Sylviidae > Acrocephalus > Acrocephalus scirpaceus. The sequence goes on from OU383773.1 coordinate 129,251,273, forward strand.
TTATTTGCACTATTCAATTTTCTGGGCCTATCTTGTCATGACACTCAATCTCATAGTGAAGCTTCCCAGATCTGTACAGACCATCCCATAAAATTGCTGCCAATATTTAATTGGAATTTAATATAACTCAGCACTTGGTAAGGAAGAAATATTCACAGACCACATCTGAAGAACTTGGGGAAAAGGGTTAAAAGTACACTTGATAAATATAACCTGGATTTAGCCAGGAGTCTGTTGACGAAGTTTTGAGAGCTTTCTGAAATCAGCCATTTAACATAAAGGTGGCATAGATACAGAAAGCACAACAGAAGCCTTATCCTTTCACATAACCCTTTCACATCTCTGAAGGTTTCCACTTGTTTAAACAAAACATATCCCCAGATCCTTGTTTAAAATGTGGACTTCAGGTACAGGAAGAGGTCTTGTCTGTAAGAACTTGTTTTCCCTGTGGCAATATTCTCCCTTTGATGGTTGACCCTTGTGTAATTTCAAGCAGTATCTTTCTGTCTTATTAATAAATGAACTTTGCTCTTTCTGGAGAGGACCTGCTGTTGTTCTCACCACCCCATAATATATATACACACACAAGACCCCTTCGATAAGTCTTGGTGGCCAAAACGAAAGGGGTGCCCTGTTGAGAGTATTGAAAATAATCATTGTAGTATGCTGATTTTGGCTCACTCATTTCCCATTCTAACCTAACATTTGTAAATTAAGCTCTTATTTTCAGATTTCCAGAGACTGTTCCAAAGTTTGATTCCTTTAATTATGGCTTGAAGTAGAGGGTAGTACATTCCAAGAAACCAGTTATTACCTGCAACATGTTATTACAGAGAGACGTGTGGAGAGCTGCAGCTTTTGTAAAACTCCAAGATTCACAACAAGAAGAAACTGCTGAAGATGGATCCAACTAGGTTGCAAATAAAGAAGTCTCAGAATATGAGTCTTCTTTCAGTACCATATCTGGCATAATAGAATTAAACTGCAGATAGAACTGCCATTTGAAAGCTTCACAAGGTAAATAAAGAGTGATTTTCATCATTGAAAAGAAGATGAGGAATTTTTTTTGAGACTATCACATATATACTTATCAGCTATATTGCTTTTGACATAGAGAAAGATATTTTCAGCTGTCAAAACCCCCTGAAAATTCAATAGGAAATGCATTCCTTAGAAGGATCATGTGGGGTGATTGTTCTGCAGATCTTCCTGAAATAGAAATCTGCTACACTGTAATTTATGTTTGGCAACTGAGCTCATCAAAAGTGATGACTTCCTATGCTCTGTTTCCCTGTATAAAACTCAGCACATTTTCTGATTTGGAATTCCCAGGATAGAGTGTGTTTCTCTAAAGGCAGATGTCAACAACAAAGGAATTTGTGCCTGAACTAGGCCTCCAGCTAGGAGATCCAAACAGTCATCTGGGGCTGGTACTTTGACATTTCACTGCAGCATTTTATCAGTACATCATCAGTCAGAATTAGAGTATGAACTACGACAGGACTACATCTGCAGTGGCTTCAGAATTGTCTACACAATGGCAAAGCTGTAAAGTGAATGTCATAGCTGGTAAAAAATAAAATAGATCTTAGTGTTTATCCCAGAGCATCAGAGAAGGGATATAGAGATGAGGGTTCCTTAAGCAAAAACTGTAGAGACAGGGTCAGGAAGAGAGCCACACCAGCAGGTGTCCACATTAGCTGAGATGGTTCTAGCCTTTTTTTGTCTTTTTAGCAAACTGGGTTTTTTTTGTAGAGTAGAAGTAAATATTATTATATTTCTAAAGTACAATTGATTTTCAGTATTGGCCAAATTAGGACAAACTCCATATTTAAGCCTAGATTTATAATTCAACAGAAGTCTCAAGAAAGAAATTTTGTTTAGAGACTACTTTCTGAAGAAACCCACTTCAACAGAGGTACTGTTACAGATCTGTGGTAGTAGAAGTGATCTTTGCTCTTTGCAAGTGCTCCATGACATTTAGACTTAGGATATAGATCTGTGTAGATCACACCTCCTCTTATTCCCATGGGCAGAGGGGTGTGCTGGCCTTGTGGAGCACATTTAAAGAACATTAGTTTTGGCACGTGACTGGGAATTCTCTGTGTCTGGCAAAAATGCTTCATTAATTCACTTTAAAAAGAAATATGGACCCTGTTGAAACTTGCTGATCCAACAGGATTCATGAGTTTTGAATTTGGTTGTGAGCACCCCGCTGTGTGGGTTTGCTGCCTTCCTTTGTCAGACTGCAGTAAAGAGCAGTGGAAACATGGCTGTGCATCTACCATACCTGTGTGCTGCAAAGGAGAGGGGATTTGTGGCTCTGTGCCAGTAACAATGGAAACATGGCACACACAAAACGCCTTTGATCACAAACCCAAAGGTGAAACATATGCAGTTCCTTAGAGAATTATGTACTTTGTCTGGTTCCCTAAATGCCCTGACAGAGCATTGGCACAGGCACCAAGCAAATGCTGTTCATTAAAAAGTATAAACTCAGAAAAGCAAGTACAGGAACATACATCAGCATGTGGGAGAGTGTTTTCAAAACACAGGTGATCTATTTTTGAGCTATGAGTTCTGATCATTGAGAGGGGCTGATGGGAAGGTTTACTAAAATCTCTTTGAAAGACAAGACTGGGAAATGCAGTCCATGAGGGTGTTGTCTGTCATATTCAAGAATCCCAGTAGAGATATTGACTTTGCAGCACATTATAATTTTTCTTGTGCTTCAGATATATTTAACTGTTCATTGATACACAATTGCCTTTTCTTTCCCTCTCAGTGCTCCATATATGTAGGTAAAAGACTCCTATTTCATCTCATGGTAACATCCTCTCTCCACAGATAGCAGTTATCCTTCTTTCCTCAAATTGTCTTATTGATTTAATTAACATTTCCCAACCTATATTTACCATGGATATGCTAATAAAAGATATTAACTCCTCTATAAACCTTACTTCATAGATGGCTGCACAACAATACTTCTAGATCTAAGGATCGCAAAGCTGTCAGCCTCACTTGAAATTTGGAAGTAGAAACACTGGAAAAACCAAGAAGAAAAAATTTTCAGGGATGCTTGGAATTCTTTCCATCCCAATAGTTACCAGTAGACTGTGTTTAAAGTGACAATAATAACCTGAGGCTGCATTATTTTTTATAATGACAGTTTGTAAAATTCTCACGCATTAAAATTCAGCCTGATTGAAATTAACATCTGCAGAGTTACCTGCAGCCTTTCTGACAACAGAAGAATTTTTTCCAATGTTATAAGGTGGAAATCATTTTTATTCCTATCTGGGAGCTGAGGAATGAGAATTTTCTTGCCAGGTTTCCACCTATGCGTCATCTTAAATGCTCTAAACAATCAATCCAATTACATTAGAGCTAATATTTTAATACCTAAATCATTCATTATTATGTTCCCATAGCAGTATCATCACTTACAGTTCAGTCCTATGCATTTTTCTATTCCACCTCACTACAGTCTTTTCTCTGTTATTTTCTTCTGTTTTTGTTTGGGTTTTTTTGTTTGTTTGGATTTTTGGGGTTTTTTTGTTTGTTTATTTTGTTTTGTTTTTAATGGCTCTCAGATTTAAAATAAAATAGTTTGCTGACACTATTTTTCCTAACAGTGCCAAAAACCTATCTTGAATTCTTTGTTATCCTCTTGCTGCCATGAAGCACTTTCACATCTATTGGTATTAGCACTCAGTGATTTTATTTTACTGCTTCAGTCACAAGCTTTAAGTTCTTACAGAAAGAAGTAATGGTAGCATTGCAAAAAAAAAAAAAAATTCTGCTGCTTCAGGGGGACTAAATTTTTCTTGTAGAGTGACTGAGTTGCACTCCAGAATGAATTGAAGTCCTAGGTTAGGAGGTTGATTTAAATCCAGCTAAATCAACATTTAGAAATTAGTTTTCCCATGTTTCTATTGACTCAGTACCTAGAATAATCAATCCATGATATGTATAACTCAAGCCAGCAATGAAAATGGTATATTTCATTGTGTTATCAGTCTGCCTTAGTTCCTCTGACATTTTAAAAGTCAAGAAAGTACAATCTGTCCTACCTAAATCCTCAGAGAAATGCATCTTCATTAGATTTTTCTTTATCAAGTAACTAGAGCACTAACTACTGAAAATGAAATGAAAATAAAATGAAAGTGCTTTTATTTGCCTGATCCCCTTCCCTGGTGGTAAGTGCATCACTGTATGTGTCAAGCACAGGGTAAACCTGGAGACCAATAAAAAGTCAGACACTTAGCTTTAGGACAGACTGTGGATACCAGATGAGCAGAGAACAAAAAGGAACCTACAAAATAGATTACCTTAACAGAAAGAAGTTTTTAGGAGCCTCACTCTTAGGTTGTAGGACTGACTGTGGAGCTCTGCACAAGCCATTTCACCTTCTGACTGGGAGGGAAAATGAGATGATGCAGCTGGTATTTGGATTAAACATGAATGAGCAAGATGCCTGCTCTTAGTACTTTTAGCACAAAACTACTGCCAGAGACACTGTAAGAAGGGGATACAGTTCACCCTTGCTGCTTTTGAAAGCTTCATCACCCTTTTCTACCCAAATGACTTCACCTCTTACAACATGGGAGTGACTTCTGTCTCTACTGCAATAGACAGAAGAGTTTATTTTCCCCAATTTTTTGCTTTTCTCCAATTTCCTTGCATTTTTTCATGCATGCTAAAACTCATTTGAACCAAAGAGGGGAAAAAATGAAACTTAGAGGCAGCTATGCAAAGCTCTGTTTAAAGTTCTCCACATTCTCTCCATAGGCCAACATCGCTGCGTTTGCTTCACTTTATATGAAACTGATGGAATTCATGTGTAGCTCTTCTAGTTTGGTAAGTATTTCCATAAATGCAACAGTAATTAAATTCAGCTATTGGCAGAAGTATAGAAAGTGTAATGCTGCCAGAATAATTGAGTGTGCTATACTGAAAATTTAACCTTTTGCAAAGGACCACTTTGAAAGTTTATGCAATAGCTTCAGATTTCACAGCTTTAAAAGCACTTTAATTTTAGTCTGGGGGGATCATTCATCTCCTGTTGTATACACATTCATTGTGCATATCAGTTCTTTCCAAAGCAGCTCCAGAACTGTCTGTCTTCCTTGCTAGCCTAGTTTAGACTATAGGCTGTTTAGAACAGAAGTTACTACAGTGCCTTTAAAGCAAAAACAATTGCAAAATCAAGCTAACATCTAATTTGGAGATGTGACTTTTGTGTAATGAAAACAGACGTACATGGAAAATATTTCCTAAGTGCTTTGCTGAAGCAAGGCAATGATCTGTGGGATAAAGATGACAGGGAATTTTCTGAAATTAAAAAATGCAGGCTGAGGTAGGAGACGTGACGTGGCTGCCAGTAGCAACAGCTATTTAGGATTGACCAGAGGAGTTCAGGTCTCAGCCTCTGCATGCCAAATACAGCTCTTCTAAATGACAGAGTGGGAATTGCAAATAGACTCTGGCCAGTCTGCTTGGATCTCACTGGACCACAGTGGCAATTAGACTCACCAAAGGATGGCAGCTGTGGGGAGCTCCCTCTTGTCCAAACCTTCCTTTGTCGATCTGTGGGTAAGGGGCTTGTTCCATTCACCCCATCCACCTTCCTACACACATTGCTTCCCTCATGCAACAAGGTGGGACTATTGATTTTCATGCAGCCCCTGCATCATACCAGTCTCTTGTAGCTGGTTTACCAGAAGCCTTAAGGAGTTACTGCTTTTTAATTCCTCAGCAGCCAATATGGTATGTATCTCATATTAACCCACTAAGTCCACACCAAGGATTTATACCAAATCCTCTGCTGCACAACTTCTGCAGCAAGATCTCTTTCCTTTCATGATTTAAAAAATCACATAATTAGTCACAAATAACAATAAAGAGAGCAGATTTTCTCCTTTTATCAGAATTTTTTTAAAAATATCAGTACATCAGTCTTTCAATTTTCTATTTCTCCATGTGGAGAATACACAAATTCAAATAATTTAAATCTAATTTAAAGATTGAAGGTTTTATGTGAACTTTATGTGGGGATTTGTGTGAACAACAAAAATAGATGAAAAGCAAAAGAAATGGAAATAAAGCAGTTGAATCCAATTGAAACAGACTTTAAGAGCAATGTATTCTCCTCCAGCTTCTCTGGTAGAAAGAAAATAAAATTAATGGGGATCTGGAAAAGGCGTAAAAGACAATGATAGTTCTGCTTCCTTCTCCTCTGCCTGCCTTCTTCTAAGAAGTGGCTGCTTCTTGGTCCAACCCCATGAAACTAGGGTAAGAACAGATTTCTCCTTCAACACAAGGAAGGATTGAGCATTGAGTCCTTTGACCCTGGTTATAAGGATATATGGCTTATATGCCATCCTTGAACTTAACTTGCAGATTTTTTATGACAGTTATTTCTGTTATTTTGGCCCATATTCCAACAACTATGCTCTGTCAGTTAGAATGACCTTTGTCTAAAGTGCTAAGAACAAACAACTTAGAAACACAATTTTTATGAGAGCATGTTCTAGGTATTTGCATGGTCCTACAAATATTTGTGTGTCCCTACCTATAATTATGCGGGTGCATGTCTGCTTTGTGCCAGTCCCAACTCATTATGACTATGCATCAGCCTCTTTCCCATAGGTGACTATATTTAAAGATGTTAGAAAAAGATCTGCATCCTCAATAGCAAATACTTGAACCTTGAAGAATCATGAGGTGGTTTCCTGTCCAACCAAAATCAATTGACAAGGTGAGAAGCAGGAAGGCCATGTAGCCTAAATAAACTGTTCCAGGTAGAAATAATGACTGCACCAGAAGCAGGTCAATTCAGTGTCCAGAACATCTCCTATGCTATAAGACTATCTAGAATCAGACTGGATCATTAAGCTACAGATAATTTTTCTGCCAGTTGTTTCAATTTACCACATTTTGAATATGTGGTCAGTGTTTTCCTCCCAAGACTCCCCAGCTGCTGCTTGCTTATCCACTCATATTTTCTTTTCACATTCCCTAGCAAGAGGCACAGAGCAGAGAGGTGTTGGGGCTGCTTTGAGGTGAGCTGCAGTGTCAGGAAGGTTGCAGAGGGAGTGGGTGCCACACGGCTGCCAAACTCTAGAAAACTCTGCATTGTATCGGTTCTACTGGGAAAAAATGTTCCTGAATGTAAAAGAAGCAGACCTCTGCAAAACAGTTTTGACTTTAATAGGAAAGAAGAGATTTCAGATGAGTAGGGGACTGGAGAGAAATCTTGATTACACCTGCCTTCCTGCCTGAACCCAAATAATTCTACCTCCAGGATGTCTATTCCAGTTTTTGTTGATTTAGGCTTGAAGCAGAAAAGTTTTTTTAAAACTTCCTTCTTCCTAGACTGCTGGATTTGGCATTTGTTCAAAGGGCAATGGCCCACCCAATCAGCCTGCTGGGACCTTTCCCAATGAAAACACCTCTCTGCTGCAAGCCTGTAGTCACTTGCAAGTGAGTACATGGCTGAGGAAGCAGGGGGAGAAAGGAATTCCTCCAGATCTGTCCTTTTGTAGCTTTTCCTTTAACTGCAACTATGTGTGCTCCATTTCTTCAAACATTTTTGTTTCATGCAGCAGGAGAGGGTTGGCTGTGTGTCTACAGAAGTAGTTTGTCACAACAGCAACACGCAGTTGTTCTTTTTTCCCTTTTACTAAAATAAAAATCATGAGGTTCTCTTTGCAGTCAGTCATCATTCCAGACATTGAGAATGAGAAGCTAATCCAGAAGCAGGAGCTGCATGGCCAGCACCATTCCTCCAAGGCACAAAGGGTTAAAAAAAAAAAAAAAAAAAAAAAAGGAAAAAAAAGCCACAGCTCTGGAAACAGAATTTGGAACCGTTTTCCATACCCTTCTTCCTCCCTTGCTTCCACGCTGTCTTGCTCCCAGGGCTGGGATTGCTCAGCAGAGCCTGTGGCCATGCTGGTGCTGGTGTCTGGCCTGCTGCTAGAACCGTGACTGGAGAGAAGTGAGGATGACTGAGAGAAATTAGTCCTGCTTTGTAAAGCTTTTCCTGAATTGATTTTCCTGTCCTTAGAATGGGGTAAAGAAAAATTATGCATCTAAGTAACTGCCTAGTCAGGCTCCTCCCTCGTTCCATCCTTCCTTCTCCCCCCCTCCCCTTTCTTTTCTTTGGTGTGCAGCCCACTGACTACGTGGACGCTGCGGAGCAGAGCCAGGGCAAGGGACACAGAAAGACACGTCCTCTGTCAGAGCTCTTCTCTCTTTCCAAAATGCTATCTCAGATCTAGTAACTCTTCTTGCAGCTCTGCATTTACCAGGGAAAGAAAGAGAATTTAAGGAATAAAGATGAAAATCACACTGAAGCTCCAGTGATTTCCCACATCCTCAGCCTCAGTTAACTTCAGTTTGACTGTACGGCAGGAATATTTTCTTAGCAACATTTTCCACATTTTTTTCTTTAGCCCTTAATCTCTTATACCTTATTTTTGGAAAACTCAGATCATATCCCAGCACTGAAAAACTCTGCTGATTATTTGATACATAGCTTGATATAATTCACTTCACCCAAGGTGAGAGATTGGGAATCAGCCTTGGGAATCAGCCTGGCCTTAATTATAAACACACACACAAATCACTGTGGAAGTTTTTATGTAGATGTTGTGTTGCACTAGAAGCACTTCTAATTGTTACTGTCTGTTCTTTTGTCTTAGTCTCATCACTGAAAAAATATATGTGCTGCATGCTGGGGTAAGAAATGCATGTAATGTGCATAGGAGTCTCAGGGGGCTTGGAAACTGTGCTTGGAAAAACAATATGAGTGGGAGTGGACTGTGGATGATTGTGGGGCATTAGGGCATGAATCTGTGATGGAGTGGTGTGGAAGAACAACAGAGCCCTCCAGCCTGCTGAACATTTGTCACAATGGGGGTTATTGTCTTCAGGATGTTTGGTGAAATATTTAAGAAGGTGCCAAGAAGGAAGAACAATGTAATGGTTTGGCAAGTAACACAGAGAGAATTGATAATATGCTATCAGATGCAGAGGCCTTTTGGCACAACTCTGTGGATATCACCAGAATCTGTGAAAAAAATATGATTACCAAATAACAGCAGAAGTTTGTCAGAAATTCTGAGAAAAGGCAAAAGCAGGTAGAGGGGAAAAAAGACACTTTAAAACATTAAATTCTCTGTCTCTGTTGGATATCCCTGCAGCAATGAAAATAAGAAGCACTGAGCCCTGTTGCTATGGCTGCTTTGTTTTTTATGGGAAAGCAAAACCAACAAGGTATCAGGGACCAATTTTGTTCTAACCGTAATTATTTGCTCCTTAAACTGGAGGTACCTCGGGATTTAGGGTCATCTAATTTTCTTAAAATATTCCTAACCAATATGGTTGGTGGAATTATGTGAACTTCTTGCTCCACATTCCCCCTGCAGCTTATCCCAGGTCACTTCTCTTTGCAGCTGGGGTAAGCTACCTCAGGGAGCCTTCCCCTTCAAAACAACTGATGCCTTTTCCACTGGGGAAGTGGGAGACCCTCACCAAACAGATCTAGTCCTAGCAAAGTTCCTACCTTCCTACCCACCTTAGTTTCCCATGAGGAGAGGGAAGGGAGAACTGGATGAAATTCCCTGGGCAGTTGATAAATGAAGGCTATAATTAAATAAATGCTTGAGGAAGGCAGGAGAGTGAGAGAGCACATAATTGAGATAACAGAACCCAAACTGAGAAGAGTAGGCGGTGGAAGGGAAGGGAAGAGAAAATGCTGGAAAAATGCAGAGGCCAGTATTGGGGAAGACCAGTTACAGTACAGAGCTGCTCCTGGGAAGTCAGCCAGAGTATCTCTGTAGGAGTCTTCATCTTTCTCTCTGACTTAAAACAGTGCTAAGGCCTCACACAACACCCAGTTAATGTGCTTAACCAGTGGTAAGGGGAGCATCAACTCAGATGTGATTGGATACCAGCAAATCAGTTCCCCTAACTGTGCTAGAATGGAAGATACTGTTTGGAGATTCAGACATTTCTATTTCCTTTCCTGTAAAGCCTAATGGCTTTCATTAACCCCAAATTATCCCTAATATTTTTTCTTTGTGCTTCAATAGCACTCTGAGAGTCCACCTACATCCCCAAACTCTTGTTATTGATTTTCTAGTAATAGCCCTGCTTCAAATTTTGACATTTATTTTTATAACAATTTTTCTGAACTTTGGGAAGTCAAAGAAATCATGTAAATTTATTTATTTTTCAGGATCACAGCCCTTCTTCCTTAGAAGAAAATCCTGCTCGCTTCCATTTGAGTTTTACCTGCAAGGGTTGAAGAACATGAATGAGCAAATTAGCCCACAGAGGGGTAACACTGGTGAAATGATCCTGAGTCTGCAGATGCCTTACTCTGCAAATACAGCTTTGCAGTCTGAAGATCTGTACTTTTTTATTGTTGTGAGCCTTGGGGCAAGTCAGAATGAAAAACAGGATGTCATCTAGATTCAAGAAAAGGACATCAACATTTTCTGTGCCTAAATTTTCTTAATCTATAAATCCAGGGACACATTCATGAAGCATTTTGAAATTTCTAACATACTGCTGGAAAACATAAATATTATTATTTAAATAAGTTTTGAGTTGAGTCTTTGCCACAAATCAGGAAGAAGTATTTTATTTGTATTTATTTTTATGTATCTTGAAACTTATTCTGATTTTCAACATGGACCTGCCAGCTGATCCTTAGACTAATATTTTGATGTATTTCTCAATACCACACACTGTTTTAATATCTTGTAGTCTTGAGACAGGTCATCTGCTAGGACCAACAGAATGGTTTAGTGCACTGGGTCCTCTCTAGGTCCTCTGGATAACATTCTGCAAGTGTTCCAGTATTACAACCATGAGGTCTTTCAGCATTCAACAGGTTCCTGTTCAACATCCACACATTCATTTCCAGATAAAATAAAGAGAGCTGACAAAAAGAACATGCCTTTAAAACCAGGACATTGCAATACAGAGGTGCAGGGCTGTGTCCTCTGGGGACTAGTAGCTGTAATGTCCTGAGGGAGGGCACAGCTGGAGGCAACACCTAAGCTCAGGTTGCAAAGTCTTTGGCAAACCCTGTGGTGCCCAAGCATCTCCTTGGATGGCTGAGCCAGTCTTTTCTCCTCCCTCCATTTCATAGATTCTGGTGATAAGGGTCCAGCAGTCACCTGGAGTGCAACAACAACGTCAGAACCTAATAGCTACATACAGACATATTTGAGTCATGTCTGAATAAATGGGAAGCTTTTACCCTCAAAATGTGGCTATCTAAATTTTGTATAAAGTGTGTTGGCATATGCCTGCATGTGTGTGCCTGTGAGTGTCTGGTGTGTGTTTGTATGTACATGAGAGACAAAGATCTGAATACCTCTGGAAAGATGTTTGAGACTACACATACTCTACTGTGTGTGAACAAAACCTCTAAAATTTAGCCTAGAAATCCTTTTTTTTGTTTTGTTTTGGTTGGTTGGTTTGTTTGTTAATAATGATACTCTAGCAATTTCCCTGTCAGAGAAAAAATATCTATAGATAAGCATAAAAGCACCTATGTTTTCTTAGGTACCATGTGTGGGAAAGTGTATTTGCATGGTAATGTTTGTGTCCTAAATAGATGCAAGTGGTGATGTACTTAAGAACCAAACGTAGACTTAGAGGATAAAGACTTGATGTAAATATGTGAAGACCTGGCAACTATAATAAATATTAATGCTGGTTCAGGTCTTGTGTACTTTCTGAAATGTCATGTATCACCTGAGCTTCCACTATGGTTAATTATCCTATGCCCCACCAGAAATTCTTGTACTGGACCTGAGATATGCAGCTTATGTGTCCCCTCCCTGGCCTTCCCAAGCTCCTACCCAACAAGCAATGCAGACAACTGCAGACCAACCAAAACACTCTCAAGCAGGATATGCAGAGTGCTGTGCCTCCCAGCTGGATGTGCTCACTAGATGGTGATGAGAAACCAGAGATGTTCAATGCTAGGGCAATCAGGACTAGGGCAAGGCAGGTGGGAGGACCCAACAAAAATCAACACACCTGGAGGGTCAAGATTTACCCTTAGCAGGATAAGATGATGGCACCACAATTCAGGGAAGGAAGATGTCACAGTCAACTCCTTAGCAAAGGAGAGCAGTGAGCTGGCAGGAGGCATGAGCAGCATGTAGGGAGAGGTCTTATGCAGAACAGGCTTTCAGGTAGTGTGAGAGGAAATAATCAGAGGAAGAGTGACACGGGCTAAGGGAGAAACAGGTCACAATTTTTGGGTGTAACATAAAAAAATGCTGCATCTAATATGACCAAAATTGTTAACTGGAGAAGATCTCCCAGATGTAGGTTATACTTTCTGACTGAGCTATTTGTAAAGATGGATCATAGAAGGGGTGGCAGGATATAGCCTATATTTTCCAGTTCTCCTGACTCAGACACATAATGCTGACCAAGGCAATTTCCCCTCATCCAAGTTCAAAGGGATGTTCCTGGTTTTTGTGAGAAAATCTCAGTCATTCTTGGTGCTTATACAGTTATAAATACCCATCACCTTGGGGTGGGGTGCAGGTGCTCCATCTGGGATAGCTGTGGTGGCTGTCAGTGAGGCTATGGATGTTGTGGCAGTAGGGTACACTTGCACTTTCCAGGAGAGACTTTTCCCTGTCTGTGTTGCTCACGTCAAATCCATCCATGCTGGCCACAGTCTGCACCAGAGGAAATCCAAAATTTTGGAGACAACTCTTGGAGCTGGTGCCCAGCCCTCCTCCCTTTCAGGCAGAGGAGCAGCAGCACGTCTATGGTGTGCAGGGCTGGTTTCAAGCAGGAGGAATGTGACAGACAGGGAGGTAGGAAAACAGGAGAGGGACAGGTTGCAGGAACTCACAACATTGTTCACCATCCTCCCTGAGTTTTGATACTCATACTACATGGAAATAGAAGCAATTCCTTGCATTTTCTAACTCCCCTCACTCCCAAGTAAGCTAAAGGGGGGACACTTGTTGTCACAGCCTATTCTTTTTTTCATCAATAACATCAGTCTGGCTCCTTTGCTTTCACAGTAGCAAGGCAGCAGGCTTTTTCACCTCTTCCAGGCTCCTCCTGCCTGACATTTTCTGTTAAATTTGATGATGACCCATTTAACAGAACTCATTTTAGTATATCTGGAAAATTTTGGTAAGGGTTTGACTTAGGATTGCTATGCCTCATTAACCCTTGAAAGACATTTAAAGTGTCTGAACATATAGTGCAATTGAGATAAATAATTACTTTGAATGGAAATTGTACCTGATTATTACAAGGACTATAGCTTTGAAAAATAACAATTTTTATGACTTCTCACATGGCAAAAAACAGGTGATATCTGAAAAAAGTGTTTTAAACTTTGAGTGGGATCTCCGCAAATAGATCTGAGTTGAAAAAATGGCCGAAAGATCTTTTGTACAATAAATTAGGCTCAAGTGATTTTTTTATTCATTCTATGGCTTTAATTCTGAAAATAAGATAGGCAGCTGCTGCTTTTTTAACTAAATCCTTGCTTTGTGCTGCATAGCCTCAAACTTACTCAACTGAGAGTGAGAAAAAACCCCACATACTGTTACTTTCAAAACCTCTCTATTGTATTTTTATATTCTCTTTTTTCATCTAGTCTTTTTCAGTCTAACTGCCACTCTGTATTATAGGGTGTATCCAAATTCAGGGAAAACTTCTGGCCAATTCTTTTTGAGGAACTTTCTGAAAGACTGTGCTGCTCTGTTTGGGAGACTGAGAGTGCCACGTTGCTCCCTAGTTATAAAGGCTGAGAAAACCATCATGGTTACTTTTGCAGTTCTTGATGTGGTTCTGGGTGGTAACTTCCGATGGCCAACATTGTTTTTTTTTCCCCTTGGCTGCAAGGATATGGCATGATTGTACTTGCTGAGAAAACTGTGGAGGCTCTGAAGTGTAAAACTGGGTCACAGGGACCATCTAGTGTTCTCAGCCTGCACCACCACAGTAGCAATGCCTTGCATCTGCATAACACAGCTGTTAACATTCTGTAGTCAACTGAATTAACTACTTAATTAACTACTATTTAACAACTATTAAATATCTAATATCTCAGAGAAAAAAATCAAATACCACTTGAATATTGTAGGTCAGCACAACTAGTTTTCAGCTGTTCTAATTGAGAAAATGAGAAAAGTAATTTTGAGTGGTCTTTTTAGGTGTTCTACTCCAAATAAAATGAAAGTTGTGCTTTTCAACACTTCCACAGAGAATCTATCCCTATTTTTCAGCTATTTTTTTTTTAAAGCAAAGTAGAAAAGATGTTGAGGGTGGAAAGGACAAAATAAACTGGCTTTAGGAAGTCCAAAGTTTTCATCTTTCATACATTCACCATAAGGCACCACAGCTCAAGCTCCACTATGCATGAAGTGCTTGGAGAGCAGCAGCTGAGATACCTGAGCATGAGGATCAGGACATGCAGTGACAGAAAGCTGAGCTGGACACCAGTGGGAGAGACATGGGATTGCTATGAGATTTAGAAGTGACAAAATAGAGTTAGGATGCTCCTGGGTCAGCTGACAGATGGAGGAGAGAGAGGATTTCCAACATGCTGGAGCAGAGATGGGGGGGAGCATATCATGACTGCAAGCTGGGCTCTAGCTGGGCTCCTGAAAGGGAAAATGAGGGTGGGATTGAAGCTGTGAGGCAGGGCTGAGGGTGTCAAGGCTGTGCGTGCTACAAACCTCATTCTCACCGACACCAGCCAGGGTTAAGCATATCCTGCTGCCCTTCCCCTCCACCACAGGGTACTGCCTTTCCTCTCCCACTCTTCTTTTGCAGACAAAAAATTGGCCCTTCAGAGTGTCAAGCTTTAGCAGAGGACAGCAAGCTTGGGAATAATACCTGTTCTAAAAATATAATCATCATCTGTGTCTTGATCTCAAGCAGAAGTGCAGAAGTGTCTCTTTCTATGTTTGGACACCTGATCATTTCCAGAATTTAAAAGGTAAACAGGATAGGAGGCTTTAGTGAATTGTGATAACTTGCCACAATCCCAGGACTATTTCATCTCACTTGAAAAGAAAAATAAGAGGCAGAGGGCCTTAAGGAAATAGACGCATTCATTCTACTTTGGTTTGCTGATAAGAAATTCCTCAAAATAACATCTAGAGGCAATGGAGGGTGGGAGAGGGGGAGGGAAAAAAGGAACATACTCCCCACAAATCTGATAAATGGGGATTCTGCTGCTCAGCAAATCATTTGCGTGGGATTTTTTTTCACTGAAACAAGAAGACTTTGCACAATCCAAAATGTTTTTGAAAGCATTTTGTTTCTCAAAGAGAAAGGTTCAGCCTGCCAAAAAAAGGAAGAAAGAACTGGCAGAATATCTGAGAAATAGAAAAAAAATGTCATTGATTCCAAACAAAATGTATTTCCACCTGTGCATCAACATTATTCATTTTAAAGGAATTTTAAAAATGTCCAAAACTTAAATAAATATTTTGTTTATTATAAATTCAAACATTTGTTCAAGTTAAGAGGAATTTTATGTGGTGTTTTTCATCTTATACACTTATACTTGCACCTCATCTTTGTGGACTAGATATAACCCCTGTTCATGTGTTTATTCTCTGACAGAATGAAAGCCCGGACATGTCCTAAAAATCCATCTTTTGCTGTAAGACTCTTCATGAAATAGGACAGCAAGGCATAACATTTATCCTGTGTGATATGGAACAGGGTAAGGAATACTTTAATATTTTTCTAAAGTGTTAAAATCTTGCCAGACTATTCAAAGTCTATTCTTTTACTTTAGCTTTGTGAAATTGAACTTTTTTGAACCTTCACCATGCCAGCACATGCTCCTGAACTGGGAAACTTACTCTAATTAATTGAGATTAAGACACAATTTTCACTATTAGTCAAAATGTTTGTGTTCTATAATGATGAGCAGGAAATATATTGTATTAAACTCAACAGTAAACACATCAACAGTAAACACTGTGATATATTCTTACTGTAGACATTGTTAGTGTCTCCACTATATGCATTTAGCAGGCCACAAATTATGATCTTTAAGTACAGCACAAAAATGGATGAAACCCCATTAGTGATGTGTGGGCTAACAGAAAAACTTGGGAGTTCTTTTTAAAAAAACCCGGGAAAATTAGCTTTTTTTTCAAGACATAGAAAAAAGGGGGGGAAATTAAGAGAACTTCAGTAAAATGTAAAGTAAAAAAGTTTAAAAACAACCTCGTGTTGAGACCGTCACAACATCAACAACAACCCTGCTGTTGGGACTGGCACTGTTTAACATCTTTGTTGACAACATGAACATGGACAGTGGGATTGAGAGCACCCTCAGCGTGTTCACTGACCACACCCAGCTGTGTGGTTCAGCTGACACACTGGAAGGAAGGGGTGCCATCCAGAGGGACTTTCATGGGCTTGAGGGGTGGGTCATGTGAGTCTCCTGAAGTTCAACAAGGCCAAGTGCAAAGTCCTGCACCTGGGGAGAGGCAATGCCAAGCACAAATTCAGGCTGGGAGGAGACTGGATCGAGACTGGATCCCTGGGGAGAAAGACCTGGAGCTGTCTGTGGACAAAAAACTCAATTATGACTTGTCAGTGTGCACTTGCAGCCCAGAAGGGCAACTGCATCCCGGGCTGCATCAAGAGAGTAATGCCTAGCAGGTCAAGGGAAGGGATTCTGCCTCTCTGCTCTGCTCTTGTGAGACCCCACCTGCAGAGCTGTATCCAGCTCTGGGGCCCTCAGCACAAGAAAAGCATGGGTCTGTTGGAGTGAGTCCAGAGAAGGGCTGGAGAGACCTTCAGGCTGTGAGAGTTGGGGGTTTTCAGCCTGGAGAAGAGAGCATTCTGGGGACACTCTACAAGCAACCTTCCAGTAGCTAAAAGGTCCCACAAGAGAGCTGAAGAGGGACTTTTCAGAAAGCTACATAGTGAAAGGACAAGGCGAAATGGCATTAGGCTGAAGGAGACAGTAGGTTTAGATTAGATATTAGGAAAATATTCTCTACTGTGAGAGTGGTGAGGCACTGGCACTGTCTGCCCAGAGAAGTTGTGGATGCCCCATCTCTGGAAGTGTTCAAGGCCAGGCTGGATGGGGCTCTGAGTAACCTGGTCTAGTGAAACGTCTCCCTGCCCGTGTCAGAGAGATTGGAACTAAATGATCTTTAAGGTCTCTTCCATCCAAAACCATTCTAAATTACTTTTCTTTAGAATGAACAACAAACTTCTTTGGAGAGTAATATTTAATAGTTAAAACTTATTTCTCTGGTGACGTATTTTATTTCTTAAATTATGACCTTTGGCTTTGCTGTACTGATATGCCATCTACAATTGGTTTTGAGCTGGTGTGCATCCATCACATTATAATGAATAGGTGTGACTGTGTTCTGTTCACTTGATCTATGTCTATGCCCTCCCTCTTCCAACACCACAACTCTGCCTCCACATTCTTTATCAGGCAAGAGGCAAAGCAGTCTTCAAAGCATACAGGTAGCCTGTCTTGATTTGCTGTCCTGGGGTAAATACCTCCATAAAGTCACTAATGTAAGTCTTCTTCCTCCAAGTGCTTTTTCTAGTGTTTTCAGGAACTCTATCTCTGACATAGCTGCTATTCCTTCAGATCTTGCAGAGATTAGTTACCAGTTCAGGAGTTATTGGGGATAGACTCAGCTACATGGACAAAGCAATTTCACAAACTCATTGTTTAAGGAAAACAGATCTATGATGGATATGAGGGCAAGCCCACTGCAGAGGTTCAAGTGCTCTGGAACACTGTGTTGGTGTCCAGATCCCACAGTCACTTTTATTCAATGTAAACCTGCTCTCTGCCCGGAGCTCTCTACAATTACCTGAAAGTGGGTTGTATTAGGTGGGAGTCCATCTCTTCTCTCAAGTAACAAATGATAGGACAAGAGGAAATGGCCTCAGGTTGCACCAGGAGAATTTTAGATTGGATCTTAGGAAATATTTATTCAAAAAGAGCTGTCAAGCTCTGGAACAGGCTGCCCAAGGAGGTGGCTGGGTTGCCATTGCTGGAGGTGTTTAAAAGATGTGTAGATGTGGCACCTGGAGGTGCCTGGACTAATGGTGGACTTGGCAGTACTGGGATAAACTGCTGGGCTCGATGATCTTAGAGATCTTTTTCAACCTAAATAGTTCTGTGATTCTACAATTTCTCACCTCCTCCTCCTTTTGTCTGCTGGCACCAGCACTCATGTGGCTCATGTGAGCAAGGTCACAGAGGTGTGAAAGCTGAAAACAAGTTTGTGGTGTGCTGGGTTAGATGCCCAAGGCCCTCTAATTAGCCTGAATTTATTTCAAAGGAGCTGTTTGCCCTTTAGTGGCCATGTTCTGCCAGACCAAATAACTTGAACTCTTTAGTAACATGGCACGAAGGGCATTTCTGGACTGTGAAGTTCAGACACCTCCATTCATGTCAGACCTCTATGACACTTAAGGAAAATCTCTGCAGCCTGTGTTGAAGGAGGAAGAAAGGAGCAGGGATGCATGTTGAGGAGGGAAGCTCTGCTAAAACAAGGTTGGATACGCCTCCTGCTGCCTGTGTGCAGTTTTGCTGCAATCTTGCCTTTTGAGCTATGAGTATGCTTGTGCTCTGCCCCGAAGTCCATGGCAGCAGCCCTCTTCAGCCTGTAATGATTGTAACCATGGATGAGATGAGGCTTTCTGATTAACTAGATAGTAAATACAAAGAAATTTGTCCTTCAGAACTGCTGCTCCTTCACTTTCCAAGACTTTTTTGGACTTTTCCAAACTTCCAAAGGCCAGATTTGAAGCAATTGGACTTCTAAGTATTTCCTAGCAGAGGTTTTTTCTCTGTCTTCAGACTTCAATGGAAATGAAGTCCAAACTGCTGTGCTTTAAAATCCAGAACTTTTCTATTAGTATAGCTGCCTTTGGGATGTATGTATTCTAAGACTGTTTTTTAAAAACAAACACAATATTTTGTAGCTGTGACTGCTGGTACCTTAATGTACCTTCAAAGGCAAGCAATCTGTCTATCTTCAAGAAGAAAAAAAAATCACACAGATAAAGGTCTCTAATAATGTTTGGTTTTCTGTTTTTCTTATAAATTTTGTGATCTTTTTCCTTTTCATCATATAAATTTGTCATAAATGAGAATGAAGCATATGGTTTTCCTCTGTATATGATGAATATTAACAAAGTAAAGTAGAAACCATCAGTCTCACAGGTAATGGACTAGTAAAAATCACAGGGATTTAAATAAGGAGCTAGTTACAGCAGATATCGCAACTGGAATATTTTCCTGTTTGTCTCCACACATGAATCATTTAACAGAAATCAAGGGAGTTATTCCAGATTTTAAGTCATATTATAAAGATCTAGACCTTATCCAGCATCAAGTTATAATGATAGAGTTAGAAGCACTTACAGTAATGAAAATTATAGAATGCTCTTTTGTTGTTAAAATACATAGCTTTCCTCTGTGACTTTGTTCTTTGCAAAACATTTAAGGAAATTATATATGTGAAGCTCTGTTGGCTTTAGACCTTAAATGTCAGAGAAAAATGCATTTTGTAAAAGAAAGGACTGACTGAGCCTCTGACCAGGTAACTAATGAAGCTCAGAATAACCCCAAACAATACTTACTTAACTCTCCTGGCAAACACAATGATTCCTACTTTTGATTCTCTTTCCATCCTTACTTGGTTGCTGGAAGAATTCCCTTTCCTGACATGCAGAAATGTACATAAAATATACCTGCACAGCTTCACCAGTTTTAATCTTGCGATAATGTATTCCTAACAACAAACTGCTATAAGAGTTTGTGTGTAGTTATCAGCAGCACCACATGGTGTCTGTAGTGCTAAAGAAAAGAATTAATATGAAGTACAGGTTGAAATATTTTAGCAGTGGATTTTTTTTTTTTTTTTTTGGAAACTGACCACACAAAGTGAGAAAGAGGGAGAAAGGAGTGAAAGTAATACATTTACTGCTTTCTAATAGGTGCATTATAGGAAAGTGTCTATGGAGGAGAACGTAGAAATATGGAAATATAGGGCTTGGAGGGATCTCAAAGGGTCATATGGTACTGCAGCTCTATCAGTGTTGCTCTTAGCAAGTATTTGAGAAAAATGCATGGATGATGAGAAAAGAAGACATAAAAATAAGATTTCCCTACCTCTTCAAGGAATTTCTTCCAGGGTTTCACTAGAATTCACTAGATTTAAAATTTTTTTGAACTCAGCCTTTCTTGCTCAATGTTCAATCACTATGGACTTTGAGACCAAATCTTTCCTTTACTTTTTCACTGTGCTCCTGTGAATTTTGTCCAGTTGGTCCACATCTTTCTTGAAATACAGTGCCTCAGACTGAATTCAACTCTTCAAAGGAGACCTTACCAGCTTTGAGCAGAGCAGAGGGAATGACTTTTGTTCTTTGCTGCCTCAAACTATATGTTTCATCTTAGGGTCGTATTTGTATTTCCTTATTATTTTTAATTTTTATTCAGCTTTCCACTTCTAAAAAAATCTTCCTTCTCTTTTTCTGTGTAACAGACAAAATTTTGTTTCTTGTGCAATTAATTTTTCTGGGTCAAATGAAGTATCTCGTTGTCCCTCAACCATGACTTACCAGAGCTTTATCTCCAAATTTCAAGGATATGATTAACTATAATCGTCACAATGACTGGTGCTATTCTCAAAGTGGTCATGTCTTCTGATCCTGAGCACTAGTGATGATATTAAAGATATCTGAATGCAGCTGAGACCATTGCAGGACTTCCCTAAATGCAGTCTTCCCTTCTTAGAGTTAATCATTCACAGTCTCTCTCAGGGGATGACTTTCCACTCACTCTCCAGTAGTTTAATCTAGGCTATTCTTACCTAGTCTGATAGTGGATTAATTAATGATGATTGCAATTTGTTTCCTGGTTTGCTTGTTTGTTTGGGTTTTGATTTTTTTTTTTTTTTTTTTTTTTTTTCCTTTTTTTTTTTCCCTAGAGATTTACAAACAGTTTGTCGGACCATGACTGGCATTTTGTTCAGGTTAACTGAAGTTTTGATATTGGGGTTTTTGATACTCTGGCTCTTCCTTCTTAATTTTTTTAAGATAAGCATGTTTTATGCTGATGAATACTATATTTCTCCTTGAATAATTAAAAATAATTGTTAGCAGTGTGGAGAATTATCCAACCATTTTTAGGTATCATTGGATGAAGTCATCAGAATCAGATGAATCAGGTATACTAAATACTTGAAGATGAGGTCTTTCTTTCTTGCCACATATAAATTATGTTACCTCACTTGATAGTCCTCTTTTTAATGAAGAATATCTTAGTGGAAATCACTATCTTATTCTTCCCTTTAACTTTATTTGGGGTTTTTGTCATGCTTTGTGTTAATTGCAGCTCATTCTATTCCTTGCCTTTCGAAGCTGTTGTGCTATAACTCTATATTAATGCCTGATAGCTCAGCCTTTCATTTTTGCCTTATAACAGAACTCCACAACTGTTAATTTTTTTGTCAAAATGATCATATACTATACTTCCTATGCTCCTCCACAACTGGATGATTAACACTTGCCCTTAGTAAGAATTACTTTTTATTCTTGTTCCCTTCTAACTTTTACCTTTAGCACTGAGAGAAGGTTTTATAAAGAAATCCTCAGAGTTTAATGGTGTTTGCTTTTCTGAAACCTGTAATTTGGGCTTTTCTTTTATTTCTTCTACCCTAATGATAATGAACTTCTTCACTTAATGGCCATTCTCACCTCATTTACCTTCTACTTTGAGAGAGGCCTTTTCTGCTTTTTATCAAAATCGTACCTGACAAACCATCCCTCCTAGTTGCTCTCTCCACCTATTGATTATGAGCTAACCTTCATGAGCTAGATGGAAAATCTGTACTGAATGTCCAGTTTGTAGCTGAGAGATATACACTAACATTTACATGTAACATGGGGGATGTCTCTCTAAAAGCTAACAAAAAACACCTTCATGCATATTATCCTCTTTGTGTGTTCATCAGCATCATGAAGTCTCTATTTTTCTCTTTATTAATCATCACTGAGAAACTTCCAGCAGAATGCACTAACAACTAAATCAAAGCATTTGTATCTATCTTTGACTTCAAGGGCAAATTTTGCTTCCTTTTTGCCTTGTGTCTAATTCCTGAACAAGGTATTCCCTTGTTGAAAAATATTTGTTCACATAGGTGATCTCATCAAGCCCTGGCAGTGCACAAGTTCAGGCACAAATGACTGAACCTACAGGAAAGCAGGAATGGCTGACACAGCCTGAAGGCCTGTTACAAAATACGTATCTTAATCCCAGGTGAGATTTTGCCTCAGTCTCTGTTCCAAGTCATGGTTTGGTATCCTAATTGTCCTCTACATTTCTGATTTGTGTTGGCACTTTAACCATGTTTATGCACTTCCCATATTTAACAAGATTCTCAGTATAACTGTTATTCAAAAGAAATTTATCCCTCATTTGGAAATATACTTGCACTTAATGGACAAATCATTTGCATGGATAGTTTGCACATTATTTAATGCCTGTTTAAGGTCTATTTGAGATATGCAATCATTTAAATTATAAGTAAGGGATAAAAAAAGAGTGAAACCTGATCCTTCCATTCTTAAGTCTTGTAAATAGCTTGTGTATCCTCTTGATCCATGCTAAGAGATGCAGAGTAAGGTCTGCAGATTTACAGTGGGATTTTTGCTTCTTCATGAATAGCAATAAAAGTATTTGTTTTATTACTGAGTTGGTGGTTGAATGATTTTCTTGCTTATCCTTTTAAGATACACATTTTCTTTTGGGGTTTTTCTGTCTTTTGGGGGTCCTTCTCTGGTACCTGGAAGATAAAGATTCAAGATTTATTATAAAAATTTTTGTAAAAGAAGATTATTTAATCAGCCACCCACAACACATTTACAGCTGAAAGCTTGATTTTGAAGTGGTATGAAAATAGTAATGAGAATTACAATAAGAAAAGAAATCACTGACAATAAAGGCCTACTAAAAATTCCACAAACGTCAAGCTACTAAGTTCTTCCTGTCACACTCCACTGCCTTTCTAGGGAGACTTTTAGTCTTTCAACTATTTTCAGGAGTTGAAATTAAAGAGTAGGCCAGTGTCCTTTATGATGACAGACACAGCATGTACCAAGCCATTGGCTGGCTGGGGTGTTTGGTCAGGATATGAGTTGGGTGTAGTAATGACTTTCAGGTTCTGGGGTTTTTGAAGAAGCACTGAAATCACCTAGTGGGGGATGGATTGCCACCCTTGGAAGATGTTTGCATATCCCGTGTTTTTTGTTTAGATCAAAATCATGGCCTTTATTAGTTTATTGCAGGTTTACCCATGAGCAGTAGTGACAAATCCCACATCATACATTATGTCTCCAACATAAGCCCATACTTAACAAACAAAAGGTGAAAACAAAAAGGTACCATGCTCATCTTCTTCCTGTCACATGAAAACAACTATCCTCATTTCAGTGGTCACCTCTGAGAAACAAAAACCACATTGCAATTGTTAGTGATAAAAATCTGACTTCTCTGCCCTCGACTAATTCCAATGGACCGTCAACACACCAGACAGCAGTTGGTGGGAATAGACAGTCCTGGCAGCAGCAGGGGGCAAGAAGCACATTTCTGTAATGGGTATGGCATGGAATGGCTGGGCTCTGACTACTTTGAAGCCATTTTTACATGCTTTCGTTGCTTTTATCTTCTTTTTGTCAGAGAGGGGATTAAATGTGCTAGACAGTGTTTCTTGTTTGGACTCAGATGTTTATTATTTCTAACCTATATTACAGTCTCACAAGCTGAGAGTTCTATAGCACTTCTAGCTAATAAACTAAAAATGGAGCCTTATCCATCTCTCTACAAGGCCTTTTAAAGATAAACTGTCCAATTAAGAAGTGACACCTAAATTACTTTTACTTTTAACCCAATAACCAACTACCTGTGGTCCGCAATGTGGACTTTACTACCCAATTACAAATACTGCCTAGACTCATGAAGAAGGTGGTGAAAAAGAAGGACAGGCCTCCACCCTAAAACCTCCATCTTGCTTTATATATATATTACTATATTCTAAAACCTTAAACTCTAAGTTTTCCACCATATGGTATAACACACTTTTATTCAAACTACCCACTCATAATCCCAGTTCTATCATGTAATTTTGGAAGCCTTTTCCATGGCCTCAGGTCAAACGCAGTGTTTTCTTGGGGGTCAGTGCCTGTCAGCAGAGAAAGTCTAAAATTCTCGGTGACCAGGGTTCCAACAGTTTTTTATGTCTGAACTGAGGCCCTTGAAGATGGAAGGCTCCATTGAGCAGCCACTGTTTTATACTTTTATACATCTTGTAGTGCAGCTGAGCCATTGTCGTATATTAGATGGTTAGGGCACATTTATGAAACTAAGCCATCAACTAGACACAACTATCAGTGCATGGTGGCAAGACATCTGAATCAAAGTACTTCAAAGAAGGAGGAAAAGAAAAAAGAAAGGAAAAGAGAGGAAAGGAGAAGAAAGGGAAGGGAAGGGAAGGGAAGGGAAGGGAAGGGAAGGGAAAGGGAAAGGGAAAGGGAAAGGGAAAGGGAAAGGGAAAGGGAAAGGGAAAGGGAAAGGGAAAGGGAAAGGGAAAGGGAAAGGGAAAGGGAAAGGGAAAGGGAAAGGGAAAGGGAAAGGGAAAGGGAAAGGGAAAGGGAAAGGGAAAGGGAAAGGGAAAGGGAAGGGAAGGAAAGGAAAGGAAAGGAAAGGAAAGGAAAGGAAAGGAAAGGAAAGGAAAGGAAAGGAAAGGAAAGGAAAGGAAAGGAAAGGAAAGGAAAGGAAAGAAAGAAAAGAAAAGAAAAGAAAAGAAAAGAAAAGAAAAGAAAAGAAAAGAAAAGAAAAGAAAAGAAAAGAAAAGAAAAGAAAAGAAAAGAAAAGAAAAGAAAGAACTTTTTCAGACTGAGATGATGCCCAATCCTTGTTTTGATAAGGACTCTGAAGTTCTGAGTAATAGAAAGAGAAGATCTTGAGTCTGGGGGCATCAAGGTAATTAATTATATACCCAGCCCAAATCAGTTATGCAGCTTGGAAATGCTTTATTTGCACTCTGTTTCCAGAAGTAAAACATACAAAATAAAGTCTATTTCTCTTCTTATATAAATGAAAGCAATACGTTTTTAAAAAAATCAACACAGTGTTCACAGAAATGAAATGGAGCTGGCTTACATCTCTTAATTTTTCAATGTATCATGTATACTCTGCTGTTTATGCCACTAGAATCTCACTACTTTTCAGAGCTGCATTAACTTGCTGTAAAATTTGCAGTCTGGTGTATCTCACACTACATTAAACATAGTATATTTTCCACAAAATCAAATGTCTTTTAGTTGTTGAATTAAATGAAGATCTCATTTAAAACAGCACAATGACAAAATAATACAAGGGTATTTTTACCTTTCATATTTTATGAACAGTTGTCCCACATTTCTCCTTGAATGGTATCACTCTACTTTCTAAAGGCAAATATACACTGATGGAACTTTGGTTGGGACCCACCTTCACACAGCTTGAATGGAAAAATGGCACACTCTGCTGGCAGCACTCTTCACAGGATTTTAAAATAATGCTGTGAGGAACAAAGCAATTTCAAAATTACTAACTACAAAGTTGTTCAGAATTCATTGCTCATTGTCACCATCATAGTGATTCAGAAGTTTTTTATAGCTCTTTCTAAAAATTTTAAATGAGATTAACTTACAGGTACAAAACACATGTTTAAAACATTTGAGATGTTTAAGATACATGGTTAAAATGCATAGTTTTGCATATACACAAATCTTTCAGGATTTGGGAGAGTACAATGCAGTCAGCAGAAAGACTCCACTTACTGTTACAATGCTCAAATCTGGATCACTTGGGAAATTTAACTCCAAAGTGACTCGATGTAGCTCACATAGAATTTTATGAGAGTTTTATGTTTAACTGCCTTCCTGATGCTGAGAAGATTGATTTTTATCAGGATTTTACCTTGCCTATACAGGATATGCTCTGCTTGAACCACAAAGAACTAAAAGTAGAGTCACCTACAGTTCAGAACGCCTCAGAGTAAAGATTGGCTCCATGAAAAAGTAGCCAGGTGGATTAGGACAGTAATTTAAACTTTGTGAGACAAAATAAAAATGATTGCACTAAGAATTCAAGGTACTCCAATCAACACATTGGGATCTTTTAGTCCTAGTGTAGCTCATTTATTTAAAAATTTATTTAAGCTGCATACATTTAAAACTTTTGAAAGTGTTTACAATTTTTCCCACTTCCTAGCAGATCTTAGTGTTGTCCCATAGATTGCTTAATCAGCTGTGGATTGGTCTGCGCTTCATCTTTATCCTGCAGCTTGATCTGAGTTTGCCCTTGGATGTGGGAGCATTTAAAGGATGCTGTCATGGAAGCACTGATCCTCTCTACATAATGGGTCCCATTTTGCTTCGAGAACCTTTCTTCCTTCCCCTTCCCCTGCTGTCTTTGTCATTCAGTCCTCTGAAAACCAGCTTTAGCCCAGGATGCTTTGGGAGACATCTCTATAAAAATGTCCACCAGTTTTGTACTAAGCAATGAAATCCATAGACATCACTAATTTAGCCATAGATGTCTGAAAAATGATTCTTCTGCCACCACTGGCTGCAGTTTTCTATAATCATGGACCAAACAATGGTGTTTTTTTCATTTCAAAAGGGCTCCCCTTGGGTGAGGGAACTTTTGATTTGGTTCCTTCTTTCCAGAAGATACTCCTTCCCTCAGAAGATCCTGAGGTGAATAAGTGGAACAATTCTGTGGCACATTTTTCTGTCTCCTGATGTCCTCCAGTTGATTGTTTTGCCCATGAGATAGTGATATGCACCTCAGGGTGACAAGCTGTCTTCTCCATGGACATGTGTGTTTTGTTTCTTTACAAAAACCTTACCATCTGAGACCTATTGCAGTAAACCACAGGATGCCTCACCCATGGTGAATTTCAAACTCCTTTCTGGTTGCCTGGTGAGCTTTACTTTTATTTCTAGGATATATCACTTGGAAATCCACTTCAGACTAGCTACCATGTCATACCTCTATAAACAATCAATAATAAATGGAATCATAGATATAATCATTAATTGCCACGTGTGATATTAAATGACAAAATATCTCTGTCTTATGAAGAGAAACCTATGTGTTTTGAAGTTGAAATTTATATTTTGTTTTTGAATTTTTAACCTATATTGCTGATTTTTTCAGCATTCTCAATGCAACAACACCAGGACCTTATCAGACTCCAGGTTGTGCTGCTGCACTCCAGCACTTCTGAAGTTTTATTTTTTGCTCTAGCTTTTCTTAAGTCCCATCATGAGTTATATCTTACTCTTTTTGTAAAATATAACAGAATAAATTCTATTAATAACTAAAATGTTAATTTTTTTCTCAAGCCATCCTGAAAATTTGGACCTATAGCACAAGAAATTTCACAGCAGACAGACATCATGCAGTCAAATGGATCCTTCATGTTCCATGATAACAATACTAACACATTAATTCTATTTAATGATGAATAGCTGCTCTTTGAAATATTTATGTGGGTTTTTTTTCCAGTGAACATTACTTATATCATAAATACCACCAACATATATATTTTTAATTGGATAATTGGCACTTTTATTGATGAGTTTTCTCCACTCTTTCCACAGGATTTTTTTCCTCATATGAATCTCAGACAAGTTCTGTAAGAAATAAAGAGGTACCACTGGCTTGATTTTGTAATGTGTTGAGCACTTGATTTCAGTGAGAATTGCAAGCCCTTACCCCTCTGAAAGAGGGGAAGTGAAGCAGATTTTGGCAGACCTTGGCCTGCTAGGGAGACAGATTGGCATAGTCCCTTGGGACTGAGTCCTGAGGGGCAAAAGAGTCCTGGAAGGCTGGACATTCTTCAAGAAGGAAATCCTAAAAGCACAGGAGTGGACTGACCCCATGTGTTGAAAGCTGAGTCATCAGGGAAGAAGCCCAGCCCAGCTGAACAGAGAATTTTGGCTGGAGCCCTTCCTGAGCTGAAAGACAGGTATAGGTAGAAGAATGGAGCTCCCATAATCCAAGGAGAAATGGTCAGAGACGTGCTGCAACATGCAGACACACACAGAAGTCTATGGAGCTGGATGGGATGCACCCAAGGATGCTGAGGGAGCTGGCAGAAGTGCTCACAGAGCCACTTTCCATCATTTACCAGCAATCCTGGCTGACTGGGGAGGTCCCATGACACCCATCTACAAGAGGGGTCAGAAGGAGGATCTAGGAAACTACAGGCCTCTCAGTCTGACTTAATCTCCGGGAAAGGACATGGAGCAGATAATCTTGAGTGCCTTTACATGCCATGTACAGGAGAAGGGGATCAGGCCCAGCCAGCATAGGTTTGTGAAAGCCAGGTCCTGCTTGACCAATCTGTTCTTCTAGGCCAAGGTGACCGTCCTAGTGGATGAGGGAAATTCTGTGAATGTGTCTACTCGGACTTCAGTAAAAGCTTTGACGCCACCTCCCACAGTTTTTTCCTGGAGAAACTAGTCTGGAGAACAGGAAGATCAAGGATGACCTTATTGCTGTGAAGGAGGTTGTTGCAAGGTAGTGTTTGGTTTCTTGTCCCAAGTAACAAGTGACAGTACAAGAGGAAATAGCCTCAAGTTGCGTGAGGGGAGGTTTAGTTTGGATGTTAAGAAAAATTTCTTTGTGGAAAGGGTTGTTAAGTACTAGAATAAGTTGCCCAGGGAAATAGTGGAATCACCATCCCTGGAGGTATTTCAAAGATGTGTAGATGTGGCACCTAGGGTCATGGATTATTAACGGACTTGGCAGTGTTAGGTTTGCGTGATGATCTTAGAGGTCCTTTCCATTCCAAGCAATTCTATGATTCTACTTTTGTCTGCCACTAGCTGGAATGCATAAGGTATTTTAATATGAAAGAAACAAATTATGCAGGTTGAGAGAAATTAGACAAGTTAATTGCATCCTTCAGTTTGTAGCATCCACATAGGTCCTAATTAAGCAAACAATCTTCTTTCTGGAGGTTATGTTATGAGGGCTGGTCTCACGTGATACTTTGAGTAAAATGCTTAAACAGTTTGAAGAGTTCTGTACTAGTGGTTGGAGCTCAGCTCATTTTCATGTGCAGATCTCCCCACTAAATATGAGAGCCACTGGAGTATCTGAGGTGAGGATAGTTTCCACCGTCATATTCAAATGTAAATATTTAATAAGACCCTAGAATACCTAACAAGAATCACAGCTGAAGCAGAGAAATGCTGTCTTTCTTTCCAAGGGACAGTAATCCCATCTAGAAGAGACCCTACGTAGTGCATGTGCCTTACCAGTGTGCTCAACTAACCCTGGAAAGTGGCCTTGTAAAACACTGACTTTTTCTGCACTCTCTCAGTTGTCACTTTCCTTTCCTGACATATTTAAGTGAAATTAATATGCTTTGTCATTTTGCACTGGAAGTTGCTGTTACTTAGTTTATGTTAGAAATGTAAAGTGTTGATTGCGCTTTGTTCAATTAGAATAATGTCTGGTCTCCTGTGCATAGCGTATTTAATATTCCAGACCACACTGATTTGAAGTTTCTCACACACTGCAAAAGTCCTACATTGATTTTATTTCCAGTAAGGTATACATAGACCATTCTGGAGGAATGGAGGAGTTATGTTGCCCAATGTGATTTGTTTGATCTTCCTGTCGGACAAGAAGAAACCAAGCTACACTACTTATGTGTGCAACTGAGAAAATGATAGTGTTTGTTAAACGGAAGGATTCAAAGTAGGAATCATAATTTTTACCTTCTAATAAGCAATTAGACAATAATGGTGAGATATTTAACAATATGTTTCATATGTGAAGGAAATTAATTACTATGTTCACAGTGATTTAAGGTGATGACTTATGTAAAGAAATTTCCTTAACTACAGCTAAAGAAAAGATATGGGCCTTACTGCCTTATCCTCTCTTTTCAGTCTTGCTGTTCAAAGAAGACTGATGCTCCCCTTCAAACTGTCAGCTTGGATCACCTATGACCTCTAATCCCAACACAGCTGTGTTGCCACACTGAACTGTGAGATCAATTGTTTTACTGAACCCAGATCCTGATAAAGTGTCCTGACAAAGTAATGTCAGAAGTGAGGACTGGAAACATTTGTTATCCAGATGACAATTTATGAGGCTGTAGAATTGCCATTCATGTCTCAGATGTTTATCACATGGAACTTAGGGGGAAGTAATGCCCCAGCCCCCTGCACCCTGCTCTCTGACCAGCAACCAAAGTGTTTCTTTAGATTTGTAAAGCCAGAATTAAAAATTTGCCTGTTTTTAAAGATGAAATTTTGTTTCTTTCAGAAAAGGAACATTCAAATGCTCTCCATTGCTGTTATTGACATCCACATTACACTAGTCACTTTTTTAAATGGTAAAATGTGAACAATCTAAGCAGGTGAAAACACTTCAAAATAAATGAATCACCTCAAACACCTATGGTTTTATCTCAGTGGTTTTGTCTTTTTCTCTAACACAGAGGAACTTAAAGTTATTAATTTGTAAAAAGCAGCTTATTAAAATGTAACAATGTTTCATTTTCAATGAAAATGCAATTTGCCACTAAGAAGAAAATCAAAGAGAAGGGAAACAAAGCACAGAGGAACATAAAACTGTAATGTACTTATTGAATCATTAAAAGCAAGTCCTCTGAAACTGCCTGCAATGTTAAATGTTTTCCTTGACAATGTTAATTTCTGAAGAGACAATGGGGTGTGAGATCCTTTATGGAGTGCTTGGATACTGTATGGGCTGCATAAAAAAATGGTGGTGAGAAGATTGAGGGATGTGATCTTACCCTGTGTTGGCAATGGTCCTGCTTCATGTCAAAATTTGAACTAAAAACCCTCTCCAATCAATACCTCTGTTATTGCATGTGTGTATATGTTATACTATATATGTGTATAGGTATATATAGTACAGCACATCCTCACTTGTGCTGCCCTGCCTTCACTGGACCTAGCTGGAAGGGTTAGTCAGTGCAAAACACTTGAAATGCTTTCACAAGCTGGTCTGTAATATCAGGTTTTCACATCCACAAAAATCTTATTTTTTTATGCCAGAATATATTTTTCATCAAAATTCTGTTTCTATTTAGTTCTAAATTCAACTCAGAATAAAAAAGCAGTTTTGAAAAGCTGATATGGAACGGAACCAATACCCTAAGGTTAGTGTTCATCTTGCCTGATTGGTAGCTCTGGAATACTGGATTTCAGCACCTAGTTGTTGTGTTAATTCTTGTGTTTTATTCCTCCCTTTCTTTGCATTATCTTACTTTGCAAGGTTTTGTAGCAAACACTACTGGTTTACAAAGCACAAAGCAAAGTTATGTTGCTATAGAGATGTTGCTATAATGGTAGTATTATGTATTAAGATAATGGAATATTACACTCCCTGAGAGGAAGACACATACAAATTCTGACAAATTAAAAGGGCAGTGCAACATGAATATTTAAACAGACATAAAACATAAAAAATATCCAACGACATCTGTTTCAGAAGAATTTTAGGTATACAGAGTGAAACACTGAACATTAAAGAAACATTTCTGTTGATGCTATTTCAAACTTTATGTAATTTATGTAACATGAACATTGATGTTATGGTTATGACAGCATGATATTAAAAAGTGAGAGAGAAAAAATAAATGATACATTTATCCATAACCAGCATCTGCAATGAACCTCAGCATTTTAAAGAGCCTCTGTGGATTGGTGAGCACCTCAGGGTAGATGCTGAAAAACTTGGATATTCTGAGCTGCATGGTTAAGGACTTCCAATGACATGGCAGACAACTCTATGAAATGGAAGACCTGGAACTGGCATAGCAAAGGGTAGATGGGGACAGAAAATATCCTGTACTCTAAATCTGGTCCAAAATAAGGAGTTCCACACAGCTGAGATTTGCAACTTCAGTACTCACCACATCTATGACCGGTCTGAAGATTTGTGCTAGAAAAGGAAGGTGGGAAGGCTTTCCCAAATCATCACACCGATGCATCACACCATCCTACCTCTCTGAATTTATCTGGCTCACCCAAATGTTAGAAGAGTAAAATCTTCAGGACCTGTGCACATCTGTGGGGCAGACAAACCCCATTTTTATTTATCCCTCCTCCTTGACTTTCCTGGAGGGCAGTACTTAGTAAAACTCTGTGTCACCATGTTGCCTTTATGACCTCTGGGCCATCACAGCACATGTGACCCTGGCAGAAAATCTGTCTATTTTTGAAAGTTATTTTTGAAAGTTGTTTCACAGCACAAGTCAAATAACAAGTATCTAAATTAGCTTCACAGGAAATGTGAAGGAATGAAACAAAATCACTGACAATATTTGAGGTACAGAAACGTTCAGATAGTTTTAACTATATTCATGAGTTTGTGTGAACTCTCCAGTAAAGCCATTGACTTTCTCAGGGACCACCTCATGAGTCTTGGAGATCTGGCTCTTCAGCAGGCCCATCTTCCTGCTAGCTTAGGTGACTCAGACTGGAAAGCACAGGAGCAATGCCACTGGGAAATTACACTGCAGCTGAGGGTTAGTATCCAGAGCACTCTAGTCAACAGAGTGTGACAGCCTCCTTGTTAGCCACTGTTTATTGTATTCCCTAAGCACCAGGCAAGCTCTGTTCAGTAGGTCGGTAAAAAGCAAGAAAGACACAATTTTCCAATAAAGGTCAATACAGTGTCAGACTATAAGCTCCTCAAAGCAGGAGCACTGCCACACAATGGTGGGGTCATTCTGGCTGGAGCCATGCCTCAAACTGTAGCCCAAATAATGGAAATATAAAATGTATAGCACTGCCCAAATGAAGAGGCCAAGAGCAATGCAAATGCATTTTCACTCTCCAGATGAATGAGAAAAAATTGGTCTGCAAAAAATTGAAACTGGATGCGAATCCTGCCTTTCTACTTCCACTTCAGGACATCTGTTCATACACATAACTAATGTTATTGTATAGCACACATCGCCTGCTTCTAGCAGTGCCATGTAAAAACCCTTACAACTGGAGGGTATTATTTAAGTAATGATCAGCCTAGGTCTTCTTCCATACAACTGAACTGAAGGAACAAGCTGAATGGTGTATTGGCTCTTGTTCAAAATTTCCCAGCAACAAAGCAGGTAATGAAGAAAACAGCAAGTCAAGCTGTGTGCTGTCAGTATCTGCAATGATGAGTTGTACACAAAACAATAGTACTTTTTATATAACAGTTATGAGTCCTAAGACTGAAAGCTGCCTGCAGGACTACTTTGTGAAAATGAAGTCAGGAATACAAAAGACTATGGCCCTCTGCACTCTGTTACAGCATTGTTATCATCCCTAAACAATAGTTTAAAATTTTTGTTTAAGAAAATAGGGGAAATTTGAACCAGAAAGGCTAACATCTGCTGGATCCTTTGTTAATGTGTTTGCTATAAAGAGAGATATCCATACTGTTAATGGAGCATGAAGAGAAAATAGGTATTATGAACAGGTGGTAATAACATGGGTATTCATAAAATGGATGTTAAAGTCTAGTCACTGCCATGCTTAAAAATGATCATTAGATCATGACCACAAGTAATGCCCTGTTGTTCTGAGTCATATATTAACAAAGCATCAGCTTTGCTTTGGAATTTTGGAGATTATTATTTTTTTTCCCAGATGGCAGTGCTTTGGGAGCAGGACTCTATTGGTTTTAGAGTGTACAGCACCAGTCCAGTGCAAGCCTCTGGGTAGGCATTTTAGTCAATTAGTCAACTAGTGGGTGCCTTGGAAGTGCAGATAGAAAGAGGTTCACCCTAGTCACCTCCTGCCTCCTCCAGGCATTTTTCCCCTCTGCAGGTTTTCTTCCCCTCTGCTGTGTGTGCTTATACACTTATTTAGCTCTCTGATATCCCATCCGTGTTTTCCTTCTATTTAAACAGCATCATGTGAAAGTCTTGTTTAGGAAGGGGGTCACAGAGAGAGGTGGATATGACTGAGGAGGCAGTAAGGGTCCAGGAATGAGGAGCTTTCCTAAAGCCATACAACCACTACGTGCTCCTGAGCAGAAGGCAAACTGCCTCCATGCACAGTGCCAGAAGAAGCAAAGCTCCTTTTTCAGTGTGGATCCCATGTCTGTGTTCAGCAGGTGACCTCTCTCTGCAGCTACAGTGCTGGCCAATGTCCAAGCAGCTTAATGTACACCTCATGTGTACAGCTCATCCACACCACAGCCGTCCTTGTCGAGGATTAGTTGCTACTTCATCTCACCAACATCACTGATGGACAATGTTTTAGGAAAACCTGAAGTGCTCCTGTGAAATGGGAAGGAAGTTCCCATGGCTATTTTTCACCTTCTCTGACCCCTTCATGTAACTGTATGTAACTACTTCAGAGAACTTTGTTATTAACTTTCAATGCTATTCAGTGTCTTCTGCTTTTCCTTGTTTCATGTGTGAGATTAATTTTATATTTAATTACCTAATTATTATTCACCTTCTAAACCTTTGGGCAATCATGTTTCATTTTATTAATCTCCCTCCAAGACTACTCTCCTGCCTGCAGCCTGGAGTTTGAGTTTCACAGTGATTCCACCCTAAATAAGCCAGTTCTTTACACTCACACTGAAGCCATTTTTTGTTCCTATCATGTTCTGCTCCATTTTGACAAAGTCAGTGCACTTCTTTGAACGCTCAACTTTCTTGAGGCTTTTTGTCTTTAGCACTGTCCCTTGAATTTCTTAGAATATGTTTTATGGAGGAGGAGATGACTTTGTTTTTGTTGTTGTTTTGGGTTTCTGAGTGAGTACTGGATATGCTAAAGAATTTCTAGCAATTGACTATACTGGCTGAGCAGGGACACCAAGGCAAGAATCTTTTCCTGCCTAACTTTGGGCTCCCATGAATATTTCTCTCATTAGTCATGAAGGCATTACCTTGATAACTAGGGTGGTGGTGATGCTTAATTTCACAAATAATTATTAATCAGCCACTCATTCTCGAGAAGAACAGCACGTTACATCCTCAAGGTGACTTGTCTCCTGGTGAGAGTCCTCAATGAAAGGGGTCTCCTGGTGGTACATTTGCAGCCCAGTCCTCCATAATGTTCTCCTTTGAGTAACTTGATGGGGTTTCTCACACAAGTCCCACAGAAAATTGAGAGGCTTGCAATGAGTCTAGAAATAAAAAAATGTTTTGCAATTTCAGATGGTGAGTTTGCAGGTAGAATGGGATTTGGTCTCAGGATTTTTGTGAGAACTGTGTTGCTAAGTATTAGCCCCAAACATCAGCAAAAATACCAGAGTTTCTAAGTGCAGCAGAAATAGCCCTGCCCAATCAAGGGAAAAAAGGACAATCAGAAATGCAACTGTTTCCTAAAAATGGCATCGTGAAACCACAGCATCAAAGAAAAGTCCTTTGGCAGCTTTAAATTATACTGAGTGCTGAAATGGCTGTTCCTCGCTGACAGCGATACTGATTTAGAAACATAAGCACATTGTAAACCACTAGATTTTGACTATGGAATCAGTCAGCTGTATCCTAATGGCATTTTGTCCTTTATTCTTCAAATCAACTAGCATTCACATATGTGCCCTGAGGAGGCAGCAAGCAATTTCAGACTTCTAAGTTTCTGCAGATTTTCCACTCAGATATTTATCGCAGGGGATGAGGGGTCATACTTTAAGAAGTTCACACTGGAAATGTTAGATTTAATACACACATGGCAGATAATAGCACAAGTACTAGCTTTGGGAAGACTTAGGTACCTCACATTGGAGAGAGTGGGTCTTGTGGGTCAGAACAGCAGATTATTTTCTTGTGAATCAATCCACCTAAATTAGTAACAAAAATCTTGCAACTCCTAGTTCTGTATTTTTCAGGGTTACTCCCAGATGTTCAACATGAGAAGTCACAGTGAGGATTTGGCTACCAGGACACAGAGTCTGACGGACTCTGAAAAGCAAAATAAGCTAGAGGACATGGTGAAGTCTGAGGGAAGGGGCAAGGGTTATGCCAATCAGTGACTTCATGCATTTGCTGAGGTAGACTGAAATCAGTCTGACAAACCCATGAGCCTATTACTCGGTGTTGAAACTCGTATTCTTGTTAGTCTTCTCACCTCCCTCCTGATCTGAAACTTTTTCAGACAGTTTTTCAGTACCTAAGGCACCAGCACAGGCTGGGGGCTGACCTGCTGGAAAGCAGGGCTCCCCATTCAGCAGTGTTTGAGGTTTACCACCTATCAGCTGGAACAAGGAAATTAAATTTGAAGAAAATTAAAATATTGAAGATATTCCTGAAATAAATGTTTTTCAGTTGACTAGAAATATGTTTAGTTATTTAGTATCAAATAATTGGTATTAAAGTAATTGGTTTCAATAGGTTTAAAATGTGGCTTTTTAAGTATAAATCAACTGTGCTGTATAAGCAAGTCATTTTAAGTGGAAAACGAGAATTTTTCCCTTGAAAAAGGGTCAATACATTACATTATGATATTTTTCCATTTTCTTAGGTTACAGGATTCTCGGGAACGATTTAGATTTCGGTAAATGTACATTTTGCTATGAAAAAAATCTTAGTCAAGAATTTGCTAGTCACATCCTGAGACAATTATACAACCACAAAATTAAAACATGACGCATTACCGTTTTATTAAAGAAATTAAAACTCAGAGGCAAACAGAGAGTACCATATTACAATGTAGGAATATTAGCATTAGAAGGCAGTGTGGGACCCTTTACAGCATACTGATGAAGATCAGCATGTGCTAATCATTCACTAGATACACAGAGAGGAAACGTGGGCTTATGTTCAAGGTTGTATAACCTGTCAGATGCAAGATTCAGTCTTACCTTAGAAAAGATTTTGTGGCTAATTAAGATGCAGTGCAGGGGCTTAGCAAGTGAAGAGGAGTGGTGTACTGGAAGAGGAGAATGTACGAGATAAAATGCCACAGCTTCCTGTGAACCCTGACTGATGGGATCAGATTTGTAATTTTGAGAACAGATATCAAGGGTGCATAGCTGTCAATAAAATTATCATCTGGATGTTTTATAAACTATAATGATGCTATTTTCAGGGTGATTGCTCAGGAAGGAATCACATCCATTTGATAATAATGTATGCTATTGCCCTTTACTATATACACATTGTATTTTACTATATTTTCACACTTACATGCAAGCATTGAAGCTACACGTATTTGAAATTATTACTGGCTTAAAGGAAGAAAATATTTGCAATAAGATTTTAATTATTTCAAAATAAGAATGTAGCTGAAATGAAAGTCTTAGAAGTTATTGTAATGGAAAGAGGAGTCCTTCTCATATGAACTGATATGGATTATAAAAATTCAATCTTCTTCCTTCTTGAACAGCTGCCTTCAAATTTAATCTGCAATTTAATTCACTTGCTGCAAAAGTTTAGTTCAGCTGCTGAGGTATTTCAGTACATGGCAACAAAAACCTAAAAATAAGAATTCCATTTATTAATACAAATTTGGCAAAAAGCTATCTGGACAATTGGTGTAATTGCTCTATGACACCTTTGTTTTTTTAATTTTGTTTGCAATACAGCATGGTGTGAAAAGCAACAGTCCATTCTGTTTCGCTTTTCTTTATTTATCTTCCCTCCTCACCAAAACCTTTCATCCTCAGATGAAAGTGAGATGCAGGATAGAAGCAGTTCTTTCCCTTCAAAATTTCAGAGAATAATTTTATGGTTAATTTCCTGCCACTAAAAGATTTGATACAAAGTAAAATTCTGTCCAAAAGTGCTGGGAAAATGCTTTTCCCATCCGATCAGTTTTAACTGAGAGGTCCCTATCACAGCACAAGGTTGCTTCTTTCATAACAT
Organism: Acrocephalus scirpaceus scirpaceus; assembly: GCA_910950805.1. NCBI lineage: Eukaryota > Metazoa > Chordata > Aves > Passeriformes > Sylviidae > Acrocephalus > Acrocephalus scirpaceus. The sequence continues at coordinate 129,289,207 of OU383773.1, forward strand.
CTCTTTGGTACTTTCTAATATTTTTTATGGCTTTTCCAATTCATTGGTTGTTAATCTTTTTTCTTCATTTTCTTGTTCCATTCTTCCTTTGTTATTTTATGTCTTTTGGCTTAGAAAATGTAAACATAGTTGACATTTTGTAAACAGTACATATAAGATGAATGGTACCAGTGAATTTTTGTTAAATACACCCTTTACCTTTTGTTTCCTAGTTCATGGAATACAGCTGTCTCTGAATGTACAGGTAAATACCATTAGCACGTCCAGAAGCTATCATGTACATCAGGAAAAATGACATTCTTTCCTGTGTTCTCCTTTTCTGAGTATTAGTGTTATTTATTCCATTGTTGGAATTGTTGCATTGACGAGCCAGGAGGCTGTAACACTCAAATGTAAGCTTTTTCTAGTAGAGGCAAGTAACCCATCTTCCAATCAATGTTTTACTATCTTCAGTATTTCACTTAGTTGAGAAACTTTGTGACATTAACAGCACAGTTATTTGACAATAACAGTGACGTTAACAAATTTGGCAGTTAATTTGACACTTTAGTACAAACATGATGATACAGTTTTCTGGTTCTGATTAGGACAATGAAGCCTAAACAACTGAATTACGGCGGAAATTATTGCCACGGTCAAGCAAGCGGTGCTCTCACCAGCACAGAAATCTGTAATATTGCAGTATCACTGTATTCTTGGCTCCTAAAGTGATACGTGTAACACGGAAGAAGATATCCACATAAACAACATCAACAAAAAATCTAAAATGGTACTAACAATGAATGAAACTGATTAAGAGGCTCCATAGCTTATTTGAAAGATTATAAGAGCAGAATCATCTTTTGAAGTAACCTTGCTTTCTTTTCTGTTGCAATACCTCATTCTCCACATATACTTCTGCAGTTACCTCTGGCTCTGCATCTCTTCACTGACACCACACTGTCTGGCTGGACCAGCTGCTGGAAGCAGTTGAACCCATTTGGCAAGTTCCAGCAGACACCAAGATTATTCACTCCAGAGGAGACATACAGCATATTTGACCTCCAGAGTCCATAGGATTTAAGAGGCTGGGTCTGCCTCTCAGAAATATATTGCATACACAAAGAGGATTTAACAGGAAAGACCCTGAGGAATGCAAAGTTTGATGCAAGCAACAGGAACAATGGAGCAAAGAGGCTGGCAGATTTTCTGTGTCTTCCAAAATTGAGAAAACACATTTAGGATACAGATGGTGAATAAATGAAATTCTCCCAAGAGACAACTCCTGCAGTTTCCTTGAAACTAAATCAAGGAAAATTTTTCTCATTAATTCTTATTAGTGGCTGGTTACAGACAGTGTGATTGAACAGGAAAATGTTAATGGTTACAATGGCAGGCTGTGCACTAAACATAATTGAAAGTTGATGCTGCTTAGAAAACTGGTTCATGCACTTAAAATCAACATTAAAGTTATTGCATTTTTAAATCAGTTGCTAATTCCTTCTCATAGCCCAAAGTTCTTTTACATCTTAACAGAATAATTCTAATCAAAAGCATACTGTTTTCTTTTGATTATGAAAAGCATTCCTTGTCTACTAACTTGAATTTGTGTCATTATTTCTACTTGAATAATATGGATGTCCTTTTAGTTGTGTGTCCATCAGCTCCTGTATATTTTTTTTAATATTTTGAACCTGCTGGCCATTTTCAACCAGCTGTGGCAGCAGGATAATCTTTTTCATAAAGGTTTTGTGAAAATAAGTATTATTTACACTTTGAAAGTCACGTAATGTTTGTGGCTTATGTGCAGTCCCTGGCCAGGCATCAAAGCACCACTTGGGACAGGCAGGAGTGGGCACCACCACTTTTTGAGTTCAGCAATAAAGCAAGAAGAAGAATCTGGACTGTCATGAAGGGAATAGAGAAATTGGGAAGGAGAGGAAGTAAGCGGAAAGAGTGTGTGCTATGACTTAGGACAGACACATACAAATAAAAGACTTTGTTCTATTATATCCACAGTAAATAGAATTGTTCAGTTTTCTCTGGATGGAGTATTAAAAACAAATTTCAAAATGTAAAATAGCATACGTAAGAAAATAATTTCTGAATATCTACAACACATCCACAATTCATCTTCCCAGTTATTGTCCTTTTCTTCTATTGTCTCTTCCAAAGCCACTTTCAGTATAGATTATTGTCACTGAATTAGATTTTCCAAAAGTAGAGCAAAGTGTAGTATAAGTATATAATATCTAACAGCAAATAAGACCAAAAAGAATTTGGATTCAGGGGCTTCTTGGTCAAACAGCAAAATTAATCAGGAAACACAAGGAGACTTTATAGAATTCTCCAGCAATTTCAGAGACAGTGCTTTGTGCAACTATTTTCCACTTTTAAAATAAACAGCATCATGATAATAACAAATATTTACTCAGATTTCATAATGTAAATTCAAGAAACTCAACTCTTCCTGACTGGCTTCAACAATGGTTGGTGCTCCACTGCACCAAGATCTCCACGTCTGTTGAGCACGGAGCATAAAGAGCAGCAATGGTCATCAGCTCCCAAAGGCTTCTTCCTTGTGCAGCTGACTAGAGACCAACAATAGAACTAGAGCCCCATGGTCACAGCTGCATTCAGGAAGTTTTCTCTTGTCCTCAACCCCTTATATTCAAGGACAGGATCTGAAGATATATTTCAGGCGCCTTTCTCTTTTTTCAAGCATGAAATGATGATAGTTGCACCTAGGCACACTGGAGCACTGCACATTCTGTGCTTTAAATAATTCATTCTGAAACAGCTGTTGTCTTCAATGCAGAGTTAAGGCTATGAACCAACTCCTTTTTGGCATTGTGATATGAATCAAACAGTATTAAAGAATTAACTGCTTGTTGGAGAGTTGTGGGTTTCATATTATTGTGATTTGTTTCCTTTTCTCAGAATATACAACTGATTACATTTTAATTGCATGCCTGCATTATTTTTGGATTTTTTTTTTTTGCTTTGTCAGTCACATTCTCTTGGTCTACCAGCAGAGTGTGCTGACTCACAAGAACAGCATTTTTCAAGTAAAGGTTAGGCTGAGAGGAGATTTGAAATAGAAAAATAATTAGTCTAGTAAAAGGGAGAAAAAAGCGCTTCTCTTTAGGGTCAGATTTTTTACCTCTGATAGTCTGATAAATTTTTTTTTTAGTCACCCAAATTGACTGGGTGATGATGAAACTCAGAATAAATATGCTAACTTTTAAATTTGAGTTTAAATTTCAGGATAAATGAAAAATAAATAAGCTTTAGATTGAATGAAACTCTCTCCAAATGTTTCTCAGGTTTTGTTTCCTCAAAGTATTTTGTTCCAAAGGCTTTAATTTTTTCTCCATAACTGTTCAGAAATCCTCTGCTTGTTTAGAATTGTTTCTTTATTTCATGATGTGATGATATATGACTACAGTGCAAATATAAACCATTAATCACTTTGTTATTTAATACTAACTGGAATTAGTTACTTCCTGCTTTTAGATAACCACCCTTAGACTAAACGTCACTGTAGATTCCCCAGGACTCCGTGTGGTAGGGCAGATCTTCAGAGCTGTAGAATGCAGCTGGCCTTGCTGTGTGACATTTGGGAGTCTGGGCAAAAGCTGGTTAGGGACATGTTGTCACTTCAGAGATAAAACTTATTTTAGAAATACATAAGCAGAACTGGATGCAGGGACAACTTCTGGTTGCAACAGCAGCTGGGTAGAAAACATATCTCCCTGCACTTAAAGATAAGGGTTTTTTTCTGCTTTATGGTGGTCCCTGTGGCACAGTTCAAAATTTTCAAGTCTTTTCTAAGTTTCAGGCTTACTAAATGTGCATATGTGCTTGTGTTGTTTTCTGGAACAAAATAAAATGAGCATAGCATTTTATCTCAGCTCTTTCTACCTGACTAAGTCTGGAATCCTCTTGGTCCTGAATTATAAGTTGTGGGCTGTCTTCCTAAGAAGCTTTAAGCTTAACCACCAAATCTTCCTCCTCTACTGCTTCTAGGCAACAGCTTAGTCCAAAGGAAAATCAGTGCAGTTATAGCCCACAAGATGCACACCCACATGAATATGAGAGGTTGCTTGAGGGTTTTCAAAATATCGAAAAGAAAGCTAAGTGACTTGAGAAAGAATTTAAATTGCATATTATTTCAGCTTTTTGACATTTTCAAGTAATTTTCTATTCCTAAACTTCTGAATACTGACTGTGAATAATATGTTTCAGAATACTATCCCAAGATAAATTTATAAACTCTTAGATATCTGAAGATTCAGTTGAAGTGTCAAAGATGCCTTATGCACTGATCTTTATACAAATGATCTTCTTTAGGCCTCAGGTTGTCACAAGAAAAGCAGTCCCAGATGTTTGTACTTGACATCTGCTGACATGGGCCAAGAATTATTCCATCTGACTGGGGAACAGTGACAACCCGTCCTCTTTTATCGTCATAGAATCACAGAATCATGAAATCTCCTGAGTTGGAAGGGAGCTGCAAGGATCATCGAGGTCCAGCTGCAGGCCTTGCATGAGACCACCTTAAGAATCACACCATGAGTTATTGTAAGTCACATTCACACTGTGTATTATACAGGGGGAAAATGTGAGGGTTTATCTTCTAAAGAAGCTTGCATTTAAGCTTAAAAGCCTTAAATTGAGGCCCTTTGCTTGACCATAGATTGACCCTAGACCAGACACTGGGTCAATCCAGCTTGTGTTTAGGTACTTTATACAGAATGACTGCAGTAATGTAAAAATGGTCAACCGTATTCTACCTGAAGATTGTTTCTGCCACATTCTGGGCTGATATTGTTGTGACCTTTTCCTGATCCTCTACTAGACACTGAAAACAAGTCAGATTGGGTGGGGTTCAGGGCCACCTGGCCTAGCCTAAAATGCCCCTTCTCATTGCAGGGGGGTTGGACTAGGTGACCTCTAAAGGTCACCAACCCAAATTATTCTATGATTCTATACTAAACACATTTTCCCTCAGGCAATATTCATTCCTGAGTGTCAGTAGAACACTTTGGAAGTTTTCAAATGGCTATGGAAGTAGGCAGAACTGAATTAGTAACCAGATGTTCCCTTAAGGTTTGCAAAGCATAAAATGCTAAGGAACACCAAGAAGGGATTGCTCACTAGATGCAATCTCACTGCAACTGGTGATATAAAAACATTACTAGTTTAGCCTGTGGCCCTCTAATTCAAGAATCTGCTGGAGAGCAGGAGAATGACTACACGACACAGCTGGTCTCCACCCTGACTTATGTATCAGATATATTGATTGGTTGATACATCACCATTGCTTGAATTTCTGTGTTTGAAAGCTGATACCTGACAAAAAGACAGCTAAGGGTCATACACAAAACATGAAGAAATCCATACAGAACACATGCCTGGATATGTTCCAAACTTACCTTGGGACATCCAGTCCTGGGTGGACTGGAATAAGCTTTAGAGATGCATCTTTTTCTCTGTCAGCTATAGAGGTGGAAGTGTTATATTTAAGTATCCTGACTAAACACATAAAGTTGTGAGGGCTGAACCAAGGCAGAATCTAGGTAGTCTTCCTTTTTGCTATGTAAAAGATTCACTGGCTCTACTGCACAGGGCTTGGCTGGACAATATAGTCATAACTCGATCTCAAACCAAAAAACCCCAAAGATTTATGTGTTCATACGTCTGCATATTTTTTTCTAGTTTTCAGGCTAAATCCAAAAGCAACACTCAGCATCTTTAGTGTTATGTTATTCACAGTTGAAAAGGTAGATTTTTATTAGGAGTGTCACACAATATAGAATCTGTCAGCACCCCAAGGCCACCAACAGGCCTTAATTGCCTTGACCAGCCTCATCGGCAATATCCTACCACACTCTGCCTGCTGCTCCAAGAGCTTCTTTTAGGTTCACCTTGAGCCCTTAGATCAGGTTATCTAGGGCCCTGTCAATCCAAGTATTTTATATTTTTGATGAGGGAAATTTCACAACTTCTCTGGGCAGCCTTTTGTAATGTTAAATTGCTCTCATGATGAAGAATTTTTTCTTATATCTCACAACAAAGAAGAGTAGAATGGTAGAGCAGTAGAAACCAAACTCTTAAAATAAATTAAACTTTTTCAGCAGTGAACATTTGTTTATTACTTGATGTTTTCCAATGGGTGCACCCGTTTAGTTTATGTGCTGAACCAGATGCACAAGTGATAAGATCCTGACTTACACTGTATCAATGCTTTCTAATTTTCTGCTTTGCTCTCTGCAACTGGAGCCTCCATTTCCTTCAGCAAAGATAATGATTGGCTCAAGGTGTGCCTAAACTTCTGGGGAGGAAACCATCAACAAAAACAACTACATTTTTTTAGGAAAACACTAAAGAAAGCCATCAGGCTACTGCCACTGCTGCTATAACACAACATACTTATCAACTTATGGAGGTCAAATCAAAGCACAGATCAGTCTTTCCATCCTGGTTTTTGGTTGTAAAACCTCCCCTTGAAAAACACTCAATTTTCAGACCTGGGAACATGTCAAAACCTTTGCAAAGGTTTTGCTCTACTGACACTCAAAAACAGCAAAACATTGCTGTTGCTGAGGTGACTGAAAATGTATTTGTATTCACCAATTTTTTTGCAATTGTTCTCTTCCTTATTTATTTTTCTATTATCTTTTATTTTTATTTTAGATGAGTACTAACATCACACAGAAAAGCCATCACTTCTGACAATAAGCTATTTGTGTTGCACTGTGCTGTTTTTACGTGCTTAGATAAAAAAAAATATAATTAGCCAGACCTTACTTTTAGACATGTTTCCTAGTAGGCTAGGGTGAAAATATCCCATTAACATGGCCTGATTCAGATGGCATCAGGTGATGCAGAAAATGATCTCATGGCATCTTACTTGCCCATATCTCAACCTATATAAGCAATGAACAGTTCAAAAAAAGAGAAAGCATTCATTGATGACTCTCATTTGCCTTCATCCATGGAATTCTAGTTTTATTTTGTTCATCATAGTTCTTTAGGTCTCCTTGGTAGTTAAGCAGATTACTTAAAGAAAACTCTGTATTAAAAACAATAATGTTTAAAATATTTGCTTAGAGTCACTGACTATAAGAGGACTGATGAGCCATTTTATCTTTTCAGATCAAGTGGTAATAGAATAAAGAGTGTGTTCAAAAACCAGAGCTTTCCTATAGTCACCCTATAAGCGAGACAAGTAGAAATACAGGAACTGAAAGTAATTCAAATCATCCTCTCAATTTTGAATTATATCACAGAGGAGGAATCAGTACAGTCACAGTTCAGCTGGAGAGCTGGGAAATAAATGTAAATTGTTAAAAATACGTATTTGATTATTCTCAGTCTATCTCCTTTCTCCCAAAGAGAAAGTTTTGTGCAAAATTTTCAGTAAGCCTGTCCATTTCCACTCACAGGGAAGAGCTCAGCTAAATTCTTCATTTCAGTCCCTTCCATTTTACTCTTCTCAGTCTACTGGGTCAATTATATGGTTTTCTGTCCTGAAAGAATTTTACTCTCCTCTTCTTTAGCCCAAATTTCCACTTTTTTCTTGACTTAGTGTTGTTGTACCCAAGACTGTTGCGGTGTGCTTTGTATTTTCATGTTTTGTTTTTACCTGTTTTTATTATGTAAGTTCTGTAATGGTTTAATCCAAGTTCCCCGTGTACTTCTCCCCATCTGGTACTATCTCCCACCTGGGAAATTCCTTTTGTTCCCCTCTGTTGCAATCTATTGTCAATCATCTGTTGCTCTCCTCCCAGTGCCTGCCCCCCTCCGGGAGGCCTCTCCCCCCCATTCCAGAGACTTCGGAGAGACTCGGTCCCAGATTGGAGCAGGCTGGGAAGTTCCCCACCCCTCATCTTCCGGTGGTTGTCTGTGTGCCATCCCCATTCCCCTGATTGGGTTTCCCTCTTGTATCCGCCCCTTTTCCCAGTCCCTTATAATCACTAACCCCGCCCCCAGCTCACTCTCGTCGTCTCTCTTCATCTCTCTCCTCTCTCTCTCTCTCTCTCTCTCTCTCTCCTGGGACGCGTGAGTGCCTGCACCATGGGGTGCATGTGACAATAAACTCTATCTTGCCACAAGGCTCCTTCTGAATCCTTCGTCGAGCCTCACTAACAGCTCTCGTGCAGCTTCTGAACTACTAAGGAGGTAGTGGCCGGTCTGCTGGCCACTGCCTAACCAGACTTGAAACAATTCCCAGCCAGGGCAGCCGGGATTAGCTGGAAGACCATCTCCAGGGGGCACAGGGAATTATTTCACAAGACCATTCATATCGCATGTAATTTCAATTTTTTTCATATGCTCATCAAAATTTCTTCCATTTATACAGCACTTTTATGAGACAGTTTCTCATAAGAGTTCTCCAAGCCCACTCTGAATCTTTGAAAGTATTGGAAGGGCAATATGAAAAAAATTCAGCACTTTTGAAAGCATAAGTGAAATATTACCAACATTCTGACTCTTCTAGCCTGGGTGGCTGAAAGATTTGTCACAATCACTCAATGTCCTTTGGCAGAAATCCCAAAGAACAGCATCCCAATATAAAGTCCTGTGGCTTTTGTGGGAAAGAATCAGTGAAAAAAAGAAACAGGAATGTTGACATCAGTGCCATAAACTTACAGCAGTAATGTGCACATGCTGAACACTGGAAATGCCAGCCCTTGACTTCTAAAATCAGAGCTTGCTAACAATGCACTGAGGGGAAGTTACAGACGGCTCCCCTTCCAAAGCAAAGATAGAGTTGGGAGCACTCCTCTGAGAAAGTTCATCTGTGAGGCTTCTGCTGTATTCTTAAGGGGTGAATTGCTTATCTTTTGTAAGTAACAGATTCTCTCAAGTGGCAGAGATTAAAAATATAATATTCTCCCAGGGGAAATAGGCAGGCAGCCCAGCAATATTTACCCACCTGAAAAGGCCCAAGGTCTCTCCTCTGTACCACCTTAGTTAGGAACAGGGTCCTTACGCAACTTTTGTTCCCTGAAGTGCCCAAATTAGCTCAAGGTCCAGATTTTCTACAAAAACTGCAACCTCACAAAAGCTAAAAATCTATTAATTGTTTGGCCAGTAATAATTTTAATATATATGCAGTGTTTATCAACATATTTCCCCAAAATGCTGATGCTATGAGTTCCACATAATATTAGAATTTTTATTTAAAAAAGAAATCTCAATAGTATTTGCTATCCTATATAAAGGCTTTTTTTTCCAGAAAAAATAATTTCTTTGGACATGTGACTGAATTCTAAAGGGGAGAGAGAGAAGACAGTCCTAGGAAATGAGTTATATCCATAAATGAATCATTAGAGCATTAAGAACAGCATAAGAATGATGCATCACTTTCATGAATGCTCTTGTGGATTTTGTAGGCCATCATTTCTCCTAACCTTAACTAATTCTCTTTCTCTGAATTCAAAACAGGACTAAAGCCTTTTCTGTCTCAATTTCTCTGCTCAGTAAACAGGAAAAACTCAAGACATGATGCAGGCTGCTGTTCTGGGATGTTGTCTTGCCAGGGTTCAGCTTAGCTGAGGAATGAAATAGCCCATGTGCGTAACACTGCAGACCTTTGGTTGACTTTAATTGACAGATAAGTATTAATTCTCCTGGGAGAAAACATTCCCAGTATCATCTGTGCCGTAGGCTGGTGCTATAAATGGACTCTTTCCTCACTTGTCCTTTCTACTTTGCTAGGAAGTGGCAAACTCCTAAAAAAATTGAGGGTGGGAACTGTAGGACTGGTAAGTGGGAGCCAATGACAAACTAGGCAGCCCTATAGCTGATAACTTATGTCCTGCCATTGTACCTGTGCTGGTTTTGGCAGGGATACAGTTAATTTTCTCTACCCTAGTTGCTGTGTGGCTGTTTTGTATTTGTGCTGGAAACAGTGTTGATAACCTAGCAGTGTTTTAGCTATTGCTGAGCAGTGCTTGCACAGTATCAAGGTCTGTTCTGTTTCTCACACTGCCACACAAGCAAGTGGGATGGGAGAGAGCACGGCCAGGAAAACTGACTCAAATTGACCCAAGAGATACCCCAGACCATATGGCAATCTCAACATATGAAGCTGTGGAAGGAGGGGAACATTTGGAGTGGTGGCATTTATGTTCTAAAAGTCACTGTAATACATGCTGGAGCTCTGATGTTGTGGACATAGCTGATTCTCTGCCTGACCATGGAAAGTAGTGAATAATTCTTTTTTCTTGCTTTGTTTGCATGCACAGCTTTTGCTTTACCTATTAAAATGTCTTAATCCCAGACAGGAGTTTTCTCTCTTTCACCCTTATGATTCTGTACCCCACACAACTTGGGGAGGAGTGAGCTAGCGGATCTTCTGTGGGGCTGAGTTGCCAACTGGACTTAAACCATGATAGTACCTCAAAGCCATCAGCGAAGTGATGGCCCAGTTTTTCTGCATGTCAATACCAAATGGCAGTCCCTTGGTATGAAGAGTTTGCAATCAAAAGAGATAAAGATAGAATAAATTTTACTGTTTTCTGCATTTTGCCAGAAATGAGTATGTTTCCTGAGAATGGCACACAGATGATTTGTAGCCTGTATTTGTAGCTAAAATCACCTAAATCTGCATCTTCCAGCAAATGCAAGCTACATCTTTGCCCCAGTGACAGGTGCCAGTTGTGTCACCACAATATGGGAGAAAAAAGAGGCTTTGTCAGATGAAATCCCGTGAACATAGATTTTTCTAGATCAGGTGTCAGAACTAAGATACCAGTGCTGCAAATAATTCAGAAATGTGTCCACAGTTTATCACATATTTGAGAAATAGATGAGGGTTTATATTTTCTTTATAAGTCTCTATTACATAATCACTTCCAGCTTAGAATGCTCCTGGCAGATTTCTTTCCAGTATCCTGTCAAGCAGCCAAACCCATAATTATTTATCAATAAATGGCAACATTTTCTGGACCATATATTTTCCTGTTTAAATGTCTCCCTGAATCCACATGCTTCATCCAGTTACATAAGCTCTTTCATGTCTTCACAAAACAATTTATGCATTACTTCCCTTGTTTTCTTGAGAGTCTCCTTGTTTTGCAGTAATTATCAAGGCTAAATCATGATAGCTTGTTTTGGAGATTTATATATTTATTTTCCTCTTTAATGGTTATATATGACAACAAATTGCCAATTTATTGTAGTGGAAATGGGATTATATAAATATTTCTGCCTCCTCCCTGGAAGCTTTATTCCAGTTACTTTGCAATAATAAACTCTCCTAATAGGAAGCTGGCAGAAATATTACAATTTATTAGCAGTGGAAAGACATGACCTTCAGATGGCACATTCAGACATTTCACAGTATTCTTCCAAATAAAAATACTGAGCATTGAATGGAAAACTGCAATGCTCAGATCCCTGGAAACTACTAAAAACTACTGCGACCATTTCCAGGCTTTTTTTTCCACATCTTAAGATAATGCAAACTTAATTAATATCCTTCTTAAGGGTAAGAGTTTTATTCTCAAGATATCCTTATATGCTAATTTGAATTGAACAGAACATTTATTCACCTTTAGGAGAATCTTACTCTGTAAGCATTTCCAAGAATGTCTGTAATTACTTGCTCCAAAAGCACCATTTAAAATGGATAAAGGTAAAAGGACTGGAACTTCATTAGAAAGGTTTGAATTTCCTAAAGGTGGCTGACAGTCTTTCAGTCTTTAATAGGTTTTCATGTCATTGGGTTGTCTAACCAGGTTAGACTTTATACAGAAGTCATGTCATTCATAAAGTAAAAAATTCAAGCTATTTTTCTCTAACAATATTTCTTCAGATAGTATTTCTGCAGCACAATATGAGATGATATTTTGTATGCTGAGTTTCAATTAATTATATCAACATCTTTTAAAAATTATTACACATTTCTAGAGATCAGCTCTCATATTACTGTTCAGAAAACTTTTTTGGGGGTGAGAAATTGTATTGTTTGTTTCAGGTATTGTTTGCTCCCCAAGTCCTGTCTGAATATTCATTACATGCTTTAAATCAGATGAATTAATTTGGTTTTCTTACACAATTTGTTCTTTTTTAGTGCTGCCAGAAAACACTTGATCTGCAGTTGGCATTATGTTCAGAATGGGTATTTAATTTGAATTAGGCTGAGCAGCAAGTGACACTCTTTTTCCCTTAACTGCAGTAAAACAGCAAAGTAGTGTTCTTATGTCCATGTTAGGGCATAACTGTGAAAATACTAAATGTAGGTATTAATGATATCATTATATAGAACAGAATTATGAAAAACACATAAGGCAATTTTCAGCACACAAGTCTATCTTCTGAATGCCTTTTTAGTGCTGGATAAGCAAAGCTGTAGTTGGAAATCTAGGGAATCTAGTAATCTTGTGGTCAACTATAAAGATACCCTTCCTGTTATTTTCCCAATCAGAAAGCAGTTAGCTGATGAAAAAGCATTTAGCCTCTTGTTTGCCTTGACTGTGGACTCTTTGTCATTCAATCGTGCATGAATTGTGTGGCTTCAGCACCAACCAGCTGTGTAATTTCTGAAGTGTCATTGCTGTCATGCTTTAGAGACACTGTACTTCCCTAAGATCTGAGCATATCTGAGCACATGAATAGTGGTGGCCAGTGTGCCCTGTGCACTCTATAGCACCTGGACAGCTTTGCTGTGACACCCCTGCATCCTGCGAGGAGTGGAGTTGTGAATCAGCACTGGATTTCTCAGAGCAAAACCCAGATCACCAATGCCCAGGCTGCTTGTAGAACTAAAAGCAAGGACCTTCTGGTGTGACTCAGCACAAGCTGGCCGAAGACTAAAAGTCAGTCTTTTCTCTGTAAGTTTTAAGAACACAAGGCTCCTTCCTAGCAAAATATTTGGCACCTTCTTTGGTAAGGAAAGAAAATGCCAGACGGATTCGCTGTGGTAAATATCAGAGCATAAAAGCAAAATGTTGCTCCAGGCACTGGGCAATGTTCCCATTGCTCTCTGTATGATTTGGAGGGAAGGATGCATGACAAAGGCTGTATAAAGATATTTTTATCTTTTATGATGGATGGATACTGGTGGTACTTTGGTCTCTGGGATAAATTAGAATACTTTGACAGAAATGTTTCAAAAAGATAAGGCTTACCTGCTATATTCAGCTGTTTCTTTCTGTATGATAGTGCATGAAAATTTACTGATTTTTTCCATACCTCAGGTGAAATAAAACACCTTCAGTAAGTAAATTAAGTTTAGATATATAGGGCTGGCTTGTGCTGTCTTTATGGAAAATACACAATTCTCACAAAGTCAGAGGAGTAACTTTAGGGAAAGAACCTCAAAGAACAAAGCCAGGTACCAAAGAAGAAGACGATTTGTCAAAACACTACTGGGCATATTTGAAACTGTTGCCAGGAGGCAATTAGCATGGTTGTTATTGAAGCAAGCAGATAGGCTTGACCTAGAGTAACAATACTTTTGAATGTGATAACTAATTTGTCAAAAAACCCCCGAGATATTCCAAGTTTCCTGTTTAAATATAACCTTACTTTTCGCTCTTAAAGATTTCTGAGGTTTTCAGAATTTTGTCCAACTTCCTTGAATGCATGAATTACCCTAAGAATAAGTTTGAAATGAAATGATTAAATGAAGAAGAGAGAGCAAGTACATATTTTAGTTATTAAATATTCACTTACTTCTATTTAGAATTCATATTTTTACAGGGTTTTTTTCTATGAGATTTAAGACTCTCCAGCAGAATTCCAGCTTTTGCTACTTATGAACTTTTCAAAAAAATCCTTGACTTCAAAGGTGTTGGTATTTACTTATTTTCTATAGAAAAAATACCTATATTTTCTCTTAGTGTAATCACAGAATGTTGATTGCTATTTTATATAGAATTTTTATACTATATGTTTAGATTTAAACTGAAGAATATTGCTGTGATCTTACTAGTATCTACATGGAACTGACATGCCTTTTAAGGTTGTACTGTCCAAATAACTTTCTAAGTATTGTGACCTATTTTCCAGTCTTCACTGCAATATGTTGCTTGATGACTTGAATTGTATAAAAGTGGAAAAAAAATCTTTTGAATCTTTTAAATCATTTTGCACATCTGATGAAAATGAACCATGCTCTGAGCATAATTTTCTTTTAATTGTAAAAAAAATCAGATTATGTATATCAAATTAGTCCTCTGAAGAAATAATATTCATTGGCATGCCATATACAGAAATCTGATAAAATATCATCATCCTGAAAGCAACATGAATGCTTATGTAATACACTGGTAACTAGCACAGTGCCTATCTTGAATTTGTGAGCTGGCATTTGATTTTAAATGTCATGAGCCATGTTGTCCAAAAGCATCCACCTGCACAGCACAGGGAGTAAAAATTGTTAAGTCGTTGATATTAGAGTAGTAATAGCAAAAGATCTATTCCTGCTGCCTTTGCTAATTATCCTTAAATTATCCATATGTGACTTTCACTGAATGGCCATTAAAACTGAACATTGCATGTGGGAGCTGTTTAGTGATGTCATATATGTCACACATGAAGAGACACCAGCAGAAGTCATTTTAATAGGGCAAGTGTTTCCACAGGTTTTGCCTTCATCCTACACATATAAACAAAGAACTGTGTTCATTTTTGCTGCTCCCAAGGTCAGTGAATATTCTGTCAATAAATTTGGGTACACATGGGGTCAAGTTGGTCAGAAATAAGTCATAACTTTTACAATAATACTAAATATAATTTAATAATAACTAAATTCAATCCAGCACCATTTTTTGGAAATTATATATGATCAAAAGAAAACCTTAAAATCCACAAAAATTTGCCTAAATGTGCCACAGAGCACTGACTATAGAAGGGAATGATTCACCCCCTGTCACTGACTGGCATCCTCAAAGGCTGAAAACCTACTCAGATGTCAAGTAAGGCTCTCCCTGAACCATATTTTGATTGTCATCCTCTATCACAGTCTCTTACCTCTTCAGACCTCTGGTGCCTCCAGTCCTGTCTGATACTTTTACTCGAACAGTTTTGTTACTTATAACACCTAACTCCTGTTTGAATTTTTTACCAAAGCTAAAAAACATGCAAATAACAACTCCTTAGTTTACAGATAAGACTACTTACAGATTCCAGCTACAATTACTTATTTTGAGTTAAAGAAAAAAATATTTCCCTCAATAATATGCAATCATATGCAGCACAAAGCTTTAAGAGATTTATCAGTCCACTCATTTGCAGTGTCTTCACAAACCATGCATCCCAGCTGATTCTAAGATGTTTCTGGATAGTTTTATGAAGTCTGCAGAACAGATATGTGGGGAAATGGAAATGGTTGTCTAGAGTTACCTATGGATGTTCAGCATTGACTGAGGTGAGGGGAAGTGTCTGGGCAGCCTCTTCTTGAGAGTGACAAAAGCGCACACCACATGTGGTGGCATTAACATGTGGGTGGGTAAGGTTGCTGTAGCTTCCCTTCCCAGCATGGTTTCCTCACTGACATTTCTACAAGGACAGTTTGTTGCTGAATCGTGGCAGGCTGAGCTCCTCTAGCCCTGCTGCATCACTAACAGGAACGTTACTCACCCCTTCAGAGACATCCCCAGCTTGGCAAAGGGCATGGTGATGCCTTCTTGCCCCAAAACATCAGAAGCTGCCAGGTTTTAAAGCTGGCAATCCCATTTCTCTAAAAGGTAGCAAACAATCAGAGTGGAAAATAAGCATATTTCCTTTAAATGCCTGATAATACCATAGGACATAGGTTTGCATTTTAAAACTGTCTGGTGTCTACTATTTTTGGTGCCTAAGAGGCACTTTTACAGAGGTGTTGAGGAAAAAGAAGTCCCACTGAGTGACTGAGTATAATATGGATGTGCCAGTGCTATTCTTTTATCTGCATTGACAGACTGACACAGCAGTGCTGGATTAACAATTGGGCCCAATATATACATACATACACATTAAAACACAGTAAAATAATTTTTAAAAGAAGAGTAAGGTTGCATGTGAGGCACTAAAATTCAGCATTTTAAAAGAAAAATATTAATGTGCTAAACCATTCATCCTTCCCTGGGCTGAAAGAGTAAAAGCTTGTAGATGTTAGTGCTCTAAGTTTTGATCTAACCTTGTTAAACAAACATTAGATTAGATCTAAAAGCACAAATGGTATTAGATTGTTCAGTGTGCAGACACATGCTGCACATATTGATCTACAGTAAATTGGTTTTTTAAATTAACTTTCATTTTTAAAACTAGTAATATTTCATATATTTAGCATATGTTCTGATCAGTACAACTAAATATTGCACATGGGAACCATCTTACATGGGAAATTCTAAAGTATAAAAGTTCAAAATGCCAAATCAAATTATTGGTAATAATTGGTTTTGTCACTTCTGTTTATACAACTATTAATCTATTGCATAGTCTCCATAATTTTCTTGGTGAGGAGCTAGCCAGGCTGCTCTTCCTGATGGATTTGAGACATTACTAATTTTTCAGGATAAGATCAATTTAATCCTTTATGAATTAGTGAAGACTACCTTGATATTATGAGGTGGCAAAGGAGCAAATAAAATTGTAAATTAGCATACAAATTATTCTCTGATACCAAAGCCTGCAGAAAAGCCTGTAGACAAGTTGACTGCAAATACTTAACTGCAGACAAGCCACGTCCATTTTTATAATTTTTCTGAAATGAATCACTGCTTCTAACAAGGTCCATTAAGACATAATTTAAAAATATTTTATATTCTGAAATCCCTTTACATTAACAGCTACAATAATCCATTCATTTAGCCATTCAGAATTTGCTAATAAGTATGTACTAAACTGTTCATTCAATTTAATAGCACCCTATTGATCTAATTCAGATGTCTTGGGAGCTGTTGCCTGCTTTATAAATGTCAGGAAATAATTGCTAATTTGATCTTTAATCTGATACTTGCTAAATTATTCCTATCTGTAACTCTTCCATTGTTTCATTTTAGAAAAATAAAAGAAAATGATAATGGGAAGGAACAGTCAATTACAATAATGAAGTGCAATGTCTTTTGCCTTCTGTCTTTCCTCTACAATGGAATGGAAGAATGTTAGTTCAGCATACAAAAAAGCAGCAGAATTTCAGTTATGAACTCCACATAAATAAGAAGCAGCTTGTTAAGTATCTGGCTCAGATATGTGCTTAGTGGGGGTTTTAGAAGAATCTACCTTTACAGTAGTATTTTCTTTTTCTCCACCATATCATTTTTTCATTCCTTTTCACTTTAAATTTGTACCTTATACCCACTTTAAAAATGTAATGAACATGCACAAACTGTAACCACCACAGACCACTATTAACCTCAATCATTTTGCTGAGAAGGTGTTTAGAGCACTCATACACTTACAGCAGTTTGTGAGGTGATAAGTGTGAATCTTCTCTACACTCATCTGACATGCTAATTACCATATAAGTCTGCACTACCACATCTTCATAATTATGCCAATGGTGAACAATACTTGGAATATATTATTGCAAACATTCTCTTGTAAATATGTTAATTTCTATTTTTGTAAACTTCTTTTCATTTCTCTCACTTCATATAACTTGTTTGTAGGTATCCTCAATATGACATTCTTCAGCGACATCATTTCATCCTCTCTATACCATATTTGAACAGCCATGTGTGAGATTTTTTTCTTAAGTTTCTAATGTTTAAATAAACATATCCAGCATCAAAAGAACTGTTCCAAGAGAAGTTCACGATCTTGCAGGTAGTGACTTTTTATTTAAATAACCTCATGTTGTTTGCTGTCCAATAACCACAAAAGGTGCATGTGAAGAAAACAAAACAAAAAACCCAACCAAACAAAAAAACCCAATGAAACAAAGAGAGGAAATAAATTATGTATTTAAAGCATTTTTTGGTATAAGGAACTGGAAGAAAATTGCAGGAAGCAGCCAACCTCACTTTTCCAATGGTGCTGCCAAGGCCTTTGGGAACTCCATTAGGCAAGTGGCAGGAGGGTACTGTGTTCTTCTCCCTGCTCCCTCAACCCCTTCCTTCTCAGCAATATCCTGTGGCTCTAGAGCATGGAGCCATAACACCCACACCAAATAACCAGAAGGATTCCTGATGATGGTAAGGACTAAACTTATCACCAAACCCTAAGAAAATCTTGAAAGGAATAATTTGCCCATGAAATGAATGGCTGATTTTTTTTCCCACTTTTTTTTTCTGATGTAGCTGTGCAGTTTTACTGCCCTCCAGTGCACTAAGTAGACTGTATAAAAATAGAGATAAATGATCCCTTTTCCTCATTATCCTGCATTACCTTGTGTGGGGATGTATCTTGAGAATAGACCCTGCACAGTGAAACCTCAGATCCTTTTTTACTCTGGACTTCTCTCATCCCCATCCCCTCCCAAATCAGTGAGTGGAGTGGACTGTCACACTGACTTTTGGCAGTTCTCCCAGGATGTCTCAAAACTTCGGTGTGGCTTTTCTCTTGCTCTTGCTCTTGAGCACCTAGCACCAAACAAAGCTGTCAGATGAGCTCCTCAGCAGCCCAGTCTGCACTCAATGTAGCAGAGTGATGGAGCAGCAGTGAGTGCACTGCTCCTTCCTTAGTTTCACTCTCTTTTCCTGCTGCTTCAAGAGTGTCAGACCGTCTAATAAATAATTGTGTAATAAATACTACAAGTGTTTGAAATGTTTGAAAATGTTACGTATGAAAAGGAACATGGATCTTTCTCAATAGGGTAGAATTGAATCACCTTATTCCTAGTTAGAACAAGATTTTACAGTAATACAGTCATTTGATCTTCTCTTTATGTTTTTTATGACCCCTTTCTGTTTTCTATATTCAATGCATTGTAAAATGTAAAATTTATTTACACATAAATTACACTACTGACAACATTCAAACAAAACACCCCACCATTATTGTTACCAAGAGACTGAATAGATTTGAATTTGATCATTTCAGATGGCTCTCCTGGAATTTAATATTATAAAGCTCATTTGTAATGGCATTAAAAGAAGAATAATAGTTATTTATGCAAATGCATGATAACAGAAATGAAAATTTCTGTTTTGTATATGAACTGGAAATGCTATAGTAAATTTAAAGTCAGATGAAACAGTCAGTTCAGACTGCATTTCCCTACATAAAAAGAAGTAACTACTCAAACACTAACAAATTGCTTCATTCAGTATGGTTATGATTTATCAGGGATTTGTATTTCTTTGCCCCCTAGAGTAAAGACCAGACAACAGTATCATAGAAAGGAGGCAGGTAGTTTCTGCTTGGTTAGTGATTATATGTCCATGGCAAAACACCAAGAGACAAATACATTGATTTTTCTTCAAACAAGCTCTCAGTAATATTAACAGGATGTTGCCAGAGGAAGTATCATATTGTGGTTACACACACGCAAACACACACAGTGAAAGCCCACTTATATGAGGAAACTTTCACAAGTGTCACTGGCCTTTGATCCTGACTCTCCCAAGAAAATATTTTTGTATTTTTTGTATTTAATCACTATGAAGGAAAAGAATTCAGGAAAGCATTTTTTTCATTGATTGCCAAGCAAAAGTGATCAATAAACTTATTATTTTTGTGAAGAATGCACCTGGTACCTTCTGTAGGAGATTTAATCACACAATGAAACCTTTTGTAAGTAATTGATATCTTACATGAGGCCAAAACTCTAGGAATAATTTTCAATTTATTTCAATCTCTGCTGCACTATTCAGTTTTATGTCGCTAATTTGATTTGGAATTGGTGAAATTAGATGCTTCAACAGCTTCTGAAAATCAGTCATGACCAAACAGTCATGATTAGTCTCTCTGTTCAAACTGGCAGTATGTCAGGCAGCAGGACTATTTTATCTTCACAGAACCAAACGCCAGTTTGTGCTGTGCATGGCCAGAGGCAGTAAACATGAAACCACTCTTAAGCTTTTCAAGGCAAATGAGCTTTAAGAGTCAATTGACAGAAAATTGAATAAACTGTTCAGGATAAATAAACCTGAGGACTTTATTAATACGATATAATATAATGGTTTTGCTATATTTAAAAGCCTCTTTATTTTACATAGTTCCTTTTATTAGCATGATGAATTGGGATTTATTGGATCCATGAGCAGTCTTGGAGTAAAGGCACTCACTAATGCTTAAATGCTCACTAGAGAACAATTAACTCTCTCTTCACAAAACTCTACTTACTTTTGATAGAGAAATCTTTTACAGAAAAAATGAGCCATGAGATGACCTTTCATCTATTCCTCTCTTCCCTCCTCTGTTTTGGTATTGATTCATTGTTAGTACTAGCATCATAATTTCGTGGACAGGAAGCATAGAAAAAGGAATACAGGGACCTCAGTTTAGGTAAACCTGTGGGGAATGCTTGACACAGTGGACAAAGACACTTGGTCCTTGGGAAGTGAGAACAAGGAAGGGTGAAAGAGAGGCACACATCCTGACTTGTGTTTATTGTAGGTTAAGGTTTCAATTTGTAACATTCTAATCTTGCATTCCCTCATTCTTTCCCTCATATGAGCATCAAGACTTTGTAGCATGCTCAGCCTCCATCTCTTCTCTGTGCCCTACTATTATTCCACTCTTCTTTTGTCTCCAGGATTTTAGAAGGAGCTTTTGAACAGATCCAGGGCATATTGAGAAAGAGTTTGGGATAGGCCACTGTTGCGGTGGGGTGCAACAGTGTTCATTGTGTCCAGGGAGGTTATAGTTACTGGCAGGGAAACAGACAAGACAAGTCTCTGATTTGTTAAGCTCGAGGAAGCATTTATTTCCCCTCCACCCCGGGCCGAGGAGGGGGTGAAGGCAAAGGCGAAGGGCAAGAAGAGGATCGTGGGATCATATAGGGTGTTGTAGGGGTGGGGTTTCCAAGGGAAGGGGTTAACAAAGATAGGATCAGATTAAACCAGAAGCACTCACAGGCCACGGCATGCTGTCACATGGGTGACAACACTGCAATCCCTGGGTAGTGTGCGTGAAGCGGTCTCCACTCACCTTTCATTTGCCAAACGCCTATTTGCCTGGACTGTAGGAGCAAAGTGGAGGCTGGCTTAGCTCAACTTTCTTTGCAGATTGTAGCATTGTGTTTTCTACTGCCTCATGGTTCATCCCCTTCCCGGGCTCCACACAGGTATGAGGTCTCCAAAGCCCCTGCAACACACAGATACGAGGTCTTCAAAGCTCCTGCCACACACAGGTACGGGGTCTCTGAGCCCCTGCAACACACAAGTACGGGGTCTCCAAAGCCCCTGCCACACACAGGTACGGGGTCTCCAAAGCCCCTGCCACACACAGGTACGGGGCCTCCAAAGCCCCTGTAACACACAGGTACGGGGTCTCCAAAGCCCCTGCAAAATGCAAGGCAGAGCCACCCAGGAAATTGGATATCTTGGGAAAAGCCACCGCCCTCCCCAGAAGGGATTTGACCCCTGGAATGCCTGTCCATCCTAGGCCACCCCTCCCCCCACCACAGCTATTGGATGGGTCTCTGCCCTTGCCCTCCCCCCTCCCCAGGTAAAAGCAGCCTGCTGGCCCTGTGCTCTCGTTCTGTGATGCGCTTACTATGGACAGAAGACCTCCTCTGAAGCTGGAATAAAACCTTTGATAAGCCATCACAGATCCAGCTTTCTCTCTGCTGTTCGTCAAAGCCTTTTGCTAAGAGTCACTCTGGCCTCGCCCTGCTCCTGACGTTGCTTCTCCGAGCCGAAGGCTAGCCTGGAACTGCCTGCTCCCGGCACGGGGTTACAGTTGCCACTGCAGGGCTTAGAAAGCCTTGAAAGAGATAACTGTAACCCTTACAGCAGATCAAACAGTCTTGAGAGAGTTTTCATGACATAACAGTAAGCATTAAATAGGAGAATTAGGCGTCAAACCCGAAACGCGTATTTCATACAAAAATTAACTTATTTCAAGGTAAAAATTATATAAGAACTAGATGATAGTTAAAAATTATTCAAAGTATTTGCTTTACACATTTTTCAAAGCTTATCTCTGGCCTATTGAGGTAAGATATTTTGAGGTTGAAAATTCTTAAATAGCACAGCAAAAAATGTTAGAAAAATGGTGAGAGAGATAACGGTGGAAAGTCTGATAAGAGCAAAACAAGGGTAAATGATTGCCATTCTGAAACAAATACAGTTTGTAGAAGGAAGTGCTGCCTCTAAAACTGGCATCCACCCAGAGAGAACTGAGAATGAACATCCTGTCATGAACCCCCATGAAAACTCTCAGGTCCATATCTTAGAAAGTAATTAGGTCAGGAGCTTCCATTGATTTCCAATTTATACATCCTAAAAACCTCTGTGCCTAATTTGGTACAAGGAAAGCTCAGCATGCTGAGGACCCCGCAGGAAATAACGCTAATTAGAGTTTTGAAGAAATGTTGAAGCAATGCTGAGATGCTGCTTTTGTGCAGCAAGCACAACAGTACATGCAAAATAACTGTATTTGCTTTGGCAAATACTTCTAAGCAATTAATTTCTAGGCATTTGGCAAATATTTCTAGGCAATTTGCTTTGGCAAATATTTCTAGGCAATTAAAAAACACCAATGCTAATACCTTCTTTAATATACCTGTCTAAATGTAGACACTGCAGTCACAGACAAATACCGAATATGAACAAATACAAGAGATAAACATATAACAAATACAAGAGATAAAATTTTCTTGAAGTTTCTGTGCAGATTTTTTAACCTCATCTTTATGATATAGGAGTAGTTCATGTGAGATTTCCGATATCTATTATCTTTCTCAAAAAGTTTCAATTCCAAATTGACATTTGGAAATGCTTTTCTGTATTTGGATTATGAAGAGAACGTAATAGATCTGCAATGTTCATGGGTCCCCTGAATGGTGGAAATTGCTTCCATTACAAAGCATTTGATATTGTTTTCTAACAAGCTACTATCTGAGTCTAAGATTTTAAGTTTATAAAAAACCTCTTGTTTTTTATAAACTTAAAATGTTTATAAAATGTCTTGTTCTTTTAAATAAGCCTTGATATTTTCTTTCATAATTTTCTGATTTAAAAAGTAATAAATTATTAAAACAGCCTAATAAAACTATATCAGAGTCCCTGATGTTGTCATAAGAAGGAGTGTTTTATGGAAAATGCATTTATTTCTAATGGCACTTTCTATACTTTATAAACTTTATCTGCCATAGACCAATGAATATTCTGAAAGCTATGCCTTGAAAACAAAATAATGAAAAAAGGCCCCCAAAATGTGGAATAGCTTTAAGGTGCTAAAGTATTAATTCTGGTAAAGACCTGCAAAGCTGGCAAATTAATATGTCTATGTACATCTGTGTCTGCATCTGGAGTTCCTTTTTTGATTGAAAACTTCTGAATTTACATCCTCAGTCTTACTGACTGAAACTATGTTAAACTAGTAGGAAGTAGTGTCCCAAATATTGTTTCTTCCATTACATCCTGTCTAAAAGAATGTTTTAGCCATCTGTTTGGCCATACAAGGAATTCAAACCATCTGGAAGGCACCAGTGTGCAGGCCTTTGAGACGGTTTCTAGATCATATTAACTTGACACAATTCATGAAAACATCTCTCCAGTCACTCATACCCTGGTGTAAATTTAACTTAATTGCTGAAGACAAGACCAAGCTCACAGGTAGCAGTGAATTCACAACCCCCATGAGGAGCACAGGTTAGGGAAAGGGGCTGTAGTGGGACACAAACAAAACACACAGGTGTAATGGATAACCAAATGCCCAGAGTTAACCCTCAAAGGATATGGATTCCTTCCCTTCTGGCTTGCAAATTCTTTCTTGGAGGAAAGTAGCTACAGAGAGCAGATGGTACATTGGCTCTTGGATGTTTTACCGAACTATGAATTTGTTCTCAAATTTTCTATCTAAACAATCCCGCTCACACTTTGGATGTTACACATCCAAACCCCTTATCTGAAGCAATTTTCTCTCTTGGCATTTTTCATGCAGTGAGGAAAGGCATAATTTTCAGCTGTAGCTCTCCTCCACCAGTACACAGATCACTTTGGTCTCAGTCTCCTGCTCCATATGGCAGGTACCTCCAAATGCTCCTTTCTGGTACACTCTTGGACACTCTTGGACAGCTCTTGGAGAGCTCACCTGCTGAGCTCTCAGCTGACAGTTTTGAATGCAGCATCTCAACACACCCAAAGGAAAATTGTTCCCAGGAGGTTGCTCTGTGACCCTATTCGAGATGAAGGCTTTGGGGGATAAATTCTGTGACACAATATGTACTTATTTTATTTCCCAGAAAGATAGGTATCTAGAGGTCCTGAAACAGAGAATAAATCTAATCTTTAGTTTTAATAGCTCCCCCAATGGTCTTGTTTTACATTTTCCACAGCTGGAGTACAACATCAACTTAAGAATTTCAGAGCTTTTCCATATGTTCAGGTTGGGTGTATGGAATATCTGAGATATACCACAACCTCTGCAGTACCTAAACCAGTGCAACTTTTAAAACTTTATTAAGCTTATATATATTTATAGATGTCAAAAATATATAAGCTTTATTAAGTTTAGGAGGTTATTTGGTTCTATTCAAATGCAGATTGCTCAATTACTTGCACCCTTAACCATGAATGGTTCACTGTGGATGTTGTGAGAAAGGTTTTGATTTCACTCAAGACTTTGTAATGAAAAATACACAGCAAAACTGCCTGCAAACCCTTGATGAAGCTAGAGTATAAATATGAAGTGGTCAACAAACTGTCTAAAGAGAATGAACTCTTCTAGATTTTGTCAAATTAACTCTCACCAAATGAGGAAGAAATAACAGCAATAACAGATGGCTCAGTCCAGCTTTGATCAATCTCTCATTGCATTCAAATATGTAATTGGTGAAAGCATGGCACTGAATGGAATACTATTCAATGTTTTTATTTTTATAATGTGCTAAGTAATGTGCTTCAATAAAAACATCTATAAAATTGCTCTAAGAAATGTGCCCAAAGGAAAAGCTCTTCAGTTTTGAATGGACCTAAAATCTGTCCTACAAAGAAAAAGAACTAAATCCATGGGGGGAAGAGCAGCATGGAAGTACATCACTTTTCTGTCAAAAGACTTAGAAAGGCTCATGGAAAGTAAGAATGATGCAATTGGCTGCTGATTATACTAAGAAGAGAACTGACCAAACCAGGAGTAGTGAGGCGTAGCTCCACCCTAAGTTCTTTCCTTTGCTCATCTATCTACTCACTTACGGCCAAAACCGTCCAGCAGTATTTTCATGCTTGTCCTGTCAGGAGATTCTTTCTGCCTTTATAAATATCTGTTGAAAAAATGTTATTGCCCTTTTAGCTTTGTTTTAAATCACTGCAGCATATGTCCCTCTTGGCTTTGCTTGAAGTCTTATTTCTTAGTTTTGGTATGTTCTGCACTTGCTGTTCAACTAGGATTTTAGGTTTCTGCACCTCTTTTCCCATTTAATATTTACCCAATATAAATACAACAGCTTTTGTTCCTAACCAAAGTTACATTCTTAGAAAAAGCACTATCATCTGTTATGGCTATAGATTTGTATAAGGGAAAACTCTCCCCCTATTGCTGAAATTTTAAAATTAAATTTCTAAAGAAATTTTCCTCTTTAAAGTGTTTTGCCTGGATGCAAATGGTTTAAAGACACTTTTCACACAACAATTACATTATCAAGTAATTGTGTCTGGAAGCAAGCCTAACATCATATCAACAATTTAAAAAAATAAATTTTTGCTAAATGGCATTGTGAGGACATAAGTATTTCCCCAGTTTCAAAGACAAAATTTGAAATCTGTTATCCAACACCACAAGTTTTGTCTATGGCAGATATTCAAAATCTTTTCCACTCAAGTCCATGCGCCCATGGAGCATCACCAACTCCTAATGCTGAATAATGATATTTTTAAAGGGGTGGTTTGTACTTGAGAAGCCTGCAAAAACAAGGACAAAAATATTTAACTGAGTCTCAAAATATCTCTGAGACCAAGAAGAGGGTGGCTTACATGTATGGTTATGCATCCGTATCTACATTTAACTTTTTGCTTGGAAAGGAGAAGTATTTTCCAAATGCTGCAACATAAGCACATATAATGGACTGCTTCCTTTACTTATCGTTCCAGTTTACTTTTGGGACTACAATCTTTATAATAATAAATTTACCACTCTAGTATTCTCTGAATATTATCAGTGACCTGCCTTCTGATGGCAAAATGGTCCCTGTGAACTATCAATTGTACAAGCTTATAAAACTTACAAAACGACTGATTTCAGCTTTAAAAACCTTTGGAGAAAATTCAAAGATATCCTAAAAGCAGGGATAAAAGTCTGAGCATCTCTTTTCTTGGTGTGGTGCAATAGCTGGAGTTAAGGTATTTACTTTTTCCGACCTTTTCTTTACCAACCATAAAGCAAATCTCCAGTAAAGGTCTCATCTTCAGATTCTGTTATTTTTGAAAGTTCGCCTGCACTGCAAGAGCTAGCAGAGGAAGGACACCAGGAAACACATACCTAAGTCAATTCTGGCAGCATATCCTTACTGGAAACATGCTGCCATCAAGCAAGAGGAGATAGAAGGGTACCTTTCAGTCAAAGCAAGGAACCAATCTTTCTTTCACTAGTTTTTCATTTACCAGGCTCCTTAGGTGGTCTGGCAGGGTTGTGGGATATGAAGAAAACTGCTGGTTCCCCTGTATGTATGTGGGCACAAATCCTGTCCCTTGGAATGATAAGGCCAACAGAAGTTTTGTAGGATCCTGAAAAAATTCAGGATGAAGGTTGTGGAAATATGACTAAGTCCATGGCCCTTGTGTGAGTTCTCTCCTTTCAGGCATTGACTTGTCCCTGGCTATTAATCTGTACTGCTGCACAAACAGGTTTCATTGCATATCTACACACTTTTAACCCGTAAGTACATTTTAAAGCTTTTAAAATTATAAAAGTCAATCTTCTTTCATGCACAGAGAGCCCCACTTTAATTTGTATGTAACTGCCTACACTCTCCCCAAGGCACAACAGAAATCTATAAGACAAATAATTTGGTGGGGTTTTTACTACCTTCAGTGATAATTCACAAAAATCAATGCCATGACTGTCCCCTACGGTAGGGACCACGATATATTGCAAATACTTAACCAAATGCTCCTATGAGGAAGCTCTTCTTGAGTTATTCATACAGAGGTATTACTGTCACCACGGTCTTATAACTTTTGTGTGAACCAGGGTAGAACACCCATAAACATAGTGCCCTGAGCTGTATTTTTATCAGTTTTAATTCTCAGTTTTAAAATGTATTTTCAAGGTCAATGAGGTTTTTCTCTACAGGAGAGAGCCATGGACCTGGCTGGCTGGCTCTTGCTGCCCTGAAATGTTTCAGCCCTCTTTCAGATTGGTTATGAAATTGTTCCATGGAGCCTGAAGTGAGCTTGTTGTAAGGAAGTTTTTGGCAATGTGCTGTTATGGCCCTGAATGCATCCCCTGCACTCAGGTCCTCCAGGCAACTCAGGTCTCCGACCTGGGGAGAGCCCTGGACCTGTGGCAGGGAGGCTCATGGAGGTCATTGGCTCAGCTGATGTGGAACCCTGATGAATACACTTAAAGAAACAAGTATAGATGCATGTGAAAACCTCCCCAAAACAACAAACAGCTGTGAGACTTAGTAGCCTTTTAAAAATAATCTGTAAGTATGTCTCCAAGGATCTTGCCGGGGCTTTTCCTCTAGCATTTTACAGAAGAGATGGGGAATTCTCTGTTAGGTTTGTAAATTCTGCTCATCTACAGTGAATTTGGGCCATTTTAGCAAGCTTCTCTCTGCTGTAGCTGCATTTTCTAAGCCCCTAAACACAAGCTGGAATCAAAATCCTACATAAAAATGAGATACTTCTCCAAAACTCATTTGCAAAGCATATGAGGCTGTGCAAAAGCAAAATGCTGTGTAAGAGTTTTGTGTTAGCTTTAAGACCCCATGCTGCTCTGTTCTAAATACTGGGGGATAGAGGATGTTCAGTCCCTTGTGCTTAGTTATGCCTCTTTCAATCCTAGTAAATGCTCTATCCAGTTTATGGGTTAATGAAAGCCACATGTATCTCAGATGTCCAGTTCCAGAGCACATTCCTACCTAGCCAAACACTACATAATTCTTTTATCTTCTCCTCAAGTATTTCCAGATTCCTGGAGTCCTTGAAGTCATAGAGAGTTTTCCTATGCACTGTGCAAAATACAGAGGAATGAGAAAAGTATCCTCCTACCTTTTACATAAAAAGAAGGAAGGAAACAAAGTTGTTGTTAACCAATTTTATTTATAAACTGAAAGGTGATATGCTAACATTGACTACAGTCCTTCTTGATAATCTCTTTCTTCTCTCCTAAAACCTATGGGACTATAGCAGGACTTTGGCTATCAACTAAGACAATTATGCTAAGAAATAAAAAATGAGTTTTCTTTAATTGGGCTGGAAAAGGAAAATGATGAAAGGAAATGAGTAATGATTTAGGATAAATTAAAATAAGTTCTAAATTGTATTTATCCAAGTCAATCATGGAGAAAATTAAGAGGAAAAAATGCCAAAAGCAATAGAAGGGAACTGTGCATCCTATACATTCTGAAATATGATGTGTCTTGTATGCAAAGGATGAATACTGATAGCAGAGTAACTCCTATGATCTGGGAATGTTTAGGAACATACTAACTTACAGGCATTGTTCACAGAAACTTTTCTTTAGAGAAAGACGTGAAACAAAAATTTTATGATCCATTTCCTTTTTTTTTTTTTCAATTTGAGGTTCAGTTTGTGAACATGTGAAATCCAAGCACAGCTAAGACAAGTAGAACTCTTGTATCTCTTTTTTCCTTTCCCCACCATGATATCCATGATTAATGAGCTTCAGTGTACAAAACTCTTCCCAGAGAAATGTTTTATATAGAAATAGATTTTAAATTTTCCTTGTGAGAAGTCAGGGAAGGTTCATGTAATGATACGTAGCTTCATTTTAAGAAAAAAGATAAATCACAAATTTACTTTTTAAGTAATTTTTTTTTAAAATTCACAGCAAGGAAAGAAAATGGTCTGATTCAGAAGTTGCTTATTTCCAATTCTAATATGTTTACTAAGAAAAGTTTGGAGTCTGTAAGTATTCTGTTGGTAAATCAGCCCTTTTTTACTTATAACTTTTTAAATGTTTTCTAACATTCTCACAAAGCCAGTGGAAAATAAATTGGCAAAGAAAATTGAATTAGATGAATGGACTGAAACTCAACTACTTTACAGATTTCAAGAGTGTTTTGTGACAGGACAAGGGAGAATTTGTTCAAACTGAGAATGTAGGTTTAGATTAGATGTTAGGAACAAATTCTTTACTGTGAGGGTGGTGAGGCACTGAAATATGTTTCACAGAGAAATTGTGGATGCCCCATCCTTGGAATTGTTCAAAGCTCGGTTGGATGGTCTGAGCAATTGGTCTAGAGGAAGGTGTCCCTGCCCATGGGAGGGGCGTTGGAACTTTAAGGTCTTTAAGGTCCCTTCTGACCCAGGCCATTCTAGGATTCTATTATAAGCTCAGATGTGCAGTAATCTAAGAAGTTGTGTGTTTCAGATGGACCTGATCACACAGACATGTGTTCAGTCACATGTGTTCCAGAATAAGTCTTGCTCACACCCCGTGACTGTCCAGGCCTGAGCGGGTGAACTGGCCCGACACTGGTATCTCGACAGGAATATTCCTTTGGCTTCTGGGGAAGCCCTGCTGAAAGCTCTGTGAGAAAGGCCAGCTTTAAGCCTGCTATGAGTGTTCAGTACTTTTCCATACAACTGATAAAGAAAGAAGTAAGAAAATTGTCAGAATTGGGAGCTTACTGCTTTAAATTTGTTGTTATCCTTGTTTAGGATTACGGATAAACTTCACTTTTCTGAAAGTGATGAATGACGTAGAAGAAATTTCAGCTTTCCAAACAAGCTCCCACCACCTTTTTGGCTGTTTGTGTCTGGTAAGATTCTGACTCATGACCAGACCAACATGATTTTATTTTGTCTCAGGCTGAATAATTTTTCCTCCTCCCTCAGCCTCCCAAGAACTTTCAAGACAGAGGCATATGCACACATGAATATTCATGACTCATTTAGGAAACATTTATGCAAATAGATATCCACTTTTTGAAAACAAGAACAAAGAGTTCTAAGTGGGAAAATAAATTTGCATTTCAGTTTCAATAAATAGGTGTGGATTTTTTTTTTTTTTTGAGCGTTCAATCAATTTGACAAACTGAGACTGAGACTCAGCCCTGTTGCCTAAATCCTGTGTAGGCAGAGATTTGCATATTCTGGTTCACGGCTTACTGATAGATCATAGTAGAAGTAAATGGCAAATGGTGAGATCACCTTTGCGTTATAGTGACTTCAGTCAAAAAGGGCTGAAATGGGTTCATACAGGTTAATGAGGAAATTTGAAGGGTTAACAGCAGTCCTCTGATGTAAAATTGTTAGAATCTCCTGGTGTGAGAGACACTGGCAGACCAAACCAGCATAACTATGCAGATGTGCAATACAATCCTGCTGTTCAGTGCTTCCATTAATCTACACTTTCCATCATCGCTGGCAACACTGGGTATAAAGGGTAAACTTAAATTTACCAGGTACCCCACAAAGCAGAGCTATGCCTACTAAATGTCTCAGAGGGAGCTCATTAACTCAAAGCCAATGAAGTATTTGCACAGCAAACGGACTTATCCTGTCTTTTATTTATAAAGGAAAATTCAAGGACTTGCAAGAAACATTGTTTCATTTAATCAGATCTTTTCATAACCGGTTCCTGACTGAAAAAATTTCCCTCTCCCATGGAAAGAAACAGAACCAAAAAAAGCTCTGAACTCAAACCAGCAACACAAACTCCCACTTTTAGCAGAATCACATTTCCTTGAATAAAAAACATTTTTAGGACAATTGAGGTAAAAAATATCTTCCTACCATCTCCATTTTTTTGTTATATTTCTGCTTTGGACTATTGAAGAAAAGAGGAAGAATTTCAAAACATGAAACAACCAAAAAACATTTTATACACCTTCTAACTGAAAGAGAATTGAGAAAATACTTTAATTTAAGGACTTTTTGAAACTGATTTACAGTTCACATAATCAAATTTCTTTGCTACCACACCATGAGAACACTGAATAAAATTTTACTTTTCTTTTTTATTCTGCTTTAATTAAAGATTACCCACTATATGCATAGTTCTTCATTAGTTCTTCCAGCATATTCATATTCAGGCATAACCAGTCTTCAGAAGCTTAACCTGAAAGGTACCTCTGGAAATAGCAGTGCTAACTTGATGGTGGCTTTGCTTTACAGTGGTAAAAAAGAAGAAAAGTCAAAATTTTGGTAAGCAGCATGCACATGTACTATTCTGAGCTTCCTTGTGCTGACCCTAGAAAGCTATAGAATACAGGAAATATTTATGCTGGTTGACCATCCTTTTATTATCAGGAAAGAAATAAATAAAGCAGTAGTTAAATGTGGCCTTCGATCAGTAAAATATCAATCCGTGCACACACTTTAATGAATTCACTCATTAAAAATTGTTTAGAAAGCACTTACATTAAATATTCATGACTAAAAGTTAATACTTAACTTTTGACTCTTCTGCTGTAAGTATCACTCTTGAGTCTAGAGTTCCTGGAAATCTTATTAGTTTGAATAGAGGATAAATTTAGTGTGAAGATAGCAGAGCTTCTAGAATGTGACAGAATTTAAGCAATAATTGGCAGTTAATGCCTAATAAAAGTCAGCAGAAATACAAACTTTGGTGGGAGTGGATTAACACCAACTTAATGTGAGAATTGCCTCTTTTCTTTATGGTAATGAATGGGACTGTATTTTTCCTGATTCAGTTACTCACTTAAAAACATTTACTTCCATCTTGTAGAATTGATTTCATATGCTTTGTGAAGATGACAGTTCTCTTTACAATATAGCTAGGGGGCTTTTTTATTTCAGGGTTATGCCAGCCTTCGTTTTACTTCTTTGCATTTTAGCAATTTTTTTTTTAGAAAAATAATATAATGATAACATATCACTGCACTGGATATAAATAAAAAAACCCTTAGTGATTTGTTCAGGGGGGTTGTTTTTCAGAATGCACAAGCATGAAACCACTGAGTTTAGGGAAGCTGAAGTTCTCTAATATCATATAGCAGAAGTAGAATTTAATATGATTGAATCACATTAATCTGACTTCACACCATCTATTTAAATTAATGATGGATCAAAGTTTTGTTTTAAACAGAGACTAAGACACAGGGATGCAGCTGGGATGTTATGATGTTCTACTTTGGAGGAAATGTGCCTTTCTATGTGACTTTTCTAACAGAAATTAACAAGGCAAAAGCTCTTTTCTTGACATAAGATGCTAGAATATGCAGAGCAAGACGGAGGTATATGATCTGATTTTTAACGGGTTCATAGCAGAAACAGAAAGCCTTTTCAGGAAAAAAAATTCAGACATTGTTCCATAAAAACAAGACTAAACAAATTTGAATAGTGAAGCCAGTAATTCTAGCTTCACTAAGCCATAAGAATATGAGAGACTGGATAATGCTAATCCAACAGATGCCGGTACTTTCCATCATAGACCTCAGAATTTTGTTCAGAAGAGTTTCTACCACAAAATATGTGCACTTCAAAAAAGAATACAATTAGATGTACTCTGAGGAATTCCACATTTAATGATACTGATTTTATAACATGGTTAATCTTGATCTACATTGAAACATGGAAGATAATTAATTAATGTTCATTACAAATCAACTGCTGTATTTGGATCTTTTGCATTGAAATAGGAACAGATTTGCCTCTTTGGTAGGATCTGTACATGTGTTTAAGGCACTTGACCAAATCAACAAATCTATTTCTATGCAGTTTGTGTCCACTGTGTTTTGCAGAGCTTTAACACATCTGTTGTTTGCCATGATATTTTCTGCTATGGTACTGGAAAAATTAGGGGACAGAACAAATTATTATTATTAACAATAAGTACAAAAACACACAGCTGTCTTGATCTAGTTTTCAGTAGTTTCTCTTTAGGTGGGAGGTTGGATTACAGACATCCAGAGATTGTTTCTATGATTCACACTGCTCTTTCACTATTAATAAAAAATGCAGTTATTCTTCTTGTATTTTTGCATTAATAAAACCTTTACTACCTAACCATTAATTATTGACTCATGAAAATGGATTTATATGCATAGGAAGCATTGGGGCATAAGAAGTTTGTCAAACGTAATTTTCAGGACCCTGTGTTTTCAATAGGATAACCACAGTCAGTTTCCTTTCTGATATTATTTCCTCAGCTTCAAGACATTTTTGAGAGAATTTTGTCCTTTTTCAGCCTTTTTGCTTCCGTTTTAGTATTTCTTGGTAAGTACTGGGATGTTCTAATACTATTAATGCTTCTCAAGGTCTTTCTTGCTAATTGCAACTGTTTCAAAAAAACCCTACATTTTTATAATCAAGAGTGACCAATGAAGTGATAAAGCATGCAAGAAAATATAAATTTAGGCAAGAAAATTTTTACTAAAATATTGCATCTTAAAGATCAAGAAATGGCAACTGATGTACTTTGATTGAAATGGCTAAATTTGATAATAATCCAGTTTGCCACTAGGACATATAAAAAAGAGGTGGTCAAGCTGCAGCGTAATAATTTCTTTTGGTGATGAGTTATAACAGCCAAGTAGGAAGGAGCATGGAATTGTATCCTCTGATATCTATTTGCAGCCATATGTCCAGCCTCATTTACTGTGTGATTACTTTAGTTTCAGGAAAATCAAATATTACCAAATCAGTACTTAAACAGGTTCCATAAATAGCTACATGCATACTGTCCCAGTGCATTAAACACATGGGTGGATACACACAGGTAGAGAAATAAAATTATTTCCTGTTAGCATTATTTTTCTGCTCCATAGTTTTGCAATATTCCTCAAAACAGAGTGGTGTGGTAATCACTTGTGCTTTTCAGCATAGTGCCTCTTATTTTGTACACAAACTGTCACATTAGCGACAGATTCAGATTAGAACCTGCAAGTAGGTTCAAAAGGACTGTTGCTCTGTTTTCACACTCAAAAGAAGCCCTTTATTTTTCATTAATACAGCTCCTGACCTTGGTCTTATTTACAGCTCTCCCATGGCAGTTGAGAGCTTCTTTAGGTTCTTCATTTGAACTGCTGCTTTAGCAAATGGGAATGATACCTTGTCAGTAAAAGCTGCCTATGTTTGAAATAAACCTGTCTGGAGACCAATTGCATCTCCTCAAGAAGGGCTTGTGCAAATATTTCTTTTGTATTTAGTTTAGAAGGACTAGGTGCTTCTCCTGACTCCACCATCAGCAATGTTAGGAAATCCTTAAGCTCTACATCAAAATGCAGTTTGAGTAGAAGTTCATTCAAAAAGAAAAAAAAATCACTCTGAGGCTCTGGCACCTTCTGCAGCTACAGGAAACTTCTTGAACACCTTTTGTAGCCTCAGAATCTTTTATAAACATTATAATTAAGACCTGTCAGGTTTTCTAGTACCTATTTCAATATCTGCGTGGAAAGCTTCTTACAGATAATTTTTTGTTTCTTTTTCTAGGAAGAGCATTTAGAAATTTTCAGAAGTTTAGTCCTTACCCGAAGAACTTTTTCCCTACTCAAAGCTTAGAGCCAGCACTTTTTTTCCCAAATAACAATATCTTGCAATTCTTTTTTCATCTTGGAATAAACTGACTCATTTGAAAAATATCAAACTGATTGATTTAATAACGTGCTACCTCATTGACTTCCTGCAGTGGTGTCCTGCTTTCCATTCCTCTCTTGGAAATTTAATCCCATCTGGCTTGTCATCTCTCAGACACTGAGTGAATGATCTCCTCCCCAAACCACTTCCACCTTCTTTTTGCCAAAGATTCTGAACATAATTACAGAATCACAGGATCACAGAATAAGATAATTTGTAAGGGATCTACAAGAATCATTGAGCACACCTCCTGGCCTTGCACAGGACTATCTACAACAATCACACCAAGTGCTTGATAATGCTGTCCAAATGCTTCTTGAACTCTTCCAGGCTTGGTGCTGTGAACATTTCCCTGGGCAGTCTGTTCCAGTGCCCAACCATCCCGTGGGTGAGGAACTTTTTTCTAATATCTAACCTAAATCACTCTGACACAAATTCAGGTGGGACACAACTTCTGTCCTGTCCTGTCGCTGGTCATCAGAATAAAGAGATCAGTGTCTGCCCCTCCTCTTCCCTTCATGAGGAAGTCATAGACTGCAATGAGGTCTCCTTTCAGTCTCCTCCAGTCTAAAAAGACCAAGTGACCTCAGTTGCTCCTCATACAGCTTCTCCTTCAGACCCTTTACTATCTCCTTTGCCCTCCTTTGGATGCTCTAATTGCCCTGTGTTCAAGTTTTACCAAAAATTTTTGAGTATTTATCTATGTTGTCTTTTATTTACAGGAGGGTTCTTCAACAAAATTTTATGAGCAGTCTTCATTATTTTAACCTTTAAATCTCCCCTTCAACTCAGGAAAAAGAAAAAAGAGGGGAGGAAAAGCAAGGAAAAAAAAAGAAAATAACTTGTCCTAAATTTATCCTGGCTACCTTTGGATAGTTATTATTCCAGTTGGGAGACCAGTCACACAGGGTTGTCTTTCTTTGTTAGTGAAGAGAAGCAAATATCACCATTATTACTGCCATAGTCAAAATGAGCCTAGGGCAATAGAAGAGGGTTCCTTTATCATGCCAGACCTTGGTAGGCAGCTGGCACATGGTGGCTACTCTGTATTTGCTATTACAACCATTCCACTCCAACTTGGCCTAGCTCCATCTGTTTGAATCCCAGCTGGTGACTGTCCTTATTAAAACTGCATCATGTTCGGGCCTGTCTTTTTGACTCCTCTGCAGAAGGGGCTGGGAGCGGCTCTTAGAGTGGTAATCTGAGTGTCAGAGATCTTCAGCTGCATTCTGGCTCAGGATATACATCTTAAATGGTTTATGTTCTTGTTTTCAAACATAATGCCTTTAAACTCATGAAGTTTAGATCCTTCCTGTGTTACACAATAACAGTGCAGAGCTAATAAATGCATGTTTTGTTGTCTTGTTTAACTCAGAAATTATTGACTGCATAAAAGAAGATGTGATGTTGAAGGAATTATTTTTCATTTCACATGGAAGTATCACATTATTGCTCAATTTTGGAAAGAAAAAGGATATAAAGATGAATCCAAGTCTCCACTATGCTTTCAAGTGTCTATTAGTTCCAGATTTTTTATGCCTTAGATATTTGCAAAAGATCTTTCCTGGAATTTATACTGACCCGACAGAAGAACAGGACTAAACTAATAATCCTTTTTGTTTGGAGCATTATATGGAAATGTAGCTAAATCTTACTTATTTTTCTGCTTGCATAGAGAAGAAAAGAATGTGGTTCTCAGACAGAAATATTAAATGTATGTTTCCGTGAAATTCTTACAAAGTCTGGAATTGGGAAGGAGCAGATAGGAATGGAAGAAATGTCATGGAAACACCTGCAGTCAAAACTATATACATGTGTAACTACACCATCACTCTACTGGGAAAAGCCTTTCTTATCAATTTAAAAACCCCTCATGCTCTATATTTAACCATTGCCATTGTTCTTCAATTTCTAAGCAGCAGATTAATAATGTATAGAAAAGCATAATATACAGAGAAACCTCTGGATTTTGGCTGTACACCTCATTATCTCATTTCCTTATCTTTATTTCTCTTTGTTAACTATTCCCCTTTTTGGTGTTTTTGGTTGAAATTTCCTTGATTGCTAAATATCACGAAAACCTGAAGAAGAAAACTCAAAATTCAGAAATTATTTCAGACTATTGTATACAACCTACATGAATAATGTTTTGTGAAGGACCAGGCTTGAATTCCAACTTGAGTCAAGGTGTTTTTTTCTGTTATGGCTCGGTGAATGAGGATTTCTCTTCAAGTCAATGGTACCTCACAGCAAGTAAGGATTTTCTCCATTAGCCGAACAATAAAATATTAAGCCAAATTTTGAAGTTGTAGTGGCATAGGAATGAATGCCACTGCTGTCAGCAAGTTTCTGAGATGTGCTTTACACTCAGCATTGGAAATGCCCATGCTTGGGCAGACTTTTATGTTCCTGATGATGCACCTGGCAACATAACAAGTGAAAGGGTTGTGGTGTTGGCCAAGTCTTTCACTAGATGGCAATAAGCACCAGCCACCTTTAGCTAGTGTCTGCTGTGCTTTCCACAGTGCAGAAGTCACTTGATTTTTGACTTATCTACTTGCTGCTGTTTTACAGACACTTGAGCTTTCTTGGGGCATTATTAAGGTGTCTGGTCCAACGATTCCTGTCTCCCTAAAATTATCTGAGCTCAGTCAGACAAAAGTCAAGTCCAAAACTGGGAAAACAAACTAATAGTTTTTTCTAGATGGGCAACAAGTTGCGTGCAGACAAGAATAATGCAGACTTCAATTGTTCTTATACCTGATTGGCTCCATTTTAATTTTTGGGAACAAGTTTTAAATCAAAGCAGGTTACAGAAGCTGCTACCTGTATCTTTTTACACCTGTGTCTTTTTCCTATTTTCTTTTACTTTGTGATCTGGTGTCAGAGTGGGGTCTTTTTCAGTGAGGCTTCTGCCTGTTTCTTCTGTGCATTGTTTATGAGGTTGTTGCTGGTGAGATGCATTACTGCAGGCTTTTCTCCATTTTGATACCCACAGCCTCCTGATGGTGAGCACACAGTGTCCAAAAATGTAGGAAGATCATAGCATTGCAGGAAGCATATCAGCCACTTCACATCATTAGATAGGTGCCAACTTCTCCTGGTCTGTGACAGGAAAGCTAAGGAACTGTCTTGACTGCAATTTAAACTATATAATGCAAGTGGCTTTGATGATAAGGGTAAAGTTCTGCAAGGACACCTGTGACAATGTGTTGCTGTGCAAGGTTCCATTTTACCTGTGTGTACTCTAAGCACATGGCTATGTGGAGAACAAACTGCGTACATGC
Organism: Acrocephalus scirpaceus scirpaceus; assembly: GCA_910950805.1. Classification (NCBI taxonomy): domain Eukaryota; kingdom Metazoa; phylum Chordata; class Aves; order Passeriformes; family Sylviidae; genus Acrocephalus; species Acrocephalus scirpaceus. The sequence goes on from OU383773.1 coordinate 129,327,254, forward strand.
AAATCAACAACCTGTTCACTAATCTGAAATTAGAAAGGAAGGAGGATATGAAACAGACTTATAATTTTGGACTAAAAAAGCCTGACAACTCACAGTCCAAAAATAATTGGTTTATCAGACTGCATTATTTTCTCTATGCTGAGGAAAAATCTCCAAGAAATATACTTTGTGCACGATCTTCCCTGTTTGCATCAGAAAAACAACAGAAATAACCTCTCTGGTTATTCTGGTCTTCCTCACAGTTTCAAACTGTGCAGACAAACTTATTTAATGATGTCTACACTCACTGTCCACTTGGTAGTTGGATAAATTCTGCTGCTGTTTTTTCACTCTTTTTGGACTTTGCAAGGAGTGCAGTGTCCAGAACCATTTATTGTATATGAAGATGTACACAATTTTTTTTTTAGTTAATCCATTTCCTATATTTCTGAACATATAATGAACTTTTTATACCTTCTGGCGGGAGACAAAAATATTGCAGAAACATTTGATCCTTATATTGCATTCTGTCTTTACCCAAAGGAAACACAAATGATAGGAGTGCAAGAAAGATCATTTTAATAATTGTTGCTTTGTGACGCCCAATTAATAAGTATGTAACAATGTTGATCTTATTGATATTATTTTAGATCTCCTGCTGTCCCATTAAAATTTTTTCTTTGGTTTCAGGACATTTATTTCATTATGCTGGTAATGATGTTGATCAGACCCCAGAATGGAGTGGGAGCATAGCTGGTCCTGCTTCAAATGGTTACATTTGAATTCTGTCTGCTGAGATCAGTCCCATTTCCAGGGCAAAAGAAGCTTTGTCATACCCTTCTATTCCACACTCTTGAGCTGAATATAATTACAGTGGACATTTCCATAGCTCCCAGAACTTGGAAAAGGCAATTACAAATAACTAAAGTTTGGTCTCAATGAGCTTTGAATAACAAAGATTCATGAAGTAAACTGACAAAAATCTCAAAGGACTCAGTGCTCACTTTGAATGTTTCCAAATTTAAATCTATTAATTAAAGTAAATAAACTTGAATTAGTAAGCTGTGCTGCACCAATGCGATTTTCAAAATGAACACAATTTAGTTGTATTAGTTGTTTAAATTAGATGCCACTCTATTGCATTGTATTTATAGTAATGATGTTGGGTGGTTTGAGTCAAACAATAGCTGGTTTATATGAAGGACAACACTTTTATTCCTTTCAGAATGATCTTCTACCAGAAAAGTTGCTAAAAGAAATTACATTTGCCACTTCTATCCCACAAAATGACACAGCCCCACTAGACTTCCTTCTCCTTGAGTTTACATCCGCTGATGTACAAAAAAAGTTGCAATAACCTTTTACTGCATCTTATTTATTGACACCTAATTTTGAAAATGGCAATTACAGAGGAATGAAAAGCATGAACAATTTTAACTGATGATTAGAAGCATTTATCTGCCAGTGGAAAAAAACCACAATATGCCAAAGAAAATTAAGTTTATCTGGCCTTTCCACTTGTCTTACAAATAATTTAAAAATTAATAACCACAGACAGTTTCTTGAAACAGTGTCAATCTTCATGATGACTGGCTGCTGTTCAAAAAAAATGAATATATAAAAAGGTTGTATAGGCATTTTCTATTCAAAAGCAAGCATAGAAGGAGGGGAAGGTAAGAAAAAACAATGGAAAACACTTACAGAACAGAACTATTATTTAGCTTATACTAGCAGAGTAATTTGACTACATCAAAATTAAAATCAAGATAATATGTATCAGTTTACCCTGAGAACTGACTAATGTAAAATACGGTGAGTCTCCTTAACAGGATCACTGAATCCCAGTCATTAAAAACTACTGTGTTTTTAAAGTTTTTGTGAAGTCAAATGAAATATTTCCTTCACATCACTTTCCATACAGAGAACATTGGATCTTTGGGAGCTATGGTATCCTGTAAGTCTTAAGGTTTAGTCGTAGAAAGGGCTTTTTGAGGATTCACTGTTTGTAAATCAAGGTGATGTCTTGAGATTTTTTGTCTAGAGTAAATATTAGAAAGGCCATGCACTTTTCATCAATGCATCAAAAGCTCATCAATTAAAACAGGGAGGCAACTATTTGCATTTGATACATATTTTAGGAAAGGGCTACTTATATGAGCAATATAGTAATTACCTGAGCACATAAATATTGTTCTTTTCACTATGTTGGCTTCTGTATTTAAATCTTTCTATTTCCAGTTACTTATCCTTTTCATTCAATTTCATTCTAACATTCAAACATGTTAATGACCTAACAAGGTCATTAACATGTTTGACCAAATGTCTGAAATTATTGTGAACCATTCCCAGTATAGTGACTATTATCTTAATGAAGACCTGGAAAAGAGAACTCACTGTTGAAAAAGGAATGCTTGAAAATAAATGGACCTTTCATGTACAATGATTTGTTGTGCTAAACTTAATCACTGCCTCAGGACATTATTATTTCAAATAGCCCTGTGACTGAACTCTTGCAAGTGTTAAAATTTTGAAGTTGCACTATCTTATATATTGCATATAATCACCATAAAGACTAATGTTTCCTAACAATTCCACCCAGCACAGCATGTATGAAAGCATCAGTTTAGATATTGCCCACAAAAATGATGCAGTGGCTGTAATAATATCTTTATAGTGATGTAAGTTTATGTGTAGGAACCATACTTAATGATTCTAAATAATTAAAAATTTTCTCCATTTATGACTAAATATTTTACTGTTTGAAACTGAAAATTCCAGATGAGTTCTGATTCTTTCATGGATAACCCAGGTCTGCCTGGGTAGGATTCATTTCCGCCCAGCTTTGAGTATCTATGTCTGAACTAGCCATCTTGGTATCCCTTTAAACCAAGAAAATGGTCTCATTGGGGTAAAGTGTGCAGTGCTCTTCTCCCTAGAGTGCATATCCAAACTAGGTCAGATAAACCAAATTCTCATGTGTTTTCTAGTTCAGCCAGAAGTATGCACCTAGTGATCCCCAGAATATGAGATCAATGCAGGCTCTGAAACCTTCAATTCTGCTTGTATGTAGCTGAGCTTGTGTAATCCTAGTGCTCCAAGTAGGTGCTGTGCCTGTGGAAACGCTGGTCACTTGGGCAGCACTTCTGTTGATATACAAGAAGTAGCAAGTTCAGCTCACTAACCACTGCAAGAAATAACTGAGAAAGTCAAGAAGCTAAGAACCTATTAGTGATCAATACTGTTGAGTAATGAACTTTGGCATTTACATAATCACTTTCCATGAGTCTTGGACGTCAAAGAACAGCAATAGAAAAAAAAAAACCACAAGAAAGAAGACTGTGAATAATTAATTTTTTTTAAAAAATTCTTTTTCTTCCTTTTTATTTTCTTTGCAGCAATTATCAGTGTGACAAAGAGAATAAGAATTTCCTGTGGATGTAATCTACCTGTAAGTCAGTAAAGCCTTCTATACAGTCTCATACAGCATTCCCCTGGAGAAGCTGGCAGCTCATGGCTTGGACAGGTGCACTCTGGGTTAAAAACTGTCTGGATGTCCAGACTCAGAGGGTGGTGGTGAATGGAGTTACATCCATTTGGTGGTGGATCACTAGTGGGGTTCCCCACGGCTCAGTATTGGAGCCAGTCCTATTGAATATCTTCATTGATAATCTGGACAAAGGGATTGAGAGCACCCTCAGTCAGTTTGCAGATGACACCGACCTGTGTGAGAGTGTTGATCTGCTGGAGAGTATGAAGGATCTGCAAAAGAATCTGGATCAATGGGCTAAGGTTCAACAAGGCAAGGTGTTCTGGGGTCACAACAACCCCATGGAGCACTTCAGGCTGGGGGCAGAGCGCCTGGAAGGAGGCCCAGCAGGACCTGGAGGTGCTGGCTGACAGTGGCTGAACACAAGTGTGCCTAGGTGGCCAGGAAGGCCACCTGGGCCTGCATGAAATATAGTGTGGCCAGCAGGACTAGGGAACTGATCATCCTCTGTAGCTGACTATGGTAAGGCTGCACCACAAGTTCTGTGTCCAGTTTCGGACCCTCACTTCAAGAAGGACATTGAGGTGTTGGAGTGTGTCCAGAGAATGGCAACAAAGCTGGTGAAGGGTCTAGAGAATGAGTCAAATGAGGGCCTCTAGGGAGCCAGAGTTGTTTGGTGTGGAGGCTCAGGAAAGACCTTATTACTCTTTACATCTACCTGAAAGGATGCTGTAGCAGGATAGGGGTCAATCTCTTTTCCCAGGCAGCTCTTGATAGGACAAGGGGATATAGCCTGAAGGGAAAGTTCAGATAAAATGCAACAGGTTCAGGTTGGAGGGATTTCTTAACGGAAAGGCTTGTCAAGCACTGAAATGGGCTCTGCAGGGGAGTGGTGGGGTCAACACCCCTGGAAGAGTTCAAGAAATTACTTTGTGCTATGGTTCAGTTGGCATAGTGGTTGTTTGATCAAAGGTTGAACTCAAAGGTCTTGGAGATATTTTCCAACCTTAGTTATTTTATTCTATTCTAATTATAGCAAAAAAGGGGGAAAATAAGATCACCAAATGAGATGGTTGGCTTGTGTGATTCTCACACAGATTCTGTCAAAATTGAACAAACAAAATACTGAACTGGCTGAACTCTCAAAAAACAACAGCTATGGCCTCATTCTTCACAGAGAATGAGCATTTTCTTTCTCTGTTCTTTCCTTCTAGGGGGAAAGAAATGTTGTATACATGTATGTCAAAGAATTCAAACATCAGCCTGTTTCAACATGGCCAGCCCATAGTCAACCTGTATAGCTACTTGGGCAAAATTTTTCTGACTTCAGAGGACCAATATAGAACTGGTTCTAACAGTTGCTAATTTTCATTAGTATTATTTTTCACAGCACAGTACTTCACATATATCCTCATTGAATTTCATTTTACTGCTTTTGAGCCATGTCATGTGAATTTTGTGACTGTTTTGCAAGCCCTCCTTAGAACTTAGTTCCAGATGGTTTATAAATCATGCTTTTCGTTCCATTAGCCAAGCTGCTGATGAAAATATCAACCAGTAGTGACTCTGGTTGGGACTTTTGTGGAGCCTCACTCGAGGCAGTCTTCTAGTTCAACATCAAACTCTGCAACAAATTGCTCTCTGTGTATCTGTTTCTATGATTGTTCAATTCAGATCCCTTTTCTGCATTGCCAGAAGCTCCTTCTAGGTCCAAAAGTCTGCTACTGACACAATTCCAGCTGAGTTATTTACCCTATAAAGAAAGACATTGTTTTGACTGTTTGTTTCTGACAAACACATTTAACCTCTTGATTGACTGCCTTAGAAACTGAAAACCACACCTACGTACTTGTAGCTTGACAGTATAACATTTCCATTAAATCAGATGACTTCATTTTGCTCTCGGACAGTATTTTGCTCTCAAAGGTTTTCAAGGTGGTGTCTAATTACAACAAAATGCTAGCACAGACATCACTATCTGCAAGGACTGAAACACAGGGGGCCCACAGGTCATGCTGGAACTAGACCAGCTACTGCTGAGGAAGCTGCTCTGGAAGTGGCCCCAGTACAAAGCTGCACAATAAGAGCAATTCTGACCTCAGGGAAGCTGCTGGTGATGGGTGCAGCTGTATCATGCAGATACACCTGGTTTTTGGAAGCCTGCTCAGGCGTCTCCGGCATGGTTGTCACCTACAGGAGGATCTGCCTCCCTGAGTCCAGCAAGAACACCAGCCCACAGCCCTGGCCATGCAAGGAGTTTATATAAAGAAGCACACACGAATGAGAAAATGAAAAATACAAAAGAATAGTGTAGTGACAGAAGCCAGCCAATGCAAGAGCTGTCACAGTAGCTGCTCACTCCTTAGAAGTGGTCGTTATGAAAAGAAACAGGTTTGAACAGCTGAACACTGCAAAAACCTTGAAACCACTCTCAGACATTTTTCTAAAGGATGCATTCACAGTTCAGCACGAATTTCAGTATACACCTTGGAGGAAGACCAGTTTGGAGATAAAAGTATCCTCCTGTGATTAAAAAAATTATAGAACCCAGAGGAAACAAGATAGAGAACTAAATTATCCCAAAGAAGTTTTGAAGTCAATCAGTTTCCTTAGGTGATGCTAGTACTGATAAATGGTTATGGGCCACACAAATGAAAATATCTGCAAAATATCCTGGTTATCTGCTACGGCCTGGAGGTAGTCTCTTAGACACTGTGACACATTTCCCAGCAAAGTTAATAAGGGAATTCCACAGGGCTGACACATTTTTAATGGAGAGCATCTGTCTCTGAATAAAGCTAATTTCAGTATCCCAGAGAAATGTTACAAAACATCTGCCTTTTTTCCCCTGCAGACACTGCATCCTTGCTTATATTCTATTCTAAGCCTTGTTTTCCATAAGCTAAAATATGCTTTATGTCTTAAAGAGGATTTTCTGTTTTCCTTGCTGCCAAAAATCTTATATAGCTTTGCAAGCATGCAACAGGTCAGTAAAGCACAGGTAGCTTAGAGTGCACTTAGTAGATACCTAAGCTTTCCTTTTGCACATATCTTTTTCTTGTAATTCTGAATGGTATTTGAGTAAAAAACACTGTGTTTTTATACATTTTAGCAGACATACACATTTTTAAGTTATCTGTAGAATCCATAAAGTATTGATTGTGGTGTCTTGCAGACCTCCCCACTATGATGACAGCCTTGAGAACGGATCTCATGAGAACAACTCTGTATCATTAGGTGGCAGTGTACAGCAATGCTGGCAGTGTATAGCAATGCTGGCAGTTTTAAGACTTCCTCAGCTCAAAAGGGACTTTTTGATTATCTAATCTGATTTCCTATATGCTGTAGGCTATAGAAATCCAACAAGGAACTCACAGTTCCAAAACTGTGCTTCAATGAATGTGTATTTTTAGATACAGGTTTTGACCTCAAGAAAAATGAGAACAATGCTGCAAGTCCCTAATTTCCCTTTCTGATAACGAAAAATAGTCTGTGTTTCAGATCTTAATTTCTCTATTAAATAATTTGGACCTATTAAACTGAGACAAAATATCTGTTTTAATTCAGAGTAAGCAAAAGGATGTATGTTCCTAGCACTGCAGTAAAGCAGACCTGCACTAAATTCAGCATAGCATTATAATTAAGTGTCTCCCTATGGAAGCACCAGTCTCAGAAAGGAGCATTTGATTTTATGAATGCTGATAGTCTGATGCCCCTATAATTTCAGTTCCATTTAAACCACTTTTACTTTTGACTGACTTTATAATCTCCAGCTTGTCCTTTCTGCTAACAGTCCATTTTCTATTAGCTGTGTATGAGCTTGTGGCATGTCAATTTTTTAATTTAATTCCCCCAAGTGTGACTGCACACAATTTTCACTCCTCAGAGTGGCTTCAGGCAGTGACTTTGTGTTTTCCACCAAGAACTCTGAAGCTTCATACAGAGGAGCAGATGAAGTTGTGTTTTTATATATTGCTGGTTTTTATCCACAGTTCAGGCCCTGTCTTTACATAACTCCCTTACAAGAGCAAGTGTGTGCTAAAATGTCCTCAGTATTGTCATAAATTCAGATCTTTCTGTCCTTACTGCCAGTCTCCAATGAATACTTCTTGTGGAAGCAGGTTAGGAGTGCTTATGGATACAGTTACAGCAGGAGATTTGAGGAGCTGGTTCCTTTGGTAGCAGATGAAAAGCCAGGGGGACACCACAGGCTCCAAAGCTCAGTAGCAGCCCAGAACTACCTCCAGCCTCAGCCTCACACGGCTGCCTAAGGCAGCCTTGATGTCCAGACCTCAGAAGTGCTTCAGAAAACGGTTTTCAAGTGGAATGATGACCAAAAGCCATCTGATGGTATGAGACAAGAAAAAAATATTCTGTGAGTTCCTCCCACACACAAGAAGGAGAGATTCAGTGTATATTTATAGATAAACAAGACCTATCAGTGACACTGGAAATTGGACTTGGTTGTAAACCTGTTTTTCCTAAATTGAGATAAACCATAAAAACTGTCAAAATAAATAGTCAGTATTTTACTATAGACAAGTTTTTAAAAATCATTTTTAAAGCAGCTTTCAAGTAGAAAGATAAGGGTATGCTATTCTGGAATGATAAAACCCAGAACATTTCCAGAATTCTGGGCTTTTCTTTTTTTCTCTACCAGAAATTAGTTTTGTCAAAATTGGCATTTATGAAAATATATTTTCCATTTTGAAGTGCTTTGTGAAGTCTACTACCCAGTCCTAATTTTTTTCCTGAGTATTTTAGAGCTTTCAGGCTGGGTTAGTCAGCTTTTATGACCTTCTCACATATTAAGTGAAGAATCATCTTTGATTTTCTATCCAGAAGATATGAGAGGGGTTCCTCCCCCTGGTGATTAGCAAGGGAAATCAAAACACTTTGAGTTACATTTTTCATTTCTTCCTGTGTAATTTCCAGAGCTATTTTTGTATGAAGCCCCTGTGGATATCCATGAGCTTAACAAACACACATTCAGAGCTTGCTTATTGTCAGTAATGAAGTAAAGGTCAATCTTTATATGAAGCCAGTGCTTGTGACTGTCAGAAAGAAAAAAACGGTTGTATCATATAATAACAAAAGTAAGAGATGGCAAATAAAAAGGTATGCTAGGAACAAACACACTTTCTTTCACTTGAACTAAAAATGTGAAACATGTGGGAGCCAAATCAGAATCTCTGTATTGTCTATGATACCTAGTTCTGGAAGAGCACCCCAGCTAAGACTGATGTCTTCTGGCCGGCTCCACTCACAAAAAGCAAGTGCAACTGGTGGACTGGAGGAAGCAGCTGTTGGCATTCCTCAAGGAATAAAGGCTGAAAGCACAGCAGGAGAAAAAGTGAGTCTGGTAAAAAAAAGAGCTTACCCAGAGCATGACGGAATCCTGTACTGACCCAGCACATTTATTGTTTTCATTAATGACCCTGGCTCCATTAGAAATAAGGGAACAAAACTGGCTGATGACAGAAGGTGCAAAATACTGTGAATACAGATGAACATCAGAATATCTTTCTGGAGGAACTAGATGACTCAGAGTGCAAAAATAATGGAAATTATAAATGTAACAATGTTGCCTGCAATGTCATGAATTTAAGAGTAAAAATTTTTCCTCTAGGTGGAAGAAGCTTATTAGCTGAGAACTGCAAATACAAAAAGATCAGATTACATGAGTTTATCAAAAGATAGTCAACATTCATAAATAGGATGTCATATGAAAAAAGCGAACACAACAATAGGATGCATCAAGAGAGGAGTTTCTAGTAGAGCCAGGGAAGTGATTGCATATACAATTCCAAAAGCAGAAGGTGGAATGGAAAAAGAAGCATAGAAAATGTAAATATTGGAAAAATATAAGCTCACAATAATGAAACAAGGTCTACAAGGAATAAATATAGAGACAAAATCATCTACAGTGATGTAGATGGAAATAGTTATTCCATTGAATTCAGTGGAGGATGGGTAGGTCTCCAGACTCACAGATGTGGCTTCCATATGCCGCATATGTCATATGGAGAAAAACCTGCATATAATGTGTTCTAATTAAAACCACCTCTGTGTTATTTTAATCCAAAGGCTGCTTAAATGACAATATTCCAATAAGAAATGTAGGCTGGTTTTTTTCAGTCTATTAATCTGACTCAAAAAGTTTATGAAATGATGTCCTGGAATGCACTATGGTATTTATAATGGCTCATGGTCTTTCTTTCAGCACTTGCAATTTGTCAAGCAACAGCAAACTGTAGAAGGAAAGATCACTGATGCTCCCCCAGCATATTGACTGACCTTTATGTCTACTTTTGCTATTTGTATTGGCAGGGAAGTATGCAGAACAAAAGTAGGCAGGAAAACTCCTAAGTTTGAGGAAAATCCTTTAAAAGCTTGTGGTTATATTGACGTCACCTCTTATCTCTTCAACTTACAATTTGCTTGGTAATTTTCTGTGTGTAAATATAGAAGTTGTTTGGTTGTTGTGTAGGTTTTATTTTGCTACATATTGCTGTATTGGTTGGGTAAATAGTTTCTAGCATGAAATAAATAATAATTGGTGGTTTTATTTTCTTGGGCCAGAACAGAGCACAGTACATTCTTTTCAGGCAAAGAGTAATGGAGCAAGCTATGAAAGTGTAAAGAATTTAATAATCATTATTCCATATTGTTATGTTCTATTTGCCCTCCACAAAGATATAAAGCAGAAAAAAACAAAAAAACCAAAAAAAACCCAACCAACCAAACAAACAAAAAAAAAAAACCAAAAAAACCACCACACAGAAAAGCAGAAAGTCACACAATTCGTTTGCCATTTATGTGAACTAGTATCTGTTAGTACCAATAGAAGTTTTAATTAATTTCTAGGTGACTGAGATTATAATAACTTTTATCAACATAACTTGTGTTTCATTGTAAGGTTTGGTCAGTGCAACTAAGTAGCAATTGTGGCTTCATTAAAGAGAAATGTCAGAGTGAATATTACCATAAATTTACCTTTCTCTTTTTGTTATTTTAATTTTTGTTTTCACTTTTAAATTAATGATATTTTGTTTGAAAAATGGGTGACATGGTAGACGTCTTTTCTTACTTTCAACCTCTCCCACAGTAGATCAGATTCCTCATTTCCCTGAGCAATCTGATAACAGCAGTTCTGAAACTGAGCCCTCCTTTCTGCTACTGCACTTTATGGCTTTGGATACACAGAATCTGAAAAAAAGAGGAGCCTCCAGAGTCTGAAGTCTGTAAGGGGTGAGTGCCAAAGGCAAACTAGAAAGCAAAGCAAAGTCTGACTGAATTACTTTGACAAACATCTGCAGTGATGGGGAGTAATCTGATAGGCTATAAGGATGGATGAGGAGGAAAAGAAGAACAAAAGGAAAATATACCTCTTTATATCTAGCTTTAAGAAATGTCTTAGTCTTCTCTTAATGTTATTCAGCCTTTTGTAGAGCTACTGTAGATTTAACGGGGATGGATAAAGAAAAGGCCACTACCTAATCACATGGAAGAGGATGTTATAGAGAGTCAGCTTTAGGCTGTAGCCTATGTGGCAAAAAACCTGAGAAACTGTGAAGTAAATTTTTTTGCACTCTCAGCAAGCCAGTTTGTTTTTATTCCTACAAGGTATAAACTTTCAGCCTTGAAATGTGTCAGGGTGGCTGTCAGGGCAGAAATAGGAGCTTCAGATAATGTTTATTAGAGAAATCCTCAAAATTGCATTCTAAATTCCTTCTCTGACAGGAGTCTAAGTGTGGCTGAATTCAGCATTAAACTCAAACTTTTTAAACATTTTATGTCTAAAGGACTATATAGGATTGTATAGGTGTAATTTGTCCTCTATACAACATCGTCCTTCAGGATTAAGGATGACAAACCAGATATATTTACATAAAAATAAATGATTTATTATGGTAATCATTAGACTAAAAGATCATGACCAGAATTATTTGCTACATAGCAAAAGTGGCTATAACTATTAGGATAGTGCACTCTTTGAAGTTACATTGATGCAATTATATTAAAGCTAGAAAACCCAGTTATTAAGTTGAGATTGATGCTACTCACTCATACTCACAACCATAGGAAAATCTCTTTCACTCAGCCTTGAGGAGTAACCTTGAGCAGCATCTTCACTCAAGGGAAGAATCTCCACACACATGCTCCCAGAAGGGGTGCATTAGAAGACTGCACAATTAAGAAGTGGGAAGAGACTTTTGTAGTCAAAAATCATTGACTGTCTGTCATGTCTCTCTGGGCCAGCTGTGTTAGTATTTTTAGATGAGTTATCAATAGTATCAATTGTTGGTTCCTTTATCAGGTACTTCACCACTTCTGCCACATCTCCCCCTCGCTGTCAGGGTGCTTAACTTTGGAATTTAATCAGGCTGGTTTCAGCATTATTCAGCACCAGGAGCAGCAAGACAACCCTTTCTCCGTTCATCACTGACAGCTTTGCAAATAGTGTTTTTTGAGTTGTTTTTCCTCCATTCCAGACAAAGCATACTGCTACAGTGGCTTATAATTTAATTGCTTTAATTTTGACATTTAATTCTGAAAGAGTGATTCATTGCAAATTTATCTCTCTCTAGGGCTGTCAATTTTGTTCTTCCACTTAATGAATATACATTATTAATATAGCTACAACTTTCTCTGTTCTTATGAGGTTTCAGTAGATTATGAAAGTATTTTTGTGTACATTTGCTTTTATAAGAAGTTCTAAATCACTGTTTAGATCTAGATGAATAATGCACACTTATTATGGTATTTATCATGGTATTTAAACTTCTGTTAAACATATGGATATTGGGCATCAATTTTCTCAAGCATTCACTGTCAAAACCAGTCATGCAGTCGCTGAAATGAGTATATATTTTCTGTGCTTGTATCAGATAGCTGGTTTGTATATATGCTACAAGCCATTTAAGCTTCTATTTTGTTTTGGATGTATGTTTCCAGTACACATGTTTATAGGTTTGAAGGGTTTGGTTTCTGTATGTGCTCTAGCCAGATTCTGTCAGCTGAGTCCCTCATATTCAGTCTAGAAGGTTATATTGCTAATCATGTTCAGAGAGCATAGAAGTAGCTAGACCACAACAAAAGTGCAGTCCTTAACACACCCACCAGTGTTCTTGCAGCTCTTCCTTTGACCTTTGCTGCTTAGATCAATGGCCAAACCATATACTGTGCAAATGTTTAGAGGCTTAAGGCTTTCACTTTTTTCCTTCCTGAATTGTCTAATTTACAGCACTAGAAATCCAAAAGAATTTCCAAGTTTCAGCATAGTTTTTCTTGCCCACATCTGTGTAATACACAGAAACCTGAGAATCTTGTCTCTAAGAGTAGAAGTTATGAGCTTGCACATAATGAAGGTAATCCCAAAAGCTATTGTCACCATTAGTAAATATGATCTTGATTAAAAATAACTTAGTTTTCTAAATGTCAATGCACATTTTCACTGAAGCTGAATAATTAGAAAAGATTCTTTTTTAATTTAAATTCAAGTTGTCTCTACACATTGATTTGGCTAATAAGACAGTTTCATTAGGATTCATGTGCTAAGACTACAGTCTCTTAGAAATTTACAGTAGAGTGATTTTGTACGAGACAGGCTATGAAAGAGCTGAAGAGCCTCATTCAGATGACAAATATCTGACTCCAGGACTAAATCCAGCATTTTTCAGCAGTCTTTTCAACAGTATTTGCCACTTTGAAACAGGACCTTTCCATCTTGTATCTATAGATGATTTGCATAAAATCAATAAATTCACAGACCATGACCCCCTAACTAGTTAAAGTTAGAAAGTGGTATATTTTATTGTGACATCAGGTAGCACGGGAGTAGCCTCCTGAAGGCATGCACACAAATCACAAAGTTCTAGTCCTCTGTTTATTTACAAAAGTCTTACATACTCAAAAATGCTTAAACATATGCATAATCTCAGCACCTCCCATTCCCGCTTCATATTAAAATGAGCCCAAAGTCCTTTATGCCTAAACAATTCTCCTCTCAGATTGGGTTGGTGGTCTCTGAAATGGGTCAGTGGTCTTGAAGGATGAAGTCAAAAAAGTCTTCCTCACAGTGACCTTCTAACCTTTATCTTGCTGGCAGGCTTATGTGACCTTTTGGAAGAATCCAATCTCTCCTTCTTAGTTCCAATTAGTTTCTGTGTCCAGGTGCAGTCCTGGTTTTCATTTACTATCACAATGGTCCATCTATCTTATTTCCTTCTACAAACACAACTGAAATGAATAAGTAATGCCTCTCCTACACTCTAGATTAAGCATCTAATAATTATTAACTTTCTACTTCATCTCTGCCCTTCTGACTTAAATCCTAACCAATATAAATTGCTGCTATCCCTTAGCTAACATCTTGATTCTTTAAATCCTTAACTCATGGATCTAGGCAACTAGTGAAAACTTCTATGTGTGTGAAAAACAAGCACTTAGAATAAGCCTGATTTTAAAGTATACACATTGGATTTCCATGGTGTTCTCTGTGTCCCCAGCTTCTCTGTTAACATAAATATTTTGTAATAATTAGATTAATACAGTCTGGAAATTTTGTTACATAAATTTAAATAAAACCAACCCCAAATCTGTTTTCTGTTATTTTTGAGATGAAACACTTAAACTTTAGCCAGAATTTTTGTCATTCTGTTTAAGGTTTCCATTCTTGCTTCAAGATCCCAGGTGAAAATGCAGAAAACTCAGCCTAGCTGTCTTGTATCTGTTTAATTCCTTGTATCTTGTCATATAATTTTTAAGGGCCAGGACATTTCCTGGCTCACTTAGCATGAGGTTTACAAGGCAGCTACATATCACAACAGCCCTCTCTTGGGACTGCAGCTAAGCTGCTGAGAGATCTCTTTTCATTAGACTATAAAAATAGTATAGCACTGTGATGGCAAGAAATTTCTCAAGCTATCTCCTTTGCTATGGACTGTTTCAAATTTTTGTGCTGCTGTTCTGAAGCTTAATGTCATTCATACCAGGCATCTTGGAGAATTTATTTTATTCTTTTCCTTTGCTTAAAATGATCCTTTTTTTTCTGTGACTGGAATCAAAACATACCAGTATAGCTAAAAAATAGGTATTTTAAATATAGAGCGAAGGCAGAGGTATTTTTCAGGTTAAGTGGCTACTGTGCTTTTTTGGACTGAGTCCTCGTTCACCTTGTATCAACACAGACATACCCCAGAAATACTTTATAATTTGAGTCTTCTGTATTCTTCCAAAAACATTACTTTGCTACAGCAAACCCAATAATAGGTGCCAGAGGATATGACATGATTTGTGTTGGCTGAACTGAATGCTGAGGAGGTGGTATTCAGTGATAAATGAGAATGAAATAAAGGCAGCATACAAACACATTAGCAGGTGATATTGTAAGGACTGACTGAATGAAAGGGATGAGCTTTCATCCCTTGGATGAGCAGAGAGAGTCAAGGACAGCAAACTTCTCAAAATGTGAAAAGATGAATAAATTATTGTTTTTTAACAAAGCTGTTTTACAGCATCCAACTACATTATCAGAGAAATAAACCCACAGGTTACCTGGTGACCTGGTCATGACACGGAGATGTGGAATGGGAAGTTATTTCTTTTCTTCATGCAAATTATAATATGCTGTGGCTCCATGAGGGGGATGTGACAAAAGGTAAAATTCAAGGCGAAACTTATGTTTAATGTTCATTCACTTTCACTTTAAATTTAGAAGGTAGGGATACTAGAAAAAAATAGGAGAAATGGAATAGCAGAAAGCTATGGAACACAAAGGAATTGTAATTCCACAAATGAAAAACTAAATTAAAAGTCTTTATTTTTAATCCAAATTCATATATGTGCAGAAGGATCTGGCCACCCCTGGGAGAGTAGTTCCCTGTGGGTTCAGTGCACCCTATTGCAACCATGATATGTCCTTGAACCCAGGTTCACATTTGGCAAAGTCTGTATCAGGCAGTGTGGGCCTGATATTTCTGAGTCTGAGAGAATTTTTTGCCTGCTAGCAGCTGCTAATTTCTTTCCCAAGGGAAAACTTCTCAAGGAGACTTCTTCTCAAAACAATCTTGGAAAACAATTATTCTTTCTCAAAACAATCTTCTCCAAGCAGTGTTTTTCTGTTTCTTTAGTTTAACCAATAGGATTAGAGAAGTGTCCTTCCTATTCACCAATCGTGTTAAGTCTGTATCATAACAGCTCATAAAAAGTAGTAAAAATTAGACAATAAAGCTTTCTATGCTTTTGCCTTCTGAGGTATCTTAGAGTCTTTTGTCTTTCTTTCGTGTCCTACAGCAACAAGGCAGAGCAGCACCACCACTGATAATTCACCAGATTTATGCTAAAGATATGACATCTACCATCTTGGGCACTTTTTAATTGTTGGACATCATATTGGAGTTTTTTAAGCAGTTTTGCTAAGGAGTTTTTCAGTTGTTTATGCAGTGTCTGCTAAAAAGGCCAGTTGTCATAACATCTTTCATATTGGATGACTCTTGTTGAATATTCATTTTCTGTCTGCAGTAAAAGTTTGCCTGCCTGTTGCACTGAACTGCATGGAATCCCCTAAATAAGCTGTCAGCTTGACTACTACAGGCACTAAAGTCAACATAGCTATGTTACATATATGTACTCAAATACTGCATTGAACATCATGTTCCTTGTAGTATTTAATATGTCTAATTTAGAAGCAGATCAGGTACCTCTACACTGTTATTCCACCTAGACAATTTATCAGTGCTAATGAAGCTATGGGAAGTGTCAATATTATCTATTAAACACAGGTACTTCTAATATTTGTCTTTTTAGGGGTGACAAGAGACCTCAGTTAATGCTATTAAATACAGAGATAGGAAGGTAGTTATTTTATCATTCAGGATAATTATTGTGTTACTTTCTGCTGCTCCATAGAAGCAGGTTGGCTGCACACTCACTGCACCATGGTGATAGCTGGTTGCATGTGGTAGACTGGAATCATGAAAGCAGTAAGGCTTTTGATGATGCAAATGGGAACTGCACTCAGCTCCTTCAAAAGTGAAATGAATTACAGCTGTGAGAATTTTTGCAGAAGACGAGAAACCTGTAATCAAATTTTTGTTGTAGAAATAGATGTGGTTCACTGATTTCATAGAACCATAAAAGTTGAAAGATACCTTTAAATATTGTCCAGCCCAACACCCTTGCAATGTACTGGGACACCTTCAGCTACATCTGTTTGATCAGAGCCTCATCCAACATGACTTTGAATGTTTTCAAGGATATGGCATCCACCCTCTCTCTGGGAAACCTATTTCGGTGTTCCACTACCACCATTGTAAAAAAAAATCTCTTTATATCTAGTGTAACTCTACCCTTTTTCAGCTTAAAATCCTTACTCCTTGTCCTTTCACAACAGGCTCTGCTAAAATGTTTGTCCCCACTTCCTTATAAGCCCTCTTCAAGTACCAAAAGGCTGCAATAAGGTCACCCTGCAGCCCTCCCTTCTCCAGACTGAACAACCCCCGGCCCTGTCAGCCTTTCCTCAGAGAAGATGTGATCCATCCTTCTGATTGTCTTTGTGACTCTCCTTTGGATTTGCTCCGACAGGTCCATGTCCTTCCTGTGCTGGGACCCCAGTGCTGGATGCAGTGTGCAGGTGGGGTCTCAGCAGAGCAGAGTGGAGGGGCAGAATCACCTCCCTCACCTGCTGACCTGTATCTTTTGATGCTGACCACGATGTGGCTGGCTTTCTGGGCTTTGGACACATCTATATGTCCAGCTATCATTTGGCTTTTAATATAGGTTTTAAAAATAGCTCTTAATAATAGCTTTTAATTTACCTTATAAAGGTTTTCCATTTCTAGAATAAGTTTTGTGGGGTAAGCCAGATACATACACAAAAAAAAACCCAGGCAGGATGTTGAGGCTCTACTGCCCATGGCACACACTCTGGTCCAAATCAGTAATTTGAAATGGAGCTCTTCTAAATGAGCACACCAAGCACGGCTGATTTGGATAGACATGCTGCAATTCTTGCAGTTTCTGAAAGAACTGAATTGAAACTTGACATGAAGAGGGTTTGGGTTTGTGTGGTTTAGAAATCAATGCTTTTCATTAAAAGGAATTTCTTATCCAGACAATGTATAAGAAATTTTATATTAAATACTTTAAAAGTTTTCAGAGGTTTTTCCTGCCCTCAAATATTCAGAAATGTGCATAATTATAACTGTGTATAATATCATCAGAAAGTCCTTTCAGGATCTCAGGTTCATGTCAGGCTAGATCAGGTCCCTAGGTCTTAACTTTTGTATGAGACTATTTTCAACAAAAACATTTCCAGGAATGGTTTCTTCACAACAGCTTTTTAACCTGCAGTTTCATTCCTTCTGGTATCTGACCTTGTGCTGTCTATCTCCTAAAAGTCCCCAAACTAAACCCTTCAGACTGATTGCTAAGCTCTGGTAATTAGAGATGGCATATGACAAATTTAAATGTGTTGTGGTATTACTAGCATGGCTTTCTGTAAGAGGGATTGTACATAGTGAAGCACACAAAAGAAGAAGAATGCTAAGCAAAATGAAAAAAGTATTTGATTGTTCAGCACAGCTAAGAACTAATCTGCCCCCGTTGAAATTAAAAGAATTGCTGCTACAGACTAACAGCTGTGAAGAGTCTATCCTGATCTAAATGAAGGGGGGTAAAACTATATTGCCTGAGAGGGCTTGAGACTGTCAGAGCGCCTTTTCTAACCATGCTGGTGATAACGCAGACCCTCTCTTATTACACTGACATGCTCTGATTTTTTTCTTTTTAGACTAAAGGAGATTAAGAAATGTATAAACTATTGCATTAGTGGGAAAAGAGCAAAAACAGCTTGTAGAAGAATGATAGGCATCAGCGGACAGCTGACTTTACAGGCATACAAGTGTGTTGAAAGAGCCTGGTCCTCATAATGGCAGTGACTTTTTTTGGCAAAAGTTTACTTCTACTTTCCACTGCATTATCTCTTGTCCTTCTCCTGCAACTATGCATCAAAGAAAACCCAGCTGGTTTAATACTTTCTTTTGCTGTTATTTATACCTGAAGTCTTTGCTATTTTCAGTCCCTTTATGAAAGGATGGGTGTTCCCTTTCTGTGCTTGTGCTACAGCCGCAGGCTTAGTCAACAGCAGAGCTCCCAGCCCAAATTCATCTGCCGCTGCTGGAGAGCCAGCCAGTCCCACTGATCTCTGCAAGTCTGGCCACCTCACTGTGCTGGCAATAGGCCTGGAGCTGCAAGCCTGCTGTCTCCAGCTGACAGGGTAAGGTCTGTGTGCAAATGGTATTTATTTTCACCTCATATCTGAACGTCATAGATGTCATCTCCAAGAGCAACCTGTGATGCAAAAAGAAAGAGAAGTGAGGTTTAATTCAAGGGGTTTTGCAAAATGAAATTTAAGGGAGCACTAAATCCAAGTTCATGGTGAGGTACATACCTATATTGATGAATGTGCAGCTACTGATCTTTCCAAAACCTGGCATTTAGCTAGGAATCCAGCAAAGAATTCCTCCTGTCAGAGGAGGCTATTACTCTTTGTGTATCTCAGGACATATCAGCACTTCTATAATCACATTCGCACTCATTGTTTTGGAAGAAATTAACTATTTATTCTTGAAAAGGAGAAATATGTTTGGGCAAGTCCAGTGAAAATTGAGGTTTTATCATCTGTTACAGTGAAGTGAGACTGCCTTTAGGCACCAGTGACACATGACCAGTAAATACACAGTGAACATGCTGATAAGACTATCTGCCTTGGTCAGGTATGCAGAAGCTGAAGAGAGACTACAGACCATATTTATTTCTGTTTTATTTTACTGTAGAGAGTTAAAAGCCAGAATATTAATATTCTGTAGTATCTTTTTTAAAATTAGATAAATATTTTGTTAAGCTTGCTTTCCAATTTTGATCAGAAGAGGTAGAAATCTCAATGATAATTAGGTGCCTACAAAATTTATAAAAGGGAGCAGATAAAAGTACACAGTGTGAATATTTGGAAATTCACCCCGTCACCTTTTAGATATTAAGACTGCTATTTTGCTGGCCAGACTCCTGTGACTACAGCAGCCTGTGCTCTACAGAAAGATGCCAGAGGAGCACAGGGTGTGGCCAAGGAGTTCTGACCAATGTTTCTATCAGATCTTTCATCAAGGAACAAGCCATAGCCATGAGGCTTCTGGTACTATGGAAGCTAATTTTTCCAGACATAATTCTTCTTAATTCAGAGCTCTAGAAGCAGGAAAGGGCTGTGAACGGACTTTGACCTACAGGTCCCATGATGGGATGAAGGGTTCCCATAGCAGCTGGCTGTTGCTTTGGCTTCACTACCCCTTGGATACCCTTTGGACAACGTCAAAATGTATGTTATCTGACATAGCTATGGAATTTATCACAGAAGTACCCTTTCCTAATGACTGCTCTCCATAGCCCTATAGATAACCTCCTACTTTGGTAGTATGGTTTCCTTATTGATCGGGTCCTACTACTTTCCATAGTTTTGGAACATTTAGTAAACCAATCTTGCAAATAATGGGCCACTGTATAGTTTCTGAAGGTCTTCTATTAAGAAATATTTAAATAACTAAGAAGAGCGAAAAAGATACTTGTAAATATTTTTCCTCTTTGAGTGAAAATAAAATGTATTTATTATTATTGCATGTATGAAAAGAGAGCCCTTCCCAAAAGCAAGAAAATCCCCTTGATTATGTTATAGTGAGAGAGCATTGTGTCATTTTTTTATCATAGATACATATTTTGAGTTATTATCCTTGTCTGTTCTCTTTTCTGTTCTTATTTTCCCCTTCCTCTCTCCGCCCCCCCTCCCCCCATTATTTTAATATCATGATTGTTTGGACATCTCTGTCATTGAGTGAATAAGGAAGTACAGCTTGCCAAGAACCACAGAGACAAAACTAATGACATTCTTTGCAGTTAATGAAACTTTAGCATTTCCAGAACACCTGACTTTTTAGTGTCTCCAAAATCTACTGCATTTATGGAAATACCTGTGATCTCTTCAGAATATCTGCAATGGATATAAAAGCTTAAAGTTTTATGGTGTTCATAAAACTGCATAAAAAACAAGGAAGAAAAATTTGATTACTGTATTCCTTTTATTTTTAAAGGGTTTCAGCTGGTCCTAGAATTATCCTGTCACGCTTTTTCTTCTTGGTTGTTTCAAAGTAAAAAAAGTTGATTTATTAAAGAATAAAGTCTTTCCATGGAAAGACAGATACCAGTTGCTACTATTTGAGTACTCATCTTTGCACAACTAACAGAGGAGATTATAAGAAACTGACTGGGGAGACAATCTCTTCTTCATACCCTGGTTTTGAGAGGAGGAAGCTTTTCTAGGGGCATTGATTTAGCTTAGTGGTACATGAAAAAATGAAATGAAAACAACATGATAACAAGATCAAGATACTCTACAAGGTATGGTTATCAATTGTAACCTCTGAACAACATAAAAACCATGGAAAATAAGAGCTTGACAAAATATTTAAAACCTTTGAATATGAACAAATTTTTTGTGGTAATTGATTTTGGTCTGAAATCTCTTGTACTTATGAATGAACAATGAACAATATTGCCCTTGCAGCATAATGAATACTACTTGGTGTTATCTCACTAGGATAAAGGATTGATGGGCTTCTTTGGTGTCTCTTTATACAGTTACAGCTTAATTGCTCAGCCTTACCTACTGAAACTTTTTTGGGTCTGTTTCCTTCTGCCATTCTGAGAACCTCAAAGGAAACTGAAGAGAAATGAAAAATGAAGCTGAGAAGAGAAGCAGAATTCTTGACAACAGGAATTGCCCACAGAGAACTCTAGGCAGAGTCTGCAGTCCTACCAGTTTCTTCACAGACTGCCTGATAGATACAAAAATTGTAAAACTCATTTGAAGTTTGGTTGTAGTCAGCCACCCACAGATAACATGGAGTACCAAAACCAGCTGAAAACAAGCCCAAAATTGTGTATTTAAGTACCTCTTTTACATGACATTTTAATACATTATGTGTCTTTGTATGAAAAATAGTCTTGCCTCTTTTATTTTAACTAATAGCCAAGAAAAATATATTTATTAAGAGTGCAGTATATGTGATTACTAGCTATGGATATTTTACTTGATAATTTTTAGTCCTTTTCCCACTGATAGATAGATCTAGATTTTTCTCAATAATCTGTGTAATAAATCTCTGAATGGTATATACAGGCAATTTAATAATTTGAGAGGCTCTTGAACCTCATCCACCTCTTATATCTATGTGTATGGCACAGTGTTTCCTCTGACACAATTATTAATTCTAATAAACTGGAGTATAGCTATTGCTTAAATGGAATATGAAAGATTTTCTACTATATCTTTATGACTTACCAGATGAAAATCTGAAGTTCATCAGATTTCTAGGATAAGATTTCTTTTAAAAATCTGAATGTTCATGCACATTTATTCTTACATCATGTCGTTCCTATGAATACTTCAGAAGCAGACTGATCTTACAGCAAGACTGTCATCAAATATTTTTCTGTTCTGTCTAATCTGGTCTAGACCACAACAAGAAAAAATCAACTACTCAAGGAGAAATTAAAATAGCTCCATGTTAACAAATTAGAATGTTCTATATATGTGATGTAAAGGGCTTCCCTAAGGATGAAAGAAGTTTTCAGAAGATAATCTGAAAATTCTATGAGACATTTTATGTGTGCTTTTCACCATCTTTTTGGGAACTGTTGCACAATCAGCCTTTTTTTTTCATCACAGAATTTTTCATCCATTCTTAAAATTTATGTACTGAAAAAGACAAAAAAAAAAAGTGCTAGACCATGAATCATCACACAGAGGCAAAGATCAGTGATGACAACCTACACAAATAGTGCTATGAACCTTCTGTAATGAGAGGCTGATGAATGATAACATCACAGAAAAAATAAACTTGCTGATTTATTCCTTCTATTAAGGTAACATCTATGAGCTGTAAAACCATGACCCCTCTGTGTTCAGCATGTAGTAAAGACTACCATCTCTGGCCCAGAATTCTTTGTATTAGTGATATCTCATAAGGGCTACAATGCTGTCAATACACCTGGCTTGCATCACCCAGGTGTCTTACTATTGATCTTTCAGTTTTTTCTTCAGCAGTCATGCTGAAACTGTTCAGCAACAGGTATCAGGTATCAAAAATGCTCTAGGCATTACCTAATATATTACCTGTAATCTATGCAAATTTCTTATAACAGGTATTATAGGTATGAGTAACACTTAACATCCTCACTAGATCAGTAATTTGCCATTGAAAGGCAATATAATGGATGTATAAAAGACATGAACATCCTCATGTATGTATCCTCATGTAACATCCCTTCTGAAACTGTCATGCAGGGAACTGTAGAATTCTAGACTAAGATGGGTATTTGAAATTGAGCTCTGAAGAGACAGCAAAAACACATAAGCTCTGATTCCATGACACTTGTTAGGGACAAAAGAAAAAACCAAAAACCCAAACACTAAAAATCAAGCAGAGGACTGCGTAAATGAAGAACACTTCTCAAATTAAAAGGTAAACACTGATCCTCAAAGTCTCACCTAAGAGACTGGCTCAGCTTCTTCTGAACAGAAGCCTCTCAGCCCAAATGGAGACAAAAAGGAAAGGGACTGAAAAACATAAAATTAACTCTACTGAAGCACTAGGGACCACCTTCAATTTATTCTTTGAGGAAAAATCTGACATTCAGAATTCTTGTAGTAAGAAGTTACTGACCTGCAACACTTAACTACTGTGTCTGAAGCTCTCCATGGGACACTGAGGAAATGACAAGCAGACAGTTGGAGAGCTGCAGTCACTGCCAGAGCACAAAGGGGAGCTCACCATAAAATCAGATGTCAGAAAAATAAAGTCGGGAATACCACTTCAGAATGGAAGGACTTCCTGGAAAAGCTGAAATAGAAAACCCAGTTGGGCATTAAAAGTGCTGCTGCAAAATTGTGAAGGTTGAACTGTTCACAAGAGACACTTCACTTGTTTGAGTAACGCAGTGTGAAATGTGATGTCACTGATTGTCATCTCGTAGACTCCAGCATAAAGAAAATTGCCTGATGGATAAATTGTGTAATTTTCAACATAAAGTTTAATAGTTCAAGTGAAGGGAATTATCTAGAAGGACACTATTTTTTTTTCCCCCTCATAATTAAAAAAGAACAGGTGTAGGAGCAGTCAAGAAAACACCAGTCTGCTACAATTGGGAAAATCCCCATTGAGCCTTCTTATGTAGTATCAGTTCTAGAAGGTGAGGTTATTTCCATGTCACTCAAGACAAAAAACATATCTCAGGCAATCAAGAGAATACTAATGATAAGCTATTTAAAAAATTCTGGTAGAAGATAAAAGCAATAAAAAGGAAAACACCAGGGAGAAAATACTCACTGTGTTGGCAAGTGGAAAATTGCAAAGCTTAGAAATGAGTATGAGTTTCCTTAAGAAAAGTGTACCATTCAAGGTAGGATACATAAGACTTTTTTTCTCTAGAGAAATAGAGGTATAAAAATCAGCCTAATATTAAAGCTAACAGAGATGGAAGTAAATGGAAGAGAAAACCATTGGTTCTTCCCATGGCAATCCCAGTTACCAGAAGTGCCCATGAAAAGAAAGAATTAGACCTCCAAGATACAGGATGTACTTGTCTTGGACTGCAATGTAATGAGCCCAAGCTGTGGCAGTGACAAAGACATACAAAAATTGTGCTCTGGGAATTTGTAAAGAGAAATCAAACTCCATTCAATTGTGAATACGACACATTAGGAACCAAAAGGTATTTATCACGGTAGTAAAAAAAAACCTGCTTCCAGACGTTCAAGGCCTTTCATGACTTCCAGGTCTTTGATTAAACTGAAAAGTTTTCATCTGTGACTTTTGCCTTCAAAGTAGAGCTTACAGAACACAGTGTGTAGTTCTCTCCAGGAGTCACAGGGTGAAGGGCTAGTAATCTGAGGACACAAAGTACTTGCTTCTCTACTTACTTTGT
Source organism: Acrocephalus scirpaceus scirpaceus (assembly GCA_910950805.1). NCBI lineage: Eukaryota > Metazoa > Chordata > Aves > Passeriformes > Sylviidae > Acrocephalus > Acrocephalus scirpaceus. The sequence continues at coordinate 129,351,756 of OU383773.1, forward strand.
TTTTTAATTCAAGCCTTTGTAATAAGTCTGCCAACCATTTTCCTGAACAGATTTTTTTTCTGCACATCAAGAACTGGGACTTAAAGTAGAAATTCTGAAAATACGTCCTGCTTTTGAGTGAAGCATACCTTAAACTTAGTGTTGTTAATAACCCATAATATGCAATCTCTAAATATAAGGAGTGAGTTATGTTACTAATGTGATAAAGTATGGCATATACTTCTCACAGCTTATTCCTACATGGAATAGTCTCTTTTTGGTGTCCTGAAGCCTTTTTATTAAAAAAGAGCTGTCATCTACCTATCCTTTAAGCTCTTTGATATAAGATAACAACTGTGGCATTGTTTTCCCATTCTCCCTTAATCCTGACAGAGTTTTTCAGTTTTGTAACAAAATTTAACCCCTAATAAACTAAAATACTTCTACTTTCCATATAGATGTTTATGCATTCATACCAATATGTCTTCACATCCTGCAGGACTTAAGTCAGCCTACATAAGGTGTTTGCCTTTTCAGTCTCTTCTCAGAGGCTCACTTTTTCCTTCTCAACTAATTATTCATGAATCTATTTTGATAGAGAAGGGAATAAAAACTCTGTAATAGTGTCTTGGTTTCAGGTAGGGTAGAGCTGCTTTCTTTGCAGTAGCTGTTACAGTGCTGGTTTGGATTTAGAATTGGATTTAGAATGGTGTTGCTAACACACTGATGTTTTGATTTTTGCTGTCATGTTTATTGTAAGTCAAGGATTTTTTTTTTTTTTTTTTTTTTTTTTTTTTTTTTTTTTTTTTTTTTTTTTTTTTTTTTTTTTGTGTGTGTGTGTGTGTCTCATACTCCACCAGTGAGGAAGGGTGCAAAAGAAACTGGGAGGGACCATACCTGGGACAAGTGACCCAAGCTGACCAAAGGGATATTCCACAGCATAGAAAGTCATGCCCAGTATATAAACTGGGGGAAGTTGCCTGGAAGGGCGGCTGATCTGGATTTTGGAAGGGGTGTCTGGCATCTGTTGGTTGGTGGTGAGCAATTGCATTGTGCATCACTTTTTTTTTCCTTTTTCATTATCATTATTATAATGATTTACAATTGTTACCGTACTTTAATTATTGAACTGTGTGTGGTGCTTAATTTCCATCTGGGCTTAAATCCCAACAAATGGTCATAAGTTGCTGGGAACACCATTCAATCTTAAACAAGGACAAATCTGTCAGACATTTTTCCAGCAGATGTGCTGTTATTGCAAGGAGTTAATGATGATTAGTCCTATGACTGATGTTACACAGAAGGTTACAGTACTCTGATGTGACCTTATAATATAACAAAGCTTTAAACTGACATACCAAGAGTGGCAGACAACTTAAAGACCATCATGCCTCTCATTATGTTCTGTTCCAAGTTTTCTTAATTGTCTCATCAAATGCCCAACACTTGTATAACAAGAAAAAACTATCCTCCTAGTGAAAAGTAAACTGAATAGCAGCTCTTATCAGATACAGGTGAAGGCAAAGTAGTCATAACAATACACCAAGGACATTACACAAGGCTGTGTAATAAACTAAGGCATTCATAGGCTGCAAAGTAAAATAAAAATTAATTAAACAATAATTGACACATGACAAAACTGCCCAGGATGTCTTAGGGAAAATGGAAGAGAGTATTTTAGAGCTTAAATATTTCAGTCAAGAGCACAGAAATACACTTGTAGCATACATTTAACTGTTGTCAGAGCCTTCATTCTTGGGTCAATGAATCTCCTGATATCCTGTCGACATACTCAGGCCATGATCTGTGGGTATGCCTCAGAGAGCTGGCAGAGTGCTATTTGTGTGCATCTCATCAGTCTCACAGCACACACCAGGGAGATCTAAATATCCCTCTCCCTTGTCACACCTCTCACAGCAGGGCGGGCTATTTTGCTGATATCCCATCCTTTAGACATCAGGTTTTTCAGGCATAATCTTACAGAATGACAGGGGACACCAGCCTGAGGCAGGACAGTCAATATTTCATTAATTAGAGCTTTAACTTGGCTGTGAGGGTGGGCCTAATTGTACTTGGTGGCGAAAATAAGGCAGTAATTCATTGGACTACATTAACCTGAGCCCAAAAGACATCAGGAAGTGGAGTCAAGAGTCCAATCTCCTCATTGGAATGTCAGGCTCAACTTATCTCATAGTAGGTGCTAAGAGTTTACCTAGTTGCCTTTCTTGACTATAAACCCAGCTTAGCATGATTATCTTAGATGAAAAGTATTATATCTGAAGTTAAGCAAGATGAAAACCACTCCTAGTTTCAGAGCTCAAGAAACTTGGTGGCTGATCTGTGCTTAACACAATAGTGTTTGATTCAAACCTGTGTGCCTTTCCCTTCTCTACAGCCATGCACACTCATATTATTTGCTGAGAGGACATTCTCAGCTCCAGCTGAGTTCTCATAAATATCCCAATTTTCTCCCAGGAAGGTATTCAAAATACTCTGATTACCTTCCATAATAAAAAAACCCCAAAGACAAAATAGGGTGGAAATTCTGATCTCAGTGTCTGAAGAAGCAGAGAAAACCCTTGAATGGTTTAACAGCTGTTAGAAATGTTAAAAGCAAAATAGACAAGGAGGTACTTTAAGCTGTAAGAACAAACCCATGACTACTATGCAGTTCTGCACATTGAAAATATCAATGACCCAACAGGCTGAAAAAGAGATGTCTTCTGAACATCTAAGCGGAATAAACTTTTATTTAAAAAAATCCCTGCTGAAGATAGTCAGTGAATAAACTGCAATTTACCTTGTTACACTGTATAGGTTTGTCTTTGCATAAACTGCCATTTAAGATACTGTGAATGTCATTCTGGCAATCTCCTGCTCCATCCTCTGATGTAGCTTGCACTTTAACAGCCAAATTTTTTTAAAGTTAATTTTATGTTTAATCATCACTCTAATGATAATATATTCCTGTAGCAATGCTGCAGTCATTATTGCAAAGTATATTTTAATAACAAAAACAATTTCCTAAATACATAATGATGTACTCCACCACCTCTTAAATGATTTATATTATTAGGCAGGCTTTGCCCTTATGATTTTTTTTACTCACCATGCTTTGCTTCCACTGCAACTTCTTGAGCAGTTGCCAGAGTTTTGTGAAAAGCTAAAACAAATGTGTATTCCAAATCCTGGTGAAGGATTTCTAACATTTTGTGCTATGTAACTCTCAAAGCAGAAAGTTCTGACAGTGTTTATTTTTCCATGTCTGTTTTTTTGACAATTGGACTGTGACTTTGTCTTTCAGTACAAACAGCATGAGGAGGTTAGGAATTCCTTTGTACATTCCAAACTCACTCCACACACTTGTTTTCATCCTAATCCAATTAAGTTACCACTTAAAATTCAGCATATTTTTAAGCACGATTGTTATACTGGGATGACTTTGACTATTGCCACTGTACACCTGTGTAATAATTCCCATACTTTTTAAGCCTTTTCATTTCTTTTTTTACATCTTCTCTCAGAAAAAAGACAGTAGAAGTTTTCTCAGGATGGCATAAAAGTCTTTCCTTTAAAGACAGTGAAAAAAGGGATTCTGTCACAAACATCTCGGTTCCTAAGTCAAAAATGAATTAAAGAAAATATGTTGCTTGTTCAAAATATTTCTTTTAGGCAATTTTTTCTTTCCAAAAATAGGATAAAAAATATTTCCAAGTTCTGACTTTAGCTTAGCCATATAGCATGCAATATATTAATGAATTACCTTATCACTTGAGCACTAAGTTATGCATCCCTAGCTAGTTTTAAAAGCAGCAATTCTCAGTCATAATTCTTTCATATTCTATATTTATTTTGAATTGTCATCTATAAGTAGAGCTTGCTGCTCTGATTCTTTATAATTATTGAACCTGCTCACAGACACCTGAATATAGTCAGCTGTAGCTTTGGCTTGATATAGATCTTAAAAAAATATGATGATTAACATTTATAAACTACATGAGAGATATTAGTGTGATGCTGATGTTGAAAAATGCAAATATAGAGCATAACGGAAGTACATCCAAGTACAGTGACTTTCAAACACATGAATGTTCCTTGCTTCTAGAAGAAATTGGTGGAATTATTTGCCATAATTAGTACTCAGCGACAGCAAAGTAGCACAACGTACTCTGAGAGCTGATGTAAGGTCAGGAGTGACCCCACTGAACCTGAAGAAAGCAAGGATTACATCATGTCCCTCTGAAGAAGGAGCTTAGTAAGATTCCATACACTCAAACTCTTGTATTTCTAAGTCACCTGTTAACAAATTAAAAGTCCCCATTCCTACTAGAAAGCCCAGTAGAAAAGTGGTTGTTAGTCCAAGGCAACCCAGTTCAAGAATCATTACCAATAATTATCATTACTGATAATTATCATTATCTTACCCATTTATTAAAATAAGTTTTCTAAGCACATAGCAAAAGGTAGGTAGGCTTCTAAAAGTGACAGTGTCAGGAGTTACACACCTGTCATAACAGAAAGCAGTGATAATAGCTGATGGTCTTTAATGCTGGCTATTTCCTATGTTTCCTGGGAGATTTCAGAAAAGCTAAAGACACTGATAATGCCTCCACTCCTCTGTGTAATAGGAAAAGAGGAGGGTTGGCTGGAATAAAAAAGTCTGAGATTCCTGAAGAAAAAATAAGAGTTTTTCATCAGAAAGACGGTTGCAAACTGTCATTACAGAATGAGGTTTGAAAAGATTAATTTCAGCCATTCAAAATGACAGTGACCTCTCTTTCCTGGAGACTGCCTTCCATACAGCCAAGAACACTTGCAGCCTTGGCAGCCTTGCTCAAATCCTCTTAGGCTGCCACTTTAGACTTCTTGCTTTGGGGAAGGTCTTGAATGCTAAGGCTGGCTCTACACCATATGGCAGCCTTGCCCCTGAAGCCTTCCTGGGCTCCTGGGGCAAAGTAAAAGGAAACATTGTAATGCTGCAGACTATATATATACCAATAGAAAATAATTTAATTGGAACATTCTTAATAAGTTTTAATTACAAATCCCTAGAGTACATCACAAGACAACCACAGAGCTAGTTTTATTAAACCCTTGACATTTCTGGGTGAAATGTACTATTACAAGGCTATACTAATTGAAGCTTAGGCGAAAGATTGTGGAACTGCTACAGAAACATCCAGAGGAATATGTAATTCTTCTGTATGAAGTGAGGTTTTAACCTCATTCTCACTTAATCCTGTGTTGGCTTTTACTACTGAATGAAAGCCACCTGCAAAAATAGAGGACAGTGACATGTGAGATGTAATAGGAAGCCAAGTACTCCTCAAAGCAGAGGGAAATCAACCCTTCTCTGAGCACCTGGCCCAGTAGGAACAGCGGATCTGTACTCTTTCTTTACCTCCAGTCATGTCTCCAGTTGGCCTTCACATCTCTTCTGCTTGCAGAGGTGTCCCATGATTTTAAGGAAATGCTGATTTTGTTCACTCTTCATAATTGCTTTTTTCCTGAGGAGATTCATTCACGGAGATCTCCTGCTGCAACATGCTCAGCAGTGAAACTTGAACACATATTTTGCCATTTAGGACTCTTTTATTGTAGTGAGTGTTTGTGTGTACCTATGCAGTAAAAATAGGCAAATAGGATCTGGAGATGCTTTAAAAAGCAGATATGGAAAGAGAAATGAGCACAAATTTCCACAGCATCAGGTTCTGCAGTTTTTCTCCTCACACAGTTTTCCCTAGGTTTCAGCTCAAAGCAGTTGCTCTCTGCCCTCTTCACCCTACCTGCAGGCAATAAGCAATACTACTTCTGCAGAAAGAGGCATCTCTGAGCTTCTGTGAAAAGTATCCTAGGAAACAGCAGGATATCTCCCAGGGCATGAAAACTACCTTTTTTTTGTATGGGAAATGGAGCCACAGTAATGGTGGTAAACATAGGAACTCATTGGAATGCCAGAATTCAACTTATGCTTAAGGAAAATGGAAAGAAAACTGATAAATTGGACTCTTCTGGTAAGTATTGTCAGAAAACTAACAAGTACAGCACCTAAATGTGGAAATGAGATTTAACTGAATAGCCCCATGTTCTGTGGAGGTGCTTAGTATCACGTCTCCTTGCCAGATGTTCCCAACAAAACTCAAGTCTCCAGCTAAAATAAGCATTTGAATGTAGAAAGACCAGGCATAAAGGAAAGTAGGAAACCCAAAACACGCACAAAACCAGGTTATTAGCTGGTGCAGAGGGAAAGAGTTGTTTTTTCATGTTAAATTGGATTGGTTTCCTGCTGCCAGGTTAGGGGGTCATGCAGTACTATGGAGAGATAGAGAACAAAGCAGTAGATGCAATGCATGCTTTAAGTCTAGTTCTTCTAGACTGCCTGGAAGCAGCCCTCTGTACTCGTTTTGAGTCTTTGGCTGCAGGTTTATTTAGCCTCTGGGGAAACAAAGAGATTGCATTAAATATAATTAAATGAACCACAGCAGAGTCAGTACTGCAGCAAGGTCCTGATCCAGAGCTAATGAGAAACTAACTAAATTAAACCAATTAAGTTTGGAAACAATACTCATATTATGATTATTCCATTTTAAATATGAAAGGGTAAACTGCATCATGGGGAAGGGATTATAGCAGTGGTAGTGAATGCATAAGATTTAAGGCAATGGTACCTGCTAAACCACTGGATCTTGGATAACTGTTTGCGGGGACCCATATTTGCAATAGCACCACAAGGCAATATTTCACAAGATAGGCCAGGATCCAAGGGGATTGTTTTTCAGGCAGCCTGAACACATGGAGAAAATATACACAGACATTTTATTAATAAGAGAAAGAACATAAAAGCATGGTGTGGTCTTCTCACACCATGTATTAGCATGAGCTGCTGACTCTGTGGACCTGATGGTATCTCAGTTTACAGCTTTAAGAATGATAAATCTAGAATTTTTACCCACCCCCAGTGCTTTGTTAGTGAGATTCTCTATGTAACCATTTTCAGGCAGAAAAGGCATAAAATTCTAATCAGCTGTACACTGAAGCAAGTTAGACTGTGTTATTGATCTTGATTTTACATTACAGATGAATTTCATGTGTTTTGTTCCAGCATTGAAGGGATGGTGAAAGCATCATCTCTCAGCTACCAGAAAACTCAAAACTTTGCTATATAAAGACCAGACTAACACAGTTTGTGGTGCTACTAACAGAAAGGAAAAAACAGACACTACCTTCAGTTTCCACTGAAAAGTAGATTTTTTCTCCTCAGCTGAACTTTAAATAAAAGCTGATGTCACACTTCACAAAGGCCTAAATGGGAGGTTTTTCTTGCAGTCAAGGTTATCAGTAGCAGAAATGTGTTTCAAGTGAAACCAAGCACTGGAGGACAAAGAAGATAAAATCCAGAAAACAGCACAGTTATACTCCATATTTTATCGCACAGTGCATTGATGCCAAGGAAAACAAAAAATTCAGTTCCAGTATAGTTCCATATATAGCTCTATAATTCTAAATTCTACTGTGCTCAAATTATATCCACAGCAAATGTATCACTGGCTAAAGTATTAGAAGATACATTGCAGTCTGCCTCCACCCACTCTCTAGCTAGATGTTACTTTTGCAAAATGAAACAAAGAATGTAACACAGCAGAAGAAAATTATATTCCAGTGAGGAAGTTGTTACAGGTTTTTTTTGGGATAGTTCAACTCAATGAACATCGAAGGAGATTAAAAATCTAATATTCAAGATATATTTGACCGCTGCACAAACTTATTTTGATGCAGTATATGTAAATACATTTTAAACTACTGAACTTTTTTGAAAAGTGTTTTCTTGTTTTCTGTCAGAAGAGTGGCTCATTTTGAGACTTTCTTCACCCACATAAATTCCCCTTTTCTACCTACATAGTCAACACTATTAACTTTTTCTTGCTCTGCTTGGAGGTTAGGAGTCAAGGAAATGAAATCAAACACAGGAACGATTTATCTTACTAGGATGTAAAATATGAAGTGCCAATCTCCGGTATTCAAGTGGTATTGGTGTGGTGCATTAAAGCAAAGTGTTCAGGAGAGAGAGAGGAAGTCTCAAGTCCTCATTCATTTTCAAGCACAAAATTCAGAGAGCAGTCCCCAGGTTTCTGGCATGGTTGGATGGAAAGTGGGCTGCTGACAAGCCAGCAGCAGCCTTCTGGCTCCTTCTGCCACCTCTGGAGGTTTCATTATATATGTTTCTGTGATGTTCACATTCCAGCTGTGCACTCATTCCCAGGCCTGCTACAACGATTTAGGATTTGATCTTGAATTGTTAGAAGCAAATATTTTCCATTGGATGGAGGCTTCATCAGGCAACAATGAAACATTAATATAAAGGTTAAAAATGATCCTTAGAACTTTATGTGCTGTTAACTTCACTTGAAGTTGAATAAACCCTAGGGGGAAATACAAACATCACTTAGGAAGCATGTTTAAAAAAAGGCACAGTAACAAGTCAAATGCAGTGTCTAAAATATGAATAAGTTCAATTCAGATGTTTCTCTCCATTAAATCCATGCTATTTCAGCTTTGCAGTTAGATACTTTTGTATCTTGGCACCATAGAAAGGCCAATATATTTGTATTCCCTAGAGCTGCACAGAATCTGGATGGATAAAGGAAAGGCTATATGGTTCAAAATTACAAACTCATGCTTCCTAAGTTAAATAGTATGAGACCACTGCAGGAATATAATTATTCACTTCTCTGAGATTTATTGTAAGCTGTCAGAAATAGTATCTCAAAGTCAAAGAAGCCTTATACTTACGGCAAGTATCCATGTAAAAAAAACTTCTACCAAGTCTACGATGTTTTTTTGCCATTGTGAATGGACAAAAAATGCATTTTAGAGATCTCAGAATTTTAGAATCATTAGATACATTAGGCAACAGAAGAACCTGTCCTGTCAAAGATAGAAAGGTGTCTGGAAGTTATCCTGCTTTAGAGCCAATAGGAGCTCCTTTCAAGGTGTTCCTCCTCTCCTCCATCCCAAGTGACATCAGATACTCCTCAGTGTCAGGTCCCCAAGACTAACTTTCCAAGAACCACCAAAATAGCCCAGAAATCGGTTTACTAACCTAGGACTGATTCAAGTCACTGACACCCTTCAGGTACAGAATTAAGCCTGAATCTCCTACAAATGTCAAGTTGTTGTTGGTTACAAGTAGTAGTTTTTTGATCAAGCTTCTAAGAACCTATATAAATATAGCTGTCAATTACCTTTGTAGCCATTACATAATCATTTGATGTAGCAGTTCTTTAAGATTAGTACTCTTGAAAGTATTCCTGAGGATGTAAAGATTAACTGCTCTTGTTAAGCACATCCAATGTGCATATCACCAGGAGGTTTCCCTAGATAGATGTAAAATACTAAGCATTGTAGGATTTTCTTCATTCTGAGGCAGTTCACTCTCTTGGCTGTACTAGGAAGCAGCTGGGAAGATGAAACATTGAAATAGAATCAGGTTCATAGGCCTGCATTACCTTTCTCTGCAGATGCCTTCTGGAAAGAAATGGTTCCTGCAGCGAGAACAGCTGTCTCCTTCTTGGAGAAGCACACCTTGAAATGCTCTAACACATGACAGAGGACAACCTCCATGTGTCTTTGTACTAACTAGTTTCCTTTCAAATTCAATTTCCCTACAATGATGCAGTGGAAGAAGCCAGACCAACTTCATACAGCTGAATTCATTGCAGCATACCTCATTGCAGTGCAAAGCAGATCAGTGTACTGGCACCAAGCCACAGTCAACATTAAAATTAAAGAGAATTTCTCCGCAATACGGAAGAATCCCTTTTGTGTTTACTCATTTCCTTCAGTTCAACTTCTACAGAAACATTGCAACTGAAGACAGATGTGGAAGCATCAAAACTCAAGCACAGTTTCTGGATAAATGCTCGTGCTTTGTAATGCTCTCTTCCTAGAAGTTACGCTGAATCACAGAAGTGTTGTGAGAACAGAGCAATACACCACTAGAAGGCACACTGGACCCAGATCTTTCTTAGGAAGCTTACAAGGAAAGGATTTAACACAAAGAAAGGTGCAAATATCACTAAGATGAGAGAGAAGCAGGGAGAGGGAGATAGGTCTATACAGGGAAATATCAACAGAGACTACTGAACAGTTTCAGGACCTACCTAGCTTGTTTGAGTCTAAAATTAGATGCTTCATTAATCTGTAATAATTTAATGTGAGATGTAGTTTTCAAACTACAGCAGACTTTTCTTTAAGGATGGAAGAGTTCATTACTCATCACAGAACCACAAGGTCACAGAATGGGTAAGGCTGGAAGTGAGCACAGTGAGCTTATGGTTCAATATCTCTGCTCTAGCAGGATCATCCTATACACAGGATGGCACAGGATTGTGTATAGATGGTTCTTGAATATCTCCAGTGAGGGAGACTGCACACCTTCTCTGGACAATCTGTTCCAGTGCATGGTCACCTGCACAGTAAAGAAGTTCTTCCTCTTGTTCAGGTGGAACTTCCTGTGCATCAGTTTCAGCCTGTTGCTTCTTGCCCTCTTGCCTGGCACCAGAGAAGAGTCTGGTCCATCTTCTTGACACCCTCCCTTCCATACAAATGGACATGGATAAGGTCTCAGTTATCTCTGGTCAAGGCTGAACAGACTCAGTTCCCTCAGCCTTTCCACATAAGAGAAAGGCTCCTCTACCTTAATCATCTTTGTTGACCACTGCTCAGCTCATTCCAGGAGCTCAATGTCCCCTTTCTACTGAGGAGCCCAGAACTGGACACAGCACCCCAACTGTGGTCACGCTTGGGCAGAGTAGAGGGGCAGGACCACCTTACTTGACCTGTTGTCGATGCTTTTCCTAGTGAACAGCAGGATACCATTGGCCTCCTGGGCTACAAGGGTGCTGCTGGATCATGGACAGCTTCTTGTTCACCAGGACCCCCAAGTCCTTCTCCACAGAGCTGAAGTACGACAACATAACTGAGTTAATTCTACTCTTTGACTGTCGTAGATTTGGCCTAGTATGAAAAAAAAGGTTTAAAAGTGTGGGAGTTAGCGCCTACTGCTCACCATCAGATGTTCCTTTATGCAACAGGAGAATCACCTGTTCCTTTATGGAAAAGGTGGGCACCATACCTGCCCACTCCACACTTTTCTCCTGCTCTGTATGTGTTATGACTTATTTGAGGGCTTGTTTCTTGACTTGATTTCATTTGAAACTATGTCTTGAGAAGCATTAAAATTAAGATTATCAATCTTTTTTCTTCAAACAAGAGAAGTTCAGTACAGATCAACTTTGGATCTGTTTCATGATTAAGAACCTATACTTTATTGTCTGCAAGGGATACATTCCATGGACTAGTATTATTCCAGATCATCTAGGCAGCTCATGTGTAATGGAATGCAAAAGCAAGAGTTCTTCAAGCAAAATATACATTGAAGTACTCATTTCTCACAACCAATAGTAGGCTGGAGAAGAGCATTAATTAAAGCAGGACTACAATGTAGATGCAGACCTAGGAAGGAAATGCTGTCCTGAGTGGAGACAGAAGGTCCTTAGAGGGACTCCTCATTCCTTTGTAGAACCTGCACCTCTGATTCTTCCTTTTGCCTTTTCTCTACTTCCTAATAAAAAATGAAAAAAACCTCTTTAGAAAGGCTGCTACTGAAAGTATTGAAAAATAAGAACTTCATTATCAAAAACAGGCGAATTGAATCAGATGGGCAAAAGCTGCAGAGAATACCAAGCACCCAAAACCATGAGGCGAATCAACCTTCTCCCATGAGCTGAGAGAAGACTGAGGAAAAGCCCTTTACAGAGGTTACACAAATATGCTCCTACACAAAATGCACTTATGCATACAAGATCCATGGTTTGCTAGATAACAAGACATAACCATACATAATTATCACTTGCATGCTCAAGTGCCTATTTATTTAGGCAGTCATTACACACAGAAACAATTTGCTTACATGCAACTGAAATCCTGTTATCTTTGCTCTTATTTGTGGAGCATTTCAGACATTTATTTGCTTAAATTTCTGTGAGGAATCCTAAACAAACATTCACTATTTTGTAAGAAGCATAAGATTAAAATACCAATTTTCTTTTGAATGATTTCCCTTAAGATTCTGAATGGCTTATAATTTCTAAGATGCCTCAGCTGGTATGTCAGATAGCTTAAAAAACCCCAAAGCAAAACAAACCAAACAAAGAAACCAACCAACCAACCACCCCCTCCCCCCCAGTATTCCATTGCCTGTAGCACATAACTGAAGGGATGAAGGATCATGACTTTATTATTAACTGATCAGCAACTTAGTACAAGAGCATGTAGTGGTAATTCACAAGCAGGAATGACTTTAAACTGAGAGAAGGTAGATTTAGAAAAGATATCAGGAAAAAGTTCTTCACTGTTAGGGTGGTAATACCCGTATCCCTGGAAGTGTTTGAGAACAGTTTTGATGGGGCTCTGAGCAACCTGGTCTAATAAAATATGTCACTGCTTATCATTCTATGACAACTAAGAAACAACTTCTCTAGGATGTGACTGAAGTAGAGTATATGGGATTTTGAACTACAGCTGTCTATTTAATATGTCCTCCTGTGTTTACAAATACAAGAGTGCTCCAGTATAAAAGAAATCTACTTCAGTCTTTAAATTTGGCATCACAACTATTTTGTTGTTCTACAGAGCAGGTAGGAAGAAAATAGCTATTCAAATTCAAGAAAGAGTTGAACCAGTAAAGCAAGGCAAGTTAGACATCTTTTTAGCCACTAGAAGAGTGATACTTGATATCCTTCTAGTTCCTGATGGGGTCAAAACTTCCACACAAGAATGCACTGTATTTACACAAGGTCCACAGCTCGTGCTGCTCTTAGCCACTCAACGATGAGAATTGGTATTTTTGTTTAGAGCAGCTAAGGAACCTAGTCTGCTCCTTAAGTGGCCTCTTCTAGTCTTGTTTACGCCATTAATATCTACATAAAGCAGTACTAGAATTAGAAATACTAGAATGACTTTCATGGGCAGTGAACACCTAAGGTTTAAGAATTTGGTGAGGAAACAGCGTACTGCTTTTGTACGCAGTATGAATTTTCTTTATGAGGTATTTATTTTGCTGCACAACTGCACTGATCAGTCCTTTTTTGTTGCCCATCCCCTTTTTGTCTTTTCATTGATCTATTAGATCTGGAGTATTTTAAAACATTTTTGGAGAATCAAGTTTTGTGACTACCAAGGCCTTCTCTTCAAGTCCCATACTTTACAACCAATAAAACACTTATCTAGATAATGTTGACTGAGAAAAAAAAAAATTACCATAAAATGGTGTTTTCTGACTCAGGGTAAGCCATTAGTGATTCTGCACACTCCTAATGGGCCCACCTTGCCAAGATGCTGAGCATCTTAATCTGTTAGCTATGCTTTCAGTGCTTTGCATCTAAAAACCAAAATAGCCCAGGTGTTTCTACTCTAAATAGACACTAACAGCTTTGTCAGCCTTCAACGAATCTCAAGGGTGCTTTATCCTGATGTTATTGGATTTTTCTAAATTGGCAGTAAAATTGAGGACTTTCTGGTGAAATAGACTTGGGCCATTGTTTTGAAAGCTTATTGAAAGAGACAGCCACAAGGGACTGTTTCCCAGAGACATTTGAATTGTTTATCTTGAATAGCTTGGAGGAAACTATTAATCTCAGTAGCTCTTTTCCACTGCTGGCCACAGTGTGATCATGAACTCTGCAAATAACCAGTTGCAATTGCCTTGCCAAAATATGTTTTGACATTTGAACTGCTTCATTTCTTGAACTTCTCTTTTCTTTGTCTTGCAGGTGATAGAATGAACCTGAGAGTGATCTCTGGGAAAGTGCAGTTCAGATGAAACAGCTCCTGAGAGCACAATCAACCTAACACTTCTAGTCGAGGTTGCATTTGTTACAGAGTGGTGAGCACAATGAAAATTCATTTCTTCATATAGGTTTCAAGCAAGGCACCTTTAGAAAGCTAGAAAACCAAGACGATGACTTACAGCAATCCATGCTTCAACATAGAAGGGGGAAGCACTGAAAAAACCACGGTGTATCACAGCCCATGCTGATAAACAAACAAGAGGTTATTTGCTCAAGTAGAAGGTTGTCTATGAGAGTGTTAGTGAGAAGTAGGTAAGTACAAGATGATAAAGTTCTGCTCTCATGGGAGCCCGTGGGAAGTCTTGAATTTGGATTTGTAGTTTCTAATAATGATTGGACTGAACTGTGAATTGCAGCTTTCACTGTGTTAACTGTAAAACTCTTCATGGTAAGACTTTTCCATATTTGACATAATATTTGAACACCAAATATTATGCAAATTAGTATCTTTTGAAGTAGGAACTCTTAAATTATAGTTTTCCATTGATGAATGCTGAGAAGAAATTACAGTGGAAGAAACAGCAAAATTATTTACACGAACAATTGAGATAAGTACTACTAAAAATTACTATGGAGATGCAAAACTTTGCTTCCTTTATATGAGCTCAGTAGGCTATACATGCCATTCTCCAGAAAAATAAAAACTTTCCATTTACCAGCTCTGCAAGGTCAGCAACAGGCCATACTGTCCAATACTGGCACAAAACCTACAACAACTAATTTTCAGCACAGTACATAAATGAGCTGGTCTAAGTACATTTTGAGTAGTCCAATTTGAGCATTAGTGTCTGTGATCCTCTGGATTTGAAAATAACATAGTGGTGTTTTCTTATGAGCTCTGTAGCAAAAGAACACACATGGTCTTTCACGTGTAGAACATACTCCAACACACTTTGACATCTTAAAAAAAGCAATCTATTTATTTCCAACTCTAAGTATTTTTAAAATCAAAAATTGCACCCATGAAAGCTGATGCACTTTGCTAAAAGTACTTAATTCTAGTAAAATAATAAAAACATTGAAAGAGATGTTTTGAGGTCATCAAATAAATAATTTTTGACATTTCTATAAACCAGAACCCAGCTATTTTATGTTTCAAACTGTTGTTTCTTCTGTAAGTCAGACTATAATTACAACTTACTTAGAAAGGAAGTAAAAAGGTCAAGGCAACAGTTTTTTGATCTCAACTCATTCCTGCCTCTTAGTTCTGGAAATCCTTATGCATCTCTGCCTCCAAAATGAGAAAAGTAATTAAAAAAAAGAAAATTTCCCTCTTTAAGACATGGTCTGTTCTGCTTCTTTAAATGTCACTGTGGAAATGCTTGCCCTACACCAGTCTGTACCCAGGGGTGGCTTAAGAACCATTTTCTACTTGCACCAGTGGCTCTGCTCCTCTAATTTATCCCTTCCTCTCTCTAAGCTCCCGGTCAATACAAACTTCTGCCACACCTCCTGGATTTCCCATAGCCTCAATTTACCTTTGATTTAGTTCCTTCTGGCTTACAAAGTATCCAGTACTTTGTAGTTACTCTCAGGTTTAACAACAGCCAAAGTCTGCATGTTTTCTAGCTGATGGCTGGCAGGGTAAGCACAAAGCAGATGTTGAAGGGCAAGTGACAGAAGGCAGTAAAAAACTTGCAGTATACCAAGAACACCAAATCAAAGTAAGGCCACAATTATTGCTCTGTCTTGACTAACAGCAGAGGAAATCACTTTCCCCTTGAGTTCTCCCCAGAATAATTCATCAGCTTCTTGCTTTGCTAATGTGTTGAAAGACACGACATAGAGCTGAGTCAGCCATGGTCCCACTGCTAATCTTGAGGATTACTCATGGGTTTTGAAATCAGCAACAGAAGATTCTCTTATGTATCACGAACTTTTCCTTAACACATTAAGCAATTAACAATCATCTAATTAGGTCCCAAACCACAGTGGATTCACAGCCACTGCTGATTAGAGAAAATGAAATCAGATCTCTTCTTTGCTTGCTGAGGGCATGTATGTCTCACTGCAGGCACACCTCTGCATGCCTGAATTATCATAGGGTGTACATTTCTAAGCCATATTTTATTTTTTATTAATATCTATTTGAGGTTAACAAAGGAAGATTGTCAGCTAAAAAGAGCAGAGAAAGACTTTATGAAAAGGCAGCTAACAGGATGTCCTGAATTAAGCCTCATTAGAGAGCTTTCAGTTGAAATATTCACGATATATTCAGTATTCACCTTTACTGGTTTTTACTGAAATCTTTAAATATGAAAGCATACAAAATTAACATCTTTCAGTTTTATTAAAGAATGCACAAATTATGCTTAAGCAGTCTAGAAAAAACATTTAGTTTGAGGATAGTCTTTCTTCCCTAATCACAGGTAATTCAGCTTATTTGGTAAAAGATGGGAACTCTCTGTTTCTGAATTTTATTCTATTTTTTCCCTGTGACATTTTAAATGGGCCTGAACAAGTGAGTTGTACATTATGTGCCTTAACTTACTGCATCCATAGAACTCATACCAGATACTGCTTATAATATTCCACCAACGCACTACTTGGACATACTGCAGACATTAATCAGGTTATAAACTGTAAACCACTCTTCAGTTCAGGCTATAACAGAACTTTGTGAACACTAAAAGTGTGAGTCCAGATTTTGTACAATTTTTGTTTACAACAGACTCTAGAGTCAGATTTGATATCAGCCAGTAGTTAGCTGAATCCAGTCCAGTCTACAAGTTATGATATTTGGCAACAACTCATTTGTCCTATACTATTTTCTGCTAATAGTATCCTATCCCATACTATTTTCTGCTAATAGAGAGGGAAGCATCCTAGAGGGAAAAAAAAATACAGAGAGAAAACCAAAATAAAACAGGGTTAATGCTTCACCTTCAGCCCTGGAAACTCCCACCCACAACCAGCTGTCTCAGTTTTAGACACATGGAGACGGTCAGGAGACTAACCACTTCTCACACATTCCTGTGGCAAAAAAGTGCAATCACAACACAGTCACCAGATAATCACAAACCTGTGATCACCAAACGATGCACACGCTGCCTATGATCTCCAAATGGGTAAGGCTGGGAGGGACCAAATCACAGAGCTGGTGAGGAACCCAAACAGAAGTTTGGTAACACAGTAAACTTAGCACTTCTAGACTTAAACAACATTACTTCTTGCAAGTTCTTCAAGTCTTGCATTTTTCCTCTCTAGAGCAACTGTTCCAAGTAAATGCAGAGCCATGTGGCTCTTTACATGTATTTAATTTACCTGCTGTTAGCTCCTAATGACTTGCTAATAGCCCTACCTTGGAAATCATAAGCAAGTTGATGAGAAAGTAAATAAGCTCAGTAATCACAAACATGTACCATAATACTCAAAGGAAAAGCACAGGCTATTTTATGGATTCATAAAACATATACATAGACAAAATCCCAAACTCCCAGAAACTGAAATACATTTTAATGGTTTCTCAATTGAATTAAATAACAACGGTTTTTTTCTTTAAAAATAAAAATCAGCTCTTATTACCATCTGGTATTTCTACAACATTTTAAATCTAGATGAAGATGTTTTTATAACAGTACTATCCATTTAGATTCAGTCATCTGACAGAAAACAAAAGCACTGTCTCTATAAGGTTTTCCAAGGCGTCTCTGTTTCTGAAAATAAGACATCTCTTTTGAAAGTGAAGGCTAACCATATGGTAGCTTAAACAGCAGATTTTTTAAACATAGTTACATGAAGAATGATTTTTAATAGCTGTTTTCGCATTTTTCTTCACAAGTGTCATACCTTTAGAACTTCTCTTTCCCAAAGGTACCAATATTTATCAGAGAAAAAACCTTCTGAGTCAGACTTGACTTAAAATTTATTATATGCCCACAGATTTTGGAAGGTTTTCAAGATCATAATATAGAGAGCTGTCAAATTTGAAATATACTATTTGGTTAGAAGGAAGTGGAAAAAAGTGGTGGATTCAACCAAATTAGCAAATGTTATTCTCTTTTAGTGTCTGACAGAAATATGTATTGTTTTTGTGGAGTATATTTCTGACTTTTGAGATGATACAGTATTCTTGATCCTAATTAGGATTTTTTCATTCAAACTTTGAGGTATTGTTATGTATACTCTTTAAGTATCTATTTTTTTTTTTCTTCCAATGAGCTCTCAAGCCCTGAGACATTCAAGACAGCTCTACTTTTTATCACAGTGAGTTGCTGGTATATACCCCAAACTGGAATGAAGGCTATGTATGAGGGGACTTTTATATCTAGAGGATTTCTTCAATGTGACTAAGATTTCACCCTTTCTGCAACACATTTTTTCATAACTGAAATCTTCTGTCTTCATAATGATTATTCTCTATGTTTTATTCAGCTTATTAAAAGTCAGAATACCAAAAATGATACCAACAGTCCATGAGCAAAAACTTTGTCAAAGTCATCAAGAATTGCTAAGAAAAGAGTGGGAGGAAGGAACCTTTTTGTGAGCTCATAAATTAGCTAATATTTTCAAACTACTGAAGAAGCAACGATATCTTAGTAAAAAATCACACTTACTGGTAAATATCTGCAGAAGTCATTCCAAGGATAAAAACACACGGAGGCGGGAGAAAAAAATTAAATTAGATTCACTATAAAACCTATGAGTAGTAATATGAGATTAAGTATTCCTTGTAGCAATCAAAAGAAGTACCCATATCAGGGTAGTCACCAAAAGTCTTATGCATCTGATCTCTAAATTGAAAAACCCTGAGGAGGTCAGCCTTGTCCAAGCAGAAATGCTTCTGAGTCTGAGTAGAAGGACTTAAGAACCTAGAGGACGGAGGGGCATAGGAGTTTATGTGTGTGCATTATGAGACAGGAGCTGTGGAGAGGTTCTTGAAATTGCAGGTTGGGATTTGAAAGCTAAATATTGCCTAAATCCCTCTTTCAGAGACACATTCTTTTTCTTTCTTTCTTTTTTTAATATCCATAATTAAACATTCAGTTTTTTATTTTCCACCACAATGCAGAAATACTAGTTTCTTGCATTAGTCACACAATGTGAAGGAAATTATTAGGACTGCAAGATGTTTCACACACAGCTGCAACCTGCCCTAGGTAAGGACTGAAGATGAACCAATTCACCCCACAGCAGCTCCAGCCTTCCAAGCATCTGCAGACTTAGACACTCACTGCAATGCATAAGCAATCCCATGTGCCATAAACTTGATGGTCAGTCTGAGCAGACATTTAACATTCTACAAAATATGTGAAAAAAGCCTCAAAAGTAGTGAACCCTAGAGAAATAAGGTATAATTTACATTTACAATTGAGGAAAGCAGTGGTCTTTCTGACAAAATTTGTAAACACTTAGATACTCATATATGAAATACACATGTCCCTCTACATTCTTCATATGTTCTGAGATTGTTTCAGAACAGATTAATTGCCCTTGCGTGTGGAAGCACCAAGAAGCATACAGCAATAGTTCTGTAAACCACAGAGGACAGATTTGCAGCCTGGGCCCTGAGCACATACAAGTAATAAATCAACTATGATTCCTAAATTTACTGGGTAAACACTGAACAGACACTGAAAAGCCACACAATGTAAATGAACACAAACCCCCAATATTTAGTGGACTCTAACAACATATCTATGCATGCTTCTCATGTGTAAAATAGTGAGATATTAAATATTAACAGAGGAAAAAATGTATTTCCTTTTTGACCTAGTAGCAGTAAAAAAAATCTTCATTTGGCATAAATGAAAAGATTAACTTTTTCACTCCTCTGTCTAGGGTACTACAATCTAGGTTTATAACTACTTCTATCTGTAGTTTTTTAGGACTCTGTAGTACACTTGTAGTTCCACATCCTTTCAGCTGTCCATAGGTAATATATCACCTTTGAGGTGCTCATTTTCATAAACAATTATTTTTGCCTTTTCCTTATGGAATACTGACCTGAAAGATATTTTTAATGGTTTTTAATTCTCTCTTAACCATTCATAAAACTAATTCAGAATATTATTAATAAAATTCAATTATTATTTATTCAAGTACCAGTTTGGGGCTTTTTCCTCATTTTAAATGTATTTGTCAAACTAAATTGTATCCATTAGTTTTCTGTGAGTGACCTGACAACAGCCCCAGAAGAACTTTTCATTTGCTGGACATACAACCATGCTGTGTTGGTTTGCAGACTGCTTGAATGTATAAGTCGCAGCTATGAGAATACAAGCAGCTCTTTTTTTCTGAGCACAAAAACTGCTCCCAGAGCCTCCTCTGTGGTTCCTGTGCAGTCATTGTTGCACTCACTGCAGCTGCTGAATCCAGAATTGCCATCTCCTGCTTTGTGTGAGTCATTCTGCAGCACTTAGCTATCACTTTCTAATTGTGTGTGATAGCTCCAGAGATTACGCTTGTGCAAATTCAAAGACCAGTATACTCATAACTAACACAGAACATAGCCCTGAATGAGTTAAATTAGATGATCAGTGCTGACACAACCACAGGATACTCCACCTCATCCTCTAATCTTTGGGCTGGGGTACTTTACCAGTTCTGCCAATTTATTTCATAAGAGGCTTGTAAAAAAATGTGATTGTAAGTTTTCAGAAAGTTCTTTACTTCTGACACTTCCACTGACCATGTGGATCTTTGTGGTCCATGGATCTTTGTGAGTTAGCAGATGGCAATTAAACAACTGTTTATGGGAGATGTAACAGACATATCCCTGCTAGGTTACTATACACACAGTATAAAAGGTCCAAATCTGTCAAATGAAAGATAAGGTGCTCTAGTTCTGTGCTAAGAAACAAACAGCCTAACAACATGATTTCCTCTCTCAATGTGCCATTATTAAATGACAAACCCAACTGACATAGTCTAAGAAAAGCAGAAAATAAACTACATACAATAGAATTGTGTATTAAGGGCTATTTATTTCTTTGCATTGAAGAAATCCTCTGCCCTGCAGTCAGTGTTATTTCTTGATGCTACCAGAAATTGCTGTTAAATAAGTTTTTGATTGCCAGATTTGTCTGGTGTAATAGATGTGTGCTAGCTTTCTATTTGTTGCCATATTGACGAACACATACTCAGTATTAAGAAAGCTGTTTGGTATCTCAGATTAAATGTTTTCTAAAAAACAGATGAAGCATCCAGCAGAAACCAGGTGATAAGTGGAGCATTTGCAATGAAGCAGTGAATTCTGTCAGCCAGCTACTGTGTGTTTGATAAAAAGGCTGGACTGGAAACACAATTGAAAACTCAAATAAAAAATATAACTGCTTATGAAATACGTCAGCAGATTTCTCCCAGCAAAACATATGAAACACAGTAGGAGGCAAATATTAAACTTAAGACATAACCAAACATTCCAGTGTGTTCACTTGAGATATCAGGAATCTCAACCCACACTTTCAGGTAATCCCTCTGTACAGCCGTGTAATCACAGTGTATTTCACAGTTCTGAAGTAGTCAAAAGTGTCCTTGAGGCTTTCTCAAAAATGCTAAGCCTGCTTTCAGAGTGCTTGTAAGTGTCATTAGGAGACACAAGATAATCAATACATTTCCCCATCTCTGGAAATATTCAAAATCCTTCTGGACATTGTCCTGGCAACCTCAGCATGGGGTTGGACCAGTTGACTTCCAGGGATCCCTTCCAATTTTTGATACTTATGGAAATTTAACACTACAAATAATTTGAAGTACTTGATGCAACATGTCAGCTTATCTGGGAACTTTTCATATTGAAGATAAGGAATGTATCAACACAACGTATTTTAACAGTGAACTGACAACGTCCTTAAAATGCTAACAAAAAGTTAGAAGATAAACATATTTTATGAAATAATAATTATTAAGCAGCACTGGCCTAACAAGGCTACTGTAATTGTCAACTTCTAAAATAGCTACGGTTTGCTACTTTTATGTATCTTGACAGAAACTAGTATTCATTTAAGAAAGTTCTCAGCTTTTCTGAATAATAGTTTAAAAGAATGACTAAATCTTTCAAGAAAGCATTTAGGAAAGAGTCCTAAAGGACAGAGTCTCACAGAAGAGGAATGTGTCTGTTAGAATAGAGGAAGGTGTATCTTTTCATCTTTACTATTACATATGTACAAGCTAAAACCTAACACTGGAATCTGCTTCACATCAGACACCTTTCTGGTCCTTTTTTGGATCCTCTTTTGGATCCTCTTGCAGCCATTTGTTTTCATTTCAGAATCAAAATTCTGTACTCTTTAAGGTCAATAATACCTCTTAATACCTTTTGGGTCAGAAATTCCACTGTAAGAACACAGGCTAAATAAAAACTGTCCAAGGAACAGCAGTTGCAGATTTTACTGAGTTAAACCTACTGAAAGAAATTCAGTAGTAACATCTCGCCTGACAGTACGTGAGAAATTATGTATCAACAACTAAAGCAAATTCAGAGCAGATGCTCATGATAAGTCTTTAAGATAATAGATAAAATAGCAAATATTAGCAAATATTCAGGACTTTTGAAGGAAGGAAAAAGATTTACATTTCTTTTTGCCAGTGTACCAGCTTTCAAATAATTCAAAGTAAAAGGTTTCAAAAATTTTTGTATTTCTTTCCAAATCTTTATAAGAGCCAGCTACCACTAAGGAGCGTGAAACATTAATGTCTTAATTTTAAATCTATTTCCTTTTGTAATAGAGTTTTTCCAGTTGGTGAGGATATATTTAAAATTATGATTCTTTTTACATGAGAGGAAACACTCTGAGAATGAAAAAAATACTTTACAAGGAAAGAGGGTGAGTAGAAGAGATATCCTTCTCCATCCTTGGCACTCCGGAAAATGTTAGCAAGGTTTCCTTTCCTGCCTCCAGTGGAACTCAGCTGATTCTCCAAGTCATGCTTTTTAATGCTTCCCAACACCAGGGAGTTATTTCTTATACTTCCCATCTTGCACACTGTGGTTCAGGTTAATTTACATAAACCATTTCCATTTTTAGAACATATTTATAAAGTCATTTACAAAGCTGACAACTGCATTTCAGTGAAAGATTCAGAGTATGGCTTCTGATCTTCTGCTAATTGAGGTTAGAAAAGCATTACTGACGTAAAAGTAATCATGATACCTTGCAACTCAGTACAAACCTACTAATAATTCAGCTGTGGAAAGAAAATAATCTTTTCAAATCCATTAAATGTCATTTAAAATCTTTGTTAGCATTCCATTAAATAATATCTTAACTGTTGGTGCATTATGGTCTCCTAGAAAGAGATTTAATTATTTTGTTGATCATTCACAGTATGTGCAAACAGTTTTATTTTACTTCAAGGTAATATTCTCCAGAGTTTTAGGGGGAAAAAAAAGCTCTTAAATGATTGAAGGCAGTGAGTTGGACTATTTTAAAAGCCTTGGCTAGAATTGATTACTAGCAAAGTTCATATAAGAGATGCCTGAAAACCAGTTTTTGTACAAAACAGTTCACTGAAGAACATCAAAGTTAAGATGTAACAACTCATCTAATTAACCTCTTAGCAAAAGTCACCCCTAAAGGAACATACTCTCATTTTCAGCTGCCTATAATATTCACCTCCCTTACGTGTGAGTGTCCAGCAGGATTTAACATCTTTTGAGAATTCTGCTGGGTAGGGACTGTTGAATATCTCAGCTCCCTCAACACATCTCCTACACAGCATAACTTCCTTGCTTTTGTGTTTGTACTGACCATGCACAAAGCTTTTAGTAATTTCTACCCCTCCACATATTTTCTTCCAGTCTAAGGAGGTCTCTCTCCCTTCTTTCCCATCACTTCTCCAGGAGAGGAGTCTTATCCCAGGAGTCTCCCAGTGACATTGCATTCTGTCCTTCCATCCATTTGAACACAAGCCCTAGCTAACTGCTGTTGAATTTGAAAAGGCTTCTGGCCTTTTTGGTGTTGAATTTCCTCAAGTGTCCTGCAGACACCTGACTAGTGAAAAAACCCCTAATAACACACCAGTGGAGGGAAAGATGTTTTGCAAGTTATTAAGCTTTTTAGGCTACAGACACACACACAGGAAAAAAAAAAAAAAAAAAAGCAGAAGAGAAAGATTTCATTGCCTTTATTGCTCATAGGAAAGCTTGGAGTAGACTACACTTTAGGCAGCTCCCAAGGTCCCTCTCTTGCCCCTTCCTTCTCTCTCTCTTCCTTGGGATCAGCATCAAGGTTGCTGCCTGACTCAGCCAAGTGAAGACAACAGGTGTGCTCATCCCAGCACCCTCGCCATGGGCACCTCAGCAGCTGATGCTGAAGAAGTTCAATCTGAAACAGCAGAGAAATGTGCTGCTCTTCTGTCTTCCATTCTCCTCCTGTAGAAACCCCTGCACCTGTGAGCACATCAGGTTCCAGGGATCCTTCTGAATGTTGCTGGCTGCTTCCCTCCCTGCTGGCAGTGCCATAAGGGAGAGATGATTTCCTCTTTGTGACAATCACTGGGTGGGGGATGCAGGGAAGGTCAAGAGAAAACTTTGAAAAAATCAATTCAGAATATACAATAGAACAAATCTGCTTGTTTTTAACTGTCTTCATCTAAATTTTCAAAAATTCTTATGAATCTGTTAAAGAGTGATTGATATCAAATATTTCTTTATAATTCCTAAAATGAGCTTTTGTTCCATAAATTATGCAATTCCTAAGAATAGATTCTTATTACTAGTAAGTGCACACACAGAATTTGAATCTATTCCATAATAAAACATGACCTTGAAGAGCCTCACATGAAAGGTCTTTGTATATAGCTGTTTGGTGATGTGTGGGAATATGATTTAGAAAACTTGTCTGCACATTCTGTGGTATTTTTCATAAAACTGGAAATTCCAGTACAACAACATCAAAACAAAGCATATCATTTCTTTTCTCAAATGTACATTATTTCTAGCAAAAATAAATTCTACCTTATTATAAAGACATATATAAAATATATGTATTTATATACTATGTTATATTCATGCATTTCTATTCCGTTTGCACATCTATATATTTTTCCTTCAAATGGCTTCATTGTTACTAAAAGGTGGCATAAATTTAATGATCACAGTAGGGTAACATACTACAGGAATCATGAGAATTATAAGGCATCTAGGAGAGTTGTCATGCCTTTCCATAAAACATACAAGATGAACCATATCATCTGACCCTATTGTAATGCAAAAATGGATCATTCCCACTGACTGAGGAAGGAATCACATCTCCCTATGTAATCTACGTGATAGATCAGGTCATTAGTTTCTACTGCAACACAAATAGTGGACATCATTCTTTCACTGACTATGAATAACACTTCTTTCCTAAGCCACATTTCAAGGTACTAGAGCACATTAGTAAAAATGATTAAATAAACCTCTTAACATCCTTGGCAAGAAATTTACATTTTAGTGGCAGGGAAAAAGAGGAACAGAGATGGTTTTGGCTCCATCCCAGAATTTATAAAGTTTAGAATCCAGTCATCCATCCTCTTCATCTTGCATATCACTTTCTAGGAACATTTTCTGAGCTGTCACTTGCACTTTGTGCTGCAAGAGAAATGAGGAAATACTTCCCCTTTTTGCATGTGAGCACACACTGAGTTTCACTTCTCATGTACCACCATGTTGGAGGCAGAAACCTAGAATTAGAGCCAGACCTGCTCTCCTGGCAGGTCACCAAGATTTTCCCTGAGACTTGGCCCAGGATATTTTGTGTTTCCTATGAGGAATAAAGACCATGAGTCATATCTAAGAGAGGTGGATTCAGTGCCATGTGCACACACATGTTGACATGCACACACATGGCACACGCTGGATATGTTACACTAACATCAAGCCAACTGCAAACCAGCAGTGGCTCCAGTCCTCCATTCTGACCTCTGGCACAGGATGAGTTGACCTGTGCCAAGTAAATACCAGGCACAAGAACCAGGTGCCTCAGACCTGCCTTTTTTGCTGTCTGGTTTTTCTGGTTTTTCCAGGCTTCTTTCTGTTACTAATTTCTTAAGAACTGTAGTCTCTGGAAAAAGCCTGAAGCAATTTGGACAATGCATTTGGACAACATTCTCAGGCATGTGGTGTAGTTCTTGGAGCTGTTCTTGTGCAAGCATTTTAACTCAGGATATTCTGTGATTAATATACAGTAAGTCACATTATAGTTGGTCATGATTTGTCAAGATACGGAAAACTGCATCTTGTGAAACATGATCATATGGCCAGAATCATCCCTACTTTTGCTGTGGTCTGTGATCTATACTCACCTATGAAGGAGGAATGTGGTCTAAAGTTTATCCTGCTGACACCACTGAGCAGGAAGCCAGATCCATGACCATGTATCCTGTCAGGAAACAGGAATTCTAACTGGGGTACTAGTATACTTCATTTAGTAATTCCTAAAGCATAGCTTTCACACATATATAGAATACATAACTTAAAAGACAATCATATTGAATAACAAGTAATCTCATTTAAAGAAAAAAATATCTTTATAACTAAAGATTCATGAGTATGAAATTCAGATATGCAGTCCAAATTTGCTTTTACACCAATGGAGTATATGGACATTCAGCATTGTTCTAGTAAACTAACATTTGTATTTTAACTCCATTAATTTCCAACAGAAGTACAAGTAACCAGCATTTGGATTCAACTCAGAAACATCACTCTGTGTCTAGTGTCCTCTGCATTCTTCCTGAACCCTTCTAGGAAAAGGTATTCTCTAGAAACCACCAGCCTGACTCTTTCCCTTGATTCAGGATTTCAGGGAAGAGACTTGGATAAGAGTCAACAGTTAAATAGTTGGATTCTATGTAAAAGGATTCAAAAACAGCAACCCATATTTACTTGGCATTGAAGAACTACAGATTATTCAAGGATTACCTGAGCAGCAGGGATACCAAACAATATTGACTAAGAGGGACAAACTGAATAAGATCTCCTTAGCAAAGCATAAAAAGGGAAGGAAAAACTATTTAAGAGACCTGTTTAACTTGTCACGAGTCAAACAGCAGGGAATGGAGTCCCAGAAGGCCAAGGCCAGCACTGAGAGTAAAAGACAAAAGAGCAGTCCAGCAGACTTTGAGCTGTAAGCCAGGACTCAATCCACAACGAAGCACTAGCTGGTGGACCCTGAACCAAGGAGCAACCCACCACTGGACATGGGCTGGTGGACCTCAAGCCATCCACAACAGGATGCAGGTTTCATGCACTTGAACTGGGGTTAAATGGGGTAGAAACCTTTAACCCTATCTCCAGACCTCTTGCCTAACATGGTCCATAAATTGACAGAGGGCAGTGGTTACTGTCCAAGTATGGGTTACGAGTACAGTTTGTGTCAATATAGATGGTTTGTGTGTGGCAGCATAGATGTGTAGAATACCATTTAATTCAAACTCACAAATCATTTCCTTTTTGACTACAAAAATGATGATGACTTTTCACGTTATTTTCAAGTAGATATTACTTCTGCTGGTGAATGGTCTGCAGGAGATGGAATCTTTCTTCATGGTGTAGCATAAAATATAACCTAAGTTTGACTTTAGCTATATTTACAGAAAACCCTGAAGAGAGCCTATGACTTTTAACTCTGAAACATAATGATTCTTTCTACACTATAATTACATCAGTCTTTGATCCCATGCCATAAAATAAAATGTAATTTTGTTATTAGTTTCATTAGAAGTTAGATATTGTGCTCAGATTTTCAGTAGGTAAAAACAACTTTTTCTTAAAAGTGCATGGAGGTATCTTTGTGGAGAACAATGTTATACTTTCTTCCAGTTTGCTATACTGCATCAAGCAAACAGTATAATTACAGAAATGAAATGTTCTTGTGGCCCAGTATAGTTCTATGCAGAAACACGCAAGACAACTCAGAATGATCCACCATGGGACAGGAACTCACATCTTCCTATTAGCACTGTGCTCAGTCCAGCACAGGTAATTAATCCAG
Organism: Acrocephalus scirpaceus scirpaceus; assembly: GCA_910950805.1. NCBI lineage: Eukaryota > Metazoa > Chordata > Aves > Passeriformes > Sylviidae > Acrocephalus > Acrocephalus scirpaceus. Next base: position 129,379,567 of record OU383773.1, read on the forward strand.
CTGCTTCCATGCAACAGTCTAAGAAAATGATCTTTATAAAGGTGCTTTGAATGGGCAATTTGCTTATAATGTTCTTTCTGGAAAATAGGTGTCTTGCAAGAGCTTTTGCAGATTTATGTTCAGGCATTAGCTTCTCTTATTAATCATCATTAATTCTCTTATTAGTCATCAAATAAATTGGTTTGTGCATGATTTGTTGACTTGTGAGAAAACTAAAGAGAGTTCTCTTAGGAAGGAAGTACATGATATTTGGGTTTTTTCTTCTTAATTCTTTAGTGGCCAAGCACAAATGTAGAACAAAGCTAGCTCCAATATCCAGGAATCTTGATTCACCTTCTCAGTTTTGCCTTGCTGGACAAAGAAAAAACATGATGTCTGCTCCATTTGTCTTGAAAAATATCCTGTAGGAAAATGCTCTGCAAGTCTGCAAAATAGTGCTACCTTCACTGAAACTCATTGTGCTCAAAGTCTCTTTTTTATTGAATTCTCTGCTTTAACTGGTGAAAGCCTTCCCACATATTTGAAAGGTCAAAATAAACACAACACAAATCATCAAATTACTATTTAATTGCATCTTATGGAGGATTGGGACTATGTGCTCCATTCATCCCATACATTTTTTCTACTGAAATAAAAATTACTTTGACTTCCACTTTTTATTTTAAATGTATTAGTCCTCCTCTTTAGACATTACAGTTATTAATGCTCAGGCTGCTGCCATGGCTCTGAATTCTTATCACTCACTCAGCTGATATTATTACCCAGGCAAAGCTGACATCAGAAATGGTACCTTAATATTAGAGAAAGAAATCATGACTGGAATTATTCATGGATTACACAGCATACAGTACTTGGGAGACAAAGAATCAGCAGAGGTGGTTTTTTAATAAAAATTTATAGCCTAATCTAAAGTCAATACAAAAATTCTCCATGACTTCAGTAAATTTTGATTCTAGCCCTACGTAATGAAATTTAGGAGGGAGACAGCAGTTGTGTCCATAACCTCTCTTCTCTATTTTGATGTCATTTAATAGCACTGACAAGAAATTTATAAAAATACAGCAGGTATTTCTGGGTGTGCTTCCTGCAGAATCAAACAGGAGCCAGAGCAGTTTATGATACTAAAAAGCAACCGAAGGAGAGAATAAGAATAATCACAGTATTTTGCAATGAAGTAAATAATGATTATAATTAAATTATATTGTGCATGAGCTAATACAAGGCCCAATACTTCCCTAATACAACTCATATCTAAGTGAGAAGAAAGATGCCTTCACTGTTAACAAATTTAGAAAGTGTTGTAAAGGTGAAAAAGACCATAGTTTCTCACTAGACACTTTCTGCTGATGCAGAATTGTTTCTCTTTCCCCCAGGTGGTTCTTTGCTGCTGATGTGTGTCTGACAAACCAGGCATCCTGAGGGACCTCTACTGTGACTGTAAAATGGAGATGATACTGAAATCAGGAACAAGAAAATAGTGTGGAATGTGTTGTGCCACAACTTTATATAAATACAAACTGGAAATTTTGCTCTAAGTGTATTTACTGAGTTGTAAATTCTTGTGATAGGTTTGTGTGATTTTTCAACCTGTAATCATACACATACGCAAAGCCATGAGATAGGAAGTCTTTATAGCTACAAAATGCTAATGATCCTTTGAATCTGTGTATGAAAAGGCTTAGGATGACTAGGTAGGGATAAATACAATTATATATATTCAAGGAATATATATATATGCTGATTCCCAGCAACGTGGTTTTATAAAAGATTACAGGAGTTCTCAGAATTTTGTCCAGGTAGATATGTTCTTGGTTATCTTCTAAAAATAATAAAAGGCTATTTTGGCAGATACTTGATAACTGTCTTATTAAAATAACATCATTTAAAAAAATAGTAAGAATACAAAATGAGATTAAATGAGTCCTTATTCCAGAAGGAAGATGCCAGCTATGATGGAAGAGCTTTAAGACCAGAAACAGCCATGGCTCTCTCTGGCAGTATTTAGTAAAGCTTTGAATCATCATGATGGGTGACATCAACAGGTGAAATCGCAGTGGTTTTCATATGGTCTCATTATTAAAGAATTTGAATGATGACTGCACATACTATTCCTCTGGTGATTTGGATGGTTAACTCTTTGCTTTACAAACTGTGTGGCAATGAGCAGCAGCCTCCTTCAGCCATTTAAAGTTTTACAGAAGGTGTGGTTTTACACAGTATTTGATTTTCTTGACAGCATTATTTGGAGAATACAACCAGGAAGAACAAGGCTGATGACATACTAAGCCCACTATCAGTTCTGTCAGTTTAACAACATGGGAGCAAAGTCCTAAATTATTTGACTGGGTTTTTTGGAACAGGATCATTTTGAGAGTTCTCATTTTCTAAATAGTCTTAGAACAAACCAAGGTATTAATTGACAAGGATACCAATGAGAGATGCTGATGTTACTCTTTTTTGAAGATACTGAGGCTAATTAAAGGAGTCTGTTGACTTGTGCTGCTTCTCTGTCAATAATGTTTTAGTTTTATTTAGAAATGTCAGGTGTTATTTAATTGCACAATGGATCAAGATTTAATTAGCAAGTGTTTTTTTAATAATTGAAACTTACTGCTCAACAAAACACTGATTGAAATATTTGATACTAAACATATCATGTGATATCTGCTTTTCAACTTGCTAATGATGCCTGTGACTAGTCAGGTTGTTTTCACAATCTATAATTGTTTTAAATAGCAAGTTAATAATGAAGACTGTAAAACCTTGTTTTTTAAACATGTAAAAACACTGAAATTTCTGTTACTTAATTAATAATTTGATTAAAATCATGTCATCATTAGTAAGAGTCATGGGTTTTCAGCTGTGTATTGGAAGACTGATTTTACTGGATGTTTGAATCAGATTCCTTGTGGGGTTTTTTTCCTTTTTATTGCTTTTGCAGTCATGGAGTAATCCACTAATAAAATCTATGGGCTGCTATATGAATCTATGAAATATATGAAAATCTATGTTTGCTATATGAATGTATGCATCGAGTTTAATTTAAGTCAGTAAAGAGAACCAGTAAAAGTCAGTAAAGAGTCAGTAAAAATGGTAGCACTCATAGGACAGTTGGCAGGACATTTGGAATGCTCTTCTTATAAAAGACATAATTTTTGGTTTTTTTAAACAGTAAATTGTTCACTAATATTTTGGGGAAAGGAGGCTGACACGCACATTGCCTCAGCAGGGTCTGTGACAAAGACACACCCATAGCAGGCTACTATTAAAAGATTGTAAAAGTATTAACAAGACAGGTAAGCTTTCAGGCTTTATTTAAAATTTTTTTTTAACGTGCTTTTGCTTCCTGTGTGTTGTCTCTGGTAAACAAGACAATGATGAGTCCCTCATTTAAAACCACTTGCTGACTACTCATCTTGGCTTCCTGGCAGGAAGAACTGCAGATGCTACAGAACAGCTGCAGCCACACCTGCTAGCTACCCGTGCACAGCTGGCTGGCGAGGCTGAGGGGTTCAGGGCACGGTCTCTATGCAGGGAGCTGTCAGGGAATGGGCCAGAAAACCAACAGCAGTACAGCTAATCACATCAACAGAAAAATTGTATTTATTTCACGGACTTGTTCGGTGAAATCGTTAACATAAATACCAGCCGTTCCATGGAAATACAACATAAACATAGCAAATATTAATGACTCCCAGTTGACCTCTGTATCCAGCCTCTGCTGTGAGATGGAATCATGATTTCCTTATTCTAATGCCAAGAGATCTAGAATTAACTTTCCTATGAGGTACTTCCAGTTTATAAAAAACCATAAATTCAGTATGACTAAAATGGATTTGAAACATTAATCATGTCAGTATCATTTTCATGCTTTGCTGTAAGAAACTGTAGAATTAAATGTGATATTTATAAGTTGCACATAGACTCAAGATTTATTTCACATCATAAGGAGATTATGTATCTGTACACTATGACTTGTGAACACCTTATATGTGGCTAATTGGGATTTTATTTTACAGAAAATGTAAGTAAAAATGAAAAATGAGCCCCTTAACATGACTTGTAACTACAATTCTTGTTAAGAGATATACATTTAACCTAGTTATGTATAAATCCATGTTTACTGAAAAATGGAAGATGAGTCATGTGGGAAAGAAAAAGGTGTCATATAATATGCAAATATTGTAAAGGCAAATGTTTTCATATAGCAATGTCACCAAATGCAGTCGTTTTCTTGGACAGTGTATGAAGACAAAAATGTAAATAAATTACAACTAACAAAGAGAGAGAGAGAATCAGGCCAGCTGTTACGAAAAGCCATTTCTTATTGCCTCCTAAAACTTCAGTTTTAACTCTCTGATTATTTGTATAGACTGTCACACTAGCCCTTCTTCAAAAACTGTGATGATGAGAACATTGCTCCTAACAGGGCCCTAGTTCAAATCTGAAGCACTCAGGAAAAAGGTTTTCTCAGAATCTGTTCATTTTCTGTAAATTTTGCAACATCCAGATTTTGCTGCTCTAAGCATGTAATCCTTTTAGAGACCTCTTTGCCCCAGCAAGGTAAGAAATGTCTGTGAACTTCAGATGGTTTTACCTCAAAGGGCTACATCTTTGAGCTTCAATCTGGTGATAGCACTTTCCCCTTCTTTGAAACAACTGATGCATTTCCCTGAACTTCTGTAAATCAAATCTCAGCTTATCAATAATGGCAGCTAGCAAATTCCTGTAAGAAGTGCTGATTTCCAGACAGAATCTCATGGAGATTAGCTTCACAGTGAGCACTACAAGGGAGAGCTCTGCAGCTCATTTCTTCTCCTTGGCCTTCTCTTCTGTTTTAGATGTGTAAATGATGCTGTACTTGAAATTTTGGATAAACTGCTTAAATTATCAAAAATTAAATAGTCATTTTCTGTATTAACTAATTTTATTCTTTGTAATGTTGTTTGAGACATAGGCATCCAGATGTGACAGAGAAGTAAATAAATCAGTGTCTGTCCTGAAGTTATACAAGACTCAGGTCTCAAATACTTCCACAAATGGAGAGAAAAGAAATGCTGCAATTATTTTGGAGCATATCCTCTGCAAAAGGAGACTTGAGGTGTCTTACAGCAATTACACAGGACATCAGCAGGATGCTAGTAGGGTGCCATGGGCCTTCTTATTGACCAGAACTATTTTATTCTTCCTTCTACAACTCTATCTGCCACGGCAAAGACTACTGGTGTACTGCAAGCTCACTGAAGAAGGAGCTGTGGTCTGTGTTTATATACCTTGTACACTGCAAGCAGGTGCTGGTCCAATACTGAGGGTCCTAGTTCCTACCAGAACACAAACACCAGAGCAATCAATGAAAAGGCAGCCTGTTATAGCTGGAAAGGCAGTTCAACTTCTTTAGTCCAGTGGACACCGCACCTGAAATAGCAAACTCTGAACAGACTCAGTGCTGTTTGCTTTACGTTGGAGTACTGATAAATCCTCCTGGTATCATCCTGGCAAACAAATTCAATTCACTGATGTAGAGTGAGTCACATCTTTCATGTAAGCAGAAAAAACCTATATGTGCTAAAGCATTGCAAGAGGTTAAAGAACGAAGGGGAAATTATCTTTGAAAACAAAATTTAAATAATTCGAATAGTAATGTAATCTTCAAGTTTCCAGTCTAAGTTTCTGCATGCTGTAGTGGCATGCCTGTTACTTCTAAATAAACGGTGGAGGGGAGAAAAGGACTGAAAAGCTCCTCCTAACACTTAATTGTAATTGTTTTGGCAGCCTGTTACGGCCCTCGGCGGGACTACAGCTCCCAGCAGCCCCCGCGCGGCCCCGCGCCGCCTCTGGCGCGCACCCAGCGGGCCGCGCGCGGAGCGCTGTCGTGGCGCTCGGGGGTGAAGGGTCCGCGCCAAGCCCCGTCGTGTTCCTGCGGCGCTCCCGGCCTCCTCCTCCTCTTCTTCTTAATCATTCTCCTCGTCCCGCTCCTCCCGCAGCAGCTTAGGGCAGAGCCATGAGGCGCGCGGGGCTGGGTAAGCGCGGCGGCGGGGTCGGGCCGGGCCGAGTCTCGGGCAGGGCCTGGCCCCTGTCAGGGCTCGGGGCGGGGGAGGCGTGAGGGGCCGTGGCCGTGGGTGCCGGGTTGTGGTAGGGCCCGGCAGCTTTGGCGGGGAAGGGCCGTCACCCCTGCCTCTGCCTCTTCTGCCCCATCTGGATTTATGGAGCAGCGCTGGGGTTTGTGTTTTATCATTGAATCACAGGATTTGGTGTGAAAGTGACTTCAAAGACCATCTAGGTCCACCCCCATCCCTCCCCGCCATGGCATGACACCTTCCTCTAGACCAGGTTGCTGAGAGGCCCGTCCAGCCTGGTCTTGAACACTTCTAGGGATGGGGCATCCACCACTTCTTTGGGCAGCCTGTTCCAGTGCCTCACCACCCTCGCAGTAAAGCATTTTTTTCTAATATTGCATTTAAACCTACTGTCTTTCAATCTGAACCTATTCCACTTGTCCTGTCACTACATGCTCTTGTAAATAGTCTTGCTCCGTTTAGTTGTTCTAACACCAAAATGCTAGTTTGAGCCGTGTTCCCATGGATGGGCAGATTTGTTGCTCTTCTGACCTTTCCAAATTCAGAAATTGTTCATCCGTTTTTGGTGTTTTTTTTTCTATTTAAGTACTTCTGTATGTTTTCATGCCATGTTTAGGGAGTGAAAAACCAAGAATCCCAACTATTATAAATTTATTACAGATATAATCTGATGCAAATTGAGAAATCTTGCAGAGTTCCTGTTGAGTGTTTTGAGCATCTTAGGCCTCATTTTTCAGCCAGCAGTCATGTTGATGACTAGAAGGAAACTTTGAACTCCCACGTCATGTTCCACAACCATGTGGGTGCTGTGATGGCACTGTAAAGCTTAGGAGATGTTTACACCTATGAAATGTATGACTGAATTCTGGGGCTTCCTCCTAGGAAGTATTTAGGGCTAAACCAGGTGTGTCTGACACTACCCTAGATTTACTCCTACACCTCAGATTTGTATTGTGCAGTAGTATTTTCATGAAATAAAACAAATCTTGGGAATGCATCTTAGTGAATCAAGAGAGATGTTAGGATGTTTATCATTAAAAGTGGGCATTTGATAGTGCTTGGGTCTTCAGTCCTTTCCTCTGTCAGACTGACAGCTCCCTCTCGGTTGGAGTGAAGGCCACCCAGCTGTGTGCTGTTTCTGAAAAGGGGATGGATGTATATCCAAGGAGTTCTGAAGAAAGAGCATGTCTGCTTTTAGGCTGTCTTTGGCAAACAATGCCTTAAGGATCATCCTGAAACTGCTTTTTTAAAAAATCTTCTGGAAGGTGAAGCAGAACACTTAAATGTTTGTTATGAGCTGCAATAAAATTTTGTGCTTTACATTTACATTTCAGCTGTCACTTCAGAACTGTTTTTTATTTAATAGGCTGGAAATAGAGCTGGGTACCAGCACGTCTGCAGTTGTCACCAGCTACCTGTTACCTCTCTCTTAGCCTGGAATTATGTTTGGTCATGTCCCTGTTACGTGTCAATGAACAGTGTAGCAGGACACCCCACAGAACTGCCATGCTGAGGTTTCTGTGCTTCCCATGAGTTGTAGCCAGGCTTCTTCCTTGTGCTTCCTATGACATAAAAAGAAGCAGCTGTGCCTGTTGAAGAGCTTTGGGACACTTGTTCATGTCTGCATTGTCACAGTCCATTTAAGAGACCATTTAAGAGTTTTGGTGTTTTGGCATGAAGCTGTATGGTATATTAACTTATAATCAAAATCATCTGTCACTTAGTAGGAAGCACTGTACTTAGGTGCACTTGTAAAATCAGACAACAACAAAGTGAGAATAACTCAGACTCTATAAATCATAACATTTTAGTTACATTTCTGTGTTAGCCATTGGTACTTTTAATTTAGGTCAGGGTAAAAAAGCTTCTTGACTCACTGTGATGAAATAAAAACGTACATTTCATTGCAGTCTACAACTTCCTTGTGAGGGGAAGAGGAGGGGCAGGCAGTGATCTCTTTGGTGACCAGTGAAATGACCCAAGGGAGTGGCCTAAAGTTGTGTCAGGGGAAGTTTAGGTTTGGGATTAGGAAAAGGTTCTTCACCCAGAGGGTGGTTGGGCATTGGATCAGGCTCCCCAGGGAAGTGTCACAGCACTAAGCCTGACAGAGTGCAAGAAGCATTTGGACAACACTGTTGGGCACATAGTGTGGCTGGTGAAGATGATCCTGTGCAGCACCAGGAGCTGGACTTGGATGATCCTTGTAGGTCCCTTCTAACTCAGAAGATTCTGTGATTCAGTCTTGTTGAAGATCTGTCTAGCTTAACTTACAGAGTACCAGTTTACAAGTACAAATGAAAAAATCATTTTTACTTAGATCTAAAGGATGGCTTAATGAGTAAATATAAAATGTCAAAATAGCACTCTAATGCTCTATTTTAAAGTATTGATATTATGTGTGCCAAGCATACAATGGAGCTTTCTGAGACAGCTCTCAACGTGAACATGGTTTGTGTCTCTTCTCACCTTTTTTCCCCAAAAATCCAGCCAAACACAAAAGTCTTTAAAGAGATTTAAAAGGCATTCAATTTTAGTGTGCCATTCTGACTAAGCAAGAAAGTATTTACTTATATTTAAAAAATATTTATTAATGTTATAACTGGATTATTAGTTGAATTAATCTAGGGGGATCTTTATCATAAAGCTTATAGTAGTTCTTTTCTGGTTGCCTTTCTAAGTCTTTATGTCTCTTCATTGTTCTCAATTCTTAGACTGGAGGTCTAAGACTGATTTTTGTCTTGAGTGGACATGACTTTAATTCTCCTGTGCCCATGCTGCTGTCCAACTGCTGTCTGTAGATCCTTATTAGAGGTTGGAGAAAGTGAGTGTGTGGGGCTTAGCAGCTTTCATTCCCTTCTGCCCCTCATACTGGGCTGACTCAGTTGTCTGGATGACAGTCCTGAAGCTCCATCACCCAAAAACAAAGGCAGGAGTGAGAATAGAACTGCAGAATGGTGACTGAAACAGCAGTGCTCTGCTCAGAGGCCTGGCTTCTGCTCTAAGGTCTTGTTTATAAAGAAACTCATGTGATCATAGTATAGTTTCCCCCTTAAAAGTGTGCTCAAGTGATATTTTCCTTTGTCAGAGAACAGTCTCAACTCTCCTATTTTCAGTTTGATTTATCACATATAATGGCCTCAATGTTTCGTTTGCATCTCCATGAAGAGCCTGGATTGATTTCCATAGAACTTATCTGAAAACACTGTCAAGGAAAAAAAAAATTACAGCCATTCCTCAGTTTCTTTTATTTTCATACTGAAAATTTCACACTTGCTCCAGTGGTGTTGTCTGTCTCTGACTATTGCCTGTTGTGTTTACAGGTGATGGAGCAGCTGCAGGGAGCTACGGCTACACCAACAGTGGCTACAGTGTTTATGAAGAAGAGAATGACAGGTTAACAGAAAGCCTGCGTACGAAAGTCAGTGCCATTAAATCGGTACGTATTTAACTACAGGGGTATCGCCACGTTCATTAAATGCAATTACATTAGTCAGGGAAGCAGTAGACTTAAAGACAGAAATTTAAAACTGTGATGTGTTAACCTAGTTGGATGTCAGGTGACCACTAAAGCTGCTCTATCACTCCTCAGGTGGATGGATAGAGGAGGAAAAAGTACAATAAAAGGTTCATGCATCAAGATAAAGGGCAGGGAGAGATGATTCTGATTCCTTTCAGATTGAGGACTTCTTTCAAACAAGTCTAAATGAAAGACAGGTCTGAGATTAAAGCTGTGTGGAATTTCTTGTTCTTAAAAGCCTAAAGTTTTATAAAGCACGTTCCGGTGAATTTCTTAGGCCTGAACACACGTGAAGTCTTACTGCTGATACTGTTGCTTAAAATTGGTTTAGTCTCAAAGAGAAATTAAACAGGTTTAGAATAAGAATTTGGAGGAAGTTAAGGAGTAAAAAAAAAAAAGCTTTGACCTTTGTTACCAAATTTCATTTTTGTCTCCTGCTGTGGTATGTTACATTTCAAAATTGTGTATGTCAGCAGAGCAGTTCATGGTGCCCCAAGGAGCTCTTTCTGGAGTTGTATCTTGTAGTGCAATCTGTAGTGCAATCTGTAGTGCATCTCATCATATGGAATAGCCTTCACATAATCTTCCAGGGAGCCTCATGTAAAATCAGTTTCACTCCAATGAAATGCATCAGTACGAGATAATGAGATTCAAGTTTTGACATGTGATGAAAACAAATGGCTTTTGGCTAATCCAAAGCATGGGGGCCTGGAGTACATTTCCCCCATCCCAGGAATTGAGCAGGTTGTTCAAGGCCAGCGTGCTCATAACAGAGGAATAGCTGCTAAGAGCCAGGCTGAGTGCCAGTTCTCCCCTGTTTAACTCCAGAGCTGCTTTAAGCCAAGGCTTTTCTGGCTGCCTCCCACTCTTGTGATGTTGGAGCTGCAACACAGCTGTGTTGCAGCTCCAGCTGTGCCTGGTCTCATACTTCCCTGATTCCAACCCTAACCTGACTTCATTTTCTGGCTTGACATGGGATCTGTCTCGGGCTTCTGCCCTGGTCACTGTCTCAGGACTGGCTCTCCCTGGCCTGTGCAGCTTTCCACCTTGTCCTGCAGCGCCCTTCTGGTCTGTGACACAAAGCAGAGAAGGGCTACACAAGGTCACTGAAGAAAGTCCCATTTTTAGCACAGCAGCAGTTTGTCAAAAGAGATGTTGTTTGCAGGTTACAAGTGTCAACTCCAGCAACACTTTGAGTCAAACCAATGCTCATGGTTCTCTCTGCTGTGTGCCAGCAGTTTTAACAGTTGTTCCAGGAAACACGTAATTGCTACTTCAGACTTGACTAGATCTTGAGCTTTTAAAAACCCATGCAATAATTCAAGTAAGACATTATCTAGAAAAGGGGAAGAGGAGGCTTGAGTACTTTCTGTGACTCTTTAGACTGATCTAGTCAGCTGAAAAATCTTTATTTCCTTAAGGGTTATTGATAAAATACTGTGCATGTTGTTTTTTGAAATGATCAGGTGTTGCTTTCACTAGGGAAATGCTAGTCATGTCATGTATTTTTGATTGGGTTCTCTAGTCTGTGTATTAACTGATTACTCATATTTCATACTTTTTTGGGGTTTTTTATAGCTTTCCATTGAAATTGGAACAGAAGTCAAAAACCAGAATAAAATGTTATCAGAAATGGTAAGTCTTGAATAACTAGCTTACTTTAAAAATGGGTCATGATTAGAAGTTAATAATGTAAAGCATCCTGTCTTTCAGTATGAACATTGGTATTAAAATGTTGACAGATATTGTTGACTGTAACATGTGACTGATTTGCCAGCAGTATCAGTATTTCTGCTCAAAAAGATAAGACATGCAAATACATTATTCTTAAGTCACAACCAAAATATTTATGCTTCAGATACGGGTATAGATTTTCAATTAGCAAATGTCTAGTATCATTAATAAAGCACTTCTATATTTAATTGTATTCAAGAATAGAAGAAGGAAGCAAAAAGTAAGTAAGTCAGGAATGCCTTTTTTGCTTACACTTGGCTTTGGGGTAAAAATAGCACTGGATAAATGGGTAAAAGTTTTTCACTCATTTTAATTTTTGTCTCTAAAATAATTTTAGGTTTGGAAACTTTGAAGGAACAGGGAAAACTATATTTAGTGAGTTCTAAGGGTATTTCTTTTCTCAGAGTGACATGTTTATTGTTCTTTGCTTGTTTTGTTTTTTTTTTTAATGTAGGAGAATGATTTTGACTCTACGGGTGGACTTCTAGGTGCAACTATGGGCAGACTGAGAACACTCTCCAGAGGAAGCCAGACAAAGCTATTATGCTACATGATGCTCTTTTCATTATTTGTTTTTTTTGTAATATACTGGATTATTAAACTGAGGTGATGCATGTTACCTCTGGTTTACATTGATTAATTTCAACTGTAGTCTTAGTTAATGAAGACATTGATTTAAAGTGGCACATTTTGTGGATAAAACACAGTGAAATTGTTGTAAATTGCATTAACAATTAATGCGAAGTTATATATAGTTTTCTTAATGTATCAGAGTTTTTCCATCATCCCCTGTTTTGGGGGGATTATTTGTAAATATACAGAAACTGCTAGTGTAGCGGGATGGTTTTTTAAGGGGAAAATAGTTTTTAGAATTGATTTGAAAAAATTGAAAGAACAATGGTTATTTGAAAATGAAGTAATTGCAGAATTTCAAGGCTTTCTTTTTCATTCTGCTTTTCGTTCTGGGCCATGCTCTAAATTAGAGCTCCAGTTTCAGGCATATAGTAATTTCTGTTGCAAAAGCACAAAGAATATGTGGATCTTTCTAAATAGATCTTACCTGTGGATTTTTAAAAGGCTGGCCTGAAGCTAGCAAATGTAATAGTGGGACCCCCAAAAATTACTTTTGTGGTTAGATCTGATAACGTTTGAGAAGCTTAAACTGCGTGTTTTAGCAAGAAGTTATTTAAAACTGGATTTTTATTTTTAATTTAAATGTGACAGATCACATTTATACGTCTACTCTTTTAAGCAAATGCCTTTCATCATTGGGACCAACCAATATGGGCACAGTACAAATGTTTTCTTTATATTTAAAGCATTTAAAACTGAAATGATTCCATTGAATCACCTGAATTTTTACCATTAGTATGTTTACTTTTCAATTAGTGATAGTCTCTAAATCTACAATGCATGATGTCTGAAATACAATGGCAGATATTTTGAATTTTATATTAAAGTATATTATGATGCATTTGATGGAGGTGCAGTCACATTAAGGCATTTTATTTTGAAGACAGCTTTGGCTCACCAAGTAGTTTCTAATCACTGAGGCTATTACATTGCTGAGTTTAACATTCAAAAAAAATTAAGTTTCCTAGATATTGAAATTGTATCTACAATTTTTGAAAAACTTTTCTAGAAATACTGTATTATGTGTTACCATTAATAACTAATTATGAACTTACAAATAAAGTGTCCTGTAGTATTATCCTAGCTAGTGTTATTTATATACTTTTTTTTCTACTGTAGAAGACCAGTGTATTTTTTTGGAAATGGTATTGTATTTAAAGGGCAGTATTGAAGGAGCAATTTTTTTTTAATCAGTAATACAGGGTGCCTCTTCCAGCTTAAATGGCTGTTTTAGGAAGACTTTAAGTAATTACGCACAGTTTTCATATTAACGTGTTTATTTTTAATATTTTTCTTAATAATTATGCACAAAACATGGTACATTGCTGCTGAAGTTTAGGCCTCTGCAAGCTCAGATACACTTAAACAGTTGTTTGTAGAATTCTGCAAATAAAAATTTAACACTACTCCCATCACCAAAAGTCCGTGACAGAGTGGAGTACAAATTGATATGGATTTGGCAAAGATGACAGAGCTCATTTTGATGATTGCTTGCTAAAAGTGAAAGATAGGGAAGGTAGGAAGATAGGAAGCATTGAGAGGAAAGGCACTGTTCTGGGGTTTGATTATGGCAGGGAATCATTTGTGACATAATTGTTCATCTTGAAAGCAAAGCTATACTGAAATGAGATTAAGCTACATAGCTTCCGTTCATATGCAATTTCTATTTCATTATTGTCAGCTTAGATGCTCTAAAGTGTAGCTAAAGCTTGATTAAAGAATACATATTTTTCTGTATGCTTAGCAGGCATCACTGTAAAACTTAAGTAACCCATGGAAAAAACAGAATGCAGGAGGCTGCAAGCTTTCAGAGTGCTTCATATCAACAAAAATTTGACACTGGAAAACACAGAGTGGTAATGGTGAAAGACCTTGATGGGCATTTTGATGGTAAAATTACTGATCTGCTTTCCACTCAAAGTGTACTGGCTGCTTGTCACCTTCAGTGTGCAGCACAAGCCATGCTCTTGCTTTCTTAATTTTCAAGGAGGAGTGGAGATGCGTCACTTTCTTGGAAGTATATCCATGTATTTGCATATGATGGAAAGCATTGTTTCGTCTGTGCCACCTCCTATTGACATCAATCTCAAGTCCCTGCAGAAATATAAAGGGTAGATTTAAAGATTTGCATGCTGTTCTGATGGTGCTGTGCTGGACAGCTTGCCCAAAATAACGTGCACATTGCATATGAACGCCACATGCCTGCAGAACGCCTCATCCACTGGCTCCTGGGGAGGTGCTCTGTGATGCTTCCCACAACACCCCTGCTGGTCCTGTCCCAAACCTGTAGGTGCCTAAGCCTGCAGTTGAACTGTAGGAGGGGAGGGAGCTTTTCCAGGGCTGGCAGCAAAAACCATTGCAGCACTTAAATTTGCTTAACTGTGGTAAAAGAGTTGACCAGCACATGAAGTATTAGAGAATTGCACAGAAAGGGTAAAATTTCCATTCATGGTTTTTAACTAATCCAGGCTTTCCTAATGGCTGTGTAAGATCTGGTAAAAGCCTTATATAGTATTATATAGTACCTTAATGTTACATTGTATAATATTACAGCTAGTGGTGTTATATAGTATTCTAGTATGGTACAGTATTCTAGTGTAGTATAGTATTAGTTTTATATATTCTGTAGAGCTTCTGTGCTTTAAAAAATTGTCTGCTTCAAGAATATTTACTCTTGATTTGATATTTCTAATCACACTCATTTAAAACCTGCCATTATCATCACTAAGTCATCCCTTACAGTATTGCCTAAGGTCCCTGTGCTAGCCAGAATACTAACAGTACTGCAGCCTCAAGTAATTTTACTCACAAATATTTTACCTCCTTTGGGGAAAAGGAAAAACCACCACCAATAAAACTACCAGAACAATTCTAAACTATCTCTAGTAACCTGAAGATTCCCCACCTTCCTATGGGCCATGCTGAAGGCAGCAGACCTGGAAAAGTGGTAGGTTGCTTGTTCTTAGTGCTGTCAAGCTTTGTCTGCTTTGTCAAGCTGCAGAAAGCCCCTGCCAGCGCTCAGCATTTGGCATCTTCACTGTAGCAACAGCAAGTAACTAATCCTCAGAACTCCTCTGTGATGTCAATAGAAGTCCCCTCTCTGCAGCAGGAATCCTGGACACATGCAGCTTGTTTATATGATGTTATAAATAGGCAGTGGTAAGATCTGGCTTTGGTGTGTGTGACAGACAAGTCAGGCTGTCACATATGAAGACACAGCTCAAGACAACAGAACACCTTTTGTATGTTTTGTGCTTGTGTGTATCTTTATGAATTTGCTGATAATATTTTTGTCTCTGGGTGAGATAAGGAATATTTCTTACAGAAGCTACAGCCAGGTGACTAATGCGGATCTCTTCTTGAGAGACAGGACAGAAGGTTTCCCCCTAATTTAAGTGGATTAAGATGACAAAATAATCAAGTGATTTTAATCTAGCAGCCCTCTTCTGGGAAAGAAACTTGCTTTCACCATAAGAAAACAAAACCATGGGATTAACTCTGCTGCCAGAAACAGGAAGCTGGGGAAGAGGACACAGTAAAGTCAGCTTGTATATCAGTTACTTAATGTATGCTTATGGTTTGATAGTTTATTTTTAGAATGCATCATTAATACAGCACAAAAATATTTCAATATATATAAATATTGGAATTAAATTGCCTTTGTAAGGGACATTGTTAGGCTACTGCTGTGAAGGCTTTTGATCTGGCACAGTAACATTTTGCTTATGATTTCTTCATTACCTTTTTGTTGACACATGACAGAGCAACACATCCTGAGCTACCTGCAGCTACCTGCAGCTCACCTGAGGTGAGCACCAACCTTTGGTGGCTTCCCCTTGGCCAAGGACCATGAGGAACCAGCCTGCAGCACACCAGACAGTTTGTAAAGGTGTCATTTTGAGGGACCAAACCTCTAGATACTTGCTGAATGTTGTTGGATGCTGTTTTCTTTAGGGAGTGGGAGTTAACCTGAGGAAGAGGAGAAACCCTACTATTGTGTTCTGTCCCTCTAAAATATTCAATGTCAAGTTAAAAAACTGCACTTAAGAGGGAGGGTGAGGAGCCATTCCCACCCACCAAACTCAATCCAGGTTATCAATAACTTCTGGTTAGGTAGCAACAGGAAATAAAAAGCCCCCCATGTTGTCAAATTGTATTTCCCATCTTCACAGAAGCCATGTCATACAGCCTTCAGATATCAAGTACTGCTTGAAGGAGAAAAACCAAGCTCCCATTAATCTTGGACTACCCTAAGTTGAAGGTTATGAGATAATGAAGTTGTTCTAATGATTAGGAATGCTCTAATTTACAGCCTGAAAATGTATTTCTGAATAGTGTCATCCAAAATAGTCTGCAGTTTAACATTCCTCTGTTGGCTGGTGTTGACCCCTCTGCACCCTGGGTGACATTTGAACCTTGTTTTGCACAAGCTAAGCCATGTCTATTATCTTGCCCCAAAAATTTTTGGTCCCAGTTTTCCTGAAAATCAGGGCTGGTCCATATCCCAGTCTGAGCTCTCCCCTGTGTGCGATTTCCCTAGCCATAAAGCAGGGACAGGTACCCATTCACAACACAAGCAAAGTTTTGGATCTTGTGCTGCATGCAGCTCATGGCACACTAAATCTGTCTGTAGCTTCAAGCTGGTAAAATCTGATCGTGTTTGCAGTTGTGCCTTCCAGTACCATTTATTACTTACAGCTGAGAAGCAGGGACTACTCTGGGAGCTGCTCTACACTACATTTCCCTCTGGAAAATCATATGGAATTGGATTGAAGCCCTTTCTGTTCCCAAACAATCAGAGGAGCCTGCTGCACTGTCTATGATGCAGGTGTCTGCACAAAACTTCAAACTCTTGCCAAAATAAACTAAGAAATTTTCTTTCCCTTTCCTGACAGTGATCAGTGCCAGTCAGTCTTGGGGAAGAAAGTGAGTTTTGGTGACTTAAGCCCAGGTTTCCCATAATAGCCTGAATTTATGGCAGTGGTCCCTCAGAGATGCTGCTCTCCGCTTCCCTGGTTGGAAGGCCATTGGTAAATCCTTACCAAGTTTTGCACGGCTCAGAGTAGCACTGCTTCCCAGGCCATTTATGTACTGCTTCCTTTCAGCATAAACTGCACTTGATTACAAAACCTTTACCCTTTTTTTTCTCATAACCAATGATTTTTAGGTTTTAACTGTTTTAAGGTTTTATTACTGACAAGAATTTTCTCCAAAATATGTACTGATGAACCCTCAAGCCTGATATTTTGTGACTTCTTCCATCTTCAGGCTCAGCTAGATTACCTGTAGGCTGTCCAAATTAAACAGAATCTGAAGGAGGCTTTGCTCTAGAGAGAAGAGTTTGAGTGGGTGCCACGCAGTGCAGCAGGCCTCTGACCAGGCTGGCACAGCCCACAGCCATGCCTGCCAGTTCCCATGACCCCATCCCTTCCCCCTCAGGGACATTCTGAAGGCCAAGATGAGGGAATGGGCATCACCTTGGCCTGCTCTGAGCATAAAGCAGAGAGTAGAGCATAGCTCTGCTTTGAAGTCATCACTGTACAGTTATCTGCTTTGATTTGCTGTCTTAAAGGTAGATGTCATGTACTTCATCTCCTAAATTCCTTCTCAAGGTACTCATAAAAGTCAAGCAACGTAGTAGACAGGCATCTGTCTCAAAGCCTCTGCAGAAGGAGGTGGAAACTGCAGATTTCATTCCACAGATGACAGGAATTGGTATTAAGTCTGGTCTCAGCAGTTAGCTACAGACTTCAAAGCAAATTGGTTTTGTCAGCAGAACTGGATAGGTTTCATTTTGTTTGGTACAACTATAAATTGCTATAATGAAAAAAACTGATTAAACCCTCCCAATTGTCTGGACTCACTCAAGTTTAGACGTCTTGTAAAGAATGAAAGAATATAAACAATGACTAAAAACAAAACTGAATGAAGTGTTTGAACTTCTTAAATATGTGAAGGAAAAAAAATCCAGACGGAAATACATTACTTATGAAAAAATCCACTTAAAATTATACAGAAGTTTGTTTTTTCAACTATCCTCAATTACAAATAGACCTTCATATTCACAACAACTACGCAACAGTTGAGGAGAAAAATGAAAATGTGCTTCTTCTGCAGCTGTGCATTTGCAATGCTGCTTACACTTCTATTTCACATGAGTAGCCAGTATTTTTCTCTACTGATTTCTTGAGTCTTTCACAATGTAGCAAGTAAAGAAACGATAGCATTCTCCCCATCACAGCCCACAAGTGTAAAACTTTTAAGAACTGGAAGCAGTTAGACATGGTGTTCAGCAGTTAGTAACAATCTGAACTAAAAAAAAACCCCAACAAATTCTTTTAAGAAGACCACATAAGTTCTTCCTATAACAACTGAAGTGCTCATAATTACTATTAAAATATATGGATCACTACCTGAAATTTTTTAAACTCATGAAATCTGAAAAATTGCAATAAACTTGATACTAAAAGGTTTTTTCCTCTGATCTCTCATAACCTGGGTTTTTCACATACGTGACGGATTTGTTCAATAACTGATTTTTGCCAAGTCATGATGTCTTGAAGGCCTTTCAGACAGGGGAGAGAAAAATAAACAAGCATGACTCCAGGCTAGTGCTTTCCTTCTCCAGAATCCTGTAATTAGGGTACAGTCTGGAAAGACCATTCTTTATGGGTTTTACATTAGCTTGTATTTTTCTATGAAACCTTTTGATATTTGGGCTCTAATTTTTTTTAAACCTATTCTCCTTATTAGAACCTGTACAAGTGAGACATTTATATGTATAAAATCAACCCAGTATAGACACCTACATGGTGAAGCAGCTCTCTTTATGCCTTCTAGAGAACAGGTGCTTAAGAAATGCCAGTAGTTCCACAAAGTTTAAAATGTTCATGATTAAATGACAGATATGAATAAAGTAAGCTGGCAAACAGTTTTGTGCCATTTCTGTTTATGATCTCTAACTGACACTAGTAACTAAAATTCAGAGATTTCATGCACTAACCACGCATTGTGCTGTGTGTTCTTTGAGGAGCAAGTAACAGCCCAATGTGTTGAAGACTAACCAACTTTTCTTTGGGAACTTCATAAAGATTATGCTACAAAAATGTTTGTACATTAGGACTAGATGTCCTGCTGTGCAATTATACTGCTGCTACTGGACAAACATCACAGTGACGTGAATGGTTACTCAGACTGCTGTACTAAAAAGAACGGCTTTAGGGAAGTTGCTGCTTTGCTTATTGTTACAGATTAACAAGATTCTGACTTGAACGTGTAATTGTTTATTTAAGTAAAACTTGTCCCTTCCTGGACTTTTGGTTACTCAGTGATGATCAATTTTACTGATTCATAGAAAATTTCAGAGCATAAATATCACACTGTCTTTAGCCTAATTTATAACAGTGTTTGTTTTAGAGGTAGAAAGATACATTTCTTTAGCCAGTTGATTGTATACACCAGCAGGAAACACTCTTGACTTCTTCTAAGAAAAAATGTGACTGTGCTGGTATACTTAGAAACCACCCTGGAATCCACACAGAAAAGCCCTGTTCACAGTTAGCACTACTGTACTGGGCTAGGAAATCTTAAAGCTATGTAAAAGCACATACACATTAATCTGTACAGACTACAACATTTACAGTAAGTGCTGCAAGACAGGGATTCATTTTATTCAGAGTGCCTACTGCAGTAGCTCTTAACATCTCCATCACCAGTGACCATTAGTTTATAAAATAAGGCTGTGACAAAAATAACTGAGGAAAACCATCATATTGACAGCTGGCTTAAAACCACCATCATAAAGCCGTCTGTACCCTTGTAAGAAAATTTCAGAGACCACTTCTCAAGAATATTGAGGATCTATTGACTTACTGCAATTGCATTCTTGTTCATAAAATGCTATTAAAAATCAAAAAAGTAGCTGAACCTACCCAAGAAAAAACAAGCTTTTTGCACATTTTCTCAAGTGTTCTGCTCTCACTTTACACAGACATATTTACCAAAACTTTCAACTAACTGAACCACTGATATGGCTAACTTTGGATTAGTTACTGTCTATGCAAGGGCTGAACAGAAAGCTGTTACTGCAAGAGAATCCAAGGTCAATTTTGGTCCTTCTACAAAATATAAGACATTGAGGCCAGACACCAAGAAAACTGTTTCCTTAAGGAGAATTTTGGTCTAAGTAGATAGAGACTAAAATTTGAAGGGACTTCAATAATTTGCAAGAACTCCTCTATACCATTTTAATGATCTAATGACTTTCTGGAAGCAATTACATCTCTTGTATGTCTCACATGGTATCTAGTGTGACTAAGCAGGTGGAGACTGCTGTCAGAACAGACTACTGCAGAAGCCAGGTGGGGAATTCCAGTTTCACAAATATCCAGGGAAAAACATAAAGCTGACTTTCATTCATTTTAGAAGAAAGCTTCTGGTTTTAGATCTATTCTTGTAATCAAGATTACAAGCAAACAAAAAGCAAAGAGAAAAAAAAGTCACTGGTTGGTAGCTCTCAATTTTCCCCTCCTTTTTTCTACTCCGTGGCAGATACCAGAGGACCATCAGGGAAAATACTGAGTTTTCCTCTTTCATTTGACATTTAAGCTAACCTGTGGGTAGTTCAAACTACACAACCGTAATCCAAAGACAAAACTTGGCAAAAGAATAGTAAGTTCCAATGCATGTCTACCCAAAGTTAACTGCACTGGGTGTCCTTGCATCCACAATGCACTTCAGTGACATGCTATGAAGCGGAACAAGACCATTCACACTGGTGAGGAGCCGGTGCTCTTTTCAAGTAGGTGATTGTTTAACAGGACATTTAAGAGGATAAATTTAAGTTCAAGCCACTTTGTATTTTCATCACTCCCTTACCTGTAAAACCTGCTCACAAGAACTTCACTGGTGAATCCCATGCCTCCCCAAAACTGGAGACAGCTATCAGTCACTTCACGGGTCAGACGACCTGCCTTTAGTTTAGCCATGGAAGCAAATTTTGTCACATCGTTGCCTTCTACGTAGAGAGCTAATAAAAAAAAGAAGAGACAAAAAAGCAGTCACTCTGGAAATCACCTCCCCATGTTCCTTTAGGCTGACAAGGTTCTTTGCACGAAGAGGAGCACATCTGGGGAGCAGATGTGGGAGCTCACCGACGGCGCGGTGCAGCAGCGAGCGCAGGAGCTCCACTTCGGTTGCCAGCTCGGCCAGGCGGAAGTGCACGGTTTGGTTGTGCAGGACTGGCTGGCCAAACACCTTCCGCTGCCGCGTGTAGTCAATAGTTTCTTGTATAATAGTTTCCATTGGTGTCAGGCCTGGAAGAAACAAAGTACAGAACGAGACACTGTTTTAGCCAGATCTCTTTAGCTTCTTGTTGAAAAAGAAGGGGTTTTTTCACATTGTACAACCAACACATTAGGTTTTTTAAAGCAAATTGTTCTGTACACTCGGTTTGGGGTGAAGCTTCAATTCTGAGAAGAGTGTGGTGCCTCCTTGTACCTTGAAGACATCTATCTCACTTGAGCCCCAAACTGCCAAAACCTGGAAGAGAGGGAAAGAAGTGGGTAGGAAAGAGGGAGAGTCATAGAAAGAAATACCAACATGATGAGGTAAACTTTATGCTTAATGTCTCATTTGGGGCCCTAGAAAAAGCTCGTGGCAATTCCTACTTTTGATGCTACCTATGTTCTGAAGGTTTGTTAAAATCCTGGAAAAAAATCTGAAGGCAGACAGTGTAGTGTGCTTGGTGAGGAATGCTGTAGAAATGTAAATTAAAGGAAGCCTTCAGGGAGAAGGTAGAAACCTATTCTGAGATCAAGGAACACAAATAGACTGCTTATTGCATCTGCATTCTGTGATCAGATCCCAGCATAGAGAAGAAAAATTCACATCAACTTTTAAAAAAGATTAAATAATTCTCCTAATGGAAACAGAATGAAAATAGGGTACTGCTGTAAAACAGGTAAGAGAGCCAGCAGACAATACTTTAAAGCAGAACTGGTGTGCTGCTTCTTTTTGTGCAAACTGAGGCATATCCCATTTTAAACAAGAAAAAAAAGGGAAAAGTTTCTTTTCCAAGGCAAACCCACCTTGAAGTGAATGACTAAGCTATCAGCCTCTTGCAGTGTAGCTGGGATAACAGCAGGTACAGAATGTGTGGAGAATTTTGTTTGGCAAATGTGGACCCATGTTACTATGACAAGCAGCAGGCACGATTTCACAACTCTATCTGTATAAGAAGGGTCACATTTTCTCTTTTCAAAATATGCGTATCCACATCTATTTGCATTTAGAGTCTAAACCACAAAACTCTGAAAGTGAAATGCAAAATAAACCCAAGCCCAGTTACTCACATGACAGTCCCTTGCAGGAGCCTGGTATGGTTCCACATATTTTGCTTTGTTTTCAAGATCACTGCTATTTAAATTTCATCTCTGTACTGCTCTCCTGCATAGACTCCGCATCCCACCAGTTCCCCCTGCCATGATTATTTACCATCACTTCCACTGAGCACCATTTTTCACATGATGTCTCCACATTCCATAGAGTGATCAGATTTTCTCATTACCTAAATATTTTCCCCTCCTTTCTCATAAAACTAACTCAATGCTTATTTTACAGAAGAGCATATACAGTAATGTCCTCATTTCTTCTGTGTTAACACACTGTTGTCACTCAAATGCTGGCTTTCTGGACAGGAAAATAAATTTCTGTTTTCAGGAACATCTCTTGAATAGAAATACTGTCCTTCCAAAGGACAATGTCATGCAACACTGTAGCATGTATAACACCAACAGCTTTTTTACTTGTACATCTGTGGTCTCCAGCTTGAGAAATGTAAAGAAAGAGCAAGGAGTATCCAGGCACCACTTGTCCCTTTCCCTCAGACTGAAATCTGGGAAGAATACAGCAAAGTCTGAGCTGCTGGGTGGGAAACTAAACAGTAGATGCCAGTGCTAGGACAGCAGAAGGGAGGTAGAAGGGATAAAAATGAGGGATTAATCTTGTGTTGGTCTGTCAGAGCAAAGTGCTCCAGCACGGCTTGTGTGGTTCCCAGCATGCAGCATCAGGAAACAGCAAAGAGGAGGCAGAGGCAAGATCAGGTGGGAAGAAACAGGACAGAAACTGTTTAGGTCCTGCTTGCAAAAGGTCTGAAGATCATGAAGGGTCTTTGGCCAAACTCTGATCAGGCTGTCACCACACATCATGGCTCAAAATGGGGTTCTGGGAAATCTGCTCTTATAGTGTCCACCTCTCCAATTCACTTCCTCCTTCCTGCCCCTGCTAATCCATCCTCCTCTTTCCTTAGCTGTCATTACTACCCTTTTCCTTATTTCAGGAACTGTCATTTGCCCACAGAAACAAACAGAGGAAACCTAAAGACTGTCCTGGGCTGCTTCAAAAGAGCCCACCAGATCAAGGGTTGTGATTCTGTCCCTCTACTCTGTTCTTCTGAGACCCCATCTGGAGTACTGCATCCAGCTCTGGAGCCCACAATGCAAAACAGACATTGATCTGTTAGAGCAGGTCCACAGGAGGATGCTGAAGAAAATTAAAGGGCTGGAGCACGTCTCCCATGAGAACAGGCTAAGAGTGTTGGGGTTGTTCAGCTTAGAGCAGTGCAGGCTCTGGGGAGGCCTTCTGGCAGCCTTTTGATATATAAAGGGAGCTTCTAAGAAAGATGGGGACAGAGTTTTTACCAGACCCTGTAGTATCAGGACAAGGGGCATTGGTTTTAAAAGAATGCAAACTTAGATTGAATGTAAGGAAAAATATTTTGGAATTGGAACTACATGATCTTTAGGGTCCCTTCCAACCCAAACCATTTTTCTTCTATTATTATTATTATTCTACGATTTTAGGAAATTCCTTATGAGAGTGGTGAGACACTGGAATATGTTGCCCAGAGAAGCTGTGGGTGCCCCATGACATGTCCATTCCCTGGACATGTTCAAGGCCAGCATGGATGGGGCTTAGAGCAACCCAAGTTTAGTGAAAGGTGTCCCTGCCCATGGTGGAGGATTTGGACGTGATGAACTTTAAAGGTCCCTTCCCAAACCAATCTGTGATGCTGATGAGAGGTATTTACAACTCTGAGCACAGCTCTAGCACAGCAAACCCTGGCTGTGTAGCAAACAGCACCAAAATGCAGCACATGATGAATACCATGTCAGCCAACAGCCGTGTTCAACCAGATAACATCATACAACACTTTGCCAGTCATACAAATTCAGAGAAATGCCATTCATAATAGGACCCCCCTTTTTTTTCCTGTGTATTTGTTTCCTTTTTTTATACAATGTTCCCCACATCCTCAGAGAAACCTAGCCCCATGGGTTTCAACTGACAGCACATGCAGGAAATGTCACTCTAGGGCAGCCTAAGGAATGCGTGGCCTACCACGCAGCTGAGAATTGTGAAACCACTTGAAGTTGGCCAAATGCAGAATAATCTTTTCCTCGTATCTCCGTCCAACTTAGATTATTCCACTTGAAATTTCTGCTCACTGTAAAGACATTTTGTCTTGTTGCTATGTTTCCTCTCAAAAGAAAAGAAAATTAATATATTTTTCTTAGGTTGTGACTGATCACTCTCTAATGAAACATACAGTGAGCTCTAAGCTGAGCAATCTGATTCTTAAGAACGTGTGTTGCCCATGCAAATGGATCTGTCATCCCGCTTACTGGCCATGACTCAATGGTGCTCATAAAACTCAAGTCGCAGGAGCAAATAGAAGTCATTAGAGAAGTGCTCTTACATGCACACTGAACTCCTTCTTTGTCTCTGAGTTAAGCAATTTACAAAAAACTGTTTGCTTTTCTTGCCATAGCAACATTCTTTTCTTGTGATCAGTGCAACAGGTCCTCAAAGGGACAGTGTTTACCAAGTGTCACAACATGGGAGACACGCGGCAGCTTTTTTTTTTCCGTGAAGCAAGAAACACAGTGACTTTGACCAATGCTTTTGATAATGTGTCACTCAGAGACTACACCTGGGACCAAATTTTGCAATTCTGGGAAGTTAGTTTTCCATTTGTATTTTAAACCTGTTTGACTGAAAATAGATTTTAAAAGGAAAAAAATAAAAGGTGAAGAAAGATACTGGCCACAAAGAAGATAATTAATAAACAAAAAGAAGTCTAGAGCATGTGATACTTGAAACTAAAAATACACAAATCCCCCCCACCAAACAAAGAGAAACAGAACAAAAAACCCCAAACATAACAGCCAGAAAGGAAAAACAGACAAGAATGGAAGTCTTTTTCCAAGTTAACTTTTTCCAAGTTAAAGGAAGCAGTGAAAGTGAGGATGCCAGGACTGGTCCCTAAAGCATTTAAAAGCAGACTGATGATTTTCAATGTCACAGTCATGAACTGAGAAGGAACAGAAATGTCCTACTGAGGGGAAAAAGTGAAGACCAGGATTAAACCTGCAGACCCAATCACAAAACTACTGAAGGCACTTGCACTGTTTTGCACATGTGAGCCTTCAGCAGAGCAGTCATGGTTGAACATATGTGAAACCATTTGCAGGACTGGAAGTTGATGCTGTGGTACAACAAACTGCACCCATCAAGTACCAAGCTCCCCTCTGAACATTGGTTACTCTTTTTTTTAACACAACTGATGATCTCTGAAGTTTGCAGCTTGGCCCAAACCATGGGTCTTGTCCCTGCTGCCAGTGCTTTTATGCATTTTATATTAGATAGTTGAAAAAAGCAAACCCAAGGGGTCCAGCAAGGTTTACACATTAGCCACTGCAGAAGGCAGCCCCCTCTCCTTGGTGAGGAGCTAGACTTTTCCTCCCTCATGGCCCCTGCCTGGCCATAGCAGGTCAGGAGAGATGCTCTTCCTGCCTCATGCAGGGCAAGGGTTCACCTGCTCCTGCTGCATTGTTTGGGACAAAAAAAAAAAGAATTGAAACCTGGCATTCCAGTTCCTGGCAGAGCACAACGGCAGCCAGGCAGTTGTGCAAGACTGGACAGTACCAAGCTGCCCGTGGTTTTAGCAGGAGTGATCTAACCTGCCAGGCTTTGTGTGTTGATGCTGTCGTCACTTTTGCCTGGGGCATGACTAATGCTGCCGGCTACTCTGCTGCCTGGGGAGTCTCACTGCAGTGCAGAGCTTCTCATGGTTTGTTTAATTTAGATTTCAAACTGAGCATAAAAATGCACAATGCACATCGTTGCAATCTGTATACATCTCAATTAAAGCAGAAGTAGTGGTAGGATCACAACTCCTGCTTGCCTGAGTCTGCAGTGGCATTCTTGGCAAGTATAACCTCCTGTCCTTTGCTAAAATTACTCTCACATGTACTACTTATCTCAGGCTGAACTAAGAACTTCTTCTCAAAAACCGATTTTTTTAAAGGTATTTGATTTGCAAAATATTTGGTCTGAGATGAACCCATAACAGTGAGTGCTTTTTCATTTGTTCACTGAATCAGAGCACCACTTCTTAGAATGCTCAGTTCCCTAGTCACACATGGACAGTAATAGACAGGGAATGCACAAGAGCATGAATACAGTGACATTATTTAGACAACCCTGGAATCTGAAGAGGACTAATCTTCTTACAATGAACCACATTATATTTAACTTGAAGAAGCAAACACTGGGGAGTAGGGAGAAAGTTTGCAGGCTGAAAATAGACAATCCAAACTTGGATCTGGTTTCCTGGAATATCCAGAATCCTTATAACTCAAATACATGGATTTGAGTACAGCCTGAGTTCTGAGTAACATAAACACTGTGAAAACATAACTTCTGGGAAAGGAATGTGGTGCTGTACCACTTATGTTCAAAGTATATAGAGGTAAAACAGTTCTGCAAAACAAAGCTCTGACATCCTGCAAGAGCCACTTCTTTATGCAGCCAATAAGTTAATTTTCTAAAATCCATGATAAGCATCACAACTCGCAGTACTACGGGAAAAGTCACCATCCTTCTATTTCATGCCAATATTTTCATACCCTTTGCACTATATTTGTAACAGACGTAACATGATGCCATATTTTCTTATCAGCAGAGAAGCACCAAGAAAAAGAAACAAGGCAAAAAGAGCCTCTGCAATGGCTCACAAAATATTTTCTGCTTCAGGTTTTCTACAGAAAGGGAATGTTGTCTGTATCCAGGCTATGACGGATTTCAAAAACAGATCCTAGAAGGTCATCGCAACTTACAAGAAAAGAAAAGTGCTGTTAGTCATGCAAAGAGTGACCCCTGAGTCTCTGCTCAGCTGCAGAAACGCCAACGATGACTTACCAGTGGCTACTCCCCACAGCCGCTCTTCTTGGAATTGCAACATCTGGTATGTAAAACCCTTTCCTTCCTCACCAATTAGGTTTTTGCAGGGAACTCTTACATCTTCAAAAAAGATCTGAGCTGTGTCTGATGACCTCATACCCAGCTTGTCTATCTTTTTAGCAACATGAATGCCTGAAGAGAAAAGCGTATGAGAAAGATCACAAAAAACAGAAGCACTATGAACAAATACAATGTTTTCAGAAAGAAAAGTCTGCAGATGTGAATGTATGTTCCAAGACAACAGTGAAACCTACATTTAGGAAAAACATAACAGTATTCTGGAGTAAAATGGCTCAAATCCTATTTTAAAAGGTTTTCCCACATTATTAAAGCAGCATATCAGAAACTTTAAATGTAGAAGTCCCACTTTCCATTATGTGCCCAAATAATAAATATTTACTAGTCATAATGATCTTACTCCACACAAGTCTTCAAACAATGCAGCATTTATTTTTTTATGTTTGATTTTTATCTAGCATTATAATAAAATGCTAAAATTCAATTTGGCAATATTCGCCGAATGCTGGCACTGCTATGAAACAGTACACAAATATTCAGTAAGGACAAAAACAGAGCTGCGTTTTGAGCTGCAGCTATGAGTATTTCTCCTCCTGGAAGTCCTCTTCCTTCCCTCCTTCATTTATCCTCCCCTTCCTAGCCTAAGCTGATTTTTTTCTGGTACAGTGATCACTCTGAGTTTCCATGTGTGTATGTTTGTGAGGAGGGTTTGCTTCCCCACAGACTTCTCTATACAGCACTGACCCTGACCCCATGTGCACTGGTCTGTTGAAGATGAACCTGGTTCATTCAGGTCTGGCCACATAAGGGTTCAGCTAACTCATCACACTGGGCAGGACTCCTTCTCATTGTTTGTTTTTTCATGGCTACAAGTTCTTTCTTGTTCAGATGCAAGCATGGCTTACCACTGTGCCACGAGAGTTTAACAGGCACTCACTGCTTTCCCATGGCAATTCACCTGTTTCAGCCTTTATCTCCCTGTTGATCTGGAGCTAATTCAAATATTCAGGGTGAAATTCAAGAATGTTTCAAAAGAAAAAGGAGGACAGCAACCAGGCATAAGGATTTGTGCATAACACATTAATTACATCTGACAAGTCTGTATATGTAGCAAAACAGTCCTCCAACTGAGCATATGTATCTTTGCCAGAAAACTAAAGCTTTTTACTACTCACGTACATGTTATTCCAACCAGCTTTGTGATGAGGAGGTATTCTGTTGTTATTTTCCTCTTTATTCTTTTTCAATCCTCTATTACTCTCTGAGATGGCTCAGTAGAAGCTGGTTGGTCACCACACAGATTGCTGTGGTCTCTCTGTACTTGTTCATATCTTGCTATCCTTCACAGCTTTCAGAGAACTTCTCTTTCTGAACTAATACAGATGTCTCAACTTTTACTCATAGGAGGCCTTCAGCCGTATGAAAATTACTTTGGTTTTGCAGGCAGAAGAAGTTGGCAGTCATTTCCTTCAAATTTACTCTCTCTGGCTGCACTAAATAAGGTTATGGAAATTTTCACCTCTTCACAGAGATGAAACACTGCCAGTATTTACAAATGCCAAGACTGCTCTGGGAAAATGATCCACATAGACTTCCACAAGTTCAACTCAAGATTTTTTTTCCACCAACCAATCTGTAAACAGATTATGTATTAGGAAGACTTGCTTTGATATATGATCAATGCAGGAATAAAATCAGGACAGCTGTATAAAAGTTCTTGACTCTTGAATTGAAAATTATCCATCAATTTGTACTCAGCCAAAAAAGCATTTGTGGTTTGTTGCCATGTTAAAAACAGAGCTAAATAACCACACACTGAGCAATTTACAAGCCCAGATGAAATCTGGAACATTGGAATTGTTCCCATTGGAATATTGCTATTTGGTTTCTTTGAGAGTCACAAAGATCATGTATGGTCTAAAGCCAAATGTCTTTATGCAATCACTGGTCCTCACCCATATGAAGATGCATTCACTGCTCTTGTTAGTGGGTGGTTTAAAAGGACTCTCCTCAAGAAAGCACAACCGCTGCCAGTTCATTATATTGCTAAATCAATCCTGTTGTTTACTTCCCAGATCCACATACAGCAACAACTGTTGAAGAAAGCTCTTACCAGCTTGGTTAAAGGAGCTAAATGTGCAAATGATTTCTACCTGTAATTCTTCCAGGTTGGGTTGTGTGTTCAATTTTCCTGGGTACAGCAGCATCGCCCTTTGTCGTGTCCTACCAATTTCACTTGCTCTTAATTCACCCACAAGGAGACCAAGCTGCATCAGTCTCATGTGATGCCCCTTCTGAGGCTAGCACATGCTTTATATTGTGGAAGACAATTGTACATAATCATCTCTTTGGCCACTATGGGGGCATCAAAACCTCCCTTCATTTAATTATCTTCCTTCTTTTCCTAAGGGGTACTACGAATGAAAAATTACCAGCAGCAGTAGAAATTATGGGCCCAGATAACTCTTGGTGTTCATCTGTATTAAATAAATCACATGCAATAACTCACAAATCTCAATTTAACAAGGCCAAGCACCTGACTTACTAAAATCACGCTAACAGAGCCATTTGAGCTACTTGTACCAGTATCACTGAGATGGACTGATATTTCTCTGTCTGGGCAGTTCTTCCCAAGTGTCTTGGATTTTTCATTTTCTCTCATTTCTCCAGCCTTCTGACAATCTCTTTTATTTCCTACATTCTATCTTGAGAGAAAGGCAGTTTCTCTCTCCTGACACCATTTAGTGCCATTACAAATGGAATCAGACACATTTTAAATTGCAATCCAAGAAACACACTCTCTCTTTCTCTGGTTGCTCTTCTCTTTATTAACTCCTCCTTGCAACCTCCCTTAGAGCTATCTAGGGACTCAGAGGACAAACCAGAGGACAAATATTTACCAGATCAGGACTGCAAGCCATTTGTCTATATACAAACAGACATTTTGCAATTTGTTAGGTTCTGTTTCATTATATGAAAAATTCAGCTGCCTTTTTAAGACATTGTTATTGTATGAGGAGTATTCACCTAATTTGGATATCTATTGTGGATCCATGGTGCTATTATTCAAATTTCCTTTATGAGAAATGTATTCAGCAGTGTCTGTCAAATATAGAGCATGATTTGCTTCAGCCCAGATTAGAGAGTATATATACCTAAAATTAGAAGAAACAAATCCTACTTTGTCTATCCAATAAACTACTGATTGTTGAAATTAATAATGAAATCTTTTTGTCTCTTTTTTTTCCACCACACTATATAAATACAAAACAACTTTTAGATTTTTAGCAAAAATACACCACAGATCCTTCCTTACCCAGCCATATAGGCTGATGCCTGCAGAGGTGAGTCAGACATAACACATTTGCTCTCAATTGCAGTTGTTTTTGAGCTTTGACACACATACATCCACAGACGTTTGAGAGTGCATCATTCGGTGATGTCCTCCAGACACTTCCCGTACAGCCTTGGTCTGCTGCCCTCCATGGAGCACAATCTTTAGCAGACAGACATCCTTAGGATGTATCAAACCAGATGGAGCTTCCTGAAAAATCTCACTTCTGATATGACTCACCCAATGAGCACAATCAACAGTCTTAATACTTCATTTCAAAAGGTCACCAATCTTGGTACTGTGACCCCTTCGGAGGTAAATATGTGTATAATCACACAAGAATTAATACACATGCATTTTGAGGAGCACAAATTTTGTTCGTAGGAACACTTCTACACTTCTGCAGATCAGCTTAAGGTGTCTCAAGCAACTTTTCTACTCTAAATCTCTTTAATGCAGGTAAAGAAGGTCTGTGTGTAGGCTGTGAGATCTAACATCTCCCCTCTCCTAGAGCTATGACAACTCATGTCTTTTTGGAGTAAGAAAAGCAGCTGAAAACCTCTAAGTCAACTTCTATATATTTTATCTGCCACCAACTGTGGGTCACAGTTGCATTGTTGTTTTAGAAAGATTGATCTCAGAAGTAGTACTACATTTGCGTTCTGACGCTTTCATGAAAAATCACAAGAAGGACTTCATTCATTTATCAGCAGATGGCTCACAAGTTAATTTACCTGGAAATTCAGAGAAATTTGGCTCTAAGTTACATGTTTGTTCATCACTTCTCAGTAAGGATGAAGCAGCTCAGGTCTGTCTTCCGTGAGATCCCATTCAAAGCCTCTCTTGATGAGCATATGTAGCAGAATCTCACAATTCCCAAAGCAACTCACTTGCTCGACTTAGTCCACGCTGAAGTTCATTTAAAAAAACTCCCTCAAGAAACTCTCATCCTCTTTTGCAACACTGGAGACCTGGGTTTTGTTCTCAGGCTAATCCATTAGGTGAACATACAGACCTTCACTTCACTGCTGTGGTGGTGTTCCTACATGTGAAATGCCAATAATGGCACATATTTTGTGTGTAAAATACTCTGAATCAAATGAACAAAAGAGCCCTGAGCATAAATATATAAATGCATTAATATACACTATTATAAATTTAATAAATATTAAATTGTATTAAACTGTTTCTTTGCATAAAATAAACATTATTTTTAAAATTAAATATTCAATATACTATATATTTTATAGTGCATAAAATAATATGTTGCATATTTTAAAATATTCAAATGAGTGAAAACGGAAAAGGTTTAAAAACTTTTTAATAGGTGTCAAAACTGCAAAAGATCACCACCAGCACAATCTTAACTGCATCCTCTCTGGATGATGTTCTTTATGCATACAGCACTCATGCATTCTGCAGGGTCTGCAGATTACTCAGGAACAGGCACTCTGTGGACTGTACCACTGAAACTGGTGTACCAGTGAAACTTAACTCAGGATGTATTTCTTCCCTGTCTTCATCTGAATTGCTAGTCTTATTCAAAATCAAATCCCTACTTCCAGGATATTTGAATTTTTCACTCCAGGCCACATTTAACTCTTAGACTATTTTCATAATTTAACTGGTAGTAGTGTCCTGGTAAAAAGATCCCTTTGCACAGCACAGCCATGAAACACTCTGAATCTGCCTGCAATTCTCTTCAGCAAGCCCATCAGGCTTGTTTTGAGAGGTATTTCCCAAGTTTGAAACTCTTTATCCTAAATTCTTTATCCTTTTACTTTCATATGGTTATGAATCATTGCCATGAAAATGTATCTGAATCACTTCTCTAAATATATTTTTGGTTAAACACCTTTACTTCTTGTATTAGGCATACAAAAAAATCAATAAAATCAAACGAGAAGACAAAGAGTTTTGTGTTATTACCGGGTAGATTCATTGGTAGACATATGAGAGACTTATTTCGATGGGGAGGTCCTTCGCTGGTGTTTGCCAGGAGGCACATCCAGTCTGCCTGGCTTCCGGATGTAATCCACATCTTACCACCATTTATGACATATTCATCGCCCTTTCTCACAGCTGTTGTCTTGATATCTATTTCAAAATACAGGAAATGAAGGGTTATTCTTGTGAAGGAGGGGAATATTGGTCCAGGTATGACTGGCAGGGTCACTCCTTTGCTCTCAGACAGAAAACTATTTGGTTCTCCCTCATACCCCCTGTCCTATTACCCTTCCAGGCCATAAGGCAAACCAGCCAGGACAACTCTTCAAAGGCAAGCCAGGGAAACAGGACCACTTCTCCCACCTTCCTTTAGATGGAGTCTTCATCCCAGTGGATGAGAGCAGAAAACTTCCTAAGTAAATGTGGTGGTCAGAAACTTTGGACAGAAGCGTTTCACTGTGAGGTGATCTATTAGAGTTTTTCTTACTGTGTGCCTTAGTCCTGAGGAGGCCATTAACTCCAGAGTCATGACTTAAACAAAGACAAGCCTCACAGTACCTGTGAACACATAAACATAAACCAACATGCACTTCCTGCATGCTCTTGGTCACAGTGCTGCAATACATTCAGAGCTGGTAAACTATTAAAGACCAAGTCTGAATGCAATGAGTGTCTGGACATGAAGGATTTCTAAACACCTGCTTTTTATACACCCTGGCAAAAAAAAAAAATCTTATTTTCATCTGCTATGGTTCGCATCATGATGCAAGTAGCCTTAGCTGCAACAGACACACAGAGAGAATCATTAGTTATTATTTATCCTCCAGCAGAGTTTCCAAAGGGCTGCCTTCTTTTCCCTGCAATTAAACTCCTTCAAGAACCCCAGCTGATGAAGACTCTCCAACAGATATCCAGCTATAAGTAGGTGATGGCAAAAGAGAACCCTACCACACTCCTAATAGCACCTGTAAATCCAACAAGACTACGAAATCCATGAGAGACTCAAGTATCTGATCTTCATTTAGGAGATAAACTGGGACTGAGATCAGCATGTCTGAAAATTAATCTTGTTAATGAAGGCACAGGAGAAAAACGATGGGCGGAAATTGTATAAGGTATAAAATAAAGAAGTGTGGGATATAGTTATGGCTAAGAGAATGTACTAGCTGATAATGAAGAACAGCAAGGGAAAGAGATAGTGATTACATGGATAAAATCAGCAGACACTGAGGAATTCACCCAACGAAAGGACTGTGGCAAATCTGTACAAGAGACTTGATATGAAATCTGTACATTAATGAATGCCAAGAAGCTTAAGTAATCTGAAGTACTGACACTCATAAGACATGGACAGACATTGAACACTCATATACATGGAGACTAAATAATAAATGAAGGGCACACAAGAGCTGGAATAAGAAATACGACCGTACTGAAATAGTGTGACAAGGATGGGAGCATACACAGTGATTTACATCACACACCCCTTTGTTGTGGAACAGCTACTGAAAAGATTAGATAGAAATCCCATAGAAGGTCTGCGAAGGAACAATGAGCACTGTGATGTTACCACAAATGTAAATAGTTCTAGCAGGCATGGCGTCACAGGGACCTAACCACCCAAATACAGATTAAAAAACAAATGCCTTACTCATGAGAATGTTCAAGTACTCCAGATTCAATGGTTCACAGTTTGCTTCAAACACTTGACAAAAACTATTTTAAATGATCTTCTGAAGAATTGATTCTCTTTAATTAGAAGATGATCAAATCAATACCTAAGTTTTATGTTTAAAATATAGCAGGCTTTGAAAACCTACTTAACAATTTATTATGGTCAAGTGGACTCAGGAATATGGCTATGAAGATAATTTGGAATATTTGACTAATCATTTTCCCTGATAGAGCACAGCTCTGGGAAAAGGTTACTTCAGTGGGTGCTCTGTAACTAATTTTTGCAGGCCCACACCACTGACCCTCACAACCTCTTACACAGCATGCTCTGAGGAGCCCTTCTAGGAAAGAGCCCAAGCCCAAGAGGTGCATGATACAGCTGGTGCCATATAAGCAACCAGGGCTGGTCACATCACTGTTCCAATCATACTTGAGCCTCTATTTTCTTCTCCACTGCACTCTAGTCCAGCCATGCATCTAAATAGATTTAACTAAAGGTAAGGTTGGCTTCAACTTTTAAGGTCAATATTACAGTCAAAGATAAGCAACACACGTCCTTAAAGTAAAAGATGAAGAACATTTATCTGAAATTTACATCATCAGCATAGAAAAAAAACCAACCCAAAACTTTAAAGAAATACCTTTAAGTCTAACTGAATGAATAATCACTTCAAAAACCAGGAAATGACTTGCAGGAAATGAACCAGATTAGTCATGAAAGTAAGTCACAATTTGGAGGTCAGAAGATAAGTACTGCAACAGGTTGACCTAAGTTAAATCTTGCAGATGAAAACCAAGAAAATCAAAGAAGATCATGGTAACAAACAAAACTGTTTCAACCACAGAAATGAAAAGAGGATGGAAAAAATGAGGCATATAGATGTTACTTCAAAAAAAATAAGTATTTCACAGGAGATGCAGGCAGATTCACAATATGGTTGACAAAGCAAAACACCTACAAGAAAGACTGTACAGAAACTGAAATTAGTGAAAACAGACATTGCTGGTTTTGGCAATCTGCACAGCATCAAAATACATTTGGAAAGAAAGGGGAATTCAATTTACCCATGGTATCTTATTTAAATCCAACCTGATTTATTATAAAATTGGATTTTCTAGAGAAAAGTCCTACTGGACCCAAGCAAGGGAAATTGATACTACTAGGTAAATATGAGTTAAAATTTGAAAAGATAAGAATTAGGACAAAAGTGGAAGTGTGTATAAGGAACTCGGCAAAGCAGAAATTGCATCAGGTTACATTAAAAGAAGAAGTTCTGATGTCCAGGGAGAGCACTAGTTAAGCCCCTCCTTGGATATCAGCCTCTGGACCAAACCTACTGAGTATTTTCATTAATGATCTTTAAAAGGATAGGAATACACTAATTAAGTTTGTTTGTGACACAAACTTGAGAGACATCACCAACACAGACTACTGAAGTATGGCCCAGCAAAAAAGGAATTCAACATGGCAAGAACAAGTACTCAGACACAAGGCAGAAAAAGTGCTAAATCCTGCAATGTTTCAATAGCAAACTGGTATTGAAGATGATCCACAGTTAATCACAGGATTCAAGTCTGCAAGGGGTTGTGTAACATCATGTACTGGAGAGTAATACTTCTACTAGAGTTGGAAACATATTTGTTTCCATTACAGACACTATGTGAAATTCTGGGGTTTTATGCTCAGAAAAGGCAACTTCCATCCAGAAAAGGAGAAAGGCTGGATTCCACTGAGCCAAAGTAGAGCAAGATATTTATGTTAAAGAGGTAGACATGAACAGTGCTACTAGTTGCAGATACCTGGACGTAACTTGAAGAAAGAGGACATGTTTTCCATGATGTGCTCTTATATATCCCCACAGACTACATTCTATAAATTGTGGAATTGCAGTGAGATAGAAAGAGACAATATCACTCAAACTGACACAAATGTTCATGCTTTGTAGTACCAGAATCTTGAAATTAAAGACACTTTCTGTACCATCTGTACTGTTCTGTTTTTCTTCTCAAGCCAACTCTGTGCTAGTTTTGGTGCACAGAGTCACAACTATGGACAATATAGAACAACTACACTTGAAAGCAGACAAGTGTTCCTTCAAATTGACAAGAATTTTGTATTAGACTAATATACACAGTCCTTCTTGTTCTGTTGAATTCTGAATAAATTAGTTTGAGGCACATTTCAGTTCTCATGTAAACATTGTTTTTGTCTTCTGTGTTCATATCATTTTCAGTAATTTTGGAACTGCGGGAAAAAATGTTAGAGATGCCTTACTCTGTGTCATTCTTACTCTGTGTCTATTTAAAATATACTGGCTCACATGCAGAAGCATGTCCCCAACCTTCACAGGTGAACAGTTGCTATGTCCCTTTACTTCTCTTAGGGAGACAAACATCCCAATAGCATGAGCAACACAAGGAAGCACCAAGTGCAGTTTCACACAGCTCAGTCTACTTTACAGCTGGGCCATCTGGAGATGGTGCAAAATGGTGCAACTCAGAACACGAGCTATTGTTGCTCATACCTAAGTTGTCCATTTAATTGCCCTTCAGAAGCACTGTAAGCTGGATTTGGCATTTATATCAGGGAGCAAATCTTCCAGGACAGGGGAAGAAGTATATTCATTTCATCCTGCAGTGTGTCTCCAAGCCGCAGCGTAAGTTCATTAAATAATTCTCTTTGATTCCAAATGGGTTTTTAACTGCATTAATCTAAGTGTATCATACCCTTTTAACTAGATGATAAAGAAGATGCTGCTGAAGGAATACTTATGTTACTTATTATTATTATTAATGTTACTAATTACTTAATATTATTTAGAATACTGCATCAAAAAAATTAAATTCCTATTTAGAATTTTCTGATAATCATCTAATTAAACTAGAGAGGTATTTATTAAAATAAATGATGTTGTATTTCTTACATTAGTAAAATTCAAATTTATAATTATTTAAATAATTAAAAAATTAAGTATTATTATAAGGTTTATTATTCACATCTTAATAATATTTAAATTTTAACAAGCAATAAGGTTAGTTTAAATAACATTGAAATTTAATATTTTATAGTTATTATTTATTATTATTATTAATAAGTACTATTTAATAAACAAGTCTACAAAAATGATGGCATTTTTCTTATTAATAAATTCAACTAACCCAGAAAGGAAAATTGCAATAAATTATGCAGAAAGATTTAGTCCTATTATTTCATTATCTACATTAATGTTCTCGAAATCTCCCTGCTGCACTCTTGCTCAAGCACTGGATGTTTATCTATTTGTCTTGAAAAAACAACAGGAGTTTGGTCATGGAGATGGATATAGGACTCCTCAGAAAAAAATGGTCTCTCATACTTGGCATGTTTGTCTGCAGGAAGATGTCTCAGTAATTTGTAAGAACACAATGTGTTCAACTTAGCCATACTCTGTCCAACAACTAAACCTCTAAAAGTGGCGGCTTATCATTCCCTTTTCTGTGAAGTCCATGATTCATCATCAAAGAAGACATCTTTTCTTTTTCTACCATATATGTTTTGATTTAATTTTTCAAATTTTCTACTGCCTCAGGCACTTCAGAATAATAGTTTCCTTTGTCCTGGTTTCTAAACATATTCTTGCACTAAACCAAGAAATACAGTTGCATGCAAAGTAACTAAATCATAAGGATAATAGATTTGACATTGCAAATTCTTCAATAGCTCTAAATAAAGCAATCACCAGTTGTGAGATTTTTTGCTTCACAGGAATAACAGAAGAGGCTGAGGTGAGGTAAAGATGAACAAGAGGAAATCATGGTGAAAGTGATGCCATCATTTTCAGAACAGAGTGCCTCTGTAGTTTGCCCCGTTCAGTGGAGAGGTCTTTGTCAAGGCAGCCCAAGTTCTAGTACAGCTGGACAGGTTATGTTCCCTCTCATGTACATCTAGAGTTGCACGACTGATGGTGGCTGTGCAGCTGGTGAGGTGCTGGAGTGCTCCTGCCAGTGGTGAGCCTGGACAAAGCAGGATAACACTAGAAGAAAACTGGGGCCAGCATAAAAGCTGCATTAATCCGTTGTGCTCAGCCGATACAAGGTTACTCCATTGATTCTCCTGACAAATATGTTAAAACTGATTGCTTTTGGATGCATGAGAAATATGTGTTGTGTTCCTGGAATGTTATTTTTTGCCCTCACCACATCAGGCTTTCCTGATGTGGGGGTAAAGTGAAGGGTCAGGAAAAACAGATTCTTTCCATTAAAACATCAGGCTGTCTAAAACTGGCAGTTTGCTAGGGTAACTTACTTGCAACATCTGACCCAGCTCCAGCCTCACTGATTCCCAAGCAAGCCACAAAATCACCAGCTATAGTTGGTACAAGGAACTGTTTTTTCAACTCATGAGAACCAAACCTGCAACAATATAATGAAAAAGACAGATATTAAAACCTTATGAAGGTAAATTTTATTCAGAAGTTACTTACAAATTTTGTTCTACACACACAGTGATCAATATTCCTATAACCAGGTAAAAGCTGTCCCAGAGCCAAAAGATAGACTAGAAACCCTCCAAAGCTGTGATTCAGAGTCTTCACCAGAAGTGCAGCCACAATCATTTCAAAGAAGTTTTAAAAAGTATTCAGGCATCTTACTCTCACAGAAATGTGTGGTCTAGACGCCCAAAATCTATCTTTATGACTGTTGCTTTAAAAGTTCCAGATCTAAATAAACATAACCCCTGAGGATTCCTCTCAATGTTCCTGCACTACTCTGCAGCCAGCCATGATAGAGGACCTGCTCTCTGTTTATCTTATGACTTTTGCACCATCTCTTTGCCAGGTTTTAGATGTGACTGGAAAGTTTTGACATGTGGTGGGCACCATCTGCAAATATCTGTATTTAGATTATTTATATTTCATATCTGCATTTAAATCTCACAGTAAAATCCATTAATGCTTCTTTTCAGCTGTTCTTTTATGTCCACAAAATATAAAGGGAAACAGCAAACTGTTGATGGTATTTTAACAGGCTCCCTGGGGCCTCCTTGTAACACATTGCCCCAGTACTTGCAAAGGAGTGGTGCCATTCAAGCTAAGAGTAAGTTATCCCCTCCAACCAACACTGGCACAAAGGACATGGGGCAGCCAGAGAACAGACTGGGATCTGGCAGACACTTCCACTCAGTGCACACAAGGAGATCAGTTCCTAGTCCCGTGCCTGCTGAAAATCACAGCAGCAATCCCAAACAAATACAAGAAGCAAGTCTGGAATGCCTACTCCTTCTTCTAGCATACTGGAACAAAGTTCCCATGTCTGTTAGGCATCATACTTTGGTTTTTAATTTTCCATGGGGCACAATCAAATATGGCTAGCTGCACATTCATTTATCAAAAATAAAACCCCAAACAACGCAACCAACAACATGGAAAATCAGATTATGAGAGCAGATAGTGGTGATTTTTGGCAAAGCTTTCTGATGCTTGAAGCTGTGCTAACCTTTAGCATTTCAAGAGAGGATTTTCACAGCAAGAACTTTGCTTAGAATAATATTCTTGGTTTGATGTCTTTCTTTGTTTTGAGTTCCAGAAAACAGTACAGTTCTTTCCAAAAATGTGGCTATAGAAGACTTTATTTTGCAATCAGAAAAAAGTTGGGCAATACTATCTTCAGAAGATGGTGGGTCTCTGTGGGTCTCTGCAGGGGACAGGTAGCTTCTTACTCAGTTGCTAGCTTTTGTGTTAGAAATATGTCACTTAAAAATTCTACCCATCTTAAAGGCATCTCAGAAAAATCTTGGGTTTGCACAAATGCAACACCCACTTCTTCCTAGTTTAACAGCTCCAGAATTAGAAAACTCTGTTTTCAAGGA
This sequence comes from Acrocephalus scirpaceus scirpaceus, assembly GCA_910950805.1. Classification (NCBI taxonomy): domain Eukaryota; kingdom Metazoa; phylum Chordata; class Aves; order Passeriformes; family Sylviidae; genus Acrocephalus; species Acrocephalus scirpaceus. The sequence goes on from OU383773.1 coordinate 129,419,652, forward strand.
GATCATGCTCTGGCTTGAGACAGACCTGACCACGTCTGCTTTCTGCCTGGGGCCATGCCCCAGAGGATAGTTTCCCATGTGATTAACTGTGCAGCCTTAGCATCACTATAAAATATATTTCTATGCGTTTGGATATCCATCCACACCCACAAGTCTACAGTCAATGAATCTTGCTGATCCTGTGTAACACAAAAGTCCCAAGTGTGAGATTCTGACACACTGACTTGCATGAAAGTGGTTCATCCTTTCTTGCTGCATACTTTATGACTAACTGGTGGAATGTCATAAAAACAAAGACAAAAATTCCAGTGGAATACAATCTTGTAATTAGAGGGTAAAAGAAAAGTAAAACCATGGCAAAACACAGATGTAACACTTCTGTGATCCACACAGTTCTGTTTGTATGTTCTAATTGTCAGCTGCAGCTTCTCTCCTCTACAGCAAACAATAAATCACATAGTAATACTAACTTCTTTGATATTAATTCCCAGCCATGCTGTTAAGAAGGGTGGAGAAAGAATTAGTGATGACATAGAAAAGCACTCTCTTCCCACTAAATAATCATCATTATCCTTACACTATTTGCCTATAAACAACAGGGGGAAACAAAAGTAAAGTTCACTGCCTACTGCTGAGATGAGCAGCTCTAAACTGATCCGGTATCACTACAGATGTGACACCCTACAGGTTTGTCTATAAGCAGAGGGAAATGCATATCATTCACTGTCTCAGCTTTCTCCACTCTATTTGTAAGCAAGCAAGGGAAGTATTATATCTGAATGCATTTGAAAGACCTGGCAGGAAGTTAGGTTCCATACCATCAAAGGTCAGATCACTGCTGACAAAGCACTTTGCATTTAGTTCTTAAATTCAGAAAGTGCTATACTGCTTCACTTAGGGGATTCTGTGAATTCCAGGAATCACATTCATGGAGTTAGTTTGTAGGTACACTCAGTATGTGCTGGATGAATGCTGAACAAAGCCCAAAGTAATGAAAGCCAACAAAGAGCTACAGAGGCTTTTTTAGGAATTGATGGTTGAATCCCACATTACTGTTTGGTTTGTGCAACAACGGACAGTCAAGATGCAAAATGTGCCTTATCTCTACAAGCATGTTTAGAATCCCCACAGTACACAGATACTTTTAAAGAAACCATCCAGGACATGGGTGAATTTGAATCCATGACCCAGGACTAGCAGTTGGTCCTCTCACTACACAGCATGAGATAAAGATGCACACAGGCAAAATTTCCTGTAGCAACTAGCTTTCTCTTTTTATTACCAAGTTTCACTTTTACATGTGTGGGGGGGGGCATCATACTGTATAAATAGCCATTGGAATTGGCTAAGTAGTGGAGGAAAAATGCAATAATGCAGCTACAAATTCAACTAAGATTTTATCAAGTTAACAACAATTTCACTCTTATTTTCCAAGAATTTCCACTGTAGGATTTCCCTAGCACAAATATGTATAACTTCATTGTTTTACTGCAGCAGAACAGAGTAACAGAAGGCCAAAAACTGCAATGGAACAAAATTCCATTTTCTTTCATCCACAAATTTTCTTTAAACCCCTGAATAAAAGGCTGTCACAGGGGCAAGGCAGTACTGTCTGAAGTCTTTTAAAATACTATTCTTATCCTCAGGTGGACTATAGCTAAGCCACTGTTGCAACAGACATACTGAACTCCATGCATTTAGCAAGCTTTTGGTGCATTACACAAAGGAGAAGAAAACTTTAATAAAAATTTGTTGTAGATGAGACCTCCGAAGTCACACATACAGCAGGATAAGCAGATGTCAAGGGAATGGATCTTATATTCCAGACTCTACAGTAGATTTACAGGCATTTTCATTCAGAATGGGAAAAACATCAACAACCCCCTGAAAATTACCAAAAAATCCCTAAAATGTTCTTCTGAGTAAAACCTCCCTTCTTGTTTATCTGTTTTGTGCAGAGAAATTCCTGATTTCAACGTAATTATTAGAATTTAATTCCCACCCTCATCTTCCAGAATTTTAGGTGTATCCATCCGCCAGGGGCAAACTCCTGGATCAGCCAGTTGCCCCACTCTATTTTTAAGAACTGCTGTTATGACACAGAATGTCTGTGAAACTACTACATGAAGAAGTTGATATCTGTCACTTTTATTGAGGGAGCGAAAAACCCCAACAAATCAGATTTAAAAAAATGCAGGAGCCTGAATGGTATTAAGTGATTAAAATGGGAACACTGACATTGCTGATGAGAAAAAGAAAAATGATTAATTGTCTAGAATGGGCATATTTACGAAGCATGATATATGAGCTAAAAGTTTAGGACTGACACCTTGCAAAGCTGGAAAAAGAGCAAGTAAATTATAAGGCAGAATTAGACTGATCCTAATCATTACAACTAAATGCATCCTTAGTATTACTGCACTGGGATATTAGAAAAAAGACAAACATGAACAAATTGGATTCTGGAATGAGGTTTTTTTTTTTAATTGATTGTGGCATCCAAATTCTATGTTTGTAAACATATCATCTACTAGGAAACAAGGTTTATGTTTTAACATATAATTAATATAACTCTAGCATTGAAAAAAAAGCAGAAAAAGTATTTTCTCCCCTAAAGCAAGCTGTCTGAGAGAAGTAGAGAGTAGGTTCTTTCCTTAGACAGTACTGAAGTGAATCTACACAGTATTGGTTTTTCTATTCATGACAATTGGGTTTTAGGCTAAACCAAACTTTCTGAAAATTACCTTGTAAGAGCAGGGGTAGCCATGCCAGCTTGCACTCCAATAGCCAAGGTAATACCTCCACAACGGATATTTCCCAGCTCTTCTGCCACTGCAATGTTATAGGAGAAGTCCAAACCCATGCCGCCATATTCTGAGGAAAAAGAAATCTATGATTCTCATATTCTAGACTGGCATAAGCAACAAGAAAAACAACAACAAAAATAGATGTTGCTACTGCAAGGACTTGCCAACTGCAATTTAACTGCTAATTTTTAAGTATTTGACAATTATCAGCTTCCCTTTCACAAAAGCAACACCACATTATTTTCTACAATATTGAGAAATGAATTGAGAATGACACATGCTCTAATTATCTATGTGCACATCAGGTCACCTCTGAATATCCTAAGTAGGCTCATTACTTTTACTGGAAACAGCAGGAAGAAGTGGCATTCTGTTGAAAATGATACCAGAAGGCAAAATTATTCTTTCCAACAGCAAGGTCATATGAACAAATCACACCACAAGGTAATAAGTGCTTTTATTTCCCCATGATAACACCTGACACCCACTCTCATCACACAATGCAGTCATCTTTTTCAGACACAGCAGTCAATTCAGTACGGAGCGTGACCACATGCAGGTCATGTTTCTATTCTGAATTACTGTTGCAGCTCAAAATTCATGTTAGACACAGGTACAGTACTGAACACGATTATTCCATACCCTGGCACCTGGTCCATGCAGTGATTAAGGCACTCTCTGCTCACAGGGAGCTGACAACTTGGGGTTCTGGCCTGGTGCCAGCACAGCCCATTGCTCCCCCTCTCCCCCCAACAGTCCAATCTGCAAATTCAATTAAAGAAGAAATTATTCTTCACCTCATTCCCATGCCCAGTGCTGATAAACCCACTACACAGTGAAGCACAGAAAAAAGCTGCATAGCTATGATGGATGAGGTAATTTTTAGCTGTATTAAACAGCTTATACTCCAAAGGAAATATGGTGAGAAACTGAAGGTTAAGGTTACTACTTGACGTCATTAGTTGATTGAGCAGCTTTGATTAGATAATGTTGCCTCTTTTTTTTTTTAGCTCCTTTGAAGACCAGCTAAGAAAATTTCAAATAAATAGATACAAACCCTCACCCCTCACACACACAATAAGGGGCACATGACCCTCTTCCATTTTCACTTGCTGACCTCAAACACTGCGTACACCTCTCCACTGACCTGCTCTGAAGTTTTAAAAAAACACCATTAAATAAAGGTCAAAGCACCACAGTGCATACAAACATGGGGCTTTGCATGCTATCATCTGTTTCCTAAACCCACAGAAACTATCTTTGTGCATCCTTTCTCAGCTGAAAGGAAAACACAATAGGAAATACTAAGCATAAAGTTTGGTTTCCAAAAAACATTTCTCCTTAGGTCATACTGAATAGTCTAGACTGTCAGAAAAAAACATTTACTTTTCCAAACTTTTGCTTGAAAAGAATGTTTCTTAAAAATATACACAAAATTAAAGTTCCTACTGAGAGCTTAGGCAGTACAATTAAACAACAGCAATATGGAAATGTGTTTAACAGAACAGATAATCTAATTTTCTTGCCTTTACACAGCCCCCATCAATAAGTAAATGCTCTGAGGATCAGTAAGGAATGTATGTGCACGTAAAAGCAAGACTATTTAAAGATATCTGGCATGAGAGAGATTTTGCTAATTTGGTATGGATTTATAGCAGAATTATAATAGATAACCTCAGTTTTAGCACCTCACAAATCCTTTTCATTAGATTTTTTTTTTATTTTAAATTCTTATTTTAAATTTTATTGCCAAACTACTATTATTACTGATTTTATCTTTCGTTTTCTCTACCAGGCATTTATATTCCCATCTTTCACTTAAATTTCACAAATCAAAACCTTACTTTCTTGATTTATAACTTCCCAGTAACTTCCCAGGAGGAATGTTATGCACAAAACTGACCCAAAAAAGGGCTACTTTATCCAAGTATACAGCTTAGAGACATTCTTTGTCCATACCACAATCCATTGTATATTACCACATAACAGACTCTTCTTGCTCTCATTTGAGATAAATTACTACACAGTACACTTTAAAAACAAAATACTGCAAAAGGCCAACTTTTAGACAGATAACAATGAAAGAATTTCTGACCAAAGGGAGTAAAGGAGCAGAATGAAGCTTTGGGAGCTGGAGGTGAAGAGGGAAGCCCTGCCAGGCAAAGGGATGATAAAACCCCAAGATTTTATAATTTGGGGATAGATAATGCGAGACACAACCACAGATGCAGGCAGGAAGGGCAGAAGCAAATGGCAAAATCATTAATCAGACCACACCTAACCTTTCATCAGTTCTGTTCCAGGAGCCAAGAAGCTGAAGTTTTGTGGAGAAATGTGATTTGATGGACAATGATAGGAAATGTGTTTTTGAGCCTTGAATACTTGATCAAGGTGGAGATGGATTTGCCAGTGCAGTCTGTGCTGTTACACCCCTGGTAATTCAGGTAACTTTGGCCATGGCTAAGCACAGTTGTGTCCAATCTCTTTGGAGAACTGGCCCTCCACACTGAGCCAGGCTGCCAGTGTGGCACAGCATTAGCAGGCAGTGCTGGCTACAAACACCAAGGAAATACCCTTTTTTTCTCAGTTCTTAGTGGAACCCACTGCCAGCACTCCAGCCAGCAATTCTGGACATGGTCCAAGCACATTTCTCTGCATGTCACGGAACTCAGCTCTTAATCTGAGACAAAACCACCAAGCCATTCTTATTTCCATCTGCTTCAGTGATGATGGCAAAAGTTTTATGGACATCATGTTCAATTTTTATTTGGAACAGAACTTAGGCTTTTTGGAATAACTCTTATTTGCAAAAAAGGCAACATAGTAGTAGTAGTATGTTTGTGTTTGCCAGTCTCATCAACAAACACCACTTCCTGGAAGTATCTGTACTATGATGTAATGCTATTAGGTCAATTAAATTTTAATTCAGAAAAGCAAACACCATGTCTAACATAGAAGTGAAAATTTTGGTGAAATTTTTGGTGAAAAATACATAATGAAAGAAACCAAATCAATTCCAGATTGGTTGCTTTATAAAACATACAAACAAACATACACACATACACACAAAACCCCTCAAAAATAAACAGAAAAAAACCCACATAAAAAACCCCTCCACATAACAAATAATAAACTATATTTAAATATTCACGTGTAAAGCATTTCTGGGGTAAATATTTCACTTTACTTTAAAATGAGATGAGGGACCTTTAGAGAATTGTTAGGCTACATTACCATTTTTAATTTGCAAGAAAATTAAAAGAACAAAGCACAAAGTAGATTAAACTAGGCAGAAAGTCTAATGCACTATTGCTTGTATAATTGAAAACAGGTAGAAAGAGGCAACTCAGCTATATTCAAATTGTTACAGTTTTGATGATAATAGCATAACTTCTGGCTGTTAAATGGCCTAATAGAATATCTTATCCATTGTCGGATTTCAGGTTCTTTTACAAAGCAATTAAAATATAAGGCCCAAAGCAGAAAGCACAGGAACATGTGCATAACTAATGATTCCGCACTGCAGCCCTTGGACAGGACCCAACCTGCAGGAAGGAAAAAGTGTGAGGAGGAAGGAACAGCAGAGAGGATGTGCTATGGACTGACTACAACCTCCCATCCCCATCCTGCTTGGAGTGCCACTTGGGGTGGGGAGTGAGGTAGATGAGTCAGGAATGAAGAATTGAAGCTGAACTTGGGAAGAAGGGGAAGAGGAGGGTAGAACATCTTGTTTTGATTTACCTTTGCTTCTCACTACACAAATCTACTTTAATTGGAAGGAAATTAAAATAATTTTCCCTCAGCCAAATCTGCTTTTCACCATGATGGTAACTGGTGACCAGTCTCCTTCACTTTTCTTGACAGCCAGGCCTTGGCATTGTATTTTCTCCCCTGTCCTGTTGAAGAGGGGGAGTGAGTTAGTGGCTGGCCAAAGTGAAACCACCACATCATGGTCAGTACATTAACCTATTCCTTTAAATTGGCTCTCTGCTTCCTACTAATCACCACCACCACATTATTTTAACACTCCCAAACCACAAAAGCTCCTTATTTTATACAGACCAGCAATTTTTTACATGTCATTGTGCTGGTTTGAAAGCAAAACCAATGAGAGACTCCAAGTCAGAAATAGAATTTAATAGAGGAAAAAAACCCAATAACAACAACAAAAAAGTAAAATAAAATAAATGCAATAGTACAAAAGACCACTAACAGAGTCAGAATACAACCTGACACCCTGATAGTTAGGGTGGTACTGACAGTCCAGATGGAATGGTCTTGTTGAAGCAGTAGAAAGGTCTGGTAGCTCTTGTCCTCTGCAAATCCAGTGAGTAAGGGCTCTATGCTGACCCAAATCCCAGATTATAACTAGGTGGGAATGCTTGGCTCCTCCCCCTGGGCAGAGCATCTCACAATGGGATGATCTCATTCTATGAGTCATGCAGTGGGTCCTTGATGGCCCATTAAACAGAGATAGCTCCCAGAGGGAGTTATCTATTAGTCATGCAGCAAGGCATTGTTGGGCCCATTAACAGAAGATAAGGGAAACACTGCCCCACCTGGTTTCAACAGCTCATGAATATGGTGATAGAATACATACTTTGGGCACATCTTACATTTTAACCTAGGACAGTCATGTTTATAGACCCTCGCAGTGGAATAGGGGTCCATAAGAACACAGTGAATCTTAAAAACCTTTTTCTTTTAAAGACACAAGTGTACCTTCTACTAAATCTGACAATTTGGGGCATCAGGAGTTTTCTATATGACTATAGGGCAGACAGCACAGATGATGTCTAAAACTACAAATAAAAGAGCAAGACATGATCTCCAGTTGCAACAGAAACACAGTACACTGCTGAGAAGATCACCTGGAAAAACAAAGGCAGAAAAAGTCTACGAAAAAGGGCTCATAAAGGCAAATGAGATGCTGACATCTTTCATATAATCATGTGACTTTTGTGAAGACCAGAGCATTTCTTGCCACTTATTCAAGATCTCTTTTCAAATATGACTGTTACATGATGAGACAGGCTTGAAGTCTCTAGTCAAAAATTTGTAAGAGTTTACAAGTGTCTCTATTTGGAATTTGCTTCTGAATCCCATGTAGTAGCTGTCAGTAGAAGTGACTATATCTGTGGTGAAAAGGGTCTGTAAGTGAATTGAAGCAAGGTGAAACAGGTGGTCCTCAGAGGGTTTTAAGAATGTAAATGACCCTGGATAAAGGAGTGGTGGTACACAATGCAGCTGTATCCAGAACTCCATTTTAAATGCTTACACTTATATATTTTATCTTGTTTGTTTACATCATTTCCAAAGTTTCAATGAAATGTATCTACACCAAAGAAAATCATTCAGTATTATTTCGAGTATTGGCATCTGCCTCAGTGCAGGAAAAAAAAAAAAAGTGCTCTGATTTCTAGTGACTAGAAAGACAAATAAGCCATGAATCAAATCCCAGTTTAAAGATTGGTCTGAGAGACTCCTATGTTTGACACTAGGATGACAAAGCTGCCCGTTTCACTACAACCTACAATTTTAAATCAATAGATGCAAAATTGAAGTGTTCAAACCTTATTCACCTGTCATAAATATGGTTCAAGAATTTCAACTCCAGAGAAGTACAAAGAGCCTTGAAGCTACATAACTGCAAATGTCATCAGGTAGGACAGTACAGAAATCCATATCATAATTCCTTTCCTCTGCTTTATAATGAAAGAATTGAAAGAATTATGAAGGGTGTACTCTCCGTCTTGTTCAATTTCCCCCATAAACCCCTTCTGAAAAGCTGAGACTAATGAAGTTCAGAAAGTATCTCCTGCCTTCTTGGTTATTTGCTTCTGGCTGGGTGTAGAGGAAAAACCTCTCATTAAGCATAACACAAACACTGTGAGTCCACTTTAGTCTTGTTGAGATTATGACATGTGTATTTTTGCGCTACTTCCCCCCTGCCCCCAGATCAATTCACAAAAAATCAAAACAAAACAACAAACCAAAAAAAACAACACAGACAAAATAAATCCTTGCAACAGATGCAAAGTTTCTTTTAACAGATTACCTTAGTAAGAGACACTAAACTCCCTCAGTTTTAACAAATTTTGTCCTAAACCAGGAAAAATTATAGTGCTTCATTATTTTGTTTGGTCGACCCTAGCAAAATTGCAGTCACCTTCAGTACTTGCTCTCTCACAGATACTATTTCATCCAAAAATTTCGACAGGTAAGGACTTACTCTGCTAACCAAACTTTTAGTATCATTCATGATCCCTTGGAAAAGGAAAAATATGGATTGGTTCCTCATTACTTTTCAAATACTCATCGTTAGCAGCACAAATACAATCCCAAGAGCAATTAACATGCAAAATATGTGTTCCTTCAAAACTCCTTCTGTATTATTCTATACTGTATTCTGTTCCTTCTTGCTACAGAAGTCATCACAGTTGCCACCACAGAAACTAAATTCACTGAGACAAATAAGGTGATTGGGTCTGTCTAGGACTGTTTTAGATTAAGACAGATCTACACTGTAAAATAAAGGAGAAACTTCTCACACGGTTTAAGGATAAAAACTTTTCAATAACACCACCACAAAATACCACAGAGGAACTTGACAATGCCTGCAGCTGAGCAGATAAATGCACCACACAGACCTGGCCCTAGATAGGGACAGCATGGACACATTTAAAAAGGGCTCAAAGCTGTATAGGACACTTTAAAAAAACAGAGCAGTATATTCTAAATCACTAAGTTGCCAACACCTGCACTTGCTACCCTCTGATTTCTAAAACATCCCTCAAAAATTTGTAAGTTTTCTTCATTTTCTAAGTGGTTATGCAGAATCGCCCAGTGGCACTGGACGAGTTACAAGTTAGTAATCACATCTTCATAAAACTTCAAACTCAGAAGGTTATCAGAGCTCTAAGATATCCAATATCACACAAAGCCCCAAGATTGTGTACAAACAGTGTTATGGGGAAGGAAAAGCTAAGCTGCCCAACACCATAGAATAAGATGTCCACATGGCAACATAAGAAATACTAGCAATGCAAAAGATGCAGTAAAAAAGAAAAAAGGAAAAAGAAGATCCAAAGTGTACACAGCCCAAGGCACTAGATATTGCATCAACTCCAAGCCAGAGAAAAACTTTAAGCAATCCCTGGTCACAGACTCCTCAGCTGTCTTTTGCTTGGAGCTTTAAATGGAGCTTATTTCCCCACCACTCAGCTCTGATCCAACATCTGTTCCAAAGAAATTGGAATTTAATCGAAAATAGTTAGACCACCTTACAGCTTTTCCTTTAAGGTTAAAGAGCACAGATCTCAATTACTGTACATTTGAAAATGTCAGTCAAACTAAATGCCACAGCATAAAGAAAATGAAATAAACACCAAACATAGAAAAATGAAGTCAAGAAGTATAAACGTTGAATATCACCCTTACTGAGCTTCTGTGGAAAAGCCATGTTACTTCTCATTGGGCTTCTCTTTGGGCAAGCTCATAAACAAATCACAGAATGCATTTCAAGGATATCACCTTTGCAACCTGCCTGCTGCTTGAGACCAGTCAACCAGCAACAACTGCCAACCTCCTTATGTACATGGAACACACACATTGCTACAGCTCATGCCCAGTCACCTGCTCTAAGTTCTGCTTGAGGATGCTCAAGTGAATTCTCTGAATCAGGTGTATGCAGCAGTGAATGCTGGTTCTCTCCAGCTTAAAGGTGGCCACCCTTCTGATGATCATGCCACCACTGCATCAAATCCTTCAACTCTGTGTGTGTCCACTGCAATCCTCCTGACACCACCATAAGTCAGCCCTCAGAGGCAGCGAAATCCATCATCAGCACCTGTCAGCCCCACGTAAAATGGGCTCTCCCTCCCAAGAAAACGCCTGAACAGCTGCTCAGCTATCTTAAACGTATTTGTTCATGTTTAACAGGTAATAATTAGTCCCACACCTATACAAGGATGGAGCAGGTACGTCACCTTTATGGGCTGCTGGTGCCTCTGTTCAGGACTTGTCCTCTCACGTAAACTGCCACAAACTTCTAGAAAAAGTTTATGTTACTCTGCATCATGGCAAATTTTTCTTCCAGTAGGATCTTAAGGGTGAATGCACAAATAGATATTACAAGGAATATACAGTAGTGCAGACATTCAACCACCCATAGGTCAACAGGGAAAAGAAAATGGGAATTCACTTACCAGTGGGTAACTGACAGAGATACCCCAAAGAACATACCCCAGTTTAAGCACAACAGAGAGATGAGTAACAGGACTGAATATAAGTATGTACATTTGTAAGGAATTTTTAAAGGCTGGATGAAAAGGAGTCACTGTACTCAGTTTTGTAGTACTCTATGAGCAAAAAGCAGACTTACTGCTTTAATTTCTTCAAGACATCCAATTACTTTCATTTCTTCAGGTATCAGGATATACAGTCAATATTAAAAACAACATTCTGTTTCTTCTGAGTTCCAAGTAAATGCATAATTAAACTGAGAAGCAATACTAAGTGATTTAAAGATTACAGATTTATTACATTTGCTACTTATTAAAATTTCTATCCTAAGATTTAATACAAAGGCTAAATATTTCTCTGCTGAAAGCTATGTTTAATTTTCTTCCCTATAATATCTTTTATTCCAGTCCAAGCTAATAAGTAGCTTCTTGGAAATTCACATTTGTCTGACATGAAAAACTTTAGACACTTAACTCAGTATGTCACATCCAAAGACATAAATTTTACTAGATCACATTTTCCAAAAATTCCAATCTACAAATGGAATTATAAACTGAGAATTGAAATTTTGGGCATGGGGGGAGAAAATTGAAAAATGTAATTTCCAATAACTTAAAAAAAAAAAAAAAAAGAATTTCAGCATTTGTGCAGTGAATAATGAAATAAACTTCAGACATGCTCTGAGCTAACCTGACCAGCACAGGGGTTTTAGTTCAGTAGCACCAAAGAAGTGCACTGCAGAAAGTTTCCACAGGAATTTCTGATCAGCACAGACCTGAAGGATTAAATGGATTTCCAGTGGTTGACTTCTTAAGTCCTTGAGATGTTGGATCAGATACTGAGAAAAATGTAACATGCCATCCTAGAATGCCTGCCACATTGCAGGTCAACATAGTCCCAGCGCAAACAGTTTATTAAAGAGCCATCTATCAAGTAATGCTGCAGCTAGAAGCACACCCCTCTGTCATTAGGTAATTTCCTTGTTTATAAATTCTCTTCAGCTGGCAACATCTGCATCTGCACGCAGACCCAGCCTTCAGCATGGGCAGGGCTGGGACCACCAGTTCCACAGCTCCTTGTCTCTGGCAGCTTCCAACCACTCACTCTGCAGGACAGCCCATCGTGCTGCTGGAGCATCTTCAGAGGTTTCAGTTCCCAAGTACAGCAAAAACCAAAGCAGGCCATCTTCTGTATTTGTGATTGTTGAGAAACCTGACTGGTTTTGAAACTGCTTTCTGGTAGCAAAAGCAAAACAATAAGAGTATTTATAGATCTGAGCAATGGATTGTGGTGAGCTCTTTGAGACAAACCCCAAATTTGCAGTTTTCCAGGAAAGGCAATTGGTTGATCTCAAACTGGGAACAAAATTCAAATAAAAATGAAAAAAATGTGAGTAATTTTATAACATTAAATTGTATGCTTCTGTCAGGTGACTTTGGTTTTTTGAAATATACATAATGGAAAGATCACGATAAAAAACACTTCTGGGGTAAAAATGAAAGCATTTTTGCAATGTCAGAACAATGCCTTTCCCATCATTTTCTCCAACAAAGTCAATATTTCAGTAAAACTGACACTTTTCCATGCTTTCTCTATTCTTGATAATTTTACTGGAGAAAAAAATTTCATTGACAACTTTTATTTGGTTTAAGGAGTGTGGATAAACATTTTAAACTATATTCTAGGGCTGAAAATATCTGGCTCAGTTCTCATTTTTGCCTATGATTCTGTGTGCATCCTTGTCCTTCAGATTTGTCAGCCAGACCATAGCATGAAACAGATTATTCCTCTCTGTAAAAGAGCTGACACAACAGGATTCTAATCTGAATTGCAATCACCAGTGTGAAATATGCTACACTGCTATTTTTATTTATGCTGACATTGGAGGGTGTGCCTTGTATGTGCTACTGGCCAAAAACGAAAGGATTTTCACTATAGTGGCAAGCATATCACAAATAAAATTCTCCATTCAAGACTATTTTCTTTTTCAGAGTATTATATTATTTTTATAAGCATTTCATCACCCAATGTTGTCTCCTCCAAGAAATATTATTCATCAGAATTATTTTTTTCTTCTTACAGATTTGGTTCTGAAATCAGTAACAAATCAGCTCGCAAACCAATGAAAAGCAGGTTGTTCCAAGGGGAATAACAGCACCTTGCTTCAGACCAGATAAAATTATAATTCAGTTTGCAATTAAAATCGCATCAAACTGCCTAATGCACAATTACCAGTGTGACACACAGATCCGTAACATACCTAGAGATAAAGTAGGGCAGAAGGAAACAATGACATGGCTAAAGATATCTGTAGAAGACTGAGATGAGTTCAGAAAAATAACAAAATCTTCTCCCCAGAATATCCCGTCACCTTCCTTGATTTCGAGTCCTATATGAATTATAATTAATGATCCTGAGAATTCATGCACCCAGTAGTATAAGTACCCTTTTACTATACAGTTCAGCTGTAATTTTTTACAACAGAAATAGAAAATAGATGTAGCCATAGCAAATTGAAGTCTACAATAAGGATGCATTTGCATCACTTGCTATTTAACGCTTAAGACTGAAGTCAGACCTCGCCCAGTTGTGAATATTATCCGGTGGTTTACAGACCATTCAGGAACCCAAGAAGTGTTCACTACTCAGTAATTTACTTTTTCATGAGTAGCTACACAACAAATTTTATTTCAAATTCTTGCTCTCAAAATATCACTCTAGAGTTACATAGCAATAAATGTGTTTTTCAGGGCAATAACATGTTGAACATGTGGTCACATAGTAAATTTGCAAAGGAATTAAATTTCATTGCATTCTCCAAGAAATTTTGAAAGGCAAATTATTAAATCAACCCATGTATTGTGTTGTTGTGGGATGTCCCTGAAACTGAATTTAAAATATTTATATTTTAAAATGAAAGATGCAAAACAATTTCTACTGAGGGAAAAACCCTCATCTTCTGCATTGAAATTCAGAAATTATTCAAGGAGATATTTAAAAAATAATCTGAGAAGTATTGCCAAATACATGAATTATTGTCTTCACAGCTCAATAATCTAGCCAATAACACACCTTCCTTTCAAATAAAAAACCCCAAACAAATAAAACAAAACAAAAAATAAAACGAAAGAAAAAACCAACACAACTTCCCCAAAAAAACAAACCAAACCAACAATAAAACCACCCCCCCCCAAAAAAAAACCACACCATCCCCCAAACAAACAAACAATCAAACCAAAACATCAACCAGGGAGGCCGAAGTCCCCTCCACCTTCCACCTCCCAAGGACACAGAATTTCCAGTCATCATGCTTCCCCTATCTCTTCAACACATCCACATGTAGACAAAAAGTGGGGATGATGGGGGAGAGAAAAGCAGCCTTTTCATGCAGTAAAAAGGTTTTGTCAAAACTACACATTATTACTAATTTTTTTAATTGGTCTTTTATGATGGAATTTCCATTAGGAAGTTAGATGGAATTAGATCCATCTAATTGCAAAGAATTTTTAAAGTACTTGCAACCATCCATCAGCCACCAGGTGTTTATTACAGTGTTGTGTGTTTCTAAATGAGTAACTGAAACATTTGAAATAAAAAATAAAATCCCATGCAATTTATTGGCAAGTACTGTAAGAATCTCCAGAAACAAAACACACAATTAGAAAATTATTCTAGCATATTAAGGCTCTTTTTTGATGTTTTTGATGTCATGTTTTTGATTTACATAACCTTCCATCTCATAAGAGACACTAGTTTAGAAGGATACTCAAAAGTCACAAACTATGTGCCTAATTTTCACATGCATCTACCTATTACTGCAGGTTTCTGTGGCCATGAGACCCCAGTGGGCAGCACAGGCCTGTAAGAAAGGGAAATGAAGAGGGTTTTATTACCATAGGCACCTTTTATCACAGTTAGACATCTCCCTGTGCAGCCACTCTAAGAGTGCTGATGAATCCTTTGTTTCATGTGGTCTCCTGGACATTTCAGAGAGCGAAATACTTTCCACCATCTCCTTGTTACTCTTAAACAACATCTCCAAAGAGCTTGCTGATAAGCTTTCCAGTATTTCAGGTGCTGGGCTAAATTTTTTTCCTGGTTTATGAGTAGTATATGACACAGGAGGTGGCTGGGACTGCAGGGCTCATCCTGATGACACACGAAGAGCCCACTGCTGCTGGACCCTTGGAGTTCACCTGCACCTGAGAGACTGTGGGCTTTCCACATTGCACAGCAGAGGCAGCAGATGTGCAGGTGTCTGCCTGGAATGGTTCTGGCTTAAAATGCATTTCCAGCACACATCTTGTATCTCACAGGCATGCAAAAATGTAGCACGGTCAACATCTCTGAGTAGCCTTAGTCTGGTGGAGACATCAACCCTGCACTGACTCAGACTGTCTTTATAAACTGCCCAAGAGTCAGGTCAGCTGTTCAAGGGTGCAAAGCAGCTTTTTCATCAACGTTAGCATGATCAAAGTGCAGAGCTAGATGCTGAAGAAACAAAGTGATATATAAGCATCCTTAAAGCATTCTGAAGGTTCTGCAATGTCTCAGACAAAATTATAATAAATGTATTACAACTTATAAGCTTCATAATGCTGAGCGTACTGCACATCCTTTCTGCACTGCATTATTACAATCCTTTTCCTCCTTAAGAACTACAACTATCTGTTAACTCATTATGATTAATCCAGTGCACAGCATCTCTCAGCATCAGGTAGTCCCAAACTGAGTGATTCTGGCAACAGCAAATTAACAGCGAGCAAAGCAGCAGGGACTGTGCCTCCTTTTTCCCAACTACATCATTATACAGAACCATAAAGAATGAGAAAGCCCACATCAAAGACATCAATTTATGCTCAACTCTCACCCTATGGTTAAAATAGTTGAGGAAAGGACAAATACATTGTTCATTGAATACTGAACACTAAATTAGCAATAAGGTTTAAGACCATGCTATACATCACTGAAACAACTAAAACGTCCATGAACAATTCCTCACTTGTAAAACTGGAATTCTCTTTCCATTAAAAATAACCAAACCAAATCAACCAACCAACCACCACAACAACAACAACAAAAACAAAAGGGAGGGGGAAGTGAGATAAGTTTTTCTGTCTGGAAAAGATCACAGCATCTTCTAGGCTACAGCCTCATCACTTCAAGTAAAAAAAGTAAAACATGAATAAATGCGTATCTTCTGCAAACTCCAATGCAGAAGCAAAGAAAGAAAAGAGCTTATTTATTTTGCTCTCATTTATACAAACATGGTATAACTGTAATGACGGAGCTTCTGTTTTTCTTACACCACCAAGCGTCAATAAAGAATTTTTTCTTGCTTGAAATCCCTCCCACATTGTGGCTAATCTTGATTTCTAAATTTTGGAGTAGCACTCATAAAGTATGGACTGAGAGCAACTAACTAAAGCAAGACATGAAAAATGCAGCAAATACAAATTCACCTACATAGCATGCTAAAAGACAGACCTTAGTAATTACATTTTCAAACCAAACCATGTCACTATTCTCTGCAGTTAAAGAAGGTTTACATTAAAGTCTAGATACATATTCCTGTTGCACATTTTTTTCTTACGTGTTAGAAGTATTGCCATGGAAAGAAACAGAAAAAAACCCACAAAAGAAACCCCAACCTTTTTACCATTTTAGGGAAATTGCTGTTTGGAAGCTCTGCTGCTGCAGATTTAGGTCACCCACACTAATATTTAACCACTGGAAAATGTCTTCCACTTGCAATTTAATTACAATTCACTCTGTGAGATTTGGCTTGCTCCTGACTTTGTGTTGGAGTGGTTAGTGCTGTTGGAGTTCTGTTTAATCTTGCCCTGCAGTTGAAAAGATGTGTGCAGCCTGTCAGCTTCCAGAAAACTTTAGGCTAAAACTTAAAGCAAAAGAGAAGAATTACTGAGATTTCTGTGTTGGAACGAAGAGATGTAAGAAACTGGTTACTCTTATTTGAAGATGAATATGCTTGAGTAATCAAACAACAAACCTTGATATGATCTTTGTTTGTTTCCATCTCTCAGTGTACCCTTCCATGCCAACTTTCAAGAGCTAAAACGTGTCTTCAGACAATCCCATTCTCTGATTTGTGTTTTCCATTCTAACCTGGGGTAAAACTGCTCCCTAATTTCTTCCTCAATGAAAGGTCTTTATCAGTGTAAATGTAGCTTTGGGCACTGTGCTTCACTCAGTCCTATTTCTTATGCTAATGAAGGATGGTTTTGGAATATGTTAGCAAGATGAATGGGCATTATTGATCTGATTGTTATATTGATTACAAACACAGAAAAGATGGAAGAATCCAAACCAAATTCATACAGATTTTACAGCTGGATCAGGAGACCTCTTTGTTTAGCCTGCCAGCAGTGGAGAATGTGCTGCAACAAGGTTATATAAAAACTAATCATATTGGAATTTAATTATTCCTAATGTTTCCCTGTTGACTCACTTTATTTTTTTAAATCTGACCTCTAGCTAAGTTTCTCAACTGCTGTCAACAACAGCCACAGTGCTGTGCTCTGCCAATTGCTAAGCAAAAAGCCCTCAGCTCCCCACACTGCCTTGCTGCCTCCCCATTTCTTGATGGTCAGATTTCACTTAGAGATACAAGGCACTATCTGCTATCAGGCCTTTCCTGTTAAGGAAGAGAGAGGCCAAACAGTTGTACTTCTTATCTTTCATTTATCCATTCATCTACCTTCCTTTTCTTATCTCCTTGCATAAACACTGAAGCATTTTATATGTATTCAAAATAAATGGCCAGTGAGGCAAAAAAGCCCAGGTATTGTACTATGAACTTCCTTTTTAAATGCCTTACTACTTACTGAAAAGATGATTTTTTTTTTCCCCTTAATGATGACAGCAGGATTTAAAAAACTAGTAAAAGACATGGAGGAGGATGGCGTGGAAGGACAAAGTAATTTAGAAATAGTGCATTGCCTGCAATTTACTACTGTGATGTTTTAGGTCTCTATGACAAAGTAGATGCTGCAAATAAATAACACAAGTATAATGAGTAAGTCTCTTGATACACAAGTTATGGCATTTTATAACAGTCTTGAAGAAGCCAAAGGAGAAAAAAAAGAAACCTGAAGCTGAGAATAGTATAATTAATTAACAAGGAACACAATAGGGGAACAATTTCAGAGAAGCGCGTGGAAAGGAAGGTGGACATCTGGGGAGAGTGATGCTCACCATGGCAAAAAACAAAGGAGAAGGAAGTTTAGGAATAAAAGTATTTTATTTTTAAACCTAATTCAATGAAGCAAGGGGTGGAAGGAAATATGAATCCTCGCAACCAGCTTGGTATGTGCTTTAACTGGAGATTCCTCCTGGAAAAAGCAAACAGTAAGAAAAAGCTTCTTTGGAGGCAGGTAGAGACTGGAGAAACAACCCAGCTCCACTGCTCAGAGAAACTCAGTTTTAACAGACTAAGGTTTTTATTGTCATCCCATAATCTTGTCTGGTGTAAGAGTGGCCTCCATGGAAATGGGCATTTACAGGACAAACCTAAAAACTGGGTGAGGGCTCACAGCTCTACACAGATTGCAGACAAAGGCAAAGGTTTGGGACTTTTACCAGAGGGGACTCTCATTTTCCTTATCCCACTGTGAGGACTGGTTTGAAGATAACAGACTATCCCAAAGTGTGAACCACTGCCCGATCTGCAAGCAGAAATCAGCAGGAGAAGAATTTCTGACTCCTGGAGCAGCCATGGCCATCACACTGTGGTGCTGCCAGCAGCTCTGCTGTTATTCCAGCCTAAGCATGATTTGTCTCTGGCTGTTTGTTTCCCCATTCCTCAACTACACAATCACAAGGGACTGAAGCAACAGAAGAGTTACAAAATAACTGGTACTAAAAACTGGCAGATTGTTTTAAATTATACCTCACTGGTTATGCTATCTCCCTGCACAACAGAGTGGGTCCCCACTTCTAATTATTAGAAGGATATTTTTTAAAATCAATTTGTAAAATTTACACCAGCTCTTTAAGAACCTTTGTGGCACAAAAGTATGCTTCCACTTTAAGGCTCCCTTTTTTCTAATTCTAATGGCCACTCTACACACTCTTTAGTAAGAGTGTCACCAATCCTAACAGGGCTGTCTGAATAATGCAAAACCAAACTAGAAGTGTATGAAAAACATCCTGTCCCATATCCAAACTCTGTATAGGAGTTTCATATTTGTCTGTTTAATACTCTATCTGCACCTTTGACATGATAGAATAACAAAAGATAAGAACAAAATCACAGCAATTTTGGTGGTTTGTTCCCCAAATTTGCTTTAGAAGTCCTTCCATGGCATACACTCTCTAACTTTAATATTAACTTCAAACAAGCTGTCTAGAGGGAGCAGCATGAAAACTGAAGACTGATGGTTTTCTTACTTATCTTTTTCTGTTTACAGTTGAGATTATTTTTTCATTAGCATGATAAATGACTTAACATTTTTCAGTACTTTCAATGATGACATAAGCCAGGTTTATTTTACACAGAAACAGAGCAAAATTTTTTTATAAAATAAATATATATGTGATTGAAATGTGTATAGCAAATAATTTGCAGTCAGAAATAGTCTTTTTTCCTGTTTGCTAATAGACAACAAACTTATAAATGTGCTTGAATTTGTTTAATAAACACTTTTTCCGAACAAACATATGGAGATTCTGAAGACAAACTGCCTATTAGCAATACCAACCTGATTTTTTTTTCCCATTATTCATACTCTTGCACTGTTCACTGCAAAGAGACTTATTTATATCTGTTTTATCTATAAAGATGCTCTTAATGATGATTAAAGACTTGAGGACCTGAGAAAGAAAGCCAAGAACCTCTACAGAAGGTCCCAGACAACTGAGTCCCAGCTGCGTATCTTCTCCATCAATGCGACTGGCATGTCTTCACCAGCAAGGTTTCCAAGTTTTGGTGAAAAGTGATAATCTCAGCATTTATTTGCTGGCAGTTTTGCAGCCTATATTTCTCATTGTCTTCCACTGTCCTAAACAGATCCTCATTTCCTTGTTTATGCCAGACACTTACACTGTAATCACATGACTCTAATCACTCCATAGCTCCTCTAGAGAGCTCTTAAATTGTTCCTACAGATCAATCCTTTGAGCTTTCTTAATTTCTTCTTTGACCTCATTAGTTTGCCAAAAACTTTCAGGCCAAGACATGCCCAGCTAATAGCTTCCATTCCAAACCTGTCCTCAG
Organism: Acrocephalus scirpaceus scirpaceus; assembly: GCA_910950805.1. Taxonomy (NCBI): domain Eukaryota; kingdom Metazoa; phylum Chordata; class Aves; order Passeriformes; family Sylviidae; genus Acrocephalus; species Acrocephalus scirpaceus. The sequence goes on from OU383773.1 coordinate 129,439,938, forward strand.
TGTTAGTAAAATATGCAGTTAATTTAGATTTTGTCCTAGGAGTTGTATATGAAAATTCCCTGAAACACAGAAAAGATTGATTCCCTCCTTTTTGAGCTTTCACTGGTAATTACAGTGCTGACCTCTGCAACACAAGTGTTAAACAGATGCAGAAAGAAAAGCAGCCTTGTAGCAAAGAGAAAAAGGAAAGCAAATTTATAAAATAAAGAATGGGATCAAATTCTGCTCAAACATAAAGGATAACTGCAAAATTCTGACAGCAGAACATGGTTCAGTGCTACTCACTGAACTTAGGTCTTTTACTGGAAGAAGCAGTCCAGCATCACAGCGAAGTTATTCCAACAGTCCACCAAGATGACCTCTCAAAAATGTCTTTCTAGCTGATGAACAGATGGCTAAGAAAAATAAATCAAGATCACAGACCAAATTAAACTAGATAAAATACATTACTTGTCTCTAGCAACATATAAAATGGTAAATTTTCCAGTATTTTGTATTTGGGAAAAAAATAATCATAGGAAACTAAAGCAAGTTAAAAAATTAAAAACAGATATAAGTTGGTTTTTTTTTTCTTTTATTATTGCCACTACACATGGCATGTGCCAGGAAAAGGGCTCTGTTGTTTCTACAGTTTTAAATAATTTAACCACAGCTTTCCTAGCCAATAATGTATACTGCATTAACTATAGGTAACATGGTAAAAGACACCTTACTTAAGAATATTCTCAATTGCTACTTGGGATTTAGAGCACTCAAGTGCATGGAGATCTAATTTTACCTCAAGTAAGTCATCTTACTGTCATCCAAATATGAAGGGTGACAGAAACTGTAGTTACCCTTACTGCTACAGACTCAAGTGGTACAGTGTGCAGCTCCTCATGAATATTCTCATGAAAATAGGTACACTTCATCTCCTATGTGTTTCAGGAGACAGCACTGCTTCTTTCATTCCCTCCTGCAATGGGAGGCTGGGAGACAAGCATGAAAGCAGGCACAGTTTGGTGTCAGTGTGAAGAACAAACACTGAAAGTCACAGTGCATGACTGCATTACAGCAGCTGATGGTCTCTAAAAATGCAGGGCACCTACAGCAACTCATTTGGAATGCTTATTGCACCACACCAGGAACAGTTGTAAACACACAGAAATAAATCTTGCTAGTGTTTTCCTATCAGTTATTGCTGTCCTGACTTTAATCAGGCAGAAGCAGGGTTCATGCTGCCATTTGAACAAATGATGGACAGAAAAGTCTAATTTGCACTTTGCTGCATGACCAGACCCCACAGCTGCATGCTGGTTTCTCAGAAAGGCTCTCTGCTCTGCCATTCACAACTTTTGCTGCCTGGCAGGGTTGCAGGTCTGAGGGAAAACAACTATCTGGGCAGGATTTGCACAGCACACCGCAGCAATGCTTCCATGCCTGCAAATGCACTACTAACAAGCCACATCCAACCGCTCTGCAAGATTCAAGACTAAAGTCTCAGGTAAGAACCAAGGTGCCAGCAGGACAAACGGACAGCATTGTTTTGGAAAATGTAAAAAAAAAGAAGCATAATTTTCCTTTTTATTCTTCTAAGAGCAAGATCTAAGCCTCTGTGTCTGTACTGAAGTAACAAAGAGACTCAGGTGTATATTCCTTATAAAAATTTGAGACTGCTTAAGAAATGTTTACACAAAACCGTAAGAGTTGTGAAGCATGAGCAAGCTTCCTCACTTCAATCAAACTGGCAAGTTTACAAATTTCAGTATGACACATTTATTGCAAGCTTACATTAATGCCTATTAATGCCCAGAAGCAGTAATGGAAAACTAAAGAGTTTGTAATGCTTCACTGAAATTTCACTTGCTGATTAATAACTGAGCATCTCCAACCAGCAGTATGTCTACTTCAGGATACTGAACCTTTGAAAAATGAGACCTCCTGCACAGACTCCCAGATCTGTAAATCCAGTCAGGAAAGAGCCTCAGAAAAATACAATATTCCACAAGCAATACAATTATTTCACCTTTTAAAATTATGGCAAACCAAAAATTGTTCATTAATTTAAAGACTGGAAAATACATATGTCTGGATGATGCTCTTAAGTCATATGGTTTAGTTTTAGATAGTCCTGAGAGGGGCAGGGAGCTGAACTGTATGACACTTGTGGGTCCCTTCCAACACCAGACATTCTGTGACACTGTGATGTGTCACGACATGCATATGCACACACCAACATGATTGTACCATAAGACACACACATGTGCATGCACATATCTACACCAGCTACACATCTTGCCACTCTGACTCACGCTTCAGACAACATGACTGAACATCACTGCTTGGGGCTGACCTGGTTCTTCTTGCAGGACAAAGGCCAAGCATAACATTGAGGTTATTATGTCACTCCCCGTTCCCTCTTTCAAAGGACAAAAGGGGTCCAGAGAAAGCTGGAGAGATTTGCCAAAGTCTGTTCAGCCACACCTGAGATTAAGCCTTGATATAAAACTGCACCCAGGGTCTTCACACAGACTGATCTCCTACCATTCCTACACCTGCAGGTTTGGGTAATTAATAGTCAGGGAATTGGTCTAATTATTTTCAAATTAAATATTTTAAAAAATCACTGAGAATTACAGTGAGTAAGCCATGCTAATTAAATATTGAAGGAATAAGTGAAAATAAGCATCAGGAGAGGTGCCTCTGTGCCTCACTCCCAATGCACAAAGGATTTAAGGGCATTTACTAGAACTCATTAATTGGATCTGTGAGCTTCTTCTTGACCCTTGATTTTTCTTCAACATATTAAGACTGTGTAAAATATGTATAAATGCATGAATATGCAAAGCACAGCTACTGAAAATGGATTTATAAAAATTTTCTTAGAAAAACCAAACCAGTGCAGGCTTTGATAATATATCCAACAGAAAAAAAAATACACTCAACAATAATAATGTACCATCTCAACACAATACAGAAACACTCCATTACCAGCATGCAAAATATATAGTAAAAAAGCACTCCTGCAGAAACAGCATAGTAATTCTTCTCACAGATACCTGAATATTACATTACATTAGCCCACAAGTGTAGATGATGAAAAATCAATCAGGTGGATAACCTGACAACACAAAGAGAAAAAGTGAGCATAAATACCTCAGTGAAAGTGGAAGATGGAATAGATTTTTTTTCTATAAATATTTATGGCATCAGTGATGATCACTACTCTGCCTGGTGACCTAGCAAACAAAAAAATAATTAGATTGTGGTATTTTTTGCCATCATGTAGAGGGAAATCCTGTCCGAGCTCCAGGTGCTCTGCTCTCCCTGTTCTGTGCTCAGGCTTTGTACCACCAGCTCCCCACTCCAGGCTCTGGGGCTGCAGCCAGGAAAAAGGTTGGGGTGTACTGGGTAAGCAGCTCTAAATGCAGCTGGGCCAAGGGAGTGAACAGCTTCAGCTCACACCACATTTCTTTTCTTGGTGGCACATACTCTTGTCTCCTCTTAGCCATTAAGGACTTCCTCAGACACTCAGGAACTGGTTATCTTTGGGACCTCAAATTAACCTGGCTAAGCTTGTAATATCCCAAAGTATTAAAGGAAACTGAGCACTTAATAAAGTAAGAGGTTTTTTTAGAAACTGACTCAAACCACATCACAGCTTCATAAAAACAGCTTTCAGTGTTCCCCTCGCCTTGCTTCCAAAGACCACTGCTGCAGACCAGGTAGCATTTGGTGTTATTTCATCACAGGTATCCCTTTGCCCAAACTTTAAAAACTGTTCTGTTCTGGACAAGAAAGGGGGCATGGTGACATCTGCCCATCCCCTGGGAGACATCTCCATGAGTGGCTCAGGGAGCTTCCTTTGGTTACAGAGAAGTTGCATTAAACATCTCCTGCCCTTTAATCCAGGGTCTATTAAAGTCAGTGAGGATGCTGCCTTTAAAATCACTGCAAGCAGTACTTAGCAGTGTCTCATCACTCCCTTGCTCTGCATTGCATCAGTGTAATCATGGGAGACGGGGAGAGCTGCAGCAGAGACACACCTAGGACAGACTGACTGATCTGGTTACATGGCTCCAGGTAGCTTGAAGGCTTTATTAGAAACCAACAAGGAAAGATGTTCAAAGGAGGCAAACAAAGAGGAAGCGTATTTATCACATCATTTCCTTTCTCTCATTACAATCTCAGTTTTCAAAAAACTAAAATTGCAAATATGCCCCCAGCTGTCATTGATGTTCAATAGAGCCAAAATCCAATAACTAGCACTCTGCCCTTTTATTGCACAGAGGTTAATTAATGAAAGGTGATATTTGCCCCATAGCAGCTAAAAAGACACAGGCAAGAAACAGGGACGTTAAATTCAATTATCCAGGTGTCAGCCGGAGTGTTGAAAAAATACTGTTGCAAGAAGAAGGTACATGTTGACATCCAGTTTTAACAGAGGACCAACTCAAAAAAACAATCTTGACTATAATCCCTCAAGTTTTGTCCTTCCCAGATGACACACATCTCACACACGAAAATGAAGAGCAATGTTTTGATTGTGCTTTTTATTGACCAGCTTCAGAAACATGGTGAGTTCAAAGCCTATGTTAAACGTGGATATTTTCATCTGGCCCTTTGCTTTGGAATGACTTCATATCATTGATATATTTCTCACTCTAAATGATGCCCTGATTTGTTACAATTTGTTACTTAAGATTAAAATTGCAGCTGACCATTAAAAATGCATTTGTGGCATTCTTCAGTTTCTCCAGAGTCAGCTGAAATAAAACCACCCCTGCCAAGTGGTTTCACAGCCTGATACCTGAACAGCAAGAGCATTTTCTACTACGTTTTTAAAACTTTCCCCTTTTTCTCTGAAATTTACCACTCTCACAACAAAAAACCCAAACAACCTTGACTAAAAAACATCACAGACAAGAGTGGGAAGCGTGGTTGAAAGCTGAGCAGGGATGCTGGGAGATGCTGGAGGTAAACACTTCTCCACAAGGTTCATCTGTTGGGATCCTTCAAGTCATGGACTACAGCAATTCCCTCAAGATTTTCCAAGAGCAAGCGCAAATCATCCTGAATGTCTCCCGCATTCATCAAGCTTCCCAGACCCACAAATTTCGAGTTCATTTTCTGGCTCTGCTCCAGACTTTGCCATATATGCATTCCAGCTCTCAGCTTTGAAGCCTGGCTCCAGGTGGGCATCCACCATCCACCCAGCATCATGGCCCTGGTTACACTGGTGGCCTCCAGATACAAGCAAAAAGAATTATGACCATGTGAGGGTTTCCATCTCACTATAATAACCCCGTAAGTGTAGCTCTTGGAGCAGGTTTTTTTAATTATTTTATTTTTTTGTCTCCTTTTAAAATAAGCTCACATAATTAGAGATAAAAAAGAAACATGCAAGGGCTTGTGCAGCTCCAAAGCCAGGGATAATTGCAAAACAAAGGTCTTACCTCATTGCTGTCTATTTCACATTTTGCAACTTTAGCCACAGCCAAATCAGTGCCCATGTTACATTTTGATTTTCCTCTTATTTGCTGCCTAATTTTCTTATTTCTTTTAAACAATACATCAAATAAATGACAATCCTTTTCCTTGGAAGCTTTTGTTTACATCTGCATGCCTGTGAAATTAACTGTGTAGAATCACAGAATGTTTGGCTTGACCTTTAAATGTCACCTAGTTCAACCCCTCCTGTGCTGAGCATGGACTCCTTTAGAGTCAGGTTAGATCAGACCTCTGTCTAACCTGATCTTGAATGTTTCCCCAAGAGGGACCCTACCACCTCCCCGAATAACCTGTTCCAGAACTTCAGCACCTTGATTGTAAAAGATTTTTTCCTTGCATCCAATCTGAATCTACCCCCTTTCAATTTAAAACCATCACTCTCTGTACTATCACTACAGGCCTTGCTAAAGAGCTTGTCCCCACCTTTCTTATAAGCTCCCTTAAGGTACTGAAAGACTGCAACGAGGTCTCTCTGGAGTCTTCTCCAGGCTTAACAACTGCATCCCTCTCGGTCTTTCCTCACAGGGGAGGTGCTCTGTCCTTCTGACCATCTTTCTGACCCTGGACTCACTCCAACAGGCTCAAATCTTTCCTATGCTGAGGACCTCAGAGCTGGATGCAGCACTGCAGGTGAGGTCTCACAAGGGCAGAGGAGAGGGGTACAATCACCTTTAACTTTACCTGCTGGCCACACTGCTTTCTTTACAGCCCAGGATAATTTTGGCTTTCTGGGCTATGAGTGCACATTTGCCAGCTCTTGTCCAACTTTTCATCCACCAGTACCCCCCAACTGCACTGTTGTTCTCTATAGGGCTGCTCTCATATTTTACAGCTCGTAGATATTTGGGACTCAAGAGAAGAACTCTGAGTTCCATTTCACTTTTTCTCACCAAGTTCTGTTACGAACAGAAATTAATGATTTCAATGAATCCCTTTATTATTATTCAGCAGAACTTATATTTAAGTATTCTTTCCCTCCAAACTTAATTAGTATGCTTCAACAACTACCTTTAAGGATACTCTACTGCCTCACAAGAAATTCAACTCTAAAGCTTTGTGATTATTTTTGAGTGTTGTCAGTTCAGACTTAGTATTAAATTAAAAGCTGTTTCATAATGTTAAAAAGAATGTTCTGTATAATAATCTGCCTTCTGATGGTAATTTTATATAATTAATGCCCCCTTTCCATGCAATCTTTTGTGTTATAAAGTTTATTCTGTACTCCCACGTGGAAAATTAGATCCTTCAGCATGAGGAGACATTTACAGAATACAGCTCACAACTACCCATTGAATAAATAAAATAGTGAAATGAAGGGAAAATTATGTTAAAATATCAACTATTTTTTCTTTCAAGCACTACCAGTGTCTTCATTCAAATGACAGGGAAGGAGATGATGGTAGCCACTGTTAGAGATTCACCACCCTTCACATGCACTGCTTCATCTCTCATCAGGACAGGGAAAGTCTGTGCTGGAGGTTTTTTCCACCTTCCATCACAGACAAGCTAATTACAGTGCTCACTGGTGGGAGAGGGAGCAGGTTCAACCCTCAGATCTACCAGCCACATCCACACACCCACTGTTCAGTTTCTCCTGACTAAATCCATTGGTGGAAGAATGTGCACACCACAAACACAGATCTACCCAAATCCAGGCAAAATACTTCAAAGCCATGCTGGATGGCCTATTCACAGAACTCAGCATGAATCCCAGACAGCTTGAAACTATGATAGAAGACCTGAGGATGTCTCCTGAGTGCCCATCATGCAAGCACAAGGCACACCATAGCATGTGTCCCCCTCTCCACCCTCCCCACTTTGCTGTGCATTTTTCCTAGCAGAAATCATACTATTCTATAGATATAGATAGTGGTTGCTGCAATGGTAAAAATCTCCTATAATCTCATCATTTTAGTTTTTGCATCTTAGATTGTTTCAAAGTCCGTTGTCTGAAACCTGGGAGCAATTAAAACCTGTTAAACCTTTACCAAGATCAAAGTTGGAAGATTTTTCTAATCCTCTGAATTTGCATGTTTTATGTTTCAGATACCTAACTAAACTGCTTGAAAAATATCTTTAAACAAAGTCCAATTCATTATATTCCACTGTTTTTCTAGTTTCCGAACAGAAAACGGATATTTCCCCTCCCTTCCCTAATTTAGCAGGCAGCACCACAAATCTGTGCAGTGGCCAGATTCTGATCCATCTCAAAGAGGTGATACTCTGAAATCCCTGGAGCTGCTTTTGGGTTAGAAGATGCAGTGACTTTACAGGCCAGGCCAGCTCTTGCACAATCAGTTTGCAGAAGCGTGTTCAGTGGGCACCTCCAAAACTGAGGGTTCCTTCAGTTTTAAAAGCACCATCCAGCAGAACTTAAAGCATCTTAAGCAGAATTTATAGTATCTTTCATGTGCATTAAAGATCTTCTGGTGACTATAAGTTGATGATGAAGCAAACTTTTCAGAGACCAAAATATTCACCTATCTTCTAGGAGAGAAGAAACTGGATTCTTAGTAGCAAGAAATAAATGCAAAATTAGAATAAAGTGAAATTAGTGTCTTGAAAATAGTTACAAAGTTCTGCTGGAAGGAGAAGAACATTTCCTGTCAAAATGAGTTGTATATAAAGAATTTTCCTCCTGGTGTTTGTTTCCTCTTGTATTCTCTTTCCACATCCTCCTCTGAGGCTATGGGGTCTGATGACACACAATTTCAACATGGACAGAGATAGAGGATGGGATTCCCAACATTATGTTGTAAGGACATAGGGAGAAAATGTAAGAAACTGCCTTTATTCTTAAAGAATCCAGTTTATTTGGGCATCTCATTAGCGTGGTGCCAGGGAGTCCAGGTGAGACCTGTTCAAAGGTACCAAGTGCATAATTGTTTTCTTTATAGGTCCAGCAGCCCACAGGTTTTACAGGAATAACCAGAACGTACAGCTTACAGAACTTTTCCCATGCAGAAGCATGTAAAAGAATAATACAGTCCACAAAGAGGTCAGAGGATGCACCGTGATCAGCTCGAATATCCCACAGAATGCAAAGATGCTAAAATTTCCTCCTCTGGAATGCAGCACTGCTAAAAGTATCAGCTGCTACTTTTTTTAAACAATGCAGAACGTGACATGTGCAGAATATGAATTAGTGTAAGGCTTTAAAAATAAATAAAAAGAAATTTTACATGATTCCTTTTTGTTCTTCCAAACAACCCCAAGCACAGTGTCACTGTCCTCCCTCCATGGTGCCGAAGGACGTGGTTAAAAGCATAATAAAAAGCAGCCTCAGTGTGATTTTTTTTTTTTTAATCATGTGCCAAGTATGACAGCAGCCTTGTGCACAGGAAGCATCTGGACACACTGTAAAGAATTTCCTGACCAGCTCTGAGTGACAAACTCAACTAACAGCTCCTTTACACTAGCTACAGAAGAGCAACTTGCTCCCATGCTAGGGCTCTTGGGGAAAAATAAAGGTGGCAGGGAAAATCCCCCCTCATTATTCTACCTAAAACAAGCAAACAATCAAAGCCCAAAAAGCCAGCAAAATGGATTCAGAGGCTTTTTGGTTTGGTCTGTAAACATGGAATTCCATGATATTAGATGATTCATCCTGAACTGCTCAACTGCAAGAAGACAAACTTGGAAAGCAAAACCCTATTAAAATGCTGAATGAGTAGATAATCTATTTATCTTCCAAAAGATAACTCACAAAAAGATTACTGAGCAAAAACAAACAAAAGACCAGGTAAAGGAAACACAGCATGTTACTAGTTTGAGGAAAAAAATGCAGTTTAATCTTTCATAAGCTTTCCACACAATACAAAGTCTATCTGCCTAAGTTTCTCTTAAATAGCACTGACTTTGAAGAATAAATCCATAGCTGGTGATTTATGCTGATTAAAAAAAGCCTCAATATTATCAGTCTTCAGGACCAAACATATCTGATCATAAAAGATGATTCCCCCCTCCTTAAACCCAAATGTTCATTATTTTTTTGCAAAATATTTTTATTATCTTCAGTCATTCCAAAGTCTGTTAAAACAGAAGATGCAGCAAATAGAAGTTGTTAGGAAAATTACACAAGCATCCACCAGAATCCTCTCAAGAGGGAAAAAAAGGCAAGAAGAAAGAGATGAGGCTCAGTGGGAAACACAAACAGATAGAAGTGGCTGAAAACAATTGGTAAGATTTAGAAAATAAATATGGATAGTAATGACCTGTAAAAAACATGTTCACAACCATTCCAACATACAAAGATGGAGACAAGTGCAAAAATTAACTTGGCAGTGCTGGGTTAATGGTTGGACTTGATCATCTAAGAGGTCTTTTCCAAACTTCATGGTTCTGTGACTAATTTAAGGCTTCCTTTCTTGGGCTGAGGAAGGATCCTGAACGAGTCGAAATATGTACTGTGAATTTTTTTGCCATGCTTAGACTCCAGCACATGGAGCAGTGCTAGATGTGCTATTCCGGGGGGAGTTGGTGAGGCCACAGAGCACAAGAAGCTGTGAAATGATGTATTCACCTGCTCAATGAGCAGCTGATGGTCAGAAACACAATTACTCTTCCTGTAGTAACTGTGGATGGTGCCACCAGCTATACATTTATTTATCAGCCTCTGGATTCCTGTTAAACTTTGCTCTTTGTGATTTCTGTGGAACGAGTTTCACAGGTTATACATAATGTAAAAAGGAAAAAAAAATTCCTTTCAGAAGGCTTATTACTCACTGATCTTCTGCTCTCTTGAGAGATCCCTGTTCTTGAATAATAAAACAAGGGTGAGAACAATCCCATTCATTTCCTCTGACACACAATATAGGACCAGAAGAAATGCTGACTCGAGTCACCTTCAAAGAATTTTAAAGTATTTAATGATGCCACGAAAAACTTAAACACCTTCCCCTGTGATACACGTTCAAGGAAATTTTCCATGAATCCCGTCTTTGGTTCCCTTTTCAGCTGTACAAGTGAAGCTGATTTCTAAGTGGTTGAGGTCCTGGGCAAGTGCCCATTTTCTGCCAGTTCACAGGCTCAAGGGAAGCGTATGTACACAGGTCATGGTGTTCCAAAGGTCCCATGCAAGAAGTTCCTGCCCTCCTCCCAAGTCATGCCACGTTCCTGGCTCCTGCCACCCAGCACTGAAGGTATCTCCCAGGGCAGGCAAGACCACAGAGTGGGTTTGTAGTCTTATGGAAAACTATAGCTACTGCCCTAGAGATAACAGAAATCAGCTACTCTAGGCCACCGAGAAGGGTACAAAGAGAACAAACAGACACATTCTTCAGGAAATACATTGCCCTGCAAAGTACTATGTTTATCACAGATGGCCTCCCATGCCTCTGCTTAAGAAACAAAACAAAGGAAAAAACAGAAAAAAAACTGACACTGAGGTCTTACTTCAAAACTTTTTCTGTAAAACAGAAAAATTACATTAAATTTCAGTGTATGTACAATTCTGGTGACTGAAAGAACACTTTCCTTATTACTTTGTCTCTCACTCTTGGCCCACACTTCAAATACCTAAACAGATACGTTTCACAAGTCTCTACATTCAAAAAAGGTTCCACCCTCTTTATGTTACTGGAAAAACCTTGAAAGATTAAGGTATTTAAAGGGTTTCTTGAGTGGATGGAAGGAAAATAATTTTGAAAAATAAAGTTTTATTTCAACTTCTTTTTCACATTTTTTTAAACTGACACACACTTGTCCTATTTTTTTTCCTCTGCAAACATAGTGAAACTGTATTTCCTCCAGATGATCATGACTTTGAAATGACAGCAGGAAACCAAACACACCTGGAATGAAAGTGTTAAACAAATCTTCACCATCTTGCAGCTTCTTTCCCATTTCCTCCCAAATCCTGTGCCAGGTCTCCAACCTCTGCCCCAATAAACTTCTGACTCCTCCTAGTTTTTCTGTCAGCAAGGTCAGCTGCTAAATAACCAAAACAGCTACTCCAGTTTTACTGGCACCACACTGCAGAAGCAAGACTGCCACAAACTCTGTCCAGCACATCCAACCCACCAATCCTGCTCAGTGCTCCTTCCATCCCTTAAGACTGATGTTTCTCAGAACTTTAGGGTTTTGCTACTTTCCCATTCTCTGTTTTCACATTGAACTGTGCACCCATTCCCTGCGGATATCAATCCAGTTTGCCCTGAGTGCTGTGTGTGTTTTCACTTAAAAGATGCTCTCTGTACCATTCTTTTAAAACTTGTAGGAGACCAGAAAAACAAAACCCATTAAGATTACCACACTGAACTTCCAGCACGTTGATGCTAGTCTGCAGACAGAATATCTTACCTAAGCAGGACTGGGATTTATCTGGCTGGGGAACAGCTCTGGGGGTCCTAGTGGACAAGTTCAGTGAGTCAGTGGTGTCCTGCACAGAAAATCAGCAGGATGCTGGGCTGTACAACCAACACCAGCAAAGACAGTGAAGTCATTATCCCAATTTACTCAGCACTCATCAGGCCATGCCTGGAATACTGTGTTCAGTTTTGGTTCCTGTTATACAAAACATATGTGGGCAGGCTGGAAAGGGTTTAGAGAAGAGCCACAAAGATGATCAAATATGGAGACTCTCTAAAAGAAATCACATGAAGGAAATGAGTGGTAATGGGTACAAGGTACTCCTGGGGAGATTCTGATTATACACAAAAGGAAAAGTTTTCACGTGAGAACAATCAGCTATTAGAATAGTATCACCAGAGAAGTGGTGAATTCCCCAGGACACCTTTAAGATTCAGAGGGACAGAGTGCTGGGCTATCTTGTCTAGCCCGTGTTTTTGCCAAGAAAGATTGAAACAGATGATCCTTGAGATCCCTTCCAACTGGTGTTCTATGGTTTTATGATTTAATAGAATGGAAAGAAACAAAAATTCATTCTCTCTCTGTATATATACATATGTATAAAACAAGATACACTTTAATGCAATATATGCAAAAATTTACAATGTATATACAATCATGCTTATCACTACAAAGTACTACACAGAAGAGAATATTACTTTTCCATATGGAGTATGTATCTGGAAAGAATGACTGCATGCACCTGAGCCTCTGGTTCAGGGAACTTGAGAATTTACATATCCCTCTGAGTTGCAAAGCACAAACTAAATAATGCAATTCAAGTTATGATGCCTCCCCACAACTGAGCCAAGCACTTGTCTTACACTAGTCAGATCATCCAGACTGAAGAGCAAGTTTTGAAGCCTTAAAACATCCTTCACTCCTGTCTCAAAAGTATCAGCACTTCAAAAACAATTCACATTTTTTTAAATTTAATAATCAACTGAGAAGCTGAGGGTACCTGGATTTATTTTTTGGATCTCAAACCTACAATACAGCGCACTACTTAGACAAACCCTATAAAAGATGTTCAACAGGGTTGTGCCAAGAAACCAGAGCATAGGATCCAAACACCTCTCAGACCAGTTTACTAAACTTTAGAATTATTTTGGAATAAAACCAAGTTTCTCACTTTCTACTTCACTTAGTAGAAGATACCAAGCGCTCTCTGATGTGCACATCAGTATTAAATGAGAGTAAAAAATTAATTCAAAATAGAGCTAAAAGCAGTGCAAACATAAGACTCATGACAAATAATGAGGTATAGATAACTTTCAGGTTTGTTGTGAAATGATGACACCTATTCCCCACAATACAGCATGATTAAAACATACATTTCAGTTCTCTGCATCTCTGCCTACAAACTCACTTGTTCCAGTCCATCAAATAAGAAAACCATAAATGGCCAGCTCTAGCCTTATCTAAATAATAAGCCCCAAAGAGCTAAATTAATTATATTACTATCCTTCCCTGACATCTTTTTGTCTTTTACAGTGTAGCATATGAAGCTACAAAGAGTTGTGTGCACTACTCATCCTGTAAGCAAGCTGCCTGTCGCACACAGATTCACAAATACTAGCTCCATGCCTTTGCCTGTCCTCCTTTCTACAGAATTATAGAATGGTTTGGGCTGGAAGACACCATAAAGACCATCTAGTTCCAAATCTCCTGCTATAAGCAGGTACATGACCTGTATTTCAGTTGTATAAAAAGGCATTTTGTTGTTACAGGGACCTCTGAACTTCCTTACAGATGCTGGAGTGACTAAGGCCTTACGCAAGATCCCCAGGGATTAGATTAATAATGATGTGTGAGATTTTGCATGAACTGTGTCACCAGGGATTAGAAATGTTAGGTTTTTTTTTCTTTTTTTTTCTTTTCATCTCTTCTCATTTGGCTACACATGTTCAGGCTTGCACAGCCTGGACTCCAACTTACCATGCTAAAATCCTGGGAATAGAAATACAACTAGGAACAACAAACTTTCACTGCAATCTTTTGGAATCCCCTCTTCAAGACAGATATCATTCAAAATTTGTAAAATGGGATGTGCAAGTGTTGACAAGTCAACAGCTTTTCAGAGATTTTCCATGTCAACATCAAAGTGACTGTTCAACAATATTCTTCCCCAATTCAGCCCCATGGAAGAAATCAACCCTCCCATCCAGCAGTTCATAATGCAAAAGTAAGTGGGTAAAACTGAATCAATCCTACACTTCACAAAAATAATTTTCCCAAACTCACCACAATTAGTGTACTGACATGCAAGTGTAAGAGGTGCATTTATACTTTCAGAAAGCTTTAAAATTATGCCATTTAAGCATATGACAGATGTCAAGAATCTTGAGACAGGGAAAAGACCGTTATGTGTAAATTAGAAAGATTTGTAATACCTAGATTATTTTAGTGTAAGCTCATTCATTGGCCAAGCTTTGTCAAGAGACAGTCTTGCTATTTGATCAACAGAAGTAAAGAATAAACAAGACTCCTCTAATAAAACTTCCTGAACAGCATGTCTTACTTGATAATGTCTCAATCCCTATATTCTTTTCAGATGTTATATTATTTCGTATTCCTTTAATATATTCAACTGTTCTCTTTAGTGTGCATTCTCTTATTCACAATTACAAAATAAAGAACATCAGATTTTTAGCAGATACATCTCTTTGAAGATCCCCAAACCCAACAATATCCCACAAAACTGGAGAAGAGTCAAGAACAATAGAGGACAGACTCTGATGCACAACCCAGACTAGAACAGCTGCAGAACAGGAACAGAACAGTGACAGCTTATAACACTCTCATCTCTGCAAACAGATTCTGAGTGCTCCTAGTAAGATCCAAGACGCCATGTGGGTCTGACAGTTTGTGCAAAGCCTGTGATACACAAGTGAATTTGGCATGGCAGGTCTGCTGTGAGCAAAATATGTGTCAAGAGCTCAAGCTTTGATTGCACATATTTAAATGAGTATTTGCTCCCAGTTAATTGCTTCTAACTTTCTCCAGGGAAGAAACATTTTAAATTGTCTTCTCAATACAATTTTGAGATACCCTGTAACTACTTTTACACATACCACATTTCAGAAATTCCTAAGTCTGACCCCTAAGACATTGCTATTAGCACACCTGAACTGCAGGAAGTATGGCTGTGTTCTGCATTACAAGCCACAAGTGTGAGGATTTGCCTTATCTGAAGCACAAAAGCAGAATCCCAGCAACTAATCTGATCCCTCTATCAACAGCACATTTAAAAGAAGATTATCTCTTCTGCAAAGACTGGGTGTCCTTCAGTAAGTCAGTTCTCTGCTGGCTGCTATTGATAGCTGAACAAGCTATTCCCAGAGGTACCACTGCATTTCCCAACCAGCCACGAAGAAAAGAAGCACAACTATTTCTCAAGTCATGTGCACAGTTGAGAAAAACCAAAGATGAACTCAAGTGCTCATGTCCCTGTCTGATCAGAAATATCTGATGACCTGTGAAATGTAGCAAACAAACTGTCCCCCCCTTAAAATTTTCAACTGAACTTCATCATGCACTTGCAAGATACTAGATGGGACTTGAATAGTCAGCATTTCACAACAGTGGAGGAGGGAAAAAGAAGTCTCAACTACACAGAACTCAGGTGTATATATACACATACAAAACCCTGTTTTCCTGAGATTTCAATCTAATCTATCAGACTAGAAGGTCCAATAAGCACCTAAAATTTCTTGTCTGATCAAGGTCTCCAAACCCCTGCCACGCAAATCACAAATTTTGTCATCAAATTGATTCAAATAAAGCAGAGACAGATTTGGTCTACTGTTTTTTGGAGGCCTATCAAAATTATTTCTTGATTGCAAAGCAGGTATAAATTATAGCTGGTAAAAACTTGAGAGTGCTGATTTACTGGTTCATTAGATTAGTGTCTGAAAACATGGCCCAAAGGCTTCTCTTGCAAACATTTAGAGTGCAACTATTATTTATTAACTATTATTGCACTCTTTTGTAAGTGGGAAAAAGATCAAGAAGTTAATTCAACTGACTATACTTAAATCTACTAAACCAAGAATGAGCACTGCAGCTGGTCCACTACCGCTGTGCAGAAATGGTTTAGGGCAAATTAACTCACTTCTGACAAAAATATCCCTTCTAGTTCAATCCACAAGAATAGCTGAACATCTTCCATTTACTTTCTTAGATACCATCAAACCCTGTTCACCTGAACTACTAAATTCCTTTCTAGTTGTTGCTCCTCCCAGGTCCTTCTATGCTCATTCTATATTATAACAAGGCTTAGTATTACAGAAAGGGGAAAAAATAATCCTACACTCTTTCCAAGTGACTCTCCATGCCCAAACTCTCACAAGAACTCATTTTACCAGCAAAATGTAAACTGGTGAAGAAAACAGCAAAATTAACCTTAAAGGACAGTACAGATGTATATTCCTTCCCCACATACAACACAGAGACACTTGTAATAAACAGACCTTCTGAAGGAAAGGTATTGCATTGTTTTCCACTTGCAAGTCAATCAATCACTTGAAACATTATTTTTGTTTTATTAGATGCTTCTCTGTCTGAAGTGACAAGAAGGTACTAATTATTACTTTCTCCAGTCCCAAATCTGGCATTTGTCCCAGCAGTAGGGAAAGGGGACAGACAGTGTAGAACTACACTTTCCCATCCATGTGCAAATCATACCAGAGTTACCTAATTTTCCTGAAATATATAAAAACATAGATTTTCTAAGTTCACTGCTAAGTGTCTGACAGTAATAAATGAAGGCTACTATTTGGACAAATTTATCATAATTATTTCTAGATCCTAACGCATTCCACTAAATATTCCTACAGTACTGCCAGTATAAACACTAATGAAATACCCAGAGCAGGCATTGCTACCACTTATGTTTCACAGTGATGCCATGTGAATATGCAGGAGAGCAGATATTGCACTCCCACAAACCTTTCTCTCCCATCCTTTACAGGATTCCTGTGCTTTTACATCAGCTGATAAAACAACTTTTAATCATCTGCATTGGCATACGCAGGCAGGCACACAGTACATTTTGAGCCTGCATTTTTGGCAACACATCCTGAAATTTAGCAACAGCCAAAGCTTTGATTCATAAACCATAAGATCACAAATAACCACATAGATACACTTTCAACTTTAAATCCAGTATCTCATCTAATCTGCACATAAAACAGTACAAAGAATATGTCTTGTCCACTCCCCTTAGCAAAACAGACAATGGCGAACTACCAAGACTGGTTAAATATTTCTGCTGCCTGCCCTGATTATTTTCTGCCCTTAGTTTTGGGACTGGCGGTAGCTCATATATAATTTATGAAGAAATACACAGTAAACATAAATGAGGAATAATAAGTATTTAGGGATGCTGGGTTTTTCTTCTAAATCCCAAATGAAGCAATTCTGTAAAACACACTTTGTATGGAGCAAAAAGACACTTTTTATGCATAAATAATGCTCACTTTTCACCATGTATTTTACTAGTAGGAAGAATCTTGCAATGTAACAGAATACAAACTTTTTCCTGAGGAAAACTTATATATGCACTATTTTTAAGTCATGTAAAGAATACCAGAGTGAGAAATGGTTCAAAGAGAAGACTTTCTCTGGCAGAGTAGTGACCAGACATTAAGTTAAATCTACTGACGATCTTAAAAATTCTCCAATTATGGGTGCATGACTGAGCTTTGCCCATAGTGCTTACATGACCTCAAATGAACATCCTGAACTACAGCAAATATTCACTAGAACCAACTACTGTGTAAACAATTGTGAAAAAACATACAGGAAAAGCTTTGTCAAGTTTGTAGTGCACAACTGCATACAGTGGGAATTGATGGAGTCTTTGCAATACAAATAGTGCCCCAAATCAGTTCTCCACACAGAGAAAGTTTCCAGTGATAAGGGACACATGTAAGGCACGTTCTTTCAAAAAACTGACTCCCATTAAGCAGCTCATTGTTCATAAAGGCAATGGTGTTTACACAGGAAAAAGTCCACTTTCAACAAATCTGAAATCCAACAGATGTTTCCTTCTATCTAAGCAAAACAAGTTTGTGACCCATTTCTGCCCAATCAGAAGGCTTCAAAATTATTTCTGCAGGAAAAAAAAACCTTCATACTTGGCAGAATGGTCTTGGAAAACACATTAAATAAGACTTGCATTTCAAAATTGCAACTATTACTTAAGTGAATTAACTTTAAAAAAATCACTGTTCTTTAAAGCAAATGTCTTATGATCTGGATTTGAAGAGGTACAGCATGATAATTTTGGTTTTAATTCTCTTTTGGTGAAAGAGAAAGTAGGGCAGACTGTTAATTCACAAGTGTTCTGCATTGCAATTGCTCTCCTCAAATCAATTTAATCTCCCTTCTTCAGACCTCCTGCAGCACCCCTCCAAAGCTCCTGGCTGCTCTTGGCTTCTTCAAATCTCGTAAGACTTCTCTTCCTTTGCAAACAGCAAATAAATAACAGAAGTGGCTGACTACAGTATAAACAGTGGATCTTTTAATTTTATTTTATAGTATACACTAATCATACAGCAAGCCTAAGCACTTTGTAGAAGTGTAAAAGACAAAGAATTTCAGGCTTTGCCAAAGCTGTGCAGTTGAGACTGTGCTCTTACACAACTTACTTTGACTTACCATCAGGAAAAAGTTTCAGGACTCAGGATGTACGTGGTGGCATTACACCATTAGAGAGCAAAGCTGGATCTGGTGACATTCTGCTGCACAACTGAATGCTGCAAAGACAGCATCTTCCAAGGAGTTGGTGCACTTTCTGTACCCAACAATATTGAACTAAGATGGATCACAGGTAACTGAGGATTTTATCAGTTTTTTATACCTTCTGTAAAATGTAGCTGCAGAGGTCAAATAAATTACATTAACAGCTAGATACAAACATCAATGCCAAAGATAAAATAGTCTTAAACATGAGTATGACAAGTGTAATCAGCGCATGCAACCTTCTGTGCCACCTTTACATCCAGAAGTCCCTTCTTCACTAGATTTTACTCCCATTAGTTCTTGTCCAGCTATTTTGTGAGTATTATACAACTTTCCACCTCTGTAATGTTTCACAGAGCATTGAGGTTCCTTACTCCAGCTGAAACCTCTGCATGCCCTGAGACGAGTATAAGAAGGCAGAACTGAAATCTGTCAGCCATGCAATGCACCATTATTACAACCAACGTGAGTATCAGCAACGCGAAGGAAACCCACTGAGACGCAATTCAAATCTGCCTATCAAACAATTATAGCAGAAAGCAGAAGTGGTTTTCCCTCTCCCCCAGTAATCCTATTTGTCCTTTAAACAGATCTTAAGCATAATCTTGTACTGTCAGCATTTCTGTAAAGGAATACCAACCAGCTCAGACATAATTGGATTTGTAAGACAATCACAGCCCAACAGTTCTCTGAGATCTAACAGCTGAACAGCTGTGGGACAACCTTCTACATTGTAATGTAAGAATATGAGTTCATTTCAAGATGGAATATTTCCTCTGAAATTAAGTGATAAAAAGATGTAATTTGTTACATGAAACCCTGTGCCTTAGCAACATCATGATGTGGTGCGGCATAGCTGAGGTTGCGTGAGCTGCTGCATATAGAAAATCACCTACCATTAACTGTTCAAACACTGTCACTTCAGGCTGCTCTGAATATAGGAAAATGGGGGTAAAAAAATCACTGAGAATTCTGACTTGAACATGTAACAGTAGCATTTGGAAAGAAAAGTATGTATTATATCACCTATAAACAAAAAAGATAGCAGAATATGTATCTTAGCTGAAGACCAGAAATACTTCCTATTCCTCTGGACTTTTTGTGTCACTTACATATATAAACAGACAAACAAAAACTTGCTCTCTGTGTCAGCAGCTTCCTGCTCTGTTCAGGCTCTATGAGCTGGAATAGTGCATTTGAAAGACAATTTAGGGGATAATGACCTAAAGACCACACTATCCTCATCCTTTGAAATCATGGAGAGGTTGCATGTCCAGGAAGTATAATTAGCCAAATCTTAAAACCCTTCCAATGCCAACAAATTGTGGTTTCTTTAATGAAGTTCTGGATTATTTCATACGTATCTGGATGCAGAAGAAAAGTTATACAGATTTTACATTGAAAATTGAAGTGACGTTCACTTCCCTAATTTTAAAATAATAGTCACACAGGTTATATATCTAAATATATTTGTATTTAGAAGAATATCAACTTAGGTGCCCTAATAATGTTATTTTGTGTATCTGCAGAATTGGTAACCAGCATTTATATGACTGAGGAATGTAAGTAAACTTTGCACTGAATTCCAACCCATGCTTTGACCTGGGGCAAAAGTGAATTAATGCATTGAGTCTATCACTATTAATAGTCAGGAGTTATACACTTGCCTACCTGTTGGCTTATCCACACCAAAGAATCCAGCCTGTCCCAGGATTTTAAACACTTTATGTGCTGGGAACTGTCCTTCTTCTTCCCACTTGTCCACAAAGGGATTAATCTCCTTGTCAATGATCTAGGTTTGGAAAACAAATTGTACAAGTTATAAACACAGGTATCCTAAATGAAAACTTTTGACTACTTTCACCTAAAAACTGTAATTCAAGAAGAAAAAGAAAAAATAATATACAGGGAAAATTTTGAAAGCCTACTAATTTTCTTACTTCCAGTTGGATTTCCTTATTCTTCACTCATCCACAACTATTACAACAAATGTAATGAAGCAAATTGAAATAATTCTTTTAGCAATTACTACTACTACTACTACTACTACAGGCCAAAAGGGCTAATTTAAGCTTCTCCAAGTTCTATGAAAATGGGTGTTTCCCCCATTTGTTACCTTTTTGGGTACAGTTTTTAGAAAGTGACAGGAAGGGAAATCTGGATTGTCCTCAAAGGAACCTTGACAAAAAAGGTTGATCTGTTCTTGATTACCACACACAGTACCAAGAAAGACAAGTAGAAGAGATTCATTTCCTCTCCCTTTGCCTGAAAAACTCTCAAGGAAGTCGGTGCTGTTCAGGGCATTTACGTCTAGTCTGTATTTAGACTTCCCCACAAGTCTGACAGAACATGTACTGGAAAAGTATGATCTTCTTCCAAAATTTATAATATTCCCAAATCTAATCCATGAGTAACTCTTGGCTGTGCTACTGCTAGTGCTGCACACCTTCCGGAAGTCAGCATCCTAAGCTGCCTGACTACAGTCCTTACACTGCTCAGGCTGCAGCATTCCTTCCCTTCCAGCCTTTGCAAGAAGATACATCTATACAGCCTCTACATTCAGCAACACTTTCAGGTTTCAGGGCACAAGAGCTGGATGCTTCACTCCATTAAGTCCCAGATTTTTATGGCCATGGGAAAGGAGCAAAGTGGGCAGCCTGCAGGTGTGTTCTTGCTGCCTACCAGCTCATCATGAGGCAGCTGGATCGTGCCTACCTTTACCTATGTCTGCAGCCCAACCAGGCCTTGGCACAGGCTGCTTCTGCCGTGCAGCCAAGGGCACCACACACCTCAGTCAGCCTCACGAGGGCGTTCAAATGGGAAACATCCTCCCCCAAAACTAAACCCTACCAAAAACCCACTAGTTCCCAGTAGAAAGGTAATGCCTTTGAACTGTGACCATGATTTTACTTGTATGCCGTTTCATGAAGAGAGAATTTGTTATTTCAAGAACTTACTCCTCTTAGTCTTCTTTCCCCACTAAATAAACAAGTCCTGTGGTGCTAACTATTTCTTGAGCTGGAAATAGAATCCTCTCCCTCCTAGACTGCTGTGTTCTTGAGACCCTGCAGAACCTTCTTCCAAACTATCTATTTATTGCACATTCTTTGGAGAATTTCAGCCCATATATGGCTGCTTTCTGCCTTCCAGTTTGCCGCAGAAATAAGCATACTTGAATGCTGGTAACAGAAAAATCACTTTTTCACTTCTCTTACCAAATTCTGAGAAATTCGTATCCTGAATGTTCAACTCATTCAGTAATTATTATCTTTCTCCCTCTGTTATACTGATTAACACTGGCCTAATTATGAATAGTAAAAAAATACTTGGCAGAACCCTATCTAGGAGAGCTCACGTTTCTCTTCTATATTACCACATCCCATATGCTCAGATCCTAAGATGCTGACCCTCGATGTTGAAGGTGGTGAAACACCTTTTTGGCTGTAATAGCATCTGACAATGCTCATTGGGTAACACCCAGGGGTGAAAGAGCATACAAAAATTTATTCCAGTATTTTGATAGATCTTGGCAAAAATACGTGGTGAGTATACTAATACAGAGTTTTGTTTGTTGTAGCTGATACTGGGCCAAGTGTTTTGTAGCCTACGTACAAAGCTACCTTTGAAGTTAAGCAGATTCTGAATGACTAAGCCATGATTTCTGCAGGTTTGTTCCTGTGCCTTTGAATAAAACTCAAATTGCTTAACAGAACTGACCTATTACCAGGTGAGGTTTACTATGCTGAGTAAAATAAGATCTTCCTTGCATGACACAACAATAAAACACCTAAAGACAATCTCACTGCACAAACCATAAATTGTGTATGGCTTTAAAAAAAAAATTAAAAATCACAGTCCGGATACTGATAGCCACCGTTTCTTCTTAGCTATTGGACCATTCATTGTGTTTTTGTAAAGATTTAAATAAGTCCTGTCAAAAGCTTTTACGCTTCAGTCACAAACTGCTTGCAAAAAATCACACGTTATTTTATAATCATAAGAGGATTGGGGGAGCATCTTCCCTTGTACTACCACATACAAAAATAAGCCAAATTGCTGTAGAACTGCAGTACCCTCAACTGGCTGGTGCTTCAGCACTGATTACTGGGCATGGTCATCCCTTCTAGAAAAGCTAACTGAAACAAGGAGAGGTGTTTTTAAAGGTTCAAGCCAGCGGTGACTGAATGATGACAAAATTTAACATTTGCTTAAAACCTTCCTGAAGACAGGTTAAGTAATGCTTTGTACTTAACCATCTGATTTGTCCCTTCCCTTGGCTCTAGCAATTTTCCCACATTTGTGCCCCTAGAAATATATTTTACACTTGAACTGCAGACACATATTATGTAGACACCTTAACTTAAACCCTAAGGTATCCATGCAGTGCTTGGCAATTATACAGAAACGAGCTTTCAGCAGTATGTGAGCAGCTGGTCTGTTTATTTATATATGCTTTATCATAAGAAACATGGAAATCATGGGTGTCAGCATTTAGACTTCCATCACTAGGACAACAACTATAACAAGGTCTAAGACTTCTATCAGTAGAAATATTTAGCGCTGCATACTACAGATGCCATCTGACAGATATTCCCAGCCATATAAGAAATCTTCACCTGATCTAGCTTGCTGAATCTCAGTGGCATTTGGGATGTAAAGTTGATTATGGAGCCATATAACTTTCCCACCTGCTGAAGTACCAGGAAAACACAACAAAAACTGTTATTTTCCTGACAGTAAGGGCACAGTAAGTCTCATGTACAGAACTGGTATTTTTCACAGGCTGCTTCATCCAAACACTGAAGATACAAACCTAAAGGACTAGGCTCTGGAGGCAGCCTTGGTTTAGACAGCATCCCAGCATGAGCTCAGGCTGCTCTCTGGGAAGCCTCCAAAAAATGGCCTCAGGGCTGTTATCAGCTGTGAATTATTAAAAATACTCTGGATACTTGCCCAGTGGGAAATGCATCAAGCCAACAAATTCACTTCATGTTGAATGATGGTAAGAAAAATACATGTTTTTGTTAGAAACTGTCTTGACAAAATTTTGTGAAAACAGCACCTGTAGCTTCCTGACCAGGGCTGGGGAAATGCCATGGCAGGGTTGGAGAGGGGACAGAGACATAAATTCAGATTTTTTTTTTAGAAACAGGTAATTTTAATTTCTCTTCAGAAAAGAGCAATGAAAATATCCCCCCAAATCACTGCCATAGTTTGGACTATTTTCCACTGAAACTTAGTATATTATTTAAATAAGAAATGTAACAAAAATATATGACATTGATGCTCAGAATTTTGTGCTGATATTGTACCAGCAACTACCCAGAAACATTAGCAATTGCCACTTTATTCTGCATTCTAAAATAAATGCATTCTACAACAGTAAAAACTTGAATTAATTTTGGTACTGACAGTATGTACGTATGTTCTTTACAGCAATTAAAGATTAGTTTTCATTATTCACCAGCATGTTTACCTTCTGTCATGCAATTCAGAAATTAAAGACCATACCAGTTCTACAGACAACACCTCTTCTAAGTATCCCTTATAAGACTGTACAGCATACAGTTTCAGCACACTATTAGCAAGAAGATAAATTTTGAAACAATAAACTGAATTCTTAAAAAATTACACAATTTTTTACTAAAGTTTCCTGTGAGTTATAGCTCAGCTGAAATCAGACTAATTTACTAGAGAAGCAAGAGAAAATGTCTAAGAAAAAGGTATTTTGTATTAAGAAGATTAAATGGAGTCTGTAGGGAAGGATCAGATTAGATGTTAGGAAGAAATTTTTTACTCAGAGGGTGGTAAAACTGGAACAGGTTGCCCAGAGAAGTTGTGGATGCCTGGAAGTGTTCAAGGTCAGGCTGAAAGGGGCCTTCAGCAACCTGATCTAGTGATCAGCGTCACTGCCCATGGCTGGGGGGGCTGGAAATAGATGATCTTCAAGATCCTATCGAACCCAAACCATTCTGATTCTGTGATTTTATGACATAACTGTTCCATATTATGTTAGGAGCAGAATTTTTTCCCCTTTAAATCAAGTTACAGCAATTGAACTTAGCTCTATTAATATAATAACCAAAGATTACACAGTTAAAAGGATCGTTAATATAAAAAGCAAATAAATAAACAACAAACAAAATGACAGTTCTTGAGTGGTTATACCCAGACATTAGCACAACAGTGATTTGAACAGGAGATTGAACTTGAATAGACCAGAAATTCCTTTTCTTTCCATATCAGCAATAAATAAAGCAAAAAATTAACAGCCTTCAAAACAACATTTGTCCTTTAGTTTTAATCAAAACCACAGGCAGCAAAGACTTCACAGTGAGACAATTCAGCACTGTAGCAACACTGTGCTGGGGTCAAGGTAGCACTTTAGAAAGATGCAAGGCAAAGCTGAGGTGGGCAAACCCACGGGCTGCACGTGGGTACTGCCAAACCTGGACACCTAAACCCACCCCAGCGGTGCAAGGCAGCCAAGACCGCACTGGTGAGTTCCTGGCTGGCCACATGTGCAGCCTGTGCAGGTCTTCTCAGCTGCTCCCCAGAAGGACCTGGGGAAGGTTTGCCATGATGATATGGGTTGAACTGAAAAAGTTCAGTTTAAAAGTAGACATCCATTTCATGACCCTGTGAAAAACATGTGGAAGAAAAAAGTCCAAAGAGCAGCTGCCCACTTCCCCCATGTTGATCTCCACCTTGGTTCCCCCAAGGCATGCATCTCAAGCACACCTGATTGAGTTTCCCAGAATATATTACTCATTCCTTCTCACTCCTGGTCTTGGAGGTCACAGCCCTCCTTGACTCTCTTGAGACTCTTCCAAAGCCCTAAATAAAGTTTGATGGACAATCCTTTCGCAGTAATACTCTTCAGAAAGGTGGGAAAGGGCACAGGGAAGGAGACTGAGGTGTGGGAACACATTCAGGACAGAACTAGGGAGAATATACATTCATTAGAGAAGCAGGTCAGCTCCTTGTAGCTGCTACCTACTAGAGAGGCTGTGGAGAGACTGAGCTTCTGCCACAGCAGCTCACTAATGAGAATGTCTACGGCACATAGTAGGCAAAACCACGTCCTGATGTCCCTCCTGCATTTATGAAGTCCCTCCAGCACTGGCAGAATGGGTGGCAGTGCTGTGCTTCCAGTCCCCATGACACATGCTAGGAGACACTAGCAGAAGCCAGGAGCTGCTCACGTGCCTGATCTCCCAGGATGGTGCTGGCAAGCCTGACCTGTCAGGCTCAGTGCCCCAGCAGAAGAGGCAATCATTCAGTCTGCGACGACATCGGGTGCAGAAGCAGCGGCAATATGTGACTTAAAAGACCACAACAGGCTAAAAATAACCCCATTAAACAAATATGATTTAACCACAGCAGCCAGAAAATGTTCCCTGCAGTGCTAACCTTGCCTGTTCATACAAACTTATTTAGTGCATTTTCTTCTGGCAAGCAAAATCCATTATTACAAGCTTGCCTGTGGTCTGCAGTAATCTAGAGAGTGAAGCTGCAGCCTACTGCTTCCTCTTTCAGGATGCACCACCAGCACAGGGCAAAGGTCTTCAGGAAGTTTTGCAGGACCATTTTCTGGGGATTGTTTTCTTTGTGGGTGGGTTTTTGGGGGGTTGTTTGGGTTTTTGGGGTTTTTTTGCGGGGGGGGTCTTTTAATATTAACTGAAACAAGGAGGATAGCACTCATTCCTCCTATAAAATTATTAGTTAGGAGCTCACCTAGGAGATCTATGTAAAATATAACTCACTGCTATGCAAGGGGTCCTGTCAAGATAGCAAATGTCCCAGATGCTATAGACGAGTCTCTTGCCCACAATATAGAAAATTTGGTATTTGGATACAATATGCACCTCTTACTGATCCCCAGCTGGCTACCCAGCCAAATATATCATGTGACACACCTGGGCAAATGACCAGCTACAAGAGTTGCATATGGGATTTGAGGCTGGGCCTCAACAATGATATGGAAACTTTGTACTCTAAGATGTCATCAGACTGTTTCTGGAAACAAGCCAGGAAAACATTTTCCATGATGATATGGGGTTGAATTGAAAAAGTTCAGTTTAAAAGTAGATATCCGTTTCATTACCCTGTGAAAAATGTGTGGCAGAAAAAAATTCCTAGAAGCAGAATACCCTGATAATTAAAATAAAGAACAAAAATGAAGTATTTTGACTTAAGCTTTTCAAACCTTTGATCTACCCAACTTTTCATAATTTCATGTGCAGAAGCCAATGGCTGTACTTGGTGCCTACAGGACAAGATGTACCCCACGCAGAGAAAAAATACTACTGAATGAAGAGGACACTTCAAGCCAGTTGGAATATATCACTGAGAAGAAAAAAGAAAGCGGATTTCTCCAATGCTGTTGCACATAGCTGTGGCCAGAAATGACCTTCCAGAGAAGCTTCCAATGGATTTTAAATCATTATTGAGTAGGCTTATATAAGGAAAAAATGCAGAAAATTTTCCTAATAGCTGGAAAATATAAGGCTTAAATAAATGTATTTAAAAATTATTAATTAGAGCACCACAATTCCTTTTTGTAGCTTCAATTAAGCTGTGCCAGAGGCAACAAAGTAATCTGCAATCTGCTACTGCACAGGGTACGAAAGTACCAGTGATCTCCAAATACAGGAACAAACAGTAACTAAATGAAATTTTCCCTTTTTCAGAGGAAAAAAAAAAAGTGAAGGGAAAAACCCCATAATGTAAGAGTTGGCAGCTTCTCATTGTGTAATAAAACATACCTGTTTTCATCTATTTTTACAAAATCTGATTTTCCATGGAAAAAAAGTATGCACTTTATAAGTATTCTGCAATTGCACCTGGTCTATTCATTTGTCAGTATCTAGACATGTTTCTGTTTAAATCATCATGTTTCTTCCTTTTCACTGCAATGCAGTTCCTTGCAACAAACCTAACAAATAAAGCAAGGCTGGTTACTGGTTCAGAAATTTGAATATTGATTATCTTTTGGTCCCATATATCTGGCTACAGTTTTTACTTCGGGAAACCAAAAAATCCAAATCCTGAATCAACTACAAAGTTTTTGCCAACACTTACTAAAATCTAAAAAATGCTACAAGTTTGCCAAGAAGAGCAGAAGCATGTTCTGCCCCCCACCCTATACAGCTGCTGGCACATCTGGGAGCCCCATT
The DNA here is from genome assembly GCA_910950805.1 of Acrocephalus scirpaceus scirpaceus. Taxonomy (NCBI): domain Eukaryota; kingdom Metazoa; phylum Chordata; class Aves; order Passeriformes; family Sylviidae; genus Acrocephalus; species Acrocephalus scirpaceus. The sequence continues at coordinate 129,467,702 of OU383773.1, forward strand.
GCTGAAGCAGAGAGGGCACACATCATCACTATACTAAGAAAAGGAAACGTTCAGCCCACCACCTTGGAGCTGAGCCCTACTCAACCATTTCCTGAGGAATGAGAGGCTAGAAGGCAGCTCCAGCTGGGAAAGAACACACATGATCCCAGCCAACATCTCCTTCCTCCTTATGTCATTTTTCCAAAGACAGTTGCAAAGACGAATCCCTCCTGTGCAGACCTGAGTGTTTTGGCAGTCCCTGCACACTCACAACCACAACCCCTTCAACTGCCCTATCCAAGAGTACAGTAGAAAAAGAAGGATCTCAAAATTTGTGAAAAAGTGAGTGCTGAGGGTACAGCTATTCCTAGGGTCTGAGGGCAGATGCTTTTAAACCCGGGTAGTCCTACAACATCAAAAATACTTGCTGTGCCAATCTAGGCACTGATCTTGGACAAGCCTTTTGGACAACAGGGAGCTCTGGCCACTGGAATAGTATCTACGCTCCTTGTATCGTGTTACAAAAGAGATACTGAGCAAGCGATCATCTTTTTTTGCTCCTGCAAATCATACTTCCCAACACAAGAGATACTGATGAGATATAGTGTAATGTTCACCAGAGGCTGGGATGCTGGGGTTTGGGTCCTCCTTCTGACTCTGGGTTACATCCCTGCAGGAACAAACCAAGTTCTCTCACTGCAGCCCACACCATCACATCTGAACTGTCAGACAAAACCTGTATCTACCCCAGGGTTTTTCTCACTCATAACTGCTTACTAATACACAATTTGAGTTGTCATAAATGCATAAGTGTATTGCCTAATCAAATGTAGCAAAGATAAAGCAATATAATAGCTAGATCTGAGACACAAAAAAATCTACTAGGCACACTTCTACTAAAATCTTTTCCCTGAAAAGTCTAACTAGATACAGTGGAAATTTGGTCTAACATTGATATGGGTCAGGAAAAAAAATCCAGTGTTAGGATACAACTGCAATCTCAGATGTATGCACTACTCTGACACCAAGTAACAAATAGAGGCACTGATTACAAAAGTGCCTTTATTGCACTTTTGCTACACAATGAAGCATTTGTACAGAAAGTGACATTTTTCCTATTATGAAAAAAAAGCTTTTTACAGAGCTTGCCTAAATAAGCTGAAGCTTATTTCTTTTTTTTTTTTCCTCTCCTCTTACAATGATTTAAAAGCACTTGGTAGGGCACTAGTAGGTGCACTGGATGGTCTCTCATATTACAGTGGTGTATACCAGCCGCCTCTTCCAATAACAACAAAATTCAATTATGAGGATTTCCTCTCTGGTAAATTGCTACCAAAAACTCTTGGCACCAGCAAGAGAATTAGCCCCTAAATGTTTGTATGATATCTCTGTCAGACACAAGATGAAAAAGAGTACTACAATACCCCAGAATCTGGGAATACATTTTGCTTCCCTTAGACAGAAAGGCAGTCAGTGCAGAATCTGTGAGCCTTACCAGTGTCACATCTCTTTTCTTCCTCGAGTTTTTAACTCAGGTTTTTAAATTACAGGTGCCAGTCATGTATTACTCAGATTCAGCTGTGTATTTTCTCTCTTCCAACTTAGTGAGAAACTAGCATTTAAGTGACTCTTTGTAATACCAACAAGCTATAACTTCACCATCCTGTGGCAGGGGTTTATGATTTCTTACAAAGATAAATAAACCAACTCCATCCAAGGTGTTTCAGTGTTAATAGTGGTCACCCTTCATTATTTTGCAAGTAGATAGAAAGAGCCATGTTTTTTGATGGAAAATTTACAGAAGATTTACCAGAAAGTTAACAGAAATGTCTATTAAATTCAGATCCTGCATGCTCTAATATGAAGAGACATTAACTGCTGCAAATATATATATATGAAACTCATGACATACAAGCCAAGAGTGGCAAACAAAGTAGTAGTGTCCTTTGGTGGAGTCTCATTGTCACTGGGGAAATTCTCATCCTACAGACACACAACACAGTGTAACTATACTCAGTCACCACTGGGCATAAAATGAAATGTCATTTATATTACATGCAACTCTAGCAAAATATATGTCAAATTTCACCATTTCCCAAAGTTTCTTACTACTAATGCCAGAGAAAAAGACAAATAGTCCATATACATTCTGTATGTATATGAATACAGTTAGACATACATACACAGAATAAGTTAAACCTTTTTTCTTCAAACTAGTTATACTAATTACTGAAGCAAGCTGTAGGATATCAGTGTACTGCAAGCATTGTTCAACAAGTTAAGGAAAAGTTACGTTTTCAATTTCCAAGAGGAAGGGTGGTGACCTATAAAGTTGTAAAGGAAACCACTCACAGGATTATTTCAATACCCTTGCTAAAAACAGCCCCCTGGAATTATAAGAGTCTCTTCCTCATCCTGCTCAGAACAATTGGGAAATTATAGATCATTTAAAGTATGTTATCTTAATATACTAAAAAATAAAATTAATGCAAACAAACAAACAACCCAGTTCTCACTCATGGAATTTCTCTGTTCATTCCTCTGATTTCTCTGGTACTTGCATCTGGATTTAGCTACTGGAAAGGGTGCCCAGAACATATAACAGGTATACTTAAAATGTGTTGCAGATACTGAATGGTCATTCCCTCCTGAAGACTTTGAGGACACTTTTAAATTTATCCTAAAGTCATTGGGGACAGGCTTAACTTAAGGCAAAACAAACACTGATTGCTAGAAGCTTTGTGTGAACAGTATCAGACTGGATTTGACATAAATAGTGATTTTTCCTTTTTTTCCAATATGATCAGAGCAAATCTAAAATAAGTGCTACATAAGTATTTTTTTAAAATGCAGGACAATGAAAAAAGCAGGTTTATATTGCCTACTGTGATTTATTCTACAATATATTCATCTCAGGGCTTTACGTGATAAATGTAGCATCACATTCCCTCTTAGCCCATGATGTAATTATCTGCACTGAACCCAGCAAGGTAGAGCATTTCAGTAGGCATGGCAGGCATAAAAACAAGGGAGGGAAAAATTTTATAAAAAAAAGCATTGTGTCACACAGCAGAGCAGCAAACACGGCACTAGCAGACACTAACATAGCTACTTCCCCTGTCTTCAATGAATACACAGCCACAAATAGATGAGATACAAAACAATATGTGCCTTAACCTATCCATGACAAAGAAGCGGGACTTAAAATCTACCAGATCACCACCTTCACAAGGTGAAGACCTTCTGGCCTTGTCCTCTGTGTTTTAGGACACTAGGTTTTTTTTTTTTTTAATGCAGTTGTTGTCCCTGGGCATGTAATTAAGAGCAGCGTGCCAGTGAACAAGTTCATCAGGCAGATAGCTGTGCAGATACACAGATATATGAAGGCTCTCTCCAGACAGAATCAGCACAGACAGACAGAATTTGACACAATGGTTTTAGCTACAAAATTCTACACTATTAATCCAGGTGAGAGAGGAGGATTCATTTCCAGCTTCTTCTACTAGTTCTTTCTGCATGATCTTATTTCTCCTTTGAAAGCAGTCCAGGAATGTAAAGTAATGAAACTAATTTACCAAGAAAGTGATAGGTCAAGCATCTCTTTCCCTTCTTTTTGGGTTTCTTTTTTATAACATAGAAGATGCACCCCCGTTCTCCCAAAGCTCAATGATAACAGTGATAAAAACCTGATTAATTACATTGGGTTTGGGATATTTTAACACTGGAAGTGGGAAAGTTAATGCCTAAAAAAACCAAACCTGAGGTAAATATCACATGACTCAGAATTAACTCAACTATCTTTTGTTCACAGTGAACTGGAGAAGAGGTGAAATTTGGGGGAAAAAAAAAGTTTATCCAGGGAAATGTAAGATTCTGAAAGCAATTTTTTAAAGTGTCCACAAAAGATAGGACAGCATAGGTCCAAACTCAAGTAAAAAAAAGTCGGTATCTGGCAATCCAGAGCATAAACTACATAAAAAAAAACTACAGCAAGGCACTGCCCAACCAGCTAGAATTCGGAAACTTGCCTACAGGTCAATCTGAGGTAAGTCCTTACATTCCCTTCTTCTGAACCCATTGTTCTTATGTGGTGGCCTGCTGTTCGGCCCTTGCAGCAGGTATGAACTCCAGCACTTATCTCAGCGGTTCATAGGTTAAGAATGGATGTCTCTTTCCCACCGCTGCCCATCCCCGCAGCGGGCACCACACCAGGGCTCCCTACAGCCGACCCGGCTGATTCTCTGGCTTTGGCAAGTACCCTAAACAGTACCACGGGCATCTACAGGTAACACTGACCTCACTGACGAGAATACACAACGCTCGCCATCACTACAGTTACTTGCAGGTTGACATTTGGGATTCAATTTATACGCTACGTTACCATAAGCTCCCCGTTTCCTCGTGATTTATGATTTCGTTTTGCAGGAGGCTCCCATGCTGTGTCCATGGGGCGCCTCCAGGACGGGCGCGGTGCCCGGCGGGCCCTGCTCTGCTCTGCGGGACCGAGTCCCCGCTCCGCCCAGGGCAGCACACGCCGGGCCGGGCTCTGCCACCCGGCGGGACACAGGCAGGGAACACGCGGTTCCGTTTCTGGCCTTGGCAGAGGGAAGTTAACTTATTTAAGCACACCCCGGGCCGTTCCGTCGGCTCGCTGCCCTTGCCCCGGTTCGCTCCCCGCACAGGACGGTGCGGCCGGGTGTCCCACGGTCCCACGGCTCCCCGGCCCCCCTCGGTACCTTCCGGAGGGCGTCCCGCAAGTCGCGGTGCCGCGGGGTGTCGCCGGCGTCCCGCGGCCCCGAGCTGCGGCCGCGCAGCGCCGAGCCCAGACGCGCCCAGCGCCCGCCGCCCCGCAGCGCCACGGCCGCCGCCGGTGCCGCCGCCGGGCAAAGGCCGGGGCGGCCGTGCCCCGAGAGCCGGCCCGGGGCGCCCCGGCAGCCCCCGCCCCGCCCCGCCCCTCCTCCCGCAGCAAGTCAGGCAGCTCTCGGGTTACGGGCAGATTTTCTTTAATGCCAACGAACAGCCATGAAGCGACCGACAAGCGGGTGGCGAGCGGGCCCCGCGCAGCGACAGGGGCCGGCCACGCCGGGGAGCGGGGCACAGCCGGCCCTGCCCGGGAGCCGGCAGCTTTCGCGCGGGTTTCTGTATTTTTGTAAGGAGAAACAGAAAAAGAAATCCGCTCCTGCGCTCGTTCGACACGAACCGGCGGCGCTGGGGACACGCTAATGACTCCGTAGGGGTACGGGAGGAATGTCTGCTCCGGGGGCAGGCGCGGCGTCCCTTCTCCTAAGCGATGACACAGCCTCCCTTCTCCTTGAAGGGGTTCTTGTCCTCGGGAACCCCCTTCACCAGCGGGTCCTCTCCCGACCTCTCCTCGATGTAGTTCTTGATCTCTTCGGAACACTTGGACACCTCGAGGAAAAGGACAGGAAAGTGGCTGCGTTACGGCCGTGAGAAATGTTCATCAGAGGAAGAAACCTGTGAATTTACATTCTCCCTCATTCAGCTTCCCACCAAGCATAAGATAAATGCCCACAGAGCACTAAGCACGTGCAGACTCAGCTTCCTTCCTCTCTTTTCCCAGTCCGATATTGACAGAACATGTGAGTATCTCTGAGAATCTAATGCCAGTCCGAACAGCAGTTGCTGCATAGTTAAACTTGTGTTCATAATTAGCCAATCTAGTTTTATTAAGCTGCAGAACACACTCTCCCTCAGCACCAGCATGACTTATGGTCAATAGTTTCAGGGTCAGGGTCACTTTCAATTCAGTTTCAAAGTCTTTATGGCTTTATGTGTTTTTCACGAATGCAACATTCAGCAATGATTTTTCAGTGGTAATACAAATTCTTACTTTGCAGTTCTGCTGTAGCAATGATGCGAGTCTAAATAGTAAAGACAATTTATTTTCTGGTTAGCTGGGGTTATTTTGAACAATGGTTAATAAAAGAGCCTATTGTGTTATGAGACCATAAGACTTCCCACAGCATTCATACTAAACTAGTACTGATGTAGGTAAGCCTGCATAGGTAAGCCTTCTCTCTATGGAGAAGAAGTGTGTTTAGTTTCTGTTCAGTGACACAGGAGCACATGCAGCGCGTGTGGTAATGGTGTCCGTGGAGTCTGAGAGTGCACAAGTGAACGTCTGGGGCTCCTGAGGTTCCTTGTGCACACACATCTCTTGCTCCCTGTGTCAGCAGAAACTGTCCCTAGATGCTCGAACACCTAACATGCCAGAGGACACACTCCTGCTCTGTCCCCATCTCCTCCCTTCCTACCCACAGGCCCTGCAGTGGTACAGCTGTGCAGAGTCAGCAGCAGGAGCCAGCTGTTGGCCAGGCCACTAGGTGATTAGTATTTCTAATTTAAGGTCCCTTGCCCCCTCTGCTAATATTTTATTTCAAAGGTAAAACTACAACAAGAGAACCAATGAATTTACCTGCTGTATCACAGACAACAAAGCATGGCCTGTGCAAAATTAAGCTTTAAGCCACCAGAAAGAACAGCGGTAATTCCCAATTAAACAGTGCATAAAGTAAGATCTAGCTGCCTTAGAGCAAAGAAGAAACTGGATCTACAAATCCCATTTTATGTGTCTTATTCTTCTGTGCTTTGCAAATATTTTTCATTCAAATTGGAGCACCTAACACCATAGTAAAGTTGCACACCAAAGTATACGAAGGACCACAGTTTGTTTTACTTCAGTCAGCACTGCCAGGATCACTTTTACTTATAAGAAAAAAAAGCCTGCTTAAATACACATTTAGAAATTTTTACTCATTCCAAAGGACACTTCCTTTTTATTCTGTAAAGCTGTTAGTGGGGGGGGTCAAGAAAATTTTGGCTGACGTTTTTATTTTGGTACCAACAGTGATGTGGTTTCTGCATTTCTCTGTCCTGGTAACACCCATACAGGTACCAGGGGACTGTGGCAACTACAACACAGATTTCATTCTCACAGTGAAATTTCTGTTACAATGCACTGGTGAAATTGAGTATGCTGTCTGTGCTTTACTACAGGAAAATTGAAAAATATCCATTTTCCTAAAGTGATCAGGATTTTGGTTTATTCCAAAAATGTAGACAAGATTTATAATTATTATTATTTCAAAAACTTTACATCCTGCAGAGTGCATTTCAGTTGTCTAAGAACCCTCTGAGAGATGATATAGGTATCTGCACTAGTTGGATGTCAAGTCCTCAATACTGCTGAAGCTTTAGTGTAATATCTACAATCACTGATACCTAACTCACAGATAAAACATAACTCCAGCATTATTTTCTGGGCTAAAACCTAGACCTTCAACGTAGTCAATATGACTAATGCTAGTGATTCCCACATATAAATATATTTTTGGTCCTAACTAGAAGCGTTTATTTAGGTGTAATTTGCTTCCGCTGGCAAGCAGAATTTAAAAAAAAAAATACTAGTTTCATCGTGGAGCAACACCAGTTCTGCACATCTTTCGTCTATAGAAAATGTACAATACCATAAACCGTTAAGGGGAAAGTACTTGTGGGAAGGCACGATTAGTGTAAATGTTCAAATGTTCCTACGGAACAAGGCTGGGTGGGTCACGGCTCGGCACGGGCGGTGCTCTGGCTCCTGCCCTCCGCCCGGGCACCGCGCAGCACGGGAAGCGGGGCAGGGGCGCGGGCGGCCGAGACCCAGCTACGGGCCAGGGCAGAGCGTAGTGTCGCGACAGGGCTCCCCCGGCTTCTCAGGGGAGGACCTTCTCTAGCACCAGCACGTCCCAGTGCGTTCTGCCTGCAGAAGAGGGGAACAGCGCGACGTGCTCCTCCCTCGTCTGGCAAGGCTGCCTTGTGCCGGCCTTGGGCGCCGGGGACGCGCGGGGAGGGGAAGTTAAGGGGTGCCAAATCCACCGGGAATAGCCGCGGCGGGCAGGCCCGTGCCAGCCCCTCGGGGCGCTTTATCCCAGGGGTGCTGCGCTCCTTTCCCCGGGCTCCACAGTCACTCCTGGGAAGGACCGGCGCTCCTACGCGGTGTTTGCAGTGCTGTGCCAACAGCGCCGTCCCCGGCCCCTGACCCAAAGTGGTGGCAGGACCCGTCGGTGCAAACCGCGGCCGTCCCAAAACAGCCGGGGCTCCACGGACGAGCGGCTCCCACAGCCCCGCCGCCCCTGCCGCGCCCGGCCCCGCCGCCCGAGCCCCCGCACCGCCGCCCGGGCAGGAACGGGCTGCTCCCCGCTCCACACCCGGTCCCGCCGCCCGCCCGGCAGCTTGGGGCCCCTTCTCCGCGCCCGCTCACCGGCTGCCTTTCCAGCTTCACTTCTTTCCGGAGCTGCTCCACTTCCATTTTCAGTTTGTCCTTCTCGCTCAGGTCCTCGATGTTGATGGCTGGCATCGTCTACACTACCGAAGCAAGCAGGGAATGAGGACAAAAGGTTACGTCTGGGCAGCGAGGGCGCCGGGGCCGGAGCCCCCGGGCGGTGGCGGGGCTGTGGGACGGCCGCCCCCGGCCCGCCCCCGGCTCACTCACACGCTGCCGTCCGGGTTACCCCGCGGCTCGGCGGCGGCCGCTTCCTCCCCGGCGCGCCTGCACCCCTTCCCCGCGCCGCTCCGGCCTTTAAACCTGCACGCTAATCCCCTCTAACCGGATTAGAGCCCGCCGCCCGGCCCGTCCCCACTGCCGGGGCGTTGACACGGGCCCTGCTGCACAGGGAGGTCCGGCCGTCCCAGCAGGAGCCGGGAGCTGAAAGACCCTCCTGTGCTGACCTTCCTGGCCTCACCCTCTACCACTCCAGTGCGGGACAAGGGCTGCGAGGTCGGCTGGGGCTTTTGGCCCAGCGGTGAGATCTTTCTCCCCAGCACCTTCTCCTCATGCACCTCTCGGCCGTAGAATGACTCATGCTCTGTGCCACCAGCATCCTTGGGCTGTGCGCTCTTCTGCCCAGCGGCTAAGGCAGAAGCAGGTGGCGTGCATGGGTACATTCCTCAATACTTGTGCATTACAATTACAGATGAACTGGACTAGAGAGGGGAAGAAGCCACTCCCGTACAAAGTGCCCCAACGGGTGGCCAGCCAGACATATCAATGCCAGACATAGCAACTTTTTGGTAGGTATGTCTGCAAAGCAGAGTTGCAACTCTGCATAAGAGGACTATTGTGCCTGGCTTGCATCAAGGGTCTCTGGACACATGGAGTTATGACAGGTGTTGAGGTGGAGTACTCAACATGAGGGAAGTGATGCATTCAGAAGATGCAAGAAGGAGTTAGGAAATTCTCCTGTAGTTGCACATAGTTCTGAGAGCTAGGTCCCAAAGAGGGTTCTATGCTTTTAGGAACAGAGTGGTCCCTCCATGCATGTTTGTACAGCATCTAGCATCTCTCATCCTAGCAGCTGCTTTCCTACAATAGCTTTCACTCCTCCTGTTACCTGCCACTTCAAAGATCCTTATAAGCAGTTAGCCCTCCCTCTTTCCTCCTGTTTTTTTTTCCCCATTAAACACACTCCTTCCTCCTCCTCTCCCTACTCAATAGATGTAAGCAGCTGTCAGCAGCATGTAAGATTTACATCTTCTCCAGCACTGCTCCTATAATCTTGGGTTTTGTATTCATTTTACTTTAGCCAGATCACTAAAAACCGTTTCTCTTCTTCTCCCTTTGGCTACTATCTCCTACTCCCCAGCTGTTCGCATGTATTTTCTACATGTGACATTTCTACATCTGACAGCTGCATTCCCAAACCCCACCAGCTTCTGGTCCTGGGCCATTCAAAACAGGTGGCAGGAGCTGGCTGGCCAGTGTCTCAGAGGAGCCTGGGCTGTTGGTGGGAGCAGAAACATTGTGGTGTGGAGAGGCAGAGAGCATGTGATGTGGTGGAGGAATGTGTAGGGTGCAGGAGTGAGCTGAATGTGGGCTCTGGCACACCACTGACACTGTTAGGGTGGGAAGAAGTTGGTATCCATAGCTCCAATGGAAAGCTCCATATCCAATGGAAAGCTTGACCTGTCTGCTGATATGCCTAGTTCTGCAGATGGCAGTCAATAATGGACTTTCTATCACTGACTGTGTTAACTTCTATATTTTGGTTACATTGGTGGTTCATATATTTTTACACATATTTACCTGATCTAAGTTAAAGCAAAGGAGAAGCTGAATAGCAGCACTGATGGATAGGTTCCTCTAACTCAGACCTTGATTTCTATGTGTCTGAGCACAGAGGAAATGAAAAATATTGTAAATGGTGTTTGCATCACAGCATTCACTTTGCTGCTATTGCTTAAAGTGGCATTTAAATTTCTTTATTTGCAATTCCAAAAAATGTGATGAAAACAAAAGGACATCAGTCTAGGACAACATATTAAAGAACATCATATTAAAACCACTTTAGTTTCCCATTATTAGAAAGATGACCTTTTGCTTTCTTTTCTAGAAATAGAAAAAGTATGTGGTGTTTTTTTTGTTTATTGGTTCTTCTGGAGGGACATAAGCTTTAATATAGCTGCTCTGCCTAATAAGCGGAACAAAATCCCTAAAACTGAGGACACACCTTAGTAACAGTTGTAGCTATAAGAATCTAAAGCATGGCAGAGATGTCTCATCGTGATGACTCAAGCTGCACCAGGGTTTATCTTCTTGTCACTAAAGCACCAACTTATCCTTTAGCTTCTGGAGATTCTGAAAAAAGGAACAGTTCTGAAAAAGGAAGGAAAGAGGTGCTATTCAGAAGTCACATAGGTGGGGTAGGGATCAGACTTGTTCCTTTCTTGTCTTTATGAAAAAAAAAAAAAAAAACTATGTCAGGAAATTAGGTGGTAATCCTCCATGATGTAAGTAAAGCAGAGAAGCCGTGGAGAGAAAGTCAGTTCAAATAATCAGGCTGCTCTGAAGTGCCTCCTGTTTATAGCCCGTGTAGACTGTGGCTTCTTTCCTGCAGGGCCCTGAGTTGCAACCCATCGAGGGCAATGCCTGCCTGCAGGACTGCGGCCCAATGTCACTGTAAAGGGAGCAGAGAAGAACAATAGGAGATCAGATTAGTTTGTCGTTATCTATGGAGAACACGCCTAATTTGCAGCCACTCTTATCTCTCTTACTATATTCAATCTGGGGTAAACACTAATTAATGCAATGTGTCTAATAGATTAGAGAGGGAGAGTACTCTGTTTGCTGCTCACCCCCTCCTTCCACAGATCACACCCCATTGCCTGGTGGGGTTAAAATCTACAGATAAACCAGGTCATGATTATTTTCTGAAATCCACCTCTTTGCACTGCCAGAGGTGTTATCCATTCGGCTCCTCGGGTTTCCCCAGAGTCCAAGCCCTCTGACGATGCCTCGATTTTCTCAAGTTCATCAGCGTTTTACAAAACGGAGGTAAAATAATGCAGCGCGTTTGTCTCGGCGGCACTCGTTAAGCAGTCTCTACTCGATCGGGCTGGATTAGGACCTGCAGCAGTGTCAGCGTTTGATTTTCGGCGTCCGTCCGCCCTCTACCCGGAGCTTCCGAATAGGGAGCGGCCTCGGGGGGAACGAGGACGACATGTGGAGAGAGGGGAGGCTTTCGCTAAGTGACCCGTCCCGGATTTCGCCGCGATTTACGGGAAGCGCTCTTTGAGCATCATCCCCTCAAGTGAGTGAGGCGGGAGGTGGACCCCAGCCAGCTCGCCGCAGCCACGGGGCGGAGGCCCCTGGGCTATGGGCGGCGCAGCCCTGCGGGGAGGCAGCCCCGGCGGCGCCCCCCGCCCGGCCCCCGCTGCTCCCCGCGACGGCGGCGGGGTAGGCGGGGGCTGCCCGCGCCCCCGGACTCCCGCATGGCGCAGCCTTCCGCGTCCCGGTGACGGCCGGATCAGCGCCGACCTCCTGCCCCGCTGAATCAGACCTTCCCCTCCCACCACCTGCGCAAGGAGGCGGCCCGGGGAAGGCGCCTCGGTGCATATAAAGCGCTGCCGTCGGAGCGGGAAGCGCCGCTCGCCCCTGGGATCCGGCTTGTCCCCGCCCGCCATGGCCACCAGCCGCCGCCTGCCGCTGCCCGCGCTGCTGCTGCCGCTGGCCTGCGCCGCGCTGGCCCAGCGCCCCCTCACAGGTAGGAGCGGGCCCTCGGTGGGACCCCGCGGGGCCGGGGCCGCGGCCGCCCCGCCGGCGCGGTGGCCTCAGCTCCGGTGGCCGGTATCTCCACAGAGAAGCAGCGCGCCTGCCTGCTGCCCCCCGACGACGGGCCCTGCCGCGCCATGGTGCCGCGCTGGTACTACGACCGATACACGCAGAGCTGCCAGGAGTTCGCCTACGGGGGCTGCTACGGAAACGCCAACAACTTCCTCACCTTCGACGACTGCGAGAAGAGCTGCTGGACCATCAAGAGTGAGTCCAGGGACCGGCAGTGCCCCAGAGGGCCGCGGGGTGGCGGGGGGCTGGAGGGGACACCGGGGAGGCTGCTTGGCTTTGCGGGACGCTTTGCACCCACTCTTTGATATTAGAGTGTTAGAATCATAGAATTGTTTAGGTTGTAAAAGACCTTTAAGATGATCGAGTACAACTGGTGGCTCTCCTGCTTGTTGCGGCTTCTTGCTGATGACAATTTTAGGCAGAAAATGCTGATTGAGTTGACCCAGAGATGAAGTGTGGAATTTATCTATTAGTATTTTAAATGGGATTTAATATTGCACTTACTCGCTAATCAATGCATTGGATTCATCCAATAAAAAGCAGGTGAGACAAACTGGGGCTCGCCTGCAACTGAAGTAATAGCATTTTGCCTACATTTTGCCATGTTGTTCTGTAAGCGAAGCATGAAGGGTTGGCTTTACAGAGGATGAAATTATTTTTTCTGCAGAAGTGCCCAAGTTATGCCGGATGGAGGCTGATGGAGGACCTTGCAGGAGTTATCTAAGAAGATATGCCTTTAACTTGAGCTCGATGAGGTGTGAAGAGTTCATCTATGGTGGCTGTTATGGAAATGGCAACAACTTCAGAGATTTGCAGTCTTGTGTGGACCACTGTCTGCCAGAAAAAAGTAATGGTTGTTCCAAATTTTTAATAAAATAGGTGGTTTGAAAGTGATATGATGATGATACTTCATTTGATATTTTCCTCTGAATACCCATACAGTGGCATTTTTGAAGACTTGTCTAAAGCAGATGTTTATATTGTCCACTTTAATATGTTGTCTTAGCTGTTACTGGAAGAACAAGAATGCTGAGATCTTAAATACACCCACAGCTATACCCAACCAATTTCTTGACTTCTAGAGAGCTATAGTGATGTATCTGAAGGGAAATAATAAGGTTGAAGATCTGTGTTGAGGCAGATGCGTCAGAGATTGTGGCAGTCACTTTCAGGGAAGTGGTAGTGTAATGTAAAGCAGAAGCACCTTTCTAAAATTCAGGCCTGAGAGATGGTGGTAGGTGGCTCAGGTTTTTGGCACTCAACAGCTCAGCTTCTGACAAAAGTGTTTTTTGTCTGATGTGATTCTTCACTGTCTCTCCATTTGAGCTTTAAATAAGAATGGTGGTAATTATGAGCAGGTGACTATAACTAAGTTTTGATGTGAACACCAGATTAGTATCCTAGTTCAAGATAGGCTCTTTGAAGATCTACCAGAAAGTATAAAAGCTGTCACTGCCCTAAGCTTTATTAATGCTTGATGACATTTATTTGTGGCTGATGACAGACTGTCAGCATTTTCTTAGGTGAAAGCTGAATCATTTCTGTTGCACATACAATGAGTTGATGAAGGGTCTGTCGCAGGAAAAAATAAAATTTTTTTAAGGCAAAAACCAAACGTGCTTTGGAGGGAAGTTGTTGTATTTGTAATTTGTGCTGCAAGCGGAATTTGCTGACAAAAATCATAGCAAAATTGTGCCTTTTTTTCTCTATAGAGGTTGTTCCACCAAAATTATATTTATATATATATGGAATAAGATTATGTAAAAGTCTAAGCTGTCATATGTATAGTACCACAAATGGGGAAAGGTGATGAATTTCACTTATGGGATATAATCCTGTTTTCTGGGATGGTCTGTTGCTTTCTAAAATTCACAGTTCATAGGAATAAGATGTAGAAAGTCTCTGAAGTCATCAGTAATAGGGTCAATGCAAGGGGAAGAAGAGCTGTATAGGCACAAAACTTATTGCAGGGTCAATTTTAAGAAGCCACATACAGAGATTACATTTATGTAATTTTTTTTTGCTCTTTCTTTTTTTCCCTTTGTCCTTTTGTTGCCCAAGCTGGCCCCTTGCTATGCTATAGCCCAAAGGATGAAGGATTGTGTTCCTCTTCTGTGCCTCGCTATTACTATGACAGCAAGACTAAATCATGCAAAGAGTTCAGATATACTGGCTGTGGTGGAAATGCCAACAACTTCGTCACTGAAATGGATTGCTACAATGTCTGTAGAAAAGGTAAGGGTTTTTTGGTTTGGGTTTTTTTTGGTTTTTGTTTGGTGTTTGGTTTTTTGGGGTTTTCTTGTATTTTGTCAGTCACAAGCAGTTAAAGCAATCCACATACCAGCAACAAGTGTTCATACTGTTCTTTTACTCACCTTGGCTGGCTACAGAGGTATTCTTTTTGCCCCATTTTGGACTCTTACATTTTCAAGAGCAGGGAAAATTGAAATGTAACGCGAAATCCTTCTGGCAAAATCACTGTGATGTGATGTTGGTTACACCATATTCGAATGAAGTATAGAGAAGGGCACACAAAAAGATTAAACCTACTTTCTAGAGCCCACAAGGAATCAGTCTTTAAATTGTTCTCCCCAACCACTAATTAAGATATCCTTTTACTCTGGATAGTTTTAAACAGGATTAAAGTCAGTTGTGAAATCACTTTACTTTTTTCCTTTGCATTTTCATAAGTTACCATCCTACCTTAATTCCCTGTTGCCTACTCACATTTCCGATTCCCATTACTAAAGATTTCTGCCTCATCAGTTGTGCTGAGTCAGCTGTTTCTCTGGCTGTGGGGGGAAAGCTTGGAATGACAATTGATTTTTCCTAATGCTTTTATTCAAACCAGCTACTGGCTGTGCTTGTAGATCAAAACAGTTGTGCTTTTATTTACAGTCATATTGCAAGTTTTAGTACTCTAATCATTTGATATGAAAAATAAATGAGAGAGACAGAGAAAAGCATAATTGTATGTTGTTGCCCAGAACACTTAGGAAGCAGGCATAGCACAGTATTTTAAAAATTGATACTAATGGAAAAATATTTAAGGCTGTATCAAGCATGTACATTGTCTTTGGGAAAAAGAAAAAACTAAAAATAGCTCTCTTTTAAACATGCGCATTTTATATGCGCAAGGTTCAAGTACTTCAGTATTGAAGTTGTCAGAAGCCTTATGTTGGGAGATGATCCTTCAGTTCTGGGCTGGAAATCCAGAGCTGGGGCAAGAGGCAAGGATTGTACCCTAAGCACAGTCCTCAGAAATAAAAATAATGCCTGCCAGTTAGTAATGACAGTAATATGTCTGTGGATGACAAATCTGAGTGTGTCTCTGCCATTGTATTATGAGAGAGTCTCTAATAGTATGTCAAGTTTGTCTGAGATGCTTTTGATTATCTAATTCGCATCCATTGCTACCTCTGAAGTGGTAGGGCCAGACTCCGGTGTGGAGTGTGCAGGAAGAGGAGGAAGGAAACTGCTTCTTCAGCATCTCACCTCCACACTGCCCCTGCCCACACCCAGCCAGAGGGGTTCACCTGGGGGGTTCTCTCTTCCTCAACCTGTTGTTGTTGTGGAAGAAAGGGGTAAGGAGATGCTGTCTGTCTTGTAACCAGAGCACTAGATAGCCACATGTAAAGCTTTTTCATCAACTTGTGGATTTCACAATTCAGTAAGGCTTTGTACGGCCAAAGACCAAAGTTAAGGGCATAATTAGTGCTAATTAATGTTGTGCTATGCATATTCATTTCTATAGCTTGGGAGTGCAAGCAACATTAGGCAAAGAATTCAGGCAACTTAAGCCACTCCTCCTCTCCTGCTTCCATTATTTCCTCCTCAGCATCTTTCCTGTTGCCTTTCAAAGTCTCAAGTTGAATTCAGTTGACCTTCCCTGTGCAAATATACAACTGTTTGTTAAACTGATCTGTAGTGTTTTGAGTAAAAAGGTTTGTGATTAATTTGATTTTTAAAAGTTTATATTGGAAAATAAAGCAAATGCATTGGGGAGACAAAAGAATTGGGAACTGGCCACAGTGTCTCTGCATGCTGGTAAACAGGTAGCATAAAGACAAAGATTTTCTGTCAAGATTGCAGAGTTCTTGTTTTCTAAATTGCTCTCACACAATTCATGCAGCCTTTGAAAGCACATCTGGAGTTAAATCTGACAGTCTTAGGCCACTCTGCAGCTTCTGTGAGTTTTGTGCAGGAACTCAAATAATTTTCTTTTCATCTCCCACAATCACTGGCTATATTTTAACCATTGCCCCACTGTTCAGAGAAAAGTAAGAATAGGTTGGGGTTTTTTTGTTTGTGTGTGGGGTTTTTTTTTGTTTGGTTTTTTTTTAATACAGGGCAATAGAGTTCCATTCTGCTGTCACTGCAGGACAGCTAGATAAGGCTTTGATGCCTGCTCAGGAAAAGAGCAGCAAAGTAGGATTCCAGTGCCAAAGGGGAACACACTGGAGATCTTACAGTGTGAGAATAAGGAATGCTACATGTTTCTGGTATGTTTGTTATTATTGGACAACTGCTTGAACAGCATAACATGAAAAAAACCCAAACAATAACAAGTAGTAACAGTTTAACAGTCATTCAGTTTCCCTAACTGCTTCCTTTGTTTTCTTAGCAGGAAATCAGAAACTGAGAATCAACAAGCCAACAAATGTATCCCACAGAAAAATAGTGAGAAAACTGATTAAAAAATCTCAGATGTATAACCCGAAGTCTTAAAGCTGATGTGCACTTGGATGTTTGAAACACTTCTTGTTGATTCCACTTTGTTTTGTAAGATATTTTTTACAAAGTTTTATACTGACATAGTTCTGTCTTTCAGAGCTACTTTTTATGCAATTTACTTTTTTATAAGGAACTGCATTTAATAGAAGAATGAACCTAAGTTTGGTTCTACTGCTCTGTAGTCTCTGCAGTAATGTTTTGGAAAGACTTGTTTATATTTCCATGTTTTTATGGGGGGAATGTTACTACTGTCTTGGGAGAATATTTCAGCTGTTGGAAATCAAAATTTGAAAAATCAATTGTCTGTTATTATAACTAAGGAGAGTCCAACACTGAAAATCTACCATGGATTTTTAATTTTTTTTTTTTTGCATCCTCTGCTTGCTAAAGAAAAGGAGCTTTTCACAAGTGTGTTCAGAGGTTTATTGCCCTGCCATTTACATGCTTTGGTCCTATCATTTAAGTAGATTGTCGTTTACAGTTAATCTTCATAGCAAAAGCTTTCAGAAGCCTTCATAACTGTAAAAGATGTATAAATTTAAATGCAACTCATCCCACAGGAGAGAATTTGGAATAGGGATGCCTTGATAAACACTCTGACAAAGGCAATGACTAAGCCAGTTGAGTATTAAAATAAAAATGTAGCCATTTCTTTTTCATGATATTTGAAATTTTTGCTGTGTTACTCCAGATCTTCATATGGCATTAATCAGGATAGTTTTACTGATTTTAATGGAGCTATGCTGATTACATCTGCAGAGGATCTTGATATTTGTGATAATGCAGTAGCTGTTGAAGCAGAGCAGCAAAGTTTCTGCAAATTTCATCTACAAAAGAGTAATCCCTCTTTTGAGGCACTTTTATATTTCTTATAGTAGTTTATGCCTATGGTGATACTTTTGCACATTCTTTTGTATTTTGTATTTTAATCATGTCTGAATTTCAGTCAATTTCGTGTACAATATTTTCTAAATATAAATTCATAAGTAATGTTAATAAAATGGTTTTTGTGGGGAAAAAAAGCTTGTTCTCTCATTATCCTGAATGAGTTGTATAGACCAATATGTATAATGGAACCTATAATTTGTCATTTATGACTCTAACAGAGTTTAGTTGTCTCTTCAATCATTTCCTTACACTGAGGTCTTTAGTTGAAGAAAGCCAATAAATTGCCTTGATGTTATTCATCCCCAGCAGTTGTTGTTAAGCTGGCTCTCTTGAAAGAGCTGCTCTCAGAGGGGTGCTTAGTTTAGCTTATTGTCTGCTGCTGGGTCTCCTGTTTGATGTTGCACTATCTAAATAGCTTTTGTGTGGGTAACAAGCTATTTGTTTGAAAGGACATTGGCTTTAAGTTAGAATAATTCAGGTGTGTGCTTTAAACCTATTTTGGAGAGGGAACATGATGGGAAAACAAGTCAAGATCTGGTTTTCTTACTGATGTTTCTCTCACTGCCAGATTTTTGATTAAAGCAGTTGTCTGTGCTTGCCATTGTCTTTCTATCACTTCATTTCTGGTTCTTGGTCTCAAAACCCGTTTTTATTTTAATCATCTCTTGCTTAGTGCAGATGAATGAGGACAGTGTGGCAGACAATTGCAGGTAACTAGTGACACAGTTTTGAGGGCCTTTCCCATGCCAAACCTCTTGGTAACCAGCCTTCAAACAGAAAGGGGCCAGTATAAACTCCCTGGGGGAGCTGGGCATGATCCAGTGCATGTTGTCAATATCCCTTCCTGTTGGTTGTGAATTTTGGCTAGGCTGTTTAGAGCCACAACCCAGAGTGTCCTCTGAATATTTTTTCATACCTAACACATTTAGGTCTGCATTCGTTTCATGTTCTAACCATGGCTTATAAAAACATAAGGCTGTTTAGGAAGTCAAAGTTCAATTTAAACACAGTTTATAACGGTAAAGGATGGCTGTCTTTTAACAACAACACCATGGGGTATATAATATATATAATCTTTGGGATCATGTTTGAGAAATTACTCCTTGTCTCTCTGTGTCTTTGATTTTCATAGGAATATCTTTGGATGGGATACAAAGGTGGACCTTGGATTTAAAGGGAGTCCCAAATCTGAGAGCAGCTCCACTATAGTTTTTGATCTCAGATTTGGGTGCCTTCTTATACATCATAACATGCCCTGAGTAATGCAATACCCTGCTCATGTCTTGTAAGGGATCTAAGAATTTGGCACTCTTTTGCTTGTGCCAACTCAGGTGCTCAGAAAGAGCTGTCTTGACAGAGCAGGGTCACTGTAGCACTCTGTGTAATGCAGCTGCTCCACAGGCGCTTTCTTTTCTTGCATAAAAATATAATTTAAAGTCTAAGGGCTTGCTGCTTAAGTATTCAGTGAAATATCACAGGCTTGAGTTTTAATCCCTTATTTATCTACCTGGTATCATAGAGAAATTTAATGTAAATCAGTATTTTCACAGGGTGTCCTAGTGAGCTGTAGAGTGTTCTGGAGGAGGTGAGGCAGGGAAAGGAAGTGCTCATGGAAGTTTTTTTCAGACCCTTATTGAAGCTATTACATAAATTGTACCATATTTCCAGGTAAATGCCTTCATTTTTTTTTAAGCCATCACTGGGCTGCTCTTCTTTGTGGTTTTAGGTTACTCTAATATCCCTTCAGACTACTGTGACTTTGACTAATCTAAACACTTGTCATCTAAAGCCTTTTATATGATTCATTACTTACTTCCTTTTTCAGTTTGCTGATGAAACAGCACTGGCTCGAGGTTGGGCCAACTGTGAGTGTTTTGCCATGTTGAAAATAAATGCAGCCCATACCATCCTGCAAATTAACTTTTATTATAGTAGCCAGTGTCCAGCATCTGGTATTGTGTGTCACAGTGCAAATTTCTACTGCAGAGGAGGGAAGCAGTGATTATAATCAGTTGGGTTTGCATAGGCAAGCTGCCACTGAAACTCCTGACTAGTGATTTGCACAGGACAGTCATACCTGCCACTGAAGAGTAGTTGCTGGAATAAGCAGATTTGAATAAACTGCGTTGCAACATCCCTGCTCTTTAACTATTGTTGTGACCCATAATTCCAGATAATTTCTTAGTGATATCTTGCAAAGAACTGTATAAAAATTATAAAAATGAAAATCTGCACTGATTCTTCATCATTCTTCATCATTGGTCTGTGACAGTACTCAAGGATTTGCTTTGCAAATTATTTCCAGAGTAGATTGGTTCATCTTTGTATTTTAATGGAACTTTAAATGTCAAAATGAGAAAAGAAAAAAATCCATGTGGAAGCACACAATATTTTTATTGATAAGCTACATGATGGCAAGCAGTATTTCACCACACATCATTTCAACGATTTGCTCCAATAAAGGGCTTTCTCACAATTCCATACTTCAGTAGCAAACTGACAATGAGTTCAGCTTTTATGCCTGGAGTCAGATTTCTGATTACCGGAAGCATTCCTGTTTCTCTGTCACTTCTCAACAGCTGAGGAGGTAGAAAACATGGAACTTTTTTGTAGAAAGAAGCATTTTTTAGAAACAATGGGCCATGTTAAAAAAAGAAACAAACAACCAAACTAAAAAATCCCTAAGCTTGTGTCTCAGATCAGAGGTGAGAGATTTTATCCTGAAGCATGCACTCAATGATATGGCTGAGGGCAGCTGTTTTGACCCAGACAGGGACAAAAATTCTGTTCTACTAGAGAAACACGGTCCAGCTATGACTGTGTGAATCTGGAAGAACCACACTGTGGATGTGCCAGAATTCATATGCATTTACATCAGTTTTATGGAAAGTAAAATCTGCCTCATTATCTTTCTAGTAAGAAAGACTACCACTGGCAATAATAAGCACCAAAATACATGTTTCTGTTGAAGTAAGCCTTGTTTTTCAGTGTCTGGTGGTCCTGTACAGTAATGTCTGTCATCTGATAAATTACTTAATTTCTGAGGAAAATCATAAAAATCATAAAATATGCAGCCTAACAAACAGGAGTGATTTAAAAGGTAATCTGTGTAAACAAGAAGCATAAAAGCACTAGCCACTGGTGGATAGTGTGCTGTGATATCCAAAAAATGCCAGAGAATGAATGCTTCCAGCTCATGTGTGAACTATTCATAAAAGAGAGATAGTTCAGGCAAGTTCAAGACTAGTCTATGAAATGTAGAGCATTTTAACTATTATGTGGGAATAAAAGAAGTCACTTTTAATGAAGGTTCCCTTTGTACTGGTAGCGCTGACCGTAATTTGAGATGAATGTGGACAAAACTGGTGCTCTTCCAGACAAATTGGATTAGGTTGCGTGAAAGGTTTCAAATGCAATTGCAACTCAAAGCACATCACATTGTCTGACTTGGTGGGGCTGAACTTTGAGCTGGTGAGCATACAGGAGTCTTAAGCCTTATTATTTCCCAGGCCAGATCCTCATGAAAGGCCTTAATATATTAACTGCAGGTTAAAGACTTTACTATATCTGCCAGCTGAATTACAATGGTTTTGCTCAGTGAGCTTTCTTGGAGGTAGGGCACTACTCAGGAAGTTTGCAGCAGCTTTTCTAAGATGGTATTGCCTGTTTACATTTTTTTAAAGCTTAGAGGGAAGTGCAATAATAAAACTCATAGTATCTAATAAATGCATACGAACACTATTGTCTATGAGATTTTTTTTTTTCTTGTGTGTGGGAAGCAAGATAAAGAGGATTATACTATTAGATTATACTAATAAAAGCTATTTAAAGAGTCAGGAGAGTAGACAGTGAAAAATATACCTCACAACCAAATCAGAAAGACGCTTTCCATCTGTCCTGGTTTAGGGCAAATTTGGGAGGAAACTTCCAGAGGGGTCCCTGTAGAAAGCAGATTAAAGTGGCCCCTCCCCCAGCTGGTTTGGGAAAAACTTATTTCTGGGCTAAACAGATGAATGGGATTCAGCATCATAAAGTCACCCCAGGACACCATTATTACAGTAATTTTCAGTGGGGAGAATCTTAATTTTTACTGATGTTGAAAAAGAACACTTTATAGAAATGCCTCCTGTAGAAAGCACAACTGGCAAGGCTTTCCCCCCCTGCTCCCCCCCTCTTTTTTTTTTTGTCCTCTAAAGGTGGGAGGGAAGACTAATGAGAGAAACAGTGATGACAAATGGTATTTACTGCTCTCTCATGGATCCAGGCTGCTGCGCTGGAGTACAAGGACCCTGCACAATTTCTGCTGTGCCACTCAGAGGGACTCTACCACGATTTCAACAAGAGTTTAGAGCTGGAGTGAATCCAAATACTTCAATAACCTCCTTTTAAGTGCAGAAACATGATCTTGCACAGCATAGCATTCCCCTACAGCAGCAGATGCATCTGCATTACCTGAGATCTACTTCACCAGTGTTCATCAGTGGGTGCAAGTAAATAAAGACTAACCAAAAAGTTTCCAATCTTTATTTCAGTGCCCACAGAGTTGCAGGATGTGATTGCTTGATCTGGTGGGGTAACTAGCTCATTGCTTTGCTCTAATAGGTCTTCAAATAGGATTAGAACTGAAACTGCTATGAAGCCTATTCTACGAAAACTCTGGGAAATACCTGTTTTAATATTAAAGATATTTCCTTGATTAGGTTTTATCAGGATTTGTTCCACCTTTGTCAAGACTTCTTTTAAAATCTAAAACAATATTCAGATAATTAGAGATCAGTTTATATTGGAGGAGGAATTTAGTATGGTTTAAATTCATCAGATGGTATGGATACTCTTCTTTCCAATATATTGTACATTAGTAGACACCTAAGTGCCCCTTTGGTACTGGCAATTAAAATTAGTTCCTTAACTGGTTTCATAAGAGGAATTTTGCATCCTTCTAGTGTGAATTAACCTGAACAAAACTCTACAGTAGGAATCCCACAAGTTGTAGTGATCATAGAACTTTTTAAAGCCACAAACACTAAAAAGAAAATGGGTCACTGAAGTAGTGTTCACCTCATTTTTGTTTTCTAGTTTTCTATTTTTATTTAATATGAGGCTGAAAAAGATTACAGACTGTACTCTGCAGTAATGCAGGTGGAAAGCTGCTCTTGAATTCCAGATATCCAGTAAAGAAGCTCTTTGCAAAACTATTGCAATAGAGCTGACAGAGAATTACCCAACCCTTTATTGCCTCATTTTTGTACAGACACCTGCAGTTTTCCTATCCGAAACAGACAGAATTATGCCTTTAAATAGGACAGTGAGCACTCAGTAGCATTTAAGTTTAAGGTTT
Organism: Acrocephalus scirpaceus scirpaceus; assembly: GCA_910950805.1. NCBI lineage: Eukaryota > Metazoa > Chordata > Aves > Passeriformes > Sylviidae > Acrocephalus > Acrocephalus scirpaceus. The sequence goes on from OU383773.1 coordinate 129,490,765, forward strand.
TATTTTTTCTCAGTTTTGAGAAATCTGGTTTCTCAAAATAGCTTTCTGATTTCATCCTATAAAGTGTTAGGGAGGAGCGTGCTGAGTCTCAGCTGCAGAGGGTGAGGCTCCAGATCTCAGAGCCTCAAAATACCCTCAAACTATTTATTGCTGAAACCTTCAGCTCTGTGAAAAAGCTACTGACAAGCAGTTCAAATGTCTTTCTGGAGAGAAAAGAGGTAGGACATACCTTAAGCACTTGAGAAAGGTAAATCAGAGGAAAATAATATAGTCCTAGTTCTTGCATGCTCCCTCCTAATCACAAGAGACATTTTTGCAAGTTGTGCAGCAATGATCATTCCTTGGCTAAGGAATCCTGGGCTGGAAGAAGGAGGGGAGGGCCTTTTTTGACTCACTGCACTTCCTTCTGCTTTGCCCTCTTGAACAGCCTCTGCTTGCACCATGTTCTTGAAAAAGCCAGGAACCTCAGGACCTGACCATGTTCTCTGTTAGCCAGATAGTCTGAGCTCCTTTCCCTCCTAATTTTCCTATGAGTGTGAGTGACTGTCTCAAGTGAAGAGTAACGTAATGCTGGAAATGCAAATAAGTTTTCTGAGGACATCACAGAAAAACTAAGCATACAACTGAGTCCATCCACCCTTCTGGCACCCAGGGCACTTAGGATTGCTGTTACCTGGGGAAATCCCTATTCCCAGTGCAAGTCACAGCCTGTGCTAGAAGTATCACTTTGATTTGGGGAGGAAATTTGTCCCAGTGCTAAACAGAGCTAGGGGAGTTCACTGCTGGGGACATGAGCTGAGAGGTGCAGAGCAAGAGGAGCAGGGGCTGAGGAGGGACACAGCCCTGGGTGCATCACTCGGGATGGGGAAGGGGAAGTGGCAGTGGGGAGAGGGAGAGCAGGAGTGAGCAGGGGGCTCCCAGCACATGACCTGGCCTGCTGGGATGCTGAGGCTGGTGACAGAGCCATCCTTCCCTGCCCCTTCCAGAAAATCCATCCCCCTGTCTATTCTGTACAGTATGCCTGTGATAAAAGCTGCATATTTTATTCCAAGGACCAATGCTGATTTATATTTCTTTGAGTGCTACATTGTAAACTTGTTGGTCATGTGGTCATATTGCAGCACTATCACGCACTAGCTAATGTACAAAAAGCAAAAGAAATAAGAAAATCAGCTGTCTGGACTCTCAGGTGGCAGCATAGGATATTAATAGAGCTTTGAAATGCATCACTGTACTCAGCAACATCCTAAAAGGTAGTGTTTTTCACCATCAGACAACTGAAAACATAAAATAATGACAATTTTGTTTTCCAGCCAATGCAATAAATCTCAGCAGCAGTGAGAGCTCCATAAAACACACTAAAGCATGAGTTTCAGATATTTGGAAGTGGTGGATGACTGTGACAGCTTTCTGTATTTTGTTGCTTTCAAACAAAGCAGGCATGAAGAGAAATTGCAATGCATAACTAAATCCATACCTAGCAGTGGTATGGATTATTAGTACTGTACAATCACTGTGGTTTGATAATGTCTCTTTCAGAGACTTGTATAGTCATGCTCTGAAACAGAATTAGGACTCAGTCCTCCTGTGTGTTGTTTCTGCTAAATTTATATTCAGCAGTTAGTCAATATTCAAGAAAAATGCTTATTTTCCAAGCAAGTATGGGACTCTGCCTTGACTCAGGGCATGACCTTATGGGATATGTTTGGGGTGTACAATGTCCCCTTTACTAGTAACGCAGATTTTGCAGTCTGTACTTTGGTGTCTTACATTTCTTCAGTTTTAGTAATGAAGAAGAATGAAAAGGAGGTTGTTGGTGAAGGAACTGCACAATCCTGTATCTGCACAGGGACTGTTTGTATAACTGAGGGTGAAAACAGAAGGGATCAGGAAACAAAGATTGCATTTGCAAAGGTTTGATTTGTGCAATTTTAATAAGTGCATAGCTTTCTAACCCCTAGTGATATAGTTACCAAGAATTTTCCAGGAGCTTTTAAAAAAATGTCTAGGGCACCTTATCTCTGTCCTTGGACATTTATATCTATCTTTATTTATTAAGGTAAATACCTTTGAAAATCTGGCACCACCTCTCATTTTCAAAGTGGTTAAAGACCAGGTGGTTCACAGTTCATGCTAAATGTCCTGCTCAGAATCACACAACTTGGCAGGGGCCGGGTTCTCACCATGCAGTGCTCAACAGGTTGGATCAACATGAAAAGGATGTGCATAATTCAACCCATTAGGTGGGCAGTTGTTTAGAATGCAGAAGCTGAAAAACAGGAAAATAAGTGAAAAGTGCACATACAAATGTCTGACTTGGTGAATTGGCCAGAAATGAGTGGCCAGAAATGATCAGAAGCTAAGCCAGATCCCAGTCTCTGCTGCCTTCTGCTTTTGAATGTAAATTTGGAGCTGTGAATTTTGCAATATTAGGAGTTGCCAAAATTTAATTGATTTGAATAATAAAAAAAAAATCCATAAATGCTGCCGTATGAGAAAGCATCAAAATGTGAACCACTCCTGTTTTCAGATTTGCAAACCAGAAACCTGTCTGACATTTTGTGCAACCAAAACCACACCTTTTTCCATTTAACTTTGATTTCTTAACAAGAAAGCTCCCATATCATTCCCTCTTTCCATGGTTGCTGGTACTATCTACAGTTTCAGATAACATAAATGAAAACGTGCTGTGCCAAAGATGGCTGTGATTATAACATTCATTTTTTAACACAGTTATCATTTTCACATTTCTGGTTTATGTGTTTTTGAGTTCTGAAGTGAATCATACACGGAAAAAAATAAAACACTTTATATTAAATCTGCTTCAGAATGCCAAGAAAAAACATCCACCGCACCCTGTGATTAATTCATTAATCCATCTTTCAAAACAAGCAATCTAATTAGCTTGCAAACAAGAACATGACGCACACGTGGCTCTTCAAACAGTGTTGACATACTGAATAGTTTGGATTCCTGCAATACACAGCCTTTCACTTGCTACTTCCAGTTCCAGTAAGACCCCAGACCAGAATATTTTTCATCTCAAAGTTTATTTGATGCACAGTATGGAATGAGCTTGTGGTCTGAGGCTGGGACACAAGGAACAGATTCTTTGAAGAAAGTTGAAATTTCAAGTGCATCTAAGCAGCAGTCCTGAACTGAACAGAGCTGACTTTAAAAAATGTGCAGATGTTCAAAAGCCTGAGTGCTATTGTTTGGCCTCTTCATGAGAACTAAAACTCAACTGATGGCTCGTGCCATAGATATGTATTTGCATACATGAAAGAGAAGACGAGTTGACGCAGGCACACTGAAGGTTGCAAGGACAGATAGGTCTGTCAGCTCAGTTAAGGGAGCCATGCGACATCCAGAGGCTTTACAGTGCTGTGTAGAGTAAGGGTGATTGTTCCAGGGGGGAAGGTGGGACTGAAGCTGAATTTCCTATGTGCCTCTCATTCAATTAAAAGGCAATCCAGAAACCTACCAAATAAAACCATTACCATTCTATTTATAATGATACATACCTTTACATATTCCTGAAAGATCAACCAGGATAAACAGGCTGGTTTTAACTTCTTATTTTTTGTCCTTAGGTACTGGTTATTTTTACTCTCTCTGTGCTTTTCTCTGACTCTGCTACTATGTCACTAAATCTCAGAAATGGGACTGAGATAAGCACGTGGTAACCCTCGAGGTCTCCCCATGGCACCCACAAGATCAGTCTATTCAGCTAATGGAGGTACTGCTGCAGTGAATTAGTCTCTGTCATCATCCAATACTATTTCTCCTAGACTTTTTGTTAACATTTTTCGCATATAATATAACTGGATATATATATATATATATATTTTTTTTTAAATGTTCAACAAAAGAGAGAATTAAGTTGCTAGACATGTTGCTCAAGATTGTGTTTATTTTAGAAATCTGTAAGGAACACAATCAGTTTCTAAGACTTAAATTCTCCCACTGACTACTGAAGAAAGAGGACAGCTATTATGCTACCGCAAAGACAAGGAAGATGAATGATGTAGCACATTTACCCGTGGCTGACAAGATGTCTTCTGTCACACCTAATGTTTGGTTAGTGGCTGGGGTGGGTGAGCAGTAGTGTGGGAAGATACACATACACCTTATGTGTTGTGAAATGGTTCTTGCGTTGGTTCCCTGCACCAGCTGAATCAGAAAGCTCTGACGGGGTGGTCTTGCAGCAGATTATGGGAAAGGCCAGACATCGGGGTTCATGTGGATCCAGTCATGCTAGTGAAACAGCAGGGAGGTTAACAAATGCACTGATAGTTGAGAATGACCAATATATGAGTAAACCATGAATGAAGGAATTTCTCCTGTAGAAGCCATACAGTAAGGAACTGGTTGGGAAGCAATCAGAGCACTTAATATGTGTGAAATTTGGGCTGGGTAAGCAGTGCTGCTTGTTATAACCTCAAATTTAGGTCCTTTGGGCAATCTCCAAGTTCCAAATATTTTCTTTTCCTTCTAGTCTGGAACAAAAATATAAGTATAAATATCAAGTTTTAATGAAATATTGTTTTTATAAGATTGGATTGCCTCTCAAATGTATATAAGTTTAGGTCCATTAGCATATTGGGGCCCAACTGTCCAACCACAGCCTCAGGTCTCATCCTTATGGTTTCTCTCTTCAGTCCACTGTTGTTTATGCTTTTGGGACTGAAACTTGTACTCGTTGTCCTTGGTCTTGAGTAGGAAAAGGATTTGTTTTGTCTACCTACTCTGTGAAGAGAGCTTATTAGCACTGAATGTGAGGCACAGAGCTACACCCCTAGGCAGCACAAAATCTGAAAAACATGAAAACTAAAACTTAGGGCATCATTCTCATGCATTGACCTATTTCTGTATCTCAAAACTGTTTCAAAAATAAAATCTCACCAACTTTTTACAAGCTGAATACAGTCATGTTATTTTCCAAAGTTAAATCTGATCAGCAGTTTTTCTTGTTGCACAATACTGTTCTGTTTTACTTAGATGAACAACTTATTTGATGTTTTGTAATAGACCTGGTCCCTAAAATTTGTCATCTAAAGGACAGATGGATACAGCACAAATTATACCGAGAAATGTAGGAGTGTATACTTGAATTCCCTTTTATTCATTTTTCTAATCACATAAAGTGGTTCCAGAAAGCTAAATATGGGTAATAGGCTATTCCTGCTAAGTCATAATCTTAGGCTTAAGCATTTATTTTTATAAAACTCAGGTTTATTATCATACTGTAGCGTGAAAGAAGCTATTGTCTCCCATTTAGGTTACTGCATAAAATACTGTCTAGTTATTGTCTATACTGTCTAGAGGTATTTGGAAGAAACATAGGTGTTTCCTTCACTTTTGAAATCACATTTTCCTCTAAAGTTAAAACAGAAAGATTGGCTTACAGAGTGTTTTCAGTTAGCTGTTATTATGCACTGCTGGTTTTATAGCCCACTACTTCATGATGTTCTGTAAAACTAACCCAGAAGCATCCCACATGTTCTTACTAGCCAGAAGTCTAACTCTCCAGTCTTTTTAGAGGCGATACTCTTACTGACATTCTTGAGAATATCATAGAATTTGGGTTTGTAACATTCTTAGCTAATTTGGTATTTCCATTTGCTTCATCAGTTTTAATTTCAGGCATGCCCTATTGCAACCAAATCTGATGACAGCATCTTTCAGAAAATCATACTAGCTTTGCTCCATTTGTTTGCTTCCCTGAAATTTTGCTTTGCACTCTTGTACCCCTTGTAACTCAGCACTTTTTTACTGCTTTTTACTATTCATAGAGGGTGATTTACAATTCTTCCCACACATTTGGTAAAAAAAATGAAAACCAGTTAAATGACAGTTAAACCAGGAAATGTTCTTAAAAAAATAACAACCAGGAAAAATGCTAAAGTAACTCTTTTGTTACCATAACAAGGATTTCTTTCCAAGTTCAAAAAGTCCTTTGAATTGTCCTAAGGACTGTCTGTTTTCTTTTTTTTCCCTCAAAAAGTTGAAAGGTACAGTCTCAATAAACATAACATTTCTGACTGTAAAATCATTATTGCCTGGAATTGTTTTTGAGAAAACATTTTAATGTGTCAGAAGAGGGATAAAGTCACTTTAAAAAATTAATATCCATCAGATTTCCCAGCCTCTGCTGTCACAGTGGTTTGAAGCTCAGCCCTTGTGGTACCGTTTCTTTCGCAGGGATTTAGCAACAGACTGAGCTGAATAAGTGATCACCTTATGTGTTATTAGAAACAAGGTTTGGATCATGCTGGGCTGGATTTGGACAGAGAAATCATGTGGCAGTGCCGGACAGCTACACAATCTGAATTTCCACTATGGAGCAGACATTACCCTGTCCTTCATATAATTCCTCTTTTTATTCCATTCTGGTTCCAGGCTACACAGAACTGACATACCCCACAATGAAGTGAGATCCACTCACTAATTACTGGAAAATGGCATGGGAAATTATACTCAATAAGGTTGACTAAGAAGTTTTTAAAAATACAAAATATAACTCAATTTGAAAATTAATAAAAAATTAGGTTTATATCATTGCTCATTAAAATCAGAAATGATTCTTCTTAAATGCTGAACTGTTTCAAAGTACAAATTGCATCATCTTTAAGGAAAGCCAGTTTTCTGTGAGACCCAGCCTGCATATTATAACACCGCAAGGACCTCAGAAGTATTTCTGTTGTTTTGTTCTGTCCTGTTCCTGAGCTAGACACACACTTTGTGTGTAGTGCCTCCCTATCAGCCTGCAAGGACTTGTAAACCTTCCAGAGTGCTGGGCTGGGCTGTATTCTTCCTTTTCATAGCAGGAACTCTGAAATGTGCTGTTGCCCACCTGCATAAGCATGGCCCCAGCTGCTGCACTATCCCCCCTCCTGATCCTGCTTTGCACTCACCAAAATCTGATGAGGAGATCCCTTCCTTACAACATCCACAGCTCCCTGCTTGCACACAGGCATGTATGCCATGTGACCAAAGCCCAAATTCAATGAGTCCTGAAGAACAGGAGCTTGAAAATGCAGATCAAAATGGCAAGATTCTAATTGTACCAAGGCAGACATTTTTCCTCTTCTTCTTCTTCTAGCCTGTAAGGAATACCAAGGAGTTTTTCTTCAGAGCTCCCAGAGCCTTTGAGGTTATTTTTGTCCAGACAAATTAAATTTCTCTTTTCAAGTGATGGCGATTTTTCTCATATGCAGGTATTCTGAAGAAATAAGTATTTCATAACCATGAAAATTTACCAAGAACCTTGATCATGACCTGTTAATGCCATGTAGGGAGTGGTCAATTTTGCCTATCATTTAGCAAGGAACAGCATTGTTAGGCTGTAATGCATGTACCCAACAAGGCTTAGTTGCTTTAAAAATCACAGCTCCGTGTCCGTGAGAGCTCAATTGACTGCTGTCACAATATTGCTGTGAAAAGATCCTTACCAGCTACAAATTAGCACTGGTCAGCTGGATGGGCCTCCTGAAAACCTGTTCCATATCCTTTGTGAAATAGTAGTAGTGATCCCCTTTCTTAGGAAATTATCTGATTTCACTGCCATCTTTTACACAGGAGCTGCTTTTCTGCTGATGAGGGCATAAGTGACTCAGTGGCTTAATAATGCAAGGAACTGTTTTGAACCATTTTGATTTTTTTTGAATTGGATAAATATCTGCAATACCACTTGAGTTTCTGTCTGAGTCTTTGCCCAGATGTAAGCTAAATTTTCTTTGTTTCACACACCATTGACTTTTTGAGTAACTACATTGAGTATCTCAAGGAATCCCCCAAAGATGGATAGGTAACAAGGACATTTCCTTGCTCCATCTTCACTTCAACCTCTCAAATGTTTGTTTTGAATGAAGTAAAAGGAAAGAGAAGGAAGTGTTTCATTAGAGTAAGCAAAATTTTTTAATCTAATTTTGCCAGTAAATATCCCACCTGAAGATATTCTGCCAAGTGTGTGCCTGTTCAATGAAAATTCTTTGCCTAGCTACAGAGTCACTAATAGAGAGAATGAGAGCATAGGAAGAATATCAAGTTAGAAAGGAACAGTGAATGATTGGGAAGACATGAGAGAAAAGACACTGCTCTGGCTAAAGCCATTTCACTACAAGTACTGTGAACGTGACATTTGCTTAGAGGTATTAGCTGCATCTCTGTGCATGCTACTTCAATCTCCTTTTTATCTGTAGCATTTAGCCCCAGAGCTCATCGTTGTACTGATAAATAAACATTGTTGTATAGATAAATAAACATCTATAAGGATATTCTACCTGAACTGATAGAAAACATTATTTCAAGCTGTAAAAAGGCCACATAAAAGCTTAAGACAAAAAATAAATATTTCTCGGTGAAGGGCCTTTTGACAGGCTTCATACAGAATCCTGTGGGAGTCTTGCGTCTCAGTGTCACCATCAGATTTCTGCACCCCAGGAAAAAGAATCTGGGCACATTTAGAAGCTGATTTCGATAGTTTCTAGAGAGATGAAAAAAAACCATTATGGCCATGGGCCAAGCAGGTGTTGGAGCATTCTTGGTTGTTGCTGTTGTGGGAGTCTACATGTCCCAGCCTCCTGCCAGGAGCAGGGTGCCAACACCATGATGTTATGCTTGTCTGGGTGCCAGCAGAAGCTTAGAAGTGTACAGGAAATATTCAGCTATGTTCAAAATCCTCATTATTAGCTGGAAATGATTCACCAAAAGAAAAAATAAATTCAAGCATACTTATTCAGCCTCATCACGGTTGAAATGCAGAAACCCATAACCTCTGATGGCATTCTTAAGGCCCCTAAATTGTACGTGGAGAAGGTTGACTGACAACAGCTAATATCTACCATAGATAACACTTAAGGTAGCCGGTAAAAAACAGTCTTCAGGTGGGCCAGTGGGACACAATTCAGTCTTAGCAGAGTACTGGCCTGTCATACTGGCAATGAATCCCCCACTAGGCTCTTCCTTGCAGGGAAGTTTGTGCTAAATAGTATCATTCCTTCTGTTTCAGCCATCAGCTCAATGGTTACAGCCCTTGAACAGATGTGAAGATCCAGAGTCAGTTCTTTCCTCTGCTAAGATATTATAAACTCACACATTCCTCTTAAACACTAGCCTCACAATACAGCCTATCTCTTCCAATCTTTCCTGTTGAAATTATTCAATAATTCATTGAAAGATAAAGATGTTATTAAACATAACTATATTCCAATGGAAGAGAAAAAATGAGAGAGCTGGATTCCAGAAACCTGCAGTAGGGAACATTTTGTATGAAAAATTTAAGTATTTGCCATCTGAATTTCTGCCTCTTCAAAAGAAAAGAAACCAGCTTTACCGTCAGATTCCAGCATCTGATTCATCTCCCATCTCCTGTAGCCCTTTTGTGTGCAAGGCTTTCTCATGTATGTGCTCTAAGAATGCCAGTGTCTAGATGATTATGAGACATGAAAGAATGACAACTTAGTAAATATCACCAGGGTGATTATGGGAAAGATGTTTGTTTACTTCTGCCCATGCTTGAAAGATTTTTATTCACTTAGGTCTTTAGAGGAAAAACTGTGGGTATCTGCAGAATTTAGAATCTTCTAGGTTAGCTGGAGGACCAAAATTTTGAATGCAGAAAGCTGTAGAGCACAAACGAACAAAATATTTTGTATGTGCCCTTTGATTTTGCTCTTCATAACAATTTCCTGGGCTGGTTCTCCAGTGTTACTCCTCTGGAGCTGGTACTGTTACACCAGCATGCTCTGCTGGTGGGGTAGGTCACAGCTGTTTTGAATCATGATTTTAAAGAGTTAAGATTTTAGCCAAGGGTTAGAAGCAATTTATATTGACTAGGATGCAAGTTAGGAAAAACAAAAGATAAGTTAATGATTATTAGATGATTAGGCTAAAGCTAGATGATGTATTGCTTGGTATTATGTGCTTGTTTTAGTTATGTTTATAGAAGGAAATTAAATAGATGGACCATCACCATAACAAATGGAAACCAGTAGAGCCATGACATGCACCTGGACTTAATACTAATTGATCACGTAGCAGGTGGGATTGGATTGAGCCAAAAGGTCATGCAGGCCTGCCAGCAGTAAGAAGATAGAAAGGTTATTGTGATGACTTCATCCTTCAAGACCACTGACCCAATTAGAGACCACCGACCCAATTCAAGAGAAGAACTGCGCACACATGAAGGACCTTTAACTTCATTTTATTACAGACTAGGGAGTGAGAGGTGCTGGGACTATTCATATGTAAAAGCATTTTGAGTATGTAAGACCTTGGGAAATAAATAGAGGGCAAAGAGCCTGGTAATTTGCGTGCACAACTCTAGGAGGGGACTCCTGTGCCTCCAGATGTCACAATAAAACATGCCACTTTCTAACTTTAACTAGTTAGAGAGTCTTTGTCCATGATTCTACCAATTTTACTTGATTCAGTTTCAGTTGTGCTTCAGCACCAGACTCTTTCCACCACCAGCCTCTTTTCAACATTCTCAGGTTTTTATTCCATATTGCTAGTCAAATAAAATAATTCCTGAAATTGCCTGTGAAACAAAGTACAGTTACAGATCTAGGACTAAATTACCAAAATTAAATGTTCACCATTCCAGACGAATTACTTCACCCTTAATATTTCGCATGTATTTCTAAGTAACTGCATGTTCCCTCCAGAGAACTGACTTCATTTTTCAAATGAAATAATTCCCATAGGTTAAATAATTCCAGCTGCTAAGCAATCCTAGTTTATCTATTCTAACTGGGCATTGCATAATGCAGAGAAATAGCTGAAGAAGTAATTCAGCTAATCTTTTCCCTGTGGTAAGGACACCTATGTTACCTTGAGGACTCCTCATCATGCTCTAGAGATGTGTTTTTGTGGCAATATGTCCAGACCAATTGCTAGATCGATTCCATGGAAAGAGAGGCGTCTTCTTGGGTTATAATTTTAATTACCTTACATGGCCACAGCACCTTTAGGCTGAATCTTTGTCAGCTGTGAGAAGTGAGGGAGGTTTAAATGTATCAGTTTAGAAGACTAGGTTACATGGGTCCAGATCACTTTGTGAAGATAATTATTTTAACTGTTGAAAAAAATCTATGTGAAAAAATTCTTGATTTTGTGGGGTAAAAGAACCAGATTACATCCAAAATTCTGCTTTCTCAGTGATTTCTTATATTATACTTAAGTCTGAGCTCTATTCCCTGAACAAGCAGGCAGAAAAATTATAAAATACCTAAGAAAAGAATTCTGGGAAATTAAATACTGCCATGATAAGTTAATTCCCAAGTAACTCCATAAAGATAGCACAAATAATGTCCTCTTCTTTTTTTTTTCTCAAATGACTTTTAAAAATAAAACTTAGTAAAATAGTGAATGTATTTATTGATACAGAAATCAGGTCATGGATGAAATGGTGTTCTTATTGGAGTCAGAAGATGAATATAATCTACCCGAACTGATTCCAGTGTTTCCCTTAATTTCTCCCTGCTTCTAGAAAAGTCGATCACCTCACCTACCCAAGTAGGCTCCAGGTATCTTCTTGTAAACTAAATCAGTTTTCATGTTAAAATTCTTAACTGAACACATATTAATAAAATATCCAGTGATGATTGATCTACAATAAAATACTGATTGTAAATCACTATCAATCCTACTGATTAATAGTGACTGTGCGTAAAATGGTCAGTATTTGATAGGCAAAAAGTGGTTCAATGCTTATCTTAGAAGATGAGGAATGTCAGAAACCGAGTTATCTTGCTAGAGACTTTTTTGCACCTCCAAACCCTTCTCTGTTTTGCTCCCTATGTCAAGCCCCACAAGTTGCCTGGAACAGTGCGTGTACAGGACTGTATTGTGTCCTTGCTGTGTGTATTATTATGGAGTACCCTGGAGGTATGAAGGAAATAATTTTCTTTACCCTTTCTTCCTTGTTTTATACACATTTATGCTATTCTGTTTTTACTTCAGTTGAGTCATCTGTTAAAGGCTGAGGACAAAGAAATAGAAGAGGAAATGGCTTAAGTTCTCGATTTATGTCAGCCAACTGGACAAGTTTAAACAACTAATGAGAGTTAACCTGTAGATTCAAGTTTTCGTGAAGTTTTCTCCTTCAAGAAAACTTGCACTGAGCCACTTGTGCACGTAGAAAAATTTTCTCATCTCTTCTTTTTTATAGGAAAAAGCTAGTTAGAGTAGAGCATCCTCATGTACACAGAGAGACCAGAAAAAAAAAAAAAAGGAGAAAAGGCTTAGAAAGATTCTGTTTCTACCAAAAACTTCCTCTAAATGAAGAGGAACTTCTCCTTTGCTGGACCAGAAATGTCTAAGCACCCACTAGCTTAGACATTGTTCTAGCTCTGGGTCTCATGGAAATAAGTGGCAATCCTCAAGAAACCAGACCAAGCTGTTTAAATACTCAGCATTGCACCTCACCTGGAACCCCTAATACTGTTTTGCCAAATATGAGCGGCAATAATTTCCTGTCGTTATTACTGCTGGATAGGTAGGAAACCACAGCCTCCAAGAGTCATAGCTGCAAGCTAGGGTAGCACATTTGTCCTGCAAGGAGTCTGGTCTCATGACTAAGCACAGCTACCTTTTGATGTCACTCTTACATTTGTTTCCACAACAGTGCTGCCCTTCTACCCCACTTAATTTTCTTTCAAATTTCTTTTATAATGTTGTCTTGACAGCCATTGCAAAAATACAAATATAAATTGTTGGATTTCACAGTTCAGGCTGGACTATGAGGAGCCAGGTGTTTTGCCTAATGAGTTCATGCCCAGTACTTTGATACACTGCTTTCCTTGAAGGAAAGCATTCTTCTGTATCAGCTGGAATTTTATTTTGACAAAATCAGACAGAACAATGAGTATTTTTACTTCAGCAATTACATCTGTGTAGATCCCAAGCAGTTTATTGTGTGACTTAGTTTTTCAGGTGTCCTTTTTTCCCCCTTTGTCTGCACAGTGCCTCCCACAGCAGTGCCCTGGTCTGGTGAGAGCTCTCAGGCACTCCAGAGTCTTGGCAAACGAACCTGGTCATAGAAATGTTGAATATCAAGTCAATTCCTATTTGGTAGCACACAGCAATACATTCTTGGGCAGTTCTTTCCTATATTTACTATGTCTGGGGTTACTTTTCTTCTTCATTTTTATAGGTCTCCCGAAAAAATGCTTCTAGCAAAGATGTGGAGAAGGTTCATTGCTTTGTGATACCCTAATAGTTTAAGGAGTGAATTAGAGGAAAAAATGTAATATGAAATTGAAGCCCTTTTCAAAAGAGAAAGATCAGGTTAAAATACTTGTTTTCTTCTATAAACTAAATAAACTTCATGGCCACTATTGAAATAATAGAGAATAACTTAACATTTAACAGATGGGTTTTTACAGCAACACAGGGCATAGGGAAAAGAATACAGGAAAGAGCTTTGGTACAAGCCCGGTTGCTTTGCACCCAGTTTTGTTCTGGAGAGTGCTCAAAGGAGCCAGAAGAGCAACATGGCTTGCCAAGATCAGCAAGAATTATTACTTGGAGAGTACATGCACTACCAGGAGCTGGGGACTGGGGGAGTTAGGGGAGGAAATTATGTGGGAAAGGCTAGCAGAGATAAGAGAAATACCAGCTCTGTTGTGGAATCCAAGAAAGGAAGAGAAGGAGAGGGGAGGGAAGGGGAGGGGAGGGAAGGGGAGGGGAGGGGAGGGGGCGTCACAACTGCAAAGCTGATCCAGAGCTGATATTATTCACAGCAAGTTCAGAAGTGAAGATGATCAGATTTTAATGCATTTTCTCAGAGGAAATTTCAGAAATTAATTTTTCTTTTTTTCCCTTTATTTTGCAAATATAAAAATGTTTTCTATGATGTGAACTTTATTGCCTAACTTCCTTTTAACTTTTGTTCTATGCTTATTCCAGTTATATTGGATGACATGTGTGAGTTATGTAGGATATTTGAAAGTTGAAAAAAGGATAGTTTATCTTTCAAAAATGACATTTTATCTTTTGCAAGGGCATTTCAATGGAAATTTCCTTCAGGTTCCTTAAAAAGATTTGAACTAATAGAAGTTAAATAAAATCTAAACTGGGAGTTTTATATAAAGATTAGCCAAGTGAGTGTCTATTACCACTGTCAAGTTAAAGAGACCGTGAATTATGTTAAATAGAGATAAATGATTTTCAGCATTAAATGAGGTTAAATGAGGCAGAAGTAAGCAGAGCTCAGACAGAAGCTGTTGGTGTACCTGCACCTGTCAGCAAAGCCTTGGCAGCGAACTCTCCTCTGGGTACCCCTTACCTTTCAGATCCACAATCTATTTCCATAACCCGTGAGCAGGGAAAGCTACTCCCCTGCTTTAGCACTTGAAAACTGGGGAATATCACCAGTGATCCAAGACAGAGATGACAGAAGTCCATGCTTAGCTTTATCTTAAAAAAAAAAAGAAAGAGACAAAAAACTTTTAAACTCTTCAATTCACAGCTATTGTCACTGGTTCTGATCACAGTTTCATCCTTTTGGGACGCTGACACAGTGTCCATGCCATATGCATTCAGTTTGTAGGGTAAATGGTGACCTACTGAATGCATTACCCCCAAATTGCTGAGAAGATTGGCCCATGGGGTTGAGTGCTGTCACTCTTGCCTTCTGGACCAGAGGGTGCTGCATTATGGACCTTGGAATATCCCCAGCTCCCATATGCGTGAGCAGAACCTACAGCATCGCTCCTGAACTCATTTACAAGGGTTTGTTGGAGTGCAGGATGAATGTTGTTTCCTTGGATTTGCCGGTGGAGGATTGTGAGCGAGCACCAGTGATGCAGACAAATGGGACTTAAAAGGCAAGAACCATGAAAAGAGCAATTTCAGATGTTAATCTTGTTTTAGTAAAGGGGTTGTATCACAGAAGGCAGACTTTCAGATGCATAGGAAGCATGAAAAAAAACACTGCAAATAAAATTACAAGCAATGCAAGGAAAATCTGTGAAGAAATGCACTTCCAGACTTTTGAGTAAGAAAAAGTAGGACATCTTAAAAGCACTCCAGAAGGCTCTGAATTCCAACCCATTTGTAAATTAAGGCTATTTATTGTGCAGTATATTTCAAAATCAGACAAATTATTCTTTAACTTTAACTTGTTTGTATATTGCAGCAAACTGAGCAAAATCAGAATTTATAAAGCAAACAATTTTACTGCATAGTTATTGGTGAAATACTTATCTGCCCATATCCCTAAATGTTTCATCAACACAAGATGGGGCTTATCAGTAGTAATTTTAATTTGTTATTGAAAGAACAGACTAGAGATTAAAAGATTGCTTCCTGTTGCACAAATTCAATCCTTAACAGCCTCCTGCTGGGAAACAGTAGGTCAATAATAGGTTGAGAAGTCTTAGTAGTTTCAAAATAAATTTTAAAAAAACTGAATTAAGAGTGATATGACGCATTTGGCTGTAATAGCTGGGATCCAGAACATGGGTTATAGTCTTCACTTGAGTTTTGACTGTCAGATTTAACGGTGTCATTGCTGTTCCCCTCATGAGAGGAAAATCTTTTAGGTTTCCAGAAAAGGGATCAGAAAAGAATCATCATTTAAAATGGCAATAGGGGAGGTGCCCCTTAACCAAATAAAAAGTTCAGTGTTGGAGGGAAATACTACTACTACAAAATGCAGCTCTCTTGGGGGCTGTGAGTGCAGAACTTGCTCCTCTTGTGTCAGAAAGCAGCAAGGAGAGAAAGAATTGGCAGTGTTCTTATGATGACTCATTATTTCTCCAGCTCTGGTTCCCCTCTGGCATCTCCTGGTCATTCTTCTCTCTCATGTGATTCTTCCCACAAAAAAAAAAAACCCCTTCTAAATACATGTCAGAGGATCTATAGCCACAATACCAGCACAGCTTTTGCTTGGCAGCTGCTAGGAGTCTCCTCTGTTAACTGGGGCCTGTAAGGAGCCACCAGTTCTTGCAGCCCAGTTCATGCTAACAGTTCCAGAGAGAACTGGACTGCATGAGCATTTTACACCAGCATTTTGTAGCATGAACTACATCCTCAGTCCCACCAGGTATTTGGAAAGGATTCTTCTGATGACCTAAGCTGTCTAGGTTTGTTTTGGCTGTTGAAATTCTCTCACAGGTATGTAACAGATTTGTGAGCAGAGAGCAAAAGGTGCCCTGGGAAAAGGGAATCTGTTCCCTGGCAAACAGGTTCCCTGGCAAAAGGGAAGGTTTTTCTTTTCTCTGAAAAGAAAAACAGCCTTTTGACCTTAAAGAAAATGTAAAGCTGGAATAATTCTGTCATCTAAAAAAATCCACAACAAGGGGTGGCCAGGAAGTCCCATTCACCTCCTCAGATGCAGTTACACCAGGTAGTGGTGTTAAAGATCTGTTGAAGGACAAGCCTGGACAGTATATAGTGTTGGATCTAACTTCTACTAATGGGATGGGGCAACTGAGAGATGTTTTACAAGTTTTTTTTTTCATTATCAGTCTAAGTGTAGGTGGAGACAAAAGATGGTAAAACTCATTCTATAACAACAGAAGCCAAAGTTCTCTTTGTTAAAAAGTATTTTAGCCAACGGGCTAATGGTAAAAGCTTACAAGCATCTACTTAAACCAATCAATAAACACTGCACGTACACTTTACAGCATACAATAGTTGCTTGTTTTATATTTTTTGCAGCTCAGAAACTTTCTATGCTCCAAATATTTCAAGGCCTAAAATTCAACTCTGTTTCAAACCTCTATGTAAGGTTATTGCAAGGCTGGGAAAGTCCTCTGCTTTTTCAGTTCTCACAATGTTCCCACAATAGAGAACACAGAAAAACATAATGCAATAACATAATGTGATTCTTCTACATCATGGTGCAAGTGCAATAAAAATTTCAGAAATCTTTTGAGACATTAAAAATATTTGTTCAAACCCATTGATGTATCCTGGTACTTACTATCTGTGTCAGGAGCTGCCTTGGCAGATTTTCTGCACATCATGGTTAGCCAACACCTAGAGGGATTTGGAAGAATATTTGTGCGTCAGGGGCTGATCAAGAGTTAGGTGGTTGGGAGGAAATACAGAGCTGGAAATCTCACAGGGATGTTTTAGACTCCCCTCTGCCTGTGATGTTTATGTGCTTAAGTTTAGCAGTGATCAGTCAGCACCTGAAAATACACCAGTAAAATAGAGCCTGTTCTTCCTCCCCACCTCAAAAGATAATATTTCATTCTTCACATAATATTGTCCAGGCCCACAGGTCTGTGGGCTTTCTCTGTTTAGCAGATGACTGACAGTTCATGCTGTTTTCTCTACCACATATATTTTTCATGTTATTTCAGCTGTAGAAAAGACACTATCTAGTG
Source organism: Acrocephalus scirpaceus scirpaceus (assembly GCA_910950805.1). Lineage (NCBI taxonomy): Eukaryota > Metazoa > Chordata > Aves > Passeriformes > Sylviidae > Acrocephalus > Acrocephalus scirpaceus. Next base: position 129,508,110 of record OU383773.1, read on the forward strand.
CAAACATAGAGGTTATACTATTAATTTGAAAGATTGTCATACATAGGTTTTCACCTGTACAACAGTGGGATAAAAAATTTTCAAGAATCCAACCAAACCGTGGCAGAAAATTAGGTCCAAGTGTTATCTAGAAGAAGATCAAATGTTTTATTTTAAGTATAGTGAGAGCAGAAAGAAAATGAAAAGCTCTGAGCTCTTTCACTGGGCACCTGTTATTCATGTGAACAACTTTTTATAATATTAATGATTTGAGCAGAAGACAGGGAAGATACATAAATGACTTTTCTGTTTGTTATCAAAGGAAAGTAATTTTAATGGACTAAGCCTATACTACACTTCTTTCTAGGCCCAGACATTATCACAGAATCATATAATTGTTTGGCTTGGAAGGGACTTCTAAGGGTCATCTTATCCAACTCTCCTGCAATGATCAGGGACATCTTCAACTAGATCAAGTTTCTCTGGGCAGTTAGATCAACCTGACCTAGAACACTTCCAGGGATGAGGCATCTGCAACTTCTCTGGGCAATATGTTCCAGTGTCTCATTACTCTCAAAGTGAAAATCTTCTTCCTTAAAACTAGCCTAAATTTACCATATTTTAGCTTAAATCCACTACCCCTTGTGTTATTGCAACAGGACTTGCTAAATGAGTCTTTCTTCATCTCTCCTATAAACCCCCTTTTAAGAATTGAAATGCTGCAGTAAGGTCTCCCCAGAACCTTCCCTTTTCCAGGTTGAACAACTCCAACTCTCTCAGTCTTTCCCTCTGACCACCTTTGTGATGCTCTTCCAGACCCACTCCTACAGGTCCATGTCTTTCCTGTGGTGATGACCACAGAGATGGACACAATACTTCATGTAGGGTCTCACCAGGAGAAAGAAGAAGGGTGGAATCCCCTCCCCTGACCCACTGGACTTTAGAAGCAGGTTATTCTGTTTTGCTTTTCTGGGTCATTTGTGTTGATCTTGCTGTTTACTGCTAACACTAATTTGATGTTATAAATGTGGTGTCACCACCTGCTCAGTGCTGCTGAACAGCTCTGGGAAAAAGCCTGAAAATACTACTGTTCTTGGAACCACAATCCTTGACCACTGTGACAGATATGCAAATAGGGATCACACAGTTAACCCAGTCTGTATTTGCATTTCCCACTGCAGCTGGCCTAAGGGAGCAGAATCTGAAAATATTAAAGCTTCTTGAGCTGTTATCTGTGCAGGCACCAGTGTGCAAATCTTTAGAAATGGTCTGTAGATAAAAAGGCATTCTATATTAAAGATGGAGAGGAGACTCACCTCGAGAGCAGCATTAAGCTGCTGTTGGCTGCGCTGAGCCTGAGAATGACAAAGCACACAGTTCACAAGGTTATGCACTTTAACAGCCAATTGCCAACAAAACAGGTAGGAGCTTTATCCTGAACATCTTTATTTGTTAAAGGATGAAATGATACTAAATTTTGCTTCCCATCAGGATCCAATACTCGGCCTATTTACAATCCTGTGGGCTAGAACTTGGACTGTATTTGCATCCAAACGAGGCAGGCTTCTGACGGAAAGACAGATAGATTCTTGCATTTAGTCATCAAGTAGTTATCCAAACATCCAAGTACTTCCCTGGAATATTGCAGCACTTAACTGTGGGAGCATGTTCTTCAGCTGTCAGTCTTTTTTTTTTTTTTGCTAATGTTTTATCTCAGAGATATTTTCTTGGGAGCACTATTAGATGTTGTGATTTGTGGTAGATCTGGCAGTGCTGGGTTAACAGTGGAATGAATGACCTTAAAGATCTTTTCCAACCTAAATTATACTATGATTCTGGTAGGTCAGCCCAGATCTCTCCTCTGCCTTTTCAGGTTTTTGAAATGGTTATGTATATTCCCTAGCGTAATAAGTTCTGTAGCAATGGACACATATTATTTCATGAAAAAAAAAGGTAAATAAAGAAAAAAACCCTATCTTTTCTAGTTTCTCACAACAGACAAGAGTATAGTAATTTTAATTCAGTTTTATTCACAAATTACTGAAGAATTATTGTATTTTCCTCTCATTCACAAGAAATTGGAAGCACATAGAAAAGATAAGAGCACAATTTGACTGACTTCCTGACCTGCCATCCTGGATCTGGTGACTTGCAGCCCTGGTGCTCTGTCCCTGGAGGCAATCTGAAATCATGCTGGTCATGCAGGTTGTGTGTAACACTTAATGGGTTGAGAAATGAGCCAGAGCTGGTTACATAAACCTTGTCATATTTCATGCAGACAGCTGCCAGTCTCTGCACTTTTTGCTGTTGTTTGTCATTTACATTTTCTGTCACCCAAATCACCCATCACCAAAAATAAACACCTGAAGAGAAAAAAATGATGGCTCTGCAAAGATTTCTGTGTTTTTGCTCTCTGCAAAAGTTGCTGTGCTTTTTCTCTCCATGTATATATATTGTGTTATTCTTTCCCAAGGGCTAAAAGAAAAAAATAAAAACACATATTGACTCTCCCTTTAAACAACCTATAAGAAAAATATTGCTTGGTACTCTTAGTCCGAATACATATAGTCAGTTTTTAAGATAAAGGTTAAGTTTTGGTTCAAAGAAAGGGTTTAAAAATCCAGGATCTGTAACATTTATCCTGTGTCTTTTGAATAATATTTTCACTGCAATGGTCTTACATGTACTGGGAAAGGTGTTCAGAGAAATCAGGCTGCTCTATGAAGAGCTCATTGCTAAGAATATTGGTCTGGTTTTCTCAGACATCAACTGATTGCAGCCCTCTGAAGTCAGAGCTCTGTGATTGAGCCTGTATTTATGTGGGTATCTAGGTCTAGATTTTGGAATGCATTTTTAGCCTCCAAATGTGAAAGTTTCAGAAATAGAAAAATTGCTGCTGGCAAGAGGTAGAGATGAAAACATCTGAGTTTCATTGGAGTTATCAGTGAGATATAATAGAAAGACTGACCTTATTATTTCATGAAAAATCATGGAGTAAGGGACTGCCTAGATCTAGTAGCAGTGCAAATAGTGTGACACAGAAAAGCCCTATCTGAAGGATAAGGCCAAGGGTCATGAAAATGCAGCATTTCTTCTTGACTGACTTCCCCCTGGCTGTTACCTGTCCATGAAAGAATATGAAGCAGAATTAGAAGCAGGGCAGAACTGTGATTTTTTTTCTGTCCTGATTTGTCTTTGTTAATAATGGTGGCCAATCACTGACCTGAAGCCATGCTGCATCTTTCCTGAGAGTTACCAAGCTGCTGCTCTGGATGTGGGTGTTAGTTTAAATTCCTGCCAACAGGTCCTTGACAGGATTTCAGCCACAGCATGTGGGCTACTGATGGCTCCCCTCATCCCAGTGTGTCAGGGAAGACCCTAACCCTTTCCCTAACCACAGCCCAAATTCCATCTTACTGTGTTAATTACCTCATAACATCCTCCAGGAAGAGCTGAATGATCCCTGAAGTACTATATCATCACTCTACCCCTTTCAGTGACATTGCAGCATCAATCCTGTTTTGTCAAGCCAGCTCTTTGAAGCATTATCATGGGGATTATTATGCTGGGTATGGGTCTGAAAGTGAAGGATACTTGCCTTCCTCAGATAAAAAGCAAAACAAGGCTCGAGACAAAGTGGCTTCTCCCTGACCATGAAAATTGAATGACATTGCAAGAAAAAGAACAAATGAAATAGCAAAATACTGTCAGTTTAGGATAGAAATTCAAAAGTCATGTGGATCATTAGATCAGTGAGGTTTTGGAACAGCTGCCTGGAAAAAAAACATGAAGCAAAAAGTCCTTATTTTAAGAGAGATTTTTGCCTTTTTCTAATTAAAGAGATATTAAGATGTGGTTTACTGAGCAGTCAGAGGCTCAGTCACTTCCAGCCAGATGTGCTGTGTTGGGAGATCTCTCTTCTTTCCCAATCTCCACTTTTACATGGCCATTTTCCAGGTGAAAGTTTGCCTGGAACTTTGGTGGTGGTCCAATAAAGCTTTTGTTCATGTGCACAAATAGCACATTCTCCAGACAGCCAAGGCTGTCATAGACCCAATCACTGTGTATGTGTCATGCTGCTGCTCACCTCCTGCACAGCTTTAGTCCCCCATGGAGGAGCTCAAATAAATATAAATCTGCTGAAAAGGCTTAACTATTATTTTCTGCTTGCATCTCAGGTACCTCTTTTAATTGGGTCAAAGTAAACCCACTACGCTCTGTATTTGGTACGCGGTAGAAATATTTACCTAGCAGAAATCATAACCCTTTAATGTTTTCTAAAGGGTGTATTGATTCACCTAACCTTGAGGTCAGTCTCATTTCTAACTGTGTAGATGAACTGTGTAACATTTGTACGTTTTGATAGCGGTGTTTCAGGACCAGAAAGGAGATGCTCTGATGTGCAAAAACCACCTTTGGGACCTTCCCTAAGTTCAAGACATGCACAGCAGGGCTATAGGGGTGCCAGGTCATTTCTGATGTAGGACAGTCAAGGGCAAGTTCTCTGAGCAAATTCAGAAACCCTTGCAGGCTCACCTCTGTCCAGACAATTCCCAATGGGTGTTGATCTGTTTGAGTATTTCCAACTCAAATCTAAGAGAGGCTCTCTATGAAACAACCATTCCCATTTCAAAGTTAAGCAGCCACAGGCAGAGGCAACCCTTCAAAGTTGGCCTTGCAGGGGTGGTCTGTGGGAACTTGCTCATCCAACAAAATTCAGTGCTGGGAGGTGTGAAAGCAAATTTTATGTAGGAAAAGGCAGATGGTTGTTTTCTTCGGGGACTTTGCAACTGCAAATTCTACAACCTATTTTGCAAATGATACTACCCAAACATATTTATCATTTGTAAGTTTGTTCTAAAATTCAACATGTATCTTCTCTGCCTCTACTTAAACTGAATCTTTGTCTTGTTCAACCCCAATAGGCTGCCCAGATAATCACTGTATTTTCACATTGTTCAGTAATGTCCTAATTTAGATATCTCTTTTCTATACCAAATTATTATATTTTTTCTCAATTTTTAGGTTTATATTTTCTAAATTTCAAATAATTTCTATGGCTATTTAAATGTAATTTCTTCTAGTCTTTATGGGTGCTAAAACTAAGCAGTATAAGGTGTAATTCTCTAGATCACAGTTTCTTCCACTCTAAAACAAGTTGTTCTCTTTATAGTATTTTTCCTTCTGGGAAAGGAAGTGTTCTGGGACTTCACTTTTTTGGTAAATGCATTTTTGGTTTTGGTTAAAAATCATAATTATTCAAGCACATACAGTTTGGCCAGTTCTGTAAGAAATCAAGGATATGTTCATCTTGTGCTTTCAGTCTTGATATATACCACTCACTTAAAGAGTCTTTAATCTGCTCTTTCCCCTCTCCTGGTGTGGACTTCCCTCCTCAGTGTTCCTCAACTGTTTAAATAACAATCACTATTAATATTTTTGTGAAAGTGACACCTAATACGTTCTAGGCAGTTTAATCCTCTTCCTGATGATTTTCTCTCTCTTTCTCATAAAAGATATATAGATGAAAATCTGGCACATTATTTAATTTTTTATGCATTTAGTCAACATTGGTTTTACTTGACGCCCTTTTGCAGCTTTCTCTGAAATTAATTTCACCCCCTTCATGTGGTAATCAACTATAGACATTTATAGTTACCAGTACAGTTTTTCCTTTTTATTCTTCTTGGATTTTCTGGACTTCCAGGTATGCCTTGTCCAGTCCTTATCAATTTCCCACATGGCATTTTCCTAGTTTTATTCCACAGCAGGACAGAATTGTGTTGTGTCCTTGATGTTGCTTTGTATAGGAACTTGCATTTCTCCTGATATATTTTTACCCTATGGGATTCTTCTCCATGAGCACCTTGCCTCCCTGTCTGTAGCCTGCTACATTGGCCCTTTTGAAGCACAGTGCTAATAATCATCATCTGCTCAGATTCAGTCCTTTCTCTTACAACCATGAAATCCACCAGGACAAGATCATTTTCACTCAGATGGTTTTTTGTGACTTTTTAAAAAATTCTGGTCAAACCCAATAAAAACCAAGCCAATCAGGGACAATTAGAACCTCTGAATTCTAGGACAGTGAGTTGTGCTTCAAGGAAGAGGAAATGTGTCGTGAATAACAACAGATGTTCAGTTTACAGCTGTCAGCATTACAAAGGGAGCACAAAGCAAGCATGCTGACTATGCAGAGGAATAGCTATTACATGAGTCCCACTCTCAGAACAGCTAAGAAATGCAGGACACTTGTGCTGATGAAGCAAAGGGGGGGTACAGTGGGTACAGCAGCAGAAGCTTTATGGGCAACACCATCTCCCTTGCAGAATTGACTTCCCTGTCATGGATGAAAACCCAGCTCCCATGGCAAAGCCAGACAGTTATCCCACTGAATAGTGTTCTGTTCAGTCACCCTTTCTCTTCTTCTTCCAGTCCCCTTTTCTGTCCTTCAACACTCTTTTAGGAGGGCTTGCTAATTTTCCTGCTGACTGTAAATGCACAGGGTGTTGGCAGTCCAACTCGTTCCAGCCTGGGGAGAGAAAACCATAGAATGGCCAGGTTGGAAGGGAGCTTACAGATAATCTAGTTCCAACCCCTGTCCATTGGCAGGAACACATTTCATTAGACCAGGCTGTTCCAAGCCCCATCCAACCTGGCCTTGAATGCTTCCAGGGATGGGGTATCCACAACTTCTTTGGGCAACTTGTTCTGGTGCCTCATCACCCTCACATTAAAGCATTTCTTCTATAAATTTAATCTAAACTTACTGTCAGTTTGAAGCTATTTCCCCTTGCCCTGTCACTACCTACTCTAGTATAAATAGCCTCCCTCCATCTATCTTGTAGGGTCCCTTAAGGTACTGAAAGGCTGCAATTAGATCATCTTCATCAGATACTGTTTTTTCCTCTAGTAAGCACTCATCTGTTACTGCAAGAAACACCCTTCACTTGAATAAATTGAGTCACCCCCCATCAGCAATTGCAGAGATATAAGGAAAAACTACATCCAGGAAGTGTTGAAAGCAGCAAATATTTAGATTTGGAATAAATAGTAACAACTGTTTTGCATCTTCTTCCCTCCCTACCATCATGCCTTACTTGTTCCTCATGGAATCATTTTGTGGCTGCAGGTAGCAGGGCAGTTCTCTGGTAACACTGCATGAACTCTCTCCTATTCCAGTTTTTATATAGTTCAATTGTGTGGTACCTGAGTACAGCCAGCAGCACTGAAAAACTATGCTGGTGCCCCAGGAAGTTATATCTAGATAAAAAATATCTTTAGATCTTGGACGGGGGGGGCGGTTTCTGGTTTCATTTGTAAATTTAAAATGTCACTTCTCCAGCATTGGCAACAGGACCAGGTACAGATGATGAGAAAGCCAAAGAAAACTGCTGAAAACCTGGGAGCTTCCTATCTGGTGAGGGCTGGCTGGCAAAGTCATGAGGTCCCTAGCACCGAGGCACACCCTTTCCCCCCTCCATAGTCTGAAGTGCCTGAAAGCCTTGCATTTATCTCTATTTTGTTATACTGGCAATTGATATAGGATAATTTTACATTCTTAATGCAGCTAAAAACCCCTATAATTTAGCTTTTTTAGATCTTTTCTAGAAAGAAAGCAGGTAGATGGAAACCTGCCATACTTTGTCAAGGCAGGGAGGTATCCACACATAATGGCCCAGGTTTTTTAATAGCTGTGTAAGATAAGCAGACTGTCCCAGGGAAACCTCCATTGCCACAGTGTTTTTCAACATGAATGCAACCTAGGTGCTTCTGTTTGGTTGAATAAATAATTTGTGTAAGATTGTATGTGCGTATGCCTAAGATGTATTTATTGAAGTGGTTGCTGCTGCTATTTGTCCAGTTAATTATATTTTATATTTTGGCAAAACATATTATTTTATGCACATTACAGTCTCCAGCTTCAAACCTCTTAGAATAAGCATCCTGACATTTAGAAAAAGAATAAGGATGTCTGTGAATACAATATTGTCATAGACCTTTTAGAAAGTTGAAAATATTTAAAAGGAAAAGGGACAGCTGCCTCAAACTGGAAAGGTAGAAATCAGTTCTTTTTTATGTGATTACCTTTAGGCAATGGTTTCTGTGTGTCTGCATTGCCTCTGCAGTGGACTATAGATCTTAACACAGTGATAGATGCCAACCGAGTCTTGGGCATTGCTTGCAATTCTGATGTACAGTAAAATTTTCATACCACAGAGATATGTGTGCATGAAGGAAAGTAACTTTCAACCGCAGTAAAGTGAACAATTAAAAAAAAAATGAAAAAAAGAGAAAATATTCAAAATGCTCATACTGAATATTTATCTTTTAACAGTAACCACAAAACATACCCTGCATATAAGGTATGTTTTGTGGTATGAGCATATAGACTCATACCACTAAAGTAAACTTTTTCCTTGCTACTGTAGCTGCATGAACTCTGGTTTTATCCAGATGACAAGGTGAAGGCCTTACTGGATATGGATAAAAGTGTGACTCAAGAGCAAAAGAATTAATAAAATTAGTCACGTTTCAAAATCAAAATAGTGAATTTTAAAATGAGGTGTCTGTCTGTTCCTAAAGGTCATCTTCTCAATGGTGCTTACAGCAGGCTCCTGTCTCTCAAAGGACATTTGTATTGGTGGCATTTTCAGAACAATTTTGTGGGCAGAGGTCGTCCAGCTTGTAGGGCATAACGTGTTGGGTGAGCCTGTTCTTTTCCACTGTCTGATATTCCCATCACAAAAGCATAATTATTTCCAGGGTCAATATTTGCAGAGGGACTCTTACATTTTACAAAATCCTTTGCTTATTCCCCTTCTCCAAGGTGTTTCATTTGAATGTTGTTGGTTTTTTTCACATCCTCTTCTGAGTACTTTTTTTCTAGTTTTACAAATGCAAAATTTTGGCAATGATAATTGACACCTAAAAATATATTTTACTTTGACTATATAACATCCATTGAACCTTGGGGAAAAATAAGTAAATAATCACATATTTTAGCTGACAACACCAATTTGTGCAAAGCACAGATAACAAGGTTATTTATATATGTGCTCGGCAGGACAAGGAATTCCTATTTTTGAAGCGTGAGAGAGATGAGAAAACATGCTACTTCCTTCATTTTATGAACTGTGTACCAGTCATCTGCCACTTCCTCCCCACCACTGTGCAAAGAGCAAAGAATTGAATTTAGGTCCTTCAAGGCCTAAAGAATTGATCGAGGATGCCTCATTCCTGCAGATTATAGCTGAGCTTTGGTCACAGGAGAGGGAAAAGACAACCCAGAAAGCAACTATTATTACTGTTTGTCAAAAAATGAAAAGCCTGACACATTAGTGTATGTAAAGGAGAATGTGAGATGACATACCCTGTCTTCAGCACAGCTCTGTCACTCACTCACTTATGTGACAGCCTGTGATAGGGGAAAGTTGGCATCAGAGATATGAACTCAGCCCACAGAAACAGCAGGCTTGAGACCATGTGTCAAAGTTTCTTAACTTGATAAGCAGCAGAGCCTAGACTCCACATTTGAGATTTATTTTGATCTTCTCATGTCTAGCTGATGATTGCCTTAACTTGCATGCTTCAGCAGTTAAATGAGTCCTGGAAGCTGTTTTTGTTGAAAAGACATTGCTTTAAAAAGATATTATTCTTTTTATTGATTCTTCATTTTGTAAGCCCCTTTGAGTCAATCACAGAAATGCAGGGTTTTTCTCCCAACATCACTCACAAAGGAAAGATTAAATTTCAAGTTAAATTAAATTGCAAGTTTTCCCCAGTCTGCAGAATTCTTGAATATACTCACAGCAAAGTTGAGAAGTTCGACTAATCACCTATCCAACAAACACACCTTGACAGAAACAGCTACTGTGGGGTCTTTTTACTTCATGAGGAGGTAGTGCAGGTAGTCAGGGTTTGCCTGTTTTACAGTGTGTTGTTTTGGTCAGGATATTGGAGACTCTTCTGACTCTCTCATAGTCCTCCGTGCAACATTTTCAGCCTTGAGTTAGCCTCTTCTCCCTCCCTCCCTCCCTCCCTCCCTCCCTCATTTTTTTCTGACACCCATAGTCTAACCCAACCTCTGTGTTTGCACAGGGCTTTTAACTGCCAGCCTGAGGCAAGCTGGAAGCAGCAGAGGAAGGAAAGTAGGAGATCAGGAAGCCACTAAGCCAATTTTCCATTAACCAAATGAGAAGGGTTCTGTAATATTTCTTTGAGGTAAGGAAAACTGAGAAATGAAAGCCTTTCATAGCCTTCTGTAGGTCACTCATTAATTCACAGCTTACTGCACATTTCACACTGTCCAATACTGATTTTTGCTACCAGGACTGCATTCACACTGTTGATATCTACTGCCTTGTTCCAGTAATATTTCAAGAGACAGGCTTAAATTTTATAAATTAATTGTCCTATGTAAAGTCAGATGTCAATCTACAGCAGTATTGCTCTAAACAATATGATGGTGTTATTTTTTAGTAAAAGGAAAATAAAAGCAGCATTATCTTGCTTAAAATAAAATGCATTCATTGCTGTTTGGAATTCATGCAGAATTTAAGAGTTGAACCTATTTCATATGCAAATTAAATTTTCCTTAAGAAAGCAATTTTTTCTGGAGTTTAGAATAGAGTTGCACTTTTATTTTTGCAGGTACCAAGAAAATAACAAAACAAAGACATCGCTCCTCAAGTTGATTTTTGTCATGTTAGGAATTTTGCAGTTTGCAGGTAAAACCAAAAAGATTTTAGTGGGAAATTGATGCCAAATGTCAAAATCTAAATAGGATTTATTATTCAGGATGGACACAAAGGAGCTCTATGGAATTCCTAGGCAGGTGAAAAGTTGCTTAGCAGTTCCATGTCAGATAATGTATATATTCAAATATGTATGATTCATCCCCCTTTCCTAGAAAGATGAAATGATTTCATAAATCCACAATGCTGGATAAAAGGTTAAACTTTTCATTACCATGACTCATGGACAATTATGTACAGCCTCATGGATAATCAGCACCATTAAAAGAAAGTAATTTTAAGAAAATCTCTATAAAATACTGCTTCTCTCTGACAAACAAAACCTATTCTTCACTAGAAGCTCTGGAACATTTTCTGTGAAAAACAGGTCAGTTTATTCTCTAGTCCTAAATAATACTGGATAAAACAAATCAGAAATATTTTTCCTACTGTCTCCTCCACGTCAGAAATATTTAACTGTGGGTTATACATCCTCTGGAGTTTAGCAGTTCATTCATTATAGAAAAAATTCCAGACTATTGCATTTCTGAAAGCAAAAACTAATTTCTCTCTGTCAGTCCAAGCACAAATGCCAGATTTTACTCTTTAGTTTTTGCACCTAGTGACAAAGTCAGACTAAGAAGTTCTTGGCCCTTCTCTACCCTGGGTTGTCTCACTTCTTCCCAGGTGCTTTGCTCCTGCTGCTGCACCACATGCTCCTTTCATCTGCACTGCTGCTTGGTGCTGGAAAATGAGTTAGGAATTAGAACTATTTGTTTTTTAATAAATAATGTTATGAACTTAACCCACATCAATCTCCAATCTGTTTCCCAGAAGACCCCCTGGGAAAACAAACAAACAAACACCCCAAAAACAAACAAACAAAACCCCAAAACCACAACCAAACAAAAAGTCAGAATTATAAAGGCCATATCCTACAGCAGAAGGAATGAGGTGCTAATGTGGAAATAAATATTGAAAGTGGTTGAGAAACTGAACACCTGAGTGTTACCTGCCAGGTTACCCCTGGCAGAAGGTAGAAGGACACATCAGAGAATGAGGACAAAAGAAAATTATGTTTTTAAAAGTAGGGTCCCAGACTAATGAACCAGATTTGTTAAATACTATCATTTCTTCATCTTTAATAGATTCTGGGAACTATTATTGACACCTGCCTTGTTAAAAGAATGCAGTCATTATACAGGGAGGTATACAGGTCACAGTGTAGCATTCTGAAAGTAATAGCATGATGCCATTTGTATCCCAGGGGCTAAAAATTATGGCTTAATTTCCATGGTAATCTTTGCAGTCAAACTCAGTGTTCACAAAAGGGAAAATTCTTCCTCCCATCCCTTGGGTACAAGGATGATCTTCCACTGTATAATAAGGTTCAGAGTTTCATAGTAGTTTCACTGTGTAAATTGTCTTTAGCTGGTCAGATGTTTAGCTGCATATGTTCAGGAAATGTAGTAGGAGATGCCTTGAGTTTGATTCAGGAGGCATAGCAAGGAGTGATGTCTGAACAGACTCACTGTATGGAGGTGAAAAACACTTTGTAGGGACTAAGAGAAATCAGACCTCACGTGTACTACAGAAATGCTCAGCACATGCAATGGACTAAGTAGGAGAAATACTCCAAGTACAGCCTTGTGTGAATCATTATCTTTTACCAAGTGACTGATCAGCATATCCCCAAGGATTCTCTGTGCCTCCAGTATGTGCTGCTTGTGATTAGATATAGCCTCACTGAAATGGAGAGTAGCTGGGTTCTTATTCTCTTCCCCCTGACATCAAAGCACACCGGGAGTCAAGGGAGTCAGAGATGTGTGAGGGTATTAGTTCTAATTCCCAGGCTTTCATATGACTAGTTTGCTATTGAACCTTTAGAACAAAATAGATTATTTTGAAGGTCTGTCCCCAGGATTATTTCCTCAGCTGCTCTCCTATCTCTCAAAAAAGTAGCAGTACCTAGTATAGATTCAAGCAGGAAAAAGTAAGTTTGAGAAGCCCCCTAATGCTCTCTGCAGAGATCACTATCTGGATGGATATAGGAAATCCATTGGTTTTTTTCTAGCTGCAGTCAGTAAGTTTTCACACTGAAGATGAATCACTAGGAGCAACTGATAGGCACAGTAAAACTGGAGGTTGTTAGTCTGCTGATGAGCAGGAGTCAAAGGCTAAAAACTTTGTCCGTGTTGGGAAGCACTTTGTCTGGCAGGACTAGCTTGAGTTCTGCCTGAAGACATTGTTTTCTTTCAAAACCTACGAGTGCCCCTGTTTCTTCTGTTCTATTTCACATTCGTTGGATGTCCCAAGTAACACATCTGCCATGACAAATGTTTGTAAACAACCTCCTCCTGGAGCCTCTGAAAAAACACCCAGGTAACACTGTCATAAAGAGGGAGAGAGTGAGCAAGAGCAAGACCAAGGGCTCTGAAAGGAGAGAGAAGAACTCACCATGATCTGCAAGGCAGGGAACAACTGCAAGACACTGAGATGCACAGGAGGATGTGGGTGTCTGGACAGTGGGGCTGGTCCTGGGACAAAGGAGGAATGGCACCCGGGGAGCCCATGCTCTGCAGGCAAAGGTATCTCACCCAGGGGAGTGCCCACATTCCCCTGAGAACCCAGCCTCTGGGTGGCATCACTGGACACCATGGGCAGCAGTTCTGGTGTGACATTCTGCTGTGCCCCAAGGATGAATTCACCTCTAGAGCATTTGGTTTTCATGATGAGTGACTCAGGCTTCCAGCTGATCTGCTGCTCACTTGGCTGAGCAAAGCACACCCTTTTGCCAGGGTCAGACCTGGAACCCCCCTTGTGCAGGAGATGCTGCCTGAGGCATGAGGGAGCTTCTCAATGGAGTGGGAACCCACATTCCATCCCTGTTTCTACCCGAGGGGGACCTAAACTCCACTTTTATTAAGAAATATGAGAAAATGTCTCAAAATGTAGAAAAGAGTGACATGCCAGATTTAACTCTTTTGCCTGAGCTTTTTTTGGGGCAACTTCAGGTCTCATCCTCAGGAACATCAGCCTTGTGGACCACCCCAAAACTCTTTCTGGCATTCTAGGGACTGCTGGACATCCATCACTTCCATCTCAGCAGCTCCTTTGCTGGTGCCAAAGCAACAGACAAAATATTCTTCTTGCACTTAGATTTATTCAGCACCTGCACACACAGAGATCTATCTCATCTGTTTCAGTTATCCACACAGCTATAAAGGGAATTACAAAGTCTTTGGGTTTTGCCTAGGATTACTAGGCGTGGAAATTGGGCTAGGATTTGGCCTAGGATTACTCGGATTGACTCATCCGTAGCTGGGGTATGTCAGAACAAAACATTTTTTGAGGAAAGAGAGATATTTGCAACTGATTTGATAGGAATTTTCCATCAGCAGTATTTCCCTTCCACTGTGAGCCCTGAGGACATATTTCAGATGCATTCTTGACACAGAGAATATCCAAAACTTCTGGGGACAGCAGTTTTATCAGCCAGGAGACAGGGAAATTTCTGAGATGGACTCATTGTTTCGCTCCTGGTATCAGAGACACAGGTAGTAGTGCCTTTTTTCTCTCAATTCATGAAATACAGATACAGAGATGTGAAGTACAAGCCCACGGAAAATGATAACCAGTATTGCTTTGGAATGACAAATCTGATTAAAGTGTTCTCTTTTTTCCAAATAAAGTTCCCTGAAGCATAATTTATTCTTGGTTTTAATAACTTAGAAGTATTGTGATTTTAGCCTTGCTTTGTTATAAAAGCACTGAAACACTAAACTAGGCTGTAGAAGATAAGGGACTTTTTATATAAGAAGAATGTCTATGCTAGTTCTCTGAATAATGTCTAGGAAGTTATTTTTTAAATGACCTTCTAGATCTTTCAGCTTTTTTTACATTGTTAATGTAAAAAAAGGAGAAGACTTATTTCTGAAATTCAAAAAGTCAGGGAAAATTCCTCATTTTTTTTATAAAAGCGGATATTTTCCCAACAATTACCAGTAACTAGGTGCCGATAGAAACATGTTAATATATATACACACATAGATAATATATATTTTAAAACAGAAAATTCTTTCAAATATACAGCCAAGATAGTTGGTACTGTCCACAATAAATAAAAATTTAAAGAGAAGAAGATGCTGACACTCCTGTATCTACAATCTTAGAAAGGGCACAGTGACATAGCATTGTGAAGGAATCTCCTCACCTGTGCATGATGCTGAAAGATGCAGAGCACAGAAAGGAAAGAGTTAAATGTACAGAGTCTGTGTTTGAATCCTTCTGTTGTAATAATCATGAAAAACCAGAATAATCAGAGAACAATTACTATAAAATCTTTTCTGATGCAAATGACCACCTATTAAAATATTACTGTGGGACTTACAGAAATCTTTACCATATCAAGTGTACAAAGAGTCAAAACTTTCCAGCCTTTGCTCTAACAAAGATTTGAAACTTGATGCTGGGCACATCCCTCACAATGGGTTAAAAGCCTGGGCCTCTTCCATGTTCTATCCCCTAAGAATGTCTAGACAAACCAACCACTTCCTTTTTCAAGGGTGTTCGTACTACAGCAGGAAAAGCCACAGGTCTTGGTCATCTCCTCTTATGTAAAATCCTACAGCAGAAGAGGGGCTGCAGTGGGGGAAAGAGCGCCTGAAATTTCCCCCCCCCCCACGAGTTGAATACCAGTGCTGGAGCTTGCCTCTGGAAACCCAGCTATGGAGCCCTACACCATGCATGGCAATGGGGCCATCCCATCACTACAGCTCTCTATCAGCCATGGTCCTTTCAAGGTGCTGTGTCAAATAAATCCCATGAGCGAACATTAAACCAACATTTTCTATAGTGTGGGCCCCAGAGAAATCTCAATAAAGCTACAGGTTTTGTAATGTTTTCATCCATAAAAGGCAAAAATTTGGTTTATGGCTCCCTTCATCTTTCTCACTTTCCAGCTCCTCTTTCCCTTTTATTCCATTTACTATCTGTTCCCTTAGGTGAAGAGATGGGACCTCACCATCTCTTTTTCCACACCCTGATAAGAAAAAGGCTTTTTTTAATATATAAGAGATTAATATCCATTGTCTAGTGTGCTGCTATTACCCTCTACTACCTATATCACTTTAATCAATGGGGACCAGTACAGGAGTTGCAGAGGTAGATAGAACATAAAATGTGCCAAGCATATCATATAGCAAGGGTTGAGTGTGGTAGTGAATAAGCAAGTCATGTTTGCTGTGAAAAGTGGTGTCATGAAACAGCATTTCTGTTATGAGTGTTGGTAAGAGTGTTTCTGCACTCATTGGCTGTCATAGAAAAACCTTTTTCTCAGCAGTGCTGGCATCAAGGTGAAGCCTCTCCATGGCAGTAGCACCTCCTCCAAGGCTGCACAGCCTGATACTGCTCCAGCTGTTCTTCTGCCTCTCCTCAGCTGTAGCATCCCCCATACTCATAAGAATCACTGGTGCGGGAAAGGTTCTGGGGCTTATTTATTAGCTAGAACCTGCTGGGACACACAGATGTAACAGATTATAACTGAGCTTGGTGATTCCTATTGACTAGGAGACATGTTGCTGAATAGGGAAAAGACAGAACTTCAAAGCCTCAGGTAACTTGCTAAAATAACCCAAACAGGAAACAAAAGTCAACACCTTCATCAACATGGCCCAAACTGGACAGGTTAGTCTTCAGACAGATTTGTACTTAGGCATTCTTCTCCAAGAACATGGTCTGCACCTTTGACTAATTTGAAGTGCAGCCTCTGCAGATCTAACTCCTTCCAAAATATTCATTATTGTTGAGTAGATTGCTGCAGCTTCCACAAATGTAGGTGTGATTTCAAAACCAATTTTGTGAGCACAGCAGGTCCTGCACAGGTCTTTGGAGCTTGTCCCTTCTCTGATCACTGTAATTAGTAGCCAGTTTTGGGACTGGCTATAGCTTTTGGTATCACTGAAGAGAGGAACTTCTACCAAATTTTCGGCAGGTTCTCCAGGGTCAGTGAGCTGAGTAAATACCAACACTTGATGTCTACCTCAGACTGACAGGTGAGAAGAATGGACATTTGTAGATGAACATGCTTTTTGGATTCACAGAAAGGATTGAACAGGTCTGATTTGTTGCCTTTTCTTCTGTAGCTCTTTATAATCAGTATTATGCATGGGGAAAACAAATATTCTGATTCTATTTTCTTCTATTAATTAAAAATGAGAAACAGCAGTGTCATCTTCAGTTGCAGAGAATAAAAAGTGAATAGTTATTAAACTAGGACCACTGTTTGTCACGCTGACACACTAATTTGCATTTATTTCCTACCTTCTCCCCAAAGAACTTTGCTGGTTCCTTGTAGACTTCCTTGCAACCATTGAGAATTTCAGCCTTTACAGGACTGAAAGCCAAGGAGGCATTGAAATCTAAGGAGGCATCAAGAACTGATGAACCCCTAAGCAGAAAATAGGATGCTTCCATGAAAGAGAACAGACAAAAAAAATAGCATCCAAGTCAGGAGGTGCTAAGTGTTGGTATGCCAAGGTTTACAACCGAGCACATGGGTACTGCCAACTCCATGCTGGAATTACTCTCCATGGGTGAGAACAAGAGATTGCTGAATCCAAAGATGTGTCAGAAGAGGCAGCATGGGCCCACCATGGGCACCAAGTTGGCACTCTTATCCCGTCAGTGCTTCTGATGATACTGCACGGCCAGTATCAAGCAAAGAACATCACTTACCAATGGGCAAACCAGGCTTCAGGGCAGCCAGATCTTGGGCTGGACAGACAGAGCTACAAATATCCCAGCACTCAGCACCTCCATGTCTGGCTGTGCCTCAGAGAGGGCAAAGGAAAGGTTGTCTTCTGCCTTACTCAACACCAGACTGAAGGATCATTCAAGAAAGGCAGAGCATATAAGATCGACACATATGGAAATGGGTGTAATGCTTTTTAAATCATCAGCAAGAACTAAATACAATTCAAACTAGACTTGAAATTCTAGAAAACATTTGATTTTTGGTTGCATAGAATTTTAAAAACTTTGGAAATGCAGAAAATATCATGCTGTTCCTCTGAGCAGGTGAATGTAGGAGAGGGTAGAGGAGTTGGCAAAAAATATGTGGGCAGCTGATTTGGTAATTATTTACATGAGTGTTCCTGTACTTCCCCTCAGAAAGTAGCTAGTCCTCTCCAGAAACAAGGTATGAAATACACTGAGTACTAAATTGTTCCTGTAGGTCAATTTTCTTGCTCTTAAAAAATCCTCCAAAATTGAATCTAGCTACAAATTTTCCCTCAAATCTTCTTTTTTCCACTTTGGTTTTTAACACCTAAAATTGCACTGAAAAGTAGACTGTAAAAATAGTTTTCTAGTGGCTGTATCACCACCAGTTTTTTAATCAGAAAAAATAGTTTAAAAGCAAAATACTTGCTTTCCTGCTTAATAACCTGTCACCTGTTTTGGATGGCCTTTTTCTCCCCCTTATTTGTTTGTTCACTCATTTGTTGCTTTGTAGTTGTTTTTAAAGCCTTCTAGTTCTTTATTTTTTTTTGTGTCCCATCCACAGCTATAAAAATTTGTATGGTGAGTTTTGACTTCAGAGGTATTTTTATAAATTCCTTGCTCTCATGAGTGTTTGAACACCTCCACAGTCTGCTCACCAGGCTCTCAGAAGCAGTCTGCCCTAAACATGAAGAAGCAGTAAGTACCTCTAGTTATCATTAATTTTCACTGACCACTTCTTGCATGACAGTGATTTTATTTTCTCTGTGAACCTAAGATCTCCATAATCTGATTTAATTTTAATTATATGAACAAGAACATCCATATTATACAAGTGGAATTCAGCCTGGCTGTTATTATATGTGTGTAGCAGCCATAATCACTTTGAGGTATTGTGGTTATTTGTTTCCAAATGTCTCCTTAGATTAACCGTATAAAACACCGTCATTTGATATAATTTTGAACAATGCTATTTGGAGGAGCCAAATGACCAGTCATCAAAACAGAGTGGGGTCAGAAGGTTGCATTTTATCAGTATCATAATAGAGGACATCATCAGCTCATGGTGAGATAAGAAAACAAAATGCTGGTTTTCTACTGTAGATAACAATAGCAATAATAACAACAATTATAGTATTAATAATACACAGATGTATATGCTATTTCACTCCATTGTTCTCAAAATACCTCTACAAAGACAGGTGAGAAGGTCTAACTCCAGTAAAAGGTAGAGAGAAGGAAATGCATAACTGGCAACCAAATACCTTGTTTTCACTGTCCAGTTAGGGTCACACTGTATCTTTCTCTCACTGTACTTGGCTATCTGTTGCTTTTGTTTTTCCAGTTTCATAATATGTGTAACATCAAAAATAAAAAAAAAAAGTCTTAGGGAACTAGATAAATTTGCAGCTGCTTTAACCCCAAAGGCACATGAGGAAATGATTTGCAGAAGAGCTGAGCTATATTAGCAATTTTACAATTTTAATGTGGACAGTACTAGAGCTAACTAGTGTTAGACTAGTGCTAACTAGGTAACTGATGCTGGGTGTGCATATTATAAGCAAAGCTAGAACCAGTACTGGAGGTATTTGGCCTACCCCCTCTTGTAGGGATTAATGGCTGGTTTGTGTGTCACACTCTGGTCTTGCAAGGTCACCACGCAGCACCCTTGCTGACACTGCTGAGGACACAATGTGTGGCTAGTTAATAGAAATAATCTTTCCTGTTTTTTCTCCTCTGATAGCAAGTTCAAGGGAGTCTGACAGTTTCAGAGAAATGAAAATAGGTGCAAGGAGAGGCCATACTTTGGACAAAATTCCTCATACACTAGCCTAAAAGGGGCATAGACATGCTATGCTTCTGTTTGGTCAAAGCATTAATGTCCTGAAATGTGGAGCGCAGGTTCTGGGGCAGGCAGATCCTCATCATGCTCCAATACAGGTGAGGGAAGCTGGTCACACTGGTGGAATATGGCATGGGTTGGACATAAGCCCTGCAGTGTTAGAACCACAGTCAACAGAAAATATGACATTTCTGTCCATCTCTTTCCGAGGAGCCACAGATACCAGGCAGCCTTGGTACGGATTTAATATCTGGAAAAATAGTTGCAGCAACATTTATTATTAGTGGTGTTACAGCAGCACCTAGAGACCCATCCTGGGATTGGGATTCCTTCTTCCTGGCGATAGGCAAAGAGGGGCTGAAGGGGGAACCCTACAATGAAGAGGTTACAGTCTAAATGGAAAAGGCAGACAACAGCTGGAGAGGAAGTAGTTGAGGAGCAGAATGAGGGGTTTGTCTCTGTCAGCAGATAGCCTGGACCACACTTGCATTTGTTATCACATAAGGACAAGGGGACCCACAACCTCCTGGTGAGCTGGCTGCATTGGCACACAGTGTTTTAGCCTGAAGTTTAATATATAGGGTTATCTTGACTTACCAGCAAAGACATTGTTAGAAATTGAACAATATGAATTGTTTAATGTGTATGCACCAAAACGAGAAGTTGTCAGTTCATTGAGAGAATTCTGACATCAAAAGAGTTGAGGAGGAGGCTATGTGGAAAATAAATATTATGATACCAGTGTTTATCAAAATCAGCTGGCCTTTTGGAGTGTTCTTCCAGTGAGCTGGAAATCAGACATTCTGGACTTTATCCAAGCTGCTGTAAGAACAGATCACTTTTTCTGCCCATTGCCTGAAATAAACAAATATTACCATAATATTTAATTTTTGCCTAATTCAGGAAATGGATAGAAAACCACAAAAATGCTCATTTTCTAGTACTGCAGTTTTTAATTAATGATAAAGACCATATTTTGTTTAACATGTTTCTATTTTAGGGTCCTAAAGTCTCAAGTCTGGAAAGCTAAATACAAAATTGGAAGCATAATTAGAGACATCCACAAAAATATTTGCCTTATTTCGTTCTGATCTTTCAATACATTCTTGAAAATTTTGTATTTCACCACTAGGAAAAAAGTTTTCTGTGTGTCCATAGAAAAGAGAAAAGAGGTCTCGGCATAGTGTTTATTAATTTTCATTAGAAAGAATATTTTCCCAAGCATGACTTCATATGAGTTAGGGACCTACTGGGACCTAACACAAAGTGAATATTTCCTGTATCTTGTGGGCAATGCTTTCTTGCCCATATCTAGAGAAAAGTATTTTTAAAATATTTTAAAATATTTTTCTCTTTTATTTTTAGTTAATGCTGCCTTAAGGAAAGTGCTTACTCTTTAAGGTCTATGTATGGGTAAGAATGATACACAGCAAAATATAAGCTTTACTAGAAATAAATACAGCCAGGAATGCTTCTGTGTTTATTTTCCTGTGACTTCCTCAAAGTGGTGTAAAATTAGATAAATATGTAGAGCTTTCTTTGATGCTGAGGCGTGAAGGATATCCTCTGCTCTGGGAGAGGGGGTCTTCAGCACTCAGCCTCTTTGGTACAGTCCCTTCAAATAACTATATTAGCACAAATTCTCAAAATCTGCTTCCTAGTTTTGGATTATTTCACTAGGAGAGGAAAAAAACCTGACACTTAGTAATTTTTCCTTTCCCAAATACAAAGATTCCAGTTTTTAACTTGGAGCATCACCCTGAAAGCACACTAGAATAAGATAACTGTATAAATTTACCGCACAAACTGTTCCCCAATCAAACAGCATTCCCAGGATATTCCATCAGCTATACTTAATTCTTAAATCCCTGAGAAAAATCCTCTGCAAAGAAATAGGCTCAACTAGTCTGCAAACTGGTTTTTAGATAGGGTATACCCCTCTTCTAAGCAATCGTCCTTCTGAGTAATATGAGCTGGTTCTAGTTAGAAAAATAAGGGACTTCCAGGGCCAAAAAAGGGGTATTTGGAAGTTTTGCAGGGCTTTTTTCCCTGTGCCACCCTTCCTCATGCTGCACACAAACTGTGGGCTGGAAGAGCTGGCTGCCCCCACTAGCACAGAAAGGTGGCTCCGAGGTCAATGGGGCCAGAACACTCCTGGCTCCCCCAGCCCCCTCCTCCCAGCCCACCTCGGCAGGGTGTCACTCCTCTTCACCCAGCTGAAGGCTCAGCTGAAGATGGTTTGGGTATGGCAAAGATCCCACAGACTCCAACAACAACTCCCGAAGGAGGCTTAGACAGCTTCTGTGGTTTGCAGGGTTTGGTGTAGAATGCTGTAATGCGAGAGATGATGTGTTTGCTGCCCTCATGCCTTGACATGTCAGTGCCTCATCCTGAAATGTTCTTTGGCCAGAACCTGGCTTTTGGTCCTTTTTTGGCTGCATAGATTTCAAGTGTAAGCCTTTGTTTTCTTGGCTATTAACTGTTGCATCTGACACATTTAGAGAGGTTGGAAGAGCTTGCCAAGACCCCATTCAGCATCTCTTCCCATGG
The DNA here is from genome assembly GCA_910950805.1 of Acrocephalus scirpaceus scirpaceus. Lineage (NCBI taxonomy): Eukaryota > Metazoa > Chordata > Aves > Passeriformes > Sylviidae > Acrocephalus > Acrocephalus scirpaceus. The sequence continues at coordinate 129,530,217 of OU383773.1, forward strand.
CAACCCTCTGTTAGGACACAAAACGAGACAGGTGAGGCAATGTGCCTGTGTTTCCATTGCACTGCTGAGAGCTGTGGAGGAATCAACAGGATCCATCCGCAGTGGTCAAAGACCATGAGCTCTTAGGTACAGAGATCACTGTCCCTTCTGCCATGGCTCATGGAACTCACCTTCCTTGGGAGGCATCCCCCGAAGCCCCACTGTGTGCAGATCATCATCCTGTTTGTGTTAAACATAATTTTTAATAAACTCAGTATGGAGACTTCCATTAACTTCAAGATCCAAGTTCGGCTTTATAAGTGGGCACAATTCTTACAGTCAATGTGATTTAGCATAGTCACACACTCAGTCTGACCTTAAACAAGGTTCAAAGTGATAACAGTTTAAGTTAAATTTTGTTTACACAAAATTAATAAATGTGAGGCTATTCTTTATTATTTGCTTTAAATTTTCTTGCCCTTACTATTTCAGCTGTCTTAGTTGTTTTCCTATTTACATTTCCCATTTACATGACTTTTGTATATCTAGAATTTTAATACGTTGTTAGAAAGTGAATTAATTCTTCAGTTAGTAAATAGGACAAAGTATTGTGCCAAAGCATATACTAGCCAATGTTTGAAACAGTCCTTAGACTTTTGTTTACCAGTACCCCTTCCCTGTATTTTGGATTTAGGTATGCCCAAAGTTATCCAGGTTAGATATATAGAAGAATAATGATGAGCCTGAGGAAATTGTTCCTGCAAACTTGCTGTTGTGCACATTGTTGGTCCCTTCACCAGGAAAATTTAAATGGAAAAAATACAAAAAGCTTCATGTACCCACTTTATTTTTGTGGGTTTTTTTTTTAGTTTGGTTTGGTTTTTTGTTTGTTGGGTTGTTTTGTTTTTTGGGGTTTTTTTTGTGCTGAGTAATCTGAGCTGTAGAAATAATGCAGGAGAATATGAACTTTCAGCATTTTGACTTTACATAAACCAGGAACCTCTTAGTTGTGATTATCTCATCTGTGAAATAACAAATAGGACCAGGAAACAAACTTCTTGAAGTTAGGAATTGGGCACTTTTTTGGAATGGAGGGGTAATTGCAGAGAATGAAATGGGACCTGGATGACTGGTGAACACTACGCTGTCAGCAGCAACTGGGTTTGCTGTTCTCTGCTTTCCTGCTTGTGGTTTAAGGGAAGGCACCAGGAAACACTTGTGTCATTCTGATGAAGCTCACTTATCATAAAATACGAGATTGATTCCCTGAAGAACTAAAGATAAGTTTATTTAAATTGCCAGTGTTTCCCTGGATGATTGATACCCTAAGGAAGGGAAGGAAGATTTGTGGGATCCAGACGAGTATGTTAAAGAAAGAAAGGGGGAGCTTCCTGCAGGTGAGCTCTCTGTACTGCAGGAAAATTATTGGCTCCAACCAAGAACTGAGCAAAATGAAACAAAGTGGTTGAGACACAGAAGAAAATACAAATTCTTTGGAGAATCCAGAGTAAGGACAGGAATATTGATCCCAAGTTAAAAGTGTCTGGAGTCTTAAAAAAATTTTGGGGTGTTATGATACCAGTTGGGACCCCTGCAAGGAGATGGCAAAGAAAACATTAGAACAGATAGTAGGAACAAATTCAAAAATAATGGAAAAAGAATGGTTTGATAAAGATTCCAGGAAAGCAGCTGAGATTGACACACAGCAATGTTGTAGCTTTCAGAATCAGAATTGAACTCTGGGTGAGAACATCCCAAAGCAGTGAGGTCAGCAGTATGAGGGGAAAGGCATGGCTTCCATGGCTTGGGGAAAAAATAAATTAGGTTAGGAAGATCAGCAAAATTAACACATTTTATAAGGGTATCGATGCATGGAAGAGAGGATATTAACCATGTCTATGTCTGATAAAGAACAAATAAGGAATCCTTTTCATTATAAAAAACTCAATTATAGAAGAACAAGAAGTACTTTTATGTGTCCACTACAGGGAGATGTTTAATAGTGAATAAAAAGCTGTTTCCCAGACACATGAGCTATTTGTGGAAGGATTAAATTTTGAAGTGATTCAAGAGGCAATCAGGAGCTCAGGAACAACAAAAAAACAGGTGCTGATAATGTTGCCACTGAGTTATCAGACATAGGAAAGAATATGACAATTCTTTTCCATGATTTAGAGGTATTAAAAAGAATTCTGAGGCAATGAAAGCAGGTAATGAGACTTCTGTTGGGAAAGAATAAAAGGAAAAAAAATAGAAACAACAACTCCCTCATCTTATTGCTCTTTATAGCCAATATTATCCTCTTGTTGGTATTTTTTTATCATCATATCCCTCTTAGTGAGGCTATATATGAGATATATGTTCTGAAAAAACATATCTTCTGCAAATTAGCTGTTTTCATTTTGCCATTACTGGAGACAAAAAAATATTAAGATTATTCTAATACTATATTTTTCATATATGAGCTAAAATGGAGGTGTGTTGTGCATTTATCAGAATGGTGTAACTGAGTTTGGAGTGCAAAATTAGAGTACAAAATGTGGAATTGCATCTGTCCTATTTTGGAGACTCAGAACAATATACCAACACTGCTGCTGGAAAGAGTAGTACAGTTGCAGCACAACTCCCAAAACATCCAGTTTTTGCAAACATAGGTGCTGATTTGGCAATCCTGTGAAGGCAAAGCAAAGACTTGAAGAACATTAAGAGAAAACTGAGACCAAAGTGCAATGAAGACAGTCCCATTTTGCTCAAATAAACAGGACAAGGAGAAATATGCCTTAACAGGAAAGAAAGTGCAAAAGCTGTGAGAGGTGCCAAGATTCCCTAGTCTTTAATACTATGATTTTATGGTAGATTTTTTTTTAAATTTAAACCATGATACAACTTTAAATCATAGCATTCACTAGACAGAATCATAGATCATAAGTGTCTGCAAAAAGAAGATTTCTTCTGATGTAACTTCATTTAACCATATGTTGTGGGTTTAAGTCCAGGTGAAAAATAACCTCCATGCAGCCATTTACTCACTCTCTCCCTCCCTCACTCTGGTGGAATGGGGAGAGATTTGAAATAAAACATGTGTGTTGAGATAAGAACAACATAATAATTGAAAATAAAATACAGTAATAATGGTGATTTACAATAATAATAATAATAATGATAATTTAAAAATAAACAAGTGATGCACAATGCAATCTCTCACCACCCATTGACCGATGCCAGACACCCCTTCCTGAGCCCAGATCAGCCACCCTTCCAGGCAGCTCCCCCAGATTATATACTGGGCATGACTCCCTGTGGAATGGAATACCCCTTTGATCAACTCAGGTCACTTGTCCCAACTATGCTCCCTCCCAATTTCTTTTGCACATCCCCTTACTTGCAGAGCATCAGACACACACACAAAAAAGTCCTTGACTCAGGATAAAGACAAGTTAGCACAAAACTAAAACATCGGAGTGCCTTCAACACCATCCTCATTCCAAATCCAAAATACAGCATTTTAACAGCTACTGAGAAGTTGGCTTTATCCCAGCTGAAACCCAGATACCACAGTAAAATGCTACAGACCATCTATTTGTATGGAACAGTACACTGTATTTCCAACTATGTGTTATGGCAAGAATAAACCAGCATTAAACCAGTATTCCTTGGTCTTGCATTATTTTTTAAGTGAATGCAGAGATGTTCTTGTATAATGTTCAAGTAGTATTAGAGACTGTCAGTTATTTAAGATCAGCCTTATAGCTAACTTTAATGATTCTAAGTTTCCTATTTCTTATATTCCTGGTGGTAATCCAGCGTCCAAATGTTCAGGCACAGCACAAGGTTAACAGCTCTGATTAAACAGAATATAATCAAATCAGTACTATGAGGTGTGCAAATACATTTATTTTTCCAGGCTTTTGGACTGATCCCACAAACCGCACTGAAGATTATTATCCCACCTTTTTTTTTAAATGTGAATAAAGTACACACAGCATAAAATTGTTAGCAGACACTCTGTGTTGGTACACTGAGATCCCACCTGCACCTAAGAAAGATCATTTAGAGGTATTTATTATCCCCATCTTGTCTGAGAGTTCAGAGCAGCTTTCCATTAGAGGAAACAAGAGAGGACAAGAACAGACACAGAGGACACTCTTTGATGAGAAACTGCCAGGAAAAAAAACCAAGCCCAAAAAGATGGAAAATACAATGGGTACCTACATTTCCAACAAAAAAATACAACTCACTTTCTCAAAAAAGGTGTAAAATCAGATGACATATGTCTTCTTCCCTCCTGAGGTTGCTTTCTTTTCTCAATATCCAGATATGTGGGGAGGCAGTTTGATTCCTGACTCCACTCCTGTACCTTCTCCATGACTGAGCTCTGCCTGCTGCTGACCTGGCAAGGAAGGGACATCCATCTATTGCCTGCAATGCCATCTCCTGCTCTTAAGCCACCTAAAGGCACTGAGGAGATCTAATTTTTAATTTTTTCTACTCCCCCTGGTGCTGGCTAAAGCAGGAGCTGGGTGGGCAGAAAATAAAAAAGAGATGGGACAATAACTATGGGTGAAAGTTATCCAGCACAGGTTGCAAAGCCAAGTTTCAATGACTGGAGTGAATTTACAGTACTAACTTTCAAAGAAAAGGTTTCCATGGAGGGACCAGGCCATGATTTGCATTGAAAGGGAAGCGTGGACAAAGCACATAATGTGCCCTTGATGTGCCAGAGAGGGAAATTTAATTCCCACGATGCCACTTGGTGCTCACACCAGGCAGGACCTTTCTTTCCCTCCGAAGAGCTGTTTTCCAGAGTGTTTCCCATGTGCCACATTTTTGTAATTTCTCATTAGTATGCTGGATTTTTGTTTCTTTGCTGTATCAGAGACAGTGTGACTGCTGCCTTCATTGTTGCTTTTCTATTTTCTCAGATGATAAAACTGCAAGATATAGAACACAACACATGGCAAAGCATAATCACAATCACACTGCTTTGCAACCCCAAAATAGGAAACTAGAGAAGATTAAGTCTCTTCAGTTACAAAAGCTGTTACAAAAGTTTCTGATTTTTTTTTTCCCCCAAGCCAGTTACAGGTTGAGATCAGAAAAGTATCATTTGTAAACCAAGGCTCATAGTATACACAGTAGGATTTTAAACTTTTGGGACAGGAATTGAGGAACACTGAGCTGTGGTGTGCAAGAGGGGAATCTTGGGATTGCATTTAAGACTGAAGGGATACATCTAGTCTGTTGTTTTCCCTGCATCAGATCTGAACATGTTTCAAGCAATATTTCTGCCCTGTTGTGGTTAGATGTTACATTTCTGTTAGATTTCCTACGTGAAAAAATTGGAGCTCTTACTGTGTTTTTCCTTTGGCTTTGTCATTTTGGTCTGGCTGCTGTCTCGAGCCCTCTGTGATGAGAGAGAGAGAGAAAAGTTTATGAAGGCATTTGTAGGCATAGCTGGAAAAGCAGAGCTGTCAAAGAAAACATCAGAAAGGAGGAGTGATGAAGTGGGAGGCAGGAAAAATTATGAAAAAATGCAGTAAATATGGAAGGAGTATGAAAAAAGGGCAAAATCCTTCTTCAGTACAGAAATACTTTGAAATTATAGGCTGATCTCCTCATCATTCTGTTGCTGAAAATCAAAATTGCTGCAACACAGCCTGAGTGCTCTCTAAGCCTTGACAACTCACAGCAAGGGCCTGGCCAGCAGCGTCTGTGCACCTTGTCCAGGGAAATACATTCCTGCTTTGTGGATAAAGGACTTCAAAACTCCTGGGTCTCCTGACAGTAAAAAAAAAGTCAAAAATTTAAAAGTAATATCTATTTAGACAGTGAGAGAAAGCAGATCAGAACCCGGTGGATTTGTTTTCTATATATGGAAAAATTTAGAACAGTAAACTGCAGCCATTTTATCCAGCATCTAAATAACTTCTGAAAAGAAAAGTCAGAGGGTAATCCAGTTGTCTAAAGGTTAAGGGAAAATGTGAAGTGTATTACTGAGAAAAGTGATCCGAACCTTTAGTGGTAACAGAGTGGCTGGCAATTTCAAAGCATTTAATAGGACCTAAGGAAGACTATTTTCTTGCAGAAGTACTGCCTTATTTGTAAGTACAGTAAACTCTGTTTATCCTATTTTGCATTTATTTTATTTATGCTTAGACATACCTTGAAAAGCAAATAAATGTACATTTTGTGTTGTGAAATAGAAGATAAGTAGACAGAAGAAAAAAGAAATTTTGGGATTTTTTTTTTCCTAGTGGAAAATACATTTTTCAGTTAAAACACCCAGAAAGTAAGACTCTAGGCATATTTTTAGCTATGAAAATGTAAATTTCTAAGTAGTTCTTTCAAGCAATAAAGAAATCAAAGCTTCCTGCAGAAGATAGGCAGTACTTACAAAATTACTGTTTTGCTGAAAATTTAATTTTACATCTAAATCAATTTTGAGAGAAAGCTTTTCATCAGTCAAAGAACCTACCATGCCTCACCTGTTCCTACAGTGTCCACTTTGCTGCTCGTGCCATTCTCCTGCAAATCTTATCCACTGCCCCATGGAGCTGTGGATCAATGCCCAAGCTGTAGAGAACAGCTCTGCCTCCAGACCATTTCCTAACAGGGAATGGCATCTGGAGAAGGGTGCTCCTAGAGGTTAAGTCTTCTGAAGACAGCTGTGGATCCACAGGATAAATTATTCTCTCAGTCCTCCCTTGTACAAGGATTGCAGCTGGTTGAGCATCTCACATTTTTCAATGGCTCTTCACCATTTTATCAGCTGTTTAAGAACCAGCTGAAACTGCAGTGAGTCTCAGCTGTTCAGCATTTCTCCCACCACTGGTTATGAGGAGGATCCAGTCCTGGACCTTGTCTTCTCCATCTTTCTGTCCTTTGGTTATTTCGGTCTTCTAGTGTCTGCATATTGTAGACCAAAGGTCAATATAATGGTTTAAGAGCTGCTTTAAAATGTGTAAAATGATTAAGCAATGTATCTTTGACTAGAAAAGTCACGGAGCTTGACATGGGGTAGTCATGCTGTATAACCCTAATGCTGGTGGGAAGGTATGCTGGCAGGTGAGGTGCCTCACACTGCTGTGTGACACACAGAGACAGCAGAGAAGCTGGCTGTGTCTATTTGTCTGTCCATGTCTGGCTTAAGCTTTATCATCTTGCTGTTGGCACAAAGATATTACCACAGGGTCACCAGCAAGCATTAATCACCCTACTGTGAGAAAAAATAGAAGGGAAACAAAAAAAAACCCAAAAAGTAAAAATAAAATTCTAGCTACGTTTTTCCTCTCTGAAAGAATGGATTTCCTGCAATTATTTACATAACACAAAAAATGTCTCCAAGATTTTTATCTGTATATTAGCTTGAAAAATCTTCCAAGGTTTCTGGTAGTCACCTTTGAAAATGTTGTCAGAGCTTTTCAGACATTACCTCTGAATGAGAGCTCTTTTTGCATCCCTTGCCACTGAGTCAGGATGTTCAGGGTATCTGAGGAGACTTGTTTATCTGAAACCCACTGCTTTCTTTCCACTTCTCAGTCTTGGATAGCAATCACTTCTGGGTGATTTTACATCAGAAAGAAAGGATTGCTAAGGTCAGGACACACTAACTTCTGAAAAATCAACCACCAACACAAGCCAGACACTGTTTGCTCCTCAGACTCACCTCCATGAATGAGGAAGATTCCGTTCTGCTCTTCACAGATAGTCTGTGGCTAGTCAAGTGTGTTGCAGAATTGCTTTGTCTGGGAACAGCAAGTGGATTGCCATGCTGAAGGCCTTAAAAAACGACATGAATTAACAGAACTGTCTTTAGAGGACTGATACAAGATCCTTGACCACCCATATTAACCCATTTGCAGAAATGAACGAAAAAAGCAGCCCTCAAAATAAATAAATAAAAAAGGATAAAACTGGTTCACACTAAACAGTTGATTTACTTGCTTGGGTACCTGTTTCTGGATAAATATTAAATCTAATAGAAATTCTCTGGATTTCATGCATTTATCCAAACTTGTGAAACCTTCCAGATACTGATCTTTCAGATGTTGTATATATAAAAAAGTGGAAAGAGTCTCTGGCCCTGGACATTTAGAATTTATAAGGTTTTCTTAAATGAGGAACAAATAAGATACATTACCAGTGATGTGACTGTGCAATTTTCTTAGTCATAAATCTATATATACAATTTAAAGCAAGTTTCCATGGCTGGTCTTCATGACCTTCCCATCATGGGTCTTAAAAAGTTTAAAATGAATATTAGAGCCAGACTCTGATGCACTGATTGCTCTGCCCTGAGCAAAGCCATATTTGAGCCTGGGATGGTTTAGTCACGTTAGGATATGTTTGAGGCTTGACCTACACATCTGTACCACTGCCAAAAACACTTTAAAGCTCATTCTGTCTTCTGCATTGTTCCCCCACAGCTTTCACTCCCACTTTTTCCCAGAAAGCATAACCTAGATCTATTTTCTTGACAAACAGGAAGGATTTTCCCCGTAGGAACCTGGCTGTAATATAAAATGCAGGCAGAAGCACAGTGATTATCATTCTGTATGTGTGATTTGAGGGCAGTGAGGGACCACACAGCAACTACCACTGGCTTGAAATGGTGCTTTAAGATGTTAGAGGCTCCAAGGGAAGATTTTTGCATGTTTCTAAAACAGATGGGAAAAGTTAGAAGGATAGTGTCTGAAAACTCCTCTTTTTGATCATGCTCTGCAAACACAGAGCACTGTGAGCCAAGTTAAGGAGCGAGGGTCACTAGATAATGTAAGGCATTCTTGTAATGGCATTTTTCAACTAATTTTGTCATTATCTTTGCACAGAATTAATCTACATTTTTAGAGGGGAGTACAGAGAATTAGAAATGCTTCTCACAGTGTTTGCCAAAAAAATTCAAATATTTGTTCATTCTGGATGGGTAGATGGCCTTTGGATATTGATGTCATTATCGATCTTCACTGCGTGAGTATAGCTAAGTCAGAGCCATGGGCTTTATGTGTAACAACACGCATGAAAAAGAACAAGGTTTATGTTTCACAATTGATTTATTAATAATCTATTTGTGCTGGCGAAGGAGGAGGTGAGACCATATTTAAAAGTACCAAGATGTTGCAAGCTGCTCATTTAAAAAAAACCCCTGACCTTAAGAAGAAATAGCATGTTATACCTAAAAACTCTGGCTGTAAACTTATTCCTGGATTTGAGTCTCACCCTGTCTGCTTGTGCAGCAGTGCTGTGGGCTCACTCACTTATTTCTTGGGCAGGTCAGTAAAGACAAATGAGGAAAACAGTGGGACAAACCAGTACTCAGCCTGGATGAGGGTAGTTAAATGTGGTCAATAGCCTTTTCTTCATGTCAGTAGTTTTTGATGGAAGATGAAATTAGGTTCAATGACTAAGTAAAAACTGCTTACAAATCCACATAAGAAGTTCATTTTTGGGTTTCAAAAATACAAGACCTCAAGAACTCTGTTGGATGTAGATGAACTTATTAAGCCTGCTGAGCAACTATTTCCACTGTTTTTGGCTATGGTAGAGATAATTTTCTTCACAGTAGTTGTTTTGGGGCTGTGTTTTGGATTTCTGCTGAACACAATGTTGGTAATTCAGGCATGCTTTTGTTATTGCTGACCAGTGCTTAACAGAGTCAAGGCCTTTTCTGCTTCTCACACCACCCCACCCCACCAGACAGGAGGCTGGGGGTACACAGGGAGTTGTAAGGGGACACAACCAGGAAAGCTTACCCCAATTGATCACAGGTATATTCCAGACCATATGGCATCATGATTAGTATATAAAGCCAAGGGGAGGGTTGTTCAGGAGTTCACTGCTCAGGCTTGCCATCAGTCAGTTGGTAGCGAGCAATTATTTTAATTTTCATCAGTTGTCTTTCTTGAGCTCTATTTATCTCTGCTATTTTTCTTTTAATTACTGTTATTGTTATTTTTGTCATTGCTGGTTTTGTTTATATATTGTCATGGTTTGATCCACTCTAGGAAGTGAGAGAGTGCTGGTTCAGGGATTGTCACCCTGTTGAACCAATGAAAATCATTTCACCTCTGTGAACACCCATTTCAGGATGGGAAGGGGGTGGGGTGTTCCTCTTTGTCTTCCGGCCTTCAGAGAGTGAACAGGCTCCTCTCCTCCTCCTGGCTGTGGAGGGGGTGGGGAGGCCTCCCCTGGCCAAGGCCAAGGCCGAGGCCGAGGCCGAGGCCAAGGCCTGCCATGCGGCCTGGGCTGGGGTAAGCCTGGACAGCATTTACCGGCACAGCTGGCACTGCTGTCTGAGCTTCGCTGCTGTTGGATCTGGGCCAGCACAGCTGCCTGTGAGCTCTGGCTTTGGCTGGGCCCCTCATTGAGACTGAAAAAGGAGGACTGTGTAGCTCACCAGGCTAACTGAGAATGGAGGGGTGGAAGATTTATCCCTGAGACATTTCTGGGTGCCGAGCCGCCCCCTCCCCAGAGAGTTTGACCAGCGCCGCTTTAGATCTGATATCAAGAACTTTTCATTGGCAGCGGCTTCTGTAAGTGATGGGAGAGACAGCCTGGGACTTGTGATGCCAGCAGAAGATAAGAAGAAGAGATGATGGAGTGGCCTTTTGGCCAGACTTTCCTTGTAGTGGCCATAGAGACTGCATTAATGCTCCTGTAACTTATGGAAACTGTGTCTAGGGGGATGCAAGGTGGGCACTGTGTAGTGGAAATGCCAGTGCCAGAGTGAGTGAACAGAGGATTGAGAGGGTGTGGTGGTGCCCTCAGAAGAGGCTTCTGTTCTCAAAACCCTTTGCCCTGAGGTTGAAATGGGGGGGACTAGTGTCCCAGAGGCATCCTTAAAAAGGGAACCTTACAAGCAGTTTCTGGTCCATGGGTGGTGGTGAGAGCACCATCTATGGAAGGAGGACTTCTCAAATGCACATTTCCTCTGTATGGGGTGGGCTGTTCGTGAAGAGTGCAGGCCACAAGAGACTGTGTTTCTTGTGGGAGTTTCTATACAGCACAAGGAAGACTCCTCTCCCTTAATATTTTAAGCTGAAACTTCCGAGTTTTGTCTCAGAAAGTTTTGGTAGGAATTATGGTGGGGGGAGGAGGAGTGGTTTAGGAGGTTCTTTTCACTTTAGATTTTGTTTCTTTCTTTTCCTTTTTTCTATATAGTGTAAGTTAATAAAGTTTTTCTTTCTATTTCTAAGTTGGAGCCTGCTCTGCTTTATTCCCGGTCTCTCTCACAGCATCATTTTAAAGAACTATAATCTCATGAGTGCCACTGACTCAAACCCATGACATATATGTGTGTGTGTATATATATATATATATATATATATATATGTATGTGTATATATATATGTATGTATATATATATATATAAAATTATTTTTGTTATTGTCATTATTATTAACTCCTCACAACCCAAGAGTTTTCTTACTTTTCCCCTTCCAATTTTCTTGCCCCCATACAGCCTGGAGGGGAAGCTTGAACAAGCAGATGTCTGGTGCTTAGTTGTCAGCTGCAGTTAAACCATGACACTCTTTCATTCCAAATACAATGCTACGTATTTTTTACTGCTCTTGAACTGTTTATGGAGCTTGTGTAATTCTTGCCAGACTGGTGTCCCTACAGGATGTGCTTGTACTGTGTCTTGCTACAGCCGTGACAACAATGTTAGGACAGAGGGTGGATGTACAAACATCGAGCAATTACTAGGAGTAGTTTTATTCTCCTCTCAGTACTATGTGCCAAAAATATGTTCCAAGTTAGATTTTGTGGAATCCTAAGGCACACAAGACAGATGGATATGCAACTGCATTCTTCTGTATTATCTTGGGTACACTTAAGCCTAATGGACAACTATTAAGTTTACTATCTTGGAACATATACATCACATCTTTAAGTTTTTCTGGTTTATATTAATAAATGTTTTTGCAAATGGTGTTTTTTTTTCTAAATAAACTCAGGTTGCATTTGAGGGAAGCCCATCCCTGTGTAGCAGGTATTTGGTAGTCTGAAACTCTGCAAGAAGTAATTTGACACAAATCCAGCTCCCTGGTCAAAGTGATATTAACCTTTCATAATAAGCTGTAATTCCTGCTGAGAATTCAGTGCATACTTAAAGGAGTTCCTTGTATAAAACTATCACTTTAGTTGACCTCCTAGATGATGATCTTTGTGCAGAACCAGCAGAGGTTATGACTGATCACCAGCTTAAGTACTCTCATTTTCTAAAGTGGAAAAGGTCGAAGAACTGCTTCAGCTGAAGCACCAAATTCCCTTAACAATAGTGTTTCACTGAAAATGGATCTGTTAAACTGCCTTGTCTCTATGAAGCAGAAAAATAGGCTGTGGTTTTACCTTCAGGAATCTCAGATAGTGTGCAAAAAGGAGCAGTGACCTGCCAAAACAGACACAGCAGAGAGTGAGGTGGCTTGGAGACTCCACCTCCACTCCAGGTAATCGCTGCTTGGAAGTCCTGAAGCATGTGGACATTTTCTTTCCCCTTGCAGTGAATGCCTGAGGGCTGCTGGGGACCCCTTGGTGCTCACATGAATGCAGTGCTGGGACTGTATGTCATGACTAGACAGAGAAATACATGTAAACATGACCACTGCATCTAAACCTGTCAAGTATTTGTAATTATGGACCAATCTGCAGCCTGCATGCATTTTCACCTTCTTTGTTTTGGAGGTTTGGTGCTCAAGAAATTACAGCTCCAGCAGTATTTTCCTGTCTAGAATTAGGGGTGGTGCATCAGAAAAGACTCAAAAAGGCAAGGCTGCTTCCTCAGACAACAGCATCATATATAAGCTGAGTTGTCTCCACTGGACTCCTCCTTCAGAGTGTCTAGGGAAACTCAGGATATCCTTAATCTGCAAAAGTGGGATGGAGAAATCAGAAGTGCTTGTAGGCTGCCAGGGTGACTGTACATAGCTCTTTTCTGTAGTCTGGCCAATTACAACGATCAGGTAGCAGCCTTGAAGCCAGGATGCAGTGAAGACAATCAGAAGAAAAAAATCAATGGCATTTTACTTTTCCATTAGTTAAAGTTATGCAGACAAGAAAAATATCATGATATGCCATTCATCCGCAGCTTCTTAATAGTAACAAGATTTTCAGAAATAGATCTTTGAATCTAGATTTTCCAGAGGAGACAAATAGATTCAATTGGGAGCAGAAAGTATGAAACAAGCTGAGACTCATGCATTGTCTCCACTTATCACCATGCTACGTCTGTGATAATGAGTGACAAGTTCTGTGCCCAATGACATGGAAAATGAGAATAATTATAGCATTAATCACAGTGGTGTCAGTTCTCTGGAGAGTTGAAAGTTAGCTATGCATTAGATTTTGTAGTTTACAGTGTAATTCAATTAATTTATTTAGCTAAATGTGTATTAAATTAATCCTTATTCATCTTATATGAAAACACATTAGAGTGGATCTGAGGGTAATGACAACATTATTTCATCTCCACACACAAATAAAGAGAATATATAAACAGACATCATGACATAAATGTGAGGATAGAGTAACTCTCTTACCAATATCACACCAAGAGTCATTTTATACAACTTTTAGGTCTCCACCAGTGAGTAGCAGTGGTAGCTTATTAAAAATAAGAATGGAGGTATACCCAGCCAGTGGATATGGGGTTCCTAAGCTAAAAGTAGAATGTGAGCTATTGTGCTTACTAAGCAGTAAAAGAACCCTACTAATTACATTAGTAATTCTGGCCACTGAAATACCCTGCAAAAAAGGTCCTATAATTTAATTGTAGCCCAACAAATAATTCCAGATTTTTAGTTCTATCATTTCTATTTGCAAACACAGTTTACAAATACTGGCAGGACTGGGAAAGCACTTTTAGCACCTAGACAAGCTTTCCAGGACTGCCTTTCCTTCAGACTTTGAGGAAGTTGGCAGAATTTCTATCAAGGTCATGAGATCTCAAGCAACATTAGGGATTAGAGACAGAGGCCAAAAAGAACCCTTGTCCAGTCAGTATTCATGTGTCAACATGAAAGTTGTTTAATGCTTCCTTATAAACATCAATAGATAATAAAACTGAAAGCGATTTCCTGAACCAACAAACTTACCCATCACTAATGGAAATACTACTGACAGGACTTTGAAAGGGAGTGATGGATGAGAAAGGAAAATGAGAGGAAAAAACAGAAACTCTGAGATATTTTACTCTATTTTGTGTGATATCTCTCTTGGGAAAAAAAGAGGCTTTGGAGATTTGTGACTGTAACCCTCTCAAGCAAAAGAATCAAAGATAAAAGGTCTTTACAAGGCAGTGAGTTGGCAGAGGACATGGGATAATGTTGCTTTGATAGGTACTGCAGGGTATCATAGGATTGCACTCACATGGCCTCTTTAGACTATGGATTGGACTAAGAGACAATTAATGCTTGGTTTTCTTTAAAGAGAAAGATGAAATATTCTTTCATGTTTCAAGAAAAAAAATTGTTTACTCTTCTTCAAAGCTGAATTTAATCATAAAATGCTGACGGGATTTTTTTATTCCTAATTGGAATCCTTTATTTTAGATAGATGTATTTAATTTTCAGTTGAATTGAAAAGTCATCTTTAAAGACAAATTGTAAAATTGCTTTTGCTTGTAATTTTTCCTCCTTTTGAAAGTCCCTTTATATATTCAAAGACAAAAATGAAGCTACAGGTCTTGCTCTTAAAAGTGCATCTATCACTACTTTTTTGATGCATGAACATGATAAACTCTTTGATGTAGCCTTGAGAAGATCCAAATGTTCTTGGATTCATGCAAACAAAATGGATATATCTTCAAAGCAGAAAACCTTCCAGCTCTTTTTGTCCATAACAGATAAGCACCCCTTAAAAAGACAGAAGAAGGCAGAATTTATACTTAAAAAAAAAAGGATAGAGTTTGAAAATATATTTAATTCTGTTTACTAGTTGGTGATGCAGGCTTTACAATGATTTGTTTGTAAGAAATATTATGCTTTTATTCCAATAATGTTTAGTTGCCAGGATATTTTTTGTGACCCTTATGTACATTTTAAAATAAAATATGGTCTTTTCACTGGTCCATAAAAGTCCCCAGCTGGAGAGCACGCTTCTGTCTTTGCAGGAAGAGAGACATCCAGTAGTGTGAATATGACAGAGCAACTCAGGATCTGCAGTTATATCATCTGCTACTGGTTTGCTCTTGGACTATTTAGTAAATGAGCTCAGATCCATAAATACAAACACCAAGAAAACGTATGGCTGGACTCTCAATCTGTATTAACACTCAACAATATTATTGATATCTCCAGACAGTGTACAACCTCAGACAATATGCTCTCATTAAAATGCATCACACAAAATTAAGCAGTTGTGATTTTTGTTTGTTTCAGCAGCTGGAACAGGTCAATCAGCCATGAAGCCATGGAAGACCAAGGATTTTGGAATCAAAACTTCTAGGAAAAAAGGAACCAAAAAGGAGATTCCATTTTACTTCATTAGTTGCTTAAACACTTTTGAAATAAATCTTTTGATAATAATTTATACAAAAAGAAAACTGAAACATAAATAATTTTGAAATTGTACGTTTCAGTCTTTGTCTTTCAGACTTTTTGTCGCCCCTTTCAATGCAATTGACCAAAAAGTGGGGAGAACCTGAGTATCTAGCACTAATCAATGACTGGTTTAGTCATACTTGGAAATAACTTAATTCAATGTTAAGATTAATTCAAAGTCTCATTTATTATCCAAGACTTCTAGCTATGGAATAAAGTTTGAAATTAAACAGTTTCCTTTGAAAAAAAGAATATGGAGCTAGACTGAGGTTTCATTAGAAAGAGGGCATCCAGCACTGATCAGTTTTTCTGGCAGCTGGAAAGGGATAAAACATCAAGGTAACATTAAGATCGTTGATATAATGTCTTTGAGTGACCTGTAGTGAGCTCTGATATAAGGAATTTTCTGCTTAGGGCCAAGACATTGTTTTTCAACTTCCATGAGGTAACCAGTGCTGGTACCCCTCTCTCTGTGTCAGGCTGCAAGCTCCCAGAGAAAGGGTTCACATGATTTTGTGCTCCCTAGACATGATGTTCTTCTCTTGTCTTACTGTGTGGAACACATAGTGCAGGAAAGAAGGGGAAATAGAAACTGTTCTTAACAAGTCATAATTCTCACATCAAAACAAGTCAATTAGAGGGACCTGCCAGTGTCTTTCTAAAACTATGACAGCTTTGTCGTTTTGTCTGAGTTTTGTAGAAAAGCTCTAACTTGTTTTTGGTTGGAAATTTATGGACAGTTGGAGATGACAAAAATGAATGTGGCC
This sequence comes from Acrocephalus scirpaceus scirpaceus, assembly GCA_910950805.1. Lineage (NCBI taxonomy): Eukaryota > Metazoa > Chordata > Aves > Passeriformes > Sylviidae > Acrocephalus > Acrocephalus scirpaceus. The sequence goes on from OU383773.1 coordinate 129,546,499, forward strand.
AATGAAACATAAGTTTGTATAAGCCACCATTGGAAAGTGAGTTATATTGTTTTCTACAACTGTCTCAAGCTGGAGACAAATGGTTGTCTTTCTTAAAAACAACAGCGGAACCAGGATGCTGGAAGCTGATTTACAATTCACCTACCATTTCCGCAGCAGTGATTAAGAATTTTGGGTTCACTCTCTAGAACTCTGTGTGGTGCCCCAGAGCTGGCTGATCTAGCAAGTTTTCTGCTTTTTCCCATGGATGCTTGTAAAGCTACTCTCTGCCTGCAGATACTGAAGAGCACAGGTCTGCTAAAAAGCCATGGAAAGGGGAGAAATGTTTCTATCCTGCAAGAGTAAGGAGGTATCCTCAGTGCTTAAAAGGTACTGGTGTGCTACAAGCTGGAGAAAAATTGAGCCATTTTCTGTCCTGTTATTTAGCCAAGAATGATTGAGTCCCTCTTAAAAAATGTGCAAACTTTTTCCAACCTTTTTGAGTTTTACAGCCCTGTTGTGTAGGTGACATTCTAATCCTTACTGGTGAACTTCCTCTGCTGATCCAGAAATGGAGGCTGCTAATTGCCTGGTTTGAAACAGAGGCAGTTTGTCCTGGCTAATCCAACCAGAAGTGTCATTGTACAAATCATTAACTGTTGTTTTCATACCTGGCAAGAAAAGCAAGGGGCTGATAGATGATTATTCTCTTACCTGCTGGCTACTTTTGAATGCACAGGATTGCAAGAAGTTGTTGCAACAGCCTTAACAGAAAGCACTCTTACTCGGGACTAAAGACTTTTCCAAAAAGCATAGTAGAAATGTATGAATGTCTTTTCACTCAGCATCGTACTAGAAAACTGCTAAAAGTTCCCCATATCCCACCAGTAATGGTACTTTTTGCAGCTTAGAGGAAAACAGAAACTGCCTGAAGTCTTTCAGCCACATTGGTTTCTGATTTCTGTTCCCCTGTTTTTTCACCATTTTTCTATGCCTTTCTGATCTGGGAGCATATGAGTTCAATAATCTGTCACTGCTGTCCTAGGAAAATGGGGTATTTTAGTACTTCCTGCATGCAGAGCCTTGCCACCTGGGTTCAGCATCTGCAGACAACAGCCAAAGCCTATTAGCATTACTTTCTGTATTGTTACAGTGCCCAAAAATTCCAGGCAAGAATCAGGCTTGATTGTGATGGGCGTTGAACAAACACAGCTGGAAAGTCCTGCTCTGAAGGATTCATGGACCTTCCGACAGTAATCCTGATTATAATAATTTACAGACTTACACTACTAGTAGGGCAATTTAGCCTGTGAAATACATAAGCATGGTGTGGAGTAACTCATGAAAACGGCACAAAGGCATATTCACATGAAAAGCTTAATCCATGTGCCAGGGTTTAGGAGAATAATTTCATCTATAGTCACTGGATGATGGGAAGGATACAAGAAGCAATTCAGAGCCCTGTTCTAAAACGCAACCTGGAAAAGCTCTTGCCCCATATTCCCAGGGGAAAAAGAAAAACAAAAAAATCCCCAAAAAAACCAAACCAAACCAAACCAAACTAAACAAACAAACAAAACCCAAAAAAACCCAAACCAAACCAAACCAACAAACAAACAAAAAACCAAACCAAAACAAACCAAAACAAAAACCAACAAAACAAAAAACCCACTTCGAAGATGGTAGGTTTCATGTTTAGGCAGTTTTAACACCTCCAAACACAGAGTTTCACAAAAAAATTGACCCTGGTAATAGGTCTGATTTAAAGCATATCAAAACTAAATAATTGAGAATTTGTGCAGTTTTATAAAATTTTAAATGCATTGTACAATTAAGTAACTTGGAATGGAAAGGCTTGATATAGTAATTAGAAGTTTCAATTTCTACAGAGTCATCTTTATCCATTTCTTCTTACCTTATTACTGTATTAAATACTGATTTTAACTTCATACCTAATGTTATGAGCGTACAATCTTTTGCATTTCAATGTTAATCTAAGTAAAATAATGGAAACTTCTTAAACCTAACAAAAGAAATGCTTCTATGTTCATACAGCAATTTTAGAAGCTATTATTATTCACCTATATAGATGCTGTTTGCCTATAAAAGATAACCTAGGCTACATATGCAATATCTGGACATTTATATAAAATGTAAGATTTTCTATACAAGAGAAAGACATATCATATTTTAGCATATTGGAAGTTTTGCAATATCATTGTTTTTCATCACAATCTAGAATTACTAGGAGGAAGACAAGACTGAAAGGCCACAGCAGATGATTCCAAAAGTCTGTAAAACTCAATACCCTCTCTCCAGCTGGGTCCCAGAACAAGTGACTGAAGGGGAACACAGACACAGGAGAGCACATGACCATACTGGATGTGCCAAGCACAGTCATGGGTCCCAGGGTTTAGAAGACCAGTGTGGCTTCTGCATACTCAGGAACTCTTAATGAGCTGATTTTCCTAGACTCTCCCAGTCTCCCATGACCCCATGCAAACTTTTAGCTTTACAACACTCTGCAGAAAGACCATTCACATCCCAAGCTTTCAAAAATACGTTTTGAATAGGTCTCCCTTTGGTTTCCTTTGATGTCCCCTGTTCTTTAACTGAGAAAGCCAGAAAATCAATAGTGCCTGATTCACTTTCTCCCTGTGCCCTCCATGATTTTGTGGAGCTTGAAATTTCTGGAATGCAGTAATTTTATTCTGAAGAAATTTCTGTGGAGCATACCTCCAGTTCTCAAAAATTAAAGAGAGGATTGTAATTAGCAATACTGTCAGTCCCTTCAATAGATCGTTCTCTAGTGGCTTTGCATATGAAGTGTATGTAGCATATGAAAACAAATTCTTTTCTAGGTATCAAATTTTTAGAATCTATTTTTGTTAGTGAACTGCAGTAAAGCACAGACACATGCACACATGCAAACAACAAACCTTTCATTTGCTTTCTGTGAGAGGAGACAAAAAAACTGAAGCTTGCCAGCTTCACATTGCTAAGATGATTCCTAAATATGATGAAGGACACTGAAAATTCCCATTATCTGCAGACACAAGTCTTATATTTTATTTACTTATAAAAACTGCATCATACTGTGGAAGGCAGATTTGCAACTTTTTAGGATATTTTGGAGTTCAGACACTTAGTATTATAAGAGAGACTGAATTGATTAACTCTACCTCTAGTTCGAGAAAGTGATGCACATTCTAATAGTTCACAGGCCATCTTTCAAAAAAGCCCCACCTTTGTCATTTCAGATTCCTTGCCATTATGAATCTCACAAAGTCTGAATATAGTTTGGAAACATTTTCAAGCATTGTTCTCCAAATCCCCCAAAATTATGGCAACTCCAAAGGCTTGCTGACATTTTTTAAGCTACTGAGCAGCACTGAGGTATCTATGTGATTCATCTGCAGTGTAAAGCAGGTGGGGCAACTGAAGACAGAAATATTTGATTTGATTGTTGCTGTTGTTGGATCATTGCTCCATACAATGTGGAAACTAAAGGCATTATGGAAAATAACAGGGCAGGACAATTGGGGATAATTTTGTAAGTTATGATGCATGGAGTCATAATGGAAAATTCATTCTTTAATACTTGATAGGGATACTATCTGTTATCAACAAGATGTCAAGATTGCATCATCATTTGCTGATATATCAATGTTATGTGTTTCAGGTACCATGATTTTGCATTTTTTAAAATTAATTTAGAAATCTGGAGTATTATGATTAAGCAGCAAATTTCTGCTGAGGAGTGCCTGAAGACCTTCACCAGATAAAGATGCTCAGATTTTGGATAACCTGTCAGGTAGCAACAGCTGGTCTGCAGCTGTCCAGAGCTGGAGACAGAGGGCAGAGGCCAGACTGGGAGCTGAGGTGTTTGTACAAGAGATGCTGCTGGTTTTCCTTGGCTCTAAAGGAGCCACATGGGACTCTGGGACAGCCTTAAGAGAGTGAAGAATTTGCAAAGTTATAGAAAGCAAAATCTGCAAAGCAGAGAGGCTTTGCCTCATTTCTTCAGAAGTCTGTGGTGTATTGTTAGTTATTATTACTATTGATAGCAATGTGTGCTATATTCAGCACATTTATTATGCTTAACATTAACAACAGATGCTGTAAAATGATAATATTCATGCAAAACGAAAACTAAAGTAACAAGTTAAACAACTGTGAAATTGTTCATTGCTTCTTCAATACCCCATTAATCACACAGCTCACTGATGGATATTGGCTGCAAACCAATGTGACAGATTCTGAATAACAATCAATGTCTTTTAAAAACCATCCACAGCAATATATTTTAGTTTTACATTTTGGGCCTGCAGCTCTTCTCCTAGCCATGAGGTAAAACAGCATAAATACACATCTCTGTGAATAACTGCAATGAAAGGAAGTCCAAATCATCTTTAAGACAAAATGTAGGGACATTGCTCAGAAGTAAGTAAACTTATTTTGGAATTTGTTTTCCAATGTATTATGGAATTTCTGTTACCTGATAGTACTAATATAAAATATAATTGATTGTGTATTTAAAAGTCAAATGGAAGTAAAAAAAAAAATGTCATCAAGAGACTGATCTCCAGGTGAAACAAAGAATCATATTTGAAAGTTTTTTATAGAGATTGCATAAAGGAAGGATAATTCTTTTACCCTGTACCCACTCTTCACTGCCATAATTGTTCTGCAATCCTTGTGTTATGGCTTCTTTTATTGTCAAGGCCACAGCTGACATAAAAGTCAACTGGATTAATCTTCTCCTCTTCCAGTAATTTTCAAAGTTTACTAATTTAGTAGCATTATAAAACATTCTATAGTTGAGGTGTGGATACCTTTAGAATTTTCATGTACATAGATACTGTGTTTGTTTTAAAAATAGTAAAATTTAAATCATTGATTTGTCCTCAACCAAAACTACTTGGGAATCCAAGAAGAATGCCTTTAAATATTTTTGGACAGAAAATAAACAAATTTCAAAACTTCAAATGTTTTGTTTACATATTTTAAAAAAAAGTTCTGATTTCCATTTCTAAGTGAGGTTTTTCACATTTCTGGGCTGCACAAAGACGTTGCCCTGTGTCATGTTGTCAGGCATAGGCAACAAGAAAATACCTGTGAAAAAATTGCCACTCTGATGAAAGTCACTCACTGATTTACGCCTAATTTGCTCCCTTCCATTTTGTTATTTCACTGTGTGATATCTGACACATTTGCTTTTGATTACTGAACTCCTTTAAGCATGTCCCTTATCTAATTTCAGAGCATCTGTCTCTTTTCAAAGATATACTTATCTAATATTCCACTTATGGTGCTTATTTAGATTAAATACAGAATGTGAGTGCAGTGATTCATGTCAGTGCCCTGGTTCCAGTCAGGGCAGAGTTAAAATTAACCCTGTCCTGGCTGGAACCAGGATGCAAAGAAAAACTTTTTGCTAGAAAAATAATGATTCTGAATTCCACCATGATGAAAAATGATGGATGCAGGATTCCACCACGTCTCTCACCTGGGCAGAAAGCAGATAACCAATAACAGCTCTTCAGAGCTTATCTGAAATAGATGTGCAGGTTGCAGCAGAAAGGTACACAGAAAATGTGGCATGATTGTGGGAACTGAAAAAGCAGAGGATTTTCACAGCCTTGCAATAACCTTACATAGACAGAGGTTTGAAACAGAGTTGAATTTTAGGCCTTGAAATATTTGGAGCATAGAAAGTTTCTGAGCTACAAAAAATATAAAACAAGCAACTATTGTATGCTGTAAAATGTACGTGTAGTGTTTGTTGATTGGCTTAAGTAGATCCTTCTAAGCTTTTAGCATTAGCCCATTGGCTAAAAAAAAATTTAAAGGCCTTGTAACAAAGAGAAATTTGATTTCTGTTGTTATGGCGTGAGTTTTACCATCTTTTATGTCTCCACCTTCACTGAGACTGATAATGTAATAAAAAACTCGTGGAATTCCTCTCAGTCGCCCAGTCCCATTATTGGAGATTAGATCCAACACGTTATGGCCTGAACAACAAAGCAACAGACTGGGACAAATCCAGGAGGAAGAAGCTGGCTCCAGCTGGCTGTCCCAGCAGCAGAGCCCCAGCTGTCCTCAGAGGTGCCAACAAGCTCAGGGCAGGGCTGGGCTGCTCTCACCTGTGCCAGATGTGCTGCTTGGATGAGGGACAGCCCAGCAGCAGGATGGTGGTGCTGGCTCTGAGCAGTTTTAAAGCGTTGACATCATGTGGGCAGCCGCAAAATCAAATCAAGATTTTGGCCTTTTTCTTTAGTGGTTATATATATTAATTAGACAAAACCCTGCTGCCAGGTTTGATTGGCTGAGTATAGTTAAGGGCACATAACACGGTCTTGCCAATCTAAGTTTTAGATCCAGCTCTTTTCGTTGCTTCTGGTACTACTGCAGGTTTGGAGTTTTTATCAGATATTTTACTGGTAATATTTTATATTTTGTTGTTGCTGTGGTTTTGCGGTTTTTTCCTTACTTTCTTAGCAGTACTACTAAAAGAATAAGTCAGTAGCTGCACAGCAGCTCTGATGAAACTTCTAGTATCCAAAGCATCCACAACTAAAACCTGTTATTCAGTTTGTTTTACAAGGTAATATGTTTCAAAAAATTATATTAAAAGTTAAGTACCAAAATACTCATTAAAAAACAATTAAACATCTTCAAATGTTTAACAGCTGTAAGAATTTTATATTGTGACTCAACTGTCAACAACAACCTTTTATTAGCAGCTCTCTGGACTGTAAAATGGCAGGGAGCAGACGCAATATATCTGAAGCATGTGGAAAACAATTTCACAAAGTGTACAATCAGAAAATCTGAATATGTTTTCATTAAATGTTTTGATGGTCATGAACTGATTGTAAACAGAACATCAAGCAACAGGATAAAATCTACAGCATATTAAACATCCCAAACATCTCCAAGTAGGTCTGTGAGAAAAGGATTCATAACAAGCATTGAAGACTCTACTTCTAAAAAAATTGCAGCATAAAACAGATGTTTTACTAATAGAAACTACAGATTGTCCCAGTCCAGAACATGATCCAAGCATGATGTGGTCCAAATGTTAGCATCAACATTGCTTATTTACAGCAGGCAACATAAGCAAATGTGAGTGGAATTGCCGCATCTTGCAAATCAAAAGGAGAATTTTCAAATCTGCCATTTCTCTAATCATATGACTTTTTAAATGTGTCCAAATAAATACTTAGACCAAACAACTTAGATCAAACCTGAGGATGAATGGCTCTAACCTTGCAACTCATCAATTATTTCTTGGGAAAACCAGTTGCCATAGGAGAATGACCTGGTACAGCCAAAGTCTTCTACTTTTGTTCATCTGTTTATATCTTCCACCTGGAAGACACAAGGGATCTGCCCAGTCACCCCTCCTCCTCCTGCCTCACATATCCTGGAGATCCTGCAGATCTGCACTTATTCATACTCTGGCATGGGTTCTCACTGCAGCACATGTAATCTGTGCAGGATGCATTCCAGCACTGCTGCCAGAGCTCTGTGCAAGAAAGGCCATAGTGAAGTGGAGAGAGCAGGGCACCAGAATCCAACCAGAGACCTGGAGAACAAGGAGAAGGAAACTGAAATGACACCTCCCATATTGCGTGCAATGACAAGGCTTTTGTGTGTGGGTTTTTCTGCACTCAAGGGCCTTTGGCAAAGGAAGCTTTCACTTCATGTCAAAACAGACAGAAAAAGGACACAATTGTATAGATAACATGAGTATCTTGGGATTTAGACTAAAGTAAAAAATAAGAGGCATGTGAATATGACATGCAAATACACCTGCATGTCTCTAATTTGCAAACATCAGTTATCAATTGTATCAGAGCATCATGATTGCCTTATCACAAAGAGATACCTACCTGAGGGATGGCAAACCCAAGGTATGTTTGAATACTTTCTAGATTATGTAGTTCAGGTAAAAATAAAACTCAGTTACCAAGTAAATCTGATCTTATGAAACCAACCTTTGTCTATTACAGAGTTAAGACAAAGATGTTGTCTTTTTGCCAGAAAAAAGTTATACAAGTTTTATTAGCAGATCTAAAATTGTTCTAGATCTGCTCCATTTTTATTTGTATTTTGCAAAAAGCTTTTGCAGAATCTTTAGGGAGATACGCTTAATATGCAGAGTCAACCATCATGCTTCAGAGGAAGAAATGTGTATTTTTTTATATTTCTGATACTGGAGCTTGTAATGAAACAGAGCACATGTTTTTCCCCATTCTGCTGTCAGCTATTTTTTGATTCTCTTTATTTCTTGGCAACAACAGAATTTCTTTTCCCTGTCCACGTTGACTGAAGTGATGTGGTCCCTTCCATCCTTGCTCTCAGCACTACTTGAACACTACTGTGCATTAGTAGAGAGTAAGACAAGCCATTAGATATTAACTTTGAAGACTGCAACGGGAGCTATTTTGTAAAGTAGAAGTATCAGATGAGGGAATACAAGTCATATATACCCTGACATGTGAGTAGTCTAAATAAGAGCAACATCACAACACAAAGGAGGCAACTTCCATAAAACTGTAATCCTCTTTACTAGCTTCAGTTTTCTGAAGATAAAAGTTGCTCATCACATGGCTGTTACCCAAATACCTGTTCTGCAAATTAACCAGTGATTTGCACCTCCAGTGAGGTCGATAACGTATTTCAAACCCATCTTTACAAAGTATGCTCATTAAACAAAATGGACATGCAATCATTCTGCTCTGAAACATGTAAAGTATTTCTCTAGAGCCTTATTTAGTCCTCTTTTCCACTCTGAAAATAATTAGATCCTCAGAGTGAAGTGCCATACAACTTTGGTAAGGACAGCAGAATGACTCCTTCTCTGTTTGTTACATGATCCTTGCAACAGCACACAGGTTCATAGCAGGAGGTGATGAAATAAGACATTACACCAAATGCTCTCCAGAGGCAGCCTAAAAACTCTTCTCTCTGAACCATTGCAGCCAGCTCCATTTAGACCATTCACAATCAAAGATTTGATTTAAAGAGTGTATCCAACAGGAGTTCATCAGCCTGTGTTGCTAAACAAGAATTAAGATCCTTAGAAAGAAACCCCTTCTCTGAACCCAGGCCAAAGTCAGTAGGTTTGCTCTAATTTCAACAGTCTCAAGTAATCACATCCAGCATCTGCCAGGATAACTACCCCTACAGCCTGAAGACTTTTCCAAATTTCTGTCCTGGTTAACAACTGTCATCTTTTAAGACAGGGAGGGCCAGGAACTCCTTTGCATGGAAAACATATGTTTTGCATTTTGCAGGTGTGATTTGAGCCCTGTTCTCACAACAGGATAATTCCTTTCCTTCTGTGTGTGAGCTGGCAGGGAGAACAGGGGTAGGTAGTATTATTCCCAATATAAAAGGGGGAGTTTAGGCACAGAGGAGTAAAGATAAATATTTATTAATTTGAATATCCTGTTTGTAGAAGTAGGGCCTGAATTTCCAGAGAGCTTTGTGCTACGTAGAAGTATGTGTTCAAAATAAGACAAATTGCAGAGACTCCAGCTGTGGTTGCTATTTATGCTCTTATAAACCAGAGCTCCCAAGTCAGACAGCTGGAAAATGGGTAAAAAAGAAAACAATCCCAAAGACTGCCTTTGAAAACTTTGGTTTACCTGATCTCTCCAGGACAACTCAAAGCATGAGTGGGTAAATTAGAACTAGGCCCCAGTTTCTGGGGTAATGTTCTCTGCATGTGGTGACTCCTCTCCCTTTAGCACCTGTCTGATCCTCATCTCAGTGTCTGTGTGCTAAACCAAATTGAACTCCTGATTCATTCCCAAACCAGCTCTACACTAGGCAGCATACAAGGAAGTCCTGAAGTAAAGGATCACAATGACCGTGCACAATGCAATTTCTAAAATTGTAATTTTCTCCACAACTTCTCTATGTTTTGAAAAAAAAAATATTCTATTAGAAATAAAAACCCCAACCAAACCAAAACACAGTAGCTACTTAGTACAAAGGAGTCTCAGACTCTGAAATCTGGGAGTGTAATCTTTTGCTTGTTCATTGGAGCAAACTGAAGAAAATCCCATAATTTCATCATATTGATGAATATCTTTCCCACCAGAAACATTCTGGTTCACTGATGCTTGAGCTAATGAACCTTCAGTAATGCATTGCCATGCTCCTTGAGGGCCAGCCCTGAAGAGGGAAAGAGATGTTCTGAGACCAAATTATATACAAGTCTTCGACCAGAAAGAAGTGAGCTTTGGAAACTGTGTTTCTCCCAAGGAAAGGCAAAATATGGACACTATGAAGTCATCCTCAACCCAGCCCTTCCCACCTCTGGCTCTTCCTCCCTCTTTGTTGGGCACTTCCTTTGCACCAGTTGAGCTTTGATGCTGAGATTGATAGATAAATGAATTTTGGGATGCAAATGGTAAATTCTGGGTCTAAATGAACTGTACCTGGCCATGTACTCCTCCACAGAAAGTCTTGTTTAGCCTAATTATTTATTTTACTTTCTGGGAAATATACCTGGCAAGTTTTAGTAAATGACTAGTCTGTAAAAAAATGCATGAGCAGTGATGAGAAAAGGTATATCCTCATTGTATTCTTTTCCATGTTTCTATTTTTGGCTCTAAAATGAGCAAAATAAACAAAAACCCCAAACCTAAACCAAAATAACAAGCTTTTTTTGGTAATCATGATAGCATATTTTACATTGGCCTGCATCTTAAAAAATGGTCCAAGTATGTTATCAGAAATTAAATTAAAATATTCGGTCTTTGTAGATGCTTAAAAAGAGAATTTAATTTCAAATGCTTAAATTCTGGAAAAGTAATATAACTAAAAAATGATTAATAGTGAGAAATATTGAGCAGGTTTAAAATAAATCTGGATCTGGAAGTAAAAATTTTATCTCACTACTTTTTTTCAAAAGTAATGCACATACCAGCTTATGAAAATTATTCATAAATTCATGCTATATTTGGATCTTTTTTCAACAAGGAAAATAACTTTAAAATGCAATTGAGGAGAGTTTCTTAACACTTATCATATTTTTTTCTTTTACTCTCTTGATGTGATATTTTTGATGAGTGATTTGCCTAAATTTGAAAGTCAAAAAAAAAAGAAAAAAAAAAGACAGTAGGAGACAGTTTACCTTTCCATTTCAGGAGTTAAAGTTTAGTATTTTTTTTTCAGGTCAGATCTTCAGGAATTATTGTTTTGTCTGGTTACCAAATTAGAAAAAAAAAATCACCCATACACCTCTAAATAAGTGTCATGCCTTATCATTCCTTCATTTATCCACTTTAATTTAAAAATCTGGAATCGATCGCGTACAAACCTTGGCCCTGATCTGATCAGACTATAATTACATATGTAGTATATACGTAATACATCTTAATTCACAAAGTACCTACATGGTTTTAGCACATGATTAGGTCCTCTTGGAATTTAAATCTTGAAGTAAATTAGGCAAAAAAGGGTCCCCCCCAGAATATTTTTTTAAAGCTGAATATGGTTCAGGGTTAAAAGCTGAATAGGTTTTAGGATAGCAATGCCTCCTATTGCCTCCCTAAAAATCAAAACACTTCCCGCAAACAGAAGATGGACACTTAGTAGGAGAATTTCTTTTCAGGACAGCTGATGAACCTCTGACAATTTGGCATGGCACTTAATGTTTAATTTAATTCCTATTAAGCCAAAAAGAAAGAGCTTGAGACCATGATGCTATTTGGCAGATGTTTCTGCACTAAAGGAGCAGCTGTTCTTGCAAAGCTTTCTGTCCTTCTGGAGTCTCACTTGAAGGAGTGGCTTCATGTAATTTTATTCTACTGAAGGGGGAAAGAGGATTAAAAAAACCAAACAACCCAAACCAAACCAAGTCATTTTATTAATAGGTGAATCTTGCACCCCTGGAGATCTTTTGTCACAGTGTAGAGATCAGCTATTTTTACCTGGCTGCCATTAGCCCCATTCGGTAAATGGAACCAAATAATCAAAATGATACCACCAATCAAATCACATAAAAATCAAAATTTTCATCAAAATGCTGACATGCTCAGAAGCAAACTGTTGGAGTGGATGAGAACAGAAACATCAGGGGTTAACAATATATGGGGAGGCACCTGTATCTTTCCCAGAGTTTAAGCTGTGTTAGAGCAATGAACAAAATTCCCCATGAGCAGAGGCAATTGACCTGCTGTGTCAATTTACTCATTAGACCTACAGTCCCTGGAAAAGCTTCTCCCCAGAGCACTGGATTCAGCTGCTGCTTGCTGCTTCAGGGAATTCTGGCTACCTATTTAATTTTTATCAATCAGCAATTAATTAGCAGTTTCTTACAAAAAACATCTGATAAACAAACATAAAATAAACTCATACAGAATTCCCTAATGATAACCTTCTCTTCAAAACACACTTGAAAAGAAAAGCTAGTATAAGATCTTTTAAAAAAAGGAAACCAAAGAAACACTCTTTAGTTTCAAGTGATTTATCCAGCGTGGAAGACGGATGGTCTTTGCACGTTTGCTAATTGTTGGTTTATACTTGGCAAATGCAAGGACCTGCAAAAAAATAAAGAGAGTGCTAGAATTGACTGCATTCCCTCCTTGCATAGGTTTGTAAAGCCCTTTCAAACCTCAGGGCTAGGAGTAGAGCAGAGGAAAACTGGGTAATTCAAGGGACAACTAAAAGGTACTTTTGTGTGAACTGCTTTAATGGCTACATAAAAGGTAAATATAAAATTCTTATTGAGGTTATTTATTAATCATGTCTCTTTAAATTTCACCCCCTCAGGGTCTTGCCTGAGTTTTAGCAGAAATTAAGTTCTTTGCAATATAAGGAAAGCACAATGTTACTGACTTTTTCTCTCTCTTGTTCTCATACATGACTTAAAACCTCCAAAATGTTCTCACCTTGCCAAAGAACACATCAGCAATGAGAAACATAAAGAAATGTTTAAAGAATATATAAAAAAATAGTGAAAAAAAAGCTATAAGTTTTATCTCCTCAATGCTAAGGAGACTGTCCACAACCTCAACTGCACGATCCTTCATTTGTGATGCAGTGATAAAATTGCAGGATGCCAAATTTGCTGGAAAGTTAAAAAAGCAATGTTGGGATCAAGTATGGTATTCTACATAAAAAAGTGGACCAATAAGGCAAGGTGTAAGAACTGTGAGCAGTCCTCATCATTCTATTCTCTGAGCAAACATGGAAGTTTGGACAACTCATTCTCCCTGTTGAAAACTCCCTTTTCAAGGAGAGGGGGTGGAGGTGATCTAATTCAATCATACATTGGTTGTTGTTGCCCAACTGGAGCGAGAGCTGGGAGACAGCTCCAGCTCTATATTCAGAAGAGGCAGGCTGGACTGCCACACTAGTGGCTTTGAGGTCAGATTTTGAAAAGCCTTTCAGAGGATGCTTTTTTCTATGATATATGTGCATGATCCTGTGGACTTTGTTTGCACACAGCAGCCTTTACCTTTTTGGGTGCAAACAAGTCTCTGGTGACACTAATGTGTGCTCATGGTCATGTGCAGACCCAGCAGTTTCCTAGTGATGTGAGCTTATTTGTTTCTCCAGACACAACAGACTCTGAAGCTTAGCACATTGGGGAGATTTTCACCACTTTCTCAATATGCACTTTTCCCCTTTTTGGCCTGGTGTTTTCCAGCGCCTCTTCCTTCATCCAGACTTACAGCCATGCACAGGAAAAGGCACTTCTAGAACATCCCTTTCTAGTACTGTGTGCTTGCTGGAGATGGCTTTAGCCATCCCCAGAATTTGCTTCTCTATTAACACAAAAGTACAACATCTGCAGGACTCAAGCATGATGTTTGGGGACAGCCTGGTGTGCTGCAGGTGCACTCTGGCCCAGCTGGGAACAAATCCCAGCAAAGAACCAGGATGCTACTGGAGGCAGAGAAAGCCCCTAGAAATCAGAACTGCTATCACTCAAAGTGAGAGCAAAGCAGAATCCTGCCAGCCCTAGAGGAATGTGGTATCTCTTATGTACATGTTGATGTTTCTGCAGTGCTCCTTTTACTGAAATCTGGGTGTCAGCCTGGCACAGTGCTGGCGCAAATCTGGAAGACCTGACCAAATCCACAACAATTAGAAATCTCACTGGGCTTTATATCATGAATTGTAAGTCAGCTGCTGCTTTGAAGAATGGTTTTGGACTGTCATTTATGTTTTATCAGCTTAGCCCAGTGTTACTGAATTTGTCATTTCTCCCTTTTGGAAGGAAAGGCTGTTGAAAGGCAGCACAGCTGTTAGTGCTCTGGAGGATCTAGTCATGCCAATAGCAAGAGGGGAGATTCAGAATAGGAGCTTTAATATCCTCGTGCCACAGCAGAGAGAGGAATGACTTGATTTGCTCTGGTGGACGATCAGGCTGTACATACAAAGTCATTATCTGCATTCCAGGTGTCTAGGGAGATTAGTAATTCACTCGAGTGTGTCTCTGATGGCTGAAGAGTACATCTGAATTCCTTGCTATGTCTCCTGACTTCACAGTTGGGAATGCAATCAGAAATATTAAGCAAAGCCTTCTGAATGATAGTGGCAGGAATTTTTCAGGCCTGGCTTACATGATGTGATGTTGAAACCATAAAACACACAGGTGTTGGGTTTATATTCCACACCAGCTCCTGTAACAAGGTAGAAGCGAAATTTAGGGCACATGAAAAAAATAGATTGTCATCCCAAACAGACACCATGCAGTTAGGAAATTGACTCCTTGGATACCTCTCTGACTGAGGCTCTCCAGGTTCCTAGACCTATTCTCCAAAATGTCCCCAGTCAGACCATCTTTCAGCCTACCCCTAAGCATAGCTAATGCCTCACCCTCTAAGTTTCTTGTGGGATCAGACCTAGATCAGACCCAGAAGATGTTGCCAGATTGTACCTCACATTCAGCTGTCAGATCAGGCTCCTCTCAATCTGTAGTAACATATTTGTTGCAAGATAATGTGCCTAAGTAGCTACATATCATTTGCCTTAAGGGGGGATATGGAGATAGTTTTCCATAGAACAGTTATACAAGAACCTGTCTGACATATTTTCTTTTTGATGTAGTTCTCTTGCTTCACTTCCTAATTTTTAATTTCCAGACTCTAGTTCCCTCTTTCATGTTCTCATGCTGGCCCAGTGGACCTTATATTCTCCACTGCTTGTGACCCCAGCGGAAAAGGAAGGACTACCCATAGAGGACAGCTTTACTGTCCAATACACAATACACTGCCCTGCAGGGTGAAAAAACTGGGTCTGAACTCTCTCAAGATGAAGCAAAATTGAACCTTCTTCATCCATAGAGTGGCTGGATATTGTACAGCAGAGGTAGCAGTGGTGTAAGTCTTGGTGCTTAGTTTTTTATGTTCATCCCATTCAACAGAGCATGGATGCTCTGCTCATATCCTGAGGCATCAGTCTTTTCCTGTGTATTTTACAGGGAACCACAATGTTTTTTCCAGGACTCTGTATTTCATCTAGATCCTTCAATGAATCTTGGTTTTGGTTTTTTGTGTTTCTCTGAACCCAGCCATGAAATGCACTGAATAAAAAGGTGGATAAACATCACAATTTGAAAAGGTCACCCTGTTAGTAAAATTGCACTCTAAGAACCCAAAATGCCTGAACACAAAGGAATCTTCATTCACTTTCTAGTAATAAGCAGTACAAGTTACTTGGGCCTTTTGATAGCAGTAGCTCTCAAAACTGTATGGCAACAATTCGAGAACAGTGACCTCCTCTATCAACTGAGGAAGAGCATTTCTCCTCAGAGCCGATACTGGTGTCAATAAACATAAATCTTTTCCAGATTCAAGCTTTAATTCTACAACAAATTTATCAGAAAGAAAACACAGTCAATAACTATCTCATACAGGAATCCCTGATAGCAGCTATATTGATAATCTCTCTTGGATTTGGAAAACCTGCTCCATGCAATGAGATGACATTTTAGAGAAAGAAAAACAAGCTCACTTATAAGTTTCTCTCTCTTTTCTGAGCAAATGACTCTGGCATGCCTGGAACCTTTGATTTTACCTGGTAATTACACAATGTTCTTAAAACATTGATAGTTGACTATTCTAATTAGAAATTCACTTTTAGAGAAGAAGCTCATCAGTTAAGTAGCCCTTGAATCAGATACTTTCCTTCCAAGCTCCAGTCTTAGCATCCGAAGCAGTGACCATGCCACTGTCACCACTCTGGTTATAGAGCTTAACTATATGCACTTGGATCACACTTCTCTCCCCTCTGGATCCTGCCCTGCTACAAGTTCTGTGTGAACTGATGCTTCAATTTCTACTGAGTCTTGCTGAAACCATGATGGTGGCTGAGGATGAGAGATGACCAAGCTTCCTCATTTTGATATTTTATTAATGAAATTGTTGTTGGATTGATGTCTTAAGTTTTAGCTTTCATATTTTTCAGATTCTGTGCTGCCTTGGTATGTAACTCTGAACTTCACATGAAGTGTTAGTAAGCTCTCTTCACAGGGTAGGAAGACAAAACAAATCCTTTTCGAGCTTGAGACCAAGGACAACTGTTACAAGCCTCAGGCCCAAAAGGCATAAACAATGGAGAACTGAAGAGAGCAAACAGGGAGGATGGGACTTCATAACCTGAAGGTGTGGTTGGACAATTAACCCCAATATGTAAATGGGCCAAAACTTGCAAAAGTGTGAAATCTCATGACTGGTCATCCATCTTGTGACCATCTTGCGTCCATCTTGGGGTAGCCCTGGCCAGGTGCTTGTACTGCCCAAGGTGTATCCTTTTAAGGCCTCTAAATAAATACCTACTTTATTCTTTAACTCTGTCTAGCCTCTCTTCTAGATCAGCCTCTCTAGGCATCAGGATGAGTATCAATTAATTTTAATCCCAGCAGTGAATAAATAGGGGAATATTTTTTTTCAATTAGGGTTAATGAAATTTTTCAGACTCATTTTTTAGCAAAAAGGAAAAAACACAATATATAAGGATGTTTTTCCACTTCAAAATGTGCCCAAAGGTACATATAAAGATTAATATTTGAAAGAGCAACTTCCTTTCCTTTTGATTCCTTTGCAAGCAAACCCTCAAATCCATACTAACAAAACTGGCTGTTTTCAGAAATCTCTTTGAAGAATAAGATATTGTCAATAATTTATGCTCTATAATTGAATATCTGAATATCTATACACATATACATAACAGGTTTTATTTGTATTATCCTAATTTAAACAGGAGCAATCAAAAAACTTCCAAAAGTTCTTAGCTTCACTGTATTTTAGGCTGAATTTATGAGGAAATGAAATTTGGTAAAGAATTCTGAACAATGTCCACTCACCTTTTCTTTTCCATATTTTTTCTATGACTATATGGAAATAAGTTATTTTAAAATACAATCTTCTTTCCCAGTTCCCACTGGAAAAAGTGAAAGTAAAAGAAGAAATACATATTGTGCACTGCTCCCTTGGAAGTCTAGATTTGTCTTTTCTTTTATGGAGGGTATATTTTAGACTTCTTATGGTTTTTAGGAAAGCCAGTGCATCATCTTGTGTAACTGGCAGTTTTCATAGAGTTCTTTTTTTATTCTCATGCCACAATTTCTGACTGATGTGACTATACACATCTTCTGCTACTCAGACCCCCTGAGAAGCTCTTTGTATTGATGTATTTTATAAGCCCATTATATTATATTAGCCTCCAGGCATTTGAAGTAATTAAAGGCAAAGGCTGCTGTTGGAGGAGCTCTTTTGGGGTGTAGTGACCACGAACAGCTTGACAAAGACGCTGCTGCACCTTTACCAGGTTCTAAACACTCAAAGCCACAGAAATCACACTTTTCCTACCGTGGCAAAGCAAGGGACTATGTAAAGAAAAACTTATAAAGGGGGTTTTGAAGGTTGCACCAGCAAGAAATGAGTTAGTGTTTTCAAAAAGAATGGATCGGGATAATGATAAATGGAACTTTGAACACGGTGACCAATGAAACAAACTCCTGTTTAAAGAAGAAATGAGCACCTAAAGGGACCTATAAGTGAGCACTCATTTGTTCTAAACCATGAGATATTTGAACTCTGACATCCCACAGCCATTTGAAGTCTTCTTTCTGAAAGATTTCTTGTAGTAAAACCCTTGTTTGGGGGATGAAAAAGTTTTGAAGGTGGATAATGATCATGAACAAAGAAAAAACTAGTTACAGTAACGTAGAACAATAACCTGTTAATTATCTTGGTATTTTTTTGTTGTATGGGTTGGACTTTTGTTTTTGGTTTTTTTTTTTTTTGTGGTCTGCAATGGTTTTGCTCCCCAGAAAGCTATAGTTTGTCCATAGATTAGAAAGACATCCTCAAGATACAGATAAACAGATGCAAAGACTAGTACTGGTAGGATATCAAGAAATTTATATAGCCCTAAAAGCTCTGATAATTCTTCAATATTTTTTTTAATTAAAACTTGTCATAAAGTGGGCTTCCCCCCCCCTCAAAATTTTGTCAAACATGAGAAACCCAGTTATATGGCTTTGACTTTATTAACCCTCCATGAGGTGCTCAGTGTTCTCCCTACCTGAACAGAGATCAAGAAGGTGCAAATAGCTGCATATGATGGAGAATTTGAATTTAAAAAGCAGATCAGCCCATAGAAACCTGTTAGTAGCCTGCATCAAGAAAATATGATTAATGAACTTTGTGTGCTAGTTAAATAAACTATTTATTAATGGGTTGTTGCAGAAACAGCAGCTTTGTATCTGAAACGTGAATTTTTCACTTGGAGATCTCTGTATTAAGTGCACAAAGCATCCCTGGTTTGTATACTGGCCTATCTGTGCAGAATTTAGGCATTTATATTTGAAAACTGATTCTGTATCCTGTACAAGCCAGGAAATGGATTTTATATATTTATCTATATTCTGCTGAAAAGGTTCTATTTGTTACAGCTAAAGAAAGACTCCTACAATAAATATTTGCCAGCTACAATAAATTATTGCCAGCAGCTTTCAGTGTGAGGCCCAAATTGAGCACCCAATGCTTGTAGTGATTTGGATGAGTTTCTGACGTGTAGGATACAATAAATTGACTGGAGTCTTTCAACCACACTACTTGTCAAAGTATTCTGTTTACATTTCTGCCAGTTTTACAGCTAACAACCTCTTATATTACCTGATTAAAAAAAAAAAAAAAAGGAAAAAAGAAAAAGGGAAAGCCATTTATTTTCATACATTTAAATGGAGCTGGGACTTTTCTTGCTTTGATCCATGACTTTCTGTGTGGAGGAAAAAGGTTGTCATGCTTTTGCATTTTCTCAGTAATTTCCTAGAACCTGATTATCATTTGGCGGTCAGTGACTCTTAGCACCCTTATCAGTATCATTAAGAGATGGTTGTCAGCTTCTTTGATAAATGGCAGTAATTTTTATGGTAAATCTGTAAAATGCCTTTGATTGCCTAATCTAATAAAAGCTCAAAAGGAAAAAAAAAATTCTTCTAGCTTTAGGCAGCCAGCCATAAACATGTAAGATGGAGAAGAAACAAAAATCTTTTATTCTTTTCCAGTGAGCTCAATCTCAACTTCCTCCTTGATAAACAAATCTTTACTTAGAAATATAACTTCTTGCCTTACAAGTGGATAGAAAAGAAGGCCAACCAATTACTGAGTTTCACTTCTTAGTTTAAAGTCATAGAACATATAAGTGGTTTTTTTCAGATTTATCTTCTATATATTCAATAAAATTCTATACACTGGATATGAAGGTCCTAACTGAAATAAAGTAAACAATGAGCTGTAAGCAATATAATCAATAAAAATTCAGTGTTTGAAGGTTCAGGATCTCTAAAAGACAATGGAACTAATATTAAATAAATTCTGCTAATAAAAGTATGTAGTGATTTGTTAAATAATTTGGAATGGAAACACCCTTACATGCTCCTAGATATTTACTAATCCCTTTATTTATTACATAACCCACAGATATGGTTATATAATACGCTGTGTCAAAATACATGGATGGGAAATCCCAAACTGAGCTCCCTGACAACAGATGCTACAGTGACAAGAACAGGAGTCACCCCTTGAAAGGAGCTTTCAGCTCAGAAGAAGATATACAACTTTCAGATGCTGAAGCTGGCACCAAAAGCCTTAAGAATTTGTCCTTGCTAGTAACCTCATGCATAGATGATGACCCTGCTCAGGATCTTCTTTAATTCAGATAGAGATGAAATAGATTACAATGCAGATGGTGGGATCAGCGAAACTGCTAAAGCCCTTGCAATAAAGTTTTTTACAGTACCTCTGGAAATGTGTCACAGTTTGGCCCTAGCTGAAAATTAAGCACCACACAGCAGCTCACTCAAACCTCCTTTCCCCAACCAACCCAATGGAATTGGGAGGCAGATCAAAATAAAACATGTAGATTGAGATAAAAACAGTTTAATAGGGAAATAAGAAGACCCATACACAAGCAAAGAGAAACAAGGAATTAATTCAGTTCTTGCCATGGGCAGGCAGGTGTTCAGCCATCCCCAGGAGAGCAGGACCCCCATCATATAACAAAGACTTGTGATGACAAACACCATCACTCCAAACGTCACCTCAGTTCCTCCTTCTTCCTCACACTTTGTATACTGAGCATGATGCTACGTGGTCTGAATATCCCTTTGGTCAGATGGGCTCCTCTGTCCTGCCTGGGCCTCCTCTCAGCCCATTCCCATGAACGGGAGTTCACCCCTCGCCAGCATGGCAGAACAAAAATCAGGAAAGGCTTTGGCTCTGTATAAACTCTGCTCAGCAATAACAAAATCATCTCTTTTTCATCATCATGTGCTCAGCACAGATCCAAAACACCGTGCCAGCCACCATGAAGAAAGTAACTCTAACCCAGCCAAACCCAGCATAAAATGGCAAGCAGAAGTTTGAGGTCTTGTCAAAATGGAACAATTATCTCACTCCATTTGGGGAGTGAGGTTCATCCTACAAAAAATATTATCTGAACTGATTAACTGTAAGAAAAGCATCTGACTCACTAGATGAAATTAGTCTCTGATCAGATATTTACAGCTTGCAAGCAGAAGCTGGCAGACATGCTTATCTGTAATTGCTTTTATATTGAATTTCCATATTGACTGTAATCCGTATATACATCCCCACAACTCACTGAAATGAAGGCTTAGACTTCATGACTTACTTTAACAACAGTGTAATCAGGAAGTGACAGAGAGAAAAACACAAGAGTATGACAAAGTAGAACAAAAAAAATTACAATAAACATTCAAATATTTCTTCTCACAAGCAAAATTATTTAGGATTGCCTTATGGACTAACTGTAACTCACAGACATATTCCAGTTACAATGGGAACCTGCAGTTACCTTGCATTGTTTTCCTCTGCCATAGAAATATGAGACTGGAACACCTGCTGAGCCATCAAAATTGTCAACATGACATACTCCCTTATTATACAAAAGGATAATGCTACTTGAAAGCTCCTTTCATCCCAGTCTATCACTAAGCATTCAGAACCAAGGCTCCATCATGCTAAAATAAAACTACATAAAATTACAGCAGAGAAAACCAATGTAAATCACAGCATCCTATTCTACATTCTGCATTCTACAAATATCCTCTTTGATTTAAAGACATATAAGTATCCCTGTGTCTCTTAATTAGCATAAAGACTTATTGCATTATAGCAACTTGTGATAGGAAGGAAAATAGGCAGAAAATAAAAAGACCATTCAGAAATACATAGTTCAGTAGTTTCCAGAATGTATTCGTATTTTTATTACTTTTCTGTTCCAATCCTCCATGAATCTCTAGATTATTTCTTTCAACACAGATGGCTATAAAAAGTTCAGTCAGCACAGGAAAGCATAACTTTCCACTCTCTGCTCTTTTCTTGTTTTCTATGCCTTCCCTTGACACATAGGGACCTATCATTAAGATATTGTTGAGGCAGCTACAGGTATAAAATGCACTGTCTTGCTTTAAAAATAAGTTCGGGCCTCCCACATTTTAACAACTTATTTCCTTGTGCCAATTTGAATTAATTTATTGTGTCATGGGTCAGAACTAGAGGCTACATTTCTGCCATAACCATTTCCTTCTATAGAAGTTGTTCACAAGATCTTATTGCTGAGGGAGGCACTTGTGAGGCTGACAGCACCATTGCATTGCAATTTGGAGGGGCTACTGCAATGTGCATTACCCTAATAATTTCAGTCACCTTACACTTATTTTCCATGTCACTCAATTTCTTTTTACTTTTCAAATTATAATAGTGATTACACACAGGTACTCTGTCATCAACATTTTTTAAGTTGACATTTTAAAAAATTCATAGTTTTTCTGTGGAAGATGCCAGATTCGCTAGAATAAAGAGTAGAATAGTGTAGCAGTAAATGTTATATTTTTAATACAGCCTGCACTTACAGGATATATATGCACATAATAAATTTATAAATATATATAATTGCACATGTGCAACTGCATGCCTGTTCCTTTTGAAAGCTGGTCTGTAGTTTGAGAATAAAGTGCTCAAGAAGTTAATTATGTGGGCATCTTTTCCTTTGCTATAGAATTCAGGATTTAAAATGGTTTTGAAAATCTAGGGGAAAATGTGAAAAAATCTGTCCCAGCCTGACTTGTGAGTAAAAAGCCTCTGTTACAGATAGTAAAACAGGTAAAAATGCATCCAGAGTCAAAGAATCTAATCTAATGCTGAATCTAATTCAATATTAAAAGTCTTTGTTGTGGTATCTTGCTATACCTAATTTTTTTTCTTGCTCTATTTCCTAAATGGTAACAATCTCTTTTAAAAATTACAGGAGCAGGATCGATCAGCATGGGGCAGCTGCTGTGTTATATCAGACCCTGTTCTGGAGCATTTTTAACAGCTCATATAATGTTTCTCACAGAAATTGCCACTGCTGCTCTAACATCTACTTGATTTTTCACAGAATATCTTGATTATACAAGTATAGTCTAAGCACACTTGTATTTGTGGGTCTGATCTCCACGTGTCTAATCAGTCTATACCCCTTGCATTCTTGATTGGCAATCAATTTTGTTAAAGCAAAATTTGAGAAATTACAGGAAGTCTAGTTGTTGGATCAAGGAGAAGAGATACAAACCCACTATGAATACCTGATGAATGGAAGAGCCTGTGGGACAAGACAGATGTGAAGAAATAATTCACCCTCCACAGGGAGTAATGAAGAGGAAAGTCATTCTGAGGCCCAAAACAAGATCAAGAAACAGGAGAATATTTTTTTTTGAAGACATCAAAGCAGAAGTTAAAATATCCGTGGCTCATTAATATTTGGATCATAATGTTCTTTGAAAGGTAACACAAAACCTTTGGTTAAAGCATCTAATTACTGCAGAATATTTGAAGTCAGAGACCTTACATTAGTCTGTAGCAGACAGCCCTTAAAACAGCCCATCTATAGTGAGCTAGTGAATCTCATGTCTGAGCAGCCATAATCATGGTAGATAATAATAACAATGCTATACATAATAGCAGTCCAAGGGCAAGTAGAGCTGTGCTAAAGAGTGGCCAAGAGCCAATGAATGTGTCTTCTTGAAGACTGAAAATACTCTGGCAAATAAAATGTCAATGTTTTATTAGAAGCAACATGCTCCTGTTAGGATCAAAATGAGCTGTGATGAAAAATACCAATTTTGAAAGGATCCCACAGTCTTGCCATAAAATATGAATGAAATATGCATTTCATTTTATCAACTGGAGGAAAAGAAAATCAAATTACTCATCCCCCCCCCCCCCCCCCAAAGACAAACAATAAATAAATTCATCTGTATTAAAACCACCCCAAGAATGCCTGTGACTTTTGGAATGAGCAGACATTCCTCCAAAAGCACTGTAGGTGGACTGATGATGCAGGCAGACACCATCAATTCACCCTGCACCCCCAGGCCCAACCTCCCCTCAACAGCAGGACAGAAACCTGCCAGGGGAAATTCTGAGCTTCCAGAGCATAAAGAGGCGTTCAGTTCTTGGATATCAGTGTCAGCTTGCAGCATCTGAAAACTCCTCCCATGGAAATGCAGACTAAAGCTGAAAAAAAGACACTGTGGCATCCTGCTCCAGTAATACTGTGGGGTGCTGGTTTGCATGGAATTTCATTGTGACAATGTCAGTGGTCACCATGGATTTTAGATCTGTTGAGAGAGCAAATCTGAAGCAAACCATATGGAATCTTTACATAATTGTTTTTAAAAAATGCATTGCAAAGTGCCATTTTTCTGTGTATATCAGCCAGTGAGTCACAGCATTTATTTTCACCTCATTTTATTGATTTTTCCAAAGATAGACCAGAGAAAATTGATATAATGTGAAAATTGCTCCACTGAATCTTTTATGTAGAAACAAAGCAAATACCGCTGAGATACAAAATCAATTGAAAATTAATAAACAAACCGGTAAGGAACAAACTGGTAATAAAATGTTTGTTCTTAGTTAATGCATACATAAACTTGTGAATCAACAAAATAAAATAAGAAAATCCCCTGACCCCTGAAATAAAATATTTCCTCCTCTGCAATAAATGTTCAGGCATTTGCATGTCATTAAATGAGTAGTTTAGAAAACTGCAAAGAGAACAGGCAGGAAGAAAATGCAGTTTAGATACAGCTGTACCTCATCAGAGGAATACCACGCAGATAATACTGCATAATATCAGATTGTAGATAATGTATCAGAGAACCCTAGAATTGCAGAATGATCTGGGTTGGAAGGGACCTTAGAGACCATCTAGTTCTAGCCCCCCTAACATGAGCAGGGACACCTGCAACTACACCAGGTTTCTCAAAGCCCCATCCAGACTGGACTTGAACATTTCCAGAAATGGGACATCCACAACGTTTCTGGGCAACCTGTTCCAGTGCCTCACCACAGTAAGGAATATCCAACTCAACAATTCTTATCTGAAGACGTGGTAGCAAAAAAAGCTGCTAAGTAAAAAGAGACAAATCCCTGTTTGCACCAGTTTACAGTTGATAATCTTTTTAATTTCTCTAATTTGAGATTTGCTCCTTTATGATCAATGTCATTGTTTGTATTAGAGAGCAAGATGTGTCCCTTCATTAACTAAAGTTTGTCATGGGAATACGCAGAGGGCAGTAGCCCTGAAAAATTGTCTTCTTTGTATTTAAACAGAAGCTTGAGAAATCAATCTTTTTTTCCATTATATTTGATGAGACTGTTCAGATTTACAGCTCTTTGATGATCTGACCCTGAAAGCCAAAAGGAAATAGTTGAATATTGAAAAATGGAGGAATGCAAGTAAATTTTATGGTGTCTTGCAACACAATCCCATCCCTTTCAATGATAAAATCTATGGACAGAAGGTGACAATATCTCTAGAAACAGAACCTGCGCATGGTCCTTAGATCAGTGCCATCAAACCTGCACAGAGTTAGTAGGTTCAGTGGCAGCAGGATGCTTGCACAACAGAGAAACAAGAGAATTGGCACACCACAACAGCCTGTGACAAATGGAAGCTAAAAATGTTTCTTTAAAATTAATGTAACATAAGAAAAAGGCATTTCAAATACATGTCTTTTTGTTGGCTCACCTGCTTTTTCCTTCATCAAACTTATCACACAACATGAGCAGCATGATGTCATCATGGCACTGGGTTTCCTAACGAAATGAAATGAACAGAAGATAAGTTGGACATAAGCATAAATATTTTGGTGGGTTTTGTCTAAATAAAGTGAGAAAGCCTTTTTTTGAGGATTGGCATTGGTATTCAACTAGCATTTTAATCTAAGATTTTAAAACCGCCAAGGTAATGTTGTCAGACATGTCAAAGTTAATTGAAAGCAAATACCCTGCAAAGTTGTTCTAAAAGCAAAAAGTCATTAGTCCAGTGTTCCTTCTACAAAGTGGTGAGCTGCTTCCTGGCCTGTGCTGTGAGTAGAAATCCATACTAGAAGCTGCAGACTAGTTTGCTTACTTGAAAAAGCACATTCTAATTAGTACACTGGATAAGTGGCAACATGTGTGGATTGATGTGTAGGATACATCAGATTCTCAGTGTTTATGATTAGAGATACAAGTGGGAGTGAGGGGAGCAGTCTGTAAGGGTTTGTTTCTCATGTTGTGTTTACAAAATGATTCACTTATAAAAGGACAAGTACTAAGTAAAATATTATGAATTGTCCAATCATTTTAAGTTTTATAAACATGTGGTGAAAATGGTTTCCAGAAAATCTAATTTTGAAGGGAAAATTAATAATAATTATTAAAATGTTTAGAGAACCCTTCTAAGGCAACCTTTGTAAACTGTATTTTATATTAAACTAGATAATATTGTTGGATAAAGGACAACGCATTTCTATGTTTAAAGAAAATCACATATTATATGATAGAAGAAACTTTTAGAGCAAAGCACAATATTCTGAGTTGAAGGTATGATGTTAATCAAATTAAGGGAGCTTGAGAGAGAAGGATACCTAGCATCTGGAGACATGGAGTAGAGTTTACAGAAAAAAACAAAAGAGAATGTAGCTTTTACATCGTAAGCCCTGTGGGACCACAGGATATAGCAATTTATATATAAAATTTATCCAGAGTTGAACTCCCAAACTGTACATCTCACAGTAAAAGGCCCTTATGCATAATTCTATTATGATACTTTTCACAAAAGTACATCATAACGGTACTTGCTATATCTCAAGAGAATAAACCCATTGAACAAGATTGTATGATCTCACTTGAAATCTGTGGAGTCAGCTTTAGTCCCAGGTACAAACAAAGCGAGATTCCCATCCTCATCCAACCTTTTAATTTTGGGGCAAAATGAACAAACTACTGGTTTAAAAGTAATTAGAGGATAGAGTTTCACTGAGTTGTATGAAAGCAGAACTCTCACCCACTAACAGTTTTTTCTCCCTTTTTTGTTTTTTTAACTTTAATGAATTTTGAAAACAATTATCAAAACTGAATTACTTCATGTATCATTTCTGCTGCAGGAAAGTGAGAGTTATATAAACTTGTGACAGATTAGATAAACTTATTTTGCAAAAATTGTTCTGCAAGTTATCAAATCCCTTTCTGATCTGCTCTGTGTATTTAATAAATATGGCTGGATGGGAAGACTTTCCAATCCTTTTTAAGTGTATCCTACTCCATACATTTCCGACTCTCCAGAAGGGAACATTTTGTGATACGTTTATTACAAACTTTGAATACCTAATATAATGAACATTTACAGACTTGCTTAACTCATACAGCTGAATAGTATTTGATTCTACATTAAGATGCAGACAGGCAGAATTCAGTGCCACTAACTGATTGACTCTCAGATCTCATTCTCAAAGGTATTTGTGTCAAAGGTATTAGAAAAACTATAGATAATGATGCTTAGAGTAATCCCAGTAAAAACAGTAGTAGCAACAATGAAATTTAAGGCAACATTATGCTTACTGTATTTCCCCTTTAAAGGATTTCTCCTTCAAAGGATTTCTCCTTCAAAGGATTTCTCCTTCAGTGTTCCAGGGTTGAAGTATCAAAAATATACCACCCATTGTCTACAGGCAGCAACAGATCCTGGCTCCTACTGGTTCCATGTCCTGCACCTCCTGTGCATCTCCACCCACATGCAATATCACTGAAGCTTTTCTGTGTCACCTCTCCCAGGGTGATCCCTCCAGATCCATCAAATGCTCCACACCTACTGAAATGAGTAAGTGGCAACGCAGTAGAACTAGTCCAAAGCTAGAGCTACTAAATGGTCTGTTTCTCTTCTCAGGGATTTCTATTTGACAGAACTAAATCATTTTCTTTAGTGGTATGATGCATTTGGATCTTGCCTGTCTATCCAGTCACTGGTCCTCATCACAGTTTTTAGAACTGGACATTTTAGAACATCCCATCCACTGTCAGCTTTGGCTGAAATTAACTAATTACTTTAAATACTACAAAAGGTGGAGAAATGGGCTAACGAATTGAGAAATTGAATCTTCTTCTCTTAGGGAACTAAGCAGACAAGTTATACAAAATATGCTCAGTCATCTTCACACTTTCCTGTTACAATTCACTTCCTCTGACTGTAACTGCAGCTCATCATCACCAGCACAAAAAAACCCCCTCAAAAGGCTAGAAGCATCCTTTGCTGTCCTCCTGACTGGCTCAGGCATCAACAGTTTTCACACCTTCATCCTATATAAAACACTTAACCTACAAAGTAACTCTTGATTGCTAGGCCAAGGACAGAGGCTGAGGGCCAGACAGCAGTAGTTATTTTTTAAACATTGCTGATCTTGCAAAGCACTTAATTACTCACCAAATATCTAAGACACCATAAATCCCAAAGTTGACTGAGGGCCAAACACTTTCCAAGTTCAAGGTTCAGATATACCAGATGTCTTACTGGTACAGCAAAGATAGGCCCTGGCCTCTCTGAGCACCCTGTAATGGAGATAATGAAGACAGAACACCAGCTGGAAGTAAAATTTCCAAAGAAAAAGAAAATATGGTGACATCTACAGATTTGTATAGAGGATGTTTTTCTTAGTATTTTCCTGATTATGCTATTTTTTCTATTTACTTGAGAGAGTAGCATGTCCTGAACATAAAAAATAAGTGATAAAAGGGGTTTGATGACAGTATTTTGAAAGATAGAATGGAAGCTCTAATGGCAGAGGGCTCATTAGAGAACAGTAGCATGGAGAAAGGCTCAGAAGTACTCCTGGGAAAAGGAAGGGCGACATGTGAAATGAAATGATAATAAGCTGAAGGTGGCTGAAAGAACCTAGATAGACCTAAGGCCATGAAAAGGCCTCTGATCACAAAGGTATGTGCTCTAAATACCTCCTTTAGTATCACAAGCATCAATGGGTCAGACTATGTGCCTTGTGCTACTGGTGACAACTGCACATCACCACCAGATAAGTATTTAACTGCTTAACTTTAGGTACAAATTCCTATAATATACAAAAGAGAATTCTTTTTAATTGGAGAAGAGGACTTTTCCTGCCAGAGCAGTTACATCTCTATAGATGGACCTAAGCATTTTAGTGAGAAGCCAGTGTCTGTAAAAGTGTGACTCTGGGCCATGTTGTGCAAGTCTTCAGTTGCCTTCAGCATCCTGCTACAGCTCAAGCACTGTTTCTTCCTTATGGGAGAACCCCAAAGCTGAAATAAAAATCCTTTAGTTAAGCCTTTCAGTCTGCTGTTCAGGCTGAATATTCTAAGAGGTGAGTCAGTGTACAAAGCTGAGAAGAGAGTGAATGTATGCACTGAAGATAGAAACAGAGCAAGACCTTCTATCAGCTCTGAGAAAAAGACAATAAACCTTACTGAGCCTGTTGTGAGAAGGGCTCCTGTGCTGGTTTGAAAGCAAAACCAGTGAGAGACTCCAAGTCAGAAACACAATTTAATAAGAGGAAAAGAAAAGAAGTAAAATAAAGTAAAATAAAATAAATGCAATAGTACAAAAAGAGTCAGAATACAACCTGATACCTTGTTAGGGTGGTAGTAGCAGTCCAGATCCTTGTTGAAGCAGTGATCCTGTAGAAAGGTCTGGTAGCTCTTGTCTCCTCTGTGAATCCAGTGAGTAAGGGCTCTCTGTGCTGTCCCAAATCTCAGATTATATCCAGGTGGGAATGCTTGGCTCCTCCCCCCCTGGGCAGAGCATCTCACAATGGGATGATCTCATTCTATGAGTCATGCAGTGGGTCCTTGATGGCCCATTAAACAGAGATAACTCCCAGAGGGAGTCATCCATGAGTCATGCAGCACGGCATTGTTGGGCCTGTTAACAGAAGATAGGGAAACACTGCCCCACCTGGTTTCAACAGCTCATGAAGATGGTGATAGAATACATCCTTTGGGCACAACTTATGTTGTAACCTAGGACAGCTCCACAGACCAGCAAACCTATGCGAAGAACACTGACTACATACATCCCAGTCAATCAGAGGGAGCCCTGTTTAACATTAATCAAGATCTAGTCAGGAGGCTCTTGTGCAACTTATTTCATTGGAAATTAAGTCTGAAGTGGGTCAGACCATAGCTTCAATGTTTATAAATTTATAGTAAAGAAGGAGAAGGAGGAGGAAGTACTCTGGGCACCACAGCAAAAATTCCCCTGCAGCCAGTGGTGTAGGTCATGGTGAAGCAGTGGACCCCTCAGAGCCCAGCCCATGGAGGCCCATGGTGGAGCAGATATCCATGGAGTGGTCCATCCAGTGGAGGACCCCACCACGGAGCAAGTGAACGTCCAAAGGAGGTTGTGATCCCCTGGGAATCCCATGCTGGAGCAGGGTCCTGGCTGGACCTGTGAAGTGTGGAGATGGAACTCCATGCTGAAGGAGATTTGTTGGCAGGATTTGTGACCCTGTAGAAGGGACTGGAGGTGGAGCAGCCTGTTTCTGAAGAATTAGAGCCCCTGGGAAGGACTCGTGCTGGAGCAGGGGAAGATTGAGAGGAGGAAAGAGCATCAGAAACAATGTCATGGATTGACTCCAGCCTCCATTCCTCATTCCCCTGCACTGCTGAGAAAAGGAGGAGGTAGAGAATCAGGAATGAAGTAAAGCCTGGGGAGAGCAGAGAGGTAGGGAAAGGCATTTTTAATTTTTGATTTTACTTCCTATTAAGCTATTCTGATTTGATTGTAAAAAATTAAGCTTATTTCCCCAAGTTCCCCTGTTTTGCCTGCGACCTTAACTGCTAGGTGATCTCTCCCTGCCCTTATCTCAACCCATGAGCCTTTTGTTATATTGTGTCTCCTCTGTCCAGCTGAAGAGGTAAGTGACAGAGCAGCTTTGGTGTGCAACAACTGTCCAGACAGGGGCAACCCACCACAATCCTTTCACAAGTTGTAAGAGAAACTACACTAATCTTCTAGGACGCTTGTTAGAAACAAGCACTTAAAATCCTGTGGAGTGGTGTCCTATCTGTGATGCTTTGACTTGGACAATCACTGCCAAATCAATTTTTTTGAAAAATGCCATACATACTTAGATGTATAACTATACATCTGACAGGTCTGACTCATCCAACTTATAAGAAATGAAATTCATGTTGAATTAACTTCAGTAACACCAAAAATAGTCATTGTAATTCCCAGTTTTGTCCTCAGCTTGGTGGTGTTGAGGGTTGAAATATAAAACTGCAGAAACATTACCTTCACAGCTCCCCTGCCAAGTGTTCTCTGTCTCTCTGTGCAAATGCACACATTTTCTACAGCTGCTATAGAGCACAGTTCTGCCACGAAGGGAGATCAGCCCTCAGCAAATCCACATATGAGCCTCTGCAGCTCTTATAGACCCACATTCATAGAAATACCCTGAAGAGAATTTAGGAGACAGGAGGGAAGACTTGCACCACAGTCATATTCTCATTAAGCACCTTATCTACCTTTTGTGGAACATAATAAGTTACAATCCAATGGCCAGAAAGTTTCTGAGGCCAACACAGACTAGATTTCTTTCACACCATGTCCTGGGTATAAACTAAGGAGAGAGGATTCTGTCTATAAACCAGAACCCATTTTTTAGTTTTTCCTCTGAAGTATAGAAATGCTACCCTGGGAAGGGAATTTTTCACTGTTTGTAGGATACATCTGCTTTGTTGCCACTTCAAGGACTGTAATAATTATTTTTATTTAGTCTTTGTACACTTTTGAAAGTTAAGATGAATATATTCTTGTTCATGAAAACAATTCCAAGAAATGTAAAATCTAGATATGTAGCAGCCTTAGAAAAATATATTAGCAACAGGCAAAGGTAAGATTCAGTTTTAGAGGTATCAATTCCTCATCTTGTTAGTGCTGTGCCAGCACTTCATGATTACCCTATATCAAAAAAGAACAATAGACCTGTGAAGGGTGACCTTAACCTCAAACTCTTGCATGGACTCAGGATGCTTGAGTGGATCAAGCAGACTACGACAATACTCTAAATCCTGGGAGTACCAGGCATGGGTTTATTAGGGAAAAAAAAAACCCAACCAGCTGTCTGATTTCTGTTGAAGAAATGGAGATGGAGAACTACTTCAAGGAATGAAATATTTTCACATGTTCTTCAGCCATATCTATTTTAATCATTAATTTTATAAAGCTTTTACACTGGGACTGACAAAGGGGTTTGAAATACATATCCCATCTCTAGCAAGGAATAGGCTGCTAACTTCTGCTTCAGATAATGGTGTTCTATTATTTAAATGCCTAAGTATTTCCATTCCCTTCAACTCAGCTAGAAGAAATACAGTGTATTCAGTTTTACCCTCTGGTTGATAGGCATTGCCACAGCACTGCAATTTAAAGGCTGCAGATATTTCAAGAAGCTAATTTAGTCCTCTCACAATGTACAGTTACTTTGAGTATTTTTTTATTTTTTTCACTCCTGTAGGAAGCACTGCAATAGATTTTCTGGGCAGATAGTAGATTCTCC
This sequence comes from Acrocephalus scirpaceus scirpaceus, assembly GCA_910950805.1. NCBI lineage: Eukaryota > Metazoa > Chordata > Aves > Passeriformes > Sylviidae > Acrocephalus > Acrocephalus scirpaceus. The sequence goes on from OU383773.1 coordinate 129,578,885, forward strand.
ATCATAAGAAAACTTTAAAAACAGACTAGATGAATACAACAGAATCATAGAATTGTTCAAGGAAGTGCAATTTCCACTTTAGATCTGATTTTGCAGGATCCTAACATATGTGCCAACTGGAGGAAAGTTGAGTTTCATCATGTCTATGATACATTTTTAGGTAGCTGGAGACAAATATCAGGTCCCTCTGTTGTCTTTTCTTCTCCAGGCTGAACAAAACCAGTTCCCTCAGTGCTCCAGAACACTGCAGAGGTTTTCTGCTGGATTTCAAAATTGTAACTCCGTCTCTCATAAGTCCCACCTTGCAAGAGAAAGATCTGGACATAGCACTCCCAGTGTGACCTTGGAAGTGCCTTCCAGCAGTGAGCTAATTCCTTGACCTGCTGGTTATGTTCATTGCTTGCAAGGACACACTGCTGACTGGTATTAAACTTGCTGTCCACCAAGGCACCCAAGTCTGGTCCCCACCTGCCCAGTTTGCACCCAGCTGCATTATTCTGTCTAGAATGGAATCATTCCCATACACTCATTTATTAAATATATAGTATGAAATAGTCTTTATATAATATTTACATTTAGATATATGTGCATGAGCTGACTTGGAACAAATAGGTTTTTTCTGGAGCCTTTTTATGACTTTAATCGGCTAACATTCTTGCTCTTTGGTCTAATACTGAACACAAAAGCAGATAAACTCTCCTGCTTTGTATACAGAAGCAGGTAAACCTTTTATAGCCTTAACTGAATAAAATATTTTCACCTGGTTTTACCCTGAACTTGAATGCTGTTGTGCTTTACAGTAGAATAAGAAAAAAAAAAGAGCCATTTATTATATACATGGGCCTGAGCATCTTTAATTATATTTTAAATTTTATCAACCAACTTTTTCTGTTAATAGATCTCCAATTTAACACGCACTTCCTAATAGTTCACAGACCTTCGGAAGATCTCAGAGGGGTTTAAATGCAGTAATCAACAGTAAGTATCAAAATGACCTGCTCTTACGCAAAGCATAGCTGAGTCACGGCGAGATTTTATCAGGGGCAGCTCTGTGTTGAAAGTCTTTCAAGTCATCAGCTTTTCTAAATTGTGCTGGCAGCTGATTTTTTTTTTTTCTTATATCTAACATGCAATGCATAATACTCAGGGCTGTTTTTAAAAGGATAGCTAGGAAATGAGAATATTATTCTGAGTACTTCTTCTGTGCCGTATTTTTTACCTATGGCATTGTTATGAAAAAGTCTCCAAGAGCAGATACTGACATCAGCTCTGAAGACAGAATTTTACAGCTTTGGCACATATTTTTCAATTTAGATTCCCAAGAATTTGTTATGTTTGGAGTCAACTCCTGAAGTAAGCAGGACAATGAAGGAAAAGCCCTTGGAGACATTTCCAAGGGCACTAGTGGTCTGATGCCAGTGCAGAAGTATCTAAATACTCCACATATTCATCCCTCTAGAGATGGTGGGCAGGTTTAGCAAGGGAAAGAGAGGGAGTAAGAGAAAAAGAGTTAAGCAGCTCAAGGCCTATCTTCCCATCTCCATTGGAATTGTAAAAATGAATTAATTTCTCACTCAAGAGGCAAAGTTCTAACATGAGAATCTGAAATGTTGTTTTATCAAGTGTCTCCTTACTCAGGCAAACACTTGAGAAATGTTTGCAGAGTTACCCTATTTCTGTTCCTATCACATCATTCCCAGGGCTGCCAAAGCTTCACATAATATTTGGCATTTTGGACTGGTAGGTCAGAAAGATACCTGTGCTACTAGGTATCTAATTCTACAACTGACAATACCTTTTTACCTCTACATAGCTACATTATGGGGTACCAGTATTGTGCTAGGATGTGTAAGAAGAAGCATGATGATGATCAACCAGTTTGGCTGTCAGCTCAAACCGGTCTCTGAATATTTTCTGCAGCAGATCACCAAAAAATAGGACTGAAAAGAACCTGTAGAGAAGCCAAACAGTTTATCTCTCTGCCTAATCCATGATGGCAGCTGCCAAATAGCTGAAATCTTTGATGGAAGTTCACCACTGCACCCCCATATCAGCTGAATAGGGGATCTGCTGCAAAAAAAAATTATTTCTAGGCTTTGTGGCCTAAACCTTGTTTTACTTTGCCTGGAAAACAGGGTAGGGAATGGGAAGGAGATGATTCAGAATGGGAGGGAGATGATTATTTGGTCTGATTGGTGCACAGCAAGGACTTAGTAATAGGAGACCAGACTATACAAACTATTTTGGACGCTATGGGGTCCTCTTCAGATCTTCCAGTGAGAAAGATATGACACCTTACAGATAATCTATTCCTCTCCTTCACCCTCCTTACCACCAGAAAAATCTTCCTGATATGAATCCATTAATCTTAGTTACTTATAGTTAATACCACGACATCTGACTTCTTACCTGCAGCAACTAAGTGATCAGCCTCTGCTTTCCTTTTTAATGATCCCTTAGGTCTTCTCTTGGTATATTTCAGCCTGAACAGTTTTTCTTACATCTTCTTAGACCATGCTTGTTTGGCAGCTGATCACTGTCAGAGGCTTATTGTTGGTCTCTTCTTTATCCAGCAGCTGCTTGATGGTTGAACACAGTTCTTCAGAAAGAAGCACCTGTCTTATTTAAAGCCAGAGCCACAGTCCTCATTGCTTCCCATCTGGGTCTGAAATTTGAAAGCTAAATGAACATGGAAAAGTGAGAATTCCTTACTACAGTAACCTTATAGTTACAGATAATTGGCAAGTTTACTCTTTCCATTGTTGCAGAAAGGTTTGAATCCACTTCTTTCTTAACTAAATTTTCTCTAAGCTAAAACGAGTATTACAAATTTTAGGGGTCATTCAAAAGTTAAAAGTGCCCACCCAAATCCATTCACCAAGAAAAAACTCTGCTTTAAAACATAGTTAACTGACAAGCAAAATTTGAACCAGGGAATCTTTTGATTTATTTGCACTAGACCAAAAGTGGCCACAACCACGTGCCTCTTAATATTTTAATGAAAATTTTTAAAAATCTAGGAAATTCCTAGCCACAAAACCAGTTCTGAAACAAATTCTAGATGTCATTCTTTAAAACATCCGATATATACATTTTTAAAATAATAATATATTATTTTAAAGATTTATCATATGAATTATGCAGATTTTCTCGTGAGTTGGGAACAAATTTTCTTCATAGCACATTGTACCCTATGAAAAACCCTAATGTCTCCAAATTTCTGATTATTTTCTACCGAAACAGGACAGATATTTATATTTAGCATTTTTTCACTCCCCACATAATAATTAGTTAACCAAATCTCCAGCCCAGGGCTCTAGATATGAGACATCAGTTGGGGTAGAACAGCATTAGTGACTATGTGTTTGAGAAAGTGCATGTTCTATGTTCCTGTTTTCCTCCAATTTTTCACAAAAACCTGTAAAGGTCGCTCCCCTAGCTGACTGCCCTTTAAATTTAGTCTCCCTTTTAAAATTAGGCTGGCCATTTTAATCTCTTACATTTGGTGTTTAAAATGTGAGAGTGAGCAGAAACCCTTCATTCCCAGGGACAAGGGGCATGAGAGATATTTGCTGCTGCCAGGTTGCCGGCTGGGAGCCAGCACCCACTTCCTTTTCTCAGGACAGCACCAACAGCATCCTGCTGGTGTGAGAGGAAGCAATCCAAACCAAGCAGCTCAACAGCACCTGCAGGAAGCACCTGATTGCCTCTATCTTGTGCCTGAGAGCAGCAGCTCCTGCTGAGCTCCTGTTGGCATTCTGAATACAGCCATGTTTTTCTCCCACAGAGGGTGAAAATAGGTCTAAATTCACATTGAAATGGCTGGTATGAAATGCCACCCTGTTCTGCTTCAGTCTGCTCCTCAGTCATGCTAAGAGGAAAGTGTTACACTGTACTGATTCAGGGAGTGAATCTGTCTTTTCACTGATGCAAATTGGACAAAAACACTTGGAGGTCACACCTAAATAAAACAACAATATGAAGCAGGATGAGTAACCCCTACCAAATAACTCCTGGATTCCATTTGCAAAAGCTGGGACAGTCAGCCAGCCATCATGAACAAGGAGGAAAGAAATCTGGCAGACTTGCTTCTCCAGCTGACACATTCTGTGATGCTACAAGCCGTGGAGCAAGAGCATTATCAAATGTTCATGGGGATTCCATTTTTCTGCTGACAAGTACTGCAAAGACATTTTAATGCCACTCAGTTTTGCATACATTTTTCTTGGAAATGTGTTCATGGAGTACACCAATTAGATGCTCATTTTAAGTCACCAGATTTTTCTATAATGCAAACTGTCTGCATTACCCAGTATTTTTCCTCAAAATATCAACAAATATTTCTGCATGAGCTGTATTGAGATCAGTTGACAGGCTACAATAATGCTGAGTAGCACCAAGAAGGAATTGTATTTGTGAACCACAAACCACAAATGTTACACAGCTAATTTTGAGGGCCAGGGCATGATGGGATGGCCAGACAGGGACCGCATGCTGAAGGCAGCCGACAGAGGTGACAAATGCATTAATTTGGGCTTTCAAAAGTAAGAAGAGTTGGGAGACCTCTAGAGGCAAAACCAGGCAGGCTGAAGCATTTCTTGGGCTCTCCTTGATTTGGCTGTGCTCTCCCTGGTAGTTTCCATACTAACTGCCCATAGCAGGACACACAGAGTAGTTGTGGGTCAGGAATCACAAATCATCTTCACGTAGAAAAAAAAAATACCTTAAGCTGTGAAAAAAATAATCTTCTCTTACTTAAATCTTAATTTTCTCAAGAGCTCCCCTTGCTCATTGCTAGCACACTGCTTCTATCTAACACAAGTAGCTCCAAAGGACAGTAGGGGAGGAAAAACCAGCATAAAGACAATTAAATAAAAAAAATTGAAATAGAATGACGAGATTCTAGATATATATTTGGGGAAGAAAAAAAAAGGAAGGTGATGGGATTTCAATCTATGAGTGCCAAATTGGAAGAAAATAAACTTTTATTTTATAAACATAACAAAATCTGCCACAGAAATACCAGAAATAGAATTAGAAAAGGACTTTTAGGGTTCTGGAGCAGGACTCATGCAAGTTCCCTTCTAACATGTCCAGATTAGTACATCAAAGCAGATGAGAAGATAAACAGAAGATTCCTCAGAGTGAAACAGCCTTTAACTATCTTTCAGGAAAATACAGATGACCAGGACAATTTCTAAACCTTTTTGCCAGGTAGCTCAATGTGCTTTTATAATGGAGAGAATTGCCTTGCCTTTTGCATCGTCTAAATGAGTCTTGAGGAAATCAGTGTATCTAAACCTAGAAGTGAGTATTTAGCACAATAGGTACATCAGATTAACCTCCCTGCATTATGGGGCCAAGGTGGCATCTCACATCATCCTGTCTCTTAGAAATTACCAGAAAAAGTGTTTTGATTTCATCTCAAAGTTATGAAGCAGCAAAACGGTGATGGAGTTGGAGGAGAATTCTTTCCTCCCCAGTCTGCCTTCTCAAAGTAGTATTTTGTCCGGTTCCTCATCTAGTACTCATATTCCTCATAAATTATGAAATTAGCAACTTCAATATAATTCTTTGTTACAACTATTCTTTCAGTTACCTAGACAACTAGATAGTACAGCATGTATGCAGTTAGAATATTCAGTAACAAGTTGGTAAGATATATTCAGTCTCACAAAATAAATCCAACCAATTTTGTCATCGGTTTCCTAGAAACAACATAATATACACAAAAACATAGTAAAACTCTTCTCAGCATTTTTGCTTGCCTCTCTTCATGCTTCTCTACAGATATAAAAGGGCACCAGGAGTTATGTTCTTGAGCAAATATTCAGTAGGGCACTCAGACCCAGTTTTACACAACTAGGTAAGTGCCATGTGTTTTCAGAGGTTATCTAGCAGTGGTGTCAATGAAAGCATCACTGTCATCTTTCACTGAGTGAAGCTCCCGGGAATCTGATCCCAGATGATCAGACCCCTTTGAGCTTCCTTGGGACTCAGTCCCATGACAACTTAATGGAGAGAGACAGCTTTGATCCAGTTGTCTAAAAAGCAATTTAATAATACCAAAATAACAAACAATAAAATGCCCACTGTATTGAAGTGAACTGGACCAAGGCAGTAACAAGGGGCCAAAGGCACGAGGCCAAAGAGCCCTGGGCCAGGGTCAGACAGGGGTACTTATGCACCCCAGTGTGGGTGGAGAGTTAAGGTGGGGTTTGAGGGAAGGGTCCAATGGGGGACAACGATTAATAATATTAAAATTCCTGCAAAAATTAAAAAAATTAACCTATGGTAATACAGAGAACTAAGAACTTTCTAGTAACAATTTTCATAGAGAGCATGTCAATAAGCCTTTTGCTTATGGCACTGAAAATGGGGTTTCCCTTCCCAAAGCATTTTTCCAGGGTTCTCTTCTTCCCTGGGGAAACTGCCCTCTACAACTGAGCTATCCCAGTTAGACATTTTTCATATTGCCTCATGAGGCTGATGCTATATATCCATCTTGTAATAGTTGCTGAATCAAAAGATAGTCTGACGAGAACGTTGTGAAAAGGAGGAAAGAGTCCTTTCCAAGAAGCTGCAGACATGGTTCCACTAAACAAACCTTAACTATTTGTATTGCTTTATATGATATAATGGCTTTTCTCTGGGCACAAAGATTTATAGCAGCTTCATAATAGTTATAAAAAAGAAAAAGACAAATAAACAAAATCTGTAGCTACATCTTTCAAATATTTTTGCATTCTCAACCTCATCTTGAAAAAAATTGAAACATATAACAAAAAACCCCATCAATCAAAACACATAGCAAAAAGAGCAGTGTCCTTCACCTTACAGGAAGATTTATTAAATCTTGAACAGCTGAAAAGATATGTCTCATAAACATTTTACACTGGGAAGTAAAATGAACTTGCAGAAACAAGTTCAATCCACTGGACATTATGTGCTGCTTGTAATTAAATGATATATATGACACTGTGATATATGACTGAGGTTACTCTGGGAAGAAGGGAATTATATCCTGTCTGGCTTTCCTTGGAAGGGACTGGAAACACCTTTAAATAAATATCCTAGATCTTTACAAGAATTGTGTCATCTGAAGTATATGACTTATACTACACACCATCTAATGAGCTTGCAGTAAATATAATCACTGTTAGAAAGAATGAAACCCCCAAAGGTTTCAGTTTTCATTATGGTTTAATAAATATGGAAATAATGTTAGTGTTAAACATTTCATTTATATATTAGAAGTTACTGACCCTCAGTTTTCAACTCATCTTCTAAGGACCGTGCTCGTGGAGACATGTGGTGAGACAGGTTCTATGCCTCAACAAAATGCACATCACTAGGAAAACTCACCTTGCAAAGTGAGTTCAGTGATGTTGCATTGAGAAAAATGATGCCAGCCTAACAAAAGATCTCACAAAAGGATTTGCATAAGATTAACATGCAGTCGAACTGGTCCCACAAAATCTCTAATGATATCCTTAGAATTCACCCTCTTTAGAACGGGTGTATGGAAATTATAATTATTGAATTCACACCATGTGCTCAAACTGGGACCAGAAATTTTAAGCACATTTCTCTCAAATTTTCTTCTGTGATTTGCAGCATTTTTTGAGTATTCGTGTGATTCTTTGAGTATCAATGTGAACTTGTGTTCACAGTTCAGGGGGGAACATTACACTGGACAAAAAATGGATCAATATTACTAAAGAATAAAGATGTAACTGTGTACATGTGTATGCCTGAATAGTGTGGAGAGAGGTGACAGTCCTGGATGTATTTGCTGCCTGAATTTGAATTATTTTCATATTCTGTAAAGCTGTGATAAAAATCAGGCTATGAAGAATTTGAAAACAAAAACCTTGTTAAACTCCTGTGAGGTGAAGCACAACCCAGAACATAACAGTATGGAAAACTATGCCATATCTTCATTTTTAGGACCTGGTAGCAAAAAGTAACAGTTTAAGAGAGCATTAAAAAATGCTAAAATCACATCATGCAGAAGTTACAAGAGAAGATTTACTTTCCAGTTGCAATTTATTGTCTGAGACATTTGCTATTTAGGTACAAATTTCAGATTTTTCACTGTCATCTGAAAGAAAACTTTAAATCTTTCTCCAAATCTGTTCTACAGATAAGGTCCAAAACACAAACAGAAAAGATGTTGTGGGCCAAGACCAAAATGCATTGACAGTCTTCTGATTGTAAACTTCTAATATTCTTGCCTTTTGATATTCAGCAATAACTAAAATGACTGGTTTGGACTTATGAAGGTGGCAACTCCTGCATCTCCTCTCTTTCCAGAATTTATTTTTCTCTTTGAAATAGCGGAGTGTTTAAAAACAAAACACAGAGGGGTATTTTAGACATGACTGCCTCCAAAGACTTCATGATAATAAGAAGAGCTAAGGAGAGGGTTGTACCTCAAAGCCATAAAATATATCAAGAATAGAAATAGAGAAAAAACGTTGCAGACAAAATGAGATTTCTCTGTGAGACCTTGTTACACTTAAAAGTCTGGACCCTCTAGAGCCAGACATCTCTCATCCCTGTCCCTGTATCTGTTTCAAATGACTGAAGAAGCACCAGCCTTACAGTGCTCTTTCAGAAAAACAGGACTGATCTAGGACCTCTTCATGTGATTTTACTTATGTGTCAGGAGGAAAGGAGGTGCAGCTAAGGGAGACCTCAGATGCACAGCCATCTGTGCTTCTGCTGTACAAAGTGAATCATTAGGTTCAGACAAAGGTAAGCAACATTTTTATGCTCAGACATTTCCCTCAAGACTTGTGTTCTGTGATTCGCAGCTCTCTCTGAGCATCTGATCCTCAATAACTACATTTAGTTTCTATCAGAAATTTGGTTGGTGAGATTTAAATGGGAAGCTGTTACAGGAAAAACAGCATCAAAGATATTCAATTACTAACCATGCTGGAATAAATATGTCACTTGCGTGCACGTGTGAAGAGAAGTGAGAGGAGAATAACACTGGAAGTGAGAAGGTGAATTTGTTATGCGAATCAACATGATAAGCATGAATTTTGTCTCCATAGTGCTTTCCTGCTAGCTCCATTTTCCAGGCTAGTATTTGGCCCCAACTGCATGCAATCACCTACTTGTTTTGTCATCAGAACCTAAATTTAAGTCCTTTGAGATGCAAACATTCTCATCCTACTTTCTTTAATATGTGCTGTATATTTAGAAATCTACCCATAATTATGCCCCCCATTCCTTACAGTAAGGTTAACTATAAAAGTAGTAGCTGATGTTCTCATGCTAATCAAACCCTCTACTCAGATGGGTTATAATTATGATGCTGGAAGAAATGCTGAAAATTAGTCCCTACTTTGTAGATTCCTTACAGACTGCAGAGTAAAGGACAAGAAAAGATTATAGGGGAAATCAGAGGTATCTGGGCAAAACTATCTGAAGTTTTGCCTCTTCAGCTGCTCCGTCTCTAAATATTGCAAAGGTGGTTACCCATTTGAAATGAATCCTGCCAATTCCATCTTTACTTAAAAAGCTCAGAAAAATCAATTAGAATCCTTCTCTAATGTCTCTTTGTGATACTGATAATCAGCTATAAATCTTGAAACATTTCCCAGCTTCCCTGTACTACATGTCATTATGGCCAAGTACGTGTAAGGCCCCTCACTGCCTAAGTACATGCATGGATCTGTGATCCCAAGGCTCTGGCAGTCATTCTGTTGGTGGGAGACAGCAGTGCCTCCCTCCAAAGACTACGATTAACACCTCCACCCTGCAAACATCTCTGCACCCAAGGAACTCTATGTCAGTCACTCATCGTGGTGCTATGGGAGAACTTTCACACCAAGCACAAGGAGATTTCTACACACCAACTTGTTTGGAGGGGCAGAACCTAATTTTACACATGTCAAACTGAGTGACAAACAAATGATGGTAATGAGAATGATTAAGCCTACACTTACTGTCAAGACCTGGGGTTTAATCAGTTATGTGTCTGTTATAGTTATATTTTTCAGGCAATAAGACTTTAAAATACCATGCTAATCAGAAATACTAATTTCTGTCTGGCAGAGAAAGGATTTGAACCAAAATTCACCTTATTTCACAAAACCAGTATGACCTTTTAGCATGTCTTTAGCTTCATTTTAAACATATGCTGAGACGGTAAGCAAAGCCTTAATGATACATAGACCCCAGGCCACTCTTGCAAAGAGAGAAAATTTAATCTGTATGAAAATACATAGATGAGTATTGAGTTTTAATAGGTTCTTACATTAACTGTAATTTCAAATAATATGAAATTTCTTGTTTTAAACTATATTTTTCAATTAAGGTAAAACTTACATTGATGGGACTTTGTAAGTATGCATGATTTATTAAATATGCCTGCTAGTAGTCTGTAGACATCTCATAAGGCTCTTGAAATAGTTTCCAGGAAAATTTTGTGTCATCTAAAATATTTAATGATTTATATACTGTACAAACACCAGAGAGGACATTTCTTGAAACTGTCAATGCATTTAATTCTCCTGAAGAGCTCTTCTTTTTGATGCTTGGCTGAGATTCTCCTACAATCAGGTACAGCTACACACTGGCTTAATGAAGCCTAAGGTACTGGATTCCAAGTGAAGACGGAAAATACTTGCTCATTCTGAGGAATCCGATGCCCACTCTTTGGAAACATTCCCTAGATTTTCATTATCTTGTTTGCTTTCCCTTTCCCTCCTCTACACAGTGCAAGTAAAGCCCACTGTGTTTCTGCTACCAATATGGATAATTACTGAGTGCTGTACTAATGAAAATATGTATTGCTAAATTAAAATAGCCTCTTCCAGAGAAAATTGAATGTAGTATAAATATTAACAACTGGAATGTCTCTATTCGTTTTTTTTCTTTGAAAACTTGAATACAAGTAATTTTCTTGTATTTTTCATTTTCTATTTCTTTGCTTTTTGTGTCTCCAAATTACTGACAATGTATTGTTCTTTAAAAAAACCCAAAAACCCCACTAAAACCCAAGAAATTATCTTTTAGAGGCATATGTCGGGATTTTTTCCCTTCACTTCAAGAAGTTTTGGAGATCCTCTTAAAATGTCCTGAGATGTGAGGAATCAATACTTGGATATATTAAATAACATAACATAAAATAAAAATAGAAATTTAAGCAAGGAGGCAAATGAAATTACCCATGCCTTTTCACACATTAGGAAAGTTACTGAGATTATTGTGCATTAAGCAACTGATTTAAATAAATCTATTGTGACATTAAAACAATTTGTACATCATTCTAATGAGATATCTGATGGATAAACATGTAAGTCTTGATTTTTCAGGTTTCTACAAAAAAGCTAACAAAACCACAATCCTTAATTTTGGAAAGAGCTGTATTAAAAAGACAGTTCTTAGATAACTTGATGGCTTCCGGGATTAGAAATAAAACATTGTTCTATCCCTTTTAATAATCCTAGTCTAAGCTGTTGGTATGTCTTCCAGCCACACCTTTCATATTTGGAATGGATTTCTGCAACTGGAAGTAGCTTCTTAAATATGTTTACCTGTCACTCTGCAAATCCCTAATTCCGAAATGATGTCTTTTTCTGAAAATTAAAAGAAAAATTATCTCATTAGGGATGCATGGTCTGAACAGCAGCTATAGCCACTCCATGGATTTCCCCCTCACAGAGCTGATGTGTTTTCCAGCAGGCAGGCTTTGGAAGCCTGCATTGCTGCTGATAGTGCTGATAGTGTTGTACCTATTCTCAGAGTCAGGTCACTTCCAGGAGTGAAGATTATCAAGTTGTATGTGAAAGAATTAAATATTTCTATCGAAGCCTAATAGGGACTGATGTAACTTGTGCTAAAGCAAATGGCAAATTCCCATTCTTTTGACCCTGATCTGGATTAGGATGATTTGTTAATTTTGTTTAAATGTTTTTTTGTTTAAATGTTGTCTTTTACTAATTCCAGTATTTTATGCAAATTGTGAATTTAGCCCTCACTCAAATGCATTATTTACGATCCTTTTATCAAAAGATACAGCATGCCCCTCTGTAGAGAGCTCACTGCTGACACTTCCCATGCTTCAGACAAACTTAAATCTGAGCAACCTCTTCTTTGATAATACTGTGCTCTGGGTAGTTCCTGTGGGGTACACCATGCCAAGCAAGAAAGATATATAAATTATGACAGGAAATAGCTTGTTTCCAAACAGCTTGCAATGCAGGCATCTGCAAAAGATTTTGGAAATATCTCTACATGATTCATGGAAAGTTCATAGGTCCAGCTGGGAATTTTTCTTTCAAATTCTTCACCTGATCAAGAAAATTAGGACAGTGCCGGTTTCACAAATGGCATCCTTACTTCTAGTACCATTAAAGGCAAACAAAATATATTTACAGCATAAAAGATGGTGTAAATGAGACAAACTACACAACTGCAAAACTTTCCATACTGTGTGGAAAAATGTTTTCCCTCATAACAGAATAAAATCACTGAAATTTTGGAAGGTTTGGACTTTCTTCACTTTCCACATACAAAGCAAGACTATAGTATCACAACATAAAACACTAGCTCAGCCTCTTCTCTGCAGAATTCAGTGTTGTAATGACTCCTGAGCACAAGCGGAAATAAAACCATTGAGGTACAGTTAATAATAATTTTCCAGTGGTTATTTATGGGAGGGATCAGTATTTCACACACATTCTAAATAGTAAGTACTCATGCTTGTGGTCCCTTGGGGCACAGCAGAATTGCTTATAGCAGAACAAATGAGAAAGTGCTGCTTCAGTGTCAAGGTAATGGTTAACAAAATGAGAGTTTATAAAAAAACCACCCAAACCTTAGGAAAGCTATTTCCAGATTATGGGATGGCAGATTTATACTTAAGCAGATGAATACTATTCACTAAGAAAACATAGCAACATGCAATCTGTTTTGAAATAAATATAAAACCTGTCAGTGAAAATGTGATGCATTCCAATCATAGAATGGAGTATAGAATCACAGAATCATAGACTCACAGTATTAGCTGGATAATGTACAAAAAAGATTCTAAATAGGTGGACCTTGGGAGAAACTAGCTCTTTATTTTACTGCTTCCAATTTACTGCTGCAGTGTCACAAAGGGGGATTCTCCTGCTTTCCCTAGGCTTCAGGGAAGGTGAAGGCTGAAAGGGAAGGCTGACACGAAGGTTTTGCTTCTCAGCAGTTCTCCTTCCACAAACATCTGAAGCATTTAGAACTGTGACTCACCCAAGCCCACCTCGGGGCAGCTGTAGCATGAAAGGGACACGACTGCAGTGAGTCCATAGGGGTGCTGCTCCGTGGTGCCAGACCTAGTGCAGCTAAAGAGAACCTCCCCTAACTTCCCTGTTCCTGCCAGAGAATGCTGTGAAGAGTGAAGCAATTGTGGCACTATGAGAGCTCATAAAGCAGTTTCCACTGTTTCTCTTTGCTGTCTCCACAAGCATAAAGGATAAAATCTACAGTGAAAGTTTAAATCCTGAAGGGATAACAATTTACGTCAGTATTCCTTGAGTGTCTCAACTCCAACCCCCAATATCAAGGAGGATGAATTTTTTTCAATGGTATTCTCTGGAGGAACTCTTTTATCAGCTGCTGGGGAAAGTGGCAAGTTCCTTTTTCTTGGACTTTGGTGCATGCTAAGCCCAGCACCTCCTTCTGAGCACTAAACTCCCTTGTTCCTGTCCCTCTCACCCCTCTCAGAAGGGCAAAAGGTAAAAAGGCAGCCAACTTCTTTTCCATGCAAGTTTCTGTGAGAAAGGCAAGCTGTAAAATTTGGCTGTAGTCTGTAAGAGAAAGTGTCTAGTGGAAGAAAAACACCTGAGAACTGCTTCAGTAGGAGCTAACTTTCCATTCAGAAGTAAGCCAGGTGACTTTAAAGCCAGAATTTATTTTATTTGATGGCAGCAACATCCTTCACACAGAAAAACGGAAAAAACCCGCTGTCCTCAGCCGGATGGTGGTACCTTTTGTGCAAGTTTGTTTGCCTCCTGACTCCACCTGCTGGGAAGACACCCCACTACCTGCTATCCGCACTGACATGTTTGTCAGGAGTGCTGAGGTGAATCACCGTGCGTTCGCTCCGGCTCCCACCCTCACTGTGGCTCTCTGGATATTTAAATATTGGGCAGCTTGCAACAGTCATAGCAGAAAAGTCCTCCCCTGCACTGCTTCATGCACAACCACTCGACGCTCTTCCGCGAGGTGGGGGGTGTTGGCTCAGTTGCCCCTGAATGCCCGTGTAGCTGGGGTCTGCTTTTCTGAGGAGACCAGAGGTGCCCGGGGGTGCTCAGAACCAGGTCTTTCTCGGCCTCTTCTTAGAGTTAGTTAGTTTAAAACGCTTACATGACTTCTGGAGCAGAAATGGGAATTTAGATGACTCTGCTGTCCGATGAATGCTGCGGCCACCTCTCGTTCATCCTCCCCAGCTTGGTGGACGGTAGGTAGATGGTTCATGCAAGCTGGAAGAGCATCAGAGGAGACGGGGCAGACGGGAGTACGCGGGACAGCATCCCCGGGGCGGCCAGGGGCCCCAGCAACCCTCGATCCGCCGCGGGGGTAGCGCCCCACCCGCCCAGGTGCCGGATCGCAGCGGTCCCACTCTCCACGCCCCGCATTCCCCCGGCTTTCCTTTCCTAAAGATGCCGCGATAGAACCTCCACGCTGGCTCGGGTCCGAGGACCTTCTCCTCCAAGAGCAGGAGGAGGAGGAGGCGAGGTCCCCGGCCGGGCCTCTGACACCGCAGGATCCGAGCTCCTGCAGGGCGACGCAGCCTCGCTGCGGACAGAGCCCGGCCGCCGGCGCACCGGGAACTCCCGGCTCCGCACGGAAGGGACCTCCGGTACAAGGGGCAGTCGGCCGCGCTGCCTCCGGGGGACGCCTCCCTGCCCCCGGCCCGGGCGTCTCTCGGCCCCGGGCAGCAGGACCCTCGCTCCTCAGGCGCCGTGTCGGAGCCCGCACGGCCGCACTCCCCGCCGCCCGCGCAGCGCCGGCCCCGGCACGGCCGCCCCGCCGGCAGCAGCGCCGGGAGCCGCGGGGAGGCGGGGGCGGGGGAGGCGCTGCGGCCGCCGGGCGGGCTCCGGCCGCCCCGCACCGACGTCGGCGCGAAGCCCCGCCGCGCCCGGGGTGGAGCGGGGAGTGGGCGCGTCGCGGGGGACGGGAGGCAGATGCTTCCCGAGGCGCAGCCCCGCCGGAGGGGCTCGACCCTGGCTAGTGCCTGTCCGCCTCCTCCGGGACGCGGGGACCCACCGGGCGGGTGTCGGGGAGCGGGCAGCGCCATGCGCCCCTCCGAGGAGTGAAGGGGCGGCCGGGCTGCTCCGGTGCGGGCACAGAGCCGCCGCGGAGGTGGCCCGAGGTGACGGGAGGCCGGGAGAGGTGCCGCTCCAGCGTCGGTAGCGCTGCCACCGTAAGTCCCGGCAACTTCGCCGCCTGCCCTTCCCTACCCGCCGCCCCCGGGAGAGCGGCAGCGGGGCAGGCGGGGCGGGAGAGGCGCCGGGTCCAGCCAACCCGCGGGGCAGGCGGGGAGCGGGGTACCGGGGGGAACACAGCCCCTGGCTGGCAGTGCACCCAAAAAGAGGAACTCCGGCCCGCTGCGGCGGGGTGTGCGGTGCACCCCGCGGCAAGGGGCGAGGGATGGCCGGCCGGCCGCCGCTGCCCGGCGCTGGCGGTCGGGGCGCAGCGCGGGGACGGGGCACGGCGCGTCCCGGAGTTTCCGCTGCGGCTTCTGCGCTGGCGAGCAGGTCCCCGCCGGTACCGTATCGGTTATAGAGCAGCCGCTCTCCGTGCTGGAGGTACAGGGCGTTTAAATGACACCTGAATCACTAGTTTGTGCTTCTCAGGCGTGTCAGATATTATTTCCGTGTTATTTTTCATCTGCTGGACCGATATCTCTACTTACTTTGACGTTTCACACTGCAAATGTAATAAAGAGCATTAGTAGGTTTCAGAATATTGCCATTGATGACGGTAGATTGATGTATGAGGCTATTTACTGGATGTGTCCAAGTACAATATAGTGCCTGCCAGTTTTGTCTTTAAATTGCTATATTGATTTCATTCTTGGGTTTTTGTTGTTTTTCAGTTGGTTTGGGGGGGGGTTGGGGGGGGTTGTTTGTTTGTTTTGACAAGGTTAATGTAGTTGACAATTTGCAAAGGAAAGAGAAAAACTTCTGGTTTATTTTAGTTACAGAATGGCAATAGTAGCTGAAATGATGAATGAAAAAATCATTCATAAAAAGACTAAATAGAAAGATGTGTATCCTAAGACTTCTTGAAGTCAATATTGTCGATATCTAACAGATGTCTTCCTGACAAGCTTTTACATACACTGGCAACCCTTGAACTTCTTCAGGGTAATGCAGTGTGTGATATTCTTCTCAGGACTGTGCACTTTAGAGTTAAGTATTCTGATTAGAGGGAGTTTAGAATGAATTAAAGAAGTCAGCACAATATAATGCCTTTTCCTTTTTATAGTGCCTTTTTATAGGCACTGAATGAAATTAAGATCTTGCTTCTGCTCCTTTTCCCCTTCAGTGGTTGAAGGATGATATTGTGGGGGGAGCCCTTGTGTTTGGTCAGTGAAAGAGTCCCTATGCTACTTTAGGGCTGAGTGTATCAGAGCTGCCCAGGATAACGTTTCTTTGCTACCAACAGCTCAAACTGCAGGTGGTGTTGTGCTGAAGAGTGAATTTAATTCACCTCTCAGAATCCTAGGCATAATTGTCAAGTAGGTAAATTAAATACGAGAGAGCTAATACTTTGTTGTAATTTCTTCAGACATATGGTAACTTTTGCTGGTAGGCAACTTTTGCTAAGCTACCACTCTGATGCTAACTATGGCTGTCCTATGCTAGCTGTCATGAAATAGTTCTGAATGAACTAAAATACTGTGCTTCTGTACCTACTGGCATGTATTAGAGTATGAAAACTTTATAAATCTTGGGTAGAAGTTGGTCCTGTTAAGATCAATGGCAAAATCCCAATTAACCCCTCCAAAGGGGGGGTTTCGCTGTAGGTCTTCATTATCATTTATAGTGAGTACCAGCCAAATTTAGGTAGAAATTCAAGTGGCAATGTTTAAATCTGGCTGGTGATGGCACTTCAAACAACTCTACATAGTACTGCTTTAGAATCATGGATAAGAGCCACACAGGTCTTAATACTTGTTTTAAAAAGCTATATAGAATAAAATGTATTGCGCTTTCAAGAGGAGTAGGCAGTTCAGATTTGTCTTACACTCCAATTTTCGTATTTCATCAGACTCGATCACTTTTTCATAATAAGTTGGATTGCAGTTTGCATATGCACCATATTTTAACCAAGGTATTCAAGCAGCACAGAGGGGAATATTTCCTGATTATTTTGTTTGTGGCAAAGAAGTTTACAAGTAAACTGCTAAATATTTGAATCACTATAAAAATGTTAGCAAACAGCTGAGCCATGTTACAGTTTAGTTCTCTGCAGTTCATAAGCTTTGTTGAGAGATGAATGAACAGAAGTATCTTTTCTAAAAATCTTAATGAAATTTAATATGTTTATAAGGATTAGCTTCATTAACTGACAGAATCTAGTTTAGCAAACTTTTTCTTTGTATGTCTACACGGATGAGTGATTTTGAAAAGCATCTGAAAAAGTTGAGAATATTCATTAAAGGTGAAAACAATGTTCTACAGAGGGTTTGATGAATTATTTTTATTCCAGCTCTTTCCTAGATCAGGATGAAATGGGATAATCTTTTAAACTCTTTCCTAGATCAAGATCAAATGGGATAATGTTTTAAACCTAGCCAGTTAACTTTAAATCTGTATTTGTAGACCTGTAAGAAGCTACATGCAAGTCCTGGTTCATAGTAATACTGGCATGACGAACATAGCTGCCAGTAATTCCTACCAGTTTTGTATAATTGAAAATGGAGGAAGAGAGAGCATATCATGTCTCAAAGTTCATGAAAAATCATTAGGCAGAAGAAAAGGCTCTTCTATGCTTTTTTTTTTTTTTTTTTTTTTTTTTTTTTTTTTTTAAATACATGCAAATAGAAGCTCTGGAAAAATAAGCAACTAAATAATTGACTGAAAACTATGCTGGCAAATACAATGAGATTCAGTTTTGAAAATGATAGTTGGTTCTATATATTAGTAAGCTGGTAAATTCAGTTTGTTTTATTTCTGGTAATAAATGTTTGGGTCCTAACTGTTGTCATTTGTCAGTATTGAAACTAATATTAATGCCATCATAGATCTTACCTGGGCTTTCCAGGAATGATCCTGTTATGTGCTGAGCACTTTCAACCACTGTTGGTGTCAGAATGGCATCCATTCAGCTCCCTATCTAGAACTACACACACAGAGTTAAATTCACTCTTGAAAAATTTGCAGTGTAAATAGTCAAGAAGGTCTAAGAAATCTAGCCAAAGGCCAGATGATGATCTTGGTCTGAAACATGAATACTCTGTATGTAACAGCGGTAAACTGAGTACCTTTTAAGAGGATTAAATGTTGATTGATTCTTTGATAAAGGTATCCAAAAATGAATGACCAATACCTTAAGGTTGTATGTTAATTTCCACTGATCCTATTTTCTTCAGTATTAATCTCTACATTTAGTAACATTGGCATTCCATAGAACAGCATATAATTACATATTTTTTTTACTGGTTTTTGCTCTTACACCCACATTCCCTTTGACACTGCTTTTAGTCACTTCAATGAAGTGAATTTCGAAGTAACTTGAATGAAGAGACACACTAAATTGCTCACATGAAGAACTACCTAATATAAGGTAACAATAGCAGAGGGAATTGTCCACGTCTCAGTTAAGAAGGAGCACTGCTAACAATGTTGGGTTTGATAGTCACCTGGAAGTTACAATTGGAAAATCCAAGTTTCCTGCTAAGTGTGATTACAGCCATTTCAGATGAACACCTTTTTAAATCAAAGTGGTATCCACAGATACCACAGGAATCTTCCATCAGGCCATCCTCTGAAGAAACCAAGGATATGATCTTGCCTTACCAGAGAGCCTGTGAGCTGTTCAGTTGGCTCCATGGTTTTGACGTGACTCTGGGTTGAGGAGCATAGGAAGGACCTGGGGGTGGTAGTCGCCATCTGGCAGTGAGTGCCTTTTGACTCCTTGTGCTGCTTTGTATGGGTGTATGCAAAGATTTACCACTTAACCAAGGATGTACAAGAAATTTGGGTGCTCAGCCACAAGAAGAAAGTAATAGTTTATAGGGAATAGCACTGGGAACAAGAGTACATATAAAGCACATGAGAGGTATGATGCCGTGTGTTTTCCATGGTTCCCAAAATGCCTTCTGAATTAGGATCGTATAGTAGGAGATATATCATATCTATCATATATATAGGAGAATTAGAACTGGTTTTAGCCAGTTATGTACTGAAGTGTAGTCCTGAAAGGTGGCTTTCTACTAGGATCAAATTAACCTGTGCAGCAGAGACCAAGGAAACATGTGGGGAAGAGGACTCCTGGGTCCAGGAGATGGATGGATGGATGGATAGTGCAGTACTCATTTTCTTGCCTGTAGATATTGTACACAAAACCAACTGAAAAATGCAGTTAATGTAAGTGCATCTTATCTATTGCACCTCAACATGATGACCATACTCCTTTTTCCACAGTTATCTTGTGGGGTTCAGGAAAGGTGACATAGTGTGGGATCTGGACCCTGGAATTTTATCATTTAAGATGTAGAAGACCTGACACAGATTTGGCAGAATTGCTGTTCTCACCACATTTTTGGGAGTGTTTTTTGAAATAAGCATGCATTTCAGTTTAATATGTCACATTTTAGTGTTACAGTTTCATGTGACTGCGTTTAGCAAATAATTTCTTTCTTGGTCATTTCTTGGTCTTTCTTAGTGTATAAGAACTAAATCACTTTGCCTGTCGTTTTTGATGAATAATATTAACTATTACCAAGAGTAAGATGAATAATACATTTGATAAATTTGAATAAATAAGTATTTTTAAATCTATGGTTTCACTGCATTTTATTCAAGATAGCTCTAATGGTATGTACTTTCAAGGAGTATTAAGATATGATATAAACTTGTTGGTGGCATTGACATGTTTATTTTGTGATGTCTTCATTACCTTGGGATAAAGCAGAGGTTATAAAATTGTTATTATTCAAAAGGAGGTGTTTGAAATGCCTTTCTCTTCCTGGGTGGTCTACAAAGTGCTTAACTGCCCCTCAACAGTTAGGAAAAAAGATTTTTATTCTGGTTATTTCTTCTAGAAATTGAACAGTCTGCAGGCAATGCCAAGTGAGTTTACAGACATATTTGGATGTTGTTTGAGTCAAGTTGAATTGTGCCATTGTGTCTTCAGAGTTGCCTTCTCAGAATTAAGCTGACAACTAAAAATATGCCTTTAAAATATATTAAATGCCTCTGAAAACCCAGTATTGCCATAACAAAGATGTCAAAGCTTCATGATTAAGACTGTGCTGAGATATACTTGTAAAAGAAAAACAAACTAAACTTCTATTTTACCTTTTATTAGTGACTGGAATGAGACTCTGAATTTAGCACAGTGTCCCTTCAAAGGTCAACTACATTTTCTGCTTGTGGTTTTTTAATAATGAAATATTTACTTACTTTTCAGTGTTCACATTAAAAAAAACCTGCTGTAATTCATGGCACTGTTTAGAGCTTGATGGAAGAGAAAGAAAGGTAACCAAAGACTGAATAAATTCATAGAGGGAATTAGCCACTTCTGTTTCTCTCAGGCAGCACTGAGGCATCGTCTAACGTCGGAAAGCTCAAGTGACTGTATCATCTAAGCTCTGATGTATGCAGATGACTCTTTTTTTAGTCTTGATTTCCCTCCAGCTGATATCAGCAATGAGTGTTAACTGCTTAGAAAAATCTCAGGTAGCTCTTCAGTTGTATTTTATTTGTATCTTGATCTTCCCTACTCCCTTTTTGTGTGCCAGAGCAGTTATCTGTAGCAA
The DNA here is from genome assembly GCA_910950805.1 of Acrocephalus scirpaceus scirpaceus. Classification (NCBI taxonomy): domain Eukaryota; kingdom Metazoa; phylum Chordata; class Aves; order Passeriformes; family Sylviidae; genus Acrocephalus; species Acrocephalus scirpaceus. The sequence goes on from OU383773.1 coordinate 129,599,880, forward strand.
ATCTAGCTATCATGATTTAAGTGAATCATAGAGTACTAGGTTGGAGAGAAGCTCAGCATGAGCTGTCCATGTGCTCGTGCAGCCCAGAAAGTCAGACATGTCCTGGGCTGCACAGAAAGCAGTGTGACCAGCAGGTCAAGGGAGGTGATTCTCCCACTGTGTTCTGCTCTTGTGAGACCCCACCTGCAGTGCTGCATCCAGCTCTGGGACCAATATAAGGAGGATGTCAACCTCTTGGAGCAGTTCTAGAGGAGGGACATGAAGTTTATCAGAGGGCTGGAACACCTCTGCTGTGAAGACTGAGAGAGTTGAGGCTGTTCAGCCTGGAGAAGAGAAGGCTCCAGGGAGACCTTATAGCAATCCTCCAGTACTTAAAATGGGTTGACAAGAGGGCTGGAGAGCAACATTTTACAAGGACATGTAGTGATAGGACAAAGGGGAATGGCTTTAAGCTGAAAGAAGGCAAATTTAGATTGTATAACAGGAAAAAACTTTAGATAAGGCTTGTGAGACCCTAGAACAGGTTGCCCAGAGAAGGCGTGGCTACTGCATCCTTGGAAGTGTTCAAGGCCAAGCTGGATGTGGCTTGTGATCTGTGAATTAGCAACATGAGTCCTCAAAATGATTTTTCTGTTTAAATTTACCCCCATTATAGTTCAGTGGCAAACTGGTGATGTTGTACACTTCCATCAGTACAAAATCTCTTTATGTCTCACTTTATTTTGCACATTCTTTTGAGCAGACCTATCACTATGTGACTTTTTCCAACTTTCTTTGATATCTGTCTCTGTTCACATAATATTAGTGAACTGTAGCCTTAGTCTGTAGCTTGTATTCTGTAGTCAGTAATCTGTACTGTGCAGGTGCTTCATCACTAGGCCCTTCTTTTGCTTTGCACTTCATTTTCATTGCTGAAACATGATGGTGTAATTTGCCAGCTATGCCAGCTAACAAGCTGATGGTAAGCATCTCTTAATGGATAAGTATGATTCCTCATGGAAGAGGTATGAATGCCATCCCATAAAGTTACAGCTCTTTTTACATTATGGGCTGTCATCATCTGTTGTAGTACAGTGAACACAAAAGATATTAGATGATCTTTACATTGCCATGATAGTCTCTCTCCAGACTACACTAGCTCACCAAACAGCGTGAGCATTTCATACTCTTAAATAGGCTGCGTGCAATCTCATCCAGCCTAAATATTGAAGGACAGGAGAGAGAGGATGCTCACACCTTCACTACTTAGATTGCTAAGAGAAACTTTCTGAAGCTTTTTGGATGTCCTCATGTGACTAAAGTTGGATTCTATCTGGGTAAGAACTCCTTCTGTTCTCAGCAGCCCATCCAGCTCCTAATGGGATCTTAATTTTCTTTTGTCTTCAAAATAATACAGAAAGGGAACAGTAGGTTTACTGCTGTTATTCTCAGTTGTGCTGTTGCTGCAGGGGTGGAAACACTGGACTGAAGGGTGTGGGATGCAGAAACTGCTTCAAATAACACAAAATTTTATTAAAGAGTGAAATGTTTTGGAGGAATAGGAAAACTCAGAAGAGGGAGGTGTTTTGAGCATTTAGTGGCAGAGATGAACTGGGAAGTTACACTACAAAATGCCTGATTAACTAGTAGACAGCACTGTCTTCCATTTATCTATATTGTAGCAGGGGAAATTCCATTTACATTTCAAAGGGCAGTTTAGTAAAACTAGCTTAGACAATCTCTGGTAAATCTTTGGCTTTGCTTCAGGGTTTTTAAGAACGTTGAGAAACTGGAAGAGTAACCCATAGACAGCTGATCACAGGCTCCTTACTGTGCAGAGTTGTAGTGCTTGGAGTATAGCAAGTCCTTTAAGCCCTGGTCTTGATTAAAACTCGGTGTTGGGGAAGAAATGGTGTGAGTGGAGATTTCCTTTAATGTTCTCAGGACCATTTCCACTACTACAGACTGCTGAAGGGTCTGACTCTTTTAAGCCTTTGAGCACTTTTGTGTTAGAATACAATGTTTTCTTCTGTGTTCAAATGTTGCCAAATACATTTTGGCTTGAAGCAGGATCAAGTAATAAATAATAATTATTGTTACCATATGTTCTCACAGATAAAGCAGACCCAGTATTTTCTTGTCAGTTGTTTTTTCTTGCATTTTTTTGTTTCTATTTTCTCAGGGTATTTGATAGTGTATACTTCCTAAAGACTGGAGTAATTTCAGCACTGAAAAGAAAACAAGTATGTGTGGATTTTTAAGTGTTTAAATGCCTGCTGACTTTATTGGCAATCAGATCTGAAATGTCTTGGAAGAAAAGTGCTTATCCCACAAAATCCCTGATGTAATCAGTGGTCATCATTGGAGAAACCAGTAGGTAGTCACTAAATAAATTTATCACTGCTTTTTCATCAGATTTACATGCAGAATAACAATACAAGCCCATTCCAGCATTTTGTCATTGCTGTAGATGTTTGAGTTGTCTGCACAGTGACAGAAATTACACAGATCTTTGCATTTAAACTAGTAGTATCCCCTTTAATAAGAGGAAAAGAAGTGGGGCTTAATGGCCTATAGTGCATGAGAAATCAGCATGATTAAGCCAGAAGGAGGTATGTGTGCACTGTATGCAATGTATTGAGGAACCTCAAATATTTACTGAAACTATCCCCATCCCCTTGCAAAATATTGGGACAGTGTTTTATTAGTATCAAAGCCTATAATTTATCTACTTATTTATATAACTTGCAACATATGATCAGTATATTATTTACTGTAATGTGGATCATAAAATGTTACAGACATATCACATACCACATCAAAGAACATGTTTGAAGAGAGGTTTCTTAAAGTGATGATTTTTTTTTTCAATTGATGTATAGTTCCACATGGAGAAATCACACAGGTTTAATATTTAAAGAATGTTAGTTATGCCAATTACTTCAGTGTAGAATTTAAGAAATTTCAGAACTAATTTTACTGTTAAAAATGTTCAAAAATTTTTGAAGTGAAAATTAAACATATAAATTAATTACAGGATTTTTAAAATAAAATCTTGGTTTTACTATCATTATAAAAATACTTTAACAAGTGATCAAAATTTCAGTTATGCACAATTTTTTTATATTAAAATACTATTTCAATTTTTTAAACTTCACTGTCATATAATAAGTGTCTTAAGCTCAACTGTGGACATAGTTTGGATGGACAAGGATGCAATAGTCTGGAGGGGATATTGGAGAGAAAACAGCCCTATTCACAGTGCATACATATTTAAAAAAAATAAAAAAAGTGTATCTTCAGTCTGCTGGATTTATTTTGAAAATTTTAGCCAGATAATTTTCACGATCTCTAAAGATCTCCTCCGGTGCATGATATATTGCTTTGCTTATGTTCACAAGTTCTGGTCTCTCTTTTTGCCAGAGAAGTTCTTGTGCTACCATGCGGTGGAAAATGGACTTGGCAGTAGATGGGTTCTGAGTCAAGATTGAACCTTCTACATTTGTGTAAGAACACACCCACACATATACAACCCAGATCTTCTAGAGCTTTCCTCTGCAGTCAGAGTTTTGAGGTAGTATAAACCAGTTTGTGCTGGCTAAGAGAGAGCTGAGAGAACATGCCTAAAGCACAAAAGAAGAGCAGGAAGAGATATAAACAGTATGGAAAAATGGAAGTGGTTTCACACATGGAAGAGGGATACTGGAATTAGGAATTAGTACTGAGGACCAGCAGAGTGTGGAATTGGGGGCAGGAGTCATTTGAGAAGGACAATCTTGTACAACCCATTAGATGCTGAGGGAGAACGCCGCTGACATTTCCAGAAACAGGCATTAAGAGGCTAGGTGGGGTCAGAACTTGCAGGACATCAGAACATTAGGAGGAAGAGGCTTTGGAAGAGACAGAATTACCTCCCCCATTCCCCACTAAATATACTGAAGTCATGAAGCCAGGAAAATGAGAGCTTTAAGAAGGGGAGAAACAGCCTGGGAAAGAGAATCAAACTGTAGCGGCAGAAAGCCTGGAAGGAACTAGGTCTGACTAGGAATTGTAAATGGTACTGAAAGAATGGAGAGGGGGAATAGATGAAAAGAAACAGCTAACGTCTGGGAGGAAACAGGAGTACAACAGGAAAAGGTTCATAATGCTCCAAGCAGAAAGAGGCAATATCCTTGGCAGTGCAGCAGTCGTACATGACCTGCCAGTATCTCACCCATATTCTGCTGTGAGCACACATCTGTGAAAGCTTTTGGTGAAGAATTTTGTGACAGAGTACAAACACTCTAGTCTCTTACATGAGCCATGTTCACCATGCGTAGTTAAAACACTGGTGTAATGATCTTAGGATGGTGGTATTTATTCTTCATGGAATTATCGTGTCAGGCTTCAATGGGCAGGGTACAGAAGCTACCAGAAAAGCTAATTAATTTTAGCAACTCTTTTTAGTTCAGCACATTCAGTGTGTGAGCAGGACTTGCAGACTGTAAGCCATGTACCAGACTTTATGGTAGTAATTTCAACCAAACTCACAGACAGAAACGAGAAAATTTTATGTTCCTCACACAGAGAAAGGCTAGAAGTATAGACCTTTTAAAAAAAAGAAAGCTTCATTTAATGCACAAGTTTGGAATCTTTTTTTGCTGGACTTCAGGCAAAGGATGATGAAGATCCTGCTTCTCATATTATTTTGTACTGAGAGATGAGAAGATTTGTAGATGTCTATAAGGCAAAAGTTTTGAAGCTGATAGAAGAAATATGGATAGACAGTTGGAGCAATTTGAGTATATGGTTTCAGAGAGAGAAATTCTCTGTTGAGCAAAGAAATCTTAGGAAAGCTAAGGACCTACTGAGTCCTTTGGTGTGAGTGAATCAACCAGCTGAAACTGATTACAAAAAGACTGCTTTTGCTGAGGAGAGGTAAAAATTAAATTACAGTATGTATGTTAGTGGAGTAACTTGAACATCCTAGAATACCACTAGAAGAGCTAGAGCATAAAAGATACAGGTCAGATGAGGGGGACATTTCAGTAATGGTGATGACATGTAGATGATAAAATGTGGGTCAGCTGTCATTTGTGTGCAGAGTCCCAGAGAGAAGCACTAACCAAAGTTCACGTTAGAAGCATGGTCCAGAGCCACAAATCCAGCAAGCTGCCAGTGAGCATGGGAGTATCATAAAAGGAAAAATGAAAAGCAGGTGTTTAAGAATATGTATGCTAAATACTGCAAAGCAAACTGAGGAGATCAAAGGTGAAAAGTGTGCAGCTGAAGAATGTTGCTGGGGAAAGCAGCCAGCAGAAATGTTGCTATTAAAAAGAGGAGATTTATAGTGGTGAGACATACATCTTTTAAAATAAATTTAGAAAAAATAGCCATAAAAATGAGCATCAGTATTGAGGACAAGTTTTGGGATTGACTTTAGGAAAATTTGAGTCTGTGGGATAAAACATGGCTAGTAGTAAACAAGAACATTTATTCTATGCAGATAAAAGTCTAAAGATACAAGTAAAAATCCAGATATCTCTATAATAGAAGTGAGAGCTCCTGCAGAAATCATTTTGTGTAGAAACGTTAATTATACATTAAATTTGATAAATACGTGAGAAGCAGTAAAAACTGAAAAAGAGTATTTGTCCTGGCAGGCCCATGTAATTGTTTATGAAAACAGACAATGTCAACTGCTTGCTGCAGAATCTACCTAGAAGGCAGTACCAGAAGTGTGCTCCTCTGTGATATCTATTTCCACTGCAAGCCCCTTGGCAATAAAGATGTTAATTAGAAAAGTGAAGAAGCCATTGGAAAGGGTGCACTTGATGATGGCAGTAGAGAAGAAAAATGATAGGGTATTCCATGTATGCATAGATATTAAACATCTTTAAGGCGATGAATCAAGAACAAATCAACATAAGAACAATCATGCAATGAGACAGGAACAAAACAATCCACTCATGCTAAATGTCATCACTTCCAGGCCCTCTCTAATAACCAAATTATGTTAGGTGCACAGTTTGATACTGGAAAGTCTGATAGGACAAGGAGAGCAGCTAATTAGTGCTTTCCAACACTTCATCCAGAAGGCAGTGTTTCAGAAAATCTGCTGGTAAATTGTGTGCACATGATATACCGAAGAAGAAAGGTCTTGGAATAGCAGAATGTCTCACATTCTTACCAGAGTGAATGCCACTAAAATTCAATAGTGTTAATCACATGATACTGGGCACATTTCAAAATCACAGTCAGACCCAAATCATTAGCAAGCATATGAGTGGTTACAGTAGAGCATTGGAATGGACTGCCCAGAGAAGCTGTGGAATTCTCCTCCTTGTGGAAATTCAAACCAGCCTGGATATGACCCTGAATAAGCAGATCTAGCTTTGAAGTTAGTCCTGCTTTGAGCAGGGGGCTTACTAGATTATCTCTAGAGGTCCTTTACAACCAATTTTATTTTATGACTCAGGGAATTACTGTGGTCTAGAAAGGAGGCATCCAGGCATATCCAAAAATGGAAGAAAGGAAAAGAGCTGAAAGCACTGATCTCTCCAAAGGAAATTAAACTCAGAGTAGGGTAAGCAACTCCCCTGCTCAATAGCAAAAATTATGGCATCTCTGTAAGGACTTGAAGGATGAACAGGTTTTTTTGTACAATTTAAAAACGGCCTAGGAAATTTAGAAAATAAACACAGTTTACCTTGAAACAAAAGGCAGCATTCCATGGGAAAATGCCTCTACAGGATGTGCTGCCTGAGCTGTGGACATTGCAATAGTGATATTCATTTATGCAACATTTACAAAAGCACTATTCCCTGTCAGCTATCTTTTAAATGTTTTTTCTTTCATGTGTTAGATATTGCTTCTTCATCCTTCATGTGTATGATATGCTGAGCTACTGAAAACAGGTAGTAAGTTTTAGAAGTCTTCGATTAAGGAAAAAAATACCAACCCATCAATGCAACATTGGCTCTTCATCTGTGGAATCATGATAATGCTATCTCTCACCAAACAGCAGTAGTTTGGAGGTTAATTATTTGTCAGTGAAGCATTTATACTGCAGAAATTAGCACCAAAGAAAAAGCCATGTAGAGAAATTAATAAAACCACGAAAGGTTTCATGTATGTACAATAAATGAAATCCACTGACTACCAGTGATGAAGTCTTGAATCACTTTCTTTAAGTGGGCACTGTTCATCCTTAAAAACTGAGAGAAGAAGGATTCCAAGGGCAAAAGTGTGAGAATTAGCATTTAAAACTGTAGTAACTATTCCCAAAAAGGCTAAATAAGGGTTATGCAAGTGGTTTCTAACTTTGGAGTTACCTTTATAATCTGGGGAGGCTTTAATTATGACTTTATTACATGCATTTTTGGTTTTATGAATTTAATTCCAAAAGAGACCTTATATAATATATGGACACCAGTGATATACAAACACATGAAGTGTTACAGGCAAGTACCACGTGTTTCTTTAGAAGATCTTTTGATGTCATAGAACTCAGTCTTTGGTAAAAATTTCATCCATTAGTAAAAGCAAAGGTGGAAAGTGAAAACAATGCAGAAATTTAAGTACCTTAGACTGCAAAAAAAGCCTCAGAAAGCTAAAGCTGTTGTACTCAGAATACTATTGAGAGCTAATGTTTAAGTAATGTTAATGCTGTTGAATACAGCTCATCAATCTTCAAGAAGGTGGCAGTCTGTTAGCATTCAGTTTAAATGCTAGTCCATGAAGAACTCACATTTTCTCTGTGGATCATTACCATTAGCCTGATAAAAGAAATACGTCTCTGTTCTTCATACTTTGATTCCTTTTAAGGTATTTTTTTAGGAGCAGATTTTGCACATTGCAAGAGAAATGAAGTGGTTCTAGGGCATGAGTAGCTCCCATAGCTGGAAGCACTGCCATCCTGTCAGAGAGACAGAAACGTGTCAGGGGCAGGTTTTTCTGTGACAGGAACTAATGCAAGATGTGGTCTGTTGTTCAAAGTAGTTAAAATAGGGCATCCTGTAAAATATCTAAGATACTTGTTCACCAAACTTAAGAGACCTCTAGAATTCTCATAGGATTTCATACCTGTGTCAATGTCTGTATATAAAGAGAGGAAAATCATACTGGTGAAATCTTATTTGGTACACTGGCTTCCTCAAAATCTGCTGAATCCCAAAGCAATAGGATTATGTAGGACAGAACAGCAAGTTAAAAAGTAAAAAAAGAGAGAGAGATTTTTGGAGACCCCTTCAGATATACACATATCTATTTGAGAGAGAGATCTAGTAAAAAACTGCCTTTCCTCTTTCTCCATTTTGCTCAACTTGTACATGATTATTCCTGAGCAGTTTCCTCCTTCTTAATTGTCTTTGATATTTCAGGATAATCCCTGGGTATGGACTAAGGATGAGTGTGGAAAGTTTGAGAAGTAGATTTGGTGTTCTTAAAAATCAGTAATTTTGATTTTTTTTCTTATAATTTCATCAAAGCAGTATTTCAAAAACTATTTTCCATAGTATCCTCATCCTAAGTGAACTTTTTAAGGCAAATAGAGCAAGTAAAAAGCACTGCCAAACAGAAAGGAAACACGTAGAACTTCTTGAGTAAGCAAGCTAACTTGTGCCATGTGACTTTTCCCAAGAGGAGAAAAAGGAAAATCTATCTACACTGTTTATTTAGGTAGAACTAGGCATTTCTGTAGCTAGGAGATACACTCTTGAAGTATGATCTGTGTGCATGATGGAATTCTTGTCACGTTGAAACAAGTCCCCTATCCCATCTGCTTACAGACCTTATTTTACCACTCTGCTTAGGGCCAATCTGGTTGGCTAATAATTAAAGAAACTCTCTCTTTTGCCTTTTTATTCCCATAATTTCTGCTATCCTTGGGCAGAACTCCCTTTATTATTGTGAAACAGTCTACAATGGGCATTTCCATAAATAAGTCCTAACCACTTAAATCACTAGCCTTAATTCATACCTTTGAGTCAGTGGTTATGCAGGCTGGAATCAGAGCATCTGTCTTTTCATGCCTGGGAGTCAAATGGTAAAATACAATAAAAATACTTGACAAAATTAATCTCGGTGTCTAATGAGGAGACTGAACAGATCCAAGGTACTCCTAGTATGGAGGCTGTGTGTGGTGGCCTCAGAAAATCTAATCCAGGGAAGCTAGCATCCCTTTCACCTTTCCTGGCTAGCAGACATGTGGGACAGGGGTTTGCCTGGTGCAGCTCCCAGCTGTGCTGGTGGGGGCCAGACTGACCTTACCAGACTGATGATCCTGCTTCCACTCTCTGCCTTGGGCTGCCTTGGTGCCACTCTGGGAGTGCCCAGCTACCTGTGCTCAAACCTGGCACAAATGTGATGCCTTGGCCCTCCACTGAGTGGAGGTGCTCTGAGATTCTTGTAACAGCTGTTCCTTTTGAGAGTCAGGCATGAAAGCTCTGTGAGCACAGATTTAAAGAGGGGTCTTGGCTTGCTGACATCCAGATGCTGGTTAAGTTCAGATTGCTGTGCTATGTCAATAGGAATGAAATAGCAAAAAATCATAGAGCTCCCAAGGAGTGTGGAGTTAGAACAAGGTAAGTAGGCACACCCCAGTTTGGGTGAGAAGAAAGAACTGTGTGTTGGTGAATAAAAAGCACATCAGTACTATTATCCCATCAGTTGCTGCACCAATTACTTCTTCCAATTACAAAAAGAAGGATGCTCTTAGAAGGCATATTGGTCATTCTTTCAAAACTATGTAAACCAACACTGTGACCCCTTGTATATGACACTTGTTGTATTAAAGCCTTAACTTTTACTTGGAAAGAGTTGATTCATATGAAGTCCTCTTTGTACTGTCAATGTAACAAACAGTGAACATAGTGAAAATGGGAATAGGATCTAAAGCAAAGACTTAAAATCTACTTATATAATTAATATTACTTTACATTAATCTGTCAGTGAAAAGGATTCTGGAGAAGGTAGGTATAAATGTAATCCATGTTTGTTTCAAAGTCTTTTATCCCTGCTAGAATAGAATAAATTGGTCTGAGAATGTGTCCCTCTGTTTTGCTAGTACTCTATAACAAGACATGGGCAAGAGCTCCACACTTTTCTGAAGATTTATGTTTAAAAATGGAGACTATAAACTCATTCCAATTCTGAGGATTTTTCAGGTATCTTGCACTCCACAACTGGAAGGTATATTAGACATACTTGGCAGTTTCCTACTAGAAAGCAATATTGTAAATAACAAGGAGACCCAACAGTTGAGGCAGAATGTAGTGGCTGAACAATTAGGTAACAGGACTGAAATAATCTCACAAACCCAGGAAATATAAACTCAGAGCTGAAACTTCTTTTTCAACTTTTCTTTTTGACCACACCAAGCAGAGCCTAAAGCACAGCTTGATTTTCCCCTAAAACATGATATTAATTCCATCATGTTTGCTTGTGTGCATCTCTGCATATGTGTGCATATATTGCATCTTTTAATTGTTTTCAATAGAAAGCCTGGACAGTACCGACAGTACCTGTTAGCCTAAGGGAGGACAACAGAAAAAAAAATGGTAAATATATTGTTAAGATGCAGCCTTCTCATCAGGAATAGAAGCACCGGGGGGAAAGAGTTAATACGAAAATACTAAGAATAAATGCTTATGAAATATGGCTATTACTGCTGCTTCTACTACAAGAGAAAAAAGAGGCATGAGAAAGTTGTCAGAAAAGAAAGAAAACTCTTGAGTTTGTGGTAAACCCCAAGACTAAGGAGCACTGTGAGGTATTAATTTTTAATTTTCAATTTTCTTAGTCCAGTTTTAGGGAGCTACCCTACAAAGCAGTCTTTTTCAGTTTTCTCAGATCTACTTCACCGACCTCTCCAGATCTCCTGCTGGAGGTTGATGAGGTGCCCGGTAGGTGGCATCCTTTTAACACAGTGCTGCTATCAGTTGGTTTGAGTTTAGGTTTTTGGTTTTTGGGGTTTTTTTAGTTAAAAGCATTTTTTTCTGCAGAATTTAAATGGATTGTCACAGAATTGACACATGCAGAAGTTATATTGTTGTGGGGAATTTTATTCAAGGCTCTCAGATTTGGCATTCCCAAGCTTCAAAAAAAATCTCTATTTAGGAATTGAAATAGAAGAGAGAGAGGGAGAAAGTGTTTTCCCTCATTGGTTCAGAGCAAGTTTCTGAGGGAGCTTACAATGACCTACATGTTCACAGCACCTACTGAAATCACTCTGTGTTTTCTGACTGCAGGACTCTGATCTAAATGGAAAATTGTTTCCAGAATATGGTGATTAGGATATTGTATTTACATTGAGCAACTGATGTCTGAAATCTTATCATCTGCATTTAATTTGCTCTGTTACATCTTGTTCATTTTTGGAATGTATTAATTTTTTTTCTTCCTAAGAAATAATGCTCATGATAGCTGGGGAAGTCTGTGTTATCACAAACCCAACTCTGCTCCAGTGTTTGCACACAGTTCTATATATGAACGATATCATCAGACGTAGTTTGAACAGAACAGGCACATGCTTCAGGCTATTAGTGTTTGGCACAGGGCATCAGTATCAGGTGCCAGCTATTCATTCAGTTAAGCAGTACCCTCTCTGAAAGCACACAGATAATTCACAGGCTGATTGCAAGTGGAAAACAAATCTGCTTAACTTGTTTAGAAACATGTAGTGGACCAGGATGTTGAGTAGCCAGGGATATCTGGGGATGTCCTGAGAAAGTGTTTCCAGAGAGCTGTCCTTCAACTCAAACTTCACCTCCTGGTCTGCGTGAAGGTTCACCTTGCTTGGAGGAGAAAAGCAGCAGAAGTTCATTGTGGCTGGAAACAGGACCAACAAAAAAGTTCTCAGCCACTGTCTAATAATACAGGATCTGAAATAAACATACTTGGCAGCTGAACAAGCCTCACTAGTTCCAAAGCCACCTTTGCACAGAATAGGATTGATAGATCTGTATCAAATGGAACATAGCAGGGGTTTTTAATAGTCTTTCTACAATTTACTGCTCTGAGGTTTGTGAATTGCCATGGGGATAAAGATGCCATAGTGTCCTCTGCCAATCTGCAACTGGTCTAGTTGTATCTCCAGGTCCTAATACTGTAATAAATCAATTATCCTGTCAATTTGCATCAGATTGACAGGTCACTGAGAAGTGAAGTTTTAAAAAAAGTGAGTTTAAGATACTGGCCTATCTCATTTCTTCTGTTATTTTTTCTGAATATATATTCATTCCAAAATTGTGTTGAAGATGTCATTTTAAGGGGAATACAGCTGTTTTTATATTCTCTATCCATGTGCACTCAGTGTTGTGCTTTTCATGTACACACCAGTCAAAGAGTCTATCTCTATAACTTCTTCCATCCCGCCTACTTTGCCTGGCACAATCTATCCCAGGGAAAACTCCCCAAAAGACAAAAGTAAAAAAAGGATGTGGATTATTGCTGGTAAATATATAAATAGAAAAAAATATTTCCAGAGCTAGAAAATTCTATTTAAAACAAAAGTATGTGAAAACCTTTTTAGGTGCAATTGTCAAAAAGTAGTACTGCATTAAATTAATATGTCTGAGGACTACAAGGATGATTTTCTAACCAAATGTGAAGTGCAAAGTCATCTTCCCAAGTCTGCAGGCAGACCATCTCTGTTTATATCTGCTGCCAACCATAACTTTCCCAGGTTGTACCTGACTGAAATTCATATGATAGCGGCATACCCACCCTTCGGAATGTGAGTGGCAGTGTATGAATCATGCCAATTTATAAAACTGCTGCTGCTGTTTGAAAAAAGCTCAGAGGAGCTGAATTAGTAAGGTCAGGGGACGGATGCCAATAAATAACATTTCAGGCCTGGATAGACTGATAAAGTCTTCTAAAATAAGCAGGCTGTTGGAGGAAAATGAAGGGACAAAATTCCATCTTCCTTTGAACTTACAGCAGGAATGGAGTTTCAATATTTGAGATAGACATGGGAGAGAGAGATAATAATGCAGAGAACACCCCGGGGCCGTGCTGCAGTGCTCTCTTAGATGTCACAGCATACACCACCGCAGCAGACAGAGATATTTGTCTCAGCCTTTGCTCAATGACGCTCCCAAGTTGCTTTAGTGACTCATCTTCATTGTTAATGTTAAAGCAGTAGGTGTCTGGTGGCAAGGACTGTCTGTAATCATAATTCGAGTTCTGTGGCAATTGCTTAACAAATCAGCAGCCTATTCAGTGCATCTCTCACAGCTTAATGTGCAGGCACGGAGAGCTGTGCTCACACAGCCCCCAGGAATGTTTCACATCTTTGAATGTTGCAACTTGGTCCTAGATCTGGCTGAGAGGGGTGCGGAGCCCAACATTGCCAAGCAGGTACCCGAGGAGGGTCATGTAGGGAAGTTTCTTTTCTTTACAATAAAAGTACTCTTTATTGCTTGCTTGCTGATAAGTGATCTGTAGGACAGGCTCCTCACATATTTAAGCAAACAGAGGTCCAATTTGAAGAAAGGAAGAATTATTGAATGCCTCAATGCAGAATTAATTATGTCAGATTCTATAGAGAACATTTATCCCTATGAATTATTAAAGTTTCTTTAAATTAAACTATCATCTGTCTCAGAGTAGTTGGAAACTACTCTTCAGGGCTCTTCAAACACCAAACCAAAACATTGCTCCCGTCCCAGAAGATTTGCCAGCTAAGCCAGGAGAAAGATGTACGCAATGTGGATAGAGAGATATTTGTATGAGAGGCTGTAGTTAATAGCAAGCTGTTTAGTAATACAAATTTATTTGGAGCACTTCTTTCATGGCAGATGTTTGAGAAAATGTGGCAAAGTTTAATTATATAGTTAGTTAATTAAGAAATTGTAGCAGGCACTGAATGAAATTAGGGACTATATTCAGGAAGGGAAAGTTTCTTATAGATCAGCTTCGAAAACAGAAGTGTGAGTAAAGCTGAGAGACTGAGAGGGCAGGAAAAGAGACTATAGGATGAATCAAGAAGGCTTTTGACACAGCATTGTCCAGTATGAATAAAGAAGACATATAGTTATTAGATAGTAGAAGAAAACATGGATTCAAAAGGCTTCCTGATATTAAAAAAGAAAGTATGGAAGAGATCCAGAAGATAGACTGGAGCAAGTACATGGAAAGTTTGAAATTAATTTTTTAAAGAATTTTTAAGATATATGTTGATGAAGTTAAAAGAGAATGTATAAATAGGTATGGGTCTTCAAGTAGGCAAAAGTCTCTCTAGACAGCTCAGTCCTGGAGCTTGAGTCTTGTAACGGGTCACAATAAATAGCTGCACTGGATAAGCTGACCAAAAAAAGAACTGTGAAGGCCCTTTTATGGCTGCAGTCCAGGATTATTTTTCCTCAGTTAATGCTTTTCCTTTTATACTTTTTGTTTGATGTTAATATTACTTTAGATTACATCTGTATTTGGTGATAACCAGATAGGTTTGTGGCTGGATTGCTGTATTGGTGTTTAGTTATCCAGTAGATTACTGGATTTGTTTCTATTTTGTTTGTAAATGCCCTCCAATTTGTGTCCTCCTTTATGTCCTTTAAAATATAAAACTTGTAAAAGAAAGCAAACTTCGTGTGTGTAGCAGCTTGTGCTTTATAATTAGTATTTGATACTGGTTTTGCTTTTAAACCTACTAACCTGAAGCACCTTTCAGTTGCTTTGTCTTGTTACCAAAAATGATGTGGTCTTGACTCAGGGAAGAGAGTTATTGACGGTGAAGTTGCAAAGCAATGCATGGTTTGAAGAGGCAAATATTTACTTGAGCAAGTGCATTTTTTTTTTCATATTGTGACACAGTCTGGTTGTTTAATAATTATTGCTTACTATACCAATTTGGGTATGTCATACTCCTTTTTAGGCAAGATTTATGTGATTTTTGCTCACATACCTGACTTGTTATTTGGACAGGCTCTCAGGATTCAATTGTGCTTCACCACTAAAACCAACACAGATAAGACAAGTTCTTAATAATCCTGTGACATACCCAGAGTGGGCAATTCTGAGAAAAAAATGATGTATGTTATTCTTGATTTATTGATCAAAAATTAGACAAGGGCTAAGTTAACAAAATAACTGAGCAGTTCAGAATGCAACTGTTCTGTGCCCATACTTGGTTTTATGGTTACATTATTGTTACATTTCCTGTAACTATCTCTGCCTACCAGACTGGCAACACATGTGCAAAACACATTTAAAATTATTTCGCCACAAACAGACAGAGGTAATGAGCTCATTTCTATGGAAATAATTCAATATTGTTATTGTTGCCTGCCTACCAACTGATCTGTAAAAATGTTTGTCCAAATTTAATAGCTGCTCATTTATTGAGAAATGCAGAAAAAGAGGAGCATAAAACACACATAGGAGGTAACTGATTCACAAATAAGCTTGGCTTTCTGTAAGATAATTAATCTGGTCTTAATTCAGAAGAAAAAATAATTAAATCAATGCTAGCAGGTAGCACTTGTAAGGGAGAGAAGAATCAACTGTAAGACTAATAATTACATGTCTTGTGTATTGCAATATTTCATCAATGCAAATCCACTAATCCTTCTGAAGGTGATCCTGCTCACATTTGCAAATGTAATTCAAAAACCTTTGCCTTGAATATAATGATCTGCCTGGAAAAAAATCAAACAAGTAAACCAGCTCTAAATCCATTCCTATTTGATGTTTGCATGAACTTTCAAAATTTCTAAGGGCAACAAAGGAACATGTCAGAAAATTTGTTTGGAAAATTAAAATGCGAGTCAAGATGTAGATTCTCAGAAGATCTGGCTTCACACAAATTAAGGGATTCATCCAAATGCATTAAGTGATGGGTACACTTCTCTTTGAGGTTTCCTTTGAGCATTATAGTGCTCCATGTTTCTTCAGCCCTTTTATTAGCAGGACTGCCTTTGCCATTAATGAAAATTTGTCAAGAAAGGTCAAGGATCAGAAGGTAAAGGACTGGCCTGATTTGACATCTGATGTATCAGATGGTGATCTCATCAGATTTCAACATTTATAAGCTTCAAGACTGTTGAAATCATGCTGGAAAGTCAGCAAGGAATACAAGAGTGTAATAGGTGTTTTCTTAGATGATAGTCTTTGTCTAGAATCAATACTGAACCAATACTGTATGTATGTTTGATGACTAAACATAAAGAACAGTCAAAAACAAGATTCTGCTCATTAGTTAATGGTAACTAGGGACTTTACTTATTGTTTCTGGTTTTTTATTTCTTTATGAGATTATTTAGACAGATAACTATGCTGTATAAAATGATTTCCAGCAACAAAACAAAACACATGACAAAAACTTAGAAAACAACAGAATTGAACACAACAGAAAAGGCATTCTGGTTGATTACTGTTTTGAAATTAGAAAACAGTTCGTTCTTCCTCTGGCTTCCTCTGTTCCAGTCAATAGGAGGCAGGAAGTTTTTGAGACTTTCTCAGGGAAGATTTTCTGAAAAGTTATTGAATCCAACTCTTTTAATTATATTGTACCTCTATATATTTTTTCTCCATGAAATATCAGTAAAATGAGAATTGCAGTATTCCCCTGGTGACCAAGATCCTGTCAGCAGATCACTGTGAAACATTTAATGCACGAAAAATGTTTACAAGTCTGGTCTTTACATTACGATATGATCACGCTGCAAAGTGTTAAGACTACCTTGATGTATCTCAGAAACAGGAATTAAGATTATTTGCTATTTAAAGGTGTAATTTGTGAATTACCTTCTAGCTCATTGAAATTAAGAATGCGAAAAGGCTGCTGTTATATCTCATACAAAGAACTGAAGAAAAAATGTCCTTAAGTAGCTGCCATACTGCTTGCTATATTTTGTCATGTGTGTTCATAATACAGTGCTAGTTTCAATACAACAGAATTAGAATATCAATTGCCTGTTTTTATTAGAGCACATTAAACTGTTTAACCAAAGTGAAATTGATTGCATTGAATTGCAAATTTCAAGTGAGGAAAAGCAGTTGAAAATGAAATTAGGCTCACTAGAGAGAAGTTAATATGCTCTTTAGCTCTCCTGTACAATCATACAAGCTTGAAATATGACTGCATGTTCTGCTAAAATTGGGTTATATGTTTAGCTTTGTGTACTAGGCTTTACATCACCTTTAGGTTGTTTGCTGAAACTTCTCTAGGTCTTAATGTCACCAGAATTAACATATGCATGTCTACCAGGCACATATGGCACAATGCTGATTTTTCCATTATCTCTGGTTTTACTTTAGTTGCCTGGGAGCTAAATCACTCATAGTGAAGCGAAGGTAAACTCAAAAGCTCACCAATGAACTTTACTGTATTTATAGTATAAAAATAAACAAGTATAATGAGGCAGGGCATTTTGTTTTAATCTGATGTGCTGCTCAAAGGTCTGCAAAACACAACACTCCCTGCCCTTGTGAGTCAGTGGTACAGCTCAGCTGTGCAGAGTGCTTTGCATTCTCACAGTGCTGCAGGTGCCCCAGCTAACGAGGAAACAGGCTCTGCTTATATGATGGAAAGGAAAATCCCACTGAAGTTACTGTTGGGTTTGATAGATGCTTTTCTCCCTGGTATGGAAAGGGGAATGTTGGCTAGCACTGACCTATATTAGGAGGAAAATGGATAATTTCAAAACAGAATAATTTCAACCAGAATGCCTTTTCTGTTGTGTTCAATTCTGGTGGCTGGCAAGTAGTTTTAAACTTACACTGGGTGAATTTACTATATGTCAGAAAAATGGGGATAGTAAATGTCTACATTTTTAGGACGTGGAACTGAACATCTTGCCCCTTTCAGACTATGACTAATGTGAGAAATTTTCCAAATCATAGAAATTAAAAAAAACCAATCGAATCACCATCTTTGGTGATCCTTCCTATGCGGTTATTATGCTTTGGCTTTTTCTACTTCTTAACTTGGCATCAGGAGTCATCTCCAAAGGCCTCACTTCAATGGTATAGATAGCTGGTCAGTAGTTTGCATGTTGTATATTGCTAGGGGACATTGCAAAAGTTATTTTGTAGGCTTATAAATGTTTCCGTGTTTGTTAATTGAAGGCTATGGCTTACAGTTCCTCTAACTCTTAAAAAACCACTTACCCTATAATAGAATCTCACTCATGTAGAGGAAGCCAACTGGGAAAAATGCATGAACATGCAAATTTCCAGCTGTTTTTCAGAGGAGAATGAAAGAGTATCAAGAAGATTTAAAAGTATATTTCAAAAGGATAAAGTGGTCCTTTGTGTAACCTAGGTTGAGAAATGCTGCTATGAACTCCACAACACCGTTTCTTGAATTAACTGAAAAGGTTCTTACAGTCTGGAGACTAAAAGTTATAGAATCATAGAATCACAGAAAGATTTGGGTTGGGACGGACCTTAAAGATCATCTAGTACCAAACCCCCTGCCATGGACAGGGACGCCTTTCACTAGAGCAGGTTGCTCAGAGCTCCATCCAACCTGGCCTTGAACACTGCCAGGGATAGGGCATCCACAACTTCTCTGGAAAACTTGCTCCAGTTTCTATCTCCCTTATGATTAATACAACTGCAAAATGAAAATATTATATGTAATTTTGGTTGCAAACAACTGTAAACAGATTCTTATTATTCTTTTTAGACAATGATTAAGTGCATGGCTTCTATTACGTTTTCTTGTTTTCTCCATCTCCTTACTTCACTACAATAGATAGCCTGCAGTACCTCCCACTGGCTGGGGTTGTCTCTCCCCCTTTTGATGTGGGAGCTTCTTCTTGCTGACAGCTCAGTTCTGAGTGTGAGGGAGCTGTTACAATCAAAATTACATGTAATTTGAAGACCAGTGAGCTCCAACTGGCATGTGAAGACCAGTTGGAGCTCTGAATGTAGCAAAGGTTCCTGGAAAACCTGTCTAGCTGGACCAGATTATTCAAAGTTCTACCAATACTTTCCAAACTGGTGTCCATGGAGTAGCGTGTGGCATTCTCATAGAACAAGCTGTCCTTATTTCCAGCTGCTAAGTCACATTAAAGTCAGCTAAAAATATATTTGTTTCCTGGTATTAGTTCTTTTCATGTAAGCAACTGATGTGGGGTAAAATGGGATTCTGAGAAGGGACAATATTGGGTTTAGATATTGAAAACAGAGTTGTAATGTAGATCTCAGATCACAGAAATGAAGGAGAATGAGGTCTGTGAAGTCCTGCATGGGAAGATAATTTTTATTTCAGATCACACAGGGGAAGGGAAGATATGTGCAGATTCTCTTTTAGTTAAAATTCATTCACGGAAAATGTAATAATTATTGTGGCATAAAAACCTGAAATCAAAAGTGACTGTTTAATTTGTGTGCAGAAGGAAGACCTTGTTCTGTTGTGGCTGCACTGGGGGCAGGGAAATTCTTCCCCTGCTCTGCTTCAGTTTTGAGTTGCGTCAAGAGACCTGCTTGTATGCCACAATATCAATGCATGCAGATTTTGATGAGTCAGTCACTGCAGCAATAAAAGTTAGACTGGTTCCTGATCAGAAGGGAAGTTCTGCTGAATTTCTGGCATCTGTTTTGGGTGTTGGGTTGTGATTGAGTTTTTATTAATAACAAGCTGTTCACATCAAAATCTCCATTAGAAACAGTGTGGGCATTACTGCATCACTTTGCAGTTGCGTTCAAACAATACGCAGCAGTACAAAAAATACTCTTTTAGTAAAACTTGTAGAAATTATAACTATCCTCTGACTCTGGAGTCAGCCTTTCTGAAAACTTCTGCCAGCCTAAGTTTGGACCTTCCTGCTTATGTAAAAGGGACTAAATCTTCTTATCTACCCAAGGGAGCTGCTCTGTGTCTTGTCATAGGGGTGTTCCTTAATTGGCTGGTAAGACTTGAACCCTAGTGCTCCTTTGCTGACAGAGAGTGCAAACCAGTTCAGGTCTTGCACCAGATCATCCCAACTAGAGACTCTGGTCCAACTCAAACACAACTGGCTTTCTTTGCATTTCAAAAAGACAATGTTATTCAGAAATAAAGGGATGTGTGTAAACAGGTTGCCTTCCATATGACCAATTGGTCCCTAATTTGAGGGTCAGTCTGTGTAACACACTATCCCTTTCTAGCCTGTCATGCCTGCCTAGATGTTATATCCATGTAGATGCCTAGATGAATAGTTCCTCCTCATTCTATGGACTCCTAATCTCCATGTGTAGCTTATTATATGGTTTCTCCCTTCTAGTCTGCTTTTCCTTTATTCTTGTATTTGTTAGCTCCATTGTAAAGCTCTGTATTGCATTTATACTGCATTCTATTCTTGTGATATGAAGCATTACAACCACACAAAATTTGTTGGTTAATGCAGTCTACTTATAGATTAAATTGACATTAACTTCTTAGGATAAATTCTAATAAAATAACAAAAATATGCCTAGAATATTCAGTGGTGCTTTTTTTTGTAAGCTGTGTCCTCACACTTACAAGGATATGACTCTGATGATAATTTTTACCAAATACCACAAACCAAAACAACAATCTTGAAGAACAATTTTTTGTGGTGACTGTTTTCACACATGGATTTTTGAGCAAATTCTTTTCTGAAAATGTTACTACAAAGTTATTCATTAATCATATTTCTGCACTACTTACCCAAGGACATGCTCAGACTTGAAAAATATGATTTTACTATTAATACATGGTGAAAGTGGGAGCCTGACCATATCCTAGCTTATAATCAGTACAATTAGAATGAAGATATTTCATATTACCCAAAACTTCCTTTTGATGGTGTATAAAAACTTAATTTTAAATACAATTTAGTGACAATTTATTGAATTAATATTATGCAGTAAAATAATTAGGGGATAAGTAATTCAGAATTTCAGATCAAGACTATGTAAACATGTTTTATGTAAAGATATAATATTGGTTGTTAGTGTAACAGTTATACAGAAAAAATTCTCAAAATTCTCAATTTTTTCCTCAATATTTATGACACAGAGGAGCAATGGTGTAATTCAAGCATTTCTGTGTACAGCTGTCTGAAGAAGTAATCATCACATTTAGGATTATAGCTATACTTCTTGCTAGATTGACCGAATTCTTCATTTTCAGTTTGATAATAAGAATAACTTTTTCCTCAGAAAAGTCTGCTGGTTAAAATTATTGTGGCTGTGATAGAGAATACTACTTCTCAGTAGCAGAATTCACACTCAGGTTTGACTGAGTGTTTGCAAACTAATTTTTTGATATGGCATTAACAGAATGTGGCAATAGTTTCCTAAAATCCCATTACAGGATGAAAAGGAATATATATAAGGAGAATATAATACACAGGAAGGCAAAAGCCTGATTTTAAGAAGGTTCTCTAGGGAATAGGTAGAAAAATGTTTGACATTTTGTACTGAGTTTAATATTATTATAGTATCAAGAGGCCCTGTAGCTTGTATTTCTCTAATGATGACTACTACTAGTATAAAACTTGTGTCCCTATAATTATCCTGGTATTTAGTATGTAAGTATATATTTTGCTGTGACAAGAATACTAAAAAACCTGCAGGCACTGTGAAAAGTTTGCATTGTACATAGTGGTATCAATGAAATGAACATATCTTCATAATAAAAAGTACAATGTTAAATTTTCCACAGTGAAAGAAATTTTTCTTTCCATTTTTTGAAATGTATGGGTTGTGGGCAACACAGACAAAAGGCTTCTGTACAAGTTTTTGCTCATGTCCTTGTGAAACTGTAGAGCAAAAATGTTACTTTGATGAATTTCATATGTCAGAGAGTCCAATAAAAGTTGTCATTAATAACTAGCTAAATGTATGCAGCTGTTTGTCTTCCTTATGACCTTTGTGTGCTTACATAGACAGTGAATATACTGGATGCCAGCATATCTGATTGGGATTAAGAGTAACATGATTTAGATTTTACTTGCTTTATCACTTTACACAAATAATTTCATTGCCTCAAGCCTGTCAATGTTAACCACCATTATTCCTTGTGGTGAAAGAAGGCTTGTGACCATCTACTTACTAGATTGTTGGAAGATCTGTGAGTAAAATTTTATCACCTTTGTCAATTCTGATGTCTTCTTGTCTGTCCTCCAAATGATCTGTTCATCTTTATGTGGGAAAACTTTGCAGTACTCTTTCTGTACTACTTATTAATTTAATATTGGTATTGATATTATTCAAAGAGAAAAATCATTTGGGGTGAAAATATGAACCTTATTTGACTTTTCTGAACTGTAACAGGTATAATAGAAATAATAATTTTAAACAATGTCTAATGTCACAATAGAATCAATAATTTTGAAGTGTGTTAATTTCCATTTTTGGTTTCATCTGAGAAATAAGGAAAATGGGGTTATAAAGATGTTCAGCAATCAATTCCTGTTGTGGAAAAATTTGTTAATTTAGAATATAACCAGAAGTTTACAGGGAATAAAAAGCTCAAAAGTATCCAAAATAAGAAACGTTAGGCAGACACGAGGCATTTTTAATTGAATATATATTCATTTGTTGAATGGTTATTATTAGCTGATAGAGGAAAATGTGGATGGGGGAATGCAGACTCAGCTCACATGAGACTATAGCAGCTCAGGCAGCTACAGAAAATTGTCTAAGGAATCAGACAAAAATATGTCATATCTGTTTAACAGCAAAAATAATATGACAATTTTTTTCCCCAATGTGTTGCCACAAAAAAAAAATTAAAAAAAAAATAAAAAAGGCAAAAAGCTTTTCCTAATGAAATCATGGCACTTTACAATGGAAAACCAAAACACTTCAGTGAAATATTTATTTTCCTTTGGTCAAAAATCTAAATGCAGATTCAAGACTTGTCATTTTAGCAGATGTCCAGTCTTTTGTGGGTAACTGCCTTTACATAGCAGAAAAACCCTGAAAGATTGGAATTAAGACTCCTAGTCAACATGCCATACTTAAGCCTCTCATTTGGCTTTACTCTCATGAGTGACTGACCCAGATTATACATACTGCACTCCAGTGGCTTTCTGACACCCTAAAAAGATTGCATACTTGAGTGGTATTTATACAGTTCTCTCCAATAAGTAACTCAGAACTTTAAGGCTTTGTGTGTCTATCTCAGACTACATTCCCAGTCACAGCAATATCACCATACTTCAAAACTGTTGGAGAAGCCTCTGGCACACTCTTCTCCTGTGCACAATAGGCAGCAGGGATGAGGATATTCTGTTTTCAAAGAGAAAACAGTTGAACAGTCTGTGTGGGGGTTATTGCATGCCTTAGTGCCAGGGAACTGTTTTGGGCATGTTTGGATCAGTAGTATAAATGTAATCTCAGTGTCTTGAATGTGCTACATTTCATATTGTGCTCATTCTGAAGTTTCATTAACAGTTATCTATTTCTATAAGCTGTACATTAGAAAAGAACAACTGTAGTATTGATTTACAACATATATGTGTAAATTCATCATTTCAAATGCATCTTGCTAATATTAATCTGAAGTTAGTCTTCATCCGATGAAATACAGCAGTTTCTGATTCTAAATCAAGGACTACACTGATAGTATTTTTGTCATAAGCTTAGGAAAGGCAGATTTTTTCATGCTGGAATAATTCATACTCTGGAATATAACAAAAAACATTGCCTTTAGTGGGAGTCTGAATGACTTGTAAGGCAACAATAATGAGGATCCATTTCTCTTCTCTGTGTCCGTATAGATACCTGCTTTCAGGGAAAATGGGGGAGGCAGGGAGGTTGGCCTGCCACTTACGGTTTCTCATGTTTTGTATTCTAAAGAGGAACGACTTGAGCACACTGGTGACCTGGGAACTAATAACTTTTCCCTAAATCAAAATGTTTTTCTGCAAATACTTATATTAAATAAATGTTCAATCAGGTTTACTGGTGGACGAGGGTGGACCAGGACTCCCAATAGCTGAGGCCCTAAGAAAGCCACACGCTCCAGGGCTTCTCTCCTTCCTGCTGTAGAGCTGAGAGGCTCGGCAGGTTCTGTCTCCATAGGCTGGAGCCTGAAAGCTGTGGAAATGAGGGATTTGTGGCCAGTTGTGGAGGAATGGCTGGGTGTAGCTGCAGGGCTGTGAGGGGAGCCAGGGTTGTGCAGGCGTGGGGCTGGGGTGCCCTGGCAGCTGCTGGGGAAAGCAAGGTGGGAGGTTAGCAAGCGTGAAAGCAGCAGGAATGTTGATTTCACTGCACAGCTGCTGCCTGCAGTGAGGTTATTTCCTGGAGGAAGTTTCATGTGCTGGGATTGTCAGAATGAAATATTCTCTCAGTTTCCAGTTCATGGGAAATTAAAAAAGGGGATTTTTTTGTTTGATTCGGAGTAAAACCAAATAACCCTCCCTGCTTCCCACCAAAACTTTTTCACAAATCAGAAATGCCACTATTCAGCCAGCTTCACTCAGCAAACAGACCACTGGGAGAATGTGCTTTATTCATGCTTTTATTGAGATCTGATTTTGCAGACCAATGCAAGATTGAAAAAGTGAATTTGTTCATACGTAACTAACCCATTGTAATACTAACCTTCTAAATCAGCTGGTAATTTCTAGATTTGATTGGTCCTTTCATCTTTATATATGGTTATAAAACTCAACTCTGAAGATAATGCAGAAATGCTGATCAGAATTCATCCCAATGCTTTTCAGAAAGCCAAATTAACATTTGGATTAGAGAGCCCAATAATTTTCCTTAAATGTTTGGAATATTAAAACGCAACTCAAGCTGTAGATTTTAAATGTCAGTACTCAGAATAATATCTAAATCACACAAAACCCAAACAAAGGAGATGTCTAGATAATGAAGGCTTGCTTTCATCTTATGATAGAAAGCATGATAATGTTTTTTTAGGAAGAAACTTTAGGTGTGGAACAAGCTTCCGCAATCTATATGGCATCTAAGTAGGATCCTCTTCAGAGTTCCTGAAATGCATTTCTGCCAACAATGTTTGCAGACCTCATCCTGTGCCAGGTATTAATTTTTACAATTTGCTACTCAGAAATCATTTTTAAACTTATGTTTATTTTCTTGGCCTTCACCATCCCTGGTTCAATGCCTGATATGTTGGCCAGGAAAACAGCCATTCCCAGTAGTGGGGACTTATTTGATATTTATCAGTTTGCCATAGATACCTGGGACAAGGGATTTTTTTAAATGTGAAGGTGTGTCACCATCTGCTGAATTTGTGGTCTAGTTTACAGAGAGTATGAGTCATTATAGTCCCTTGTAGGGAATTTTTCGTCTGTTTCCTGAGGTCCTGTGTCATGGCCAGGACAATATTGTTACAATTAGAAGACAAACAGCCCTTGGCAAGTGGCATTTACTGCTTACAGTGGACTGCACAACTGTGCATAAGTGTGGAGAAACCAGCCAGCACAGCCCTGACTCTGTCAAGAACTGGATGGTAAATAAAGCTCACCTGAGTGTGAGCTCACCTGCAGTGAGATGGGTAGTTCATCAGCAGAGTTTTTAATTCATTCTAAGTAAGTGTTGAGAGATCCCAGTACACTTAGGAAAGGCAAACTCATGTCCTCAGTGCTGCAGTTCACTCTGCCTGTACTCCCTGGGGAGTTGCAGGCAGGGGAGCTCTGGTTAGTTTTGGCACTCCTGAGAGAACTTAGTTGTGGTTTTCCTGCATCCCAGAGTACTTACTGAGCAGTGTCTCTTTGTGCAAGTGGTTTCAGACAGAATATGGCACTACTAATTTAACAGGGGAAACTGTTAAAATCTGGCTTGAAGTGGTTTCTGTAGCCAGCCTTTGGTCCATTGTCTGTTTTACTTGGAGGTAGTCTCTATCTTTTAGGGAAAAGAACATAAAACTTAATTCCTTTCTTCCACAAGTAAAGAGACAAAGGATTTTTCACTGTGTGCATCACTTGGTACCAGGAGGCAGTCAATAAGCACCATCCAGAGGGATACAATAAAGGATTCTTACACCTCTTCAGAGAGTTATGCCTCCAAAAACAACAGCAACAACACAAAATTGAGACATTTGTGGACTCATCTTTGCAGTTTCCTGGTATATTTCAGAAGATTTTCTGGATTATATTTTTGATGTGATAGAAAATTGTTTTTATCAGAGAATATAAGACTATATCTTTAAATATACTACTGGGTCTGAGACTGTAGCATTGTCAGAAAATTACTACCTCAGCACTGCTTGCACAGCTGTCTACTACTATGTGATATATGAGTGTTTCTATAGAAATGAACAATAACTGTGTTTTTTCTGAAAACAATAAAAATACTTGGTTACATATTGAACAACAGGAAAAATGTTAATTCTTCATAGAAGCTTCTAGAAGATTCTTATTTTACAAGAAATATTGACATTGACATTTCAGAAAATTATTCTCTTCCAGTTTCAGGTGCTTTCCTCATTCATTTCCTCTCAATAGGGAGATAACTCTCTTTCCTAATTTGGTTTTCAAGGTCACTATTGAAATAGTTGCTTTTGCAGGGAACTAGTAGATATTCCATCTTTTCTTAAAACTCCTTGACATATCTTTAAGAAATATTAGTGAAAACTCTGTCTCTCTCCTGGCAAAATCCTAGAAAAGCTGACCTCTCTTAAGGCTTTGAAACTCAAATCAAAGTTGTGTTCAGACATGAGGGGTCAGTCTATTGAACCTCAACCCTGACAGGACAGAGGCTTTGTGGCTGATTTAACTCTCACTGATGCCAGCAGAGAAAAGTCCATTCAAATTCTTACATAGCAAGTTCATGACATCAGGAGATGACAGGTGCTATAACTCATGTCCAGATTTAATGCAACAGCTGCTTCAAAAATTAATATGTACTAATATCTAATAAACTGCCTTTTTAAGTTGTACTCAAGTTTTAATGTTAGAAGTGCAGGCACTTTTGCTTAGGAGATTTTTCATTAAAAATATTTGCCAAATAGCTTTAAAAAGCAATATTGAATTATCTCAGCAAAATGGTTCTAAAATGTGTTCATTTTTGAGAGACTTGCTTCTTGACACTAGTCTATAAAGAAGATGATCTTGAAAGGCCAACATCTTGATTTTTAAAAGATAGAAAAGGGAAAAAACCACAAAATATTTCATTCCAACATGAAACTGATTTTTTTAATTCTTTATTGGGAAAAAATAGCATTTGTGCATCTGATCTAAGAAAAGAAATAGTTTTATTTAATAATGAGAAGCATCCATTAAGAAAGGACCAAAACATTGCATTTATGTGACTTTTAAATCCCTTCCTAGACCTCCAGATACAGTCAGCTTCTTCATTTTGTTTGTGAAAGCTCATTGAGAAACACAAGAAAAAGATAAAAAGGAATTATTATTATGGAAATAATTGAATTGCATCTGCTTAGTGTATCCAGAGTTGTTTTGGTGGAGAACACTTTAGGAGTATACTGCCCAAGTACTTCCAACTCAGATTTCTGTGTTTGTTATGCTAGCAAAATACTGTAGTCATGAAAAGACATAAAACCCTTGGGCTAACTCCATGTACACATTGCACAGAAATCCTGGTGTAATTCTTAGCAAGATTTATTTTGGGGATTATAGCTCTGGAGTGTTTGTAATTGCAGTCCTAAAAGTGGCTCAAAAGCTAGAGCTAGTTCTAACTTCTACATCGTAAGGGCAGATCCTTCAATGCTTATTGAGGAAAATTGCTCATTGGTTTCAATGGGAATTTAGCATCATCAATAAGCACTACAAAGTCAGGCCCTAGAGAGTCCCACTTCATAAATCAATTATAATTCATTCATCAAAAAGTAAAAAAAGAGCTCATTCTGATTCAGTTTAGAACACCCAACCTCATTTCAAATCATTAGTTACCTAATCATGGAGGAAATTAAAATACTGTTAGAATTAATCGTGTGTGACTCAGCAGTCCAAAAGGCCTTCAGCTAACAGATCGAGTTAAAACTTTCCACTAATGCAATATGCTAAACAAATATAACTGGGGATTTTGTTAGATCAGAGCATTGTTTGTGCAGAAGTTGTTGTGAGGTAAGTCTAGTATAAGCTCATTGATAATGCATGATGAAGAGAAAGCAGTTCTCATAAAGAATGTGATTATCTGAGGAAAGCAAATGTAACTTGAGATGAAAATTCTGCTTTTCCTCTTGGAGGCTGTGTTGACAGCAGAAGTAATGACAGCAGTATCTGTCATACCAGTGCCATCATAAAAGTGACGGAGAAGCTGCCTTTGCTTTGTAAATGAAAGCATTATTTTTGCTTATTTAAAAAAAATTATTAGATGGTGTTTAGCACAGGAGCTTTATTAATTCCAGAGGGGAACTGGTTTTACTACTTTGGGACTTTAAAGCAGTGGTTGGTGCATCTGTACTCTGATAGGAAACTGTTGGGCTGCCTGTCCTTAAATAGCTTTGGCCCCTTTCCAAAAAAAACAGACAGAAGCACTATTTTGTGGTCCTATCTGTAAGCATGGCAAGAAGTCAAACACCTTGGAGCTCGTGTCAGCTTTTCTTTTTTTCCTTTGCAGTAATTCTCCATGAGCTTTCATAAGTCAGAATCAATCTGTTTACAAAACACATCACAGCTGCATAAATAAAATACCTTCCTCTAGCAATTATATAGGCATCAGGACAAAATGTAGTGCTGCTGAATTCCAGTTATACTGCTGCTGAATCTCTGTTTGTAGCATAACTGTAAACAAGCAAATAAAATATCTAATGGGAAATGTGGATGAAGAAGGTTTGGAATGGTTATTTTTGCTTTTCCTGTCTGCTCCTGTTTCAAGTATGCAACCATTCTAATGCACTGGGAATGAATCTTATATCTAATCTATTGCATTCCTTTAGAATTAATTCAGGAGATAATGTTTTAATCATATTTTGATGTTCATATCTCCCTGAAGAGAGTAGTATTTTTTCTTCCTTTTATACTGATGCTGAATTGGATGGTTCTCTGTAAAAGAGAAGCAAGATTGTGACATCATGCCTAAACTCCAAATTTACTGCACCATAGTTTGGATATTAAAACACAAAGAGAAAGAAATGTTTCAAAATTGCAATTACTAAAACTGCTGCAGTCATGGGTTGCTCTGTTCTCTTTTACTGCTCATGACAGCTCTATGGTTACAGTTCTATTGACTAGACATAATTAATTTTCTAGGACAAATAAGATAATAAAGCCTTCCTATGAGTGTGTGCTTTCTTAATTAATTAAGTTGATTTGACTAGTTGGCTTTAGTTTCTTTGGTATCAGTAAAAACCAGAAACCTCAAAACGTGCTCATGCAATAAAGGTTCTGTGCATTTCTGTATGTCCATTATTAGATAGGTTTCATGGGTAATATCAGAAGCCTCTGATATTTTTCTTTTCCCACACCGGGGAAATACCAGTGTACTAAAGTCTCTCTCTGACAGCATAATTTGATCCCTGTCCAGAACTATGGTCTTCATCCATCAGCTGGTGAGGTCTCACTGCTTTTTGGGCTTGAGTTGTTCCATTTTTCCTGCAGAAGTATGGGCTGTAATCTGAAAGCTACTGAAGTCACAGAAAAGATTTCTGCTGACATCAGCAGGCTTTGAATCAGGCTTGAGCAGTCCTAGCATAAAGCCAAATAACAACTTTCATATATGTTATATAACTGCTTACAAAGCATAAAAACTCATTTGACAATCGTTAAAACACCCCTGTTTTTGGTGAACTTTTGTTGTTCATGACTTTGGATTGCCAGCTACCTGTTTAGTTTAAATGGACACTGAAGCTTTTCCTGAATTAATTATGGGCTCCTAAAGTCATTGAAACAAGTAATTTGTCCATAATTACTTTAATGTAAAGTAGAGATTTTACCCACAAAAACTGTGCATTTGGAAAAAAAAGATTGATTCTCTGCCACAACTTGTTTTCAGAAAGATTTATCATGAAACTTGAATTCCTCTGATAAGTTGTGTTACACTCCAGTGAATGCTGTGGGCCACCTTGTGTGAGCAAATATTATTTCTGTGAGTAATGGCTGCAAAGACCAAGCCATCTGTCAACAACTGACTTCTTCGTACTTCTTACTGCTTCAGTTGCCTTACTCTGGTAGCTAAATGAGATGTTATAATTAGGAACCCACCAATACTGTACTCATTTTAGAGGTCAAGTTCTGAACACACTTTTCTGACAAATCTCCCAGTACTGTCTGTGGGAATGTTATTTATGTCAGGATCAAGTTCCTTATTTGACTGTTAATTTCATGGCTGTGCTGCACAGCTTGATAATAGGGGAGCTCATAAAATAAAGATGCACTAGCTCTGTGACTAAACTCTGTAATGCATGTGAAAATTGTTTTTCTCTTTTTCTAATTACAGCTGGTATTTCAGAGTTCTCTGCCAGCCCCCACTTTCCTCCATCCACACCCCCTTTATTTCTTCCTGATACTGGCACAAACAGTAATTTGATCACTTTCCAACATATTTGTAGAACAGTTCTCTATAATTTATAGCTGACCCTGAGAGGATTGCTGAAAATAGAAAACTGATGCATATCTATATAGCTGTGTTGATGTTCATTCTGGTTTATGTTTCCAGAGGATACAGATGTAGATCTGTGTTTTCTTTCTGTCTAAACAAACAGATGAGTAAAGTGCCATTTAAATAACTTAAGAACTGCAATTACAGCTGGTTTTAGTGCCAGTTATGTTTTGCAGCTACAGGAATTATTAACTTCTCTAAAAGGCCTCCATTTTTTATCTTTGCCTCTGACACACAACAAACCTATACTTCCATTTCCTGCATCCACTGCAGCAGCAGACCTGTCAGTTCTTGTACTGCTATCTATGTCTATCTTAGTACATATTTTGGTACAACAGGAGCAAAGCAGAAGATCAAAGCAGGTGGTGCTTATGTTATGTCTCATATTCATTCTGCACATGTGGATATTTTATTCCAGCCTAGTGTTACTCTGGTTCCTCGACCAAAACTGATGCCTCTGTTCCTCTGAGTCGGTTCCAACTGATCTTGCATGATCACCAAGACTGGCAGCAGGCAGAGAAGAGCAAGGTCGAGAGGTGGCATTAAGCAGTGGGATTGGGAGGAGAAGGCTCCTAGAGAGAAATTGCTCCCTCATGTTGGTGGGTTGTTTTTTTTTTTGCACTGAATGGAGAGTGGTCCAGAGCTTCCTGCTGTTCTAAGAGCTCCTGGGGTAGCAGATGAGGCCTGAGAACAGTAGAGATGTCCTAACAAGTGTTTGCTGTGACTCCACTCCTATCCTTGACTGCCTGTCCACACTGAGGAGCAATAGAGGTCATGTTCTACAGAAACTCTTCATCAGCCTGCGCTGGCTCTTGCTGGTCCCCAGGCAATCAGCTATCTGGTACTCCTCCCAGTGCACAGGCTTTCCTCCATTCCCATAGCTCTGGGTGCCAAATGGCACAAGTCTCTGTCTGAGACTCAAGCAGAGCTGTGTTATGGCATGCTGCAGGCACAGCTGGACAGTCACTGGCACACAGCTTGACACTTGTACAGGCTGGGACTAGGAGGGGAGCTTCTGATGTAGTTAGCTGTCACATCGAGGAGTTCACCCACAACTCATAACCACAGACATTTATTAAAGTACAACAGCCTTTGTAACATACATCATATCCTCTCAGTCATGATCTGAGTGTCAGAAACATCATGTTACTCCCATTCTGCTAGAATGATGTGCACAGAAAGAGTATACTGGCCTGAACTGGACTCTGGAACACTGACACAGATTAACTTTGCAAAAGCACTAGAAGCAAGCCAGAGAGAAACTCCTGTTTCTGCTTTTGAAGTGTTCTTCTGTAGGATGCATGGACAGGATTCCAGAGTGGCTGAAGAGTGTGCTTGGAGATATGTTGTCCTGAATCCCAGAACACAGACAGACAAATGGACAACATAATCAATGACAGTTCTCACCAGGAGAGCAATTCAAGCTCTCCAGAACATGGATACTCCTGCTGTGCTGCCCCCAAAGGGTGGTTGTTGCCCTTTCTCTCAAGAATGATTTTCATCCTTTCAAATTTAAGAAACTCTGTTTGTTAAATTTCTTAAAATTTAAGGACTGTTTGGCTCATCAGTCCTCTTCACTCACCAGTCATGATGCAGCCCTCTTAGACTGCCTGCTAGGCTGCTCCTGAGGAAACCTTCAGCCCTTTCATGGCACAGTTTAATTTGCACCTCCTGGAATTTTGCACCTCACCATTACAAAAGAGATAGAAGTCAATAGTAAATGATCAGAAAGGGTGGATGGACAACTGACATAGGGAAGTTAAATAAGAGTTCCAACAGATTCAGAGTCAAGGGCTGACTGTTGACAATAAATATGGCAGCAGATACACAACAATTAGTTCATTTTATAGGTCCCAAAAGACCTCAGATTGTGACAGAAACACTTGGGGGTTTAAGACTTTTTTGATGTTCATGCATGTTGGGTAGAACTTTGTGACAATATAGCCCACTTTGGACTGGCCCTTTAGTTCTTCTTCAGGGTAACATGCTTTTCATTTATGCTTCAGAACACAACTTCCGGAATAGTTTTCTCGCAATGGTGGAAGCCAAGCAACTCCACCAGCAAAACTGACATGCACTAAGTGGAAACACTGAAGTCATCTGTTTCAGAGCACTCTTTGCTCTAAACCAAAATGCTAACATAGAGCCAGTGAGTCCCTTTGAAAATTGCCTTTTCATACTGTTGCAGTGGATCTCTGGGTTTTTTCCCCTTTTAAAAAATATTTTCTTAAATTCTCCTACAGAGTCTTCAATGTATTATCCTATTCACATATAGTTTTCTAGTCTCCCGTTATCCCTGTCTGTTATTCTTGACACACTAGTTTTCCCTCTCCTTCTCCCTTCTGTTTTTTCTTCTTTTTTTATCTTTGTCTTCCAGAGCAACAATCCCATGCTGGAAGTTTTTATTAGTTGTCATTCCTTCCTCCATGCCTGTCTCTTCTTCTTAATGATGCTGTTCAGCCATTCTCATCAGGTACTCTTTGTGAACCTTCTTCCCTTCATCCATCCTGTCCTCGGGTCTCGCCTGAATTCCATCCTGATTTCCAGCTGCATCCCTGGCACTCAGGCGCTTTTTTCCCTGTGGGTCCTCTCATGCAACACTTGATACATAAATAGCTTCTAACAAGTACCCACTTGATGGTGAAGTACATCCTGCAGCTTCTGCATTCAACCATTTGCAATTATTTGGTCTCAGCTGCTGTTACCCTAACTGACATTATCTTTTCTTCCCTGTCTCTCTCTTTGAAGGAAAAGAAGCTAAGTCAGAGACAAGTCTTTACTGCCCTCTGCTTAAGGGGTTCCTATGTTCAGTATCTGCTTGCTGTTGTAAAAATTTTGTGTAGAATAGCCTGGCTCTCTCATTTAGACCCATTAATTAACTACTTGCCTGCTGGGTTCAGAAAGTGTTTTTAATCTTTTTTAATATTTTACCTGTAAGGTCTTGTTTGTGCTTGCAGCACACCACTCTCAGAGTGCTCTGCAAACTGGATTCAGAGCATGTTCCCTGCAATCTGCAGCTGAACAAGCCATGAGGACAGTTCTTTTACCACAGACAAGTCCAGTGCAGACTCTCCTGATGACACTGTTGTATGTGGTACCTTTATTGGATTCTTGTGTGGTTGTAATACTGGTTGAATGAGATGTCTCGCTACAAAATTGTGGAGAAGCTATTTTGTATTGCTGGTCTTACTTCTTTTAGCATAGATAAATAATAGAAGTAACAATCACACTAAAGAAAGTAACAATCTTGCACACAATTCTGTTCACGTGGTCAACAATGGATTTTTTCATTTTGAACTCAGAAACGAAGAACTTGAAAAATACTTTTATTTCCTAGATGTCATGATATCTGTCAGATTTGAGTTGGGGAAAGCCTTGGTTTTTATTTTTCCCAGATACTGATTGTTAGATGACACAAATATTCTACCTAAATACATGTGCAAGTTTTGTTACTTTAAAAAATATGCCAGAATTACTAGGAAAACACTCTTCATTTCTTTCAAACCACCCTTGACATATTTAAGTTTGATAAATTGTGTTAGTGGTTTAGAATTCATGTTTTGTGGTATGGGAATACAACTAATTTTCTTCAGGAAAATGAGAAAATTAAGTCTTCTCTTCTGAGACTTCCTTAGTTATAACATGGGTGTGATGATATTCACCCTTTAATAATGCATATAATTTATTTCACCATAACTGTGATGGCTTAGAGATCCAAACTGACAATTCACAACTCATCAACTTAATTAGCACTTCTAGTCGTCTTTGTGACAATGAATAGTTCACATGAGTCTTGGAACAATAAGGTAATTCTAATTCGAAGTGCATGACCCAAAAGAAACCAGAAGAATACTGAATTTTTTCAGTAAAGCTCAAAAAATTATGTTATAAAACTTTAGCTTTAAAGGAACCAGGAGTCATAGAACTACAGAATCAGAACTGAGTTGAGGTTGGAGACATAAGAAAGTCTCCAGTCCAACTTATTTAAACTTGAAGTTATATCAGCTAGGAGATCAAACCAGGTTTCTTGTGGCTTTCTTCACTTGAGTCTTGAAAATCTGCAAGGATGAAGACTGTAAAACCTCTCTAGAAAACCTGCTCCAGTGAATGACTGTCCTTATAGTGAAAAAGGGTTTTTTAAATCCTGTCAGAAATTTTTCATTTCAAATTATGTTCATTGTCTCTTGTTCTCCTACAGTCTTGGTGCCTCTCTGCTGAACTCACTTCATTTTATTAACACTGCATTTTTGGTGGAGAACCTCAAACTGTATGCAATGTTCCAGATGTGATCTAATAATTGCCAAGTAGAGAGTGATGATCACTTCCCTGAATCTTCTGTCTGTGCTTAGTACAGCCCAGGATACTGTAGTCCATCTTGGCTGCCAGAGCACACTGCTGGCTCATGCTGGCTCATCTTGCTGCCTGTCAAGATTTCCAGGTGCAGAACTTTGCACAGATTATCATAAAATTTCATAATGTTCTTGTGTCAGCCTGTTCCTCCATCCTGTCCCTCCAGCCTGTCTGTGTCCCTCTGCATGACAGACCTGCCCTTAAGTCTGTTCTTCCCAATTTGGTATCATCTGCAAGTTTGATGGAACTGTACTCAACCTCCTCCAGGTCACTGAGCCAGCTGTTGGACAGGACAGGTCCTGGTACAGAGCCATGCACCAGAGCACTTGTTGCAGCCTTCTGGTAGTGTGTGAGCCATTAACTGACAACCTCCAAGCCTGACTGTCCAAGCAGGTTTTTGCCCATCCAACTGTCCTCTCACCCAGGCTATAAAGGTCTAGTTTGGTTACTAGAGACAGCATGGAAAGACTTGATTATGAAAAGTTGCACTTAAAAATAATGTTGTAGGGTGAGCAGTCAGCCTTCTTAGGGCTAGGTTCAGTCAGCACGCTGAATGTGAGAACGTGCAGGCAGGAATTGCTCCCCAGTGGGCATATAGAGCTGGGATGCTTTCTTTAGGTATAGATTCCAGTTCGCTCTTTTTTTCTCCTCTGTCATTCAAGAATTGATTGTGGGTAATACCCTTTAAAATGTTAGAATTCCTCAAAATTTCTGTATCATTACTGCATTACAAAGGGTCCAGGCTTTTTGCTGGCCTCTCCTTGTAAAAGTTTGTGGTTGTGGTACTGCAATACATGTGTCGTATCACCCATTTGGGGTTGGTGATAACAGTAAAGGTCCAGGTCTGATGCTGAGGCTGGATTCCCATGCAGAGAGGAACACAAGAATCAAAGGTGAACCTCCATGCCTACATCTTGGGGGGGCAATAAACACCAGCCATAGTTTTTATTCTGTGCATATTTTCTGTTTTACTCTTTTGGGCAGTCCATATAAATCAGGATTGTACAGAAGGTAGAAATGTAGGAACTACACAGGATTCTAGAATAGCCAGGTAGGTAGCCTCACTACTAAGCACTGCACACAGTGGCATATTCTTGTAGGAAGAATACAGAGTATGCCAGTCCAAAACAGTCTACAGGCTGAGAAAATGGGTGTTTAGATTTCCCTATGGAAACAAAGGGGGGATTGAATGGATTTTTTCCTGTTTCTTTCCCATAAAACTGCATATTTATTCCTGCACTGCCTACTGAAAATTGCTTTGGGCCTGAACTGCAATGTCATCTGCGCCATAACAGTCTCAAAGATAGCATTAGTTGATGTGGGTCAAAATCATGCCAGAACACATTCAAATAGACAAGGGGAAGGATGGTTGCAGACTTGTTGCTTGCATCACACCCTGATATTATTTTAGTTGAATGTATGGATATAGTTGCAGGGGATTCTGACAGAGGAATTGATAATTTTTGAGGCTTAGCCCTGAGATAGTTTTAGGTATGTGGGAACTTGTAAAGCACAATGAATATGAAGTTTAGGTACTTCTTGGAAAGGCAATTTTTTATGTGCCTCCCCCCCACCCCTGCAAAGTCTTTAAATTCCTGCTGGATCCTTATTTGATTATCTAAATCTTTTTCTGACACTTCTCTTATTGTCTAGTTCTTTTTCCCCAATATAAGTAGCAGTAGAGACAGGGAAAGGGTGCTTGGTAACAACATCAGATTTAAAATCAGAGGAAGTTTTCCAGCTCACCTGGATGAGCTTTTGATAAAGACCTTGCTCATAGTTTATTTTTCCCACTGCTTCAGTCTTTTGTGGTAGTGGATCTTTATGAACCTGAGCATGGAAAAGCATTTACAAGTCTCAGCAATGAACAGATATATTTCTAAATTGCCAGTTATCATTGATTAAACAGAAGATGTCAAGACTTTATATACAACAACCCCTACTAGGTAAAGGAAAATTAGATAAAGAAAACATTTAAAACAACTGCTACAGAATAAAAGCCTCAGCCAAATAGGACTCTGGAAACCACAAAATCTGACAAATGTTCACTTATCAAGCATTGAATTAGGCTGCTCAGAGTGGAATCTCCACCCCTGGAAGTGTTCATTTGGCATGTGGATGTGGCATTTGGTGATATGCTTTAATGGTCAACACAGCAGTGTTGGGTGTGGATGTGAACACAGCAGTGTTGGTTGGATTTAGTCTTCTTAGATGTCTTTTCAAACCTTAACGACTCCATTATTCTATCTTTGTAAAGGTGTTGTGTT
The DNA here is from genome assembly GCA_910950805.1 of Acrocephalus scirpaceus scirpaceus. Taxonomy (NCBI): domain Eukaryota; kingdom Metazoa; phylum Chordata; class Aves; order Passeriformes; family Sylviidae; genus Acrocephalus; species Acrocephalus scirpaceus. The sequence goes on from OU383773.1 coordinate 129,636,893, forward strand.
TCTTTACTATGTGATTTTTTTTTTACAACTATGTATCTTTCCATCAGAGTTATAGGTTAAAGATACACATATCTCAAAGAGCATGCATAGTGGCTAAAATGCAGTTATATGAAGGCTGATGAAAGATGTGAAGTGCTAAATCATAAGATGAAACAAAAATTGGCTTGTGTTTTCTGTGCTTCCAAAGCCAAACATTTTATCATTACAAAATTCCATAAAATGCTGCCAGCAAAAATAATGCTCACCGAAGATTAGGACATCAGGACAACAGATTGTCTTTCTGTATTTCTTCTTTCCTAAATTTTGTTAGATTAAATAGATGCTAATAATTGTTACAGCTTGCTTTTTTGGACACAACTGACAATTTAATGTTTCTGAAATTACTGATTTTTAGAAGTTTTAATATTATTCAAAATGTTGCAGTTACTGTGCAGCATTATTTGGCTTCTTTCTACCTGCCTGCCCCTCAGCTTTTTAAGAAATGACAAGTACATTATGCCTAGAAGCACAATATTTTTCTTTCTTTTAAAAAAATCTTTAATTGACCCTTTCTATGATCTTTTGGTGCTAGACATTCCTTAATGCCTGATCACTGAGAATTTTTTAACATTACAAAAAAATCTTCCTGCATATGCTAGCCTGTGGCAAATGTTCTGTAATTCATCTGGTTTATTTTAGCTAAGATATTGTGCATAACCTCTGGGCTTCTAAAGCATCCACACAACTGAAAAACTTGGTAACTATCTGCCACCTCTGGAGACAGAAAATTATTTTCTGTTTATTGTAGAACTGTGTAAGGCACCATGCTTTAATCCCCATCAGTCCGTTTGAGTCCTTTGCTCTGAACATTCACAGTTGTAGGTATTTCACCATGAGAACAGGATTCATATGCTTTCAATCCTTAGGAACTGGCACAAAATCACTGAATATCATGCCATACTTGTGTCATTGGCAATTTTAAAAAATACAGATACTTTAAAGAAGCTGTCCTGTAAATGAGGAGTAAAACTGCCATGTGTGTATGTACCAGTTTATCCTAAGTATAACAGAGTTAGTTAATTGCATTCTGCTTAGTGATTTTGAGAGACAGAAACTTGATTTTCTGGTAGACATAATGTTGTTTATAAGCTGCAACTGCTGCTAAGGGAAACTCTAACAATCTGTTGTATTTATCTATCATTTGTCAAAGGACAACAAAGACAAAAAAAGATTATGTCATCACTGTGAATTCAGCCATCACAAAGATGCTCTGCTACAGTTGTCATCACAATAAGGGAACAGAAAAAAAATGTACACCACCACTGGTCATGTAACTGCCTGCTCCTGAAAGGGACTTGCACAGCAGTGCCATCTCCTCCTTCCAACATGTGAGATGGAGATGACTATGATGTCAATCAGGAAAACCAGAATCTTCTCAGTTGTCTGAGCTGCCTCTCCCTATAGTCCTGTGCTTTTATGGGACCCTCCATAACCATAGTGATACATCCACTTCCTTTTACTATTTACCTTTCTCTTAGTAAACTTTTAGAGTTGATACTTTAAACTTCTAGTTTTGTTTCTCTATGGATTTGTTAACATTATCCCAATATATTATTGTAACGATATCTCCTTTCACTGTCAGACCCTTTGTATAACAGAGTGAATATTTCAGGAATTTTGTAAGATATTTTCTAATGAAGTAGCTTCTTATTTTAGTGCTTTCGTCTCAGTTTTGGGGTTTGCTTTCCATTAAGCATAAAGTCCCCCAAATTTTAAGATAACTGGTGTCTCGTCCCCTTGTGTACTGAGAAGTCACCAGTTAAAGGCACCACCTAAAGTCACCACCTAAGGGCACCTTTCATATAATATCTGAACTGCTTACCAAAGAACTGAAAATACTTAGTGTATGAAGCTGAATGTAAAACCACAATGAAGATGGAAGTTATGAACAGAACCATAAAGGTTCTGTTAAAGGTCAGGGAATTCAGGAAAAGAGTTAGCCATTTCCTTGTCTGAATCAGAAATATTGATGGGGGAGGGCTGTTGTGGTGCCCATTAGCTTCACTCCCATTGTCCAGGTGTAATTCTGCATCTGGTTATAATACTGCAGTGGGCTTCCCTACCACGCCTTAGTGAAGAGACACAAGTGGCCATTTTTTCTTTAGGATCATGGCTCAATTGGTATTGCAAACAAAAGGCCAAAAGCAAATGACTTTCAGCTCTCAGCAACAAAGGTGACCATTGAAATGGATTATATGAGGTGATCCTCTGACGTGCAGCTACAAGGCAAGAGCATGGTGAAACAGAAGACAGATTAAAAAACCAGCATTTTAAATAAAACCAGTAGATATTCGATACTGGTATTCGACAGCAGACAGAATCATTGGCATTATAAATGGGGCTGTGGAACCATTTTTTCGTGTCAGGTTTTACCTGAAGTGTAGAATTGCATGGCAAATGTGAAACCTGAAAAGGTGAGCTGTGTTCCCTTCCTGCTTGTCATTAAAATCCATTACCCCACAGAAGTTAGTGTAAGACCTAAATGGCTGAAGCAGCCACCTTTTATGAAGAAGTGGTTACGAGTCTGCAGTTTGGAGAGGAGAAAGCCATGGGAGTGTGCTCCAGGTTTACAAAATCATGAAGGTGGTTAATGGGATAAGTGCAACCCAAAGTCTTATTTGCCAAATCCCACAAGACTGGAAATAGGGAGCTGTAGTTTAAAACAGATAAAAGCAACTGGTGAACCAGTGGAAGTTCACTGTTGCCACAGGAGTCTGTGAAGAGCAGAGTATTGGCAGGTTTTCCAAAAGGGATTGGACAAATTAACAGACAGCAAGCTGATAGACACTGTTGGGAATTGGAGAGGGATGAGGAGATCTGTTTGAAACTGCCTTACTCCAATAACTATGGACTGGATGGAAGGGAGAAAGAAATAAGGTAGAGCTGAGCTAAATGGATTATTATTGTGACCCCAGAGGCCATTTCTTGTCCAATGTCTGCTTCCAGGTTTTTGCCTAGGTCATGAAGATTCTTCTTTCCTGACATCTGTGAGTGATGAATTTCCCTAACCAGTCAGAAATACCTCTTACACAGCCTGTCACCAACTTACTTCTCAGATCATCATCTCTTTTGTCATGAGCAAATACTTCTCCCTTCCTATTGCTGCAGAATAGTAAAAGATTTTCCATAAAGACACCAGGGTACCTATTTGAGTGCTTTCTAAATGTGCAGGTGGACTGCTTTTTCTGATATGCAACCAGATCTTCCCTCTGGAATGCTATGCAGATTGTCTCTTTTCCTGTCGTTCCTAGACAATAGAAATCTAACCTCTTTCCCATATTTCAAAATGCTGCTGAATCTTTCCTATATTTAGACATATTTTTCTACATCTCTTGAGACAGCTTTCTGACACAGATTCTATGTTACTCTCCTCTGGATATTCATTTATCCCCAACTTTACTAAAAAGCTGATTTCAAAAGTGTTCAAAAGGGGACATTATACTCCATAGACAACCTCACATACAGGTGATGAGGAAGTCTGAATTTTAAAAAGTGAGATAATATCAGGCTCTGGAGAGAGTCCCACTACATTGATATGCATTACTTTGCTGACAGGAAACATTTTGTACCAAGTCCTTAAACCTTATTTTTCAACTGGGTTTGCATCCATCTTACAGTGCTGTCATTTAGACCATGTTTTCCAGCTTTTTTTGTGAAAAACTTTTGGGGACTTTGTTAGAAAAATCATGTTTAAGTCACATCAACAGCAGTCTCAGCAGTTAGATAACCTGGCATGAAATTAGTCTGGCTCAATACAATTTCTTCTTGACATACTCAAAAAGATTATTTCTTATCAATGTATTATTTGCTAGGTAGCCATAAATTGTTTGTCTTCTATCACAGTTCAGTATCATTTTGTATACTGAAGTTAGGCTGGTTTTTAATTTCTCAGTTATCATTTCATTTCCCTTTTTTATGACTGGGTCACCCGTCATCTTCAGGGGCATCAGCCATGCCCCTGTACCCCCCTGGAAGCTCAGCCTCCTCAGGCTCACAGTCTCTTTTCCATCACTCATGGGGCTCTTGTAGTCTGCATTGTGGTAAGAGTCACTTGGCAGTCATAAACCTTGGGCATTATCAGTTAGTCAGCCTCTCTTTCTACTTCTAAACAGCCTTGGTGTACGTCACTAATGCACCGACCACTTGTTAGGGAAAATCCTTAATTCTGTTTCCTGGATCACCTCACATCATTGGGAATAGCCCCTGGTGAACAACCACTTTGCTGTTGCCTTAAAAACCTGCTTGTTCTATGATTTTTACTGACCTCAGCAGTGGTCAGTCTGTTGAGATGGTTGGCTGGAGATCTTTTACTGCATTCTCCCCATTGACCCATTTCCCTTGTCATATAGCTAAGTTTCCTTGCATGGATATATTTTCCTTTGCATGTTTTCTTACTTTGCTGAACACAAGGGGTTACTGATTTGTGACAAGTTTTCCTGGATATTGTCATAGTACACATAATGGTTAATGAAAGAGTAGGATTTAAGGAATCAGTCTACAAGATAAAAACAAAATGAAGTTGTGGTAACTTCCTTAATATTTTAGTTCTCATAGTTTTATAGTAAAATAAAAACCAAAATACAAATAAAACTCAAATTCAAAACAGAGGCATTGATTAATTGCTCCAATGTGTGTTAAAAATACATTGCTAACCGTAATACATCTCTCTTTCTTGAAAAAGAATACATTTTGAGGTCTTTCAGAATTCTTCTAGATTCCAATACCTAGTTGCTCTGAGTAAAGCAGACTATCCTTCTTACATAGGACTTTATGTCTATAAATCAGTTAAGTGAGCAATGACATGACATTTCAAAGCTTCTATATAATTTAAGAAAATCAGCTCCTAACAATATCTCACTGAAATACACAAATTTAGTAATATTCCTCAGAAGAAAAATGTTTTCTTACTGTTTGTCCTTCTTTTGGTGTTTATGTTTAATCTTGTTTCTTATCTATATTTTTGCTTCCACGAATTGTTGTGACAGCCATTAAAGTAAACACTCCTTTTAAAATCTATCAATCACTGTTGGCATATTTTATGGCACTTTGCAATTCTAGAAACACAATCTTTCCATCCTTTGCTAAATGTCAAAGATGGTACAAAATACTGTGCTTCACTGTTCATAAGTAAATAGTTTTTCTACTTTTTTAGAAAGAGCACAAATTCATCTCCCAGAAAGAGAGAAAATAGATGATAGTTCTGTATCTTTTCAAGTGTTGCAAAAATCAGAATACAATATTGGTAAGACTTGTTTCCAACACAGCTGTGTCTCCTCTAACAGTCATTTAGACATAGAATGAATTTCCAACTATTTACTATTGCAGGCTACTCTAAATTCATTTATTTTGAGTGAAAAGCACAGCAAACAGAACTGAAACAATGACAGTACCTTGAAAAATTTATTTTCTGCAGTGGAACAATGTTTTCAGTCTTCAGTATCCCTTCTCTGCTTTTCAATGCTAATGTTAAAAAGTAAAGCTGCTCATTTGTTCCTCAAGGTTTTTTTTTTATTCCCTAAAAAGTTATTTTAAAAATTTTAAAACCTATAATAACACTGTTCTGGCTTGGTTTAAAAAATGTTATTATTCATGTGATCTAAGAAACAATTGGATGAAATGTCTTTGTACACGTGTCTTAAACATTTATCATGAAGCACTTTCCTGTTAAGAAAATTTTACGTCATTGGAATCAAAATATTAGTGGAAATGTATTCTCTTGATAGACTTAATTGAGAGTTTTCAAGCATGCCCAAGGTTTCAATCACTCTCATTCTTTAAATTTGTGGGGGTTTGTGGGCAATGGCAGGTTTGGATTAGCCAACCCAAATTTCTTGATTATCCTTTGTGAAAAATGACCTCTCTTTATGGAAATTGAGAAGAACATTATTTATGTAATTAAAAAAAATACTGAGCTGGGAAGATCCTTGAACACTTGAATTTATTACCTACCTGAGATTGGCATTTCAAAAACAAATATATTTCAGAAGTTGTTGCTTTGTTTATTTGGGATTTATCTGAGAAATATATTCCTTTTTTTTTTTCTGGTAATAGAGAAGCACAGACTAGTTTTTAAATTCTTATGTATAGAGCAATTGCAAATAGCATGCAAATTTGCTACAGAATAAAAGTGGCATTGTTGACAAATTATTTGAATGCACTGTCATGGCAGAACTAAGAAGGCTTCTTTCAGTCTCCACAACAAATTAATGAGGAAAAATATGGAGTGCCTCTGACTCACTAATATGGGGAATTTTTCAAAATTAGTTAAGCCAATTCCTTGCTGGTTTTAGGACAGTGCTTTAGTCAGGATTTCCATTTTCAATCAGGTATGTGTTTCTGAGTTCTACATGCATGACTGATATTAGTCAGCTGCCTACGTTTGTAGTCCAAAGACTGAATCACTCTGAATCAGAAATAAACCCTGATATAAGTTTTATTCCTTTGCATGGAAAGACTCTGGGATTCTCACTTCTGCTTCCCTGGGAGTGCCTGCAAAAAGAGAGCAGTTCTCATTCCTGGTCAGTGCTCTGTAGAAGGCATCAGGAATGGCTGCAGTGAGTCACTCACCAGCGTCACTACCAGGAGCAGCAGTGGAAATTACCAGTGCTGGTTCGCCCTGTGCTCCTGTTGTGCCATACCTGCTAGCTCCACTGCCTCACTGCAGGTGAAATCCTAGCCTGGTCTGATTCTTCTTTTATGTTGTCTTTCCAGCAGATTGTATTGAAATCATCCTGTGTTGAAACACAGGATTTCAGAACATTCCATGGCATGTGCTGAAACAGCAGCTGCATTTTGAAGAATGTGCTTTTAGTGAAAGTAGAGATGGAAATGAAAATAGCTGCTGCTGCTGCTGCTGCAAGCCAGACAGAGGTAATGGAAACTGAGTTGTGCCTGTGTCTCCTTGATGAACCATTCTTTTCAATCTTTATTCTGAGGCAGACCATCAGCAGTGATGGAACAGGTAGGAATTGAGAGCTACATCCCCAGGCCAGCTGAAAAGGGCACAAGATTCAAAAGTAAATCTTCCAGGCTCTTTGTAGTTCCTGTTAGAGAGGGGTTATATCTGTTATAGCTGGGGTCCAGTCTGTAGAACATTTCAGCTAGGCAGTGATAGTATCTTTCTCACATCTCCTGAAATACAGGCCAGTCATTTTAAAATTCTTTCCTTTTGTTAGTATACTAAAATCTGTGTTACCTGAAGACACATGTGATTTTATCCTAAAGGTTGGCACACAAAATAATCAGGGTATATAAGTCACAGCCCTTAGAAAACAAGATTTAAAAAATGTTTGAAGCTGACCCGAGAATAAAAAAGGAACATCAATAGAGCTAACCCATTGTAGTGGAATGATGAAAACTTATTTTCCTGGGTTTTGTGCGTTTTTTGGAGGGACGGTGGCTTATTATCATGATCTCTAAGTAAATGGTGGAGAAAAAAACATGATTTTTTTATAAAAAAGGACAAAATCTCACATTTCCCATTTTTTTTCAGCCAAAGCTAATTAACAGTTTTGCATGAAGTTTCAGAGAACCAAAACTCACATTTCTGGTGAATTTTTGATTTGTGATTGATGTTGTGAAATTTTAGCAAATTTATTTTCAGCTAAAATTCACTTTCTATTCTCCACCCAAATCCTTTGGTCATGAACTCAATATTCATCACAAGAGAAGTAAATTGCAGTGCTTTTCACTCACAATAATAAATAAATTCTACATCAATGTTCCATTTCAGAAAGTTAAAGGATTCACAATGTTTTGTTTAAGCGGTATCTTTGACCAGTCCACTTAGCAGCATTCCTCTCTTTTCCTAAATGTCATGCTGTTGAACAGCATTCTGGTCTCAGTTTCCCATGCTAAAATGAGAAGTTTAAAATTATCTTTAATTTTTTTCCATTCCTTTCTACTGAAAACATGTTTTGGATTGCTTGGGGAGCAATGTCAAGGACTTAGTGTAATCTGTCAATTTCAACATGGTCATGTTTGTCCTGAGAAGCAGGAAGATTTACAAGAACTGCAAAATTTCCATAGAAGATACCATTGAATAACAAAACAGCAAGTGTATGGGGCAAGCTCTTTGCTCTCTGTGGCTGTGTGAGCTGTGATGCTCTCCCACTGCCGGAGGTAGGATGTGTGCCACAGCTGTGCTCTGCCCTTGTGGGCATTCCTCCCTTCCCACCTGCACTGCAGGTCAAATGGCACCTGTGGAGGTGCAAGTCTTGAAAGGAAAGCATGCCAACAAAGAGGAGGATGTCATTTGGCTAAAAAGAGCTAATTGAGCTCTCTATTGGGGTAATCATTTGTGCTCCTCCTAGTTCTCCATGTGATAGAAATTACAGTTTTTTCGTTGAGAATTCAGTCATCTTGTGATTTGCAAGTGGAAGATATTAAATCTATTTCCTTTGCCTTTGTCCTCTCCTCCGTGTGTAATCTCACTAATGTCATTTAGCATCAATATTTGCTTCAGTTTAAGTTCGAAGTTTTAATGGACTTCATGGCTCTCCTTTCTCTTTAAGTGCTCTCACAGCAACATAGAATCATGCAAATCTGTGCAAGTACTTTGTCAACAACCATTCAGCCTCCTGAAGTGTGTTAGCCATTTCTAAATTTACATTTATTACAGTGCTATGGGCACTAAGGATATCAAACTATTAATCAGATTGGTGTGAGGAGTCTAGTTAAAAGGAAGATTTCTTCAGTTAGCTTTAGTACAAAAAGGGAAATACTTGTTTCTAGGCATATTCAAGCTAAAGTGACCTGAAATCTGCCAATGTCCTTTCTAATACATATTCCTTTGCATATAAATATGTAATTGTAGTTACAAGTCCCTCAATCAGATCTCTGTGCACAATTTTACCATTTGGTAGAAGAAATAAAAGAAAGTGATATCAAAACAGAAATAAAAAAGAGGATATGAAAACCTGAATCAAGATTTGTACTTAAATGCTGTGCATAGAGGTTTTTCTGTTCTGTTTTGTTTCATTGCATATTGGAAATGCAAATATTTAGTTTGAGACTTTAAATGTGGAAGATGAAGGTCGAGTGCTCATCTAATGCCATGGTTCATATTTGAAAGCAAATTAGAGCTTAAGTGACTTGGTTATAACTTCAGCAGAAACTTGCTACACTTTGAGCATCAAATTCTGACCTTTTATTAATGCTTCTATGACAATTTTTGAAAAGAACTGATTTTATCTCGCATCATTTAGCTATTATCCACAAATGTGATATTTTGAACTGTTGATAAGGGCTAAAGTGAGGCCTTTTGAGAAGAACTGTTCTCTGCCTGTGCACACCTGCACACCAGAACTGCAGCTGGCATCTCCACAGGCTCACCAGTGCTTTGTGCACTCTGTGCTTCTAACTAACAAATAAGGGTTTGTGGTGACATGAAACTGTGAAAGCCAAATGGTTGCCAGTATTCTTCTGAGAAAGTCATAAAGGATCTGAGAGAGCAAATAAGGATCAATATGAAAGTATTCTTTCAAAGCTGCACTTGTTGCCACTTCTAATACTAGTTACTACCACTACTTTCAGGTGACAGGGTTACCACCTAACACAGAGTAATCCTGCCTTGAATTTCAAAGCTCTGACAGGAATCTAGGAGTCTATAAGACACAAGGATTATTAGTCACAGTATGTAGAAACTGGCTTTGTGAAACCAGAATCTATAATCCTGATCCATCCTTTCCTTTAAATTATACCAATTCATAAAGAGTTAATCTTGGAATGAGGAATGTTTGCATATGGATTTCTTTGTAGCCAGTGGTGGGTGAATTAACAAGGTAAGAAGAAGACTTGAGCTCACTTTTTGACTGCAGGGGTGTTTTGGCTGCTGGAACATGCAAATAGCTTTATATATCTGCTTTTACATTAATTAGTATTTAGTCAGCAAGGGGCTCTATCTGTATTCATGGCTGTTGTCACACTGTGAAGACATGTTCACTTCCCCAGACTACATTTCCATCTGTGGTATATCTGCTTTGAATCAGTTACACAGGAATGGATGCTGGCCACAAAATGAGTGAGCACGAAACCTGGGGCCTATTATAGTTTGCAGGCTTTCACCGACTTCATTGGATATAGGAAAATGACCATACTGCAAAAAGGCCAAGGTCTAGGACTTCAGGACAGTCTGTCTTTTTACAGCTTGCATATGTGATATCTAATAGATAAAGAGAGAATTGCATTCTTGAAGATGAAACATTGCATCATACTTTTGGGCTGGAATAACAGATGTGCTGGCTATGGAGAGTTTTATTAAAGGCATGAAGATGCCTTTGGCAGGGAGTATAGCCCAAAGGGCTGACGGCATGACAACATACAGTCATCCTGCAGACCCTGTCTTGCCACATGAACATCCAGAGAAACAAGCAGTTTCAGAGGATTTCTTCATTTCAGAGTGCTGAGCACATAGAGTGGCACCAACAGTGGAAAGTGCCAGGGCTGCCTGTCTTTAGCCTGTGGCTGAATGTGGGCAGAAAAGTTGCAGTCTTATTCCAGAGGTTTCCTCACCTATTTCCACACTCCTAGGCATCTTGCTTAGCAAGGAATAGTCATGGCAGTGGAGCTGGGGTTTCATGGGGGGCACTTATAATAGACAAACTGTTGTTTGGGTTGGCATGTGTCATCCCAATCTTGTGCAGAGCCTGCATAGCACAAACTTTTTACCTTGCTGGTTTTTACCACTCCAAGGCCTGAGGCTGCTCCTGCTCTCCTGACTGCCACAGAGGACAGTTGCCCACAGGATGCAGAGTCCCTGGGGCACAGCAGGCTGCTGGTATCTGCCCATTGCCCACTCCTGCTGTGGGGGATGAGGAGGAGAAAATTGCCCCTTTTGGAGCCCAGCTCCTTCTGCCGTTCACACCAGCTGGCTCTGGCAAGAGCAATGGGCCCCACCCTGCCTGAACTGAGTCCTGAATAACCCAAGATCTGTTCAGCAATGGCTGCAAGCAACCAGTGGAGGAATGCTGTGTAGTCCATCAGACACTCAAGGATACATCAGCTTTCTTTTCTCTCTCTCTGATGGACAGTGGGGTCAAAGGAGCTGCACTTCCCCTTTTCCTTGCTTCAACATGTTGTCTACATCCTACTGCAGGTATTCAGAAGGACATGGACCAGGAAGCCATGCTGGAGCCTCACACATGGGGATGTGCTACAAAGAGAAGATGGGGAGAGAACATGAAAGTTGTGGTTGAAAGGTACCCAAACACAGCTGACAGCAGCCCTCGGTCTGCCTCAATCCTCAGGAGATCTTTAAAGGTGGTGGAAATGACAACTTTCTGTGAGTGCCCTTTGGCCTTGGCATTGGGACAGTAGTAAGAGGTTTCCAGGGGAAAGAAGTTTGGCAGAGTGCCAAGGGGAGCTGCAGTAAACTTTGGTGCTGGCTCTGGGCCCAAGTTATTGTTCATCCTCAGAGGTCAGTGCAGGAGGACAACAGAGGACAGGCAGTGGCTTTGAGTCTTCCACTGCTTGCTGCAGACCTCTGGGTGTTGTGACTGCTCCTCCAGTTAGCCCATGGTGGCCACGTTGTTTTGATGTCAGCCTTTAGTATGTCCTGGTTTTACTGTTTGGCTCTGTTACTTCATACAACACTTACACTTGGACTTCATCCATAATTCTCTTCTCCTTATGATTTTAATATCTCTAACACTCCTCTCTTCCAGTTCATAAGTTACAGGCATGTTCCTTTCCTCTTCCATCCAACTTCTTTTCTTTAATAAAGTTTTCCTGTTGGCTTCAGGAGAGTTGGAGAGGGAGCATCCTTGCTTTCAGAAGTCACGGATTTTTATCTCCAGTTGTGCTAGAAGATCCCATTCTAGGCCTCTGGCTATACTTTTTCCTGTGCAGTGTGGAGCACTGGTTCCTGTAGAACCTATCAATCTCTGGTGCAAACTCCCTGATGCCACACATTCTGCTCCCCTGCCCCAGCAGGGCTTGAGCTTCCTACTGCTAAGTCCATTCCTCCAGTCTCAGGCTCAGGGATACCTTGGGCTTTCTGTGTAACTGGAGAAATAATGGGTGCATCTGCTTTGAGGATCTGAATCCTGCTCCTAGGACTCCAACTTGACAGAAGTGTCCCTTCTGCTGCTTCCAGCTCTGCAGATGGTACACACTCCATAACTTCCAATTAAACTGTAATATATGCATAACTGATAGAAAAATGGATTCTGGAGGATGACAGGTCTTATTATTCTTTGGATTTGTTTATAGTAAATACCTCTCTCACTCCTAGAATTATTGCTGTCATATTTAGTACAAAAATTACAGACTAAGTGGTGCAGCAAAATATTTCTATGACATTCAAAAATAACACGGTACCAGACTCAAAAGACATCAGTCTAAATATACTGAGCTGCAATATGTTCCAGCAATTCAGTCCTATAAATGTGCCTGTTGCAATAGGACTGAATTGGGCTGTGATGGGAGTAGGAAAAGGATGAATGTTATATCAGTGTATGATGAAATATAGTCTTGTAGCAGAGGGGCTGATTGGACCTGTGAAGGTGAAGACCTATTTCCCTGCTCTGTTACACATTACAAGTCCAAACTCAGACAAAGCAATGTAAAATACCATTGACTCTAGTGGCCTAAGCTAGAAGAGCTAGTTCTGGAAAAAGGATGTAGCATTTTAAAGCATGAAGAGCCAGATACATTGCTCCTACTTCACCTATTTGTACCTATTCTGAGGGCTCTCATCCATCCCTTTTCCCTTGAAACCTCATCTTAACCTGCTGCTAAGACATTACTATTCCTTTTTTCAGGGGTATTTAGGTGCTGGGAAAGAGGTCTTAAGAGGCAGAATGTTTTCAAAATAGAGGCCTTAGTGCTGAACTCAAAGGCACAGATCAATAGCTGTTGAAAACTCAGGTTGCTGACATATTTTGCTGCTATTATCCTTCTCCACAGATTCCCACTTAGTGCCCAAGAGTGTCAAAAGAAGGATAATGTACTAAGTAAATCTCATTTTAGTTCTTTTACATCATTCCCCTAACTGCTCCAATATTCTTCTAGGCAGTAGGCTAAGTCATATTAACCTGGACTTTTTTTGGAAACAAACCTCAAAGAAAATGTTTGCAGGTCTGGCACAAGGAAATGTTTGTAATGCTGTTAGCAATTACATTTTATGAGATTATTCTCTGAAATAGGTGACTCAGACCTAGTGTTGGCTGTAGTTTTGGGACAAGACATGAATTCTAATTTCTTATGAGTTAGCCTGAATTCATGAATGGAAGAAAACTCTTGTCTGGTAGAGTCACAAACACACACACACACACACACACACACAGAGGCGCTCTGTCAGGAATTGATCTTCCAGAGGTTAAAAAGTCCCTTTAACTGTGTTCACAGGCACTGTCAGAGAGATCTCTGTAAACCATTCTGTCTTTGTCTTAGGGTTTGGACAGAGGTACTCTTCTGTCAAATATATGTCAGCTAACTAAATTTATTCTGATACTGTGTCTTGTTATGAAATCCTCTGTAAAGGCTATGATTTCTTTTTCAAAATGAGATCTGCCACACTTCCATTTTCTGTACACCTTTTGATTACAAATGAAAGGAAATTCAGGAAAATAATCTAAGCAAATTTTTCTGATTTGTAGCTTGAAAAAATTCTATGCACACTCAGACAGATAAAAGTTGTAACTAAACTTTTAATTTAATTTCATTCCATGTAGCCTCTCTATCCTTCAAGCCTCCCAAGGCAGCAGAGTAAATACAAAGGCAGCGTGGATAACACTGTTCCAAGCAGCTGTGAAATGAGTCCACTGTGTATAGTACTAAACAATTCAAATGACCAGAATATTGTGTGCAAGCATCTGGTGGGCTGTGAGCTGTGAGCTGTGGTTGTCTTATCCTGCTCTTCTTTTCCTTATTTTTTTCTACTTGTGTAACCTGAGTCCTGTGCATTCTTTTGAACCATTTGCATTGCAGTTATCACAGTGAGGCTGTAGTCCTAATTTTGAGATGCCCATGTGTCATTTAAGTATTGAAGATTAATAAGCCAGTAGTATTCCTGTCCTGCTCCTGTTTCTTTCCTTCCTGAAGCAAAAGCAGTCATGAGCTAAATGTCTTTATCATTCCAGCAGATAACAAACTGGAAATTTAATAGAATGATAAGCTATTTCCAGAAATAAAGAAATTAATGTATTTTATGTTCTTTGATTATTTTTTTATTCTGTGGGCAGATTGAGCTGGTAAATCAGAAAAGTGGAGTCAGTCTTTGGGGATAAGGCAGGTTCTATTTCATTTTGCTTTATTTCCAAATATTTCAAGGTTCTCAAGGGATTACTAGTTCACATTCTTATTGTGCATCTTTCTGAGGGTACAATAAGAAGATTGGGGGGAAAAAAGTGAGCTTTAGAGGCAGATAAAATTTTGAATGCCTCCTTCACTTCACTGATTATCTTACCTTGATGGTCAAGTCCAGCTATCCAGGTCTCTGCCTGGGAGGAACAGCCCCACAGACCCTGGAAGATCCATGGGGCAAGGATGAGGGAAGGAGACAGTCTTGGTCATAGCCTAGAGTGAAAAAGAGTGAAGCAAAGCACCATTTGACTGAAAAAGAGTTCCTGTAAAATGACCTTCCCACATAATGGGATCTAAAAATTTCACTGGCGGCTTTTATCCCTCTGAGCTGTACTTCTAGGAATTAAACAATTCCTCCATTTTTCAAAGACGTCTATACAGGAGGAAATGTCAGGCACAAGTCCAGTATTTCCCTAATTAAGTGATTAGTAGCCAAGACTGCATGAAATTGGTGGGCGTGTGATCATGCAGTTTAGGCACAAAAATATACCATCACTTTTTCTGGAAATGCTTAGGAATTTTTTTTTTTTTTTTAATATTTAATGGGATTGTTAGTAGTCATCCATCCCATGTGATTAGTCAAACAACAGACTAATTATTTCCTGCCAAAACAACACAAAAATACTACACTGGCATTCTTAGGAACACTCTGGATATCCATGTGCAAAATCTTATACTTCTTTGGGCCCTCTTATTTTTCATGCATTCCCTTTTTAGATTTTGCTTATGGATATAATTATTAAAATTGGCTCTGAAAAACTAGCAGGAGATTAACTGCATATTTGGATGGTTTTATTCAAGGAAGATCAATTTACTAATTTTTAAATTAATTTTCTTTAGTGCTTCCAACCTTTTGGAGAGGATCCATTATTATAAATGATTTAATCAAAGTACTGTATTATGAATGCCATATTTAATTAGCAAAGATATCAGGTAAACTGTTATAGTATTTCATTATAATTATAAATCTACATCTAGTTATATTAAAACTAGGAAGTCAGTAATCAGTATCGTTCTGCAGCAATCTGTGATGTGTATCTGTTCTTATAAAAGATGTAATTTGAAGTAATTTATGGTTTCAAGTTCTCAGATGATATAGATTAGTAAGGAACTGCAGGAGTTTGTACTAACAAAAATTTTTGTTGATGATATGTTGAAGATTAAAATATTGGAAAAAAATTAAAACATGCTTCTTTCAAATTAAATTTAAATTTAATTTAATTAAGTTCACCAATAGTAATTATTAATGACCATGTCATGGTGACTAAGATTTAAACTAAGAAGTAGTACTAACTACAGTTCAGAAATAGTTGATACTTTGAAAAAGGTGAAACCCACAACTAAAAAAAACCCTACTACCACTAACTTTTGCAATCTCCACAACTGTTTATGTTCGTAATATTAAGTAAATAGAAAAGTGCTTACAGATTTGAGGCCTAAAAATGCTCTTGGCTAAATTCTATTCATCCTTTACAGTTTTTGTGGAACTACTGCTGGGTTCTACTTCATTGAGTAAAGGTTGGACCTTGTCACACAGTCTTCTTTGTCAAAGTGACATTACAAACTACTTGCAAATAATCGGACTGCAAAAGCCAGACTAGGACTTCATTATAGAATCTGTTCTGCTCAAAGGAGAAGCCCAGCATATTCCTGGAGAACTGACATGACTGGAGATTTTACCTTCCAGGCTCCCAGTTGTGGCACAGGTTAGTGTATGATTTCAAGAACTCAGAAATAGAGATGGTGTTACACACCACAACTCAGTCCCATGGCAAACACACGAGTACAAGAGTTTCTGGCACAGTCTGTTCAGCTAGGAAGGGCTGCTGTTCAGTAGCGTAACATATGTTCTCTTGTTTACATCAAAACAAATATACCCAAAGCTAGACTGAACCAGGGGCTCCTGGGAGAGTACTTGACTGAATCTTGAAATGTAGTGACTGGTTCCAGAATGGATATTGGAGTTCTCTGGAGTACAGCTGTCAGTTAGCTGTGTTTGCCTTGCACTCTTTACAACTTCTTGACGTAAATTAAATTTCTGAAAGGCAGAGGTTGGACTTCAAGAGAAAACTAAAGACTAGGAAACATGAAAGAAGGTGAGAAATGACTTACTGATTCTTGGTATGGTAGTTCAGCTTTATACATGTTATTAGCAAACAAGAAATGAATTGATGTATATCTTATTGGGTTCCTGTAATTCTCCTGAGATAGGGCCAGTTACAGATGAAAATATATTGATGAGTTTAAGTGCTAGAGGATTTTAGTCTAGTGTTTCACATAATTGAATCCTAATAGGATAAAAGAAAAGCACTGCTCCCTAGAGATATGGGTGGGTGCAAACTCCTGATATCTATGTATACTACACACCACTGACTGCAAGACAAGGCTCAAAGTAACTGGGTAGAAGTTCTGATAAAGCTGTCTTCTCTCTGGATATTTAAGAAGATTTTCATATATCTATGAAATGATTGTCTTACATTTCTTGTCATAATCTCCACCATCCCAAATTCAGTGAAGAAAAAGGAATGATTGAAGGAATGAAACAATTCTTTGAAATAAAGTCAAAAACCTTTGTAGATGTCACACACATATTCTCCAGATGGCAACAATTCAAATGAGCAAGAAAGATATTTATTGTGCGCCTGCTTTAGGCTGCTCCTTCTCAAGACATATCTTGAGAGATTCACACCTGAACCCCTAAAGGACGCCACATTGTCCTGAGTCATGCACGGCTCCCTATGCGTCTATGGGGAAAACTGGGAATGCAGAACCAGATTTCACTGAATACTAAGGTGGTTTATGTGTCTTGAGGGCAAACATCAAGTATTGGAACCTAATTCTCTGATGAGAGAGGAACACTGCTGATGGCTTGAGTCACAGTCTTGTCTGCTCCCTTCTAGCAGGGGCTCAGACCAAGTCAGTCTTGCAAAATCTGGCTCTTTGAAGGTATAACCTCCAGTCATGTCAGTTCTTTGCACATTCTTCCACAGGTTTCTTTAGATAATAGGCAACTCTTCCACTTGGATTATGAGTAATATCAGCATAAAAATGGCATCTTTGCAATTGTAATGAAGTTAAAGCAATGCAGACCTCTGATCATACTCATTTGGCAGTATCAGGGCAAGCATCACTTATAAACACATAAACCCAGAATATGAGGTTTGCCATGCATTTTGTGGTAGTTTGTAACACACTGCTTATCTGTATATCATAGAATCTTACCTGTGACTCAAACTTTAGAGGTATGTATATACAGAGATGAGCATTATGCTACAAATCAATACAGATACATGTGAAGCAGTATATAGATTTTTACCACAAGTTAACAGCACAGTCTTTACTTCTGCTCTTTATCTGATCTGACAGAGTGAAAAGAGTTGTTCACAAACCATTCACATATTCACAGATAGATCTCACAAGTGTACTTGAAAGAATGTGCTATAATCATTGCCATGCACTTGCACTTGTCAGCCATGAGATGAAAGTAAATCTGAAGGCTGCCAATATCTTTATGTACAACTATTTGCCCAGCCACTGTGAGATGTTGTTCTGCTGTCTTATATCCTTTTTATCTGCAGCAAAGAGAGCTAGAAACAACTATTTTCATGAAAGCAGAGCATTCAGGAAAAGCTGCCTACACATGCAGACTGACTAAAGCATGAGTTCGTTGGCCACAGTTTATTCTGAAACACAGAGAGGGGCCACTTGAGTCTTAAGTAAAAATAGCAGTATTAAAAGGCAATTTAAGTCTTAGATTTTTGCTTTAATGTTTTGCTTTCCAAATTTCATGAAATACAATCAGAAATGTCTTTTTTACTTTTTTATGTTACCTCAAGTGCGATCTCGGTTGACTGACTGAGATGGAGTTGGAAATCAACAGAAGGCAATACAAATTTATTTTTTCTGGTGTTTTCAGCATCAGTTGAACTTCAGCATTACTGTTATACTTTTCAAAGCTTCCACGCTTACAAGGCAGTTCAATAAGGGAACAACAGCAAGAAAGGTTCATAAAAAGAATGATTTTTTTAAAATATATATTTTTAAATAGTCTGTCAAACTTTGCTTTTCAGTCCTTGAAAATCCAGCCAGCATCTTTCTAGTATTCAAGTTCCATATTCTAGAAACTGAATCATATCCAAACCCCATACTTCCATAGTGAAATTCTCTGTAATAAACTGCTACCTCAAAAGTTGCTAGCAAACCTTTCCAGACTGTAACCTTTCCCAATAAAGACTGTCACAAGAAGGAAGTAAGTGTATGAGTCTTCAAAAATCTTTGCTAGAAAAGCTGGTTCTGTGGTGTAGAGCCTTAAAAAAAACCAAAAAACCTGGCATTTTTATTGTAAACAAAAAATTGTTGTTAAACTCTTTGAAAATAGTCTGGTGACACAATGCAATCTTTTTTTTCACGTGTGATCTGTAGGTAGCTCATTTGAGGGATTTAATATCATTAAGCTGCATTATAGCAAATTGCTACAATTTATTTTTTGTTTTCTGAAAAGCTGTGTATACATAAGAGTGTAAATGTATTTCTAGTCTGAACCAGACATAACTGGCAATGACCCATTCTGTAATTTCTAATGCTGCTTGGGATTTTTGTATTGAAATGTTTTTTCTGATTCATCATTTTGAGGGGCAGTGCCAATTTTTGAAACATGCAGCAACATACACATTTCAATAATGGTCTTGTAGGGATAATTTAATCAGGTTTGGAACATACTATTTACAAACAAAAAGAGAACGGTAGAAAGACTGCAGATCTTTGCTAAGCATAGGATGAAATAGATTTTAAGATTTTAATCTGAGTCAGGACAGAATGAGCATAAGTCGCCTACTGAGCATGTGCAAAATGCAGGTCTCAGCCTCAGTCCTCATTGCTGCAGCTGTCATTGTTTCTATGAGTTATAAAATATTATTGAACCAATTTAAAGAGTCTGATTCTCGTGACTGTAGGACTATAGCATAGCAAGGCCAAATATGAGCCCTCAAGTGAGGGCAATGTGGTTTTATTTTCAAACAAAATCTGTTTTACTCATTCACACTTTTGTAGTACGTATCCACAAAGACACAAGATACGCATCCCTGAGTCACATCTTCAGCACACAGACACCACATTGTACCCAAGTGGTCTGTCCTGGCTTTCTTGATGTTGCTTGGAGGATAAGCGATGGAAGCCATTGAATCCTCCTCCCTTCTCCTTGCTGCTTCTTAGCTTGGAAACCCTCAGCACTATGTGTACATTGCTTTTTGTATGATTATATGGGTCTCTCGTGGCTCCTACTCTGTCACTGTCTTTTCACCACCATCTCTAAATGCACCTAGTCTTTGCTTCAGACTGCTTGTAGGCTGCCTTGTTTTATTATGTCCCTTCTTTCAGTCTGTCCTTTGCTTCCTTGGTGCTGGGTGCCCTGAGAAGATGAACATAAATTACTTGGAATCTTGGTGACTGCTACACTTCTCCTGGAAGTTGTCCGTTCCAGTGCTTCTAAGACTAGGTATTCCCAATTGTTCTCCATTCAGGTGACATTTCTATGACAGATGATTCTTCCATCCTGGAAGGTTCTCAGGCTGCATTGCTGTGCAGTGGAGAACAATGGGCTGTAGGCAGGTCTCTGGCTCTGGAGCTCTAACTCAGTGTAGCAACAACATTTAAATTTACAAGAACAATAACGATTCAGATTAAGAGAAAGAAAAATTAAGTAGTCAGATGCCTTACCTTCCCCAGTTGCCTATCACAAGGATTTTCTCTTTGTGATTCAGCTAATAGTATCACAGTCCCAGGAGACAGCATTTAAGGACAGCAGGTAGTAGGAAGTAATCACCACTGGAGTGACCTGCTGAATTTGTCTTTGTTGCCCTATCAGGGAAGTTGTGTACAAACTCACATGACTGTATTTCTAACCATGCAGATGACACAGATTTTTGGGCTATTCTTTTGGACTGAGTCTTTGACTTGGACAAGCTTGAGTTTGAGGTCATTGTGATTTTTGATTTGTAAATATTGGTTTGGAATGTACTAAAGCACCCTGAAGTATCAAGGAAGGGCAATGCTTGTAGTGCTTGTTGCTGTTGTTCCCCAGTAGATCTTTTGCAGTTTCATCATAACCATGACATGATGTTTTGGAACCATGAAATTTGATGTTCATGGAACCAATGGAGAAATGCACAGATTATGTAAAAACAGACATTTAAATGTATTATATTTTTATCACCCTGAAATAAAGATTTAAAAGACAATGTGAATGAATTGCATCCTACAAGTACCTATTTGTCTTGGTGAGTACGAATTAAAGATGAGTGTACAGCCCAGACACCACCTGGAAGCTATAGTGTTTTTAATATTCCCATTTATAAAAAGAATGTTAACATGAAAAAGACCAGACTTTTCAAGTGTCATTCAGAGAGAGACATTTAATATTCCTCGGCCCATATCTTACCTTCAGGCATCCTTTGAGAGTGTCATTGCAGAGAGAAGAGAAGATGCTGAGGAGGAAAGAACATGTTCTCATAATATTCAAAAAAGATCAGGCACAAACTTACTAGCATAATAATCTCAGCATAGTTGCATTGTGTTCTAAATCTTAAATTGCTAATAAGTGTTAACACTTATTATGAGACTATAACAGCTTCCATAATAACAGAATAATATCCTTTTTTTATGCTACTTTACTTTTCCTCTGAGAGAAATGTATGCTTTGCCACCTGGACTTCAGATAAAGCAGCAACTTTCTTTATTTGCTTACTACTGCCATTTGTATCACTAGTGATATCAGACCAGTTCTAAGAAGGGCTTTTATTGAAGAGCATTGTGCTCCTTCTAATATCTGATTACTCTGAATTTCTGAAGCACTGAAAGAAAAGGAATGCAGCCAAGATACTACTTGTGGTCATGCTGAGCTGACATTTATCTCTTGAATGGTAGCATTGAAGCCAATGCCTCTTCTTGGCAAGTAAAAGCCTCTTTAATATGAGCCACAGTGTCAAAAATCAGACTGAGGGTCAGGTTTATTATGTTGATTAATCATCTTCATTAAGAATTAGGTTACACCTGCACACCTATTTCTGGGCAAGGACAACATCAGTTGTCTCACAGAGGGAGACAGAGGGAGAACCTTTGGGATGCAGAAGTGATTCAGACTAACCACACCTGCCAGTATCATTTGCTTGCTCTTGAGAAGGAATTTTTTGCAACCCTGAACACGAGTGGGTTTTTTCCCTCATCTTGGTCAGGACATTGCTGCTGGTCCACTGATGCTCTAGCTGAGTCACCAAGTTCCACACTCAGTTCTTTTGCAAGGAAAAGGTTTGAATGTATCTTTTCTGCCTGTCTGAGCAATGAAGTACCAACACCACCAGCACGACAAAAGGTAGAGCTCTAGATTTTCAGAGGTAGCATTGAAAATGAAAGTAAATGAAAAAGCATCTAAAAGACCAAAGGATAAAAATTTTAGTCATATTAGAGCCTCATACATCTACCAAAATCAAGTGTTGCCACATAACTTTTCCTGTCACTGAGATAATAGAATGTGTTTTGACAGCCAACTTTTGACACTAATTTGCATTGCTGTTACAGATTTCTTGGCTATTCCATTTGCCAAGGTTTTGCTTACTATGAAGCCAGTGCACTGACCTCCTGTAAGGAATTCCAGTGCTAATTATGTCCCTGTCTCCTGTGCAATATAACAATAGGGAATGGGTAAAATAAAATCAGCATTATTTTATGAGTAGGTAAATTCCTGGGCATTTGACATAAAAATGATTTGGGATAGGACACATACCATAGCTATGATACAGTAACCAAGATGTTGAACTAGCACGATTTACATTTTTACTCTGAAAAAAAATTGGTTTAACCATTTCCTTTCTTGGCCAGGAAAACTCTCTAGTGTATGAGTGGGTTACAACATGCTTAACATTTCCAGGGGAGTGCAGAAACTGGTCTGGCAAATAGCAGCCTCCGCATACAGTTTCATTTCAGAGTTTGTATTTAAACCCCAAGGAAGATTTTTGATGACTGCTCATCACACATTCATTTATCATAGTATTGTAGAATGATTTTATTTGGAAGGGACTTTAAAGATCACACAGTTCCAACACCTCTTTAGTCAGGGAGACTGACTAAACCAGGTTGCTCAGAGCCCCATTTAACCAAGCCTTGAACAATTCCAGGGATGGGTCAACCTGAACATTCATATTCTTAGTGAAGCTGGGGTTTCGTTAAGAGACCAGGCACTCTATAGGTTGTGTACCTTAGTCTGGCTGTTTTTCTTTTCAGTTTAAAAAGTGAATGTCTGCAGTGCTAGTGCTGCTGTGTATGGGCATAACTCCCACTTACTTAGGGTAAAGGATGAGGATCTGTCCTGTTGTATTTTAAATTGTTCATATTCTGTGCCTCCAAGGCAAGGATTCCATGTGGAACTGAAAGACTGATTCTTTGTTAAAGGTTGCAGCATTGATTTGTTTAAAAAGGCTTTGACATTGAACTGTGTAGCTTCTGAAGAGTACAATTTGGTTGGGCAGATATACTGACACAAAACTGAATAAAGCACATAAGTGTATTTCATAGACCCGCTGAAGCAAGATTTCTGTGACGGTGATTCGCTTTAGCCTGGACTTACAGAAAATACAGCTATCTGATAGATAACTGCATAACTACATTTATAAATAAATTGATCTTGAGGCTCTGACAGATGAATTAGGGAAAAAAATGTTAGTGAGAAAGAGCCTAATAAAAAATGAATGTTATTAGTAACAGTCTCCGGCTCTCTTTGATCTGCTGCCAGAAGGAAGGCTTCTTGGTCTGGGTCCTCTGTGTGTGAGAGGCTCCCCTTCCCTGTTGCAGTGGTACCAATCCACATGGTGATGAGCCCAGGGTGGCCTCACTGCTTGCATTCACTTCCATGGCATGGGTAGCACATATTACTCTCCTTATACAGCTCTTTTCTGGGACTGCTTGTTATGGGAAGAAGCACTGATATGCTGCTTCCATATAGGGGTGAATTTATACCATACACAGATGCTCAGCCTTAATGTTGGCTCCCAACTTCTCCATCACATGACACAGGAAGAAACGAGATCAGGAGGCAAATTTTCTCTATAAGAAAAAGGAGAAGATACTGAGTTGATCCCCAAAGGTGCTGGATTATCCTCTTGTCCTTGAGGCCCCTTATTATGTGTATCCCGTTTTCCTCCCTGTATAAAGTGATGTTCGTGATCTGGGCCATTACTTCTCTTGCCAGCAGTAGGAGGGACTGCACATTAGAAATTGAGTCATTCTCATATAGTCCACACAAAGGAGACAAAAAAAATTGTGTCAGGATGAGAAATTTACACTTTCCTGCACTAGCTCAGATCGGTTTCCACTACTCTCGAGTAGCAGTAGTCATTTCAGAGGAAGCAATGGTTACTATCCTGCAGGAAAACAGTTTAAGTGGACCAGAGGCATACAGAAAGACCTGTGCTGATTTTGTTCGTTTTGTGTCCAAAAGGGCAAGAGTCTTGCTGATGGCTGTGCCTTGCTCTGCAACTTGTACCAGAACTTCTGTATGCACAGTGTAAACTGGATCCTTTCCTCTAGGATTAACCCCAAATCTCTTTTCACAGTCATTCATTCCCTGTGCCCTTCCCAGTCTTATCAAACAAAAATTAGGTTTTGTATAGTGTGAGACTGTTAAATCAAATAAGAGCAGAATATTCACAACTTCTAAAGAGTATGCTGGAATATTTTTTCATGGAGGGATAGAAAACAGATTTTGCAATTCCTTGCATAAAATATAGAAATGCTATTTGTAACAGATGTCTAGTAAATTAAAATATGATTATTTAATGATAATTTTAATAATCGCTGGTCTTAGTTTTAGGTCTGTTGTCAAAATTCATGATTATTTGTATCTTGTCCCTTATTTTTGAACAAATGTCCTTGTAAATGCACAAAAATTACCACCTTTCTCAACACCATTCCTTCCTCAGTCAAAACCTCTGGCTAGCACTGTGGCCCAATATCCTATCCTGAAGCAGCCTTTTGCTTTCCTTGTGTAGAAAAAGTTATGAAAACTTTAAGGCTGTTGCATTGTGAAGGCTACACATGGTTTGTATGCTCCATTCCAAGACTGCAAATTCCTTTCATTTTTCATTGCTGTTCAGATAATGAAGGAGATACTGTTCTTGTTTCTGTATGAAAAACTATTAACACGTCTCCACAGAGTACAGAAAGCTGCAATTCAGGTCTTCTGCTGATAAATATTACCTCGCTTCTGTTCCATGCACACTTACAAAGGGGGTTACGCTTGTCTCGAGAATAATTTCTAAATCTGTAGATGCCAAAGAAACTGAAGACCTAAACTGTTTCCCCTCATTCTGACAAAATAAATGGGAATTAAATGTTTGAGTGGTAATTTGCAGCAGTGCTAGCCAAGGATATTTGTTGTGCTTGAGAAAGCATGAAGTTCCCCACGTAGCTCTTTCCAGAATACAGAAAATTTTACATCTAGGGTCTAGTCCCCTCTTCATACTTTTTGTTCTCTAACTGTATCAAGGATGTAAGATATACAGGTCTTACATGACATGTACAGACAGAAGGAAGGCTGATAAAACACTGTATAAAGTATGAATTGACAAGGAAGTTGGCAGATACCAATTTGACTTTTGTTTTTAAAGTTTAGTCTCCTTGGGTGTACCTGTTCATGATACTGGTATGACACACTGTTGGAATTAACCTCTTTTTAGAATTTGTAAAAAAGTATGCATGACTTGATCTGTAGGGAAAGAGAGAATGGCATATTCTTTGGTGGGAAACATCTGCCACTGTAGTGGAGAAGGCATTCTCCTGTCAGCAGTCATAACTTCAAAGAACTATTGTGTACTTGAATCCTGTGTATTTTCTGCAAGAGTGCAATTTTTATAATAATTGCACAAGAGCTGCCTAATGTATCTTTATGCATCACAAAGCAAATTTTTATCTCTGGAAGTCCCTAAATAGTGTTATAATGATGTAAATTTCAGTGATTTAATTCCTCAAATGTGTTTAGTGACCAGAATCTCTAGGCAGACCACTGTATATAACCAAGATGTATATCTCTGACTCTTTCCCAGGCCTTTTTTTTTTGAAGGTGCAGTTGCTGTTAGGTTTACTTCAAGTATGAAAATAACCCTCTGCTTCTATTTTCAATGGAATATTAAAAAATCACATGGTTTCAATAAAAAATAAGCCTGAAGGCAGAAATGATAGTCCGTACATATGAATTTAGAAAGCTCAGGAAAATCACTTTGATTAGCAGTACACTAGCAGATATAGTGTGTTCGATGCTATTATCTGATGAAACGTTATCAATAGAGAATTGTATTAATTTTTACACTACCTTATTCCCATTTTAGTGCTTTTTTTTTTCAATCTTAAAGCTGGTTAGGGAAGTTTTTCCATTATATTTTGCTAACTTATCTTCAAGTAAGGTGCAATGTCCTATTCAAGTCATAGAGAGTAAAGTGAAAAAAAGTACTTAATTTGTATTCAGAAAACAAAAAGAAACAGCTTATCTTCTGTGCTAGCATTAAAAATTATGACTGCTCTTTTTGGTATTACAGTGTCACAATCCACAGACTTTTTCACTCTGTCTCTTCAGAAAAAAAAATTATTTCCATGTCTGACAGCTAACTTTGGTGAACTGCCAATACATGAGCTTCGCTTCTGAAACAGAATTTCAAGAGCTAGCCCAATATTCATATAGACTCAGAACCCGCATACCTAGAGACAGCTTTAGCCCATGATTTTAGCAAATTGTGGAGTTTAAAATTCTTTTGGATTTAGAACATGTGTTGGGCTTTGTTGGAACTTCAGGTTGTGCAGACTATGGAAGGAGATTGGAGCAGGAGAGCAAATTTATGTCAGTAATAGTGGTAGTAATAACTCTGTATGAAGGTTTTGGTGAATTTTATAAGACTTGTAATTAAGCAGGGCAGTGAACTTATTCCCAAGCCCTCATTGTTAAATTTGATTTGAGCAAGGCATGGTTGCTTGTGTGGACAGTGCTGTGTGCCCAAGCTCAGAATTGCAATTACCAGGGAGGATATTTGAGCTAGAAATCCATGATGAGTACAGAGATTTGTCTTTTTGTCAGCTGTGCTCTCTGCAGGAGGCTGCCCTTCTCTTTGCAGCAGCCTTCTTTTTCTCTGTCTGCTTCGAACTTCTTTCCATTCAAATCAATACCAAATGTTGACTTTGTTTGAACAGTTGGCCTATTTGAACTATTGGCCCAAAATCAGAAAAAATATTGCTTACAAGTTCAAAATTGATAGTAATTTAACAATTGTTACATTTAACTTACATTTATGGGCCAGATGTTTATTCCTATTTGATCAGCAGTATATAATATTATTAATGACTTAGTCCTGGAATTAAGCCTTGGAGCCACACTCAAAAATTGAGCTTCAAAATATTTTTTGTTTAAAAATCAGTTTAATTGAGTACATTGATTCACATGAAAATAAAACAACAGTTTTTCCCAGAAAATTTTTTCAGATATTTTAGGTCTCACAGTCTGTATTTCACTCAAATTGTCATTTGTTATAAATGCTGCAATACAATGCCTTAAGTCCCACAATGAAAAACTTGACATTAAAAATGAAGCTGCCAAACAATCTTTCCCAAAACTGTTACTTCTATAACTAAAATCTCATATGAGATATTTATTTAGCTACAGACATCTGCTTGAACCACTGGCCTCTATCCTGGCACAAAAATTCCCTGAGAAACCCCATTGTACCCAGTGCTGACAGTATCACTTTTTTTTATAATGTTTAAGTCCTGTGCAAACAGAGAGATACAGACTTGCCGCCTGAAATGTCACAGTCCTGGTCTTCCAAAAAATTGAGTACTACAAAATAAGCTTTTTTTCCAAGGAACTGTCACTGCTTCTGTTGGAAAAGAGACTCCATGTTAAACAAAGATGGAGCACTGCTGAGTTTTTCTAAGAAGGATCTATGCATTGCTGAGTCTCCAGCACTCAGACCAGCTCCAAAACAATATCATCACTTCATTGTCTTTCCTTTGAAAATAAAAGCTGAAATGCAAATGCAGTGTAATGAGAGTTAAAATTACAGCGCTAAATATAGGTCATGGGTTTTCAACACATCCAAACAGAAGTTTTATAAAATAATTTCAAGGTCCCTTAATAGGCAAAGGGGGGATTGGGCTCTTTTGTATATCTGCTGGTAACTCCTTAACTATCTCACCAGAGCAGAGCAATTTGACAGTTTTCCAATCAATACCTATAGAGAGAAATTAAAATAAGGTGCACCTGGCAGAAACAAGAAACAGACCCTTGAAATAACTTTAAGCCACTACTTTTAGTGTAGAGAAAAGACTGTTACTGCTTTGTTCCAGAAGAGATTAAAAAGTTATAATCTTCCAAGTAGAATCTTTATTTTCATATCAGCTTTGCATTATGTTTTTATCAGCAGCATTTGGTCACACAGAAACAAACATTTTCTAGTCTTTCAGATAGGAGATATATCAAGACTTGTTTGATATATATGGTACTTGTACCCTAAATGAGAACCTAAGTTCATAAAATGAAAAATGCAATATAAAATCAGTTAATTTTTTTAATGAACTAAAACAGCTAATTTTGTTATGGTACATGGCTAATACTTTCCTTGCAAGTGAGGGACTGAAATGTGATTGCCTAGGGTCAGAGTTCAGAGCTTTGGCACTGTCCTAATGTACTTGGTTCTTTCCCCAGGAGCTCTTTTGTACAGGTGGGACCCCTGATTGCAGCGCCTTTCTATACCAAGACAAATCACAGAGGATTTATTTCATGTGCATATTTCAGTGTCTTTAGTTAAATGTCCTGCAGAATAGTATTTAAGTTCTTCCACCCTGGTGCACAGACAACTGACCACTGTTAAGTCACTGTTGATCCCTTTGTGGGCAAAGAATTTAAGAAGGAAGGTGTCCCATCTAGTAAAGGAGAGAGCAGCCCACAACATACACATCCATTGACATCAGGTAAGAGACATCAGGTTTTGTCAGAAGCTACAGCACCTTCTGCCAAACTGTTCAGGGTGTAGATGACCTTCTGCTCATCTGCTGCTTAGCCTCCAGAAGGTCTGTGGATGCATAGATCAAAAGGGATAGCACTCATAATGTGGACTAGATGTCACTCAGTTCAGAAAGCTAACACAGGATACAGCACCTGTGTGCTACCCCTGCACCTCCTGAAACACAAGCACTGTAAACCAGCAAAATGCTGTGTATTCCTCTTGAACACAGGAATATTGGCAGTGCCAGGATATAAGTCTGTGTTGCATCCTTTTGGCTGAATCATCAGATAGAAGTGTTGGTTCAGTATCTGTTATCAGACTAAGGTGTGGGTTCAGTATCTGTTAGCAGAAGTCCTGGTAGTGGCTGGGATCTCATTTCAAGAGCTCCAAGCATCTGTCTTCCTATCATCATCTTGCATGAATTATGTATCTGAATTTCCCTGTGGAAGTCAGTGTGTTGACTTTACCCCAGTCCTTTCTGATTAAGTAGAAGCAGCTCTTGGCAAGGATTCTACTTTATGTTTGAAGTCCTCTCCTGACTTCTACAGTTAGTTGGCCAGAATAGAATAAGTGTTCTGTCTTTTATGCTGCCTTTCATGTCAAAGGTAATGTTCATAGTTCGGTTCATGCACAGATTTTTTTTTTCCACATATGTTCTACTTTTCCTGGCAGAACTCATGAAAGTAAAGCCAGGTTTGTGCTGCTAATGATCAAAGACCAAGTTAATGATCTAGTTACAGATATCAAAACTTTTGAGTCAAAATCTAAATGTCACTTAGAAGAGGGATACCAAGAGCAGGATTCAAGATCTGCCTGTTAGCTTAGGTGCCATTTGAGTGTTGTACCAAAAGCTGGACATGGGTCAGATCACACAAGGAAATGGTATAAAACTATATTATGGAAGTCAGGAAATTAGTTGATTACTTGGTTTTGTCCCATTATTCTAATTCAAATATCAAGTAAGCAAACCAGTCTAGTAGAATTATTCAGTAGAAATGAATGGCTGGGCAAGAGTTAATGTAAAAATTCAAGGAGCAATTGTTGTTGCATCATAGCAGCAGTATGATTTTTCACATCTTCTCCCATTACTATCAGTATGATTACAGGAGATCGATGAAGAAATGATTGTTATAATTAAAACACTTCAAACCAGCAAAATCCATACATTTGATTATTGTCATTGACCACTCCCCATATTTTGATGACACTAAAGTAAAAGTGGAGTTTCATGCATTTGATACTGCCCAGGAACCACAAAAAGTGGAGGTTTGTTATTTTATACCAGTTGCAATAAATTAAACAATACATAAAAGTATTCAGCAGCATGTACCCAATCCCCTGTTCAGCAGCTGCTCTGTATGGCAATGTGCAATTGCACGTTGGTGGTGGGATGCAGTGGGTGTCCAGAAGCAGCTTGCTGGGGGGAGCATTTCTGAAGTTGTGCCTAAACAAGGCTGACCCAGATGGCCCCACGGGCTGAGTCATTCTTGTGCAGCAGCTGTTTGAACTGTACAATGTGAATGCATCTAATCCCTCTTATAGCGGTTCTTTCAGAAGTCACTTTCCAAAGTAGCTTTTGTGGAGTTGTTAACTTGTTTGTTTGTTTTAGAGTGGTTTGTTTGGTTTGGGTTTAGTATTTTTGTTTGGTTGGGGGTTTTTTTGCTGTTGGTATTTTTGCTGTTTCTTTTGAAGTGTTTTCAAAGGGATTGTGGGATTCATGATTGATTGCAACTGAACCTGGATTACCAACTCTTTTCACTAAGAGAGAAAGTAAAGTTGAATGATTTTGTCACAGTGTGATCCCTGCAGCAGAAATACATAACCATAGCTCCAGGAGCCTATCCTAATTCCATAACAAAGGGCTGGGGATTTTGCAGACATAATACAGCCAGCTAGATAGGATGCAAAGCTTTGAGATAAATTCCATATGAGTATTTTACTGAAACAATATGGGAAGCAGTTAGCATAATATTTACTGAAAGTAAACTAAATTAATATTACACCAGATTTCCCATTCTATGCTGTGGAACTCTGTGCTATCATTATAGCATTATGACTATATTTAAAGAAGATGGAAATAATACCTTCTGGAAAAAAATGCAAGGGTAAAAGGAAGTAAAGGATAGTGGGGAAAATGCTAAGTGTAGGGAAGGTCTACTATGACTATAAGGTCTGGAAGAAGTTCTTTTAGAACATATAGGCACAGTAAAGCAAGTTCTGCTATTTGTGTCTTTGCTGTGAAGTATTAAACTGGACTATTAGTTTCACAGTGATGTCTTCCTCAATTGAAGAATTTCTTTTTCTTTTCTTTGTAGATATGTGAAACACCTGCTCAAATGAGATCATTGAATGAAGCTACAAAATTCGTATTTTCTTGCACATACTAATAAAAAAAGAATTTATAAGAATCCCCAATAATTAAAATATGAAGAATATTTTTATCTTAATAAAGAAAAGGTATACAGATGCTGTTGCAGTCCGCAAATAAAATACATGGCTTTTGCATTGCATTTTTCTTGCGTATGTGCAATGTGTGAGCTATGTGATGTGTAAAACCAAATTATACTCTAAGAAACCAGAGCTGGGCCTCTCACTTCCTTAGTGAAGCACTAAGTACTGTGCAGAAGATCTAAAATGAAGACATAACTAAAAACATTGTTTTAAGCAAAAGTATTCTTTAGGTACTTTTTTATTTGGTGATGTCTGAAAAACATACTTCATAGAAAGGTCAAATGCTTCATCAGGATGAATATTTGGCAAGCTTTAGGCAAAAGCTCCAAGTTACTAACAAGCAAATAAAAGCCTGAGATCTTTCCATCACCAGAAGGCCAAATGAACACTAGAGGGGCAAAAGACCTCAAGACATGATCTCTACAGATCTCATAATAGCCAGGTTGTGTTAAATTACCTACATCTTGAGATTTCATACGTCTATGCAGAAACTTATACGCATACCCATGGAAACACACACATTTGGATTTAATGAGATAGTCAGGATGACAAACAAGGTCAGCTGTAGCTGCTGTTGAAAAGACTGTTCTGACCTCTTTCCAGAGCCATCAGAAATCTCTTCTGAATCTCAGTACTCATCCAAATATGCTTCCCTTTTCTCCTCTATCTGCTATATAAAGTACTTTCCATATGAAGGCACTTTGTCTGGCAATGTAATTTATGGAAGAGACTGTCTATTATTTTTCCACATGAAGCTTTAGATCATGGATGGATATTTGAAGTTTTAAACATCACAGAGAGTCTAAAGTTTCAGGTATTTTAATTTTTTTCCAGTGAAATAAATACTAAATTTGGCAACCTGGGGTGTAACAGAAAAAATCTTGCTGAGAATTACAGACTACTTCCAGGGGTTTATTTTGAAAAGCCTTACAAATAGGCTGCTACGTTGGAGGCATTTATTTTCTTGTTAAACTTTATAATTTGTGATCCAGTTTACCCTTTGTCTCTACAGCTGGATTTCGTAGGAGGATTTGGGGAAACCCTAAGCCCAGCTGTTACATAAGCATCCAAGTTCCAGCTCTAGATGCTAAACTAAGAGCAGCCCCCTGGCACCTGCATGAGTCTGGAATGTGCTCAGAAAGGAAAATTGACTCTATGTTTTCAGCTGACTCGAAACTTGGAGGCTTGTCCTTAGTGACTTCAGATGTCATTCTGAGGTTGGTTCTGAATTCTTTGGGTATTGGAGCCAGAAATTAATTTCATCTTCCCCAGAAAAATAAAACCCTGCTAAAGACAGGCTTCGGCCAGTATATATCAAGACTTTACTGAAAGCAAACCTTGGCGTAAAGAAGCACTTGGAGTTAGTTTTGGCATCCTTAAGAAATGCATTGTAAGTGATCATAAATGGACTTCAGCTGACTTGCTTAAGAATTGCAGTGGACCCAGAGGCTTCCAGTCTTAACAGTGGAGCAGGAGGGAGCCAGACCACATGATGCTTTACCCCCAGCCTATCTTACTGGCCCTGGTTAACAAGATGTTTTTGAGAGGTCCTGCTTCCCGCTGGTGCCCTGTCCAGCACAGAATTAGGCTACACATTATTTGTCTGACTAGAATGTCATATACAAAATAACACATGAAAAGAGAACAAAGTCAGATAAATGAACTTTAAAATAGTAACAGTAATATCAAATGGGACAGTGATATTGCCAAGAGGCCAATTAAAAAAAAAAATCGGTGTACTATTTAATGGGCTCTGAGGAGCCAACATAAGTGACAAGAAATCATTCCCTTGTTATGCCATTTTCCTTTTCAAGATGTGTAGGTTACCTTCCCCATGCTGTCTCAGAGCTTCACTTAACATGTGTAATGGAAGAAGAAAAAGCCAGGGCTCACAGAAGGGCAGTTCTGCTGAAGGCAGGGAGAACCTTGACACTTTGAAGGATCTGGCTCTGATCTTACCCCGCACATGATGGACAGCAAAAGCAAAAGGACAGCCTGTAATGTGTGAGAGTCAGCCTAAACTCTTGCTGTTGTCCTCAGAATGCAGGATAGGAAGAGACCTTCAATAAATGCAGCTTAATAAAAGCAGAGATTCACTAACTTCTCAAGAACTTATTCATGGTAATTCATTTCGGCAGAAAGATGCAAAGACTTACAGATCCAGAGATTCTACTCTGCTCTTCCTGGCTGGGAAGGTTGTGGTAAAGGAGCTTGTTTCTCCTTTGTACTAGCTTTCTCATGCTTCACCTTTCCTTTTTTTTTTCTTTTTTTTTCTTTTTTTTTCTTTTTTTTTAATATTAAATCTGCTACTGATCTGCCAGAAAATGAAGCTTTTTTCCATGGACCTGAATACTTGGGTTCCAATGAAACCTCTGTAGTAAGTGGTTGATCATTCATAACCACGTGTATTTAGGATCTGTGGAAGGTATTGCAGAGACTCTGAACCCCACAAGTGGTTATGAAAATTCCTCTGCTTATTAATATTTATAAGCAGAGGAAGATGTCACCAGAACTCCTGTTTGCATGGCTGGCAGCCAATGTCCCTGAAAGGTCATCATTAATATTTGTGGTGAGTAATGACCGACCTTTCAGCCCACAAGGCATTCACATGTTTCAGTCACCATCTTTTTAGCTGTCTCCTGGTCTTGTTTTCCTATGAATAAATTGTGTCTCATCTGGATTCAGCTGTTCCTCTGGGACACTTGGACGAGCCCTGGGCTCCAGACTGCAAGTCTGGACAAAGAACAAAGGCTTTTTATAAAATTTTCTTAGAGAATATGAGTGAGTTACACCAGTAATGACTTGTCTCACCGTTCAGGTGATTCCGATTTCCTCATCTGTATTCCTCGCTAAACCCCTCTAATTTACAGATAAAAAGAGGAACCACAAAGAAAACAGTAACCTTCTCTCTGCAGGTCTTGGCAAAGACCCATTTTACCCTTATTTTCAACCTAAGCACTGTGAACTTCAGCTGGCTAGTTATCACTGAAAGTACATCTCTTCGTGTATGTTAGTCTGGAAGCCTTCCACAGAATTTTTAGTTATTATTAACTACCTCTTGGGTAAATGTCAGTTCACAGTTCTTTACTATATGTAAATTGCTCTGTTGAACTTCGGAAATGAATGTATAATGCCTTAGGGAGAAATGTGTAGATTTTGCCTGAATTGAAACTGGAAATTTAGATGGTTACATTCAATTTAACATTTTATAGTAATGGTACCATAATTCCTGACAGGGACAACACAATATCCAAGCACTAGAGCCATGATATTCAAATAATCTGTAATATCTGTAATGCAGATAATCTTATTTTTACTGATTTACAAATTTTTCCTTATATCCCCATCAATCACTTTATTATTGTATCTCTATTCTTCTTTAGATTAGATGTAAAAATAGTATAAAATGTAGTGACAGCTTTGGGTCACTTTTCTACTCATTGTAGGGTAGATGTGATACAGAAGTATCAGTGTTGCAGCAGATATAATAATTTAAGAGCATAGGTAAAACAAGTTGTATCAGCAGAGGTAAAAATTCTTTGGGTAAATCAACTGGTGTATCTTTAAAAGTTAATCTTAGGCACACAGAGCCTTCTCCAGAGATTGTCGCAAGAGGGTTTGAATGCCCCAAAATTTGTCTCCTTCTGTTTCAGAATTTACAATACCTTCATAATACCTTAGATACAACCCTTAGAGATCAACAAAGATAAACCATGACCTCAAATCAAAATCCAGATTTTTTTTTCATTATTAGTAAAACTGCTATAAAATTAGAACTAGACTCAAGAAAAATGCATTATTTCCACACAGGCTCATATTTCTTGAGATACAATTGAAACCTACATCCAGCTGTAGCATGGGCTATTCTGCCAAGCAGGAACAAAATACTTTAAATGTATGTCATGTGCATTTGATTTAAAACAACCTATTCACAGGATTTTTCACACTTTATATGACTTATATAAAAACATTGAAATAATAAGAACTTATAATATTTTTCTTGATTTCTTGCCCACCCCATAAAATATTCGCTTGCTTCAAATAATTTATAGGAATGTATGCTTAGAATAAAAAAAAAAAGGACCAGTGGGAGTTTGCCTGGGGAAGGATTGAGTGGAAAACTGAGAGGATTTGGCTGAAAATAAATACTAAATAAGTATTTTTCTTTGCATTATATTTTCATGAAGAGAAAAATTTTTAACAAAAAATTTAATATACGAAATCAAGAAAGTATTGACTAAAACAAGTATTGATCCAAGAGGGAAGAATGTCATGTATGAGGGTACATTTATCCAATTATTTGAAGATTCTTCCAAAGTGATACAGAAAGAATTTGGTAATTGGAAAAATTACTTTACATTCACCTCTTATCCCGCATTTTTTCTTGCTTCTCCCTAACTCTTTATGTGTGCTTCCTAAGTCCATCCAGGACTGTCCTGTCATTATATTCTTGCTCCACTGAGCTCAAGTATATGTTAGAGTATTTTTAAAGACATTGACAGGCATGTTTGGTAGGTAAGGTCAAGGCTGTATGTACATACAGTTAGGATGCTGTTCCAGCTGAAGTTATAAGGCAACAATGGATATGGCTTTTTACTTAACTCAAAAGTTTTGACTGAAACTGTGTAGTATGTTTCAATTTCTTTAGCAATGTATATTTAGCTCTACCCTCACATTCAATTCATCTTTTGAATTATACTAATATTATTAATCTTACCCACAAATGTTATTTTGCAGGTGATAAGGAATGTGAAAGCTGCATTCCCTCTTAAAATATTATCTATAGAGAAAATAATTCTAAATTTCTGCTTTAATTTTGAAGGCTATGCAAAAGATTTTAGTCTGACACAAATGTATGCAATTGTTTTGAAGCCTTTGTTTTACAGCAGGATAGTATTCATCCCAAGCTTTTGGCTCTTTCAAGGTGCACTGTCTCCAAGATTAGATAATTGCATGTTTTCTTATATTGTACAATCGCTGCTGCAACATCCTCCAAAAATTGCAAGCACTTTTAAAAAGACAGTTCACAGCTGCGCCTAAAAGGCTAAAATTATACTGTGCTATTGTGTGACATGCTGAACCAGAGATTCATAATGATGTAGCAAAATGGCAAGGAAGTGTTCTGCTTTGAGGAGTGTTCAGTAGTGAACTAGGCATTCCTGCAGTGTGGTTGTTTTCATCTGTTGAATGGTGGACCAGTGGCCTAAGCTGCTTCATTTAGTCCCACTCTTCCAGCACTCA
Organism: Acrocephalus scirpaceus scirpaceus; assembly: GCA_910950805.1. Classification (NCBI taxonomy): domain Eukaryota; kingdom Metazoa; phylum Chordata; class Aves; order Passeriformes; family Sylviidae; genus Acrocephalus; species Acrocephalus scirpaceus. The sequence goes on from OU383773.1 coordinate 129,672,964, forward strand.
GAATAGCAGGAATGCTCTGCTATAGATTTTATTCCTCTGCTTTGTTACACAGCTTTCCAGTGTTTTTTTCTGCTTCTTTGTTCCACAGATTGGAAATATTTGACTTTAACATGATAACATTTCCTGACACTTAGCAAGTTTTTTTTTAAATATTGCTGGTTTTATCTTGTTATCCATTACTGAAAGCAGAGCTAGTAAAATCCTGGGTGTTGCTTCAGAATTGTAAGGTTTGCATTTAACGTCAGTATTTCAAATTTGATTGTAAAAAAAGCCTTCACCATCAAGTATGAACACTGTGATCTGACTGTTGTATCCTGGCTGTGTCCAAAGCAGAGGGCAAGTAGATTGAAGGAGGGGCTTCTGCCCCTCTGCTCACGCTGATGATGAGACTGCACCTGGAGTGCTGCATCCAGCTCCAGAACCCCCAGCATTAGAAGGGTGTGGAGCTGTTGGAATGAGTCCAGAGGAGGCTGTGAAGATGATCAGACAGCTGGAGCTATCTCCTATGAAGACAAACTGAAAGGGCTGGAGGTCTTCAGCCTGAAGGCAAGAAGAGAGACCTTATTGTGACCTTTCAGTAGCTAACAGGGTCTTACAAAAAACAGGGACAAAGATTTTTACCAGGGTCTGTAGTCACAGGAAAAGATCAATGGTTTTAAACTGGAAGAAGGTAGATTTTGACTGTATATTAGGAAGAAATTTTTACTGTGAGGGAGATGAAGCCCTGGAACAAGTTGCCCAGACGTTTTGGATGCTCCATGTTCAAGACCAGGCTGGATGGGGCCCTGAGCAACTTGGGCTAGTGGAAGGTGTCCCTGCCATGGCAGAGAGGTTTTGAACTAGATGGGAGTTAAAGGTCCCTTCCAGCCCAAACCACTCTGTGATACTTTGTGGATGCTGAGAGCCTGACATAAATCTCATGTGAGCAATCATTTTTTTCTAACAGTGAGATTATTTCAAGAGTGTATCCTTTGAATAGTGATAGAAGGCAATGAACTCATTTTCCAGAGTCACAGTGTGGCCCACTCTCTGTACTGCATTATGGCTGAAGTAAAAGTGTAATTGCATGTGTTGTTTCTTCTTTCACTGCAAACGCATAAAAGTTGATTTTCTTTTAATTTCAATTCCACAAAAGCTTAAATTGATCTATGTGGGGGCAGATGTGTTGTTATTAGTTGCTATCTCCTCCATCTCTAAACCCCTTCCTTTAACCACTGCACCAGAGCCAGTGGTGCAGAGGCATAAAACCTTGTCCCTCAGGCACTATTTCTGGGTAAAACAGAATGATATTGCCAAAGTCAGAATAATGCAACAAGATACAGACGGCCCTCTAGATGCCAAAATCCTGAATTGCTTGGAATGCAACCCTTCACATAATGCTGTTAACATTTTGGGTTAATCTCTTTCTTTTTTTGCTAGTCTCTTCCTGGAAATTTCTTTGCTTTTACTTGAACCTTATAATACCCCTTGTCCAACAGCCAAAAGGGTCATTAGCAATGGCTTCCTGAGCTCTAAAGAAGTAGGAGTTTTTTGGCTACTGGGGTTATTTTGGCAACTAATAAGCAGTAGGCATCACCCTCAATTTACAGTCAATAGAGGATGCAGAAGTACTAAACCCACCCATTTCTACATGTAATACAAATGAGAGTTGTGTCAGTGCTCGGCCAGATGCCTCAGCACTCCCCTCCTAAGTTATGCCCTGGCAGGTGGAAGGAACCAGCTCCTCTAACTCCTTTTATGCTTTACTATCTTTTGTTTCATAAAATATTCAGCCTTTCCTGAAAATCTTCTGGATAATTTCGCTCATATATTTTTAAAGTCCTAGAAAAATAATTCTTATTCAAAACATATTTCTTGGCGCATTTTTGTTGTTATTGTTGTTCTTTCAAAGTATACTTGTCTCTGTCATATTACCCAGTCTAAGAACCACTGTCTTCAGTTTCCTTGCTGGTGTGTATGATCACATCAGCTGCTCAGATATGTAATGTGGTGGCTTAGAAAACTTTGTAATTACCTTAAAAATAGACACAGACAAGTTTGTAGCTACTTTCTTCCTGCTTTTGTCAGGTTTGTTGGAAAGGATTTGGTTAAAGAGAAACCTAAGGTAAAAGAACCCCTTTTTGTTGACCGGTTTTAAATAAAAAAATTAAGTACCAAGCGTTGCAGCTCCCACGTAATCCAAATGAATCAATAAAGCAGAATTATTTGTTCACTTGCTCTGTGTAATTCTGAAATTGCCTATTTGCCATGGCTGATAGTTTAAATTTGTTAACACAGCACACACTCAAGAGGCAGCTCACAATCTCCACCAGGCAAGCTAATGGAAACCGTGATCTGTTACAATAACAACTGAGAGGTCACCACACAACTTAGCATTTGGGTCTCCAAGACTCCCAAAATGAATGAGATAAGCAGCAAGTGTCCTAGATACCTGCAATTTTGATGTTGCCATGTCTTTATGTGCCTGACACCAGAAATAGTGAATTTGGAATTTTTATTTCTGAAGGGATTCCCATATGAAAAGGAAAGCTAGACAAAACATTGAGGTACTGAACAAGGGTAAGCCACAAGGAGTACAGGAGTAGAAGACGGTAGATACATCCTCTGCCTTGCCTGATCTCCCTGGCCACTTGATTAGAGGTTGTAAGGAGACCTATCTCTCTGTCTGGACTGATAGTCACCAGTTTTCTGGCATATAACAGAGAAATAACAGAAATAACAGAGCAGCAATCATCATTTCTATTGGAAATACCAGGAGATCCTGGTGCCACTTAAACCATTTCAGGACTATTGCAGGGTAATGGCTAGAGAATGTGGTGGGGAAATAGGAGGGACTGGGTCTACTTCCATCTCAGGCATCTCCTGGCATTTCCTGTGCCTGATGGGGTTATAACTACAATTCTAGTCTACACAAGACCTGGGGCTGTAAAAGTGTGATCTATGGCTCACTCCTGGCCCAAAGCAGTAGCCCAAATTAGGAACCATGTGTAAAATGTCCCACTGGGAGTGAGGGGATAATTTTAATACTTTCCTCAAAACTATCTGCATGTTTGGCTACACACACAGACCTGCAACCTCCTCCCTGGATCCAAATACCTTAAAGACTCAGCAGCAGGATCTGCTGGCTTGCCTGTGCTGGTGTTTGCCCAGCATTTCCCAGTCCAGTGTTAATGCAGGCAGGTGCCTTCTGTGCTGAGTAGCAAGGCACTCCCCAGGAGGGTCTGCAAGCCTTATCTAGGTAAGAAAACATAGAGACCCTGTGGTTTGAGGTGTGTACCCAGCTAGTCACCCTGAGAAAGCTGCATGGGGTGGAAAGGAAGCTCTCAAAGGAACTTGCAGCGTAGCTGAGAGGTTGCAAGAGAAGTCTCAAAGTTTCTGAGTATAATAAACACACTGAGAAAGAGATTTTTGCATCACACATCTGTACTTAGCCAAAACTCCTCAAATTCCTATTTTGAAAACTATTTTTAAAACCATTTCTTTATCCAAAGGTATGTCCACAGTATTGTGAAAGATGACACTGCAGATTTATGAGAATTGTTGCTCTACTGCCTTCTTTTAAATCTTCCTCTTACACACTTCTTTCTGACTAAATTTGACTTCCTTTGTTGGCCTTGTGCAAATGGCTGTGCAGGGAGGGTTATCCCACCCTCTGGATAACCCTCAATGGTCATTGTAATTGAAGTCCTGTTCAGCACAGTAGACATCTAGACAGACACAAAAGAGATGTCATTGCTGAGTAGGATGCTGTGTTCATCCTCACATAAGTTTCAGGTATAATCCTAAGGTGTCAGTAGTATTACTATTATAGCTGAAGCAGGAGGAATACCTTAGCACATAATGAGCTACATAAATGCTACATTTGTATTTGCAAGAAAGAACAATATTCTAGTTTAAATAACAGTCAGAGATGTTGTATGTAACTGCTATAAGCCACAGGGGCTGAAGAATTAATACAGTCATCAAAAAGTACTGGGATTAATTGATTAATTTAGATTAATTGATTCATTGATTAATTTAGAATGATTCTGGGAAAATTCAGACAGTAATAGAACTACCTCCTATTAGAGACAAATCCTCTGAGCCCTCTTTGCCATCTCTTTGTGTTTTATGTAATCTCAGTGACACAATTGCAATGATCCCACTGGATCACATGTGCTACTTTGAAGTGGAAGTACCACAACTTTATTACATTTTGACATTACGTATTTCTGCTTTAGATGAGGACAATATTTCATTTCCCCTCTGAAAATGGGTGCCCCTCCAGACCATTTAAATATGAGAAAAGCTGTTACAATGCTGTTGCTGAGACAAATGTTAAACAAGTCATTGTGTTGTTCACTTTATGTCAACTAGACTAAGCATCCAAGTTCCTGTGCCTTTTTCCATTAAATTCATAGGTTTAAAATGTGTAGGGTGCTTACAGGATTGCTTGTCCAGGTAGAAAACACCTACCTTCTAGTTTTCAAGCTGCCTGAAAAATGAAGGTGTGTTACTGTGTTACTGTGATGAAGGTGATCACAGCTACATGTCCTACGTTGCTCAGCACATACACCATGAGTGGTCTGTGAGACATCAGAAGGCACGATGTGTTTTGAAAAAAGCTGTATTTCTCACTTTAATGCAGAACTTACATATTTATAAAACTTAAGATGATATGTTAATGCAAAGAGCTTTGCTTGCTTGAACTCCCACAACTGTGAAGCAATAAGATTATACCTGGTGGCCCCTGGACATTTTCCAGATAGGCCAGATAAGAGTTGATGTAGGAAAAACCCAGAAAACCAAAAAGTTGCTGATCCAGTTCCCTTCAAACCTGTGGAGTCGTGTCCATGCTCTGCCTCCTCAGTACTTTGTGCTGAAGCAGTCATTCTTGATGGCCTGAGGCTTACACTGCTGTGTGTCTATCCACAGCCCAGGCACCCAGCTGCATTATGGAGCATGTAATCCCACAATGTTGTTCCCAGTTTCTCTTTTCCTGCCACACGTGCTTGTTCACATAGCTAGAGATTACTCAAACTCTGGCTTTCTGTAGCCCCATAAACATGTCACTTGAGCTCCTATTACTCTTATTTACAAACTGGATCTTTCTGGGTTTTGCAAGTCAGGTTTAAAATATCCAGATTGTTCACAGGTCTGCAGCTCTATATTAGGTTAGGAGCAGCTGAAAAAGGACAACCAAGGCAGCCTCAGCTGACAAAGACACAGGGCTTAACCTTGATCTGCTGTGGTGACCCAGTAACATGGAGCCCCACATGATTTGTACTCACCACCAGAGATTCACAGTAGAGACTAAAGCATACCAACCTCCAATTAGATCGAACTTGAGCACATGTAAAGCTGGGGGTGCTCAAACAACCATGCACAAAGAGTCCAGTCTAAGTCTAAAAATATGCTCATACACAAAGACAAGGAATTTATCATAACAGGAAAAGTCCAATAATGCTTTTATTTTTGCTGTTTAATTCCCAGAAGGGTCATCTACAACGTGTCTCTCCAAGAAGACTCCACAATGAAGAAAACAACCCGAAGTTGCTTCTTACTCATCATCCTCCTAACTGTAAGTACAAGAAAACTGAACTTCTCATGACACCTGCCATATTTAAACTTGTAGCGATGTTGAGAAAAATGAGTACTACGTTACACTTGTTATACTGCACAGGTGAAGGAAAGAGTTTCCTTACTAATAAATTTCAAAAGAAGATTAATAAAATTGTCTAATAAAAGCTTGAACTTGAAAGCATTGTTTCTTGAAGAGATAGAACAGCAAGTCTGAAGAAGGTTATGCATATGACTTTTTATTTCTGTGTTTTACAGGCTACAACATATGGGAACATGTGTGTTTGAAAACTGCCCTTAATGTTGTTCTATGAGACAAATTGACTTAAGTAGCAATGGATTTTATTGTTCATAGTTGATCTGCTACTAGGAAAGCAACCAAAATGAAAAATAATTGTATAAATCTATTTATTAGCTCAAATACTATTTTCAACTGTTTCATACATTCATTACATTTATTTTAATGTATGCAACATGATTGAGTAATTGTGGTTCTAAACATGTAGTAAATTCATTTCTGCCTGACAAAATACCCCTCACATAAATTGAATCCTTTTCCTGATCTCTACTCTCTTTGAAACCTCAAATGACTAGTGATCATCATAAAATCATAGACATTACAGGCAGACAGAATTGAGAATACTGCCCAGAGCCTAAGTTACAGAATGATCAGCATATGTCTGAATGGTGCTACTGGGAACAAGCATCTCACTATGCTGGTGTGGTGTGAGTAATTTGGATGGTGTCTGTCACCATATTCCCCATCTAACTCTAGCTCTGTGCTCCTGAAGAAAGGTTCCTTCTCCTTCTCCTTCTCCTTCTCCTTCTCCTTCTCCTTCTCCTTCTCCTTCTCCTTCTCCTTCTCCTTCTCCTTCTCCTTCTCCTTCTCCTTCTCCTTCTCCTTCTCCTTCTCCTTCTCCTTCTCCTTCTCCTTCTCCTTCTCCTTCTCCTTCTTCTTCCTCTTCTGCTGGTGTTTTGTTGGTTAGCTCCTCCTGCCCCTCTGCTTCTCATCTTCTCTTTTAACATATGAATGTGAAATATCTCTGCACATCTCCTCATCAAATCCCAAGTTGTAGAAGCAGAAGAAACTCACACGTTGTAGAAAATATGTTTGAGACCATAAGCAACAGCTCTACCTGCTTTACTCATTGGGTTGTACCTCTCCTCTCAGCCTAGCAGAATTTGTCCACAGCACTCTGTCACTTAAATATATATAGATAAAAAAGGAAAGGAAAGTAGACAACAGTAAGAGAATGATGGATAGAAGGAGGTAAAAAGAAAATTAATTGAGATCATGGAGAATCCAGGAGAACAGCAAAGAACATACTACTTTGATAAAATATTGAATTCATGGTTCAGGATTAGGACCCTCCATCAAAGAAGAGCTGAAGAGATGGAGGAAGAATTGAAGAGAGTTAATACATTTATGCTAACTTGGTCCCAAAAGAATTTGTCCAGAATTAGTTAATGATTTGAGGAATCATCGCCATGCTTGAGAGAAGTCTTCTACCCTGAGGTATACTGGAATATTCTGACATTTGTGAGCATTTGGGTTGGCTGTTCTACCTATCCTACAATGGTACATGTGACAATGCACTGACTATGAAATCATCCATGGTCAGAGATGTCTGTAACAAAGAACCTGAGAGACACCAGCTTCTTTCTGGTTTGAATCCCATCTGATCTGCACAGCCTGGTAGGGGTCTTGATAAAGAAAAGCAATTCTTCCTATAAAAACCAATATCAAATGAAGAAACAGATCCAGCTTCTTTTCCTCCCAGTCAAGTGAAAGGACTGTAACTATTCTGATAACTAAAACTGTCAACAGACCTTCTGAGCACTTGAGGTGCTTTGACCTACATGGGTTTGGAGGTCAGCCCTGAAGGACTGATCCTTGCCCTTTTGTCCCCAGATCTTTTAAATCTCTCACACGTGAAAGCATGTGTGCAATGTTGGTCTGTGCTCATTCCTTGCAGCACTCCAGGGCTAGGATTTCTTTTAAAAACTCTTCAGTGAGATCTGCATCTGCATTCATTTTAGATATCTTTGCGCCAAAGGGCACTTCATATTCTGTCCTCAACTGATAACTTACATTTTCATTCTTCCAATCTCTATGTGCCTTCTTTGACATCTACTTTGACATCTCTTAGGTTAATTTCTGTTTCGGTAGGGAAGAAGCCACAGTCACAGAAGTAGACCACGAACAAGCTTTGTTTCCTTCATGAAACTTATCCAGGATACTGCTGTTAGATCAAATATGAAAAATATTTTGCCTCAGTCATTTTTCCAAAAATTTCCCCATCTGTAGATGGTAGAAGCCATTCATTTTTTCCATTTTATTTATGGTTTCTAATGAGTAAAGGTTGTCTCTCTTTCAACAAGACTGTTCCTACTCTGTTGATTCTTCAAATCACTCCTTTGTTCCAGGAACTGTGAGACATGTCAGCCACTGTCTGAGGCTGAGGAAAATATAGTAATTAAGGTGGTTTATGACACAGGCAGGAGTGATCTCCCATCCCTCTCCTCTACCCACCCCGCAAGGCACTCTCTAGATCTCCCTTCTTGGATGACTTTGATGGTTTTCTGTCACCCTCTCATCTGTGACCTGTACTCCCAGCTGGTCACTGTGAACTGTTGCAAAGCAACACAATCCTTTGAGGTCCTTGTTTTCTCCTCTGGGCTCCAGGCTCTCTGTGCTATTTGGCCCACTGTAAGGGCTTATGTTTCCCCTGTGGTGGTCACCCCTATTGAGTAGGGGAGACTTTTACCTGAAATCTCTTTTCTTAGTGTAGCTGTGATTCCCTAACACAATCTCAGAGCTGGAGCACACCCTGCCCTCTATACAGTGTTAGTGCTTTGCAGAAGAGTTCCTCAGATTCTTCTAATATCTCTCCTTCAATGTTCTGTCACAGACCCTACTTACCTGGTGTGCACAGACACTTCCTCTCCACCACCTCCTTTAGACTTGTCACCAAGGGGTTTTGGTACCTTCTGATAGAAACCACCTCTTTTATGCATGTAATTTTTTGCATAGAATAAGTAACACTTCCATGTACAGGTCCATAATAACTTGTCTTTGCCAAAAAAACCTGAAGTGTCAATTGTTCCAAAACTAATTTAGAAATAAAAGCAATGCCTTACTTTCTTCTTCTTTGATGTATTCCCTTGCTTTTGGATGCACAATAATGCATCATTATATAACCCTCTACTATACAAAGGGAATTTCATTTAAAAATTTAATTGTTTATTATGTCATAGTTCACTTTATACTGATGGTCTCTTATTTTTCTGCAATTATTGAGAGCCACAGAATGTGACTGAGATTTGTTTCCTCAAATGCATGAGCCCTGGTGTGCTGGAGCAATTAGTTCAGGTCCTCAGTGCACATTTCTCTTCACAAGAAAGATGGAGCATTGGCACAGTGTGCCCAGCAGCATCAAACCACTGAGAATGAGGAAGAAGAAGAAGAAGGTTTGGGTCTCTTTCCTGTGTGACCCATCAATTTTTCAGGACATTGATGGAAGAGATTTGTATTCTTTGCTTTATTTTGTGAAGTATGAACCATGTCTACAAATGGCTCTGGAAATGAGGATTGATGAAGTAGTTCTTCCCCCATACTCTAATTTTGTATCCTGAACCAACCACAACATGCATAGTAAGGACTAAATGGATGCTGCAGCTGAAGGCCACACTATTTTCAATTAGGCCCACTAGACCAATATTGTATTTTAAAATAAATTCATTCTGAGCAAAAAACAAATTGTGCACATTCACTAAGTCCAAATCTGTTAAATTTTTGCCAAGACTCAGTCACAAAGATATGCAGTCTGGTACTTCTTTCCAACTCTTGAAAACATTCATGAATGATTCCTGTTCACAAAACATTGAAAATTAATTATATGAAAACCTAAATGTAATTTTCGATAACTGCACAAAGTGGTGTATTTTGGAATACATTGTGGTAGGGTAGGTTCAAGCCTCCACAACCCATTAGTCAAGCACTTGCCCCTGTGATGGGGGAGCTGCCCATGGTGCACCTGTTTGATCCTCACAGCTGGGAGGGCAGCACACACTGGTGGAGTGGTGTGGCCACAAACTCTGCTGGGCTCCTGCTCCTGCTCAGCTCAGTTGCTCTCACTGTGCCTCTCTGAAAGCCGTGCCTGTGCAGGTACTGTGAGAACAAGCATCTCTTCCAGCACCTCATCCAGAGCAGATCTCCCACAGCCCAGAAGTGCTGCTGAAGGTCTGTCATAGCCTCCTTTGTCTCACTTCTTCTGAGCCTTCTTGCTGTCTGGCACCTCTGGCAGCCCAGGGTCTTCCCCAGCCTTGGATGGTGAGATCTCCCTGGGTCTCATCACCTTCTACCATGCCTTTGGAAGCTGTTGTTCTGCATGCACACTTCCCTGTGTAATTATTTATGGGTTGCTTCATGCTGTAAGTATGTGCACTCAAGTTCTAAACCTGTTGTCACACAAGGGAAGCTCTGGAAAGCGAACTGCTGATATTCTAAGATGGTAAGAATTAGTGTGAGAATTTGAGAGTCAGGCTGCTCATCATTTCCCAAGAAATAGGAATGTTGTATTCTGTTCTATTTACCCAGTTTCAGGGATGATCAGGACATTTTGACTACATCTTTGCTTTTTTTTGAAACAAGTCTGTTGCTATGCAGCTGATTGCAGTAAAGAGGCCTCTCACAAGAGGATAATCAGGGCTGCAAGAAAATATCCATGAAGTATTCTGGATTAACCCACAGTTTTCATCAGACTTAAATGAAAGTAAAGCTTCTTCATGTAAGCAAATCTTGTACAAATGGAAAAGAACTGTAAGATCTGTGACTTGCTTTTCATTACAACCTTGTCTTCATCTACTGTGCCTGATAATCTCACGCTTGTTTAAACAGCTGCCAAAATCTGCCATGTTAGTCATATGGGATCTCACTGAGATAATTACCATCCTGCTCCAACAGTGGCAGAGTATGGGAAAATTCTAACATTCAGTGATTAAGTAAAACATGTCATGTTGTAGTATTTCCCCAAAGAAATTGCCTGCTGCTTCCTAGAACACTTGTGATGGATAGAAATGATTATGTTTACTGAATACCATATGCTAATGACCTTCCTAAGGTATCAGAGTTGTTTTCTTATCTGTCCCAACACTAGCAGTTGTGAAAAGTAGTTCAAACGTAATCAACGTATGAGAGGGGCTCTGCAACTCGTCTAAATCATGCTGAGCTCTTGCTCTAAAATGTGATGTATTGAAGAACGGGAGTTTAGTGATCCACAAAGAGATGACTGCACACAGCACTTTTAAAAGAATTATACCAAGTGAATGTTTGAGCTGTTGAAATCAATAACAAGCAGTTAGAGCATCCAGAATTTCCACTAGTCTGAGCTCACTAATAATTGTTGCTAAATTACTATATTTAGTGGAAGAAAGGGGGAAGAAAATACAGCTACAAATGCTTTCTTTTCATAAATATCATTTACACTTACTGTTAGTGTCCTGCAAACTCCTTGGTGGCAGAAGAAAAATATTTAGGAATGCTTTTTCATCATGTCCAATATTTTGTGGGGAAAAAATTGAAAGAATTCTATGCTTACTTTGTCCGGATTCTACCTTGCAGAAATGGGTACAGCCTTGCACAAGTTAACATCAGTTTCTCTTACAGAAACCAAGGCACTGTTTGTTCATTCCTGTATAGTTTAATAATGAAGCCAAATTGCTTTCTCAGAATCCTTTATTCATTCTAGGTATAAAGTGAACTTCAGCATTCCCAGCAGCCTGTTATTTCTCTTTTTAATGATAATTCACTTTCTTGTATGGGTAATTTGTCACGTGGTGGCTTGGTGGTCGTATGTATGACGTCATTTACTTGGACTTTTAGGAGTGACATCATATGTACGGCTGCTAAACTGCTGCATGGGACATCACTTAAACTGTTTTCTTCTGAGGAATTCAGTGTATTTTCAAGCAATGATCACATTGATTTTTTTGTGAATTATTTATTTCTCCTTAATAAAGAATGTTTATAAATGAATGAAGCATTCCTTTATTGTATAAACATCATCGATATTTCCATCTGAAGTATTTGATGAATGGATGGGAAGGCTTTTTAATGTGCAGTAATGGACTCTGAACATGTAAAATTTGTTCCATATTTTGTAGGTTCAATATTTGTAGGTAGTTGCTAAACAAAGATTAATTGACCTGGGCTTTTTTGTGGTACAAATGTGTCTTTCAAGTCTTAATTTCTAAAATACATTGATGTAACAATTAAAACATAGCAGAGGTGAGCCAAAGTCATGAATTCCATGAGAGCTTATACAAACACTGATATGCAGATATTCATGGGACATTCTCAGCCTCTCCCATTAACATGATACACACTAAGATTTCCCTCCCATGTGGCAATATCCAAGTTCCTGCTATTTCTGAAAAGAGAATAATGACCAAGAGATATCTTCCTGCCCCATTTGCCTTCTTCTGACCCCTACAGTAAGGAGTGAGGAAGACTAAAACAAAATGATCCATCACAAACTGGATCAAAATTCTTGTATGAATGAACTGCAGCTATATAAAGGCTGGATCATCAGTCCACTGGACTGACTTTGGGAGGTCAGGCTTTAAGTTCTGGGTGGTGGACATGGGATTCTCTTATGCATGGTAAAAACCCAGTATTTCAAACAAGGATATGACTTCTCCATCTCCAGCAAGCCACAAAATTAATATTTCATTAATCTGCTGAAGTGGTTATCTGATTTTAAAGCAGAAGAAAATTGTGTTCAAGCTTCCAAGGCCAGCTTTTCAAATCTAGGAAACAAAAATGAAGAATTGCAATTTCAAAGGAAGGAGTAGATTTAAAAGGCATATCACAGATAAACAATCTCAGTGACATTCCTATGTATAACCCCTTGATTTCACACACAAGCATTCAATTACATAAAAAGTACTCAGAAAGATTTTTGGGCAATTGACTTTGAAAATCTGAGTCACTGTGTTTAGTAGAAAGAAAAAGGAAAAAATTAAAAGAATAAAAAAGAAAAAAGATAATTTAGGAGACAATTAAAAAACTAGTGTTATAATTGCAGCTTTTATCCAAACTTGCTTTCGTTTTACTGGAGGCCATTAAGTGACTTCCACTGATGAGTTTTAGTGACACTAGTCATCCATATTTTTAATCTGTCTGAGTGAGTTCCTGGCCTAAATGTAGGCAGTAGAAATTTTGCTGGCAATTTCAGCTGCTCCATGATTGCCTTTTGCAGGAGCAATAGAATGGGCCTCCTGGTTACATGGCTGAGCATTCTCACATAATTTTGTACACAATCCAAGACATTTAATCTATCCACCCCCACAGGTGCTCTCTACCTCCAAGTATCAAAATATTCTCATTAAACTGTACCCAATAAGAGCTGACTTCTTCAGGAATTACACCCTACAAGCAATGAAAACTATCTATCACAGTAAGGTGACTTTAGTGTCCAAATTGTATTTCACCCTTCAAAATCATCATCCTACACATGGATGTGTTCCCAAACTGGCCCAGAATCACAGAGAAATTATCAAGAAGAAAGACATTGCCACAGAAATCCTCCTAGCTTCCTGTGATGAAACTGTTATTTCTGTCTGTAATACAAACAGGTTGGAACTGAGGTATTATTCAAAATAAGAATGGGAAAAATTAGCATGCAGTATCTACTAATCATTTCAGAGAAGCACCAGAGGCTGTGTCATGGACATGGACACGAAGGGCTAAGACAAAGCTGAGGTTGTCTGAAGAACCTCATCTGCACTATCCTGTGCTTCCTGTGTGGATTTAGGATTTTGCTTGACTGTTTTTTAAACAATTCTTGGGGACTCCAGCTGCTCCCCTTAGTCTTTTTAAAACTAAGGGATCTGTGACGTTTGGCTTTGCATCTGTATTTCCTGTTCTGACTTTCTAGATACTTAATTTTTCACATGGATGGTCAGATGAAATGTTCCAAATGGCTTAATTGTCCAAGTATATCTTGGGGGGGGGGGGGGGGGGTGCTGATGTATACATACATCTAAAATTTATATAAAATTATCACTGCCAGAAAATATTTTCATTCCTATTCTTTCTATTTTATGTCAAGCACCTCCTTAAGTAAAATAAGATTGACTGCCTCCATGTACTTCAGCTACCAGGTGTATACAGTTGAAAATGTCTGTGTCAAAAGAGACAAGATGAGATTAGAAAAACATAATTGATTTGATATAAGAGTATAAAAAGATTAAACTGACATGGTTTGGCACAGAAGTATCAGGATAAAAGTAATGGCTTTTTTTTTCAATGAAGTCAAACACATTGTTTTGCTCTGTGTTTTAACAAGGTGTTTTAGTGTGCAAATGAGGGAAAAAATAGCATATTGATGGAATACAATTGCCTTTGATGTGAAATAAAAACGGGGCAGAAAAATGTAAGACATAAGCCGATATTTGAACTTTCAAACCTGTCATGTTTTCAGTTCAAACAACTACAAATGCATGCCTAAAGAGCTCCATATTAGCATTTGCTGCTAAAAAGGTCAAGTTTTGTGTGTTTATGATTTTGAAGCAGCCTGCAAATGAATCTGAATGTGTTTGTGATGGCTTTAGTACCATTCAGTATAGAGGAAAACAGAGGGTCGTGCTAGGAAAGTGTTACAGCAATGTTGGTTTTGAGTGGGGAAGCAGAGGAACTTATCTTTTACCATCACCTTCAAACAGAGAAGAGTCATGATACATGATTGAGGCAGAACAGAACAAAATAAAGCTCCATGCTTTCATTTCCACTCACAGACCTCAGCAGTAGGAGGGAAGGAGGGTGAGGGAGGGGTGGCAGGCAAAAGAACACTGACCTCTCCAGGTGAGATCTTTGCCTTCCAGAGGCAATGATCCTTTCCTTTAATGGGCAGGCAGCTCAGAATGGGATAATTCAGAAGATGCCACTAGATCAAAGAGGACCTTGCTATTTAGACTATCGAATTTAGGGAATCTGCTTGGGTGCTTAACTGGGAGCTAAGGTCAGGTATAGAGGTTTAAACTCTACCCTGTTTTTCTATGGCCTTAACTGTTGCAGAAGCTCAAAGAAGGTGGCATAAAACATGAAATAATCAGTTCAAAGCAAAGGCCGTGGCACTGAGCTATTTTTCTGCACCGTCTAGAGATAAATCAGCACAAGTGAGCAGAAATACAGGAATGTAACTTTGGGAAGATAAAAAATTCTCTTGCAGACATTAAATTAAACATAAAGATTTTGAAGACTTTATCAAGTGTTTAATGATCCTCTCATCACCAAGAAAAATGGCTTGGTTAAAATCTTGTGTTTTCATGAGGTAAACTAATAAAATTCAGCATTTACTTTGTAAGTAGTACAAGGCCCCTCATAATAATAAACATATGTGCAAATAAAAGGCTCTTCAAAAATGCATAATAGAAATTTTTGGTCCCCCCCCCCTTTTTTTTTTAATGTAATCATCTTTGTTTATTCAGTTGTACTAACAGCTTTTCCTTTCCATACAGAGAATTGTTCCAAGCCTTTCTTCTACTGTAAATTATACTGATCCTACATTAGAGCCTGTAGTAACTGAAAATTCAGTCATACGGCAGAAGATAATAGATTCACAGTTCAAATGTTATGAGAGGATGAACAGAGCTCCTCCATACAAGAAAAAAGGTAAAAATCTGTATTTTGCCGTGTGTGGTTATATAACTATAAAGAAATATTTTCTTCTCTATACTAACCCACAGTCTTCCTCAGGGTGCAGTTTCCTTTCTACAAGCAGTAATCAAATTCACACTTACTTAGCATCCTTCTAAGTGCAAAGAAAGGAAAAAGCCTGGAAGGAGCCCAGGGAATAAACAGCTCTTCCTTCCTCTGTCATTTACATTTCTGGCTCAGTGCTTTGCTGAGTCTCTCCTGTTCTTGCTTGAGGACTAGCATTTTGCTGAACCTCTCAGAAAGGTCACACCAGATAGTGAACCTTAAATAAAAATGCTGTTCTGTTTGCTCCACTCACTGTTTCAATTTTTTGCCATTTGTGTATTGACTGCTGGGTGTTGTGCTCTGTACCTGCACAAGTTCCATGTATTCTGTATTCAGCAGCAACAATAGGAAAAAGAGGTTTATAAAACACTGAGGTTTATAAAACATCTTTATTGAATATGAGACATATATGAAGATTAATAAAAAGGGAAAAGACAAATAATGGTGGTGCTGCAATTGCATAATATAAAGCAGCATTTCGTTTGGGACTGAGAGTTCTGGTCACTTTTTTCTCACAGAAGATATGAATGAAGATATAAGGAGCTAAAGAAAAAGTATCACAGGTAGTGTAGGACTTATGCAAGTAAACAACAGATACTGAGGACACAGTTTAAAGGGGAAATATGTTTTTAAAAATTAACAAAAACACTCAACCTAATAGAGATGTTTGGGTTAATGTGGGATTTTTTGTAATACAAGAATTAAGACATTTCTACGGCTCTTTATCTTAAAAATTTTACTGGACTCTATGAAACTCAAAGAAGAGTTAGATGTTAAGATAATTAGGTCTTGATGCAGAAATATTTTGGAATTAATATAGAGATTTCCACTGCTTAAAATAAGTTTTAATTCAGATGAATAATGGGGAATACCCACAAGCAGTTAAACAGGGTTATTGGGTAGAAGGAATGATGTTTCAGACATAAATAAGCCTTTTAGTTGCTGGACTTACAGGGGAAATAACTTACTGTTTCTTGTTAGATTACTCTTTTAGTCTCCAGCTCTATAAACACCTAATTTTTGCATCCATTGGTAGTAATCATAGTAACTACTGTATTCACCTTTCTTTTGCACTTTGTTTGTGTGATAAGTTGCAAAGGGCAGATTTTCCAGCATGAACTGGGAATTCATGTGTCAAGACATGAATTCTTGTCAGCGTTGTCACAGGAGGACAGCAGGGAAGTGCCTGCATTCCTTCAGCTGTCAGCTAGATTTAAGTGATGCCATTGGGGGCTGTTCATAGCAACATACACTTAATTCATTTATAACTCAGAATGAGGATAATGGATGACTACAGAATGGTGCCAGCACCACTGAAGTTGTGTTCTGAACTGAAAAGATAACAAAATGAGGAGTTCAGCCGCATGGAAACACAAGACTACCCCTCCAGAACAGCACAGTGTATGTGTGTGTATATATATGTGTGTGTGTGTATATATATGTGTGTGTTTATACATATACATAGATAGATTGATACACAGATATAGATAAACGTGTGCATATATATATTCTAATAAGTACCTTGGAAGACAAGCCCATGATGCATAGATTGACCTATGTGATTATTTTTCTTTATCAGGCCAAGCAAAGAATTTTAAGTTTTAATACTAGATATTCCCTCCAATTCCATTTGGCACTACTTTTCAAAAACAAGCTCAAGTTGCAATAATTTTCTACTCTTTTTTTCCTTTGATATTACAAAAATATTCCTTAAAGGTTTTCAGATACATTTCAAAGATATAGAAGAGCATGACAATGCCTGAAGGAAAGATAACAAACTGCTAATATGATGATTAGTTAATTTAGTGGACAAGTAACATTAGCACATTTAACTTGATAACTGAAAAACATAGATGCATAAAATCTTACCTAAAGAGGAAAAAGTGTACATAAAAATTTCTTTCCTGAACAAGATCTAATCTGGAAAAAATTAATTTTGAAATTTTTATGCTTTTTATTTTTAATCAACAACTACTTGACTTACAAATAGGTTTTGGTACAGATTGGAACAATTCAGATGTCTTTTTATGCTTTCTTGCTCCAGTAAGAAAGTTTATCTGTGGATAGTTTCAAAAGTTCTAGAAGCAACTAACTACCCATATGTTAATAACTTTCAGTGGTTATTAGGTGCCTTCTATTATGATTCTTTCAAAAACAACCTCCATTTTAATACTTCCTAAGGCCCAGAGCAAAAAAAAAAAAGCTAAGTTATGCCTTCTCACTCTATTTCACTTTAACCTGATGGTCTTAGTGATAAATACTTTTTGCCCAACACAAACTCGTTTTGAATGGAAAATAACCAGGAAGTGTAGGGGGAGTTAAATGTGTTTCTTGTATAAATCCACAGTGAGTCATGTTACACATGACAGCAAGCAGTCTTAGAGCACAATTTCTGAAGATCATAGCATGTACAATCTCTGTAACGGGGATCAGCAATGAGCTGTGTTCTGCCTCCTGGAATTGCTGCTGTTTGGGGGCTGGGAACATCCCACAGCCTCAACAGCACCACCTACCCAGAGGGGGCATGATCAGGATCACAGGACAGGATCACAGCATGCCTGCCTAGACACCATCAGCAGGCAGAACCTGCCTGTTCCAGATCAGCCTTGCACCTGCTTCATTGGATTTGTAGTTGCATCACTGATTTCTGGTATTGAGCAAGGCAACAGCCTTACAAGGACCTGTCTCTGCAAGTGTTGCTTTTAGCTGGAATGTCTCTACAAATGCTTCCTACCTTTACATTTCAAACTCCTAATTTTCAGACCTACTGAGCAGCAAAAGGTGAAATGAAAAGTGGATGCCTCACAGGTCTTTGGGTACCACTAGTATACATGCTTAGAGCTGACAGAAAGAGGATCAAGAAAAGAAATTTGTAGGATTGGGCTCTACATTCAAGTTCAGTCCAACATGCTTTAAAATATAACTTTCTGGTAAAATGAACACCACTAACATCAGATCAGTAAAAACAAGTACCTTGTAGTACCTGAATGCCACTCTAAGTGTAACAATAACAAAGGGATATAATACAAAAAAATACTTGATTGTCTGCAGTCAGCAACACTCCTTGAGAGGCTAGAGGAGAGCTGTTAGGAGGGACTGTTTTGTGGAATTAACTCTCGTAATCCTCTTAAATGTCCAGGTCTGTTCTGTAACCGAACATGGGATGGTTGGTTGTGCTGGGATGACACACCTGCTGGAAGGCTCACAGCTCAGAATTGTCCAGATTATTTTCCAGACTTCGATCCAACTGGTACAGTATTTCTTTTTATCATTGTATCTTTCAAAGGATGTCTTCAGAATATTTGTGTCATTGAGTGGATGTGCTCAATCCAGTGACATTTTTGGAGCACTGTGAAATCTCAGAAAGTTTGGTTGAAATTAAAACACATCAAGCTTTTGGGTTCCATAATTTACATATTTTAATTTTTAAAATATTTTATATGTATTTATATTTATGGTAATATAACCCATGGCTTTATGGAACCTAGTTTATGAAAATTTCAGCTTCTGAATTACAACATTAAAATATTCTTAGCACCTCATTCTAAGTTTTTATAATGAAGAGAAGATGCTTATGTGCTTGAAATATGTATCAGTATGTTCTTTGTTAAGTTTTTATTGGAAAATACAATTTTATGAAAGAAGATGAGCAGAAATAACATTCTTTCAGTGTCTGAGTTTCAATTCTTAGCTGAATTATTCATAAAAATGCCAGAAGCAGACTGAGAGAAGTAATTGAAGAATGTTTAAAAGGAAAAATGAAAAATCAATGGAAGTATTTCTAAACAGATATGAGGAAATATTAGACAAAAGTTTAACTCTGGAAAGAGTACAGTTTGAAGAGAGACACAATTGTCTGTTCCATGCTCAGGACGTGTTGCTTACAGGGGGGGCTTGGTGCCACAGCGTGCTGAATTCCACACAGTCACAATGCACCAATTGCAGCTAAAATCTATGAAATTACACATTTGGGAGGGAGGGTGCATAAATCTGAAAATTTTCAACAAGCTTAACCTAAAAGGCATGTGCCCAACTGGAAATGAAGGAAAGAGACTATTGCATAGCCGTGAGTAAATTATCCAGCTCCATTAGCTAAAATTGTTGATTTTCTTGAGCTTATTGCTTATTTAGAAACTGAGGAGTTTCCACGTTGGATCAAGCCCCATATACATTGTACTGAATCCCATTTACAGTAGCAGCCATATTGATTTTTATTCCTGTTCTTTATAAATCAAGCTGTCCATAATTAAAGAATTTGCACAGTAAGTTGCAAATTTCCAATGTCAGACCCAGTCTGACCTCCATTCAATCTTTGATGAAAGAACTCCCCCCTTTCTAGTGGAAATAGGCATTGGACAGGATGGATTGAAGGAAATCTGTTTGTTCAAGAGTTCTGTGCTTGGAAAGTGAGGTGATGTGGCAAGGTCACTATCCACTTCCTAAGGAAATACCCTGAGACCAACCTTACAAATCTTTACAGCAATTTACACCCCTGCAACAGACAATAGGCACCAAAAATCACAAGGTCTTGTCTTTTGTGCCCTTTCTTCACAAGACTTGACCTCTTTTCTGTACAGTGCCACAGTTTTCAAGGAGTTTTGAAGCAGGGTCATGCTCATGGCTCGTCATTGGAGCACCTGTGGAAAACAGACTGAGAACTTGAGACCCTCAGCTGCAGGATTGCCTTTCACTCAGGTCTCCCTCTCTGTGGACCAGTGCTTCAACCATTAGACTATTTGCACAAAACATTCCAAAATAACATTAGAAGAATTGGCCAAATTCGGTTCAGTTCCCAGACAAAGTGCCCCATTCAGGAGAGATCCTGATGCTCTGGGTCCTGAGGTTGCACAAGCTTTTTCCTGCATGCATGCTAGAAGTGCCTCTAGGATGTGGTCTGTACCTTCTGCTTCAGACTCCATTTTCCTCATGATATCCTTCCCACACACAACAGCCTTCTTTATGAGCAGGAAGATTTACTACAAGTCTTTTCCTTTCCCTGCTTCCATGGTTTTCAAGGAAGAAAAAAATATGTGGCACTAACAGTCTTAGTTTATGTATACTCCATGGAGTGCTCAGCTTGTGCCTGCAAAGGTGGGTGTTGGGCAGCCTTGTGGTCACAGAAGTTTCCCCATGACTAAAGGTCCTCATTCTTCACAGATGGGGGTGATTTCAGAGCCACTTTCCTACTTGCTCCCCAGCCACCTATTCTCAGCTTTTCCTCTTGTCTGTCTCCAGTGACTTGTTCTGAACTAATTGCTCCACTACAACAGCACTCTTCAAAGTAACTCTTGAAGCCATCCATAGAGAAGCATCTCACTCTACTTACTAATGCTCATTAATGCCAAGGCCTGTGGCTTGTACACTGATTGCAATCACTCCTTAATGTACAAATGCTTGTCCTGAAGTCTGGTCCACAGTTACTGCAGTTACTCTTTCTTTCAAGATTTAGAAGTTGAAATTTGGGAATTTTTGAGTATTCCTGTTCTCTGTACACTCCTGTAGGAAGAAAAGGCTCCTCCAGTAATTAATTTCCTACTGTTTTCTCTGCTGTCCTCTTTAGGAAAATTATCTGTGGTCCTCTGGACACATTATTTTCCTCTGGCACATTTCTCTTCTCCTCGTCAGCACTTCTGTCAGCCTCTCTACCTGCATCCTGGTCAGTCAACCCTGTTTCCCGGTTTTGGCAGCAGTTAAGCATCTCCTGGTTCAGCCAGAGCTGCTTTCCTAAAATTTCTGTTAAGTAACCCAGCAGGTGTTACAGATGTGGCATCAAACCAGTGGGTAATCAGCCCTTGCTTTACAAGTGGCTGGTTGTCACACAGAGACTTAATAAAGTAAGAGGGAGACAAGAAAGAGGAGGGGTGTCTACAAGTCTGTCAACTGCTAATGGAAGTGGCTGCCACTAACAGGTGGCCAAAACACAGACTGAACTGTCCTGAGAAGTCTGTCACGTTTTGTGTCACAAGTCATTATTTCTTTTGGTATCTTATTCATGTTAAATGAAATACAGCCAGTTTTCTGCTGAGAAACAGAAACCTCATCCTAAAAACAGCAATTTTCCATGAAGAAAACTGTAGTGACTGTCAGACTTCCTCCCTATTGAGTCTCTGATACCCAAGTACCTCAGCATGTATTTTAAGCGTGCAAGTAGCTCCATGGATTTCTGAAACGAGCATTTCATGCTGTGTTGTTTTGGGCTGCACCAAGATCTGCAAAACCACTGTGTATCAGCTAATTGATGGCAATGTCACTTCATTAAGGGGTCATGTATAGTTTTGAGACCTGTAATACAATAATATCTTTCCTTTATATCTTTTTGCTTTGATACTTCCATCATTCATAATTGGAAAAGTGAAACGTTATTGTCAGCATAGTATCGAATCCTCCTCCTGTCTGTATGTATGGGTGCCAAATACCAGCCCTCTGTATCTGATTCCCAACAACATTCAGCATTGATGCCAAGAAGAAATTGATAGAGTATGTTAGAAACTAAACAAGGTGAAATCACACTCCAAAGAAAAGAACACAGAAACAAAGTGAAGGAGAACATGCTCTGAAGGAGAACATGCTCTGCTCATTTTCTGTCTGACAACTTCACAGTTAGCTACCTAGTGTAGTCCCACTTATTTCACTGAACTTAGATCAGCTCTTACTAGACAGGAATCTGTGTTCTGAAAGAAGCAATCTCCTTCTCACAGTGCACATCATGCACAATGTGATAATGCATAAAAACAAATCAATTTGTCTGGAAAACATAACAAGACCTACAGCTTTAATGCCAGTGACAGCAGGAAATTCATTGTCTCATCCATTTCTGGCTGTGAAGCTCTGAGCAGGGCTATTTTATATGCTCCTATTCAGGCAACATGCAATTCTCTTGAACTATATTTTATATTCATATTTAAGACAGGTTAATCTTTGGTATAATCCCTCTGAAATGGTTCCAGGTCACACTGAAATTGGTAGGGGCTTAGTTTTTGAGAAATTCACTATGTAATTCATGCTGGAAATATTCTTACTAATGGAAGAAAAGAAAATACATTGTGGATATAATGGCCTTCTAGCAAGGCAGGTTTGCTGAAGACAACAGGAGGAGCTGAGCCTTGCCCTGTGCCACCTGTGGGCTGTTGGGTTTGTGGAAGGCAGTCTTATATTGCCCACCTCACTGTCCCTGCACAGTGCATTTAGTCAGGATTATTTTGGTGCAGTCATATAGCAAGGGAGTCTAATGTGGACATTTTTTTGTGGCAGACACCCCTTTTCATCTCAGTTTCACACTCTACTTTTTGGCAGAAAGCAATGTGAACCAATGTGAACCACTTTGTGAACCAAAGGTGCATTTAGAAAAAATCCCTTCAGTTCTCTGCTTTGTTGGGTTTCTGTCTTTAGTTCCCTTTTGCAAGCTAAACTCGTAACTCTTCATGTAGCTCCAGGGGAAGAGTTTCTAGAAGTGCAATTTGGAAGCAAATTCATATGCATCCATAAGCAATTAGATGATGATTAATCAGATGATGATTAATGCGGTTTTGCCTGTTACAGTTGAAGAACATGCAAGTAAACCTTGCCTTCCTGCTCTGACACTGGGAGAGCCCTTCTCTTGCTGCCATAAAATCCAATTTTTGGCTGAATTTAACTAAAATAGACAGATCTGGATATCTGGTGGTCCTATTCTCTTATCTTGAAGTGATATAATTTAGACAATTATAAAAATGACAAATCTGAACTCTTTGTCCATCTGCTTCTTTTCTCCTTACCCTTCTGAGTATTTCTGTCCTGCTCCTTAGCAAGTCTGATAGCTGCGTTTCAAAAATCAGTTCCTATCCCCATACTGCCCAGTATGACTCTTATACAGATTCTAGTTCTGCTAAGACACTCTGAAGACAGTGACAATCCTTCATTTACTAGAACACTGGCATTTAAGTTTTCTAGGGTCTCCATTGCATTATATATTATTTTTTTCATTTTTGAAAAAGTTTCTTCCAGAATATTTTACCAAAGCGGTAAATAAATCAGATGTGCAACATAAACTCTTCCTTCATCTGCAAAACTAAGCACTGCACAGGTCTATCCAAGCAATGGCAAAGAATCCAGTGTCCTGCATGTGCTGAGCATGACTGCAACAGGGGAAAACTTCTTTCTTCTTCCATCTTATAACTCAACAATAAATAAAAAGCTAATGTTGTCTCCTTTAACATGTACTAGCTATAGCTCTGGTCTAATTGTGAAAAGCCTGATTGATAGAGATATCATGTTGTTCCAGAGATATTAAGATATTTGTTACATATAGATGACTGAGGGGTTTTTAATGAGCATATGATTTATAAAAACACTCTTAGTGGCACAAACAATACACATGCTAATAATTGCCACTGGTTAATCTTCCAAGACACTGTTCCCACAAAACTTCCCTTGTGGATGAGATTGCTCTCATCCATTTTGCCCAGACAGCTCTTGAAGTGTCTGTCTCTCTCAGCTAACTGCAGTGATTCTGCACAACTACCTATGAATTATGTAACTATAAGGTTCCTACAGTCACCATCCTACAGTTCAGTGAATTAAGTGGGACTACACTAGGTAGCTAATTGAAGCTACCTAGTGAAATTGTCAGACAGAAAATGATCGGTCCAATGTGATATCACTGTTCTTCCACTTTGAATAATGCAATGCCCAAGTGATGCCCCATCCAAGCTGACAGGGTACAGACAGCCTAAAAAATAAATGTTTACACAGTATTTTAATAATCTCAAAGCCCAAACTTCCATTTTGCCTTGCTAATGTTGTCTTATCCATCCTTGCACGTGTGCATTTTTTCAGACGTTGCCATATTCTTCTGGTTAGCACAAAGAACCAACACATGTCCAGGTTCAATATCCCCCACCTGCTACTGGGCCACACTAGAATAACTTGCAGTAGAACAGTGGTTGGATTGCAGCTTTGTTTCTGTGTAAAAGAATAGATTTAGAGGAGATGTTTAACCTCTTTGAGTCACTGGGATGGACAGTAAAGAGCACTTATTCCCCTGTAGTGTATTCTCACATCACAGCGAGAAATTCATGGGACATTGGCACTTTCAGAGTGGGATCAGGTTTTAGTAGGATCAGTGTTTGTCTGGCTTTAATAAAAAGTAATAGGTGAAAGGTTTGTTTCTAACTTAGAGAGGCCACATTACACTCTGGCAGAGTCCCTACCTAGGCACTGAAGTACAGAGATGATGGATGACACTGCCATACGTACTCTGTAGCAGATTAACAACAGCCGTGCACTTCACAGAGTGCATGGGATCATCAGTGCAACTCTTGCACACTGTGTTCCATGGTAGCATAACCATTAATCTTTCATCTGTGACTGAAAACTTTTTCTAGCTTTTGATAGCATCTGGCAATGAGTAAAAGGAAACATTGCTACATGGGCAGTCTGAGATTATCTCCAAGCTGCAGCTATGGAAGGCTCAAATAACATGTGCTGCTCCTCTTGGTATTGTTGATGCACGTATTGATTTTTAACAAGTCCCTCAGAACAATGATTTGAAATCCACAATAATTTCAAAAATATGCTGTGCTCTGGATTATTATCCTTTTTTTTCCTGCAAGGGCACTATATAAAGTGTATTTCTATTCAGAGTAAAATGACTCAGACTATACTATCCTTACCTTACCCATATGATCAGTTCCTTTCTTTAGGCTTTAGGAATATGAATCTTACAAATTAATAGAACCATTAATCATCAGATGAAGAAAAGTAAGTAGGAATGTTAACCACAAAAAATGAAATTGTCTATGTTCAAATGGCTATGGGCTCTGTAAAAGTGTATTTACTGGAAATGCTGATAATCTAAGTATAAAGAAAATCAAATTATAGAGTTAGAAAAGACCAAGGAAATTCAAGATAAACTTTTCAGACCAGTTTGAAAGTTTTCAAACTTAAAAACCATTTCAGACTTAAAAACCATGGTTTTCATAAGTCTCTGTGTCACTATCTAAGATAACATCATTGTAAGTTAGAGACAAACCTTTCGCCTCTTACTTTTCCTTAAAGGCAGACAAATACTGATCCTACTAAAAACTGATCCTATTCTGAAAGTGCTGATGTCCCATGGATTTCTTGCTGTGATGGAAAAATACACAACTGGGGAATAAGCACTCTTTACTGTCTCTACATTTTATAAATTTATGATCTTATCCTACACAGAGAGCACACTCCTGCAGCTCCAGGCATCCCACAGAGCTGTGTGCTGCTGAAACCCCACTGCTCACCCACCAGAGCAAAAGAACGTGCAGAGGAGCACAAGCCTGGAGCATGATCCATATGGCAGGGCCTTCGGGAAGGACGCCAGAGCCACCTGTGGCGAAGGAACCAACACCAGAGACACCTGTGTAGAGGCCAAAGACACATCAGATTATTTAAATAAATAACTCTGCAGCCGTCTTAAATTAAACTGGACACGTGGAACTGGCTCCAAAATGTTTGTGAGGCTGCTTGTCTCTGTGCCTGCATGCTGTGCAGACCCTGAGGAGAGCGAGCAATGCTCCCACTCTGCATGTCAGGGTTCCACCAATGGGGAGGCTGGACAAGACTTTTCCACTCCTCTGCACGGAGAGAGCACTGGGGCTGGGGCTGTTGGCATCTCCAGCACACAGGCTCTGGTTTATACACTAGTGACAGCCCTTTATCCCTGCAGTATTTTTAACTTGTTTAACTCTGATACTTGAAACCCTGCACACTTCCTTCAGGGCTGGCATCAGCACCCGTAGTTATTTTCTCTTCCATAAGCTGCTGTCAACAGCCTCTTTAAATGGGTTACTATCAGCTAAACATTGCATCTGAATGGAGGCTGAGAAATATACCCTAGTGGGTGCAGTGCAAAAGGAGACAGCTAAACAAGTTTACCACCACATAAGTCTCAGAAAAAAACCAAAACAACAAAACAGCAAGAAGTATATTAATTGCACAGGTTGAAAATCATTTGGATTTTATTACACAGACATTTTATGTCCAAACAAATAAATTCTTTTAGATGGATTTTTAAATTCATAATATGCTTATGTTAAAATAACTATTATTGCAATTTGTCACCAGAGAGGGCCTCAAAATATTGTGATGAAACTGGAAATTGGTTCCGCCATCCTGAGAGCAACCGAACTTGGTCCAACTACACCCTGTGCAACTCTTTCACCTCTGAAAAATTAAAGGTATGCTGAAGTTAAAGAGGCAGTGGTTGTTAGGCACTGTTTTGGGCTGGGCTAGCAATAATACATGTGAGACAGACCACAATAGCCCTAACTTTCAGCTTTATTTGTTGCCCAAGGCTTAAACAGCATTGTTCTCTTGATTTTAGCTTCTATGAATTATTGCAAGAGTGTTCGAACCTCAATATTGGTTTTCTGTGGGGTGGATAATTTAGTGGTAATTCATGTGACAAGTTTTGCAGTATTTTTCAGATGCATTTTTAGTTCCTATGATTTTCCCTGATTGAGCAACAGTCATAAAATTATCTTTTAGAGTCTCAATTTTGCTTTCTGTAACAATAATATTCCAAGATGTTGATGTCTTCTCTGCAGGGCTAGTAATATTAATGTAAGACAAAATTATTTTTCTTAAGCAGAGTATTACCTTGTACTCACACTGTTTGAAAATAAATATTAATGAAGGTAGCATTAATCCAGAAAATCTTACAAGCATGAACACATTTGACTTTTACAGAAAAAATTGAGACTATTTACAATAATGAATTAAGCATTTGGATCAATATTTCCAAAATCAAGGTGCTAAACTTAAAGTGAAGAACTAAATATAAAAGCATCAAAAGAAATAAGGAGAGAGAAATCTGAGAAAAGCTTTAAAAAATTAAGTTAGGGAAGCTCATAAAAATAAATATATTTCTCAAATGCAAGTGGAGCTCCAGGAAAACCTGATTACAGATTTGTGACAGAATAATTTGTGACTGTTTGGAATAGTGGAAGGAAAATATTCAAGAAGTGATTAGATTTGGGGTCTGTGTTTGAGGGCCTCTTCTTACACAGCCAAAAAGCAGTATGCAGGTGTATTTAGTAGTAACTCATCCCAAAGGGCCTTGGAAAAGTCTGTTGGACCAGGCAGGAGGTGAATCCTAATGATTTTTACAGCATGGCAAACCATCATGGTAAAATAAGGCTCACCTATGAGACAAGGCAAGAATAATAGTAACAATATGAGTTTACAGAGGCATTACATGGAAGTACCATAGATAGATAATTTTTCCAGATGTGGGCACATGTAAGGAGGCAAAAAAAGTGGTTCTGTTATCTATTATCCATGCCTTCCAGAAGAAGAATTTTGAACATCATTCATGCAGAGAACAGATAGAATACAACGGAAAATTCTATGCACATCATGATTTTTCTGAAACGAAAAGTTATGGAAAAGGCAGAAAGAATTTATCTTTACAGAAATGCCAAGTTAGATTATGACCTTTAAACAAAGTCTTCATCAAACAGAAATGTGCTTCATTACCTACATATAACATAATTAATTGAGTCAAAGGCATTAGTCCCAGAGAATTCTCTTTCCTCAATGAAGAATTCTAGAGGAACAAGGAAGAACATTTAAGTTTTCTAAATCTAGGATGAAAAATCTGAACAAACAAAAAATGTAATGAGTCAGCATGTTATATAAGCCCTATGTGTCAGAAGGACATGACACGTGGCCAGTTCTAGGAATGCAGAAATTAGTAAAGGTGCTCATTATGTGTTTGAAGTTTACTGAAAATACCAATATGCTATACTTTTGAGACAGATCATTGAAAAAAAAATTATAGCCAGTTCTGAAAATGTAATGATGGACCATATGCTTTGTTAGCTGACATTTCAGTCCATTTTGATCTGTCATCATTGATATATTTGAAAGGCTTTTTTAAACATTTGGCATAGTAAATTTGCAGGATACAATCAAAGAAGCAATTGCTACAGTCCAAATATACAGTTACTTCAGGACTTGATAACAGAAAGTCAGATAGATTGAATAACCAAGAATCCTTCAGGGTGCACATAAACTTGCATGTAGCTATCTGGAGATCTTTCCTACTTCTAGCTATCTCAGGCTATAGGTTGTAAAAAATATAGGCAGAAAAAATATTTTTGAACAGGTCATATGTAAATAGAACTGAAAAGAAAATAAACCCAGCAGAGGAGCTAAGACTTCCAGCCTTTTTTCCCAGAGAGGCTGTTAACATGACCATGCTTTCAGAAAGGAGGCAGTGGTGAAGCCTGGCATGGCATTTAGCCTCTATCACTCACTCCTCTGACAGATGGCTAATGCTTAAGAGCTTGACTGAGACCAAGGTGTGACATTTAAATATCTCAACATTCTGAAGCCTAGGTGCTGTCCTGCAGTTTCATTTTACAATTGGCAAAAAAAATATGGATCAGCCTCTCTTAGATTTCCCTGCCCTGAGTCACAGTGAAAGCCCAATTATCTGTCCATGAGTACTGGATTAACAGCACTGTCAGACCAGAGTTGCCCAGCACCAATGTTCACACTAAAGTGAACCAGAATTTGTCTCGGGATGTGCTGTTCTTGTGTGGTGTGCATTGAGGATAATGTTCTCCTCATCTGCTGCTTTCATGACTCTGAAGGCCTTGGTCATACACCCCCTCTGATGTCTCCTCTCCAAAAAGGAGAATCTCAACCTTTCTACCCACAGAAACTCAACCTCAGCTATTTTAGTTACTTTTTTTCACCTTTCCTTGCTCTTCTGTGTTCACGGGATATGGAGTCTAGAAGCACACATGCATTTAAGGTTAGTGCTGTAAATTTCAAACATATGTTTTTGTTCTATCCTCAGTGTCTTTTTTATCAAAATATTTTGCTGGCTTTTTGGCTATCACTTCACAGTAAGCCAATGATTCAGAGAATTGGCCTGGATGACTCCAACATCTCCTTCCCAAGTTTGGTTTCCAGTCCTAAGTTAAGCATTGTGTAGACAGGATTTAAATCGCTTGTCCTAGGACTATCAGCCCACTTTTTTTCTGCATTAAAGCTCATACAGCATCTTCTTGTCCCCTCAGTTAAATGAAGCCCTTTGTGAGTGCCTCACCATTATCTGGAAGACCTAAGTGTCACCTGGAAATTTAGAAGTTTCTCTCGATCAGGTCATTGATGAATACATTGAACAAAAACTCAGCCCTAATACAAGTCCTTAGGGCAGTTAAATACTGACTCATCTCCAAAAGTGACCATTAAGCTTTTGATCCCTGTTGTTTAAGCTGCTTTCAACCCATGAAAATTTTCTACCAGTCCTGCAGCAATCAATTTCTTTTTTTTTTTTTTTGCATATGTGTGAAAACTTGTCATAGGCATATTAAAAATCTAAATGTATTACATCTTCTGCACTATCCTAGAGCTTGGGAAAGTCAGTGACCCAGTGTGGGCAGGGGTCTCACCAGTTACTTCAATATATCAGGAACAGGCCTAAATATGTAAGAAACACTTATCATCATGAATCATGTTATTTAATAGATTGCTATTATTAAAAATATGTTTTTAAAAGAATGTTTGAAAGGAAAAAAATTTCAAAATAGGAGGTTGATTTTTTAGATTCTTCCTTAATGAGAAAACAAATCAAGTGCCTGTCAATTATTCATGCTTGCCTTTTCTTTTTGTTAAATTGCAGATGGCGTTCATACTTTATTATATGGCGATCGTCGGCCATGCTTTGTCTATAACATCCCTGTTGGTTTCCTTGGCAATTTTCTTCTATTTCAAGTAAGTGTTTCTTACAGACACTCTCTTCTTTCCCTGAAGCATCTCAACCAAAGGAAATTTTGGAAGGCATCATGGCAGTGAGAAGCAGAAGAAAAGCACTATTCTGAGTGTCTTTTTATATAATCCTGATAAAGAAGTCTGAGCACAGGCTCTACTCACCAACAGGACCCCTGCCAGTGGGGTGTCGCCAAGACCATGTTTTTTGTGTTTGTCAGAACTGGTGTGAAAGAGCAGCCCATGGGGAAAGGGTGCAGCTGGGGATGCAGTAAGGCCTTTCATTTCCCTATTGCCTTTTGTTCCTTGAAGAGCATGTCCAGAGCTTGCCAGGAACTGTGACTGCATAGGGCAGTGGCTGGGAGGTCTAGGCTACTCAAAAACAGGACTACCTGCATTTGAGGCTGAAGGACTGAGCTATTGAAGTGAGTGGGTGCTTACAGGACTCAGCCCTAAGAGTGAATCTGGCACTAGTGTGCAGCCTGTTATCCTCATTAAAGGGAAAAACAGGGATGTGGTGTATCAGAATCTTAAAAGATTCAAAACAAAAACTGATATTCACTGAAGGCACTACAGCTACTGTATGGAAGCTTATGTAGAGCATGTCAATCTTGTTCTTTAGGGAACCTGTGTACTATCAATTAGATGCCTCAACTGTCAAACAGGAAGAGCAGTAAAAGATCAAGCCCCCAACATCACCCCCACAAAGAATAAGACTAGGAAATACAGGAGGACTAAATGGTTGGACTTTTCATAGATTATAAGAGTCTGTAAGATTGCAAACTCAAAATAGGTGGATCGAAAATACAGGCTTTGAATCCTGGTAATTTCCAAAGAGGCAATTTGATAACCTCAAATATCACAGTGCCTGTGATAACACATCTTAATCAGATACAGAGATAGCTAGAAACTCCGCCAAATGAACTGATGAATACCCTTCCCATCTAAGCAAATAAATAGCATAAAACCATAGCCATAGTAATGCTTTGAGAAAACTGGAAAGAGCAGTTTCATCTGATTTGGAACCCCATACTCTGATCGGAGTTCTTTGGGATGATAAAGACAGGATCTGGTCAAATTAGGTATGCTAAATGGACCAGCAAGGTGACTCCTTGCAGCAAGCGAGGCAGGGTCAGCCTGTGTGACTCACTCTGAGCTCTGAGTCATGAACAACGCATGATCTTCACTGGTCCCAGGCTGCACTGAAAGACTGGTCTTTGCAGCAGCCTTCCAGACAGTAACACACCTCCTCCTCTTTCCTCCTCCGCTTCTCCTTCCCCTTCCATGACTAAGCCATGACACAAAGGTTATAGGGAGAAGACAGAAAGGAATTAAATGAAAGTGCTTCATAATGGGAGGACAAAGAGGAAACCAAACTACCATCATAGGAAAGTGAGAATGAAGCTATGTGGGAGCAAGGCTCGTGTAACCTTCAGCTGGTTTCTATCATCTGGCTATGACAGCAATAGATTATTTGACCTTCAGCTGAAGGGAAGCTGTCAATCAGACAGTCCATCAGATAGCAAGAGATGATTTCAGGACTGTATAATAGCCTTTGACTTCAGAGGCAGCTTGCAGGGATTGCACTTTCCCCCATAAAAGTTTTTGCTGGCGGAGATTTATTTTCAGTTCGCTTTTGGATACCAAGATTTATAATGATCTGGCATCACAGATGTTGCAGTACTTTCAGAAGGGAATAATGAATCAATAGTGATGAACATCACTAAGCAATGCTAACTCATAACAGGAGAAAGTATTAATAAAGTAGAGTGTCCAACAGCTTAATGCATTGTTACATTTTTGTAAGATTTCTATAATTGCAGAGTGAGACCCCGTTATCTCATTTAATAAAACACAAAAGGAAAGAGGTACTCCTACCTCCAAATCACTTCCAATTGAATTATTAAAACAAAGACATTTGTGTAAAGACAGATGGGGAGTACAACAAATCTATATTAGTCAGAATAATAGATGTTGTGTTATGAATGCACCTGCAGTCTAGTTGCTGCCAAGGCTTTTAAAAGGAGTTGAACGTAATGGTAATGGATAGAATGACATTTTATGAAATTTTGGGGGGGTTTTCCCCAGGGGCAAGGGAGAACATGGTGCAAAGCATGAAAATAATTTGATAACTAAACAATGGGGGAAGAGAAGAAAATAAGTGTCTAGGTGTGAAAATCAGTATTCTCAGTATTCATACATGAGAAAAATTACAGACTCACAGGGCAGTTCTAGGAGAAAAATATTCTAATTCTAATAGAGAAGTAGAGATAGGAACTGTAAAGAGTGACTGTGAATAGGTAAGATAATAACCTATCACTTAAAAAGGAAATGTAGGAGACAATCAATGTGATACACAATGATTGTATCAATGTGAGCCACAGAAAACATAGGAGACTCTGAAACTAAATAGACAATGGATAGAGGCTTGGAGACACAGAAAGCTCACAAGTTTTAGACATGGATAACTGGCTTAGTTATGCCTTCTTGCATACTGATTTTTCTGAACCACACAGAATCACAGAATAAGCTAGATTGGAAGGGATCCTCAAGGATCATCGAGTCCAACCCCTCGCCCTGCATAGGACCATCCCCAAGAGTCACACCATGTGCCCAAGAGTGAAGCAGAGTAGGGAGAATACAGAAAGGTAGTGGGGACAATGTCAAGAAACCTCTTAAAACATCACAAAGGAATGATGATTAGTAACACAAAAATGGCCAGGAAGAGAGCTAAAACAGGTCAGAAGAGAAGATTGCAAATGGTTGTCAAAACCAGCAGAAAGGATGAATCAAGTAAGGATTTGGTTCCACTTTCTCCTCTTGGTGCAGACCAAGTCAGGCAGGTGTTGATGCCATTGTGATGGCAAACACTGAAGGTCAAATTAGAAATTGAGAGTATGGAAATAAATGCTAATGTTACAGGTGGATCTTTAACATGAAAGTTGTAATCAAGGAAAAAGGGGAATACTGAGGGAAAATGAAGAGAAAGTAAAATTAAGAGAGGAAGGCAGGCAGGGAAAGGAGGCTGGACAGCACACAAAGGCAACATGTACTGAAGGACAGCCCAATTTAATAGATGAATAAGACTGCCAAAAGTCAAGCAGAGCAATGAAGAAGGACAAGAATGGGAGCTGAGACACCTCTACCTGTCTGAGATTATCACAAAAGACTCTCTGTACCAGAAACCACATAGAAAGGCATCTGGAGTGACAAGGGTCTGCATTTCCGTGGCCAGGAGCTGAAGAGATTGTTCCCAGTAATAAGGATATTTTTATTTCTTGGGAACAGAACTGATGTCACACCTGTCCTGTTCCCAGGGCTGCAAAAGAAAGACAGTGATAAACATGTCAGAGTGTCCCAAAAAAGTGGGGTTAAATGGCATAGGCAAAGTATTGTGGTGGAGTATGGGAGAAAGGAAGACTCAGGCCTGAATAAATATTACCAGAGCTTAGGAGCAGAAAAGGAACATCAGACTGGATTTGTGATGGGGGCAAATACAAGTTAAGTAAGCACAAGAGAATAGTGTAGCAAAAATAGCTCCCAAGAATGGTCCGTTTCTTCCGATACCATGTCCTACAGTGAATCAAACTGAAAGTTCATGAGCCCAGCCCTGTATCTGGTGCTCAATATCTGCCAATAGCTGATGCTAAAGGAAGGCTATAAAATCAGGGCCAAGTGTACAGAGATACTCTCTTTCCTAGCCACCATGATCTGCATCTCATGGGCATCCTGAACCAAAGATGCTGACTTGATAAATAAGGAGGTCAAAAGAAGTGATAAGCTTTGCTGGACACTGATAACCATAACTAGAAAGATGAGCTCAAGCTAAAGGAATAATTCCATGTAATGACTTGGAAAGTAGGTATAAGGAAAATGAAGAAATGGCAGGTGACCAAGGGACTAAAGAAGGGAAATAAATCAAGGAAGCAAGCAAAATAAGCAGAAGAGAGTTCAATTGGCTAGATTAGCTCTCTCTTTTTGAAGAGAGTATATTCTACATTGCTCTCCACATGCAGAGGAGAAGAAAGCAACCACTTGCACTCCATTCCAGACTGCAAAAGACTCCTAGAGCTGAGCTTACCCCAGCAAGACAGCAGTATTTCTTAGTTGTTCTTTACCTAGCAGTTTTGCTTTCCTGCTCTCAATGATCACTGGACAGCACAGCATTATCTTACAGCTCCATGACCGCCTTTCTGCAACCACCCTCTGTCAGCCTGGCACTGTGCTCTGGGGCATGGAGAGCTGCAGGGGCCTCTTTCTCTCCCTCAGGGGTGTATGAGGAGGTGACATGACGATTTGGGTATGAATTAGAAATGGGAGATGGTTCAGGTTTGAAACTGCCATCATGATTTGGTTTCACAAGAATTCTGAAAATTATCTTGTGAAACTCTGCTACACAATAGCACAAATCCTGCCCTCCCCAAAACCAGTGATTTCAGAAGATTTCTTCTCCTTCTAAGCAGAACTACCTCCTCTGGTTGGGGATCTCAGCTGGAGTTAGAAATATGCAGGATACCAACCCAAATCCCCCTGTAATTTAAGGAGATTCCTGCCCAAATTCCCATTCTGTCTCACTACTAATTCCTGAAGTAGAAAATTATTTTCATCTGAGTATTTGAGAAATTGAGTCTCCAGGGAACAGTTACTTATAAAGCAGTGTTCCTGATGTTCATTACTTGTATCACATGCATCCAAAAATTCTCAGGGTTCTGCTTCACCATTTATTATCTCAATTATCATGAATTAAAGAAAGGCATCAAGAGCTAAGAATGTAGCTGGATAGGTCTTTTCAACATGGTCTAAAAAGCATGTGGTGCTAAACAGGTGTAAAAACAAACCCAAAAATTTTCAGAGGTTATGGCTGCAATGCAAGGCATGAATTTTCCAATTATGCCTTGCCAAAAGACATTCTTGAGAGATTGTTGCCAGAAAGAGCTTGTTAAAGTGACATCAGAGGAAAAATACTAATTTATGACATGTGTTACATATTTTTCAGGAGCCTCAGCTGTCAAAGGATAACACTGCATAAGAATTTGTTTTTCTCCTATGTGCTGAACTCCATGTTCACAATTGCCCACCTCATTGCTGTCGTCCCTAACCCAGGCCTTGTAAAAAGGGATCCTGTAAGTACTGCATGATTCCTCTCCATCCTAACACCCAAGTAAAATCAGTATGGCCATGCCAAAACCAAGAATTCCCATTCTTCAGCTAATTATAGCCATCTGGGAAAATGCATACAGAGGGTGCAGATTCTGAGAATTTCACTCAAACTTGCTCTGATCTTTCACCAGGCAATAAAAATCTTTGAATCTTGTGCAAGCCCCAGACTTGCTTCAGCCACAAGTATGTGTCAGACCTCTACTGCTCCTGGCAATAACTACCTGATGATTCCCAACAAAGCCCCTGAGGTGATAGATACCTTTGGTATCTGCCTGTCCTTCTTCACATGCACACACACTGGAGGGGAAAGGGTGGAAAGAGAGATGCCTTGTTTCAATATAACACACAAAATGGTCTTTTTGCTGCATTCTTTAGCTTGAGAGGCAGTAAATCAAAGCATTAGTTACCTTCACTGTTCTTAGGTAGTGATACCAATTGTGCCAGCTCCTCAACTGATAAATATGTATGGCAGATCTCAGTCATCCAGCTCTGGTCTTGCTCCCTAACCCAGCAATCACATTGTGCTCAGTCCTTACAGCAGCCTCAGTCAATGTGAAATTAATGCAAACGGGGTAATTTCAAGTTTCATTTTAACACTAATCAGCTTGTAGTCTAATAAGATCATTCAATTATGATTCAACCATTTATCTGCCTCTAATTTCATGAAAGGAATTAAATATCTGCACCTGATATTATCTGATCACATGTGTGTCTCTCAAATGTGTGCTGATTAAGTAAGTTAATTAAAGCAGAAAATATATAGCCTAAGGAAAACATCACCAGTCTCAGAGACCATCTGGAGATTAAAAAGTAGAAGAGCGAAAGAATAATTTGAAAATCACATATTTTGTTTCTTCTCATTGCATAGCATCATGCGTAGATAGCCTGTGCAAGACAGGCAATGAAAATACTCTTGATATTTGAAGATAAAAAGCTGGCAGATGATATCAGGCACCTAAATTGAAGTAAAATCATTACCTCAGGGTTATCAAGAATGAAACTTTCTGACAGCACAAATAAATTATCTGAAATAGTTTAAACTAAAAGTTGAGGGCATGGGAAGGAGTCCTGTGTTTTAAGATTTCATTTAAAAACTGTATCTAGAGCCCTGTATCTAGAGCCTTTTGGCCTGATCTTTATTGGAAGGGAAATCTGGACACCAGTGAAGTCAGAGGCTCCCATAGAGCCACACAGCCACAGAACAGGTTCCAGCCCACTGAGCATCACCTGATGAAATCCCCAACCTCCTTTGCTATGGCACAAAAAGTATAAAAGTGACACCACTGGTTACTGGTGCCCCAGTGGAGGTCGTGGAGCCCCGAAGTGGTGCAGAGGTTCATGTACCACACTCAGCTCTCAGGTTTGTGCTCAGAATATGAAGAGGAGCCTAAATGTTCAATATAATATGGAAATGACTCAAGGTGTCCTGTTAACAAAACTGGCTGCAGCTATTGGCTAAGTAGATGTTTTGATGAGCAAAGCCCTTGTTTTGCAATTTCTTCTTCCAAACCAGATTTCCATGTCTTTGACTCAGCAGTGAAAGGCTGTCTACAGACAAGGTACAAAACTTGGGGTCAGGAAGATCTGGGGTCTCTTATTTATGTCCCACCATCAAGTATGGGATGAGGGTACACTCACTGCTTGATCTTGACTCATATTCTAGATTTCCCTCCCCAAAACAGAGAATAAAAAAGGAGGTGATGTTACCCACTAATATATTCAGAGTCTCCCACCTCACTAGAAACTGTATCCTGTTACCTTAGTAACGTAATAAAATTGTAAGTTTGTGATTGACAAATTAATTTTAACAGACAGGAGCACATTTTTGACATGTGATGAAATTACAGAAGATTTCTATATGAGTATATGAAGACTTAGAGTATTTATGTTTAAAATGCAAAAAAATATACAAAAATTCCCATAATATTTTTATGCTGATGCCTATTAACAGAGAAATTAATGCCGTACAACTTGGTTTTTTTCTACTCCTACTGCATCCTCTGTTTTAATAAGTCTGTTTGAAGATTACTGCTTCTGACTTCCTCTAGTTTGCTGCACTTATCCACTTTCTACACGTGCATCTTTGGAGCTTCGCAGGCTCATATATGTATGGCTCTCACCTTTAGTATATACAGAAATACTGAAGCGTGTAGATTGAATTTCAAGCAATCATTGATACCACTTGTGGCAGCCATATACAGAGATGAAGTTTCTGGTATTTATTCTGCAAAATAATAAACGTTTTTCCACCTCAATAGTTCTGCTTTTTTTTCCTACCTAAAGTTTCACAATAGTCTTTAAATGTGATATGCCATGGGAAAATACTTTCAGTGATTCATAATTTATGAGGATTCAACAAATCCATATAATTTTGAAAGAAGAAAGAATGATCTCTTAAATAACAAGGAGAAAAGTCAGGAGGAGCAAGACAGGAAATTCCTTTGTAACACCAAGAAACCCCCATTCTCCCTGTGACTCAGGGAGAAATGACATGAGACAATCCAAAGCATCATTTACATGAGGAGAGTCTGTACCACATTCTTGCTCACATTGCTGCTAAGAGTTAAATCCTTTGATGATCATTCTGCTCATGTAAAATGGTAAGTCAATTATTTATAATAATGCTAATTTGCTTATTTACTTCATGTTTTCTGGTTATACAATTTTCTCTCTCTCTTTCTCTCTTTCTGCTGAATTTATCTGGATCTGAAACCATGGAAAAGAAAGATCTGAGTCCAGGAGATCGTACAAGAAATGAAGAAGCAGTGGACAAGGTTCAAAGACATTGAAACAAAAATAAACAGGACATATATTTACATATACTGAAAATTTTGACTGTTGTATCTGTACTAGGAACTGCATTAATTACTCTATTACTGGAACCACATATATTGGAAGTGATATAATCTATCACCTTCCTAAATGAAACTGACGCACAGTAGAAGGGTGATCTGTGGATAGCACATCATGTTCTCCATTAAAACCTCCAGAAATACAAATAAAAATCTTGCTTCCAAATTTCTCAATATAGTTTTACGCATTGGATGTGTGTTTTTCATTTTCTGTATTCCACAAGAGTAGTAATTTTAATACTCAGTACTGATGGGAGTAAAAAGAAGCTATAGCTAATGCCTGAAGGGGCAGCTCTGCCAATGATAAACCGAGCAATTCATCAGCTCCATGGGCATCATATAAATATGCTTTTAGGTAGGGATAAGTTTGGTCACAAATTAGTAATGTCTCAGTAATTAGAACATCTTCCACAAAAGCTTTTAAAGATTTTACTGGTTTTTTTCTCCTTCACGTTCTAGTAGAAATAGCTGTTCTTTCTGCAGGTTCTTCTGTAGCCTCTTCACCTTTTATGTGGTAGTTTCACCCTTGCTTATGTCATTGTATAATGTGAAAGTTTATGTTTGGATTGCAGTTTTATAGAGGCCATAGCAAGAGCCAGTGCTCCACTAGTAGCTCCTAGGAGCCCTGCGTGGGGTCTCATGCTTGGCCATGTTATGTCAGAGAGTAAGGACACAGTATCCATTCAGACACACTCCAATCTCATGGTCAAGTCCCATCTCATTGCCACACAGCCTCTTTAGGCCTTAATGTATAAACAATCTGTACACCCTCCTAAATGGGTTTAGTAGCAGGCTTGGTATGGAAGAACCCAAAGCAATCCCTGTTTAATTACACGTAGCATGATTTCATTTCCTCCTGGCAGCATCTGTAACTAACACAGCCCTTGAATATGGGGGGTGAGAGGAAGGAGGCTGTTTTTCCCTCCTTGTGTAGATGTAGATATATTTTAAAGGTCCTGACCTAGCTTACCACCCTAGCTGATAGTGCCACATGCACTCTGTGTCTCTGGCAGGAGCATGTAGTCCCTTTCCCTTTGCAGGCACTTCACTAAGCTTGCTGACACTGTGGGCATGAGGTGGGAGGACAAGGGGCACTTGGTCTTCTGTCCTGCCCAAAACCCAGCTCCTGGAACCAGCAAGCCTCCTAACCAGTAAGATGCTTCCATTCAGCATTATTAGTTAGACCAAGACAGTACAAAGGATGCTGCCCACTAACATTAAAGTTTTTAAAGCAAAGCCATGATAGTAGCAATACTAAAAATTCTCACTTTTTCTTGGACACCAGAACACTATAAATAATCCGTCCATTAACAAATTAAAGTGAAAACCATGACTACCCAATTGTGCTACGTGTTCCTCCCTACCACAGTTACAGCAAAACAGTAGAAATAAACACTGAGCTGTGTGGACAGATGACAATAGTAAAAAAATAGTTACTGTGATTTATGGGGTTCCAATATTGGTTTTCACCTGTTCCTAAAGGAATAGAGAGGCAATGTAAGACAAGAAAGCAAAGGAGATTTGCAGCATTTCAGAAAGAGTGTCAATTTGGGTATTTTTACCATACCAATGTTATAATTTCCTGCTGATCTAGCCTGGCAGAGCATGAGGGGTTTAAAATATCTTTTTATCAAATGTGGTCCTTGTAAATTATACCAGTGAGGACAAATGGCAAAATTGCTGCTCCATGTGACTTATTTTCCTTAGTTGTCCCAGCAGTTCTCCTCATGGAGCAGACCTCCCTGGGAACAGCAAAGGTGGAGATCCACAAAGGAAAGGGGTGCCTCAATCTTCTGAGTTGTTTCATGTATAATACTTGGGGTAGAGCTTCAGAAGGTGCCATCCTTGTTAAATAATTTGATTCTTTTTTTAATGTGACTTTTTCCACAACTTTCCTGTTACTCTCAAAACACCTCTAAAGTCTTTTGTCTTAGTACATCTGTTCTTCCATCCTGCTTCCATTAGATTACTTATAGGAGCCTCAACAGCCAGTTTAGCCACCAAGAGGTGACACAGAACCTGGGCAATTGTGAAATCAATAGAATGAGAGTAAGAACAGGAAGATTAGGCACTAGTGTTCAAGGTTAGAGAGAAGTTTCCCCCACTAAGAAAAATTTCTGAATTGAACAAAGCACCATATCACATTGCTGAGGATCACAGTTGTGGCTGAGCCCACAAGGTGCAAGCAAGAACAGTTCCTGATGTTCATGTGCCTGCAGAGGGGTGACCACAGGAGGTGACAGGGAATCAAAATTCCCACTCTATCTACGCCCTCATCCACAAAGAATGGGAGGGATGATAGCTTTCATGTAGCCCAATCCAAATCAACTCTGACTCTATCAGACCTTGTGGATGGCCTCTTATTTAGGAGCCTCAGTGCCATTTCCTCCAGAAATGTGTTTCCAGAAAGGACCTTGTAATGCAAAATGCATTGTTACCTGGAAGCTGAAGGCATCAAATCCCAGGGCTCCTTCCCAGGCGTTCTGTCTGAATCTTTTCTGCTCAGGTGAGGTAGGCTTGACTCAAATGCCTAGTACAAGTCCAAATTTCAGATGTAAATATCTGTGAAAAGTCAGATTTAACCTGTCATTCTGTCTAGTCATTATGCATCTGCACCATCTCTGGACCCTGAAGCTCTGCCACTGTGGCAGTGAGAAGTGAGCACTCCCAGCACAATGGTTCCCCAGATCAGTAGAATCTCAGCATCCGAGTTCTTGCTGTTGTCAGCTGCAGTTCTCTTGTTTAACCACAATGGCCATTTGCAGCCATGAGGCTGTTGAAGCAAAGACCACACTGGCTTTATGCAAAATGAGTGAATCCACTCCAGATTTGCTGAAATTCATGATGTGTGCTGCTCAAGAAAGGTGTGCTTACTTTCCCCTCAAATCTGAGCTGTAGCAGTCTCCTAATTTATCTTCCACAGTATGGAACTGTATTTGACTTCGATGCCTTACTGAAGCTTTTTTCATTTTTCCTTTTGGTCTTCCTAAGAGATGGGAGAGATGACAAAGTAAAGACGATGGAAAAATTTGGGATAGTATCTGGGCAACCATAAGTTTCTGTCAATTGCGCTGTCTCCAGTGCATCTGAGAGCCCAAAAGTGGATTATATCATTAGCCCCTAAAAACACAGGCATAGAAAAATGTCAAGTAGACACTCCTTAAAGGTCAGATCAGCCAGTGCAGATGCTAACAGTTGCCTTTTTGTGGTTTCTGTGTTACACTGTATGGACATGATACACCCTAATGAACTTCTGTTTTACACAAGGCCCCCCACATTCATAGAACATTTAAGGTGCAAATGTGTTAATATTAGCTCAGGTGTTAATACTTCTTTGTGAATGTAAAGCAGTTATGTCTAGAAATATTCAAGGTGTACCTCCAAGTTTTCCTTGCAATATGCTTTTAAAAGGGACTACCTGAAATGTGAGAAATTTGAGCATGAATTGCCCAAAAAGATTTTTCCAAATCCTTCAAAACATGTATTCTTCAAAAAAGAATTCCCCTCAGAAGGAAAGTACCATAATGCTTCCAAAACACAATACTCTCCCTGATACCAGGCTGACACAGCTCTTTTCCTTGCTGGAATTTGCCTGATTAAATGGCAGTGCTTCCTGTAGGGGCAGCTGTGTCTGAACCCAAGACAATTTACCTCACTCTAAAGCAGGTGGCTAAAACCAGTCAGGCGAATTAAATGCAGAGTGCTCATTCCTCTCCAGGGCCTACATCATCCTGCACATCTGTGCCACGAAGTCAGACATGCCCTTCAATGACTGCTGTGCAGACCAGCAGTATTGTCCATTTTCAGCCATGCCCATTACCCTGTGTTTCTTGGAGGTATCTAAGACCAAACAGAAGTAGCCTGAATCAGAAGAGAAAAAAAATGAAAAAACATCAAAGTGCCTTTACAAATGACAACCAAACATGTGGAATAAGGGTATGGAAGAAGAAACAGTAATGACTTTTAGCAGTAGTTAAACATCAAGAGGTTTGGGTTAGTTATGTAGATCACCTTTAAATTTAGTTGGCAGAATGAGATACTGGCCAATAATAGGTCGGTTGTTTGGATAATTGAGCTCCTTTGCTCACCATCTCACCTCTGAGTGGCTTATGCTTGCATACACCCAATTGACTGACTCCGGAATTTTCTGGAATCCCCTTGGCCCAACATCTTTTGAAGGACTGGCAGCTCTACCTAGAAGCAGGTCACCCCAGGAAAGATACTAGAGCAGTATCTGAGTACATCTAGAGAATTAAAACACTAGTAAACATTGGAGGTCAGACATGTCTTACATTTGGACACTTGCTTTGGAGACACGTACAGGTGACCGAGTCATCCCATGCTAAAGATAGACAAAGTTACATTCAGGGTACTATCCATCTGGCTTATTTTAGACATATCCTTTAGGATGAGATAATTTTTACTATAATCTCCATCATCCCTATCATTATCTTTTGATTACAGGAGAGAAAGATTCGGTGTCTATATTTAGTATCACAAATCATAGTTGTATCATTAGAAAACTCTTGGAGCATTTAACTGAATTATGAGTGGATATATCCATGTCATCAAAGCTATATGTGTACCTAGTTCCCAGGAAATGTTTTTGCAGGTCTAGATCTTACACCTCAAACATAAGGTAGCTTCACTTGGCTGTTAGATATACTCCATGCAAAATTAAACTACCCTGGCTCAGGGCTCAATGCCCAGAGCCAGCTATGCCTGGATACAGATTTGAGTAACCTCTGCCTTGTCCTATCCTCCTGTGCCTGGTGGCTCTTGCTCTGGTGTCATGGTAGAGGACAGGTGCCTGGAAGAGCTGGAGCGCTAAACCCTTTTTGTCAGGGATTGCCTCCCTCCACTGGGAGAAGGTGGCAGCAGATCCTGTCCAAATGAACATCAAGTTGCACTATGTTGTGCTAATTTTTTACACAGCCCCACCCTTGTTTTCTCTCCCTCTTCACCAGCCTCTCTGCTCTCCTCCATCAGTCAGGCTCATATCTGCAATGACTCCCTAAAAAGCTGCTTCTCTCTGGCGACACCACTCAGAAACCAAGCTGATAAAATCCCTTGGGAATGCTGAGGCTGTTTTGCTTTGCCTCACACCCTGCACCACACTTGCCATGGTGCATCCTGCAGGTGAGGAGCCAGTGGTCACTGCACACTGAGACAGTGCCAGATG
This sequence comes from Acrocephalus scirpaceus scirpaceus, assembly GCA_910950805.1. Taxonomy (NCBI): domain Eukaryota; kingdom Metazoa; phylum Chordata; class Aves; order Passeriformes; family Sylviidae; genus Acrocephalus; species Acrocephalus scirpaceus. The sequence continues at coordinate 129,716,216 of OU383773.1, forward strand.
TGCTGTGAGAACCCCTCTGGCCCTGCAGAGCTCAGCCATGCAGTCCAGGGAGAACTACTGCTACAGCAGCCAGGACTCAGGTATGTGCAGATGTAGCCTTATTAATTCCTGTCCAGAATGTGTAAATCTGGGCTGGCTGCTTTGCTATAGCATCAACATGGACACACGTGCTGTTGAGAATATCCCCTGTTGTTTAATTTCATATTTTGCTGTCTTGTAACACAAAACCTAGGAGCCCTCTGAGCAACTGTGTACATTTTGTTCTGTAAATGGTTTAAAAGTATATTGAAACATTAAACTTCTTCCAAACCCCAGTATGCCAAGTTTCTGACTGGAACACAGTTTAATGGATGACTCATTGCAGATACATTGTATAACGGTGCGATGTTCTGATAGGCAGTGATTTACAGCTACAATACTTAGCACAGTCTTGCTTTGGAAAATCCTTTTATTGCTTTTTGTATAACATATGGATATTTGGAATTTAAGAATATTTTCATAGAATAGTGTTCTAGTAGTCAGAAAAAAACCACCATTTTTTAAGGCAGAGCACTAATCAAACTTGAAGCTACTCCTTCAAAATGCTAAGTTTAGAATGTTTGAGAATATATTTTATTGCCTTCAAACTGAATTTGAATAAATCAAATCTGGCCTCCATGTCAAGCTGTAATCTCTTTGAGGAGGGTTCTTTGCTGCCATGCACTGGGGAGGTTTCCCAGAGGTGAAGAGTAACTAGAATAATAAGGTCAAATATGTTTATTTCCCTTTAAACAAAGAAGTGTACAGCTGTAGTGATGGCTCATATAGCTGGCTTGGTTTAAAATCCATAACCTTGGCTGACCTGTCCTCAGCAATTTATTTGAAATGTCAGTGGGGGGCATTTCAATGGCTAGTGAGCATCAGAGGAGAGATATATTATTATGCACGCTGAGGGGCTTTCCCACACTTGTTTTCCATAGGGCAGGCTCTCTGGAGCTCACAAGGACTGATGTAAAACACAGACCTCCCAACCTGCAAGCCTGAGCTCCTTTACCCAGGAAGGCACTGCAGGAATGGGCACACATGGGAATCTGTACAACTTTACTGTGCCAAAACACAGTCAAGCCTTTTGCTCTGACTGAATTATTAGAACAACTGCTCAAACAATTAGCAGGTTTATTTCATATTAAATTTTGTTGTTATCATTGAAAGTGGAGTTCTGGGGTTTATGTAGTTCAAGACTTTTCACTTGCCCTGATGAGTAGTGATGGTAATTAATGGTGCAGTTTTCTGTCCATAAGCTATTAACCAATAACCAAGGAGAGCCTTAACAGGGAAATGACAAGCACGTGTGATGAGAGGCTGCTGGATTAGCTGAGGAGAGCACTATGCCAATTACATTGTTGTGCAATTGCAGGGTCTTGCACAGGCAGATGGACCTTTGGGACTCCTTTAGCAGGACTGGAACATTAACAGTGTTTATAATATGCCAATATGCCCTGCAAAACATCATAGACACTTTTTCTATCTATTTCTTGTAAAAGGAGAGTAAAATGTTTTATTTCTCCTCTGGGAAATGTTCCAGAATCCTTTTAAAGTGCTTTTGTTTCATGCCACAGCTGTGGTGTTTACAAGAGTTCCATAACCCTCTGCAAGATTTGCAAGTGAAAAGAATATGACTGACTGTATTCCTGTTGACCACTTTTGCCCCTGAGTAATTAGGCCACAATCTAAAGTCATTGCAGGTTGCTTTTATGAGGAAGGAGAATTAGCAATAGTGGACTTTTTTTTTTCTTAGATGCTGTCCTGCAGATCTGTAAAGAACTTTTCTCAGTTTCTGTGCCCATCAAAGCAATGCAAACATGTGGCCAGAGGCAGCCTTCATACTCACAGATTGAGTTTCTTTCCACATTGCATTCTACCGAAAGAGGTTCATTCTTGGACATCCCTCCAGAAGCACAAAAGGAGCTGCATTTTTAGGTGGTTACCTGACTTTGAGGGCTGGTAATTTTTCATGATAATTTTTTTACACTTCCCCTTGCTATAACCATCAACAGGACAGTGCAGGACAGTGCAGGACAGTGCTCTCTGTTTCCAGGCTGTCAAAAAGTGGAGCATTTGTTTATTTCTTTGTTCAGGAAACAGGCACACCAACCTGAGCAAAAGTTAAGGGGCTGCACTAGAAAGGACCTGCTATTTTCTCTCAGCCTGTGCTGCTCATGAATTAAAACCCACTAGCTTTAGTCACCTTCACAACTGCAGACTGAAAAGCTCATGACTTTTAACTCTCTTCAGAGTGTGAAGGTGCTGCAACAATGCTTTCCTGGATTTCACTGTGCTGCGTGTTGTTCAAGAGACAACAAGGACAGAGCCACTGCCTCAAAGAACTTACAACAAAATTTTTGTCTTCAGCAGAAAATAAACTCCCTACACATCTTTTTTATCTCAAAGTCAACAGTCATAAAACCCTAGAATCATGGAACAGTTTGGTTGGAAGAGACCTTAGAGATCATCTAATTCCAACAGCCCTGCCGTGGGCAGAGACACCTTCCCCTAGACCAGGTTACTCAGAGTCCCACCCAACGTGGTCTTGAACACTTCCAGGTATAGGGAGTCTACAGCTTCTCTGAGCAACCTGTTCCAGTGCCTCACCACCCTTATAGTAAAAATATCTGTCTTTATAAATTATAGATATCAGTCTTTATAGATTATAGTAAAGATTCATAAATTATAGTAAAAAAAAACAATCAGTTATCAAGCATTGAATAGGTGGAAGATTTGCTTCTGTATCATCTTGCAGTTTTATTTTACTTGTTCCTGTAAAAATAAACAGTATAAAAAACTTACTATTTTTGCAATTTTCTCAATTAAGATTAATATACAACAAGATGTTCGTTGCATTTGTCATGTTTTATTTTAACCCATCCAATTCTTATCAGTAAAAGGTTCTCTTTTACTGAAAAATCTTTTACTTTCTCTCTGATGAATGAAAAACAGTTTCGTTATTGTAGGAAAATATTTCCATTGCATCACTTGGCCACAGCTGAAACATGCTACATTTGTTACCTCATCCAAAGTAGACTAATTCTTTTCCCTTTGAATAATATGAATTCAACATCTTATTTCAATGCACTGTTGTGCCTAACTCCTTATAATAACTTTTTTAGATAAATTCTCAAATTAATGTTGTGTGTGTGAAAGTACTAGTCATAACAATCCTTTATGCTTTGCCAATGGTTTTCTTACTTCTCTAACTTATTACATCAGAAGTGATGACATTCCTCAAGAGTCAGGTGTTGTCTGCACGTCCATTGCTCTAGAGGATAAGTAAAAGAGTAAAAGATTCCATTTTTGAAGCCACAAGTCATAGTTCAAATGGAGGGTACACAAAAGAAAGAAATGTTGGGAAATGAAGCAAATGGAGCTTAGCTCTGCAGCTGTCAGGGAATGTTTTTTCTATGTGTGCATTTGTTTGAGCTACAGATAAATGATAGCAAAGACTGACTTGGTTCTAGTGGAAGGTACATTCAGTCAGTCTCTGCTCAGAGGGTTGGTGAGCAGTGCATACAGCTGGCAAAGAGGAGCAAGGATCCTCCATAGTCACCTTCCCTTCAGCTGGGCAGTATGAAACAGGGAAAGAATTCAGTCAAAATGACAGATTTGAGAAGTAGCATGGACTTTATTGCAGAACTCACCATCTGTGCTCATCTTCCCTCCACCTGCCAAGCTGAAGGCAAAGTCATTCCTAGAGCCCAGGTGACTGGATGGAACTCTGGGACAATTTGGCCCTGGCACTAGCAAGACCAGCCCATGTGCAACATGCAGGCACCCTGAGTCAATCCCACTAAAGCCATCAGGAAAATGATGCCTTGAGCCCTCAGGTGACCTGACCTGCAGCTCCTCCTTGGAGATCTCCACAATGGGACACAGAAACCTCAGACACAGAAAAGTGCTGTGATGGCTCACAAAGTTTGCTTACATTTTAGAGGCCCAGGTGGCTGGCTGATGCCAGGGAGGGTGCCACCCGAATCTGTGTGCAGACTGAGGGAAGTGCCTGTCAGGCAAGGCAGCCCTGGTAGGGATGAGTGATCAATAAGGGGAGAAGGGAGAAAGGTAAGCCACCAGCTAGGAGGCTGTATTGAGTGCAGGCACTAAACATATTGACCCAGACCTGTGAAAAACAGTCCAGGAATGATATAAGAGCCTTAATGAACACTTTTGCCCACAGAAAAAGGAGAAAATACATCTTCCCTTTTCATTTGTTTTGGTGGTGGTGGTAGTGGTAGGTTGGGTTCAGTATACAACTGTTCTTGGACACACTTTTAAGAAATGTTCAACAGTCAGTTCTGTCCTGTCCTGGTGGTGAGAAGAAAACATGAATTACTACAAAATAAAAACCAGTATTCACACTAATCTTGTTAGAATCCTATATCCTAACCTATCAATAAACATATATTTTCATGAACAACAATCTGCACCTAAAATATTGAAATAGAACTAAATACACATTTGGGCAATTGGGAATGTTCTTTGGCAACAGAAGGTGGTGGACTGGATGAGTGGGAAGATTTTCTGATCCAGAGGAGCAGTCCAGACAAATGCAAAACATGCAGTCCCCTACCTGCTGAACTGCAATTGTGTCTCTTGAAAGAGACAAGTGAATCCTAATGACATCTTGTACAGCACAGATGGTCAGCTTGGAAAACATCTGCAGAAATTAAGGGAAAGAAGTATTTTCCTGAGGCCACAGATGGTGACTGTTACTTTGCTATCAGTGCTATGACCTCAGATTTCCAGGAATCATGTGGTGCACCCCAGAAGCAGTGAATCTCTGTCAACACAGCAATGCCTGCCCACTCCTCCTGGCTCTCCTGTGTTGTGGTGACAATGAAGTCCAGGTGGAGGACCTCACTGCCCTCCCTAAGAAAGCAAATGGACATGAAGAAGAGGAGCATCATTGTCTCTCAGCAGCTGGCACTCCCATAGTGGACACAACATGGTTCCCCCTGCCATCTGCCCACTACTTCCCAGAAATTTGTAGCCACAATCCCTTGTCAAGGTCTATGTCTGCAGCCTCATCTAAATCATGCATGGGAACCACTTCATCAGCTCCATTTAGCTCCATGTGTCAATTTTTTATTTCATCAAAATAGAGCAAAGCTGTCACCTCACAAAGCAACAAAATCTCCCTGGTACCCTACAAAAAGGATCTCTGCTGCCACCAAAACTTGCACTTTCCAAAGGAATTTGTTCAGAGCTGGGGGCTGTTTAAAGCATAAATGACTCTGGTTTAGAAGAGAGACTTAAATAAAAACTTAGAAAAGTTTGATCAAAAGGAAGTCACCCAAATTGGAGCTCAATGTTACTGTCCTTTTCACAGCCCTCTTTTGACATCTAGAACAGTTGTTTCAGTTCTAAAAACCCCATCAAATTACTGAGTTTTGAAGGAATGTTTTTATTTTGTGGTACTTTTTGGAGTACTTTTATCATAATCCTACTTTGTGAGGGCTTTAATTTAATGTCATTTAATTTAATTTCATTTAATTCTTTTAGTTCATCTTATTTATAGAAGTTTAAAATCCCTCTCACTGATAGATGCTGGAAAAAAAACCCCAAAAAACATAAAGAGCTGGGAGTTTTAGTTCCCCTAAATGCAAAATGCTGGTCAAGTATGTGACTTTCTCTCATTTATCTAACAGGTAAGCTGCAAAGTGCTGCAATTCTTTCATCAGTACATGCTGGGCTGCAACTACTTCTGGATGCTCTGCGAAGGCATTTACCTTCACACGCTGATCGTGGTGGCAGTGTTTGCTGAAGAACAGCGTTTGCACTGGTATTACCTCTTGGGCTGGGGTATGTATGGTACCATTTGTAGCAAGATGCTCAGTACGTCCAGATTTTTGAATTCTTCTAGCACTTATGTACCACTTGTGATCTAAATCATTAGATCGTATCTTCAGACTTAGTTCTTGGATCCTAAATTTGAGTGCGTATAATTACATGGGCTTAGAAGCTTACAAAAAACAGCACAAAAAAGTATTTTTTATTTGCTGCATCTTGGGATTTGCAGAAGGAAATGCCTAAGCTCTGTTAAGAAAAGCTATGGGAGAAAATATATTTTTATTCAAGTATATTTCTTTTCTGAAAAAAGTTGTTTATTTTTGTCACATATACGCAAAAACATGAATGTGTGACAGTGCCTATAAAGTATCATTTTCCCGGAATCAAGAGGAAAGATCTGTGCCTCACAAAGTGAAGCAAACACAGCATACAAAAAGAGGATCCAGAATTTCTCTGATTATATATGAAATATATTTTGGCATATGTTGTTTTAAAGGAAAAAAATTGATTTTACCTACTAAGTAGATAATGGGTTTGCTGTCAGGACTGGTTTTACCCAACAGCATGTGGTCATATGCATATTCCCCCAAGAACCATGACTAGGTCTGGTTCTTCATCTCCAAATATGCAATCTCTTCTGTTTTCGCTAAGGGACTCCTTGCCTTTTAAATGGGTAGCAGCAGACATTTTTCCTTTGGACTACCTGGTCCAATAAAAGACCATATCAATATATTCAGTAAATTACAATGAAGTCTCTTTTACGTTTAAATCACTATTTTAAATCCAGTCCACATCAGTTTTGACAGAAAATCAATATCAAGAGCTTTTTTTCAATTTGGCAACCATGAATCTGTGGCCTCATTCCAATTTCTGGTAGGGCAGTTCCTGTATCTTGAAACCACTGGTGCAGCAAAGCAGCAAATGATGGACCTTTATTCATTGTCCCACTGCACACAGGGATGTTCCCGCAATCCACGTCTGAAGCAGATACTATTTATTCTATATTTGCCTTCCTCTTTAGTGAAGTTATACTTTTTCAAGATTATGTCATTTAAAGCAGGAAAATTGAAAAATAGCCCTATTGCTCAAACCAATAAATTTAGGAATTTTTAGATTGGATTAATGGATAATTAGATAACAAGGTAATTAGATCAGAGGAAAATGACCCAGTTCTATATGTTCTGAAGAAATTTAAAACACTGTCTTCAAACACAAGTTAGACATTCAGTATTTGATCCCAAATAGGCAGTAACAGCAAAGTTATCCCCTATTTGGGTTTTCATTTTAAAAGCTGGTCATTTACATTCCTCTTCTGATACAAAGCTTAGTGCTCTCTGAATACCTACATTAGATACCAAGAAAATCCAAATTATTTTCTATATAGATTATTATCTATATATTTTTATATAGTGTGTAGTGCCAGATAGCAGTCTCCAGGCATGTAATAATTTGTCATTGGTGGTTTTTGTCTGTTTGTTGGGTTTTTCTCAATGAGAATGCCAGCATGCACCCTTTTTTCTTATGAAAATGGCATATTTTCTAAGACAAGAGGCATTTGTAATGCTTTTGGAATGAAAAGTATGTGAAACATTATCAGCTCTTAAATGAAGACAACCTTCCTGAAGAACCCTAAATCAAATTAGAACTTCTGGACTTTGCCAATCCAAATAGCTGAGTCCTCTTGGAGCAAGCAGCTGTGCTATCACAAAAATCTCATAGCTCAGAATATTTGAATATAAAAAGTCTCACAGGGCTGTGAAACAGCAACCCAATGTGACAAGTCATTTTAAACATTTGCTTCCAGACAAAACTTTTTCATGTCTTGCAGAACAAGGCTTCCCAAAGTAGTGTCACTCCATATCCAATCATGCAAGAGGAATATGGTCAAAGACTTTTTTTTTTTTTGTGATATTCAATTTAGGTAGTGCAATTTAATGCACCTGTGACATCCAGCCTGCAATGAAAACTAACGAGCCAGCTGTAGTAGTGCTGAGAATGACACCAGCAGCATGATGGGGAATTCACTGAAGTTACCTAATAAGACACACCTCAGTATCTGCAGAGCTGCCCAAAAAATAAAGAAGGCAGTGGCTGTGGTAATAGGGTGCTGATATCTTGAGAAGGAAAAAGTTATTAAAAATGGACATAACTCTTGACAATGTGTCTGCAGCCTTTTTTATGAAACTAGATGACTGCTTCCACAAAAAAAAAAAAAAAAAAAAAAAAAAAAAAAAAAAAGAAGTCATGATTAGCACCTCCTAACTAAAGTAGAAATATTATTAATAGAAAATGGTCTCCTTATGACAATCTGGTGACCTCTTAAGTTTGCATGAATCATTGTAATTCCACTGATTCCAGACGGAGTAGTAACACAGTCTAACTTTAAACATTCATCTATGTTAATCAATGGACAGAGATATGTTTCTCCAAAGGGCAATACAGAGGAACCAGAGCAGGCTGTGCTCTGAATTACAATTCAAGAGATCAAGGCAAATGTCCAAGATGAAGTTGCTCATTATTCATTGCTATTGCTAATCCCTATGCAAGAAGATCTGGCCTTCTTTATTTGGAAAAACCACTAACGACATTTTTTAAATTGGTTTGTAAGAAAAATAAAAATCTGAGCAAAAATAAAAACATCTACAAAAGGCTTGAGTTGATTGAATGGAATCTGACATGGGCAGATGTATCTCAAGGATGATGCCATCAGTTGACCCCTTCTCTGGGAATTGCTGCTGGGGATGTCATTTCTTATTTGTTATTGTTTCACTGGGTCAGGAAATCACCATCAGGCAGGACAAGAAAACAGTATCAACAATGTGCAACAGTACAGTTTACTCTGGCTGCTTTAGGCAGTTTCACCCACATAACAGTGAAAAGGGAATCATTTATTCATACAGTGCTGAAACTGAGTGCCTTCCAAATTGTACTGGGAATACTGACCTAATTGCCAGTGTGTGCTGTAAAGGACCTGGCATGACCTAAAGGGATATGGCATATCTGTCCCTGGGATGGCTGAGGACCTTCTCTACATTATTCACTGCTCACCATGTGTAGGTGGAACTCTGTAGTGATAGACGTAACTACGACCCCACAGTCTTTGATGGTCCACTTCTCCATAACTCTCTGCTTTTTGGCCCTTCACAAGAGCAACATTTAGCCCTAGAAGTGCTCATTCAGCCTGCAGCTGGAAATGTGAGCTTTAAAGGGTCATGAGCTTCTTAGCCTGTGACTAGCTAATAATGAAGACTTTCCACTGCATTCTTGCAATTTGCTTTTGAGTTTGTTAAGCCAAATATCTAATATCTAATGTATTTAGCAGAAGAAAAAAGCTCCTTTTATATCATGTGGCATGTTCTACTTGCAATACTGCAGGTCACAATTTTCAGCTGAAGAAGTTTTGCTGTTACAGAAAGGCCCCTTAAAAATTGCATTTCAATCTGTCAACAAAACTGGCCCAGACTTGCTCCATTTCCCAATCAAAACTATTTTCTCAAGCTGTCAATCCCAAGAGCTCACCCTGAGGTCATAAGCTCCCTTCTTTTTGTTCTGAGATTTTTATTGTTTTGATGTGCATCATCACTCAAAAAAGGGAATTCTGCAGCCAGAGGCCAAGGCATCATTTTCTAAGAACATATAAAGGAGAAGGCAATACAGTTTGTTCTCCCACAGCTGCATTTTCCTCTCAAGGTAAATAGCAATAAGAACTCCTTTTTTTGGCAGTAAATATCTATTGCTTAAAGATACCTGTAAACATAAGAGTGTCCTATTTACGTATCTTTGAACCTTATGCTCACTCCCCACAATATGGCTAAGTATCCTCCACCTCTTCTAAATATTTTTATGAAACCACTAACATGTGAAAAAAAACCAGGAGCTGTGTTCCTTTAATCCCTCTGTGATTAACTATGGTATTGATAGGATATTTTCACACATTTTCATTTATAATTATAGAATAGCCAAAGTTCAATAGAAAGGTCTGTGTTTCATAGAGAACAGGCAGCAGTAGCACCAAAGGTGTGCACCAAGCTCTCTGCACAGGACAGACAAGGCAGCAGATCATGTCCAGCTGTCTGTATGTGCAAGGCTGTACAAACTGGGGTCAGCACTGTGGTGCAGGCTCCCCAGTTCCAGGTTTCTAGCCTATCAGAGAGGGATATGACATTTAAGTAAGCTGAAGGGAAAGCAACAGGAGTGGACCACATTGTTATTCTCAGTGTCAGGCTGAAAATAAGAACCTGAGCTTTCCGCTTTGTTAAGCATGGCATGTTGCCAAGCCCAGTGCAAATTTGCTCCCATCAGCTCCTCGTCAAAGCCTCCTTTGAGGTGCCACAATTAAGTCAGGATATGTGGATTTACGGTATTCACAGCTCTTCTCCCTGTTGAAATAAAGCTGTATGGAGTGGGCTTGGCTGCAAAGCCGCCGAGAACCTACAGAAGACATCAAAAATTCCCATCCCCTAAAAACCTCCTGGCTCCAAACACTTTCTCGTGCCATTGGCTCCAAAAGAGAAACTCTGAACTCTGTTTCTTATTGCTCCATAATCTGGCATGCAAGTCAATGTGCCTCTCTCTTGCTCAACAGTTATTTACATGATTTTAACAAGTGTCCCTGGTTTCCTAAGTGAAGACTGCTCTGAGAACAGAACGATCCCTACATCCTTCCCACACTGCCTGCTCACACCCTTCCCTCCAAAAGCCACAGCAATGCAGGGGACCCTGGCAGCAGCTTTGAGACAACAGGAGAGCATGGTCTGTGAGGTTTGCTTCTCCTTTTGGCCTTCCTTGAATGTTAATCCCTTCTGCATTTCACCATTGAGGTGTTGCCAGGATCTGGGTGTGATGGAATAAGTTCTTTCCTGAAAGATGTGATTTCACATCCATGTTTTGTGAACAAGAGACTTACTAATGTGTGACACACACGAAATTCAAGCTAAAAACCCCAAGACTGATCGATAACTTTAATCATTTCAGGTTTCCCTTTAGTGCCAGCATCCATTCATGCAGTTGCAAGAGCCAGATACTTCAATGACAAGTGAGTAGCATGTCTGTGTTTGAAGGAACTTAGCATTATTTAACTGTGCAGCAAATTTTATTCAAGTTAATAACAAATGTTAATGCTGTATTTCTCCTCCAGCTGCTGGATGAGTGTTGACACATACTTGCTTTATATTGTTCATGGACCTGTAATGGCAGCTTTATTGGTAAGAATATTGTTTGCTATCAACAATGTATCAGTATCATAATTATTTTAGAAATGCTGCTAACCTGAACAAAATAGAAACTTCTGTACTATAAGTATTTTAGTCAAAACTCAGAAGTAACTAGAGTTTTTCTCTACTCAGTGTTACAAAGGACAGGTTCAAAACACTTTTTTGCAGTGGGACTTGAGACAAATACACTGCATTTATGTGACATCAATCATTTAACTGTGCGTTAGCTGGGGTGAGCTGGTTGCTCAGCATGGGTTTTGCTGGTCACTGAGCTGGTATGGTCCAAAGGTAGGGAGCTAAAAGAGTTCCAGGGAAAGAACTGGACTGGGCTGTCTGAGTAGGAGGACAAGATTCAAAGTGCAGCTTGGCAAGGTGCATACATACAGCACCTGGTATGCCAGTCGTGCAGTTGGGCATGGTAACCCTGACTTTCCTCACAGGTGCAGAAAAGGTTTAATTCAACCCAAGCCCCAAGCTCATCTCATTGAGTCACCCAAGATTCACTTTCATCTTTTTATCTGCCTCTTACTTGCAAACACCTGTGTGGACAGATCTGCAATAATTGCCTCAGAGATCAAACTGAGGCACAGTGAGTACTGGGAACATCTTTGAGAAAAAAACAACTTTTCATGTAATAGCCGAAAAAAAAAATCTTTCTATCCTTTCTGGAGAAGCAGTCTTTAACATCAGCTATGTGAAATAGCCTGTCCTTCCCTGCCTTGTAGGTAGTCTGTTTATCCCAAAGAATCACATTTATTGTGGGTTTATTAGTTTAATCTTGACTGTATCTGCTATTGTAATGCCAACTACCATCTGAGAGAGGCCATTTAACCTTTATTTTTGTCATTATGATCCCAGTCTGTACATCTTGGCCACAAAGAAAAAAGAAGCAACTATTATGAAAAAAAGAGCCATTTTTAGCTGTTTTCAAAATAAGACATTATAATTTCTGTGTTGTGCTCATGTCATTTCCAATCTTACTTTTCTTATGAAGATGTCAATGTCTACAGTATGTCCTGATTTATTTGCTTCTAAAAATCCCAGAGTGGCAGACTCATTCAGAAGAGCTGAGGGGTTTTAACTTCATAAACTCTTTCTTTGACTTTTCACAGTTACTTTCAGAAAATCTAAAAGTGAAGGTTAAGCAGAGTGAGTGAAGTCAGAATAGGATGGAGAATAAGGTTTAGATTTAATGTTGAATGGGACCTCAGAAGTAATTTATTATTCCTCTTTTCTAGTGGAGCACAAATGTAAAACAGTTGAAATGTCTCCCAGTGTAGTTTAGAAGTGATGAAATGTTTTACCAGAGCTTGATGATTCACTGTTCTGAAAAAAATCAGCTGAAATTGGTATATAGATGTGATTTGAGCTCTTGAAATATCTATGGAAATTATACAACTTACATACTAATTTCAAAAAATTAGCAGTAAAAAGAAAGTCTATTAAAGTTCCAAAGTGTCAGTGCCTGATTTTACTGTAGCAGAATGGAAAAGAGTGATCTGGGTACACTGGAGAGCAAGAGGGTCAGTGATGCCAAGGATGTCCACAGGGTAACCACTGAGCTCATTGTCAGCCTGGGTCTGCCCTCCCTTTTCCTCCAGGCTCTCAGCACATCCCACAAGGAGCTCTCTGTGAAGCCAGAGTCAAGAGCAGGTTACTCTATGCTGAGATCAGATTTCCAGAAATAACTGAGGAGAGGAGATGCTGAACTACTTGATATCATTGATCATAAGGGTTGGGGCAAAATTTTCTGGTGTCTGGTGTTTCTGCCCTGAGACAGCAACTGTTACCTGTTCCCTGGGGTAGAGTGCCACGGGGTCCCTGCAGTCTGGAGGCAAGGAGTGGCCCAGAATTGCCTCAAGAGCAGCCTTACACCCCTGCTCACAGACAAGCCTGAAGCATGTTCCTTAGGGAAATGGTATGCTGCCACAGGTCCCATGTGCCCAGGAACATGCTGGGGTTTGTCTCACCTAGCAAGATAGCTTGGCAACTGTCAGACTCAGGACAGAGACATGGTTATTTCTAGAGGACAATTTGTCTACCTCATTTAAACTTCTGATATAAAAATAATATTTAGTGTTCCCTGGAAACCCTGAATTTGCCCACATCAGTGTCAAAACATCCAGTGCATCCTAGAACTGACCCTGCCTGAAGTATGTGTTCAGGCTCCAAAGCATGTAGAACTGCTTAACATATCTTGCCTGAAAATATTCAAGGTACTTTCCAAGACCTGACTGCCAAGGAGCTGCCCATTATGAGATACAATAAAGATAGAAAGTTACACTTTACTGCTATTCAAATGCTTTGTGGTTTTGTTTTGAATGTCTGCTTAATTTGAATGCTTTCACCTACAATAGCTTTGTTTTTGCAGGTCAATTTTTTCTTTTTGCTTAACATTGTCCGAGTTTTGGTGACAAAGCTAAGAGATACCCACCGTGCTGAGTCCAACATGTACATGAAAGCTGTCAGAGCCACTTTAATCCTGGTGCCCTTACTAGGAATTCAGTTTGTTATTATTCCCTGGAGACCAGAAAACCGACTTGCTGGAGAAATATATGATTACATCATGCATATACTAATGCATTACCAGGTATGTAGCACCTTCAGTGTAGTTGAATTGTTTGGTGTTAAGCTAATTTACTCAAAGATACTGTTGCCAGGGGCTTTTCCCTGAAGCTGAAAATAACTGGGGTTTCAGTTCTTTTCCAACCATTTCACAGTATTGGATTATCTTCATTTACACAAGCAGCACCACTGTGTAGAGAACAGAGGCAAGATAGGGGAAACGACATAATAAATTACCAAAATTATCAGATTACACTATTTCTAAACTATGGAGAGAAAACTGAGTTCACAGAATGCTTTCATGTTCCAGCACAACTTCTGCTGAAATGCTCAAATTGACTGAAACTAGTTCTGTGACCTTAATATTAAAATAAGCAGTGTTTGCAAACTGTTGTTCAGAGGGAATGCCAACGCACAAAAGAAAAACCAGAGATAACTAAGCTTCATTTGGAAGTTAGAATTCCATTATTAGGCAGCTTAAATTATCAGACTGACATTTTGATTTCAAAATTGCTTTGAAAATACATCATTCAGTAATTCTAGTTTATTTTCTTTTTAAAACAAAACAAGCCAAACCAAAATGAATTTAAATACTGGATTATCTGGTTGACTGACTGGAATATATCCAGTCCTATATTGACTAGGAAAGGCAGTTTTTCAATGCATTTGTGAGTAGTGGTCAACATGAGTGAATAGAGTGACCTACTTCTTGCTTCCATACGGAAGGTGAGTGAAGAAATTATTTTAATACTTTAATAAGAAAGCAGCTTAAAAATCAATAGTGCTTTTTCCTTAAATGATATGATAAATAAGGTTACCAAAATCTATGCATCCTGTCAGATTATAGATACTGCTTATCATCCTTATCCCTTCAAAACTTTGGGTGGTGTTCCTGCTGCTGCATTGTTAGAATAACTGAAGTTATAGGTCTGCTTTTGAAGTGTATGACATCTTATATTACAGTTCTGCTTAAAAGGAATGACAACCTTGTTTCTTCTATTGTTGCCTGTATTGTTACTTTTTCATTTACAAGAGCTATAAAGGAATATTTCCAAATTAGTTTTTTGGTGATAAATTATTTGATTACAGTTCTAACAAGTTAGGATAAGACAGAGTGTTACAAGAATCACTTTACTCTTAAAATATCCTTTAAATCCTGTGCAGTTGTTGGAGAATTGCAAAACCAATTATAATTGTCTCAATTAAAAATTCTAATTGTGATCCTTTTGCAATAGAAAGTCACCAAACTGAGGTTAAAATGGAGGCTGCAATGATAAGGGGGTTGGGTGAGGAGGGATCCAAGGCAGGAAAGTTTCTTCACTGATGGGTTCCTTCTGCTCACACAGAACTCTTGACACCTCTGTGGTACTATCTCAGTGTGCTTGCTGCTAGAATTTGGCCTTTTGGAAGGACTGTGCAGTTGTCCTGCCGGCCGCAGCTGACTGCAATCTTCCCTTTTGCACTTAGACTGGATTTTTAATTGTAACCTAAAATAAACATTCTTAATCCTTTCCCTAACATTTCTTGCATACATATTTAAGATTGATCGCCAGCTGTATAATCACTCCTCTGGTGCTCATTTTCTTCTAGGGTTGGTTCTGTAATTAGAAGATTCTGTATTAGCTTGTGTAAGGGCTGTGTTTCCCCACTAGCTATTGGACTCCCATGACCCACAGCACAGCCAGCCATGCCGACACCAGCAAAAGTCTGTGGGTTTTGCAGTTCATGGCATGTCAGTCGTATACAAGCAGGCATCCTGGGAAATATTACCAATCTTTTTTTGGTGCAAAATGTTATACATTCTTCATTTCTGCACTGGTTAAACGAGAAAATTCTATGCCTTTTCAAGAACAGAAAGAGAGACAGGTTTTCACAGTCCATGACTTTCTTTAGGTGAATGTGAAGGATTGATGTGTTAGTTATATAATTCATGTACACAGAAATGGTGCAAACAAGCACTGCAGTCTATTGTAAAACTCAGAGGATTGAAGATAAGAATGAATTTGTTCACAAAAAGACCCATGTAATGCTATTTCTTTCAGAGAATGGTTTTCCCAGTTAAAAAACAACACACCAGTATTTTATTTTATTTTGTTTTATTTTATTTTATTTTATTTATCAACAAGGTAGGTTTCCTCTGCTGAAGTCACTTCTGAATAACAGCAGAAGTCTGGTTTTGATCTGTCCCACTTGTTTTGTGATGGCATCGTCAATGCTCACCATTTTAAGCAGAAGTAGTTTTTCAAATATGGCTCTATGAACAATTCACAAACACTGAATGTCTACTGCATGTGTCTTTCACACAATAGACCAGATTCTTCTTAACAGATCTGAAGAATAGACAATAAATGATGATTAAAAAAATGGAAGGTTGGTATTTGTGCTGCAAATGGGAATGCATGTCCTTTTCCAGACCAGCTAACCAACTCCCCATTAATCCTCCAAATGTAGAGGTTCACATCTCTTCTCACCATCACCAATATCAGCTCTTTAATCTCCAGAATGATGAAATGAAAAGTACAGCAGGAAAGAGAAAGACACCCTTTACACTGTGGTTTAACCCCAGCTGGTAACTCAGCCCCACGGAGCCCCTCACTCGCTCCCTGCGAGTGGAGGAGAGGACTGGAACGGTAAAAGTGAAAACAGGGAAAACTCATGGGTTGAGATAAAAACAGGTTAGTAGATAAAGCAAAAGCCACATATGCAAGCAAAGCAAAATACAGAATTCATTCTCACCTTCTCACAGCCAGGCAGTTTTTCAGTCATCCTCAGGGAGGTAGGGCTCTATCACACACAAAAAAATTACCAGGAACAAAAAAAGCCAGCGCTCCAAACATCCCCCTTTTTCTTCTTCTCCCAGTTTATATGCTGATCACGATCTGAAATATTCCTTGGGTCAGCTGAGTTCAGCTGTCCTGACTGTGTCCCCTGCCAACTCCTTGTGCACTCCCAGCCCACTCAAGGTGATGTGAGACGAAAAGCAATGAAGGCCTTGACTTTTGGAGGCCCTGCTCAGCCATAGCTAAAATATCCCTGTGTTATCAACACTGTATTCAGCCCACATCCATAGCAAAGCCCCATACTAGCTACTAGGAAGAAAATTAACTCTACCCTACACAACACCAGCACACCTTACTTGGAATGACATGCATGGGTTGGGATGCTGTAGATGCATTGACGCACACACACAGCTGCCTTATTTCACAGAGCTCCTAAATTAGGCACCACAAAGAAACATTTGCACTCCACAAGAGCCAGTGAGTTGCAGATCTATCTTAAAGG
This sequence comes from Acrocephalus scirpaceus scirpaceus, assembly GCA_910950805.1. Taxonomy (NCBI): domain Eukaryota; kingdom Metazoa; phylum Chordata; class Aves; order Passeriformes; family Sylviidae; genus Acrocephalus; species Acrocephalus scirpaceus. The sequence continues at coordinate 129,733,096 of OU383773.1, forward strand.
ACCTGATTTTCACTGCTTGGTAGATGATGCTGAAATCACATGAAAGATGCAAACTTCCTCAGGCTGTAAAGCATTGGGGTACTGGATATGCCAGCTCCTTGCACGCCTCTGGCATAAAAACACATCTGTCAAAAGCCTGAAAACCCCATCGTGCTGCCCAGTGAAGACAAAACTGTACACCTGGGAAAAGGGAATGCCTTCCTGTGAAGGAGTGGAGCAGCAACAGCCCTCAGTGCTGTGTGTAGCTGCATTCAGGTCTCCATTCTGAGACAGAGCAAGAGAGATGTGGCTTGTGCCTGATGACCTGGCAGGGCCTCCTGCACCTCTGCTGGTGCTGGGGCTGGAGCTGATGCTTCCTTCATCGTTGGAATCACTGAAAATCTTTTGAGAAGTCCCAAGCTGTAAAGAGATTGGGGTGTTGTGTTTCCATCAGAGGTTCTGCTTTGAGGATCACTACCCCAGCTTCTGATTTCTGGCATTGGTCCATAACAAATGCCTCACAAGAAAAGAGGAAGAGTAGAAAATTAACTGCATGATGCATCAGTTAGTCCCACATATAGACACAGTTCTCCCAGTGCTCTCAAGCCAGCCCAGGGATGAACAAGCCTCAGCTTTCAAGCTCCCTACACCCCCTGTCCCATTCTAACTCCAACACCTTCAAGCCAGGATTTTAGATGCTGTCAGGTTACAAAAAATGGCATTGTCACTGTGCAAAGAAGAGAGAGCTGTGGAGGTCTGTGAGGGAGGGGTGGAGGAACAGCCCCTGAATCAACAGCAATACACAAGCAGCTAAAGCTAGTCTTCTTAATACCTTGGTGACTGAGGCTCTAAATGTGTAAGTCTACCTCTAATGAGAAATTAAAATGCTATTCAGCATAAGGGCCTCGGTTTTTATTGGCAAATGAAAAGTGGTTTTTTCTGCTGAACAGAGAATAATCACTCTCTTTTTCTGCACAAGTGAGATCCCTTGTGTGCCACTCAGCAGCTTCCAAGCAGCAGCCTCAGGACTACAGCCCCCACCCTGCCAGGCAGGAGGATGCAGCTCAGAGGTGCCTGGTCTTGTACAAGGATAATTTGAATCTTCTAGGCCTAGGTTTGGACTGCCTATATATCCACTCTGCCTCCAAGTTTTAAATTCAGCTTTCTATGCAGCCTTATCCAGAACAAAATTAACCCATTTAAAAGTAGTCTGTTAAAAATAGTGAGAAATTTCAATGTATTTTAGAAGGTATTCATTCCATCTGTTTCTCAGTTTAAAAGGAAATAAATATCCTCTGTAATGCCAAACCAGGCAGAAATATTTTCTCCTTCTGTTCAAACTTAAGGTTATAGGACAGTGCTTTTGACAGCATAAGCATTTTTTCTTTATTTTCTGGGGTTCTTTTTCTCTTTGAATTATTAGTAGTTTAAAAACTTTTTAATATTTTGAGCCAATTAAGGTTAGGGAAAATATTTTTTTGTAATCTGGATATAATAAAGTGGCACTTTTATATGAAAATTTCATGCAAAAAATGACAGTAATGAAAACCCCACAGAGAGCAAGAGAAGAAGCAAAGCATGAGCTTTGGGCTGATGGGATGTCTCTATCATTTTGCAGCAGGTAAGCTGCTGTGTTCAGCCTTCTCATGACAATCTCCCCACCTCAGTGGCAGCAGAAATTACACAAACACGTTGTTTACTTCGCTTATTTTTTCCATGTAACTTAAATTAACAAGTCATAATCCAGTCATTTACCTCAGAGGTGCTGTATGAGTGTGCTGTGAATGAAGGTGGTGAGAAATGCACTGCTGTTTTTCTCAAAGCTTTTTAAAATGAGAGAGGTGGGAATGGGATGTACTTCTATTAACAACATCAGCCATACTTTCCTTTTTGGTGGTTTTTTTTTTTTTCTGTCCATTCAGCTCCAGAAGTGAGAAGTGAAGGGACCTAGAACAACATCTGCAGAGAGAATCAAAAACTGATTTTTATATTATAACTACCTGTACATTATCTTCTACCATCAATAATGAATATATAACCTCACTAAAATCTTAACAGCAACACAGTGTATAGTGGATTAGGACAAAAACTAGGACCCTGGACATGATCAGGAACAGCAGGAATAAGTATATCATATATGCTTTCTTGGTTTAATGAAGACATAAGCTCAAATAAAAAAAATAATTTAAAAAACCCTATGTAAATTTGCAGTATCTGCATAGGTATTTTTTATTTGTTTCTTTTTAACCTGAGCAAATTACTCAAACTTCTCTTCAAGACACTCATGTCTTCTAGGAGAGTGAGATACTAATTAAATACCTGTCAAGCAAAGAATTTAGACCTATATAGTCACTTAAACACTGGAAAAAAACTCACTATAGTGTTAATAAGGTATGTGAAGGTCTGAGAACTGCTGTCTCTGGACAATCCCTATGGCATGATTCAGCTGAAAGCCACATTTATTTGTTCTTCATAGTTTCAGAAATTAAGAATTTCAGAAGTCATTAAAGGCCCTCATCTTAAAATGAATATATTCTTCATTTCTGCATTCAACACCACAGCCAATGTTATCTTGCTGGCAGCAGACAATATATCACAGGTTAGTTTAACAACTCCACACAGTGGCAGAGAGATATAATTGACTTAGACATCTCATCCTCAGCAAGAATTGTATCCTGAGCAAAAACCAGTTGCAGCTGGAATTTGGAAGATATGTGCCAAAGAGATATGAGAAATAAGCCACGGGCCTTAAATTAAATAATTAACCTACATGTAGTCTGTCACATGTTTTAATAGACCCACTGTAGAATTATGGTCATCCCAAGCCCTCCTGGCCCCAGACAGAAGAAACTGGTGTCTACTATTGATATCTCTGTAGCTTTACAGCTGAGGATAACAATAGCCTTCTGAACTGAGAGCAAAAAATCTACGTATAAGGAAAAGAGATGTAAAAGCAAAGACAAATAGAAATAGAAATAGTAGAAAGATAGATGGCAGAGTCCAGAGAGCCATGGCAGGTGGAAGAAGAGCATTGGGATATACATGGAACAGAGTAGAGAAAATAAACTTGTTCTTCAGCCAGAACATGTACAACATGCATGGTCTCAAAATAACAAGAAGCCAGGTGTGCTTTCAGCTCACTCTAAACTAGAAGAGAAACTGAAAGAGATATGAGGCATCACTCCACCTTCCTCTTTAGCTTTTCTGTCGGAAGTTGGCAGGAGAAAACATTAGTTAAGGGAAATACACTCTAGAATAGCAGAAAAGTGGAGCAATTACAGGATATAATAGAAGAATTCCAAAGCCATACAGGAGCTGAAATGGAAAATGGCTTCACTTCAATAGTTCAGGTTCAATTTCTGTCCTTAGGTGAACTGAGGTTCCCACATTCCCCCTAAACACTCTCACTGAAGAAGAAACTTGAAAAAATTTCTCTGCTTCTTTCTCTCCCCTTGCTTCTTTCTCTCCCCTGCTGCTGTCTTCTGATTTTCCATGCCTCATGCAGACTGTCCATTGAGCATCCCTGCTCCCAGAGGAGGAGCAGAGAATCCATCTGGTTTGCCATTATGACTGACTGCTGTTAGTGGAACCACATTTAGCACAATAGCAAACCCCTGCTGCAAGGGTGCACAGTGCAGTTCAAGAGCAGAGGTTTTGCCCAACTGTGCCCATTTCTGCAGGGCACAGCACAAACAGCATTGGAACAGGCTGCCAGAAATTGGCCCATTTTCCTTGCAAAAATTTTGATTTAGGAATTTCTGGTCTGGTAAAGTCTTGCTTTAGACTTTTGTTGAAATTTGTGGAGCTTCTCAGCTCAAAATTTATGGACAAACTATCTTTTATTGCTTACTGCATGCTGAGATTTGAAGTTTTTTGAGTCTACTCACTTCTTTGCCAAAATATGAAAAGAAACTTTTTTTCTCACTATGTTTACCCTTCATCCTCCTCCTACATGCTGTTTCATATTTATATTTGAATTTATATCAAATTACAAATTCTGCATCAGAGAAAATCTATTAGAGAAAAATAATTGTCAATATTGAAGTGGTCAGCACTTGTCCCAATCTGCCTATGCATCTCTATAAAAGCATTTTGTTAAAAAGTTATTGCTTATCCTGTCCGTGGTGCAAAATATACATCTGAGAGTCCAAGACATTTTGCAAAGCATTATCTACAATTCAGCTGGTAATCATTTAAATGAAGGTTTTATAGAAAAGACACAGCTGTAAAGCTCTTCAAAGCAGCCCTTGGGAACATAAGTTGCATTGCAGTTTTCCCCTCAATTTCACAAACTGCCATACATTTCGTTTATAATAACTGCTTTAAGTAATTTAAAATGAAGGCATTTGGCTCCCAGTGATGCTATGTAATGTTATTTTAATAAGAGCAAGTGCAGTTAGGACATGGACCAGTGTAACTACATAATCCAGAATGGCAGGCTCTCTGTGCAAGAATTTTCTCTCTTATTAATTTCACACTTTCCCATCTCATATTCCTGCCTTGGCCCTGTTTAATCTTATAGCAGTGGTGTAATGCTACCTGAACTGTGGTGATGATGAAATTAACTTAAAGCCACTTACGACCAAGCTATGATGTGCAGTGTCTCTTTTTTTCTGCCTCTCTACCTTCTAACTCAGTGCTGTGGTTGGTTTTTTCCTTTTTCTGGCCACTTACACCTCTTCTCATATTCTCTCCATCCATTGTGATGCCCAACATAGCAGTTCAGTTATCCTGACATAGAGTTTAATTTAAAACCTTCCTGAGATAGTTGGATTCTCTGTGCCTGACACTTTTCACTGGATAGCTACACTGATGAATGAGTGGCAACATATAGGACAAAATTCCTCTACCATCTCTTCAGCAAAATCAGCAGCAGTGTGGTTCACCTTTGTAAGCAAGATATATACCTACCTTCTATTTTTCTTCTCTACATCTCTTATCTATAAATAACTTCATAGCCGTAACAGATAATCTATAAAACCTAGAAATATGGGGGGGAGGGGGGGAGGTAAAACATTATGAGAAGACAATAAATCCATTTAATAGCATACCTGTGAAAGATGGGGAGTGTCTGTGATGCAGAGGAAGTGAATTAATGGTTTTTATCTTGTATCCATCAAGTCCAAATTTCCAAAATATGATGAAGTCTATCTATTCTGATCCTTAAACTCTTTTCTTTTCCTTCTCTTAGGGCTTACTTGTGGCTACTATATTCTGCTTCTTCAATGGTGAGGTAAGTACATGAAATGCAGAAAATGAGCAGAACTTGTAAAATAGTCATCCTGCTGTTCATTAATGCAGATGTGAAGCATGTGGCACTACAAACTTTGAAGCCACACCAAGTTGCTTTTACTGTCTACACAGAAGCAGTGGTGTGCATTTCTGCCAGCTCTGTGCAGAGTGTGACTGGAATATCTCTGAGCAGATTAATCAGGTGTGTTACCATTACAAAGCAGATGGCACCTAATGAGGTACAGCATGACACTCTTGCCCTGCTATCTGCAAGTTTGAGATGGAGGTCTAAGTAAAGGAGAAAAATGCTTTACTCCCCTTCTTGCCCCAGAACAGCAAGAAGGACCACAATACTGATAAGAAGCAGAGAAGACATTCAGGAATCTGTCTGAGAAATGCAGTGGGGAGCTCAGGTCAGAGCCATGGCAAATCCATCCCTGGTAGCACTGTCAGAGGTGGAGGAGTGCAATTATTTGCACTCCTTTGAGGATTAGCACTGGCCTTTTCACAGTCAATGTTTCTTGTGTAGCAATTAGAAATAAAAACCCTTGAGGCAAAGATCTCTCCCATTCTCTTACAGTTGAATCATATATATGTATATACACTTACAGTGGGTTTTAGATCCACTTTACTACTTTTTTTTTTTTTTTTACAAAAAATAGCAGGTTAAAATATGTCAAGAACCATTTACATTCCTGCAGCAAGCCATTTTCCAAAAATAGTTGGCAGAAAAAAGCTTTTTCAAAACATCAAGAGCATTCAACTGTAGCAAAATAAAACACCATATATCTTAGAAAAGCTAGGAAGTCCATTAAAAGTTCATTTTCAATCCAGAGCAGATGAATTAGTTACAAAACAAACTTTGTGATGCTAATGCTCAGTAAGTCAACCTAGAGAGATATTTGTGCTCCTCTTTATCCCTGCATATTATTAGAAACCAGCAAATTCCATGTAATGAGGTGACCACATTGATGTTTAGATAGAGACTGGAAGCAATTTATCTTATTGATAAGGTGTTACGGGCTGATTTGATAACATTCAGGATAGCAGAGAGTATTAAATTCTGCCACCACTTGTCAACATCTCTGTACATTTGCCTCTGGCTGGCTCCCTGAGTAAATGTAAAGAGAAACTGAAGAATAAAAAAGATGAGAGGTCTCAGCTGCAGTTCTGTAGCATGGCTCCTCAGGAGGCATGAAAGAAAGTGCCAAAAGGCCAGCAACTAATCACATCAGAACTTAACATGAAATGAGAGCTGTAAAGATCATGCTACAGAAGTTCAGGATTTCATCCATCCAACTAAACAAAATTGAAGACGTGCAACACTTTTCCTAACACATTTCTGTCCTCGGTATCTACAGGCTACTATCACCTTTCTCCTTATGCCTCACTCTCATCACCCTGCCTTACATTCATCTCTCATCACAGCTGAATATCCATGCTCTGGAAACAAAGAAAAACTTCTGATGCTCCCTAGTGTGGAGGACCTACTTTGAAGAAAGTAGAGACCAGTCAGGCAGTTTTTTGAAGCATCCTCTGCCTATGACTGCATTACTGTGTACAAGCAGTACTCCATTGTCTCCTCACTGGCCTCCGAACAGTGTGTTACCCCAAAATCCTGGTCTTGAACATTGCCTTCTTAACTCTCCGCATTTTTTTCAGATTAGATTTTGCAAAAAAAAATCCCTAATGTTTTATAGCTTTCGTGCAAAAGGTGGATTCTCCATCTCTAATGAGAACACCCAGGTTTGTCTAGATTAAAGGCTGTAGCAATGTTAAAAATTAGGAAAGGCCACAATAAAATGCACTGAAAACATAAAGTATCTTAAAGTATATTAGTTTCTTAGTTTCATCAACTAGGTCAAATTCCAAAGTACTTTTGGCAATGCTACAATGTCAGAAGAGCATGTCCACCTTTACAGCCCCAGCAATACAATTCTCAAGACATGCACTAAAGAATACATCAGAAGCATCTGCTTGCCAATATGCATGATTGATGACTCCTTGGTGGAGCAGCTGATCAGAAACATGGATCAATGTCAGGCAGTAAAAACTAATGAATGTGAGGATGAAAGTTTCTCAGACATGTTGAGAGTGATTTTATTGGTGCTTGGGTACTTTTCACCATTACATCCATTTTCAAAATCATTGCATCTGCTTAAGATTTGCAGACTGTCAGTGGCAGGAGTAGTGAAAAACCCTCTCATTATTTTCTTCTAGGAAATTTTATTTAGGGAAGCTTTTTTTTTTGAATTTCCTGTTAAGGTGAGCAATGTCAAAGATAACACCTCTCTAATACAGACTCAAGATAGTTTGGTGCTAGTTGCAACAGCACATTACCCATAAACACTCAGAAAAGTTTATGCACTAGAGAGGCTGGGCTGGGCCAGGAGAGAATGAAAGGATTGTGACCTCCTCTTCTCATTTATTTCTGCAGTTACACTATCTGTAGATAGATAAGGCACAAAACCTATAGAAAAACAACAACAGACTAATGCCAAGCTGGGATTACAAGCTGGGAGCACTAATCTGAGTTTGACCAAGAAAATTGAGCTAGCTTCCCCCAGTCCTGGTGTATGCAGAAGTACATAGACCAAAGGCACAGTATGGTCTTCAGTTATAAGTTTCCAAACTTCTGCATACATCTGCTGCCATGGAGGCTAAAATAATTTCTCAAGAGAAAATTCAGTGTGGGGCAAGGAGATTAATTTTAGTGCTGCAGAAGCTTTGCTAATCTGGGATTTACTTTTTCCTACTGGAACATTTAACTGCAGGACTGGAATACATGAAGCTTAGCCAGGACAAACAATGCTACACTCAGAACCATTTTACTGTGTTTTATAGTGCATTCATCACTACTGCCTCACTAACCTCACTTTTGTACCATGAGCCCATCTATAGAAAGAAATCTAAGAATAATAATAAAAAGCTGTAAAAATGTCTGCATTCATCTGGAAGAACATATAAACAATGTAATTTTTTTACTTTTGAAATAAAAAATCTTCTTGTACGTTTTCATATAAAATGTTGGTGTCCAGCAGCACTGTAGTTTCTCTGTCCAACAGCAACAGTTTTGTACAGATGATAAAAGGTCTCTGCAATAGTCTGCTCACCAGACCACATTTTCAAGCTAGGGATTGCTTCTAGACTGCAAGGCTGGAAAACAGAATGGAAAGTCTATTTGGGGAAAAACCAGCCATGTATCTTATGTGCCAATGAGGTGTGAATGGCTAAGAGAGAACAGAAAAACCTTTAAAGTCTTGAAGGCCAGAGTAAATAAACTTGGGCTCTTCATTACTTCAGTCTTTGCTTTCTTTTATCTGCCATCACAGTGGAAAGCATGGCAGGCATTGCCCTGTGCCTCCTGCCCAGGTGCCTCTTCTGTCATTAATATGTTGTGGCTGTGCATGTGATTTTCAGTAATACTGCCTACATATATAAAATCCACGCCTGAATGGTTTTAGTTGGCACTGAGTTATGATCATCTGAGATTCTTGGAATCATGGCAGAAAACTAAATTATCAATTTTTACTCAAATGCAGCAGCTTGTACAACCCATTAGCCATTTGTGGCCAGATCCTTGTACAAGCAAGCAGTTCAACAGAGAACAAAAAAAAAAAAAAAACGACACTTTGACCTTGTGCTCTCCCTGCTCTGTGAAGCCTTTATGGCACTTCTGAGCATGGGCTGAACTGGAAAGGATGTGTCTGCTGTCTACCCACCATACATACGATGTAAATGTCACTCCCTTTGAAGAAGAAAAGTGTAAGCTCCTCATGACAGGCTCTGTTAGACTCAGGGACCTTGTTCTTCCCTCTCCAGTTAACCACACTATCATCTCCAGACCTGTGGTTGCCCTGGTGGACTGTCAGACTCCAGTTCAGCTGAGAGTAGCTGGAGAGCTTTTCAGGAGCTTCTGACCTGCACAGCTGCTCTTCTCCCCATGCAAGATTGATGAAAGCCTTGGGGTCTGTGCAGGGGGCAGGGAAGGAGAGGTCTAGGAGAGGAACAGAAAGACTCTAAGAGCAGGCTCTTGCTGCCTTCACTAAAGATGCTGACATCAATCTGCATGGATGAAGTGCTGTGAAATGGTCATGGTCAGCTTGGGGCAGAGGTGAAGGCCAGAAGTGTACAGTGGCTGGTGACCGTGGTGCACTGGGGGAGAGGTGGCTGTGGGCAGGCAGAGCTGCTGTGCACAGACAACGTTTCTGCATTATCCTCCTTGTGCCTGCCCTAGATGCCACCACCACACTGAGTGAGATATGGGGAAAGTCACTGTCCTAGTACTTCTGAGGATTTCTTCTTCCAGTCCCTCCCCACAGCTTTTCGGGTAACAAAGCTACAATATTCATACTGTAACATCAAAAGACAATTTAAAGTGACTAAAATCTTTACAAAGTTTAACTTGTGTAATATTTCTGTATCAAGTGCTGCCACTGCATTACTCTTCGACCCAGTGATTCTTTCCCAGTAATAAACTTGGGTGATAGTATGATAAAACATCCCTAGCAGCTATTTCACTTTCATTCTCAGTATTGGCATAGTAAAGTTTGCTCACAGTCCAAGTAATTAAAGTTCCATTGTGACCATATGCCTTTCCTGTGTTCAATATCTAATTAACCTCCACACAGCCATTTAATTTTTTTTTCTTCATGTGTTAGGAGAGGTTGAATAGTAATACAATCTCCAAATGACAAACAGTGCCCACCTCCACAGGAGCACAGAAACTTGTAGTCCTGTCATGACAGTGCCTCACTTGCACCTGCCTTCCACTGAAGGAACGGGTTATTTACACCAGATTACTGTGCCAAACTGCTGCTATTCTTAATTTGTCTTGTTCAGAATCATTGATCTAAACAAAAAGAGCCAGGATTTACCCACTTTCTGCTCATGTCAACACTATCAAGAGCTGCCATGCAGAGACATGCAGCTGGAGAATTTCTTCTTATTCCCTGGCAGGACTCAATACTTTAAATCATTTCCTAGTACCATGTGTAACACTACTCTTAATGTAAATAAATTAATGTAAATAAATTGAATAAAATATCTTATTCTTAGCAGATGACTGTTCAAAGGTTGAAATCCTCTGCCATGCAGAGGGCTATGACCATTCTATATTTTGTGAGCACAGAACCTGTTCTTAAATTACCAGAAAAAAATCCCTGTTTAGCTGTCTTGATCCTCTAACCCTTTCTACAAAATTAGTCCTGGCAAGCTCATAAAGCGTACTAACACTTTGCCATTCATGACAAAGGCTCATTACTCAAGGCTAAGCTTCTTCAGGTATCAAAATGCATTAGGCATTTCAGGGGCAAGGATCCATCTGCATCATCAGCTTTTCCCCTTTCCTTTCCTTTCCTTTCCTTTCCTTTCCTTTCCTTTCCTTTCCTTTCCTTTCCTTTCCTTTCCTTTCCTTTCCTTTCCTTTCCTTTCCTTTCCTTTCCTCACAGGTGTCTATATTATGCCTCCCCCTAACTCTGTGTTTCTGTGGCAGGTGCAAGGAGCTCTGAAGAGGCAATGGACACAGTACAAAACCCAGTGGGGCCAAAGGCGCCGAGAGCACTGTTCCACACGATCTACCTCCTACACTGCCACATCCATCACAGAGGTCCCTGTTTACCTCTACCACCATGACCCCAGCAATGAACAGTTAAATGGAAGATACGTGGAGGACTCTGAACTTGTTGCGCTAAAATCTGGAGAAACATCTGCCTAGCTCAGCACCAGCCACTGCAACCACATTGTTTCATGTTCTGCTCTTGAAAAAACTGGGTAGAAGGGTGGGAGTGTGGAAATCCAAGATGCTGTGTCAGAGTGCAGGCCCAGGCAGAAGGACACATCCTATTCAAACCACATCAACCTCTGGCAGCAATGATGTAAAAGGAGTGTGTCGCAGACCTGGAATAGCATTTCCTCCTGTGCATTGCAGCAGGGAGTGAACATGAACCTGCCCACCAGGCTGTGTAATCTCCACATCTCCTGATACCATCTGATATTGTAACAACCCCAGGTAGCTGATAGCAAACAGGAAAGAAAGAATCAGTATGTGGCAATTGGAAACTTTCAGTACTTTTCCTTTTGGTACTTTTCCTTAACACTAGATTTTAAACCATCAACTTTCACAAAGTATAACTGACTTGGAGTCTCTTCTTTTTCCCTTCTAATGAGCTTGATAACTACTTAAAAGATTTTGTACATTGCAAGACAAATCAAACCTATGAACAGCAGAAATTCATTCCAAAATATTGAAATCTTGATACTTTCCAAAGAATGACACAAAATATTACTACCCCCAAAGGATACCCCAAAATATTATCATCGCATTAGCAGGGGCATATAGCAAATGAAGGTGAAATAGTCATTGCATACCAAGATCTCAAACACCCTCAGAGAAACAGTTCTTCAGGTTTAATTACACAAGTCCTGAAGGCATCTCAAAACAGATTTTGTTGAACAATACTGGTAGTTCAAGAATATTTATTTATAGGAAAAATTGTCACCCTATTACTCTGCCCAGAAACTCATCATTAAGACACAATTCTCTCTCTGAATAAACTGAAAAATTTGTCTGGGAACTATGGTTTTATTTTAATAGGCATTCTGAGTTGAGTGCTAGATGAACGCCTGTCTCTGTTATAAATTTGTGATCATGGTAGTAAATGTGCCCATGAAAGAAATCTGAAACCAATATCTTAGCACAGGAAGTATCTACTTTTAGAATCTGGTTGCTCTCCTGAGTTTCTAATCATTAGATAGTCTTGCCAAAAACTTTTATAATCTATTTCTGCTTCTATTAAAATTAGCAGACAAATCCCTGTTAACTTGGATGAGCAATGAACAAATCTCTTCAGTGCTCAGAACTGAATTACACAATACAGTTCAGTGTAGACTTCAAAAACATGAGGCCATTTGAGGTGATTTGAACATTTTAAATAGTGTATCCAGCCAGGCTGATTTTCCCTCCCTGACACAACCAGACCCTAAGCTTTACCCTCAATTTTTAGATTTTAAACGGAGGAAAAATGTACATGTCTAGCTACATGAGTCACCATCTCACTGGAAAAGTCCCTTCCAGGAATGAGTTCATGAGGAAGAGCTGTAAAGCCAGCACTATGAGAAGGGACCAGATTTGCCCAATCCATACATGAGGCAATGCCTTGCAGGGAAGGGGCTGCTCTGTTTTTACCACCAGCACACACACCAGCTGTGCACCACAACACGTTGTCCCCAGAGTGAGGAGGGACTGGCTCTGCCATTGTAGAACAAAAGAGGAGCTGGGGAACAAGAAGGAATTGTCTGCTGGAGGTGCAGATCATCACATGGTCAATCCAGTGGAACACTTACAAGAAAATATCATCATGTGTGTTTGTTCAAGCCACATACCTATTTTTCAGACTTCAAGGAATACAAAGACAGTTATTTTTTGAAACAACCAGTATTTCTCACATTGCAATTTCTACTTTCACCAGTGATCAATAGGAAATGGAGGAGTCAGTTGTTAAAGACAATAAAGCATCTCTACTATGAATCTGTATTATTCTGAATAGCTTTGGGGCACACTGCACTTCCCTGGAGGGCTGCAGAAGGCATTCCTGCTTTCTAAAGACACAAATGAGCTGATTGTAAAAGAAATGTGCATAATATAGAGAGTTTAATAATGAACACATTGGTTTTAATAATGTACATGTTTAAAACATGTAAGTGCAAGTTGTTTCACAGTCAGTTACGTTCATATGGATGTACAAAATGGAAATGCTTTACCATTATATTGATTGTTTTCTTTCTTCGCTAATGATATTTTCTTGCTCTGTTTAGTAGAGTCCTCTGAAAAGTCAGATCCAGGATCTGAGGTTTAGGATATTGTTTGCATCTTCGGTGTGCTTGTGTCAGTCTTTATGGAAGCTTTGGTTTCAGTCAAGGGATGATGATTTCCAGCCACAAAAAATTTTGTATAACATACACACTGAGTTTAGGGCTATCATCACACTTGGGTTTTGTAGAAAAGGCTGAGTTTTAAAGGTACTTATTGAGTAATTTTTAATCAAAATATTTTCCAATTGGAAATGTTATTTTTCTTCATCTCAAGATGGTTTGAAATGTCATCATTGCACATATAAGGTACATTTAATTCTCTGCTTTATAAATAGCTCCATACACTAGTGACAGTAATATTGAGAATGCTGATATAACCTCAATACTACCAATTATGACAGTAGGGTGGTTTGACTCTATTAGATTTCACAAGAACAGCAGAAACATATTATTAATGAATGAGTATCAAAAAGTACAGAAGGAGCTGACATTTGAATCAGTGGATTTAAGGTGTGTTTTAAGGGGAAAGCAACCTCACATTTATCACCTCTGCAGTATCTCTTTCCTCTCAAACACCACACCCAACATATGAAAACCCAGTTTAGTGAGCATTTTCTCTGGCAGAAGGTTTTGTGTGGTTGCTCTGAGCAACTAAATCTATCAGGAAGATAGATTTAGATGGATGCTGGTTGTTATTCTTTACAAGGTACAGAAACACAAATTAAAATATTTGTTGTGGCATGGGATGTTGAAAGTAAGATTTGATTTTTATTTTATTTACTTAATAAATATATTTTATCTGAAATAAAACAGCAATGAAAATAGAATAGACAATTTTCTCTGTATTAAAATTGTTAGCAATAATGCTCCCTTAATTAAAACATTACAGAGTGCTCACGCAGGAAAACAACTCTGCTTTGGGATAAGAACAACACTGTAAATGTGGTGAATTTTTGTTCTCTTCTCCCATTCTTTGCCAGCCTCAATAAAAACATATGAGCAGACTTACCAAGATGGCAATCTGAGACACTGAAAATATGAAGGTACCTACATTTCCACTACTAGGAATTTTGAAAGTTCTGTGTGTTTAAAAGCTTTGTGAAGCTAAATACTGCTCAAAAATTTGAGGATTTGTAACCTAAAAGTTATTTGCATTGAAACAGTAATTGATCCCAAGCCAATGAGGATCTGTGGTGTGAACATGCCCTCTCTGCCCTCTACACAACTTTTTACGTACTTCCAGATGGATCCCAAATCTGTATTTAAGAACCCCTTTACTGTGCATTCAAAGCATAATTAAGAAAATAAAGTAAATCTCAGCATCACGAATAAAGATCAGTATGTAGCACTCATCCTAATAAAGGACAGCTGTTTTAACCAGTGAAATCAAGTGCTGAGAAGGCTCCCATAGCAGAGCATGTCATACTGCTACAGGAAAAGGAAGCATTGGGGTAAAATGACTAACCAGGTTGTGGTGTTGAGTCTCAGGAAACACAAATCAGCAGTCAGCACTGGAGATGATTTAGGCCTGGCTCACCTGCCTTGACATAGGGACCATTTAGACGACCTGCTGAATCCCTGTGAAAACTTATTTTCCATAAATAAGTTTCATAGCAGCAAAGATGGGCACTGTGCTCTCTGGGGCAGGAAGGTATTTAATTTTCATTATATGCTATTTAAGATTTTCTTCATAATTCAATTCCAGGACATTACAAGCCTATCTCTAAAAGAAACAATTATCTTCATCCAATTTTTAAATGACATCAGCATTGATTTTTACACTGTAGTCCTTTTTCCTCTCACTGCAAGTCTCAAAAAGAGCTTTAGGAAGTGACCACACTAGAGAAGGTTACTTTGTCTACTGTGCAATGTGTGCCCATGTGTGACCACACCCAAGCGCTGGTGATGTTGGTTTGCATAATATGGTCAAAGAGATACAGCTCCTTCCCTCATATGCTTTGCATTTCTCTCCCCCTCAGTATCACTATCATAAGATGTGTTTATTTCCCAATCTGTGCTTTCTACATATTTTCAGGAGAAACATTTTTCCATTACAGCTTGCAACTTATGTTGACTTGCTCTTGGACCAAGATGTACTCACAAAAATCAGAGTGGAAAATGTGTATTTTGATCTAAATTAGATTATAGAATTCAGGTGCTTGGCCCACACTGTTTTTTAAAAACTGCCCACTAGAATTATGGAAATGGTAGGTACAGATTTAAAACTAAGTTAAGGATAAAAGTCTGAGCACACAAACCAAATATCTTTAGAAGTAGAATAACATTATTTTTTTTACTTTTGACAGAATATAATTCTGTTATTTAAAAACAATTTAAAAGATAGAAAAATATAACAGATCTTGAGAAGATGAAAGTTATACAAAAGTCACCAATAAGCCAACCATCTGGGAAGCCTAGATTACATGCATACGTATGAATGTATGTACAGTAAATTATTATAAGAGCTCTGTTCAGGTAGAAAGTGACCCATCATCCCAAAATGCACAAAATCTAAGTCATGAGTGGGAGACACTGCAGATCAGAGAAGATTTGTAGCCTCCATTAAGTGCTTTTATGCTTTGTGGGGACTCCATATGGAACACAGACAACCAAGGTCATCCATCATCCCACTCCAATCCCAGATGTGTTCATGATGGGAACGACTGGGACTAAAGACATTGGCTACACTGCATTTCTCAGCTTCAGAAACCAGCACTGAGCATGAAAGGCGCTGACTGGGAGGTGAGCAGGAGAAATCTCTTTCCCAGCTGCACGGTAGTGCTGAGTTACCTCCTTAGCATAAGATCCACTGTTGTGGAGAAGACTGACCTTAGACCAGGCAGCTCCTTGGTACGGAAAACCTTTTAGTTTCACTTTACCCTGGGTAAAACAGCAGTAATCCTCACTGACTTCAGCAGTGTAGCTAAAGGCAGGACTTCTCCCCCTCTGATTGTAGAGGTTGTCTAAATATCAAGCAAATACTGAAAATGCTTGGTGTAATACAGAGTCACCTGCATATTTGACATCAAAATCCTGGTTCTTCTGTACTATGCTGCATATAGACTCCTTAAGGTTACAAGATACTACTTTTATATACTGGGTTTTCCTAGTAAAATGTTTGATCTCTATTAGCTCTGTGTTTATACGAGTTACATGTACTTGACAAACTTCACAGATTATTTGGCTACTAACATGTTGTGCTGGTTTGAAAGCAAAACCAGTGAAAGACTCCAAGTTAGAAACACAATTTAATAAGAGGAAAAGAAAAGAAATAAAAGAAAGTAAAATAAAGGTAATAGTACAAAAAAACCACTGACAGAGTCAGAATACAACCTGACACCCTGTTAGGGTGGTAGTGGCACTCCAGATGAGGTGGTCTTGTCGAAGCAGTGATCCTGTAGAAACGTCTGGTAGCTCTTGTCTCCTCTGGGAGTCCAGTGGATAAAAGCTGCCTGTGCTGTCCCAAACCCTGGATTATATCCAGGTGGGAATGCTTGGCTCCTCCCCCTGGGCGGAGCATCTCACAATGGGATGATCTCATTCTGTGAGTCATGCAGTGGGTCCTTGATGGCCCATTAAACAGAGATAGCTCCCGGAGGAAGTTATCTATGAGTCATGTGGCAAGGCATTGTTAGGCTCGTTAACAGAAGATAAAGAAAACACTGCCCCACCTTGGCTCCAACGGCTCATGGGGATAGAATACAAACCTTGGGCACAATTTTACATTGTAACCTAGGACACATGTCTTTTACTTGTTACATTTATAGGTATAGTTGCTTAAATGAAAGGCTTCCAGAAGATCAAAATAAAAAGAATGCAAAATGTTTCCCACCCCATGCTGACCACATAGAAAAATGTGAGAGGTGGAAAATCCTTGTATCCTACTCTCCTCTCTTATTTCCAAGTTATTCCTTTAGTTTTGAGCAAAGAGGGCCAGCATACCTCAGTCCAGATGGCAGCAAAACATTGATCAGCACCAGATTGTCTGGATAGGTGTTTTTAGGAGGTACACAAGGGGATATACAGCTTTTCCCACTGATCTTTGCAAGGACCTGAACTTCTCCCAGTGTGTATGTAGATGCATGCAAGATACCTTTAGGTATATGTACCATCACAATTAAGACCCCTGCTAAGAAGGGGTGGGAAAGAGTTCTGAAGAATTTAAACAGTCTGTGAAATAAGATTCAAGAGCAAGGAGGATGCATCTCAGGTTCAGAGACAGCATTGCCAGTATAGACTTCCACATGGAAGGAATTTACGTTAAATAGCTGCCCTTAATGAGAATCACTCTACAAATGATCAGAGCCCATATTTTGCCTGCTGCAGACTGTGCAGGCAAGCTTAACAAGTTCAGGCCCACAACAAATGAAGAGGAGATATCTTAAGAGAAGGTTCCTCTTATTATATTATCCTACAGGCTTTTTTCTTTTATTATCTTTGGCATATAGCAAATATTTAACTCCCAGGGACCCACCCACATGTTGAGTTGCCTCTGGTTGCCTCCCCAGCAGCAGAAAGGAGGTGTCCCTCTGAGGAGGCTGCAGCTTTGAGCTGGCAGCAGTTTAAAGTCTTCATGAGAATTATGGAGAGACAGTATCTAACACAAAGTAGCCTTCAATTTTGAAAGAAGACACTACAGAGATTTTTCATTTTAATCCTCTGTTGTGAAATTTCTTCCCTATGGGAGATTCCTTGGGAAGTCAGAGTTAGAAAAGGTGTGGAAGGACAAGACATCACTCCAGGTGTGCCAGCACCTACACAGCTACTGCCACATACACAATGAATAGCTTTTCATGACTTGTCAAGTTTTGGTAAATGCCGAAAAAAAACCCCAAAAGATAGATCATGTTTCTCCTTTCTAACTATAGCCCATGTAGACGTAACTTGGTATCAACTTTTTTTATACATCATGAGCATAGAGCTCTGGTTTTCAGACATTTGTTTTACATTACATAAGTACTAACACTCTTCAGTGGAGAATGGTGCATCAGTTACCAACAGTGCACTTGGGCAAAAGAAGTGAATGCAATCAGGACAAAAAAATAAAGTAAATATATTTGATGCTCAGCATATACAGTCATCACAAATTAGCAATATACCTTCACTATACCAAAACACATACAATAACATCTGGATATAATTTAAACTATTCCATGGGCACATAAGAAGTTTTGCCTTTTTTTTTTTTTTTGGTAATCCATGTCTACATACAATATTACCGTATGTTCATGGCAGAAAAGTTTTATGCAATTAATTTTTATTGGATGATGCTTGATATGCATGGTTCACAAAATTGAATAGAATTGAAAATGTAGGAAGACTTTCCATGCTGGCAAATCTGAGGCACATTCATAAGTCACAAATTCAATGTTCATGATTGATATTAATGAGAAGACAGTTATAATTGAGTTACACCTTTCTTTATATACAACCCAAGAAATTCATTGTCTGCTTTAGTATTTGTTGCATAAAGTGGTTTTATGGCACAAAAAATACCCTGATGATTCTCTACACCAGGAGATGTATATTTTTGATTGTAAACCAATTGTTCTTTTGCCTTGTCTGGTGTATATAAGCTGCACTTTGGTCAGTATTTGTTTGTAAGAAGGTTTTCTACATGTGGTGAATTACAGCAAAGACATGAGTGAAATCTCAACCATACTGAAATTGAAAGATCAGCTGATTGAGTTCTGAGGTAACAAGGATTTCATCCTTCACAGGTCCTGTTTTCCCAGTAAAGGCTATGGATGGATCAGGGAAAGGGGGGCTTGGTACTGTGTCTGTAACAGCCAGATCACCCACAGGGGCTGCAAATGTCTGGGGGCTGCTGTTCTCTTCTCAGGTCATTCCCCCAAAGAGTTGTGGAGGTTGATCAGAGAGGAAGGCTGGAGGGAACAATGCAGAAGTTAAGCCTTGCTCTGACATTTCCTTTCACAGTAGATACAGGAAGATGGAGCTCTGGAAAGGGCTTTCAGAGACTCTGGAAATATTGGTCTGCTCCAGCCCTCAGGTCAGGCGGTGCCTGGTGGGATCCATGTCAAGCTGAGTGCCAGTCAACCACCCTTTAGTTTATTTTACATATTGCATAGAATTGGTTTAGATGCAATTTCTTTGGTATAGAGCTGGACCTTTGGGAAATTTTGGCTTTGTGAGAGGCTTCTTTTTGCAATTAAATTCAGACTCATTTTAAAACTGTTGGAATATCTTCTTCTCTTAAGATATTCTGATACAAACGAATACCAAACCACTAGTTCTTAAACAGTTGGATAACCCTCACGCCTTCAAAAGCTTTCATAAAATCTCTGACAGCTATGACCTAGTAGAATAACAGCATTAAATAAATACCTACTAAAATCAAGCAAAAACCTGTGGTTAAGGCGCTGGACTGCATGGACTCAGCAGACTTATATTTGGGTCATGTCTCTGCCACAGACTTACTGTGTGGTCCTGAGAAAACGATTGCAAACCAGGTGCCAGAGTCACTGAATCCACTGAAACTTGCACTGACAGATTTAGAGGCCTATACTCAAAATTGAGACTTTTCCTCCCAGCATGTTTTCATTGGTGAAAATTCCCAGCCTGTCATTCCATTTTATTGTAGATGCATCTAAACTGTCTCTAAGTCCTAACCAACACTCCCATAAAGGTCAATGGGGAATAGCTGTCCCTCCATCCCTGCAAACAACATATTCCTGACTGACCTGGATTTCTGCTTTCTGACAAGAATTTTGTACTAAAATCTCCTTTGCAATAGTGTTCAGTCATGAGCAATAACTAGTTTCTTCCCTCTAGTTAGTGAATTTTTTGAAATATTTAAAACATTCTAAAAAGTTAGGAGGAAATATGTTCAACAATTTCTTCTGAAAGGGGCCTGTCTTAAGACAACCCTCTAGCATGTCCTGATGAAGAGACCACACACATACATATATTTATACATTCACATATAATGCAAAATACCTACATAGACCCTATACCTGTAGTTCCAGTCATCTGGCTGGGGTTCAAGTGATACAATTTCAAGTGTTGCTGGACAGGTAGGTGATTCAGCTCCTATACCTGATTCAGTGCTCTAGCAACTCATTTGCTGAAAGGTGGCTACTGGGCTGAGGCATAGTTGAGATATTGCACATATGTAGCCTGGATAAATTGCACATATTTTTAAATGTCCATGTAGTTGAGAGAGCTGAAACCTTCTCCATGAACAAGGTCAATCTCCACATAAATGTTTAAAAGGGAAAAATTAAAAGAGATTTGATTAAAATCAAATGCATGTAACCCAGTATTATCTGCAGGCTTTGCTCTCAACCCTTTGATGTTCATTTGCTCCATTTCTGCTGTAAAATTGCCTCTTTTTGTTCAAGGGGGCAATTTCTCCTGTACCTGTGACAACGTGACAAATTTACTGAGGAAGTTAAAATCTCCTTTGTGTCATGATGACCTGATGAACCCACCTCTGTTGGTACAAGGGCAAAATGGGCATAGGCAAGGCATTCCTGCCCAGTGTGTGAATGCCAGCAGCCCCCAGAAAGACAAAACCCAAAAGGCCTTTCCCAGACTGGTTCACTAATATCAAAAATAGCAGCTCTTCAGCAGAATTTAATTTGGGCAAAGGTGGTTTTCAATCTTCCAGGAGAGAGCTCCTTCTGAAGCAATGTTTCACTTTAGGTGAAGCACCACCAATTAGCAGTATAGTCAAATAACATTAGGCAATTTTACCTGCATGGGACACTGTGGGGTTCAAATGTGTGCTAAGAAAATTTTCATTCAGCCAAGGCACGAAACCTTTCAGTAGCACTTCCCAAATATAGTTGCATTTGTTATTTTGCTCAGTGCATTAAAAAGCTTCTCAGGAGAGTCTGGACCATTGCTACCCATCAGATTCATTGGGCTGGCAAATGTATTTCACAGATACATGCTTTCTTGGCATCAAGTATTTAATGGAACCTTCTGTACCTAAACAACACCTGCAAGGAAATAGGGGCAAAACCTTTTTATTTTCATATTCCTTGGACAAATGACAAGATTAAAGGACTTCCATTAGCAGTTACACATTATCTGCCTTAGAAATAGAAAGTCTTCCTCATGTGGGAGACAATGGTCCAAGAGAGACCAGAGTGGCTCTCTTGGGAGGTGTTCTAACGACATTAGACAAAAAATGTCAGGTCTGATAGACAAGTACCAAACTGTTATCTTTGCTAATATAAAGATAAAAGTAATTGTTTGTTAACAATATTCCATTTTCAGTGTGGATTCTCCTCCAGATCTTCAGAAACTTACTTTACTTCTGGAGGGGTGCTTATTTCTCCTGGTAGCAAAGCACTCATTGCCCATCAAAACAGATTTCATCCCGATGGATACTTTTCCATAAAGTTGCCTGTAGTTCTGAGCTGAAATGCAGAATAATGGTGTGTGTCAATGAAATTTAAAAGCAACACCAAAAATGATTGCTCCATTTACAAATCGAAAACCACTCTGCTTCACACAGAATTTTGTACATTTCTCTCCTGTTTTCAGATATTGCTCTGAGATTCTTCTCTGCATGGCTCTTGAGTGTGAATGGATTTTGTAATGACAAAAAAATCCCTACCAAACATTTTTGCTCATGTGAATTCAAGGACATAAGCAAGGAATGATCTGTGTTCAGACTGTATGACACTGACATTTAGAATGGACATGAAGTCTTTAACATGTTTCAGCAGCAGAGAAAACATGCTATTCAAAGGTGTTTTAGTACCATGTATTTTTAAAGTTTATTTAAGGATGGTCTCAATCTTAGAAAGTTTTCCCTCTGCCTCAGGCAGGTCAAATGTCTGTACTTTTGGTTGTTCTGCCAAGTATCACACAATTTCACAATGCCACTTGGCATAGCTTGAAAAGGTTATCAACCTTATGTCAGAGTAATAATCTCCAAACCAAGACTCTGGTCCTAACAGTGTAGGAGCAAGGCAGTGAATACTTCTGCAAGCCTAAATTTAACCACTCAAATAATCTGCCATAGCAAGATGCATTCATAATAAGTCCATACCTCTATTGTGATGGCAGCCATTACCCACTGCCCCCAAATAGCTGCCTTTTTTCTCCTAAAAACCTAAACTATTCCTTTTCATTAAAGCCTTGAAAAATTCCCACTGCTTCATGCTGAAAAGTCTCCATCCTTTTGCCATTCTCTGGCTAATTCAACATGAAATGAATGGGACATTCTATCTCTGATGGAAAGTGTGGTTTTGCCCTTCGCTGGCAAGAACCCCAGCAGTAAATGTTTTGGTTAATGTCCATCAGCTTTCTTTAGGTTTGGAGTCCATCTCCACCATTTTTGTGTTGTAAGAGATCCAGAATAGACATGGATTAAGAGAAATTTTCCTGCAGTTTTCTATTTTCTCAAAACCAAGTTTTGCTGGATGTAGCACCTTGGAAAATGTATCTGAAATCAACAGAGTTCTGCTATATTATTTTGCACTTCAAAAAACACAGCTCTTTGGATTCCTCAGGAAACATACCTGATTAAAGCCAAGTTTTGGTGTGGTCAAATTAGAAGCAGCTGAAATATTAAACCTAAATTTCCAGAATTGAAACTACAATAAGCAAAATGCAATGTTGCAGTTGATACTAAGAAGAAACTGGAATTAAAGAGGAGCTATAATGAACTATGGTGGTAGAAATATATATGATAGTTGGGTTTTTGCACAGAATTCAAAATGCAAAATTTATACCAGAATCACACTTTGCACATTTTTCTTACTGAATAATTTTTCATTTCTTCATCTCTATCTTCCAGAAAACTTTCATTCTTGTTATAATTCTCTGCTACAACTGACTCTGTCAAAATGTGGTTTGAAAGTGCCAGGATTTCTGGAGGCCTTGTACATGAGTAGGGTCACCTCAGTCTCCGGATTTCTTGCTAAGAGCATGCCCTATTAGATTCACTTTTCTTCTGACATTAAAAGAAGGTGTTGATAGTGGAGAAAATGTGTCTTCCTGTTGGCTTGGTTCTGGTTTCAGGTTTTCACTGCCCTAAGGGAAGAGTTGGATTGGGATTGTTATTTCTTTGCTGGTGATGGTTCTGGTTTTACACAGCTGTAGGGCAAAATGTGAAAGGTAAAAAGTTTCCCTCCCAGCCCCAGACAACAGAGATTAGAGTGACTAGGCAAAAAAAAAAAGAGAGAGAAAGAGAAAGCTGGGGATATATATTAAATCCCTCCAAGCTACAAGTTTTTCTAGAGGTGGTATTTGCCCCTTTAATTACAGCATCACAAAACAAAAAGGAAATCTATTGCGAACAACTTTTCTAGCTTTTCTTGCTCTAAAATGTGTGCTGTGGGGCAGCATATTATGTGTTGTGAGGTTACTTCCTTTCTTAGGCTTAGAAGGGTTTCATAAAAAGAGCATCAGAGGCCAAGCAGAAGTCATAAGTAACCTCCCTAAAGCTGAGAAAACCCCACTCAGCCAGATACAGAGGGATTTGGAAGGTTATAATTTTTCTGACAATCCAACTGTAACTGAGCATATAGGAGCACATTTGGATTTATCTGGCTTTGAAAACCCATGGGCTCCAAGTGAAGCCTGTTTCCTATATAAAAAAAGCCAGGCTAGAAATCTTTCAAATCCCACTGGCACTACTGCTGTTTAGAGACAATTTGGCTGCATGAAAACAATGTTGACAAAGCTTGTGTTTTCTGTTTTTCTTTTGTTTGAGTTATAAATGTCTCTAAAGAATCCAGAAAACACTTCTGTGCATCCAAATTTTTTAGCAGTTATTTGGGTTTACTCTCAACTTAACTGCTTTGGTTTTGGTCTTTCTACTGATGGCCAATAGGAACAGAAAATTATGAAATTTGCTGTACTCCTCCCAGACATGAGGCTCACAGAGTTCTTCACAGCTCATAGCCATCCTTCAGGTTCTGTCTAAGCTGTGATTGAGACAATCACAGCCTTTATTATGATTATTACTTATTTAAGGGTTTTCATTGCCAAAAGATCCTAGGCAAAGGCACCCCTAGAAGTGCTGTTATTTGGGTACAGCAAGGCAAAGTCAAGCAGAGAGTCTCCTCTATGAAGAGCTCAGGAGTCTGTCCACAGACACTGTTCTCACAGCACATGCTGAAATTACACAAGGGCAGGTGTGAACAGGGATGATGCCCTGGCATGGGGTACCTCCTACTTTGAGGAATTCAGCCTGCAAAACACAGGAGTAATGCAAGGCCCAAAAAGTGTTGTGGTTTGTTACAAATATATGTGTATTTACTTGTAAATGTGTGTGCCTCTCACCCCCATGAAAATGGATGCCAGGAACCTGCTGTGTTTGGAGCAGGCAAAGAAACCAGGAGGCAATTAGGTTGCAGCCAACTATCCTCAGAATGAATAAACAGGTTTGTGTTGACTAAAATGGTATTTCCATGTAATGAAGGGGTTTTTTGACAATAATTATTTCATCATAGGTTGATTTGTTTGTTTTTGTTGATTTTGTTAGGGGCTGTTCTTACTTGTTCTGCACCTCGGGATCAAGGAGCTTGTAGCCCCTGCAGTGGAAGGAGAGCCTTACTTGCAGACTCCCACCCAGCATGCAGCTTGGTGTTTTTCCACCTGACACGATTTGTCTTACAAAAGTGCCAGCAGGGGTTAACACTTCATTAACATATTCCACTTTTTTTTTTTAAGAAGCATTCTTGTTATTTTCTAAGATCTCTCACCTCCTAATTAATTTCTCTGTCATCTTTTTTTCACTGTGCCTCAGCCAGGGGAGTATAGTCTTTAATGAATCAAACAACATCTTATTTTTGTCTTAGGGCTCCAAATATATTGGATATTTAATTTGGGTTTGTGCTAAACCAGTCCACCCTCCTCTTAGGCAAGATTTCTCATCTAGAAATAAGATCGTTTGTTAATACGCAGTTTAAAGGCAATTATAAAAGTACATGGTGTGCTTCTTCTCCTCTCTCTACATCCTAGATAGCCATTTCTACACATCCAGTTTGAATCGTAGAAATTTGACCATAAATTTGACTATAAATAAGCAAATAGATAAATTTCACACTCCAAAATTATTTTTCCTCTATCTATCTATCTATCTATCTATCTATCTATCTATCTCAGCCACTAGATAGACTTGGTTGAGGACAGTGCAGTGAGGAGATGGTAAAATGCAATGTGGGAAAGGAGAGGGAAAAGCAAGACCTTGGCATCTGCTTTGCTCCCAGAGAAAATGCAAAATAGGTCCACTTCTTGTGTTTAATTTCTTTTGCACTGAACAATGAACTGGTGAACATCTTTCCTCAGTTAAGGCCAGGAAGAGGAAAGTACGCTTCCCACCAATAGAGCCAACAGGAATGGCAGCAAGAGAAGACCTGATTCCACCTGTGAAAGAGAAGGTGGGGCTGCAAAAGATGAGCATGGAGAAAAATGCACAGTAAATTGAAACTTCTGCTTCAGTTAAGGTATTTTGTTTGGTGTTTAATACTCTAATCCTCAAGCTTTGCTTTTGAAGATCTTTCATACCCTAATCATACAGGCTACAGAGAGAAAGGGAGCTTCACAGGCTCTCAGCACTGACAACCCATGTAGCAAGGAGGAAGGGAACACCTGTTACATGGTCATCTGGAAGACAGTGTTATAAATTTAGCACTTAGGACTTGGAAACAAGTTTTTCTCCCTGAAAATGAAATGTGTTGTTTTTTCTAAGCTTCTCTTTTAATTTCTTGTCCAGCTGAAAATGCCAGCAAACCACTCATTCTCCATTTCCCACTAGCATGAAGTCTGGACGCTGTCTAGGTCGATTTCTAACATAAATGTTCTATACTTAATGGCAAAAGGCCTCATTTTCCAGAATTTCGCTGACTTGAAAACTTCAGCAGTTGTTCTAATTACAAATCTCTTTGTTATGCCTTCAAATCTGTGGTTCCAAACAATTACAGCTGCCAATCTCAGCAAAATAACCCTCAGAATAAAAACATTGGTTTCTATAACAGTGATGCACAGGAATTTTACATCTCTGCAACTGACAACTGAAACAGTGAGAATCTATCAGGACTGAAAGGCTGAGACTCAGTCTGAATGACCCTCTTAATTATCTCCTTGATTAATTGGCCATCTGCAGTTTGCTGCTGTCTCCATTTTCAGGAGTCTGAGTAAACTGAAACGTCTCCCTGTAACAGCCATGTTATAAATTCACTGAAGATTCAGAACAGACTGATAGGACCAAAAGTAGTTCAGCTTCCAAGCACTGAAACCAAGGAGATTGTTGGAAGAGCTCTGGAATATATTATTCCCATGTTGCCTACCCCTCCTTCTGCCAGATGTGGCTGCCCCAACGGCTGATACATCAATTTATCCTTTTCCTGCTCACCATTAAATCAAACTATCAATTGCAGGGCTCAGGCTAAGTTGAAAGAACTGTCTCTGATTTAGGGACTGTACCCCTTAGGCCTGAAACTTATTGTCAACATCTAAGTGATACATGGGATAAAAGTGTATTCTATGAATTTTCTGTCAAATGATGTTCAAGAAAACTGAAGCTATGTATAACTTTTTCTTTTAGTCATTTTGTCACAGGTACAAACAGAATATGTAATTTTAGAAATAAAACTATACATTGTTTAGTATATGCTATAAGTGAATCATATTCTATGAGTGTATTTTTAATCATTTAACCAAACTGGAAAACTCCTAATCATATGCCAGAAGACTAATACAATAATTATTTTGGTTATATGCTCCAAATCTCTATAATTTGGAAAATAAATAGTGGCAACTATTCTTATTCAGAAATCTTTCTAAGGAAGCCAATAAACAGTATTTTATCCTTGGTAACAAAACACACAGTATTCACCACAAAAATGTGCTTACCATGAAACTAAACAACAAATGAAAATTCTTGTATGATTGCCTTGTATAAATAAAGGAAAAATATTTCTGCAGGTCTTAGAAAGGAAGGAACAGGAAGGGTTTTTTTCCAGAAGCTTTTAGTGACTTCGGATTACTGCAATTAGAATTCTCAGACTTGGATTTTACTTTAAAAGAGCTACAGTTTTTGAGGTCAAATTCTCAACAGAGTCTGGGTTGGGTACATCTGTTTTGAAGGGTGTCACAAGGAAGATATAATAGAAAATAGAAATACAAATACAAATAGAAATACAAATACAAATACAAGTACAAATAAATTAAATTATTACAATATAATTTGTCAATATACTATATATGAATATAGCATTATTATGTATTATAATAACATCAATTACAATACAGTAAAATATGCTATCATTTGAAACAAACATTTGCAAATCCAGTGGAGAAACCCTCATCAAAATCCAGCAAGAATTTCACTTCAGAGAAGGATGCTCAGATAGAGAGCTAGGGTGAGGTAAAGAGGAGAACTGCAGAGTAATTCACCAGCCATGCTACTCAGGGAGAGGAACAGCAGCTGCAATTAAAGTGAGAGTCAGGATTTCCTCCAGAATCACAGAATCATAGAATGGTTGGGGTGGGAAGGGACTTTAAAGATCATCTAGTTCCCACCTCCCTTTCACCTGACCAGGTAGCTCAGTGCCTCATCCAGCCTTGTCACACTCCCTCAGGCCTCACTGCCCAAGCAGCTCCCTCAGCAAGCTGGCAACATTCTCAGCAGCTCCCTGCTCAAATCCTGCTTTGCTGCATGTGGGACAAGTGTAACCATGAGCAATTTCTGTGCTGTTTCTGAGCAGGTGGAAATTCAGCACTTTACTTGGCTGCTGAACCTTGGAGGGTTTTACTGCCTTATGTAAGGCTTCTGGCTACCGTTAGGGAAAAGTATCACAAATGACATTGGGGAGCAAAAAGTCTGTAAATCTGTATTGCAGTTTTTATGGGGAAATGAAAACACACATAAAAATTAGAGTATTTTATTTCATGGGCATGGCCTCAAAGTGTCAAGTCAGTAGAACAGGAAGCAGAAGTATTGTAAAGTAATCTGGGATAAATCGCTCATAGAAAAGAAATCCACTTCAAACACATGAAGAGGAGTGTTGTGTCCAAGCCACTTTCCCTTTGCCTGTACCCACCTATGCCTTTGGAGATGAACTTCCTCACTTGGACTTCTGTTTTCCAACGACCTGAGAAAGGATACAGTGTGAATACTCCACATACTTGAGAGGAGATTGTTAGATTAGGATCCAATATCTACAGCTGCACTGCAAGGCATCGAGTTCAGTCAGCGAGGGAGAGACTTGGATAACAGCACTGCACCTGAGATGAAAGTCATGTCTCACAGGAGCTAAAAGCTTCATTACAAGGCAGAGCAAGCAGATTCCTGACTCATTCCAGTGTATGTAGGACTAGGGAGCACAGCTAGCTGGAGGATGGCTGGACTGACTCTGGGCTAGATATGGAGCTGGAAACACATCCCACCAGGAGACATGGCAAAGCAGCTTGCGTGTAATGCTGCACAACCCTCCAAAACTGTTCTATGGTCACAGGGCACTCCCATCACCTTTCTATGATATAGAAGCAAGACAGTTCATCTTTGACTGACAGAACTTGTTCCCATCCCTGCTGACCCACTGACATTGTGTCAGCTAGTCCATGGCAAAAGTAAGGGCCTCTCAAATCTGGTGGGAAAGAGGAAGGGGCAGGCAAAAGACACGAAGCTATATTTGTGAGACTCAGAGCTCTTACTCCTACTGGAGAGACACACAGTGTCACACAGGCACATAGAAGCAGTAGTGGTATCTTCTGCTTTGGAAACGGGGCTGACAGAAGTGGAAGAAATCATTTGATCTTTTACTCAGTGAGCTGCAAATCTGTCCAGAGCAAAGAGTTCCCTGCCCAGGAGTTAGTGAAGTCAAGGAGCCCATTGTGCCACCTCAGCAAAGGTGCTTTCATGTAAGGTTTCAAGGAGTAAATAATAAAAGTGATAGGCTCTCTGGAGTCAAGGTCTTACTATTTAAAATCTCACGCTGCTATTGCAGGCCTTTTCAGTTTTATTTGAGAAACACATTCCATCTGTTGTCTGAAAGCAGGTAAGAGACATCCTTTAAGTGTAACGTCCCCACAGCATCCCAGTGGCTTTTCTCAAAATCTCCAGAAAGCTCTTGGATGCACCTCAAGCAAATATCTCCTCATAAACCTGACAAGTTTCAGGTGCCAGAGACACAGAGGGAGTTTGGTGCAGCAGTGTGAGCAGAAAACCAGATGGATGAGATGATCAAACTGTCAGTGCAGGTTTCTGTTGCAGACGTGGCAAGAACACCTACACGACACTTTTTTCAGCAGAACAGGTTTAAATCTGCTTTTACAATTGTCTGGTTTTCTTTTTACCAAATAGAAGAATAACTCCAAAAAAGTCTTCTGAATCCATTTAACATTATTTTAAGAGCTCAATTTTTCTTAAGAAAATCTTACAGTCTTTTCCCACCTTTAGGAGAAATTAACATGTTATCCCTCAAGAAAGACAGAATGAGAGCAGATATCTAGGCAGAGAGAAGCACACACTTTTGGAGGTGTTTATGGCCAAACACTAGGAAGGCAAAAGAGTGATGCAAACACAGGAGTCTTACCATGCAGAATTAGCTCTGCTCCTTGCAACACACTTGTCTTCAAAAATCCACTACATTCAGAACCAAATATTAGTGTTCGTTAGTGTTAGGGAAAAAACAATGATAATAGGAGCTGTCTAAACAGTTCAGTGAAGCTCTTGCTGTGCCAATTCATTCCCAAAACAGTGACTGTAACTAGAACACTAGACACACAAGCAGTCCCTGTTACAGCTGCTCTGTGGTAGCATCCCCTGCGGTTTCCTTCTGACCTCTGTTCTGCTTGAAGGTAATATGGCAAATTTGCCCTCATCTGTAGTCAGGACCACAGGTTTCCCTAAAGCAAAGGGGTGCAGGAACATGGGCACCAGGGTGGAGTGAGGTAAAGCACCAAGAGGGAATGATACCAATGAAAAGGGAAAAAATTCCTATTTTACATCAGCTTTGTATCCAATTGCCCATTTTACGGCTTTTATTTTATTGCTTGCATGAGGGGATAATATATCTTCTGGTGCCTATGTAAAAAGCACATCACACCAGGACAAACAGCCCTAATAACTATTCCATAACCAGCAGGATAAATGAAAACAGAAGGGCATTTTTAGGACAAGTTACAGCATTCCCTGAAACTTTGCAAATTTGATATGCTTCACAAAAGTTACCAAGAATAGGGGAAGTTTACTCTCTTTGGATCATTTACAGATAAACTCAATGACAAGGTGTAGGAAAAATGTTTCAGTTTCCTGACTCTACAATCAGCCAAGTGGACAGATCCTTAGGACTGAAACACTCTGCAAGTGCAGAAATACATTGCTTTTGGATCTATTATATCCTCAGGCAAAAATCAGGTTTCCATTTTTCCATTGCCTTCAAAGAATACCTTAACAGGCAGAGTGCAACAATATTAATTAATGGGGCGAAGAGAAAAAGCTGTTGATTTTGTCCCCAAGAAATTTTCCCTAATGGCTCTGTTACTGAATCAGTTCAGAATATTATTTCAGACAGTGGCACAAAGGCATGATATGTTTGCCAACTCTGAAAAAGATTGATAGCTTTAGCAACAAACAGCACAAGGAGACAGCTTCCAGCTTCCAGAGCTGTTCCCTGAGAAGCAAGAAACCCTGGGAAGGCTGTTCCCTTGATGCAGCAAGACTGTAAGGAAAAGGAAAAATTATAGACCTACAATCCTTAAGCTAAATAATACTTATTTACCTAAAGAAATAGGTAGTTTATGAAAAAGTCTTCAATAATCTGAATTGTTCCTTTGAACACCCACCCTGTTTGGTTCTTCATTCAATATATCGGCAGCCACAGGTTTGAAAATTGACCCTGCCACTCAAAGAAGGTGCTCATTTAATAGTTTGGTTCAGGTTTAAAATGTAGTGGCCCTTAAACGCTCTTTTTTAATGTTTAAAACTTAGCTAAGCACTTTTCCAAGAGCTTCAATGATGTGAGGTCCTAATTATTATATTGCAAAATACTGCTGATGTTCTGTAAAATGTGCTAACTTTTCCTGCCTAAAGGCAAGTGAAAGAAATTGCTGTTATTCATGTCCTGAAGTCTTTACTTAATTCAAAGAGGGTGGCCTTTTGTGGCCTTTAAGCATGGGGTACAGCCCATATTGCTCACAAAAAATGTTCCCAAAATTAACAGAAAAAAAGATTTAATAAACAGGCAGAGTAAACACCTCTGAAATTGTCCAAAGACTCATCCAGGAAATCTACAGGGACTCCAGTAAAACTATGGAGTTTTTTGCAATGGTATTACTCCTGTGAATTTTTTTCTTCATCATCCTATTGTCACAAGATATTTGCTGAAATGAGAGAAAATTTCTCTTCGTCTATCTGATATCTGCAGAGGAGAAATGCTATATAAAAATTAGGAAATATAAATCATGCAACTGTCTTCCAGAATTGCTTACCCTAGCAAGTATTTTTCCTATAAAAGTAGGTTGAAAGGTAGACATTTGATGTGAAAAGCAATATTTACTAATTTCATTTTTTCACCATATGTTGAAAGGCTTGGAAGGAATAATTATTTTTAAATGTGGGGGAAAAGAAATCTCAAGTGCTTCTAACTTATTAAGAGAAATCTTTTACCATTCCTTCTATCTCAGGGACAAATGATGCATTTTCTAATTTTCCATTAAATCTGCCTTCCTCTCATTGGTTCCATCACTTAAACTGGGGATATCCTAAAATTTATAATTATTTGCTTATAACTCTTTCCTCCTAAGGGCTACCATTCAACAGGAGAGCCACTGTAGTTTGGACTTATCTAATGCAGTGAGCTCATTTCTGTGCACAAGTGCCCAGAGGAAAATAAGGAGCTGCCTAAACTTTTCCCTGCCTTTCAGAGGATAGGCTGACAGAGCCTTACAACATGACTGCTTCAAATACGGAATTAAAATTTGTGCCCTTGTTTACAGTAGCCATGCCTGACCCAGCAGCACTCCCATTTGCAAAGGCAGCAACAGTTTGGGACCAAGGTGTGACTCCCCCTCGTCGTGCAGGTGCTGCATCCTCCTTGCCAACAGGTCTGACATTTACTTGGCCACCTCCCTCTGTAATTAGGCAGCACATCACAGGGCACAGGCTGCTGAGCATGTAACTGTAAAACCTGGAAAAGCAATGTACTTTCCTCTCAGAAATAAATTGTACCAATTGTGAGTGACTCCTGCATGCAAAAGTAGTTGCTAGTGTTGCACAGAATTATGGCCTTGCAAGGGCCACATGACTGAACATTTATCAGTATTTTAATACATATTCAAATAAAAATATTTACTTGAAAATTCCCCAAAGCCAGACTCTGCTTTCACCAATATGCAGTCCAGGGATGTCTTTCATGGCAGAAAATGTGGCAGTCAGGGTGTGTCTCTGGCCCACCTCGGTCAGCCCCCCATGGCTCCTGGTGAGCACATTATTCCTTTTTCTGCAGGTGAATTTACCACAGCTGTCAGAGCATCACACGCAGCACACAGACAAGTGGCAAGTCGTTGCCAGACTTTGTCAGGTTGAGTGTATACAGTCTGATGGATGGCCACCAGCTTTTTAAAATTCATTTTCATAAGCATATTTTCACAAATGTTGAAGACAGCCTTAGGATGTACTGTCATAACTCAGTTTTCCCTCCCCTCAGGAATAAACTAAGTGTGGCAATGCAGAGCAAACAGTGCCTAGTCTGATAGAATTCATCAGATATATATTTACCTTGCAAACACAACAGTGAAACTTGAAAAGAAAAAAAATTCAAAGTGACGTTTCTTTACACAGAAAAATAATCTATCGATCCTCACAGGAGAGAATAAAACTCCTCCACTCAGAGGATCTTACTGATTTGCATCATCCTTTCAGACATGCAAGAACCATATGTGAGATCTATCTTCAGCTCACATTAGCTCCCTGTTCACTTTATTTTGTACCTAATTTAAACTAACCACCTAGCTTTCATTCACAGTAAATGAAGAGAGATTTCTAGAGGTTACTAGAAGTTACTCATGGCCCTTTACTTCACATGGCTAAAATTAGAGGACATTGACTTGGCTCTTTTTTTTTCTATATTACCAGGAGATCAGAACTCATTCCATCACTGCCTTTAGAAAGAACCAGCCTCAGCTTATGTGCTTGAGGAAGAAATTCTATTCATTCTCATAAAGCAAGATGAACTGACTTTGCACCTACCTCTTTTTTTATGGACATGGCAAGGTAGATCCTTTCTGCCTAATTCTATGTCTCCTTCAGAGACATCTTATCACAAAAAGTTAGTCATTTATCTCTCTGAGTCTTCTATCTGCTTCCAGGTTGCCATCAATATATCTGCTTGGTATGTGTTCTTGCTCTTTCTCTGCTTCTTCTGTGCACACTGATATACACAGAGTAAAAAAAATGAAATATAAATTGCTTTTATATTCTGTGTCAGGGTCCTAGAGGAATCTATTCAACCAGCTGCCTAAGCCCTTGCCTAAACCTGCCTGAACCTCAACTTCCCATTAGTACAGCTATTGATAAACCAGGCATTTAATAGTCCTGTGATTTGTCCTGGAAATCATTTATCACATTGAGCAGCTTCAGTGAAGTGGTTTAAATAATTACCCAATAGTAAAATAGTATTTTCAAAAAGGCAAAAACAAAATCCTAAGAGGATATAGAAGGATTCAAAAAGTGACAGAAAGCATTTTTTAACTGGACATACAAACACAGGAAGCTATGTTCATTATCATACATATTTTGTTCAGCTAAAAACCCTTAAACTGCCTTTTAATGATTGGCGCATGAAAACAGCATTCATCAAAAACAACAATACTGTACAGATATTGAAAACCACATTACTAGGGCAATTTCACAAAAAGATTTAGGGTTTTTCTGTAAAACCTCCTATTTGCTTGAAACCCAAAACTGAGGTCTAGCAAAAAGGATGCAAGTCTATTGCTCATTGCACGAGTCATACCTAGATACTAAGTTAGATACTAAGTTGGTATTCTGGGGCCAGGAGCTGCCCCTCCAAAAAGGCATGGATTTTCTGTAGATTCATGTCCCCCCTACCACACCCAGTAAGACATCTCAGTTTTCCTGGGGTACCACAAATCTCTCTGATGATGCCTTTCATTCATGCCTTTTCAACCATATGGGTTTGTTCTTTTCCATCTGCAATTTCCTTTTTTACAGATTGAATCCAGCCTTCAACTGCATTGTCCTCATGGTGAAGGGACCACAGGGCACAGTTATGCTCCTGGCACAGTGGTGGGCTTGTTGCAGTGTCTACCTAGAAAAGGGCTTCCACAAGGTGCTCAAGTATGAGATTTCTAGTCAGAAATGGTGACTAAGCTGTAGCAAAAAGATAGTATACAAAGAGGCAACTTAGTCAACAAGGCTCCCAACACTCTTAAGAACCTGCCTTCCTCCAGAAAACTCTGGGTGGTGACAGTTGTCCCAGCAATGTACAAGCCTTTAATCTGCATCACACAGTCATCTTTTCATAATTATTTCCAAGTTGTTTGTCCTCTGCTCTGTACTATCCACTTGCTATTTAATCAAGCCAAACAGCTAAGCCCTTCCATTTTTTCCCTTATCTTCCTAAATAGATGTCCTTATCTTAACAGTTCTTCCATTATTTTATAATGTTGTTGTGAATTACTAGATTCTTGTTATTGTTGCTGTGTTTTGTGTTTTGTATGTGTCACAAGAATTCACTCTTCTCAACGCTACAGAAAGGCAAATACAGACAGACAAGGAGTTCAGGAAACCAGGGAGACAGTGCTGGACACCATGACAGGCATTATTCTTGGGATATAAAGAACTCTGTAAGTTTCTTATGTTTTGAAAATGTCAAAGCAAAGGAAAGAATTTTAAGGAGTGATTTGCAGAAGAGCAGCATGGTCAGCAGGAGGGTGTTAATGCTAAGTCATTTTTCCCCAGACAAGGGGCACAGAACAGGAGAAAGCACAACGACTGTCATTTGAAATTCAGTCAATATGAGCAGGAGACCTGGCATTGTAGCCAGGGTGAGCCTCTTGGGCTCAAAGTGAAGACAGATAATTCAGATTGGATGTTTTAGAGGACTAGGGCATGGCAAAGGATGGAGAAAAGTTGCCCACTCACTGCAGACCCTCCTTGCAGACCTTTGCATATGTAAATGCTGGTACCAGATGCAAGGTCCAGGACAGAGCTGTGGGGACCTCATTTTGCATGTACCCATACAGCTACACTGACTGAACTCTGAAGTGAGGATGCTGCTGAAAGGATAAAGGAATTTCATTAAAAACAGCATGGCTACAAACTGCATTGGCAGTGCAATGGTAGTGCTACATGCAGTGATAAGTACTCTCTTGGACATTTCTGCATGCACCAGTTCTCACACAAGGCTGGTGCTCACTGCTGAGATGCTTTACTGTCAGAGAAAGAGAGCTATGACCTATGAAAACACCATGTGAAAGCAGGGTGAACTCAGCACTGTGGTGGGTAAGCTGGAGAGCCATGAAATAACTCAGGGCCTGAGAGCCAGCAGTCTTTGCCAGCTCTCATACCACAGTGATTTATGGAGAAGTTTTCTGGAAGTATTTTTTCCCAATATTTAATCATAAAGTAGCCTGGAGGTTTCAAAAGCATTCAAAACCCCTGGAAATGGTACTTACCCTTTTTGGTTATTTTCGCTTAGAGTAGCTAAACACTTACCTATTAGACTTTCAAATCTAGTACCTCAAGGGCAATTTTGTGAGAGTTGTGGGTAATTGGAAGTTATTAAGCTGTTAATAAGCTTGATATGCAAGGGTCTAGATATGCCTTAGCTCATGAAACAACAACTTAGATAACTTTGTTAACTTAATGTCTAGTCACTTCTGTTCTCACCAGTTTATAACAATAAAACATACAAATGAATCTGAACTGAAAAATACTACATTTTTGAGCTGGGAGAGATTTGTTTTCAACCCAGACTGTTCCTTACCACCTTACTTTTCAGCACACATGCCTGTAAAGAGAGAGAACATAATAAAATATCAAGATTACAAATATTAGACCTTCCACTAAAGTTACAAGTCTGGCATGAAATTTTCATTTGACTGGCAAGGTAGCAAAAAGAAGTTCTGCACACTTTCTTTGAGCTGGTACTTCCACTTACACAGTGGACTACCTGTGCATCCCAAAAATGATGGTCATTGTAAAATATCAGAGATTTGGTAGTTAGTGTTAAGTCTTTTTAAATTAAAAATAAATCTGTGACTATTATTTCACATTTATGTTGGGAAACTTCTCTTCCCCCATGAAAGGATGTGGCACTCACCCCTCTCAGAAACAGGGTATATGTGAATTTTACTGTATGAGTCTGGATGAATGCCTTTTGTTCCACATTGTGAAAACATTGGCTGTGCCTCCATTTCACTTCAAGCACTGTGACTTTTTTCTTGATTTGGGGACGTTTTTTTCTTCTAAAAACTTCTGGACATGTAAAGCAATTCTGAAGTTTCCCTGGAAGTGTTTCAGAAAACAGCAGACACACCTTTGGTAGGTTCACCCAGAAGCTTCCTTAGTTGTCTCCTTCATTCTCAGCTCCATAACAAGAAAAATCTGAGCCTGATGGTGTTCTCAAAAAGCTTTTACCAGTCATTTGATTCAAAATTCAGCTAAATTGTATAGATGTTTCTTCCAGCCTTCACTAGTTCATGTTTCAGAATCATAGCACAAGACAGTCTTCAAAAACACACAAATCTGAAAACACAACCCAAACCTCTGGGTAGATTTTATCCCCAGGGGATTCTCAGTTCCAATAGCATAAGCCCTTAAATTTCTAATTTTGTTAATCAGTTGCTAGCAGCTTCAGGTCTGAGCCAAACTAATTCATGTCCACAGAGAATGGCCCCACAATGGCAGTAGCAGTGTTTGGATCAGCAGCACTGCAATATTGCCAACATTTGAAAAAGTTTTTCAGAACAGAGCAGACAGAAGTGGTGGATCCATAAAAGGCTGAGTTTATAGTCAATGCAGAAATTAAATCCAGTAAAAGTTATGAATTTTATCACTCATGCAGTTTCTTCATTCCACTTTTTCATTAACCTTTGTAGCAACTATGAATGTTATGACTCATAAAAATTGTTTATTATTTTTATTGCAGTAGATTTAAAATTTAATGGGTTTGATACAATGACAGAAGTATTTATATTACAATATGAATCTCAGGATGTGCAAAACTGTGCAGTGTAGTGTTCTACATAAACACATCCTGTAATTCTTTGAATGACAATACATTAGCATTCCTTCAGGCATAATAAAATATGAAATAACTAAGGAAATACATTATCAATGTTAGTAAGGAAGGAAAGCATCAATTATACAACTTGTTACTGTTCTTTAAGCTCCACTTTAAGCGCCCAAGTCCAAAGTTCAGAACCTGAAAACCCACCTGGTCCTAAAGATTTGTCATGACTATGCACTGAATTGTTGGCAGTAAATGACTTTAAAATCTTAAATTTCTTCAAGCATTTATGTGCACAGTAACCCAGGAGCCAGAACAGCAAACCTTTCCAACACTTCAGGGCTATGAATTAAACAGAGCAGAAGAAGTGCTAAAAGCTAAAGGCTGTGGTCATGATCTTACATTCTCATTTTCAATCTGCTTCTGGATATTTTACTCCAAAATAAATGGCAAGAGCTTGTGTTTAGTTTTTGAACAAGACCTCTGCCACCAGTTTTTGAGTCACTGACTAAAGAAGGGTTTCTGGTGCAGATTTTAGGAGGGCCAAAAGAAAATCAAGAATTCTGGCCTCAAAGCACATCAATGAAAAACTACTTTTGACTTATTCAAAAGATTTGGACTTGGTCCTTATTCATTCACTTTCACTAATTTCTGAACATGGGTTGTGGGCTGTGTCTGACTCTTTTGGACAAGTTCACTTTAGTGAGTATGTGTTAGTATTTCAGAATCTGATGGATTTTACTGTTATTTATCAGAGTCATTTATTTCAGATATCATTTACTGTCAGTTATATATTAAATTTAGTTCAAGTCTCTTTATTTTGGTCCTTAACAGCTATTATTGAGCAAAACTGAATGAAAAACACTCAAGTTGGTCTTAGAGACACCAACTAATCAGCATTTTAAAATCTCCTTAAAAATTAAGAGATGAAATGCACATGCAGCAAACCAAACCCCAGTTAGATGACAGGAGGTTCATTTTTGAAATTATGATCCACGTCATCACAGAAAAGCAGTGCCTGTTTAAAGATGGCATGTGCAGGTTTTTCATTTGCTGGGCTAATCTCACCCATAATTACACTTCAAGACCCCAGGGCCTCATTTCTCCTGTTGACTGCTAAAGTAGATGAGGATAGTTTTAAGACACCCACAAGTTTCAAATATGAAATGAAAATATTTTAACAGCATCTGTGATTGACAACAAACAACATTAGAGAAAGGATGCAGTGGATATGCAGGATGAGTTGAAAAATGGCCATGTTTTGCAGAAATTATCTCTCTAACTCCTAGCAAAATTGAAGCATCACATTTCTATATCTGAGAAATGACCTTAGAAAATGGTTATCAAAATGCAACGTGTAAGTCCACCCCCCATGGTAAACATTCCAATGACAGCTACTATTAGAGGACTCTGGTGCTACTTGCTCTCATCGTGTTTCATAGGATCTATCTACACCCAATTTTTACCCACAATTACTTCAGCCAGGCTTTTCCCTGTATGTTAGCTGCTACAACTGCAGCAGAAATCCTGCCTGACAGCAGGTGCCAGCAGCAGCACCTTCAAGTCCTTGGCTTGAAGCAAGTTGAGCAGGGACCTGCTCTCACCAAAATGGAAGCTGCTGCTTCTACAGGGGTGCTCTCTGATAAATTACTGTAGGATTTTTATACAATGCATATTGATATTTCAGTCCATTCATGCAATACACTTTGCATTTGTCTTTCATAAATGGAAAGATTTGGATTAGGTGCACAACAACCAGGAGAGGAGCACAGCAGTAAGAAAAAGAGGACAGTAAAGACTGGCCCCAGGGCTTACTATCTGAGTACAGCCCTCTTCCAGGACATTTTACACCTGCCTGGCTTAGCCCTATGGGGCCCTAAGGCATCCTGTATGCACGTAGCATTATACAGAGAAAACCCATAGTAAAGGACTAGAGAAGCTTCTCTGCCCAGCAGTGCCCAAAGACCTGGGCTGCTGCCACTGCCCTCACTCAGTTTTCCTCCTAATTCACCCTGGGTCACTGGTTACCTGTGTTTAATATGGCAGTGTTTCATCTTGCCTAGATATTTTGCAACGAAGTGTTCCGAAGATCAATCGTTATATAACATTTCCTCATTCAAACTATACTCTGATTCAGCAAAGTATCTGAAGAAACCTTTAATTGCTTAAATGATCCCATCTCTTTCAGCACAAAGTCAGTAGATTTTGAAACATACACTGCAGTACTTCATGGCTAAGTGCAAATGAATAGCAAAAGCCACTTTTCTGCTGGTGGCCATCAGAGCTACTCCTTCTTTCCATAAATTGGAAACAGAGACAAAATGTACTCCTATAATGAGGAGAGTAGTATGATATAAAACATTCAAATTTTATACAAATGTATGTACTTGAAGCACTTTTGCACAAAGCATCAAAAAACAATTTGGAACTAATTTATACTTTTGAATTTTTGTCTTAAAAGGAACCATTTTTTATTTGAGAAATAAGCAATATGTTGACTTTAACATAAGGAAGGTTTCTGGGAATCTGCTGCTTTGTGATTTGGTTTTTTTTTTGCTTGATGCCTTTGCCTGAGCTCCCAGGGTTAGTTTCTCTTTCTGGGGTTCCACAGGAGGTTCCAGTCTGAAACCCAGTTTCTGCTAAGCAATGTTTCTGCATTGCTTAGCAGAAACATAGAACATCTTATGGTCTGTCTGCTCCCAACTTATTTACTCTCAGTGAACACAAAAAACATCCAAACAACTTGCCAGGGAAATGGACCCAGAAGAGTAAGCATCCCTTTACTGGAGGAAATGGATCAATCTATCCGCTTCAACCGCAGCAATTGGGATTGCAGAGAGGGAAATAGGAATCAGCTGTAGACAGCCACATTCACAAGAGCTTGCTCTGGGTGTATTGCTCTTCCTTCATATGAACTCTCTGTATTACTCGCCTAAGGGAAACAGTGCACAGAACCTGACTTCTACAGGCAAAGGCAAAGACTTTGAGGAGCTAAGATCTGATGTCTGTTGACTCCGTTTTGTATCAACCCCAGCAGTGATTATCTAAAACGCGACCAACTCAAAGAATTAATTTTTTGTGCTCAAGGTATTATGTGCTCAAGGGACTGGGCCTCTTTCAACAGTTACCATTCAGCTTGCATACATAAATAACCATCTTAGGAAGAAATGCAACAGTAGCCCATAGAATGATGTAATCCACTATGCACATACAAATTTACCCTCAAATTTCAGACTGACTTGGGCTGACCCATGAGGACGGAAACTGTCAACCTGTACCTGGAAGAGATAAAATATCCATACGTGATAAAGGCAAATATCAGCCCAGTGCAGAAGACACATTATACTGAAGATCACCCCTACAAAATTGCTTCATATCAACATTCTCCAGACCTGAATGGCCCCTTCTGCCAGAAGCTAAATGGACCCCTAATGAACTTGATACAACAATGTCCCAGCTTCCAGTGACACTAGCACCAAATTCTGGCAACAATTTTCTCCTTTTCTGAATTCCTTCAATTCCACCTTTGGCTGGATGTCCAGGTTTAGAGAGTGGTGGTGAACGGTGTTACATCCAGTTGGCATCTGTGGATGCCAATACCACACAAATGGTGTTCCCCAGGGATCTGTTGGGCCCAGGACTATTCAATATTTTTATCAATTATGTGGATGACGGGATAGAGTTTACTCTTAGTAAATTCGTGGACAACACCAAGTTTGGCGGAGGTGTTGATCCGATGGAGGGTAGAAGGCTCTGCAGAGGGACCTGGACAGGCTGGATCAATGGGCCACACCCAATTGTGTGAGATTCAACAAGGGCCACGTGCCATGTTGTGCCCATGGGTCACAACAACCCCAGGCACTGCTATAGGCTGGAGGAAGAGTGGCTGGAAAGTGGCTCTGTGGAAAAGAACCAGGGAGTGCTTGTCAACAGAAGCTGAACACAAGCCAGTGTGTGCCCAGGTGGCCAAGAAGGCCAGTGGCATCCCGGCCTGGATGAGCAATAGTGTGGCCAGCAGGACCAGGGCAGTGACTATCCCTGTACTCAGGACTGGTGAAATAACGTGAGTCCTGTCTCCAGTTCTGGGCCCCTCACTTCAAGCAGGACACCGAGGTGCTGGAGCATGTCTGGAGAAGGGCAGTGAAGATGGTGAAAGGTCTGGAGCACAACTCTTGTAAGGAGCAGCTGCAGGATGTGGGGGTGTCTAGCCTGGAGAAGAGGTAGCTCAGGGGAGACCTTATCGCCCTCTACAACTGCATTAAAGGAGTGTGTAGCCAGGTGAGAGTTGGCCACTTCTCC
Source organism: Acrocephalus scirpaceus scirpaceus (assembly GCA_910950805.1). NCBI lineage: Eukaryota > Metazoa > Chordata > Aves > Passeriformes > Sylviidae > Acrocephalus > Acrocephalus scirpaceus. Next base: position 129,774,603 of record OU383773.1, read on the forward strand.
CAAACAACCAGTGAGAGGAAAGAGGACCCAGTCTTAAACTGTGCCAGGGAAGGTCTAACTTGGACATCAAGAATTTCTTCACAGAAGAGGTGACCAGGCTTTGGAATGGGCTGCCCAGGGAGGTGGTGGAGTCACAGTCCCTGGAGGTGTTAAAGGAAAGCCTGGATGTAGCACTGAGTGCCATGGTCTAATTGGAATCGTGGTGCTCAACCATAGGTTGGATGCAATGATCTCAGAGGTCCTTTCTAATCCAATTGATTCTGTGATTTCCAACAATGCTGAGGAATCAACCAAGATGTGAGAAACAGGACATTTCAAGGCTCCTTTCTTCACTCAGCCCTAGTCACCAGAACATTCAGAGCCCATATTCTGTTAGAACTTGCTGTTGTTGTGAGAAGAATGGCTGAAATACAAAAAAACTAATGGTTTTTCTCTGGTGAAAGAATGCTTGCCATATGTGGTGTGTGAGTACGGGGATGTTGCACAGGATTCAAAAGCATGCCATTCTTATCCATCTGACAACTATTTATCCTGCACAATATACAATGCATGATTAAAAAGCCCCTCAAACATAAATAAAAACTAGTCAGCCTACTTATGATGGCCTGCCTGAAAGCCACCCTTGGATCACAGCTTGGATCTGTCCAAGCCTTCCAACGTAGCTTCTAACAAAGTCAAGGTATTAAGCTAAGACTGAGCAAGGACCCAGATAACATAGGGCATTAAATGAGATTTTTGGCATTATGACTTACAGGCTCCATATTGGCCTGAAATTGCATAACCTGAGGCCCTGACTTGGACAGGCCTGAACTTAGCTGTTTAACTGTAACAATAGTCCAATATGTGGTACTTGTTGCCTAAGCTTATTTTGGTTGACTTACAGTTTATAGTTTAATAGAATACCTATGTTGTGTGGACCAAAGTGCCTCTGAATTGCCTGGAATGAAATTGGTGTGGAAGATGAAGGTGCAGGACCATACTGGAGGTCACAGATTATAAAACAAATCATGCTGATAAAGTCAGCAGCCCCTACAGGAGTACAACCTTGCATTGCTCTTGAAAAACAGTTCTAGCAATAAGAAAAAGAATAGAAAACCAAGTAAATGGGACGTAGTGAACAGCACAGAAACAAACTGCTACAAAAAGCAAATGCAATAAACCCAAGTGGAATCCAAGAGAATGGTGGAAAAAACTTACCACTTTGTTTGTCCTGGCAAAGAGAAGGGAGACAGGACACCTTTCTCTTCCCTAGTGAATGCTGCAGGGTATAGGCAGCTCTTCATAACCCACCCACAGGTACACACACTGAAACTCATGGCCTGTCAGCTGGAGAAGTATTGCAAGGGTGAACATAAGAAATATACAAGAAGGAAATTTTATTTTATCATGTTTTAACCTTATGATCAAGGATTTCCTGTATTAATTTGAATGAGATATATTTGAATGAGATATATTATACCAATATAAAATTTGTAACAATATGTCTAATCATAATGTTATTAGGATTAGACTCTAAAAACTTTTCATTAAAGCAACAACAAATTCTTATTTTCTCATATATGTATGTTCTTTTTGCTCATAAAAGGAATTTGAGTGTAAGAGTAAAATCATCCTAAATATTTCCATCCTGGCCACCAAGTTGCTTCTCCAGCTGATCTCCCATCCAGACAAATTATACAGCATGTCTTACGAATAGTAATCTGTTATTAGATTGTTATTGGATCAATTTTGTGTTGTCTCAGACTCTCAAACAACACTGTATTGCAGAGAATGACTCATTTGCACTGCATAACAAATGTGTCTGAAAAAGCCAAAGGTGCTTATTGGCAGCCACTGGGCAAGTGAAGCTTTTGTCACACTGCAATCAAAGTCAGAGTCAAGAATTACTCACTACGCACACAGGACCCGAGTGCAATCGGCCATTTCAGGAGTTTTATTCTTGGTAAACAAAGTGGAGAGAAAAGGAGAAAGATAAAAGGAGCAGGAGCATGCAAGTAGAATCCAGAAAAGGGAGTAGGATCAAGACAACAGAGAAATAAACTGTGGAGCAGTTTGAAGAATTGCCCTGGATAGCATGTCTTGGGTAGATGGCAGTACAATTGACTCATTCTTGTATTATATATTCTCCTACATTCTTCATGAATATGACAAGCATAAGCCTGTCACCAGTTACCAAGCAACTGGGAACTGTAATATGAATTAATATTAATAAAAATGCAAAAAACTCTACCATAAAATTTAGGGATTTGAACTGTAAACAGGAAGCAAAGAAATATGCATAAATGAAGTTATTTGGGCTTTTTTAAAAGTGTTGCTTATTTCAAAGTATTGATGGACTATTTTTATTCAGAACTGTTTTAACAATTTTTGACTGAGACAACATCCTACAGCTCCTAATGTAAGTCTGGAATTACATAAACTGTAATTCCATTTTGCAAGTAGAAATCCTTCCTATGCCAAGTAGAAAGACACTAGCAGTTCTAAGAAAGATACATCTCTGAGGAACAATCTTCAAGTTCCTAGATCAAATGGTAGATCCATTCATAAATTCATTTAGAAACAACTACACATTCTTGATCATCCAAAAGCTTTGCTGATAGTTTCCAGTCATGTGTATGCAAGCTGGCAGGGCTGAGCCAGCTCTCTTTCACAGCTGTGGAAGAGTCAGTGAAGGTTAACATGTAGTTTAGCTCACAAGAGTTATTTTGATTTGCACAGTGTTGCCAAAGGCCCCATGCAGACATGTATATATTAGAAATCTTGTGCATGCTAAATCCAGCACCTTCCAGAAGCCTGGAAGTCCCAACTCCCACTTGGTGTAGTCAATTTATCCCACCTTTCTAGACATACTATGTTTTAATTCCTATGACATTGTTCCATGAATGAGTTTTATTTTACTAAATTGAATGCATGTAAAATTTCAGAATAAATATATGGATTTTATCTATTTTGGAAGAGCTTTAGGGTTTTAGTACTTTTCCAGTTTCTGGTGTTGTCAATTTTTAAAATTAAACACCTGGGCTTTTAAAATAGCTGATAAGAAAATGAGTAAAATTAGATGGGCATCATTCTTCCTTCACAAGCAGAAGAATCCATTCCAGAGCAGCTCTTCAGTCACAGGGTCTATGTTTGACTGTGCTCAGGACCTGCACAGAGAAGCTCCTCATGGTGTTAGACATGCATGCAACTGAGCTGAGCTGTTAGAAACCCCTGGATGGGTCTCCTAAAAGTAACAAATAGAGCTCCTGCCTAATCAAAGGATTGTGTATTTTCCCACAATACTCAGCAATTCCTCTATCAGAACTGCTTAAAATACTGCTAAGTATGGTTTAACAAAGGCAGAACAGTCAGGTCAACCTCATGAAGCCCCTCCTAGAGCAAATTTAGCCGTGTGCAAATCTTCCAAATCTGCCTAAAGAGCTCACAGCAGAGGATCTTTTGGCAAATCATAAAAGAAAACACACTTTCTATTCTTCTGAGCCTTCAATTAAAATTTTAAAAAATCTAAAAGTGAAATATAAAACCTAACAATATGGAAGTAACTTTAAAATAATAATTAAAAAATCATAAAACTAAATAAACAAAATTAGGAATTTATACTGATAGATGCTGAACTCTTGATCCTTCTGCGTCTCCCAAAAAACCCAAAATAGACTCATATTCTCCACCAAGAAAACGGCTAGAGCTAATTCCTGCCCTTCCCACAACACTCCACCGGAGGAAGTAGAGGATGGAGACCAAAACTAAATGTATAGAAATGTATAGAAAGGTATAGAAATGTATAGAAAGGTATAGAAATGTATAGAAAGATATAGAAATGTCTTCAGCAGCTCTAAGGCCAAGGATAATGGTAATCTGAGCTCTGATATTGGTGCATTAAAAAAAGATCTGTTTAAGGCTAAGGACCTAAGACTCCCCACAGACCTTTACATAAGTTAAAAAAAGAAAAAGCAAGGAAAAAAAAAGAAAGAGAATTGATAGTGTATTTAAAATTAATGACTTAAGGTTAATTGGTACTTCACTGACTCAATCTGCAAATGGATTATGATGGAGAAAAGTGTCTTTCTGACAGAGTTCATGTATAGCAATGGCCCTGAGCACATATGTGTCTCTATGGAATAAAAAATACGTTTGACTTTCTATGGAGGAAACATTTTCCTTCTCACTTTAGAAATAGGTTTCATCTCAAAAGCTTATTTCAGAGTTTTTTGTATCTAATTGGAATTCAGTGTGTGATTTACTATTTCAAAGCATATTTTTATGGAAGGCTCGATCTCAACATTTTGTTCAGGGTGTGTCTTGCCAATCCTTTCTTGCACTGTCAGTTTTTCTTCACTGCCTTTTTGGGGACTGAAGCCAGGCTCTGCCACCTTCCTGCTCCTTCTGTGATCTGTTGGTGTTATGGAGAAACAATTCTGGGCTTCCATTGTTTCAGTCCTCTTCCTTTTATCTCAGTCATGAGAGTGTCCTCTGTATTTTGTGATTTATTCCTTCCTACCTTTGAGAAACTGTGAACGCTTCAGTCATATTCCTTTCTAGCCTAAAACAGCACAGTGACACTGAGGCTATATTGTATCACAGCAGATGGTTAACTGTGGAAAAGGAAAGCTGTGAAGAAAACCTAATGACCTTCTTTGCAAGATTGCAGGAAGCAGGAACCCTCACCATTTCCTCTGGTCTGCTCCACATTTGTGGGTCATCCTATCTCTTGGGAATGGAAATTTGTCTTCCAAGCTGGCTGAAAGAATCATTTAGCTTCTTGCTGGCACTGTGCATTTCTGTACTGGACTAAATGCCCCAATGTTCTAAAAATGTCCGGTTTTCAGACACTTCATACCTTGCTCAGCTTTCTTCTCAGCTCTTCCAGTTAAGCACACATGATTGAATCATGAGGGGACACTGGCAATGGCCTGAGGGCTGCTGGCTGCAAGGGCAACACCACCTACTTGATCCCACTTCTCCTCCTGTACACGTAGAATTGTTTGGGACCTTTAAATTCTACAGGGAAAGTGCAGGCCATGGTGCTTCAGGTAAAACTTGAGGCCACATTTTGGAAGATGGTGGGATGCATACATGTACAACCAAATTGACATTTGGGTAAAATGAAGGTTGGGGGAGGATGGCTGAGTCAGAAGAGAGAATGTTCTGGCACAATGCATCAAAAAAACAGTCTGTCTTTTGTTTGTGAGCTATCATGAGAAGCAAAAATGGAAGTAATTTGTCAGAGTCCTCCCTTTCCTTTTCAGATTATCTTACTCTTAGAGACTGCAATGAGAGGAATGGAATACTAACCCTTCTTCCAAAGCGCATTCAGCCTTTTCATAGCGTAAATATTGTGCTCACAAATATCCCTCTTCATACACCCAATTATTTGGAGCAGCCTAATTTTCACAAAATAGGCATTCTAAACAACAGACAATACACATATACCAATTCTAACTTTTCACTGATACCCAGGCAGGTATTTAACACAAAATGAAGAATGACTGCTAATATAAGCACAATGTTTTCCATACCTTCTAGAAGAAACTGTTCAATATATTCTTCATTTTGAGTCAATCGGTTTGATACAAAATAATGATCAGAGATGAACCCTAGACGTTAGGGTGACTTAACAGATCAGAGGGGTGGAACTAGAAGGGTTATTGTTCCCTCTCCATGGCAGGTGACAGAGAGGCCATTTTGCTTAGCTGTCCTCCTACTCCTCTCCATATATTGGGGTAGATAATGGGAGATCCCATCAAGCATGCAGAGCATTTTGCATTTCTCTGGTCCCTCATTGCTTTAGTCCTGAATCTGATCACCACAAAACCTATATAAAAAGTCATTTTGTAGTGGGATTTTTACTGTTTGTTCCTCTCCTCAGCCCATGAACATACTGGAAATATAGTCTCTGCAAGGTGGTGACTCTGTTCAGCCTGCAGCCTGGATACTCTTCTCAGTCTACATCCTAGACCCTGCGGATGCCCTCGGTCAGCCTTGCTCCAGGGCTCGCATGGAAATGCTTCTGTAGCCAGAGCCCAAGATCCAGCACATGTTGAAAGGCAAGTTCCTATTGCCTCCTTGGGACATTCCATTAAAACCAAGATCAGATGAATCAGATCAGATTAATTTCCTCCTTTGATTGTACTTGGATCTTCTCATCTGTCACTACCAAAAAAAGGCTGGTGAATTAGGAGTGTGTGCTGGTTTGAAAAGCAAAACCAGTGAAAGACTCCAAGTCAGAAACACAATTTAATAAGGGGAAAAGAAAAGAAATAAAAGAAAGTAAAATAAAAGTAATAGTACAAAAAAACCACTGACAGAGTCAGAATACAACCTGACACCCTGTTAGGGTGGTAGCGGCAGTCCAGATGAGATGATCTTGTCGAAGCAGTGATCCTGTAGAAAGGTCTGGTAGCTCTTGTCCTCTGGGAGTCCAGTGCGGAAAGGCTACTGTGCTGTCCCAAACCCCAGATTATATCCAGGTGGGAATGCTTGGCTCCTCCCCCTGGGCAGAGCATCTCCCAATGGGCTGATCTCATTCTATGAGTCATGCAGTGAGTCCTTGATGGCCCATTAAACAGAGATAACTCCCGGAGGAAGTTATCTATGAGTCATGGGCAAGGCATTGTTAGGCTCGTTAACAGAAGATAAGGAAAACACTGCCCCACCTTGGCTCCAACGGCTCATGGGGATAGAATACAAACTTTGGGCACAATTTTACATTGTAACCTAGGACAGAGTGATAGCCTAATTCAAACTCCACTAACACAAAGGGCAGGCAGCAGAGACTGGCTGGTGATTTCATTAGGAGGAATATTCTCCCAGGGCACCGTGACAGAGAGCTTGTGACCCCACGAGAGAGAGGCTCTGTGTGGTCCCCCTGGCTGCTCCCCTGCTTCAACAGCATGTGGAAGGCAGTAAAACTCACCAGAAAATTACTTTCTCTTGACAGTCAGGTCTCCTCTGGTCACCAGCCCCTGGATCCTTGTCATCCAGCCTGGGGGTTTGCCCAGTTTCTCACAACCTTCCTTTGGCTGGCTACCCCCATCACTTCCAGCTCTCCTCTTGGAAGATCTGCACAGCCAGGATGGGTGGCACAACGCAGGTCACAGAGGTCCCATGAAGGTGTGGCTCAACACCTCAACAACTGCAGGGCTGGACTCTGCTTTCCACTCCAAGGGCTGATGCCTCCAGCTTCACTGGCACCAGTGCTAACCTGGCTATCTCAACAGAAGGTGCTCTCAGGGTTAGGCTCTGAGGGGAGGGAGGCACTTCCACTGGGTGACTTGTCACCCCTTTGGGAGGAGGGATGAGAAGGATTCTGCAGTGTGGGTATACACAAGCCAATGAAGATTAGCCAAACTTGGCTGCAACCTACATTATTCCTACATTCAAGCCCTAATGAGGCAACAGAAATCATTAATTCCATATTTTAACTGAAACCCCAGCAGGGTGATGATGAGGTCCATGACCGGAGGTCCCAAGTACCAATGGCAAGACTCATGTAAGTTGGAAGTAATGCCCATGGAAAGAGCTCCCCCCCAGACTGCCACTGACCATTACTATGCTCTTTTTTATGCAGTGCACAGTAGAATGCAAAAGAAAAAAACCACCAAAAATTAACCAGTCAGTTATATGCAAAAAGTTAATGCTTTAATTCTATTTTCCTCCAAACTGTATAAGTAAAGCAAGGTAAAAAATAGTAATAAAATATTTAAAGAAGCCCAGTGTTCTGCATTTTTTGTAATTTTCTTTTCCTAAGAAATCAATGCTTTCAAAACAGCAACAAACACTATCCCATTTCCAGGAAAACATGTGAGAGTACAGAGTAGAATAGCCCAGTCTGAGATCTTTCACTGACCTCATGAAATAGTGAGAACAGAAAGGTTCATCACGAAGTACCGGATAACCCCAGAGAATATCATACTTCTATTTTTCAGGTTGTGATACAGGCACATACTGACTCCCAGAAAATTATTTATCTACTTCAAGATTTTTTTTCATTCCTACAAAGAGCACAGTTCAAACCATCCCACATGCATGTCACTCAGTCCAGTTCCCAGGTTTATTGGCCATTCATTACAGGTTAATGAATGTGTTTTAATTATTCATACAATTCCCTCCTTTCAAATGCAGAAAACTGAAATTTAATACAGAAATGAGTATCAACCTATTGACATGAGATAAGAGCACCCAAGTTCATGGGAACTAATCACACAGAATCTTAAACAGACCCTACCAGCTTAGAATCTGCATACTCACCCAGGCAACCAAAGCTAATCAATTTACTGCTTCAAACAAAAAAGTCTCTAGAGATATTATCCCATCATTTCCCATTACTGAAGACATAGATCTTAAAAAGCATGGATAGGCATTCAAAAAATTTCCCCAATCTTTTTACCTGATTATTTCATTAGTAAGAGTCTCAGATAGGGGCTTTACCAAAAAATACTATTTGTAAAAAAAGTAAATGGCCAAGAATTTTATGTCTGAATTTTCTTGTTAGCAAACATGATCTTAAATCTCATCTACACTCTCTTTGTACCTCCCAGTCTAGCTTTTTTTGCCTATTAATTCTGGTATTTAGGTCTTAATTCAGTACCTTAACAAATATAACTTGAGCTTCAAGAAAAATAAAAATGTGATCCATGTTGGCTGATTGCCTATTGTTACCCTGTGAAAAGAAACAGTTCATGTTTCAGCTTCCCCGGGGTTAACCAATGGCTGCTGAAAGTACATCTTGTGCCTATGGAACCATGGCCTAACAACACCTCACAAAATGTGATAATGTCATTTCTTTTATACCTAGGCGAGTAAAGAACAGGAAAATATAACTAACTTCTCTACATCAGGCACTGAGACAGAGCAGAACCTGAATCAAAGCTCAGGAGGGTCTGTGACCTGGCTGCTGTGGTATGCTTTAGTTCTAAGGTGCTCCCTGATGTGCCACCCACTGGGGCATCCTTTCTCCTGGCCAGGGTAGCCACAAACATCAAGAGCTCTCCTAGCACACAAGGCAAAAGCACTTGTGCATCACACAGAGCCCTGCATCTCACTGCAGACATTTTGAGCAATTGAAGGCAGAAGTAAACACCTCACTAAAAATAAACAGAACTCAGTATAAAGTCTTAGAAGGAAATGCCTTTTTGAACAGCAGAGACACCAGCACAGCAATGGGCTGCATCTGCAAGGGGAGAAGGAAGGGCTAATGGCATTACAGCCGTGACACACCACTTCTATTCATGGCAAATATTTTCTCTAGTGAAATGTAGCACATTATAAACCACCCATGACCACTCAGCTGGTTGGAACATTTAGCTGCTTTAATATTCTAACTGTGCTGGAGGAGACAGCTGAACTAGCAGCTCAGGGCCAGGAATTAGCCCAAGGTCAAACTCATTTACATAAATGACATTTTCCTACACGTCTGGAAATAAATGGTCCTGAAAACTCACAGATGCTTAGTACTGTGCTAATAATGGCATCAGGCATCTGAATTCCTGCATTTATTGGGGTCTGAGGTTTCAAGAGGACAGCAAGCTCTCCCAGAGCAAACTACATTTTCACCAGGCTGCCCTTCCTCTGCATTTCAGCTTGATCCATCCATGCCCTGACCCAGGAGTGTTGTGCATCTCAAACGGGTATCCTCCCCGAGCAGCCAGGACAGCAAGCATGACTATCCATGAGCTTTCCTTTAAGGGCAAGAGCAACACACTCCACCAAGCGTCCAACCTGCTGCTTTCCATGTTTTGGGCTGTGCTGGAGCTCCTCTTCAGCAGGCTCACATGTGGTGCTTCCTGCAGAGCACACGAGGGGCACACACAGGCACTGGCAATGGGAGCAGAACAGTAACTCAGGTGAACTCAAGGCTCAGAATTCAGACTCAGATTATGACCTTGTCCTCAGTGGACTCCCACAAGGAAACACCTCCACACTACCTAATCACACTTCAGAGTCATTGTCAGTAACAGCAGAGAAACCAGTAGCATGTGGCTTGCTGTTCAACTTTACCATTCCTTATTTGTAGTCCCTTAAATGGCACACAAAGCTCTGTGTGTGTGCATAGTTACACTATAAGGATGAATTTCAAGAAACACAAATTTATGGTGCATATTCCACACGGCATCTCTGCAGCTCTCAGCTGCACCAGGATCATTCTCCTGTACAAAGATTCTTTCTGTTTTAAGGTTCAAGTGACATTCCTTTTTTATTGTTTACTGAAATACAATGAATGAGGTGACTTTCTATGTATGAATAAAAATTACTAGTGATACAGGGCAGGAAATACATAGAGGTACAAACCCTGGATTTATTTGTAAAAAAGATCTTCAGAAATACCTGCAGTCATTCTGCACATCTGATCATGCATTTTGTGACTCGTGACAAGAGGTACCTCGCATCTCCTCCCCTAAATCTTCAGCTTGCTCATATACTTTGTTTTTCAAAGATCATCACATCTAGACAGTATTTGACAACTTTAAATCTGACAATATTGAAATCTGTGCAAGATGTAACACAGAACTGTATATCTCTGCTCCGAAAGTAAGTTTTCTTTTTACGTATGTACCCAGAGCTCCAGGCTAAACCAGCACAGCTGAGGTATACTGCAGAGATTATTTTTAGCAGAACAGCCATGCAGACTCAAGTTTAGTTCACATACAACCATTTTTAATTTAGCTTATACATGTAAAGTTTCTGGCACTAGACAGAATACTCCACAAAATTAAGCACTGGATCCACAACAAAAAACCCAAGGTTACTCATGTTACCATTTGTTTCTCAGACATGTATTTTATCATATGGCATGCTATTGATTTATGCCTACTTTAAAAAAGCCAAAATATGTGTTTGTGAAGCCCTGAGTATTACTTAAAGATGCTGTTCCACATAACACTTCATGATCTCACAGAAGAACAGGAGATCCTTAAAAACCAAGTCTCTGTTGTGATGAAAATCAGCTCTGGCAATGCAAAAGCAACACACTCACAAATATCCTTAAATAGCCAGCAAGCACAGAAACCTTGCTGCTTGTAAATTGCATTATTTCCATATTTGGACCATAATCCCACTGTCGGTACAATGTTTAGGTTTTATGCTACGCTGTTTCAAACAGTGGTTAAAAATAAAATAGATAACATCAAAAATACAATAAATCTGCATTTTTTGTCCATCGCCATTTGTGTCATTTACAATATAGCAGGTCTTAAACAGAAAAAGACCCCAAATAGATCACTTTCATAGTAAGAAGAGGGGGTCCTTATAGTTTTGTGCATTTTGTGGTACAGTAACAAGTGAAGAGCACAACTCACATCCACAGCTTTGCATTTCATATCTATCACAAGACATACCTTTATCATTCGTATCTGCAAAAAATTAAGAGGGAATGCAAACCTTTCATGGAAGCTTTGAGGCAGCCATTGATCACTCATTCTCGTTTGTCCCCCAGGATAAGGGCAAAGAAGGGAGACTGTCCTTTCAGTGAACACAAGCTGTAATCTGTACCCCACATCCAGGGCCTGCTAAGCAGATCTGGACAGAGCCTACTTTTTCCCACTGAACATCAGAAGCCAAGTTTTTCTTGTACACAGGGGAAGACTCTTGGCCATGTGGGAAAAATGGAACCCAGAACAACCAATTACCTGAAAATGTAGCTACTTGCCTGAAATCATGGAACATCCATGTGCCTACCCAGATGAGGCATTTGAATTAACACCTCTGGGGACTGCTCCGGGTACTATCCCAGCAGCTGAAGCACTGCTGATCCAAGATGGTCTTCCCCATCAATGTCATTCTGTTTTGAACAATTAAACCAATACCAAAGCAAGGACCTCAATCGTACCTCAGGGCCGCACAAACAATCAGCTGGTTTCCTGCTATTTTTGTCCCACTAGCTGCTTTTTGGAAGAACAGTGTCACCATGGGATATAACTGAGAGAAGCTGACAGTAGAAAAGCCAGTTTCTGTGCTGATCAGTGTAGCTACAGGCTTTGCCTTACCAGGGACTTGAAAACTGCTCATCCATGCTCCAGGTGAGTTTGACAAATATCAGAGTACTTATTTTCGGGCACCAGGATTTAAAGTCTTCATCAGGCTAAAGACAGACTCACAGATGCCGACTTCTGCACTGCTGGTCAATCTTCTTGGAGACTGAAGGAAATTTTCTTCTATTATTATAGTCTTGCAAAACACTTCTCTAAGACATAAAGGATATCTAAGCTATATTCTCTATTGCAGAAAAAGCAGTATAAGAGGCTTATTGCAGAGGAGAACAAAGATGCACAGAGATGCTCAAAAATCAATGGTTTATAAAAAATTCTCGTATCAGAGCACGGAAACTATCAAACATATCCTTAGTGAGATAATTCAGCACTCAGTGAAAACTTAGCTTCATTAGTCAGTCAGAGCCAAGTTATATAGAATATTCTGAGTTAGAATGGACCCACAAGGATTACTGAGTCCAACACCTGATTTCACACAACCTAAAAACAGGTATCTAAGAGTGTATGTAGGCCATCTAGTTATGTGGCTTCCTGCTTGGCATCAATCCTGGGCAGCAAGGAAACGTTCTTGTGGAAAACATGATTTCTGAGGCATATATGAATGAAGATCATACAGCTGTTGCATAGGTTTAGAACTGCTTCTTGCATATTCTTTTATTTGGGTGCTTACTTAAAAATAACATGTCAAATTATAGATAGACTACAAAAAGATCACTCCTGATCGTGGTTCAAGCAATGGCCCACCTTGACCCTTCCTCCCAATGATTATATCTCTACCTTTTGGTAAGCACCAAAATTACCGTGGCCTAAGCAGTTTAGGAGAAATTAAATGTGTTCAGCTCACCAAAGCTCTAGTAAAGATATTTAAATTTCTTATTTCATCCAAGAGAAGAAAATTGAAAGATATTTTACACTAATATTCCCTGATCTGTTTCTGTTTCTCCAAAGAACTCTTGCTCAGGATTTGACTCCAGGGCAGATAGGCTGACGCAGAAGTCCACACTTTCATTTGTATCACCTTTTTAATGAGGACAAAGGTGATTCAGCTTCAACATATATGGTGACAAACCACTAAGCAAGTTTTAAACAGAAATAGGCAAGACAGCATGGTCAATAAAGAACAGTGTTACATTTTGTTTTAAATCTTATTTCCTTTAAAATACAGATAAACAAGGAAGTTGAATACCACACAGTCAATATTTAAAATGTAAACTCTATCATTCTTCTAGAACTGTATACAGGCTTTCTCTAAACTCACACAATGATGCTCAGTACACTTCTGAAGAAGAAATTAGGCCACAGAAAAGAACAATACGATGACTCCATGGGGCAACTTTCTGTCACTACTTTACTGTTGACAATCACTAACTCCTGGTTCCCTCATGTCTGAATTCAAGTACAATGGTAAGTATGAATCCCAAACTGAGAATTCAGCATATTGTATACACCCGTGGATTGCAGCCTATGTAATTTATTTTACCTATTAGCTCAAAGTTTCCTTTAAAATGGTCTGAGACCACTCCAAAAAGTTGATTGTGTAATAAAAAATAAAATTCCTGAGACTTTACATACTGAAAGCCAAAGGTAAACCTGAAATTTTCAGTGAAGTCAATGATGCTCTGACAAATTGATTTCTAGGGCACATATGCAGTCAAGCCATTTTACTTTGCTCAAGATCACTCAGGATGTCTACAGCAGAGCAGGAAACTGGAATCTTAGTATTAATCCAAAACTTCAGTCAGAAAAACATTTTTCCAATTCCCTAGCATTATTGCTGACATTTTCCATCGTTGAATTGGAAAAAACAGAGTCTCACAAACAAATCATATTAGCATTCAATGTTTATTACCTTCTATTAATCTGAAGTCAATAATTTTGATGACTAAATTAATTCTGAAATAAACAGACATTTTTAAATACCTATGAAGATGATGGGCTTTAACATGAGAGTACTTAGTTGATCTGCACTCTTAATCTACATGCAGGATACATCAATCAAATTATTATACATATCCTTTCATTTTACACTGGTCTATAATACAGCACAATTTCCAAAGGTGAAAGCAGGGAGGAAATAAATCATATTTTCAAGTAGCCCTTTCATTTAAAAAGAGCATCAATGATATATTAAGCCAATGTGTTTCTCTCTGATTTTGATTTTACTTACAGTATACATTTTTGCAAAACATACAGCTCATCAATGATACAGAGTGGCCCTTTACTTAGGGCAAGTGACAGAAAAAAAAAAGAAGAGAAGAAATACAACAGAAAAGAATTCTACAGATTAGAAAAGTCATATTTTTAGAATATTGTCACTTCAGAGTGCCTCCAATGTTGCTAAGAAAGGTCATGCACAACATTTCTAATGTTGTCATTTGTCCATGACAGAAATGTCTGCGTGCTTCACATAAACAGAAAAGGTACAAGTCAGAAAGAAAGCAGCTTTCTCCAGTTATCTCTTAGGTCTGTCTATGTCATCAATGGTAGCTAACAGCTTCTGTCTTGCCTTTTTGTTGATGTAGGTGCCCAGACAAATATTCACCAGATTGGTCAACTGCTTAGTGGAATATTCCTGGCAAACAAAAGCAGATTATGTTAGGGCAGAATAAAACACCAGTCAAAGACAGAAAATTTTAAAAAAACAGACATACTCAGAGTGGAATTTACAATTGATAGAAGCATCAGTACACAGGGGGATTTAAAGTTGTAGTTCAGTCATGTCTGGATAGTTTTCACAGTTGAGGCAGAGGATAAAACTATATTTTGCTACATAATGGAAAATGCTTATGACTTTAAATGTACTGGACAGAGTTCACAGAAAGCAACTCTGTGAACATGTATATAAATCAACTTTTAATGTATTTTCCATTCTTTGGGAGACTTGGTGGGAAATACACATGCAAATGGTTAAGCTTTCAACACAAAACCCTTTTTTTTAATAAACTGATAAATGTTGGTGATCTTTTTAATTTTTACTTCTCATTTCCAATCAGCTTCTAAATGCTTCTGTCTGCAGAGTCTCCAAACGATTTTGATTTCAGTACATGATAAAGGAGGAAAAAATGTCAAAAATGTGAAGAAAAGAATTTTTAACACCTGCGAAAACACCATATTTGTCAGTATTACCCTTATGTCTTAACACTGTCCAAAATACAGCTTTCACCAATGTGTTTTAAAAAAGTGTTTTTCCCTGTAGGTCATCAAATCCCGTAGCTCACAATTTCTCTTGGGACTCCAGGCAATACAAGGAAAATTCAAGCAAAGACATATTTCTTTCCTCCATTTCCAGTGGGATTTAAATTAATCCCAAAATACAGATTTCAAGCACTTCACTTTAAAAGACTTTTTACTTCAAAGATGGATGTCTCCAATAGCATGTGACTATTACACAGATCTGTTATAACCGTTAGTTCATGCTAGAGTGAAAGCATCTGAATGTTTTCAAAACACAGACTTACCTCAGAAAGGAATGCTGATAAAACATTATCAAATGAAGAAAGAAAAAGCAATGACTCTTCTCCATTGTGCCTTACAACTTGGTTTAAGCAATCTACTACTAAAGGCAATACAAAGCTCAATGGTGTGATCCCTAACCGTAATTCTTGATGATCAAGTTGTGATCTTGGGCATATTCTGAACAGCTCACAAATGTTTTCAACTTCCCTTGGCTCTGGTTCTCTACACTTCTGATACAATAGGCAGATGTGACTGGCTTAGTCATCCCTCCTCAGTCATCAGATGTTGAACCAGTTCAAACACATACTAACTTCATATGATAAAAATGAACACGTACATGCACACATACATTTATATTTATACTGCTTCCTATGTAAGTTTCATTATAATAAATGAAAAAATATATATGCACCTCTATTCATTTTTAACACATAAAAATATTGATTATTTATAGTTGTTAGCATGTTTTTATCATCAGGGTGAAATTTCTCAATAGAGAGGAAATAAGGAAAAATTAACTCTTACCCTATGTTCTTTTATCCAGCATTCCATGTCATTTTCTGTCAGGTAGTATGCCTTAATGTAGGTCTCCACGAATTCTTTATCTGGAATAGGCCTAATATCTGTTAACTTTTCTAGTTTCATTAAGAACTGTTGAAAATCCAGTTGCATCAAGGCACGTCCTTCATTGCTGCACTTCTTTACATTGGCATAACTAAAAAGAGAAACAGTGGAAAGAAAAACTTAGAAGGAAATAAAAATTAATTTTGCTTCTCAAAGTTAATTCAGTCTTTTGAACCTTGAGAAGGAGCAAAATTATGGTTTTAAGTCAAAAGCAGACAAGAATTTCTCTTAGGATGTCTGCTGCAGAGCATTATTTGCATTAGTATAACACATTTTAGCCCAGTCATTGAACAGAACCCCACTGTACCCAGTGATACATAGAAAAATCACATCCTCCTCTCCCAAAAGCCACAAAAAATCTTACATTGAACAACTCACTATGAGTAAGTTAGAAGAAATTAAACCAATGCTAATTAGCACACTGGACAGCGGTTTCAAGTGATCACAAGCACTGGAATCTGAAAGGTACCACAGCAGCTTTAGGAATGGTCACCAGGAGCTTGCTGAACCAAGTGGGAGCATCAAAGAAACAAAGCTACTTGTTCAAAAACAACCACAGCAAGCAGAGGATGAAGGGTCGCTCATCTCTGTGAGAAGCTGATGATTTAATGAGAACAGATTGACAGCTAATTAGTGACACTTTAGAGGAGACCATAGATGAGCTTAAGGGCCAGGTAATACTAGTAGCAAGGAAAACAGTGGGGGATAGTCAAAAAACGAGGAAAATGATCTTTGCAGTTCTTCAAATGGATAAGGAACTGCATTTGTCAAGATCAAAGGAAAGGACACTGCAATGCTCCTAAGAACGCCAGTCTTAACCAGGGTCTGGTGCACAGTGACTTGAGAGACTTAATCCAGCTCATCCACCAGTTGCTCCCACAAGTGACAACCCTGTCTCAACTCTTCCCCTCTACCAAATCTAAAACAAGCTCAGTTTTTCACTGGTTCATGAAGTTGATCCTAATTATTATAGACTTCCTAGATTATTACATTTGATGCAAAAGAGGCAGCAGAAACATGCAGCTGGAAGCTGGATACACAGCAAGGTCAGGTTAGAATATGAAGAAATTTCACACTTAAGAGTTGGTACACAGAAAGAATTTGCAGAATGCAAAAGTAACAGAGGCAAAAAAAGAGAGAGGACCAAGGCAAAAGTCCTCTGGAGCTTCATAGAAGACTAGTAGATGATTTTCAATAGGCTCAAGAACCCAGCTGGGAAACAGGAGGAAAAACACAGAACTTGGAGTTAGGGAAGGACAAAATTTAAAGAAAGATATAGCTGACTGCAGTGGAGGTAATTCTTCATTCAGTGAAGAGCCTGATGAAAGCAATTTCAGTTGACTGGATGACTGGATGAGAAACATCTCCTTCATGGCTTTTAACTCCATAAATTCATCTAATTCAGAGATAAAAGAAGTTACGAAGGTATTTAGAGTCAGCTATTCAGAACTTTCACCTTCCTTCACTTTCCACAGTGGGAAAAGAACCTACAAGATATGTAAAAATTACAGAACTGGCCAAGAACAAGAAATTACAGGCAAATATTTGGGAGAAGATGATAATGAGTACTTTTTACACTCTCAGAAGTGGTACAGGACAAATTAATCAGGAAAGTATTCCCAGTCCAATCTGCTTAGGTGAAAGTAAAGGTCAAAGTTTCATGGTAAGTCACAAGCATGAACCTAAACTGCAGCATGGAGCAAGACATATGAGTGATGATCTTCAGAGCTAAGGATTAAATGGTTCATGAACACTGAAGCCACAAAAGATGAATGAGATGCAAGAAAAGGAAACAAGTTGAAAACAAACACAAAGGCTGAGGTAGAGGAAGTTGCTAGTGACTGACAGTGTTATTGACTTGAAAGGTAAGGGGAATGGGAAGGAAAAGAGATAGGCCTTTGTTTCACTTCCTTTTATTTGAGGCATGATAAGTAGAAAATATAATTTTAAAAAGGAAAGCTAGTTGTACAGGCCATATGTCATATGAAGGAACTGAGGAGCCAGAGACAGGTCATGGATGGATTTAGTTACCCTGAACAAGAAATTGACCTCTCCAGAGACTGCAAAAGGTTGATGGCATAAAAAAAAATGGGCACGAGATAAAAAAATGATGGCTTTATGGAAGCAGTGAAAGCTGATGATCCTCAATAGGCAGCTAACGCTTGGAGAAAAGGGTGTTTTATTGAGGTCCTAATTTAGAGCACACAGCAGGGGAGTGGAATGGAAAGAAGTAAAATAGGTAGTAGGGAGTGAATAGGGTAAAGACAACCAGGAAAGAAGTATGGAAACATATGCAGAAGGAGTGGAAAACAGCACATATTCAATGATGCAGAAGTTCCGATAAGAGCCCAATCATATGTAGCAGGGAGACAAAACCATAAAAATAAATACAGGGGATGAAAAGTCTACAATACTCAGGCTACAAAATTGAATCCAAAAAGATTGGGACACAGATTACAAGAGTGAAAGATGAGCGTAGGTTCCTGACTAAGGTGCTTGAGCAAGCCAACTAAGACATTTCTCTGTCCTTGATGAATTTGGAAAAATCATGTTCCATGGCTACTTTATAGTGTTGATAACTTTGTTGATAACTTCATCTTTCTGCCTGGAAAAGATAAATGGCATCACCATGAAAGTACTGACTATTGTATTTTAACTTCTTTCTTTGCTCTGCTGGGAAATGATAATTTTCATAGAGAAGTTTCTTTGAAAGAGTACTGTATTTTCAAATGCTTCATTAAAACATTCAGTGTCATTTTTCAGCAGTATCTAGGAAAAAGACCACCCTCTTTAGGCTTAATGCTGTGCCAGATTATGAAACAACCACTAAGGAACATGTTAAACACTGATAATTTTTACAGTCCCCAAAAGCACATGAGCTCACAAGGACACTACAAAATTAGAACTTTTACTTTGTAAAATAATTATTATAGACATACCCAAAAGCAAGACTTTCATAAATACTTACCCTTCCACAAGAGTTCTATTGGCTAAGCGTATGCAGTGCTCCCAAAGAATGTTGGAGACTGGCAATGGAATACGGACTCTCTTAGACACATCATTCAACCTCCTGTTAAATTCTTCGAATTCCTAATAAAACATAAAAGATGTTTACTCTTATAGGATAATATGGATCATACTCTATACATCCAACAACTAATTGGAAATGCACATGAAAGAGAATACTGAAAAGAGCAAAGAGAGGCTTAACAGGCACAAACTGTAGACAACTCAATGTGTAAAGTAGAAGACATATCACTTCTTAGTATATCACTCACAACATTACCTCAGTGATTTTTTTTAAAGGAACTGCTGCTCTGTTCCCCAGTATATCACTCACAACATTACCTCAGGCATTTTTTTAAAGGAACTGCTGCTCTCTTCACCAGACCTGAAGTTCTCAGTGAAACTGACACCTCTGAAAATGAACCAAGTAGCTTATCCTTCAAATGCCATTTTCATTGCCTCACTCCCTAAACTCATATTTAACTTCTTTAAGCCAAAATACAGCCAACTGAAGAAAATCCAGCAATGATCTCTTTATCCCTCTAAATACTCACCCCACAGGCTTTCAAAGAGAAGCTCAAAAATATTGAAACCACTTTTCATTCTTCAACGTTTCACATTAGGTAATTCCTCAGAGATTTAGATGGAGCTGAGAGAACACATTGAAAGAGGCCATATCTAACAGTTTAGGACCACACTGCAGCACTAGATAACAATTCAGGTTAAAAGAAGGCACCTGTTTTCACATGAATCATCAATGGCCTGGATGGATTTTAGCTGATACTTGGAGTGAGAAACTAGTCCTGACTGAATACAATTACTGCTACAATGATTTTGTGACCTAAAGTGAAACAGAAGTCCTCTGCCAATTATTAAAACCTTTATCATATTAAAAAAGTATCAAATGACTTCACTATCAAGCAGACTGGTAATGAACTCCTCTGTATAATCAGCAAAAGTCATTTGCAGTGCAGTCTTTTAAGACGATATTTGCCCAGCAGAAATTTTATTTCCAAGGCTGTTAATCTAGGAATTTTTCCTTTTTTATTACACCCCCTCTCAAAAATTCAGTAAGTGAAGAAATTCAGAAGAGAACCTCAGTAACCAACTGGCATTTAACACAATTTTTCTGAAAGATGAATTTGGCAACAAGATGCAGGGTACCACAATGCCATGCTTTAACTGGCATACAACTCATTCTTCTGAAGATGAAGATGCCTAACACTCCATAATCTATTTCTTCAACAATCCTCTTTCCCCACTTTATCTGATTCCAACACACCATGACTGAATATAGAACTTTGTGTATGTGTGCACATGGCTGAAAGTAGTTGTTTATTACTTTAAATACTGCTCACATCTGATGTTCCTGGAGTCCCAGCGTACACAGAAAATCACTCATCGCTTAGCAGTTATTTAAAAGCTCTTGTAGCAATTAGTAATAGCTTGTCCTAGCTTACAATGTAAGATGTGCCCAAAGTAGGTATTCTATCACCATCTTCATGAGCTGTTGAAACCAGGTGGGGCAGTGTTTCCCTATCTTCTGTTAATGGGCCCAACAATGCCGTGCTGCATTACTCATAGATAACTCCCTCCAGGAGCTGTCTCTGTTTAATGGGCCATCAAGGACCCACTGCATGACTCATAGAATGAGATCATCCCACTGGGAGATGCTCTGCCCAGGGGGAGGAGCCAAGCATTCCCACCTGGATATAATCTGGGGTTTGGAACAGCACAGAGAGCCTTTACTCACTGGACTCCCAGAGGACAAGAGCTACCAGACCTTTCTATGGGATCACTGCTTCAACAAGACCATTTCATCTGGACTGCCGCTACCAACCTAACAGGGTGTCAGGTTGTATTCAGACTCTGTCAGTGGTTTTTTGTACTATTGCATTTATTTTATTTTACTTTATTTTACTTCTTTTCTTTTCCTCTTATTAAATTGTGTTTCTGACTTGGAGTCTCTCACTGGTTTTGCTTTCAAACCAGCACATAGCTATAGATTAGAGAGACCAAAACTGGTTTTAAATGGTATTAGCTCTGATTGTCCTGAAGCAAATTCATCTGCAGTTGTACACTCACAGAAGGAAAAACTTTTGTCCCAGAAATCAACTATTTTAAGCACAAACTGATATCAAAAAGTCACGGCAGAATAAACAAGGATAATCACAAAGATTCCACCAAATTCATGGAATGAATTGTGTAACGATATAATCTCTGTTGAATTCTTCCTTCTTTGCCTTGATTTTTTTTTTAGCAGAGAAGAGCTACAAAGTATGAAGGTGTTATCAAAACTGTTATTCCACACAGATGTGTAGTTTTTTCTGTGATTCAAACTTCACACATCTTTAACATAAAATTTTCAGTTTCTCTGAAAAGAATTAGTAATTAATATAGTAAAATTAATTGGCATAATTCAACCACTGCCAGAACTTCCCTCTGAAGGTCTTTAGAAACATTACTTAGACATCAATAAAAGGATGAGAAAGGGCTTGTCTCAAGAATTAGTTCTGTATGTCATAAGATATGGCAATTGTATAATGGTATCTACTGAATGCAATTGTCAATTTGGGTGGATAACTTCCCTTTAGCTTCCTTTTCAAATGTTAACTTCTAAATATAGCAACTTCTATTAGACACTGCATGATTGGTGCTGATTTGACCTACATCTCCTATGATACATCTCAAAGACAATCAGCAAAATTATTCAGAACAGCAAATAGTGTGGTTTGGGTTTGTTTTTTTTTTTTTTTAATGCTATCTCTGGCCACTGAATTTCCCTCAGCATTACTTTGTTTACTACACATTTCTCTACCATTCAAGACTTAGACATGAGACTCAATAAGCTTTTTTGTCACTTTCACACACCATGTAGTCAAAAAATCATCACTGAAAACAATGCTTTAGAAGCAAGAACAATGACACTTCTGGACAGATCTCACAGTAATTTCCCATTTGTCAGGATGATGTGTTGTCCTAGCTGTGCCACTTTAACAGTTTTAGTGAAGTATTACAGCAATTTAGTGTTTATATAAACTCTAGCACACCATTTCCCATAAAGTATTCACCTTTAAAAGGGCGTCTACATATACGTTGTGCTGTGACATGATCTCCTTCACATCCCATTTCACATTAGCCATGAGAAGAAGCATTTGTTCATAATCAATGGCTTTAGCAGCAACAATCCAATAAACTGGTTTACGTAGTTCACTGGCAGTTGACACTGTCTGAAATAGAAAATAAATTAAATTCACTTCAGTAAATATCTGGCCAGCAGGAACAATATATAACTATGATGTAGAACTATTTGCACCATAATGTACAAGTTTCAAATCTTCTGTATGAAAATCAGCTGTGAATTACAAAATTCTGACCTGAGAATAGAACTGCTGAAGAAAAGGCTTCTTGGCAGCTGGCATCACTGCATCAAGATGAGGTTGAAGAAATTCAAATTGCTCAGCCAGAAATACCCTTTGAAAGCAAAGAAAATTTACTGTGAGCTAAGTGCAGCATTTGGCATGTCTCTTTACAATCTTTACTCTACAGTTGACATATCTGGCAATACCAATATGCAACCTTGGAAAATTTAGTCCCAAGAAGAACTGTATCAGTTGTGTTCCAGCATATCATTCTCAGTAGCATTCTCAATTCTGACAATTTTAAAATTGCATTTGCAAGCAAGAAAATACTTGAATAAAGAGACTAAGGCTTAAATATCAAGAATTCATATTTCTATTTTACTGAGGATACGCTGCAAAAGTCTGAGCCAAGGTCTAGTAAAGTCAGTGACCAAGAGTCACACAATTTCCATCGCAGGACAGTCAACATCAACATTAATAAATCTATCTTAGAATTTCAAAATAATGTTCCCAATTAATTTTATACTAGTGAATCTATAAAATAGAATTTGACCACATATTCCTTTTCAGGGGTAAAATTTGTTAATAACAACATAATAAGGAAATATATTTCTAACTAAGCATAAATGAAAAAAAAAATTTTAAAATCAACTCCTCTAATCTTTAAGTGTCACCTTGTGTGAAGAAAAAAATAATTCCCATCTGATTCTTACTATTATTCTTATCAAGTGAGAATCACTTTGAAACATCTGCATTAATTGGTTATAATCTCCTCTTCTCCTGTGGTGTGACACTTCTACCCATTGCAAAGAACATGGTAATTCAAGCCAAACTGATATGAACTAAGCAGTTCTGAGTCAAGTATTTAGTATAAGGTGAAAATGAACCACACAGATTCAATATTCCCATTAGCCTCTTTGAAATTAAACTTTTTCCTGTTAGATTTGGCCATGTATTGTCACAAATTACTGGATCATCTGCAGTAAAATTTCATTTCCTGTGTTTGCATGTTGCTAGACCAAAGAATTAGACTCCAGTACCTTTAATAAAGAATTTATCTTTACCACTCATATTTAAAATCACAGAGGTAGGGATTTTTGATCTGTCAAGAAGGCTTTGGGTTGTAACCACAATTTCTTAAATAATCAATAGTTTTCAGTGATTACAAACACAGTGTGTACAGAAAACAACCTACAAGGATTCTGTGGCCACCACTCTCTCTGCCAAACCATACAGTGAATTGCCAGATGTCAAAACTACGAGATGACTGAGATGTGGGCTTGGCACCTTCTCTTTTCTCTCTTCAGCAGCTGTGAGAGTTCCTGAAGGGTCAGCAGACACCTCCTGAAACAAAGAATTAAACAAATTAAACCCCACAAAACCAGCAAGGTTGGCTCCAGTTTCAGATGCCAGATAAGATGAAGGAATGTTTCAAATTCTAAGGTGTAATTTAAATCAAGCCTATTTATATTTGAACAGTATGGTGAAGTGGGTGAAAAAGGTCATATCATGTAAATCAGTAGACAAGGAAAAAATAAATTATAAGAAAAAGGCAGCAAACAATCTTCTCACTACACTTTAACACCCAAACAGGCTTTAGCCCAATTGCCTTTTGGGAGACTGAATTCTCATTCTTGGAGATAGTATCTTCAATCTGACAGTAACCAAAGAGACATATCAAAGGAATGTTACTTCTGCAAGGACTTTACTGCTTATATGAGCTAACTTAGGTAAAAAACAATAACAGAATCACTGGGCTGGAAGGGACCTTTAAGATCACTGAGTTCAACCCATGCACTAACACCTCAACTAAACCATTCCATGAAAACTTCTATCCTGTAGACATCTTGCTGCTAGAAAGCAAGGAAATAGTCACAACAAAGGAGTAGAATCTGTAGTGAGAAACAAGTTATACCAGTGCCTTGTTCCAGAATTAAAGGAAAAAAATAGAGGAAAAGTTCTACCCCCACATTTAAGGAATCTAAGTACAGGGTACAGAGAAGAGGAATCACAGAAGGAACTCTGCTTCCCATAGCAGGTGTACAAAGGGACACCCTCTGAAGCCTGGCTATTTCCCAGGCTTTAGAGGGTTTCAGGGCATGAAAACAAAGGTAGTTCTAGCTGGCTTGGATTAATTATCCATACCATGCATATCCATACACAAGCCACAAGAAGATGTGAAATGCTACAAAGTAAAGATATTACAGCACCCAGAACAGCTAAGAATACAGGCAGGATATGGCAGTGATTTAAGTAAGAGTCTTTGAATACCCTGGGGATAGAAACCCTGGCCAGAGCCTACAGTCTGTGGATGCTACAACATATCAGCCCCTATGTATGGAATGAAAACAAATAACATAGTGACAAAGTAGTGGAAAAAATAACTTTTACAAAAGTAAAATCAGTGGCCCAACATGGTTGCTGTAAACAGCATAGGAACAACCAACCAATATGACAAAAATAATGGTTAAACATAACATTTATGTTTGGACTCAAACAAATTAGTGTAATTCTGAAATTGCAGTTAAAAAAAAAAGGAAAAAGATAAAGTTAAAAACCGCATAATGAAAGAAAGCAGATTTCAAGTTTTCAAATTGTTTGTTTGTTTCAACTAGAGATAGAAATCAAAACAGAAGAAATTGCAGTGAAGTAACTAAGGAAGGAGGGAGAAAAATAGACTCAAGCTAACCACAACAGTAGCCATTAATTTCTTCTGGGCTTCATGGAAGAAAACAACAGTGAGAAGTGACTTGACACAGACTACTTGCTATTCAAACAGGTTTTGTTTGGACACTTTTGCTTAAGGAGGAGAGCAGTGAGCACCTGAAACACTGGTTGAAATTAGTAGTAGTACCACTCATTCTGTATGTCAGGATTGAGACAAAGAGGAATATTTCATGGCAGACCTTGAAATGCCAAGAGAAAAAGTATTGCACATATGATCAGGTGAAATCTGGAAAACCAACAAGGCAGTTATTCTGCTAGAAAAATATCTGACAGACCCACTGTGATAGTATTGCAGCAATTAAAGGTAGGGCAGGTGAAAATTAATTATGTCAAAAAGTGTAAGGACTTGGTGAAAATTTAAGTGATACAGGATGAGCAGAAAGATCAAAACTTTGCTGCTATAGACAAAGCAGCATCAGAATGTGTTTACTGCTTGGACAAATGCCAAACCAAAAGTGACATTAAGAATATAAGACAACTGAGAAGATAATAGCGTCCAAGCTGTTAAAAGTGGTTTGAGGTGTGGAGGAAAAAAAATTCACAAGTTCCATTTTACCTCTCTCGGATTTTATTTGGCAGTTTCCTCCTGTGATGTGACAGCCCAAGGCAATAGGAGGTGGATTTGCTAAATCAGAAAGGCTCTTTCAGTTCTGCATCTCCAGAGACGTCAAACACAAACATAAAAATGGGCTACAGCAGATGGAACAATGCACGGTCTGGGAAAGCAGAGTTCTCACTAACAAGGGTGAGGAAGTACCTTCAGACTTAATAAAAAAATACTGTAATAAGGTTACAGATGTAAAAAGCCAATAAAGCAGAGAACCTTGATGGTTCCCCACAGAAATTCTGACACTGAAAGCAAGGACTGCTGACTGAGCAATTCCACCAACACATCATTTGTAGCACTAAAAGATCTCACAGAAATACATCAAGGAGCAAAAGATAAACCTTCTAAAAGAAGCTTATGGCAAATGTGATCAGTTCACTGAGCATAGGAGCAATTATAAAGCCTAGCTACAGTGTTACATTACTTAAAAAATTAATTTTTTTTGCTCTGATCTATGTTCACATTCAGCCAGATAAATCTGGAATTAAACTGACTAGATGCTTCACAATACTATGAAGTTTGCATTCTGCTGAGTTTATCAGAATGGATAAGCAAGCCAAAAGGCCTGGATATTTGCTAAAACTCATGTAACCTCTTTCAGAGAACTCTAAGATACTTCCTGAGCACATCCACATGTTTACTGCAGATAGGCAATGACATTTCTAACCATCTAGCCACAACAATCAATTCCCTAAAAACATTAACTAAGGCAAAGACAATATTGATTAATTATTAAAATCCCCTCTTTATCTGCCCGGTCTTTTACTTTTTCACTTAATTCCATGCTCAAAAACCCAGATTAAAAAAAAAAACAACCAAAAGCAAACAAATGAACAAAAATATCAGTTTTAAACTGTATACACAGGACCAAAGTAGCCAAACCCACAGCTCACCAAGCAATGCTGTATCCTTAGGAGAGACAATGAGTGACAAAGCTAGGGGAAGGGTATCAGTAGTAAACATTTAAGAAGCTTTCTTTCTTTCAAAGACTAATGACGAATTATGAAAAACCCAAATATTATGAAGACTTCATTTTTTATTTATCTCCGTTCAAAGTTGCTTGCAACTTCAGACATATTTTAAACATTTTTTTCTTCCTTTTTGCTTCCCATGAAGGTAAGTAACATCTTTTAAATGCCAAAATTGTGTTGCATCTGAAGAACACAAAAGGTACATGAGAACTGGCTAAGTCAAAGATATGCTATCTTCAGCTAAGGAGTCAAAACTCTGGTTCAAACATCGTGGCCAAACAGCATGAGCATTTCATTCTCCTAATTTGTTCTAAAAAGCAGGCACTGCAAAAGCATGTTGATAGCAAAAAGCAAACAGCCAGTGTGCCAATACCCCAAAGAAGCACAGGATCACTCTCAAAGGGCCTCAGTGATGCATGTGTTTTTTCCTCCTGCCTTCATTAACAGAAATGATCAAATGACTGAAAGCAGCAAATAAAGGGGCAAAACACACAGGCTGGAACTGGAAAAAAGGCTACAGACTATTTAAAGAAATCAGATGTTTTTCAGTGTACTGGACTTGTTAAAAGTTAACCCTTCCAGTAATGAAGAAAATCTGCAAGAAAATGTCTGTAGCCAGAGATTCCCTTTGGGTACCATAGAAAACAAGCAGAGTCCTATAAAACTGCCAGCCTCAAGAGGAAGAGAAGATGAGGGGAGTAGAAGCCAGAAAATTAAATAGCAGCCAGCTGAACTTTAATTTCAAGAAATGTCAAGTTACACTGAGAACATATTGTAGCATCCAGCATTAAGCATGCAGAGAGCACTACTGAAAGCAGAATAAACTTGCTTAGCTCCTCCCTGCATCAGAGTGGCAGATCTTCCTGATCCAGGAGAACTGGGGTATGTCAAAGACATATCACAACCCACACAACATCTTTGTAAGAAAACTGCACAAAATAAGATTTGATTAAATAATTTTAAGGTATATATGGAACTGGTGCAACCTACAAGATGCTCTTCTTCCTTGCCAAAAAAGAAAAAACCCGAAGTGTGAAAAAAAAAATTCAAAAAATTAAAAGCACCAGACTTACCTGAGCAATAACCAAAAGAACTATAGCAGGCACAGTGGGACAGGTTAACCAGTACTGCCTGCCGACACCTTACAGCAGGTCTTATCTATTAAATTTTCACTTTATTTCACTTCATCATTTAATTATTTACTTCCATGAAGAAAATTGTAAAGTTAAAAATTTGACATTCAATTTGCAAGAGACATTTTTACAGGGCTAATCTCGTTGTGAGAACAGAAACACCTTTATTTCACTTATCCAAAAGAACTTACGACTGAAGCAACTGATTATCTGCCAATTATGGTGAAATAGTTGACAGTTAATTACAATCATCCACTTCCACTAACTTTAAACAAAAACCAGTAAATTCCTCTACCTGTCCCCAGCCCACAAAGCTCTGCAGATCATACTCATAACCAATAACCTTTTAAAACTACTCTTCTTATGGCTTAATACTTTTTGCACAAGATTTCAGTTTTAAAATTTGTTTTGATTTAATATACATACACAATAGCAAAAAAATTTAGGTTTGATTTTGCAATAACTCTAAACATTACTGAAGAAATCCCAATCTTAAAGGAGTAAGTAGTGTTCAAAAAGCTTGGACAAAACCATACTATCTGAAAAGGTTCTGGCAGTAGAACAGTCTACAGCAGCTGCAACATACCAACACTTCTACCAAGAACTTGATGTGTGCTGATGGATGAGGAAAAGCAGACTAAACCGAAATGTTTACATAAGACAGGATAGCTCTATCACCTCTGTTTATAAAACTGTAATTAATAGTTTCTGTTAATATCATGAGCATCAATTACAAAAAAAACTGATGCAAGAAAGCATAACTTCTTATTGTATTCAAAAGCTGTCTGAAAATATTTCAATTAACTCTAAGTAGATGCTTAATATACAAGAATTTCTTATCACAAGGAATATACTGAAAGCAACCAATCAGGCTTTTTTTCTCCCATTTGAGCTTGCACATCCCTAACTGTTCTTGAAACTGAAATACAAATATGATAGGTAGGGCCAATTGCAAAAGCACATTGTTTTCAAGGTAAAAGTACTTCTTGAATATGTTGTAAACATGTTAAGGTTTAAAATGGTATTTTACAATACTCCTACTAGGTTTTAAGTTACAAGATTAGCATTTTCTTGCCGAGGGGCACAAAACTTACCAAGTAGGTAATCTTGCCTCAACCCTCAAGAAAGTAAATCAAACATAAACAATGTAAGTTACTACAATGATCACCACTCTACAGGCTTTAAGAAAGCAGATCTTTAAAAACCAAACTACAAACCATCTTGAGAAATCATGCTATTAATTTTCTATTATTTGCAATCTTTTTCATGCAAGTGATAGCTTTATAGAATTATTGAAAAGCCATAAAAGGGATCCCAAAACTTCCCAACACTTACAGTGCACACATTTCACATTGTCCCCAGGGTTCAGTTGATCAGCACTGCCTCACAGCAGGCATGTGGTTCAGATTGCAAGAGTATGGATCCTCCATGCTCTTTGTCATAAAACAAGCATGTCACAAACCTCAGTTGGGTCAGTCCCTCTGACTTCAGTAGAAGAGTTCAGTAAAGTTTGCACTGAAACTTCTGGGATCTTTGCATCTCTTTTATTTTTTAAATGTTCAAAGTTAAATGGCAGAATTTTTGCATTAAAAAATTACAAGAAGTTGGAAGGTTTATTCACTGTCTTGTCTCAACCAACACAACAATGCCTCTATGAGGAGCCACTGTGTGCTGACAGACAACTAAGAAAATGAATCATTAACTATGCCCCAAAAAAAAAAAAAAAGTCAAATGAGACTCCACAGAAAAGCACATGCAGAGGCAGCATTAGAACCTGAACCACTACCTTGCAAAAAAAACACCTAAGCTGATCTGGTCTGCTCAGACACATTTTTACTGCAGCACATTCTTGTACAAAGAAATTTTCTCAGGAAGAGCTGCTGCTGGTTCCCAGGTGCTCAGCTGTGATTCTGTGGACACCTGCACTCCTCTGGAAACAGCCCATTTCCGGTGCCCAGAAAAAAGAGTCTGAAGTGATAAAAATGAGACGTCCCAGAGACTGCTTAAAGAGAGACTAAGCAATTGCCAAAACCCAGAAAATGTATCCAATTAAATAAACTCAAAAACTTCAGTAAATTATTCCAGTCTACTTGGTAATGTGGTCAAGTAAACAAAGAAAAGCTGTATGAAGAACTCTAAATGAATAATGTGAGGAAGGAAAACACCTGCCGATGTCCTAGCATAATTTCAAAGTGCTTGCCATGTCAGAACTTTGTATACACAGAGTTCTCTTCCCTTGACAAGCAGTTCCTACAACACCTTAAAAACTATGATTATGTACACTTAGAAATCTCTTTTAAAGAGAGGAAAGAGAAAATGCACAAACTGTTTTCTTCTTTTTTTCTCCAGGGTTTTTTTTCCCTTTTAAGCAGCAGGAGACCAAGCATGGATTAGAAATGTTGCACAAGATATATTCAGCCAAATAAACCTCACCAAGAATCACAGCTACCATTTCATTGAGGACCTTAGCTATGCCCTTTAGGAGCTGCATCCTGTGCTAGGCACAGCCATGTCAGGTAAACAATTCCACAGCCAAGACTCTCCAGAGTTGGCCACTAGCATTTTGCCACACCATACATAACAGGGCACCTGTCCACGCTACATAACACAGGCCTGTGATGTCACATTTTAAGTAAAACCAAACTATTTGTTTCCAGCACTGGGACTAATGTAACTGAATTGTACCATTCCACATGATAAAAGAGTCAAAGCCAAAATGGGATGGGAAGTCAGACATGAAGAAAAAAATTATTCCTACTAATCTTTATCTTATTTGTACATCGGAAAAATTTACATTTTCCATCTCTGCACCATAAATCTCTAACCTGACTCTGCCAAAAAACCTATACTTTCTGGAGAAGGAGTCCAAAAGCCAAAGTAAAGACAGATTCTAAAATACATTGACCCATACTCATTTGTATCAGTAATCCTTCCATCTACTCTTCTATACATTGCATTGCAATGCTTTCATACTTTACTACTGTGATTTATTTTCTACTGCTGTAAGACACAGTACCTTTAAGAAACTTCATTCTAAATTTCAGTTTTGCTTGAGCAAACCTTTTGGCAATGAATTATTTATGAGTATTCCATGGTTATTTGCCCCCCAAATCTCTTTTTGCAGTAATATCATTCAAAGCAGCTATTTACATACACAGGACATTCACAAACAAGATCTAGGCAACAGCAGTATCACGATTACATTTACATTTTGTGAAGATAAGGAAGCTGCTTTGTACTGGTTTGAAAGCAAAACCAGTGAGAGACTCCAAGTCAGAAACACAATTTAATAAGAGGAAAACAAGTAAAATAAAGTAAAATAAAAGTAAAATAAATGCAACAGTACAAAAAACCACTGACAGAGTTAGAATACAACCTGACACCCTGTTAGGGTGGTAGCAACAGTCCAGATGAAATGGTCTTATTGAAGCAGTGATCCTGTAGAAAGGTCTGGTAGCTCTTGTCCTCTGGGAGTCCAGTGCGGAAAGGCTACTGTGCTGTCCCAAACCTCAGATTATATCCAGGTGGGAATGCTTGGCTCCTCCCCCTGGGCAGAGCATCTCCCAGTGGGCTGATCTCATTCTATGAGTCATGCAGTGGGTCCTTGATGGCCCATTAAACAGAGACAGCTCCCTGAGGGAGTTATCAATGAGTCATGTGGCAAGGCATTGTTGGGCCCATTAACAGAAGATAGGGGAAACACTGCCCCACCTGGCTTCAATGTGAAGATGGTGATAGAATACCTACTTTGGGCACATCTTACATTGTAACCTAGGACATGCTTAAAAACAGAAAAGGCAAGGAATCAGAAGTATTTTCCTTCCAAAGCACTAATTAATTCTACCAAAGCACACGACAAACTGATTGATGCCTTGTATCTAGGGGTTAAAGCTCTCAGTGAACTAATACAGACACCATTACAGCGTTAAAACACATTCCTGTTAAAAATTACAAACACAAGGACACCTTGTAGGTGTGTAGGTACCTCTACATACTGACTTGGAAACTGCCAGTGAGGAGATACAAGCAACTGAAAAAAGTTTTGATGTATTTAGCTTAATCTAAAACACATTTGAGTGAGGCTGAAAGAACAGCACTTCTTCATCCCCTTTTCAGTCTTCTCTTTCTGTGTTTTCTTTCTAATACAATCTGCTTATATGAATGAGTAGAGTGTAGAGCACTACTTCTGGAGGATCCAGAAGTAATTATTGAATTATTAACTCTAAAGCTGCTGCATAACAGAAATCTGTATGAAAACTACTTTTTGCTAGATGTGCTAAGACCTGACTAGGAAGTTCAGATACACATATGAAGTTCAGTACAATGTAGCCAAATAAATCTTTGAATGTCATACTATTCTCTCAACTTCCAGAAATTAAACTGGACCCTAAAGTACTTAAAAATAAATACTCATAGTGCTTTTATTTTTTATACTTTTGATTTAGCCTAAAGTATTTCTTTAAGGCAAAGACAAGGAGGTTACAGAAAACAGCTTATTCAGTCACTGTAAGCTGTCAGAACACTTCCACATAACTTATAAGAAAGCAAAAAAGATTAGCTAATTGGTAGGCCCCTTTTATTTGTTTTTAACTAAGTCTATTTATTTACCAAAAGAAATTTCAGATCACACTTAAACCAGTATCTGTATTAGCAGTACAGAGTTTTAAAGAGTCATAATTGGATTTCATTATTATTAAATTTGTAACAGTTTGAGATTGGAACATATCTAAAGCATTAGTGTTTTAAGAACCTAAATTGTAAATAAGTCCTTTTATCATTGTCATAATAAAGTCCTTTATCACTGTCATTTTGATTACATCAAACAGAACATCCAAATTTTAAGAAAAGTTCAAATTAAAAATGTTTTTGTATCCCAATTATCACCAGCAGAAGCACATTTACTACCAACTGAAGCAGCTTGGCCATTGTTTGTTTGGAGGTTTTTGTTTACAGTAATGTGGTTTATCATTTATCAGTGTAGAAGAGACATACTGACATTGAATAATATGTATCACAGCTGAAGTGTCACATTATTGCCTTGCAAAGAAGTTAACAGGACTAAACATATGTTCGCATCTCAGCTATTTCCTGTTCACTGTCTAAAACATTAATCTAAATTGCAGGAGGACTTGCTGTACTTTAGAAAGTACCATTGGTTTTGCAATGAAGTATTAGACTGCAAAAAACGTGGAGAAGTGATTCGGCTGTAGTTGAATACTGCTCAGAGGGGACAAGGACCTCCAGCAGAAGCAGGAGGCACGTAATGCATGAGAAGGGATGGAGGGAAGAGTAGAGGAAGTGCTTCAAATTGCTGCAGCCTTTTGCACACTGGCCACTAGTCAGGAATTTGACTTAGTCTCTCATTAGTTCAAATAAAAACCAGGATAGTACTTCTTTTTCGAGTATGGTTATAATATACTGTAAGCACAGTATATATTAAAGGATAGAAACTTCTTGCACTGTAATAATGGAAAAATAGAGCAGCTCCATAAGGAGTTACAGGGAATGCCTCCAATTGACCTCCATACTCTTCATAATGAACATGCTACAAAAATGCAAGGAAGAACACTTTGTGCTTTAACTTGCCAGAAGGCGAACTCCCATTCCACATCGATTTTTCCTCCACAAAGGAAACTTAAAATTTGGCTGAATAACAAAAGCAGTATTATTAAAAAAAAAGGTATCTGGTATAAATGAGATAGCACTAATTCAATCCCAAACATAAACTACCAGAATTTTACAAAAAGATGGAGGGGGTGGCCACTCAATCCTCCAATTATTCCTCTAACTCCTGACAATAAATTTGAGTAAAGAGGCCTTCATCCGCTGATATCTCAAAAAAAGGAAATGCAAAAGTCCAAGAAGAAAGCTAGAAATTATCTAGTCTAAATTACTGAAGAGTCTTCATATAGATCATGTAGCTCAACCCCCACAGAAATTGACAGATTTGTGAAATTATTTTGATCTACATGCAACTCTGGCCAAGTTTTCGTCACAGACTCAGAATTGTCAGATTCAGACTATCTTTATGAAAATAAAATATTGATGCTGCCATCAGGAACTGAAATGTGACAGAAATGAAGCCCTTAATAAAGTTACCATGGATAGAAGACAAGGCAACAACCTTAAATTCCCAACAGTCCATGGGACTGAATGCCACAACATAAACATGAATACTTTCAGAAAGCAATTTACAAAAATTTAAAATAAGATAGGAGAACCCCTTGAGCAGTTCAGAACCGTTCACAGAGTCTTGAGAAATACCCTTTTTATGACACAATGAAAATGAACCTTGACTTTCACAAACTCTTAAAAAAAGGCAAACAATAAACAAAAATACCCAGAATACTTTTACTTCCTCATAAATCCAAAAGTGAAAATTTTCCATTTATAGTGTAAGATTGGCATAAGTTCGTAAGATATTAATAAACCTCATGGAATGTCTAAGTTAACAGCAGTTAGCTAAGACACTCTTCTTTCAAATCTTACATTGAACATAGCTATTAATTTCAATTGGCAATAACATTGTCTGTTAGAGTACTATTAATGACTGAGAGGAAAAAAAAAAACCTGCTGTTATTTCTTCATTTCACTCCTAGAACTTTTTTTATTATTACTTTAACTGCTAAAAAATATGAAGTCTGTAAAGAACTGTCAGGAACCATCACTACAGAGAAATTTAAAAAACTAATTCCATAATGTGCCATTTTCCCATAATATTTAACTGATTCATTTAAAGGTACTTCCTAGAATTAATTTTTCTTTCTGCATACACTGCCTTTGAGAGGAATATCAAGAAGCCTTTTTCTCTTTTACAGAGGCCTAGGGCTATTAGTTATCTTGTGCTCCCTCTACTGACTGTATAAGAAATGGCCCCCAAGCCCTTTAAGATGTTTCTCTGAGGGAACAGTTTAGAATTCAATATAATGCTTCAAGGAATTAAAAAATCATAAAGTACATTCCTGTGGAGTGTCAAATCCTTGTGCAAGTCAGAGTAGAATGTCTTTTTCTCCCTTCTAAGATAGAAGCCTCATAAAATAAAACCTTCCTGTAGCATCCGTGGTATTAACTACTACATAAGACATTTATGATAAAATGAGGAAATTCCTTCACAATCTTTCAAGGGTTTTATATTCAGGTGGAATATGAGAACTTCAAACTTCCACTTTTGATGTAGTTTTTAGCAATATTTCTTTATAAACTCTGCTGTTCAGCTCAATCCACAAAAACTACCTACAGTCTCCTTTACTCCTGTGTGCAAGGACAGTAATCTAGTGCCACTGTGACAATAGCACCATATTTGCTTTTCACACTTTGAAAATAAATCAAGAAATGACCAATGGGATATAATCCAAAACATACATCAGGGGAAGTTCCCCAAAATTAAGGAAGGTCTTAGTATAAAACCTCTATTATCCTGAAAGGTGAATAATCTTCAGGATAGCTTGCTGTTTTGCTATTCTTTTACTGAAGAAAAATGAGTCATCTATTTCTTTTTACAAAATGCTTCTTAGTAAGGATAATACTGAATGTCTCTCTTTATTACATGAACCATAATAGAAGATTTAAATACAGAATTTCACTGTTACAGCTAGCAAAACCTATTTAATTAATTTTGATGTACATTAGAAACAAGTGATTTCATACCATAATGACCTCTACATCATGAAATGAAGCCTTTGGTATTAAACACTGAATGTGAAAAGAGAAAAAAAAATCAACAAGCCCTGATGAAATATAATTCCTGAATGTCATACACAGACCCCTATCCCACTGAGCATTAACAAAATCCAGGCACTTACCAGATCAATCAGACTCTCCTGGATTCTGTTTAGTGTGGTGCGTAATCTGCTGCTACTGAGGCCCAGTCCTGTTGATTCAAACTGGAAGAAATACATTCTACTTAAGTTGAGAAAGGAAATCTCATTAGTTTAAACTTTAAAGTTATACAGCAAAACTGGAGCTTGCAAAGACTATCTACAACTTACTTACATTAAAATTTTAGCACACAACCACAACCATACAAAATGAAAAGAAAATCAACAAAGGTCACAGCACTCAACACTGCACTGGTGTGAAGAATGACCTAAGTATCTTTCATGAAGATGACAGTGTATTGTTCATACCAATAAAACATCCAGTATCTTTTATTGTTAGAATTCTACATTTGGCTGCAGGACTCTAGATTTTCTCATTTGGGCAATGAGCCCAGAATTGTGACCCACAACACCATCTCTGATCCTTGCATTCACACCATGCCCAAGTCAAATGGTTTTCACTCCTCTTTCTAGGTATAAAATCTCTTGTAATTATCAAATATATATATCTTGCATATGTAAAAATTACAACCACTGATCTTTATAAACAGTCATTATTACTTAATGTCTACAAAGATCAACCTCAGAAATGTGCCATGTTCATAGCTCAGAAGTGTAGGGGGCAGATGCTCAGCTTGGATATATAGTTATATATATACTTATGCTACAGATATGTATTTTTATTTATATAGATATCTACACTAATTTCCTGCTCACTGCAATCGATTATACCAGCTGAGGGTCTGATTTGACATGCATAAGTATTGAAACTTCGTATCTTCTACTGTTAACAAAAACCCCCAACAAACTAACACAACAAAGAAAGTGGAAACGGGACAGGTAAGAGACACACATTTAAGTCTACTACCTGGAAGGATCTGAATACAGTTCTGGTATGTGATTCACACCAAAAGGCAAATTTGCTGAACAATATTTAGGGCACTGTTGTACACTGCATTATTAGACTTCCTTTCAGTGGGTTGGATTAGGGAAGGAAGTATTTGCATTTATGTGACCTCCTACTCTCTCCTTTTCAATTCCAACAGGTATAAATAGGTCTCCATATAGTGCATCTAAAGCTTCTGACATAAAATGTGCCCCATCTGCCCCAATCCTTCTATATATTAAATGACAATTTACATCTGAGTTGAATTCCCACTGGAAGTACACTCTAATGAAATCTAAAACCTGATCTAGGAGACACGTCCACAAGAACAGAACCTTGTGACTTCACCATGAACGTTCACTCATCAGTACATCTGACTCACCTCATGCAAGTTTTTGCTCTGTTTGCAAACCTATAGATTTTTAAATTCCATAAATTGTTGGCCTAGTAAGGCTAGTAAGCAGAGCATTAAACAATTTGCAGAATAATTCTATTCATCACCAACTTTACCTCTTATCATTAACCTCTTACAGTAATTACCTCTTATAATAACCTCTGGTAGTTATTAAAAATAGTTTACAACTTAGTGCAATGTCCAGTCAAAAAAAAATGAAAGCTCACCCTAATTTGTTTCTGCTAAGGAAAACTATTTTGTGGCATGCTCATTAATGTCTTAAATTTTAATGAGTAGATGTTAAATACAGGCAATTCTTTTAATTTTTTTCTTGTTCCATAATTTGAGATAAGGCAGGCTTAATTTGCATCCCACAAATAAAGGAAGTTTTGAAAGCAATTCTGGTTACAGCAGTGTTTCATTTTTGACAGTGAAGAAAGCTAAATACCAATTAGGTAGGATAATGATTCGAACAAGGTCTGGAAAGAGCAATGACAGCATGATGAACAGACATAGAACTCAACATGCGTATTTTATATCCTCGGTTTTCACTGAGCTGGCAATGAACTCTGTATAACCAATCACTGTCCTTATGTGTGTCACATATACAAAATAAACACAATATTCACTAATCATTTTTAACATTTAAGGAAGTTATACCAGCATACTCTAAGAATCCCATTTGACATTGTCTTCTAAACAAAAATAAAACAGGAACTCTCTGAGTGGTCTAAATCACATACCATTATCCATCTCTACTTTCTAAAGGTTTAGAAACACTACGGGGACTGAGGACGTTTAAGCAGCATTACAAGAGGGTTTATTACAATCATAAACCCTTGTAAGCATTGTGTTTCCCATGGAAAACAATCTGTCAAAACAAATACTAGGCACATTACAAAAACATCACAATTTTACCACCCATCTGCTATAACATTTACCTGCCTAGCACTGAGCTGTTCTCTGTTAGAAGCACAAAGTGAGGAAGTTGGTGTGGGCTTTAGAAACACAAAACAGGAAGTGCAAAAAAATAACAATAAATGCAACACAAGGTGAATACCAGAGCAACTAAAGCAATGGATATCAATTATCTTAACAAAACAAACCAAAAAGCCCCAAACCAAACCACAAACAAAACAAAAAAACCCAACAAAAAGAAAAATCCTCCACCCATCTTGTAAACAAATTGCAAATACATTTGTCCTGCCAAACAGAACAGTTCAAAACCTTTTAGAACTATATGTTGAGTCTGAAAATTCATTACAATTTGCCAACACATGATGATAGATTTGGAACCCCTCAATATTGTTACTTATGGAGTAATTTAGGGGCCAAGATAGGAGAAAGCTGTTTTTACATGCAGCTATTAAGACAATTCTATTGATCTATGCTACGTAAAGATATTGCCAACAAGCATTTTTTTCACTTACAAGATCACTCAAAAAAACGTTTTCATTAATGCAAGTAGTTTGACGGAAGAATACTAGATATGAAAAAGTGTCTTTCAGACTTCTTAAACTTGAGTTACTACTTAACTTTCATGGCCCCCTTTTCCTACATTTGCTATTCTTATGTAAACCAGAGAAATACATACAGAAAAATTCAATCACCTTATACTGTCTAAGCTCAAACCCTCCTTCTGCAGGTTCCTTTGCTACCCACTTCCTACCACTACTTCTAGGTATTTCACATTGTCTTTCCTCCTTTTCCATAGTGCTGGAAAAAAGAACAGAGAATCTGTCTATTCAAAACATAATATGATTAATGTCTCACTGACAATAATGCTCCCAGTACTTCTTTCCCATATTGCTGATCTAATTAGCCTTTTCTTACTCCTACATTCAAATCCATTCTGTTGACACTAATTTTTCTGGGAATTACATATTAGGTAGTATTTTAAGCAGAGAGTATTATCCTCTGTATTTTCATTCTCTGTGTACAGTGATATTTGAAAATGAAAAATGCTTCTACCTACCATGTCATTTCGGCCAAAAAATGTATAGACGGCATACAGATAGTAATCAAAGAGCTGGGACATGAAGTGGATCACATCAAATGCAATAGGTTTCAGAATATTCATCATCTGCATGTATTTCCCTTAAAAATTAAATACAAAAGATCAGTTTCCTCAGCACAAGTGCTACAAAGACAGTTTGGACAAACTCAAAGGCAGCTTTACCAAGAGTATTATGTAGCCTTCAACGTTTATTAACAACTTAACAATAGTTTACAGATTGGAAAGGCTTAAAAACAAAGCTAAAATTATGGCTTAA
The DNA here is from genome assembly GCA_910950805.1 of Acrocephalus scirpaceus scirpaceus. Taxonomy (NCBI): domain Eukaryota; kingdom Metazoa; phylum Chordata; class Aves; order Passeriformes; family Sylviidae; genus Acrocephalus; species Acrocephalus scirpaceus. The sequence continues at coordinate 129,813,843 of OU383773.1, forward strand.
GACACAATTGTTTCAATACTTCTCAAAATGTAGATGCTAATCCATACCAAAATGTCTTCAATCGTTCTTTGGCCTTCTGGTACCCAATTCAAAACATACAATGTATGGATCCTCTACAAGTTTCAGCTTCATTTAGCTAAAAAATACTAATCTGCTAAAGCAGTCTCTGGTAAATACTATATAGAGCCACTGAAGATTTTATGTATTAGTATGTTTATATATGCACATATGGGTATTTTTCAAGCAATAGAAAAACACAGTATAAAAATGATACGTCCAAGATTGGACTTTACTCAGCTCTAGGAATTATGTGCTTCACATCAGTGATACAGCACTTTCTGCTTTCCTTACTTTCTATCCTATGGTAAGAATTCCAAGTAGTTTTAAGTTTGAAATGCTTCCAGGGGGACAGACTATGAGTAAAGGAGGATGTCAGTACCCTGGCACATCCAGGGAGAAGAATAATTCCTTCTCTTCCTTCCTATTCTCTGTTGTAACATATTTGGCTTGGGAAAATAAAAAAAAATTAAAATAATAAAAATACCCCAGCCTCAGGATCTTCATCTGTATGTTATCTGAATCAAACTGATCATAAGATTTGGAGTCCAAAAGGGATGTTTCCCTACAGACCTAGTTCACAGGGCCTTTAGTTTTCAGTCATTTTTGTTTTCCAGCATAGGACATGGCTCTTCATTGGGTCATAAAAGAAGTACACTTAATGAAAATCCTGATATTGCAGAGACCCCACATTTCCTGCTGCCTACCTTAAAATGACATCCTGCTTGCCCTTTTATTGTTCTAAAAACATAACATATACCAAACTTTGGGTTATTAAAGTAAGAGATAGACAGCAATTTTTAAACCAAAACACAAATGCAGTCTACCCCAGCACACAGGATACAGCAGGTCATTTCACAAATTGTCACATTCCAGACATGTTTACATGTGACAAGTTAGAAAAATTACAGGAAGGTGCTAAAACCATTTCTTTTTCCTCTAGTCAACAACACTCATTTTCAAGATAATACTGTGCCCAGAAAAATAATTTACTAATAGATAGAGAAAATATTGGCTTAATCAGAGAAACCAGGTAACAAAGAAACAAAAGTTCACTTTTAATAATGGAGTAGTTATTTGAATTTCTCAAGCAACTAATTATTTAGGTCAGCAAAGATAAATAAGTTGAAGAATGCATGATACAGCTACATACCTCATAAAATGGTACAGCACTAGAGTAAGAACCAAGCAATAGCCTGACATGGCTACCTTCCAGGTTTCTATCTAATTTAGACTCCTTATTGAGTATTATGTGACTACGCCCCTGTTTGCTAAGACATGCAAGCATATGTTTTGTTATTTTTGGAGATTTGACACAGATTGTAATAAATAATATTTGTCAGTTTAGCCCATTTGTCAACTCTATACTACCTAACTTTTTAATGTTTTGACCCATAGCATTATGAACAAACTGAAAGTGGACTTAAAAATTTCTATTTGTATTCTAAAATGGAAAATCAAATGCACAGACCAATGTGGAAATTTTTGGATGTTTGTGAAAGGATGGTACTGGTACCCTAATTAAGGCAAGTGTCACCTTCATCCATACTATCTGAATATTCTGTATTGGACAGGCTGACTTCTTCCACATACTCTGTGATAAACATATTTTTAAACTTACTTGCAACCCAAACACAGTATGAGTGACAAGTCAAATTCTGGACAGTTAAGGCTTTCAATTATCTGTGCAGCTGGCATGAATATTGAAGGTAATCTCTTGGGCAGTGTCTTACGCTTTTCCAAAGGGCTATGCACTGTACACTGCCCAAGTACTGTCCCTATAAAAATCTTCCAGTGCCAAGAACATTTCTCTAGTACTTTATCACTCAGCATCTTGACATGACAAATGTTCCAAGAACATTTCCTCCTCGTTGCTCTCTCTAACAGGACACCAATTATTAATGTCTACACATCATTACCTACTTGTCCTGAAGTTACTGGTTTGGGTCAAAAAAGGGATATACGTAAGAACATTTCTAAACAGCACAAACACAGTCCAAAGCCATATCAAAATAGAAACTTCCAGAAATACTTGAAAACAACATTTAAAGTTTCAGCAACTGAAAAAGTAGCTTGAATTTCTAGAGGCTCTACATAGCTTAAACTGCTGAACATTTGCCAGGTTTCTTTTGAAGTATTGCTTGCAGAACTCCTTCTGTTCTTAAGGATAGCAAGTAGAGAGCATTCTTTATCAGACTAATTTATACAAAACCAATGCACCTCACAAGTTGGCACACACAAATCTTGGCCAAAAAGTCTTTACCAGGCCAACTGGTAAAGTTAGCTTTAAACCAGGAAAGATGGGGTAAGGGGAGAGTCACAGTGACCATGCATGCAGCAAGGTTTAAGTGGGGATATCTCCAGCAGGTACAAGCAGCCAAAGACATGACTACAAGACAGGACTATGGGACATCCCCTTACAGCACTCCCACAGGAATACTTACACACTCAAATACCTCTATGATGTGCCTGTACACCAATGCATACAGTGTAGAGAACAAACAGGAGGAATTAGAGATGTGTATGCAGTCACGGGGCTTTGATCTCATTGCATTTATGGGGGTATGTTGGGATAGCTTGTGTGACTGGAATATTGTCAATGAAGGGCTACATGCTGCTTAGGAAAGACAGACCTGGAAAGCACAGTGGTGGAGTTGTCCTGTATGTGAGGCAACACCTGGAATGAATTGAGCTCTGTCTTGGGGTGGACGATGAGTAGTCGAGAATTTAAATGTTAGGATAACAGGGCAGACTAGTAAGGGTGACACTGTTGGGGGTGCTTGCTACAGGCCAGCTGATGAGGAGAAGGAAGTGGATGAAGTCTTTTAAGAGACAAGTGGAAGCAGCCTCATGGTCACAGGCCCTGGTTCTCATGGGGACTTCAGTCATCCTGACATCTGCTAGAAGAACAAAACAGCAAAGCACAAACAGTAAAGCATTAACAACAACTTCCTGACAGAGATGGTGGAAGATACCAACGAGGAATGGTGTGTTGCTCAACCTTATACTAATGAAGAAGGAGGGCCTTGTTAGAGGTGTGAAGGTTGGGGAGAGCATTGGCTACAGTGACTATGAGATTGTGAAGTTCAGTATCCTGCATGAAGGAAGCAGGGCAGCAAGCCAAATTGCAATCCTGAACTTCTGGAGAGCTAAATTTAGCTTCTTTGGAGATCTTTCTGGAAGAATCCCATGGGGACGGGCACTGCAGGGAAAAAGAGTCCAAGAGAGATGGTCAATATTCAAGCATCACTTCCTCTAGGCTCAAGAATGGTGCATCCTGATGAGCAAGAAATTGCAAAAAAGGCAAGAGACCAGCATGGATGAACATGGAACACGTCAAAACTCACTAAAGCAGGACATACACAGAAGTAGAAGCAGTGACAGGCCACTTGGAACGAAGACAGAGATGTTGGAGTGAGCAGACGTAAGACAAGAAAAGCCAAGGCCCACCTGGAACTAAACGTGGTCAAGAATGTCAAGGACAACAAGCAGGGCTTCTTCAAATATATCAATAACAAAAGGCCTGCTACTAAAATGGAGAAGGAGCCCTGGTGAGGGGATGCAGAAAAGACTGATATACCAAATGCCTTCTGTGCATCAGTCTTCTCTGACAAGATCATCCCTCAGGAATACCTGACCCAGGTGACCAGGAAAAAGGAAGGGAGGAAGGAAGACATACATTAAAACCTAAAATGCCACTTTGAAGGAAAAAATGCCAAGTCTGTTGTAGCTAAATCATTTTGAAAGACTGTGATTTAATTTTGAAGTTGCATAAGGTTCTATGTTATGTGACCAATCACTCACTTCAGCTAACGACCTCTGCTGTGAGGTTTGTCATCACTATTATTATTTTCTTGAAAGATAATGAGGTTTAAAGCAAGCAAAATCTAAGAATTTTTCCTCAAAACCCATTCTTAACACAAGCAAAAATAAGTTCAAAAAAGCATTAAAACCCACCAATATAAGAAACACCCACTAAACTACTTCTTAGGTCAGAATGATATTAATTAAGAGATCACTGAATCAATAGATACAATGACATAGTCATTAATTATTCTTGTTGATATATATTTGCTTAGTCAAAATATTCCATACAAATTTAACATAGGTTTATTCTTCCTTTACTTTTTAAGTCAACATGCAATGGCTTGATAGAAAAAATAACCTTACAAAATTAGTCTAATGGCTACTTTATACTAGAAAGAGAACTAATTACCTTAGTTAATTAGTGAGAGAAATCTGATTAATTGAACTGTTCACTTGAAATTCAAACACAATTGCAGCAGCTCCCACTTCAATTATACATTAGCAACTCATTTATGTAGTTTATAAATATTAAGCTACTTTTTTTTAATTCCTTTAGCCTCCATAAAAAGCATACAGCACACGGAAATTGTTCAAAATGCTTAACAAACACTGTCATACTCATTTGGTACAACACAATGGGCACTACTACTTTCCTAAAAAGTAAGGCAATTACTTCTATTACTTGATTGGGCAACTTAATTCTGCATATTCATCACTATGACTGAAAACCAGCAAAGAAAAATATATTGAAGAGGGAAAATACTAATCCAAATAACTACTGTTTTAATTTTTTGGATGCAGAATTTCAGAGTATTTTGAAGCAAGTATGGAAATGACAGAAACAGAAATATGGAGGCAAAATTAGGATAAATCATGGATCCAACAGAAGTGAACTGTACCAGACTAAGGTACATGATTTTCTACATAAAGGATGCAGTACATTTCAGCTGTCTGGGATTTGGTGAAAGTATTCATTTAACAATATTGCACAGTAAATAAATGAAGCTAGAGTGTGTTGAAAAGGGAAGTAACTAAAAAAGCTACCAGTGGAGCTCTCAGCAATCAGCCATTTCTAACATTTTTATTAGTTACTCTGGCACAAAAATAAGAGTGATATTAGAAAAAAATAAAGAGGCACCATCAAAACAGAAAAGGACTGGCCTAATGTACAGGTGTACCTGATGACTGTTGTAATAAGAATTAGATGAAATTTAGTAGCACAAATCGGAATCCATGCATTTAAGGGACAATTAATTAAGAAACACATCTTTCTACTATGAACTAGCATTTTATCTCTTGGAAAAAACTGGTGAAGTGAAGGATCTGCTGGCTGTACAAGGCCATTACACACTTTCAGTACAAGGAAACTGGTAAGAAATCAAAAGAGGTGCAAAATGGCAGGAACTTAGGACCATGACGCAATGATACAAGAATTAGACAATGCAGGAAGATCTCATCCAAAGTATTGCACATGATTTTGGTAAGATTATAACAAGAGCAGAAAATTTAAGTTTCTGGTGGATAAATACAGAGGACACTAGAAATCTTGGCACATTTTTTAGCAAATCAAAGATTGAGAAGAAATAGGATCACTTCCTGTAAAAACGGCAGAGTAATATGCATCAAAAAACAAAATTACCTGTTAAACCTCAAAATTTCTTTTGTCATAAGATCAAGTCAACAGAAAATAGGAGGATAATTCTTTTTTAATTCTACAGGCTGTCAAAGCTTCTGAAATAGAATTCCTATTAGAATGAGTGGTGGGTACAGATGTATACTTTAGCTGAAGTTCAAAACAAGGATATTTACAGGCAGTATTAAATGACATTTTCCACCCACAGGAGGTCCTTTTCCAATTCCATGTTTCAAATAGACTACTATCACTCATTACCAAAACAATATAAAACACCACAAACAGCAGAAAATTTGAAAATTATTAATAATTTCAGAAGGAGAAAAAAGCATATGAGCTTTTAAAATAATGTTTTATTTTGGGGTTATGAACATAATCCACAAACAGGACTCCTTATGTAAAATTGGAAAACCAGAACTACTGCTTCACCTACTGGTACAGTGTTTCATGGCAGGGACAGAGGCTGAAGTTTGCATGAAAGTGCCATGAGTAGTTTCTAGATTCAATCCTCAATTTTCTTAGAGCAAAACCTTACAGCAGAAAGCAGCAAACAAATCTCTCCAACCTAAGTCACAGATCAATGCCAGAAAAGTCACGACAGAATGAACTCTCATTTCAGGTCTATACGGTAAATGCTCAAGGAAAAAAAAAAGGTTTTAGAAAACCTGCAAAAAAATTTAGAAAATTAATTCCTGACTTTCATCCTGCCCTCAAGGACAGGAAAAGGTATTAACCAGGTGTTGGAGTAACCTTTTCTGAAAGGGCTTACTCTGAAGTGCAACAGTAATTTTCAAACTTTGAAGGGAAACCTCATGAATGTGACACATACAGAATTCCTCTCTCTTCTGCCTACTCAGATCAATTTAGGCAGTTACCTCCCCTTCTCTATAAATAAAACAGAAGTCAGGAGCAGAAAATTGCTAATTGTACAATTATCTCGATCATCACACAGAAGGCATGATCACAAAAAATCAATCCCATCACGTCTAGAATTGGAGGCCAATGTTTTCACAGAAAAGTTTGGCAAGAAAAGACCTCAAGAAGTGGCCTAGAGCAACCTCCTGCTCAGAGCAGGTCATGAGGCTGCTCAGCAGCCTGTTCGGTCACATCTTGATGACCTCCAGGGACAGAGATTCCCTAAACTCCCTAGAGATTATTAGGATGTATGAGAGAGCTCTTTTCTTCTATCTAGCAAAAATAGTTTTTCTCAGTGCCAGAATTTGAACAATGAAATGGAAAAAGCCCCCTAGTCCTAACATTCTTACTTTTGCAACTATTCTACTTTAAAATAAATCATTTCATAAAACACATCAGCAACATAGAGCATTAATCTTTTTGCTTGCTATCTCCCCTCTTCTAACACATTCAATATTTCAGACAAATTACCATTATAGGTTAAAACCAACATATGCATGCAGATTAATTTTCCAGGTAAAAATAACTCACAAGATATTAGCATATTTGTCTTTTTTACTAAACAACTTGTTCAGTACTTCATTTCTATTTTATTAACTTTTTCAAAGAGTAGAAATAGAGACCAACAAGGTATATTTTTCAGGACCTTAAATATCATTTAACGTATTTGTTATAATCCATCAGTTTGCACAAAAATCAAAAACACTTATAAAAAATTAAAATTATTCTACATACCAACAAGCCTTATTACATTCAGTGTAGTGTTGGTTAGAATAGGTGCATTCACTTTATTGAGGTTATAATCTGACCTCTTTCTGCTCCTCAGAGTTTCTCGAGAAACACTTCAAAGAAAACAACAAAATACAGCAAATATGAAAACATTCAAAGACATACAAACGAAATTTAGCAGAAAATATATTATTCCTCCTCCCTTCTTTCACATGACAGTATGTCTCCCAATGCAGAATTTTATTTATGCCAAAGCACAGCTGGGTTAGGATTCTAACATTTAAGAAATAAGCCTGACCTAATTTACATAGAATTGTGATAAAGGAATTTTTGACTTTTATTCTAATGCTGGAGTTCTGCAGGCTTCTGTCTTGCCCCAACAGTCATTTTAATCACTCTGACTCAAATTCATAATTCATGAAGGAAATAAAAACAACACAAGTCAAAACAAAACAAGAGGCAAATTAGTCAACTACAGCTGGAAGTTACTAACTAGAAACAGAAGCAATTTTGAGGAAGATGAAACTAACAAAGTCATTAAATTTTTCATAAATTTTAGTCCTGAAAGAAGTGGGAAGTTGGACTCGATATTTATCCAACTAGACACATTTTAATTTTCTATAAGAGAAACCCTCTGCCAGCTGCCATACCTCAAAATTATATTCTTCCAAAAATTTCAATTTCACAGCACAAACCTATGGATAACAGCTCTCGTTTGTTCGAATTAAGGAATTTTTAACTATATCTCCACCACTTCTTTGAAAGGAAGCAGTTTACATAACGTACCTTATAGAAAGAATCATGCTAACAATATTTTATCCTAAAGAGTTACCTTGTAACTACTCTGCTACTCTGCTTTGATCCAAGTGTTGGCATTCTACTTGCCCTGCAAATCCTACATAAAAAAATGTTAGTCTGCTTCACAAAGTCTGAATGTACATCTAAGTTGTACAGTGTCCTAGACAGAAACTTGTTTTCAGATCCTTTTAAAGGATAGAAAGTTGGCTTTTTAATATGAAAATATATAAATAAAATACTTTTTAATATACATCAAAATAGAACATGTATATTCATTTATATATATCTTTGTGAGTATTAAAGAAAAAGAGAATTTAAAATTCAGAAATACTGTCTTCAAGCTATGGAAGAATCTAATTATTTTTCTTAACCTGCTGAAGTTTACTGTTCTGCAGAAGCAGATGCCCAAAACTCAAAGTGTTTATCTGCAAACAACTGCTTTTGACACAACAGAAATTACATATATATACACAACAGCTGCTATAGAAGGGACCTTCAATTAACATATAGTCCTTACTAATCAGTTTTCTACTACCTGCTTCAGAGAGGCTTTATCTGCTTTCAAAATGTTCCTTTCTTCAGGTTTTGTCTGCAATTATGATGAGCAGTTTAATGTTCCTCCCCATTCTGGAGATCTAAGTACTGAGCCTTCTAACTGTGCAGGCAACATAATGTTTATTTGATTATTATTCTGCTGTTGTAGATTAGAGAAACTGAACTAATTAGAATATGAGATGAAAAGCATGTGAATTAGACCAAGGATGCACACAGTCTACTTACCTTTTTATTGGGGCATCTCCTGTCTGCTCATCCACATAATCTCTTTTCAACTCTTCAGGAACATCACTGTCGCTATCATACTCTTGATATGCACTTTTTTCTTGTTCATCTGATTCATACTGTTAAAAAAAAAAAAAAGAAAATTTTGATTACCATTATTTTTCTAATCATATTGTCACTCATTTAATGTTGCACTTAGGTCACTTTTTGGCTTTTACCTTGATTAGGATACAAATAACTTTGCTAGTTGAAAGGCTGCTGACAATGTTCTTTAAGAATGGAAAAATATTAATTTAGGTGGAACATGCCTTGCTAACCTCCAGAAATGCTTGACTTCAGTGGAAAAAAGTACAAATTCAGTGCAAAACAAACTGAACTTAAAATAGGATCCCTAGCTTTCTAGCACTTTAAAAAGCAAAGCAGCACAATACTGCAGGCAACAGATTCTTGTACTATGACGCTTTGCCACCATTGCCACACAAAATAAATCATCATTTACTGAAAGCACTATCTGCCTTTTTTTTTTTTTTTTCTTTTTTCCTGAAACACTCCATACCCCATTGGAAGCTAACACATCTTCTGTCTCATCATCTTTGCTGTCGGCCTGAATTTCAAAGGGGTTTCCTCCGTTGCAGTACTGCTCAAACAGCGTTACCGTTGATGAAACCGCTGAGGCTGGCTGCTTACTCGGTGACACCGATGGGGAACGCGACTGCTCCATGAACTTAAATTCCTATCAATAGAAATAAACTACATTTCAATCAGGCATTTTCAATATTATCATGACTCCTGTTCCATAAAAACAAAGGATAACAACGAACTTGTAGACAATTAACTTTTAGCCAAAGTTTGTTGCTTATTTAAACATGCTTTTCATGCTGGCTCAAGTTGACCTTGAAAGTGGCAACCTTACACTGCTTGTTTTTGTACTTTTAGAAGTTTTCTGCTACAACATGCAATACATCTGCATTCTGGAAGTATTTACTGTCTAAAACTAGGTGAAAACTAATTGTGGTTTTTATTTCATAGAAATAAGGAGATTTAAGAAGACTTAAATTCTATCCAAAAATGCAGTTTTCTTTACAGAAGTTACCTAGTAATTTACTAAAGCTGAAATTTTCTTCTTGATACTTTATTTTTAAAAAGTTGTCAGAATTTTTTAGTTCTCAAACCCACTACACAGTTTCTGATCACTGGGTGAGTGCACAAACTTTTGCAAGTGTATGGACCAAGTAGGATCCAAAAGGTATGATTTTTTTACTTTTTTTTTTTCTAAAAACACAACTTATCTCAGATGACATATCATTTTTATCTATTAAACTCTAGCTATTAATATTCATAATGGCATAATGTACATTTTCACTTAACTAAAGATCTAAAGATCAAAACACATGCAGCTAAAAGGACTACAACGTTAGAGATTTCTGTTTGATTAAACAAATCAATAACTTTCTGCCATTCTCTCCTGCTCCAGTCCCTAGAGCAGTATGTATGGATGTATAATACCATTTCTTTATTAAAAATTTTTTTTCTTTTGCTGCTTGATGCTGCTGAGGGTCCTCCCTTCCTTTCCCTCTGTACTTTCAGTGACCCAGTAACGTATTGCTTAGCTCTACAGTTAACTCCACAGAAGTTGCAAAATGATCTTACTTAACATTGCTGTGCTAAAACATTTTTGAACTTCAGCTATAGCTTTAATCACAGGCATCCTGTTTTATTTGGCAAAACAAGTTAATTTCATCCACCGTGTGGTAAAAATCAAAAAAATCACTTGAGATGATTAGAAGGTGAGTACACTAATTACTTGCTTTCAGTTGGACTTCACCACAGAAGAGTATTATTTTTCCTTTCCAAATGAGGCTGTATGACCTATGTTTCCAGAAACAGATGCCAAATTGGTACTAGCTAGTGAGTGCAGAATGCAACTAATTTTAGACACTCATCTTTTAGCATCTTTCTGCCAGATAAATAATTTAGAAATGAAAAACAGACATATTAACAGTACATTGAAATATGAAAAGTAAAGGCTAACATTATGCTGACAACTCTAGCATCTTCCATAAAAACCTCTGCCTGCCTGAAACAGAAACACTACTGTTTCAAAACTATTTGACTTCTAAGTTTCTAATATCATAAAGTAAAACTGAGGACCTTTTAGAAGCCATTAAAAAAATTTGAAGAGTAGTTCATGGATCTTACTACTTCTTAGAACACTGTGACTCTTAGTTATTAAAGTATTAATACATTTGTACACTTTCTTTATAGAACTTACATGAAGCTGCAAAATACTAAAGCTTGATTTAACAGGACAAAGTTCCCAGGTCTCATTCTCCAAAAACATTCTTAGTTCTTCAAGACGGGTTCTGAAACAGAAATGAATACTCTTAATTGGCAGAAAGAGTAAATCACAAAGTTGGCAGAGAAAAACTCCTTCTAAAACTGTACAAAACGTTACACTTTAAAACAAGTATTTAAGCAATTCTTCTAACCTACAAACCACTCAAAAGCTGCAGCTACCAAAACAGTGTATTTTTTATGACACCTCTGGAGAGAGATTTTCTTGGAGACTATCTCCAAAATTTGTAAACTGATTTTTTTAGTCAAAATTATTACAAATTATAGAGGAACACCTATAATTATGCAGAAATATTGGATCCTTTTCCCCTGTAAACTGAAGAAAGCAATGTAATATATACAAACACTCCACTAGCAGCACATCTTCTGAGAGCCCACATAAGACAGATGCTTTTTTCAAACACACTGAAGCCATCAGAGAGCAAAGGGAAGTGGAAAGAACTAATATTCTACAGACATCTCAAAGAACAGACTTTTCAAAGAAAAACCTAAATGGCTATTAATCTCTAATTTTCTTCACAGCTTAATTTTACTTTGGTATCAATACAGTAATAAGGCAAAGTAATCAAGCCATTACATCTCTGCATTTCTAGTTTTCAATCACTAGAAAAGCCTCCACTCCGATATAAGCAGAAACATCTTTAATAAAGAAAAAAAAATTGCCACATAAATGGAACATACATGAAAAGACATCAGTGAATGCTTTTTGGAATCACACTGCTCTATCTTTCCCTCTTAAGATAGGGCATATTGTTTTGTTTAACAAGTAACAGTTGGTAAATTATGCACTGAGTTTCTAATTAGGCAATAAAATATTCTAGGAATACCACATCTTCAATAATGAGCTACCACTACAATTAAAATTTGCTTGCCACGATGAGATAAGCAACGTGTTGAATTGTGACTACAGCTTGCTATGTCTATTTAAATTCACCAGTTAAATACAAATAGACTTCAAGTGCTATTTTCAGGGCATTGAGTACCCATAGCTTGCAGATCTTCTCACAGTAAAGCCAACAGAAACAACAGATAAAGACGCTCTGAAAACCATCATTAGAGATTAAAAGTCTTTGTGAGGGAGACTAAGGTGAAAGAGTCATAGAAAAGCAAAAATTTAAAAGCCACACAACAGGTTTTGTAGCATTTCAAATCTGAAATCAAGACTCTGACAGAGTACTTGAACAAATGCTCCTAATTTTCACCAGCATATACGTCCAGAAATGGGAATGCATGAAGACCTGATGCATTCATTCTCTGAAAAGCTTAAGTGATCAGACACATCATTTTACAAATGTATCAGTACAAAAAGTAAGCTGCATTTCAAAAATCATCTTACTGATGCTCTTTGCCAAAAGCCTATTCTGATTTATCAAAACAATCAATTTGCACCCAAAAAAGGGCTTCCTGTATGCTCTAGTACTAAATTCTCGTCTATGTTTTTTGAATCACACAGCCAATTCCTTTCAATATTTTCTCTATGTTGGCAGTTCTCTATAACACCACACTGCCCAGGAGGCCACGTATGTCAAATTACACAAAGAACTGATTACTCGTGGATTCTAGGCATTCCAGCTCTGTATATCTTTCATGTATTAATGAATTCTTAAAAGGACTCCTGCTTTTATTTTTTCCCTCCAATTAAATACTCAAGAGAAGTGAAAGCCACATTAGCTTGATCTGAAAAGGCAAGATGCTTAAAGCTTTTATATAAAACAACCTAGGGGATATAGCTCTGAGACAGGGTTTTTTTATGTTTTGCTTTCTGATGATGAAAAAATCAGCCAATTAATCTTCACAATACCCATGCTGCATAAAACATGCAGAAAGTATTAAAAGGTTTCATACAATTTAATTCATGTCAATAACTAATTCATTTTATTTTCACAAGAGTTACATCATCGTAAAAAACACAAGTAAAAATTACTATTTCTACACATATTCCATCAATGTTCCTTAACCTTTATTTTACTCAATTCAGAAAACTAGTCTATGATTCCTTAAGCTGTTAAACATAAGCAAAACTGTAACAACCAAAATTATATTTACTTAACCCAACAAGGCGTTATGTGATAAGTCAGTGTAGTAAAAGATGGTTAGTTAGATCAAAATCAGTTCATGAAATTCAGTTCAGGATTCAGAAAAATTTCAAGAAATAAAAATATTGTCTTGTCAGGCATCTCCTGGCAAGACATAATGTGGATCTGATTAAGGCTCAAGTTTTCAGACAACTGGAACCCAGGTCTTCATCAAATGTCCAGAAAGAATTCCTAGCTACAAACTACCAAAGCTAGAAGAAATTCCAAACCACATTCTCATCTTCTGAATTTAAACACTGTTTCATGTTCTCCTGCCCTAATTAGGCATAAAGTCTCAGACTTTTTAAATGGCTCTGGATGTATTAGTTTTATGACAGCTCCCAAACAAGAGGACAACAGATCAAGACTAGGAAAGTAAGCGTTTCCTAGAGCATAGAAGGCTGTATTTCTTCTCATATCTTCCTGGTTTTTACACCCAGAAAGAACACTATGCTAGAAAACTAGAATTAAAAAGTTGCCAATCACCCAAACCAAAACATTTGTAAAATCAAGGCAACTGAAACAAACAAATTGAAAGATAAGTCTTGATGCTGTTATAGCCATGTATCATATCTGAGTCTAGAGAATGCCTGTCCATGACAACATATGACTGGACTCAGCTATGACAATAGAGGTGACTGAAATGTAATTAGATCCTGTCATCGAACAAACCCTGAAAACATGACACAAAAGGATGGACTCAGTTCTAAATATCTTACTTGATGCAAGGCAGAATTGCATATTGAAAAAAAAACATTTCATAGTAGTACATGATGAGTCCTCTTAAGCAGTAGCATAGAAAAAGAAGACACAATTTTTCTACAAAGTATGGACTTCAGAGGCATTCCTCCTCAGAATGCCAGGAGACAAGAGGTAGCCTAAAAACTACTGAAATTCTACATTAAAAAGTTCATCTTTTTCTGGCTTCCCTGCTGCAGAACTATGGTTTTCCATAAACACAGTGGAAGCAAAGGCTTCTCTATCCTCTCCCCTTCTCCAGGGTTCAGAGCCTTATTCTCATCAGGAAACATACTCTACTGTCAACCTCAATGCATGAACATTATGCAGTGGAATTCCTTTGGAAAGTGTTTACCCAACAATAACAAATGTCATTAGAATCATCCACTGCACATATAATAGTCTCACCTGTGGTATGTTTTGAAATAGTTAACACTTTGTTTTCTGATAGATTCTTGCAAAACTTCAGACTTACTGCCACAAAATTCTTCTCCAACCTGCATCAGCCTAGAGTAATAAAACAAATTTTAGACATATTTATTGATTTCTTAATACAGCTGTTCCAACTGTGAGTGTAGATGTATCTTCATAAAAGCAGAGCACCGATGTTACACTGCAATGTTAAGGTTGCATTTCACAAAAGTCCATACCTCATTTTCCTTAAAATCCCATCTCTGTATGCCATATACATAGAGACAAAGAGTCATATGCCAATTTTTGAGAGCCTGCTACACAGGGCAAGCTGTCAGTTCGCAGTCTCAATCTATCATTTTATTATCAAAACAGAAGGATATAATATTGTACACGTTGGTAGTACCACAGTATTTTTCTGCTTAAGTCAGACTCCTTTTAAAAGCTCTTAGAAAAAAAATTTCTACATTTGCACACCCCACATCTTAAAAGGAGACACTACGGAAATCATATCACACTTTAGCAGCAAAGCAGTTCATGCTACCTCTCCTAAATACATCCTCATAAACTCTCACATATAGAAGAACTATACAGAAGAACTAACTTCAAGCGATCAGTACATTTGAATGAAATTGGCATCAAAATGCAAATATCAGCCTTAATCAACAGTGCTATCTTATCAAAACTCGTTTGTGGACACGTACTAAAAGGTCTTACAATCACACCAGCATACCTGCTGATAACATCAAGTACAAATATGAAGTCATCGTATTTGAAGTTAGACAGATCTGTTCCCAGAAGATATGTTTTCACTTTCAATTGAACATCCTACAAAACACAAACAAGTTTTTGTATACTTAATACACTGAAGACAAAAAGTGAAGGCTTGGATGCCTGGTTCATTAACACTTGTTGGCTGCTTAAACTCATAAATTCTTTTTTTGAGATTTAGAATAGAATTCCATTTTCTGTAACATGGGTAATTTCTCTAAAATACTTTTATAATCAGTTTCTTTAGATAGAGTCATTCCTAGATGCTTTATTGTCGACGCAAAAACAGAACTCAGCTTTTTCATCATACGTTTTGGATGACACTGCACACCAAACTAATCCAGCAACCACACCAGGAATACCATGAAACCAAGTCAGGTACACAAGATTCCAGGTTCTCCATAGATATGGTTATACCAGAAATATAAAGCAGTATAAAAAGAAAAGCACATGAGAAGAAAATAGATTGTATGGCAGCATACAGGTTGAAAGAAATGGGACCAAACTAAAAATCCTGTTACTATGTTTTGGTATCTTGACTGAATTTGGAAGCACTGCAACCATTGAGTCATAGAAATTATATTTCCGTGGTCCTGATACATTCAAATTGAAACAAATCACTTAAAAAAATACCCTGGAGACATTTCTTTAAGAACATTAGCATAAATATAACCATAATTAATATCAGAGAGGTAGAAGAGGAGGGGAATAAACACTTAGGCGGAAACAAAATTCAAAGCCAATACCTGCCATATTCGTGAAAGCCCGTGCTCCAATTTCTTTTTTACATAGTTGCGGTCAAAACTGTTCTCTTCCGTTCCAATCACATTGTTGCCATCTGAAACTTCAGGTTAAAGGCATTGTAAATATTTCCAAAAGCTTTGAAAGTTGTCCTACACAGAATCACATTTCCTTAGGTATTGCCATATTATTGATTATGCAAACTCCAGAAGAGCTACTTTGTTGTAAACTTTTGAATGGAAATGAATAATGCACATATAAGCATATAAGCATAATATGCAAATGCAGACCAGCAGAGTTTCATCACCTGCACACCAAATACCTGGTCCCAGTAGTGTTCCTTAGGTAGTAGTGTACTGCGAGGATCACAGTGAGAGCTAATCCTGACTGACCCTTGCAGTTCTTCATTCCTAGGCTTCACAGCTTTTGCCAGAAAAACTCCTGGCTTAGTTTCACCTTCCTTAGAGAAAAGAGCAATTTTTCATGTCTTATTTTGTTGCCTACTGAAGAAGGGTCCAGAAACATAAACAACATACATCTGTCTTCTATTTGTCAGCATCAAGAAATTTTTATCAACAAAGTGCTCTTTCCTTGTCTTGCCTTGCCCTGAATCCAGACCTTGCAGTCTATATGAATATCATGTAAATACTGTGAGCACCTTACTAAAGAGGCCAGTAAGGAATGGGACACTGGATACAAAATTTTTATCAACCTTTTCAGATGTGTGAAGAACAGACCCTGCAGCAGTGTCTGGACTACCATATATTTAAGAGAACAAAAGAAAAACCATTCACTAACAGGAATTGTTATGACTTGTATCAGACACTGACATTTCAGTTAAACCAAAATAACAACAAAGCATAGTAGTCTGACCATGTTTTGATTGTATCTTCTTCAGATCATCCAGTGCTCACTGTCAAGTGAGCAGAGTTTCCTTCTGTAACAATCACCAATTATAAATAGCAGTACCTCATTCTCCCAGTCCTACGCCAGACGCTTTGTAAGTGAAAGAGTGTCATACACATTGATGTCCTCATCAACCATCTGGTTTCTGATTTGAACCTTTCCAGAGTATGTTTCTCAGAAAAAGAATTATTGCCTATTATAACAATGTTTATAGAAGCTTAACAAGAACAACAAAAACATGATATCTTCTAAATATGTACCTCCATTTAAATTCAAAAAACAGATGTGAGGAATATGAACACTGAGAAGGATGCTGGCCTTGCTTGATTTCCTTCAGATGGAGCCATAAGATGTGGCTGGACATATTATTAAATTATTAACTTTATCAAACACTGAGAAAGCTTTATCACTAAGGTGGGGATTACAGTAGAGAACATACAAACACTACCCAGAACAACCGGCAAGCCAGTTGAGTTAAAATGTCTCCCCACAAGGCTGGAATTCAAGAACACAGAACCGGCATAATAACCAGCCAGAATGTAAAAGTTCCAGTACTATGAATTAAATAACTTCTCATCAAAATTAAAAACACAATAAAATACAGTCTGGATTTTGGGTTTACATTAGGGATAATCATTTTTCAAGGCTGGAAATTGTGTTCAATTTTCTCCTGTGTTAAGAAATTGAGACTGCTTTTGCAGATTAACTGAGAATTTACCCTAATAACTCAAAATGAGATGATAAAAGGGTGCTTTATGTGCAAAAAAGACCTATAAACATCATTCCATACTATATCTACTGTTGCAAGGCATGCAAAAAAATTTGCTTATGAAAGAAAAATCATAAAACAAATATTACCCACTGCCTACATAAATCATAATTTAGTAACTGTACCTAAATATGCTCATCTTCTGAAAGTAATAATTCTGACAAACGCATTTTCCTGATCTTCCATGGAAGATTAAATGAAACATAAATAGAAAGAATCTAAGAATCTAATTTCTATAAACAGAAAACCTCTAAGTGGATTTATGGAAACAAAACCAGCAATCTTAGCCACAGCACACTCTGTGTTTCTGCAACCTCCTCTCTTTTAAACTTCTGCAGACTGAAGCCAATGCTAAACAAGTCAATGTCTTTGACCTGTTCTCTAGATTAAGACCAGAGTCCCTGTACTCACAAACTGCCATTCATGAAGGAATGGTTGGACAGACACTATGATAGATGTTACTGTTCACTAAAAAATCAATGGAATATTCTCTCTCTGTCTCCCAGTCTCCCAACGGTCCTGGTTTATGGCCAGTCATACTAAGAAGTCTTGTTTCCAGTCTTTTAATGAACTGCATGGCAGCTAATTTCACACATGCAAACACGTTAATTTAGGATAACTTCCTTGAAAATCAAGCACTGCATAAGTTTACACATTTTGCATTGAGGAGTTTGGAACAGGTAGAGAACACATAAATATTCGTAACTCCACATAAAAATAAAGATCAAAACCACCCAGGAGTTATTATTCTAGATGCTTGATTTAAATACAGTAATTCTTCAGGTTTTTCAGTATTTCTCAAAATTTAAAAAGGCAGCTTTCAGTCATAACAAAAGGGTTTTGTTTAATCCTTGCATGGCAGAGGAACGCAAAAAAAAAGGACTCAAGCAAATCTCTGTCTTCTAGCTTCACTCACTGAATACTAAGCAGGTCTTGCACAGAATTTACACAGTACTATAAAGGAAACATTTTGAAATTGAATTTACATCCTACATAATTTTCTTCTCACTTTTCTTTGAATCTTTTACAGATTCTAGAGCTGTTATCAACTTTTACCCTTAGGATTACACTTGTGAAATCAGGAGTGATCAATTTACCACTCTCTTTCAGGTTTTCTGTTAAATCATTGTCTCATGAATACATGTAAATTACATCAACATCATAGTAAATTTCATGGTATGTGAAAATCCAGCTGAACCAAGCAGGTCCTCACACAAACCAGCATGACTTCAACGTTCACTTTGCTGTGAGCAGGGAGGACAAAAATTATCAGCATAAGTCCCTTCAAAACTCATTTTCTGTTTGATTCTTTACTAAAAAACGTAACGATGCTCTAACCACAACAAACAGTGTAATGGAAAATTTTCCAGTAAGTAGTTTATTTTGAGGGATGAAATCCCTTATTACAGCAATTTGCCGTTTACTGTACAAACAACAAAATCTTTCTTCACACAGCGCATCACAAAAGCAAATATTTCAACTCTGAATTTTACATCTGATACAGCTATAAAAACTTTCATCTCAAGCAATGGCTTCAACTCAAAAAACAGCTCCAGCAATCCAAAATATTTTTTTTTAGTAAAAAATATTTTTTAATTATCTTTTTTCTAAGATTCCACACAATAGGGGAAGGACATTTCCCCTAAGCACTCTTTTAAATAAAATCACTTATATCTGCAATACTGGCACATACTCATTAAAAAATTAACCTTATACTGAAGAGTAAAAAAATCCAGTGAGTGCTTTAATCCTTAATGCACATTATCAGCAAAAATGCTGAAGGCGCTGAGTCAAGACCACAAAGATACCAACACATAAAGTTATTTCCAAATATTAGAAGTTTTGTTTCCAGAAGTTTCTTACCAGAAGACACAACTGTTGCCTCATCTTGGTCATGGTTCTCATGCCACTGCATGGTTCGGTAGTAACTGAGCATGACTTCCCAGAGGGCTTTGCAGAGATCAGCAAGGCATGGAATGTAGCTGTCTGATGTAATATGCTATAGAACAACAAAATAGCATTGTGAAACTTCAAAATTGTGTTCATTTTTTGCTGCAGAAACACAAACCTTAAACTCTCCAAATTCATACAGCTGAGCTGAGATACATCAGTTTCATTTTCAAATGTATTTTAAGAAATGACAGATTCCTGATTTTGGTCAACTAATCAAATGCTGTCCAATAGTACAAAGTGATTTTGTTAGCATATTTTCTTTTTAATTTTCTCAATTGGCCTGTATATTAATTACCTCTTTCATTTATTTTATTGTGACATAGATACAGAAGTAAGGCCATCTCACTATCAGAGGGATGTAGCCAGCTCATCCTGTGTGTCAGCTCAATGACAGACTTTTGTACTTCAGTGCTACAGAGAAGCCTTCCTGGCAAATACCCCATTGAATGATCTTTAAAGAAGTAGTTTAAAAACAAACAAACTTGCTAATTCAGCAATTTCTCTACTAACTTATCAGGAAATGTTACTCTTACTGTATTTCAGGGCTTTTAGTATCTAAAATCTATAGTTTGCTTGAGCAAATCTCTATACTTGAAGACATACTGACTTTTGGGTGGACAGGAAAAAAGGCTTACCTACTAAATATCAAGATAATTCAACTTAAACTAAGGAAACAACTGAATTTCTTTGAGATTATACTAAAATAAAGAAAATCAAAACTTGAGACTGAAGCAGCCAAGCTTTGCCCTGCTCCAGCAATACTCTGAGAAAATACATAAAAGTATAGCATACTGCTAGGAAACACCTAACAATGAAACAGTGACTATGAGTGCACAGGCACTAACTTTCATAAAGGCTTAAGAATTTCTGAAAATATTATTCTTTTTTAAAAGATCACATTATTATAATATCCAGTATCTAACTTCCAAAAAGATGCAAACAAAACAAAGAAAAACGCCATTAGTCCCCCACTACCCATACAGAGTGGAAATGAGATGAGCTCATTTTGACAGATTTTTAGAAACACACAGCAGAATATCTGCCTCAAAAGGAATACTTCAATTTTATATTACTTCCCTTGCTTAATTAGAGTAAGCACTCCACAACCAACACTGAACAGCATGGTTTGTAAAAGACCAAAATTGCCCATCTGTAGCCTGTCCCTGCATAGCTAATGGTTACCAAGATAGTCATGAAAAATAAAAAAAGTGAATTTCAATGCAATTACAGCAACGTTTATAGTACAATATAGTCCCAAAATCTGAGTAGCTTCCTTTATACAGAATGTCAGCTATTGCAGGGTCACATTAACTTAAGCATCATTTCATTAAGACTCTAAATAAGTAAAAACCAATAGAAATAACGATGTAATAATTTTGTAACCATGCAGTTAAAGCCACCCTCTTTCTGTGTATTACAAAATTTGGTATTTCCAAGTACCTGAAAGATCCCTCCACATGCTCAAGTACAAGGATAAACAGCAACACACAATCTGTACTTTAGATCTGGTCAGAAGTAGCTCAGTAGTAGTTTGTAAGTGTAAATAAATGGGCTTAGTATCATCAGTATTAGCAAGGAATGAGAAAAAAAAAAACTTGGAAGTAAAGTTCATTGGAAACAAAGAAACAAAAATAAAAACACACTCTGAAGGCTTATAGCAGAAAGATGAAAGGACTGCAGTCTGGAGAACAAAAATCAGGGTTTGCTGGCTTTCTGCAGCTAGAACTCATCTCAGTGAAGTGGAAATACCAGCTATCCAGAAACCTACTCATTATGTTCATGAACAGTTAAGTCAATTATTCCCAATAAATTTATTTTGCTTATCACACTTGTATTTATATGAAGGCTCTTAGATTATGTAAGCTTTTTAAGTCAAAGAGGCACCTCTTATAAATGAAATGGTTTACAATGCAGATGTGTTGCTTACTAGTGGCAGCTACATGAGCCCAGGAGATAACAAGTGAAAGAACAGAAAATGGATCAGAGTATGAACTTTAATGTCCTTATGACTGAATTTTAATTTAATAAATTGCAACTGATAGGGTGGGTCCTTAACCTGATGAAGTATGATGAGGGCTTAGTCTGTGACTGAAACAAACACCCTAAACAATATTCAGGATAGAAACATAATTTCAATTTGTAATTCAATGTTAGAACCACCTAAAATATCTCACATTCTACTTCCCCATCACTGAAGTTTTAGAAAATTTCACAGGGTCTAACAGTAAAATCGCAAGTGAAAAAAATTGAAAGAGTGAACTAAAAATGCTACTCAAACTACAGTAATTCATTCTAACAACATTACAAAATATACAAGAAACTGCACTTAAAACTTGCAGTAGAGGAAAATACATACATATTCCCAGCCCTATCTGCCTATCATCAGGCTTTCGCATCTCAATATTATAGCTGTCCTTTACCATGGTATCAAAAGTGCAAAATTAAAGTTGAGAATGAAAAGTGAATGATACAAATTCAGGAATAATGGGAAGACTCCAATTAAATTAGAATCTTTATAAGAATTCTTACCAAAATGCAGTATCAGAGAAATTGTGAACACTACCTAAATGCACTGGAATAAAGTTCAAAGATAGTAGTTATGCCAATAACTAGTACATCATACTGAAGAAACACACATTTTGAAATGTTGGTCTTTGTTTGTTAGGTGAAGTGCACAACAACTCCAAGGAGCTAAGATGTAGTGTAATCAAAATCAACATTAAGTTATGAGTAACAAATATCTCAAATGGTCTCAAGTTGTATTAAGGGAAGTGTTAAGAAACTAGAGTAGCTATAGGGTTAACAACTGAGTCCCTACTGACAAAAGGTACACCAACAACAGTGAAAAGATTCAGATTAAAAACCATATATATATGCAGAATTACATACTGTACAGAGGTCTTTGTACTGTAACTTCTGAAACTTGGTGTCTGTGTTTCCTGCACACAGCTCCACATATCCAAGGACCACTTGAAACACGGTGTTGTGAATGGCTTGGGTGAAGTGCATATGTAACTGGTCCATTGCTGTCTGAAAGAAATGGAGTAACATAAAACCAAATAGCAAAATTCAGTTTATCATATGCCATCATCTTTTAGCCATCATTTTTTAACATATGTCTTTTTCAGTACTGAACACTTGTAAGCAAACCCTCCAATCTCTGTCTCAAAAATACCTAACACAGATCTTGGCAACATTACAATACGGTCACATAAAAGAGTTCAGGTATTGCAAGTAAAATCCGTTTTCTCTGCCATCTTCCCTTTGTAATTTACTTTTTTTTGTACACTGTCACTAATAAATATTAATATAATAAAGCTAATTATAGAATGTACTCATTTATTTACCCTCCCAATCATTGATAATGTGTCAAAAAGAAATTGAGATTCATGGTCTTCCTCCCAGAGGAAACACTGTCAACTAACTCAAAAATATTTCCTTTGTAATCATTAAAATTAAAAGCTCAATTACAAAGTTTTCATCCACTTGCCAGAGTGAAGAACTAAAAGTACAGTTAAGCATTACAGAAAGGCATGCACATCATATAAATACATTTCCTGTAAAACTCCTCCCTTTGGTGGAAAAAAAAGACATTTGTTTAAGAAAAAGACTCTACCTTTTCCAAGAAAAAGTAACGTGTACTAAGGACCAATGACTATGTAATATATTAGTTTTGCCATAATCATGTCTGAGTTTCAGGTCAGAATGTTTCCGAAGTGTCCCTGTTGTTAATAAATTCTATGTAACATTATTCCATTTCAGAAACTGAATTTTCTCACTGTTTTCACATAGATGTAATCAGTAGATTTGAAAGTGCTCCGTTTCACTACTTCCTATTTGACATTTTTAGCTACTGACAAGAGCTGAGAACTCAATCACTCCATAAGAAATGAAGAAGCAATTCTGCTTAAATCCTGTTGAAAACAGCCCAGCTTCTATAGCTAGTCCTAACTTGAATAAGCCAAAGAAAACAGAATGACAAATGGAATAATGAAAAGTACTGAAGATACTGAAGGTTCTTGACATTTTGTTTACTGAGAAGAGGTCAACATGGGAGAGACTTGAATAACAATGCAACTAAATTATTTTCAGGACAAGTTCAAAATACAAACTTTACTAGTAATAAAAAGAAAGTCAAAACCAAGTCACTCTATAATGGAACAATGCAAGCAAAACCATACAGTAACAAGTAACACTTTCATTTTGTCAGAAACTTCATTCCTCTCCAACAAATATGTCATGCGTTTGACATGCAGTGAATGCATTGTATCTATTTTTGTTAAGTAAATAAGAAATTTAATTCAGTGCACTAAAAAAAGAAAAAGTCTAATTAATCTTCTCCCCTGATTTTAAGTTGCAGTCCTTAGGTATTCCAATAGTTCTGCACATTAACAAAGTATAGGAAGATAAATCCATTTATATCCTGTTGCAGAGCTACACTGTTATTACAGTCAAACCAGGAAAAAAAAAGAGCCCAACTTTGCTAGAAAGGTTCTAATTAAAAAGAAGCAAAACAAACAAACAAAAATTTAAACCCAAGAAAGGCAATCTTATATCAGATATGCTCCTGAAATCTGAAAAGAGCATTAAAAAAGCCAAGCATAATAAAAAGTAATTGGGGCTCTTGTCCTGTCTTCATCAGGGGAAGGTGCTTTGACTTGATCTTTAGCAACTAAAGCTTTCTGGGGTAATCTCTTCCCTAAGTAAATCAATCCCTGTTACACTGGCACCACCACATTCAGCCTGTATTAGGAGCATTAATCACTGACAAAACATGCCTTGAAGACTTTCATGTCTCTTTATTCCCATTACTTCACAGGACTTTGGTATTAGCTCCCACACTTCACACCTTCTGAAAGAAACTGGTTACTTGCCTTCTCAGAGAAACAAACCAATATGAAGCCTAAGGCAGTGCACCAAACAGAAGAGAACTCCATCCTATGGGAGAACTTAGGTCTACTCTTACATACAGAGAAAATGCTCTAGGCACACACAGAGGTAACTTTCCAGACATGTCCACAGAGAGTGTTTGACATGCCATGGGATGTATTTTACTGCAAAAATCTATCTCCTCACATGTTCCATTCCCATCATGTTAACAGTACAATATAAAGTGGAAATACTCAAGGCAGAGGCTGTGTACAACCCAGAAAAACAGACCTAGGTATAAAAAATAGCATTCACATGACCAAATAGAACGAATAGTGCAAACACAAGTATAAACAGAGCTGAAATATGCAACTGTGTACAGTTATAACCTGTCCAAAAAAACTGTATGTTGCAGTAACACACAGCTTATCTTTAGCAAGAACTGTTAAATTACATAAGCATTATAAAAACCTTTGTATACATATATTTGGCAAGATCCATCAGCATTAGTGTGCTGGTTTTGAGTGGCAGAGTAAATTTTCTTTACAGTAGCTGGTATGGGGCATGGGGCTGTGTTTTTGATTTGTGCTGGAAACAGTGTTGATAATTCAGGGATATTTTAGCCCTTCCTGAGCAGAGCTTACACAGGGTCAAGGCCTTTTGTGCTTCCCACCCCAACCCTCCAGCGTGGGCTGGGTGTGCACAAGGATTTGGGAGGAGACACAGCTGACCCCAACTGACCAAAGGGATAATCCATAACATGTGGTGTCATGCTTAGCAATAAAAGCTGGGGCAAGAAGACAGAACAGGGAGATGTTTGGAGTTATGAAGTTTGTCTTCACATGCCACTGTTACACATGATGGGGTCCTGCTGTCCTGGGGATAACTGAACACCTGCCTGCCCTCTGACTTTGCCACTGCACCAAGGATGAGGAAGCGAGCAGCTGTGTGGGACTTAGCTGCCACCTTGGATTAAACCACAACAATTAGAAAAATAAATTTCCATCACAGTACTCAAAACTTCATGCTGTGACATGACTATTCTTTGTGATTTCCTCAGAAGATAAGTACTAACCTGTGTCTTTCCAAGCAGCCTGTAAGCCTGCTGAACCTTTGTATAATGATTGATATCAAAATTCTTGCATATTTTGGAAAGTGCTACGTCCAATTGTTCCTATAAAAATGAAAGCAAAAAATGTGTTAAACACTAAATAAAAACGGGTCAACTAATACATTACTTAAATGGCAAGCATGGAAAATGTTTATTTAAACAGTGTGATAATTATGCTTGTAAAGTAACCAAGACTGTGTGTGACTGAACTGTTCTGACGTGCTTAAGTGTTGTATCTTACAGTGTAAGTACTTCAGTGTCAGCCAAAGAGTTCCACTACTCCCAAGAACAAACAAGAATACTGAAGTCAATTCAAAGTGATGTTTACTTTGTGAAGGCCAGAAACCTCAATACGGAGCACTGGGATTTCTAAGTTGGTCTACTTCCACCCCTAAGAAAAACCCAGATCTGGGAGTTTCAGCTCAATCAATTCAATTATAGACTTCTTAACCCTCTGACAGCATCTCTTAAATGTAATTAACACTATCTGAATTAAAAGTTCATTGGCAAGACAGCCATTTATAGAATACTACATCAGCACAACAATTAGGACCTAAGAGAGTCAAAAAAGAAAGCAGACACACAAATACAGGTTCTGCCTGCAGAGCTGTCTGAGCATACTGAACAGCTCTGCAACAAATGAAGTCCACCTATTATGTAAACTAAGTGAAAAAAAAAACTTCAATAGGGTCAAGTATTTAATGACTAATAAAGCTTTCAAGAATTTGACTATGTAGCTTAATAACAATTCTCATGTAGATGCTGTAATATATTCAGATTCACAACCTAACTCTAGTTTTCAACTAGAGTTGAAATGCAAAAAATAAAAACAGAATGAATCAATAACATATAATAACATACACAGTTAACAAATATTTTCTTTCCTTGCTAGATACTAAAACCATTTCAATTCTTATTATTTCATGATCTTGCAATAGTCTTGCTCTTAAAAATAGAAACCACAGTAGATGGGTGCTTAGTCTGTTATGTACTTTTAAGTAATCTATTGGAAAATTTTCATTAATCACATCATTAGTCACAAAATATTTTTGGTGTTAATCCTTGAGATTTGGTAGGAGTTGTTTGTTATACTTTCATCCCCAAGCCAAATGGTAAAAGGACAAGTAACCTAAAGATTCAGAACTTCTCTAAAACATTAATCACCAATTTGAATTTCAGACATAAAAAAAAATTTCCTTCTCTTGTTTCTTGCAGAACAGCTGTACAAAAAGAAAAACTGAGATATCAAACTGTCTGTGAATAGAGCTCTTAAACAGAGAAAATTAATATTTTCTGTTACATTTTTCAATAGTTCCTACCACTATAGCCATCTTGCATTTTATTTGTAACACATTATAAAAGTAAGATCTATATTAAAACCTAAATTGAAAAAAGGAATGGACTTAAGTATAGGCACTCACCTATTGAAAAGACTCACTATTGAAATTCTAACTAGCAGAATATCATTCTATATTAATTAGACCATGTATTTCTCAGCAATACTCCATGGACCCCAGGATGACTTATGTTTCTTCCTTATGAACAGGCATAACTCCAGTAGAAAATAAAATACTTTCACAGGAAGAAAGTAAAATATTTTTATAAATTCACAAGTAATAAATAAAAATCTTGAACATGATTATTTAGCTAGCTGTGAATTGCTTTCACCAACCAGTATGGCACATTTCATCATATTTTGGTAAGACTAGAATTTGCTCTTAAAAGTGGTTACTGGAAGGAAGTAAAGATGCATGTCTCCTTTTAAACAACATTAGTATTTGCTCACAAGGAAAAAATGAGTGCTCACTCTCATAGGGCCTGTGTTAGAGTGGGAAGAGTCATCCCATCAGCTCTTTTGAACCAGACATGCTCTGAATAAAGCACTATCAGAGAAAGACTAAAGGAACAAAAAAAGCTTTGCATAAAAGCTGAGGTACAAAGACAACTGAAGGAAATTGACAAAGTTTTAATTTTACAGGGAATTAAATAAGAAGGTATGATAAAACGTGCTAGTCTGACTTTACGAAGAGCATGTGACAAGGGGTGTAGACAGCTGCTCAAATAGCTAATTCAGGTTCCTGCTAAACATTACATGTGTATGCAGTACATGCATCACATACACATTATACATACCTACATTGCTAGACTTCTTACAAAAAGCTTATCAAGTTCCAGCTCAAAATTACCTAGTAGTGGAGTCAAAGAATTTCTTTTTTTTTCCACCAGTTTCCAGGAAGACACTTTACATTTTATATTCTGTTGCTTTTGTGATGCTACCTACCAACTTAAACCAACCTTAGTCTCATCCTTCACCGCTACTCAAGTCTTTTTTCCTACAGCTTAGCACTGGTCCTATCCAGCAGTTTCCAGTTTGCTGACCTCTAAAGTTTCCTGTGAAACCGTGATCTCTTGTACAGCTTATCCAAACCTACTGGCTTGCTATTAATTTACTTTTCACAACCCTTTAGAAGTTCAATGCTTGAAATGTTATGTGACTTTTAATTTGACTGCTCTACCACTTACAGTGAGCACAACTAGTGGACTGGGTCATCATATAATAACATATTACAGAGCATTTGGGTTAATTACAGCACTAAAGTCTACATGAACAGCAATGGCTACAGCATCCAAAGAGAGTATTTGAAAGAAGTGTACATATTCTATAATTGCTAACAACATTTTATTAGAAAGCTCTAGTACTTAGAGATTAGATACTAACACATACTTAGAGGTTAAATATTAACATATACTAAACATCAGTATATTAATTCTTACCTCTATTTGTTCCAAGGTGTCTTGCAGTTTTGAATTTAACTCACTATTGATTAAAAAAAAATGTTTAGAATAGACTTACTGATTATATAAACATTTCAGACCATTTCTTATTTCCAAGAACCATGCTACTGAGCCACAACACAGTAATTCATCATAAACCATTAAGCTGCTGTTGCTGTGTCAGACTAACACCATCACATCCCTGCTATGAGGAAAGGCACATTATTCTAGGTTTATAATGCAACAGTGTTAAGAGGGTCTACACAAGACTCCATCCTGCTAGGATTTAACCGAGAATTCAAAGACATTCCCAACCCCCAAGAAACTTGCTTTAAATGTTTTGGTTTGGCACTGTGGTCTACAGCAGAACATACCCAGAAGGGTCAGGGCTGGCAAGTCTTGGCAAACTACAGTAATTTTTATTTGTTGCTCAGGAATTCCTTACAGAAATGCTATAGGAAAAAGAGAATTTAAGCTTTCTTAGAAAAATGTTTAAAGTTGATATAAAAAATTGAGAAAAATAGCTACCATAAGAGAAACTATTTAAGACAAAGAAAGGCACCACTGCACCTTTGCAACAATCAGCTTTAAAAATTTCAGAACAGCAGCAATAAAAAAAAGACAAAAAAAAGACTACTATGGTTTTGTTTGGAAGGGTCAAAGCAAGAAAGAAATAGGCAGGATATTCTCTTCTAGCACAGAAAGCAGTTTTCATTAAATCATCACCGTATCTGATTTTAGACAACTTCCTTCTGTGCTGTGAATCTTCTCCTTAGGGCCCTATATTAATTATCAAAAGACAGATTCTTGCATCTCTGCTTAGCTCTCTACACTTAAAAGATACACCCATCACCCTCCTTTTTTGTTTCCATTACATAAATTGGGTATAATACCCTCCAAAGAAAAGACTAAATAGAAAAAATAGGCATTAAAAAGAACTGCCATTAAACACTAAAAAGAGTAGCCAGTATTTCTTTATTGTTTCTCCACATGCAATGGACCTTCAAACAGAAGGACCTTCACAGTAATCTGATGTTACTACATCTCCTGCTGGAATTTATGAGCATTTCCTGCTATTTCTTTTTTTTTTAAGCAATGGAAACATTAAGTCTAAGTCAGAAACTGCAGCTATTTGGATTAGTTTCAGTTCTGAAAGCAATTTCTTCATGTCGGCAAGAAACTCTGCACTTGCTAATTTCATTGACAAGAATCAGGGTAAGTTATCCTGCAGAAGCCATCTTGCTACAGGCAAATTAATTCCAGAATAAAAACTTCTCATTAAAAACTCAGCTCAGGTATCTCTAGGCAGGAGGTTGTAGCACAGTTATAAATCCCTTTAAGTTGAAACTTTACCTGCCAACATATTACAACAGTTAGAAAACAATTATATAGTCTAAACATTGATTATATGCTGTTATGACTGTGAAGACTGGTTAGTCATGGTAGAGGGAGGAGGGAAACTACAGAGAATACTTATGCTTTTGTAACTGCGTCAATTTTACTTTTCTAAGCTGAAAATTACTTTTCAATTAAACTTTCTTTAGAGAATGAGGATCAATGATCACTGTTTTATACCAGTTACAAATAAAATCATACAGAAGCTGACATGTGTACAGTATCACCCTACCTTATACAACTGTAGTGTTTGAAAGTGCTGGCAGCTTTCTGGCATTCCAAGCACAGCTGAATAGCTCCTGGATAATCCTCTTCCTTAGGATAAGATACAATTGAAAACTCATCTGAATCAACAGTGCAATACCCGTTTTTGCTTGCATGCTTATGTATAAACATTAATAATGAAGTATTTTGCCTCTCCTCTTTGTCTATACAGTAAAGTTAAAGGAAAAGAGTGAGGGTCTACTGCAGCACTTAATGTGCAAGTAGTTTAGAATTATCAACCTCTGAAAACACTAGTATTACATTACCTTATGCAAACAACTTGCTGCATTGTTTCCTTATCCATACATAAAAAATACATCACAAGGTTTTTATTACAGAACAACTAACATCTTCCCAATAATCTATCCATGAACATGGAAAGAGGTTAGTTCAGGCACTGTTCAGGCTGTTCCCATGATTTATAAAACATAAACGGAGACAAGGAAGACACTCCCAACATTACGCACAAATAAACACTACTTAAATTGACACATCCAGTTCATTAGAAATTAACTTAAATACAAATGGCTCACAGAAGGCCTAAGCAAACAACACACTATGGATGCATTGGCCTAATATATAAGAAGAATATCCAATAGGTAGACAGCTCAATCAGGGAGTACTATGAGGATGTCAGGAAAAAACAAAAACATACATACAAAAATGTAAAACCCTACCAGCAAGACAAGGCATTGCCTCGGATATACCTATTATTTTTGTATTCTATTAGACATGAGATGAGAAAGAATCTTGAGAGAAACCCTCTTTAATAGCTAAGAGCTTCTTGTTTTTGTCATTATCACATCTGTTATAATATGTGCTTTAGAGAGCTCAAATGCAAAGCTGTTACTGGAATTTCAGTCATTGATTGAAGAGTAAAAATGTGAGGGTAATTTATATTCAGCTATTATCATAGAGGAGTTTCTGAAATGAAATTGGCTTTAACAGCAATGTTCTAATGCAGATCAAATTTAACTAAAAAACACAAAAAACCCCCAAATACATTATCCATTAGATGAAAACAGAACAGTACACTGCTCTAAAAGGACTGCTGTATTTATAGCTTTTTACATCTCTCTCCACTGGAAATCTGGTACTTGCTCCATTAAGTCTAACAGGGCTCAAATCAGAAAGCCTGCTTGCATAAGATGTGTTACTAATACATTCCAGATGCATCTCAGCCCTGTAAGCTACTGTAGCTTCATTGCAAGTATTTTTTAATTGGGAACCCTTTCAAAATGCTCTTCTGTGAGTGGCTACTAATAGTTTTCATGCATATTCCAACCTACTAACTTCTTGGAGTACAGAAAAAAAATGGGCCAGTAGCTGGCACAACTTATTGGGAGCAGACACCGAGCACAGCTCTGAAACTGCACTCTGCCAAAAACAGCAGTTCCAGCCCTTTGAAATCTCTAACTAATTACGATAATCGGACATTAGGGTCTGTGTGTGAATGTAACACTCACACCTCCTCAGGACAATTGCTGCCAGTAGACAGAGAAGAGTTAATTTCCTGTGTAGCAAAATACAGCACAGAAATGAAAAGCTAATCATTGTACAGGGCTTACTGAGCAGAAAGCATTTATGCCACCTGAAAATGAGTGCAGGTGTGCTTGGTAAAGAGTAAGAAAGTTTGCTGAGACAAAGTGACTTACTCAAGATGGAATTAAATTCACAGAATCTTCAAAGTTAAAACTATTAAGATTCAATTTCCAAATTTAATAACTGGGGGTTGTCATCATGACATTCCATCCAGTATTAGCTGTAAATATCTGGCAAACCTGTAAGTGGAAACTGTTACACTACATGTACTATAGCTGTCAGTAAAATCCTGAGGCTTTCTTTCACACAATTAATCACCTTAAGACAAGATCTTATTTTGCTCTGTGCAGTATCTACTGCATTTTTAGACAGTACACATAACAGCATCAGAATTTTCAATGACATGGCCTGCATGCTGCAATGTTTTCTACAATTGAATTAAAAAGCCAAGCCAATGAATAAGGACAGAAGGCTACTACATTTAAAAATAAAACACCAAGCAGGGAGTCCATCTATAAATTTATATAGTAATATATCAATAGAAATTCTTTATCCAGACCCAGCATATCAACAATCAGCTAAATCTCTTTTTTTTTTTCTTTTTTTTTTTCCCCAAATATTACGCTAAAGAAAAGAGGTGTAAGTTAAGAGCAGGGATAAGCGAAGACCCCACAACATTTTTACTGAACTAACTCAAGCTTCAGTGCCCAGATCTAAAGGCAGGAATGAGATTT
This sequence comes from Acrocephalus scirpaceus scirpaceus, assembly GCA_910950805.1. Classification (NCBI taxonomy): domain Eukaryota; kingdom Metazoa; phylum Chordata; class Aves; order Passeriformes; family Sylviidae; genus Acrocephalus; species Acrocephalus scirpaceus. The sequence goes on from OU383773.1 coordinate 129,845,971, forward strand.
TGATAGAAAATACTCTCCCCCAGCAGAGGGGCTATCTGATTTGATACAAAGTTTTTCTCAATTTAACAGAAGAATAAAAAATATAATTTCATCCTATGCACACCCTGTTTGCAAGAGGAAAGGAAGGAACAAAATTAAAGATGACTGGCAAATGTAGACTTAGAATAGCTTCAAATTATACCAGTCTGGTAGGGACTTACCTCCAACATCTCACTCAAACGCACATCTGTTCTTTGCTAAAAAAAAAAACAACAAAAAGAAGCCAAAAAAAATCCAGTCATTAGTACGCAGAAATGAAGAAAAATATTTGTCACTGAAAAAAAACAACTGTACTTACCAGTGTTTTTATTGTTCTCAGAGACTTTAGCAGTCCAATAAGCAACTGTCGTTTCCTCTGATTTGCAAGGAGCCCCAAACTAGTTTGTGTGAAGCCTTCCTTTGCTATATTCAGGTGTCTGCAAAGCAAAGATTGTTAATCTTCAACAATTCATAAAATAAAACTTACTTCTAATCAATTCTAGCAAGTCCAACAAAATACATGGTAAAAAATAAGATTGTCAGCATTGTTAGGGAAACTCAGAAATTGTACAAACAGACTGCTAAGAAGGTACATTCTCCCTTCTGCACTTGTCTGTGGATCAGTGGTATATCTCCAAAGCTTTCTGTTTCAAAGAGAACTCCCAATTTTAAAAATGACAGCTGCAAGAGTTTGGAACTGTTTCAGTATCTCTAACTACTATTGCTAATAGCATTCAGCACATAAACAGGAAACATCATCAGCAAGCAAACTTCCAGGGTTTACAGATTTCCTGTTAAATACTTCCCCTCTTTCAATCTCTGCAGCTCCTTAAGCAAGATACCTTCTTCCATTTGTGCAAATAACTGCTGCTAACTGAAGGCCAGTCTGCAATGACGTAACACGTTCAAGTTCCTACAGAGAGACAACAGGTTAAACAAATATACAAGTTAAACAAACATACAAGTCACACCCCAGTGAAATCTACTGATTAGTAGATTTCTCTTGAGATGTTAAAATGACTTTGTAGAGTTACTCTATATATTATTTTTTTCCTCATTTACATATACTAAGAACTGCAATGTAACATTAATATAAACTATATTTTGAAGTACAATTCTCTTTTGAAGATAAGATAGTTGAAATCCATTTTCATTGCAGTGGGACCTTCTACATTTATATATTGCATATTTAGCCTCATAATTTCTATACCATTAATGCATTACAACAGAATGATCAAAGCTTCAGGGATAGAAGCACAGGGCCTAATTTGCATTAATATGCCAGAGAGCAGCAAAATAAAAAAAAAATTATGTTTCACACAGCATTTTCTTGTTTAGAAGCACTTGTGTTCTACCAATTTAATAGATGTCACATCATAATGAATGTTAATTATATCCTGTTGACTTTCAGCTGTAAACTCTTCAGCAGAGGTGACCTGAATTTAGCTTGATTTTGACTTACTGAAGTGCCTAGCATAATCTCAACTCTTTGAAAAAAATAAATGTTTTAATATAACTATTAGGATTTCTTTTGTTGGAACAGCTCTGCAGAAAAGCACATTCTTTCCCCAGGCTACAGAAAAAGAGATTTTATATATTTTTTTTAAATCTATTTTATATTTTAATTCTGCTCATCATTTCAAAACGTATCAAGTACTTTCCATGAGAAGGGAGATTTTCACTTTGAAAACGAATCTAATTCTAATAATAGGACAAGCAAAAATGAATTCAAAGTTCAGGTTTAGATCAGCTCCTGGTCAGTCTCCAAATCACTAAGCTGAATCGTCCACTAAAACCTGCTCCTTTATGTTACTAGTGCTACTTTGTATAAATGACAGCCTAGCTGCTGATATGCAAAATATTTTAAGAAATCAAATTCAAAGATTACTTTCCTCAATACTCACTTCTCTCTAAAAACATACTTTGCAAATACCAGAGCTATTCAAAAGCCATTGTTCCCTTGTTCATGAGGAGACACATACAATAAGGAGCAACTCCACTCCAGTCTTGGCCTCTTGCAAAGACTCTGTAAAATCTTTCCTTTGAACACGACTGGATGGGGAGGAATGGGGAGAGTACAGTCTAATATTCCCAAAGAGGGAGTCTTCTGCCCAGCATTTAGGGCTGAATAAAATTTTTCTCTTCTCAAAAACAGTCTTTCACCCACTGGTTGTTCCTAAAGCATGTCTTTCTTCCAACAAAGAAAACTGTAAATCCCTTACCCTGTGTCTGTGCCATGCCTCTTGTGGCCACAGAAGTGCTTGTTAAACCAGTACTTCATACTAGGCATGGGCTTCAAACCATGATATCTCTAAACTACACTTTGCACAGTGAAAATGCGTCCAGGAGATGTGTTGAATTGCATTGTTGGTTCTTGTAATGATCTGTTACTGTACTTGAACAGTGAACTGGAGCTGCCATTACAAGTTCCCACAGCACGGCAGGAGGTTCATTTCACGAATCAGTGGGAAAGTGAGGCCTAGGACACCCACCAGAAGTTTCCAATAAGTCTACTGACAAGAATAACTCTGTGCAGGCCTGTGCCCACAAGCAGCGTTGAAGGATTATTGACTTCATCAGGCACAAATGCATTTAAGAAAAGTTTTTAAAAGATTTTTACTGGCACTACAGATTTTTAACTGTCCCTTCGGAACATCTGAAAGCACTTCTAGGTATAAAATAGGTGCACCTCATTAAGATGTCTGCAATAAGAACATTAACATTACACAGCAAAATGCAAGAACATTTGCTGCAGTTCCATTATGCAGTGAGAGGCTTTCAAAGTGAAGCTGCTGGATTCAGAAAAAGCAGCACTCACTCAAAACTGTCCATTTCAAACCCACACAACAGTAAAATAATACTTTTTTATACCACACAATTACCCTTTCTCCCCCTTCTACACTATCTTGTGAAGACTCAACAACAGTAGCACTTTCCAGCCTCCTTCTGCAATAACCTCCCACCTCACCCCTTTAACAACTTTACTGTTACAGCCTTTTTCTTCCACCTGCTATTGCAGGAGATGACGCAAGCTTCTTTTATGGTCACTTCTCCCCCTTCCGTTGTTCTTTAAACAGCAGCACTCCTTTCACCAGACAATGATGCCAGAACACAGATGGCAACCTCACTAAGGCTGGATGCACTGGCCATAAGAACAAGTGAACAACAGAGGATGTTGTGTCCTCTGGATAAGAGGAAAATAATTGCAGTTCCATGACATCTACCACAGGTTAATAGCCAGGAAATGATCTTTGTTCTTACACACTCCCTCTAGCTTCTTGCCCAAAGTAAGAATTGCCATAATCACCAGTATAACAATGGTGATATAAGGTGCTGTATCAGAGGACCATTCTCAGACTGACTCAATAATAATCACCATTTTCACTTTGCAGAACTGTTTGAACAGTACTCCTGGCACATGGTGTGACTTTTTGGGACGGTTCTATGCAGGGACGGGAGCTGGATTTGATGATCCTAGTGGGTCCCTTCCAACACAATATATTATGTGACTCTGTGATTCTCAAAACTGCCTGAGATTAGTGGCAGTTAAGTGATCTTAAGACAGATCACTTCAGCTTTCTCTTATGGAATAAGATGTGAAACCACTCCTGTTCCAAGTCCATTACAGGTATTAGCCAAGCCTGTGAATTCATGAATTCTGAATTCTTCAGGAAGCCTTGTAAAATGACCATATGTCAAAACCTTTATAATCTTAAGGACTTTTAACTCAAGATACCATTTGTTTTCACTATAGAGACAGAGCTTTAGCATACAAAAATAGCTGGTTCCAACCAGGCACTAGCACCTCTACTACAAATCACTATAACGACACAACTGCAGCATTATAACAGCACAAAATTGAGCGGTTTATTCTTGAAAAGTAAGTGTTAGTTGTCTTACCTCAACATATGCAGGCTGCTTCTCAAGGATTAAATCTGCAACTTTCTTAGATACCTTAAAAAGAAGAACACTCGATGTGATACATAGCAATCTCAACTCAGTAGGCCATGCCCATATTAAAGTTCTACAAGTTTGAGTCTCTACCATAAAGTTCTGCATTTTTCAAATTTATTAATAAATATTCTACAACAGCATATAAAAAATTGTAAAAATTATTATCAGCTTTCCTTAGAACCAAGGTAAGAGAAATGTTCACAATTCCATCCAGCAATCAGTGGGCATTTTTACACTACTCACTTAACCCTCTGCTTGTTAAGGAACATGCTAGAAAAGCAAATAGAAATAATTTGGGACACCGTAAGTGTTGACATTTTGCTCATGCTATTGCCAGAGTACAAATTTAAGTCAACCGTACAGCATGGTGCACTTGCTTGGGCTTGGGTATTCCATGTTCTCCCAAGTACCTGGTACGTTTTGGACTTGGGCTGAAACCAGTTTTGATAACAGAGATGTTTCAGTTGAGCAGTGCCTGCAGAGAATCAAGGCCTTTTCTACTCCTCAAACCACCTCACCAGCAAGGGGGCTGGGGGTGCACAAACCCCCAGAGCGGACATAGCTGAGACAGCTGATCCTAACTGACCCATGGAATATCCTAAATATGTAGTGACATGATCAGCATATACAGCTGTGGGGAGAAGAAGGAAGGGAAGGATGTTCAGAGTGATGGCATTTGTCTTCACAAATAACTATTACACACAATAGAGCCCTGCTCTCCCGAGAAGGCTGAACAGCTGCCTGCCCACGAAAAGCAGTGAATTGATTCCTTGTTTCGCTTCACTTGCTGTTGCTTTACCTATTTTTTAGCTATTTCTTCTGCGTTATTTACCTTTTCTCAACCCATAAGCTTTTTCACTTTTACTCCTCCCATTCTCTGCCCTACCCCACGGGTAGAGAAGTGAGTGAGAGGCTGCGTGATACATCATTGCCATCTAGAGTTAAACCACAACACCTTTAACAAAAGGACACCTACCTTTGAGACTGATATTGCATTATATTAAAACTATGTCAAAATGAATATGCACTCTCTACACATCACACCCTTTCTTTAGAACACAGAATATGTGTACTTTAAAATTTTCTCCACTGCTCTGAGGATAATTCTAAGTAGAATGCTCCTGAGATCTGCTGTCTGTATTGAATTTAAAAACTGGGCATTGCTACCTTAATCAATCTCTTGTCCACAAACACAGAAACTTAAAAATAAATCCAACAGTAATAGTCCTATAAATGCCAGCTTGAGAATAGTGCATTTAGTTTTGTTTTTTATCAGGGACTAAAAATAGTTAAGAAATGGTTTCAAACATGAAAAAGAAATTATTGGTATTTGTCTATATTCTTTTGGGGGAACAATATTCCCAGAAATGGAAATAAAATAAAACTGGCTATGACAGCCAGCCCAAAATGCACTACTGGCAAAGAGAAACAAAGAGATTTTTGTAAGCTTGACTGCTTAGGCAAACATAGCACAAAGCTGACCTCTTCAATCAGCACTCCTCTAACAAACTTATATTGGCTCCACCAGTTCAATTCCCATCCTCTGGAAGAGCACTTGCACATAAATGGTCTTTGAAGTATTTCAGTGTCATCAGGGGGCAATGTGGACAAGGGGCATATACCCAGCTATGCTTTCCTCCTTCCTAATCAAAAGCAGGCCAGAACCACAAAGCAATTTTACAACTTTTCAGTTGTTCTTAACCTTTTAGTTGTTCCATAACTAATAAAGCTTTCCTCTGCAGGACAGCAAACAAACCATTCCTGAGCAAGTCGGGATCAGGATAGGATATTATCAAGCCAAATGCTACACAAAGCCTATGTGACCCTGGGGCTCATAAGAAATTTTGTTCACTCTGCAATCTATGCACTGTGAAATTTTCACCTTCTTTTTTCAACACATTCTTCATTCTAGTCTTGTACCTGTTAAAAACTTTAGGACATGGATATACCTGCTAGTTATTCAATGCTCTAGTACCAACCAAACAGTTTTCTTCTTCACTGTTAAGCAATGTTCAAGCAGTAAACACGAATAAAAGACACACTTCTTTTCAGTTTTTACACTCTTTTTGTTTTGCAAGTCCTCAGTTCCCCTTGACTAATAACAACCTCAACATTGACAAGCACCTGCCACAAGCACTCTTTTTTCTTCCCCAGAACTTAGTGATACTACTTTCCTTTCTGAGGTTCCAAGCTATTCTCTCAGATATTTTTTCAGGTGCGCAATAACTGAAAGTTATTTCAGATACTTCATTGATTTAACTTCCAGTTACTTCATTGATTTTCAAACTGTCATACCCCTTTTGGCATCTTCCATATAATTGTGCTGTGCTAAGCCTTGGAATCCTGCATTACAACTGCTAGTACTGAATGTGACCGTGGTTATCAGTACCTGCAAACAATGTTTGCTGAAGGGACAAACAATTTCCGCTTTCCTAATCACATCAGTATAAAATATTTCATCTCCTGAAGAAAAAACAATATAGCTAAGGATATTAGACTACTAATTAAAATGAAGTCTAGCAGACATACAACTAAAAAGCCTTTCTAATTCAAATTGTCTGTACCAAGATGATTACAAATTAAACTTGTTATGATACATACATTTTAAAATGTTTGAGCAAGCTGGGGTCCTTCCAGTGGAATGGACAACTAATGAGCAAACTACAGAAAGTAAGTCTATAGTGACCCTGAAAACAACAGGATGACCAAGATCAGCTGTGCAAAAGCAGATAGTAACAATCAGTGAGAAGTGGAAGATCAGAGCTCTAGTACCTATAATTCACACTCATATAAATGTTTTGCATTAGAGAAATTTAGAAGTTGCTATTATCTCCAAACTATTATTGTAAATTCCTCTGCCAGCTGTAGGTACAAACATTGAAGTGAAAAATGCAGTATTTAGTTTTTTTAAAAAGAAGAGGTATTGTGTCATATGTCAACAGGCTTCTTGAATCCTCTATCTAATAATCTAGTCAACATTAAAACATTTTTAGGACTGAACTAACAACATACAATATTCTGCAGTTTTGTCTTCCATGAAAGACACTAATGTCCTTTAGTTCTCTAAATGACCCATCGCAAGATAAATGGATAATAACTGAGACACAAGAAGAAAATGTGCAACCATCTCTCATACTCTACCTGAAAATATGACATAAGGACATGAAATACAGCATATAAGACATTTTAGCACTTTGGCACATGCCCAAGGCTGAAATAATTCCTTCCTATACCAGAAACACATTTTGATGAGATTAAGAAAGAAACAAGCAAGGACCAATCCTGTCTGAGGGGGATGATAAGGGAAGAACTGGGCACATGTTTCTTGTCAAAAGTTTTGGCTTTGAGAATTTTTACCTGTTTGTATTCTAAAAGAAAAACAGGTAAAACATCTGGCCATATTTACTGGAAGCCTTGTGCTCAGTTCTCTCCCCTATTATTCATTAGCTGCATGCACTTTCCAGTTCAAATATTTCAGCAGCAGCCATGCCCTGAAACTACTGCCCCAGCTGCAGCCAGTTCCCACCCTACAAGCAAAAAATGGCCAAGACATTGATATCACATATTAGGATTATTCAGCATATCTCAGTGAAGTTGTCTCAATCTTGAGAGCACTTCCTTGGAACACAAGGTCACCACCAGATGTCCTCTTAAAATTTAACAAACACACCACCACCACCACCCAAACAAACACACAAAAAAATGACTACCTCTCACTCACTTCCAACTTCTTTCCATATAACTGTTGGTGAGAAATATGGAATATTCATTTCCTCAACGTCTCACTAATCTTTCACAAAACTTCATAGGTATATCACGGGGAAAGCAGTCTAAGGCAGAAGGCACTTGCTTTATGTACTGTTATCGATGCAAGATTCTCCTGTACATGTCATTTATTTTAAGACATGAATTAGGATTATTACTTGCAGATACTCTCCAAATGCCAAAGTTAATAGACTTGTTTCCTGCACCATGTTATTCACCTCAAAAGAGTAATGGAACAACAATAATTAATACATTAATAGAAAATTTCAAAGTCTACAACATAACAAGCACCTTTCAAATGCTGCAACTCCGATTTCTCCTCATTCCTCGTAGTTACTGCTCATTACATTTCATTTGGTCTTTTACATAATAACTCTGTATCAGTGTTCACTAAAAACCCTTGTGAACAATTAGCATATTGGCAAATGAAAAGTAAGAGAAAATAGCATCTTCAAGGAGAGAGTTTTTAAAACGTTTTACATCTAACATTGCCAGAAATCCCTCAAAGAGATACTACTCCACTATTCAGCACCGTATTGAACATTACAAGATAAAAAATCAAGAAGTCAAGTTTCTAAAGGAATAGTTAGCACACTTGCTCTTTGTTACAATACTTAACACTAAGACTTACTTCCATGATTTCATATGATTATATAATTTAGTGATGATTTTCCACTACAAAGGCACAAAGCATGACATTAAAAAAAACTTAGTATCTAATGTGTTAAGAAATCAAATCTTTTTTCAGTTACACTTCTTGTTAGACTTCTACACAAGACAACAAATTGTGTAAGGGTACAGAGGAAAAAACTTTACTTACAGCAGCTTGCTGTTGTTTAAGTTTATCTCTGTACTCTTCCAGTTCCTGAAGACTAAGTACTGGAGGAAGCCTCTGCATTTAAACAATAAATTAAAATCAGTGAGAAATTAAAGATTGTTAACTCACACTATGTTTGAGTTAACACATATTAGCTAGGCAATCAGTTTCATTAAAGAAACATTCTTATGGCTTCTGTAATCTAATTTGCAGAATTAATCCATTTTTTCAAATGATGGATACTGAAATTTATTAGTGTTAAGATATACAGCATAGGATCATAACTGCCTCATATAATACCATAATTACCTCAAAGGTACTTTATTTTACATCATATATGTATACACATAACCACCCAATCACAATTATTGTCTCAGTTTGCTAAAAAATACACAAAACATAGAACAGATTTGTTTCTTCAGCTATCTTGACTTTTTCACTATAGTTTAAATTATGAAATGCCTGTTAGCACATTCCACCACATTAAAAGAAGAGACTATATACTGTATATATGCACCAATACTCCATGCTAGAAGCTCCACACAACTGCAAGATAATGTAGGGGAATACAGTTGTTGTATTAATGCAAGATCTAAGAAATAAAAATAGCTCACTGAAACAAGCATACTTTTGGTCTTCATTCTTTGTTACATTACCATTTTTTCTTTTACAATGACAGCTTACCTCTAACTCATACTTCACAATATCAAAGGAGTCATTGGAAAAATAAACTTCTTCAATGCTGTTAATTATTTCCTGTTGTGCCTGAGGATCAGTTGGCTCTTCATGTAGTTCTCTGAGCTCCTCCTGCACAAAACAAAAAAGAATTTCCATAATGTAATAACACATCCTAAAAAAACCAACATTTTAACAAACAAACATCTTTCAAAAGCCACTTCCAACATAAACACAAGAAGCAATGGCAAAATACAGAAAGATCAGTACACTGTGGCTTGTACTTCCTATTAGGGAGAGCAGGACATTTAAAACTTTTCAAAAAACATAGTGTAGACTTCAATGTTGCAGCCCACTTAAACACTTCTTTATCAATACATTTGTGGCACCAAGTGCATGTTGAGTTCAGTTTTTTCCTCCTTAACTTTAGAAATTCTCATAATAAACTAAAAATATACTGGCTGACTATTTGTCCAGAAGGAGAAAAAAATTGCACAAAACAAATAAAATGTGAATTTTTAAAAACAGAAGAAGGAACCCTCTTTGTAAACGACAGGAAGACAATGTCTCTACAAATGCATAACTTTTCAGCTCAGCCCTCACATTCACTGAAACAAAAGCCATGCCATTAAATACCCAATTTCTACAGGTAAAACCAGAACAGATCTGCCTTCTTTGCACAAGATTAACAGCTCTCAGATTTTAGCACAGTGGTCTAAGCAGAGATGTCCTGTCAGCTTTCTGAAAGCTAACATTCCAGAGATACGCATCTCATTTTGCTGTCATGATCTCCTCTGGAAGGTCTCCTCAGCAACCCAGATGCTTCTAGAGTTTGAAGCAAACAAAGGACTCAGCCTGAACCTTCTCTTCCTCTTGCAAGCAATACTGGCCCTCTCCGTGATGTCACTCCCTCAAAAAGAATGAAAAATCCTTTATCAGAGACTCAAAAGAGGGGAGTGTTAGAATATTCTTTCATCAAAAATAAAGATAAAGTTGCTTGATAATGAAAATAAACTCTGGTGAAGCAATCCAGCAGACTGAAGAGGTCGTCCCATAAAGACCTGGAGCCTCCCAGCAGTGCTGAGTTGTTCCAGTGGGGCAAGGTGCTGGTATTTTCATCACAAAGATCTCAAAGGTTTTTTCACCACCTAGTGGTATCTGATTTTAAATAAATGACTGAACAACCACTAATTTGCTTATTTTGCATGTCAGCTGAGGTAAGATCAATGTGTCTGTGTATAGACACAACACACAGCAAGGTCCTGTTTCTCTATGCAGACAGCCAAGGGGTCACAAGTGGGCAGTTTGGAAGAGCATCAGTGAAGCTGCTGCTCCTCTGAAATACCTCCCACAAGGAAAAAAGAGGGGGGAAAAAAGGAAAAGAAGAAAAAGGTGGGACAGTGGGGAAATAAGCAACAACTCTGATACAGAGTAAAACAGGTTTCGTGCATAACTCACTGTCCCGAGCGGCCACAAGGGAGGCTGAAGGGAGGCTGAAGGAAGGCCCCGGGCGCCACTGCGGGCAGTGCTGCAGGCCAGGCCACAGCCAGGAGGCTCCAAGCTGTGATGAGGCAGTGGGGAAAGGGAGAAAAACCACCGAGGAGGCAGCAGGGAACCAGGGAAAGCCCTCAAGCAGCCTCCTTCTCCTGCCCCGAGAGGCCCCAGGTGCCTCAGATTTCCGTCTGAAACCTCTGGTGCAGTCGCTGCCACCAACACAGGTGAGAACAGCAACCCAAGCCCAACCAGAGAAAGGAATTGGACTGCACCAACAGACTGAGAGAAGCAAGGAAATAATATAACTACCTCATTATATATCTGTAATGGTAGCTTTATAATGTACACCCCCACCGTAAATCAGTTTCACATTTTATAGTACATTGTGTTTTAGCTATACGAAACTAAAATTAAAAATTATTCAGACAGGCAACAGGGTCCACTGAACCACTGCAAATAGAATTACAGAATTTATCATCCGATATTTGCCTACAAGTTACTGCATGGCTGTTTCCTAAAAGAAAAAAGGATGAAAAACTAACCAAAGAAGAAATGTTTAGGATCATTTGAAATTCTGGACTACTGATATCTTGTCATGTTGGTGAAAAAATACCTCAATGCCATTGGTCAGTGGTGATTTACATCTGCCAAAGATGCATTAAGAAAGCCATTAGGGACACATATTCTGGATTTGATGTTGGAGTGCCTAGGAAAATTGCTAAGAAACCATTTTATCCTGTCCCAGATCACTCACCTGAGTGTTTCTCGCCAAAATACTACTCAGGAAAATATTTATTAAATGACAAGTTTTTTCTTTACCTTGTTCATTTTTTCTCAAAAAGCAGTCTAGTTAGAACAACTCTCCAGGATAAACTTTAGCTCCCACATAAATTACATTATATGACACCAGATTTTCTGCCATGATAACCTGCAGCTTTCAGCACATCACACTCAGTGTGATGTAACCAACATAGTGAAGGCCAATTTATTCACTCACTACTAAAGGAGGCAACAATCCCTAGCTAAAGTTTATTTGCTGATATTCCATTTTCTTCATCCTTTCAATTAGATACACAAAACCAATTTTACTATCTAGAAATAAACCCATAGTTTCAGGGGTCTTGGCAAAGGGCTGGTTTAACTCTGTGGGCTTGGAACTCACACACTTAGTAGAAGAGAGAAGCGCTACTAAATCCATCAAGGTATTTTTCCACTTCAAAACCTGTCTATCTATTGTCATATAAGTATCTTCCTTAAACAGAAAAAAAAAGTCAGCATTAAAACACATTTAAGATTTTACATTTTATGTTAATTCAGCAATTCCAAGTGCTATTCTGCTAGAAAAACCTGTCCAAAATTGTGACAGCAGGAATCTCATGATAATACCCTTGCAGAGAACTTTGCCATTCCTAAACTGAATCAGTAAGATACATAAGAGGTCAGGAAGAGCAGCATATTGGTAAGGTGGATCCCACAATATTCACTTCAATCCACCTGTCCAGGTTAACACACATGTTCAGCAGTAGAACTCTCCAATCAAAAATGGGCCAACATAGCCTGGTAAGACGCTGTTTCACAGGCTATTCATTTTTTTCAGTTTTATTCAAAAGAGGCTTCACTTCCTAACTAAAACTCATGTCACTTGTGGTGCCAACTGCACTTTTTTTTTTCCTCCCAGTACTTTGGGATCATACTTTCCTGGAAAAACAATTTATCCTGTCAGGTTACCATTAGTGCAACCCTCAGCAGCAGGCCTCTCTCATTATGCCACCTAAATAGATCAGTGAAAGACAGCATCTGGGAAGGAAAAGAGGAGGAAAAAGAAGTCTGACAGCTTTGCATACTCGAACAAGCCATTACTAAACAAAACACAGCACTTGCATCCACACATCTCTCACACCATTTTGTCTTTCTGTTCTATGGAAATAGGAGTTTACAGTCTAGAAGCCTGTGGCAATTCCTTGAAATGTACTTTAGAAGAGTCATCTCACTGTAGACTCATCTGAAATGCAGTTAGGCAAGTTTTAGATGTCTACCCAGCTATTTCCCAGTGCATCACACTCCCACTCTCCTTGTTGTCTGTACCAGTAAAATCACTATTGCTCTGTTGAATGAAGCATTACTGGTAAGGAGTAGAAGCAAACACCACCTGCATTCCAGTCACTGTCACCTGAAAGACTGTAAAGTGAAGACATTGAAAAAAGTTAACTAATACTACTCAGAGAAAAAAAAAAAAAATTAAACAGTTTCTAAGCTAGTCAAAAGTTGAAGTTCAGCAACAGCCTATGCACTTTTGCCCAGAGATTACCAGGGGCCAAGTCTGTGCTATACTCATTTGGACACAGCCTCCCTTTCTGTCATGAGCCAAAAACACACCAATGAATATGCTGCTGGTTAATATCCCTCCATTCTGAACATGGATAACACCTGTGCTAAAAGCTAATCCTAAATACCAGGATGAGGGCCATGCTCAACAGATTCAATCAGCAGGTGTACTGAAAACTGTGAAATAAAAGAAGTGTTAAAGCATTTATATATCTATCTGTATACATACATGCAAACACAATCTTTGAATTTTATCCATGTACAAAAACACATATTTAGAGATTGTATTTGTCTTATAATCACAGAATACACTGAGTTTGAAGGGACCCACAAGGATCATCAAGTCCAACTCCTGCCCCTGCACAGGCCATCCCCAAAAGTCACACCATGTGCCTGAGAGCATTGTCCAAATGCTTCTTGAACTCTGCCAGGCTTGGAGCTGTGATCACATCTCTGGAGAGCTGTTACAGTGCTCAACCACCCTTGGGTGAAGAACCTTTATCTAGTATCTAATCTAATGTATGTATTATAATATACTGTATTATACTATAATAGAACAGTATATATTTCATATCACAATATACATATATATAAATATATATTATATAATGATCTAATATATCTCTATGTATTTCATATAACAATGATGTCTACAACATTATAAAATACAATGTATAACTGTATCTATAAACTTATTTTACTTTTCCTCCCTGCCCCTCCCTCCCCCTTCCCCAGCTAGGGAAGGCAGTACCACAGAGAAGTTTGTGGTATTCCCTCTTTCATAAAAAATCCCCAGAACTTCCTTTTGATCCCTCATTGTTCAATATGTATAGAGAGTACTTATTAAAAAGCTCTCACTCTAACAAAACAAACATTATACTTTGAAAATCACTCTCCTTATGGAGGGAACAATAAAGCTTATCCAAAAAATACATCTTAGCCACACTACTACTTAATGCACTCCTGAGAAGCACTCAGTTACTGCTGGTAAAATAGAAACCCACATTCCTATATCTTTATATAATATATATATATTATATATATATATATATAATATATATATATATATTTCTATATAATCTAAATATTAAAAACCCCTCACTGTTATTTACCATGATAAGCTACGAAGTCAAATAATATTCATATATTGCATATGAGCTGATTATCATCAAATTAAACATAACCTAATTCAAAGTCAACTCACCATCAATCCAACACTCTTGAATTCAAGCATGCAAAATACCTACCTCAGCCTTTTGTGACAGAATCTGCTAAACAAAACTGCTACCAGCTTGGGAATCAACAATAACAGAATGGTTCAAAAAGAATTTGTTTCCCTGGGTAATCAATTTATGCCAATGAAATAAGGTATCTCAGTCAAAATAGATATTATGTCCTTCTACAGACGATTTTCTCTTCTAGATATCATAGAATCATCCAAGAATCATCAGAGAATGATGGAAGGGATCCTGAAATCACCTAGTTCCAGCTCTGCTGTCACGGACACCTTTCCCTAGACCAGGTTGCTTAGAGCTCCATCCAAGCTGGCCTTGAACACTGCCAGGGATAGGGCATCCACCATTTCTCTGGGCAACCTGTTATATCCAGCCTTGCAGTTCAGATTTGGCTTCTCTACAGACTTTATCACAGGCTCAAACTATTATACACTTACTTCCTACTGAGATACTTCCCAGTGTGAGTGAGTTGGCTGCATGAGTCTGTATTAACAACGAGTAAAGCAAGTCTGCTGGTGATCTGCCTTTGTATGATAAAAAAATGGTATTTTTCAGAATAATGGCAGAACTTACTGGAGTACCAGTTAACATGAGTGAATACACTCAGGTACTCACTAAAATGTCCAAATGCCTAACAATTTCATTACCTAAAAATAAAAAATTGAAGAGTACAGTCATCACTTCATCATGCTGGCCAGTCAGCAAATCACCAACTTTCAGATATCAAGACCCAAAAGAATTTTGCTGGTTGTGCCCTCAGGGGATGAAATATCAGCATATTCTTCTTCCTGTCCTCCACATTTCCCATTTGACCTCCAAACTAGTGTGATAGTCACTCATCTCAAAATACTTGGGTTTGTACCTAGGATTGGCCAACCAATGGCTTGTGCTTTTACCAGTAATTCATACTGGCCCTAATTCATGCTGGCCCTGCAGGCTTTCTTTCCATATACTTCTGTATAGCTTTAATGCAGCTTTTGAAGTTTTCAGTAACGTTTGCCCTAAATCAGTCTGGAGATACTAATCTGAATGTGGAAGTGTGACAATGAAAGTGCAGCATCATAACCATTCTGTCATCAAAAGAGCTTGAGGCTTTCATGATTCAAGAGATAAATAAAAACAGTTATTGCTACGCAGTGTAGACTTATCAGACATAAAACATCAAACCATTACAGAATGGAAATCCAGCCAAGGTACCCTACATCTACTTCTATCTAAAGAGCCAACTTGGCAAAAAGACAGTTTGAAACTGGTTGCTCAGGGAGTGGCAGGAATCTGCAATTGTGAAATCTATGCCATGGAGATGTGACAGCTTTTTCAACATTGCTGCAACTGAGTACTTTGGCTCTTTGATATCAATGTTTTGGCCACTGTTTAGCAAAGTATAATGTACCAATTCAGAGACTCTTACTTGATTTTTTAAATATACAGCAATGCTAATTTTCTGATATGCCTCAGCACAAGCAAGCACATATCACACAGTACTTATACAGAGACAAAGATACACAAGGGGTCTTTTGGTTTCATTTTTTAACTATTGTAAAATAGGTCATCTAAATTCAAGTCAGTAATTTAAGTATCTTATTGGTTAAAGGCAAAGACCAAATTCATAGAAAATAATAGACAACCACAGAAGTCTTGTGAATCCTCCCCTCAGATCAATAGGATATAAGGAATAGTCAATTATTGTGACAATTGTTCCCTCACACGCAGATTACTCAGCATGACTTATGACATGAGAGTGAGCTGGCTTCATTTAAATAGTGAGACCCAAAAAAATGCCAAAAAACTATCGCAATGATAGAGATATAACTTTTAAAGTAGACCGTGAAGTTAATTATATATTATATATATCAAAACTATGAAATTACAAAATATACTTACAGCACCAAAGCCATGAAGAAACTATATGTTAAGACTAAAACTATACAGGCCATCCATACAGCATCTACTTTCCAAAAAGGCATTTTTCTTTTTCCTTCTTTTAATTCATGCCAGCAAGAAACCTAAATAATATTAAGATAAGCATCCAGTGACAACTGTAAAGTTTCAAGACAAGAATTTTCATGCCAGTTCATTTGGAGTTGGTGAACTGATTAGTCTCACAGCTCTTAATTCTTTCATTAAAACACTCTATTTTCAGCAAGAAATAAAAGATTTTCAGCAAGAAATAGAATTCTGAAAAAAACAACAACAAACCTAGTGCTAAGGAAAAAGACACACAACTAAGTGTCATTTAACTACTTAATAATATAAAATATATAAAATAAAATTAAAAACTAAAAACAAAGGGAGTGGGAGGGGAGGGATGGCATATCATACCTTAGTAGGAATCCGAAAGCTTTCAATAGGACTGAGGTCATCAACACTCTCCTGAGGATTTCTTAGACCCTTTAAAAGAATTTTAATAATCAGTTAAGTTTGATTCCTTTATGTATCTTACAATCAAGTCTAACCTGATGTTGAATAGTTACCTACAGGTCCCTTAATAAATACTCTGGAATGTAGTTGGAAGGCTAAGACCTCATTCTAGAAACATTTAAGCAAGACCATTGGTGTATAAATTATGCTCCTCAAACATCTAAGCATTTCCAGTTTTATGCTGCCATATGTACCTTTTAAGTACAGTTCACTAGCATTTTCTTTATAAAAGTCATTAACATCCTCCTGTCAATGTCCAGATGTTATCTTAAATTTCAGAACAAGCCCGTGTCCAAAAAAAACATTTTGAACATACTTTGTTCCACTAACTTAATGATTTAATGTAATCAAATAACTGAATTCAAGTTATGTGCCACCTACTCTATAGCAAGATTATTTCTGCATATTTTTCTATTTATCATATTCCACTACTAAGACTGGCTCTCCATATGCGTAACTGAAGAGGTTGCCTAATCCATATTAGCTGCTTTATGTAATTATTACTCCTTAAACCATGTACAGCCACATAAATAGCATGTATGTTTGTTGAATATCAAACATATACAAAATTTTCATAGGAAGGTTTGGGTTAGAAGGAATCTAAAGATCCTGTAGTTCCAAGCCTTGCCATGGGCAGGTACACCTTCCACGATCAGGTTGCTCCAACCTGAGGCATCCAACCTGGCCTTAAACACTTCCAGGGATGGGGCATCCACAACTTCTCCTCACAACATGAAACAGCATCTCACCACTTCATGCAGCATTACCACAGAACAGGCTGCTTAGCATATTTTCTGCCAGCTTCCTAGGCAGAAATGAATCTACACATTCAAGTTTCACGTATGGTTCTGAGTCCAGCTTCCCTTGAGACTTCAGGGTGTTGCTGTCATAAGTTCAGTCAGACTTCCTTCCTGCTCTTGTGATCGATGTTAACAGTATTTCTTCCAAGCCCCTTTCTGACCCTGGGTACATATATTTCTAAAATCACCTATGCAAGTACTATGTTAGTTTATGGTGAGAAAGTTTCTATTTATTCTTTGCAACTGACGAAGTGTTGTACATCACTTCAAGGTAACTACTACATTTTACAACTGTTTCATCTTCCCAAGATGCAAAACCTCTCCATTTTGGTTTTTATTCTCAGATTTTGTTGCAAATCATTTCAACTTCCTCTGCAGTTGCCATCATCAAAGCTGACTCACCTCTACGCACCAGAAATTCAATGTAAGAAACAAGCAAAGCAACTGCTGCAGTTTCTCATACTTCACACAAAATCTTTCCCAAGTCCTCTCAAAAACATGCACTTCTAGTGACTTATCTCCAGAAGAAATAAAAGCTTTCACTTATCAAATGGTAAACGGAACCTAATCCTTCCGAATGACTGAAAATTGCCTAAATTGTATCACTTGCAGAAAACATCACCTCCACACTGGGCAGGCTTCCCAGCACTCCTCCTAGTCAAGCTGAAAATGAATCCTGTACCCCTCTACTGAAGCAGAACAGAATATTATTTTGGCAATTCCACTTTCACACAAGTGTTCATTTTTAAGCCCTGCCTCCTGCATAAGGATTACAACTCTGAGGCCATAGTTTTAGGGAAAAAAAAAAGTTTCTGACTTTCCCATTATTTTCTACAGCTATCTAGAATATCTGATGTAGGTGACACAAGTGATTTTTTTAAGTTCTCCAGTTAGACACAGATAAACAGGATTCTTTTCAGAGGTGTCTTATGTATGTGAGTAACTGAAATGTTCTGCTGATATACTTCCTTAAAAGGACTCCAACCTTAGAAATATTAGTCCAAACGTAGGCTTAGATCTACATAATCCTGGAGACAAGTGGCACACAGCAGTGAGCTGACAGACACACACCGAGTGCTCTGGCACACATTGGCGATGTGCCCACCCAAATATGTCCCTGCCACCACCTCAACTCCCTTTGGACCAAAAGCATTTGCTGCCAGACAAAGTCACGTTACAGAACCACAGCCCAGCGCTCAAAATTTTATGTCAAAAAAGCAAACTGACACAGGCCTGCCCTGTCATCTTCAACAACGATTTCTCTGTTGTGACACCAGCTACGCCTTGGCACCTGCGCACGCTTCCATTTCTCGGTGTAAAGAGAAAAACAAGGTGGATGCGTGTGCAGCAAGGGCTCACACGCCCCAAGCCTCTCCTCTCTGGGCAGGGAACAGGGCGATACCCGCGCCCCGGCGGCGCTCCGGGGTGCCCGGGCACGGCGGCCCCGAGGAGAGCCCGGGGCGGCCGCAGCGGTACCCTGCCGCCCCCCAAGCAGAGCCGCTCACCTGGCGGGTCATCAGCGACTTGATCTTCTGCATGATGGCCCCGCCGCCGCCCCGACTGCGCTCAGCGACCGCGCAAGGCGCCGGGGCACGGCGGAGCCATGTTGGGCGCCACCTGACCGCGCCCGCCCGCGGCTCGCTGGGAGCGGTAGTTCCGCGCCGCCCGGCCCGACTACAAGTCCCGGCAGCACGGCCGGCGGGGCGGGCTGCGTGGTTGCCCCGGCAGGGCTGGCCGGGTGCGGTGTCTGAGTACTGGGATTTGCCTACTAGATGTGGAAGCGGACAGCTCAGAAGACAAAAGGAGGCTCTGTTTATGCAGGCAAGCGAGAGCGTACACGCAGACGAGGAGAATTTCCCGGTTGCCTCGGGTTCTTTCGGGCGGTACGCACAGAGCACACCTGGCCTGTTCACGGGGGATGGATGTAGTTTTGCGTCGCCAAAACAGGCTTGTGTCACTCTGTTTAGTGACACACACGCACACAACCAAAATAACACACAGACCAAAACCCACCAGATAGCTTTTTAGATCTACTTAATACCAGCACAAGTAAAGAAATCATTTATCCTACAGTCTTTGCTTAAGTGGAGACAGCATTCGACGGTGAGACTACCGGCACATCCACTGTGGCATGGTTGTACCTTTAGAAAAAGGGGTTTTTTCCTTCTCGAGTGCACGGAGGTCAGCTCCGGTGTTTCCCGATCCTGTTGATGATACCGAGCGCCCCAGCTGCTGGTGTGTTGTTGCAGGGTAGGGCAGGCAGGAGCAGGTGTCTTTGGAACGACACACTGACCAGGGGAGGGTCAGGGCCGATGGCCCCTCCCTGCTGTCTTTAGCAGGAGCTCATTACTTCTGGCTACCATTGGGAATATCGTGTAATTTTGTGGAAAAACTCTAACAAGTTTAGCACATAATAAAGTTACTTCTCACCAATAAAATAACTAAAATTTGCAGAATGTTGGTGCTGCAAATAGCGTTTCTTTAAATAGTTGCTTCTTTTCAAAAGAAAGGAGATTTGATTTGTATTGATTTGTATTCCTTCTAAATGCTGTTTAACAACTCGCGCCATCTACAATTCTACAGAAAACTAAATCCATTTTTCACTTGCACGACATTTGTGAGAGTTCTTGTAAAAACTTGCAATATACTAATGACACAAGAATATATTCAAATGCTGGAAATGACAGGACACAATTGAAAAACATAACTGTGCTAATCTATTCCTTTTTTATTATTGTTTTCTTTGCCTATATGGGGCATTAAAGTGCCAACACAGGTTTTATTCCAATACTAAAGATCTCATCATTTCAGTTAGAACCTGCAACCAATATTTTATTACATGGTAAAATCAAGTAGATAATCATTTCTAACCTAGCTTTTATGAAAGGCTGCAATTTGATATATCAAGCCTACAGTTAGGTGGATTAAACGGTTTATAAACAACAACATTCAGGTGGGCAGGACAATGCAGCCAGAAAGCTTTTGGGAATACATGAAATACCCTCTTCATCTCCTGACATATGTCAGGTGGTGATATTATTTCTGGTGGGACCACTGTACTTCTGCTTTATTAACCTGGATTAAGCATTATGTTTCTTATATTGGACCTGGAAGTATCTAGATGTTTTCACCTCTTCTTAACTAAGGTAAAAATTGAGTGTTCAGCCCTTCTGATGGGAGCTTAGCACCTTGCTGAACCCCTGCTCCTAGCACACAATAAGGAGGAGGCAATTCCTTCCTACCAGTTGCTCCTGCACAAAGCAGGATACAGTCTAGCCTAATGTTTGTTAATCAATAATAGGCTGCCTAAGTGCTGTTTAGTGAAAAATACTGTGTGGTTTTGTATGGCTAAACCATCTCTGTCACTGCTAATATTTGCTGTTGCAAACTGTTACTGCACAGCTCTGGGAGGGTTTGTCCAGTTTGCTGCTGATTTGTATGGTGACTGACAGCTTTGGACAAAATCCAAGCCCTACATTAATATTAATTTAAACTGATGTAAGTTAATGGAGAAGAAACAATAATCAGCAGTTAACAACTGTAGTAAGCTGTCCACTTTAGCCATGGGATTTTCATTTCAAAGATGTCTCAGAGGCACTTGACATTGCATGTTGTTTAGAGAAAGGGAGTTCATTCTTTGCTGAGTTATACTTACGTTAAGGAAAAAAAATACAGAAAAGTTATGGGCTTGAAAGTGCTAAGAAAAAAATTAGTAAAGCTCTTTAACAGCTTCTTAAATTTTTTTGGTAACAGAAAATGAGAGGCTGTCGTTAGAAAAGTTCTGAAAAAATATTCTGAATACTAATTTTAGTTTGAAATAAGCATGTAGCATCACAGTATTTTTTATGAAACTGTAACTAAAGGAAGTTAATAACTGTATAATCTGTTCACTTGGTGTGTTTACTTACTTGTATTAATTAAATGTACTTGGTATTGTGTGTCCCATTTATTACATTCTGTGTCATATTTGCTGTGACTGCTGGGGAAGGGTTATCATAAAGTCAGAGGCAATGAAGATGGGTCCTCATCTAACAGGTGCTCCACTCCCTTTGTTCTTTGTATACACATATTCAAATCACATAAGGCAGGAGACAGGATAGGACCTGTTAACTCATTGCTGATTTCCCTAGCAAATAAATCAGCAGCTGCAGGTCCAAGCCCTGGCTTAGTGCTGAGAAGGTGGCATTTGTGTGGGACAGGATGCTTTCATGGAGCCCCTTAGCCAACTTCTTTTGGGACTTGCAGTGCAAAATATATTTTCTGCTTGTAGGTAAGATACAGAATGAATTATATTTGATTGTGATTGGGGAAATTTTAATAGATTCTATGAGATTTATCATTATAAATTCAAAGATATTTCTGTTGTATTGTCAGATGTTTGATTTCAGGAAGGTAGCCTAAAAGCTTTTCATCAAATAGTGGCACCTTTTTTTATGAGTGAAGCTAAAGTTTTAGCAGCTGAAGAAAAATGAATGCTATACATAATCTCTATGTAAAACTTGGCATTGATTAAATATACATAATCTACATGTAAAACATGGGTATTGATTCAATGTGTACTATTACATTTTATTGAATAACATATGCATTGTGCATTCTTTTTAACAAGTAAGGCTGGACAGGTTCTAAACCAAAGATTACACAGAAGCTGTTACACACTTCTTTAAAAATATATTGAGACAGCACTGATACATTAGTTTTCTCTTCTTTATGATTAATTGATTTATATGTAATATCTACATGTAATTGGTATTGAAACTAAATTCAGCTTTTAGTCAACTGGAGAATATCTCCCCATTAATAATTCATTTGTTTGGTGTTAGGCTGCAGTTTTTGTAATCCATGCAATGGATGAAAAAATAGTTGTTCTATGTACTTTGACAGAAATGTCCCGTGATCAAATGTTAGATAAGCTTATTTCTACAAACTACTGTAATTACCTTTTTCTGTATTTAATTGGTTTTGTAAATGTCAACAGAGGAAATATATAATATTGCAAATGTAGTGCATCCTCTAATCATTCATGTATAAGAAAATCTTTTATCTTCTTTGTGAACCTCACAGTTCTAGCTTATGGAGTCACCTAGTTTCCTTGATTTTGAGCTCAATACTTTTTCGAGACTTTTGGCTTCATAATGATTGATGTTTTATATGAAAATTATTGTCAATCTCCTTTAAAAATATTTGGTTTATGAAAAACAGTGACTTTGTGCTGTATCTACTTTACCACTTTACTGGATATTTTTCATTAAAATCCTAGATGAGTGCTCTAGTGCTCATGCAAGCGGAGTGCTTTAGAGTACTGGTTTATTTACCAGGAAGTCTTACATCCTTACCTAGATATACACATTTTCTAGTAAGGAAAATATGCTGCTTAAACTTCATATCATGATGAGGATCAGGTGCATTGGAGACATGACACAAAGGCCACTGAAAGCATTGATCTTAGCAATAAAATTAAGTCCTGTAGCAAAACTCAGTGGAACTTTTTCTTGGGCAAAAATCCCAATCTAGGGAAGAGTATGCCCAAGTTTTCTGTGATATAAATGGAGGTATAGGAATTGCAGCTTTCCTGGACCATTACAGCTGGATTGTTTGGTTGGGGTTTTTTCCACAAATAAACTTACTTGTAAAAAGGGAAAAAAAATATTTCACTGATCTTGTGACATTTTGCACCAAGTTCAGGAGAGCTGAAGGGCTAAATGAACACTGATGAAAAGCAGTTGAGAATCCAAACTCACTTTGACAAGATGTGCATGTTTAATTCAGAGAATGCTAAAACCTCGCTAGGCAGGTTTCAGTTTATGCCATAAACTCAAAAGTTATGTCATAGTTTTTTATTTAAACTAGAACTGCAGCCCTTGTTTTATGTCAACAACAATTCTGTTGTGCTTGCTAATACTGGTGATAGCAAAGTGAGATGGAGGCAAAGCACAGATCACTGATCTCCAAACGGAGGTCGTTGTGGTACAGCCCTTACGATCATTATACAAAAATTAGGTCTTGGAATTCCATTGTCGTGGAAAAAAGTGTATTATATTTGTAAAGCTGTAGGCTTAAATTTTATGGAATTTGGGCCTGATAAATATAAATTTATTTCTACACATTGCCTTGATTTTGGTATTAACATTAATTCAAGGATTAGTCGTAACAGTCTCCATTTTAAATTAAAAATCAAAATTAGTCTAATGCAAGTGAATCATTGAACCCTCTAGGCTGGGGAAGACCCTAAAGACCATCAAGTCCAGCCATAAACCTAACACTGCCAATTTCACCATTAGAGCATGTTCCTGATCACCACGTCTACGCATCTTTGACGTACCCCCAGGGAGGGTGACTCTACCACTTCCCTGGGTGTCCTATCCCAATGCCTGACAACACTTCTGGTGAAGAGGATAACCCTCTCAATAAAAAATATTCCAGGCTGCAGAAGACATGACCTCTGCTAAGACCAGAATACTTCCATCACTACTGTAAAACCCTTGCCTTTGACAAAACACCATTATCTAATAACTTGCCCCAGTCTCAGCCTGCCTTCTCCCTTGCACTACTACCCATGGGGAAGCTCTTGTGGGATGTTGGCACTCCACAAAATCACCCCAGCAAAGCCAGAGAGAGCAACAAGAACTGGAGTTATCCAAAGCCACTCCAGAAGGGGCTGAGGGGAAAATGGGGTTTCTGCCCTCAGCAGCTCTGGTCCTAGCTAAAAGAATTTCCTTAATTACAGATCAAAATGTCTTTCCAAGACGTTGCACAGAGCCAGTATTCCCTGTGAATCAAGTGGAACAAAGTTATTTTGCACTTTCTATTCCAACAATTTTTAGCTGCAAAGAAAATAAGTTTTCCAGCCCTGATTCTCTTTTTGTTACTCTGTTATGCTGTTACCATCCATACTGGTGGTCCCAGTTATCCTGGTGCTCATGAGACCTGCTTAGGTTATGCTAAGTTTTTGCACAAACAGATCTGTGAGAAATATTATTTGTTTTCCATATTTTATGATGGCACTGCTCCTGTTACTGGCATGTTGTCCAACAGCACAATCACCTATTGACAGCTAAATAAACCTAAAAATTGAACAGCATTATACATAATGAGTAAGTATATGAACAGATCTTTTAAGTACTGATCTCTCTGTGTTTGAGAAATGCTTTTGACTTTATTCCAGTTGATCTAAAAATTGAAATGGGCCATCATATAATTGGTAGGTTATATGAAATAGATCTCCAGCATTTAATATTTCATGAAGGATTCTACTGAGGAGCTACTCTCTTTCTCTCTTATTCAAGTGGACAACAGCAATTTAAAACTGATTTGTCTTGTAATACAAATATTGTCAGGGAGCATATTAACATCTGAGAAGTATTAGAACAACCAACAAAATATTTAATGTTCTGTTAACCAGAGTCTAGCAAGCCTTGAAGAATTGTGCAGGGTTAGAAAACTGCAAGAACAGGCTACAAATACTGTTAAAAAAGAGGTAGGGGAGCAGGCTTCAATTTGATGTGCATCATCCATTTTAGGTTTTTTATCTAGAAAGTTAAGCATGTAAACATCTCTGTCCTATATATCCTCCACTTAAGCCATTCCACATTTTTTCTACACTATTCCTCTTTTTTTATGCTGTTCTCCTCCTATCTCAGCTGAACCCCAGCCAGTCCTTTGCAAATTGAAGTCCATGCAGCCTGAAGCCCTCTGCCTGCTTCCTCCTTAGCCCCACTAATGGGGGCTTGCCAGACTTTCTGTCAAATGATTTCACTGTCTTTTTGTATATTTCCCCGTTAGTATTCTGCAGCGTTTTCCTTTGGCTTTCCTGCCATACCCTCAGAAATGCTGTTAGCTGTCTTTAGTTGAGGGTAATATTGCTCCGCTTTATGAAAAGGGAAGCCAGCCACAAAATTACTTTTTTGGGGTAGATTCTGTACAGCACTGCTGGCTACCCATGAGCCAGTCCACTCACACTCCATCTCTGCTCTGCTACTTTGCATGCCCTTCCAGAGTACTTCTGATATTAATTACTGGCATTACTGCTACATCTGTAACCATCCTCCCTTTTTTGTGTCCCCACTCTCATCCCCAACAAGTTTTCTTTGCCATTACCTCGTGGCAAACAAGTGTGCACTGAAATTTGATTATTCTAACCCAAAAGACATGTACAGATACCATATTGTTATTGAATTGTTTTTTTTTTCTGTCACATAACCCAGGAAATTAAACATAAATGAACCTTTAGCAATTTCTGTCATAAAGAATAATGATATGAAAGTAGAAAATTTAAGAAATAAAGTTAACTCTGCACATATATTAATGAGCACAGTCACATATTTTTCATACATTGCTCCTTCTGCCTTTCCCTACCCACCCAGGTAGAAACACATTCCATGTACATCAGCTGGAAAGTTCCTTTTTCAGTGCAGGTGTTTGGAAGCATGTCAAGCATCACAGAATCTCAGGTCTGAGGGACCTCATCAAGTCCAACCAAAAATTATCATTAGCAGGAAAAGAATAGATGGTGCGTGATGAAAGCATTGCGGGTTGTCCTGGGCAGTGCGTTCTCAGTCTCCAGTGTGTTCTTATGCAGTAGCAGATGGATTACTTAAATCACGGTTTTTACATTTCATACGTATAACAGGTTGCTTTTTTTTCCTAGGGTTTTTTAGCACTTGCAGCAGGCTTTTCAGCAGTATTGAACACAAATCTGAGCAATCAAACCTGCAACTAGAGTTAATTGGAGTTGCATCTTGAACATACTAAAATGTTTTTATATGTATTTTGAAAAATTGTGTCCTCAATATTTCAAATTGATCACCCAACATGAGTCTGTATTTTTGCTGGTAATTTTCTCTGGGCTTAAATTGTTCATCTCTAGAGTCCTATCAGTTAAAATGGTGTTGTGAGATCACAGATCATTGTGTGATTTTTTTATCACAGTTTATTAATGTCAATTCTTTACATCATTGCTGTTCTCATGAGTGCCTTTTAAAAGTTAATGTGAAAATCAATCACTTAGTCCCAAGACTAAAGCTTTAATAGTGTTCTGTAAATATGTCTTAGGCCAGCACAAGGAAAAATTATTTTAAAAAATGTATGGGGAAGACAATGATTAACTGAGGAGTGGCCTTTTTGCACCATAACAGAGACAGAATTCTTGGAAAACAGAATTAATCATGTGGATGAAAAATTCACTTTTGTGCACATCAACAGCAAGGCTAAATTCTGCCAATTTCCTAAGACTGGAATACTTGACTTTTGCAAGCTTTGTATTGAATTTAGACTTACAGGTACAGAGCAATCAGCAATAATAATTATATATAGTTTTAGTCAAAATTCAGGGAAGTTCTGCTGGTCAGATTTTAAGTCAGCCTCTCAGCATAACTGGCAGAGTACCTAAGAAGCTCCTCTGTAGCTGAACCAACCCAGAAAGAATCCTAAAAACTGAATTTACAATCCAACACTGTTAGACAGTGTAAGACCTAGAAATATGAAATATTTTAAAGGGAAGATATTTTATACATTAAGGTAAATGTACATTAGCTCATTTTTGTCAAACTTTCAAGAGTGAAAGATCCTTCCTTTGGCTTTCTGTATAATTTGAGGCTAGAGCTCTGTAGCTAGATCCAGCTTCACCAAGGTCAATGAGTTCTTGCCCCTTTCATAGTAAGTTTTAGCTTTGAGAGTTTTTTCACTGTGAGAATTTCTCATGTGAGTTTTCTGGGGTTTCCAGAATTGATTTTGTTTATTTGTTGATTCTTTCATTTTTATGCAGGGATTTGTTCTGCCTTAAAATTGACAGTACCATCTCATACCATCCATGGTATTGAGGGGCAACCACTTCATCTTTCTGTTGACTACAATTTCAATGCTACAGCTTCTGAAATCCAGATAATTTGGCTTTTTGAGAGGTCTCAAAGTAATCCAAAATACTTGCTTGGCTCTGTAAATCAAAGAGTAGTTCCAGACTTGGAGTACCAGCACAAGTTTACCCTTATACCACCGAATGCATCTTTGAGGATTAATCCATTGCATCTCAGTGATGAGGGCAATTACATTGTAAAAGTCAACGTCCGTGGAAATGGGACCATAGCTGCAAGCCAAAAGATTCAAGTAGCTGTTGATGGTAAGTTAGTAAAAGATAGTCTCTTCATTTTGGAAATAAAATTACAATAGTTTTGAAGGCCTGGTTCTTAGTATCCAGTTACAGTGGTGTCTCATTTAATGCAGCTGTACATGAATAAATACTAACAATTAAGTTATGTTGTTTTCTACTGCTGCTGGAGGGAATACTAAAATATGTCATCTTTAAGCAAAATTAATATATGGATTGATGTTTCTATATCATAAGTAAAAAACTGAAGAGGTATAGAAGCATTTAAGATGAAATTAGACAGACTTCTAAAAAATAAGATTTAATGAGTTTCTGCTGTGCTATCATGAGGATGCATGGAATTTCAAATAGTCTTTTTCCCTGAACAACTTTACCTCCGTTAACAAAGAGGGGCCATTGACTTTTGATGGTGACTGTAGTCCTGTGTCTGTAAAAGAAGCCCAGATCTGAATAAAGTCTGAATAAAATCTGAATTTCCCTCTTTAGACTCTGCTCTTTGTATGGGGGACTTTAAAAAAAATAAAAATAATTTTTAAAAGGTGGAAATGGGAAAGCATTATCTAAAAGGATGACAAGAGGCTTCTGTAATTTATGAATTATACAGAGGGAACCCCGTAGCTGTTGGGCTTGGAAGGAATGACATGAATGACATCTTGAGGTGACAAAGTTGAAGCTGCCATTTAACTCCCAAACCCATCCCAAACTGCAGACACTCTCATGACAGATCACCCAGATTTCAGTGCCCAGTGTGGGCAAAGCTGTGGGCAGTCATGCTGAGAGGTCACCCACGGTGGGCAGTTATGCTTTGTGCTCTTTTCATTTCTGTGGACTCAGTGATTTGTATATGAGGCAAGAGGCCATGGTACACATGACTGCAGCCTTTATCCTATTACCAGTAATATAAACAGTCTGGTTTTATTTATGTCCCATAACAATTCTTACAGTCACCAGCTGAGAATATGGCCTTCTTTTTTTAACCTTTAATTACATTTAAGAGATAAAATGTGAAATATTAGTAATTTCCAGAGAGGATGATGATTACTATTTGAATCATCTTGACCATGAAGACTGTAGTGTAATGGCTTGTCACTTTAACAACTCCTCATATCTCTTTATCTTACAGTTCCAGTCACAAAGCCAACTGTACATACTGAACCGTCTTCAGGAGTAGTGGAGTATGTAGGGAATATTACCCTAAAATGTACTGTAGATAGAGGTACAAGGGTAGCCTACCAATGGATGAAAAATGGGAAGCGTCTTCATGCTGGCCCTAATTACACCTTTTCATCAAACAATGCTACACTTTTGATTGTTCCTGTAGTAAAAGAAGACATTGGGAATTACAGCTGTCTGGTATCTAATCCTGTCAGTGCAATGGAAAGTGAGATAATTGCACCAACCATATATTGTGAGTATATGAAATATTCATTATTATCTTTGTATGAGTGATTTTGCTGGGAGGCATGCCCCCAAATATGAAAACAGGCAAAAAAGAGTTGAGTCAACATTGTATGTGAGCTTGCATTCAAAATGAGCTTGTTTGTAATAGCGCTAACTTAAAACAGGATAATAAAATTATTCAGTGTTTGTAGTTGTAAAGACCAGTCTCAAGTGCAGAATTCAAATAGAAACTTCAAGATTTCCACAGATGTCTTTGGCTGTAACTCAAAGGAAAAAAATAATGAGGTCGTTATACAGGAAAATGTTGTTATAAATGGACACACCAAATAGTATCAAAAACCTAAGCACAGGAAGTACCAGGCTGAAGGACTAGTATTAGTGGATTTCCTCAAGATCATTTCAAGTCCAGTCCTTTTTCATACTTACATTAATAGCACCAGAAAGAAGACAGGGAGTATCTTAATGAAGTTCATTTATGACATTAAATAGGAGGACTGAATGACTTTGACAGAGTAATAGAGCTGGGATGAAATTTGCTCGTAAAAAATAAATGGGCATGCCCTTTCAGAGAATAAAAAACATTAACTTCTGCTGATAAGATCGAGATTGATTAGAAAATAATCAAGGCAATGAGCCTAGGTGATTGAACTATCACAAGATATCTATGAACTGACAATATGATTCAGGCATGACAAAGACATATTTAATTCTAGCAATGGATAGAAGTGGGCAATGGATTTCCAACAAGGAAACAAGGGGACTGCAAATGGCACATGGAAGATAACACCTCATGTACAATACTTCATGCAGTCCCTGCAGATCCCAGAACCCTGATCTTGAACTGGAAAGAAAGGAAGACGGGAATGGAGAAGAGACACAGAGACCTCAGTAAGGTTTAGCAAAATTAGAGCTGAAAGAAGTGATTGCATTCCACATCAAATGGGAAACATGAGAGAACAATAAGAATTGCATAAAGACCATTTTTTTACAGAAGAATAAACCATAAGGTAGCCAGGTATTTTGACTGGAAATGAAGGCACCTGAGAAACTAATTGTGTTGGAGGAAAAAAATATTGATTTAATCACCATTCAACAATTATACGACAAATCTTATGGTCTTCTCATTTTTGTCCATGTCAGGAATTCCCAGTGCCTCCTCAATTTTCAAGTAGCACATGCCACACATATGTGGCTGAATTATCCTTCTCAAAGGAGAGCTGAAATTTGAAAGGCCAGGACCTACTCTGCCACCAGTCCTATTCAGATATAACCAGTTTACCTGGTGGCCCAGTCTGGAAGGGACAGTGCAAGGACTGGAACTGGATTCCTGTGCAGCCAAGGGCTGGTGCTCTTTCCTGCTTTCTCCAGGCTCTGGCAGCTAGCAGCTGGTAGGCAGCTCATGCTCAACTTGTTATGATTGCACTACCAATATATTCAGAACCTACATCTCTTACATCTCTAGCTCTCATATTTTCCTCCTCCTCCTTTCATCATCTTTCATCTCTGATTTTCTATTCTGCTAGTTGTTTGGGGATTTTTGATACAACTTGAAGAATTGGATAAGGAGATGACTTGCATCTAAAGTGGAGGGGGATGATCTCTACACTGCAGCAGGAGAAGAGAAAAAGATTGCCTAAATTAGCAAAGATTAACAGGGACATTTTTAGATATGAGCTGATACAAGCTTATGTGTAGCTTATAAAATTGACAGCAGTGAAAACTTGAAGAAGCAGTTGCAAAGAGTCTTAAACAGGGCAAATATTAATTGAGCTTCCA
The DNA here is from genome assembly GCA_910950805.1 of Acrocephalus scirpaceus scirpaceus. Taxonomy (NCBI): domain Eukaryota; kingdom Metazoa; phylum Chordata; class Aves; order Passeriformes; family Sylviidae; genus Acrocephalus; species Acrocephalus scirpaceus. Next base: position 129,876,754 of record OU383773.1, read on the forward strand.
TTCCATTAGACAGAGGAATCAAGATAAACAAGGAAATAACCAGCACTGATAGTGCTTTAACTTATCATTAATGTAGTTTAAAAAAATCACGTTCTTTCCTCAAGGTAGCACATTTTTATATGCCTGCTTTTGTAGAGTCACAATCTCAGCTCACTTACGTGCTTAAAGTGCTAAGAATGAGACCTGAAGTGGTATGAATGCAGTTCCTCTACTGCATTCGTGCAGTAAATGCATACTTTCTCATTTTAATGAGCTGTGAATTGGCCTTGTACAGGTCTGTCTTCCAAGAATACCTACATAGAACTTGGTGACACAGTATCCAGCCTGACAGCTTTCTTCCCATGCAGTAAAGTCAGGCCAGGCTAGAAAAACATCTGCCACTCTTGCTACCTTTCAGACAGCTCTGTTTGTTGCACAGCCTATGTGAGATTTGAATTTCTGACCTGTTACACTTGGGATTAGTCTCCAAAGCACCGATTGCACTGACAGGTGTCTGGGACACTTGCTCTGACAGTGTGTGTGCCCTTCAGTCCCAGCTCTGGTACTGCTTCCTCCTACTTCCTCTCTCAATTACACACATTTTTCTGCAAATTTGAAAAATCTTTCCAAGGTCTAAACTAGAAACCTGGTTTTGATGTATTGTTTACCAGAATTTTAAAATCTCAAAGTTACTTAAGTGTCCACATTTCTTGAATCTTTTGCTGTTTAAATGGTTGTGATATACAGCTCTGTCAAAAACCTTGAGATTCACTTTTTCTCCATGTGTGTGAGTATTATTGTATAGGTCGTTCATCAGAACTGAGAGTTTGCTTTGTGCATAATATAATATCTGGAAAAAAGTGTTAAGAGCAAAAAGGGCAGTGCTGAAAGACTGCTAATAACCTCTGGTATTCTCTATATCCAAGTCAGTGATGGGAATTGGGGTCTTACTTCCTGCACTATATGAAGTCACCTAATTTGGTTCAACCTCTGCCTGCAGAAGTACTTTGTCTCCCAGCTCCCACTTGTCAATGACCCAGAACAGGCTCTGGGATCTCTCTCTGCCATATGTCATTGCTGTGAGGGAGTTACTGCAGGTGGTAAATAAAAGGTCACTCACGGTAAATACCTGCCATCTGCTTGGAAACTGAAACTGTCTCGTAGTGATAGGAGCAATTGGAAATACTCCCATGGAGCAGTAAATTGTTACTCAGAAAGATTGATTTATTATTTTACACGTCATTTAGTTAACTGGTTTTACTGAGGCAAGAGGCAGTTTTCTGCAGAGAACAATTCTGGAAAGGGAAAATAGAGCTGAGGGATCCATGAAGGCTGTCATTGTGGATCTTTACTGAGTATGAAAAGTGGGTTTTAATTTATGTCTTATTAATATTATCCTGCTTCTCCATTACTTATGATGATAATGCAGCCTGGAACATGGCTATTGCCATCGTGAATCAGAAACAAATTATTTCAAGACTGGAAGAAGCTGCTGTCCTGTAGGCTGCAGCAGACACTGTTGTGCTGTGTTGATGGAGTTGAACTCAGCAGACTAAGTGGGATTTTCTTCCTTAAATCTTCCAAAAGATACAATATACTTAGTACTAGTGAGAAATGCTTTATCACCTGCTTTTCAGAATCATCCTTGAAGCTGTGTATACCTGTCAGCTACCTATTGTTTAGGGACCCTGATGTACATGGTGCCCAGGTGAGGCAAAATATTGCTCCAGGCAAAGCAGAAGGGTTACCCAATCCTTATGTTGACTTCAGCAAGGAATGCCACTTTTCAGATTTTGCCAAGATTTGGCTATTTCTTAAGATGATCTCTCTGGTTTTTTACTTCCCCAGCCAATGTGTCAGTGTTTGTATAATGATTTCTTTCAACTTGCAGCTTTCATTAAAATATAGTTCTCAGTGTTATCTCTCTATGCTGCACAGTTATGATACTGATAAAAAAGCAGAACACAGTTCTGATTCTTTTGCAGACTCTAGCAAACCACCCACTCCATTGAGGGGGCATGGGAACCAGTCAGCTATTCTTACAATTTATCTCTGTTAACACATGTCAGAGTCATATTATCTGTGAAAATAAAAGCTAATTCTCCTATGTATGGAAAATTGGATTGGAAGAACCAGTGAATTGCTCTGAAAAGTGAAAAAAAAAATGTTCCTGCCTATAAATAGTGTGTGAGGGGCTTTATTTAATTTATGAAAAATGTCAAAGGCCGATACCTCCCTTCTCTCCCTTTCAGATCTGAAAAAAAGGGAAGTAAATATCTGTAAGAGGTGACCCCCTGTGAAAAGCTCCCCTTCCACAGAAACATGCAGTCCAAGTGAGGCCAGCTGAGCCAAAACAGTGGGGAATAGGTCTGTACTTCACAGAAATGGTCATTACAGGATCAGCTGGCTCTTGCAAACCATAAAGCAAGTGACTCAGGAACTGAAGAGCCTGTGAGGAAGCAGCCCAGCATCTAGAACTTAAATAAAAGCCATGATTCTTCAGAGTGGCTGCTGCAATGGAGGTGGGAGCAGCAGTAATTCATGCTGAAGTGAATCGGTATTTTATTTCCCAAGTAAACATTATCCATGGTGTTGGCCATTCCTTAAAATGAGACTGCAAAAAACTTACCACTAGGAAATAAGTAGGGAAAATTAAAAGATTGACAAGTTTATTTTGTGAAATATGGACATTTCCTTAAAAGTGGACTAAACTGAGGTCATATGTGGTGGTCTATAATCTCTTGTCTAAGCCTGAACAAACAGAAAAAAACATAGAGGCACACACAAAATGGCCTGGTTTGTGCTATGTGCTGGTGGCTTAGGTGTTCTTGAAGAATAAATGAGTCTCATTAAAAAAGACAAACAGTAAATAGAAGTGTGTATTAGAGAACGTTCTAACATCATCCTGAATTTCCTGGTGGGAAATAAAGTCTAAAATATACAAGTGTGCAGCTCCATGTAGCAGGGATTTTCCCATTCAAACACAGCTACATAATCTTAATTCTTCCAGACAACCACAGGAAGGTAGAAATATTACTAGATTCCACTGTGTGCAATGGGCACAGTACTGTGCCCATTTTGTGCTATACCATTCTATATGAGGCAGCTTTACTGATCTACTGATCCTACCAAAAAGATATTCTGCATGTTTTCATCTTTGGCTCTGTTAGTATTAGGTCTGTGCATTTTTGATGATTCTTCTAAGCCCTCAGGGAATTAATAACATTAAAATTATTAGGGTTTGGTTTTGGGTGGTTTGTTTTTTTTTTTTTAACTAGAAAACATTATTTAATGAGGCACACTTCAATTATTATATCTCTACATTAGTTTCTATACTTAAATAACTGTAAAAGTAATTTTAACATTAACAATATAAAAGCCCCAATGATTTGAAATGTTCTAGTAAAAACAGCATGAGAAGTATTCTTATAATATTGAAGTATATTGTTTCCCTTCCCATTTTCCTATGCAGGTTACACTAAAAATACTCATCTGCTCAATTTTTTGAGTCATGAACACGACTATAGAACAACATATGCTTCTTCTAATTATATTCAGAAAAACAGCTTTCAGCACAAGAACTTGCTCTTGAAAAATGCATAATCACAGTAGTAATTATTTAAGTATTTTTAATTATTTAAAGTATTATTTAATTATTTAAATTATTATTTAGTAGTACAAACCTACTAAAATGGGGAGAAAGTTAAATTTTATTCTAGCAGTCATTTATAGAAAAATTTTTCTACACTTACCTAAGGCACACCCCACTCAATATTATACCTGTAAGTTAGCTCCCTAAATAATTATTATACTGTAAATTATTGCAGTGAAGGTAACATTACAAGGCAAATTTGTTCACTTTTAAATTTTTAGGGAAACTACTTACACCAGTAAGTTTCGCATTGAAGTAGAAATCAAATATGCTCCTGAAGAAGACGTGCTCCTTTACTTCATAGAAATCCATCTGATTTCAGTTTTCATTCTTTTTATCATACTGAGAAATACATAGACCCATGTTTTTTCCTGAAACAACAATTAGACCAGTATTAAGTGGTTTTTAGCCTGAGCTAGGCATAGCACAGATCCAGTTATTGAACTGAAGACCTTTTCATTGAAATGACTGAGCCAGCCATTCTAAAGGCTACTATAACTTAAATATTCTAACTTTAGAGATACACTTCTGATTAAATTTTTATTATATACTTTGATTTTCATTTTTTCACTGTATTTCCCCTTTTCTCCAATGCAGATGGACCTTATGGACTTAGAGTAAAATCAGACAAAGGTCTGAATATAGGGACAGTGTTTACAGTTGACGTGGGGGAAGTTGTACTGTTTGACTGCTCAGCAGATTCAAATCCACCAAACACATATTCATGGATTCAAAGGGATGACAATACCACTCAAGTAATCAAATATGGACCCCATCTGGAAGTTGTATCTGATAAAGTGGCCCAGAAGACAATAGATTACATGTGCTGTGCTTTCAACAACGTGACTGGAAAACGAGATGAAACTCACTTCACAGTTGTCGTTATGTCTGTAGGTAAGAATGTAACTTCATTGCTGTAAAATGTAACATCTGACTGCAGTGTCAGCCTCAGAAAAAGGAAGTCATTCTAAGATGTATCAAATTTAGGTCTTGCTAAGAATATAGTAAAGGGGCTTTTGGACATTCCGTGGTTTTACTTGTAGTATGACACAACTTGGTATGCAACCTAAGACACTGAAGTTTTGTGGGATTTTATTACAATGTTCATGTAAATGATTTCCCTGTCATATTTATTAATCTCTGGATTGATTGCTGGGTTCTGAAGAACACATATCTTTATTTCTCATACACTATAACCTCAGCTCTTGTATGATTGTGTTCAATAGCAACAAAGCAGTTTTTCAGAAAATCTCCAGAAGCATAGAGCCAGGAACAAGATATAGAGGAGGTCTGATATCTCTTCTCAATACAGATGGATGCAAGTATTTGCAGATAAGGAACATATGCTATTAATGTTCAACAAGATAGACTAGATTGCCTGTTAGAAAATTTAACAAAGCAATTTCACTTGTGCTGAGCGAAGAGCTAACAAATTTGTTAGTCTGGTAAACAAGAAGAGATGTCCATGATTCAGGCTACTTATTGGTTCATCATGAATCCAGGGCTTTCACTACGCTGGAAGGAAGATGGGCTGCAATTTCATAGTAAGAATACTGCACTCAGAAACGAAATGTTGTGGTTAGTAGTGAAAGAAAATGCAACCAGAACTATGTAGCTAGAAATAAACATGACATTTCTCCAGTTCATGTAAGATATGATATTCAGCTGAGATTTCCTTTCAAAGGCCAAAAAGGAGGGAAGACTCCACAGCTTCATGTTTAGTTGCACTTAAAATAAGAGATTTCCTAATCACAAATATTTTACTTATATCTTATGAAAACATTTTATCCTGTGTATTTAAAAATATAAGAAGATCATTTTCCCCCTCTGCAGCCATTTTCTTTTTAATGAGTGTTGTATTCAAGTAGCACTAAATGGAGACGTCAAGGCTGCACTTTGCAGAGCAGCACTGACTGATTCTAAGAGGAATGAATTCACACACAGTTCATTCTCAGTGATGCTGCTCAGGCTAAATTCTGATTGTAACTGAATAAACATACTAAGCAAAGACTACAAAAATTTTCCATATTCCTTTTCCTTACCCCCATAATTCTAGATACAGAGATTGGACCATAGCATTCAAAATACCAGAAACCCCATTTCCAGTAGCAACAGGAACTCTGATTTTTCAGAAGACCTTACACAACTTCCTCATGGGACAGAAACTCACCTATATGGTGTTGTAGACAGCTGCCTAATTAATACTAAAAATTATCAAGAAAACAATTATTTTAATAAGTTGCAATTATATCAATAGTTGCACTAAGTTGTCACCCATTTTTAGCCAAGATTCTAAAATAAGATGAGGTATCTTGTACACCAGTCATTGCTCAGTTTTCAAGGTTAGTCAGCCTGAGTGTGTTAAATGCATGCAAAGAGCATTACTCACTTTAAAGAACAATTTTAAGAACTCATCTGATTCCCCAGTGTTTGGGCTTTTTCTTCCTAAGGAATGCAGTACACCAAAGGACTATTGAAAAAAAACAGTGAAATTGCAGTGATTTATTTTCCCATATCTTTAGGACACATCTGGCTAGAAATCCTCATATTTAATCTGCGTGAAAACCACTGCACATGTAGCCAGCACAATGCCAGTGAATTGCATGGAGGTGTAAGTAGATATAAGCAGTTCTAGCCCTCTGCACAGGAGTTCAGCAATACTGGAAACACATCCAGCTAAATAATATACATTTTAATTGCACTGATAAATCTGGCTCTAGCAAATACACAATATTAATTTACCTCTATGGATTGTGACATCTCCTTTAGTTACATCAATTCTGCACAATTCAGAGCAAAAGGAGGAAATTAAGAGTGCACAAGTAAATACATCCAGCATTTCCTAACTTTCACATACTTGTCTTTGAAAATTCGCTACAAATATTTTCCATGCGCTTTTAGGTATGTAATTATATGCAACTTTTGTTTGTGTTATATCAGAAAATCCTGCTGGAAAAGTTCTGCTAATGTGTATCCCAAAAAAAGATCTGAGCAAAGGAAGGAAATATTTTGAATATATTTAGATGTGAATACAAACAACATGGTGGAGTCACCGTCTTGGAAGCGTTTAAGGAAAGGCTGGACATGGAACTTAGTGCCGTGTTGATCTTTGGTCATAGGTTGGACTTGATGGTCTCAGAGGTCTTTTCCAGCCTAACTGATTCTGTAATTCTGCGATAATTTATTGGTTTCTGATGTGGCTTGATAAACAACAAGACTGTCAGTGATCTAAAAATCTTTAGAAAAAGTCTAATGGATCTTTTGTCCTCTCCTACTGTATAGCTCCTACTACTAGGAGGATTTCCCTCCAATCTAGCACAAGTTGCTTTCTCATCCTCTTTTTCGGTAGTTCAGTGTCTCTATACCTCAAGTTATATTATGCGTCTTCTTTTTGTGATGCTGTAATTTGTGGATTACACTTACTGACTTGCATTTAGCTCTAGGCACTAATCTGCTGTGAAGTATTTTCTGATATGCATATCATTGCTTTTTCAGTTCAGGAGATCTGTGGGGAAAAATAAATATTACCCATTCACAAGACCCAAATTTTGCATCTGTTTTGTATCTCTATGCAGGTTTACTAGCTTCAGAATAATTTAAAAAGACGCCTTTTTCAGTGTCATTGTAGCACATTGTAGAGAACAAGGCACTAAATACAGTATTCATCTTCTTTGTCACAGGGTTGGAAAAGCTGGCCCAGAAAGGAAAATCTTTGTCTTCTCTTGCAGTAATAACAGGAATTTCATTATTTTTGATCCTAGCTATGGCCTTTTTATTCCTATGGAAAAGATATCAGCCACATAAAGGTATGTAAAAGTTAAGCATAGTCCAGCTCTTCTCTTGGAGCATTGGAGCAAAAAGAATAATTATTTTTTCTTCTTCTTTTCAGTGATACAACAGAAGCTACAGAGCAGGTAGAAAAACAATTCATCTTAGGTCTTCTAGAAGTACTTTCCATCCAGAGAATTGCATTTTATCATATTAATTTTCTTTCCTTGGCTTATGACGTCAAACTGAGAAACATGTTTATGTTTTCTAGGGCAGAGGCTGATTACAGAAAGGCACAGGCATTTTCAGGTAATGGTAATGAAATAAGTGTGAGCATAAGGTCAAAGTCCATTCCTGAAAAAGAAAAATAGTGTCTCCACATACAGGAAAAAAAAATAAAAGGAAAGGAAGAAAAGTGTGGTTTTATGTTGGGTTGCACACCTCTATGATAGCTTAATTAAGACCTAAATGAGAAGTCAGCATGGGTTTAGGTCATGCCTGGAGCTCATAGCAGTGTGTATGGAATTCTTGAATGTCTTGAATTCTACCTATTAATCCCAGTATTCTGGGATTGGAATACCTGTATTCCACTGTTGTCACCAATATGACTTAAATCAGTGTTATTCTGGGATAGCAGTAAGAGGTGACACACCATGGGAGGATTACAACTGAAAATGTTCATGGCATCAATTGTTATCAAAATCATGAGTTAATGACATTGCAGTATACATATATAACCTTCTACCGTGTTCTGTACTGCCTTTCTCTGTCTTATCAGGACCCAGAGTTGGTTTTTTCCCTGACTTTTTTCCCCTCCACAATTCTTCCCACATGATCCTAGGCAGGAGGTGCTAGAAACCAGCCATCCTTTGGAAGGATTTCACTTTTATTCCCATTCCTTTCTACCAAAGCATCAGAGCAGACCATAAACTGCTACATGCACAAGTATAGGGAAGTCTATGAAGCTTAAGAAGGTAGGACATTCACCTGAGCACAGAGGGTCCCTCAAAGTCATAGCAAAGGATAGAATCTCAACACTGTTGTTGGTGCTGCAACCTTTGATGTGGAATGATGCCCAGAAGACAACCAAGAGCCTCACATCTCTTGGACAGTGGGAGGGTAGAGAAAGAGACCAACTACACCTAAATACAGGCTGTATCTGAAGTCTCAAAAAATAATGTGGCACCTATTGGTACCATGTTTCCTTTTATTATTCTCAGAATTGTAAAACATTCAGGTGGTACTGCCTCACTACACTGTAGATATGTTGAGTTTATTAATTCATCCTCTCTTCTATGGGAAATGAAAGTAAATTGGTCATTTTAGCCTTCCAGAATAGAGTATGAATGTCTCTACCAAAATTGTTGCTGAGGTTAGCAGGAGGTTCCTCACTTGGTACAAGGTGTGGGAAATCACCAAGTACCGTGCACAGCAGCTCTGCAGCCGTCCTGCCTCGCTCCACACCATTTTGGGAGTTTGGCAGGAAGTTGTCTAAAGCAGATCACTTAAGCAGTATTTGGGTGTTTTAAAAATTGGGGCAAAATACCTTGCCTTTCATTATATTCCAGGTTCATATTACATCCCTTTTTAAAATCTTTGTTCTAACTTTAGGTCATGAAAGTGCTTCAGATGATTTTGGGATATATGAGTTCATCACTTTTCCAGATCTTACCAGTGGTTCTAGGGTATGTGATTTTACATCATAAACAGACAGTTTCTCTTCTATTTATCTAGGTATACTAAATATCTGTACCAGAATCCTTCTGTAGGTTTGCTTTTTACGGATGTCTGTATGACACCATATTCATGGCTATTGTTTACCCAGTACTTGCTCTTTCTTTCCTGTGTTATAGTTCAGTACTTCGTAATCAACATAGTGAAGTAAGGAATAACCAAGCTCTAAAGACAGCAATCTCCATTCAACTACCCTATATTAAAAGAATATTAAGAGAATATTAGTAGTGTTGGGTAGTTGGGTAGCACTGAACCACTTGTGTCACACAGGCAAGCATAATATTGTGGTGCCATTTTCTCCCTTGACCCTGATATTTCTGCTCATGCAACATTCAGCCATGGCAGTGCAGAAAAGTCTCAGGGGGTTATTTGAAGTTTAAATGTAAGGTAAGTCTCAGCTGTATTTCACAAAAATTATTTTGTTGGTTTCATGGATTGTGGGGGAGGAGTTAAGCAAAGGAATTTTGCTAGCAGAAAAAGAATCCTGCAACATTTTCTGCTTTCTTGCATTGTGTCTTTGCTGGCATTACTGCATAGCAGTTGGAAATCATTCTGACTTGGTGTAAAAGGACAAAGAAACAAATCAGAAACAGGGCCACAAAATTTAGGGACAATGGTGAAATTAGGAGGAAATAGAAGAAAGATTTTTGCTTTGCTAGGGAAAATTTCCAGCAATGTAATCTTGTACCTTTGGAGAGCATCAATCTGGTCAGGTAAGGGAGAGCTCTTAAAGCATGGCCACAGGGTCACATTGTCACACCTAATTTGTTTTTATGATTAGTACTCATAATAGATGATGTCAAAAAATAGTCATAGATTCATTTATTATTTTCTCTGATGGAGTTAGATGTTTAAAATATACATTTATAGGGCTAAAATGCCCTCTCCAAATGTTAGTGGACAGGATAGACTTTTACAGCAACAGAGATTCAACAGAAGCTGAACTGCTTCTGTTACAGTTTGGGCCAGTAAGAGGCTTATTAAGTTTAGAGATCAGGCTGCAGATCATCACAGCCTTAAGCACACTGCCATATTATACTGAAGAGGGTATATTTAGATTAAATACATTCTTTACTGTGAGGATGGTGAGGCAGCTAGAAGTTGCCTCATTTGCAGATGCCTTATCCCTGGAAGTGCTCATAGTCAGACTGGACTTTGAGCAACCTGGTCTAGTGAAAGGTGTCCCTGCCTATGGCAGAAGGGTTGGAGCTTGATGATCTTTAGGGACTTCCAACCCAAACCTTCTATGATTCTATATCTCTTAAGCTGATCATATCACAATATCACGTTCTTGCAAGATCAGGGCCTTAGTAGGTCAGGAGGGAGAGAGCCATGACAAGAACAGCAAGGATGGATGTACAGGCAATGAAATCTACTGTAATTTCCAGTAAAATTTCAAGGAACAGGAGAAATTCCACTGGTTTATGTTCAGCTACTCAAATGTATATAATTTTAGATGAAGTCAGCATTTGATCCACTGATTCATTTTAGCCATCAGAGAAAAGGGAAAATAAAAAAGTGGAGATAATGAAGAACTGGAGGTTGGGTATAGGCAGTTACAGGCAGAAAGACTGGTAACTCCTTATGGATGTGGAGTCTAGGTAAATCTGTTGTCATGACATAAGAGGAAATTAATATACTTAACATGCTGAACAATCAATATTACTTGATTTATGGAAATTCCATGCATTTCTCTGTCTTTAACAGGCCAGTGGCAATTTAATGCTGAACGCATGACCTGAATATTTACTGCTTTTTTACTGTCTGTTCTCCTGCTTTTCTCTTCATTAAATGTTCCTTTCTTGGCTTGTGGTAAATTAATATAATGTATTTTCTGTATTAAATGCAAAAACTGCATCCTAAATCTTTTAAGGGGCTAGATGAATTTAAAACTACTACTTGCCTTACTATTAATGTGATGAGAACTTACCCAAAATGAAATGTAAACTAGCAGAGATTACCTGTTCAATCCACAAGCAAAACTTTGACGAAAAGTTTAAAAATTTAAAAGTTACATTAACAGTTTAATTTCTGTTGAATCTTTTCACATTTGTACTTACAGTAGGAATACACTTTGTTGGTTTTAGGTTTCAGGTCAATCTGTTCCTGTTCAATCTGTCGTAGCCCAAGATATGCTAAGTACGGTTTATGAAGTTATTCAGCACATTCCTGAGCAGCCGCAACAAGACCACCAACAGTAAGTTACAGACTCTCACGTGGTAGTTGAAGACAAATACTTTTGCATCCAGAACAATTTACATTTTGGTAGCTGTTTTTTGATCCCATTGAGAGGGTTATGGAAGGAAACATAACCCTCTCAATGGAAGGAAGTAAGCTATCTTAATTCCTCCAACATTTCCTATCCTATCCTTCTTCAAGACTTCAGTCTGTTGTTTCATTATGCCAGTTTTGTTAAAGTGTAAAAAACAAAAGGTAACATTCAAACTCAGTTTCAAATGAAAATTCCCACTTTATTTAATAGAGCACTGAAACATCAGCACTTCCTACTGAATAGGTTAAATATTCAATCAAAGCAGTTTAATTGGTAGTATGGCCTCCAAACCTCATGTGCCAAGTAGAGTTAAGGTGAGTGTTTTTGCAATGTTGAAACTGGTCAGCTGAATAATAATCAGTGGTTATTAAAATAGTCACTGAAATACTAACGGACTAGTACTTAAGCAGTGTCTCTATAGCAAAAGAATTCCTGTTGTGTGGTACCCAGGCTGGGGACTCCACAGAAACACTTTTGCTGAGGTAAATACCAGGAAGGCCACAGCATGTTGTGTTTATGCCTTGTAGACCTGGTTTTGTTCAAGTCACCAACTGTATATCACTTCCTAGCATTAGAAAGGTGAATACACTAAAGTTTTTGTAATTGGGGTATAGTTGCTATAAATCTATTGTGAATATGATCTTTCTTAAAAATTAAGAACAGCACACAAGACTTTATTTGGTTACAAGCCTATTATATCTCATTTTCCATGTTTTTTTAATGTGTTCTGTTTCTTTTACAGTTGAAAAGAAAAATACATACTCTTAACAATATGCCAATCAGTTGGCTGAGTAATCACAATGTTTATGTGGCTGCATTAGCATGGGGTACTTACACTACAAAAAATTTCATTGTATCTTAGGTTTGTCTTCAACTATATGTCCACTGTATGGACATATATATCAACTATATAACTCTATGTAAACACACAGCCATGCTTGTCAAAACAAGCTGATCAATGAGAAAGCAACACTGAATTGCTAATGATTTTTTGTTCTGCTCAGAATTTTTCACTTTGAACCCTAAGATTTTTAAAGCCAGATGTAAAAAATACCATTCATAAAGTACATATATTCTTGTTCTTCCTCTTACATGTCTTCCTTCTCAACTTTCTCACTGACACATGACCCCTCTGAAGAAAGGAATAAATGCAACAAAAAGGTAGCTTGAACTTTGTGACAGTTCAGATTTCAGCTTAAACTTTGCAAAACATATTCTGTAGTTGTAAAGGACTCATTTGCATAAACAAATTTTGCTGGTCTTTTCATATTTCATATTTTGAAAAGGAAACGGGAAGAAGTTTTTGCTAATAGCACAAAATCTGCTAAGCATGATACTGGGCAAACTACTCAGATTAGAAGGACCACATACATGAATTTTCCAATTCCTGACCTGCTGAGAAGGAGCACTCTGAGTGATAAATAAATAAGGAGCACTAAGTAAATACTGGTGCTTACAGCAGGATGCTTCAATTTCAGTATAAGGGGTAAACAAAACACCACAGAACAGAGAATGAAGCTGGGAAAGTAATTGCAAACTCCTGTAGTGCAAAGTAATGATTACTTATGGATGAATCCCACAGACGCAGTATGCAGTCATCTCTACAATAATCAGCAATATTCATGGGAAAAATGATACAAAACTTGCCTGCCCTCTGTTTATGGCAGGAATCTCTCTTTGTACAAAGCAAAATAACAGATACTATGGGAGCCAAACATTTGGCTCCAAAGGTTTGTTAGTTAAGTGGTCACTTTATTCTTATTCCTAGTGCTTCTAAATGGAACTGCTGTGATTTCACAAATTTATTAAAATAAATATGTGAAATAATAAATAAATTATTTTGAATTGAAATATTAAATAAATAAAGCAAAATCAGTCAAAAGCAATGTTTAATTATCAGATTTACAGTTTGAGAATCTTTCAAATCCTGTCTTTGACAGAATTAGCTAGTGTTCTCTCTCTTGCTCTTAGAAATCTTAGTGACAGTACCAGCAAATTTGCAGACTAGCCAATACCTAACACTTTGGAATAGTTTTTCCACTTTTCATCATGCTTTTATCAGCCTTTTTATCCTTTCATGCACACATGCACATATGCCTTTGACAGCCTAAATAATTACAAAATTTTAGATGCGCCCCAGATCTTAAAGGGTAGAAATACCACTGGAAAATAATTGAATTCTTTAAATCTCTTGGGTTTGGACTGACAGACTTATAACTTAATTGCAGTCAAAACATGAGGTGAGATGATAGCTGGCTTTGCACTTTTACATTCATATGCTTCCATTAGTTTCTTTTCACAAGTCTTTTGCAGACTCAATTCCTCTGCTCCTCCAAAGAATCAAAGGGAAAACACAAAATTAGATTTTGAAGGAACTGTTCTGCTTCATCTCTGGGCTTCACAGTCACAGGGAGTTACAGGATTGTCACATACTCCAGTATTTTAAGCCATTTTGGTTTTATTCTTTTCCTGCCCTTGGATTTTTTTTTAAACTAAATATAATTCCTTTGACAAACTGAACAGGTTCTTCCACGTATGGAAGAAATCCAAAGATGTCTGCCAAAGATAGTGAGCAAGAGATTTAGCCAGCATTTACAGATAAGCCCTGACAGCTCATAACCGTTCCACTAAAAACTGTTTGTAACTTATGCTTCATTTTCACAGCAAATGAAGATAGTTTTCCATCATCTTCCTCTTCTCTGATCCATACTATTTCTTTCATATCAATCATTAACCATTTCACAAATTTCTGAACTGCCAGCTGTTAAAGAGCAGTAAGGATGCAAAGCCTTGCCAGGCATTTCAGCTCAGGGCTGTACTGTGGACTGCACTAACTCAGTCCATGGTTACCAACACCCTTTAGCAGGTTTATATTATTGTTGTACAATATGAGCAGCTTGAAATACCTGTACAGAAAAAGCAGCAATGCAGGATGCCATATTAGCCATTATGTTATTTATGGCTCAAACCTGTGCAGTCTTTTAAAAACTAGACATACTATACATAATAAAAACTCAGTCAAAAATCAGTGTGCTGCAAATATGTGCCCAGAGATCTTATTCAGGATGAAGAACTGTGTTTAGAGCTGCTGGTTGGCTTACATGTTTGCAATAGTTCTCTTAAAGAAAAGAAAAGCAGCATTGTGGACAAGTGTTATATATATATATATCTATGTATATGTTCTTTCCTAGATGTATATGAAGATAAAGGAAGAGGAAATCAAAGCATCTGAAAATACCAAAGCTACTTCTTCTTCTTTATAATATATTGAAGGAAACACCAACAACTCCAAGAGTAGCAAAGGCTTATGCCACTTTGTCTTAAAACAGCAATTTCTCTTCAGACTGACAATCCCTTTTCTTGGGGTGCTCCAAATTGCCCATTACTTAATTCTTTTTTCTTTTTTTAAAATAATAATTCCTTGGGAAATTTATAATTCTTTTTTCTTTTTTTTCCTTATCAGTGAATACAAAAGACAAAGGGATAGCTTAAAAAACGCACTATAAAACCTGCACCTTTTTTAAAGACAATCGGCAGAGGCACAAGGTGCCATCCATGCTTGTTTTATTTAAAAAATAGCAAAAAATAGCAAACAGAAGGGGTTTTTTATTTGGGTTGACTTTCACAAGAGAAGACCTCCGCACTGGCATGAAAAGTAATAAATGCAATATGTCAGATTGCAAAATATATTTGGGGTTTAGAATCAAGTCATTCTTTTAAACTCATTTAATGGGACATCATTTTCAAGCATAGAAATGGATCTGTCAGGCAATTACAAAAATGTATGTATGTATATTATTCAGAATAATATGTTCTCATTAAATTCTGTTTCCTCGGCATTTGAACTGGTTTTCTATTTGCTGCTGAAGAGCCTGTTTCTCATTGTCTAGGAGAGTAAGTAATATTCAAGTTATTTCCAAAAGCTGCAGAAAGTTCAGGCTATTTGTACATTAAAATAGTTCTCCAATGCAAGTGAAACCAATCCTACTCTATTTAAACAGTGTGCTACAAGTCCCTTTGCAAATAGAAGAATGCTCTCCCAGAAGCTTCTGTTAGCTGGCTTCTGAATCGTACAGGAAAATTCACTATTATTTCACAGGGTCAGCTATTAGTTGGTGTCAGTTAGCTGCAGTCAGGGAAAAGAGGAGATGTGAACTGAATTAAACTATAGGGAAAAAAGTTACTTCAGGAACAGTTAATTGTGCAGAAAATCATTATTGCAAGTAATGAGAAATCATACAGTGTGTCCACCTTTTAAGACAGGCTGTATGGTATTATTTAAAGCACTCTGTATTATGAAAAATAACTTGCATTTAATTAAAATACCTCCTTAATCCATATTTACTAAACATTCTTCCTGTCGCCATCTTTCAAAGACAAAGAAAAATAGCATGGTTTTCAGTGAGCATTCTGATCTTGTGAGGCTGGAAAAAAAAGGGAAAAAAACAACTGCACCATTGCATGTGAGGAAAATAGGATTTGGCATTTCACAGAGGCAGCACATGAAGCCCAAATATGCAAGTAGTAGTGACATGATCTCAAAAATAACGTAGTCACCAGATTTGCTCCCTAAGAAATAGACATCAGGCATAAAGGCATCAGCAGAGGCTTTGAGTAGAAACGTTTGGGCAGAACTCTGAAAGACTGAGAAGCTTAGAGAGTTCCCCATAAATTCCTCCATTGTTCAGTCAAAGCTGACTTCATGTGTGTTTCAAATCAAGACAGCTCTTTGGGATTTGCAAAGTCTGATTTTCACCCTCTTTTCTCCTCCTCTTCTTGCTGGAGTGATAATTTTAATTGCTCTGAAGGGAGTATGCTAATTTCTGAAGTGTTTGAAACCTTTCCATCTTACTACATTGGATGTCACTGCAGGCCTCAGGGCAAGAAATGAAGATAAATTAAGAGAACGTAGTTTCTCCACCTCTGGGCTCTCTGTATTTAAAACTGCCATTGGTTCACATTTTTTAAGCTTTTGTGGGGAAAAAAAAAAGAAGTCAGGTCAATATCAGTTCCATTCTACATTCTTTTAAGCTCACTTAAGCCCATGCCTAAGCACATTTTAAAGGTCCCAAAACATTTTATTTCAGAATGTGTTCTCATGTCTCAATAATATATAAGCAAACTGTTTTGGATTAAGCCATTCGTCAATAATGTGAGATAACTTCAGTAGTCCAACACAAAATTCCACCTTAACAGTCTTTTGAACTTCTGAAAAGTGCCTGTAAAAATAACTGTAAATTCAATAAAACCTTTTTGTTTATGCATCACATAATGCCTAATAGTTCTGTGGGTTCCATGCATTTTCACTGGAAAGGACACCCATCCTTAGGTTTGTAAATAAGAAACAAAACCTGTCTGTTGCAAGTAAAATGTCCCCTAGAGGCCCTGTATGTAAGTCATGGCTGCCACATTTCTACTCTTCACTTACAACAAAAATTTACAGAGAAAAACTCAACTGGAAGGGAAATTTATTTTACTATAGAAAGAAGAAAAACTGGCTTAAATAATTCTTCTAGGTACGGCAGCAGAACCACCTCTGAGAAGAGGAATATGTTATTGAAACAGACAGAGGGGAAACACAGGCAACTTATCTTCTGTTTATAATATATTGTTCTCATCTGGTTCTCTTTCATTGTGTCTTGTGTATTACTGACAACCAAAAATACACAGGCATAAATTCCTATTCAAACTGTGCTCATTCTTTACTGTTCTTCCAAAATTTGCACGGTGCATTGAGCTACTTTTGGTGGGGAAATCCATTTGGTGGAGGTATAAAAACAATAAACTATAAGGAAAAAACAATTCAAACAATTCTGAAATGTCACAGAAGCTTAACGGATGGCAAAGAAAACCTTTGCATATTGTACTCTTGCCTCTTCCTCACTGGTACCGCAACATTCAAAAGAGATTGATAAGCTTTTATTTATTGATGTAAAATCTATTCCAAATATTACCAATGGAGTATGTGTCCATTGAACATGACATATACACCAGGCACTTCAAATATGAGATGGGGTTAATGAGAAAGCAGTGTGAAATGGGACAGGGAGGAATTTTTAAAATCCTGTCTTTTTTTTCCCCCATTCCTTTTGGTGGAGGCTTTTGTCATTTCATTTTCCTGCTGATAAGGGGCAAGAATGGCTTTCTTTGATGAAGTGAGGCTGTGGACTTGAGATCAAATGTAGGGAAGATAAGCCTTAACTCTGGAAGTCTGAAGTTTAGGAACAGTAACAGCAGTCATAGCACCTTCAGGCACTTGTACCATTTCACAAGGTGGTGTGTAGTATTTAGTCTTTCTTACTACATATCTTAAAAGCAATTCGTAAGAATACTGAAGAATATCAGCTTTCACCACTACTTTTTTGGGAATGCTCCAACTCACACTTCATTATGGCTTTGAAATATTAACCCCTTCTTACAGGCCATCGGGCTGTATTCCACAGTCTTTTAAAGACTGCAGCAAGATCAAGGAGGCCAACAGCATGCTTGGCAGCATTAGGAGAAGCACTGCCAGCAGGCTGAGGGAGATGACCGTTCTCTCAGCACTGCTGAAGCCAAACCTGGAGTGCTGAGTCCAGTCAGTGCTGGGCTGTCCAGTACAAGACATGGACCCACCAGAGCAATCCAGCAAAGACCCACAATGATGATGAGGATCATCTGACATACAATGATGAGTTGAGAGAGCTGGGACCTGAAGAAGAAATGCCTCAGGGAGATGTTACCAATGTTCATAATATAAGGAAAATCTTTTATACTGTCAAGGTGGTCACAGACTTCTGCCCAGAGAAGCTGTGGAGTCTCCATCCTTGGAGATATTATAAACCAAACTGGATGCAGTCCCAGCCAATCTGCTGTAGTTGACCTTTGTCCTAAATTTTGCACTGGACCATGCCATAGAAGGAGACAAGCTAGAATGCAAAGCATAGAATTACAAGTTCTTTTATTCTTTTAGTCTTTTTATTCATGCACATGAGGTGTCCTGTTCAAAGCAGGGCAGGCATTCAGGTGCACATTTCACTTACTGCTGCTTAACAAACACACACCAATATTTACTAATCATAGTAAAACTTTGCAAAGCAACATTTCTATGATGTCATCATCCACCTGCTTCTCTATTGATCAGATGCACCCGGAGTCAGTCTCGCTATACTTACTTATCTATAGTGACAGACAGTGGGAGGGTTTCAAACACATTTTAGAGGGACTGGAATGTTGGCATTATCTTGGTTGCCCAGGATTATCTTTTATTCTTCATGGACAGTGATTAAAATTCTAAGAAGCAAAGTCCTTATCTTGGGAACCAGGTTGTCCTTCTTACACGAAGCTGGAGTTCTTTAGTTTGCTTGCTTAAGCATGACTGTTCAGTATCCAATGTAAACTATGCATGTGTTTTAAGAAAGTTAATACCATTTTATATTCAAAGATTAGTTGGTATAACAAATAGGGAATGAGATTTTCCTAAGACCCTGCTTTGAGCAGGAGTTGGACCAGATGATCTCTAGAGGTGCTTCCCAGCCTCAGACATGCTGTGATTCTGTGGAGGGAGATGATTAGTAGGTAGATCACAGCAGAAGTGACACTAGCAGTTACAACACAATGAGTTCATGTTATTGTAAAGGGAATGTATGCTTCCATTAAACATCTCCTTAAACATGCATGGCCAGCTAAGCAAGATATGATGGCAAAATACAAGCACAATACTGTGCATGTACCTCCATGCTTTATCTGTAGAAAGCTGAGCCTTGAAAAGGAGACACCTCATTGTTTCATGATCTCAGGTAAAAACTTTTTAAAGTAGCTTTATTCTTTTTTATTACTTTTTGTCTTACTCAGATAAAATACAATCAGATATTTTCTGTGGACTTTCTTCAGTGTTAGCACGATTCCTTTGGAAATCTGTCACCAGTATGGTCTTATCAATGCATTCGTATCATACATCTTTCTGGGAGCTAGAGAGCAACAGCTTCCCACAGGACATGGCAGGAGTTTCTGGGAACTATGCTTGGGACAGTGTGAGGGAGAAAGGGAAAGGAGCTAATACTAGTAAACATTAACTTTCTGACAGATGTGCAAATTGATCATGTCCCATGTGACTTGCACATTTGAAGGGGGACTGTTTCCTCAATGCTGTGTACTGCAAGAGGCTTCCTGATTAATAGAAGCTACTTTCTAGGTAGATAAATATCTGTATTGAGAATACTTTTGCATCCAACCAAGTTTTTTTGGTTTTTTTAATGCCCTTGAACAGTCAGTCATGATGTATTTTTGAGTATATTCTCTACTCACACACAAAAAACTTCAGAATGTTGTTCATAAGCATCTCTTAAAAACTTCAGTGTTCAGTACCCAATCTTAACAGTGGCTGACAATATAAAAGTCCATGTCAGTTTGTACAGAAATGCTTTTCTTAACAACTAGATCTTCATAAAGAGTCCTGAGTGTATTAAATGAGCCCAGCTCTTCCAAAGGAGCCCAGCTCTGTCACTGCCTTTCTTTGGAGACCACAAGGCTTTTGTAGAAAGAGACAGAACTCTAGCAAAAGTTTCCAAACACTTCATAGACAGATTTAAAGGGATCCCATTGTAAGAAATGAAACTGATGCAGCCTTGCAATGGAAAGTGACAGTTGAATGGTGTCGTTAAATAATGAGGAAAAAAGGCGGAGGATCATTTCTTGATTAGAGTCTGTGGTAAATATACAACAGACAAGGAGCGAAGAAGACAAATAAAGGATTAGACATCTAAGGAGTCCGTTCAAGTCAAATCTGTATCACAGTTCAGTTAAACATGAAATGCAAATACCAGCATGTTGGAAGTCCTGCTCCACCTAAAAAGATAATATGTATGTATCTCCTCAGGCTGTGTGCAGTGTTCCAGGGCAAAGTACATACTGCTGGTCACAGAGGATCCCGTGACTCAGATACCATTAAATGTATGACTATTAGGGCAGGACTTCTGAACTAGAGTACCTCATTACAATGGCATACCCCAACAAAATATATGTTCTTATTTAGGAAAGTACTGTCCAATGTCAACACTGACATCTTCATCAAGCTACAACTTTTATATTGTAGGGCTAAAAAGTAGCTTCTATACAACTTTTTTTCATCTTAATAGTGATGGAATAAGGATGTCTGACAGAGTTAAGACAAACACCTATCTGGGAGAAAACAAAAATTGCATTGAGCATCTTTGATATGTTTTCCGTAGAGCAACACTTTCTTCTTTAACTTCAGCTCCCTGATTTTTTGTATGTTGATTTATCAAATCATCATAAATTCAAAACTTGGCTTTCAATCACTTTTCAAGTCCTTTAAGTCTGTCATGCTTAGTCCCATCCACAAGTTGCATCTAAAAGTACAGAAAAATCCAAGTACATTCGACTATTCTGGACCTCTATTCTAAACAGCTAAGTGGAACACTGGAAAAAACTAGATTCCATTTGAAACTCTTTTCAAGTGTGTGTGAAAGATACAGCCAAATGTGGAAAGCCTTTCAGAAGCAAAATAAATGAGGAAAAAAGTTAGAACAGGCCTAAACCCCAGCTTCAGCATTGGGGTGAACACCCTATCCCCCACCAACCTCCACAATTCAGGGGACCCCAAGGAAATCCCACAAGTTTGAGAAAGTGTAGCAGCTGTGATGGGAAGGGGTAATAGTGGGGAGAAAGACATTTCCCTGTGTTTGCTTAGTTGTTTGTGTTCTTGGTTTCTCAATACCCCAATCAGTATTTAAAGGTTGCAATTTGCAATAAACTAAGTCAAACTTTGCAAGTCAAGACTGTTTTGCCTGCAATACTTGTACATTTACTAATAACCCTTGGGATCTAGCACAGTGTATTACATGCTAAACACTGCACACTATATCTATCTTAGTTTTTATCTTATTTAAATCTTAGAAATTGAGATTTTATTATTTGTATACAGTAGTTTGCTTGTTATAAAACTGTATTTTTAGCAGTAGTCCAATAGTAAATGCAGATGTTTGATAATAATCACAATTGCAGTGTGGAATTGTATTTGATTATATATCATAGAAAAAGACTGGCAGAATTGCTTTTTACAAGAATTTCCTATTTTCCTCTACTTTGTAAGACCTTTTTTACATGGCTTGTGAATTTATTGATCTTTGTATATTGAAAACTAAGTTGTCCCACACCAAATATCTACCTCAGATCTGTTTGGTGTTAATTAAATCCAAAAAGCTCAGTAGCTTCCAAATGTTAGGTCAAGGAAAAAATATATTGTATCGCCTATGTTAAACAACTGTACCAGCTTTTCCCAGCATGCTAGGGAATTTTTTGCACCATGTTCAAATAAGGCTTTACTCTGTTAGAAGAAAAAAGGTATATGCGAGGGGAAATTTGTCTGCACAGGCTAATTTTGTCAAGTTGCAAGGCCAGAAAAGACTGTCATTCATATGCAGGCTAGGTGGGCATATGCAAACTCAGGATTTAACAGCAGGGTCTATACAAAGGTGACAACCCCAGAAGTCACAGATCTGGGCTGTGATGGGCCAGGTGAGTGCTAAGAGCTCAGCCCTGCACTGTCAATCCTGAGTCTACACCCTGGTTGTACAGGAGCCAAAGGCAGGTCTGCAGGAAGGAGGAGAGACAGGGAGGCCCAAGGAGCTCTGTGACTTTCCAAAACAACTGTGATGCTCTGTCAGCAGCTCCCTCCGCTGTGCTGGTGGAGCAGTCAGGGTCCCCATCGTGCCCAAGTAGCATTTGCAGACTGTGAACTCCTGCACCAGGACAGGGGCTGAGGAATCCTCTCTGGGAAGAGTGCGTTTAGGGGATGGAAGTTAAAAGTACTGGAAAATCTTTCCTGTCTAAAAAGAGCTAGAAGTACAGAACATGGAGAGGACTTCACAACCAGTAACAGAAAGAGAAATTTTCACTAAGGAGGACTTGGGGGAAACAGACTGGAGGAGCATGGCTGGTAAGATTTAGGATAGGAACTGTGGCAGGGTCTAGACTAGGCAAGAAGGAAAAAGAGCTGAGAAACAGATATCAGAAGGTGATGAAACAAGAGGCAGATCTAGAGAGCTAGAATGCTCAAGGGAAAGGAGATAAATGGATCACAAGAGGGAAGGGAAGGGAAGGGAAGGGAAGGGAAGGGAAGGGAAGGGAAGGGAAGGGAAGGGAAGGGAAGGGAAGGGAAGGGAAGGGAAGGGAAGGGAAGGGAAGGGAAGGGAAGGGAAGGGAAGGGAAGGGAAGGGAAGGGAAGGGAAGGGAAGGGAAGGGAAGGGAAGGGAAGGGAAGGGAAGGGAAGGGAAGGGAAGGGAAGGGAAGGGAAGGGAAGGGAAGGGAAGGGAAGGGAAGGGAAGGGAAGGGAAGGGAAGGGAAGGGAAGGGAAGGGAAGGGAAGGGAAGGGAAGGGAAGGGAAGGGAAGGGAAGGGGGAAGGGGAAGAACATCCACAAAGGACATCTCCTAGCTATTCAACACCAGAGGATATTCTCTCAGAGGCAGAGATGAAACTTGTGCAGAGAATGTGCCTATGAAAATGTAATTCAATGTCCAAGTACATGACAAGAACATGTCTTTTCAGAAGCCATTGTGATTACAGACTGTGACAGTCTTGTCACCAGAACCTCTAAAACTCCAGCTATCCACTTCAGGATTCGAGCATATCTCTGCAAGAGTATAAGATTTGAGTAATGCGTATTAATATTTTTATGGATATTTCTTTACAATTACTATCTATACAATAGGAAAAACCCTCTTTTTATGAACTTTAGGTGGGTAGCCATATGCACCACGTGTTATCTGGTAATGCCTGAACTGAAATCTCAGGTTTATCATTTAGTCTCTTTGTGGCATAAGGGAAGCAATTTTATGCCAATATTTCCATCTGTGAAATGAGATCTATTCATATTTATTCATACTACAGAGGTAACAATAACTTAGTATTTGTATGTTAAAATTTTATACACTGCTGCTGCCTAGTCCTCCCCTCACCTCTGCCTGGTGCAACGAGCAGTGTTTCTACTACTCACACTTCATACTCCTATTTCAAACCAAAATTGTGTGGCCCAAGTTTTTCTATAGAACAAATATACTTCTTCTTACTTATAGGTTCTCAGGGCTTTTTCTCACACAAATGTGTACAGGACTTAAAAGATTCGGGTGCTGAAATAACCTAATACATCCATGGGAGGAGGAAACGAGGCAGGAGGAATTCTATGCAGGTTTCCGACGGGAGCGGCTCCGAGGCCCGGCAGGCGGAGCCGGCAGGCGCGGCGGGGCCCGGCAGGGGGCGCTGCTGCTCCGCGCCATGGCGGGGCCGAGGCTGCGGCGCGGGGGCTCAGGCGCTGCGGTCGTTACGGTCTTTACAAAGAAACACCAGTAAAAAGAGTAATATGCTTTACTCAGGCTCTTATACTCAGGAGGTATGCTCCAAGTGTATGGTTGAAGGGGCGCTGATGGCGAGGCTGTCGCAGTCTGTCTCACAATGGCCTCTGGAAGGACGCGCTCTTGCCGCGTACTTTGGTCGGAGAGCCCCCGGCCCCGCGTGAGGCAGATGTGGAACGCGCCATCCCCACGGGGCAGTCCCACAGCCCTGCGGAAATCGCTCCAGAACTGCACAAGGGCAACCGCGAGCGAAATCCATCCGGGGTGGGGGGACAGGGCCCTCCCCTCCCCGACTGCATCGCGAGCCCGTGTGAGAGTAACCAGCGGCGGTACCGGGAGCGGTCCGGGCGCGGACCTGTGTGTCACCTGTGCCGGGGCCGTGGCAGATGGCCTTCTCCATCGCTGCCAGCCTTTGGGCAAATGCTGAACAGGAGGACCAGAGGCGGCAGGGTTGCAGCGAATGACATGGACCTTGTCCAACCACAAACACCCGTGTTGGGAAGCTTCGCAGAGGGCCCTATCCAGGTGTCAGTGTGTCAAGAGTTAATGCATCCTGAGCCGTGACAGTGGCTGGGCTCAGCTGGAGGGACTTACCTTGTCGAAAGAGAATGAGGAGAGCCAGCAGACCACAAGGAGTTTCTCACTGGGCTGATTCCAGCTAGAAGCATCAACTCACCCTTCGGTGAAAGGAGTGTTGGCTGTGACAAATCCATATTGCTTATTTAAGGAATCTGCTGCAGAAAGCTTTTTTTTGTTTGTTTCCCTTTTGCCTATTGGAACCACAAATATTCACTTTATGTAACCTGTCACAAGATGACTTTTGAATTCCCCTTTGTAGGCCCTTGCTTGTTCCTCACTGTTGCTTAAGAGCTCAGAATAAAAATCATTCTTCTTCCTACTCAGCAGCTGTGTTCTCCGAGAGCAGCTTAGGGCTCCACCACGTCTTGCTGAGCCAAAGCTGCTTCAGTGCAGCTATGGTTGCATTGGGAGAGGTCTGGCTTCACAGCACATGAAAACTAAAGGAGAAACTTGCTATAGAAAAGAATATAGTAACAGTTATGAACTAGTAATGGTAATCAGAAGTGAGGAAGAAGGGAAGAAGGGAGACCTGGTTTTGTGCTAACTTCCCACTGTCTTCAATGATAACTCCTGTGTGTGGGTCTTGTAATTAGGGGAAATGAGAAAAGAACACTAACTGATTGGTTTAGTACAAGCAGTCAAAATGGATCCAGTTTATGCATACGATGGGATGTATGTCCAATGAAACAAGACCTAGGAAGAGTTACAAAACATACCTCAGACATGAGTTACCCCCTCACGATAGACTCCCCAGTGGACTGCAGAAAAGCGAAACAAGAAAGAACAGCTGAGATCCTTTGTAAAACTCCTATTGGCATCAATGTACAGATTTCAAGAAAATGATGATCAGAAGTGATGATCATTTGTGAGTTACATGTTAATATATGGACCTGCTCTCCCAAAAGGCCAAGTAGAAGGAAAAGATAGAGCAGGAATGAGAGTCTTGTTAAAGGGAAGATGTTTTAAAGTTCTGCCTGCTGAAGCTGTTCATAACTGGCCTTGCAAGTAGGGTTTTTATATTATAACAACTAATCTTTATGGTTACATTTCTTCAATTTGCAGTTGCCATGAAAAGACTAGTAGCAAAAGAAATAAAATAAGCATAATAGCAAAGAGAAATCATCTTTTTTGAGGACAAGCTGAAACGTCAAAGACTTAGGGTCTACAGTGTGCTGATAAGACACACTGTTGTGTGAACTTTCCCTCCCAGAGCCATCCATCTCTATTATCACAGCCTGGAGATGGTTCTGTGTCAACTTTGCATCTGCATCAGTAACTCATTCTGTTCAGCCATCTGTTCCACAGACATCAAACTGTTAAGAAGCCCCAGTATGGCACAATCTAGTCCAGGAACACAGAAACAGAAAAGAAAAGATCTCATTACCATTTGAATTCACAGACTCTCCTGTGATACACATACAATATTTTCTTATATTGACATGAACATGGTAATTTGGCAAGTAAATTCTCAGTTATAACAAAAAAATTAAAATCAAACACTTAATATGCAACAGATTTATTCAGAGGTAAAATAGTTATTAAGTTAAACTAGGATTTAAGGTAGTTGTTTCTTATTTTGCAGACTTAAACAGAATTAAGAAAACATTCATGTTAACTAGGATCACTATTGCATATTGCTCATTTTAGCTTCTGAAGATTTCACCACTAATTTATAGTCAAAATGAAATAGGCATTTAAAAGCTAAGGTCTCAAAAGAAAATTATGATAGTAGATTACTGACAGTGCAATTTGAGATTTCTTGGGGGTTTTTTAATTTATTCAAGTCCAATTATGATTGAAACTTAGTATTTTTTGATTTTGATTTGCCATGTTGTCTTTCTAAATTAATATGTCCCGAGAGCTTGTAAAATTATATCTGCTTAATTCATTGGCTTTTGATACTTTTTTCCTAGGGTTTTTTGTACTATAGATCTAGGATAATTAAAGGCCAGAGAGCTGGATTCCATTCTGGCCTGTAAATCTTCAGCAGAACTGGTGCTGGAGTTTCAATAACAAAATCATTATTGTGAGTGATTACTGAGCCAGAGAAAACCATTGATTGACATTCAGATTCTTAACTGAATTTGCAGATGCTGCGAAGTGAGATTTGGTGGGAGGTCTGTGAGTCATTGAGATGGGATCTTAGTCTCACAGTTTTAGAGAGCTCTCCTTCAGAGACACACTGCACTCCAGCATTGCTTTTGGGTTTGGGGAGACAGGGACTGAAGAATCATGCACGAGCAACATGCTCAAGCCTTGTTCAAAGGAACATGAATGCTGCGTTTAAAACAGTAATCCCTTTCACTAATTAACGTGTGATCTGATTGGCAAATTAGCCTGTATGAATTTTTTACTAACACAGCTCAAGTATTTTGAGAACCTAAGGGCTTTTATTTTTAAAAGGAACTCTCCCAGGAGAGAGGCAAAGATACATTTGACCCCCTTTTAACTCTTAACAGATTATGAAATGTAATCATCTGTTGTGACATGGTCTCCACTGAAGAGCTGGATATACAGCCTGATAAAGCTTGGGACTGTGCAAGCGCGCATGCCAATAGATAGACTATACTCTAAGCCATGTGTTAAATTCTATTATGTTCTAAAGATTTAATACAACCTTTTTGTTTTTACACGACACTCTGATCTACTCACATGCTTTTAGTGTGCAGAGCCTGTCTTTGGAGCTGAAACTTGCTCAGCCTTGTGGGACATCTTTCATTTCACCTCTATCTTTGTTTTATATAACTCTCTCTACACGGTCTCTGGGGAAGAAATATACCAGACTTGTATCCCCCAACAGAGCTGTGGTCTCTAAGGAAACTCGTGCATTAATTAAGGAATAGTATAATGGGTATGGTTTTGTTTTGTTAACCAGTGCCCCAAGGAGCATCGTTTCACTTACGTGAGTATTTTCCCTCCCCCCACTAGCAAATATCAGCATATTTCTGTTAACTGTTCTGTGGCTATGTTCAAAACAATACTTACGAGATAAAATTTTGTCTTTTGAAATAGCAAGCAAATTGGCACATGAATTTAATTTCTGTAGTAACTTGGCACTGTCTTCTCTGGTTACTGGTTGTTGGCCTCCCCCTCAAAATGTTCTAGTATTGGAGCCAACACCCATGGCCACACACTGGGTATGCTTGGCAGCTGCAGGGCCCAGATGCCAACCACTGGAATGCATTTTACGTACCAGTGTCTCTGCCTCTGGCTTGGTTTCTTGGCCAGCCTTTAGCAAAGTCTCTTCTCTGGACTCATCTGACTCCAGCGCCTGCTGCTCTTGCAGCTGTGGCACTGAAGCAAAAGCAATTTACAGAAGAGCTGTCTCACCGTTCCAGGAATTGCTTGCCTGCACCATCTCCCAGCAAGATACATACACTGAGTCCTTGTAGCATGTGAAAGGAAGATGGCCTGTACTTGCCTGTACTTATTGAGGATCAAGTGTATGGATTGACAGGGGTCTGAAAGGACAGAGCATCCTGGTAAACCTGACAGACACCACTGAAAGCTACTTTTCAAAATCTCACAATTTCTGTATCAAATGTCTATTTCAAGTTTCTTCTAGCTAAGGCCCCTGAAAAGTACAGTATTGGCTCAGCGTCAGATATTTTGCATATATGACTTGCATCACTTTCTCCAGCAATTAATGGTGATCTAGGCATGGATTTATTTTATTTATTATTTATTTTTTACTGGGAAGGAAGGAAGGAAGGAAGGAAGGAAGGAAGGAAGGAAGGAAGGAAGGAAGGAAGGAAGGAAGGAAGGAAGGAAGGAAGGAAGGAAGGAAGGAAGGAAGGAAGGAAGGAAGGAAGGAAGGAAGGAAGGAAGGAAGGAAGGAAGGAAGGAAGGAAGGAAGGAAGGAAGGAAGGAAGGAAGGAAGGAAGGAAGGAAGGAAGGAAGGAAGGAAGGAAGGAAGGAAGGAAGGAAGGAAGGAAGGAAGGAAGGAAGGTCCACCTGGCAAGCAAGACAAAGCTGTCTCGTTGTCTGGATATATTTAACAAGTAACAGAGAAAATTATATTTCCACAGAAGATCAGTTAGTGTAGTAAAGCTTAAAATACAGTTTATTTCCATAAGTTATTTACTGAGTAGCTTTTTGTAGAATAGTTATTAATGTTATATATTTTGTAGTATTTCCAATCTTAATGCTTTCATTGTAGCATTCCACTGTGGTTTCTTTGCTACCCTCTAGATTTCCAGACTTGCCTGGAAAGCTGGAAGCTCTCTGAAGACGTGCCAAGCTGAACACTGGAGGTGTGTTTTGCTACACATCCACAATACTGAAATTGCCTTAGCTGGATTTCGTGCCTCTGACTGCACTAGAAAAACGCACAGCTTCTGGTAAGAAGCTGCAGTAAGCAAATGTGGATTTATCAAATACTGAAACATTCACCAGGCTGATACTGAATTGCAACCACTGACTGAATTACTTTTAAGTATCTACAACGCTACAGAAATTAATTTTGCGTCCTTAATTTGCACTTGCTTTGGTGTATACAAGGGTAAATTCATTGAAGCATAATCTCAGCTCCCCAGGTTGTATATAAGAATGGGTGTAACTTGAGAAAGTGGACAGTTATTTCCACTTTTGAATTGTATTTGAGAAAAATTATATTGACAGTAGAAGAACACATCTAGTACATACGTTTTGGAACCATGTGTGCACACACAGGATTTAAAAGGTGTACAAGATATTACTACGTGCTCGTCTGGGAGCTGTCCTTTAGGGGGGAAAAAAATGTATGTAATAGTCTTAAAATAATATTGTTCAAAAATATAACCAACTATTATGGCAATGATCATTTTCTGCCTTAGCAGTGATACAGCTATGTCTTGTAACCGTATGTACTGCAGTGCTGTATTTCCTCTGGCACTGGTGCTACTGGGAGCACCATTATCTACTGGTGTTGTAAGGTATTGTTGCGCAGATTTCTCAGCATACTTTTTTCAGTGACTTTTTTTAAAAAATAGCATTAAAATATAAAAATTGGTTAGGACACTCTAAGATTTTATTCTAATTGGGAGTTTCTCTCTTGATGGAGGAAAAAAATAGTCTTATGATTTGGTACAAGCATTGGAAAAAGAAGGAAAAGGTGCAGTAAAATGGCAAGAAACTCGTGAAGACTTCAAGGGGAAATAAGAAAAATTAGAAACATGACAATATAGAGAATTCAGTGTAGGTGTAGGTAAGCCAAGGAAATCGAACTACTTGTGCAGATTGATGTATTGTAAATCTGCTGAGAAAACCTGTATATTATTACAAACCAAAAAAAGATCCACTCCAATTTTAACACTAATTGAAAAGCAAGCAATATATTAAGTCACTAAGAAAAGCTTAAAAATTAGCTTTTCTAAAGAATTTCTAAAAAATTCTGTGTTATTGAGAATAGTTTCGAGGCAATTTAGTTTAGGCAGAAGGGATTTCAGAAGAGAAGGTGAAGTGAAGAACATGATGGTGTAGAGAAAGTCAATTAGGCATCTGTGTTTTGCTTCTTATGTTCCAAAGAGTATATCCAGTCAAATCAATAATAAAGAATGAGTATTAGTGAGACATGTTTTCTATATAGTGAATGCCTGAAGCATGCTACTGGAATACCTGCTCAGACAGAAAGCCTTGCAGTATTTTTTTGTAAAATGGTTCAAATATTTATTTACTTCATATAGATGTTTTCTATGAGGTCAGGCAGGACAAAATCCATCAGACATATCCACTTTTGTAAGAAACACAGAAACTAGTCATGGAGTATATTAATCAGAAAGGTCTGTTATGACACAGCTCTCAATCATCAGTGTTCTCTTTCTGTAGAATTTGATTTTCACAATATTTAAGTATATTGCCAATCTTGTGAACCTGTTTATTAAGATTTATGTTACACACTTTCTTTTGATTTTAGTGCCTGTAAAAGAAAAATATAGCTCTATATGAACATAAGCTTCTTTTCACTAGGTAAAAATAAGCTCAATATAAAATTACTTGAGGGGGCGTTAAGTCTACTTGAAGCTTGTGCCAATTGGTTGCTCAATCATTTCCCTTTGACAAGAAGGATAGGATAAATAAAAAACTGAATAGTGAATAATCTCAGGGAACTTTTTTTAGTTATTCCCCAGTGACAGAAGAGTCAGACCTTTCATTATATAAGCTTGTTGTGGTTCAACAGTCATAGGTTCCCTCCCATTTTGGTATTTTAGCTTTTTTTTGAGCCCAGTTGCATCTTCTCATGCACAGGCATTTGACACATGGTCCAGAGTACTTTAAGCAGCAGGAGGGAAATGGAGAACTTATAGAGATGTTATAGATGTTACAAAAAAAGGTAAGTTTAGATTGCAGGTGTATGCTCTTGATTTCTGATATTAAGAGAGCTCAACTCATAAGCAGGCCTACTTAATATTTTAAACATAAAACTCTGAGGAACTGATACTCATGTTTCAGTGAGTAGTTCCCTGACATCATGCCATGAGTGAGGTAGAAAACAGTTTCCTTGCTGATGAGAGCCACTGTAATGTTCACAATGACATTTTCTGACTAGCATATAGAATGGAAGCCTAGAATCAGATAGCAATTTAATAATGCGGTATTTCAAACCGTTCAAAAGAGCTGATCTTCACTTACAGTAGTATCTTAACACTTCCTTGCTTACAGTGTTATTTCATTTTCAGTAATGTGAAGCAGTCTTTCCATTCACACATTTGAAAGAATAAAACAAATTCCTACTAGCATAAAATTGTAGAATGACGACTTCAGGGTCTCCTTGCACTATTTTTCCTTCTGTGAAGGTGCATTACTTTCAGTGGAAGCAATCCTGGTGTCATGCTAGTTTTCCTCCTTTGAATTAGAAAGACTAGAAAAAACAAGCAGTGCATTTCAACTATATATAATGAAAATCAAAGTGGATATATCTCTTTTTCATCTCTGTTTTTCATACAAATTATTGAGGCACACAGTACTGTTCATATTTGAAGGTGGACATTCTTGTTTCTTCTGAATGAACGTGAAGGATCCCAGGTTACCTTCTATTACAGTAAATTTTTCTTGTGATCCTGAGACAAATTCTCTTTCCCCAGTAAACTGCACAGGTATCTGTAAGCAGTTGTATATACATGCAGTGTAGATGTAAATATTCATAGATATTGTATATGTGATGTACCTACATATACAGTTTCCCTACATATGAGGATAGATACTGTGTATACATATAGTATTATCTTCATTCATGTGTGTACAGTACCTTGGTGCTATTAGCTAGTATGGACAGAATATAGTCTGCAAGTTGTGTAATGAAAGGATGGTATTACATGGTGAATATGAAATTTGTTGGTCTTACAGCACAGTCAGTTGTAGCAGGACAGCTTGGATCCATCTCCTGTTTCTTGGAGGCAGCAACAGCGCTGGGAGTAAATCTTCTGACAAGTCTCAGTAGACAAAGATTTTGTTCCCATTTTTTCTGCCTCATCCCTGCTCATTTTCCTCCACACTATTTAGACAAATTACTAGTTTTTCACCTTGTCATTTTATCTATTCCTGCCCTGAACCTTAACTGGTTTTTCATCTTCTCTAATATTCTCACCCTGGAACTTTCTGCTAAGCATACATGTGTATGCATTTGTTGCACATGGGCAACTTCCAGAAATGTTCCTTTATATTTATTACATTATTGAACCTTTGAGATAAAATGCCTGTTAAAATGAAGGGGCCTCATCTAAGTGCAGTCTTTTAGAACCCAGCATGGGTTTTACAGCTCACAAGAGCATGCATTCTGACTCTCTTTTTCTTCTTTCATGGAAGAACATTGCCTAGCAGTTGGTGGTGTTGTTTACTAAAGTTCATGTCTCACAAAGCAGTTCAAAACAGAATGCAAAGGAAACTAATGTGCTAGCAGAAAAAAGAATATGAAGAAGTTAAATAGTTAATTTTTATTAGGCACAAATCACATTTCCATCAAGTGCAAGCAGTCAGCTGTTATTGTAGGTCACTAAGATACAATGAATTTTTTTCTGCAGTTCGTGGAAAACATTAGGCAGCTGTAATAAAGTCAATGGTATTTCCTTCCTTACTGAAACATTACTTGAGCAAATCCCCCTGTTTTGTTAAAACACCATTTCATGGTTGATAAAATTTCATTGATTTCTTCTTTTATATTTCTTTAAAATTTCTTTTATTGATTGCTTTCTATAGAGAAAACACTGAGAGAAAAATATCAGAAGTGACTTTTCATGTTCTGATGGATAACAATTGATCTAAACTAAAAAGATTGTAAACGGAAGGGGGAAGGGAGCACTTCAGTGGCCTTTATATAACATAGATATTCAGTCCAGGAAACATACCACAATATAAATGTCTTTTTAAGACATTAAAGCTTAGCTTAAGCAACAGCTAGAATATTTATACCATAGTTCACTACATTTGTTCTTCCTTACGTATTTATCCATGGTTTATCTGTAGTAACATACAAAGTTAGATTTTCAACTTTTATCTTGCTTAATAAACATCTATTTAAATCCTGCATCAGGTATCTTTAATAATTCCCTTTTGACCAAATAGTAATATATTGTTTATTCTTATTTTCTTCTAAGATCTGGTGAACATGAACAATTGAAAGGTTCCTTGGAATTCTGAATGAATCGAATAAGTGATGGTAAGTTTTCTTTTGGAACACTAATCTGTGGTGAATGTCTCACAACATGTGAAATGAAGGCTCGACCTTGACTGTATGCAAAAACTGTTGAGCCAGCTGGTTGTGCATTATCGGGAAACACTTTTACTTTCAACAGGGAAACAGCAGCCTCTGTGTTTTAAAAATATGCACTGTCCTGTGCATTGGCTCACAAACAGTAGCAGCTGGACCTCAAGTTAGGTACCCACACTTTAGTAAGGAAATTAATACTACAGCAGAGGAATGAGAAAAATGTAGGAATTAGTAAGGGTTAGAGGGGCATGTTTGGACGGGAGGCTTTAGCATTTTCATTAGCTGGACAGGGACACAGCTTGGAAAAAAACTTGCAAGGACTTTTGTAAAATGTCATATTAACAATTTCAATACTCACTTTTCTTAAAAACACTGTATTAATAAGATGGAGTTTAATTCCCCTCCTCTCTTTCAAACTATTTTATCTGTCTCAAATATACGTCCAACTGAATATGAGTTTAAAAATGCTAGTTAACACAGCAAGTTTTCCTGAAAATTCAGGAAAACTATCCTTGATCCTGGAGAACTAGTGATGTTTTACAAAAGTTTTTAAAACTAACATTTCTGAAGTTAATAGATACTGGCCCTCTCTTAAGAGGGATTGGCTAATTTAGAAGATTTTTTTTTTTAAATGGTGAATTGTGCTGTGAATTCTGGACTAGACATGCATCAGGAGCAGTAGTGAATTAAGAGTATATCAGTGTATGCATCATATTCAGATATGTTTTCTTCTGATCTTTGTACTCACTGCTGAAATATTCATTCCCTATTAGCAGAGTTCTGTTCATGTTCATAGGAAATGATAGTGGTAAGTGGCTCACTCTATGTGCTATTTTCTGTTTGCAGTTCCAAATCTGTTGCATATTTTACAGGGCCTTGGAAGTATATGTGATGAAGTTAGCACAGCCAAACATACTACTGCAAATCTTTCCTGCTCTTTTTTTCTATGCACCGATAAATTTCTTACTACCTCACTGAGCGTTGTATATATGAATACAACTTGCTGCAGTTTCTTTAAAAGAGCTGATCATTGGGATGTTCATCTGCTAGTAAAGCAACCAACTCAATTGAACTGACAAATTTCAAGGCTGGAGAACTAACAGGAGCAAATTTGAGCCGAGTATGGGGGTCTGCATGGACATACACATGCTGTACCCTAAAGCAAGCTGAAGAGTACAGCTGTAGCTCTCAAGGCACAATTGACAAAGCTGTGCCATGGTAATACATTAATGCATTAACAATACAAAAGACTGCTTATCTTTACCAAACATTTCCAGAATATAGGCAAGGGGTTACTAGTCAACTATTTAGTTAAGTCAAGACAACATGGGAATTATCTGACCTTTATTACCACTTGCCTTCCACTTACGTTCTAGAAATTATTTTTCTTATTCTCTATGGTCCCTACCCTATAATAAAACACTATTTGTGGCATAGCTTTAGCACCAAGCAAACCCACAAAAAGCTGAGAAATTTACCTCTATAGAAAAAAATGCTATTAAGTTATATGTAATAAACTTTAAATAACAGGTTTGCAGCTTGTCTTAACTAACTTTATTTGCCAATAAGCATGCCTCCATTCTTATACTGAGAGGATTTCGATGTCAGAGCCTTATCTTTCCTATAGTTAAACTGAGAAACTCATTGTCTTGTCAAAGTTATGAATATGAAGTGAGCCTTTGTATAGATAAGCTGGGTATGTAATTTCATTTATTCCTTTGAGGGAAAAAAAACAACCAAACATCCACACATATATACACTTCACTGTGCTTCAACAAATGCAAAATTCAAAGTTTTCTACCCCTGTTTACTCAGGGGTCAGCCTGAAGTGGTTTCTTCTTCAGGCATGAAGAAGTATTTGCATGCCTACAGGGATACTGATATTACTGTAGTGTTATTTTAGTAATGGGAAAGCAGTGGTAGCTCCAGCTAGACAAAACACCTTTAATCACACAAAATCACCATATACAGTAAAAAACAGTAGTCATTTTTCAGGAATTCACCCACAAAAATCAGCTGTTAGGCTGGAGGTCCCAATACTTCACCTCACTTCCGGAGGTCAGGTTTTAAATTCTCCAGTTTCAGTTTCTTCAGTACCTGGACAGTCTTTTAGGGCTTCCTAGCAGCTAGTGAGGAGACAAGCCCTCTCAAAGGAGTCAAAGCTTGTATTTCAGTCACCGTTCCGCTGTGATCAGCTTCTAAATCCTCCCTTCTCATCCAGTTATTGCTTACAAGAAAAACACAAATCTGTGCTGAGCACTGGCTTTGGCAAGGTCATCCTTGGCCTGTGAGTGAGTCAGTCACAGCTCCACTCAGTCACATCAGCACAGATCTGATACTGGAGTATCTGGAAGTGGAATGACCTCTGGAAAGCTCCACAAAGAGAAAGTGACAAATACCAGGGTTGGTATTTGTGGTCAATACTCCTTCAGGCAGTTGGTTATCAGCAGTATAAGGTCGTTTGGTCTAACGGGTCATTGTGAGGATTACTTAAATAGAAGAGAGAAAACAGCACTGTTTTGCCCTGTGTAGGAACAGACCATGCAAACAAAGTGTTTTGTTAGAATCAGTGCATGCTCCCCCTCACACACAGCCCTGCAGTCAAATCTAAACGTATCAGAAGGCCTGTCAGCTGGGATAAATGCATTCAGCAAACCTAAACAGATAGTGACAATCATCCAGAAGCAATAATAATAACCTAAGGACTTCTAGAGAACCAGAAAGTTCCTATAACAGGATGTTGACTATTCAACAAAAAACAAAAGAATAATATGTCTTTCCCCTCCATCTCCACCCCCGCCCCCCCCCCCCCCCCCCCCCAAAGTCAATCAGGGTTAAAAATATGCCTGGTTAGGAAGCAGAAATTTTTACTATTTCTAAAACTAAAAAGTTTACTTGGCAATCTTTAAGAGATATAATAGCCCAGGTGTGTAAATGTTAGTCACACTGCCTGAAAAGTATTTGTTTGCACCTGAAAAGACGATAACTCAGAATAGTGTGTTCCATCTTCTGTGAAAATATTTTTTCAACTATTTTTCCTTTTTTTTCCTCCCTACCGTTTCTTTCTGGACATATAATATAGGAGGAAAAGAGTTTCATATACCAACTGGTAGAACAATTACTTCAGTATAACAGGCCATGCTGATGTCATTAGTCCTAAGTGGGCTTAGGTTAAAAAGAGAAATGTTCACAAAGAGCATAAACAAATATGTACATATATACAGAGAGAGAGAGATAACATTAACATTTTTATGTCCTAAAACTAGGAATCAATCATGCCTCTTGGCTGATAGGCTGAGTGCTTAATCTTGAATATAGGCCCCAGCAGACGGTTTAACTTTTGGATACTCTCCATTTGAGAGAAAGGCAGACTTAGACTGTTGCTACATGAGATTCTCCCCGAACACAGGAAGTTCTTTTCTTTGCAGCATTTCCACTGGAATTTTACACAGCTTGCACACATCCTTTCAGTGCAGCTGTACTGGGTAAGGCTTGTTCAAAGTGAAGTGAAAACCATACACCTATTTAAGCTCACATGTAACTGCAGAAGCATACTTCGTGTTTTTTGCCTCTGCCTATGACTTTAACATAACCCTCATTATCACCACTGTTGTGACTATTCAGGAAGCGTGTGGATGCCATGCAACATCATAACACAGATGTGTCTTATCTTCTTTGTATGCGACGATTCTGTTCAGTTGTATAAATTGTGTCACTCTGCCTACAATGTACTGCATGAGGAAGACTGGGAGTCAAGTCCCCTTCATCACAGAGCTACTCTAAACAGTATTTGGGGAATAAGGAAACAAGTCTTGCATTTAAGAGGTGAGGATCCCACTTCAGCATTGACATGCTGCAAAGAGATGGACTATCTCGAGCCAAGGATGTGCACTGAAACGTGCTTATTCCAGCTGCAGTCTGGCACTAAGACTCTTGAACAAAGCATGGAAACTACCTCTCTTCTGCTCCATGCTGCAAGGATTCTCATGGGTTTTTTTTTTTTCTTACTCATACCTGTAAAGAGAAACTTAGACCTAAGCTGTCCTTTTGCAACTTGGCTAACTCACCAGCCACTGTCTCAGATGGGGTATTCAGAAATCACCCTAAGCCAGGGAATTTGCCAAAACCTCCACTTGCATTCCTTACGGTCAGTGCCAAGCAACTAAAGCCTCCACTCACCTCCAACTCATCTACATCTTCCAGTTTATTCCTACAGAAACGAGTTAAGCATTCAGATCCTCACACAAGACATTATCAGAGCTGTAAACATAAAATGCAACAGCTTGAACTGAAGTTCTGCAGAGGTTGTTACTACCACCTCTTACACAGAAGCTTATGCCTTCTATGGACTAGGGTAAAAGATTTTCATTTTACCATTGTAGAAGTATTTAAGCAACAAGAAATAAACGGCTTTTGCACATGCTTTTTCACAGTTGTGTACATTGCACAACTGTGTACATTCTGCTGAAATCTTAGTAATATGTGGGAAGTACCAGATTCTCAGCGATGTACTGAAAAAATAGAGAGCTTGTACAGAGATCACAGTTCCCTTACTCCAATAAGTGATCCAGTTATAGTGTTTAGTATAAAATATAAGTCAGTCAGAGATTCTTATGTTCAAAGCTCATATCAACAGTGAATCCTTTAGGAAACTGCTTATTTTTTTTTCACCATGGCAATTTAAAAGCTTCCTCACAAATATTTATCATCCTTCCAATATGAATCTTGGAAATAACTGCTGTAAATAAAGTTGTTGGCCTGGCCTACCAAGTCTGCAGTATTTGGACTATTTTGCCTCTTTTTATGTCATCCCATCAATCCATATGGTTCATCAAACATGCCAGCCTGTCATTTCCAGTTATCTGCTGCTCTCCAATCTGTTTTCCACGCTTTCCTCCCTGGTGTTTCCTATGTGTAATCTTCACAGGCTTTGTTCCTCAGCTGGGTCAAAGAACCTTTATTCTCTGCACTGGTACTCTGTAAGACCTGTTTTCAGAACAGTTTCTCTATCTGCAATAAACTAAATGATTGAAAATAGCAAACCTGAGGGATACATTCTCAAAATTGACATTGTCGAGATGTATTTGGTTGCTATTATGGCTGGTATGTTCTTTTTTCCTTTATCTTTAATTTATACTGGCAGTCTTTAAAATAGGATACCTTCTCTGGTGTTTGTAAAGTATCCATGAAAACAAATTATTGTTTGTTCTAGTAAATATGAAAAATAAATAAATAGTTATTATAAATAAATACACTACTGTAAAAGCCCTAGAAAATGCAAACTCAGCCATTTATGTGGAATTCCTAGAAAGAATAGTAATTCAGAGCCTTCAGTTCTAAATGTAGTTTCGTAGACTTCTCATATTACATTTAATTCTGAAAGAAACCTGAGCACCACACAGGATGCACATGAAATCAATGTGACAAATTTATGTTTGGCCAAATTTTGTGAGTAGAGTTAGGCCAGATAGAGAGTTGGCTCTGTGTCTCTAGTCCTAGCCTGCCTGGAACAAAAGTTAGAAACCATAACAATTTCTGTTAAAGGTCTTGGATTTGTCTTACCCATGTCCAAAAGCATCAAGAGGCAGCTTTTCCTCTGAAATAACAAATAAATGAAGTCACCATTAGCATTTTTTCCTTCCAAATATAGGTCTAGTGTAAGGATTTCATTGACTTTATGCCAGTTAGTTCTGTTGAACTATAAATGACATGACTTTAAAAATCATTATTATAGTGAAGTTATACTAAACACTCTACTTAACTAAAATTTCTTTGAGAATCATATATTACTAGTTTACTTACTCTCTTTGTTATTTGATGCTAAGTGTTGACATTTATTATAGCAAATTTCATATGATCATTTTTGCATATGATCATATTTGAAAATGTGGATTTTTCTATGTCCATACCTCTTAAAGTTTTAATTTTCAACAATATTTTTTCGATGTGTTGTAATGTTCATTTTTCATAGCAGATTTTTTAAACATAAAAATTAATTACACTGCTAAATAAAAAGGTCTTCCTTTGCATTGCACTTTAGGAAAGAAGCCAAAAAATATGGCTGAAGCCAGATCTCTCTGCCTGTTGATTGTTGTTTGGTTTGACAATGCAAAGGGAAGTTGAGAAAACTGTCTCTAAAAATCCCATGTCATAATGGTTGGTAGTTGAATTTAAGGAATCATTCTTTAATTAACAGGAGTGAACCCCATATCCCTAAAGTTCTGTGGACATCATTCTTCTAGATGTAGCCAAATAAATGAAAATGCTCCCTATTTTATTCTCATGTGAATATTAAACTGAAAGCAAATATGTGTCTTTTGTGGCTGCTGTGGAGCTGTACACATTAGAATTGAGTTGGGATTATTTTTTAGTTACTTGCTTTCATTCACGAGATCTTTGCTGTTCCTGTTTGCTGTCAGAAATACAAAACTGTCAAGAGTTGCACTTGAGTTTTCCAGGCAGGGCTACATGGTTTCAAACAAAGAGTGAGCTAGATGAATTTCTTCTATGTTAGCCAGTTTCTTTAAAATATGGTTTGTTTGGTTTTTTTTTTTTTTTTTTTGTACAAGCATTCAGCCAACATGCCTGTTAACACACAAATCTCCTAGAACAGCATTTACCAGCAGGTGCTTGGCACATACACAGCAT
The DNA here is from genome assembly GCA_910950805.1 of Acrocephalus scirpaceus scirpaceus. Lineage (NCBI taxonomy): Eukaryota > Metazoa > Chordata > Aves > Passeriformes > Sylviidae > Acrocephalus > Acrocephalus scirpaceus. The sequence goes on from OU383773.1 coordinate 129,916,421, forward strand.
CATGTTTAGAGACCATCAGTTTAGCAGGACTTTGAGCTTGGTACCCTGATACAGGTTTATCAGTCTACATATACTTCATAGGGGCTTGCATCTTTTCCAGGCCATTTTTAGGCAAGACTGTTCTGTATTATAGTAAACTGAACTTGAAGCACATAGCCAAACGGTGAGCTGAGCCACAGTTGTGATGTAATCTCTTGTCACATTTTTGGCTTCAAACGTCAACATGATTACAGAGGATGAAAAAGTGTGTGATAAGAACCTGGTGACATATATGAGTACTTTAAACAACCATTCACTGATCAACCACTGAGACATTAAGCATGCCTGTCCTACTTCAGTGGATGATCTTCAGAGTCATTTGGATTCACAGTCACCATTGACAATAGCTACCTCCTCACACTATTACAGAAGTACTATGTGACTTTGTCTTTTTGGTGCTGTGCAATTGTATGTAATGGAAAGCTATCTAAAACCCAAATATTGCTCAGCTCCATGTGAGCAGGGAGGTTGGACCAGATGACCCACTGTGGTCCTTTCCAACCTTACCCACTCTGTGATTTTGTGATTCTGCATAACCTTGGACCATTTCTCTCATACAGAAAATCACATTGGTCAAAAAAATAATAGTCCCCTTAGGCAAGAGTGAACCTTTGTCAAACACAAAATTGACTTTGGGCCTGGCAAACAACAGAATAATTGCTAAAATGGACAAGTTGACATGGAGACACAAGATGGGATTATACATGCCTTTTTCCACTTGAGCTCCACAGATGTTTAGAGACAGGGGAGAGATGTTCAGCTCAGCTCCAGATGTCCTAGGGAAGTGTGAACACACCAGTACCCCTGTGTGCCTACACTCTGCCTGATTCTGCCCAGTGTTCCTCATTTCAATAACTAGCCTATCTCTCCTCTGTTTCTCAGTCCATCTTCTTTCCCCATCATTGCTGGTATGAGTCCCAGCTGTCAGACTTTACTTGCTCAGCTGGTCCCAGTTTTTCTTATGCTTCTAACCTTCCTGATTCCTAGTCTTGGTCTTATAATTTCCTTCAAAGACTATAGATTCCTATAAGCTATGAATCTTTTTTTTCCTCTGTGGTCACTTCATCCAGGGTGCTCCCTGATGAGTATCAGCAAAACCCCGGGAGGTTGCATGCCTTGATACCTAGCTACAGCAGTGAAAGCTTGAATTTGGATATTGTCTGCAGCTGTGGTCTAATTCGATCCAGGTAGAAGATGCTCATGATCATTATCATGGGCATGATTTCAAGCACTATCAGGTGAGACAGATTACTTCAACACATTAACAAACGGAGTCTAGGTTGTTCAAGTTCTTACAAATTGGCATAATTTGGTAAATTTTTTCTGGACTCTGAAATTTATGTTCCTCACACATCCCTGGTGCACAATATGATGCTTGGATCTGTTCATGAAGGCACTTTTAGGTATTTATAATGCAAAGATAATGTACTGCTAGTGAAATATTTATTGGAAATGTCTAAAATGGTTCTCCCACAACATAGACTAACCAGACTGAAACAGAGGATATGGATAGTTTCATTCCAGAAGTCATATTTTAATGAAATTAAACACCACTAATAGCAGTCTTATAAAGTGTCAGAATAACTCAGCTGTAGGTGGTGGTGTTAGTTCTGCCTACAGTGCTGACAAATCTTGCTGTAGTTCTGTTCCCATTAAATACCAACTAGACCATATGATATAGTGTCAATAAAAATTAAAATATTGCCTCAGAAATATGACTTTTCAACTGCAATTGCTTGGTTACAATGATGGAAGTTTTAATCTTTGACAACTTTTAGTACATTGAAGCTGAATTGCATAACCAAGTAAGCTTCTAATAAAGGATTTGAGGTTTATGGTATTTCTTCTAACTGTGTATAACATTTCTACTGCTCTACCTAAACCCAGGTGTAGCACATATCATTCAGATCTGTAGCATATATATAATAGTCATTACTCATTTGTTAGTCTTTGTAATACCGTTATGAATGTTCCCTATTGTGCAGTATGTGAAAAAACTGAAGGCTGGATCATGAGAAAATTTACATTGTTTCTCCGTCATGGGTTGTGTTTGAAGAATTGGAAGTGACATACAATTTTTAGGATCTTTTTAGAAGAATTTTGTGGTTATTCTCTCCATCTCTTCACTTTCATCTTCTCCTTTCCTGTTTCCATTTTCACTTCCCTTCATTTTCATTTCTGTCTCCATATCTCCTTCCCACTCAATTCTAAATTATGCTAGACAGAGGAATATTGAAGGAGTCTGGAAAGATTCATGTCAATAGACAGGTGAGGTTTGGTTTACTTTTTAAATACTTGGGCCATTATTAACAAGTTGATCTTGTTGAATCTTAAACATTCTCTCCCAGATAGAAGTTTGTTATTAAATTGATTTTCAATATAGAGTACAATTGGGTTTTTACTCAAGTTAAAAACAGGACTATGTTGTGTTCTCTGATAATGAGAGTCACCCTGGAGACAAGCAGCCAGGTGGAATTGAACAGGCACCATCCCTGCCCCCTTTACATTTGCTGCACCTTCTCTGTTCCCTTCATAGACCTGTGTCCATTTGCATCTCTTTCCCTAATCTCTCTGAAATCAGATCAGGTAAAGAAAAATAAGCCAGAAATGTCAGGCTGAGTGCCACCTGCTAGCTTCTCAGCAGAAAGCTCTCACATGATGAAAAACACCAGAGCACTCACAGAATGGGTCCCTGTAGAAGAAAAAGTCAAATTATATTCTTCTGTCTATCCATTTAGAGAAACTTGAGAGGATCATATTTGCATCAGGATAGCCAAGGTCAGAATCATGGGTTTTCTGCACTCTTTGTAGTAATTATTATCCTAGGCTTGCTTTCTTGAGGGAAGATCATTTCCTGTCCAAAGGCAGTTCTTTCTGTAACAACCCACTCAGCTACAGAAGGAGATCTGAGTGTTGAAATTCACAGATTTTACTCATATGTGACACAGAGGAACTTGTGAGCCCAATGGAATGATTTGGCCTGTGGTTTAAAATTAGTAATAAACAAGTAATAGGATACAAGTCCATTACCACTGAGATTGGGACTGTAGAGGAAGAAAAAAAAAAAACACTGATAATATTTGAATATAACTCCAAACCACAAAATGAGGATGTGACACCTTTCTCCTCTTCCACAGAGTCCAACACCTAGTTTTCAGATTCTAACCTCTAAAACTTCTGGCTCTGGTTCTTTGATTTGTTTTTAAAAGCAGGGAAAAAGAAAGAAAGAAAGAATGTAAGTTCATAGATACAATTTAATTTATACTCAAATATACATTTATTATTTGTGTCTAGATTTTGAGCCAAAAAGCCCAAATTAAAATGGATTGCCATCATATGCAGTGTGGGTCAATTGATTCTTGTCAGATCATGGAAAGTAAAAATAAGTGGTTATTGTTGGATTCTCTGCAGTACAATGTGTCCAACACTGCACTGAGATGATGTCAGAAAATCTGCATTTTTTCCCAATTATGAAATGAATTATGAGGAGCTAGCTTACCACAGGCAGAATTGTTAAACCAGCTATTTTGGCTGATACACTGTTGTCCAGCCAGAAGACACAGGTGCTTTGGTTTTAAATTTTGTTTAAATGCTTCAAGATTACATTGACCGTCTCTTCCTCACTCTCTTCAGAATTTAAAGAGTAAAAGTCCCATATGTTGAGAAATATCTGAAGAATTCAATCATCTACTATTTTCTAAAAGCAGATCACAGGAAAAGTTACAATGCTCAAACAGCTGATAATATCTGTGATGGCCAGGGTAAATTTCTCTCTGAATGAGTTGAATGAGTTAGGGGGAGATGTGAGGTGTATTTCCTCCAGTTTGACTCACAAACTCCTTAAATACATGGCGTAAGTTTGTCTAAACACCCTCAGCCATGTTGAGGCCACTGTAATTCCAGAGACTGAGAGCTTGTGTTAGAGTTACAGCAGAGATGAACTCCAAACTCAGTGCTCATTCAGATGGTTTCAGATCAGCAAATTCAACTAGTTTCAGAAAAACTGGTGAGAATGTTCATTGAGTTATTCTTTTGGTTTAAGTTTTTAAAAGTGGAAATTTTATTTTTCATTAGCTTTAAATCATCCTTAAATGAGACAGCCAGGTTGCGTTAATCCATTTTAGGAATTTGGTCAGCTCATCCAGCTACATCATTCTGAATCACATATTAGTAGAATATTCAGGGAATTTAAATATTTTGTTTTCATCAAGAAAGAAAGTACATCCTGGTGTCTCCCTAGGTAAGGAGCACTAGGCCAAGTGCTCTGCTGCTTTAAATCAGCACTGATCAGGATCTATTCTACATCTCTGGTTTGTAGTACCACCTCCTTCTTATCATTATCAATCATGCCAAATAGCACAAAAAGAGCACAGAAAGGGGAGTGATTGTCTCTACTAGCAGATGGTGACTGCTGAGGATGTAGGCTACAGTCTGAGACACCGTTCTGCTGCCTCACAGTGAATAAGAGACTGCTCATACAGATCATGTAAAAGAAAGACAAATTCTTCAGTTTCAGCACTTTTCTGTCCTTCTTTAGTCTCTTTTTATGACATGTGAAGATCTCCTTGAAAAAAAATTCTCTGACCCACAAGTGCTCCTCCGAAGAAAATCACATCCTTCTGGTTGAGTAATGCATAGGATTAAATTCCACTGCTCCTGAGGAGAAGACAGTGTCTTGGTCAGTTAAGAGACACTGGGCTGAGTTGAGGTTGTTGTTGGTTGCTATTTCCTACAGTCTTGTTTTCAAAAATAGTGAATTCTCTGGTTAGTTTTTACCCTTACTTTCTTTTTTTTTTTTTCATTTGATGGTGAGTTTTTTGGTTGTCGCTGGGGGGGTTTTTTTGGGTATTGATTGATTGATTGATTGATTGGGGGTTTTTTATTTGTTTACATCTTCCAGTGACTCCAAATGGGCTGTATATTTTCCTACAACTGTGCCCTTTGTAGAAATACCATGTAAAACATCTGGTCATTCCCTTTCCACCTGCTCAAACCTTCCTCATTCATGTTTTACTCTGTGTAAGGAGCACACCCCCTTGTACTTACCCCAGCTCTCCCATTCCACCACAGTGAGAAATATGATGAGTCCAGCACCAGCTATTGGGCCAATGAAAAGATCTGTTTAGAGAGAAGGAGTTTTATCTAAACTGCACATTAACTCAAAATACCAATCTTAGTAACATCTGTGATAAGTGGGAGACTGAAATCAGTGTAAATCTCCAAATTTGCACAGGCAATGAACACATTTGATGTCTGCTTGTAGATACATACAGGATATGTTTTCTTACCTGCCCCAAAGAGAAAAACAGTGTGCTCTCCTTGTGAAATAGGGAACTAGTTATCTGAATCCTAGCTCCTTAGGTTTTCCATGTTCTGAACAGGGTATCTTGTTCTAGCTGACTAATACAGCAGTCAGTTGTGGAATGAACTAAAATCGGAGATTTCTCAGATCCCTTCCCTGAAAAGATGATGGTTGAAATAGATGGCAATTGCCAATGTTCCTGCAGGGGGCATTCTAATACATTATTTATACTTTTCATGTAGGATAAAAGAAAGCCGTGAGGATTTCTGGTTTATAAATGAAAGCCAGAAGAATTTCTAGTTTAAACCAGAAATTTAAACTCAAAATAACTTATTTTTCTACCAAGAGTGTAAATTAGTAAGAAGAAAAAAACCTGAAAATTTAAAATCTTTCAATAAAATTCATTTAAGTCTACAAACCACACAATCAAAACCCAGATATTGAAATTGTTAGGAGATTCGGACTATTTTCAGATTTTGTCAAAAACAACCCAGCTCTGTGATTTACTGGATTATGGATATACCCCTAGTAAGACTGAGTTGATCACAGGTAAGAAAATAAATGAATACTTTAAACATTATCTGTAGAGCCTACAGAAAAACATTGCTAAAATGCAAAAGATGAGGACATAGCAGAAAAGAAACGGAATGAAATTAAATTCAATAAAATCAGGAACATTTCAGATGTATATGGTTACATGGGACCCCAGTAATTTTTTATAACTTATAAAAATAAGTTACAAAGTGATGGTAGTGGTTATTCTTAGACAAGTAAGCAAATTAGGGTTGGATGATGCACCTTTACAACCTAAAATAAGAAAAATCTTAAAATAATTCTAAATACTGGAGAAATATGACAGATATTTGCTTAAGAATATATTCAGTGCCATTAGTAAATGCATACCACAATCTACTTGCAGATAATTTCAGTTTTGAAGTATTCCCCAGTAGCTTTACTCATCTTAACCAAGTAGAATTAATTTATAACAGGCTGCTCTGTAATGCTGTAAAACAAATGTAAAAAAATAATCTATAACCCATAACTGTTGTTCCCTGATCATGAAGAGGCATTTGAATGAGTCAATTTAAAGTTTGTCTTCTGCATTTTACAGTGGATACACATCTCCTGGTGCCTAGTTTCTCACAAGAGCTTCTTTGATAGGATTGGGGTCCTATGTAGCAAGCATGTTCATGTGTACCTGCAAAGAGGATAACACTGAACCCTTTAGTTCTTAGAGAAGAACATGCCAAAAATGACAGTCCTTCATCATCTTGCTTTACATAGCTATCTTTTACATGTGAATGAAATTATTAACTACAGGAAATTACCAATATACTTACAGCTTTGATATTACAAAGTGAATGTAATATAAAGGAGTAACATAGGCCAACAACAGTAAAGAAAGTTGAACAAATATTTTCCAGAGAACTAGGTGTTTACAAATTAATTAGACTATATTAGACATTTTAGCAGTCTCCAGTACTTAAAGATGCAAATTCCAGCTCAGTTTGAAGCAGTTTAAGGTATCTAGTTTCTCAAAAATGATAAATATTTATTAAACTAAGTTGTTTTTAGAGGATTGCAATAAAAAATACAAGGATCTGCTAAGACAAAAGGTATTATGATGTAAATAGTCCTTACAGAGATGAATTCTTTCTATTTTATGGGACTGGTTCAATTTTTCACTAGATCTGCACCTGGCCAATTTATATAGTCCCGGGTAAGCTGTAATCAAATCTCCTTTCATACCTCTTTACAGATTGTGCATTATTACATGAGGAAACTTACACTGGAGAAAAACTGACCAGAACTATTGGATGTGACAACTCCACTGTATAATGTGATTGTAAAATGATCATATGTTAATTTTACAGTAGTTTGGTGCTTGCAAATGATTAGGAAATGAAACTGGACAATCAATGCCTTTCATATTTGCTTGAAGGGTTCCTATGAAATAACAGAAGTTAATGATACCTTCAGAAAATCTTTTGACAACCCAGAAGGAGTCCTAAAATTTTCCTTGGGTTAACAGATTTTTTTTTCCTACTAAAATTTCTAATGATTTGGGAAAAATTGAGCCAGATGTTAGTTGGATGTCCTGCATTAAAAATTCCACTCTTGATTTGGCAGTCAGGCTCAGGGAGAATTCTGCTTTGAATAACACCAGGAGGAGCCTTTGAATTAAGCAGCTAACTGCAAATGGATAGCACTTCTACTTGAGTTTGTAATACACCAGGCCAGAAGCCTGAAACTGAAACTGGATGGAGAAAAACAAAACCTAACTTGTCTTTCAAAACAAAAGTCAACTCTTTGGAGAGGGTTATGAACTTCATAGTTATTTTCTGATATCCTTTTGTTGTGATTACTACAGAAATACCTATTAATTAAGTGACAAAGGTGGACTTTTTTCAGCAAACACAATCACTACAACAGAGATATAAGATCACTACATTCTTGTGAGAAAGTAGCACTCCTGAAATTGAGAATTACATTGCATCAGACAAACTACCAGCCAGGCTCAGTCATAATTTGCTTTGCTATAATGTCACAATGAGTGCAGTTAAGCAGAATCAAAACCATTTTCATATATAAAGATAGGAATTGCACAGAAGAAGCCCCCTTTTTTCAACTGGCCTGCTCATATAAACTCTTTACATACAGCTATAAGTTTTTTTAAAATTGTAGTCCTTGCTGATTTCAAATATTGCTGGTTTTTCTCATGGTGATTTAGCTTCATTCCTGCTGAAACACATCTAGCAGAATAGAGTGCTGCTGCTTTTGTTTTATGCACAGATGAGACACACTTGGAAAATTGGATATCTGCACTTTACAGTGTAGGAATAAGGAATACAAGAATAGCATGATTGGGAGCCATAAAATCCATACCGGAGACTAGACCATAGATTTTTCACTCCTGCTTTATTCTAAGAGATACACATTTACCTGTCTGGTAAGTAAAGATTTCCAGGGACTGCATTTGGAGCCTGCTCTATGGCATGTAACACAGAGCACAGTTTTAGAGGGTCATCATCAATGAGTCTAAAGGAGAGTGCAATCGAGTCTCTTTGGATGCCTTCAGGAGACAGTGTTAACTACAGGTTCTTGCAGGAGATGACTTCACTGTCTCCACTAAAGTAACAGTTTTCCAGGTCTGAAGTATTAGTGTGTAACTTTGTATCTCAGAAGTTGGAACAATTGCTGAGTTGTTTGAGAAAGTTGAAATAATGCCAGTGCTTTTGTTTTATGAGTTTTGTTCTAGACCTGTGTGCTAGAACTGTATACAATAGCAATTAGAAAGGCTGAAGCTATTTTTTCTGGTCATTATCACATGATACATTTAGTTGTAAGTCAGACTTATAAATGAGTGGCAACAAAGTTTGTCAAAATTAAAAGAGAGCAAATACCTATCACTCATGACTAGTCACCTCTTCATTTAAAAAGTAGGACCATGTTCAAACTGCAAGGATTGAGTGGTATAAATTATCCCTGGCTTACTTCTGTCTGGAACAACTACATTCAGCAGAGCTTGCAAGACAAGTGCAGAAGATGCAGCATGTAACGAATGCAGAGAAGACAGAGATGCATTTTAATTAAAGATATGGAAATATTTGTTGGTGTTTTGTGGTTTTAACAGCTCTGCAGAAGTGGCTACTGCTTCCAAATTCACTCTGTTAATTCTGCTATTGAGCTGTCTATAGAAACCACAGCATAATGTGACACTGCTTGACTGGGAACTGAACACAATGGACTAATTGCTAAATGCACAAGAGAAGAAGTCCAAAACTAGAAGACCACCTACAGACATTTGACTTGAACTGTTTCATGTTTCTGCTTTATGTTTCTTTAGCAAATAAGAAGTTACTTTAGGAAAAAAAAATCAGGAAAAATAGTCTAAAATTGGTTTTTTTTAAGATAAAACATTAGACAAGTGACATCTGATGGACCTCGTAGCCACATATACAGAATAACTCATTTACAACTATCAATGCATTCAGACTACTGAGAATGAAAAATGCCAAAGTATTTGATCTACTTGTAAAAAGTTTAAATAATGATGAGAGAAGTAGCTGTCTCATATATCACTGTCTAAGGTGTCTCAGATTTTGCAATGCTTATCAAATAAATCAAAGAAATCTATCACCCCACCTGTGATGAGAAAATTGGTATGAAGAGTGAAAGAAGAAACAGAGAAGTTAAAAGGACCTGAGTCTGAGAAAAAGGAAAGGGAAGAGCAGACTTCTGTCTCATGGAGTTGTTTTAGCTTGCCAGAGAATGTGATTTAGGGAAATGTTATTTTTTTGATATTAACTGATCTAAAAATTAATCCTAACTATTTAACAGTTCCCACTGTTATGACTGCATGACTATTCCCACATGCTTGAGATATCTTACTGGGTCACAAGGAATTTCCTTCTGAAGATTGTCATTCCTCTCTAGGCAGTCAAAGAGTGCTTTGAAGACTCTCCTAAATTAGACACCTCACTTGGCCAAAGTCAGGTTAAATAAAACCTACCCATGACTGTTGAGACACAGGGCAGTGAATCCATTAGAAAGATTCACAAAAACCAATAAAGCCAGCAGGTCTGCTTAAATTTAATTACCTGGCATAAATCTTCATGGTTAATTTTAAAGGCAAAATTGTTCGGCCCCTTGTAGAACCATTACTTGGTTTACACCAAAATCATACATAAAAATGAATCATACATGAATATTTATGTGCTGAAGAAAGATCAGGTCATAAAGACTTACGAGAAGTAATGCTGGAGCCCAGCTGTCAGAAACTCCTGCCGAGCTAACCATCTGTCTGTAATCACACATCTATCAGTTTTCTGTCTGTAATTACATGTCTGTCAATGGCCTCCTCATCTCAAATGCAGACTTCAAAGAATTCAGGTTTTTTCCTGAAAATCTGATCTCTCCTCTGCTTCCCCCAGCTCTATGTACCTTGATTAGTTCTGCTTTTTGTTTACTTGGGATAATTATGCTGACATCTTACAAATGGAGAAATCTGTATTTATTCTAAGGACTCAGGATGCCAAGATAGCATTTATTGGTAAGGTGACATGGACCAAATGGAATCTCCCTTCTGCTTGCAAACAAACTGCTATGAAAGCAATTCTCTGTATACCTAATGCCAGTTTTTAAGCAGTTCTCCAGAGTTTTGTTACATTGTACTAGTACTTTACAGGCTCCCAGATTCACATTAGTCAGAAATATGACTAATATAAGGTACTAAACCAGTGCAACACAAAAGTGAACTAGGACTGTACAGTTGTGAGTAATTCATGTAATATATACCATTCTAGTGCTGGCAGGGGGTTATGTCTTATAAGATAAATATTGTGGGAAAACACTGAAAATAATAAAATACAACATATGCTGGTTTATTTTTACTTAAATTATCTACTATTTGGAGACAAGACCTTCCAGAGGCTTTTTCTTTTTCACCTGGTTATCTCCAGGTTGCTCAGAGTAGCTGGCACCTCCCCAGTACAACATTAATACAGCTGCCAGGGCCACTGAAAAAATGAGTTTGCAGCACCTACCATGTTTTCTCATGCTCTTGCCCAGCAGTAAGGATGTGATTTCAGGACTCAGTTTCAGGTCTCCCAGAGGACTCCTGCTGCTTGTCCAACATCTCCTGGCCTTTTGAAAGAAACTGAAATTAACTTTGTTTCCTAATAATTTGTACAGGATTCACATTGAGAAATCTCATTTCTGTGCCCACCACTTGGATTCATTGTATCTTCCAAGAAACACAAAAAAAAGTCCCACTTTCCTTTGATCTAGATCCACACCCTTCATTAGCTTCAAACATCATTTTCAATGTCCTCCACATGGATCCATTCATGAAATGGCTGCAAACATTACTCTCTCCTCTTCAAGGAGAACCTTCAGTTTGGATTTCTCCTTTTTGTTAGGGCTTCTCTAACACTTCCAAAAGACACTTCAACACTTCTAAATGATGTGTTGAAAACTCAAAGAACTGAGGAAATAAGGGGGGGAAATTAAGAAAAATCTCAAAATGTTAAATATTATCTAGTTAGGGGTAGAAGAGCATTTAGAAGTGAAGTGTAAGAAGCAAAGTGAAAACTAGAATGGTAGAGTAGTATATTTAGAATAAAAAGCTGGAGGAAGTACAGATCAGGGCTTTATAGTGTGGTAGTATGCTGAAAAAGAACTCTGTTAAAAAGTTGTATAGGATTCATTCACTCTTTGAACTGTACAACTCCATTGTGCTGCTTAGGAGATATGGGATACAAGTTTATGTTGTGTACAATTGAAAAGATTCCTGTCCTTTTCCTCATTTATTTTCTCAAAAGAGAGAGAAAATATCAATCCATTCTTTACTTTGAGCTACTGTTCAGCAATTTGAACAAGGAGATACATGTGCTTGTGCCAAGTGACTTCTACATCTACCCCACAGACAGGATAAAAAATAAGCTTTTTAGAGCTAGGCACTGAAAAGTCAGCCTGTGGGTTAAAAATTATTTAGCTTCATGTTGGAGGGACACTATTTGCTCCATACCTGAATAAGAGTGTTGTTGTTTTGTAATGAAGCTACAAAACAAGTTCCTGGTATAGGTGCAGAAAAAAAAAAGAGGGAAAGATTGAGGTAAAAGCACTGTGTCAAGAGTTGTAGCAGGACCTTTTGGTTCCTAGGGTACCTCTCCATCCTTCCAGTATCTCTTCTTCTTACAGCATCTGAGGGTTCAAGTAATGCTACACAAAATATTGCACAGTAATGTTACAGAAAATGATAGAGGCAAGTAAAATATCAGGTCTAAAAAAGAATTTTTTTTTTAAGAACACAATAGATCATATCCTGATGGTGCTATGTTTTAAATCTCTCTGAGAGTGGGACTGTCTGGCCTAATTATTGATCAAGATACTGAAGGCATCGTTTTACATCTGCACATGGTCAGGAACTGCCAGATTACCAACTTGCTGTCACTCCCCACAGAACAGGGGTTATTGTCCTTACTTCCTGTCTAACACTGCACCTGTTTGTCAAACTACCAAACTGATCACCTTGACCCCAGATTACTGCTTTAAGTTTGAGTTACATCAAACTTTTTAAATCAGGTTATTAACTGGAATGCTCCTGATGGAATACATTTGTCTGGGTGTATGGGATTCACCACATCTGCATTTAGCCACCTAGGAGTTGTGTCTAGTCCAAGCTCATCCTTAACACTTTTTCTCTGGTAAGCGGAGAGAAAGAAACCTCCTAAGGTAATAGTGTAAGGTGGGCTGTATAAACGACCTTCAGGAGCTACTCATGTTTGTGTGTTGACTGTAGAAGGACTCTAGGTGCCTGTAAAAGGGCTCTAGATGCCTTGCTACGGCCAGGTACAGCTCTGAAATGGCTGAAGTTAGGCATGATAAACACCATCTATCTCTGCATGGTAGTTGAAATTCATTACTGCTGCTCACTGGGAGGAGGTTCACCTCATGTTTTGCAGTTTTGCCTTGTGATAATTAGCCCTTTGGACTCCATTCCTCCTACCCAGAAGCAGACAAAACCCTCAAAAGTGCCTGGGCAGCAGCACAAATAAAGAGATATTCAGAATGTAAAGAGCTCTGCAGAAGTACTCCTTGTGGTGTTCACTCAGCTCTGCTGCTACGTGTACATAAACTGACTAAATGAGTCAGTAAACTTTTCTGTATTATGTTTTTAACATCCCTCACACCTGAAAGGTTGGGCTATCTCTGAGGAGTAAAACCAGCTGAAATTCCATGCCTGTTCTTGGGTTTTAACATAGAGAGGATTGCCAGAAAATATGCGCATTTTTGATGTGGACACTTGGACTGAAACATATATTTCATTTTGCTGCTGTATGTTCAATAGATAGTAATAGCTTTCCATTGATGTTTCACTCTGCTACACACAACTCTGTGACCTGGGCCAGAAAGTCTTCACAGCTGTCTTCCAGTCCACAGTCACACATCATAGAAAAAATTGATTTAAGCATGGAAAGGATCTTAAGAGAAAGAAACTGAAAAGCTCTGTGTGTGTGTTTGCAAAAGTGGGCTTATTTGCAAAAGTGTATTTTAATGTGTTTGTGTTGCTATTGCTTTGACATTAAGTCAAATTGCTAGTATTTGTTAAGCCAGCCTTCTATATTTTTGTCACAAATGGATTAAAAATGCAAACCACATAAAAAATGAGACACAGACAATTTTAATTTTCGTTTTCAGATCTACCAGAAGAAATGTGCTTTGTCACTTACAAAACACAATGTAGTTCAATTTAGGTTGGTGCATTGTTTTACAGAAGAGTGGAGGAAGATGACCATGGTCCAAAAAGCATGATTTTTTTTTCAATTGGGCACTTTATTAAACAGTTTATTTTTCTGAACCTTGATGATCCCAGATCTACTTTGCATGTCACCTCATTCTTTTCTCTTTCTTTCAGTGTAAAAATATAAAAGCTTTTTAATAAGTTGGCTCAAATACTCTATATTCAAACAGTTGGGTAGAGAAAAATGAGGTGAAGTGCTCTGTAAGCTATGCTCTTCTTGGAGCAGCAGATTTAATATCTGCAGCTGCTGCTAACAAAGAGAAAACCGGTCTCCTTTGTAATTCCATTTTATTGTATGTCAAACCACAACTGCAAATATTTTTTTTAAGTAATCAAGTGCAATCTGATATGCCTGAGCAGCAGCACTTTATTGACATTTTATCAGCCAGAATTCCTTTGAAGGGATACTGGTGACCAAGGAAATTTGCCTGTTCAAAATGGCCATAATTGTTCACTTATTTAATCATGTACTGAAACAATGCATGTAATTGTATTGCCAGTGATATATTATTAACAAAATATTTTTTGCTATACAATTCTTCCTACTTTATTGAAGGTTCTTTTCTATCTTAGATTAGAAATAGACTATGCAAGGAAATCTTACTTGCATGGATGAACAAATTTAAAAACATAAGTTGCCTATTTGCTTTATTGAACATAGTAAATCTACCTGACAGATACGTCTTCCTTGCTTTTATGTGTTTCTGTTGACAGCCTTTTCCAGCCTTGGTCTCTCAGAGTCATCATATTATATTGCAGGTAGGTCGTCACGGGCTTCTGCAAAAGGTCCCAGACAGCAAGGGATATTATGTTTTCACTTTCCCCTGTGATGTGACGGTCATACTGTAGGGTTACTGCTGTGAACATGACAAGGGTAAAAGTGTGTTTTTTCTCTAAAATTTGGAACTATTGAGATATTTGAAAGAAAAATTCAACCGCACCAAATGCACTCAGTTCAGGTAAGCACAGTTCAGGTAACCTCACCTCCAGCAGAGCTATCTAGGCTTCTTCTCTGCATTTGTATAGAATCAGAATCATTAAGGTTGTAAAAGATCATTAAGATCATTAAGTCCTACCCTCATCTTAACACTACCACTGTGTTCACCATGAACCATGTCCTCAAGTGCCATAGCCACACACTTTTTGAATACTTCCAGTGGTGGTGTCTCTACAACTTTTTGGGCAGTCAGTTTCAATGCTTTTCAACCCTTCCCATGAAATTTTTTTCTCAATTTTTGATCTTAACCTTTCCTGGCTCAGTTTGGGGCCATTTCCTTTGGACTGGTGCTGTCACTTGTTACCTGGGAGAAGAGACCAACCCCCACCTGTCTACAACCTCCTTTCAGGAAGTTGCAGGGAGTAATAAGACTTTCCCTGAGCCTCCTTTTATCCAGGCTAAGCACCCCCAGCTCCCTCAGCCTCTTTTCATAGGGCTTATGCTCCAGACCCTTCCCCATCTCCGCTGCCCTTCTCTGAACTCACTGCTCAATGTCTTTCCTGTAGTGAGGGGCCCAAAAGTGAACCCAGTATTCAAGGTATGGCCTTGGCAGGGCTAAATACAGGGGCAGAGTCACCTCCCTGGTCCTGCTGGCCACAGTATACAAGCCAGGATGCCAGTGGCCTTCTTGGCCACCCAGGCATTTTGGCCACTTGGCCACACACTTTTCAAGTCACATTCCCCAACACTTCAGAGGAAGGAGAAAGAGCCCATCATAATATAAATGAAGTATGTGTTTTTCATTACTCCTGTCACTGCAAAGTGAGAACAGTAACTGAGGGATTTACAGAGAAGAAAATAATTTCCTTGTCTAGAGCAGCCTGGAGTAGGTGTTTGTATATGCTGAAGATTACAGAGAAGCAAGGTAAGTGGACATTGAATCACCAAAAGAGGGAGAATTAAATAGCATAGCTCATTAATTCTGTGGTCTTTGCTTTGTTAGAATTAACTTAGTTTTGTCTTACTGGTTGTCTGGAGACAAACAAAAAGCCTGTCTGGAGAATATGCAAGCTCATGTGGGGAAGACCTCTGGAAGGGCTATATTTTGAGGAAGGTTTAAGTGTGAAGAGTTACTGGTACTGGTACCTCTGCTACTGGCTTTATAGAAGGATGTCTAAAGACAAAGATGACAAAGAGGGCTTAAAGCATAGTTTACAGACGGAGATGGAACAAATTATGACTTAAGGGAAGTGAAAAAAATCCTAACAAGGGAAGTTAAAAAAATCAAAACTTGTGGAAGCACTAGTTCACTTGTGGAAGCACTGAAGAGTGTGAATCCCTGTTGTTGAAAGAAAAACAGGTTAGACAACATCTGGTACTGATGAGACAAGTCTATCTGATGCTGCTTTGAAGAATGATTCTTTTTATGATTTTTTAATAAATAACTGCACAATGATAAAGAGGCCTGGATGTAGAACTGTTTCTGTTCTGGATCTATTTCAATCATGTCTTTGTAATGGAAGAAGTCAGTTAAAGTTTTTGTTGCACTTAATGTTAAAATATTTCTTATTCTAGAGCTAACAAGGTTCGATTTTAAGAATTCATATAAATAAGCAAATAAGATAATTTTGGAGCTTTACAAAGGCACACAGCTCAAGAGGTTGCCCATTCTTAAGCAAAAATTTTTACTTTTTCCCAACTTTTCCTCATATCCACTTTTGAGAATGCTATGATCTACCTTCATATTACTTTGGAAGACACATGAGTCAGAAAGTAGACAAAATATTTTTCTTACTTGTCTCTGGTATTGCTTCATTTTTGGCCTATCTAGAGAACAATATTCACATCATGAGTGTCTAGAACTCTGTTCAGTGTTGGGAAAAGGGGAAGAATTGTTTCACTGTTCAGATTCATTCTGAAAGTCCATTCTGTGTGTTTAATTGTTCATGTTCATGACTGTCCAAAATCTCTGTGTGATTTCAATCCACTGCTTCTGAGTGGTGCTCATTGCTGAATTTTGAAGCCTGTACAAAGAAAACAGAGTAGGCTGTCAATTCTTATTATGATTCATGTCATTCTAGCTGATTAATTCAGTGAAACATGGCATAATCACACTAGGCTAGACATATGTCAGCAAAACAACATTTGGGAAAAACACAGGACAGCTTCAGCTTTACGCTATTTTGGGGGGTTTGTTTTTGAAGGGGGCTGGGTGAGCTTCCCTACCTTCATTACTTTCCTGGCCAACTTACTCCAAAACAGGAAGAAAATTAACTTTATCACTCTTTTCAGACTGATACTTTCAGTGAAAAATAATAGTTTCTTACATATAGCAAATTTTCTTTTAGGTATCTTTACCTTTTTCTCAAGGCAGGTACAGAACACTCCTTTTCCTAAAGCAAATTTTGAATAGGGATGAATCAAAGAGACTTCAGGGGCCTGCTGGATTCTTTTTCAGCACTCATCTTTCCTTCCTTTCCACAGCTTACACAAGAAGGATGTCAAAGGTGACAGCTATTGAAATTTTGCATTTAAATGCTTGCAACATAGGACCACCTCATTCATTTCCAAGGTAGAAGATGAACATTATGTTCCAAATTTCAGAGTTCAAAGGATAATGGTGTTGGAGAAGAATATTGCTGTGTTCCAGTTGAAGTCTATCGTTAAAGGTCAAAAACATCCAGTCCAGAACCCACAAACATTTCTTTTTCCCATAGAAAATTATGCAGAAATTCCAGGTTATTTGTTGGTTTACCCTGTATTAAGAACTCTAATGTTTTTAATGTTCTATGTTTGTTCTCCGTTTCCTATCTCCTTCTCTACTTTTAAATTTCGTTTTAAAATGTGACCTTTAAAAAAAAATCAAACACAAAAAAAAATCTATTTTGTTCCTAGTGCTTAGTTCTTTGCTATGTAAGAACTTTAAAACATTTGACTGTCATCTGCCTTGTGTACAGCACAAACAGTAGACAAACTGTGACATGCAGCCATTAACATATTCAGGGAACTTTGGGTATGAGGCAGTGCAGTGGTCAACAACACAATGTCCTTATGACAAGTAGTGTCCCCCAGGGATCTATGTGGGGATCAGCACAGTTTAATGTCTTCATCACTGACACAAAGAAATTGAGTGCACCCTGAGCAAGTTTGCAGATGACACAAAGCTGTGTGCTACACTTGATGGATGCCATCCAGACGGACCTGGACAAGCTAGAGGAGTAGGCCCATGTGAACTTCATGAGGCCCAACAAGGCCCAGTGTAAGGTGCTGTACCTAGGTCAGGGAAACGCCCAGGGTCAATACAGGCAGCAAGATGAAGGAACTGAGAGCAGTCCTGCTGACAAGGGCTCGGGGGTGGTGGTGGATGAGAGGCTGGACATGAGTCATAAACCTGCACTCGCAGCCCAGAAAGCCAAATGTGTCCTGGGCTGCATCCAAAGATACATGGCCAATAGGGTGAGGGAGGTGGTTCTGCCCCTCTACTCTGCTCTGGTGAGACTCCACCCAGAGTGTTGCATGTAGCTCTGGGGTCCCCAGCACAGAAAAGGTGTAGACCTGTTGGAGTGGGTCCAAACAAGGCCACCAAGTTCATTAGAGGTTTGGAGCACCTTTCCTATGAGAAAAGGCTGAGAGACTTCAGGTTGTTCAGTCTGGACAAGAGGCAGCCCTAGGGAGACTTTATTGTGGCCTTTCAGTTCTTAAAGGAGGTTTATAAGAAAGAGGAGGACAATTTTTTTAGCGAGGCCTGTATCTTGGTTTTGAAAAACAGTTGTCTGCCAGGGAAAGCTAGAGTTTCTCTTGGAATGGAGAATGTAAATCCCCTTCCCTCCAAATTATTATAATTTTGCAATTAGGAGCTTTCAGACAAAGATATGGGAATAGGAGTAACCATTCTTTACTAGGAATATAAAAAAGAATACAAGTAGTAGTAAAAAACAAACAAAAAAACAAACAACAAAAGCCACACCAAGCAAGCAAGCAAACAAAAGTCCTGGTGAAACCCTGACAGGGTTTCAACCTGTTGGTGAGGGTGTGGGAAGCAGTCCAAATAAATCCTCCTGGAGTAACAGATGTGGTTCTGTGGAGTAGAGATGATGCTATAGAAAGGTCCAGCTGTGGTGAGATGGGACCAGTCTTCCTCTGGGGTCCAGAGTGGAAAGGCTAGACCCCCAGACATGGGTGCTTGGTGTTTCCAAGTCTCAGTCTTTATCTAGGTAGGAACAATTGGCTCCCCCCCTCTGGGTGGAGCATCTCACAATGAGATGATGTAATGTGTCAGTCATTGGTGAGCCTTCATGGCCCACCAAGAAGATATTTCCCTGGAGGATGGACGGGTGGTGAAAGGGATAAGAAACACTGCCTCACCTGGTTTTAACAGCTGGCCCATTATCAGAAGGCATCCAGCCCCCTCCCCCCTGGAGTTACAAGAGACAAAGAAAAAAACATCTTAACTGCTTTCAACAGATGAATTAGAATTCACATTTTTTTGGTTATCTAACCCAAGACAGCCTGTTACTATAGGACAAGAGCTAATGGTTTTAAACCAAAAGTGAGTCAATTTAGATTAAATATGAGAATTTACGTTTTTTTACTATGAGTATGTTGAAACACGGGAACAGGTTGCCTGGAGGGCTGGTGGATGCCCCATCCCTGGAAAAATTCAAGGTCAGGTTGGATGGATCTCTTAGCAACCTGATCTAGTTGAAGATGTCCCTGCCACTGCAGTGGGGATTTGATGAGTTGGCCTTTAAATGTCTCTTCCAACCCAAACTATTCTATGATTGACTCTCTGATGCTCTGAATGATTCTCTGAATGAATCCTGCTTACCTTTTTGGTATTATACTAGAGCCATGTTTTATTTTTTCTGGAGTATAATTCTGAGACTGAATTGTTACTTTTTTCAAATATAATATTATTTAAGAAAAAAAAATTACATCTGGGTAACATTTTCAAAAGCGTAACAGTCACTTCGGAGTCTGAAAGGAAGCATGTCAAAGGCTTAAGAGATATATGGGATACAATTCTCATTAACATTTAGAGGACACATATTTAGCTTTTGTGCCTTCAAAAATATTGCATTAGTTTCACTTCCAGTAGGGCAAGGGGCAAAGGCAAAAGTGAACTGGGACATTGTATTTGCATATTCACCTACACAGTGTTCCCTGTTCATGGATTCAAGTATTTTCTGTTTAGACTTCCTAAGGGACCCTAGGTAAACTTGTAGTTTAGCTACTCATAAACTAGAAGTTTCCAACTAAACTTCTCAGTGACCTCTGCTTTCAAAATTTTGTCTCTGACTTAAGAAACTATTTGCACTAAATTTAATTTCAGAGTTAAGCAAATTTTTTAATCCTCTGAAGATAAATTCTAGTTCACTTCTGCATCTTGCCCAGTTTCAGAAGCATTTATGTTTTAACAATTAATTTCAGGGAGCACTTGTAGGCTCTAGGTTTGGTCAAATTTTGACAATGCCATATTGGTTTTGCATGGCCTGGTTTATGGGATGGGGGGCCACAGAGGTGGCATCTAGGAGAAGCTGCCAGAAGATTCCACCATGTCTGGCAGAGCCAATCCCTGGTGGCTCCAAAGATGGATGTGCTGCTGGCCAAGGCTGGGCAAATTAGAAACAGTGGTAATATAAAACATTCTTATATATTTAGGAACATTCTTAAATATGTTATCACAGAGGCATTACCAGCATTTCTAACCCCACTACCAAAAACCAGGCCATGCAAAACCAATACATATGCTAAGAATACAATTTAGGTTTGTGAAAGAAAAAGTTACAGAGCTTAAGCTCTGCTGTTAGATTTTTAGTAGCTTTTAAAGCCTAGCAGTCGAACATCATAGATTAAAAAAAAAAAAAAAAGATTTCAAATGCAAGTACTAACTAATTTTCAAGTCTTACAACATCTGAAAAATGATTCTTGTACTTCCTGCTGAGGTTCTTGACATTGTGGCAGTGGTTCTTTCTCACCATCAATGCAACCAGGAAAAACAGCAAAGTAAGTTTCAGCATATGGCAGTAAAAGTAATAAAGGAAAGAAGAGACTGATTTCTGAGGGAATTTTTTTTTTAATAAATAGAGCAGGAAGGATGATCTTCATTTAAACTAAAATGGAATCAGGCTGCTGACACTAAAAATAGAGAAGGTCAAATGGGAATTTTTTAAGTTTGAAAGAAAGCTGGCAAGTGAGGTAGATTTTGGAATGCTGCATCCTCTAGATAGGAAGTTATAAACACCTGTATCCTTAAATAAAAGATAGAACAGAAGTTGATACAACTGAAGAAGAAAGAAGCAAAGAACAGCTTCAAGTAAAGTATTCTTTAAACAGAGGATGTGAAAACAGACATGCTGGCTAACAAGAAATTTACAAGGATTTCTAAACATATGCTACAAGTCTAACAATGGCTGAATGAGCTGAAGTACTGAATGAGAAATTAAAATATTAAAAAACTGGTGAAAGCCACAAGAGTGAAATATTAAGTGTGTAACATCAGGTCATTTCCACCAGTCACCCAGCTCAGAGAGTAACAATGACTGTGACGTGGGAGGGAGACACACGGGAGGCAAGGGAGCCAACAGGACAAAAAGTATGGCAGTATCTGCAGAGTTTATTTATGTCCATGTAGATTGTGTAAGAAAGGTTGCAGTGCAGAGACTGGATATTTGTAATCCTCCTAGACCAACTAATTAGCAATTGATAAGAGAAAAGGCAACTCTTGATGTAGTTCTAAGCAGTACAAAGAGGACCAATGAAGAGCCCACAGGAGAGAAGGCATAATATTTTTTAATTCAAAACCTTTTTTGCCGCAAGACTGAAAGTTTCACAGAATCACGGAACATCTGAGGTTGGAAGGAACCTGAAAGATATGCTACCCTCTTCAATAGCATTTCATAAAATTGAGGGCACTTAAAAATAAAATCAAAAACTGTAATCTGAAAGGGTAAAATGTTTGCATGTGGCATGAAGATTGTTTACTGGAATCATATTATAATCTCAAGGTGATTGAATAATATCAATCCAAAGAGATTTTGGAACAGTCATACAAAGAGCCTGACCGACCCTACCCGACAAAATCATCATATTTAAACAGTAGATGAGAATATTAGAAATTTAAAGAGACAAGTCGGTCCTGCAAAAAGTGGACGTTGTGTTCAGGTAAGGAGAACCTTAGAGTATGTAAGATTGGGCAAATAAAGCCATAATAAACCAGGTCTGATAATATTTTGAGAAATACCTCGTTGAGCAGATAATTACTAAGACTACAAACTTTTTCAAATATATCAGAAGCAGCATGTCAGACCCTGCCAAATAGGTGATCACAATTTAAAATCAGCACTTGAGAAAGATATAGCCATGGCAAAGTTGCTAAATGAGTTATTGTATTGATATTCATCACAAAGAGCCTTAGGGAGAATCCACACAGCCTTTCTTCAGAAGGGAAGAATTTGAGGCACTGTATCAAATTGACGTGTCAGCAGAAGTTTCAAACAAATCTATCCAATAAACAGGAACAAATCACCAGAACCAGATGTTGCTGAACTATGGGATGTACTATTTAGCTATGTCATCACTTAAGTTCCCCCAACAACAAACTAAATTAAAGGAACGAAAGCTGGCCAATATGTTTCAATTTTTAAACTGGTTTTAGTAAAATTTGAACAAATGTTCCTTCAGCGCCAGAAAAAGGGCATGAAAATATTGAAATAAAATATATTAGAAGCTATCAGAACAGACTTTGACAAACCTTTTGCAGAAAAATCATACCTCTTCTGGCCATTGAAGATTTTTACCAGACTCTATTTTAGAAAAGCTCTGATGGTTTATACAGCTTCAGTGAACTTCCAAAAAGTATTTGACAGTGCTAATCAACAGAAATTATTGTAAATGACATTGGAGGAAGGTAATTTCATGAATTAAAAAGGTAAGTAGCATTTAGGGGACAAAGGTTTAAGTAAATACTTAGTCTTCACTACCTGCAGTCTCTACTGAGTTGTAATACAAGGAGGAAAAAAGAAAGTTCTTGGGATATTATTTCATAAAGTAACTGTGCACTAAAAAGGACACTGAAAAGAGAAATCTTGGACTCATTTTGGTTAGTTCTCCAAAGATATTGGTTCCATGCCTAAGACATCTCAAAAAAACCAACAAACCAATAAAGACATCTTGTGGAATAAAGCAAGAATAAAGTGGGAAAACAACATTATGCTACTATGTTATCACTCTGTGACAAAAATGTGAGTATTGTTTGCTGTTCTGGGAAGTCTTCTCTAAATATTTATGACATAACTAGAAGAGGAACAGGGATACAATATTGAAAATCAGAGTATGGAAAGATTTCTATACATGGAGACATTGCTCAGGTTGGGACTTCTAGACCTGGTGAAGAAAAATTTATGCAGGGTGGAGTAGAAATTCAGAGGGTAGTGATAGGAGTGGATGCCTAGGAACAGTAACTTTCTCATTTATACCTATCCTAATAATGAAGAATCACCAGATAAAACTCTCAGACAGCAGGTTTAAAACAAACAAGATGAATATAAAGCATATAATTACATGACACAGCTCATTGTCCAAGGATGCCTAAAGTATCAAAAGTCTGAAAGGTTTCAAAGAGCCCCTACAATCTATGATGAAAATGCATCATATGGCTCAGGAATTTCAAATCCACAGATTTCCAAAAGCATTACTCCCATTATTTTCCACAGTCCACACATTTGGCTATGCATTTTTTGAGACCATTGTTTAACCCAATGTCCTTATGTATTTCTGAGGGATCTCCATACACTGGGATGTATCCTGAGGTACATATTCTTTATTGCCTTCCATGTTTCAGGTGACACTTTCTCACTAGAGGCATTCTATGTAGCTTATAAATTGACAAGTGGGCTAATGTATTATCTTGGTGGAAAACAGAAAAAGGTCTCCGAGGTTACTGGCTGCATTTTCAAAAAGGAAATTGATGCTACCATTATAAGTTTATCTTATAAATTCTTTGGAGCAGTGGTTGCTTTCTTTTGCTTTTGACATCTTCCTTGTAGGGGGAAAGAAGGCACCAAAATAATTCTTCAAGGTTGAGAGGAGAGATGTCTCTGCTCCTTCGCCTCCCAGGTAGCTGTGCACTTAAGAGTGGAGACCTCCAGGCCTTAGAACTGTCTGTCTTCCTGTGCCATGGCTATACTGCTCAGTGACTTCAGAGGTTGCCACACAAGCAAAAGTATGTAGAGAGAAATCTAAAATCAGACACTCTTGATTGTTAGGTTTTGTAAACCTAACGTGAGTTTTTCTTCTTTAACCAACCTGTCTTGGGTTAGGTAACCAAAAAATGTGAATTCTAATTCATCTGTTGAAAGCAGCTGAAATGTTTTTTCTTTGTCTCTTGTAACTCCAGAGGGGAGGGGGCTGGATGCCTTCTGATAATGGGCCAGCTGTTAAAACCAGGTGAGGCAGTGTTTCTTATCTCTTTCGCCACCCATCCATCCTCCAGGGAAATATCTTCTGCTAATGGGCCATGAAGGCTCACCAATGACTGACACATTACATCATCTCATTGTGAGATGCTCCACCCAGAGGGGGGGAGCCAATCGTTCCTACCTAGATAAAGACTGAGACTTGGAAACACCAAGCACCCATGTCTGGGGGCCTAGCCTTTCCACTCTGGACCCCAGAGGAAGACTGGTCCCATCTCACCACAGCTGGACCTTTCTATAGCATCATCTCTACTCCACAGAACCACATCTGTTACTCCAGGAGGATTTATTTGGACTGCTTCCCACACCCTGACCAACAGGGTGTCAGGTCATATTCCTGACCCTGTCAGGGTTTCACCAGGACTTTTGTTTGCTTGCTTGGTGTGGTTTTTGTACTTCTACACTTGGTGGGGGTTTTTGGGTTTTGGGGTTTTTTTTTAATATTCCTAGTAAAGAACTGTTAGTCCTATTTCGTATCTTTGCCTGAAAGCCCCTAATTGCAAAATTATAATAATTTGGTAGGGAGGGGGTTTACATTCTCCGTTCCAAGAGAAACTCTAGCTTTCCCTGGCAGACAACTGTCTTTTGAAACCAAGACACAGCCTAATCTGCTTCCATGGGAGTATATTTTTCTCTTTTACGTTTGGCCTCTTTAGCTGGCTGAACTCCCCCTATTTAAGCCAGCTCCTTGGAGGGCCAGCATCTTACAGCTTCTAAGACATCCATGGCCAGAAAGTCATGTGTGTTTTCGGCTGGCTCTGACCTTAAAATGAGAGAAGAAGGATTAAAAGCAAGGAAATTACTCCCCTAAGAGAGAAGGGAGAAAATCCAGCTGCTGGCAGGCACAGAGCAGCAGCAGAGCAGGAGCTTGCTCCCCCTGCCTTGGCCCTGGGCCCCTGAGTGAACGCTCAGGGTGGTCCCCAGGGAGCTGGTATGGACACCACAGCCCAGCCCAAACAAGCTCACTGATGCTCCCACAGGACTGAGTACACATTTGCAGGACTAACCATTGTCTTACATGGTGGTGGTTTTTATCACTGTGTCAAGACACAGCAGAGAGAAACCGTTCAAATAATTTAATTAAAGCATCCATTACTGAGAACAGGTGAAATTACAGGTTTCATATTGGCACTTCTGGTAACATGTGTTAGGGAGAAGGTATTTCTAGCTACCTCCACACAAAGAAAAATCAAAATATAGACTCAATAATTTTGATTTAAACGTGTCTTGTTTAAATTCAGGAAGTGATGTTAAATCTACAAGACAAATTCTACCAGACTTTGCCAGTACTATCATCTGGGAATATCCATATTTGAGTATGAATCCAACCTTAATTTTTTCTGCCAAATAGGCTTTTGGTACTGTTCTTTTAATCAATTCTTCCAGAAAAGACATACACAGGAAAAAACTAATCTCATGTAGATCCACCTGCTTCAATGAATGATTACTTTGTTCCATTATTTTATCTCTACACTTATCTTTATTGCAGCAATGAAATAATTCTTGCAGAACAAAGTAAATTCTTGGATTGACTAAATATTTACAGTACATAAAACCACTGAGAAATTTACCTGCCGATTATCCCAATCACATACTTCAATACTTCTTTAACTACAACAGGCAAAGATAGAATATAGCTCTTACTTCAAATAAGACATCCAGTGTTTCAAACTATTTCAAAACTATATTTCTTCTCCAGCAACAAC
The DNA here is from genome assembly GCA_910950805.1 of Acrocephalus scirpaceus scirpaceus. Lineage (NCBI taxonomy): Eukaryota > Metazoa > Chordata > Aves > Passeriformes > Sylviidae > Acrocephalus > Acrocephalus scirpaceus. Next base: position 129,942,186 of record OU383773.1, read on the forward strand.
ATGCTTTTATGCCAACTCCTAAATAACCATAAATTTCTTTTTATATAAACCTTAATGAATACTTGGCCAAGATGCTGTTGGCTTCTACCTTTGAGCAGAAATGGAAAAACTGCACACTGAGCAAAATAGAAAAAGAGATCACAGCAAGCTCAATGTTGCATTTTGCATTTAATGTGAAGCAAGCCTTGTTTTTGTGGTGTTGTAGTTTGCAGCGTTTTTAATCATAAAGTGGCTGATCAATTTAAGGTAAGTGGCAGGCATCTGGCCTAGTTCCCAGGCTCTGCTTTCCTCCCAGAAAAGAAAGGATTCAGTCAAACACACAGACAAGGGGCATCATCGGGTGGCTCTCACATTCCAAGCATTTTAGCACAGATTAAGTTGGAATGGTTTTAGTGTTTACTGAAATCTCCTAGGTGTTGCATTTTATCCCCTTCTGGCTGTGAGTATCCAGGTTGAGCTTCTCAGGTCAGGACCTCCATAAGAAAAATGGATTGTACAGCCTTGAAGGGAAATACAAAGTACAGGTCAAGACTCCTTATTAAAATGCAATTTCAACAGCTTATTGCAAAATGTTAAGTCCCCAGACAACAGGTAATTTAGCAGTGAGCTTTTTTCTTAAAGCTTGCAGCAAAGCAAGAGCTGTTTTACATGCATTCCAGAGGAAAGAGCGAAGATAATCTTCTTAAGAAGGACAAAACCTCAGCACTTTGTGTGTCTGGAAATAACCAGCAGATAATTAAGTGTTATTTTTAGACTCTTTCCCCTTTTAGGTGCAATAAAATGCAGATTTCAGTGTCTAATAACAAACTCAGACTTGGCTTTATGTAATTGTGCAAATTTGTTTTGTTGTTTTAAGAGCTCCTGTCTACGAATAACAACTTTTAATAAATATAAATTATATGTTTTAATATGGTCACCCCTTTTGCAGATACTCAGGCCCAGATTTTTTGAGATATTAAGATGATAAATTAGGCTTCCTGGAATTGCATATGCACAAAGGACACTGTGTGGAGAGTTCTCACTATCCACAGTCCTAGGAGCTATCAGATGTTTGACTGTTTGCAGCACTGGGGTCAGAGGCATGAATGTGAGGCTGCTTTCTTGTTGATAACTTCAGAAAAAAAAATCCTCAGCTATTCATCTTTTTTTTTTTTTCTTCCAATTAGCTATGCCTTTAAAATTAATTGGTCACCAGATTGAAATGGACAGTATTTCTGCCCAAAAGTGAACTGGTAGTTTTGAAAATTTAAGCAGAATAGGAACATGAAAAATTTAGAGCCTACACTTCTTTTTTACACATGAAGACATTTCTCAGATATACTCCAGCCAATTTACAAACAGTTTCCCTTGAAAATGTCAGTCTTTCTGCAGATCGGGCTTTAATGACCCCTAATAACACATTTGAAGATATTCGGTTCCTCGAACCACTTATTGAAGACTGATGTTCCAGATGTATACATGAGCATGCATATGCATGTCAGTGATTTGACTGGACTGAACTGACCCTGCCGGTGCCTCTGGAATCCCAGTTGCACAGCAACACTCTGGGAGGTATCGACACATTGCAGCCAGGTGCCAGTGCCTTTCTGGAAGGCATCATTACATAGTCAAAGCTTCCATCATTTATGCCTTTTTTGCCCAGGTTCACTCTTTAAAAAGCAATGACTAAACTCAATGGGAGTTGCTTGTTTAATCAAGCAAGTTAAATTATGAGGGGAATATGCTCAGAGTCTTTAGGTAGGAGATAAAAAAATAGTGGTGCAGTGAGAATTTGTGAAAGCTCAGATAGCCATGGGAGAGCAGGGCAGTGCCAAGGAGAGTGAGGAACCATGTACAGTCCACACACATGGAGAGGCACGGAAGGAGTTAACTGCAGCCCAAGGAGGGGCAGGAAGCTGACCAGCTGTGTGCAATTGCAGCTGCTGCTATAAAAAGGCTTTGCCTTAGAGGACAGGGAGTCACAGTTGAAGGGAAGGAAATTCTTCTTGTGAACTTACAGTTTTGAAGGGAAGGAAGTGGGTTCTTGATGATTGGCTACCTGAAATTTGGAGGATCTTGCTAGTGTCTGATGGATAGACTGAGTTTACCCACTTGGTCAACAGCTCTTACTTGCTGTTAGTGCTGTCTTACCAATGTGTGTCTTAAGCGTTCTTCAGTGTTCCCATTTGGCAAAAAAAAATTGTTGAAAATTGTAAAATGCTGTATCTCACTGATTTTTTTTGTCCACTGCTGTGCAGAAGCCCCATGCTGATCTTTCTGCAAGGAGAGATGGTTTTATTATGGGACTGTTTCCATGAGGTCTTTGAAATAGAACTACGTCTGGGTAGGTTGGAAGGGGGTGTAAAATGCTAACTGGGTAAGTTTGTAGCAACACTCTCCCAGAACAAGGCTACCCTGATAGAGGGTTCAGCTGTAAAGGGAAGGAAGCATCTTCCTGACAATCCTTGAGGAAATGACTTCACCCTCAAGGGGAAGAGAGCAGAGGAAAAAAACTGCTTTATATAGCCCAATAAATACTTTCATGCATACAGGGATGTTAAAAAAGCAGTTTTGGACTTGATATTGATTTATTCCACATGTTGCTGTCCTCTTCCTCCTCACAGTATTCATATGAATCCTTCTGTGAGGGATAACCTTACCTGACCATGTCTTAGTAATACAAATGAATTCTTTTTTAAAACCAAATAAAATATATTAGCATGTTATCAAAATCTCTAGGTGAGATTTTTCCATCCTTGTTTGTTAAGTGGAGGTATATATGGAGGTCAAGCAAAAAGAACCACCACATGTAAATAAAAAAATTTTGAACCCTGATGCTGCAGTTCAGTTCAGCTGCAGAAACACTGCAGGTATAGTGTGTGGCACACAAGCCCCTTAGCTGTTCTTGGACAGCAGCTTTCTTCTGCTGGCTCTGCAGGCTGCCTGGCTCTTACTTTCCCTTTGGCTAGTCTATGGAAAACAGAGAGGGTTTTATTAACCAAGGTTGCACTGCTTGGGAATGGTTTGTAGCTTGCCAAACTAATCACAGCAAAGTGTCACAAGATTAGATTTGTCCTGGCTGACTAATTCAGACTCTTGTGAGACAGCAGTAAAAAGAGTAGCAGAAGGACAAAGAAGAAGATCTAAATAGGAATTAGGGCCAGTTGTGCTGCAGAGTGCAAAAGAAATAGCGAATCCAATTCCCATTTGAATTTGAGATCCTCTGATACCTGTAGAGGAGAATATCATAGAGTTGAGCACAAATGAGATGCTGAGGTTTGCCTCCCAAATTGCTGGGATTTTAAGTGGTTCTGTTAGAGACAGCTTTCCCAGAGAGAGCTAAAGAAGTCTGAGCTCATTTCTCTTTCACCACATATGATTTTTCAGCAGGTATTGTACCCCTGGTGTCACACGCAATGGCCATGGCTGACCCTGCCTTGTAGCAAGGCACAGTGCAATGGTAAAACTGGCTGCAGCTGGTAGTGTGCAGGGCAGCCCTGATTTCATGGGCACCATGAACCACATGTGGCATACTGGCCACGTACTGACCACATGTGGCATACTCAGCAGCTGACTCGCAGTTTTGCTTCCTTCCTCTTCTGGCCCAGATCATCAGATCATTCAGGCCCATTCAAAAAGGGTTTTTGAAGAGGGCTTCTCTGTTTGTTTGCTAAAGGTTTGTCTACAAAGAGCTCTGCTGTGTCTAAATGACTCTGTGATGACCCATGTGTAGTAACTAAGATTTCATGGAGAAGAAGACATGGATAATCAGTGAAACTGCTACACATCCCACATGAATACTCTTTACCTACCCCATATATAAAGTATGAATTATTGGAATTTCTTAATTTTATCTAGTTCAATCATTAATCTAATTCTGGGCATAAAAACACCTCTTCTAGTTAAACCCATTCCTGTCCAAATTGCAAGAATATGATGAAAAATTATATTGCCTTCAATTAATTAATTCAGATCCTATTTTCGTACAAATGAGTATTCAACTGTGGACATCCATGAGAACCTAATATTCCTATATTCCTATATTATGGAATACATAACAACACTAAATAAATGAGGCAGGAGGGGAGGTGTAAACTCTCTTTAAATGGTTTCTTTATGTTGATGTGGTATATTATTTATTTCTCTACCCAAACAACCTATGCTGAGACATCAGGCTGTGCTGCAGACTTCATCTGAAGTTATAGGCTTCATGAATGATATCAAGAAGAAAACATTAGGTCTGACGTGTTTTAATGTTTCGTTGACAGAATGGCAGCCAAAAGACCCTAAATTAATCTCTAGTTAGGTCATTTATTATTATTTATTTCTCACAAGAACATTATCATGATTAAAGAGGAGACTCAACATTTGAATTATACAGTCCAGACACTCATTTGAAGAAAGTCAAAAGATGGGATTGCTGATTCCTAATAACTGAACTAATCTCCCAAGATGTTAACATGACAGGCAGTATTCTTTGGAGTTCAGCCAAAATTTGCAACTGGAAAATCCTATGAAAAATCCCTTTCTCCTGTGAGGTTCATAGGAGCAATGCTCTGTGGATTGCATCATTAAATCAGAAGGTCACTTATATCTTTACTCCTCTATTATTTCAAATTAGTATGTGGCAACTCCCTCAACAATAAAATGGAATATATTATATTGTGTTTGAAATCCATTACCCGTGCACTTGTTTAATAACCTATACCAAAAGTTTTATTAAGTGCACTCACTCATCAAGTCTCTGTGATCAGTCACAAATAATTATACCCGTATTTGCACCTACCTTTTAGAGGATAGGTTCCTCCTATAGGCAGTTTTCCATTGTTTTAAGGCTGTATAACCTGACATTTCTTATGCTCCAGGTGACGATGCACATTTTCATAGGAATCTATAAATTGTATTAATAAGATTGCTTTTAGAAGTATATATTGATTTCTGAATATATAGTGGTTAATTTTTAAAAAAATTTAAAGGCTTCTTATTAGAAAAGGTTTTCAATATATAGCTGGAAATGCTTGAAATGTTCAGATGATTTAAAGTAAATCAAATAGGTCAGGATATTTGATAGCTAATTTCCCCACCAAAAAGCCATAGGAGGAACTGTGGATTTCAGATGTTAGCTCTCTCTAACTGTAACTATACCACACATTGCATCAACCTTTCCAGACAAAATTTAGAAACCAAAGTTTAAAATTTTAATTAAAATTTTCATTTTAAGCTAACACAAATTTAGTTTAGCTAATTCATTCAGTGGGGAATTTCCAAGCAAATCTTTAATCTATCAAAAACATTACAACAAATTTCTCTAGAGCATTCATAAAATCTTTGGTAGATCCCACCTCTGCTTGTAGGTCCTAGGGTTTTTTTAATTATTATTTATTTATATTTCTGTTTGTTTGTTTGTTTCTTACAGATGAGTTTTAACATTTTCCAGGCTTCCAGTTTAATGCAAAATCAGAGCAGGGGAGAAAAGGGGAAGATAGAAAGGGAAAAAAAGTACTGTGACATCCATTTGATGGTTATCTGATAAGACAAGCCCCGCTTTTTCAATAATTTTATTTAATTGATCCAAGTAAACCAGTATGTAGTTTAATTGACATAAGCTAGAAAATTCACAAAGGGTTAAGTCACTATGGAGTGCTATAAAATAACCTTGCTAATTTTTTTTACATACTATTTTAATAATCCTTCTTTGATGTTTGTGCAGCATAGAATGTTATCTTTATGTTCACATAAAGAATTGGAAGAAGGCACATAGCTTCCTTCTCATTTGCTCCCACATTTATCTCAAATAAAATACCGATGCAGCTGATGGTATTTGGTCCTTCCTTCCCTTCCTTTCCCTCTTTCCCCTTTTTCTCTCTGTCTTTGTTCTGGGTTGTTTTTCCTCCCTTCCCTTTGGTGCCCCTCTAAAATTCAGAAAACATTTGCATTTTCAATGCCAATCACATGATCTGTAAAAAAAAATAAAATCATTTATTAATATCTTTTCCTGCCTTATCATATTGCAGTTTTGTAGAATATACTCAATAGCTCGCTAGTAAAAAACCTGCATCATACATGAAAATTTCAAAATTGTCATGTGCTGTTTTTCCTGTATGTGACATTTTTTTTTTTTTTTGAAAAAGAATCATCTCTTGTGCAGTGTTGGGATTTATCTGGCAGGTTAATCTTGGTCAGACAGTCTTTAAAGGAAATGGAGAAAAAAAAAGCCAGCCAAGAAATAATGGATAATATAGAGATGAACAAAATCTTCAGTTCATAAATGCAGGTTGAAAGCTTTTGGTTCAGCCTGCTAAATTAAAGATCCCATTACCCTGCCCATGTATGTGTGGCTTAATCTTGTGCAACACAAATTATTAATTCTCAGTCTCTTGGTGTATCTACTAAAAAAAAAGAAAAATTTTTAAAAAGATGTTTTGATGAAATTTGAAATATAGTTGAACACAAGGTACTACATTCCACACAGGCTGAGTAATACTCACTGTGATGCAGGTAGTGAGAGTAAAAAGATGTGGCTTGTACCAAGAGCTCAAACAAAACCCCTATGCCCCCTTCAGTTGCTAAAGCCTGTAATTAAAGCATGTGAAAGCCCATTTCTGCACTGATGAAAACAGAGAAGAGTCAGAACACAGGATAGGGGTCTCAATCAAAACTTGGCTAAAAATCAGGTTATTGTGACCCTGTTTTAACTAAATGTCATAGGATTAATGGTCAAGGCATCTAGTTAGCTCTAACTCAAAAGATACAGCATGTCTCCTTTAGCTTTGTCCCAACAGTGAACAAAAAAGCAGAGAAGCCATCACTGAAATATCTGTCTTTCACCACCATAGCTGGCAGCCTCATGTTTCAGTTTTAACCTATCCTAGATGAAGACTGAGAGCATGTCAGTGGGTATAAATTAGCCAACTAGAGAAATCAGCTGAAGTATTTTATATGAATATCAGAGCAGAAAATTCTAGAATAGTAAGCCACATAGACTAATAATCTTCATACATTTTATCTTGGAAGATATTCTGGGCAATCCAAAAAAATCAGCTGATATAACTCCCTGGAGTGGGTAAGGATGGAAAGCCTTAAGAAATTAAGTTGTGAAAAAGTTGAGATTTAAACAGTATAAACAATATACTCTTCAGAGTACAAGTCGCATCCAGAACCTTAAAAACTGCTGCAATGCTGTTATTGGATGTTAAAAATTGATCAAAGAAGGAATTTGGAACAACATGTCTACATGGCTTCATCAGAATCCAATGGAAACTGCAAAGTGAAGTAAATGTTATATAACCTGACAGGAGCTGGGGAGGTTCTAAATCTGTGGATAAAAAACAACATGGGAGATGTAATTTACGTGCTCTTCAAGAAGTTTTGATAATAAATTAATAAGGAAGTCAAATAATCCTGGATCAATGGGCAAATGGCTTGTTTGGATTAATTTTTTTTTAAATGATAGAATCAAAGTAATAATGAACAGGTGCTCTTTGGGGTGATAAAAAATAATAGTTAGATTTCCTAGTGGCTGCTATGGGCATGGTGTTATTAGATACACTTAGAGTTCATGCCTTGAAAGAGGAAGTTTTATTTTGAAAAGGTACTGTATTCAAAGTTGAACACCAGCTGGAAGAATAGGAGATGTAATTGCTTATTAAAAGTGTAGTGGCTTTCAAAAGGTTCTGCTAGCACCTGAAATAGGAAATAAAATAATCTTCATATTCCCAGCTGTTTTCTTCATTAGAGCAAGATAAAAATGAATAAATATTGTAGGGATCCCTGCAATGTAGCAATCCCTGCTGCATGTTCTCTAGGAATTCTTGTACCATGGCTAAAGGCATTTGAATACTGGAGAATACAATTTTTTGATAAATATATGAGAAATAATACCTTAAAATGTATTATTTTCTTATGATAAACTTAGATTCTTTTCAAAGGAAGCTACAGAATTACGATAAAATGCATTGTTAGTTCTTGTCAGCAACTAACATTAGCAATGGTCATTTGCCTGTGTAGTGGTATTAAATGCAATTCTGTCTTACTTCAGTTCAGATTGCAACAAAACTTACCCATTGTTCACGACACAGAACAAAAAGCATAGAAATTATATGCTCAGTTCTGCTAAGGTGTCCTTTGTGTATTAACTTACCTTTATGGTCCTCGACTACAGAGTGAAATGATGGATAACGTGGAGGATAAATAGTCTCAGGTACACACAGAGCTTGTAAAGGTGGACAGTATTTTAATCCTAAAGAAAATAAAAAGTTTAAAGGTACCTGACTGAAATATTGAGAATTCTCAGGAATTCTCAGGAATTTGAGAATTCTCAGGAAGCTATAGAAACTCACAGCCCACCCATCTGCTGTCCCCAGTTGTGCAATGGAAGACAAAAAAAAAGCCAAAAAAACCCCAAACCAAAACAAAACAAAACAAAACAAAAAAAAAGAGAGAGAGAGAAATGCAAAAGCAGTGTTTTTCCAAGAAATAAAAGGAAATGTTTCCTTCAGCAGTATGCAGTCAGACTGAAATTCAGTATTGCAGGAGGTAGTTGAAGACTGCTGTTGGATTTTACAAAAGGATTGTTCATTAGTTGTTTGTTCATTAATATTGTAGCTTTACAAGTCAACCCTGTGATAAGAGTGCACAAACTTCCCACCTCAGGGCATAGGCACTCAAGATTAAAACTCCCTGCCCATATAGTTTTTGAAAAGTATAGCATCATTTTGGTTGGGAAAGACCTCTAAGGATCATAAAGCCCAAGTGTTACCTAGTACCATGGTGTTTACCATTAAACTATGTCCATAAAAGCCAATCCACACATTTTGAACACCTCCAGAGATGGTGATTCCACCACCTTCTCTGGCAGCCTGTTACAATGCCTATTCAGTGAAAAAAGTCTTTCCTGATTTCTAACCTAACCCCTTCTGGCACAACTTGGGGCCATTTCCTCTCATCTTGTCATTTGTTACCTGGGAGAAGAGCCCTCACCTGGCTACAATGTCCTTTCAGGTAGTTGTAGAAAGCAATAAGCTTTCCCTTAGTCTCCTTTTCCCCAGGCTAAACTCCAGCTCCCTCAGACATTCCTCATAGGACTTGTACTCCAGACCCTGAAGGTATCTCCATCACAGCAGTGTTCTCTAGGCTGCAACCACAATTTTAAGAGAGAGGGGAAAGCTATACTCTCAATATAAACAACAAAGTGCTGTAAAACATACCCCTGACATGTTTTAGGTGACAGAAGTTCTGTCCCTTTCTCAAACCGCAGCAGTATTTCTCTGTAGATGCGCATATCACTAAATATACCAGTACCCAATATTTGGACTGGGTGAGAGCCAGCAGCAAAATCTCAAGGCAGCATTGGCTGCCCAGAGGAATGAGGATCCTTTTGCAGGTTCTGCAGTCCTAGGTTAATGAGCCATCAGTGTGAAAATACAATAAGAAGTCATTCATCCCAGTGAGAGAAGACCCAGAATGAATGGTCTCTTGATGCCCATAAAAGTGATGGCAGAAGCACAAGGAGAAGGATCTGTTTAGTGAGTCCTAGCTGAGTATTTATTCTGGGTACTGACAGAAGGGCTAAGAGTTTGAAAAATGTACATTCAGCATTAGCAGATTTCAGGGAACTTTGGTACTAAGCCAAAATTGAACTGTGCCATCTGAAAGACAGACAAGATCAGGATTTTGATTTCATAATTTGGCTGGTTTTGAGCAGATCTACATAGTTCCCACAAAAAGCATTTTCTTGACTCCAAGGCTACATTGCTACCAAATTTCCAAGCCTAGTTGAAAACCACAGAGATATGTGAACTTTTCAAACAAAATTAATGATGTTTTAATGTGGTTGAAAGCATTAGGCATCCTAGAGATAAGGGGAAACCATACTGCCCCTGTGTTTTAGTTGAACTGCTATATAACAACATAGAGATCCTTACACAGTAGCCTTCCTCTTTGTAGGCATTGCGCATACTTTTTTTTCCAAGCTGCTGAAATCCAGAAATAAGCAATCTATTATTGCAGCCTGTTCCATGTTCTAGAAAGACATATTCATGTAAATTGCATACACCAGTGAAAAAAACAGGTTGAAGAGGTGGGTAAAAGATATATTGTTTAAAGCTCAGGGATGAAACTCATTTAAGCCAAGAACACTTTGCTCTCAAATCATTAATAGCAAGCAAATCAGGCAATGCAGAGGGAATCTGTAGTGAAAAGGACCCCTTTCAGTCTATATTTCATGGTTCTCTTTAAGGAAGGGTCCCCTCTTTTCTTTTATTTTGAAATCAATGTCTTTCATAGCAGTCATTGTGTTCCCTGTCCCCCCCCGCCACTGAAATGACAGGATGGGTTTCAGTTTATCCCAGTGGGAGCCCAGCAGTCTGGAAGCCAAGTGCTGGGGTACCTTTGTAACTGCTTGGCAATTCTGATCAAGACAAAAGTTCTCCAGCAGGTTAGAAAGACGGATGCAACAACTACAGGGCCAAACCAAACCAACAAACACTGGCCAAATTAATTCCTCAGTATAAGCTCTTTATTGTGCAATAGCATGATAAACTCAAGAATGAATCTGGTACCTGATGTCTGACAGCTCTGGCTAGAAAGAATTCCAACCTGATTTTCAGAGGTACCCAGAGTTCCTTCTGACTATTGTGGGAGAGCACGCTACACTACCCAGCACTCCCCAAAAACTAGCTAGTGATTAACTCTAAATTTTCCCACAGCATAAGGGGCCTTTTAAAATGTTTTCTAGGACACTTTTTTGAATCCTTTAACATTTATCAAAACTACAAAGAACTTCTTCAGAAAAAAAACCAACAGAACATGCAAGCTTGGTTGTTTAGCTTCTCTGTTAGTTGAAAAAAGTGACCAGAAACCCAAAATGGTATACCATTACTAAAGTGTCTAGCTCTATACACATATTAAGCCCTTGGGAGGGGAGGAAGAAAGTGCCACACCCAAAACTTCATTTTTCCTCAAGCAGTGACCTGTTTTCTATTTTTTATGACCAGAGGGGAAAAAAATATATAGGCATGCCCTAAGCCAAATATGCACCTGTGTTCTGCTGCAGTTTTGTGCCCTTCCCTCTTTGACATGACCAGGTCTTTCACTGTGCTTATGTTTGTCAACAATTTCTGAATTCACAGGCTTAACATCTTTTAGGCTTCAAGATAGCTTTGTATGGTCTACTGAAGCTACTGCAGAAAAAGGACACTCTAGTTACTGACAAATGAGTCACAAAAGCTGTAGAAGGATATTGGTTTAAATATTGACTGAATTTAGTGAATTACAACTAAAACATTTATTACCTCTTAACATACTGAATATTGGACATTTACTAATAACTGAGTAATTCTTAAATTTCTTTTCCCTCCATACCTTACAAATGCTAAGCTTTACTTGGGATATCAATTCAGCTCTATTCTAGAGCAAGAATGGAGTTTCTCCCACTTCCCCAGTATTTCTTCTTTACTTCTTTGTGCACTGAAGTAATTATTCAGTTAACAAACAACTATGATTCCAGCAACTGTGCTCATTAGAAAGCTACTAGTCCAGAGCCAGAAGAGGGAGCCTAGAGAGCAAAACATTCTTCTCTGTTGGCCACTAGCTTCTAGGTTGCATTGTTGGGGTTTGAGGGTGGTTTTTTTGTTTTGGTTTATTTTCTGTATTGGTTTGGTTGATTTTTTTTTTAATAATTGTTCCACAATAGAGCAGCACATAGGAATGGGGATAATAACAGTTCTCATCAAGTTTCACTGTTAAACTAAATATCATCAAAGAGTAGAATGCATTGACCTTTGATCATCGGATTGGAGAGGACATAAAGACACCATAGTGCAAAGTTCAGCCTTTCACTGTGGATCTCAAGCACTCCACTTATCGTAATTCCACCTTCTTTTGAATAAATTGGCAGGGAATAAAAAGTATTTCTATTAATAATAATAATTTTCCCCAATCTCACCTCCGAACCCTTATTATAGCGTGTGGTTTTTCTCTCTTTATTGTCCTTTTCCTTACTTTGTCCACTTACAGAAATGAGGAAGGGTCCTCCCTGGTGCCACGTTTGCTCAGCTGTCCCTGTCCTGTCTTATATGGGTTCCAGGGAGCACTCTTGTAACAAGCACAGTTCTCCTGCAGTCCCCAGCCACAGAGAGGAATACCCTCAGCTCCTCTGGATTCCATCAGACACACACAAAGCCCTGAAGCTGTATTTGTGGCTCCAGAGCTACAGACTAGGTATTATTTTGTGCGGTGGGAGATAATGTTCCCTCTTTGGAAACAAGTATCTTTAGACTAGATGTGAAGTTCACGAAAATCAGTTTTCCCTGCATCTTGAGACTGTTAGGTCATCAATATCAATTAAACACAAAGAAGAAGAGAGAAAGAAGCAGCCAATGATTCACAGAAGAGAGATGTGCTTTTGTAAGACCTTTCAGGAAAAAAGAACAAAGTATCTGTTTTCATCCATTTCTTTCCATGAACAAATGCTGCAGGTTGCCTGGAGAGATCATGAAGTTTCCACCCTTGGAGATATTCAGAAGCTATCTGGACATGTCCTGGGCAACTGGCTTTAAGTCACCCCACTTGAGCAGGGGGGTTGGAGCAGATGACTTCCAAAGATACCTTCCAACTTTGACCATTCTGTGACTGAATAATAAGCATGATTAATTTTAATTGAAACTAAAAGGTAATGATTGCTTTTTTTCTCAATTTATACTGGTTTATGGTTTTTACTGTACTGAAAATATGTTCAACTTTCTCTTGCTCTTTGTTGCATTTTTGCTTCACTACTTGTTAGTTTTCTTAGATATCAGATCTCAGAATGCCACAAGAATGATTCACTAATGATATTCTTGACCCAACTAAAATTGTAGAACATCTAGAAATCCTTATTTTTTCTATACTGCAGCAACATTTCAGGACTAAAAGGGCTGAAAGTATAGCAAAACTCCCCTGGAAAATACCTTCTTTCCCAAGCTGATCACAGGATGTGTTAACAGCTTCAACAGTAATTCAGATGCTCAAGGAAACTGACGTCAAGGTTAAATGAAAGAGTTTTGCATTTCCTAAGTTGTGCGTTTTAAATTACTACAATACTTTGCAATATCATCAAATTTTGCAAGACTGCCTCTCATCACCAACTATTACCCTGTAAGTTTCACTGAAAAAATCCTAATTGAAGGACTTTGTTTAATGGAAATGTGACAATGATGAAAGCTATGAATTATGCGCCCTGTCGTTTAAAGACTCTATTTAGATAAAACCTGTTCCAATGAAAAGTACCTACCAAAAAAAAGCGCAAGTAATTCACACAATTATTCTAATTCAGACTTTTTACAGAAATGGGTACAAATCAGAAGAGGTTCCCTTCTTATATTAAATAGACCCAGCTTTTGAGTTGTACTCATTCCAACTCTTATTGCAGTCAGTGGATCTACCTGAAATGTAGTCAGTACCGATTTTGCCCATAGAGTGATGATATTCAGCTACCTTTAATGGCACACTTTGAGTGTGAAATACACAAGTATTTTTGCTTGTTTTCTAGCATTAATCTCCCACTCATCGATAAAAACAAACACAAAAAGAATAGGGAGTCCTGGCAGCCATTTCTAAAGGTAGTTAGTAGAACTAGGAGCTAAAAGCAAACCTTTGATAAGAAACAAAACATGCTGATTTAAAAGAATGTTTAATATAATAGTATATTTCCTGTAATTCATAATCCCTACTTCCTTGAGTCTAAAGTATTTTTTACCTTTTATAGTTGTCATTATTCCTTCTGAAAGAAGATACTTTGTATCATTATTTCCCTTGAATTAAAATCAGAGGCAGCCCAGAATCAAGAGATTTCTGAAAGAGTAAGAGAAGAAAACTCTATGGAAGGCTTTGGGCATGGGATCCAGAGGCTACCTCAAATAACCTAATTGTAGACCTTCAAAAAAAGTTAGGTTTTTACGGTTATAAGCATGCATGCATCATTTCTTCAAGCTGTATATTGCCAGCACTGAAAGTTTTTCAGACTGAAGCCATTAGAAATATTTTGTTTGTACCAAGATAATAATAAGTCTCCTTATTTGTCTTTTAAATTTTTCAATGGTCTAAATTCCCTTAAATCTCCTAATCACAGTCTTAGTTCTGATGCCTCTGGTATTAGGGACATATAGTTCACAACCTGAGGATGTGGTTTCAAAACTAAACTGCTTAGGTTGATTTCCTTCTTTAAATCCTAGTTTATCCAGCCCCCAAAAATGAAGTTTTTGCTTTTAACTACCACCACTCATTCCAGTTGGGAGGGCACAGAGCATTCATGGTGTTTTTTAGTTAGGTGCAATTCGCTTAAGGAAAGGCACATTCCCCTACACCAAAGAGGGCATGCATCTCACCTCCCTTTAGCGATCAAAAAGATAGGTGTTAAGTTTAGAAAGACGTAGATACTTACAGAATGAGTCACCTGGCCTTAAAACAAGATGGTTAAAAGCAGTAGGGTGACTAATTCTCAGGAAGTGCCTAGCCTCGAGTAACTATGGAGGGAAAACAGCTTGTTCGTTTGGAGTAGCTGCCTAAACTTTAAACATCTAGAATTCAGGAAGATGGACCTCTCCACAGTGGATGTCTTTCAGCACAGCAGCATAAGCAGATAGCTCCTATCAGACAATAATCTGCACCCATGGGAAACATTTTGGAGGTGCCTCTGTCTGATGAAACTGGTGTTTGTTAGCACCATAGGGGCTAACCAGCTCCTGAGTGTACAGCAACCCCCTTTGCAGAACCATGGCAAATTCGTCGTTAACTTTTGTATCTGCTGTGCTGGAACACATCTTGGAGATCTATTCTTGCTCCTTTATGCATCAAAATGCTTATTTAACTCATAACTCTATTTATTTATATTATGTTTTCAAAACAGAAGTGGGAAAACTGAAGTTTAGGGAAGACAAGTTCACATTTTTCCGCATTTCAATTATTTTTATACCTTTCCAATGCCTATTTTAATTAATTGGGACTATCATATATTTCCAAGGCAACAAGAAAGGTCCAGCCTCTGTCTCAGTGAACTTCAACAGAGCTAGTGGGAACCTGGCTCTCAAGATCCATTTTTTCTCATATGGTTACCCATGGAGTCAGCTTTTGCAGTTACAGGCTTTCAGATACTATTATACAGATGTCCAGTGATATTGTTTCCTATCGGCAATAATTTGCTCAATTTCTATGTTCTGAATGTCTGAGCTGGTACAGATATACTGCAGGAGTCCTTATTAGGTTTCTTTTGCTGTCAAGTAAAATGCTTGAATTCAGAGTAACCTTGTTAATTTAGTTTAAAGCTATAATTTTACAGATTTATTGCAACAGATAAATTCAGCAACAACTCACATAAACTTAATCTTTTTCAAGAACAATGTGTGTTTTTCTTTACCCTAAAAGACTGAACAACTATAAAAATCTGAACAAAATAAAAATCAATTTCCAAATACTCACCTCATAGCTTCATTTTAAATTAGTACATTTGTTATTACCCAGCAGCTGAAAGGCAGCCTTGTGCTTAATCTGATGTGTGCACCACTGACAGCTTACTTTGCTGAGTCAAATTTCTTGTTGTGTAGCTGATAAGCAATAACCACAGTTACTGGTTTGGTTCCTGTGTTTTTTCTGTGATGAAAAAATAAGTGTTGATTAAACATTGAACTGCGAGTTTATTGCAGCACTCTTAAATTCCCATTTTTTTAATTTGTTCTTTTGTATGATGAGCACCAAAAATTTCATTGATGGTTAATAAGTGATCTTGACCCTCAGATCTTTTTCTTTTGGTGCATGCATAAGTTCCCAACCTATTATGGAGATACAAAACATGACTTTGGAAGCAGGAGCCTCAAGTTAAACATCTAAATAAGAGACCTGTTTTTTAAAATCTTTAGAGTCCTTGAAAGCCTCTGAGTTCCTGGCAGCTACCCTGGAAGCTCGTGCAAGCTGCTGGATGGACTTTTGAAAACCAGGCATCCCATCAGTATGCTTTTCTCCCTCAAACCTTAAACAATATTTTTAGAGAAGCTGTCACATCCTATACAAAAAAAGCTGTCACTTTTAATGCATCCTAGTGTCTGTAGATTTCCAGTCAAGTCTGTGCCTTCTTCCCTTAATATGGTGGTTTCTCCTTGGGGAAAAAAAAATAAACATCATAATTATAAATGCAAACAGCCCCATTAATTAATTGTAGGTTAAATCTGAAAAGGTACCGAGCCTCTCTCTGTGGTGCGAAAACCTTGAACTTCCTTTGCTCTCAGTGAATGGTAGTTCAGCTCCTCCTTGTAGTCAGAGACTCCCCTGAGCACAGTTTTATGGCAGGCTGAACCCAAACTCTTCAAGAATGATCCCTGTTACTCTAGTGCATCATTGCTGGGCCCTGTATAAGGTGAAAGAGCCTGTGAAACACCCTTTCCTTTACTTTATACTATAGCTTCTGATATGTACAGACAACTTGTGTTTGGGGGATGACAATGTACTCCATGCCCAGGAAATCATGTACATAAGCTAGAGGAATGTTAAGACAGCAGCAAGGGATCACCATGACTGCAATAGATGAGGGAATGGCTCTATCAATAATACTTTTATTCTACATGCCTAGTATACCACAAAGTGGCAAAATGGGGGAATGGGGGTGTGTGCCGAGGGGAGGAACATTGCAGCACTATGTCTGTGGCCTCGCTGCCTGCTTTGCCTTTGCCAGAAGATGGGGTTGCAATGGCTCTGCTGCTGCCCACGATGGGCAGGCTGGTCCCAAGCCCCACAGGCCTCCAGTGCCTCTGTTTGCCTTCCCCCATCTTTCCTGCAGTGGCAGCTGGATCCCACTGAACTCAGCAGAGTCCTGTCTTAGCTCATCCCTTAGTCCTGCCACTCCCTTTTCTGTGGCAGGAGCAGCTCACTTACAGACCAAGACAGCAAAATTCAGTTTTTCCCCCATTGTCTCTGCCTTGCACTAGTCTCTTTGGCTCCATTTTCCTATCCTTAAATTTCATGTAATGTCTTTCCTAAGTTTAGCAGTTCTGCAGGGCTTCATAAGATCTTTATAGAATACACTGAGATTAGGTATGAATGATCATTACCTGGCCCTCAAAACTCACTGCTTTTCAACCTAAAACTTCAAATCTATGAGCTTTAAGCTGTTTCCAAGCTCTTCACGGGTCGTGGTCAATTTTTTAATTAACAACACTGAAGGAAAACACTGATCTTCTAACTGCTATCTCAACTGAAACATGGCAAAGAGATCAGGGAATGCATCCTTTGCTGATGGAAAGCATGGTAAGAAAATCATCTGTCATGTGATCCCAAACTTTTACACCATTTTTAGGACAGCAAACAAAACAATTCATCATTTTCTAAGGAGATTAAAGCTCATAGAAGGAACTTTGACTGAAGCAATATTTTCTGTAGTGCCAGATGACTTTTTTTTTTTCCCTTTAGGCATGGTTTCAAGAGAAAACCCTGTCCTATGCAGCATGTTTGTATTCCAGCTACTGTGTGCTTATGCAATGCAATAAAAGAGGTGAAAAATGCAATAAGATTCTTATCTTGCAACAGAATCCTTTGAATAATTAGTCTCTGATAAACAGTGGTTTAAAGTACTGGGAAAGTACTCTATACAATAAATACAAGAACACCTTTAGCTTTTAACTGCAACTATCTGGTTTTCTCTGAATGGCAGGTGTTATGGCAAAGCTGTTACTCATAACCGTTAAGAGCTTTCAAGGACTGTGGAAACAATATGTAAACGCATACTTGGAAAGAAACCAGTCTAACTTCTGAGTTCAGATAGACTTATGAGAAGCTTATTGTTCTTTGAAGAGTTTTTAAATTACTGTCCTAATAACTTTTGTGCTTCATTACTACTGGACATTTCTGGAAACAGCTCTGTCCCATGCAGAAACCTGAATTACTGAATTTGGTGTGCTTCAGTTTAGGCAATAGGAGAGCGGGAGTTTTTGGAACTGCGATTGTAAATCTGTGATTTGGACACTCTAATTCCCTGCAAGTTTTATTTTGAGGCATTAGTCTTTACTGGAATGGAGCCATATATAAGTAAACTGAAACATTCAGTCATAGAATTAGTATGGAGAGGTTCACTACTGAACTGTGTCAAAGGGTAGATTTGGTGTTTTCAGCTGTGACATGAAAACATATCAGTGAAGCAGAGAGATTTAAAAAGACTTCAATAAGAGTTGCTCTTACACCAATAATGGACAGGCTGGATAAAGCAGGCTGTGCACACCTATCAATAAATTTATTTGCTTCTGCTCTTGCCTCTGGTTTGTTTTTTCTCTAAGTACTTAGAAAATATGTGCAGTAGATTATGACATGGCAAAGCTTCTACAAAGTAAAGAAGTACTACATTAAGTATGTTGATTGGGTGTTAGAAATCTCAGAAGCACGTCTGAGCTGCTCAGTAGTGAGGAACCCAAATAAGTTACTGGGTTCTGGTGGAAAGTTTCCATAGTCCTGTCCAGAAACCCAGAAATCTGAGTTTACATTCTGTGGAAAATTGAGGCATAGAGAATAGGGAAAGGAAGAGGGGGAAGGAGCTGTACACACCCTTGGGTCTTGCCCTGACATGGGAGTACTGCAGCTCTCCCAGGTCTTTTAGCATAGAAGGAGTCCAAGTATTCAGTACAATTTTGTTCATAACTTTGTCATTTATTAATTCTGATTTCCATATATATACATTATCACAAAATATGCAATTATGGAGCTTAATCATCAGGTAATTATTTTGCTTTTTAATGCCATCTCTTTTGAATACCTGGTGAGGTTTTGTCAGCGATGTTAGATCTTGTTCAAGGAAAAATATTTGAGCTGTGTGTATACATGTATGTGCACCTATATACACCCACGCCTGAAAGGTGATGCAATTTTCCATTGAAGTTTGGAATATTCTTAGCTAGGGAGAGGTAAATAATGGTTTTACTTACTTGTCATAAATAATGGAAGTGACTAATGACAGTGCTCTCTTGTGAAGGACCTTCAAAGTCTTCACACTGTGAAACAGGGATAGAGGATTCATGTTAGCAATGGCTGGGTTGGTGCACACAATGTTTCTTATTTGCTCACCTTTATGTGCTGAAAGCAAAGGCAAGGCCAGGAACTTCAACTGTGGGGGTTTAACCCCTAGTTCTAGGTATCAGACAATTTCCTTTATCTTGAAAGTGTTAACAGTAGAGTAGGGAGCTTAAGAGTACTGTGCTTATACTATTCTCCTAAGCATACATTATTAACCACTGTCAGGGATTGCACTACAGAGATCTTTGTTCTGACCCAGTAGAACTGGCTTTTTTCGTCTTTTTTTCACTTTTTCTTTTTTCTTTTTTTTCTTTTTTTTCTTTTTCTCTCTCTCTCTCTTTTTTTTTTTTTTTTTTTTTTTTTTAATTTAGCTGTTGCCATTATCTCATACCTGAAACCCCATGTTTCCCCATTTGGTTGAGAAATTAGAAATGCAACATCCTGACATCAATGTTGGCTTTTAATAACCACAGCACATTGTTTGCATCAGGCATGAAAACAAAAAATAAATTTTCTAAAACAGCTTGATGATGGCCATAATACACATTCAGAACTGATTATTCTATAATAGTGGTCATACAAGTAGGGAATATTGGCAGCTATCCACTGTACATAATCTACTGTATAATTATATTTGAGAGAAGATTTTGGATATGTTTAGATAATAAGCTTATGAATCTATGAATCTGGAATGTTCCTAAAATGAGTTAGTGCATGCTCAACATTATTTTCCCAATTTTTTCATACTGTAGTGTTATTTTACATATTACATTTACTAAATAGATTAAACTCTATTGCAGCCTGAAGGGATACAGTATTCCAGTGGACAAGCAAGAGGATTTATGGTAGGAACATTGATTGATTTTAATAGAAGTTATGTGTGTAAATCTATGTGCAATGAGATCACATCACACATTAGAGAATACCAGTAGAAGTGTTTTTATCCTGAAAACACAGCTGCCCATATTTGCCGAGCCTAATTTTCCTTTTAAACAGTAGACAGCAATATTTTATACCCAGTACGATTATCTACATGCCTTCAGCATGCATTGCATTTTGTGCCTGCTCTACAAATACTGAGGTAAATTTGCTAACCAGATTTGCAGTAGAATAAAATCAATAACAGTTACAATTTGGATTCAATGACACTGTATTTCTAAGTCTCTGTTGTGGACAATATTAAAGAATTTTTTACCAGAAACTTTCAGTTCCTACCCTATGGCACTATGGTGATATGAATAATCCTCAACAGCCTCACTTCTACTCAAAAAGAGAATTATTTTTCAACATTGTATAGGTTGCATAGAAATTCATAACAATAAGAATAATATAGTAATTTTTTTTAGGCAGTGTAACAAACAATGTAGAAAAATATATCCTTAATAGGGTTTCTAATGTAAAGTGCATGGCTATTTTAGATGATGTGGTAGGTAATTATATTGGCATCACTTACCAATATTCACAATATTGTGTTTGTGTTTTATGGCAGTTTACACAAAAGTGTCATCACTGGATACCCAGTACAGGCAAATCATACTGGCTAGTATAATTTGTTGTCATTACTACTAATTTTGACTCTTCCTAAAGTTTTGCCTTCTTTTTTATCCTGCTTTTTAATCCATGGGATTGTGTAAGGCAGACTGCATTTTCCCCTTTGGAAATCATTGCTATGTATTTACCAGGGAACTGGAAAAAACAGAGGTGGGTGCACTGGTAATCCACAGACAGAATGAAAAGCATAAAACACTTGTTATTAAATGCAGAGAGCAGTTAGCTACAGGGTCTCCACATTCCCAGTGCTTTTCCAGAATACATAAAATTAAAAAACTTATTCTGTTGTTGATGATGATATGCTCTTATTGTATTTGTACTCAGGAATGGTACATTATCAGACAAACATACAGCTAGATGGGAGATGATCTCAGAATGACCTTGTCCACCACAGTTCTCTGGAGCAGAACTAGATCATTCCCAAAAGATGTTTAACTCCTGTAGTTGCCCGACCCTATCCTAGAATACTTGTATTCTGATGTATTTAGTATTCTGATGTATTTAGTATTCTAATGTATTTAGTCTAATTCTAATGTATTCATACATTATTATGTATGCCTAACATAATGTCTGTGCTGTAAATTAAGCCAATTTTTTCTGATAAGGATCAATAAACAGCACAGATCTGATAGTCAGGTTGGATGGGGCCTTGAACAACCTGGTCTAGTGGGAGATGTGCCTGCCCATGGCTAGATGATCTTTAAGGGATCAGATGATCTTTAAGGTCCATTCCAACCCCTAAATTCTATGATTCTCTGGTAGACAAGCATAAATCAATCAGTGATACAATGTAACTCTCAGTTATTTCTGCCAAAGAAAACACTGCTCCGTGTTGCAGCAGGGAGCTGAGGAACAGCCATTCCTTATCCCCTTCATCATCTGACTGATAGAGGACGTGATGCTGCTTCAGAGGTTGAGACATCAGCGTCTTACCAGGTCCCGGCAGCGTCACACTCTTCATTTCTTCTGCAGTCTAATGCTACATAGTTTCAACTTGATTTTCATTACATTTATACTTACTGCCTGACACCAGAGATCATAAGTGGTCATATTTCTGTTCGAGTTTTTGGCTAAATACTCATTAATTTACAGTGGCACCATACTTTGGGCAGATTCCTTTCTCATACACCAGTTTTTATAGCATGCTATGAAAAATGTTACTACATCTCGGATCCTGGGCTGGTGGCCATCCGAGAATTGCGGGTAAAGTCCTTTTCTCCAAGCCCCGTGCCAGAACAAAGAGTCAGGATGCGTCGATTCCTTTATCAAAGTTGTTTATTCAATCATGTTCCTAAATATTTTCTCTTCAGCCGGCATAGGTGTCACCTACACCGCAGCTGAAGGCTATCTGCCCCGCTCATGGGCGGTCGTAATCTTTTATACTAATTGTTATGTCTTAATTGTTTCTACTATTATACCAATGTCCACTACCTTTATTAAACTATGCACCTTTACACTAAACCAATCAGAAAATGCCACCACCTCACCCGAAGATGGAGGACGAGAAGAAGAAGAAGAAGGAAGGCAAGGGACACACCCAAATCCCTCCATCTTGTCTCCTGAAGCCTCCTTTGTGAACCCCTAAAATCCACATTAATGCACAAAAATAAGTTACCTAATATCCTAATCACACACCTGTGACTTGTAATTCTTCATATAATGTTGGTAATCGCTCCCAAGGGCTAAAATCAAAGGCACTGATGTTTTTATCACTGTACCAGGGTCTCCGGACCCCCTCCTGGGGTCTCGGACTGCCCGGGACATCTAAAGGGATGTCCTGGGTTCCGACAACTACATTTCTCATTAAGCAGAAGCAAATAAGCTATTTCTCTCCAAAATGGGACAATATAGATGGTATGCTGGGGTTCTGGGTAAACTGGCAATTTCCAGATCAAATTTACCTAATTCTCAAGTGCAACACAAAAAAGGCTTATTGGCTACCAACCATATAAATGCCATGTAGACTCTGGGGTAATGTAGATTCTGTCTGCATGACAGAAGGAAGCCCACACTTGGAACATGCTTAAGAACCGGTTTTATGCATTATCCTTATTCAAAGTCTACTCCCTTTCTGTGGAACATCAACAGAAGAAAAATTTATAAATTCTTGGTTTAGGCACTGTTACCAATAGATAAGACTAAGCTTATTTGGCACCAGATCAGTTGAGTAAAGTCCTGTTTTCTGTGGCCAGCTTTCCTGATCATAGCTACATTCTAACCTGAGTCATATTCTGAGTCATTTTTTAAGACTTGAATGACACAAAAGTTTTAGGATTATGGCATACAAATGAAACAGAGTGTTCTTTGAAAGCTTCCACAGATAACTTCAGTTTTCACAGCAAAAGCTCTGTCTCTGCTTCTTTTCTACACTGAATGGAAAACAGAGATTAAGAGTAAGCATCCTGCAAATGGCATGAAGAAAGAAAGATACATCCATGCAATGAGTGTATAGACACAGATGTAAATACACTTACCTGAGCAGATGTAAAAGTCACTAAAACAAATAGAGCCAAAAAGAAGAAGAAGGAAGAACTTCACCATGCCAAATATTGCTGTAAAGAAGTGTAGAATATAATACCAATGAGCAATGACTACAAATTACGGGAAACACTTGAAAGTAAATAAACACGTCCCTTCTCCACTATGTCCCTCCATTGTTGGCTATTGCCAGCTTCAGGGTGGCTGATATTTCTGCCCCAATGAGCCCCCTTTCAAAAAAATCTAAATCTTGAGGCCAAGACAGATACCCTTTCAGCTCTGGGCTGAAAGGAGGAGTGCCAGCAAGAGACCACAGATGGGGGATGGCATCAGCTCCTTGGGAGTTCCACCTCATGCTTCATGCTGCAGGGTCCCAGGATGAACTGGCAGTGCCCATCTCAACAGACTGCTGGCTTGTTTCCCCACTGTCACTCCTGTTAGGGATTTGATTACCTAGCAGCTTCCACAGTGGCACAGCCTGGCTGCCAGCCCTGTGGCATAAAATACACCACCAGGACCCCACCACCTTTGACACTTCTTGCTATACTCTTTCACTGCTGTCCTGTAGTGTGATTTTCAGTGAATCTGTTCCCTCTCCTTCCATTTCCCTGGCTCTGACTGCAAATCATTTGGTGCAGACTGCCTTTCAGTAGTAGAAGCTGCACAGTGTGGAGGCAAAGACAGGACCCAGTTCTTAGCTAAATCTTCAGTGAACTAGGCAAATATAGATAGCAAGCCATTTTCTTCACCACAGGTATACATTTTGCCTTTGATCATCCATTGCACAATAATTCCCAAAAGTCAACTTTCTGAAGACAGTCAGTGAAATTCACTGACTCTTGCCTTAAGTGCTGGGTGGCAAAATACAGCTGATGGATTCTCTCAGGTGAATTCCTAGGAGTACACGGACTATTGTAAGCATGCTCTTCATATGGCAACTTTCTTGGCCATTTCTGCCACCGGTAATTACTAAAACATATACAAACAAATGTGGGGAAATATGTGTATGCTTAAACCCTGACATTATGTTATGGTCTTTGTACTAAGAAACAATAGCCCCACAGTATAGTTTATTACTGTAAAAACAGAAAGATACAATTTGTAAAACATAAAATTTATCTCCTATAAACAAAGGCTCTGATTGAAAGAAAAATAAACTAAACAATCATACTGTAATTGGCTTAGATGCCTTAATCAGTGCCAGTTATGCTGTGGCTGCTATGTTTCACATGGATTAGATAGTACTTTCGCTCACTTAAATTAGTTAAAATATTGTATGAATGTTAATGACTTATTTGTCTGTAAATATGTTACCAAATATGTTAGAATTTTTATGTGTTCAACTAAGAAGTTACATACAAAAATATTTTCATATTTCACATTGGAATTAATTCTTAATGTTCAGTTATATCATCTTTATCATTATGCCTATGCTTCACTAAAAGTAGCTTAAAAATATGTAGTATATATTTATAATCCATTTTCACACAGCTATAACAAGGCTAATGATAGGTGAAGATAATTATTTCCCAAGTTTGGTATTAAATGTGATGTCTGAAAGATCTTTTCAGGATTAATTTTCTATGCAGTATAATTACTACTTTTTTGTTTAGAGAACCTACTTTGGCTTGCCAAAGGGAATTTCTAAAAAGTCATAATTTATGCTAACATTTGAAAACAAATTCTAAATATTTAAATTCAAAATAATTAACTGATGTATCTCTACTGCAACAATAGTTTGTCTCTCATCAGTTCTGGTGTTTTCTTGAGGATAAATGCCTAGAAAAATGGGTTAAAACAATTTTAGCTGAGAATGAAGATACAAGTTAATAAACAAAACCCGACAATAACACCCTAATAAAAGCAAACTATTTTCCAAAACCTTTATGAAAATCTGTTCTTTGAAAAGGAAGTTTCATGTTGTTCTGCAGAACACTTCTTATAAGATCAAACTGTGAATCCCCAGCAGAACATCAGCTGTTCCAGAAATACAGACAAAATGCACAAAGCAAAACAATGCATTGTGTCTCATCTCTTCTGAAAGTCTTGGTCTATTCAACACAATTTTTGGTATTGCCCACCACTACCAGCTTCTTTTAATCAACTGCTTTATACTCATTCTGGTAATTGCTTGTTATCCATTTCCACACCACTGGCTTATTCATTATTTCTAGCAAAACAGTACAGACCTCATTTTATGAAAGCAATTTGTATACAGCACATAACATAATTTCTTTTTAATTTTAATGGAGTTTGATTGAAGTTTAATTCAAATTCAAATAATACATTAGAATTTTCCTTTCTAAATTCATTTCAGTAAAAGTGGGTTCTCTCTTTCTTGATTTCTTTGAAATTATAGTGATTTAAAAATACTGAAATTGAAAAGTATTGAAAAACATAATTTCACAAAGAAAATTTTGATGTAAAATGAGAAAACAGTGATGCAGAAAGAAATTTCTTCCTCTTTCAATACACATTCCCAAATTTTTGTATTTCTAGAACAAAAATTACTTTTAAATTACATAAGTGTAGAATAGATACAAATGCTAGTCAGAATTCATCTCATAACAATATTTAATAAGTTTTTAAAAACATTAATTTCCATAAATAGCTGTAAATATCTAAAAATTAAAATATTGTCAATTTCAAAAGAAATAAGGGATTT
Source organism: Acrocephalus scirpaceus scirpaceus (assembly GCA_910950805.1). Classification (NCBI taxonomy): domain Eukaryota; kingdom Metazoa; phylum Chordata; class Aves; order Passeriformes; family Sylviidae; genus Acrocephalus; species Acrocephalus scirpaceus. Next base: position 129,967,882 of record OU383773.1, read on the forward strand.
ATTAATTTCTGTATGGAAAACCTTCAATTTTTGATAAAAACTAAATGTATTCTTACCTCTTTTAAATCAGAAGTGTTACAAGAAGCATGTTTCTTTCACAAACACAAAAGATTAAACCTTTTTAAAGGTTGTTATGAAAATATCTGTTATTCACAGTGTACTCTTCCTGATTTATAACTATTCTAAAATATATATTGTTTGAAACATCTCCTTGATTTTGAACTTTAAAACAAATGTAGTAGAATTTATATTTTCAAAGAACTCTGACAATTCAGGTAAGTAATTTCAGCCTCTACAACAAATTGTTTTTAATATCATATGTTTTAGCTGGTGTTTATATTTAATCATATTTGGAAATTTCTTCCTGAAATAATTTAATTTACGAAAATTGAGAAAATTGGTTTAGGTAATCTTAGAGATTTGTATAGCTTCTTTATACTTTGGGAGACAGAGTAGTTTGACTACTTCAGATGGTGAGGAAAAAAATAGTCACATCATTTTTTTAAAATGTCCCTCAAAAACCTCTGAGGAGCATATAAACCCACATTAACTATGTGGCACTTTTCCATTGTAAATTCATTCAGTTTGACAGCATGAGCATATAATCCCCCATGGCAATCTCTCCTGACATCCCCACACAGAAACACTTTTAAAGACAGAACAATTACATATGTTCCCCAAAAATATTGGGAGAATTTGGGATGAAAAGGGGATCTTGCATTGAACACTGTTTAGTAGAATGATAAACCAGCACATTTGAGCACAGAGGTAAATATCAGAGTACTGCAGAAATCTCTTTTCTACCTTCATCCTGAATGTGAGGCTGCATATTTGTCTGGCCAAAGGACCCGGTGCCCCTCAGCCCCTCCTTGGGAACAGCACAGTTAGCAGAGCCTGACAGGAGTTTAAAGATCCAGAGATCTTCAGGGGGAGACAGCAACCAAGGCTTCACTTCTCCCTCCCAAAAGTGAAACCTTTTGCATGTAAAGTGAGACAATTAATGCCTTTGAAACCTGGGGAGGGTTTTGTACCAAGCTTGTTACAGCTGCCTAAATATAAGGGGAAGGGGAAGGGGAAAGGAAAGGATATTACAAAACAGGAAATGAAGGGAGATATTGTACATATGAACCTTATAATGTGATGTGATTTTTTGCATCTTTTAAGAACAAATATTTGATCTGTATATTTGAATCTGTGACACTTTTATATTTAAATATTATGGGGTTTGCTGTTAACTTCAGCATATTTTTCTGAAAAATCATGGAGTTCAGAAGTTGATGAGGAATTTCTGTGATTTAAACTAAAATATATTGTGAGTATAAATTAAGTCCTGGAAAAGTATTCACGGTCTCCTCCAAAAATTCACATGCCACTGGCCTTTTCCTTGAAGGTGAGTGGTACCAGCTTCCTCTTTCCTCTGGAGGAAATCAGGGGTCTCCCTTCTACCCTCAACCAGTTTCCCCTTGCTGGCCTTCCAGGTGCTGCTTCTAAACCTCTTAGAAATAGGAAGGGCATGTGGAATCGCTGGGGTCAGTTTTGAAGTCAGGTTTTATTTAACCTATAGGATTTCATATATGCTGCTTAGCACTGTGAGCCCGGGTAATTATATGCTTCTTTTTGATAGGAATTTTTGTCATTTGTACAATATTGTATCTTTCTCTTTTTTTAGTTATTCTGAATCAGTGTAGAGTGCCAAGTTCTAGACATATGCTTTTTGTAGTTATAAAACCACTTAGTTAAATTACACTTCTCACTGTAAAAGGGGATTTGGGTCCACTCCTTCCCAATTAAACCAGTGTATGAGGTGGTTCAGGAGCTGTATCTTAATCATCCTTGAGGTCCAGAAGAGCATGTGCTAGAGGGTAGGGTACCAGCTGGGAGAACTGGGAACTAGGCTGTATGCTTTTCCCCCATGGAGACACAGCTGATTGGTATTTATTTTGTGATTTTTTTTTTTCCTGTGGTGAATTTCAGTATTTGCAGTAATTAGCCCCATACAGAATATTCTCTGCATCAGAAAATGGGCTGCCTGTGCACCCTAGTCCTACGCACACCCTGCTCTCCTTGCCCCTCCCCGTCCCATGCATCTCCGGCAGCAATTCTGTCGGGGCAAAGACTTTGCTGTGACTGGGGGTTCTTCAGCAACGAAGTTTCTTGATGCTTCCCGAAAGCATTCATGGGCGCTTACTTCCTGCCAGAGCTCTGCGCTGCCTGTGAATGGAAAGTAGCAAACTGAAAAAAAAAAAAAGAAAAAAAGAAAAAGAAAAAAAGAACAGACACAAAAGAATTTGCGTTTTTCTGAAGGGGAAAAAAATAAAAAGTTATTTCCCATGATGGGGGCGAGCGGGGGGGAAACCGAAACCCCAAAAGGGTTATTTCCCAGCTCCTCGCACGCTGAGCTCTAGGAATGAGTCAGGGCTCTCAGTGCTGCCGCAGCCGGCTGAGCCCGCGCCCGTGCAGCGCCGAGCGCGGCGGGGCCGGGCCGGGGCCGGGGCCGGGCCGGGCCCTGCCGGGACCCCCCGGGGCGCTCGCCCCGGGCCATGCCTGGCCGCGGCGCTCGCGGCGACCCTTGCGGTATGCGGCTGCCTTTGGCAGGGGCACATGAAGGATTTCATTGAGTGTGAAGACAGAGAGCAGAGACAGAAAGCAGAAGGAGGCGGCTGCAGCCTTTGTAGTCGGGGAGGAATGCGGAAATGTTGAAGCACTATGTCAAACTTTTTTGAAACGGGGTCAAGTCACATTCAGCCAGCGTGGGAAAGCAAGGGAAAAAAAAAGTTGAGGAGAGGGGGGGTGGAAAAAAAAAGGCAGCAAGCTGCTGCTGCTCCCAGGCAGAACAGAGGCCGGGGGAGCGAGCGAGGAGCGGCAGCGCAGCGCCGGGGCAGCGGCGGAGCGGCGGCGGCGCCGAGGGCCGGTGCCCGAGCCCCGCACCGCAGGCTGCGGCCGGCGGGGCTGCGATCGTGGCGCTGCAGCTCCCCGGGGGCCGCCGGCCGCGATTTTTATTTTGCATTTTCCTTTTCCCTGGGCAGGGTGGGGGCGGGAGGAGCGGGCTGGGGGACGAGTGCGAGCTCCTTCTGCGCCAAGGTGCAGCCCGGCGGCGGCGGCGGCAGGAAGATGCGAGCCGAGGGCGGCCGAGCCGCGGATCAGCTACCTGTGTGGCCCGGGCGGCCGCTGCCGGGACCTGCCGGAGACATCGCCATGTGAAGGGGCAGACCCCGGGCCGGCTCTCCACCCCGCCTCGCTCAATGGGAGGTTTGTGTTAGAGAGGACTCACCCCCTCCCTCCCCCCCCCCCACCCCCCGGGGCTGAGGATTATTTGGGGAACTGGTGGCGGTGCAGGCGGCCGTGGCGCACACCAGGTAACGCGGGGCGCCCATGTGCTCCGCGCACCCGGCCCCGCGGCGTGGCCCACACGCCGCCCTCTCCCCGCCCGGCCCGGGAGCCCACGCCGCGCACCCCCCTTCCCCGCGGGCGGCACCGCGGACGCGTCCCTTCGGCGGCCGGGCCGGGGCAGCGCGCCCCGCCGTGCTGCCGCTACCGCCTCGGGGTCGGTGCGGGGGCGCGGAGGGGCCCGGGGGAAGGGGTGCCCTCAGGGGAAGCCGACTGAGGGTTTCCCTCGGCGTCCTGCCGAGCGGCGGAGCCGGGCCCCCCCCCTCCCCGCGCCGTCCGCTGAGAGCAAGCGCGGGGACGCGGCTCCCCGCGTGTCCCCCGCCGCCACCCCCCGCCGCCTGCGGGGCGCCGGCGGAGGGGAGCTCGGCGGCGCGGCGGGGGCAGCGGCGGCCGGGGCCAGCCCCGCCGTGCCCGGGGAGGGCGAGCACGGGTAAGTTTCCACGCGGCCGCGCCGGGGCAGAGGCCGCCGGCCCCGCCGCCACGCACGCGCGGCGCCGCTGCCCGCCGCTCGGGGGCGCCCTGCCCGCGGCGCGGGGCGGGAGGGGGCGCGGGCGGCCGCGCCGGGGGCCGGGGCGGGCAGGGGTCCCCGCGCACACCGGGCTCGGGCAGGGGATCCCCGCACACCGGGCTCGGGCAGGGGTCCCCCCGCACACCGAGCTCGGGGCGGCCCGCGCTCGGTGTCGCCCAGTGATGCTGCAGGCAGGGGAGGCAGGGCTGCCCGATGGCTGGGGCGGTGCGGTGGCAGCTGTGCTGGGAATTGAAGCCGGCGAGGCAGGGAGCCGCCTCTGGCTGCAGCCGAGGAGAAGGGATGAGCAGTGGGCACAGGTTTCCTTCAGATTGCGATTTTCATCGAAGGTGCGGAATAGCCGTGGAGCTTTGTGCTTGAATTCCACTTAATCGGAATCCCCGACTCACCTATCTGGGACTCATTCATCCTAGCACGGCCAAAATGTGGTGTAGGAGAGGGCTACAGTGCTGGAGATCACTGTATGGCTGTATTTAAAAGGGTCAGGGGGAAGGGAGGAATTGATGTGGAGCTTTGTGAGGAGAGAGGATTTGCCCAGCCCTCCAGAAGGTGGATGAAACTGGATGCAGAAGGAAGTGCTTCTGCTCTCCAGCCTCATGCACTCTGCAGCAGAGCATGCTGTTCCTGAAGACATCTTTGACCATGCTGCTTTGCAAGGAGATGCTGGTGACAGCCAACACCGTTGCTTATTAATGAATTTGCTGAAGTGCATATTTTTGAATTTACTTCGGCACACAATGCTTCATAACGTATTATTGTCATCTAAATATGCATGTATTTCACCTCTCCATAGATGCTTTGTTTCTTGTGATATGACCGTGATCTGATGATGAAGGGCTTAGCGCAGGAGAGAGCAGACCAAGGCAGAAACCTCCAAATGCTGTAATTTACAAGCAAGTGACAGTAATATGACAGCAAAACACATATCCAGGTCTCCACCACGTTCAATGAAGGAAACTTTTAGTCCTGAAATCCTGACATAAGTTCTTGGAGGTACACTTTCTCTCACACATGCATAGTTAACTCCCCATCACACGTGTTACGGGGTCATCATCTTTAGCCCATTCTCAGTAAAACCCCTCAGCGTGCTGTTGCTCTGTAGCCGAGTGCCCGGCCTTCTGCACAGAGCGTGATAACTTTGTAGTGTATCAGCCACTCCGGGACGTTGATACATATGTCACCCTCATGGTTCACATCTTCCTTTCCACTACAATTTTGCTTTGCGTATAGCTATCTACTGTATTAGTGTAATTTTAGCAGGTTTTGAGTGCAAAGTCATAAAGTAAACTGAACTAAACTCACTTTTCTTGCTTGGTTTGTCCTCCAGATTTGTTTGGCTTTACACAGGCAATGCTCCCAAAGACTGTATGATAATTCCTGGTGGCCGAAAGAGGAGGCACATTGTGGCCAGTACAGAAAAGAAGCAAGAACAGGAGGGCAAGAGCTTCCTAAGGCCTCTCTGGCAGAGGTACCAAGTGTGTGGCCTGTCTGAACCCAAGCAAAGCACTGGTTTTCAGAAAGTAAGTGGCACTGAGAGCCACCTCGAGGCGCTTGGAGAGGAGGAAGAGGACTGGTGCCAGCATGGATAAGGACAGCACAAACCTGGCTGACCAGCAGTACGAATGTGTGGCTGAGATTGGGGAAGGAGCCTACGGGAAGGTGTTCAAAGCCCGAGACTTGAAGAATGGAGGTCGCTTTGTTGCGCTGAAGCGGGTACGGGTGCAGACCAGCGAGGAGGGGATGCCGCTGTCCACTATCCGAGAGGTGGCAGTTTTGAGGCACCTGGAGACGTTTGAACACCCCAACGTGGTCAGGTGAGGAAGTGGGACCTGGACTGTCCAGATCAGTGGGGTCCTGGGTTTAGTACATGAATTGGGTGAGTAAGAGTTTGGGGGTATAAATGGAATGGACACTAGTTTGGGTTTGAGGCTGTAGTGAGCACTAAACTGTGTGCATGAAGTGTGGTTTGAGGTTTCAATAGGCCATGGTGGTGCCTGCCAGACCTCACCTCATCCCTGTCCATTGCCTCCCACACACACAAACACCCATCTCCAGAGGCATAGGTGTGTGATTTAAGTGTTGGAATGGATGGGCAAGGAGCCATATATATACTATTTCCTCAGGCATGAGAGAAAATGAAAAAAACCCCAACCTCTCCCTGGTTTTGTCTGAACTATTAGTACTGCCAGCTGCAGCTGATTTTTAGCAGCTCTGTTCATTATAGAAATGGCAAGAATGAAAGCAGTAGTGGAATGTGCATTCTGCCTTTTTAGGTGCTTTTATAGAGAGCTATATATTATCATGTTAAAGAGAAGCAACAGGTTAAGACTTCAAGCTTTTCAGGCAGCCTTATGGTTTAGTACTGTTTGGTACTAATTTTCACCACGGGCTGTTGATTGTGCTACCAAGAGGGCAAAAGTACAGGTGTCAGACCTTGCTCCCAAAATGGTGGCAGTGGTCCCGGGATGTCCTTTCTGTTGTGTCAATAGCATAAATCCTGGATAAATGGCCTGTGCTCTCAATGATAAGGCTAGCTAGCCCTACTGTAACCTCTTGTATTTTTCTGTAGCTAGAAACCTTCACTAGCCTGTAAATGTCTTTTATTAAAGTTAGGAACTTCAAGAAGTAAGTTTCACTTTGCAGATACCCATACTGAAACTGGTCAGCATCTTGCTGATGGTGCTATATTAGCAAGTGTATTTCCCCTTCTTTGTGTTACTTACGCACATATTACATAGCAAAAGGAAAACATTTTTGTACTTGACTAACACCAAGACTCTTTCAGTCTTAGAGAAATAGATACTCTGAACTTACAGGTGAATTTCAAAATGCCTTGCAGGTGTAATCATCCATTTTTGTAGGGTCTGAGATCAGGGTGTGTTTATTAGGTGCAAGAGGAAAGATGAGCCAGAAGAATAATATGTAAATTACAAAAGTCAGTTGCTTAAGATGAATTAACTTTTGTTCATTTCCAGGCAGTGTAATGTGACAGTGTCCTTTATGTCGAAACTGAATAGGCAAAGCGTAGGTATTCTGAAATGCTGATCATGGAGTGCATGTCATTGGTCTCACTTTAGTGAGCAATGGGACACATACAGGCTGCAGCTCACATTTCCATTGCTCATCAAGCAAATCCACAATTCAGTTAATAACTGTCATTTTGGCTGGCACCTAGTAGTGCCAGAGACTTAGTATACTTCAAAAGTGGGCATCATATGTTTGATCACTGATTCAAGTGGCTTGGTCTAGAGGAGCACACACAAAGTTCTTCCTTGGCAGTAGAGGGATAACTGGGAGTTGTCAGAGTCTTTGAAATGCAGCCCATTAACTTATGGGAGAAAATGAGGATTTAGTTGTCCAGGTTTAGACATTTATATATTTGAAAGCTAAATCTTGTTTGGGAATAATTGGACATAATACTTAAGAATTTTTCTACCATTGACATCTTTCCATATGATGTAAAAGATCTTTCTGAGAGCTTTCTAATCTTGAATGCAGCTAAATAATGAAAATACAGTTCTTGTTTTCCAAAGAGCTGTTTGATGAACTGACTATTCAACTGCAGGCTTCTTTTGCTTGATTAAAGTACAGTTGAATCTCAACAGGGCATTGTATAAATACATTGAAGCTTCAAGTATTTTTACAAGCTTGAATGAAAACGAATTCTCTGCAAAGCAGTGAGTATTTCAACCAGCAATATGAGAATGTAATTCAATATAAAAATCTGTGCAAGTGTGTTCCAGGTCCTCATAGTGGTGGTGTGAAGCCTGTACCTTTCGCCATAAGCAGCATTTCAGACACAAGGGGCTGGTTGGTAATATTTCAGGGTGCCTGGAACATTGGTTGCACACCTTTTTCCATGAAAAGGCAGAAGATAAGCAGTTCCAAACATTATCTCTTTTAAAATGTGAGGAATGCTATTCAAAAACTCATATCTTTCATCCATATTTTTAATCTGTAGAGCAGATAAGGAATCCTCTGGAGTGAACAGAATCATCCTTCAAATGGAAAAAATATTTGAAAACATTTAAATGTTCCAGTTCTGTTGCAAAATACCGTAGAAGAGTTCACAATTTACTGAAATTAAATATCTATTTTTGTGCTATGTAAATATACTCAGAAAAGGAAATACTATAAAAGAAGTTCTGCAATTTTAAGCAGCTGATCTAATTGTATTTACTTATTGAACATACATGCTCAAAATATTTTATTTGTTTGGGCATGCATTCTGGAAACTGCTATCATGACCAGGCTAATAAATAAAAACAATTCCAAATGCATTGTCTGCATACTGAATTAAAATGTACATAGTTTTCACAGCACTAGGATAGCACAAATATTTTAAACCAAATATTTTTGATTTGGGGGGGACATCTAGTTTTTTTCTGAATATTACAAGCAACTAGCCTGAGAGAACTATGTTGGAACTGCAAATACTGTGTTTTATCTGTTACCTCTGAGTAGTGGCATGTGTGATCCGTGAGTTGCTCAATGCAAACCAGCAGCCATTCAGTGAATCAAAATTTAGACAGACTTTGTACAGTTGATCTGCACAGGCCTTGTGCTCTGCTGTGGTACTCTGGCATCAGCTGACAGCAGAGATCACAGGCCACATGAACTTAGGCTGAGTGTCATTTTCAATTCAAATGGTAGCTCTGGGCTTCTCCAGAGAGTGCAGTAAGGATCTCAGTAGCCCAGGGCTTCTCTTTTGCCATGAAGTGGTGCTAAATGTGAAGAACAGTTTGGTAAAGAAAGACCCAGTACTTTCTAGGCATAGGTAGAGCTCTGTGGCTTTGCTGGTCCTTGAATCAAGATTCAGGACTAGCATTGCTACTCCAGCCCAGGTTAGTCTTAACAGTTGTAGATTCACTTCCTCTGAGAAATAGTTAGAGCCAAACTGGTTTCCACTGCTTGGCAGTAGGGTTGGAAGAGAATTTTCTCCATAAGGGAGAGATGTCTAAGTAGCACAGAATAATTTTAAATATATTTATCGTATTTTTCTGTGCTACTGCTTGCTAATTATGAGGGCTTTGTTTTGTGTTCCTTTGTTCCAAGTCCATAATTTCCATATTTGTACAATGAAGAGATGCATTTTTCGCAGCACAGTTGCTTTGACAAAGATAGATAATGAAATTAGATAAGACTTCACTGCAGAATAAAGCAACATAGGGTGCAAGGAAAGAATCAAATGGAAATAAAGTCTTCATCAGAGCACTGATGGTAATGAAAATCTCTGAACAGTAATGGAAATAAGGAGGACTGATCTAAAACTTTTTAAGACTGTTAAGAATGGTATATAGATAGCTGTGGGAAAAAGGCAGTTAAGATAATTGCTATGTGCTTAAAATCCTTTTGTGTTCACATTTGCCTTTTTTATGGAGCTCCTCTCTGCCAGGACACCTTACTCTATTCTATTTATTTTCACAAAACAAAGTTAAAAATAAAATCTTCAAGAGTAAAACTTACTGTAAATCAATCTGAAAATAGCTGTCATGGGCTTGGAAAAGTCCCTTGTAGCTGGTAGGAGAATCAAGGTGCTCCTCTAGCTCACCTTTCAGATAATTAGATGTGATGCTTTAATAAAACTTCAATATATACAGTAGGTAAATCTGGCAAAAGTTAGTCCAGCACTTATATAGCTTAGTCCTGTTCTAGTTGGGAAAAAGGAAATATATGTAGATAAAGAACAGACTTTGCCAGGAATAAATGACAGATTCAGGAAATTCCTGTGTGTAAAACCCTGCTGCAAGATATCTGTAAAAATTCATCTTGTGATTATAATGCTAAATTCAGCTGTATCTTGCATTCATTTTATCTCTCTCCTGCTGGTAATCAGATGAATAATTTTCCCCATATCTTAATCATCATCAAACTGTGAATTTGTACTCCGGGAAGGTGAAATGCAAGACAGACTACTGTAATTCTTGGCATGGTTGTTTTCTATCGTATTTATATTTAACAGTTTTAATAGCATTAAACCTTAGGCAGATTGAAAAAAATGCGAAGCTGTATATTTTTGCTTTCTATCTCATAACTTTCCTTTTATAAATACAACTTGTTTAGTATTTTCATGGTTTAGTAACTATTCAATTTTAAAATAACCAAAATTTTATTGAATATGACTTATTAAAATATAATCTAGTCTAGGTTGTTATTTCAAAGGTAAGTGTCAGAGATCTTGCCATTCAAAGTGATCATAACCATGCAAGAATTAAAAATCTTGATTCTCCCCTTCCTGTTACTTTGCAGAATGTCTGCCCCAGCTAATTTGACTTAGTTTCGACAAAATGATCCACCTATCTGAAAGTCTAAATCTATTCCTTACTCTGTTTTGTATACAAATCAGTGGGGGGGAACACAGTAATTTTGCACAGTTAGGCTATGTTGAAGTTTTTATGTTATTTTATATCCATTGAACTATAAATGGCGCTGTAAACTGCTCTCTGTGGTACAGCGGTCATGCCATGCTGCTTTTCCCTGCTTTTGCAGTCCAGTGGTCCATGCTGTTGTCTCTTGGTTTGCACTTGAGCACTTGGTGGAGCCCATCAACTGATTGCCTTGGCAAGGCCACCTGAGTGTTGGGGAGAGAGGCTGGCACACACGTCACTCCCCCATCCCTGCGTATGCTGACATAACGACCAGCACTTGCTTGACCTTGTTCAGAGGTCCCAGAAGTGGATAAATGGTTGGGACTTAAAATTTCTTTGTACTTAGAAGGTCTTTTTATAAGTGTCTTAAAGTTCGTTGTCTAACCTGATAGAGCATTCAGAACATAGCAGCAGCAGATCATCCATACCTAGTTAACCTTTTGCAAGACAATTTGAATGTGTATTTGTTTCGCTTTTTTCTGTTTGCTAAACTGAAATGATGGGGAAGCATACAGAGGGAAAAATTTCAAAAGGCAGTAGATAATTTTATTTCTCTTTCTAATTTTTGGTGATGCTGATGTTGGTTTCTGGCTTTATTACTGTACTGTTAATAAGCTGAAAGGATGATCTCAAAATTATTGAGATGTTCCATCCTATCAAGTGAAACATTTCTATTTTAGGGGGTGTTTGTCTCTAGTGAATTCTGCTTCCTTCCTTCTTTTTTCTGCCAAGCTAATGTTAAACTTGTAGTCTATGAGGTCATTCTTGCACAGTGTGCTGTGTTGTGTGATACAATTTATTTTTGTGTAGCATCACTCAATATGGCAAGCCCCTAGAGACAAAGAAATGGTGACCTTTGCATTTCTAGTTAGAAAGATTGTCTTGCACACAGAAAGAGTAAAATAAGATACAGGGATGGAGTGGAGCAGAAGAAACGGAACTTGAAACTTGCCAAGTATTTGTGTGGCAGATGAATCTCGGCTGAGGTAGAAATGATGGATGAGTAATGGGAAGGAAAAACTGAATGAGCTTCAGAGTCAGTTTTAGTCTCACACGAGCAGGATGGTCTTCAAGGCAGATGTGAAGACGGGAAGTGCCTTGGCAAGGGAAAAGCATTTCCAGGCTGGAGAACAATTTTGGTCAGAAGGCAAGGGAGATCATCCTTCACTGACTGGTCACTGCGAGGGACACTGCAAAGGTCTTGGGGTGGGACTGCTTGCCTTGAAATATTGGCTTCTCTGATGGCTGGAGGGCAAGGGGAATGATGTGATTGCCACTCACCAGGGCACATAGCACTTGGAGAAATTTGTTGTCAGAGGACATTGGACAGGGGGGACATGAATGCTGGCCTGTCACCATCTGCTTGCAACCATATAGTACACAGAATGAGCATGTGCAGGGAAAACAAGGATATTCTTGCCAGTCATATGAATTGTTTGTTAGTTATGGATGTGATGATTTAGTTTTAATACATGATCTGGCAGAAACGGGACAAGATAAGAGCATGTCAGGAAGGAAGGGCTGAGTATGGAATGGACTTCTGAGCCTTAGGAAATTCAGTTTCTGGAGTGAGTATGAGACCATTTAGAAAAGTATTTTATCTTATTCTAAATCTAAGTTTTTTACAAAAAAATATTTTCCCAGTCTTTGTATGAGTAAATGTTAGTAATTTTAGATTATGTGCAGTGCTCCCTTACTTCTTTAAATCTGTGGATGTTTATGTCTGTGCTGTTCTTGAAGAGATTTAGCCTTGCTGGGTCCTGCCTGGAATGGAAAACCAACTTCTTTCATCACAACCTTTGTTGATGGCAGGCTGTGACTTCCAGGCAAGGGAATGGAGTGGAGTCCAGGATTCAAAACTGAGCCTTTTCTTGAAAAGGTTTAGATGCCAGCAGAGTGGATAATCCACACTTACAGACAGGGACCAGGGTAGATTCATTGAGACTTTCTAGTTTGCTTCATGGTACTCATTTCTGGCTGAAGTATGGAAGAGAGCAGGGAGAAGAAAAGTTGCTTGCTTTCCCAGGGTTTACAAGAGAGCAGGCTGGACCTGGAGTCTGTGACACAGCAAAGCACTGACTGAGTCACTCAGATGGGCTTGGTGGGATTTAAAGCTTAATTGTTTGAAGCTTAACACAGGTCTAAGTGTATTATCAACTAGAAATAGCTATGATACTAAGAATGCACTGAATTTTAAAACATCTTTCTGGACAGAGTTCAGGGACAATATACATCAGAATATGAATCACAGATACTGATTCTTGTATTAGATTACAGCCTTATTTCTAGAGAATATTTCTATTAGAAGTTAAAATGAATCATGCAGAATAAGTAATATAGCTATCCTGACAGAGTAGTAACATGAATTTGACATCAAGGGTGATTACTTGTCATTGTAATAATTCTTAGGTGATGTAATTTAGTTCTGAAGTTTTAAAATTACTCCATAAAGTTTTGTAACAGTAAATAAGATAGAAATTGCAGTTCATTCCAAAACTTTGCTGTAAATGAGGAATTTAGTTTGCTTGGTATGAAGTCTAGTTATTTTCCAGTATTGCTGAACAAGTTGATTCTTAATGATCTAACAAATTATCAGAAGGTAAGTGTGCCCATTTACATATATAACTAAGCTGTGGTTTTTTCTTTTAAAAGAGAGAAGATTTCTCCACTTACACCTATTCTTCATATCTTCTTATATTCTGAAAAATACTCCTAATTATGCAGGCACTATTATTTAACAGGGATACCTTTAAAGAATTTGTATTTAATAAATAAACCACTTCAGAATTTTCCAATTAGTGTTTTTTCCCTCGTGTCCTTTGACATTTTCCATTTGGGAAACTGCCATTTGGGAAGCTTTTGATGAGATGATTATCAAAGAGTGAAAATGTGACTGTTGATTTCCGAACTCTTCAAAATACCTCATTGCATTTTTATATTTATTTATTTACCCTTTACCTTTGAAAATTTGTCCCATCATTAGGAAAAAAAGGAAATAGTCTGCTAAATAATCCCTTTAAAATCAGAACTTAAATTTTTAACAACATAGCTGTGTTTTCTTTAGGCAGAATAATAAATGTTTTATATGAGTAGTATGAAACTCTTTCATATGATGCTTTAGATGTCTTTTTAGGGTTTCAGAAGAAGATGGATTTCTATTCTCTGAAGTGTCTTGCATGATTTTTAGGATGAGGTGAACATGTCACACACCTAAATACAGGGTGTGCCAATTTGCTGATATTGGTAGAGTTGTCCTTGGGTGGATTTCCTATAACATACCTAGGAAACAAACTACGAGCTTAGCAAAAAGTTCTGTACTGTTCTAAAAGGGTTCATACCAACACTGACTGCTTATTATTCTGGATTATCATTAGCAGGTGACTGATCTTCTCTTAAAAGAAAATAAAAAACTAACTCAGACGTGAATTCATCTTTACAGGAATTTCCCATATTTAATGACTGAAGACTCAGTTCTAGTGTAGATGAATCATACTGAGTTTAAGTGAAACCTATTCAGTTTGGACTTTTGAAACAGTAGTCAGTGCAGAATATTACTTATTTTGATAGAAACAGAGAAATGAAGTGAGGAATAGAGTGGAAAAGCCTGTATGATTTTTTTTCTCTCTTTTATGTGAAACTTTGGCTAGTCTTTTAATATCTATTTGAAGTGTGGTCAGTGTGATAAATTGCTGTTTAACAATGCCAGAGAACTCCCTTTTCCCTAAAATCAATTAATTATAAACTGGAAATTTCAGTACTTTGTTCACTGTTTCTTAAGTTAGCATATTTCTGGGAGCTTTCTGTGATCGTAATTCCTAGCTGCACTGGTGCTTTTGTTTCTCTTCATCTGTGGAGCCAGGGCTCTACTGTAAGGATAGAATTCTATCACTTTTTTTTTCCACATTTGATGTGGTATTTTGCATACAGCTGCAGAGTAGACAGTTACCTTTGAAAAGAACATTTGGCTGGTTTAATTTGATTAGAGCAAACCACCTCAATCATTACTGAACTAAGACCGTTTTCACTTTAACTTGGCTGTAGGAGTTGGGAATGTACTGACTGTGCTTAGATGTTTGGGGGAGGACTCGTTTGGATACACAGCTACTGCTGAAGTGAAACAACCTTAGAGGACCTTGCGTACTCTGCTCTTTCCCAATAAAAAGGGAGGGCTGTGAGGCCATTGAATGTCACATTTACTTTTCCCTTCGTTGTGACAAGGAATTGAATTCCTTTTCTACAAAAAAATATTGGAAATGTTTAATGCATAGAAATACAGAATCATATATTTTTTAAAAACACCATGATACTAAAAACATATATAAGATATGAAAGCCTTACATTTGCAACAGATTTAAAACATGCCTAGCAACAGTGTTTTGAATAAAGTTGTACTAAAATTCAACATACAAATATAAATATGCTGGGATTCTCATAGATCCATTATATCCAAGTTAAAATTTAATCCCTTTTAAGTAAATCTCAGTAAGATTCCCACTTTCTTTTGTGGAGTTTTGATTTTCTACCCCTTTCCTCATCATTTAATAATATAATTTTCTCATCCTCCCTAATATATTAGGGTGGGTTTTTATGTTGCATATTAAAGATGAAATTAGATATTTAAGATTCACAGTACTATGTATTCTGTATGATTTTTGCTTTTCAATTTTTCTCACTAATGATCACATAATTTTCCTAGAAAAACTCCTGTGGCTGTCTAGAATATAAATATGTCTCATAATAAATGGCAGACCTTCAATAAGTTGTAGTCAGCTGGTGTTCTCTAGAAAATGCAGTTCTGATCTTTTAAGTGCCCTGATTTTGTGGTAGTGCATCTTCATATATAGAATATTTTAACCAGAGAATTACAGCTGAGGGAAGAGTTTCTGCTTCTTCTTGCATTATGATCTGAAAAGCAATATGCATGGTTAACTGTTCATCTCTGTCACCTAACACTTGCTGCTAACAGCAGAATTGCATACACATCTTCCAGATAATCCAAGAATTGAGTCGCAAATTTAGGGCTTGAGTTTCTGCTGGGGAATTGAAAGAGATACACTGATTCAAACAGCTTTGGTTGTTCCAATCATAAGGTCCTAATGTTAAGATAAACGAAAATGCATTAGCACAGGCAGACTGTGCAAAGATGTCCCATCAAGCATGCATGTTTGAGACTTCACCATTTAGAGTTTAGATGCTGCATCTATTGAGTTCACCAAACTGGTGTATAAAAATTCATTAGGTTTTTCACTGAAGTGGAAGATTTAGAATTTCTGTTGACCTGTTTCACTGCTAATTATGCTCCCTTTTTGCACCACAAATAATTCCTCTCTAACTGAGTATGTATCCTCTGAAATACTTGATGTCTGCTTCTGTGTTGTCACCTAAGCATCTTGTAGAATGTTATCTCTCAAACTCCAGATTGCATCACAGGTACAGTCATTTCAGTGCTGTGTACATCTCCTTTCTTCAAGGGCAAATGCTTCTAGTGCGCATGCTTCTAAGAGCCAGAGTTAGAGACATTGCTGTACAGTATTGAAATTTATATCTAATGTCACTACTAACACAACTCTAGAGCCTTTATTACTGATTTCTGGGTTCCTTCAGGACAGTGAAAGTCAATGACCTGTATTACTTCTCTGTGCTAGGAAGTGGATGATAAAGTGAATCTCATTTTGCCGACTTTATCTATCAGCATACTTTGTATTTGTGAACTTTATGACATCCAGATTAGGCAACATCTGCACTTTAATTACTGTGTTGTTTATCCTTAGATAACCTTCTAGATTGTTAATGGAGATAGGCCCACCCACTGATCTTTGTGGTTTTCCTTGCAGACATCTCAAATCAATTTGTTGCCTCACTGTTTATCTGATTTTTATAAAATGCTGAGCAACAAGTTTTGATCAAAGCATTAATACCGATATCCAGACACGTTGGAATTCATGACTATAGTCTGAAAATTAGAATGATATGTCTCATTAAACTTCAGGCAGGGCCCAGACCAGTTAATGATTCTGCAGAACTGAGCACCTGTATCTCTTCATTGTATACAATCCCATTCATCATACTGCCTTTATGTTTGTAGCATCATTTAAAACAAAAAACCTGTTACCTGGCATTTCTTAATTCTCTGTTGCTTATTATTCATATTGTCTCTACTCTTAAGAACTCAAGATTTTATTACTTTTAAATTTTGTTTGGTCAGATGAAAACGTCGTTTAGAGAAGTCAGTTATTTCAGAAGCAAATATCTGCAGAAGTGAAAAAATACAAACAGAAATGAGACTGGAACTGACGATCATGGCAGTACAAGAAGAAGAATAGTTAGGATTTGCACAGAAGAGACAGGTAATCCACTGGACTGAAAATGATAGGTATTGTCAATATCGATAAATGGCAGACAGGTGAATGACACTGATGAGGAAGTTTTCTTAGAAGACGTTTAAAGTATATTGGAATATCCCAAATCAAAACGATATTGTGATGTCTGTAAGAAAATGCAGTTCAAAGACTGCTTGGTTTCCAGTAACACAGAGTTGATAGTGAACGAGACTATTCTGCAGAAGCAAAGCTTAAGTCATGAAAAGCAAATAATCTTTTGCTGTCCTGTACATCAATGAAAGGATATTGAGCTTATGATTCTGGAAGAAGCTGTAAACTAAGTTCATGAAAATACTCATAAAGCACAATTTAACCACTGTTCATAGTAGACAAAGTTTAAAGACAAGTAGACAAGGTTTAAAGACAAAACTTAGAGATAACAATCAATGACGTAGCTCTTCCTGGAGTACAGAAAAGAGAGATCACTCTCTGCATAGCCTGAAATAACTTGCAATAGCTGATTTAAGAAATTCTAATAGTCAAGATGCAGTCATAGTGGCCACAACAATTAAATCTGACATTTTTTGGAAAAGGGATAGTTCCCAAACTTGACATAGTAACAATAGACTTTAGGAAAGAGAGATTAAGAAACAAGAAGTAATCAAAAATTCAGCAGTCAAGAAGAATGATATGAAAAGACTTAGATTTGAAATGGTGGGTACTTAAATAGAGAGTTATAGCAGCACAGTTTTTGTCATTTGGGTCATATATCATACCTTGACATCATGCTCTCTCCAGTCACTGAAATCCTGGCTACTCTTTATATCCTCTTCCTGGGTGCTAGATACAGCAGGGCAGTTTAAGAATATTGGATTCTTGAACACTCTGAAGGAGTAGGAGATATTCAAGGCAGACAACAGACTTTCTTCACCCTTTTTATGGCTGTACTCCAGTATAGCATGATGGATTCACAAAAGGTACACATAGCTATGCATAACAAGATAGGGATGTGAGATAATTGTGAATAGACACTTTAGTCATCTGGATATTAACAATGTACTCCATCATAGTCGTTTAGGGTCTCCCCATAGTGAATGCAGTGCAAGCATGTGCTTTAGGAGAGTGATTCATCCCACTCAGGCTTGGTGCCCACACTGGAGTACAATGAATTGCTCTCTGGAAATGCTCATTTTGACTCTAGAGGGAGCCCAGGTGGACAAGCTTGAGAAGCAGGCTTGGGAACTGAGTCTCCTTAGGTTTAATAAGACCAAGTGTTGGTGCTGCACCTGGGTCAGGGCAACCCCCACTATCAACACAGGTTGGGGGATGAGGGGATTGAGAGCAGCCCTGCCCAGAAGGACCTGGGGGTGCTGGTGGGTGAGAGGCTGGACATGACCCGGCCATGTGCACTCACAGCCCAGAAAGTCAAAGGTGTCCTGGCCTGCATCCAAAGCAGAGTAGCCAGCAGGGCAGGGACGTTTTGCACCTCTGCTCTGCTCTGGTGAGAGAGACTCCACCTGGAACACGACACCCAACTCTGGGGTCTCAGCACAGGAAGGACATGGACCTGTTGGAACAAGTCCAGAGCAGGGCCACTAAGATGGTTAGAAGGATGAAGCACCTCTCCTGTGAGAGAAGGCTGAAAGATTTGTGTTTGTTCAGCCTAGAAGAAAGGTGACTTTGGGATGACGTACTTGTGGCCTTCCAGTACCTGAAGGGAGCCTACAAGAATGAAAGAGAGGGACTTTTTACTAGGGCTTGTAGTGACAGAACAAGAGGGAATGGCTTTAAACTGAAAGAGGGTAGATTTAGTTTAGATATTAGGAAAGAATTCTTTCTTGTGAGGGTGGGTGAGTCACTGAACAGGTTGCCCAGAAAAGTGGGTACCCCATCCATGGACGTGTTCAAGGGCAGACTGGATGGAACTGAGCAATCTGGTCTAGTGAAGGGTACATGGCAGGGGGATTGGAAGTAGATGATCTTTAAGATCCGTTCCATCCCAAATCATTCTATGATTCTAATGTGGAGTGGCCACCCAACTGTAGCTTGCTCGATCTCAATGAGATTAATGCCAGTCAGTAAAGTTTGAAGGTGAAAAGTGGAAGTGCTAGTAGAGAGTTTGTACACTAAATAACTGATGTCACAAAATCAAATGGGAAGTTATTTTGGGTGTGGGAGAACAAAAAGTTAGTATTGAAATCAGAGGGTACTTGGACTATGAGAATTTAGATGGAAGATGAAATGAGTATTATAAGGGAATTTTTTTTTAACCAAAGTCTGTCATACGTGGATTGTTGGTAAGAGCTTGTACAAGGGACTTGTTTTTATCACTCGGCAAAAATCATGCACTTTCTGTAATAAGAAAGTGTAGGTTTCTGTGAAATTTACTGGCTTCAGGCAGTCTGCTTCTGGTTTGTGTTCGGCATGAATTGCTAAAGGGCACTGATAGTAGCTGGGATGGATGGGCATTGCCTGCATACCCTGCACCCAGTTTTAAGCTCCAGCAGAAGCCATTTTGGTCAAAAATGTTAATGTTTTACAAGAGGAAAAGTAACTGACGATGTGTGTTGGAGATGGCCGCTCATGCGGTCTACAAGTAGTTTAAGGCACCTTTCAAAGCTTTCTCAGTTGTGGTTTCTCTTTTTGTCATGACTCTTCACTCTACCATACTGATCTCATGCAGGATTTGCCACTAAGTGGGTTTATTATGTCATTGTTGAAAAAAAGTTTGATGCTGCCTCTAGTTTCATTTCCTCAATTTAATTTTGGGCAAATTGCATGATTGTACTATTGCAAATAGTTGGAAAACTCTGGTGTCTAACTTACATTCCAGTCTGAATTATTCAAGACCTGAGTTCTTGTAAAGCAGGGACGCTGTATCTTTATCTCTTGGAATAATTTTGGGGGAATTTCTATTTTTCCATAATCTCAAAACATGTCAGCCCACATTGCTAAGTAATAGTTTTCAAAATTAAAATCAGTTAATCATTACTGCTGAAAGATTCTGCTCCATTATTTTTTATGTTAAGTGTCTGTTTTATAATTTGACATAATAAGCTTGAAAACAGTTTTGTTTATTAGGGAACTACTAAGATAATACAGTAGTAGTAAAGTATCTACTAAAGTAAATAATCTGCTCTATTAAGCTGTCTGGATATGCATATTACACATGTGGGTGTATGTGGAAAAGGAAAACCATGAAAATGTCAAGATTTGACTGCATTTAACTTGAGAATTATTATTTTGTAACGTGGGTTGGGATTGTTAGACATATAGGACTCCAACTAGTTTATTGCCTGTGCTTTAAAAATGTGTTTTTAAAGTCTAGAAAAAATGGAAAGGGGATGGAGGCAAGTCAGGAAAAAAGCATCCCGAAACCTAATGGTTTTTAAAAAGTTGCATGACATTGAAAATTGGAACATGGAAATGAAATGCTATCTCACTCTTAATTATAATAAAATAGTACATTTTATTAAATGTGTTCCGGAAAGAGTAAGTAAAGATTATAAATCTTAATGTCAGTGGCAAAGAGCCCAGGCATCTTTTGGCATCTATTGGCTTAACCTCACCTGGGCAGCAGGCAACTGAACAGAGAATGTTAATGTTTAAGAGCAGCACAACAAGGTTTTTTTAATAGATTTTTTTCTCCTCTTATTTGCAGTATAAATACATACTTTTAAGGGCTTTAGAGAGTATTTAGAGTATGTGATCTCCTTTAATGTTTACTTTAAGTTTTCAGATCTTTCAAAATTCAAGGTCACTTGAATCTTTCTTCTTTCAAGCATGGAATTGCCATCCCTTATCAGCATTAGTCACTCAGTTCAAGAACTCAGTCATCCCAGAGCACATCCTTTATACAAAAACATTGCAGTAACGTTTGTTAGCTTTTAAATGGAGGCCTTTTTTCAAAAGTTTGTTGAGTTCTTGAACTAAAACTAAAATTTTTGGAATGGAAATGGATTATCATGGCTTTTCTGATATATTGATGACTGTTATTTTCACAAGCCTGAAAAAGTGTTCTTTTGCTTTGAAAGATCTAAATCCATGTCAGTTCTCTGCCTTCTGTGGTGAAATTGTGTGAACCGTACTGCGTTTAGATCTGTAGTCATACACCAGTAAGTGCTTGCATACAGAGGCATCCATGGAAATGGAGACTACTGTGTCTACCTGGATTTAGCAAAATATAAAGCTCTACTGTGTATGTGGGTTTGAGACAGCTATTTGTCAGTCAAATATTGTCATAATCGAGACAGATTCTTATATTAGAACATCCAGATGCCAGTTGTGATGTTTGAAAATCAAGATATGCCTGCATGAAAAGTAGGTGAGGGAAATCATCAGATAGTTTGTTTTTCTTCACAGAAAGTCACTTCAATTCTGCAATAACTCAGAAAGCAGCTGAATGGACCTTTATAAAACATGTGAACTAAGTCACTTCTAAGTGGAGACAGCTGGGGTCTATTTAATATCCTGTGTAAAATGGTAGAGGTCAGCTTCCTGGAATAACTTAGGAGTTTTATTTCACGAATATTCTACTGCTTCAGGGACCTGGGGTTATGGTAAGGCTCTCAAACTAAAGTGTGCCATACAGAAAAGCTCCAGCTCTGCTCAATTTGCTTTGGAAGAGTGGGAAGCATCTTGTGCCTTGCAGTATCTACACATTCTCAATGTAAATGTTGTGTGAGTGCTTCTTAATGCAGGCAAGGAGCCTCAGTTTTTTCTTCCAATCCTGTATTGTGATTTAGGCTTTAGAATATTAATTGAAAATCATTGAGAAGTCATTGAGACTCTTTGAGACTTTGGACAAGTGATTCCCAAATGTACTGATTACCCTAAATACATAGATTATTTTGTAATATGGGACATTTGTTCCTAAATCACTTAACTTATCTTGACAGTTTTATGATTTCTTTTCTCCCTGCAATTAATGGAGCCACATCTTTAAGATTGTACATTCCCCTAATGTGTTCCCTGTACCTATTCAATTTAATTAGTTCTTGA
This sequence comes from Acrocephalus scirpaceus scirpaceus, assembly GCA_910950805.1. Classification (NCBI taxonomy): domain Eukaryota; kingdom Metazoa; phylum Chordata; class Aves; order Passeriformes; family Sylviidae; genus Acrocephalus; species Acrocephalus scirpaceus. The sequence goes on from OU383773.1 coordinate 129,989,484, forward strand.
GTTTCCTGTCTCCATCATGTGTTGGACATCTCAGTGAAAAAAAATTACTTTTGTAGGGCAGTATCGCTGGTAACTGTTCACTCACACAAAAGTTCAGAAGTTACATGACATAGCAGTTGATAAAATTGGTAGTTCAGTGACACCATAATTAAATACCTGTGGTGCAGTAAGCCTGAAAATTCACATAAAAATAGTACTTTTCTAATGATGTCCAATATGATTACGTACTTTTCATATTTGTGACAATTTGTCTTTTCCTTCACTGGTTTTTAAAGTTGAAGATAAGCAGAAGCACTAAAGTAGAACTAAAAGAAGTAAGTGTTTCTGTTAGATGGGAAAAAGGTGAAGATTAGGAAACAAAAAAGTAGTGTGTCACTGAAATAGGCAGGCTGACCACAGAAAAGGCTTTTGTAGACTGGTGGTTCTGTGGGGCCTGTATGGTGTGTACCAGTGACTGTTTAGTCAACTCTACAGAGGCTCAAGACCATCACCTGTGGTATTTTTGTACTGTTTCTCCCAACAGAGGTAAGTAGGGTGGTTGTGGGGTTTAGGGATGGAATATAGAAAATAATGAGAAGCAACTCCTTCAGCCCTCATTGTCTCTTGACTCATTCTTGAAAATAATTACATTAATATAACAATTCATATATGGCTTAGAAAGGGTTAGAACAATTTCTGTCTCACCCAATATTTATACTCTGAAGTGAGAAAGGTAGTTCCTGGTGTAGGGAATAGTGTAAGAGCGGGACAGACCTGAAGCGGTAATTCCTGGCAAATTAAGGCTCTCACTGACTTCGCTATGATCTTAAGTAATCCGTGTCCACTGCTTTGTAAGTCCTTGCAGCTTTTGCAAGCAGATGGGAGCCAGCCCTGCCTCACTCCCAGGCAGATGTGTCCCGACTCTGCCGATGCCGTGAGCTGGCTGGCGGCCACGAAGCCGTGCTAGCCCCTGGAGCCTCAGCCGTGGGCTCTGCTGTGCTCAGGCCTCCCTCAGCCTGGCCCAGACCCACACTGTCTGCCTGGGCATCACAGAGCACACCCTGCTTTGCTGGCACCGCCTGGGTATGTGGACCTTGTTTTCATTTGCCTACATGCAAAAATGTTTTAGCGCTCCAGGAACCAGACTTGTTTTGCGACGTTTATTACAGTTTGCTCATTTCTTTCAGAAATATGAAAGATGATGTATGGAAAACAATCAAAATGCAGTTTTGCCATGTGTTTACATATGACATAAACTGTGATTTACAAAATGCTGAATTTATTTCAAAACTACCCATACATTAAAATGTAAACCTTAGTCTCATGTCGCTGAAAGACACCGCAAAAGAAATAGTTGCCTTTGCCCTGTAGTAATAAAACAGTCAAGTAAGATTTATTGCCAGCTCAAAATGCTACTAACACCTCATTTTCATTGCCAAACTCTTGAAATAATCTTTAATTTGTTTTCTTTTACATATGTGTGCAAGAGTTAAAAGGAAATACTTAAAGAGCTGTATAGCCTGTAGAATACTTCACTCCATGTGCATTAATCTTTAAATGGTTGGCTCACTGTCCAAGTAAACTGGCTAGAAAGGGAGGAAACGTGTATCAGACATCTACCTTAAGAACTAGAGGATGGCAGCACCTGAGAATCTTACAAAAATACATATTTTTTGTTTACTTTACATGTGCTATTAATTAATTTTAAAAAAAAAAGTTTGATAGAAGAAATGACAAGATAGGCAAGGAGCTTGCATGGCCACATGTCAATGGCTATGAATGGGAAAAAGACCACTATGATGTCAACCTCTTAAAACACTTGCAAAATGTAGTTCTGATGAAACATGTAAGGAATTTGCATGCTAATAGAAAAAAGGATCCCTTTTTATGTATGGAGTGTTTAAGAGCAATTGCCCCCAGCTAAATTTATTAAGCCAGAAGAATCTTGTAAATTTCTATTGAAGATTTATTAGTGCCATTTGTTTCTGTTCTTCAGAACATGAGTATTAGGCTCAACCCTGCAAGTTTGTCACAGGTGAAACTCCCTTTCAAATTAAAAGGAATTTCTGGACCTGTGCCAAAGCCAATTAAATACATGCACTGATTTCATGAGGCCTAGGTAAAGGCTCTTGTATGCTGAGCTGTTCAGGATTGATCCTTGTCTTTGGGGGTTGAGTGAATAGGGCAGAGGTGTTTTTAGTATCTATTTTTTTTTCTTTTGACTTCTCTCTCATTTTGTTTTAACTTCTACATGGAAGAAATATTTTAAAATAACTTCAAAAATGAACTGAACAGAATCTGTAATCCCACCAGGTAAAATTGATCAGTTACAATCTTTCTGGGAAAGAGTAATCTCTTCTAAATTCACTTAAAGCATCTTGTCTAAGTTAGTCATTTAGGCATCTTCCATAGCAAGCAGGGAAAGACAGTACCCTCCCCAGAGGGAGGGATTCAGTCAACTTACTTCTTTCCCCTGAATAAACGAAGACCTACATGACCCATTCAAACTAACCAGCAATCACTGAGTCACTCCCTTACAAGAGCTGTATCTTTTCCATGAGATAAGATGGAAGATGAGAGAAACTGAGAGGAGAACACCTTGCTTCACAAGCTGTGCAGGGCTGTGGTATAGATGGATGGCCTTTGACCTGTCTGATGATGGGTAGCCAAAGACTGCTATGTTCAGTGAGGTTGATAGTTTTCTTGCAAGCCTTAAATCTGCCTTCTACTGAATTTAAGTACTTTGTAGTCTCATAGTTTTGATACTTTGGTTTTAGAATAAATATCCTCTCACACTTTGCTTTTTTTTCTTAAAGTTATCTGTTACTCTGACACTCAGATTTTCTTTCACAGTGCAACTTAAAAAGAAGAGGGCAGTGTTTATGTGAGTAGATCTGGCGTTCTCACAAAACCAGATCCTGTTTGTTTTTCTTACCCGTGTGAGCGATTGCCTTTGTCTTTTGAATTTTGGAAATCAGCTGAGTGCTGTTTGCTTTTAGGGAGATGGGATGTCATTCACAGCATGTGAAGTAGTGGTGACAGGACACAGTACAGTGCCACTGGAAGGTTACTTGATTTCACTGTGCTCCCTTCCAGGTTTTGCTGAAGTGAATGAGGAATTCCCTTTTGTTTGAAGTTCATTGTGCCACTGGCATCATGGCACTCAGGAGTATTACTGAGAATACATTTGGCATTAAAGCCTGATTTAAATCACTCTTGCTACCATGTGTACATAAAAAGCACTGTGAACTGTTTTTATGGGCTATAACCTCATGCAGGACAAATTTGTGGAAAGCAACACACAAAGTGTAAGATACCTTTTGGATTTTCACTTGACTTGACTTAATCCTGAATGTGGCAACTGCATTCACCACCTAACCACTTGTGTTGAACATGGGCAGGTATGACTGATGCATTTTCAGGAAATTTTGAGCAGTTCTGGTGAATCCAAAAGCAGATTCTTTCAACAGTAGACATTTTTTAAAAAGTTGTTTTAATGCAGTTTAAATATTTGGTGTTAAATTGCTGTTTCCATTTTTAAGATAACAAGAACTATTCACATCCATTGCAGTTTTCTAGTCCCTGAGGTTAAGACTGAGAAAACAACAGTTCACAGTTTGTTCATTTCAGAATTTAAGGACAAACAAATACTGTGATGAATGCCTTAGAATACATAATGACCATAGTTTTCAGAGATAAATGCCCATATTCAGGAATTGAGTGCTTAAGGGTCACTAAAAAGTTAGGAAGGAGAGATGATGGTACAGATGCTTAGGTGCTAAAGGGGACCATGCATGTTGGGCCCCAAGTTGTAGAGTTCTCACTGCATGGCTAGAAAACAGATAAGGGTTGAAATGGCAGAAAGAGGTTTGCATTGTTCTATCTAGGTAATGACTGGCTGAGTATGCAAAAGAGGAAAGATACCAGGCAGATAAGGTAGATGAAGCTTTAGGTGATATGTACAAAAATCACCTAGGGTGTTTTGCATGCTGCATGTAAGCTGCAGCGTAAGTTCTTTGGTAGTTCAGGCCTGGTGGATCGTGCAAGGTCAAGATCAATGACAGGTTTACTCTGCACAGTGGTACTCTGACTTCAAAAATGCATTCTTCTGCTGACAGGTCTAAAAGAATTTCATACCATACTACTCAAAGCTTGTGTTTTCATGTCAACTGGCCATGCTGTCATAGCAATAAAAAGATTGGTAGAAGTTTGCACCCTATTTCCCAGTGATGTTGGTTTCATTCTCTTACCAAGGATTTCCTTTTTATAATGTCATTTAGAGAGAGAAGAGCTTTTTATTTAAGAAATTATACATAATAATAAACCAAAATATAAACAAATGGGCATGAGAGCGAACCATGCACTGTTTTACGGTGGTTTACTCCTTTGTCTGCTAATTGCTTTCTGTTTAATACATGGATATATAATGTGTTACATTAAAAGGTCTATAGATTCTCTTAGTAATAGCATTCCCTGAATACATTAGAACAACACAATTCAAATAATTTAAAAGAATTAATTTTATTTTTGTATTAACATCTGTTTATACAAGCATATATGCTGCTTATTTACTTTGTGCACGTCTAGTATTGTCAACTTTAGCCAATTTAGCATTTTGTTTTTCTTAAGGCTTTTTTTTCCTTCTGTTTTGTGCTCTTTTGCTTTAGCAATGGAATTCATGGTAATGTTAAACTGTGGAAGTTTTCCCCTTCTGAAAGTCATCTCTTATCCTTCTTTGAAAAAGACGAACTGTTTGTTCCCAACTCTACCTATGAAGCATAGAAATGTATTTTCTTAAAAGGCTTTAATGTGTCATGTTCCTGGTGAGGAACATCTTGGCAGGCCTATTTTTCCTTGAAGTAAAACCCTTTAACAATACTTGATGCCAGTAACAGAACCATAGCAAAATATTTTGCATCTGTTGCTCTGTCTCCCCTCCTCTTCACCATCACCATCACAGCTTTGGACTCCTTTCAAGTGCTGCCAGTACTGGTCCGTCCTGGGGAGTGGTGGCAACATCATCAGTGCTCAGGTGTATTTGAAGCCTTTAGCAAGGCCCCTTACCTTGCTTTTACAGTGTCTGACGGCTAGGCCCTTCAGAATTACTCTCAGGCTGCTTATTTTCAGGTTGCTTGTATTTCTGAGGGCTTAGCCTACCCTGGGTGGTTAATTAGGGCTCAAACAGCACGTGAGTTTTCAGTGCATCCACCATTGTCCAGAATAATTGTGGCTGTAGAATAATCTGGAGGTCTTTCAGGACCAGCAGCCCCTGGATTGATGATAAGCACCAAAACAGAGGACCTCCCTCTTCTGTCACCTTCTACAGTAGCTGCTTTGTTATTCTTAGGTTCTCCCATGAACCTATAAGAAGCAGGACTTTGTACTCAAATTTGCATTGGAATTATATACTTTAAAAAAGCTGAATTAAAGACCTCAGGAACTGCTGTGATATTGCAAGCATTTATGCAACCTACATATGAGATTGGGCAGAGTATCAAACAGTAAATTTGACTTTTTTGGGATGAATATTTTTTATGTGGAGTGTCGGGTTATTATTTCCTTTGTTATTTTTGGTATGTTGGCATCACAATTAAATCTCATGTGTAGATAGATTAGATTATTAAGCCACTGAAGAATGAATGGTAATTCATACTGTTGTAAAGTATAAATTTTGAAGATGAGTTGTTTTTACTTAAACCTAGAAAAGAGATGTTCTTCTTAGATTTAGATCCTGTAGGTCTGGCACAAGCATGAATTCAAAATGTAAACTGAAATGTGGAGTCTGTAGCAAGCAGTTTGTGAGCTACAGTGAAGACTTGCACTATGTACAGCTGGAAGTCCAGAATAACATCTGGGCTCCTTTCATTTGAATTAAACAAAATCAATATTCAGGCATAAGTTTTACTTACATGTTGAGCAAATTAGGGAATCTAAAAAGAAATACAGCTGTTCCCTGAGGAAGGTATTATAAAAAAAATCTAAAAAACTTAACAACAGATGCAAACACACTGCCAGTGAATGGGAGCATCTTTAATTTGTACTCTGAACTGGAAGCTCACAGAGGCTTACTGGAAGCACACAGCACTGTATAGCGGCAGGGTACATGACTTTGAAAGGCAGTGTACATTTGCTTGTTGAAGGATCACATGAGAGCACTATGAATAGGCCAGACAGCTATTGCTGATCCTAAACAATCTGTCAACGACTGTCTTCATAACAGGCCATGTTATTTTTCTGATTTGGGGGTGACTTGGCGTGTCCCTCGCCTGCCCTCGAATAGAGTGTTTGGTACGGCAGCACACAGGCGTGTGTTTAGGCACCACCCAGCTGGTATTTTCCCTCCGTAATGTCAAGGGCTCAGTGTGTAGCCAGTTTGGATAAAATCAATTGCAGTGAGATTGTTCATGGACCTGGTGAGGAATTAAGCATTTTAAACACTGGTGAACTGTAGCATAAGTCCTGAGGAGAAGTTCTGCGAGGCAGGATATAGTTTGAATTGCGGAATCTTATGAGATCCTTTTCTGGTCCTTGTCTGTTAAAGATAATCTCTCTGCGAAGAAAGTGAAAGAGAAATGATGGTATGAGGGCAAAAATAGACAGCATGCTGCTATAAACAAAGAAAGGTGCAGAGAACATCTTGGCAGGCCTATTTTTCCTTGAAGTAAAGCCCTTTAACAACTGCATCTTTTAGTGGCTTGGGTGGCACACTGAGAAAACGTACTTGGCCTTTTCATCTTTTGGGCACAAATCTTGGTTTCTGTTGAAAATGAAAACTAGTTTTGGTGGTTTCATCAGAGCAGACATTTGTCTGCATCACAAAACCATTCACTCTGGCACCAGAGCTCCTCATTGCTTGAGTGGGGCCCAGCGCAGGAGAGCAGGGGTGTTGCAGGTCAGGGCTGCAGTCGGGACTGAGCGTTGAACGCTTGCCCAGTCAGCCCACTCTGTCGGACTTTAGCCAGTGCTATTTACTTCGCTTTCAAGAGCATCTATTTCTCCCTGTCACTTTCTCTGTCTCTCTTTCTCACACACACTTAAAGAACAAAAACTTCTTTTATACAGTTAAGCATTTTAAATAATTTTTCCAAGTCAGAAAGGGAGAGAGACTGGAAAAAATTACAGCACAAAGCTCAGCTTGCAGATGAACGATTGCCTTGTCATCCTAATGTCCCCCTTCCTTCCCTTAAACCTCATTGGTGAGTGGGCTGTAAGCAACAATATTGGCTGGGCTCTGCTGGAGCAGGTCTCCAGAACAGGACTTTCTGATGCCTTTCTTCCATTGTACAGTCGCTTCTTCGTGGTAGCTCTTTCTGCTCTGGGTACAGCAGATAATGAATGAGTGACTTCAGAGTTGAAAACATCTATCTATAGAACATCTACCTGTCCTAGATAAACTAATTTATTTTACCTGATGTTAAGTTCTGCCTTTACTGCTGTTTGCCTGGAAGAGATTTCTCCTGGAGACAACAGGCAGTCCTGCTGCTCTTTCCTGGAAGGGTAGCAAAGCAGGAGAAATGTACACGAACTCCAACAGCCCAGCAGAAAGTAGAGAAAAAGGATTTAAGGCATAAAGTTGCCATGAACACTGTAGACATACCCAAGGCTATTTTATTTAATCAAGTTTGGCTCTGGGCATCTGACTGTTGCTGGATGGAGCTGACTGGGCTCGCTGGCTGTGCTGCAGGCAGGGCTTTGCCCTCATGCTGCATTTTTCCAGTACAAGGTGGTTCTGGTGGGCACAGTCAAAGTTATGTTGCAGTCTGCTGTGGAGGCATACCTTAATCACTGATACACATTGGGGCAGCTGCAGCTGGAGTTAAAAGTGCATTGTGAAGCTCTTGAAGACCCCACGTGCTTCTGAAAATGGAACTTAGTTCTTGCCATTACTATGTGGTTCTACAAATGTTATCTGAGGAAAAATGCAATTTAAATACTTTGAATTTAGTGGCCTGTTCATCTGCATGTGCGCTTTTTTCCCATCTGAAAGTGTTTTACTAAAGCTCCTTGGAGCAAGAAAACTCTACATCTGAAGTACCAGCTTTCAGAGGCATGGAGAAGTGGGTGATTGCTGATTAAAATGAAACAAAACAGTATGTCCTAAACAGAGAGAAAGAGCTCTGTCATATGTTTCAGAGTGGGAAGCTCTATTTCCTGTTTTGCTATGTGGGACTTGGTTCTGCTAATGCATGTGTTCCACTCCAGTTGCCCAGCTATTGTCTTCTTCATCTGAAAGATGATGGCTTTGTTCCAATACATTGGGTATTTGTGATTCCAAGTAAAGACTGGTTTCTGTCAGCAGTCCTTTTTTGCATCAAAATCAAGAAAGGAAAAGGTGGCTAATATTAAATGAGGTAAAAATGGGTTTTTTTCACAGAGTACCTAGTTTATAAAGTTGAGGTGAACGAAGGGCTTGCTGCTGAGTGGCTTCCCAAGAACACAAGAGTCTAATGCTGCTGCTGAAATTTGGAGTAAAAGGATGACCAACTGTTGTTCATCAATACTTCTAGGTATGAGAGGCAGAAATTTTCTGTGCTTATGAACTTTCAGGATTAACCTGAGCCGAAGGCAGTAAATGCAGAAGTTGTTCAGGTCCTCCTCTCCTTATTTGTCAATAAGCCTCAGTCATGGTCTATGATAGTCTTGGTATCCCAGTCTTACAGTGTTTACATAAACACTGTCAATACACAAATTCTCTGCTGGTTTTCTGTCATGCAGATATAAATACCTTTCAGAGTTAGATTCAGGCCACCAAACTCTTTTCATCTGTGCTTTTGCTCAGACTTGTGAAATCTTAAAACTGTAGCGTATTATTATACCACTATTTACCTAACCACAGTCTTCTAAAGCATTTCTCCTACATCAAATCAAAGGCCAATTCTCTTTCTCTGTTATGCATAAGCTAGGAAGTAACTCTTTCAAGAAAGACACTGTTCCAAAGAAAATTAAAGTAAAACCATTTTATTAGAAATCTTTAGGAGGCAAGGACTGGTTTTGTTCAATGCTGTGACTGACTGTACAGGGATATATATGTGTTCATGTTGGATTAGTCCTACTGCAGTAAAAATAACACTAAGCCCTTGGACACATTGGCAGCAAGTATCTAATTCTTGGTCTTTGTTTTGACTATGATCCAGTTAATTTTCCAGAGGTACCTACTCATCTGTTTGACAATAGCCAAGAGAAATTATGTCCTACAGTTTTTTCAGGTCTTACAGTCAGATCTGTCTTTTGGTGTTTCTTGCAGGTGACTTGGGCTGATGGACGTGATCTCCATTGCTGTTATCTCAGTTTGCTCAGGAAAAATGTTTGTGCTACTTAAAAGCGGGAAACTTCATAGCAATTCTCAGAGCATCTCAAAAGCAAATCTAGTAACATTTAGGGACTCTCTGGGGATCAGAGTGTCAATCTCTGATCTCAGGAAAAATGTTTGTGCTACTTAAAAGCGGGAAACTTCATAGCAATTCTCAGAGCATCTCACAAGCAAATCTAGTAACATTTAGAGACTCTCTGGGATCAGTTACAATCTACCACTCAGTAGATGCAATAGTTTATAACTGTCGTTCTTTTAAAAGAACATTAGGTATTCATATTGTAAAATGAAGGTGAACTGAGGTTGCATTTGTCAGATTTTGAGTTGTAAGAAGCTATGGAAACTTCAAGATCTATCATCTGGTTTTCTACGTGCAAAAAAATGCCAAAGTATTTTTGTAGGAAGGTGGGTCTTCTGCTGGATTATAGGGAGATCCACTAGGCACTAAACACATAGAACAGAGATTTGTAGCTGATGAGCTTCTGCTTTAGTACAATTAACTTGAAAAAATGTCTGCATTAAAACCCAGGTTCTCCGTTAGTGTTCTTCAACAGTGTTCCAGTTCAGATTGACACGTTGGGCGGTGTATGACTCCCAGCCAAACATCTGTTAAATACTTGCAGGATTTCCCATAGCGGATCTTACTTTAATCAAATAATTCAAATGTTTCTTTTGTAAGTACAATAGAAGGGCAGGGCTTGTGTTTACAAAGTATTCAGTATGGAAATCCTGTATTAATTATGGTACGTTTACTTCACTTAGGACAGTGTCCACATAGTAATTCTTTAAATAAGAGGCCTTTTGCTGTTGCTTATTCCAGAGTGGCAATCACGTGCAATGTTAACTCATCACATACAGAAAATCATGATGAAATGACTTCAGAGATGTGCCACATAGGCAAAAGAGATGTTCTTAATTAACAAAGACAGTTTTATGGGTGATATTCTCACAGTGAATGTAAAAGAGTATAATTTCTAAAAAGTAGCTTTATCCTTACAGAAACTACTAAATAAAGAGGCTGTGTCTTTCTCATTCTATTTCAAGAATGATTAGCAGGAGCAATGCCATATGATTTTTTGTAATATCATGGATTCATATAACCTGTGATTTAAATTATTGTCTAAGATAGCAGTGATATTTTCTGTGAGTAAACACAATGTGCTTCTACCCAGCCTAGTGCAGAATCTGGAGCTTTTATGATTAACAGTAAAACATTTAGAGTTTCACATAAAGAGTATATAAAAAGGAAAGATAATATTATTACTTGGTGATAATATTACACAGTAAAAGGTAACAAGAATTGTGCTTCTCTGAGTTTCTTACTTTGCTGTGCCAGAAAATGCCAGAATCAAAATAAGCCACATAGAGAAGAATTAACAGAGTCAACATTTTCTTCCACAGTGAGATGGAAATTACATGTTGTTTCTAAGTTTAATACAGTGAAATCTTTTTTCCTTTTCTTCTTGAATAATCACTTTGCTATAGTTGAAAATATATTTTTGCCAGTGTAATAAATACCTGGCAAAAAGGTTATTCTAGAACATTTTAGGTGGATGTAGGTCAACACAAGGGGATCATACAGTTGGAAATATTTTCCAGTGTTTATGTTCAGATGTTGAGACCTGTCTGGCTCCTCTCTATTTGCATGTGTTGGGCTTATAGGCAGTCCAGCTACATTCCACGTTGATATATAAAAATATATTGCAGATTATTAACCTCCAGCCAAATACCAGCAAATTTCACTTTTCAGGAAGGTTTATGACTTTTCACAAAGCTTATTTACCATGTACAGGATATGTACACCCCATTGAGGGAATCTTAGAGAACACCATTTGTCGTTAGGAGAAATGTGCCAACACATTTTCTCTTACATTCACTGTGTTACCATAATAATTAATGTTTGTTTGTTCAGATGATGATTACAGATTAAGTACAGATTAGTCTTCAAGAAGAGGTAAGGTGACAATCTTTCCATATTCTGGAACTCTGGTTCCTAATTTATTACTCACTGGAAAGCTTCCTTAACCCAAAATGAATGTGCATATATACATTTTCAAAATATGGTGGCAAATAAACCATTTTTCAGTGTCAGACCAAAGATTATTTACAAAATGCTGTCAAATAAGAGCACAGCTTTACCATGGTAAATGTCAAGTGAAAAATACCGCTCTCTTAAACCCGAATTACATTATTCTCAGGTGGTTATGCCAATACTAGTGTTTCCTTCTTTTGTGAAATACATTGAGATTTAAGGTAAGAAGTAAAATCTGAGTGCAGGATCTCGTGTACATGTTGTCCTTGTCTGTTTGTCAGATGTCCTCTGGGAAAAGCAGGGACCCCCAAGGTTTTGCTTGTGGTCGGTAGTTTTCAGATCCTGCATATAAAGCCTTTAGTCCTTGAACAAACAGCAAAAATATTACTTGATAACATTACCAGAAATCTTGCACTTCTTAATTCTAATAAGGTAATTCTAAGGAAGAGAATGAAAGATAAAAGTAATATAACAGCATCACTGGTATGATGTTAGAAAAAATAAGCCATAGTATCAACACTAGTTTGGTCTGTTAACAATGAGAGATTCCTCAGTTTAATTGTCTAGACCTTTTTCTCACTAACTCCATTCATTTTTTAAATCTACTATCACCTAGTAAAAGTAGTGATTCATTTTTCTGCCTCGCCTCAGAGAGGAATGTGATCTGATCTTGGAATATAAAATTAAATGAATAAGCATATGAGTTAAGTATGTGAGCAGGGAAGAAATGTCCTTCTGGCAGTTTAGATGATTTCCTATTAGGATTTTGTAGAAGTGGGACTTGAGGGAGGATAGTGAAATCACTGATATGAATATAGGTGTGAAGCAAAGAAGGATGTGCAGATGTTTTTGAAAAAGGTAGAGGAATGGTTAAAGCTGGCATGGTAGGTGAAGTGGAGATGAGAGAAATCCTACTTAAAAAGAGAAAACTATAGAAAATAGAGTAATCAGATTGGAATGTGTTATTATGAAGAGCTTTGTAAATTAGTTTGGTATTGTGCAACAAGGTGAAATGATAAAGAAGTTCCAGTAAAAGAATGACCAAAAGGTGATGAAAAAAGTAGTGGCATCTTGTGCACAAAGTTTTTTTCCCAAACTTTATGCTGACTCTGAAGGTGTTCCTTGCGTCCAGGAATTTGCAAGAGGAATCAGTGAAAAAATTCTGTTTCTGGTGAACGAGATCTAATTATAAAGCTGTGTAATGGTATACGTGGGAATTATGTGGAAAGAAACTGAAGATGCATGCAAACACTCTGTGTATTTTTTTCAAAAATATTTCCTGCCGTTTTTGTTTTGTTTTGTTTGTAATGACTGTAAGTATCAGAGCCTGGAATGTGGATAAATACCATGTAATTTAATGTATTAACTCAGGTTGCTGTGTCAAAGAAATAAATTCTTTTCATGTAATTATTTTATATTCAACAGCTGATAAGTTCTTAATAACTAATCTTATTTCAGAATTCACAAGTGAAGGACTGAGATGGTAATTTTGATATATCAGCTGGTATCTGATGAATCAAGAGCTCAAAGATTGGTCTACCTTTGGAAGGCTCTTTTGCATTCTGTATACTGTAAGAAATTTAAATAGAACATGCTTGAAATGCAAGGTACGTCTGTACTGGTTCCTGTATACTTACCTCTTCTGTTCTTTCCTCTTCTCAGATTGTTTGATGTGTGCACCGTGTCACGAACAGACAGAGAGACCAAGTTAACATTAGTGTTTGAACATGTGGATCAAGACTTGACTACTTACTTGGATAAAGTTCCAGAGCCGGGAGTGCCTACTGAAACTATAAAGGTATTTAAGGAGAAGGATTTTAGGAGATAATATCTCATAGATAAATCAGAGAGACAAACTGTGTTGTGATCCCATAGGTTTTTGTTGCATCAAAATTGAGTAGTGCCCAGCTTGGGACATGAACTGCAGCACAAAGTAACAGATATAATCTCTTTGTGAAAATGCTACACTTGTGGTTTTATTCCTCTTTCAGAGTTCTAAATTTACTGAATCTCTACTGTTGTACCAAATGTAGCATTCAAGTAGAGGAAGGACAGGGACCTGTTGGAGCAAGCCCAGAGCAGGGTCACCAATTTGATTAGAGGGGTGGAGCACTTATCTTACCAGGAAAGGCTCAGAGAATTGGGATTGTTCAACCTGGGAAAGAGAAGACTTAGAGGTGACCTAATTGCAGCCTTCCAGCACCTGAAGGGAGCCTACAAGAAAGGTGGAGAAAGACTATTTAAAGGAGCATGTAGTGACAGGAAAAGGAGGAGTGGTTTAAAACTGAAAGAGTATGTTTACATTAGATATTAGGGAAGAATTCTTTATTGTGAGGCTAGTGAAGCACTGAACAGGTTGTCCAGAGAAGTCATTGCTGGTCCACCCCTGAAAGTGTTCAAGGCCAGGTTGGATGGCGCTCTGAGCTCCCTGGTGTAGTGGAAGATGTCCCTGTGCATGGCAGTGGGGTTTTTAAGGTGTTTTCCAGTACCAATAATGCCGTTCTATGATTCCATGATTCTGTGAAGTCATTAAGAATGACCTTTGCTTCCAGCTGCAGGCAGATGCTTCTGTTATTGTTTAGGCAGAGACTACTTGAACCTTCCCTTAAAGGTGAAGTGCTGGATATTGTTAGAATGGATAAAATAAATCCTGTGCTCCGTATCCCTTTTCCTTTGCCTTTTATTTCCCCAAGAGACTCCTTTTGTTTTATGTCCTTCTTGCCAGGAGAGTTTGCGTACTGTTTGTTTTTGAGAGCAAGAAATGTTCATTGTGGATCTGTGGTGCACTCTGCAGAGGATGAGCTGAAGGGTGGGGAGAGTCATGACTAGTTGTTAGAGAAGCTGGGAAGGCTCTCAGTGACTGTGAGGACAGTAATGAAGCTTTACTGTCATGTTATCTCATATTCTGCATCTGTAAGGGACGACCCTACCTACAATAGGATGTGCTTGCGTTATTGTTAATAAAATGCATATACCAACTCCTCTGCTGTTCTGGGAATTTCACAGCAAAGTGAGGATCATAGGTTGAAGTGTTTGACAAAAAGTTTATACCTGGGAAGAGAAGCAGAGGGATTGATGTTGCTACATTTTGACTGTGTCTGTTTAACATTTCTTTTGATTTTTTCATTTCTGTGAGGAGAAATAATCTGTGCCTTCAGAGATCCATTATCTTTCACTTGTATAAGTACTTTCTGTAAGTATGTTGTATCATCTTACTCTGGCAAAAGTCCCCAGGGACGAAAGCATGAGAACTATTGAAAATTTAGTTGTTTTAATAACTTTTTTAACAGCTTCAAACTTAGAGGGTGTTTGATCTTTCAGTATAAAATTAGAGCTGAAGTGGATAAAGATCTATTCACTGGTGTCAAAGTCACCTATGTATAATACCAGTCAGTTCCAGCAACATGTTTTTAACCAATCATAGTGGATAAAATAAAATTTTTCAAAAATGGATACAGCTTTGATTCAGTCAGAAGAAGACTGGAATGTACCCATTGTGTGACTGTTTTATTATAATGCTATTAAGGTTCTGTTTTCCTCCTAGGACTTTGAAGCTACTTACGTGAACTGTATTACAATTCAACTAACATTGTGAAAATAAGATGCAAGGCATCTTGACTGGCATGTGACTGGCATGTTATCTAAGTAAATATATTGAAATTGATGGGAACGGAAAGACCAAGCCTCTGAAATCTCAGTTTGAAATATCTTTTGATCTATGTTTCATTTAAAGGAAATACAAGACATGAGCTAAAATATTTGTGATTTTCAAAAATTCTGTTCTGAGATTGCACTATGAGACTGTCAAATATATATTTGAATATACATTTCATGGACATTATATACTGATGAAGGAAATGGTTGTGCTTACATTCGAAAAGCACCATTCTGCACACATGGTTTACTAGTCAACCCATTGCTATATCTGATAGTTTGGCACAATTAAGTAGAAAAGCTACACAGAAACAAAGAGGTGCAATTTTGTTCTTTTATGTACAGTGCAAACTCCACTGCAGCCAGTGAAATTAGTGACTGTAAAATTCAGCTTGTGGTACATAATCTCTTTTTAAATGGTTGAGGAAAAATGTAAAATTGCTGTTTACTTGGTCATTGCTTTTGACTTCAACATTTTCACAGTAGCTGGTGTGTTTTTTCTTGAATCCTGTTTGGCACAGGAAAAGAGAGATTCGGTTAACTTAAGTTTCACTCTGTTGTTTCATGTTTATGTCAAAACATCCAGTTTATGGAGGTACTTTTGCTGATAGTCAGGGCTGATCACATGAGGAAGGGTCTCAAGGCTTATTTTTAGTATATTTCAATACCTTTGTAATTATATAATCTTCATGGGTATTCCTGAGAGAAATTGAAGCAAAACATACTTCTCCTGGTTGCAGGGAAATACTACAATTTTGTAGCAGCTGAGCATTTAACCCAGAGCACATACATCGTTAAATGACTAATCTGACTTTTTATAGTTTGGCTTTTGAGGTTAATATGGATTTGTACTTCATTTATTTTCCAGAATTGTAGATAATTTGTGTAGAGTATTTCCCCTCACCGCCAGCACAGTACAAAACAACTGCCAGTATTGTAAGACCATCTGTCAAAGTTCTGCATGTGTCAGCAGCACAGAAGTGCCAAATGAGCCAAGCACTGCATAGCTTGAAGTTGAAGGATCTAATATACTTCTTTGGCACCGTGGTGTAAAATCAACAGTTGTTAGTGGACCTTGAATGACATAAAATTGCTATGAGAGAAGTATGAGCCCCAAAAGATCTTTTCTGTGTGAATTGACTACCGTCATTTCATAACACTTAGGGAAGGGAGGCTCAGCTTTTGCTGGTTTGGGGCATGCTGGGGTTTTTGGTTACCAGCTGTCAAGAAATAAAAGTGACATTGGTACCATTTTAAGAACTTCCTTTATTTTTGCAGGCAGTCATCAGACTGTAGCAGACTGAACCATATTGATCATTTAAACACAGCTAGAGCTTTTGTCTTAATGCTGTTCAGCAATGCCTTTCTAATGCCTAAGGCCCTGCAGTAGGAGTCACCCCAGAGGGTGTTTTAGGAAGATACAGACAGATGTCCATAACATAATAGAAGAGAGGTAGTTTTCCTATGAGACATTTCCTGGTAGTGGGAACAGACACCCAGGATGCAGAGCAGACATGCTCACTTCCCCTTTCTGTCACCAGGAGTGTGAATACTCTCGTCCATATCTGTGACTCTGGCTTCTGAGTTCTAGGTTATTCTGGACAGAGGAGTTTTAAATCTTTTCTGGTGAAGCCCTTCCATTATTATTTAATAGTCTACTTAGAGCTAGAGAGATAGTGAACACTACTCCAAATACTTGTGGACATAGTGTTCACTTTTGAAAGAGAACTATATTCAGCCTTTAATCTACTTAATAAGCCTTTGTAACTGCTGGATTATAGTCACGCTCACACTGGCTGGCTTTCTCTGTCAGAACCGATTAATATATGTTCCATATGGCATGAATCAGAATTAGCAATGACAACATCTTCCTTCTTTCCTCTCTACCCATCGCCTCCTCCCTTCATTTCTTCCTGGGATACTCTTTAACTTTAGGGCAGTTTATGTGGAAATGGAAGGTATGAGTTCAGTTTCCTTTGGACGCAGCTGTTAGTCATGCACAGGTCTTTGGTAACATTAATGGTCTTAACAGTTGAACCTCTGAGAGACTTGGCTCGTTAGGAACTTTTGTTAGTTGACATAAGGGTAGTGGAAGTGGGAATGACATGTCTGCCACAGAAGGATGATTTTCTTTTAAATAGTTAACAGACCACTAAAGCATTTTGATGTCTTAGCCTTTAGGAGTGAAGCATGTTTAAGCTGTGTGGTCACATTTTGTTCTGATGCTTGTGAGATTGGCATGGTTTTTTTGCTCCTAAGTAATTTGGATATGGATATGGTTGTTATAACACTAACTCCATTTTTCATGTGAAAGTCATGCATATGCAACCAAGATGGTGTTTATTGATTTAAGATACTGCAATGTATTTAATAATACTTAGCTTTAAATTAATCTATGTGTGTGATGGCTTAGTATATAGTATAAAGCTGTACATTAAGTGGCTACAGAATTGGAGTTTCTTCCAGTCATCTTGTGCTGCTGGACCAAAGAGTCTGTATAAGTGAGAGGAGACAACAAACTGTTGCTGAGATTCTTTAATTTTAGTAATGAATAAAGTTAACTTTGCAAGGTAATGTCATTATAGGTAGATCTGTGGCTTCTTGCAATAGTTTCCTTCCAGAAATTTAGAATTTAGACTACGTGTGCTAAGTGGGCTGTGTGTGTTTCAATCTGATAGTACAGGTGGGAACAGAACAAAGTTTTCCAGTACAGCAGGCACATATGTTATCTATCACGGAATGTTGCAAAAGCTGGGACTGTCCTTCTACCCAGGTCTGTGATTCCTGAATCCTCGTGGTATTCCCACCAGCCTTGAACAGGGCAGCCAAATCACAGAGTGAGCAGGGTTCAGTGTATATGCTTTTCTCTGTTGTGTCCTGGTTCCTCACCCAAGTGGATGGCTTCTGTGGATATTTTTTAGATATTTACTTCTTTGCATAGAAAGCCAATATACCCATCTAATTCGGTTATACAGATTTTGGTATTTAAATGCCTAAAATTTAGAATGTTCAGCAGTGAACCTGATTTCCTTTTGTGGGCTTATCAGATAGTAGACCATAAATTGAATTTTTAAATATTAGCCTCAGTCATGGAATACATGTTATTGTTACATCCCTGTGCGTGTCCTTAGCTCATATTACCTGCTATTAAGCCAGGCAGACTAGTCACATCTTTGCAAGACACTTAGAAAATTAATATGAAGACGCTGTTTCTCAGAAAGCAGACCAGTGTTCACTGTTGTGAGGTGACTCAGCCATGTGCCATGGTTCTACCTACTGAGTTGATCACGTATGAGATGTGAAGCAGATGTCACACAATCGTGCAGTTCTGAAAATAAAGCAGGATATTCCAGGAAAACAGATTCACCAGTACTGAAAGTCTTCAGAGTGTGGCTGCATTTAACAACATCAAAGTTAAAAGTCACTATAAAAAAGAACCTGCTTGAATTAATAAGAAATATACTAACAGAAGAGCTGTTATTATTGTTTTCATGTAAGTACTTTTATGGTAAAGAAAGAAGCAAAACTTAGTGAGGAATTTGGAATGTACAAATAATGGATCAGATCCCCAACTGATACTAACAAGTGTAAATCCATTCACTTCAGTGATACGGTGGCCATTTACAGCTGCAAAGTACTTAATCTTTGTGGATTATTTTGCAACAAATTTTGTTCTGAATCTGTATTATAAATCAAAGAAGAATTGCCAGTAAAAAGAAATGAAAACCATGGAGACTGGACTGATACATCATTGTGGGATAAATCTTTTTTTTTTTCTTTCTCTCTTATCCTGCTGTTAGGGGTTGGACTTCGGCATGAAAGGGTAGCAGGAAAGAGAGTAGGTGTCCTGCACAAGCTCTGAAGGAAGTAAACATTAAAAAACGGATACTCTCCAGAGTGGTTGTTCCCTCTGTTGTAGGTGGTGTAATTTCTTTCCCATACTGTGCTGCATGTAGAGGCACAGCCACATCTCCTCTGGCTGGTAGCAGGTAGTGATGTACAAACTGACCAAGAGGTTAGGAGGAGTCATCATTTTGTGAATAAAGGGCCTGCAGCCCACAGGACGTTACTCAATATAGTCTGGTATCTGCACAGTTACTTCTTTAGCTTGGACCTTTTTACTGTTAGTGTAGAGCCACTGATTTTAATTATGGTGGTGTTAAATATCTTCTAATTCCTACCATTTCCAAATTCAAATACAAACCTTTTCAATCAGATGATAATGTGTATTTATTTTTTGCAGTGCTGTAGCCTAGGACTGCTCAGACCTCCATTGCTTGCAAACTGAGAGCTCATAAAAATGTGAGGCACTCCAATAATTTTAAATCACTCTGTCCTGACTAGAGTGATTTAAAATCATTGGAGCGCTTCACATTTTTTCAGTTGTTCCAGTTTGGAAAGCAGTCAAGCAACACTGGAGCATAATGCATGAAAGCAACCTGCCTGAAATAATAATTTTAGTCTTTCAAAACAATGACACTGAATTAGAAATGTCACTGCAAAATGATGTCTACCAAGGGTTCTCTAAATAGACATCTCAACCTACTTTTCTTTTGTAGTCTCTACTCTCAAGGCAGCATTGCAGTCCAGTAGGGCCCTAAGGGACACTTCTTTTGAAGTCAGAAGGAAGCTATTGTTTTCAGTAGATGGAGGGCCAGAAATCATCCTTATTCAGAAAGTCAGAGGAAATTAAGAAACTGAAGAGATTCTGAATTGTGGGCCAGGAAGGAGATTGAGCCTTGGTAGAACAGATTTATGATTGAGTCATTGCAAAATTGCAGTTTTATAAACACTGGAAATGAAGTGTTGCTATCAGCTCATTTAATTTCTGTTAGTTCAGCAGAGTTGGACATGGATGTGATGCATAAAAAAGTTTATGGGTCCTACTGCTCTGCATTCCCTTGAGATGTTCTCAGATTATTAATGACTCTGGTTTTTTGCTACTGGAACAGCAGTGTGGTACCAACTGCCATGTGAAATGCTTTGATGACACTGAAAGAAAGGGAGCAAGCACATGGTAGGAATAATTGTTGATCAGGTACAGAAGTGGGGCTGAGCTGCCAGGCAGCATATCAGAGACAGTTCCACATTGTTCTGCATCTAGCCAGTGACAGTTCCTCCAAGTGAGGAGTATTTCTGAGATGCTTTCCTTTGTCTCATGGTGGTGGTGCACAGGAACAACTTGCTCTGCAAGCACATCCTGCCTCAGTGATCAGCAGAAGTGTCACTCATGTTTCCAAAGTCTTTCTCTTCATCGAACAAGATATACCACATTTAAAGCAATTAAGAGAAAGCTGTTGCAGCTGATGGTTCACATAAAGCAGTGGCAGAAAAATAGACTGAAACGTTTGGAATTACCCATGTTCTAAATCTGCTTACAAGCCATATGCTACTTTTGACAAGTAATTTGAAGGTTGGACTGCAGCAGATGTGAGGTAAAGAGAAGATGTTCAAAGAGCCATTCTTGATTTTTGTGGGGGCAGATAATCACTTTATGAATAGTAGTTTCTGCACTGGAAAGAAATCAGTCCCCTGTGCAGTACACCCACAAAGTTGTATTTCATCCCAAAACAAGCACACAGAGATGGGGAAGGGTAGACAGTAGCACAAATTATGACAAGGTAGATACTTGGGAAAACTGGGCAACATATTTTTTCTTACTGAACTCAGGATTCCAAGGGTTGAATTCAGCTGATCTGGAACAAGAAGCATTGGAGCAGAATGCATTTACCAACTCAGTCAACCCAAGTTACTGCAGCTCAGATTCTCTAAACTGGAATATTTACAAAGTGTCTATATTTACCCACAGCAATTATAGAGCCATAGTGTAAAACAATTCAAGAGCTGGCCACAGATAACTCATAGCTAATAAAAGATAATATAGTAGTCAAGGAAGTTATTTTTCCATAAAACTGTTTTCTCTATTCCACCCCAAGAGAAATGTAATACTTTTGGACTAGCTGTATGCACTGGTTTTATGCCAGTGAATAGGCAGGTTCTTGTATCCCACAGTAAAAAATTAATTTGAAGTGCATTACTTTAGTGGCATACTGATTTAATCAAGATATGTTTCATTTGTTTCTTTTCCTCCATAGCAGATGTATTTAGCTTATGCCAGAAAACAAAGTTCCATACAAATGGGCAGAGATGGAATTTTTTTGTATTACATGTGTTCACATGTAGAATATAAAGTCAGCTTAAAGAGTTTTCTATTTTTTATTAATACATAGGCACATAAACACACATACATACATAAATGTATATAGTAAAAGTCCTCTAACATATTTGCAGAAAAAAATATTGCTATTTGAGAGGAAGGGAAGCTATGATCATCACTCTACTGTCTCCACAGTTCATTTTCTCAAAATAGGTGTGGCCCAGAAAAGACCAGAACTGGCAACGCAGATAATTAGAGAGTACACAAATACATGAGGGGTAGCACCAGTTCTCCTGCTGTGCCTGGAGAGTGGTTTGGTGTATATTGATTGCCTTTATGTGTATACCCATGAAAGCACACTACACATACATGTACGCACATGTACACGTGTGTGTGTGTGTGTGTGTATGAATATGTATGTATGTGTATATATATATATGTATCTCTGTGTGTATATACAGACATGTATGTGCTGATTCCCAGAGTCCATCCAATAACTCATCACCCAAGACAGCTGAGCTGTTACATTCATAGAGAAGGAATAAAACGAGACCCAGCTGAAGCTGTGCCTCTCCCTCCTATTCAGTGTGTCAGATGAAAGACACATGGAGAGCCCCCATCCTGCCCACCCCTGTGGATACCAGAGCAGACACGGTTCCTCCCTGCTTAGTTCCTCCCTGCTTGCTGTCCTCGGGCCATCAGGCATGAAACGGCAGAGAAGCACCAGCCAGGGGCATCAGCCAGCTACACTCAGCTGCTAGAGCAACCAAAGCCAGAACCTCTTGACACTCAGAGCTGCTTTCAGTGGTTTCAACTCCATGTTCTCTGCCTGTGCAATTCCTATTTTTTGATACTTTTTCTGTCCTTCTCTTTCACTTTAATTTTGTCACCTCACTTTCACTTTGTATTTACACAGTAAAGTACTCTTCTGTTCTTTCCTTCCTCCTGAACGTTTCTCTCCATCACTTTTCTTTCTGTTTTGTCCCTGTCCTCCTGACTCTACTCCTGTAAAAATGTAGCATCACAGAACTGTCTCACCATTCCTCCACCTGGGGTCTGTCTTGTCCATTTTACATGTGAGCTTTTAATGGAAGAGGCTGTGCGAAAAGCCTTGACATTGGTGCCCACCATAATAGGTCCTTCACAATACCTTTACACCAACACTGGTCTTTACACAATACCTTGTTAAACATGAGTCGTGATAGTCAGATCCTACAGCAGCATTATTTGTGTGAAACAGCGCTCCTCCACTGCATTGTTGTTTCCCCACCACAGTCACTCTTCACACATTTACACAACTGCTTCCTTTATATATCCTTTATATATCAGTAATCAGCGTATGGTTCATGTTACAGGTTTCTCAGGTTTCAAAGTGAAATAAAATGAGCTTCCTTCCATTTTGAGAATATCTTTTTTAAGAAGTCCAAACAAAAGACACACATTGTTAGTAAATTTGCAAGCAGCTGCTAGAAGACAGAAAATTCAGAACGGAAACATGAGTGAAATAACAGAAATACAGTTTGTTGTTTGTTCTTGGTGCAACAGCAAGGGAAAATATTTAGAAATTTAAATTATTAATTTATTTGTCGTTTTAATAAATCAGATGTGGTTTTGTAGCATTTGCCAGTGTCGGTACTCCAGAGCATAAATCCTTCACAGGTCAAATCCTGTGGTGTAACTGGGACTCTCGGGGTTCCTCTAGGAGTGAGTGTGGGGCAATGCTGTTAGCAGCAGCGGGCAAGCAGCCTTTCATTTGTTTTACTGCAAAGCCTGAATAGTTTGCCATTAAGGAAAAGCAGATTACAAAGGTTCAAGCTCCTGCATCAAATCTGTCCTTCATTTTTGGACTGGAAACCTTATCCAAAGACTTCTAAACATCACTATTTTAAGTTCTTTTTACTTTTCCTTTCCTGTTACAGCTATACAGTAGTAACACATCTGTACCCATAAAACATTTAAACTCATGCTGGAATATATACTTGCACTTTCTGGTTCAACTTCTATCCCAAAAGAAAAAAAACCCAAAGGAAGCAGAGGCTGTGCTTCAGCAAAGCTCTTAAGCTACTGCTTAATTTTATGTCAGCAGATTGCTCCTGTATTAGAGGTGAGGTTGAAAGACTGAATTAGAGGAGCTAACAGAGGAGGATCAGTTGTTATCCTGTGCTACTGACCTGATGAATTCTAAGGTTAGAACAAAGAAGAATCAAAGCTGTTGTTTCCTTAGTCTCAGATTAGTCATAAAATATGTGTTTTGCTTGTGTTCAAATGCTTTGTCAGAGCAAAGAAGTAGTCTTCCTTAAAAACTTATGTGTAAGCAGTGTCTGTGCATTTGGAACCAGATTCCTGACGATTCACAAAAATGTGTCATAGCTGGTCAGCACGGTAAATTGACTCAGTAATAGCGAAGGGCTCCAAGGATCACAAGGTTTGGTGGACTGTTTTGTTTATATCTGTTTTTCATTAATATCATAGCTGTTGTGGCCACAGAATATCCTATTTGCCTTCTTTGAAAATAATGACCCTTGAGAATACCCATTTCCAAGAAGAAGCTGTATTTTACCATTACGACCAATTCAACAAATGCCATTGCATTCTGTCTTTATTAATGTTGAGCAGTGTCTTATACCTTAAAAGGCTCTTTAAAATTAGTGGCTTAATTGTAAATAAAGTTACTGGTCAACAGTTTTCGCTGTTGCTAAATATGTGACTTTACAAACAACGCTGTAAAAATTATAAGTATACTAAAATGTCCCACTTCTTTTGTCTATGCAATAGGAAGCATTGAACTGTAACTTTAAAATACAAAAAATAATCAAGAAGACGTGTTAACCATCTCTTAAGAGTGCTTAATTTTCAAGCCAATAAACTCAGCTGCTGAATTTTTGTCCTTTGTTTTAGGCTGTGATAGTTCTGTTGCATAACTACAATTAGGAAACTTCAGAACACTCCAAAATGTTACAATATTCTGTGGATAGAAGTGCAGGGTTGTTTTTCATTTAATTTTACAACAGGAAAGGGGCATTAGAATGGCAGCATGTTACCTTTTTTTTAACATCTAGTTTATGATTCATTCTAAAATATTCTTTCATTTAGAATTAACTTCAGATATTCCTGTTCTGACTAGCAGGGTAAATATTTTAGCAAGGACTTTTTAGAGAGAAATTTTGACAGTAACATACTCCGCCCTTAGTGTTACAAAGGAAATACTTGCTATCCAAACCCAGAGTTGGCATTTTAATGGAAATGGTTCCAAAAGAATACGTAGAACATTACAAATGTGAAATCCAGTTAATGAAAGAGTATAGAGATGTCTTTCACTTATTTAAATAAAAATTTCTAAATTGAATTCTGAAAATGTTAACAGTGATCTCTGAGCCATATGCTTGTTATTACAATAGTATGTTGTGTATAGCTGTCATTCAGTGAGAAACAACACAGACCAAAAGGGAAAATACATATAAAAACATGAAGTTAGAGGAGAGACCATGTTACAAAGCATTTTGTATTACGTTTTTGCCTTGCTTAGGAGATACCACTTTTTCTTGCTTTTTGTTTGCTCACATAATTCCTGCTGATGTCTAAAACACTTATTGAAAACATAGGAAAAGGAGAATAGAGGCCAAGCTGCGTGGGCTATAGCGAACCAAAACTGCAGAGAGACGCATGCTTCACAGAGAGTTTAATATGAATATAAACCACAGTTTCTTTGCTTGGTTTCTGGAGCAGAAAGTCGCAAAACAAGCAGAAAACTTTTGGTTCTTGATGAAATGTTTACTTTTGCTTCCTTACATCATCTACTTTAAGTGTTTCAGACCTTAACTTCTGTTTCAATTAAAGGAATGTAGACCTAGCTTGGCTTAGGTTTATCTCTGTCAAGCTGGGGCCTTGGAAAATATTTCAGAAGTAGTTTTAGCCTTATGTTTGCATTTTGTTCTTTTGCAAATGTGGTAGAGGTAACCTTGATTTGCTAATTAGTGGAGTCACGCTTTATTGTGACAGAAAACTAAGAACAGTCCTTCAGTGAAAATAACAAAGACCTACCCCATGGTGATTGATGAGAACGTTGTACAAGTGAAATGAGCTGGAAAGTCATCATCTTGTCTTTTCCTTTGCCACAGGAAAAGCATAACAGAGAGATTTCTTTTCTTCTGGTCCTGATAAGGAATCTAACGAAGCATAAGGAGAGGTTACAGAGCATGGAAATGTGTCACACCCAGCTGCTCACTAGCTTGCAAAGCTGCAGTAAATAATACAGTTGCTATTTAATAAACAAAAGAAAACAGAAGTCCTTTGATAGTGATCCCTAGCCTCTCTCATTTGCCCTTCTGATGATACAGTTTGTTTTTACTTAATTGACTGTAGTTTTGGAATAACATAGAGATTGATATGGGATTGTATGATTTGTAATTATTTTGTTGTTGTTGGTAGGGAAAACAAAAGACTTAGGTTTCTGGGACCTGATTCAGCAAAGTATGGACATAGGTGGTCCAGGTTGTCTGGATCAGAGCTACTTTTTTTTCTCATAAGTTCTCCATGAATACTCACAGTAAAGACACACAGGAATACATGTAGTTTTATTTTCCAAATTGCATAATTAATAGCATACTTTTCTGCTTGTCACAGGTTACCCTTTTGAAAAGCAATGTTGCATTTGCCACAAGCTGCATTTCTCACGTGCATCTTTTGTGACGCTTCACTTTCAAAAGACATATCTTCATGGAAGCATTGTGTTCCATTGATTGGCTCCTTTTGCATACTAACTTCTAACATACCAGTGGCTTTTTATTAAAAATGTCTTAGAGTTTGTTTTGTTTAATATTTGGGGAGGTGAAGGGAGGAAATATCCTCTGCCTGTGAAATTTCGGAGACCATCTTCTCCCCTCCCAAGAAGACTGTCAGCTCTCATGTTGTACCTTTCCTCTCACTCCAAAAGCAGAGCTGATTCTTGTCTATTGTGTTAACATTAGGAAATAAGTGGGCTCATCGCTCATTGAGTAAGTTGAGGATACCTGCTTTTTTTTAGAATCAGTTAAGTGTTCAAAAGAAAACAAGGCAAGGTTTACACTGATGTGTGCTGATGTAGATCAGTGTCATTTTGATCAGAACTGGAGGGGCTGTGACACATGTCATTTGGAGAGGCTCAGCAGATGTGTGGGACCATCTCCCACTCCTGCAGCCACAGCAGACATCACAGTCACATCACTGCCTGCTGCAGTTTGTTGTATCTAAAATCCAGAGATGGGCTGCTGAGGAATGCTGGTAGCTGGCACCTTCCAGTGACCTACCTTGCCTAGTTATCACCTGGGCTGTGGGAGGCAGCAACCCAAAGAGATGGAGCAGGGCCACAGGCCCTGGGAGTGAGTGTGAAGTGGAACAGGGTGCCGTGCAGGCATGACAAGAAGGGTCAGAAATGGGAATGGGGAAGGAGGGGGCAGCAGGACTCATGAAGAGTCCTGAGAAAGAGACATAAAGGAAAAGGTAAGAAATAAGAAAAGAAAGGAGAAAGTGATAGACCATGTAAGTGCATTGGAATGGGAAGCCATTCCCCTAGTCTGGTACTAACAGCAAACTTCTCATTCTTTCAGTGAAAACAAAAGTCTTTCTGTAAATGCTCTATTCCTCTTGCAAAATGTCTTCTATTTGCCTTGTCCGTAGGATGAGGGGCTTGCCTGTTCCCTTTTTAAAGCTGTTGGTTCCTGAGCCATTAGTTTTATTTATTCAAGTTAATAGAATTGCAAATTAATTGCTGCTGTAAACATGGAGAGCGACTTGATCTGCTGAGTACTTCCAAGAAACGATTATCTTGTTTCCTGCTTTTAATTTAGGTGTAATAAGGTGCTCATCCTGAAGACTGTTTTGAGAGCTCAAACAATGCTATAGCAGCATTGCAAAACTATATGGAAAATTATTAGATGGGAGATCCTGGACAAGCTGATTCCAGTAGGCCACTGTCCCCTCTCAGGTTTTTTTTGAAGCCTTTTTTTCCCCCATGAATTGTATTAAAAAAACCCTTTCCTCTTCTATGTATCTTTGATTTTCTTCAAGCTTGTTAAGCCTTTATAACTGAAAGCTAAATCTAGTTCTTTGGAGTATTTAACAAACATTAACTAGTTAATCTTTGCAATGCTCATGAATTAGTTAACCATTATCCCTGAATTTATAATACGGAGCAAGAGAGGCAGCAAAATTAAATGTACTCCTGTGACTAGAGCTGGGGTAGTAATAGACCCCAGTGTTGAGCCATTTTACAGCACTTAGGAGCATCATGAGTCTTCTGCCGTGCCAAGTACACTACAAGAAAAAAAAATGTAATATTTAACTGACTTTTTTGAAGTATACACTTGAGCTTTATTTATTATGTATTCCCTGGAGAGATTAGGAAGGCATTGTCTTCTTACTTTCCTCTGTGTCCACATCTTTCATAAAAGCTGTTAACTGTTATTAAAGGAGAGTCTAACTTCAGTAGTATTTTGATGCCTGGTGTCATGCTGACAGTGAATGTTGGTTACATATCTCTGAAGGTGCTGTTGGCTCCAGTGACTGTGGGAGGAAAATGGGAATAATAAAAAGCAGTGGGACCAGCTTAGGTCTTTGAAAATTGATGGGTAGTGTCCCAGTAACTTCATTGGACTTCATATGAGGCCATCTTCTTCCTCAGCATGCAAGTGCCATTCATGACTATGCTGAATTCCTCAAAGTTTCTATGATGGAAGCCCTCAAAATTACGTCCAAACTCTTCAGTAACCTCAGTTTCTAATCCAAGAAAGTGACTCTGCTGTCCAGCCACCTCCTTTCACAGTGCCTTGAGCCCTGATATATCTGTATAAGCCACAAATGTATTTCCTTATATATCAGGAGATTGATCAGGCCTGTGTTATAATAAGTTTAAACAAGTTTTTAATCAAACAAAAATTGCTGGAATGAGTTTATAATTGTGTAGGAGCCCTAGGAATTAAGTGCCCAAGTCTTACTGATTTTAAGAGATGGTTGTGTTCCCAATCTCTAGGATCCTATTGACTACTTTTTTCTCAGTTTTAAAAAAATGTAACTTGTTTTTTTGTTGCCATCAGATGTTTCATCAAGAGCCTATGCAATTTCAGTGGCTACTAATTTAAAAAGCAACTGAAGAGAGACATTAAAGGAACAATCTTGAGCCTTTTGTGTCTAGCCAAGGATCTGACAGTTTTCAAAAAAGTCTGGGCTGAAAGGTACAAAGCTGCCTTGGGTGTTTGAGATCTGATCATCCAAATCCCTTGGGATGCTTCTAAAGGCTCATCCTTTTTTGTTATGTATCAGCATATAAACAATTCAGTATAAACACTGCAGACAGATTCAATGAGACTTTCTGTAGAAATGTCAGTAATGTTGCCAGGGTGTTGATAGACCATTATGAAGAGTACTCTGTCATAAATCTCTATATATTTACATAATTTGAGTGCTCCTTTGGACCAGAATCCATGTGGTCTGAGCTGTTTGCACATGATTTTGAGGACATCAAGATGTTAGTCTTTGTTCTGAGGTTAGTCCCTCTTGCACTTAGGTGCAAGTCATCTTCCAGGGCCTTCTGCATTATTTCTAATATTAGCATCAGTTAACAATCCCTAAGATAAATTTACAGATTTACTCTTCTAAGATGCTTTACCACCTAAGTCCGAAGCTGCTTGTAAAGCATTTTTCTTGATGTATGTGCACCGCGTTGTTTCAGCTTTCTAATCACTGACCAGCTGGCTTGTTAGTGAATAGAGCCGTGGGCCCCTTGCCACATTTCATGTGAGGTCTTGGCTGGGTGGCCAAGCAGGCAGCCTGCAGCCAGTGTCAAAGCAATTCAAGAGGTATTGGCACAGCAGTGTCCCCATTAATTTCTGCTTGTCACATGCTGTCATGCAAGTTACACCAGAGAGGAAATGACCGTTAAAAAAAGTACGCTTGTGGCACTTGGTCCCCTCCAGACGTTATCCCTGAGGTAAAACAAGTGGATACAATTAGCTGCTGTCCACAGACAGCTGCAGGGAAGGAGAAGCCGAGATCTGGGCCCCACAGCAACATGTTCTTCCTGTTAGCAAGGAGTGTCGTCTGTCAACATATGCCATATTTTAACCCTTCCTGGAGTTTGAGGAAATTGGGAAGAGCTGTTATGGCCAGTGGCATCAGGAAGGTGCTGGTAAAGAGCTGTAGTGCTGCTGGAGCAACATTCTTCCTAGAGAAAAGGGTTTGTCTGTTGATACCTTTCCTCATAAAGACTGGTGTGAGAGGCACAGAAGGACAATCAATTCATCAGTGATTGATAATTTACTGTCGTTTGTAGATTGTGGCAGGGAGTGAGACAGTGATTTCTTCCTCAAAGCATACTGAAGTAGTTTAAAGGAGTCACATGCAGCTTTGTGGATTTTCGGGGTGGACTGATTTCTCTGATTACATCAGGAGAGCTTCCACAAGGATTGCAAGTGATGATGTCCCAAAATACAGATGGGTAGTAATGCAGAAAAAATGACTGTGAAGTGGCAATGATACCCCACAATGAGAGAAGGAAATGTGTACTATTAGGAGCAATCAAAAAAATCTGGTTTTGAAAACTGTAAGCACTAAGGTGATAGAGATAGGGTGTATGCACAATGTCCTAGAACAGATTGACTTAGTCAAATTAAAGTCTAGATTTTACCTCAGAAGAAAGAGGCTCCCAGCATCAGCTGAAGGAAAAATGTTGTAGGACTTATCCTGTTGACAAACATAATTAAAGAGGCTGTAATTATATGAAAAGTGTGCTCCAGGATTCAAACTGCAGTGTGACCTGCTGTTAGATACCAAATTTGTGCTGGTGTCAATCCCTAGACATGTGCTAGAAGGGTATTCACAGTTGATGCATACAAATCACAGGTGCTATTTCAAGTCATTTGTATGGAACTTTACCAGCTGGGTGAGGCAGTAAAGTATTTGGGGGATTTCATGGTACATTTTAGTCCTCATCTCTTTTTCCAATTGTATGAGGAATAAAAGAACAGAGTAGTAACAACTTGTCAAACCAGGAAGCTCTGTGAGAAACTGCTGTTTCCAATACAGTTATAAAAAGCTTGCAATAAAAGAAAGGAAGTTTCCCAGAAGGTATTTGGGGATGTACAAAACTGTGATACCATCATCCAGAGATACAAAAAAGAAACATTAGTGTTTTACTTATCTAGGCTCAGATCCATAAAATCTGTGCCTTGTGGTTTTTTTTCTACAGGGCACAAAGAGTGGAGGAGTTTGAGCACTGAAAAAGAGTGTTAATCACAAAGTTACATTTACCTGCTGTAAAACTTTCCCATATGGGACAAGTCTTGCTAACAGTGCCTCATTTGCCAATTTCTGTCAGAATGTTAAAACAAACTTCCCCTCTGTTCAATACTCATGTATTTTATCTGACAAATACCAGTAGCCAGATGGGAAATGTTATGTGTTTCATTTGCATGTCTGGTAATTCCACTTTGACAGGAATTGTTGGTACACTGAATGACTGAACATAAGTAGAACAATAATTATGTAGGTTTCTTTTCAGTCATGCGTATTCTTCTCATCAAATATGAAAAATAGCAGATGAAAAAGTAAAACTTGAAAGATCTAGATTGCAAACTGACTTGACAGGTGTTGAGCTATAAAATTAGAAATTGATGTGGAAGGACTTATATAAACTTAAATGAAATGTGTCCACATGTGTGCCCAAGCATGTGTATGTACATATGTCCCCCAGAGATGTTAGGTAGACATGTTATACACTGAATTTGGTCTTTGGTTCCCAGCTACCGAGATGAGTGTCGGAATCTCTCAGCATTAAGGTTCTGGTAAAACAGACATGTACTTAGATTGAAACTTCTACCAACCCATAAAATATGAATCCAGGTCCTTATTTTAAGGAGAGTAGACAGGTTACTCAGAGCAGTTCCTTGCAGGTGCAAGTCTTTGCAGGTGCAGTAGATGCACAGTCAGGTGCATCTATTGTGGTAGTCTAGTCCTACTAGGGTTGCCTTTGCTGCTAGTGAGCTCTGGTGTTTGAGGAGTGTTTGGAGCACTCCAAAATACATTAGGTCAGGTTCTTCTGTGGCAGTACAAATTTAGCAGTTCTTTTCTAACTCAGAAGGAACAGTTGGCAAGTTTAAGCAAAGGGACTAGAACATGTTAAGCCTGCTGTGGTGGCTGTGAATTGAGTTTAGTCTGTGTATAGATGCACAAAAAGGGAAAACAGTGCCTCAGTATACTGAAAGCTATGATACACATTCATGAAATTCAGTCATAAGCTTACAACAATGCAATAGCATTGGTGAGCCTCAAAGGTTTTCAAATACTACCATGGACCTTTGTAATTCAGTTAAATTCTTGCATCTTTCCTGAATTTTGTGCACAGTTGCAGTACTTTTGATTGGGACTGACATGTAATGTTCATAACATACAGGCAGGGCTGTGCATAATAGTGACATTTGCTATTTTTAGTAGGCCGGCTCTGAACTAATTGACCAATTCTTGTATTTCAAAGTAATTTATTTAGGACTTTCTAATCTTGATTACCTTCCTACTTCCAATAGCAACCAAAAGTCTTCAAAATAGTGTTCTGTAGACTCCACTCCTTCAGGTATTTTAAATTGCTACACAAATAGTTCTAGCCATTAAAAAAAAAAACAACACAGAAAACCGACAAAACACAAAACCAAACAACACAGCTATATTCATTTCAGTGTTTATTGCAGTGGACTACTATAGATAGCATTGTCTTCAATGGGATTATTCAAAACATTATAATGTGTGCATACATACATGCATACTTTTGTGAGTGTCCATGCCTGTAGGGTTCTTCATCCTGACGACTGGATAATCCAAAATCCCTTGTATGAGCTGTGCTTTCTTTCTTACAAAAGCAGTTTAAAATAGATTAGAGACTGTTTATCAGAATATATTTTAATATATCTTTTAATCTACTCTTAAATGCATTAAAGTACTTTTTATATGATTAAAATAGTTTTATAATTCAAAGATAATTACACAAGTACTTTACTTCATGTTTAAAAATATATGTAACTTAATTATTTTTCAACAGATAATTTACCTTTAGGGTATCACCACAGAAAACACCACCAATTATTAGACCAATTCCTTGCGTGTGCTTATCAGATATTAATAATATTAATAATTAATACACTAAATAAGTTGAGCATATCTTTCTCTGCACAGTATTTTACTCTATGAACAGAAAATGAATGTTATCTTGTATAGTAAGGTTGATTAATAAGGCCAAGTGAATAGATCATTTGAATTTATTGTTCTCTTATCAAAACAATAAACATATTTAAATTGAACATGCTGTGAAGTTCACATTCTCTTGGTACTTCCTTGTTAATTGACAGGAGTATCACAGAAGCCTTCTCTTCTGAGGAATGACCCTGTGAATACTTTTATGGAAAGCAATAGGATTACTCTGAGATAAATAGTTACCCTGTGTAAGGAAGATGAAGAACTCTATATCCTATATATATTTGTTGGATTGTGGATGAGTCCTGAGAAGCTATGATTTGGCTAGGAGAAGGCAAAGACGGCTTCCTCATCCCCCTTCTGAATGCACTGCAGGGAGATCCAAATAGCTTTCTTCTGAGGAAGGGAACAGGGCACAAGGGCAGGGATCTGTCTGCCTCTTACTGTGTTCCAGCCACTGCATCCAGCCAGCTGCATGAAGAGTATCCTGCAGCTCCACAGACAGTGGCAAAATGCATCTGCCCCCACCATCACAGTCATGACATTCTAGCTTGGCTGGTGTGAGGACAAAAATTTAAAAAAAAAAAATCACTGCATTTAACAGGGAATCACTACATTATTGCTCATGCCTTTGGGATTCTGTGTAACAACATTAATCATGTCTTTTGCTATTCATGTATCTGTACTGTGTAATTCCTCAGGAATGCCATTGTTTTTTTGGCATTAATTAATGTTGACTGTTTGTTACAAAGTATAACCATAGAAGGGCTGTAATTACTCTGCTTCAAAAATAGGCCTCAGAGAATGGGACAGTCCTTCAAAATTTCATTCCAGCATGTGTAAAATCACCCTTTAAATTGAAAGCAATTCAGTGGTTGGGGATTCTATATAACTGAGTAGGATATGAAAGAAGCCTCATCCTGCTTTCCATCTGCTCTGAGAAGGTCCTATTCCAGTGAGAGGCAGTGAGCCTTTTAATAAAACTACCTTGACTGATTCATCACACATTGCTGTCTAAAACTCATCCCTTTTGTTTACACTTGTGGTTGCCTTTTACGCAAACACTCCTACAGGAAATGTTCAGGATGAGTATTCCAACACCTGCCATGTAAAATAGGGACATTCCATTCTGCTCAGCAAAAAGAAAAATGAGTTGCAGATAGACAGAAACTCGAGGTGAAGGACGCAAGTTGTGAAGTTGCATGAGATACTCCACAGAAGAGTAGGAGAAGCCTTAGGTGATGCCAAAGGATTGTTGTGCTTTACAAAATGTTAGCATAGAAATAGAGCAGGAAGAGGAAAATAGGCAGGTTTAAAAAAAAAGTGTAAAACCTGTGTGTTAGTACAAATTTAGGGTATGTTGTAGTTTGCAAGGCTCTGTACTGTGTTGCTTTTATTTGGTGATACAGCTGAGTGTATTTGTGGGCATCCACTGAATTACTTTCTTTGGCATTAAAAGGGCAACCTGCTTAAAGGTTTTTCTTTCTTCGCATTGTAGCCAGTGGAGGAAAAGCATGAGCTTCACATAACAAGCAGCCAGTCATAAGTATATGTTACCTCAGGGTGCATTTGTTCTCTGAAGATATATAACTGTTGTTTTCCTTCAGGTTGCGTCTCACTGTGTTCCCCTTTACCAAGACAAAACCTAGCATCCATACTTTACCATGGTGGTGGGTTAGCCTAGCCCAGCAGTCAAACTCCCATCCAGGCACTCACTGACTTCTTCCACCTCAGCTATAGAAAGTAGAGAGCAACAAGGAGCAAGAAAGCTCATGGGCTGAGATAAGAGAGGAAGATTGCTTACCAGGTACCATCATGGGCAAATAGATTTATCCTAGGGAAAATCAACTTAGTCTAATGCCAGTCAAGGTATATACTTGCTAGTTCAAGTGATGGGCAAAAAAAGGCCAGATGTTCAAATAACACCTTCTCCTGCTTTTATTCCAGGCTGTACATTACTTCTGACCCTCCTCAGCCCAAGCAGCATAGGAGCAGCTCCTCTCTCCTGCTCCTTCCTCCTCACACTTTGTGCCTTCTCTACCCTAGGTCATCTCCACAGGCTGCAGTGTTTCCTGTGCAGTTTCTCACTCCTTTTGTTCTCTTCTCCTTTTTCCCTGCAGCCTTTTCTGCCCTTGAGTATATGTTCATGGAGGCACCCCCATCCTAGCTGATGGGCCCGGCCATGCACTGCGGTGGGTCTGTCGGAGCCAGCTGGGGCTGAGCGTGTCTGGCAGAGCACAACCCCTGGTGTCCCCTGGCTGAGGCCCCTGCAGTCCTGGCTGCTGGTGCCTAGGCACTGATGCTGAAACCAACTGCATAGTTTCTTTTGTCTTTGAGTAGATACTTGAATGTTTTGGTTTTCAGCCATGCCATCCTCTTTGGGATTAGGCAGGCAGAGTCCTCCAGAGAATCTGGTAGGTTTTAAACAAGCAGTAAGTTGCTGCAGATAATTGACAGATATTTTTGTTGGGAGTCAAGATGGTGTGTGACTCTTAAAGGATCACAGTAGTATTTGAAAGCCAATGGCTTGGAAGGGATTTATGGATCAGATGCTGGAGGA
This sequence comes from Acrocephalus scirpaceus scirpaceus, assembly GCA_910950805.1. Taxonomy (NCBI): domain Eukaryota; kingdom Metazoa; phylum Chordata; class Aves; order Passeriformes; family Sylviidae; genus Acrocephalus; species Acrocephalus scirpaceus. Next base: position 130,024,390 of record OU383773.1, read on the forward strand.
GGGTTAAGAGGGGTCAGTGAAGCGTAGAGTCAAGAGGGGATAGGACAAGGTGGAGACAAAAATGTGTAGGAAATCAGGGCTTTCTGTTCCTGCTGCCTGAGTCAGGAAATGTGAGCCATAAATATTGCCTTTGGCAGAGGCAGCAGAAGCAGCTGATCAGCCTAGCCCAAGCCCTGCCCCATCCTCTCTGATGACAGAGGAAGAATATGCAGGATATATTTCTGTGTATTATTGAGACTCATGACATAATATGGTGTCACTTGAAAAGTTAATTGTAATTTGGTCCTAACGTTCAGAGCTGATAAATGCAGTAAGTGTCAGACTGAGCAATCATCATCAATACCTTATATGGTGGAACAAGCAAAGATGCAGCATTTCCATAACAAATTTTGCTCCTGTTTTCATTATGAGACTTACACAAAATTAAAGCTACATATTTTCCTCTAAAGAAAGTGTACGTGCTCGTTGCATCCCAAAATAGATCCATTTTCAATTGAGTTAAAGGTAAATATTTTATATTTGCACATAGATGGCATTGAAAATGCAGCCTGAAAAAGAAAAAAAATGGTAAAGCTGTGATTGTCTGAAAGTAATTGCAGTGGGATAATGTGTGCATGCATCTTCAACTCGAGCAACAGCCAACTGTCATCAGTTTTGTGACACTAGAGCATGGCAGAATCTCCAATCTGAAACAACAGGCACATTCTGTGTCTTTGTTTGCAAACATACAATATCCAAAGAACACTGATAGACATCAGTACAGGTTTGATCATGACTCATTAGAGCTTGTTCCTTCAGTTTCTTAAGACACAAAGGTTCTTGTTATTTAATACAATTTATTGTTTTTCAGTTAACTTTTGAAATATGATTCTCTCTGTAATTCCAAAGTGTGGTATACCTATCTACCATAGAAAATTTCTCAGGGAAAAGCAGACATGGAAAAACCTAATCCTTGAGGCACATGAAGACTCTCTTGCAGTTATTTCTAGAACTTGGTAATTGAGATAATACTGGGTATTCGTCACTAATAAAAATGGATGCATTTCCGTTAGATGAGTGAAATTATCCTGATTTAATTAGGTAGTGATCTGGCTTGTGCATGTTTACAGCCTTTATCCAATTTGCTAGCAAAGGTTAGTATCTTCTGATGTTAGTTACAGTGTCAAAGAAAGCACAGAGCCCAGACCCTGCCTTATGTTTCTTGCTAGTGGCTGACCAAGTGAATGGAATCATTTTCCAAAAGCAAGGCCTAATGGTTTTTGACTCGGCTTACGTGCAGCACAAAATTTTAAGCTGCTGCATTTGTTATTCTGTATTTAAAGTTCATAATAATAAGCCTGTGTTGTTATTTTGGCTTCTGCTCTTTTTCTAACTTGCTGAAAATTTAAAAACAGGGCAATAATGAATCACAAATGGCAAACAGTCTGTTTACATCCCAGTGTCCTTCTTTACACACACAAAACTTTGGTCTGTTCTTCCAGACAATTTTGGACTGAAATCTGTTAATACCTGTCATATTAAGTAACAAGTGTAATCAACAGTCCAACCTGAATACTGGAAAGCAGCTTATATGGACTAACCCTGAATATCCTGGAAGAAGAGATATAGCACTTTTTTCCCTCCAGTTGCTCCACTTCTTTGTAACACCTTTTAAATTTACACTTTCCCAGTACACTTTCCTGCAGCACATTTTACTTTTTGTATGTGAAGAGAACTTCTGTAAATGATATTCATCTTTTGAGTCTGATGGGTAAGAGAGGAAGATGTACCAGTTTCCATTTTCAAATATTTTCTTTTTTTACCTGTGGCTGGAAGAAGACTCTAAATTTAGAACCTAAAGGCATTGCTTGCAGCTTGAGTAGAAGCAGAATTGTGTTATGCTGAGCTTGAAGAAGAAAATTCAAAACCAGCATCAGTTGTTGGAAAAAATATTCTTGATATGCTTGGTAACTGCCTGAATGAGTTTACAGAGTTGACAAATGAATAGGATATATAAATATCACCAAAAAGGGACTTGCCAGGGTCTACTGACTAATACTTCAGTTCTTTAAATCTTTTTCTTTTTGATACTATGTCAACCTGGAATAAAAAAAAAAAGTAGGCCCAAATTCAGTGAAACAGCTAAATTCATATTTAAAATAATCATATGCCTGAATATTGTTGACATGTTCTTCACGTCTGCAAGACTGATCCAAAGACTTTTGGGATTTAGTAAAAGCTAAAATGGCACAGAGTGACCAGATATGACATATATTAATTCTACTGGTGTCTGAAACCTGCAGCGCTGTAACCCAAGTTCTTAGAAATTTCTGAGCTGGAAAAAAAAAAGAAAAGAAAAAAAGTATAAATACAAGAAGATTCAATATGCTTTGTGTATTTCTTTTAAAGGTCCAAACTGTATTATACCACTTGACAAAATTATCAGTTCCAAATTTTTTCTGGGGAAGCAAAGGAAATAAAAAGGCATCAGCTAGCAGGAAATGGGGTTCTCAGTTCACCACCTTCCTTCAGGGGTGATAGTAATATAATACTGTCACAGCATCCATAATTTCTTAGTAAAATCTCCATCATTGGAATCTTCAAATAAAAGCAGATTGCTTTATGAGCTGGCTGTATACAGAAATGGCCTTGTTTTATCAGAGGTCAGGTGAGAGCTTCCAAACTTAATATCTATATATTTTATTATATTTTCTCTGTAAATGATCAGGAAATATTACAAGAAAATAATAATTTTCTATTATATTATTTAGCAATATCTCTAAAGCTTACATTAAAAATGCATCCTACTTAACCAATATTATCAAGCTGAATATTTTGAGCTATTTTTACACCCATGTTCAGATATTCAGTAGTGTGCCTTGAATATTTACTTGCAACATGCCCGAGTCCATAGAGAAAAACAAAAGCAACCAACCTCAAGTTATCTTCTCTTTTCTTTTTCGTGCCATGCCCTTCTCCAAGATCATTTTGGTTATGCTACCAACAGGATTGGAGAAAACCCTGCTGCATGGATTATGGAAAGGGCATACACCACCAGCATACACAGAACAGCAGTTTCATGAGCTCGAGTCAATTGCATGCAGAAAATAAACTTCTTTATCCATTTCTTTTCTTTCTTGTTGCAGCATCTTCTTGTAACTGCCTGTTCCGCAAATACAGTTTTCAAGTTGACAGTATCCTTCTAATTTGGAATGCAGGGGATTTCTTGTATTTGGTTTTGAGTCTACTGGTTCATTCTTTTCACATTACTAAGATTGTCCAAACATGAGTACAGATAAAATAGTTTCTTCAGCTGTGGAAATGTTGTGGAAGATTGTATCACTATAACAAAATAGACAGAAAAATCAGAATTATGATTATTACACTGGTTTAGTGCTAAAGTTTCATCTAAAGGTAGTTTCTGTCCTATTCAGTAAATTTGATACAACAGGTTTTGCCAAGTGAATCTTTTCCCTGAATAACATTTAAAAAAATTAATTTGTCATTTAAACAGTTTTTCTGTTTGAAACAGGTCCTTGTGCTTGTTAAAATGAATCATAAAATTTCACTTCACCATGGCAGGAGAAAGCATAAACTAGTGAGAATGCAAAGTGGCGTGTGGTTTAAAGTTAAGAGCAAAAAACTGCTATGTATTTTTCTTATTTGGACAACATTCATTTGAAGTTGTCCAGGGACTTAGAGATATACTTTTGCTATTTTTTTAAGTATATTGATTAATCTTTATACTGTCAATCAACCTCAGATAATTCAACTAGAAACCATACATTAACTCAGTAAGGTCATTGGTTCAATTCCATTCATTCTAACAACATCCTGTCCATTTTATATTAATAGCTGGTTTTATCTCCTGTGCACATATTCAAGTCAATATTTATTAAATCAGTTTTTCAGATTATGACAGGGGATTTGCTTTTTTGCCTGCCACCTTGTCTTGATAACTGCATATTGATTTCTTCTTTACATATAGGATATGATGCTTCAGCTGTTTCGAGGACTGGATTTTCTGCATTCGCATCGTGTGGTGCATCGGGATCTGAAACCCCAAAATATCCTTGTAACCAGCAATGGGCAGATAAAGCTAGCTGACTTCGGCCTTGCACGAATCTACAGCTTTCAGATGGCTCTTACCTCAGTGGTAAGTTCCTGAAGGCTTTTATTTTTCTCTTAACGTGGCAGTGTGAACCATGTCTACAACTGAAGTTACTTGTGTCTCTGAAAACAATTGCTTTCCAGCCAGGATTGAAGTTGTGGTGATTATGTTGTACAGGTAATCAGTCACTGACTACTGGTTTTAGATTAAATTGTGACTGATTACAGAGGTATGTGTAATAAGTATGTGGTAGTTTTCTGAAACTCCCATCAGTCAAGCTTCTGTACTGATACTGACTTCCTTTGTAAATTAAGTCAGATAGGTATGGTTAAGGTTTCTGAAGTATCCATTTTAAGATAAAGCTCTTGCTGAATCCCAGGTGTTTTGCCTGAAAAAAACCCCAGAGATACTTGTGAAAATGTCACACCATCGTGGCATGATTTTCCACCTCTGTGAATATGCATTCAGTGCTTCCTTCCATATGTTACTGAGTGATTCCAAGTAGGGTTGTGCTGGAGGAAGCTCAAGTGGATTTGACAGCCAAAATCACAACTGTTTCCCAAGCCAGCTGTTGAAGAGCACCCCCAGTATCACTAGGTCTCCTGCCATTGTTGCCCCTCTCCCACCAGCTCTCATGGTTCCCCTTGGCTCAGACATGAACTCACTTGCAGATTTAGCTCTCTCCTCCATTAATGCTGGAGAAGCCCTGCCAGCTCCTTGCTTTTTGACCCCATTTCCACGCTTGCTGGCCCTGCCCCCAGAATCAGCTGCTGTAGCTTGGCACAGCATCTCTGGAGCATATTGAGGAGCTGCCATGCTGTGTGCATGTTGGGTATCTTTGGGGTTTGTTGCCTGCTCATGAGTTTTTTGTTTCCTTTTTCTATTCTGAGTATCCCAACTGCCATGATAGTAAGTAACTCTTACAATAAAGACAGAAAAGGCAGAACTGCTGAAAAAAGAAACTGAAAGGATCCACTTTCCATTTTACACCGTATTGTAAAAATTAGCCTGGCTCACGTTGATTAGAAGCAATTTGTTCTTATTACTTGTTTGTGCAAGGGTCTTCCCATTGTCATGTAACTATGGACATCTGGCTTCAGAGTGAATGAAGGCAGTAAGCAACAGAGAATTATATCATCTTGCTAAACATAGGGAAGTATCCTTGTCACATAAAACATATGTAAACCTGTGTTGTAGGGCTAGTTTTTTATATTGTCCGTAGGATGTAGTCTAATCCAAAGGTGAAAGAATCTGGCTGCTGAGATTAGGGAAAATTGGTCATGTAACTCAAAGCAGAAGAAAAGGAGAGAAGGGTTCTTCCTGAATTGCTCTTAATTTGTTTCCCAGCTACCAGTCAGTAGCAGCTTCAATGAGTGTTTCTGTTGATGCATAAAATCATTTAAGCTAAAACTGCAGAATGTTACAAGGTTTCCAACAGGACATTTTTGAAAAGTTCTGCATGAAATGAAGAAAAATATCTACAGAACTGAGCAGGAGTTTTTCCATGACCGTGTAGCCTTCTTAGAAAGGAAGTTTAAAACACCTAGAAATCTACCACAGCAAAAGAGAACATTGCCAGGATCACTTTGTAAAGTATGTACGTTTGCTCAGGTATCTTAATACTTGTGAGCTAGAAATCATGTGTTAAAACCCATGAGCTGGTACTCTTAGCACTGCTGTGAACAAGAGGTGTTCAGCCTAGGGGATTAATCCACAGCAAGTTTGTGCTGTGTTGAGATGAGCATCCAAGTGTCATTGCAGCTAAGCTAGAAAGCATTAAAACAGTTGAATTATTGTGTGATCAAGGATAAATCAAGTATATGGACACAGAGGTAAGTAATGGCTTTCACATCTAAGACTTAGTGTGTCATAATTTTATTTTTTAAAAAAACCAAAACCAGCTATGACCATGGTCTTTTTAAGTTAAAAATTAATAGTTTAAAATTAAATTAAAAAGTTAATAGCTGTTTTAAAATTGTTTTTAACATCTTCAAAATAAACTTGTGTTTGGGTATGTAGGAAACTCTAGAGGTGTGTTGCTTAGAATGTGATAAATATGGTATGGTTTTAAATGTCAGTCTTCACTGCTCCTACAAACTGATTGCAGGTTAGAAACATTTATTAAATGTGTTTTAGCAATCAATTTTCCTTTTCTGATTTTAACTTCTACCTTTGGCTTGCTGCTTAGGTGTGCAAATGCTGGGGTTTTTTTCTTACCTCCATTAAAACTTAGTACAGGAAACACAGCTAAACAAAACAGCTCCAAACCCCCAAACTTCTGTTTTTGAAACATAAAGACATTCTTGACTTTACCATCCCAAAAATAGTCTAAATTGCAGTTACTCACCAGGCAGTGAGTAAACTTTCATGGACTTGAGCAAGACCAGCTTGTTTTGAAATGTTTGCAGAAAAAAGGTGTTGCATTATAAAAGACAGAATATATCTATACATATATCAATTAATAAAAGTCACAGCTTGCAAAGATTTGCTTTGGATAGTGATACTGCAGACAGCCCAGTGATGCAAGACTATGGTTGTGATCAATACAAGGGCCCTGCAGCGTTTCCTTCAGAGAAGAAGCTTACTACAAGATAAACTACAAGAATCATCTTTTGAAGTATCAGACCATTCCCCAGATGCATCCTCATTCATTCTTCACAAAGAAACTTTTCAGATGGGACAAAAAGAGCTTGCCATGAAAGTAGCCCAGTAAAAACTGATCCAGCCCAAGTGCTGTGGGTGCTGCAAATGGTAACTTCAAAGCAGTCTCTCTCTAACAGCTGGTTATTTACACAATGCTGAAGAATCCTTCTGACAGACCGGCAGTCCAGGCATATTGCTGTCATTTAAAGAAACCTCTTGATATTTCTGTTAGTGAATGAATAAAAGATTCAAAGCAATGTTACGCAGGCTGGGAGGGCAGGGTGGAGATCACTCTCCCAGCTGTGTTCAGACTGAGACCTGATATGAGTCTGAAATAAAAGCACTAGAAAGAATGAGGTTGGGTGGGGGTGTCTGAAATGGTGGGTAATAGGGCATGCTTTTGGTTTCGTGCAAAGTTAGACTCTTTTCCAAGTGTTGGTCTTGGCCCTTGGGGGAATTTTGAATAGGCTTTGTGATAACAGAGAAGCTCCATAAGACAGAGGAGGTAGATTGGTGTGCCTGTAATTTTAGAGTTGGATAGCAAAAATTAATGAACTGTCACATTTTTCCTGGTGCAGAAAAATGGGTGCTCAGTTCTAACTTTCTCTGAGCAAAGGAGCAATTGGGTTTCTGGAAAATCTGAAATTGTATTACCAAAAAGGAGTAATCCATTTATCTATTTCTGACAGCTTTTGACTTTAAAGGAATTAAAGTCAAAGAAAGGAAATGAAGCTGAATCACGGCATACAAGAATGTTAAGTGAGATAAGTCCATGCATGATGTGATCTCATCATTGTGATGAGAGTATCTAGGTGGAGCTGAGGTTATCCAGCTCTTAAAACCTGGCCTGCATCAGGGTCTTGAGTGAAACTGGCAAAATGTTAGTGTTTGTAACACACTTATAATACTTTCTTTGAAAGCATGTGTGCTTTACCTTAGATGTCAGCGGTGCTGCGGGGATTTTTTTCCCCATGAAATGCCAACAAAATTGGTTTATGTCTTCCTTTGTAAAAAAACACCACTTGTTTTCAGATTTACCCAATATAGAAGGGAAATATATCACTTTCTTTGCTGATGCTGTAAGTTGTTGAGTACTAGACCTGACTGAAGAGATTTTCTGAAAAGAGAGGACACAAAATATTCTGCAGTTACTTTCAGTAAATAGTTTTAGATTATGCTAGCATTTTATTTGAATATTTCTTCAGGATAAAAACTTTCCATCCATTTCTGGCAGTCACTTCAGCACAAATGGTTTACATGTCACATCATGCAAGAACTTGGATTTCATTTTGTTGGTATAGTAGCAAGGGAGCATAAAATAATTTTCACTAACGGGGCTTACTTTGTAAAAACAAATATGTAAGTTAGTTACAGCAACAAAAACACCACCAAAAATGACATAAAAACTCTGTTCCAAAGAATGAGTCCTTCTCTGTTTCCTGCCCACTGTTGCATTGTAATTTTCCAGTAAATGCTGCCTGTTAGTAAATAATGTAAATGTAAATGCTTTTCTGAGGCAATATAATTGATGAGAACCCAGACAAAGAAATTTTTTTGCTTGCCTTGTTTTTTTGTCATTTTTTTCCTCTTTTTTAATTTCCACCTCTTCTGAGTCTTTTGCAGTGCAGCTTTAACCTGAGATCCTTTGTGGATCCCTAAATAGACCTGATTCAGCAATCTGTTTAAAGCTCACAGTTTCCATCATACATCAGAGGAGACCTATGGAAATAAGGCAACCACCTGCCAGTGGTTAAACTAAGTGTTAAAGAGTACCCTAATGAAATCAATAAAATCAGTACAGTGATACTTGATTTTATCTCATGTATGATTTAATAAGATCATAAGTCTTCCCCCTCTGACAGGTGGAAGTTGCACTGTTTTGTTAGGTGCTTCACCATTGTGAGGAAGCACATCACCTGAGATTCGGGCCCTCATCTCCAGTTCTTCCATTATGGTGCATTTGTCTAGTCCACCCAAATGTCCCTGAAAAGAAAAATGAAACACATACAGACATCCAGTGGATCAAAATATGTGGGTTTGAGCTTGCCAGTGCTGCTGCTGAGAGTTTGTTGCTATTTAGAAGTACAATAAGATCAAAATTGTTGGCTTGTTTGAGGAGAATCCGTCTTCCCTAGTAACACACAGTTCTGCATAAAAAGTCCACGTGTCTGGCTTTGTCAAAAAATTAGTGAATTTTTCTGATATTTTAACATCTGGTGGGATCTTTATTGCATCCTCCCAACATCCTCTAGGAAGGTTATTTCCATCACATAAAATGAGTCATTTATCTCTGGAGTCATCTTAAGAGCAAAAATCATTATCAGCACATTGACTGTAAGGTCTGCAGATGACTAAAAGCATTTTAAGATATACATTTATGATGATTTGACTCAGATGAGATGTTCACTAAGAAGATGCAGATTTGTGTGAAAATAATGATGACAAAACAGATAATTCAATGTTACAATATTAATCAAAGGGCAGTATGGAAATACACATCAACAAAATTAGAAAATTAGGAGTTCCTTATTCATCTGCATTATAATCATATAAGACAATTTTCAAAGCCAACTTAACTTTTGTTGCCCCTCGTAAGAACCTTTAAATTTCTAAGGCTTGTCTGGAGGAGTTGTGCTAGCTGCTCTCAGAGAGACAAAGGATTTATGGCAAGGTTGTTACTTCTGGAGATATGTTCTAGAAATAATCTACAGATGCTATTTCACAGCGTAAGTAGATGTAAGTAAGATGTAAGTAGATATCTACTGCTGCTGAAAGGGTGGCCCTGCTTTTGATTGCACACTTCCATCACTCCCTTTCTTTGGCATTAGTGGTTGCTCCCTTGCAGTCTGACTGAGAACAAACCCCGTGTAAAGTAGTTACTGATTTTCAGCTGGCTTTGTAGATGCAAATCACTGCATGGCCACATGACTGAGCACTGACACACAGGGGAGGGTGAGCATGAAGATGCTCACTCCCTAGACACCACCATCTTAGATTGTTGCAGTCACTTCCACATCTAAAGTGTTCAGCTGAGGCCTCAAATAGCTAAAATAACTCAAAGGCAGAAATGTCATTCAAAACCTCACAGCTCGTGCTGATTTACGCTGTTCTGAAGGTGTTAGATGAACCAGTCAGCTGCTTCATTTAAGGCTATTGCTGTATCTGACTGTAACAAAACTTCTAAGGGCATCTGTATCAGTGTTTGAGGTATTTTTTACCCCCATGGTGCCAAGACCTGCATTCATTGCTCTGTGCTGTTCCTCTGCAGCTGATGCCAGGACTTACCCTTGAGACCTGTCAGGAATGCAGGGAATGCAGCCCTCTGCTCTGATTCAGACCCAAGTTTATCATGAACCATAAAAAGCCTATCTTTTAATCTTTCAAAGAAAGTAAATTATTTCACAGTAAACAAGCAAATTGGCTTCACATGAGAATATTTTCTTTGCCCTTTTCCAGAAAACCCCTTTCCAGAGTTGCAGACATAAGAATATATGATATGTTAGGACAGAGGTTGTCCACACTGAGCTGAGCATGTTTTGCAGCCCTGCCAGCTGCACCAGTGTAAGCCTGCAGAATAAATTTATCTCATCCTGGTGAAAAATAAGGAAAATAAGTGCAACTTTGAGCACAGTTTATATCAGAACAAAGGAGGTTTCTTCTGGGCTGTACCAAAGGTTGACTATGTGCTCTATCAAAGGTAATGTTTAAGAGAGGATGCTTAGGAGGGAGAGAAGAAACAGCTTTCAGCAATCAGAAATGTAGCAATTACCAATGCTGGAGCTTGTATCATTGTCTATAAAAATTACTGAAGTACCTATCTTTCATAAACTGATCGGCTTACCTTTTGAACCATTTCTACTCTGGGCTACAGTTAACTTCAGCACTGTGAGAAAAGCTTTTTATTCTGTTTTAAATCTGACACCTGATATTACTTAGGTTCCTCTTAATTCTGCTTTTCTGAGGTATTGCCTTTTCACCTCAGGGTGAAATTTGGTGTCATTTTGCAACAGCGCAGTTCCATTGGTGCAAGAAAAATGTACTCAGCAGAATGGGCCTTCGCATGTAGATGTGAAGATAAAAAGGCATATTTTTTCTCCTCTCCTCTCCTCTCCTCTCCTCTCCTCTCCTCTCCTCTCCTCTCCTCTCCTCTCCTCTCCTCTCCTCTCCTCTCCTCTCCTCTCCTCTCCTCTCCTCTCCTCTCCTCTCCTCTCCTCTCCTCTCCTCTCCTCTCCTCTCCTCTCCTCTCCTCTCCTCTCCTCTCCTCTCCTCTCCTCTCCTCTCCTCTCCTCTCCTCTCCTCTCCTCTCCTCTCCTCTCCTCTCCTCTCCTCTCCTCTCCTCTCCTCTCCTCTCCTCTCCTCTCCTCTCCTCTCCTCTCCTCTCCTCTCCTCTCCTCTCCTCTCCTCTCCTCTCCTCCTCCTCCTCCTCCTCCTCCTCCTCCTCCTCCTCCTCCTTTCTCTTTCACTTAATAAGATAGAGTAGATGTTAGTAATAGTACAGTACTGCATTAGAGGTTTCAAAGAAATATCTGGTGAACAGACTGTAGGATGTAGAACTGACTCTATAAGGAACAGGCTGTGCTAAGTTTGCTAAAAAAATAGGGGCAGAGGTTGTAAAAGGGAGAAAGGAAGGGAGAAAATTTCTACTGCGTATTTTCTTTGTATTATAAAACAGCATCCTGTTTTTGTATGACCATACTTCTGTCTCCTGTTTTCAGATGTAAAAATATATGATGCCTTTCCCCACCCAGTGATTTACATCTTCTTTGTACTATTTTTCTGTTAAGTGTCTCTGTTTTTACATCTACTCCCAGAGATAATTGAGTGGGTTGGATTGTAAAAACAATTTGATTGTTTGACAAGGTTTCTCCCTGTGTATTTACAAAACTGTTCCCACATAATTTCAAACCATCCTAAAACACTAAAATGCAGCCTCAGGTATGCTCTTACCAGAGCACATTGAATAAGCAGGCATGGGCCTGTTTGGTACTTGAATGTGAGACATCCAAAGAAAGAGGTGCAGACCAAATAGCATACTGTCCTTGGAGCTCCTGCTACTCCAGAGTGAAGGCAGTTTGTACAGTGCTGACAGAAATGCTCTTAGGGCTTAATGTGTAATAAAAATGAGTTGTTGGCACTTCTTTGCAGTGGCAAGGAAGTAACTGTAAATGTTCTCTTCAACCTGGCCGAAGTCCTGCTGTAGAAGGCATTTCTAATTGAGAATTCCCTTGTACAGGTACAGCCCAGGAAATTCCTCTTAGCCTAACAATATTTAGTACTTGTTCTGCATGGTTGGTATGAAATTCTTGAGCTCAGGAGAAAAGCTTAGAAATCATCTAGTCCAGTGAAACAAGTAAGATTGTTTTCTGTTGCATTTCTAATCTTTTGCCCATAACTTTAATGGGCCCAGAAATAGGGTTTCCATCACTTCCCATGGAAGCCTGTTCCAAAACCTCTATATAATCACTTTCAGAAAGTTTCCTTGTTGTCCAGTCTACCATGTCCCATTCTTAATTTAACTCCATTCTATTCCTTGTTACTGTGTGCTAAATGGTAGCAGATGACCAATGCCATGTAGTTGCATTAAAGTGGTCAGTTACCTATGGCTGTAATACATTCATCCTTGCAAAATCTGGTAAGATTATTTGGTAAATAGTGGAAGTATATTAGCCAGGCAAGAAATATAAATAACTTTGAGAGGGAGGATGGCTAATTTCTCTGATGCAGATTGGCAAATTTTGATAACTGTGGTAGTCTGTTACAGTTCCAAATCTCTGTGTTTTCCCCTTCAAGATTTGATGTGCATTATATAGTCAGCTTTTTCAGGAATGCACTTCATGAGTTCCACTCATCATGGAAACAGCCATCAGCAGGCCAGAGGGATTGGCATGAATATCAAAGCCAAATTCATTTTCCACAGAAAGAAATCATGAAACTTTAAGATGAGACAGAGCAATTAATGGACATGGTCTTCAAAACCAAAGGAGGCTACAGTTTTAATAAGGGCTATGAAAGTACAATAAATTAAAATGAGATGTAAAAGAGACATCCTTCACTAAAGAAGCAAAGGTACAACATGAAAATTTTGCAGGTAGGAATGAAAGATGATCTGAAAGCAAGAACTGAATCCTTGTTGGGACAGCAAGTTGAAAAAGTCCAGATGGAGTGGGAATTCTGGTTGCAATATTCCCCGTCTGGAGATGGGAAGTCACATCAATAAATGACAACCAGCCTGGTCAGACCTTCTACGAAACAGGGGATGCCAGAAAAGCTTGGACAAACTTGGAAGTAGCTAACAAAAATAACCTTCAAAAAGGACTTGAGCAGAAAAACCAGCACATGCAAGTAAGCAGGAATGTAGACTACTGTGGAAGTAAACACCTGGACCTAAAAATAAACCCATCAGGAGACTGTTTATAATTTTGCTACTTTTTGTGCATCCTGTAGACTTACATTTTCCCAACTAAAATAATAGAACTGCCTACTGAAAATCCTAGGGAAGCTTATTTCAACATTGTACACTATATGTATGGTGTGGAAAAGGAACAGAAAGGAGACTTCTGGTAACCTTTCTAAGTAGCCCAGCTCTGTTGGCGCTTCAGAATTTTTACTTGGCACAGCTGCTCAGGTCCACCATAAGGCCATGATATGTCAAGGACAACCATCAGTCCAAACAGGATTGGGTACTGAAAGCTTCAGAGAGGAAGAAGAGAAAGACACCCAAGGACACTTGCATTCATACAACACACAGATACCACAGAGGCTGACAGTGATGGGGTTTTGTGATCAAGGTAAAGCAAAGAAGCCGAAAGGACTCTGGGGTTCTATAAGATTTGCTGTGGAGATGGGATGTTTTCTTATTGAAAGGAATCGGAAGATGATACAGTTATAACAGAATCTGCTTCTCTGAAACTCCAGAACAACTCTATGTTTAAAAGACAATGGAAAAGGCGATTCTGATCAGATGTACTACATTTGTTTGTAAGTAGTAAAAATACTATGGTTTATAAAACAGGAAAAAGTCACGTAAGTGTCAGGATTAAGAAATAATTCTGTTAAATATAGGTGTCATGAAAGATGACTGCAGAATGCTTTTCAAAAGTACAAAACCAGCCAGAACATCTTAGTATATATCAAAAACTATATAGTTCAGTAAATTGCACCTGACTGGAAGTCAGACCTTGGAGGTACAAGCAGGGGCTTGAGTTTTTGTTTGGGTCTGTCAGAGGAGTAGCAGTAGTTAAAACTGGTCTAATGAAATGTATAACTGGTTCTATGAAATATGCAAAACTGTCATAGATTTGTTACTGAATCAGACATGCTAAAAATTAAGCAGGAGATTTGAAAATAGAACTTACAAGGGTTCTAAAATGCACAGAGTTGTTGTCTGCTGCAAAAGTCTGTAGAATTCAAGTGTGAATCAGAACAACTAAAGGAGCAGATAAATTACCATTGCATTAGATTCTACTATTTCTGTAATGAACAAAAGGAAAACTTGTTCTGCAGATACCGTGTATGAAAATACCCTTTAAACTTGTGATCAACATGGAAGAGCTGATCTGTGGGTAATTCGTTTGCAGTCAGCAAGTTGTTCTGCTCTCCAGGGCAACTATCGTAATGACATCGGCATCTTGGTAGTAGCTTTCCAGTAAAGAAGAAAAAAATAATTAAAAAATGGAATGACTGCATACTATTTGAAGACTCAGTGCATTTTTGCTTTTAAAGTTAAGAGTGATTTGAAACAGGATCAGAGTTTTCATCATTTACTGGGACTGAGTGACAAAGAACAGATGATAAAAAGCCAAAACAAGCTAGCATTAAGAAACATGAGCAATTAATCTATGAAACACAGAAACAGGAGAAAACAGATGCAAAAAAAAGGAGGGAGAACAACCACCTGCAAGTTCATGCTGATTGAGTTCGGAGGTCATGTTGTGGATTTAAATGAGGAATAACAAGAGTAGGGACTTTCTGCTTAGGAAGCAGGAGATATTTTTTGATTTAACAATGATATAGGTTGTACCATGTGGGCCCCATGCAAGATTGTAACCATGGAAACCTGACATGTAAACAGCTAGTTCATTGTTCACCAGCAGGAAAGATGAAATAAGTTTTGAAGAAATATGTAGAGAAAGAGATGTGCTTTCATGTAGTTCTTGGGTTTTACCCTTAGCTATGATTCAGAAATTACTGCACCATATTTTTACGGCTATTATCATCTAAAATTAATACCCTTATCTTAAAATAATTGTTTATTACAGTGAATAAATAGTACCCTTAATGCAGTACTACTTGCTTTTCACCTTAACTGTTATAAGTATATAATGTCAAGTAAGTCCAAAGGATGGAGAAAAAAGTACAGCATCAAAAAAACTTAGGAGGCATTTCAGAGCAAGAGTTCTTTTGCTGGGACAGGAACATTTGAGTAGTTAGTGGAAAAGACAGTCCACAGTATTTGTTTCTCTTGTACTGCACAGATTCCTCTGCTATGCTTAGGGTAAATGACCTGGGTTTGGAAGAAACATTTTTAACAGCGTTATTCCTAGCACAAAAGATCTGAAAAAGCATATATTCTGTAACAGGAGGAAAAATGCTTAGTGGACGGTGAAATGCTTCCGAAAGAGGTCTTTTACTTTGCACTCATAATCTGTGACTGGGGGAGTTTCCACTGAAAACAAGAAACTTGCAGCTCTACAGAACTGTCCACTCCACAGCCACTTACCTGTACTGAACATTAGAGAACAATTTATTTGTGCATTTCAACATTGCAAAATGATTTGAGCTGAAAAGCTGTATAAGTTAACAAGAGTCAGAGTATTTAATTTTCAGTGTTGGAAATAGTTCTTATGAGTTCTTCTCCCTTCACCTATCACTTTTCAATACCCTTTTAGAACTGTTTCTGTTCATACTGGGTACAAATCCTAAAACTTACAGTTCCATGGAAGTATTGATTCAGAAAAGCCACAAGTTTGGATGATGACCATATCTTACGCCACTCAACAAAATCCAGGCGTTTAGAGTTGCGTAAATCTCTACAGTATCTTCCCTGTCATTTGTATGAGAGAAAGCTTGAGGACAGGACAGATTGTGCACTTTGGTGAAGTTCTGATTGCAAGTGCAACATTAAGTGGAACCATGAAAAATACATTGGCAAAAAAACACATCCTCAAAAGATTTTTGTATTCTCTTTTCATGTAGTTTACGGAAGGATGAATGTTTATAGCTTGTCCACTGTGGCAGCTGGAATGGTCCCCTGCTCTATGAAAACTTCCAGACAAGAGCGTTATGGCATGTGGAATTTAAGATCGTCTTTGGATAACACAGTGATGATAGCAGGTGGTATTAGTCCAGAAGTTCAAGATGAGATACAGAATCTACAAGGAGTGTGGAGAAACATCAGGTATCAGTGAAAAAAAGATTCAGCTATGCTTGTTAAACTGTTCCACATTTTTTGGACTGGGAATGCCCTTCTTAACTTAGAGGAAGAATTTTATTCAGTGGAGGGCATGGAGAAAATGGAAAACAAGTGCAGAATATGTACACCATGGTTGTACAGGCGCCAAGTAGCTTCCCAAAAGACAGATCCAACTTGCTACTGTATCACTGAGAGCCACGGTGAAGCACACAGCTACTTGTGGGTTTGGACCTCAGAGTGGGGAAAGCCATCAGGCAATGCTAGCTGTACACAATTTTTTGAGACAGCTGAAGGTACACAAAGCAAGGAACCAAGAGGCCTGACAGTGGCAGACACTGTAATGAATTCATTCTTCACTAGTTACGGGATCCCAGGCAAGCTGCATGCAAACCTAAGGGAAAACTTACGTCAAGAATCTGCAGTTTTGAAGCTTTTCATATAAAACAAGAGTTCAGCTGTGTACCTTTGCAGACCGGCACAAAACGGAATCTAATATTCATCTAATATTCATTCTGGTAGCATACAGGAGTCATTGAACCTATAGTGTGCCTCAGCATTCATTTTGTCTAGGTATGAGCTAATAATCTACATTTACATCATGTACACTGCATGGATCTGCAGGGACCATGATTTGCTTTACAGGAATTAGATGATGAGCTTTCCTCTTTCTGAGGAAAAATTGGTGAGAGGAGCAACGGGAAGCAATGCACAAATGTAGACACTGAAGTCACAGACATCAACAGGAACATATACAGCAAAATGCTGAGAAAGCTGAGAGCTTCTGGGTGGAGTACTTGGAATAAATCCTAGAGGAAAACTATATCCTCCTGTTCAATTTTTTCAGGAAAACAGGACTTTCTACACCATTTTTATGAAATAAAACAAATGCATGACTTCCGTCATCATTTTACGTCTTCTTGTCCCTCCTCACCTATCCTGTAAAAATTAAATTTTCAGGCAAAAGATACGATAAATTAATACAGCCTGGAAATGTTGTGTCTTTGAAAAACAGAGTAAGTTTTGTATATGTATACATTATGAAAAGACATATAGGAGATATTTTGAAATTTTTTTTTGTTGTCGTGGAGGGAGGGGTATGCATATTTAAGGTGCTTTGTTGGAATCAAATTATAATGGGGCACACTTTCCTGTACTATGTTTTTAAACACCTTCAGTGTGAATATTTGAGTTCATTTCTTCTAATATTCTGTAGGAATAATATCTACTTCTTATGTCTATTTGAGGCAGAGCAGTTTTGGCTACCTTGCAAGTATATTACTGATCACTTCAAAGAATGTGTTCCACCACTGGTGCTGTAATTTCACTGACAATACATTTCAGAAAAAAAGATGTAGCTGATGCCTTTTAACCCCGTTTTATTTGTGTGTACATCTTTCCACACAATTCTTCGAAGTTCTGCTTCATATTGCATTTGCAAGGACAGAAACAAGCAATTCTTAAAACACAAAAGAAGATTACTGGAAAACTTGAAAATCTTGCTGTGAAGTTTAGTATGCTGGGTTGATCTGGGTGCCATGATACATTAAGAAAAAACACATCTCAAAACATGCTCACTATAGCATCTAAACAGAAAGGATCAGAGGTAGGTATCTTCTTAATGTAAAGGTGTTTTCTTTAATTTTGTTCATGTTTTTATGTTCTTGCTCCATAAAATGAAAACCAGCTTGGAAGCATAGCTTAAAAGTTGAAAGTGCTTTACTGGTTTATATTGTCTTATGGCTTTTGCAGTAGGTCATAATAGCCACATACTTCAGCTGATGTAAATCAGCAAGGCTTCAATGAACTAAGCCAATTTATAAGGCAAATAAGAAGGCTTGTCTTTAAATCAACAGTGAATTTTGCATTTGGGTAATTTTTTTAATTTTTAAAATTTTTACTTAAATGTCTTTTAGTTTCTGTCTGATGCTCAGACAGTATTGCTTTGAAATGAATAAAAATATTTAAGTTAATAAAGGTATGGCTGACACTACATTTAAATTGATAAATAATATAAATTATTTGGGACACTGAAGACATCGTGCATCTTATGTAATTCAATCACTAGAAGAATTAAATAAGGTGGGGCCTGTGCATGGTATCAGTTCTTGTGGGAAAATATGCTTCATTGACTTATTGGCAGTGTGTTGGAATGTGGCATTTAAAAGTACCTTTTTACAGTGGGAAAGAATTTGGTCAAGAATAAACAGTCTGACCTTGTTAAATGGACCAAAGTCATTGCATAACCTAGTTTCAGAAAACTAGTTTTCACCAGTCTGCAAAAAAAGGTCAGTTTATGAAAAATGCAATTAGATTTTCTAGAGAAAAAATTGCATTGATTGAACAGAGTGGAGGAACCTCCCTGTTTTTCTGATCTGGTCTTCTCTGATTTGTGGGAAGTTGGCTTTGAGGTTTAAATATGGTTTAAACTGTAATTTCAGAGGACATTAAAAGCACTTTACATTGTAAAGTGTCATACAATGTAGCCAGGTGAATTCAAGCCATTTATGTGACAACTGAATAATTTTAATTTAATGAATGATAACAGAAATCAAGGCCAAGTATTGCTATCAATATCCAAAAATATAAAAACTTTGAGTTTGTACGCAAATGGTATTTATACCATGAACTAAGTCTTAAACACAAAGCTTGGGATTTGCAGATGTAGTAATTTGACTTCCAAGGACCTTTCGATACAAATGAAGAAGAAAATTATGCCACTTCGGTTTTGGCTTCAAATTTTGCTGTTGGGAAACTGGCATGGTAAACTGGTACAATAACAGTGAATCTCCATGCTATGAAATCCTAGCTTCCATGCAGTTGATGGAAAACATCCTTTTAACTTCACTGTAGCCAGAATCTCATTCCAGGTTTTCATATTCTGTTTGAAAAATACAAACACGTTCTGTGAACAAATATTCAAGCTTCTTTGGAGGAGTGGAGTATACAAAGAACAACAAGGACTTTGGGAAATGGTATTGACATTGGTGCCTATCCAGTTAATGGTTTTGGCCATAGAATTCTCATAGGTACTTTGTTGAACAAAACCCCCTTTTTCTTTTTGACACGACAGTGACAAGTTAACATATTCAAATTCTTAATGCCGTGCCAGTAATCCATTTTTTAATGCAAGAGAGAATGAAAAATCTTACGATGGCTCAAGAATGTGAAATAACATTGAAAGACATAGTTGAATAATGCCTTTGAGTGCATAATTTAAAACTGTAGTAGCCAGCTGAGAATTATTGCTGCAAAAAAATGAAAATTTATCCATAACTTCAGTTATCAGCAAAACTACTGAAATGGTAGCATTTCCACACTATAAAATGAAATTTGATGCAAACGGTAATAGATGCAGCTGTTAAAAAGCAGTTTACATAAAACAAGTGAATTTAATTTTAAAAAATGTTTGCATCAGGTAAAGTCAGATTAAAAATTAGAAGGTGTATACATTAGGTTTTGACAAGTTTGATTAAAGAATGTATATTAAACCAGAAAAGAAGAAAGCCTGTCTGAACGTAAACACTGTTTTCAGCTTTCATAGTCAATCTGAACATCTTCTGAAGTTAGCTTGAGTTTCCTGCATTCTGTCTCGCTCTACTTTGTGTTTACAACATCAGCTATATATTTACCCTGCAGAGATTTTTTGAGGCCCTCAAGGGGGTGGAGTTCCTACCCTGCTGTGAGGAGGCTCTGTGCATTTTCTATGTATAGTCACATGTGACATTGCCTTCTGCACTGCTTCAGTATCGAACTATCAAATTCTGAAAATGGAAGTCATAGCTGAATGTGTGCACAGATTATCCCATTCTGTAGTTTTGGACATTAGGTCTCAGAAGAACAAGGACAAAAACTACAGCTGTTCTTAGAATTTACAAACAGTGATAGATACTTTTATTCCCCAACTTCGATTTATTTTTTTTTACTTTATGTGTATGTGTTCTTGTTTTCCTTCTGTTCTCAGTGCTGTTTGTCATTCAGATTGGTCCGATAGCTCTGGCCCTCACCTTTTTAAGGAAATTTGATTCTTGAGAATGGATTCACCAGGAAAGGATTAAGGATCTGTTTTTTACCCTCGTCTACATCATTAGTATGCAGCATAGTGTGCAAAGACCAGGTTGTCTGAGAGGGGAACTGCTGTGCTTATGTATTTTCCTACAGCTGATCCACTGCAACTGTAATCTGACCTTCACACTATTAGCAAGTAAAATGCATAAATCCTTCCAAAACTCCTAGATTCATAGTTAACTGAGGAAGCTATTAGACTGACTAGAAATAAAAATATTCATGATAAGTGGATGCTAATTCTTCTTTATATTGAGTAACCTATATCACACTGTGTACTGTTACTTTTCATGCTGGGTACTCATTAGTAATTTTTTCTTCTTATTTTTCATGACAAGGGACGAAATAAATTTTTTAATAAGAGGACCGTTAATATCTTCCAATATCATAAGCAGTCAAAAATGTACAAAATGCCTGAGGCTTTCTAAGTCATATTAAAAATCAAAGAGTTTTTATTTTCCTCTGTGCCTTCAGTAGCTTCACAAGCAGTGGTGGTAGGCTACAGTACAAGATAATAGAATTAAGAAATTCTATTTTTTAGAAGGTATTTTATACTTTATCTTGAAGGACAGCTAAAAAATGAAGGGATGGAACTGTATATTTTGTATTTCATATGCATTGAAATAGGCTCTCTGATTACTTGCTGCTTTCTTTGAAGTAGGTCAAGATTTTTATACAGTTGATATTAAGGTCTTAGTTTTCTTTTTCCATGTGGTTAGTCAAATCATCAGGACAGATGATTTCTTTCAGAAAGTTTTCACCTTGTACTTGAGAAGGTGTCCACGTTAGATTTTCTTCTGATGTTGTGCTCTGCACTGGTGCAACCTCGCTTTGAGTCCTGTGTGCAGTTTTGGACAGCACAATATTAAAAAGACATTAAGCTATTAAAGATAGCCTCAGGGGTGATGAAAGGTCTGGAGGGGCAGTTTTATGAGAAGTGACTGAGGTCACTTGGTCTGTTCATCCTGGAGGGGAGAAGACTGAGGGAGACCTCATTGTGGTCTTCACCATCCTCATGAGGGGCAGCAGAGGGGCAGATTCTGGTATAGATCTCCTCACTCTTGAGGCCAGTGACAGAACTCAAGGAAATGGCATGAAACTGAGTCAGGAGAGATTTAGGCTGGATATTAGGAAAAGGTTTTTCTCCCAGAGGGTGGTTGAGCACTGGATCAGGCTCCCCAGGGACGTGGTCAAAGCACCAGCCTGACAGAGTTCAAGAAGGGTTTGCACAGTGCTCTCAGGCACATGGTATGACTCTTGGGGTGTCCTGCACAGACCCAGGAGCTTGACTCAGTGATCCTGATGAGTCCCTTCCAACTGAGTATATTCTATGATTCTGTGATAATATTCATAAACATGAATAGCTCCACTGACAGTAGTTGAAGTTAAGCCCAGAAGTCTGAAAGAACAGCATGAGTATTAAATAGACAACCATAACTGTTGTCTTTTTGTTGTCATTTTCTTCTGGGGATTCCCTACATGTCCCTTAGGCTCTAAATCCATTCAGAGGTATGAGCACAAACTGCTCAGTAATTCCTGGTGAGGTGCATGCTAAAATGGAGAAGCCCTTTTATCCTGATTGAACATTAATTTCAGGACTGAAATACCCTGCTCTGAACATCCTCTTGGGTATTCCAAAATGAGTGAGTCTGTATAAGCACCTTGTCCAGGTGAGAAGCTCAGCAGAACTGGTCCTGCATGCTTCCACTACAGTTTTCAGGTAGAACAGGGGGTTTTTTTTCAGTTTTACAGTTTTTACACTGTAAGGGATTTCAGATTTGGTCGGTGGAATGGGAAGTTACAGTACTTTCCTATTAGGCTGTGGTCATTTGGAGAAACTATGGATTTCTGTTCTGATATCAGGAAAGAACTTGTCTCTAGTTAAGCTTTTGCTCCCCTCAGCAGAGACCATTCCTTTGAAACTCTCTCATGGAACAGAACATCATTGTGTTACAGGCTGTACAAATTTCAATCAAGATCTGGTTTTCTGTTTGTATCAAGATCTGTTTTCTTTTTTGAAGACATTTTGCCTTATTATGTATTTACGGCCAAGCATTAGATTTTTCCATTATGATAATTTCCTAATTAACGACTAATTTTTCAGTTACTCAGCATAATTATTTTAATCAAGGATTTTAACATTATCTCCTATTCTTCAGAGGAAAGATTTCTTTATGGGAGTGTATTACTCTCCTTTGATATTTGTAAGCATCCAGGTGTAGTGGTGCATATTGCTTTTCATTCTCATGGTTTTACCCTCTGAGCAATGTCATTAAAATTCATGTAGATTTAATTACTGAGTTTTTACATTAGTATTTAAGCTTATTTGCTCAGGAAGTGAAAATAGGGAAAAATCTGGAAATCCTAGGAGGAGCTTGACCTCTGTTACATCTTAAATTGTTCGTCATAAGTATACTGCAATATTTATTTTTAATTGTAGAGTTCTAACTGTAATACAGTCCGTCCTAACTCTTTCTTTGAATCCAGCATCATACCTCTTTCTTTGAATTCAGCTTAGCACAGTTGCTAACATCTTTCTTTCCCACAAAATAGTATGTTTTGTGGCATACCCATAGAAGTCTGTAGAGTACATGGAGGGAATTAGGAGAAAAGAGAACAAAAAAAAAATTGAGGAAGCATAAAAAGACAGTCAATGCATTGACAGGAAAAATTAGGTCATACTAAGTACAATGACAAGGATTTTTTTTGTTGTATTATACTTGGTTGGGTTTTTTAATTTCTTGTTGCTTTAGGCCAAGGAGTGTTTGAGTTCACTTTTATTTCCAATTGCTGCTTTGCCTTCTGGACAAAAGATGCTACTTTTTTATATGCAAGCAGTTTAATTTGACACATAATTGGAATTCTTTCATAGTGAATATGTGAAATATTATACCCTGAATATGCAATTAATATGAAAAATGTCATCTTTTTTGTTATATTCCCTACTAACGGTACTGAACAGGAAGAATTGTTCCAACTCAGTTAAGTGCTATTTTATTACTAAGTGAAAGACTTTTCACTTTTAAGTCTTGCCCTCATCGAAAACATTCTGACTTGTTACATTATTTTTTGCTGAAGTGACCACAACAGAAAATCTCTTGTGCTGCTTTCCATTCCTATGATGGGTTGATGCATGTACTAATCAAACCACTAACATATATGCTGATCGTTTGCAGACCTAACATGGCAGTATACCTATTTAACAAAAGAAAAATGAGTGAAGTTCAGTAACAGTTCCTCAGTTGCCATAGAAACCATTGCATCTTATACAAGATACTTGACTGTGTTTGGGCCCCCATCCTTTGATATGCCAAGTGGCTGTGAATCCTTAATGTCCTCATCACCTATTTAAACTGCAATCAAAATCAGGCAATAAGAACTTAAATGCCGCCTTGAAGACAGGCAGTTTCTACCTTAGCTTCATTTACTCCATTTATAACCTACTACAATTGGATTCATTTGAATGGGCTGTAACAACTATAAAGGTGAAGTACCCATGTGGAATTTAGGGCCCCAGTTCAGTGTGCTGAAATTTACTCATATAGTAGGACCTTAAAGCATCAGATGCACTTGCAATCAAGTGCACTTTTTGAATTGTACAGAGCAAACTTTTGCATCGTGTTAGCCAGTTCAGCATTGGTCTAACCTAAGATAAAAAATGCTACCATTTTCCAGGAAAGCAGAAATGACAAAAGCACTGCCTATACACCTAACCCTGCACAGCCAAAATCCCAGCTGACACAGTATTTTGAGTCATATGCTGACCTTACTGTGAAAGGGAACTTCAATTAGATGTCTATTGTGTTTTCAAATACAGAAGAATGGCTTTGTGTTCAATGGATTACCCCACTGATTAAGACAAGGAAGCAGATGCTGCAAGGGCATATAGAGGAAAGAATTTCTCCCATTTTATTATAACAGAATCTATTCCATGTAACAGACCAATTAATACATAAGCTAAAAGCCTGCCAACATGTTCATGCCACGTGAATTTCCCAATAGACAGAACTACAGATACCTGTGTGTAATGAAACCAGCACCTTCCATGTCCCAGAAAGCAGATAGAAAGGATGGGGGAGGGAGGAGAATCATGAAGGGAAGTCTTTTTATTTTCTTCTTTTCACGTGAAGGTTTATAATTAAAGGGGAAAGTAAATTAATTACATGAATATTAAAAGGTTACTCTTCTATTCTAACATTTGGTCACAAGTTGTCTAATGAAAAGGAATGCAGGCTGGAGGGCTGCCATGCCTTTGCTTCTTTCTGCAGAGGGCCACAGGCTGAAGCAGTGATTGTGCGTGACAGATTCTGGGAACAATGAGCCTGCGCACAGATCATCCAGATGGAGCATGCTTTTCTAAATTACACCAACAACAGGGTGGCCCACAGGCAAACAAAATAGTTAAACAATACATAATAAAGTTTTTATTTGGTATTTCCTGTGAGCCTCTGCCAGTTGCCAGGGAGTGTACTGTATTTTTCTTTTGCTGTATTAATTGTTGACCACAACTGGCAAAGACCCAAACTAGCAGGGACAGATAAGGGGGGGAAAATGGCATCTGGACACTAAAGCCTCAAGTGTACTGGGAAAAAAAAGCACAAAAAATTACAGCATATATCTGGAATTTTCCAACTAACGATGTGCGGATGTGGTAGCGCTAGGGAAAAAGAGCCAAACTGAGCCTGCTTTGTTCACTAAGAGAGGCCCCCCTGTAACATTCCTTTTAGCTGTGCATATTTTGGCTTCAGTTCTGCAGTTTTAACTATATACTGTGTATGGAGCAGTTCAGTTGTTGCTTCATGAATCTAATGATTTTGTTACAAGAAATAAAACTACATCAATGCATATGTGTTGTTATTTTTGTGAGGTGTTTGAACAGAAGCTGGGTTTTAAATGTTAAATCATAGGTGTTAAGTTTTCAGAGGGAAGAGGGAGAATATTTTATTAAATACAACCCATCACAGCAACAGCTGCAAGAAGGAGACCCTCGGTAGCAGTGAATGCTGCCTTTTTAAACTCATCAATGAAATCAGACCTTAGAGTTATCTGGTTTAGGGAAAAGCCCACAGTATAGCATTAAGACTTGGATAAAAACAGAAGGGTGCATAAACATGCTAGTTTGATACCATTTTTCTATTTTCTTTGTCTTTATAAACAGTTAAAGTGTTGGCATCTTTTTCAGGAAGTTTTATACTCCTGATTTACTATATGCAATGTTGTAAGTCATTTTGCTCTACTAGTCCATAGCAGAGAAAAGAAACAAGAACACATTGCAGGTATTAGGCCACCTCTCCAAAGAAGATGCCAGCTGATGTGAAGGCTGTCAGTTTGTATGGAGAGGAGAACCACGAGCACTGGGCAGTGACAGGGTTTGCAGCTACAACAGGTTCAATTGATGAGAAATAAGTTGTTGTTATGAGCTTAAATTGTCGTATATGTATACAGCATTTTTAGATGTACTTGGATCATCTTCCAGTAACCAGTGGCCCTTGGTGCAAAATTACTCATTTTTTTACTAATAGTTTTGCTGTTTCCTATGCATGGATGCCTTCTTCACACCCTTACAACCAGCCATCGTGTATCCTATCACATGTGGAAAAATATTCTTACTCTCTTTAAAGACCCTTCACACATTATAGATGTCCCTAGAACTGTCTATATATGTAATTTATTCACACTTAGGGATGTCAGTTGGAAACAACTATCAAAGTGGTGTAAAAGCAGTAGATGAAGAAAAGGGTCAGATCAATGGGAGAGATAAGTATAGTTTGCTCCTGATCACTGGCAGGCATGAGACTCTCCTAAGTCCCCAAAGTCAGCAAAGTTCAAGAGCAGGCCCATGCATAGCAACATAAATATACCAAGACCAAAATTACCTTACAAATTACAGATTTGCCTTTTTTTTCCTCATAAAAACAAAAAATCCTGTATTTGCGTGTAATGAGCTGCTACTGATTGATACTTGAAACTTCATAGGAAGTCAGGCTAATTAGAATAGGCATCATTTCTTATAAGTACACTGGCTCCTTCTGCAGTCAAGGACAATGAAAGTCTTTTAAACTTTGAAAAATAAGCTGACTTATAGATCACTTATTAGGGGATGGGTATGTAATCTACTTTGTACTTGCCTGAGATGTAATTGATTAAAATTACACTTGTGGCTGACATGTGAGATACAACACATAGATAGCATTCTTATGTACAGGATTTCCCAGTCAAATGTTGTTCATCCCAGGTCCTACAGATAGGAATGGCAAGATGGTTAAGAAAGTTCATCTCCAGTACTCTACATTCTTTTTCAGTCTGAAGATTACACCCCAGACTTGTATTAAGAAATACTGTTAGTCTCCACATAAGTGATTTCAAGACATGTTGCTAAACTAACACTTCAATTATTCAGAAGAAGCACTGAAAGCCTCTTTTATTGATCCCAATAACACCTTTGCTGTAACTAAAAAGCCTTTTTTATTATTATTATTATTAGTTGTGGTGTTCACTTCTGTTTTCCTTCTCCTGGATTGTGCTCAGGGGTTATTTTAGTCTTGCTCCTACTTCTTTTCAAAGAAGTTTCATTTTCAGATTTTCATGCAGTAGCCCAAAACAAAACAAATTTTATCTGGTGTTTAAAAATGCTTTGTAAATAAAAAAGCTTAAGAGGAGTCATTTAGACCCATGTTTTGTAAAAGTTTCATATTACAAAAGCTAATTTGCTCTAAGTTCAGCCTGAACGTATCCTTCTAAAAACAACAATACTGTTAGCTCTTGAAAATACTTAGTTTCTGATCCCAGGATCATTAATGATTTTAAACAGCAGTAATAAAACCTCATATTAATAGGAAAGAAAAATATTACAAACTAAATATGTTCTTTGTTTGTTATAATGAAAAAATCTTTCCCTTGCAGGCTGCCATTTTCCCTGAAAGAAGATAGTATTTATTAGCTGCAATTGTATACTCTCTAGAAAACATAGAGTATTTCTAATTTTTTGTTTCTAAAACTACTTTCTAAAGTACTAACAGTTGAAAACAAGGATAGATCTAAATATCAATTATTTCACTGCCTCCAGATGTCTTTATTTAACCACCCAGAGCTTTGCCTGAAATTGCTAGGAATTAGGTTGGAGCTTTTTATGAGATGTCCAGTTGTGTTTTTTGCACAGCCAAATAACATTAGCCTTCTCATGCAAAACATTTTTTCCTCAAAAGAACAGCAGAGGTCCTACAGGTTTGTCCTATTCCTCTTTGAGTTTAGAAACTTAGACAGAGCAGGAGCTTTAGGGGCTGTTCATCTGTGTCAATCTCAGAGCTCCTGACGCTTGGGCTTGGTGTCTCTGCAGAAGCTCTGGCTTCTCCTACTGCATCTCTCTTCTCCTCAGCATCTATGGGGCCACCCGTAGAACTATTTCCTGATCACATGAAGATGTTATTTACAGGACTTCCTCTAAAAGTTCAAGGAGGGGATAGATGTTGCTGTCTTGGTGTGGCTGTTAATACTGTGAACGTCTTCTGGAGATGGCAAGCACTCTTATTCCCTTTCAGGGAATATGCAGAGAATTTTTTGCATGCAGTGATTGTTTCTGAGAACAGATCTTTGTGGGGAAAAAACTTAGACAAGTGTGAAAGATGATGGGGAAACATATTTCAAGGTTCCCTGGTAGTATGGTTGATGTTTTCACAAGAGCACTTGACTCCATCTCTTGAGACTGTTAAAGTATCTAAGCTAGTGCTTGAATATTAGTTTCCATTGGATTTATTCTCTTACTTTCAAAGATGGGTATATACTGCAATAAGAATTTTAGAAGGCCTTTTTTGTAAGTCTGTTTTTATGTTTTTTAATAAGGACTCTTCCTGAACTGTTAAGAGCCATGAGTGATTTACAGAGTCTGAAAAGGAATGTGACACAAGAGGAGATCTCCTAAATACTGTATTTTACAGTGTCAGGCAGGAGAGGGGCAAAACCTTTTAAAGCAGTACATCTCCTTCCCACACTGTGTGCTCTGTTGTGTATCTTCACTGCACCAATGGCAGTTTGTGGTTCAGTCTTCAATTTTTAGTATCATTCCTCTTTTGAGGAGACCTCAAGAGAAGGTATTGCCACTACCAGCAAACAATGTTGCTACTAACTGGCCAGAGAGAACTAAAACATATCCCTATAAATTGGATTTTTCCTTCTGTCCAGAGACTCATTATGCTCAATGTTTGGCAAACCCCTTTGCCTGTAAATTGATGTACCTTCCCTGAAGCTGAGAGCGTTCATTTTGTATCATGCAGAACACAGCTAAGCCCAGTTCTGGACTACTAAAATTGCATCTCAATGGCACACTCCAACAGCAGATGCAGAGTACACATATTAGTCCACACTCCCTTAACCACTGCTGAAATTGGAGTCTGTCAGACAGATGCCTCGAAGTGGATTTGGACTCTCAGGGAACGTGTTTCCTCTCTAAGGCCTCTCTGCACACAGTGTTCAAGGAGTTAACAGGGGAGCTACTTTGAAAATAAAGGCAGAAGGTCATTGTCGGCAACAGCAAAGACTCCTCCAGCCTGCCATGGAGAGCCTTTCACCCGTCATTTCCCACCCAGGGGATTGTAAACATTGGCTCGCAGCCATGGAGTCCTACAGAACTTCTCTTTACTTTCAGCATATACATTTATATGTCTTAATGGAAACTGAAGCACGCCAAGTTATTCTTGCATGTCCAGAAGGAGAGAGGGAGCTTCTGTTCAAGTTTAAAGAGATGGGAGAAAGAGTCATTACTCACGCTGGAATTTGAAAACATAGAGATACGCTTGTTTAGTGGTGCTTCACATGTAACATAGCTGCTGTTCTCAGGCAAACTTTCTCAACTCACAGGAATGTGTAGAATGCTGTCACTTAATCAGAATCCAGAAGAGGTCTTTTATCTGCCGTTTGTTAGTAACTAGCAATATTGCTCTTATCTCATTGTCCTTTAGCCTGGTGCAGTGCCCTCAGACTTGAGAACTTGTAACATGAAAGCACTCATTACCTTGAACATTCCTGTTGTATTGTCTTAAGCTATTATCTCTTTGGCTTAAATAATTGATGCTTTGTATCAATTTTGAGAGTGTTATCTATAGAAGTCTGATCTACAACATTATTTTCACAAATAAAACATTTTGTGTAAGTCTGTCACCATTTTGGAGTAGAGTCTTCAGTGATCTAGACTAATTCAGGTCTTGTTTGTCCAACTATCACCGTATGTTATCTTCAAATCATTTTCCTTGGAATGTGGCTTCTTGAAAATAACATAAATTAATCATACAATCTTTAGTGTTAGAATTGGGAAATAATGTCTATCAAGATCTAGTATTGGACCAACTGTAACTTTCTGGTTTTCTAATAAATCTGCAGATAGTTAATATCAGTTCAGAAAGTCATTTATAAGTGCAGGAAATTTTCTTTTGGTTTCTTTCAAAATCATGGGCTTCACTTAGTGCTGTGAACCCTAGTTTTGGCTACTGAGTAGTGGGACAAGTAGCAAGGGAGGAGATGTTGCTTCTTACTCTACAGGTGAAAGTTGAGTGTGAGTTCCATCTTCCATCCATTAGAAGCAGAGGGGTGAAATAAAATCTGTCTAGATACAAAGTAGAATACAGCCTGGTTACTGTAATTAATGCCTGCTTTTATTTTTATCCAGTGATGGTCTAATGTGAAATGCATACACATTCCAGAGCAGTATCCAGAAACTCGGCTCCTTGCCCCTTCCAGCTGATTGTTCTTAAGCATTCAGCTGCTTTCAGACTTGATGCTTGCCCCATGACTCATATAGTCCTGGCAAAATAGTGATTTGGCATCAGCAAAGGCAAGGAAAGAGCTATCACCCAAAAAACCCCTAGCCTAGTGGTCAAAGAATGTGTTTGGGTGTAGGAGGTGCCAATTAAATCCTGTTCGGCTGAGTTCCCACTTTGAGATTAACCCAATAACATTTGCACAAGATGTTAACGTAGATGCAAACATATATTGCTTCTGCCACCATTCTTGGTTACTGGCTTCACCAGGTTGGGCTCCATATGGACTTCTGTTGAAAACATCCATCTACCCAGGATATTGGTCCACCAGAAATGCATCACTCACAGTAGTGCTTTAGCTAAGCACAGCTGCTCGTTTCTGTAGCACAGGTCTTTCTGATGTGTGACCATCTACACGTAAGACCCACAGACACTTTTCAGAGTAAGAGGAAGAGTTTGATAACTAAAGATGCCTGCAAAGAGCTTTGGAACCTCAGTGGATTGTGCCCAGCATTTTATTGGTCTTAAGCTCACAAAGCTACTTAAGTGCGACATTCGGACAGCCTGAAGATGCCTCTTACTGTTTTTGACATTTCTCTCCAATCCTTGCTTTTGGCTGGAAATTACATGTCTATGGCAGGTCTTTGTCCTGGTGATGTTTATTTCAGGACTCACCTAACTTCTAATGATCTGTGGCATGTTTAAGTATATATGAATGCTTATGCCTATGCATATATTGCATCTGTATATGGGAAGTTCAGCTTTTGCTTATTTTCTTTGTGTGTGTTTACAAATCTCTTTCCACATTTGTTTTAAGAAAGAAAGACATTTCATGAGGGTTTTGTTTCCCAAATGTGATTTCAAGGAATTCTTGAAAGGTATTTCATAGGAGTTTCATCTCTATGGTATCATTTACAATTTTGCTTTTTTCAGTTTAAAGCCATACATTTATGTAAGGCCATAGTAAAATCTACTGCGTTCAGTTTCAAATATGGAACAGATTTGCAGTGTTCAGAGTTGCTCAGATTCTGTATGCTGTAGGTGTAGGAAGGCCCAGCTCTGTGATGGTTGTCATGATGATGAGCCAGTTGAAGTCTGCACCTTGTAAAGTAGTGAGGGCAGGTACATCCCAAGTAAAGTTTCTACTGCAGAGAAACTGACTAGTTTGCAACCCTGGATTATCTTTGAGCTTTGCTGTAACATAGGAGTTTTTATTCTAAGCTATTGCTTCACATGACCATCTCTGACAGATGCTGCTCCAGCAGCCTTTTGTCTACTATACCAGGCTCTCAGTGGAATTGGTACTTTGCCTTCAGACACAGCATTAGTTTCTAAGTTTCATTCTCAACTGAATGAAAATAGTATCTTGTAGAATTTGTTTGCTCCAAGTTTCTGCTGTCTAGACTCCCAAGCTGTCCACAGTAAAACCTCTCACCTAGAGAACTGGCCCAATTTAATCCATTCTTTGTGGCTTCTCTGTGCGTCTCCTCCTTTTGTTTAAGATGGCTTGACAGAAGTGGGCCCAAGTTTCATGGGAGAGAGATCTGTGGTGGCCTTCATAATTTTGCTACATTTAGGCTTTTTCTGTTCAGGACTGGAGTCCAACACAGCACCCCAGGAAGTGGGAACACTTTTTCTGCTGACCAGACTCTGTTTTTCTGGTAGCAGTGGAAAGCTGGTCATCATTATCAAGTCCAGCTGTAGATGGTAAGGCTCGGATTCTGTAGTCTGATGAACCCAGGAAAAGGCTAGGCAGTCAGAAGGGCAGCCCTGGGGGATCTTGGCATGGAGATGACCACAGTTTGGTCCTTGGCACAAGTTAGAGCTGTGCGTTCTCCTGCTCCCAGGGGCAGGGCATAAATGATGTGAAAGACTGTAGAAGAGGTAGATGCCATCCAGTGGGAATATGCAGGGTGCTAGATGAGTTGCTTTTGTGTCTTAAAGATGTAGAGGAGAGTAGAGCAACTGAAACAAAGCCCAAATGTGCATCCAGAAGTTAGGACTGCTCCCTGAGCTAGCTAATGCCAACAGGTGACTGAGCAAGTGCACGCATCCCAAAGTGCTGCATCCAGACCCAGAACAAGGTCTGTATTCCAAGGCACAGTCTCAGGCTGACATGTTTTAGATTTTTTTAGGGTTTTTTAGCTTCAGTTTCGTTTGGAGTTGTGGAAGGAAATGTCTTCTTCCTTACAGTAGGTGGTTGACTTGATCTGCATAAGACAGTGGTGTTTATTTCTTTCTGCCTTTGTGGGTTTTTTAGTTCTGAAATAGATTACTAGAATTTGCAGTTTCAGTCTACAGATTTGATTATGGAAGCATGATTGAAGAATGACTACTTCTATTTAAAGTCTGTCACTCTCAGTGTTGTTAAGTATCTCTGTCTGTAAATACGTTGCAATATAAGTACAAGTCTCATTGCATGCAAAGCTGACCATTTCTGTAAAGAATTGAGTTGTCCCATATTCCATAGAAGGCTTCACTGCAGCTCAGAGGATAGAGAATCATGGTTTTGATTTCAATACACAACAAGACCTGGCAAGTCTGACTTTTGTGGGATCTGGATCACATAGAGTAGTGTTGCTGATACTATTTTTGCTCCTCTCTTTTGGTAAAAAGATAAAACAATTTTTAGTGTTTTTCAGAAATGTTCTCTGTCATCTCTGTAGAGGATTCTATGAAATACTCTGCTTAGTAGAAGTATATTTCCTTGTATGAGTTTTGAGGTAAGGTCTGAATCACTAGTGGTTGAAATATTACCTCATGTTAAGAGCTGGTGTTCCTTTCTAGTAGCTGTTCCACACGGATGTTTTGTGCACAGAGACTTTTAAGGTAAAACCCACTGAATGTAGGCAAAGTATCTTCAGCAACACACTATGTGCAAGCACACACGCATGCACATTCATGCCTCCTGACAACGGATGTACCTAGAAATGCTCTTCAGCAGCACTGTCACACTGAGTGATGTGGTTCTTCCTAGAAATAAAAAAAAAAAGGAAAATTCTGGTTAGTTTTGTGTGTACAGAACATCTAAGAAATGAATGGCTTCTTTATTTGTCATGTTATCTTAGAGTAGATGCTGAACCGTGTTTCCTTCAAATTACAAATGCTTTAGCATCAAAAACAGGACATCCCATTCTAAAACAGCAACTTGATAGTGGGTGGTACACGTGATGAGGATTTATGTTTTCTATAAATAAATAATCTTTCGCTTGATGATCTAACTCATGGAATGATAGCAACAGTCATTCCAGTTTTCATAAAGCAGTTCATCAAGCTTGTGGCCAAAATGGAGACAAATGTGAATAAAGAGATAAAATTGGTATTGCCATGTGCACTTCATGAGACCCATAGCACTGGAAAAGATTTTATGTTTTGTGTGCTAAATCTTTTGTCAAGAAGTAAAGTGCTTTTTAAAAGCCACTAAAGTAGTTTGATACACACTTTCTTTATAAGGGAAACTATTTTAATGTTTCTATAAACAGACAAACTATAATCATCTTTCTCTAAGAAAGAAACATTCTCTGTAGTCATACCTATCTCTGTGATGGAACTGAAAACAGTTAAGTAACAGTGGAAGAACCACTACTCAAAAGAGAGATTAAACAAATACAAGTGTTCAGGCAGATACTATCCCTGGAAACTAAAGCACATCATATAATGTAGTGATTATTACCTTTTCTGTCACAGTTAAGAATAATAATTTGTCTTCTGAGATAGGTTAACGAGAGTCCTAGATTTGCTTTATAAATGCAGGATGCTCAGTGAATGCTCTAAGGATAGTGATAGGAAAACACAGGTGCCAGCAAGTTAAGGACAACCCCCCTTTTCCAAAGCAGAGATGAAGGTACATCATTGTACAAATGCTAAAATTCCCTATCTTGGCCGCATTGCATCTCTGGGACAGGTGGGTTTTGAACGTGTTCTCTGCCTGTGCTGGAATTGTTGTGCATGGTGCTGCAGGGTAGAATGAGGCATTGTCTCTCCTCCCTTCTTCACCTTTTTTCCCCTTGCTCCTGCCTCCAGCACACTCCAGACTACCTCCTCTCTTGTTTCCTGGGACTCATGCACACAAAAACACACACAAAAATCATTTCCCTGTGTGGCATAGGTGTGATCCACTTCCAGAGGTCTTTGAAGTATTCCTTGGGGAGCATGGAAGTTGACGTGGAGGTGGGGAATATCATCATTGCTGGAGCAGAGCAGGGCATGGTGAGGCAGTGGTGGTGGATCTGTTACACAAGAAGGCTGGAAAGTGGGGCCACCTTGGGCCGTTAGGAGGACTCAGAGCAGCACACAGGACAAGTGTAGGGCCCATGATCCTGCAGAAATGCCGTCATGTCACAACCTAGTGTCACCAGCCCTCTGGATTGCCACTTCTGCCCTGCTCCTTCCTGGCTGTTGGTCCATACTCCAAACTGAAGGCAATGAAACATTATTAAACAAATCCTTTCTCTTCCTAAGCAGTTTTTAATATTACAATGACTTCATTTTAAGCAATGTTACACTGTCAGACCAGTGAGCCATTTCAGCATATTCAGTTCAGAAACTACATTTCTTCTTTTCAGTCTCTGTAGAGTCTTTTCAACTGTGTTTCTACGAAGTGAGAGGGAGGTGGATTAGGCAGAGACAGCCTCTCTCTGCAGTGGAGATTGAAGGCAGGCTTCAATCATTATGCTTGTCTGTAATTCTGTCCTCCCCAGCTAGTCTGTGGCAAATGTGTCAAGCTCAGTCATACAGCTGAGAAGACATTTTTTACAAAGTTTCAAGAAAATTCTTCAAGTTGTTTTACAGTTCCAGACCTGAAGAACAAGCCATGAAGTAGCAGGTTCATAGTGAATTTAGTGAGATTCCACTTCGAAGCCTCATAAACAGTTTGAAGCAAAAGATCTTTTGTGAAATTGGAATACCATGAAGCTACACTAAAGAGCTTGACTCTGCATACTGTACCATATATTCTGTAGCTATGTTCCCTCATTTTACTCAAAAAGGAAGGACAAAAATAAATGAAAAACGGTCAAAAAGATGTTCTGAAGATCATGTGAAAACCTTGTTAGTGAGAACTGAACAAAAAACCTGAGTTTAAGAGCCATTGTAAGGAAAATAAAAAAAATAATTTTGCAAGTAATCTTTCATGAGATTTAAATGCTTTAAGTAACAAAATGAGCCAGCATCTAATAGCCAATGTAATTAACAAAATCAGTGCAAAAAGAGCACAGAGGAAACCACAAGCACAAAAGCAGAATATTTACAAGAACAATTTTATGTGGATTCAAGATACTTTATGTGAATTTAAACATCCTGCTAATTTCTTTTGTGGCATGATTTCTGTGAAAGTTAGTGTTTTAAAAGGTTTTACAGGTCTCTTCCAAGCCCCTTCAGAACTAATTAGTATAGGATTAGTCTCATCCAGCTTTGGATATCTAAAAGGAAGGTTTCTACATGTGGGCCAGTCAGATTCTCCCCACGGATGGTAATCAAATGCAGTGTGTGTTCGTCTGACCTGTGCAACACATTCAGGATAAAGTGAGACCAGTCGCTGGGTGAGATGAGGAGTAGACCATGCCTCCCCCACCCCATCACTCTTGTGGAGCCACCTCTGAATCAGAGGAGATGAGGGAAGCATAGCAAAATGCCTTCCTTCAGGAGTGAAAGGAAGACCCAGGGCCACAGTGTGACTCACTGGCTGGTGGATTGAGCAGTGCCAGAAAACATTCGTGGGTACTGGAGCTCAATTGTCTATACTGTTAAATTATTAGAATGGTTCCTGGCACGAGTTATTCCAACCAGCCCTTCCCCAGGCAGTTCCTAGGCGCTGGCAGTTAAGCATGGATCAAAGACCATTCCCAATAAGCAGTTTGTACGCGGCCACCTTTTTCGGGAGGCTGAGAATTTAATAATATGGACATAGGCCACTCTGTAGTTTTTGGTCTCAGTGCCAAAGGAACATTTCCTGTCCCATTTAATTTCCCAGCACAGACATAGCTGCTGTGTTACAGTCTGATCCCTGCTTTGTTCGTGTAGCTGTGCAACTGGGCATTGGTCTGTACTTAAAGTCTGTGGCAAACTGAAATGTAGTCTTTTGTGTCTGTGTTACTCAACCCCATCCCTAAACCACTGTTTGTCTTTGTCTTTTTTTAACTGAATGCTATTCAGACAGCAACTATATTTGGAAAGGGCTGTATATTGTGCAGATCCATTTGAATTGAGCAGTTATGCAAAAATGAAAATCTGTTCTGTAAAGTAAATGGAAATTATATGAGACTGACACAATGCCTAGGTCTTCTGTTCTGTTGCTGCTCAGCAACTGTACTGCTGTCTCAGTAGATGCTTCCCACTAATTTTTTTCAGCAGAAACAGGTAACATGAAGCAAAGGATTGAAAGTCCTTGGGCTAGATGGTGCCCGATAGCCACATATGTCAGGTGGAATAAGGCAGAAAGTTTTATTTCAAAATGAAGTTCTCTTTCTTCATCTGTCTCTAAATGCAGTTCTACCCTTGCTTCTCACAGGGTACATTTCCTTCTTCAGAGAGTCAGACATGGCCTCAGTAGACTTTGCAGATGTTCTTTTCCTTTCTTCTGTCTCTCAGATACGTGTCATTTATTTTCATCATGAAATGCCGCCTAAGTCTATTAACTCTTAAATAGTTAGAAGTAGTGATCTGCAGTTACTGATACCCTTCTTATCTGATACCATCCAATCTTATCTGGATAGTAGAAACATAGAATGTGCACTGGAAAAGGAACTTAGTTACATCTTTTGGTACCTACTGCTTCCACTGTGTGAATATCCTCAGTCTGTTCATATGTAGCTGGATCTGTTAAATGCACATGTTCGTGGTATCTGCAGGACAGGCAGAGTGGGCTAAGAAACTAAAGGGGAGAAGGATCTAGTTTTGCCCAGGAGCATTTGGAGGCAATTGGAAGAAGAGAGGACAGGGTATGAAATTTGAGGGAACTTGGTGGTGCAAAGGAGCTAATGTGAGGGAAGGCAGAGCCAGTGGGATGCCACAGGGCAGCAGGCTGTGTCCACCCAGGCGTTTGCATAGGAGTAGCAGGAATTAGGCATGTTTGGTGATGCTGTCAGGGGACCACTGGTGTGTGTGACAGGAAGGCAGAGGCAGGCAGGGGAAAGAAGCCAGGAGGTCATTGGGCATGTGGTAGGAACCTGGCTGGTGTAAGAGAGGATCTGAAGAGACTAGCCAGGGCGAGAAGAAGCAAGGAGAAGGCCGTGGCGAGAAATTTCTTAGGTGAGAGGACTAAAATGCAACATGGTCACTAAAGTCAACAGCCTCCAAAGTATTTTGGAGTCTCACACAATTTAGGATCTCTGTCAGCATGTGAACATGAATCCTTTTCCTACAGAGCAATCATCATGTGCTGCATTTCATGTGTGTCAGATTTTCAAGAGAGACAGAATTAAAGTGAGATGTGCTGATGCAGGTACTGATGCTTTTTTCATCCTAAAAATGGGACTTAATTGAGCAGCTCTGTTGAGTGTGCTGTCGCTCAGGGAGACCTTGTCTCCCTGGTAGTTTGACTTACCTAAGAAAAGCATTTTTTCACTCAGAACCATGCTAAAGAGGAAGTGATGACCTGCTTGTTCAGCCTCACCATATCCTGTGTTCAGAATAATTTTCATTTCTACTTTTCTGCAAGTGTTCATGGAATGTCCATAAATATTTTCTTGGTTTCTATGGTAAGAGAGAGTGTGAAACTGTCAAAGCCACTGCATCATACACATCATCCTGTGCTTTTCAGGAGAAGACCCTGACCACAAAAAGAGTCATCTGTGGCATTACATGTGTGCGAACTGACATTTAGTATCCCATTCTAAATCTTTTGATCCCATTCAGGTTCACATTTTGAAATACAGACTTATATGTTACAAACCATGAAGGTTATTTGATCACTTTTATAATGACACATTAATGGCAGAGCATATCAAAACAGCTCAACAGTCAGATTCTTTCCCATCTGACTGTAGTGCTATCAGGCATTAGCTGAAATTTAACGTTTAGTCTTCTGGAAATCTTATATTTTACAGGTTTAGCTTTCCAAATTACTCAAGTAAAATCTCCCAGTCCCCTGTGTATGCGTGCATGGAACATAGCAGGGTGCAAATACTTGGGGAACTTGCCAGTAAGGGGTCACATGGGAGAAGCAGCAAGTGCTGCACACTTCCGCAGCCATCTGAAAACAGCACTGTTCCCCTGAGCAAGCACGGGCATGGGCAAGAGCTGTGATGCATCTCTCAGGAAAGGAGCAGCTGTCCTGTGCCACACTCATCTGGAAGGGACTTCAGTTTGGGGCATATGGTCCACAACCATGCAATCCTCTGGTTCTTTTCCTATGAGAGTGCAGAGCCCTAATGTTGCAGGGCTTGTGGGATTGGGGAAAATAAATCATCCTTATGCTCTGTGTGAGAAGAGCCATGTGGACCTTAAACCAGGAATCATGAGGTTTGGTGGTGTTCCCACAGATCAGAGATCTCACAGCTTTTCCTCCTGACACTACACCCAGCCATTCACAAACAGTAATGGGTTGAAATTGTTATACCTAATTTCTCAAAGCAATATTACTTCAGTAAGCTTTTCCACAAATGTATTCACAAATGCGAAAATAAAAGCATAGTTCAGTTTGAGAGATATGTCTGCATTAGGAAAAATAACATGTTCTAGGAGGAATTATATTTGATTCAGACAGGGCATCTCCAGAGAGAATCTCTGACCTGTAGTTATATTTGTCTTCTTTCCTTGGAGTGAATCTCTGAAGAAACTTCTATGGTTTTTACACGGAGAAGTGTTTCATAAAAGCATCACTGGTATGGTAGCAAATCAGGAACAAGACAAATGGAGCTAAGTAAAGCCCAGCTTCCACACAGGAATCTGTTTCTGTGGATGGGTATGTGGAAGTGTAGCTTGCCAGTGCAGTACTTTTTACTGTGTTATTGAACTGTTTCATAGACAAATTTTATAAATAAACATCAAAGTGTTTGAAAGAACTGTTAGCAATTATGACCACTCTTGCAAATATCCGTGAACCTCCCTTCAATAGCCATTCAGTGCTTCCAGAGGCTGTCAGGGCATATAATGATTGTAATAAATGTTGTATTTGCTTTTGTTTCATCTGGCTTTGACCAGCAAATTTGGCTGATTACTTCCATTGTTATTTTTCTTAGAAGACAATTACGTTGTTATCATTTAAAAAAACACTATTCTTATGCATTTCTTTGTGTTGGTCTTGAAATTCAGAAGTCACCATCCTAGTTAACATAATTTTACAATTTATTTTCACTATTATACTTTTCTTTGTTTCTACCTTTTTTTTCAGAGTTTTGGTTTGGCTCATGCTCCCCCTGAATGTTACGTTTCCCATCTTCATGTTTTTGAAGAAAAAAAACAGTAATTGTAGAGACCCTGCCAGCTCCCATGTTAAATTATAGCACGGAGTAAGAAAATATTGGCACTTAACTGATGATCATATGTTGTTATGGCTAGATCATAACTGTATTCAGGAGTGGAATACTCCTGTGGCTCTGAGATTATATTCTAGCAAGACAGTAGCTCACACAGGACTCTTCAGAAGCTCCTTGTATTCTTCTGCAAATATCCTGGAGAGACAGTCAGCCTCATCTGTATTTGGTCTACTTGTGGGATACAAAAGGATAAATATAAACTGTCCCATCTCTGTTGTGGGTCCAGTGAGCAGGACTTATCAAAGTACACTGATGGAGCAGTGCCAGTAAAATTCCCTCTGGGTCCCTGCAGTATGTTGTGACACAACCACCAGGACAGCAACAGCCTAGAAGCAGGCGCTTTACGTGGCATATGTCTGTGGGAAAGAGTGTGTCATTTGAAGATACAGTGTGAGAGAAGTTACTGCTGGTCTGACCAGCAGCACATGGGCAGAGACAGTCACACAACTGTAAAGGTCAGGAATCTGCCAAAAATCCTTGTGCTGTGTTGCTTAGTTAAAAACTGACAGTTTAGTGTTCCTTTGTGTGCCAGGAAACCACAATAGACAGCACTGATGCCTTTGGTAAGGGACAGCTTTGACTTCATCTGTATCCAACTGATTAAAAAGAGTTATAATTTCTTCAGTTTCTGCAGAGACAACTTTTGAGGCAGGTCAAACATGTTTACCCTAATTGGCCCATGCACTTGAGTTAACCCAATTTCTTTTATAGAAAATAGTATATAAACCATAAAGGGCTGAGAACAGACATGCTGCAGGTTCTGATTTGTCCTATGGGTAAACCCACAGTATTCCCTGGCTTGTTTGTTTCCACTTTGGCTCTAGTGACTACATCTGCATCCAAAAAAAGTTATAAAAACAAGGCCTTGTTCAATTGACTAACATTTGCTCTGTGGAGAGTCCAAATCTCTACTGGAAAGTGTTTGGGGTCTGTAAGCTGCAAAAGCTTCAAAGAGTTGCTGGTAGTGTGGTGTGGTACTATGACTGTCACACCAATGCTGTACTCTGAAACTATAGTTTCGTTGTACCCTGAATTGCAATGTTCTTGACAAGAAATGGTCTCACATCCTGAGTCATCATCACTGCAGCTGTGGATACTGAGATTTTCCATACAGGACCCTTTTCTATTTGCTGGCTAAACCACTTGGCCCTAAGATGTGTGTTTTTACAATATAGATTAAACTAAATGGAAGCTGTACATAACAGCACTTAGGATGTTGTAATTCTGGAACTAAGCACTCTCTTTTCTGTTCCTTTTTGTTTTGCAGGTAGTTACTTTGTGGTATAGAGCTCCTGAAGTCTTGCTTCAGTCCAGTTATGCAACAGCAGTTGATCTTTGGAGTGTTGGCTGCATATTTGCAGAAATGTTCCGTCGAAAGTAAGAAATACAGTTTTATTTTCTTCATGCTTTTCATTTGAAAAAAATATGCAGTAATGCCTGTTACAATATACCAAATCATGTTTATATTGGAAAGGCCTGATAGGATGTTTTATTTGCAGTGCAAAATATAAATGCCCATTGCAGATTCATACTTGTTGCTATCTTGAAGGCTCTTTTGATGGGAGTCTCAGCTCTTAGCAAAATTTGCATGAGCATTGTTGTATTCTGGTTGAAACTGAATCCAAATGCAAATAAAATTGAGTGAGAAAGGCTGTTGATCAATTTGAGTAAACCTGGATTCTGGAAAGGATTTACCCTGAGGAAGGCAGGGCACTGTGGTCAGCAGAGTCTTCTTCCTCTGCAGTTTGTGCATTGAAGCATCAGGTGTTTGCTTGTAGTCTGCTCTTGGGATATTTGAGATTTAAGAAGTTGCTGTAAAGTTGTTTTCTAGAGGTGGGATTTTTTAAGAATAACTTATTTAGCCTGAGGGTAGGGTAACAGACATGTTTAGTGTAGTCGACCCCATCCTCCAAGGTAAATGGCTTTTTTTAGCTGATTGTATGAAATCGGAACTATCTCATTACAAAATATTACAGCTGGATGCAGGTGAACTGTGAATTCAGGAGTCCCTCTCATGTACTGGTCTTTGCCTGTAAAAAGACACTGTTGTGCAGGTTGTACCACATAGGGTGTGGAGAGGATAAAGCCTGCAAGAATTTTAACAGGGTCAATCTCTCTTGATACTAACCCAATCACTTGAATTTTGGTTGAGCTAAAGGTAAAAAGTACATGTTGTCATCACCTGGGTGATATCCATGTAGAAACTGTATAGCATTTTGTAAAACCCATGATGAAGCCAAAGGATACACAGAAAGAAAATGTGAAAGAAAAATACATACTGGATCACCTAAAACCTAAAATCAGTACAATTTACAAGGACATGCAATGCTATAAGGGCCTTGATAAACAACTGTGTAATTTATACAGTAAGTTCAAATACTAACTGAAGTCTTGCAAAATAACTTTGAGATTTTACTACTTATTAATGTTATATGGAAAAATCATTTTTCTTGGGCTTCTTGCCTGGTCAAATGGCCTGGGTAGAGTTATCCTCCACCCTCTCTGACTCAGAAATTAAGTCAGAAAATGAGAGAAAAAAAACAATGATGATTTTAGGAATATCACTTAAACTGTCCATTGCAAACTTTTAAATATTCAGTCTTAGCCCGTATACTGACATATTCACAATAGTATTAAGCTGATGATAGTTTTTCTGATTCAAATAGCAGAGTCAAAAGCTTCATTTTAGCATTTGCAATAGGAGTGATACAGGCCAAAAAATAAATGCAGAACCTTATTACATGCTCAAAACTTTTTTCCTCTCATTTAATTTGAAGCATTTTGACAGGTAAGAAATACTGCCATATACGAACTCCACCAATTTAATTATATTTTTTCTTGTAATGGTGTATGAGCTTTTCTGAAACTCCAAATCCACACAGTAAATTAAATTTTTTACTTACATATACATTCAAATATTACATTAATACTACAAAATCAGTATTCTTATGAAAATGAATTTTATTTGAACCAGAGTTCGATAAAACCAGGACTTCCACTTTTCTTGCCAGATGTAGGGTCAGTCTGACATTCTCAGTCTTACATTTGGGAGACTGTCAAAAACTGTGGAGGTCAGGAAGCTGCCAAGTCTGTATGTACTATGTTCTTTCATCGCAAACATTATGACTTCTACATGCTTCAGTGTACAAGCATGATTTGGAACACTGTTCTCAAGGTTCTTTGCCATAAAGCCACAGCTAACAGCCCTAAATGATGACTCTGTGGCTTAAGATTGCAATACTCTCTGCGTGATCCGTGTTGTCTTTTGGATTCTTCTGATATATTGCAAAAGAAAGCCCATGTTACTGTCACCTTGGTAGCAATAAAATGTAAAATTTTGCAAACTCCATGGAGTATATGCAAAAGAGTGAATAAATGCAATAACAATTTTGCTGGGTAATGGTAGTGCCCTTGGGTAATCACCAATCTGTATTTCCACTGGTGTTGGTAGGATAAGAGTATGAGAATGCAGCTAAAACTTTGCATGATAAGCATGGATTTGATATTAAAACAGCATTTTTGTTTTGCTGTCCTAATGGGTACTTTTTGCCTTCTTTTCCTACTCTCTTTTCCTTTCTCTTTTAAAGATCTTAAAGGTCTGTCATTTTTAAGAAACATACTGAGACTTGTGTGGGCATTTTTATATCCCAGGGACTTCACTGGAATGAGTTTCATAATAAAACACTATACAGCATCACAAAAGATAGCAAAATCCTGCTTATGTCAAGTTTGAATTTGCTTGAATAGAATTTTGTAGGCTGTCACAAACACTTTAAGCCTGGATAAGTGCAGGAGAAAAGTGAGCTCTGTATGAGTTGTCCAGTCTGTATGTTACAGGTTACTATGTCTTTTAAGTGGATGCCACCTCAGTTTAAATCACCCTTATTCTAAAAAAATTTAAGACAAATGCAAGCCAAATATTTATTTAAGAAGTAGATCCGAAATACGCAGAAGTGTATGAAGGACTGGGACACAAAATAAATAAGTATGTCTCTGTCTAGACACACCTAGAGTAAATTTGAACGTTTTTCTCATCTTGGCTGATTCAGCTAAACAAATTACACTTTTCAGCTCTTTTCCTCCCGCAGTCTGAGGTTTGTATAAAGTCATAGTTATTTTAAAACTGCACATTTTAATTTTGGTACAAATTCATAGGCTTCTGCAGAGATGAATGCATAGAGTTTGTATCCTAAAATCGTTCAGTTAGATTCCCAAGGATCCTATTCTATTTTCAGAT
This sequence comes from Acrocephalus scirpaceus scirpaceus, assembly GCA_910950805.1. Taxonomy (NCBI): domain Eukaryota; kingdom Metazoa; phylum Chordata; class Aves; order Passeriformes; family Sylviidae; genus Acrocephalus; species Acrocephalus scirpaceus. The sequence continues at coordinate 130,068,059 of OU383773.1, forward strand.
CAGCAATAAACTGTTCAATACTCACGTGTATGTGTTATATACACAGAAACTTTTCTGCTTGGTGTGTCTTTTCTGCCTATGTGCACTACTGATGATAGCACCTCCAAAATAAACTTTACTTCAGAAATTGTTTGTATGACAGCTCCAGTTTTTAAATTTCCTGTTTAATTAAGCAGTTTGCAGTGACTTCTAGACATTTGGATGGAGTGTCATTATATAACGAAAGAGTAAACATATTTGTCATAGTGCCTGTTTTCTTTGTGATTTCAAAGCTCTTGTGCATGGACAGTAAAAACCACTAGGGAAAACTAGGTAAGCTGTGCTATATGGCTTGCTACCATATGAGAAAGTCCTTCAGAGATACAGCTGGCACGATTGACAAGGGCCTGAGGGCATGGGGACATCATTTGGCTTTTTTTTTTTATGTTTAGATAAAGATTTGAATTACTTATAAAAAGATACACTTTGAGGCTGAGTGTTCTCCAGGCCAATAGGAAAGGGTTTTGTACCTTCTACTTGGTGAACACCTCATTAAGGAGAAAGGCAAAAATGGGAATAGCATCCACTTCTGCCTGGATATGTAAAACTCTTCCAGCTGGCTCAAGGAGTGTGGGGGCGGCTCCTAAGCAGGAGTGTATTAGGGAAGAAGAGAATGTCTTCTTGCTTCAATTAGGTAATACTTAATCCAGGTGAATGAGGGTGAAAGGGGGAAAAGAGTGGAATCCCAGATTCAGATATGTGTGAAACGCTCTATAAAAGAAAACTCGGATCACCCGTCTTGGATTCTATTCTGAGTAGGCAGTCTTGAGAAAAAGCATCAGAATGTTTGGTGCTTCATTCTTAGTGCATGTATACCTGCCCAGTTTTGAAAACCACGCTCCTGTATGATTTCAGTGCTGCACAGAGCAGGAGGTTGATAGGTGTGTGTGTGGGACTCAGGAGTCAGGCTATCTACTTAGCAATTCCAGCTAGGCACATTTAACTGTAATATTAAACAAGTGACTGAGTTTGTCACCCGTTGGTGTAAATACAGAGCTAAAAATCATCAGAAGAGACTATTAGTTTTTGTAGCCTCCGTTATATTCACAGCACAGTCAAGCTGAAGAAGTTATACGCTAGAGGGTGGCCAGTGTTGTGACTGCACGTTTACAGGCACCAATTCAAACCTAAAACTGGAAAGACGGCCCTCTCCCAAAACCCTTTTCTACCTCCCCAAACCAAACGTAAAACAGTGTTATCTCAGTGCAACAAGCTTCATCTGTCCAGGAGGGAAATTAATTCCATTCACATGGATTTATTACTGAGACCATGCACCAGCTCCATGGTGTTTTAATCAGCCTGCTGTTGGTAAAGTCATCAGTCCCACAAACTCATAAGCCACAAGATTGGCATGAATAGTATGAAATTATTATTTATTCATTTTTAAATATTAAATCACGGTTTTAGCAGTTGTCTCATTTTTCAGCCTACCCTGTCAACTCCTAATATATGTGAGACAGTTATTGCATTACCAACTGTGCTTGAAAATTCTAACAGCAGATAAGAGATCTGTGATGCTACTAAAATACCTATGAGATAAATTCGTCCAATTAGAGGAGTCACATCATTGTGTGTAGAAAAAATGTGATTTTGGAACTTTGTTGTTCTAGATAATATATACAGATGTGATAATATCAAAACTGTGGTGATGTGAACACTGGATTTGGGACCTACAGGATGCCTAGAAGCATAAAACATCAGGTTTTAAAAAACTAGCAGTATACATATTCATTCTTAGCTACAATGTCTTATGGTATTGAGTAATTGTAAATCATCTAAAGCACTAAAATAGAGTAACTCTTTATTCCCCTCTCCAGACAAGCCATAAGTTATTAGTACAGTTTGAAGTGCAGTCACCAGATCCATTGCATGTACTTTCCTGTGTCAGCTACAAAACCAGGTGGTAGAATGGGTCTGTGGAAGGAGACCATGAGAATTGTGTGGCCAGCAGGACTGGGGAAGTGATTGTCCCTCTGTAGTGAGACCTCCCCTGGTAAGGTCACATCTTGAGTGCTGTGTTGCATTCTGGGTCCCTCATTTCAAAAAGGACATAGAGGTGCTGGAGGGTGTCCAGAGAAGGGAAATGGAGCTGGTGAAGAGTCTAGAAAATATGTCCCATGAAAAGCAGCTGAGGGAACTGCTGAGGGGTTGTTATGGAGAAAAGGAGACTCGGAGGGGGGACCTCACTGCTCTCTACAGCTGCCTGAAAGGACATTGTGGTGAGGTGGGGGCTGATCTCTTCTGCCATGTCTCAAATGGAAGAACAAGAGGAAATGGCCATGGACTGAGCTGAGGAAGGTTCAGATTAGGTACTAGAAAAAAAATTTCAGTCCAAGAGTGGTCAGGCATTGGAATAAGTTGTCCAGGGAGACAGTGGTATCACTGTCTCTGGAAGTGTTCAAGAGATGGATTTGGCACTTGGGGCTATGGCTTAGGGGTGGTTATGATGGTGCTGGATTGGTGGTTGGACTGGATGATCTTCAAGGTCTTCTCCAACCTCTATGTTGCTTGCTGTGATTGTGAGAAGGGGGGTCCACTCATAATATGCCCCTCACTTCTACCTCTATGCGACTTGTGAGCGAAGAAAGAGCAGCAGAGTCAGCTCTGCAGCTGAGGTTTCAGTTATTGCTTTGTTGGGATGAAGATGGTCAAGTGGTTGCAGAAAGAAATAGCCAAGTGTAACAGGAACACCTTTTTTTAAGCCATCTCCAAAACTTGATAGGGAAGTACATACTTCTGCCATTGAGTGAAAAGACTAACTTAGTGGGATCATGCAATGAAGTCTTGCCTTCACTGGAATAGTTGTTGAAATTAACCCTGGCTTCAAAGGCATTTGTAACCTCTTCAGAAACAATTCAGTGTGACAGGGTGGCACAAAGAGTGGCAAAGCTATTCTCTGTTAATGTGCACAGTAGAGCACTTGAAGTGATCATGGTAAAAGACAGTGCTGCAAACAGACAAGGCGGGAGAGGGTGTTGTACAGTGGTGTCCCCAGCTTCCCTGCATTGCACTTCTTTCAGTCATGCTGTACAAGCTTTCAGCTGTCTCATCTGTGATATAAATCAAGGACTGTGAGACTTTTGTTCAAAATAAGGGTTACAGTGTATGTGGGAGCTATGAAGAACTGTGAACTGAGGCTAAGGGTGGAATTCACAGTCTCTCTTCTGGGCTCGATGAGGCTGCATAGCACAAATAAAAGAGTGTGTATAAGTTAAATTTGCCCCAGTTTAAGCCACTCTGGAAGTATGATTATTGTTACCTGTCTGCTGAAATACCATACACACAAACACAGGCTCGAAAAGGTAGCTATAAAAGAAGTCAAGCCATGATTATGTGAGCTACTGTATGCATGTCCTTATCCAGAGAAAGATGTGCAGCTCCCATTTGTTACCAGAGGCAACAAAGTGATAACTTGTAACAGAGCCTGCAGTTCCCTGGTGCTTTGTATGGGACAGGCAGCTTTTCTCTCCAAAGAGATCTGCAGTCCAGTTCTTCCATGAGTCTGGCCCAACTAGCATCAGTTTCACCTCGCACTTATTTGGTCTGAAGTAGCTGTTCTGTAGGTGCTAATCTCTCACAGATACAGGATTTTAAGGTTGCACTTTCAAAAAAAAAAAAAAAAAAGAGGTATATGTCTGGCAAAGTGTGTTCAACAGAGAGCCACAGGTTCTCAATGGCCTAAGTGTGTTCTTAATTTGGAGACTGTAGTAAAGAGGACAGTGGGCTTTGGGGAAAATTGTTCACAGAAATGCTGCTATTGTAGAGAATTGCTTGGAAATTTAAAAGTACTGTGTCCTCTACTCCTGACATAGCCTGGGTTAGTCATTCTTTATGACGAGTTGTTTTGGTGTTGAATGGTCTTGAGGAATAGTCAATCTGTAACTTTGCAAATGCATACCCAACTGGGGTGGGGGGGGTGGGGGGGTGTTTATGTGTGCTAAATGACTGTCACTTCAAATTAAGTAACAGTATATAATTTCTTAAATTTTTATTTCCATTAATATTATTCAATTATCCAAACCATTGGGAAAGGAGAAACATTTGTTTAAAGCCTGTAATCAACAGTAAAGTATCATATACTGAAACATTATCAGCAAAATACTTTGCAATTGAATACAGAGCTTGTTTTTCTAAGTATAGGACATATTCCTGCCACAGCCCAAGTGTATCGGTGATGTGACTGTAGATACGTGGGTTTGGATAGCAGCAGAACAGAGAAACTGCATATTCATATAAACCACCATAAACAGAACTGTCTCAAGCTGAAATCAGTTGATAAACTTAGCCTGATTTCTATATGGAAGGATTATATTCCTTGTCTTTCTAAAATTATCTTTATTTGCACACCATTGTGTGACATTGTGAATTGTCAACAACTGGTATTTTAACTTCTTGCTGTGTCTATGGATATTGCAGATGAAATCCTGGACATATTGAATGTGAGAAAGGCAACTCTGATTGATAGTAGTGAAGACCAGTTTTATTTTACCTTTCTGCACATAAAAGAACAGTACCATGAACACGGTTTGAAAAGAGGCGCTGAAGATAATAAGGAGCCTCTAAAATATGAATACTGCCATGCAACAAATTGTGAGGCATATTTCTAAGACACAGTATCATTTCAGATGCATCTTACTTCCTTGTCAGTTATTATCCTGTGCTTCAGCATATCTGATGATTTAGTCCTCACTGTTTTAAGTGGGCATAGTAGCTGTGCAGCAGCAGGAATATTTGGCTTTGCCTACTAGATCCTCCATATGAAAAAAATTTACTTCTTTTCAGTTCTTAGCTTAACTTTTCCTTCTCATGCTGTCTTCTCTTATTTTCAACACATTTCTGAAATGTCTTTCAAAAGCAGAGAAAAGGTCTATAATATATTTTCAATCTTCTTTAGGTTGGAAAGGAGAACTAGAGACAGCAGCAGAGGAATCTGTTAGCAAAAGGAAAAATAGGATGCATAACTGGATGTTGGGAGGGAAGGTATAATAAAACCAAGACAGTAGAGACATGGCAAAAAGCAACTGAGTAAGTACGGCCATGAATGCTGTTTATAAGTTAGGTTTTCCATATAAACTGCCAAACATTTTAAATGCGGTTTAAGAGAGAACTGTTCTCTTTATCATGCAGCAATTTAAACACAGACTTTGCAATCACATTATCTGGTGTTTTCCAGTGAACCTTAAACCAACATATCTAGTGGACCAAAAGCTCCAAAGTGTAATCATCCACTTGTGTGCCTGCTTACAGTTATATCTTGGTAGCAGAAAGAACTAAAATAACAACTTTTTTTTCCTGTTTTGTCTTTTGATCTAACAAGCAACGGTGGATGTTGCAGCTTAGAATTGTAAAAGCTACACAGCTTAATTTGCAACCTTTGAAGCAAAGTACTGTATGATTCTGGCCTGAGTTTGTTTCTGCCATTTTTGGAAATTATCTTGTTTTGTTACAAAAATGATTTAAGTTGCAAGTGCTGTAAAAGTTCATCACAGTCCAGACCAACTGTACTGGGAGAAGGTTTGTTCCTTAGAAAGATCTTGTCAGCATTCAAAATTCTGTGCTTTGCACTTTTCATCCTTTATTCTTCTGCCATTCATATGCATAGGGGTGTGTGGGAGGCTGATCATTTTTCCAAACTAGACCTAATAAAATGGGATTTTTTTCTTCCTCCCCAGATAAGTGGCCAGCCTATTATGAAATTTTTTCAAGTATTTTTAAAGTTCAGTGGACACAAGCCACAGTTTAACTTAGTGACCTTAGTGATCTGATGGAACAATGACATTCTGCTTCACGCTTAAGGAAACTTCACTTAAAAGGAAGCAGAAGATTGCACTTGTTCATATTATTCCAGTTTTTTGGATAATGAGGATTGTTTTCTGTTTAACCTGACCGCCAAGGCAGAACTTGCATTGGCTTTAGGGAAAGGATAAACACATCTTAATAGAGAGAAGGGCAAATAGTCAGAATAATGCCATTATTATCGAGTAAGAAATAAATGTGTTTCCAAGACAGCATCACCTCATTAGAAGTAAAATACTATGTTGGCTTTAGCTCACATTTTCCCTCAAGCCTTTTCTAGTTGATACCTGTTTGTCTACAGTTTGGGTGATTGATAGCCGTTAGTCAAATCCAGTAACTGTATGGGTTTGTGGTTGGAGATGGGTGGTAATTGCCAGGCCATTCACTTGTGGTTTTGCTTCTAGTTTCCAGCTGTGCCAGACTTTCAGTAGAGGAATAGATCTGTTGGTAAGGGAAACCGTTGATAAACCATAGAAACCAAAAACTGCCACTACCCATGACAAAAAACCAGAAGGGAACCCTGAAGCAGTAGTACAAAGCCCCACAGAAATGATGTTAGCTGACCAAGTTTAATTTGACTGTTTGGTTCAGGTGTGGCGTCATGTCAGGCAAGGCAGTGGCCAAGGGACCAGGACCGGGTGGCTCTGGGCTGGCAGCCAGTGGCTGCACACAGCTCAAGCCCAGATGGCACCTCATGAGAGAGGTCTCCTCCTGGAGAGCTTCTTGTAGCTTCTTCATTGCAGGTAGCACAACACTAGTCTGAAATCCTCCTGAACACATAGTCCTTAAAAATAAATACATTCCTTAGAGGTGCAATATTCCAGTCTGTAACAATCTGAGTTAGTCTAGCCAGAGGTCAGAGAAAAAGAGCTTGTGGTTATGAGAAAGACTACAACATGTCAGTCACAATGCAGGTATTTGTAAGTCCTTGGTATTAATATTGTAGCATTTGCAGTGGATATTTGGAAATTCAGCTGGCAGCAGAAACATCCGAATCTGAGCTGTGTTAGACACAGCTGCTGGCCAGTTGCTGTGAATATGCACCACCTTTGTGTCCTCTGGAACATCTCAAAGACAAGTTCATACCTGTGATAAACCAGGGGAGCCTGAGGGCTGCTTTGGTGGGATCCCCAGCTGCAGATTGTTTTTAGCAGTCACTCCACTAGCCAGAGAACAGGAGAGAAGCAGAGCAGTGTCATCCATGCCCCTTGTTCTCTAGTCTGAAGAGGGATAGCCAGCTGTACACTGCCCAAAGACTTTCCATTTGAAAGGGTCTCCTGGCTCTTTCACACAACTTCCCTCTGCAGGAACTTGGCTGGGAGAGACTTTGCTTTTTGCCTAGAGTTTGGCTGAGGGAATCTCTGTGTACTTTTGTTTGACTTGTAATACAACTAAACATTGTTTTTATTTACTTTTCTCTTTCGTAGGAGAATGGCTACAAAATGGTATTTAAATTCCTGGGATCCTTTCCTGGACACTGGTGCACTCTGGAGAGGGGAGGGAAAGACTAGACTCTAACCATGATTCATGTTGCCGAGCTCCCAAGTGTGGGAGGTTTTTTTTCCAAATTAAGTGTCTAGTCAGACATTTCGATCCAGGCAGCCTTTACTGAATTTTCTGTGTTTGTCCAGAAAAGGAGTCTAATAATTAGCTACCATTGGTCAGTCATAAAGACAGCATGTACTAGTTGAGAAGTATATAGGATAAATCTGTCTCGTATTTGTGTTTTTCAATAGCTTCAGACTAGCATTTCTCCATATGTATTGGTCACCAAGGCTGTTAGATGTTCTTTATATCTAATAAAACCTCATAAATGTGCATGACAGAAGAGGAAAGCAGACCTAAAGGAACAGACAATCTCTGGAGTTTAAAAACAGCTAAGAAGAGCAGAGCAAAATGTAACAGCTTTCTGAGACGTCGTACTATTTTGTACCAAGTAAATAATTGTCTGAGAAGACACCTCACAATGTCAATGAGAGAGCAAGAAGTTTGATATTTAGATTTCTGGAAAACAATTTCTCCAAGGGAATCAGGATGCCCAAAGGCATCTCCCCACTACCTCTGTGCAAAAGCTTACCTATGTTGCTGGGTTCAGACCACTGCCAGTCTGTGCGTTGCAGATGTCAAAGACCTAGATAGAGTCTTGGTGAGGAAGGGATGTGGCCACAGCCTCTCCTGCATGTATGTGCCACCTGCCACAGAGCAGCACGTGTTACCCACGTGTAGCTGGAGCTGCCTTTGCCATCAGGGGCCCGGTGTTGGCAGGATACAGCTCACACTAAGTCACAGCAATTCCTATCCCTTCTTCCTTTGAAGCCACAGTTTGCCTTGTGATATGAAAGCACGTGTTGTTGCCTTGCTTCTAATTTTTGTTTGCACATGGCCTGTGGCACTGCCATTACATTTGCTTGCTTGCTCTGCCTGACCTGCCCTGTACAAATGAGTCCATGTGAGACACAGCCACCATGGGGTGCTGACTGCTAGAGGCAGAGCCAGGATTTGACAAGCTCTTGGTGTCAGCGTGTGACCTGCCTGGCTGCTCTCTTGTGCTTGTGGCATGCTTCGTTTTGCAGTCTTTCAGGAACCATCCATCTGGCATGGTCAAACCAAGTGACTTCTTCCAGAAACTCATACATAATCTGCTCTGCTTTCCTTTTATAGATGCACTGAATGAATTCCGTCCAGATGCAACTCTTGAGACAAACTCTGAGAAAGTATTTCTTCTTTCACTTAAATATTCTCCACATTCATAGCTTCTCTCCTAACGTATCTAAGTTTCCCAGTAGTAAGTGCTTTTGGAATATAGATATTTGTCAAATACGAATTTCATCCAAGGGATTACTTCATTTCCACTCATTTAGTCAACTGAGCTGGAGTAAATTGGCATGAAGATTGAGTTACTATTGATTTTCACTGAGTCTGAATCAGTTACCTAAAGGTACATGACTCAATGAGCTATATCATCCAGAATTTCACCAACTACAGTGAATTATCAGATCTTTTTTATTAGATTATGTCAATGAAACAGGTTTTATGATTATGCCAGCACAGCATACACACTGTTCTATACAATTTAATAATTTTTAAGTGCTCTTTATATCCAAATAATTTGGGAGCAAGCTTTCAGCATCTAAAGAAGTATACATAGTAGGATATCTTTCTGTAATGTTTCTATCTGTAGCTGTTAAATTGAGCCTGTTTGGCAGTGATGAATCATGCTCTGCTGCTGTAAGAATGAAGATACTCAGTTAATCAGACCATTAGCAATGAAAGAGTAGATATACAGAGTCAGAACTGTATTCTAGGTGGGTGTCTTACCCACTCAAGCACAGAAATAGGCCTGCTTGCTTCTCTCCTGCCTTGGAATCATTTTTCCATTCCTGTGAAGTAATTGCAAAAGGGGAGGTAGATGTTGCTCATCTCCTAGATATTTTAAGAGTTTGATTTTGAGGGCATTTTTTCTGGAAAGTGCGAGCAGAGTTTAAAGAGGGCCTAGAGTTTTTAGCAAACCCTCTATTATTGGCAAACATGCCAGCCACAACTGTATGACAAGCAAGGCATAAAATGGCTTACCACAGGAGGAGGCTTTTACTTGATTATTCACCTACTCCAGAAGAGAGTTCTGGTTTTTTCCTTAATTCTGAACAAATTAGGTTGGGTTTTTTTCAGAAATGATAGCCATCTCCATCTGGATCTTGAGGAACTCCTTGTAGTGGACATAAATGTGGTGAACACTGTGGTAATGTTGGGACAGAAGAGTTCAAGATATGGGATGATTCAAGGAGTTACATGTGCTCAGTATTTCACAGACTGAGGGAATGTTCATTTTGTAAGGACAGAGTTGTGTGTTCTTCCCGTTAAAATGATGTCTAAAACCAACAGAGCTCTGCCACAGACAACATAAAAGGCTTATGGTTCAGTAATGGCAAAGCAGAGATAAGAGCATAAAAATTGTTGCAAAAAAATTTTTGGGGAGATTTGAACACACAAATCTACAGCACAGAATGTGTTGCAGTTGCATCGGGAAGGGTGGCATCTGAGCAGTGTCATCACATGGAAGTTAGGTTTTTGGTTTTCTCTATAATATAAAAATTAATTTACTCTGTCTTTTGGTCAAGATTCAAATGGGAAAAAAAAGATTTTATGTGAAATTACTAAAAGCTGAACAGGATAAATAACCAGAGGGCTCCTAATAGGTGAACTCAGATTACTATGCACTGTCATGGGCAGTAAATGTAAATCTCACAACTTCTCTGGCCTGAGTGTATTGCATGGGACAAAGTATTGCTTAGGGCAAAGTTGTATCTAGTTTAACTGGCCTTTGAAACTGTATCAGTTTTCCTTGCATGGTTGCCACACATAACTTTCTACCTTTAAACGCTTATCTCAAGCTTTTCTGCAGGTGTTTATTAATTCACTGTAAGCCAGCACAGCTGCTAAAAATTAAAGTATTTTCTTCACACCATCCTTCTAATCCACTTTCATGTCTTTTGACATTCAGACTCAGCAGCTGGGGAAAAAGGTTGAAATTGAAATTTAACCTCTGCTCACATAACAGTCTGCCATTTAGTAGTGAAATGTTTTCCCTGCCTTTCTTGTCTGAAGGGTTGTAATCCACTTACAGATTTTTTTTTTCTGACCAAGAGTGTTTTCTTACAGTTAAGGGTGATGAGACATGTTAGTTGTGGGTGGGCACAGTTGTGATGTTTCAGGTTTATCTGAAAATTTAGAGAGGCTTAGAGCAACAGGTGCCATTAACACCTAGTATGGGGGCAAATAAAGTGATCACAGATCAAAACATGTACTTGACACCACACAGGAGCAGCTGAAGCCCAGATGGAGAGAAAACCCAAGGATTCTCTCTCATAGCCTTTAATGTTTTTTCAGAAGGGGAAAAGAAATCACTTTTCCTTAGAATGAAATCTAAGGAATTGAGAATTTCATGTTCTAGATTGTGATAACATCTTTGAATTCTGTTTCCCTTCAAACATGGTAATTTGACATCTCTTGAAGCCCCTTTTTCTGAAGTCTTGCATAGTGCCCATGTGCAGCCTCCATTACCTCACTGTCACTCTGTCACTGTAATATTGCAGCTGACAGAAAAGATTGACTTACAGAATTTTTCTGATGCTCTTATAGTCGGATACTTGCTTTTTTGCCTTACTCTTCCCAGTTCTAGAGTCTGTTGGTGGGATTTTTTTTTTACATAGTAATTTAATCACATAGATGTACCATTTTCCGTGTTGCTCATAATGGTGACAATAAATCATCATTTATGACATTATCCTTTCACATTATTTTGTATTAAGTATTTAGAGTATAAGCTCTTTTATCCATAGAGTATACTTTTGTCTGTGAAGCTCCTTGCTTCGCATTACTAAGATAGATTTAAAGCCCAAGAAAACCTGGGAGCACATACTTGGGTGCTAATTTACTCAGTATCCTTGGGGAGATCAAATGAACTAGTATGTAGACTAGATGTGTTTGCAACTTTCTTTTCCCTTCGATAAGGAAGAATCACACGTAGGTAAGAGTTTCCTTTGGGCAGTAGTTATGTGTGCATAGTCTTTCACCTGATACAAGAAGGATAACAAGGTTAGTTTTAAACAACATTGGTTTAAAAGAATTTATTCCAAGAGAAGTCAACCTAATGGCACAAAACCTTTTAGCCTAAAGCTGTACCGTGAAAGCAATCTGACTGAAAATATATCCAGTTTGTGGAACATTACTGAATTTTAATTAGAGAGCCTCAGACTTTAAAACCTGTTCTATATCCATCCCCTTGATTAAAACTAATCCAGTATGAGAGGCACTCTTGAGCAAAGCCCATTTTAGAAGGGGTTTTTACACCAGTAAATGTGGTAAATGTCAACGGATGAGCTTTCTTGAAGGCATCTTGACACTGGATGAAGAATTGTGGAACTACAAAAAAATTAATTCTGTATCTCTGAAAATTATGATTTAAAAAGATTTTCATACAGGATAAAGGAGTAGGTACTTCATGTAGAAGACTGCTTTCATTTCATTTACATAATTGATAAAGACTAGGGACAGACTGAAACTCTTCTTGCTTACCTTGAAGGTTGGTCTTTTGCTGTGATACAGATGTTCTAAAACCATTTCTTTAAAATACATCATCAAAGAGCATCTTCATATTCCGGCTAAAATGTGTCATTTTAGAGTGCTGTCTGCTTGATTTTTAAGTGAGGAGTAAATTATGAGTTAAATTAAAGAAGCGGTGAAAACCAGCTCTGACATGCACTGGGAGGAGGACATAGATCTGTTCAAGGAAAATATGGGCAAATTTGTTCACAGGCATGAGGTTCTCTGCACAAAAACACACACACACTGCCTGCACAGTGTCTTGTACACTGATTTGCACCATTGCTTGTTTGAATGAACAAGAGAGTGAGGAGCCTTCTTGGCTCCTTCCCTTCCACATAAGGCAGCCTTTATTTAATCCATACCTCAATTATTGCCTTCAAACCACACAACTCAGTTGCACAAGAAGGGCAAAGCCGTGTTACAGTTTTAAAGAGTGCAGGTTTAAAACAGAGATATGAAATAAGTTCATGAGAGAGAAGAGAATGCATCAAACTAAAAAAGTGATTGTGAGAGGACCATGACCATATCGTATGTGTCATATCAGTATTTCTTTCAGGCTGGTTTCAAAAGGCAGAAGCCTGCAGTTTAGTTACGTCATTAAATTTCAAACTGCTGATGGACAAGTAGATGTAATTTAACTGTGCACAGTGATGAGATACGTGTTTAATACACAGATAGTTCATCATATTGCTGGTAGAATTGTCAGTACAAACAAAAGGAGTGCTTCTTTGTCTACATGGAGCAGAGACCATACTTTTTTTTTTCCCTTCCCTTTTTCCAAGGTCAGTTGTGTATGTATTTACAGAATTTGCTTCAAACATTGCCACAGTTTTCAAGGTGCCACTATTATATCATGCTTCCTGAGCTGAAATAATAACCCTTAAAGCCCTAGTGAAATAAACCTACAAATCTTGTGGGGAAACAAATGTCCACAGATAAGAGACTGTGACGTGCGTGATGACAGAGTAAGTGAAGGACGCTCAACCCATCAAGGCTCTTCTCTTTCAAAAAATAATGTTCAGTGATGAATTCTGAGGCTGTTCTGCACAGGAACAGATGAAATCTGCCTATGTTACAGTATATTCTGGTCAAAGATCTTATCTACACCTAATCTTACTTTTGGGAACTTTATATGTGTGGGTATATATATATATATGTATACACATAGATATAATGTATGTATCCTTCTTGAAGCATGATTTTTTTTTCCTTAAAAAAGGTTTGAAACTGGATCTCAATTTGCTTGAACCTGGGGTCATTGATATCTGTGGTAAAGCTCCCTTTTATGTCAGTGGTGGGGGACAAGACCCATGATTCTGTTCCAAGGCCACCTGGGACTATGCTTACCTGAAAGGAATCAAGTAAATTTTAAGCACCCAGAAAAAGATTTCCTTTGCCAGTTCTTAAGGAAGCTTTGAAGATGGTTATATTTTCTCTTACTTACAGAGATCATTATGTATATTGGATAAACAACTTCACTCTACACAGTAGGCTGGCCCTGCTTTGGTCATAAAGCTGTACATGGTGCCTCTGTTTGGTTTCCCTTTTACTAACATTTCATTTTCAGTTATGCATGCATAGGCAACATCTGAAATTGGGTCCTTCCTTGCTGGTTTGTATCTGCACCCGGCTCTGAAAACTTTGTTTTCTTCTTCAAGAAAGAGATTCTGTATATTTCTTATGAACTAGACCATATGTGCATTTGGGGGTCAGAATATTATCTTTATTTCTAGAATTAATTTGCTTCGTTTTGAATAGCAATGGAGACCAAATTCAGCACACTACAGAACTGGAAGTGTGCACAACTACCTCTTTTTTTATCTGCTTCTGTCTACTGGGTGACATGACAGACTCCAGGGAAAATAATAATTGTTGTAGGTTTTGATGCATTAGATCTGGTTCTAATAATAGTTCAGTACTGACATAGCCCCATCTTAGAGCTCTTATTCATGATTGTGATACTATCATACCTAATAAATGATAGATTTTTGAATGAAAGAAATTAGGGCTTTTAAAGACTAAAATGAGAAACTCAAGATGGCTGATCTGGTTTTTGTCAGATTTTAGCTGAAGAGTATTTCCTGAGTCATAATGTTTATCTATGTCATCTTTCTTCTTACATATTAGAGGAGAGAAGATAAGTTTCATAAAAGTTTTGAGCAATTTATGATCAAGTATAATAACCTCTACATGAAGTAACTTCTTCCTATGCAGTGTCTGGCACCCACCCACACAGAGATATTATTAAAGGGAAAGGAGAGAGAGAAAGTACAAGAAAATGTTAGGTTTAAAATGAGAACTCTGAATTACGCAACAGCTGAGGCAAGTCACTTGTGACTGGAAGTGGGTAACTGTCCAGAGTGTGAAATCTTGTCAGCATGGCCTGTTTTCAGATTAAAGTTTCATATTGCACCTTACTCATCTTACATACCAGAAAGGCCAATGATCTTCATCTTTAAAGGTGATAATTTTTTTTTCTTGCTTTACTTTCTCTTTTTATACCTGTAGTACAGACTTGTGCAGACAATTTGCCAAAGAGAAACAGTGGTAGCAACAAGAGTGGCTAGGAATCAGCTCAGAAATAATCCCTCTGAATAAAGGTTTCCACAGGACAGTCCAGATCATGTTATTTCTAGTCATCTCATAATTTTAGTTTTAGGTCATGTATGGTTTTAATTCTTAAAATGAAAATATTTTCTTCTTAACAAGTAACTAAGACTCTGACAAAATTATTTACCAGCTATTCACATTTTGTAATATGAAAAGAAAAAACCCAGCCCATCCTTTTAATATATCTCTGACTATATAATTTGGCTGGTTTCCCATTGCATGATGCAGAATTCCTTGGCAAATGTTACTTGACTTTAGCTTTTTTAGTTTCTTCACCATCACGTTGTTGCTCTTATACGCACAGACTATACAAACTCCTAGATTTAACTGCTGCAACACTATCAGATTCTAAAATTTCACATACAACTTCCATGTACCCTTATTATACCATTTCTCTTTACACTTTTTTCATCACTATGTCGAGTAATCATGGACTTTCAACACCTGCCTCATTTTGTATACTGCCTTCAAAACAGCAGCTACCTATTCTGAATTCACTGCTCTTCTTCCCAAAACAACTTCTCGGCATCTTCTCAACCAGTGTCTAAGCCCGACTTGCCCAAAACTCAAGTTGTACCCTTCCCACCTGTGATGTTCTCCTCATTTTAGGGAATTCTTGGAGGACTTCCCTGAGTGCACATGGATCACCAATGTACAGGCTTTTCACTGAGAATATTGTATATATTCAAGTTAGTAATTAAGAGATTATCCTTATCATTTTTCTATGATAACAAGGAAGGGGATGTTGTTGTCACAACTGCTGTTGTCACCACAATGAGCAAGTGGACTAGCAGAAAGAATCTAGGTAGTTATTTTGTATGTTATTTCTTACATATCTGGAAAGATACTAGGCTTTGTCTAGCTTTGGAAGCACTTGTATTGGCAATTCCAGAACTGGCATGAGAGCTCAATAATATGTTTTGGTTAGAAAGTGATTTTCTTGCCGGTTTTTTCACTCTTCAATCCAGTCTTTCTTCACATGACCTTTCTTCCATGTGTCCAATGTCAGAAGTGGAAAGACAGTTTCCAATCACAATGTTACTAATCAGTTAAAAATGTCAGTCGCTGTCAAGAAAGCTGCAGAAATCTTCTCCTGTGCTGCAATGCATGTGGTTTTATCAGGGTTTTTCCTTGTGTCTGCATTATAGTTTGACTAGAACAGTGCTTATCAATATCTTTAATTCCAATCTTTATGAAAATGCTAACTTTCCTTATGAAAAGCTTTACATTCTCTTTGTTTTGTAGACCAAAGACTGAAGATAAAATCTAGAAGTACTGTGGCCAGTTTACAGTTAAAACTCATTTATCTCTTGCATGGCATTGCATTGTCATTGTATACAATATTTTAAAAATTGCTTTGGCATGTCTGTACCAGAGCTGTACCAGGGAAAATTCTTTTGTGGAGACTTGCTTAGGAAATGTTTATATCTCAGTCTTTACTGAGTAGTACAGACATGAAACACAATGTCTATAAAATAAAGTGTTCAACTTTTCAGACACTAATATCCAGTTCAGATAGAAAGAATATTCAGTGAAGCTGAAACTTGGCATGAGCATGAGCAAAAGCATGAGCTAAGGCCTAGACAAGAGAAAAAGAGCCTAAATGGCTGGCTCATTTACCAACAAGAGTTGGTAAATAAGTAAATCTAGTTTGATCAGCTATATATAAGCATGAGAGCCTTTTGGCCAGAAAACTAATGGGGCAAGCCCTTTTAAACTACAAGTAGATGCTAACATTTCAGGATTTGTGGGTTTTCCATTGCAATCTTACTTCGTGGTCCATATTTTTATTTCTGTACAATCAGAATGGTTGAGATTGGAAGGATCTCTGGGTATCATTTGGTCCAAGCCCAGGCAGGATCACCTAGAACTGGTTGCCCAGGACCAAGCTCCAGATGGCTTTTGAATATCTCCAGGGTGAGAGAGCTCACAACCTCTTTGAGCCAGTGCTCGGTCATCCCCACAGTAAAAAAATTGTTTCTTTATATTCAGAGGGTCTTCCTGTGCTTCTGCTTTCACAGTGCAGACTCACAGCTAATATCCATTTAATTGTGCAGCTGCACATTTTGTACCTCGGAATTAAGGTACTTGCTTGTTGGCTCAGGAGGGATTTATTTTAGCAGGACAGGGTAAGCAATTCAATGCCTCCATCATACCATCGTATCTGTAGGTTAAGGGCGTTCTGGTCTTACAGTAGACACAAGAAGGCTTTTCCTTCATACAGTGGGCATCATTCCAGAGGCAGTAGATAATGGCCTAGCTCCAAGGCCAGGAGAAGGAGTAGCCAAACAAGATGGACACTTGCATATTCCCTGTAATGTTTTCCTCTTTCTGTTGCCCAAATCAAAGAAGCAACAACCAACATACATTGGAATCATCTGAGGCTTCTTGAGCAAACAGGGAAATTAAATGTCATAGGTGCACTCCAAGTCTTTTTGTCCCACCTTATTCCCTACGTGGTGTGTGTTCAGTAACAACAATGGTGTTGGAGCCTTCAGAGCATGGATTTTATAGCAAGCAAAGTCAGGGAAGTTTGAGGGGATTGAGGAACCACGCAAAAGGCAAGTACATCCCCATGGATAGTTCTTTCATCCATGGGAATATCCTTCTTTCCTGAGATACATGTACTCACAGATTTTAGGTGTTTTTTGAAGCCAGAGGACAGACTCACATCCCTTGCCACAGGACACAAACCCAGCTCCATGCCTTTCCTGAAGAAAAAAGGAGTTCTACAAAGTTAAGCTCCAGAGTTTAACCAATCTTACACAGATTATGATCACAGAGAGGAGAACATATGCTCAAGAAAGGACTTCTGGATCAAGCTTGCATAAATAAACCTCAGGGAGTGAGTGGGTGTATGAGTCAAGTGAAAGATACCAAGAACAAAGGTTAAATTTTACTTTTCTGTAGCTGCTGAGTCTTCTCAATTCAAAGGTAGTGGGAGAGCTGATGTCCACCTTTAAGAATCTTTTAAAAATTATCCTGAAGTGAAAGTTTTTATGTGTTGGATTTACAGAGCTGTCAAGTCCTTACAAAAGAGTAACTAGTGCCAAAATGTGAAATGAGAACTTCATACAGCTGCTGATTAGGTGAATCTATTTCCCCAGTCATCCATCCAATATTCCAATAGAAGCTCGAGCCAAAATTCATGAGGCAAATTTCATTATATTAGTGATGCCTAACCTGGAGTTGGCATCCTGTTGTAGTCATGATGGTGGGATGGATAGAAGACTGAAAGATGAACTAAACCCACTTCATTATGATGAAATATCAAAGTATGTTGGAAGGTCACCTTGTGTTGTATAATTACACTTTCAAAAGAATTTAAATTCTTGCTTCAGCCCGTAGTGAATTTGAGACAGCAGCAATGATGGGAAAAACCTTCCTTAAAAATCCCAAGAATTGTACTTGTTTTGGCATGACACTGCCTAAGGTGATTCGCAAACAAGGCTGCCTTTGCCAGGCTTTCACGTTAATGCAAGGTTCAGCATACATTTTAAATCAGCTTTCCATTTGCATAGATATGATTATTTGAATGTGTAGATTTTGTTAGTTTAAAGTGCCCCAATAATCTAATGCTGGAGCCAAAATTAAATATTCAAAGTAACTGTATGTTAATAATTTCAAGCAGTAGTTAAAAAAAATGTCTTTGGTTGTAATATTGCTTGACTTTGGAAGATACAGAGTGTGTCTGCTGCCACAATGCTAGGATTGTAGCTACTGAATGTTCTGAAAATCAGGCTCAAAACTTAGGGCAGAAGTAGATGCTCCTGTCTGAGTGGGTTAAGCTTTGGATTTTTGTAGAAGCCACTATTGCTGTATATCTTAAACCTTAAAAAAACCCCAGAAATCCCAAAGTATGAGTTGCAATGGTCTTGTCAAAGTGGCTACAGTTAGTAAATCTCATGTGTTCTGGGAAGCAAAGCATCCCATTATTTATCATTCATTCACAATTAAAATTAATAAAGCCATTTATGGACAAGTAACAGGCTACTACATTTTATCCCATCAGATCAAATCTCATGTCAGATGGTTTCAAATCAGATTTGATTAAATTGTTCTCTCAATGTCCCTGCACAAAGCAGTTTGTAGTATAAGTTGATATGACATGACCTGAATGGCAGTACACAAGAAGGAGGCAGAATGCATGTTTAGTTCATCAAAGAACAGCATGTCTGCCAATTCACTGCTTTTTCTTGGTGGCCCAGATTTCTGCAGAGATTGTTATGTCTAACTAAGGAATGTCACAGTGCTCTGTGTCTACTTACTGTATTTGGAATGGACCCACAAGACACGCAGTGACATGGAGCTCTGCTGCCTTTGTGAGAGTGTCAAGATGGAAAATGCCATTTTTCAGTATTAACTTATGGTTAACAAAAGGAGATCCAGATCCTACACCTGTTCCTGCATATGGGCAGTGAGAGGGGAAGGACCATAGCTGACGACTCCTTGTTCTCTGGTCTAGATGGGAGAGATCTTCTATGAAAAGCAGCAGTGAAATGATGCCTTTGGCTGTCACTGGTGTCAAGGACTTGTATCAGACAGAAGAGGAATATGTGGAGAGAGGCAGGAGAATGGGTGTTTCTCCTTAACCAAAGGCTGCCGGTGAAAGCATGGGATTATGCATTGTTTGTCAAGTCTCTGTGTCTCAGCTGAATAGTTCTAGAAACTGTAGCCATGAGTTTACAACATAGTCTGTACTTAGAGAGCCGAGATCCAGAAGGGAGGGCAGCCCAAGTTACTGTTCAGTTTGCAGTGTGGGTGAGTCATCTACCATTTGTTGAACCAAAATGGTACATGACATCTGTGGCCTGATCTTCACAGATCGCTCATTCTTGGCTGGATCCTTACTCATCTATCAGTAAAATGTTGGAATATCTTGGGAATTTCAACATAAAATTGCAGTGTTGTTCACACCTTACTGAATTCAACACAAAGGTGGCAATACAGCCATACTACCATACAAATCAGAATTTCATATTTTATACTGGCACTGTGGGGTGATAGCATCTTATACATGATGAGTGAAAATATTTTAAATTGCACTTTGGAGAGAAAAAGTGTGTCTGATAGTATTCTTAGTCACTGGTTTGGGGTTTTTTTTAAGCCTTTGGACATTCAGCCTAACAATTTGTTTCTTTCCTGAATATATCTTTATTTATGCAGCAGAAGTATTCCTCTACTTCAAGGTAAATTCTGTACTATTTCACACCCCATTGTTTACAGACCTTCATGAATCCATTGTCATTTATTTGATCCCTTAAACCTAGGAGCACATTTCCAATATACAGTATGCAAGAAATTTAATTTTCAATTTATATTAATAATAATTAATATCTAATTTTATTATGTTTTAATGAATTGCATGACATTCACTGGTTTTGTCTCTTTTAGCAGCTATTTTAGTGTTCTTTGTAGTGAAAACTATTTTGTTAATTATATAATTCATAGGACAGTATGAGTTGAGGGAAAATTATTTCATTCATGCAAAAGGGCACAATTAAATTTTCAAAAGTAGTGTATCCAAAAATATGTGTCATCTGTCCCCTTTTGTTACCAGGTTTAGTAGAAACTTGAAAGGTTGGCTTGCAGACTGGATAAAGCATGGAAGCAGAAGACACAAAGTCTCAAAAAAACCCCATGTTTTCACCCTACATTGGCACCTGTCAAAGACATATATAAGTTTACATTAATTAAAGCAAGTCACATCCTAAAAACATTTTTTTATTTTTTCAGACCACTCTTCCGTGGAAATTCAGATGTTGATCAACTAGGAAAAATCTTCGAGTAAGTAATAACTAGTTGCCTTATGTCAGTTATCTGTTTAACATTGAAACCCTATGAGATTTCTTTGCCATGTTTTTATGCAATAATGTGACTAGAACAAAGTATTCCTAGAACATATTTCCTATTGCTACCGTATGCAACATGATATTTCCGTGTATTCTGTGTCAGAGTGGGAAGAGGAAGCAACATGGAATATAGTTCTGCAAAATTGATAGCCGTCGTCAGGAAGTTATGAGTCTTCTGTGTTTGGGCTTTTTAAGTCTCTTAAACATACTGTGCATATACCATTCATACATATTCATAAACAGTCAAGTCCAAGAGATTCTCTTCACGTAAACAAACACAGAGGTTTGGTTTTTTTTAGTTTTATTTCTTTGTGCATTGCAGAAAACAACATTAGAATACATTAAAAGCTGAAATCTCTAAGATTATTACCAACAGCACCTTTGCAGAAGAGACTTCCAAACATGGGAAAATACGTTTGCTTTTAAAACATATTGTGTGGCCTGTTAACAGTCTGTATTTTGGTTATCTGGAAGGTAACTTTGAGATCTGAGGGAATATCAGCATTTTAACATGTGCTTTCTCAGAAATGAAGTGACTTCATTTTAAAACCATTTTCCATTCTAGGAGTTTGTGTTTTTCAGATACGTCAAATACATTAAGGAGGCAGGTAGACTCTAAACTCTCCAAGGTGGAATATTTCTCATCCAAAATTAAGTTATTTATATTACCAGTGTGACAGTTAAGTAGGATTATACTACTTTTTCTTGTAAAAGCTCTTCATAGTAAGGAACATGTTTGTATTTTTAAGAGGCATGTAAATTTAAGATCTAATGTATGTATCATGTAGTTAGGAAATCAAAGCCACACAGAGCTGGTACCAAATGCCTGTTTGTCTCTGCACCTCTGTCTTCTCTTTCTGTATGGAGGGGCTGCAGGGATCCAGGGATCTGGATGAAATAAGAAATACATAGCACAGAGAGAGAGTGAGAAATATTATTCCAAAATGGTATTTTCTTGAAGATAAGATAGTAAAATGTCTGAGAAAAGCTTAAACTGAACAAATAATTAATTTCTCCATTTAATCATTTTTCCAGTTCTCAAATCGTAACAGATCTGTCTCTAAACATTTTCATTATTTAATGTGGGGTTCCTAAATTGCAGGTCTTGATTTCACACAGTTGACTTCCCTTTCCTGCATACCATACCATGAGTATGTGACTCACTTGTGTGGTTAATTTGTCATGCGCTAAATAGCTCTTCCTGCCCAATCCAGAAAAATCAGTCCTTAAAGTTTACTTTTTCTTCTTCTGCCAAACCTACTGCTTTAGTCTTATATTCTGCTTTATTAAATGAAGACAGCTTTGATACACAGAACATATTTTACAATTAAAAAAGATGTAGCTCTGATTTCTTTCATTTGTGGCATTTAAGGAGAAAATGAAAATGGACTGGGCTAGGATTAAATGCATAGCTGCTAGTGGCAGCCTCCAACGGGGATCTTTCCATCCCTAGGGGCTGAGATTACCTGTGCAGAAAAGAATTCACTAAGAAAAGAAAATGCCGTGCTAAATTTAGAAGAAATTCCTTATTGCACATCTACTTAAAGAGAAAGTTTGGGTTGGCTTGTTTTGTACAGTTCTTCCTAAACAGTTGAAAAGTTTCTGTCTTGGGTTCTGAGGGGTTATGCCAAACAGTGTTTATTTTGTGTTTTCACAGCTGGACAACCCCCTACATTTAGGCCTAGCTCTTCTTGTAGGAGGGTTGTTTCTTTCAACAGTAGTGACTCATTCTGGAGATCAGTTTGGACAGAAGGAAGTTTCAGGATTTTCATGCAATCTGGACTGATGCATTCTTTCAGATAATGGGGCTGTGGTCTGCCTTTGCTTTGCATGTGCGTTGTGATATGTGTCACTAAAATTCCACTCTGTATGAGGGTAAGTCCCTCATACATGGCTCGAAACATTTTCCTGCTTTTCTGGGACTCTACCAGCATGTGGCATATCCTCATAGATTTCAGGCTAAACTGCAATGGTTTGAACAGACTTGTCTCCCATTGTCATCTATGGGAGTGGAAAGTACTCCACATTTCTCAAGACCAGGCCCGAACTTTTGGCAGGAGGTGAAACTTAACCAAGTTACTCCCAAACTTAGTCACTTGAAATGGTGATGCTACCATTAGAGTGGGAGCAGCTACTCAGACATTCATTATTAAGGGGTTTGAGTACTACGTGTATGTAACTAAAAATGTGTCTCTGCCTTCCACTCTGCCTTGTCCAGCCCACCCCTCTCTTGACAGGCTGCCTCCTGGTTTCTTGTCAGTAGCTTTGCTTGTGCCTGTGCTTATTCTGCTCCGTTCATGCTCTGCCATGCAGTCATTAAAAACAGTGGGACTAACCAAACACATTTGAATGGCAGGTTAAATGTCATTGTTATTTAAAATATCTCCCATCTTTGATGCTATTTGTATTATATTTAATATGGGGCCAGATCCTGAAATATCTAATATCTAATATCTAATCAAAAGCTTTAACTGCCATGGCCAAGAGGGCTGCCCCATACCCACACTGCACCTGATAAATGGCAAGTGTGGTTTTTCATACAGATTCAACTTAGCGTTGTCCAAGAGCTGTGATCTGTCCAGATGTAGTAGGGTTTAATTGTCCTGAGATTGTAATTGCCTTGCCCTTCCAGCCATGCTGTTACTTAGCGACGTATTAATTTTCAGAGGTATTTTAGGTGAGCCAAATGACAATCTAAAATCCGCATAGGGAGAAGTGGGGTAATTCCATTACGTTCACTAAGGTAAAACCTATGATTTACCTCCGTGTGGCTGGCCCACGGCGTCACCCAGTCTTGGGACAAGCTCAGTGAGAAAAAAGGTCAATGCTGCTCCCTAGTGGCACTGGCCTTTGTGCAGGCGCGGGTATT
Organism: Acrocephalus scirpaceus scirpaceus; assembly: GCA_910950805.1. Lineage (NCBI taxonomy): Eukaryota > Metazoa > Chordata > Aves > Passeriformes > Sylviidae > Acrocephalus > Acrocephalus scirpaceus. The sequence goes on from OU383773.1 coordinate 130,091,330, forward strand.
CAGTGACATTGTTTTTCTGTCCTTTCTTGTCTTACCCTGTCAGCGTTTCCATTGAAAATTTCGATTTTACAGGTTACCAAAATTTATTTTTCCTGAAACCAAGCAAGTTTCAGAGGCAAAGAGATGGTAACTGGGAGCCACAGATGAAAGGGGAGAGTAGAACTCTGTGAGGGAAGAACTAGAGCTATTGTGAGGGAAGTCACAATATATGATCTTTTCCAGAATTTCCATCAGAAACTGGTTTTCAACCCCACAAATATTAGCATCAGACTAAAATGTAAAATGGATGACATAATTCGTCATTGGTGGTTTACCTATTTAATTTATTTGAGTTTTAGACCTCAGCATTCTTATTTAATAATCATAAATATCTTCTATCATTTAAAGAATAAAGAAATAAAATATTTAAAGAAATAAAATATTCTATTAAAGAGTAAAGAAAAACTAAAATATAATTGAAAGCAAAACCACAAAGACACTCAAGTGCCTTTCCACTTCTAAATTGAGACTTTAAAACCTGTATTGTGAAGCAAATAATTTGTTTAAATTTGGGCAACAATTACTGCACATAGCTTTGAAGCATTATGAAACATCCCTTTTATTGCCTTACCCTCATCTTGACCCACACTCTTCTCTCAGTCCCTATTCTTGTGAAAAAAGATCCTTGCATGCAATTCCCCTTTGAAACTTACTGCTTTTAATCATCCTGAAGTGACATATGTTGCACTATCCAGTCAAGAGCAAAGCAACTTTTTTCTAAAGCACTCAGCCTTTTTTCAATAAAAAGACTCAGAAAACTGAGACTTAGGCCAGAAAATCGTGCTACCCACAAAATGATTTCAACCAATCAGATTGAGGGCCTATGTTTATCAGCTTCTATTCACAGAGATTATTGCACTACTGTACAATTAAACATTTAGGCTCATTTAAACAAAAATACTTACAAAATGCTACTCAGTGTAATCAATATGAAGGGAGAACTGCATAAATGTTCAGACCTAACATTATGCTTTTCATTTCACAGTGTAATTGGACTCCCAGAAGAAGAGGACTGGCCTAATGATGTTGCCCTTCCAAGAAATGCTTTTACTTCCAGACCTGCACAACCTATTGAGAAATTTGTACCAGATATCGATGAAGTAGGCAAAGACTTGCTTCTTGTGAGTTTCTATTTATTGTTCCCTACCTCACATGACTGATAGCTCCCACTGTGCATGCAACTTGCCAAGAAAAAAGAAGTTTCCATTTAATGGAGTTAGTGAAAAAAAAAAAAAAGGTTAAAAATAGATCAGACAATTTGTGTTAATCTGTGAAACAACAGCACAAAGACACTGCCTTTGGCTCAAGAGGTGTCAGAGCTGAGAATAGCTCAAGATTAGGAAACTGGGTCAGGGATGTATCTGTTTGACCTGTCGTTAGACCTTATGATTTGAGACCTTAGACCTCACTACTGACCACTGTAGTGCCACTGATGCAGCATTCTTACAGTACTGGCCTGATGTGAGTACAAAAATGGATCTAACATTTTTTGTGGTATAGCTGACCCAATATAAAGCGGGAAATAGGCTGTAGTGTCAGATTACCTCTGCTAGTCTTCTACTGAATGCTGAAAACTTGACTCTTGGAATTCACCAATTATTGCCTCTTGTAAATGGCAAGGGTGAACAGAAGCAAAAGAAGCTGGTACAGCTATTTCCAATTTTGTTATAGGTACATTAGAAACCCTCATCCTGAAGTTCAATCTTGAAATGCAATATCGGGAATGACGTTGCATCAGTTTACTTCTTGCTGTGCTTGTTGAAATCTAGTTAAATTTGTTCTCTGGAAGTCTTTTAAAGATCTTGATTCATATGAGCTAGGTAGAGTGCAATTCTTGAAAGACCTGATGCATCTCTTCAGGAACTGCTGTCTCTGCCCAAGGTTATCTCAACAGCAGATGATCCTGCAGTGTCCTCAGGACAGCAGCTTCCGGCTGCAGAAAGCTGGACTACATCTGGACACTTGAAATGACAAGGGAGAAACATTGCTATGAGAAAAATCTGTTGTGCTTGCAGACAGTCTGGAAGTGGAAGCTAGACATGGGACAAGAATTAGATTCTGGGAACAACAAGGAATAATATATGGCTCAGTGAGGAATAATACAGAGCTCAGTGAGTGTGCAGCATGATAGGAGGGAGGGAGGAAGAAAATAAATATCTATGCCTAGAAGGTGAGGTAGGAAAGAAATCCATTTCTGCTAGGCAAGGAGATGATAACTGGGAGCCACAGATGAAAGGGGACGGTAGAACTGGAAGTTAACTTTCAGAAGTTAAATGATAGAAGTTCTGAAACAAGAAAAGAAAGTAGGACTAGGAATTGGTTAGACAAGAATAGTAGGAAGAATAATAGGTGGAGGTGAATGACATAAAGAGCAAGGTATAAACCCAAGGCTGAGGTAGGGATTTCAATGCTGGCTGGCCAAAGGCCGGAATACAGATCTAAAAGGAGGGCCATCAAAGTGCAGCTAAGAAGAAGAGGGAGTAACTGAACACACAACATAAGCAAATGAAGGCTGTCCTGTGCATGTGAATTAAAGAAAACCTGTATTCTGGGATTTCATAAACTGTGAATACTTGAATTTTCTAGCACCTAATTTTTGAGGTGGCCATACTCTTATATTGTTACTCCACTGCTTGTTTTAATATGGATGGTCGTTGTGCACCACTTTCTGAGGCCCTATTGTGTCTCACATTGATCATATACTGAAGGTGGTATGCATTAATGTATGTATGCAATGATAGCACTGTTAACTGTACATTTTAGTTAAAACTAACTTCTTTTCATACTTTCAGAAATGCTTAGCGTTCAACCCAGCCAAGAGAATATCTGCATATGTTGCCCTCTCTCACCCATATTTCCATGATTTGGAGAAATTCAAGGAGAATCTGGACTGTCACATGTCATCCAGCCAAAACTCCAGTGAGGTGAATGCATCATAAGTGCTGACTGAAGATGAACCATAAATCAACAAGACATGTAGCTGACGAGGCCACTGTCCCATACAAACCACATAGCTGTCCTAGGGAGATCATTATTTTGAGGTTTTATGCACTTATCTCTTATTTTGGGATTGTGATGTGCTTATCCATGGAAATCAATCTAGTTTACTTTTATCAGAGCAATGCAAGGGCCAGGGTTATGACCTGCTCCTGTTGCAGCTTTATGTTTGTTTTGTTTTTGTTTTGTTTATCTACCTGGGAAAACTCCAGACGAAGAGAAGCTGCTGACCAGTTTTGCTGCCATTTTATCCTTCTAATATTGAATGCTGCCAGTGTTTGATGATCGAGTCACTGCCAAAATATGACGCAATCTCTCTCTCTAGCTGCTGAAGCATGATTTGGTACTTTATTATTATTATTCTATGATATTTAAAGAATGGCATTGAAATACCAGATCTCTGCAACCTGCAGTTAACTGAAATATGCGTTAATTCATCCAGCTACTGTTCATTCATCGCATATATGCAGGTGCTTCCCTACTTGAAAACTTGGATAAACCAATTCATCCATTTGGTTACTCTATAAAAATAACAGTGATGATGATGATCATAATAAATGTCTCAGCTTTTAGGTTTTTTCATACACAAATGAGTTATTATCTAGTTATGTTTGTGTGCATGTTTCAAAAAACTGTCCTGTTCTTACTGTTTCAATTTCCAGCCGGTCTTTCTGTGTTGAAATGCAGATTTGTTCTAGTCCATCGTCTAACTCATCATTCCCCCCGGGAAACAGCTACAAGCATATTTTCTTCATCTCATTCCAAATAATCTTCTGATGTCCAGCTCAAAGACATGAGCAGAGCCAATGAAAATCAATATAGATTTTCACCTTCAACCAGTTCTCACTGTCAGCCAAAAACAAAAATAGAAAAAATACTTCTGGTTCAGAAGCAGAGAATCCTATACCTGTAATAAGCACAGAGAAGTATTTGTGCTGCATTGTACTCTGTATACTGTGCTGCCTTATCTGCAACACCCTCCAATGCATCACAAGTGCATGAACATTAATGCTCAAAATCCCTCACATGTCACTTACTAAGCAGGCTTGTTTTCCATGCAGAAATGTGTGACCTTCTCTCCTAAACCACCGTGTGGGTATACTAGCACTTGCCCCTCCACTAAGGTTAATGTGCCATTATTGAATGTCAAAATATCTAAGCAATTTACTTGTCTTTAAAGCACAGTTATTTTAAATATTACCTGAAATTTTATATTTAGTATTTTTACCTTAACTAAAATATATTTTCAGTATTTTGAAAAGAAACTTTTATTTTTTTTAATACTGTACTGGGGAAAAAGAAATATTTTAAATCCATAAAAGCTGTTCCCTAGCATGATCTCAGTGCATTTACCTGGACATGACTTGGGGAAAATATTGGTCCAATGAGTATAACTGATGCTAAGTGAGGCAGCCAGCTTTGCTTACTCCTGTGGGAGTCCCTTAGGCTTCTCTCTTCCTTGTCTCTATTTCAGCTTATCTAGGTGGTGAGCCAGCAATACATCCTCGTCCACAGCATGCCTGGCAGAAGCAGGTCCTTAGCAGTGAGTTGGGCAATATAGCTTTTCCAGCTGTGACAGGGGAACTTGTACCCATCTCACAGGCAGGTCTCTTGCTGCTGTGGCGAACTTCATTGTTAACTCCATTTCAGGTATCTGCACTGTCTGGGTCATGGTCCACTGCTAGGATAGTAAGTGGATCTTATTTGTCTCCTGGATAAAACTTTTTGTTACTGTTAGACATTTAAGTTTGTGATATATGGTTAAATTAGGTCTACTTTAAACAAACAGATTTTAAAAGGACCACTTTCATGCTTGCATACGGTGGCCTGTGTGTTTCCAGAAAGAGCCTAAGCAAAATTTAACCAGCATGAACAGGCAAGTTGCAAATTAGGCCTGGCAAGAGCATGTACAAAGCATCTGCACACAGAGATATCACAGATCCACAACATCGGAATTTTGGAAGCTCTGCGACTGAAGGCCAGGGAGCTGCAGCAAACCTTCTAATCTTGGCCTTGCCTTTGTCATTCTCCTTGTTTCTACAGCCAAGGGGAACTGCAGACCACTGCACTGGTGTTGTTCCAACCCTATTCCTGTATGGGTTAGTGGACCCAAGTGTGAATAATTTTGAGATTCACAGAGAAGGATTGGCCAGAGTGAAATTTTTGCTAACAATTTTTAAACAGTAAGTACAACAACAAACATAGCCAAAAATCAAGAGACTCTTGCAACAGTAGCAATTAGAAAAGGTTTTAATGGAGTTTAACACTTCTGAAAACATTCCACATTTTACCTAGCATTGAGCTATCTATCATACATACCTTATCAGGGCATTCAGCTGGTGTGGCTTCCCAGCAACTGCTCAGGGAACTCTCCCAGAGCTCTCCACCAACTAATATAGGTTGAAAGTGTAGAGGAGGAGATGGTATTTTCCAAATTAGGCTTAAAACTCTCAGATAGAAATGTGCATCTGTTCCATGTAAGAATCTATTCTATGAAGCTTAGCAAAGCTAAAGAATAGAGAATATGGTTGCTGAATGTAGATACATTATTAGGGTAAAAATAGAAAGGAGGGGAGAGAATACTTTAAGCCAAAGGTTAGTGTTGGCCCAAAAACTAATGAGGATGTGGAAATCAGCAGGAATTTAACTACTGGAGCAGTTATTTCCCAGTTGTAGTATCAAAGCAAGTATCTGTAAGCAAGCAGCAGAGAAAAACAGGGGCTGGCTTATGGAGTCAGAAGCAGAGTTTCTGCATCATGGTGCTGTATGTTGTCTAATATAGTAGGATCAGGTTATAAATGAGAGTATTCAGGAGAACAGTTTGCAAAGGGCTGCATTAGTGGTCACATTCTGGAACATCTTTCCAGTGGGAATGGCAGGAACAAAATGAAGAAATCTAAGAATCTTGGCAGGGTTAGGGAAAATATTTCTCTAATGGGGTCCTTGTGGTAGCAAGGGCCTGGATTCAAGGACCAACAATTTTTCAAATTACCTCCTTTTCCAAATCTCTTCAGGAAGAAATTCCATTTGACATGCCATAGGCTTAATCGTATTCCAGTGTTCCCTGCCAAACCATGTGGGGCTTCACTTACACTAGTAAACTGAGAAAGCCTGTTCTCTGGCTGGGCAAAGCACTGTTGTTGGCTAATACCATGCCAGGAATCATATTTATAATCAGACAGCACAGACAGTTGTGGGACTGTGCTCAAACCCATGCCCTTGCTCTTCTTATATTACTGGTATAGCTCTAATATTTTAGTATTTTAGTAAGAATTGTGTAAGTGAAAAAGAAAGTGCTGTGATGAAAACTCTTTGTACACCTTTAAATAGACTTCAGAGTGCAATTCTTCTTAGTGATGTCTAAGCTTGTATGTGTTCTTTTCTACAGGAGTAGTTCAACAGCAGCTAAAAAATGCTGAATAACAAAAGATGTATTAAGTATAGCTCCTAGAACACCTACAGCCAGGCACTGTGCTCTTCTTAGCAGAGAACAGGGTGTTCTAAGTAATGAAAGGAGAATTTCTATCTCCCACCAGCCTTCTTTTTTTTCAACCACTACTACATAATTCTGCAGAAAAAAACAGACCCAATAGCCAAGGAAAAAAATCACCATAGCCAGCTAGTGAAGTGCTAATAGCAATCCATCTGGTGCAGCCCTTTTCTCTTCCCCCTGTCCACGCTCACACCAGCCTTCCTGTTCATCTTCAGCTCCCTTATGTAAATAGATTTCAGTGATGCTCACAGGTGCTATTTTCCAGCAAGTTTCTTCCAGTTTTTCCACAGCTACATAATGTCAATGTCCCTTCCATTCTTATTACTAAATGTTGATTCTTTTAGTCTCACAGCCTAAACCAGTGATGAGACAAGAACTTTGTGCACCTCCTTGCTTAGGTTTAGTTTTGTGTACCAGTGTGTTGCCTTCTGTGTGGTTAGTAAAATTCTAAAAATAGGATTTGTGCATATTTCTGTGTAGGCTGTGCCCACACTCCAGGTTTCTTTCAGCCTATTAGTCCACAATGATCAATAGTAGAGCATCTTTTCCTATTGTTTCTCTCCTAAAACACACCAAAAAATGAGGCTGTCATATTTGCAAGAAAATTAAATTTAGGGCTATGCGTACAGAGCCTTTTTAATGAAAGGTTATCACTAAATTGCAGCATTTGAACATCTTCTGCATAGGGAAGGGTTTCTAGCATGGTAACGCTTACTTGGTTTTTATACTCAGTGGTTGTTTTTGTGAATAAGAAGAAAATACTGTGCCTCGCTGCTTTTCACAGGTTCACTCACTGTCTTTGAGAAGTGTGTTTTATTATACATACAATTCTTTCTGCTGTTAAGTATTAGATCAACTTTAATATGGAAAATAAGGAGAAAACTTGCTGTTTTGGTCTTTTAGCCAGCAAACTTGGAGCACTCACCTGGCTCACAGCTGAAAACACATCAGTTGTTAAATACATCTGTGAATCAGAAACCACACAGTTTGGTTTAAAAGGCCACATTAATTAATTATGTTCCATGTAGACACATTTGAATAATGAGGAAGTTTATTCTAAGAACTCTGTTTTATAGAACCACTTGGCTAGTATTTTTCATATACAGTAGGTTCAGGAATAGATTGACTTTTATATACAATGTGAATTAGAAGATACTAGGCTATTTGAGTGATTTTGTTGTTGTATGCTTGAAGCTTGAGTTGATTGCAAGCTTAGGAACCTAACATATTTATTTCATTGCTTCAAAACTGCTTTTAAATATCAAGATCTTTTTTGATGTTAACAGGATTTCACACTTTTTTTTAATGTGTAAATTATTTTCTTGAAATTAGTATGTTACAAAAAGCATTTTTCCAAACTGCATTAGTGGGGGAAAATTTAAGAAATATATTTTTACTTTCACAGGGAGATGAACTCCTCAATAACTGACTATCCATAAGCTATACTTTTACTTCCGTTTGATTACTAAGCCTGGAGTATACAGGTTAATTTCAATAAAGAAAAAAATCAGAAACAATCTCCAGAAAATTAAATTGGATTTTATATGTTTAAGCTTCCAAGTTTTATTTTCATTTTTTTTTTTTGTTCAAGTACAGTTCAGATATACAAAAACATGACTACAATTTTAACAGTCTAACAGGCTGTATGACTCAAATTGAAGTTTTCTTTGTGAGCTGTTTATTTTATTATCTATCTGTGTCTTGCAAATTATTAGATAATGGCTGTAATATAGTTCTAGTTTCTGGACTAGACTCTGTAACCGTCAAATTTCAATAATTTATGTAAAACAGAAAGAAGCTTTCTCATCAATTTTATTTAACTAGGCCATTAAAAGAAGGAAGAGGTAGACATTTGAACTGACAAATATACTTTTGCCAAGTGTTGTTTCTTCCCTTTAGTTTCAAGCTTAGCAAGTATTGCATACTGATACTCATTACATATACAATGTAAAAACCATAAAGACCACTCAAGAGTAGTGTGCACAAATAGTATGAAAAATGGCTCATTAGAGTCTTGGAGAAACCAGCTGAAAATCATTACTTTAGCTGTAACACTCAAAATCTTGAAATTCATATATTTTTCCATTAAAAAGTATTCCTGAACAATTATGTGTATGTTTTTAATTCAGTGATAGGCACCCAAACAGAACTAAATCAAGTGGGAACTTGTTCTCAAAAGTGATTTTTCCAGGCCCAGTAGATACCCTCAGTTCTTCATGTACTCATCAGAAACTAAAATTAACCAGCACCATTCTTAGATGAGCCTTTTGCTTTCAGGGCAGGAAAACCCAAGGTTGCTGCAATTAGAGTTATTGGAAAATTTGCTTTGACTTAAAAGTCCTGTGGAAGCTTCTGCAATACTCAGTTTTCTAGCCTTCACTGAAAGACTGTGCAAAACAGCAAAGATAAATCAAAACTCCTTAACCATATGGTCTTTTCCCCTTCACATCACATATTTTATCTGTTTTGGGATATATTGATGATTTTTATCCAGCTCAATGTTAATGAGACTTTTGCAAGGCTAGAGAAAGTAAAAGCAACTTCTGCTATAGTATTTTGATTGTTGGTGATTGTGGTAAAGCAGGTTTTTTGTTTCCAGAAAGGAACAGACAAAATATACTGCCTTCTTTGAAAAAGAAAAAAAAAAAAAAAGAAAAGGAAAAAAAAAAGCTCCCACAAACAGCTGACGCTTGGTAAAGATTAGAAAAGATATTTTTAAGGAACTATTTGAAAAATATTGTCAGGATGAGTGAAAAGGAGCATATTTTTGGTGTGAGAGATGTAAATGCAAACAATGTGTATTAAATATGCGTTGAAACTGATACTTTTTCACTGACTTTGCAAAGGTGATAGGGTTTTATGGAAGAAAAGCATCCAAATATGAATTTGTTTGAAGTACCACTTAAATGTTCATTTGCACTAAAGCAACCTGTACTGTTTGAAAGGAGATAGGAAAACACATCATGTTAAACTTGTGATTTACTTTGGTGTCTGCAAGGACATGTTGTAAAGCTCTCAAGCTCATTGTCCATTTTTGAGCAAGCCAAATTCACATTCACATTATTAGCTTTCTGTACCTTAAACCCATCCACATGCCTGAAAAAAGCACGTTTTCTAGTGTTTACATGGATACTTGCTCATATTGACATACTCATGTTAAATCCAGACAGAGGACAGTCTCTTCCACTGAATGGAAAATGAATTTTCAGACTTACTGATTCCTTTGTACAATTATTCTTAAAGGGTTTGAAATCAGTGTTCAACAGTATGGAGCCCTTCATTTTATTCCATGTTTCACACATACATCATGTTATACTAATTCTCAGCCTTTATTAAAGAAGTAAAATCCCAGTTCTTTAATGTTAGGACCAATTTTGAGTAGCTAGATGAAGGAGGAAAATCATGATGTGATGGAAAGAAAAAACAGGCGAAGAGTAGAAGAGTTGGCAAGTGAGTTTGATTACATGGAGAAGTTACATATAAACATAAGGGGAAGACTTCTTTCCAGTTGTTTTGTTTTCTCCTGTCATATAAGATGATAAAGCAAGACTCATGAACGGGATTTTTATGCCAATTCAAGTCATGAGTTCCAGTGCATTTTTTCAACATAGCAACAGCTCTATTTTTTAAATTTTGCATAAGCTAGAGCTTTTTCTGGGTAGATATAAAAAAAAAAGTCTTATGAGACAGCTTGACAGCAGATTAAGCTGTCCACAGAGACAGTGCCTGTAGTTCAGCTGCAGACATTGGAGAATGTACAGCTCTGCTGCTGGAGAGCCACTGAAAATGTCTATTAGTGTGCAATGTTGTGCATTCGAAGTTGACTCCTGCTGCAAACTGAAAATCCTTTGGTCATCCAAAATGGCATGGTTCTCCACACTTGGATTTTGATAAGGTTATCCACCTGCAAATTTTGCTGGATCAGTCCAGTGGTTCACCATCTTACAGGAGCAAGTCTGAGAGCTTAGCAAGTCTGTCTGACACTCTGTGTAAATAATAATGCAAAATCGTCTGCCATGGGAAAAGACATTTTGTAGGTTGTAGAGTAGGAATGAGCTTTCTGAGCTCCTCTGCAAATGGGAGAGCTACTGTTAACTATTATGCCAGCTCCAAAAATGCAGAATAGGAGGCCTGCATGGCGTTTTGTTGTGTTCAGTCTATGTGCATGGGTGGCAGGGTAAGTGTTGGTGCAGAGTGGCTAATTTTGGTCCTTCCATTAAGCATGAGCAACTAGACTTGGCACAGAGACAAACTTCACAGTTCCAGGGATGGGAAACCTCTAATTCTCCACAGTAGTTCTCTGGCTCTTGTTAAATACATATACTAGTAGGTCACTCAGCCACTCAAGCAGTCCTTTCCTTATACCAGATCATCCTGTGACACTGTGAAGGAGGCCCTGAGGAATCTATTCCTCAGCATTTTTCCAACTTAACCTACTTCCTCTTACTGGAGCGACAATTACCTGTCACTTTTATCTGACCCTGCTGGTGCTTCCACTACCACTGAAGCAGCTGTGAGCACATTCCTGCCTTACGACTCTGCAGCTTCCGGTCTCGGCCAGCCAGTGATTTGTACTCTAGTTTTTCCTTGCTTCTCATTAGGAATAGGGAAGTAGTACAGTAGAATATAGCAAAATATGTGCTACTTTCACACTTTCTGGTTCAAGCAAATGAATACAATGAGCTAGAATAGATTAGATTGAACATAATGTTCAGCTGATCAACCAAAACAACTTTGGATTCAGAAGATCATTTACTAAGTACAGAAGATCCCTGAACAATGTCTGCGATGCACACTTTTACACCTTTTACAATGTGCATCACAATGATGCTTCTGTTATACAGAAGCTTTTGATGGATACAGGACTAGAATGCTAGCCTCATACTTACCCTGCTTCCCCTCGCCTTCCCCAAGATCACCATTCCCAGGAAGAGGACTCCTCCCAGCATGCGGTGGAGCAACTGTGAAACAGTCCCCAGCTCTCAAGATAGGTTGTATTCATGTAGGTAATCAAGCTCGTTCCTTCCCTTTTGGCTATGGCAGTGTGAAGTACAGACCCCTGCCACAAGTACTAGGCACAAATAGACCTGAAATCCCAAAGTATTCTCCTGAGGAAAAGTCTTCCCTGGATCTAAAGAGGACAGTATGTCTACTGTTTCTGTGACAGTTGACTTTCACTTTTTGCATTGATGTGAGAACTCCCATAAGAAAACTCCCACTACACAAAAGGGATGATACTGAATTCTGGACATTCCGTGGGAAAAGACAAAATGTTGTATTCCAGGTAGATGATATGTATCTTAAACAATCAACCTTCATCTGTGATAGAAAATAATCCACCAGACTGGGTTTAAAATGAGTAGCCTGAGTCTGCAGCATGCTAATTAAGTGTTTTTCTAGCAAGACCAACGCCCGCAATGATTTCTTGCAGGGACTTTGGAGTCCCTTTTAAGAAAGGTGGTTGTGACGGTGGGTTGCACCTACAACAAAATGCACACCAGAAATTGGATGGTGGCAAGAAGTTTGCGGATGTGAGGCTGTAAATGTGGCTTATGTAAGCTCAAGGGGGGATGTGCTTGTGTGAAAGTATTGGTTGCCATGCACATTTTGAACTGAAGTTACCTATCAGAACATGATAGAAGGACTGCAGCATCATGAGATTAAATGTTTTTTCTTTGGATGTCTAGCAACCCTGTGGTTTTCCAGCTTTGTTTTCCTTTGATTTGATTTATTTCATCTCCCTACTGCCATTCTCCTTTCTATTGTGTGCAGTAAGTTGAAAAGAAAATCATTACCTTATATTACCATCTCAAAAAGAGAGACCGCCAGCATTGACTGAAAATTTTGATCACTCTGTGGTGGTCAGTATTAAGGGAATCATAGAATATGCTGAGTTGGAAAGGACCTATCAGGATCATTGAGTCCAACTCCAAGAATCACACCATGCGCCTAAGAGTGTTGCTCAAACGCCTCTTGAGCTCTGTATGAACCAGGCTTGGTGCTGTGACCCCTTCCCTGGGGAGCCTGTTCCAGTGCCCAGTCACCCTCTGGGTGAAGAACCTGATCCAACTTAAACCCCCCTGACTCATCTTCAAATCCTGTCACTGGTCATGAGAGTGAAGTTGTCTCTTGTTTAGGTCCAGCAAACAGAATTCAACATCCATGGCATCTGCCTTCCATTAAGCACTGTTAAAAACCTGTCATTCTCCACAGTGCTCAGAACCTCTTTGCCAGATTGAACTCCCTTCCTGTAACCCATTTGGAGACACAGCAATGTGAGCAAACAAAGTTTACATTATGATGGTGCTTTTCAGTAAGAACTGAGAGCCAGTTCCAGTTGACATGTGGACTGAAAGAGTCTCAAGGACTCTTGGTCAGGCACCATTCACAGGCAAGGCAGTCCCTTCTGCTAGTCCAAGAAACACATTTTAAAACACTTAAGATAGGGAAAATATAAAGGTGCCACTTATTTTTCCAGTAGAATCTGGTTTTTGCACAATGCTGTATCATTTTGGCACTGAAACCAAGCCCACAGATGAACATTAATGTGTTCCTTGCAGTCTTTAATTTCCTTGTAAATTCTTTACAAGCATTCAGATTAACATATTTATGTTAAATATAATAAACATATTTCATTCCAATTCATTTAAGTGGTCTGTATCTGCCCTTGAATCTCTCATGAATTTTATTGTTAATATAATATTTTCGTGCATTACTTTGAACAGCTTTAAAAGGATCATGTCTTTGAGTGCTCTGGTTAAAGAAAAATTATACCCTCAAAAAGCTGTGTTACAAGTTGGAACTGTATACTTTGGAAATGATGTTTATAACTCCCAAAGGCATCACAGGGTGCTTTAGTCCATATGTCTGTCTTCTACTTTGTGTTACAGTGTGTATTTGTACTTCCTCACTAGCTTGATACTCTTCAGTCTGAAGGCCTAAGTCTGCAAAGACATGAATACTGTACCTCAGCTGAGCAGTCCCACAGAGCACAGAGGGCTCATGTGAGTATAGTTGCTCACAAAAAGTATTTGCAGAAAAAGGCTTTCCTTTAGTAACTGACTGTAATTGTGAGGACACATGGTTAATAACAACACCAAGACACCAGTAAATGGCGTCTGTGTTTATTGAAAATGTGGACACATTTATCTTCAAGTTATTTGACATTAATCTAAATTATTGCTATTATGGTTTAGTATATTATTTTGTATGAAAACACATTAGTCCTGTGAAAGGGTAGTTGCAAAAAAATGTGTTGAGTCTTGCTGCTTTATTGTTTATTTGCATTTAGTATACATTTTGGTTGTTGAAGTGAGGCTAGCTTCTTAGAGAGGCAGCAAGATAGATCAGTCTGGAAAAATCATAAGTAAGCATCATACTGTGCATTGGGTTTTGCAACTAGAGTAGTATATGTGTTCAGATTTAGTAATTTTTATGCTTTGGAGCATTTTTGTTTGTTTTAATATGTAAAGGAATAGCCAGAATACTTCAAAATGCTATTGTAGAGCTAATTTTATACATAGTAGGGGGGATGTTTTCTGAAAAACTAAAATTAGGAAACATTACATAGGCTGCCTTTGGCTTTAGTATGTTTGTAGAAGGCCCAGCAGGTATCTGTTGATTCCAGATACTTAAGCAAGAGGTCAAGTTTGTGCAGCATCTTGTAACTGAAAGTTTTCTGCAGTGATAAAGTTGCCCATCTGGGCTTGAAATAAGATTGCTGCCTAAACAAAAGCATAAAGGCAGCAAATTTAGGTGGTGGTTTGTTTTGGTGGGTTTTTTGTGCATGGACAATTGCATGAAATAGGGTTGGAGATTGAAAGTATTTAAAATCATGTAGCATGATTTACTCTTGTTCTAATTCCACTGACTACAGTTAAATTAAACCAAGAATTTGGCCTTGTAAATCTACAAATTGCAGTGTCAGGCAGCTCAGGTCTATATAAAGATACTTAAGCTTAGTAAATCAGCAAGAATACTATATAAATTGTAATGTGTGATAAAAATCTTAACTGTAGTTACATTATTTCTCTAAAAATTTCTATTCACTGCTTTTTTATACAAAAGGTCAGAATTGCACTTCTTAGTGGCATTGGGATATGTGGAGAAAAGCAGGATGCTGGTACAGAAATGTATCAGAAATAAGATTCAGTTCTTACTGCTCCATGTGTGCCTACCTTACACGTGACAAATCCCACTGAAGTTAACAGAAATCATATAAAGTTAAGCCTGTTTGTAACTCTCATGAGATACTGGTTTAAGAATCTTCAAGATAAGTTATGTTCTCAAAAGGCATTATTAAACTTGTGGTTTCGGTTTACAGAATACTATGAACAGTGATGACAGCTTCTGAGACACATCCAGAGTAACTTTATTAACTGATACTACATCAGGCCAACATCCATTAGCAAATCAAAATCTCTATCAGTACCTTTATTTCTCAGTATAATTTTAAACCCACCCCCCCCCAAAAAAAAAAAAAAATCAGAAAATTATAACAGCCTCTATGCTGTTTGGATTAATTTCTTTTCTCTTTTTTTTCACTTTTTTATTTTGTCATAAAATCTCATTTGCTCTGGAGTTGTCTAGGATTTGATAATTCAAGGAAAGCATGCAAAGCAGTTTGGAATACATTTCTTCATTCACCTTAGGGCATATATTCAGCTGGTGAGAATCAGCATAGTCCTGTGACTTCTACAGCATTGTATCAGTCTATACCAGTTGCAACAGTTGCATGTCAGGTTTTAGCATTTCAAGTCACTTTACCTACATATGCAGTAGGATTCTGTTTTGCAAGATGGAAAGTTACCTACAGTGCAAACTGTACTACCTAACTACCATTGATACTTATTCACAGGACATGATTTCACTGTATCATTTCATACTTGAAATTCATGATGTTCTTTTAATCAGGGTACAAACATGAAAAGGTGCGTGTGTTACTGTTTCTTTTAAAGGTGCATCATTTTGTTTTTTATTTTGTGTGCTTAATAGTTACTAGTCAGTGTTCTTTACATTCTTTGCATTCAACATTAAAATCATCTATGTGTGAAATACAGTATCACCTGCAAAGGTACAGAAAAATGTAACAGTGATTTCTTGAACTGTTACTCAAATATACTGGTTTACCTTTTAGTCATCAATATGACATCAAGGGGCTACAGCATGTGAACTGTGGTATATAGAAGTCTTGCACCATTGCTGTACAGGAAATCTTGCAGACTCTCTCCTCTTCTTGCACAGCTGCTGATTACCATATACACTTTGGGAAAAAGTAAGTTTCTGCTGTACAGAATGGCTGGGAAGTAACACAGACACTTTGGAAACTCTAGAGCTCCCTTTGCAAGCTTTCAAACAAAGCCCTTTGATCTAACTGCATGCCTGCTCTGTCCCAAATTTCACCCTATGGGGCTTTCTGCTTTAAGAACACCCTCAGCTGGGGCTACTTTACGTTCACTGCATTGAAGTTCATCGGAGCATGCACCTTACCATATTAACATATTCTTTAGCTTTTACAAGTTTGTAAAGATGGTTGACTGCAAAACTAATGTGTCAATACAGCAGAATTAAATTAAGGCACACAGAAAGTTATCAATAATGTATTATATCAGAATTACAGTCCTTTGGAACTGAACGTTTTGCTGCTGGCAGTGCAAGAAAAGCAAAGTTGTGTATTTATTGTTGGGTGCTGAGGGTTCAGTATGAAAACCAATATAATAAAAATGTTCACAGTGTCTAGTTCTCTTTAGCTCCCAAATTATTGAAAGGTAAAAAGGCAAAAAATTAGTTTTGTATTTAAAACTGCTTCACCCTTCTAGCTATATTTTTCTTTTATCTAAAAATGTAAAATGAATACAAATGCAGTAAGTATTGTATATTAAATACAGAAAATTAGCAACACTGGTTTCTAGTTTTTATGTTTCCAAGTGTTTTTCCGCAACACCCTGTGTATTCTGGATAATCTACAAATACAAACAACGAGACACAGAAACATAAGCACATGCACACCCTTTCCAGCACCTTACTATATACCACTTCTACCCTCATTTATCCCAACTACTCATTCCTAGGTATTTTGCTTACCTACAATGAATTCTGTTTAAAAAAATTATAATGTAAGAGTTTACTATTTCTTTCAAAGGCAAATCATTGCTACAGTTGCTGGAGATGCTGTATGACTCAGCACTGGTCTGTTTTTACTGATATCTTTGTTTTGGTCTAGGCAAACTGTGCTTTAATTCAGCTCTAATGGCTCTCAGTTGTCCATGAAATGCACTATTTTTCCCAAACATTACTTGATCCAACTGTTGTGCTAAATGTGCATGGTATTTTTGTATTCCTTAAGATTCTGCTGTTTTCATCTTTTAAGGAGCTGAGCACACTTTATTGATGGACTGTGTTCTCTTGATTGGTTATTGTCATGGTATGACACTGGCCAAATGCCAGGCACCCACAAAAGCCATTCGCTTACCCTCTTCTGCTACAGTGGGGCAGAGAGCGAAAAAAATTGATGAAGGGCTTATGAATTGAGATGAAGACTGGGAGAAAACACCCCAAGGGCAAACAGGTTCAAATTTAAAGGTATAAGGTAAATTTTTTATTAACAGAGTCAGAGGAGGATAATTAGAAGTAAAATAAGCCTTCAAAACACCTTTTGTCTCCCCCGCCCCTCCCTCCTTCCCACCAACAGAGCAGGGAGACAGGGCCTGGAGGTTTGGTTAGTTTGTCACCAGAGGTCTTTTTCTGTTCACTCAGGGAGAGGAGTCTTTGCTCTGCTCTGCCATGGGGTCCCTCCTGTGGGAGACAGTTCTCCGTGAACTCCTCCAGCGTGACTCCAATCTCACGAGCAGCAGTCTTGCCAAAACTGTTGCAACATGAGTCCCACGGACAGTCTTTTCAAAACTGTTGTGGTGTGGGTCACTTGTCCATGGGGTGCAGTCCTCTAAGGATGGGCTGTTCTAGTGTGGAAACAAGGGCCGTCTCTATCTCTGGAAGCAGGGGCCCTCTCTCTCTCCATTCAAATCTCCCACTGGATCAAAACTTTTTCTGGCATCCACCCACTCCGGTGTGGGTGCTTTTCTCACAGGCTGCAAGCGGATTTCTGCATCCTCCATGGACCTCATGGGATGCAGGGGGACAGCCTGCTTCACCATGGTCCTCACCACGGCCTGCATAAGAATCTCAGCTCCAGCACTTGGAGCACCTCCTCCCCTTCTTTTCCTACTGACCTTGGTGTTGTTTTCCCTCACATGTCCTCATTTCCTCATCTTCTCTGACCAGAAGGAAAACTGCTGCCCATAGCTAACATTGCCAACAAGTTCCACCAGTTCAAAGATTCCTGTAGGATCCCAAAGTGCTGAGAGGTTGATCTCACCTAGATTTCACACTGGAGAGATGCTCGCTATGTTTTACACCGCCAGCCAGGTGGCCCAGCCACCACCGAGCAGGCAGTGGTGGCCACCACAGCGCTGGTGCCATTTTATTGCTTCCCTTTGTGTGAGGCGCCGGGAGGGAGAAGCCACCACTGCCCCTGCCCTTCTGTCTGCAGCACAGCTGGCCAGGTAGGCAAGGCTCACCATGGGCCACACCAAAATGGCCCCAGCAGTAGACTTCACCACCCCTGGGAAAAAAACACCCAGCCCTGATTTGATTTTCTTCTTAATTATGTCATCACAGAGGTGTTAACAACCTCTCTAATTGGGCCAGCAGCATAGCCATCTTCAGAGCCATCAGAGATTGGCTCTGTCAGACATGATGGAAGCTTCTAGCAGCTTCTCACAGAAGCCACTTCAGTGGCCCTCGCCCACTACCAAAAAACCAGGCTGTGCCAAATCAACACAGCTATAAACATGACTAGTAACATTTCTGGGTATATAGAAATTATAAAGGTGTATGTTTTGAATCAAACACAAAATGACATATCAGCTCCAAAACAAGCTGCATTTTCTCTTGTTTTACTTCAAACAAAAATCCTCATCAAAGCACCATAAATACAGCTTCAGCTGATTGTAAAATTCATTAAGTTCTCTTCAGAGCAGGATACAAGTACTTTTTACTAACGTGGCCTCCAACAAGCCACCGGATCCAGGAATCTAAAAACTATCAGCTCAAGCATTCAAAGAGATGTCAGCTTCTGGATGAAAGCTGACACAGAGAAGAAATTACTGCAAAGCAAGTCAGACCCTAAAGCCTCAAAGGATTTTTAACTTAAAATCAAAACTTTGTGCTGCTCTAAGAAACCTGAAGGGACCATGAAAGTCTTTTACAAGCATTATTTACATAAACTGCAGGTGTAGCACAGACAAATAAAAAGCTACTTTTACATTATGTGACATTCTAAATTAGTCTTAAGCACATTATAAGATTATGAACAGCAGTCCAGCCAGGGACAGACACAAAGTGAACTGCAGTGAGGCCAGAGTCACAAATACCCATATTAGCCATAGCTAATTGTGAAAAAAAGGGGAAAATAATGGAAATATGTAGTACTACATAAAAGCTACCATAGGGATCTGGATATTGTGTGGTGCTTTATCTCTGATAGTGCTCAGAGCAAGACATCACAGAAGAAAATCCAACAGTCTCTTGACAATTATAGAACAAATTCCTCATGGTGGAATTTTCTTCCTAACCCTCATCTGTGACAAAGTGAGTTCATAAGACCCAATTATGGAAAAGAAAATTATAGTTAAAGAAACCCCAGCAAAATATTAAGGTAGGAAAAAGCACAAATGTTACTCTTCCCGTTACCCACAAAAAAGTTCTTTTACTCTTGGCCTCAAAATTATCTAATGACACTAGGTGTCATATCTGTTAGCACCATAGAAACAAATGTTCATTTAAAAAAATTTAAATGCATTGTCTTTGTAATTTGCCTGCCATTTACTGAAAAAGAGAAAGTAAGATTTTTACAGTATCTGTATGAGTTCTCATTTTGAACTCATCAGTTGTGTTGCTCCTCCACCTCCCATCCTTTTGATAAACAAGATCATCTTTTAGTCTCCTAGCACACAGAAGTCCTTTCCCTAAGTATTTTCCTCCATTTTTAGAAATCTGATTTGTCTGGCTGGATTTTCAAGCCTTCTCAGCCCAGGGAAGAAAAGCTAATTGGGGTCTAATTAAAATACTGTGGAGTGCCTAGCAGAAGACTCCCTCCTCCCCAGTGCCTGCATAGGGAGGGACCCTGCAATCCTCCCTTCCTGCAATGCCAAATCTTTCTATTTCCAGGCACCAGGCTCAAAGCCTCACAGCACGGAAGTGTGGAATGAATAAACTCTCTTAGCTTAACTTTGGTCAAAACATTTCTGAAGAGTCATTCTGTCCTGGCAGACTTGATGCAGCCTAGGCATTACCTCTGCTGCTGCAGCTGAGCTGAAGCCCCTGGAGCCCTGCAGCCCGACTGCTGTGCCAGCACAGGGACACACAGACAGCTCTGCTCCAAACTTGGGGCCATCCTTGAGCCTCCCAGGGCTGCCGCACTCCTGGGGACAGCCTACATATGTGCAGTGCCATGGGGCAGCCACCTGAAACTGGATTGCTTGAGGGTAACTCCAGAATGGTCCAAATCTGAACATGCATTTGCGGCAAGGACTTCACCATGCTTCACAAAATGGATATTATAATAGACTTAGTAATACTGCTAATCTCATTTTGTATGTATTTTAATGCAATTTATTTCTTTCGTTTTCAATGTACTTCTCCAGCATTGCAGGCAGCTCAGGGAGAACTGCCTGGTGTGTTTCCAAAGTAGCCATCCTTGTTTTAGAACATACCAGCTGTTTTCTGAGGAACAAAATTTCCCTTATGCACTATCTTGCAATTTTGAACACTAAATTTAATTTGCAACTGAACAAATTTTACTTGCAAATCTAGTATAGTCACTTTCTTAGTTTCTTTCTAGTTCCTCACAGGCTGCTCTTGGTTTTACTAAGCAATTTGGTATCACAAATTCCTGTGGGCTCACCAATTTTTCCAGCTCTTCACAAGTATGAAGACAGAAAAGCTATTTCAGTAACAAAACCCATTTGTGTTTGGTATGATTAACATTTTAACATGTGATTACTTTTCTCCATTTTTACAAAGCTGTGACTAACATGCAGTAATTTTTAATGGTAATGCTTTGAGAAAAAGACATTTGAAATTCTGAGTTAATAGATCCCAGTAACTCCCGGGCTTAGCACTTCCATTAACCTAATGTAATACTAACCCTGCCGATATTACAATGCTTTATTTTGCAGTGCAGATGGCTAACCAGGGAAAATTTTTTCCCCTCTCTTTTTCTTATCTCCCCCCTCCCGCCGAAATAGGGCCCAATTCTATGTCAGGACAGGCTGCTATTTCATAATACCTTAGCCTATGCATCTACCGAAGGCAAAAGGAAAAGCGAACCCTGCGGTTTCCTCTGTAACTGACCACTAGGTGGATCAAGAGGATACAAACATCTCACCACGAAATCCTGCCCTCTCCTGGGAGGCAGATTCCAGGATACAAGTGCACGTTTAAATTTCAGGGCTCCCTCCCCCGCAGAGCCACCTCCTGCTCCCCCTCCAAAGGCTGTCCTGGCGCTCGCCCCGCCGGCGGCTCCCTCAGCAGAAGGGTGCTCCTGGAGCGGGTCCAACGAAGGGCTACAAAGATGGTGAAGGGACAAGAGCAACTCTCTTAGGAGAAAAGGTTGAGGGAGCTGTATCTGTTCTGCCTCAAGAAGAGACTAAGAGGGGAACTCATTAATGTGTATAAATATCTGAAACGGGGGTGCCAAGAGGATGAATCCAGGCTCTTCTCAGTGGTGCCAAGCAATGGGACACGAGGCAACGGGCAGAAACCGATGCACAGGAAGTTTCTCCTAACATGAGGAAGAACTTCTTTAATGTGCAGGTGACCACGCACTGGAACAGATTGTCCAGAGAGGGTGGGGAGGGGAGTCTCCCTCATTGGAGATATTCAAGAACCGTCTGGACACAATTCTCTGTCCTGTGCTCTAAGACGACCCTGCTTAATGTGGGGGGTTGGACCAGACGACCCACTGTGGCCCCTTCCAACCCGTCCCATTTTGTGATTCTGTGTCTTTTCGCCGCTGCCACCGCGCCATCGGACGCCCTATAGTAAAAGTCCCCTGCCCTCCCCTTCCTCCCGCCCGGTCCCGGCGGAGCCGCGGCTGCGACTCCGCCGGGACCGCTCTGGGCGGAGCGGGGCGGGCGCTGGCAGCGAGGGCCGGCCCGGCGCGGAGGGGCGCGGCCCCAGCAGGCGGCGCTGTGTGGCCGCCGCCATCGCCGCTCCCGCAGCTCCGCGGCCGCTCGGGGCCGAGAGGGGCCGTGGCTTCCCGGGCGCGGGGAAAGGCCCTGGGCTGGGCCAAGGCGGCGGCGGGCGGCGGCGCGGGGTCACGGCGGCGCCATGGGGAAGCGGGATAACCGTGTGGTGAGTAACGCGGACAGCCCGGCTGGGCTCCGCCGCAGCCGCGGCACCTCCGGGCGGGCCCCGGGGCGGAGGCCGCGGGGAGCCGGGCGCTGCCTCGGCCCGGGCGGGCCCGTCCGGCCGCCACCGCGCTCCGACCGCCGGGAGGGGCAGAAGGGGCCGCCGCGGAGGACAAGAGCGGCCCGGTGCCGGCGGGGCAGCCCGCGGCGGGCTGGACGCTGCCGAGAGCTGGCCGGGTGCGCGGCGCCGGGACTGGGCTCCGGCCGCGCTTGGGGCCCCGCCGGCGAGCGACAAAGGCGGGCCGTGCTCTGCGCTTCGCCCCGCCTTGCCCGGGGCGCCCCGGGATCTGCTGGAGCCCCATGTGGGTGGGTTTGTCCCTCCCTCGGCACGTGCTCGAGGCTCCCTGGCAGACCCTCAGATTGTCTTGTCAAATCCGGCAGCATCGTGACTGACGCCTGCTTTGCGATCTGTCGAGGGAAGGTGATTAAGATGCTGGCCTGGTCCGCACAAAAATAAAATGATCCCAATGGGAGTTGCAGCAGTCACTGAAGTAGCTCTGATCCTAGCTAAGCCGCATTTCCTTAAACTTGGCGTTCAGCTGTACCTAAGAGATCTGAAATTGATGTCTACGCAGCACTCTGCTGCCTTGGGAGCCAGCGCTCAGCAGGCAAAAAATGTGCTTCTGCACACCTGACTGCAGAGCCTGAGTTCATACATAACTGAAGCACATTCATCCTTCCTCCTGTTTTTCTTTAAATGTTTCTACACCTTCCGTTTGTAATCACTTAAGCATTGTAAGTTTGCTGCTGAATTTTATGTCTAAACACAAATCATAATACTTCTATTTTTTTTCCCTTTCTCTGTTCCTTTCTTGTATATGCAATGAGTTTGTACTCAGATGCATTCATATCTTTGCAAACCTTGGTGGAATAGTACTGTAATAGACATGAAGGACTCAGATATTGTATAGCTAGATGGCAAAGTCCCTTTGATTGCTTTGTTGACCTATCAAAAAAAATTGGAGTCTATTAAGAAAGAGTTGACAATGTATTAGGCTCCAAGACTGGACCTATGGTTGAAATGTCCTGTAAGGTTTTCAGGTGTATTTATTTACTCTTAATTTTCTTTTAATGGGACAGCTGCGATATATCTACCAATGCCAGCAAATCTTTATATTCCTATATAAGGTTTATTATGCTGTCATGGCATAATACATACTACTGACAAGTTACAATATTGGACCCTTTGCTCCTCTATGTATGATCATATAGAGATTCCTACTGTTATTCTCTGCCATGTCCCTTCATAAATACGCCATCGTTTTGGACTTTTTGGAGATGAAAAATAAGCATGCTTTTTGCACATCTACAGGGTACTTGCAAGGCGGTAATAGTACTGCTTGCCCGGAGAACCCTGCCTGACAGAAGGTGCTTTACACTTCTCATGAGCAAGGAAGCTATGCAGCAAATACCTTGGTTAATACCTGCTTGAACAAACTACTGAAAGAAGAAAATGAATGTGCAGACAATCACTTTCTTTATTGAGGGTGCATTTCCATGCTCCTTCTGGCTAGTGACATGCAGTTTGGCAAAGTAGTGTAAATACTTTTCAGAAATGTTTATTGGTGAAGTAATTCCTCGTAAACAAATGTGGTTGAAATTATAAGAGCCATGTCTTAAGACATAAATTTCCTAATCCTGGAATATAGAGCAGTACACAGTCATTAAGTACTTGCTGTGGTAAAGTTAAAAAAAGCCACTGAAGGGGGGAGGAAGCTTCCTAGGCAGTTATCCAGGGGCAGTTTGAGCAAGTAAAAAATCAGCATTTTGACAGCCTCTTCTGCAGGTAGAGGGTTTTGTTGGGAAGTGGTGAGGTGGTTCATTACTTGTTAGCTCAGGTAGGAAAGTAGCTGATCTTTATTTAAAAGCAGCAAGAGACCTCGGGGGTTTTTGAAAATAATTGCATAGAAAGAGCTTTCAGATACAAATTTCTGAATGGTAACCAAAAGTCAGTGTGTTCACCAGTGAGTAAACCAAGTTTCTAGTGAATCTAATACATTGAAATTACCTTTCTTTAGTGAAAACTGTGTTCAAATAGTGCTATCCTGCATTCCTAAAGGAGCTCCTTTTCCACTCAAAGCTGAACTCCATTACAGAAGTTTTATTCAGTTTTAGATTTGTCATGTGAATGCCTAAGTGTTGTAACTACTTGAGTGCATACATCCACTACTTGTTTCAACCGGCACACCTCTGTGTTTATTTGCCCATATTAGTTCACTTTTTTGTGTGAAGTAAAGCAACAAAGCAAAGCCCCAAGAAATGGCAGCAAATGTCCCCTTAGAGTTGCAAAGTCAGCTTGAGTCAAAAAATGCTCCACTTGAAGGAGTGCTTGGATTGCTTCAGAGTGGTCCAGCAGGGTAATCTGAGCCAAACTTGTGTGGACAGTGCATCCTTCTAGCCAGATGCCTCATCCCAGAGTCAGAGATTGGAGTGCCTCTCCCAGGACCAAATGCATCCCCAAGAGCTGAAGGCCACCAGCCTGCTTGCAGTCCAGTCCAGAAACTCAGCATTGCTGTGGTCACTGCTTCTGCAGTGGGAACAACAGGAGGGGAAGCAGCAGCTGCTGCTGACAGCTTTCACAAATGCTCACTTACTGTGCATGGTGGTTTCTGAATGCCTGATAAAAAGCAGTGTTGGACATGTGAGAGCTACACAGATGGTCAAATCTTTGCTTTGGATCTACAAAATGTACTCTTTAAAAAATTGTCTCAGATTCAGCAACCAAAGCAAGTAATTTTTTTTTTTTTGCTACCTGATCTTTTTCCTCATCTCCAAACTGAACAGTAAGAACAGTTTGTGTTATGTTCCACAGAATTGAAGTGTTGGGATGACATAGTGATAAAAATGAATGAGATAAGGGGGTATATGTACCTCCTTTTCACATAAACAAAATATTGTTGACATAAAAAAATTATGGAAGAGTTTTTCCATTAACTGATGAGGTGAACTATGAATTCTAAATTTTAATTTAATCTTTTATAACACAAAGAGGATGCATAGGTTTGAAAGATGGAGTACCTCATAACATTGGGACTATGTATGTTTGGGGTTTGTGCATTCTTTCCTCCTTAAAATAGCCCTAAGTCACAGAATTTTGATACATTTGTAATTGTAGCAAAGTACCACTGCTTGCTTGTTGTGGTGCAAGAAATACCATGCAGAATTTAGTGACTCCTGTCAGCAATTCTGAACAGAACTTTAAAGGCATAGGATCAGTTGTCCTAGAGAGTGAGAGGTGAAATTTAATTGCATTTTCTGTGTCCCAAAGAAGAATATTTCAGAAATCACGATACTATTCTTAATTTACAAAATCATTGCTTAAGGAAGGGAATTGTTGTAAGGAACATGGTCTTTTTGTGGATCAGTTCTTTCTGCCATAGCATAACTCCAACTGAAAGCACTTACCAGTCTTTCTGCCAGACTGAATCAACTCTGTTTAGCTGAATATTTTATATTCTTAGAAACAAGTTGGAATTATTTTTCAGGGAGTCATAAAAAGTTTCTGTGAAGAACAAACAACGTATTTTGGTATCATAGTATAATTAATGAATTTGGTATTTCTTTTTGTTGTTTCATATTCAAGGCTTATATGAATCCCATAGCTATGGCCAGGGCACGAGGTCCTGCCCCAAATTCAGGACCAACAATACAGGACTACTTGAACAGGCCAAGACCAACATGGTAAGTGGCAGTGCCTGTCTATCCTTTTGACCTTTTAAGTAAAGGATTTGTTCCCTCTTACTAAAATGTCACTGGTGCCTACCTCCTCCCCAGAATACCCAGTAATAGATTTTGAAAGATTTCTTGTCTCTGGCCAAGGTATTCTTTTCCAAACATGTATTCAGTCTCCTCTTTTAAAAACAATAGAATATAATTTTGAAATGTGTATTTCTCATTTGTCTGTATTTTTGGGGCAACAGTTTCTCAGAAGCGGGAAATTTCGTTTTAACTCTTTCTCAAACAGTAATACCTAAACCTTGTAGATATATTTAATTTGTAAACAAATTAATCTCTAAAAGAACCAGTTTGCTGTTATATTCTTAGAATCCAATTTACCCTATCCAACAAAATGATGACTTTGATATTATCAGCAACTTACATTATGTTCAATCCCTTTGCCTGCCTCATGAGACATTAGAGAACAATTCACCTAATTGCAAAGTTAGCTTTAGATCTTTTGGAGGGATTTAATGACCGTACTTAAGTTATTAGGGTTAGGTTACCATATGGGTAACATCTAAGATGCTTTCATTCTTCTCTTGGAAGTTCAACCAAGGCTAAACTTCAAAAAAAAACTCTACAGAAAAGTTAGACATTGAAGAAGGTATTTTTAATTATAAAAATTATGATCTATCATCCTTTTCATACAGGGAAGAAGTGAAAGAGCAACTAGAAAAGAAAAAGAAAGGATCCAGGGCTTTGGCTGAGTTTGAAGAAAAGATGAATGAGGTTGGTAATGTTATTAGCTGTTAATATACGATTCTTTTTATCTAACCTGCTACTTTTGTTATCATTTACAGTATCAAGTAGCCATAATATTTCACTTCACTCAAGCTTTTAATTAGTAACTATTAAATTGCTGGTGAATAAAATTTGACCTTGTCATAAATGTAAATGTATTTATACAAATGCATGTGCTTTTATCAATAAATTAAACAGTGCATTTTCAGGTATGAAAAACCAAAGTCTGTTGTGCTAATATTCACTTGTTGAAGGTCACAGAATCCAAGTACAGTGAAAAAAGTGCGTTACTGGAAACAGGAACATACATACAATATTATTATGGAAGAAGGCACAAAGAATGACTTTCAGTCAGATAGGACTATGAAGCACTTGTTATTCTCTAATCCTAAACTAATTACAACACATGCTGTGATATAAATGCAATTGCTTTGATGTTTGTGTTCTGTATCAGCACGATATTAGAAAGTTTCACATGTAACTCCTGTTGTACACAAGGGAGAAATTAGTATACAATGAATTTAACTGTTTCTGTTCCTTCTTGGATCCTGGTGTCTTGAGATAAGCTTCAGTAATCAGCATTGTGTGTAAGTTTCTGGTTGAAGTAGATTATGCTCCTCCTCTGTTATTGGAAGGGCATAGTACCCATAGTACTCTTGCTGTTCCTCTTTGCCTAAGAAGTTGTACCAGGATGTGGAGGGCCATGGGGTGCTGTTCTGAGAGGATCAGTTGTTCTGTAATCTGAGTTTTAGCTTGGTGGGTTGGTTTAGTATTATATCATATTCCTTTCCTGATTTTATCTTTGCTTAATGTGAAATAAGTGAAATTGGCATGCACAGAAGCTACCAACCTTTCAGTATGGTAGCAGGGTAGGAAGGGGTGCAGGCAATCGTGAAATGGCCACGGGTTATTCCCAAAGCTCCTAAGAGCAAATCTCTGAATGCCTGAAAAGATCACAAGTCTCTGAATGAGGTGCTGTCTCCCCTGTCTTACTGACAGTTGTTGGACATTTCTGTTTAAAACATAACGCTAGCACAGTCTGTAAAATAATGAAGCATCTGCTGTTGTGAGAAACCCCTCAGGTAGGTCTGGGTACCTGGTATATCAAAGTACACAACCCACAGATGCTGCCTTGGTCCATGGAAGCACATTATACACAGCACTGCATCCTGGCTAATCTGCCAGGTTCCTTTAGCAGCTCTGTTCAGCTAATTCACAGTGTGCTGATGTGGGGATCTGTGTATCATCCTGCATTGCACAGGTAACTTGATTCCTGATATTTCTGTCTCCTCAGCACAATTTGTGGATCATCATTGTTTTGCCAATACACTACCAATACAGCTACATTGTGAGGATAAGAATAATAAAAGGAGCACATGATGTGTCTGACAGTGCAGATTGAACCTAGCAGCCTTTGAGTTTCATGGGGGCAGGTTGGATGTTTCAGAGCTGTTTAAGGGAACATTTTAGGTAAACCTAGAGACCAGGTAGGGAATTGAAAAGGAGGAATGAGAGGAGGTTTTTATTCATTCATTTGGTGTGCTTGGCCTAACAGAATAAGAGTGTTTCTATGAAGATGTCTATAGTAATTTGATATAATTACTGCTGACACCAACAAGGCCCAGAATACACACTAGAGACACCCATACATTGAAGAAGGGCCAGGAGAAGTTGTCTTGAAGTTTTGTTTCAGGTGATTTTTAGAACTAAGACAAAATCAGTCAAATCAGACAGTTTTTCTGGTAGGGTACCCTTGTTTTCTAAAGTGCTTAGCAAGAACACTGTGATACAAAAGCAAAAATACCATAATCGATGACCTTCAAGAAAAATGGCAATTCTTAAAGCCAAATAACTTGAACATTAAAAGTGTGAACTAACACTGTATTTTGCTGAATAATAATCTTCTGTAAAATCAAGTGTATTAACAGCTTTGGTTAACATTACATATTGTTTACTTCCTGTGAGTTTTGTTAGAATTATAATGTCAGGTAGAGGAGAGCTTAAAAAACACTCAGAAATGACCCTCCTATCACTGTTTCTGTTTGGTTTTGTTTTCAGAATTGGAGGAAAGAACTGGAAAAACACAGGGAGAAATTACTGGGTGGAAATGAGAGTTCCTCCAAAAAGAAAGAGGTAAGTTATTTTCAGTTGTATATATTCTGTGTTTGGAACTGGATTTATCATCAATGCTGCCAACACAGAATTTCGTGATTACATTTTAAAAGCCAGGATCAAAGTTTATAGACCTAAATGCATGCCAAAAGAAAATTGTGCTAAAGTAATGTTTGTTTTATTCTATTTTTAAGAAAAAGAAAAAGGAAAAGAAGAAATCTAATAGGGTGAGCAAAATTTTCAGTTTCTGAGCTTTTTTTGCTTTGGGGTTGTTCCTGTTTGTCATTAAGTTCTCTTGGAAAGAGAAAGTATAGCTGTAATTTTGATTTTTAGATGTTAAATTAACTTACTTTTATTTAGAAAGGCTTTGCATATATTCGGTACAAGAGAAATTAAAGGGAGGAAAAGAGCATTAAATAGATATTATTAAAAGAAAAATGTTAGAAGTGGTTTAGAAGTTTATTTAAGAAAAATCTATGTAAAACCAGCTTGTCAGAAGTAAAATTGTATTGGTTATGCTTTGAAAATGAAGACGTTTTAAAGGGAGTGTTTGGATGGGCATTTGAGTATATGCCAGACAAAATGCTGCATCTCACAAGCTTCACTTTTTGTTGTGTTTGGTCAAGTTGTCTTCATCTTCCTCTTCTTCATCAAGCTCTGATTCTTCCAGCAGTTCATCTGATTCAGAAGATGAGGTAAGAGCTAACCTACTGGAATCTATCATGTTTTGTTCATGAGGTTTATTTAACACAGATTTTGATAGTATGTTTTAGAATATTTTGAGGGGCTGGTTTGAATAAAACCATTTAGTTTTTATGCATTTGGTATATATAATAAAGTCGTGAATTTTAGACATATATATCTAGTCAATAGTTTCTATATGAACACTACAGATTTTGGTGTCCTGGCTTGTAAACTGATCCATTTTAACACTGAATTGCTTTTCTAATAGAATCTCCTATGTAATCATAAAATGCAAAAATAGTATTTTTACTTTCTAGCAAAAATCTTTGTTACAGATAATCAGATTCTACAGCACACATCTAAATAATAAACAGAATCTAGAGAACCTGGATTTTTCATCAGTTTGTATTTTTTTCAATGCAGAAGAGTTATGAAGGTCCTTCACTAAAAGAATGAATTGTAGTGTACTTTATTCCTCGAGAACATTGTAACATGTAGGAATTTGATGTTTCCTTTTCTTTACATTTACTGTGAATCTTTAATTCTGGTGAGAATAAATTCAAGTTTGTGTCTTTCCTTCTTTTTCTACAATATTTGTGGATAGGATAAAAAGCAAGGGAAGAAAAGAAGGAAAAAGAAGTATCGCTCCTCACGGAAATCTTCAGCAAGCACAACTTCAGAATCTGAGTCAGACAGCAAGGTAAATATGCAGATGTGTTGCTCTTAGCAAGTTTTCATGATCAGTGTTATAAAACCATAAAGATTCCTGACTATAACATATTAATATGGGTTTTCCTCTTCCACATTCAAAGCCATGTATTCTCACAGGGCCTGAGCTGCACTTGTATCTTCCACATGTAGTGTGGAATCTGCCTCCACTGGCCTCATGCCTGGTGGAATTAATTGGATGCTTAGAAAATGAAAATGCTTTATTCCAGCAATTTGTAGTCATTTTTCTGAATCCAGACATATGCAGTTTTTGTGCTGCTCAAATGTTTAGTTTTGATATTACATTAACACTTAAAATGTCTTTTGAATATGCAATTTAATTGAACACCATATCTGAAAATGCAGGTATTGTACAATAGCAGTGGCCAGAACATTGCCTTTCTAAATATCTAAGTAGTTTCCTGTTGGACAACTGAGCCTTTCCAAAGTACATATTAAATTGAAGTTGTCTTTTTCCTTTTCTGAAATATAGCAGTGTAGATATGTGAGCTTACTGAATGAACAGAAAAGTGAAGATACATGAAGCAGTTTGTTCTGCTAACATTTTTCTGTCTTACAGTGTATAGTTGTTTTACTTCTTGCTTAAATATTAATAACACGGTGAGTTTTTAAGATTCTCTGTGTAGACTTCATTGCAGGCTTTCACTGGAATACCTAATTTGGTGGGATATAAATTGTAATGAATGACTGTTTGCAGACACTTACGAATTTGTGCTAATGGGAAAGTACCTGTTTAACCTGCTCTGATCAGCAGAGATGGACATGGATAAAGAAAAAGGACTCCCAACTGTTACATGTTATATGTGGTTACAGCAGCGATAGCTGGTATCCTTCCCAGAGGCTAAGTGTCCTGCAAGGATTCCATACAGACCTTTTCATGCTGCTGGATCAGGATATTAGCAGCTGCATCAAAATTACAGCTTTTTATATTATTCTTGTCAACTGCAAGGTAGAAAGGACAATCGTGAAGAATTACTTTCAACAGACATAAAAAGACTTTTGGTCAGACTGCTTTGGAAATTTTTTTCCTTTTTCATGAAATGATTTTCTTGTGATTTATTTTCCTTTCTATTTAGGATAGCACAAAAAAGAAGAGGTCAAAGGAAGACTGTGAAAAAGAAAAGGTATTTTTATTCTTGAAATCCTTCGATCAGAACTGCATGTTGCATACATAACGGATATTTCTTTTTTTAATATTGAATGCCTCAGTTTACATCTGTAGAAATTTTCTGTCCAAACCCACACAGTCAGAAGGTATTCAGTGCACCCAATTTGAAGTAGATGTTTAGTTGGGTTCAGCTCCTGGTTTAGTAGTTATTGTTAGTGAAAATCACTGGATCTGTTCTTGTTCAAAGATAAATTAAAACTGTATCTAATCTGTTATAGTAGATCAGCTGCATCCTTAGTGTTTTGCGATTTACCTTTAGCTGTAACATTGAGCTAAAAATGTGTGTGATGGTATTTTCATTGGCATACCTGGTAGGTTATTGACTTGTTGCTGTAAATTAAGAAACATAAGTAGAGGATCTCTTTATCTAAATGTACTCATAATTACAGATACTATACTTATGACAGCTTTGAAGAATTGCAGAGAAAAATGTATTAGCTTAAGAAAAATGACCTTATTCTGTCATCTCTCTAAGCATGAAAATCCTTTCCCACCACAACACCATTTTGTACATTCATCCACTACCTTTAATGAAAACAATCTAATTGACTTAAATTTTAGTTATTTGTACACTGTGGATAAAGTAACAATGCTTTCAGAGTCCACCTTAGTCTTTCTCTCCAGTTACCTTTCTTTCTTAGCAGGTTGGCCTCTCCTGCTCTGGTCAGTAGTATTGACTTTGATGTACAAATTCTCCGTTGCATAAGGCAAATGTACTGATTTTTTCCCCCCTTGCTCCTGCTTCTATTTTACATGTCCATTTCCCATCTTATCCTTTAAAGGCTTCTCTTTAGAGCAAATATCTATGGTCCCTTATTGTAGTACTACTTTCACACATCTTCTGAAAGCAAAGGGCACTTGAGGACTAGAGGTCTTTCTTCCCCTACCTGCAGATCCCCCATGTGTCAGATGGGCTGCATCCTGTGTAGTTGTCATGAGTTCTTTTGGGAAGTTTCTGGTCTTAGAAACTGGTTGAGAGAAAGTACCTTCATTCTTAGGAACACATTGCCTTGTCCAGAGCAAAGGAAGTGCAGGGAGCAGGAAAGCAGCTCATCAGAACAATCTCACACAGCATCAGAATTTTAAAAAAACTATCTTTTAAATGCACTGGAATGAAATATGATGTGTTGGAAGCACAGCTGGCAGGGACAGCTTGTCCTGGTTCAGGCAAATACAGAGGGAGCTTTTCTTTCATGAGCAAAGCAGGAGTCTGAAGCTACAATTTTGTATGTATATATTGAGACATCTTTAGTTATTCGTTACTTAAAAATGGTAAAATATTTTATTTTCAAATGCTTACTCTTCCATGTGTTATTATTTAAAATAAGAGACTGTTATTATTCCTCTCACTTTCAGACAGTTGCTGTATCTTGGTAACAAGAAAAAGAAATACACAGAAAATTATTATTTTCACTAGAAGTTGATTTTAACAGTTTGGTAGGGTAATTTGATGACGATGATGGAATTAGTTTAACGTCAATAATATTTTAAAATATTTCACAACTTAGAAGTGATATTTCAATCTTTAAATTTTAAGCAGAAAATGTATTTGTATTTACTCACAAATATATTATTTTGTGTAGGAAGGTAAAAATCACCACAGGAAAAGGAAGAAAGCAGATCGCGGTGATGGACCTTTATCATCAGAATCTGTGTCTGAATCGGATCAGACAGAGGAGGTCAGTGTGAATCCTCAGTTTCAGATGTTACAGCTTGTAGCTGACTGATTCATGAGTAAATGAATGGACTAGTTTAGATTTAATACATTGTTGAAATTGTTCTGCACTGTACAGGTGATTTGAAGAGTGCAGTGCACTCAAAGTTGTTTGTATTTTTCCTTTTAAAATAAACTTTTAAGGATTGTTTAGTCTAGCTTCTATCACCTACAAGTAGTTTTGAATAAATTTTCTTGAGAATCAATGTGGAATCCCTGCAACGTTTTGATATAATGCCTAGGAGTTGGCCCTGGCAGGATAAATTATAGCCACCTGCCTTGCCTGAGAGACAGGACCTCCCCATGGTGCTCTGTGTACAATGGTTTGCCCTGGGTCCCCTCCTTGTCCTGTAGATTCTCCCATTTCTTGATGTCTGTTGCTGGTGACCGGCCCTGTGTCCCTATAGGACCTTGACCTTACCTGCCCTTTGCACCGCCCCCGTGCCTCAAGGTCATTGGCTGTTGTAACCCTTACTTAAGCCAAGGACTGGCACATAATCAGTCTCTTTGCACCAGACCACCCTTCAGCACCACCTGGAAATAAGCTGCTGGAACTGATCCAGACCAAGGGCCTTCTGCCTCTCTCTGCTGCTGGCCACGTGGCGTGCGGGTGGATGTGGAAGCTTGATTGCTTTGCCTGAGATTCTCCAAGCAGCTTCTTCTCTGGAGTAGCTTATTGGGGATAAGGCATCAGCTCCACTCCTAAATACCCACTGTTACAAATCAACTTCTTATGGGTACTACATCTGGTTTAATTTTCTTTAGGTGCAAGCGAAAAAGAAGAAAAGCAATGAGGAAAAAGAAAAAACAGCAAGTATCCCTCTTAGTCATACTGTAGTTTAAGGATATAAATACTCTGTACTTGGTTAATTTCCAGTTTCACATTTTTCACTAATACAAATGTTTCATAGCAATAGTCTACTGTTACATCTAAATTAACAGTTTCTCTACTTACTTGCTGAAGTCACTTTTTCAGTTGTTGAATTAAAGAAGAATTTGTCACTCTTTTACCTATATGTGATTGGAGATTTATACAACTTCAGCACTTACTATAGAATATATTTTATTCTGTATCAATGTCCTAGAACCACTAATACCTGTGTGGTATCAAGTAGGGAGCAGTTTGCCACACAGACATTGGGGCTGTTCCTTCATTAGCATTGTAATTCCTTGGTAAGCCTTCTCTACCACCATGGAAAGGGCCTTAGGACATAATTGCTGCAATATCTATGCCATTGTAACTCCTCTCCCAACCAAATAAAAAGCTGCTAGCAACCTGTTACTTTTATCAATATTTTTTTATTTGTATCTGTTGGTAAAAGTGAGAGGAAGGTTCAGCAGTGATTTATATGGAATCCAGATTTACCACATGTACCTGAGGTTCCTCAGTTAGGAGTATAGTGGGTTTGGGACCCTAAATGCCCACTTAAGATGTCTTTGTATCTGTCTCCCCTGTCAGCAGCAGTGTTCCTTATCAGGCATCTCAGCTGTCCACATGAGGTGGGGCAAAGGGAAGGTCTACATTAGTCACCTAGAAATACAGGCATAGGAGTATCAGTGATACTCAGTACACATTTTTCCATGGAACTTGTTTGTTTCTTCAGACACATATGAACCATTTGCCATAACACTTCTAGTGATTGCTTATGGTCTTTTTCATAAAAGATTTGAATGTGTAAGGAATATGGATAAAACAAAGCTTTAATGCTGATTGTTTCATTTACATAATGCCACACCTATTTGAGAATTTCAGTTGAAATTGTGCTTGTAAAAAGACAATATTGCATCTCTTAGCTTCTGTATTACAATGATCAGCATACTACCTTCAGGACTGAATCCAGTAGGGTTAATTTGAGTGTATTAATATTTGCATTTGAGATCATAATTGTTTTATTTTAAACAAGGTACAAGTGATAGTCTAGCCAAGTGCAGTTGAGCTATTTAATTTTACACAGTGAATTTAAGCACTTACTTTAAAATCTATAAACATGGTTATTCCCAAATATATCACTACTGGTCAAAGCACTTCCTTATTACTTTCTAAGTAATCTATAATACTCTGAAAATAATTTAAAAGATTAATAAAGGTAATAGTGATAGTGATGAGAGGTGTGAAATAGCCATACCATGATGGAGATAAATTTAAATTGAAGGCTGCTCATAGTAGTGCAAATTGCTTTTTGTGATTTCTCAATAGGCTTCTGTAGAAATCTCTTTTGAAATGTCTTTCAGAAGATACCCTTTCTGTGTTCTCATTTTGCATTAGCAGAATGTAATAGATGGCAATTGTATTGTACAATAACTTCCTTTTTATCTTTTTAGGATAAAACAAAAAAGAGAAAGAAGCACAAGAAACATGGTAAAAAGAAGAAAAAGAAGACTGCTGGTTCAAATTCAGATTCAGAATAATATTTTAAAACAACCTGAGACTATCAACAGAAGTGCAATGACTAAAGGAAACTTAAACTGTGAAATGACAGCAAACTTTACCAAACTGCATGAGTTTTCCTGTGTTTTAGAAATATTCCTAATTTTTCAGTAGCCAGCCAGATGCAGCTATGCTGGGAAAGACCATTGTTATTGCCTGCTGCTTAATACATGAGGTACAACTTTTATAAAATTCCAGTAAGCAGTGTTAGATGTTTGAGACAATATGAGATGGTAGGCCAGCTGAGGTGTAAAATATTGGAAAATAAAAGTTAAACTTTTTAGATAGTAAAAATAGTCTTTTAAAGCATTAGTAATAGTCTTTATTTGTAAATCAGGAGAAATTAAATCCCAAGTTCATCCTGCCAGTTAATATTATGCATAAACTACAAGCTGGTGTCTGCTAATGGAAAATTAATGATAACATTTAGAAGGCTGCCTTTGTAGAAATGTGTATCATCTGCCCCATTACCGTCTCCATGCTTATGAGAAAGGGAATGCTACCATTTTGGCTACCTGAATAGGGTGCCTTTGCCTATGACTCTTGCAAATCTCTGCTACTTTTAGTCCATGCATCTCTGCATTCCTGGGAAGCTAGAGCTATTGCCAGCAGACTTTTCCTGAATGAGCAGTTTTGAGCTTCCAAGCATGTGCTTCTGCATTAAGCAAGAGCAATGACATTTTACAGTATAACTGACAGTCAAAACCTGAAGATCTTACCTCTGCTTTTTCGAAATAGTGGTAGACCTTTGCTAGTAAATACATGTATTTCATTTAATGTAATTTTGGTTTAATTGAAAACTTCTTGCAAACACTGGTAGCTTTCTTTAGAATTGTTTTGCATGATTTGTACAATTTTTAAATTAACAAAATGCAGGTAATCATTTGTTGTAACCAGTTCTATTAATTACATTTCACATGCAGATCTTCATGTATGTATTTAGTTATAGTTATGTTCATTGCTGTGTTTAAGTGCACACTTGCTGAAGTTATTTAGC
This sequence comes from Acrocephalus scirpaceus scirpaceus, assembly GCA_910950805.1. Taxonomy (NCBI): domain Eukaryota; kingdom Metazoa; phylum Chordata; class Aves; order Passeriformes; family Sylviidae; genus Acrocephalus; species Acrocephalus scirpaceus. The sequence goes on from OU383773.1 coordinate 130,127,622, forward strand.
ATGTAAAAAGCAGGGTTTTGATACCTTAACAGCTTCATATTGAAGCTGATTTTACTCTAAGCAAGTTTAGTGGCAGATCTGTTATGTGATGTGTCTTGTTAGATAAAAAAACTACTGCCAGAATCTCATTAAAGATACTGTTTAAACAGTTTGTATTTATATTTTTGTACTTGAGGGCTACAGAATGTTGACCTAAGTCATAAAGCTGTTTTACTTTAGTTTAGTTGCTTTAGATAACTTTTAAAAAGCTTTTTTAAATTAAATGTGCCCACAAGAAAACATGAGCAACCATTTGGTTTTAGTTTACATGAAATTCTCACTACATCTTCCATTGAAATAGTGATTACTGGGCCTTCTGTTAGCCTTTAACAAATGCCCATCTATCCTAGGTAGTCAAATATAGGTTGTATTTTTGATCCACCCCTTTTTTCCATTGCACAGGTGCTAACTTAGGACTTACCTCTATTGCATACAGATGTTTCAAATGTTGTGTACCCAAGAATTTCAGGACTTTTAAGACATTGATTATTAGTCTGCTAACCATAACTAAAATCTGTGGGAGAAAGATGATTTCATACTGCCATTGTACAGAGAAATTGTCTTCAAGTTCTTGGGAAAATACAACCATTGAGTTGCAGCAATGTGCATCTAAACAATAGTAATATTTTCATCAACTGTTTTATACTCTTGGGCTTGATGTTACCAATTCTAGACACTCTTGTCAGTGAAGTTAAAATAAAGGTGATACGCAGTGAACAGAGGGGTTTGATTTGGGGATTGTGTTTAGTTTTGTTGGGGTTGTTTTCTTTTTAAGTTGTGGTGTTGCAGTTTTGGTAAAAGAACCTGTAATGAACCATAGCATAAATGCTCTGTCCTGTGTGATACCTTATTTAACTTTTACACAAACACCTGCCACAGAAAGAAATAAAAATGGAAATAAGACCCAGTCTTCCAAATATCTAAGCTGGTATTGTCATTTTAATTTTGTGACTGTAACTATCTGTTCTGCTCAGCTGCAGGCTTCCAGTGCTGCTGTCATGCTTAGGAAAGGGCTGTAGCCGCTTAAGGGGCTGATGGGCTTTGTCAGTTCCCAACAAAGCCGCTTCAGTACTGAAAGGGAACTGCTTCAGTTTGCAATACGTTAACAAATATGTTGAGTCTGCTCTTGCATGCCCTTTTTCCTGAAGGAAACGTGGAGGCTGGTCTCTGCCCTTCAGCTTTCCCAGTGTGCCCATGCTGAGTCTGCGAGGCCTTTTGGGTGGCACCTACACCCATGTTTCAAGCAGAGGGACAAAGTAGAAAACGAGCAATATCGAAATAAGAGTGGTTTAATATATTTTTGCCTTCTCACAGCAGATGAACAAGCACTATTGTATGTTGTATTTAACTTCTAGTTCTTTTTTTCCCCACAAACATTTTCAGAAATTTGAAATGCAGTTCTTTTTTACGACCGCAGGTTTTTTTAATGGCCGTTAAGACTTGATCTCTGTTTTGCCTGTGTGTGTTTATGTCCGACGCGCCCGTGCGGCCCGGCGAGGCCGCGGCCGCCCTCCCGCGTTGCCAGGGCAGCGGCGGCGGGAGCGGCTGCCGGCCGCCATGAGCAGGAAGGGGGTGAAGCTCCTGGTGGACTCGCTGACCCGATCCGCCAAGCACTGTGAGTCTCCCCCGGGCTGCAGGACCGCAACGCTGCCGCCCGGCCGCCCCGCGTTGTTCCCGTGCTCATCCGTGTTCGCCTCCCATCGGAGGCACTTTCCCGGCGCCCCTTTGGGAACGGCGGGGGGCGGGGGTCTGTCGGTGTCACGGCCCTGGCGTGTGTCTGTGGCTGCCTCGTGTTTTACCAGCTTAACTTACAACCTGTGTTTGCTTGTGTTTGGGCCGGGCAGTTAACAAAAGCGAAGTGGAATGTCTGGTCAATCTTTTCGACACGCTGGTGGCCAGGGCCAGCAGCCAGTTTGCTGGGGCCGGCTTCGACCGCACCGTGTTCCGAGACACCCTGCACAGCGCCTTTGGCATGACGGATGACGTGGTGTTGGACCGAGGTGAGGCGGGCACACAGCTCTCAACACCCTGGAAGGGGTTGGGATGACGCTGCCGACCCGACGAGTGTGTCCGTATCAAACGGCGCCGTCTCGTCCCGGCCAGGACAGCAAAGGAGGAGTAATGCTCGGAAGCTGTTGAGAAAATGGCATCTTTTCTTTCCTTATGCAGTACAGATTTCCCTTAGTTCAGGAGAGCTCACGCTCTAGTTCGAGGCAGACCAGCCAGAGGCACTTGTGCTGCCCTGTGGCTGTTTCTGTGGGAGCCGCTGTAGTGTCGTGATAGGAGAGGGCAGTGTCACTTTCCTCTTTTCTCCGGTGGTTCCACCGGGAGCTGCGGTCGCTGCTGAGCGACAGCTCTAGCTCAGGCCGGGAAGTCCCAGGATGGTATTCTGTTACAGGAGATAAGTTTGGGAATAGAGGCTTTGTGAACAGCATTGAAGGGCGGGCAGATAGTACAAGAAGGTGAGAGTAATGAGCCAAATAACCCCCTGAAAATACAGTGATTTCACAGATTGGTAACAAGGGATATGTTTGCAAGTCACTGTGAAAGTTGAAGGAACGATCTCTGATGTAGAGGTGTCGAGAGGAGTATGCAGAGCAGGCACGAGTCTGCCGTTCTTTTAGTCTTGGGCTGCCAAAGGGCCACCCGTTGGTTCAACTTTCTCCATGTCTCTAGCAGGAGAGCTACTTACATGCCATAAAATAAAAACTTGTTGCAATTTTATGCAGCAAGTCAAGTGTGTCTTGGAAGATACGTCACATTACTTTATACATTCTTAAAAATTATTTTAATGCTTACATGCAAAGGGGCTAGTTTCAGTTTGCAAAAGCAAACCTATTGTCTTCTAAGTCAAAAATTCTTGGCTCTGCATGTAGAGATGTTTCTTCAGCAAATGTACTAATTAATATTCTAAAATACAAATTATTATAGATGCTAGTGGATGCTTTGAATTCCATCTTGGATTTGAATTACTATATTACAGGCTGTATGAATAGTGAAGCTGTGAGATTGAAAGCTGAGAGATTAGGGAAGGGAAAAGAAAAATACTTTGTTGCATGACAGGAGGTTATTTTTCTTTGTATATTTGTATATGTAATATATATGTAATATATATGTAATATATATTGTTATATATAGAATTATATATCTATAATAGGATTACTTTGTCCAAAATTTTCCAAGACAAAACCTAGTAATTTAAATCTTAAGCTGTATGCAGAATTATCCCTTATTTTAAGGGATATTGGTTTGTTTGTTTTGCACCTGCATAGAAGCATACTCCCTATAGTTGTTTAAGTCAGGAAGGCAATAGATCAAACAAAGTCTTAACAGGCAGGATTCTGGAGTGGAAGATCAGTAAACTGAGGGGCAGAATCCCTTTCATTGTTTCATCTTAGAATCAAGAATGGTAATCCTACCTTGGTGAAAGCAGATAAACATCTTAAGAAGAAAGATAATTTATAATTTCACTGAATTTAAGAAAATACCCCTTTTTTGTGTTTCCCTATCATATAAATTTAAAATGTGTCTAATACACTTCCTAGTATTCAGCACTTTTGATAAAGGCAACAGTGGCTGCATCACGGTGGTGGAATGGGTGGAAGGCTTAGCAGTGTTACTTCGGGGGACACTGGAAGAGAAGATGAAGTGTAAGTTTGATCTCTATGCTAATATTTAGTATTAATGATTGAATTAATAACAAATAACACACTGCTTTTGTTATAATTTAGCAGGCCCAGGATGTAATTCAGTGTGTCAGTACAACGACAAACAGTAAAATACGCGTTCCTGCTGTAAGCACTGTAGAGGATACTAGTGTGTAGGGATGCAGTGTTGTCTGTCACAAGTGTTTGCCAGGAGTGTTTCAACACATGTAAATTTGGCTCAGCTGATAATGCTGTGCAATGTACAGTTCACACTTTCTGTCTATAGTAACAGCTTGAATGGTATGTGATTACAGTTTGTAATCAACTTGAAATTTATTTGTATTTCAAAAGACTGTTTTGCTGTTTATGACCTGAATGGTGATGGATACATTTCGAGAGAGGAAATGTTTCAAATGCTGAAAAACAGCCTTCTTATACAACCAGCAGATGAAGAACCTGATGAGGGAGTTAAGGACTTGGTAGAGATAGCACTGAAGAAAATGGCAAGTACTTACTTACTGTTATACTTGAGGGTCTTTCAGGTCTTTCAAACATTCACTAACTGATACTTAAAACCTTTCTATGAGGTAACAAAACAAGGTCTCTTATTTACGGTAGGATTCCACAAGTCTCCTGAGGAAAGCCAGAAATATAACCTAGATCTAATGAGTCCCGGTCCAGTATTCTCATATGAAACTATTAATTTAGTATGTGAATGTACTATAAACTTTATATATAAACTGGCTTGTGTACATGTGCATGCAGATCTGTGCATGCACAGTTAATGCAAAAGCCCAATCAGAAGTGGAAAACTCAAAAGTGTAAGCTGCATTTATTCCATCAGTACAAGCATCTGCAGTCACTTCATTTTTAAGTACATTTGTGTTTTATCAACTGATCATGAAATGACTTTGTCCAATTTATGTATTCTATTAGAACACTAAACTCAAGATTATTAATGTGAAGCTTGTCTTACAGTTTTTAATCTACAATATCAGATCAGCCAGGGTCTGTCAATATTTTAATCAAATCAAGATACATACTCCCCCCTTCCATGGTGGTGGTCAAAAATTTTCACTGAAAACCAGGCCTTGCATCCCAACTCCTTTTATTTAAGCCCATCTTTTCAAGTTTTCAATCCCACCCTTTTTGCCTTAGGTGGAGGCAAGTCACACAAATGTTTTCTGAGTAGAAACTGATGACCCCCAATTTGCAAATCAAATAAAAATAGAACTCATGTTCTTTAAACACCTGTTAAACAAAACAAGGAATAAAATCCTTTGCTGAAGTGTTTCCTTCCTTTTGCAGGACTATGACCATGATGGCAAGCTTTCTTTTGAGGACTTTGAAAAAGCAGTTAGAGAGGAAGAACTTCTCTTAGAAGCCTTTGGACCATGTTTGCCAGACATAAAGGTACATATACCTTAAGTTTAAAAAAACCTGCACAAGCCAATTCCTTTCAGACACTTGCACCAATCCTGTGAATGTCAGCATGGGGCATCTTAGGCCAGTGTTGGGTTCATCCTCTTAGTGCCAGTTCTGCTATCCAAAGGTGGCCCCTGAGCACTCCCACTTCAGGGTTGTTGCAACACAATGCTGCAGATACTAATTGCATCACTAAGGGAAATTTCAGTCCTTTACATTGTCATCCCAGTCTCTAGCCTTCTGTTTCCATCTAGTTTATCTCATTCTGCAGCTGGGCCTTCTTGCCCTCCATGCCAGATCATTGCTTGGTGAAACACTCCTACTGCTGAGCAGTTAAAATTTTAATTTCCCCTTCAGCTATAACTTTGAATGCTCTGCCAGTGATGACACCATGAATGCTATGCATTTACTTTTTCTAAGTTAAAAAGCAAGAGAGTCTTCACTGACTAAATAGAAGTCCACTAATTAACTGAAAATTAACTTCCCCCCCTTTTTTTTTAACAGAGCAGTATCTCATTTGAACAGAAAATTTTCCGCGCAACTCCTAAACAGTAACTCCAAGCTGCAACTCCATTGCTGAATACTGTTAAAAAGGGTCTTCATCTTCACCATTCTTCGTGATGTAGTAAAAACAGTAATAGTTTCAAGTTGCTCCTAAGCTTCAGTATTCCTTTGCTGTTAATGCTATTGAATAAATGAATTTACTTCTGTAACTCTACGTAGAGTTCTTCCATGAGTTATAAAAGATGTTACAATATGAGGTACACAGGACAACACTGCAGCAATACAGTATATTGATTTCTTCATTGCAAGTAACAAACTGATACAATTTTTAACAGGAAATCACTGAGAAATACAGTATAAAGGAAGTTTTATTTTTTACATTAAAAAATAAGTATATTAAACTATATTCTTTACAAAAGGACTGTTGGAAGATGCTGCCAGCAGTATCTATATTCTTCTTCTCTGCTTTACAAGTGGTTTGGCTGAGCTGCTCTCTGGCTTTTCCACAGACATTGAAACAGAATCTGCTACCTAAATTGGAGAGGAAAAAAAATTAGTAACCTGTAAACATTACATATTTAATATAAAGGGTGCTTATTTATAAGATACGCACTTTCAAATCAATCTTGGTAGTCAATGGAGGTTTTTCATATCTCAATATAAAGGAAATGTTTCATCAGGAATGATTGACTTGCTAACTGATTCATATCCTTCATAAAAGGCTATATAGCTTAACACATGCTTCTCAGCATGGAATTAGTGATTCTGTACTGCTGCTAATGGCATAAGAAATGTTGGAGCAAAATTACATTGAACTCTGACTTCCGTTATTTTCCTTTGAGAAACCAGATACAAGTAGCACACTGGAGTCAGCAGGACTACCTGCAAAGTTATGCCTTCACATGTGGGGGAAAAAAAAGTGGTTTACTAAAAATCATGTTAGATCATGCACTGACATTTACACTTTCTCAAGTGCAGTGTAAGAGAGCTGGAGTAGAATTGCCTGTAATATTCTAGGTTGTGGAAAAGTTAAATAGTAAGAGCACTAGCTTTAAGTGGCAGATAAACTGATAATGAGTAAATGCTGAATAAAGCGATCAGAGAATCACTATTTTTATGGATCACAAGCACCTATGTTTGAACTGTCAGAACTTTAAGAACCCATACCTCTTTCAGTTTATTTCGAATTAATGTAGCTGAAGTATTCAAAGACTCATCATCCATATCCACTTTAGGTATTTCTGGTAGTTGTGGACCAATAACAACTTCAGTATTGTCCTCACTTGTTCCAATGAGGGAAAACTTGTTACCTTCTTCTCTTTTCCTCTTACGTTCTTGCAGGTGAGTTGTACGAGGCATAAACCTGTCAATTCCATTGTAAGCTGGACCCATTCTTTGCTGCATTAAGGAAGCTGGTGGAGTATGTCCTCCTGGATGGACACTTGGAGTTAAAGATGTGTTTTGACCAAAGTACCCAGAAATTTCAGCGCAATTGTTATCATAGTGTGGAGATGTTAACAGGCTCTGATTTTGATTCCCAGATGGATATGCTGTGTTGTGGGATACCCCAGAAGAACTTGTAAAGCAGGATGGATCCCAGTTACTGGCTACACGTGATCCCGATGTGCTCCATGGACAGTCATGCTCAGAGTTCTTTGAGGCTGTCTTCTTAGGGCCTTCTACTTTCTTTAGCACAAAGCAATCTTTAAAACAAAAACAAAGAAGCACCTTCACTATTTCATGCCATTATTATTTCTAACGCCCAAGAACAAAACTATTTATATAAATGCATAAACAATACCAGTGATATTTGATTCCCAGCTACCTTTCTTGATTTTTTTTAAGTTTATAAGTAAATATAACAAATTCAACTTTCAAACTAGTTTTCCAGTCTAGTACCTTTGCTGGTTTGCAGCATTGAAAAAACCCAGATGTTTTGATGTTAAAAAACGGTGGGATAACTCCCTTTAGAAATCCTCACACAATGAATAATGATACCCAAGTAAGTGAGCACAAGAAAGGAGAAGCTTATGCTCAGCAATTTGCTTATTCCTCAGCTTGCCCAGCCTTCAGCACTGCCTGGGAACTCTGCGGTACAGCAGCCTTTGTAAACACAGTCCATTCTTAATATGCCCCCAGTGCAAAGGTGTGGGCTGGAGAATTTTTTTTGAAGGTTCTGGTATAGTCATCTTCCTTCTAAAACTGTCCCTTTGGCATGCCTGAAGAGACTGAAGAAGAAAGGTGAAAGTGTGATCCCAGATTTCCTGCTTTAAATTTCTGGTAACAGTTTGAAAGAAAACAAAAGTGAAGGGAATAGTTCATTATTAAAGCTTAAGCATTTCATTATTTTAGTCTTAAAGCCAAAAAATTACTTTGAAAAGGATATATTTCTCTAAATACTGAGAGATGTCTCCCTGTAAACATACTTAAAAATGCATCTGTATTTGGGTTTGCATGGCCTGATTTTTTGTAGCAGGGGGGCTACAGGGGTGACTTCTGTGAGAAGCTGCCAGAAGCTTCCTCAGTATCCAGCAGAGCCAATCCCTGGTAGCTCCAAAGATGGATGTGCTGCTAGCCAAGGCTGGGGCGATTAGAAATGGTGGTAACACCTCTGTGGTAGTAAAAAGTGGTTGTGCAGTCTTAACTATGGCTAGAGAAGAGCAGAGCGAGAATGTGAGGAACAGCCCTGCAGACACTATGGTCAGTGCAGAAGAAGGGCAGGCTCCAGTTGCTGTAGCTGAGATTCCCCTGCAGGCCCTGGTGCAGACCATGGTGCAGACCATGGTGAGGCAGCTGTGCCCCTGCAGCCCATGGGCATGCAGGGATCCACCCACAGGCCATGGAGGAGCCCCACACTGGAGCAAGTGGATGCCTGGGAGGAGGCTGTGACTCTGGGAGACCCATGGAGAGAGGGGCCCTGCTCCCAGGCTGGAGCAGCCTGTCCTTGGAGGCCTGCAGCCCGTGGAGCAGTGACCCACACCGCGGCAGTCTGGCAGGATGTTCCCCACGGGATGGACTCACGGTGCAGCAGGTCACAGGGAGCTGGGGCTCGTCAGGTGAGCTCACGCTGGAGAGGTTCACAGAGAAATGTCTCCCGTGCCACCCCACGGTGCAGCAGGGGAACGATTCCTCTCCTGAGCAGCGGGAGAAGCCACGGGTGATGAACTGACCATAACCCCCATTCCCTGTCCCCTCGCACTGCCGGGGTAGGGGGTGGAGCTGAAAGGAGGGAGGGGTGGGGGGAAGGTGTTTATAAGCTATTTATTTTATTTCTCACTATCCTGCTCTGATTTTGTTAGTAATAAATTCACTTCATGTTTCTAAGTTGAGCCTGTTTTGCCCTCAATGGTATTTGATGAGCGATCTCTCTCCTGGTCCTTATCTCAAACCATGAACCGTTTGTTACTTTTCTCTCCTCTCTCCAGTTTGTGGAGGTCAGTGAGTGAGCAGCTTTGGAGGGTGTCTGGCATCTGGCCAGCATCAACACACCTTTAAAGAGGTGGTAAAAAGTGTTTTCTTTAATGGGCACTTTAGCCAAAACCCCTCCCAGCCCTGCAGAACATTAAAATTTTACAGGAAATTTAATCAGGATTCTGTAGGAAATTTTATCACAAACCTCTTTGATTTGTTGCTTTTGCTATATACTTTCTTCTGTCCTGCAACTTCTCTCTAGTTTCTTGGACTGTTTCAAATTCTGGAGCATAGCACACGTGCAGCAAACTACCAAAGAAACTTCGTTCATCCATTTTTTTCTTGGCCACCCTAAAGGGAATTAAAGAGTATCAACAAAGCTGAGGATTTTACTCCAACTCTCCAAAAACTTAACACACCGCAAGTACAGAAGGTGTTAAAGATTAAGAGATACTGCCCTGTCCGATACCTTGCACATTGCAGTTTTTTGAATTTTATAAGATACACTTCAGTAAATTGCTCTGCTGGATATTCATCTAGAGCATGATATTCCTCAATGGCACCATATAATGCAAATTGTTCAACTAATTCCTTCATAACACCTAATGCAGGAACTCCTTGTATCAGTAAATAGCGAGATTCCAAGTTGATAGTGTAAACCTGAAAAAAACAAAAACAAAGACTATTCAAAAACATTCCCATTCTCGCTTTATTGCAAAAGGCAGGCATTTTCTCCCTGTTTTCTGTTGTTTTCTAAATCCCCTCAGGATGCTGAAAACCCCTATGTACTCTGTTTTGCAGGGCAGTAAGCACATGGTTATTTGGAACTTCTTCATCACTGAGCAAGAGCTGAACTCAAGCCTCTCATGCACAGTAAAATACAAATGAGCCTTGACTTATGCACAAGGTTAGAGTACTACTGCCAGTTGCTGAGTAAAATCTCTTAAGTCTCTGGCCAACTTCCATGCAAGATGTACTCGTAACCAGTTCATAGGAGGTACTGTCAAAATACAGAAAAAAATCACTAAAAAAAAAACCAGTTAGTTAAAAACCAACCAGTCTCTTCTGCTTTGTGTAGTGACTGTCACATAACAGACTCTAAGCAAAGCTTTTTGATGGCTTGCTATATACAACAAGCAGCTAAGCAGCTCATCCCTCAGATCAAAGGAAATTTATTCTCAGGGTTTTTTTAAAATAAACCAACCCAAAACAGAAACTTTTAGACTGCAGATGTTACACATATTTCTCAAAAAAAAATATTCTGGACAAAGCGGGAACTGCTTGGGAAATCAGCTCTCAAACTTCCACTATAAAAAAGCCTCCACAAGCACGTCACATAACTTTTCTTGTGGCAGCAGCATATCCCACAGACATTCTTTTGGGAACAGGGGATTGAAGGAACCTGATGCTTTCACTATGTGATTTTTTTTTTTTGGCAGGTTGTCCTTTCACCTCTTTCTTGTCCAAAGAAGAGATTTAAATGAGGTTTCTCCCATTTTCAAAGGGACATCCATACCGTTTCTCCTGTGTGTATCCTCCAGTGCCCAGTGATGGCTGGATGCTCTATGAATGCACAAGGCTCTCTGATCTCTGCCCCACCATGTACACTTGGAAGAATAAAAGAACTTAATAGCTTTGAGACTTCATGAAGTATGGAGGGTTTGAAATTTTACAGGAGGGTGGTGATAGTGAAAGAGATGTGCCTTATGTGTGTGCGCACGGAGTAACCATCGGTCCGGCACTGGTGAGACCACGCCTCAAATCCTGGGTTTAGTTCAGGACTCTCTCCGAGACACTGAGGTGCCGGAGCATGTCCAGAGAAGGGCAACAGAGCTGGTGAAGGGGCTGGATCACAGGTCTGATAAGGAGCTGCTCAGCGAGCTGGGGGGGGCTCAGCCTGGAAAAAAGCTTGTTCGGGGAGACCTTACCGCTTTCTACAACGCCCTGACAAGAGACTGGGAACAGATGAGGGTTGGACTTAATGATCTTACAGGTCTTTTCCAAGCTTAGCGATTCCTTTCTCACGCCAGCCCTTTAAGGTGCCGCTATAGCTCATTATACACTGAGCGCACACAAGAAATACGCAAATCTCGGTGTTCTGCTGCAGTAACGAGAAGCTCCTGCCGCGCAGTAGCAAGGCCTCCCTCTCTCCCTCCCCGGGAGCCGCGGGACTCCAGCGCAGTCCCGGCCGGCCCCCCAGCCCTCTCATCCGAAGCGGCTCCGCCCGACACCGCCCCCCTCCCCGGACCTTCACGGCGCGCGGCCGCCACCCCTCGCGGTACTTGGCGCGCGACTCGCAGACTCCCAGCTGCGCGTGGTGCCGGCACGGAGCGCCCGGGCCGCCGCTGCTGCCGGCCGCCATCTTCCCATCGCCCACCGCGCTCCCCCACGGGCAGTCCCCATTGGCTCCTTCCGTGTGGCGGAAGGAGGAGCCACGGTCCGCAGGGAAGGAGCCAATCAGAGGCGGGCAGCTGGGAAATGCCGCGCCGGCATTGGCCGGCAGTGGGTTGTACCACTGCCCCGGGGGTGGAGGGAGCACCATCCCCCGGGTAGGTGAGTCCGTGCCCAGGCGGAGAGGGCGCGCAGGGCCGGGCTGCTGCGGCCATGTGGGGCTGTGGCGACCCCGGTGGAGCTGCCGCCGCCACCGTCGTCCTGAGCGGGACCCGGGACTGCTTCCTGCACCTGCCGCCCGCGCTGGCCTCGCTCCTCCGCCTGCAGCAGGTACCGGGGTGGCGCCGCTCGGGGCCCAGGCGCAGGGACGCCTCAGGCAGGCAGAGAGGATTACGTGAGCGCACCGCCCCCCCCACCCGCCTCCTGTTGCCATGGCGATACAGAGCCCTCCTCCCCTTCCTCACGACTCGGCCCTCCCCGCGCAGCCGGGCCCCTCACAGGGAGACATCTGGGAACCCCTCCTCTCACCTTCTGCGTCATCCATTCCTAATAAAACGCGGGAGTTTTTCTTCCCCGACCTGGTCTGGCACTGTCGGCATCTACGTCTCTCTCAACACTCACTATTTCATACCAGTTTTCCCCGTAACCTGCTAACACTAAGCAAATAATGTATAAGAGTTTAACTCCGGTAGGAGAAGAGGTGACAAATCCATGCAGAATCCTTATTTTTGGTGTACATAAATAAAATGTGACACTATAGAAAAGCACTCCCGTCATCCCGTCCTGCTGAGGATGCGGGGTCAGCTGCAGGGAGTGCACCTTACTCTGTAAATGACATTTCACATACGGAAACGGGAGGAGAGACCTTGCGTGCCTCTTGTGCCATGAACACAGAACTAAGAGTGCCAGCAGAACAGGGTGGAAAATGGCAGGAATGAGCCGAGAAAGATGCGAGTAAAGCTCAGGAGTCCTGGCACGGTCCCCCTCGCAGGCCTCTCGGTGTGGGTAACCTGATTTCTCAAGGCCAAAAAGGGCATTTCACAACAGGAAAACAACTTAGGCGTGTAAAAACATGCTCGTTCATCTTTGGGGTAATAGAAGGAGGTTGGTTGAATCGGAAGAAATGCAGAATGTGAGCTTCATTTTAGCTGCAGTTTCTGAGTGTTTTCTAGATCTGCTGGCAAGAGAGAAGAGAGTGCAGTTACTTTGAAGTCTTCTAGTGTCATTCTGTACATTGTTGTGGTGGACTCCTGCTTTTGCTTAACCTGAGTTGCTAAATGAAAAGATAGAAGCTCGGAAAACTTGATAGAATTAGTGTCTTAAATACATCTCACAAATAAAATGTTAAAAAGGAGATAAATGGACTCAAGAGCTGAATCTAATTGCAGAAGATGTTAGATAAGTTCTAGAGTTTGACATCAAAATATGTGGGCAATTCTAAAACAGATTGATAACATCATTTTGGTCTGAGTTAATGTGATTTTTGATTTATTTTAAATATGCTGTGGAAGCACTCTTGGAGACCATGTAAATGTTATAATTTTTGTGAAACCAAAGTATTTGTATATTTCTGTTCCTCATTTGGGAAATACAAATATGCAGTTACACATTTCTGTAAAATATTTTGTGATACCCTATCATGCAGAAGAAAGAAAAAAGAATTCATTTTCTTCCTTAAAAATAGCCCATAAAAATAAAAAGCTGTTTGAGACCAACACTCACTTCTGTGTTGAGAGTGGTGCAAACAAGGTATAATTCCTTTGATTTCTCTAATCAAATACGATTTAGGTTGTCTAATAGTCATCTTATTTTGCTGGTTTTATATTAATTTATTTTTCTTCTTTGAAACTCATAGGGCCAAGCTGTGAAAGTATCCTGCGGTCATCAGCCGATATTTTTGAGCTGGATGGAAACCAGGCATCGAGGTCACCAGGGTGAAAATATTGCAGAGATTAACAGACATTTGGCAGAGAAACTTGGCATCACAGATGGAGAGCAGGTTTGAAGTGCTACCTTTGTTTTCTATTTAAATAAAGAGTATATTAGAAGATAAATGAAAAAGTAATACTTCGTGAATTAGCTATGACCTTGTTGTTTGTATTTAGAGAGTTTTTTCATTTACATCTGCTCATGAGGAAAGTTAACTGTCATGAAATGTCTGGAACATGAAAAGATTTGCTCATTAAACCATTAACAGTTGTCTAAACAATGTTAGGATAGGCTTGTGGGTAGGTCTTTGCAGGGCTAGAACAACTATCTTCACTGACATTAGTTTTAAGAAAATACATTTTTAAGCAATTGAAAAATTTGGAATGGGAATATTTTGCTTGGAGTTCCTGTTGTTTTAAAGTAGCTATTGACTTACTGCGTATTCTTGTTTAACTTACTTGGGGTTTAAATTTTTATCCCTTTTTTCACCCCTTCACCATATGTCCCTTTCTCTTTGATGATTTGTATTCATCTCTTATGAATATCTATCTATCTGTCTGTCTGTCTATCTATCTATCTATCTATCTATCTATTTCTTGTGCATTCACCTCTTACTCTTGAACACTCTGTTAAACATCTCATAAACAACTCTTTCCTTGAGCAGAAGTTAGAGATGCCCAAGAGGCAGACAGTTTTCTGACATGGGACTACTAAAATCTCATAATCAAAGGATATTTTTTTCTATTAGTAGGTAGACATTTTAACAAACAAGAATAGAAAAGTACTACTTAACACAGTATTATTGTGTAATATTTGCATATTCTCTTATATGGAAAATTTTGTTCAACATAATAGAAGACATCAAAGAGTGTGACTCAGAGCAGTATATTATCTTACCTTGTTTACTTTTTAAACATACTTTCTCTGGAAATTATGTGCCTGTTTGCAGAAATTTCCAGTTTAATAGTTAGGCAGCCAGGCATCTACCCTTTTTAGTTCTAGCAATTAATAGCCTTCAACAGGAAAACAATTGGCAAAGGAAACCTAAGAAAACCTCACCCAGCTGTTGCCTGGGAATGATCATCTGTACAATCAAATAAATACATGATTAATTAGGTAGTTTCACCATCGTTTTGGATTCAGGAGTTACATGTTTGCTGTGTTTTATAATAGTATGATCTTCTATTTGCTGTGCTGGGGAAAAGATACTCCTCTCAATTATTCAAACTAAGGACATAGAGGATTTCAAAACTGATTGTTACTTTTGTAAAAGGTGACCTAACATAATTCTCTCAGAAGACGGGTAACTAGTTTTAGCTCAGGAAAAAAAATCAGTGACATTTCTTTGAAAATTAATTGCAAGATGTTATTTTTTTGTCAAATGAAACCTTTGGCAAAAACTGACTTTTGCAGTCTGTATTTAGTACATTCTGAAAGACCTAAGCCACAACAGCTTCTACCATTCCTCCTGATTCATACAATATTAAAATTGTTCTGTAGAGTTGGGGCTGCTCCCTATGAAACCATTCTTTAAGGAACTGGGCTTGCTTTTCTATTGTATTTTTTCCTTATTTTTCAGCTGGTTCTATATTTATGCAAAGTGAATGAATTTTTCAACTTTCTAAAATCATGGGGATTTAAAAATAAGGATTTAAAATGGAAAGATGATTATGTGATCAAGGTGTATTAAAAATTGTTTGTTATCACCTGATACAACTCCTGACACTTTTAATATTCACTGCTTATTGACATCCCCGAGCCTAATGGGATCCATTTCCCATCCATTGAGCATTCATCTGCATATGAATTACCTAGTGTCATTAGGATGGTGTATGTTCCAAGTAGCGAAAACATATAATGAAAATGTCAATTTTCTAGTTGAAATAAAGATAGAGCTTTTATATACTTAAAATTAAGGAGTTCAATATTTTGGTGTTACTTTTGCCAGGTGTTTCTTGAACCTTGTTCCCATGTGTCCTCCTGTCAGCAAGTAGAAGTGGAACCACTCACAGCAGATGATTGGGAAATTCTGGTAATAAAATCCTTTCTATTGTTCATGTTCTTGTCTTACAGATAACAGAGATTCTCGCTCAAACAGTTTTTTGCACAATGCCCCATTCTTTTCAGTCTCTAAGAAAATACTAAATGTGGTGGAGTTTAGTTGTATTTTATATTTCAAACGGTGTATTAGAAGGAGACATACAGATTTTTTTCTTCAAACAAATTTTAAAAATGCTTGCAGTGTTTAATTTATGATGGTATCACATTTCCCCAGGAACTGCACGCTTCCTCCCTTGAAAGACATCTTCTTGACCAGATTCGAGTGGTGTTTCCAAGAGCCATCTTTCCTGTCTGGGTTGAGCAGCACACCCACGTTTACATCAGAATCGGTAAGCAGTGCTCAAGGCTCTCGAGGCACATCCAGTAAGCTGCTTTGCAGGGGTAGATGCATTCATTGGCATCTTTTGCTCATACTTAGGTACACTTGTGCCAGCAGCCCCCTATGGGAGATTAGAGCCATGCACGGAGCTTCTGATATGTCCCAAAACACACGGACCTGAGGAGAATATCACCAGCACACCAGCCACAGAAAGTGACATCTTGCTCAAAAATTTTGTGAAAAATAACATGGAACAAGAAGAAACATTAAAGGATCCTTTTGCCAAACAACCTTACTTAAAGCCTGGAGTCCTTGAACAGAGTAAGGCTGATGCAAACATGACGTTTGGTTCAAGTGTTCTCCCGAATATATGGAATTTTATAGGGAGCATTTTCTCTAACACGTCTGAGCAGAAACGAAAGACTTCGTGTGATAACGATGAAATGAACACCTTAAAAGACAAGCTGCTGAACTTAATTCACATGGATTCCATTTTTAGAGTATGTCAGTCCCAGCCTCCCAGTGTCCAGAATATATCCACCACTCATGAATTTCTGAAATGCAATGCTGTTCACGTTTTTCCATGGAATTTAGAATATATTGATTTGGATCCAAATCCTGTAGTATCTTACGGGAAAATTAATCAGCTGCTTTCCCCACGACAGCGTCATCAAGAAGCAAAACAAAATCTGCCACTTGAAAAGCAAAATCATTTGACAAGTACACAAGACAAAAATCCTTCCAATTCCAGTAATGGTCAAGCATCCAGTGAGGGATCTGTTGTTCAAATCGTTTGGAATGGATTTGAAGACCTAAAGAGTGTCATAGAGTATGGCCACGATGGGGAAGCCCTGCATGTTGGAAGAGTTTGGGTCAGTTTGAGCGCACCATATTTTGGGCTTTTTATTTTATAATATTGTCTATTGGATAGTTGTGAACTGGCTACTTAACATGCAGTTTTGGGCTGTAGAGTTGGTGTTAATCTCTTGAGTTTACTACAACCAAATACTGTTTGCTAGAGCTGTGCTTTGTACTCATTCTGGACTACATTACTTACCACCGTCCTCCAAGATGTAGTGTACTCTAGGTTTCTGCACACTTAGCATTTTTACATGAAATGAGGAAAATGCTTCAATGTTTCTGAAGGGAATACATTCTTTCTTCACAATCTGTGGGTAGCCACTGTGTTAATGAGAAAGTCAGAGTATCTATTTACATGCATTCAGTACTGCATAAGACTCTTCATCAGTTGGTGAAATGTGCCTTAACCTAGGTGTCATCAAACTGTAAAGTAATGGGATGGCGTATCCTAGGGCTACGTAATGTTTGTGAGTCCTTTTATACACTCTTTAAAATACATCTTGAAGATTAATGTCAACCAGCTTGTGTAATTTAAACTGTTCTAGTTTTCATATGCCATTTTGCCAGGTGGCACAAGTCTGAGTATAGATCTACTCATGTTTCAGCTTGTTCTGATAGAACTACTGCCTGATTGTGTTCTTTCTTTCCTGGAAGCACATGTGGGATCAACAAAAGCAAACAAAATATGCTCCAAATCACCATTTGACTATTTTGACATAATACATTTCTCAGCATTCACTCATTGTTGTGTTAAGAATGGGAGCAAGAGCCTGCAGTGGTCTCTGCTATGAAATCTTTTGACAGATGTAACTATTTTCCCAATGCCAGCAATCATAAAGTCTCTCACAGTTAAGAAATATTTATAAGATGTTTTCAAATTTGTGTAAGTTTTAAAATAACACGGACTGAAAAGGAGTTTCCTTAAAAGGGCAAACTGAGTAGTATGATTTAGGGAGACTGGATTTTCTGTCTCTCTGCTGCAGGTGTGCTTAGTTCTGGTTTCTGTAATGGTCTATGTATATTTACCTGCCCATGTAAAATTAATTTTAATCAGCAAATGAAATTAAATTCTTGTTTTTCTCCTGTACTAAGAGCATTCTTGCAATGTTCTAAGAATTTCTTCTACTTCTTTTTTGAGCTTTTGGGTTTATTAAGGTAGTAGAAGGTCGGCTGTAGTGACCACTTTCATAAATAGGATAAAAGATAACTAGAAGTGTGCGTGTAAGTTTAAGATTTGGATATCACTGTCAATGCTATAAATTCCTTCTTAATTCTCTTGAGGTTCTATTAGTGATGAAGAAAATTATGTACTATTATATATGCAATGTTATAACTAGTTTACTTTCTAATACTTCCTTTCTTTGCTTTGTTTTTAAATATTTCAGATTGCAGATGGTCTGAGAAAAAAACTACATATCGAAATACATTCAACAGTCCGAATTAAGTCAGTTGAATCTATTCCTAAAATTCCTGTGTCTCTTACGCTGCAACCCAAACAGAACTTAGTGAGTTGATATTATTGGTCACATACTTGTTCATATATTGGGAAGCTGATAATGTTGCTCTGGTTAAATTGGGGGGAGGGGGGGAAAGGAGAGAGCTGTGTTTATTCCTTTTAATCTTTTAGATTATAATCTGGAAGTTGTCTATTGTTGACTATAGAAATAATTCCAAAGGAATCT
Organism: Acrocephalus scirpaceus scirpaceus; assembly: GCA_910950805.1. Lineage (NCBI taxonomy): Eukaryota > Metazoa > Chordata > Aves > Passeriformes > Sylviidae > Acrocephalus > Acrocephalus scirpaceus. The sequence goes on from OU383773.1 coordinate 130,145,891, forward strand.
TTTTTTGAACAATTTCTTGTTTTTTTCTTTTGACTATGTAAATTTAGGTTAATTGGTTGCTATGATCTACTTAAACAGAGCTTATCTAGTACTTGTATTTTGATCAATATACTGTAAACATCAGACCATTTGGGTTGCTCTTGGTAGATAACTCCAGATAGTGACGGAAGTTACTGTTAATTGTAACAATTTTCTATTTAAAGGAACTAGATATCACAGAGGATGGAGAAAATTGAACTCCTGAATTTTGACTTGTTTTCCTGAAGCTGTTAAAGGATATAACTCTTTTAACTCACAGCACATTTAAAATCATAGGGTTTTCCATTACTCTCAAATTTTGAGAGTTTCTGATGTCTTTCTAACTAAAAAGGATGTTGATATGAAGGAGACATGGCATTGGTAGGAAAAACATACATTTTTTCTTAAGTTAGGTCTCAAGTATAAAAAAATCACTGTCAAAACAGCAACAATAATCGATAATAATTTTGCATCAGACCTTCATTTGAAGTACATTAATATGGGTTCAAACCTAGGAAATATTAAGTATATGCCTTAAAGCCTATAAAAGAAACACAAAACAGAAAAAGAGTCATAGAGCTAAGGAATAAATATCCAGTTGGACTTCTAAGAGAAGACATGCTTAAATTTTTCCAACACTGCAATGCCCAGACAATTGTAGTGAAAGTATCATAATTTGTATGTCTTGTTAAGTCTTTTGCTTTCTTTTTTCTTTTCCTCATGGTTAATATTTAATTTTTAAAGTTATATCATTGAATCCCTCACTTTTCCTATAAGGGAGACATATTCTGAGTGAGCATCTGTGACAGCAGGAACATACTTAGTACCAGTTCTCACATTTCTCTCAGAAATGTATCTCTGAAATTATGTATTTCTTCATAACTTGTGTGACACTGGCCTGATTATTTCCCATGTTAGCTCCCGCTCAAAGCTTTAAATGCAGCACTTGCATCATAGTGGGCTTGTTCTTCCTCCCCAGTATTCTAACTTGGTTTCTTACCTACAGAAGAATTGCATTATTTTTTCTTTAATACTGGAGATAAAAGAATTATTTTTATGATCCTTGTGGGTCCCTCCAAGTCAGAAAATTCTGTGATAGTCTGGCATTAATCTGCTAAAATCATAAAAAAAGTAGTTATGTGTGCTCTTGTATATTTTAAACACAGATTTCTCCTTTTCCTTTCTAATTCAGTTAAAGGTTTTTTAATTCTTGGAAAAAAATCTAGACAATTGCAGAAAGAATTGTTATAGTAACTTTCATTTTCCTTTCTGAACACTGCTTCCAGCATCTTCATTGATTCCCCCTTTCTACATGGGAATTACGCGTCTGTGATTAGGAACTTAGCCAAGAGATATGGGATCTAGACTCAATTTCTTTACCTATTCCAGTTATCTAGGTGATCTGGGATAAGTTGCTTGGTCTCTGCCTGGCTGTTGAAGGTTGTTGGTGATGCCCCTGAGCTGGATAAGCCCAGGATTCTTTTTATAGGAGAAGGATATACAAGGAAGAGAGGGGTGTAGTGAGCACCTGGTATAAGTCTCAGGTGCATATATCAGTGCATATCTTCAAACCCAGGGTCTGAGCAGTGCCCCTTGGATCTGGTAAGGAAGATCAGTAAAACAAAAATAGAAGCTTTTCCTCACCCTGATATCAGTGTTCTGAGGGAAAAATCTTTAGAGGTGGTCTAATACTCAGCTGTGGCCATAGCAGGGGCTGCACAGATGCTTTCCCTAGAATAATTGATAGAAATGGTGTTTGTTGGCAAAATGCTGTTTTCTAAAGGAATAAAACTCGTCAATCTTCCATCTCTCTGCTGCCATAAGAGAAACAAATGCCTCATGCATAGGAAGAAAACATTTTTACTTATGAACACCTGGTTTTGTTTTAATTACCTTCTTCCTTTTTCCTATTAGCATAAAGATATACACGAAGATGATGTTAAATGTGCATTCAGTTCTTGGCTGCAGGATTCCACTACTGATGATCACCCATGGATAATGACAAGCGCAGACTGTGTACATCTGTCTGTTAAAGAAGGCAAGGATAATACTGTCCTGTCTACTATGGAATTACTTAGCCAGTATGCCAGTTATTTTCTATATGCACCTTTTAGCGTAACTGATACCTCTTTACACTGAAAGTGTAAGCTTGAGTTATCCTTTAATAATGATTAACCTTTTTTATTCTTTCATTTTGGATTATATTGTAGTAATATTCTAATCTGTCTTATCTAGTTAGGAAAGAAAACTTAATTTATTTGGAGTTTTAATAGTTGTTCATTGTGTTTCTACAGGAATGGAGGAGTTTGTCCTTAGTGCAACACATCCCGTGCACATTGAAGAAAATAAGTCTGAGAATATTTTTATACTGAGTCCCAATCTGCTGCAAAAGACAAATATACAAGTAAATATCACATAGTATCAGGTATCAAGTAATTTAAATTGTTATACTTGTTTAAAATATATTGCATTTTGTATATAATATATTTCAGTTTCCCTTTTAAAGTAAATAATGTCAGTCTATTCATTAAATTATATCTGCATCCTTTATGCCATTTTGTAGCTTGAGGGCCTGCTGAAATTCTAGGCATGCCATGCTTGTCACTGAGTGTCATAGGGTTTGCAATCAAACTGTCAGAAAAATCAGTTAGATGTCCCAAGTCTGAACATCCTTATACTTATCTGTATATGCACCATCCTTATACTTAGTTGTTCTCTCCCTTGGTAACTAAACCACTTCTTAGTGTATCTGGCAGGAACAGTAGCTTGTTCTGACAAAGATGAGACATTCCTCATTCAAACCTACCAGACTCTCCCTGCCTTTTCTCTGATACAGTTTCTATGCCTTCTGTTTCTTCCATATTTCATTTCTAAGGAAAATAAATATTTCTATTTAATATTAGAATTACTGCTTCCATTAGTAATTACAGTTGATCCACTGCCTATTTCTTCAGGGTTATCATTATAAGAGTGGGATAATGGTGTTTTTTTCATTTTTAAACATACTGTGAATTTTAGTGGAGAATTAAAGGTGGTTTTTGGCTGTTTAGAATAGAACTTGTCTGCAAAATTTAGAATTGCTGTTAAAAAAAATAAAACAAGCTTTTACTAGAAATAAAGCATAAGAAGGCTTCTAGGAATTGTTTAAGTGACTGGAACTAAGATGAAAGAGCAAAATGCATTTCTTAATAGCTGTGTCAACATCTATTAGCCTGTTCTTACCTGTGAACCTCTGCAACCCCTATTTGCCTGCCCAGCTTTCCATACTAGCTCCCTGGTGAACAAGATGGAAAAATCCATGCCAGGTGTTTCGTCAAGTTAGTTTTCATCCAGTCAGATTCCTGATCAGTTTCACTGTTCTGCCTCATGAGCTTTCCTGCCAGCAGGACAGGGGATGATGCAGGAGAAGGAACATGCTGCAGGTAGGGGAAGAGGCAGTGGGCTGCACAGTGTGTTATAAACAGCAGTTGGCCCAAAATCTAATCTTACGTTATTAAGTTACTGTCAACACTAGATTGTATTTTGGAAGTAGTTATATTTCTTCCATTTCACCAATGCACTTTTCTTTCAGGCACAGCAAAACATACATGCAGTGTTGTCTTTGCACAATTCTAGAAATGGCTGGTCACTCCATAGCCTTCTTGTATAGTTATATTTCATCTGAAGTCCTAACTCTCCTTTGTTGTAGGTTCTTTTACATCCTCTAAGTAGAAAAGCTGATGATGACAACCAGCCACCTTTGCCTGATAGAGACAAGAACCTTCCGTACCACAAACTAAGTGATTTAGGGTGAGACATTTTTGTAGAAAAAAACATGGGAGGGAATGAGAATTAGAAAAAAATAACTGTGGGAAGTGGATTTGAAAAGAATTCTCAAAGCCTGACAGAAGGCTTCACATAGTATGCATCTGTATGCAAACTCTGAGATAAAAAATGCTGACTTAGAAATGCCATGGAATAGGACAGACATTGTTGAGAGAGAAATGGATCTAGAAACAAGTTTCAAATGATGGCCTTGCAAAGAGACTAGTTACTTTGGAGAAATAGAACTATGAAAGATGTATTGTAGTAGGACTCACGAGGGGTAATTTTAGATGATTTGCTTTAAGGCATTAGCAGCATTGTGTGGCAAAAGTTGATAGGCCAAAAAATGCTTATTATAATTAGGAAATAGTTTGGCTTCTGATTGTGATGGCATGAATTGTAACATCTGTACCGTCTCACCCTTCACATGAAACTGAAAATGGAGTAAAAGTTTTTAAAACACCTCTCCAGAGCCCCATCTCTGGGTCAGAAAAAGGCAAAATCTGACAAATAACATTGGTGGAAATGCAGACTTTTTGGAAACTGTTCCAGATCTAAGCAAAACTGTACATCTTTTGGCTTGTGTCAGGTTCAGACTTTATCCTAGTTTATGCAGATGGTTAATTTTGTCCTTGAATGATCTTAGAAATCAGAATAGAAAACTTTATGTGTCTAAAGGTACTCACATACTGAAAATTTCAGCATGTCTGCCAGGAGGATGGAAGGTCTCAGAACTGGGACTGCCTCAGCATGGAAACCCAGAACTGAGCTTTAGAAGAAATATTGATAGTTCAGCAGTTTTTGATGTTCTAAGTAGTAGAAATCTAAAACAGATTTCTACATAGCAGCAAGGGACAGTGGGGTGGTTTTAGCTGAGGTGTCCAAGTGAAACAAAATTTGTAAGTTGCACTCTGCCAATCCATGTCCCCCAGTAACTTCCACCTGTTTACTTGTTCAACTGCATTTAATAATATAAGGATCTCAAAGAACTGTAGTTCCTAAAAGTTTTGTTGCAATCATCAGCTGAGGAGAGAAATGCAGAGTGCTGCATTTCATAAGTACATAAGTACAAGGGAAAAGAGCGGAACTGTGTAGCACATGTGAAGGGGTGGGGCAGAGGAGGCATGAGAGGCTTGGATTGTTGTGACAGTGTGCTGTCAGTGCTGGGAAAGGCAACTGAGAATAGTCTGTCAGCATTCTAACATCCCCATAGTGCAAGCTTTTACTGCCTACAGAGTGTGCACTGATGCTACCCTAGGCCATTTAATGATTCCTTTCCCCTACAGAGGAGTGGATGAATTAGGAGCATCTTTACTTGAACATATAAGCCACAGTCTTCTGGGGCGTCCTTTATCTCAAAAGCTGGCTGCTAATGCTGTGGGGCTGCGAAGTGGAGGGGTGCTTCTCACAGGAGGAAAGGTACTGACTTCTGCTTTCACCTGCAAACCCTTGCACATTATTTTCCATAGTTACAAACTGGTTGATGTTAGCTTTCTTTGATACTATGCATGTTCCAAAGAATAAAGAACAAGCTGAAAAAAAGAGCAGTTAACTGAACAGAGATAATTCAGTAAAACATCACACACACAGAGACGTTTTGAAGATTGCTACCAATGCAATTTCAATAGGGATTAATCTACTTCGTGTTTATATTATGATAAGCACCTCTTATCTTTGAAGTATTTGAATGAAAATAAGCATATATTTTCTCATGTTCTAACATAAAATGGCAGTGGAGTTGATACTGTTATTTTCCTGTTGCCTCTTACAGTGATCCATTTAATACCATATGTCACTGAACTAAACAGATGTCTTAACATTGAACTCCGAGGAATCAGAACACTCTACTGGATGTATCCACTCTGAATTTATCTTTGTTTCACTCTAGGGCTTTGGTCCCTACCAAGTGATACAGAGGCAGAATACATATATACTTTTACTGAGGAATAAACCCAGTGTGTGTACAGCTTCCCCAGCTTGTTGACTGGTGCATACTGTGACAAAAACACAGAAACGCATTGGCTCTGTCAATTTACTTTAGCTCACATTTATTTTTGTAGGGAAGTGGAAAGTCAACATTAGCAAAGGCCATCTGCAAAGAAGCTTTCACTAGACTGGATGCTCATGTAGAAGTAATTGATTGTAAAGCCTTAAGAGGTATGATAATAGTTTCTTTTAATATCGAATGTTCACTATGCCAATAAAGAGGCATAGTTATGAAGTTACTTTATTTGGTCTGAATAATTTTTCTAGCATTTTGCTGTTTTCACAAGGATGTTTCATGCCCCACAATTACTATCTTCAACAGTCTGATGAAAATACAGCTACTGTAAGTTTATTTCACACTTCTATCAGCTTCTGTCCCACATACCACAACCAATTCAAACCATGCTTGCCATGCTAATTTCTAATTGTTACAAAATAGGAAGAAGTTGCAAAAATTGAACTGTTTTTTCAGCTGTGCCAGCTTAAACAAATGTTCTGTTAACAAACCATAAGTGTTAAAGGATACCTGTACTCAGTGAAAGGATGACGCACCAAAGAAGGATCAAATGACCAACTGAAACCTGATTTATGGTGGCATATTTACTAAACTCATGTATTTTTCAATAGGCACCTAACACTCCTGATTATAGATGCTGAGATGACTCCTTAGGCTTTGTGAGTTCAAAATAATTACTTTGCGCAAAGACGCAAGAACACAAAGGAGGCATTTTTCTGCTCTTGCATTTCACTAGCTTTTCTAAATAGTCTTGCTCTTACAAGGACAGAAAATACTCAACTGTTTTCTTACAGAGCCCTTATATTTCCTCCATATATTCTTTTTGCTTAAATCACTGTGTAAGCTGTAGCTCCTTGCACCAGAGAAAAGGGGAAAGATGGATAATGAGCCTTTGCTCTGGAAAATTCTTCCAATTGCAGGATTTTTTAGTAGCTATTTTAGAATGCTGCAGATATTTCTCTGGTTTTAACTGTCTGGAAATTAGACTTGTAGGCTTCTATAGCAGCTAGTGAAAGATGATTAATATCATTTTAGAACATGGGGAACCTTCTAGTACTTTTTTGGTTGAAGATATGGGCTCTTTCTTTAGTGATTGTTGACTCTGGTTTAATCTTGGTATCTGGATTTATAGATGTAAAGTCAAAATAGACAAAACACTGTGATTTTTTCCTGATATTCTGTGTCATTCTAATAGTATTTTGTTTTAGGAAAAAGATTAGTAAACATAAGGAAACATGTGGAAGAAGCTTTTTTAGAGGCAGCATGGAGACAACCATCCATTCTTTTGATGGATGATCTTGATCACATTGTCGGAGTACCTTCTACACCAGAGCAGGAGAACAGCCCTGAAACTGTTCAAAGCAATAGACTTGCTTATGGTAATACTGTTCTACCTTTGTCTGGATAGAAATATAATGCAACTTAGAATTTCTTACACCTGAGTTGTACTGTCCTACCTGAACAATCCTGCCTGTATCATTATTGCCTCTGGACCGTGTGATATTCAGGCAGAGACTCACAAATTATGGTATGTAGACATTTGTGGACAGCTAGCTGAATCAAAATAATGCACTCTGGATCTTGGAGTAGTCCTTGCCAATGTGCATCCACCACTGGTGCTGCTGGTAATGCCTGTTGTCAGTACCACTGCCAGTGCGTGGGGCTTCTCTGTTCTTTTTTATGTTACTCATACACTCAAATACATTACAGTTGATTACAAACTGCAGATGAACCTTTAACTGATAATTACTGATAGCTTGATTTTTTGTTTTCCATAACTATTACTTATAATTACAGTGATAGATCAATTTGATACTTACTGATGTTGAGAACCAGCTTTAGATGAGTACCAACTTCTTTATCATCCTACTTGGTATACATTGTAGAACTTCTGTTTTGTTTTACAATGTAACAGTCCACAAATGTTAAAAATAAGATGATCAGTTGTAGTTGGATATCCTGTATGTGGTTCCCTTTTATTCCTGAAAGTCTAGGTAATGCTAAGTTGCAAATTAAATCTAAATGACCAAGATTAATAAGGCCATAGCAAAAAGTGCCTTCCATTTCTTAGCTCAGTTTGAGGGAGTTAGCATAATTTTTACTGAAATGATTTTGAAATTCAGAAAATCTTACTATAGTTTCTTCCTAAAAAATGTGCTAAGTAACATGCAGATTTGTTTGTTTTTCTTACAGCTTTTACTTAAAGGTATAATGCATACAACAGAGCTTTAAAGATTTTTTCTTGAAGATCTACCTTGCATCCTTTTTTTTTTTTTACTTTTATGTATTACCTTTCTCCTGAAGTGCTTATTTTCTACGCTTAAGATCTGTTCTTTTTTCCTATAACTTTTTCTTTCTTTTTTTTTTTTTTTTTTTTTGCATGGAGGGAATAAAAGCACACAAAAGTAAATGCCATCAGTGACATTACAAGATCAGTTTTTAAAAAGCACTTCTGATGGCATTTCCTTAATGGAATGTGCTGTCCTAGAGAGAATTACTATACCTTTTTTTCCTAGTTTAAAAAAACAACTGTAAACATGGGAATAAAAATAATACATTAAAAAGCTGTTATATTTTGTGTGCACTAATGCTGCTCTCCAGGTTAGGGTTATTTTTGTTCTCTTGCAATTCATGCAACAATATCTTCTGTGTTTAGTTTTGAAAGATCTGATAAAAGAAGTTATTTCCATGGGGAGTTTGATTGCATTAATTGCTACGAGTCAGTCAGAACATTCCCTTCATCCTTCCCTGGTTTCAGCACAAGGAACTCATATATTTCAGTGCTTCAAATGTATCCAATCTCCAGATCAGGTAAATTCAAATAGAAATGGTTAAAATGTTGTTTGCCTTCCCAGAAACCTCAAATATGATGTTGGAACAGCTGCAAAAATAGTAGCTTACACTTGAAGATGAGAAAAATATCTGGAAATCTTAGAAGTTCTTTTGTGATACTTAAGTACCTCAGAACTTATGTCTGTCATTATAAAGCTAAAAAAAATAAAAGTAGTCCACTGAAAACTCACAGTTAGCTCCACTCTTCAGTGGTAAGAGGAGAGTGTATTCAGAGGACATTTCAGTTCAACATAAAACAAGTCAGGTTGTCTAACACAGGTGAAATATGCATGCCTCCTTGTTACCTCTAAGGGGATGCTGAAGGAGCAGCTTTGTAAAACATGTAAGTCATCAAGTTTGAGAAATTAAATTAAACGTGTTTTTTCACAGCTCAGTGAAATAAATATGTCTCTAGAACCTGTATTTTAAAAATTATATTAAAACTAAATGTTAATTTTATGGGACAGTTTTAGGTTTGTTTCCATATTAATACTATCCCTCTGCTTTTGAACATAGTCCAGTTTGAAAAGAAAAATGGATAGAGAGAAGAATGAACAGTATTAACTTCATGCAGGAGAAAGCAGATACTTTAAAGCCCTCATCCCCTAATGACTCATTTGTATTTAACATGAGTTGTTCCTGTCTGTGTGTCTTCGGTCACAGGCCAGCAATTAAAAGCCACTGGGGAGGGGATGCTGTGTTAGATGCAGTTCAACTTTCTCCCACTTCCTGCAAGTCTCCTTTTACTGTTTTTAATACTAATACTCAAATAAGGATGAGACATAATTTGAAAAGTAAAGTTTTCAAAAGATACCAAATTATTTGAAGTGTTTTTATCTACCACAATATATTGCATCTCAAACATATTCTCTGCTCATACTGACAAATGTGTTCTTCTTCCTGTGAAACATAAGAAATGGATGTAAAACAGTAAAACAGGGAGAGATGTTTCATTATTAATGTTGAATTTAAAGTAGCTCTGGTGAGGTGAATATTTAAAGTGAATATTCAGTAATAAAACTGGTGAATTTATTGAAGTGCACCTGAAGAACTTGCATTTGTTTCTATTGATTAGGTTTTGTTATTTAAAGGGTTGGTGTTACACAAATATTTAAGGAAATTTTAGTAAGTCATACCTATTTACTCTTTAAATTCCTGAACTCCATATAAAGAGTAAACTCAATACACACTTGCTGCACAATTCTGTTTTTCAGAAGCAAAGATATGAAATGCTGTATTCTATAATGAAGAAGAAACTGAATTCTGATCCAAAGGACTTTTCCAATCTTGACCTCCAGTGTATTGCAAAGGAAACAGAAGGTTTTGTTGCTAGAGATTTTACTATGCTGGTTGATCGTGCCATTCATTCCTGTGCTTCTAACCAGAATGCATCAGATAATGGTGGTATGTTGACAAAATCTTTTATTTCATAGTCTACTTCTGTTATCCAGAACTGGTGGAACAATACAGAAGAAACCCCCAGTTTTTATATTTTATGTTTAAAATTTCTTTAATTGTTACATATTATAAGGAGTTTGTTATTGACAGTCTGTGTGTTTGGGTTTTTTTCAGGATTTTTTTCCTTTTTTTTTAAGCAGATTTGAACCTGTCAACTGTGGATTTTCAAAAAGCTCTAAAAGATTTTACTCCATTAGCTCTCAGAAATGCCAGCCTTCATAAACCTAAAGACCTTGGTTGGGACAGGATTGGTGGCTTAAAAGATGTGAAGCAAATGCTCAGGGATACCATCATGTTACCTGCAAAGGTACTAAGTTCCTTTAAATTAGTTATTTGAATTTGTACATAATGTTAGTAGGGAAGAATTATTTTTAAAGTTTGAAAAGCATTGGATAGAAAGATGGCATGCATGATTTTGTAGCTTTTAAATCTTCAACTGTCTTCAACTACTGGAAAACACTTTCTCCTTCCCCTTCTCTCTTCCAAATACAAATGGCAATGGCTGAACTTTACTACACAGCAAGTGTTGCTCTACAGTATTGGAGTATTGCCACACTCGCTTGCAGGGCTTGTGATTAGGCTCTGTAAAGACAATATTTCCAGCTGTTTTCTGCAGTGCTTTTGCTAGAGGAGTATTTTCTTTCAGATGAATGCCAATCCAGCAATCTCACTTTATTTTACTTTGGCCTTTCTGCCTTGCTTAAAACTTGAATGTTGCGATGAGCCATTGAGTCTACAGAAAAATGACCGAATGGTATATTTGATCATACCATTCAGTGATTAAAATAGGAATTTAGAACTACCAGTATGGAGAATATAAAGCTCTAGTCCATCCCTGTTCTGGCCTGTTTCCTCTTGGTAGAAAATCACACTTGTTTGTATTTTACAAATAGTAGGTACCTACCTGTTAAAACTAGGAACCTAGTTCAGCCCTGGGTAAACTAAAAACAGTCCAGATGAGCTGTTCGATAATACTGGGGATGTAATAAATTCGATGCATTCTGTTTAGACAAAAATCATTACTAGTCAGTTATGTTACAGTACATAACAGAATACTTGCTTATTTTAGAATATATCACATTGAAACTCTTTTCCAGTATCCAGAATTATTTGCAAACCTGCCCATACGACAGAGATCAGGAGTTTTGCTGTATGGAGCACCTGGAACAGGAAAAACACTGCTGGCAGGAGTGGTTGCAAGAGAGAGTGGAATGAATTTCATCAGCATCAAGGTAGCAAGAGTTAAAGCTTAATTGATTCATTTTATTAACTGAAAGAAATAACTTTACATAATACCTGAAACTATGTGCTTGCGAGGGCAAAATACTGAAGTAAGAAACACAGAAAATTTTGCCTGTCTCTCTCTGGATAGCCCTCTGGACATCTGATTCCTGGAACTTCACAGTTTTATTATTGAGATTTTTTTTGTATACTTATTGATTAGGCAGAATTATAAAATTTAATTAGGTGTTCCTGGATTCTCATTTTTTTGTAAAAAGACCCCAGATTTTGATGGGGGTCTTTGATGACTTCCACTGGACAATGAAATTGAGCAATATATTTTAAACATTTTTAAAATATAGTGTAAACCTTTGCCTTGAGATAATGTAACACATATTCTGTTACGGTACAAAAATGGAAATTATTACTCTTAAACAAGTTGGAGTGCTTTAAAAATTTTTCTGGCTTATCTAGACCCCTTGGCTCTTCTGTTCAGAGATGACTCTGTCTTAGTTGCAAGAAAACTCAGTCTAGTACACAAAATATCTGCTGATGTTGAATTATTAAAACTAAGAAATGTGTCATGAGTATTGTTTTCTGATTATATCTTTCTAGGGGCCAGAGCTGCTTAGCAAATACATTGGAGCAAGTGAACAAGCAGTTCGAGATATATTTAACAGGTGTGTTTTGTAAAGATTTCTGATGTTATCAGTAAATTTCACTGGTTGAAGCACAAAGAAATAATTTTGTTGTCTGAGGAGAGATATGGCATCAGATCATAAAAGCATCTGAAATAATTGGTTGTGCTGAACCAGATGGGCGTAGGTTCAACTTGGCCATCATTGATAAAGAACTGCACATTTTGGCTTCTATGAGGAATGTGCTTTTGAAGCTGAACTCCTAGTCCTCTCCAGCTACAGTGCATTAGTTCACAGCATAGAATTATCTTGGAAAACACATCCTGAATTCCTTTCAGATGATTCCAGAAGACAGTTTACTGTACTCCAAGTAGTAATGCACACTCAATACCTAGGGTCATATTAAACTTGGTATTGAAGTCCTCAGTGCCAGTAGTTCTTTCTTACAAATCTGCTCTTACTGGCCCTCAGTGCTCACTAATGCCAACATATCCTGCATAGCTTCTCAACATTTCATGTGGGCAGTCTTTTGTTAGCTGTCTGTAAGCCAAGAGCTCATCTGCAGTGATTGGATTTTAAAGCTTTCGTGTATATTAATATGATGGTTGAGCACTTAGAAATTATAATGTGAGTGCAAAGTATGTCATAAAAATGAGCAGTGATTCTATTGCAGTCCAGTTTTCAGAACCTCTTAAATTCTACAGAAAGCAGATTTTCTATTCTGTCATTAAATACAACTGTTCTCTGAAGCAAAAAGCAATTACATTAAATATTTCTAAGCAGTTCTATCTGTGAATGAAACTTAGAAAAATAAGTATTGGGTTTTTTTTCCCTTTTAGAGCTCAGGCAGCTAAGCCTTGTATTGTTTTCTTTGATGAGTTTGATTCTATTGCTCCTCGCCGAGGTCACGACAACACAGGAGTCACCGACCGAGTGGTTAACCAGCTGTTGACTCAGTTAGATGGTGTGGAAGGCCTGCAAGGTACCAATTCACCTGTGTGCTCCTTTTTTTATGAAGAAGTTTAGCAGATATTAATGGCATTTTTCTGCACTTCCTAAGGAGTTTATGTGCTAGCTGCTACCAGTCGCCCGGATTTGATTGACCCAGCTTTGTTAAGGCCAGGTCGACTGGATAAATGCTTGTACTGTCCACCTCCTGATCAGGTGAGGAAAAAAATAATTTCACACGAGAGGCAATGAAAAAAATCAGACTAATGGGTTTATTCTCCTTTTCTTTATATATAGTGGCATTTCAAACTTGGAAAAAGTGGATTTGATTTCCCAGCTTCAGTTATACAACAGGATAAATTCACTGATATTTATGTCAATATGTTCACATAAAACTGGGGAAAGAAAAGGCTGTTTACTACAGTCTTCTGGCTCAAGTCATGTCCTGTGGATGTAGGTGATTTTAAAAAAAATAAAAAATCAGGGAACTAATCTGCAGAAAGAAATTAGACGCAGTATAGTCTTTATAATGTTCTCCATCTTTTTTAGAAGTATGAGTCCAGTGGATTTGCCATTTGCTTAAACCAGAGCCAGTCTTTTGAGGTATAATGTGTGTCCCTGATTCCTCATTTTATGACAAAACATTAACGCTGCTTATTTTCAGATTAGTTCTGAAACATTTAACAAACACCACCACATCATTTCATTTCGAAACACATATCCTGTGCCTTAAGAACACAGATATACTCTGGTGGGTTTTTTTTTTTTTTTCTTTTTCTATTTTAAATTTCTGGTTTAGAGTAAGATCATTCAGGTAAACAGAAGCATTTCGCTTTCATCATACTTTTCTTTAGAAAAGGACAAATGAGGAGCAGAGATCACCTTTATATTTTTATGTATTTCATATATAAAAATCCCAGATATTGACTTGATATATTAGAGAAATACATTCTTTGTATACTACATTTGTTAGGGTAATGTCTTTCTAGTATTAGGGCAGTATCTTCTTGAAAAAAGATCCTTCCTCCCCACCTTCTTCATAGAGAAGGTGGCTGGTGACAGGGCCAAGGCACCATCCAGCAGTCAGGACAAGGAAAATAACAGGTTGCTTTACTGACATTTTTCTCTTCCTTTTTTCCAGAACTCACGCTATGAAATCTTAAAAGCTCTCAGTCATTCCCTGTCCTTGGCAAATGATGTGGACTTCCAGGATTTGGCAGCAAAAACAGAACAGTTCACAGGGGCTGACCTAAAAGCTTTATTATATAATGCCCAATTAGAGGCAATCCATACTAATTTAAATTTAGGTTTAACACAGGTAAATAAAACTGATATAAAAGAAGTCTGTCCTGTTTATGTTGATATGTTTGAAAGAGTTAATTGTATCAATGGGATTTTTTAGCAAAGTTATGTTTTCTTGTATTTTTATACATAGAATTAACATTTTAAAATGTTTGCAGAAAAATACAAGAATAATGTAATGAATTGGTTTAAATACTTCTTAAACACAAGGTTTTTCTCATTTAATGATAGATATTTATTGTTAAATATATGTACACCTAAATGTGTTTATCACAGTTGTGAGGAACAGCTAACAGATTGACAGGAGGGATCCCACACTGAATTTCTTAGGAGCACATAGCAAATTCAGTTTTGAGATGGCACATTTTGGAGGATGGAGGAAACGAGAAATTGGTGGGTTTGGGGGAGTTGTTCCATCAGATTGGGTTTGGCTGAGGTCAGGAGAGAAGTGGCAAGAGGATGGCAATACCTGAAATGGCCAGCTCTGAGTCGACTTCCAGACTGACAGATCAATCCTCTTTTAGCCTCTGTTAAACCACCTCTCTTCACATTTTTAATGCCTGTCCTCCCTCTAGTTCTAGCTGGACAGGAGCAGGCATGGCTTCCACTGTGGCCAAAGGGAAGGGTTGGGTCAGAGGTGCAAGATGGAGACCTTCTTGAATTCTTTTTGCCCCAGCTGTTACCAAGGAATTGGGCTCTGAGGATGTGACTCAGAATTGAGAGGGATCTCCAGCATGTCTTCCCTAACACTCCCTTCACTTGTAGCATTAGTAAATAAGTAGCTGATACCTCATGATTATCCATCAGAGGAAGAGATTGTTGTCTGAAGCAGTGGTCTCCAGAGCAGTGTGCACAAACCCCAGAGAGAACACAAGGCAGTCCACTGATGTGCAGGAAAAAAATACTAGAACTTCAGTGGTACATATATATAATTTACAAGTAATACCCATATGCTTGGTAGAGTGCACTCAGAAATTTTTGACTGATAGAGGTGTACAATCAAAGAGATTTGCAGACACCAGTCTAAAGCAGCAATTCTGATTTCCACATCAGCATTTAAAGTGTGTTGGCTATGACTAAAAATGAGTACAGCAGTTAGGCATTATAAAAGTAGACTTCAGCCTCCTAAAGCATTTTACACAAGATATTAATTTGCTTGGCAGGTAAAGTTGAGACAGAAATGGTACAACACGACACATACATGCAGTTTCCCAACACTTGCTGTTACTGAGAGTGTGAGGCAGTGGAAACAATAAAACCTTGAAATCATCTCCTGAAACTATTTTTCTAGCATGAAGACAGAAAGTTCTTAAAGGTATTAGATTTTTCTTAGCAAAATATTTGGAAATACACTCCTAGAGAAAAACAGATTACTACTAGAGTCAAATATAAATTGATATTCTCATTTGCACTGTATATCAAATCTTTTCATGTATTTCCAATTGTAGTTCGTTACGAGTTAACTCTTGTAATGTTCTGTTCTTTGTTGCAGGATTTTGGATCTAGTTCTGATAGTGACTTCAGTCTCTCTTCCATGGTTTTTCTAAACCACAGCAGTGGCTCAGATGATTCCGCAATAGATGGAGAAGCAGGGCTAGAGCACTCTCTTATTTCTTTAGACATGTCTGACTTGCTTCCTGAAGATCCAAGGTCCAACATGTATCGTCTTTATTTCGGAAGCTCTTACGAATCAGAGCTGGGAAATGGAACTCCTTCAGAACTGGTAAATAACTTACTTAATGTTTTGAATTTTCTAAATGTTTTTAGTTGAGAAGCAGGAAAAAACATACCATTTGCCTGGTTCAGTTTATAAATACAATTATGTCTGCTTTGACCTTCAGACTGTCTTCAGATTATACTTAGTAGTCCACAGTGAGGAAGGGGATGCAGGGACGTGATCTGAGAAAATACAGTATGGACTTCTCTGCAACCTTGCAGGAGTTTAAAATCAAAATCCCAGAATACGGCTGAATACCTTATAATTAAACAAATTGCATTCATATTAGATTTTACTCTCTGGTCAAATGGCTTGTTCCCTTCCAAAGTTTAACAGTAAAACAGTTCTCAACTTTTTGGTCATTTGTTTGTTTGTTGTTTTTTTTCTTTAACTTAGTTTTATTACTAAAGAGTGACAACCCAGCTTTCAAGAATTAAGCTACAGTCTCAAGAATCAATTAACTTTCTTCAGTTCCCAGTAAAATGTGCATTAATAGAATAATCAGACCATGGAATTGTGAAAAAGAACTGAACTGAACCTTAACTTCCATCATTGTCTTTAAGAAGCAGAATTCCTCATGTTGCATCATGTTGCTCAGAAAGCAGTATGTTCTCTGGCCAGTTTGCAGGTAGGGATGTACAAGTTAGCTGCCCAGCACCTGCACAGTGACCAACCAGCTCATCTCTCTTGGCAGGCAGATCAGCAGAACAGGGTATGCTGCCTCTGAGCTCCTTACATTGAACACATGATTTCAGAGTTTGTGTGATCCGTGGGAAACTTACTTTCAAATTAATTTCAATCTGTTGTAGAACTGTTACTACAAATAGTAATCAAAGTTCTTAGACTCTTGTTTTCAAAGCTGTCTTGCACTGATTCTTAAAGCCAAAAATAACTTATTTTGACGTTTGAGAAGTAACTACTGACTGCTAAGGTGCTTTGGTATGTTTTGTCTTGCATTATGGATGAAAGTGTTTGATTAATTGTCTTAGTTTTGAAAAGACAGGTATCTGCTAAAGATGGGCAGGGCCTCTCTTGGAATGGATAATTCAAACCCCTCCAAATTATTATAATTTAGAAAATGAAAACGGCTTTCAGGCAGAGATATGGGGATAGGAATAACAGTTCTTTACTAATATGTATAACAAGGCAAACAAACAACAACAATTACAGCATTAATAGTGAACAGAACCAGGGACCTTGAGGTCGGCTTTGTTTCACAAAACCCAGGGCAGTCCAATCTCTTGGGAGTCCGTAAAAGCACCAAGCTGGAACGGTGAGGGATCCCGGGCTTGTGGATCGGATATATCAGGAGCACCGTCGGTGGTCACTGGGAGGGCAGGGATGTCCCGCAGGATGGGGCAGTGCAGGGCCACAGTGTAGCAGAAAAAACCTCAAAGCAGAGCCGAGAAAGCAGCGGTGGGACAGGGCCGGGCCAGCTCCAGCAGGGCAGCAGGAGGAGAGCTCAGGATTTCCTGGGCACACGAGCAGAATGATGGTAGATTCCTCAGGATTGGACCCGGTGGTGCCAGTGAAACTCCTCCCGAAGCAAGCAGCAGCCTGACTGTTCTCTCCCCGATGCCAAGAGCAAGAGAGCCAAGCTGCCCCCAGCCCCGTCTTTTTTCCTGCCCCCAAAACCCCTTCACCTTCCCCCTCTGAGAGAAACTCCTGGAGACAAAAGAAAAAGAGTAGCCAGGTGCTATGCCTCATCCTTCTGTCCCAACTGAGTACCCATAAGTACCCAGTAGTTAGTTGCCCAGCAACTCCCGGGGGGAAAAAAAATTTCATAGGTAAAAAAACAAAACAACACCACAACAAGAAACAAACCTAACCCCCAACATTAATGTAACTTTAAAGACTTAGTTTTCCTCTGACTGTGAAAATTCTTCAGCAAGGATTCTACAAGGACTTTGATCTCTTAAAGTTGCTGAATTGGAAAAGTGCTTACTTACCAAGTGCACAGAGAATTTGGAGGTGATGAATATTTAAATTCCAAAGCTAACTACATAAACTCATCCAGATTTCAGAACCACTGATTTTCCTAAGTAATTAAAGCAATGGACTTAGCAGACCTTTATTCTTTTTTAGATGGGCCATTACAAAAATACTTGCACGTTTTCCAGACATGAAACACTTCATTTTCAAATTTTGCCTTTTGCCCAAACACATTGGCATATTAACTTAAGTCTTCCTGTTCAAAAAATTACCTATGTAATATGTTTTAGAGAGAAAGTACTCTTTTTGCCAGTGGAGGCAAGCTTATATTGAATTGTAGGCTAATTCCTAATAATGGAGTCACTCCTTTGGATCCATAATGAGTTAATGTATTTCTTCTTGTGATCAATTTAGAGCTCTTTGTGTTTGTCCGGTCCAAACTCCATAACTTATGACTTTACCAGCATCACTCAAAGAGATGTGGCATCCTCACAACCTGCAATGCTTAGAGCAGCTTCTCAAGAAGGCTCCCTGGAGAATCAGGAGCAGCAAGCAGAGCATCTGAGGACAGAAATCAATGCTAGCAAGGGCAATTACAGAAGCAAGAATGGAGTATGGCACTTTTTAAAAATTATTATGTAGTCTTAACACTTCTCTGTTGTTTTTTCCACACTTCTTGGTATTTCAATAAATAATTTCTGCAGTAATATTAAATACTGTGTAACAAAAGTACCAAAGATAAATGACACCTCATTTGAGGAAAATAAGCCAGATGTTAGCATTCATATAATTCAACAGTTATTTCTGTTATTTATTGATATGGAGGGGAAAAGTTGTGACTGTATTTTTAATACATTTGTCTGTACATGTAATGGGGAGGTTCCATAGTTAATTATATTGATGGCACTGTGTTTCTGTAGAAATTTTTCATTGTCTGTTCATGGCTCTCTTTCCAAGGAGGACAGCACCCTTAATCAGTCAGTGCTTCCCAAGACCACTTTAACTATTACCCAGTCTCACCTGATGACTGCTCTGCAGAGTATGAGACCATCCATTAGTCAGGAGGACTGGAAGCATTTTACTGAACTGTAAGTAATTTTTTTTGGTAATTTTTAATTCAGTGGAGATGGGATCTTACCACATTCCTTATACATCAGAAACACAGTAGTTTTAAACAAATGTGGGAAGTGGCAGCAGATAGCTGATAATATTTCTTTAAAAACTGCTGTCAAAAGCTAAGTTACATAGTGGGAGAGGGAAACTGTTTTACCAATGAATTGTCTTATTCATGTAGGACCTAGAAATAACAGACCAGAACCCCCTGGTATTATGTTATGAGCCATAACAGTACAAGGAGGCTCTTTGGTCCTTCTAGGTTCTTCCTGCTTCCACTTAGCAGTAGCTCCTTGTATTTTCAGTTTGCTGGAGTTTAGCCCTTTGTAGTGGTCTTAGTGGTCTTTGTAGCTGCTGTGTTTGGGAAAGGCAATAATCTGTAGAAGTATAAACATACTGAAAAGGAGAATGTGTCTCCTTGGACTTGGAGATCAAAAAACTGGGAGAAAAACAAAGGAAGCAGGGCAGAGAGTTTTTTAAGTTAGGTCTGTGGGTGATAACTCCTCCAGGTCTCCAGGTCTGAGGAGACAGGCACTCTTCATTTCCATAAACACTTAAACATTTGGAGTTTGTGGTGCATTAATATGCATCTGAAGAGGCAGACACAAAAAACACATTTCCTAAGAATTTGCTAATGTCTGTTTTTTGTTTCCAGGTATGATAATTTTCAGAATCCCAAGAAGAGGAAAGTACAGATTGGTGCAACATTCAGACCAGGACAAAAAATGACTCTAGCTTAGTAACTTGTATTTGCATGTAATTGCTAAACTGGAAATGACAGATGTGATTAAATCAGATTATTTATATTCATACAGATTTATTAATGCAGAAGTTGAAGATAAGTTTCTTTTAAACTTTCATGCTGTAAAATTATGTCACATTTTATTTTGAAGAAAATTGTCCTCCTTTAGATTGATATTAAATTTTTTGAGAGAACATTGGTTATGTTCTATCTAGTTGTTTATCATATAAACATTTTACATTTTGGGTTTTATCAATTTACTTGCCAAAATCTTAACAATGATTTCCTGTCCCTGCTTACTCCCTCACAACAAATGGAATCTGTTCAAATAGACTGTAATGTTAATGGGGGATATGTTTTTTAAATATTCTATAAAGCCATTCTCTAATGGCCTTTGGAGGGCTTTAGAGGAGGGTGGTACTTCATAGGTATATTAGCAGGCAACCAGACTAATACATCCAGAATATATTTTTCCAGCTACAGCAGGAAAAACCAGACCAAGATACTTGCATCTTGTTTTCTGCCACTGTTTGTTAATCAGAATACCAAATTGCATTTCACAACAACTGCACCTTCTTACCCCTACCCTTGCTTCCCAGAGACTGCTAAAAATATTTCAGATGCTCGGAAGCTTTCTGATGTTACATCCTGAAATTATTCACAACTATTGTCTTCCATGGAGATTGTTAAAGAGTTGTATTCCTTAGCTGATACATATATAAGCAGGTCTTAACACAAGGAGGGGGAAGGAAGGAAGAAGAGGCAGGAAGGAAAACTAGAGATGTTTCCCATGAGTCTGTTCGGCCCTTTCACAGCATTTTGCTTCCCCTTCAAAACAGTCTTCATCCCTAAGCCAAGGAAATACTATATTATCATCAGTTCAAATACTTGCTTTTGAAACTTCAGCCCAGTTAATGCCATTGTTCCTGCAGTTAGTTCGTGCGGTTTCTCAGGTACCAATAGGAGTTTTCACTTACTCTTCCACCTACTGGCTTAAAGATTTTTCAGTTAAGGGTTCTTTTCTACACCCAGAGCCTCTATAAGAAGGTGGTCTTCCAGCTCTGTCCTTGTCAAAATTTAAAGAACACTGTGGTTTATTACATCTTCTTTGCTTGGTAAAGAAATCTTCAGATATTACAAAAGCATCCAGATTAGCAAAAATCAGCAGCAGCATCTGTTCTTCAGTTTAGGTTTAGATAATGGTTGTACAAATTTCACTAGAAATGGAAATTATTTAACCTACCTAGTATTGATTATCTCATAATGTACTGATACTTAAATCTGAAAGGACCAGTCACAGGCTAATTGTGATGGTACCAAAGACAATTCCATAGATTATTGTACTGTGCTCACACTGGGAGTCATTTAATTGGAATACTGTAGTTCAGTGCAAAGGATTATATTGCAGAGGAAGGTTGGCTGTATGCCAAGGTCTTATTAGTCCTCAACCAAAATTATGTACTACACTGTCATGGAAAATGTTCTTAAAACCCAGGAAGCCTAGGTTCCAAATCTCTGTTTTTTCTCCTTCCTTCATGCAAGGAATTTCACTAGTGAACAAGTTCAGTGTTACTTGAGACATCCCCCTGCATACATAACCTGGATGATGCTGAGGGCAGGTTCATGTGATCCAAGAAGGAGATCACTGAATAACTATCTGCTGTTAGGTGATCTTTGTTGCATTCTGAGTTACACTGACATCTCACCTTGGAAGGTAGAAGAGAATGTAAGTGAAGCGTAGCCAAGATCCAAGTTTGATGTACAACAACATAAAGCCTGTAGCTCAGAGGAGGATAATCCCTTCCATTTAAGTGTTGTGCAATGAAGATCAGCTGGCCTGTGGAGACTCTTGCACAATGCCTGGGAGGGAGAGGCACTCCCAGAGAAAAGGGACTGATGACATTTGTTTCACATTTTGTACGGCAGTAGGATTTAGCTGCAGTGGCTCATGATGATGGCACAGGCAGACAAGCAATGTGTGTCATGTTTGAACCTGTTTTCTAGTCTCCATCAAGTCACGAACTAAACAAGCTCTGTGAAGCAGCAGCCTAGAGATGAACAAATCCTGTGCCTCCCCACTAGTTGTCCTGTCACTCCTCCTCTTCTAAGGGATAATGATGTCTGCTTTTCTGGGTATATATTACAGCCCTTATAAAGGTTTGATAACCTGGGGTAGCTTTTTTCTTTCACTTATGTTGTCAGCAACATTGTCAGCTGTCACTGATCCTTTCTCCACTGCCTACCAGTCTTTCCCCATAGTTGAGGGACTTCTGAAGAAAAAAGTGTTAAACATAAATGAGGTAAACAGTAACCCTGTTTCCAGTGTGCAAGGGATTCTCTAAATTTGTTAATAGAACTTGGTTTCTACTACTATTCAATAATTTTTCTTAAAGTGGATTTTATGTTTGAAGGTATCTTCTTTCAGCTGGTTAGCTGGTATTTTCTTCAAACAATGCTTTGGAAAAATGTACCTGTTTTGAAAGTGATCTGCCATTCTGGACTGAGTTTTGACTGGAAAGACTTTTGGCGATGGGGAAAAGTGAGGTAGCAGGTCAATTCTGTTAAATCTTGGTTTAATTGGTGCAACTAACTCTACTGAAAGGCTTATATGCCTGAATATTGAGGGAATCTAGTAATTCCTAATGGTGAAAATCTCACAGGCTTGCTTTTCTGAGAACTGGGGACATCAGGGCACATTAAATGCCATCCAGTATGTTGGGTCCTTTTAATGGTATTCTGCCATCAATCACATTTATTCTTTCAGAAACAGTATTTTTGGTGTATAGTAAAAATTTCACAAGGTCATTAACTGTCTAATTTCTTAAGGAATAAAACTTTTTTCCATTTTCAAAGAGAAAAATGGAAAAGATCTCTTAACCCATTTGAAATTAACTTAAAAGATAAGAAACATCAATGGATGCTTAAACTACTTAGCCTTATGTTTCATAGATGTCACCAGCTAGAACTCTGCTTGACAATATTTTAAGCATGACAGTTAACAGTCCGGTTAAAACTCAGGAATTTTATCATTTATATTAGGTTTGAAATGTACTTCATCTTTTAGTTTACCAAACAAGTGTAAATTTTGTGTGGACCAATGTGTGCATTTAATGTCATACAGGGAGTTTCTCCATCTTGTGGCATCAAGGAAACATAGTCAATTTTTCCAGCCTAAAAGCAAACAAATATTTTAAAATACAATTTCAAAACAAAAGCATTGGATAAACTTGATTTTTTCACAGGCTATTTTACTCAAATTAAGTGAGGGGGTGTGTGTCTACATATATATAAAAATTATTAAAATATATAATTGACTTTTTAATCTTACTAATATAATGTATAATTTGACTTCTTGCCTAATTTCTTCAATAACTCCTAGTTATTGTGAAAACAGTAAAATCCATGCTTGCTATATCATTGCATGAGGATCTGACTCCTTGTTTATTATTTAATAGCTCCTAAGCTCATGCAGTAGGGTGGGAGTGAAGCCTACTTTCCGAGAAGTTAAGATAGCAATCATAAATTCATAAGCCATGGAGGAACTTTGAAGAGATCAGAAGCAGAACAGAGTTTCTTGCTGAAATGAGTTCAGCAGATATTTGCAGAGTTAATCCTGTAGAAAGAATTTGGGAGACTGGATTACAATTTGCCAATGTCAGTTGACAGGTAAGGATTCACTTCTCTCTCACAGGCGTCATTTGGGAATAACCTATTTACAGCCACCACTTGAGAAGTTTGGCTTTAAGGTTCAATTGCTTGAGTTTTCCCATTTCTAAAACAGCCCAAACAGTAACAATCTGTCTTAGGCACAGTGAAATGGAAATCTGTTGACTAAGATTTAGCCTGCTGTTGCAGTGATGCAGCAAAGAGGTCTAGGATTAAATAATTTCAGATGCTCAGGCAGTAGTAGAAATGCTAAATCAGTTTGCTGGTGTTCAGGTCAAAAGTGTAAGTCAGATTAAAAGAAGTGGGAAAAATCAATCCTCTCTATCCTCTAACAGCAGGCAGGGCTTTTGTAAGACTTCCATGTATGTGGCTTCCTGTTATGTCCTACAGCAGCAGAGTCATGTCAGCTGCTATTAGGTAACCAGGGCAGATTTTGCATCTCTCAGCAGTGCTGTCCCACATCAGCCTCCAAAAGTCTTTAACAGCTTGAATTAGTTGAAATGATTTAGTGAAGACGGATATCTCAGGGACAAAATCAGTCTGGAACTCCTGGGTGCAGAACGATGACCTCTTTCTTCACTGTTTACACAAAACCAGCTCTTAGGGTTCTGCAGGGATGATTACTACCCTATGTAGGCACAGCTATAGCACAGTAAGGAGCTTGTGGACATCCAGTGTGGACACTGACACTGGATTTTGGTACATTAAAAATCACTAAGGTCATGCAGGTGTTGGGCAATTTTCCTTATTTCCAGAGATCAGCACCTTTGTAGAATGAAAAACAAAGAATAAAAACCAAAATGTTTGGAACTACCCACAAAATGGTGTCAATGCCAAGTTGTATAATTCCAACATTAGCACCAGGAGAATTAAAACCATCCACATGGGTTTATGCCCATTTTTTGTTGGGAAGGTAACTGGGTCCTTCAGACGAACTAGTTACAGATTCAGTGCTAAGCTCCACTTCTCTAATTATTGCCAAGTTTCAGGAAATAGTAATAAAATTATTTCTTAATAATATGTATTACTTTAATATAATATAATGCTTGTATATTGCCAAAGCACTGCTGAAGTATTTTTTTCTAACTAGAGAAAAACTAACTTACCAGAGCATCATGACCTTGTTTAGATACTTAAAGGCTACAACAGGAGTTATTGTTTACTGGTTTACTGTTTTAGTGTTTGCCAAGAATTAAGTCTTATCCCATTTTCTAGTGGCCATTTTCGCAGTAGTTAAAAACCTGCTCATTTTCTAAATGTCTAAAAGACATTTTAATGAATGACATTTTAATGAATGACATTTTAAAAAAAGAAAATTTTTTTAAGATCATAATGTCCTTCATTAAGGACAAGTTTAAAACACAGATGTAGGAAAAAACCCACTTGAAGTCAGCGTATTGAAACTTGTTTTTTCTACAGATCCTGGGGAGAAAAAGGTCTTGGCTTCCCTCGCATCAGCATCTGCCTCTACACTGACCCCAGTCCTTCTTCCCATGTTTTGGTGCTTGGATCTCTGTCCTCCCCCAGCAGCTGTCCAGCACTGCAGGTCCTGCAGCCATGTCTTGGTGAGGACAGTGGGTCTAATGCAGAATCCTTGCCGTGGGGAGCAGGCAGAGTGCGGGCATGGCATGAGACACACGGGGTTGTTCTTCTCTGTCTGTAAGGGATGCAGGGCCCCTGTACCATGGCGCACAAAGAAGAGTCGATCCACCCTAAGGGGCCATGGTTGGGAGCCACTGCAGAGCCTTCCCAGGGTGCTCCTTCTTCCCCGAGCAGCTGGACAAGACAGGCAGGTGGAGGGAGAAATGCTTATGAGAAATGTTAATTTCATTTCTTAGTGGTTTTAAGTGGCTATCTTATTCCGGCTCCCTACTATGGTGATATGAATTCCAGAAAAGGCTATAGGGTGGAATACAGCCTCTTCACAGGCCCTTCTTCAATGAGGTGGAACTTGAGCCATTCACATAATTTAACAGACATTTACAGGGAACAATCAAAAAAACCTGAAATTGCAACCTGAGGCCAAGGGAAGAGATGGGACCTGTGCAGTGCTTTTTGAGACAGCCTATCATTTTCTCAGACTGCAGAGTGGCAGCAGGGGGGTGTCATAAGATGTGTAGGATTGCACTCATTCTGTGCAGGCACTGTTCTGTGCTGACATTTGTCAGCTCTCAGTCTGTCATACTACAAGTAAATTTGGTTTGCAAATGTTTCCCCTCAAGCACTGCAAGATGTATTTGCCACATAAATTGTGTAACATTAGTTCCCTCTTTGAAAATTCAATCTTTTTATTCTTGCTGATATTTTTCTTTCTGTAGGTAACTGATGAAGAAAGTCACTCATTCCAGTTAACAGTTGAAAAATTAAAAGCCGCATTACAGAAACTAAAAAGCAGGTATCAATAACACTGATCTCGGATTTTCATGCTTTCCTTATTATTTTGCAAGCAGCATATGTTCTCAGCATTGAAGTACTTGTACAGTTTCATCTCTGCAGCTTTTCAGTCTTGTGACCCAGGTGGGTCCAACTATGGCAACGAGCTGATTTTATAATTTGGGCACTGTAACAAAATGCAGAGAAACTCCCTGACTGTATTTTATGAAAAACAGTTCTTGTTTTTTAAGACCAAGTTTTTTCCTCTGTAGATTGTAATGGAATTCAAAGTGTTGTAAACAAGATACTGTTCTGACCCTGAGAAGAGAGACTGTGCTAATCTAACAACCTACTCGGATAACTAAAGAAACGTGTAATGTGATTTTGTAGAGGTTTCTTCTCAGTTACAGCTAAGAAAATGTCAACAAGCAAAAAAAATCAAAGTGTAATTTTTCCAGAGTTTAGGAAACTTCATTTGTGCAAAACACTTAGCATGATCAGTGATTCTATTCTGATTGGGACTGCATATCCAGGGACAATATTACTTGTCACATCCAATTTTTTTCCACTTTCTTGTCTTACTTTAAACTGCTTTTCTTCCCTGTGCAAGTGTTTGGTTTTGTGAATGTCCACAAAATAGTGCTCGCTAGTATTTCAGGCTAAAATGTTTTCTGATTTTATTGTCTTGATATTCATGATCTGCACACTTGATGGAAAATTATAAATGTGCTCACAGCTGTTTGTGCGAGATCCAATAGTGGCAGCACAGGCAAAACAGTAAAACATTTTACTAAAGGTGTGGTGATGAGGGATGGTAGTGATGTTTCAAAACACGAAGCAAGATAGACTTCTTGTGTCCTCTTCCAAGATAAAAAACAACATTTAATAACAGATAGAGCATATTGTTACAAGGAAGGTCACTTACAAAGCTCAGTTTCACCATGACAAATTAAAAAATGGGTGTTTTGGATACAGACAAATGTGTGCGTAGCATTTTTTTTCTTAGATATATTGAAGTTGTTCTAATTATCTGATTGCTTGATCAGTGTAGTGCCTGTGTTTAGACACTGTCTGTGCCTTTGTCAGACTCTGGGAGCCTGAGCATTCAGACCCTTCCCATTTGATCCTAGCAGAGGGAAGTAGCTTGAATCCCTACTGTCCCTTTGGCTGTCAGACTCTTCAGAGAACTCCACATGTTTTTCAGCATTTCTAGAAAATATTCTCATTAGTAATATTACAGACTGGTTCTTTGGGTATATGTAATATCATAAATAGCTGGAGGAACTAGGCTAAAATTGAGAAACTGCCATCCCACAGCAGCTGGTTCTGTGAAAAATAAATAATGTCTCAGTCTCCATTTTCTGCTTTTCCCTGATCCTATATTTCCTGCTATTTTTCTGATCTATTTTTCTGAAGATTTTCCCTGAGTTCCAGGTAAGCTACACAGGGTGTATTTGCTTTCTGCATCAACGCACTGGTAAATGGGCTCTTTGGTCTGCTTGGAGGAATTTTTCCCACTGCTTTAAGTCTGGCTTCTTAAATACTCAGCATGGGAACTTGGAATCCATTGGTCCTACCTTGATTTCTGTGACAAATTCAAATACTTGTACAATATTTTTCTGCAGAGTGCAAAATGTTGGAAAAAAGACTGCAATAGTCTTCTATGAAATGGAAGTAGGTCCTGCTGTTGCTCTCAGTTGATGGAAGCAGCTTCACCTTTCACTTGATGAAAGCTTTGAACCTCCACATGTGGTGGTCTAGAAATCTAGATTCAAGTCCCAGCTAGCAGTCTTTCAGGATGTGCTCAGCAGTAGAATCTGGTAAAACACTGCAAGGGAAGCAGTACTGTCTCCTGGGAGTATCTATCTCCATCATTTGGACCTTCACTTAGTCCTCCTCTGCAGGACAGAAAATTCCCCCACTGTTTCAACTCAGAATCTTGAGAGTGGTGAGAAAACCTTCAGTTTTGCTCTCCCTGTGCTGCTGGAATATGAACTGCTATTACTAGTGTACTGCAATTCTTCGGAGAGAAACAGAAGAGAAAAGCTGATTAGGCATCATGAAATCTAAGCATGCCAGAGAAGGCATGTTGTGACAAGTAAAAGAATGATAAAAGAAAAGCCTCCTAAAATCAAGTCTGCTCTGCTAAATGGCCAAAGTTAGCCTGTCACTTCTAGGAAGTACTTTGCAGGTTGCCATGTGAACACAACAGTCTTGGTCTGAAAACTGGTTAGCATAACAACCTATTCCTGGGTTGAAAAGCAAATGCACCTGTGCAAGAACAAGGGATTTGTACCATGAGAATGAGGAAAGAAAAGACGTTACCAATGCAAGACTAGATCGATTTGATGGACAAGTAGAATACCTTTTAGTAACCAATCGAGTAATTGGCAAGAAAGCTCGGAAGCAATTCAAGTTGCACAGGAGGTTTGTAAAAAGTGTATCAAAGAAGTGATGTGAGTAAAGAGCTGGCTTTTCCCGCCTGAAGAAAAGGGAGTCTCGGCGAACTTCTTGCACTATGTGATGAGCCGAGGCAATGGCGGGAGGCGACAGGCCGAGCGTGCCGCGAAAAAGGAGGCGGGCCAAGGCGAGGCAGGAGTGGAGAGCCGGAATCCACCAAGTAGCAAGTGAAGAGGCGGCAACACAAGGAAATTCAAGCAGCGAATGCACCAGCTCGGGCAAGGCTGCGGCTTGAGGCGGCCACAACCTGGCGCCAAACGCAGCAAGACAAGAAGCGGGCGGCAGAGCGGGAGAGCACGGTGCTGCAGAAGGCGCAGAAAGAAGCAGAGCTGGCGGGAAGGCATGGCCCGGGACAGTGAGCACGGAGCACAAAGTGCATTGCGGCCACTGAGCCAGAGGGAGACAGTGGAAGAGCCGCGCCACAAAAGATGAAAACACACGCCGCGGAATATGAAAATACAGCGCAATATAAAAATACATGCCGCGGATGATACACGCCGTGCCGCAGAGCATACACACGCCAAAGTCCGCACCCGTGAGGAGGCGCGGCCAGACTGGGAGTTTAAAAAAGGCGAAAAGATGGGAAATCTTACATCACCAATTTCAGCTGATGAAAAAGCGATAAGATGTATGTGGGCACTTACATGGCGCCAACAGGATCAAACAGGAGAAAAGGAAATTGCCAACTTTATTGAAATAAACAGGCCAGGAGCTCTTTCTCCTTTTAAAAGCCTTTATTAGGATCAGCTCAGGGTGGGGCCCTGATGGGTCACCTGCACGCCACCGCTGCGCCCACAAGAGACTCGGAGGAGGAGGTGTGCAGCAGCTTCGTCTGCTGGAGTGCAGGCAGAGCCAGATCTTCTGTCCTCACGGGAGCTCCAAAAGGGTCTTTGGCTCTGAAAGTCTAGGGATGCCTCTCTGAGTAATGTCTTGGAGTTAGGGTGAGGGGGTGAAAACCGCTCAACCTTGGGAGGGGGTAGTCTTACTCTGCATGGTCTATCCATGTGTTTTGGTGGCTTGGTCTAATAAAGTCTTTCTGCTTTGGAGCAGTCTTTTCTCGATCTTCTTCCCAGCTGTCACTGCATCACTTCTATTTGCATGTCTGCTGTAATAAGTATAATAGATAAATTCGTGTGGATTTAAGCTACTAATAAGAAGCTACCCGAGAATGTCTCCAAGATTCCAAAGTTCCTAAACACATTTACAACTGTAACGACAAGGCAGAGCAAGAAGATGGCCCATCCATCAAGGGTGGACCCTCACTTCACAGCTCCTCAACATCCGATACCGATCTTAGTAGAGATCCTGGACGATCAGATCACCCCTCCCAAGATGAATTTCAGAAAAAACTATCAAGCAACCTCTTCATGCAGACAAGACTCTTTTAGAAACACAGCATATCTGGACTTTCAATAGACTTAGCCTTAGGGTAAAAAAACTGTATAAAACCCACAGGCTGAAACCTAGCAGTGTGGCAGAATTCGGAAGGTACCCTTGTACCGCCACTCTGTCCACCCAACTTTCGATCGATTGTTGTCCTGTTTTTATTGTGGCTTTAATTCGGTGTTGGAAATTTTGCTAATAAACCTTGTTATTTGTGAATTGGCTTCTAATCATTTATAACATCTGCTGTTTTCTCCTCCTCTTATTCTTTGGTCGCCATGTTGGGGCAGCGGCAAGGCTCGACGACAACTCAGCAATTCGGCAACAGAAAAGGGGACAGAACAAAGGGGTGAATAGCATGATGATTGACGGGGGGGTGAACATTTAATAAGTAACATTGAACTAACCAAAGGCTTCATTTGCAACAAAGCCTTGTTTTAGGCTTATCCATCTCATTTATTATTATGGCGTAGAAAACAACATCAAGGTAGATGTACAAGATGCATTTTCTATTTGAATGGTGGCACGAGTTGCGGCAGTTCTTGTGGGCAGCAGCCATAAGGGAAGGTATGGTAGCCACAAAATCGTTACCTACACGGTATTTAATTAGAAAGTCGTTAAAAAAATTACAATCTGCTGAAGGAACCACAGCTGCTGCGGTAACTGCCCCCCCCCCACCCCCCCCAGCGGGCTCCAGAGACCTCTGGGTCAGTACCTCCTGTGTCTGCAGGTCCGTTTCTGCTGCCTCTACCTACGGACGACGGAAAAGTTAATTCCGTTTTTCATGTCGAAAAGACTATTAAAAAATGTTGTAGCCACTTAGAAACTACTTCCAATCCAAGCCATGTGAAGACGCCGGCAGCACGGGGAATCGAGCAAAAAGTCAAGAGACAGACTCTGTGTTCATGCGCCTCGGTAAAATGGTTCTGGCGGGACACAGTCTCCCCAGGCGGCGCGGGGTGGCGGCTCCCGCTGCCCAGGAAGCCGCGGTGGCCGCGGCAGCTCCGCTCGGGTGAGTTTTATCCTCCAGAAACCCCCGGGCAGCGCTCGGTTCGCAGCTCCTTACGGAACGCGCCAGCTCTGCAGACGCCAGGACACGGAGCACATTTGCTGCTCACAGCTCCTCCCCAGAGCCGACAGTTCCAATGCCGTTCCCTCATTCCCTCCCGGGCTCTGCGCGGGCTTTTCAACAGAGCCGGCGGCTCTGCCGGGCCGGGTGCTGCGTCGGCGGCCTCTCTCGGCGGAGCTCCACGGCCTCCGGGCCGGGACGTGGGAGCCACAAGCGCTTTGTGCCTTTTTAATCTTTTCTGTATTTGTTTTCGGTGCTTTCTGTATTTGTTTTTGGTGTTTTCCCCCTTTTGCTACATGCGGTCCTTAGAGGGGTTTTTTTGTTATTTTTCCCCCTCCGCTTTTCTACCGCAGGTGTTTGGGGGGGACAGGGATGCAGCAGCCCCGGGAGGGCTGTGGCGGGCCGAGCCACACAACAAACAGTTCTTGGGTTGAAAAATAAATGCATCTGTGTAAACAATATGATCTGTTCCATGAGAACCCATAAAGGAATAATGTAAACAACCTGAATCTTAGCACGTACACACAAATCACCTTCTGACCAAGAAAACTACCAGCTAATAGGTGTTGCACACGAAACAACACTCCCTGAAAATTCTGTAAAAGAAGTGACGTGAATAAAGAATTGGCTTTTCCCGCATGAAGAAAAGGGAGTCTCGGCTAACTTCTTACAAGAAAGGAAAGCTTAAAAACACCGTCCACTGCAGTGTGCTGGGGTATCAGTTCATGTTCCACTTGAATGGAAACTGGACTGAGTCTTTTTCTTCCACAATGACAACAGCTGGTGACTTACATCACTTGGTACAGCTTGGCAGTTGGCCTCATTTTGCAAGAGAAATATGCTTTGGCAATAGCTTTGAAAATCTGATCGAGCAACTTTGTCTAAAGAGCAAATCAAGATTCTCATGATAAGACAAAAGTAGATGGGTTTGATAAATGACTTGATTATTTGGAGGTCATATGAAAGTTTTCAAATAGAGGCCTCATAATTATTTACCCACAAGATCTTCTAGGATACAAAAATGTAGCAGTACTGGGTTTTTTTCGACCAGTTCAATGCTATTTGGTTTTCCACAGCTTTTGAGATAAGGAGCAAAACTTCATTGTGTCCCAAAACAGACCATCACACCATTGTAAATTGAGCTTCAAAGCAGCATTGAGCCGCATCTTGACAGCCAATTCCTGCCGAAAAAAAGGTCATCCCCGTTGCTGTGAGCCTGGGTGCACCTTCCCCCTGCAAACACAGGCACTTACGGACCCTGCTGGGAGGCCCAGGGGGTGCCACAGCAGCCATGAGCACACAGCACTTGGAGCTCCCTGCTGCAGGGTCAAGCCACTCACCGAAAGCTTCTGACTCTGCTCCCAGGCTTGGAGAGGCAGTTCTTGGTCTCCATTTCCCTGTGTGCAAGAGGTTTTCACAAACATCACAAAGGCATTCAAGACCATCTTAGACATCAGGTGGAAAGCATTGCTTGCCTACTGAAATGAAACTGCTCCATCATAAAAAAATTAGCAAACCAGTGCTTAATACAGCATTCACTCCTTGGAATGTAACACTTCTGTGACACAGTAAAAGTTTACACTAAAATAGATCCCTGAATACAAACTTTCAACTTTTGAAACAGCAGAGTCACTTTCTCTGCAAGTACTCACAAGCTTGCTCAACTAGAAAAGACCAAATTTTATTTTTGAAGAGAAAACGAAGAGCAATTTAAGGTATGTGAAAGTAGACAAGAAATTAGACAAGAAATAATTAATAAATAAGCACAGGCATTTGAAAGGTTATGCCTCTATCTATTAGCTAACCTGTAAAGCTGTTCCCAGGAAAAGATACTAGAGAAAATAGACATCTATACCAAATGATAAAATTCCTGTTAGATGAATTATTGCTTTCCAAGGGATGTCAACGTCCTTTTTCTATTCTAGTACCAATTAGGTCTCTCCAAATTTCTGAGGCTTGTTAAAATGAAACTTGAATGATGCAAAAAACCCAATAGAAACTTGCTACAAAAAAGAGTCCATCCCATTCCTGAGTATGCCAAAGCTATAAAACAGAAGGAGCACTAAGCAGGCAGCAGTTTTCACAGTAAAGAGCTCAAAGGACATTTTCTTTCTACACACAGTTTCCCTCCTTCTTCATATTCTTGTTTAGAAATCCCCGTCTGCTGGAAAGTATCCTACAAAAAGAAAGAAACAAAAGCAGCAAACCATGATGGTTAATTGAAGCATGATTAGCTTTTCCAAGGAGGGAAAACAAGCAAGTCCTTACATTAAATTAGGTATTAGGACTTGACCTGCTTAACTGTCTCTTCCTTGAGGGTTATTGCTAAAGGATTAAACACAAAACAGGAAGTGCAACACCAAATGCTGATTCCAGTCTCCCCATAATGATAAATTAACCCCACAAACCATTTCGGTGCTCAGTAACTTGAAAAATTAACCTCAGGAACATGATGCAGAGACAGGTTTGCTACTTTCGTGGTCTACCAGATACAGTCTAGAGAAAGTGCCTGGATGGCAAATGGAATACACACTTTTGGTTACATATTGCAACCCAAGACAGAGAACATGGCAGGATATGTTGTCACTGGAAATGCTCACACCTCTTTTTAAAACAGATTCTCTTCCTCTTACCATGAGGACAGCCAAGATGATGATTATGTAGCACAGACTCTGCAATGCACACTTCTGGGGAGTCAGATTTCTGGGTGGCAGTGCTGTTCAGCACAGCACCACAGTAATGCAGGTTTACTCACCAAAGAAGCCAAAATGGTGCCCCTAATCCACAAGCTAGGTCTCTGCTCCACAGTCGTGTTGTTGGCGATCAATGTGCTCTGCAGGGAAAAGGAGCCAACACCAAATGTCACACGAAGTGTACACCGGTGACCTTTAGGGACAAGCAGCACAAGGAACCTGGTGCCTATGCCAACATGCAGATGGAAAAGGTCCATTTTAGTACATCTGCAATACAGCTCATCTGCCCTGCATTTACAATTCAAATCAACCACAGTGAAACAGGAAATGTG
This sequence comes from Acrocephalus scirpaceus scirpaceus, assembly GCA_910950805.1. Taxonomy (NCBI): domain Eukaryota; kingdom Metazoa; phylum Chordata; class Aves; order Passeriformes; family Sylviidae; genus Acrocephalus; species Acrocephalus scirpaceus. Next base: position 130,179,594 of record OU383773.1, read on the forward strand.
GTTTTTACCTTGTCTCCCAACTGCAAATGGTTAAGGCAAGGAATGGGGCAGGAGGAGAGCAATAATATCACAGCGCATAGTGTCATCTCCAACACTGCACTGGGACTAAAATGACTTCTGTTGCTAGACTGAAGTAATCTAGTCTTTTTTGGACCCATTCATTCCTTTGGCTTTCAAAATGCCTTATCCCAATAAAATAATTGAATTTCAATGGGCTCCTCCTCAGCTATTATAAGCAGTGGATCCATTTCTCCATTTCTCCAAACATCCATCATTGCAGAGTTGTCACAAGCAGAACATTTTTGCTTGAATACTAAAATTCAAGAAGTATCATCATCTAGATATACCCTCATACCAAGGTATCAGTATTTTCTTTGACATCAAGTGATTAAAAAAAGATGTACATATGTTACTCATAGACAAAACCTGGTGATTTAGGTTGTCTGCAGAACAAGGAAAAACAATTGCCACAACGAAGTGACCTCAGGCAGAACGACTGAATGTGCCTCAAGTTAGTCAGAACACTCTAAAGAGAGACCATAGAGAGAAATACTGGCTGTCACTTGGGGAGAATTACAGAACTTAGGATCACAACCTGAAAGAAAGCAAGAGTGGAGCAGTAAAAGACTCGAGGAATATTGGAATTTATGTTAAGTTTCAACGTATCATTTCCACATATCTCATCAAGGGAGCAATTAAGCCATAGTCAGGCTCTGCAAACTCTGCAGGTATGAAGTGGTTGCTTTTGGTTTCGTTCTGGCCAACAATAAATACCAAAGCCACTTCCATTTCTTCCACAGTTTGCAATCAGCTTCTCATAAAGAAGAAACAAATCTTTTACCTTGCCTAGCAGTGGTCTGCTATGATACAGTTTAGAAAAAGAGCCCTAAGAATGCTCCAAGAAACTCCTTAAAAAGAGGTAACTGGAAAATTTTGTATGTGGATTCCCACAATTTGGGAAATAGGCACTTGAGAAGGGCACATGAATTAAAACAACAGATTACTCTTCGCTTTAATTCTTCATGACCTACTGAAATCCAGGCTTGGGAGAGAAGAGGTTCCCAAATTCTGCTTACATAATTCAGATTCACCACCACAAGCAGCCTTACAGTGTAATTTTATACAAAAGGAACCTAACTGGAAAGAAAGGGAACATTGACTGTGTAGGATTCTACATACACTGAAAAAGATTATCAAGGGTTTGACCATCTGAAGACAAAAATAAACATTCCTACTAAAGTTCCCTAGGGGAAAGTTTGTGTTAAAAGTATCATGTGTGTGTTTTGAACCTGGATCAGTTTACAACAGGGTACTTTACACTGATGAAGGCAAGAAGTGTGATGGTCTTTAGCAAAGAAGTGTCAATAGACACTGATGGAGTGTAGGAAAACGTGCAACTACTGAAAGCAGCTTGGCCCCTCGACAGATTCATGAGAAAAGAGGAACACTCCTGGCTCTGCTCTCCCTAAATGAAGGAGTTCAAAAGATGTTGCCAGAGCCCAAATTGCCATATATAAGCAGGTGCCTGGGTTACCTGTTCTGAGTATAAATGCCCTGCACAGGATAAATTTGATATTTTCAGGTTAAAACAACCTTTCTATCAAAACTAGATTCCAGTAATACTTCTGTTTGATTAAACAGACTTCGAAGCACTTAAGCATTTTATAAAGGTGCATGAACCACCTGGAGATGTTGTCCATGAAGTTTGTTCTTGTGATTGAAGCTACCAAACTAGAAAAGAAAAATAATCTCACTGAAGCTGTAAATCAAATTCAAGAATAACAAATCACCGACTAGAAGGGATGAGAAAAAAAAAATGTAGTCTTCCTGAAGGTAAGCGTGACTGTGTGGGTGAAAGAGAAACAATTGCCAGATACAAAATTCTGTTTTCAGTGATCACAAGATTCTGTAGTGGGGAGCACACAAGAAAAAATATTAACAACTATTAGCTATTGTAAAAGTATTTCTGCTTAGGCACATAATGCTCATCTTCCATAATTTTGGAGGGATGTAGTCTCCTATCTAATAGATGTACCAATTCTGTGTGAAAATAAAATAAAATTATAATTTGACTTTCTAATTCAGTAACTGTAAAGAGCAGTTGAAACTTCAATAGTACATCTATTAATATTTTTGTTCTCAGTTCTGTAAGTCTATTTAGGGCCTTTATTAATCATAATACACAATATACCATCAACCACAATAAATGTACTCTTTGCTTCTCATATAATATTAAAGTTGAAGGCTGCATTACATGAAAGCAAAACTATTGGATTGGCTTGGATTCCAAGGTGTACGGGCCTAATCCAGCCTCTGCCAGGATGACTGAGATGATTGTCATGTAGCACAGCACAGTTGCACAGCACAGCAGCAAGAGAGGAACCCCAGCCTCATTTTAGGAGCCCAAGGAGCCACACACTTACTTTTCCATTGTTTGCATCATGTTTTCCCAGAAAGTATTCTGCTCCCAACAAAGCCATTGCCCAAATGGAAACCCTTCTCCAGTACACATTGTTTTGGCACAGTGAAGTTTGTGTGAAATTTAAGGGCTACTCCTCCCACAGATTCCCTGCAATGTGTTCCTCGGGACACAGGCCACATGTCTATGTGGTACTCAGTATTTTATATATGCTCTGTGGCTTTTAGCTCTTGGCTACAAGTTCTATCTTCAGAATTAAATGCCTTGATGAAAATTATTGTAGGCTGGTCACAAAACTCTGGAGCTGCTCCACACAAGGCCAGAAATTCAGTAGCATCCACAGAAATTCAATTGCATCCACTCACAGTCCAGTGATGCAAATATGAAACCTACCTACTTTCTGGCATGGGGGATTACCAAGCTAGAAGACAGAAATGGGTGAGCTCAGCTCCCTCAGCTGCAGGGCATTAAACCCTCTCTCCACAGGATCCTCTGATATACCTTCTGCTGTTGAGTCCATTTTGCAAGTCTTCCTTTTGTTCTCCATTCTCCTAATATGAGAGAGATGAGGAATTTTCAGAGACATTGCTCTTAGGGGTCCCACTCTTCAGCTACATCCATCCATAAGAAGCTGCGTGGAGAGTCAGTAATTTTCCCTGTGTTACTGGGTGATGTTCTGAACACAAGAAAAATAGAACAGTGCAACCATTCAAATACCTACAAATGAAGTTGTAACACTTTACAGTTATTGCCTGCAGATTCACTCTCTTTTGAGAACTTACAATCAGCATTCTTGCTCATTTTAATTATTTTTTAACATTTCCAGGTATAATAAAAACTAAAATAAAAATACTTGGTGTTTACTAAAGGAAGTTGTTCCACAGCTCTCTGAAAAAAAGATATCTTTGTCTGTTTCAATTTTAGTTGGAAGTGTAATACTTGAATCACCAGCAGCATTGAATTTTAGAAAGGTGAATTCTGATGAAAAATGAGTTGTCCCTTTTATATTACATTTGCCTTATTGACAAATAAGGCAAATGGCAAAAAGTACTTTTCATTTGGTGTACCTTGTAGGAACTCAAAAAGCCAAAACAATGTAAGCATTGTTTTCCTCCTTATTCCTATGAGGATTTGACAAGGAAAGCAGCTAGGTTTCACTGGACTCAATGACCATCAAGGTCTCCTCCAACCCTGATAATTCAGATAAGGTAAAACAGCCCACAGAAGAGGACAGGTCCATGCATTATGCTGAGGCAGCATAGGGACTTTACAGTGAGCCCAAGTGAAAACCCTGCGGACAGCAGACAAAGGAAGGAAAACATTTGAGTCAAGGGAGTCACTCTGGTTACTGTAAATGTAAGACTTGTTATTTTTATTTTCTTGTAATTGTTAATAAAGAAATAAAAAAAATCCAGAGGAATTGAAAGAAGAGAATGGAGAGAAGTGAGGTCATCTCAGGATTAATTACTGCAAGACACTGAACATGGGCACACATCTCATCTTTGTAAACAACTGAGGATTAAGATTTAACTCTGTATTAGCAATATATTGCTAACTTCTGAGCATTCTGAATTACTGACAGTATCACTTAACTTTAGATCTACTCCCTTATGGCTGATTGTTCTTCTTTGTATTTGAAGAATGCAGAAGAGAGGCTGCAGGGCAAAGCAAATCCATCTGGTTCCTGCCCTCACAGGTCCCACTTTATGAAAAGTTGTCAATACCTGAGAGTTTCAAATATGTTACATCTTAAATCAAAGTTTTTCATAAAGTTAGAACATAAGCTTAGTGCAACATTTTTATGCTTTCATACAATATCTTAAAGAGGATTTGGGTCTTCTGCGTGCTGGTCACATATGTTCATACAAAGGAACAAAACCAGAAAAGATCAGTATATTTAAATTTAAGGCTGCTTACAACTCTTATCCTTCACATGCAGCAGGAACCACTAAGCCCTTGGAATTCCAGCCATACAAGCACATCTCATCGTGTTTGGAGCTGACTGGCTTGTAAAAAGTTTAGGGCAGAAAACTCCATTGGTATTTTAGTATGTGGCATTTCTCACATTCTGCTATTAAAACATTTTCCTTGTTATGCTGAGACTGTCAATACAAAAAATTAGGTTTTGTTTCCCTCACCAATTTTTTTTCATTTGAATTGCCTGATCATTTTTTTCTTACCATTTCTTCTTATCATTTTTTCTTTTCTTAATTGTGAAGACTGAAAAAACAATTTAAAATCAATTTTATGAGTCCAAGCTAATAGGCAAATAAATATTAACAATCTGAAACTCAAATCATATGTCAGTGTTGGCTTGCTCAGGAAATGCAGATACACTTCTGCCGTGAGGATGCCAGGATGGCAAATAACACTACTTTTTGTATTTGCATCCAACTTTCCAGGAAATTTATGCCCTTATATAATTAAGTTTAGGAGAAAGCTACACACATAGGTCCACATTTCAGATTCAGATGAACAAAATTCCCTTAAAAGGTGACTGCTGGAGTCCCTCTCTGTGGATGAGGTTTTAGTCTGGAGAAATCCAGGTAGATCCACTTGTCTCCATGTAACAGAAAACTGTTAACTGCATCACTGGCCATTTTAGTATTTAGGAGAAGCTAGTCTTGAATTATTTAACAAGGAAATAAAACCAGCAGTCACAGTTAACTAAATTAAACAGTTATATAAAATCCTGGATGATTATGTCTTTTAAACTCCTCTTCTGGAAGATAACTTAAAAAGTAAGAATGAACACGACAGGCAACTTTCAGAAGTCAAAAGATGACATGAAACTTGTGGTTTTGTCCTAAGATTTGCAATAATGTCTGAAGAACAGAGCACTGAAATGGTGCATCAACTGGAATGAAAACTTCCACTTCAAAGATATATCTAAAATAAATAATACCATAATCCATAAAATGTAAACCGGCACATTTCATAATTTTTAAAACTTCTTGCATGGGGTATACAAACTGGAGGATACACCCAAAATAACTAGTCCCAAGTATTCCTTTGGAATACAAAACATTATAAATTATTTGCTACAGTTTCTTTAATGGAGATTGCAGGAGTAGGTCCCACATGAGTCCATATATACCCCTTCTCTGGCCTTGTAGGAACAGTAGGGAAGGGAGATGATCGAGATTTGAAATATTCCGAAGGTGCATGACAAACAAATTCTAAATATTCCATTTTCCTTGGGAGATCTTCTTCTGGTCCTAGGAAAAAAAAACATCTTTAAAGACAAAACTTAAAGGCATAAAATTAAGTATGTTGAATAAAAATATGCCACAACGCCAACATTCCCTTAGAGAATTTGTCTTTGCAATCCATTATTGTCCTAGGAAGGTAGCCTTCTGTATTAGGTAAGAAACCTCTACCTTTAATTTTGCTGGGCTGATCTTCCCCCCATCTCATTTGAAGCATTCTGGTATTTGAGTGAAGTACTGCAGTTAATGTATTTAAAACACATTCTATTTGTGTCCTGCCTGTTAGAAGGACTTTTCTGAATTACTAATTTTATCATCAGTAGTAGAACAGTCTCTATGCCAATGCTTGCATGCTATGTATTTTGAATACCCAGGATAAAGATCAAGTAATTCAGATCACTTTAAAAGAAACAACCTGGACTGGCATATCAGAATCAAAGTTACTATGGTTTAAACCTATCTATAGAGCAGTAATTTGATCTTCAAAGCTGCACGACTGTAATTGTCCCCACAAACACCCAGATAATCACAGTATGAGATAATCCCACTACAACAATGGTAATCATATTATATACACAAGATAAATAAACAGTGTTTTTACAGTAAATGAGATGTTTACAAGATAAAAGTCAAAAATGTGGAACTTGCACAGAATACCTTGAGAAGCTAAAATATTAATTTAAAAAATACAACTCTGCATTAGCATAGGTATATCCAAGTAGTTGTATGAAGTGAAGGCTCAGAGATTACCTATGATATAGGATGCTGGGTCAAAAAAGTCTTTGGGGCTGGCTTGTGTAGGAATGAGCCAGGTTAGTGCAGCACTCTTTTCACAGTATTGGTCCTGAATAAACCCACGGATCTGAGCGTAGTATGTTCTTCCATCCTGCTCATCAACCACTGAAACAACATCTCCAATTTGGTAGTATACACCCTAGAAGACATACAAATGACACTGAAATCAAACAACCTGATTTTGTCACCTTCACTTCACATTCTGATTCATACCTTAAGTATCAGTACCCTAAATTATCCTAAATTATGCCAGTCTAGAAATGCAGCTTCAATTCAGCCACATGCAACAGAATGGTAGCATAAGAAAGAAAGATGTGTGTTTTTAAAACAGATCAAAAGAACACAAAACCCCCCAAACAATCCTATTCACAACAACACTGCAAAGTATCAAAGTAGCAACATTTTACATAAGAAGGTTAGAAAGAAGTTTTAACATAATTCTTAGGAATTTCTGATAAAAACAAATACATGAGACAGTAATTCGTTTCTGAACTGGTCAACAGCAAACAAGAGATTCATTTGGAATGCCAGGCATGAAGCATCAGGTCCCTGGAGAGTATATGGAATCTCAAGCCACCACTGGCTATGCAGTCTCCCACTGCCTATCCTGACTTTTTCAGGGGGGGTGGAAGGAGGAAAGAACATTCTGTTTGCTTGTACTGCTAGGAAACAAAAGCAAATTTCAGAACTTTAGAACATCAACAACTTGGCATGCTGGTAAACTTGCTCTCAAGCATGAATGTGAGAAGGTTCCCTGCTGCTTCAATGCAAGTGCCAACAGATCTTGTTCCCAGGGTGTTTGAGGCTGCTTGCACCAGCTCTCAAATGGGAGCCAGCTGAGATGTTGTGGCACTGCAACCCACCCACCCCCTCTACGGGGGTATGTTCTGCACCTAAGGTAGGAAATATCACAGAAATCTAAATAATCATCTCCAGTTACACTCCAGACCTCTGCACAGTGCAAGTTACGTTTAAAAATGCTAACATAGCAAAAATTAAAAAAAAAAAAAAAAGAGAGAGATGCCTTTTTTCTTGGAAGAGAAAAACCTGGGACAATGATAACTATTTTAACTACTTAGGTAAACTACCTTGGCAAGACAAAACGGCAATAACTATGGCAAACCAAAATTCTACACAACCATAAGGCAAGGAAGAACAGTTTCTGTGATTATACCTCTAGTCCTTTCACTGTCCATGATAATTCTTGAAATTGGAAACAGAAACAGGATAATCATTTTTGCAAATAGATTTGCATAAACCATACCTTATAAAAGATTGATTCTGCTGTAATTATAGTAGATACAGACTCAGGAGCCTTGATGGGCTAAGAACACAGAAACAGAAAATCAAGAACATTAAAACAAATCAACCGTAAAGTTCCAGAAATTGTTTTTCGTTTTAGACAACATACAGATACATTATCTTCTAAGAAAATCAGCAAACACTATTACTTTAAAGCTCAAAGCAACAGAGCTAACGTATTCATCTCCAGGATTTTATGTGGAGAAGCGAGTGCTGAATTCCAGGTTCTCTTTCCACTTCTCCCGCGGGCTCCGTGTCCGCCCCAACCCGGCACAGGCTCCCGACCCCCTCCGCGGCCCCGGCGCTCCGCCACGCACCGCCTTACGTTTTTTAGCTTGAAGATGTGCCTCCTGCCCTTGCCCTTCGTGGAAACCTTCTTCTCCGCGGCAGGCGCAGACTTGTACTTGGTGTTCCTGAGCCGCGCGGAGCGGCGATGGATCTCCTGCTTGCTCTGTGGGGAACAGCAGGATGAATACAAGGGGGACGGCCCGAACACCCCAGCCCGGCCCCGGCCTCGCCCGGCCCCGGCGGCTCCATCACCCTCGGCGTCCTCACCTGCTTCCCGCCGCCGCCGCCGCCGCCTCCGCTGCCGCCGCCGTTGCTGTGCTGGGCGGCGGCCGAGGTGGTGGCGAAGGCGGCGGGGGGCGGCGGCGCCGAGCGGGCCGTGCAGTTGTTGCACAGGATCTCGCCCTGCCCGCCCTTCTTCCACATGGAAGAGGACGTGCTGCGGCACACGCTGCAGGTGGGCTTTAGCCCCAGCGGCATCTTGAGCCCGGCGCGGGGCCCGCGGGCCCGACAGCGAGCGACGGGAGCGCGGCGCCCACAGCGGCCCCGGCGCCGGCCCCTTCCCGGCGGCGGCGGATGTGGCTGCGGCGGGGCCGGGAGCGGCGGGGCCGGGCCTGCCCTCTGCTGGCGGCGGCCGTGCCCCGGCCCCGGCGACAAACGGGTCCCGACCCCGGGGATAAACGGGCCCCGGGCCTCTCAGGGGCTGCTGTCGCCTCGGCCGGAGCCGTCCCGTCAGTGCCGGCGAGGGACGGACAGGGGCGAGTGCACCGATGGGTGCAGTCTGGTCAATCTGGAGGCCGTGTGGAGACCTCGCAACACCTTCCAGTATCTGAAGGAGGCGTGCAGGGAAGCCAGAGAGGGGCTCATCGTCAGGAACAGCAGTGACAGGACAGGAGGGAATGGGTACAAATTGAAAGATGGAGCACTTAGATTAGATATTAGGAAGAAATTCTCTACTGTGAATGTGGTGAGATACTGAAAAAGGTTGCCAAGGGAGGCCGTGGATGCCCTAACCCTGACAGTGTCCAAAACCATGCAGGACAAGGCCTTGAGCAACCTGGTCTAGTGGGACATGTCCCTGCTCACGGTGGGGAGGTTGGGACTAGATGATCTTTAAGGTACTTCTAACCCTTAACATTCTGTGATTCTGTGCAGCAGAAGCCATCTCTGGTTCCATTTCTGTTTGCAGGGGATGCCAGATGCTGTCATTCAAGGATTTATAGCTGTCACTCTTCCGGCTCAACAGAAAATCAGGGGACAGGAAATAGACTGCAATGATTGTCCTGATTCAGAAGAAAGTATTGGTGGATCTTACCCTCAACATATGCCAGTTTTGGCCTTCATTTAAATTAAATATTTGGAAAAAAATTCTCTGATTTGAAGGTGTTGAGGTTCTGGAACAGGCTGCCCAGAGAAGTTGTGGATGCCCCATCCCTGGAAGTGTTCAAGGTCAGGTTGGGTGGGGCTCTGAACAACCTGGTCTAATGGAAGGTGACTCTGCCTATGGCATAGCTGGTTAGAACTAGATGATACTTAAGGTCTCCTTCAAACACAAGCCACTCTATGAGTCTATGCCCCTCCTGCATGGAACCTCAGTCATGTATCAAGTAGTTAAAAAGGCCAGGGAATGAACACGTGCCTTTGGGAAGCTTTGAGAGCCAAATGTAAGAACCTCGGATCTAACAGTGGTTCCTCACCTACTGCCACTCACATGGCCCCAGGCAATCCCATGTAGATGTTTTTCTAGTTGGATGTTATGAAAGAAATGCCCAGTCATGCATGAGGATTTGCAGTTTCTTAGTTCCCATATTCAGTTTCCATCCTTAGGGTTTATTTAAAGCTTCTTTGGTGCAAATGGAATTGATTTTTGTCTTGTCCTCAGTGGACACAAATAGCAATAATTTGCAGGCATCTATTAATGTTCCCCTCAGGCAGCGTGCAGTGGATGCAGGGTGTGCCTGGGTTGGTACTGGCTCATGGACAGCTATGTTTAACCTCTTGCATGCCTCTTTCACACCAACTTTGACTTTCTTTTCTCAGGTGCCAAATTTATTCCTCCATTTTGATTTAAATCCTGACTTACCCTCATATCTTTTCAAGCTGTTTATACTTACCGGATGCAGTTTTTTGTTTCTTTAATGCATCTCTATAGTTGTATTTTGCAGATCAGTGATCTCTCAGAGACTTTAAGCTCTTCCCACCACTTTTATTTTGCAGCTTCTGCCTGCTTTTGTTCCCAAACACCCACCTCAGCAGTCCTCCATTGCTGGGCCCCTCTCACTGCCATTGTGTTGGCATAGCTTCACTAGTCTGCGTAGAAACAGGCTAGAAATGAGTGACAATGTCCATTTCTGTCCAGACAAGTATCTAAAACTTTGTGAAGGTTTTTATTTTGTGAATTTTTATAAGATTTATTGTTAATGGATAGCAAATAAAAATTGCAATAGTTGTTTTTTCAACTCCAGTTCAACCATCTTCTCAACTCCTGGCTTCTAACCCCTTGGCCTTTCTGAAGCCATGTGCAGGGTCTTTTCTGTCACAAATGTAGAATGTGTGTGGTTTACATATATGTGTATACTCTTAATTAAATATGCTACTGTGTATTGTTGATAACTTACCCACTGTGATTATTCTTTCTGCTTTTAAATAACTTAATAAATACCCAAATCAATAAAGCACAAGCTTTAAGAAACCTAATCTGAGGTGATAATTTAAGATAATTAAAAAATGGTTTAGACAACCATTTTTACGTTGTCAAGAAGTTTTAGATCAGTATTTCTTGACAAGTGTGGTTCTGTCTTTTCAATGGAACCACAGTAAAACAACACCTTGAGATGACAGTGTTCTTAGTATGATTTTCTGTTGGCCTTGTGTAAGACCAGAGAGAGGTAGAGTTTGCTGTCAGTGCTGTCTGATCATCCCTACCTCACCTGGACAGTGACACAAAGAACAGCGGTTATGATGTTTTGTCAAAATTATACCTAGCATGTCTTTTATCTTAGGCAATAGGTGAAGTGTTCTGAGAGTTGCTGAAACCTGGTAGTTATAGGTAGGAAGAGAGGTGTGGCTCAGGACTTCCTAAAGTACCTCTCTGTCCCAAGCCTTATAGTGTCCCAAATTTTGAGCATCCTCTTCAGTTTCCTGATTCTCCTTAATGGAACTAGCCTCTCTTTGGAGCTGGAGTGGGCTGACTGAGGCCTGACTGGAAGTGCCTGATGCAGCTGAGGCATTTAACGCTGTGTAAGCTCAGCTGAAGTTGCAGAGTAAATGTTTTCTTCCAATTAATGTGTATTTTCAATTTATTTTATTTTTACTGCAGTAAGAGAAAGGGCTGCCCTTTGGAGTCATCAGAGCCCATCCCTGCTCTGTGAAACTTCCAATGTAGACTCCACAAAGAAGTGGAGGAAATAAAATGTTGGCTCCACCTGTGCAGGGGGACGGTGTTAGAGACACACTGGCTGTCAGTACAGAATTGTTTCTTCTTGGTAGCTCTCGGTGAGAGTGGTTTTTATTGGAAGTGATGCACATCCATACACTGCTCATTTCCTGCTTCAGTAGTTGAATTGTTCTGCAGTGGATTTAATTGCATTGCTTCCTCCTAGCTTCTTACTGCTATCCTACAGTCAGCTGGCTCACAGCTGAAGAATCCTTTATTCTTGTTACATGTGTGTCACTGTTCCACAATCAGCTGCAGAGGGTGCACATGGAGTGCATCTCCAGAAATATTTGTGTTGTAAATGCATGAAATTGGGTATAAATCTGATGGACTGGTGCACTCTGCATTTCCACATGGCTCTGTTCTAGGTTCTGTACTCAACAGCCTTTGTGAGAAAAGCAGCTTGCATTCCCGTAATTCCCAGAGCCACAACTGATGCTATTCTTGAGATGTGTTGCACAGTTATTACTTGCGTAAGTAACATGCAGTCTTTGCAGCTCTTGGGTCTTAATTACTCATTCAAGCTTGTAGTAGAGCCAAAAATTCACCCTGGATTTTGTGAGGTCTTTGGTTTTTGGTCCTCATGAGGGACATGGGTAGGTAAAGCAATGGCACAATGAAATAAAATGACCAAATGTACTTAGTTCTTTCAAGGCATGTTAAAGCTGTCTCTTGAGCCAGACAATTGCTTGTAAAGAAACTGGCTATCATTGTCTCCATGTTTTGGCTTCCATTCTCAGCAGCCTCCTTGAGTATTACAGTGGGATGCCTTCTGTGAGGGTACTGAGGCACTGGAACAGGTTGCCCAGAGAAGCTGGGAATGCTCCATCAGTGGAAGTGTTCAAGGCTGGGCTGGATGGAGCTCTGAGCAGCTTGGTCTAGTGAAAGGTGTCCTTGTGCATTGAAGGGGGATTGGAACAACATGGTCTTTAAGGTCCCTTCCAACCCAAACCAGCCTGTGATTCCATGATCTTGGCATGCTTGACATTATTGTAACAATGAACAAAACAGTTTAGTGCTATTAACGTAACAGAGGCACTCTGGAATTTCCTGGTAACAATGGAGAGTGGATATTAAGTGGCACTTAAGTCACATTAATTAACAGAATCTTTCACAAAATTAGTCCCCCCTCTTTAGCACCACTATTTGTAGTGACAAGGCATTACTCTACAAAGGACAAGTGCACAATATGGCTGTAGCAATTAAGACAAATTCCATTTTAGATTTTTTTCAAAGCTTAATGATGGTACCTTATATTTACAAATCAAAACATTCAGCTTTCTACATGGTGTCCAACTAATCTGGCACAGTATTGAACACACCCTAAAAATGTCTCTCAGCAGTCTCAAGGATCTGCTACAGTAAGTCTAAGATGTAATGAGACAGAACGGAATTAGTTTAAGTAATAAATGTTTAATCAAAGAATTTTACATATTATTAACAGCATTCATTTGGCCAAACATCTACATGGTTGTAGTATCCTACTTGTATATAAAGTGGGAATGTATCAAGTATAGACTATGAAAGTGCAAATAACAATTCAAGGTTAGAGTAATTTTTTTACATTATAAAATTAACAGGTTTACAAAATAGTCTTGCCAAACTTTTATTTTTGAATTGTAAAGTCAATGACTATGGTGTTAAAATAAGTACCAAGAAAATACAAATTTAATAGTCTAATTTCATGCTCATAAGAGTAACACGGAAACAATGGATATACTGCACAACCTAACCAAATTACATAAAACCAGAACCCACAAACTTCACTATCTTCACAGAGAGCACTCTTACATATCTTACTGCAACTTTGCAAGACATCTCAATGCAATACACAATCTTTTTGTAAGAATCTTTCTATTCAGACATTACCATTCAAGGAAGCTATGTGAGTTAAACAACTTTCAGACCAATTCATGATGACAGTTCATGAAGGACCGTTTTAGTTGAAGGACTTTATACCTATAGGTATTTTCCAAAGGCTCAATATTATGTCAGGAGTAGGGTGGCTAGAGGAAAAGTTGGAAAATTATTTGGACTATTCTAATTCATTCTCTCTAAAGATGCTTGAAAATGGACAAGGTTTTTAAGGGATAAGGGTAAAATATTCTTATTTCATTTTTTACTAATATGAACCTTGTAACTGCAAGGTTCCAAAGCTGGATTTGCATGAATTAGTTACCAAAACACTCACTTGAACTCACAGTAATCAATACATAAACTTTGCTATCATGACACTTGCCTATACACACTCAGTAGTAATAAACTTTTATATCATATCAACATATCTCTGGTAACAGTTAAGCAAAACTTAAAATGGAGTGTAGGTAATTTGCTCATGTTATGAAAAGTTTTGATTATATGTAATTAAAACAGCCATTTGAACATCTTATTCTAGTTGTAATTACATACTGTACCATTGTATCTCACTAACTGTAGATTGATTCTTTTAAGCAAATCTAAAACCAGTATTTTTGTTTTTCACGGTACAACAACTAGGAAAAGGGTTTTTTTTGTGGTTTGTTTTTTTTTTTTTAAATTTTTAATTTTTTTTTTCTTACACTAAACAGTAATCACACAGCAAATGAATATTGTGCAATTGAACAAATACCTAGTAGTGTTTTGTATATGCAAAAACACTGACTGAACGTTTAGTTATTTACTGTAAAGGCAAGGCCATGGGTGGTTTTATGGAGGTCTTTGCAATTAATAGCATAGTTACTCCAGAACAAACACTGAATTTGAATTACTTGTTTAACTGTGGCAACTATCCAGTTGGGTTAGGCAAAGGCACCGTAACATGTTGAGCAGGATGTGTTATCTGAACTTTTGATTGTGGGACTGGCTAATATATGAAAATTCTGTATTCCTATATTTTTATAAAATGTTATCATTAAAAGTAATTGCACTATTAGTGCATAAAATGCTTCGTAGAATTATGAAAACAAAGAACTATGATTGCACTTCCATTAAAGTGTCTCTTAAAATACAGCATAGCTGTTGCTAACTCACTGTATTTTAATATTTAAAATAACTGTTTAACAGCAGCATTAGGTTTTATTAACTTAAGATACTGGCTACATTTAATTAAATGCAGTCACTGTGGCAACACATGCCAGTTAAATTTAGAGAAGCAATGCTACCCAGTGGTTTCTTTCACTGCCAAGAATTGTGGGACTAGTTGGATAGAGTAACACTGCACTGTTTCATTAGGCTACTGCCAGTTAACTTTTCACAGTTTGGCACATTTGGACTGTAAATAGACATGAAAAAGTCTTTGATTTTAAAGGGAAAGAATATCCCCTAAAACTTGTTCCTGGAGCAGTACTACAGAGAAGCATTAAATACCTCCGTTCACACTGCTAACAAAAATGAAAAATGAGTAAGGAAAAGTTATGGAAAACAAAACCAAAATGCAAATGAACTACTAGATGTTATTTTGATGAAATTATGAGTTCTAAAAAAAGGAATAAACTATTTCTTAGGAAAACCAACCAAAATAATCAGTGTGAGCCTTTAATCTGTACTTTCAAGTTAAAGATCATCAACCTAAGGCTAAACAGATGCTGCATTGTATTAGGAATGTGGAATACAACCTACTTATTCCTTTCTCTTGAGAGCAAAAAGGCAAATACTACCTATTTAAACGCAAAGGATATTCCTTGAAAGGTTCACATTATTATGAAGAACTACAATTCAAGAGAACTCCTAAATATCCGTTTTTATGTCAGTGGTTACAACTGAGCTGCAATTATGTGGATCAAAGCCTCCATAATGCTTACTCCACATACTGTACCATCTGTCATCACCATTCTTTTACTCCAGGTTTATATTTATTCATACCAGATGCACATGTTCAGTCCATTCACTTGAGGTTTGAGGAGTCTGACTTGAACTATCTCCTGAAGCATCTAGGGTGCTTGTTACCTCCCTGTTATTATCACCAATTTGTGATACTGTTTCACTTGGAATAATGTTTTCTTCAGATGTGCTTTCCTCTGTTTGGGTTCCTCTGCCTTCATTTTTGAGTGCATCCTCAAAAAGTGCATGCTCTTCCTGAGGCTCCAGCCCTGTGTCTGTAAGATTTGGCTGCCCTGCTGACCCATCTTCAGTACTGGGTTGCTGTGACTCCTCATCTGTTTCTGTACTTGTTGAGGGGATCAGAGCAATACTCTGTGGGTTCATGTCATGAAACCAGGCCATAATATTTCCAAGCAGATTTTCATTGGTATTGGGATCTTGACTGCTGGAATCAGCATCGCTTGATGTTGAGTATAATCCACTTCTTGTCTCACTGCAGGGGTGGGAATGAAGACGATCGGCTGAGAAGGGATCATTGCCTGCACCCAGTCTCATCAGACTGTCACCAAGTTCTAGCAGCTCAGAGCTGCTCAAAGCACCCCTTGGGTTATCTATACTTATGGGAGCAGAGTCCAGTCTTGTAGGCAAAGAGGTACCTATTGCTCCTAAAGATGCCTCATTATTTAGAAAGTCTCTAGTTTCTTCATCTATGGCCAAGCCAGATTCTTGTAATGACAGCTGAATAGCTAGCAGGATGTTTGGGTCATCTTCATCCAGAGAACTCAGAGCCTGTGGAAATATGTAAGGTTGCTCTCAGAATGAAACTTGCATCTTGTTACATATTTTGGATGAAAAGTAATTTTGACTCAAATCTGAAATTCATTCATTATTCCTCCATGTCCTTTATCAAAATCAATTTTTACCAACAGAGCTGACAACACGATTTAAAAGGTAATGTTATGTCAATGATTGTTTAGCAATTCTTACCATTGTGAATGTGTAATTTGTTGTCCTAGATTCTCCCTTTCTCCTTGAAGAATTAAGAAAATTTGCAGAGACAAAATGACACAGAAAGGCAGAGCAGAAGACAGCAAGCAAAGCAGAGAGAATGGAAAAGAGATTAGGGGAGATACCTGAAGAGAATCCTGGTTTTCAGAGCGACTGACAGGGGTATAGTCATGAAGCGAAGAGCTGTGCAGAATACCCATAGAAGCTGAACTCACCATGGAGGTGCCATGTCTTCTACTGCTGCCACCTTCCTGAGTGTCTGTTTGGGCAACCAAAACAAAAGCGGTTGAAGAACCAGTGAGGAAGCCTCCTTTGCTATGATTTACTGACAGAATCTCTTTCTTCCTTTTGGATTCTAGTCATGTAATTTTACTCCTTTATTCACTCTGAATGAAAGAATCCAAACCACTCCTTCCATGTCACCTCTTACACAGTGGTCAAACACCAATCCCACTGTTTTAGGAGTGACTGCCTGGCTCATTTGTCCCTTCTACCCTCAATATCCTTCTCCATGAAAGCATGGGCTATGCCACTGGGAGCATGGGCAGAAGGGGCAAAGTGTTTCTAAGGCACATACATGAATTATGGAAAGCCCTGAAAATTACTTCAAGTGGACACAAATACACAATTCATTTACAGGTGGATTACAAATGACGTTTGCCCATTTCTCTGTTCTTTCAAAGACAAAACCTCAGCTGTAATGTTAACATTATAATAATTTTTACTGTAACATTACAGCACAATTAAGAGTAGAGTTGTTAGTGAATACTTCAGCAATTACTGACATTGCTGTTTACTTAAATCCAACAAAAGATAGAAGTAAGATGCTGTTTCCAGAAAAAACTGCTCTAATAAAAATAAATGTAAATCTTTTGACTTTGGAAAATGGAATTTTCCACTCCAAAACTCAAAATGTGATAGACTGAAATAATATTCTGTTGCATGTTTTAACATTGTGCCATCACACCTATATCCAAGCATTCAGTCAAAATCTAGTCCTTGAACTAACATTCAAATTGTACATTTTATTTGTAATAGGGAAGAACCAAAGTTGACCAAAATTTTGATTACTTTTTCTAAAGCAAAGGATGCATGTGATCCTTTCTCCTCAATAATGGATCTCTCCGTTTGGTTTTAAAGAAAAAGCTATGTGTTAAGTTCCTGAGATGCAGCAATGGAGTTTGTGCAGCATGGCCAAGAGACTGAGCACAGAGAGTCGCAGCTCTGCAGAAACAGTGTCACAATATGGTCTGGATTCAAGCTATTTCTGTACCTTTGCTAGGGTTCTGCCAGAACTGAGCCACCCAGACAGCCAAGTTACAGTGAGACCTTAAGGGACTACACTACCAGCCCTCAGAAGTGCAGCACCCTGAAGTCACAGCTCAGACCAATTTCTTTCCTGGCTGCCTTTGCCAATACAGCTTCTGAGCAGAGTTTTGGAATACAGCCTTAGGGTGCTCCTCCACAGGCCTGTAGCCTCTTCATTCTATGCACAACTGGCTCTTTTCACTGGTGTAGAAGACCTGGTGTATGTACAAGTGACCTTCAAAATTTCTTCAGAAAAGCAAACCTGCGCTGGATAGGTGAGGAGTTGTTAGTGGGAAGATCAATGCATTTCTCTTTTAGAACAGCAGAAGCCACAGTGAAGTCAACACTTCTAAGATCACATAAAAAAACTGGAGAGACAAGCCTTTATGTTGTATCCTGGAAAATACAGCAATGTATCTGAAACTCCTTTAAAGTGTATCCATAGAAGAACAAACACTGTGGTAGCTACTAGCAATTTCTGAAGCAGGAAGAGAAAAAAACAGCCCCAGAGAGGTCCGTACCTAATGTACTCTCACTGGGGTCATCAGGGTCTGGAGTATTACTCAGCAGACTGTGCATGTCTCCACGTCGACGCTGTCTGTGCCTCCTCCGATACTGAAATTCAGCATATTCCTGCATAAACCAAAGGTTACAAAACACAGGGCAGCATGCAGTACTATTTTTCTGAGTAACGAGCACCACTTTTTATTAAAAAATGTGTGATTTTATATGCTTATTATAAAATCACCCACTTTCAGAAAAATGCATTGCAAGTTATATCATGCGACGCTTAATATAAATAACAAAAAAATCCAAGGTAATCCTAAATCTATAAAACAATGAACTAGCAAAAAAAAAAAAAAAAAAAAAAAAGCCTAGATGTACTACCAACATTTTAATACTTGCAATCTCCTTTTTTTAAACAATTCCAAGAACACATTTCTTTTTTAAAATCTATATATGCAGACATTGACACACTTTTTAAATAAATGCATACCCACTGATTTTAGAACATAGGAACAATTGATGTGAATTAGACCAATAGATTATCTCAGAATCTCTGCTGCCAGAAATTGGCAGTAGAAAATAACCTTCAAAACACCACAGAAAGCTGGTAGACATACACTGGGACTTGACATATTTTTCCTAGCCTCCAAGACACTATGGCTCCAGAACTTCTTAAGCCACATCCTTCTACTGGACAGCCTATGATGGATTTTTATTCCATGAATTACAAATCTCCTCTACTTTTGCTTTACTTGAGCTGCTAACAAGCCACAACATATGGGTTTGAACTCCTGTAGCCTGTATTTTCTCATACTGTGTGTGCTTAGACAGTTTATATAGCATTTACGGAAAAGACACTTGACCACATCAAGCTAACATCCCAAGGGTTAATTATCTTAATACTTGGATTGAGTTCCGTATCTTTCCTAACATGAAAGAACTAGTTTTATGCTTGAAGTTTCCAGGTATCTTTTCTGGTAGAACTGACACTGAACCTGAGTAGGTAGCACCTTGTGTAATTTTAGTTATTCGTACACACAAGGCAATAAAACTGTGCACACAGGTACTTGTTCTCCTCTTCAAAAAAGAATACTGTTTTTTATTTCTGTGAGCTCCAAGTTGGGAAATCTGTAATCCAAAGGATTCTTTGGCCAAATGAATTGAGAAAGATAACAGTACCATTAGTTTTCCTTTCCTACATTAACTCTTTTTTATCAACATCTAAAGTACCTAAAACTTAAGTCCAGAAGTGTTATTTCTCTTACACAATGATCTCATTAATGTAGATCATTATTATGAGAGTCTGTTTTTTTCATGAACTTTTTCAGACCAAGTTCTTCCTCATAATGACATATGCAAGACAAAAGGAACAGTCACAAAATCATGTGTGTAGGCAGATTTTCAACCACAGAAATTTTAAGAACATAAAAAAGTAGCTTTATTGGACGAGACAAAAGGTCCATTTAGCCCAATATTCTGTCTTCCACAGCAGTTAGTAGTATATGCTTGTTAGTCTGTGGAACACCATAAAGAAACAAGGCAAACATGAAGTGATTCTTCTCTAAAATAGTCTTCCAACTTTTAGGGATCTTAGGGATTTTCTAAATGCAAGGTAGCACCTCAAACAACAGAAAATCAAAGCTTGATATAGAACAATGTAACTGAATTATTTTAAAAATATATAATTATATCACTGAATCAGAAAAGGAATCATGGGAAGTGATCACTGAACACTAAGATTTATTCATCATACCAGATCTTAGCTCTCATTTATTTGCAATAAAATAATAGGTTTTACCAACAGCCATTTAATTTTTGTTTGCTTATTAACCTTTAGAAAGAGATCTTAATTACTCCTTGTGAAACCTTATTTCTTATTACATAGAACAATTTTCTACATGTGAGCAAAAGAAGTTTTAATTTTGTTGGGTAGGAACATTTTGATTTCAAACAGCCAGTTCAAACAGTTCTACAACAGCCAGCATTCCTTGCTAAAACCAGTAAGATTTTGTTTTCTATAATAATCTGCTATACACAGTCATTCTACTACTTGTCAGTAAAGTACAACTCTACGTAAAATACTTTACAGTGACATTCACTAAAATAAACAAACATGACCATTATTAATTCTGTAAAATTCCTTTAGCATAGGTGGTTGCAAGTATTCATGATAGCTACATAGCAAAGAAACCAACTTGCATCACACAGAGCCACATTTAGGCAAATGATAAAAATTCAGAAGCAGATCATCTAAGCACAGCTGCAATTGCACCTCCTGCTAAACAGTTTTTCAACACATTTCTTACCAGCTTCTTCTCATAAACAGTTCCACTGATGATACAGTAACATCACAATGAGTTTGATGTTGTCAGATGTGGGATTATTTCAAAAGAACTAAAGGAACTGGACAGGAGAAGCAGCTGATTTTTTGTAGAGAAGCCAGCCATGTTCTCACCAGCGTGATGCTCACCAACAATAGCAAAGGAAATATATGGAAAAAAAGTACATGGAGTTTTCTAGGATGTTTAAAAATTACTAGCTAGAAAGAAAACAGCAAACAAGGAAATGCTGAAATGAAGTTTCCTTCCTGACTGAATGCTTTAATCTAATGTTCTCAAAACATTAACTAAAAATTAAGATAATAAAGGAAAGCCTCAGATGAAGCTTCTCATTTTTCAGAGCAGAGTCTCAAAAACTACTTAACTCTTTCCCAGACACAGATCATAAAATATTTATTTAAAAAATGATGACTTTCATTCTCGGTAAAGTAGCAATAATTAGTGTCATTTGAGTATGCAATTTCCATCCTGCTTCAATACATAACCAAAAAAAAAAAAATTGAAATATTTAACAATATTTAGGAGTATGCCTGCATGTTTTTGTTGGGATTGTGACAGAGGATGGAAATTTCTTAGACTTTTTGTCAAATTCTGCTGAACTGATACTGCATTCAAAAGTAATCTACACAATTTCATACATTTATTACTTTAAGGTTCTCCGGAAGACAGACAACAGTTTGTATTCAATTTTAAAACTGGTTATGTATTTGGAAAACGAATGTGAAGTAGCTTGTCTAATGCCACCTTAGATTACTACATCCATGTTAGAGGCATTGTTTAGAGTCATTGCACAATTAGCTATGAATATATTTCCTTCTATTGTAAAATAAATGAAATGGAAAGCTTAACCAACTTGAAATGCTTTGACTCAAGATAAGGAAGCTTTTCATGCAGATTGTGATCATACCTGTGTTTCTAGCATATGCAGAACTAAATTAAAAAATTAAAAAGAAATAGTTTACCTCGGGGGATGCAAATCCTAAATACTCCCAATCCCATGTTCCACCAGCAAAGCTATAAAATGGAAAGATACACCATCAAATTTAGAAGTAGAACAAATATGAACAACCTCCAGAGCTTCAAAACCTATTGAAAACTGAAAACTAGTGCAATTGTAGCTCTCCAAACAAGTCTTCCCCTTTAATTCTTACCTCAAAATTTATTTTGAAAACCCTACAGTTAAACTGTTGACTATTCCAGCGCTGCCTGATATGTCAGCAAATACTTAAGAGATTTTTGAAGTGTACCAGCGATTGAGTGACAATCTTGATGGAAAAAGTGAAATGGAAGCCATGACATCTAATCATTAATATATCACAAATGGGGAAGAAATTTAGGTTGCAACACACAGAGCGGTGATCCTCGAAAAGAAAAATACATTTTTGCCCAAAGGCTGTAATTCCACAAGGATGAAATGTCCAAGGAAATATCACTACCACAGTGATTTACAACCACAACATTTAGCATTTCTCTCATAGTCAGAGAACAGTAGTGGATTCACCCACTTTGGCAGCTATCAAAAGAACTTCTTCTGACTTGTGCAGTGTTTTGGGCGGATTACCTGCGCCTGGGTGCTTCTGGAGAGTCTGCAGGAGCAACCCCACGGGCCACAGAAGCCAGGAACTCCTGTCGCTTCTGCTGCACAAGACAAGCTGCTCGGATGATTTTATGGCGAGGTGTCCGAAGATAAGGCCTGTTCACTTTCTGTGCAAGGTCTTCAGTGACCATTTCTAGGTCTGTCTGTAAGAAATATAGAAAAAACAGTTTTACAGGGAAATGCAAATCAGGAAGAGCGCTTCTCCATAAATACTGAGCAGAATGATACCCTTTTTCCTGAAAATACCTTATGAAATACCAAAATACCCCAAAACATCTGCCCCATAGCCTACTCTTTTACTGACCTACATTCTATCCTCCAGCTTGAAGCAGGATTTCCCTGCACTCTGAAATATTGAACACCTTCAGGGGACAGGAAAGGAAGCAGCAGTCTCAGGTACTCCCCCAGTTTTGCCTCCTCCCAGATGTTAAGCACATCAGAAGGGAAAGAAAGGAAAGAGAAGCTAGAGAAGGAGATGAAGACTGAAGCTAAAATGTTACCCTCAGAAAGCAGATTAACAGGAAATTTTCTTACTTTTCCCTTCCATCTGTCCTTATCCTTTTCCTTTGCAAAGTGATATAAAAAATATGCTACTTTTTCAAACCTGCTTACAAATATAAAACAGGTATGTCAGTTTTATACTACAAAAATGGCAAACAGACACTGATAACTAATAAAAAAGTGCCATTAGGAAAGTAAAATGTATGTATTACCTGCATAAGTTCAAATATTTCTTTCTTTGTGCTTTTAGGCTCCAAAAAGAATCCATATGGATAAGAACACTTAAGAATGCGTCGAGTTTTTAGAAGCTCTTGCACTGCATCTTCAATGAATGTGGTATCAGGACAGCCTCCTTCAGCTGCAATATGAAACAAGCATTGGGAAAGTATTTTCCTGCTGATGTCAGCACTACTTTTGTGCATATCAGTTAAATATTTTGCAAATAAAGAGCAGCAAGTTCTCAATGACTGCACAGTGTTCTTACTAAACGAAATAAGCACAGAACATTAGCTTCTACCTTACTCTAATGCTACTTCCTCCTTGAGGCTTTGGAATAGGTAAGATTTACTGTACATTTAACTTTCATCCAATGTTTACAAATTCTAGTACTGGAGGGATGACATCACACAGCAGACTTGACGTGAGCACTATCCAAAAAAGAACAGCTTAGCCATAACTGTGTTGGTGTGATCTCAAATCAAAGGCACAGATCACAGCAAATACTTACTTCCACTTAGAGCCCTACTCAACTGCTCCATCTTTTCTTTGGCTGTTTTTAGAAGGCGCTGTTCTAACTAGAAAAAGAAAATAAATAAAATACAGTAAGATAATTCTTTTTGGACTAATAAAACAGAAACAAACATCAATAAAAATGGCTTGACCCACACCTGGTAGCTAAGTTCATGGTTCTTAAATCTTGTATAATAGTGCATAAACCTATCAAGCTCTTGAAATCTTCTATGCTTCTTTTCAGCCTGGAAAATAATGGAGAAACAAAAAAACCAAAATAAATCTTATATTTTAATACAACGATCACCATTAGATATAATTAAATAATGAACCATTTCTATTCAGACTATATATAAAGTATTGTACACAGTGCTAAGTGCCATGTAAGTAAAGAGACAAAAATTAATTTTTGAAATTCACAAGACTGCAAATAGTGCAGCCAAAGAATTGATACACTGCCAGTGCCTTCTATTTAAAGCAACTTTCCAAGAGCCAAAATTAAGGCATGTCTTCTGTAGTGTACAGCAGCTAATTACAGGACCAGCATGCTCATTTCACAAAAGGAAACCATGTCACAGAGAAGTAAAATGACTTGAGTAAAGTCACCAGTGGTTGTTAACAAAGTCAAAAGCAGAAATCTTACGCATCCACAAATAAGTAGTGCTTTCTTTCTGTCTCTTTGATATGTTTAAGGTTGTATTTTTCCATTTAGAACCGTGGTTTGGAAGAATTTTGATTAAACTTATCCTGAATGGAGAATTGCAACTTTGGTGCTGTTTTTCAAATCCACACATTCATTTGTTACCTCTGCTGTCATCTCCTTGGACTGCTCCTCTACATGCTGAATAACTTCATAGCGAGTGCATCTGTAGTAGCCTCCAGTGGAAGAGCTGTGCTTCTTCCATTCTTCTAAGCATATCCAACAAAAGTCATATTTGCACTTCAGAAAAAACCAGATAAAAGGGAAAAAAAAAAAGTTGAAATGTCTTAGGTTTGCAGTTAGGCATCATTATTCCTCTATGGACACCTGAATTAGAAGCATTCTGAGTGTAAACAAATTTTTGAGGAGCCTCCTTCCTAATTTACTTACTCAGGAGATCTGTTTATCAAACCACATAAAACCATGTGAGTCATCATTTTTGTTCCTTGGATCATTAGACTGCATTAGATCTACATGTTAAGTTTTATGTGGAGGAAATAATCGAACAGGTAAATACAGCTGATCAGGCCTGTTTTTTTGTTATTGTTAAAAAACCAGTCCCATTTCTTGAAATAACACAGAAGCTATTAATGAGAAAGAATGATTTTTTTTTCCCTAATATTACATAAAAAACCCATGATTACTGGTGTGTTTGTCATGTGGTGTTCCTGATACAAAATATTGATAACTACTAAAGCAAGAGAGAAGTCTGAATATAAACTTTAATGAATGATTACTTCCAGGTGTGCCTTTTCTGCACTGACTGAGTAAAAAGCTTTCAAAATAGGTAAAACCTTACAAGGAGGTATAAGGTGACTTATTCAGGCTTCTTTGCATCAGTGAAGATCAAATATTCTCAATTTAGCAGCGAGTTCTCAGCTAGTTAATTTCAAAATAACTGGAAGCTATTTATGGATGGATAAGCAACAAACTTCACAATTTGGTAAATCATGTTTATTTTATCTGTCTTATAGATAAGGAAAGAAAATTTACATTAGTTAATATTAAGCCCTGAGTATTATTAATGGCATTTGATAAATTAAATTGATAAGTTTAACCTTCCCAGGAATACCTACTCAACACCAGATGTGTTTGTCAGTGTTATTTTATACAATCACTTAGATATATTACAGGAAGGAATGAAATCTAATTCTTGCATTGTACTCTGCTAATTTTGTCTCAAAAATCAGTAGTGCTGATTTTCTTCTAAAAAGCAATGAAGACTAGAATATTTCTTCTTGTTATTGTGCTATTCCTTCTTGTTTTCAAACATTTTTTAAAGCTGCTGGCTTATAAAAAATGCTGAGAAGTGCTGAGAATGAAGTACAAGAGCAACTGTGTATAAAAATGTTAAGTGAATATCACTGCATCATTTGCCTACCATTCAAATCCATTCATATTCATTATAAGAAAAAAAAATATTCAAAAAATCATATGAAACAAGGTGTTTCAAAAGCAACTGAACTAATAAAGCTCGACTTCCTATTAATTTAAGTATATATGCTCCTACTGCAACAATCTCAGCTCCACCAAATTATCTCCCATCTGACCACTCCATTATATTTATCTTTTAATCTTTCATATCTCCAAAAGCCTCCTCAAAACCCAAGATTCACACAGTGTTCCCAGACCCTCCTCCCAGCATCTCAGTCTCATGAGACATTCAAAACCACATCAGCTGTTCCTACACACCTCCCAAACTCAAAATCATTTTCAAGAAAGGCAAGGACAACCTTGGAAACTACAGCCTGTCAGGCTACTTCAGTTCACGCTAAAATAATGGAAAAGATTACTCTGGGAGGTACTGAAAAACACCTGGAGGACAACGCAGTCATTGGTCACAGCCAGCCCAGCTTTGGGAGGGGAGGTCCTGCTTGTCAAACCTGATTTTTTTCTGTAACAGGGTAACCCACCCAGCTGAACAAGGGCATCCAGGTGATGTAACCTTTCTGGACTTCAGCAGAACTTCTGATACTCTCACAGCCTGGACAAAATGTCCAGCACAGTGCTAGATAACTGCATTACACGATGGCTTCACTTGGACACAGGACTTGAAAGAATACTGAGTTTGCACTAAATTGGGAGGAGCTGTCCACTCCCTCAAAGGCAGGGAAAGCTTCTTCAACCAGAGGGTGGCTGGGCACTGGAACAGGCTCCACAGGGAAGTGTTCACAGCACCAAGCCTGACAGACTTCAAGAGGCATTCGCACAACTCTCTCAGGCACATGGTGTGGCACTTGGGGTGTTCCACACAGGGACAGGTGTTGGACTTGTTAATGCTGATGGATCCCTTCCAACTCAGCATGTTCTATGATTAACTCCTGAGCTCTGTTTTATGTGTCTTTATGATTGCTGAGCCTTGTATCTTCACCACCTGGGCTCAACAAATCCCATCTGCTGCCTGACCACAGTCTGAGCCAAGCAAAACAGGTAATTGCTGAGCAGGTAACAGCTGGGTAGGTATTTCAGCCTCTCTCTTGGTGGCAGTACAAATGAAGTCTCTGCACCATACAGCTACCAAGTATCATGAAACTTGCAGCAATTTATTATCTATGAACCTCCTCCTGTTCTTTGAAATCAAAGTACCCATAAGGCTAAAAATCGACTATAGACAGTGGAGTGAGAGAGCAGGACTGCGTAAGCCTTGCCTGTTAGAAATGGCACTCATAAAACAGCAAGAAAATGCCTGCTTAAGTACAGAAAACAGGGTTTTATGAGTAAGGAGTATCCTCCTCTACACCAAGGTACATTCTAAATGCTAACATGCAGCCATAGCCCATCATGTAGTGGGCTTGAACAGACCTCCCTGCAAAAAAAGGCAGAGGCTCCATTAGGGATTGTTACTTCAGCAGAGGAAGCAACAAGTGAGGTGACCACTATTCCTTGTGTCCAAGCCCTGCAATGATCTTGAGGACACCCTTCCTCACCAGGCTGAGGAGGAGGCAGTTGCTGTCTGCAGAGGTTTCTCCAGGACAAAAGAATCTGAGTGTTTTAAGGACACTTCAAGCTGCCTATAAGCATCAAAAAAGAAGAGAGACCTCTGGCTGTCAGCTGGTGCCTTAGAATGGCAAATTACCTACATTCATCTGTTTATTGGCCAAAGTTTTCTCCAGCCTGAAGTCACTTTGTTCAGCTGAGCTCACTGGCAACAGCCGCAACAAATATACCCTATAGAGCTACTCTCTATAGAGTATGCATGCTCTATAGAGTTTTAGAAGCACAGAATTTATGAGCTCTTTTAAAAATCATTTAAGACAAAAAACCCATAAAACCCCGAACCAGAAAACTTGGCAGAAATCAAAGTGTAGGAGAATGTTCTCTGCTGCCAATGATACCAAAAAAAGTCCCAATCTTCAATTCTATCACAGAAAGAGTGAGAATATGTGACAATATAAAGAAAATGGGATCTGCATAGCAATAGAGAGAGACCTGCATATTTTCAGAAAAATAAAGAGAATTACTTTCTAAATCCATTAGCCTTTTATTGTAGGCCAACTATGTCAAGTGTTCGCTACTTTCTTATTTTTAATGATGCTCCTCAAAGAGGTAATAGTTGTAGTTATATAAGGTATTTCTGACATAAAGAAACAGTTTTCTGCTGCTTTTATCTAACTTTAGCAAAAAAGCATTTTCAAATTATACTCAACTCATGGCAAAAATATTTCTTCTATTTTGGTAGCACAGTGCAAACTTCTGACTAATTTTCTGGCTGCTGTCATCAATAAATTTCCTTTGGAATCACTCTTTTCTGTCCTTTCATTCCTATTGATTAATTCCTGTTTACAGTTTTCCACCTAAACTTCTTTTGCTTCATTGCTATGTTAGAGAAATAATGTGAAAAAAAAAATAGTAAGGCAAAACCTTCATTAGAGCTAAGCCTTCCTTAAAAACTTACATCTGCCAATCAAAACTGTTCTTTCTCTTCTAAATTATTAATGATGATTAAACCATCAATTATTTCTGTGTCATACTGTATGGCTAATTATTCTTAGGTGTTTATGAAACATATTATCATTATATGTTTATGAAGAATATTATCATTATAATGTACACTTGTCAACCAAACAGATTTCAGTAAATTTTAAACATTTTCTAAATTCATGTCACCTGCCATTTGCTCATTATCTAATCCTTGCAACAGGTTCCACTAGCTATCAGGCATGATCCTTCAGAGGCTTTGGACTTCTGTGATCCTCAAATATATACAGGACATACAAAGCTGAATGATGATTCCTCAAGAAATCCCATGATGGGTCCTTCTTACCTTTGCACACTGCATGTGGTTGCAGCCCTCATTCTTCTGGATTGGAGACTTGCAGTTGGCGCAAGGTTTGGAGTTGGTCAGTAACCACAGGCAGTTGGCAGCGTCCTCATAAGCCTCACTCACTCCCACAACTTTTTAGAGGGTGACAGGAGGATATGAAACATGCAAAAACAGAGGTTGAAATTTTACTTGTGTAATCTTTTGTGAGAATCGGATTAGGAATGATGCAAGTTTCCCTATTTTTTGACAAAATATTGAAGTTTTTACAGTTATATATTTCTCACATATATTTTATTATTACATATTCTAATTTATACCTATCTAATATTAATACACTTATTATTTCAATGTATTTCCACATATCTATTTTAATACAAATTTATATACAGTATATGTGACAATTACAATATATATAAATGTGAAAATACATATATGAAAAATAGGTATGGTTTGACAAAGTAGGGTGTATTTTGCCTCTTTGTAAAATTTTCTGTGCTTTCCAAAATGTTTATAACATACTATGGAAAGGCGCTGAACTGTGGTAACCAAGTTAGTATGTATTCAAATTGCTGTCATCTTTACTTTTTTTGTTAACGTTGACTAAGAAATTATCTGTCCTGTGTAAACCCAACCTTTATTAGTTTTTTTTTAGTAAATACTACATATCAATAAGCCATTTCCAACTCCCTTGCAGTTCATGCTCAACTTTACTATTATTATCACTATTGGCTTGAATTAGTTTTAAAGCAATAAAAATCTTCATGGAACACTACTCAATCATGGGAGCAGACTGGGCTAAAAATCAAAATTGGACAGGGTAAATGAAGTTATAAGCAGGAATAAACTGACTAATTAATGAAACAAAGCTTTAAAAGTAAGGGAAGGAGTTCTGCATACCCTGACTGAACCACACATATATTTGTGGTGAGGAATGTTCTACAAAGAACAGTCTACCATAATGCTGTAGTAAAGTGCAAGCAGCCCCTCATTCAGGACTATCATTTTCTTCTCCTTCTACCGTATTTTTCAACCAATGTTGAAACCAGTTTTTACTTAATCCAACTAAAAAAATTCTGTCTAAAACCAAAAGATCAAACAGAGAGCAAAACACCCACGCCCTCCCTGTCAGCCCTACATGGCTCTTACGTTCTTCTGGTTTCATTTCAGATATTTTCTGTAGCCAGTCCTTCCAGGTCTGGCAGTCACAGGGTTCGTGTGCTTCACCAAGACATTCCCTGAAAAAGAAGGTGTATATACAATTACTTATAACTCAGAGATTTAGAATTAAAGTCAGATTTGGTTCAAACTAGAAAAAAAAAGACATGCTCAGAACTTAGTTAAGTCAGGAAAACAAAAGCCAGCTAAATAATATTGTTTTAAAATACATTTAGACTACTTGGTCACAAGCATAGATGACTATTATTAATAATGAATTTAAATGAGACAGGAAAGGAAAGAAGCTTCTTAAAATTACAATCTGAAACCAATCAGCTGGCTTGCAGTTTGTTCTTATACCTGGGTATTATTTTAGTGCCACAAAAGTGCTCGTGTAGTTTCTGTGATAAAGGCAAACCAGACAACAGAGTTTATCCAAAAGTAGGTAGTTTGCTATAGCAGAAATGTATTTTATGTAGAATTACTTGCATCTGTTCAGTTGCAATAATCAACCTTTAACTAGATTCAAGCTTTTAATCTAGAACAAGATCGAAGCCCTTCAACACCAGCCCTTAGTATTTATGGATGTTTACTCCTTCCACCAGAGTCTCTTAAATGGGGGCTTGAACTTATTTACATGGACACAGTGGAGTAATGAGTCTCTTGAGCTTCTCTTGAAATTCCTACTAGGATTAAGGATGGCAATCACTACTACACAGTGGCAGCAGATATATGGCTTCCAGATGGTGCTTCAGTGTGGATGTGTCAATATGCACTCCGGATTTGTAATAGCTCCTTTTTTTCTACTGGAATGGCAGCAAATAGCCTCAGCCATCTGCCATATCAAAGCAAACAATTTCAGATGGGCACTGGCTGCATCAGAGCATACACAAGTTTGCTGCAGATCCAGTGGTGAACTGCTCTCTTGCACTGCATGTTCAGAAGCTACATCAATACTCTTCTGATTGCCCTTGTCCACATTTTAAGCAGGAATTCAGGAACAAAGAAAAGGTTATGGGAAGAGTTTTGATCTTTTTTCCCTTAGCTAGTCTGCTAATGAAAAAGCTTAAATTCAGTGTACATGCATCTTTGGTTTGGACTTAAGATCTTAGCTGTTAAAGATTGTACTAGAATGAATATCTGGTCTGTAATAAGGTGATTACAGCCTTGGTTGAAAGTTAACACCTTTCACATCTGTGGGACAGTAGGATACTTATATCATTGACTTCAAGAGTGCCAAGACTCTCTCACAGTATATAGTATTTGTTGCCAGAAAGGACTGAAACTAGCAAAGATTTAACATTGACAAGCTCAGTTTTAAGTTAAAAGCTGATTGATTAGTCAGTCTTTAATGGGGGGTGGGAGGAGGGTCATGTGTCTTTGATACTTTCAAACTTGTAAGTTTGTGGATTTTTAATGATGTTCAGTCATATCTATATCTAAATCTATCTACATATGACAGTTACAACAATTGCTCAAGAACAACTTCTCATGGAAGAAGCTCTTTCCTCAGCCCAACCCACTATAAGCATTTTTATGTTGAGATGTCATTTTACAAGAGTAAAAGCATTGAGTCTACTGTTCATGAAAGTTTTTATGAAAGTTGTATTTTGGACAGACTTCCTGACAGCAGTGAATGAAAGGAACTAACACTGAGCAGCTGTGCCAATTAACAGCATGAGCATCCCCAGACACCTTGCTCAATACTCAGCAGGATGATTTATTTGAAGGCGCAGTACGTACTTATTAAAATTGTAGCAAGTTTCAACACAACAAGTTAAAATTCATGGAAGGGCTAAAAACATCACCAAAGAAGAATGCAGTTCTGGATTTTTTCCCTCTCATGATAATATACTTTGAACCAAAACAGCAAAACACTGTTGCAACTTATAACTGGCATCCCAAGTGCACCTGAAGAGTTGTCTCTCCTGCAGAATGAGACTCTGCCCCTCGCTCATATCTAGGATAAAAGGAGGGAGGACTGATGGTATAAAACTCTGTGCACTGCCTGCTAAGACTATTTGCTACAAGTGTCTGCTTGTTACAATTTCTTGTGCTTCCAAAACTGCATGAAGGAGGTTCTAACAGGTTGAATGGATCTGATAATAGACTGATGTAGGATTTGTGCACAGTTTTAATGTATACTACATTTAAATATTTCAGAATGCTTTTTCTGAAAGGGAATAGAATTTTGGATTTGTCAAATTGATTTGGCATTGATTACATTTTGTTGAAGATACTGTTAGTGGTGCATAATGAAAACTGAGTAAATTCTAGGGAACTCTGTATTGAAGAGGAACATTCCTACTCCTACATTAAAAAGAAAAAAGAAGAAATTGTTCAATAGACTCAGAATTTTCCTGCTTTTATGAGCAGGAAGGCTATAGATACAAAAAAAAAGTAGGTGATTATCTAGAGATTTGTTTTCTAACAAATTCTGAAGAATCTCTTACTAAATGCAGCATCAATTGCTACTACAATGTCTAAGTTGTAGATACTGGGGTAAAACTTGCACAACTGACAGAAGTATGGGACTGTGGGATGTGCTGTTTGAAATTTTAAGAGACAAAGCAAGCTTCCTTTAAACACACAGTAACAGTGAAAACTATTGAACTGAGAAGACACCTTCTCTCCAGAGGAATTCAGAAGAATTCATGCATAGAGTTTTTGTACTGTAAGATTAGTGGGGTGTCCTTAGCAAATGGTTCTGATTTGAGGTACTGCAGGCTGCTTTTGCTGCTAGCAGGACTTTCTTGCCAATGCTGAATCTCTCCATTCACTTTAGTGGGAATGAAAAAGGCTTTGGAAAGCCCTTCTTGGACATTTTCTTGCTAACGTGATATTTTTCAAGACTTTAATTGTGCAGTATTTCAAAGCATTACTGTAAAAAGAATATACAGAAATATTATCCGGAAACATAAAACCCCCATTTCTCCTAAAAATTAGTCACTCAGAGGACATTTCCAGCCTCAGAGAACATTCTGGGGAGCTAGTACAATTATTTCACGTAATGGAAGCAGAAGCTGCCATTGTCTGAAGGTTCATGTCAATATGACACTGAAGTAGTCTCAGGTTCCTTCAGGTTAATGGAAAAATTGATTCTTTATCATCAGAAGCAAGAATGAATGAGAGGATGGTACCTGCTTGTAGAATAGCACTAAGTTTTTTTATATGTTCATTGGTAGAAAAGATTTTCTGGTTTGTTTCCATGGGATTTGTTTCTTTCTGAATTCTCCATCCATTGTAAATAACCCCTTCCATTGTAATAACCTATCCATTGTAAATAAGAAGTCCTGTTTTCTGGCTTTTGTGGTTGTTTCATTAGGTCTGTTTTCTTTTTTTTTCCCTTCTTCCTTTCATTCAGATGGGAAAAGAACTAAAATCAGAAGCATCTTTCATTAAGAATTATGATATTTGGAATCAAGCAGATGATTTAGGATGTCCTTGTATCATTATTTCAATTGAAAAATGAAAAGAAGAATTGCTGAGCTTGTCTGAATGTCTGCACTTTGGTTGACCCTTTTTCATTTTCCAAGAACATAAAGATGTCCCACTACAATAGTCATAAACTGTGATTCTGATAATGTCAAGGAAAAATATGCCAAATCTTTTTTACTTTTTTTGATGCTGGTATGTTGTTTTCTGGGAAATGCTGAAGATCGGCAATCTAAGGGATATTCTAAAAAATATCTGGCTTTTTACTCCTTCTTGAGCTTGTATTCATCTTAAAACTCAGTAAAAGATAACAGAAAGAAAAAGTGCTGAACCTGAAGTGAAACAAAGATTGGACTGATCCTGCAAACAGAATAGCTATGTGCAAAGGAGAGAGTCCTTCATGACCCTATTTAAACTCCAGCTTCTTTGATGTGATTCTAGCAAAATTCAGAAAGAGCTAAACATTGCTGGTTTTCTACACTACAATTGAGAATGTGCCATGTTTTGATTATACAACTATCCAGACACAAAAATCTCTATTCCAATACCCCATTTCTCCTCTGTCCCCTCAGAACAGAACATCACTAAACTCCATGCTGTTGTTTTGCATCTAACAGAGGCAGTAAGGACTCTTGGATTATAAATCTTTGCAGTGCCCCAAAACACTACAATATTTGTGCACATGAGGTTCTTTAGTGCGTGGACAGAGGATAGTACAGTCATATACCATTCCATACTAATTTCTGGCACACTCTTGGCACCATGTGGGACTTTTTAATTAGTCCCTGGAATAGCAGTGTCTGTGAGTTTATGTAGATGCAGGTAGGTTTCCAGTACTAACCAGCAGAAAAGATGTCCTTTGCCACAATCTACTGCAGGGGCTTTTAGCATAGGGAAGCTAAGAGTATCTGATCCTGTTGAATTCGACCCTTGTCTTGTTAGCCTTACTGCTCTTTCACAGCCAGGTATAGGACACCATTTAATAGCAGGATTATTTTCAACAAAGGCCTGTGGGGAAAAAAAAAGAAAAAAGCAAACTATTGTACCACATAAGATCAGATTTCACCCTTGATATAAAATAATCTGTATTCATAATCTTCTCTTGAAGGAACAAAGCCAAAACCAACATGGACAGTGTTGTAGCTACAAGGACAGACTTTTAAATATAGTTCTAGAAAGGAAATAATTTAATTTCTACTTTTTTTTTTACTAACAACAGTACTTCAGACTTACATGAAGAATGAAATTACTTATATTCCAAACAAAATGTTCAACCTTTGCAAGTTAATTCCTTTGTGATGTGGCTTACAGTAAATTCCTACTATATACACACTGGCAATACACTCATTAAACTGATTCTTTCAGTTGCAAAGAATGAAAACCTTACTGATTAAACAAAGATCCCACAATAAACCAGAAATCAGATCTAGACTAACCCAGTAATTTATTTCCCATCTTTTTTGGTTAATGTAACAGGCCTTCTTTTGTAAAAACTGTATCTAATAAATGAGGAGAAAAAAGGAACTTCCACTACTTTGCTTCAAACCTATTCTGATCACCAGTCACTTGAAATAAAATGTCATCATGCAAAAGATGAGTCAGATCTGGTAATTTAATTTGCATCTAACTGTGTATTACAGACTTGTTGCAGAGAAAGTACTGTACTGTAAATGAAAAAATATTTCTCTACCTCTGCCCTGCCACCACTGATAAAGTAGGACATTTCTCAAGACTAGTTCATTACTACAATAGTATAAAAGAAGAAAGTTGAATTAAGATTGCCTTTAAAAACAAACTGCAATGATGAAAACAAATACATTAAGAAACCCAGGAAAACCAAATCAAGCTTTTCCTACTCCTCTATCCGTATACAGCAATCATGTATTAGGAAGTTTTTTAGAAAGAAATAGGTATTATTTCTGAATGCAATAAAAATACTTAAAATTTCAGATTGCAAACACAAACAACTCTGACTGATTAAAACCTTCATATCACCTGTTACAAAAATGAGTTTGATCAAATGATTTTATTAATACTGCATTAGGCAACATACTATGGAAATACGGCATTTCTACTTAAGGAATACATAAGTATTACATAATATGTTCTTTATTTTACATAGAATGTTTTTTACTTTTTTCTCTGTGGTACAGCAAATACATATTTGTACATATTTGCTTATGAATTTCTACTTGGAAAGTTACAGATATATTGCAGCATATAAAACAAACATTACATAAACAGAAGCTTTAAGTTACTTTTTCTAAAATGGAATAGTATTCAAGAGTACAAAACCAGTTTGATAATTTACCTTAATGTCAAATTGAAGGTATCTCTTGTCCATCTCCTTGGAAACCACACTTTCTATGATGTCTACAGGCACAAGCTGGAAACAATCATATGCTGGGCAAAAAATGTTGTGAGCTTCACCCTCCTGAATTTTCAGATTCAAAAATCTGCCAGAATTTTGCCAGTCAGTATTTGTGAATAAAAAGTAAAAGTTAAAAGGCTATTGAGTACTTTACACTATGTTCACAGGTATTCACAACGATTACGTTTTAAATAAAGAATAAGAAGTATCCCTTTTTGCTCAAAAGAGCTACAAATTTGATGAACAGCATAATTACAAAAAAACCACTGTTATGGTTCAAATGTGAGCATCATCAGAAATATTTAGCCCTGTGTTTGTGGTTTCCACTGTTGCCATTTATCAGACAGCTCTGCAATGTTTAATTAAACTGAGCATTACTTCTACCTTAAATCAGAAACAGAACATGTAAGTGTAATTAATCTAGGAAATAATTAATTTATTATGCAATTAATTTCTACAACTGTGCTAATAAAACTAGGTCTGGTTTTGGACATGAATGTCTAAATGGTGACCTTATTAGTCCTTGACCACCAGAAAGCTAGATAGAACAAGTTCAAAAATCTACTGAAAGCTGGTCTTTAGCAGTTGTTTAGTTTCAAAGCTGTAACAGGTTAATGAATCTGACATCAAGGATGATACCATTCTAACTTTAATCATTTAAAGGACAGGCAGGCAGTTATTCGAAGGTAGTACCTGAGATCCTTTAATAGTTAAGGTAGAGATGCCTGTCAGTTCATTCCATCTTAGATTCATATCTTAGAGTTGGGTAACTCAGTTCTGGCTGTGCTCCAAGTGACTTAGGAATGACTGGCTCAGAAAGATGAATTCCACCCTCAGTGTCCCACCACAAACGCTTGCCACTGAACTGTGGCTCTGAGCTGGACCCTGTGTCCTGCACAAAGGACACACAGGCCAGCAGCCAAATTAGAAGCACCACATCAAACCAGTGATCTCTTGGTAATTCCTACATCCTGCCCAGGGATTTGCAAGGCAGGAGAAGCACGACTAACAGTTTTCTTGCCACTGAAAAGAACTGCCTTTGGAAGGCTCATATGGAAAAGAAAGTGCTCTTCCTTAGCACCAGGCCAACGGGTTCATAGGAATGGGGCTGATCTGTGGTAGGAATAGCTGTGCTGAAATGGTGCTGTAACAAGACACTACAGGGGTAGAGATCAAGTAGTACAGCCTCCTGAATGGGGACACGGATGAATACAAAGCACTGCATACAGATATAATTATTCCTGGGAAATACGATTAATATTTATACTACCATAATTATCCACGTCTGAGTTTTTCACTAGCATGACTACTCTGACCTATGCAGTAACAAGAGCTTTAGATTAATAGGACTTCTAAGTGAAATTTACTCCTCAGTTATTAAATCTCAACATAAAGAAAGAATTTTAATTGCTTTTCTGATTGGAAATGGATTCACAATGCCTAGGTTTAGTGTGCTAAACTCAGAGATAGAATTAAGTATGTGCTTAATTTAGAAACTGTAAACCTCAATGCTGCCAACACCACACACACACACTGAACAAATCAAGAGTAGGCTTATCTATTTACACACAAGCTTAAAACATTTGATTAAGAATTTTGCTTAGTCAGAACCAAAACAAACATTACGTAAGTGTAAACTGGTTGGTAATGGTTGTTTGAATGACAACTAAAATATTGGATAGGTTTAAACTAGCAATTCTTTGAAAGCCAAACAGGACTTTAACATTAGCTGTTCATGGTCTCTGTTCTTTCCTCTTCAACACTGAAATGTTTCTCAAATGAAAGTTTCTCAAATGATAAAGAAGTACATATACTCACGCCTCCCAGCAAGCTCTGCAGAAGTCATGTCCACAAGGCATATCCACTGGGTCTTCAAACACAGAAATATTACACATGCAAATGTCACACTGTAAATGACAAAAATGCTTCCGATTAAGAAATACCCTAAAGCTTTTTGTGTTGTTAGCAGAATGAGTTATGTTGGAAAATCTCAGCGAAAATTTAAAGAAGAGCTAGGACGGGGAAAAAATCTATCCAAAAAAAAGCTATAGATTTGGTATCTCTGTTTCTGTAAGACCCTATCCAGAGAGTGTATTTTGGGCTGCTTTTTGCAGCATCCTCGAGCTCAGGAAGTGCTTCACCCTGCAGAGTACTGGAATCTCAAGAGTTAGAGTCCTAGTTGCAAAAGGGAGCTATGTTTTTCATCAGCTTCACAGACAGCCAGAAATGAGTTTGGAGATGACAGAGGCTACAGGAAATGTTTAGCATCTCACACAGTCAGGTCTAAATCAAGGTGGAGCAGTTTGTGTGTGCAGCAACAGCAAATACTTTAAGTAATAACCTACATACATATTATTTTTTTAAAGACTTTGAGGTTTTTGATCAAAATGAAGAGTAAGTTACGCTACAAAAACTTCAACAGAAGATATAATTGCTGAATTTTACAGAAGTAGGTACTAAAAAAAAATAACACTGAATACTGAGGGCCTTACTCTAAGGTAGTTAAGGAGTAGGGATGATCTGCTTATGATTATGTGTGGAAATAAATATTAATGTTCTTCAAGAAATAGAAAAGGATTTTTCTTTTCATTGAAACAAACACACCATGAAAACGTATTTCAACTTTCAATGCATTAGGTATTATATACACATAGGACATTTTCAGAAAGTTAGCCTGTGGTATGCCACTTTAAAAGCAGTTACATTACAGCCAAAACCAAATCGAACAAACAAAAATGGCCTTTAAAATGTAGAACTCAGTGAAGATATATATTGTTCCTTCAGTCATTTAACCTTACTATCTTGCCAAAATTAAGTATTTTAAGAGTTGACAATGCATTAAAAATAATCTCTATTAAATTTATATAAGTTGTAAATTTTGTTTAAAATGTATCTTTAAAGTAAGGAATTTAATGAAGCCCTGAGTTCAAAACATCAAATAAAAAGATTTACTAGAACTGTTTACAAAATAGGATGCAAATGCAAAACATGTAAAGGAGCTTTATACCTTGTGGCTTTATTTTATCTACTCCTTTCAGTTTTCATTTTCCTGGCAAAATGAGATTTGATAGTTCAGATAAGATTCTTAAACAAACAGCAATACTAAATGTGTAGCTCTGGACTTGGATTGAGACACACTAGGTCCATAATGGCAATCATTATCCAAACCTGCATTCCTGGCTTATGGACCATTAATGAAAAACAAAACACACAATGTAAAACTGAGGACATATAATCTCCCACATTTTAATTAGGAATTATTCACAGACAATATTTAACTGCTAATGTAAACAAATGTACAACAACAATATACCTTCTATATAGCTTCTTTTACAACATTTTAAAATTAAAGAAATAAAACATTTCTATGCAGGAATGCAAGATCTTAATTTTAATACGAGATTTAGGGATGATCGATTTGAAAGACTGCACGTAATATTCTAAAAAAAATGCTTAGATCATGGAGCAAAAGTTTTATAATGCTGCAGCTGTGGATTATTAAAAAGAGAACTCTGTCTTCCATAAGAGCCACACTGATTTTAATGAAAGGCGCTTTCATATTTCAAATTTGCAATAGCTTTGTAAACCGCTTGAAGCAGCCCACGCATAGTAAAAGTAATTATAAGCTTACAGTACACTAGTGGGCTGACATTTCAAAATGCAGACAAAGACAATTTTGTTTTCTAAAGAAAAAATTTTCAAAAGGCAGGGTTTACAGAACAGCGTACATTCGGGGAAATGGATACAATGAAAGTGAACGTCTTGATAGGGATGAGATAAGAAGTTCAAAAGGGCCAAATGCACTGATGTGACTGTAGCTGTCTAAAATGAGAGTTTGTGAGTGACAGCCAAGGTAAAAACAGAATGGTTTGTATTTGCCAGATGCTTAACTGTTTTATCATATATAAAGTTTAAGTGTCAACTTCTCTGTTCACCACTTTTGGAAAGAGAAACACTTACTTTCAGAAAGGTATTTTTGACAGCTCCCCTACCTACACAGGTGCACTGCATTTAGAAATCAGCTGTTTTGCCCTGCTGGTTTAAGATCTACTTATAAATTTACCACAGCTGTCTCCATGTCTCCTGGTGAGGGGCTGATTTCATCAGGGGAAGTGACAGAAGAGCGAGTAGTGCGTGGAGTTCGTGGAGAAGGGAGCGTGTCCCACGCGTTGTATCCGCTCGGAGGGGGAGTTGGCATCTGAACCCCTGAGCGCTGGCAGCAATTCTCTGGGTTACACATCCAGGCTTCAAGTAACTTCTCCCTGTCCCAGTCTTCAAGAAATATAGAGATACAGGAAATTATGCACCTGGCAATGCTTAAAATATATTTTGTAACTGCACCCACAAAAGAACACTAAATAAAAAAAAATAAAAAGAGTGATTGAATGGAACTTTAGATATTACATTTCAGAGAACACATTCCAAGATAATATGTAATGCAATGCATTTTTGTAAATAATTGCATCACAAGCATCTCCTTTCCCTGTAATATGTCTTACAATTATTTTTGTTATTTATTTACAGCAATTGTAGTGGCTAGAAGGCTCAATTGAAAGCCAGAACTGTACTGACTTTCACTGACAGATGAAAATATACCAACCCTCATACCACTGAGTTTTCATTAAATTTTCTTTCTATGAAAAAAGTAATTGTTTAATATGGATTCAATTTTATCTGCTGTGCTTTGGTTTTTGTTTTTTTTTAATGAAGCCAGGAAATACAGGAAGAAGACTAAGATCTAACTGGATTACAAGAAGATTTGTGACTTAATGAGTTTTCAGTTTTTATATATATATGCATATAAACGATGTGTTTCTGGGGGGAAAAATAATCCACCAGAGTGCAAAGAAAATCTCATATATTCTCACTACATTTTATTCTGTAATTGTTAGTGAATGTTTTACTTCTATTCATCATTAACACTGCCCATTTATATACAAAAAACAACTAGTGAAACAAAATATAATATCTTAAAACTAAATCAAATCTTTCTCCACAATTGTTTGAAATTAATTCTGTTTCTGATTCCTACGATTAATACTAAAGATATCTTCAGAATAGCATTTCGCAATTTTTTCTACCAAAAATAATTAAAAGTTCTCATTTAAATATATCAAATTCCTATACAGACTTGAATCCAAACTCATCAACACTACACGCAGATCAGATGAACTTGAATTTCATAAACGATGAGAAATTTCCCAATTTTTCCTACTGCTGTAAAAAACTATTTTAAAGTTTGGGACTTTTTTTTAAGTGCTGGGTACTTCCATAGAAACATCAATGTTAATAATCAAAAGATCTTTTATTTTTATTGAATTTTATTTTTATAAGGAAAAGATAGTTTTCCTATACTGTGTTAGTGCTGGGAAAAAAAGATAGGTGTTCTAAGCACTGAACTTAGTAAAAGCATTGCCCCTCTCAAAAAAAATTCTTCGGGCTGCAGATGATTTATTGATCAGGTCCTTTCTTATCTAAGTTAAAACATATCAAAGGTTAGTTTAATTTCATTTGTTTAAAGATATGGACCCTGAACATATTTACACTTCAAAAATTACAAATTACAAATTTTATCAGCATTTTTCATACTACCCTGAGTTTATAAACCTTCCAGAGAGGGGCTGACTGACGTTAAGATACAGATAAAATTTGCTAGAAATTTTCTTGACCTTCTTTGTTGCACAGTATCTTTAAAATTAGAGAGGGTTAAGATGTCACTAAATGGACCCACTGTGTTCTCTTTACTAACTTATGAATTTTAGTAAAATACAAGGTAGTTTTATTTGTTGAATTGCCTATTTTTTATCCTGAAATCCATTGCTGTATAATGAACTAAATGTTGAAAAAACACTTGTAAAAAAACGCTAAAGTTATCTGCTTTTGTGACTGCCACAATAACATTTTTTTATCTTGGCTTTAATTCTACATACTTCTGTCTCTCAATTAAAAGAAAAAAAAGGAAAATACACTCTTACCTCTTAATGTCTGTGTCAATAAATTGATATATTTGTACAATAAAAGAAAGCAAAGTCTGATGGATTAAATATTATATGTCTGTAAACTATTAAACTTGGTATATAAGTATGATCTTTCCAAGAATTAAAAAAATGCTTTTTATGCTTTGTGTGACTTAAACCAAGATTTCACATTATTCTTTTGTGAATTTCAAGATTTAAGGCAAAAAACATATTACAATTTGTCATTTGATGTCAATTCTCTAAAGCTCTGTAAATACCTATTTCCTTTACTAAGCTGAATCAATACAGCTACAGGCAAAATAGTTGACTTTCTCACGGCTTGCTAATTGTCCGTGCTTCTTTCTGTGCACTGGCCAATTGCATTAAGTTACCAGAACATCACTAAGGCAACATCAGTAGAATGACCTTTCCAACACAGACTGATTTCTTCTCAATTTTCAATTCCTGCTTGCTAGATGATGGCAGACATTTCTCCACAATCTACAGCAACCTCACTGATTTTCAACTAATTGCAGGCTGAGCTGAGAGTTTGAACAGGATTGTCACAATTTTCCTCTTCAAAATATCTGCACAGGTTATGGAGCCTACTCAGTCAAGTATTTATAATTTTTTCCTTTACTGAGACTCTTCTGGGAATAGCATTCAAATATTGAACATACTATAAACACAATATAAGAATTAAACAATCAACATAAAAAATATATATGCAAGGACTGTGCCTTAAATATCATCATACTGGCACAAGTTCATGTTTACTTAGTTCAATGTTAAAAGTAACACAAATACCAGCTATGGATAATAATGTAAAAAAGATGAGTTTCAGGTACCACAACTTCTCATGAAAGTGTACCAAAAGCTGTGGGTTTAAAATACTGTCTTTCTAATTCACTTTTCCCTCTCCCACTGACTTTAACAAGGAGCCCACAAAAATAATAGGGTATGAAAGCTTAATCCAGCAATACAGTGATGAGCATGCAAACAATTAATTGCCTGAGTAGTTCCTTTGGCACAAAGTAACAATGCAGATGCTTCAGTAAGCATAAGTTTTGAATCATTGAATCAAAGCCTAAAGCTTACACCGAGTTTCAGAGACACTTTTGTCTAGAGAAAATGCACTGAATTCAGTATATCCCCTTTCTGACAACCCCAGTTTAACCCAAACAAGAATACAGACTCATTTCAGTGAAAATAAACTAGTTGCAGATATGCCCATGGAAAATCATACTCTATATTAAAAGTGTAACTGCAGAAAATCCTAAGGACATACACTCATATAATTTAAACCCCAAGGCAATTTCCAACCACTTATTACAATGGTAATGAATCAGACTGCTTTTATTGCAAGAAAAATAAATAAATAAATAAATGTTGATCCTGTTTGATACACAAATACATAGTGTCAGAAAACCAATGGTCTGACAAAAATAGGTTTGATGAATTTGACTTTGACATATAAAACCATATAAGTTTTACTCCTGTGTCTCTCACCAAAATAGGGCGATTCTGTTTTTCCACACTGCTTAAGTAAAACTGTCTTCCATAATTCCTAGTTTGAATCACTTTTCTACTAGCTTCCCTGTCTGCCTCAATGTTTTTTGACATACTGCAGCTGTACTTCTTGCTGAAGTACTGTGTGATCTGTTTCCTGCTATTAACCATTACTTTTCTTTTTCTTGGTGCAAACATAACACTGTGGTTTTGAATTTGCTGCAAGCAGTTTCTTTAGACCTTAAGGTTTGGGATTACCATGTGCCCGAAGTAGAGCCTCTGCAGTAAAGAGTGGGGCTTGAAGCATGTCAGCAGATTCCACGATCAGCATATCCTTAAGCCTTCGCAGGTCTTGAAGTCTTAGCCCCTCATATGGCTTTAAGAAGAAGAAGAAAGATAATTTATGCCTAATATTTTCAAGTTAGTCTCTAATACAACATTAAAAAGAAAGCATTTAAAGCACTGTTACTGATCACCATCTCAACTGTGAGGCAGTATGGGACAAAATTTATTCACCACGCACACCAATGACCACACAAAGCTATAGGGAAACACTGTCATTTTGTAGTATTTACAGTATGACCTTTGTAAACTTAGAAATCCAAAAGCATTTCTTCCAGGTATAATGGAGAACTCTAAAGCAGGAAGTCATCTTCAGATGATAAGCTAGCCTAACACTGACTCTCTCCCCAAAAAAGCTAGATTTTCACAGAATCTAGATGAATTTTGATTCAGTGATTAGGCCTCAGGTATTGTGGAATAGGTATAAGAATGCATGACTAGATTTGAACTAAGGATTTAGAGAAGAGCCAGAAAAAGGACAGGTTATCATACATTGCATATAGATTCTCTGACAGTATACATTAATTGGGACCTGTTAACTCTGAACTAGTCTGGAGGAGGATACATTGAGACATTAGACAGTGA
Organism: Acrocephalus scirpaceus scirpaceus; assembly: GCA_910950805.1. Lineage (NCBI taxonomy): Eukaryota > Metazoa > Chordata > Aves > Passeriformes > Sylviidae > Acrocephalus > Acrocephalus scirpaceus. Next base: position 130,223,145 of record OU383773.1, read on the forward strand.
GAAGTTTGTGAGCAGAATCCAGTATGTGGATCTTCTGAGGCAATATCCACCCTTTCAGAAGCGAAGTCAGTCCTGAATAGGACAGATGAGACATGCAATTAGATGTTCACAGAAACTCTATGAGGGTTCAGGCTGGAATGGACCTTCAAATGTCATTTGTTCCAACCTTCCTCCTCAATCAGGGTCACTTGAAGCCAGCTGCCCAGGACCATGTCCAGATGGCTTTTGGATATCTCCAAGGCTGGGGATATATTATACATGGAGATATCAAAACTCTTTTTGAGAACAATGGCCAGGTCTCATAGGCCTACAGAGAGCAGATCATCCAGCTGCCTTCCTAGTCTGGAGCTCCATCCACCTATTACAGCATTAAAAAAAACCCCGGAAAATCAGAAAAACAAAAAGAAGTAATTTTAGGATTCTGAATTAGCTCCAACTAAGAGAGCAGAGATACACACATATGTTTGCAGACTCCTTTTTAAAACTAAGAAAGGAAGACTATAACAGCAAAAAATGTATTTGTTAGTGCTGCACAGAGAAAATGCCCAATAGGTAGGAAGAGGAAAAAAAAAAGTGAGAGGGTCTGTAAAGAGAATAGATTCAGAAAGGATACATAAAAGCCACTATTCTTACATGCACTGGCTTTATTTATTTATTTAAAAGGTAGCTAACAAAATATTAAAAGCATTATATAAAGTGTTACATGCTAAGAACTAATCAGGAACCTGGCCACCAAATGGCAATTGTCTCCAGCAATTTGGAGAAGGAAGGACACAGCAGCAGTGGTGACTGATAATGAAACTTAAGACAATGAGCTATTATTTACTATCTATATTTTAGTTTTATGTAGACCATAGCCCAGGACTCTCCAGTGCTAGATTATAAGGACACAAATGTATGCATACATACATAGCCAGAAAGCAAAAGACTGGTTCTGTCCTTGAAAAATTACAGTCTAAGTAAAAGTCTGCTGTCCCCTTTAAGGATACCAAGCAGAAGGCAGAAGTGATGGGGAGAATGCATACCCTGGGTTTCTAAATGATTTTGTTCTTTTGAGACACCTACTCTAAAAATGTAACTGGCTTCCTGTACTCCAGACATCATAATTAACTCCACAATGCATCTAAAACCATAACTGATTCATACAAGGACATCTCCTCTTAGCTAATCAGTGAAATAAACAGGTGCTTCTCCATACTAAAAACTTTGTCATCAAGCAAGAGTAATGCTCCACAGATCTGCACTGGGTCTTTGCTCTTTTTGACAAAGCAAGCAGAGCAGAAGAGAAATGATGTGTGAGTGTCCTGACCTGTATCATGATTGCTCAAGTTCAGGCAGTTTCTGTATGTCCTTCCCATGCTGATCATGCATGACTCAGTAAAGGACAATCTGAATGTAAATGGCTTGCACTGAAATAAATCTGGGCCACTTGGATTAATAGCATGCTGGAATTTGACTGACCTTCTTAACTTATTACAAAAGAGATAATTTTTAAAAAACATTTCAGAGAGACAGGGAGAGAAACAATTGTGTTCCAGAATGATTATAATTGTGCTGTATGTACAGCAAAAAAATAGAAACAAAATGATCATGACTGAATCTGAACTCCATTTTGAATTGCAGTTGTAAAGCAATCAGCTGTGTCAGCACAACAGTACTCAATTCTTGAATACCATACATCATAAGAAAAAATATCTTTTCTGTTAAACTTGCAACATATAAGCATATTTTAGGACCTGGTATTTTATCCTAAAATAAAGATATGTTGAGAATTATCTTTAACTGATTGGTTCTAGGTCAACCACTGGCAAGTATCTCCCCTTGAGTAACAGACTACTATATTATCTCAGCTGGAGCATTCCACACAACCCAGCAGGGAGTTTTGGATCTTCAGTTTTCAAGAATCCCAATTTTATCTTTTTAAGTAATGAGAGAAATATTCCCTAAAAATGCATTTGAAACATCAGACGTTTGTTTCATAAAATAACACATGAGCCCACAGAAGAAGCTGAAAGAAAAGAAATTTTAGACTGGCACTGTTAAGGAGGTTAATATGGAAATTCCAGAGTGAAGACTTTATACAATGGGAACCTTAAAAATGTTAATGTGTACAAGACAGTCTTGTAGAGATTTGTGAAGATACAGTCTTCAGTTATGAGGATGTACATCCAGTATGTAATATCACAAAGGTTTTTTTATCCAGTATGTAATATCACAGAGGTTTGTATTTAACTACTTTGAACACTGATGACCTATCTCTGCAATGCCATGTGCTGAAAAGGATTTTGATTACAGTTTATGATGCCTGGAGACCTCCCTTAACGGTCATTTATGGAGGAACTCTCTATTGATATTTGCTGTGAAAAAGACATTGATCAATATTAGCATCATTTAACTAGATAATGATTTCAAAATACACTGTTAGAGTTACTACTTCAATGCATTGCTGAGCTTCTCATTACAGATTGCAACACTTCTGTATTCTCTAGAGCCCTTTTTTGAAATTATTTTCTTCTCCAGTTTTTACTACTAGTATTTAGGTATCATAAATTATACTTCTTTTTTTCTCTTGAAAGCACTTTTAGTATGTAAGCTGATAATTTTAATAGTTCATTTCAAACTACTATTACTTTCTTCTCTTTTAAAGCACCACTAAAATAGACAGAGGCAAAGTAACTACTTTGCTACCGTGATGACTATATAATTAAATGGTGTCAAAATACTTCATGTAAACATCCTTCTTTATGGGTGGATGGAGTTCTACAGTTAATGGAGTAATATATTAAAAAAATATTTATACTCCATTTAACTAATTCAAATAAAATTATATGTATCATACGTATATTGAGACTATATATATCTTAACTAAGTGTAATCCCCTTCTTTCCTTTCTCATCATAAACCATTCTCTATCTGTAAAGATAAAATAAATTTGAATAATTTAAGATAACTCTTTGTACTTACGGTATTTATATTATTTATATGACATTATTTCAGGAATTGAAAAACATCATTCCAATTATTATACACTCAGTAAATCTGTGATACACTCACTAGCAGTGTATTTCTTCAGTATTCAGTGGCATATATGTAAAGGGAATGAAGAAATCATATATTTTGCTATTGCATAAGGTATTTCACTGTGTCTGACTAAGAGCCAAAACTGTTCTGGATCATCTGCCCTGAGGTACTGCTCATTCTCAGGTGTTTCTTATGTAAATTTAAAACATTACATGATTTGATTGAAAGGAAGGACCCTTTCAGTCTTAGCACTCCCAGGGATATATCACCAAGGCAAATATGCTCTCATGCTACAACAAACAACAATGTAAAAGACTGTGCAAAAGAAAAACCAAAGTCTATAAAAACAGCTTAAGTACAATCACTTACTGTCATGTTAGTGTATCTTCACTTATATTTAAAAGATAGATTTAGATTTTATATAACAAAGATTTTTTTGAGATTATTCAACAAAGTAAGAGCAAAGAATCAAGAAAAAAAGGATTGTGTTCTCTTGTAAACATGGCAGGCTTGGAAGGGGAGGTATTGGCCACTATCAATCCAGATACTGCTGTGCAGATCTCAAACACTGGAGTTAAGCCCATTTAGCTGTTTTGCCTGAGAAGAAATCATATTCATGGTTTGTGAGTGCTTCTGCTTTAAGGTCACTAGAATTTGACCCCACTTTTGTAAACCCTGCCCCTACAATACCCTATATATAACCCCCACCATCCTGTTCCTTCTTTCTTGCTCCTCTTGCCCTTCCAGTCCTCCTGGGTTCCTGCCCTCTTGGCACTCTCCCCCTCCCCGGGCCGGGGAGTGGGGGGAAATAAATGGAGCCTAACAAACAGAGACTCATCTGGTCTGTTCCCTTCCTGGAGCTGTAACCTTCCTGGAGATGATCCATGAACACTGTAGCACCACAATGCTACAATGGTTTTTAATTGTTTTATCTTTTCCTGTAACCTTCATTCAAAAGATGCAGTTCCTTTGAAAATGCATTTCTTAGTGTTCAAAGTTTTTTAATTATTAATGAATGAATATTTTCTGTTTTGGAAGGATGTTCAATGGCAACAATCACAAGCTGAATACTATGCTAAACAAGCCTTTTGTACAATCCATCCCTCAGTTTTTAATAATACATATAAATGAAACTGAGAGAAAAATAGTAGAGGATGCTCCTCCTAGAGGCAATATTAGTGAAGCATCTGTGCTCTGGGGCTTTTGACAGAGGCATCACCATTGCCAGTGGTAAGTGCAGCTGTCACTGCCCATCCCAGACATTTGTACACCGACCTGGAGGATGAGGATATGCAGTCATTTGGATTGCAGCTCAGTGCAACTCTTTCTAAGACTGTTTCTTCAACTGGTTTTGGCCATTCTGAGGGCTAAAATTGAATGATTAATGTCTCCTGGCTACATGCTCTTGGCATCTGCCTCGTGCCAGCACTTGTTCTCTTAGATATAAAAGATGTTAGAGAAATTATCCCACTGGAAAGTCATGAAGAAAGGGGGGAAAAACCAGCAGGGAGCCTGTGAAGACAGAACTGCTCTGTGTAAATCCCCAAGGTCATCAATTGGTGTACCAAATTCCAGGCTGACATTTTTTGGCTTGTGAACATTTGGAACACATGGGAAAGCTGCCCTGGTATGTGAGATGGACAACTGTACAGTCCCTTGTAACTATCAAGTCTTTAAGCTGGTTTTTCTCAGCATCTACCTTAAATAGGCATGAGACAGCATCTTCTCTTTTAGAAAAGCCTATTTAAGTGGGTCTTGATTTGTCTCACCAATATCTGTAAGTTCCTTGTCTTACCTGAGCTGGTGTATATGCCAGCAAACCCCTGGTATAAATATGATGATAACAGTTATTCAACTTAAATAATACAGTTGTGTATTACCACTCTTTAAAACTTTTTCTTCTTTTAAGCCAAACATTGCTATGATCCAGCTGAAAACATAACCCTCCAAATAGTTCTATTTGCAAAACCAAAGGAGTGGTAAACTGCAATTGTGGCAAGAAACGGCTGCAGTCTTTTAAAGCATTTCTGCCAAGAGAGAAAATATAATTTCAAACTATCTTTTTACAATTTGGATGCCTCTACATGGAAATATTCAGAGAAATTAAAATGAGTTAATTACGTTTTCTATTTCAATGTACTAAGTATATTAAACCTCATGTCTAAACGTCTCATCTAGGAATAAACTATCTAATAAAGCTTGTTTATACTTGAATTTATCCAAGAAAAATGGTCAAAAAATTAAATGGACCCTACAAGGACCTTCTTACTCTCAAATAAAAGTGACCATGTGTGGTAATTTTCAGGGGAACAGTTAATGTGATCTAAGCCTACTCATGTATTTTCTTTTAAACATCATTAGGTCATAAGTGGGCCAAGCTAGTAAAAAGCCAAGCCATGCTATTTCTGAAGGAAGCAAGGGAGTAACCATAGAGAAATCTATTGTCCTTTACTTTAAACAGAATTAATTTGTAATATTTACTGAATCATATAATTTATCTATGTATTCTTATTTAGAATTTTAGTTAACTAAAATCTGATAATGAATGGGGAGGGAACTTGTACTCAATCGTTTTGGTCAAATTATCTTAATGGAATCACAGTCGTCTGTAAGGTATAACAGAATTCAAGCCAATTTTTTGTCAGTGAATTGTCTCTCTCTTTCAAAAATGTACTTGGAAGTAACACCACTTGTTATTACCTGCTCTTCAATAAACTCTGGTTTGCAGTATCTTCAGGCATGATGTTATAAAACAGGAAAGTAAATGCACTATGTTGAAGGCCTGCACTAGTCAGTTTTGAGTGCTTTTTGTAACATTCAACCCAGTCTCAGTCCAGGAGGATCCACCAGAAAAGTTTCCCTATTCTATTCCACAGATTTTCTCCTTTTCAAAATTTCTTTTGCCCTAATTTTTGAGATAAAAAGGCATCTTAAGGAATAAATTAAAAAAAGAAAATCATGTTTGGTTTAGAGAAACTGTTTCCGAGCTTACTGGCCTCACTCCATCTCCCCTCCAGCCTCACAGCCTGCAAGACAGTCCACATAATTAAGATATGCATAAAATTTCTGTTTACTTTTGACAATATATTTGTTATGTTCTCAGAGCTTAACTTGAAAATTATAAAGAGCTGCGCTAAAACTGTTTACAAAGTACAGTACCTACTGAAATACTTGCAGATTTGTGTCACAATGTAACTGCTACAAATATAAAGGTGCAAAATACTTCAGATTTAAAGAATCCTCTGACCTCTTTTTTGTCTAAAGCAGCATACTCAGCTTCAATGCTTTCAGCTTCAGGATCACGTGAAAATACCATTCGAGATTCCAGGTTAAGAGCCAGCTCTTTGTGGTGTTGTTTCTCTGCACAGTCACATGGGGTATCTTTATTTTCATTTTCTGCAAACAAATCTCCACCATGTTTTACTAGAAGCTGAAAAGTAAAAGGCAAAGTAAACAGTTATTAATTAGCAACTCTAATAACACCCAAAGAAAAGGCATGTGAGTTAAGAAGAAAACAAAAACAATGAACAAAAAACCCAGAACAATTATTACAATAATAATAATAATAATAATAATAATGGTCTTTAGAAACAAGAACTATCTATTGTTATTAAATAAATTACTGCTTGCTTTTGTGCATAATTATACCTACATCCACCATAATTCCGCAGAACCACAAAATCTAAGAAATACATTATAAGGTAATGCTGCACAATATGCTATTTAGGTTTTAAAGACTAAAATGCTGCTTTATTGATATGGTCAGTGCCCCATAGAAAATGAGGGGTCTGAAGCCCTCAAGTATGTGTCAAGATGGAGCTAAAACCACCTTTAAATGTTCTTTCTACACAGGTACAACTCCACTTATACACTTGTGCTGACAGAAAATAGGGGATTCCTTGGGTAGGAGAGATAAATGGATACCAATTCCCAGGGAGCACAAAATACTACTGGCAGCTCCGCTTTGTTTTTGAAGACTTGAAAAAAGTGAAATGAAATAATGCTAATTTGAGCAATTCTAATATCGTCTGGTATTCTGTCATTACACTCTTGCCAGTAACCCTCCCAAAATGAAGTCTCAGTTTAATAGTCTCTAACTATTAAACCCTTGTGCTGCTCTCCTTAACATGCTAACTTGGTCTCCTGATATAAATCGACCTGCTATAAGCAAGGACAGCATATGCCACAGATTTTAAAGGCCCAACTGAAACATTCTGCTGATTTATTATGACACCTTTATATCATTACTAAAGTGATTCATGTTGTTTCTAAATAAAGTCTATAAACATCATGCTGCCTTCAGATCATGATGTCTGTAACAACACTACCTAGGGTATTTCAAAACTAAGGTTCTAATTTTTATACTTCCAAACCCCTCCAAATTTCTCTAAAATTATCTGTTCTTCATGTAAGCCTTTTAGATCATGATCAGACACTCCTTAATTTTTTCTTCAGTAGAAGAGAAAATTTCCTTCACCTGTCACTGCAGAATACAGAATGTCTTTTACAAACCTGGATTCATTTTGTAGATTCGGAAACCTTTCCCACATTCTCCAAAATAAAATATCAAAAATACCACAAACCAGTGCAACGACAAGATTTAGTTGAGAAGATATTAGTGTCATTGAGTGTTTGATCTTCATAGCAGAGTATCAGGCAGAAATACAGATGACACTGGGACAATTACCAAGATACACAGCCAACAGTTAACCTTTGTTCTATGTAAACCTCTTAACATTGCCAAAACTTTGTTAACCTGAGTATCATATTCTGTCTGTTCATTTTAACCTCTAAGAGAAATTTTACTGAGGAAACTAAGACACCTTCTGAGGAAAAAGAATAATAAATATATTTGAAAGAACATTCCATAGACTTATGCAGCTCAAAATCTAATCTGCAAGATGAGGAATATGCAAAGCAACAAGTTTTTAATAATGATGCCATATTTCTCTAGAAGCGCTGTTAAAAAGCCTTGTGTTGCTTGATTAATTGAGATTAATAATCTAAACAATCTTATTAGTAATTTAAACAATTGCAAAAATACCATTTTATATATATGCCAAATACACTGTGATAGTGTGGAATGTATTTGCATAAAATCAAATCTGTTCAGCATGAAAGTTATTATTGTCTATTCAGTAGTTTGAGGTAAGCACATAATTTTACCCAAACTATCTTTAGCAATGGGTCCCACACAGCTGTTTGCTCAGAGGAAAAACCTAACACATGTGAATGGAGCTGTATCAAGACTGCACATTTGATTGTCAACCCTGAACAAGTCGACCAGTGGGTACTTCACCCAAAAGGATCTATATTTAGGGTTTCCTTTTCTTATTTGGGTGTGGTGGGGATAGGCAAAGATACAGAACTGGGGTTTTCCTGAAAAGTGATGGAAAGTGAAGGAGACAATAAAGGGGAATGCTGCTCTGAAGTGAGAGTAACAACCTCAAAAAATGGGCAAAAAGGCATTCCTGGAGTTTTAAGAGACATTCAGTGTTCTGGAGAGAGGGAAGACAACTTGAGGATTAGTATCAGTATTTATCTCTTTTTTGTTGTTGTTGAGAATTTTAATCCTCAAATTCTTCTAGGAACAAAGAGATAATTGTTAAATTCCTTCACCAATCTCTCAGTTTCAGGCTTGCTGAAGGCATGTAGTGTTCCTGTTCATAAACCTGTTCCTGTTGAAAGAGTTAGGACTGCAGACCACAGACTGGAGGATTTAGAGTATCTCAGATCCAAGGTCCTCTATCCCATGCTAGGGCACATAAAGTTTGGACTTGGGGGTGTACACTGTTTTCAATGCAGAATCCATGACTAGTTAGGACTACGTAACTCTGGCAAATAGCAATCCATGTGGATCAGACTGTAAATACTTCTTCAAAGACAAACTGAAAGTGAACTAGAGGCAGAAATGGTTTACTCAATTACAATATGTATTGTTAAGATAACAACACAGTTTATATAATTTAATGGGGAACTAGCAGTCTAGTAACTGGATTTATCTAATGAATCACATTACAGACACTGAGAAATAGAATCATAATTAGTAAAGAAGCACAAACCACAAATTTTTATAATGAGTTTAAAACAAATGGACTTTACCTGCAATTAAAAGCTGCAGCCTAGCTCCAGAACCACAATTCACTCTGCAGCAGCTGTGATTCTTTGTGACATTACAGTCTGCCTGGATCTTACTGCATGAGCCCATTTACTTCACCCTTTTGAAATTGAAACTTTTTAAACTGTTGTGTCAATCTCTAACACTACTGTATAGCCCCACGTAGAGACCTGAAGGCAGAAACAGGCAGAAGACTCCTTGCTTAAATCCCTTGTAAATCTGATGTCTAAGTTCGTAAATACCAGATACTGAAATATGTTGGAAACTTGTTACTAAAATTTTCTTCTGTTTACCATTTCTCTACCAGAAACAACCTTTCTTATGTCAAATCATTTTATGTGCGTGTTTTTCACCAACTTTTTCAGAGGTTGTTCAATGATAATTGCTATCTCCCATTTTCTCATATGACATGCACATTTGTCCTCTATTGTATTATTGTATAATAATGTAAATAAAAATACGTTTAAAAGCAAATGTCTCATCTTGAAGAAAGATAGATAGAACACTTGCAAGTGAAATGCCTATAGGCAGAATTTATCAGGAAGTTGGATCAAATATGTGGCACTAAAATGAGAGAAAAAGTGCAACTTATATAGTCCTTTGCAATTTGTTTATCAAATCTAAAAGAATAAAAACCTGACAATCAAAATAAAAGCAGTAGTAACACAGACCTAGGAGACAGCCCGATACTTGTTTACAAATAGATCACATCAAAAAAGGCTCTAAATCGATCTCATAGCTCTAAATCAATCTTACACGCATGATTTATTTTGGATGAAAGAAAGAGCCAGACACCTATGCCATTTAGTTAACATGTATAGAGAGTTAGCTGGGTCTGAGTATACTTCAGCTAGCAAAGACTGCATGGTGACTTGCCTCCCTGGTGAAAATCAGTAAGCATGTATACAATTTCTAAGCACGTGTTGAAGACAAACTGCTGGTGTGGAGCTTGAGGACCTGTAACAATATGAGGCAGAGGAAAGGGAAGGTATAGGGGCAAGATTCAGGCTATGTTATGGGAGGTTAAGTATGGGCATCTAACAGCAGTATCCTCTTAACTCCTCTCAGTACTGAGCAGGGAACCAGAGAGGCAGGAGCTTAAATAACAGCATAGAAAATGGCATCAAGAAGATGAGTTTTCATTCATTAGAAGCTCAAAAAACTAAGTATGATCTGTATACTAACAGAATGAAAGAAGGGTTGGATATTGAAAATAAAAAGACAGTAACTAAACTTCCGTAGAAAGGACTAACAAAAGAAAAATATTCAGTTCAATGGAGTGTACAGCTGAGGCTGAGGAATTGAAATGACAAACTTTAAATGAGAATTCTCAGACAATATCTGGAAACTTGTCGGAATACAACCAGCAAACATAATGTGAAAATCATAGAGAAGGTGATGCTATATACCTTTCTTTTTAAATAAACCCCAAACAAAAAAACTCTATCAAGAAATACCAATGGAATACAATTCTGTAATTAAACGAGAAAGAAAAAAGCTTTGGTGAACGACCTGACTAAAACTGTAACAATAAAGGTAACATGACTACTAAGAATAAAAGTGCTGCAAGGAAGAAAATACAACAATAAAGGGAACTTTTGTCACTGCATCTCACAAGTATATTTAGAAAATATGTAAGCTAATAAATGACTCTTAAATTAAAATTTCAGACATAGGTGACTGGATAATAGACAAAGCAGTCAGCAAACACATGAGAGGAGAAGCAACTCCTGACTTTGTCCAGAGCAGTGTGCAAGACCTAATTCAAAATATTACTATCAAAGAACCACTCACTAACAATTCCCAAGTATTCACTAAACTTGCAGAAGCGGTGAAAAGACAAGAAATCCATTGCTCGCTTTCAAAAAGCAGTACTAAGTAAGTTGAGAAATCCACTGACTACTTTCAAAATGAGGTACTAAGTAAGTGTGGAAAAAAATTCTAGAAACAACAGAAGAATCTGTGAAGAGAGACAAACAGGACAAAATCATTGAAAAATAAGAAGCTGAAGCTGTGTCCAGATGAAGAATATGTAAAGAACAAAGTCTGGGAAAGGTAAATGCAAAATCACAATAAAGAAGACTCTCGACGGTTTTTTGAGCTGTATACCATGTGCATAAAAACTCAGAATAAATAATTTTAAAACACCTCACAGTAAATGTTTCAATGTTTTTGTAAAGTTGGTTGCTGGACAAAGTGTAAAAGCAATCTCATATAACATATAGCAGAAAAGTGGTAGGAACTGTTGTATTCTCTGTGGATGTACCACACATACTTTATGAAGGACACAAAAAAAATTCTTTCAAATTGAAGTCTCAGCACAAGAGATTCTACAAAAATCAATAAACCAAATACTAATATAAATACCCAGCATCAGATGGCACTTATATTCATGAGTCCTAATAAAACCCAAATATAAAAATTCTGAACTATTTATTATAATAAGCAGTTTACTGCATCTGTCACAGTACAAAATTAGAAGATAGTAAAAGCAACACCAATACTAAAAACAGCTACAGAGAACATCAGGAAAGATCATCAGGTTTTTACTGCAGAGAGAAGTGAAGTTCCAGAGGTTCTGGGACCTGACTGTTTAAGATATGAAGTTGTTTCTAGAAAAGAAAGTGAAAAAGGAGGTGATAAACTTTGCTGATGATAGTAAGTTACGGAGTACAGTTGGAATAAACATGAAATTATGAACGGAAGAAAAGAAATGTAAATTTCACATACAAATGCTGAACTGTGAAGTAATTGTTGCCATTGAAAATACAAATCTTGATGTTAAAATAGACAGACTTACGACGATGTTAACTGTTCTTGGAAATGTTAGATGTCTGCTTGTGTTCTTTATGTTAAATTAGCAGCACAATTATATACTAGTTCTCATTACTTGATATAGTTTAAAAATAAATCTGAGGCAAGATCTTCAAAAGTCATTACCAATTACTCATTACTATCCACTACTTTCATAAATATTAAAAAAGCTAGATGCTGTAAATTAAAGACATCAAATTTGCTCTTGAAACATGGACAGCATTTCCAGTCTCAGCTGCACAGCAAAATAAAAAGAGCCTCAATTTTCTCTCAGGTTGTTATTTCACTTCTCTTTACACATATAGGATGCCTATGCCTACCTTCAAAGCTTTTTCTCCACTGTTAAGAGTCCTGTAATTAATTCCAATTTTTATATGCCTACAGGAGTCTTCTTCATGTTGAGGAGTTATTTTCATGAAGTTAATGTATATGTAATCCATTTCTTTCATTTTTCTCTACAGTGTTTGTTTTGGGCTGTTATTTTGCAATTTTTCCAATTGAGGCAAAATAGAATGAAAAAGTTAACTCAATATATCAGATTTCCTCCCCCATGAAAAAAAGCTTTGTGAAACATTGTGCACGTCAGTTACTCAATATATAAAAACTTACAACTGTATAAGAACTTTTACCTCAACACAGGTTTTCATCCCTGAGGCCGCAGCATAGTGCAAAGGTGTATTTTTTTTGTTATCAACAGCATCAATGGCTGCTCGTTCATATTGTCCTTCATCCAGCTTTGCTCCCTTCCACTTCAGGATCATTTGCAGACAATCAGCTCTTCTGCAGTCGTCTTCTGAGGGTCGTGTCAGGCGGGGATGAAGAGCTCCCTCTGAGATCATGATCTGAGGTCCCATACACAGTAAGTGCATAGATGTCTCATTGTGCACATTCCTTTTATTTGGGTTACCATCCCGAACAAAAAGGAAAGTTCTGCAACAGGGGAAAAAAACAGAAGAAAACTAATTAGCACACAATTCCATTCATTTCCTTGAAGTGGGAATGGTGGATGATGACAACTCTCCTTGCAAAGATTTTGATTACCTATGTTAGTGACAAATGTTCTTTGACAGAGAATTACTACTGGACAGCTCTCCTCCATTTCTCTTAGGAGTCGAGAGCCAAGATCTGGATGAATTATTGAAATATCACTAAGTACCATATACAATTACTTTGTCAGTGTATGAGAAAGTTTAGTCTACAATTCTGTGTTGCATTGTGATAAATGTTAATAAGGCACAAGATTATTGAAATAGGTACTTTATTTCTTCTTCTCTGTCCTGAATAGTAGTTCATTTGGTAGTTTGCAAACAGATAATGACAGAGCAATTTGTTAAAAATTCTTTCTCCTTTGCTGCATCTTTAGTCAGATGTAGATACAGAACTTACTACTTCTAAAAGTATTATAAATACTATTCCTGCCAGCACTGCACACATTGAGGAATGACTATTTTTCAATATAGAAGTGCAACATAATGCAAACTTTCCCCTATATAAGTGACAGAAGCTGGCAAGAATTTAAATATTCTCTTGAATGCTTTAGAGGCAGTTCAAAGTCAACAATATTACCAGCAAAAAGAATCACCTTTGGAATGAAAGGGCAACAACAGGCTGATTCTTAGAATCACAGCTCTGAATCGTAACAACACCTGAGACAATGCAGCTCCCTTGCTGCCTCTTGCCAGCAAGGATTATAGAAGTTACAATCCAGATCTGAAACGGAAGAACCGAGACAAATCATACAAGCCCCTTGCATGCGTACGTGCTTTAGCCTTTCGAGGTATACTATAATATTTTTTTCTTAAGGGATAGTAAATGGTAGGCAATGACAGAGAGGAAAGATCATCTCTCTGAAGGACTGGGGTCAGAGAGACAGCAATGGTAAAAGAACTCCGTGTGAAGGGAGGAAGAACAGGTGTTGTTCCCTCAGGTTCCCAGAAAGGTAATACCAGGCTAAATCTGAAGCACGGCACACACATTCAAAAAGTCACTGCAAAAATGCCTGCACTGTTCCCATAAACCCCCTCACACATAAAGCCCGCACAAGTCACTGTATGTCTCCTCTCCAGGCTGTTTCCTGACTCCAAACAGTTTGCAAATATGCAAAAATCCAGTTATTCTGGAACACCATTAAGTTAGTGCAAGGAACCAGGTTCCACCCTCCCTGACCACACCCCTAAGACTAATGAAAAACAATTTCCATCACTTTCAGGCAGCTCAGGTGCTGCCTACCTACAAAATCAGACAATATTGCTCTTGGTGAACAGTTGTGAGAAGAACTTGACAAACTCACCCAATCTGACAAAAAAGAAAAAAGTTATTTACCTCAGTTATTGCCTTACGCTATAGTTACCAGTCTAAATGCCATCTCCTCTTTCTGTTGTCCCTGAATACATACCACCTTTCTCTCTCACAGAGTTCACTCATGCTTTGCTCAGGACAAAGAACAATCCTGAAACTATTTTATTAATAAAGGAAGAGGCTGTACAGGGTAGACAGGAATTTCCCTTTCAGATATTATTGAAAATAGTCTGGACAAGTATTTCAGTAGAAAAAATTAGGCACAGATGATCTGGTCCTGCAATGGAAGAATGTCTTGATAGCTGTTTGGTCAGCTGGATTTCTGTCCTTTCTTCCTCCTGAAAATCTCTGAGTGATTTGAATTTAAAATAAAGCTTATTATTAAAACACCATTCTTTTAAATATGTGGCAACGAAGTATTCAGAGGAAAACACAAAACAGCCTCCTCTATGCTGCCCTATTTTGGCAGCAAAACATGTTTCTTAGAGAAATCTCTCTTTCATTCCATGATAGCTGACATGATAGATGCATTTGTTAGGAAATATGAATATGCCAAACTTGAGATTAAAGATCTTATCTAAAAAAGTCACAGCATATTTTGTTTGCTTGAGGTTTTTTGTTTGTTTTCAGAGGGAAGGGATTTAGCTACACAGCCAAAATGCTTCAGAGCCAATTACATGAAATGGTAAGACTAACCAGTATCAAACACTATCAAAAGTGAATCTGCTTTTGGAATTAGTTTTACATAGTATGAAACTAGAGACAGAAAGAAAGTAGGGGAAGGAAAGTGGGAAAGTCACAGACAAAAAGAGAGAAATGGGAAGGAGAAAGAGAAGAAGATGGGGACAAGAAGAAAAATTCTGCAGAGGCACTCGGATACAATTAGTTCTTCAGCATAAGGACAAGTCAAGCCAAACCTGAAAAGCCCAGCCAAACCCATGACTTAAAGTTCAGACATGACTAGCATCCAGAAATGGGCAAATTAATACATTTTATATCCACAAATTCATTACTCAACAAGGCTCCATTTTTAACGGTGGTTTTTGGTGCATAAGATTTTCGCAGAGCAGTGCTGTAGATCCCTGCAATTTGGCTCATCACTTCAGAGGTATAAGAAGCTAAATTTTGCCTGGAAATGTACTGATAGAGTGAAAATATGCATTGCCTGTGGGAAATATCACTTAACCACAAGGCAGACAGACTTTACTCTAGTTGCAGTTTCCAGATTTTGCTTCTATCTGTAGCACTTTGCAGATTCCAAACTTGAGGTGACAAAGGCATCATAAAAGTGTTGAAAAAGTGACAAAAAGGAAAGGGCTGTAACATTCACACCTACTACTATCTGTATTTGCAAAAAAGCAGCAAGAAACTCAAGATCACAAGGCTGGGAACTTGAATAATAAACAACTGGGACATGTCCTCACTTTGGGAAACTAACAACAGACCTATTTTTTCAGGTTTTGACAAAATCTTTAATGTTTGGGGCATGAAAACCACCATATTTACAGTTTCTTTCTCTCTCTAAACAAATGCTATCTATATTTTAGCTATATATAGATACACATTGCTGGAACCAGATGATTTTTAAGGTCTCTTCCAACCCAAACCATTCTGTGATTCTATGCTCTATTTGTATACATTAAAAAAGTACCCATGTATGGAAAAATAAAACAAAAATTAAAAACTGGTGTAAAATGAAATGATAAAACTAGTTCTGACAGCTAGAGCCTAAAGCATGTCTGAATATGCTCAAAGACAGTGAAAGTAACAATTTTTGAAAGCAAAGCACATATATATACTGTATAAAGTACACAGAAAATTGCACTGTTGCTTTAAATAAGATAAGGAAGGCACTAGAAAAAGATGAGCTGCAGCAACAGGATAAACTGCACAGGATTCCCTTTCATAACATTCCATCTACTCTTGGCTTAGACAGCCCTTGTAAGCACAGCTTGCTAAAGGAAGTTACACTGCACACTCCAGTGCAGGCATGAACCTAAAGCTCACAGCTTTAAGAGATGTGTATTAATAGAAGAATTTTAAGACCATTAATAGAAGTATGGGTAAGTCATGAGTTGCAACAACATAAAGAAGAGCCAAGTCATGTTACCCAGTAATTTAAACCTCATTTGCACTGAATTAATTCATACAATTACTGAATCATTCAGCTTTCAGCACAGTAGGCCAAAACTGATGCATTCAACCTTGAATAACTATGAAAAGTACTTTTCACTAGAAGTACTTTCCTCCCAAATATACTATAAGAAAACACCCACAGTGTACTAGTAACCACTTGAAGAGATCTTTTAAGTCATTACTGTTTCAAATAATTTTGTGAAGAGTATTGTTTTTTACCTGATGTTGAAAGCCACATCTAATAAATATAATTATTGGTATTTTTATTCACTATACAGTGCTAGAAAGTTATTTATTAGTACTTAAAAGTTTCTTTTCTGTTTCACTAGGATTCTTAAGCATTTCTTACATTAATCCTTACATTTGTTATACCGCAGGCCAAAGAAAAATGATGCTTTATTTACGGTTCCTATGACTGTTAGGAAAAACAGCAGCACCAAAACAGAGATTAAACAATTCCTAATGCAAAAATGTATCAATTACATCTGTAGGTTTCTTGTAACCAGAACACTATTGTTTTTATTTATGAGTTACTTAAGTTTGGCATTCCCTTGGACAGTCAGGAATACTGTTTCCAAAATCCCATGCCTCTTCTGGCTTTTATTTCAATATTCTGAGTGGGATTTCAAAAGAAATAGAGCTGAATGCCAAATCAGAAGTGGCTTCCACTGAAGCTGGCTGCTTACCAGCAGCTTTTGTGACACTCCTCTGTAAAGCACAATCTGTGTGATTTGCATCTGTCTCAGGCCCTTTCTTATATACATCTCTTGATGGTTAGAACCAGTTCTCAGTCATAGGTGCCATCCTTCCAGCCTTGTCTCCAAATCCTTCCTCTGAATATGGATTTTTTCCTGAGATGATCCACGCTGATTTCTCACATAACTGTTGACTATTATTTTTAGATTGGTCTCAAGCAAATGTGAGATGAAAGAATAAACATGAAACTACCAACAAGTGTGCTCATTGTCTTTTAAACACATAGATTTGTATTTCTGCACAGGACAACTACCTTTGTATCAGTTTGTAAATGACCTGGCAGTGTATGATATCTAGTTTTGATACTATTTATATAGCAGTAATGAAGAAATTACACAGTGAATACTATCAAGCTTTGCATCATTTCTATTTCTTAAAAACCATAAATGTATTACCGAAATTCTAATCTTTTATCTCTCCCTCCATAAAAATGTTTTCAATTTGTATGCCACTTTATCTTTAATGACACTAATTTTTATTTTCCTTACATGTCCCAATGATGTAACTTTATTACATTAAATTGAAAAAAAAAAAGTGTGAATTTAAAAAAATCAAATCATCCACAATCTGCACCTTGGCCAAAAGGAAAACTGGCTCTATATACAATGTCACTGAATATTTTGATTGCATTTTGCATTTAGATATAAAAATTAATGAGTTATTTCTGAAAAATTTGAGCCAACAGATTTCTCCGGTGAGGAAGCCATTCGTCCCTCTAACCCCAGGGTGAAGTGAAGCCATTTGACACAATGATTCAGTATTTACCAATCAACTCCATGGAGTCACAAATTCTACCTGGCAACAAAATTAGTTGAAATAAAGATGTGGTCATTCTGGTTGGCAAGGACCAAAGCTGTACTCCTCTATAACCCAAGTAAAATTTTACTCTGCCTGGGGTAAAATGTTCACAACGGCTTTACTAAGGAGAACAGACAACACAGAAAAGAAACCTTTAATAGTGTACTGCATTAATAGATCTCATTTCACCAATCACTAACAAAGCAGTCTTACTCTTCAATGTGTGATTTCCACCAAGGAAAGGAAAATTAGAACAATTTCCACTGGGTGCAAAAAAAACTAGTAGTAAGAAGAAGCAATAACACACTCAAGAGTGGCAGCTGTAACTGGAGAGCAAAGGCTGTGCTGTGAGCAACAAACTCATGAGCATCATGTATCTTCAACCTATTAAGGTTAAAATAATCAGAAGTCAGATAGAAAAAAAGTCAGCTTTAAGACCTGAAAACACAGCAGCTGACTGGCTTGTGATCTTTGCTTGTAGGCCAGACTATGATTAGGATAAAGTCTACCTCCTGTTTTGCATTTTGTGAGGAAGTCATGAGGAACACCAGGGAAGATACCTTGGGAGGCCACACACATATAGTGAGAATTGCTTTTAACTGAGATTTTGAGCTTTAGGCAAAGATAAACAAGGATGTCAGCCAGATAAAGGTCTGACATTTTCAGCCTGCCTTATTGTACTTAAGACGACAGCACCCAACTGGGTGGCAGCCTTTGAGGAACACAGCAAATGCTACTGCTTCTACATGACATCTGTAGTTGCTCCTTTAAGTGTGTCCTCTGTTTTTTTCTGCCTTTGGCAGTTTTCTCCAGGATTCAGTCACAGTAAAAACTTGATTACTTTTAAAGGCTTCCTATTTTTACTGTTTGTCCATCATCTTGACTGCTTTTTAGACTGACGATGATGAAAATGACCTTATAAATTATTATTTTCTACCACCCAGTCAGATACTCTGCTACTGAAATGAGGGGCACTTCAATTCACTTGGTCCTCTTGCCTCCTTATAAACATGCCCACAAAGCCCTGTGAGATCATATTCTTCATTTATTATTCTCCTTCATCTAATCAAGAGCTCCCTTCAGTATTTCATACTCCAAGGAATTTGAAAGGTGACCAAGATTCAACCATCCAAAATAACTAATCTAAAAAGGACCTTACAAAAGCAATTCAGCAGCTGAGTGCAATGACAACAAAGCAATTGGATAAACACCAATGCTCCCACTTGGACAGGTCCAAACACTGCACAGGTCATTCACCACAAACCACAAAAGAAAAACATTGAACACTATACCACAAGCAGTATCTCCCACAAGTACATTCATGTCTCATATTGTAAAATCATCAAAGTATTCAATTACAACTTAGCAGCTTACTATTCAATTTTACTTATTTAGTATAATGTAGGATGAGATTCATCTTCTCAGCTCTGGTGACCTACAGTGCAGACAACTATAGCTGATTCAGTTCTCTCAAATTCCCTTTAAACCAATGGGAAGAAACAGGCATTTCTGGCACATATTTATTTTAAAATACTTTATGGTCACCTTCACAATACATGAATTGTGCTGTTGCCTTCACTAATTATTCTGACTAGATTTATCTATGTCTATATTGACTATAAAGGAGACCTAGTATGAATAATTCTGATGGAGACATACTTACTTTTCTGAATAAAATTAATTTAAATAGAAGTATATTTGAAATAGTTATCTGTAAAATTGTTGATTATTAAAAACAAGCTTGCTTTCTGTTGCTCAAAGTGAATTATCTAGACAATGACATTCTAATAAATAATCCAAATGAATCATTTCGGCCTATTTGGATCTCAAAGTTTAAATATTTACAGAACTTCTGTCTGTCAAAACAGTGAAGTGGCCTCTTTTTGATGTCCATATCCAGAAAAAAACAGTATCAAAAATTCAGAGCAGCTTCAACCCTATCAGAAAACAAGCAACTACAGCACTTCTGTACTACAGCACACTGGCCAGCCGACCAGCAAGGAACAGGGTTTTTGTCAATACTTTGCCTTAACATGTATTTTTGCAGCATAAAAATCCTCTAATATCCTTTAAACTTCAGAGGAATCTGGTTCTGAAAAACAGTCCACACACATGTCCCTCAAAATCATCCAAAACTAATTTTCAACATGACTGAAAATGTATGAAAAGCCAACAAAACCTGGCATGGAAATAGACATTCCTGAATGTGACGAATGCAACATTCCCTCTGGGGTCAACAAGTTTTCTGGCAAATTCACCCTCCATAACATACTGGTAATAACAACATACTTTTTTTGATTGCATTACAATTGCCTGGACCAGTCCTTATTGAAACCTTTTAAACAACCAGAAGAGAAGGGGACTGTAGTTGAAATTCCAAGAGGTGCATATTTAGCTCAGCCTAGAAGAAACCACCACTATTTTGATGTTCTTTGTTGTCATTCTTATGAAATGAAATATACTTCCCAAATTATAACAGTGAAACAAGAGATATTTCCTATTAACAAATCCCAGGCATATTTACCAATGTTTCTCTCTGACTGGCTTAGCTATGCCTTCATTGCCAGAGCTGCTTTACCACTATTACTGAATGGCAGACATCAAGAACGTTAAAATAAGTGGGTTTGATTATTTTTCTTTAGTTTCAGCAATCGCCTCAACTTCCAGAATCTCTGTAACAACAAAGTCTTGTTTTTCTTGTTCTAGGAAAAAATCAGCTTCATAAACCTGTCCTGTCTCCCCACAGTTCCATGTTTCTGTCATCTCCTCCTCCCCCCTCTTCAGGCCAGGACCAGCAGCAACTGCTACAACAATCCACTCTTGGCTTCAATACTCACAAAGTGCTCAGATATAGCAGTATGAAACACACAATGAGGAAAATCTGTTACTGAGCCAAAAAGCTTCCCAGCAAAGCTGCAAAACTGAAAGTCACACCACATATATTGCAAAATGACAGTTTATCTAAGGTGTTTTGTTCCTTGCAACGTCAAGCAAGTCCTCGTGATTTCCAGTCACTCTATCTCAACCAGCCTCTGGAAAGTCTGTTCTCTTGTCATAGCTCAGGAGTGGTTCACCAATAGCCAGACTCTAGTGAGTAACTTTCCACACTGATAGCAATTCTTTTAAACTAAGTAGTCAGATGGTCTAAACCGCACCTTAGGCAAAAAAACCTGAGGGCATTGGATATGCTTGATCATCTGAAGACTGTGTTTTCTAACAAAAACATGTTTCCAGGGTGCTTTGTCTGTAATATTTTTACATATATTTAGGGAGTGAGATTTAAACTATCTTCTTGAATATGAATCTTCTGTCAAGATCTTAATTCATAGGGAAACATGATAAATATTTGCAGTGGAATGAGACCAGTATGGATGTTTCATAAAGCTCTCAAAATCCATATGCAGGGTGCTTCATGAACTGCTCCAGTTTGGGTTCTTCCACAGTCCTTCAGAAACACACATGCAGAGTTGGTTCCCCACAGGGTCACAGGTCCTGCCAGAAATTCTGCTTCTGTGTGGGCTCCTCTCCACAGGCTGTGCAGCTCCTGCCAAGAGCCTGACCCAGTATGGGCTCTCCATGGGCTTGCAGCCTCTTTCAGGGCACATCCACCTCTTCTGGTGTGGGGTCCTCCAGGGGCTGCAGGTGGATCTCTGCTCCCGGTGGATGTCCAGAGGCTGCGAGTGATCTCTGCTCTATGTGGATGTCCAGGGGCTGTGGGAGGACATCCTGCCTCACCATCGTCTGCACCACACGCTGCAGGGGAATCTCTGCTCCAGTGCCTGGAGCACCTCCTCCCCCTCCTTCTCGGGCCTAGTGTCTCTGCAGGGCTGTTTCCCTCACATATTTTTTTTACTCCTCTTACAGATGCTGTGCAGCATTTTTCATCCTTTCCTAAGTACGTAATCACAGAGGTACCAGAAGCATCACCAATAGTCTCAGCTTTGACCAGTGGTGGGGCTGGTTTGGAGCTGGCAGAAGCCAGTTGTGCCTGGTGTGGTGTACACTGATCTCTCCTCACAGATGCCACTCCCACAGCCCCCTGCTATCAAAATCTTGCCCCATGAACTCAGTACAATGCCCTTCTGTCAGCTCCTCCTGACAGGTGTCACAGCTGGGGGCTGAGGGTTATCCTGTGACAGCCCTGGAGCAGGGGCTCCTCTCTCCTGATGAACTTACTGGCCTGAGATCAAGTCTTCGAAAATTCTTGTTTGAGCTAATTAGCTGTGGTCAGCAATTTTTGGTTTTTAAACATTAAATGCTATGTTAAAACAAACTGGTATGTCAGGTAAATATTATTCAGGGCTGCAGACCAAGTTATACATTAATGGAATGTCGACTATGTTCTGTTTTTTATTTCAACATTCCTAGTATACTAAAGTTTCCTGTGATACTCATTAAAATCATCAAGAAGCAATCGTAGCATTTTAACAAATTCTTGCTGAATCTTATGAAGAGAATTAACATCAAATTTTCAAATTTTTACATCTTGATCCTGTTTCTGTGCTGTAAACGTTGGATGAAAAGTGCAGCAGCCAGATGACTCAGATACTTGCGGCATAATTACTGTGCAGCTTGAAATCATTGAGAAATTTTTGTTGGCTTAAGTTTCTGTCAGTAGACTTCATGCTGGATTAAATCAAGTTTGTCCAGGTTGGGAGTTTTGCTTTGTGACCCTTTCACCTCTTCTCCAGTTTCTTGTTTCTTTCCTTCCGAGATCACTGCAGCAGGATGTCCCCAACTCCCTTTCACTGCAAACTCGACGCCTGTGCTTTCACCGTGCCTTTGGCCAGTCACACCACCCACACATGTGCAAACAGGGAATTTGTCCCTTTGCCTCAGCATTGCCAGATAGGATACTTCTAAACATCCCAGAATATGTCTCTCAATGCATTCTGTAATGCAAAAGGTGTACCAACAACTGCATCACACTACTCTATTTTGAGAAAATCTCACACAGTAAACTGTAAACATGTCAGTTCATATTCATCTACAATAATACAAATCTCAGCCTATAAAGAAAAACTGAATTATACCGTATGCATGCAAGTAAATGCTAGAGCTTGTAGCTCATGTTGCTACAGATTCCCCAATGTTTAAAATGTTTTATGAACATATAAACATAAAATATTATTCTACTATGGACATTTCATAATGGTAAATTTCTCTCAAAATATAAAGGGATTAAAATTAATTTATTTTTAGGTACTGAACTTCATCAGTAAATCAGAGCATTACTTTTAATAATCAACTCATTTAACCCCTGCCATATCCAGGACTTTCTGCATCAAAAAGAAGTGGCTTAACTCTAAAGCACTTGTGTCTGTTCTGCTATCAACTTAGCAAATAGACATGCTGTAAGGCTTGTATTTATTCAATTTTACTACTTTGTTTAGGTAAAAAGACCACATTTATGTGCAGCGCATCTTAAAGAGAAGCCCCTAGAAAGACATTAGGAAAGTTAATAGTAAAAAAACATTACTCCTCAAAAGTGCTACAATTTAACAGTCTGGGTTTTCAGAACCAGACTCCACCAAATAAAGGCACCTAACCTATGTTTATGGTCAAAAAATGTATTACAAACCCTTGACTCAAACAAGGCAAAAGAATGATTCTTTTGATCATTAGTTTGCAATGTGTGAAAAAAAAAGTTGTCCTGTGAGACTTAGATGTTGAAGGTCCTATGTAGCTAGTAGCAAAATGACATTTCTAAAAGACTTTTTTTAAAAAACACTAAGCAGTTTTTTGAGATCCCACCTTAAAAATGCAATATGAATTAACTAATGCACTGCTCAGAAGTCAGTAATTATGACTATTTATTTTCATATGTGCAATTTCATGCATCCTTATTGTCTCAATGAGGCTGTAATTTCTTAAGACCTATTTTCTTGAGAGAAATAACCTGAAAATCTCAGAGGAAAAAAAAAAATCATATGGAAAGTATAAGTAAAAATTGGGCACTACTTTAAATTCATTTTAGTTAACTCTTCTTTATAATTCAAGAATAAGGAATGGGGGGGAAATAAACAAAAAGTGTCAGTGATGAAATGAAAACATCAAATTAAAAATAGAAATACGGAATACATAGGGAAGAAGAGAAAAATATTTAGCCAAAATTGAGGTAAATGAGAAATTATAAAGTAAAAAAACAGTTAGATGAATCTAAAATGCTAAGGAAAAATTTATGGTCAGAGGCCGGAAAACTAGTAAAGTTACAGCATAGGAGGTACAAACCAAACCTTATGAATACTAAAGGCCCATTTAGACACAAATGCAAAGATAAAAAGAATATTACCAATACCACAGTTTAATATTTATTTCCATTGTTTCCGAATATAAAGAAGAGGATATTTATGAAATTCCCTCTAATAGTGCTTACTGAAGAAGAGTTTTAGCAATGTCTGCCCGGTACTACCTTTACAAAATACTAGATGAGAACAGCTTGTGTCTGCAATGTCTGGTCATGGGTAAGATGTTAATCTTTAACTGATCTTAGAGCACTGACTTACTTACTTATAAACTTACTTATTTATCAAGATACTAATGTTCACTGTTACTATCCAACACAAAAAATAAAAGCTGCCCGAATAACACAAGAATAAATATATATTGTACCATCTAGAAGTAGCTACAATCAGTGTGGTATCCACAGAGCTTTGCAAACAGATTATTTAAAGACAGGAAAACACATCAAGAACGGTGGAACAGTCACTATTTTCAAAGAACTACAGTACTGGAGTCTTCAGGAAGCAAGCTAAAACTGTCCCAGACTAATGTTACAAGAAAGGAATATATACTGAAATAAAACTAAGGACTGTTATGCCAGCCTGTGATTACAGACTAATTTACATGTTTTCTATTACTACTCAAACTTGTTGCAAATTCTGTCTGTGCAACACACACATCCACATATATGTGTACACCTATTCACATCAGGTGTATATAACTTGGCTGACACTCTTGCATTTGCTAGGTCAGTTTTTCACACCCAAGCCAAGTTTCAAAAGCTGCTTACCCCAGGATACGATTCATTCCATGCCTAGCAGCATAATGGAGCGGAGTATTGTGCTGGTACGTTTCTCCATAAGAAGTATTTGGGTCAAGAGTTTCTTTTAGTTGAGGGTTGCTCTCATAGATTTGGCAGGCCAAGTTTTCATCTCCATTTATAAGAGCTTTGCGGAATTTGGTGGTTGTATTTCCCATGTTGCTATCCTAGCTATCAATGGCAGTTCTTCCTTTCCCCTTCATCCACTTGTCGTATGGTTCTGTAACATGCTTCACAGCCTAAAAAAGACAAGCAATATTCCTGTTATTCTGTAAAATACTTTTTTCCTAGATGAAAAGAAAAAAAAAGAAAAAAAAAATGCAGAGCTACAGCACTGTAAATAGGCAAGTGAAGAAGAAGTACATAAACTCTCCTCAGGAATTGCTGAAATCTTTCCAGGTAAATGCACACAAATTCCCAATTCTTCACAGATCATTTCCCTGATAAATTGTGGATCTACCTCCCTCTGCAAATATCTTCACTACCTAAACTCTTTAAACATATGCAAAAGAAATGGCTAATATCAACCTGTATTAGAAGACTAGCATGAATACTGAATTTCCATTAATGAGAAATAAATAAAAAATTAGACATTACTTCAAAAACTTCAGAATAGATCAAAAGCAGAATTCTTACACAAGGAAGAAAAATTCTTCAAAAACATGCAATACAACAGACGTTTAACTTTTAATTAAAGAAAATCATAATAAAATATGCTTGAAGCACCTGAGCTTGTGTAGGTGGGTATACACAGCACCCTTCTGTGCCAGTAAGATGAATGCTGATGAACACAAAAATTACCATGGTCCTATCTTAACAGCTCTGCTAAGCAGACTCTTTTTAACACCTAACCCCTTACACTTTTATCTACAATGAATGGGTCCATACAACACCTGGCATTTGTATGGGCACAAACCAACTGCACCTTACAGTACTTCAAAGTTCTTTTCAGCTGCTGTGCTCCCCAGCCTCTCACCTTTACCTCATGGAGGCAACCAGCAGATTGAGCTGCAAAAAGGGCAGAGAGAGAGAGCATCTCTGCTCATGACACGAGTCAGCAGGAGCTTATCCAGATGTGCAGATGGAAAGAGCACATGTTGATTTATGTCAGAGGACAAGCAGAGGAGTCAGCACCGGCTGTGGCTGGTAGCACAGTGAACCTTCTAGGGGGTCTTTTTTGTGTATGAGTCATCCCATCCACACTGCTCCATGCCAGACCTTTCACCCCACAAAGCACAGACAAGCATCCAAATATGCCAGGCACAGCAGGTTAGGGGGTTGAGACTTTGCTGTGCACATAAAATCAGACAGGTCTGGAGCTGCCCAGTATTTTATATTCAATTTGCTGGGACTATCTAAAAGCTACGATTTCTACATTGGCTTTCCAACACAGTTACTGGTGCCCCTCCAGCCTCATGGACAGACGAAACAGAGGAATCCAAGGGGGCTAGAGCTGCAGAGAATCCAAGGGAATCAGGATGTGGATAAAATTCACACTAAAAGCAGTTGAGGAAACCTGGTGAACAGCTGCAGTGACACACTTTTATTTCCCCAGAGCTATTGTCACCAGTTGTCTCACCAGCTAATCTCATCACTGTGGTCAAGTCTGTTCAAGGAGGGAAGTGGCCTTGGTGGCCTTCATTTTAATCCTTTTTCTTACAAAAATTGTGGTAAGACAGCCCTTATTTTGAGCTATTGTGAGGTAATAACAACACTGTTGTATCAGCTGCCTCCATGTACTAAACACGTTGTCTGAGACTGGATTACCTAAAGAAGAACCAAGTAGGCACTCATCCAAAAGCAAATGGACATCCTTCATATATCTAGTTATATACACAAACCAAAACCTGGATTATTCAATCACACTACAGATTCTGCAGCATTTTGTATCTGACATCAATATGTTTTAAAATATAAACATGAAGATACTATGCAGATATAATATTTATATTCTTCAAGAAAGTCACTCCATGTTCACATTACTATGTCACAGCTCTCAGTGCCATAAATTAATGTGTTTTCAGATGCAAAACTAGTTTCATTACTCTAAATACTGGGTAGTTTCAGGCTTTAGTTTACAAACTCTTTAGTGTACAAAGAAAAGTTCTACACTCTTTTCAGTCAACCAGCAGTTCATATTACATTCAGCAGACAGGATCTCTAAAATAACTTGAAAGAATGATTTTCACTTAAGTTTAACAAGATTCGTTTGTGGTATTATATCATCTGTCAATCCCTATCTGCCACCAGTAACTCTCAAGACTATAAACTAAATTAGATGAGAACAAATGCCTAAAAGATATCAGAATCGTCATGGAAATCAATAATGAAGATCCCACTAATGCCTATAACACTAAGAAGAGCACAAATCATCTGAAATTAGAACGTAACAGCACCAATTTCCATGCATTTATTTCTGGAAAGTAGCACACAGATAACTTGCATCAGCTGCAGAACATGCTGCTTCTTGCCCAAACTGGAACATTAAACAGACCTGGGTAGAAATGAATGAGAACACTTAGAGTGGAAGGAGATAAGATGGTGCCCCCCAGGCACCTGAGAGAAATCTGGGACAGGGAGCTTCTGCTTCGATGTTGAAGATGAGATCTGAATGGATTTATGCAGGGGTATTAGAATGCATGGGAGAAGTGAGGGTCTTTGAGGGGTGAGCTGAAAAGCTCAAGTCATTTTTGTGCAGAAAAGGCAAAAATCATTACTTCTTTTGTACACCGAATAAACTTTATTTACTTTTCATGCAGTATGGATATATTAGAATGTTGTCCTGTCATCAGTGACTACTAATATAAAAGATGTAGGCACATTGCTTGAACTATTATGTACATTATCATATCATCTGGAAATTTTAGTAATATGCAGACTGCACCACGTAAGTCACTGAAAAAAGCAGTGACATCTGCTTTCTTTAAAAAAACTTACAGCCTATGTGTCCAATAAAGGGCTAAATATGACACAGACATACAGAATACAGACAGAGATACAGTAAGGTGAATGAAATAAAGAGAGTAAAAAACCTGTGTAAAAGGACCAGACTCCAAAGGAAATGAATCTCAGTCAAAGGAAAGGGAGAATTTTAAGAAGGATGATGAGACAGAGCTATGATATGGCTTTGAAAACACACAAGTGAACTCCAACACAGAACCAAGAATGAATGCAGAGGTATTGAAAATTTAGCAAAGGCTAATGTAAATATAGCCATGACATTATCAAAATAAAATGAAAGATGATAGAATGGGGATAGTCAATGAAGGCCCTTCAGGTGATGGCAAACAGCTTCTATTTGGTGTGATAGCAAGAAAGTGATCTCTGGAAGAATGCAAGGAGTGAAGTGACAGGGTCAAAATTAAACCAGAAAATAATTCTCTACTTAAAACACATGACATGATAAACTATATTAATGTCTGTCACCCTCATATAGTATCCACAAGGTCTTTCATCTTTGACACTACAACAGGCATTAGCCTTTTATGCTCTGGAAATTTGATGGGCCACGTGGTAGCATTTTTTGTTTTCTGAATTGCATTTACTCAGATCAGCAAAAACACAGAAAGACAAGGGAGAAACTGTGTCTGTACTCTGGCTCTAACAGTTGGCTCCCAGCATGTCTGGAAGTCGAGAAGAAACAAAGATGTGACAGCTGCTGCCTCTCTCTAGCTGATGTAGTTGATGAGTGCCCTTCTGTAAAATATTCAAGATCTGCCCATTTGCAGTCGTCAGTTCATCTTTCAGCAAACAGCCCCACTGCATCTGCCACCAAAGCAGCCTCTACCTCAACTGAAGGAGAAAATGGACAAAATATCAGCTGATGCAACAAAATTCTGACCTGGGAATGGCTGAAAGGGGTGCAGTCTGATGCCTTTTAATGTAGTTATCTTTCCATGAAGAGCTTCCAACTTGTTACATTCTCAGAGAACAGAAAGGCAATGAGCAAAGCTGGAACCAGGCACTCAGGGGAAGGAAACTTAGTTCACTCCTTCAGCCTGTCATTTTGTGTTTTTAGAGGTGAAGGGCATATAATACATACATTTCCTCTGACACAGGTAGCAGGGAAGTGGTCTGGAATGTTCTCAGCCAGTCAGCCTCAGAGACCTGAAGAGCTCATGTGAGCTAAACTTGGGTGTTGCTAAAGCAGTTTCAGCAGCTCCTGGGCTCACATGGGTAGTTTGCAGTGTCAGTGTCACTGGTCTTACTTCCCTCTTTGTACAAACTCTTTGTATAAATCCTTAGGCTATTTTTTAATGTCCACGTCACAGTGGAAAAAAAATGACCACACAAACATGACAATTTTCAAGTATTTTATCTAAATAAAATGAGACTTGAATAGAATTTTACAGGACAAATACGAGATTTTTTTTTGGTAGGCAGATCTATTCACTGAATCTTCAAGCTCTGTGCTAACAGAAAGACTGTATCATAGCCTTTAGCACAAACTTACAACATTATCATAACCACAAATATAATTTTACAGCAAAGAACACCAATGTAATGCTTGGAATATATAGCCCATATTATTTCTGAATTCTAAACATCAACAATCTAATTCAAAATTTGAAAGTATATTTATTAATGTATAGCCAAATAGAAGTTCCAGCCTAACAAAACCCAAAAAACACCCTAAAGTTTAAGGAAAGATTCTTATAAACTCCATCAGGGCCATCACACTTCTCTGCTTTAGCAATGAACAGTAATTTTTATGGCTTATTAGCACCACTTTGGTATCACAGCTCTATAAAAATTTAACAAAGAGACAGCCACTCTCACAGGAGCTTGAAGATTGAGTAAGAGATGAAAAAAGAGTGGATAAAGAAAGACATGGGTAGAGCAAGGAAGCAATGAGATTCTAAGATCAGTTTCACCAGCTGCTGGATTACTATTGATTTTTCCATGGGAATCAACATAGAAGTGAGTCTGAAGAAGAACAGCAATGACTTCATGGGATTTTACAAGGAGTTCCTCCTTTCTAGGTTCTTGCTAGAAATTTGTAACAAATGGTAAAATATTGTACAAGGGGGATCAGATAAGTATTTTGGAAACACCATACATCTAACACTCATTTAGGAACCACATATTGAACACACAAGTCTTTCATGAGACGGCATACCTTTCTCAACTTACATTTTAATTGCTTTAATACCGAAGCAGAATTTCTTACTCAATGTAGGACTAGCACGTGTTGATACAGCAGCTGTTCTAAACCTTGGGGAATGAAAAAAAGGGAGACAGACTGTACTACATCAAACTGCTTAGAAAATCTATCAAAACCAGTAACAAAATACTCAGGTTTAACTATGAAAAGAAAGTGCTATATATTTCTTGCACCAAAAACCTACTGTTTATATAATGAGCAAAGATCAGGATTGAAGCTAATAATTGTTTGCAACCTTTTTTTTTTAAAGGTAACACTTTGTAATTAGAATTTAACATTAAAATGTTTAAGTACAATTTGCAGCTTAAAACCTTAAAAACTACTTCTTAAGCAATCTGCCATGTAAACTATAAGAACATTCTTGTGGAAACGGTAAGTGAGCCAAGATCAAAGAAGTAAGACTACATAGCTCCTTATACTTAAATCTTAATATTATTAAAATAAAATACATTAACTGAAATAGTGTACATTACATGGCTTCTAAACCCTTCAAAAGACAAGTGCTAACAAATTGGTTACAGAAAAAGGATAAAAATATATCAAAAATACTTGTTTTTCAAAAGCACCTGGCTTTTGATGAAAGTATGAAATACTTCGAATTGCATTCTAAAAGCATCTTCTGTTTCAAGCACAGTTAGCTCAAAAGATAGCTATTTTATTTGCCTTGGATACTGCAATTAAACAGCTAATTTTTAAAAGCTGAGTTTCTAAAATGCTTACTGCAGTCTTATAAATCATACTTCTTTGCAAAGAACTTCATGGTGTAGGAGAAAGGTTTGTGACCTGTATGCTCAGGATGAGTATCATTGTGGTGTTGGTAACTTTAATCCTCACTTCTGGGAGAGACTAACACAAATGAAGCAAGAACAAAAGATATGTTCAAGAACTCTCAGAATACCAGGCTGTCTCCCAGAAACAGCAGAAAAAGCCATGGTTAGTGCTCTTCTTCCTCTCTTACCCTCTCCCCTCTACGTAAAGTAAAAAAAACAAAAACAAAAACAAACCACCTCACTTTACCAAGAGGACAAAATTAAGAATGAAGCATTCCAATGTGCATGCCTGTTTTAAGTATGGATGGCACAGATGCCTGTAATTAAGATGCAGCAGAAAAAGTTAAGTTAAATCTAATTTTTACACGTTTACAGTAAATATTTAAGATTTGTCAATTTTTAGTTAATTACAAATTGTTCTCTCTGGATACCTGTATCTGTGAGAACTTTTCTGCAAAGTCTGAAGTAACAAAAGCACTTGTAAAGCTTGAGAATTGGTTATAGAAAAGAGTGGTAGTGTTCAGGGCTTTTTTTACACACTGAAATATGCTAAGGTTTGTGCCAAAAGTTCTAAGTCATCAACAGGAAATAATGAAAGCGTCTCTGTCACTTTAAACCTCTGTGAATAGGACTTAACATTATCAAACTCTTGTTACATTTTACACATCAAAATACAGAACAAAAAAAAAATTGCTATGCCAGCATCTCACCCTTCATACAATGATCACCAATATAACATTCTCTGTGCTTTAAATACCAAGGTCGAAAAGTGGCAATAATGTTGAGAGTTGACTTGAATAAAACATAGTGTGGGCTAGTGAGAGAATTAATTATTTCCTCATTTATATGCTTGTGGGATAGAGAGTCTAGCAACTTAGGTTACAATCTCTTTATGCTGGCATATGCACCCACAAGTTGAAGGTTAAAGTTATTGCTCAATTTAGTAATTTGAGACTTTGGCTTACTGACTCAGCCATAAAGACTTTCATCCAGGTGGAGTATTTTCTTTCAGACATGTTTCTTTCACAATTGTAGTTTGTGGAGAAAAAAGGATTTTAAGAATGGCTTTGGTTTTCTTTGCACTGTTGCATTTAAAGGGATGCAACTGGGGCAACGGCAGCATAGACTAGAATCAGTTTAAGAAAAAGCTCTGCATAGATGTAGCTAAAGTAATTGCTACATTAATTTTAATTGTGTTGTCTACAATACTTGCATTCATCATTTAAATGAAACCTGGTAAATCCACTGTGGGGTAGGTACGTACACATGTGCCAGGAGAGACAAGATACTGTGCAGTCAAATCAAAGGTACCTTGTGATAGCTGGACAAAGACTGCATTCCTGCAGGTAGTCAGAGAGAAAAAAAATCCAGCAGCACAAGTTAAAAGGAGCAATCTGTTTTGGTGTATTTTTTTTTCCTTTAGTGAACAGCAATTTGGTAGGATGGAACAAAACAATCATCATTCTGTAATTATGCTCTGGAATATCCATTAGTCTCAACTGTAATTGCAAATTCATTTCAAAATTCATTCTGGGCCTCATGTCTGTAGAAATTTTTTTTAAAATAACAACAAAACCCTCAAAGTTCTGTGAAATTCAGATAATACTTTGGAGCTGTTCCCAATGCAACTGTCTGTCAAGGCCTTAATAATCTTAGTAATTTAATGTGCTGTACTCTAGTCAGTGATACAAGAGAAATCACAGAATCACAGAACATCTTGAGTTGGAAGGGACCCACAAGGATCATCGAAGTCCAACTCCCAGCCCTGCACAGGATAACCTCAAGAATCACACCGTACACCTGGGAGTGTTGTCCAAAAGTTTCTTAAAGTCTGTCAGGCTTGGTGCTATGACCACTTCCCTGGGGAGTGTGTTCCAATGGCCAACCATCCTCCAGGTGAAGATACTCTTCTTAATGGTATTTTCAGATTTCAAACATAAAATACAGCAGAACTTTTTTAGGGCTAGCTCTTCAATCTGCAAATTATGTAGACTACTCAGATCTAAAATCTAAAAGATTTGTACCTAGTCTACCAACACTAGCACCCTAAAATGTTCTCTATCTAGATCAGAAGGCAAAGAAGCACAAAAAATGTTTGATGTTTTATTAGATTAAGTCAAGCTACAGACAGACATAGTTCTGGCATTTTAATCCCAAGCACACTGTTTTAGTATAAAAAGCTCACTATAGACTGTTCCACTGACTAAAGTAACAGTGCACTTCAGGTACAGTGCATAAAACATTGTCAGTTTGTTAAGGATCTATAAAAGTGACTTCTGTGCCACAGGCCAATGCTGATAGCATCACCTTTTCTTTATGAAGAAGTGAACAAGTGTCACTCAGTACGTGTATAAAGAGGTAGCAGCAGCTGATGACTCTCAGGACACTTATCATCAGTGATAAACTGAAGAATATGAACCAGAGACTGGTAATGTTCTTAACCAGTGTAACACCTGCCATTCTGGCAGCATGTGAACACACTTCAGTCACCATGTCACTTCTCTGGTTTGTCACTACCCTCACAGACACATGCCCAGAGGACGGGAGCCTCTCTGCAAATAATATCCAAACACACTTTGCTTAGATGTGAGATTAACTGAACTGAGCTGGGTTGTTGTTTAAGACAAATGTGTGTCCTCTCTGAAATCAGATTCAATAGACAAAAAACTACAGAGAAACTACCACCAAGAGTTACAAGGCAACAGTTCAGAGAATGAGGGACAGATTGGATTCACAGACTGATGCTGTATGGGGCAGAAAGTCTGAAGAAATTTGTGTATTTCTGTCAGATTGATCTGCCGAGAAAAAGAGGGAGTAAAGACACCAGTACTGGTACAGAGCCCTGCTAGAACATGAAAAGAGGAATAGAGATGGCAACATAAAGAACTATAGGAAACCTCATGGGGAATTGACTCTATAGGGTGCAATGTGCCTGGACCCTGGCCTTGACTGAGTCCAGGATGTATTTTTCAAGTATGTTTGCTGAGCTTAGCACAAGTAAACAAGTCTGAAACTGCATGAGGGCCCAAAGCCAACCTTCTGAAGAACCTCTGGTAGAATCTGGCCAGCCAAAAGCTTTAATGCCAACTGCATTTTCAGTGGTGTTAAATTGATAGAATTGGAAACAAAACTTACTGTCTGCCAAGGCACATCCACAGAAAGTGAAACTAAACAGGATGGCAACACAGGGATGCTCATGAGGACACTACACAGTAAAATCTGAAAATCCCTTATACAAACAGAAACCTTAGCATCTTTGTGAAGCAGAAGTTTCTCAGTTTGAGGAAGCTTTTTCATATGCAAGAGTATCAGTTTGTAGGATCACACTGTTACTGGATCTTGTAAATGTGAAAGAGGCCTATAAGGTAAATCTTCAATTTTAAGGATAGCTACACAAGGTCAGGCATCTACAATAAGACTACACACAATAAGCATTGTTCCTTTCTAAAAGCATACTGTCTCATTTGGAAATAATGAATATCGTAAGTCAGTACATTCCAATATAAAACCTACTGGTTTTGTAACCAGCAATGTATTTCAAATAAAGTAAAAAGGTGAGGAAACAAATAAATCTAGATTTTGCAATGTCCAATCTCACAAAATATGCTGTATTTGAGAATGTCAGAGGAAAGCAACAATCACAGTATACTGCCACTGACTCTTGGCTCATAACAATACTACTGAGAGAACCAGTGCTCTATCTGTAAACTAGTGATAGTTCCACAGGTT
This sequence comes from Acrocephalus scirpaceus scirpaceus, assembly GCA_910950805.1. NCBI lineage: Eukaryota > Metazoa > Chordata > Aves > Passeriformes > Sylviidae > Acrocephalus > Acrocephalus scirpaceus. The sequence continues at coordinate 130,257,791 of OU383773.1, forward strand.
GCATGTTCTGAATAAAACAACCAACACTTATTGTAAGTTCTCTATTATTACCCAAATAACTTGAAGCACTGAAAAGAACACTGCACACCATTTCAAGGAATATGCAATTATTTCAGAGTTCCCTCCTTACACTTAAGCAAGCTATACTTTGAAGACTAGACTAAATCTCTATTTAGTGCAGTATATTAATAGCATAAATATCTATGGATGAAATTTTGTAAAATATACTCTGATTACATGAAAGGACTATCTATTTCCATGTTTTCAAGTGGGAGGTGAAGAAAGCACATTCAACTGTCTGAGACAGTTGACGAGCATTGTTCACAAATGTACCGGACCAGAAAGAAATACACATATACTTTCATTGTTTCCTGGAGGCATTCTTACATGCTGGTTTTGTTCCCTGTAAAGCTAAAAGACAATGTGACCCTGCTGATCTTTCAAAGAGATCTTGATTTTTTTCTGATGAATGAACAAATCAATTTCCTTTTAACAAAGAGGTAATTTAACTAGTCAGCACTCCTTCAAAGCAACACATTCATTTAAGGTCTAAACACAAAATCTGGGCGATCATTGTGTGTCTAAAATGAGATGGATTTCTCTAACAAAGTATGTTTTCTACACAGTATTTAAGAAGTGTTTTACAACATTTCTGAGAGACAACTTCAAGAACTATTTAACTCTTTTTAGTCCAAACACCCTGCTTCTCATGGTGCTGATTCCCCACAATCTCAAGAGTCATCATTGCTAACTAAGAACGAGCCGTTCAGGTAACTGCAGTGACAAGTATCATCACTTGCATCTTATGTACACCAGAAAATTAGGAGAACTGCAACTGCTGAACTTCTTATAAAATTTTTAATATACCCACTGGCAAAATTCTGACTCTGGCAAGGAAATGGTGAAAGATATAATGGATCTAATCTAAAATTCATTTAAACAAACACATAACTTGAAGAAGTATTTTTAACTTTTGCCAGAACACCTCTGCTGAAATATTTGGCTGGTTTTTCCACTGCATACAAACAGTTTACCAATTTACATAAAGGCTGTGGATAACAAAATTTAATTATAGTATGTCATACACAGTCTGTATTTAGGAGGATTTTTCTTGACACCAGTGTAATTACAATGAAACACAACTTCGTTGTATAACGATTTTTGGCTTCAAGATGAGGATCTAGACAAACAAAACAGAAAGAGAATAAAGATTTTAAAGAAATCCAATATTACCTGAGCTTGAATTCACCGAAGGTTTTGTACTGGAAAGAATCTTTAAAGATCAAAACATCCAACCCGTCTGTCACGGGCAGGGACATCTCTCAGTAGACCAGGCTGCTCAAAGTCCCATCCAACCTGAGCTTGAACACTTCCAATCATGGAGCATCCACAACTTTGGAGAACCTGTTTCAGTGCCTCACCACCCTCACCATAAAATATTTCTTCCTTGTGTCCAATCCACATCTACTTCTTTCTGTTTAAAGTCAATGCCTCTTGCCTTGCCAAAACTGGCCTTGGTAAAAAGCATCTTTTGACATCTTTTTAACAGAACCCCCTTTAATTATTGAAATGCTGCAACAAAGTCTCCCCAGAGCCTTCTCTACTCTGAGCTGAACAATGCCAACCCTTTTAGCATTTCTTCATAGGAGAGGTATTGCAGGCTTCTGACCATTTTTGTGACAGTCCTCTGGACTCACTCCAATAGGTCCATTCTTGTACAGGGGACCCCAGAGCTGGATACAGTGCTCCAAAGTGGCACCTCACAAGAGCAGAGCGGGGGGTAACCTCCCTTGACCTGCTGGCCATGCAGTTCTACTACTTCTTTTATCAGTTCTCCTACTAACACAATCAAGAACCTAGGGACTGATGCAGACACTATTACAATACAAATGACTGCTGTTATTTGCAGAACTGACTGTTACCGACCTTTCCCATGTAAGGCGAGGAATGGACAAAGGAGAAATGCAAGGTACCAGAGTCACTTACTTTGCAAAATCTGACCTGTTTGGCATCAGAATTACATGAAACAGAACATTACACAGTCTTAATGTTAGAAAGATTTTCAAGAAGCAGTCTGAAAAAAAATTCTGTTTTACCTAAGCAGTAAAATCTTTATCATTTTAATAGAGAGGTTCTTCAACTATTTCCATGAAGCTTTCACCAGAAGTAACTGTACAGACACTGGGATCATAAATAATTGTACAGACACGGTGCCTGATGGTTAGTGGAACTTTCCCTGTGATCATATCCAGGGGTTATGCTGAAGCCAGACAGAGAAGAAAATAACAGCAGTCACGGCATTTCTCCTATGCTCTCACTTTTCCTTCTGGCAACCAGATAAGACAGTGGAAAAAGAGCAGCAGAAGTAACAAGCCTGGCTGAACTGCCAGAAGCAAGAAAACTGGAGGAAACAAGGGAAAACAGCAGTAGGTTGAAAGGAGAAAGGACTCTACACAATTTTCCTCATCCATGGGCCATTGTCATGCGAGACAAATATGGCAAAACTACTAGGTGTTTATTTTAACTAAAGGACATATTAATAATGGGCCTACACAAGTAGGTGAATTGTGATTATCCTGACCAAATATTCCTTATTCTGACATTTTTTTATTTTTAGGAAATGGCTGAAGTTGCATAAGACTCTTATGATTATTTTTTTTCTGCTGAATATTTCTAAATTAGTATGTACCTATGCAGCTTAGCAATACAATGCTCCCTCCAATCAGGACAATGACATTTCCTTCAGAAACAAAGAGAAATATAAATTAGTAATAAATATTACTACCCTTCCTGACATCCAAACTTAAGGAAAAACAAACGTTATAATGTGCTTAAAAATTAGTATTTATATTAAAAATCTAAGCCATAAGCAAAGAAAGCAGATGTTCCATCACAGAAATAAAAGAATTTTTAATTTTATTTTTTCTCTGTTCTTTTCACAGCTAATATTGCTAAGAAGTTTGGGAGCATCAACTGGGGAGTTTTCTGCTCACTCCTGCCTGGCGTAAACTTCAGCTCACATGCCTAAAGAATATTACAGAATCACAGATGTAATTTTTTTTTTATCATTCTTTTAGAAGTCTTGTTACATTTGTTTCTTACAGTCTTTCCTAGATAGAAAAACTTTAATATAAACCCCATTCTTTATATTCTGAACCACAACATCCAGGTCACCAGGTTCTTACATCTTGTGTCTGCTGGAACATTTCACTATTGCATCCACTGTTTCAATTTCTTATTATGCCTGAAAACAAAAACCCCTCTGTTCACACAGAAATGTGTCATAACAATAAAAGAGCATCTGTGCTCCAACAAATCCAGTGGCATTTGTACTGACTAAGGCTAACCAGTTTGCAGTAAATTGTCCTCTTAAATTATTGCAATACAGTTGTAGAATGCTAGGAATGGTTTTGTATTACTGGTTTAGCACACAGACTACATCATACGTCACATAATCAGCCTATATAATCAAATTATTCATCCTTCAAAGTATTTTAATAATTTTCAACTTTAACAGCAATTTTCATAAGAGTGGATTAAACCAGATCCAGACATCTCTTTGGACATCGTCCTGTGGTTATGCTAAAAGCTAAAGACAGGCAGACAAGAAGACTGTTCAAAGGTATCTGGGGCAAGATATAATCTCAGGCAAACTTAATGATCCGAAACTATTATGTCAAAGCAATGTCTGACCTAGGTAAATGGCTACTTGATACAGCAAAAGATAAAGATCTAGACCAGCAGATTCTAGATGAAAACTAGTGCCCAGATTTGTGAAACAGTCCATGATTTTCCAGAGAAGAGAGAAAGTTTTTAGGTACTGAGAAATAATGCATCCTTGACAGCAGTAAGGGCTCCTATCCCTGCACTTAAGAAGATTAAGATTTAACTAATTAGAAAGGATCAGGATGGTGCTGAACTTCTGGTAGAATATCAGATATCCTCTCCAGAGGAATCCTGTGGAAACACCAAAATGAGTTTAAAATATGTCAGAGACCTGCAGGAGTTGCATTCCTGTTTTATTTAGCTTCTTCTGCATGCTACAAAATGTTTTCCTTGATTGCAAACATAGAAATTGATAGAATCCATTATTATTTCCCAACAGCAGTCAGTTTTATTTATTACAGAAAGAGCTGTAAAAAGCTTAATTAGACAATGAATAATCTGCTAAGGGAAGAAATTTCTTTAGTCCAGCAACTTAGTGATCGATCATGTCCTGAAATCAGAATTCTTCATTCAACACTTATATTTACTCAAGAATCTTCTTACAGTTTGCATCCACAGTGTCCAATATTTAAAAAGTTGTAATAGATTGTTGGAGCCAATGCATTCCTGAGATTCTGGGTTCAATTGATTTGCAGTTTGGAAATCTGAAAAATTACCTTCTACAACAGCCTACGAAAGTAAAACCTTTAACTTTTTATATCTCCATTGCATAACTTTAAAAAGAGGAATTAAAAAATTATGAAACAAGCCTTTACAAAACTAAAAAAGCAAAATCTACAGGGTTTTTTTTCAGCTCTGTAGATTTGGAAGGATTGTAGCATAAATTAAGACTTAGGTCTGACAAAGACTGGTAAGAATCCTCTGCTGTTTTGGAAGTTATTTCAGACCGACTTGTAAAAAAAAGTGCTAATCTTCAAAAATAAATCTGAATTTTGCTAAGGAATAAATATCTAAGACTAGAAACGGGGAAAAAACTAATTTATTCCTACTTTGAAAGAATTTGATCCCTAACAGCAATTTTGTTTCAAAACATTAGCAAAGACAAGCTGAAAATTATTTTCATTATATACATACTCAAATGTTATTAATGATAACTAGTTAATCTAATTATCTTATTTACCACTTCTACTATTTATATATCAACATTTTAATAATTAATACTATTTATTGTAGGCTTTCATGAAACAGCTGCATATCTGATTTGCAGCCAAATTTCTATTTGTTTTAGGCTTCACATATAAAAAAATCAATCAGACAATATGCAGCTTCAGTTCTTTTAAAAGCCCATTGTTACCAAGATATGCATTTTTATTTCCCATTTTGTTTTCAAGTATTGTAAACACAATAATGGCTATACTGGATCAGATAATTCCTTGTCTTCTCATCTCATTCCTTGTCCAGAGTTAATAGCAGAGTGTACCAATGAGAAGTACAAAACCCAGGCAAGAACAGATAGATACCTCTACACAACACTCTCCCAGTCTCAAGAAATTTACCACTTGATGAATTTTTGAGGCAGATATGCCAGGCTTATATTAATAACCTGTATTGCATTTTTCTTCTATTTTGTTCAAAACCTCCCCAAATCTATGGAAAAATTTAACAGACAGAGCATCCTGAAATTTCACAGCTTAATTATTCATGGTGAAGAAATATCTGGTTTTAACTGGCAATTTGTTAAATTTCATTTTAACTGTCTACAAGAACTGAGAGGCAGACAGCAAAGAAACTTTTCATATTTGCTCTCTCCACTCCACTTGTGATTTTAGAGATTTCTATCTCATCCCCTTCTATAGGTGATCACCTTTATGTCATACCAATCTTTTGCTCTTTTACAGATTGATTAGGCCTAATTCTGAAGAAATTGATTCTGTGCTATTTTTAGGATTATTTCTGCTTTTTCTGATCTATTTCCAATGCCACCAGCACTTTTTTAATTAAGGACACACAAAATGAACGGATTTACATCATGGCAGCGTAGCCCCTATTTTGACACTTCATTTACTTTTTGGAGTGATACTAAGGACTAAGCTAATTTTCTTCAGAGTTTTTAATACAACCTTGAGATCTTGTTTATAAACTGTAATAATTAAGAGAATAATATTCTATGTAAATGTAGGACCCCTTTTCCCCCCACCCATGTGAATCTTTCAGCTTTAGCTATACTGAATTTTATATCCACCATTGTGTCTCAAGAAATCCTTTTGCAGTGGACACTGTAGTATCACTAATTACCATCTTTTCTATATTATTTATCCTCAGATTCAACAGCAGAGGTCCTAGCACTGATCTATCTGGGACTCTGTCAGTCACTTTCAACCACTGTGAAAACTGTCTCTTTATTTCCATCTATATCCATAATCATCTTTAAACCAGCGACTTCTGCACGCAATGGACTCTCGCTCTTTCCCAAAGCTGTTTGGATTCTTTAAAACTTCTAAGTAAGGGATCATGGGATACACCACTTGAAAATTCAGCCTGATTACAACAAATGTATTTTGCCAACTTCTTCAAAGAATATAAGTAAGTTTGCGAGATCAGACTTTCATTATGGTATTACATTGACTGATCCTCAGGACATCACATTTACTGACATGTCTGATAATTATTACATCATATTACGCAATTTTACTAATATTCCAGGAACAGCATCTTGCTTAAGACATCTGCTGTCCAACAAGCCTGTCTTGGAATTTTTTAGGAACTGCATCATGTTAACCCACCTCCAGTAATCAGTCACATAGTTCTTAAGAGAATTATGACAAAAATATAAGAGAAATATGACAAAATGCAGCAGGGTTGCACAGTTTTTTCTTTAGAACAAAGAGTTCTAAAGAAAATCATATTTGCACTGAAAAAATAACCCAAACCAGAATTTTCACAGCTTCTCCACAAGATTTAACACAGATTGTCAGTTCTGAGATTAGACCTACAAAACCAGACCCTGGCTCTCATCACCAAGTACTTAGGCAAATGATAAAGGGATGGTATATGCTAACCTCCTTTTACCTTGCTAGATTCAGCCAGAATGAGGAAACCTCTAAAGCACATCCAAAATATTTTTTACATTAAGATAGAATAGTGATATTTCGTCATTTAAGAATGTTGAACTATTTTAGACTTCCCTCCCCATTTTCTCATGAAAAATCTCTTTCTCTGAGAAATGCTGAACTAATTATCAAGGAAAGACTACAGCTAGATGCTACGAAGGAGAGAGGAAAGCATAAGCAGTCTTATGAGTCTTTTCTCTTATTCTGGCAATGTTCAAAGTACCACATATGCAGACATTGCTTCTTTTTACTCTTCTCTACTTCATTGCAACAACAAAAGGAAACTTCCTCCCAAAATTGCCTCTCCCACCAATTTTCTTGTTCCCATGTTCTCCTGTAAAAAAAAAGCTTGTCACTCGACTGCTCTTCACTTCATGATTCCTGGAGAAGAACAAGGAGACACCTCACAGAAAACCCTTGCAAAGCTGAAGCATACTTGAAAAATTTGACCAGTCTTCCCAATATGAAGAAAATTTCTCTATTCAGAAACAGATATAAGCATTCAACACTATTTATACAGTCAGAAAATATTTTACTTTTCATACTTTGAACCAGAACACTGCAGTCAAAAAAAAGGGAATCATTATAAAAAGATTTAGATTGTAATTGACAGTTGTGCTGGACTGTCACAGAATCAGATCACCTGAGGTACCAGATTTAAGCCTGTTCAATCCCAGATTGCCAACGGTCATATGGTAATGCTCCCCTCCTGAGCAAAAGCCTTTGGTTTGGTATCTAGTACCCAAGATCCTCTGATGCCTTGTTCACGCACTGACCCTTACATATTGCCCAGATTTTGGTAGGATGTTTCTCTTGTTTGGGGTTTTTTTACAGAAAACCGATGCCTTACTTTTTTCACAGATGGTTACTGTGCTAGCAAGCAAGGATTCTGAAAAGCAGCATTCACTAGACTTACATTCCCTTTGTTTATAATACCATCTACCATCAAAATACATAATGTGGAGTTCACACAGTTTATGTTCATCACTGCCTCTGTTCCTTCCACATCTGCTTCATAGAGTTCCCAGAGTCATAAGAAAAGAATGACTGACAGTGCTGAAGCACAGCTACCTCACCTGTGGATTCGGTACTTCTGGTTAGGTAAGGTGACTTTTAGGACCTCTGTGTCCCTTATTTGCTGCTACATTAGACAGGGAGGTCCTGCAGAACAGAAAGATCCAGGTCACTCTCCTGAAGCAGGAGGTGTCAGTGACACTGAACAGGAGGTTCTCAGCCAGTGCTATTTCCGAATGCCACTCACAAAGTCACAGAGGACATCTGCACAGGGGCTTTCCCTGCTGTGGTGGTGCTGCTGGGACTGGCACATACATTCCCTTCCTGCTGTGTCCACAGCTAGGCATGCGTCCTCACATAAGGGAAGGCTTTAAAGTCTACCAAACCTGGCTGCAAAGCAGTGACAGCGGATATCCAGCCCAAGATCGTGCACAGCTACTTGAGACCATGGAATCTAGCCTGCTGGTGTAGAAGAGCAGGTTTACTGCTGTCTGTTAAGTCACCATGTCTCTCTTTCAGCTTGACAAGCTCATTCAGCCTCCTCTACCATGACTCATAAAGCAGTTCTTACGCAGCCTGACCTATGCCTAGGAAAAGTTCAATCATCAATCCTGCATTTACTAGGTACTAGCAAACTTATATTTGGCTGTCTGAAAATGAGACAGAAATCCACTGGGGTAAGGTCCAAGAATACAGAGTTTGTTAAAGGAAAAATCCCACTGCCAGTTGCAGAGATTTGTGGGAGCAAAGACAAGCAGTGGCAGACGAGATGAAAGCTGGGGGAACCAGCTGCAGTAGTCTCAGCAGCTTGCAGAGTTGTGATGCTCAGGAATCCCTTGGTGACCGCCTTATGAAAAACCTGCTCCAGTGCCAATGTAACACGCAGGCACTTATTTAAGAATAGTTCTTCCTGCTTGTAAAGTAAAAGGCACCACAAGAGAACATTCCCTACCCCCACTCTCTGCCAGAAAAGCGCCACAAAAAAATGCATTTCTTTTCCCTCTATACTTCTTACTCTTCTTGGGTTGTTCCCCTCCCCAGGGCCCACTTCCCTGCACAGATCAGTGTGAGACCTTTATCAGACTTCCCTGAAAGCTTCAAAATTTATGAAGTAAATTTTATAGTTACTATGAAGCATGCACTTAGCAAGCTGGAAATCTGCCTCCAGTATCTTCTTACGACACTAATGTTGCTTGAGGAACTTACACTGTAGTTTCTAAAGTGGTTTTAATTGACACCAGAGCTGATATTGCCCTTTTTGTTTCTGATCCACCCCCTCTGTTCATCCATACCTCCACAAGTTCCCTTGTTGGTTTATTTTGGTGACTGTACAGAGAAGCAGAATAGATCTAACTCAGGTCAGTTCCCTCTTCTGTGTTTTCTTCCTAGATGCTGATGGTCCAAAGAGCCAAAGCATGGCAGCAGTAATAGTGAGGCAGGACTACTTGTACCAGTGCATACTATAGGGAGTAGAAATACTTTCAAAACAGTGTTTATTCATACTGAAGTGCAGACAGAAGCAGACACATCACCAATGTGCAAACTAAGCCCACAGTTGGTTGGGTGCTAGAGGAAAGGCAGTACCACATTACCTAAAGTCAAAACAATTTTCATGAAATTTCTTTTGTAGTCCAGCATTATTTTATCAGCTATTACTCTGACAGTGGCCATAGGGAAAGGGATAGTAGATGGAGCATGGACTAGAAGATGTTGCTGGGTGGAGTGGGAGACTGTGATACAGAGCTGGCATCATAGTACCAAAGGCAGCACTGGCTGCTGCAAACTGCACCCAGTCTTGCAATAACCCATGTTGGGCAGTGTACAAAGGAGTAGCAAATTATATCAGGATGCAAACTCACAACAAGTAACTGATATAACAAGTTCACCTCAGTCCTTTACAAAAATGTCAGCAAAATGGGTACCCCTGTCTGAGCCCAGTTTTAATTTCACTTAGCAAAACCCTACGATTGCTAATAGCAGCAGCTGATGCTATTCAGGTGTCTGACACTAGGCAAGCAAGACCTGTGTGGAAAGACAACTAAAATCCCTCTCAAACAGGCAGGAAAGGACAAAGGTGACCTTGCATTTACTAGAGGGAAAAATCCAAGCTCTCCTACCCTGACAGTCAAAAAGCAGTATTGGTGAAAAAGGTTTAGTGTAGCTGCAGGGGCCCAGCAGGACTCCAGTGAGAACATCTACTAAACTGGCACAAAGCTTTTTGAACAAACACAGGGGGGGGGGGGGGGGGGGGGAGAGGTGAGAAACATACCTAATGTAGTCCCTCTCCACCTGCACTTTGGGAAAGAGAGATGTTTAACAACAATACCTTCCTTCCCCCCTATAATACCTGTTGCATCATATTTCATAATAGACTTAAAACTTGCTGGGGAACAATCCATGGACCTGATTTTCAATTGCTGCTAGATATGAAGAAACAATAATTTATCAGTAGTTGAAATATTCATTAGAGTATTTAAGTTTTAAGGTCTTCTGAAAATTTCTACAGGCACAAACAGCTTAAAAAAATCTACTCTGGTATCACTCTATGTACTCATACAGCATCCTGCACAGGAAGAAGGATGTTCCAATTGCACTAAACTACTCTCTAGAAAATAAAGGCAAAAAAAGCAATAGACAAGAAATGAAAGAAATGGAAGACTTTTTGTTATAAAGTAAGAAGTATCTCTGAAGCAAATATCTAACAGCTTAAAAACCAGCCATGACTAATAACATATAGTAATCAAAATATACCTCTAAAAAGAGAGGAAATAAATACAAGAGACTCCCTTTTCAAACCGTGGTTTGCATGAAAACCTATTGTGTTGCAACAGAAAGGCATGAGGCTGGAATGTTCCAGGAAACAGGGACGATGGAACCACCTACTCTAAAAGGCATATAATCCACCTATGCAAAGGCTTGCTCATTTTTTCAGGATGTAATCAAGTGTCTGAGTGACATGGAAATTTTATTTCCTAATCAATTAGAATGGCAAACTGTATTTTAAAAAGCCCAAAACTTTGCATTTTGCAGCCTCATATCTCATTGAATCCATTTTGAAAACAGAATACTGCTCTCATATCTTCAACTCTGTGTGGATAGATTTTAAAGCCACTTCAATTTTATAGAATGTAGCACATTTAAATAAAAATGACTTGTTATCCCTCAGCTGTAGGGAACTGGGGCCACAACATACAATTATTGCATCAGAACATTTCTTGTATGCCCTCAGCTGTTTGGATACAGCAGCTGGGTGGGCAGTTTAGAAAGAGAGTAACAGGAACCATCAAACAGACAGTAAGCAGGCTCAGGCAGTACTGGGGAAAATAAAGTATACAATAGCTAAAACAAGGCATGATTAGGGTGGACTGTCTGGCTTTTAGGAATGTGAAAGGATTTAGTTTCACAGTAGGCCATGGATAGACTGTTCCAAGAGTATTTTTCTGCTCAGAGTTCATACTGAGGTTTTATGTTTCAAAAAAACTTTTTTGAACACCTCAATTTAGCACTAACCCAGTCTGCTTTGATCTGAATGTCATCATTCCTTTGAAGAAGTTAAAACATGCTGAAGACTCACAGAAAATACTGTTTGGTTTTCCCTGAAATTGTATTATTCATACAGAAGTTATTCCAAAAAAACACATGATTTTGGAGTGTAGGATTTCTTCCCTTGCACTCATGAGTAGATTCTAAAATTAAGAACCTTTGCATATTTCCAGAATAACAAAGGACATAATTATCAGTGACTCTTCACGGCTACCCTAATACCACAACCTAACAAAACTGAAATTAATTCAGTATACCTTTCAGGCTTGTGAGTAATTAAAGAGAAACTTGACTCATTATCTTCATCATCTGTTTGGATAGTAGAAAATTACAAAAATAGCTAAAAGAAGGGGCGGGGGGAGGGATAAAAAAGTTAACCAATCATCTTCTTAAGGACTTATTTTAAAACTCTGGTTCTCCATACTGATTTCTTAGTCATATATACGTGCAGCAGAAAATTAACAAGATTTCTGAATAAACTTAAGAGGTATTTCCATGAAATAAAGACCAAAGCAAGAGGCAACTTACATCACATTTACAGTAAAATTATGTGACTGTTTTATTAAGGTTTGCACACTTTACATTGCAAATACATCCAGAGTAACAAAGACTAAACTCTCCAAATTATCTCTTTTTAATTAAAGATTACAACAAAGTATTTTATACTTTAACATGCTGCCTGTCTAATTCCTATTCCAGACAAGTGTATTTAATTTTCTATTCCTTTATTAAGTAAGTAATTGCAAACTTCAGGCAGCTTGCTTATTGAAAAAGTCTGAATTTATGAATTTGGGGGGGGAAAAAACCCAAACAAACCAACCACACAAAAAATACCCAACCTCAACAAACAAATAAAAACCAGAATAAGCCAGTATCCCAACTACAATTATTAATTTATTTCATTGCCTGAAAGAATGCACAAGTAATTGGTCTACTTCTACTACTAGTAAGCCATATTACAGAAGAAAACCCTTTACATAAAACAGTCTGGAAAAAAATCTCATTAAGGATTAGTCTATTTCATGACAGACACGTGAAAATTCAAGGCATTAAACTGATCACTTAAAATCTTTGACTAGGCAGAAGTCATGTTAAAAAAACAGGGTTTGAGCCATATAGTACAGTTTACTTAAGGCAACAGTATTGTTCTCTTCTACAGAACTTCACAGCTCTCTGGGCCAAATACATTAGCTGGGTCAGAACCAGTTGTATGCAGAGGAGGGAGGAAACAGTTGTGCAACCAGATCATGAGATACAGAGCAACCACTTATTTACATTAGAAAGAACCTCTGGAGGTCAACAGCTTCTATCCTTTACTCAAGGCAGTCTTCAGAGCTTCAAAGGCTGCTCAATGCCATTCTCAATTAAGTTCAGAGTATCTCTAAGTATGGAGATCTCACAGCCTCTTCAGACTACTTATCCCAACAACTGACCACCCCAATGATGATAATTTTTCCTAATGTCTAACTGAAACATCCCTTGCTTGAACTTTTTCTGTTGTCTCTAGCCCTATCACCCAGCTCCTCCAAGAAGAGTCCGGTTCTGTCTTTTCTGTACCCTCCCATTAACTGAAAACCAGATCCACTGCCCTAGTCGTCTTTGAACAGAGGACACCCAGCTCTTCCAGCTTCTCTCTTTACATTATGTGCTTCTGTGCCCTAATTATCCTGGCAGTCTTCCTCTAGGCCTGCTTCAGAACGTCAGCTCCTCTCCTACACCAAGAAGACAAAACTAGTTTTTGATGCCGTCACACAAATGTCAAGCTGACAGAAATACTCACTTCTCTCAGCAACTGGCTTCATTCTTGCTCAAAGCTACCTTGCTGACTCACATTCAACTCGATGTCCACCAGCAAAGCGACGTCATTTGCTGCGACGTTGCTCTCCAGCCATCGGTTTCCAGGCTATACTACTGTGTAGTTATTCTGTTCCTATGTTCAGATTCTGCTGAACACCAACCATGAGGTTCTTGTCAGCCAATTTCTCCAGCCTGTCAAGGTCTCTCAGAGGAGCAGCCCTGCCCGCCAGCCCACACAACCTGGTGTCATCAACAAGCTTGCTGACGGTGCATTCCATCACCTCGTCCAGGTAGTTAATTAAGATTATAAATGCAAAGCTGCACTGTTTAATTTTACTGAATGCTAATTATCATGTCCTGAAAAGGATGAAGGACTTCCACGTAGTTTAATTTTAACTAATTAACAGGTTGGCAAATGGGATGTTACAAAGAACTTGTACTTCAACACACAAATAAGTCACCAAATAAAGCCTCTTCAGTATTTTTTTTAATGGGCAGTTTGCACTTGGTGACTCACTGAAATAGCTCCAATGAAAGATTTCTCTCCAACATATCCTTCTAAATATGGAGAACTAAATACACAAAGTATCTGTGTCAGTGACTCTCAAGAAGTCTGGGAAAAGGGCCTAAATTAAGAGCCATTGTATATTTATACTGTCATAAGCTACAGAGCTATTAGTAATGTCTCAGTACTGCAGGCTGTGTACTTCCATATACAAACTTTCACAGAATGCAAGTAACAGGAACTCTTTCATAAAGAACAAATGCTTTGTCTTAGAATATTTAACTCACAATGCTTCATAGACCTAGATTATTTGCTAGTACAATTTTGCAGTAGATCTATTTCTACAGAATAAATGTGCCAGATCACTGCTGAAGAATTATGTTCCGCTATCATGAAGTCTGCTATACAGCTGGGTCTCAAGATTTGAGGTTTAAAATATCAAAATTCCTAACCTATGGGTATATAGGTAATGAAATTCTTAGAACGTTAAAATGTATAAACTGCATTATTAGTACAGCTGGAACTTTGGTCTTCATAGTTTAGTAGGTACACATTTCTGTAGTTTCTTCACAACATTGATGAAATTCACCCTTAATCAAGAGATTAACAAGAAATTTTCTCAGCTCTACTCTGCCACAACATTTCTATACTTCTGTCTGTAGACTTTTAACATAGTAGAGATAAATAGAGATGAATATATTAGCTTGCCCCTCAGCTGCTTAGAGATCTAGAAAGTAAAAGAGCCACCTGGATTAAAACATACAAAATGCTAAAAAAAAGACAATTCTGCAAGTAATTTACAGAGGTAGGAAATAAGAAATAATATTTTTTTCTTAATAAGAAAAAAAATACTTACAGGGAAAATTCTATTGCAATAGCACTTACAGGTTGCTACTGTCAAAAATTAGTCCTGATGTGTGCATCCAGCCTTGCCCACCTTACACACACAGTAACTAACAGAAATACAAAGAAAAACACACAACTGTATATCACAACAGTACAGTAACAGTCAAACCCTTATTAGAGAGAAGAGTTCATAATAAACTACAACTGTCCTAAAATTCCTATTCTTAAGTCCACAACAAATTTTAATAGAACCAGTATTTGATATTTTATTTGCAAAAACATTGATAAGTGTGTATCATGACCTTTTCTCATAACTTGTCAGCTATTTCTCCAAAGGCTGGTTCATAACAGGAAATGTTTCAATTATCATCATCAGTGCTTCATCTGAGTATCCTAAAAAAACCTGTTTTTTTAATATAGTCAGTTTTGAGTTTCTACATAACATTTTTGATAGAAATATACCATGTGTAACTTTGCCATCAAAAATTCCTCCTAGAAATCCATTTGAAATAAAAGGGCAGGGGGGCATTGCTTATCCCAACTAACATCTATGGAACTTCCTGAAGCAGAAATCTTAAATGGACTCAAACTAATAAATATATCAAATAGAATTTTCTCCTCTAAGTTATTTCATTTGTAGTAATTCACAACCAGGGCCAAAACCAGGACACAATGTTTCTACCATCTCTTAAAGTACCTGCTATAAGAACAAGCACGGCTTGTTTCAAAAGCAGAATTATAAACTAGAAAAATCTAATTATTTTCTATACTAAATTCCAAGAAAAATTATCATCTTACTTGCCACAGAGAATCAGTTCCCAACTTATGTCCATTTAATCACAATTGATCAGAGACTATATAAACAAGTCAAGAAATATGCCATTAGAACATATATAATTAGCATTATACATGTTAAGTGTACTTTCTCCAGAAAAACTTTGAAACCTCCAGAACTATATCTTTCCTCAAGGAAGGTGGGGATGGGAGGGGGGAAGTGAGAGATTACTAACATCCTTATAGGACATTTTACAAAAGTCATTATTTTAATTAAGACAATTACCACAAAATTAAACTGTGTAAGAATTTTCACAATTAGACACAATTATTTTTATCACTTTCCACTAAGTTATATCACAGGCTACTGCTAGCTGACATCATGTCGACCAAAATCCCAGGTTCTTTCCTGGCAGGCAGCCTTCCAACCACTCATCCCAAGCCTGTACTGCTTCATAAGGCTGTTGTGACCCAAGGGCACGATCTAACACTGGGCCTTGTTGCATCTCATTATCATTGGCCTCAGCCCATCAATCCAGCCTGTCCAGATCCTGCTGCAGAGCCTTCCTAGCATCCAGCAGATCAACATTCTCACCCAGCTTGGTGTTGTCTGCAAACTGATTGAGGGTGCACTGCATCCCCTCTTCCAGACCATCAGTGGAGATATTCAATAGGACAGACCACAATACTGAGCCTTGGGGAACACTAGTGACCAGCCACCAACCAGCTGGATGTAATTCTATTCACCATCACTCTGTGAGCCTGGACATCCAGACACATTTTTTTTTTGCCCAGAGAAGCCAGTGGAAACAGTTTCTTCAGGAAAATGCTGTGGGAAAGGGTGTCAAAGGCTTTACTGACATCTAGGTAGACAACTTCTGCAGCCTTTTGCTCATCCACTAAGCAGATCACTCTGTCCTAGAAGATCAGCTTGGTCTAGCAGGACCTGGCTTTCACAAACCCATGCTGGCTGGGCCTGATCCCCTGGCTGTCCTGTATGTGCCATGTGATGGCTCTCAAGATGATCTGCTCCATGACATTCCCTGGCCCTGAGGTCAGACTGATGTGCCTGTAGTTCCTCAGATCCTCCTTCCAACCCTTCTTGTACCTGAGTGTCACATTTCCTAACCTCTAGTCACCTGGGACCTCCAACACTAACCAGGATTACTGGTAAGTGATGGAAAGTGGTTCAGTGAGCACTTCTGCCAGCGCCATCAGTACCCTTGGGTGGATCCCACCCAGCCTCATAGACTTGTGAGTATGTCAGTGGTGTAGAAGGTCTCTGACTCTTTCACTTGGGATTACAGGGCCTTCATTCTGCTCCTCATGTCTGGGTAGGGTACCCAGGGGGCTGGGTACCCAGAGAACAGCTGGTCATGCTATTAAAATCTGAGGAAAAGAAGGCTTTAAGTACCTCAGCCTCTTTCCTTATCTTTTGCCACTTTGTCTTCTCATCCAATAAAGGATGAGGATTCTCCTAGGCCTTCTTTTTATTACTAGTATATTAATAGAAACACTTTTTATCAACTTTTACAGCAATAGCCAGATTAAATTCTAACTGGCCCTTCTGATTTTCTTCCTGGATAACCTCATAATATCCTTGTAGTCCCCCTGAGTTGCTGGCCCCTTCTTCCAGAGGCCATAGATTCTGTTTTTCCTGATTTCAAACCAGAACACTTTGTTCAGTCATGCTGGTCATCTTCTCCAACAGCTCTTCTTTAGGCACATGGGGACAGCCCACTTCTGCACTTCTAGGATTTCCTTCTTCAAAAATGTCTATCTTTCCTGGACTTCTCTCCCTTTTAGGAATGCCAACCAAAAGTTTTTCAACCGGTCTCCTCGATATGCTGGTCTGCCCTCCAGAAGTCCAAGGTAACAGCTCTGCTGAGTTCCCCCTTACTTCTCCAAGAATTGAAAACTCTGTAATTTCACGATTACTGTGCCCAAGACAGCCTCCAATCATCACATCACCCACAAGTGCCTCTCTGTTTGCAAACAGTAAGTCCGGCAGGGCACCTTCTCTAGCTGGCTTACTCGCCAACTGTGTCAGGAAGTTCTCTTCCAGACACTCCAGGAACTGTTTCCTCTAGACTGTTTCCTCTCCACTGCATTGTATCTCCAGCAGATATCTGGTGTGTTGAAGTTCCCCAGGAGAACAAGGGCTAGTGATTGTAAAACTTCTCACAGCTGCTCAGTGATTATTTTGTCTGCCTCTGCAAGCTGACTAGATATAAGATACTCCCAGCCAGGATATCTGCACTGTTGGCCTTGCCCCTGATTCTCACCCATAAACTACCCTATTGGCACCATAATTAAGCTCTAGACAATCCAAGCACTCCCTAAAACACAGGGCTATTCCACTGCCTGTCCTTCCTTGCCTAACCCTTCTGAAGAGTTTACAGCCATCCACTGCATCCCTCCAGTTGTGAGTCATCGCACAATGACCGTGTTTCCATAACGGCAATTATATCATAATTTTCCTGCTGCACAATGGCTTCCAGCTCCTCCTGTTTGTTGCCTGTGCTGCATGCACTGGAGCAGAAGCACTTCAATCAGGCTATTTATACCTCCACCTTTTTTGGGGAAGAAGTTCTAATTCCTGTATGACCAATCTCAGATGTGTCTGTGGTTTCTAACACATGGATAACCACTAGTCTTTGCTGCCACATGGATCTTCACCCCCTGTCTTCACTGAAATTGAAGATCAAAGGACATCACTAGCACATCATCCCTCAAACATGGGTGTGCTGCCCCCAGGCTTATCTCTAGTAAGCCTGGTTTTATCAGTTTCCCCCTTCAAGTCTAGTTTAAAGCTTTTCTAATGAGCTCTTCTAACTCCTGTGCAAAGTTCTTTTTCACCCTTTGAGATAGGTGTACACCATCTGTTGTCAGAAGGCCTGGTGTCATGTAAACCAATCCATGATTAAATCCCCCAAAATTCTGTCAGTCACACTAGGCTTGGAGCCAGGAATTGACTGTTCTCTCATCATTCCCTGCAACTAGAAGGATAGAGAAGCACACTACTTGTGCTCCTGATTCCTTAACCAAGGCCCTGAAATTTCTCGTCATTGCCCTCATACTTTTTGTTAAAACTTCATTGCTGCCTACCTGGAAAAAAAAAATCAATAATGGTTATTAATCTTAGGGCCGTATCAGGATAGGAAATTTTCTCTCCACATCTTTAACCCAGGCCTCAGGGATGCAAGAGACTTCCCCAAGAAGTGGGTCCTTCTCTTTGAGTCTTTTGTTCCCTTCAGAAGGGAGTCAGTCTCCTGTGACAATGATCCATCCTTTTTGCTTTATGGGAGCAGATTTGATGCAGGGTATAGGCCAACTTAACCTTGGCAGCACCAAGCTAGATGAACCATCATCCTTGTTACTGTTTGGTTTCATGTACAGAAGCTCCTAAGTATTATGGTAAAGGCATTTGGGAAGGTAAGGCAGTGACAGAAGAGACACACCTCTGCTGCACTGGGCAGGAACTTGTCATCATCACCCCATATCCCTTAAAGTCACTGCACTCAGCTGGGCAGAGAGAGCATAGGGAGTCTTCCATATCATGACTACTGCAAGTTCTTCAGGTGTGTCAAAATGGTAATCACAAGCCACTGGGAAACTCCTTTAAGAAGGGAAAAATCCCCAAGAAATTTAATGAAATTTTCTCAAACAAAGAAGCCTGCACATAAAAACTATTTTATACAGAATTAATAATGTAGTCCCTCAGTAGTCACTATGTAACATATAAACTACACTAAGTTATTGTCAAAGAATAATGTTACTATATTGAAGATTGTGTGCAAGCGTTGATTTCTAGGTGTAAGCTTACGCACAAATACAAACCTTGCTTTTAGAGAATTAATTTTGTCCCCTTGTCAGTGCAGCATTTAAAAAGAAAAGTTACAAGAGTAACTTTTCTTTGCAACACTGTAACACAGCTAATCCATAAAGCCACCTGAGCTAGGAAGGATCCCAAGCATTCAACAGGGAGACCTTTTAATTTCCCTCCAGTAATCCATTTACAATGTCTTCCCATATTTTAGCTGCAATTATCCTCCAACAGAGTTCAGAATTTACCTAGTTTAAAATACAAATCTAAGGAAACCACCAAATGAAAATCACTCTTGAGCAAGTTCAACAAAACCCCTTAAAGAAAATCCAAAAATATTAGCAGTACTACAAATAAGGTTTAGGTCAAAAGAAGTGCTTGCGTTATCTAAAACAGTTAAAAACTCTTGTTCCTTGTCCTGCCAAAACAGGCCACAGTAAAAAGTCTTTCTTGCGGGCTTCCTTTATATACCAAAAGGTTGCAACAGCATCTCCTTGGGAGCCTTCTCTTTTCCAGGGTGAGGAACCCCAACTCTCTTGGCCTTTCTTCACAGGACAGCTGCTCCATGTTTGTGTCCCTCCCCGAGACCTGTTCCAACAGGTTTATGTATTTGCTGTTTGAGGGGCCCCAGAGCTGGATGCAGCATCCCAGGTGGGGTCTCTCTAACCAGGGCAGAGCAGAGGGGCGGAATCCCCTCCCTCACCCTGCTTGCCATGCTGCTTTTGATGCAGCCCAGGATACAACTGGCTTTCTGGGCTGCAAGCACAGACTGCCAGCTTATGTTCAGTTTTTCATCCAAAAGTACTCCCAAGTCCTCCTCGAGAGGGCTGCTCTCAATCCTTTCACCTTCCAGCCTGTATCGATACCAGGAGTTGCCCTGACCCAGGTGGGGACCTTGCACTTGGCCTTCCACTGTCACAGGCAAAGACTAACCTGTCTGTTTCCAGTAACCCTGGAAGACATTTAGCAGTTATGAAGAAAAACAGAAGTTGTTAAACATTAGGTAGACGTCTCTGGCTTGAACTTTCAATGTAAAATGTAATATAATCTTGCATGAAATTATCTTTCCCCCTAAAATTTACACGTGTGATTTCTATAATGCTCCATGGAAGACTATGTGGTATGTATTTTGAGAGAAGGAAGCAAAAGCAATAAGAGTCTTGCCTGATGATAATGATGTTGAAAACAGAATTTTCCATGTCATTTTGAACATTTCAGAATTTCCACAGGGCTGCTCTTCAAGCAAAACAGATCTCTCTTTGCTATGTGTCATTACCAATTATGCAAACACAGTAATATGATTAGAAACGTAACTGGTTCAGCACATATATCGGTAACCTCCAGCTTCTCAATTTTCCTTCTTAGTGGCATGAGTCACCTTAGCAAAGCTGACAAAACTTCAACAGTGACAACTGCAGACAGCAACATCTTGTTATCAGATTCCAAGGAGAAGTTAATGAACTACTCAGGTAACGGTAACTACATGACATCTGAACAGCAAAAATAAATCCAACAAACAAAACCTCTAAAAAACAAACACCTCCCCCAAAAAAAACCGCACGCAAAAATCCCTCCAACACACAAAATAAAAAATCTCAAAAAAACCCAAAACATCACAAGATTTCCTAGTCAAACTAGTTAATGATTAATAAACAAAGCTCTTCTACTGAAACAAAAAGAAATATAGTGATAAGCAATCACAGCAGAGATGTCACAGACCCGGAGTGATAAACTGCTCAGGACAGAATAAATCAACCATAGCGTTAGCAAGGTTTTATATTGTGAATAAAGACATAATGACATTTTCTAAAACCATTTTTATAGTTGTTCCATTGAATAAAAGCTGACAGCTTTAGAAGGCATTCCTTTTCATATTTACATGCTTTGTTTTCTTTTATTTTCTGAAGTGTGTAGGCCAGCTAGGAACACGTAAGAGATACATGTAAACTCACATGTGATATGTAACTACGTCCAGGAAACTCCATGTTTTGTGCAATAAGCCTAATCATGTAGTTACATATGTACATACCTAGTCCTATCTAGGTGTGTATGGCACAAGTGAAAATAAAAGAGACTGCATAAAACTTACTTGCCTAATTTTTGGGTTTTGGCGATTGATATTATTATTATAGTGCCACTGTTGCAATTTTTTTCTTTATTTTAAAATTAATTTTCATTCATAATACTCTGCTGATGCATGTATACATGAATACAGAGCACCACCAACACTATTTAGCTTTTTTGTAGACATAGTAATTCTGTAATTCAGGAATAATAGACTGTATTATTAAAATATATTATTTTTTGATTAAGGACTGAAGTAAAATTTGTTGAAGAAGGAAATGACTGAGTACAGGATCACAGAAAAGTCTGGAATTAAAGTTTGCAGAAGCCTTTTCTGTGATTTGTAAATACAACCATTTACCCTTTCCACGTCCAAAAAAAGAAAAAAAAAAGTTGCTATAAATTCTACCAATTTACTTGCATGTAGACATCTTAATGAAACAAGTCACATGTTCTAAGTAGTTGAAAATGCTATTGCTCTTCTTATGACTAAAGCCTTCTTTCCCCCTCAAGGAAGAAGAGTAATTTTCCTCTGTATGCAAAAGAGATGAAAGAGAAATTAAACCACACTTCATATTGAAAATCAAAAAGATGAAAGTAACGATAAAACAGCCATATCTGTAAGGAAGACACAGTCTCTTCCCATTGCTAACCTCTACAGCCAAAATCCTCTCAAAAGCCGTCTCTCTCTTTAGTGAATGTACTTAAATTACAGCACATTATTGATGTTATGTCTACAACTAAAACTCCCTTTCTGGAATTGGTAAGCACAGAAATGCACTCAAAGAAGGTGCAATCAAGGACGGTTAGTCATAATGGAGAGATCCATGCAAGCAATTTAAGCTGTAGTATTAGTGCTTTACTCTGCCGAGAATGTTTTCGTGACTCTGTATATCCTCTGCATACTATTTGAACGGTAAATGAGGTAGACTGACTAGTCATGAATTATTAAGATTAATTTTTTTAAAGTTGCCCAATTTCCAGTATGTGCTTAGACATGCCTGGAAGAGGGAAATACTGGTACTTACATAAAACTGCTACGATATCAAGACTATTTTTTTCCACAGAGTGAGGGGGGAAAAAAAAAAAAAAAAAAAAAAAAAAAAGACCCACACCCCTGTGATCGCAAGCGTTTAAATTAATTCAAGGGCTGCTCTGACAGCGTTACCGAGCCAGGAAGCCAGGTCACTGTCACAGCTCGCCCCGCAGCCCACGCTCCCACTCCGGGCACTCACACTTTTTCTCTTCTGCCTTCCAGGCAGGATTTCCCGGTTACGAGCAAGGCGGGCATGAGCCCAGCGGCGGGACCTAGCTCAAGCCAGGCCATCGGGCAGCTCCAAACTTTACGACGGTCCCGGCCGCCCCGGGGTAGCTGCCACCGAGCCCCCCCCCACCCGGCCAGTTCCCGGGCGAGCCCCCCGCCCTCCGCCGGCCGAGAGCCCGGACCGGAGGCGGCCTCTCTCCCCCCTAATCCCCCGTCCCGGCGGTCCGCGGCTCCCGCCATCCCCTTTCCCCACAGCCCCCTGCACCACCCTCGGTAACCTGCCGCTTGTTCACCTCCGCACTCCGGCCGCTCCCGCCTCCCCTCTCCGCTCCCCTCGCCTGCCGACGGCACCGAGGCGGCCCCGGAGCCGCCTCCCGGCCCGGCCCCGCCGCGATGCACAGCACTGCCGACACCCCGACGTGCGGAGCCTCCGGGCTTCTCCCGCGGCCGGGCTCCGCTTGTCGTGCCCGCCCGAACCTCGCCCAGCACCGCGGGCACTCACCGGCTCCTCACAGGGGCTCTCCCCGGCCCTTCCCGGCGCCTCCGCGCCCGCCACTCAGAGCTTCCATGTGCCCAGCGGCCGCTCCTCTCTCCCGCTCCACTCCGGGTACGGCGCCCTCTGGAGTGCCCGCTCCAGCGGGAGCCTCGCGGGCAGCCGGGGCTGTCACTCAGCCCGCCGGGGCCCCCGGCGCGGGCACGGCGCTGCGGCTGCCGCCGGCTCGCTACTCCTTTGTTCGGCGGCGGTGCTGACAGCTGCTGCCGGCAGCGCTCCGCGGGCCCGGGCGGCCGCTCCGCCTCGACACCTCCCCGCCCGCCAGCCGCGCCTCCTGCTCCCGGCCCGGCCCGCAGCCCCGGCTCACTCCCTCTTTCTCCGCCCGCGGTCAACAACCGGCGGCGGCAGCACAAGTTCAGGCCGCCGACCCGGAAACTCATCGGCAGCCGAGGCCCGCGGGGCTCCGACGGGAAGCGGATCCACCGCGCCGAGGGAGGGAGCGGGGCGGGGCCGGGGCGGAGCAGGCCGGGACGCGGGGCCTGGGCGGCGGGCGCGGCGGGAGGATGCGGCGGGCAGGCGGCGGCAGGCGCCACCGAGGAAGGCAAGGCAGGCAGGGAGGGAGCGGGGCCGGGGCGACCTCCCTCACCCCGGCCCCGGGGCGGTCCCGACGGCGGAGGAGGCGCTCCCACCGCGCGGGGATTCAGCCGGAGCACCTCTCGGGGGCCGGTGCCCGGCGGCTCTTGGGCGCGGCCGGGGAAGTTCGGGGGCGTTTCCCGGCCGGGCAGTGCGGGGGGAGATGCTGGGATGCGGGGCCGCCTCCCGCCCGTCGCCCTCCGGCCGTGCCGAGGCGAGGCAGCGCCGCAGGGCTTTCGATGCCCTCGGCCTCCCTCCTCCCTGGCGGGGGTGGCGCCGCTGGGAGTCCCGGGAGAGCCGCCCTCCGCCTCGTCCCGGCGGGTCCTGCGGGAGGCGGGAAGGGTCAGCAGTGCTGGGAGAAGCCTGGGTGAAGAGTGTGCCTTGGACTGGCAGCCTTTGGAGTGGGGCCGCCTGGAATTGTTAGCATCTGGGTTTAGTCAGAATCGGTTCGTGGTGGTGTCTTCTGAAGCTGGCTGTGTTTATTGTCATATCCTTACAACCCCACCCTTCTTCATTCTTACTTTTTGTTTTCTGGAGTCATATTGCAAGTCTCAGCGCTGTCGATTTCACAGACATGCTCGTTCTGCACTGGATTTAGTTCAGAGCAGTGGCAGAGGGAGTTCACCTGCTGCTTATTCACCTGTCCGGCCACCTGTCATCCAGGTGACCCGGCCGTACCAGTGCAAGTTCCCTCCACAAAAGCCTATGACCCAAACCCTGTGTATCCAAGCAAGTGTAAGGAAACCCGAGGAGCAGGCCTTTCCCAGCTGTGCATAAGGGATGCTTGTTCCTTTTTCCTTTTAAAGTTCTTAGTATCCTAAAACATGAGTTCTCATAAGTCAGCATATTGCTTATTTAATGTTTTTTAGATGCTACTGTAATGCAAATTATTAGCTGTTTCTCTTCAGATATTATACTGTTCACATACCATCATTAAATCCTCTAACTAATGTATTTATCTTAACTGATGATAAAAATATCCGTGCAGGTTTTTATGTTGAGGTTTTTTTGATATCTTTTCAGGTAGTCTGGATCCCAGGAAAAATACTGGACTAAGGGTGTAGGAATCTGAAGACCTCTGTTTCTTCTAGAAGAGGTGGAGAAGCTAGAAAAACTAACATTTAAAATATGTGGAGGAATTAATCTGCAAAAAGCATGTGCTTACTGATGTTATGGAATGAAAGGATGTTCAGTTGCAGATGAAGAAAATGATCAGCTGGAAGGTGGAAATGGTCAGACATAACCTTCTTTCTGGAAGCTGATATGTGATTTAGCTTTAGGAGGTTTTCCATGTAATTTCCATAAAATTTTGTGATTTTAGGAATTGTCACCTGGTTTAACAGAAGGGTAAGCAAAGCTTTTTCTTAAATTTAAAATCTTCAAAAACTAAAGATACATTCCTTTCAGAAGCTCTATTTGAATGAATTGTGCTACACCAGTTTGCAACCCCACTGAAGTAAAACTAAGTAAATTAATCCGTTTTATAGTTTATTTTTATCAGCTTTGTTACTTGACTGTAGGCAAGACTGTGTTCTACTTTGCAGGGGGAGAGAAAAAGCAGTTATTTTCTAGAAATCCATGTGGAATTCATAGAAGTGCAGTACTTGTTACAGCACAATTTATAAATTACAGTGCTTGTCACTTTGAAATGGCTTTCCTTTTCAATTTCAATCTTTTCCAGAGTTCAAAATTTCTTTGGCCTTTTGTCTGCTTTGCCAAATGTGCAAGGTAGTTACAAAGTGGAAAAAAAAATACATTGCTTTTATTTTAAAGATGGGTTAGAGAACAGGCTTATTTGTATCAAATCTATATGACGTCCTATTTTCCCCTTTCATGAAAAGGAAGCAGAATTATATCAGCCATTGGCATTTCTCCAGCTAAAGAACAATAAATGAATAATGCAAAGCATCAGTGGATATGAGCACTGCATCCTGAAGTTTAGTGTGCTGTTGGATGTTTTTTTCAGCTGAACCTTTTCTTCCTGTTTATTCATTATTTCCAGTGATAAAGTAAGAAGGAGAGATGGGAAACCCAGAAAACATTGGAGATGCGTATGTTGCTGTGATTCGTCCAAAAAATACTGCTAGCCTCAATTCTCGGGAATATCGAGCTAAATCCTATGAAGTAAAACTATTTCTTTTTTTTATGTATTAGTTTTTTGGCTTTTTAAATAATGTAGTAAATATGTAACAATGTAACAGAAGAGAATGTAGCCTTGTCCTTTACTCTTTAGTCAGCTGCAGAGGTCATTCTGACTTCACCATTCTGCTCCTCAACATCTAGTACTTCTTGAATTTTGTTACTACTTTTACAGTGGCATAATAATAATAATAATAATAATAATAATTTTTAAAGTTCTGTGCTTCTTTCAGTTGTGCTTAAACTTCTTTGGTTTTGTTATTGTTTGAAAGATTTTGCTGCTTGAAGTTCCAATTGAAGGCCAAAAGAAAAAAAGAAAGAAAGTTTTGCTGGAAACTAAACTTCAGGGAGGCACAGAGATAACTCAGAGCATCTTGGATTATGTATTAGAAGCCACCAAACCAATTTCACCAGCCAATCAGGGTATAAAAGGTAAAACCATTTTAATCTAATATACTATTGATTGCACTGTAAAAATGTTTTTTTTTTAAATTGGCATGGCAAGGTTGTGCAAAAACATGAAATTAGTATAAAAGAAGAAGATAGGTTTTGAGGTTCATCAAAAAAACCTAAGCCAACTATACAGCTAAAACCTTCATTTACCCTTTTTTCGCTTTACCTTCCAACTCTATAAAATGCTTACTAAAAGATTGTTGATAAATGAATCTTTGTGCTGCTTCTTCACCTCAAGTTTAGATTTATAGCTAAACTTCCAGTAAACCAGATCAAAGTGGCTTTTGTATCCATAACTTCAGCTAAAACTTGGCTTGGACTGGAGAACTGATAGATTATAAAGTCAGTGGTGACTGACATTATCTATATGAAATGAAGACATTATCTATATGAAAATACTTCTAGCATAACTCTGTTGCTCACAGATGGAATTTGATGAGTGCATTTTTTTTCCTTGTTGTTACATGATTGATCTAGCAAAGAACCTCACACTTGTGCTGACAAATTTGTTTTAGACAGCCTTTTACATTTCCAGGTTGGTAAAGTATAATGACTAAAGGACTTCTGGTCTTTGCTGTGGGCTTCATTTCTGTCGTTTATGTGGTAAAATGTTGCAGGTGGCAATAACTGCAGCTGAGTGGACATAACAGAGCTCGTTATGCAGCAAACACAGAATAATAGAATTAACAGACATAGAGGAATGCCTTCTGAAAGCAAAAACTCTGTTCCTTGCATAGTTTGGAGAGTTTTAACTCGACTCACTTGGATGGCTCAAGCATTAATGATGCCCAGCTTAGTTTGTACACTGCTAAAATATGCAGCTGAGGTTGGGAAAGTTTAAAAGGGATACGGTCATATAATTTTTTCATGTAAATGAGTATATACATATTTATGTTCTTTAGTTTTTCATATGCATGTAGATTTTCTTGCTTTCTTTAGATAACAGGTCATAATCATAATTTTCTCTTCCTAGAAAGTAGGAAGATTGTGTCTGGTAACTTTTCAGATAGTCAACTCTAGATTTTTTTCTTTGTTTTAATTCAATTAATTGTTTTGTGGTTTGTCTGTTTTTTGTTTTTAAATAATGTGCTAGGAAAGCGTGTGGTGTTAATGAAGAAGTTTCCTCTAGATGGAGAGAAGGCAGGCCAGGAGGCATCTCTTTACATTGTTCCAACTGTTGTGAAAGGTAACATTGAGCATGATTTGTAAGGCTGCACCCATTTTAGCAGAAGTTCACTTGAGGGTTTATTTTTTTTATATTATATATTTAAGTAGTATATATTGATCTCATTGATATATGAATATATGTATAATTACATATATGACATATTTATATAATATATTTTAATGTCATATATGGCTTTTTCTATATTTAAACATTAAAAGTTGCAGGCAGGTGCAAAACTCCCTGAATATTTTAAACTTTGAAGAACATACTTAAAATCAAGAAAGAAATCTTTGGTTTAATGTATTGCCTTTGTTTTTGTAACAATAGCACATTTCTGGTTTAAGCAGTATTTATGCACTTGGTTATATTTCAAAACACAGGCCTTCTTTAGAATGTGCTGAATTCAACTCTAAGACATCCTACTCAGTTCAGTGTTCTCTACTCAGAGAAGAATGCTTAGTAAGTCTCTAAACAGTACATAAATTCTTTAGAAAGCTAAGTAAATTACTTGTCAGGAAAGTATTTTTTAAAATATTGAAGGAAAATGTCTGTGTGATTTTGGGGAAACTTATTCACTTTTGCCTTACTTATAAGACCTGATAAAACCTGTCAAATAGATACCACTGTGGACCAGTACCGGTACATACCACTCCTAGTCTGGAGTTATCTTCCTTTTTTTTCTGGTAACAGGATGCATTTAACATTTATTCCTTAAATGAACCTGATCACACTGATGGGATACTGACAGAATACATAGGGGTTTTAAGGCTAACTTGTTGGTTTGTGAATTGCTATGAAAGAATTGTATGTAATTTCTATCAATTATTATTTGGAGAAAAGTCACTCTAGTCTTAAGTTAGAATATGGTCTTAATTAGAGATGTGTAACTACAAAAGATGCAGAAGGGAAAATAAGATTCTTCTCACTGTTGTGTCTTCAGAGTATGTTTCTTTTTTAGATAATACAAAATATACATACAGTCCTGGATGCCCTGTGTTCTACTGTTTACAAGACATCATGAGAGTCTGCAGCGAATCCAGCACGCACTTTGCTACACTTACTGCAAAAATGTTAATTGCCTTGGATAAGTAAGAGACACCATCAGTAAAAATACTTTCATTACTTTTGATCATAAAAAACTTTTAATCAAAATAAAAAGTTTGATATTTTATATCAAAATATAAATATATATTAAAAAGATAACTTGTCAATGTAATACGGAGTTTTTATAGCATTCTTGTGGTTAAAAAGGAAATCATCATAGTATTTTCTTCATGTTTATCAGAAATGGGAACCTTAACAACGTATTTCTAAAAATCATTTTGCCAACTCAAGAATGGTGTGTTTATCTAAATCAAGTAGCTTTTGGAAGTTCATGCTCACAGTGAATGTTTTGTAAAATCATAATGTTTAATCTTCTGTAAATGGCATAATTGTCATTTGAGTAAAAGCACTTGCCAGAGTGTAGTAAAAATATACTTGAATTGTATACCATTAAGATTTGCATTTAAATTAAATCTCCCTGTAGAAAGGGAGTGCATCATCCCCAGACACAAATTTATTTGCAGTAAGGAATTAACTTTCAGAAAGGTTATTAGATGTTTAGCCAGATTTATAGTAGTTTGAAATTTGAATACATGAACAGGTTTTTTGTTGTTTTGGTGTTTGTTTCTTTGTTTTTTATTTTTTAATGTACGTTTACTAAGAAATACCAGATGCACTCAGATGTGTGTATTAACTTACTTGCAGTAATAAAGTTAGCTGAGACCTCTAGCTAATGTAAAAAATCATGCTACAGGCTATTACCTAAAAAGTTCTGTGTGTAGGGTTTTTACAGTTTATTAGTAGAGTTGTAGTATTTCCATGTATACCATCATACCAGTTAAACTTATTTGCTGCTTGCTGAATGCCTTCAGGCTCTAAGTTCTGCTTAGAAATGTTTCATGCCTCACAAGAAGCCTTGGAGGTATAATAGAAAATAGTTGATATTTTTTATTCTCTATGTACATAATCTGAAACAATACTTCTCAAAGATTCAGACTACCATAACTAATTTATCTACCATCTAATATTTAGAGAAAATGCCTGAAAATACCTTAGAGGGTGTTTATAGCACAATGATTACAATTCTGCCAGGACCATGCATAAGTGAAGAGAATGCTGCTTTTGCAGGACAATACAGCTTTGATCTAGGACTTAAAAATAGGCCTAAGCATATGCACTGAACTACAAGTTATCTTCTGCAATCCTTACATATGATTCTGGGACAGACAAGATCCAAGTGGTCTGTCAGTGGATGTCCAAAGCATGTACTTACTTCTCTTTCTTCTATATTTCCCAGCTCAATCACTAAACATAATTTATGATATTCCAGCAAAGCACATTTTTACCTCAAGCTTGTGAGAAAGCATGTGCAGAAATCTAAATACAAACCTGGCTTTAGACCTTCAATGCACCCCTTAATATAACACTAAAACAATTTAGTAATTCAGTAAAAATATATTTATCCACAACTTGAGATGAACAGCTTGTCCTGAGCCCAGTGTTATGTTGCACATGTGGTAGGAAAAATGCAGCTGGTGTACAATACTGACTTCCCCTGGTAGCACAGAATAAGAGAGCTCTAAAGCTCTTCAATACTGTCAGTAGGAGTGTACTGAGAGAGAATAAACTTCAGCAGAGCTTTATAAAAAGGCAAGTGGTAGCCTATGTGAAAGAGACTTTGGAAACTGTACTTTCTGGTTTGTTGCTTTTTCCTGTCTTTCCCTAATGAAACACATGAGTTGAAAACCTAAAGTCAGTACAGATATTGAAACTCACCCTTAAAAAACTGCTTTAAGTTTCAAAATTTGTTCAGAGTAATGATGTTAATAAACTGAAAGTAAATGAAATGGTAACGTGTTGGTGTGGGTAAGTTTTGTGGTTATAACCAGTGTTACTCTTAGTGTATAATTTCCTTCTCTCTGAGAGTTTGCATCTGCACAAAATTGAGCAAATACAACTGTTTAACTGAATGTGGTTAAGAAATTCCACATTCAGGGAGTTATTTAGTCTTATAAAATTGGCTGTGCACATTTTAATTATTTTTTAAATTCAAGTGTGTGATTATCATATATGCAATCCTTAATCAAACAAAATAATGGACAGCATGATCAACATGATCGTTTTCTACCTGAAAATTAATTACTTGCCCATTCTCTTGTGCAGGTGGTTGGACGAACGGCACACCCAGTCTCACTCCATCCCAGCTTTATTCAGACCATCTCCTCTTGAGAGAATTAAAACAAATGTAATAAACCCTGCCTATGCTATAGAACCTGGTCAAACAGAGAGCTCATTGCACATGGGTTATACTGCCCTGGAAATAAAAAGTAAAATGCTGGCATTGGAGAAAGCAGATATGTGTATCTATAATCCTTTGTTTGGATCTGACCTTCAGTATACCAATAGAGTAAGAACTATATTTTCATTTTGTATTTGTGAAACATACATACGTTCTCATTTTAAAGTTCATTCATTTATTTCATATGAGTGCGCGCTCACATCAGAGTTGTTTATTTAGCAGTAAGTGTGCACTAGTTTTTCAAAACCTCATATTTGATCATAATTCTCTTTCATTATAAAATGTGTTTCATTATAAAATGTTACTGTCATAACTTTGGTTTCAAGAGAATACCTGACTGTAATGGGAGATTGTGTAGCCAAATCTCAGTAAGATATTTTTTCAGTTGTGTTTAAATTATTTCTTCACAGGTTGACAAGGTGGTAATAAATCCATACTTTGGCCTTGGAGCCCCAGACTATTCAAAGATTCAGATTCCTAAAAGAGAAAAGTGGCAACGTAGCATGAGCAGTGTCACAGAGGACAAGTATTATGTTACATTCCTTTTTCATTAATGGATATTTTTGCTTTGTTTTATTACAGTAGCACTTGGTAGACTTAGAATGATATTCCTATTACTTTAGGCTTCACTTTATAAATACATATTTCTATTTGAAATCTCTAAGTATTGAAACACAATACTTAAAGGGTGAATCAAGAAAGGTGTAAATTATAAACAGTAAAGAAGCATTTCTTACTCTAATAAATACAGCTGTGGCTTGATCTCTGCATGACAAAAACCCTATTTGTATGAATACTGGCACATTTTAGCTGCATGAACTTCTCTTTTATTCTTCATGTAGATCTATGGTTACTGCTATGTTAGTAATTTTTAAAAAGTTGATGTTCTCAACAGTTGTAATATTTCTGAATGGTGTTTTTCCTTTTCCCCTTTTAATTCATAGGGAACACCAGTGGGTAGATGATTTCCCTCTTCACCGCAGTGCTTGTGAAGGCGACTCTGATTTATTAAGCCACCTTCTGGATAAAAAGTTTTCTGTTAATCAGTTGGATAGTGACCACTGGGCACCAATCCATTATGCATGCTGGTGAGTCAAGGATAGTTTTGCCAACCAAGTGCATTCTAGCTACCATGATTCTTCAACGCTATCATTTATGTAATTTATCAACCTCCAAAAGAAGAAGTAAAACCCTCTAGACTTTTTATGCATTGATTATAATATATATTAATGTTAACCTTCTGAAGAGAAACATTGCTTAGGTTTTGAGATAATTTTAATTTGAATGGTTTTTTGGGAGGCCAGTTGTGGAGCTGATGTCATCACTTACTGCCTCTTGTATCTTTCCTGACTATCTATTCTAATTCCTGCTGGAGGCACTGGGTCTACTTTAGCATGGTAACTTTCACAGTTGTGTTGGCTTAAGCCTGTGAGCAGTTTTACAGCACAGCAGTAGCTGAGCTGAGCATGTTTTGGTGCTGGTCACGCTTTGAGTGGGAAGCTGGACTAGGTGATTTACAGAGGTAAGCATGTCTGACTATAACTCTGTGATGTAATCCATAAGTGCTTAAAAGCTTTCCTCAGTCATAAAAATGCTTTTGTTTTATCTTTATGGAAGTTAGTCTTTTGTATATGTAATGGTCAGTACATCTGATGATAGGAATAACATGAAAATCAAACTTGGTTATAAAAAGCCCACAACCTTACTTGCTTTTTACTGTTTATCAGAAAGTTTGTAAATACTTCATACATCAAGTATACACAAGAGTTACCAGTTAAAAGCATGGGAGTTAAGAATCCTCAGGATCCATCAGCATGACAATCAGAAGCTGAACTGATTCTCACACTGATTATTTTTTCCAGACAAAGCTGGACTCTGTTCTGCCATGACTGAATTGTTGCAACTACCCAAACTTAGGTAGCTTAAAAAGCAAGGTTCAGTTTGTCTATAATGACTCCAATTAATGGTTACTAGACCAGTGATTACCAAAGAAGTGTTGAACTGATATTAATTTTTACAAACTTAATTATGTTCCATTGTTATGGTGTAATTTGAAAGCTAAAAACTCTTCAGAGTGAGAAAAAACCCCACTTTTTCATAATTAGGACCATCTGAAAAAAATGATTATATATTTGCTGTGTCTGTTCTGATTTAAACATGCCTGCAGGTATGGAAAAGTTGAAGCCACTCGAATGCTGCTGGAGAAAGGGAAATGCAATCCAAATCTTTTGAATGGTCAACTTAGCTCTCCTCTTCATTTTGCTGCTGGAGGTGGGCATGCTGAAATAGTACAAATTCTACTAAATCATCCAGAAATTGACAGAGTAAGTTCTGTTTATGTATAGAAATAGCAGTTTTAGCAACAGTTTCTAGCTTGTGTATGAGAAATGATTTGGTGTCCAGATCACAGTGTATAAACACAATGATCTTGTTAAGCAATTACTAAAAAATGGTTAAATATTTTTCATTAGCTCTACTTTTCCCATTGTGTATCAATTAAATGTCTGAACTCTGATATCAAGGATTTTAATTATCTCAAAAATGTGTAAACGTTTACCTGTCTCCAGTGAAATCAATGTAGAATCAGTGTTTCTGTTTGTTTGTAGCACATTACTGATCAACAAGGAAGGTCTCCGCTTAACGTCTGTGAAGAGAACAAACAAAATGAGTGGGAAGAAGCTGCAAAACTACTGAAGGAAGCCATAAATAAACCTGTATGAGTTTATTTTCTAAATAGTTTAAAGTTTATATTTAATTTACACATAATCTTGTAGAAGAGCTAGAGTCACTTCCAGCTGTTACTGGAAATGTGCAGCACATTGAAATTGTTAGTGTAAATATTGGCAAACAGACGTTTTGTCCCTTTAAATGTTTCCGTTCTGTTTCATGGCTCAAGAAATACACGTAAGACATGTAAACATGATGCTCCAAGTTATTTGTAGGAGCATCTCATCAGCTACTGATTTTATGTCTATTTTTGATCATGCAACCACCAGCTTTCTTTATGCATTCTTATCTTACATGTTGATAAAGAGGAGCATTCAGCAGGCTAAATGTAGGCTTCTGTGAAGTAGGCTTTCTTCTTCAGTTAGCCAATGCAGGCTTCCTTGGCAGCCAGTGGAGATTTAGCCAGGATAGGAAACAAAATTTACAATGCAATTTCTCTTATCCTGAAGTAGATTTAAAATTAGCCAAATGATATAAACCCACTTGTTTCTTTTCTTTGACTTCCGATGCAACCTATATCCCTGTAAGTAGGTGGTACTAAACCTGTCAGTGTTTCAAGATGTTTCAAATTATCTTCATTTCACTCTGCATGAATGATCTTCCAAAATAATTAAGGAAGGAACTGACCTTATTTTAAGGATCTTAGTATGCAGTAGATCATGTGAAGGTGTGTGTGTCTAATGACTCTAAAGACTAATGGACACATTTTAGTAGATTGCGGAGTGTAATTCATGATGTTATGTTGTCACTTATTACTGTTTAATTAATACAATGTATAAACTCCCCCTATAAACTACTACAGTAGGAATGACAGTGGCTACTGCAGCAAAAATAGCCTGATGTTTTCTATTCCAACTTTGTTTCCAATCAGTTGTCATTTTCCAAGCCATCTATCTTTTTTTTCCAGAAGTTTTTAGGAA
This sequence comes from Acrocephalus scirpaceus scirpaceus, assembly GCA_910950805.1. NCBI lineage: Eukaryota > Metazoa > Chordata > Aves > Passeriformes > Sylviidae > Acrocephalus > Acrocephalus scirpaceus. The sequence goes on from OU383773.1 coordinate 130,292,076, forward strand.
CTCAGTTCTTGATGACTTAGTAGAGGAAGGGAAATAACAAATTCCTGAAATGTTTTTATTCAAGCTGCAGAAACAGCTAACCTGTTACAGAAATGAAAACAAGACATTTCATTGATTTATGACTTGTGTATATATGCTTTAAGCATCTGATTTATGTTTATGTATGTCTTTCAGGAGGCATACTGGGCTCACATGCAATTCAGTGAAAGCTATGGGAGTTCTGTAGGGAAAAATGATTTATTATTTATTAGATTTATTAAGATTATATTACAGGAGCACTATAAGATTTAGTGGGATTGTATTCTTGTGGCAGGTTCTGAGTAAACGGTGGTGTTTCCCTCTAAAAATAAGTATTTTTAGTATAGGGGGAAAAATTCATAACCTGCCAGTAATAGCAAAGTGAACGTTTTGGGGTATGCATAGGCAGCTGAGCCCAGATCCGTCAGGGAACTTTTAAATACCTACTTGCCTTTGAGTTCAACAGAAGTCCTTGAAATACCAGCAAGATCTTTCTTGGAGTTACTGTTGTAAAAAGCACAGTATAAGAGCTTGCACAGGACATGAAACAAGCAATTTGAGTAAATAATAAATATGCAGGAGTTGTGCAATGTTCTTTTTCCCAACATACTAGATGTTGCTGATATATAGTAAAACTACTTTCCTCTCTGGAAACATCAACAGAAAGGATTTTAACAAATTGTTTGTTTAATATGTTCCCATTTTTATGTAGTATGAAAAGGCACGAATTTATCGTATGGATGGGTCGTATCGCTCTGTCGAGCTGAAACACGGAAACAACACAACTGTCCAGCAAATAATGGAGGGCATGCGCCTGTCTCAAGAAACTCAGCAGTACTTCACTATCTGGATCTGTTCTGAGAACCTCAGTAAGTAAAAAGGACAGTGGTTATACTTGAGGGTTTATCATCGTTTATTTCTGCTTGCCTTTAGGAAAAAGTAATGCTGTCTTAGGAGAGTAGAAGACATGCTCTCTGACAGGCTTTACAGCCTAATGTCTCCAAACTGCTTTTAGAGCTGTGGAGAGCTTCTCTGTTTTAGCTTTTACTTTGGGTACCCTCCATAGGTGTGACTGTCTCACTCTGGCACCTATAATGTATTTCATCCAGGAAGATGAGGCTGTTCCAGGTTGACTTTCTATTACAAGGCACCTAGGATGTCACAGTCACAGGCCTTACTAGAAGCTTATCCTGGTTTTATCTGTATTTTTCTTCCCAGAGTATCTGAATTTGGATGCATGTTAGTTGTTTTTACCAATATTTTGTCTTTTTAAAACTACTAATTAAAGTAAGATGATTAATGTTTTTTCGTAAGGTACTTCAATCATATGAATTTTCCTGTGTTTTGCACGAAAATAATTTTTGATAAACAAGTTTTCAAATATAATTGATGGGAGAGAATTCTGATGTTTGTTTATTCTAAATGAATTAGAATTTATTCTGAATTCTAAATGTCATGTTTATATTTGTGGTATTTTTTGGTATTTCTGATCTAAATAAAAAAGATACTATAGTTTTTATTTGAGATATATAGCAAAAGATAAATAGGAGGCCAAAAGAGTCAACGAGTGCGGCTGGGTATTTTCAGATAATGTGGTCAACAGTACTGCTGTAACAGGATGATAGCTATGGGACACATTGTGGATTACAAAGCTCAGTTCAGTTCTGGTACAAAGCTCAGTTCAGTTCTGGTGGGATACTGTGTTGACAGTGTCATTAACACAGAAGTCTTGCATTTAAAATTTTATTTATTGTTGCCAATGCTTCACTACACTGGTATTGGTTTTTTTTTTTTAAGTAGCATTAATTATTGCAGGAAATATTTTCTTTATTTTTCTTTAATCTTTTTCTTCTAGTGTCATACAATTGACCTTTTTACTTTGCTGTAATGCCACATGACAACTGTAACCCTCAGCTAAACATAGATGTTAATGAGAAGAAAAGAAAGTGTTTGAGGGTTAAAGTATTGCTGCTTTTGCCTTTTCTAAATATGTATTTAATGTTTTCATAGAATCATTGAAGTGTTGTGCTTGCATTTGGGGGGAAGAGCTCACTGATACATTGTTTGTGTAAAAGCAAGTAATTCTTTAGATATTTAGCCTAGAAAATGAGCTCCTGATTTATGGCTTGAAAAAACTAATGGACAAGTTTCATTATAAAGTATGTTGCAGTTTGTGTACAGCTGTAAGGACCTTAGGTTTCTTGCTTGTAAAACAGATGATGCTTTTCTGTGTTTGAAAGTAAGATGGATAAGTTAAATGAACAGACTGTTCTCAGTGAAAGATGTTGTGCTATATAGCCATATAAGTTTTTCATATAATGTGAAATGCCACAGTGTGAGAGCCAGAGCAGTGAGGATGAGGCAGATACAGCCTCCTAGAACTCACTCCTAGAAAAAGCCAAGTGATAATCCAAGGGCAGGCAGGGTGACTGAGTAAGCCAAGGGTACAGACTAGAACATAGTAGGACTATAGTTGAAAGCTCTGTATTAATTGCTCAGCTCTCATATACACAGAAGAACATGACACATTGATTGACTTTAGCCTGTTAAGAATCAAGACATTTTACAGATTAAAAAGAAGAATGTCTGTTCTGAAAAGTTGATGGTTTTTATAGATATGCAAAAAGAGCAAGTAAGGTAAATTATATTTGTATTTTTCTGTTAGAAATAAGATTATTAGACTTTGTATTTCTGATGTAATAATACAGACAACAGTCTCTCATGTTTTATTATTGTGTTTTTAAGATCAGTCTTGGTACCCCATTGAATTTTTAAATAGCACTTCACTCCTGAGAAACTGAAAATAATGAAGTTTCAACACTATTGCATTTAATGAATTGATGCTAAGAGTTTTGTCAATAAATCCATATTTTCAAAACCTTTTCTATATAGCAGTTTAGAAAACATAGGGAAAATGTTTTAATGAGTCCTCAATTTCAGATACTCTGGGTTTGGTGCAGCATTTAATCATTTATGTGTATATGTGTGTGTATGTGCTGTGTTATTCTGTTGGTTTATTTAGAAATAAACCTGATATTTTTCAGGTCTCCAGCTGAAGCCATATCACAAGCCTTTGCAGCATATTCGAGACTGGCCTGAAATATTCACTGAACTGACAAACTTGGATCCTCAAAGGGAAACTTCACAGCTTTTCCTGAGAAGAGATGTGAGACTTCCACTGGAAATAGAAAAAAAGGTCAGCACTTGGAAGTGAATGAAATTATGGTCAGACTCTGAACACTTTGACCATCAACACTCGCTCAGTGTGTAGAGTGACTGTAGTAATTCCCAAACTTATTTAAACCTGACATCTCCTTTTCTGTAATGGTTTGAGTCTTCACATTCTTCCCTCCCTCTCTCTTGCCTTCCTACCATCTCTTTGTTCTCTCTCTCTTTCTCACCCTCTCGGTTGGGTTTATCCAGTCTCTCCATTTGTCAGTCTCTGTCATACAGCTAAAAGCAACCTGCCTGATTTTCTTCCTTGTGCTGTTGTTCTTCAGTTATTTAATTGGTCGATTTCAATGGGATTATTCAAACATATTACCAAAACTGAATTCATGGGGGAAAAAAATCCAGATACCAGTATTTTTGTGAACTTTTTTGATTGGGCATGTTGTGCTAGCTGCCTTTCATTTGTGTTAGATCAGTTAAGTGTTGAAGTAAGTCAACGAAAAGCAATGCTTCTGTTACAAAGCACCACTAAAATGTACACTCCAGTCAGGACCACACCTTTTTCTTCTGTCTCTGAATCAGTGAGAAATAGTATTTATAGTTTATAAGCTTATTTTCCTTTCTACAAAGAAATCATATTATTTAAATCTTTTTAACAGATTGAGGATCCATTGGCTATTCTTATACTTTTTGATGAGGCCAGATATAACTTACTGAAAGGTTTTTATACATCACCTGATGCAAAGCTGATTACACTGGCAAGTCTTCTTCTACAAATAGTCTATGGAAATTATGAGAGCAAGAAACATAAACAGGGCTTTCTAAAGTAAGTATGTGTTTAAAACTTAAAATTATGGGTTAGATTGAGTGTTTTTAGATAGCACTTACTATGGAACCTTCAAACTTTAGGTATTATATATGGTTGGTTTTCTTCATCACTGAGTTACAGTTCAGAGTAATCATGTAACCCTTGTAGCATTAGTAGAAGTTGGACATTGTGTGTGAAAATGTATTAATCTTAATTATTGCAGTCCTAGACAGAGGGGTGGAGGTTCTGTATGTAAATTCTGTCCTGAGATACAGTAATACCAAAATAAACAACAGTATTCATTTGAAGGGTTCTGACAGGACTGAGGCTTTGAGCAATGTTGAAGAAACATCTTACTATGGCAGTTAGACCAATGTCTGGGGTTGACTTTCCCTCTTTGGACAGACTATGCAGTGATACTGTTTCTCTTCTGTCATTTGTGGGAGAAATGCTGTACTAAATTGGTCAAACCCATAGCACCAGTAGGGCTCAGCCAGATGGTATTTTTCTCTTCTCTTCCCTCCACATGCCAGCACAACAGTAGCTGAGCTATTTTGGGATGGCTTGTTCTTCCCACATACATTTCTACAGCAGTATGTGAGCCCATGAAGATTTCAGTTCTCTGCTGTGTGCACCTTCACCCCCCTGCCATCTCCACCTCACTTCATTCATGGAACAGCAGCTGTGCTGTTCTGGAATGCTGCTGTGCTTCTCTCTTATTCACAGCATCAGCTGAGCTGCCTTGGCCTGGCGGGTTTTTGCATGTGTTGTTCTGCTGCTGCACAGCTGGAGGATGGAGCATAAGGAGAATGGGGTTTAAGTGGGTGTGCGCTCCTGTACAAGTGTGCAGTTCACTGCAGCTGAGTTTTGTATGAAACTACTCCCTGCTGACTCGCAGCAGCTGCAGGGTGGTGTTCCTCCCTTCACTGAGGCATATCCGTACTGTGGTTCCAAGTTCATCCTGCTCAATGGAAGTGTTTGGCTCTACAGACCGGCCTACCTGCAAAGATAGTTTGGGCTAGATAAAAAGCCATTTGGACATGCTTTCCCTTCATATTCACATAGTTCTTCTTCATATAGATGAGGAGTTTCATAATCAGTTTTTCTTTTTGTAGTTGACATAAATGGTCACTAAAAGACTGGTAATTCCAAAAATATATCCAGGCTGTTGTTTGTATGAGAGTATCCTTGATCTTAAAGATCTGATGCACTGTCCTGTGCAGGGTTTTTGCTTGGCAGATCATATATACTGCCAAATACAGTTTAAATAGGTTACCTCTAAATAGGTTACATCACTAGGTCTTGAGACTGTCTTAATTGTACATAAAAACAAACTAGTAAAGGCTTGCATTCTTCCTTTTAGTGTTTTTTTTTTCCTGCATTTGGGGTTTTTTTAAAAAGGCATTTGATGTAAGTAGCTTCTCTTTCATGTCACGTAATATGTAACTTTTATGTGGAAATTAATTGGGCTGAGTCCTTGGTAGTGCTGACTACAGGAGTGGAAGGAAGAGTACAGTCTGTCATATTTTCTGACATATGATATGCTGATGTAAATGGCATTTTGTATATAATTTTGGCTTCCAATCTGGAATTCACCAAACTGCTCTCTAACCAAATATGAGTTGTGTGTTCTGCTGGCATTTCCTCTCCATGCCATGTCTATGATGTGTGACACAGAGTGTATAATGTAAAGCTGGATCTTAATTAACTGAGAATCGCACTGTTTCTTAGGAAACCATCTCATCTGATGAGGCAAGATAGAGTAGGAGCTGACTGTCTAGCTCAGTATGTGACTTGAAGGTACATTGTGGCAGACATTGTTCTTTCTTCTTACTTTGATTAGTGAAGAAAAACTTTGTTCCTCTTTGTTTTTCCCTTAGTGAAGAAAATCTTAAATCTATTGTACCAATAACTAAACTAAAAAGCAAAGCTCCTCATTGGACAAACAGGATACTTCATGAATACAAGGTAAGATAAATAAGCAGGTAGTAGAAAAACCTATTCTTAAGCATTTTTGACTGTTAGGTTGTCAATTAATGAACAGAATGACTGGTATAAAAAGCTAAAAATGTGTATGTTCTGAATTTTTGGGATGGGTTGTTGGAATATATTTCCTGTACAGTTTCAGATCTCTTTGTTAGAAGTAAATACTTTTGTTATCTGTTCATTTACCTTCAGTGTTAGCTGTATATTGGGCACACTTCCAATTCAGGCACAGGTGTGAAAAAAATCTACTGTGATGTAAATTTCCATGTCTGCTTGTAGCAGTAGATCCCCAAAGTCCTTTTTGTCAGTGTAACTTTGTATCTTGGGGATCTGGTCATGCTGCTGATGTGCATGTGCGCGCAGACACACACACACATAAACTCCTTTGATTAGAGCAGTTAATTGAGCAAGAAGTTTAAATTTTTTGGACTTGGGATGCTTGTGTAAGAATGCATCTAACTGAGGCTGTGGGTCCCAAATGAGGTCAGATTAAATTTGTGGTTTTCACAAGTAATTGTGGAAAAAGTGAGGTGTGTCAGAAAGAGAACGGTACCAGCTGGTGTGCATCACTAAAGGTAGCTGCCAGCAAATGCTGCAGAGGCACCTAGGGAATGTTTTCAAACCTTGCCCCTCTTTCTGAGATGAGATTACTCAGTCATAAAGTTTCTTTTGGTGCCAACACCTTTCTGTCAGAAATTAGCAGATCATTCCAAATAGAGATGAAGAAGGGAGTGATGGTGGTCTAAGACTATGGTGTAGCAAAGTCATCTCTACTCTGCCATCAAATTATATGTAAGAATAAGCCTAGTTTTCTTGACTTCTGCTTTTGGGACATTATTTTGGGGTGTGGGGCATGGGGGGAAGGGGGAAACAGTTGCAGTCTTTTGTTCTGAAGATTTTACATGTTAGAAATGGATGTGTAGAATTCAGATTAGCTGTAAAGGCAGGGTGTGGATCCCGAGAGGCTGATCCTGTCTACCACACCCACAGTCACGGCCCCCTAACTGTTGAAGATTTGTGTTCTCCCTTGTGTCTGTGCCTTGGCCCAGCCAATTTTTTATTTGTTAAGAGTGGTTGTTATCATTCTGGTTTGAGGAGCACTCCAGTGATAGTTTGTTCTGACTGCTGCACTCTACTGAAGAGGAAGGAACAAAAGCCTGTCTCATGCTGAATGAAGGCTCCCCTAATGAAAAGAGATCTGCATCTCTCTTTTGCTTAGAAAAGAAAAAACAATCCATGTTTTTTGAAGGAAGTACTTGCTCATCTTACCATGTCTCACTGGATTAGACCCCTTAAAGGAGAAAGAATACTTAGTTTTAAGGATTGTGATGCATTCAGTATCAGATGGGTGCACAGTTGCTGATCCCACGTCCCAGTTACTTCTGAGAGAGGCAAAGCTGTGGGGCCTTTCAGAGGTTGCGTGTCTGTGCCCAGATTTCCAAGGCTCATATTGGCATCTGGGTTTTGCCTCAGTCCCTTCTAGCACCTGAGCCTTTCCACGGCTCTAAAGTTTAATTTAGCTGTAGGAAGATGGCTGATGGGAAGGCACTTTGGAAATACGCATTTAATATGGATTGCAGTGAACAGTGGATTTTCTTCAAACAATCACAACTGTTTGGAAGGACTTGTTGATTGCCATTGTTTCTTTACTTTTAGAATCTCAGCACCAGTGAAGGTGTCAGTAAGGAGATGCATCACCTTCAGCGCATGTTCTTGCAGAATTGCTGGGAAATTCCTACTTACGGAGCAGCTTTTTTCACAGGACAGATATTCACCAAAGCAAGTTCAAGTAGCCATAAAGTCATCAAAGTGTATGTAGGAGTAAATGTAAAAGGGCTGCACCTCCTCAACATGGAAACAAAGGTCAGCTTAAGTGAACTGCCAGTGATAACTATAAAACTTAATTCTCTTCTCTTAAAATCTTTGTACTAGAGGTAATTTCACATCCAACTGTTTAGTTAAACTTGACTGAAAATTTCCAAGATTTTAAGGTCTTTATAAGTCACTAACAAAGTCTTGTATTTTTTCACTTTACTACTTTATGAACTACAACTGCGTTGTGGAACATAGTGGTTTAAGTCTGAATCCTGTCTTTGTGAATGAAGGGAAGTTCAGTTTGCAAGTATGGAGGATATTTTCTGAGTGACAGTTTCCTACATTTGATCATAGGCTTTACTCCTCAGCCTAAAGTACGGTTGCTTTATGTGGCAGTTGGGAGATGGAGATACGTGTTTTCAAATCCACAGTCTGGAAAACAAAATGAGCTTTATTGTGCATACCAAACAGGTAAGCACTATCATTTTGCATCCTTTACGTTCAATTATTTTTTTCCTAAATTAGATACACAAGCCTCTTTCCTCTTGAGATTGACCACCCTTGCACAGTCTAAAAGAAGCCTAAGACAAGCCCCCACAAAAATTATTTAAAAACTTTATTATTAATATTCCGAATGTTTGCTTGTTTTCTTAGCATGTGAAGCCTTCAGAATTCAAAATACATAAAATACATCTATAATCATTAGGATAAACCTTTTGTTTAATTGAAACTGTTTCTTGCATATGCCCAATCCCTCGTTCTCTTAGATTAATTCCAAATATAATGAGATTAAGCGAGCTAGAGCCAGTAACTTTGTGATCGAAAGTAATGGAGTTTGAGATTGGATAAAGCTGAGAATTGCTTTTGTCATGTACTTGATTGTCATAGTTCTGCCATGCTGATAGAATTTAATTGCATCCCTTTACATAGGCAGGACTCGTTGTAAAACTCCTGATGAAATTAAATGGCCAGCTAATGCCAACTGAAAGAAACGAGTGATGGAAATGAACAATAGTTACGAGATGGCATCTGATGGCTGAGCAAAAAACAACTTGTTCCTCCTCATAACAGGACTTCCATGAACATGTATTTTACACAACAGAAAGGTCAATTTGTACAGTTTTTTAACTTTGTACAGAAGCTGCATGGTTTATTTTTTTAAAAAAACTATTCAACATATCTATTATTTTTATAAATATTTTTGTGTTTCATATATTAACTATTGTAGGGCTTGAGCTTACCCAATAAAGCTGATAAAATCTAAATGGTTTTACCAAGTTCGATGAGCATGAATCCAGTAAAGCTTTTGTTCCCAGAGAAATATGGGACTACGAGTGCCATTAAGCAAGGCTCAGTTAACCTATTTACCTTTTGTGTCATTGCGTGGAACATCAAGGAGGTGGTATGTGTTGCAGTATTTTGTACACACCCTGTATTTTTAAGATAAGATTGATAAATATGCTTAAAAGACCAGTTAGACCCGTTAGACCTTTGAGCAACTACTTTTGATAAACTCTTGTTTTTTATTTGGTTTCTGACGAACATTTTAGCTTGCTTTATTTTTACTCTTAACTTTCTCATACTTTGTATTCATATTTATTCTAAAATACTGCATGAGGATGCCAAAAGGGAAATACTTTAAATCATTCAGAAGCCATATTGAATGTTTAGCATGCTTGTTTTGTAAAATGGATTTTTACTTTTGCTGTGCAATATAAAATGTATGTATGGGAGGAGAGGGAGACAGGGATTTACAGATGAACCTTACTCAGAGGACTTCAGAAAGTTTTATAAATCCTACCCTGGATTACAACACATATGCAGTAACAAAAGCTCATACAGGAGGTACTTATTTCTCTAAAATTAGTTTTCCGACTGATTAATTCAGTTTCTTCAGGCTAAGAGCAGTGCAGGATGCAAGAATGAAGATGACAAAGAAGTCAGATGCAGTTTGTAAGCATTCTGCCTGCTCTTTGTAGAGTCACGGTTGGGGCTCAACAAGTTGGGTCCCAAGTGTAAGGTGGGATCCTATGCAGTCTGAAACATATCCTTGTACATTAAAATAGTATCTGTAACACAAATCTTTGAAGTTTCTGGTTGTATTTCAGGGTTTTAAGTGCACTTGACTATTTCTTCCGTGTAAACTGCATGCTAAAACAGTGTGCAATATTTTGTAAAAAAAAGGCTTTTATAAGAAAATAAAAATTAGCACTTGCCTCTAAGTTTTCAAATAAAAGCTAAAATGAATGTGAAGAACTGTGCTGTTGTATAGTAACTTAACTCATACCTTACTAGTAACTGCAGTTTAAGAAATTAAAATAGTAAGCTGTTAAAAACATGAACAGGAGATTTGTATTTTGTATTCTTCTTAGCAAGCTATACTTTTCTACTTAAACTTCACAGGCCTAAATAACAGTAAATTTTCATGGATTGTTATGCTTTATTTAAGGTAAATAATGCAACAGTCAGGTCCTTCATTGTGCATCCACATGGCACTGGTATCAGAAATACATTTCTCTACATAGCACTTTCTTAGAAAACTAGAGGAAAATGTTAGGAAGGTGTGTCAGTTGCCTATATAAGTATATTATCAATATGCCTTATTGCTGTATAGTCCTTTCTGCTAAATTCTTATTCATTACTACCTAATAAATTGTTTGCAACAAGTCATATTTGGTGTTTCTATTCTTGTAGTCAGCATGAAGGTGCCATCAAACGTTACACCAAGCAGGTGTTATTACCAAAGAGCAGTAGTTTGTAACAGGCTCATCTTTGTAAGGTATGGAAGAAGAGCATCAGAGAGGACCAGAAGGGGAGAGTCCCATGACGACTCTAAATTAAGGTAGTGCACCTTGAAAACTGCTCAGGAATTTACCAGGTTAATGGGAAACTGTTGATCGTGGCAAGGCAGAGGTTTGCAGATGTTGCACATCAGTGCAGCCACTGAGCAGCAAAAGCCCAACTCTGCAGTCCCAGAGAACTCTGGCACCTGGGTACATAGGGGCTCATGCTGCCCTGCTGGGCCAAGGCAGGTATGGGCTCTCCTTTCATCTGGAAGTGGGGAAATGGAAAATGGGAACAGGGAGAAATCCAACACCACTGAGACAGACCATTAGTAACAACCCTCATATCACTACCAAAAAAAACCCAATGAAAATGAGCTGCAAGATGACATTTGCTGACATTTGTGCCTCTGTAAACATGAGATCTCCAGCTAACCATCTATAGTCCATCTAATAAGCACTTTCTTAAAAAGCAAGAACCTGTACAGCTGCCAAAAGCAAAGATTTGAGTAGAACCCTCAGCCAGGCCCGGTATGGCAAAAGAGTAACTGAGAACTTAAAACTGTGAAAAACAGGCATGATTTTACTAAGTGGAATAACTGACCCCCCCAACCCCAGTGAGCAGCTTGTTCAAGAGGGAAACCTTGGTCCTGGGGTGATGTCCTGCTGCTGCTGCTGCTTGGCACAGGGAACAATTGCTCCAGGGAGCAGCAACTGGGTTTTCCCAACCACTGTCAGCTTACAGCTGGATGCAGTTTAAAGCTGGGCTGTTGACTGAAAAAAGAAATACAGGTTCAACAGAAACAACATACATGGTTTGCAAAAACTCTGCTTTACCTTAATTGTTATTACTATAGGGTAAAGACATAAAAAAATGTACTAAATTACTATTCTATATATTCTATTACTATTTTATATAAATTTAATTAGTAATTACATTAATGTAATTACTATTATTTTACCAAATAAAACTATTCATATATCATTAATGAATCTGGAAATCCCCTCCCTTGGAAGAAACAGACTGACTATTCCACCAACAGACCGACTATTCCACCAAAAATGTCCTTACTTCATAAACTGACAGAGCAGATGTTAATAACAACCAGTGATAGCTCTCATGCCCCCCAAAAGAATTGTCAAGGCTTGTAAATACAAAGGAACCCTTTCTCAGTCACTACAGCACTGATGAATTTCCTTCGGCACTGAAAAGTGTTGAAACTTCAGAGCTTGTAGGCAACAAATTGAAAACTTTACTAGATCCCATAGCTGACATGAAGAGTTTGAAGGTACTCAACACTGATTCCATGCACATCTCAGCATTCATAAGCGTTCTTTGCTTATGAATCCTCCACTCATCTAGTAATACTCAGTACATGTGAGACCTTGATATAGGGCTTACCAGAGGATATTACATATTTTTAAAAAGTACAAAAAGTACAAGAATATTCATTCAGTAACAAGCTTATGCTTTTGCCTGTGCATCTTTTCCAGCTGACAAAACTAAAAGTACTCAGAACTGATGACAACAAATAGTTTATTTCAGATGAAGTAGGGAATTTATGAGAATTTAGGTTTCTGAACTTTGCAAAAATGTATTTAAAAGCATTACAGATAATCTTTGCAACTGTACCCTGTTGAAATGTCTCATTGGATGTAATGATCAACCCGGCTTCCTGCTAGTATTCCCAGATTTACACGTTTAAACTTTAGAAACTGACTGGACTCACTGGGTGAACAAATACTGCCTTTAAAACACCTACCCAAACCAGAATTTTCCGGAAATGCATTAAGATACATTCCTGTCGAGTTAAAAAATTGTACGTGGACAACAAGCTGACCTCGGCTGTAATGAGCTCTCTGTTTCCAAATGCAGCTTTATTCACTATTTGATCTTAAACCCTTAGGTCTTAGTGGAAACTCATTTCCAAAACAATATTTTTTGACATTAAACTTTAGGAGCGTCTGGAATTAAACACAAATAAGCTGTCCTCGTTCTCCGCGTGCTGTGCAGCCTTACAAATCAGCGCCCTGGGCTGTCAAGGGGGCGCCGGCAGCGATGTCCGAGGGACGGTTCACCGTCATAAGCCTCCTTTCCCGGAGAACCGCGGTGTCCGGGTGTTCGAGGATCCCCAGCATTTCAAACACCCAGGCGCCAAGCACCGAGCGCCGCCGCCGATGGGGCCGAGCCCTGAGGCGGCCGGGCCCGGCCCCGCCCCGCCCGCCGCCCGCCCAATGGCGCGGGCCGCAGCCCGGCCGATGCCGTCACCCCGCGCAGCGCGGCCGCGGGTTGGCTGCGGTGCCGGCAATCGTCACATGGGCAGAGATCAGCCCAGCGCCGGCAGCCGCCGTACGGGCTCGGACCAGCCCGGCCCACCCGCGCCGCGCCGCGCCGCCGTGCCCTGCCCTGCCGAGCCGCGGGGAATGACGGCGGGCGCCGAGAAGATGCTGAACCTCATGGAGGTCGGCGGGTCCCTGCTAGAGCGGGTGGCCGTCGGCAACCCCCTGTCCCTGATGCTGGCCGCCTCCGCCTTCGCGCTCAGCCTCGGCTACCTGTTCCAGCTGGGGTACCGGCGGCACCTCGGCTCCGACCAGAAGGTAAGCGCTGCGGGCGGCGAGGCCGGGCGGGGGCCCGGCGGGGACGGTGCCCGTGGGCTGGGGGAGGCGGGCGGTGTCGCTGCAGGGCGCGGGCCCGGGGGAGCAGCCTCAGGACAGCCCTCGGGAGCGCGGGGGAAGCGGCGCTGAAACCCGGAGCGGGCTCCGGCGGGCGGGCAGCCTTTCCAGCATCCTCCGGGGGCGGCTTCTGGGGCAGCTGGCCGGCTTCGCCCTCACCGGGCAGCATGCTTGGTACCGCAGGGGGCAGAGGCGCTCCGGGCTGGCGGAGCCCCAGGGCGTTCCCGGTGCTGTTTCATCGATGGAGCTTAAGAGAGGGTGCCCACTTGTGTACGAAACACAGCGCTAACCTGAAGTTGCTTTTGAGGGGCTGTTTAACACGTCCTCCAGCACTGTTTCGTTTCTGACTGTCTTCTTTTCAGTTGCAGTATCTTTGCGCTTCACATTGAGAGGCAGAATAGGAAGAATCTTAATATTCACTTTATTTTAACCATTGCTGATTTTAAACGTAGTTCTGTCTGAACAACTGAATATGTTTTTAGAGTTGGCCTTTTCATGAAGGACTTTAAACAAACATACTTAAAACTTCCTCTGTGGTTAGTTTTGGACATGATTTTATTATTTTTTGGGCACTAGTACGTGCCAGGAAAGTGGTCAGAGCACCAAGCCTGGCAGAGTTCAAGAAGCCTTTGAACAACTCTGTCAGGCACATGCTGTCACTCTTGGGGATGGTCCTGTGCAGGGCCAGGAATTGGACTTTGATCCATGTGGGTCCCTTCCAGCTCAGGATATTCTATTAGTTCATGATTCTGTGATAATCTCTGAAGAAAATTCAGTAATTATTTTTCTCTTTCTTCTACAGAACTACCCACCTTTTATTTCATCAGGTATCCCTTTTCTTGGTCATGCAATTGCATTTGGAAAAAGTCCCATTGAATTTTTGGAAAATGCTTATGACAAGGTATGTTTTCCCACATGACTGGTTGAGCATATACCAAAATACTTTGTGTATCTATTAAGATCTCTGTGTGAGGCCTGTTTAAAATCAGTTCATTCTCATTTACCACCTCAGATATGGAATGGAGTGTGCACAGTAGGCTCTATGATCTTCAGATCTCTTTGTGTAGCAGTAGTGTTTTCTAAGCTCTTGTGATTCACTTGTCATAAATATGCTAGTACATTTGGGTAATACTCATAGCTGAATCACAAGTTAATTAAAATCTATTTTCATAAAGTTATTTCTTGCTGTAATTGGTAACTTTTAATCATATTCTTTGTGATTATACCAATCTATGACCAGGTTGGAATATAGCTGACCACCTCTTTGGGCAACTTGATGAATTTTAAGGCCTCTCTGTTGTCAAAAGATCTGGTGTGTAAAACCTCAGTAGTTTTTATACTGTAACAGCCTAGAAGAAATTAACTAAATCAGTAGAGCCTTAATTCCAATTAAATTAGATTTATCAAGCTGTTTCACATTGTCTAAAACTATCTAGAGTTAGAAGCTTAAATCTTAGTTTGGTTAGCTTAGAGAAAGCCAAATTTGGGGCATGAAGGTCTGCTGGCGATGACTTTTAAACTTCAAAATCTTATCTGCCCCTAATTATCTACGCATAATTCCAAATCCAGAATTTTTCGAGACAGTGTTTGTAGATGATTTGGGTCAATATGTGCTGCAGTCTCTCAGCTAGTTTTTTTAGTGTGACTGATCTTTTATTTATGTTTTCTAAAATAAATTGTTTTAAAATGTGTACATTCACATGTGTTCATTATAACATTAGATATCAGTAGTATGTACATTGAGAATGAATTTAAATCTGGTTTAAAATATATTTAATAAATGTCTGGATGCTTTTTAGGAGAAAAAGTAATTTATGAAAGACTGTATAGGGAGATAGGGATTTAATGATTTCTGTTCTTATTTCAAAGAAATTTGTTTTTTGTTTATTCTCTCTCTTAGTATGGACCTGTGTTCAGTTTCACTATGGTTGGGAAGACATTCACATACTTACTGGGTAGTGATGCTGCTGCTCTACTCTTCAATAGTAAAAATGAAGATTTGAATGCAGAGGACGTGTACTCTCGGTTAACCACGCCAGTCTTTGGCAGGGGAGTTGCCTATGACGTCCCTAATGCGGTTTGTATTTTAAATATCAGATGAGTACAAAAGCAGTGCAGTTTGCTGAGTAGGCAGCCCTGAGTTCTTGGCTTTGTGTGATGGGGTTGTGCTCATATGAACTGTGGCATATTGCAGTAGGTGAATAGTCTCATCTGGATAATCAAGACTGAGCATGTTCAGGTTGCTTTCTTTACCACCTAGCCATTTGTCACTCTGGATGTTATCTTTTGTTCTTGAAATCATCTAATCTCACCATAGAGGAAAAAACTATTGCGTCACTTTTTTCTTCCCTTGCAGCATGCCACTGACTGCAGCTCACTTTTCCCTTCCAAGCAACTTCAGGTCAGGTCTTTCTTCTGAGAAAGGCCTAAGAGTGGTAACTTCATATTTATGCCATGCCAAATCTAGACATGGGAGTAATAATTTAACAGTTTGAACCACGAGGTTTGTTTTGCGCAGACAGAAATCATTCTGTGTATGTTTGCAGAATACAGTCTGCCTGGGGGCTGTGTCATTGTATCTGAGCTAAGCATTGGCTTAGCATTGGCTGCTTCTTGTTTGTGAGGGTGGCCTGTCATGTCAGACTCTCAAACTGCAGAAGCCAACTTTTCTGTGGCCACACTTGCTCCACTGGCACTCTGTGTTCAGTGCACGTTGTATAGCAGAGTAGTTGGGTGGAAGAAACAGCACTGTGATATACTTTATTTTTTGGTTTTCAGTTTTGGCCTATTTCGTTTGTATAAATGCCAGTCATTTGACTAGTTTCTGTGACCATCAATTTCTTCTCCTCCTTAGCATGCCTCTTCATTCATCCCTGCCTACGTGCTGTGATTGTTGCCCTGTTAATGATGTGGCTTAGGGGCAGTAATCACTACTGTCTTTGCCTCCATGCTGGCATTTTGCCACAGTCCACAAAAGTAAGCATGTTGTTCTTACCCTGTTCTTTTGGAAATCTCATACACAGCTACTACCTATAACTTGCTACTTTCTAAGTAGGTAAAGCAGAATTTGGTTGTCTACTCCTTTGTCAGGAAGTACTAAATTGTGGATAGCAGTCTGGGGGGAGGATTGGTTGGTTGGGTGGTAGGTTCTTTGCCACTTGATGGATTTGCATAGCTCCTGATCTCTATGAAAACCAGAAGGACTGCAGCCTGGATAACAAGTAGGATATAATTTATTGTGTCCTAGGAGATCTCTTCCATGAGTGGGACCATTCTAACAGACTTGTTTCTACCAGTTCAGATAGTCAGAGGTCTTCCTCAAAAAGTCAGGGATGGAGTTGTGAATCACTTTTGCAGCTGCTGGAGCATGGAGGATGCATGATTTTCTGCAATACATCTCATGTTCTTCTCTGGTGTATACTTGTTTCAGAAGAGTGGCTGTTAATCAGACTTCTAAGCTGGCCAGATTTTTCACTGCTTATTTTGTGGATTCTTACTGTCATGGGATGTCTGCTTGAAACTTAAAGGTCATGGTTTGTCCTTAATTCTGTGAAAGTTTGCCCATTGGCAAACTAAAGATGATTTGACTTCTGCTTTTGTGCTCTTCAGTTTGTGGATGGATTTGAATGTCTGTCTTCGTTCAAGAGCTAGTTCTTTGATGTGATCTTATCTCATCCATCAGTTTTACCATCAGTTTTGTATAATTTTCTGTAAGCTCCTTGGAAACGGGCATTTCTTACCACCATGTACTTTAGACACAGGGATGATTAAGGCCTACCTCACTGGCCCACCATATTCAGCTTTTTTGTTCATTTTTTTTCTGAAATGAGGTATTTTTCTAGAGTTACCCTAGATATTCTTTTTCCCTAGAGTGCACTTGAGTTCTGCTTTAGTCAAGATTGCTCAGTAAGCCTTGGGTGTCTGTGGATATGTCTGTGGTGTCTTGGGTGTATGTGGATATGTTAATTCATGCCTCTGCTACCAGAAGGACTTCTTTCTTATTATCTCTGCAGATTCAGGTTCCTCAGAAAATTCCTTTTTTCCCCCAAAAGTTACTCTTTTTCCACAGCGTGGAGATGCAGGGTGTTTGCTATTGACATTTAAATTATCTCTGACACTGATTATCTCTAGTTTCCCTCTATGAAGCTAGAGAGGTAGCACACCCAGTTGTGGCCAGAACGCATTCTGCTAGAGGTAAGCTGATTTTTTTGCACAGTGTTACCACCACAATTTCATTTCAGACATCTAATGGGAAGGCATTTAGAGAGCCATGGAAAGTTTCATTGGCATTCTGCAATTGATGGATCATCCTGAAGTTTCTTTTGAGACCTCCTTTTCTCTGCTTAAGCTGCTAAGTATCTATTAATTCTGTGACTTTCAGTCATGTGTTTGGAAAAACCACCCCTTTTTCTTCAAAATTAGCAATTTGCTTCTTTACCAGTGATTCGGGTAATTGTTAATATCCATAATCAATATATCAACTCATATTCACTCTCTCTCTCCTCCCTCTAAGCCTCTTGCAGATAGTTTTTTGTTGAGAGGAGACGAAATCGCAGAGGATGCATTCACTCCAATGTGCCATTCCTGTCTCTATCAAGGTGGAGACTGGTTAGCATGCTGCAAGGGAAAATGTGCTTGTCTTTTTGCTCTGTGGCATGTGTGCCCTCTGACAGACTGCTGGGGTCCTCACTGCATTCACAAAACAGAAGCTTTTAGGAAGTAGCTTTTCTTTCAATGCCTGTTGTTCTGTATCATACATGCAGAGCCCGTGGTGGGAAGACAGTTTTTGGTGTATTACTTGTGGTACAGTGCAGAGATATAAGGGAAATGCCTCATTCATAATTAGGGCTTAAAAATCAAATTAATAATTTTCTGAGTCAATGTCCTGTCAATGCATTGAATGGTTCTCACCTAATGAAGGGCTTTTCAGCAGTAGGTTTGTTAGGTGAGAAGGGTGTGAAACTCACTGTTTTCCTAGGAAGCAGTTTGCCTCCTGCTTCTGTGTGTGACTTCTAGGTAGTGAGATCAGAGTGCTCTGTAAAAGAGAGGATCACCTCTAGTCCAGGGTCCTTCTGCCTGAGAGAACACAGGAGAGGGAGAGAATGTGAGGAGGCCACATACCAGGGGACACAGGCTAAATCCAGACTTGGCAAAGGTGGGGCTGCTTATGTTTGTGTTTAGATATCTAAAGGGCATTCCATAGTTCAACTTTGCATGCATCTTGTATCTTCAGGGATAAAGCTTAATGAAGATGCTAAAATATTTTTTTTCTTTGGTACTGCAAAAGAGAAAACTGCAGCTCCTTTAAGCAATTTTTTTACTTGAATGTTTCTGAACTATTGCTTGAAAGACAAAGAAGGTGAAAAACAGAGTATTACCTATTAGATAAAACTGAGTATCTGCTGTACCCTGCAGTCCTAATCATAATCCCTGTTTACTTCTGGATGTTCTTATAGTGTAAATTCTAATAAGTTTTAATCACATTATTATGATGATTCTTGTACTGACTGCTTTTTCTGTCTTGGTTCTTTTAGATATTTTTGGAACAGAAGAAGATGCTCAAAACTGGGCTAAACATTGCCCAGTTTAGACAGCATGTATCTGTGATTGAAGAAGAAACAAAGGAGTATTTCAAAGCATGGGGTGAATGTGGAGAGAAAAGTAAGTAGGATCAAATGTATTTTTCCTCCAGTTTTCTGGGAAGTACTTAAGGCCAGTGCAGTATATTTTTGTAAAATATGTACTGCAATATAAAAGAAGTTTAAAATTACGTAGGTAAAAGTGTACTGAACATCAGAAGAAAGAAAATACAGATTTTAAAAAAATTAAATGTAAGGCTATTGGAGAATAAAACTGCTCAGAAAATCACTGAAAGGAGTATATGACTATCTTAGTTTTGCTTTCTTGGTCAGCTCATAGTGCACCTGTTGTGCTCGTTTTGGATGGTATCAGTCAGCTCAGTGTAACCACTTCCTAGTCCCTGGGAAAAGCTGCTGCTCTGACTTCCTAGAGAGCCTGTGCTGGAGATACTGGCTCTGGGAGTATCTACAGTGAAAAACTGCATCTTTGAAGCTGATATGGTTACGTTAGCAACCAAAGTGAAATTATTTTCCCTCATTCCCAGCTTGCCCATCATCATTATTGCAAGCTCACAGTTGCAAAACAGTGTCAAATATTATTTAAACATACATACTTATATTTAAATGCATAAAAATTATATAATACATGTCACATTATAATATATTTAATTATTTTTAATGGATATGATTTATATGTAAATATAGTTAATAATATGGTAATATAAGTGTCTAAGTATTACTATATAAAAATAATTCAGTGAGCAGCAAAACTAACTGGTTTCCCATGGATTTGGATTTCAGGGTTAAATCTTTGTATGACTTCACTTATATTTACTAAGTGAGCTTGATTGAGCTTGCTTTGAAAGAATTACTAACTCTGCTAGAAAAATTTCTAGAAAGAAATACCTTAAAAAAAGGCATCAGTGATCTAATTAAAAAGTTGTTTCAAGAGACATCTGATAAGACACATTTCACTAATGTTTTTCAAATCTTTCCTCAGACCTTTTCGAAGCTCTTTCAGAACTGATTATTTTGACAGCAAGCCATTGCTTACATGGGAAGGAAATCCGAGGCTTGCTGGATGAGAAGGTGGCTCAGCTGTATGCCGACCTGGATGGGGGTTTCACTCATGCTGCCTGGCTGCTGCCAGGCTGGCTGCCTCTGCCGAGCTTCAGGTACCAGCAGTAACACAGGAAGGAACTCATGCACTTTATCTAAACATCATTGTTGTTTGGATTGCCCCTCATCCCCACCATTTCTTTGTAATTTCAACAAACACTCAAACCACTGCAAATGGGTGCATTGGTTGGGAAACGAAATTGGCAAATGTGAAACCATTACACTATTTAAGACATCCCAATAAATCCTCATAAGCCTTTTGTGTTATGTAGTATAAAGTTTCTAATGGAAGTGTTTTGAATCACAGACGACGAGATCGAGCACACAGAGAAATAAAGAAGATTTTCTACAAGGTTATCCAAAAACGTCGGAAGTCTGAGGAAAAGGAGGATGACATGCTCCAAACTCTACTTGATGCTTCATACAAGTAAGCCAAGAGTTTAAAGTCTTGTTTGAAAATTAGCTTTGAGCTTTTTAGTTAGAACTGTCTACCAAAGCCCAAGAAACACTCCCTCATGTTCTGAAGCAGTTTTGTTGCATGCAATTTGTCCCAGTTGTATTCTTAAAAACAGGTCTAAAACTTCACTTGTCAGTGGTTATTCAGATTTCTGAGATTTTCATTGGTGGTCATGAGGTGGCTGAGGTTGCTTCCTTTTGCTTTCCTGGCTGTTGAGGAATGATCTTTAAGGCTCTTAAAGAGTCCCTCTCACTCTGTTCTCCCATCTCTCTACCCCTACATCTTTTGCCTTGTCATTTAGGGTGCGCAGTGAAGGAGTAAGGAGTATATTAGAAGAAATTGTAAATGCTACTGCATATATAGCAATGCTAAGTAATGAAACGTGGTCAAATGAAGCTCCAATGTCGTTCCCTTTGCTGCAGGGACGGCCGCATGCTGACAGATGATGAAATTGCAGGAATGCTGATCGGGCTGCTGCTGGCAGGGCAGCACACGTCCTCCACCACCAGTGCCTGGCTTGGCTTCTTCCTCGCCAGGGACAAAGCCATACAGGAACAGTGCTATGCAGAACAGAAAGCAGTGTGTGGGGATGACTTGCCACCCTTAACTTACGATCAGGTTTGTATGCTACATTAGTCCTGAGGGATATTTTTATACTTTTAGATGCTTATTAAAAAAAAAAAATAAAACCTCATCAAACATGAAATACAGTCACATGCTTTTGTGTTAAAATAGTAATTGGCACAGTCATTCTGTGATAACGCTGTTTGCCAGTACATTTCCTCTTCTCTTCCTGTCCAAGTAAATTTTCAGCTTGATACTGTTCTTTTAATCGGTGTTCATTAGGGAAATTGCAGTTCCTATGTTTATTTAATAAATGATAGATCTGTAGCAGAGGAATATCCTTGTATTTCCACTGAGCAAAGCAATGCAATGTGACCTTGTTCTTTAATTAGACAACAGAAAATACTTTAAAGACAGACCACTAAGAAACTAGTTGGTCAGTGATTTTTTTCCTTCTTTGTTTAATCAAATGGAAAAGAAATAATCATTGTAGCTAATAAAGTACATGTAAATATAAGCTGCTTACTCTTTGATTTTTTAATTTGTTTTCAATGGTATAAAATAGCATTTTGTTTCTGTTGAATAAACTTGGTTATATTTTGATACGTCCTTTTCTCTGTATTTTCAGCTCAAGGATCTGAGTTTGCTGGATCGCTGTCTAAAGGAAACTTTAAGGCTTAGACCTCCTATCATGACCATGATGAGAATGGCCAGAACTCCTCAGGTGAGGACACTTTGGAACTAATTTCACTGCAGCAGCACAGGCCAGGTCAGAGGTGTATCACCTGGCAAAATGAAACACAAGTGAGCCATGTTTGGTGGCAGGGAGGAAAGCTGATGGCAGTCTGGGGTTCTGTCAGTGGTAGCATAGCCAGTGTTGAGCTAGGAAAGCAATTAATACCTTGAACTTGGTATTTTTTACTTTCATGAAGAATTGTGTCCACTTTCAGACCCCTGCAGGCCCCAGCAAGCAAGAGACTGACGAAGTGAAACAAGTAGAGGGCCACGTGGATGGGAGGGGGCTGCAGCACTGTGGTGAGAGGCTTAGGGAACAGGGATTGTTCACCTGGAGAAGAGCAGCTCTGGGACCTAGGAACAGCCATGTGCAGTTTTCTTCAGCAAAACTGACCCTTTCTTGTAGCTGCCAGTCTTACTTGAGCTTTGTTTGGTGCCATCATTTTTGCTTGCCAGGTATTTTTAATTGCTGTCATAGAGAAATTTGGCATGCATTTAATACAAGCTAGGTACATCTGAAAGAAAACTTGCTGCTTGTACAAATATGGTACCATGTCAAAAAATTCAAATATTTTATTAACTGTGTCCCTTCAATGTCAAAGGCATTCAAAAATTTTAAGTTCATTCTTTCTCTTTTTTTAAAACCTCCTTCTGTAGACTTGCCAGCCTTACTCAAACAGCTGGAAGGTTCCTGCAACTACCTGAGCACTGTGTCCTTTACAAGTAAGAGAGGAAGTGTTAGGTTGCATTAATTTTAAATGCACTTGGCCAAAATCTCTTGAAATTTAAGCCTCATGATGTAACACTTCAGGTAACACTTTAAAAACAGAGACATTTGTCATTTCTATTGCAGACTGTTGCTGGATACAATATTCCTCCCGGCCATCAAGTGTGTGTATCTCCCACTGTTAACCACAGACTCAGAGACTCCTGGAATGAGGCTCTGGACTTCAAGCCTGACAGATACCTCCAAGATAACCCAGCAGCTGGAGAGAAGTTTGCATACATTCCATTTGGTGCTGGTGAGTAAGAGAATGCAGCACCTTGTGTGAGGTTGTGTTGAGGTGGCTCACTCCCACAGTTCCTCTCCACATTGCAGCTTCTGAGGATAGATTGTTTTGAGTTGATAGTTCTGCATGAGTCATAGCTGTATATATCTCTCACAGCAGTTATCAAAACGCTAAACCTTTAGCGTTTAGGTTAGCGCGAGTGATGCTTGACTCACATGTTTTCAAGTCAAGGACAAACTTGGTAAAACAAGTTCAGTTGAAGGCAGAGCAAAGATCTGCAGAGTCCCAACTTCCAGAACAGTTTGCAAATATTGCTGTGATGGAGTTAGAGCTGATCTCACTTTTAAGTGTTGCAAATGCTTCTTCCCTGATACAGAGATTAATGCTTTCTAGTGGGGACAGAACAGCACAATCTCATTCCACTTACTTGTCTGTTTTATGCAGTGAAAACTTGGAAAAATAAGACTTGGATGGAATTACAGATAGAATGGGATATGTGAAACATCAGAGCCCTCAGATTGTTGAGAAAGGGGCAACTACTGTCTGCATAAAACTTCTAAAATTAGCTGACTGTCAGAGGATCCAATAAAATATTCTAATTGCATTTTATGGCTTTCCTTCTAGGCCGTCATCGCTGCATTGGAGAAAACTTTGCTTATGTTCAGATTAAGACTATCTGGTCTACTTTGCTTCGTTTGTATGAATTTGATCTCATCAATGACTATTTTCCAACTATAAATTATACAACAATGATACACACACCTAACAACCCTGTTATCAGATACAAGAGGCGGTCACTGTAAACTGGCACTAAAATCTTACTTTTTTAAGTTGTGTGAATGAACAGACTTTTGAATAAAATTGTGGCAGCATAAGTGGCAGGTGGAAGCTGATGCATCTACTGTTAGGAGAGCAACAGTAGTCTACCAAATGCAAAAGTTTTGCGTCTATTTTGTTTGCCCACGCTATTTACTGCTGCTGTGTATAATTGCTTGTTCTACAATTTTCTCATTGCATTTTTAAAGCAAATGTGTCTTTTCTATTGATGTGACACTTTTGAAGTGCATGCCAGATCTTTAATGAAGAAAAAAGTAATTTCTACGAGTGTAACTCTTTCCTTTTGAAAAATAATTGAAGATTACCTTTTCCAGATAACCAAGGGGCAAGGCTGCCTACCTTGCCTCTGTACCCAATTTCAGCAAACCCATCCAGGAACAGGCACCACAGGGGACTGTACTTGGTGGTGCCCTTCCTTTGGCATTTATGATTCTGTTCCAAGCGAGTGATGGTCTTGGCTGATTTAAGAAAATGCTACTGTACAGCTAAGTGGTAGGCAGCTCCACAGGTAAGTCATTTCAACAATGAGCCATTTAACTGTCTAACTTGAAGTAGTTGTAAAATGCTTATGTTCAGAAAGCAACAAGTAAGTCTCTAAAAAAAATTTGAAAATGGTGAGCTCCGGAAGCTTGATGTAAAGTGTAAGAGTAACAATATGAAGATACCAACAACATGAATTTTGTAAATAACATGTTTGTGTGTAAAAAGGTGAAATAGCTGAATGTTGTCTGGGTTTGTACTGACTCATGCAAGATTGTTAAATGGTGTTTGGTTCAAGAGTGCTGATGATAAATAGTAATGAGCTCTGGCTCAGGAATTTTGAATTAAATTTGTAAACAAACCTCTTGCAGACGTTTTCCATGCTCAACCCTGTCACTTCTTTTTGAAAAGGTTTCATCAGTAAATTTGTAACTCTCTCTTGGAGTGGGCTGTGCTTCCTTCAGCAGTGCTCCATGTAACCAGGGTTTTGTCTCCTCCTTCCTGGTCTAAATGCAGTGTAACTCTTCTAAAACCTTGTTCGTGTCAGTCATGGGAGGTGAGGGAGTGCAGGCACTTTCCTCCCAGCCCTGTCAGATGTGACTAGGGTCTGCAGAAGCCAGGCTTGTCCCTGTCCCTCTCCCATAGCAGCGCTTCGGAATCTAAAAACTCAAGCTGCAGTCACTACAAGTAGGAGGAACTCAGGCAGGAGCAGCCTGTTCCATGTGAATAAGGGAACAGTTCTTGAACACAGTTAGAAGCATGAAGTCATGTTTATTTCAGTACTTTGACAAAATACCCATAAAATTCAAAACTTCTACCATTACAAAAATAGGTCTCTACAAGTGATATTCTGTCTGCAGTGCCAGTAGCAAATATTACGAGAGTCAATGTAACTTCAGTAGCCTTGCCAGAAAAAGTGCAAGTAAACTTTGCTGAATGTAGCTCAATTTAATTAATACACAAGTTTCATCTTCGCACCCTTTTGATAAATACACACTTCATAAGTTAATCATTTAAATTAGCATTCCACAAATATACATGTAATTTAACGGTGGGGGGGTTTGTTTTGGGGGGATTTTTAGGGGGTTTTTGTTTGGGGATTTTTTTTGTTCCGATTTTGTTGGTTTTGTTTTTCTTTCATAAACACCAAGTGCCTACATCCATAAATCCCAGTCTCTGTGGGTGTGCCAGGATGGAACTGTACACAATCATATAGCTGTGTTTATATTGGTCCCACAATATACACATTATACAAAAGCACAGAAAGAGCACAGATTTACAGAAGGCAATCTGTAAGCATCACTGCCAGTGATGGAGATGTTGAAGGGTATTATTATCTTCTTATACCCATGTGCAACTGAGAGTATGAAGTTGAACCTGTAAGATGGAGAAAAACTGTCATCAGGATTACTTGGAACAAGTCCATACATTCACCTGAATAAGCATGAAAGACTTTACATGGGAAATCATAGAATAGGGACTTCTAAAAATCAAATCTTTTAAAAACAAAACTTTCCCAAATTATGGGGAAGACAAACACAGTAACTTCAAAACTCAGGTCTGGTAAATTTTATCCCGTTGTTCTGACAATTTTCTTGATGTATTCCTCTTCCAGCATAAAAAATTGTCATCATCTATGGGACAAATTGTAACTTCTGTAATCGAAGTGGTAGGAGAAAAAGTTCCTCTTCCACGTCCCAATCTTCTGGGTACATTCTTCTCTACATAACTTAAACTCTTAGCAAGATGCCAACTGAATCCTTACTGCACATTTATTAGAGATCGGGGAAGTAAAGCATTACCAATAATCTCAAAATCTATACTGAAAGCATGCTTGTATCTCTTTTCAAAGAATTTTACAATCTCCTTTTAAGCGAGCTTTTTGCTACAGCTCAGAAATGCCTCTTGTTTAAGGCTGAAAATTGATAAAATGGAAGTTGTTTGTTATGTATCTCAGAGAACCAGCACCCAGGTGGCAGTGGGCCCTGTGCTGCCCAGAGGTGCTGGGGAGGGTGCCTGAGCCCTACCTGACTGCACGCTGCCGAGCCGCTTCTGCAGTGCCTCCAGACGATTGATGTAATCTGTCAGAGCCCTTTCGGGATCGTAGTTCTGCAGCTGAGGGCAGGCGAAGGAGACTGGGTGTAAATCGGCGTGCATCCCGTGGAGCCTAGGGGCAGAACAACACACAGCATTTCAAAAAGGGAAATTTTGAGTAAAAATACCAGCAACTCGGCAAAATACTGTAGGCAGGGATACCTGCCTGCGTGGCCCTTAGCTTATCCATGTGGTAGCCAGCACATCAAACCCATTTAACGGCCCTGCCACTTACTGCACAAGCCAGCGAAACCAGAAAAAGACAAAAATCCTCTTCCCCCTGCCTTTTCTTTCTACTGCACAGGACTTGTTGCTGGACTTTTTGAGACAAAGACTGACCAGCAAATTCCTAGTGAGACTGCAGCAGAATTCATGGTAGACTGAAGTTTGGTTTTCTGTTAAGAATTTTGTGTCAACAAGGACACCACCATCTTTACAGGATTCTGCCTCTTGTCATTACTCTCTATAAGTAAAAGTCAATAGTGACTAAAATAGATTAAAGGTTTTCACCAAGTAAACTGTTATGGTCATGACAAACTAAGACAATACAAATACTCAGGTGGTTTACATGAAAATGAAACCCAAAATATGGCTAGAATTTGATATTCAGTAAGGATCTGAACTCACAACTTTGTATAAGCTCATCAAAGTACGATGGCGCTCATAAAAATGTTGCCCTTGATGAAAAATACCCGGTTTCACTGGCAGAGGTGTGTGAGCTTTAGCCTCAATCATGTGATGAGTAATCACACACTGAATTCCTGAGACATAATTTTTTACATATTCTAACAAAAAAGTTAAATCTTACAGCATCAAAGGTTACAAACCTTAGCAGTAAACACTGAGGCTTTCAGTTATTTCAACAGTGCCTGAAAGAGAATAATAATAAAAACCCCAAACGTACTTATGTTGAAAGATTATAGGTGATCTAGGAGACTCCATGCCTGACCTGGATCTATAGGAATGCCTCTGTTCTCCATAAAGATCCATGCCACCAGAGAATGAATCAGGCCGTAATTCATTACCTAGAAATACAAAATATACAGAATATTAGAAATACAAAAAGCAGTGTCTTGAAAACTAAAAAAAAGTAAGACCTTTTGCACTTTACTGGGAATCTCAGATACGAGTTTTCTGTTTGCATATCACAAAAATGGCATTTAACAAGTGTAGACCACTTTCAGACTCCCTCAGGGAAAAGCAGAGGTGAAATCCTGGCCTCACTGACATCAGTGAGAAAAATCTCACAGACTGAGCAAAGGCTTTAGTGCAGACCTAAATAGACAGTAAATAATAATGAAGCTTCTGATTCTCCTTAGACTCCTACAAAAAAGCAAACAGAAAACTGTTATTTCCCAGACTTAAACCTGTAACAAAAGAATGACAAGCTTTTGTTCTAAGAAAAAGCCTGCACTGCAGATCTCCTACAAAAACTCCAATGACCGCAGCTAAAGCAGCTTTCATGAACACGCTCCATAAGGAAACCTTCCATATTTTTTTTTAAATTCCACCCATGATGGAGCAAAACAAAACTGAAGAGAAAACTAATAGGTTAGTGTCTGTGCTGAGCATGAAAACTGAGGTTAATCCAAACAATTATAGCAAAAGAAAGAGGGAACAGCCCACATTCATTCCATATGAGTATAATACAAATTAAAACCCATCTCCATTAAGCAGTGGTGTGACTTTCAAGTATCATTTTTTCAGTCATTAGTGGACTATGACTTACCTGTGTTCTGGCTAAAGACATCCCTGTTGATAGTCAGAATACCAGAACCTGTAACTCTGTGCCATCGACGAACCAGGAACTTCATTCTGCATTTCAAATTTAAAAAAAAGCAAAAACCAAAAAACAAACAGCTTTAGGATAAATGAAATAGTCTGATAAAAGCAATCTGCTTCTTGTATTCTAGAAAGTATAGGAATTTCTTGACCAGCAAGCAAAATTAACAGATGGGCATCTAAAACCTGAGTATCAAATATAAAACGTTCTTTTACAAATCCCTAAGAAGGACCACCTTTCAGCTTCACCTGTGCAATTCGTGCTATATAGGTCCAAGTGTACAGTAAATGGCTCAAGCACCTAAGTTATAGCACACCAGCATTTTAAAATCATACTAAATATACTTTTTTTGCTCTGTTGCAGCCCCAAAACTGCAACTGCAGAGCACTATGAGTAAAATTCTCACAACAGGTACATGAATACTTCCTTGAATTTATATGACACACAGGGCTCAGAACAATTGCAAGCAGAAGTGCTTGGGGGTTCAAACCTTTGTGAAGGTTTGTAAGCCACATGGTAGTACTATGCAGTAATAAACTTTACTTTTTCTTCCTCACCAATTCCTGCTCATCCTTAGTCTTGTGAAATTCAAAGGACTACCTAGATGAAGAAAATTAATTCCTAAATCCATATTATACTTATATGTAAGATTTTAATCTTTAAAGGAAGTTAAGTAGCAGGTGCAATCTTTAGAATAGCTCGTAATGTTTTTTAATAGTATGACTTTACCCAGTACATTCCATCTGTTATCAGATGCTGAGCCCTTTTCAGCAACAATCAGACTGCTTATTCCTGTTATGGAATTTACCTACACTCTGCTCACCTCGTCACCCTGCAAGTATCTACTATATTCATGACTACCAAAAATATACCATTTAAACAGGATGGAATACAACAGTTTCTAGATTTCACTAGAGAGCTAGAAAAGGATATATTAAACAGCACAGTCTATTTGAAATGTAACTTCTTCCAGTTTACCTTGAAATTGCAATGGACACTCTGACTGCAGAGCGAAATCGTGTAAAACCCTTTGAATGATGTGTGATGATTTCAAGGTCTGTGTAGGAAGGCTGTCCCCCCATCCGTGCTATGAGGGCCAGTGTGGCTTCTTCACACTCCTGGAATCCTCCTAGTAAAAGCAGCAAGTATTTTTTCTGATATATGAGAGCTTTCCGAAAGCTCTCTGCTCGTAGGTATTTGCCATAAATTCTCTGCAACAAGAGAAAAAGACAAAAATCCCCATAAGCTCCAAGAATCACAACAGTTCTAAGATTTCTGACATCATTACTTCAATAGCATTTCTGTGATTATTCATTTCTCAGTACCATGGAGAAGACTGTGCTGCTGCTCACACTTGTTGAATGCAACTTCATATACTGAGGATCACCTAAACAGCAAGAAATAGAGCACACACAAAAGGACAACATAGGTGTTTACATGTCATTCTTGGAGTGAAAAAATAATAGCCAGGTACCTTAGGATGAAAATTTTAAAACTGAATTAATCCCTTTTTACTCAGAATAAAGCAGAGTGAACACAATGAAAAATAAGCCCAAATCAAAATTTTAAAAGCAGGTGTAGTTAGTATATGGGGGGGAAAAATCTTCTTACCCTTAAAATAGCATTTTCAGTATCTGATCCCAGCTCTCTGAGGAAAGCCTCACTCCTGAGCTCTGCTCTCAGCTTGGAGAGTTCTGCATCAGCTTGTTTCAAGGATTTCTGCAGTGACAGCCTTTCTCTGTTCCAAATTTCCTTCTCAGA
Source organism: Acrocephalus scirpaceus scirpaceus (assembly GCA_910950805.1). NCBI lineage: Eukaryota > Metazoa > Chordata > Aves > Passeriformes > Sylviidae > Acrocephalus > Acrocephalus scirpaceus. The sequence goes on from OU383773.1 coordinate 130,321,749, forward strand.
AGCAACAAGAGTATCAATATTAACTCCAGCATCTGATGAATGCCTAGATGACTGAAGACAAAGGAAACTGAATTTGAATAACATAATTTGGAAAAGCTTAGGCTATGTCATTCTAGTCATTGGTTTGGTGGAGAGCTCATAAAATTAATAAAAACTATTCAGTGGTTGGATCTGAGGCCACCCTTGCACTCTGACACTTCAAAAACAGTGACTTTAGGAGCCCAATGAATGTCCCAGAAAAATACAGCTTATTCATACTAGCTTCATGATCTTGAAGGCTATCTGGATCTATCTGGATCTGCTTATGATGGTGATGAGACAGAAATAAAAAAGAAAGGCACAAAGCATTTAAAAGAAAAGAGTAGTTAACAAAAAGAAGCTGGGTAAAATCATGAAGCTTTACACTTTAAAGTGTGAGTAGAGACATACTGACCAATGAACAAGAATAACTCACACCCAGTTACTTGGTAGAGGGAAGCCAAGAAAGACAGATCGCTTGATCACTCTCAACTGAACGACTAGGACAAGAAATTATGTTCTTATGTCTCAAGTATAAGTCATTAGAACAGCATCACCAAGGACATACATAGTCTGCAGAAGGTTGTCTGTGCTGGTATCTTTTCAGTTCTTCCTCCAGCTTCATAACAGCATTCCTCAAATTATTCTTCTCTTCACTCAGTCTGCTGACAAAGCCTGTCAGCTCAGCATTTTGCCTCAGCAGCCTCTCAGTCAGTGAGCTGGATGGAGTCCCTGGTGGCAGCACCATCTTCAGCTACGACGAAGAAAGAAAATCAAACTCAACTTCTATTAGATCCAAGTTGCCAAATTGAAAATAACTGGTTTACAGTGAAAAACTTTCATAGATAATGAAAATAACTTTGTATCAATTTGTATATAAAAAAAACTTCAGGGTACATGTAAACTACAGATTATTGTGACTTTCTTGTCTATATTTACCCTGTACATTACAACAGAGTATTTTCATACAAGCTCAATTGTACCAGCTATAAAAATTTGCAAAGTTTTCTATTATGTTTATGTTTACCTAACTTAGAGGAAAAGAAAAGCCTCAAAGCTTTTTTCAAGTTACATTTAAGACTCTTGCTTAAAATATAGGTAAGGACTAAATCAAGCTCACTTAAAAACCAAATATTGCCAAATTCTTTGCAACAGATTACCTCACTTCATTTTTTTTTTTTACACAGGTGCATGCTACTCAATCTTCAGTGACTTTTCCTTTGGTAAATACAGGGCAGTTTAAGTAAATGTGTTGTGTCAACATAATACAGTAAATGCTAAATGTTGATTTTAATATCAGGAAGTGCTGAGAAAAGTTTCCTCAGTTACAGGATTACTGCTGAAAGGAAAATAGCTTTTATTAAAGAAAAAGCCACAAGATGCAGAAATTTAAAATAAAACTGGAAAAGCTTTGATTGAAAGTTGAAAAATCACTTTCAAAGTATTAAAAATTGGAAAAAAAAATAAAAAGAAAGAGGTTTTTACACTTCACAAACTCCAGTCAGAACACTCACTGGAATTTTCCTCTAAAAATAAATAAATAATAAATAAAGACCTGAATAAATACGAGCTTACAAACTCCTTGCAGTTTCTGCTCACAGCTCTTCATCCAAACTCTCCCATCAAAGTTACAGCATTGACTCACCTCTTCCAGACTGGACAATCCAGGCAGTATTTTCAGTTCTGAAATAACTTCTTCAATAGCATTTTGTACTGCAATGAAGTCTTGATCATCTGCTGTTTCAAACTGCAATCTGAAACAAAAGGGACCTTTCAACAACAGATCAACTCTGACACCATGAGCCAGACTAACAGGACTTTCCATGGATTCCTATACACTGGATCTATAATAAGTTACTTCAGCAGTTACTGGAGACACGGCAACATTTTCAAGACTGCTAAGTGACTCTAAACGAAATTGTCTTGATTTAAAAAAAAAGTGTATAGAACAGTTTCCACTCATCTGTAGACAGGGACATTCTGAATGAAGCACATTTAAAATAGTGGTTCTGCTTCTCACAAATCTGTTGAATCTGTGTGATCAAAATCCTAGGGTATTTCCTACATTCTGCTTTGCCCAAATGTTTCAGAAGGAATGTTTAATATTGAATGACCGTCACAGCAAAATAAAAACAGATTCAAATCTCCCATGGACCTGGTACCATGCATTTTATAATCTTATGGAGATAGTAACCTTCCAAAAATAAGAATCAAGATCAGTTTCACTTGACCAGAATTATTTTTTTCTCCAAGGAGGATGATTCAGAACAATAATCCCTATATTCATCCCCTTATACATGATGAATTGTTTAATTACTATTTTAAATTCATCTACCTACAACATACCCAGATAAACCTTATCACTTTTCAGAGAAAAAAAAGACAAATTTGCTGTGCCTTAAAAAGGACGCTATTAAAACATACAGGATTTACAGCACCACTTAATACTCTCTGATCAGTGTATCTCAAGTAACAGCATACACAATAAAACTAACAAACCCAGCATACACAATAAAACTAACAAACCCAAACTCAATTAAATCCTGCAGTCTGTGAATTATGATTCAAACCCAATATATTAGCTTGCTGGCTACTATTTACAAAACCAAATGGCTGAAGACTGGTCTAACCTGCTAGAAGCTTTCCAAGCCAATTGCTTCAGCTTTGGAGATGCATTTTGCAGCTTTTGTCTGACTTTTTCCAGAATTTCAGTAGCAGCAGAGAGCTCTCCTGTCACTGTGTGGTAAGTCAACTCATTTGTCTCAGCTCCTTCCACTTTTTGCTGAAGAACCCAATTTCTTGTTCTGTCATTTGGTGTATCCCAGGTAGTCTGGAAAGAAATATGTATTTTATAAATATGTATCTCTGTAGAATGTATGTGATCCAGTGCTGTAAAATGAAAACATATGATTCTGAAACACACTCAGAAACTGAAGAACAGATAATTCTGACAGAGAAGGAAGTTTAGTGTGACTACAACACTGCTGTAATGCCCCACTAAGCCATCATTTGTGAAAGGCCTAGTATCTTTCTTGACTAAGATCTAGCAATCATGGAGCTACAGTGTGAATCCAGTCAAAAAACTCAGCAGGATGCCACCAAGGCTTTCTGTTTCTTCCATCAGCATCTCATTTACCAGTTGTGCAAGGAATTTGGGCAACTGGGCCTATGTGTTTTGGTAACCAATTTATAGTCCAAAGAATAGGGGCTGAAAGAGACCATGTGAATTATGACCATGGTCATGGAGGTCAGTCTAGTCACAGGCAACCACACCACTGATGCTACCACAAGCAAAACAAGGCACTGAAGAGGTGTTCCTAGGTAACAGCCTTCCAACACTGCCATGGAAGAACTGCTATCGCTCACAAAGAAACCTGAGTCCATGGCTCTGCCTTTGGCTGTTTGCTCTACAGCATGGTATGAAAGAAAAAAGTCAGAGTGTTGCAAATGTCACAGGAAACACCAGGAGATTCATTATTTGAAATTCCAGGCAGATCCTGGAAATTAGATCAGACTATCTGTTGATGAGGAAGGGAAACAACCCCAACAGCTGCTTCTAACCTGATCCAAGGGAAGACTCTTGGCTGACCACAGTGCTGGCAGTTCCCTCTGTGCAGAAGAACAAAGTGCACAAACTGAGCACGGCAGGAAGGCTGCTGCTGACAGTTATCAATACACTCAACATCTTGCCTCTGGCTGTTATCTTTTCAGAAGATAAAAACCAGTAGCCAAATTAGATGAAAAGAAAAATTTCCTTCCTGGCTCCACATACAAATAACTGGTAAAAAGAATGATGTCAGGATGGGCAAAAACAAGGTCAGTAAAGAGACAAGCAAGTTTCTCATCAATTCTTCCTGTGACTATCCACAAATCACTCACCCAGAAACACTTATCTTTTACAGGCAAGTTTCTAAAAAGGTTCTAAAAGTAATTTAAAAATAATTTAAAAACTTTCCTGACTTTTTATGACAGTGAAAAACTTAGAGGCAACAGAGCTACTACTTTCATTCATCTAAAAATTAGGATAATTCTTAAATTGATTTCTTACCTTGATTTCTTTCTTTTATTTTGTTTGCTAACATATACATATTTATGCATATGCTTGTTTGATTGCTTACTCATTTATTCACTGAAGCTTAGGAAGATCACTTATAATGTTTCAAAGGCCCCTTGCAGTTTATCAACTAAAGATTAAGGGCAGTGACCTGGGGCATTCCTGAGTAGGAATAGCTCATTCCTGCAACTGGTTGCAAGGAATGTTCTTCTCCTGTACTGAGACACGAAGTGTATGTATACAGCCAGATGCATTTCTCCTGCTCGTGCTCCTCCTTACACACTTCTATGCTCCTCCTTATATACTTCTATAACTTCACTCTCAGGAGGAAGCATGTGAATAGTTTTAGGAAGCAAACTGGAATGCTTTCCCTTTTCCATTCTCTGGTGCCCATGTTCTGTAATCTGCAGGCTATTTTATAGATTAAGTCAAGGCACAGTGAATGAGCAAAAGAATTAAAGCTAAATTGCACATTACAATATTACACATTACTTTCAATCCTACTGTACCTCATTTGGGTTGTGGCTTGGTGTCCTTTCGACTTCCTTTCTTCCTTCATCCTCCTGCTCTTTTTTCTGTAGATCTTGGATTATTTCCTGCAACTTCTTTGTTTCATTCCCCAATTTATGAACTTCTTGCTTCTTTTCTCCAAGTTGCCACTGAAGGTCTTCTACTTTGGACTCCAGTTCATGGAGTTTCTTTTGTACTATTATGTTAGCATCTTGTTCTGCTTGTAATGCTTGTCTCTGGATCTGCCTTTCTTTTTCCATTTGCTGTCTCACTTGCACAGATTCCAGTTTATACTTCTCCATCTCACTTACTAACTCCACTATACGGTCATGCTTTTCATCCATTTGCTTCTGTAGCTCTTTAAGCAATTCCTCAGATGGATTATGTGTTCCAGCTTGCCCCTTATCTTCAGCACTTTGAAGCTGAGCACATAGCTCTTTTTCCCTTTCTAGGGCACTGCTTATTTCGAGAGCTCGAACCTTCTCTGATTCAAGAAGCACCTGCAACTCAGAATTACGGCCTCGCTCACGTGACAGCTGGGCAGCACTGAGTGCTTCTTGGGATTCAATTTTCTGTTGCAGATCACTTGACAGCTGTCTCTCTTGCTCCAGAAGTTTGCTTAACTCTAAGTTCTTTTGTTTTTGATCTTCAAGAGAGAATTTTAAATCCTTTCAAAAGAAAACATAAGAATTGATCAAACATGTTTGTACATACTTTCCACTATCTTCCACAAATTGCAAATATGCTACCCCTACACGTGCTGCTTTTAACTGGTTTTGCTATTCACAAGTAATGCAACAACTCTGAATGCTGCAGTTACCTCTGATACTAAAATACATTACAGATATTTTTATTCTAAAATCAGATTATTTCATAAAAGAATCTTTTAAACACATATTTTATAGTGAAATACAAACAACTGTACTTCTGAAGTTGAAGACAGCCAGCTGCTTTTACTTTCTAAGACTGTGAAAATGATTTTTCAGCTTTGGATTTCAAGATGTAAATAAATTTATGCTGTTGAAGTTATTGCATTTTTGTCTTTTGTCTTGTACCAGGATACCTGCTCTCCCCTTCACTATGGCAAATACTGCGGAGGTACCAAGGAAGACAGTAGTGAAGCATTTTCTCCTAAAATAAACTTCCTAGTTTGATTCTCGTGAGGTGAAACTTTTTAGATGTAGACTTTTTAAATGGTGACAAACAATATGTCTCCTTAAATCATATTCTTAAATACTATATTTTATGAGTTAGGCTGTGGTGAAGGTTGGGTGTAGCCATATCAGCAGTGTCCCTTGAATAACTGAGAGCCATTACAGAATCTTTTAATCTTGGGCCTGCAAAGCACAGTAAAATTCCTATTGATTTAAATGGAATGTACATCAGGCCTTTTTCATACTTTGCCACACAGCTTCTGTACATTTTTCTTCAGCTCTAAATGATATAATTCTACAGTCGAAGACGGAACATGAAGCATGCATTGGACAAAAATGTAAGCTGAGATGAAATGTTAACCAAAATAGTATTTTCATGCTCCTTGATATCCCAGGCCACTTGGGATTATGGAATACCTCAAGCTCTTCTCTTCCTCTTTCCTCACTGCGTTCCATTTTAGCTTTTTCTTTTTCCAAGGCCCACTGTAGCTCTCTTGATTTTTTCTGTTCATTGGCCATTGTATCCTTAAGAATATCTAGTTCAGCTGCTTTTTCTTTAACTTCAGTCCTAAAAGAGAAATGGGCAAACTTTACATTAGGCAATGGCTCTAATCCTATCATGACACAGTCAGTTACTTGGTACTTATTCCATCCTGTGCACTGAAAACACTGCTAGTCTAGTAGAGTAACAGTGAAAAGCCGATTTAGAAAGACAAGACTAACTCAAACCCAAAGGAGTTGCACAGTTCACGAACTACAAAAGGTGTGTCCATCCTGCTATCTTTGTAGCTGCCACCTGTGGGGGCTCAGAGGCAGTTAGTGTTCAACATAATCCAGTCACAGGCCAAAATCTTAAAGAATGCCAAGGAAGTGCATCTTGCTGTCATTTTTTTTCCTTGTTTCTCAAGGGAAAAAAATATACTGGGAGAAAAGGAAAATATGACCTGAATTTTCATTTTTTTGCAAATCAATCTTGCATCTTTTTGCAAAAGAAACTTGCTCCTGATTGTCTGGAAAGGGTATATAGTAATCTGTAAAGTAATCCAAACTTAAGCTCCATCTTAATTTGTTATCTCTGAGCTGAACATTTAGATACTGTTCATGGGTGCATACCTCTGGTTAAGGCATAAATAACAGCTTTCCTAAGTGCCAAATCTGTGGCTTCTGCTATCAACCATGCCAAAGCAATATTTAAGAGTATTTCATATGGAAGTACTTGCGAAGTCATCTTAACTTTGCAAATTTTTTCTCCATGTTCATGGAGATTAAAAACCTTTAATAAATATGGTCTATTTACTAACTTCTATACAGTATCTAATATGACAAAGTTCAAAAAGGAACTTGATAATTAATGAAGTATTAAAACAAATTATGAATTAAAATATATTCTTTTTCAAATGTAAAAAGTCTATTTTTGTCAGGTAGGTTTTACAGAACTACTGAGAAGCAATTATACTACATGAGATCAAGTCCCTTAATAAAATCAGTATTATGATTTCAGATTAGGAAAGATAATCTTCACAGTCAACACAGCTAGCTTGGCACTGAAAGCCACACCTGATGGTTTCTAGGTCCTTGAAGTGCTTGTGCTGTGCTTTAAGGGTTGCTTCAAGCTCTAGTTTGGCTTGTGCAAGTTCATTCTTCAGCTCTGCACCCATCATCCTCTCTGAATTGAGCTGCTCCTGAAGCTCTGCTGCTCGGTCCTTCATACTGCGGAGCTCCACTTGCATCTCCAGAATTTGCAACTGCTTCTGCTGTATATTATACTCCAGCATTTCTGAAGAGATCACCATAAATATGGAAATTACTTCATAAAAACACACTGTGTTTGGGTAAAGCTTCTCCTAGCCAGAGCATGACCACAAGGCTATTATTAAGAGTGGTATTTTAAAATAATATATTCTTTCAGTAATGCAATAAAAGCAAACCCATGACTTCTATATTTGAATACCTTTCATACTTTCAAGAATCACTTCAACTTCTTTATTTCTTAAAGGCTTTAAGACATGTGCAACTATATCCATATGCATTAGCTGGATAATAGCATATTTTAAGTTAGTTATATTACATATGCATACTTGTGACCTAATATTTGTAACTAAACACAGATAGTGAGCTTTACTTAATTTTAAAGTATACCTGTTCTCTGAACCTTTTGTTCTTCATTCTAATTCCTTCTTAGTTTCTGCATTATGACTGACTATCCAAGTTAGATAATTTCAAAGCTGCTGAACCTAAACAGTGAAGCATATACATGGAAAATAGCCTTAAAATTCAATCTGGATTTTTATAGCAATTGAACATAACTTTGTATCACTCTCAGTTTGATACAAGTAATAAGAACACCGATTATATATTAATTTCGCTAAAGTAGTCCAATAGGATTGAAGAAGATGAAAAGTATGCATGTTCAGAACATACTTATCAAAATCGGAGACCTAAGAAAGTCACCATTTTTGTCACTTACAACATTATTAGCACTGTCTTGAAAGCATTTGGAAACAGACATATATTACCACAGAAGTCACCTTGGCTTTTTGAATCAATCTCTTGTTCTCTCTTTGGGTTACTTTTCTTACTGTTCATCTGAGCATGTAATACTTGAATCTCCATCAGCAAACTTCTTCTGTCTGCATTCTGAAGACACTCCATTGATGCTCTCTGGTTAGTAGCCTATTAGCATTAGAAACATTTCAAAATAAAATTCCAGATTTTACAAAAATATCTATGATGTTGACATCACATTTATTTATATATTCATAGTGCATATATATTCAAAACATTTCCAATGAAGTCAGTATTACAATATTTGGAAGAACTGCTTGTTATTTTATTTCTCTACTAGGCATCAAAATTACAGACTGAAAAGAGCTATCACTTTTCTGGCAAACTGCAATTTTCTCACTAATCCTTCCATGTTCCAGAGGAGATAACTGACTTCTTTTCTCTGTCCCATAGCAGCCTTATCACTTTCTCTTCTCGTAAATTATTTTGTATAAACAAGCTACCTTTTCTCTTAGACAGTGCAACATAATTCTAATTATGAACTCAGGACAACTGTGTTTAATTCAATTTGATCTCCAAAGGCTGCTCTACAACTTGTGCACCCAAAAGGTTCTTTCCCATGCCACATAACTTTTCTTGTAAAAGACACCAGTTCTTTCTGCAAGTCTGACTTTGTTTCCATCCTTAGACTGTCAAAACTACTATTAATACATATATTTATAATAGATTCATAAATTTAAAATTAAAATTGAATGTAGACAAACACTCTGACTACAGTACATTTTATACTACCTGCTCTTGTAGTCTGTGCTCTAACTGCTTCATCAACATCACTGCATCTCTTGTGCCCATTTCTCCAAGTTCAGTTTGAAATGCAGCAAGGAGAACGTTTTGTTCCCTCACAAAAAGCTGTTGAATGGCATGCAGAAGTTCTCCTCGCCAGTCCGAGACACCTTCAGGAGATTCAGTACTTGCACAAATCTGCAGTGGTATAAAAACAATTTAAAGAGCCAAATTGAAAGATTACACCATTATAATTCTATGTAGCATGTGTGTTCTCAGCAGAATATTTAGCTTCTCTTAATAATTGTGTAAATTTCATCCATCCAAACAGATGCATTTACTGTACACATTACAAAATTTTCTGCATTCCCAAATGGTAAACTTTTAGCTTTGTTTTAGATGGAGGCAATTTAGCTTTTTGTAACTGAAAACTTAGCCCTGCGTAGTTACTACTGAGGTTACTATATAACACTATTCTTTTAATTTTTCGTATATTACATGTCTCTCCTTAGGTTCTCACAGAGCTATGTGGTAATGTGCAGATATTGTATATGAAAAAGATTTAGTTTTAAATGACAAAGTTCATCTGCCCACTTTGCATGCTAAAAGAAATGCTGAAGTAATAGATGCTACCTGCATATATCCAATAGTCTAACTGAGGTAATTTAACAAGGAAAAGTTTTAATAAATTACTGATTAATAGCCAATAAATAACAGCATTAAAAATTCTATTTAAACAGCTACTCCAACATGATTCAAAATAGAATTCCTCTTAAAAGGTGGATTTATACAGTCAAAAGTTATCAATGCACAGAAAAACAAATATAAAGTGTAGTACCATGAAGTGCAATACGGAGTTTTATGGCACATTTTTAAAATATTTTGTCTTGTAACAAAATATTTTAGCATTTAAAACTGAACAGTAAATGTGTCTTAGAAGGTTATAATAAATTATTTTTTATTCAGATAGAATCTTACGATATTATTTATACCTCAGCTTCTCTATGAACTTGCATTTTTGCAATTAGGTCTTTCAAAGATGAGATGGTGCTTAGGAAAGCTTTTCTTTCTTCTAGCCAAAATTCTGGCTCTTGCTTATGAGGTGACAGATCTTTTTCACCATATGGAAATTCAGTAAGAGACAGCACCTGTATGCCTTCATGATGGACTGCTCTCAGCAAACCCTACAATAAAAGCAAAAAGAAATCAGTAATGCCAGCAATAACAACACATAATAATAACAACAATAATAATTGCAATCTTATTTCATATGTATTGGAAAACTGGTACTTCTTATTTGAACAGCATACAGAAACTATGCTTCCTCTTATCAAGGACAGAAGTGTCACCCAGTCCTTTATATGTCAGACAGAAACTTATTAAATAGTTGTATTTTTCCTCAGTTTCAAGTAAAATTTTCCAGTGCACATCTGTCAAATCAGTTTTTTATTTTTAAAATAACTACTTATGGAAACTGACATTTCAAAAACTGTCCTGGGAAGCTGCCAGGTGAGCTTTGCCATTCACGTTTTGAAATCATTATGAAGCTAGGGCTTTGTCACAAAATACTTTTTAAAAAATGTAATTAAAACACGATACTGTTTATAATAAACATATTTGCTTTCATAACATAGCTATAAGAATAGAATCTATAAAAGTGTGTAATATATGATCATGACACTATTGTTAATACAACAAAATTGCAATAAATTACAACAGTAGTTTTATTTCTCATAATCATAACTGAGAACAAGCCTACAGATATAAAACTCATATTTAGCCTAATTTAAAATGCAAAAACGCACATCATGGTTAGAAAATGTATTAAAATAGTCAACACTAAAACTTATCTAAATGGCTCTGTTATCAATGATCAAGAAGAAGCTAATCTCAACTTTCAGTAGTATCACTCTTGTTCCTTAAAAAAGAGATTGAGTCTATTTTACCTTAATTTTTTTTGGAAGTAAATCTGTTGAAGTTTCACCTTCATCTATTCCTTCAGATATTGTGTCAGATCCCTGGGTCTGAGCAAGGTACATTCCTTGACTCCAGTCTGAACTGGAGTCTAAAATAAAAGGAGAGAAAAACATGAAAGCTGGATTACTGTGAAACTTTGAAGAACAGGCATCAAAAAAGTATTTTTTATCTGTGGTTTTAACAGGTAGTTGCATGTCACTAAGGGTTCATTCTAAGCCTGGAGACCACCTGTTTTACAGTTTTTGTTTTCCAGTTTCAAAGAAGTAACAGCAAAAAAAACCCAACCAAAACTAAAAAATAAAACCACAACCAAAGTTAAAAATCCTGGTTTAGTTTTACAAGACAAACAACTACTTGCATAAACACTTCTGCCAAATGACTCGCTCTCAATATGCTTAGCCTTGCCTATGAAAAGAATCACTCTAGTAATTTTATTACACTTGGAGAAGTCAATACCTGTCATCATCTCTCACTGCTAGGGCTGTAGCTTTAAATACTATCAGGAGAAGATGAAGCTATACTGAAGAGATAATGTAATAGCTAAGAAGGATATAGAAACTCCAATGGAAAGGAAAATCTGATGCCTCAACTAAAACCCATCTCTGCTCCAGACATTTTCCTTTTGTACCAAATTAATAGACATGGCGTGCCCACAACCTTTTGCTGGTGAAACAGGCTTCTGCTTCAATCTGGCAAGTAGCTGTTTTGATTTTACAGAACACAAACTTTTAAACAGTAAACTTAATATCAAAAAAGCAGATTTGATTTATAATGCTGTTTGAAATCTGTAAAAACATATTTCTTACCACTAGAACCTCCATCTCTAGCTTGATGTGGTGGAGAACGTGCTAATCCAGAAACTGGGATACTCTGTATTTAGAAAAGAAAACAATTAAGCCTTTAACCCCTCACCCACTCTCAATAAGGAAGAAACGTTTAAGGAGCAGGAAATAATGTGAACCTCTTTGTTCCATTTCCCCTGCAATTAAGTAATAAAACTGAATATGTGAGAGAGAGAGACATTCCACAGGGTGATCTACATTTCACAGAAAAGGGCAGGTTCGAGGCAGAAGCACAAGGAAACACCTGATAGTTGAGAATACTTGCAAAGTTAGATGCTGAGAAAGGGGTTCACAATCTCTCCCAGGGCCATGGAAATGTTAGAACACTTAAAAGTTTTTTACTGAGCATGTGGTAGTTCACACTTTACAGATTTTAAATGGGAATGTCTGTAGCAAGAGCAAAAGCTTGAAAAGAAGTATTTCAGTAATTATAAAATAAAATACATACTTCTTTGGCTTGTAGAGTTTCTATGACTTCCTTTAAACTATTACATTCTTCAGTCAATACTTGTACTGCAACAAACTTCTCTCTCTTTAATGCTTCAGATTCAGAGATATGCCTTGTCTCCATGTCCATGATTTCAGCAGCATGCAGTTCCTGCATTTGGTCAATTTTTTCAGTAAATTCTCTTACAATCTCTGCAATCTCTTCTGAAGAACATCCATTTTGCAAATCAATTTGAATTTCTGCATTTTTAACAAGGACTGGTGAGATTTCCACAGTCTTGTCTGTTTGTGTTGAGGAGCTGTTTCCAGTTAGAGTAGACTCACTGGTTGACAAATCACATGATATTTCTACATCCCTCTTGCTTTCAGTTTTCACCATCTCTTGGTCCTTTCTCAGGTAACTTGCAAGCCTCTCTTCTGCTTGAACCAGGTTCTCTTTGACTTTGCACAGGTCTTCCTGAAGATGTATCAGACTTGCCTCTTTTACCTGTAAATACAGAGAATCTCAATTGCAATCCTTCCAAATAATTAAAAAAGCTAAAAGCTTTTCAAGCAACCCTCTAAACCATTACAGATCAGTTTAGTTCTATTTTAAAGCAGTTATGACACATGGTAGCAAATATTATCTCCTACGAAATACAGCTCTAGATCCACTGTTGCACTGCAGTAAAGCTAAGTACTTTGGCAATGAGTGAGTATTTGATCTAAAGCATCAGCTCTGTTCCACTCACAGTAGACGCTCAGTGGCTGTTTTTCTTGGTGACGTTCTCAGTAAAAGATTAAAAAATCCCAAACTATAGCATGCTTATTTGAACAGTAAGTCCTGTACAACTATTTGATTTAAATACAATATGGAAAACCCTGGTTCTTACTGCTAGTTCTTGCTCAAGTTTTTCTGCCTTTTCTCTGTAACTGCTCAGCTCTTCCTTAGCAGCAGCTGCCTCTTCTTTCACTTGTTCAAGTTCAGTAATAAGCACTTTTTCTTTTTGACTTTCCATGAGCTGTGCTTCTACCTATATGGCAACACAAAACATGGAAAATGGTAAAGAATCAAGTTTTAACAGCACTGATCACTTTCACACCAACTTAAAAAGTGAAAAGACCAAAGGGGAAAACAAATATATGTTATTTGGGTTAACACAACTTCGAAAAATAAGACTAAGACCATGGGAGGAAAGACTATCTTACAGTTTACTGAACTGCAAGCATAAATTGGCTACATCACACAGAAAGCACTGGGTGGAAGGTCAACAGAGAGTAGGAAATGAGGTCTGATAATATTATTTAACTTATAAGATATTTATGACATTCATTAAATTTGTATTTAGATGAAAGATCTTAGAACCTTTCTTGTCCAGTACTGGCTTCCATGATGGCTGAAACCCTTATATTCAGAGACATCAAGCCCATTTTTGGACTATCAAACATAGTCAATTTTGACTGACTGTTCTAAATTGAGAGGCAATAAACCACTGGTGCATAGAAATCTGGACAAATGAATACTGGAAAAGCTACTGAAGGAAAATATCTTTGGAACTGAGATGGGAAAACAAGAAAACATAAATCAAGATCAAAATATATATAAATAAACAATATCTATTCCAAAAACACCTGTAAAGACAAATTAGTATCACTTCCCTTATTAGTCTGAATCTTCTTAGACAGTTTTTATTGTTTTTATTTTTATGTCTCTATCTCCACACCATGAAAAAGTGTACCACATTCCATTCACATTCCACGTCAAGTGAAATTAAGGGTAAGAAATTATATGTCCAGAATTCAAAACCACCTTGCAATCATGAAAAGGTGTTTTTAATGCACAATGGAAACTGATAGTGGGGTTCCCTGAAAATAACATCCTTCTCTTCTTTGTAACTGTAGGAATAATATAGAAATGAAAGTGCTGCATAAAGCAGAATATTCATACAGTTATTCTCATCAATAACCATTTAATTCATTATACTTTACATAAAGTAACAGTTTTAGTGAAAACAAGACAAAAGGAAATGGCATCTATTTACCTGATATGTCTTCATTTCTTCTTGCTTAATATATTTCTGAATCTCTCCTTTATGTTTCTCTTTAACCTCTTCTAACAACTGTTGAAGCTCTAAAAACCTCTTTTCTTTCACTGTAGCTTCCTTTTGTGCAACTTTTACATTTTCTTTTTCTAGCTCCAAGCTACGATTTACCATTGCCAGCTGGTCTTCCATCTCACTAAGCCTCTGTGTTAAGAGTGATAATTTTGATTCTGTCTCATTTTCAGTTCTATCAGTCAAACCCTCTGTTTGGGCATTCTTGCTTGCTTCATCCACACACTTTGAAGCTTCCTGAATTTCCTGCATGAATCTTCTCTGCTCTTGAACTGCATTTAGCTGAACCTGACTCACAAGAGCAGCAGCAACTTTCTCCATTAGTGTCTTTTCCAGTTCTAATATCCTCTCTTTAAGTGTTTCTTTTTCAGCTTTGCTTTGCTCTTTCATGTCTTTTATTTCATTGTAGCACTGGCACAGTTCTGAATCTTTTTGTTTAATGCATGCCTGAAGTTGCTGCAGTTGTATTTCCATCTTGCTAATAGTGACTCTTGCATTCTCATCTGAAGTCCTAAGCTGGGACTGATCTGGCAAGTCTATCTCCTGACATAAGCCTCCTTCCATTTGTTCAGTTTTTCCATTGCTCGTGTCTTCTGGTTTTGACTTATCACCTTGGACCAGTGCACACTTATATTTCTCTGTTATCCTTTCATGCTCTTTTTTTAACATACTTATTTCTTGCTTTAACTGGCTCATTTTTAACTTTGTTTCCTCAAGCTCATTCTTCATTTGAGATGCCTCTGCATTTATGTTTTCTACTTGCTTTTCCAAAGCTTCCTTTTCTGCCAGAACTGCTTCAAGTATTTGTTTTGGACTGTCAGCATCTTCCTGAAAACCAGCAACGTCTGTTGGTATCTTTTGTTCAATAATTGCCAGCTCCTGCTGAAGCTTATCAATTACATCGTTCAACTGCTCTACTTCCTCATCGTTTTTTTTCTTCACACGTTCTTGATCGCTTTTCAGACATTCTACCTGGGCCTCAAGCTCCCGTATATGCTCATTTTGCTCTTCAATTACCTGGGAAAAAAAAAGCCAAACAAAAACATGCAGATCATGTTTGTCCTGGACTTCACAGAAACAGTTTAATCAAACATTGAAAGATCTTGTAAAAGAAAGTTCTCAATGAATTTCTTAATGTGACATCTCTTCTAAAGCTTTAATGAGAATTGAGACATCTTCAAAAAGGACTGAGAAAGTTGCCCACAACCTTAAGGAACAGAAAAATAGGTATTAAAGCATCAGATGAAGTAAAAGCTTTCGTAACATTCACAGAGGTAGGGAACACTGAATTTTAAGTGCTCACAATACTTGCTTATATAAGACACACACAACTTAGATGAATATGTATTTTAAATTGAAATAGACCTTCTACTAACTGTGTTGAAAGATACCAATGTAACGTGTTTTTTAATCTAAAACCATAGAAAACACCTACCAGTTGACTGTGACATTTTCTGTCACAATCCTAAATACATGTTTGTGTGTTTATGTGTTTATGCAGACGTGCACACAAAGCAGTACACACAGGCCCAGAGCACAATCATTTCTTTGTGCCATAGTTTAAATCAAAGTAAAAAGAGACAAAGTTATAGAAGTATTTCTTTTATAATGTGTATGACTATTCAAACAAAAATTAGAGACTCATGAAAACCTGAAGAGAGTAAGAATAATACCTTCCTAGATTACATCTAAAGACACTTAAAGTTAGAGGCTGTTTAAGGGAATCAAAATTAAAAAAAAAATTATAAAATTATGTAACTGATCAAATACAAAGGTGATGACTTTATGATGCAGAAGACATCTTATATTGGCTTCTAACAAATGAGTAGAAACAAAAAATGGAATGAGTGGTGTTGATGAACTCTAAATTCAATAAATAAAAAAGTCTTAGCAAAAGGAATAAAATTTGTTAAAAAACCTTCTTGTTAAATTGCAGTGGAAGTAAATTTCATTTGAATGTAGAAGAATGACAAAAAATTGTCTTTACGAAGACAAAATACAGACAAGACTATAGGTAGTAAAGCCAAGAAACAAAATGGATTTTTTTAGGTGAATGTTTGGAGGTCTGAAGAGAACAGTGCTTCTACAGTGGAAATGCAGAAGGCAGAAGAAAATATGTCAAAAATATTCAGAAAAACATATAATGTAAGACAAAATCAGTTATGGTATCTGAAATAGGTAAGAACTCTGTTTGAATAGGAAAAAAACATGCAGAAAAGATGAAGGATGACTAAATTCATGACTCAAACAGCCATATTTTTTCCTGTGTCACTTAATACGTCCCTATGCTTAGTTAGTTAAGTAGAATAATAAGATGACTTTGTAATAAGTATAATATGTACAAAAATAAATGTGATCATATAAATTAGAAAGGCTGGTTTGCCAACCAAGAACTTAATTTTAAAAACCCATGGACTAGAGGAAGATCAAAAACTCTAAATAAAATCTGAACAAGTCATAAAACCATAACATGGCTTGGGTTGGAAGGGATGTTAAAGATCATATAGTTGCAACCCCACTGCCACAAGCAGAAGAAAGTGATCCTGGTGATTGCTATCAACTCAGCATCATAGTTTCTCTTCTTCAAAACATAAAGGAATAAAGGCCCAGAGAATGAAAATACAGTAATAAAAAGAAAAGCACTTAGTGGGATGAAGATGTCTAAGGGACTTAGAAAAGGGATTAACCTAAGAATAATCTATTAATATTTAATAATGCTCGCATAACCAAGCAGAGTAACTATTTAATGTCCTGGAAAATAAATCCAAGTGAGAGGATGGAATTAAGAAAATTAAGCTTCATGTAACAGGGGAAAAAACAATTCATTAAAATGAATTATCACTGAATCCTAGGTATATTTCTCAAGGCAAGAACTGTAACTCCATTACTGAAGTCATTGTATAGAGCAGAACTGTTCTGGATTCTTGAAGTATGATATTTCCTTAATCTAGTTTCCTTAATCCAATTCAAAGTTTTGTCATTATTCACTGAATTTCACTATAGCTGAATTTTGACTCAGTGAAATTATCCAGCTCAGTCAGACCTGGATTCAATATGTCCTAGTAGAATGCTAGCCTAAATGTTCAGTCAACTACAAACAGATAACAGAAATCCTGTCAATAACTTGCTTTTGAGTGAAAGCTTATGACCAATAAATGACATTTAAAATAGTCAGAATGCACAATTCAGCCACGGAAAATATTCGTGTGTTTTATCTGTATAAAATAAAAGTAAGCCAAAAGAAGATGAAGCTGATAATCAAAAACCCACATAACTGAAAAATAACAGAAAGCTACAGGTGCTAAAGCTCAGTAAATAAAAGATAAATCTGCTTCTTTCTTTCTTTCTCTCTCTCTTCTTCTAATAAAACACTTCTTCTAATAAAAGCATTTTTTTGCACCTCCATGCTTGAAATTGGACAAAAGATGTTGCCAATACTGGTATGAGAACAAAGCATTCACACAAGCTCATGGAGCTCTTAAGTTCAACTGCTAAAAATGCGTTAAATTCCAATATGATCCAGCAGATGTCACTGGAGTGCAACACTGAATGTAAGTCATGTGAGGGAAGATGCTAAAATGAATGTTGAGATTGGATTCAGCTACCTAAATACTATTAAATACTCAGAAGTATCAGAAAAATAAGGAATGAAGAAGAATTTAAGACAAAAACTCAAGCAGAAATAAGGGAGAATAATTAAAAAGAAAAGGAAGCAAAAAGCATTTGTCATAAATGAGGCTAAAAAGGAAAAAGAGATTAGGTTTAAAGCATGGCTTGAAACTGAAGCATTTGCATTTTTAAATTAAGGCAGCAATAGAAGATAATGCAACTGGTGGGAGACAGAGGGTTTTTTTCCTTCAAACTAGGAGCAGAAAGTAGGACTCTGAAAAAGATTTCAGAAGTATGTACCTTGTTGTCAGTTGTGACTTCAAGTTGCTGCTGCAGTTTTGCTATTTGTTCATGAAGATGATATATTTCCTGATCCTTTTCTTGCATGATGTGAGCAAGCCTCCCAGCCACTAAATGATGGTCCTTTATGGCAGCATCTTCAGATTTCTGGATAGCTAGTCCTAGTATTTCCATTTCATCCTACCAAAACCCCCCCAAAACACGTTACAATCATACATAGCATTTTCTGTATATTCTTGTTTGAGTATTTCAAGTGCAGGAATTAAAATAATATAAATTGCATGGAATGACAAGTGATCATATGAGCTTTTTAATATTTTGGCAAGTTGAATGGTGGAATGCGTGAGAAAGAGAAAGAATTTGGTGTCTTGGCATTTTCAAAGAACTTATTTATGTGGAGGAAGGAGACTAAATCTTTAGGCTTCTCTGTTACACAATTACCTTAAATAATTTGTTCTCTTGTTCAAGTTCCTGCAAGTGTGTAGTGGACTCCTTTCGCTGAATTTCTAGCTGCATGTGCAATTGCTGAACTTCTTCATTTTTATTTTCTAGCTCCTCTCGAAACTGCTCCAATTGTTCCTCAAGGTTTGTGACCTATGTTTCCAACAAAAGGAGCAGAAAAAGGAGTAGGAAGCCATACCAATAATTAAATGCTATAAATTTCAAGTATAATGTCTACAGTAAACTGGTTTGCTATGCACAAACAAAAGAATGTGTCCTTCATGATGTTCTGAGTCCTTAAACTGAATGGAATTTTAAACACCACTAAAAAAACTAGGTTTTCTTAACTAAGCTGAATTTTTATTTCAGAAACACTCTTGCAAGTGTGTTTAAATTAAATATTTATTTTAAATAAATATTAATACGGAATAAAAACTATCATGGATCACGAGAGAATTTCAAAGAGATTTGGACTGCTGTGTCTCTAAGTGTAAAAAATTTCACCTGTATAGTCCATTAAGCTCAACAAAAAGCAGAAACTGACAAACCAAAATAGAAGTGGAAAGACGGAAATTTTCATAGGCATTTTACCTCCTTTTCCTTTCTGTCCACAGCTTCTCGTTCTGCTTGCAGCTGTACTTCAAGAGGCAACTCTCCCTTTACTATGATGGTGCCAAACTGTTTTCTTTCCTCCACCTATAAATAGAAATAATCCTAACAGTTATCAGATTAAAAAAATATACCATTTTGGTCTCAAGAAAATAAGAAAGCAGCAAATCCTTGATAAATTTCAACCAAGCAATACCTTTTGCAAGTGGTCTGCACTGATGATTAAGGCTTGTTCCAGTTCTCTTATCCTGCATTCCAGCTTCTCAATTTCTTCATTTCGTTCTTGTATATCTCTCTGAAGTTGCTCCTTCGAGAGCAAAAGCTCACTGCATTTGTCTGTTTTTTCTTTGAGATGATTTGTTAACTGTTCAACCTGATGACAATATGGCAAGATTATTATATTGTACTAATGCTGGAAAGGTTCGTTAGTAATATCAACACCATGCATTTTTGACAGGAAGAAAATATTCTTCCTTTTCTCCCAAACGAAACTCCTACTCTTTAGGTGAAACAGAACATATAGTCAGGATACTGTGGTACTACATCCAACAAATACAAACAGCATTATTTCAGAAGTGGTATGTTCTCTGCCACATCGTCTGCTCTCCAGATCTGATCTTGTCCTTCTGAAGCCTTCAGACTCTGTAGTCAGTTAAAAGCAAGCAGCACAGCATCCCTGTGCAGCCCACTAAAATGATGCCTTTAACACTTATGGATGGAAGGTCTTGACCCTATGGTCAAGATGCTATTTGCCTCAGAGGAAAATCATAGTTCTAAAAATCTGTGACAAAATTATTCAAAAGAAGGAGCTGATTAGTGATATACAGGAATATGCTAAAACTCACTGGATCTTTAATATTGAAGAGAATAGCTATACTTAAATCACTAAAGACAGGAAGCTTTGTTTTCTTGCTGTGTTCCTTAAATGGGACCAAACAGATGTCATGGATGTAATAAATTCACTTTCTATGGGAGACAAAACATCCAAATCACACATTCTGGTTCTCAGTAGGTCAGACGTATGTACCTCAGAAACAACATATTAAAAGATTACCTAAAGTAGCAGAGACGGTATCTATCCATTTCTAGCTGTTTTATCCATTTCAGAAATTATTAATTGAAATTACAGATAAGAAAGATGCATAACAAATCCATAGATGATGTACAGGGGTAAGACCTAAGTAATTGAGCAAGAGATAAAGAAAGTAATCTTTGTCCCACTCAAGAAACTGATTTCAGTATTTACAATTAGGAAGTTACGATGTAGCCAAAAGGTAGAAGAGTCAAAGCATTTCAAGAGACAGGAGAGAAGAGGACCAGAACATAAAGCTGACAGGATGGTATTATTGACGTTATCCATCCATGAGTAACATCACAGTCTGAAGTGACCTCAAAAAAGTCCTGAGAGAGAAATGGAAAAATAAAAATCAAGTCTAGAGCAGACTATGACAACCCTCCCTGGAGTAAGTTGACAAAGTTGAAACAACAGTAAGAAACAAATTTAGTTATCAACTGAAAATGCTCATGGCATTCCCTCAAAGGAGAAGAGGATTTTAAAAAATGTGCAACTACAAAAAAGAGAACAACTCTCTCAAAAGCGTGACAAATAATGAAAATATGTAAATTTACAAAATATTTCAAGGAACACTGTGACATCAAAATATATTATATAGTAAGAATATGTACTGCATTTGGTAAGATAAATGTAAATCTAATACATTATTGAAAATCCTGCCTGTAATTTCCAGCATATCACATTTAACATCACCTATATCTAAACCAGCTCTTACGTCTGTGGTGCTTGCAGATATTATATTACTGTCTATCTACCAAAAAATTCTAATTTAAAAACATCAACTACAAATCTCAAAATTTTAATCACAGTTAATTTCATTTTACAGCATGCTTTAAATTTCCATTGTAGCCTATCCGCCAGCTTAAGAGTGTCCACATATGTCTATATGTACATATAAATCAGGATGGTTTTTACATACAGATTCTGAACAAAAAGCACAATTTTTATTATGGTATCAA
Organism: Acrocephalus scirpaceus scirpaceus; assembly: GCA_910950805.1. Classification (NCBI taxonomy): domain Eukaryota; kingdom Metazoa; phylum Chordata; class Aves; order Passeriformes; family Sylviidae; genus Acrocephalus; species Acrocephalus scirpaceus. The sequence continues at coordinate 130,343,125 of OU383773.1, forward strand.
ATTTGAACTTTTCTTGGGAGATTTTTTTTTTAATGTGAGAATTTTAACCAGGAATTTATATGCTATCCATGCCACAAATAATAAACAGACATATAACAAAATGAATTGAAAATTAACATCCCGGATTCAGGAAAATTAATTGTACTAGAGGCACCTCCATCTGTGTAAAATGTTAGCAGGAGAGGAACGTGCACACTCTTGGCAACAGAAGGAAACAGATGTAGAATTGCTCTGTATGTTTTGTTTAACACGTACCCAGCTAATTCCAGATGACTCATTGTTCACAGAGGCTGATGACAACCACATCCCACAGTACTGACTGAACAATGTCATACTTCATACAAACCTTTGTACTAAAATATATTTAGAAACCAAATGAATCACTGTTCTAAACCTGCAAATTCCAAATAAATATGTACTTTGACATGCTCATCTCACATATAGCAATTTGTGTCCTACTACTGTCTGTGGTCCTAAAAAATACCCTAGAATCATAAAATGGTTTCGGTTGGAAGGGACCTTAAAGGTCACCTAGTCCCAATACACTTGTCACAGGCAGGCACACCTTCCACTATTTCATATAATACAGAATATAAATATTGCTAATATTTAAGAATTGAAAGACAGCAACTGAACTACTCCAGTAAGACCTTTGATTTGAAAATGACAGTCTAACATAATAGAGGGCATTTTAATACTGAAAATCAATAAAATCATGCAAAATTATAAGCCTTGATCAAAAAGCAGCACACAAGAAAACCCACAAAAAATAAAATGTAATTTAACTGACTAACAGTTCATCAAACAAAATCTGCAAAAGCATTATAATAGATAGCACTTGCACTGCTGCCACTTCTTGATTTTGCTGAGTCTAAGAGTTTTCTGTGATTCCCTTGAGCTGCTGTTCTACAGTCACTACATTTTGAGCTGCTGTTCTACAGTCACTACATTTGTTTCAGTGCCAACAGACTTTCACTGGGGAGGTTCAGGTGTACACACAGAGTGCTACATCACAGGTGTTAAACCCCAGTAACTCAATTCCCTCAGTGGTGTACCTGTGCTATAAACAGGATGTCAAAAAACAACATAAGAACATAATGTAAAGAACATTGTTGTCAAAGAACATAAGAATGTAAAATTGCTAGAATAGTCTTGAATGTTTCCACAAACTTTTGAGAACAGTGGATTTTCTAAGTTAAATAGGAGAGAGTCTTATTGAAAGTCAAGAAGCTTCTGTATGTCTGGTAATAAAACCAAACAGCCTAGAAAAATCCCCAAAACACAGTTTCACCACTTTCCTGCAGCACCTTCAATCTCAGGGCACTTATTTTTCTGGCTTGCAAATAGATGCAGAGAAGGTACACCATAAAATAGCTTCATTATAATATCTTAACAGCTGCCAACTTGTCATTCATATTCACTGAATACAAGTAATAAAATGTATTACCTCTCTGGTTTGATGTTCATTGACAGGCTGACTCCTTTGTGGAATCTTAAGCTGTTGTTCCAGCTTCTGTATCTCTTGCTGGAATACATCTCTCTCATGCTCTCGGTCAATTGCTTGCTCCTGAAAGTTAAGAAATTATGCGGATACACCATTTGATTTAAAAACTATCCAAGTTAAGTGTCATTACTTCTAACTTGCATTAGTATGAGGCTGATAACAGTAATGTCAGTATTTATAAGCTAGCAGAACTTACTGCAGATACCATGAACATCTTTATATTTGAGGCAATATATTTCATATTTTTAATCAAAAAAATAGCACAGCAGAGACACGCCAAGTAATATTTCACAAAAACAACAGGTTTATTTCTTCTGTTCCAGGTACACCACACAAACAACAGTAAGCAAATATTTTATGATTTCTTCCTTACTTTTTTTGTTTGTTTTTGATAAATATAGAATAAAGAGAAATTCAAAATGGAAATTAACTCTGGGTTAATATTATGAAAAACCATCAGAAAAAAAGAACTGTAAATTGCTTGAAAAACAGAGCTGTCCTAAGCAAGCACTTCCAAATAATTTTCAGCTTTTAAAATGTTAATAAATTCTTGGGCTGGAACCTACAACACTGTCTATGTTTGCCATCATCTGCCTATGTTTGCTCAAAATGTGAAAAAAATTAGCATTTCTCCCTGAACCAAACTTCAATAGCAGTGCTAACCACCTCATGATATCTGCCTTTTACCATACTTACATCTAGAAATTTTCTTGTTTTCTCCAGTTGCTTCTCCAAGGCCTGGTTTTGCTGCCTTAAGTCCATTAGTTCTGCATTTTTCTCTTGTTCTAGCTCTATGAAACGATTGACCTGTTCTTCCAAGTCTATTTCCAAGACTTTAACTTGCTTCTGAAGGTCATCATACTCTTTTTCAGCTTGACGTTGTACTTCAATTTTTTCCTTCATTAGCTTTTCTGTTTCCTCCAGTAATTCTGAGTATAAAAGCATCACTACTTTTAGATATGAATAGTAAGCAATGTTATGAAACAAAACCACTCCCCAAGGTATCCATGCTGTAATCTGCAGAAGGATGTGAACTGGCTTGGGTTTTTACTATTTTTCTTTTTTTGAAAATATATTTTCTTCTGAGAAATAATCATGATAGTGACCGAAGCAAATTCGTATTAAAATTACTATCCTTTAGGTAGTCTTCGAAGGACTGTTACTGATGTTGTATCAGATCACTTCCCTGTTTAAGTTTCTTATCAATTTAAAAGGCCTTTGTACAATTGAAAAGAAAAGAAAATGCATGGGGTCAAACCACAGCTAGAGTCAGCACAGGAGTTAACAGTGATGCACAGAAAACCCAACCCTCTTCTCATCCCCATTGCCAGTAAAATCAATCCACTCCCAGACTTCATTATTTAATGTGATAGATATAAATAATTTGAGGGAAATACTGAAAGACTTAGCGAGGTTGCTGGGCAGACAGAGAGGAAAATTACTGACCTGCAACTGGAGCTTGCAAAATCAGTGACTGCATGAATGCCCAATTTTGAGTCATCATGAAAAAGCCAGCAAGCACATATATAGGAAAGCCCCAAACCACACTAAGACTCTTAAGCAACAGCCCACTGAAGTGCCTATTAAATAACCATACAAACCCCTTGAGGTAAAATCCAAACGGCAAAGTACACTTACTTTTGGAGAATCTTAAAAACAGGATTGATATTTAGACAGAAAGAATAAAATTTACTTTCACTAGAGAAGAAAGATCTTTCAGGCACCATCATCTTACATCGTATATAACCAATTCTCATTTCTAGGTAACCATTATGTAGCAATATAATAAGATGTTTAATTATCACAGTGAATGACTCAGCTGTATTTGGAAATAAAAAGAAACAAAAGACTACAAAAATATCTCTCAAATATCATCTAAGTAACTGTAATTCATAGGTGAATAAGATGATGGTTATTGATGAATTTGCTTATTATGTTTAGAAATTATAAGAAATGTTGTTAGCAAAACGTAGAACTCAGTATGAAGTACAACATCAAAGCTGCAGGCCAGTAAGAATTACAAATAACGTCAGTAAGCCAAAAGCCCAATAATCCTGATTAACAATGTCAGTATGTGTAAGTCTTCCACCCAGTTACAGATTGGCCATGCAACATACAAACACACCTGCTTGGGAAGCTGCATCGATTGCAGCATCTACTAGGCCTAGGAGAATAGAGAGAGAGAAAACAAAAAAAAGAAGCCAAGTAATTCACATGCCAGCTATAGTTTTCTTGTGGTGCAACAATGTAAGAGAAAATGAAGCCAAAGATAGATGTGGCATTTAATGACAAAGTTGTTGAGATAACTTAAGGAATGTGACAAGTTATTCTGGTATGCATGATATAAGTACCTACACATATTTATAGAATTGTTTATCCTTACAGCTCTTAAACATGAAAATAACTTTAATATATTTAGAAGCCTAACCCATACAAAAAATGACTTAAGTGGAATCATAGACAAGGATCTTTTTTATTACAGAGTAGGAAGCAGCAGGTTGTTCTTAAAATTTCATTGTTTCAGAAAATTGGAGATACACAAGATGCGATATCTATAAAAATAGCAACATTATAAATTGGAATAAACTTCTAAAAATTAAATAAAATTGTAACTTCAACCTGCTATTTACAATGTAAGCACTGCAATCCTTGAAAGATCTGTACTTCTTAAAACACTAGTGTCCTAATTTTCTTCCCCTCTCAAACATGAAATATTAATTTCAGTTATTAGTTTAAGGAAGAATTAAAAGACACATTTACTTCATGAGGGTAAATGCTTTTTTTGAGTAAGCAGTTAGTTAGATTACACTGACATGGTATATATCTGAAATTTTCACCATCAGGGCTGAAAGTTTTCATTACTGGTAGATAAAAGGCTTTCCTTATCATGCAACTGTTGTGCTATTCTTCGCTGAAAGAGGAATTTATTAGAAAAGTTTATCTTCTGTGACTAAAATAAATACAGCCATTACATGTACTGCAATCATGTTCTGGTAGGTATGCTTCCTAGTCTCTCTTTAAGTCTGTTCGGATAGTATTTAGACAATATTTTTATCCATTGCTGCGATTAGTGGTAATCTAAATAAAAGCAAATTTTTGGAGATAAAGCTTTATCTGGCTTAAAGAACAATTATAATTTCTCAACACTTCTAAAAATTCAGTCGTTTCTTGTTTAGAAATCAAGAAAAGTTATCGTGCTAACATTAGGCAACAGGTGTGAAAATATCACAGTTGGCCCTAACACATTTTTATTAATGATCACAAAGGCAATGGGGAGAAGCCTTTGCCAAGACTACTTATTGTTTTATTTGGCAGTATAAGCAAATCTCATAGAAAGATTGTGATGAATACATACGCTGCTCTACTGGCCCCGCCTCTGCTCTCATGGCATCCTTCTGTCTGGAGAGTAATTCCTTTTCTTCCTGGACCTGCTGCTGTTCAGCCTCTAACTCCTGCAATTTGTTACCTGTACACAGCAGCTCTTGCTCTAGATGGTCAATTACATCTATTTTTTCCTGAAGTTGTTTTTCCAGAAACGCTTTCTCATCTGCATAACCATCAATGAGGCCTGTAAAACATCAGTTTGGAGGCAGATTTAATGGACAATCAAAACCAACTTTTTTCTTGTTGAAGTTACTATTGTATTCTTAAATGAATGCACATGTATGTTAGATGCTCAACACCTGACAGTTTCTACTCCTGTCCTTGCTATCCTTTCATGATGAACAAATTACAGGAAAGATATCAGAACACCAAATATAGCTCTTAACTTTTACTCAGCACAAACCCTCTGGAGCAAAACAGAACTCCAAAGCCAAGGAAAAATATGTATGTAATAAACACAGGAGAAATAAGAAATTTAAAAAGTTCAGTATAAATCACTATAAATCCAGTCTTGAGTCAGTATTAAAATGGATTTTACCCTATCTTGAGAATGTAGAAAAACTAAAGATATTTCCATTTGTTAACCATGTTGACCCATCTCTTTTTTTCCATGTTTGAATTCACAGTGAACACAGACATACAGGACTGGACATTAAAACAGAAAATACTGAATGAGTAACATAATTTATAACATTTCAAAACTTTGAGACAATATGAACTCCAGTGGTTATTCCCACCATATCAGATGCTGTTCACAAGGAATAGTTAACAGATTTGAAGTTGAGAGGGTATTCCCAAGTTAAATGGAATGCATACTCCCACAAAAACTTATGAAGTCTGCTAAAATCACATGTTTTGGTATTTACTTCTGCCGGGGTTTTTTTTGAGATGTAATGAAAATTGTCAGAGTTCAGTGAACAAATTTGCATTAGTTTTTCTATCACATCAGATAAGTCATACCTGACACCACTAAAACACAAGAGATTTGAAAATGCCTCAGCTGCAGCAGTTTTTGTGATAAGAAAGAAATGATCACAAATGACACATTTAATCTCAAGAGAAGACAGAGTACCATCAGATGTATAATGAACTAAGACATTGTTCTGCATACCTACCTAAGGAATTCAATAAAAGAATGTAGTTTGTCTTAGTCAGAGTATGCTCACAACTCAGTTCAATGGGCAGAAATCAAATAAAAAGAGTTCTATGACATCTTTGTTTTGTTATGCCAACACCGAAAAAAAAGAGGTGCCAGTCATTTAAAAGTGCATTAATTTCAAATGCACCTAACTCACAACTGTGCAATATATTTATCAAGGGCTAAAACTAACATCTAATTCTGTCTCTTATATTCTAGAACTGTTCATGAACCAAACCAACACAGCCATTCTGTCCTAATATATTAGGCATTTTTAATTTATTATTGAAGATTTGTGAATAAAATTTCTATCAAGACAAAACATTATCCTCCAAAGAAAGCAATAACATACAGTTGTCTACATTCTGAAATCCTTCAATATTAAACATTTTGTAACTCCATCTATATCAGAATATAAATTCTTAGGTTATTTATATCTTGTGGAAGAGTTCTTCGTATTTTTGCATGTTAAGATGTGTTCCAAACAATCTTTTTTTCACTCTTAATTTAATCTTGGGGAAAAAAAAGTAGTAATGCCTAGTTCAGATTTTAATCTATTCCCTCTGAAATCAATTTTCATCCTTTCTGGTTTTACTAAAGCTACGGAAATGTTGCAGCCAGTACTGCTGTTGCTGACACACAAGATTTATGCTGCATAAACTGACAGGCCACCAACTGTCCCTCACACCATGTTTTAGACACTTAGCTGAGAAACCTGCACTGCTTTTCAGCTTATGTGTGTCCCAGCTATTAATAGAATGTGAAATCATGATGGATTATCTGTCTGTGTAAAAAGAAGAGGTAGCCTGGCAGGGTAGCATTCTCCAGGAGTAACATTTGACTATCAAACTTCACTCTATGCTCCCACTTCAAAACAGAGAAGTCTGCTGAGCTTCAAAACTATAAAAAATATCTTTCTGCTTACTACTACAGAGATCCTATCTATAGAGCAGGTGTTTTTTGCACCTTTTCCAGATGCTAATCAGAGATAATGACAGAAATGTTGGGTGGCTACAAAACACTGAGCTATCTAAATAAGAGAACAAATTAAGTGTCCATCAGGTTCGAACATATTTTCCTGATGTCAGAATAGATTATCAGATTTCCCCTGTTGTAAGACCCTAGAATTTTTAATTGCTTCCTTAATGAAGTTGCAAATACACTTTTTAAAAGATCACTTCAAACAGTGCAAACTGAAACATATCACCACCATATAATCACACCCAGAATAAAGCCTCTGTGTCAAGGTCAAGAGGCAGCAGGCACAAACTGAAATATGGGAAACTGCACTTCAACATATGAGAATGAGTTTGGGGGTTTTTTCCCTTTCCTGTCATTGATGTTGGTCAAACACTGGAACAGCCACTCGGAGAGGCTGTGGACATTCAAAACCTGACTGAACACCTAGGCAAGCTGCTCTACCTGACCTTGCTTTGAGCAAGGGGCAGGAATAGTTGATCTCCAGAATTGCCTTCCAGCCTCAACTATTTATGATTTGAAGTTGTCGACACGTAAGCTTGTCTGCACAAACAAACATATTATGATGAAATAAATTAATTTTGAGTATCCAAACACATACACAACTTACTATTTTTAATATTGTCATGTATATTTTCAGATAAGTGAATCAAAATTGGAAAACAGAATTACAGTGTGGTTGATGTTGGTAGGGGACCTCCAGAGGTCACCATGTCCAGAAGGCTGATAACATTCTAAAATTTGCAAAGAAATTGATCAAATTTGCAATTTCTTTACCCAATTAATAAGTAAGTAGGCGCAAAGTCCAACAACTCATCAAAAAAGCTACTCACCTTCAGCTTTACTAAGCTCCAAAGCCAACTGCTCTCGGGCTTTGGTTTCCTCATTGAGACGTTCTTGTAGCTCTTCCTGATACCTGACAAATTCTGTGGCCTCTTGTTGCTTCTTGAAGGACTCTCGCATGAGTTCTGTCTGAGTAATTTTAGCATGTTCAAGCTATCACAGGAAAAAAAATTACAGAAATTAGATTAACACCTATTCTATCATTCCTATTTAATTCACAGTTGCTTTGCAGTATGATGGGAAGCCTCACGTAACTTCACTAGACATTTGATAAAATCTTTATTGAATTCTCATTTGCAGAGTACAAGATGAAGACTGACTTATAAAAGCCTAAGCAAACAGGCTTTGTCCATAGAGTGACCTCCATGAGCCACCTGCCTAAATCCGTGTCTTTGTTCCGGTAATTCCTGATTTATGAGTTTACACTAGATTCACCTTTGTTTACACATGAGTTTTGCACTAAATGAGTAAGCTACCACCCACCACACATTTAGATTGGCTAAAAAACATTGTATAAAACCTGCAGAAGCCTTATTATAAATTGCCTGAATGGTGCTTCACCTCTTTTTCTCCCTAACCTGAAGATTGATGAGAACACCAGGAAAATGTGAATTTTCAGAGTATTACACATTTCAACCAACAAGGGAGTAAAGCAGTGCTTCTTCCAACAGTGTCAACATAGCAGAATTACTAAGAATTTTTTTATTCTTCTCCACTTGTCTGGTGGGTTAATATTTAACAAGTACTGACACACAATGTAGCACAGTTTCATTGTGCTACTATCCTGAATTACTGGAAAACTATGTCACATAAAATTGCATATTTATAGTTTAGACATAACCAAAATGATAGTCTCAAAACTAATTAAAATAAGAATTACAGAAGTAAAATAATACATAAAGATTAAACATTGTTAGAAGTTTTGATTACACAAAATGTCCATCTAAGACAACATCAAACTGAAATCAATTACCAAAATCTTTACTTCTCAACTAGTAACATTTATAGTCTACAGCCACCTCTCTGAGGGACACAAACACAAACTGTTACACTTGAACTCTGTGTGAGTTTTTTGTGTGGCTTGTATTCAAAATAAGACCATATATTTTGAATAAGAACAATAGATGTCAGAAAATGAAATAACATATTTTCTGCTCCTTTGGGTGTGGGGTTTTTTCTTGTTTGTTTTGATTTTTAAAAACTTTTTAATATTCTGGTTATTGGCAGATATTTGAAAGATAGTATTGTCTACAGTTGCTATAAATTATTCTCTCGATTTCCTAAAATATAAAAGCTTTCTCACTAAGTCCCACTAAGATCATGAATATGAGGAGTTTGCTTTAAAAGCTCAGAAAAATGGGTTAAGGAAAATTAAATAGAACAGTGCACACAAAATTATTCACTTACACTTTGAAAAGAAAATCTGAATAATCAATACATTCTCTTTTATAATACACTGAATTTAAATACTCGATGTCTTTTCTATGGCATTCCTTTTCAGATGGGCATCATTAACATGTTCATATTAATTATTTATACTGACAGGGGTTAAAGAAAGGTCTAAATAGTACAAGTATTTGCACTGGTTTGAGATATTTTTAAAAATCACAGAGCACTCTTCCACTATCCTTATATTTTCAAGTGCTTAATGAAAGACCCACCTTGGATGAAAGGGAAACATATGATAGATTTACTGTACATAGACAACTGTAAAAGTGGCTTCCTGAAATACGTGAAACATTTCAGTTAAAACTCAGAATAAAAATTATTCTCCAGCTTTTTTCAGTAATAGCAACTCAAAGTATTAATAAAAATATCACAGGGCAAAACGAAAAAGAAGGACAAACACAAGCATGATTTTTAAAGATCAACAATTTCTCCACAGGATCATTGCAAGCAAGCTGCCAGCTTGTGCTACTTACTGTTACTAGTCAGTGCAACAAAGCTAAAAGAAAACAACTTTGACTGCAGTCTCTCCCCCACTGTGAATCATTCTCAGTGAGAAAAATGAAATGTAATAAGTAACACTGAAGTGCTTTAAAAGGAGATCTCAAATATCTGGAATTTAACATATTTCTGTGTCTGATAAATTACTTGTGCTAGAAATGACCAGAGAATTGTATAAATAGGGTTTTCTCAGTGCCCACTGAAAACTGACTATGAAAAGGGCCTGTCAGCAGTACAATTTTAACAATAGAGCCAAGTTTATTTAATTTTTCACTGCATTCTCTTCTATTTAAGCTTAATTTCTTTTAAAAACTTGTATACTTACTGAATACGGAGGTGTAGGCAATGAGATTTTAGAGACAACTTTTAAAATGTGCCCATTTTTTTTGTGGCTGAAGTGAAAAATTGAAGTATTCACAACTACAGAATTATTCTCATCCAAGTGTTCAGTGAAAGGAAAAGGATATGGTAAGGGCACACGGGATTCAACCTCATATGTATCTTCTTCTTGGCCTTCAGTCCACAAACCACTAAACAGATTAGATGCCCAGTAGGTGCGGTAAGAATCCATTCCAAAAATATATTGCTCTTCCTGTCTTCTCAACCGTCCCGTGAGTATTTTGCACTAGCTAGGCTGGCTTTAGAAATTTCTGACAGGAATTTGTAAGAGAACACGTGCGTTTAACAGTCTGAAGACACATATCAGCACAGCCAGCGACAAACCCACTCAGAATCAGTAGGAAGCCTCAGATCACTTATCAAGCTGAGTAATTCAGGGTGGATTAATCCCAAGCAAAGAGGTACAGGAAAACTTTGTATGGTCACTCCTAAAAAATCCTTCTTAGAGATGTTTCATGTGAAAAAGCAACAGAAGTCTTCCAACAGCAACTGGCAAGTAATTTCCAAGGCAAGGAAGCAAAATTTTCTTCTACCTGCATAGGAACACTGCAGCAGACAAGCAAGCTAACAAAACTAAAACTAAAAATTTTCCAACTGCACTACGGCAAATGAAAAAAATACAGGTATGTCGTTATTCGCAGTCATCCTTGTTGCTGGAGTTAATTCAACAGGAAGAACTTTCTCAAACTCTGCTAGTTTAAAGGCTTCCTGCTAGTGTCTCCCAACTGAAAGAGTTCAGGGGAGTGGCCCAGTTTATTTACCTATACATAACACCAGCAGGTGGAATTTGAATTCATACACCCACTCTATGCCTTGCCTCAAGTTTCAAACTGCACTTCAAGTCTGAAAGTGTGTGTTCAGACAGGTCTCATACAGTTCCTTTGAAGATTTTGCCATGTTTTCTCTGACTCTTTTAAGTTTATTTGAAGAAATGGGTACATGTCTCTATGCAAAACAACTGATTAGAGGAAAGGTTAAAATCTTTTCTGCCCATAACAGGTTTTAGATTATAAAATATTGCAGACTAGAAAAAACAAAGGATTCTGTTTCTGAATATTTAAAAATAATTTTCAAGTCATCTGTGTATCCGTGGTATATACCAGAACTGTATATAATCCAATAAGCAGACATTGCAAAGCACACAAGCATGAATGCTTGCAAAGTCCCTCTATGGAACAGGCAGAGAGGTGTCAATATTTTTACTGTGGGAAAATGTGTAAACAGAAGGATTTTTTTACTAACTTAAGAAAAAAGAGCCAAACATATATGATCATCAGGGATAAATCCATCTTTGTATAGTAGATATTAATGAAGAAAATGGGTCTGTATGTGTTTGAGCCATAACTTTGGTCCTGGTATTGGCAAAGTCTCAGCTACAAAGCTATGAAGGAAAATACTTTGACACATGCAAATTACGATGTACGCAATCTAGAAGTAAAGCACATGATAAAAGCAGTGTGATTTGAACTGATCTAGGTATATAGTTCCTATTTCAGTTAACAAGGAAGTACTCTAGACAGCAACTAACATCCCATCATACAATGTACTCTGATAGCAAACTGCCTCTTTTTTGAATACTATTCCTGAATCACATACCTCACATAAATGCCAGAGTGCAGACTCCTTTTCTGATAGCAAGGTGGATATGCGCCTAACTGGCCATGTTTACATCATAATTGGAAGAGACAGCAGGACAGCTCCACCTTTTTAGCCAGTCAATTGACTAAAATGTCTGTCAAGAGAACTAGACACAGTTCCCCTTAATCCTCCCTCCTCACAAGCTCTATGTGCTCTGACACCTCCTGTCTCATCTCTCAGTTGTAGCAGAATGCAGATGATCCATATGAGCAATGAAAGACTGCCCTAGATGGGTAAGAATGCCCAAATTCAGGCTTCTTCTGCAGACCAAAGCAGATTTCTAGCAGTAAAGTAAATTCACCAGTACAGTCATGCTGGAGCAGTCTTTTTTTGCGTGGAGGCACCTGAAGCATTGTTACAGCTGTCAAAATGAACCTATAGGTTTTAGGCTTACGAAAACACAATCACAAGAAAAATACAGAAAAAAGTCCAACTGAGACACAAAATTTAAAGTGCTTCTCTATTAAATCACCCCACCTGATTCGAAGTTTCATTGATCGCTTCCAGAAGCTTTTCAACAGCCGCCTGCAGTCGAGAACTAATATTCAGAATGAGCTCTTCATTTTCAGGATCTATTTCCATCCCACTTTCTGCAAGATGTTGGCTCAGCAGTCCTTCAACTGCTGCTCCTGACCACATGTTAATATCATCATCTCCCATACTACTACCATGATATAAAGAACAGGATTCTGAGGAAAAAAAAAAAGTTACCTCTTCACACAGACTCTTAGCAATTGCAAACATGAAAAACTGTACAACTGAGTTACAAAAAAAAGACAAGTCCAAAAATGATTAAAATATTCATCTTAGTCACAAAAACAGAAAGGGAAATACTGCATACTAAAACTCACACGAACAAAACAAACAATATGTTAATTAAAAAGAAGCAGAAGTGCAAGAGAAAAGGAGATATTAACAGAATATTTTAGACATACTTTCAGTATACTTTGGGGCTCTGATGCTCATCTACTAACCTTTGTTACAATCAGTAACCCTTACTACTTAGAATAACTTGCAATAATACTTGCAAGATTGTCTTTAAAATACAAATCAGTTAAAAAACCCCAAGCAAAACCAAAACCAGACTGTCAGTCCCTGTTTCACAAACATCCAATTATGTTACTATGCATTAACATGAAACCGTTCAAGTCAGTGAATCAAACTCAAGTGAGTAAAAGGAAAGGCATGCATGTAGTTCAGATGGCTTCTTAAGACAGACTGGAATACAGAACAACAATATTCAGCATGGTTATTAGTGAACTGAAAATTTACTAAAATGAGTAGCTGAACAAATCAAGTACAGTGCAGCAGAACTGCAACTGTTCCTACTGCTGGGCCACCTGGCACCTGCCTGCTTCTCAATCTTCCTGAGGTCTGATTCCATTTAAGGACATTATCCACTCTTTCTGAAAAGCCAGACACAAGGTTTGCCTATGGTATTAGGCTGATAGGAATTCATCTAGAAAACAGCAAATTTGCCATATTTAGAATTCAAGGCAGTATTTAAGTAACACAAGTGAAAGCACAGTCTTGAGATGTTTTAAAATCATACTTTCAGTATGAAGGAATAATACAGTAGGCATATTGCGACAGTAGAAACTATTGTTGATAGTCTTGTAAAAATAAAGAAGTGTTATGTCCTTAGACTGACAGATTTGAAATGTTAGAAATAAATGCTACTATGCAAAGTTTTTTAAAATGACAATTTGTTTAAATGAAGTACATTATGGAATATATTTAAAATAAATATTTTGGTATGGTGCATTTTTTTAACCATTAAATGTGTTTGCTTAGGATTTTCTCAAAAATATCTTATTTTTCAAGAACAGCAGTATGACTAAATGAATTAAGAATAGTCAATGCCTGTTTAGAAATGAAGTTGCAATACTGGGTTATCTTTGAATTCAAGTTCCTGGTTATTCCACGAATTGTGACTGCTGAGCTAGAACAGTTTGTTTAGCTACAGAAATCAAATTGAAATTACAACAGGTCAATCTCACAAACTGCCTTTAAAAACTTGTTGTTTTAGGTCTTGTTGTTCTTGCCTCCTAACCAGGCAGGCAAATAATATTGGCAGGTATATAATAATATGAGCACTCTTGTTGATGTTGTTTGAACCTAGCAAGCAAGTCAGATTCTAGTTTTGAGGTTTGTTTTTAGCTTTTTTGTAACAAGCTGCAACATGATTAACCACCTGGTGTACTTAATATACATTCCTACCTGCAAGTATTCTGACAATATCTGCAGCCATATATACGACCATGAACAATAAATTGATCTATAGCGATTTTAATTGAGGAAGGTTTCACTTGGTCTACTTTTCTCTTAAAATTGCTAAGATTTTTCAACTGCAGATGTATTTAGTAATTTCTCTCCTTCTATTTGTATTATTACTGTTTCATATCTCCTTTTAGATATGTGGGATATAATGTTACAAACTGTCTTCACACTCCAAAGGGAAAAAACAGAAGCACACTATATGCATGAATAGAACGAATAATCAGATGAATAGAAGATACATTCGCATGGCACCTTTCATCTACACAGGATTTCAAAGCACTTTTGAGTACTGCACTTTGGAGTGTCAGCCATAAACTCCTGTAGTGGAATCATCCTAGCAGTGGCTTGCAGTAATTTTCTGCCAGCACACCAAATATTTGCAATGCATTTATAGACCATAAAAGCTTTCCCACAACACTAATATTCCATCCCTCTGCAGTATAAGGAAGGCTGCAAAATGAACAATATCACTTTTTTTATTCTATAGCATTTTTATGTTTTACCACCCAAATTTGGGCTGGGTTTGGGTGTTTCAAAATGTCTATAGGGATATAGAAGCTTTAATATCCTCAGAGTAGAAAGGACCTTCATTTGAGATGGACATCGAGCAGCGTAAGTATTTCCAAATGCTGTGCCAAAGTATTGGTTAAAGACTGAGTTGAAGGAAAATATATTCCCTGCTGAGCCACCAACACACTTACTGCAGCACCTGATGCTCTTTGGAGGCCACCCATCTTAAGAATTGACCAGGTAAGACCCTGCTTAGCTTCAGAGATCTCACAAAATAAAAGCCCACAGTACAGTAGCACAGCTATAAACAAGATAAAACAATGACATATTAGTTATTGCACAAACTAATTCTTTCCTGATGGAGTACAAATCATCTCGGTAATGTTCTTGTTTTCCTTCTCAGGTTTAACCCATAATTCATGCCCTGTCACCCTTCTATTTTAGTAAATTATTTGCTTGAGAGGTACATCTGAATTGTGCAATGATGATTGTGTGTAAAATACAAAAATAAAGATTACACAAAATGACTGCAGAAATGGTTGCAAAATCATCTGAACTGGCTGTCTGGAAACTTCTGAAGAAAAACTTAAAAACACTGATGGCAACTCAGAATGTAATTTTTAAAAGCCAGGTTCACAATATGTCTTTTACATTAATCATGTCACTAATATTTCTTCTTGCCAGTGACCAGAACAGTGCCAACAGGCCTCCTCAGAACAAGATTTAAAACTCCTCTTTTGTTTATGACAATTTCTTTTTTTAATTTGCTTCCATTTCTTCTCGATAAATACAAAATAAGACAACATTAAACAATTTTGTTATATGAAATATCTCAAAACAAAGTATCATAATTTGCCTGAAACATAACTATAAAAAATGAGGGAAGAAAAAGTGAGCTGTCACCAAAAGTACAATCTGGCACATGGAAACTTTAGTAGTCTCAAAAACAGCAAAAAACCCCAAAAAGTATCAAATGCACAAAAAACTTGTAGTAATTCTGTTTATACATTGGGGTTGGTAACCCAAATGATAAATGTAGACAAGCATATTATGATTTCTACAAAATGAAACTTAAGAACACAAATTCATATTAAATGTCTTCTTAACTGCACAGTAAAAGTCTCTGTATCTTTTTCTCCTCAAAATGGTCTTAGTACACAGCAGCTCAGTACAGCACCTTTCCACATGATTTTCAGTGGTGGAAACAAGAAATAGAAACATTGTCCATTCTCATTAATCACCCCAGGCAGCTTAATGTCTAATCCCCATTTTGTTTATCCTCACATGGCTGTTCAGTCTCCCACCCTAACAGAACTAAATCAAATTCCTCTGTCCTGCAATTTTGTTTTTCAGTCAATACAAAATAATAAACAGAATATAACTGACTTAAGTAAAACTATCAACTTTGTGTAAACTCTCTCCTTGTAATGAAAAAAAATTAACCAAAGAAACAAAGGTTTATATTGTTTCCTTTGCCACGGAGAATGCAGTTCAGCACATCAGTTGTCATGGCCCACTACATCTTAAGAAAAGTGCCTAATTATACAGTGCTTGCTCAGAAGTTTCAGATACAGAAGCTGTTTATGAGCTGCCAACTGACATCTATGAAGCAATACATACTTTGGACCATGTAGAGCCAGTACCTCAGTTTATTCCTGGGATTCTATTTAGGAATTAAGCTTAGGGGTTACAAGTTGAAAACAAAAAATCAGTCTTGTGGCAGCCCAGTGTTTAGCTATTGATTACATTGTTCCTTGTACACTGCTCAGAAATAAGGAGCTCAGAAGGTAGGCAAGAGGGTTTAATACTCAAGGATTGCCATAACCTCTCAGGCTTCTCCAGAGCATCCTGCATTACTGCAGTCCCTTTACCCAAGTAAACTCACCAGATTACTGTGCACAAACGGCCATTCACTTCTAATGATACGTTTTATGACTGAAATTTGAACTTTACTCACTCTTTTAGAAATAAAATCCTGTGCTTGCAGATAACCTAGTCTATGTCACTCTATAAGTGTGCTCTATATCAGGTGTGGTTATTAAGTAGATGACCTTAATGATTCAGCTTTTAAAAATGATGAAACTCAGCAAAAACAGTAAGCTGAGTTTTGCTTGTCATTACATATGGATTATGTTCAGAAGGTCAGAGAGAATTCACTTCAATAAAGACATAATTTTAATACTTATTAGATTTTTAATCGTATAAATTTATTTCTACATATTTCCTAACTAATTAAAAAGGTAGATCTGTTTAGCTGGGTACTAGAAAATACAATAACATGCACAGTTTAAAAAAAACCAAAACAACAACAGTGTCTACATATTTCTTACTTCCATAAAATAATGAGGAAAATTTTTAAAATTTGTCCTCTCAAGCCATTTAGTGTTAGTATAGAAAATTAATAACAAGAGTCCTATTGCTGAAAACACTAACAGAATTGGACATCTAATTCCATTTGAAGGAAGATCAAATACTTTAGCTGATGAAACAGTACAACTATTAGTATGGCTGCATGGCCCCAGTGGCAGAAAGAATGCTGCAGTATCATTTTGAGAGCAAGAAAAGGAGAAGTGTGAATACAGCTCCAGAGGTAAATTATAAACATACATTCAGCCATGACAGCTACTGTGAGCTTAGCTGTTCTCTAATTTCCACTTTTTAATTTGGTTAGTACTTCCTTCATTGTTATTTCTGAATGTAAGGAAACAAGCAAAAATGATACTGGAATAAACAACTGGCTGGTGTGCAGCTCGAATGCTGCTCTGTACCAAGGAGGGGCATTACGAGAACAGACATCTGCTTTCTTACAGGACAATGAAACCCCACATACCTCTTCAAAATACATGAACAGCAAACACAAGTTGAAACAGTCAAACCTCATCACTAGCAGAATGGAATAGAGCTTTTTTCTACCTGAAGAGAGTCCTCTTTCACCAGAAAACTTCACAAGAAATAAGCAAATTGTTCCAATCACAGGGCATGTCGTGTTTAGACAGTAGCATTATGAAAGCCAGGGAAAAGTCAAAAAGACATACAGAGGTACTTTTTAACAGTTTTGCTACATGTATGTAATGCAAGTAATCCATATTAAGAATTGTTAATGACAATAATTAGTGACACATACAAGTATACACACTGATGTGCAGGAGCAGGCAAAAAGTGAATGCATCAAAAAGTAAGGTCAGAAGCTTAGTTATCCAATCTGCTATTTGAGGAAAAAGGCAAAGCCTCAAAAGCTTTAAGTTTCAAAAGATAATTTTTCTCACAACTAAATATAGTGAAATGTGTAGAAAACAAAAGTTACTTTTTTTAATGAAACAGCAGAACAAGACTGAAAGTGCTGTTCACTTGAAAACTTCAGAAATTTTTAGACTATAACATTATAAATTTCATTGCAGATAACCTTCTGAGTGATCAGTTGAAGATGTCTGTGGTACAAATTCACACAACCTTTCTCAACTTTCCCCAAGGCTTAATGTGACCTATATTTAAAGCCAGAGGGGATCAATAATATGCAATAATCTACATTTTGAAAGAAAGAGGTAAAGTTCACCTTCATTTACCAGTTGTATTATTATCCTGTAATAGACACTTTCTTAATACTGAAAAGTAGTATTTGACTTCCAGTTCTTTTTCTCATTCCTAGTAGTTAAAATTCCAGCCAAATCCAGATGTGTGACATCTTTGAAGCTGAACTGATGTTGTTCATTAGCTCCCCACAAGATCCAGGATGCATGTGCACAACCTTACGGTACCTAAATGGCAATACAATCAAGCACCTATTCTTGCCTAAAAGAGAAATGGAGAGATGCTGTCCTAGTGCAGTCACAAGAAAATAAACAGAACCCACTAGAGTTCTTTGACACCAGTATGCAACTAACTGTAACATCAAAATGCTCCTTCAGTCTTGTGCCAACTAGCACTCCTGGAAACAACTGATGGGCAAGTGTTGGCAGTTGAGAAGTTCTTGGAACTGTGTCCAAAATGGGATTTGCTTGTAAACACTTCTTTGGGAAGCTAATGAAGTCCACAAGCACATATATACAGGCTTGTCCCCTGCCAGCTGCCCTTAGTGACCAGCAATATACCTCTGTACTTTTAGTCCACAGGTGGAGATACGGCCCTTAACACTAGTTCCCATTCCCCATACATACACAGGAGGGTGTAAGTGGTGCAAGATGCCATGGAGCTATGCTTCATTCTCTTTGCCTCCATCAACAGAAACTTTTTTATTCTTGACTTCTCAGTCACTTTCCCATTCTATTGCAGGCTTTGCAACAGGACCCTAGAACTGAGTTCTAACTGGTCTGGGACCCAGCAAACTTCTGAAATGTTGTCTCTTAAGCAGAAATGGCATATGCATTCAAATGAAAAATAGGTTGTGGTGATATTTTCCTTAAAAAAAGTTTAATTTAAAATATCAAAACTAAGAGTATTTAAATACATCGTTAAAGCATGAAAATGATACTTCTTACGAAATATAAAACCATACAATTAGTACCTTTTTCATACCCCACACGGATGCAGGGTTTTAGAGACTCCTCTGTCTCAGTGTCCCATCCAGCTTGTTTGGAAGCCTGAACTTTTCCAGATCGATCCAGTAACCCAAGAACATGCTGACCAATTGTCTCCTCCATTGCTACAGTTGTCTTCACAACTTCTAAAAGAATCTTCATGAGTTTTTCATTTGCCTTCTGAAAAACATGCCTGCAGGACAGAAAATAATCAATTCTCTGGTCTTTCCCTGATTTCCAAGTGGGTCTTATCCTTTATACACCCTTGCAACCGAAGAAGATTTGCAATTGAAACAACAAAATTCAGATTTCTTTTTTAAGGCTAAACCCTACATCATCATGTAAATACTAAATACATATTTGTGTTAAAAGTCAGTTGTTTTTACAAATTATGTAAAAAGTCAAAATATCTATCACTATTTCTACTTTTATCTTGGCTTTTTATATAGTTAGTCTTTTAAAGCAGAGGTCTGTTTTTGCTTGGTATTCATTATGAAATTAATCCTTTCTCAAAATGACAGTTAAGAAAATTGTTCCTCTATACAGATCAAAAAAGTTACAGAATAGTCAAATGGGACTATAAAATAAGACAATCATACTAATATAAACTTAATTCACATACGTACATACAATATGTATATAAATATATGTGTATAAATAATGTTTATGATTCAACGTGTGTAATACAAAATATATCATAAAATAGGTAAGATTTGTCTATGCCATTACATTGGCTTTATAGAAAATAAGACACTATTTAACCTAAAGTACATAAACTAAGAAATATGATTTTCTAGAACAAAAGATGCACATTATCATCAGAATAAAGCTGACAAATATTATTAATTTAACAGCAAGAACATAATTATCAAAATTTAAGAAAAATATTTTCTTAACAGTCCTAAGCACCTTTCTTTAGAAAGAACAGCTGAAGATGTTTCATCAGGCTTTCTTCCCACATCTTCATGCTCATAGATCCGCTCTCCTGCATCGTTTTCGTTTTCATTTTCATTCTGAGCAAGTTTTGGCAGAGGGAGAGAAAACAAAAAGGACAGGAATCCTGTCATGTCAGAATCAACATATTCTTCTTATGTATGGTAGAATATGAAATTTAAAACCTAAATTAGTTGTCATTTCCTTTTTAATACTTCTGCACCAAATTACAAATCAAGTAATACTCTTACTATGTGGAAAAAAATATTAACTAAAACAAACCAGGAAATTGAAGGCAGGGCCAATTAGAAAGAACTTTGTTACACTGATTAAGCAGGTGTATTTTCTGTTTGTGTTGCTACAGCAGTATGAAAAAGTTTACTTCAGGAAATAGCTGTAGTAATAAGCCCCACCTTCATGCTGTTCAACCAGCATTTGCTTATCTGAAGTCAAAAAGCTGTGTTTACCACTATCACCTCTTGAATCTTACAGCTGCTCTGCTCCAGCAATATCCAACATCTTCTAGAAAAATATATTACACAGAAAGAATAACAGTGAACAGGAGTCTTTCACTGGTTTTACATGCCACAGTTGCCCAGAAAGTCAAAGTCCATATTTACCTCTGTCTGTGTGCTGTTGTTTTGTAACTCACAAAACAGCCTCTCTTTTCCGGGTACAGAATGTTGTTTTAACGATTCCAGTTCTTCTAAAAGCATTCTCTCTCTTTCTGCAACGAGGCTGTCATTCTCCATTGAGACACGCTATAAAAGAAGTGTTATAGGGGCTCACACAGTTTCTTAAGCTTCTGAGTAAAGTGAGTCCTGTCACTTCTAATTCTTTACAGACCTTGAACAATGAAATTTCAGTCCCTCTCTTTAAATCATTACAAAAACATTGAAAGCTGACTAGAATGGAATACAGCTAAAAACCACTTAAACCTTCCTCAAGATTTTTGTACTTTTTTAATGTTCTCTAGGAAATACAATAGTCACAATGCAAACTGGAGGGAATTTCTGAATATTACATGCTATAACATGTTTTGCACAAGAAAAAAGATGAGAATAACTTTTTTTTATAAAAACCATACACACATTTTCTTTTAGAAGAGCTAGAAGTGTTCATGGCTTAAACACAATGCATACATTTCTATGTAGTTCTTATGAACATACATACTTGGCATTAAAAACCAAAAAAACCCCAGCAGCCTAAATTCTAGTTAATGATTTTTATCCGTTACAGGAACTTGCAACCCTGACAAAGATGCAGCTACAAACTGGAAAAAAAGGTTAAAGGCAAAAGTACACATATATCAAAAGGAAAGATTATCAGGATAAATGATTCCAGGACACCTTCAAAGCAGATGGGAGACAGCTCATGTTGCTGGAAAGTATAAAAGTGACTGGCTTTCTAGATTCCAGAACTTCTTGAGCCCAAACTTAAACAGAGCAGAACCAGGTTTGGAAAAGGTCTGAAGCTCAACTCCACAGTGAAAGCACAGAATTTTTGAATTCACTGATTACTAGCTTCATGTGCATTTTGGTAATGTTACACTGTTGAAATTAAATTAGAGCAAGACATATTCTTCTAGATTCTGTTAATTTTGTCTTTCAGTGGAAGGAATACTTGAACGACATGAATATAAATGACATTGTTTTTGAAGTATTATTAATTGAGATAAACTAATGAGTTTCATTAAGACACCTACTTTGAACAGATACAGAGTGATAGCAAGTTAAGATTGAAAAGGCAAAGAAACATCAACGTTTCCCACCAAAACTCACAGATATTGTTTCATTCTAAACATTGGTAAGCACTTATTTCCTAGAACTGGGAAAAAAAAAAAAAAATCCCCAAATGCCAAAACACATTGTTGCAGGAAGTCACTGATACTGTTCAAGTCAGAATGATGAAAAATGAAGAATTTTATGATTGTATTTCTAGCCATGGCTGGTGGCTTCATTGATGTAAATGGCTGCTAGGCTGCATCCTACACAGGGCCATGTATATGGGAGGTGGCACAATTGGCAGTGCATCCACACTCACCCTCTTCTGGCTGCTGTGCAGCACTGCAGGTTTGCTCCCCATCTACAGAAGTCTAAATTGATTCATCACTGTCTGAGCTTTGACTGAAAAAATATGTCTTCCATAAATATACACATACATGAGTTTGTATATACACATACACACACAAAAAGATGGCTGTGTGTGCACATGAGTGTGTATGCATGGACACAGAAAATACATGCATGCCTGTCTCTCCCTGTAAATAGATATAAATGCATAAATATGAATCTGCCCGGTGATGTTCCTTTGTTAAACCATATTAACTCACTGGTTGAATTCTGTATTACCTCAGCTAATTGCACTTTAAGACTCTCCAGCTCTGCTAAGAGTTGATCTTGATTTTCTTTCTGACGCTCCATTTGCTGCATGTGCCCCAGTCTCAATAATTCAGTTGCCTGCTGATGCTCCTGGTACTGTCGCACGAGCTCCTGCCGCATGTCCTCCAAGCGCTCCTCGTACAACAACAGCTGACTGGATGTTTCTGTGGTTGTGTCTGTGGCTGCCACCTCACCGGAGTGCTGAAACAGAGCAACTATTTTAGCATTTTATGTTCAACAACTGTTTCTAGGAAATATTTAAATAAATTTCAGAAAATACTTTCATAAATGAAAGTAGCTGGCATGAAAGAATTATCGTATTGCCTGCTTCTTAGACAGTCCAGGCTCAGAATTATTCTCCATTTTAAAAGATAATTTTTTCCCAATAACTGTCAACAGTATTAACTTCCATGCTTCTTATGACTCCTTTTTATCTTGTATATTTTAACTTGGCCCCACCCCATGTTTGTGAAAAGCTAACTATATGCCTTACATCACTTTAATAATTATTGTGTTCAGCTGATATCCTTTATCACAAGAGACTCAAACTGTTTAGGCACTATTTTTAATCTGCTCTTTGTATAAACACTAAAATATAACCTAGCTTACAAAAAGTCTTTAAATAATTTATTGTCTGCAATACAGCTGGCAACATATTCCTTTCCTCAGGCATAGCACACAGGAAAGAAGGGTAGATAATTTAGGTCTGAAGCTGTCAACCTTTGAAAGGGAAAAGGAAATATTTAAGTGGAATTTTCATCTTAATTTTCTCTTTGCTTTTTTTTTAACACTTACTGGTGTTTCTTCTGCTGTAAGACCTTTGCTATGGGAAAAAAGTTCTTCAGAAATCACTGACTTATGTGTTGTCTGTCCTAATATGCAATCAGGGCTGCTATTAGAATGAAGCTGTTCTCCAAGTGAGTTGATCTCTCCAGACTCTTCACTGAGTTCCTTGCAAAGTGACTTCAATCCTTCTTCAGTCTTACTGCCTTTTCCAGTTGCTTTTCTAAGAAGGCTGTCACCTTCCTCCTCACTGTGCTGCTTCTTAACTCCAAAATGTTTCCTTTCTGGATGTACAATCTGCATTGGTGCCTCTTCCTTCTGCCTAGCAATTCCTGACAATTCAGTCTGTTTGGCAAATTCTACACTCATTGACACAATAACCTGAAAAGTAAGAGAAGTCTGTATTAGTTTATGCTTCATACGATCTCCTATTACTACAGAAAGCTCACAGATGACCATCAACAATAAAAATGTAAATACCAAAAGTTCCCAGAGGGAAACAAAGATAAAAGAACAAAGATATCTTGTCAATCTTGAAAATGGTCACATCTTAAAATACAGACATGCTGTGTTTAAGTTTAATGAACTACATAATAATATATTTTAAGTTTAATGAACTACAATGCTGTTTTCAGTTACAGCAGATTATTTAGCATGGAAATATCAAGGGTTTTTTTATAAGACTCTATTAGATGATTACAAAAAGTGCTGGTACACAGACTTAAGAGCAGCTGTGCTAAGCCTGCTCTGTCTAGCCAAGCATCCTATGTAAAAGTTTGACTGACATGGAATTTTGGGCTGTATAAAGAAAGCAGTGCCATGTGCTTGATACTTAGCACCGGAATTTTACTTGACCAGAAAGAAATTACTGGCACTAACTAGCTGCAGTTGCAGTTAAAACAGGCTGATAACTTCTGAGTTGCTAATACAATTAAACCTCTTTTCCAATCATGTGAGCAATTCTATTCTAGATTTAGAATACAGTGGTTTATAGCACAGGCTACAAAAAGTGTGAAAAATTGTATAGTAAATACAGAAGTGCTACACTTGAAAACACCAAACTCTTCCTTCCCAGAAAATGTGAGTTTATCTTTTGAACTTAAACCGATCTTAACCAATGCAACATTTGTTTCCTCATAAAAAAGGGTTTTCCTGGTAGCAGATAAGAGAATATTTTCTTTATTCTGCAAAGAAGTGGAAACTTTTTTGTAAATCAGAAAGTAAATGAATCCACAAACAAATATACTCTACCTATAAAATCTTACTTTTACTTTTCATGTTTTAGTCACCAGATCCAAAGAATAACTATGCATTTTACACAACATATTAAAATGCACAATAAAAAATGATCAGAAAATAGTATTAAACTGTTTAATGCAAAAGTATTTTTAAAATAAATTCTAGTGTAGAATATGGTAGTATGTTGTCTGTTTCCTTTGAAGTTTTAAACACCACCACTACAACCCGTATGAATAGAAATTATGAGTTAGGAATAGGACAGATAGCTAAGAAACCCCAAAATGTTCCAGAGTTTTTTAAGACTTTCCCATTCAGGAACCAAATGAGACAATTCCTTGTAAATAAATCATATAAAAGTTAGCATATTCTACAGCAACTGCCTAAATAGTTGAAAATGGCAAATAAAAATGATAGATTTTTAAAATATATTTTAAGGTTACGAAATAAAAGTAATACCTTTGCTACTTCTTCTTCTAATCTTTCTTGGTACTGCTTTTGGAGCGATTGAACAACATTCAGATCATTCAGCATTTCCATCTCCCTACCAAGCTGTAAGAAAAATATGAAATCTCAGATAATGTATTTGTGATTTTACTTCATTAGTTTCAAGTTTCAATCCAGCAAGAGACTTTTTTCCTCAATTAGGTTTTCTCCATCTCACACAAATCACTTAATTTTGTACCACAACACAGAAGAACCGGGTAAAAGACTTAGCCTTGTTTCTGCTTCAAAATGAATTTTTAAAGTAGAGTTTGCAACAACTTTCCTTCCAGAATTATTTGAGATGTCAAATGCAGTGAAACCAGGTCAGGAAGCACAGAATCACAGTATAAAACAACAGTATTATTTTGCAAGATGCAGAATTTTTGAGCTAGGTTTCCAGCAATCCTAGGGAAGGAATGCATGGGGTCTTTCCCATTTGTACTTGGTCTCTTAAAATCTTCCAGTAACTTTTCCAAAATTTCTCCTAAACTCTGCATCATGTACTACAAAAGTGCTGGGATTTCATTTATATTGCTCCTTCATAACTCCTGTTTAAAGAAGAGTCACAATATTTTGAAGATTCCTGAAGAAATCCTAGAATTTGAACCCTAATTCTCTAGTAAGAAGCAGCCAACTAAAATGTCTTTTTTCAGAGATAAAATAAAATAAAATAAATTTAAACCCAGCATCAATAAAGCGAGTTTTCTTGATCATCATTCCCAGATATGTTTTTCAGCAAAATTTAAAAATTTTTCCCCTAACATGGACTGTCTAATAGTATAGTACAGTACTAAGATGATAACTATCATAATCTACCAAGTATTAGTCCATATTTCAATTTCATCTAACAAGCCATAGCATCTAAATTGTCACTCTTATGTATATTAGCTATCAACTAATCATACCTCTAATGCTTTATCTGTTTTTTTCTGATGAAGATTTTCTGTGCACTTTACTTTCCTGAAGACTTCTTTTAACTTTCTTTCTGAATTTGTGGATACACTAAAAGGATACAAAAAGCAGAGAAGGAAAATAATAATTTTTAAAAAAATCAGTATTTCATTGCCCAAGACTAGATGAAAAACAGAATGTGTTAAGTGAGCTAAACTTTACCACACTATCTATCATTCTAGAAAATAATTAACTTCAGGCAACTACATCTACACAAGATGTCTTTAGATGTTAAGTATAGTGCCTGGAGTTTTGAGGATTAAATGTGGTCTACTGAGTTGAAGTTTTGAAACTGCTGCTATAAAGTTCATATACATGAAATTTTATACATGATTCCATTTATCAAATCTTCCTCTATTAACTATAAATGCTGCACTACTTAATTTGCAACGTTAATGTAATTTCTTTATAAGATTTAACAACTCTTGAAGGAACAAAACTACAGAAAAGCAGTATGTTTACAAAGAATTTCTCCAATTCTGAAGTAGAACACAGAGCTTTACACAAATGGTTATTTGAAACACTTCTTGAACGAGCATGAAGTTATAAGCATTGAAAAACTGATTAATACCTAGTGTGGTCAGAGGAGACCCCAGCAATCTGAAGCTTATCCTGCAGATGGACAAGCTCTGTAGTATACCTCTCTTGACTTTCTTTCAGCTGCTGTTGGAAGTACGCCCGGAGGTGTTCCAGTTCTTGAGCATGCTGCTCCTCAAGTTGTTTTTTAAGGTTCCCTATCTGCTTCGAACAATATTCTTGAATTGTAGGATCTGTGTAGAGGTTATGTGAAGTAAGGGGTGAGAAGGATGGACAGACAGACAGAAACTATATTAACTTCTTCACAAATATTTAGCAGTGATGGACTGAACAATTAATGGAGTCAAAAAAAACTTTCTGACATCCTGTCAACTACTTTTCCCTAACAAAGAATGATAACTTAATCTTCCATTCTGCAAAGTAATATTTGATATGGGTAACAAATTGTAATTGTGGAAAACTAAAAAATACTAAACCAAAAATGTATCAAAGAATATAATTCTGAAAAAAATTACTGAATTAAGAAAATCAGAGTATTGTACTGTAAAATCAGAAAAAATCTCTTATGTTCAAGCTGCAGTAAGATATAGATCAGTTAAAATTAAAAGTCATTGTCTTTTCTTTCTCTCTGAATATACATACATTAAAAACAGCATATACATCTTTTTTACCCATTAGATTCTGTGAAGGAGTCTGCAGACTTTCCTTTCCTATTTCCACATGGATAGGTTCCTCTTCTTTCTTCCTTTCTGAAGAAGATAGCCTTGGTTCCTTGACCTAAATAGTAATCAAGTAAATGCAATTAACAGCAATTTGTCTAGTAGTAGCACAAAAATATTATATCCAGTGCTGCACTCCCAGTATGAGAGAGAAATGGACATACTGGCACAAGTCCAGCAGAGAGTTACAAAGGAGATAGGAGGGTTGGAGCATTTGTTGTACTAGGAGAGGTTGGAAGAGCTGGGCATGCGTAACCTGAAGAAGGCAAATTTGCCCACTGGGCCTTTAAAGTATCAAAATTCAGCTGGAATTTTGGCGCAGTCCTTGGCAACCTTTCCTAGGTGACACTGTCCTGGGAGAGGGGCTGGATTAGATGAACTCCAGAGGTGTCTCCTAACCTCAACCATTCCACAATTCTGTGACATGGACAGCATGTCCTTCCTCAGTCAATCAGAAGGAATTCAAGCAACAGAGAAAATTCAAATGTTCATACACTCTATGCTATAAAAGTTTACCTGTTTACACTCTGCCATCAGCTGTGTTTGAAGTGCTTTCAGCCTGCTGTACTCATCCATTATCTTGTGGAGAAGTGCATCCATACGTTCTTGCATAGTTAAATTACACAAAGAATCAGCGACTTCAAAAAAAAGAAAATGAATATTTTACCATAAATTTTAATACAAGTGATTTGTTCACAAGTTCTGCCCTGAAGAATTGTCTGATAAACATTACAAAATACTGAAACAAGTGAAGCCCTTCCAGATTTTGAATGCATTTTTATAAGTATTGAAACATATGCATTTTTCTGGTAGGACTGTTAGCTTCTTCTACAAAAGGAGGAAGACAAAAACCCCAAACACTGTTTTCCACCAATAGCCACAAAAATGAAAACAGTGTAAGAAAATTTCCATAATAAAAAAGAAATCTCTAAAACAGCTATTCAAGCTCATTAATTAGTACCTGAAAAAGTAAAGGCAAAATTGCAAGTCTGAAATACTTTAAATTAGTACTTCTAACCATCATGATAGTACAAAGTAATTTGTACCTTGAGCTTGACCTCTGTGTACTGGTAATTCTACACTCAGTTTTTCTTTCACTGCAGGTTTACAGAAAATTTCCTGCTCCCTATCACCAGCTTCTACAGCAGCTGAAGAATTTTCATTCTGACTGCCACACAAAACCTGTAAAACAAATCAAACAAAGCAAAAAGTAAACAATTTCTCATTATTTTATCAATCACAATTCACAAAGAAAACAAGAAAAATAGGAAGAAAGTAGTATTTTGTGAGCATTAGCTTCAGTGAAAATAATGGCATAAATGTTCTGTTGAATCCTAAGAACCTAGACAATCTTTAAAACTCCTGGTAAAAGAAACCGATATGAAAAGACTTCTCAGCTAAACCATAAGTACATATGTTTTCAAATCAGTATTTAATTTGGAACTGCCAAGTATTAAAATTTTGTAGAGAAAGGCCTCTTTTATTGATGTGCAAAGCAAATTTACATTTTAAATGTCTCATTCTCATAAGCTGCAATTTTACTTGGAAGAGGAATTCCCTACAGCAGAAATTTGTATCTTTTTAGAGATTACAGCTCATCTTGTTCTTTAAGAGCTGAACAAATCAGATAAAAGGGTATGGTATAAAAAATATTCACAATGGGCAGGCAAAAAGATTTATCCATATGATTTCTGAAGATAAATGATACTTGAAACTGCTTGCTCAAAGCAGAGTGGGATTCTTTATTTAAAGATTTTGTACTCAACAAAAACCAAACTCAACTTATAAAAGTAAAACCATAATTTCTCCAACAGCTCAACAAAAGGATCACACAAATAGGCAGCATTTTTCACACTGTAAAATAACTCATGCCAAGCACTCTCATTTAGCTGCTACTTTCTGTGAGCTATCATGGAGTCCTGTTAATCTCTCCTATGCCAGATCTCAAGTTAAAATTCTGCTATTCACTTTCTCAAAAAGGTGTTGAAAAAAGTCCAGCAAAAAAGGAAAAAACCCCATACCACAAACCATAGACCCCATCCATTTGAAGTATTTTAGACTTGAATACCATGCCTTACAATGAGTGACAAAAGCAGCTTAATTTATCTAGAAGTCTAATAAGTAACTCGATTGACAGTCAAAAAGTACCCATAAGGGCCATCAATTACTATTAGTCTAGGAAAAAAGATACGCCAAAATATTATTATAGGTGGTTGATATTAGAATGAAGACTAAATATAAGCTTCAATTTTTGACTACAATATTTATTTACTAAAAACAATAGAGACAGTAATTTTTTTTTATTGTTTGACACTTTTAAGTCTTTGAAAGATGAGCTGCAGCTAAGAAAGAAATTACTACCTTATTGCAAATATGAGAGGTGATGTCCTGTGCACCAATATGTGTGTGACATCAGACTCTTCAATCAAAAACATATATCCAGAAACAATGAGAAAGCAAAAAAGTACTTCCAAACTAGCAGAGATGAGATCAACGTTAGCTGGAAGATTAATACTATGTGTAAGACAAAAGACTTGTCTTTTGTAAACCAGTTTAGGATAAAAAAAATACAAAACCATTTGCAATGCTATTTGGGAAGCTCAGATTTAGCAGTCTCTATTTTGAGATGAATGTGAAGAGAAAAGCTGCAAAGAAAACATGCAAAAATAATGTAGAAAAATATGATGACTCACTAACCATCATTTCTTATTTTCCAAATTTTCATTTTGAAAAAGGCTTTTTGTTAAGTCTTACCTGAACCAGCCTGGAACATTCCTCGGTGACAGCTTCATTCAGTTTTTCTATTAGTCTTTGTGTAGATTTCCCTTCATCATCTACGAATACAAATTATTCTTATTATTTTTAAACACTAGATGCACAACAACTTTTCAAAGGCCTAATTTCCTGCCTAGTGAGGCTGCCTCTTAGCTTGAGGAAGGGCACTTTTTGTTCCCCTCTTTATTGTTACAACACATTATCACAGTTGAGCTGCAGGCTCTAGAGCAGCAAGAGATAAAAATGGCTTTGTATATTAGTGACCTCCAGAAAGATAAAAGTGTACAGATACCTAGTGGAGGGAGAAGAACTTATGCCAAAAAATTTAACAAGGGCAAAACATGGTATAAGAGAAAAAAGCTGGGATAGAAAACCATCATGATAACATATAAGCTCACTGAGGCAAAAAGTAGCACCAAAGTTTACTTAAAGTGTGCAGGAAGTCACTGCAGCAATACAAAGAAAAGAAAAAAGAACAAGTCCAGAAATATTTTGCTGGTGAATTTGCTTATTATTTTTACCTTATATGTGAATCAACTATATTGTTCTTTACAATTAATTGCGCTAATATAAACAGCAAACAATGAGTTGTAATGCTTTTGATTCCTTATTTTTTTATATACTGTTTTTTTCAAGTTACCTCAGTAATAGACTGCATGTACTGGGTAAACAATTTGTTGAAAAAATACTTCAAAATATTCTATAAAAACAATTTATTGGACAGCTAGATGCACAAATTCTTGTGTTTGGTTGGGGCTTTTAAAGACATTGTTTTTCATAGAGAGCTTCATTCTCATAATTTTGGTCAAGTTACCTGCTTGTTGACATTTCAGGGTCTGGAGCTCCAGCTGATGCATTCTTTTAAGATCAGTCATCTCTTGCATATGATTATGAACAAGTTCCTCTTTAAGACTGCAAAGTGCACTCTCTTTTTCTGCCTTCAAGGACTCACAAACCTGGTCTACATGAGCTGAATAAACCAGGGATAGGCAAATCCGCTGTGCTTCCATTTGTAGTTGTAAATCAGTCTTTGAATAAAAAGACACAATTTAAAAGAGTGAGAAGCAAGAAAACAGAAAGACCCCTCTTAGGAAATTTCTTAGATTAATAATGTGTTGAATGGAATGCTGCATATATGGAATGCATAAGGTAAATTTAAATATATGTAGTTTGGAAAATTGAGTTTTAACAAAATTAAAATTTAACAAAAAGAAACTTTAACTTAGAATAAAAATCAATTTAAAATCAACAAAACTCAATATGCTTCAATTCCTATTTTGCAGCAATAAAATCCCAACGAATTTTAACCCAGTGAAGCAAGTGCAATATCATTACTAACAGAGTAGTTAAGAAAGTGTACTCTAAGGACAGAGAAAAAATTGTATTATTAGCAGACCTTAAAACCATTGATTTCCAAGGCTTCTAGTTCCAGTCTGCACTTTAGGGATGTTATTGATAAAGAAAAAAGATGTTTGGGATATGAAAACAGGGACCTACTTAGAGCTGAAGTTTGAAAAGATTTTTAGACATCTCTGGACCACAATGATTTTTAGTTGTATGGCAGGAAATTATAAGACCCTTATCACAACCTTATAAAAAACCAACCAACCAACCAACCAACCAACCAACCAACCAACCAACCAAAAAAAGCTTAAACCAAACCATCACAAAGCTAAAGTTCTTTTTCATAATCAACAACTGTTTCCAATGTGGCTTTGCTTGTGATTTTATTTCTTAGGACCTGAGTGAACTACAATGCAATACCAGGCAGTTGGTGGTATTAGTTCACTGTTACGGTGACTTTTATAACACGAAAAAAGAGTTTAAAAATAGTATAAGTGCTTAACATGTATTTAAGAACAGAATACTTAGTTGCATACGTCTTGCAGCATGCTATTGAACTTCACCAGTGCATATAAATTTAAATTTATATATAGATTTATGATTCCACCACCTAATTAAATACTGGTAACTCAGTACTTAGCTATTTATTTTGACAAGTAAGAATCCTTTCTACGTTACCTACAATTAATTTACAATACCAAGAAATACATGCAAAATTGTGCCAGCAAAACTTAAGAGAATACTTAGAATCACACGATATGGATTCTGACTATCACATCCAGATACATTTCTTAAAAAGGGACAACCACATAAACAACAAAAAATTTGATAATGTAATTTTAATATTTCACAAGTTTGATAGTTCAAAAGTTTGGTCAAAGATGACTGATGAAGTTTCATTATTTTTTTATACTGTTTGAATGAGTACTTAGAAAACTGAAAAACTAATCACAGAATAAATATTATGTCTAAAATAGACGTTCCCTTTAAGTAAGTGAAATGCTGCATCAAAATATGAAGTGCTCTGGTAGTCTTCTTACCTTTTTGTTGTTGCTGTTGATTTAATTAAATGCAAGGGAAGAGTATTTTTTTCATTCAAAAAGCATCCTCATAAACATTGACTACGCTTATAATTCTGGTCATTCATGTAACCCCTTTCAACCACTGGCCACAACCCTTTCAACCACTGACACACACCCCTATACTTCAAAGCAGCCAACTGGAAAAAGTATGATACAGATTTTCAAGTGTAGGCTCCTACAAATTTTCATAGTAAAGTATTTTCTATACTGTTTTACATCACATACCTGTTCTGATTTTAAGGCATCCACTTGCTGCTGAAGGTTATTCTCACTCTGTGTAATAGCTGTTAACGATGTTTCCTGTGTCACCCTGTCTGGCATCTCATGGAAATGTTCCACAACAGACTGCTGTTCTGGTTTCAGCATTTTCTGGACCTCCTTCCTTTTTGTTACCTCGTGGCTGCAGTCTTTACCAGAATTTAGATTACCTCTTGAATTTATTCCTTCATCAGCTTTACTCCTCGAACCAGGGGATTTATTCCTACCTTCAGATGCTGGAGTACCAGTCTTTGGAGATTTTCCTTTAGAGCATTTTTTCTTAGAGTCATTACTACTACTATTCGTTCTCTGAACATGACTAATTGTGACTTCTAGTTCTTTGCATTTTACTAGAATTTGCTCTTTCTCATCTTTTAAAGATTTAACTTTTTTATTTAAAAGACAGATTTCATTATCCTTTGACTTTAACTGTTCAGAGAGATCAGAAAGTCTCAGGGACAATTCCACTTTCTCACGTTGAGTAACCTGAAGCTTTTCCATAAGTTCTGTTGCATCTTTCTCAACAACTTCTCCAGCCTCAAATATGTCTTTTCCAGGCACCTTTATTTCTTTACCCCCTTCAAAACCAGAGGGTTTTGTTTTAAATAAAACTGGTCTATTGCTTTGTAAGTGGCAGATTTTTTCATTCAAAGCTTTGAGTTTGCTTTTATGTTCAGCTTCCTGCTTTTTCTTGTTCTCTTCTAACTCAGTTTTTGCCTTCAGAAGACTTGCACATTCTATCTGTAGTTCTTTATAACTAGCTTCAAGTTTTTTCTCAGTCAATGAAAAGGCACTCTTCTGCCTTTCAGTATCCTCTTGGAGGATACTGTTTTGGTTTTTAAGTTGCTCATTTTCAGTAATCAGCTTTTCTATTCTTTTCTGCAAGTCCAAAATTTCTGTCTTACAGCTAACACTACTGTTACAAAGTACGTTTTCTTCAGAGCATACCAACACATTTTTTAATTTCTCTTCTAGAGTTTCGTTTTTGCTCTTAAGAACATTATTTTGTGTTTCTAGTTCTGAACATTTTTTTTGAAGGGTATCTTCTCTCTCCCTCATTTGTTCCTGCATCAACTCAGTTTTAAGCTGTAGCTCTTGTATTTCTTGTTCAAGGGTACCCTTCTCTTTTTCCTCCTGCCTAAGCACTTCAATCTCCTTCTCCAGTTCATGGATTTGAAGTGTCATTTCTTCAGATTTAGAATTTACAATAGACTGCTGTAAATCTTTAAGGTTTGTAATCTCTAAAATCAATTGATTTTGCTTTGTGATTAAGTTGTCCTTTTCATATTGCATGGCTTCTATCTTTTGGCTCATTTCATTTTGTACTTCATCTAACTGCTGTTTATGGTGCATATTCAAGTTGTGTTTAAGGCTTTCCATGCTCACCATGTGCTCTTTTGCCAAGTCTTCTTTAAGCCTGGAAAGCTCCTCTTCATGACTAAACAGAAGATTCGTCCTCAGTCTCTCTAATTCTGCTTCTTGAGATTCTGCCATCCTGTCCAAAACTGCATCCTTCTCCCTTTCTAGCATTTCAAGTTTTATTTTGTAATTTGTGATTTCTGCCTCATGTTTTAATTCCAAATCCTTCCTAAATTCAGAGGCAGAAGCCAGCTGAGTTTTTAAATCTTCAACCACAAACTGGTATTTTTCAGCTTCATTTAATCTACATTCCATATCCACTATAGTTTGCTTGGCTCTTTGAACCTGCTCTCTTGAAAAATTTAGTTCTTGAAGAAGATCTTCAATTCTAGTTTGTTGAAGAGACTTCTCCATTGCAGTAACTTCCATCTGTTGTAATAATTCTTGCCTCATTTTTTCCCTTTCCTTATCAGCATCCTGCAATTTCATATTCAATTCATTAATTTTAATATTCATTAAAAGCATTTGATCTTTATTAACATTCTCATTAAAACACAGACTTGAAGTTTGCTCTAATTCTACTTTCTGTTGCAAAAGACGCTGTTCTATTTCCAC
Source organism: Acrocephalus scirpaceus scirpaceus (assembly GCA_910950805.1). NCBI lineage: Eukaryota > Metazoa > Chordata > Aves > Passeriformes > Sylviidae > Acrocephalus > Acrocephalus scirpaceus. The sequence continues at coordinate 130,377,719 of OU383773.1, forward strand.
TGCATGCTGCTTAATTAATTCTTGCTTCATTTGTACAATCTGCTGGCCATGCATTTCATCTAATTCAGCCTGAAGTTGTGCCAGTCTCCTTTGTGTTTCTAATTCCATTTTTTGCACAATGTCAGCTTCAGACTGGCTGTCTTTATAACATCGTTTCTGCAGTTCTTCCACAGTTCCCATTAATTGTTTTATTTCATCAGAACATTGTCTTTCTTTTTGTTTGTAGGTGGTAAGTTCAACTTTCATATTACTTATCTGCTGGTTCCTTAGTGAAATCTCTTCTTTCAATTCTTCAAGTAATTTGCTGACATCTGATAGTTTTTCCTTTAGCTGAAATGAATTTTTTTCCTCTTCTCCAAGTTTTGCTTCCAGCTCTTCAACTAATGCTTCTTTTTCTTGTAATTTACTCAAATCTTCTCCCTCTTTTTTCTGTTTTTCCTTTAAAAAAAGGAGGAAAACCATGTTCTTATTTTCAGCTAATTATCTGAACATGTAAGAACATTTACAGACAGCTATTTAGTCTTCCTTAGAAGGCTAGAGAGGCTATGTTAGTTATAAAACATAAATATAAATTATTTGTTGACCTCATTCGGAGGTTTCCTGTACCCTTGGAATAACTGAGAACGCCTACCCCTCCCATGTCATCATGCCCCTCCCCTATTCTTTCCAACCCCCAGTGTCTCTAATACTTTTAATAATATTTGATTTTTTTAGGTGGTTTTAAAATGTTTTCCACAAAGGATAATAAAAAAAGTACACAAAGGAAAAAATTTATTCTTTGCTTAATGCAAAGAATGTTCAAGCAGGTAATTAAATTTTTTCCTAAAATAATGTCATTTATTGAAGGTGTTTTAACATATGAAACATAGTTTTATAATTTTCTCTAAGTATTTCTACAACTTTTAAAAAATCCTACATAACACTGACATAAAATTTTCCGGTTTAAATTATATACATATGTGTTAGTTAACAGAAACAGTGTCACAAACTTAAAACCGTTCTATGTATTCTGTGCAGCACACTTATTATCTGTGCTTTGGCTTTTTTTATTTCAAAGGAATTACAAAATCCTGAAAAGCACTTAGGAAAAGAGATCTTTATAATAAGGAACATACCATTTCATATGTCGCAATTTTCTCTTGAAGATGTGCAATCTGTTCTTCAAATTCTTCATTCTTTGTTTGATAATTCTTAAGCAGACATTCTTGTTCTTCTAGCTGTTGTTGATGTGCAAGTATCTGTTGCTTGGCTTGCAATAAATCAGCAGCTGTGCAACTATGGCTGCTGTTCCTTAGGGCTTCACTTGCCTGCAACTTGAATTTTAAAGAAATAAAACCTAAAATACATCAGGTTTTTCAGAAACAGCTTGTGCTACACACAGAAATAGTGATATTTACTTTTTTCTTCCACATCAGAAGCCCAAAGATTTCTAAGTTCTTTTGGAGGAAGTCAAACATCCTTATTAATTTGAGATGGCCAACCAATAAAAAGATATTTCATATTAATTAAATATTCATGGTGAGCTAATACTGGACAGTAGTGTCTCAGATACATTAGTATGTAGTAAAACTAACTAGTTGCAGGTATGGAGCCCATAATCAGTTTTTTAATAATAAAATCTCAGGCTTCAGAATATAATCCACTTGAAGTTCAAAATAAGCTATATAGCATACTTAAACAACATGAAATACTACAATATTCAACTGCTACAGTGTAAGGTCTAGTCTCTGTGCCTGTGGCACCTCAATCACCATGCTTTTTAGAAGAAATGTCTTTCTGAAGCTTCACTTTTTTATTTAAATTACCTTTTAATAGTACCCCAAAGGAAGATTTTACCCAAAAATATAAGGACTGGAGTGTGAAGTTGTGGCCCATGGAAGCTGTTGGCTGGATATTTTGATTCCAAAGGAAACACTTCTGCCCAAAGCTCTAAGAATTAATTACCCAAGTGTTTTTCCCCAGGGTAACTGCCATAATTCAATACTTATCAGAAGCTATTACCCCATAATAGGAAAGAAAACAGACTAATATTTACCATTTTATAGTTAATTATTACAATAAACCAGGTACTATAACAACAACTGTTGGACCAGGAAAATGATTGCTGATCTATGCTAAGAGGCTGATTCTTGAAAAATACACAATTTTTTTTTCTGCAGGAAGTAGCTATTTATGGAGCTTCCAATGTGACACCTATTGTCAATAGCTACCAAATAAATGTTGGTAGCTGTATAACTTACATGCTGAAACTGAATTTGCAGTTTTTGACTTTGCTCAGTAAGCTCTAAGAACTCCCTCATGGTTTCATCCTTTTCTTTCCGTGCCTGCTGTAGGTTAGTAGTGAGCTGAGTGATAATGTCATCTCTTTTTTTGATAGCAGCTTCAAATTCTTGCAGCTGTAAAAGATAAAATTTAAACTATTAATGCACATGAAAACCACAGTCAAAAAATACTAGCTAATTTTAGTTAAGTAGGAATAAGTCATCCCTAACCTCTCTGTTTAAAAGGTGTCTCACTAGTAGAGCTTTTATATTTTCACAAACTCTATTTGTAAAAATTTCAGAAACAGGGTTTTTCCCCGTCACTGAACAATACGCAATCTCTCCATAAAATATAGCTAACAAATAACAAAATCTCAACTTTTAAGAAGGATAATTAGTTAAATATATAGCTTGCTTTTAAAATAAAAAAGTGCGGCCACATAAACAAATCATCATAAAGAAAGCCAGAATATCTAGTGTTTCAGCAGTTTTGTACAACTACTCATGTTCACACACTGTTCCCACAATAAATGCAAGTTATATCAGCTCTCATTTAAAGTGCAACAAATAGCATTCATTGAACTAAAGCATGTAATAGATACCATCACCTACACTGTGAATCCAGGGAAATCATTCATAACTACATGAGCAAATCAGTTCAAGCTGCAAAATGGATACATCATATTTAACAGATGAATCTTTTGTAATTTGTAATGACGAAGAAATTATAAGAGTACAAAAAAATTCTTTGCCAACTGTTTTAATTTTTTGTAGGATTACACTCAAGCAGTCAGAAATTCTACAATATTGATTGGAAATATTTTTGTGTGTATTTATATAACCATGTATCAGTATAAAGTTTCTTTCTCAATTTGAACTCATTTAAGGCTAGTGGAAACCTCATCTCTACATATTGCAATTTTTTTTAAACATTAGTGATCTTCTGTAATTGTTTTGTTTACAATGCTCCCCAAAAAAACCTTCACCGAGTTATATGCTGAATGTTGGCTGTTAACATGGTAATGCTTCCAGATAAAAGTTCTTTTTAGAACATTGGAGTCAACTGCTACTTCAAAAGCACAGGCCTAATGGAAATACTAAATGTTTGTTACATTAGAGAAAATAAGGAACAGATCAGGAACTTAAGTGTGCTACACCTTTACTTTCGCATCTGTTCAATGAAATTGAATAAGCAAATATGTCAGTTCCAAAGCACATCATATTATATAATTTCCAACTTCTAAAATTCAATCTCTGTTCTTGGCAAACAGGCAGAACTAAAGCACACAACTATTTTCCCCACTCCCCTTTCACAATTCTTTTGTTTCTTCTGAAAAACAAACCATATGCATTTCTCAATTGAGATACTATGCACTGTACCACTATCACACAAAAATACACTGCAGCTATTAAAATATTATTGTACCACAGCCTCAAACCTGAAAATGCTCAATTTTGTTTTAATGTATTTTTATTTTATTAGGTGTAATTATAGCCATTTAAAAAATGAAAACATTTTTACTTTCTACTCTTTCAGGAAAAATTAACAGTAGTTACAATCATTAGAAACACTTATTTTCTTTATTATGCTATAATTATGACTATGATGTTTAGCACAACAGATACAAGACAGTAATTAAAACTCAACACCAGACAATGAAATAACAAACACCTCTTCTGGGGCAACCACTTAACTGGTTCTATGGTGGATAAAATGACATCTATTATCACAGATAAAATAATAGTAATAATAGTAATAATAGTAATAATAGTAATAATAATAATAATAATAATAATAATAATAATAATAATAATAATAATAATGCAACGGCGAAAATAACTGAATATTAGAGGTTTTTTATTTTATAGTACTTTGCAAAAAAAATAGCAAAATACAGTGACATGACCTGAATCCAAATTAGGAGAGACAAGTAAGACATAAAGAACAACAAAGCACTGACTTGAGTGCACTGCACCAGTGGCTTAAACTGGAAGAACATTCTTTACTTTAAAACTTAAGTTTATATTCCAATGGTATTTTTAAAGTAAGAAATGCTTTTCTGTAAACCCAAATTATTAGGTGTTTTAAATTAGAACATTCTGACACTGTTGTTTTTGTATTTCACACTATGAAGTCTGATATACAAATATATTTTGGTTCAGTTATATTATTCCTTGGGGAGAAAACCTGAGGTATTTTTGATCTTGGAGGAACAGGAAGACATTAAAATCTTTGCATAAGTAGAGAAGAATTAGGGCTTTTCTTGAAGAAAATTGTCTTTCTATTCCTAATTTGAAGAAACTCACTGCAAAGACAATTCAAATTTTAGTCACAAAATACAGAGAAAAAAGACACACAATGGAAATGCCATTCAAAGCAATAGAACACATGGCATATAATTGAAAGAAATTATGTGTAATTAATTCCATATCACACACTGAGTTCATTATAAACAGCTACCATTAGTGTGAACTCTTTGCAGTGAGGGTCTGCATTTTTGCATTTAACCAAATAGCAAGTAGAAAGCAACATAAGGTAATTATACCTGTTGCAATCCTTCTGTACCATAGGCTGCCCTCATTTCTTCTAGCTCTCTGCTTAGTTCTTCAATCTCTTGTTGCTTCCCAGCCAATTGATTCTCCATCACCTCTAGCTGTGTGTGTGAGTGCTGCATTCCATGCTCTGAATGAATGTCTCCAACTCCAAATTCTTCTTCCTAAATCAATCCAAGTTCCTTTACATGCCAATTTTTATGTTTTATTACAATAAATAAAGTCAAGCATCAAATTCTGTACCAAATGCCACCTTAGAACATTAACATACAACACAGCATCAAAGATCTTATTGCCATGGTAACTCCTTTGTTAGTGTAATTCACACCTCAAAAGCACTGACACAAAACATTTCTGTGAGTTGTGCTCTATAACCTCAGCCTTAATAGATGGACTAAACTGGCTTGCATTTCAAGTTTAATGACACACTATATTAATATAGCAAACAATGCAGATGCAGAGCACAGCATGCAAAATAAAGTATTAATCAACAACACAGTTTTTGTTCAAAACAAATCAAGGTGTTTAGTATTCTCCATTAGTATTCTAATTCAATTTGCAATACTGTACCCTGATTAAGTCTGCAGGTATAGCTGTTCTTGTCACAAAACTGCAACCATTTACCTGTATAAAGACAATTTCTAAATATGTTATTTGGAATAATGCTTGATTTCTATTTCCCACTTACTTGAATCTTAAGAGGCAATTTCTGAAGACCCATGGGATTGTTATGCTACAAAAATTTATTTTATTTGAAATACAAAATAGCCTTCTATATAGCAAATTGCAAAGTAAGCATAGATAACAGGTAAAACACCCAAAATTGCAAAAATAGATACTATTCTCTAAAAACAAAAACCTTATTACCAATAAACACCAAGAGAAAACAAAGGAATTCAGATTTAAAGGTCAATGCAAAGCTTTATCTTTTAAATCAATAAAATACAGCACATTACTGCATTTTAAATTATATGTTTAACATTTTTATATATTACTAAACATAGTTATGCTTTCTGAAAGATTTTTATACACCACAAGATTTAGTCTTTCTGAAAGTCACCTATCTCTTGATAGGGGATGAAAGGCAGTATCATAGACTTTCATTACCAATTTGAAGGAATTTTGTGGAATTGAAAAAGAGCAGAAATTATACATTTGACTTAAGACATTTGAAAATAAATCCTCTTTTACTCACCTAACACTGCAATCCCTTTTGGCTTCTATGAGAATTTTGGTTCTACTGACTGTACAAAACCAGCAAATCTCCAAAAGGCAAGCACAAGCCAAAGTAGCAGTTATAGATTAAAAAAAAATCCAAATGAAAAGAACATGCTGTGTACACATGAGTAACAATCAAACAGGCAGGCTTTTAAAACAGCAGACCAATGATCAAAAATGAGAAAGCAAGAACAGCTGCATTTCTCCTCAGAGCTCATCATTAGATCAGAGCCTGAAACAAAAATATACTGGTACTAGAAATGGAAAGGCATTATAGTATATCAGACCCAAACACTATATTTAAATCAAAAAAAGAAGCTGTACTGCTCAGATGTCTGCCGTAGCCTAGATCAGGGCTTACTTACAAATGACTATCATGCCTGAGCAAATCAATAAGTGCCCTGTTGTAAATGGGATCAATACAGTCATTGAATTTACATTAGGCAAATGAATAAATCTGCATTAGAGAATCTGCAGGGCTGACACAGTTCCCTTTCAATTTCTGATTTTCTCAGTAAAAGAAGCTACCACAGAGATTACTACCTTAATTTAGAAGGAATAAAGAAAATTGCAGCTAACAGCAGTCCAGGCAACTCATTGAGGCACTATGTATCATTTGTGTATTGCCAGATGTTTGCTCTACATTCAGACACACAAATGTCTACACAGCGCCTGGCACCAACATCCTTATTCAGATTTTGGTGCATGTCCCAGATTAATAACAGTAGTAGTTTAATAGAAACTATTATGAAATCTTTCCTTCCCCCTTTTTAACTCCCATTTTACTTAGGCTTAATTGATAAAGATGCAGTGTACAATCATTGTAATCTACCACAGCAGATACACTTCCCTTCCAATGAATCATGGCTATGTGGGACTATCAAAGACACTTTATTACAAGAGCTAATAGGAAAGGCACAAAAGTCTTATTAGCTGTTCCAGACTGCTCAGCAGCTGAAAATTCTACAAAAGACCTTTAAAAGGGATTTTGCTGCACACATTCAAATCAACTGTCTGGAACGTCAGAAATCCTGCTCCATTTCATGGGAGCAAAACTCTTCGACATCACACAAGCAATGCACACAGTAACATGGTACTCCATGCTGTCTCTCATCTGATATCTTCTTCTTTCAAATGTCTTATGTCTTCTGGCAAAGTGCAAGTGGAAACATGACAAAGCAAAAAATAGCACTGCAATCTGTGAAAAAAAAACCCAGCCTGACAGCTACAGCAGGGTGCTGTGTTGAGGGAAACCTTGGGAGCAGCCTGGTAACTCCTGGCACAACAAATTCTGCTTTGTAAGAGCAGACAGACAGTTGGTAATGGGTTATTAGCTTCAAAATATCTTAATTCAAAATTAATTTCCCACGTAACTGAAATATAAGAATTCAGTAGTTCAGATGCTAACTTGATCTGAAATTAGTAGATGGCTAAACTAGGCCTGCAGGACTCTGTTTTGACTTACAGTCCCAGTGATTTACTCATTTGGAGATCTTCTGCAAGTCTATAAATGCTCTTAATGTAGATTCTTATTATTTCTTCTTTCAAAGCTTTGCAGTTCACCTTTAAAACTGAAACATTCTTATGCCTTAATTACTTATGGTGTGCTTAGTTACATACTCCAGGAAATGAATATTGAAAGAATCAAACCACATACCATTTTAACATGATGGAACCAAAAAGTAACAAGAGCTCTGGATAAAACTGCATGAGCAAATAATCACAAAATAAGAATTGATTAAATTTTACAATACATTACTCAGCAGTCACAGTTTTGGTGAATAAATGGTATGAAACAAGTGAAGGTTATGGAAGTCTCTCAAAGGACGTCTGTCTGATTGTTCTTCCTTGCATTTTCAAAATAATTCACAGAAATATTATTTAGTATTATAAAGTAAAATATAATCTGTAGTCTACTGGCTAAAAATAAAGGTTTCATTTCTACTGGATCAGTTAACACATATGCTTAAGGCAAAGGAAAGGAATCCTCTTTTGATAAACACAAGGCACACCAACTTCCACCACTGAATTAAGGCTGTGATTCATGACAAATGCCACCAGAGGTCAGGATTACATTTATGAAATCGCTGTGCCCTATCTAATGCACCTTTGACCTTGGAAAACCTGAAATTGTATCTCAAAAATAGCAGTAATAATATATAATGTGTAACTACTTACAACATTAATACCATTACTACAGAGATTTCCCTCTATAAATAATAAATAAATGCTCAGCAAAAATCAATACATACTGTTCTGCTTAAAAGACTTGTTTGATTTGGTAGCAAAAACATATAGAACTATCTGGAACACATTAACAATTTTACCTCATGTTTTCTTTCCCCCTCCATCCTTTCTTGTACATTTTGTACACCTGATTCCTTCTTAAAAATTAATATTTAGACCTTGAACACTGCTTGTCAATGTTCTTAGCCTCTCCTCAATTTTTAGTTATGTCACAATTGATTATATGAAACTTAGCTAAAATTAGCAATTAGGTCAACTTGGGAAAATGAATTTCAGCATATTTTGGGGGTTTTGTGGGGGAGGGTTTATAATCCATAAACAAAAGCCATTTCCATTTTGTGATGAAAATAGATACAATTCTGTAACTAAGGTTATTAATTTCTGAAGAAGAACCATTGATGACTTTGTAAAATATCATGGCTTAATATATTTTTCTATATGCTAACAGAACAGCAACAGGTTTTGTTACGCAGTAGTTAAGGTTCATGTATAGAATTTCATTAAAATTTATTAAAACAAATAACTTTCTAGACTTCATATTAACCATCTTTTCAGAGATATACTTTGCAAATTGGAAAGGGTCAAGAAGAGAAAAAAAAATCAGGTGGAACAGCTTTTCAGTTATAACATAAAACTGAGGCATATGGAAAATGTATAGGGGCAACTTTACCTTACACAGTTATAAAATCCCCCAAAATTCCAGCTGTTGGAAAAAGCCTAACTTCCCTTAGTTCCAAGTTCAAACCATAACCTTAAATAGCTAATCACCATTATAATTTAAGACTATGCAGGTAGGTGTCATTGTTGCTCACACTGAGGAATTTGTCCCAAAAGACAAGCTGGTCATATCAAGGATTTTTACCAGCCTTCAGTTGGCTACTACTCTGATAGTGTAGGTATTAGAAAAGTGGCTGAGCAAAACTAAACAAAAGACTGTATTTACAATAAATTTCCTTCAATACAAGAATTCTTATATAAGAATATACCTTCTTTTTGCATACCTTCACTTTTGCTTAAATAACTGTATTGCCTTATAATTTTGTGTCTGGTAGGTCTCCTAAAGAGGGAGACTTTATCACTTGATTTTATCAATTACTGAAGAGAAGGGGCTGGAGAACTAATACCACCTGATTTAATTTATCAATGACAATATAACAAATGATTCACAATCTACTTGAATTTGAAGCATGACAACCACAATTCAACTTAATTCCTGGCAAAACCACTAAAAATAATATGGATGTTCTAATGTATAAGGAAAAAGATGGATCAACACGCCTATGTCTCTTCAAATAAGGCTTTTCTTAGCATTCTGAAAAGGAAATCATATATTTGAAAAAAACATAAGCTCAACATTTCATATATCTGCATAATTATGCTGCTACAGACAAAACTTAATTTATTCTCATCTTCTTTAACTGAAAAGGCTTCAGATCTTTTTCTTTACAGTATATCCATGAATGAAAGCAGAGCTTTTAATAATAAAAGTAACATTACAGCTGATATGAAACATATTGAAAAATCAGCTCCTAAAATATCTGCATTCCTAAATGTGATGTCTCCCCATTTCAGAAACCAACTAATTGTAATGAACTGGAATTAAAAGGAGTTTATTAGAAAAGACGGCAAATCTGATTGAGCTTGTTCTTCACCAGAGCCAGTATCATGCCACTATTCATGAGTTTTGTGTTGCCTATTTATGCCTTAGAAAATAACTCTCAGCAAGGTAAAAGGTCTTTTTTCAGGAATAAGTACTGGCTAGTAATGCATCTGTCATTATATTTTTTAGGAAACCTGTAATTTTTTTAAGGAATATTCAGATTGTAGTTCTATTCTTCTATGTCTTCAGTATTTGAAAAATCTCTAATATCCTCTGCAGGTTATCTATGGAAATCTTTGAAGAATGAAGTGTTTAGATGTGAAACTTCATGTTAAAATGAGAGCTTTAAATTCAACTGAAACTGAAGCCCAAAACAGTAAAACCAGAACACATCCACGATTACCATGAGGCATTATACCAGATATTTTCTGTATCCTATTGCCCTGTGCAGACATGTTTTCTTCAACTTCTAAAATCAGTCTTCAGCACTGCTTCCTACCACCTCAGAAGCTGGATCAGAATTTCATCCTGATATATTTCATCATATATATTTCATCATATATATTTCATCATATATATTTCATTATATATGTAATATGTCTCACTTGTCAAAATACATGAATATCAATGACATTGTCAACTGTTTTCAGGGGTACATTGTTCACATACTGCAAATTCCATTTAAAAGTAATCACATACCATGGTGATGCATATTCTAAAAAGGTGCACAATGGTCATGGCAGTTTTTCAAAAGTATGTCTGCTGCACTCTTGATGGCAAACAGCAATGAGATTCATTTGGTTTACTTCATCCCCTCTTACTTGTTGCCAAGCTTAAGATTCTGGGTGTGTTTGCTCTAAAGTGTTTAGCACAGAGAACTGCAAAATAAAACCCAGACTGTCCCTACACAAAGTGATTGTTTGAGACCTGAAAAATTAGATTTTCAAACTAAAACAAATTCTTACTATATTCAGATGTTCCATGCCTATTTCTTGCTGGTATGTTCTTGACCAACATTTATGCATGAGGTGGTTTACTCCTTACAAACATAACTGTTTTATCTGACCAGACCCAAGTTCCACACACACAACTACCCTTCAATGTGACAGAGATGAGCTGTAGATGCCAATGTGTGGGCTGACTCTGGCTAGCAGCTAAGCCCCCGCTGCAGTCACTCACTCCCCCACCAGCAGGGTGGAGGAGAGAACTGGAAGGGCAAAAGCAACTAAAATTCTGGCTGAGATACAGTCAGCTTAATAAGTGAAAGAAAACAAACCAGCCCAATAAGAAGTGATGCACAGGCAATCACTCATCATCTCCCACCAGCAGACTGACACTCAGCCAGTCACTTTGAAACTCATTAAAATGTAATCGACTTGTTAAATAGTCTCTCACAGAAAATTAGTAGAGATCATGCACAGCCACTACTCCCATGGCAATACAAAGCATTAATACGACCTTAACGATGACATTGCAACAAAAGTTTATGTATATACTGCATTATTTATTATAGTAGCAATCCCATTATGGAGTTGACATAATGCTTGCTTTAATGGTACATTGGTCATACCAGTAATAATATGCAACAGATTTGTCCATAATATCACATCTGCTTTTTCTTTCCTTCTCCTTTATAAAAACAATGCACAGCATTGCAGCAAATATTTCACAGAAAAGGTTGAAAGAAAAGCTAGGAAAAGCATTATTTCAGTCTTACCTCAGAACTGTAATCTTCTACTGTGGTGGAAATTTCACTTTCTGGCTAAAATAGAATATTAAAATATTTACAATGATGGCACTCTAAAAATACTAAACAAGACATTTTCCATTTTACAGTATTTGAAAATACCAAGGTGTATATGAATTTGATAAGAGTATATGTACAGCAACAGTTGCCTTCACTTGCTTGAAATCCCAGCTTTAATAGAGTCATTTTGTTGTTAAACTATGATCACAGAAACACTATACCTAGACAATAACATCTTCAAACAGCTACAGGTGCAGAACAGTATTTTTGAAATTTAACGTAATTTTCTGGGATTTATTTTTGTTTTTTTAAAAAGAACTAAGAAGTACCATGAAAAGAACTCGTCTCTGCTGTATCACTTTTACCTAATTAGGAACTTTGCTGGCTTAAGAACACAATCTTGTATAGAACATCATTTTCATGCATGCAAGACTTTTGATGTTAACTAGAATTTTAAAACAAACACTCATCCTTCAGTTTCCATGGAAACAAAGGGAAGATAAATGGACAAAGACTCGAATCTTGTGATCTAATGAAGTAGAGGAATTAAAGGAACAAAACCTTAACAAACTGAGCACAAATGTGCCATGGGAGACACTGGAATGAAGCACAGTGTATCTTGATGAACTGCATAAACTGTATCAAGTGTGAGAATTAAAATGTTTATGGGAAAAGATGCAAATTATGTGTACAAGGTGCACTATCATGGACTAAGTGCACCTGAAAGAAAAATTTGAAAACTTGAGAGGTGTAACCGTGAGTTCCAACTACTTTGGCAAAAATGACATGCACATAAGAGAGCTTGTCCAAAATTCACTTAACATGTTAGCCAGCCTCATATTAAATCCGTCACAATTTTGTATTGAGTTCTGTCAGGCTTATTTTCAAAGGAACATGGTGTATTTTGCATCAGTAGACACAGGTAAAATTTGGAATGTCAACTGTGTTTTGTTTTTTTTCAAAGTAATCTACCACTCAGACCTCCTGAAGTCCTGCAGTTTTTACAACCCTAACAACATTGATTCTACATATTTTGAATCCAATATGCAGCTCCAGAATGTAATTAACCTAAACAAAGGGTATTGCTTTATGTACAGAGTGCACAACATGATCTTAAAATATTTCTTTGGAAGTTAAAATTCATATGGGGCATATAATTTTAAAAAAATAAAAACCAGGTCCACCTCAAAAATAATACACGAACTGAAACAGAAATCAAAATCGTGTTTTAAAACACTAGAATGACAAAATTGTTTCTGCTATGGAATACAAAATTAGTATTTTAAAATATTTCATTTTCGCACAAATATATTTTATTAGAAATATTTATATTTTATGAATATTTGTGTATACATGCATTTATTTTAAAAAATTACATCTTGTTTGTAGTCTAGGTACTTGGTCTTGGACAAAATCCTCCGTAAGAAATAAAATCAGAAAAAACCCCTTTTTTTTCATAACACAGATAACAAATATATGACTGTTCTTACAATTTTTCTTGGTTCATTCCAATTCAAGAGTCTTCACAAAGAATGATTAGAAGCATTCCTATAGAAGCTCAGAAGAGTTACTATAAATGTGTATATATATAGCTAGATCTACATATATCTCTTCAAGTCTTTATATACAGTATGAAATATATGCACTTCTCCAACATGCAAAACACAGGAACAAGTAGTCTGACTTCTTCAATAGTTTTTCCTTGTAATGCTTTTGAATTATAAAAATAGTATCTTATTCATAAGGAAGATGAAAAATGAATTTTTACATTCTCATAAACTCTATGTAGAAAAACCTACTAGATAATTATAGAAAAAGGCAAAGAAATTGTAGGTTGAAGCTTAGGCTGGAATGAGAAAATATGAATTCTCAAAGGAAGTTGATTATTGAAGATAATTCTCTAATTTTATTATGGCAATTTGGCCAGGTATGATATCTTTTAAAAAGTTAATATATTGTTGGTCCTTTTTGAATACCAATCTAAAATTAAAAAAAAAAGTCTAAAAGATTTTTTACAACATTGTCAAAACCACATAGTGCTCCATCAGTTTAGGTGTACAACATCTGTTAGCAGCATAAATAATCTTTCTAAAATGTCAGCTTCAGTCCTGGATCTAGATAGTTCTTTGCATGTTAAAACCAGGTATTTTTGCCAAGGGATTCTATGATTTTAAGGACATAAAGATGGGCAAATGAATTCCAGTTAAATGCACCGCCTCCTGTGCTAAGGGGATCATCCAAATCCTGCTAAAAACCAGTCAAAGAGAATTAAATCCTATGAGCTCACACATTAGACACCGGACTGTATCCGGTTTTGATAGCAAATAAATTTTGCTATCAAAATTTATAACATTACAAGTAGTCAACATTTTACAAGCAGTTATCTTCTGCTCCAAGCAGCTATGTTACTTCCTAAGACCTGACCAACTTTATTTCAAAATCCAGTTTCTTCCATTATCAGGCCACCTATTCTGTATGCTTCAGGTTTTTTTTGGTCAACAAAAGTAATTAGGTTTTACATAGCTCATTTGAGCCACAGGGGTCCAGTTTGAAAGGAAATAATTTCAAAAAATTCTTACTACGCACTCAGCAACATAAAATCTTTTGACAGGATAATGACAAGAAGGCTTTTTATCAATTCTCTCAGTGTTTCATGGAATTTGAAACAGGTTATTTGTTACACCCTCAGTTGTTTTGCACATACTCTATTAACTATGTCCCACAGCACTTTCTCCTGCAAACAGTTACTCTCTTCTGGCAAAATACTTTAACACCTTATTTAGTATTTTCTTCACTGGCAATGCAGTTGATTGTTAAAATACATTGAAGAGACATCTCAAAGACTCTTTATAGGCAACTATCTCCATCAATTTTGCAGATGGTACCTTTAATGATAACAGTATTCAGAAAATTTTTAAAAGTTCCATCTATATACTTCAGAGGAAATACTGCAAGATGATACAAAAAAAGAGGGGTAACCTGTGAAATATGGCAGGCCCATTTTGGAGTAACTTGTTTCTCTGTGCAGTTAAGCACTGCTCAAAAGTCATGTTCTCGAACACTGGACACCCAGCAATATCCCAGGATTCACAAAAGAACTCATATACAATTGGCCACAAAAACTAAAAAGTGATTTTCTTACTTCTTCGGACAACTTCCATAGATGGCAATAAAACATTTTGCAAGAACCGACATCCAGTACTAAACTACTCAAATTGCAATGGATGAAGGCATAGACAGAATATTCATGGAGCAGAATTCTAACTGAAGGAAACTACTGACTTTTTTATGACCTTAGTGAAAACTGTCACAAAAATGTAACTAAAAAAGGCTGGATTAATTCTTGACCAAGTTATTTTGACTTGGTCATTTTCAGATGGGTTTCTAGAAATTCATAGAGGATCACAAGTCTAATTAAGGAGACTGTGACTAGAAGTGAGGCAAAGAGAATGTAAACAGAATATCCCAGACATAAACTCTTCTCTTTAGGTTATCCTGAACCTTATGGGACTTTAATACTTGTAGAACATTCTGAATATGAAGGGCTGTTCTTTTGTATTACCTTACCATGTCTTCCTTAGTTCCTAATATCAAAACTATTCAATTCAAATTCCCTGGCAATTTATGACCCAAACCAATTTACTATGATCAAATTTAAACCAAGGGCATTTTAGTGGAGATAAACCACTGCCAAACCTGAATATAACCTGCAGCGAGGTACTGAACTCTGCAGTATGTAAAATTCTGATGGTATCAGAAAACAACATCAACAGTGGCAACCTAAGCATTCAATTAGGTTTCTATTATTTGGTAACATGGCTTTATAAAAGTTTAATCTAAAGTGAAATACCCTGTAATTGCAAATACCATAATCCAATACAGGTAATTTCTGTGCCAGTAAATCTATTATATATCAGTATTTACAGAGATAAAGGAAGACATAATACCAGAGGTTGTCTTATGAATTGAAAAAAATTGGCAAGTTATCCTGGCAATTTTCTGGCCAGATGGTGAATGGAAAAGATGACTAGCTCTGATCAGAACCATATGCTGCTGAGAATTTATTACCTTCTCTTGTGGCACTGACTTTACTATTGAACAGACTATTTCCAAACATTTGCTTTTCTTCATTCTTTAATTTCAAAACATGTTTCAATAGATGCTATATTATCTGAAGTGATTTGGGTAATTTTTGCTACGTTTGTTTTTTCAATTCCTCCTCCTTACTGTGCATCCCAGAACAGCTCTTTTCTAGTCAAAGCCTTTAGCTGCTCTTTGCTTTCATGCTTCCATCACAGGAATGTCTTACCCACCACTTAAGCCTTTTCTCACTGAGGCATCCTCTCTGTTTCTTCATACTGTTTACATACTTTATTTCTCTCACTTTTCTTCATCAGTTCTCAAGAATCCTACCCAGTGTCTCTTTCTTAATCACTTGCTGATCCTTGTATGTCAAAACCTTAGACACCAACAACTGGAATACCTTATAAAAATGAAACAATAAACATGGAGCTATAAACTTTACCACCTACTTCAGTTAAGCTATTCTAAAACTATTACCAAAAGATTTGTCCTTCGAAAAACAAAAGACGAGTTTCTAATCCAACCTCAGTCAATTAGCAGGTATTCTTCATCACAGAACTTTGAACTTTTCTTTTCTAAGAAGCTTTGTATAATAGCTTTTACTACCCAGGTGACTCAAGGACAATTTTACTGCAACATGGATTAATTTCTTTTGCTTTCCTGGCATTAGGACATTCTTGCAAAGCAGTGTGCTCCAATCCATGGTTTCAAGACTTCCCAGAAAAGGTGATCTCAGCAAGTATTTATCTCAGAAGCAGCTTTTGCTTTCTTCCATTTTTAGTTGCAGAAGTCACAAAAAGAAGCAATCCTAAACCCAAGTTTTAAACTGACTCCATTTTATAATGTGGTCTAGGTTATTTTTACTTCTATATGGAAAAGGACACTATGGATGTCAACACCTAAAGACAGCAGGGTGCAACAGAATAAAGACAAAAAATATTCTCTTTGTGAAAACAAGACAAAAAGCATTCAACATGAAACAAGAGACTTTCCCAAATAAATATCAACTGGCATTTCTCTAAGAAATCTTGTAAATTCTTCCTCCAACAGTGGATGGAACACCTGAGAGATTACATTAAGTTCAGATGGAAGGTATGATGTAATGGCTAAACTTCTTCCAGAGTTCTTCCATTTGTTTCTGCAACTGGAAGAAATAGAGGGGGATAGAGGAATCCACCCTTAGGAACACAGAAGGGAAAAAAAAAAAGGAAATGGATGACTACTAAACACTTCCGTCCTCTCTGAAAAAAGTTCTAAATATCTGTTCCAGTAAAAGATGAAATAAATAAGTAGAATCAAAGTTTAGCTAGAAAATGATCCTGCATAATGCTTCCAGTAATCCTGTCTCACTCTTCTGACACAGCAACCTACGATGACTTAATGTTGGGTGAAAAAGCAAACAGCTCAAAGCTGTAATTCTCCACTGCAGAGATTAGCCTGAAACTGCCTATTACATTGGCTGCCATTTCAACTCAGCAAGCTCCAATCCAATTACTGTAATACAGGTTCTCTGTCCAAATCATTGCACTTGTAAGACTAAAACCAGTAAATTATGAGATTCACTGAAACACTTTCAGAGTTTTTCCTCTTCTGTTAATACTGCAAAGACTTTAGCAATCACCTCCCAAATACAGAATACCGATTATTTATTTAAGTAATATGAGTAAGGAGGCTACAGACCACATTGAACAAAGAAAATTGCACTCCCAGTTGGGAGTGGGGTGTTTTTTTTGTTTGTTTGTTTTTTTGTGGAAGTAAATACTGGTCACTAAGTAACTCAACAGAGTCAAATTACAAATTTACATGATTCCCATGCTTATTCTTTTAAAGCTACCTTTTAAAAAAGAAAGAAACAAACAAACCACCTCCCCCCAGCAAACCAGAAATCCCAGTACATCTCCATATTTATTTATTTAAACAAAAGATGAGCTGCTTTGCGAGTAAGACAGAAAAGTCATACCCCATCTTAAGAATGTACCTATGCATATAATCTTTAGCAACTGCTGTGGAGATATTTTTTCCATTTCTAAAACCATCTATGTCTTGTACTGTATGCATTTAGAGGCCAACACAGGCCACTAGGACCAACCTGATCTAATTAGACCCACTTTGAGCACAGAATCGGACTAGATGACCTCAAAGGTCCCTTTTAACCGTATTCTGTGACTCTGTACTTTACCCTGTTTCTCCAACTGTAGTAGAGATACTTATCCTATCAAAGGAAATACATTAGCAGAGTCCATCTGCAACTTCAAAATATATTTGATCACAGAAATTACTTCATACAGTTGTCATATTTACGTAGACTACCGCATTATTAAAACAACAGTTTGAGTGATTCTCACTAAACACCTCTCTTGCCTAGCAGTCCTCTCTTGTTAGCTGTATATAATCTGATTCATTTCATAAAGTACATCTTTCTCTTTTCCTAGAAAGCAAAAAAGTTGTATCTTCATCTATGAAAAAAGCTATTCTGTTATCAAATTTCTTACCTCCTCCAGGAAAATCTGAGTTGACAGACAGTTTTATTGAGTTACTACAAACAGTTTTGAAGCCCTAACATGAGCTTTCTAAGAATTAAAGCTACATATCAAAGGCGCATACCTGCAAGGTTCAAAATATCTAGTGTATTGATATATTGAGATATATATATATTATTGATTTATATAATCTAGTGTATTATAGGCTTAAAACTGTAAAATAAATGGA
This sequence comes from Acrocephalus scirpaceus scirpaceus, assembly GCA_910950805.1. Lineage (NCBI taxonomy): Eukaryota > Metazoa > Chordata > Aves > Passeriformes > Sylviidae > Acrocephalus > Acrocephalus scirpaceus. Next base: position 130,396,137 of record OU383773.1, read on the forward strand.
TCAATTACTTTACAAGTTTCCATTTGCATGTATGATTTAGTCTGTCTGCCCCTCCACCATGATAAGTTTGGGGCTTTTTCAACAAAAATGCAAAAACATTCCAAAAAGTGTAATTTCTCAGTCCTCAATTGCTGCAAATTCAATAATGGAGTCAAAATGGCTACAAATGGTCTATCCCAGCACAGGACTGCCTAGTCAAAATGCAGAGCATTCATCTGTACCACATCTCTCAAAAACTACTGTATTCATCTGCACAGAGCTGGGAATCTGCACTCTGATGCTTCCTCAGAATGCCACTCATGTCATTTCAAAAGCACTGGTTTCACGAATGGAGTAAGTTATTCTGTAAATAATATCAGCCTCTCTGGTCTCTTCTATCTGTAATGACATTACATGAATTCATGTCCACTCAGAACTAAACTGAACTGCCAGTATATGTCACACAGCAACTTCCAAACTTCCCAGAGCATGTACTTTTGGCCAATAGCAATTAGGATTATATTTCATTAAGTAGAAAAAGTAGAGTAACTGTTCATCAGTCTCTTAACCCCCAGTTCTCAGTAGTGATTTCTAAATTCATTCCTTGTTCTCATTAACTAGAGCGACACAAATTTTTGAACACAAGAAAAATGTTTAGTTTTTCATTTTGGTGTAGCCATAAACGCAGAGATCAAAAATCCACTTAAATTTGCAAATCTAATAAAACAAAATTAATTTATGCACATTTAAGGAGTATAGCAGTACAAACACACTTTCAATACGCTACAGGGAACTGACTGCAATAAAAATGATGCCAGCAGGCAGGTAGAACGTGTCTTCTGTGGACACATTAAGTCAGATAGGAGAAGAAAGGAAATAGTGTGCAAAATCTCATCCAATTCCCTTATTCCCTTATTCTCAAAACGAATGGATTATTTTATGCCCACTCACCCCCAAAAGTGACTGTTTATAGCCTGAGACAAACTTACCTCAATGGTGTAAGCCTGGGTGTGTTTGATAATTTCTCCACTATGCAAAGTCCTGATAATAGCAAAGTCAGCAGTAGCAGCTGCTCCCCTTCGACTGCTGCATGTGGATATTTCGTCACTTCGAGATCGATCACTTTCAATCCCATCTTGTATTGATTCTTCATCTTTGATGTTTGCTGTTTTCTTCTTCTTTTTCTGCTTCTTTGATCCATTTTGACCATCAGTTTGCGCCTTCCGCTGCCTAAATTGGGCAAGCTGTATAGAAGACAAAATCTTGTTAAAGGTGAAAGTTTTCCTCTTTATTACTAATGACATCCTCTATAAAGGCTTACCCACTATTCTACAGAAAGCTTCAAACTAATCACTACCAAAAAAAACCCCTGGAAATTAATGTTGCATATGTGAGACAGACCCAGATTATTTTTCCATTTACATACTTTGCTTTAACAAAATCTTAAACGTAAACCAACACTGAGTTAAATAATTCCTTTTCAGTTTCATACTTGCAAGTTACTGTTCCACAGACTGGTACCTTAAAATCAAATTATCAAAGGTAAAGGTACAAATGTCATTATAAAGGACAAATGCAATTAAATAACCTGATCTCATTTTTCAATTTCATAGAAACCTTAAAATAATTTACAGAAACTCCTTTTAATTTTTATTTCAGAGACAGACAAAAGCAAACTTCTCTTCCAGCAAGTATAATATGAAGCTTTTGAAAAAGTTGGTTATAACACAAAAAGCTGATCAAGTTACTGAAAACATAAAGAAATAACAAAGTAGCAAAATACATATTAAGGGAATACTCTAAAACCAAGAAGTGAGCAGATTACAAGACGCACTACCTTGTAGCAAAACATGCTGATGAATAAAAAGTCACAGGTGAGCCAGGCACACAGTTTAAAAACCAATTAGTATGTAAGCTATTCAAATACGGTAAGACACGGCCTTTTGAAGAGCTTATCACTTTTAATCACTTTACAGTGATTTACAGAAGAAAATCCATTTAAAATATTTTTTCTTAACAAGAACAGAATTTTTGTTCAAATAATAAAAACAAGCACATAGTGCTTTACCAATTAAAATTCAAAACTAAAATAAAATCTGAAAATATCAATAAAATCTGAAAACAAGAATCATTACTTTCCAATTGAAGCATCCACCCTTAAGTGCTACAATACATTTCATAAATGGAGCTCCAATGTAAAGCGTACAAATTAAACACCCTAAAGCTTTAAACTTTCAACATCAACTAATATTCAAATATCATGGGGTTTTTATAAAATATGCTGCAATTGTAAGAAAACAAATATAGAAAAGATAGCATATTTGCTCATGATATTCACCAGTCGAGAAAGCCAGGCTTCCATCCAACTTCTTCAGGAACACCAAACCGAACAGGACACACGGATCCTTTCCCAGTCACTGTTTGGTTACAGTGCAAGCTGTCACCTGAAGGGCTTTCTAGTTCTCATCTGGCCCCAAGAGAGCTGAAAAGCCCCAGTCTAAATAAATGCATCACTGAGAGATCAGTTCTGACATGTGGCTGGTTTATGCTTTTATCCCTTTATTTGTATTTCTTTGTGGGTTTCTTCAGCCTCCTCTCATTTCTTAGGACGATGGACAGCTTGGCATATGGCTCCTGCTTTGTTTACAGGAGAAGCACCTGAACATTTGCTGAGCCAAATATGCTCACCTAAGTACTTAATACTTACCTCCTCTCTACTACTTTTCTAATTAGTTCAACTTTGTGATTTTTTTCTATTTTTAAATATGTATCTTCTGTTATTTCACAAAAAATTCATTAAATCCAAAAATTCTAAATAGGAAAAGAAAGAATAGTTTCCTTCTACTTCAAAGTTTAAGAGAAAAAGCCCCCAAAACAGCCAACCAATCACCCCCAAACCCAACTAAAGAGTGATTCAGTTTCTCAAAATCATTTAGTTTCTCAAAAATGGGAAGGGTAAAGATTCCAGTTGTTCCCTTAGGATATTACTACATTCTCCTAAAACTAAGTTTATCTCAATAATGTATTTTCAGTTTATCCAAAAGAAAAGCAGAATTTGTTCAAATGTCCCAATGACAGAAAGCAAACAACCTGATTTCAAGTGTAACTACTGAGAGATTTTGCTTTTTTAATGTTTTATTTCTAAGTAATAAACGACATGTAGTGCCACTGGTCAAGAACTCTCTTCCCCAACTTGATTGAAACCTTCTGTAATGGAAAGTTAAGTTGGCTTTTTTAAAGCAGCTTTACAGTCTTTATTTGTCTACAAAATTAGACATGTAGCTCAAGGACAAATTAATTACTCCTTGTCTCTCCCCAAGTATTTTGCATATCTTAACTGAAGCATCTGGGCATGCCAGATTTCTCTCCTTTCAAAATTAAGCTGTCGACTTTCACTTCTTCAGAATTAACAGATTAAAATCTACCATGGCAGTTATAAGCAGATCCTATTTTTTTGCTGTTTACACACTGATGAAAATGAGCACATATGAAAGCTAAACACATGTGGAAATGAAAATGTTACATTTTTGTATTACACAAGTTCTCAACTGACAAATTTTGTATGAGGATCTAGGACTTTGGAAATAACTGCACTAGTAGTGATGGATGCATGCACAAATCAGAGCACTTTTAACCCCACACATTCAGGTACACAGAGAACTGTCCAGCTACCAATGCAACACAACTTTAAATTCATATTTTTAATCAAATTTTAAAAGCTAGAAATAAGAGAAGCGGCACAGCAAAAAGATATTGTTGACCAAACACACTCTGTGATGCTCGCATCAAAACAGGGGAGTCTCAGACATCAAATTCTTTCGCATAAGCTACAGTCGAGGATCTATCAATGACAAGCAGGGGAAAGCCACCAGCAGTCATGGGTGCCAAGGAAAACAAATTCTTTAGAATTAAAATTTTCAATTAAAAAGAAAAAACTTCCAGATTTTGTATTTCTAGAAAAATAGATTTTTCTGGCATGAACAAAACGTGAAACAAATACACACTGATACAATGTCTTATCCTGTCTTCCAGGCACACCAGCTTAATTATGCCACAACTAAGCCTGTGGAGAACTCAATGCTACTTCCATCAGTTCTGAATCTGCGGTTTTGAAACAATTCAATGTCAAGTCTCTGCTGAGTTACAAAAATTGCAAGCAAAAGCCAAGTATGTAAACACAGGAGGTACTCATGGAGGAGGAAGGATGCAAAGAAACAGAAGCTGAAGGACACTCAGAACAGGCTCTCTGCATTGATAGGCCTCTGAGAATCAACAGAGAGCGAGCACATTACCCTGGGAAAGTATTGGGAACACAGTCAGCCATGATCCACATACCAACACGTTTCTAGCACATATGAAAACCAATCCAGAGCATTTTTTTACACTGTTCACCTAGCTGACATTGCCTCCAGCTTCTCCCATCATGCTGATAAGACCTTGCTTGGATCCTGCAAGCAGCACTGAATCCTGTTAAAAATTTTATCTGTATTTTTCAGAAGTGAAGAACAACAGATTTCGCTCCTTGACTCTCAGCTTTTCAACTAAATAAACTAACAACTTGCAACTCCCAGCTCACAGATTTTTACAAGTTCTGCTTCTGGGCAAAAACCCAATACTCTTGGAAACAGGCATGTTCACTTCATAGCATTTAGAAAAAAGCAATTACTGTCTGAAATATTTCTATCAAATATCCAGTGTACAATGAAAAAAATATGAAAATACATTTCTTTCCTTTTAACGCAAAAAAAAGGGACAATTGTGCAGGAAGAATTACTTGTTTATTTCCAGATTTTCAAAAGTGCCATTTACAACAGGTACTCAGATTTCCATCATTTTGAAAAATGGAAAATGGGTATTAGCACTAAATTCTGTCACAAGACGTTGTCTCTTATAAACAGAAAAACACTGAGAGTCATCAGACTGCAATAGCATGCAGACTGATAATGGGTATACTTTTCAAAATAGTTTCCCATAGTAAAAGGACAATTGAGTAGAAGAACTTACATATTTAGATGATATATGCATTTATCTAATTCTAGTTATAACTTCCTACTCATGAATCCCAAACGAACATACTAGCACTGATTCCCACAACACAGACATCACCAAAAACTACCAATCCCTTGGTACAATATTATCTTTACTTTTAAATGCCAGTATCCTCCAACTGGCAGAAAGTCAGAAATGCGGAGAAGAATCACTATTAGGAACTAAATACTCTTGAGACAGAGGGGAACTAACTTGCAGAGTGGAGGGGATTACTTGTGTAAATCATATCAGCAGCATTATTTACTTATTCAGCTATCTTCAGCAGATTCTGACCTTTGGCACTTGTGCCAGCAATCTGGATTGTCAGGTTACACTATCCATTGATTAGTTTCAAATATGGTCTGACTGAACTACTTCTAGAGTAAAGGTCCATAGTGAAGTAAAATTTGGCTCCAACAGGAGGCAAAACTTAATCTCTTAAGTACTTAAAAAAAGTCTGAACAAAAGCTGCAACATTTAATCATTGCCTCCATATGAGTAGAAGACAATACTGAAAAAAATCCCTGAAAATCAATGAAGCTGCATTTTTAAAGCATCAATAGCTATACTTTTAGTTCACATGCTTAAAAGATTTTTTAGAACAGAAACACACTAAGCACCATTTAAAACTGGATGCTACTTTATGAATGCTTGTTGTTCCTTAACATTCTCAGATAATATAACAGATCTGGATAGCCTCATTTTCAGAGGTATTACAGTTAATAGAAATTGAAAGTGCTCAGTCCTTCCAAAGAAGGATGTTAGGAAAAAATATAAAACATATTTGCTGCAGTTGCTGTTTAAAAAAAACCCTTCTAATTGTGAATAAATTCATAGGTATAGCATATCCTGTACAAGTACAGCTGTACAGTCACACTTCATGTACCTGTACACGAACATTAGATTCAAACTTCAGCTTTCTAAAACCAAACTCATCTCCAATTCAGTGCTATGCAGGCACTTCTTATACAAAGAGCAGGATCTGTTCATCTCTCACAGCTTCTCATGAGTATAAAAGCCCTATTTCTTTTTTTATATTCATTTAAGGAAAAAGTATAAAAGGATGAGTCACAAACTTACAGACTGACAACAAAAAGGAACCTCAGACAAGCTGCTACAAGCAAGTAATTACACTTTTTTATTTTTACACAGTACAAAAAGAACATGAATGGAAATCTACATCATGATTTTGTATTTCTCAACTACTATAACTTCAAAAGATGTTCCAGACACTGCTTAAGCTTCAGATTAACATGTCCTCACAGACAGGGACTTACTCTTTGTCAGAAGTTCTCAAACAGTCTGGTGTGCAATGAGAAATATTCTATGCTGGACCAGGTCATACTTAGATCACTCATCCAATGTAAGAGGACAAGGACTTCTGAATCTTCTGGCCTCTAGCTAAAAACAGTAGTTAATGGCTGAAAAACAAATTGACAGCCCTGTAATACTTCATAGATAATCTGGATGATAAAACTGAGTACATCTTAAGCAAGTTGATGGATCACAACGAACTGCTGGAAAGCCAGATACAGCAGAAGGAAGAATCACCATATAGCAAGACCTCAACATGCTGGAAGCCTAAGCCAACAAGAACTGCATGTGCGTTAATAAACATCACATCCTGCACCCAGGATGGAATTATCCCACATCGCAGTAACTGCTGGGGACTGGGAGGGGTGGTGTGTAGCTCTGCTGAAGGGGACCAGAGAGTTAACCTGGCAAACTACCCCAAAGCAAGCAAGCATGCCCTGGCAGCAGTGAAGAGAAACCGCTAAACTTTGAAATGACTCTCAATGCCTACCACAGCAAATGACTAAAACATCAGTTTGGTGATTAAACACTTATAGTGTGACTTAAAACACCCGCTGCAATCCTGTTTTGTAGAACAGAATTTGATAACAATAATACTATTTGTTATTTGAGATTGCCTCACAATACAGAAAAAGCCCAATAAGCCTAACAAACAAATCCTGGCTTCAGTGTTTCAATGCAAATGTTTTATTTAAGTTTAGAAAGTGTATTTTAAATTTTAAACTTTCGATTTAGCAGACTGAAAGTCTCCACAGGAACAGTATCTGCAACTGAGCATAATGAGGGTAACCAAAAGTGAAATAGAATTTTTTGTCAGGTGTTGCTTGAAACTTTTCACCAACACAAAAGGCAGAAATTTGCTTCAGAAAGGTGTATTTATTCTGTATATAGAGCAAATGCTACAAAATCTGCTTTAAGATGCACCTGAATGTATAATATGCATTGTGGCAAACTGTGCTGTGTAAGTGGTAACTACGAGATATCCCAGACAGACTCTGGCTGCAAGTACATAATAACACTTGGATATATTATGAAACTCATGATGGACCATAACCAGTCCTGTGATAGAAAGGCTCAGGCTTTTCTAATTATACTGCTCCTTATTCCCCATCACTGAATGATAATAAGGTATAAATTCTGACAGATTACTGAGAGTGAAAGTGAAACCAAAATATGTAGACTGAGACAGACTGCCACCTTGCCTTAAAAGGTGAAGGACTAATTTAAGAATCACCTGCCCTAGTAATGATAGGTCAAGCGCCTACTCCCTTTGACCACAGGTAAATAATTATTCCTACAGAAGCTTTCAGTAACACAAAAAGAAGAAAAAGCAGAGCCCTGAGGTGGGATTTGTTTTGATCATATATTAAGTACATATACATCCCAAGAATTCTTGACTGGGGTGTCCTGCAGGCCAATAGTGACAAACTAAAAAGGCGAACCTGAATTTGATATTTTGACATGGTTTAGAAGTCGGACATTTGCTGTGGTTTAAGCTTATCCATCCCACCTTACCCTGGATAACTGAAAAAATACCTGCCATAATCTCTCTTTTGCCCATGACCTGGTTTTATGGTTCCAATACACAGTAACATTTTTATGTTTCACAGCAGAAGAGGGCCTCAAACAGGATAAGGAAGAGAGTCTAGGAGACAGCAACACTGAGATTTAGGCACTAAATCTCACCTGAGCTGTTTAGAACTCATCTGCTGTTAGGCTATCAAGTTTCGTAAGTGTTAGTCTGTCCCCTAAAGAGACGTTGAGCAGTTAACTGGCATTAGAGAAGAAAGTGGCACTTTGTCACTTTTGTCATATTCTCAGAAGGTCTAAGCACTGAGGGTTGTCTTGGCAAAGCACTAACTCCTGAAGTGCAGGTAAGTCTATAGTGCCTGCTTCTAGGTTCCTGGTGTCTATACTAAGCAAAGGATAACTGAAAGTAAGATGAATGAAAAATTGCCAACACAGAGAATAAACAGATGTCTTCCTAGTGAAGTCTACTAATGTTATTCTGCTAATCAACAAATAAGAAAGTATCACAACTCTTTTCAAATCCTGAGATAAAAACCCACAAAAAGAAGATAAATGAGCAAGCAACCTGCAAATACTTTAAACATATTATGTCACATAGCTGAAAATCCAAACTGTAAGTAAAGAATTAATGTTCTTTGCAAGTTTCAATCTGCTTATCTGTTGAGCCAAACAGAGCTTTAGGTTATTCCATTCAACAGATGCTGAATTTACTAAATGGGAAACATTAGGCTGAACGAATACAAAATAATCACCCAGGAATGAGGTATTTCCAATCTACTGATTTTTATGTTGCACTCACAGCCAGATTTTCCCAAATAGCTTGAACAAGACCTTAGAATTAGCTAGAACAAGACCAAGACCCTTGTGGAAACTTAAGTGGCTCATGAGTATTTGTTGATGATAATAAGAATATAAAAATTTCCAAAGAAGAAATCCTATAGTCTCTTCCTAAATAAAAGCCTGAGAGTCTTTCAGCTTCAGAGACAGACATTCCTTTAGAGTCCTTTGAAGAAAACCAATGAGATCACCAGAATTTACAATTATAGCTATGGTATCTTGAAGGACAACACAGGATAATGAGAGGAACAGCACCTCAGCCAATTCTTTTTAGCCAGTCTTTATCAAGTTAAGAGTCCTGTTGGCAGTGCTAATTACCAAGGGCGCTGAACTGGAATGAACCCCGCCAGATGGCACTGTGAGCTGGAAAGCCTCAGAATTAGCGTGGTTCTGATCTGGTCTGCTCTTCCCCATCCAAGAGTTTAAATAGGAACAGATCTAGGACCAGCTAAGTTCATTACAGCTGGGTTATTTTCTGGACACAGAATGGAAGTTAAGTGTGTGAAAATTCACTCTAAGTCAGGTTACAATGACTGACTCAAGTACATCAAGCACATTTCAATTCTGGACTGCTTCAAGAAAAGCAATGCCTCAAAATAACTTCAAAAAAAAATTGCTCAACTGGCTTTAACTAAACTGCTTCTACCTAAATGATTTATATACTGATTCTATCTACTTTTTAATTTTACTATTCTCATACTGAATGCTGCCTCTCAGCTGATATTGAGGGTGAAAAAAATCATCTGACCTACATTGGTACCAAATGCCCCCAAAACAAAGAGGAAATAACTGGATTGGGACACGCTGTTAGTGACAAAAATGAGAGGGCAACAGAAGCTTTTTTCATGCTGCTTTCTACAAAAAACACAGATCATCCATACTTACAGCCTAAAATATTAGGAAGTCTTTGGCCATCGAGGCTAAAGGCGCTGACATAAAACTGAGCCTCATTTACTCTGCATTAAGTGATGATGATCACCAGTTGGGTGCTGCCTCAAAATGCACTATCAGTCACTTCTGCCAAGTTTCAGAGGCTTGGTAACAACAGGAAGGCAAAAGAGTTATGCACCTACAGAAATGCACTCTTGTTCCACCAGTTTCTGTTTAACGCCAACTTCCATTAAAAACTGGATCCTGAAATATTCTTCAGCTAGGCTGAAAAAACCCCAAATGGCGCAGAGACAAAGACCAGTCTTCGATGTCCTAAAACCTTTTGAAACAACTTTTGGAGGGGAGGTGGGGAAGGAGGAGGAGTTATCACAATGTTAACATATGGATTCACAAACATGTTAAAGAAAAATGTTTCTTCCTCTACTCCCTAAGCTTTTCTAAAATAATCCAACTCGCCATAGCAAGTAAATTCCAGGCCAGAGCTAGAGTATTGTCATATAAATTTTAATAGTGGTGATACAAATGTTAGAATTAATTTTAACTTTTATAAAAGAATGAGGAAAGAAAGGTTTTATTGCTTTGCTAAACGGCAAGTTTTTTATATGATGTTTTCCACGAATTCTTGAACTAGAAAACTTCACTGCTTTGCCGTGTTGTCCTTCACATCTCACAAAAAATTTTGGAAATTTGCACCCAGAATATGGGTTTGTATATTACTTCATTCTTAAAAACTCATCCTAATATTAGATTTAGATACTCTGAAAGCATTTGTTGTTTTTCATACAGTTACAGTACTGTTCATTGGACTGTATGAGCATGTTATCCCACCATCTTTTAGAAACAAAAGTATCAATATTTATCTTCAGGAACTCTTCTGGGGTGTTTTGGTATTCACACAAGTCTATGGGTAACTTCAGCTATGGCATCCATTTAAGAACAGTAAGCTCACAGAAGTACAGGACCCTAAACAAGATGTAAATGTAGATGAGATTCTATCAACTGAAACAGCTGCTGTTTTAAAGGTGGATGTAAGTCTACACTATGATTTTAGTTTCCTATGAATGAAAGCACAGGATGTAATATGTTTTGCTAACACAAACAAAAGACAGACTTTAGGAAGTGCACAGACAATTTGATCTCTGGTGTTTTAAGTCAAGCTATCAAATGATCATATCTTAGTAACAAAAGCTGAAAAGTAAGTGGTAGAGGCTATGACAGACAGAATAATAAATAAAATTTTTATGCTCCAAAAGGAGACACAAACCTTACTTATCACGGTCTCAATGTATAACAACATGATACCCCTTCATGAAAAGTTGCCAAAATTCAAAGTTGTCAGATATCGTGTTAAAACTTAAGAGTAACGAATAAAACCAAGCCACTGGTGGCATGTAGTAGACTAAATTAGGTAGAGTACACATGATACATGACACCAACCAAATGGAAGGTAGATTGATGTGTATTTCTCCTGGCCTAAGGCATACAGAGCAATTAAGACAAAACTTGTGCTCAATAAATCTGATCAGATGAAGATACAGGTAAAACAAACGTAAACAACTAACAAACAATCAAAAATGCCTGGAACTTGCAAAAGGAATCACATCTTAAAGCCTTTGGGACAGATTCAAGAGTTGCCCACAAAACACACTTGACAGAAAAATCACTAAGCAGAAGCCATAATTAGTACAATATTTCATAAAGGTGAACTTCTTAGCAGGTTTCTACACTGGCATTTTTTTAAAGGTTGTACAATTACAAATATGTTTAAGACTTTAAGTACTTTCCTCCCACTCAATTCTTGATGAATTCAGCTTTCTGAAACAAGTTATCTTCTGAAAGTAAAAGGCAGATACTGCCCTCCTGAACAGAAGGCAAAAAGTATTTAAGTATTAAAACAATGTACTAGGTTGCAATTTTATATCTGCTTTTTCTTTCAATATTGTGTTTGATTCAACAAAATTGTAGGGTTAGGCTTTACATTTACTGCAGTTGATTTCTACAGACTCAGTGAAGTCCAGTGAGTAACAAATAGGATCAATTTTTCTCATTCTTACCTGCAGAACCATACTTCATGAAATGTTTACAATTAAATATTTAAATAAACCATAAAGATGAATATGCCACAACCACAAGAAACACAAAAAGAAGTAATGGACTTTCACAGATAGGGAGCTTCTTTATAAACCCCAAACATTTATTTTACAGCATAGTAGCAACTTAGAGGCTAAATATAAGCATTAAAACATTTATCTATTCAGAATTTCAATTTCTGGAAAGCAGCAGAGTCAGACATATATCAGTATGTATCATCAAAATAAATTTACTAACAATCTGAGCATTGCTTATGTAGTAACTTCAATTTATTTCCTCTTAAAGCAACTGGTTTAACACCTGTTCTGTAACACGTATATAGTTGTATCAGCTGTTTGACTAAATATAGTTAAATCAACAGCTGGAGATGCCTTTAATTAATCCCTTGGAGTTCTTGCAGGATAGCTATTTTAAGAAAACAACTGCAATACTGTAACATGGTTAAGCATTAAGCATGTTAATTCCACTATATTTAGGTCTTAAAAAATACTCAAGTCAAAAGAAATGTCTTCCAGAATAGGTACAGCCTAAAAAGCAATGGAATTATGTTATTAAGTACTAGAAGCAGTCAGGTGGTTAGCAAACTTCTGCCTTGTTCTGTAATTTTCTTCACATACTGCCCTCCTTCCCCAAAAAATAACCTTAGGAAAACATTCCTGAGACTGAAAGGCAGTGAAAAAGTGAGTCTAGCTTTTCCTTGAGCCCAAGCAAAGGCTAAATTTCAATCTAAATTTTGGTAATAATAGATGGAAAGAGCTGAGTCTGGTTCTGGTAAAAGAGAAATTATTTTCATGTCTCCTATGTGGCTAATTTTTCTCCTCAATTATAATTTTCTTTGTATTAAACACACAACTGCAATTTATCACCTAGAATACAGACTTAAGTCCTCATTTTTAACAGGAATCTGAGAGGGGGGAAAAAAGTTATATACCATACTGAACTTCATAGATGGGCAGAACAAGCCTGGTATTTCAAACAGAAGTTCGCAGGGTTTCTCTAAAAGCATTTTAAACTCTAGGTAAGAGCAGTCCTAAATACTTCATGACCTTTTGAGTTTATACCACTGAAACAACTTACTCTGACTTTGTGGCAGAACATTCTTTATTATCAGCAAGACAAAGGTGTCAAATCTGAATATTTTTTTTCAAGAAAACTTTTAACAACTTCTACTACCACAAAATAACATCGACTGCTTAATGAGAACAAATGCTCTGCTTATTAGTTCTAAAAATCCCACATTCTAACTTCCGAAGTAATATCAAAACCCACATAGAGTAATTAGCACAAGATATTGAGACAATTAAATTTAAAATACCATATGAATGTTCCATTTAATTCAGAAACACAAAAAAATCATAACCTATGGCCATCTGTGCCTGCCAGTTAGAAGGCAACTCTAAACATACAAAAGTATGCAGAAGCAACAGTTGCCAGTAACTCCACACTGTGCTTGTCAATCAAATTACTGGCAACCTGCAAGGCCGTATGTAAAACAGGCACTTTATTCTGCTTATTAATTGTCTTGCATGTTTAAAAGTTAAGGTTTACATTTTTCATTTTTATAAAGATTGAACTATTAACATTAAAACCATGAAACGAGAAAATAAAAAGCTTCAAAGAAGGAAAGTAATAATTCTCATGTTTCTAATAATAGTATCCTACATACAAATTACTTACACTATATTTGATTTTGAGCATTACCAGACTCATTTATGTTTTTGCCTACATCCATTTATGTAAGAAATAACTATAAGAAAAATCTATATGTTTTCAGCTGAAGAAAAATCCCCAGAATAAATTCACTTTCATTTGTTTTATAGCATCCCATAAATTACTTCAAGTGGGTTCCTAGTAAAACACTTGAAATCCATTTTCCTCACACAACTAGTTACATGGACATTATGGCCCAAATTAAAGAGATGTTCTTCCATAACTGAAGTTGATGACGGTAACACCTAAAAATACAGACTTATTTTAGGGAGCAAGGAAAGAGTGAAACAGTATTATAAATTATCTTAATTGCTAGTCATCTTATTGCTTCAGATCACAAAAATGCATTTTTTATATAATTCTTTTGTTGCACAGATTAACCCAGCTCCTTAGGATATAGTACAGTACTGAACTACTGAGTATATGCCTATTTATTTGGATTTTTTTTAAATTAGCTTCATATTGTGTCTAATCTGGCACTGTGAAATTGAGTATTTGAATGTGATTCTCCCCACAAGAAGGATTATTTTACTGCAGTTGCTTGAGAAGAATAAACTTGTATCTATTTCCTCCATTCTCCCACCACCCAATATGCGCTGCAATGAAACAATTACATGGGGAGGAACAGGAGAAAGGTAAAACAGAGCTCTGTTGGCTTTTAGCTCCCCTTATTTTCTCAATCAGTAATTGATCACATCAGTCCATTATCATCTGGGTTAACAGCTATGATGCTACCAAATAACATAATTCTGTTCCTCAAGTTATTCTTCCCTTGTTTCAGATAAAACCCAAGGATATTACCTACCCAAGTTGACCACATAAGAAAAGCACAATTTGGCTTAAAGAAGTCATGAGAACAATAAATATTCCAAAATTGGGTGTGAACCTTCTTCTACCATCTTTCATGCTGCTAAGACTTCATGAGTTCTCACAGCCTGCTCTTTCAGACTCTCACAGTGTCTCTGATAAGAAGACATATGCCTCAATTTATTAACTACTCCCTAAGGCAGTATCATCCATGAGCATGCAGAAGGCACACTCCCTCCAGTTCTGCACGTCATTTACAAAATATCCAACTATACACCTGAAGAACATTACTTACCACCAGCTGGACTTTGCTTCACCAATCCGCGCAAAGCAGTCCAGCTAATTTTCTACCCACCTTGCAGACCATCTATCCAAGCCACCTATCTCCAGTTTGTACAGTCTCTAAGAGAGTAACTCAAATGCCTTCCTAAAGTCAAGGTAAACAACATCCACCATTTATCACAGAGGACAATTAACTTGCCCTTGATAAATTCCAATCACGCTCTTGGCCTTCCTGTGCCTGAACATGGGCTTCAGGAAGATCTGCTCCATCATCTTCCCAGACACCACAGCCAGGCTGACCTGCCTATAGATCCCAACACTCCTTCTCACCCTACAACAATATGGAGCTGATGTTTGCTTTTTTCCCTCCCGCTTCATTTGAAATCTCTGAAGGCAATGACCCCTCAAAGATGAGCAAGGAAATAGCCTTGCTATTTCCCAGCAAGCACCAGATAGCACCAAGCTATTTCCAGATAGCACCCAGCTTCTGCAGGATGCTGGGACACATTGTACTCAGTCCCATAAATGCTTATACATTAAAATCGCTGAAGTGGTCCCCGAGTTTGACCTGTACAGTGGATAATACTTCAGCCCTCCAATTATGCCGTTAAACTCAGGGACCTGGAAAGCCCAAGGACAGTCCTTACAATGAAGAGGCAAAAAGAAGCCTTGAGGGTTGTTATTCTACATCCTTTTGCACAAGATTATTTTGAAGTTTAAGTCTCTTCACCATGTTTGCCACCCACTTCAGTTTAGTACTGTCTACATATAACCACACATTCCTTCCACTGCTAATAATACTGATTGACACAGGCTTTGTGGAAGACTGAACGACCACCTACTTTGAGAGTAAGCCATTTAAACAAATAATGCTAAGTCAAATTTTCTATTCATTTGTAACATGAAATGATAATTGTACCTTAACCAAGTCTTTAGTTTGCTTATAAGACGATGTCACACAGTGTCAAAAATCTTTAACACTTTCAGCAAGTTCTGTCAGATCAGCCCCAGTTACCTAAAGGGGGTCTCCTATTAACAATTGTGCAGATCCCCAAGGATCTTAATATTGTCAATTCATTCAGAGAAGTCTGTTTCATTTAAAGAGCAGTCTTTGTCAGTTTTTTATGTAGAATCTTATCAATAACTGCTGGATAATTGCAGCCATGGTCACAGTGTATTATCAAGCATCAATGTGGCTTCCAGGGGGCCAAGGTTGGGGATAATCAACTCTTTCTCAAAAATTATGAATACTGATTAGAATCCTACAACAAAAATCCTGACACATCTACAGAAAATTGCAGCCACTCAACTACTACATCCTGTGGGATCCTAATCAATAGTCTTTCCACAACACACTGCAAATAGTCAATTGCAAATTCTAATCAGTTAACTTTTAAAAACTCCCATTTGTAGAGCACAGGGCTTTAAAGATGCAATGATACTGCAAGACATAAAGAATTGCATGAAGAGAATCTATATTTGAAAAGGCGTTGTCCAGACTTCTCTAGGTAGCTAATACAAGAAAACTTGAATCACAAAAGCATTTGTCATTTGTGTTGATGCTTCAAGAAAGGAGTTGCAGCCTACTGCATGTTTTTCCTGATCAGCAGAACTCCTGCACTGCCCAACAATGCATATTTTTCCTTCCTCCTGCATTGTAACGTTTAGTCATTATACTAAATGAGGAAGAAGAGTTTATTAGATATTGGCTGAGAAGGGCTGATGAAAGTATTTTTGGATGTTAGAAAATTGATTTACTTTAAGTCTCTATGTACTGTTTACATTACCATGATTCATATAAATTTAACTTTTTCATCCTAAGAGGAAACAATTTAGTTGCATTTATGTAGAATACATCTACATTTTTCCTCTCCAAGGTGTTCTCTTTAGTAAAAATGTAGCTACAACAAAGATATTTAAAGATCAAAAATTGAGAGAAGTAAAACCTAACACATAGGGAGAACATGTAAAGGCACAGCAAGATCTCAAGAGTTGTGTTTACATCTAATTTCTCATTTACCAAGAAGTCTGAAAGAAAGAGGCACCTTTAGAATGAACAGACTATGTCTAAATAAGACTTTATTAATAACCAACACAAGATTAGAAAGTTTTTCAACTTGACAAGCATCAACTGGCACAGAATCTGAGAGGTTACATCTTTGGCAACAAAACAATCAGCTTTTCAGATACAGATCAACTGTTTAAATACAGTTCACGGTAAGCAGGAACTGATAGCCGTTACTTGTTAATAAACACAAGTGATGTGATGACTTCCATCCAGTTGTCAGTGGAATCTTTTCAAGAACATTCGGTTGAGTTTCCAAAAGCAGAAATTCTGGAGAATTTTGATACATTTTTAAGCGATTATTCATACACATTCTGGCCACCTCTGTGCTTCAACTCCATATAGAAACTGAACAAAACTTAATTTTTCGTTTTAAGAAATGTTTGCGGTTTTGATTATTTTCTTTTTTAGCAAATTGCAAATATTTCAGAACAAATCAAACTCAGTTGTGCTTCACCATTTTCCCACCTTGTTTATATCACTTTTACATTAATTCCCAGCATGGGATATGTCTGGCACTGAACAGACAGAGTGAGAATAAAGCCCACAAACTGCAGCTTGTGAGAGAGACAGCTCTGCAAAGAGCAGAACAGACATAAGGGAAGAACCAACTGCATGAATTTCATGCTCAATGTGCAAGGCTTGACAGGCTTGTACTATTTTGACAGGTTTTTAACACTTTTTACACACTACTGAATCATGAGAAAAGCAAGCTCACAGACATTGATATTGCTCACAAAACTGCACTTGTCTGTGGAGAGTTGTTTTTGGTGGGAGTTTTTCTTGTTGTGTGGGGCTTTTGTTTTTTTTCTTTTTTTACGAAAGCTAAATTGCATTTCAGAAATGTATTCCAAATAACAAAGAAAATCTAATACATCCATCTTTAAGGAGTCTTGTATCAAGACCTCCCTTATTTCTTTTAACACAGCAAACTAGGCTAGCTAACACAGCATACACCTGTGACCAAGACAGGGTTTTCTTATCGTTATTGAGCATTACCTGTTATAGTAAGACATTTCTCCTATATACCTTTTATTTGAAAATATATATCGTCAATATTTATTTGAATAGATGTATATGCAAATATATGGGGTTTATGTTAAACCAATTACCTCCCTTAGACAATTTAAATAGATTTAGAAATACCTAAATATTTTCCCCTTGTTTTGTGGTTGGGTACTGGAGGTTTCTTCACAGAGACGAGTTTAATGATAAGTAAAAAGGTCAACAAACAAAGCCAGGATTAAGGGATAACCTCTTCTATCAAATCACAGCCTACCACTGAACTCAGAATTGAATAAACTGTTATGCAACTTACTCTGCTTATTCTCTGGAACACCTATTTTATCAATATTTGCACAGAAACATGTTCAGTCCCTATTCCATCTCTTAAATTCCACCAATCTTCTTGGGTCTTGCTTGCTATCGCAGTTTTAGAGATATATTGTAATTTTGCCATGGCAGTACAGTTTTCATCAAATCTAGGCTTTCCTCTAAAAATATCACAAAAATGGTATATATTCTCTTTATCATTGTTATCTCCCATTGTCAAGAATTTTAAGATTTCTTCATGTTTTGAGATTTAGAAGCACAGTCCAATAGACCACCTCTTTGTTTTGTCATCATGCTACAGCTCAGTGTTGTTACATCTGGGATTTGATCACTCCCTCACTACCCTAAACTTAGTGTCTGGTTCTAGAGGCTCACATTCCTTTGCCCAGCTGACAACTGTTGAATTTGTTCCATCTGGAAGCTTGCTGGGGTTCCTTTTTAGAAGAGGAGAGAAGCAGGAGAACTCTTTCTATACTTCCAAAAAACTAAGAATTCTAAGATATCTGAACATTTTTATTAATTGTTCAGTCTTTTCTCCACTGGTTGTAGGAAAGGTAGTTATAAAATGCTGGCTTCTCAAGAAATCATGGGAAAACGAAGATTAAGGTTTCCTTTAACAAACAGGAACACCAGAACCATCAACACAATAGGGCGTGCCAACCCTTTGCAGTTAACAAACAATCATCTCATCAACATAAATGAAGAACTATTTATGTTTCAGCATAGCAGTTAAAATATGGCAATTATCAATTGTTTTGTTGAACTGAGGTACATTTATCATTCCAAATTCAAAGTGACATGCTAGCTTGTATCAGTAACAAAATTATTTTGAAACAAATACACAGAAATACCTTGAAATCTCTCTCTGTGGGGTAGCTATTTAAGAAAGAGCTTTCAGACCCTAAACTAGGATTCCCAACAATTGTGTTACTAGTATATCTTATGTTGCAATATACAGTAGTTCAACAAAGTTGGACTAAGTACTTCAACAACCCTATTTTCTTTTATCCTCATTTTCATCAGATTTTTCACTATTCCAAACTCTAAGATGCTAGAGTAACCTAATACCTTTGTGCATCGATATTTAAAAGCACTTAGTTGATTGGTTATTTCCTGTCAGGAAAAAAATACAGGATTTTCTGGCAACATCTACATATGCCAAAAAGTCCAATTTCCTTGGAGTATCAGATACACTTTACTGCAAGTCCTTTGGAATGAATTTGTGGTGGTGATCAAGCTTATTTCCAAATAAGAACCAACAAACAAACTTTCCTGTATTCTAGTTATAACAGGGAAACAAATGTTGCAGTAATCTCCATTTTGCTATTGCAACATGCATACTAAGAAAATAAGTAGTTGGAAAGAAGACCACAGAAATGAGGGAGAGACTAGTGCTAAAATGAAGAAAGTCTTGAAAGTAGTCAAAGAGCAACTTTGTGCTTTCTTTTTTGTAATTCCTTCTCCTTACACAAGGAACAAGAAAACAAATCAAATTTTTACAATGCAATTTCTTACTTTCTCAGAGCTACTAACAATACACTTACTTGTGTTGACTTTGTCTTTGTGAAATTCACTAGCATTTTGGATTAAAGAACAATTCTCTCTAAACCGGCAGAAGAACAATGGTTATTTTGAAATGATATTTCTCTGCATTCTCAGAAGAAAACAAGAAAAATTTACAGCTCATTCTACCTTGCACCACTATGGGAAAGTAGAGAGCTACTTTAGAGACTTGAACAAAAGGGTACATAGCTAATGACATCTAAAATCAATAATTAGGCCCTGTATCAAAAGCAAGAAAAGATCTCTGGAATGAGGGAAATGGAGACCAAAACAACAATACAAAAAAAACCACACTTGGAAACAGGAAGGCTTCCATTTTAAATGAGAGTTGAAATCCCAGATTTCAATTCAAGCACATTTTTTTAACAAATACCCAATAGAGTGCATAAAAAATTTGAACACATGAGAAAAAAAATTAAACTTTCTTTTTATTTTTTCAAAGCAAAAAAAAGAACACTGAGTAAACTGTAACAAGCTGGTATTCCTATTATCCTATTAAAAGAAAAATTAAACTAGTCATACCAATTTTTCTGCTATTAGGCATACAATGTGTCTTGAAAACAGTCTGATAGACTTCCATTTGATCTCTCATCTTATGCACCACTCCAGTAGCAATCAATTATCTAGACAGAATATATTTATATCGCAAATGTATAGAAAATCTTTTTTTCTACAATACAACATAGATATCCACTGTTTTAAACAAAAATAAATGCATGCACAAGCTTAACACCTCACACTTAGTTCCTTTCTCACCTCTACTCAATTTCTGTCCTATCTTCTTTTACTCAAAAAAGTTTCTAAACCACATGTGTTCTCTCCAGGGCAATGTTCAGTCCTTGTATCTGTGATTTTCTCTGCAACACGAAGTAAGCTTTTAAGCTTACTGATGTTCACATAATCAAAATATACACATGCAATTCACATACCTTCTATTATTTGCATTTAAAATTGACGGAGATGCAAAGGAGCAAGCAGATTGAAGCCTGTAAATGAAAAGAAGTCAAACCCCACAAGTTCAGAAGGACCTAGAACAAGAAACAGCTTTGCAATACAATAAAAGAATGCCTAGGAACTAGATACAGATTTGATACAGTTTTCTGAGGATCTTCATGTACAAGAAAAAGGGTTCCATCAAATAAACTGTTTATTATAGTATTTTTTCATAGTTTCACTATACTCTCGAGGCAAAGCTTTCCAACACTTTTCCCGGAAACTCTTAAGAGATCCAGTTGCTTCCTCTCTTGTCCATTAATACACACCAGCATCTTCAGATATAGACAAAGCACCACTGCCATGCTGTGAACTTTTAACTCAAAAAGCTTCTCCCATCCATAATTTATGAAGAGTGACCACAATGACTAGGGCTTTATGATGAAATCAGGACTTCATGATATGGCAAATATTAACTTCTTTTAAGAGAAAAGCAGAGCAGGAAAATGCAGACTGAAAAGCAAATTCTTCCTTCCATAATTCCGTTTAATTTTGCTCAAGTTATTTGAGGCAGACAGGATAAACAAAATGAATAGTCTACACTTCAAAGCAAAAGTTGATGTGTTAGTAACCCAGCTATTTAATGACATGTAAATTTTAAATTGAAAATTTTCAAATTTTATTTGACTGACCCTTAAATTAGCTCAGTTGGTTAGAGCATGGTGCAGATAGCACCAAGATTGTGGGTTCAATCCCTGTATGTAACAGTCTTAAGTAATTTAAGAGTTGAACTTGATGATCCTCGTAGATCCCTTTCAAACCAGTATATTCTGTGATCTGTGACTTTAGTGATGAAAAACTCTTCAATAACCACTGAGATGCTGCTTTTTTTTCCCCTCTTCAGGTAAATTACAGGGAGTTTAAAAGGACTGTATTTTACACACAATCTATACTTTTGAGTTCTTCTGGGGGATTTAAATCAGAGCTTTAACCACTGAGTCACATAACTATTCCATGTTTGCTAGAGTGTTTTATTTAAAAAAAAAAATCAATGCCTTTTCTTGAGACTTGCAAAACTACTCAGTCCAAAGAGGCTAGAATTGAGTGAGGAAAATCTTTTTCTCCCCTCAAAAAAGAAAGACATAACAATGCAAACAGCAAACATTCCCAGACTCTTAGCCAATGCTATTTTAATAACACATATCATTTTCATCTCCAGCCATTTGAAATATTTACATGCATGACCAGATGACAAAATATGCAATTATTTCTTTTGACTATTCAATTTGTGTTCACAAATTAGTCAGTTTTCATAACTTGCCAAATTAGTTATACAACCTGTAATACTTGTCCACTGAGAGCCATTAGAGCTTCCCCAACCAACATCACTGTTCCATCTGCTCAGTGATTTTCTGGTATAAATCAAAAGTAGTAACAGCCCTTACTCTGTTCTCAAGCCTTTAAACTAAACCAACTCACTAATTTCTTCAGGTTCTCCAACAATTACATAGTTTATTAGAACACTGCAACAATGTATTTCAAACATTCATAAAAGCTTTGAAAAACAAGACACTAATGATGTATTTCTAACATTAGACTCGAAATCCTAGACCAACCCAAGAGAATTTGCAAAGTGTATTAGTATCTTTCCCTTGTTCACCTCACACAGGAAAAATAAGCATACAGCTAATGACTGCCCTTTGGTCACCAGAAATTTAAACACTTATTTAAATACTTCGCTGACTAAATTTCAGTACTGTAAAATGGATCATTCCATAACACTGCCGTTGATAGTTTCATCTCAATTTTGCTAGTTATAACAACCATGCCTTTCATGTGTGTCTGTGTGCAAAGAAATTAAAATATTTTTATAGATTTCAAAAGCTTTACACCAAAACACCCTCAGCCACTTTCTGACAAGGGAATCCAATCACTGGTGTTTTAATTCTGAACGTAGCAAACTACTCATTGTTGTTTTGAAAGTTGATCAAGACAGTGCTACATCCTAATAAGAAAAACCAGCTAGTAAGCTGCTAAATTAATACATGAAATTAAAATACCCAACCCAATTACCATAAATAGTATCCTCTTTAATGTTATATGAGCTTTCCAAGCAAACTGATGCACACAGGAATCCACAGGTAGTATGCCATATCAAGATCTTCAACCATCATCCTCTGTAGTCTTTTTTTAAAGACCAGATACGTAGTCACTATCTCAGGCCATCAACAATATTCCAGAATCTCCTCAGCAAGGCCCAAAACACATCTGCTGGATTTCTAATCTCACTGTGTTTTAGGGCACTGATCAGTCTCATAGTATGCATCTACATTTCTGTTGCTGGCACACATCTTCTTCCTTCCACTTTCCATCACAGTCAACACTGTTTGCCTTAACTGGCCTTTCTAACACTCCTCTTGCTTCTCCATAATGACATCACAAGATAAGACAAAGGAACAGCCTGTTTGGGGTAGAAGGGAGTTCTATAGAGGAACCGAGAGATTATTTCAATGGAAGGCAGACAGACATTTATAGAGCTGAGTAAATATTTAGCAGATTTACCTCACAGCAAAAGAAAATGAATGACTACAGGTCTGAAAAAAGGATCGTGTAATTTACTGGGTTTAACTTGTGCCTCCCTTGCCTTTGCAGGCTTGTAACAGATGGAACAACAACATATGGTGCAAACTACTTCATAATGCAGACTTGGTGTAGTCTCTGAAAATCAGCAGGTACACATGAATCCTGGTGAGCTTCCATCAAGACATTTTATTCCAATTTTCAAATCATGTACTGGCAAAGGCTGTGTGGTCACACTGAGACCTATTCTGCCAGGCTTTAGTACGCTTAGCATCATTCAGTCAAGGTAAGATTCACAATGCAGCTTCTCATTTCCAGTAACAATAAAGGAACACTCAGAAGAAAATTAATTTGCAGAAAATTCACTTATAATACACTTCTCTGTAAAAGATCTGTGTGGGGGGACAGCATCTTAGAAAACATCAAGAAAAAGTCCCATTGTAGATCAATTCACACAAAACCAAGCACCACATTTGCCTACTTGATATTGGAAAACAACCAAATGGTTGCTTTACAAGGAAGTTCACATGGTTTAATATGCAGACACTGAGATTTAGCAGTGCCTACTTTACAAGAAAAAAACCAACCCAAACCAAACAAGAATCCAGGTCCCAATTGTGAATAATTAGCAATGTACCAGCCGGCTTCATGGCATCTTCTAGGCTCTTTTACCAGACTCCCAATTACCTACAGCCATTCTGCAGCTTATGGAACATCTTATTTAAAGTTTGTAATTTCAGGTGGATAGTTTAAGGTGTCAGCAGTACAGCAATACCTGCACTTTTTGGCACAGTAACAACATATACTTAAACACATTTTTTCAGCCATTTTATTTAAATAACTCTCAAGTGATAAAGCTCAAAAGTTTTCCAGATGCGTGCTGCTGTGGTTTGCAGAAAATATCCATTGGAGCCAGGCAATTTTAGGAGATGCATTGATTACACTACTGTGAATGTGTTTGAAACAGCTGCAGGAGCAACTCCTGCTTCCATTCTCTGCTAACACAATTTCTTCTTTTCTGCTTTTTCCAGTGACATTTGTCACTGAAAGATTTTGACTTAATCTCCACTATACAACACATTTTTACATTCACATGTAAAACAGGGGTAAATGCAACATAGAACAGAAACAAAAAAATCTGAAAAAACTCACAATGCTTTTATAGTCCCTTTCCACATAAACCATGTACAGTTTTAAAGAGTGATAATGACTTAAATCATAGGGGACATTAAAAGCATAGAATACTGAAGTCTCCAGGCAAATACTTATAAGAACAGGTTTTAGACAGGAAAGACTAGAACAATAGTGAAAAGCTATGACAGTACTCTAAAAATACAGAATAAATTAGTAAAGGGTACATGTCTTTTCTCAAAGTTTGAAGGAAGCCACTGAATTCCTGCTAGAATCCTGGCTTTTGGTTTAATTTTCGGTAATTGTCACTAATTTTCTGTGTTAATCCTAGGCCAACAAGGGCAGAAAAATCTAAATTCTTCATTCTTACTGGCAAATCTACTCCAACCATTTTCTTTGTGAGCTACTTTCTAATTTTCTGCAAAAGAATTAGCCAATCTGTGAAAGAATGTACCGCCACCAGGATCTAATTTGTCCCAGTGCCTTTTATGAGTACTACATAACGTTGTGCAAACACCACTCTTGCACTAAGCATTTAAGAACAGGTTTTTCTACATAAGCATACAACTCCGTCTAGGAGATTTTCCCAACAGACATTTTGAACCCAAACAGAAACGCACTAAGATTAAGAAGTTTTTTACAAATACAGCAAAATGCCTATTCAATACTTTGCAGATGAACTATATCTTTTCCATAGTCTGCATAGATAAGACTGATGTTTCGTAGTTTCATCTTTAGCTTGTCTTCATTTTGCCTGTACTATCAGCTCCTGCCAAGTTACATGCATATCTTTAGCATGAATGACTGATCAACTTCTGAACCCTTATCATCTAGCTATGACTACAGGAAGGAAATAGATGATACCTAACGCCAAAACACTAATTTTATCTAGAATGCCATTAATTAGCTTATCTCGTTGACCACACTAAAGCTTTCTTTGAAGTTAAAAAGAGGTCCTCCTGAAGTGTAGTCTGGTCTGCTGCCCAGAAGGCAAAATGCTCTGCAACTCGGTGTGTACTGATCCATGCTTAGAGTAAAATGATAAGCTCCCCGATTAACCCTTGGGCTAGCCCGCAGAGCTGCGTCTGAGCCGCCTGACAGCCCCGAGGCGGTGACGGCTGCGCGCAGCTCTGCGGGCACCGGCGGTGCCGGCGCACACGGCGGGGTCCCGCGGGTGACTCACGGCATTCCCAGCCCGCTGGCACAGGCACCGCGCCGCACCACTGGAGGCATCGCTAATCCTCTGCCTCCTAAGGTTCTCTCACGGCATTAGTTCCACACTGAGGAACAGCTGTCGGTTTCATAAACTTCCTTAAAGGTTCACAGGGTTTCCCAGGCTTATGAGGCAAACGGGATTCGCGCCTCGGCTGCTAAGGGTAATGAGGTTAACGCTCCTTCTCCTCTTCCTCCTTGGCTCTTCCTCCGCCCGGCGCCTCAGCGGGCGCTGTCCGGGCTGTCACCGTCCTCCCCCGTGACGGGCACCTGTGGCGTGCCAGGTGTCGGGGGCCGGTGTCGCCGGGTACTGGCACCCACCGCCCGGCCGGGAGCGCAGCCCGGCCCCGCGGCGGGTGGGGGAGCGCGGGGCGGGCGGCACAAAGCGCCTCCTCCGCCCGCGGCTTTGTTCGCGGCGGGGCCCCGCGCCAAGCCCCTGCCGCAGCCCCGCTCCGCCGCCGCACCGCGCCGCTCGGCCCGGCCCCGCTGATAACCTCTCCCGCCCTCACCCCGCTGTCGCCACGCCACCGCCTCCTTCTCCTACCTTGGCTTTCCCAGCCTCCAGCTTCTTCAACCGCTCCTCGTCCTCCATGGCGTCTGTGCGGGAGAGCAGGGTGTTACCGGCAGCAGGAGGAGGGGCTCGCCCAGGGCCCTCCCCTCAGCCGGGGCGCACACGCTCGCTGTCCGGTCTGGTCCCGTGCCGCCTCACACCGACGACAGCTGCCGTGGCGGGGCCACCGGCGCCGCCATCTTCAGCTCCACGTAAACACGCGGCCGGGGAAAGTGACGTGTGGCCGCCCGCTCCTCCTCCCGCGGCCGCCGGCCCCTCCTCCCCGAGCCGCGGCCGCTCCCGGCGCTTCTGCCCGCCGGCGACCCCCACCCGCCGGACTGCCGCCGAGTCCCGCCGGAGCCGCCGAGTCCCGTCGGAGCCGCCCCCGGAGGAGCGGGTTTGACCCCCGCAGGGCAGCGGCGGCGCCGGGGGCAGCGGGCGCGGACAACACCGATGGACACACCCCCCTCCACACCCCCGTCCACACCCCCGCGCCCTGCGGGCAGAGGCGGGGGGCTCCCGCTGCCCACAAAAGACCAGCACCGCCGAGGGGCCCGGGGTTCTGAACGGGCAGCACCCGAGTTCTGCTGCCCCGCCAATTCCGTGTCTCTGGCTAGAAGGCTAATTCTGACAGTTCTGGTTTTCCAGATGTTGTCCTGCTCCTGTGCGCGGCTCACACAATTGCAGGGATCCTACAGGTCGATCTAAGGCTTGGCAATACAACGAGCTTCCCGAACGTGTGCCGCAGACTGTGTAAGGATGACAACAAAGCCCCCCTGTTAAAATTACTTACCATGCACTCGTCGTGCCAGACGGGCTGGAAGAAGTGTGTTAAAAGCACAATGGGGAATATGGCACGTGGCAATTAAATGCTCATACAGTTGCTATACCTCAGCAAATACAAAGCAATATTCTGAGATAATTTAATAGTCTACTCAATGTGTGCCTTGAAAGGCTAATAGCATTTTGTATCACGTGGTCCTATTGTGCTTTTTCTTTCAGATCCCCCTGGCGTGGGTTCCGTTTGTGATGGTGCGATGGATGGCACAGGCTTACACACAAAGGAAGAAAAAAGGCTTCCCAGAAACGTGTACCAGCTGCAATGTGAACGGATTCCTTATTCTGCATTTGGAATCATGCTGCTTTACTAAATGTAAAATTCAAAATCTTTCTGAATTAACTTAGATCTCCACTTTGCTGGTCTTTTGAACATGGTTCCTTTAGTATACATTCTTTCCTTGCTTGAATTTTCCAGCAAAAGCGGGATACACCCAAACAAACAAACAAACAAAAATGCAAAAGAAAACATTATTTGCACAGTATTACTGACCAGGAACAAGTTTTTTAAAAAGTCAGGTGACCTAGCAACAAAATGCCACACCCATATTATTACCAAAGTAAACTAAACCTCCAGTCTGACATTTTAAAGGATTTTTCTTTCCTCCTCCATTACATTTCATGGAAAAGTCTGAAATAATTTGTTAATAGGTACAAGTAATATGCATTCCTGTGTTTACAAAACAATATTCTCAACCTTTAATCAAAAAGGAATGTATACCATTCATGTAAAAAGAAAACACCATTCATCATAGGGAATGGAAAATGTCTGCATTATCTGTTGTTTCATATTTGAAGCAAGCCATATGTTTCAGTTAAAGTTCTCAGACTTTGCCATTCCACTACAGGAAAATCATGTTATAGAGGAAAGCAGCAAATGAAAATGAGAAAAATTAATTAAAGAGGAAAAATTTTTATAGGAACATAAATTTGAGTTCATTTCTTAAAAATATGTTCCTAAGTCAGTAAAATGAAGTACCTCCTCAAAGCCTGTACAAATAGAAGATTTTTCCCAGCAACTACAAAGGCCCACAGACCCCTGAGGGAAAAATAAATCACCTTTTCTCTGTCAATGACATTCCTCTTGACTGTCAGAGGCCCCTGTTGTAGAACTAGCTATCAGATGTCAGTAAAATTTCACACACACATGACACTTTGATAATAATTTATTGGTAAATATCCTATTTAGAAGATAAATACAAGCTTTCTAAATCCTACAATTCAATGGGTTCTTGACTCGATCCTAAGAACTGATGGGCCTAATTTTCCTTTTACTTACAGAACTTATATCCATTTAATTCTACTGGATTTTAGCTTAACACCTAATTCATGACTATGAAAGTCATGAAAACCATACTGACAAACTATAATAGAATACTGTGGAATTTACTACTAGATAGAATATCTCAGGGAATTATATTTTGATATCCCCTCAACACTGGAAGAACAGGACTTTCTCTCCTATGGTGAAAAAACCCCCAAACAGCAAACAACAACAACAAACAACAACAACAAACCCCACACCCATGCAGTATGATTTCCTACTTCAGCTATTTTAATTCCTATTTTGTCATTCATGAAGGGCAAACTGTCCAGAATTCAAAACTTGGTTAGCCAATTAAACTTTCAGTTACAGAAAGGCATTCATCTTGTTTGCTTAATTCTCAGAATTGACTAATAATGTTCACTTGCCCAAGAATTTAAGAAAGTGCCAAATAACTCTAATACTCATTGTATTCAGATAAGTTAAACATGTAAACTGCTTTCGACAGCATATGCGAAGTGAAACAGATTAAAAAGGTAAGAAATGCAGGTCACATGTTCTCCAAAACAGGAAGAACTGGTGTTTTGGCCTAGTATTATTTTTATTTAGAATTATATTTGTTATTGAAAAATGTTCATATACAAAATGGCACTGAACCAGCTTTGAATATCAGACCTAGTTCTTCATTGTGTTTGTCTGGGGACCAGGACAAAGGCTTCTTCGTCTACAGCATTTTCTCTAACAATGAAACTCCACATTCTTCCTACCTCTTCTGTTTCCTTTATTCACTGTTCAGAGAATGTATGCCTGGTGACTTTCATTGTGGAACTTTAGTGGACTGTGAAGCCAAAAGATAAAGCCTAAAGACCATGTGTGATAATCACAAAGTTCTAATTAGGAGATTCAAGTTCTGTCAGAGTCCACTGAAGCCAGAATCAGAGGGCTGTCAGAACACATGCTGCTGGTAAATCACATGCAAGTAATATGCAAAAATTTAAAAAACATCACAGGCATAAGATGATAGTATAATCTCTTCCAACAGGTGAAGAGCACAGATATTGTGTATTGTCAGATGTCTTAACCTCTTAATAACAATACTATCTAACTCTAATTTATTTTCTTTGACAAAAATACATATTATAATGGAATACTCCTATATGGAACACATAAGATTCCCTGATCCATCTTGTAAGAAAAAAATACCCGACAGCAGTCAGATGTTTTCTTAGCACCAACACAATGACCATGCCACTATCTAGTTTTAATTTTAAACTTAAATTATTAAATTTTAATATTTTTTGGGTTTTTTTTTTGTTTTAAATGTCTGTATTTGGTCAACATAATTAATAAAGAAGTAGTCCTGTTAATGGATATGACCTTCTTATATGTACATGTATGTGTAGCAGAGTGATAGAGAGAAGACTCTTGGTCAGGCATAAGAAATATTACACTGATTATGTGGATTATTATGATTAGATTTGTTGCTAATACAGCATCTAAATGTTGTCAATGCAGTATATAATATAAACAGGTATAAAAGGTTATAATATATCATGTTTGGCTACAAATGAACAGGTTTACAGTCTTTGGCCTTGCAGAATTCAGAATTACCAAGCATCTATGTAGCTATTACTGTAGGATTTTATCTGTGTCTTACCAGATCTTAGCACCTTTACTCACTCACCCACCCAAAAGTGGGTATTCCCTGTCTTAGAGCTGGATATACCCTGCAGGTGTCCCTGTGGGGCTGGGGATTGACCAGATAGCTGCCTGCAACTTCAGGTTACCAGTTTACTCATCCGGCCCAGTCTTCAGCAGCATTTTATAGAATTTGCAGGATGAGGCATACCGAAGTCAATAGGAATCACCACAACTCCCCCATCTCTGGAATGGATTGATTAAGTGAGCATCCAAATCATTCCTCCTTCAATTTCTATCTTGTGTTTTCACCTTAAGACAAATCATATTGCCCATCAGAGACAATGGCAAGGGAGATGGGGTGTTTGCTAAGACCTGACTGTCTTTCATCACAGTATGTCCAACAGTTCTGCTGTGGCTCTTGACTTGCTGTACAAAACTTACCTAGTGGGATAACACTTTCTATTATTGTGAACAATAAAGGGATCAAGTGTGAACATAAGAGACACCTCTGTCTGAGAGATGACCATAGTGAAGGTTTTATTTGACCAGGATATGAACCTAGTGGGAGTTCTATGGCAGATGGTACTGCCAACACAGAAATGCCTTAGTGCATACCTGTCATAGTGCATGGCAACCAAATAGATTTACCTACACCTCAGCGTGAGCTTGCACAAAGAATATGAGTTGACTTAATGAGTAGCTTACCTGTGCCTTTGTCACAGTCTGTTGTGCCAGATCTGTCCTCCACCGTCTGCTCTTCAGCTGCACTGAGCCTTGGCCCTGGAGTCTCCCAGAGTGCTGCTTGGTTGGCTTGCTTGAAGCAGGCAGGTGATTCAGGTAAAATATGTAAAGTTCCTGATTTCAGAGACCAATTGCAGGTACTGCTGAGGGATGATTACCTATTTATATTAATTAGCTGTTAGCAAGTGGAAGTCAACTTAAATTTCAGGTAGAACTTGGTCTATTGTATTCAGCTAGTCTGACTGCATATTATAAAAACTTTAATCTCAGGGACATTTAGGTGTGTTATTTATGTTAAGATGAGCTTGTGTTTTAGAAAGAGACAAATGTTCTCTCCTTCAAAGCAGAGCAGAACAGATGCCTCTACAGAACAAACAGTGAGGCTTGATGGTTAAAAAGTAGGTGAGCTAGAGATGTAAGGAAGACATGCTTTTAAAAGCATGGGTGTTTTTGTTGGGTTGTTTTTTTTTCCTGTTTATTTTCATCTGTTTTCTTTTGGAAATCACTGGTGAGGCATAGCACTATGAAAAATTATTTAATGAGGTGACTGATAAATATTTTAGAATCAAGTTCCTATATAACAGCTAAAATTCCTACTCTCTTGTATGTATTGCTAAATGAAAATACCTATTTTATGATAATGTCTATGATAAAATAGGCACTGAGGATGAAAATGAAATGTTCCCACATAAGAAGAAACAATTAGACAAAAACATAATTTTTAACCCCTATTTGCAGCTGTGAAGTTAGACAAATCTGTGTTACCATTGCAACCAGTGTCCCACCAATATTTGTAAAGCAAGTATTTTTTTTCTAAATGAAAATAAATTTTGTTATAAGAGGTGACAGAAGAAATCAGACACTAAAGCTTTCCATGTATATGATCCAGGCATCCACTTAATACTTGAATAATTGAATAAAAGCTTGCTAGTATGCTTCAATCAGACACAATCAAGTCAAGCACACAAAAGTGTTTTTCTTGTTTGCAAAACCAAACATTTTTAATCTTGCTGAAAGTACAGTAAAATAACTCATACAAAAGTGTTAAAACACAGACCTCTTGCACTATTACAGCAACACAGACCTCCTAGAGATCTGAATGCTGGAATTGCACAGCTTCTAGTTCGACTAATTGTAAGCTCCACATATCTTTTTGGATGCATATTTGAGTCTATTCCTTATAATTACATTAATTAAGATAAATACTCTGGTATTTGTTAGCTGCTTTGATGAAAACACTGTAACTAGGAAGAGGCAAGACTCTTTAGCTAAGAAGTTTTCTGAGATGAATAATTTATTCTGCTGGGATAATATATCAAGAAAGGTAATTTAAGTAAGATTGAAACTAATACAGCTAATTAGTTAGAGTGATCCTGGAGCTTCAAATTGGCGCGTGATATTTGCGGTAGTAACAAAGATTAATTTTTAGCAAAAATCAGTTATTTGTATCTGATATATGTAGAACTATTATAGTACATATTTCTTTATAATTAGTCACAATTGTCCAAGTTTACATGAAGGTTCAGAACAAGAATCTCTTCAGCCTATTGCATATGAAGGTATAAAAGTTATTTTCCTACTATTCTGCTATTTTATATGGTCAAGTGTAATTAATGAAACTCCATTTAGAACATGGAAGAAATTAATAATTTATTAGAATGTCCACATTTCAGCACAGTGAATATACCAGTTTCTTTTTGAATTTGTCCATACTGTTCACCTGACAGATCAGCATTCCCAGTGTCTTTTTAGAAATTCCAGAATTTCTGACAGTATCTGAGATGAAGTGCTCCAGGCAACAATTACAAAATCTGAAGAAGCTATAGCTTCCTAAAACTTTAACTACTTTAATATATTTTGGTGCTAAAATGGAAAATACTTGGAGTTTTTTCATATTTCAACAAGTCTCAAAATACATTTAAAATGTCATTACTTAATAAGGATTACTTCTAAATCATTGTAACACACTGGGGCTCATGTCTTTTTGAGTATTATTTATGGGGAAAAAAGAGCTGGCATGTCATGTCAGGTAATCCCATAAGTACTGGTAAGAACAAAGAATTTCCTAGGCTTTAGTACTCATAGGAAAATCTTCTGCCACCTCAAATAAAGAGTTCCACAGACTCAGAAGAGCTGGGATACTTAGGACTTCCAAAGACCTCACTAACACCCTGGCAAAAGGATTTATTTCAGCCTGGAGAAGAAAAGGCTTTGGGATGACCTTATTTCAGCTTTGCAGTACCTGAAGGGAGCCTACAAGAGAGATTGAAAGGGACTTTTCACAAGAGCATATAGTGACAGGACAAGGAGGCATGCCTTCAAACTGAAAGACAGCAGGGTTAGATTAGGTATTAGGAAAAAATTCTGTACTGTGAGAGTGGTGAGGCACTGGAACAGTTTGCCCACAGAAGTTGAGGATGCCCCACACGGAAGTATTCAAGGCCAGGTTGGATGGGACTCTGAGCAACCTGCCCATGGTGGTGGGGTTGGAAATAGATGATCTCTGGGGTCTCTTCCAACTCAGACCATTGTATGATCCTGTGATTCTATGACTGAACTGCTGTGAAAATACGCTGTGTGCACTGGAAATTCAGGCAGGTCTAACCCACTGGGGTGTGCATCAGGAGATGGAAATGTGGTATGGTTGCTTTCCCAGGGAGCCACATGCTGCTCCTGCTTTACCCACAAAATATTGTGCATCAGTGCCTGGTTGGGCGCTGCAGATGTAACTATGAGGACTTTACAGCAGATCTGATCATTTACCTGTTGAGAGAGATTCATTGTTTTTCTTGTTAGCCCTTCTGTGAAGACAGGGCTGACTGCTGCCAGGTCCCATGCCAGCAGATGCTCAAGACCAGGGTGGACGGGGCTTTGAGCAGCCTGTTCTAATATGGAAGGTGTCTCTGCCCATGGTGAGGGGTTGGAACTGGATGACATTTAAAAGGTCCTTTCCAGCCCAAACAATTCCATGATTTCAAAGCCCCACATGCTGCAGCTGGCCAGCCTGCATACCTGGCTCCTGCTCCCTTGGCATGACTCCAGCTTCTGTTGTCACCAAACTTGAACATTCTTTAAAGAACAAATTGTTTTCTACCCGCTGCTATAAACCCGACGGTTTAAAAACTACGTGAGTTGAGCATAAGCGGTTTGTAGCCCACCGCTTGCTGCAGTGAATCGAAGCCTGGCGGTAATAGGCTTTCGAGGGACATACATTTTTGCGGGCATCAGCCGAGAACAAAATTCAGAGCTCTTTTATCGTCTGCTGCCATCTTCTGGCGACTGGCTCAGCTACAAAAGAAGTGGTGGGTGAAACAGCTCTGGAAATGCGGCCGCGCCGGGAACAAAGACGGCCGCGCCTCTGGGCGGGTCCTGCCTGAGGCGGCCCGAGGGCAAGGGCCGGCCTGTTCCTGCCGCCCGCCCCAGCGCCGCCGTGTCGGACACCCGCGGGCGATTTAAATTCAGAGGCTCTAAAGAGCCCCACTATTTGTGGTCAGTGCACATGGCTCGTAGTCCGTGAGGTGAAAACAGATCCTCTATGGGTATGGGCTCGTGTAAAGGTGCGGGGTGCTTCAGCAGGACAGTCTAACCGGGCAGAGGGGTGACACACGGGGCCCGTCTTCTGTGCTGGCCTAAGGGAAGAGGGCAAACCAGAGAACCCCTCTGCAAGAGGGACAGCGACGAGCCCAAGTGCCTTTCCACTGCCTGTTTGCAGCTGCAATCGGGGAATCGTTACAAAAATTCCTTTCCCTAAAAATTGTATGTCAGTCTTTCTAATGTGAAATTTAGTCAATATGTATGCTACTTCATGTATACATTATATACTGTAATGAAATGGAATAGTGGTATTTTACTGGACGCTGAAGTATTGTTCATGCTTCAATAAAACAAACTAAAACACTATCTGGCCTTAGAAGTAAATGCCTTTGCTTGTTAGAAGCTTAGAGCTGTCTATAAAGGATATGCCTGGACAACCAAGATAACCAGCAGCATCCTAGCCTCTCCAACATGTCTTTGAAACCCTCTCAGTGTCATCTTGTATCGTAGATAAATGGCAAGACTGGCTCCAGGGACATCTGGATCAGCAGACAAGCAGCAAGAATCTTGCAAAAATATAGCTGCTTTGCAAAGTTTTACTATGATTGCTAATCAGCAGCAAGGGTGTCAGTGATTAGTCAAAGTGTGTTGTGTCTGAAAGTGTGAAGGCTAAAAGAACCAATGTAAAGCCACATTCATGGTGCCCCGTGTTGACTGGTACACCTCATGTGCATGAATAAATATTTACCCTTGCAATTCTATACTTTGTGTCCTAACTTCTCTCCTCCGTTGACATGGGCCGGTTGTGTATCTTTATGACAGAGGTGAGGAGAATCGAGACACAGCTGCTGTGACCCCCATATGTCTGAGCAGCACTGGAAATGGCAGATCCATGATTATCCAGGGCCAATCTGTATTGTTTATCTCTGTGTTGGAGTTATAGCTCAGTGTAAACAAATTAAAGCACTTACTGGACCATTTGCACAGGTAAATTTAAAGCCTGGGAAGTTTGCTTTAGGGGAGAAAAAAACCAGCTAGTCGTTTTGGAAACTGCTTCTTTCACTGGCCCCAGTGAAGGGACCTTGGGTAATTTTCCATTCACTTTACTTGTCCTTTGGAGGTGTAAGTTGCAACAGTTCTGTAGAAGCATGGCTGATGTGTAGCTGGGTTGTCATTAACAGGGGTTGTACCTCTGATGCCAAGACAGAAAAAAAGAGTTCCTGATGTAGAGAAATAAGCAATACTGCTTTAACAGTAAACTTCTGTGCAGGACATTACAGCTGAAGGGAGAGAACAAAACAATGCCTGAACTTTTTATATTTGCTAAAGGAGTAGCCTCAGTCATATTGTTCCAGAATATTGCATGACCTCATGTTCACTGTATGTTCCAAGAAATGGCAGTATCTAAGCTCTGAAGTGGTTCTTCACAAGCTCTTCAACTGCTCTAGAGCTGGAAGTGATGTATGGTACTTCATGTTCCTGCAATGCCACAAATTTAGCTCTGTAAAAACTGAGATTGTGTTGCTGAAACACGCTGAGAATTTACAAACATGAAGAGACATCATGGCACTCACTGTTGATTTAAAAATTGTGGTGATTTTCATCAGTGATCTATTCTATGTGCTCTGGGTGTTGTGAATTAAGTTTCTTATGCCCCAGTACGGGAAAGACAAAGATTAATGGCTGTAAATATCTGCTACTTCAAGAAAATTAACAGGTTAATTCTATGCTGTTGAGGGGTTATCACTGGGCTTTTTATGGTTTTTAGTCTAAATTCACTGACCTGGCTTAACAGTGTGAGAATTCAGTGTCATGAGTATTATTTATAACTCGGCTTCATGCCATTTGGGGAAAGAAAAAAGGAAAAAAAAAAGGAAAAGAAAAAATGAAAAAGAATGTGGAAGAAAAAAATGTGGAAGAAATTAAAGAAACAGAAGAAACAGATGGTATCAGGTACTGCTTTGGTGGGACTGTATCTTAAGGCCTCTCCTCATGTCATGCAGGAGTTGCAAAACAGTGAACAGAGACTGGAAAGTAAATCAGCTTACCCTTAAGCAAACATGTACTGGATAGTTACCTGGATTGGTGACTATCTGTATGATAGTCATTATTGACTAATAATTTTGATCTCCATGAACTATATTAATATATAGATAGTTATGTTTAGATTACTGTACTGGGGTGTGTTGATCTTCAGCTAAAATGTTCCCTAAATTGTTGATATGATGCTTGGGGAAAAAAAGTGGCTTCTTGATGTTTCTTTTGGTGTTACTGCAGTGCCTATTTTCTGTTCTGAATCTGCATGTTTGTTGGCAATTATTATGAAGTAAGGGATCATATTATGAATATGGGGTTTTTTTTAAAAGTAAAAATTGGTTGCTATTTAAAACTCAGGAATGTTGCCAGAAGTTAAACCTGAAAGGCCTGAATCCCATTCTGAAACTTATTTTGTCGCTTCTGAGATTTTTGCCTTTTGAAGCTTACTTCATGAACATATTCAACAGGTAGATTTTGTGGAGTTCTTGAAAAAGGCATGAAAATCCAAGTTTCACTGAATAGGACAAAGGTTTCATTCACTTCAGCAGGCTGCTTGCGTCACTGGCTGAGAAAATCTGCTGAGATTTAGGACTTCCAATCTGATTTTTGGCACTAGGAGAATGATGTAATTTCCTGAGCTGCGTGTCCATGCTGGAAAATTAGAAAACACGGGCTTTTTGCACCACCATCTTTATTTAAAAGCCCAAGAAATGACACATTATGGTGAAACTCAATTGAAATACATTGAAAATTACTTCACAACAGTAAGGAGGATCTCTGAAAAGGTGTGCTTTTCACAATTATGGAATTTTTGAGCTTATTGTCATAATAAGATTTTGTAAAATAGTTAATCTTTACAAAATAAAATGTATTATTTCTTTGTAACCATGAAACAAAGTGAACCAGAATCAGGCGTTGTGATATCCCATTTTTGTTGACAAAACCTTCTTTGGAATTATATTGCTGTGGGAAAAAAACTCTATACTGTCTTTACAGGACTCCTTAAACTCTTATATAGAACACTTATTTATAAGGCATAAGTGGGAAGTGTTGGGGGAAAACATTAACAGAAAATTCTGGATTAGAGGCCATAGTTTGTACTGGTTCTCAGGAAGGAGTGCTGAGTATTCTGAAGCTGAATATTCTGAGACTGAGGTCATGCAGAACTGGGGAAGTTTAGCAGAAGATTCAATTCATATTAGCTATTCCTCCTCTGAAGATGAGAAATTCTGTTTTACATTTCTTTAAAATGATGCTTTGAAACTTTAATGTAAATTAATTTGGCTCCATGGTAAGATCAAACATCCAAGTGTTACACTTTCAAGTTTGAAGTACAAATTAACTTTTTAACAGTTTAGGCTACTACTAACTTGTAGGATCATTTTTAGCTGTTTAAAAAATAATTGTTTGCCTTTTCTTATTTTAATTAGAGTTTTTTATTTTTTTTAATCTGCAGCCAGTGTGAAAAAAAAAATAAGCCTCAGTATATTGTTTTTCATGCAACTTCGTTGCATTGTGTGGTTCTTCTTTTTCTTAGCTCCACATGAACCATTCAAGAAGAGTCATATGAGGGTATATGCAGTTTTTGATCCCCATGGCAGTCAGATGATCATTACTCGTGAAGAACACTTTGCTTCTCTAACATGAGTGATTCCTAGCTATTAGATCTCTAATGATTTCTAGTTAAAGGATGTTCTGTGTGGGCTGCATTCAGACTGGTGCCTACCTTGGCTCCAGAAAGAAGGTAATAGAGTACTGGTGGTGCAGAATCACATGAAGAACAATTTTGGCATGTGCCAAAGTGGATATCAAATTAGTTAGACAACAGCCATTGTGTGTTCTTAGGAGATTGATCAGTAGCAGGGCCTGAAGCAATTTCTGAAGATTGAAGAAGTTAGCAGCATCATCTAACATTACCCATGGGTCATCCTTTGAGTTTATTGAAAAACATTGGGAAAAACATTACCATGGGTGATGTGAAAATTAAAAATACTCTGAAAAATTGGCTAGAGTCCTTTCTTTATTCTTTTAGTAACAGCAATGTGGAGAAAAAAATATTTTTTTCCTTTCTTGGGTTGTTATCTAAAAACTTTTGTGATCAATTGAACAGAGCACCACAATTGTTTTTGAGCAGATTAGAACTGGTAGGTGATGTACCTGCTGTCTGAGGTTCCCTGTGCACAGTGAAAAACAAGTGGCTTTTAAAAGACCATTTCTAGAAATGCTTTGGTCATTTGGAGCAGAAAGTAAGTAACTGCATGGAATTTCTCTAGACATTTTTCAAAGGGAGCAACTGAGAACTGCTATCTCTGGTTGTGTGGCTGGTATTTTAACCTTATCTAATGAACACACTGAAAGAAATCTTGCAGGTATCAAGGAAAAAATCCCTTCCATTGATTGTACTGAAAGGATTGTGAATAGACTTGTTCTTTACTAACTGCAATCCTTTTTCCTTTATCCAGAAGCTTCAATGATAAAATAGTTCATCTCATACAACTAGAAATCTACATTAAACATATAACAGTAAACCTTTCTAT
Organism: Acrocephalus scirpaceus scirpaceus; assembly: GCA_910950805.1. Classification (NCBI taxonomy): domain Eukaryota; kingdom Metazoa; phylum Chordata; class Aves; order Passeriformes; family Sylviidae; genus Acrocephalus; species Acrocephalus scirpaceus. The sequence continues at coordinate 130,434,563 of OU383773.1, forward strand.
TCTCTGTACACGTACATTAGGCAGCTGGATCAAAGAATTGGAAAAGCTTGGTTATAACTGAAATTTATGGAAATGGCAATTTTGTCCTAATTAAAAGGAAATTTGAACCCAAAATGAAAATGCACCCTGTAGCTTAATTCGGTATAGCTATTATTCATGAGTAAAGAACCTCTTGTGTGAAAATTCATCAGCTAGATTATGTAATTTAAAAACATATTGTTTTGAAAAAGTTTAAAAATATTTTTCCCCCTAAACATAAAGCTATAAGAAAATGTTCTGACATTAGTACTGGAATGCTCTGCAATGGCCATGAGAAAGTTTGATGCATGGCCTTGTCAAATGTGAAGGTAACTAACCTCTGGAGATGTGTTGCTGTGCTTCTGCTGAGGATTTTAATGGACTCAGTGATGGCACAGACTGTAATGAATGACTGAAGGAGATGTAAGAAAAGTGGGTCTTACCTACAGTGTCACTGTGTTACCTACAGTGTCTTGGGGGCAGTTTCACTAAAGGCTACAGAAGCTGTCCTGACTGATCAGACTACTTTAAGAGGGTTCTTATCATGAACAAATAATTAACATGATGCCCCTAAAATAGAAAGAAGGCTAATTTTGGTTTTCAGATGCATTTTTTCCATTTAAATTCCAAGGTCCCCAAATACATGCATACTTGCACTTTTCTTCTGATCATACAACTGATCTTTTTGCTTAGTCTCACTAAAAGCAAGTTTCAGTTGGTTTGCTTCCTTCTCCTTTTTAGGCTACTGTTTATAATCTTAAACCATTTATCTTTGTCAGAAATCTGGGAAAACTCTAATCCAGGAATATGTGTATATGCAGGTTTTTCAATTTACTTTTGTTACTGAATATTTAGTTTTTCTACATGTAATCTTAATTTTTAGTTAACAAGAAAGCTATTGTTCTTTGTTAATTTTCTTCCACAGTTGTGTTTTTCGCAATTTCCACTTGTTAGGAGTATCTGGGAAGGGCATGGGTGCCATGAAGGCTTGATCCTGACTCCTGTAAAAGAGAAATGTTGAGACAAGTTGTTTTTGTCTTTAGTTAGAATTTGAGTTTCATTTTTGTCTTAATTGTCATTCAAAAAGTGTTATGATTAGAAGGCTGGTCTTTCTTTGCAGCAGAAAATCAGAGTGCAAAAATAGGAGTTTTTGTTGTCTATCTGTTACTGTTTAAAGAGAAAAATGATGTACATCCTTCAGGAATTAATAGAGGTACTTGTTTTTAAAATATCAGGTTTTCTATATTTGCAGTTGGTGCATAACTAAGATGAGAAGGGCCTTCAGGAGTTCTGAGACTGGTTTTATTTTTCTTAATGCTGTTTACCAGCAACCAAAAAGGTAGACTTCCTAGAGACCTACAGTGACTGTGTGAAGACTTTTTTGTCCATTTCAACATTCGTTTTTATGTAATGCCATTTTTCTCCTTTATAATGAGCGCATAAAAATTGCCACAAGCTGCACTTTTAAGACAATGTAAAAGAGTAAGAGCAATAATTCTAATAACTCCTATAGATCAATGCCTGAAAACAGATACTCGAGAATGTCAAGCTTCATATGTATTCCTTGGCTCTGAGAGAAACTGCAGTAAATGCTGCTTTTATAGAGAGTTTCTGTGACTGCCGGTGGAAGAACTGTAACACATTTATAGGGAGTAAGAACTGGAATGAAGCATGCCAGACCAGAACAGCAATTGCTTCCTTTTTACTACTGGAAAAAGATTAATATAATAAATCATAAGGCAAATAATTAGAGATATATTTGAAAGATGACTTAATTATTAGAAGTTATAATTTAACAGCATGATAAATTACAAATAATGACAAATCTGTATACCATTTACCCCAACCTAGAGTTTTTGTTAAGGAATATATATTTTCTCTCTATTTAAGGAATGCAGAAGATGAAACAAAAAATCCTAACTTCTTTTTTATTAGTGTGTATTTGAAAGCAGAAATTTTACAAAGGCAAAATAAACAATAGTAGCTTTTAACTGGAAAAAAAACGAGTGACCATTGGTTACTAGAAAGAGTAAGGCTCATCGTATTTGACAGCAGTAAATCAGAGTATGGAATCCTTTGGGAAGTAATTCATGTGATATTAAATTCCAACTAATTACTATACCTATGAGATATAAAGTTCACAATATGTTTTAAAGCAGACATGACCTTTCTTGGCAGGAAAAGACACATTGGATGCTTTTGATTTTAAAGTCAAAATACAGGTCTTTGTAGATGCTCATATATCCTGCCTGATTTTCCTCTGAATGCTGTTCAGGCCATCCTGATAATGTGACTGTGTTTTGAGACTATCTCTGAATGAAGCTGAGATATTGATAAAATGGAAGTTTATTGTAGGACCATTGAGACATATTCAGGGAGCTGGAGCACCTGACAAATGAGGAGATGCTAGCAGAAGTGCATTTGTCCAGCCTGGAGAAGGAAAGACAGAACAGTGGGGACCCAACTAGTAGCAGGCTCCCTAAACAGCAATCACAGGAAAGATGGAGCCAGACTCTTCCTCTGAGGTATACAGTGAAAGGACAGAAGCCAACATGAGGATTTCTGATGAGATGAAGAATGAGAATGGCTATGTGCGACAACAGACTGCCCAGAAAATCTGTAGTATAATCACCCTTGCAAATTCTCAGTATCTGACTGTTGCCTGTGTGACCTCATCTAATTTTGTAAGTAGCATGCTCTAAGATGGAGGGAGAATGCAGTATTTTCTAAAGATTCCTCCTAAAAAGGAAAAAATTCTTTGACTCTAGTGTCTTTTACTTGACCTTTGTAAGATACAGAAAAATATGTATCTTGTCAGTGTAATCATTGATGTTAGCCTAATAGGGAGTGTAAAAAACTTTGCAATTGTGTATAAAAAGTATGTAAGAAAGATTGGTAGTTTTTTTAGTTTTATAAAAGTTTTATAAAAAACTTTCTGGATAAGGTATGTTTCTTAACTTCAGAAAAACAGAATTATGTTTTCGATGTTTCCATTCTCAATTTTAATCTTTCCCTGAAAAATTGATAGGAATCTTTCTGCTAATGCTTTTTCATTCTTCTTTCTAGTAAAGTTTTCTTAGTTCTTATCAGAGATTGTTAAATAGTGGGTGCTTTATCATCGCAGAATTTTCTCAGTGGAAAAAAACCATCTCCTCTGAAGAAGAAAAACCATTCTGAAAAGCAAACATCTTTCTTTACTCCCCTCTCTATCCTATGTGACTATAGACTCTTCAGTATCACTAGGATGATAGCTGTTTTAAAGACTGGAACAAAAAATGGCAGTATGGTACTGGCAGACCTGAGGAAAAATGCTATGATAGGGGAGAAATTATGGCAGAGTAGGAATTGTATGGCTGTTAAAGAAGCCATAATTTAAATAATGAGAAGGTTCTATACAGGCCTAGATTGTTAAACCCATTTTGTTTCAACATCATGGAGAAGGATTAAAACTCAGTAAAAATCCTCTTATAGCAGAATAATTTGCCTATATTTCAGTCAAGAAGGCCAAAAGCAGCCAACCAGAGCTGGTAAATGGCAGTGTTTATTTTTCACTGAGAATAAATTTCAGGAGGGAAGTAATTTTCTGTCATGATTTTCTGAAGTAAAGAGATTTGAAAAAACCATCTGGGCACTGAGATAATTCAGAGCAAAAGCTTGCACATGTACTTTGTGCAGGAAAGTGCTATGTTTCATCTACATGTGTATACTTTTAAAAACAATTCTTTTCTTATAGAAAACAGCTTGAAAAGCTGGAATAAACCCCAGGAAAAACAAGTGATATACGATGCAATTGCTCACCACCAGCCTATCCCTGAGCAGTGACCTTTAGCTCCTTGCTGACTCCCTGCAGTTCATATACTGGGCATGATGTTCTGTGGTATGAAATGTGCCTTTAGTCAGTTCAGGTCAACTGTCCTGGATGTGCCCCTTCCCACCATCTTGTGCAGCTACTCCCTGACAGGGCACGGGAAACTGAAAAGTCCTGGGCTTAGGGATTATGTTGGTGACACACTAATGTTTTCAATACTTAGCAACGATAGAAATACTAGTGTGTTACCAAAATTACTCTCCCACTAAATCAAAAACACAGCACTGTATGAGCTACAAAGAAGAAAATTAACCCCAAAACAAATATGAAGAACTACATAGTTTCTGGAAAGCAGCCTTATGTATAAGGTCCATTTGGTCTAGATCAGCCATTGTGTCTTTCACTGAAAATGCTTTTGGATCTGGATTTGAGAGGAAGATGAGTAAGCACAGAGCTCCCAAAGTGGTAATTGCATCAGAATCTGTAGTTTGTGTGAAATCTAGAAGTTTCCTTCCAAAGAAATTATTCTCAACAGAAATGAGAATACTGTTCTTTCCTCTGTGGTAGAGAAGAGAAATTATAAACGTTGATAAATTTAGAGGTGAGACTGACCTCAATATCCTACCAGAGTTTTATACATTTTGTGGGAGGCTGCTGATGACAGAAATACTTGTGTTAGTTTGGTTGCTTCAGTTAAGTAGGTGTCCTAGCTTTCAGTACACTTTAGACATTGACCTGGACTTGTCTTGGGACTTATTCCTATTTGTAGACATTTCAGTGTTTAAGCTTCTTATATTCCTGATGCTCTGGGAGCCCAGAAACAGAGGTAATTAAAAAAATCCATCTATCTTATGACAATGTCAGTGGCTTGACCTCATTACACTGCGTAGTGGGAGGTCATACATAGGAAATGTGCAGACATGAGCTATAGGAGTGCAAATCCTCTCTGCTACCAGATGATCTTAGATATAAGTTTAGCTATTCAGGAACATCCAATTTACTATAGAAAGAGGCATAAGTGGTTCTTAAAAGGTTCCCTCAAGAGGGAAATGATAATTTAATTTTATTTTTCTTTCTTTTCCCCACATTAGAAAGAGTAATAATAAGATAAATTTTAAAGATGTGTGATAGTTTGTGAAAAAAATAACATCTCAATTTTGCCAAGTAATAGATTTGCAATTGTTGAGAACAATATGTGTCAATGGCACACAGCCTTTACAGTAAGATGCATAGAGTAGAATCCTTGTAAAAAGCAATATCCTGAATTTCCAGTTGAATAAATGCTCAATCAGCTTCTTAATGACACAATCTGAAACCAGAAAATTGAAGATGAGACCCAAATATAGCAAGGCAACTGAAAATTTATTACTTGTAAATCAGTCTTAGAAGAGAATGGCTAGTTTAAGGTAAGATAGAACTTTTCTACCTGAGATGGGCCCTTGACAATGCAGTTGCAACAGCAGAAGAAATCCAGGTTTCAGTGAGCCTGCCTGCAACTTTCTGTCCAAAGGAATGGGTTAAAAAGGTTCTAGATTAGCTAAGGTGTTGGGAACCAGGGCTAAACAAGCAAAAGGAACTGTTCAGTGGCTTCTGCCAGAGATGACTTAAGAGTCCGAGGGCAAAAGGAATTCCAAATGTTTCATGCTGATAGAGCTGAAACACTAGCGTGCAAATTCTATGTTTATGGTATTTATTAAAGGCTTTTAATGATTAATGCTAGTTTTCTAAGATGAAGGGGAGTAAAAGTGTGACTAGAGGCCTCACAATGGTTCCTTTGTATGCAAAGCCAAAAAGAAATTTAAAAACTTTATTTGGCAGTCAAAATAAAAATTGTTTTGGGCTTTTGATGCCCTAGACATTTTTTTTTTAATGCCATATGGTCCCTTAAAATTATTTGTTTTAAAAATGTTGTTTCACTTGGAGGAAATGTGGAATAGGAGAAGAATTGTCACCAGCTGAAATTCTATTATGTCTGTATAAGAAACTAAAAACTATTATTTTACCTTATCAGATCTCACTGTTGACCAATTTGATCAAGTTGTGTGAATCTGCATGACATTCTAGGGAAGGACAGCACCTTTGATTAAGAGGATTGGGTGTGTACTTTGTTAGGCTCATAATGATTCTAATTTTTAATACCCCTTCCTAAAACAGGGCAACAATTTAACAAAAATGGGAAAGAATTTTCCCAAAGAATTTGCAACTGGAGTTGACTCTATAGGATTCCTTATATTATGGAAACAAGCAATAATTAAAGAATTGGATGAGGAACTAATATACTTATTAATGATAATAGATGTAGTTCTTTTTGAGTTCTATTTTTCTGCTAAGCTTCTGAAATCTACATTTAAACAAGAAAGTAAAGAGTGCACTATTGATTCATTTAGCACAGGGCTTGTAGGAGAAGGAATTTTCAGGGCTGGTTTGAGGCAGAAATCACCAGTGTTGAGAGAGTAGGCTTTTATGAGATCTTCACACATGGGGGGAAATGAGGCAGTTACAGACCCCTGCTTGTTAACAACCGTACAAATTCACTCCTGAGACAGGCTGGAGGGACTCAGCTGACTTTCATGGCACAGCATGTTTAAGTAAGCCAATGTGGCTCTAGTATTGCAACTACCATTAATAACAAAGAAACTGCTAGCAGGTTTTAGAAAAAAAATTGTAATGAATAATAAAACTATCCGTTTTTTAGTCTCCTTATTTCCAAAATTTCCCAAAAGTAACAGCAGTGGCCATTTTACTTACTCTCCAGGCTCTAAGTGGAACTCATGGCAGTCTGCTGGTTTATAGTCTTATCTTTGTCCCTGATTTCCTGCTCTCTCTCACTTGTACAGACCACCACCAGGCTACACCCATTATCACATTTAAGTGAATTTCTGGAGATGTGATTTCTACAGTTTGTTTCTGCTTTTTCTCACTGTCAGCAAGCTCTTTTTTGGCTATGGAGCCTGTGAATGGATCCCCTAAACTGAGCTTCCCTCTTTATTGGTTGTTTTCTTGAAAATGCAATGGGACAATAGATCCTGTTTAGCTGCTGGGTGCATCTTAAATCTGGGCTTCTCTTTAATGTACAAGAAAAGGTTTTAAAGAAATTTCAGTGATTTCTAACCACAGCAACCTAAATTACCTCTTCTTTCACAAAAAGAAGCTTTTAAGTACAAAAAACATTTCAGTATCAATTTTTATTTAATAATTTTTTATTTGAAACAATGTATTTACAGTTTATTAACTGAAATTCCATCCCTCTCCACTTACCTCCTCCCTCCCTCCCAGTATTTTGTTTCACTGTGGCTGATTTCTTCTTTATGCCACCTACAAATGACCAATAATCTGCTACAAAAGCACAGAAAACTCTTATAACCTTTTACTAGGCAGAAGAAAATATATAACTAGTTTGTACAAACAAAGTAATTTTGTACCCTGGCTTCCTGCCAGTGTGCCCATTACTCCTGAGCCTCTTTTACCTGTGAAGTCCTGTTCCTGCAGGTGTTCTAACCATGCTCATTCTCGAGTCTTCTGCTGAGCTCTCTGTTCCCTTCTCCTCTGCTCTGTATTAACTCATTCCCTTTGTGTGCCAGTGAGAACAAATGGGACAAGGGAAAGGAAAGGGCAGCTCTGTTAAGTTTTTTCTTAGCAAGAAGCATTGTCTGGAAATCAAAGTCTTACTGAAACTTACCCGACTGGGAGTTGGACTTTGATGGTCCTAGTGGGTCCCTTCCAACTCAGAATATCCTGTGATCTGTGATTCTGTGAAATGGGCAGAGGAACCTTCCCCCCATGTGCCCGGGGGCAAGGTCCATGTGGTTCTCAAGGAGACTGAGACAGACAGAGGACATGGAGTGCTGCTGTGTAAGCAGATGAGAATTGAGATCATCAGGTTGTTGATCTGGTTTTGGTTTGTTTCCCCGTAGAGGAAGGTAGTGTTTCAAACTGACAAAAGTTTGAAACATAGTGCATGCAAACTAAAGAAATTACTTCAGTTTCCTAAAGAATTTTAGTTTCTACATTTCTAAATTTCTTAAACTTCACTGTGCACCTTTAAGAATGCTTTTGTGATATAGATTTTGTTAAGTGCAGAACTGCTGCAACTGTGTTAGTAACACACAATAGAGTATACTTTTGATGAGTTATTAACCAGTACTGAGAGAGGACAACACAAAATGTTGTAAGCTTTATTTTTGTAAAAAAATAACATTTTGTCTTTTAGTTAAATTAGATTTGCACTCCTTTCCATAAGGCTAGTTTTGTTTTTGTCTAGCTGGCCTTCCTGCAGCTTGCAGCTAGGTGGGGTGAGTGCAACACTAAAATTCAGTCCTAACGCCAGTGCTGAATTGTGAAATATGGTGAGTAGCTAATTTGAAAGTCTGAGAGTATATTTAATATATGGCTACACAGGAATCTTGTTTAGGTAAAACAGGCTATATTTTGATTTTTGGCAATTCAGTAAATAAGGTACAACTTGGATTTTGGTTTTATGATGACTAAATGATTTTGAACCTTTACTGCAGTCTTCATATCCATCATGGCTTATACCTACAGTACCAGGTTATATTCCTTGGCATTGTCTGTGCCTATGTTTGATTTAGAAGGTCATATATAGAATTTAAAGGTGATGGGGAAAAGGGAGTTTTTATTTCTTAAAACAAATCAAATAATTCAGGGAAAACACAATATTTTTAAAATTTTTCCTTAAATACTCATCCTTCAAACTGCTTCATGGAAGTAACCACTAGATAATGATCTGTCTTTCTGGTTTTTATGTCCCATTGTTAAGCTTTTAACTGCTTTTAAAATTTTATTTCCAACCGTGGACAACTGAGCCTTCATTTATCTCCTCTTTCATTTAGTTCATAAAAACATGGCAATGAAAACATGGCAAGACTTTGAGAACAAAATGTTTTCTAATCACAAAACATTGGCAGCTAAGGGAAAGAAAAAATTGGATGCTTAAGAAAATGTTAAATAGAACCAGATGAAAATTTTAACTTTGAAAAATGGAACAATGCATACACATTCTATCTAGAAGATACAGAGCCATAGATTTTGTACCACTTATGCCCTGATAGCCATATACAATCCACAATACTTACTGTAGAATTTTTTACACCAATTCCTTTGTCAATCCCAGAAGCTTTGTTGGTGAAATTACTCCATGGGGGGAGTAAGGAATGGAAAGAGCAATTGACTAGTTCAAGGTCCTAGGAGTATGTGGTAGAGAAAGCAGCTGAATCCAGGACTCATGTATCACAGCTCAGTTTTATACAAAACAACCCATTTTCTCTAGTTAGCCCAATAAAGCACAGCCTTTTGTCAATGAAAAATTTAGCTGCATAAAAAAGGTTGTCAAACGGTCAAATGGTAAACATCTGTACTAGTTCACTAGGGTCCGGTCCCAGAGTTGCAAAGTGCCACAGAATGAGTATATTTGTGTTGTCTATCCTGAACTAGTCTGGGCTTTGGAAGGCTCCTGTGGTACTGCCTCTGTGGAAGATGCCTGTAGAAGTTGAACTCCATGTTTTAGTTCCTTCTGTATATAACCAAGCAGTCAACCATTAACACCTTCTCTGCTTTCTAACAGAGTACCTTATATTTTCAAAGTGTGCTATTAATGCTAGGCACACCAGTTAGGTTGATGAGAAATTGAAGATGAAAAAGCCTTATGGCATGTTGTTTTACTTTGGGAGAGAATGAGAATGAAAAGGTTAAGTGATGTGATTGTAGAAACTGTGGCCTCGCAATTTTCACGTGGATCTGGGTGGCAAGAGACCTGTATTTCAGCCACAGCTGTCTGCCTCATTATGTGGTATTAATAAGTAATCACTTGCCCTTTGTTTTGTTTTTCCTACATGCAAAAGACTTGCCATCTTTTGTGTGATGGTGCACAATGTCTAGTCCTGTGATCAGTCCAAAACATGAAATTTTTAAATATCTTGTAAAGGAGGTTAGGTTCAAACAAAGGCTACATTACTTTCTCAGTCAAGGTAAGAGGGTTGCTATACTGCACTGCACACACTATTTTGCCAAGGGCACTATGTGTACAGAGGAAATGAACCATTTACCAACTTCCAAAATTCTGAACTATTCTGTCCTGGCTTTGCTGGTGTTTAGAGTAGTAGCTAAAAGTCAGTCTGGGTTTGCTGCAGCAAAGAATACTTGGTGTATTTCTCTTCATTTTCTTATGAATCTGTGGACTAGATAATGATAAAGGGCACTCTAGTCTCAGAGAAAATTGCTGATAAAAGAATCAGGACTGATGATTTGACCCTAGTTTCACGATAATGCTGTTCACTGATGACAGCGTTGACCTGCTCTCCACTCTTTCCTACAAAAAACAAAGGAATTGGGTTCATCGTGCATATTGTGTTTAAATACAAGGTGTATACTTTTTTGGTGTTTTCAGACTTTTGAGTTGGACATCTGACTTCATCAACAAAGGATGGCGCTTTCTCTCCTTTACATGCTCATGAAGCAGGAAACTAGTTTCACTGAAAACTGGTAAAGGCAGCTTTCCTGTCTCAAAAATGGACTGATACTGCCTTAGTCTGTCATAAACACAGTGCTGGGTGGCAAGAGAGAGTGCCAGGCAGAGGTCAGTCACTGCTCTCTGCACACTGTGTTACACAAGCCATATTATCTTGGTCACAAACAAGATGTAATAAATACTACTCCCATTTTGACATTGAAGGTGTTTTCTCACCTCTCTTAGATCTCACCAGTGCACAATTAATCAAGCTTCCAACCAACATGAAGTAGCAAAGATTTAACAACTGTTCTTTGACAAAAAAGCCTGAATCTGGCACCTATTGTATCCTATTTGCCTGTCAGCAGGCTGGGCAAGTGGCTTCCTAATTTCAAGAGAAGTGCTTGCAGAGAGGGATGATTGCTCATGCCAGTAGCTCTCTCTGATGAAAAATGGAAAGCAATGATTATCTTCAAAAGTCCATGAAGGTCCAGTTAAGGTAAAATATGAGACATATGATCAAAGGACTAAAAAGTACACAAATCCCAAGTGAAGGTCTGATTCCATGACAAATAACTCTGTTCAGCCTTTACCAAGAGACATAAGGGCACCAGAAAAACCATTCTGGATGATTGAGGATACCCATCCCATAGTTTGCTTTAGGAGGATTAAAAGCACATCTGCTTCCCTTTGTCAAGCCACATATTTCCCAGGCTGTTGATAGATTAGGTTAGCATCAGTGAGATGCAGACTGCCTGACATGTATCTTTTCATCCTCTTGAAGCCTTTTTCTTTTTTCAAGAATGAGAAGAACCCTGAAATGAAAAAAGTTGAACAAAGTATTTTTTCCTCAAAAGTTGTTTTTATTTGTTTATTTTAGGAGAATTCAAGAAAGACTCATTATCCCTGAGATTCAAACAGGTTTTTTTCAATCTATTTTATATTATTGACAGTGAACTGAAAAGTTGATCATTGCTGAATTTCAGTGACTTTTACCTCCTAATTTGTAGTCCAAGGACTTATACCCTTAGAGAATCCCACTGGAGATTTAGTTTGAATTAAGACCTGAAGTTTCTCTGTGTCTGCATGAGGAATAAGGGGTGTCAGACAGAACTAAGAGCCAGGAAATCTTCTGCTTTCTCTGTTTTTAATTCTGCATATTTTTTATTAAGTCCTGTGTGCTTCTATGTCAGAAAAAAATGAAGCTATTTGATCTCATTCTTTTTCTAACCATTTGCTTTAGGACAGCCACAGGCTGCTCTAAACTAAACTGCTTCCTAATTATCCTTAAAAGACAATTTCACTTGGGTGATGAAGATAATGGATGAAAGATAGAGATAAAAGAGTCACTGAAGTTCACTCTGTTTTGACCCTCTACCCCATCTCCCATCCCCCACTGTTCCCAGGCCTGGCAAAATGGAGACAGAATCTGGCTCTTAACCTTTTTGAAGCCTGGAGCAAGTCAAATCTTGAAACTCATTGTCTTTTTTTTTTTTTTTTTTTTCCCATTTGTAGGAAATAATCTCAAAGTAGCAGGACTATCTCTGCAAATCAAAATCAAAAGTAGGACTGCAACCAGAGACTACTATTATCAGATAATTTGGTTTAGCTATAAAGAAATATTTTGGCTAGTAATTTAATGAACAATGGAATATCCACTAATCAGGTAGATCTTGCAAAAAATTCAGAAAGCAGCAATCCTTTTTTTTTATGCATCATAAGAACTGAAGAAGTTGCTATATATGTTTATGTTATGTACAGGGATTGCCCTTCTCAGAAATTTTTGGTTCTCATTTGCATCTCATTTTTTGGCCTGGATGTGGCTGCAAGTCTAGAAAATAAAAACAATACACACTTAGCGTTCATCAGCAGTGTACAGTATTTAGTTTTCTTTTCTTTTTAGGAGGAAAATATATTTCCCAGAGACTATCCACGGACTTTATAGTGCATCACAATGAAAAATGCAGCAGTTATGAACTGTCATGTCCCGCAAAATGTTAAGAAAATGCAACATTTTTTACAATGGTGACACCTTACCTGTCAACCTATGGTTCTGTTCAGAAAACTCCTCATTATAATGAGAATCATTGAAGTAATTTCCTTTACATACTTTTGTCATTGAGGTTAAGGGCTCAGTTCTGCTTTTATAGGAATGCTCTGCTTTTGGAGGGAATGTGGACCTTGGGCCACATGGGGGAAGAGACAGTGGAGTGAGGCTGCAGCTGAGGAGCTGCTGCCTACCTGCAGAACTCGGAGAGTGGGATCTCCCTCCAGACCAACCACTCCCAGCTGTGGAGCATGCTCCTGCATCCCTCTCTGCTCACCCAGGAGCCCATGTGCCAAACAGGATTTGTCAGCAATCTAAACTCATCTATCTGATATTGGATCCCAGAGCTGGAGGGAAGCTGAGGAGCTGTTGTGTGGTTGCCTGAGACAGAAACACCACACTGAAGAGAGCAGGATGGAGCCAGAGGAATGTCTCTTGTGTGAAGTATGAGACTCGGCACTGTTCCCTCTGATACTGCTTTTGACTGATTTAGCTTTTGATCTGAGTTACACAGTGATAAATCTATGTAACTCTGTTGAAGTTTACTCAACAAAATTAAGTATCAGAGTTTATTTTAGTAGAGTTACTCTGCATTTTACCAGATGCAATTAATCCTGTCTGGGTTATATTGTTGTCTTTGATTCTAAACACTTGAAATGTAAACAATACATCCAGTACATTTATGGAGTGATGAAAGGACAAATTCTTTTCATACTTGTATCTATGGAAAATGAATGTTTAGGATTTGACACTGGTTCTGTCAAGGCAGAGTGTAGCCCTGGATGTGTATTTTAGACAAGACTCAAACTGGCTGGGTGAGGCTCACCTCAACTGTAAGCTTAACCAAACCTTTTCCTCTCTTGTAGTAACTACTCTCCTCCTCCTTTTGCCTTCCGCTTCTTTTTCCATATCAATGATTAATTGCTTATGTTCCTGCTCTTTTACCAAAATGCTGAGTCTTTTGCCTACTGTTTCCTTTTGGTTTCTTCCTTTATAGTTGCTCCAGCTAAGCACCATCTATATGCAAAGCATCTAAATGTTTATATGGAACATGTGGTTCTTATTTAGCTTTGCTCCAGACATGACGTGTATGTGCATAGGAAGGAAGATGAAGTAGTTAACAGTGCTAATAGAAATCTAGATATTTTAGAAGAAAACTCCTTGTTTAAGTGAACTAAAAAAAATAATGTAATCTTTCCAATTAAAATATTCCTAAATCAAAAAAAAAAGTGGATATTCTGGATTAGTACCCCAAAAGGAAATATCTTTAGCATTGCAAATTGTTGCTCTACAGTCTGAAACTACAGCAACGAAAAGTCTGGTTTAAATAAGCAGGATTCTTAGGGAATGCAAAATGTAAATCTTAAATATGAGTTAATTTCTTTGCTTTTTTCTATTTACTTTATTCTCCTTCTCATTTTTCTTTTTTTTTTCCCTTTCCCTCTCTTCTAGTACTTATACTTTTTAAACTTTTTTCTACTTTTGCTACTTCCTCTTTTCATTTTTCTTTTTTTTTTGTATCATTTTCCTTTTTTTTTTCTTTGTGCACAGACAACTTTTGAGATTTTTTAAAAAAAATCTCTCTTCAATATATGGAAGGTTTTGTCTCACTTTGCATATATTTATGAGGCAGTAGTACTTTAAATCTCATTTAACAAGGAAGTAATCCATGGAGTCTCTAGTCCTTCTTGCTGAGGACTCTGGGACTAGCTGACTCTAGGAAACCTTTTACTGCAATCTATATAGAAAATCAATTACAAGGAATATTGTGACATCAGGAGACTATTAGCTTGACTTTACTATGGTTTACAGTGAGGAATTAGATACCTGAGATCTAGATGTTCAAGACCTTATGTGGCTGTTGTACATCTAGGAACTGATTTTTCACATCGTTTTACTTCTGAGCTCCTATACAGGTTAAAATTCACCTTGCTTGTCATAAAGAATATAATTTAAAGGGAAAGAAAAGCTATGTGTGTATGAGTTTAATGCTTGCAACAGATGTGAAGTAAACTCTTTGAAGATAATGGAGACTGAAGGTTGGGATGTACTACCATAGCTCACAGGTAGGACACGGTGGTCTGAGTTTCTAGGTTGGAGTGATGCCTCCATCATCTTTATTTGCAGATCTCTCAGGTGGTAGGACTCTGTGTCCTACTACCTGAACACTCTCAGGGGTCTCTACGAGAGTTTCTGTTACAGGAAGTCTTTGCGTTGCAGCACATGGGCTTTAGAACTGGGATTTGGATTCCACCTATTATTGCAGCATTACTATTCTCTCCAAACTTACACAGCTTATGGTTTCCATGGTGCAGAGACCTGTCCCTTGTTAACCAGAGGCAAGGGGCGCAAATTCAGTCTACAGTGCACATCCCTTTCAACATCAGGGTTACTTTGCATCTCTCTCAGTAGGTAGAGGGAATAGAGAGCAGAAGTTAGACAACTTGAAATAGATTTGCTGGTTTGTTCCTGTGTAGTGAGCAAATAGCTTCCTACTTGTTTTGCTGTTTTCTGTGCCCCTCTCTGACAAAGTGTATGCATTTCACTTTTTGCCTTACCAAGTCCTTTTGGACAGGAATGCTCTTCTTGCACAGTATCTAGCAGAGGGGGTCCTGATCCTTAGCTGAGGCTGAGTACCGTGAAAATGCTAACATTACAAATATAAAAATGTACCACATAAACCCAAACCCAGCTAGCACAGACTCCTCCTTCTGATGCTGGACAATTTTGACTAAAATAGTTAGGGTACATATATAAGATACACGGCAAGTATACCATGATGTTTATCCTTATTTAACTTTCTGATTGTGGCACTCAGCTGCTGTATAGGGACTTGAGTAGCCGGAGTGTGCATCTAGATCATCCTGTGCCACAGACACTGATAAACCTGCCCTTCACATCCATTCCTTTCTCTAAAAAAAAAAAAAGTAAAAGTAAATGAAAATGTAAAAGTAAAGCTAGGTAAATACCAATGATTATATAAATGTGTGAATGAAAGTTAATGCTATGGAGATTAAATAGTGTGGATGAGCTGCCAATGCTGTTAGGCATTTTAGGGAGTGGGACAGCACAGCTCAGAAACCATTAGCTCACTCCTTCCAAACACATTTTTATTCCATGAGCAGGTCAGGGAACCACACCTAAATTCTACTGTTAAAAAACTTGTACTGTTTTTATTATTTTCAGCTTCAATAGCTTAGAGCATAAGAGCAATCTGTAGGTATTATTTTCTTGCTGGACCAAGACCTTATATATACCTTAGAAAATAGTATGGCTTGTAATTCTCTCATTCTTTTCTTTCTCTCTTAACTCTTTTATCAAAAAAATTTATCAGTTTCTTCTCAAGGAGCTACACAGATGCTATATGTAATATTTTAAAGCCAAATAGTTTCTGTCTAACCTATTCCAAGGATATCTTATCAGATCTTTGGCTAAATAAATATTGTTATGTTATTTTAAGTCTTGTATATCTGAAGGAATAGCTGGATGTTCTTCAAATATGTAGAGTATAAAATATAGGGAACATCAGTGAGGATGGAAACAAGGGAAAAATGTTTCAGGCCAAAGATACTAGTTGAGGAAAGTGATGAAAACTGAGGCTTGGTAGCAAAATTATCTTTACAATAGCATGATTGATGCAAAACTATAGTACTCTTCAGTGCTTTCCACCTAAGAATTTGCAGCCTAAAATAAAGTTAAATTTTCACCAATATCCCTAGGTGATAGGTAAATAGTTCCAGGAATTACTTTTAGTCATAAAGTTCTTTTTCAAGGACAGTCAAGCAAAATTCTCTTTGACTTGAAACAGGCATTTACCTGAAAATTTGTGGCAGGCCACAGCTCATTAAGAGTCTTGCATATATGGTAGAATAATCTTCTGTGAGCGAAGATCAACTTTAAATCGTGGAAGATTAGCATCTTCCACATGGAGAAGAATTTTAAAAATTCATGTCATCAAGAACACTTAGACATTCTGTTTTTAAAGCAGAAAGTCAGTCTCAACATTGGGTGCAGAAAGTTATGTTTTCACATTTTAAATTGTGGTACTTGTACATCAACTGGCTGGAAACAAATGTTTATTTTCTGTCTGAAAAATGCACATTTTCCAGCTTAATTGCCTAACAGCTCTTTATTTATGTTGGATGTAAATTCATAAATGTCTTTTCAGAAATAAACTTGCCTGCAGATGGCTGCTATATGTTTCTGGAAATATTTTTTTAAAATGTCTATTTAAACTAGTTTTAGTGGAAATCTTGTAAATAAACAAAGGTTTCAGTGAATTCTTGCAAATATTCTGGAAAGAAAGCCACGTCAGGCTGATCATGTGGAGCTGCACTATCATAGGTTACATTCTTACTGAAACTGTTTCACTGCAAATACTGGCTATGATATTTGATTTTGCTTAGGAAGGGGCAATGGCATATGTACTTTTTCATGCAGCCCCTACTTCACTATTTCTGGTAACGTAAATAGTTCCTGAGTTGGTAGTTTTTCAAAGCACTCATTGAAAAAAAATCTTTGAACTTTGGTTGATTCACTTGGAAGTGTTACTTTACATCATGTATTAAGCAGTTCTCTCCATTACTTCCAAGTCTTCAAACACAGCTGTCCCCTCTTATGTAGCTGTAAAATCAGATGGCTAATATCTGAAGTGAATAGAGATGGCTACACTACAGCAAAAGAGATCTTGTTCATTGGTTTTAATTTTCTTGGGGCTAGAGGAAGAACCTAAATCTCTGCAGCCAAATTAAAATTCAACCGTAGTGCACAGTCCCACAGTTCACAGACACATCTTGGTTTTCAGGGTAGATGTACCAGCTCCAAAAGCATGTTCTATTTGAATTACAAATTACTTCTTAGGGGGGTTGATCACATGTCCTTAACACAACCTTTCCTATGCCCTCTTATATTCATACCTCATTTCTTAGATAATTTCTAATAAGAAATCTCTGCCCATCATGAGAGCATGTGGATTCTTGGGAGAGAAATGGCTACATTTGCTGTTCACAGTTTCTCATGGGCAGTACATTCCTTTTGGGGTGGAGAGGTATTTTTTCAGATAGCATGGTCAATCATTAAACCCAGATGAGAGAGAAAAGGTTATTGCAATTCATAACCTTCTCTTAGACCACTGCAGGAGAGCTGTCTGTGCTGCTAGAAAAGCAAAGAATTCACAATATTAAATGTCTGTTAGGCCCATGTAAGTGACTGAAGGCCAACTTTACTACCCATTGCTCAAGTCCCAGCTTTAAGGCACTTAATACACTGATAGATGTGGTTAGGAGAGCAGAATAGAGTCCATTCTCTGACACCACCCCATCCATATGCAGTTCATTGTTAATATATAGCTAAAACAGGAAACTTCTACAATCAGATAAAGAAAGCTCTACAGTATGTGATTGTGGCTTGGTCAGATGTGAGCATCTGTATGAAAAATAATACCTCAGGTTGGATAACAAAGAACAGCTTGTATTTGAACTTGGCTGTGGTAAATTAAAATGAATTCCCTGAGTCCCTTTGCTCATGGTAGCTTTCAATTTTGTAGCATTTTTCAACCCCTTTGCTCCTTCAGGGTTATGAGTGATTAATTTTATTGACTTAATCTCAACTTGATATTTTTACTGTAAATCCTTCCAATGTTCAGAGTATAATTATAGTTTAATGATTTAAACTTGTGGATTCTATTCCCCAGGAAGAAGACAACATTTCACTTTTACATTTTTAAGGCTATTTTTCAGTGTCTGTTACAAAATGAGCAAATAAGTCATAGGGAAATTGGGAATGTTTATTTGTTTGACAAATTAATCACTACAGGTTTCATAATTGATTTTTTCTTTTGCTCTCAATTTATAATTTTATAATTAAGTCTGCAAGCTATTTGGTTTTATCGTTGAGGAGAGTGGGCAGAAAAAGAATCAATAAAAGAGCTGAAGTTTAATACAGAAAGCAAAATTGTGGTTCTTGAATTTCTGTATAGATCTGTATTGTGTATTCTGCACACCAAACCAGTATTGATATTAATGGAATTTCACTGTGTGTAATGAGGGGAGAATATTCACTGAATGAGGGAAAAATATTCACTGGAGATTTCCAGTACAGGTGAAGGATCCACAGTAATTGGCATTGACTTAGCCCTAAATCTAGAGCTCTGAAAGAAAAAAATACCTTAACTATAATGCACAGTTAACATCAATGTTAGGTTGTTACTATGTAACAAGTACAACAGAGTTCAGATAGCATAAGAGAGAAGTATTGCAAATTTAGTGAAGATCAGATTTTCAGAGACTTTGTGATCTCCATTCATATATGCCCAAGTCACATTTGCATGTGCTCTTCTGTCAGCTTCTGTTTGTGTTAACAATTAATAACTTTTAAATCCAGAACTCCTGCACTCCATTTGTGTCTGGTGGTTTTTTGTTATTGTTTTTGTTTTTTTTAATAACCTGATTGATGTAAAGGCCATTTCAATCACTTCTGCTCTCAACTGCTAGCTGGAAAAAGGGGTCATGCAAGAGATTTTGCTTCAAATAACTAGACACTGAGTTTAGGTACATTTTGAACATCTGGCCTTATAGAGGTGTTATATTCCATAAACAGAATAAAAAAAGGCTTGACATAACAGCTAAGGCTAATCAAGATTACTAAAATAAATATTCTTTTAGTAATTAAAGTATTTTCTTCTCTTTGTCTTTGCTTTCAGTGTACCTCAGATATCCAGAATGAAATATGAAGCTGAGAAAACATGGCAAGTAGCTGAAACTTTTATCACCATTTTTTACCAGGATAATTACCTTTAAAGCATCATGCTAGTCCCTCAGCAAATTACTTTGAAGAAGTCTTGGAGGATGAGTATCCAAACTGCTCTTAAGTTTTCACTTATGTTCCAGTTACTATTATTCTAATTGAGTAGTGTTGCTACTTGAATTTTCATTATCCAAAATTGCAATGGAACTTTGCTTCCTTTCATAAAATACTGTTTCCACCCTTGAATTTACATTTTGGTGTACATGTGGCTGGAGACATGCTCTGCAGCAGAACAGTCAGTAGAAACTTTGATAAGAGACTAAAACCAGCCTAATCTGTGTCTTCTCTGAAGACCAATTGGCCCACTCTTCATTGATGTCACAGCGGGGAAATGGCAATGAAGGACACACACACAGAGTTTGGTGATTGTCAGAAGGCATTGCTACATTTCATCTTTGCCTTTCCATAACACAATGCGCTGAAAGGGCAGTGATTGGTCCGAGAAGGACTGCATCTCTTCTCTTTTGGTAAACAACAGGTGAGGGAGCAGTGTTATGAGAAAAATCCTTAGAAAGTCAAGCCCACATAGATATTTACAATAACAATGAGAATGTGTTTTGAGAACGAGAAACTTGTAGTTCAGTTTCTCATGGGAATCAGCATGCAACAGTTAGCAGCAGAATTCCGAAGCCCACAAAATACAGAGCCACAGTTGGATGCTGGCAAGTACTTGGTTCATCTTCCTTTCTAGAGGATTCCTTCCTCTGCCATTCTTCAGGAGCCAAGGAAATGCAAAAGGTTTTGTTGGCATAATTTGTGTAAGGCAGACACAGTTAATATAGCCAGATGCTGTCTGATGGTATTCCTTAGACCTGAGTGAAAGAAGTAGCTCTGGCAGAGGGGATTTTGATTGCAGAAGTACTACTGTGTTGGGACTTTCTGCTGATACAAAAGTAGGACATTGTCCTACCCCTAAGTGAACACTGTTTTTAATGTATAAACATACTTAAAACATAATGTGTTTTTGGTAAATCTCAAAGCATTTCCAAGTTTTCTTTTTGGAACTGACTTTCAGTTCTTTCTGGGGCCAGTGACAGCCCTTCCTAGTCAGTTGTGCACAGTCACTTTGTAAACAGGCTTAATTGTAACTATTTCTACTTACTTCTATTAGTTCACCATCCATCCCCAAATCACTGTAGCAACAGTTTTCATCCTAGCTTTTCAAGAGTGTGATATTGACAGTAAAAAAGAAAGCCAGGAGCAACACTGTGGTTCCTGGTTTGCACAGACAGTATATGAGACAGAATACGGACACTGGCTTCTCACTACAAGCAAACTTTGCAAATTTTATATATTTTAACTTTCCAGAAAGTGAGAGTCAGCTCCTAAAATTCCCACCCCACAGAAAATTCTCATATTCAAAACACAGTCTTTTAGTTGGGCAAAACACATTAAAAGGTCTGGGGTTTTACGGCTCCTATGAAAAGGATTGCCATGTTCCACATGGCCATGACGTGTGTTCTGAAGATTAGTAGAGAAACAATTTGCTTATAAGTATCTACCTGTCTTTCTGCCTTTAGAAAGAGCTCATAAGCTTTCAGCAAATACTGCTGAATGAATTTGCAAGATCTTGTTTAAATTGTAAGGTCTAAATGAATAAATATAAATAAATGAATAAAAGAATAAAGGAAATCACAAGGTCTACATTTGCTGCATTTTTTGCTAAAGAAGAATTGAGGCTTTGATGAATCTGGGATGCAGAGTGTCCCTGGTTAACAATCTGGCTTTCAATCTGCAGGAACTGTACCCTGTAGATTATTTGTTCGTGGGGATGGTCACTTGTATCTTAATAGGGGGAAAACTTCGCAAGTTGGTTTCACCCATGGATCAAGGGAAGAGTGAGAAAGATGACACTGAAAGAAGAAGAAATGGAAATAAAAAAAGATAGTTTCAATCTCCTTATCTACAGGTGAGCCCTTCTTTTGCTTTTCGATTTTTGGAAGGAGGATCAGTCATGAGTAACACACTTGTACAAATTTTTACTTGGAAAATTGCAGCAGTTTCTTACGAGTACAAAATGAGACTATTCAGAAAATCAAGCTCCATATAAAGATTGTGATTTTAAATGCAAAAAAACCTAGTAGCTGTTTGTAATGAACACAATTTTCAATGCCTAAGTACTCATTATATATGTTTGTGGAATGTTCAACTCAGTGCTTTTCGCCTGCTTTATATCCCTATGGAGCTGGATAATAATAATTCTTGGAACTATTCAGAGGCACCACATATTCAAAAAACCAAAGTTCACTATCCATAAAGTTATGGAGAAATGCTTATCCTTTTAAAGGGCATTTTTAAGAACCACTGCCCCCCACATGTAGATAAGGGGTTCTAGTCAGCAAACATTTAACAGATTCTATATTTTTCAGGAACACTTTCAAACCACATTTCAGTCCTTGTATATGACCTTACACTCACACACTTTTTTTTCCCCCCTGAAATTGTGCCCTTATACAAATACTTGAGCTTGATAGGAGTTCTAATTTCTCAATTTCCACATATAATTGCTGTCTTGTTCTTGCAAAATCAAACAGCCAAATACTTGAGAACTAGGTCTGGATGATGAATTGAAAGTGTTTCAACCTTTAACCTCACATGTCTTTCAGTCCTGCCTGCTTGCATAAAACTGACAAAACCACATTTTTATGGTTTGTTTTCTGTGCAGCAGAGCTAAACCAGTTTAGTAGAGGAAAAGGAAACTAGATCATATTCTGCTTCAATCAGTATCAAAGTAAGGAGGGAATTATGAATTCCAGAAACATTGTGTTGTTATTGAAGGAAGTCTAAGAAAGAGAAAATGCCCAGCTTCCTTTTGCAAACCTGAGCTGAGCAAAGAAGGCTGAAAATTTTGGGAAAAAATATTCTCCTTTCCTATAACATGGTCCTCTATGAATTGCTTAGGAGGTCATTCCGTTTAGGGATTGCCACTCAATACATTCTGCTCTCAGCTTCCCAGCTTCCCAGCTTCAGTGAGAGATTAATCACACAAATAATCCAGCCATCTCTGGATTATCTAATTTTTAAATCTAAGTTTCACATCATTGATATGAGACCATTCCTAGATGCCTCTTACCTGCCACCTTGGTCCTTTATTGAGCTAGACTGACCTTTGAACTGTGTAAGTAAAGACAGAGTAGCAAGGATCTTCTGATATATATTAGATAGAGACATAATTTTCAGCTGAAGTGTATACAATTTACAATAACCCACAAATCAGACTGTCATTGCTTATATGTTCCTTTTCACATTTGTGACACCCTGCCTTTTCTGCTTTTTGTACTGTCAGCAGTTCCACTTCTCTTTGATAAAAATAGCTAGCTAAATTTGGGGAAAAATCTGAATGGGGAGAAATGCTGCAGATACTGAACTGAAGCCACCTTCAAAGGCGGTTGAGATAAGTCTTTGAAATTAATGATGCAAGCAATGTTTTGTAACTATATGTTACAAATAGGTTAAACTGCACTAGGGAAAAAGTAGCAACAGATGAAAAAATGCAACAGGAAGAAATAAGTATTTCTACCAAAATAAAGAAGGCTAAATGTATATAAACTACTTTTCGTGTCAGAGCTAAACAGGCCCTTTAGGAAGATAATAAAGGCCTCTTGAACCTCAAAGGTTTCTTGCTTGCTTTCATATGCAGCTTCTTCTATAATATCTGTTTTGCTCAAATTAAAACTCATGCTTCTGCTGCCCATATAGTACTCTTTTCAAGCACACTGAAGGCATAGCTCTTGGGACCACAAGTGGGGTAAAGCATTCTGAAGAAATATTTTTTCCAAAGTGAATTTGTCATATCTTTGACCCCATCCCCCAAACACAAACCATAACAAGAATTTTGATAAACATGTTTATCTTCAGAAGAGTGTAAAATGTGAATAAAATGTGTCTTACTTTATTACTCAGAATTAATGGTCTTGTAGTGTAAATGCAACTGATAGAGAATACTTGTGCTGAAGTACATTAGCTTATTTAACAGGTATGATAGGAGTACAATATTAAGCCTATGTACACTGGAAGATCTTCTTGAATAATGATGAAATTTGTGAAATTAATCATAGCCAGACTGAACAAATGAGTCCAACAATAAATTGTACATCATTATAGTAGAGTAGTATAAATGCAGACCAACAGTTTAACTAGTTGAGTGCAAGCTGATGTTTTTGCTACAGGAGTTAGGAAGAGACCACAGATTTCATTATTTTTTTTTCCATGGTAATGTTAGTTTTAAAATATATATCACACAATATGATAACAATTGAAAGGTGTCTTTTACCCTTTGAAGAGCACATATGAAAATGAAGAATGAGATAGTTTCCTTCAGAGACAGTAATGATCTCGGAAATAAAAGTCTGAATGATATGTCTGAAAAATTTTCAGCTCTGCAGGATTATGTCCGGAGGAATAAAACAGGGTACCAAAGCAATGACAAACCTGCTGGTGACACAGCATGAGAAGTACTGTGGGATCATGCCTTTTGTCCAGGTTTAGATGCTCTCTGGTACCAAATTTTTGGTAAAGGACGCTGTGTATTACAAGTATTTTAATATTCAAATGTTTTGAAATGAAAAGTAAGGAAAAAACAACAGTAGAACTGAAAGCTGTTCTAAATGGCAGAGATTGTGATTTAGGGTGACTGAGAAAGTATGTAATTTGTAACATGATTCTCAGGAGCAGAATGTCAGCAAAAGTGAGGAGTTATCTGGATGTGGTAGGAAGGCTGAAGAACAGAAGAGATCATCCCACATTCCAGAAGTGAACATAATTCCACCATGGTGCAATTTGACAGTTCAAGTGTGTGGTGGTGAAATACTTTGGGTAAAGATAAAAGGAAGAGAAACCAAAAGGAGAAATAATAACAACCATCTGTTACACTTCAGAAGATCTTGGAAAGGATTAGAGGAAAAGAAATCTTTTTTTTTATGCTGTGGGATGCTGCACTCCTGAGGAATGTTTACAACTCATATATTTGCTGGTTAGCAAACACAACAATCCTGCATGACTGAAAAGGTCTGTAAACTATACAGAAAAGAGATTTTGGAAGCAGTGCATAATTCTGCTTGTAAAGTAAAGGCCTGCTGTGAGGGACTGGTGAGGAATCATTCTCTTTAGCAAAACACCACATGTTTTTGATATAGTCACTTTTCTGAATTCCATCCATTTTTGGGTGGAACTTTTGATGAAGTTTTGATGACATGGCAGTCAGCTTAGGAGAGAAGTGTGGTATGAAGAGATAAACATTTATCAAGTACTTGTTCTTGCCAAGGCAGGGCTTAACTGAATGGTTCTTTGAAAGGTCCAAATCACCTGAGCCCAAGAGACTTCACAAATTGATAAAGTTCAATGTAAGTTTGAGCTTTGTTGTATCACTGTGGACATTTGTCTGCCCTGAAATGGCACGCACAAGTCAGGGCATTGCACAGCTGGAAAGGTGAACTGTAAATAGAATGAAAGCGTTCTGATTTTCCAAATATACACTTGAAAGTGTTATTTTGCTTCAGTTCTAAGAAATGCTGAAACAGAGGTTTGAATTCTGTTTTTGCAAAATAGAGATTACTATTTGTTGCTTTTTATTATTTTCAGGGTTCCAAAAAGTCTGAATGCAAGAGATAAAGTTTTCTCTGTCTGCTGTGTGACGTCTCAAGTTGACTTATACGATGACAAGTTGGCATCGGCTGAGAAGTGTTCACTGACAGAAAGAAAAACACACTCTTATTTCTAAGAGAAGGTTAGAGCACAAAAATATTCTTTTTTTGTTCGTATGTTTTTACAAACTCCCAAGTTGATCTGGTCAAGTTATTCACCCACACCAGGGTCTCCACTTCCTGTCCATAGAAATGTAGCCCCACAAGTTATATGCTTCATTCCTGACCTATATTAAAATCTCTCTATGGAGTATGGTCAAAACTACAGAAAACTGCATTTTGGTAAGGGCAGCAGCAGAACACTCTAGATATTCTTAGAGATTATTCTTATGAATTTTTAAGTCTTGCTTAACAAAAATAAACAATTGAGTTATTTATAAAATCTTCTTCAGCCCCCTTCGGTGCTAACTATACTGGAGCCCTCATTCAAGAATCTGCAGTGATGTGAACAATGCTTCACAAGAAGAAACATTTTCATTAAAGAAACATGCTTCACTGGTGTGATTAATTCTTATCATCATAAAATTCATAACCTAGATAAAACTAGCCTGGAACAGTAATGAAAACATTGTTATATAGGAAAAATATGAAAGCACATTTTTCTTCCTTTTTTAGTTTAAGAAGCCCGTTAACAGTACTACTG
The DNA here is from genome assembly GCA_910950805.1 of Acrocephalus scirpaceus scirpaceus. Classification (NCBI taxonomy): domain Eukaryota; kingdom Metazoa; phylum Chordata; class Aves; order Passeriformes; family Sylviidae; genus Acrocephalus; species Acrocephalus scirpaceus. The sequence continues at coordinate 130,459,988 of OU383773.1, forward strand.
TTTCCAGGTTTTCTGAAATAAAAAATTGTGTGAGTAAAAGCCAAAGGATTTTTCTAAGCTAAATCAATCCAGTGTTGCAACTATCATTTTCCCAGTTAATTCATCTGTCTCTCAAAATCAAAGCATTCTCTTCTAAAAGGCAATATGTTAAAGGAGGAGTGAATTCTTAAAGATACTTGAAATTTCTTAAAGCTATTTATGTGGGAAGAAAGCTTTCAGTAGCAGAGAGGTAGTAACACCAACTACAACAAATATTTTTCAGGAAAACAAGCGGACATGAACTTTGCAGGTCCAGTATTGCACACAACACTCATAAACTTGTGATAAGAAGCACAGCAAAAGGGGTTTTGTCCGTATTAGAATTTATTTAAAATTCTCCCCAAAATTACACTAAACAGAAATATTGGCTTGGATCACAAATCCCTCTCAGGCACAGCCTTATCACAGATTCCTCAAAAGCACTGACCTACATGACCTTTGTGTGAGTCTCAGGCGACTCCAATTATTCTGCTGTGAGCTCTGATTCTTTTACATAGTCTGACTTTAACTTGAAAAAATTGAAGAGGGAGGAGGTCTGGGGGAAAAGAAAGTTGTATCACATGACCTGACCACACTTTATACCCTATGAGACAGGCTGTCGAAATCTTGGAGAGGTAGAGGGAGGGGTTTTATCTCCTAAATCTGTAGATATCAAGAGGAATGGAGTTCCACCACACTGGGGTCAACTCTGCAAAAGCACAGTATTTTGACAGAGTCAACTTAAAAAGTGATGGGAGAACAGAGATAAATGAGAAACAGAAAGTAGGTTACGAAAGGAAGCAGAAATGTGGACCGGGTTGTGCAGGAACAGAGGGGTCAAGGCTTGAAGAGCCTTGAAAGTTATTGGTAAAATCCTGAACTCAAATCTCAATTTCAGAGGCAACCAATATTGTGGTGTGAGCAAGGGGTCAGCATGGTAACAGCAGGGGAAGCAGCAGTGGGATGAAAGTGAGAGAGGATGCTTTGATAAAACGTGTTGCTGATGCAAACCCTCAAATCAATGCCACTTCTATGCAGAAATTTGAGGTCAGGTCCAGGTCCCACCTAACTTTCTAGCAAAACTCCCACCCAGTTCACCAAGGTCACATTTTGGCTCCTGAATTTAAATAAAGTTAGATACCAATGTGCTGTGAACACACAACAGTACACTCTTCAGTGTGCAGTCACTTCAAGGTTTAGCTTCAGGATTGTTTTATAAGGGTTTGTGTGTTTCCTGCCTGTCAAAATGCCCCAAGTACAAAACTGTCCTCTGCACTATATGACTTGTTAAGCTGTGGTCAAAAATAGCACAGGATGATGGACAGTTCTGAACGTAGGTTTTAGCTGGAATTGGGAAGAGAATCAATTTGCCTGCTCTGTGTGTGAATTTCCACTATTTCAAAGACTCCTCTTGTCAAGAAACAGATTGAAAAATCAAAATGCATTTATAAACAGGAATAATATAATTTAATGGGTAATCAGAGTGCACTAGCTGAAATATTGCAATAGGTTCACCATTCTTGATTTCAATTCTGACCTTACAGGTTTTAGATTTTTTTGTTTTTAATACTTCTAGTAACTCCACATTTGAAAGTAAAAAAAAATGTGGAAAAAAAGTTAAAAAAGTGTTTTGACAGTTTCAAAACCTTCTAGGGTTTTCTTTAAAAAGAAAAATTTATGAAACTTACTAATCTACAGGTAGATAACTAGATCAGCATTTTCCCTTGAAAGGTCTTATGCTAAAAACATTTCCACTTGATCTTGACTTTCAGCCAAAGCTCAGACCTTAAAATAAATGACTGAATTTGGTATTGCCTTAGACCCTTAATCATGGACACTTTCCTCCACTGTCAAGCTGTTTATCCTCTTACAGAGGAGCTGCCCATTTGTGTGTGAGTGGGAGGTAAGTTTCACAGGCACAGGTGCCACATGCTGACAATGACCTTTTTCCTACACCAGTGTTTGGTAACCCTGCTTTTGATGGAAGGTATGATGAGTCATTTCTATGCCTAAAGTACACAGGAGCTATGGCTGTCAGACATAACACCAGTTCATGCCACTGTCTGGCCTTTCTATGGCAAGAAGGCTCTGACCACTTCAGAATCACTCCCCAAAACATTCAGATTGGGCAATGCATCATTCTAGCTCTCACAGATAGGCTTCTTTCCTGTGACAACCTTGATGAAGAGGGAAGTGCCTTTGGCTCTGAGTGGTGGGAAGCACCAATATATTTGCCTAAGCAAATATAGACATAGTTTATTTGAATCTACTTTTTGTTATTTCTTTTTGCTTTATTTATCAACTGCTCCAGATACAGGAGTCTGTTTTCGCTTATGTTTAACTTAAATACAACAACTTCAAAGTTAGGTTCAGCAGTATCTAATCTATAGTTTTACCCTGTTTTATATCTTAAACTGAGGTTACTAGAGACAGGGAATGTTTATGCTGAATTGTCATATTATGCACATAAAACAAAAGGGGCCAGATTGTAGTTCCGAGTTCACAAATGCTTTGGGGAAGGTAAAGAAGATGAAACACTAGGTGTGCTTGACTAGCAAAAAGCCGTTGTCAGTACTCCCTCCGAAGAAGGAGGAAGGGAAGGGTATTGAGGAGAGTGCACTGCGCTCCATAAATCCTTCCCGGATATCTCACTGCAGATTGACCTGTCCTCATGCTGTCTGTGGTGGCTGTGTGCAAAAAGCTCTGATGTGATCAGAGTTAAAAAAAATACTCTGAAATCAGGATTGCCATCATTCAACTCATCATAAGACATTAATAAATAAACAATTATTTTTGAGGAATAACTTATATATCTATAATTTGTATATTCCTTCCCCCCCTTTTTGTGTTAACCTATGACAGTAATACAGATTATGACAGTAACACAATACCATGCTGACTTGGTTAATGGGGTGACTATCCTTGCACTTCTTGCTAAAGAGTTTAAAATGCTTTTTAAAGCATTGTGATCCAACTATAAAAGCAGAAAAAAAGAAATGAACTGTTCGAAGACTGTTCGAACTGTTCGAAACTGTGAGAGGCTAGGTGGATTCTTGCTCCAAAATATTTTTAAATGGGACATCTCATCTCTTATAAAGTTAAGTGTTGGCAAAAAAGAGGTCTTTGAAGAAAATGGGTAGCAATAGTTAGAAATAGTTTAAGTTGGAGGGGTTTTTTAGTTAGAAAGAGTAAAAAATCTACCAGAGCATGTGGTGCTCTCCTAAGAGTTATATAGGAAGTTAACTATGAAAGGACTGAACTATTAATTTTGGCATCCAGTCTCCTAAAACTTCCCCCTTGCTTATGAAAAGAAAAGGATGCAATTAAAAAAAAAAAAAGATTTGATGCAGGAGTTAGGATATATAAATTTTAGCAAATCTGACAAGTGCATTTAGCAAATTTGTGGTAGCTACAATAAAGAATAGAAACAATGGACATATATAAATATGATTGTTATCATAGAGAACAGAACCAGTGAAATTACTTACATATGATTTACTAAGTAGGACCCAAGCCTTGTGTTTACATAGGGAATTATTCTTAAAAATTGTAGATTTCTTTGAAGGAATCAGCCAGCAATCAGTCAATATTGGACTGGAAAATCCTATTGATATATTCTACTGTATTTTCCAGAAATATTTTAAGGAAGATCTCATCAAGTGCTTGATGAAATAAAGTAAGGAAATAAAGTGCTGTGGCACAAAAGGAAGGGTCCTAGCATGTCTAAATAGAAAGTTTGGAGTTAGAAAATAAAACAAAATGTTGATTTGTTGGCTTTCTTGATTGATGCACCAATGGAAAACCACAGAGATCATTGCTGAACTGTGTGCTTTCAAATACATGCAGGTCTGGTTAAGGTAGTCAACAAAGTGAGGTGACACAGCTTTATTAAACAGAACTAGCAATTCAGGATAATTTTGAAAGTATCTTAAGGTTCTGGCTGAATGAAAAAATAGCAGATACAATCCCATGTGGGAAGATGTAAACTGATGCACCTGGGGTTGACTCTGGAATTGACACTTGGAATTATTAAGAGAAGGATAGAAAGTACTTTGTAAGTCTATGAGTTAGACATATCTTGAAGACTGCCTGTGTTATCCTCTGCCTCTCAGAAAGGGTAGACCAGAGCTAGAAAGGTTGATAGGATGCACAAAACTATGAAATAGTTTCCAGATGAAGCTTGACTACATAAACTTGGTATACTGAGTAGAAAAAGGTTTGCCTGAGGAAGGAGGGAACAGAAATCTATGAATGCTGAGTAGGGTGGTAGCACAAATAGGGGCATGGAATAGCAGGTTTGACAAAAAAAAGCAGGGTTTTCTCACAGAAAGCATAGTTATATTGTTGATGGCATTAGCACAAGCGTCTGAGGATGCTGGAAGTTTACATGGCTTCAAAAGGAATTAGATAAATCCACAGAAGAGGAACCCATTGAGGGATGTAGAACACAGAGGTGCTGTTTTTAGCCCTAAGAGTGTTGCAGCTCATAGAGTGCTCAAAGCCAGGCAGGGGACATTACTGCATGCTTGTCCCCATTTGAATGCTTCCCCAGCCTCTCTTGGCCTCTGCTACAGGCAGGATGTGGAACCCAACGTTCCTCAGTGGGACCTACCATCATTGCTATGTGCCTTTGCTTGCTTTCCCTCTGCCATAGCTTGGAAACTCCTTCCTTCTGCTGAGGTGTCTGGAGAAGTTGCAAGTGTTGGGGCAGAGGGAAGATATATGTTTCCAGCAGCATGTTTTCCCTTGTTTTTCCCACTCTAATAGCAGCCTTAAGGGCTGACTTATCAGACCATCTCTGGTAGGTATAGCCCAGCTCTGATACTTGAGGTGGTGAATTTCCATTTTGTCTGTACTACAAGATGCTCTGCATGAACTTGTCCTGTGCCTGGGACCTTTCAGAGCCAGTAAACCTGACCAGTAGAGACATTCTCACTTACTGTGAGATTTTAGCACTCAGCATGAAACCCCTCAGAAAGACATTCAGGAGTTTCCATGCAAACATATAAGTCACTCCAGGATCTATGAGAACTTGGCTTGGTTTTACTCAACCAAGCAAAGTCAGGCCAAGCCAAGCAAATAAACACCCATTTTCAAAATATATCCTGAGTCTTCAGGTGCAGACTTGAACTCCAGACAAATAGGAAGTAGCTCCTGTTTTTTACTGAAATTGTGTGAATTTTGGGGTAGTAGTATAAACCAGCATTTTTTAAGGGACTGAAATTGCTTGCAAGTGGGAATCACCTGCAGTTAAATTCAGATGAATAAAGAGTAAAACAGATGTTATATTAAAAAAGAATAATAATTTAATTCCTGAATTTTCTGAAGAAAAAAAATAATTTTAGGAATGCTAGAAGGTTTACTTTTGTTAAATACACTTATCTGTAGTATTTAATAATGACTCACTGAAAAAGAAAGGTTCTAAAATGAAAGCAAAAGTCATTACAGATTAGTTTCATTCCAAAAAATGATCCCTATTTTTCAAAAAAATATAAAAAGTCTCTTTTGATTCAAACTCTACTGGTTATATTTTGTTTTCCTTTTTCTTTAGTGACTGGACCAAAAAATCCCTACTTGTTCTTCTAGCTTTTATTTGGGTTATATTATGAAAGTTTTACAAAGTGATTCACACTAAATTCAATGCATTCATAATAAATTATAGCTGCATTTTCCAGCAAGAGTAAATACTGTTTTTTATCTTTGTTTGCAAATAGTGGTTACTGCCCTACGAATATCAATGAGGAAGGATGGAAAGGAGAAGTTCAAAAATTTAAATTTGCACAGTTATTGAAGCTTCTTGTTTTAAGTGCTTAATGCCAATTAATGCAGATGCCACATCTTTTTCTTTCTTCTTCATGATCGTTTTGACTTCTTCAGCTTAAGGAAAACATTCAGAAAAAATCAGTTTCCCTTTTCTCCCCCCTCTCTTCTCTTTTCTTCTTTTTTTAACTGGCTGTGGCTTCCCTAATTCTACTCTTTCTTTGAATCCTTCAGTGCTGATAAATCCTTTTAAACTAAGATTTGTTTAATGACTTCATGGAAAATTTGCTTTGTTGATTCCTTTTTAAAAAAGGAGTTTATTTTAACAGAAGAATAACTGACTTTTTGTGTAATCATTCACTTCAGTGGGTGCTTGCCAAAAGGCCTGCACAAATGAAATGCTGTCTCTAATCTCACTTGGCCATGCAGAGGAGTGAGCTCCCCATATGCTTATTTGCAAGTTGATTTGAGGGAGAGCTGTGAGTGAAGGAAGCTTCCCTGTGAGACTGTGAAACCCCATGAGCCAGAGCTGCTATCACTTTTTTCCTCTAGCGAGATACCTGTGAGGACATGAGGTGGCATAAGCCCAGAGAACATTGGTCCCCACAACCATTGTTAGCAAGGACTTCCTCTCCCCCATGCATAGTACTTCTGGCTGAACCAAGTCCCCTTTTCCACTTTTTATTGGAGCAGCAAATGTTTGGCACTGCTATTGGGGATTGCACTGGTTCATTGCTGGTATGTCACTAATGAGTGATGATTTTCTCCCACAGAAACCCCTTGGCAAGTATATAACACAGGCTAAAACCTATCCTTTCACCCCAAGACCAAATGGTATGGCACTCCTTGCACCTGTTCTCTTCCTACTCAAAACAGGGTAGCTTCATTCCTGCCATCCTGTCTTCAGTTCCTTATCCCCTGAACGATGCCCAGCCCAGGAGAGTGTTCTGCACCCTCCTCGTGGGCAGACCAGTGCTTCATCCTGTGGCCTGTTTCTTTATATTCATGGCTGTGGTCATTGTGATTAGAGCTACACAGAGGGATGGTCCTGTGGCCTCTTCTATGCTTTGCATAGGGATGTAGCAGAATGCACCTTCCTTTTGTAAAGCTGGAGGTATTTTCAAAGGTGAACAATACCCGACACCATCGCTACTACTAATGGCTATTTATTGTGTCAGCCAAGAGCTACATCCCAGAGGAAACCAGACACGACCTATACCTATGTCCTAAAAAATTTATAATTTTAAAGCCCTGATCCTATGCTGCCTTCTATGATGTGTGCAGTATATATTTGCGTTAGGTCTTTACCCAGGCTTACCTTCAGATTTTATCAACCTTGGTCAGGGTGTTGAGAGTCTCTTTAAAGGCAAGATAGCTTCTAGAGAGAGATTTGCAGAACACGGACTCATGCAAATCTCCTGAACCACCATTATAGCTCACCACCAGAAAGTTTACTCTTAATTTTAGACTCATTCATAACTGTTCCAAAATATGTATTGTCATATTTAATCTTCATCTACTTTAATACTTCTTACTTTCTATAGTCTTTGCATTTTTATTTGCTTCAATGTTGATCATTGAGATTTCCCTTTCATCCTCTATCAAAGTTCAATTCTCACTTCTGTTTTCCTCCTCTTTCAACGGTGAAGGTTGTCTTCAACCAAACATACACACATTTTAGTTTGTGATGATTTTCTCATATAGTTTTTTTAAAAAGTATAACCTATTGTTGGGGTGATAAAATATTGCAGGTTTTATTCCCTTGAGTAGTTTTTTACCCAAATTTATCTATTGTATACCTATATGTGGTTGGTATCACTGACATGACTGAACGAGGAGGAGCCATTCACATGAAATGTCTGTGCAATCAAGTCTTTAATTACCATCACTGAGAGACATTAAAGTCTGCAATAAGAAAGACATTTTCCTTTCACAACACATTTCCAAGCCCAAAGTGGCACATAGTAATTTCCTGTTGTTGGGGTGTGTTAGTTTCTGGTGTAGTCTCATAAAACATTGTAGTATTACACCAAGAAGGAATTTAGAGCCCCAACTTGAAATGTCACTTTTGCTATAAACTACAGTCTGGCATATGCATCAGTGGAAACACTAATTTCTTTAAACTCACTATATGTTGTTGTGTACAAGGCGGCCACACAACTCTACTTATTTTTTCTGTGATTGTTTACCTTAAACATCCAAGCAGAAATAGCAGACCATGCCATATACATGGAAATACTTTAATCACCACAGCAATGAATGATTTAGTGCGGATTATCTGAGAGATATGTTCACATTTTGCATTTTAAACACTGCCATGTTGTCTGAAAAATCTGGGACACATCTGTGCACAACTGCAGAGGGCCCCTGTCAGAAGTACAGGAAAATAATGGCAATTTGGAATAACAAACTCTAATTTTCAGTTTATGAAGGATGATTTCAGTGCATTATGGGTTATTATGTTATTATGTATAGTATAGTTAAGCTTAGAGGTTTCAATGCATTTGGCACCTCATTAAATAAGGTATAGTAGAAGCACATAATGAGAGACAATCTTTTCTGGAAATATTACTTATAAGACAAGAGTGAAAGAGAAGGACAGAAAAATGAAGCCTGTGAAGAACATGGTGCAGATCATTGTCTGAGTCAAAAATATAAACTGAGTTTTCAAATTCTTAACTCAGCCTTTTCTTTATTTGAATCCTGCTGCCATATTAATGAGATTCAATCTAAGCATTGGGTGCCAAAAGCCTAGGTTTTCTGCCATCAGAGCAATCAATAACATGGAATAGCCATAACTGGAAATGAATTAGTTCAACTTTGGAACTTTCTGTATAAAAATTGATGGATTTTGTCACTTCTAATCCCACCATAAGCATTTCTTGTGCATTATGCACAATTTTGCTGCCAGCTACATGGAGAGCACAGGGAAACTTATGCATGAAAAGCTGAAGGAATTTCCACAACTGTTCCACAATGGGGCTGGCATTATCATTTTTGTCTGGGTTTAGTGGCATACTAAGGGATTCAGCCACAACATAAATAATTGAAAACCTTCCCAGTACATCTGAAAAAAAAGTAGACATGCTCTCGTCTTGCTAAAATACCATTCCCCTGCAAAGAGTAGTGCAGTAAAAGCAGTGTCACATTACTTTAACAGAAGCATTTAACATTTTTACTGACAGAATCTAAAGCATGTGGTTATGGAGTGTGAAATCCTCATTAAAATTCCTCAAGGAAAATCAGTTGAATAAATATCCAGTAATTGTCACAGTGCCCTCATTGCTGTAGTTTTACAATACAATAGTGCTCTCCATTGATCAGCTTTATTCTCATATCATATAGAGAGCTCAAATTCTTGTTCAGGAATTTATTACCCGCCAGGAACAATTCTGATCTTTCTAACTCTAAAGCTGTATAAATATGCTGCAATAGCTGTGGTCATACCAGTGCATTTATGGAGCTTCCCTGTGCTACTCCTCTGGAGCAGTGGCTGTTGCCTCTCCCTGCACACTTTCCCCATTTTCCCCTTCACATGGTGCATACAGAGAATGTAGATGAGCCAAGTGAAGTCCTGAAATAGACTGATGAATGAGAAGTGGGAAACACCACCAAAGTTATTGATCTTTGAGTGTCTGTCTTTGCTTGCCTCCTCTGTAGAGAGGATTTCTGCAGACCACAGTGCACCGTTGGACCATGCAGCCTGGAAGTGAGTGGGTGGGTTACTGAACATGGGTTACACAATGGGTGTGCCCTTCTTACAAATGATCATGGAATGGGAGAAGATTTGAGAGAAAACTTCAGTACCTTGAAGTAAGTGCTAGAGTTTCTTCAAAAGTGAAAAGGAATGGCCAAATCCTGCTCTTGGATGAAGGGTATTGGAGAAATTCGATATGTATATGTGTCCAGTATTAACTCTTCCAGCTATTAAATTTAATAAGCAGTCTTTACCTGGATCCTGTCACTATTTTAAACTGCTTGGCAGTTCAAAAGGGCAAGAGAAGAGGAGAGAGGTATTGAATGAGTCTTAAAAGAGTTGCTGGCTTCCCCAGTGGAAAATGATTCTTATTTTGGTTAAACTGGAAAATATTTAAATCCTTCCTATCTCCAAGCCCTTATAAAAATGTCTCCACATGTTGCAGAGTTAAGAGTTTTTAGCTATATTACTTTAATAACACGAGGCTCTCAAAAGAAAATGCACAAAAGCCTAATTTAAAAATACTTTTGCTGCCAAAATTGCTAAATCTTTGAACAAGGAAACATTATTAAAAAAATATGATACTCTATGAAAAATGAATGCTTTAAAATTGGAGGCCAAACCCCATTGCTAGAATATGAAATTGAGAGATTCTTGTCTAAAGATGCAAACCTCTACTGAACTTTAACTGTTGAGTAGCAAGATTCTGCCTTTAGTTTGGGCTGGACTACTCCAGAAAATTCAATAGTGGATATACTGTGATCTGTCGGTCAAACAATTGAGTGTTGTGAATTCATACACAAACTGATCTAGTTATGCTCATGTGTAAATAGGTGTGTTCAACAAAAAGCTGGTATATTTTTCTACAAATTTTAACCAGAAGGTGGCATTGTGTCATGCCTTTTGCAAGTAAATCATCTTTGTTTTATTTTTATTTTTCCTTTATAAGACTTGGACTTCAGAAACAATACTAACTCATGTTTTTCTCTCTTTTTTTTTTGTTTTGGGGGGATTTATTTATTTTTACAGATGTGATTAATTGTCACTCATGCATGTTTCATCCTCATTGCAAATGTGTTCTTTGCTGACAGTCTGATACTCATGTTATTGTTTTATTAGCCAGATACATTTCTGGTCAAAAGAAATTGAAGAACTTTATCTAGACTACCTATATATACTCTGTTGTGACATGTTATTTCAGTTCACAGCTATGTTTGAAATAATTTATAGTGATGCCAACAGAAATTACATTGTGTAAATTCACAGCCAGGACAATTGCATACCGCTGAAGTACCAATCTCTTCTATTTGGTGACTCAATGACTGTTCTCCTAGAACAGGTACCATTTCTATCTACTATGTTTTGGTTTCTGACTTCTACTAGACACAGTGTCTAGTAGAAGTCAGAAACCAAAACAAGGCATTGAAATGGTCTGAATTAGTTTACATTCTGCAAACTGCTTAATCAGAGTTCTCAGAGGTTTGAGAGGTATCTGAAGTAATGAAGGAAGGTCAGCTGTTTTAAAACAGTTGATTTTGTATGTGTGTGATTTTTGAAAGGCATGGGATTGGCAGAAAAATCCCAATCTCAAAAATTGGATCAGTCTGTTCAGGCACCCCTCATGTGCAATGGTGGCTTCTCCTCTGACTCTCTGCTAATTTTAGTTGTGTCTGGTGCAGTATGAGCAGTGGTCCACTAGAAGCCACACAGCAACCAAGCATAAGAGATTGACAGTTGTGTATCATCTGAACTGATCCACCATCCTCCATGCTGAAGAGCTATTTTATCCATTCTTAATCAAGCTTTTCTCAATTTCATACAAGACTGGCAAATAGTGGGCCAACAAACACATTCTGCTAACAGTCTGTTGAGCTGCAGACCTACCTCATACAGGAAGAAAGTATCTGCCTGAAAGTATTGATTTTCAGTAACAACTTGTCTGGTACTTTACTAGAATAGTTTCATATCAAAATGGAAATAGAGCTGTATCTGAAAGTGAAACATATTTAACTTTTTGATGGTTCCATCACCAGCATCTCTACTTTTCATATTGGGAAAGGCATATGATTCTGTGGTTTGATTCCATGTGTACGTATGGGGTCAGTACATAATGACATTCATCCAAACCTTTCAAATCCAAGCAAAAGCAAGAAAGTGTAGGTGTCAAAATCAGAAATGCTATTGCCCTAACCTTGCAAAGACTCTCTGGACAATATAGCTGATTAAGATTTCTGACTTCCAGAAATAGCAGCTTGACTCACCACAAGAGACTCACAAATGCTTTTAGAAACAGCCATTATAATCATCTCCTTAACCACTGATTAGCAAATCATGTTGACTCTTTGACCTAGAAATAACCCTGCAGCAGCAAGTAACAAAGATCGTATCACACAATCAACAGGTTTGATGTTTTCCTGTGCTTTAGATGGTTGCAAACTGTATTTGTTCTCTACAATGTGCAATGTAATCCAAGATATTACACTAATCTGGCATGATCTGTGTTTATTATTTTGAGGAACAACTACAGGTATTGCCAAATCCTAGAATCTATGGATCGCATGCTTTCATTGTATCTCAGTTCTGAACCAAACCTTCTATCTGTATTCTGGAGAGTATTGCAAACACACAGCTAAGACCTTTCCATTTCTAATTATATATGATGGAAAAGGTCATGAGACAGATGAGAAACCATATTCAATCAATACCAGACAGATTTTTTCCCCCCCACTGATTTTGGAAAGTATTTCCATGGTTAGTAACACTCTGGGATACATAGAAAAAAACCAGTAAGCTGGTGTGCCTCTAAACATATTTATTTGGCATTTTGCTTCACTGAGCATAGAAGTCATCTTAATTTTTTTCTAAGGAACCATCACAAAAAGACCTGTAATACAAAGGAAAAAACAATCTGCAAATGCTCCCTTGAAATGTGGCCTTTCCTGCCTAGTTACAGAATGAAATCGATACACAGCTGCAGATTTGTTGACCTGTACATGAGATTGAAACTATAATACGAAAAAAGTGAAATTCTTTCCTGATTATAGGTTTTTCTTTATTTAGATACCAGCAGTGGGAACAATATAATGACTGTAAGGATCTGCAGACCCCCATATAATGTTAGAGAATGACATGTTGAGAAAGGGCATATGTTCTCTACACCACTGCTTCTTAATCTTCTCAGGTTTTCACAAAGAAATCATATTAATCAAATCTGCTTTCAACTATATAAAAGTGTATTTTGAATGGTTCACAGCTTAGGAAGGAATTGAATGTAGAAGGAAACCCTGGATAGAAATAAGCCTTAAACTTAAAATAACTTGCTGTTGTCAGTATCTTACTTTATTATTCTGAATAGATGTGACAATTTTGCACCAGAAAGCTCTGAAACTGCTCCATACTGTGGCTGTGGAGTTGTGAAGGCAATACAGGAGCAGAGAAATTGCCAGATGAAATCAGACTGGTGAGCCATCTGCTATTGGCTTGAAAAGAAAAAAACTAAACCCAACAAAACATCAGCAAGGGGCAGAATTCTGCCTGGCACTGAAAAGACACTCTGTTCTCCTACCTCATTTGAAAATCTGCTTGAGAGTTTGAGGAAGGTTGGGCTGCATTTCTGTGAGGTGAAGGTTTTGTTGCAGTCTGGCTCCTTCTTCATTGTCCCAGAGGGGACAAAGTGAGGGGGCAGAGAGGGGAAGAGAAGAGGACATCCCTTTGGTTCCGTGCAGCAGGGGATGGATCGGGAGGGAAAGTGGTTGGCCCTTGGAAATCATCAGGAGAAGCTGATGATTCTGATGTGGTGTACTCCTCCACATATGGGGGCTGTCTAGGATTCCTCATGCTTTCATAAAACAGGATAACCTTCCAGTCTTCCTCTGACATTGTGCCACCTTCTCATTTTGGGTTGTTTTGGAGACAGTCTTACACCCGTGGAAATACATTGTTTTATTAAACATACCAAATGAAACCCACAACACTTGTATGTGGTTTCCTTGCTGCTATTAGTGTTTAGTGTTTACTTGGCACAGCTTTTGTGTTGGGCACCTTTCTGACTACAGGGAGAGTCTTGATCCCTGTGCCCAAAGACTGATGTTCTGATGATTCACTCTTGTTCTCATTGAAATGAGGATTCTTGCTGCTGACTTTGGATACGAAGAACAGGGAGGCCATAAGGGTGCACTCCTTTCCTCTCTGCTGAATTTGAATATTAGACTTCCAGTTACACGATCATCATATCACAAAATAAACTGAGATAGAAATGACAGAATGTTGGTTCTGGCAATAAGATCTGAGGAGCACTTCTCTGTCACTTAAACCAAAAGCAACAGGATTTCTTTCGAAGACAAAATATATTTAATTCTAGAAAAAATTCTACAAATAAAAAAGAGGCAACAATCTAATGGGAATTATATTTTAAATTGGTGCCAGAAAAACAGGATATTCCTGATGTTTTTCTTAACATGTCTACTTCTGTCTGGACTCTGGAGAAAATCTACTAATAGCGAAGGCATGACATTAGATTACAACCACAAAATTGCAGTCTTAAGACTGTAAAGAAAATGGGTTAAGTCTATACTATTTCTTATTTGTATTATAATCCCTTCCATAAGAATAGCCTTTCCTGGAATTATTGAAAAGGAAATTCTCTCTTGCTCGTAAACGTAATTTTATTATTACTCTCACTATATTTGTAAAGACAGCGGAAAATATTTAGCTTACCACTTTTCAGAATGCTGTCCAAATCTGGGGGTGGTTGCTATAAAGGGAATCTAACATGGGCTAATGATTATTATGCTGTAGTATTTGAAATCAGAGGTGTCTAACTATGTACAACACATGATAAAGTAAACTTCTAAGGAGAAATGAGGTTTGCAGTCTATGGGCTTGCAGATGATCAGAGGTTCAAGATTTAAGTCCTCTGTATGCTCTGACTGCTGTTAGTATTGACCACTTTTGCATCCCATAGAATTCCTTGTTCATGACAGGAAGACAACCTTCAGATTTGCAGATCTGCTAAGTGGAATGGAATGGCTATCAGAAAAACAGGGGAATATATCCATACTCAAAAAACTAACTCTACAACATGATCTCATAGAAGAACTGTGGGTGGAGAAGTGACTGAGAGCAGCCCTGCAGACTTGGGTGTGATGGTTGATGAAAAACTCAACATGAGTCAGCAGTGTGCACTTAGAGCCCAGAAAGCCAAAGGAATCCTGGGCTGCATCCAAAGGAGTGTGGCCAGCAGGTTGAGGGAGGGGATTCTGCCCCTCTCTGCTGCTCTTGTGAGACCTCACCTAGAACACTGTGCACAGCTCTGCTGCCCCAGTGCAAGAAGGACATGGAACTGTTTGGAGCATGTCCAGAGGAGACCACAAAGTTGAGAAGAGAATTGGAGCACCTCCCCTACAAAGACAGGCTGAGAAAGTTTGGACTGTTCAGCCTGGAGAAGGTTGAGTGAAGACCTCATGGCAACTTTCCAGTGTCTGAAGGGGACATACTGGGAAGCCAGAGTTAGACCCTTCATCAGGAGCTGTAGTGACAGGATAAGGGGAGATAGGTTCAGACTCAAAGAGAGCTGGTTTACATTAGATGTTAGGAACAAATTCAGGTGGTTAGGGTGGTGAGGCACTGCAACAATTTGCCCAGAGATGCCATGGATGCCCCAGTGCACTGGAACAGGTTGCCCAGAGAAGCTGTGGATAACCCAGCTCTTGCAGTGTTCAAGGCCAGGTTGGAGTGGTACTTGGAGCAACCAGTTCTAGTGGGAGGTATCTTTGCCCATGCTTGGCGGCTGGAATTTGATGATTTGTGATGTCCCTTTCAACCCAAACCATTCTATGGTTCTACAATTATTTTTTTTCCTTAAGTCCCAATTCTCAAGATGGTGAGAGAAGAGTTACTTATCATAGTTAAGGCAAAATGTGTACAACACATATTTTATAGCTGTGAGTTGAGTCTCACGATTGAGAAGCAGGAGAGGCTGTGGGCCTCAGGATTGTACAGTGCTGTTTTCTTTGAAACAATCACTCAGACATAAATGACTCACTGCAAGGTGCTGGAAGTCATGCTGGTTGGCATAGCACTCAGCGGTCTAATAGCCTCAAGCTCCAGGCAGGAAAAAAAAGACAAATTTTTCACGGGATTCATAAAAAAGTAAAGAGAGGAACATGCTGCTCAGATTGTCTTTTTGATGCTGTTGGAAATCAGCCTATCTAGAAATTGCACTAGACAATCTGAGGTGAGCTATGATGTTACAGAAGTACTGATTGAAGAAGATGATGAAGCTTGCTTACATAGAGTCAAGCTTGCTGGCTTGTTAAAATCAGTGGCTGAAAATAGAGAAAAAACCCTATTTGATTTGGGAGAGAAGATGGAATTGGATTTGGATTGGAATTATTTACATTATTTTTATATTATAATCACTGACTTTGGGTGGCCAGCTGATGGGCAAAGATGAGTAGTGGAGGCAACTTAGCAGAAAACCATGATTCCATTCTATGTGACTCTTCAATTTGCTTTTTGCCCAGAGAAGTGGCTGAGAGTTGAAACTCACTCTTTTCAGAGTCGTACTGAGTGCAACACTGCTGGCAGCAGTGGAGGGAGGTTGAACTCATCCAGGTGCCATGTCTTTCCAAGCACTTTGTGATGGTGGTGGTGAAGAGCAAAGGGTTTGGGACGTTCTCATTCCAGGTATACCAGGAATATATAGATTCACCAGTGAAATTGACAGTTTCCCTGGGAAAAGTATAATCATAACAGATTGTTATCTCTCTGCATGCTTCCATTTGGACTCACTTCATCTCTTTCTATAGCAGAGATGACTTGTTAAAGAGATAAAACTATGTGTTCATATCCTTCTTGATGCAGCACTTGACTCTTCATTGCTCAGCACGAGATGCTGTCACTTGGCCATTTTATCTGTCACATAGGGACAGCAGAGGGAATTGGCTAATGTGACTATGCTTCAGAAGATTTTGAACTCTCTTAGGTGGAGAAGTGAGCCAGACATAAATCCAGAGGAGGAGTACAGAACATGGCTGGACCCTTCTTTGGGTGGGAGTGCTCTGTAACTCTCCATCTGAGCTGTGATTTTTGGGTGTCTGATCCTTATGATAAGATGGATTAAAAAGTGGATACACATGCAGCATAGAGGCTGCCCCTCCATCCCTGATATTTTCAGACAGAAGGTTAAAAAATTTAAACCTGTGTATATATATTTTTTGCAATTCAGAATGAAAAGATGAAATTGTTTTATAAATAGCCAAACACAGTATATTCAACAAGGGAATCAGATACAGCTCTGCTCATGACTGCTAGCTTTGTCTCAAGATGGTTTTCCTCCCAGGCAACTCTGCAGAAAGTAGTAGGCCGAGGTCACTTTGTACCTGCTGTCTTTCTTCTGCTTTTTCTCTAAGGAGCTGGTATTAATCACTGTCAGGAGCATGGATACTGGGCTGACAGAGCCTTTGCTCTGACTCAGTGGTGTTCTGAAGTTATATTTTTATGCATCTCGGTTTCCATACCAACTGCTTGATGTTGCATACTCTTGGGAAATGCTTACTGCAGACATGGTTTTCTAGCAACTGAGACCTGAGGCTTTCTAACATAAACTTCGTAGATCTCCCATTTTATAAATCTCTGCCTATCTCCTCATGCAAGTCTACTTTCCCACCTTCCTTTTTATTCCCGCCACTGCATCCTCTAAAATGCCAGGTGTCCTGCTCCTTTTCCAGATACATTCCGGAATGTTGTTAATGGTTTTTTTGCCACTCTGTTTCCATGTCAGTAAGGAATTCACTTGTATCACTTAATTCCAGCAGGCCACCTATCCTGGCAAATAGTATATTAGATTGTTGCCCATAGTGTTCTTCACCAGAACCAGGACTAATTTTGGTTCCTTTGTGTACCCACTAAACACAGTACAGTTAGAACATGTTTTTTTTCTGTATTCAGAGCAGCACATTACCCTAACCTAAGTACTACAGCTTACTATGTTTTGAATGACTGGTTATACTTCCTCTTTGACACAGGTGGCCAGGTTTGTAAAAGGAGAAGAAAAAAAATTGTATGCATACTAAAATTACTGAACTGTAAAAAGAACAGCTAATATAATCCCTGTCTGTCTGTCTGTCACAGAAAGCTTGAGTGTCTAGAAACATTGGAGCACAGAGAACATAGAGAAAAAAATCTCATATAACTAATGAAAGTTGAAAAGAGAAGTCATGCAGTCTGGATGAAGTGTTTGTAACACATATCAGGATGGAACTAGGGCTGACTGGAAAATACCAACACTTAGGTAAAAGGGAGAACACAGAAATTTTTACCTTAAGCACAAAAGTTGTCTAAAAATAAGAACTCAACAATGCAGTTAGGGACTTTCTACAACTTCTATTTGGTTTTCTTGATGGTTTTCTATCATTCTCTATTACTCAGTTTATTTGTTCTATGATATACCATCCCTTACTGATCTATTGTGTAGTCCATCATGAAAATCAGGCTTATGAGGATCTTTGGGGAAAAATGATGAAAATCTTTAGGTTTTCAGAAAGAAAAGAAATTTATACTTAAGCCCTAAATTATACCAGTCTTCTGCATCTGAATAGACATTGTGATTTTTATTTTCTTTGATGTGCCATATCATGATAAAGGGAATAACTGGAGGAAGTACATATAAGGGGCAAAAAAAAAGTTTTGGTTATGATGCCATCTGTCCAATGCTAGCTGACTGCTGAGGCAGTGGAAATATAAATTATTAGGATAGTTTCTGTAATCTTCTTAAATCTTAAATTAAATTAGCATCAGGAATGGCACTCCTAGACTGAGTTGATGGCTGTAATTGTGAGTCCTTCTTGCCTTCTCTAGTTTCTAATTTATTGTTAGTTGCTATTACATGTCCATTAAAAAGCAATTTAATAAATCGTGGGATTTTATGCCTGTAAAACAATTATAAGAATGAAGAGTGATGTCAGTGGTTGGGGAATATGCTGAAATTTGGTAACCCTTTGTGGAAGTAAAAGAGGACACAAGAATCTCACTATTTAGTAAAAAACTATTTAGCATAATAGTACTTTCTTCTACTCTCCATGAGTAAGTGAAGAAGGATTTGAAGTATCTTCTGGGTTCTAACTCTGTCTCTGCCATGGATGAACATGTGATAGCCACTTCTGTCAGCATTTTTGTGAACCAGTGCTGATTAATCAGCTAGAAGGACAAGTGGGCAAGATCATGACACTGTGGACAGGAATTCACAATTCTCTTACACGGATGAGTTGTGAGGACTGTACTGAAATAATTTTGAGGAATCACTGACTGATTAACTTAAAAATTACAGAGGCCTGTGGGTATCCAAATATAGACTCTGAACTTCATTGTGGCATGGACTTGTGTGAAGCCATTCAGGACCAGGTGATTTTTAGTGGCCTTTCTGTACTTTTTGAATACCTCTATTCAACTTGCTTAAAAGGTCTCCAATCTCACACTGAGAGTGAGGAATGGTGGAGGAAGCAATGAAAGTTTGGTGAGGGGGAATGGGGGAACCTGAGAGAAAAAGAAAGATTGTTCAGGCAGGCAGAGAGCATATGAGAAATAACTGGGACTGTATTTATACTGTCATGTTAGCTTAGGATTCAAGGTCACACTCCATGGTTTCCTCATTGCTTACACTTTAACATTTACCCTGGCCCTTACTGGCTGTCAGGCAGACCTTGGATCTGACCATGAACACAGCTGCACACACACTGCAAAAGCCTAAATGAGTTTGGGGTCTAAGGAAGAGTCAAAATTTATGTGGAGAGAGATGAAAAACGCAGGCTGATGGGGGATGAAGTGAGATAAATGATGGAGTGCTGGACAAGGAAGAGTTAACCTCAGGGGAATTCAAAAGAAAGCGGGATGGTAGCCAGGCCAGCTTGAAGGACAGAGGAGGCAGTTGTCCTCTGCGAATGTAAACTGTGTCAAGGGTTTTTGTAACTTCACTGAGATGCAGATTACCAGGAGACACTCTGCTCACAGGGTAAGCTGGTATGAGGCATGGAGAGAGCTACTGACAACAGTCAGTCTCTGACAGTTCCTCTGGTCAGCACATAACCCAGGACAATACCCACCCAAGGAGAATTGTGTTTCCCATCAGCAGGGGACAGTAATTCTTAGCACAAAGATGCAACAATGGCAACAATCTTCTTTCCTGGAGATCAAAATAAATAATTCCAGTTCATTCAATAGCTCTTTGAAACAGAAAAATATTTCTTTGTAATAGTTGCAGTAGAAGAAGGAATTAACATAATTCTGAGCACTCTCTGAGGACAGTGCATCTTCAGAGCCAGAGAACACACCTACGCTGAGTATGGTGTGTACTTGTATGACTCAAAAATAATATTCACAGCTGTGGTGGTTGGGTTCCACAGAACATGCCATAAGCCTTCCTTTCACAGTAGATTATCCTGGACTGCATTGTTCTGGCAGGGAGACATAGCATCTGGCTCCCTTTGGAGATGTCAGGAAGCCAGAAAATGTGAGTGTGGTGCAGACTCCTCCAGGATCACTCACATTCATCTTAAAAGTGGCAGGATTGTTGCAGTTAATAACTCCTCTCTCAAAATCTGGCTCCTTACCATCTTCATAAACCCTGAAGCAAATATTATAGTACCGTCAGGCCCTCAAGAATGCTCAAGTAGCAGTAATTTGGCCTTCTTCCAGATGTGATTAATAAGCTTATTAATTACATTTTGCCCCTTAAAATATTAAAAAGAGAGTCCAGGTACATTCATGCATTCATGAATTTATTCCTGTTTGATGAGGACAAAGGTTTACCTGACTTGGAGGATTGAGATCTCCAATAAACTTGTAACTGAAGGAATGTGTGAAGAAGCAGTTGAAAGTGTAGATGGGGAAGAAGAATTAGGAGCAGTCAAAGTTTATTTGGACTAAAGTAGAACAGCTGAGGATAGGCTGAAATAAATGATGATAGATTTAGATAAATGATGGAATAAAAATAATTATAAATAAGAAGATTTAGAAGAATTAAGCAAGTGAAAAAGGAATAGCCTCTGCAGATAGGGACAGGCACCATGGCTGCCTACTGAAATGTCAGGAGAGAAAGGTTCCCTGTGGCACTTAGCACTGGGTGGCCACAGTTATGATTTCTAAGCCTCACGTGTTAGCTGAATTCTTTAATTTACAGTGACTGAATAAACATGCAAATCAGAATATTCAGGAGTTTGCATATCAGGTGCAGAGGGCAAAGTCAGTATTAAAACCATTATAGACCATCCTCATGTTGCAAAATTTTCCATATCCTATACTAATTTTAATATTATTTTATGAAATGTATTACAGAGGTTTCCACAAGCCTGATTCATGACTCAGGATATGTTAGGTACATTAAAGATAGATAGGTTTTGTCTTTGGGGTAGTCAAAATATATGCCAGAAATCTGCAGAAGGAAATAAACACAAGAGACAGTGAGAGACAATTAAATAATAAACACAAGAGACAGTGAGAGACAATTAAATAATATACACATGTACAAATTTATATTGTAAGTTTAGTTACATATGGGATATATCATCTAAGACACCATTTTAATCTTCCACTGGTCTGCATCTTTTACAATAGAAGGAGTTAATTGGTTGGAAGATACATCTTCTTCAAAGAAAAGTCATAGGAAAAATATCCTTCTGGGAAACTGAAATGGCTTCAACACAAAGAAAAGTCATTAGTTAGCGTTCAGTGATTCCTACCTTATTCAAATACTGTTTTTCTGACTTACTCACCTGAAGAAGCTACACAATACACAGCAGTAATTGTTTTAAAAGGCTTCAGATGAGACAAGAGGTATAAGAAATAGGAATAATGGTAAAAGTCCTTAGCAGAATGTAGGGATGGACAAAGGTGCATGGTGGAAAAAAAAAAAAGTCATAAAATGAAAAGTAATCTTGGGAAGGGGACCTTAAAGATGATACTAAAGAAGATAGGACACTTTGGAGGTAATTTGGAGTAGCAGGGGGAAATTTATATCCAGCGACTACAATTCATAGTCTTTTTAAGGACCTGCACAATAATTTGATGGTGAGAGAGAAACATGTCTTCTCACTATGTGGTCATTCAAATCATGCTAACATACTGGCACCCTGTGCATGATATGGGATTGCTTCTTAGTGAATACTGAATAATTACTCTTACCACTGGAGAGATTAATAGAATAAAATTAAGCTTCTCTAAATGCAATCTTGATTATTAGAGCTCTGAGTGTGTTGCTGGGAATGCATTGCTCAAATGTTCAAAAAAGGGCACAGTATGTACTGTGTTATCAGTATTTTAAAAATTAAGACTTTGACAGGAATTCCAGCATTAAATGTAATCCCATATGAAACACTCTCCAGGAGCTAATCTATTGCCATTTCCTGTTTATATAACTAGATCAACCATATTGAATTAATAAAAATGCATGGCAAATCTTGATGCACTTAGCAAAGCATATACCACTGAAACATCCTTGAAAAGCCTGCTGGTTTATACAACACATTTCTTTTGTTCACTGTCTGGGCTTTTGAAAAGTGTCTTGTTTTGGTACTTAGCTCAGGCACAGAGCTATATGGAGGAGGATGTACCTCTCTCATGCCCAGATTAGGTCCTGGGACAGTACTGTTGCTTCTCCACCCAGCACAGACTGGACTTTTTATCCTGGTAGATCTCTCTCTGTGGAGAGTCAAGGATCTGGAAACACGGAGCAGAGACAAATCCATTTGGTGCTTTCCCCTCCAGTGTCAGAACTTCTGAGCCTCATACTGGCCAGTACTGATGTGCTTCTGCATCTCTTCACACCGTGAGTGGAAATTGTGGCTTCCTATGCAGTCCTGAGTGAGGACACAGATCAAGTGGTGTTCCCCAGCCCTTATTGGAGCAAGAATCACATTGCATGTCCAGCCGGAGTCTGACTTCCTGTTCTTGGGAGATTTCCATACTTTATCTTCTCAGCACATGCTTTACCTGTTGCGGTGATAGTTTTCTGACAACTATTTCTTCATCCAAACCAACAGATAACTTAAAGGTCTGGTCCCTGCCAGGCACAATATGCAGGGGCATTTTAGATATGGATTGGATGAGCTCTCAACTTACTCAGAATAAGCTTATGGACTCTGTGTCAGCACTGGCCAAGCTGCATTTATACTGGGTCTGTGGTTGACTACTAGCACTTATGTTTCCTACTTTTTCCATTACCTGTGGTATCCTGGACCTCCTTCAGTTCAGATAATGGAGTGTTAATAAAGGTCCTTTTGCTGTAATTTGCATTAAAAAGGAGACAAATTTTTTTAAAGCAGAAGACATATTTTTCCCTCATACATTCATAAAACAGAGACAGGGATAAGACTAATACTTAAAAAAAATAATGAAGAATAGAAAAAGAATAACCATGGAAAAATAAACTCAGAAGTCATTTGGGAGGAAGAGAGACCAGAGTAGAAATATCCTGTTGTAACTGTTCCATGGCATCATACAACTGGAACAAAAGAGTTATTTTAGTTAATATTTATTGTTAATACTCAGTTGCCCAATGTTTAATAATTTTTTCAACAAAGTTTTGCAATGAAAATTATCTCTTTTTTGGTGGTTCTTTTTGTTTGTTTTAATTTGAAAGGGCAAACCTCTAAAGAAGTACATGAAGAAGAAGTAACTGAACTTACAGGATGATGTGTGTCACTGGGTGTGGCACCACTATGACTCTTCTGGGAACTTATATGATAATGAATTTGTTTCAGATAAAGACCAGCAGATGTCCATGATTCTCTCACAAGGCCCTCATCAGATTTATTTCTAAAAACTTATTAATGCATTTTAAATCTTAATTAGTAATGAAAATGTTGTACTACAATTGCTTCACTTCTGTGTTACAATTACAGAGCAACTTAGCCTGCTAATTGCGAATGAAAAAAGAAAGGGAAATTTTCAGCCTTGAAAATTTTGACTGACATGTTTTTGGTTTTGAAAGATGGGGAGCTGATATCAGATACAAAGTGCAAGACAAAGTGACCCTGCACAGCTATGTAGACACCTGATTTCCAGAAAAGTTTTTTGTATTTGTCCAAAATTTTAGTCATCTGTCAGTTGAGCAACAAAGATTAGAGCTTTATTTTGGCTTAATTCCAGGAAAAAAGCAAGGATTTTTAAGCTCAGAAACATGTCAGGTTTTCTTTAAAGTAGCTGTTGGTATAAAATGAGAAGTACTAACCAGAAGTCCCTTCTTGATAATACATACTTATTTTAACTAGAAATTTTTGAAACAGCAAATGCTTATAAAAATACTGGGATTTGTACACATTGCAAAGTCTTTGGAAAGACAGGAAGAAGATAATGTCAAACAAGTATGAAAGTGAGTTATTCACAAAGCTGGTAGTCTCATGAACATACATCTTTTCTTTTACCTATCAAAACCAGGCTGGCTTGGTAAGAAATTTACTGACTGATTGTTTTCCGAGAATTCATGGGATTGTTGTGAAGTGCAACTTGCTTTCTTTAAAATTTTTCTCTTATATCTGATTTAAACTAACATTATGGATGAGAGATTTCAGTAATCCCTACTAGCTCACCTCTTCTCTTGTTATTCCATCTAGGGCACCTTTCAGAGCTACCAGCAGAGGTAAACCCTCTAGATCTATGTAGTCTTTCAAATGGCTTTTCAAATGGCTCCCAGTGATAGTGAGCTTTCTGCTTGCAGCTAATTTTTTGTCTCTCAGCACAGTGTAGGTCTCTGGATTACAGCAGTTACTGGAGTGCTGCAGGAATCAGAAGCCCATCTGTCCTAAGGGAAGGGTGAAATGTTGTCATTGTGATTATAAACACAGTTTTGAACAATTACATGAAATGATGTGGGAATGGATAATGGTGATAATATGGTAAAGGGCCACAAACACAGAAGGTTTTGCTGATGATATCCATTTCTTTTGATGGTATGAAACTTGGTTAAAATTTCCAGGTGAGTGTAAATTCTGACTCCAGTTCACACTCTCTTCTCAACACGGGCTGTGCATGCAGTCCTGCCATGGGCTGTCCATAGCCTATGGCATACTGAGTAAGCGTGAGAACAATTTTATTTTTGGATGGCTTGTGTTACAATCCACCATTTTCTGATCTGGGGCTGCCACACTGGAAATCTCTGCTCCTTATATCATCCTTAATCATCACATAAACAGAAGGCAGGTGGAGAAGACAGAGGTTGGAAGGCTCTAATACTGGTCACATAAAATATGGATAAAAGTCAGGTATGAAACATGTAATTTTCCTTGAAAGCAGTGTCTGGTAGTGAGATCACAAAAAGCTGGGGTTTTTTTACCCTAAAAAGATTAACAGTACTTTGTTCTGTTTGTTATGTTCCTTATCTATCATGATGATTGCTTCTGCCTGATTGTATTTTTTTAAATCCTGTGAAGGGTTGAATGTTATCCTGGTTCTTATGAATGTGTTTATTACTGTCAGCCACAATATTTTTTAGATAATATATAATCACACTGGAGTTATTTCTTCCTTCAGTGGCTTTTTCTGTTTCAATAATTTTGTTTTGCACCTTACAGAGGCTGTTTTCCAACTCTCTGAACATCCCTGTGTTTGGTGGAGCTCCATTTAGATAAATGCATAACCATCGCACATATACCGTGATGGCAAGTCTCTGGAAATTCTGAGTTAGGTCTGCCTGCAGGATTAACGCATTAAAAACCTGCCAGGCTTTTTGTGAGTGCCTGGAAACAGAAAAATATCTCACATCCATCTCCTGAATGTTGCCTAGCACCTTGTCCTTTCGGAGATAGAAGACAATGTGTTAAACTCCAAGTAACATTCTACATCAATTTGCACCAGTGCAGCTCTACCAGAGGTGACTCATTTCCAATTCTATAACCTATGATGATCCAGTTAGATATGATGGCCCAGGTTCTTATTTCAGTCAACAGCTATTAAAAGGAGAATGGGGCAAAGAGACCAGGACACAATTAAGAATAACTTCCTAGCTGCCAAAGAATTGTCTGGAACCAGTGCTGGGGGACTGTTACACAGTCCCTTATAGCATTTTCCATGCTGTTTCTCATGTTCCAAAAATCAGATAGGCTTTTTTTTTTTTTAACCTTCAAAGAAATGGAAAAGAAATTAAAAGTTTCCTCAATACTGTACTAATTTTGTGTGTATATGTGTAAGGTGAATTATCTCTAATAATTGCAGACAAATAGGGAATATCTACATCAGTATATTAACCATCAATATATGAAAAGTTACAATAGATATATTGTTGGCTGCTCCACACATTTCTGAACAACATTGTTATATTTAAGACTGGAAACATTTGGGACAAAAGGGCAAGCACTTTTGGTGGGAAAGCTTCTCTAGAATTTTGTTTGCCTTTTAAATTGTCTGTTTAACAACTCTTTAGATCACTACTTTTAGTGTAGGTTAGTCATTATTTAATAAGAACATAAAACAAAGAAGAATCCTGTTTATAACTCTTAATCTACTAAAGTCATTATCTAGCTAGCAGTCCTGAGAGAATATTCAACATATTGAACTGATTTGTGCATGCTTCATTAGCTCTTTATACCTTAACTGCATATAATCATTCCCAGCTCTGTCATGGTTATCATGGTGGAATTTCCACTGAAGTCGATGAACTCTGAGTGTAAATTGACTGCAAAACAGTGACTGGGACAAATTCTCTTGTTATCTGAAACCTTTGAAATGCCACTGGCTGGAGTGGAATTGCTGGAGACGTGACTGAATTTGGTTTAATTTTCTGGTATTTATTCAAGTTAGTGCCTCGAAGACCTGGATTTCTCTCATTTAATTTTAATATTTTGAGCTGAACTTGACAAATACTGATAAAAATAGTGCCTCTAGGGTTTGATTGAGAAATCATTTTGTGACAACTTGAAAGATGTCTGTTAGCATCAGCATGCCCTTAACTGAGCTTTTAGTGGCCATAGACGAAAGGTAATTGAAAACATCAGTCAGCTAAGAGGGTGCTTTAACAATGGTAATTTTTAAACAGATTTTTAAAAATACAGCTAAAAGTTTATTGCATTCAGATTTGTGCAAAATACAGCCATTTAAAATACAGATTTAATTAAATAATGTAATTTTGTTTCATTCAACATTCAGGCCACATTTTCTCTAGGGAAAAAAGGAAAGGAAGAGAAGGAAGGAGAGACCTAGAGCAAACCAGAGGATGGCCAAGCAACCAAGAACATGGCAGCCCATGCTGAATATGGGCATGTGCACTTCCACCTGAGGTATAAGAGGTATAATTTCCCTCTAAAGAAGGTTCTATGGATCACCTTGTGGATATGCACAGCTTTTCAGGTGATTCTGGTGAGAAAACAACTGGTTTTTTTAAACTAGATATTTAAAAATATTAGAAACCGACTTTACTAAAGAGGAAGTGAATTTTGCAGATTTTTGTGTGTGTCTCTGTGTGTATGTTCCCTTCACACTTACTTCCTCTCAAGCACAGAAGAATCTAAGCTTTCTGACTTCCAAAGATCTTCACTGCAGAGTTAAATTTCAACTCCACTTCACTTTGATTTTATGCTTTATCTACACACAACTTTTGCTTACCTGACATTGGTGATGCTGTAACTTCAGGATTATTGACCCAGGCAGGAACAGTGGTAAGAGGATGACACATTAATTCAGTTGATTGTCTTCCACGCAGGATGCTGACTAACTTACTTGCATAGTAATAATTCTGCCATCCTTTCCCACCAATCTTCCTTTTTGGGCTCAGAAGACCTGACAAACTCCATCACAATTCATTGTTTGGGGAGATCTGTAGAGGCTTTCTGTTGAGTTAAGTCACTTGCCATAGCCCCCGAATTCCCAGCCATATCTGAGCAGGAATACCGTACCAGAGAGGACCAACTGCTTTAAAAAAGGCTTTGCAAAATGTTGGTAGTCAGAGAAAAATAAAGATTTTCTCAGCATCAACACATCTTTTTATAGGCTCCTATTGCCATTAAAGGTCTCCTGCTTGTTCTAATTATGCTGCATACTTCTAGCTACACAGAATGATTGTAGTTAGAGGCTGACAGTTCTGCATCCTTTTTTAAGAGCAATGTCAAAATGCTATTCCTGCTTTCTGAAAGTAATGAACTGTACTGCAACCTTAAATTTGCAGGGTAAATGTGGTCTAAATTATTAATACTACTTCCTAAAACTCCACTGAGGTTTCCCACCCACAGGCTGACTTAGCCCAATCCCAGCTGGACCTGTGGTACGTGATGAGATCACAGCATTCATTTCTTGGACTGTAGGTGCCAGTTAGGAGCCTATCAGCATTGCAGTTGTGCATATATTTCTGAGGATTCATAATTTAGATTTAAATATGCATCAAACTGGGACTTGGTATAGGTGCAACATTTGGTTTTAAAGGGAAGAAAGGTCTTTAGATAATCAGTTATTTTTCAGATTTTGGAAATTTTTGCTGGAATTCATGTAATAGGAATAGAAAAGGCAATCACTAAAATGGAAGTATTACAAGCTCTTTCTGTGGAAGATGTGGTGTGCTAACAGTCAAGAAAATCTGAAGAACAGAGTCCTTAAAATGCAAAGGCACTCACCTGGTTTTTGTACTTTCATCATGTTTGCATGTGATGCCAAATGAGGTATTTATAACAACACTTGCTGTACCACATTCAAGGTATATATTTCCATGACAGATTTTCCTTATGCTTAAGGTGGAAGTTTGAGGGGCTCCACTATGCTCTGCTCTACTGAATGATGCAATGAGGCCTAATGCCATAATCCCAAGGTTCCCTTCCCTTTTTTGCTCTGACTTGAAACTGAGAAGAGAAAATCAAGTTCTTAGATGAGTCCTCTTTTAGCAGGTGCTTCCATTTGAAATTGCAAATAAGCCACATTAAGTATTTAATTGAATTGAATTCCTACAACTAAACTGTCATTGTTGCATTGTACTCACACATAGGATTTGAAATGTGGACAGTGTACCCAGGCACAGTGAAGAAGGGGAGCACAGGATAACACATGGAGTTTCTGATCCTAGGGTAGGCAGTGCTCATATATTTCATGGCAGAAAGGATCCCTTAACTTATTGTTAAATCCTTGGTGACTGCTGAGTATCAGAAGAGCTCTTTTTCCCTTACATTTGATCCAGCCATCAGCTGGATCTGCCCCACTGAAGGCAGCTTCTTTCTCCCTACTTTGAGAGTCTCCTTTATTGATCCAGGGTCACATGGAGATACGGTGTGCTGACCAAAATTTTAAAACCTAACTCTATATCTGTGTTGCCCAGCAGGGTTCAAGTTATAAAAGCCAATATGCATGCACTACTTAGCTGACACTCCTAGGTCAGCTGACTCTTAGGTCAGCTGTTTATAGTCTTGGAGGAAAAAACCAGAGATTTTGCCAACATTAATGCTGCTGCCTCCCTGATCCAGACCTCTCTGTGTCACCCTTTCCCTCCCCTGCTTCTGACACCTGAGGCTAAAAAGTACCTCACCTGCTCAGGGAAGCAAGGATACCTGTGCTGTTCCAGCTTCAGCCCAGTGAAGTTAAATACTTCTTTACACTTGGAAATTAGATGGGATTAATTTAACTGAATGGTGAGAAGTGAGTGTGCAACAGCTGCTTCAGAGTAAATACATGTGTATGTAATCATAATCTCTTCCAGATGGGGACATCCCTAGGCTGTTGAAGTAGAGCTCTCTTGCATGTCCCCCAGTGCCACCTCTCTGGAGCAGAATCACAAGGGTCCACACAGATCAGCTTTTGCCAAGCTGAAGATTTCCTTCTTGTTCATCCTATTTGTTTTTTTTCCTCCTAGCCAATTTCTTATCTATAAGCATACTTTGCCTTGTACTGCATGATCCCCTAATTTCCTCTTGAGCCTCCTGGGAGGGATTTGGTAAAAGGCTATTAAGAAATTAAAAGAGTTACATCATCCTGCTCTCTTATCTGCTCTTATTTTAACATACCCAATGTATTAAACTGTGTTGGGACAAGGAGCTGGGGTAATGGAATTGGCAGTACCACTGAGCCCCTATAGAGCAGTACCTTTAGTAATACTTATTTAATGCCAGGTTTGCATTTAGTTAATTAATGATAGAAGAATTTTTCATTTCTTTCCCAGTTTTGTGTCCTGGTCCAGCCTTGGTTTGACATTTTCCTTAAATGGGTCAAAAATTACTTGAACAGGGAAACTGCTAGAATGAAAGATAGCTTTTTAAAATAAAGAATATTTTTATGTTTTTTCCTAGCAGAATTTAATTACACCTTTGCAGCCAATTACATATTTTTCCATTCTATTTTGTTTTACATATTTCTTTTTTTTTTTCCTCTTTCTGTCTTTTTTTTTGTGTTAAAGCTCTGGGGCCCATAAATGAGGAAAAGCTAATGGTTTACAATCAATGCCCATGGACCAGAGAGCTAATCTGAACTTAACTAAAAAGTCAATATTTAGCAGTACCTTATCAGTGGAGAAATGTCAAGCTCAGAGATAGACATGAACAAATTTCCAACTGATTTCTCTTTCTTATGCCTCAGCATTCAAAGCTTCATGGAAGAGTTTCAACATCAGATAAGGCAAAACTGTCGTCGGAAAAAAACACATAACAAATGACAAACTTGTGTCTACAGAGACTGGAGTTTATGAAATGAAAACACACGTCAAAAATTCATTCTAATCTCTTCTTGCACATTCCATTGGTCA
The DNA here is from genome assembly GCA_910950805.1 of Acrocephalus scirpaceus scirpaceus. Lineage (NCBI taxonomy): Eukaryota > Metazoa > Chordata > Aves > Passeriformes > Sylviidae > Acrocephalus > Acrocephalus scirpaceus. The sequence goes on from OU383773.1 coordinate 130,490,161, forward strand.
CCTTCCAGTCCGTGTGATCCAGCAGTTGATAGTTAAACACTGCAGGCAGTCTTTAAGAGAGAGCAGCAGGAAATATTTTCTTGCTGAGTGAAGTCATAATTTGCTGCCACCCAAAACAAAATTGACATAACTCATTTTGAATTCAAAAATTACTAAGGATTTTAATACACATGAGGTACTGACTGGGTATTGTGCTGTTTTGCAAGAACAAATTTTGCAGCAAATAATTTGGTAATTAATTTTTTTTTTTGGTAACTTAGGTATCAGCTCACAAAGGACTTAATTTCTACTGCAATTCATTTGGCTGTCTTGATTTTTGTGAATGAACAGCTCATGGAGTTACATCAGTAAAGCACTTAATCCTTGGCTAGAAATCAGGACTGTTTTGTTTATTCCCACTGCCATTCAGTTCATGAGTGATCTCTTAAAATTAAGACATGATGACCCACATCTCTCAAGCACGTGGGGCTTCCCAAACTAGACAGTAAAACACTGTTTTTAAGCATGGTCATAGCCCAGGAATCCTCTGGGTTTGTTTGGGTAATTCCAATATCTGTGTATACTGCTCTTTGTGGATTGGAGGGAAGGGGTGGGTGAAAGGTGGCCTGTGCTTTGCAGAGGCTACAGTTGCTACAGTTCTGCTGCTTTATGCTCCTCTTCAGAAATCTTCTTAGGAAACAAAAGGCATGTTGGACTAAAAAATGTTGCTAAAAGTGTTGGTAAGAATAAACCCAAGAGGAAGTAAAAATAACTGCCTGTAGAAATAGTGTAATTCTTATATCTAGTGAGCAAAATGTGTGGCTGAGCTTTTTCTGTAGACCCTGGATGTCTCCCAGTGACTTATTTCAGAGAAGGCTGCCATCGCATTCATCATGGGATGACAAGCTGTATCAAAGAGAGGGAAAGGTTGCTCAATCAAAAACGGGAAGAGCCTCCAGCCCTCCATCTGGACTGGCTTTAGCTGCACTAGGGGAAACACAGCCAGAGTGGAAGAGATTATCAGATGTGTGTCTGCCTGATATATCTGTAGAGATTTCTTTTCTACACAGATGTCAATTAAGGAAGTTCAGATTTACAAATTATATATGGGTGAACTTACAACTTTTTACCTAAGCTAAAAAGTTAAATGTGAGCCAAAGATAAAGAAAATTTTCTTTTGATAACTGGTTGCAGTCCTGGTATAGGAAGATGTTTAACAGGTAGATTTAACATACTGTTTTGTTCCTTTACTAGCTCTTTCTATCATGAGTTTAAATCTGGTCCAGATTTTTTTGCAGTTGAAGTGCAAATAGAAGGGTTGGAAAATATTATTTGTGGATTTTTGCCTATTGAGTAATGCACAAATTAAAGTCAAATAAATCATACTTTAAAATTCTATGTAATTTAAATGCAGCATTTCTTTTATTTAGAAGTTCAATTTCTTCATCTGCCTGGGTTTATTTTATAGAAAGGCATTCTGTTTTGATTTCCAGACACCAAAAAAAGGGAGAATCCCTTGTTTTTCTTGGCAGGTTCTTCCAAGAAGTAATCACCCATAGCTTTTACGATATGTTTCCTCTTCTTAGTTCTGTTTCAACCATTGGTCTTTGATTCACTTTTCTTTGGTAGGCTAGGGAGCGCATTATTAACATCTGGTAAGTACTTAGAGGATAGTGTCAGGTAACTCCTGCATCTTTCTTTTAACAAGGCAAAAAGATGAACTTCTTTAAAACATTCTCAACAAGGTATTAATTTAAAGTCTGAAGTTATTTTTGTAGCTTCTCTTTGTAACATCTCCAAATTTCCACATCCTTTTTCTAATGTAGATACCAGAAATGAACTTGATATTCCAGAACTGATCTTGCCAGAGCTGCCCATAAAGGCAGAATGTTTTTCTGCTCTCAGCTCTTCTTTTTTCTTTATCCAGGGCTCAAAGAGCCTTTTGGATGCTGCATTGTACAGACTCCTCATGTTTACCCTGTAATCAATCATAACTTACAAATATGTAGCCACTGCCTCCCAAAGGTCTCATCCCCTCCAAGTACAACCTCTGTTCTCTGTTCCCAGCTCTATGACTCCCTGACTGCTCAGAAAAACCTTGGATGCTGAGGAAGTGGTCTGGGGGAGTGCCACAGTTGCATGCTTGCACATGTGCAGACCAAGGCTTTCTATGGATGGGGTCTCATGGCTGGGCAGGCTGGGGAGCTGAAGATCAGCCCTGCTGCAGCTTCACCAGGGCAGGGGGATCCTGGGCTGTGGGGAGGTGAGGGCTCAGGGTGCTGGAGTGAGTAAGTCAGGCCTGCTGGTGCCCTGAGGAAAGTTTGCCCAGCTCTTTTGTGTCTCCGGCTGGGTCTGGAGGTAGGACATGGTGGAGAGTGGGCTTCAGCTCTGGCCAGGCACAGCCACTCTTGCCTTCCTCATCTGAGCTGGACTGACACCGACACTCCTTCTGGACACCTCCACTGAGTGCAGTGCAGCCTCAGTGTTTGTTCTCACTGCTTTGCTTTCTTCACTGGCCACACTGGAACACAATGCTAGCTTTAACACCCTTTACTGAGGTGATCTGCTCCAGACAGCTGCAAATAGGCAAGATATTTATGGTTTACTCCTGAATAACTTGTGGCTTTAAAAATTTTCCCTTAAGGAGTCTCCAGGAAGCAGATATCATCATCTCCTGTTTCTTTCTTTTTGCAATAATTGCCTGGTTTTGCCATTTAGAAAGTTTTCATTGTCTCTTTTATCTTTTTTACAGCAAAATAAATGGATTTGTTCTGTTCCTGCCCCTTCTGCACTTTGAGAGCAGTTGTCTTTTTGAAAGACTGTTCTCATGCCTCTCACAGTTCTCCATGTCTGAGACTAATAAGGCAAAATTCTTTTAATCATCCCGGAAAAATCATACTTTCTAAGTATCTTATTCTATTTTCTTCTTCTGTCTGTGTTTTATTTGTCTATTTTTTTTTGTTAAAATTCAGTTCCCCAACAAGTTACTATACCATAGCTGTGATTTTACCAGCTCTAGATGAAATAATTAACACTTAGACCTTGCATATGACACTTCTGTTAAACAGCATTTATGTAGCAATTGCCTTAAATAGGAGGATTCCTGAAGTAAGATATGAATATAATAACTACATAGATAGTTCTGCTCTGGAGTCAAGTGCATTTTATGCTGTTTGCTTCCTTGGAAAACTCAGTGAAGGACATTTTCTGTTACATTAACTGGGGAGAACACTGCACTAAATTAAGGAACAGGAGCAGAGATCTTAAATTTTTTTTGTCTTTCATTATTTCTGTCTTAGTTTAGCTTTTTCTTTACAAATGCATGTGTAGGCTTCATTGTCTGCTTTGCATCATTCAGCTGTCTGACTTGGTATGCTCTAGGTCAGGTCACATATATATTATTTCTGAGCAAGGAAGTTCTTTACTTTGGATCAAGTAAAATAACCTTGACTTATCACTAAAAAGAATAATTATCAGGAATGTCTGCTTTTAACTCTACTATTATGTGCTGCATATAAATTCTTGTGTGAGTGATACAATAAGCAGGGTTATTTCTGAGTGACAAAACAAGCCATACAAGATGTAAGCAGTGCGAAATTTTGTGTCAACAATCATGCTTATCATTAGTCACATAGGCAATAACAAGCAATCATTGACATGGGATAATTGAAAATGATATTCTGAAACATTTCTTGCAAATTGGTCATATTTTAAGATGCTGGCTCTCAACTTTTTTTCGTGCACGTTTTGGATTATTCGTTGAATACAAGCCAGACATAAAATACAGTAAAAGACATGATAGATTTAACTTTGACAGATGATGTTTTTCTTCTGTTCAAACATCATCAGTCAGGGCTAACACGGGGTTCCAGCATTACCTCATGGCACTCAGTGGCCAAAGCACATGCTTCATGGAAAACGCATGTTTGATTTCTAAAAACTACTATTAATATTGAAAATTTTTTAAAAAATCTCTTATAGATATTTACACTCAGTAAATGACCTTCTTTATTCTCTTAGAATTTTTTTCTGAGGCAACATTTTTCTCCAGTGAGAAGATATTTTGACAATAATATTCATTCTTTTAAAAAGCACTTATGTGATGCCAAATATGAGATGAAGTCTAAAGAAAAAAAGAAATTATTTGTCTTGCTACAAAACTCTTCCTGATTCTTCTATTAAGCAGTAAAACTACATGAATGAAGTGAACATTAATTTTTGATCATTTCATATATTTAAAAAAGACTTTGTTTCTAAAGGGATGCCAATTTTCTTGGAGCCAAATATTACATATAAGAAAACACATTAAAAAGTGGTTGATTAATTCAACTTGAGGTTCATAATTGAAATCCATTAACAAAAATGCTGCGAGTTAGGGATGAAACAAAATTATCTGAAGAAGAGTTAGAAATATTTTTATATTAAGTTAGATCTTCTGTTAAGGTAGTTGCAATCCTAGTCGTTGAACAGTTACAGTTCAACAAACAGTTGCAGCAATCATATTTCTGTCTGGACAATCTAAATAACCTATCTGTGGAGGAAAGTGAAAGGGTAATTTTTTTAAAAAAAAATCGATTATTATTGTTTGTTGACAAACATTACTCTGAAGGAAAAAAGGAATCATACACAACCACTGAATTTGATAAGCCCTCTGTATGAGAAACCCTTTCCCTTAAACACATCAGATCATCAGTCCTGTTTGAAAACACTCAAATTTAGGACAGATTCCATTCTGGATGTGAATTTTGTAATCTTGGACTGTCTCCAGTTATTTATAAATGCTATGTTTTTCAGCTACATTAATACAGCTCTCTTGTTATACCTATGTTTCATAGATAGAGCCAATATCTTTCACTAGACCAAATGATACAGGTATTTAGATAAGAAAAGACAGGAAATTTTCAAATGAATCAATTATAATTACAAATAATAAGAGGAAGGTGAAAGGCAAAAGATGAAAATATAAACTTCACAGGATGTTTAAGAAATGGATCTACAAATGTTCTGTAGGTTACCTGAGACCAAAAGCAGTAGCTCTTTCTCCTGCATGGAGATTGATTTCCTGTCATTTGAAGGTTCAGTCCACAGTGAACATGATGTAATAACTCATACATGCCACATACCCCCAACACCATGTATCCTGGCAAAATCTACTGCCTTGATCTTCTGGGAACTCTGAGAAGATCATGATAACAATTCAACTTCCAGAATGAGGAACTATGGAAGGAGAAGTGACTGCATGACAGACATTATCTAATGCAAGGAGGTGATGCAACTTTGTGTTCTTGCTTATGTCTTTCCAGTGTGTTCTCTTGGCAATTGGTAGAGTGTCATCCCTTTCCTGGGATTTGTTTCCCTTTGCAGTCAGAGATGTAGCAGGAAAGTGCAATGTGAGGAACCATTTTGGGCTAGAATGATGAGAGGAATGATTGCACCAGGGTCAAGGTGACACAGTTACTTCTGACTTTGGATAGCAAATGAGTATGAATGGTAGAAATGAATGTCATGGATCACATTGAAGAATCAATGTGGTACAAGAGACAGAGAGATGAAGGAAAATTATTAACAGGTCAGTTGTTCAAGGGAAGTGGACATATTTCTAAAAGCTCAGCCCCGGGTGCAGAAGGATCATTAATGTCAAAGTGAAAAAAAAAAAGAAAACCACCTGAATTAGAGTGGAATTTTAGGACATTTTGCATTGTACTGGGAATAGGGACTCACTGTAGGTTACGCATATTCCTGTACAAAACCAAAACCAAATTAAAAGAACACAAACGTGTGCTATGCTTGCACTAGACTAATTTGAAAAGTAGCCTGAGGGAATAAGGGAAAAAAGAATAAATCATTATAAATATTAAATTAAAAATATAATGAAAAGCGGGAAAATGCATGTTTCCAGAAGAGGCTTTAAGTGCTCTAAGCAGAATATGTCAAAGTCATAGAAAACATACACATCCCTAAACAAAAAAGCAAGCAAGGTATAAACCCCATACTCCTTCCATGATAAAATTGCAGTGGTGGTTATTCAGGTGGCTTCAGAAAATGGAACATCAGTTTACAGATAGAGGCCTAACTGGTGAGAGACAATGTTATATTCTGGAAAACAAGAAAGTTGCAAACAAAACTGTCAGGAGGAAAAAAGCAACCAGAAGTAATTCCTTATCAAACGCAGGAAGAGAGGAAGACTCTGAACTTTTATCAAAGCAGCCAAATCCTTCTTGCTGCCTTCCTTATCAGCAAAAAAATAGTGGGAATCACCTTCTTCTTAGGCACGTTGAGGTGTTGAGTTTTTGAATCAGAATGAGTAGAAAATGAAATGTTATAGCTGCTATGGCACATTAAAATTAAACAGGACATCTAAGTAATTTTCTGCAAAGCTGTTCTCCAGAACCCCAGGCTGTATTGGCACATGGGATTGTCCTTCCCCAGGTGCATGCAGGAGTTGTCATTTGTGTTGGCTTCACCAGCCATAAACTGGTTTGTGAAATCATCAAATTGATTTCAAAAGGTTTATATAATAACAAAAGAAGTAGAAGGACATAGTTATAAATCACTGAAAACAAATGTAAATATATAAATTTTCAGCATAAGTGTGGCAAGGTCAGTTGTGTTTTCTGTGTGCAATTATGTTCTATGGCATCTTGAGTAGGATTATGGAAAACTTCTATGCAGACTTTTACAGCCTTTTGATGAGATCACTCATAACTTGCTAGGAAAATAAAATTAATCATAAAATGAGAAGAATAGTTGTGTTGTTTGAAGGCAGATATCATGAGAAAGATGGGAAACACGGTATGTTTTCAACAGTATGAACAGTTATTGACCTGAGCATTTGGCCTCTAATGAGATTGTGTTGGTTAAAACCCTTTTATAGTCATTTGGGAGGGAGAATGGAAACCTGAGACAATTTTCATATGGCACAAAATGGCTTAATTTGGCAAGATTATGGAAGATTCTGGAAAACTCACAATGTAACTAAATTGGCAGTATCATGGCAGACAGTTCCATAAAGCCAACAGCAAGATTGGACAGACTGAAAAGACTTTTTAAAAATATTTTGTGCATAAGGCTGGGCTCTAATTCATTGTAGCCTCATATCTCAAAAGAACATTTGGAGTCTATTCTAAGACATCACTAAAAGTTTCTGTATTTTGAAAAAGGCCTTCCTGAGGTAAATTTTATTCATTTCTGATAAGAAAAAAAATCAAAAGAGACACAAGTAGATTGAAGATGGAAGGGTTTTATATGTAGGGAAAAAGGGTTATTAGAAAGACAGAAGGCCCCACAGAAACAAATAGTAACAGTCCTGTAAAAATGACTAATGAAGAAGAAAATTATTTAGTAAATACCAATTCAACTAAGTAGCAAATAGAGTAATTACATAAAAGGATACTCTAAAACAACTGACAAGCAGCATTTGTATTGAGTGCTAAAAGTACAAGAGCAGAGCTACAGAACAAACGATAAATATAGGAAACAAAAGCTTTAAAGAAATATGTTGCATTAACAAGCAAATGACCTATGGAAATATATGCTGCTGGGTGTAGCTGGAAAACATCAAAAAGGAAAATATTTACAGGAATAAGAAGAGAAATAAGTGTAGAGGATAGAAACTATGAATCTTTTGAATGTCACATTTAAATGTGTTCATCAGCCATTGAACTAAGTTGAGCTTGGGAAGTCCTACATCCTGTGTTCAAAGATTTTGACCAGCTGTTTCCTAGGGACTTTAAATGAGAGATAAGCTGCTTTGCTTATCTCTCCCACTTTGCTTATGTCTCCCCCTTTTGAATCTTGATTTGAAGCTTTTGGTCCTGGCAAAATCAAAATTGTGAGTTTTGATTGTTAGGTAGGTCTAGGTCTGATCCAGTAGCATTTATGTTCTCTTTACGCAGTTGCCAAAAGAAGGGACTGAAAACCTGATACAGAAACTGACATAAAGACTGCTGTGCCCTTGAGGCAGCTTCTATGTAAGTGTGTCAATTTAAGGTTAGGAATATCTCAGCAAGGTGGAGTAAAGCCCAGTGAGTTTATACAAATACCAGATACAAATATCTCCAGCACTTGCAAACCATAAATTTAGGGGATTCTCTGAATCACCTTGTCCAAGTGTAAAGGGCAAAAAAACCCCTAGGTGGTTGTACTCCAAAAGGAGGATAGGCAAATTAACCAAACCAATTCTTTCCTTTTGATTTTGATGATGACAGAAGTCAGCTCAAGAAGAAAGCTGGAACATCACCTATAAGCCTTCTCTGTCATGGTACTGCTGCAGAGTTTTTCTACTGAGAGACTTTTGCTGTGCAAAGGCACCATAGGCTGAGCTAAGCATGTGGTGTCAGCTCTCACTCTAGATTCTCTTTGGACTCCCATATTTTTAAAAAACATTTTTATGGCTCCACCCCCTACAGATTTCTTCAAATAACCAAAAAAAGAAACATCAAATAAAAAGTAGAAACTTTCTGCTCATAAAAGCACTTGAAAATTACTTCACTTTCATCAGTTTAAAAACCAGTTTAGCAGAGGCAATCTACACAATTTGAATGTTTTAAGAGGTACAGACTACTTTTCACAAGACTCATTATGATTTATTATGTAACCCTAAAATTAACAACAACAGTAGTTTCATCAGTTAACAAGAACTACTGGGGAATATTTGTAAAATGTGGTATTTTCTTTCCAGTAAGAACTGTTGGGAGTGAGGATTTTGATATAGCACAGAAAAGTGGTGGTGCCACTTGATATATAGCAATTCTGGTGGATGTCATTTGTGGGACACCTATAATGACACCTTTTTTTTCCAAGAAATGTTTATATTTTTGAAACACAAGCACAGGTACAAATAGATATCATAAAATTAGTTTAAAAATATTTCAAACCCCTGCAATTCTGTTTAAATAACACCATACTAAGGGACACATTTTAATAAAACACTGTTATCTGGATTTCAGGTAAATAACTGATAGGGAAAATTAATTTTGGACATTCCATTTCTTTACAGATTTCTGCTCCTTGAATGCTGTGAGCTATATGTGAAAAGAAGCTTTAGGCCAAAGCCACATCCATCCCTAAGTTTGCATTTAATTTCAAAGCCAAATTTTCCATTTTAATCAATTTTGGAGGACACTGTATTTTTCTTCATGCCAAAGAAAAAGTATTCCTATTTTTTTTGTCATCACAGGTTTATCCAGATGTAGAGGTGAAACAGTTTTCAGCAGCAGAGAAAACTTACAAATTGTACTGTTCTATACAATACTTCTGCTGGTACTGCAAAGATCTAGGGTGTGCTTCCAAGTGTACAGTCCTTATCACCTGTGCTTTGTACAGTTTCTTAACTTATGCTAATAATTCAGTGATAATTAGACAGCTAGACCATTTAGGTTTGCCTAAATCATGTTTTACATATATTGTGACTCTCAAAGTGTCAGTCAATTAATGTGGAACAGATTTCACGTGTATACGTGGGATATAACCATCTCTCTTGAAAAGCAAGAGAGACCCCCCCAAATAGACATTCTGTGCTGTCATCCTCAGTCTCTGCACCTTCCTACTTGGATGCCATATAGTATTATTTCTGATTCTAATCAGACTGGGGGGAAGTGAGGCATCTTTGATATGCCCTAAAGGCTGAAAAGGCTCAACAGACATTTCTAAGGGAAAACCATTTATATGGTTTTCACCATAGCATTCTGCTGGTGCTAAGTGCACCTTGTGTATTATAACATCTATGAAGACGTTGAAATAGTTACTTTTGTTAATCCATAGCAAGACTCTTGTAATTCATTTCCAGCTGAGTAACACACAACAAAGAAATGTTGCTATGCGAACGCATGCTATGCTACTAATAGATTTTCAGATATTATAATCTACTTAGATTAATTCAGAAACAAATAAAAAAAAGATTTTTTTAAATTATTCATTTCCTTCATGCTACCTCATTGAGACCAGATGGATTCAGAAAAAAATAATTCTTTTTGTTTTGTTCATCATGATTTGTTGGCACACCTTTGTGCAGAGGTACCCAAGTTAGTTTTTCATCAACATCCATTCACCTTGAAGCAAGAAGAAAAACTGATTCATCTGGATTTCATATAAACTCTAGATACATTCCAGAACATCAGAGAAAAAAAGGACTAAATATGCAGCTTAATGTGTTGTTTAGTAAGTATTTTCATTATTTTTATGTAAAATATTCCCTGATTAATATTTTCATGCTTGTTTGTCTTTTAATGTGGTGGAGGTCAACTGAATGGCTGTTCCAGTATTGCAGCAGCATCAGAGCTGTAATGCAACACTACTGTGAAGCTGAGCTAAGAAAAGGTAATAATCTTCTTAAGGCAGAGATATGGAGTGACTTGCCCAGAATAGAATGGAAAAAAGGTGATGGCATGTTTTGGATGTACAGTCTACCCCTGGATTCCCTGCAGACACATCTTTTCTCAAAAGGGCCAGATACCTGCAGAATAGGGAACCTTTCATCTTTATCTCTTTCTTCTGAGCCCATCAAGATCTCCCCATGTATAATTTGGGTACATCTGGGTGGCTGGAGGTTTTTAGAGGGAAACATGTCTGGCAAAATCTCAGGAGGAAATTATTTACTAGGAATTGGTGAATTGGCATCCGTCCCCTGGCACTGGGAAGTGTTGTGGGAAACTGGGTTCTAGCTGAATTGTACTTCTGTAGGAAAAGAGGAATCTGAAAAGCAGCAGGCATTGCAGAAGAAAGTAATAAGTATATGTATTTTTTCAGTTTTCTCACACAGATTGTTGGGGTCAATGGCACTGGGAGATCACCTTGGTGCTTCTGCAAAAGTGAGAGATAGCAGATATCTTGCTCCCCTAGAGGGGTTTTTACAGGAATGAATCAGATCTGAGCTCTAGGGTCTAAGGGATGTTTTAACCATGTCTGTGGAGCAGTAGGAGCAGAGAGGTAAATTGCTCCCAGCTAAGGTGGGAAGTGGGGAAGCAAGCCAGGGGGAGCTTTGTTCCTCTCCTGGTTTAATAAACAATGGAGCTCTGAAATGAGAGCAGGGAGTCTCACCTACAATGTGCTAAAACACTAAATGACTGTGTCAAACTTCACTGGATGCTTTTTGGCTAACAGCAAAAAATTAAGGCTCCTGAGCTAAGTGCTTCCCTGCTGAGCTGTAGCTAAGGTGAACTAGCTGTTGAATCACTGCATAATGTAAAGCAGGCATTTTGAGGGCCTCAGTGACAGCTCCACCACTGGGTCCTACAAGAGAGCTGCTCTGCTTGCTGCTCAAAAGACTGTCTTAGGACTTATTGGAGGCTTTGCACAAAAATCAGCTTTGGTTCTCCACTTGGTTGCAAACAATTTAACAAGATTCATCTGTGAAGTTGCAAGAGTACAGCTCTCTTCAGACTTGTAAGAAGAGCTCTCGTTCCTGGCACAACATAACAGATCAGAAATCCCTTTCTGTTTTCTGATGACGGTTTTGATTCCCAGCTAAATTGTAATTACCCAGGAAATCCAAATGTAAATCTGTATAACAGGGAGAGGTGCTCTTTCTTGTTCAAAAGCATCTCACCATTCTGTGGGTGGTCGCATAATTCAGCAAACGCCCACAAATGGCAGAGGGTTGTGTCAGGCAGCTCTGTCAGCACAGCACCGCTGTGCAGTGCTGGGGCACACCTCATCTAAACACTCCAGGGCACCCTGACTTTGCCAGGAGGTAAAATTGGCACTCAAAACAACATTTCAGAAAATATCATGTTTGGAAAAATAAACGTGAAAGAGTACAAATAACACATAAATCAGGATTGTACTGCTCTTATCAGGGGGGATATTTAATACTCACTTCCTCAATGAAGTGCAAAATTAGAGAGTCATGAAAGCCACTAATAGAAGACAATGGTTTAGGATTTTTTGTAATATATTATTAGTCTGAGAAGGAATATTCAGAAGTTCTCCTTTACCCACTTTGAAAATGTGAGTAAATCTGCCTGTCAGGATTCATTGAGTCCCTGCTGCCCATTTTCTGCACCATGAAGTTTATTCCTTTATCTTAAAAAGTCACATTGAAAATGAAATGCTGTTTATTTACAATCTTTATTATCCAATGGCTTATATGTTGTCATTTGAGACATTTAGATATCAAGTTGCAGCAATGCATGAAGAAAATGAACTGTGGCTGCAAATAATTTAAAAATGTTAAAATTGTACCTCTGTCTCAATAATATAATGCTGTTATACATCTGAGTCAAATCTGCTTGTTTTACTGACAAAAATATGGGTTTGGTCTGGAAAGCAAAGCAAAAGCTCTGAATTGCAACACTCTAGTTGAATTCTGACTCCAGGGTTGCCAGTCTGACTGTCAATTCGGTTGTGATTAGGGGATGTTTAACACCAAAAGGAGTATTTGCCTGTGCTGGGGTTTTGTTTCCTTCTCACCCCTGTCACCAGCATGTCTGTGCTTTCACTGCTTATGATCAGGAACAGATTAAGGCTCAAAACAGTGCCCAGATTTACCAAAATTACTGGGTGTTCTGAACTGCTTCTTTGCAGCCTCTCCGCACGCAGTCTGCCCAGTGGCTCCCTCCTTCCCCCTCCTCCCAGCAGGATGCCATCTCGCCTTCCCCTGCTCCTGAGCCCTTGATGTCGGGCCAGGGGAGGCAGCTGAGCTCCCGGGAGGGGGTCCCCGTGCCGGTGACACCGCCGTGCCCAGCCCCGGCTGCTGCTGAGCACAGATCCGCGCCCCAGGAGCGCTCCCGATCCGCTTCTGCGGGTGCTGGGCAGGCAGCAGCCAAAGCCGCAGCTTGTCTGCCATGCAAGGGGGGAGTTGTAGCACGGGGGGAGTTGTAGCAAATATTAGCATATGATATTTGGGCTTGTAAACTGAACTGATTGCATTTAGAAGGTGTGAAAGGCATATATTGTAATCCCACAAAATGTCAGGCTGCAAAATAATTTATGCCTCCAGTTCACACAAAGGCAAACTAAGCAACGGTTAAAATGAAAGTCTGTTACTATTTTGCTAATACATCATAAGAGCAGATGTATAGACTACAGGTGAGAATACTCTGAAAGTATTTGCAGAACACAGCTATTGAACAATAAAATGCTCAAGGGCTTGCAAAATTGTCAGTCCCAAAAAGGTCTTTTTTTTTTTCCATTTGAAAGTCTAGCAACATTGTAGCTGGTCATTTATAACGATGGCATGCTGGAAACCTACTGCTCCAGGGTCAAAATTATTTCAGCCCTGATGGCTTTTATGATAGACTTTTCTCCTTGCTCTTTCTATACGAAGGGCAAACAGAGACTGTCTGAAGGTGTGATGGCACATCACACAGATGCTGCCTAAAGTCATTCTTGTTGCAGGCAGGTCCCACAGTGTCTGAAAACGGGGGCACCGTGGTGGGTGGAACTGCATAGCCCCAAAATGATGTCCTACAGTCCAGCTACAGCCCTCAGTAAGTCACTTACATGTGCCTGCATTCACCCTGTCCACACACACACAAACATCCTCTGGCAACTTCAGTGACCATTTCTCTTAATCTCACTGAATGCTTATCCAACTTGGTTTATGATTTTTATTGATTTCAATGCCTAGAACTCCAAGTAGCTTAAAAAATCAGGATATCTGTGTTCCCTATTATCATAAAAAATGACTCAGTAAAATTGTGACCTGTCATCTTAAAGTACACCTGGAGTATGAATTATGGAAACCTCCAGGGAATAAATAGCAAAAATTTAATGAATGAAAGTGGCAAAATTATGACAAGATTTTAAATCAAATCAAGGTTGATTATTTAATGATCTGTCAGTAGAAGCTGCTTGATTGGTCTTTAGCTTTACAAATGCGTTCTTTCTTACATTAAGTCTTCTAAAGACTAGACAACCATTCTATCTATAGTAGTGTAAGGATTGCAGATTCAGTTTTGATAAAGAGACTAGAAAATCTCCTCAGTATTTTCATTTGTGTTTATACAATTCTGTGTCTTTTGGGGCAGGTCAGAGTACCACAACAACATTTATCAGAATGCAAATTACAGTTTTAGTGCCACCTCAGCTAATGAGTGGCTAACCATTTTCTACAGCAGGGAAAGGAACAGTTCTGTATCTGTAGTTCTGCCGTGTAACCTGTGTTTCACAGCTCGGTTTTCTGTTGTACATTGATCTGCTGCCTTTTTGATAATTTTACTGTATATGCAATGTCAGTTCTGCCAGGTACCTCTAATGCTGAGCTCCTACTGTATTTCATACTGTGAACGGAACAAGGATGTTACTCTTGGCATCAGGCTGAGGCACACATTTTGGGATAAAGAAGCTCAAAGACCAGTCAGGCAGTCAAAACAGAGGCAGAAAGAAACAAATGTAGCAGTCCACAGTTGGTTTCCTGGCACATTACTTATTTTGTTAATCACGGCTGATAGTAAAATCCGTTCCAAGAAGTCATTCAAATTTGTTATTATTTCTCTTTGAAGCTGTGGTTCATTAGGGTCTATTTTGTTATTAGCATTAAGGTTCCTCAGTAAGGCTCCAGGCTCCAGCTTGGGCACAAGCAGTTTAATAAGATTCAGATGGTATACAAGCTATCAGAGAAGTATAAAATTCTTCAGACTTGCAATAACAGCTCCTGTTCCTGGCAGACCATAATATCAGCAAGCTCCAGTTCCGCTTTCTGTTTACTGTAGATAGTTCTGATTCACAGCGAAATTGAAATTACACAGGAAATCAAAATATTCAAACTTAAAGGTGTGCAACAGAGAGGCTCTTTTACTCTTCCAAGACTATTTTATAATTCTAGGGAATGAAGGCATTTTTTAGTGTTTAGCACATTAAAAATCTCACAGGGAAAAAAATAAGTGATAGGAAAAAAACACCAATATAAAAATATACTAATCCTCACTCAAAGAATTGCAGTGTGCACAGTTTAAAGAAACATGATTGTAGAGATTTACATTTCTTATTGTTTAAAAAATTGCTCCTGGTGTTTAACATAGAAAAGCATGAGGCAGGAAGAGAAGAGCAGTACTGGATAGAAACACCTGCAAATACATCTAGCTTATCAATATCTCCTTATTTAAGCTCTGATTGGAATTTTTGCATAGAAATGAGGTTAAATCCCTAAGTAGTTGCTAATCCTTCACTTAGAGCTACAAAATTTCCATGCTGAACAGTATCCATGTAGCTGAAGAGAGTCAGTCTTTGCACATGTGTCTGCATGTATGTATGTATATATGTATGTGATACACCTGTGTCTGTTTTACTGGAAGAACACAGAATTCAAAAAGGAAAATGGATTCATATTAATATTCATAGCCTTCTCTATTTTGTTGTGCATAGACAATCTGATCCTTTTGGCTGCAAGTTCTGCCATGCTGGTAATGAATTTACTAGCTGGAAATGAGCCAGCTTCACCATCTACTTATCTCCAAATTAGTTTGCCTGTGTTATTGGCAAATTGTACCAGTGTACCAACATCCCTTTCATTCTGAGGGAAATGAAAAACATAAAAGATGTTCAATATTTTTTGTGTGAAATGTAGATACCAGTGAGGGTAATAAAAGCTTCAGCAAAAAGGAAAAAAGAATTAAAACTGGCAGAAATTTTATGTTCTTTGATAGTCTTTCAGCTGTATTTTCAGGTTGCTGTGACTACAAGGAAATAATATTCTGATGCACACACACACACACACACATATGTGTGTATATATATATATGTATATATATACACATGACATCCAGACACACACCCAACCCCCCTTTAAAAAAGCACACTGTCCCTAGACATAGTAAAAGAACCATGTTCTCATTTTGGAGCTCGTCTCAAGCTCAATAATTAATTCTACAACTCATATTCATAATTACCCTTATCAAGTTTTTTTAATAATGAGTTTAAATTCCACAGAAACCTGGCTTCCTTTCTCCACGCAGAAAAGCTGTTGAATAAGCACAATATATTTCTTATCTTTCAGGAACTCAGGCTAGTTCACAGCATAAGCAGCTAAGCTAAAAGATTTAATTCATCTTGTTCATTAAAATTCAAATAATTATAAAGTCAGAGATGTTAACTTTTTGGTTATTACAATACAGCTGGCAAACAGAGACTGTTGCACCAACTGGGAGACTTAAAACCTCATCTTTGGTGGCCAGGTAATTTTATTTAACAGTTAAGCAGGAATTTAAATCAATACTTCTGAGAAATCTCCTTTATGAAATTATGATTAATTGATTTAAATGTGCTTTTAAAAATTTCATGATATTTCACATGACATACATGTTGGGATTATTTCAAGCACCCGTGGGTGTGTTCCTTGCTGTCTTTAAGTACTGGATAGAGTTCAGTGTGGAGATGAATAACCCACGACCCCTTTAATCACTGATTCTTCAATTTTAATGGGAAATTGCACTTAAGTGTACAAGATGGGTGGGACTGCTTGAAACATTGTGCTCAGGAGACAGGGTAGATCCCGGTCTATAACCTTTGCTGAGGCATTTTTGATTAGTTTTTCAAACTTACTCTTCTCTGAAATCTCCCTGTGAGACGTTTCCCTTCATTAGCTGCATTTGCCTTCTTAGCTCAAAACTTAGAATGCATCCAAGAATAACCACCAAAAAGTCAAGTGTATGGTTTGCTACAAAGCTTTGGCATTGCCACACCTAAAGATGAAATATTTCCACTGAGGCATTTACTCCATGGTGTATTTCCACCTGCTGATGTTACTGGTCAGAAGTGTTCTGAATGGATACAGATTTATCAGTTGTAAAATGAATTTCTGTCCTTAGGGAAATTCACATGAACTTCAGCAGTGGTGGTGTTCATTTACTGCTGAAATTGCACTTTCTCCTCAGTTACACACTGGAATATGGGCTCAGCTCCTATTAGACTTGAAGAATTGTGAGTGAGACAAAGGGAAGGTATTCAGGGCACAGCCAGCCTAACCCCATTTATCAACTAGATTTCAATGTTCAACTTTCTTTAAAAGAGAAAAACTAAAAATTGACTGACCACTACATGCCACAATTACACCCTAAAGACGTGTCCCATTGCAATCCAGTGTGTTTGTGGATGCAGCTGTCTGGGTGCTGAGATTAAGGCTGTTTGGACAAAGGAGGGGAGGTTGTCTGGCAATCTGATGCCTTTTTTTGTGTGACCAGAGATACTGGAGACGCTTCTAAGGCAAAGGGGTATTCTCTGAATCTGACCTCCAGAGACCTGAGGGACTGCTGGGTGCTTGGAGAGCTGAAGATGCTTAGTCTCATGGCAAGCAGTAACTCCTGGCAATGTGTGCAAGGACAGTAAGAGGAGAATTTGTGGGCAATGAGATAGGAAAAGCACTATCTTCACATCCCTTCTAAACAAATAGCACTTTCCAGCCTTTTATATTAAGTGATTAGAAAGAGTTAAATGAGTGTGATTGCTATGGAAATTTCATAGGCATTAATGTTTTCTACTCCTTCTGTATTGAATGCCCTTGTGATAGAAGAGAAAGAACAAACATCAAAAGTACCTTTTAACTTTGCAATTCTTTCTAAATGTCTTTAAACTTATAGGCTATACTGCTGGCTTTCAAACTTCAAAGCATGCAGGAAGATCAGGGTCACTTAGAAAATTATTTCTTATAGTTTAATAAAATATGCATGTGAATTGTATGACCTGTCAGAGAAATTATTTATGTGTTAATGTAATGTTGTAACATTAATTACACACTTTAATTTCTTCCTTAGTACCTTCTTTACCGTAAGAGCAGTACTGGTTCTAAATGGGGGTTGAAACATATGGTGTATCACCAAAGCTTGAATAATTTCCACACTCAATTGCTTTTTTGCTTGCACAAGATAATAATCTTCTTTCCTCCCTTATTATTATTGTTAGTATTTGGGCAAAAGGAAGCAACTGAGTTCTTTTAGCTTTTACTCAGACTATTCATGATGGATCATTTTCAGTCTCACTCTTCCAGTGTTTTAGTCTGCATGTATCATATTTATTAATAGTTGCAAAAATACCTATTGCATTTTTTAAAAATAAATTAAACAGCTTTTATTTATGGTTACTATTGTAGAGTATTTAATCCCGTAAGATTGGTTCCTTTGGATTTCTTTCCTTAGAGGATTTCCTACCTCTTTTTCTATGGGTTACATGCGTTTAAAATCAGCTACATGCTTGCACTAGGAGATGTACCTTGAGAAGAGCCTTATCTTCTGATTTATTACTCATATAAAGCTCTTAATAGATACAGAAAAGTTCTATGTCACACTTATTTCAACGATGTCCTGTGGCAACTCTAAAACTCAATTCTGTCTGGAGACAATGAGAAATTAGGAAAATGGATTCTTGTCTCAAATACCATGCAAATTTTTGTATGGTCTTTGCAAATAATCTTCTTGTATAGTCCTCTCAATTGTAGGTCTGAGGCCCCTAACTTCATTAAAATGGTTTGAAATCATTCAAGTGAAAATGCTATTTAATAATTATTTTTATAACAAGTATTTGCTTTTATCTGTGTTCATTGTTTTAACTTCTAACATTTCCTTCATTACTTTTATGTTCTTGTACATAAAAAAATTTAACAAACAGGCTTCTTTCCACTTCTCTCTGAGGAAGTTTTTCCTGAACTGGTTGGGGGAGGGAGAGCCCCTTAGGAGGTTTTCTCCCAAATTTGCCCTAAACCAGTACAAACCAAGGTAAATTAAGAAGTAAAGTAAATAAGAGAACCTACTTGGCATTGCTGGTACTATTCATTAGGTTATATATGTCTGTCTTACTTAAATAAATGCTCCTTGTCTCCTTAATCTTCTGAAGTGTCTGTCTGTCTAGTATTTCAAAGATTTTCGTAGTGACAGTGATGCTGGGGTTACTATTTTTTATAAAATTATTGATTTTTCTCCTGTCAGTGTCCAATTGTTCCCTGCTGTACTTTTTGTAGTCACAGAATAACCTAAATCCATAGATCATGAAAGCCTATTATGTTTTCTCTAGTTAACACACCACCCTTCTTCTGTTTTTTCCTGAAATCAGTGCTATCTTATGGAAGAGGTTCTCCACTTGCTCCAGTCTGCACCCAGTCTTGGTTGAACTCAATGACATCATAATGCCACATGAGGCTCTTTTGTCATGAATGTGCAGAACTTGGAACTCAATTTGATTTCATAAACCTCCCAATAAACTTTTGGCACCTATGCATTAGGTTTTAGGCTGTGCTAGATTTCACTCAGTGTGATACTGAGCACTGACACATTCAAAATTAATATATCTTGCTTGACTTTTGAGACACACAGAGCTGTGCCTTTGTTCAGGCTTGAGACATGGATTGGGACCTGAAGGCCATCATCAAGTATGTCAACAACCACGTAAGAAAGGTATCTTTGTTCCATGGAACATCCTTCTTCTAGAGAATGAATTGAGAAAACACAATGTCCAAAAAAAAAAAAATTCTGGAAGTCCAGTTGGTGTAAAGTGCATTGGGATTGTCACAAGAGTCATGGACAAGCCATAAGGAGATACAAACAACACATGTAACAGAAAGTAACATTTAACTTGAGCTTTTCAAATATGAAATTTTTTGAGGTTAGGAATAGGGTTAAAATATATGTTTTCTCGCGTGTTGTCACTTTTTGAAATCCGTGGGAGAAAAAGTGAAATTATGAAAATACCACAGGTATTCTTTGGGTACTTCTGGTTTAAAGGAAATCAGGAAATACTGAAAGCCATAGAAAGACATTTTTCCCTGATATTTCCTACTTTGAGTATTCTGAGACACTTTAGATATATTTCCAGAAGCTCTGGGGGGGTGTTCGGGTTTTGCAGTTCTCTTTCAAAATGTGTTGAATGATCAGACTTTTTTGCAATTTACTCGAAACAGCTGAAATGTTTCCATTCATCATCAATTATATTATGTGTATTTCTCATTTATTCATGTCCCATTCATTGATATAGATTGAGGCTATTTATATTACATTCCATTGAGTAAGTGGTAGAATGTTACTTCTGTCTAAAAGATTTTTTAACATTTGGGTTTAGGATTAGCAGAGTGGAGCTCTGACATTTAGAACTAAAGAACCTAATGAAGAACTAATGAAGAACCCAGAGAGACAGGAAATGAATGTCAGGGATTGAGAGAAGACAAGAGGATCCTGTTTTTTATTTTAACTTATTGATTGTTCTAGTTAAAAATTTGCTCATTCTGAAAGACCTAACCCCCTCCATGAGTTTGCAACATGCAATCACCCCTCCTCTTTCTCCTCTATGTTTGCTGACTACAGCACGGTCTCCCCCTGTCCTGTTGCAACCCTAGAATGGCACATTGACCCTGTATCTTTACAGCCCTCCAGTGGCTTCCTGCCTCTGCTCTGTGCCACCCTGACTGCTCTCAAAGGTTCATTATTTTGATTCACACTGACATCACATCTACAGCAGAGATTTCCCAAAAGGAATGAATTCCTCTCATAGGTGAGTGTTTTCCTCTTGGCATCCTGTTCTGGTATGGCTTTGCTAGAGATGTTTAGGCTGGAAGTGGACTGTTAAGCATGGCCTAATGCTGGCATGGTGGAAAACATGAGGAACAAAAACCTATGAGAGGTGTGCTGCATCCACAGGGACCATGAGCATCAGCCAAACCCAGGCATAAGTTTCACCCCTTTTCGAGTTCCTTTACAGTTCATATTCCCTGGTTCATGTCCCAGATAGTCCCCTTCAGCAGGCACTTGTCTGGGTATATTATGGATGACTGGCAGATCAGGGCTTTTATTCATTAACTCATAATTCTTCTTGTCAGCTCCTCTATTATTCAGGCAGTCTCAAAATGTCAAGGTGGTTTGTTTGTTTGTTTGTGTGGTTTTTTGTTTGTTTCAGATAACACTGATGTCTACACATGCCATAATCTTGCTTCCCTCCCAGCATTTTTGTTAGAATGTGTCTGGCTTTCCACACGGCCAGACACATTCTAACAAAAAAATTTACCTAGGTGGCCTAAGCAGTGGTATATTTCCTGTGAATCTACTCTGCTTTCCACTGGGAATAAAAAAAAAATCAGTACTGTTATTCTGCTCCATCAGATTTCCTGATGAAATCAGTCCATTCATTGAGAGGACTGTCAGGCTGTATTTACATACAACACATTTTTTTCCTATTCTTCATTACACATATATAATTATTTTTAAATTGCATTCCCAGAGGTGAGTGACAGCATACAGATACCAGAGATGCTATTCAACAGCAAATGGTCTGAGAAGTGTATGGTATTAAGTAAGGACCCTGTTTCCTTGGTTACATTCAGCAAATTTGCATGCCAGCATGGTGCTAGTCATCATGAGAGACATCACAGACCTGTCCATGGAGAGAGGCTTTTGGAAGTGAATAACCTTTGCATTCTTAGCTTCTGCCTTGAATACATGGATGAGGAAAAAATAGTTGTCAGCATAGCAGGGGATAGACAAGTCCTGGAAGCCAAGTCCTGGAAGCCTTTGGGAATGAGATCAAGTCCTTTAAAAGACTGGGCAAAGAATCTGTGGATGCAGAAGTTTGTAAGTTTGATTTTAGTGCTGCTTATGATTGACCACAAGATAATTAGCAGCTCTTGCTCAGAGCTTGTGCCCTGCCTGCTGTCTCTGGTTATGCTCTGTGATGGGAAGGGGCAGGACTCTGCTGTTGCCACTCACTGAATTAAAGGTCTGTTAACTTTCAAACTGGACAAGGGCAAAGAGGGTATTGCAGTGCCTGGAAATGGATGAGGATCCAGGGAAAAAGTGCTGAGTGGCAGTAAATATAGTACATAGCTCTGTTTTCAAACCGGGTAAAATATAAGTGCAGTTTCCAGTAACACATTAGAAATGGATTGAACAGTAAGTCATTGATCCAAACATATGCAACTGAAGACAACATAGGCTGCAAGTTTATTAAACTGATGCACCAGCTATTTTCCAAGTTGCCCCAGGGCATGAGTTCACTGAGTTTCCACCAGGGTGGTATCATAAACAGACCTATGTGCACTGCCCCCTCCATATCCAGATTCTGTGGTGGTGCACTGAACTCCAGTTTGGGCAGTAACTGCAAGTGTGTTGAGGTAAATTGAAAATATCCCTCTGGCCTGGCTGGAAAGTGGCTTCCAGCTGTTCCCGGCTAGCCCTGGCTAGGAATACTTTCAGACTCGGTTGGCAGCAGCAGGAGGACCGGCCACCACCCCCCCGGTGGGTCAGAGCTGCACGAGAGATGTCGGTGAGGCTTGACGAAGGTAGGAAGCGAGGAGGCTACTTTGTGGCTAGATGGTTTTTATTGTCACCTGCTCTTTGCAGGGGAGCCATGTGTCTCTCTGAGCCTCTCTCTACAGTGACCGCCAGAAGCGTGGTTACAGCTTATATGAGGTTGGGAGAAGGGGGTGGACACAGGAGGGAAAGCCAGTCAGGGAAATATGGATGCCCCACAGACAGTGAATGGGAAACGAGGGGTGGGGGTTCCCCAGCCTGCTCCAATCTGGGACCAAGTCTCTCCGAACACTCTGGAAGGAGAGGAGAGGCTTCCCAGAGAGTGACAGGCTGTGGAGAACAAAGTCAGGGGGAAACCAAATGGGGAGAAATACAGGGGGGAACTCGGGAGAAACCATCACAGAACTTATAAATATTAACAATAAATAAAAAGATAGAAAACACGCCGCTACAGTAAATGGCTCTGTAAAGTGCTTTAATGGGGGTGTTACACTTTGAAATCTAATGCCCTAACTGTGCCTTTGTGGCACCAGGAAGATGGGATGAGCTGAGGGTCTATACAGGCCTAGCTGGAAGAATGCCTTCCTGATACTCCAAAGCAATCCCCTCCAGTCAGCACTCTCTGTGAGGGACAAAAGAGGTCACTCCTAGGCATGCCAATGCTAAAACTACCAGAGGAAGGCTAAAAGCAGGCCAATTCCCTTTTACTCCAAACTGAGTAATAGGAAGTATGCATTTTTGCTTATCTCCTTTGTGAAGGGCTCTCCTGCCCCTTGGTCTTCACCTGACTCAGCCTGATAAAACCTTGGCACTTAATGAAATGAGGAGAGGGGTTTTGAGATAAGCTCTTTCAGAATGGTTTTAGTCTGAAAAGAGTGAAATGTTTTTCTTTTTTACAAAGGAGATTCTTATCAGTGTGGAAATTAATTAACTTTCTTAAAGTTTTGCTATTTTTCCTCCTACTGCAAATTAAGATATGGGGAGATTTATTGTCGATATATAAAGTGCTGGTGTTGTCTGGACAGGGTTTTCTTTTTTTGGGATGTCCTTCAAACTGTCACTAAGGACATCAAATATTAGGTTGATGTATCTAATTTAAATTAGATACAAAGAAACTAATTTTAAGGCATAGACACTGCTTTCAATCCTGGCATTTGGCTGATCTGTGGAGTTGCATTGGCAGGTGGCTTGAATGAGCACTGCTTCAAGCAGCACTAGCTGTGGGCATCAGGGCATCCAGCTGTGAAAAGAGATCTGCATGCTTCAGTAATGATAACTGATACTCAGGGAAGTCTCTTCATCTTGAAGAATCCCAAAGCGATTAGCAGCTGGTGAGGACCACAGCCAGGTGTACTGTACCAAAGACACTGACACCATTTCTGTCTCTGCTGAGGGCTCATCCCTCCTTTTGGCTTTGGCCCTCATAGAGTACTAGATTTCTTGCTTCTCTAGCTGTACTTTCTTCCTTATTATGTCTTTTGTTTCCTAGATTAGTCAGACCAAGAGCAAAGATCCTAAATCCCAGCTCTGTACAAATTTGCAGGGGTCAGAGCCAGCCTCAGAGCTAAGCCTTAACGGCTTGCAGTAATCACCAGCCTGAAATCATAAGGGATGCCTTCAGACAGACTTCAAAATCAATTTTAAAAGATGTCATCTTTTTATTTGCTGCTTATATTTTGTTCCTAGTTTCAAGATCTTTGTGAACTTGGGAGCTTTTTTTCATTATAAATGAAAGTGGAAATTGTCATGTAATCTCCAGATGCCAGAAGAGAATGTTGTGTCTGCTACTGGGAGATTCTTGATAAAATCAAGAGAGTGGGCTGCTGGATACATGGGCCTATGAAATTATTCTAATAATAACAGAGTGTAAAGGCTTCTGGCAGACCCCCTGTGTAATCCCTGAAGAATTTACAGGCATATATATTCTGCTTTAGAGTATCTCTGTTCTTTCCATATTTGATGAACAAAAATTTTCATTTGGGCATAGATGTAAATTCCATGCCAAGGAAATAAAATAAGCTTGCCTTCTGAGTTCAAGCCCTGTGCTTCCTGGGACAAAGCAAGAAGATAAAAATGAAAACTTGAGGGATTTCAGCACATCCGCTGAACTGAAACAGCTGTTTGTTTTTTGGGTTTGTTGTTCAAAATTCTACATCAACCTACATCTACATAAATTAATGTTCTCACCATCTGGACTTGAAAGCTGTTTAAAGCTCTAGGCTTAATCTAAATGTACTGAATACGTGCAAAAAGCATAGTTCTGTATCTTTTACCTCTTTTTTTCTGGCCCAACATGAATCTTTGGTTCCTGGCTGACAGCCATGCTGTGAAGCCATTTGCTCAGCTGAGCATGGGCTTCTTGAGGCTGCCCACGAGAGTGTACATCATGCATTAGATTGGTGCTCTGCACTCTGCCCCTCCACTGGAAGCATGGCTGGGGACTTTGTGATGGAACTGATCCCCTCAGAGCTGCATGGAAGAGAAAGAGAGGAGGAAGGAAATAAAAGGTAAGTGTAAAAATGGGGAAGGGGGGTAAAGCCTTGTGTGTGTGTAACATGGCAACTCGTGCACCTCTAAGAATATGAACTATAACTGGTAAGGAATGGTTTTGACAGTCAGTGAAAGGTACTGACACTAAAAAGAGAAAAATATTTTTATTAACATTACATTTTTGGAAGATGAGCTCTGGAGGCAGAAATCAGAATATAATGAAGTTTTAGTCTATGAACCAGGTCAGAACACAGAATTCAATTCAATTCAAGGAAGTTCAATTTAATCTGTCAAGCAACCCAGTGATAGTGATAGGAAAGAAGTTTTTTTCCTGGTTTTTTCAATTTAAACACATTAGAAATTTAACAGTGAAAATCTGATGTAACATCTTGGTGTTATTTCTTTCCCACTTGCCTACAACTTCTTGGGTGTATGGGATTGCAACTTTGGGGTGCTATGCATTTCAGTCCCCTTTAAGAAATACATTTTCATGTGCCATTTAATATCCCTTTAAAAATACAACAGGAAGCATAGGTATATTTGGCTGAATTTAGCTTACATAAATGAGGTATCCCCAAGTTAACTCTTCTCCTTTCTCCCATAGTGGCAGCAGAGAGCTGTTTCTCTTCTTATCCTTTCAAGTCATCCAAGTCTGGAATGTTCAGAGGTTAAAACAAATTTAGTGACTGAAAGTCCTCTGTGCATATTTATCTGCATTTTCAAAGTCATGCTGACTTCTCTGAGTAACAGAAATTTGAAAACTGAGAGTATATAATGGGGATCTAATGCTCCATGCTGTACTTAAATCTAAAATTTTATATTAAGCATCTACTTTTGGCTCCAATCACAGAGAAGAATGACCTACTAGACTTTTGATATGACCTGGTATGGCTCTTCCTGGGTGATAGTAAGGTACATATAAAATATGTGGGGAAAAGGCAAAATAAGAAATCATAATATATGTAGTTCATCCCATGCACACATAAAACAATCCTGTAATGGAGGAGGCTTTGCCAGCAGTGAGAAAGACCCTAGTAATGTAGAAAGTCTGTATCTGTGAGTGCATATGAATACATATCTGTTCTCATGGGAGAGGCAAGGGCTTGATTAAAACAAAATATCTTTCAGAGCCTGTTAGAACCCAGTTTTTCATACAGGCTTTAGCCTTAAACCAATCAAATTAATAAAAAGTAACTACTCTGAGATATCAAGAAGTCAGGTGAATCTCCAATGTCTTCATCTTTTTTCAGTTTACTGAGGGTGGACTATGTCCCAGCACACTGAAAAGTAACTTCTTGGTGGATGGAGTCCTGAGAAACAAACAGGTACTCTGGGATTAAGGCAAGGCTCTCTGCTGTTGTCAACCATATTGATTTAAACCTTGGATAAAATAGAAAAAGGTGGAGAAAAATGCCTTTTTGTGAGGCAGATTAAAAAAACCAAACAAAACAGACTGTTAATTGCATGCAATCCAGATGGAGTGATAAGTATCTACTACAAGGGGTTTTTTTCTGGGTAGGAGTCTGAGCACTTAAACCAGAAACACACATTTTTTCTTGTTAAATTCTCAAAATTTGACACCTCTCTTTTGCTCCAAGAAACATGAGTACTTATGTTACCTATTAAAAAATAAGCTGTTTGGGCTCCCATACGTTTGAGAAAATGCTTTCCCCTTAGTTTCCATTAACTAAGTTGATGTGACAGTCCTGTTCTCTGCCTCTGTGTTTTACCAGCTTTCAGGCAGCCAGTAGCAAATCCCATTCCTAATCAGGTCTCTGAGATAGTAAATTTGTTTGCTTGGTTTATAGTTAGGCTGAGGTGTTCAGCTAAAAACCTGGCTCACTTCGTTGGATCAGCTTTTGCAAGGTGCTTTTCTTGCTAGCAGTTTCTTATAGGTTTCCTGGGAAACAGGAGGCAATCTAGTTTGGGCATGATGATGAGAGGAAATGTTCTGGATTAACAGGACAGGTGTCAAATTCAAGACTATTTTGAGGGAATAAGAAGTTAATGCAACTAAAACATAAAACATATTTAGATTCTTTTCTCAATTTTTCTTAAAGCTTCACCACATTTTCGTCAGGAAATTTTCTTCATGTGTCATCAACAGAATTTGAGGGAGAGCTGAGAATTACCTAAAATATTAAGATACATGACCCTAAAATTTCCAGTTTAATGGCAGGAAAAGCATTGCAATAAAAACTAGTAACAATGAAAGATCTGTCTAACAATATTATAGAACAATCAAATGATTGATTCTAAAAACAGAAAGGAAAACATTGGGGTTTTGCTTCAAGATAAATATTTCTGCTTTATGCATGCTATAAAAAATGTATCCCCTTCTGGACAAAGTAATCAGATCTAAAAAGCCCCCAAACTTTGCCTCATTTTTTTTGCACTCCCTAAATCTTTCTCTTTTTTTAATGGCCTCTGTGCCATAATTTTCACCTCCAAACAGTAATTAACCACTCTGAAAGTCACCACAAGTAAGCCAGAAATGAATTACACTTAAAAAGATAATCTGTAGCATTAATATATTTTAAACCAAAGTAATCAAACTTGTACTACTACACTCTCATGTCTCTCAAGTACAAATATTATGAAATTTTCAATAGCTTTCAATGTCCTTCATAACAACTGAGGCTGGAAAAACTGCAAAGCCTGTACCACCAAAGGAAGTCTGAAATGAGCAGAACCGTCCTTGAACACACCTTCAAATTGTTTGTGTTTGTTATCCACAAAAAGAGATACTTGCTTCATGCAACTTTTTTCCCAGCATCTTGAATAAAATGATGGGAAAATACGCAAACAAGATTAAGCATTCTGCATTGCATTTGATCATATCTTGCAACATCTTAGGGGTGGAGAAAAGATGATGAATGCCATCACTCAATTTTCCCTCAGGTTTTTAGTTAACCAGCAGAATGTCTACTTGCAGAGCTTGATTCTTTCACTTAGGCTGGTACCAGTTGGGTGAAAATCTATTCAAGTCAACAAAACCTCCCTCAGGCACACAATGCATAGAGAATGGAAGGCTGTACATCCTATCGAGTTACAGCTACAAACCTTCTAGTAAGTTTGTAATAAATCTCCTGAGATGTGACCTGAGATATGTAGTAAATTTTGAGATATGACCTGCTTTGTTTAAGAAATACATGGCACTATATTTACTATGTTTGCTTTCTATCAGCTTGAATAGTGGCAGTTTTTATGGGCTTTTCTCTGACATCACCTTTTCCAAATGACTTGGATTTGCATGACCAGTATTGCCAAATTAAAATACACTGCCCAACTTTGCAATTTTCATCAGTTTTCTGATCATTTTACATCGAAGTGTAGCATATCACATTATTTAAATCTGTGCTAAATTTGCTGAAGTAAGATTAATTTGATATGAATGCTGATATTTAACTGTTCCCTTTTTACATTAAGGAAAAATAGACTTTTAATTAGGAACTATGGAGCAGTGTGATTAGAATGTTTTGTATAAACACATATTTTGGGGTCTGAGAATAAGGACCATCCCTTTGAATTTGTTATGCTCAAATCCATTAAACCAGTAGAAAATAGATTAACAAGAATAAACCTTTCAATCTACTGAAAATTCAGTACGTAATCAATACTGGGAAGAGAACACAAAACCTGAGATAGACCAATGACAAACTGACTTTGAAGATCAAAGAAAGAAATTAAAAGTAATTTTTATGGGCATCACAAGCTAACATTACAGTCAACTTTTTAAATCATATTATGTTCATCTCGTCTGGAAATATTTCTGGGTGAAATTTTGAGGAAATTCTTCTACCTTCATTTTTGGAGTAACTATATATACCACAAAAAATATAGCTAGATTTCCAACAAAATAACTAAAATCAGACTTTTGACTACTTAGTGAATCTAATGGGAATGGAAATGGGGCATTAAGAAGCATTTGATGGTGACATTCAGGCAGAGTGATCCACGACCAGCTCTGCAACCTGCATGTATGTTTATTCTCCACCATGTGTGGCATCCATGTGTCCCCAGTGCAGGCATAAGTCTATTTCTTCCCTGTCACACCATATCAGAAACTTCGGGGGGAAAAAAAAAAAAAAAAAAAAAAAAAAAAAAAAAAAAAAAAAAAAAAAGGAGTAATTGCAACAAGTTTTCTGGACAAGAGGAGGGCTATATTGTATTCAATTTGTAAGTAATGACTGAAGAGTAAATGTGACACTCCGGGTTTCTGTAAGCCTTAGGCATTCTCCAAGACTATTGCATCACAACACAAACCCTACTCTACTTCTTTTGTCATACTGTTCTAATTTCTGGTTGGTTTTAGATGACGAAAAAATACAGGTCTCAGGCATTATATCTGAAGGTGCAAAGGCACAAGGGTATTATGTTGGCTATTCTGTGTCACAGAAATTTTGTAACATTTGAAAAGAAACAGGTGGGAGATAAAGAAGAGGACTAAAATGCAAAATGGAATGGTATCTTATTTTCTTAGTCTCCCTTCACACAACTCTCTCTGCTCTCCCCTTTACTCTCTTTTTTCCCCCATTTTTTTTCCCTAAATTTTCTTCCTGAGTTTCCTTTTTCCCCCTTCTTTTCCTCTGTTCTCACCCTTGGAAGCAAGACACTGGACTTGTGAGGAAGGCTACCAGCAACAGCTATGGAAGCTGCCTCAGGGGACCAGCCTCATCACTCTTTCAGGGGTGGCAGTGTCAGTAAATCCAATACCAGGAGCAGCAGGAGAACCAGCCAAACAAATGAATGCATTTCATGAGCTAAGCTAACAATTCCTCTCAGATATAATCAGAACCCACGGAGAGGATACAGAGCTCTCAAGCTGCCATTGCACACCTCTGTACCCACTTCACCTGGTGTGAAGGCTGGAGCAGAAGCAAGATGTGATGAATCCATCAGGGTCATGAAGCAGTCTGCATTTGAGCCAGAGTGACTCTACTTAGTTTGATCCTTCTTAGTACGCAGTTTGGGGGTCATTTCTGCCTTTTTGTTGTCTGGGTTAGCACAACAGCCCAAATGCTTGACATCTGCATAAAACATCTCTGAAAAAGTTTTTTTTTTCAACAAAACTTTACTTCTGTGCACAGCAAAAGGATAACACAACAACATGTTTCTCTCCCCCTGCTTGCTTCCACTTCTGGGTATGGCAAGGATCTCTCTTTTTTTGCTGGGTTTCTCTGTGTGCATGCTGGAAA
This sequence comes from Acrocephalus scirpaceus scirpaceus, assembly GCA_910950805.1. Taxonomy (NCBI): domain Eukaryota; kingdom Metazoa; phylum Chordata; class Aves; order Passeriformes; family Sylviidae; genus Acrocephalus; species Acrocephalus scirpaceus. The sequence goes on from OU383773.1 coordinate 130,519,988, forward strand.
GTCATGTTCCCAGTTCCTGCATATCTCTAAGCATTTCTCTTTGTTCTTCAACACTGCCTGGGAAACATAAATCTTACTCACTATATTTCCATCAGGCAGATGTGGTCTCCAGTTATTGGCTGCTCATGTTGTTCCCCCCAAAGCTTCCTTTATAACCTTATCTTTGGCATTGTCTTATTTCCTGCTTATTTCCCATCAGGATTTGCCTTTGATTTAGCAGGTGAACTTGGAGACAGATCCTGCTTAAAATGTATAGATGGGTACCTTATTTCTCACCAAAGCCTCAGGAGGGGTGTTCATGCACTCCCCATACTACTCAGAGGGGCTTTAGAAACTAATTGCAGCTCCTCCTTAACTAGTTTGGCTGCCCTCTTGCCTGTAGCTGTCTTCCAGCTCTGAAAGTCAAGGATAACTCTGAGAAAAACAAACAAAAGGGAATGTTTTATTGTCTTGTAGTTTAAAATATTTGCTTTGCTTAGACCTTGTAACAACCTCTATCATTAACTTATGGGAGTGGGCTTTTTTCATTAAATTCAAACATGTACTCACACACTGCCTGGGAAATTCATGACAACCCACTGAGATGGCATGACCTTCTGCTGGGATGAATAATTTTTGAACAGAAATTACAGTGGCACTGAGTGAGCTGTGCTGAGGTTGCATACATGGTGTCACTCATAATGATAACAGCATCGGAAACCTTATTGTTACATGTTTATGCTCATAAGTATTTTGGCAATGATTTGTGGATTTTTGCACTCAATTTTTCACACACTCAGAATCAAAGATTGCTAGTGACAAGCCAATGAAGCAAAGGGCATTGAAGCTGCCATTCTCCATCTGGTATATGTAGCCCTTAATTTTGTGTTCTCTGAGTGTCCTAAGAAATGGGCAGTTATGGTTTCTATGTTAATGGCACTGTGAGATTAAGCTGAAGTGGGCTTCCCTGGAGACAAAGATCTATCACACAGTCTGCTTAAAAATACACTTCATAAGCCTTTCTCTCATAAGAAGGCCATAATTATAACCTGCTTACCTTAGAGCAGGAGTGATGAGACAGCCATAAAGACATCAGAAAGGAGCTTTCTGTTGGGGAGGGGAGAAATCAAGAACAACACATCAAGAGCAAGAGCATGCAAACATCCAAGAATAAGATGTGAGAAAATGTTACCCTGACTAAGGTCATCTAGTCACCTTTGTGTGCTAGCTTTACTTCTAATTTGTCAGCCAAGAAGTTGAACCTTTTCTACTTTCAACTACTGTCTTAGTTTTGGCTAGGATATACAGTTAATTTTCTTCCTAGTTGCTGGTATAATGCTAAGGTTTAAATTTAGTATGAGAATAATGTTGATAACACATTGATGGTTCAGTTGTCACTAAGCAGTTTTTACACTTAGTCATGGACTTTGCAGCTTCTTTTATTATCCCACCAGCTAGTAGACTGGGGAGCACAAGAAATTGAGAGGAGACACAACCAGGTCAGCTAATCCACACTGGCCAGTAGGATTTTCCATTTTATATGGCATCATGCTAAACATATAAACTAGGGGGAAAGTGGTAAGAGGCTGCTGCTCAGGAGCTGCTGGGTATCAATTGCTGGGTGGTAAGCAATCACTTGTTTACTACATTCTAATTCTATTATTGTTATTATCTCATCCTTTTCTATCCTGTTAAACTCGCTTTATCTCAACCCACAGATCTTATTCTTTTTTTCCCCAGTTCTGTACCCCAACCCACTGGGAGCAGAGCAAAGTGAATGAGTGCCTGGGTGGTCTTTAGCTACCTGCTGGGTTAAGCTCACCAAGAAAGTTGCTTGCCTAAAAAAAAAAAAACAAAACAGAGAATCAAACACAACTTGAGATTTCTTCTCAGCTCTAGCAATCTTCATTTTTAAAATTTATTTTCACAGCAAAATACTCACGATTGTTGGTAGGTATTTCACTTGGCAGTAAATTTAATATTTGCATGGCCACAAGTCGCACCCAGTTGCATTAAGCATTATGTGATACACCACAAGTCTGTAGAGCTCTCACAATTAAATAGAGAAGGAAAGTGGGTGACATACAAGCGAGCTAGGATAAGACTGCAGCAAGGAGCTTTGGTAGCATATAACTGCTTTGCTGCTGCTGTTCTTCTCAGTGCCTACCCATAACAAGGTTTTACTTAACTACTCTTCAGTACTGAAGTGATAACTTTTTGGGGAGTTTTGTTAAGGATGACAACTTGGCTTCACCATTCCTTATGGGAAGCTCTCTTTTAAATGGGTGGTGTACAAGTGAGGAATAACTTTGTTCTTGCACCTTAAAACTGATGTGAATATACACCAGTAATTTAACCACGGGTGAAAATCCCAGTAGAATATAATGTGTCTGAATGCATTCAGTTAAAACCAGTTAACAGATCTTAGCTGCCAGTTTGTTGACACATCCTTTAAATTGCTGGTGAACAATCTGCAGCCTACTTGCATGATTGGTTGTGGAACAGTTGTGAACAGAGAGAAAACACTCTAAGACCCCAGGGAAAAATCAAAAAAACACTCAAACCCTAAGAGCACTGAAAACCCTAAGAGCACTGAATACACAATTTTTTAAGAAACATTTGCATTTTATCTTTAAATTCTCCACGTAAAACCACTCCTCAGTTGCAGTTTTTTAAGAGCTTTGACAGTTTATTCTTCTTGGGTGACTGCTCAAGCACATGCTTTTCTGTTAGGGGTTTTAGTCTTGCTAGATTTCAGTGGAGTAGCCATTAAAGATCCTCCCATCCTATTAGCAATAAAAGAATGGATTAAGTAGAAGTGTAATGCTGACAATATTTCATTTTTATAGCAGAGAAATGAAATGCACGAAAGAAGGGGAGCAAAGGTTATGATCCTGAATGTGAGTTCCATAGGCTGTGCTGTGGGTCTCAGCACAGGTCTTGAATTTCACTATAAAACTCTGTAAGACACCCTCTATTTCTTAGAGTTTTCCATATCTAAAAGCATGATAGCTGCTTTAATCTCTGATTAAGGAACAGGATCTACAGAGCATCCTACTCTACCAGTAGCAAAGTAGGCATATCATTCGATGACAGAAAAGCATCAGCAGCATATTTGGGTCAACTTCCCACTATGACTTATTAAGCCTTTTATAAAATAAAGCTCAAAGACCTTATTAATATCAACAAGGTGTGTCATAGTCACTCTTAATGGCAGGGATTAACCTTGTCATGGTTTGCTGCTTTCGTTACAGTGCTAACAGCGAGCCAGGCTTATCATTCTGTTCGCTACACTGTATCTTTACTGAGTGCAGCGAATAGCTGATTTGGTCTTATTCACTGCAGTGAAATGATATTTCAGGATTTCAACTCTCAGGATATTATGAATGTCTTCTGCAAAGCATGGATCTAAGCCTTGCGATACTGTGGCTAATCAATTATATTAATTTCTTGTTGAAGCAGTGAAATAAATTTTCTGACCTCTTATGTATTTCTCTAGTCGTGAACCAGCCAGGAGAATTGTGGGGACATAACAGACCTTCTAGTTAAAAAATGAAAGCATAACTTGAATATTGAGCTAATGTTAGGCTATAAATTTAGGGGTAGATTCTAATCTCAGCTGAGGAAGTCACAGAAGATTTATTTCAATGCCCCTGAAATCCCAATTAGTGGTATTCAGTATCTCTGTTAGCGGACTGTGCTGTATTAAAACTGGGAGGGCATGAACAGGACTGGAGCAGAGAGAGTGTTTTGGAAAAGTACTACTATTCCAGAGAAGACAAGCTAACCCCAACATTTATCTACAGATTTTAATCATTGAAAGAATACTCCTGCTTATCCCAGACATGAATGAGCTTGTCAGTATGGAGTTGGTCAGCTAAAGTGCACTATAGCACTTTAAAGTGCAGCTGCAGCTTCCCAAAAAAGTGACTATGTTCTCTTAAAATTGAAGAGATTTAAGTATTTGTGTATCTGTTATTATTTTATGCTTTTCACCTGTGAATCTTTTCTTCATGCCAGGAGGACATCTTGAGCCTGATTTCTGCCTCCATTAGAATAAATGGCAAGTTTTCACAGGACAGGTGAAAATACTCAAGACCTCAGAGACTCAGATAATACATGTCTTTTTTAAGTAGACTGGATAACTAGAGAGAAAAACCTGCCACAGTAGTGTATCTTAATGACTCTAATGCACATGATACTGGAAAGTAGGACAATTAACAGTTTAACATAATGACAAAACGTGCAGAATGGTCTCAAGGATAGCTCAATAGATTCACTTCAAAGTCAGACAGAATCCACATCTGGGAAGAGGTAATGCCTTTGTCTGCAGCTTTCCTGAAGTGAGTGTTCAAATAAATTTTTCCTTTCTTAACATCTGGGGAAAAAACTCAGGGGACTTGCTGTGTTTGAACCAAATCTCAAGGTGAACTGTTTCAATGCAGCTAGTAAAGGCTGCCATGAACACACAGAGGAGATTAATGTGTCTTTTTATACAGGGGGCAAGAGAGGTAAAAAGGTGTTCCTGCTGCTGGAGTTCCTCAATGGAGTCTGCCAGGATGCCCCGAGGTGCTTAAGACCTCCAAACATGCCAACAAAGTAATCCTCCATCTTGTGGGCTCACCCCGTGATCCTTTCCTGCCAGACACGAGTACCTCTGCATTTTTATTAACTTGACATTTTAATTTATTTTACTCTCATGTTTTATATCAATCTATTTCTGCCAGTTACTTATAAATTATTTGGGAACAGGGTTTCCAAATGGAAGCATGAGTATCAAAGACAGAGTTATGTTTCTCTATGTTGGACAAAATCCTGTCTCCACGTACATGTGTGAGGTATTTGAAGGTATGCATTGCTGCCTTTTGCCCAACTTGGAAATTAAACTCACAATAATTTTAGTAAGGAGGTAATATAAAAGGGGATCTTTATTTGAAGGCCTTCAGGAACAGATATGGAAAGATGTCCACAAAAGTCCACCCCCCCAGGGGTGAGTGTGTTTTTATAGGTTTTAGGAAATTAGCATAATTGCTAAAAAGAAAAAAATTAGGAGGACAAGTGGTGATGCACTTCCCCCCCAGGTCAAGTCCCTTCTCTGGAGTTCCCTCTCGGCACTAGCTGTGTTTTGTCCATGAGAATGTGTCTCAAAGGGTTGTTCTCAGCCTTGGTTCCCAGGAAGAACCAAGATAGTAGGGAGCCTTCTACCTCCTGGAGCTTGGACCTCTGGATTATTTTTTGCCTTTCTACTTAGGTAAAGGCCGTGGGAAAGAACTGGGATACAATAGGAGACAGAGTTACAAATATATGTGTGAAGAATACAGAGAACATATAAAAGAAAAAGAAGGCAAAATCCAAACACCATCAGGATGACCAGCTGGAGTTCATGTGGTTCATGCTTGGAACAGTGCAGAGGTCCATATACAGTCAGAAATGTGCTCAAATGAGGAGGGTATGCAACTGGACGTTCAAAGGAGCTCCAGGGAGGTGTCTCCTGCTGCTGAAGATCTGACAGCTGTGGCTGAATGAATGAATGGCTCTGGTCCTGGCAGTGCAGATGAAAAAGCTGCAGCCCAGTTGATAGAGTCTGTAATGGTTATACTGGTTTGCCAGGAGACTCAAAATCATTGGTACCTATTCCTGAGCAAGTTCTAAGAAACATCTGGGTTTTCCAGAGGACTGATTGCCTTCAAAGCTACACACTACCTTCACGAGCTTTGTTTTGGTAATCCTAATAACAGTTTATATACATGCTATGGTTTTATAGTATTGTTTGTTTGTTTGTTTTGCCTTATTTTTTCCTTCTCAATTCCATTTTGAACAACTTTAGTGGAGTAAAGGGGTGAGACTTAGATCTGCTTGCTCCAGTTGAGATGGAAAAATATCCAGGGAATATAGGGTGTCTCTTGCAGTTCTTGTGCTTTCAACTCCAGCTATACCTTGTTAATACCCAAAATGTTTTCATCTATGCTGGGACAAATGTCAAAAGTTAGAGTTGGCCTAAATACAAGGAAACAGCAGATAAACTGACTGCTCAGCTCTCTCATGCATAAGCTAATGGTATCAGTGGACCTGGTCCTATTTTCTCATTTATGGACATCCTTTTATGCAGATTCATCCTGTTTGGACACCAGAGACAGGAAGAAAACCTAATGCACCTTTGAAATTTAACACACTGCACTTCAAGAGGGATCTGGAGGAATGGCTTAAATCCCTTGCAGAAACAAAGGTATTTAAAATCCTGGTTAACATGGACACAGAGAATACTGGTATGATTTCCCTTTTGCTTATGTTTCAGCTAAGCTGGAAGTTCGGGACCATGGTATTGAGGCAAAGAACAATACCAAGGCAGGTAGCTGACAATAAACCATGACTATGGTGATCCCCATGTTGCCTCTGGAGGAAGGTCTGAGGTTGCAGGATCGTTTACTTAAGAAGGCAATTCAAGTCCCAAGTCTGAATTTTCCCTTAAGATTCTGGTTTCTAGTTTGAACCCCTTCCTCTCTGAACACAAATGAGGAGCTGAACTAGAATTGAGTAATCAGAGATGTCCTCAGAGAGGACAAAGTTATTTTAATGTAGTCCAGAACATTGTGAAAAAAAAATGAGAGCATATATGAACTGTGTGCTGAATAAAGCAATAGAAATTTTAGGAGAAATTATCATTGTCTTGGGATGTAGCTGACCCAAGTAAAGGGGACAAATGGAGCAGAGAAACCAGCATATCTTGAGTGGTTGCAAAATCTTTCTGCACTGGTTTTGGATTGGTTTGGTTAAGGGATTGCTCCTGTGGGCTGCTTTTCTTCAGCATTTCCCTTGTACAGATTTCTACATATTTTCCTCTGAAGAATCCACGTATAGATCTACTGAAGGTACCAGGAGAGCTATAGCCTCAGTGGCATTGTGGCAAGTGATGACCCCAAACCACAGATGTACTGCTGCACTGCCTTCTCTCAGTCCTGCTGCCAAGCAGCCCTGAGGGCAGAGCCTGAGATCTGCCTGAATAAAACCAGAGCACCAAAGTATATCAGCAGCCAGGACTAACAAGGGTGAAAGGAAACCTTTTCCCTTTCCTTCATGAATGCACATAGGTTTAGAAGGTATCCCTCAATGCATGTCCACACCAGAGCTAGTCTTCCTGGAGAGCTGCAGGGAGGAGGACAGACAAGACCTCTCAGTGATTAGGTTTAGGTTGGCAAGTTGGAGGGTGAGTGATGGTGCTGTCTTGTCTGGAGGGCCCAAGAGCTGGTTCCTCAGTATGTGTTCAGGTGGTTCCTCAGCATGTGTTCACCCAGGAGGCAGCTGGGCTGAGTCATCCCCACTCCCACCTGATGCACGCACTATCAGGCAAATCTGCATCTTTTATGGTTTCGAAGTCCAAAGATTGGCATCACAGCAAAACGAAGAGACCTGAAGTCCCAGTTCATGTTTAGCTTAGTCTACAGATGAGTATAGCTCCAATTTCTGTTACTTTATTGTTCTGCTGAGCTTGCCTGGCCCTGCTGACAGTGATACCAAGCAGCCAGGCATTGCTTCTGTGATCACTCTCACACTTGGTCATAATGCTTGACATCATTATGCACATTCCCATTTTGCCTGTGTCCCTGACTTTTTCAGATGAGGTTAGATAAAGTGATACTTATAGTATCTAGAACAGTTAGATAGTTAGATACTTCTTAGAGTGGAGCTATTTCATCACAATAATGACTAAGATTTTCCTGTTTAGGGGGAAAGACTTGCCTTATTTAAAATCCTGAAGAAATCTCTACTATGAGATATTTTTGCCAGGGAACTAGTAAGTACTGCTTTAATTCTTATTCTCCTGAGTAATTGACATGATGAATACTCTTCTATACATATATAGTAAGTCTTATGTTCTATTCAACTTCTTCCTTCTAGTTGTCAAAAATTACTATAAATTAAATAATCATGTGTGTCCCGCATATTACAGCAACTGCATCCTGAGAATTTCTGAATCCTGCAGCCTCAGTACTACTACACAGAAAGAGAAACTGAGGCACAGAGAAGGCAAATGTCTTGCAGATTTAGATAGAGCCAGACATGAATCCCAAATCTACTGAGCCCTAGTTATGTGCCTTGGCTGCAAAATAGGCCTTCTTTTATGGACATTAAAGCTATGATTTGCAATGGAGCTTACAGAATCTACTTATGCCACCCCATAAGATTTGAGCACCTAACTGCTTTAGTAGCTTTGAAAATACATTTGAAAATACATTCGAAAATACATTCTTATCCGTTTTTTTTTGGTATAAAGTATTGTCTTCTCTATTTCCCATTTAAGATTACACCTGTTATTAAAGGTCGTTTTAAAGTGTAAAAATCTCTTTTTTTTCTGACTTGAAAAAAAGCTTGTAAGTTCCAACATTTTACTCTTTAGTAGACTGTGTTCAGCTGTCTTTCCCTGCCATCACATTGTGTAATAACTTTTGTTAATTCTTGTATCCCATCTCAGAATGAATATGTTCTTATATAAATAACAATGTCACCTCCCTAAATGTTGTGTTGAAAAATCTGTGGTGTGAGTATTTAAAGAAAGGAGTTGGGATTGCTGAGAAATATATCTATTATTTACCCAGCCAGTGTTCCAGCAGAGAGATGCTGAAAGTAACTGCTGTGCTACATAGCTGAAAGGAAATGGAGGGAACAAGTCATCCAGCAAGTCTAGATACTGCAAAAATCAAATGGGAATTGGCTGTTCTGTGTTTTCCCCTTTGGACTGAGAACAAATTATTTTCTGGATTGCATTATGTGGAGGAAAAGTTACTGGGGAATCACAGAGGACCCTGTAACCTCTGTGCATTTCAGGGCAAACTGCCAGGTCCCTGATCCTTCTCCCCCTCTACACACAGTTCAAGCTAGTTCAGTAGAACCTCAGCAAATGCTACAGCCTGTCCTGCTTGCATTGCACTGCTAATATATTTGTGCATTGCAAAACCTTGCATCTTCTTGAAAATACCCTTCAGGAGGGGAGTGAGAAATCCATATTCCTCTGTTTGGCAAAATCTCTTTGATGTCTCCTCTCCTCTCCTGTCATGCTTCTGTCTGTGTGGGGATAAATGCACTGCAACTGGAAGAGTGAGATAAATAGCATAAGGAGAAATCATTATAAACCTCGTGCTTGAGAGGTGCATTCTCAGAAATGTGCCAGGTCATAAAACCTGACCAGGTCTGAAAAATAAAAATCTCTCAAATAATAATATAGGATCTCCATGGACCATTTTCTTATGCCTCTTCCCCAAGCATGGAGCATTAAAAGATTGAAAACTCCTTTTAGCTTCATTCCATACAGCCTGAAAAACCATACAACATATTCCACATGCGTTTATAATAACAAAATGCGGAATAAAAGAATTTTCCTTCTTGGGATTGTCTACAAAATGAACCTTGTCCCTGCAAAATTAAATACAAATAAAAGGAATAGGGAACAACCATGGTATAAGCCTATGTATTCTTTCTGCTGCTCTTCTGAATGATAAGCTGGAAAAGTGCTGAAAAAGGATATTTTCTCCTGTGTTCTGTGGGGTGGTGAAGATATATATGTACAGTTATATGTAATTGAAGTGCAAGTCATATCATTTATATGGGGAGTAAGCCTCTTACAGGCAGGCCCAAAAGCTTCCTTTCTTTTCTGAGAAAATTTCAAGTGCACAATGAATGTGAAAACAATGTAAGAAACCTTTGGCCACCCAAGACGTCATGGCCATTGTTCTGCTGTGCTTCTGGCCTCCTTGGAGCTGACACACAGCATAATGAGTAACAGGACTCCTCCCTGTGGTGCTCCTGTAGGCAACTTACAGGACTTGTTTGTGAATCATTCTTCCTCCCTCTTATTAACAGCAACTGCTATAATGATTTTCTGACCATAGTTATCTCCTGGAGGAAACCTTGCTGATGCAGTGCTGTACTCATTATGCTGTGCAGGTTGACTTCATCAAACATCATGTTTTGCTTTGATGCATGAATCTCAAGCATGAGAGGGGTGTGCTTTTTTTTTTCACAAGTTATTCAGTAGGCCATTTGGGAAACCACATTTCATAAATGGGGATTGCCCTGTTAAAAAAAAGCGCTAATTAACACAATGAGGATTTAGGAGTATTTCCTTGCGAGCTGTCTTTAAAATAATTCAAAAATCATAAAGCAGATGGCTCTATCATGAGCAGTCTACCCTGGCACTCAGCCCCTGACTTACACTGTCTTGCCTGACCAAGATTCCCACCTTGTGGACCTGAGGTGTGCAAGCCAGAAACCAAGACTTGCTCCAACCTGCACCCTCCTGAATGGCTCACAGCAAAGAAGAGGCTGGTGATACCTCTCCTCCACACCTCTTCCTCCTGCCTTCCCCGGCAATGTGCCCCAGGGCTTGGGGAGCTCTCTGCCAGCTCCTGTCTTTCACCTGGTGGTAATTTTCACCTGGCGGTAATTTTCACCTGGCTGCTTGAGCACTTTTTAACAGCCAGTGAAGTAAAAGCATTAAAATTGATATAATATATTGTCATATTTCTTCTAGAAGAGGAAATGTAAAGCAGTGAGTTTTTTTATTACAACATTTTAATCTATTTATCTTATAGGTAGGGTTTAATTACTCCGTAATTATGTTTGCTCAAGTTTGCCCCAGTTTCTTCCTTCAGATGAACACTATTCAGATCACACACTTACGGATTTGCTATTCATGACATGACCAATCTGGCATTTTCATTATCCTTCAACTTTATCTCTCCTCCTGAATCAAGGTTGCTGCCATTAATAGTATTTTTACTGCCACAGTTAACTTCAGTTCAGGATTAAGACTGCATTTTTCTCCACTTGCTATAACCACTTGAGGAAAGGAGGTGTCTGTACTGGTGAGATTATCAGTTAAAATGACCTTTCAGGTTCTCATTCTTTTACAAATGGTTTCTGTTGAATTAATTTATTGTTTTCTGCCCACGTTTGTATCTCTGAAACTGTATTATTTTTTGTCCTCATCCTCCTGCTTAACTGCTGACTGTGTTTATTGATACTACATTTCTTGGGCCATTGCCCAATAAGTAGTGAGCTGTAATGTCACTTGCAGACATTATTTAGCATTCAGATACTTCACCTGCACTCATCAATCCTGCTTCACTAACTCATTTGATTTCATGTTCCAGGTAAGGTTCCAAGAGATATGCTAAACTACAGTCAAGTACTCAGTATCTCTGATACATTTTGCCTCTTAGAACCATAAAATGATATTTCAGTAGGCATCATTTTATATATTCAAGCACAGAAGCATCTCACTTTATTGTGTATTTTTGATCTCTCCTAGCTCTTGCCAGCTTCACAGGCCTCAGTAGGTGGCTAACAATGTATTTCCATTGTACTGGAAGCTCCATTTTCTGTCCCCTCTCAGTAACCCATCTCTGCTGATCATACACTATTGGACTTGCTCAACTTTCCTTTGACATACCCAGAGACTTTTTCAAATTAATGGTTCACAAGCACGGTAAGTTGGCTTTTTAACTTTTTGTCAGGTACAGGGTGTTTTTTGTGTGACGCCTGCCAGAAGTTCCTCTTAAACTGTTAGTGAAGATGGTTGTATATTGATTTGTTCATTGATTCATGCTCTATCATCAAATTTTGTTTGGAATGAACAGAGAAGTTATTATTCTGTCTCACTTAACAAGGAATATAAAATTATCTTTTGGCACAGATGCAATTACTTGGCATTTGATAGTTTCCTTTTAAATAAAGAGATAAAGAATATGAGAATAGTTCATGATTATTCCTGATTATGAATCAAATCTGAACATGAAATGCTTCAAAAGGTCAGTGCAAGAAATTTTCTTTCTTCCACTTCAAAAATATCTACTTATCCACCTATCTACTGTGTTCATCCTGGCTGTGCAAATACTTTAGACTGAAGTTAAGAGAAGGCCAATTTCTAAATTAACTATGAAAAACCTTATACATCCTTAGGATACAAAGGCTGCCACTAAACTCTGCTGTGAAATGATGCTCTTCTCAACCTGTTTTTTGTGAACAGAGAAGAACTGGTGGGTTATGTGATGTTTGGAGGCCATTTTTCTTTTGTCCTAGGGAACTTTTGTGTTCAAGATTAGCTTTGTAAGATTAACTTTTAAATTGCAAGACTTAGCTAATTAAAAAATATTCCCAGCAGGAAACTAATTTTGAAATACTCACTGAGGTAAAAATCTATGTCAAATCCACTTAAGTTAAAAAATTCTACCAAGATAGAGCCAGGAATCAACATTAATTCCCTGATTCACACAGTGCAGACACAGTCCTCTTGGATGTTTGTGTGCCCATTTTGGGAACCTCAGAACTAAAAGGCCTAAGTAAAAGTGTCACCAAAACAGAAAAGAGATGCATATAGTAGTAGAAGTGTTGAAAGGACTAATGTGAAGACCACAGAATAAAACAGAGGAAGCTGTGGAATTGAAGGTCCAGCCAGTCTAAGTAAACAGGTCTTTTGCATGAGCTAAGAAGATAATTCCAATTTGGAATAACTTTTTAGGGTGTAATGACTTGCATAATGTCTAAATGGTACATCATTGCATAATAACTAAATGCTAATGGAGAGATGAGTCAGTGCAACCAATACCTGACCATGATGGTACATGCAGGGTCCTGGTTCTCTCCAATAGCCACCCAAGTGAGATAAGACCCACCTTTGCTGGCTCTGAGCCATGTTATCCATCTTCTTGGGTTCTGTAGAGTCTTTATTTCCTGGGGTACAGCAGTGAACAAGCATGTAGCTCAGGTTCTAGAGAAGCTCCTCCCTTCCCTCAGAAGGGCCTGAAAGCAAAGTAATATGCCCTGATGGACCACAGTTTTCTCCAAATGGAGACTGCTTGGGTATGTCCTCACCTGTAAAGCAAGTGAATTCTGCAAACCAGGCAATCTGCCCACGAATAATGGAAAATTAAGAGTACAGAGTTATGTCATGTCTGCAGCACACTGTGCCTTAGGACAGGATTCAGCTTGCTGACTATGGCATTGACATTTGACGTCTGTAGATGACATTCGATATGTGCACTACTCTCATGAGAGCTGATAGAGATCAACCCAAAACAGTCAGTGCAGCCTAAAGGATGATTCAGTCCATTCTAAAATAGACAGCACCCAAATGATGAGGAAGTTACCTACTTAGAGGTGTTTAGTTTTGTAAAAGGTCCTACAAAACAAAGATGATGGGCCACAATCTTTAATGCAGCAGAATGATATGGTGTGTAATGTTGCTACCTCCACACAGGTGTCCTGGGTTCCTCTGAGCATCCCACTCAGCAGTAGGTACATAGGTTTTGGTACAGATTTCTGCTACAGCGGCTCATCAGCTGAGCCACTCCTGAGTCTGTTGACTGTCCTGACCAAATCTTCATGCAGCACAATGAGAGTTTCTTCTCTAGATGACATGTGGATGGCTATCTGCACACACTTGATAATTTTTGTCCTAAGCTGTGGTCTAAGCCCCACCCTTGGTATCTGCATGGTGCTCTGTAAAGCACAGCAACATTTTCTCCTTCAGCATCCATTCTTTCTCACCCTGGTATAGGGAGAAAGATTGGGTGGGCATCCTCATGACAGTGAAAGTGATTTTCCTAGATTTTAATTTTTGTTGCAAAGAACAAACTTTTTAAAAGTCTCTGGATGTGACTTTGTTTCTCTGTGTAAGCAAAGCCCATGTTCCTAATTCCATACATCTATGACCCTGGTAAACTGATTCCTTTTGTGATGGAAGGGGGCACTCCTTTTGATCAGGGGAGTGCCGTTAGGGAGTCATTACTTGTATGTGTCATAATTCAAATGTAAATGACTTTTTACTTAAAATCAGACAAATCCTGTATCTTGAAGATGAACACTCAGATCTGAGGGTATGTTGAAGCAATTTATTGAAATTTATGCATGTGTAGGGTTGCACTAAGAACATGGCTTCACTAAAACTAACCTTTACAGGAGCAATATTATGCTGTGGTTGATGTAAATAAGAAAGACACTGTGGATTTAACTCATCTTAGAAAAGAGTAACTTATTCTATCTGGCATATCCAGCTGTGCAAACAGCAGTACGGAGTGATCTATGTTAACTTTGCTAATATGTGAACTTTAGAATAGATGCTGTGCTAAATATAAATGATTCCTCTGCTTCTAAGTAGTTGTATACCACAAAAGACAGAGAAGAAATACAAGGGGACCATGAATTATTTCCCCAGTTCCTATAAAATAGGATTGAAAATGGTACATTTCAGTACTTAATTCTTATTCATACCAATGGCTTCTGCCTTTCTTAGGCAGCATTTCCACAGTATGGAAATTTCCATAGTGTATCAGCTGCCAGGAAGGAAAATTATGCCCATGCCACAAACACTTCCTCATTCCTGTAGCACAGAGCTCCAAGCTCCTAGTCTGGTGCTGTCACTCCTCTTGAGTGATAGATGACACGAGCTGGATCTTCAGTAAAAGTCCAGGGATCTGAAGGTGTTATCTCTTCTTTAGAAGCTGACAGTATGCAAAATTGCAGTCAGACATTGGGGAAGAGAATGTCCCAAGTTCACCAAAGCTTTAGGGAGAACAGAAATCCTATTTTCCTGAAGTATTGTCCACTCAGTGACTGTAATGCAGGCCTCTATAGTTGTTTAGCCATCCAGCTGCTGTCCTATGTCACAAAAAACCAAAGACCAATAAACAAATAATCAAGCAAATAAATATTCTTAGCTGCATATAATAAATATCATTAGCTGCATATATATCACATGTTCTCAGTGCCCTACTTGCTTAAGGATGCTTTCTAACCAAGGTTATCAAATGATGGACATGTAGCATGCTGCTTCCACTAGAATTTCCCATTTTCTACAGGGCTAAACCACTGTTGACATCTCATTTATTCTCCCAACCCTGACTGTCCTGTATCAACATGTGTAGGTAACCTTTGTGTTCAGACAGTTCGCTTTCTGAAAACATTTTCTTGTGCTCAGCACCAGGCTTTTTCTTGCTGCTTTTTTCCATTGCATCACTTTTTTTCCCCTTCAGCCTGAAATGTGGGAGACCATTTTCCTTTGGAGCATATACCAGTGTTCAGCTGTTGAAACAGCAGGGGAGGTTCTAAATCTGGACAGGGAACTGCTCTTCATCTTTAGTAGCTGAATATTTTGTGGTCATGGCAGGCAATGCTTTCTCTAACCCTGTGACCCTGTCTGGTCTCAGACACAGACCTTTCACATGGGGTGGAGAGGAGAATTGTGCTAAAACACAGACAACTCCAAATCCGCTTTTACTGAGTAGCTTTTTTTAGACAAATGCCAAATAGTAATATTAATATTGTATTAATTACAGATTAATATTGTAATTAATATTGTATTAATATTATATTAATAGTAAAATTAATATTGTGATTTTTCACAAATAAGTGTGTCCTCATTACTTTTTTAGACTTTTAGACTTTTAGACTTCTTCACCTCTACAAACACAGAAATAAAAGAAGAATAAAGCCAAAACCTTATCTGAATACAATATCTAACTGCAAGGATTTATTCCAAAATTTCTACCATTAAAACAACTTGAACCCTTATTTAAAAATTCCCTATTGCTTTCCTTACCATTGCCACTTATACAATTCCATTTTCCTTCAAAACATGAATACCAAAACCAAATAAGATAAGTCACCTTTTCAATACCTAGAAGTGTTACAGATGTAACTTCTGGGTTTTTTCACAGAAGTGGGCAAGAAATTTATTAATTACATTTTCAGTACAGGACACAGCTTTCAGAGTTAACTCTGGAAGAATCTAAATTCCTGGACACCAGAGTTTTGACTATTAAAAAGTTTTGATAAGTTCATTCTGTACTCTTTATAGTAAATGCTTGCCCATGGACAACAGTTCTCATTAAATTATTCAGATTTGCATGGAATAGGTGAAAATTAAGTGATTTCCTTCATTTTTGTTGCTTTTATAACAGATACAGAATATAAGTGAAATACCTGATATGAGGGTCATTTTTCTCAAAGTTTTTTTTCTTTTCGAAAAAAATACTTATATTAAAAAGTTTCCTATTTCTCAATTAAGTTTTCATTTTTTATCAAAACAAAAGACTTTTGACTTCACTTTCCCATTTGCAGCACCTCTGAATCTTGTTATAAAGCAGCTGTCAGATTTTTTTGTGCTTTAATGAGAAGGGTGACACTATCCACCATCTCAAGGTAGAGAGATCATGGTAGGATAACTTTAAAGATGAAATCTTGGAGTTCCCTGGAAAGAACAGGAAAATCTTTTAATTTGGATTTATTTCTGCTGTAGTCTGAAAAGGGAGAGCTATTATACTTCACATAGTATGTAGAGATACTCCACATATAGTACTTCTATTATGAATTTCTTGCAGTAGTCTTTGGTTATAAAAATGAAAGCTATTCCATGAAAAGGGATTAAATTCTTTGCTGTGCTGAAGTCTCAGCAGCATCAGTCAGGGTACATGGTAGTGCCCCTGCTTCTGGTCTTGTCTATAGCCATCCTGTCTGCCAGTGGCTCTGCTTTAGCAGGCGATGTGAAGCATTACAAATTCCCATGGCCTGGCAACTACAGAAATCTTTTGGGACAAATAAATATGGACTCAGTGAGGCTGAGAGCGGTTTATCTGTCATTCACCGTGTGCCAAATAGTAGGTGAAAGACCCTAAAGAAGTGTTTTTCTTCTTTAGGCATAGTGAGGAAGTCTACTCAGATGCTGTTTCACTAGATGTGAATGGAGCAGACAAAAACATTAAATGTTCTTTTTCCTATATGAAGTAAAATTCTCAGTTAATGGTCTGGATTAATATCTGGAGGTTCCTTCATTCTGATACAGTCAATGGAAAGAGGGAAGCACCTAATCTAACCTAACAGTATCTTCACTTGCATGCCTTCAGAGAAATTTATCATTCCTGTCCCAGTTATGGGGAGTGCAAGTAGTTACACTGAGCAGTCTGACACATCAGTTACATAAATTTCATTAAGTTAGAGGTCTGAATGAGTAAAATGGAAAATTCCACACAGGAGTGGTGAATCTGTAAGTCCTGTAAGTGTTCTGTAAGCATTTGCCTTCTCTCTGCAGGTGAGAAGTGCAGGTCACTAGTACTCAACAGATCAAATCCAAGTTGAGTTAGTGGAGAGATGTACGTAGGTGTGGATATAATGATGAGGGTGGGAAGCTCAGGAGTTACATGGCTGTGTGTTGAAGAACAGCTGTTTCATACTTGCTTTTTGGTTCATCAAATGTCTTCTTGATTATATACATCTCCTGTGCCACAGGATTGTCTGCTGCAGCTACTGCTAAAAAACTGAGATCTGAGCATCATTTTGACTCATGAGAGATGGAAGTATTCTTGTACCCTATCTTGTTTTTATCCTCTCATAAATACTTCCTTTCCAGCTGCTACCTTTTTTGCTATAATTGTCGCTACAGTTATTTCCAAGTTTTTTGTTGTAATATTGTAATATTTAAGTAACTTTTCAATTAAGTTCTCACTCTTTCTTCTGCTTTGGGTTGTTGGCTTTCTTTTCCTTTTATTTCTTTTTTTGTTTTATTTTTTTTTTTTAGTTCAGTTCTCAAAGTAGAGTGCTTTTTGTTTGATTTTGTTGTGTTTTGCTTTTAGGGTTTTTTGGCTAAAACCCCTTTGTTGGAGGTTTGCAATAAGTATCACTCTGGGGTCGCTTTTATCATAGGATTTGGTATGTCTCAGCAGATGATTAAGGATGTCAATTGAACCAGGATGATCCCTGTGGTGCCTCAGAACTTAGGCTGATGATTGACATGTTTGATTTATATCATCCCACACATTGCCAAGTATATTAAACATGTTTAATATTATTACAAGATTATTTCATAAAATATACTGAATTCTCATGGACAAATATCACACTAAACATATCTCTGTGTTGGAAGGATAATTGTGGGTTTTTTGCAAGAAAATGGCAAAGATCAATATAAATAAGTATCAGATTTTACTGTGTAATAATTTCCAACCAGCACATGGCCTGTATCTTTTCATGCATGTATATCATTGGATATGCAATTATCTAATGGATATATTGATGTTTGAGCTAAATGACTGATGATGATGTTATGCATGATAGAAATCATGCCAAATTTTTGTTTGTTGTTGTTGGATGAAAGTGCCATCCAAAACCTTTACAAGGCAGTGTTGTATGGTGTTCATTTCCCTCCATATGATGAGCTCATCATGCAGTGGGACAGATGATCCCCTTACTTCCAGCTGCAGATTGAAATAATCTTTGTTGGTGTTTGCTGCTTCCTCAGTAGCGTGCTGATGTCTATGCAGAAAATTGACTCAGCTCACATATAAAATCTTACCAGATAAAGAATTTATTATTAAAACTGTTTTCTCATGAAGCATGGTCAAAGGATAAGTATTCCATTTATTTATCAGGATTGCAGCAGGCCCCTGTCCTCCATGAGTTATTGTGAATTACTAACGAAAGTACTCCTGATTTTTCTGACAGTTGCAATATTGTTCCTTCTCAGTTCTTTGTCCCAAAATGTTCAGCAACTAATCTTGTTACCTTATAGAATGTTTGAATTTCACAGCCATTCTCAGTTCAGTATTTTTCTATCCAAGTCCTAGGTTTTCAAATCTATAGACTTGAGAGTCCAAGCTCAACTGCTTTCACTTTAGCTGCCTAAACCATGCACATTTGAACTTCTGGATTGTTCCTGTACACGTGGCTCTAGGTCTCCCATCCAATGGTTGGTAAGTCTCCTTGTCAAGAAATAAGAGAATTAAATATTTAAATGTTTCTCAAATGTAGATGTTCAGAAGAAAAGTAGCTGTTAAATCTTGCCCAGGACTGATGCTGCCTTCACTGAACAGGGACTGATGGTGCTTTTGCCTTTATGGATCTCAAGGATAATAATTTAGCTTTGGATGTGTTCAGTCTGAGAGAAGTTAATGTGCAAATAGAATACTTGTATGACATTCAAAATCTGCTGGAAACCTTGTTAGAAATAAAAAAATTGGAGCCCCCTTCTAAGCACAGTAGGGCTGTAAGACTGCTGGCTGCTAAATCATGGAAAAGAAGAAGAAATGAGTTTCTCATTGGAGGATAAACCTGTTTAAGAAGGATTAAATATATAAACTGATTCATTCAATTGGGCATATCTACCAGCTCTGCATGTGCTCATTCTATGTCTGTTAACTATTTCTTGCTGTAAGAGATGCATGTGCTGCACATAGACAGTGATAATGCTGGCTCTGCATTTTGTATGTCATATTCTCTGCTCGCAGGAACTACATCTACATTGAAACTGAGACTCTATAGGCAGTACTTATGCTATGCCTGACTGGTCTTGAGAATAATCCAAGTTTTAGAATAATCCCCAAAACCTTCCTCCCAGCTGCTGTCATTGTCTTTTTGTTTAGCTAGCAAATCGATCCTCTTAAATCTCTTTTTATCAGTGACAGGTGATGCTAGCTTCTAACTGAGACGCTTGGCTGATACTGTGAAATAGAGTTGTTTGATGATGGTTAAAGAGCTGGCCCGATGATTACAGTCCATCCAGTCTGCAGGCTAATGTCCTCTTGGTGAATATTCTTCTGGCATGTCCCAAACCAAACCCCAGAGACACTCTCGAAGATGAAAAATGAAACTGTGCATTTGCCCTTGCTGCTATGTAATTACCCTCAAAGTGCACGAAGTGTGCCTGAAATCCTTTTCACATCATACATTAAACATCAGCAATGAAGGCTGAAGGTAGAGGGGCAGCTGAAACTCTGGAGTACATATCTACAATCATGCACCAATCAAACACCTCTGGCAACAGGTACATCCTAGTTTCTGGTCTAGGACTTCAGGTCTTTCCCAGCAATGGCAGGCACCCTTTCATAGATGTAGGCTTGATCTACACCCTCAGACAAGTCTGCAGTCTGCCAGTGGCTGTAGATCATTAATTGTTGTTGTGGCTGTTGCTGGAATTCAGATTCAGCTTAGTGTCTGAGGAAATGGATGACTCCTGATTGACCCTGTGTCCCAGAAAGTCGTGGAGATAAGGCTGAAATGATTCATGAGCAAAGAAGCACAACCACTTGATCTTTTATTTTTTTCCCAGAAACTGAGAATATCCAAACAAGTTAGGACATATAAGGATATTTCTTTCCCTCATGAAAGCAGATTTAAGAAGCTGTTTAAATGAGTTCTGCAGGGTATTATCCATCATGTACTTGGGGAAAGGAACTGGATGTAAGGCAGGATTTTAGGTACTGCTCCCTTGAAGCACAAAGACCCCCTCATTCTTGAGGAAGAGGAATACAGTAACTAGAGGGAAAGAGGTAGGGAAAGTGGTCTTCACGTGCCTTCTTTCATACGCACACTGCCAACAGTGAGCTCTGACTCTCCATGTTGATGGAGGACACATCATGTCTGGCTCATGGCACTCATCACTGCCTATACATCCCTCTACTCCTGCTCAGTCCCCTTATATCCACCTCATTGCAACGGCCTGGGGGCAATTCACTCAGTCTAGTCATGAGGAGTCACTTTAGGCTCATCCTGTTCTATTTTATGCTGGTGTTCCACCACCATCTCCAAGTTGCAGTTTCCTTCTGATGTTCCTGCTGATGTTCAACCGTGTGTCTTCTATAACTGTGACAAAAGTGAATGCAAAGTTTCTTTGAAGTTTGCTATTCCTCAATAGTAATATTTGACATCCATTTTCCTAGATGACATAAAATACAAGACAAAGATAAACAAAACTCTTTAATCTAAACGGAGTTCTCCTGATTTGCATCAATGAAGTTGAGTGGAGGAGCAAATTCTAGGCCATTATTTTTCCAGCCAGTACAGAGACAGAAAACCTAGGCTGTGAGGCCCTGATTCAAGAAAGTATTAAGCACCTGCTTAACTTTGAGCACTGACTTCAGTGTATTTAAAGTTAATCAAGTGCTTAAGCTTTTTCCTCTATAGAGATTCTTCTCTGCATAAGGGCCTAAGAGAAAATAGATAACTATAAAGAGCAACTGTAATGAGCCTGCATATGGGCCAAAGAGAAGGGGATTATTAATGCTTTCAGGTTCAGTGAGGACTAGGGTTTAAATATCAACCTCCTACAGTGAGACATGAAAGAGTCTCATAAATGTGTTAAATCGCATCAGGTCCATTTAATATCATTATGTTTAATAAAAGTATCTTTGCACTATAATAATCAGTGAGGACAGTAGGTGGACCAGTGAGGCTGTTCAGGAAGCAGAATATATTTCTTCTGCTGGAGTTATCCTCCTTTCTGCTGCACTCTGGACTGTAGGTCTCCAACAAACAACAAGCTTCTAATTCCTTTAATCTCTGGAAAAATCTTGGAATTGCCTTGAGGATGGTAAAAGTACAGCTCCATGACACAACTGAGCTAGGAAATTAAAAATGTGGTTCACTGAACGAGAATGGTAGAAATGAGTGTGGGAAAAGTCCTTGTGCAACCTTTGTTTTGTTGGCAATGCTTCCAATAATTGGTAACACAGACCACAAAACTGCCAATCAGAATAAAACTTAGAGTAAAACTGAAACTAGGGCTTTTATCAAAACGACCTTTCAACAGTCTTTATTGTTGCTCCCTCTCTCTTTCTAACCCTCTTGCTGTGGACAGCGAAAAAACACATCTCATTTTGGTTGTTTAACACCCCAGAGGGCAAAACCAAGTTGTTGATTTAATTGAAGCATTTAATTCTAAACATAGCTTATGATATGTAAATGCTGCAAAGATCATTTGTCAAAACAAGAACATTGGGGAACCTTGACCCCAAACCTCAACAGCTTTTATTATAATCACCTTATGATGCCTAAACATCATAGCTGTAAGTCTCTAATACAGTGCGGCTAGAATTTGTGTGAAGTTTGAGCATAGTCAACAGCAGCTTTTATGTTTTACAGCTTATATGGGAAATTTTTATTTTAAATAGGTCAAAGACAAAAATACTCTGTGCAGGAAATATAAAGGCAGAATTTCAAATACCTATTTTGGATTTTACAGATTCAAACTCTAACTGATGAACAGTTACAAACTTAATTTTTGTTTTCTTGTCTTGCCGAAATTTTAACAAAAACATTTGCTGGCTATTTAGCACGAAGATTTCCCATACTGTCAGGCTTCAAATGAGATTGCATTTTTTGGGAGAAAGAAAATGAGCTTTATGCAGTTTTGCAAAATAAAATATGAAAGCACAAGTCTTTTTAAGACATTTGAGAATTATATTGTCTGTATAATATTAAATTGTATTACGGTTTCTATTAGGCAATAAAGGTCGACTTGTGTGAACAAAATGTCATTAATTGCATTAATACATATTATGACACATTTTCAAGCAAAAAAATGCAACTTTCTTTACCTCTGCTGTAACCATGGTCTTTGATTCCAGAAACTTTCATGCCCTGATCATCATACAAAATGTATAATTAACCCATTGAACATTTACTGCATGCAGTACCATGACACTGCTATGCTCAGGAAAGCAAGGAGTCAAATTAACACAAGGAAAACATTCATCACTAGAAATACATAGCTATGAGATCTGGCTCAGAAATTCCCTGAACTATACATTGTGAGAAGTTGGAAGGGCACATTTAGAGGAGGATACCTTTATGCCTGGTCCATTTTTCTACTCCTTCCATAGAGTCTGCATTTTTGACTATTCCAAGAGAGGTGGGAGATGCCACACCCCTGGAAACATTCAAGGCTAGGCTGGATGGGGCTCTGAGCGGTCTAGTTGAAGATGACCCTGCTCCTTCCAGTGGGTTGGACTAAATGACCTTTAAAGATCCTTTCCAACCCAGACTATTCTATGGTTTTATATAGGCAATGTATCTTTCAGTCAGGTGCAGGATGCATTCAGAGTCCTTTGCCGCTGCATTCACCTTTCTTCATATTTCACTTGCAAGTGATGTAGTATATTTATTTCTCATTTCACTGACAGACATCATAGGGCTAGATGCAGAGGAAAGATGTGTAGAACGTCCTTCCATCCCACCTGCACAGTTCTGGAGTTTAGATGATGTGTGTCTGAGTACTTTCAAACCTTTGGTCCTCTATCCTGGAAAGATATAGAACTGAACCCTAGCCTGGAATGAAAGACAACATTGAGTTGTTGCATATTCAGGATGCAAAGTTGCTCCTTATACAAGGGTCCCAGAGATATGCCCTGAGCTGGCCACCATTTGTCAGGGAAGCAGATAATCCCTGGCACAGTCCATTCTGCCAGGGAAGCCACAAGCTAATGTTATAACCTGGAAAGGGACCACATCTCTTCAGGCAAAAAACTCCGTTGTCTCAAACCCCCCCCCCCCCCCCCCAACCAAAACAAAACCCTAACAAACAAAACAAAAACCCAGAAAACCCAACCAACTCAGTCTTAGTCCTTACCTAAAGGTTTATCTGTCACATATATGTTAATTTGGACTTCATAGCTTGTTCCACTTGATGACAGAGTATGAGGAGAAGAGACTGTATGACAAAAGATATCTGTTTTCTCCCTTTTACTGCAGACAATGTTGGTTCATTGATCATACAGAGGAACACATAGTGCATTGTGAAAAAATTCTGTGAAAGGCAATGAATGTTTTTCTGGAGTGAGAAACATCATCCATCAGGCCAAATTCAGGAAAGGATTTTCCCTTGTCATGCCCAGGTTCATGCTTGAATAGTTAGTATTTACAAACAGTAGTAGGGAACAGTAGGCAAATCCAGCCTACTGAAGCCTTTATTCATTCCTAGGCAGTCTCTAGGCAGATAATATAAAAGATGACCAAATTTCATAGGATTTCCATAAAGGTTTTATTGAAGACCAAAGACAGATACAAAGCAATTGTCTAATGCCTCCACACTGCTAAGCTAAAAGTAATGTTTTGTAATAAAGGTAGAAGAACATAATCCTGTTAGGTAAGTAGAGAATTAGACTGCTGGACACCTGAATCTCTTATATGGGTTTGAGAGTACAGTTTTATCAATGATGGATATTGGAGAAGAAATAAGAATGAAGTGCAAACCACAACACTAACTGCTCTTTTATGCACAGCACCCACTATTTGCTTTTTTTGCATGCTCACCACTTTAAAGACCTGACAAAATCAAGTGCAACACAAATATGATCAGCACATCAATAAAGTGGGGAGGTGATACCTTGTGACAGATAGACTGATAGGGGACTCCAGACTCCATCAAAGGGAAATGCACAAAGGCCCTAGGAGAAGATGTGAGTTCAGACAGGAGCAACACCTTTGCACAAAGACTGTCTAGGTCAGGAACTGCATTTTTGTAATTTATTTTATAATTCTTTTATTAAGTTTTTTTTCCTTTTTTTTTGTTAACTAACAAAATGTCTTTTATAAGACTGCATTATGAGCACAGTGTTAAACATGGTAGGGTGCCAATCTACAACCAGGGCTAAGAACCCTTACTAAAAACTAGGTCAACCTCAAGGGTTATATCAAGTAACACCCCTCGGCTAAATTGTCCTTTAAGACTTAACAGTAAAATATTTTATATTATTCCACATTTTTTCTATTTTGTGAATATGACAGCAATTGGGAACAGGTCTCCTCACTCCTCCTGTACCAGCACAATTCTTCCAGGCTGTACTGCATGTGTTCTGTGGAGAGAGGCATCAGAAACAGAGGAAAACTCACAGGACAATAGCTGTCTGCTAGGAAACAATACAAAGCATCCTATTTTCATTTTCATTTTTAGAGTCTGTACTCCAAATTGTCTCTCTTCCTTGCAGTATGAAAAAACATACAATCTAAATAGCACTGGCTGAATGTGAATTTTTTGCAATACTCTTTCAAAACAAAATAATCCCTATTCATATTTAATTACTCCATTCCCCACACAGTTAGCCAATGAAAATAAATTGAGGAGTTGCTCATCCTAAAGGAATCCAAACAATTTAAAAAGTAATAAATTAGGCATATTCCCCCAGGATCAGGGCATATTATCAGTCTATAAGCAGGATTAATTTAGATTTCAATACGTTATGCTCTCCATAATCTTTGCTTATGGTGAATATCAGAAAGTGTTTTGCCCCACAAGCTCAGTCCGGAATAAGTAGGCTTTATCAATGTTCATCTAGTCTCTGAGAATGATTTAATTTTCTCAATACTTTAATAATGAAATTATTTTTTATCTGTTTATGTATCAAAAAGGTAATCCCCCCATTTTGAGTAGATGATTATGTTCACACTTTTAGGAAAAATTAAATACACAATAAGATGAATCACTTTAAGATATTCCACCATGCTGGTGCTTCTCAGCATTCATATCTGGGCAGGAGTAAATATTTCCTTCACTTGATTGTTAAAAGCTTTTTAGATCAGATTTTCCTAAGTCTTATACGACATTTCCCAGAAAAATATATTTCCTCAGATTTAGCTTCCTTGGTTTTTCCAAACCAGAGATTCTCATTTGAACAAATTTGAATATTTGGTTCATTTCTATCACTGTGCTCTAATTCCACTGTATTAAGGAGACAGTATATTTTATTTATGCTTTATGGCTTCCAAAGGATGAAGAAATCTCTCCAGGTTCTCATGGGAAGTCAAAGTCAGAAAAATCAGTAAAGCCCAGACAGAGAGAAAAATTATCTGTAGGCTTTTTCTTAGTAAATCTGGTGTTTCCGTAGCTTATGAGATATGGCTTTGCATTAGGCTATCAGTACGAATCTCTCTGGGTTTATCTGGACTTGTCTTGGCCCACCTGGAGATTTGATTCAGCTTGTAACAGCAGTTACCTATTGGGGGGTGGGGTGTTACCTGCTTGCTTACAGCTTTTGCTTAGCTTGGAACAACTCTGAGTTTTAACACCTGTTAGCACAGGCAAAGGCAGATGCAGAGGACCTGAGGGCTATAAATTTTGGCTAGTTAGTGTTCAGCAAATAAATGCAACCTTGGATGTCATGTAAATCAGTCTCAGGAGTAGCCATAAGAACCTAGAAGTGTCCCATGTACATAAAAGGCACCATATACAGAGAGTACTTGGAGATACAATGATGATTTGCAGATTGATGATGAAAGAGCCAAGTGCACAGCATAAAAATTCCCCCAGCAAATCGCAGAGAGGGCGGAAAAAACCTTCAGCACCAACATCATACTCCTCCTAGCAAAGGATTTGGGATACTTAAGACTCAAGTTAATCCTCTCTGTGCCCTGCACAAATGGACACCATTAGGTTCTGGACATCAAGTGTCAGCAGAAGGCTGAGGGTAACACCAGAGAATAGGATAAGTACTATAAAATTTTGTGTACATCACTTTAATTGTAATATGCAATTTGAACTGTGTCATATCACTGTAGCTGGACTAACAAAAATACCTTATAAGACTGTTAAGACTGTAAATAGATCAACATTGAATTGCAACTTTGTGTATATTGTCTGTTCCTTTTGCCCATCATGACCATTTTTTTTTCAGCCTCAGAGAGTTGAGATAATACTATATGGTTTGGATTTCTCTATATTTTTAGAAATTAATATTGATACTAACCAAGAAATCCCAGCAAATCCCAAAACACATGTTGGCTTATTGTTGCACTTCCATGACTTTCCCAATCCTGAGGTCTTCCTTTCTTGTCTTTTTGAATCCACAAGCTACACTCATGCCTCAATACGAGGACATTAAAGCCATGAAGAGCTTTGTGTATACAGGGGTCTGCACACAAGACCAAATACAGTGGTGGCCATTCCAACGCACAGCAAGATTACAGTATTGGCCATACTGGGAGATATAATCTAGTCTCAGACTCACCAAGGTGCCTACATGTACATTAGTATGCGACTTCACATGCAGGGCAATTTTTAACCCACTCTTCCTTGTAAACAGGCTCAGACAGGGTAGGAAATTCTGCCCCTGCTGTGCTGATCTGCAGCTGTCTTCTCTTGCTCTTTATAAATCTCTTTTCCTGTCTGCTTTCAAAATGTTATCTTAACTAGGATTAATAAAGGTACACTGGGGAGCTACTTTCCTATCTCTTATAGGAAATATAATGATAATAATGATAATAATGTTTATAATGATAATAATAGAAAAGCTTTAATCTTGGAAGAACAATGGAGGGGGAGAGAAGCTAGAAAGAAGAAATGTACATGTAAGAGAATAGACAGGTAGGAGATGGGCACCGGAGATCATCGGTGGACCCTCACCAAATACCCCTGTACTTTGAGAACATCTGAAGCCAGATCAAAAAGTTTTGATCTGAACCCCTACATTTCTCTCTGAATTAGGGATGGATAAGCTGGCTCTGATAAAGGAAGATCCATCCTGAGACTTTTTGAAATTCAAAAGAGCTCAGTTTACCTTTTAAATTAAGTTCTGAGCAGCTTTCCTACTTCTTGCATTCAGCCAGAAGATGGGGAAATATCAAAACACAGCATGAAAGATGTGCCTGCCCAGTCTGAATGAAGGTGTATTGAAAATGTCCTTAGGGAGATTGATCCTCTGAGATTTCCAGAGAAAAGAAGCCTGGATGTGCTTCAGAAAAAGAGCTGAAGTTTTAGGCAATTGACTGAATGAAACCACAACATCAAACAAATTGAGGTTCACTATGGCTTGCTGTTTAACTGGTATATAATTAAATTTATTTTAGATATATAGGATTCTCCTCTTTATAACCAAAGCGCTTCAGAGTTCACTGGCTCCTATGCCCAAGATTTTGGTGGCTACATCTGTACTAGGAAATAAAGTAATGAATAATAAAGTAGTAAATAAAGTAAATAAAGTAGTAAATAAAGTAGTAAATAATAAATCCTGCCTTTTCTCTGGCCAGTTGAAAGAGGGTGGCTCATGCCCATAGCACTGAACTCTCCTGCCCTCCAAACCCCAGTGGCTGCATTCAAACTGACTGTGGGGATTGGTCCCTGGCCCATGTTCATTTGTGAGCCATACTGAGGGTCTGCTGGTATACACCAAAGGCATGACCAAAACTTCCAGATACTGTGCTCATATTTAACAGTATGGATAATCCCGGAATAACAGCAGGTCTGTGTCCTGATGCTTTTTACATCAGCAATAAAGACCAAGCCATCTTGATGTGCATTATCTGCTCCAGTGACTGTAGTCTTCTTTCCTTGTGGTGTAGTGCTCAGTTTTGTGTATCATCAGTCTTTCCTGCAACACTTCTTGCTAAGTTTCAATATGATGTTCTTTATGAATGAGCTTGTTTTTGTCTCTAGTCAGCGATCAGATGTCCTTGTTTAGCCCACTTGATTTTGGCCCTGTTCATCATTACATTCACTTGTGTTGAGGTGTGTTTATGTATTGTCAAAGGTCTCTTGCTGTTTCGAGAAATTAAGATTGGAAATTGCTGCTAGTTTGTCTGGCAGTGATGCATCTCTAAGCAATATGGATCAGTGAAAGCATCTAAAGATAATTAGTGTAGTTGCCTTATTAATTTAAAGTTGGCCTTTAAAGCCTTGGAAGGCAGCCACTGCTGGTGCACTATTATACCCTGCTCAGGTACAGTGTGTATCACTGACACAGATTAAGTCTGTGTTGAAAAGAGACCTGGATGAACAGACCTTCATCTTGTGTGTCCCACTGCTTGCCCATTTTCACCTTGGAAAGAAGCCTAAACCTATAGACCAGAGGCACCTTGCAGACGACACTAAGTTAGATGTGAGTGTTCTGCTTGAGGATAGGAAGGTTCTAAGGAGGGATCTGGACAGACTGGATAGTTCAAAATGCATTTAGGCTTGCAGCAATTAGTTTCTCTTTCAAGGGGTGTGTCATAGTTTGATCCGCCCTAGGAAGTGAGAGAGTGCTGGCTCGGAGATTAGCACCCTGTTGAACCAATGAAAGTCATTTCATCTCTGTGAACACACATTTCAGGATGGGAAGGTGGAGGGGTGGTTCTCTTTGCCTTCCGGCCTTCAGAGAGTGAACAGGCTCCTCAGGCTGCCCTCCTCCTCCTCCTGGCTGTGGAGGGGGTGGGGAGGCCTCCCCTGGCCACGGCCGAGGCCAAGGCCTGCCATGCGGCCTGGGCTGGGGTAAGCCTGGACAGCATTTACCGGCACAGCTGGCACTGCTGTCTGAGCTTCACTGCTGTTGGATCTGGGCCAGCACAGCTGCCTGTGAGCTCTGGCCTTGGCTGAGCCCCTCCTTCAGATCGGAGAAAAAAAGAGAATAGAATTGTGTAGCTCACCAGGCCTACCAAGAATGGAGGGGTGGAAGATTTATCACTGGGACATCTTGGGTGCTGAGCCACCCCCTCCCCAGACAGTTCAACCAGCGCCGCTTTAGATCTGATATCAAGCACGTTTCATCGGCTGTGGCTTCTGGAAGTGATGGGAGAGAGAGCCTGGGACTTGTGATGCCAGCAGAAGATAAGAAGAGATGATGGAGTGGCCTTTTGGCCGGACTTTCCTTGTAGTGGCCATAGAGACTGCATTAATGCTCCTGTAACTTATGGAAACTGTGTCTAGGGGGATGCAAGGTGGGCACTGTGTAGTGGAAATGCCAGTGCCAGAGTGAGTGAACAGAGGATTAAGAGGGTGTGGTGGTGCCCTCAGAAGAGGCTTCTGTTCTTAAAACCCTTTGCCCCGAGGTAGAAATGGGGTAGACTTGTGTCCCGGAGGCATCCTTAAAAAAGAGAACCCTACAAGAAGTTTCTGGTCCATGGGTGGTAGTGAGAGCACCGTCCATGGGAGGAGGACTTCTCAATAGTACATTGATACATTGATCAGTTAATCTTTTCAGGAAAGCACTGTAATCCTAAGAGATCCCATACTCTTTCAGAGCCACCAAGGTCCTCAAATAGCATTCAATTACAATCTACTTTAACTGTATCCCATGGAAAATGAGAAGTCAAAAAGGACTGATGAGGCCCAGTGACCCTCTGATGACTGACTGCTTTCAGAGCAAGGGATGAATTTTTATCATTTAGAATACAACAAGCTGAAATGGTTAAGTTTGAAGGTGATTAATGCAAGGACATTGTTTTCTGGAGATGAGAATGTTTAGACAGAGCATGGCTTTGCAGCTAAGGAACAATTTCCTTCTATACGGTGGGAATTGTCCTTACGTGCATGTATTTTTTATTTAGATAGATGCTTGTGTGAGCATCTGTGTCTGTGTTGAGAAGCAGGGGCACAAGAAAAAAAGTCCAAGCATGCAAATATAAAAAACCCTGTTCTTTTATGAAGAAAGTGGGTCTGCTCTCTTTGGGGTTACATAGTTGTTAGTTTAATCTTTATAATATAGTTTTTTGTGTTCTTTTTAAAATGTGTGGCAAACTAAGTAACTGGAACATAGGTAGAAATAATATATTTGGGTTACAGGGAAAAAAACCCTGGCATGACTTTAAAGGCACACATTTCATAACACCACATGTGCAAAGCATTATAGTAATTGCACATTGCACATCTGTAGCAGACAAAGTGAACAATGGATATTAAAAACACATTCCTAAAGCTGGCCCAGAAGCTTGGGGACTGGTACTAGAGCCCAGATGCTGGGACTTCTGCACCCAGAGCTGGTGTGCTTTGGTGGCAGCTAAAGTGATGGGCTTGGATGCAGGTGAGAGCATCGGGGAGGAACATGCAAGGCTGATCCATCTGCTGTTGCTTTTCCCCTGACTTCCTACCCCATAGAAGGTATTTCACTGAGAAAAATATGGCTGGAGCTCTCAATGGCTGCTGCTCAGCACTGCTGTAGTGCCAGAAAGTGAAGGAAAAGGGGTGGATGTGGAAGCAAACCAGCAACAAACAAATGGTCTGAAGGTCATGCTGGGAACGCCTGGCCCATTTTCCTGGCAAGGAGACAGAAACACTCAGGTTTCCTCAGATACACTGGACAAGATACTCCTGGACAAGATGGACAAGATAAGCACCCACACAGAAGTTGTGTGGTTCTGGTTAATTGATGATAAATCCCATTTAATTAGTGGGCTATGCAGCATATTGAAGTAATTTTATGGGGAAAAACAGTGGGATCAAAATCAATCAAAAAAATCATGCAGACAAGCTGAGAATGCAGTAGCCACCTCTCAAGGAATGGCTCATCTTTCCAGTAAGGAGCAAATTCAGAATGGTTTGAAGATTCTGATATTGCTTTGTGAAGCAAAAAGCAGGAGATCATGTTTTTCATTTTACAACAGCAGGAGACAAGACATGAAAAGCCCCAGAACTCAAATGCCTTTCATAAGCTCAGGAGAGTAAAATTCCTGTAAGACTCTAAAAATGGGACAGATGTCAAGATGTCCCAGCTCTGAATCCAGGGGCTTTGCCATGAGATTGCAGCTGTGCAATCAATACCCAAGATTTTATTTTGTCCTATAGAAGGAGGAACATATTTGATTTACAGGCCCAAACAGTAATCATTTAATAGGGGAATCCTTTCCTTTCCTTTCCTTTCCTTTCCTTTCCTTTCCTTTCCTTTCCTTTCCTTTCCTTTCCTTTCCTTTCCTTTCCTTTCCTTTCCTTTCCTTTCCTTTCCTTTCCTTTTCTTTTCCTTTCCTTTCCTTTCCTTTCCTTTCCTTTCCTTTCCTTTCCTTTCCTTTCCTTTCCTTTCCTTTCCTTTCCTTTCCTTTCCTTTCCTTTCCTTTCCTTTCCTTTCCTTTCCTTTCCTTTCCTTTCCTTTCCTTTCCTTTCCTTTCCTTTCCTTTCCTTTCCTTTCCTTTCCTTTCCTTTCCTTTCCTTTCCTTTCCTTTCCTTCCCTTCCCTTCCCTTCCCTTCCCTTCCCTTCCCTTCCCTTCCCTTCCCTTCCCTTCCCTTCCCTTCCCTTCCCTTCCCTTCCCTTCCCTTCCCTTCCCTTCCCTTCCCTTCCCTTCCCTTCCCTTCCCTTCCCTTCCCTTCCCTTCCCTTCCCTTCCCTTCCCTTCCCTTCCCTTCCCTTCCCTTCCCTTCCCTTCCCTTCCCTTCCCTTCCCTTCCCTTCCCTTCCCTTCCCTTCCCTTCCCTTCCCTTCCCTTCCCTTCCCTTCCCTTCCCTTCCCTTCCCTTCCCTTCCCTTCCCTTCCCTTCCCCTCCCCTCCCCTCCCCTCCCCTCCCCTCCCCTCCCCTCCCCTCCCCTCCCCTCCCCTCCCCTCCCCTTCCCTCCCCTTCCCTTCCCTTCCCTCCCCTCCTCTCCCCTCCCCTTCCCCTTCCCCTTCCCCTTCCCCTTCCCCTTCCCCTTCCCCTTCCCCTTTCGATGTTCATTTGTGCATCCAAATTATTTTAGTTATTAGAACCTTTTTCTCCCCTTCCTTTTCCTTCTTTTTTCACCTTAGAATTTTTCTCTGTGGATGCCTACAAAAATTACCAATTGTGATGTTGTTGCTGTTGTGCCTACCACACTCACCACCATGATTTCACTGCTGCCTTTTACTTCTACTTTAAGCCACCTGTGTAATAGACTGAGAGTGTAAGGTTTTCAGATGAAAGACTGTCCTTACATTCTGTGCTCATATAATAACAACCAGACCTATGATTAGTTCAAAGTACCATGATAATACTGCCATTATTGCCATTATTGTTTCATCAGTGGTTAAATCTTTAACAAGTACTGTTTAGGATGAGGTCACATATCGAATGAGTGTTTTGGACTTAAAAAAAATAACATCCTCATTGTCACAAGACAGATTTAAAAATCATACTATTAAAAATAATAAGTAATGAGACTTCTGAGGCAATGCAAAATAAATGTGCTTTTTATTTTTGCTGAAAAGTGGGGATTTGCCAGCAATTCTGCAACATTAAGAGCAGGGCTTAGAGGAAAAACAAATATTAGGAGATTAGTAGTAAAGTCATAAGAAATGAAAACACTGGATATTTATAAGCTAACAGTCACAAAAATCAGAGACGTAATGAATTTCAATAGTAAACATGTCAGTCATCGAAAAAATATTCATAATCCCATTCTCTTTTCTTTCCTTTCCTTCTTTGACACACTTCTCTAGTTAAACGAATATAGCCAAACTGTGGCTTGCTTAGCCCAATTATGTAATACCTTCAAAGACAATTAACAGCATTTAGAAAGGCTCTTTGATGTGAAATTAGAGAAAATGAATGTATTTAAAATTATGTATTTGGATTTTGATTAAGCAACTCAATAAAGAGCCATTCTGTGACGGAGAGTTAGAATTTGTATTCCTTAAACAGGAGAGTTATGGTTTGCCTTCACCCAAGCAATAGGTCACTGTGCATTACAATTTCCAGTCAGTTACATTGATGAAATACTTAAATGCCATGTTAACCATCTTACTTACTAAGAGGTCACATATTAAAAACTCCCAATGACCTAGATATTATGAAAGCTAATGAGAAGTATCGAAAATTAACAGTTCTGATGTTGTATGATTCAAAAACTCCTGTAATGGTCTTGAATTGTTGCAAAGAGCAAGAAAGCTACTGGAGCTGAAGGAATTAAGGAATATTTTAGGAATGTAAACACAGGTAGGTTTCCAAGAGGCTGTGGGAAGAAGAAATCTGATGCTAGCCATCAGGGAAGAGGGAGTCATACTTCATGTAAATCTTAAACCTGAAGTCCCAAGGGCCAGAGATAAGGATAAAGCAAAAGAAAGGCAGGAGAGGTGGGAAGGGATCCATCTTGGACAGAGAGCACACCCTTGAGAGATGCTGGAGTTTGAATGTCTGCCTTTCTTTCCTTCCCTCACATCTTCTATTAATGTCATGAATCTGCTTTGCAAGATGGTATTAAAGAGATAAAGACCTACTTAGCTGCTGCCTTGGTTATTGAGGTTGACTGCAGCCTCAGAAAATAAAATCTGAAATACAACCTCCAGAAGAGGCTAGACCTGTCACAGCTAAGTAACATCTCAGAGAAATAGTGAATGGTGGTTTGAAGAAGAGATTAATCCCGGTATTTGAAGCTGTTGGAAGAGTGTTGCTTTTGAAGGATCCACCAAATTTAAGAATGGTCCAACCCAGTGAGTGGAAATCAAGGAGACCTGCATGGATGAACAAGGAGCACCTGATGAAACTCCATAAAAAGAAATTTTACAAGCAATGGAACCAGAGTTGTATTTCCAAGGAAGAAAATAAAGACACTGTCTAAGTGTGTTGGTATGAGGTTAGAAAGCCAAAGCTCATCTGGAGTTGAGTTGGGGCAAGTGACATGAATATCAGGAAGAAACATGTCTTTTAAACTGTAAGAATGATCGAACAGTGGAACAGATTTCTGAGAGGGGTTGGGTCCATCTCTGGGCATCTCCAAAGCCCAACTGGACATAATTCTGATCAACTCGCTCTATCTGAGCTTGCTCAGAGCAGAGGGGCCCAACCAGATGATCTGCAGAGATCCCTTCCAGACTCAATGATTTTGTGATTCTGTCATTGTGTTTACTTCACTTTTCTTTTTAGTATTTTTGATCAATAGTTTAACCATTTTGTTAGTGTAATGCTAGTTTGATTTGGCTTCAAATTTGGCTCCAAATTCAAATTGTAATTTGGCTTCAACCTTGTGTCAGTGAAAATTCAGGTTAATCTAACAGGCAACACACACACATGAATCAAGGTGTCCATGATGCTAGCCAAATTTTGATATTGGCATGTGTCCCATTTAAGTATGAATTAAAAATCAATATTAATTTTGGTACTGTCAGGTTTCAAGTGAAATGGAATAGGATTTGCCAAATTGACAATTTTAGGGCTTCTCCAACAGAAAATGGTGAAGCAAATTTCAGTTCTAGCTACCCCTTGTGTCCTCATAACATGTAAAATATTTGTCTTCTATACATCTTGTGGAGAAGTAGGTGAAGTGGACAGCAGGCAAAGTAGAAAAATTCACCTTTTATTTGCCAGCACTTGTTCTCATGCATCTGAAGCGTCTCAGTTCTATCTCTTGGTCTGGAAGTGTAAGTGTTGCATGAGGGAGACACATGGAGCTATAAAGCTTTTACCAGAAGCTTCTGTGGTAAGCAGACAGCATCAAGGAGATAGTGCAGTTTGACATGGGAATACTGGAAATTTGCCACAGTACAGATTTGCAGGAACCAGGAAAAAAAATCAAAGAAGCTTTGGGAAGGGATTTTAAAATGCAATGACCAATCATTTTCTTAACTTAGTTATCCTAATATCCTGCACACAGTTGTGCAAGGAGGACTTCCAGTACAGTCCTGTTGTAAACCTGAAGCTGTAGAAGCCTTGAAAAGCACATTATCTTGCACTAATAGAAAGATATGTTGGTGCAGCCATGAAGTATTAAAATAAAGCATTTACATGAAGTGTCACAAGATGCTGTATAAAATATCTTCAGCTGTATCAAATGGTTTTCTTTTAATGAAAGGAATTTATATAGCCTTGGGGAACAGTTTGCCTATTGTTGATGCCAGAGGATTCACATAGCAGATATCTAGAATTTACCTACCAGTAAATGACAGCTTGCTAACAAGTCTGTCTTCATTTGCATATGCAAAGTCAGGAGAAAAAATTAAGTTGTACAAGTTTTAAGGCATGTTCAGTTTGAAAACAGTCTTAGATGTTTTAGCAATATAGTTATGTAAAAAAAGAGCTTGACAATAGAATTCAATGTTACTATCCTTTTTAGCATAGCTGATTTCTTTAGAAGGTCAGATAATGAAATCTAGCTCTATTCAGTTGCTGGATAACCTTGAAACCAAACTTATGATATGAGGGATGCATATTAACTTTAGCTAAACTCTCTGATTACTATTCTACACAAGCTATTTTAATCTTAAGGCATAAGCCTTTTCCTCCTCCAAAAGACAGATTTAGTTAATAAATTCTATAGGGAATAGGTGAATAACACAATACATAAATTATTATCTACCTTGAAGTGTTCCAGTACATAAAATCGTATGAAAATATGTATCATACATATCTTCACCTCGGTACTGTGAGATACAGGGCTAGATTTGGATCTTACTGTGGTTTTGTTTTGGATATGAAACTCCATTTCAGGGGAGTTACTCTATACTTACCCCCAATACAAGCACTGATACAAGTTCAAATGAAGATATGGATTTATTTATAATTGTGATTTTAATGATTTGGCTGCTTAGAATTGATTTTGTTGTTGTTCTTGGGTTTTGTTGTTGTTGTTGTTTTGGATGTTTTTGTTTCTGTGGGTTTTTTTCTATGTGTGTGTGTGTGAGAACACTTCTTAGAAGAAAAACAAAAACTCGTTGTAGGATTTCTGTGAGAAAATGTATCTCTTACCATCAATAAATGTAATTTGTCTGAACAGCAAGCAGAAAACACTTTCTGTGTTGCTTCACTTTTTGCAATGTATTCTACACTGGCATGTAGAACATGTTGCAACTGCATTGAATAGAGCAGAGAAAACCCCTGAACTGATCAGAAACAAGTCACTTATGGCTCAATTCATGCTTCACTATAGCATTAAAATTCTTGTCATGGAACATCTGAAAGCAAAATAAGTGGATTTACCAAAATAATTATATTATTGCGGTAGGTGAAGGGTTAAAATCAGATTGTTTGGACATGTGACAATAACCATACTTCTATGCAAATACAAAAGTAAGGACTACTTCGGGCTGCCAAAAATTCTAAATACAAATAGATTTCCTTACTTTATTTTAATTGTGTGTGACAAGAACTGGTGAAATTAATGCACAGGCTGGTAAAATATAGGGAATGGTTTGATATGGTTATGAAGCATGCAAGCCTGATGCATGTACTACAAAATACTGCTAGGAAGTGAAGAGATGTACAAAACAAAACACCTTTAATTTCACAAATAATGTGAGTGTTTTGAGGTATAAAATTTCTACTTCTAAACTCACAGATTTTATCATTTTGCAGGAAATAATAATTCTTTCTATCCATCCTTTTTTATGAATAAGGCCACAGCTTTCCTCCCAACTGATTTGATTTTTATGAAATGAAAATTTTCCTGCTTTTATGGCTTCAAATTGCATTGTTCACCTGCTAGTGAACCCTATCGTATCAGAGAAGTGATGGAGAGCATAGACAGGTTTAAAAAAAAGACCCTCATCCTAGGAATAATTCTTCTCCTTCTTTAATATTTATATTCCTGTAGTGCTCAAAGACTTTGTTGTTGCCTGAGATACAAACACAGTGATACAAGTTCGATGTGCTTGCAATCAAAGAATCACAAAAATGAAATAAGTAGGGAGATAAAAAAAATTTTAAAAAGTATAATGGTTTGCAGAGCTTGTAAGCATGCTGCTCTTTACTCGCAGTTCTGACTTCATATTTTAAGGGGTCGCTGCAGCAGATGGAGGAGACATCTTTAGCAGCCTAAGCAAGGATAAGACTATAAGAAATCAGAGAATTAAGACTGATCTGGAAAGAATTGAGGCCACATAGCATGAAATCTGGATTTCTCGTTGTGATTATTATTCCAAGTTAACTTTCAATTTAATAGGCAATAAATCTAATTGATCAACATATGGAATGCTTCCCATACGGAAAAAGATTATTTCAGATTAGATAACAAGCTGATAAGATAATGCCACACCATAAGTCCAGGAAAAAAGTGATTGCTGTATAATTTACAGCTCGTTTTGCACAGCTGTCTTAGAGAAAAATGACTGAGGAGAGCAGGAGGAAGCAAACCAAATATCTGCTGACATATAAATGTGAGAACTAAAAAGCAAAAGAAATTATGTTAACCTTCAAATCAGCATGCAATGTAAAGTCAAATCTGTACAGCTGCATTCATTTTGGTAGTAGTGAAACTGGGAGAGGAATTTTTTTAAGGTAAACTACTAGGTTTTGCAAAGGGAAAACTAGATGGAACGTGAAAGAGGATTTTTTCAGAGATAGTCTCAGTCTGAGGTCTGCAGAAAACCTTGAAATTGTTTGCAAAAGGTGACTGTGAAAACCAAGCTCATAAATACTCTTTAGCAATCCACATGTGTTAATTTTCACTGGGGTTTCCACTTCTCCAAGTGAATTAGTAAGGGGTCCACAAATCAAAAAAAGTTGAAAACCATTGGGCCGTGGACTAATCTCTGTCCTTGGATATGCACTCAGTTCCCATCACAGGCTCTGGGAATGGCTCTCATGGCTGAAGAATTGGCCCTATTCATCCAACAGTCATTAAGAAAGAAAAGCTTTCCCTGGCTGAATACTGAGCAGGCATAGGTATATGTCAGATAATGGAGACCCTCAGCGTACACAGAGGCTGTAATTCACCCGTGGGGTCCTGGCGAGTGCATGTGCTTTAACTGCACAGCAGTTTGAACTCAGCCCACAGCCATCTGGTGCTATTTAAAATATATACTTTTCAACTTTCACCTTTTAATCTTTCTGGTTTGAAAACATACACCAGTTCAAAGGTTACTTCTCTTAACCTTGAGCAATTCCCTTTCAGAAACAGCAGCTAAGGT
Source organism: Acrocephalus scirpaceus scirpaceus (assembly GCA_910950805.1). Classification (NCBI taxonomy): domain Eukaryota; kingdom Metazoa; phylum Chordata; class Aves; order Passeriformes; family Sylviidae; genus Acrocephalus; species Acrocephalus scirpaceus. The sequence goes on from OU383773.1 coordinate 130,558,250, forward strand.
TTATTGTTACTTTTACTGGTGTTAATGAAGGGGTAATTCTCTACTGTGATTTGTACACATATTTTGAAATAAACCAAAACACGTTTGTTATACATTTAAACTCACATTTTCCATAGGTGTCATGATTTTTAGGTGTCTCCATTCTGGGAAATTCAAATGAATGGCTTTCTTAGGAGCCTAATTATCAGATGGGCTCAGTACTTATAACCTCTCCACTGCCCCCAAAATACCAGAATCAGAGGCACCCAGAAATGAAACTAATGATTTAAAATTTTGGCCATACATGGTCATGCAGATGCATACAAATCACTCCTGAGACTATGTTTGGTTCTGTCTACGATAACAGGAAAACATAAACTCACCCCAAATACATTTTCCACTCCCAGGTCTGAGATTCACAACATCCTTTTCCTTCCCACAGCCAGCAGTTTTCTTTTCCTTCCTGTAAGGAAAGGTGCTCTAAGGCACCCAAACACCTTTATCTAGTCAATATCAAGAGAGCTGTAGGTAAGCATGGAGAACTGATAGCCAGTTTTCTCAGTGTCCATGCAGTAGCCTGACACCAGTTTCATCTCTTCTTTTCAGCTGATTACTTGTATGGAATGTCACACAGATATTTTAATGTTCCATGAAGATTTGCATCAGGCAAACTGAAGCATTCATACTAAGGACCCCTCTCTCTGGACCTGTTCTGCATGGAATTTGAAACTTCTATTTTAAAAGAATGCTAATTAATACTAGTACTTGAAGAGAAATGGTTTCCTGAAGCAGTCTAAGAAATGGAGATGTAACTGGGTCTGTAGCTAGCATTTGAAATAGCTCAGACCTTGTCTTCTTATGGTCTCCTCAGTCTTATGTTTGAATTTTCAGAACTGCAATACCTGTTACTGATTATTTAGCACGGCTCCAGATTCCCTGGGACTAAGGGCAAAGTATGGGAAGCATACCTCTCATTTGTTCTCAATTTTGAGCTTAAGGTTTGAGGTTTTCTATCAAGTTAATTCTTATTTCTATCCTACTTGATTCTCAAAGACATTTCAACATCAACTTAAAAATTATATTGAATAACATGGGATGGAGTCCGTAAGTTTTACCATTGCACAGCAGATTTTAAACATCACACACAGAATATGAGAGGAAATTATTCTCTGCCTTACATAAAAAAAAAAAATTGGAACTCCTAAAAAGGATTTACACATATTGCTTCAGGCTGCTAGCCACTCGCTTAGAGGTGGGTGGTGTTTGTTCAATAGCTGAAATACTTTTTGACTTGGTTTTCTGTTTTTCTTGTTTCCCAGGTGATTGGTTCTGGTGTTTTTAGAACTGTCTACTGCATCCTGAACATTTTCCATGCATCACTGACTGGGAACATTTTAAGCTGGCGTCAAAGATAGAGTCTGTGGGGAAGTCTTCACACAAATAATACTTCTTCATTGTTCTTGCACAGCAGTAATCATGCCTTTTGCAAGCTGCTTCACTCAGTGCAGCAGAAGAGTAAACTAAAAATAATCATTCAGATAATTTTTTTCCTAAGCAATCCATATTCTCATTTTCAGAGCCAATGTACCACTGGATGACAGAAAGTGTTCAACTCCATTAGCGCCAGCCATCCAGTAGAGCCTAGCTTGGCAGGCATGTGATAGGAGCCATGTAAGGGAGCATAGGAGAGGCCACACAGGAAGATTATATAAATGAGAACCACAGTTGTAGATGAATGGTGAAGTACAATGAAATGGGCTAGACGATGCTGAATGTCCTTTGGCATAAGGAAACAATCTAATTTCTGTAAGCTTTTATTCAGGAAAAGTGCCTTGACATTAGCATATACAGACCACAACCTGCAAGATTGGCATAAAAAATAAAATCTTGAAGCAGTCTCCTAAACAAAAATACTTATGAAAAAAGGGTCGCCTTTGAAAGTGCAGTGACTGATAGCTCCTATCAGAGGCGAACCTTAAGCACCTTATTTTATCATATTTATCTGTGAAGTAGGAGGGGAAGGTGAACAGTAATACACTGTTTTGTATGCAGTGTTTTGGCGTACATTCAGGGTCATTAAAACTGTGCAGGGTGTCTTCAGAGGCCAGAAGGGAAACAGAGTGTCTCTGAAGAGGCACTGGAAGCTGCACTTGCGAGGATTATGTGAGCCATGTAGATCTATATCCATTCCATCATACTGGAGCTGAAGGCATCACAACAACTGTGGGAACTACCCTGGCTACTCACGCATGCTCTGCTGTGCAGTGTGTGCCAGCAGCTCGAGGCATGGCCCCAGGCAAAAAGAGCTGTGCAAGGCAAGGAACAAAATGGTAATACTTGTCAGTGACTTTCTCCCTCTGCATTTGGTCTGGGTAAGAAGTGGTAGGAAAGGAAAGGAGAAAACAAGGTAAAGTAATAGGAAAAGACACTGAGAGTACTCTTGACTGCCTATATAGAAGCTAGAAGGAAGACAGTCATCTAGAAGCAATGCAGAGGAGGGAATTTACTCATGAGTAGAAGGTAAAGAAAGAGGCTAAAAGTCTATAAGGAACAAGACGTTTAGTGAAAAACTCTCTAAGAAGCAGTTTCCTTGGAAAAACAGTAAATTGCTGCATTCAAAAGACTTTGACTGTCTCTAGGAGCTAACTCTTGAATCACAAATGAGTAAATTCCACTTACCAGCTGTGTAGGAAATCTGAGGTGTCAAAACCAAGAAATTCACATAGCAACCAGGTTTTGAACAGGAAAAGAGTGTAAGGCCCCACAAAAAGCTCATTGTGGATGTTTTTATGGAAAAGGAAAGAGAGTGCACCTTTCAGGGCTTCAAGCAAATGCCAGAGAATTTCAGCAATGTTACACCTGGATCCTGGAGGGAGACCTAAACTGAAGCCAAAAGAAGTGGAGAAAATGTTCTCTCTCCCAGTAAATATTCATGCAATTCTAACTTAGGGTTCATAATTTTTGGAAATAGCTTCTCTGATGAAAGGATGGTTGTGTGCTGAGTTTCCTGTATGTCTTCTATACCTTTTCTTTTCTGGAAGAGGCTCTGCTGCCTGTATTTGTACATTTTCCAAACAAGATACTTCTGCTTGTCCATAGATTTGAATTCTGAGCTGTAAATTCTGTTTACCAAGTTATCACTTGTTTGGGTAAAGAGCTTCTTTACTAGCTCTTAACTCATGGAGCACACAGAGCTCTGAGGAAAAAAAAAATTTTGCAACACATAATTTATTGGCAAAGTTAGGCTTTTGCTCTTATTTCCATGAGTGCAGCAGCAGCAGCATGGTTTCTTGAACGTACTCATTATTCAAATATATTCTCTGAGTAAATAGCCAAACACTCTGTACTGTCAGATTTTGCCATTACATGTTGCCTGGTGATGCATCTTTCCAAAGGATTGGCTGATCACCCTGAGGTTGAGAACAGTTATGTGGAGAAAATATCCTGCTGTGGTTTGTAATTTGCCTCTGAGCCCCTCTCTCCCAGTTCTGAAAGGCTGATCTGTGTGATTATAAAGACCAAACTTAGATGCAAGTGGTAGAAAGGGGCATCAAAGAAGAGCCTACTATTCTGCAGCTCTATAGCGTCTGATAAGACAAGCAGTCTCATATGAAGGGTGTTTTTCTGTATTTCATTATTCAGAAGGAACTTCTGAAGAAAGCTGGAGGGTGAGGAAAGAAACTGAGTTTTGTTTATCCCAGAGCCTGGCTGACTTGCTCTGGTATTGGTGGTGTTTTCTAGCTAGGTAAGACTTCCTTGTCTATCTGCATCTCAAGTCAAGCCACTGTGGCACCTGTTCAGGGTGGGGACAATCTGCTGAGGATCTCTTTGGGCAGTGCAGGCAGAGCTGGGAGAGCCAGGGTGTGTGGGAAGAGTTGGCAGAGTGGGAATGAGGTGTCCCCATTGCACAAGGCACAGGACATGGTGAGTGAGAGGAACCAAGTTGAGGCTGGTTCTAAAATGCATGGTGTTTCCTTATCTAGCACCTATACCATGCAAATATGGGAGGCTGTGCATGAAACTGTCGTGGTAGAAACATGTGGGCAGCCTCAGTATCACCACACTTCTGCTCAGTCACTTAAACCTTGCACAAAACAAAAGCCTCAAATATGTGTGGGACATTCCCCAGCTGGAAGATATTGCTTGAGCATAAAACCCAAAGTCATCATTAAGGTAGATGCTTGTACATGTGCTGATTTAACCTCACTGTTCTGAAGGCAAATACACATTTTACATTACAAGTTGAATTTGGACAAAAATCGTAGATAGGTTATTTGTGCACAGAAACTATAGCATATTTTCCTTTGATGAACTTTACAATAGTGCATCACTTTCCTTGCTAGCTAATGCAGTTATAATCAAAGACAGGTCTTAAACTCTGGTGAAAGTAAAAGATGCTACCAGAACTCAAACTGAACTTGGCATCACTTCAAATCATCGAATTATGATTACCAGTGTTCAAATGGGGTCTGCATCTGAAGAGCACAAAGTAGTCAAAACTTAGGGGGACTTCCCATACAGTAGTTACAATTCTTTTCCTCTCTCAAAACAGTGTCCCATCAAAACAGGAATCATTGGAAGGGAAGGAAGGGTTGGTTATACCAGTGCCTGTTTTCAGTCTCTAAGTGAAAATCCAGCATAATATAAACGGCTTTCTGTATCAACCACAAGGATTGCAGAGAGTGCAGATTAAAAAAAAAAAACTCCTCTCAAGACATCTTGATTGCAGATGTTATTAAATGATTCTCTGGTGCTGGAAGTATTCATCCTGGCTACATGTTGATCATAGAATACATTCCGTTCTCATGGTTTTCCGACTGGAAGAATGGAAGAAATGCCTCAGAATGTAACAAGGGAGAAAAATACTTCTGTCTGTGGTGATAGTTCTCCCTATCTTTTGGTCTGGGAGTCAGGTTTCTGCCTGAGGGGACCTGTATGAGGGATGATGAAAGTAATTACTCTGTCAGGTTAAATATAATTTTCTTCTATGTGTCTGCCTCTCGTGATGTCAGTTGATTAACCTGTCAGTCATCTTCCCATGGCATGTGTCCACATGATGTCATGTGCTGAGGTCCAAGGTTTGTTGTTCTAGTCTAACATAACCTTGAAAAGTTTTCAATTTAAAGCTTAGTTTTTCATCAATGTTTTGTATTTTTCTTTTGCTTCAATCTTACATGTTCTTTTCTTGACTCATCCCCATCTTATCCAATTTATTTTTTCTCTTCCCTGACTCATTTTTTCCTTTAATTTCCTATCTTGTTTCATCTCACTTTTTCTCTTCCACACCACAATTCTGCTTCACCCTTCTTGCATCTCTCCAAACCATCTCCTCATTGTTTCCATATCAGGGTACACTACAAGGACCATTTTGCCTTTGCCTCTTTTCTATGTGGTGCACCTCTCAGTCCTACTAAGATGAATGTAAGGCCATTCTAAAACTTTATCTTTTAAAAAGAAGAAGATATGTGGTTTTCCTTTTTTTTTTTTTTTTTTTTTTGAAAAAAATGGAAAACCACACATCTTCCTCTTAACTGCCCTGGTTATCTCAGAAAAACTGGAGGCAACCTAGATAGTTCTACAAGTTGTATGCAAACCCTCCTTGCACTGGGGATGATTTAATCTTCAAGGATGTCACTTGAATATTGTCAAATGGCAGTAAAATCTGCTTAATTTGTTACCTCATTCTTCCCCCTGATTTGATGTTAGAGTATAGAATCTGAAACAGACTATTTTATTTGTAGAAGAACATCTTAGAGCCCAGATGGATGGGAGGAGAATTGAAGATGAAGGCTTTGCATGAGAAAAAGGTTGCAAATCATTAAGACAGCAATCATATTCCTCTGACTGAAGCCAAAATATGTATCATACACATTTGGTTAGCTTGGGATGCAGGGAGTAAAAAAGTAACAATATAAATTATTCCACTCGGATGGGCTTTGAGGCCCATGTCAAGCACAAGGTGGCCTTGTGAGAGAGGTGGACATACAGTGCTCCTATGTCAGAAATTAAAAAATCTGGTGCAGTACACATTTGCATTAGTATGCTAGGGCTGGGATTGTGGTAATCATTTCTTACTCAGAATAATTATTTTCTTAAAATTCCACAAGGGCAGTATGCTTTCCCATCCAGGTGGAGGACAGTTCTGTATGAATTTTGCCCTTGGTGACCAGGAGTGGGGACATTAAAAGAACTATTCAATGTCTCTGGTTACAGAGATAACTGAAAGAGTCATTGGCAGTAACTCTGTAGTAATAGCAGCAGTAAGTACTGGGCATGATTTGAATCTCTTGATAGTGATATAGGGATGCCAGAATATTTATCAAGCCATTAGGAGAGGCTGTGCCTAGCTGATAAGATGACTACAACTGATGAAGTCCACCTGAAGACTCTGATGATGCTGGGACACATTTGCAGCCAACAAGGGAGGATAGCAGGGAGTGCTGCCCTCAGAGCGGCATGTACCGTTCGTCAGCAAAATTATTCAGTCTCCTGCCTGGGGCAAACTTGTGGAATCGTTAATAAAAAGATTTAAGAAACATCCTGATGTGCATGTTCCTCACGGCTGGGAGCCATGAACAGCCTGCCCTGCTGAGAAACTGTTTCACTGACTTGGTGGCAGAGGGAGGGAGCTAGGAGAGATCATCAGAAAACCAGTTCTGAGAGTGAATAATACAGGGAGGGCCTTATTTTAAACTGCCCATATATAAAACTGCCAAAATTGTTATGGTTCTCTCTTTGGAAGATGAAATTGCCCAATTTATATCTCTTAATGTCTCTTAGTGCCACCAAATCAAAAAATATTTTGTCATTTTGACTGGAACTAGATTGGGAACAGATTTTTTGCTATAATCATCTGCAAGCAACATGAATAAGGAAGAATTTATCATAGCTTTTTTGATGTTGAATCAGCACAGGTGTTGCATCGTGGATAAAACCAGGTGCTAGCACCTGAATTTATGTCAAGAATTGTTTTTCTCTGAATGGATTTTGTTAGTCAAGGCTTTAATATCTCTAGGAGGATTTTGTTGACTACCTCAATTACTTATCACCTGGTCTGGTAAGACACTGAACTTAGGCATTTGTTTTCCCCTCCTGCTTTGTTGTGAACTGTCCTCTCTGCTGATGATCAGAGTCTTCTGGAACATGGAAGCTAGTGTGGCCATCAGGTCATGCAAATTCAAAATACATTTTCTGTATTTCCCTCTCTCTAATGTGTATAGGTATAGATAGAGAACTCAACATAAACACGCAAGTTTTTCCTTGAAAAAGTTTTAAAGATCATAACCATAAAGGATTAAGAAATTAAAAAGCTCTTTGCTGTTTGCTTCCAGTAAACAGAAAGTGGTACAAAGAGAGGAGGAATTGAGAACAAACTTGTGTTGCTTTTCACAATGAATTAAGTGTATAAATGCTTAACAATGAATAAACACTATTGACAGAGAAAAGTAAATATGTCTTAAATTTTCTCTGGCTTTTAAAACAAAGAATATCAATAGCAAAATTGTGTTTTCAAATGTGTTTTGAATTTGACAGTGTCTCTTTGACATTTATAAAGTACAGTGATGAGTATGTAATTAAAGTCCTTTGCTTATTTTTCAATATTGAATTCTCAGTCCTACAAACTTCCTTTGAGCTAAGGAGTGACTGAACAAAGGAGGAAGGCTTGCCAGCCTGTTCTCATGCACACCATGCTGTGCACCAGCAATGTGCTTGCCTTTGAACCCAATGCTGAGCCAGACCATGTGCATGTGCTGAGGAGCATCTCTTCCCAATGTTCTTGGGGGTTTGTTTCAATTACCACGAAAGTCCTAAGTGAGGAATAGAATGTTTTCCTAAATTTATTTGCCTTTCCTTCTGCCTAAATATGAAGTATCAGTCTTTTTGTGGCGGAGATGTTTTCTTGGGAGCTCACATATCTGCTTTGACCACAGATAAAATACTAAACAGCATGTATAACCCTGGAACATTAGCACTGAATCCCCAGGTAATGAATTTTGCCGTAGGCTATTTTTCAATTGTTGTTTTTGTTCCTCTATCAGAGCGTGCTTTTCACCAGTAAACATCCTGCTCAGGATTACAGCACGGACACCTCAGCCTGCGCGGGCTGGAGCGGGCTGAGCTGTGTCAGGAACACAAGACCTCAAGCCAACAAACTCCCGGTCACAAGCACACAAAAAAGGCACAGCACCAAAGTTGTCTAAATGTTTTCACTCTTTCTGAAACGTGGGCGGAAATAAAACTCCACAACTAGTGATAGTTGTTAGAGCGGTATGTATTTAATTGGCCGAGATGCGTGGGGAATCATTCACCAAAGACACGCATACCCACCCGACGGTGTTTCCCTCTATTATTCCCCAGGGTCTTACATATGCATAATCCGCCTCATACATATTCATTCCCTGGCCCTGCCCATCCTCGTCTCATATGGTAATTAACCCCACGCCCATCTGGGCATGCTCAGTTTGTTGTGGTGGTCTTCTGGAGGTCCAGGGGGATGAAGGAATGGAGTCTTCTTCAATGAACTCTTCACCTTTATCTCTCCTGCGCAGCTTCTGGCTCTCTTTGGCATAGTTTCAAGGAAATATTCAGTTTATGCTAGCTAAGGGTCTGTGTCCTCCATCTTTATCTGCATTCTCGGCCTTGTTGTCTCGGGATGCTTGCAATTTTCTCTTCACTATTACCAAGAAGTCCTAGATGCTTGTAACATGCAAAAGGTTAACAGACACAGCGTTTAGTATCCACTAAATGCCTTCTAAAATGGATTTAATATATATTCCAAAACACTCTTTGAAATACATCCTAACATCTAGAGGCCTACTATAAAGGATCATCTGAAATTCTCACATCTCCGTGTCACTTTCTATATGAAAATGCTCATTTGGCCCAGACCCTATGTAGAGATGCATGTTGATCTCAAATTACACATAACCTGCAAATTACTACCACAAAGCTGAACACTCCATTAAATCACTAGTGGTCAAAGTACATCGGCTGCAGGTCAGGGACAGGACTTTGGGAGTCCCCCTTACTGTCTGCTTAGCTCCAGAGTGATGTTCCCTCTTGTATGCTCTGACTGTCTGCCTTATTGTCCTTTAGCTGGAGATGGGACATGTTGGCTTGAATCTTTTCTGATGAAGGAACCTGAATCTTACCCATCTCTGAGAGGGGGTGGTGTCAGCAGAGCTGCAGGCAGGAGCTGCTTGGACATCGTTTTGAACAACGGCTGCTGTCCCCATACTCTGGATGATTTTGCAGACATAGGCTTGCTGTGCCCTGAACATACCTCCAGGCTAGAAGCCTTCCAGTTCCCGCTGACAGACTTGGCTGTCACACAGGTGTCAAATTGCAGTATGAAATGGCAGTAGCAGGTGAAAGAGTTCACGGCATGTCCACACACAGACTAAACAACTGGAATTTTGCTGGTATATAAACCTTTATGTTGGCTATCCCAGTCTTTTTGCAGATTCATTCTTCCTAGTCCTGTTGCTAACTTCATATGGAAAATCATCATCAGGTGACAGAATTGAATGCATCTCTCCACAGACCTAGCCCAAAAGCCTCTGGATATTCTTTTCTGAAGGCACTAGGGGTTGGATACCTAAAATGGATGCATGAACAATTATTTAGATCTTCAGATATTAAAAGATGATGCAACTATTTCAAACAGAAGGCAAATCTGTGATTGGATGCTGAATGTCTGCTGCAGGAAAAGTCTGACAAGATTGCTAAGGGCAGTTGCTTTAGGAAAAATAGCAGAAAGTTACCCTGAGCAACTTGTAGGAGCTCCTGGAGATGATGAGGTTATGGCAAGGAGAGCAGCCAAGCATGGCACAGCATGAAGGATGTTGGACAGAAGCCCCTTATGGACAGAAGATCTCTGTGTCATGTGAATATCATGCCAGTTCTATGTCAGGAGGAAAGCAGAGCATGGGTCCCGTCTCTGTTCTCTGTTGTGTGCAGTTGGTTTACCCTCAGCAAATATTGTTCTAACAGAGCCAGCTGTCAGATTTGCATCTGTTGAACAGATACAAAACACTGATCTCAGTGGGAGGCAGCTACCTACTCTGCATAAGCACTTTTGCAAATCCCAAAAGGCATTTCTCCATCTTCAGGCACTTCAATATCTTTGAAAATCTTGCCCTTTGTGCCTAGCTTTGCCTCTCTACAAAACAGAGAGAAATCTGCCTCCCTAGGAAGTGAAGCAGAGTTAAATTTATTCATATTTGCTTTAAGCTTTGGAACCACAGACAAGATATATGCCACAAAGGTGTATTTCTTGTTTAGCATACTATACAATGAAACACCTGTGTTTTCAGTTATTGTCCATGCTGTCATTGGCTTCATTTTGAAAGCTGTATCCATGAATCAGAGAAAGGCAAGGTTATGCTAATGAATGATAGCTATAGAAAGATAAACGACATTGTTTTGTGATGGCCCAGTAGTTCTTTTAGGAAGGGCAGAAGCAAGGTTTCACTGCTGGTATCCTCCTGCACTTGAGTGTCTTGCAGAAAAGAGGTAGAAAACTACTACAGATGTTCATTTTGGTCATTGCACAAGACATTTGGTGAGATAATGGCAGCAAAGACAACTATATGTACAGATCTTCAATTCTGATGTCAAAAAGAGCTCTCTGTTTTTCAAAATTGTCCCATGCTCTGTGTGCTTAGGCCCTTCTGCAGTGAATGACATGGTGGCTTCACCGGGGCTTTCTGGTTGCAGGTCTTCTTGCCTCTACACTTCTTGTATGAGTGTGATGGGTTTTCTTACTAATCATCTACTTTGGCTGTTTGGGGTTTGTCTTGGTTTTGAAAGAAGACAGGTATCTGCTAAAGAGAGGCAGGGCCTCTCTTGGGATGGATAATTCAAATTCCCTTCCCTCAAATTATTATAATTTAGAAAAAAAATTAAAACGGCTCTCAGGCAGAGATATGGGGATAGGAATAACAGTTCTTTACTAATAGGTATAACAAGGCAAACAAACAACGACAACTACAGCAATTAATAGCGAAAACAGAACCAGGGACCTTGACGGAGCTTGGTCCTACAAAACCCAGGGCAGTCTGGTCTCTGGGGACTCCAAAAAAAAAGGTACCAAGCTGGAACGGCGGGATATCCCGGGCTGGTGGATCGGATGAAGTTCGGAGCTCTGTCGGTGGTCACTGGGGGGCAGGGATGTCTGGCAGGGAGGGCAGTGCGGGCCCGCGGTGCAGAGCAGCTTTAAAGCAGCGCCAAGGCAGTGGGACAGGGCTGAGACAGCTCCAGCAGGGCAGCAAAGGAGGAATCAGGATCTTCCTGGGCACACGAGCAGATGATGGTAGCTCTCTTCAGGATCAAATCCCGGTGGTGCCAGTGAGAAACCCACGCAGCAACGGCAGCCCCCTCTTCTCCCGATGCAGACCACACTAAAAGTGAAGCTGCCCTCCAGCACCGTCTTTCTCCCCCCCCTCGAGAGAAACTCGAAGAGACAAAGGGTGTAGCCAAATGCCAGGGTCCATCTTTTTGTTTCAGCTGAGCACTGATAAGTACCAGCAATTAGCTGCCAAGCAACCCTTGGGAAAAAATTCTATAGGTGAAAAAGAAAAGAAACCTAACCCCCAACAGGGTTTGACATTATTTTGGTTTATTTGGCTGGGGCAGTTCTTGATCTTTCCTAGTGGCAAATGCTGTGGAAGGCCAGATAAGGACTTTACCCTATTCTTAAGCATCAGGACAATATGTCTTATCTTTCAATAGCTGAGCATTTTGATAGCTGAGAGGCATCTGGAAGACAAGGAAATGACATGATTTGAAGCTTGGGTCCTTTGTTTTAGTGTCTGGCCTGCCCAGGCATTCTGGTGTTATGCTTGTAACTTTTCCCTTTACTTCATGAAGACAGAAATATGATCAAAGAAAATAAAAAAGGAGGATCTGCAAAAAAGTTGTTTAAGCATTACTGAAACATTCTATGTTAGCAGCGCCAAAGGCTGCGAACTCTCTTAGTGTGTTAAAGCCTTTTAATAACTTGAGATCACATTATAATCCCCTTGTCCAGAATCCTTACCATTTATACATGATTTAATGCTGGAATAAAGTTAGAATCTCAGTCTCTCTTCCTTTTTTTTTTTTTTCCGTTCTTATGTCACAGTCATGGATAATAATTTTAAATTCTCAAATGTGTTAAAAGCATTAATTGCACTAGTTGAAGCATTTTATTTTGAGTTAAAGTCACTCAAAACTTTAATATGACAGAGAAGATACAGTGCAATAATTCCAGCTGTGACTCAAAACAGGGAAAAAATCCTGACTTTGATCTGAGCAATAATGCCTCTTGCCCTGACAAGATTGCTTTCATGCCATACTGAGCTGTAGCACCAGAAGCACCCAAGAGCTGCTGGCTCCCAGCACAGGGACGGCAGCTGGAAGCTGGCTGGGGCCATTAGGGTGGAAGAGAAGAGGATATCTCACAGCACCACAGGTACCATGCAGCAAACTGGAGCCACCTGCCCCAGTGATTTTAATCTTTTCCAAGGCAGTTGTGGAAATTTGCTTAGACCACTCCTGGCACTAAACAAAATGTTTTATATCTTATTATACATACCTATGTAAAGCTGGAGCATTTTATGCATTTAGTAGAGTAGTTAAGCAAGTAAACAGGCATGAGGCAGCTGAAACCTCTGGGGAGAGAAGGGTCAGCTGGACACATTCGTGAAGGACAAATGTGGGGTGACAGTGGGTCAGATCTCCCTCTGGAAAGGGAAAGGGCTTGGTTCAGCTCCCAGCCCTGGTGGGGAACAGTAGGGTTTGGCTTAGCACATACTCTCACAGTGAATTGGGGTATAAAATGTGCATGCTAGCATTTATTCGCATAGCTATGCTGCTGAACCCTTCTGCCAGTTTACCTCAAGCCTGTTAAGCACCTTTGGGGATACACTGAAGCAATTCAGGGATGGATTTCTAAAAGCATGAAGGGCAAACTGCCATGATAGTTCCATGGAACACACCTAGGGGGTGATTTGAGTACCTAAACATATATGTCCAACACAGTTTAGATGCCTAGGGTGTCGTGCTTTATTGTAGAAAGTCATGGGTTTCCCATACACCTATCAGCTCACCAGAAATTATCTGAAATTACACTGGCTGCCTAAGTTTAGGCACCTGAATATCTCCCCTAATGCCATGTTGTGCTTGCAGCTAATCCAGTCACTGTAAGAAAGAAAATCTCAGTCCTCCAAGCTTATTTCAGCAGGTCCCTTCCACCTATTTTACAAAAGCACGGTGGGCTGGTGGTCTTGCAGTTTGCACAGATTTTTCTAATTTTTTAATGTTTTGATTGGGAAGAAGTCAGACGTCAAAATTTGTGCCTAAGGTTAATCTAGCATTATTGGGTTTCAGAGTTAGCTTCCATTTAAAAGAACCTAACTTCTTCACCTCCGAGGCCACCATCCCTACTGTGCCAAATATTTTGAAGGAGTGTTGGTCTTGGCAGTGTGTTTGGAAAGTTACAGAAATTCAGTTAAGCAGCATCATAGAGGAAAATTTTTAGAGTTGTCTAACTCACAAAAGATGTGCTACCAGAAGCTCTTTTCATCCTGAACACCTCTGGTCATATGGAGAGATGGATAGACACAGTCAATCTGGTTCCAAAATCTAAAACTCTTATATCTCTGACAAAAAAACTACAGGGCTAAGTATTATGATTCTTTTGAGAATCAAACTTGTGCTCTGGACCCAATTACATGAGTAGTATCCACTCCTGAAGCTTTTCCTCCTTGCTTGTGCCTGCTGTGTACTAGACCACCTGAACACCTTCCCAGGGATTCTCAACATAAGTAGTCCAAGCTTTGTCTGACTGTTTATCTGATCCGTCTGCTGTACATCCACATCTCAGTCTTCTCTGGCTCTGAATCCCAGAAAATTCCCCTTTTTGGCCACTCTGCTGCCTGAGAGAGTTAATGCCCAGCTTGGACAAACATTTTTGCCACTTGCTTAGTGTCAGCCCTCCCCATTGCAAACCTTCCTGCTCAGGCTATTTTACAGCACTCTACACAGAGAGCACCTGCCTCTCCAGGAAAATTCTACCAAACTAATTCTGGTTTTTCCTCATTCTTCCCATCTACTTTCTGTATTTATTACATCAGGTACAGCACCCATTCAGCTATTTTGGATAGAAAGAATGGCAACAGGGTGCTCTTATTTGATTTAAATACTAATGGACTTGCCCATTATGTAAGTTTTGGGTAAAAGGATTTTATGTGGCAATGAACTGTAAGGCACAGCCACGAGTCACCTTCTCGTGGGTAAAAGCCACCATCACTTGGGTAAAAGCTGCTTATGGTGACTGGCAAGCCTGAGACACTCATATATCCAAACAATGCAAGCTATTAATTTCCAGATGATGAGAGGCAAAAGCTCATAAAATAGAGCCTATACTGCGAGAATCTCAGTTTCTGTGTTTCAGCTTGATTTTCTTCAGAAGGCTTTAAGATTCCAAAAATAGTGGACATCTAATTTCTGAAAGGCAGAATCATTAGCCACTAAGGGAAATCAAGACCTTAAAATGAGCTACAATAATGTATATTCATTATGTGTATACATCCAGAATATACATTATTTTTGAAAGAAGACATATAAACCTTCAAGTTTCAGTCCATTAAGTTAGAAATTACCAGAGGTCATGAATAAATTTTGTCAATGAACAGGTTTGAATTTCAGTGACTGCTTAAGGAAAAATTGTATTTTTGCCTTGCTTTAATTGCCAAAGGCTGCATTTCAGAGGAAAGAATGACTGGCTAAGTAGTCAGCAAAAAAAATGATACCATTAGTACATGATATATTGTGCTATTTTCTGTGCCATGGGTTCTCTTCTGTGTTGCTCCATCTCACCCAGATCTCACAACAAACTCCAATACGTCTGTCTGCAGCCTGGCTGTTATTCCTGCTAAGATCAATGCCTCCTGGTTGGTTGCAGATATTTAATTATTCCCAGAGGGGCAGTGCACAGACTGGAGCCTTACATACATATAACACTGAGGATGAAGGGTCTGTGACCAAATCTTTCTCTGAGCAAAAGTCACTTAACACATTTTTGCATTACAAAATATCCCACAGTGAGATCTCACTGGAACCAGATGTTCATTACAGAAAGCATATGGCAAGAGGATGTAGATCCATTTTTCTTAAGTCTTCTTGAAAAGTCATTGTATCATAGCCTAAATTCTGCTGAAATTCATGCTTATAATCCCTAAAGCCTTTTCCCAGTTAAAAAAAAGGGCACGTCTCTGTTTTCATTGCTTGTGAATCACTCCTACATCCATTGATTTCCAAAGGTTTGCAAAGAAAGCAGCTGAGAAGAGAATCTGACCCCCAGTGAACAAGGTGTGCATGAAGCTTGAATGAATGGAACATGTGTGACGAATTAGTGAATGAGTGTTTGTCCTGGAGAAACAGAGACAATGGTGAAATAAAAGTCAGCCTTTGTGTGTTCCATAAGTATTTAATCTCAACCTAAAGAGATAGAAATTTCCAAACAATGTGTATGCTGTTTATCATATCGTGTCATCTCATACTATACAATGCCTGTTGGTGCATGACAGCTGCCTAATCTGTTTATGTAGTTGGGCTTAACCAGGTGAGTTTGTTCTTATTGAATGGATTAGAGTGTCTGACAACAGACCTCTTTTCAAACTGAAAGTTGCTGCCAATACAGAGAAGAGCAGGGCCTTAAAAAACACTGTAATCCAACGCCCGGGCTAATGAAGGCTGAAACCATCCTTCAGTTGTTCATTTAATCTCCATGAGCCCACAGATACTTCATTTATTAAAGGGATTAATTGCTATGTCCTGTCCAGCTAGACCCAGCACATCCAGTTGTGTGGTCAGATGCGTGTCCTTCATGCCAGCTAGGCAGTGTTCCAGCTCTGAGAGGAGCCTTGGGAAATGCGTGCCAGGCAGGCACCCAGGGACAGTAGCAGTGACCAGAACAGGAGTATTGTGTGCTCCTCTCCTGCTTCCCCCTCAAATGAGTACAGAAGCATGAGGCTGAGGGGTTGCTTCCTTGGTGGCCCAAAGGTAACCCTGCACTGCAGGTCTGGCACTGCTCTAGAGCATGGCAGAGGGAGTGCACGAGTCCATCAGTATCTCAGGAAGCAAACCAAGAGTCACACTTTGCATCTTTCAATATGCAGTGGACATAATTTGACATCCTTAGGAACAATCTGAGTTACTCTCTGTAAAAATGTTGTTATTTCTTGACTGTGTTTGGCCTTGACAGTAACAGGAAAATTGCCAACCGTAGTCAGTGATCTCTCTCATTCTTTCACTTTACTCTTCACTTGGGATCTTTCAGGTAATTGCAATTCTTAAAAGCTACTGGAGGTTGGAAACACTTTCAACAGCATTTGTAGTACATAGGAAATTCTAAGCCAGACAAGATATTCATGGCTTGGTATGAAGTCCAAATACATGAGTCATCCTATAAAACAAATGTCATATGGCAGCCTGTGCTCATGAAAATATATTACTGATTTGGTTTTTAGGTTTTTAAAAAATAATGATATATTTTATTCTGATCTGTCTCTTTTATTTAAATGAATAAATGTTGTATGTTGTCATCCTGAATTTCCATGTTCATAAAGAACTAGTATGTGCCATATGTAGACACAGTAACAAGAAAGTGAAATACATGAAAAGCTGGTCCAGTATGATAGAAGAAAACTTGTAAAATCATGGTGACAATCAGAAATGCTCTTTGCAATTTTTGAGCTACGAAATATGTGTCTCATAGGTATTACACAGATTTATGTTTGGTTTTTAATTTATTTATAAATTAGTATTTATAATTTTTAAATTTATTTATAAATTAGTAAAGCACTGTTTTCAAACACTCAAAGCAGTCACTTTTTGTTTGCAATCCAGAACCATTTTTCATTCTATGCTTTTATAAAGCCATAAAAAGAGATTGAAAGAGATTATATAATACTGATATATAATCCTTTATGCAACTGGACTTTCTCTATGATGATCTGAAAGCACTTCACATTTACTGATGACTGCATTCTCACCACACCCTTTTTTAGAGAGGTTTTCTACCATTTTGGAGATGAATGACTGAAAACACACACTGTACTTAAACTGGGAAGGTTTTACTGGTACAGGAGTTTCTGTACATTATGGGAATGAAGTACACTTAGTCTGTTGGACAAGCAGGATTGATTTGCACTGGTATAGTAAAATCAGTTTACCCTTCAAATGAAACAAGCTCTACTAGTAAAAGCACAATTTTCCTAATGAGGCTGCAAGCCAAGGTCTCCTGGACTGGTCTCCTTTATCTAAAAGAAAATCCTGTCAGAGCAGATTTTTAGGATTTTCTACCTTTGTCTAGACTTTCTGGGTGAATGCCTTGCAGCCCTCAGGCACAGCTGAGCACAGCAGCAGCATGGCCAGAGCTGTGAAACGCTCAGGAGATTGCAGCGTGTGCAGCAGGTCCTGGGTCAGATGGGGCTGGGCCTGCAGGGTGACACTGGTGCCACTGCCCTGGATCTGTGCACCAGTGACACCATTTCTGGGCTGTCTAAGCAATCAGTGCAAATCAGGGGCAAAGCCAGTAGCAGAGGTTTATCCCATTAAAAGCCAGGCCATGTAATGAAAAGCCCGGTGAGCTCCCTTGGCATTAATAAGGTAGCTTCTGTTCACCAGGGCAGCTGTGTCATTGTGCAGCATTTCTGGGATAGCAAAGAAGAGTCATGGTGTATATATACATGTGTGTATATATATAAAATCCATGTTCACATAGTTGCTGATAGTTCCCATAGTGTCAGATATCATTCATGAACAAGTCGGTGATTTCCGTATGGCCTGCTTAGTAGTATCTGGCTTGAAAGGTACCTGGTAACTAGAAATTCCAAGCAAATACAGAAGAAAAGCTCCTGTTTCTAGACAGAAAGAAAGTGGATTGCAAAATCTGGACATAGGGTGGCATTAGTTTTCAGCAATTTGAAAACTTGATAAATGAATTGTGAAACACTTTCTCTAGGCTCCATCTTATTTTCCCTTATTTTTCCATTGCATTGGTACTAATGGAAATACATTTATCTGTTTTTAATCTTAGTTTCTGTACCAATTCTTTTAGTAATCAGACATATTACTTAGAGTTAGAAAATCCTTTAATCCTACAAGTTTGTAATTCCATGAGATTGAAGGGAGTCAAACAGAAAGTGGATCCTTCCATGGAAAACAATTACTTTTAGCATGGAAAACTGACCCTCTTCTTTACCTAATGCTAGTGAAAGACCAGAAATAAATCACATAGAAACTAGTATAATAGCTACAGACTTCAAAATGGGGAGCCAAATATTATGCAACCTGTTTCACTGAGCTCATGCAGAATTAGATCACTTTAACCACAGAAAAAAAATCCATTGTGAAGAGTGTTCTTTTCACATTTGCCAGTTTGATTCAGAATGAGACCTTTCAATGAGATTTTCAGGCCAAGTTGTATATTAACCAATATCTGTTATGTTTTATGTCTGTCTCCCACCTACAGCACACAAGGAGTCAGGAGTGCCTGGATGCTGAGATGTGGTCTTGGGCACTTTACACATCAGGTCAAGAGAATGATCCTGACAAAAGGATTTCACCAGCCAGATGACCACACATCTTTGGTTAGGATTCACTGGCCCCATAGCCCCCTGGCGGAGGACTGTGTTGCTCAAGACAAAAATCCTATTTAGCCAGAAAGAGAGGAAGGAATGAGCTCCTAAAATAAGCACTGTCACATTCCTCTGAAACTTTAAATAAACTTTCCTAGAGGTACGTTCAAAATAGGTTATTTTCAAGGTGGATTTTCAGTTACCAATAAACTTCTCTCTGACTTGGAATAACTTTTTTAAGACAGAAGAAACTTTTTTTTTTTTTTTTTGTTATGGCCCAGAAGATGTATTCCTGAGATGTTTTCTGGGGCAGCTGTAGCCTCCTTGCATGGACAGGTAAAAGTCTCTGTCAAATGGTTTAAAATGTCCATGCATAAAAGTGCTGTAACTAAAGACACTTTGGGAAACAAGTTCGAAAACAGGACCTTTAATCTCTTTCTACTGGATTTTGCTTCACTAAGCACAGGTTTATTGGGAAGCTTAATTAATGTCTTTTTGGTCCTTCAAGAATGATCCTACAGCAATACAGGATTTTATCACCTCTAATCCTCTTTGTCCCCAAAAATTAATCAGCTCACTAGTTCAAGCAGTCATGGCTGAACACAACTTTTGCAAGATACATGCTGTGCCTTTAGGGTCATATCTGATAAAATACAGTGTGCAGCATGCAAACCTCCATAGGAAATACTCAAAGGAGATATTATCCACATCCTTGCCTAACAAGGAGGGACAATAATAGATATCTTTCTCCCTTCTCCTCTCCATCAAGAACTGCCTGGACAACAGTTGTGCGGTAACCTCTGAGGGAGGAGGACGTACTTGGTTCCCCTTTACCCTTTGTGTCCCCTGTATCTGCACTCAGAGATCACCCCCTTCTCTCATCTCTGAAGTCAGTAAAAAAATCACCTCCACGAGTCAAAATACCACTTGTATTTTAACAGTACCAGACATTTTTAATGTGTGGCTCACAGCCCTACACACAAGTGGGGAAGTAGGCCTGGAAAGCTCAGAGAACTAAATATCTTGACTTTCTCTGAAACAAAAGCATGGAAGTTTCTGTTGCTTAATTTGTTTTGTTAAAAAGACAACTAACACACTATAATTACATTATTGAATGCAACTTCCCTGCTTGTTGTCTTTTCGAGATTACCTCTCAAAAAATAACAGTCCTTCCCTGTGACCTTTCTCAGATGGAAAACTCTGGAGTAAGAACCAGAGAAAAAAGCTGGATGCTGTATGACAGGACACACATATTCCCTTAGCAAGACTGTTGTAAGGACACAAGACAGCCCTTTCAGCAAGCAGGACTTTTTGCAGTGACCATCAGAGCCTTTCCTGAAAAAATTCTGATGGCAAAGGAGAGATTTGGCATCAGGATGTTAGATCTTGTGTTAGATCTTGTCTCCACCATGGTTTTACAGTAGACAATTAACATGAGCTTTACCTTCCAGAGGTAAAACACCCTCCACTTTTTTTTTGTCAGTGAAAACATGGTATAAACAAGATCAGATGGGTCTGTCCAGCATTTGCCTCTTGCTTTTGCCAGACTTGACTTCTCCATGAGATCCTGATAGTCAACACAGGAAGCTGACAAAGTAAGGTACGAAAGGAGAGGGATGCAGCAGAGAGAAATGCTACAAGTAAATAAATTCCACCAGGATGATTTATTTACTTCTTCTTTCAGCTTGAAGGAGTTACTGTTTTGCAATCCAGCTCAGTGAGATTTAAGTCCCCTTGGTATCCTGCAAAAAGCCTTCTAACGTCATTGGATATTTATTACTCTGCTATTTAGCTGGTGATATCCCCTCTTTATCTTCATATTTTTGAATTGGTTTACATTCTGGAGATGTTAAAATAAACATTACTTTGTGGTTTTTGGACCAGCACAGCAGAGGCCAAGTGCCATTGTGGAAAATAGTATACGATTACAAAATCTGTTTTTGCCACATGATCCCTAGTTATATAGGAGTAATGAAAGGTGAGAAACAATAAGTATTATAGGCATAACCCAGCCTTCCCTCTTTACCTACCTCATTAACTGACCTCAGGAGATTTGGATATTCAGTGAAGTCAGAGCTCAACTCTCAGGATCAGACAAAGGTTTCTGATATATACATATACATATACATATACATATGTGTTGAAAGTGGCTGAAGATGCAGATAGGAGCCCAGGTACCACCAACAATTCTATTAAGTGCTTTAAATATACCCAAAATAATGCCAACTACATGTGACTACATGCCAGTGTTTTGGTTTTCTGTACATATACCTGAGTTAGTTACCCTATCTGTTATAATTCAAACATGAAAATAGGCACTTTTAGATACAAATTATTTTAGTTTTAAGTAGTTATCTAGTAAGGAGCAGATGTTATAAAAGTATTTATTTCCCACTATTGATGGCGCTAGAAACTGCAGGCCACGAGCTCAGGTAGAGATGTCTAAACTACAGGCAAGCTGATCTTGACCAGAGAAATCCTATATTTGAAGACTTACTTATCTTAAATATTGCTGTGGTTTCCTGTGTATAAAGTTCACTTGTCTCATGAAGTTTAATTTTGGGGAGAGGAAGATATATGGCATGTAGACATTCTGGTAGAAGATGATGATTTGGCAGAGGCTCTGGGCACCACTGAGGGATGGCCACTAACTTTACTGTGTCAGTGTGGACACAACTAATGGTTAATTTCCCAGTTCATAAAAGGAAAGTGGCACCACTGTCTTTATTCTGCAGCAAGGGAGGCCTCCCTGCCCTGCCTATATGTGAATAACTGTGCCTAGCTGTCATAATCAAAAAGTAAATGGAAAGACTGGCTCTTCATTTTGCTACATCTGTCCGCAATTTTGAAGATTGTCACTCTAAACTTCCATGTATTTTCTCACATTGCACTGACTGCCCATTAGCTTCTTTGTGAGTTGGAGACTATGACTTGCATTTGATTTCACTTGAACTCATGGCAGCAAGCCCCTTACAACCTGGTGTGTTTGGAGTTTATTAGAGTGGGTTTGGACAGGGCACTTTTCTGAGCAAGAAGGTCCAGCCACTCTCTTTCTCAGAAACCTATTCTTTAGAATTGTTTATTCTCCCTCAGCTGACTACATATTTCTGCATTTCAAAGCATCTCCTTATTTGCCTAAGCATTTCATTTGTCACTGTGCTATCATTACTACATTTAATTAAAAAATTCATTATGATAATGTGCCATATAAACAATACAGACAAATTCATAACCGCTTCTTTGGATCACAGTAGATTTAAAACCCCTCCAAACCATCAGGTTATTTGAAAAATAAATAGTTCCTGTGTATGTGAGAGAAAAAAGGGGAAGTATGCAGAAACTCCTACAGGCATACAAGTCAAAACACAGTTACACATTTTGTCTCCATGGGATAATGGTGAGACATTCACAATATGTGGCCTACTTTTTACACAGAAGCAAGATTAAAGCACGAAGCAAGATTTTGAGGACTGAAAAAATGCACCAAATATTTGATCTATATTTCCTTATTATACTCACATGAAGATCCTGATGTGATAGATACAGACCATCTTTCCTCCAGCAGCCTACAGGACAATGACTTAGTGTGGGAGTGCTCTGATCTGTTTTTTAAATGAAATCTAAATGAGACAGTTTTTTTAAAAATCCAATGGCTATTAGAACAAGTGAAGGTGGAAGAAAGCCATCCCCATCCCAAAAACTTTCTGCAGGATGTTTAGGATTGTCTCAAAATAATAATAATAATTATTGCAGTAGAAGTTCACTTGCAAGGATGTTGTAAGGTCTTCCCAATTGCTTGTCTCAAACACTGCTAAGACCACAGAAGGGCTTTGCCATGACATAAGCATGGAATGGAGCAGCAGGATGGCTCTGGCTCCAGATCTGGTGAGGTCTGGCATTTCCTGGGAAATGCATCCTGTCAAGGGTTCCCACTGTGGTAAACTGTGGAGGGGCATCTGCCCATACCCACACTGCTGGTCAAACAGAGATCACCCAAGTTATGGGACAGATGCCATCTGTGACCCCCAAAGGCTTTCCAACCCTTCTCCTACCTATCTCCCCCCCACCCCAATATGCCTCCGTGGATTCCTGGAACTTGGACTGTACAGTTAAGGTACCTGACGGGAGCTTGAGATAAGATAAAGGGGATACTATGGTCTGAGCATTATCTCAGGCCCAGGGGGAGGTAAACAGAGCTGGGGGGACACAGATAATGGACACAAAGAATCCACAAGGAAAGTCAGCTGTGACTTGGTAAAAGGTAGTTCTGGCAGGGGTAAGATGTGGCACAACCCACTACCTTATAGAAACCCATGGACTCAGACAACCCACTGATTCAAAAGAACTAATCAGCATTAGAAGTGAGGGAATCACTTAACCAATAGAATAAAAGAACTGTGTAGATAAATAGTGAAAAGTGTTGAAAGACCTCAATAAGCCCCCACCAAGAAGACCAAGGTGAAGAAGGACCAACAGGACAGATCCACAGATGGAGGTGACTATCTTCTACCTAATCTGTCTGTCTCTCCCATCCTCTCTCTCTTTTCTACTTCTTTCTATCTCTCTACCTCACATTCTACTGTTAAATAAAATCCATACTATTAACTTTGGCATATGATCTTGCTTGCACTTTAATTCAGGTAGAGGCATCTCTCCATAAATCAGATCTTTAAACATGTCCTGGTCAAATTCCAGTTCAAATAATTTTATTTTGCTGTTTTACAGTAATCCTCTGTTTCTGCAGTAGTATAATGCCAGCATGGATCTGTAAGATGCCTGGATGCATTTTTTCCTGTCAAAGCATTTTTAAAATCAAGTCTGATTTCATGTTGTGTGCACCACTAACTTCCAGTGAATGTTTAAGTGAAACTGACTTTATCTGCACAAATGTTTGAGGAATATAATTTCTCTATATAATTTGAGTAGTCTAAGGCAGCCTATTTTTATGGATCCTGTTACAGTGCTAGGTGGATGCTGAATGCTGATTTGCTTAGATTTAGATCTCATGTGAGATTTTACACACTCTTGCCTTGTATTTGAAAAACAAAATAAAGTGAAAAAACCCTCAGAGCAGTGGTTTCCCAGACTCTGTTGCTAGGTGATATTCCAAAGCTGAATGAATTCTTAAACTCTTCCTGCTCCAGGCACCTGACTAATAACCAGTAACCACACATTCAAGTGAAAAGGGAGCATCCCTGCTTTTCTGACTGCTTCCTAGTTTTGCATTCTTACACAGTCTTAGACAGGCACCAGCTGTCTTGGTTTTATTTTTTTTCTCCCTTGGAAACTGGGCAAGGCATTTACAAATACTATCAAGATTAGATGAATTAGCTGAATAGAAAATCAACATATTTAAGTACTCCTACCTGCATCTCCTCAATGATTCTTCTGGCAGCTATGTATGTGACAATGGTTATGTTTAAAAACATGCATCTATATGAATAAATGTTCACTCAAAGATATTCATGAATGCTAGAAAATCTGGAAGCTTATGTTGGTAGAAAAAGAACAAAAATAGTCCATTTTTTATAACAGCATTTGAATAAAAATACAGACTCTACTGAAACTTGGTTAATTTCATCAGAATTTAACTCAGAATTGGTTTATTATGTCCTTTAATACATAATGTGTTGTATTGCACTAAATAGTTCATTTTGTTGTTACGCAGGGTGTCCTTTTTGTACACACACGTAGTTTAGTATATTTTGCACGATGGATTGTCCCACACACCCCCTCTGGGTTTCGGGTTTGGCTGCTCCCCTCACCCCTCCCCCAGGTTATCCTCATTGGTTGTGGTTCCTCCCCCTCTCCCTTCCCATTTTCAGAGGGCAAAAAACCCCTTGCAAACTGGGGCAAACCCTCTTTCTGCTTCCTGGCTAAGTTCTAGAGGGAATAAAACTGGGACTGTACAAGAAGAAGGAAGAGCGCCTCTTGTCTTTTGTCTTTGTTCACCTTATCCAGCTGTGTGCTCGGGGCCTAGAGATAGCTTAGACTAGACCCCTGAGAGCACAGGAACCGTGATAATAATGCTGTCCTGAGCTTTCCTTCAGATGAAACTTCAAGTTCTCCCTTTTTTTGGCTTCACCAAATATGTGTGTCCTTCACAAGGCTTAAGTCAGCACAGACTAACCCTGCAGCAAATGGCTATGTATGTTAGGCCTTGTGAATAGAATAGTGAGTATACATATATGCATATGCATATTCATGCATAATAATACATGCATGCAAGAATACTTTGTACGAATGTGATATAGTGGAATAAAAAGCATATACAGCCAGTCCATCTGCTTTTCTGTGGTTTTGTTTTGACTTCCTTACTGCTAGGAAGCTACTGAGATATTGTAAACCCATTGCCTCATTTGTACTGACAAAATTCCTCAGGAAAAGGAGGAAAATTATAGCTCTTCATAATGGTATCAAACTCCCTTATCCTTTGACAAGCTGAAAATTCTTCTCCCATCTTCCTAGATACTCCCTGCCTTATTCAGAATATTCTTTCACATAAAAAATACAGCTCCCTATCTTTGTCTAAGCCAAGGTCCACACTCAGCTGCTGAGCGAGGACTGGTCAAGGCATGGCAGTGACAGCAGGCTGCAAGGACAGCCTTCTGAAAGTCCCTCCTTTTGTCTTGCTCCACAGGAGAGTTTTGTGAGAAAAACTCCAACCTTTTTTTCTGATGTCAGATCAGCAAATTTCTAGCAGTGTCACAGAGAGATGGTTACCTCACCACGAAGTAATCCATGATTCTGTAATTAAAGGCTATCATAATGTAAATACACCAGAGGCACAATTAAGCTTGCACTGGCAGCTTCAATATTCACACTGAGTTACTGAAATTTTCATCTTGATAACAGTCTTTTAACTTTGACTCTGTGTGTGATTTCCTAATCTCAGTAAAAACTAAATTTGCAAAAAAAAAAAAAAAAGACTGATTCATCCCATTATCTAAGGTCTTCATTACCTCTATATGAATTATTAAGAATGCTACTAAAGGTGAGGAAATACTAAAAAGCAACTTGTCAAAATATTTGTTTGAGATGTTTCTCTTTGCTGCTTTCACATAGGACTTCTATGTGTGTCTATTTGAAGTTTGTCCTATATTGGGAAACTGCTTTCATTAGTTCCTTGCCCATCCTGCTCCTGGGAGCCCATTAAGTAACCTAATGCTGTGTTGTGATCCTGAATGGGAAGGCATTCTCCCACAGGCCTGGTTTCTAGTCCTCCTGGTAAAGCGTGGCAGAGTGAGATTATTTTAAATAAAGACTTGACAGAATAGTTTTCCACATGGACCAGAATAATTTCTTCTCACTCTCATTCTCTGAGTCGGTAAAACTGATTTTTGGAAATTCTGGAGCCTTTGGCTCAAGGCAAATTTCAGCCCAATCAGCTCAAGTCTGGCATTTAAAAACAATGTCCCTACAACACTGGCACACAGAAGGTATCCTATGAATGTATTGAATGAAAGGTTCATCTTTGTCAGGCACCAGTCCAGGGGAATGTCAGCAAAAATGATATGGATAATTTCCCTGGTGATGAGGAAATAAGTATCACTGGTTCGAAAGCTTTCTGTTGCTGAGGCAGAGCTCCTCAGGCAGTCCCTCTGGAGACAGATAGACCATGCAGGCATCGTTGTCATCACATCCTCACACATTGCAAGAACTGTGAGGGTCTAAGGCATACAAAAACAAATCAATAAACATGTCTGAACCATTAAATGAGATCCTCCATGGGTCTGTGTGTTTTAATAAGAAAAACTTTTGTGGTAGGCAGGATAGCAAGAGCAATCCCTTTCAATAGAAAAAGCTCTCAGCCTTAGGGATTCTTTCTAAATACTTTCAGAGAAGAGAGAGAAGAAGGAGTGCAGAGTGGGATATGTGTTTGTTTCATGTAGCACACAGGTTTTGGTCCTCAGCAGTTGGGTATTTAGGACTGTCAGTGAAGATTTGGACAGCAGAAGCTGCAACTAGTTCTCAATGGTCCTTTATCTGCATTGTGGGTTTTATATGAAGTGTTGATTACCCACAGCCTGAAAGCAGAGAGGCTGAGGTGGTCCTGCTGACCCAGCAGTGCCACTCAGGGGCACAGCCAAGTTTATTTTAGGAGTAGGTTGAGTCACAATACCCCTCAGAAGACCTCACTTAAAAGAAAATGGTGCTATGCTGAGGCAGCCCTGTGTTTCCTTTAACAGGTCCTCAGAAATTTGGGTAGAGCAGCTCCCAGATGCCTCTCTGGGGCTCTTGAGTGCTTGCTTGCTCAGCACCATGGCATTGGAAGTCCATTGCTGTTACTGTTGACAAGTCCTCTTCCTCCAAAGGTGCAGAATTGAGAGCATGTCTTAGCAATGCTAAGGTCCATCTGGGAGCTCCAAGCAAGCTCCAGACCCAGCACTCAGGTGCTTTGCTCTCTCTGACAAACATGGGATGCCTTGTTGTGTCAGTTTCTGCAGTCTGTTTGCAAGTTCTGCAGCAATTCCTGCATGAAGCACAGCAGGTTATGAAGCCCACAAAGGACTGTGAGTAATCAGAAGCTCTTTTAAGCACTGTGGCATTCATTTTCTAAGTAACTTGAGAAATAATCTTGGTTGAGCCAGGAATTCAGGGCAAGATCCAACTCCCTTACTTTTAGTTATCTGCAATTTAGGTGCCTAGTCTAAATGAATTATCTAGTCTCTCTGGATGGAGTCTGTATGAAGATATACATCTTTAGAGTGTCATTCATTCCACCTACTGTAAACATTTATATTGAAATAGGATGATATATACTGTGGAAGAGTCTATCTTTCTCCATTGCTTATCAAGGAATTCTGATGAAAACTTATATTCGTCATCTACCTGGCAGGTAACTAAATTTAATGAATCACATTCATGTGTTTTAAGGCAAATTATCATTTTTCTCCTTTTCTTTGGGTATAAGCTTTCTTAGTGTTTCAGTGCCCAGAGAAGATGTGTGGGGTGCTGTATGTAACTGGTTTCTGTTTGAATGGAGATGATCAGATGATCTTTGGTGCTGCACACAGAGGGTTCTGTGTAGCCAGCATTAGTACATCTTCTGAACACAGCCCTCCCCCCCCAAAAAAAGAAAACATAAGCATTTATTTAAATATTTCCTTTGAAAGAGATTAATAACTTGAGGATGGAACAGAAAATTGCTGGTGTTTCTGGGATGAACTGCTCTGCAATAGCAGAAGTTTCATTTTTAAACAAAAATATGAACTCAACAGAGGTGCAGTTCAGGAGAGGATATTTGAAATACCTCAGCCTTGGAAATTATATTAAGAATACCAAGATACAGTTTGTAAGCATTGACTTCTGAGTTTTACCCTCAATGCAAGAAGACCAAAGCATTTCTGATATTTTCTTGGATAATATTGCTTGAAGTAAGGAAATTTTCAAGTGTACATGAATATATTTTCCTAATCAAGGATAAAACAATGCAAATACCACCTTACTGCATACTATAGGCCTTCCTATGAGTTGTGAATGAGTAAACATTAAAAAACAAAACACTCCAACTTCCACCTTCACAAACCCAATCCTCAATCAACTCTTGGAAAACCAATAAGGAATTACCATAATTTTTAAACAGATTGTGAAAGAGGAAATTTCCATTAACAATTTATTCACTATAAATACCCCACATACCACTTTTAAAACGATTTTCTATTGTTATTCCATTTTCTTTTACCTAATTTCCAACTTTTAGATCTCAGTTTTTGGAATTTAAGTATTCATTTCTGACCAAATGATAGTGACAGCTGCCCTGATTTATTGTCTGACTTCTGCTGTTGGATCATGACCTTTTAGAGATATTAATTTTTTCTTAAATGTAGAGGCTGAAAGCCTAACATTATTCTGATGTAGATTCCAGATAAGCCTGAAGGCTAGGACACACACACTGTGTACTTCAGTTGAACATGTCAAAATAGGGACCTTTTGAAAAGGGATCTGAATTTGGACTTTGGAAAGTAGATGCAGGCAATTGTCTTGGACTTATGCTTTTTCTTTTGGATGACTATCAATAAAATTGCAGTTAATGAACCCATTTAGAATGCTGGTCAATGTTTACAAGTGACAATGAACAGGATTCAGAAAAAAAGCAGAGACCAGTGTCAGATCCTTCTAATTGTTGTAATTGCAGTAAGATTGAAAATGTAAGCTCAAACTATACACCCTCGTCTCAAACTGTTTGCTATACAGGTCACATTGAGCAGAACCAAGACCTCAAAGGGGAGGAAAATATTTTCAAGCCTCCCACAGAACCAGCTTGATATTTTGACAAAATGTTGAAGCATTCCAAGATAATCTGCTATCTGGAATAGATCTTTTAAAGGCTGGGTTTATGTACTTTTTTTCTGGTAGTCAAATTAGCCAGCCATAAATAACACTGAAAGGAGACCAGAACAGTAGCTTACATTACCATGGGGAAGGTTTACTGACAGCCCTGGCTTCACCGTAATTCTTTTGGAATCAGTTGCCTATCACAGATGTTATTCAAGTAATTAAGTGTTATGGGATAAGTTCTCAGATAACATCATATAACCCTATCTTAAATTAATGAGGACAGACCAGTGCAGGCCATCTGAAGCCTTATTCTCATACTTACTTTCTTTCTTAAATTAATATGCTTTTGAATTAAAAAAAAAAAAAAGCAAATATGCTTCATCTATTAGACAGCAGGGAAGTGAATTGCTGTGTGAGTAACTCCATGGTGAAGCTCAGGTATTGGTAAGACTTAAGAGCCTCCTGCCTCTCCTGCCTGTGTTCCTGCTGTCATTGTGTAGGAGAGCAAGCCTCCTCTGTGGTCCTGTGTTATGCATACCAACCAGTGCAGCTCTTAGTAATTTCAGGTGTCAAAAACAACATCATGTGCCTAAATGTAAGCACTAAGTGATTATTTAAAAAGCAACACTTTTAAGATCATGCTGGGGACATAATGATAAGGCAGCAAAGTCCCATTATTTGAGCCACACATGTATCAAAATCTCTGACCTTGCTGTTCATCTTTATACGATGCTTTATTTTTGTGCTTATTTGTGACTGATATTTAATCCTAGTTGGTTTAGAACAAAGGCCTTCCTTCTATTCTTGCTGCTGGCTTTAGTCATAGGAGCTGGAATCTTAAAAATTTAATTATTATAAGTAAAGACAAAGACATGATGGAGATACAGGAACATTTTGTATGAGTCTACAACTAAAACTAAAACTAAAACTAAAGATATAGATAGATAGATAGATAGATAGATATAGATATAGATATAGATATATATTCTCTAAGAACTGAATTATTGCCTCCCTATCTAATGAAAACAATATACCCCTTTCCTACCATGCAGAGGGAGAGCAACTAAAGTGAAACTAACTGGCAGTCTAAGGCCAGAAGTGTTGTAACAGAAATCTCATCTGAGCCCTCACACAACATAGGAATACTGCCATCAATGCACACTGATTCTATTTTAACCTTTTTTAGAAAGACATTTTACCTTGTTTGAAAGCCTTCAAATGAAGGACAATCCATAGCAAGCGGTTTCAGTAGTTAATTGTTAAAAAAACAGTGCTTTATCTCCAGTCTTATTCCTTTCTTTTTTCTTTAAAGGAAGAGATTAGAAAAAGGAATGATTCATCCACAGATCTCATCAGACTTGGTCTACATTGTTCACTTGTATTCCCTCCAGTAACTGCTCTTGTTTGCTGACCAGTTCAGAAATGAACTGCAGCCTTAGATGAGTCCCCCACACAGAGACTGTACTCTTATCTTTGCACTTTAAGCTGTATTAAATGAATGATAATGTCTTTGCACAGGTTGAAGGCACAATCAGAACCACCTCACTGAGAAGAAAGCAATTTCAAACAGAGCTGGCAGCATATTCTATCCTATTCAGTTCTTCCAACATGCCCATCACCATGTATATGAGCACCTTTCAGAGCAAAACCAGCCCCAACACATAAAAGCGCTCTTTCCATCTCTCAGCCATGGGGTGTGCATGAAGTACATGCCTCCAGGGATGTGGGGACAAAGAAGTCCTCATTCATTGGAGATGTGAAAGAGACAGAATTTGACAAGGGGTTAAGTTTGTTCAAGAGTAAATTCCTGTGTCTTGGTGTGGCTGCTGAAAACAACCTGTTTCCCACATGCACAAGGGTGTTCCTGATGGACAGCAGGGCTCTGTGGAGACAGCGCAGGTACCTTGTCATCATGCTGGCCAAGGAGCAGGGATTGAAGAAAAAGATGCTTCCTTTGGACATTTTACTTCCAGGCAGGATTGCCAGATCAGCTGATATGAAAGCCCTCCAAGTGCAGAAGTTACACAGAGCTCCAAGGAAAAAGGAGGCCTGGTTTTGTTTTGGAACTGGTTGTCAACCTCTGGCCTCCCAGATAGGCTCAGATGCTGAAAAAAAAATCCTGTGACTGACTCTGTAAGGAAATTACTCTTCCTTAGGTTCCTACAAGCCTCAAGAAGGGTCCTAGGATGTCCACAGAGAAGACTTGCCAAGGGAAGGCACTAGAACCCCCAATTCTAAGCTAAAAAGAAAAGAGAGATGTTGACTGAAATACTTTGCTTGTGATTTGGCATAAAATTCACTCTGTAAATCAGAGATCTCCAATGTTCTTCTTCTGCTTAAATGATTATGTTCGATTTTTACCCTTCCAGTAACTGGTTAATTGATAGTCACAGCAAGCCTGCCTCCCTCTCTTCTTAATGAGTGAGAGCAATACAGCTGTTGTGGTTGCAAAGCCTTTCCATAGCAGAAAGGTGGCATTTTATACATGCCCTGTATGTAAGTAACTGCAAATCATGTGGAACAGAACTAAATCAAATTTGCATTAATGCCTCAACGTATAAAGAGGCAGTTAACAAAATGTTTCTTCTGTAATTAAGTCAAATTGAGAGTTTCCTGTGGGCTTTTTTAATCATTACAGCAATCTGTTTTATAGCGTGGATCTACAAAGGGTTGCACTGTCACAAGTGAGGGAGCAGCATCACAGTGAGCAGAAGCAGCCAGAGGCTGGGAAGGGAAGGCAAGAAATTCTTATGTTGGCTTT
Source organism: Acrocephalus scirpaceus scirpaceus (assembly GCA_910950805.1). Classification (NCBI taxonomy): domain Eukaryota; kingdom Metazoa; phylum Chordata; class Aves; order Passeriformes; family Sylviidae; genus Acrocephalus; species Acrocephalus scirpaceus. Next base: position 130,589,897 of record OU383773.1, read on the forward strand.
GTTACCTGTATTTTGAAACTTTTAGAATCTTTAGAACTTCTGGGAAAATATGCAGAAATCCCACCCCTGGTATCTGTAAAATCAAGACTGAATGTCTGTTTAATGGGCTATGTTCCAGTTCAGCCGTGAGTTTTTGAATGGGTATTACTGGAAGAGGTTGTGAATCTGTGTCACAAGATCAGACTGCCTTTGTGGTTCCCGTCCCTCAAACCTATGAACTCTCATTAGGGTTTCTCAAGCCTGGACTCAGCCAGCCGGTACGTTTCAGTAAGAACAGGAGGAGGGACAATGCTTTTGATACTCATACAAATTCCATTGTTTATCTGACTGTCAGTATTACATCTCCTTATTCAATGGGGGTCAGGAGCCCACTGCAGAATAGCTGTGCAACATCAGTTGTTTGACCAAAGGCCTGTTCAGTCAAGCATTTCACTGCTCATCGGTCATTGAGGCTGCCAGTAATAACAATTAGCTTGACTTAATTGTATATTTTAACAGCTGCTTAATATTACCCACATCTTTCCTTCACTCATAATGTAAGATACCTTTCTACTGAATGTGGTTTTAATTAAGGCCCTGTTCACAACTTTTCACAAGCTGTTGAAAAATTCATGTCTTGTAAGAAAAGTGATGATGCAGTAAATGCTACTGGGGCAGAAACTAACTTTTTATTAGATGAGCATTGAGCCCTTACGAATTTATGTCTCCAGATTAACTGACTTGGGTGCCAAAGGAAAGACTGAATAGATTTAACTACTGCAGTAACATAAAAGGTGTAAAATATGCAGGCACTGATACCCGCAAGGTTGTATATTGTGAGAGAGCGTGTCTTTAACGTGCTGGTAAGCTATAATCTGTTGCAGAGCACTGTACCTGTTGACTGGATTTCCATGTGCTTGAGAAGTACTAAGCTGATGAAGAGCACTGTGACTGAGCAGCGCTGTGGCATTGTTTCCTCTTAAAGCCTGTAGAATTTTTTGCACAAGAAAAATATGCAAAGTCACATTTTTGAATATACAATTCAACATAAGAAAATCTCTCACTTATCTCTATGTGTGACAAATGGATAATTCTTCATAAGGCAGTAGTAATTGAGTTACTAACCCTTACCTTCTCGAGGGGAATTTGAATTCCAAACTCTTTTTACAAGCCAATACTGTTACACTGACATTCCTCTCCATATGCCCCAAATAATTTCTTGGTAACTGCAAAAAAAGTTGAGGAAATTGTTATATATGTGGAATTACATTGTGAGCATGAATTACTTTCATCTGAAGCAGATGTCATGTGTCCTTAGCTTGACTTCTACTCAGACATGGAATGCATGACATTTATATAACATTACAAATGGACTGGGATTTGGGACTGAGCAAACTTTTGGGTTACAGACGTTCAGAAGTAAAATCATCACCCTTTCCTCCGTTTTATTGTCCAGAAGCAAACATTTCATAAAATTCTCTTCTCATATTCTGCCAATAAACATTTTAGTTATCCTAGCAACCATTTTTAGATGTGATATAAATATACATGGCAAGCTAATGGATGCCCTTAGCCACTTAAACAGCCACTTTCCACTTAGTTTATGTGTTTCACACATGTAAAGAACAGAGAAACAGTGTGGAACAGCATTTTTAGGTCCCACAGTATTAACTTTGGTATCTACAAAGGTGGGAACTCCTTGCTTGAGGAATTTTGTCAGAACTCTGGCACAGTCCCTTTTTTCCTTTTTTTTTTTTTTTTTTTTGAGAATTTACCCCATTGTGAACTTGGTTGAAATATGTAGCATCTTGAAAAATTATTTTGACAAGGCATGGGTCAGCAGAAACAGAAGTGGTTGCACAAATAGCAATTATCCCATGGCTGTGCTTCTGTAGGAACTTGGGCTATATATCAACAACTGACATGGAGCAACTGATACAGAAAACTCTCAGAGCACAGAAGCCACATGTAGCATCTTCTGATCATCCCCCTGGTAATAAAATCCTACCCATGGGAGGACATTGCTGAGCCATGTGGCTCTGAAGGAGTCTCCAGCAGCTCCCAGTTGCTGAGGTTTAAGACCCTAATGACTTGCAAATAGAACTTACTAACGTAGCATTAAATACTGCCCAAAGAAGCAGACTACTCTGTGAGCAGTGGATAAACCAGTGATGCTGCCTTCCCAAGGGTCAATGTCCCACACCAAGATTCTGTGGCATTTCATAAAGGGAAGGACACTCACTGATTCTTTTCCCTCTCTACGGGCAGCAGCATCTTTCTCACCCAGTGACTAGGTGTTGCCATTCAGCTCACAAAAACTTTATAGATCTATGTCCAGGCCTAGAAGACAAACAGTCAAAATGTATGCTGATGGAAACAGCAAAGCCATATGAATCTCATTTTCACAGGAAGACAGACTAAAGTTTAACCCACATCATGCCCTTTCATGCCAAACATGCAAATATGTCAATTAAACCAAGTAAACTCCAATGGTTTCCTCTCACAGCAGAGTGGTTTGCTTCCTGTAAGAAGTGAAGGCTGTGTGCATACCCCAGTTTCTGCTCCAGTTTCCCCAAGTAGTCCCAGAGCAATCTTTTCTCATAATGGTCTTTCTTGATTTAAAAACAATAAAGATCACAGGTTCACAATAGAAGAGATTGTTCCTGTCCTGAACCTTCAGAGAATCCAATGCAATTTTTATAGGACATTTTTTTACACAGGTGAAGGTGAGCCAGTTACTGTGTTAATAATTCTTGCTGAGTTTAATGATGAAAAGAAATGACTGGCAAGCTGGTGCAAAGGACTGGGACATCTGAAAATCTTCCTTAGCTACTTCCAAAGCAGCAGCTTGAGTCCTTTCTTTGGGAATTTGACTGCACTGGGGAGTTTTCTTTGCTGTGTTTAAATGTCTCTAGCGGTAGCTGTGAATGTTGGATCAGTGGGTACCACTGCCTCTGCTTACTCAGAAATGAGCCCAAAATGCAAAAGGTATATTCAGATCTGGATCTAGAATTCAAGTGTTGGAGAGCCTGGGGTTGTTTGGATCTGCTCAATGCTATGACTGGAGGAACAAATTAAAGGAGCCACTCTCTTCTTTGGCCCTGATTTCACGGGGGTGGAAGGGTTTACATTTGTACAAAGAAACATTTAAAGCTTTCATCCAACCTGGCTTCCCATGGTGACCCATGCTGCCATCATCACAGGCAGCCTGGCACATTTGCCTGTCCCTCTGTGCCTCAGATCCTGCATGCTCAGGACAGACCAGACAGGACAACAGGATAAAGGAGCCAGGATGCAGATGTGGTTTTTTTGGAAAAAGCCCTACAGGAGTTTGCACAACATAACAAGTCCAAGCAGGTAACAGGAAAACTAGTATTTTTCCCAGACACCATGATAGTCATAATCATAGTCATATAAATCAATTTGATGAAAGAAAAATCACATATGTCCAGATGTCCATGGTAAAACTACTTATTGTAAATTAGAGCCAGAGTTAAGTGTGTGGAAAAGTCCTATAATTTGGTCCACAGCTGCAAGACAAGCTGTAAGAAAAGGCTCTGAGCTGTGACTTTGTTTTCATCACAGTATTTTGTTATGTCTCCTGTTATTGCTTTATCAAAAGCAAGCTGGTATAGAAACATTCCCTTTTACAGCAGGGCTATTATTCAGTTGAAAAAAGAATTTTAAAAAAATACACTAAATGATTTGAATGATTACCTTTAATTACCATTCACTCACTAAGCTATGTCAGATAGAAAGATTCCTATATTAAAGTGAATGCTTTTGAAAAACACATCAAGTGCATTGCTGTGATTTGTTCTGCCAGCAGATTCCAACATTAATTCTTCCCCAGCATTGCAAAAGAAAACTGAGGTCCTGCCAGAATTTCAATAGCAGCCATTGAACAGGGCTAAATAATGAATCTTTTGTAAAAAACCATCAGTACCTCATGTGCTGTATTTTGTTTCAGAGGAATAATTCGTAGTTTATTAATCCTTTGAATCATACCTTTTCTTACCAGATGGCTTGATATTATACTTTTTCGTTAATAAGCACTATTAGTGCTAAGCAATGATTCATGAATAAATAAAGGAGTCATGGATCTTATTTTTTATTACTTACCCAATTTTACAGCCAAGACACAGCTTTGCCAACAATTTCAGTGCTATGGCTTTGATATTATGGGACCTTTCCCCCTAAAGCTGACATGCAAATGTCATATACAACCTTTACAACTTCTGACTAGAGGGAGATAACCTCTAGAAAGACAGAGGAGATGGGTTTTCTCCAGTCATGCTGATAAATACTTAGAGATGTTTGTTGGTTGACTCACTCAGACAGCTTGCAAGTGCCTTCACACAGCTCAGAAGTTCCTAAACCACTGCCCAGGCTGCCCTTCTGGCCCTGTGTGTTGTCTGTGCTCTGTACTGAGCTATTACTATCAGAATGGAAATTTGTTTCATAGAAGGTGACCCACAATTCATTTCCCATTGTTGTGGTAACATTTCTAGCTGGGAGAAAGCCATCCCAGTACCTGCAGGCCATTGTGACTAAACTAATTTGCCTACCAGTGATTTTTTGTTTGTTTTGCTTTAATATAATACTCCAGTGATAAATTGGTTTCAGCCTAATTTTTTTGCTCAATCTAAATTGCCATCATGCGCTGGCAAACTGTGAACACCAGAAAGAAAATTTTGCCAAAGAAGATATCCTGTTAGGATTATCATCAGGGAACTGACCAATCTGCAAGATCCAGCAACTGACCAGAAAGATCCCACCTGGCCTTTTTTTTCCCAGCAGCCGGTGTCCCAGGAGGAGTGGGGTTCCCCATCCTGTTATTGCTGGACTCTGCACCCTGCCAGCCCAGGACCACCCTCACAGAATGCGTGGGCTCTTGGTTGTTTTGGGGATGGTCTGGTGTCCTGTCAGATTGTGCTGGTGGTCCCTGAGGGGCATTTCAGCTGTTTGCAAGCGTGAATGCTGGAGGGGAACATTCAAACGGGGCTTTTAGTACCTGCAGCCAAGCACTGTGGGTCAGTGTGTCAGCATCTAAGAGTTCCTGTTAAGCAGTTTCTGTCAAAGGCAGTCCTCAGCACCTTTCTTTTTTAAAGACAAATGCACTTTTCTTTTAAGCAAAAATCATCCGAAATTGTTTAAAATCTGAGTATTATTTTGCCTGTCTTTGCTAAGAAATATATAGCACATCATTTATACAGAGCAAAAATGAACACATTTTCACAGCCAGAGGTTTAAGGGCAGAGCATACACAACTGTGTTTAATTCTGCTCACTTATACTATTAAGCATCCATGCCAGAGCAGGAGAATCAACATTTTTGGACACAGGCTACAGAAAGCTGAATAATATGGCCAAAATTTTCAGGCTTCGATGTCCTACTATCACAGTCGAAAGTCAACTCTATGGAAAAGCTTTTTCAGAAAAAAGAAGAGACAATCAAGACCCTGAAACAGAACTGGGCCCCATAAATGAAACCTCAAAGCTCCATGGATGTATTGTTTTGTTTTGGGCAGCCTTTGCTTCTATGTAAATGGTTTTATAAATTTGGGACTTTTTAAATTGTAAACACTCCATTAGAGTACGTCGAGGGACTCAGAGGAAGAGTGTTTATTTAATGACGAAGACCAGTCCCACCCCTCTGGCAGATGTTTTACAAACTTCTGGAGGGAACTGATCAATTTGCTTTGGTATCTAGGTATGGATTGACAGCCTCACTTCAGAGCCACTCCATTTAGAACGCTACCCAAACATTAGGCATACACCAAATCTGTCACAAGAGATGGATTTTTGGCCACAAAATCCACAAAGTTTCTTTCAAAAACACTTTTTACCCTAGAGCCCTAGCTTAAACACCATACTATATCCAGATATTTGCAGTTTGCATTAATATTTTACTAATTAATATTAATTAATTAATCTTACTTATTTTGTAAGCTGTTCTAGGAATTCCAGCTGTTTTAGGAACCTAATCGTATTCCATGTCCAGAAATAAGTAGATTTTGAACAATAAATGTAAAAAATCTGCTTATAAGAACAGCAGTGAACAACCAGGCCTAGTGTCTGATAACAAATCTATTAATCAGTAATTCCTTAATGGCTAACACGAGTAAAACAGGATATTATAAACTCACAGTTGTAAACAGCAATGGCTCTCTTAGAGCATTCTTTTCTGCCTTTTTGCTACTTTAATTATTCGTAATGACTACTGAATTTGTGTATTGTTATTTGCCTAAATGATTCATGAATCCAGTTTGGGATTGTTTAGATGCCCTGGGAAAATAATAGTCAGGATAATTGAATAAAATTCAGCAAGTTATGTGTTGCTTGATTTTTATTCCTGCTCCCAATGGCATCAATTGTGAATCCATCTTTTTCTTTGAATTATTGAATCATTTTTTGAATTTAGAAAGAAGAAAAAGTAGAAAGAAGCAAATTGCCTCAACAAAAGTAAAATAACACCACCTTTTTTTTCTATATATGCCCTATAAATTTCTTATTGTAGTAGGAAGCATTTAAAATCAAGCAACCCATACCATAACTAGAGTACAGTTCATGGGAAGGAGCTGTTCAGACTTATGTTTCTGGAACTATACTTAAGTCACACAGTAATAGCCAAACCAATGTATTATTTTATCAGATAAAACTTACCAAAGTAAACTGAAAAGCTTACTCTGAAATATGCAATGTGGGGTTTTTTATATATGCATTTTTACATATTTTACAGGCAGTAGGAGATTAGATTTAAGTAGTTCCTATAAAAAATTCAACTATAAAGCTTGAGCATGGACATGTGTAAGAGTCATGAAACTATACTGTATTTTATTGCACTAGTTACAATGAACATTATATTTACAGCTTTCTTTTGAATGTATGTTAAAATGATACTGAACAGAAGCAGGTAAAACAGAAACCTTAGTCTTTAACTCTCCTGGTTTCCAGGACAATTAAAAAAAAAAAAAAAAGAAGAAAAAGAATTATGAGTTAGTTGTAACAAAAGCCTTGAAGCGGATATAGAATCCAAGTTAATGATATCCTGTAATCTGACCCTGAGCGGACACGGACAGCTGTTCTCAAGGCCCTAATGAACCATGCACATTTACAGATCACTGATTAGCAGAACTTGATCCTGGTGGGCACAGACAAGTCCTAACACTATTTGAAATAGCTCTGGTGGTATTAAATAACAAGGATCTGTTATCATGTGATTACCTGTCTGTAAATTTCCTATTTATCTTTATTATGCTGTTGCTTTTTTCAGAGATGAAGGTGGTAAGGGCTTGTTATCTTTGATACTACACCTGTTGCTTCCACTCTTTGCACTTTGATAGAAGAACATCCTCCTTGGGGTCAGTTTGCAGAGAGAAGCTCTGCAGCAGAGATCTTCCCTGGGCACAGCCATGGCCCTGATGCCTCCAAGTGGGGCAACAGTGGCTCCAGCTGCAAAACACAGAAGTATTTATTCGTGTTTTAAATAGTCACTGTTGATTGGGGGTGGAGGTGAGGAAATATGTTTTCATGAAAAAAAACAGTACCGGCAAAGATGTACAGTTTCAAGCAATTGAATATACCTAAGACCAGAGGTAATGGCAGTGCCAATTATGTAATGGACAATGCAACAGACTTTATTTATGCATCTAGCTTCTGAACGTCCTTGATGATATTTCAAGTGCTTAGCTCAGTCTGTGCATGCTGAACTTCTAATTTATGTTTAACAAATAAGGTAGCTGCTAAATACATGCATCCATTTGCGGTGCAGTTTGCCTTATGCATTGCTTCAAGAGAGTAATAATCTAAAAATAATTCAAGACAGTAACAATCTAAAAGTAACAGCACTGACCCTTTGCATAACAAGGAGTTTAAAGCACACATTTGCCCCTGTGAGGAGCTGATGGTTTTTTTAGGGCTTCAATTGATTTGAAGCATTTAAAATACTGCTAAATGTTAAGTGATCTTTCAAGACAATAGGGACTACAGTCACTCCAGATATTCAGGGATGAAGGATGGAAAACTCAACACTGAAAAACTTTTTACTGCATGTTATAAGGAGTGACTAAACTAATCACTGTAAAATATTACTCATTACAAATTTTCTTTTAAAAAACCAAGTGTGACTTGAAATTAGTGAGCTTTACAGGCATTTTCCTTCTCCTGTGTTTTCCTAACATGAATTATTCTGCAACATTTGTTGTCTCTAAGTCACCTCTTCCTGCATACATGCACAACCTTTCCTGCCCCAGAACTGGTAAAAGTTGTATGTCTAAGCAACACAGAAAACTAAAAATGAGCTCACTTGCAGCATCACCAACTGGTCTCCAAATTACCACTTTCCTCAGGTCCGTCAGTCCTCCCATTGGTTAAGGAAAATGAGCTGTACTGACAGCCTTGCAATAATGGTTAGTTTAAAAACAGACAAATTAAAAATCAAGTAATGATGCTAGAAGTCAAATCTGTACAACATATTACAAACATGTTATTCTGTAATTTGTTTTTCACCGTGAGAGGTTCATGATTCAAAATATAAAAGCACCTTGCCTACATAGGTAAAAAATTCTTTTTCTGAGTTTATTTGTCCTCATTTTAATTTTCTTGATAACTTTTTCGTAAGTTGTCAGTGTTTATTTTTATAAATTGCTTGTGGAACAAGTTGTTTTTTTCTGATCAAATGGGAAGAGGGAACAAAGTAAGTTTTCTGGGAGACATCATTCTTCTGTGGCTAACAAGACCATTTTTGGAAGAAATTTCATAAGACTTCTTACCACACTTTGGACTTGTACCTCAGCATAAAGAAGCAGCAGTTATGCTACTGACCAGAAGCCCCATTTTAGGTTCTCTTACCACATCTCTCACAGTGTACCAAGTTGCATTCATGATCCAGCCACTTCCAGGAAAGGAATGCAATCTTGTCCTGGATTCTGACTGGGTGGAGGATGCCAGATGGCTTTATATGCCTAATAATTTATGCTCTGAAATGAAATGTTTGATTACTTTGATTTTTATTCTGCTGTTGATTTCATAAAGTGTTCCAAAATATTATCTTACTTATTTCTAACATAATCCTACCATGCAAATTAAAGGAACCCTTTAAGAGTCAAGAGATATAGCTCAGGCTTCCTCCTGCTTACGGCCACCAGCTTGTATTTAATGTTTTCCCTAGGATATTTCTTTCTACTTCTAAGGTATTAACAAGGTAGCATTTCAATAACATTTTTCTTCAGTCCTTAAAGAAAATCAGCTTTTCTTTGAAGACACAGTTTGCGAATGCTAACATTTGTCTGGAGTCCCCTTCCAGTTAGGGAATACAGCCCAAGTGAAATATATGCTTTCCTATTTATGATGAGATCCATTGGCCTTCATCTTATACCTCTGAAGTTAGGTGGTTATTCTCTGCCACTCATTAGGGTCCCTTAATTATCAGTGGGGAGAGACAGACACTTCCAGAGGGTGATTTATTCTGTCCTAAAACAGCTGTTTAAGACAAGAAAGATGAATTCTGTTGTGAAGGTCCTATCTCTCCTCAATGACTGGAGCAGTCTGAAGCCATTTGTTCCTAGGATCTGTACAACAGGACCACAAAGTATGCTCTGTCATTAATTCCATAATAAAGGAGTCATTGAAAATTATGTGGCTGGGGTGAACAGAAAGTATAGCCAGGCTTTTCAAACCATACATAAGGAAAATTTAAGCTGTAGTCAATGAAGTACTTCTGAAAACGGCAACTTGAATCTAATTCCAAGGGCAGACAATGGTGGGGAGAGCTCTGTGCTGAGCTGACAGAAGCTGAGCCTTTGGTTGCTATAAGCATGGTTTCCTCTTTCTGATGGCTTTAATTTTACACCTTATATCCTGAAGAGAGGCAGTTAATTTTTGTACTTCCCTCAGCCACAGCACATTTAGGAAAATCTCCATGGAACTGCAGAACTAGAAAATGCAGAGAATACTTTGACAAATTGAAACCCTTATGCACAGCATAATCATCACTTTCAAACCGCTATTTTGGGAGAACCATCCAGATCAGTGTGGAGTAAGGGGTAACCAAAAGAGCAGATGCCCCATCTGTGTTCTCTTCACATAACCAATCAGGTCTTCATTTGCACAGAGTCTGAAAAAGAAAGAAACTGAAAATAGAAGCCAGGAAGAGGATTTTTGATCAGCCCTGAGCTACAGTGTGACTGAGCATCACAGATAAAGGATCTTTTCCCAGGCACAGGGAGTGGAAACCCTACTAGCTGAGCCAGGGAAAGCAGAACCTCCTTCAGCAGAGACCTCCTGTCTGGGGGTGGCCACCAAGGCAGAGGATACCCAAGGGATGCTGGAAGTCAGTTCCCAGGCATGGATGGAACACTCTGTGAGTAAGGGTGGGGTGAAAGGGCAAACTTAATATTTGTATGATAAACAATTATTTTTTGATTCTGCTTAGCTAATTCACTCTTGTTCTTATTAAACCAACCGGCTTTGATTGAATCACATTATTTAAAGATAGTGGGGATCATCCAGAGTGGTTGGTAACATTTTGGGAAAATATCTTTTGTGCTACACAGAAATTACATTACTCATTCACTTGAGGGTGTATCTTTCAACATGGTTGTAATCCAATTATCAGATCCAAACATTGCCAGTGAAGTTGCTTGAGATGAAAAAGACAATTTTCTAAAGGACATAAAATATTTAATTTCTGATTCTTGAGGCAAAAGAAACTTTTTAAAAATCTTTGGTGTTGGCTGTAGCAAAGTAGAAGATATTGATGTATACCAACTATATGATTTCAAACACAGGAATAACGAAAGAGCTGTGATGTCTGCTGATGATCTCTAAAGATAAAAGATACGTTATACATTCAGTAAGTCTAATCAATAACACAATCTCTCTCACCGGGTCTTAATCAGTTTAGAGACTCCAATAGCAATATCCAGTTCTCCCTCTGGCAGTCATACAGAATCGGAGAAGTAGCATGCAACAGACTTGCTTTACTCTCTTACTGAAGGCAGGGAAAGCACAGGCTGTGAATATTCCACTTGGAGAAGAAGATATTCTTTCTCAAATATCTTCTGCAGTTGCAGCAGGTGCATGAGAGAGCTTGTCCTGTCCTGCTCCATCTTTAGCCTCACTGTCTGTAGAAAACATCCAGTGTTACAGAGAAAGCTGAGCTGAATGTCACTTTTTTCAGGGCAAAACTGTGAAACCATGGAAGTGACCCTTTTGTGGTTTTGTATGTACTTGGCAAGTGAAAGTGAGTGGTGGAATTCATTTGACTAAAATCTGGTCTTTACAGCATTTGCCCAAGGTAGTCTCAATTTACAAGCGGTGCAGAGAAAGAGGCATTTTATAAGGAATGTTTTTAAAACTTTGAAATTATGTATGTATTGGTTCCATTGCTGTTAATCATACCAGTGACCACATCAATATCAACATTTATATTAATCAGAGGACTTTCCCATTTGCAGTACCACAAAACTTGTGGAACAAGGATAAAACTTCTTCTGTGTCTTAGAACCTTCTTTATCATCAGTTCAAAGGAGCTAGAAAGCTACCTCAGTAGGATGGTTGGTGGTAAAATTAATCAGTAAAACTCTCTGAACCTTGAGTTTAAAACAGGGCAGCTTCTGGCTAGGTTCCTTTCTATTCTAGAGAATTTTGTTGTAACACAGACTATAAAGTATAAATGTAATATAAGTTGTCTGGAGATTGCTTTGTTTTTCCCTGAGAGCCAAAGAGGCTCTGCTCCCTAGAAATTGCTGACTGGTTTTAAATTGTTTTAAATAGGATCTGCTTCCAGAATATCTACCGTCACTGACATCTGGTGTACTATAGAAATACTCCAAATAAATAATCATGTTCTTCCTCTGTGGTTGTCAAGCATCAAGCAGCCGGACTGTGGCATACTGTGTTTTCTTCTTTTGCAGGAAGCCTTGGAAGAGGGTCCTTGACTGAGCTCTAAGCAAAAGGATACAGTACAGTCCCTTGAACAAAGTCTCCAATGCTCATTAAAAAACCGGGTCTTTTACCAAACCTGTAGAGAAATTAAAGTCATGGATGGAACTTTGAAATACCAGGATCCTGGTTTTGGTATTTAGATGCTATACTTGAAACTCATTGAATTGCTGCCAGAGAAATCTTTGCAATAACTGCTTCAATTTCACTGCTTTGTCTGTGAAGATATGAAAAACAAGGAGCAAAAATGAGTCAAGATGCTGAAAACTGTCATAAGTAGTGTATTTTAAAAACCATTATCCCTGTTTTTAACCTATGCCCATTTGTCAGTATCAAAATACCACTTGAGCTCAACAGGAACTGGAATAGTCCATAAAGAAATCTTTAGATCTGAATGAAAACACAAACCACTGCATATTTTCAACTTTAGACCTATTGCAAGCCTATTGCAGAGTATCTGATAATGGGCATTTATGTTTATATAGTCCATTGTTTTTCCTGTGCTGCAAACTTTCCACTCGACAGACCTGTTTCCTGTTTCCCATTATGGAAGTCTCCAAAGGGGGTTTCCTTCTGTTTTTCTTATGGTCAAAAGGAATTTCATAAGTGCAAGTCAAGTTTCTTTTCAGTGCTACACATGCAGACAGGAATCTGAAAGCTCCCAACATAATCATCTCCAGCATGTACATAGTTAGTGTTACACATAATCCACATCTGGGTCACAAAATCTCTGAAACACTTCCAGGAATATTTAGACAGCCATAATGCAACACGTTGCTGTGTAAGGGAGAAATAGAGCTAACCTCAATGTCAAGGTTATAGCTTTTGAGAAACACAGCAGCTCCCCTTCAGAACTTTTAGCTCACCTTCTGGATCCTGACTGCCATCAGTTTGAATACCATTAATATTTTCTTTTCCACTCAAGCCCATAGACACATCTGAAAACAGTTTACATCCCAACTTGCCTTATGCTGTTAATATTTAAGTCTAAACTGCATATAAAACTTGGTGCATATGTAACCCATATATTTTAATATCAGAGACTGTCTTGGCACCTTTTTCTGCTACAATCAGCTCAGAACTCCGGGAGATAAAATATAGTTAAAACTGAACTAGCAGGCAGTCTGCATTACAGTATTCATTTCAGAGTTAAAACACATTCTTAGATTAGATCTGGGCTTGGCACTATGCTGTAGTACTGCCTTGTGTGTAATATAGTATCTATAAACTACTTTTCAACCACTGCTTATGGCAGAGGACCCATAGTGATATAAATGCTATATGAAGCCCTTCAGAATTTTCTCTTCAGCATATTTTACTTAAATAGTGGATTTACAATGGTGCCTCAAGGAACACAACATCAGGAATTAGCTGTAGCCCTTAATGATACTAGATATTATTGTAATTTCGTAAAAAAATCTGGGGGGAACTGAGGGTAAAAAGGAGGTTCATTTTTGGTGTATCTTCTCTTCATGGCATAGTGTCTGCCTCACAATTGTTTGTACCAAAGAATTCCTTCATTTTGTTGTTTTCAATCCCCCAAAAGAAGGGTCTGACCAGAAATTATTATCCAGATCTATATTAATATGCTCTGTCTTGCCACTGAATTGAAACTTTCTAGCTGCAAATTTGCCTTCTGAATTGCTCTTACAGCAGAGGACTCTTTTGTTTTGTTTCCCTGTCTGTATATACCCACTAGTGAATAAGAACATTGTAGATGTCCCTGTCTGCCCCATACAGACACTCTGCTGCAGAAAAGGTGAGATTTTTTCAGCAAGAGAGGTTTTGAGCTCAATCCCTGGTCAAGAAGGTGGATGTCCTGTCTAAAGAGCAAATGTGATAGTGCTTATCCCCTGTCCATCTGTGTACACCTCTGTACAGAGAAGAAAGATATGGCCCTTGGAGGGGCCTTTCTCCCTCTAAATGCTATAAAAGAGCCTAAGTAAGAATTTGAGATAAGAAATCTATCTCATAAATTCCTGGAGCTGGGGGAGTTGATTTCCACCACACAGTTTCTTATATGTAGTTTTCTCTTCCTTTCCCTCACCTGTAGTATGCCAAATGGTGCAAATACTTAATGGGGAAAGAGGAAGAAAACACTTTGGCTTGCTCTCTGTCCTCTGAGAAGATACACCATGATATCAGAGGTAACTCTGTGCTTCTCAGTGACTTGGACAAGATAGGGCTGATCTCAAGGTTTACTTACTTATTTTCCTTCTTGCTAAGCTTTATGTATTGTTAGTGCCCCTGGCACTGACTACTCATCCAGCAGACATACTTCCAGAATATTTTTTTTATAAGTCTATTCTTTCCCCCCCCCTTTTCTTTGTGTAAAGGATATGTACTGGCTTTGTGGAATCGCTGTAGCAAGTTGTGAATGATGTATGAACTGAAAAATCTTTGCTGGTACACAGTAGGAATATAGAAAATGCTGTGCAGTCACTGCTGTGCTGTGCTTTTTTTTCCTATATATACAGACACGTGGTAGTCATTTCATATTCATTTTGACAAGCCCTTTATGTCCAGACACCGTGGGATGGGATGGCTTTTGTAACATTGGCCTGCACTGGATTATGTATCAGAGAGATTTTTCTGCATAACTGTTCCCTGAGCTGTGCTTGGAAGAAACTGGTGTCTTCTGCTCTGGCTAATATGCCAGCTTGAGTTTCCTCCTCAGTTCATATTTCAGACAGCAAGTATACCTGGGAAGCATTGCTAAGATGTCTGTATTTTGCAAATGTGTGCTCAGACAGGGATTTGAATCCCAGACACTGAGCTACAAACTTGAGGACGTGCTCATTTTTTTAATTGGCATGGATCCTGGCTATTCCCTGTTTACAGCCTACTGTGGACTTATTCAGTTTATTTCCTTTGGGCATCCAGTCCATCTTAGCTAGTGGAAAGTTTACAGAATACCCAGTAGAAATGCAAGTGCAAATCAGAGATATTTTTCCCTTCCATTTTAATGGCTACAAGATTCCTACTCCTCCTCAGATGCCTATTGCTAACTTAGATTTTTGATTTCCCGTGTTGCCATACCTGAAAGGGACTACTATGCACTAGATATTCCTGCAAGATCTGTGCCACCAAAGAAAATCTTACTTGATTTCCCCTGATTGTACAAGAATGTCTTCCTAATGTGGGGTGGTTGACTCTTTTTCCTTCTGTGGTCACACAGCACATTATTAGTTGCTTAAACCTGTTGTTAGATCCCTGAATGAAAAGATTTCATTTTTATGAGCATTGACCAGTGAGACTACAAGTTAATTCTAGCTTTCCCCTAAGCTAGGTAGGTTTCTCATTAATAAGAAAGATACTGAAGTCAAAGTAAAGGCTTATTTTATTAAAAGAGGAGAGCCTAGGGATGAAGTAGAGGTACCAGAATCCTTGTTTACATTAAATAGATCACATTCCTGCTCTGAGCTGCAGGACTTACTAACTTAAAAATAAGGATAAACCAGATAGTTCTTCAGTTCTGGAGACTGACATGTGAACAGCATCGGGAAAAAATTACTGATGTGTATAAAGTATGAGTAAAAGACGAGCGAAGAGATGTGACCACAGAGGGAAAGAAGGAGCAGCTGGGTAGGAGGATACACCCAGATCACCTGAAAACAGCGTGTCAGAAATCCTTATGCACAGTGAGGCAGGTAGAGAAGTTTTGCAAGGGGAGGTGGTGCACAGCCACTCCAGCTGCAGAAGTCCTGGAGAAGATGGGTAAATCATGCACAGAACATTACTATCTCAGGAAAAGAAGCCAGGAAGAAAAAGGACAGGATTAGCTACAGCTGAGCCCTCTGCTTTTCCCTAGGATTCTCTGAGCTATGGGATGAGAACTCCAGGCTCCTGAGTAACGTGGCTGTGTTTCTCCAGCTGCCACTGTTGGAAAATATCGTGAGCTCCTTCTTACTGCAACAATTAATATTAAAAAAAGGTTATCAGCAACTATTGTTTTGTTGTATCTTTAACTTTCCCAAATAAACTAGACTTTTACTGTATCCCCCAAATAGTAGACTATTTATGAGGGGCTTTTTATGATTGCAAATAAAGAGTATCCTTGGCAACATTTCTTTCCCATTCCTAGCAATCAGTTGTTGAACCCTCACCCAGATATGTTTGATATTCCCCTCATTCATGCTGGACAAACAAAGTTGATTCCTGAGCCTATGAACACATTGAAGCTGTTCCTCATTCACTGCAACCGTGGCAGAAGTAAATTGGACCAAGGTGATACTCCTGGCCATGCTTTCAGTATAATTTCTTTCTTTTCACTACAGAACCCTGATGTGGTCATGCCCTAACCTTTCTTTGAGTCAGTTCTCCTGCTGGGGGAGTTAAACAGTAAAGAAAGACTTCTGCACTTGCTTGAATTCAGCAGAGAGTGGCTAATGAGCCCTCCTGATCCCCTGTGCATCGAGATGCATGGCCACAGCAGCCACAGCTCTGCCTCAGCCATGGCGCCCAAGGCAGCCTTGCACCCGTTCTCCATCCCAGTCAGGGTGGTGGGATGGGATGGGATGGGATGGGATGGGATGGGATGGGATGGGATGGGATGGGATGGGATGGGATGGGATGGGATGGGATGGGATGGGATGGGATGGGCAGCTAGGGCTGCCCTGTGCCCAGCGCAGTCCCACTGCACCCTGCAGCTGAGTCTGCTCCCTGCTCCTTGGGGATGGGCCCCCAGCTGCCTCCCCAAGCAGGCACACACCTGTCTTGACTTCCAGATGGTTTTGTTGGGTGCCTCAAACCACCCAGGAAATATCTGCAGTGCTGTGGGTGTGTCTTATGTATAATTTTTGTGATGATATTATGGCATAATGTGCATCTTTCACTGTTGGGGTTTTTTTCCATTGTCTTATACTCATAGAACAGTATATGATACTCCCTACCAACCAAAGGAATGCTCTTTGGTGCAAGAGCAACCTGTAAATTGGTTTTGGATGCTTGCAGGAAACTGCTCTAATAATGTTTCTTGGTAATTAGAATGTTCTGGAAACTTATAATTTTTGTTATCACAATATATTAAAATCAACTATGGTAGTATAGTCTGCATTTTCTTAATGCCCCATAGGCTTTCTCAAAATTCTATTTTTTAAGAGTTTAAACTAATACATCTGAGTCTCTATCACCCATTTTTTATTCATAGATTGAAAGTAAAAAACAAGATTTCCTGTTTTTTTAGTATGTGAACAGTTTTTCAGCTTGAATGAGTGTCTTAAATAAATCCAAATGCAATAAAAACCTTCTCTGCACCTGTGGAGAAGCTACAGCTGGCAAAAGCAAACATTTTTTCAGGTGTTCAGTCATCGAAACCTTACTCCTGAATAGTGGGACTTTCTTAAAATTTCAAGAATAAATACATTTAACTCATGTATTATTTTTAATTTAATATGATAGGTCTGAAGTTATTTCTGTAATCTTAGGCCTTTGTATAGGTTAATCTTACCTCAGAGTTGATTTTAAATTATGAAAATCATTTAATGAGTCAGTGTTAGCAACACCTAAATACAAACCCTGTCATTATTATTTCTGAGTACTAATTTTTGCACCCTTTGTCTGGAGAAGAAGTTGATTAGAAATTTCCAACCACTAATCATTTGAGAGAGTAACTGTAATGTTAACTGCTATTTTTAATTTAAGAAGATCAAAAACTGTGATTACCAGATAAACATAATGTGATCAGAAGCCAGAAATGTGCCCAGTAGGCAAATTTTTGTAAGACTTGGCATTCTTGGCTGAAAATGTTTGAGCCTCCTGCTCCAAAACAAGGGTCTGTTCACTGGTCCTTGCTGGGCAGGTGCTCTCCTTTCCCAGGTAGGACGGTCTTTTTGTCACGGCTGGAGCACAGTGACCCCAAGAGATATTTAAAACTATCTACACTGAAATGACTCTCTGAGGTTTATATAGGGATAGATACCAGGCAATTTAATGTGTCTGCTTTGAAAGCTGTGCAGTGTACTATCAATGACCCTCTAGTGAGCAATCCTAATCCCCCTTGCTGTCTGAACCCAACTGCTAAAAGGCATTTTAGGGCCGAGTCTCCTGTTTACAGGAAAACAAAACATCTCTCTCTCTGCAGAGAGGAAGCACTCAGAGTGAATCTGTGATGTGGTGCTTCCACAAACAGAGACTGGGCACAGGAGAGCACAGCCCAGGGATGCTCTGAGGCCATGTGCAGGTCTGCTCTGTGGCATTCCAGTCCAGCTGCAGCAGGGCATTTTGGTGTGTGCTGAGCTGATAGCGGGGCCCTGAGGCTGAGCTGTGGGGCCCTGAGGCTGAGCTGTGGGGCCCTGAGGGTGAGCTGTGGCACCCAGGCAGACCCTCCACACCCAGGGCAGTGCTGCCACAGCAGGACAGGGTGCCCTCCACCAGCCAGCACACACCACACGTGTGCTTGTGTGTGCAGCACTGCCTTACACTAGTCCACAGTGATTACTTACAGATATTTACTTT
Source organism: Acrocephalus scirpaceus scirpaceus (assembly GCA_910950805.1). Lineage (NCBI taxonomy): Eukaryota > Metazoa > Chordata > Aves > Passeriformes > Sylviidae > Acrocephalus > Acrocephalus scirpaceus. The sequence goes on from OU383773.1 coordinate 130,608,277, forward strand.
AGCACATGGCATATAGAACATTAAAAGGGGTTTGAAAATCTCTCAGTTTTTCAACTTCTGAAGGATTATTAACTTCAAAGTCTGAAGAAATGTCGGCCTTCTATGCTTGGAAATGCCAGCAGCTTTTGCATATCCCCACCACAGTACCAAGCAACCCCCAGCAGAGAGAAACGATTACTGCCTCCATGGCATAAGGATGGCTTTTGATCTCCTAACATATTGGAAATTACTTAAAGGTAAGCCATCTGCTAGCTGAGGAACAAAAATAGATTACATCACACCCTGCTAGAAAGATTGTGTTAAATCCTGTGTATCAAGGCTTTTAATAATTCTAAATTAAGTCAGTTAATAGGATTAGGTACACATTTTCCTTAGGCTTCTTTCACCAACTATTCACAAAAAAACTTTTTTTTGATGGAGATCTATAAAATTCAGGCATGTTCCACTGTGAATAAAAGAGTCCATTCCAGAACAAAGCATTTCTCTAGATCATAATTGCTCTCCAAAAACACTTAGAGTAGGACAGCAGGTCAGGGTGCAGGGAGTGGGAGGAACCCAAAGCCTTTATTTTTTGTTAATATAGTAATGTTAACTGAAAGTGATGGATTGATAAGCTAGGGTATTGCAACTATTTACCTAGGATGTAACCTGCCCTTAAAAGACTGTTCAGGAAACTGTTAAAAGTCTTTATATTTTCCTTTGTGGGTTTTTTTTTTTTTTCTCCCAAAGTGGTTGGCCATCTAAGAAAGGTGATTTTGACCTGCTCTGTTTACACTTAGAAGAAACTTTGACTAGTATTCCTTGTAACTAGGAGACCATAAACCTTATTATTTTGGCTTTGACACTGCCTGGAAAAAGATGCTCAGATGACAATTCTCCCATGTTTGTTTCAGTGCTACATCCTTTTGGTCCTTGGAAACCTATGAATCATGGACTACAGTGGCAGAAACTTATATCCAAGTATTTGGGTTTAATAGGACTTAGTGGAGTCTTCTCTTAATCAGTGCAATTTTCTAAGTTTATTTATAGTTTTGTGTTCTGTAACATTGACAATGAGATTCATGATTAAGGTTTGTGTTGTAACTACTTCCTTTTGTTAAAAACTTTTGAGCTTATAATTTTGTAAGGGGATCATGTACTCACTACTTTTCTCACCATAATTAATCCATTCGGAATCATGTTTGGATGCAAGACAATTTGGTCATGTCCTATTTAGAACTTGCTTTTTATACTTATTGCCATTATCTCTTGTGAATTAATCAGAGTCTAAGTTTTATTATATCCTTATAAAAACACATGAAGCTAAAGTTATCTGTATTTTCCATTTTTTCACGTGGTTTAGGATTTACTACTGAAGAATATGACAGAAGTCATTCTCATTACTATTAAGAAATCCTGCTTAGTCAACAAATATTCATGGCCTTACATGGATCAGTAGTTAACAACTGTGGTAAGTGGTATCTTTCTCTAAGGATAATTTATTTCATATCAAAGCAAACCATCCCCCCCATAATATAGGGCTACAAGAATCTAGAAAACATAATTTAGAGCCAAATCCTGAATGTATGATTTCTGAATAAGGCAGCAAGTGAAAATATAAAGGAATTGTGATCCCATGCCATAAAAACTTCTGGGCAGAAATTTGGGGAGTTTTGTTATCTCAGACACTGTAACAGTCACTGGGATTACTCTTGTGCTCAAAATTAATACATATTTCTTTTCTATATGTGAACTGTAGAAAGAATTACTTGTATTAGTTTAGAGTTTGGAAAACAATGGCTCCAACTAGCTGGTTATGGTTTTACACTGATTAGCACAGAAGAAGTATTTTCCATTTCTAATGTCAAATCCACAATCATGTAAATGTTAGGACAAAAGCAAAGGACAGTATTGGCAAGTATGGAATTACAGTGAAACAATAAAAAGATTCCTTCTACTTCTTTGTCTGGCAGTTAAATATTTCTGTTTGGTGCTTTGCATTAAGCCTCACATTCAGCTTTTAACTATTTTCAGCTCCATCTGCCTGTGTTGCACATCCACTAGGTCTGACACTGGAAGAGTGTTAGGAAACACTCTCTAGCTCTTGATGCCAGATCTAACCTTTTTCAGGCCTCACCAAGGACTTGTTTAGATATATTGAAACTGTTTTGGGACAAGAAGATCACAATTTGTACAGCTTTAGGATATTGGTAAATCATGGTTTTATAGTGGCATAGTGATGTTCTTTGCTTTGCTCCTTTCAAAAAGATTTTCAATGTTTTAATTTCTTTTTTGACCACTAATTAATATTTATATGATACTTTCATAGTTACCCACCTTCACACCTAAGTATTGTTCCTGAGTGGTGAGAGCACCTCAGAGCCCACTATTTTCTACATGAAGTAAGAATTTTCTCATGTCCATCACTTTACATTTACTACCAGTGAATTTCCTTTACCATTTTATTGCCCAGTTGCTTAGTGAGTCCTTTACGTTTGGGCCTTGTCCTTTGATATTCTGGGTAACTGAGCATAATTAGCAAACTTGACCTCAGTGCTCATCCCTTTTGAAGAACATTTTAAATATATCAAACAGTCCCTGCAGAATTCTTCTGGTGAGTTCATTTCAACGTAAAACTAAACATTTACTCCTAACCTCTGTTTTCTGTCTTTCATTCAGATATTCATCTAAACAAAAATTCCCCTTTAAACGTCCCCCAGATGTTTAGTTTTCTTAAAAGCTAAATCTTTACTGAGGGATTTTGTAAAAAGCTTTTTGGAAATCCAAGTAGACTGTACCTACCAGGTCACCCTTATCTACATGCTTTTTTATTTTTAAAGAACTCTACATTTATAAAGCAATACTTCCACAGAAAAAGACATGGAGTAGTTCCAGATGTGCATTATTTCTATTCTTATTAAACATGCTACTGATGTACCCTGTATAGATGTCAATCTTGCAGGCCTGCAGTTCCTCAGATCTTCCCTGGAAAAGTTTCTAAAAACTGACACCCCATTTGTCACTCTTCAGTCCTGCTGCTAAGGTAATTTCAGGCAAGAAATTACACACCCTTGCTAATGGTTCCACTATTGCATTGTTGCATTGCCCTAGAACAACAAGCTGAATAACATCTGCTCTTGGCAATTTTTTTTAGTGTTCAGTTGACCAGGTTCCTTATTCTTTTTTTGCAGAAATTTTGATTTCAAGGAGATGCTCTAATCGTCCCCCCAAAAAACCCCAAGCCACCCCCCCCCAAAAAAAACCAACCAAAAAACCCCCAAAACCCCAAAAAAACCCAAACCCCAAACCAAACCAAAACAAGAAACATCCTTCCAGAGTGTTAAAGTCCTTGGTTTCCTCTACAGTGAACACTGATGCAAATAATTAAACATTTCTGAACTGATTATTTCCTCCTGTATCAGGATCAACAAGTAGTCCTACAGAGTTTCAGAAAGTCCTACCCTTTAAAACATATTTTTAATTGTTGTGCTGATCCTACTTCATTTTTTCTATTCAAAATTCCAGAATTTATTATTGTATTTTCTTACTATGGTTCTTACTATAGTTTTTTGAAGAAGGATGGCCTCATGCCATACAAAAGAGTGAGTATTTAGCTATGTTAATCAATACACTATATCTAATTAGGCACAATCAGATAATTCTTACAAAATGTGGTTTTGCACAGACAACAGCTGAAAGAATCATTCAGGTCCATATCCATGCCCTAATCAAAAGTCAGATAGCCTATTTTTGGACAATATCCCTTTCATCTCTTCTTGCTGGAGATGTTCATTTTCTCACAGCTTTTAAAAAGTGTTGCCTAGGTGACAGAACATTTATTTTGGAAGGGAGGTCTCATGTTCGATCTCATCAACTGCATCTTCCTCTGTTACATGCTACATGAAAACTCAGTAATACACATAGATATATGTAACATATATGGCTTTTAGTACAGCAGCAGCATTCAGCTGTCCCCCTTAAATAATGAATGCTGCCGAGCTGCAGAGCCACACCCACTACGCAAAGAATCAACACAAAGAAGAACTTTGACAAAAAGGAATGTGTTTTTGCTTTTTCCTCAGTCCACAAGACATGGTAACCTGATCTTTAGGGAGCACATTGGAAAGTATGGATCCAAAACCACCATGACCATGGTGAGGACTCAGCCAGAACTCAGTGGGTTTTCACTTGAAATTGAATTGAGCAGAGTCAGAAGACAGAAAGAGATACTGAAGTAATATTTTATCCAGACACCATTCTTTAGAGACATGGAGGACAAGTCTGAGTTGTCTGACAGAGGCAATATAAACACAGGTCTTCAGAAGGTTGTTCAGGGTCCAAGGCTCTGCTGGCTAGCCTTGGTGTGCTGCCTCCTGGGTTCTGGCAATTTTCTCTGAGGTACCGAGGGGAGAACTGGACCTCTCATTCAAAGGTCCAAATTTTTTTATTTGTGTGTCTTTGAATTTAGTCAAAGGGCTGATTCAACAAAGAGATATATATCACTGACTACTACTTAGGCACCTGAATCTAATGTTTGTATTTTACTGAGACTCTCAAAACTCCCAGTGAATTGCTGTCTATCATTTTAACTCATCTTTGTTCTTGGGTTTTGCATCACCTAACCTTAAACGTTTGCAATGTAGATATTTGCATCTGAATTAGTCATCCTCAGTTCCACTTAAGCTCAGCAGAGAGAAGAGAGAGTTTCTGAGGGATGATTCATCTAACCCACTTTAGAGGTCCACAATATATCCCATGGACTACACAGCCAGCCCATGCTGACAGCTCAGATGTATCTGCCAGCCCAGCAGGTGATTGAGTTTAGACAGATGAATTGAAACCCTGATGCCAGAGGAGCTGCAGATCATTTGTATACTCTGTACAGCCCTAAACCACCTGTGCATAGCAAATGTGAGCTATTTTAAACCTCAAAGGACAATTGCATTTCACACTGATAAAAGCTAAGAGTGAGCCCATGAACAGCTGCGTGGCTGACAGGCAGGGAATAAACAAGTTGCTCTGTATGGTGTGTTTGCAGGGTGGCCAAAAGGGTCCTGTGCTAGGGCTGCACAGAGCCCTCCTCACCTCTGTGCCTGACCAAGCTGCTGGCATTGTACATGACCTCCTTTGCCCCAAAGGTGCCAGCACACCAAGCTGCATTTACCCAGTGATCTTCTTGGGTAGCCTCAACAGAAATGTAAACCTGAAGTTTCAGGATGCCTAAAATTTAAGCAGTAAGATTTTCATGTCTCACTAGCCCTAGGTATACCGTGTTTCAGTATAAAATATTCCTGTGGCTTTAATCTCTAAGTGTGGGAACTTAGTGTTGAATTAATTAGACTTCATAGCTCATAATGTGTCTATTTCTTTCTCATGGGAGAAAAAGATGGTGGATATGCTTTTAACAATAGGTTCTGGAATATTCTGACTTCAGTGTAAACTGTGGCAAAGCAAAAAGGACTAGGTGTCCTAAAAACAGGTTAGAAATTGGACTTAAAACACTAAGGTATGCAAAGGAGATTTTGCTGCAGCTAAAGAAATAACTGGAGTGGTCAAAGTAATCATCAGAATGAAAAAGAGCAGGAAGCCTATACCTAGAGTGGCTGGGTAGATAGGATGCAGTAGTCTACTTACATCTCACATTGAAGAGTGACAAAGAAACAATTTTTTTTGACCACCAGGAGACACTGGAAAATTAAATTAATTTTAACTGAAATGAGCTCCAAGTCATTTTTTGAACCATCAATTAGCAGATTTTTTTTTTTGGTGCTTGAATGAATGGCTTCTATTTACAACTAAAGTATTAGCAAACCAAGAAATTATAGAAGTGAAAACTTGCCATCTTAACTGGAGAAAATGTAAACGCTGACATTCATCCTGGTCTTAAAGTACATGAAAAATGTTTCCATCTTATATCTCCTACATATTGAAGTTTGAAGTGGACACCTCAAATGATTCTTATATACTTGACAAGCTCGAACAAGGTGATGGCAGGCTGTTCATGCCACATTCACTACAGAAGAGAAAGATTCCCAATAGTGGTTTATGAGAGAAAAGGTTATGCTTTATTTGTTATTTGTCCTAGTTCTTCACTGAGGAAGGAATTAATGTATTTTTTAACATAAATGTTATTAATTGTATGTATCTACAGCTCTAGTGACAAAAAGCCCATAAAAACTGTAGCTCAGAACATTTAGTGGCTGTCCATTATTCTTTAAGAAGTGCAAATTACTTGATCTTTTTGTTTTAATCCACTTACTTCACAAATCTTGGTAGCTATGGCCAAAACATAGTCTATGAAAATTCATTACTCACTCACTACTCCTGGTGCTGTCAACAGAGATTGTGACAAAACAATTATGATAAGATTTGGTCTCTATATATTTATATATATGATATATTTGATATATAATATTATGATATATTTGGTCTCAAATATAGCTGTGTTTATAACTCTTTATCAGAGTTAATATTTTTCTCCTGCCACAAGCTCTTCTCGTACATGGTGCAGAGCCTTGGTTGTAGTCTGTGTTCCATATCTCACAACAGGGTCTGTGGCCCATCTTACAAGGCCCTGGTGCCTGGAAGTGGTACTGATCTTTGGAACAATGAAAGGTTTCTATAAAGTGCATTCTCACCTGACCTGGAAACTACAGTGGCATCAGTTAATGACAGCATTTACGTTAGTCAGAGTTTTAGCTTAATTTCTTCATGTCCCAGCAGAAATTTATTAAATGCAGCCTCTGAAGCACTTAACCAAAACTCAAAACACTTGATAGCACTGTTGACTTTTAAAAAACTTCTCCATATGATTCAGTGGCAATATATGTTCCTATCATACCAATTAATGTCAGAACCTCCAAGTATCCCTCCAGAAGAGTTGGCCAAACTGCCAGACATGGACTGAATGGAAGGTGGATCACTGCATCCCAAGTCATGGATATTGCACAGCTTTTGCATAGATGTGTCAGTGCTACCCCTATTTAGATTCATTTGCTTCAGGCTGCTTTTATTTTTTGCCCCAAGACACAACCACATGCAAACTGCTGAAGCTCCCATGCCTTTTGACCTTGCCAAGCTTTGTTAGAGCATCTTATCTTTACACAATACCCACAAGCATGCATAGGACACAAGAATCAGTGTACCAGAAACTCAGTGCAGTTCTGAGTCACAGCACCATAGGCTAAGAAGATGTGACATATATTTCCATATCAAAACAAGAAAAACCTTTCTTTCCCCTCTTCACTGATGCATAACATCCCAAAAGGCAAGAATGGCCTTCAGCTAACACAGATCAATTTTCTTTCAGCTTCAATCACCATTTAATTACTGTTGACTTCTTTAACCTTTTTCTCTTCCTTTATGGATTAGATTCCTTTATACCCTGTTGCCATTTGCTTTCTCTGTGACATAATATAACTTAAAATGTTATGATAAAATTTCACATTTTTCTTCTTCCTTCCTACCATTTATGTTCAATTTACTTCAAAACCTAAATCATTTCTTGAGGAGAAAAGTATTTTTAATGAATTGACTTTTAACTTTATCTCTCTCCAGTATCTAGATGTCATTTGCTTTAAGCAAGTAATTGTTCAGATGGCTGGATGGCATGTTGGATAAAAGCACTAGCTTTTCAGCTCTTAACATTTCAGGAGAAAAACACCCACATGGCAGTGTATTTTGAATGTAATGAGTTTTGTTGACTCAGCTTCATCTTCAGCAAATATTTCACATTTCACTAACTCAGAGTCCACATAAAAATAGTTCAGTTAGCACTTTTTATCAGAAGGAAACCATTTCTCAGTAGATCAGAAGAGGAATGATTTTTCTATTAGTGGCTATAAAAGTAGGAGAGATCCTCCCAGCCAAATCAGGGTATTCATTCCTTGGCCCTTATTTATTCTGCTGGATCAGAGGCCTGTATGTCTGTGTCACTGTGCATGAACTGGTGTAATTCAGGATAGATTACTCCCCTGTGCATCTTTTAAACTGATCGCTTTGAAACACCTTTAATTGCACACACAATAAGCACAGTTTGTTTCCCAGAATGCAAATTTTTAGGACTCAGACTAACCCCATCTTGGCATTGATGCAAACACCTAATATTCCCTTTACAGGGAAATAATACCACCAAGGAGTTAGGCACTGAGCTTTGCAGCAGAATGTTTTTTTATTAGTTGAATTATAGGGGTCAAAGGAAAGAGTGGTACTGAAATTACTACTATACACAGTGTAACTGTTGTGAATTTGTTACTATAGATTTTATTTTGAGATCTTGTTTTTGAAAACATTTGTCCTTGAACTTCTAATTAACTTGGAGCAATTGAGTTACAAGAAGTAAGTTGAGTTGAGTTACAAGACCAGAATATTTTAGAGAAGTGAGGATGCTCTGAGGTATGTGTCATTATTGGCAGTAACTTTGATCCTTATGCATTCTTTAGACCCCACAATTAACAGCTTTACAAATACAGCTTCATGGGATCTTAGCACTGATGTCCATTCAAGCTGTTTCTTTGGTTTTGCTACATCTCAGGATGTTGTAAGTAGTCATGTCTTCTTATACATACAGCCATTAAGAATTAGGTCAATTCTTGAGGACAAAAGAGGATACAGAAAGGTATCAATTCTTACTAACATGATACTACATACTACTTGTCTCTTTTTTAAAATAATATCCAAATAATTAATTAATTATATTTTAAAGTTAATTATATATTTCTGCTCAACAGGCTGCAATAAATTCCCAGGAAAATTATAGTTTCATTTTTGATTCCTTTACAGCAAAGTAAATTGATGAAATACTTTGAAAATAATTGTACTAAAGGGAGAGCCTGGAGAATAACAATAAAACACATAAACTACAGATGAAAATATGTGAAGTATAATCCTTTTGGGCTGCATAGTCTCTTCTTGCACCCACCATAGGCTTGTTTTGTGTTGCTGTGTTCTCCTCCACTCTGTAAACTGCTCTACTGTGTGCTGAGATATGCACATATGTATTTGGAGCAGATGATGTAGCTTTCAGATCATTTAGATTAAGGATGAGCTAATTCTGCAACACTGTGACCCACCTCATTTAATAACTGGAATAACCTGTAATTGTGATCTGAATGGTTTTAATGATCTGGAAAATACTATGCGTGACCCATTACATGTTATATTAAGCTGATCATTTTTAAATACACACATCTATGGACATTAGACATTAAGACAAAATGCACATGTCTGTGTTTAAAAACATCAATAAAAAGACCTGCCTGCAATACTTCCAGACATGATAGAACAGCCTTTGAAATAGCCATCAATTTTAACTAAAACTGTTGGAATTTGTTGAATTGGCTTATAAAATTTAGACCTTTCTGCAGTGAGTCATTTATTTATATAACTTGGTCATACTATCCACAACTATAAAAAAATGGTGTAAATCAGATCTTCTGCCATTCCATTTCACTCCTTCCTGTCACACATATTTCAGCACAACTGGAAGGAATATCTTTTCTTTACATATTTTAGAAATAATTGTGAAGAGCTGTTTCTTAGAGTGACATTAGAAAATGTTAACTAAGTTGCTGTCAGTCTTAAAGGATTTTATCCTCAAAGGTTTTGGTTTTAATATAGGTATGTAATGTACAATGTAATGTAATACTCTTATGCATCTGCCCAGAATCAATAATCAATTACCCTAAATTAACAGATTATTTTGAGATTTCAACTAAAATTTTATTCTTAAAATATATATATGAAAGCTTCCAAAATGAAGATTTTAAAAGGAATTACTAAATCAAAGCTCAAAATTTTGGGAAGAAGTCAGGAATGAGCTAAGGCAAATGACTGGATCTGCTTGTGTTTATATAGCTCATAAAATAAGCAAAAGTTCAGAAAAACATGACTAATGTCAAAGATTATTTAAAAGTTTAATAGTGCCAATTAAGTCTTTGCATGATGTGTTTAATTGTCTGGTATAGACCAAGCAGTTATTACAATACAGTCAGACAGCAAATGTAATTTATATCATAGCTATTAATATTTACCATTTAAATGACCTGAAAGGATTTTATCTGAAGCATGTAATACTTACTTCTGATTTTTAACATTTACTTTATTCAAGCAGGATCTGAAAATCCCTTGCAAATTTGTAATCTAACGTTTTATAGTGAGGGAAAATATATATGTATACTCTGATAGCTGAAGATTTTGGGGGGAAATATTGTCAATGGGACAAATTCTGAGACTTCTCAGTGTGTATTTTATCATTCTCTTTATAGAAGTGGTGCTATCCAGGAAAGACCCTTGTAGGAAGCAGAGTTCCCATTGGAAGGAGGATGCCAGTAGAAAGTGACAGTGACTATTCCTTGGGAAGAGTGAATTTAATACTTATTTGTGACACTCATGAGCCAAGGGCCAGGCTTGTTTGTCATTGCCATAAATACACATAAATACACAAGGCCCTGCAAGTCCCACTCCTTATGCTTTGCACTAGGGAAGGACAGAAGAAGCAGAGAGCTTCCTCCCTGTCAGACACATGAAGAACAGGGCCTGGTGCCACCTGCTGTGGCACAAGCACTGTCCCTGCTCCCAGGGAGTGACCAGCACTGCTGTGTTTTACACAGGGTCACACCCAGCACTGGTGTGGAGAAAATCTGGAGCTGCCCTATGATTCTGAACCAGCTTAAATTCACAGATGTTTCACAGTGGAATTTTGCAGTTCCAAACAGTGTGTACAGTCTGTTTTGCTCAACTTTCAAAAGAGCTATAATGTTGAAGCCTGACTTTTGCCACTGCCTTCTCTGGCCATGTACCGCCCTGTATATTGCCTTTATTTTGTATATTAGCCCATTACAACAGGCTCAATTCAGTCCAGATAGATCAAGGAAAACTCAGACTCAGGATATAAAAAAACAGAAGATGAAAAAGGAGATGCTAGCTTATGACTTCATCAAATCAACCTTGGAAGTTGTCACCTATTATTAATTTTTACTTTGAACATGAAGTTTAGTTCACTGTTTTTCATTGCCTTAATTTAAAACTCAATTGTTTTGTAATTGGACAGTTTCATTTTTCTAATCACTAATAAAATTACTTAAATTGAAAGAGAACTGGTATTATTTATATTAGTTTGAAAGTAATTCACAACTGAAGGAATTAAAAAATGTCAATTGTTTGACAAAAATCAAAATCAAAATTGAAAAGAAATGTGGAAAATTTCCTTTTAGTGTTTGATTATCAAGATAGCAGAAACCACTTAGGAAAGATCATATTCTTTATAAATACCATAAATTTATAAATTGTTTTTGGCTTCTACTCAAGGTGCAAGAAAATATTGTTGTCCTGCTGAAATCACTGCATACTAAGTATTAACAAGTGAAAACTAGTAAACATTTTCCCAAAACACATACTCAGTAACTTGCAGATAGTATTGATTCTTATGACCCAAGCAATTACGTGTCCAGAAGCACTGTTCTTCTGCCTCCCTGCTTCCAAGGTATTTCTTTCTCCTGTTGGACTATTTAGACTCCTAGATAATATTTTTGGATTATGAGTGTATTATTTGCAACCTACTGCCCTACCACAAAATGTTCACTGAAAAAATCAGATGTTCATTATCATGCTCTTTGGTATCACCTGTACCAAACACAATCTCATCTGGCAGATTTCTTCAGCCCATTCTAATGCTGCCTTTCTTTCTAAATACTCCTTACACTTTTCAAAAAGCAATCAAATATGCAATCAAAATATCTTTGTTTTTCTATGCTGTGATTTGTAATGCTGACATCCATCCAGTTATTTGATATTTCTTTGTTTCAGTGAAAGAGAATGAAAACTAAGCTATCATACTTCCATGGTCACATCCTCTTGTGTCCCTTGCTGGGACATTGGTTGACAGATGCCTTCACAAACCTATGCTCCATAACTTGAATTCACCTTCACATGTCATTGATAAAATATGATGCTCTCCAGTGTGGGATACAATGTTTTAGCTGTTGAATAGGTTACATGATGTATAGAAGAAGCATTATATAACAGTGTTTTCAGTGAGTAGGGGAGCTTCAGGTAACAACACCTGACAAATGTCTTTTAATGCTACATACTAATTGAGTTGAAAACCAGCACATTCTTCATGAAAAAAAAAATAGCAGATCTCCACTCAAAGAAAGGGATTGAAGGGGTGGGAGAACAGGGTGAACAGGAGGGAGAACATACAAAAAGACACTTCTCATTAATTCAGTGACTACTGTCAGCACAGTCCCTCTACAGAGAAGGATAAAACCCATACTGAATACTCTTCAAACTATATTCATGAAGGAAATAAGGGGAGAAATGATGCCATTCTAGTTAGATGTAGCACAAGGTCTGGGTGCACTCACAAATGAGAACTGATGAACTGCACTGAGCATGAATGCAAGGATGTAATCGGAGACGCTCATGTCGCCGAGTTCCATTCCATGCTTTGCATGGAATCTATTTTCAGTAGTCCCTAAAGATCAAATTCTCCTACGTACAGGATGATGATACACTGGGCTTTTCTTGTAGCAGAAAATTAAACTCTTTTTTCCTTTGTCTATTGGCCAAGCACAAAATGCGGGGGTCTTCTCTCAGTGTGCAGGAAGCATCCATTGCTCTGCATGGTAGAGCAGTTCCAGCTAATGGGCTGCATATTGGGCAGAAATCTGTAGCCATTTTATTAATGGATTATTCCTAGGATAGCTTACCAGCTGTCATGGTTTTTTTCCAACTTTGAGGCATATGACTCACAAAAGGAGGATATAAATATTTTTGAGGCATGACATGAAGTTAGAGAAGAAAGCAAAATGCTAGAATAGTAAGTCTCTTAACAGTATACAGAATAGGTATTACATGTATCCTTTTGTATATGCAAAAAAAGATAGCTTATCCACAGACTATAATTGTCAATAAAAAACCCCATCAAGTCTGTGCAAATGAAGACAGAAACTATTGTCCTATTAATACAATATAACTTAGGAGACTGCTGGAGTTTCTGCTTGAGCTGAGTTGAAAGGAACAAATTCCAAATCCAAGGAGCTTGGTACTTAAGGATCTACATGAGATTTCAGATGGGTCAGCCAAAAATATTACATTGAAACTTTTGTGGTCTCCACTTAGCATTCCTGACACCTTCCTATCCTCTGCCAGAATGGAGTCCCTGCATGTCACACAAAAAACACAGTCACAAGTGTCACCAAGTGTCTTAATATGACGAAGATATATTTCTTCATTCAAATAACAAGATGGCAGTTTATTTTGTTTCCATGTTATTTAAGGCTAGATGGGAAAAGGATAATATTTTCAGCTGGACTTCAAAAGCATGCTTGCCAAATAAGGCAGAACTGGTTTTTGACAAATTAGAATAGATGAGTGTTTATATGTAATCTGTCATTTATTTGTACAAGTCCATATATAGCATGTAAATAGATACTTGTTGCTGGACTCTATTTCTATAGTTGGTCAAACTCAAACCCTAATGTGCATTGTGTCAACAATAATGCCCCCAAATCTGCATTCCATTTATGAAGTTCAGACCTATTTCTAAATAAAAATGGCAGTTTTCCAAGAATGTGACTCCCAGTAAAGATTGTGGTTGTGCTGGGATCCAGTGTAATACCCACATGGCATTTATTTCTTTTTCTCTCTCTGTGAGCATACATATTCTTCTCCCAGACCTATTTCTGATAATTAAAAATATTTATTCTATTTCTAAGAAGATTTAATCACTACTTCAAATGAACATTAGTAGGATTAAGCATGATTCAATAGGATGTGCCAAGTACAACCCACTATGGAGAATTTGATAGAATCATAGAATCATAAAATGGGACAGGGCAGGGACATTCAAGCTCATCTAGTTCCCCTGCCATGGGCAGGGACACCTTCAGCTAGATGAGGTTGCTCAGAGCTCCATCCAGCCTGGCCCTGAACACCTCCAGGGATGGGGCATCCACAACTTCCCTGAGCAAACTGTTCCAGTGCCTCACCACCCTCATGGCAAAGCATTTTTCCCTAATATTGAACCTAAACGTACTCTATTTGAACCCATTCCCCCTTGCCCTGTCACTACATGTCCTTGTAAACAGTCTTTCTTGCCTCATCTTTCCTGTAAGTTCCCTTCAGGTACTGGATGGCTGCAATTAGGTCACCCCTAATCCATCTCTCTTCCAGGCTGAACAATCCTAATTCTTTCAGGATTTCCTCATATGAGAGGTGTTTCCATCCCTCTGATCAACTTTATGGCCCTGCTGTGCACTTGCTCCATGTCCTTCACTGTCCTTCCTCTGGGTGCCCCAGGGCTGGGTGCCGTGTTCCAGGTGGGGTCTCTCTCACCAGAGCAGAGCAGAAAACCTCCCTGCCCTGCTGCTCACACTGCTTTGGATGCAGGCCAGGACACATTTGGCTTTCTGGGCTGTGAGTGCACATGGTCAGGTCATGTCCAGCCTCTTATCCATCAGCAACCCAAAGTCCGTCTCGGCAGGGCTGCTCTCAATCTGTTCATCCTCCAGCCTTTATCCATTTCTGTATATGGATTCTGTATCTAATATGTTCTTCCTAAATTTCAGTTAGAGAGAAGACAAGAGAAATCTGTGGTTTGCACTCTGAAAAATGTATCACTGTTAACAGTTATTCTGGTGTTTATACTGTAGTTTCTTTCTTAGCATTTCCTATTACTTTTAAATGTTATTTAGATGTGTGACCTATACTGGATGTTATGTTGAGGCATTGGATACAAGCAAGTTTCAGGGACTTGAATAGCACACAGGCCTGTGAAATTTTATCCCTTGAAGTTTCCAAGTACCCAACTAGTCATTGTGGAATGAGATTATCTCACCAGACTTTGGAGGTCTAACAGCATATGTCTAAAGTCAGTAAAGAAGGTATGAAAAAGAGCAATTTCTCCCTTTCCCAATAAACAAGTAGTTCGGATGAACGATCTTCTGTGGGTGCACATTATGCTAGGTTAATTATAGTGTTGGGGTTTTTTAAATGAGGATAATTATTAGACATATGAAGTCAGATTAGGTTCCACTTATCCTCAGACAGAACCAGAACTCAAAACAAAAGTCAGACAGTTCAGGGTTAGGGCTTTGCACCTGAAGAGTTCTAAGTGCATCACACAAGAGGTAGCTGTGATTTTTAGCTGCCATTTTCAAAAGACCACATTTGGCACACGGAAGCTATATTCTTCATCTGACCTCTTCCTCAATCATTTTCTCTGAGAAATTAAGTAATATTTATCTGTAAATAAAGCTACTGAAGTGCAAAAATTATCTGGAGGTGCTGATCCCACAGCTTGACCTGACCATTAACTTTGGTACCCCTGTGCTGGGAGGTAGGTAGGCGTGGGATGGAGTGGGAGCAAGGCAGGTTAGTCAAAGAGATCTTAGGGTCCCCATTTGCCTCATTTGGGGGCAAAACACACAACTGAACTGTAGGCACACCAGTGCTGATGAATTTAATAACCTGCCTGTCTACCTCTGGGCAGCTGCCAGTGTCAGCAACAAGAGCTGGGAATTCTTATTGCAGGGAGGAAAGACAGCAAGGGAGTAAGAACAAATGAAAAAGGATGTTGGTTCGGGTTAGAGAAAGGTACAAAATGATCAGGGTATAACAAAGACTAAATCACCTTTCTGCTGTGGCTGTTGGTGGCTGTGATTGATTGTTACCAGCAGGGACTCCACCTTCCCAAGACAGATGGGAGTGGGATATTTGCACAGGGAGGTTGCAGATTTGGTTTTCTCAAGCTGCTTTTACTGCAGATCCAAATGCCAGTGAATGCCACCAACCCCAAGTAACAAAGTGAAGCTAAGAGGCCTTTGTAATTTTTGCCTGTTTTCTTAAAGGGCTTCTGCAGTGCCATGTAAAACCAAGCTCCAGCTATCGGGAAGTACAGCTGTCTTTATCTGCCTTCAGTAGCACTCATAAGCAACTTACTGCCTCATTACCAAACATGAAGCCAGAAATGTATTTGCACAGGGACAGAATGATGATGCCCAATGTCAGGTGAAGGACATTTGCTTTCATTATTTTTCCCTTGTCTCTTGTATTATTCACATATTTCCTCTTCTTTAATGTCTCTTCTCTTGATTATTAATGCATGAAGAATGCTGGCTGCACAGTTCAGAACATGACAACACCTGAGAAACCCCAAAGAAGCCAAGCATTGATAATGTGTTATTTATAGGATTTCAGGCTTCTCTGCATTTCCCTCAGTTTCTGGGATTTTATAATTAGAGAGAGAAAGACTACCAACTCAGATTCAGATGGTGAAAGAAGCTCCAGAGCTCTGTATTGACCTATTTGTGCCAGAACTCCTCTTTAATCGTTAAAACATTCCTGTTGTAGGGGGTCAGAGGTTTCATGTATTAATGCACAAAGTCATGGGACTGAGTTGAATAATTTATTAATTGCTGTTATGCACCATACCTAGGGCTTTTTTGGAGAAAGGGTAAAATATTTAGTGGATTAAAACAATGTGTTCAAGTAATTTATACTTGGTACAAGTCTTATGACTCCAGGAGATGGGATTGCTTTGAGCCAGGAGAAAAGGAGGCTCAGAGGGGACCTAACAGCTCTCTAAAACTTCCTGAAAGTAGGTTATAGTGAGGTGGGAGTCAGCCTCTTCTCCCAGGAAACAAGTGACAGGACAAAAAGAAATGTCTTTAAGTTGTGCCAGGGAAGGTTTAGATTGGGTATCAGGAAAAATTCCTTCACCAAAAGGGTCACCAAGTGTTGGGACAGGATGCCCATGGAAGTGGTTGATTCACCTACCCTGGAGGTATTTAAAATCATAGAATCATAGAATGGTTTGGGCTGGAAGGGATCATCAGTTCCAATGAACTGATCATTTAGTCCCAATGCCCCTGCCATGGGCAGAGACACCTTCCACCAGACAAGGTTGCCCAGGCCCCCATCCAACCTGACCTTGAACACTTCCAGGGATGAGGCACCCATAAGTCTCCTGAGCAACCAGTGCCTGTTCCAGTGCCTCACATCCCTCACAGTAGAGAATTTCTTTTGTGAAATGTTTTGAAATGTTTGTGTGAATAATGCTATGTGGACAGCACTTAACCTCCATTTGGAGAGCCAGGCAAAACACTACATAGTGTCTTCCAGCTGAACACGTGCACACTGCTCTCCATCCCTGGCCAGAAGCAATGATCTGTACAGAGCTGAGCACTCTGCTTGGAAGAGCTTTTCCAAAGGCATTTCCCCATTGTCTGGACACAACTGGCCACTTAAGACCATTATGGCAATGACTCCTTCATTTACTAGCTACTGGAAAAGACCAGAGGAACTGACAGAGTGCAATTACTGCTCAGGATCTGGTTATTTTCCTGCCTTTAATGACCAAAAAAGATATTTTCTTATGGAATACCTAATTTCAATTTTGTGTTCAGTAAGAACACAGGAACAACTTTTTACGAGCTTATAGCCCTCTGAAGGTTTTTGGTTTTTTTTTTTTTTTGGAAAACATAGTTACTATCTTTATTTTAGATAACACCATTAAAATAGACAGAAGAATGTAAAATGTGTATACAGGGCTATGATTGGTGTCTGGTTTGTTTAAATTAGAGAAACTCTATATTTTGAAATTGTACAAATAACTTAGAATGTTTGGATTATGAAACTAAAGATAACTGTAAAAGGATATGAAGCTGTAAAAGGATGTGAAAAGACAAAGACTGATAAAACAAACCCCTTCTCATTAGTCTTCCATTTTCTTTAAAATCACAATTTGCTACCAGTCGTGTAAAATAGTGCCAGGCTTTATGCCTGGAGACCCTCTGGGATATTTCTGTTCTTCATTTTTTCTTGTAATATTTAGACATTTTTGTCAAAGGGTCTATTTATTAAACACATTCTAACAGCTTTTACTCCTGTGCAGTGCCACACAATGTTTACTTATTTTTCTATTTGCCTGAATTTTCTATTAAGTAATTACAAATTAATTGCATACTACTTATAGAAACTTGCTGTGTGATTGCTTGTTACGGCCCTGTGGCATTGCTGCTTTTCTAATTTGGATGATTCTTTTAAAAAGAAAAAAAGTAAAATGCCCTCAGTGATAAGCTTCAGCATGAGGACTGCAGGTGTCTTCTGAAGTGTCTAAAAAGTGATAGCAAATGTCAAAATTATCTTGGAAAGTTGTCACTTCACCAGAAAAAGAACCAGTCCACAACTGGTACGTGCCTTGAAATAGCTAATGAAATAGTGTATAGGAGGCCCTTGGTACAGTCTTTTGAAGTGATTTCACTCTGTCTTCTTAGCTCAACATAATAATTTTCCTCCTTTTGCTACACATGCTGCCAGGCCACACTACCCATCATCCCATGATATCCAGTTGATACCTACTACAGTTGATCAACTGGATACCAATCAAACAGAAGGGGAAAGAAGTGCCTAAATGCCACAATCCAAAAGGGGCACTAAAATGCAATCAGTAACTCTAAAAGCTGTGACCCAGCCTTCCTGGCACAGGCAGAGACAAGCTCAGAAACTCCAGATTCTTCACCTTTTTTTCTGCTACAAGGACCGGATTTCCCTGTTCATTTTAGCAGCCCTTTCTGCCAATATATATTTGAATTTCTCTTAGGATGGCTGCAGTTGTTGGCAATTTTCTGTGTAAGGTTGTGTCCTGGTTTTAGCTAAGATAGGCTTTCTTCTCAGTAGCTGTTACAGTGCAGTGTTTTGGATTCAGAATGAGAATGCTATAGATTTTACACTGATGTTTTTGAGGTTTTTTTCTAAGTTCTGTTTATCCTAAGTCAAGAGCTTCCTTAACTCATGTTCTTTGGGAAAGGAAGCAAGCAAAAGAAACTAGGAGGGAGCATAGCTAGGATAGGTGACCCAGATTGACCAGAGGGATATTCCATGTGATGGAAAGTCATGCCCAGTACAGAAACTGGGAGGAGCTGCCCAAAAGGGTGGCTGATCTGGATTCAGGAAAGGGGCTTTGACACTGGTCAGCAGGCAGTGAACAATTGCATTATGCATCACTTGGTTTTCCCCTTTCTATTAACAATATTAGTATTATTTACCATTATTATGGTATTTTACTTTATTTTCATTTTTATTACATTTATCTCACTCAAGTTGCAGCTTGAATGTCTTCCCCATTCTGCCAGGGTTTACATTTGCATTGCCACAATGAGTTATGTGAGGAAGGAAAGGCTGTAGCAGACAAGCAACATTGTTTTAACTGTCAGAGTACTTTTACAATGCTTGTTGGACCCCTTAGGTAATTTCCACCCTCCTCCATCTCCGACACAACCTGACTCTTCTTCCTAAGTGAAGACAGCACAAGAAAGCTCCACAGGACCATGCTTAGGAGGGTTCACTTTGACCGTGTAGCATCCTCTCAGTCCTGAGTCTCTCCTACATCACTGGTGTGAGCAGGAGGCAAAGGCTGCCGTGACCCAGCTCTGCTGCACCACCAGGTTCCTAACTTGTGTTTCCCAGGAATGAAGTTCGCAAAAGGGAAAATCTAAAATGAACGAATCCTTCAGATCAACCCTTGCACAAAGATTTCCCTCTCTCTGCCACAATCTGAAAGACTAATGTGGTGATTATGCATGGCTGCTATGTATGTGCCTGTGTATGCCAGTCCACGAATTAATAAATGCTTTGCAGTTGTTCAGTCACAATGAGAAAATTACAATCAATTGGCATTTTTAATAAAGAAATTAATGGTACACTTCAGTTAGATGACATTGATAAGTGATGGCTTCAGGCCTGAACTGCTCATCTCTATTTATAACTATATGGCTGGGGACAGAAAAAAAGGAAGGGGGTGGGAGAGAAAATAAATCCCCAATGAATTGCTATTAATTGCTTCCCAGTGTACTGACTCACCATATTCTTCACCAGAAGACAGCTTTCAACAATTATATTTTTTCAGTATTTATCTGATCTAACTGTGTAAATTTCCACTGCACCCTTGAGCAGAACACCCTGCCCTGTCTTGGTGGCCAGAGAGAAGGGGCACTACTGGGACCTGGTGACCTGGATCGTGTCTGGCACCTGCTTTGAGGGGAGGTGGATTGCTCCCTAAACTAGCAAGGAACCCAGGGTGATTAGCAGAGATTTAGCTCTGACCTATTTTAGATGTTTGTAACTAAGCAAGTAAGTCCCACTTAGTACTTTTGTTGCCTTAATTTCCCATTAAAAAAAGTGATTATTCCCCATGATCAAAGACAAGCTGTCTGTGAGACCTTCCAAAGTGAGAGGTGTGCCATAATGACTGACAAGATATAAGAAGTCACGAGTGCAAGAGAGCTAAAACTGTCTTTGTATAGACAGGTGTTGCAGCGAATATCAGACAGCTCAGGTTGGCAAATTCAGTTCAGCTCACTCAAGAATCTGTAAACATTGATATTGGCTCAAACTTCATCTGACTCCTTTCACTCCTGACAGTGAAATCTTGGAAATGCGTCAATGTGTTATTGGAAAACTCTTGGGAAGCATTTCAGTAGTTCTAATTCAATCCCTAACCAGGAAGTATAGAAGGAACAGGGGAAAAAAGAGTTTATAAACCCATTAAAGCATTGGGAACATCAGCTCTGATGGTGTTGAACAGAAATGAACTGTGTGTCTCTGGAAGGAGCAAGCAGGCTTGGCTTGCCTGGCACACTGGCACATGCAAGAGAGGCGAGAGGGACCACGTGGATGCAGGGAAAGAGGTTGCATTGCTCTCCCACTTGTAAATGCTGGAGTGTTTTTACACTGTGACAAAGGATAAGAAAGCTGATACAAGAGCACCAAAATTTTCTCCCCATGCATTTCTTTCCCCTTGGCCTGTTGAGGCTCAAAGCCAGAAATCCTTCTAACATTCCATGATCCATGAGATGACAGCTCAAGCTAGTGCAGACCGAATGAACCGTGAGAGGTCAGGATTGCCCTGCAGGGCCAGAACCAGAACTGTGACCAGAACTGTGCCGTGGAAAGCTGCAGCCACTGCAGCCACAAGGGAGAGCAGGGGGAGGACACCAACAAGCTGCTTACGAAGGATTTCTTGTGGGTTGCTTTGCTTGGGGAATCATCATTTTGGAAATCACAGAGTAACTGCCAGATGGAGCCTAGAGGATTGTGCTGCTGAGAACAAGTCCATGAGGATGCTGACCAGAAGCCCCTTTCTGACAATCAGTACAAAAATCACCACCAGTAATGGAAAAGATTTTATGTTACTGGCAATGAAGCACTATATTTGCACCAAATCTCCAGCAGTAGGTATGACATTGGCACATGCATTTAGCATGTTTTGGGGAATGGAGAGGATGGAAAGTACAGAAAGGTGGCTGGAGTATTTCTTGAATCCACTTCTCACTCTGTATGTCTACAATTTCAACAAAACCTATCTTTTTTTCTTACATTCACATAAATATTATCTGCACAAGAATGTAAACAACAGTAAAAAATGGGAATCTGGACAAAGGTCAGCTCTTTGAGGAGTGCCTGTTTTCTGAAGACATGCACGTGCACACAGTCCTGCAGCTTACAACCTATAGCTGTAAGATCACATCAGACATGAAGAGAATAACTTTCCATGCCAGAGCAAAGTGCAAGCCAATTATGTCTTCTAATGATAGAAATATAATACAAAGCATGCCATGCCTTAAACTGCATTTTCTAGCTGTATCTACCTAATGCTTTCAACAAAATTAATTGTGCTTTTCCATTATTGTTGAGAATTGTGAGTGTTGATAGTGCCCCATTCCTCTTGCCTTGTTGGCAATTCCCTGTGCATAGCTTTTTAACGTGTCACTGGGAGATGCTGCCCAGAGACAGTTCACTGCTGAGCAGCTGTGTTGTGCCTAATAAAATGCTGAGGTGTGAAATGTCTGTCACAGAACAATGCTATGATGAAACAGCATGAGAAAATATCTTCCCAGCCCTCCTGGACAACTGTGGAGCAACATATCTCCTAATCTATTCTGAAACCTGTAACCTCAGGTAAGGCATTGGTTGCACACGGAGGCATATTAGTAAGGATTGCACCCATTTTTCACCAGGCTCTATAACTAATTTTATTGTTACTGTAATTTTGAAAAGTTAAGCCTGTGAGAGAGGGGGGAATGACGAGATTAGTCTTCCCTCAGGACTCCTCCTGACAAATGAGTGTTGCTGGCAATGAACCTGCATTCAGCTCCTCATACAGTGCAACATCACCTTGCTCAGCAGTTACTGTAGCAACAGCTTTGCCTACGCTCTTATTCCTTCATGAGGCACCTTGAACCCTCTCATTTTCTCAGAGGACCCAACCCCCTACTTACAAAAATGATTTAATAAAATCAACACTCCTCTTTAGAAGACAGCAAATGTTCTTTCTTCTGTTTGCTGCACCTAGAGCTCAGTTCCCTACAAAGTGAAGGAGAAACAAAATCAGCTGGTTTTCAGAGGATTTACAATGACCTGACACAAGGTGAATTTGTTCAAAGGGCACTGCTAAGGGGAATCAGCCTTGATCTAAAGAACTAATGAAGCTTCACCTCTTAGCAATGGCCAAGGGTCCAGCTCACACTGTGTCTATGTACAGACAGAATAGTCACTTCTCACAAGAAACACCACAAAAACTCACAAAACCATAGTCATCAATAGCTGGGAAAAGCACTTCTGACAGAATATGGTCAGACAGAATTTTTGGTACCATTTCAATCTCCACTAAGCTCTACGAGGACATGGGATGTGCTCTTTGCAGTTGTGTAGAAATCTGACATCGTTGTAAACAGAAAATATTTGAGAGACAAGAAAGGAAAATCTTTTAATATTAACTCAGTTTAAGACTCAGAAATTTCCCATTGAATATTATTGGTAGCAATTGTACTGGTCAAAACTAGGACCTATTTTTCACTTTTTGAAGAGAGTTGTTTTTATTAGCACATGTGTATGCTTTAAAGCATTTAATGTAAAATTTGCCTTCATAAACTAGCAGGAAAATACCTTGAAATTTGTAGAGTCTACGGATAAGCTAGTGTGCAAGAACATATTAGTGTATGGTTTTGATTATAAAGTAGTAATATCCTTCATTAACATATATAAGCACTTAAATGACATATAGGTATTTAAACTTGTTTTATTTGGAATATAACTTTCTTAGTATTACAAACCTTACTCACTGTTTAATTCTAAAATAAAAATATTTATTGTAAAAGGTATTTGATGAATTATGTTTTTTTGTTTGAAAGCCTGCTTGGCAGCCCATAAACCACCACCAGTATCTGCTGGAACAAAGGCAGAGGACCTGTAGCTCAGCATCCGACACATCTGATGACAGCCTGGCTGAGAGAAAGGGCACGTCCTCATGGCTCAGAATTTTCACTCCATGTCAAGCACTTCATAATAAAATCCTTGGAATCCACCTGCTAAAGCCGTTGGTCTAAGAAGCATGCTTATAAAAGCCTCTGACTTTGAGGTCTACTTTCTGGGACTAAATCATATTATTTCATCCTCTGAAGGAAAGCTGACATTAGTGGGACTTGGTGGGTACATTAAAGGACAGAGTTTGACCCAGTGGCTTAAGAAAAAAATAAAAGATATAGGACTCTAAGGTTCAAATCCATATTACTGCTTGACAAACTGAAAGGAGTGAAATCATTGCCTTATGAAGAAAAATAAAAATTTGAACATTTTTGGCTGCAAGACCTAAAATCCACATCCACATGAGCATACTTTATATTGAGGACTTTGTAATAGTCTGGTAGTCAATCAATCCCTCAGTACCTGGTAGCTTGGACAGGTCAGGAGAGATGAGCCCTTACTCTAACTTTTTGTTAGAGATGGCAGAAGAACTTATTTACAGCTGCTTAGAACTTGTATTTTTTAACCATCATTAAGCACTGAAGAAAATCATGCTGGGTGTATGGCTCTGGATGATTTTCTAGGAGAAACTTTCAGCAAAAGTAATTCTCCTGGCTCTGGGAATGAGGCTAAGGGAGGAAAAAGCATTGTTTTGTACATATGGGCCAAGGAGGGACTAGTTCAGGTGGGGACTGAGAGGCTCAGCAATGCAAAGTGCTCCAACTACCAGCTCTGTAACTTTAGAAGCCCCAGCATGTGTGAGCACGCTGGATAAAGAAGTCCTCCCCACGACTCCAGCTGCTGGCTGTATCACTTCTGACTAATGAGAGTGATAGCAAGCAGAAGAGGAAGAAGGCAAGTGGCAGGAGAAGGCAGCAGAGGTGCCACAGATAAATGGGGAGGAAGGATGAAAGGGGAGCACTAGTCTGTAAGACACTTCCACCAGCACAGGACCCGAGACCTGATCCTCAACAGTCTGCTATCAGCAAATGCCTGGGAAACCACTGATGCAAACAGCATGGCAGCCCTTTCAGGAGATGGCTCAAACAGCATGCTATTGCTATTGGTTGCTTCAAGTCACCCACTATCAGAAACCTGGAATATTTATGTCTCCTAAGATGACCTGGACAATGACTTGGGCATTTTCCAGCTTTCCATTTTCAGCTTTCCCAAAAGGGAAGAAATTAAATTAGATTACTCTTAAAAGAACACCAAGATTGCAAAGTCAAGTGCTGAAGAAATGGGAAATTCCTGAGTCCCTTTGCTCTCTTGCTACGCATGTGAGAGGACAGAGCTGCACAAGAAGTGATTACATGCTCATTTTTCTGTGGGCACTCTGACTCTTGGAGCAGAGGATGGCCATTTCTCAGGGCATGAAAGCTGGTGCATGGATGAGGGGTTGTGAAGGATTGCTTCATCCAGACATGGAAAATGTGTCCTGGGTCACACAAGGCACTGCAGAACAGTTTCAGTCTATGGTTCTCATTTTGTTGTCATGAATCGCAAATGTTCTCCTCTGCAAATAAAATCACAAAGAACTGCACTTTTTTTCTGTTGTAATGTTATTGATCATATAAAGAAGGGAGGTTCTTAGGGTAGAGGTGATGTTTTCATGAGATCAAAGGAGAGAAGAGGCTAAAACCTCCCAAATTTTTAGGAATGCAAATACATGGGATGTGGAACAGCAGCAGTAAGTAAGTGCAGTTGTAGACCATATGGGAAGAAAACAACCATAACAATCATACTGTTAGAGACTGTCATGAGGCCTATTTTCAAAGAGTCCAGATCAAAGTCAAACCAAGCCAGTTTTGGCATTGTTCTCTAGCATCAAGTGTTTGACCTAAAAGTCATGTAACTTAGCAATCTGCATGTTAAAGTTGGGTATGTGGATAAAACAGATACAAATACAGTACCCTGTACCCTCCATTCTATTGCTTTTTTAAATTCATGTCAGATTACAATGACTGCAAGCCAGAGAAATGTTGATGATCTCTGTCCAATGTTGGTAGAGAAATCAGCTTCAGCCAAAATTATGTTTTATAGCTAAGAGAAAAAAAGCAGTCAGGCACTGAAGACTGCTTTTACCTAGCACTTGAAAGAGACCTCTTTCTGTTGAAAATCAAAAAGCTTTGGTAAGGGAAGGAGAAAAAAGCGTAGCTCTTGGCTCTACTGTTTGGTAAAATGAGGCAGGTTTTCCAATATTTTTCTTCCAGCATTGTGCTGAAGACAATTTAATAGGAGTTCAAGAATCAAAACAAAAGCACCAGTGAAGAGGCAAAATAGAGGAATAGAAATATCTTTCTAATAAGTATCTCCAAAGTCTAGACCTACACAAAAGCTGGAGCTTACCAAGTCAGTAAACCATTTTGCTAAATTTGGAGAGTCCTGACATTTCGCAGCTTCCTTATTGCGTATTTATTAAAGGAAAAAGCTTAAACTCTTCCTAAAGGCATGCATGTAACACCCAAAGTAAAAAGGAGTCTTCTTCTAGAACCTATTCCTGTCTTTCACACCTAGATCTAGAAAACAGGACATAGAATTATGGGGAGTAGGGGAATAAAAAAATCCCCACAAACAGAAAATACAAGTAAAAAACCCACAAAACCCCTCACCACTCATGAACCATGTGCTATATTTTTTTTATCCTCAATATCCTTGTTTCTCTGATGCAAACACTGCCAATATCCAGTCAGTATGTGCAGGACTTCCATTCAAATAAAAGAACTTTTGAAGGAAGGCAGCCCTGGCTATTGCAGGTATTGTCCTTGCTACTGTTATTTTTACAACTGAAGAAGATATCATTTTAACATTAAAGTTTTCTGGGCTTAGAATAATTTCATCAACTCACTAGAGCTTGACAAAGAAAAAGAGACAAAATCAGAAAACTATCAATAACTCTTTCCTAACATTTTCACTAGAAAACAGTAGTAAGGTATGCATTACATTTTTAACTGGAATTTTTTTGGAAGAAAACAAAACCAGAAAGAGCAAAACCACACCCCCCACTAAACCACTTAATATGCTTTGCCAGCAAACATATTAATTTGTATGTCTTGGATTCTATCTGCAGCTGATATTCTCTTTAATCAAAAATACTGAACAGAATCAAAGAAAAATGCTGATTTATATTTTATTGCTCATGTTTTATCTTTCTCACTTGCATAAAAGACCTATTTTCTGCACTGTTAACACGTCTTAATTTAAATATGTTAACATAAACATTTGTACGCCTATTTTACATACAAATATCTTGTATAAGTAAATAACAATGCATACATATATATGTAGATATGTAAGTATACAGATATACAAGCTTCAATTATTTTTAAAAATACATCAAAGAAAGTCTCTATTGTTATCCACCAGCTGTGACCAGAACTGTCTCTTTAACATGCTGCATTTAATGAGACATTATGTTAGCATTTCCCACTCTCTGTATTTCCCTGAAAAAAAAGTCTATGTTAAAATCAGTAAGGGAATTATGTAAATAAAGTACCAACCCTGATGAAACAGCAATTATATATCTCAGCAGCTGTGTACATTCGTTTATGATAGATGATTAACTAGCAAATTGTTTGCATATTTGTTTCATGGAGCATTTGGCAATTTAAATATTAGCTATGAAGGTTTAGCCAAAAATCATTAAAATGCTTAGACTAGTATAGATCACAGGTGGTACTGTTTTAGGAAACTTATAAAATGCCAAAATGTAAGAGATATCTTAAAGCAAAGGACTATATCCACAGAGGGTTCCATGGGATGTGAGTAGGGACCTGGTTGGACAGCTAATCCACCCACTTGGTGGTTCATGGAGACTCAAAAGAACCAGGTTCTGACTTCTTCTCCTGTTTGAGGGTGATTTCAGCCCTAACACTGGTGCCACTGAAGTTGCCTTGTCCTTTAGTCCTTTTGATAATCTATGACAAGGCAAAATTTGAGAGTATCTCTAGAACTTCACAGGTAGATCTGGCCTGTTTGAGACCTGGATTCCAGCTCCACTTTCATGGATATTTAATGCAAATAGCACAGTAACAAGTGCTATACTGGCACAGGGATCATTACAACACAGAATTCTTCTCCCTCTTTTACCTACTGAATGTGCAAATTTCAGAAGGAAGAAGCACCCCCACCAAAAGTCTTGGAAATATTTTGTAATGTGGGTTAAAATCTGCTCAGAAAGGAAACTGCACCTGGTTTTCCTGCAGTTCAGGTTAGTGTACTGACACCTGAACTGTGGGAAAGAGCAGACATCCTCTTCCAAGTGTGACTAGGGTGGCTGAAGACAACTTACCACCGTCATCACCCAAAGATTACTTCATTGAGCAAATGGAATATAATTGTTGCTGGTTTATTTTTGTGTTTAGTGTCAATTGAATAGAGAAAATCAGACTTAGTACTAAAGTAGATAAATAGGCTTTTGTGTATTTCGTTCACCAGATGCTGTAGCAAGCAGCATCCACCAGTGATATCTACCTAAAAAGTACATGAGTTACTCTGAAGGCAGATATGTTCAGGTTTCGACTGAAGTGAGCATGGGTACACATCTTGGAGTTTAAGAGTTCTCTGAAAGTTTTTTTTCTTCTTTTATTCAGAGGGACATTGAATATTTCCATTCTGCTATTACTGTACTTCATTATTTTCATGAGAACAGGTACCGTATAAGAAGGGACAATTTGTCCCTTCCTATTGTGGCAGGCAGCTCACAGCTGCGTATCCTTTAGGGAGAAGTTGCTCTGCCTAAGACAATTTGTCCTGGCTTGTTCACCATGTGTTTGTCCCTGTATTTTGCTGTAAGAGAGGAGCTGGTGCTTCTCCATTGACCATGCCAGCCTCTGTCTGCTCTCATCCCTGACTTCTTCCCACTGTCCCACTTTCACAATCACTTTCCCCAAGCCCTGCAGATGCGCCGCTTGTTTCCAGACACACAGAGCTCTGTGGCATGCACGAGAAGATGTGCATGTCACCAAAGATTGCCCTGTATGCATTGCCAAACCTAGCACAAACACTGGTCTGCTGGTGCTGATATCCAGAGATCATGCAACTCTAGCTGTTAGTTACAGACACAAGGCTCACTTGCTGTTTAGTGGAGAACAAAAAGCATCAGCATAAGCTCACGTGTAGCTGCAGCAGCAGTGCTGTGGATGTATATGTGTATAAATTACAGCTGCCCCCTGCCAGCTTCTCCCTCCCATCTCAGCATGCCTCTCCTTTGCCTTCTGCCCTGCTCTTGCAGACCCCCACTCACCTCCTCCCATCAGAAAGGAGCCATCTGAGCTCAGACTGCAAGGAATAAATTTAAAAACATTGTTTTGGAGGTTTAATGCAGAACAGAAACCAGCTCATGATCCCAAAATCCTACTGATTCGCCAAGCTATCATCAGTATAGGAGCCCATACCAGTTTAATTTTGCTGTGAAAGTAAGCTGAAGAGTTTTAACAGCAAGCTGCACCTTGGGCCAAAAATGCAGTGCTTTTATTTCTTTATTTTTTATTTCTTTAAAATTCCAACCACACAAAACATTTTTCCTGTGTTCTGTAACTTGCCTCAGCTGAAACCTCAGTAGCATCAGAGTTTACCTGGAAGATTCATGAGGAATTAGTGAAATACATTGTTGGCTCTATTTGTGAAGCATACTTTCCATTTCCTTCTGTTCCCTCCTCTCAAATTTCCCCCCAGCCTGTTGCTATGGTGGTGCTGTGTGTGTTCACTTGGCTTACACCACGAGCTGCCTATGGCAAGGAGCTATTATTTGTGCTCCTCTACAATGTAGATTTGTTACTATGAACATAGCAGCCCACACAAATGATCTTCATTACAGAAAGCCAACAGAGTAGATCAGTCATTTATCAAGATGGTCATTGACTCCCCAGTGAGGTGGAGGTTATGCTTTCAAGACCAGCTATAATATATCTCAGCAAACTTGATGATACGTGGCTATTGTTGAGGAAAAACTGAGAAAATCTGAGTACAACACACAGCCTATGATGGGGTTTTAAATTTTTTCCTATAGGTGAAAAGAATAATTTCCCCCTTTAACCTACTGTGGGGCTCTCTGTAAGAGTTATCAGGTGAGATGTCTGTCTTGCAGCAGTGCTGGGGGACTGGAATGCACTGTGGGACACCTTGTTATGACAGATTCATGCAAAATACCAGATTCATCAAGTTCAGCCCTTCCCTCTCTCTCATTTTTCCTGATTCAATGCCCAAGATGATGAAGACTCCAGCAGGAAAAACAGAGGAAAAAAATCTGCTTGAAGAGTTGCCTTTCTAAATTAAGCAGGATAAAGAGGTGACCTGAATTTGTTTGCTTGTCTTTAAATAAAGAACTCATGAAATCTTAAAAAGCAGCTTTTGACTGTAAACAGTGACTTTGCCTATTTAATATAGCTTTAAAGGCTTACACTGCCTCCCTCCACCTCCAGATGATGGGGTGACTTTCCAGGGAATACATGCAGGAACATTGCCTTCCTCAGGCTCTGAGCTTGCAGTGGCTAAATAACCAGTTTCTAGCCAGTGTGGCTGAAAAAATAACCAAAATAAAAGCATAAAAGCCTTTCTGATGTGTGGAGGTAGTGTGAGGTGTCTCAGGGCTCCTTTGCTGGCTCTCCAGCAGGTAATGCTGGCCTCACTGCTCTCTCCATCTCTAATGTATGCCCATGGTGCAGCTTTGACAGACGTTACCAAGCACTAGCACCAAAGATACTGTGAAGTGATTGTCCAAATTCAGGAGAGAGCCTTAAAATTTTGCTGTTTCAAAATGGCTTATTTTGATGCTTTTTATTTGCCTTTGGGTTTGAGTTTTCAGAGTCATACCAGTGATTGCAATCGTGAAACCTACATATTTTTTCCTAAAATGGGACTTCAGGCTGCCATTAACAGCTTCTTTATGCAGATGATGCTTTAGGAAAAATCAAATATTTTAAGACTGGTAATAAAATCTTGAGAATTATCAACATTTCATGTCACTGGTTCCTTTGCTGTTCTCATTTCTTCCTGCCTCAAGAAACCAGTTCCTCCATGTCAGATAAGAGAGCCAGGATACATGATACCCATCCAAAACTGGAGTGCATTGAAAAAAAACCATAGTTTGCAGCTCAAGCCAATCTCATTTCACCATCTTTAATAACAGCTCCATTTTAGAACATTTGGAGAGAGAAAACTAAGAATAAACAGTAATTTTTTTCTGATTAAAAAATACTCCAAAAGGGCTTTTATTTTGAAAGAGTCTCCTTTAATATACAGTGAAGCTTTAGAAATTAGTAGATGGCAGAGTGAACTGTAGTCCTACTGAGTGAAGTGTAAGATACTGAATAAATCATTTTGATTTGACTAGGAAAAGTAGTTGAGGTCTTTAACTACTGCTATAATAGAAATAACTACATTTTTTATGTAAAGAAGACTTTTAAGAATTTCTTTTTGTGTGTACATGTGCATGAATTGTTATTGTTTGCAAGTTTATTCATAAAATAAGCAAAATAAAGTAACCCTTTACTTAATGTTATGATGGAAATACTGCAATTGAAAATTGCTGCAATTAAAAATGAGAGTCCCACGGTAGTGGTTGTGACAGGAAAAGTCTGTCCCTGCTTCAGGACACATACAAACATAGATACTAGTTAGAGGAGAGAGAAATGAATCAGGGTGATGAGCTCACATTAAAAAAACAAAGTTTAACAGAAAATCGGGAGTCTAAGCCTGCCATAAGAGCATTTTCAGGATGATGTAATTTTTATTAACTGGCTTGAAATTACATTATTAGCTAGTACTTCACACACCCCAAAATATTGACATGTATGATGTTACATAATGTTTCCAATGAGAAGGAACATTCAAAAGTCAATTTGGTATCTCAAAATACTGTGACTTCCAACAGTGGATCCAAGTGCTACAGTTTCCAAGATTTCAAACATTTGCAGACCTTTTTTGAAATAGCTGTCCTTGAGTATAGAAGATAGTCCCCTCTTACAATTAGCTGAATATTGTATGTACATTGCCATAAAACTTTGAAAGGATTGGGATCAACTTATTGTTTGACAAAGCTAAAGCAAGAATGGTAATCAATCCCTTGGCAATGGAAATTTTAAATTTAAAATAAGCTTTACAAAGCCTTTGAACCTTCAAACACTTTATCCTTAAGAAATTAATGGGTCCCTGAAGAAGTCTTATTTCCCTTTCTGTTTCTGTTATATATACTTCAATTACATTAATCAACAATGCAACAAAATAACTGATAAAGACCAGCCTCCCAGAAAAAAATCTTCCTGAAGCCTCTTTGCCACTTCTCACCTTTTTTGCCCTTTTTGGATTCTAAAGTGCTCAAGGCTCTACAGAAAAATAGTACTTTCTGGTTTTTATGCTCTATTTTTCCAGCTTTGGTTTGCTGTCACAGTAACACCTCCCTCCACCCCTGACCTATTCCTCTCTCCAGCAATTTGTGTTGACTGTGGCAACACCTGCAGATGAAAGCAGCCCTATGTGAGAGGTTTCCTTCTGCTGAACCTGGAACAGCACTGAAGAGTCCTTCAAATGTTTCTCTCTTTTAAAAGCAATTGGAACTTTATGGAACATTTTCTTTTTCCTCTTAGGAACAATTACCATTGTGGTCCCCAAGCTGCCATGCCAGCCTCTGCCTTTGGGCAAAAATGAATATATTTTTCAAGTTTCACTACATCAAAAACTCCTAGAAGTGACCTTCCTTGTTACAGGTATAGATTGTGGATGCCTTTATTGCGCCTACTCTTAAATCCCATCATAGTTATAGTTTCAGTCTAGCTCAGCTTCTCCCAAACATAAAAAGCCAATCTTGTGAACTGTTGACACTGTTTTCCCCTCTCAGTTCCTTTGCTCTCCTTAAAAACCAAGTGCCTAAAAATAAATGTCTCCTAGCTTGAGCCTTCAGCCTGGTATCTCCTTGCAGGGCTTTGTAAGGTGCTCATGTCACCATCAAGCATCATTTTGCCATTCCTGTGATACTTAGCTGATCTTTCTGCTAGCATTACCTGGAAGCGCCACTGCAGAGAAGCTGCATGCCTGCTAGTATTTGTATTACAAACAGCCTGGGTTTATATAACTCCGAGGTAAGAATTTGCTTTTGGCTGAAAGCAATTAAGTCTCAGCCAAAAAGCAGAATTTTGTTTAATTTGACGTAAATAAAACTGATCTGCTATGACAGTTCTATTTATACCAAGGGACGGGCTTTTGTATTTAGATCAGTTTATCCAGATACCACGTGAGGATTGTGGTGCTGACAAAAAGGCTGTGGTGTTGGGTCAAAATTCTCACAGCCTCTAGCACAGAAAAATGAAGGGGTAACTAACGTGCAGAGAGGCAGGCAGACGCCATATTTCTCCCCTATGCTCCTCCATAGGATGCAAGAGGTCCCAATAGTGTCATGATGTGCCCAAGGCATTAAGAAAAATTTGGTCCTTTTCTTGGCTGTCATACTGAATATGTCTTGTTGATTTGGAATTGCAGATGGGTACCTGACAAGGAGGACTGACCACTTAGAGCAAGGCTCTGCACAACCACTGAACTTTAAACAGCACCTTCAATCTTGAATTTCCTGGGTACCACTGCCTTGAAGTCAGAGTGGGGTGAAGAGGAGAGAAAGACATTCCTCTTGTACATATATGTACAGTCTTGACCATGTTGAAATGGCTCAATTTGTATGAATTTCATGCTTTCATATGCAGGTATCTTATGCTGCTACTTTTCTGTTTTCTGCCTTCCTCTGCATTATTCTCACATAATTTGCTTTGTAAGTAGGTTCAAATGTCAATGTGTCTTTATTGAATTTGCCTTACATAATGCACCATGCACATACATTTGTTTTTTAAACTGTGAAGACCAGAACTATTGATAAAGGCCATTAAGTTAGTTCATTAAAATCTCAAAAATTAGCATTAACAGACTGGAATTAAATATCTAGGACTTTTTTTTTCCCCAAGAAAACAGCAAAAACAGTTTTGTGGTTGCAAGTAATTATGGATATGGGTGTGGTTTATACAATGTGAATATTTAATCGCTGCACTGAAGGCAGTGACTTTTATTTTAGGAGCTATTATGTAGCGTAAACTTCTGCATGTCCCAAACTGGCTGCAGCTATCTTGAAAAACTGAAGATAAGTGTAACAAAACCCTAAAATTCACACCACTTACAAAGTGTAGTCATCCTGAGATGACTGCTGATGAAAAGTTCCTTTAAATTTCTGTTCCATTATAAAAATTAAAGTAAAATTCTTGCCCTCATTTTTCTGCCATAGTGTAAAATTTATGACATTTTAGTGAGGAGCCCTGCTTCATTTATAAGTGGAAATTGGTGGTTATCTGCTAGGGGTAACATATTTCTGCTTTCTGTACCCATTTCTGTCTGTAGAAAATAAGTTCTGAAGTAAACATATAAGAGAGAACTGCACAAGCAGCATAAACCCTAATGGCTGGAAGGTCAAGTACTAGGAAGACCTGGACTTCCCCAGTGACATTAAGTTACTCCCTGATGTTTTCCAGAAATCTACAGAAAGAAGTGGACAAAGCAGAAAAAGAAGCTTTTGGTGAGCAGCACTTGCAGCACTTGTGGCACAGAAATATTCTGAAACAACAACATCACCACAGACTGTACAAATGTCAAGAACAAGGTCTGTTTATAAGTCTAGGCATAACAGCAAGCAGAAACCTGAAGAAGGCAGCATCAAAAGGTATCACTGGTAATGAATCTGCCCAGTATAGAACACACCAGGAAAGGAGCACAGCACCCATATTAAGAGGGGGTTCTTGATCCAGTGTGGTGAGACTGGGTGGGGGAAGCTTTGGAGTAGTAGATCTGCCAAAACATTCAATAGAAATTGGAAGTTTCTAATAGCAAGAGCATGAGTGAGAAAGGGGCCCAAAAACCGCTTGGGAAGACTGACCAGAAGGGAGAGCAGTGCAGGCTCTTCCTGTGCCCTGCAACAGAGACACCACATAGGGTAGAGGTGAGGTCTTTGAGCTTCTGGCCCTGTATGGGCCTAAAAAAGAATTAGTATTAATGTGTCCAGGAGGTGAAATATGGACAATCCAAAAGCCCATAAAGTATTCATCCATCCTGGGTATTACAGGGTGATTTGTTAGACCTCGCCATAGACTTGAGACTAGACTTTGACCACTGAAGCTCCCTGGGACATTGATGCAATAATTTACAGGACAGATTTACAGGGCAGACACAAGAGCAATTTAACATCTTTTCTTTTCCTTCTACTGCCTGACTGGCATTGCATGCAGCTCCCCCGCTTCACCAGTTCAACTGAGGCTCAATCCATCACTGATTTATGTGCATATAAATCAAGAATAAGATCAGAGACAGACCCTTTGTATAAAAGAAAAGTCTGTTTTTAAAGCTTGAGCAATAACAGCAATTATTAATAAGCTTAACCCAAACCCTGATGTACAGAGCTCAATAATATTGAGAAATACAGATTGTGGATCTAAATTTTGTGGGTGATATAATCAAACTTATCAGAGAAATAATAATAGTCCTTAAAAAAAAGGACAATTGTGGTTTAAGCTACTTTGACAGTTCTACCCCAGTACGAAGCACTGGGATCGGTCAAAAAAAATTGATTTTGACCATCTGCTTTCATCTCTGTAATTTTTTTTAAAAAAGAACAAACTCTTTTCTTGTTCCCTCACCATATCTGATTTTTCTGATACTGACATGCTAGTGTGAGTTTCCATTTTCTCCCATTTTTTTCCCTAGACTACCTATCACTCAGAATTTTCAACATGGATTCAGGTAGGAGACAAAGAGAAAAACTGAGAACTGTAACTGCTTTGCAAAACTTGTTGTTTTTTAAAAATAATATTAAACCTGTGCATCAGCCATCTCTGAATGATATCAAATTGGAAATAAGAAATTATCTGGGCAAAAAGCATGAAGGGGAAAAAAAATCAGGATTTCCTGGAGAAGGTAGGCTGTATGATGTTGGGCTACATAATCTACAGTACATTTGTAGATCTGTTTACTACTCCTGTGTAGCTTACCCTGCCCTTCCCTTGGTGTTTCTCACCTCATTTTCATTCCAATTAGTGAAAACGGAGTTCAAGCATGTGGACCAAGCAGCACTAAGTCACCAGGTCTTGGACTCAGCTGCTTGACCCTCTTCCATTTCATTTACTAGTATAGATATACTCAAAATATCAGAAATAGAGGGCTATCTTATGGAGGGAAAATAGCTATCTTTTTATCAATGGTATTACTATAGGAGAGTTCTAGGTCACATAATCTAACACTGTCATTGGTAGTGCATCATTTATCTCTTCTTTGTTTTGGTTTTTTTAAACATAGATGAAAGTTTAAAATTAAGTAATTAGATACTGCTCAGCAGATATTTAGCCATGTTTGTGCTCCTGCTGCAGCCCTGTAACAAAGTGATTTGCGCCGCCAAGGGCAATGGCCGCCAATGGGTTGCTCATCTGTCACCCTTCAGGCCACCAGCATTTGCTCATGGGATCTCAGGGGATCTGGACAACTTTCAACTCTCTCTCCTGTTCCCGATTTCACCCTAGAGAGAGTCTGTAGGTCAGTTGTCAGCATGTGCAATACATCTGGTATAGCAAAATGGCTGAAAAGCCTGGGGCTTGTGGCTCGCAGACTCTCAGCTGGTACTGGGGCAGCTGTGAAGAGGGACACAGGGAGCATGACACTTGCTCTGAACTGAAGGTTCAGACTCTGAATACTGCTGATTGGCAAATAAACTAATTAATTAATCCAAATACAATATAGCCACTACTGAGTGACCAAATAACCATGAAGGTGACTAAAGGAACTCCACAACTTTACTTGATGATCAGCACATGAATTCTGGGGGGAGTAAGAGCACAGCTCACATAGTCTGCTTTCTGACCAGAAAATCCACACTACTGCAAAAAAAATTTCTACCACTGGTTTAAAATATTCCAGGACTCTTCTGGAAGGGCACACGTTATATAATTTTGCACAGCAGAAGTAGAGCTACGTCAGCTTCATTTCAAACAGTGTCTTCACAGACCATTTTCACAGTGTTATTTTCACAGCAAAAATGTCTGCATTCATAATTACAGTAGCCAGTTCAAGACTTCTGCAAAATGAGGGTGAAAAGATAGAATAAAAGATTGCATGTGGGGAAATGAGATTGGGAGAGTTACTCAAGCAGTGAAGTAATAATATATTCTTATATTAAGCTGAATAATTTTCTAGTTCCTATCTTAATATGTAGAATAGGGAATTCTGTGTCCCTAATGTACTGATTTGGTCAGAAAAATCACCCACGCTGTCTTATACAAAACACTGAAGCAGACAGAACTAATTTCCATTAGCACTCACATTTTTCCCCCAAAGCATCTACTTACCATTAATGTAACTGCTCTGCATTGTCCTCTTATTGTCCTGGATATGAACAAATCATTAGCCTTATTTTATTAATGAGGCCTAGCTAAAAATATTCCCAAACTGGCTATGCTCTCATATCTGGCAGTTTTACAGATAGGTGCATTCTATACTTTTATTTTTGTACCAGGAAAATATGGAAGTTGCAGTGAGGTGATTATGTAGTGTTCCTTGACAAATAAGACCTGTTCCAGGCAAAGCTGGAAGGAAAAAGTCAAGTTCAGTTTCTGATTCATTTTTTCTTAAGCACTGCAAATTTTGCTAGTTTCACAGCTTAGACTTTGTATTTACAGTAGATAGCACCCTTTATCTTAAATATTGTAATGAAAGGCCTTAAGTGTCCTTGAGCACTGATAGATGTTCCTGGTCCCCATTACAGAAGAGCAGTACTGGGAGCTGTTGTAACTAGATGTGGGGGGATCAGCAGCAGAAGAAAGAGCTCTGTGCCAGTGCTGGGAGCGCCTGTGGTTTCACATGGATGACGGAAGAATGGCAGGGTCTTCCCATGCCCTCACTCCCTCTTTTCCCATGTCAGGCATTCAAACTTCTTTAGGAATGCACAGGAGCGTGCAGATGTGCATAACCTCCTTCTGTCTGCAGAGCTGCCCTGTTCAGGGCAATGGAGAACTTGCCCTGGACCAGAGACTGCACAAATATACATTTGTATAATGAGGGCTCAGTGCTGGACTTCTTTATGGATCTGGACCCAGTGTTCCTTCTAAGCCACAAGCAGAGTAGCTTGCCTCTGCATATACTTGCCCATAGACAGATCAAGTGTAGCTAATAAATGGGTCAACTTTGTTCTCTTTCAGATCAGTCACAGTAATAAGATGTAAGCAGAGGGAATGCCAGACATCACTACTATAGTTCCTGTATTTGTCCTTTAAAATTTTATTATTTCCTTCTCAGGTTAACCACCATCCATGACTGATCAAGCTATGGGATAATCCTAACAAGCAGGACATCAGTGTGCATGGCTCCTCAGCTGCCCAGCCCACACTCAGTCCCAGCATCTGGGACACAACCATAGTACAAACACCAGGTGCTGACAACACACAAAAGGAGTTAAACCACTTCCCTTGGCCATGCTGCCCTTTAAGGCTAACTGAGCAAAGGGCAGGGACCTAGTGGCTTTCTGTTTCTCAGTCATCAGTATGGCAACAAATGCATCAAGGGAGTGACCATGATGAGCAAAACTGCAGTCCTTTTGCAGCCAGGTAAGTGCTTTATGGCATTTCTCTTCATTTTTGTCATCTGTTTATTTAAGGGATCTCTAGTGCTGCTGGCTGTGAGGCGAGACAGAAGAAAACAATTAGAAGAGATTAGAATGTGTGAGAAGACAATTAGAAGCTAGTGTAAAGGGAGTGAGGGAAGAAGAGATTTGGAAGATGAAAAGATGAGAACTGTGATGGGTAGAAGGTTGAAACTGATGCCAAAAATACATTAGTGGGAAAGTTGCTGCACAGACCACAAAAACCAAGCAGGCAATATAAAACTAGCATTTGAGTTA
Organism: Acrocephalus scirpaceus scirpaceus; assembly: GCA_910950805.1. Lineage (NCBI taxonomy): Eukaryota > Metazoa > Chordata > Aves > Passeriformes > Sylviidae > Acrocephalus > Acrocephalus scirpaceus. The sequence continues at coordinate 130,646,468 of OU383773.1, forward strand.
GACTTAAGGATGAAATAGAAAGCCAGGAGTCTTGCACTAACAGCTGTGCTGCTGTGCTTCTCTCAGAAGGTTCTCTACTTGAACTCAGTAACAGGAATATCCTGAGATATTTAATTCTGGCTTTTGGCCTCCAAATTGACTTACCACAATATTATCCCCACCTGACTGGGGATAAAGAGATTATCTTAACAAACAAGACTTATCATCACAGTTGCATGGATGAATTTCTCTCCAGCTATTACTCCCAGCTCTTTGCATATTTTTGTGGCATGTTTTGACCCGAGAACAAAGAGCTTTCAGAATATATATATTTCTGCCTTTCACTATGTTTTGGAAAATTATCATTGCTGCTATTTACTTGAGCTATGGTTATACACACTCACAGGGGATTACGTACCTTATTCCCATAACAAGCAAATCGTCCCTCTTGCCTCCCTCATTCCACAAATCCAGATACTCTCGAGAATGTGCTGTATAAATATCTAGATAGATAAATCAGAAAGATATTTCTTTTCTCCATACTCTGATAGGAAGAAATCTGGGGAGTGTGCATTCCTCAGCAGTCTCTCTTTGTTTTTATAATAAAGTATATTTTCTACCACTCCAGCAAGAGAAGATGAGAGATATCTGGTGTCAATGGACTCTTGTACTTGCTTAGAATGCCACACTGCTATTGTTTTTAATATTTTTAAAGTTGCAATGTTGCCATGTGTTATGGGTTATCAATATTTAATTTTTGTTAAAGAAGAATATAGAATACTGCCCTGTCAGGACCTTAGAATTGCTTTAGAAGGGGGCAGATACCTATCAGGGACCAATTCTCAGCTATTGGCCTGTAGTCTGACCACTGAGAGAACTGATGTGACTTTTTGGAAATACCCATATAAAAGCGAAGAATTGGCGGGGACCACGCTCTTGGCCCTTTGCCTCGACAGAAGTAAGACGCCTGTCCTGGCTCCCTCCAGGTGGGGAGGGGGCCAGGATGGCCTGGCCTGCCAGGCCTGGCCAGGTCTCCTGTGGCTGCTGCCGTGGGAGGAACAGCCAGGCAGGCCGAGCTCTTTCCCTCGCCAGCTGCTGGCAGGGAAAGGGGAAGCCACTGTCGACTTCCAGCCGACCCTGGGGCCTGCCCCATGCTGCTGCATGGCCGAGGGAGATGCCCCAGGGCCTCCTACCCCACCTCTGGAAGCAGCACCAAGCCCAGGCTGGGCCATGCCTACCCCTTTGAGACAAAGGGGGTGGAGAGGAGGAAGAAAGACCAGCTGCACAGGACATCTTTGCTGCTGTTTCTGAACTTTTTCTTTCACCACATGGCTTTGAGAGACCACTTGACTGTCTGCAGGCCCAGCGAGAATGTTAACTCTTTCCTGACACAGATTAAGACTTTTTTAACACTCTAACCCCCTTCAGAGAGAGAGAAAAGGCTGAATTAAAGAGATGTAAAAGGACAACATGAAGATATCAAAGTCAGTAAAGGAAGAGTGACTTCTCAGGTGGGAGAGATGATGAGCTGCCTTAGTTTTAGGCATTAAAACCTCCTATGAGTTGTGGTAACAGACTGTATTGTGACTTGCTAGAAATTTCTTTTAAATCATAGACAATATGATTGGGGAGATGCTTTGTAGATTTTGAGCAAAGGTACTTTTGTGATTTGCTGAGTGAATGTTGAATTAGAAACTGTAACATAATCTTATAAGATGTTTTGACAGAGAGAGATAAGAAGCCCTTTGTGTCTGTGAAGAATTGAGAAGATGCCTCTGCTCGTTAAGATGAGAAATCCTTTGCTTGTGAAAGTGTGCATTTTTAAACAGGGAAACCCCAATGTGAATCTATGGCCCATATGTAGTCATGGGAAGGCTACATGATTTGGGAGGACTACAAAATTGCAGAAGTTTTCAGGCAGGCTGCTTTTTGTAGGGGCTAGAAGCCACAAAAGAGACTGAGTTGTTCGTAGAAGTTACCTAACACATCAGGAGATATACTTCTCTCTCTCAAAGACTGAATGAAAGACATATTTTATGAGTGGTACTGACCTGAAGCTCTGAGTTTTGTCTCTTTATGTTGCATGTAGGAAAGTGAACTGTTTGTTGGGGGAAGGGAGTGTTTTAAAAGTTTCATTTTGATTCTAATTTTTCCTTTTCCTTTTGTGTGTTAATAAATCTATCTGTTTTTATCCTTAAGTTAAGCCTATTTTGCCTTCTGTTCTCATAATCATATTTCACAGAAAAAAGATATTTAGACCACTACACTGAATTTAGCAAACAAAATTCAGCAAACGTAAAACCACTACATAAATTGGTGTTTCTGCCTGGTTGTGAATTTTAACCCATTACACCATGTAACTGGGAAAATAGCTTTTTGTGTTTAAATATTTCATGGCTTGTTGGAGTCCAAGTACAAGAAGAATTTCTTTAGTATGGCCTATCCTGACTTGAAAAACTTTTGTAAATCTTTCAATGTATAAAAATTGCTATGTACTGCAGAAATTTAATAAGCATAATTTGATTTCTTCAGCGGATCATGAAGACCTGGAAAGTAATATTTCTGTCTTTTAACTTTTGTATAAATCTATGTTAATCTTCTCAGTATGCTTTTCTATGTTGGAGAAACCCTTTCATTTAATATTGGAGCTCTAGTTTAATATTGCACAATTCAGCTTCTAAAAATATGTGTTTCCTTACAAACAATTTTCTCATTGCAGACTTCCAAAACTAGGCAGTATCAAAACCGAAAGCTTCAATTTAATTGTCTTTTTCATTTCCATTCCTTTCTTTGCTTCTTGAGTATACATTTTGTTCCTTCCTAGAATAGGATTGTGTATGTGATTCTCTAGGCAAAATTAACTTCAGAACAACCAACATGAAAATTCTTCTGATTTCAAGTGATGATAGCTGAAATGTGTTATATCCTGGAACTGTGTGTTTGTACTCTCATGGTTCTGATGGTGAAATCAGAATAGGACAGAGGCTGGAAAAATCCATTCCTGGTATCAGTGATGAAACAAACTGATTTGAGTCAATTCCTGAATTATGGCAATTTTCTGCATGTGCTACTGGCCTCTCAGTGGTTTTTTTCCCAAATAAAATAAATAGTATCCTCATCTGGAAGACGAAAATAGCTATCTGCTTTGCACAGAGATCCTGAATGGTAAGCTTATTGTGAAACTGAGGAAGAGAGTGACATACAGTAACACCTTGGGAACATTTGGGAACAGTGACAGTGCAGCAGGGTGCATATAAATATTTAGATGTAATAAAAACAAGCCCTTCAAATGCTTGGAAAAGAATCAAACTGTCCTCATGAGATTCTCCAAGTTACAGAAATATTTGCTTAGAATGTTAACATTAATGAGTATTTTAGGGTAAACCATAATTAACATGTTTAGAGATGGAAAAAAAATGTATGGAGGATAATCACCCTGCTCACAAACACATTTGTTTGTTCTTTACATTAAAAGTTAATGATGTGTGCTGGCAAGCAGAATGAAGCACAGATGATGGTTTGAAAGCACCCATGCCAGATGTTCACTCAATATTTGGCCTAGTTTTATTTCCACTCCATTATTCCCATATCACTCCCAAATGTTGTCTGCAAGGCTGGCCTTAGGGCTACTGTTGCAGGACATATTCCTCCCTGGTGCTCATCTCCTGCTCCAGCAGCAGCAGTAGGAGAGAGGCACCCACCTGCCACTGGTTGCTCATTTCAAGCTGTAGCTTTGGCTATCTTAGCCCACAGTTTTAGGTGACCTCAAAATATACAAGTGATAAAGAGATTCTGTACTTGCTCACCCAACCCAACTCATTAGAGCATCCCAGAGAGGACTTGGATGCAATAAGACCATTGAATGTAATGTTAGCACGTCCCTGGAACTGGGACTTGCAGCCCTGAACTGAGTGTGTTTGCTGTCTCGATGTGGGGATGCTGACAGGCACCTCAAAACGTAATAATGCAAGATAATAAACCAAGGAGAAACCCATGGTCCAAAAACCAGAGAAGCAAAACCTACGTACTTTCAACATTACCCTTGCCAGTTTCTGGGCATATAATTTATTATTTCCTTAAACATGATGAAGATACCTGCTTTCAGTTCACAGCCACAGATTTAGTACACTGACCTAGAATGTGAGAAATCATGTTCAATTTCCTTTTCTGCTCTTGGGGATGTGAATCAAGATCTGCACAAAGATGTGGCCACCATGTTAGTCTGGAATAAAAGTATGGAAAATTGCTCTTACTGCTTGACCATGCATGGATAAATTAAAAATTATTTTGATTAGAAAGGAAGTGACTCTCATAATGACTTTATAGAGAAGAAAATCTGTAGTCAGCTGTGTTTCAACAATATTTGTGACAAACTTGAAATGCATTTAAACATGCATTGGAAGATGGAGAAGTGAAGTTCCTGTCTTTTTTGTCCCAGATGAATGTCCCAGTTGCTAGACTTCAAAGTCAAGCTTTGCTGTCTTTAACCACCGGGCATCACTGGGCTAATACAGCAACAATCCAGAGGGATTTACAAGGGGCAGTTTTGTCTGAGCAGCCCACCCAGCAAATGCAGGGCCTTGTGCACTAACTGGCAGGGTAGGAAAAGTGGTGCTTAGCCCAAACAGAAATCCCTGCAGGCCCTGTCAGATGGATGTGTTGGGTATGGGAGCTGGGCCTGTGGGCAGCTGTCATGGCACAGGTCCCCTGCACTGCCTAGCAGGACCAGGGGGACTCATTCAGTGCCCAGGACAGAGCCTGGCAACACCAGGATTGCACTGTGGGACTTGAGTACAATAGGTGAAGTTGTCAAATTAAAAGATGGGAAGTAAGAGGGTGTGGAAGGTGCAAAAATGAGGGGGAGCTGCTTTGGCAAAAGCTGTGAGGAGCTAGCATGGGGGATTGTGAACCTGAGAAAGTTCTAAGAAACTCAATACCCTAGAAAGATCCATTCTTTATTCTGCCTGCCTCCTGCCTCTTTGGGAGCTGCATGTGAACCCAGTGGTACCACTGATACAAGGCTGTGCACCGAGAGAGCACTCAGGGGGATATTGCTGCTGAGTGGAGCAGCAGCTCCTCGTTTCCACCAGCTTACAAAAGTGCCCAATGCAAAAGGCTGTGCCTCAAATTTCAGATGATCCCAGAAAAAGTATGAGCCAAACATATACATCTGAGAGTAATATCTGGCCTGTTGTGCTTTGATCCTTCAGTGAATATTGAATTTTAACTATTAAAAATACATGAAAAGTTTTCAACAGCAATCAAACATCACCTTCACCACAAAAAATAAACCTTCCCCAGTTTTGTTGCTTTCTTGAAGTGGTAAGTATATCAGACTGTGCTGAATTCCCCCTTGTACACGAGCTGAAATTTTGCATTTTGCTAATAATCCTCTTCACTGTAGGAACTACAGAAATTAACATACTTCCAGAGGTTATCTGGAAGTCCAAGTCCAAAGGCATTAGTCATACTACAGAAATGGGAAGCATCATTAGCCTTTAGTTAATATATCAAGTAAAATGACAGTTTACAAAACAAGGGAGTAATGGCCTGCAGTTAAAACTGATAAGGAGTAGCAAGTTACATACAAGGCAAAACTTTGTGAAGCAACAGTGACTGTGTAAAAAGTGACAGTGCACACAACAGATTTTCATTCCTGATCAAATTATTTTGGTGATGGTTAACAGCTTCATGTGCCAACATTATTTTTGATTAGTCCAGTTGCTGAATGTTGAGTTCTCCCCGAGGAAACAGGTCACTTATGCAGAATGCAGAGTCCTGGGAAATTCAGATTCATACATCTCCTCCTCTTGTTTAAGTTCTTTTGAAGAACCCAGCTATGTTCTTGCCCATCCAAAAAAAAAAAAAAATCTAGTAGGACCACCATGGCTGCTCCGTGGGAGAAGTTAAGCTGGAAATATGAAGAGCTCAGGTGGAAAGGATGAATAGAAGATACAGGATAAAAATTTGTAATTGCCTTTAATTATTCATAGATAGTTCATTGGAAGAATAACATTTCCTGATCTGAAAGTATAGATTAATTTTAGCAGTCTCTGAGTAGCAGAAAATGACTACATTAGAAACAAGAAAAAAAATAGCCTGTGGTACTTTTCCAGAGGCGATTTTGTCAAAATCTGAACAATTTCACAGAAAAATTGAAATCCATTTCTGATATCTTGATTACCTAAATGCAAACCAAATTACACCAACTTGCTCATAGTTTTAAATATTACTTCCCAAAATGAAACAAATGTTGAAACTGGGATTGTACTGGGTACAGAAGTTTCATTTTCCAAACATACATGCTAGAAACTATAAACTGAAGTGAAATTAGATAGTCTGCTTTTATTGAGACTCCCCCAAAGTAACATGATCAAAATAGACTCAGTGGTAGAGCTGGTCTAGGATGATTTGATTAAATGCTTTTGATCTGAAAGTGATAGCTCCAACTAAGCTGAAGAGTTTTATGTTAAGAAGTCATCTGAGAAGAATTTGCAGTAAAATGAAGTCCAAGGTGCATCAGAAAAGTGCCAGGCTTCATACGAAACTGTCTCAAGGTTTGCCTGAAGGACCAACTTCAGTCTTTGACTTGGCTGCTTCATCATGAGAAATCCCTCATCCCAAATACTCCTGGGCTTTCAGGGTTCTACTCCTACCACAGTCCCACCCTAATGCTGCTCATGAGACACAAAGTCCCAAGAACTGCATCTCCTGATCAAACCCAACACGACTCTGATTCGTATCAATGAGGATATCTATGGCAAGTAGGAAAAGTGTGGCTGCTTCACCTCTGAGCCCTCATGACATGATATTTTCTCCTGAGCTGAGGGTCTTTGATTCCTAAAACACCTGCTTATTTTCTCACTCTCTGACTTACTCCAGAGAGGATCATTTGGTGTTTAGGATTTACAATGAAATAGAAGTCTTGAGTTTAAAATTACTTTACCTCATGGTCTCAGGGAAGAAATGAAATCCCACAGAAGGATGCCATACCCAGAGGAGTTGCTACCAATTTCATAGTCTTCTATTCCAGGAATTTCCATCTTTCCAGAGTCAGAAACTGAGATTTTTCTTCTTTGAACTGAGAACTATAAATATCAGCTATTGCTACCAGCCTAACAGAGAATAACAATAGATCACTCTCTACATATCTATTAATGTCTGTGTTAATTATCTTATAGATGTATTAAAGCCTCATGGTGTTACAAACATAGAATCAAAGTTCACTACAAAGACCACCAAACACTGTAGGAGTTACATTGCCAAAGTGACTCATCTGTATTTCGTGAAGTCAACATTAAATTTTTCTTTGCCATTATAATAGCAAACATTGCTGGATAGTGACAACAGCAAGTTCAGGGTCTCTAGGACTGTACACAGATGTGCTTGTGGTGGGCAACATGTGTTACCTGCAACTGTACTTTAAACAGATTAATCTTGCAATTAGTTTGAACCTGATTTTGCATTAGATTTCCTTTCTCATAATTATTAAGTAAACTAAAATGACTGTCTACTTGTGCAAAAACATCCATTAAAGCTGAAATAAACCAATATTTGTGTTATTAGTCATAATAATACAGCAGGTGTTTTTGTTCTCTACTAACAACAAAATTTCTCTATTCCCTTTCACCCTATGCCGACCTTTATGGCTCCATTTGTAATTGACCATTGTTGCTGTTTGCTACCCATGGGAATAAAGTATTTGCTATAGATAACTTTACTTTGACTTAACTTAGGCCTGGACAAAGTAAGATTTCCTGATAAATACACATAGATGTGAAAAAATACACTGGCAAAAAAGATTGTGACAGACATTAAAGCAAAAGCTCATGGATCATATTAGATTTACTTACAATTAAATCTGAAATTTGCATGTGGGTGGTAATTTATTAGCAGGTCAGAGACTGAAGAGAATCTCTTACCAAACACCTGCTAGGAATATCTAGCCTAAAATTCACAGTTTTCCATCTGGAGGGAATAAAAAAGGGTGGGAAGCAGGCAGCAGGCCTAGATAGCCCACACAGACAGATTTTAGAGAAACCAAATGGTATCAGCTGGAAAACCTGGAGCTGGGACTCTGTAGAGGTCCAAGCCTGCAGGTGGTGAGCTCTGGGAGCAGAGGAGTAGGGAGGAGCTGAGGTCTTTCAGCAGATGTACTGGCACATTCACCATAGCACTGTGAGATCATATTGAAGGAAAAATATGTATCTCTGGCTCTCTGTTAGAGTAGATGAAACTTTCTGCTTGTGAAATATTTCCTTTGTATAGATGTGTGTATCTATAATAATCTATAGGTGTATAGATTGCCCCTTGTTCTGCTTTTCTGACCTTCCACAGAGTTTTCCCAGTACAGTCTGAGAGACAGCACAAAAGTCCCATAAAATCAGATGCATGGTGCCAGACAATGATTTGCCCTCCCTTATGTGAAAACTACCTCAAGATGGCTGCTGCTGTGGAGCTGCAAAGCAGAAAGTAATCTATTAATGAACACCTGTATTCATCTGCTATACTTGTCTTTGATGGCAAGGTACCAATAATTTAGCAAGTGCCATGTTCTGACATTCACTCCAGAAGTTCAGACTGTCTCAATTGTATGGCAGCACCAGTAATGTAAAGTACTATGACTTTCTCTCTAGAGCAACATTATTTATGCATGACATGGAATAATGCCTAACAGGAGCAATGAAAGGAAGAAAAGTGCAATGAGCTAGTGTGTATATGATATGACCTTGTTAACATTTCACTGCAGCATAATCTTTTTGTACTTTCAAGCGTGATAAGTTAATGCATGCCACTGTGAGACACATTGGAACTGACAGACATGCATTTTAAAAACCCGGCTCAGCAACTGTCACTTTACCACTACGCAAAACGCATAAGGGACTGAAGAATGAGGAGGAGAAATCTTACAGTAACAATAAAAATCCTCACTTGTATTCCTCAGAATACATGCAAATACCCTGTGGCTTCCATCTGCAGAATCTGATGAGAATAATCTAAATGAGAAATGTGTATTGTGACAAACAACTGAGAGTTTAATTAGAATTGTGAATATTGGCATGAAAGGATGCCAATTGCTTGTGAATCTGAGGACTTGGTACCTACATAGAAAGCATCCAGTCAGGGCTGCAGAAGCTGGTCTTGAAAAGGTTACATAGCTCAAGCTGTGTGTATGTGTAACACAGGATCTCTCTTAGGAATAAACCTGAAAATAATGAATGGCATGTGAATAGGACACATACTTTTAAACCCTATCACTGTATAAACTTGTTTAGATTAGGGATTTTGAAAGTGGCAAAGCATTTTCTTCCCAAGCTTCACTTATGTGACAAAGGAACTTGACTAAGTGGGAAATTGTGCGTCATGCAAATTGTTATGTCAAGCAAACGTTGCATGACATAACACAAATGTCTGGTATTAGTTGCTTGATCCATAATATACCATTGTTAGATCAGGATAAAAAAACTGAAAAACACAGATAAATCTTTTGCATCAAATATTTTACTGACAAGCAGCAGCTCCACTGCACATATTTGGGGTAATTCTGATGCCTGAGAATCTTTGGCAAAACCGCTTGACCTTTACGCAGAATGAAGATTAATTTGGGTTTTTTTGTGAGGAGAAAAATACTGTTCCATGGAACAAGTAGTGCAGTCCTGAATGTGCTCTTCCCTTGAAGTAGCACTTTTTCTTTCTGCCCACCATACTGTGCTAATTGAAAAGTAATAAAGGATTTTTGTAAAATCCAAACTACAGCCCCAATTGTGGTCATACCTCGGTTGTGTAGACTGCATTTGCCAGTGAAGACTTATTCTGTGAAGACTACCCTGCTTTGATATAAGTTTTAAATAGTTTGAAAATATGTTCATTGTCTTGCTTCTGCTCAACAGCAACTTGATTGCCACAAGGCCCAGCTGTTCTGTCTGTGTATTGTATGATAAATCCGCTATGTGATGTGTCTTCCAGTCCTTTACTTGAATTTCTGGTCCTGTAACGTAAAAAATACATTCTTACTCTTCGAATCATTAGAATGTTCTTACTTGATTATATATAGTATATTTGGTCTTGACTGAAGTTCTGGTGTAGAGTTTTTTCACAAACTTTATAGCATTTGGGTAGTGGTGAAAGAAATTGGTTATAACATGGTATTTAAAGATAACTGTAAGACTCCTGAAAGATGAACAGCTAACTTTCTAAATAAACTACTGTGGCCCTGAGGGAGACCTAGAGTTCTTATACCTTTAGGGGTATAAAATTCTCATGAAAGAACCCACCAAACAAATTTTCTTTATTCTTTTTTTTGAAAATAGAATATTTGAGGAGTAATTGAAATATATGTAGTAGTAACATTTTTTCGCTTTAATGATGAGGAATACATCAATAGCTCCTACATGTGTGTAGAAAATATACTTTAAATAAATAAAATAAAGAAGAGGACAGTGCTTTAAAGGGAGGTTTTCTACCTGTAAAAGAAAAAGTAATTTTCCCTGACACTTCCTCTATGAAATAGACCAGGGGAAAAACAAACTGGAGAGCATTACCATATTATGTTGTGAACTAAAGGAAATGTTAACCATGCAGGTCTGAAACAGTTGGTATACAACCCCCCCATATTTCTATATGAAAAGCTTGAAAATGTACATGACCCCCCCATAAATGCATTCTCCCCATGGTAATGTAATGCATGCAGTGAAGTATTATATGCTAACAATAAATTTGGCCAAAAAAATATTGCAATTATAGTTGCCATAACATTGCAAAGTTTAGCTAGAGAATAAATGCACTGGAAATACCTAATCATTTCACTGGGAGTACTATTCATTGTTGAATGTGGTTTAAACCACTGAAATGAAACAGTAAATGCAGCAACAAAATAAATCAGTAATAACATCTTTTTAGACATTATTCCATCCTTTTCTCTGTTTTTATTCTAAAAGAAACAATTTCCTGTAATTTTTCTTATTTTTTTCTCAAGGGTCTAGTTTTTCCATCCCAAGCCTTCCAAAAGGATTGAAGGAAGGACTAAGGAGGATGTCTTTCGGAAAGTCTTCAAACTCCTTTCCATGACCATAAATCATGGGAAAAAAATTCTTAAGAAATCTGATGACATACACTGTTTTCACAGCAGGAGTCATATCTTTCAGCCAGGCTTGGACTAAAAGAAAATAAGAGGGAAAGGAAAAAAAGAGGAAGAAGGCATAGCACTGACTCCAGATCATCTATGAACTGCACTTGTTAGGGTTGTCCCTCTATCAGGAGACCAGAAATGAGGCAAATGTACCTTCAGATATAGATCTGGATCTTTCCTGTCTCTTTGGTATTTGTGTCAATGTCTGCTTGTAGGTGCATCACAGAGAGATGAATCTGCTGTAAAATAGAGATCCCAAATGGAAAATTCCCAGACTCCATGGCGATGTCCTCCTGTGTTTGGCTTCCAATTGCAAACCTGAATCCACATTTGACCTTTAAAAGAATTTGGGAAAGTATTTTCTTTAATTTTTTTTCTGACTTTGGAGGGTGTGTCACTCCCCATTACAATCACAGCTGCAACAGAGCATTTAATCTGATTGTGTTTTATACAGCAAGATGCATCTCTCAGTAAACCATGATGGACATAATTTGTAATAACAAGGGGAAGGCTGGCTTCTTTTTCAAGTATTCCTCAAATAATCCCCAATTGTAATATAATATAAAGATTTTTTTCTATCTCATTAGCTGTATTAATCCCAAAACCATTAACAAAGTCCAAAAAGTCTTTAAGAAAGAATTTTCACAAAAATGATGGCTTCCAAAAATGGCAGAGATACACTGAAGACCTTAGAAAAAAGAAACAAGCATTTGGACTCCATAAATCTTTTGAAGTTTCTCGCCACCATCATTATTATTATTAGCTCAGCAAAGTCAGTATACCAAAGCAGTGATAAATGTTATTAATGGTTTCTACACCCCATCGAGTACTTTGTTTTAAGACTGTATATCACCAGTGATGGTTAAAGCTCCAGAGGTTTCGACATGAGATTGTTCATACAAGCAACTTATAGTTCATATCTCTATCTGTGTTTTCCTGAGATTGGAATCAGAATAAAGAGGAAACTTATCTCCCTGGGGAGACTAAGAGGTGTCTGTGCTTTCAGAATAGAGCAGCTTGGTTAAAAAATGACACTGATATCTGAATAATCTCTGGGATTCATTTCTGCAAAATTAAAAGCAGCATTCATTTTCCATATTTTCATTTTAGAGCAATTCGGTGCCAAACCTGCCTTAATCACTTAAGCTGAGCAATGTTTTGATGGCATATGAGAACCATCATGAAACATAAGTTCTTTCCACTTTATTCATCCCCTCTCAATTCTCCAAGTCCTTCTCTGCATCCAGTTGCCTTAAAAACAATCCCTGTCTTCAGCAGCATCTTCCAACTCCAGCACTACCCCTCTTGCCATCCTGGGTGTCTATTGCCATTTCATTTTTGGCTCTTCTCAATGATATGGCACCCTGCCATATGATGCTGAGCTCTACCCAAAACTCGGGAGAGTTGGACTTAATTTTAGACAGAGGCCAAAGTGGTTAATTTTAAATTCAGATCCAAATCTGCAGCTTCCCGTGTCTTTGGCCTTTTTTGATACAGCTTTCCAGCTTTGGCACTCCCATGCTTATTTCATACTCACATTCCCCAGTGTGTGGGAGTGCTGTTGTTTGGGTCAGAGAACTGGAATTCCGGAGTCAGGAACTCATATTCTCCTAAATTATTCCCTTCATGGCCTTTATGACTAGCTGTTAACTTGTTTATTTCAATGACACTGACATAGGGTGTTTCTCTTTTTTCATGCCAACTTGACACATAGTTGACATAATTTTTGGAAGCTCTTTTTATCTAATTTAGAAAGTAATATCACTTTGAAGCTATAAAAATTGGCACAGTTTCTTAGTTTGGCCTCTGTGAAACTGAAGCATATTAATTCAGGACCAACTTTGGAAAATTAGGTGCTAATGCATCTAAATTATCCATCATCCACCTAAACAAAAGACATATTTACTAACCTCACAGAATGGAGTTTGGTTGCTTTTTCTTGCAGACCCAGCTGCCTTCCCAACCTCCTTATCTTCCTGGCATCCAGATGCTCTATTCTTCCCATCACCAGGAGGGTTGTCAAAGGTCACAGTCTGCGGATCACTGAACTAGATTAGCTTTGCAAATTACTATAGCCCTAAACCCTCTCATCCAAGATAACAGCAAAATGGCCCTAACTTAGTTAATGATTTTTTTTACCAGATTATTACTATCTCCAAAAGTGCAGTTATCACTTCTTTTAGTGCACTTACCATGTCCTTCAAATTTTGCAAAGCACTGCATGCTATTTCACAGTAGTTCAGGAGCAAGCCTGCATTAGACACAGCATGTTCTCCACTTGTTTTACTTAAGCAAAGACCTTCATCAGAATTATTTGCCTTGCTTATATCATGAACTATTGATTCAAACAATCACTGTAGAGAAATACTAACATTCTCTCAGCCAGTGCTGGAATTTGGCTCTCAAAATGTACTGGAAAGCAGAGATAAAATTTATATTCAAGACAATCTCTGTGCTACACATTAAGCCAAGAATCTGAGTTTTCCTTTCAGGAGCTCCCAGAGGTGTTAATGCCAAATCATTGTTAAACCAAGACACATGATTTTTGGGTTTTAATTTTGATTCTCTTACGGATTTGGTTTGGTTTTTTTTTTTTTTGAGATCTAATTTACATTTTATTCTACACAAGCCTTCTTAAGAGATTGAATGTTCATATGCTGTACAAATTTAGGTTTCCACACCCATTCCTATTTTTTCAGTTTTAGGAGACACATTATAACATTTGAAATCCGTTTTTCATAGAGCCAATAGTAAAAGAGGCACGTATTTCAGCAGATTAATAATTCTCTCTACTGTAATCTCATTTTTCCTCCTTTCTTTCTTTCTTTCTTTCTTTCTTTCTTTCTTTCTTTCTTTCTTTCTTTCTTTCTTTCTTTCTTTCTTTCTTTCTTTCTTTCTTTCTTTCTTTCTTTCTTTCTTTCTTTCTTTCTTTCTTTCTTTCTTTCTTTCTTTCTTTCTTTCTTTCTTTCTTTCTTTCCCTTCTCCTTCTGCTGTCATGATTTTAAAGTCCACCCAGTGATTTCAGTGATCAAGCACATTTATACAATTATATGCTTCAAAGACATTTTAAAGGAGAAAATTGAACAAACAAACAAACAAAAAAAGATGAATTGGCAACATGAACAATTTCCTCTTTAATAACTACCACCACCATTAAAAAAACCCACAAAACTTTCTAATTTAAAATGGAAAACATGTTTTTTGTAACTTGGTGGTATCCACCATCACTATTGTCACCACCACAAAAAACAAGAGTAGGAACCAGAAGTGGTACATGATCAGTCAGCTCCACAAAAGAGTGTACTTTTGGGAACACAGTTGGTTTGGGTTTCCTGTCCCTAACTTTAGCATTCTGAATGTTACATGTTTGCTCTGAATTAGTCACATAGAATTTCTCAGCAGGCAACCTCTCATTTTGAACAGATGAGTAGAGATCACCCTCTGGAACTGGCTGTGTCTCGCCAAAGATCTCAGAGGGACCTACATGACTGACTTGGAATAGATGTTCCCATGTTTCCCTAATGATGGATATATATTATTACCATGTATGTAATACACATCTATTTGTGCATGAGTTTTCCCGTACACATACATAAACATACAAATAAAAATCCAAGTAAATAAATATGTATATTTTTATAAATTATAAACAAATTTCACAATCTAGATATATCAAAGTTGGGCTAATGAAATATAAATACACCAACCAAATTTTAAATTATCTAAATTGCTGTGTCTCCTAAATTGAAAGCAAAGATGCATTTGTTTGTTCCTTGCCATTCAACCCAATCTGGTCCAGTCAAAATGATTTACTACCAAAGGTCAGAATGCCCATGCAACAATACAAACATGCCCAGGTAGCAATTAAACTTTAGCAGAACAAAGATAAAGCAGTGCTGTGGCCAGGGAGAAGCAGCACATATCCTGCAAGCCAACCCAGGAAGCAGGAATTAAAAATGTTGAAGCCAGTGATGGTATCTGAGACCTTACACACAATTACTGAAGTAGTTCATAGCTTTTATCAACATTTTAATTTGTAAACCAAAAAACCATGAGTCAAAAAAATGAAGTGCTTCTCCGCCTAGCTCTTTAAAGGAATCTAAGCAGAGAAACCCATAAACTATTAACAAAATGTACAATTTTTTCTAAACCTCCCCTGAATTCCCTTAATAATACTGATTTCAAAAAATGATGGAGAAAATGTTCAGTTAAATGTATTAGTCATCAATTTATGTACCAAGAATTTATTATGTACCAAGAAACAATACCCTTATTGTGATGCATTATATAGCAGCTATGGAGTAGACAATGTAATCTGATATGTACATATGATACCATATGGTGTGATTATTGACCTATCCATGTGAAATATAGATTGTGTAAAAAATTCAGAGCTGGTACAGCTAAGGCTTGGAGTTTAAGCAGAGCTGATAGGACAGTGTGGCATGTATTTTTTTTTCTTGGCACTGAACACAGACGGTAGCTCTTTTTACAGGCTACCAGCCTCAGGAATTCCTCCTTCATGCTGTTTTTATTTTAGTGCATTTTCAAAGGATATATTTCTTCTTTGGTACCATAAGGACAAGAAAATAACAGTCTGAGGCTGCTGTTATTACAATTTCTAAAGAACAAACAAAATAACATATCTAGATGAAAAGGCTATTCCATTTTATTTTTCAAATACTTGGAAATGCAGATAATGACCTTGCTTGGCTTTTGTTAGTGCAGTCATTTCATTGCAGTGAACAGTGTAATTCCACAGAGGTTGAATCTCCTCTTATGAATGAAACATATTTATATGCAGAGTCGTATTTTTATCACATCACCATACCCTTGTTTTATTTCCATTTTTATGGAGTTCTAGTAGTGCTTGGTGCTAGTACATGAGTGTGCAGTTGTCTCTACACTTTTCTGGTTCTGCTTTTTCAGCATTCCTGCAGGCTCTCCCATGAGAGGCACAGTGAGCAAGGTGGGCAGCACACACCTTCCCATGGTAATGTTCATCAGTACTCAGCTGGACCAAAAATGGTTAATGTGGACGATGTGCAACTCCTTAATTTTAGCAGATTTTTGTTTGAATTATAAAACTTTGCCTATTTCAGATAAAAAATACAGCACAAAAAATGGCTGTGTTGTTTGCTCATTTGTATTTCAACACTCTGTAGGATATGGATCACCAAAGATTAATGTTATAAACAAAAAATCAGAACATTCATAATAGCTATCTAGAAAAATAAACAGCAAATAAACAGTTCCTTTTACAGAGCTGGCATCTATATTAGCTAATAAAACACTGTCAAAAATTCCTATGTCCCAAGGACAGCATCCTTTCTGAATCATTATTGCCATGTACTACTTATAATTTCTTTAAAAGGTGGGAAGCTGGAATAGAAAAGAAATCCTGGCAGAAGGACAAGGTTTTCTTAGATGGAGTCCACCCACTGAGATGTTTGTGGAAGCAGCTGTAGGCAGAAAAATTATTCAAGTGGGATCTGAAAATGATTCTCAGAAGGAGTGAAACAACATAAACACTTAGCTCGTTTCCACCTTTGCACTGTATTTAAAAGAAAAGAATAAATGCTGCACTATGACCAGACAGAAAGTGTGTTGGAAAACCCTCAGTATTTCTCATCAATCTAATTTGGAAGGGATTTTTGGTATTAGGAACATTGATAAAGTGATTAAAGAAGGCACTTTCTTTTCTCATTAAAATAATTTACCTGCTACTGTAGACAACCATATCATTACACTTCATGAATACAGTTATCAAATGTAGCTTCAAACTGTGGTTTTAGGCTCCAGTAACTTCCTAGAAGTCCAGCTGAGACTTTTGCTCCTTTCATTGCTAGACCTTTTTGTGTCCAATGTGAATGTATTCACGTGGTTTATATCCTTGTGTCATAATGCCCTTCAGAAGAAACGTCCTTTTGCTCCTGGAGACATACTTAGAGAAATAAATGGTGCCATCTTCAAGACTTTCAACATAAAACTAGTAAAGCCCTTTTTAATTCTGTCATGTGGTCTGATTTCTGTTCTCTGAGTATTGTCCTAATCTTTGCTTTCACCTATTCCCGTCTCGGTTCATCTTTCAGTGGTAGATCTAATTGAGACTGCTCTAACTGTGCCCCATGTAATCAATAGCTCTTTAAACCACAAAACATACCATAAATCCGTGTTAATACTTAAAAAAATCTGTGCTAATACTTAAAAGAAGAAACCCCAATAATGGCCCAGGAGAAGCACAAGGACATGCAATATTCCTATTTTTTGAAATTCAGATTCATGGGTCACCAAACATTTAAACCTTATTCGACAACAGAGTAACTTGCTCATTTTTCAGCCAAAGGACATGACTTATCTCAGCATGCAGCTAAGCATATCAGTTTCTTAATGGTATTAAAGAGAAGAAAATTTGATAGGGATGGGACTTGTGGGAGTGATTATTCCAGGCTGAGAAACTGCATATTAGCTTTAATAATACTGTGATAAATCCATAATAAAAGAACAAATTATTATTTGTATTTTTTGCATTCTCAAGTCCCTGAAGCCTTTAGACAAAGAAAGAAATCTGTGTCCCTGCCCATCCTGTTCTCCACAGACACAAGAGGAGTCCAGGATCCCTGCCAGTCCTGTCCTACTCTTCCTTTCTGGTTTTATAAAACACTTTATGTACATAAATTTTTTGCCTAACCTTTTGTATTGTGCTATGTTTTGGGGTTTTTTTTTAATGTAAAAAATACCTACCCTGGAGCTGGAAGAGAAAGCTGCGAGACAGTTCAATATTTATCCCCATTCAAATGTGACTGTCTGCTCTGGAGGATGCCAGGTGCTTCAAACACTGCCAAACATATGGCAGGGCTGCGGCGCAGCCGCCTTCGACGGGGAGCTGAGCTAATGGCCCCACATGCATTTCATTTAAAAATATGGACAACTATTCAATCAAAATGAATTTTGTCATCTTGGTCAGAACCGCATTCAGTCTGTGTTGAGAGACTTGAAAGGACGCTCCGCTGCCCATATTTATAACAATGACTCATTCAGCTGCTATAATCCCAGTCAGATACAGTACAATGCTATTCCTTGCCTGTTTCTTTTCTTTTAGCTGTAACTTTTCCTCTGCTATGCACAAAACTCAGTGGTTGTCAAGAAGGTCTTGTTAGCACCTGCTTTAGGGGCTAGCTACTTATATCCAAGGCTTTGCACTTTCATACTCTTTTTCCCCTCTAACTCTGACCCTTTTTCTCGGAGTATGAAAACATATCTTTAGCTTGCAGCTACAGAACAGGAAAGCAGCTACAGTTACAGATCTGTATGATACTACCTTTTTCATTTGTCTGATGAAAAATGTATAAGCAAGTAGAAAACATTATTATCCCAATGCAGTTCATATACAAAACCATAACAACTGTACCAGCCCCAGCAGAGGCAGCAGATAACTCAGCTGTAATATTTTTTTTGTTTAAAAGGGATTTTCCTTCTATCATAGTTTTCCTAGACTGGTTCTAATGCTCATTAAAAGAATTGGTTCAAAAAAAGCCTAATGAAATCCTGCACCAAACGAACAGTGAACCTCCTCCCTAAAAAACCCAGAAAAAACAATAATTGGCAGAAATAAGCATGTAAATTTATCTGTGGGGCTTGTTAGAAAAATATGCTCCATTTCAGGAGTGAGACTAACTTAGATATTAAAGGCATGAAGTAATTTTAGAGGTAATGATCAAATTAAATGAAAATATTTTTTTGTAAAATCATAATTAAATAATCAAACATCCAGTGCCAGGCTGCATTCATATCAGGGTATGAAAATTCCCCTAATTTAGCAAGAAGGAAAAAAAAAGAGGAAATAATCTTTTTGTGTTGCCCACAAAGAAATAAATCTATAAATAAAAAATATATTACCACCCTCTCCTCTCACCTGTGCTGGGTAGGTGAGCTCCATGTGGGATCACCCAGCTGAGGGACACACATCTCCCTGCCCAGCAAAAACCATCACTTTTCTGGTGACACTTCCCCTAGCCCTTGGTCCCAGTGGGTCTGAACCCACTCTGGCAGCCACCCTTGCCCCACAGCCTGCCCAAACTTGCAGAACTAAGCTATGGGGAGGCTCTGGCTTGGGGTCACAGGGGTGCCCAGAAGCTGAGTCTGGATCTCTTTAAATGGCTCTCCATTTGATTCTGTTGGGGTGGAGGGGGCTGAATGAGGAGCTAAGGGTAAATTATTCTAGCTAAATAATCAGCAGGCTGAAGTAAGTGGCTAGACCACAGGTATTTGGTAAACTTGGTGTATGCACTGACTGACTAAAATAGCTTCTCAACAGCTGTAAGTTATTATATAGACACTAGGCTCTCACATCCTTTATTAAGAGCAACTGAAAAAGCTCAAATTTGGTTTTGTCTTATGTACAGCATTATGAAAATATAATGAAAAGATATTCTTCTATAGATTGTTACAGAATTTCTAAAGATATGATGTCATAAAAATGAAAGCTAATTAAACTGAGCTAGTGCTTATTAAAAGTCCTATTTTTTTTTTAACTCTATGAACTATTTTATGGAGGCCCAAAAGCAGGAAATATTTGTATATACCTACATATGCATAGTTTTTTCTTGCAATCAAAGTGAAACATTTGAATTATCATTATTACGCTTATGGCCAGTGAATGTGACTGTTTCTCAGCTTGTCTGTGTTTTCAGGGAGGATATCCTCCTGATTAAGGACCGAAGGTCACTTGTGGAAAGGTCAGCCAACATCTTGTTCTGATTCAAAGATGGGGAGAGACAAGCTCCTGCACATCACATCCGACTGTGTTCATTGTGTGTGTGAATGGGAACAGCTGGACATTGTTCAACAATCATCCTTATGGGCACAGACTACATCTTAGCAGCTGAGTAGCCTCTAAGGTCCTCCAGTGTGAATATGTGCACCTTTATAGAAGCAGATCATGAAATAAAACAGGTGACAGTCTTTTTTTTATGCAATTAAACCAGCCAGGTATGTGCTCCCACTTGGGAACATAATATGTTTTAAAAAAAGCTTGATGAAGGAAAGAAAATTCTGCTAAAGGCAAGAAAGTTTCTGTCCCATATAATGAGTGAAAGAAAGAATTTCTTCTGCTTAAGAGTATAATAAATAAAATGCAAAGCAGATTCATAGGTTATGGGAACATATTTTCAAATTTATGAGCAGAGACAAGTTGAACTCCTGACCAGTCAAGAGATGCAAAAACCCTCATCAGTTGCAAAATGGAGTCTTAGAGCTTTTTGAATAGGACTGAGGCTAAGGAGAAGTTTAAACTTGTGATGAGTCCTTTTGTCCTTTGTCTTCAAAAGAAGGAGACATTTGTTCATTGTGTTCATTTGCACCCCAGCTACGTAATCTCATGCCTCACATTTTCCTTGTCCTTAGAAAGACCTTTTATTTTCTTTCTTCCCACCAACTTCACTGCTGTGATTTTTTTGGCTCTCATCTGAAGTATCAGAGATAGAGCTCAACCAGAGACAGGACAGGATACATCGGTGATTCTACTGAAATATAAACATCTCAAGTGCCTTTGAGCAGGTATAAAACCTTCAGGTTTTATAAAACCTGAAGGTTTTATACCTGCCATTTGACAGATCTGGGGCAGCAAAGGAGTTTTCCCCAAAATCGGATTAGTGGGGATGATCGAATTATCTACCTTTATCTCTAGGATAATGTGGTAGAGTTGTTAGGATCATCTGACAAATAACTAACATCATAACTGCTAATGAAAACTGAAATCAGCAGTGAAAAACCTTGATCACCTCAGCTGTCTCTGCAATGTATAACTGTGTTCAGACCTTTTGCTATAGATCTGCAAGTTGTCACAGGGAGTTGGCAACATTTTTGTGGCTCCTTTGTGGCTGAGCATCTATTAAATGGTCAAATGTTGTAACAAGCAGCTGGGCTTAGTGATCTAAACAGTCTTTTTCTGTTCACATTGAAATTTTACTTTTTGCATATACTAGGCCTGCTATGCAAAAGAGAGAAAGGTATGTGATGTCCCACTGTAAGGGCACGGTGAAGAGGCAGATTTTCAGTATCAGTTTCCAGATGAATAGCCTGGTGGTTTTCAGTGGAATCTGAGGTCATGAGTGTAACAGTACTAGGACAGATCTGCTGAATTACCAGTAACAATCTGTTCTCTCGCTCCGATGCTGTAAAATTCCTAGGTATTTGTTTCACAAAAGCTTCTATTTCAATATGTCTTAAATATCTTATTAAAAGAATAATTCTGCTACTATAATTTAATCCAAAGTGCTATGAATATGACATTTGACAGCCTGTAGCTGAAAATTCCAGCTGCCTTTCTGGATTAAGAGCCTAAAGTTTTACAGCCATATGCGGCAAGCCACTAGGGTCAGCAAAAAAGGAGCCTGAATTTTCTATGCAGATCAGGAAAGCTGCTGATGAATTGTTATTCTTCCTCTTAGTGGGGGTCCCAAGAGACCAAATGATCTGAATTATCTTGTCATCACTAGTAGATCTGTCTCTCAGGGAAAAGGTCAAAAATAAGACAGGGCAAGGAGTACAGGCAAAGAGCTGAGCATGCTTTGAAGTCCTCAGCCCAGTGTGGCAAAACAAAATGCAGGAGTGAGGGGCTGGTTGAAGGGCTGTCCTTGTTCCCACTCCAGAGGATTCCTCATGTAAATCTTCTCCCCACAGGAAGACATTTTGTTAAGTGGTCTGGATGAAAAAGCTAAAGGATGGTGCTTGCAGCAGGCGATGGCTTCTTTGGAAATGAGTGAGGAGAAGGCAGACAGACAAGTAACAAGGCAACCACTGGCCACTGCCCAGAGGTTGCTGCCCTCCATGCAAACATCTTCTACCATCGAGGTCATGACACAGCAGGGTACTCAAAGCTTATCTGTGATAAGCCAGGAGAAAAACAAGAGTGAGAAAGCCAGGGAAGGAGTGTCTTGCCCAGGTGGTAGAGAGCAGATTCACAACACTAACATTTGCTAGCGATAGCTCTGGGCTTCAAAGTCCCTTAGATATTGTACAGGAATTAATTTTGCTGTGTGAACTCCAAACAAAGAGACTGTTGCTATCTCAAAGTTTTCCTGGGTAGTAATTTAATCTGAGTAATTTCCTCTCAGCAATTTAAACTTTATTCTCAATAAATCAGACTAGTAAAATAAGAATAATACAGAAGTACAGAGCTAATTTCATTTATTTATATTGAAATGGTGCCAGAGGATCTATTTAGGACTTCGAGCATCTTACAATCAGGTGTGGATGAGAGATATGTCACAAAACTAGGACCTGGATCAATTTCTGTTGATTTTACTCTTTATTCATGCCAGTATACCAGCTTTCTATAGAATATATTAAACACTTTTAAATAGTTAAAAGTACTCTAGACTTCTGAGTTAGAAAAATGACAGTTTGTGATGAAGACTGAAAAAATATAAGATCAGGAAATGTAACTCTTCCTTTAAACACTCAAATAGCTTCCTTTTTTTGAAAAGCTGCCAGTGAAGTCATCTTAAGAGGTTTTAAAATTATTTTGAGAAACACAACTGCAATGTATTAAAATGGATGTTAGACGTGACAGATCATTCAACTCCAAAAACGACAACTTTTGTTCAGTTTTGATGAATATTTTAGCTAAAATGTACCAAAAGGCACAGAAGTCCTGCTCTTTTTCTTCAACTGTTTTCTGGCAAAGACCAGGTGAAACATGAAACCCAAGCAAGAAATGGACAGGGACAGTAAAGAAGCAATAGGAAAGGTAGGAAACAGTGGATGTCATACATGAAGCATATGCTCTCCTATTGCTTCTTTACTGAAGAGAAGGAAAGAGTATTTAAGCCGCTTCATCCTACCCCGACTTCTGGGCTGATTCTAAGGTAGCATGATTCAAGTATTTTCTAGAGGGGTGTGTGTGTGGATATCAGTCCTGAGCATGTAACTTCTGGTACCATTTTCTTCTCAAACAGCTCTTCCTAATTGGGGAAGCAAGTGTTAAGCTGGAATGTGCCAGCCCTGGGCTGCTGAGGACACCACTTTTCTCACTACCAAGACTTCCTTTTCTATTTCATAAAGTGTGCTGACAGCACACAGTTAATTACAGCAGGTGTTCTAAGGTTAGGAATGAAGTGAGGAACACAGAAATAGCCATGGGAATTCAGGGGAGCAGTATTAATTGAACTATCCTAATTGTAACCACGGAAGGGACAAGGAGAGGTCCAGGCCCCAGATCCAAAGCCAGGCTGCTGATGTTAACCTCATTGTGGCAGATGTTTGTCTGAGCAGTCCTTAGGAGGCTTGGTTACAGAGATCCCACAGTCTGCTTCTGCAACTTTGTTCCTGAGTTTATCTGTCTGGTGGTGAGAAACAGTCACTTCAGTGCCTGGCACTGAATGTACTCTAGAGTTTAACATCTTCCTTTTGAAAAACTGGAAATTATAAACAACTAAACAATCTCCTCTCTAATAAAGTGTGTTTAAAGGAAGATGAGATTCACATCCTTTTATCTGTTCCTTGCTCTTTTTTCCCTTCTGTCACTCACCTCTAATAAAGCAGGAGGTGTGATGAGAACAGCAAACCAAAAGCAAACACCAAGCAGAGCCTCTGACTGGATGCTTTCTCTGACCAATGGTTTTAAACATCTACTTTCCCAGGAAGTGCAATTTTACCAAGCACATTGTAAATCAAAGGAATATGGACCCCTCAGCAGTGAAGTGGTTGATTTGTCAGGGAGATAACAGTGGGAATGTAATTTCTATCAGTAAGGCTGATTCAATCTTCTCTATTCATGAAGATTTTGATGGATTATGTGAGATCAAGTAAAGCAAATGTACACTGCATTACATTAATGCAGTAAGATGTTCTTTGGCAGCTTAGCCCTAAGTACATTCACAGGACTACTAGGGTGCTAGCAGTGTTGTCCCAGTCTACAAAACTCATGATGACAGTAAAATGGAGATATCAGAAACCGTTGAAGAAGTGTTGCTTGAGTGGAGCACACTGCTGTCCAGGGACATGGCTGCTTCATATTTACTCTAATACTTCTACTGAGAGGAAATTAGATAGTCAACATTTTGCTGAAGACACGGTGTTTGCTGCTTAAGGAAAATGTATCTCCCTTCCAGGAAGGGATGCATTGCTACCTTCACTGATCTTGAATCCGATGCAGAGGTATAAGGAAAGTACAGATGTGACCAAGGGAGAGCTTGTTACTCTCCAAACAAAACAAAATCCAACAAGAGAGGTTTCTACCTTCTGCAGTCAGAAAGGAGCCTGCAGAAATTATAACAAGGCATTGCTGTGACTCATTGCATCAATAACCATTTCCCATGATATCTGAGCTGCTTGCTGGATATATCTATTTTCTCTTGTCTTACACTTAGTTCATGAGAACTCTATGAATAAAATCATCGTCTCTGTTTGAACAGGAGATATCAAGTTCTGAGTGGGCTAATTGCTACTTTAATATAAAATAATAGACAATAATAATCACCATATAATGGCTGAATATTGGGAATGGCAGGGCATACTGTTCCCTCTGCTAGCAACTGATGTTATAGCAAAACTGGGTAATCATCATCTACTGCTGAAAGGAGCTGAAAAGTCTATGTCCTGTATTTATACCAGTTGGGGTGCTCTCCAGTTTATCTGTGAACACAGGCTTGCAGACTCCTGACATATAATTTGGAGATAACTGGATCAGCTCTTCCCAGTGGATGTAAAGCAATGAAGGCTCTGATGAGAGACAAAGGGAGAAGGCTTTGTTCACTGAAGAACATAAGTTCCAAATTAAACACAAGAAAATCAACAACTTAAAGAAGGGTTTGAGGAAGGAAGGGGGTAGAAAAGCCGAGATAAAGGAAAATAAAGGGATACTGTAGAAGAAGCATAGCTGTGTGTTGGAGTGCATGTTGCTGGGCATGGAAATGAGAGGAGATGTCGTCATTCTGCTTTCTGTGCACTGAATCTTTAAATGTAGATGAATGTCTTTCCTTGCTGTGGAGGCAGCTTCAAGGCAGCTGCTGTCTTGTGTTTCAGTGCAGATGCAGAATAGTACCACAGAAAGATGGTTTCCTCCTCTTTGCTGACCAGCAACTTCTTTTTAAATTATTTGATTTTCACTTTCTGTTTTCTTGTTTGTTTTTTATTTATTAAAGTTCCCTTTCCACAGGAAATGAAACCAATCTGGTCTGGAAGATAAAAGCAATGTACTCTGTAAATAGGAAAATTCAGTCTTGTGGGAATTGCTGATTATACAGCAGTGCTGGGCACCTACTGCCAACCAGTTAAACCATCCATGCTGTCAGATGGTACCGGGGTTGTTTTCCCCCAGCAGGAACACAGGACCACATGCCATGTGGTCTCAGTGACATGGACACCCATGCTGCAGTGCTCTACACACCTCCAGCTCTCTCCTGTCCCTATTTGGATTATTTCCATCACTATCTAGACTCAAAATACTCAGAATTAAAACATGCCATTAGTAGTCAGTTCAGCACATCATGCCCTGAAGGGCAGTCAGAATGACTCACAGTGTAGTTTCCTTGTCCAGCTCTTGTACTGAGAGCCATAAATCAGTGGGGTCACAGTCTCAGCTTTTTCCTTGTTGTCCCTATAATATTTCCACCTGCACATCATATGCCTTAACCCACTGTACACATACATGCCCCATGTCTCTCTGAAAGTCTCTGCACTTTGAATAATTATGTGCAAATGGGGTCACCATACCACAGACCTTTAAATAGCCTTAAACCCCTTAAATATCACTTCCAGTAGAAGATCCTAAGGGTTATTTTCATTCCTCTGTGAATTTATCCAACAGTAAAATTCAAATGGTTTTTTTCTAAGTATGGAATAATAGCCAAAGTGCACACTTTTGTCTGTTAACCTTATATTGATGGAGGCGGGACAAAACCCACAGTGCTAAATTCCAACCTGAGTTCAGCCTGTTCTCTTCAGTGCAGATGAATGTACAGAGCTAGGTACTAACTTTGACTCAACCATGAGAAATAGGAAAGACGTGTAAAAAATACCTGTGATTATGTATGAATTACACTTATGAATTACACATATGAAAAATTATGGTAGTGCAAGTCTATCCATGAAAAAAAATGACAGCCTATGGAAACTGTAACTTGCAGCCCCCTTCTTTCCCATCAATGACATGAACTGTTTTGTAAACATTGTCTGACCACTCACTACATTGACTGCCTATAGAGATCCTCTTCAGATTCATGCTCCAAATAAATGGCTTAAAAAATTTGTAGAGGCAAGGGATGTACATGACAACTGAATTACTTTGTCATGAAAGGAATAATGTCTTTTATGCAAGACAGAGAGCTTTCCAAGAAGCAGAGTCAATGCTGTGGACATAATTTGAACAGCTCTGTGTTTGACAAGCTCCCTAATCCACTTCCATTAGAAAAAAGAAAAAAATGAAAAAAATAAAATATAGAGTCCCTAACTTTCCAGAAAAGTCCACGTACAGGAAGAGAAAAGAAAACTGGAAATAACACCTGAGTCTTGTTACCTTCTGTCCCCTCAGAACAATTCTGTTGAAAGCATTCAGATACAGTGGTGTGTAGCATATAAGAGCTTGAAGAGAATTTAAAAGAGTGAATGGCACACAAAATAAAAGGGTATGTATGGCCTTTCAGCCTCTAGGTCACCAGGTCGAGTCCAGCTCACACAGCAGAGATGGAGGTCATTGTCATTTGAGGGCTTCATGGTCAATATGACATTGGCTTCTGAGTCATGAGCTGCAATATTGGAACTCTTATTCCTCACCAGGAGATGAAGATGTGACATTGCTTCTGCAATAGCTCTCATTTAAATTCAAATCACATTAATACTTGAGGATAATAATTATCCTGGTAAATGCATGTACATCTTGAATGCTGCACTAGCTTCCATATTATGAACATTACTGCTAAACAAGGGCACAGTAAAAATGCATATCACTTAACAATTTCTTTTCATTGGTGCAAACAGTCATGCAGGATACAAGCTAGTGGAAAATCTGACTATGCCTGTAATAAAAATTCTCAATCAATTGAAAGAATTCTGGTACATTTACCTTTAAATAAAAAATTTGGCTGCCTTCTTTCTGTATTATCCAGAAAATTCTCCAAAAGAACTAGCAGGGTATGGGCATATAATGCCCCCTTTTGAGAGGAACAGTCTTAAAATACTTACTCATTTTTGCTTGGTAAAACTCCTACCCAAGGAGTTTTATACCATGGAGTATTTTAACAAGGATTAGGAATGTATGTGAGGAGGGTTTTGTTGGGGTTTTTTTCACAAGTGAGAGACCGAGTGAACAAAGGCTACACTGTTCTTTCTAAAATTAAAACTGTCCTCAACTACCTGCAATCAGGAATACTATTGTAATACTGAGATGAATCAATTCATCTTCCCTCTGACAATTACCTTTTCTGTAGTGTTTTATGCTGCCAAATTTTAGCAGCACTCACTTGATAGATACTTTGCCTTAGAACAGTTTCTTGGCACTGATTTCCATCCTCCTACCCCCATATTTGAAATGTGTTTAGCAATTTAGTCTTGAATCCATCTGTGTCAGGGCTTAAATATGGATTTTAGTTGTGAGTAAAAAGCATTATGGTCACAGTCAATTTTAAATTTTCCCAGTGCAACTACATTTTATCTCCAGGAGGCTAGGTGTGAGGGAGAAATGGAGGTAGATAATTTTTATTTAAAGAAAGCTTCATTTTGCAAATAATGGAAAGTTACAGTTTAAAAACACACAGTTTAAAATGAAGGCTTGAAAGCTGGGGTACACAGGCTTGAAGAGTGAACCCAAATCCTCTTGCAGAATCCATCAGACACCTCAGCAAACCCATCAGTTTTGCCACCAGTCAGTTTGGATATTTATGGGATCCTGAACTACACTGCAGTGATGGTGGTCAGAAACAGCAAAGAGAAGTCAGAATTCTGGCACTGTGAAGAGGTCTGAAGTTATGCTACCTACATTCTGCAGTAGACAAACCATCAAAGTGCCTTGCAAGAAA
This sequence comes from Acrocephalus scirpaceus scirpaceus, assembly GCA_910950805.1. Taxonomy (NCBI): domain Eukaryota; kingdom Metazoa; phylum Chordata; class Aves; order Passeriformes; family Sylviidae; genus Acrocephalus; species Acrocephalus scirpaceus. Next base: position 130,674,593 of record OU383773.1, read on the forward strand.
TTCTTCATCCTTTCAACCACCCTGGAGCTGATATTATGAATCTCCAGTGGGATAAATCCAATACAAATCTGCTAAGCAAATTGAGCAAGGGCTCCACAATTCTGCCCTATATTTTTGTTTCTGGAAGCCATTTTTTAAAAATCTGTTTGTAGATGAGGAAATTAAATGCTAAATTTCACATCCTCCCCCACTCAGATTGCAAGGCTCATCTAATGCACATTTATGTAGAGTATGATTCCCCTGCTAAGTGTTTCTACTCTCCACCCAATTTGGCAACTAGTGAATAGTGCACAAAATAAATTTAATTGATTTGTACAGGTATAAAATAGATAATCATCTAAACAGTTTTGAAAAGCAGACACTGTGTGTTAGCAGACACTGTGTGTTAGCCAAACAGATGATTCAAACTGTAGTGATTTACAAAGGGTTTCAGAGAGGTGGGTATTAGCAGACAGTGGATCACATTAGACAGCTAAAGAATTTCACATTTATCCATCAAATGACAAAGAAGATCCAAGCTTAATCATGAGATGCTTTATATATCCAGGAATGATTGATTTGAAGCATCAGTGTGGATATTAGGAATCAAATTTTCATACAAAAGCTCTTGATTTACCTATTCCTGCAAACCATTTGCATGATGAAATGCACCCATTTCCAGGGAAGGCCGGAACTTTCCATCCAGCTACTGACTGCAAATAAACATCTCACCCAGAACACAGAACTGAGCATATACATGCAGGACCAGCTAGACATCTCTGCTGAAAATCCATGGCTGCCCACCCCCTGGAGGAAAATATTGACATACTGACATATGGCTGACAAATATGCAATGCAAATATCACCAAATTGCTGCTTCCAGCATGCAATTAATAAAGGAGAACTCCAGGAGGGCACATTAGCAGTCACTCCCTCTCTTGGAATGGTTGCTGTCCAGAATATTTGGGAATACTGTTACCTGCTTTGGTGTCCCTCTGCCACCCTCCCCAGCTGCCTCTGCTCATGGTGTGGTGTGACATGGGGATGTCAGGATGCCTGTCACCTTGTGCCACCACTCCAACTGAGCTGCAGCAATGGGCAGTGGTGGATGGCCAGGGATGAGCATAAAGCCATGACATGAATACAGCAACCTCAGTGCAGTATGAACAGTGATGGTTGTTACTTTACAATAAATGAAATTGTGGAATGAAAATTAAAAACCTTGCCTGAAGAAAAAGGAAACAAGCTGTGGAGTTGTCATGTGAAGAGACACTCTTTTGTGCATGTAAGGAGAGGTTGTTTTTCCAAGGGCACAGGACACTTTTACACAATCAGGGCTATAAAACTTGCAAAAGAAATTGTATAGCATATTCTTTAATCAAACATCTATGACAGCTGAATTAAAACATTAGCTAATGGAGCTAGGTCTGAGATTTGAAATTTGTTTCTCTTTGTTCTACAGCCTAGGAGATCACTCTTTTTTTAATGCCTTTCAGTGTATGAAATCACTGTAGTGTCCTTTACGCTGCTTCAGGAATTACGAAGGCTGGAAAAATACTTTTCTTGGGTAATAAACTCGTTGTTGGACTGGATTTTTCCCCTTCTACACTAAAAACACGGTCAGACTGTTCTCCTTATCCAGCAATGACTGGTGCACAGCTCTGACCAAACCCCTGTTGTTTCAGCTGATTTTGAAAGATTTTTAAGAACAAGGTAAACTCCGCGGAAACCCTCTCCTCTGAGTCTGGTGTGCTTGCACAATTACAGACATTGTAGCTTCTAGGCTTTGATCCAGAAAAATGCATAAGTGTCTGACTTCAAGGGGGATTTTCATACACTTAATGTTAGTTGCTTACATACTTTGTTGCACAGAAGTCTGAGCATGAGGTGTTAGCAATAACTATTGTTCTCTGAAAACATAATTTTTTTTCTACAATACTAAACATTGCAGTTTAGTATTCAAGTGTTGAATAATCTAAAAGGTTATGCTATCATATAATAAAATCAGAAAGAAAAGAAAGCAAACACTTCCTGGCAACACTCTGAAATATATTATTCAATTCTAGAAAGGTACCAGAATTTATTTCATAGTTATAGAATGAATTTTATAGCTCCATAGAATTTTCCATCACTGAAAACCTCAAAGGGCTTTATAACCAGGACTGAATTTTATCTCCTGGTTATAGGATACATACAGCTGCTGTTTTCAAAACTCTGATCCAATTTCTCACCAGCATCTCTTTGGAACAAAAGTCAAGGCACTGCTTTTCCAAATATCATCTGAAGTATCATGTACAGGTCCAGTGAGGTCCTCACCCATCCTCTTCCCTAATCTTCCTACCTGCATATTACTTTCTATATTTCCTTCTTAGCTAGTGGAATATAAAAAACCTGATCAAATTTCAAAGGGCGAAATACTGAATGTATGAATAAAAATAATAAAGTGAAGATTGATTGCAGTAGACTCAGACTTTATCCAGAGATGTTAGTGGTATTAGTTTTAAAAATCAGTGAAGTAATAATGATTTAAAAATCTTGTCAAATAAAATCATATAGTGAAATGAAACATTTCCACTGAAACTGGAAAACAACATATTCATATCTCGTACTTCAATTCTGAAAACAATATCATATAACTTTCAGTGGCTCCAGTTTTAAAGGTGATCTATTCTTATATTACCATAATTTTTTTAGGCAACAGTTATTTCCACAGTAGCCCTGCTTCTGTGGGCAGAGAGGTTTGTACTTTTATAACAGCTAAAGTGCAAGTATGGCTTTGTCAGGACAATGTAATTACATCAAACACAGACCTGATCCAGCCTAATGATGAGAAAACTACAGGACTGAAATGGACGTTCCTTTCCTTCTGGGAAATCTAAAACCCACTTAGGTGTTGCTGCAGGTAAATGTGTCTTAGAGGCTTTTCTGTCTTATTGTTCACCCACTTACTTGCCATTACTGAAGAAGGATGTAATGAGAGAGAATTAAAAGTATGTTTTGGACACTGGGCAACACAGACTGGTCTGATCTTGTTTTTATGAAGTTACTTGGCACTGTGAATCTCTAAATAAATATAAAGTCACTCACAATCAAACAGGCAAGAAAGAAATGACAAGTGTTTTGACAGTGCTCAAAATACTTTGAGGTATTTTTAGCATATTTCTGAGTCGTATTAGCTTAACCTGTAATAGAATATAAATGAGCCCATATGGCAGAGATGTAATTATGTTCCATGTGAGAAATCCCTGTGGTAGATTTGGGGAAAAAAACCTCACTACATGTGCCTTCTGGAGGGCACGATTTACACATGATTACCTACTCATTTGCATTGAGAGGAATATGAAGTAACACAATGCTAACAACACGGTAATGAAAAGGGCAAGCAAAGACTCCAGATCCCTGGGGGTGCTGATCCCTCTGACTGACATCCAGTTAGGAGCAGGGAATTCGTCCCTTTAGGGAGTACATTTTATGAAGCGATCTTTGATTATGTGGGCACAGTAATCACGAGTCTTAATTATTATTACTGTGAGAGAATGGACTACAAATCTCCAGGGAATGTCTCTGTCACAGATACTTTGCCAGTGAATGCTGAAAATTAGTGTTTTCCCAAGGATCATTTTCATTCCAACCTGATATTTAGCTGAAGTTCCTTTGACTACTAGTCATGAAACATTAAATATAGATTAGAGGCAGAGAGATGTTGAAAGTTAAAATTCACCGGAGGTGCACACCCGTGCACTTGAGAGACAGCCCCAAATGTTGTCCAGATGTTGTAGCAACAAGGCTGAGGGTTCCCAAGCTGCAGCACAACCACAACAGAGGAGAAAGTGGATGTTTAGAATTCCACTGGCCTTCTGTTTAGTTTACTTGTAGTGTATTAATTTAGCAGAAAGTCCTAACAGCCTGTTAGCAGTAGATGTTACCAAGTGTACACTATCCTGAAAGAATGAAGAAATTCTTTTATAGCAATAAAGGGAGCAATTCAAAGCATGTAATTGATTTTCCACATTTTAGAACTGTGATAAGACTAAGCTTTAGCAGCAGAAACATATGTTTGCAGTTTTGTCAATGTTCTTCAATGAATCAAAAAAACCCGAGGAACCTATAACTTATTGGTTAGATCGTTAACATGCATTGGGCATTTCGGTGGCTATTGAAGCATTTGCCAAGAGCATGTCATCTTCTAAACAGATTCAGAGGTAGTACGGATTGCTTTTTGCCACAGGACATGTTTTTGTGATTATCTAAAATCATTCTTTTCCATTAGGAACACTGTAGAAGAACATCAAGGCTTTTTTAACTAGCTACTGTCATGTTTGTGTGCTGTCCTTCCTTACATCCTTTTTAATCTGGAGTGGCAGAGAGGCAGCAGGGCAGGGCTCATTTCCGCTCACCCCTGCATTCCCAACTAACTACTGCACACTGCAGTGTCTGACAGCCAGGCTGCTGCCCACAGTCTTCACATCAGTAGTCAGAGTCCTCTCTGGGCCTCCCCACAAACATCCCTGATGACACCCGCCAGAGGAACTCAGAGAAGAACCATCCAAACAAATTTTCAGAAAGGTTTTCGGGTTCTCCTGACACCAGAAGGAAGAGAGCACACAGAGTGCAAGAACCTAAAAGAGGTCACCTACTAAGGCTTGGAAAACAGGCCACCTGTCCTCAGAAACATCTCAATTTCAGATTTCTTTCCATCTTGCATTATAAGAAACCTCAGATGCATAGCAGTTGCTTTGTGAAAAAAGAGAGGATCCTCAGAATAACCTATTTACCAGGATATACAAAGGAGATACAGAAAATTTGAGTCCTATTCCTACTCTGTTGGCCTTAGAGCAGATATGTGGACCCAAAACTTAAGTCCACTTGGCATGCAAAGCTTGAACTGCAGCCAGATTCTCGCTGCATTTCAATAAATAATTGTGGAGACGGATGCAGGCTGAGATGGTCACACTCATCGGGACCCATCAGAGAACAGTAAAGTTTCCAGTAACTGAGGTAGTTGTGGTGGAGAAAAGAACAGAGGTTCATGTCCCCACATGTCATTTGCCTCAATTCTTCTGTTGGAAGACTTGCCAAAGTGAGAAGACAGCTTGGAGGGATGCCTGCCCACAGCCAGGAGGGAAGAGGGTGTTTGCAGCATGGGGGCAAGGAAACCATCTTCTGGCATGGTGAGGAGTTGGCAAGGCTGATGGAGAATCAACAGTAGGGCAGGGGGGAAAATTCCTCAAAGACTGGAACAAGCTCATTCACGTTTACTCCCTCAGGACAGCACAGAGCACCCCCCACAGAAGATGACTTCATAGCTTTGAAACTAGGTAAGCAAGCTTCAGAGAACAGGAAACGGGAATGCAAGACCCTTTCAGCTGAAGTCTAAAGGTCTGAATATGGGAAACAGTGGGAGTAACTACCTGAGTTTGTCACCATCTCATTACCTTTGGGTTTCAGGTAGCAGTGGATGATGATCTTGTTTGGCCTTTTCATGGGCAAACACGGGCAGCAGAGATCAACACCTGAACTGAGGCAGATGCTGTGGTTATGGCCTGGAGATGGAGAAAAGGGGACAGTGGAGACAAAGAGATTCTCTGGGCCTCCACAGGAGGGATGGTTCTTCTGCAGCACTGTTGTACACCACTGTGATGCTTTGGAGTGCTATGCCTTTCTACCACAAAGAGGGATTTTAGAATCCCTAAGTGTGTTGAATGGCTGAGCAACATGCTTGCTGCTCCCTCTGCCAAAGGAACCAGCATCTTTGTACAGCCACAAGGCTTTTCTTCTACAAAGCAATAAAACCATAAGGGCAAAATACAGGTGAACTCATTCTCTTATTTAATATGACAGCATAGAAGAAACAGAAAACCAAACAAAATCCCCAATGGTTGCTCTACCCTATCCCTCCTCCATTTGTGTCTCCTCCTTTTCAAAAGATGTGCACGGGGAAAACAAAGAAGGAACGTGGTTACCTTCGCGGGGCTTAGAGGAGCTGTGTGCAGTGACCCCCACAGGCACCGCTGTTTACATGGATACATTATCAGCTGCTGCACACACTGGCTCTGCTCCAGATCTCTGCAAATACTTGTGCAAGGTGCAAAGAAATACCATGGGCCATGCAAGGCTCCCATTAGGGAGATGATGGGAATGGAGGGTACTCTGCTACAAATATAACCAAACCCTTCTCAGCTATTTCTGGTTTCTACTCTCAGTTTGCACTTAAGAACTCCAAACAAACAGAGCTCTCAAGCAACAACACAGCTCAACAGACAGCAGCTTTATTTTGACTGCTTCCTAGCCTACTTGTTTTGTTTTGTTGTAGTTCGGAATATAGTTTTTTTAAAAGAGAAAGAAAAAAGGGAAAAGATACAGGAACCACGTGTGCTTCATCGCAAATGCTGCTCATGTAATTCTCTTTGAAGTGTGCGGCAAAACTCCTTTGTAGGTTAATGAGAACAGAATCAGGCCCTCCACAGTGAACTTGTGCTGAGCGCAGATAAGATCTTGAATCATTCAGAGCCAAGCATGTTATTTGTGCAACATGGGCAGGCTGAGTCAATCTCTGAATATTTTTAATGGGTGTCATCGTGAAGTGTTAATTCCACAAGTTAAGTTGTTTAGCAGTCTGCCTATGCCTGCTCTCCAGGCTGCCTTCACAAATGGTACACATCCTCTTGCTGGCTGCAACAGAAAAGCTATTTCCAGAACTGCTGCAAGAAAACAACACTTCTGAGAAAATATAAAATGTGACTTTTACAAAAGTTGTAAAACCAAATGATAGTAGAAATACCTGCTAGACATTCAGATTGTCAGCACACATAGTAGTAAAAGTATCCCCATTTCAAACAGATATTATTACCTTTTTTTTTTAAGGACCCTAAAATCAAAACAAGTATTTGGTAACTGATTTTTTTCTTTTTCAAAACAGAGGACTGAGGTATTGAAGTACTCAGATGCTTAGATAATGTCTGCCCCTGGATAGTACCTATAAAACCTTAGTAAATAGGGTCAGAAAAAGCCTGAAAATATTTTGAATTCTGATGAATATAACTAAGCACTGTGAACAACTTCTGGATGAGGAATCTTTATTTTTGATTTTCTCTTTTTCTGTTCCCAGGATCTCCTAATGCATCTTGAAGCCAAAATGAAATTATAGCTCTCAGGAGGCCAACAGGAGGCTCGCAATTGCCCATTGCCTTCAGCAGAGCCAGGATTTTACCCTTACTGTAATGATATCTTAAGAAACACTGGGCCCAGCTGCCCACTTCTATGGAAATAGTCAGCTGGAGACATAGCAAAGCCTACCACACAATTTCCTTTCCATTTTCTCCTGTAGGGAGATTTTTAATCTTGGAGTAGAAAACAGGATCCAGGGAAACCTGGATGTGGAAGCCTTGTGGTTGCAGTCTAGAGAGAGCTGGCTCTGGCTGGGCTCCTTGCCCTGCCCTGCTCCCCATCCCACCATTGCCTCAGCCCCAGGTCTGCAGCTCACTCTGCTTGTCCCTCTTCCATGATGCAACAAAGAGGTTTTGTTTTGTTGGGATTCCCAAACACCCAGACAAGCTGTTTCCCTGCCTCTACCTTCTGTGACTCTGGAGCATGTGCTGGAGGATCTGCCACATTTTCTGCATGCTCTGGAAAGCCATTCCCTTCCCACATGTGAGTTATGGTGGTCTTCAGCTACCCTTGGCAAGAGAGGCACAAATCCTGCACTGTCACGAGTTCCCAGTTCAACATCTCAAACCTGGCCTGTGCAGACAACCATCTCCTAGTGCCTTCCCCCTTTGCAGCCCCTCCTCTTCCTTCCTCTCTGATCTTTCCTTGCCTGCACACCACAGCCAGCTGCCTACCCAGGCCCTGATTTAAATCTCTCTCCCCCATGTCCTCACACCTGGGGAGGGCAGCCCCAACACAACACCAAGGACTCCAGGCTCAGCAGCACTCAGCACAGCACTCCCCATTTGAGGTCATACGTGGGCTGGGAAACTTCATGAAACTGGGCTTCATCACTCCAGAACTGCAAATCTTTGTGTCAGGAAGTGGAGGTGGTGCTCAGACACCAAGTTAAGTCATCCCAGTTGCAACTCTTTACTGGAATTGGTTAGAATCCATTTTCTTATAACTGAGCACCACTTCCTTCTATTAATTTTAACAATTAAGTGCCCAATCCTACAAAATGCTAAACCTTTGAGTAGGTTGCAAAATTTTCTTTCAATTCCCTCAGAATTAGAATAGCTATTTCCTTAATTAAGAAGTAAATAAATAAACTACTTGCAGTCTTTTAAGAGACAGCTTCATGCTAAGAGGAGACTAATTACCCTCCCCATTCACAGAAGATAAAAGCAAAGCTTTCACCATTATAGAAAAAATAAGTACTGAGAAGGTAACAAGAGTCATTGCAAAATCTGACTTTGTGATGAGCTGGTTTTCCTGCAATTTTTTTCATTTATGGAAACATTTTGAGAAACTCACCTTGAGGTTTTGTGTTGGCATTTTTATTATTATTTCCTCTTTAGATGCAGTTGTAGATGAGTAGGCTATAAATGAAACACTCATTTTCCTGAAGGCAATCATAAAAGTGTGTTGCAGCCTTTCCTTCTCAATTTCACGTGGAGTGAATTTACCACAATGGGCAGTAATATTTTAATTTGAACAACTGGAAAATTCTTACCTGCCCACTCTTTACTTTCAGTATTAATTCAAGATCAGCTCTTTTGGGATAGTATTTGTGCTTGTATTTAAAAGTATAATGTCATGAATAAACTGTCAAACACCTTGAGAGTATGTCACTTCTCTGTTTGAACAGCAATGATTTTGTGATGAACACGAAGCACACTGCACAGTCAGTTCTCAACAAAAAAGGGGGATCTGACCAAGTTATATTCTGACTGGTAGGAGCAAAGAAACTTCCAGAGGAGTTACCTGAGAGTAACAGTAGAACAGTAAGATGGGGATGTTATAATGGCACATACTGCCTGTAACTTCCTCCATCAAATGCAGGGATTAAGAGTAGCCAGGATAGTCTCCAAACTAGGTAGGTGGGGGGAAAAACAAAAGAGCCAGCACATGGCTTGGGCAGCCAGGAATACAAGCCAGTTCAGCACAGCCTCAGCAGTGCTGCTGCCAGTAGGATATCCGTGGAGTTTGCAGGAAAAGGCCAACACTACCTCTGAGTGAGAGTGACAAACCAGTGCCCAGTGGAGCTGCAGGCATTGAACCAGAGGTGGGCAAGGTGCCAGGTGGGGGCTGGCATGTTCTTGTGTTGCTCAAATGGACTGCACAGTCCTGCCCTTCTGTAGTGTTCTGAGCCTGGTAGTGGAGCTCAAAGTTACCAGTAACAGAGCAATAGTACTTAAGCTGAACAAGACCACATGACTAGTCATAGAGCATCACTGATCCATACTTTTCATCTCAGGTAAACACAGCCAGTGAGACTAGCACAGAGTCACAGAATGTAAAACATTTATATGGGATCTGAATTATACAAACAAGTGTGCAACAAAACAGCATCAAGACATCCCACCTGAGGGATACGGGACATTTTCATTTTTCTTGTGGTCCTTGTCATTAAACTACCCCAAAAATGTTTCTAAATTTGTTTTGCAGAAAGTAATTAATATTAGCCAAGATATACTAGAACTAGACAAAAATACCCCTCTCTCTCACCCAAAGAGATCCTGCTGATACCACAAGAAGGACAAATTCCACCTAATGTGCTGCACTTTTGACATAGGGTAGCATTCCACGTTAGCCTAGGATTGCACCTTATGAAATGCTGCAGACCACTAATAATGCAACTATCCAAATGACAGCTAATTGCAAATAAAGTCTACCACTTCAGCACTTCTGAAGAAGTTATTTCTAAGACAACCCATCAAAAGTACTTTACATGGTGGCTGACAGAAGCCTCCCAGTACAGCATGTTTACATCAATTTAATGGTTATTGTGAAGATTTCACCTTAGTGAAGCTCAGTCATGCCCAATACCTCTCACACACTGCAACAAAGCCTTAGGATACAGGGAAAAGGCAAGGCTTGTGGGGGCCTCACTTCATAAGAGGCCGGTAGCTGAATGTGGGTCTGGGTCTTCATTTAGTGTTGTCTGAGTAGAAAACTAGTTTATTTACTCAACTTCAAGATAAGCAACTTAATGCTGCTGATTTGAATGCAAACAAGGGCAAGACCTCATGCCTGGAAGACTCTCTGATGTGGTTACACTGGAAGTTTAGAATAAATACAAGTTGGGATCCAAAACACAGTTGTCATGACCTACAAATTCAGCATGTTTTAAAGTATTTAATTTTTTTTAAAGCATTGTCTACAACTGAACTATCAAAGTGGTATTGCTTTTATCTGGAAGATTTTACACTTGCAATTACATATTGTTTATTAAGGTCTATTTTGCTAATTCACTGAAATCTCTCCCATATGACAGAAATTACATTTGCTTCTCCATTTAGTGACCTCAAATGACAAAAGGTGCAGAATGAATTTAAGCTGGCATGTAAACACAATTATGCCTTTCCTTTTTTCTTACAGGGCTTATCTAGTCTGCTTTAACACCATCAGTGAGTGGTGATGGTGTTTAACACCATTCACAAATGAATATGGGGCTCATAATGGTTTCAATTTGTCCAGGACCTAATCCTGGCATGCTTAGTTTCTCCTTAAGAAGCTATTTCACATCTTAAAATACTTGTAAACTTCTAAAAACTAAACTGTGGAAACCAAGGCCTCAGCTGTAAGACAAGCCTTGCTTCCTAAACCTGCTAAGCCATTTTTGAACTATGGTACTGCTATTTCAAAATTGATCAGGAGCTTCAGAACAAAACATTTCTCTTTTATGCTGTAAACATGGAAACCACAAAGGAGTCAGTCCAAAGCAAGAAAAACGAAGTTCTCTTTCTCCAAATGAGCATGAATCATTGCCTAAGCCTTACAGCTCAACTGAACAACAGAGGCAAGAGATTTACAAATATGAAAAACTCTCACAGCTATGGACGCAAGAGCAACCTTCACTTCTAATGGGTCTAAGCAGATTACTGACTTGCATTTTTGAATCAACATTTGAATTCAGAATCCATACAATCCACTGACTCCAAGTTTGCACAACATGCAAGCAATGATGCTCTGGGTCCAGTAATGCAAATTGCAACCAATAAAATCTATGAGAATTAAAAGGGGGGGTGAGGCTGATACTCAGATTTTGCACAGTATTGCCAGTGCTGTCATTGGAAACATCTATCAAATACAATGCAATTCCAGTGCCTGAGCACTAGAGGGTAAATTCATGATAAAAACAGAGCTGTGCCTTAGTTTCCTTATTTTTATAGGTAAGTATTTAAATGCTTGACTTAGCACCTCTTCATCTGTCTTGAGTTTTGCTAGCTGAAGTTCTTTCTGAGGCTATGCAGCACTGGGGTGGAAGACTATGTCACACAAATGCAAACTTCTTACAAGAGTACTCTCAATAATTTTAAAGTGTGTCATGCCAAACTCAGGATTACTTTCTCTGGTCAGCTTCAGGGTGCACACCTTTTAAAAAGGACTGCAGTGTCAGTCTGGAAGTTGTCTTGTGATTCAGATAGGCAAAGGACTGATGAGTTACTAGCCCGTAGCCTATTCTGAAAAATACTCCTCATGTAAATAAACAGCAGTCTCTTCTCATACCTAGCTATCATCCCTTTGAATAACCATTTTTTAAAAAGTGCAAAGGGATGGCAGCAGGAGGGTGGGCATCATCCAGAGGGCAGAATTGAGCCCCACTAGACTCCAGTCTTGTCTTGCACCTCTATTGAAAAAAAACAGAAGCAAACACAACATGAACACACACAAATATGTGCTTATACCAGAAATTTTGGGCACTACTATAGGAGCAAACTAGAAATCCTACCTCTTCCCAACAGGATTTGTTATGGAAACAGCATATAATTTCATTCCAATACCACAAATTTGCCACTACATTAAAGAGCATTACCGTTAGTGAAGGATGAACAGTAAATCAACATCCCCAGCTCTTCAGGCTACAGCCTTCTTCAGGGGAATGGTGATTTTGAGTGTCCCTTCATTTCAGGGTATAAACATATCCCATGAGAGAAAGCAAAGCTGCTGAGTGTGGAATACCTAAACCAGAACTTCAGCCCAAAAAACTCTGTTACACCAGTTTTGTTGTTTTATTAACCTTGTCAGGGACAAGAGCAGTGCGAAAACCTGCTTCTTCGTATATTGATACTTTCTACTTACTATTTATATTGATACTTTCTACTTATATTGATACTTTTCTCTAGTAACCATGGCACATCAATTACCCAGACTATGTTGTAAAAAAACCCATCTAAACAGGATAGATTTCTTTTTAACAGTAAACCATTACTGATGCCCTATGCAAAAGATATCTTTGTATCTTATTAATAAAGCATCTGAAATACCATTATGTGTTGAGAAATAGAATATAAAAAGGTGGATGAGCTACACAGATAGCACCACAGCATTCAGTGATGACTGTGACCTCTGCAATTTACTGCCCTGTGAAGGGTCACAAAAATTAGCAAACAAAAAAGCAGGGGGTGCTCTTTCAACAAATTTGTGAACATATTGCACTCTCTAGCATATTTATTAAAATAACCAAGATTGAACATGGAGCTTTAGTTCTGGGAAAAAAAAAAATCCAGTGAACCAAAGGGGATCCATATCTGCTGCAAATCTTGAACTGTAAATACTGATATTTTACTTCTTGTAGAAAAAATTCCATTATTCATTTCTGAGAAATATTTTTAAAAATTGGTCTTCCCATATTTACCATAAATACAACATCTCTGTTACAAATAAATGTGCTCCCCACCCATAAATAAATCACATGCATTGTTGCAAGAAAACGGATCTGCCAAAACAGCTGAAAGGTAATTATACACTAACCAAAAAGAATGCCATTTCAATTGAAAGTGAATGGCTTGTACTTCAGGTCATTAGCAGAGTGCTGACCAGCACAATTTTAAATGCTAACATACCTACCCACCCACCCACCCCCCCAAAAAAAAGGAGGGGAAAAAAAAAACCAACTTGAGAAAATGTCCAAATATCTGAGAAAGCAGGAACAAATTTTAAAGTAATGAGAAAACCCTGCCCCCTTGTCTCACCTTAGAGAAATTCTGTTAAGCTTCCCTTACTTCTCTGTGGCTGTTTATACAGCACGGTTTGAAAAAAGTAAACAAGCCAAAAATCATTTGTATCTGCCTCCAGATCTACAAAATAAAATGCTTTACTAGCTTATAGTACTAAAAATCAAAAATCAAGTTTGATAATTAACCAGTCTTTCCTAATAAACCCACACTTACCAAACAGCACTTAAAACAATGAATTACAGGGGGAAGAAAAAAAGAAAAAAATATATTGTGTTGCAAGGTTAAAAAATGTGTGTACTTTCCATAAAGCTGAAATTCTTCCATGAACATTTAACTCTGGATTAACCAAACAGTCCAAATTCAGGAAAATAAAACTCTTTTACTCATTAAAACATTCTGACAATATTGCAACATAATTGAGTGTCATTTTAAGCACCGAGGGTATTTTTTTTTTACTTTAATAAAAGGAAAATTAGAAGAAAGGCTAAGTTGAGAGAACCCTTTTCTGCAACCAAAAAAAAAAAAAAATTTAAAAACCCAAAAAACTCCTAAAAAACCAACCACCCACAAACAAAAAAAACCCACCAAAAAAGAACTGGTGAACTGCTTTCTTCTCCTGCCATATAGCAGATCTTTTCTTGGATTTCACACCACTGACCATACCCTGTCAGAGATCTTGAACAGTTTACATTACTTCTTTTGAAGGATTAATCTAGACCGGCCCAGAGATAAAAACCAAAATGCACAATGAATTCCTACACTGAATTCCAGCTTGTTACTGCAAACTCAACATAAGAAAAGAAAAAAGGAATCCCACACATCTTGTAATATATACACTGCTTTCACACGGTAGGAGTTAGAGGAATACGTAAAGGGACAAGATACTTTTGTACAAAACCTCAATTTATTTCAGAGAAATTAAAAATATGGTATTTAATATATATAAATTTCTATTCCTCTATAAATATAGATGATCTTGTGATAATGAACAGAAATAAATGCATACCAAATTAAAATAATTTTGCATTTGAGGGTATGGTAGCCATAGATAATGTTTATGAACCTAAATACAGGCATTTGTAATATAAAACAAAGTTTAAAACAATACAATTGGGAGAGAAGCATTCTGCTGTTTTTCATACAGAAGTCTACATATTCAAATGCATCTGTTGAAAGTTACAATTTCGTCTTTAACTTTTTAAATGTATTAGAAGCACAATCCCACACACCCGGGAGCATACAAGGTAGTAGATATGCTGCACACATGGTATCTTTTCCTTGCAGTATGCAATGTTATTTCTATACCGAAAAAAGGAGGGGGAAAAAGACAGCAGAGGCTCTTTCAGGTCTCACATCTCACCAGAGTGCTTAAGCATTCTGCTTTTCTGTTTTCCTTTTCACTGTTTTTACTACTGGCAAAAATCATCACACCCTCATAATGTGTAATGATTTAAATCTCAATGAATTAAAATTCAGAGGAAAGGCAATGGCTCCAACGTTTCCCATACGAAGAGCCGGTGTATGAATATAATTAGGGGGCAGGGAGGAAACAAACAAAAGCCCCAAACTGAATACTACGTTTTATTCCGATGAAGCTCTTTTCACGGAGCCCGTATTTCCTGATCCTGCTGACCCCAGCCGGCAGCAGCACGGCGGGGAGGGACCGGGGCAGGCGGCGGTAGGAGCACCCGCGGAGTGCCCCTGGACTGGAAAGTGGGCTTAGAAAAAAAGCCCAGCAGGAGGGAAATTCGGTGTATCTCTGTCGCCATCCACCTCCTGAGCCATCGGAGGTACTACAGGTGCAGGCGGTGTGAACCGAACTCGCGCACCGAACCGGGCCCACTCCTCCCGAGCCGTGCGCGGCACGGGCAGACGCTGCCGCCCCGGCAGCCCCGGGCACCGCGAGGGGCTCTGCCTCCACAGAGGGCCCGCCCCAGCACGGCTGCTCTTTGTACCCCCGGAAAGGCCCGGCGGGGTCAGCGGGGCCGGGGCTCCGTGCAGCGCCGTCCCTGCGCAATGCCCGGGCGGTTCTCCGTCCTCCCCCGACAGGACCGGGCAGGGGTCCGTGCTCCCCAGACGGGGCCGGGGCGGGAGGCGGCGCTCCTCCCCATCCTCACCTCACACTACCGCGGGCGGGCCGAGACCCAGGCCGGGTCAGGAGGCGCCCCCGGCCGCAGCCCCGCTCCGGGCCCTCCTGCTCATGCAGCTGAAATTCCAAGCAAAGCCATTACAAAACCTGTGGGTGGGAGAAGAATAGGGTTTGTTTTCGATTCTCCTACCGGCAGCTTTTCCCATCCTGGCTACTAAATAAAATCCAAAGCTTTTTTTTCTTTAAATAAGAGAAAAAGGGGGCGGGGGGGGAAGCGAGGAAGTAAAATTCACAAACAGGTTAGAAGTGTCCTAAATAATTAAAAAAGTGAGGTTTTTTTGTAATTTAAATACAAATATACTTACAAAATCTTACAGAGGCTATTTACATCCCTCTCCCCCAACCTGACAGTGCGTTCAGCTCCTAGAGGAGACAGCCTGAGCGGCATGGGGAGGGCAGAGCCCGGGGATCCCAGGCACTGGGCTCCCCCTGGCTCGTCCTCCGTTCCCCGCCGCCTGCAGAAGCCACTCGCAGTCCCAAAAGTTTGCCCAGGCTGGATAAGGAGCTGCTTCCCGAGGCAGAGCCTCAGTCCTCCCACATCTCCCCAGCCTGGCAAGCAAGGGTCTCAGACCGTGGTCTCACCCTGCTTGCTGTTGGTAAGCCTGGTGTAAAACTTCCTCCAGGAGTTCAGGGTTTTCCCAGACCAGATCCAGAAGCCCGAGGTGATGCCCACGATTAAAGTCATGAGATACTTGATCATGAAGACAGTGAAGTCGGGGCTCATGGGTGGGTGGTGGCTGCTGTGGTTGTTGGGGCAGGGAATGGCATAGCTTTTACAGCTCTGCGTGACCCAGCTCCTCTCCCACTGTTCCCTAAAAGCTTGCTCGTAAAAATAGCAGGCAATGACGATGGTGGCCGGCACCGTGTAGAGGACGCTGAAGATGCCTATCCTCACCATGAGCTTCTCCAGCTTTTCTGTCTTGGTGCCGTCATGCTTCATGATGGTCCGGATCCTGAAGAGGGACACAAAGCCAGCCAGCAGGAAAGAGGTGCCGATGAACAGGTAGACGAACAAAGGGGCCAGCACGAAGCCCCTCAGGGCATCCACGTTGTTGATGCCCACAAAGCAGACGCCGCTGAGAACGTCCCCATCCACTTGTCCCAGGGCAAGGATGGTGATGGTCTTGATAGCCGGCACGGCCCAGGCGGCCAGATGAAAGTACTGAGAGTTGGCCTCAATGGCCTCATGGCCCCACTTCATGCCAGCAGCAAGGAACCAGGTAAGGGAGAGGATGACCCACCAGATGGAGCTGGCCATGCCAAAGAAGTAGAGCATCATGAAGAGGATGGTGCAGCCCTCCCGCTTCGTGCCCTGCGCCACGGTGCGGGACCCGTCCTCGGCGAAGCGCTCGTTGCAGACCACCCTCTCCTCCAGGAGGAAGCCGGCGATGTAGGCCACGGCCACCGCAGTGTAGCAGCCCGAGAGGAAGATGATGGGCCGCTCGGGGTAGCTGAACCGCTTCATGTCCACCAAGTAGGTGAGAACGGTGAAGAGGGTGGAGGCACAGCAGAGCACGGACCAGATGCCGATCCAGGTGCGGGAGAAGCGCAGCTCCTCGGGCCCGAAATACATGAGCCCGTAGAGGCGGCCGGGCTCGCAGGGCGCCCCGCAGTCCTTCTCTCCCAGGAAGCGGTAGTTCAGGTAGGAGGGCACCTTCAGCGCCCGCGGGCAGGTGAAGCGCCCGCGGGGATCGCCGGGCCCCGGGCCCCCGGGCCCCCCGCCGGCGCCCCCGCGGTGCGGGTTGCTGGTCCAGCTCTCGGGGCGCAGGGCGGGCGTGGGGGTGCCGCGCTCCGAGGCGTTCTGCCCCACGCAGAGCTCGCCAGCCCCGTGCACGGGGAACTTTTCGCAGCGCAGCGTGTCGGGCCACTGGAAGCCGAACTTGTTCATGAGGGCCTCGCAGCCCTGGCGGGCCCGCTCGCAGAGGGAGCGGCAAGGCGGCAGGGCCTGCTCCAGCACGGTGCACACCGGCGCGTACATGGAGCACAGGAAGAACTTGAGCTCGGCCGAGCACTGCACCTTCACCAGCGGGTAGAACTGGTGCACCTCCAGCCCCGCGTCCTCCTGGTTGGTGTGGCCCAGCAGGTTGGGCATGATGGTCTGGTTGTAGGCGATGTCAGTGCAAAGAGGGATGGAGATGGGCTGGCAGTAGCCGTGGTCAGGGATGGAGATGCCCCGCTCGCCGTTGTACTGCGACGCCGGCAGCTGCCCCCCGGCCGGCAGCGCCGCCGCCCACAGCAGCGCCAGCAGCGCAGCGCGCAGCCGCGGGCACCGGCCGCTGCCAACTTCCCCGCCGCCGCTCACCGCCGGCCCGCGCCGCTCGGCCATGCTCAGTCGGTGCCGCGCTGCCCTACCGGGCTCCCGCCGCCCCGCCGCCGCCGCCGCCGCTGCTCCTCCCGGCCCGAACTTCCGACTCATGAAGGGAGCGGCGGCCAGGGACGGGGCAGCCCCGGCCGCAACTCACGCGGCCGCGGAGCGCAGCGCGCAGCTCTGCCCGCACCGGCGGCAGCGTCCGCCGCGCCTCCGACTACCGCCGCCGCCGCCGCCTCCGCCGCCGCCGCCTGACCATTTGTGCCGGCCCCTCGAGCCCGCGCCCCTCGCCTCGCCGCGCCGCGCTCCCTCCGACCGGTTTCCAGGCGCCCCGCAGTCTGCTCCACCGGAGGGAGGAGCCTTGAAACCGACGCCGAACTTTCCTGCGTAAGGGACCGTCTCCCAACGCCTCACCCGGGGCGGGCGCAGGCGGGCGCGGGGCTGCCCCGCTCCGCGCACAAAGGCGGCGGGGGCGGCGCCGGGGAAGGGGCCCCGCGGCGGGAGGGGGAGCGGGGAAATGGGGCCGTGCCGCGTCGGTCGGCAGCGCGCCGGCCCCGGCTGTCCCGGGGGTGTTTTTGGATTCCCCGGTGATGACGATTGTTGAAGCTGTCGAGCGGCGCTCTCGGACTGGGCTGGGGCCCGTCACCCTCGGTACCCCCCACCGTGGAAGCAGCCGGGCTAATCCCGGGCGGGGGAATCGATGTTTGGCACATAGCAAAGGGCAGGATTGGAGGAGGGATCCGCGGCACTGCCAGGACTCTGCTGCGAGGAGCAGTGCGCAGTCGGGGAATCTCTGGAGGTCTGAAATGTGGGAGACATACTGCGGTCACCTGAGGCACGGGCCGGAGCCGCAGCGGCGTTGAAGGCACAGACCGCATCGCACACACGGTCGTGTTGGAGTGGCTGAAACTCGCCTCTCCCCAGAGACACTTAAAGTAACTCGCTACCGAGCTATTGCCGGTGTGTTACCTGCGCCTTCCACGGCGTCCACAGCAGGAGCCCGACTTACGAAAATCATCCCAATAGGGCTTTCCCATTTTCCTTCCTCCCTCTGCATAGTGGGCAACTATTCCAGTGTGACTCAAGTCGAATGCTGTGTGACTTGCAATTTGTCCCATCAGGTTTTTGAAATTCTTGCTATATTCTGGGGAGGGAGCATACAGTGACCGCCAGCAGTGGCCATTTTTACATGCCTGAAGCCCCATTGCACAAACAGAATGGAGGTCCTGTTGGCTCTCCCGAAATGCATAGTCCAGAAAAACGATGAAAGCTGAATAGAGGGTTTACTGTACTCATTGGAACCGAATAAGAATAATAAAGTGTGCTCCTGGAGAGAAGAACCCTGCCCTGTTCTCCAGACATTCAGTAATTAAAGCTCTCTGTCGTCTGTGCAAATGTTTGTATTTGTCCGAAGGTTAATTCTGCCATTCGGAGCTGAACCAGGCGTGGAACTTCTCCCACCAGCTGTCTTCCTTCTCTGCAGCATGCTCCCACCCTTTCCGCCTTACATGTTAATTGAGCTCCAAAAATCCATTAGTAGTAAGACAGCTCCAGCATTTATTTCTAGCTGTCAGAGGTGGCAAGGGTTAATAAAAGACATCCGTATTTCTTGGATAGCTACAGATAAAATTTGGACCATGCTATTTAGGCCACTTTCTTTCTCCCAGCGGTACTGTCCCACATTCAAACTAATTAATAGCAAAATCTATGCTGTGTAACGACTGCAGGAGTGGGATCATGTTTAGAAACTGCACATCCTTAAAATGTCGATTGCTGATGTCCTCGTTTACTGAGGTTCATTGAGTTCTGTTGAGAACTCTCTTCTCAGAGGACCATAGTTCAAAAATTATATGCACAAATATCTTTTTCCATTTTCTGCTGAACGGTTTGATTCCTTAAATATTGTATTTATAGTTCGAAGCTACAGATTTTTCTCTTCAGCTCTACATCAGTAATTAAAATTATTAATGTCTTTCTAGCACAAAACCTATTTATATTCAGCCCTAAATAGCAATATTGTTTCTCTGTTCATCCCAAAAAGACTGCACACTGCATCTTTAGATTGGAATAAGTATTATCCATGCTCTTTGTCATAGACAATGAGTGTGAATTTCTGACTAGTCTTGGGAAGCCTCCTTGGATTTCTGCCTGTCCTCTTTAGACCTGGGGACACATCACACAATCCAGGAGAGGTAATTAAAATGCCTAAGTGCATCATCAGTTGGGTGAAATTCTACCTACTGGGATCTGCATTTGAAATATTAAGGAAACACTTCTCAAACTGAAAAACACCATCTCTAATAACCAAGAAGATGATTCTAGGAGAAAGACCAGTGTATACAGATAAGGTTTGTACATGTACATAATAGATTTTTTCAGACCAACCAGCACAGAAGGAAAACCAGCTACATTTTTGGATTAACAAGCTAATTTTTTTTCTGAAGCAGTAACAATCTAAATGCAGTATTTAGCTAAAAGCTAAATGCAGCTTGAGAAAAACTACTTCAAGTTCAGATGTATCAGTAAGACCAGCTCAGAAAGAAAAAGTGTAAATTGGATGGAGGTAGCATTGTGGGGAGAAGAACAAGGGTTGAGAGCTGGTAAGTTCAGAAAAGTTTCTAAGACTTGCTCATTTTAACTGTTTAATGATTTTTCACATAACAGAAGAAAATCCTGTGTGGAAAGAATCTTCCCAGAAGCACTTGTCCTACATTTCAAACACCCCAAACCACAAAACTCATCATTAGAGCATAATCCTTTGTGGCCCAAAACACCAGATCAGTTTAAACCGTGCCTAAGCAAGAAATGCAAGATGTGTTTTGATGCCCATCCGCTATTACAGCAATGAACACCCCCTGCCATCAAATCACCAGCATACCCTGGTCTTATGTTTGATATTCCAGGGCTGTACTTCATCCAGTGCACAGCTGCATTCCATGTAGTTCTGCTGCTGAAAACGACCACTCAGCTCCAGCATGAACTCCCAGAGGCCATCTTCATAGACCAAACAAACCACTGTGTTGTTTGTGAGGGAGTCTTTTTCACAAATCAGACATTCTCCCACTCCCTTCAGACATGATCCTTAAGGGAAACTACAGAACTTGTCCCACAGAAGTGCAAATGGGAACTAAGTTTCCTAACTCTGCCCAAAACCGTGAACTCAGTAGAGATGCTGCTTTGATAATACATTATAATTTCCTCCTACTTCAACATACAACACTGCCCCCTCCCACTTACTCCTCTCCAAATCAACAGACTGTAAGGTAATTGCCTCTCCTTTTTGCTTAGCTAATAAATGCTGTTTTCCCATCATTTACATCATCAATGTCCTCTCTATTCTAAAGCTATTATCTTCTTCTTTTCAGAGCTGGCTTAATTAATAAATATCTTAGGAAGCGGTAAGCAATTGCTCTTAACTGAAAGGTGATTCTAACCCACAGAAAAGTGTGACCAAAAGTCTGTCTTATTTTTCCACGTGTATGTCTTGGTCTAACAAAATATACTACTTCTTCGTGCAAGTACTGCAAGTCATATCCACAGGAAGTTATTCCTGTGTGTCTCCCTTGTTCTTTTAATGATTCCTTAGGTGTCCATCATAGGCAACAGCTGGAGAGAGGAGACTGGACTGGATGCCACCTTTGCTCAGGTCAATATGACAGTAATCATGTTCTTATGAAGACACACAGTGTATTTCTTAAAGCACAGGCACTCTTCCTCCTTGCCATGGAAAGACAATCTTCCATTCTAAAAGAAACAAAAATTTGGGCATTAAATAATAATAAAAAGGAATTTCAGCTTTTACTTAAAAACAATGTGCAGATGTTACTAGGTAGAGTAGCCATTAGGGGAACTTGGGACTCTGGCAGGTAGGCAGAATATGAGTTTTGTCCTCTTACATTCTTTATGTACCAGTACTATCCTTAGAGTGCTGGTTTGTGCTTGCTTTACTTGTTATGGGAGATGGGGGATTGTCTGGAAAAAAAAAAAAAAGTAGTTATGTAAATCTTTAATTTTGGAAAGAAACAAAGCAAAAAGTCATCACAGGATTTTCTTGTTTTTCTCTGTGTGACTGGCAGAAATAGGATATAGTGAATGCTTCCACTCTACAGCGCTTAAGGAAAACTTGTTTACCTAGAGGAAATTCAGCTTTATCTCACAGACCTATGTTACATACAGAGAATCCAAATATAAGCACAAATATGTATGTAGGAAGGCTAGTGAGCACCCAAATGAATAAAATGTGAGCCAAGATGATAACATGAATTATGTTTGTCCACCAAATTAAAGCAAAAGTTATGCTTAAATAATTAGGTTTTTTCTTGATTCTAGGTTTCATTATTTAGACGTCAAATAAAGGGTTAAAAGTAAGGTAATCATAATTCAGTGGGATAAGTTAAAAGTTGATTTTTGTCTCATGTTGAGCATGAATCTTGGCTGATAAGAACAGTTAATATTTTTTGTGTGCAGAGCAATTAGTTCTGTATGGAAAGAAAGGATTTTTGAGGTTTGGGTAGAGAGAGGGATTAAAATATGTAATCTGTGATCGGCAACAATGTGTATACTAAATTAATGAAGTTTCTTGGGAGTTTCCAAATGAGACAGTACAGATTCATATCTCAGGTGGGTCTCATTTCAGCTCTGAGTACTGGCAGTACACGTCCCATCAAGTCCTCACAATGCACAGGCAGGGACACTTACTGAAAAACCAGTACAAAGATTGTAAAAGCAGTGAAATGAATGATGATTACAGTGCCATACATCCCAAAATGTAGGATGAAGTAAGGTGTACCCTACATTGCCACGTTAAAACTACCATATATTCTGGATGATAAATTCCTTATTCCAGATAATACACTCCCCTCAAAGTAAGGTGTTTGACTCTAGAAGTTGACACTGAGATCTGCAAACCAAAATTCTGGAGAGAAAGTACCTGGACAAGTCTCGCAAGCAGCTTTTACAGTTGCATGATAAGATACTTTTCTGTTTGCAACATGCCAATAAACAGCCATCTGCCTCAGGGCCATGGGCATAGCGTCTCACAGATGTAGTCTTGCCAGAAGAACAAAATCCTTAAAATTTAAAAGCCTGCCTTCAACATTTCTTGGAACCTCTAGAAGACTCTTGGAAGTATGCCCGTGCTGACAAAAATAACAAACACATGCAGTGATTGGCAAAGAAAATCAGTAGGAGCTGAACACAAACCTTAGGGGTGGTGCAGTCAGCAGCCAGAATACTTTCTGCAGCAAAGGGTCTCAAGGCTGTACAGCTAAGTTCTCAGAAAGTCACTTTAGTGCAGAGGCAGTTGTTATTAACAAGCATTTGACAAGATACCAAGTAATTCTCTGACCATTGGGTGGCCCAGGTCAGCTTACCCTCAAATTCATCCCACTTGTCTTGCTATATGCCTTTTATTAATTGGCTACATTAGTTTGCAATTGTCAGTTTAGATTAAAAATTGTACTTTTATTTGTATTTGGGGGTTGTGGTAACACGAGAAATAGAATTCATTCCTGCTGAGTGATACCTATTGTAACATGAATGTTCTACCAAGTAGCATGGGCTAGGAATAAAGAGCAATTTTTGGACAGCAGTGGTGTAAATTAGGCCCCCATTACAAGGATTTTATATGTTTTAAAGAGGCTTGAGGAGAAGTGGTATGCACAGTCAAAGCAGACTACAAAGAGTCTCTTCCTCCCAATACCCACAGCATTTTTTCCTTAACGCTGTTTATTCAAGATAGATGGAGTATGTGGAGATTCGATTTGGTTTTCGTTTCTGTTCATAAGAAATGTAGATGATCCCTTGCAAATTAAAGCCGTATGTTGCCTGCCTTCCTTGACATGTTCTGTGCTGGGGTGAGAGGCGCAGGGGCTGCAGCCTGGCTGCTGCTGCCAGAAGTTTTCCGGAGAACAAGAAAAAGTCACAACTCTTAAAAGGGCAATTGCAGATCACAGCTCATTTTGTTCAGAGAATGCGAACATTTTTACTCTCTTTTTATTTCCCTTTCTTGAGCAAGTTCTTCTACAGTTACATACAGTGCCTGAAAACACAGACTCTCTCTTGTTCTTCAAACACAGAGAGGCTGATTTAAAGGCCTAAGATGGCAATCCTTACTCCCAGGAGTAGACCTGCTGATTTCACAGATACAAGGGAAAGGAGTAGAGCTTCATAAGGCTGTGATGCAAGGAGAAATTATGTGATGAGCTCTTACTTCTGGCCTCACGCTGCTCTTGCTGTGCTTCAAGTACATTCCTTTTAAAGAAATGACTCCCCATTTCCACTGATGTAAATGAGATTCAGATCATATTTGCCGCCTTACTATTTCAACAAGATACACAAATTGAAAAGGTGTATGTGTGTGAGGTCGGGAGATAGAGGAAAGTTTTCTATGTCTTTTAGGTGTGTGTGTATTTTCCATGAATGCTATTTACAGAGTGAGCAGGATGAGATCAGAGCAGCAGTAATTCTCCGCCTGCATCTGCCTTTTTCAGTGGAATGTGGCTTGGTACATGTTAAAGGACAATCTTGACTTTCTCTTTAGAAGAAATTTTTGGGCTTTTGTTTTCTTTGTAAAGATAGCTTTAAATATTTAACCAGTGTAAACAGAGGCAGAATGCCCAGCAAGACTGAAAGGAATGTGCCACAAGGATCTGCTTGTGAACACTTCTCCCCTAAATACATTCTTCATCATACAGGAGTAGTCAGCTGTATTTTAAAAGGAATTGTTTTCAGAAATTTTAGCCTGCTTTTTTAAAGGAATTCTCTCAAGAATGGACAGGAGTAGTGTTCTAGACCTTTCTCCAGTTCTGCAGCTGACTTTTCTAGGTAGCATTTCCCTTACTCTTTGACCCTGGCTGCACAGCAATTGCTCAAAACTGCAGCACTCTGATATCCCACGTGGGCCCCTGATAAACCATCCTTAGCCTGATCCCACAGTCTTCAAGGAGGAGAAAAAGGAGCACTTCATAAAAATCCCAAAATTCACAGTAGGGAATGTTACCTTCAGGATGATGGAATTTAATTTCCTATTGTCACAGGTTGTCATTCTGTATTGCTCAAATATGCAACCATAATGTTTAGCCCAACTGCAAATATATTCAAGTCTCTCCTTCCCTAGTGTCCCTATCAGAACATTACCCTATCCCATGACAGTGGGTGCATCTGGACTCTGTGCTTCTGAATTTTGTGATGTCTCTGTTTTTATGGGTGACCAATTAGATTGCATCATTTTTACTGGATTTGGACTTATATATGGAAATCCACACATTTTCCATC
Organism: Acrocephalus scirpaceus scirpaceus; assembly: GCA_910950805.1. Classification (NCBI taxonomy): domain Eukaryota; kingdom Metazoa; phylum Chordata; class Aves; order Passeriformes; family Sylviidae; genus Acrocephalus; species Acrocephalus scirpaceus. Next base: position 130,699,416 of record OU383773.1, read on the forward strand.
TCCAGGGATGATTATTATAGTTCTGTATACTTTCATATGGTATTATTTGCATTAAGAAAAGTATGTGAGGGTTCTCAGCACTGAAGACCAGGAGGATTAGCCATATCACCTTAGTGTTCCAAGTCTTCCGTTCCCCTCAGCTGTCCATGTGCTGAATACAGAGCCTATAAAAGTTTGCTTCCCTACCTTAAAGTGTCATACTAGCCTGATCCCAGTCATGTCAGGAATGGCTGGGCTCAGCAGCCACAGCCCACTACAGCTGTATCCCACTGCAGTAACACCTCAGCCTTGAGCCTGCTCAGAGGAAATGAGCCCATATCCAGGAGATGCAGCTACTGCAACATCTGGCTGACTGAATCTGTAACATCTAAAAGATTCTGGCATGCTTACGTATTTCTGTATTTTCAGATGAAAACACCTCCTTTTCCCACTTCGACTCTCAGTGGTAGTCACACCTTTGCAAACAAGGTTCAGTCATGCCCATCCTTACATATTCTACCTGGAAAGTGAGAGACACTTCATGATTATTTTTCAATTTTTGGAGCTCTTTAATTCTAGAGGAAGGATATAAAAACATGAACACGCAATAGAAAGCATTAGGAAAGAATGGAAAGGGAAAAGATGGGGTATCTAGCCTCTGGCTCTTATGTGTTGATATCAGTTAATGTTGAAATCATCCTTAAAACTCAGGAAGTACTTTGCTGATGGTGATTCTTTTGAACATTGTCTGTTCCTCTGCCATTTATTATAGCTAGACAGATATTGTCTAGCTATTACATAATTAGTAGTTAGTATTTCTGCAAAGCCATTGTGGTTTCTATTTCTATCTATTTCTATTTCTATACTTTGTACAGTTCCAAAGCTGCTTCTTTGAATACATCATGACTATTTAAAAATGCAGACTGGTTTAAATATTTACTTAAAGGTCTTCACTGTGCTTACACTTGCATTCTTCCAAGTACATACATGATGGCAATTCAGAGTTGGAAGTTGGGGTCCTCCTTTCAGCAGAGAAGGGCGAGGAGCAGCTCATCCTAAACTTCATCCACACTGCTGCCGTAGCAAGCAAAAGCATCCACCAAACTGGTTTGGGAGGCACTTTTCCTTCCTTTTCACAAGGAATGTATTTGTGACTTCATAGAGGCAGCTGGCCTGCCATAGAAATTAGGCTGCCATGAAACCACAGCCTTGAACTCACATCTTTGGGATTAGCATTGCTTGAACATTAAAAAAAAGTGACACAATATGTTCCCACATATTGTGTTCAATAGCAGCAGGCTTAAAGATGCTTCAAATCATAGCAAGCCTAATTGTGAGCCAATGTAGCACTTGAGTACCAAGGACAGGCACTAATTGGTTTTTGCCATGTCTGTTATGCCACTTCTATTACTTTTTTTTTTTTTTTTTTAATTCACAATGCATAGCACTAGGGATATAGGACTTAAAGGCTTGTCTTATTTGGGGAAAGAGAATGCCAATATCAAACTAATCCCTTGTGTAGATACTCTTATTTCAGTTTAAAAGTGCCTTTCATGGCATTAAGCAAGTTGATTCCTTGCTGACATAAGCTTAATCAATATGAGGCACTCAGCCTGATACAAATTTATCTCCATGATGGGGTTGTACCAATTTTTCTATGTGCCTTTGAAAAACCATTTAGTTAAATCATTCGTTTCTTCAAATTGGCAAGTTCTCACTCATTGAGGATTTGTAGTACAACAGTGCAGCCAGCTGAAGAATGAATCACTTCAGTAAAATGTAAAGAACTTTTTGCCTTTGTACAGTGCTACCCATTAAAGCTCTGAAAGCTGCAAATATCAATAAACTTAGAGCAGCTTTGCATCTGTGTTCTTAATCCCCATCTTCTAAATGCAGGAACTTAAATGTAGAGAAATGAAATGCATTTCCAAGGTCAATAAAAGAGTATGTAGTAAAGTGGTTTCAGAATGAGACCAATGACTTTGAATATCCCTGGTCCCAGCATCTTTCAGATACCTTATATGTAAGATGTACTGGTACCTGTGCTTTCTGGTAATCAGCCCTTTAGAAGCAGATTGCCAGGGTTGGGTAATGTATCCAAGACTAACTAGTCTATAATCTCTCATTTGAGTTTTGTAAATAAAAGACTGACTTATTTTTGAATGAAGATCTGCCCTTGTAATTTTATCACCACCTTACTAAATATTTATTTGTAGAGGTATCCTCCTTTAGCTATAAACATAGACATTCTAATCTCAAATTCTGAGGCAGAAAGGATATTCTACCACTTGTTATGGCTACACCAAATATATTTTTTCAAAGGATAAACATTTCAAATGTTATGCTGCAAGCAGAGATTTTTAGGCTAGGAAGAGAACCACAATGACAGTATTGATGCAGTACTATCACCCATTTCTGGAAAAGTGGTTGTGGTCCAAACAACCACTCTCCCTGCTCTGTGAAAACAAGGATATTGGTTTGAAGCCCTGTAAGTGATAGGTCTGGTTACAAACAAACCCACACATTAGCTCTGTTGGAAAAAATATGACAATGTCAGGTCAGATGAGCTTGAATTGATCTCCTCAGATCAGGCTCAGGTTCAGATGGAGCAAGTAATGCTATGGTATGACTGTTTGAAAGGTAACTGCATGTGAAATAGACCACAGCTGGTGTTTTCAGCATGGAGTGCTTGCTCACTCTGTTGTTGAGTGATGCTACTAAAAGTTACTGAAACTTGAAACACAGTGATGATGCTTTTTAAAGTCTGAAAAACCCATTTACACCCTTTGTTGTATATCTCAGATTTATACTCTGAATTCTATAATCTGGAATTCAGTTATACCAATGATTTGCCAAAAGCATGGATACTTACAACATGTTAAGCTAAAAAGACCATAGTTGTGCAGTACAAATACTGTCTACAATTATGGCAATTAAAAATAGAAGCTTTAGCAGAAGCACTTTAAAAATATTTGCAGACCTATCAAAAGTCTTTCTGTGCTCCTATTCCCAGAGTACCTGGGCACCTCACCACCTCAAAAGATCTAATGTGCTGTTCTAAAAGATGGAAGTACTGCTTTACTGCTTTGTTTTGGAGAAGGAAATCCAAGGCAGAGATTAAAATGACCTGTTCAAAGTCAGGTAAGCAATGTGTGATAGGAAAGGGAATTTAACCTAAAGCTGGCACACACATTCTTTTTTCCAGAGGCCTATTTTTCCTGGAAAGCTTTGTGGAGATGTGAATCACAGTTGATTTAAGCTCCCTGAGGGAAATGGTCCCACACCTTACCCACTCCTGTTGTTTCTCCCACTGAGGTACCTGCAGGGCAGTGGAGAGAAGCAGAGCAGTGTGCTGGCCCAGCTGAAAGCTAACTAGCAAAGCCCACTGTAGTTCCAGTTGCAGCTGTTCCCTTCACCCTTGGCATGGCTGCAGGGGGCTAGTGCCAGCAGAGGGGAAAGGGAGGGAAGGTGTGAGCTGAAACACAGGAGAGGAGGGAATGGTTCCTGTCAGCAACAGCCCAGCTTTAATGAGCGTGAAACAATCATGAAACTGCAGCTCAGACTGCACCTTTCCAAAGAAAATTTAATCATTAGTTATTCTGACTTGAAATAAAAAAATCTAGTCATAACTGGACCAGCGACTGAGGTGGCAAATGTGGGGAGAAATCCCCGTTGTTTTGTTCCCTCCAGTACTGCAAAGGGAAATTGAGGGGCCTGGGAGTAGAAAAGACCTTGAGTCACCTTGATGTTGACTCCTTCCCTGAACAGAGGGGCAGCAGGACTTGAGGCCATCATTTAACACCTCCCCCCTGCTATGTATGGCAGGACTGTTGACAACAGATTTAACATCACCGTATAAGTCCATGACTAATCTATCACTTTAAACTCTCATAGTGGCATGCAAGCTTCTTAATAGCTATTCTCTTACCTGTAAAGCAATCAAGATGAGAGATGAATGTTCTAAGCATGTTTATATTTATATATTTACTTAACTTGCTTCCTAGCCAGTTTCCTCTCCCTGCCTCCCTTCCGTGCTCTAATGTCTCTCTCAGCATGCCATTGTCAATAGTAATTTAAATTACACATCAGACCATGTGAGCAGCTCACGTGTTATCAGTTAATATGAAGAGGAACTCCAAGGACAGTGGTGCACAAGCAGTCTTGTGATCTCTACCAGTGTGGGTCACAGAGCACTGTTTTTGAAGGGGCTGTACCCCTCTGCTGCTGTGAGGAGACAGCTGCCTGCCACTGAAAAGCTCTGGACTGGGCATATGGACTTAATTTAATTAACCAGATAACCTGTGCTACATCTACTGTGAGTGGATCTCCCAATGCCACTACTCACATTGTAGAGCAGCTCTTCATGGGATAAGCAGCAGCCCTGGCAAAGATGAAATGGTGCAAGAGGAGACACAAACTCTGCCCCTTTTATGTTGTGGGTAGGAGGGAGAGAGTTCTAACTGCTTCTCAACAAGCCTGATCAATGAAGTTGAGAACATGCCACTGTCAATGGGTATTTGTTATATTATGCAGCAAATCCTCAATGAATACATAAATTAAAAAAGGCCTCGATAAAAGGAATTTGACCAGAGGCAGATGATTAACAATGATGATGGCCAACATGAAAGCTCAGGTGGAGGCTGAGAATTTGAATCCTCAGGATTCAAATTTACCTACATTGTAAAAACTTCGGAGTAACTGTTGGTCAAGAACCTAGATATGGAATTGTTCAATTAAAAACAAGGTTGAAAAACCCCAGCAACTTTGCTGACTAATGTTGGATGTTTATTTATCTCAAGCCCGTCAGAGAAGATTTGGCTGGGATTTGCAGTAGAAGTTTCATAGATACACAGCCTTTAGCATGTATCCAAATATTTCACCTCCTCTGCCTTTGGCTTGTGTATAGACAATGGCACTTGGGCTGCTTCTGACTGAACATGGAAATGGGATTTCCTTCAGCATGTACTTTGCTTTTAAAAGGATTATCTCCCACTTTTTTCCATTTTTCTAGACTTCAACAGTGCAAGAGACTCAGATGATCTTTTAGAAAAAAGAAGACAAACCATGGGTTATTTACTGCAGTGCTTGTGATAAGTGCTTTTTGACTGAGGTAATGCACATGACACCTAAAATGAGCAAGAATATCTTGCAGAAATACCTACCAGCCTAATCCACAAATTCTGTCTGCCTGTACATAGTAATTTTTTCACTACTTTAGTGTTTCTTTAAAAATTCCCTTTCTCTCTTTTCTTAAAGCAGTAAAGAACCAAGGAACTCACAATCTCATGCTAACAACTTTTAGCCCAAGGAACATAATCTGCTTTTATATTTTATCAAGATAAATTCCAGACATCATTTGTTTTCCCAGACCCAACTGTTGGTATTTCTCACAAGTGGATAATCACCCAATAAAAATAAATAAAAATGTCACCCTACCAAATTAATATCTGACATTGCTCATAGCTGACATTGTTCAGAGACCCCTCTTACATCTGCAGGAGACAGCCATGACTTTCTCACTGCTGCTCCGTGACCAGCTCTATGCAGCCCATGTAGCATCTGCCTCTGAGCTCATTATGTATAGCTTTCTCATGTTGCTGTAGACTAACGATAAAGACATTGGGTGTGTGGACATTCCCATTTTGTAACCAGAATCTATCCTGTTTTCTAACAAGAGTCATTATAATACAGACTGTTAGCGACCATGATTACTGCTTATTTTCATGTCATGCTGGAGGAGAAGAGAGATCTGGAGTTGAAGGTCAGAGCCTTTAAAGAATGAAGAAATGTTTCCTGCAGGTGCTTGGTTTATAATTGCCCAGGACAGAGCTGCTTTTATGAGGATTGTTGTCATAGTAAAGTTCCCAAGAAAAACAGGGTTTTTTGGGGGATTTTTTTGTTAGTTGGTTAGATTTTTTTTGTCCTGGCATCTGTTTACTGTCAGTGGACGCCCACAGCTGTAGCCGGGAGTATGCCTTCACTTCTGGCCTCTGATGTGAACAGCTTTTGCTCTGGCCCTGGGGAGCTGCTGGGCAGACAAAGCAGTAGGGAGCAGGCAGCACCCCAGGTGATAAAATGTCCAGTTTCCATTCTGATGTATGGGAAATTTTAAAAGCTTTGATGTCTGAAGGCATATGCACTCCAGCAGAGAAAACTTCACATCTCATCTCTCCCTAGCCAAGAGTATATCTTTTCTTTTATATCACAAGCAGCCTGACAACACAACACATAAAAATTGGAGCTATCACCATATCAAGATCATGAACCATCTTTCCTGAATGTTTTTATTAAGGCAGTTCTTAAGCGAGATGAAAATTGGCAGTTTAATAAGTCTCTTTAGAAGTATGCTAAATATACCTGAAATAAGGCTCAATGCCATTAATTTGACTAAACAATTCAGAAGAAAATATAATAATATGAAAAGTATAATGGAGGAATTACCACAAGAATTCTCTAATTGCCTAGATTCTAAAACACATAAGGGTATCAGGGACCTGGCAGACACCAGAATCCATAATTTCCACTATCATGTGTTTTTGCAGTAGAAAGTAGAATTAAGTAAAAATATTCTTTGCTATTTAATTAAAGGAATGTACACTCTTCCAGATAATAGTCTTGACAGTGAACCAGAAAGCACAGCTCTGTTCACACACTCTGCTAAGAAAGTGCAACCATTTCCTCCAGGGAGTATACTGCAGACCTTAATCCCCTTGGTTCTGAGCAGGTAGAATATGCTGTCTTACGGAGCCACCCCACATTCATCCATCAGTGGAAGCAGAATTTGTCCTCTCATTTATGCTTCACCTCACAGTTCTGCTGTGCTCATGCATGGGGAACAGTTGGAGTTTGACCTGCCCTGGTCAGAAGACACCCAGCTCTGAGCAGGGACAGCAGTACCACGAGACTGAGCATGCCGGAGCTTTGCTGCTGTTTGGCTCAGGAAGCCTAGCTGTTTCACAGGATTTGGGCAGTTAGGGAGAGCAAGTAAAAGAAGGCAAGAAGAATTAATAAAAATATGGTGATATCTGAAAGACTCTTGCAGCGAGCATCTGCCTGGAGTTGTATGCCTAGGATTGCAGACAGTTCATTTTTTGTGTGTATGACCACAACACAACTATGGAGTTGCAGCCTGTAGAATGCACCAGTTTTTACAGTTTCATACCCCTGTTTCCTTTGCACTTTCTACAAGCAAAGAATGAGCAGATACCACAGATCAGCAGCTGCAAAGTAACCTGTAACCTGTTATAGTCTGGTGGCTGATGTGGGCACGCAGTTTCTCCATCCAATTTCAATTGAGGTTAAAACCCCTGGGGAGAAGAGAGACCAGACTGTGCTCTGAGCATTTTAGCTCTGTACATCAAGTGCCGTGCTGGCTTGCTTTTTGGAACACCAGCAGAAGGAGAGAAGCAGCAGCTATAGAGGTGGCAATGGCCGGAGAGGCAACGTATGCAGCAAGCTGCTGTCCATAGAGTTGCTGCTAAACCATGGAGATCCACAGAGCAGACTTGATGACCTATGTTGTCTTTCAGGCTTCATACAACTGCCTGCTGCAAGCAAGAATTTTAAATCTGGCTGCATAACATTGCATGTTAATGCGTATGAGATTGTTTTCAGAAGCTATGTCCTCTCCCATGAAAATGGAAACTTGGGTTTTAGGGATGACTTTGAAGAAATCAGACTTCAAAAAATAGCATAAATGTGGCTATATTAGCTGTGCATATAGCTATGATAAGCTGGGCCTTGGTCCAATAATCCTGATAGTGTGTTGTTTTTTTTTAAAGTACAAAATATATTTGCATCATTGACTTGAAAGGTCTTGGTAGCTATGTTGATTGTTTATTGGTTCTACTTATTTGCAAACAAAGAAAAGTGAAGAGAATAGCAAAGTGGTCAGAAGTGGGATAGCTGCAGAAACAGAAAGGGTCATGGTTGAGCTGTTGAAAGCTGTCAGTGCAAGTGCCAGCAACAGATACGTAAAGAAACACAAGGAGGTTGCAGGTAAGCAGCTAAAGGCAATACCTCCACCAGCTTCAGGGAAAGGAAGATCCTGCTCATCCCGCTAACTACAGAGACCTTAGTCACTGGTGGAAAAAAATAATCCTGAACATATTTACCAACAGATTAAGGCCAGTTTCAGAGGAAGCAGATGGCCAGAAACGGTGTGACTTCACAGCAGACGCAAGCTTTATTGATCAAATTATTACTCTTGGCAACTGATGGGAGGGGAGTAATAAAAGTGGGTTAAAACTTTTGGAAGAAAACAACTGGCTTGAGTGGATACAATATAGAGGGTGTGGGTATTTGGAGTTTCAGATAACTGTAATTATAAAAGATATGTGTTAAGACTCCTGCAGTGCAGTAAGAAATGTTAAGCAATTGGGTAAGTCCAAGTTTGATTTAGGAGCAGAGGACTTGGAATCACATTTATCTTCAATCATGAAGATAAATGTTGCTGTGAGATGCCTTGGAGGGCATAATTTTGAAAGATCCATAGCAAAGCTTTTCAGTAAATATAAATTATATGTGATTACTGGCAAATAGGTCTGATTTAATGAAAGCATTTTTTGCCATGTTGGAAAATTGGTTTTGTAGACTTGAACTTAAAACTAGTTCCAACATAATGAGACTGCTGCATCTAGGAGAAGGAAGAGTACATACTGTGCTGACATGTAGCCTAAGGGAAGTTACAGAGAAGTCTAGTCCTACATGTAGTTATATTCACATCAGCATCAGTTAGTTCAGCATCAGTGGTTCAGTGAAGATGAATTAAAACAGTCATGTACCTTAGTCAAAAATGCTGCAGAGTAGATGATGAGATTATGGATCAATAAGGATAATACATCTACAATCCATATGGGGTTTTTTCAAACTTATTATTACTTCATGGACTAAGAGCAGTTCCAGTAAATGAGATAAAAATTGTGAGAAAGACTGGAGACAGCTCTTTCAAATATTGCAGTAAGAAATGGAAAACATTTTAAAATATCAGAGATTGGGTCAGGAAATAAAGGCAAGGGATTGACTTTAATTAAAAAGATTATAATGATGATGATATACCCGGCCATACCAATACATAAGGAAAAAAAAAAAAAGCATTCAAGGCCTAAAAGCTAATATCAAATTCATGACTAGATATTGCATTAAATTAAGCTTTGTTTAATAGTGGAATAATCCCTGAACTGGAAAGACCAGCAATGGCATAGTATTCTCCAGATCTGGAAGGACACTCTAGAAAGCCAGAGAAGAAAAGGACCTTTTATCTATTTTGGATTATAATTTAAATGCCTACATTTTCTACAGCCCTAAAATTTATCTGTCTGGCTACAGAAAAAGTCATAAGCCATCATCACCATAAAAAACTTGTTAAAATGCTCCACAAATTCAGAATTTTTTCAAACAAAGGAGTCAATGCAGATTCACTTACCTACGTATTTAGCACACATGCACATACAACACACACATCTGCACAGTAAGAAGAGAGAACATATAAATCAAATACACAGAAACTGCAGAAATATGATGTGCTTGCGAAGACTCAGACACAAGTCTTCACAGGAGTCTGTAAGCCAATTCATATTTGGATAATTGAAATGACATCTAATAGAAATTAAATATATGCAATGAAATAAATGTGTGTGTTCATCTTTATGACAAAAGTATTAATAATACAAAGGTACAATATTGAGATTTTCTAGGAAAACATCTTGTCCTAGAAAATGTAAGAGCTTTGTGTTCAAAGGATTTAGAAAATAAACTCTTTCTGTGGAGCCCTGCCCATTGGGATTTGGCATAAGAAAGAAAAGAGAATTTCTAAGAAATATCAGGTTTTCTTTGCTGGTGCATTTTTTACTTTGTTCTGAATGGAAAAACTTGAGCTCAAAAGGTAAATTTCCTTGACTGTAGATTTTACTAAGTGTGAGTTTAGCAGAGAAAGCAAATCGAAGGATGTACTAAATATGACTGCATTTTACAGCCCCTTTCTTCTTCTTCTTCTTTTGATAAGCACTTAACAGAAGTTTATTCAGTGAAAGCTGCCAATTCTTATTTTTACCATATGTACAGATTGAGGATGTCAAAGGAAATGTGTATGGCAAATTAGGGTGAACTCTGTGGCCTGAATGTTAAATGAGAGGGCAAATTATGCAGGATTTGTCTACCATTTCAGTGCTCTCATTTGTGATGTCTTTGGGCAGGGCACCTTTATAAGACTATCCTGCAGATATTATCATAATGGAATGTTTTGCATAATGGAAAACACAGTCACCTCAGATCTTCTTTTGCATGACAAACCCTTGATTAGAAAAATAATAGGATGGAAATGGAATTTGTGTTTATACAGGCAGGCATCAGAGCCAAGAAGAATGGAAGCTGACCTCAATACACAGGAGAACTGACATAGGCAGATGCGAAACCTCTCTTTACAGTAATTTTAGCCTGGAAATAGACTGAGAAACGTAAGAGTCACATAAAAGTCTTCTTACAGTGAAAAGTTCTTTATTCATGAGAAAAGTATCTGTGATATGCAAAGGATATCACATATTTTTAAATGACTCATAGCTCTTGTTATACTGTAAGGTCCACATTACACCACTGTGAAAACAAGAATGTTTTGATATTTGACAAAATGGTAAATGTTTTAAATTTTCTATTACCCATCTGATTTGGCTTTGGCAATTTACAGTCTTTAGTCCATTGATGTACAGTTAGAAAATGGAATGAATATCCTGCCTTAAATCAGTAGAGTCAACCATGTACATAATTAAGAGCTGGATTATTTTCAGAATTGAATACAGCCATGTTCCTGTACTCATCTGAATTAATGCACACATCTGCCTATGTGTTTATAGGATTGCTGCTGATGTGCACATGCCATTAGACACGTAAACCTGCTGGTTTTATTTAGTTTGTCAGTATTAATTACAAAGTTTATTCTGCAAACAGAAACATAGAAAAAGATATCTCAAAAGTGTACAATAATTTGGAAGACTGTACCTTCAGGGAAATTGTAAAATCAAAAGGTAGATTTTACTAAATCTTTCCTTCTTACTATCTAAGAATGTAATGTGCTATTACATGACTGGACTTAATGTATGTTCAACTTAGAAGACAACGTTACTTCATCACTGTCTGTGATCCTGGGAGCACAAAACAGTATTGTTCTCTGCACACAGGTTGAAGTGGATTTTGGATGATAAGAATTCCAACACAGCTGGTTTACAGAAGAACCCAGTTAAACTGCTTTAAATGCCTAGTCTAAAATATAGTACCTGTGAAGATAGTGTTGTGATAGTGGGAGTTCTACCTGCTGGGAGAGTGTAAGTGCTAATTACAAATGTGCTCATGCTTATTTCTACAGCTGCCCTGAATTAAAGAACATTGGCCAGTCCTGATATTAGATATAGCTGGAGAAGAGAATCAGTTTATTGCTCTGAGGCACCTCTTCTCCATGTGATAAGGATAAAATCTTAGCCTGTCTTTAGTTTTCTGATAGCCATTTCCTCTCTGTCTTCCTCACTGTGATTTGTTGAGATGATATTAATCTGATCCAAAGGCTCTGAACACCCAGAATTGCCATTAAAAGCAGCAAGGATGGGTGTACCCAGCATCTCTCAGGATCAAGCTTATCATTCTTAGCTGTAAATATCTGTACAACTAGAGTTACATGTGTCAGCTTTAAGATAATGTCATGATTTCATTGTGGTCAAATATTTTGAAAAAGGAAAGCATGGCTGATCTTTGCACAGTGTCTGTTCATGTTTATTATCTTAACAGTAAACTCACAGCTGATTGCAGTTTGGCCCTTATCAGTTCTTCCTTCTACCAATATAAATCATTTCAGCTTGTTCAAGAGCAGATCAATCTTAAGAAGCAGCTTTACAGAAAACTGACAGATAATACTAACCTTTACTTTTCAGCAAAAGTAATTTTTGATGTAAAAAATCATGCACAAGTGCCCAGAACATTCAATATACATATATGAGCAATGGCTAGTGAAAATACCGGAATTCAACTTTTCACTGCCTGAAGAAGCAGATTTAATACCTAGGTTTAGTACTGTGGATTTCTTCACCTGGTTTAGAGTGAGCTAAATAGGCTGGTTTATTAGAAGACTAAAACGATAACCCAATTTAATGGTCATACATAACATGCCTACCAGAATCCTCCACTTCAACAGTGCAATAGTTACTTTCTTTGAGGAATACTTTGCAATGTATTAGAGAAAGAATCTCCCCTCTTCTTCCACAGCAAGAGCATGCCAGCCAGCCAATCCCCTGCTAGCAGTCTGATCCCAGAAATACATGTTCCCAAATGCTGCTTAATTCACCTTCTCTAAAGTGCTAGCAGTAAGTCCTGCACCGTGGCTGCATACTTAAGGTCTGTATTTGTTACCTCGCTCTGCTTTCCATTAATCGATTACTGACTCAAAGCTGCACTTAATCCATTATGACAATAGTTACATTTGTAAAAAAACATTCTGAAGTAAGAATCTGAGTTGTAGTAGAGTCTGTTCAGGCCATGCTCTGAGACAGCTAGAGCATGCCTCCGGGATTATTCCCATAAGACAAACCAAAGCCAGACTCTGTAATGACACCACTTGCAAATGCAACAGTCATTTTTTCTCCTCTCCTCACTTCCAGTAAGCTGATCCTGAATGCCTTTGAGCCAGCCTCAATTTTGGTGTCTCCTCTATCTAACCCAGTGAGAAACAGACAAACAAATCCCGTAAGGAAGGGCAGGAAGTCGTGAGAGCTGTTACATGGTTATTGTTACTAGGGAAACCACTTCCTTAGTATTCATGTGTTCAGCAGATCTGTCTGGCTGTGTCTTGGAGTCCCAGGCAATATCATGAAATAAATGGCAACCAGGAAAATAAAACCAAGCCAGCGCAAAATACACTATAAGTGACACTTAAAATTAAAATCTTGTTTTGGTAAATTAGGTCTAAGCAGAAATATCTCCCATAATATGCTTTTATAACTAGGGGGTGTGTGTTTGGAAGAGTATGCTATATTCTATTCCTCTTTTTCTGAACATTAATAAAATATCTGTAAAAGCAATCAGTACTGATAGTCTAGTGTTAAAATGCTAAGCCCAAGAACTACATTTTTTGGCTGCTGACCTTAGCTCCAATTTCATGAGCAGTATCTATATCCAAGCAAAGGATGAGTAGAGCTAGTACTTTTCTTTGGAAACCAGACTGTAATGTTGGAACTCATCTCTAAGAACAGACTGTCCATGCTCCCACTTTATGGGACAATTATTTTGTTTGTTGGCTTTTTTGAGATGCAGGGTTTTTTTCTGAATTCAGTCATAACAGCATGTGACTTACAAAACCATAAGCAGAAACATCTTGAGCAGTAGCCATGCCTCTTAATGTTCACTATATCCCTTTTAGCATAATTTAAACAACTTTCCCAGATTCAATCAAAAATTGGGGCTCTCAAGAAAGCAGCTGTACTGAGCAGGTTGTCAATCTGGTTTATACACAGACACTCACCACCAGTTCCTTAATTTCCACAGTGATTTGGATTCAACACATTTCATCCTCAGTAGGAATTCCACAGCTGATTAATTGATTTTGCCTCTTATTCATCTTGCTGAAATCTCAGCTGAGTGATAAAGCCTGAAGAGGATACACACACCTTCCCTAGAGCACTTCTAGCCTCAGGCTGTCAGTTCCAGTGCTGGCTGCATTGCACAACCAGCTCAGTGTTACTGCTCTCCCTGATGGACTCCAGGCACATAGCCAGTTTGCTCATTCACCAGAGGTTTAGGTCTGGCACTTCAGAAAGTTATTGTTCCTGAGGATCTCAGTAAGCTCAAGCCCAGTCAGAATCAACCATCTCAGTAGGTTTGTTCTTGCCTTAGAGTGGAATGAATTGCAGTGGGGAGATACAGTATGCAGCATAACTGAGTATTGCAAAGTTCATTTGCTGCTGGAGAAGGACTTCTCTAGACAGACATTTCACAAGACAACATACGTGCACAAATGTGACCAGAGTTACAGGCAAGACTGCAGGAAGGATAGCGGTACCTGGTTTTCCGAAGAAAAGGAGGAGAGGAAAACAGCAGAGAATGAAGGGACAATATTGTGGAGTAACCCTCTGATAATAAAGCACAAATGATTAACAACTATTTGGGCCTTGCTGAAGCAGGCACAGAAACAGGGTTATGCAAAACAACCTATAAACTGAGATAAAAGCTAACACAGTAGATGGATAAAAAAGGAGATCTTTTGACTCTACAAAAATCACAATTATTATTGATACACAAGTGTTAAAAGGCTTGTGGGTTTGGGGTTTTTTTCCCAGTTTTATTTATACATGCTGGAGCTAACTATAGCGAAAACACTCCTGCTTTACAACAGACAGAGAAAAACAGAGGAGCGGGACTGTGGGATTTAGAAATATCCCTGCCATGAAGACCTGCAACACAGGACAATGGGAATATCAAGGTACAGAATTAGAGTTCAAATACATGTGTGGCAGCTCATTTTCCTCTCAGCATGTTTGTGTCTTTGCATGATCCATAGGCTGATCCCTAGTCTACAGTATGATATGGGCTTGTGCTATCCACAGGGTGACCATATAAAACAGATAATTAGAGACCACTAAGAAGAGACTTTGGTAATTAGAAATATCCAGCACAAACCAACAGGAAGATTCTGCTCATTAAGTATATCCATTGATGGCACTAAATAAAGAGGCACATGTGAGCTACCGCTGGGAAATACAGGGAACTGGAGTTCATGCAGAAAAATCTGTTGGAGAATTACAAAAAACTCTCACTGATGTCCCAAATAAAAGATGATCTAATAAATATGAAACTGAGTTCCAGGTTTATTTCAAGAGCACAGCACTACAGGAAGCAGCTTCTATAGTTCAGATATCTGGATGTAAAGGACAAGGAGACAGTGTCCAAGCCAGGCAGTGTGTTCATCAGGGCTAGGTTTGGAATTAGGCACTTAGGGACAGGCATGTCCTGGTTGGTTTGCTATGGCTCCTCCTGGCCATTTTACCTTGGCTGCTGTCTCATGGGGCAGTAAAAGGACATTCACTGTCCCCTGACAGGCCCCCACCTCTAGCTCAGGATGCACTCTGGTTGGACACCGCTGAGAGCTGGAAGACTACTTAGAGGAGATATTTCTATGGGCTTTCTTTAAATATCTTTCCTCAAATACTGGCAGCCAGCTTTGGGGTTGGAGGACTGGAGAACTTTTGTGCTGAGAATTAAGGCGATTTTGATGAGGCAGGAGACAGCCGTGGTGCACACTAAACCCTGGAAAGTGTTGAGTGCTCTCCACACCTATGTGGGCTTGGTCTCTTGAGACCCCAGTGCAGTGGGCAGCTGAGTTCTTGGGGCATTCATAGGAACATAGCTGCCCTGCTTGTGGGTCTCCATATGGCAAAGCTATCCCACATAAGGAAACTGCCACTTCACTTCCAAAGAAACCTACAGTGACAGAGGAACAGCTAAAAACAGACAGTGACAGAAAGAGGGCCCACATGTGGGGTGGTTCAGAAAAAAATTGCAGCATCGGGAATGAAGTAGAAAACCTGCTCATTTGTTGGATGAGGAGTGCAGGCAGCAGAGCTGGAAACACCTCCTGTGGTTCTCTGGAGCTGTAGCTGTTGAGAGGGCAAGGGCCAAATCACCCATCTCTCTTGTGCTTTGAGATGTGCAAGTTGGAAAAGCAGACTGACACCCCCTCCAAAAAATCCTCCAGCAGGCTGTGACATCTCAGTGCGGGTGGAGAGCACCAGGGTGCAAGCTAGCAGTGCAGTTTCATTGTTCATGGCTCAAAATGTCCCCAAGATGTGTACTCAGAAGACCTACATTTTGAAGATGAAGATCTGCCTCTGGCCCAGCTCTATTTTCAGTATTCTGAGGAGAAGTGCATAGCAGCTAAGAAGTCCAATAATGGATATTGATAGTTGCAGGCTGCTGTTCCATCAGAGGACAGCTTGCCTGTGACAGGGCAGGAGGGAAATCAATGCTGATGACAGCATTTTCAGCCAGGAACTGCCCAGAAGTCAAACCTGTCAAAAAGCCATTTACACACTCTAAGTGAAAACAAAGTAGCCACAGCTTTTAGTAACACTGCTCAGAGATCAGTTGCTACATTTTCCACAGATTATAGAGCGAATGAAATGTTTGCCAGATATATATATACACAACAGCTGTTTGATGAGGGTTTTGGATAGGGAAGACTTGAAATCACATTGCTCTAGAGCCCCAGGTGTTTATCATGGAAGCCAGTTTGTTGGAAAATTCAGTGCAACTGCATGGCTAATACGTCCACCCAGCTCTGTGGAGCAGGCTGTGGCTCAGAGAGGGAGCCAGTATCTTAAATGCTCCCAAAGCAGAATACAAGGAGGGTGAACTAAAAGCAGAGCTCAAACCAGAGCTGAGAACAGACTGTGGAAGGAATCACTTAGTCACAGAAAAATGCAAACACTTGTAACATCAAGTCAAATTTAGTCAGCAGTTTCACCTGAAATAAAATGTGGTGGTTTTGCAATAGTTTTTTGCTTTGACTTTTCATGCAAGACTTACAAACTGTCTTGAAAACAATTTCTGAAACAATAGAAAATGGGAAAAGAGTACTGTATGCCACACCAACTACATCTTGTGAGACTGGAGG
This sequence comes from Acrocephalus scirpaceus scirpaceus, assembly GCA_910950805.1. Lineage (NCBI taxonomy): Eukaryota > Metazoa > Chordata > Aves > Passeriformes > Sylviidae > Acrocephalus > Acrocephalus scirpaceus. The sequence continues at coordinate 130,716,040 of OU383773.1, forward strand.
CAAATATCCACTTCTTTTCCTACTTTATTTAAAGCTGGCTCTTAGAATCACAAGGGGCCTCCTACCTCCTTCACAATAATACTGATTCTAGGTGGGGCAAGTTCAATTTTTTTGCTTTGAAGATACTTGGAGGCAGAGAATGGAAAATTCAGATGAGTACCCTAGACACCAGCTCAGACCATAATCATCACCTATTTTCTTACTCAGTGAATGTTCATGAGTTACATGAGGTTGAACACATCAGCATTCAAGAGAGGCTCCCTTTGTATCTCTGCAGCCACAGTGAATTTTCTTCACCACAAATACCAATCCCTTCAAGCGGCGAAGAGCTCTACATCTCTCAGAACACAGGGAGCAGGGCTGGGTTGGTGGTGGAGCAGGGACATGAGGCAATGCACACCAGCATAGTTTCTTCTCTTTTACCTGTACCACCCCACAGCTACAGGTTGCTCAGCAGCCCTGAATCCAGCAGAGCTACATTCTCAGGCAACATCAATTGCAGAAGTTTCACTTGATCTGCCTGTGTGGCATGGTTTGGACAGCCTGGCAGTTCGGACATTTTGTCTGAGTGGAAAACCTAGGGATCATGGAGCAGTTGGAGTCTCTTACCTAAAAAGTCAAAGTTCACACCACTGGATCCAACAGGGGATATTCCCTCCTCAGTTTTGTGAATATTTCTCCAGTCATCCTGAATGAGTTTATTTTTACACTGCTTTCATGCCCTTTAGAGATGTCCCAGATCAATATGAAATGCTTATTCAACCTGTAAAAAACCCTTCCTTATCTGACAAACGGTCTGAAAAACTCTGCTTTCATGTATATCCAAAAATATTTTTCCCTTTTTCTTTAAAACATTGCCAGCACAGTTTTCCTCCAAATAGGACCAGTCATTCATGCAGGTCTAGTTAAAATAAGAAGTATTGCTAGTTCTTTGCTGAGAGCATTAGTCTGATTGCTCAGCATTTCTAGTTCCAAAAGCTGTTGCCCAGAGTAAAACTGTTGCCCAGATGTATTGGGTCTGGCTGAGACAGAGCCCATTTTCCCCAGAGCAGCCCTCACAGTGCTGTGCTTTGTATCAGTAGCTAGAGAGGTGTTGATGAACACTCGTGTTTTGGCAATTGCAGAGCAGCGCTCGCACAGCATCCATGCTGCCTCTCCAACAATCTGCCTCCTAGGGGGGGCTGGGAGCAGGCAAGGAGTTGGGAAGGGACACAGCCAGGACAGCTGACCTCAACTGACCAAAGGGATATTCCATTCCACATGGCATCTCCTCAGCAATAAAAGCCAAGAGAAAGGGTGGGCATTTGACATTAGGATGTTTGTCTTCCAGAGGAGCTGCTAGGCACACTGAAGCCCAGCTTCCTGGGAAGTGTCTGAACACTGATGAGAAGTAGAGAATAAATCTTGTTTTCCTTTACTTCTGTGCATGGCCTTTGTTTTTGCTTTATTAAACTGCCTTTATCTTGACCCATAAGTTTTTTCCATCTAATTTTCTCCCTCCCAGTGCTGCTGAGGAGGGGAATGGGGCAACTGGCATCTACTGAATGCCATCCCACCAGTCCTTTTTAACAACCAACATGGGGCACCCTTTTTGCAGTAAACACTGTGCCTTCTCTACACTTAAGGGCCAAATTCTGATTAAGCTCCCATTTCAGTGGGATAAGAATTGGTCCAAATCACTCAATTTTCTCTCTCAGACTTCCATAGTGCCTGGTTTGGAGATGGAGGTAGGCAGCATGTTAAGCCTTTACACCCAAAGCATGTTAGGCCTCTTTACAGCCAAAGGGAGAATTCCGAAAACCGAGATTAGTGTGCCAGGTGAGGCCACAGCAGGAGGCACCCTGCAGACCTGCCTGGTTTTTTTTCCTTACACCAGAAAGAATCTTTTTCATTTGTCACCAAGCTGAATAGCATTTAGTCCACTGATGCTCTAAATTTTCCCACAAAATTTGGAAGTGATGCAACACCTAATTTGTAATATCCCACATCCCAGAGGACTGGACCCGAGTTTAGGTGTGTGTGCCTTTGTAGCAGGATTCTGAAGGACAAACATCATATTGAGGTTGCTGCCGTAAATGTTTCTAAGTAGGAGCAGAATGTAACTCTGGAGCATCTGAAAAAAACCCACTCTTTTTCAGTATAAAAATACAAGAAAATATGTGTGCACAATTGTCTCATTCCCCAGAGTGTTAGGCACATAATCAAAGGAGACTCTATGGACTTTGTGGCACAGAGGAATAGAGTTCTTTTATGAATGAAGCACATACTATTCTGCTATGAATACAGATATATGAATTTCTGGGAAAAAGAAATGTGATTATCTAAGTACCTAAGTTCAAAAAAAAAAAAAAGGGAATCCAAACTCTTTATGTTTGGATTACATCAAATTACATCATTTGAAACAGCACACTGTATCAAGATCTATCGCAAGAGCACGTACCATTTCCATGGGTAAAGACTGCTTTTAAGGAGAAAATAAATAGATGGCATCTTCTCTGTAGCAAAACAAGGGTACACAGATCAGCCTATTCTCACAGCCAGTGTTCAACATTATACTTAAGAGCAGTATTAGACTAAAAAGCACCTAATTTAACTTGAGCTGATTTAAAATGCATCTTGGTGCATCTCAGCTATTGTCTAATCCTTTTGTTTGAGATGTACTACATTAGTAAGCCACTTCTGATTCATGTGCTAACAATCCCCCTTAAGGCAGGTAATTCACAGACAATGTTCACGATGTGCAAAGTGGCACTCCAGTTCCCACAGACAAAAGTCAGTAAACTTTAAATCCCAGAGCCCCTAAACTTATTTTGCATAAATTGCCCTCACAGGAGGGGAGCGGAGATCTGTTTATATGCATCTCCTGTATCAATTTAGAATTCAAATCAATTTTTCAGAACAGTGGGAATGCTGATTAGAGAGAAATCACAGCAGAAAGCAAAGGCTGCAACCAATTTTGAGTACAAACAACATAAAATGTGAATGACTTAACTTTAACCTCTATGTCCTACTTCAGTGTCTTTTCGATTAAAGGTTTCTCAGCACAACAATTAACAGAGTGGAGATATATTTTTGTTAAATAATGACCTCCTACAGATGGCATTTCTTTTCCTTTGGTACTGAAGTTACTCATGATAGCATGTACTCCTGTAATGAGAATAGGTTTTAAACCTAGTAGCTGTTGATTTTGCCAAGACAAGAAATGGGACCTTTATGCTAATGAAAGTTAAGATTTCAATCTTTCCTCTATGATGCAGTTTCTGTCCTCAGAAGAACTTGAGATAGTGTGCTGTTTCAAATGATGTAATACCAAGCATAAAGAAGAGTTTGGATTCCATTTTTTTGAACTGCAGTACTTAGACAATCACATTCCTTTTCCCCAGAAATTCATGTATCTGTATTCATAGCAGACAAAAACCTGTCATCACCTCAAGGTAAAAAAAGAGAACTGTGAAACAACGGTACAAGTAAAATCTGTAAATATGTTAAAACAAGACAAAATGTAAATTTCTCCACTGGTAAACCAGATAACTGTGGCAACTTATATAATTAACAAATTATAAGGCTATCAAGGTTGACTTCCTACTTGCATAAGCCATCAACATTCACAAAGTGGAATCTAGACACAGCTCCAATCTGTGTTTAAACTGCTGTGTCTATCTTAGCAAGTCATCCTGGACAAAGTCCTAATGCTACTGAAATCAGTGCAAAAAGACCAAAAGAAAGATTATTTCAGGATTTCCAGGATTCCAACAGGTTTCAAACCAGATTAAAACCAGATCTCCCCTGCCTAAATGGTAGGACGAGTTATTAAGTCATTATTCTCTTAGTGGTAGTTCAAATTTACCAAGCGCGTCCTATGACCATTGAAGCTTGTTATCCCCTCTTGGTAGGTTTCATTGCTAATTATGATCAGTAATTCATTCTAGCATCCCAAAATGTTTTCTAGAGACCCTTCATTCCAAACAAAAAGCAAAACCATGAACATTGAAATATGGCATCTAAACTGAAACACTGAAATATCTGGAGATGGCAGTTTGGAGAGTTTCATGACATAAGCCCGTGGAGTTTGAAACTAAAATAGTCAATGATTTCTGGCATCTGCAGTGTCCCATAGCTGCCCACACTAGAGAACTGCATTGGCTCCTGGCTCTGTAGCAAAAACCCAAAAATCCCTGAGGTCTCCAGCCCCACAGTCATTCAAATGGAATCCTGTCACTGGGCTGAGAAACCTGAGCTCCTGGCAATCCACAGGTGAAGGAAGTTAATTGAAAGATAAGTCTTTCTCTCCTGATAAATCAGTGGGTTTCAAAGCTGCTGAATAACCTCGCTTTGTTGGGAAAAACTTCCAACTAGCTCTAATCGAACAGTCCCAGATTAAGTTAAGAAAAGCAATTTAATTGAAAGAAGGTGCAGGGAGAGCTCTGGGCGATTTGTGTAAATGCTGAGGGACATTTTAAAAAAAAAGTATGTGTGCTGCTACAACCCCAATTTCTTTGTTGGGACAGTGTAGTAGTGAGGTATGAAAGAAAAATAATCAGCGTGGATTTCCCCATTTTTCCCTTGCACCGCATCCTGCAGATCGGAACAGTGCAGGCTGATCATCTGTTAATCAGTTGTTTAGGTGATTACTACCAGAGAAGAAAAGAGATCAAATGTGTGGAAAATAAATCAGGTAGAGGTTCAAGAGAGATTAAACAACACTTTTTTTTTTTTCTCTCTTTGTACTAAATGTCCATGTTAAAAAAATGGAAAAAAAAAATCCACCTAAGGCCATTTCTCCAACTCAGGCTCCAGAGATATCTTTAAAAGAACTGGGTTGCATTTTCTTTTTCTTTCTGTATTGAAGAAATTAATAAAAGATCAGCATTTGGGGCAAGTATGAGTTTGAAACTGTGTTTTACTGACGACAAACTCCAATTCCATCTTCAGGTATTCACACCAGTCCAAAGTCCAGCTGCCGCCCCAGCTCCTGCATGGATCTGTCTGAAGGCAGATTAGGGATTTAAGGCAATACAGTACACAAGATTGAAGGTGTTGCACATGAACTGATGGATGGAGCAAAGCGCTTTCAGATGTGCTAGGATGGTGGAACAGGCTGCCCAATAAAGTTGTAGCTGCCCCATCCCTGAAAGTGTCCGAGGCCAGGGCAGATGGAGCTTTTGAGCCACCTGGTCAAGTGGAAGAAGTCCCTGCCCACGGCCAGGGGATGATCTCCAAGGCCCTTTCCAACCTAGGCATCCTATGATTCCGCGCAACCCTGCGGGTGACCTTTGGACGGCGATGGGAATGAGGAGAGGTCGGGGCTGGGGTCCCCCGTGGTGCCAGGGACGGCGCGATGCCGGCCGGCACAGCAGCGCTGAGGGCCGGGCTGCGGCAGCTCAGGAGGGCCCCGCGAGGGGAGTGGGGGGCCTGCCTTGTCCCAGCACCCCGTACCCGCTCTGCCCGACAGCTTGGAACCGTGGCTGAGAGCGGGGAGGAGACCCCCCGCCCCCATTCATAGCGGCATTTCCTACAGCCTTCGGAAAACCTCGGTGGGAAGCCTGACTCTCCCCGATCCCGCCTCTAATGGCAGCACGGCTGCTCCGCCGCCCCAAACCCAGCGGCGGCCGCACCCTGCCCAGCTCGGAATTTAGCGCTCCTCCCGCTCCGCCGCGGACACTCGGGAGCTGTTTTTCGCTCGCGTTGGCGCCACAGTTCTCCGTTTCCCAGCGGGCGCAGACGCAGCGCGGCCCTGCGAGGACGGTCCCGGCACGTGGAGGTCCCCGGCGCTCCCTCGGCCGCCGGGCGGAACCGGGCACCGGCAGGACGGAGCTTCACCTCTGTGGGGCTGCCCACGAACGAAGCTTCGGGCTGTGGCCCTGCCCTCCCCCGGCCCTCCCCGTGCCGTCGTGTCCGCGGCGCCTGTGGGAGCGGGAGCCCGTCTGCACACACCGGGCACCTCAGTGGTGCCAGCACAGCCAGCGCACCTGAATGTGCTCCTTGTTCCTTCCTGGCACTCCCTCCTACCAGACAGATTTCTGCAGTCAAAACATTTCGGTGCAAAGCAGCTCAGCAGCCTGAGTTGCAGGTGCGGGAATCACCGGCCCCAGTGTATGGAAGGGTGCTGCGGTTTCTCACCATGAAGTTCCTGTAGAGCTAACACAGGCGTGGGGGAAGGGCCTGGGAGATACCACCGATGGTTTGGTGGTTTTTAGACACAGCACTAACAAAGAACAGCAGACAAAGTTGCTTGCTTCAGTCTGTCATCAGGCCTTCAGTAAGAGCTGATGTTATTCCCAGGCTCTGGGTCCTTTCTTTCCCTGGTTGAACTGATGGCTCCTTCAGCTCACCTGGCACTGCTGCCAAACTAGGGTCTGTCACAAGCATCCTCTCCTGAAAACTGGGTATTACTTACTTTGGCAGTGCTATCGTAGGGAACCCTGCTGGCTAACACTGCAGAAGCACACTGGGGTGTTCAAAGTTGTTATTACAGGTGGTGAATGTATAGTACACTTCCTCATATTTAGGGGCTTGTAAGGGCTCATCTGACACCCTCTGAGATTCTCCCCTTTCCTTTGATCAGTTGGTTGTCCTAAATCTAAACTGCAAGTGCTTGGGGAAAGGATATCCAAATATACCTTTCTTATGTGTGGGTCATAAAAGAAAGGCCCAGCTTAGCGGTAGGGTGAACATTTTGGAAATTTCTAAAACAAGGGAATTTTCTAAACCACCAGAACTTGCTTGTGACCATGTCCTAACCACTGCCAGGTTCATGACCTTGCCCCCAGATGGCACATATATCCGTCCCATGCCCTCTCTCCTGCTTCCTTCACCTCTAGTCCCGCTGCACCGAGAGATGTATACAAGAACAGAAGAGCTTGGAAGAGTGGCTGAAGCTACGGAGCAGCAAATCCTCATTCTGCTCACTTGCTACTGTCTCTGGGCTGGCAAAAGAGTGGGGTACCTCTGGCCACTGAAGGAGCTGCTCCCAAAATTACAGGCTCCTGCTATTCCAGATTAGTGACTGCACGTGCATGAGTGCAAACTAAACAGCCAGCAGTGAAAACACATATATTGCCCAGATGCAAACAGGCATTTCTGAAGAGAGTCTCGTGGATGTGGGAGACCAGAAGTGCAACTCTCCCACAATTCACATCCCCACCAAGGAGGCAGCTGTGTTCCAAAATACCGTTTGTTAGGCTGCTGTAGAGTACAACATTCCATGCAGAAACTCACTTCTCCTTTGCTGTCTATATTGTGTGTTACAGAAAAAAAATGAGATTATAGAAGAACATCTGAGATGGCCTCTGAAAGTGGTGTCTCCTGGAGCAGCCAAGTGGTGGTTCATGTTTACAGGATTTCCCAGTGAATGCTGGTACATGCAATTTCTCCTATTCCACAGTGACATGATGCCGGGCATTCGGTCCATGAACAACTCTTCTGAGTCCTGTTAGAGCACAACATTTTGGCATATCTTTGGAGCTGTCTGTACTGTGAAACATGACATGTTTGAACACAAAAGTTACATTGTGAGAAACTGTTCTACAATAAATTTTTATGTTCAGGCTTCACCAAACACCAAGTGAAATACACTCTTTCAAGATGTTTTTGCCCATGCAAAGTCTTGAAAATAAAAAACTGAATATGTACCTTGGGTTTTGGGGTGTGGGTTTTTCTTTTTTTTTTCCACAAAAATATGGATCTTTAGATCTGTATGGTATGTTCCAGAGCTGTGTATACAGCTCATTTCTTTGACACATGAGTACCTCTGAACTCCTCAGGTGAAAGCTGGAGACAAATGTATAATTAGCTGGATTGTAAGACTAACACCTACCCTTGTGATACCTACACTGTAGTCCTAATTCCAGGCGAAAGGTAAGGTTGAAATGTTCCTATGATATCATAAATCTCCTTAGGCTTCAAGACTTTACTGGGATATACAGCAGTGCAGTATGTGGTATAGCACTTAGAGCTGTTACATCTTTTATGTGAATCACTGTATGGGTCCTTGAAAAATTAATTTTAAAATGTTTGATTTTAATTTAGCAGTTCTTTCAAGGTAGTACAGCCCCAGCAATCACTACTGGGTCCTTTTGCAAACAAGGAAAAAAGAAAAAAAAAAAAGGAACATTTCTGGAATCACTTTCTTTTGCCCAACTTGGTATCAGCTGGCAGAAGCAATAATGAAGGGGCTGCAGGACTGTTCTCAGCTATTATTGTGCCTGGCTTGCTCTCAGCATGACTCACTGCAGACAATATATAACACCACTCTCAAGGGAAATGAACAGTAAATACTTGGCCTTGGAAATTTTTTTAAAAATCTCTTCAGTTGGGTTTTTTGTTTTGGGTGTTTTTTTTTCCCTCTCTGATTTGTATCTCTTTATCCTCGCCCATGTGCTATATAAGCCTCTCAAGTCTAATGTCCATAACACCACCCCCCACTGGTAGCAGCAAGCCCTTCCGCTGCTGTAGGGTTTACTTTGCAGAGGTTTACAAGGAGAGGCATTATTGAGAAACTGTATGTGTTAACCCAGTGGCACAGGGTTGCTCCAACACCTTCCCTCTAGTTTTTCTTTTCTTGGGGGAGGGGTGGCTGCTATTCTAGCTAAATGCATCTCTTGCTTTGCTGTAGCAGCCAGGCTAGCTTAGGAAGAAAACCTTGGGGCTGAACAGGCTAGGAGTGCAGCCAAGGGGGTCAGGAGACAGCTTTAAGGATTACACTACATAATTAAAGGCTGACTCTGAACATACTTCCTGGTACCCTGTGTTCAAACATACAAACCTTTTTAGGTAATAATTCTTGTTCCTCATTTGTATCAGAGGGATTTGTAGGTTAAAGTTGCCATACAGGTAGTGAGTCAGGAATACAAATTATTCATCTAGACTATAAAAAGGCAACACCTTCCTAAACCTGCCCTGGCCAGTGAGAACTGAGGGTAAAATATAAATAGATGAGCATGTATGTGTTTTCTTGGTTTGTTTTTGTGCAATGCCCTCTGGGTGCAGCTGATGTCATTCTGCAGCACCTTTCTAGATTGAAAATGAGGATTCTTTTCCTGAAGTGCTCTGTGATCAGAACGGGGCCAGAACATTATTCTGCTGGATAAAACCTGAGACACTTAAGACTCACAATCAAGCTTATATTGTGCTAGCTCCAAGGAAGACCCTTTTATCTTCAAATATTTCTAATCAGCTGGAGCCAAGACTATAATCTAGGTCTTCCATTATTCATATTCTAGGCTAGGGCTGCTGCCCCATCAGCCTACACAGTATGAGCACTTGCTCTCCAGCCATCCCCCATCCCAGATCAAAATGACTCCTATAGACTCTTGTGTTTGCTAAAACAGCATATTCTGACATTTCAGGGAAATATTCTAACGAAGTCTATGCAAACCGCATTGATTTAGCATTCATGTCTAAAAATAGGTCCTAGCAAGATGCTGGTACCAAAAAAGCTAGAAGCAATGGAAAGGAGCAGAAAATATTGAACACACATATTGATAATATATAGTGTGAGCAAGCACTTGCTTATCTAATGTTATGATGCACAAATAGACAGAGTCAAGGCAGCATATGCTCACTGACTGAAATACATAATCAAGTATGAACAAGGATAAATCACACTTCCACATCAGTTATGAAAAATGCATATTTTGTGTTTTGCCTGATTTTCTACCAGAATTATCAGTTTTCTATTTCAAGAGAAGTTGCAATAAGCCAGACCTCGTCCTCCATACAATGATATATTTAAATCAGACAATCAGACCTGTTGGGTTTTTTTTTTTCAGAATACTGGCTTTTCTACTACTTTGGTTAAATTCCAGTGTGCTGTAAAGAGGTCCCTTGTCACATATATAACAAAATGGAAAGAAACACCAAATCACTAACTTACAATTACAGACAGAAATGCGAAGAATCTTGCCCTGTGTAGTCACCACTGACTTGTAGTTTTGATGAGGCTCATGTTTGACTGAATCAGTGCCTGGTCTTTTCAACATATTACTATCTAGTGTACTGTCTAGTGTCTGCCTGCTCCCAAGTGCTTTCCATTCCTTAAAAATCTCTTGTTTACAACCATTTCCTTGTTTGCTTTTTGGAGAACAAAGAGGAAGAGAAAGGCTTTATTTCTTGGGTTAGGTCTAGATCACATATACAAAGGAGAAGAGAGATTCTGCTACACTTTATTCAATATGATGTTACAAGAAAACAACAGTTACAGCTGACAAACCATTACATCTTTCATAATACAGACAAATTACAAGGTGTAACAAATAATGCGACATTTATTTTACTGTACTGCTTACTATGCTGTTCTTCTGAAGTATATATATATTTAATTACATTAACATTGTTTTCATGTACCAGCCCTCCTCTTCTTTATTTGTTAAAAAAAGAACACCTCTTAGTGCACCATACAAAAATCTGCATGGAAGCTGGCAAGCAGGAATTTTGTATGCAGCACCATTGAAATGCATTTTGGGGGATGGGAATTATTAGTGCATCCTTTATTTTCAGATTTTTTGCTTATGTGAAAAATGCAAGGCAGTAACATACAGTCACTCTACCTAAATGCTGGTAGGGGAAAGTATTGTTATGCTCAGTAATGCAACCTAATTCTGTTTATATGGGGTATCTGCATTTTGCTCCTTAGTCTGTACAGCCTAAACCTTTTATATAACAAAGATTACAAACCCAGTAATATTCACAGATGAATATTTTGTATGTGAGCATATTAGAGCATTGACTACACATTTGGTTGCGTGCACCGACACAGGGGTGTACATAATCCACCAACCCACATGGTAATTATTTATCTTGCCTTCTCTTCCAAGGAGTCTGAAGTGCAGAACTCCTACACACCAAAGAGAAAGCAAAACCCCCTGTGCCTCTGTCTACTGCAGCTTGAATTTTCACTGTTGTACTGATGACTTGTCCTAAGCCATGGTTCTGATTAAAAGTAAGAGTGAGAATTAAAAGGACCCCATACAGTAATGTAATGTTAGAACTACTGGAGTGTCCTGTCTGGGGTGGTGCCTGCTGGGTGTGGATTAGAGTTGATCTGAACCCAGCAGGAGAGAGGACTAAGCAATCTGCAGCTGGTTGACTTGTAAATTTAGGTTCTGTGAACTTGAACTTGCAAGGACTCTCTGTATCATGCAGACTGTATCTATCACCATCTTCCCTTCCCCATTCACTTAATATTAGATCCCATAGAGAGTTAGAACATGCCCTCCCACTTTTATCTGCCTGCTATACCTGCTGCCCTGTCGCTGCTCTCCCATCTCGCAGCAAAGCCACATCCTCTCAAGTATCACCAGGACAGATCTACTGGATCTAAAATGCAAGTTAAGCTGCTAGTAGCTACTGACTCTGGGGCACAGTCCTGGAGAAAGTGAGATTTGTTCAAAGACTATTGGTCACTGAAGCCAACTTTTGACTTCAACCACGTGACAATGTGAAACATCATGTTCCAGCACCCATAGCATATCTGGAAGGATGGGCTACTCGTCTCTTTGAAGATCCTTTGGGTAACTGATTTCAGAAGAATGAGAGAAAAAGAGAGTAACACTACTGATCTTTGCTGAAGTTGTCTCAAAAGCATTGATAAGGTTTAAACAGTCCATTCTGCAACACTGAGAAGAGCTGTGGTGAAAACAGCTGGAGAAGTGGGCTGGAGTCTGGGATGGCTTACTCATGTGTGTCAGGCTAACCATGCAGGTAAGGGCTCTGCTGGAAGGGAGAAGAGGGAAATAAAGCTTTAGTGTCAACTGTTAGTTTCCTGGCCAAAGGAGCTTCTACTATCTCAAAAACCCCTTGATATCTCCCAGCAGATTTGATGTTATAGAAAATTAATTTGCAGTGCTCATGTGAACAGCACCATCCTGCTGAGACTAGGTTGCCTTGGTGCCAGGAGAACATCCCCACGGCTCAGAGCCTCCATGGGAGAGCAGCAAACCCAAGTCACCTCAGGAAGTCAGAGTGCCTGGAAAGTAGGTGCAGAAGTAAGAGACCCTGGTCACTCCTTAATGATCAGTAGGTGAGATAACTTCATTACTGCTGAAGATTAAGTTGCTATTTAGAAACTTAGATATTTATGAACTTTCATTCAGGCAATTAACTGAGTTTGAAGATTTTTGAATCAACTTTATTTCAGTGGTTGCTTAAAAGTGGAAGTGGGAATGGGGCAGAGAGGATAATCTCATGAGCACATGTGTTCACACACACACACACACACCCCCCCACACACACCCCCACACACACACCCCCACACATTCCTTAAGCAAACACTGTATGTGAGTCACTATGGATAGTAATGTGCTAGGCTTGTGGGAAAGTTGGGGAATTACTCTGTGTATTAAACCTTCAGATGGTTAGTTGAGCAGTGTAATTGCTTGCCTTCAAATTTAAGCTGTCAAGTAGAAGCAGCAATGAAACTACCCTTATATTCCTAATCAAAATCTTTGTTACATTTTCAAAAATTCTTCAGATTTTGCAGCAAGTTTTTTTTCTAAAAATAGCTAATTTTAATCATCAAACTGCACACAATTTAAGTAGCAAAGATAATGTATAAAAGACTTTTCTCTTACAAAAAAAAAAAAAAAAGAAACATGAAACCCAAACAAACCACGTCTAAGGCAGTTTCAGTGTGTGGTAAATTCAAAAGTTCAGTGGTCACTTTTCCCCTATAAACACCGGGGAAGAACTGTAGTAAGTTCTAAATAGGATTGTGACTGAAAGTGGCTTTCAGATGGCTTTTAGCAGATCCTGAAACAGACATGTCATTGGGGAAAATTGTCTTTTAATGGCTGTGCAAATATTGAGAATATTTCCATGGTTCAGTTCTTTGAAAGCGTAGACTCCTGTCCTAGTTCATTAAGAGACCTTTTGTAGCTACTTGTGCATTCAAGGATTTGCCTTATTGGGTGTCTTTTTCTTATTAAACACTGCTGGAGTTTAATAAGATGGCAGTAGCACAAATCCCTTTCCCCTCCTTTCAAGCACTGAAAGCTAACCAAAGCGTTACCACACTTCCTTAAAATGTAATTCAGTGCATCCAGCAAGCAAAGGATGTCAAAATTAAGTGTAGAATAATATTGCCTAGCAAGTGCTTCTGTCCAAGCAGGACTATAACTCAACAGTGATTTTTGCACCATACCCTGCCCTCTCTGAATGCAAAGTTGTAAACAGGGCAGTTTTTTCACACCCCTGAACACAATGCTCTCCTCATCCAAAATGTAGCAGGGGCTTCCTTTTCTAAAATCACACACGCAACTCATTTTCTTGCAAAAACTTTGCATTTGAATGATTCATTCAGAAAAGCTATCTAAAGACTAAGGATCATGTAGTGCCTTCCAATCAGCTCAGAATATCTACGGAAAATAACTCAAAAGGTACTTTGGTGTGGAACAGCAAACAGTCTGGGATGAGGAGAATTCTCCACCTTGTTTTGTACGTGGCTAAGTAACACAGCTAGATTTAATGGCTCGTTCAAAGGAAGTTTTTCTGTACCTCGGTATCTGCCTTGAATTAAACAGAACAGTTTCATCATCTCTGTTTTCAAGAAAATAATCCAAAGAGTAACTAGTGTGAAGAAAAACATAGAGATGTTATCCAAGATCCATAAAAGAAAGATATATTCTTGAAGGGAATAAAACCATATGGAATTCACTGTGTAGCTGTCAGCTGCATACATCTCATAATTTTTGCTTTGTCCTTCTCACAGGCCTATTTTGAAAACTGGCATGCTACATAGCCTAAGCAGAGTAACCAAATTTAGAGTACTGAAGTAAACATGCAATTATTGCCATGTTTTTAAATGGATATGAATGATCTGAGGGGATAATGAAAAAAGAAATAACTCAGCACTTTAGGATGAGTGGCAAGGTGCTGTAATTGTCAGCTGATCAGACAAGTTGGGCTTGCCCTGGGAAGAAAGTCTTCCCATTGGTTGCAAACTATGCACAACCCTCAAAGAAAACACAGTCCTTTATGCCACTGCTGGCTCTTTTTGTACCGTTGTTACTGAAGAAGTATGAACACCAAATGTGTTGTCTGAAAGTATTTAAGACATTGCTGGTGAAAGCATAAAAATCCTTACAAAGATGCAGTGCTGCAGTGGAAAATCAAACAAAATCAAACACAAAAGACTGAAAGAGTACATGCCATGTATCAGTAAGCAAAAGCTTGATCTTCACATAGTTCTCTGAAATCACAAGGTATCCAAATGCGTGCAAGGTTTTAAATAAATTGCAGAGAAAAACAGGGTCTTGCCAGCTTCAATTTTCTTTTGAATGAAATCCACCATAGAGACAGAAAGGAAACAGGCCGTGGTTCCTTCCTGGTGTCAGCCTCCTCATTAGGTTTTTGTTTCCCTCCTCCAACCTGGTAAATTTAATCCTGTAAGGAAACAATATAAATTATAATAAGGTTCATGAATTGCATTTTTTTTTTTCACTTGGTAAAAGATAGGTTAGGCGAAAGCCAGTTATGAAGACGCCAGCTCAGAGTGAAGGGCAAACTCCCAAAGCATGTTTAGAACTGGTACCTCAGGAAAATGAACTTAAAACAATGTTTTCAGGGTGGTCACCTAAGTGAGATATATTAATCCATATTCATGTGTCTATGCCCCAAGAGCTAATCTTCCCAGGTGCCATTAGCCCTGACATTCTCCATGGAAATTATAGACAGCTGTAAACAGTCATCTCTTCTAAAGGTGGTCACACCCCTTGAATGCAAAGGATGCTTGCTAAAAATGCTGGCAGAGCTTCAGGAGTTTACAAGCTTTTTTTGCTCCTTTTCTTTTTTGTCCCCTTTCTCATTAGTGATCTTCTCCATAACAATGCTTGTAACTAGTTTTTGAAAAGGCCTCCTTACGTTTCCTTCCCGAGAGTTGTCTGGGGCACCCTGAGACAAATCACAAACATTTCTGCAAACATAAGCAGGTTATGGAGCTTCTCGATGTGCAGTGTCTAAATGTATTCACCTTTATTTCAGTGTATTTCTATTACAAGGCAGATAATTGAAAACTCTCCTTTCAAATATAAAAATAAACACTATCAATAGCTTTACTTATGTTGTCTTTCACTCTGCTGATATAGAAGCTCAAAGCAATGGTTGGACTTGCACGAAGGTATCCTGATGTTTTTGAGGTTTACACAAACCAGGAGGCAGGCTGAGAATGTGGGACAGGAAAACAAAGTATCCAATAACTGCAAGAAGAAGCACCTGAAGGCAGAATGAAGGCTAGATGAACTGAAGCCACTGAAAGGATTTTATAGTTAACATATTTAACTCTTAATAAATCTCCAAGTAGAATTCTATGCCAAGTAAAAAAGTGAGACTTTCTGAGAAATTCTGAAAATATATTTGTTAAGTTCTCCAAGACTAGAACTACAGACCTGATACATTTTTAAAATGCCATTGCAGGAAGACAGTCAGATGTGAAGGAATTTCAT
Source organism: Acrocephalus scirpaceus scirpaceus (assembly GCA_910950805.1). Classification (NCBI taxonomy): domain Eukaryota; kingdom Metazoa; phylum Chordata; class Aves; order Passeriformes; family Sylviidae; genus Acrocephalus; species Acrocephalus scirpaceus. Next base: position 130,731,477 of record OU383773.1, read on the forward strand.
CCCTTTAAAAAAAAGAATGCTGAAATATTCATTGAGCATGGAACTGGTTTGTATTAGCATGTCCTAAAACTATTTAAATCAAACTGCTGGATGCAGGTGCCAGTAAATCTAGTCTAGCCCTCATTTCAGAAGCAGGAGAAAAACAAGGCATCGGTTTTGAACTGCAGTTTCAAGCATAGCATTTTAATTGTGGCTTTTAACAAAACACCCCAATGTCTACGCAATATCTTAACTTCTGTAATTTCCAGGGCTCCTGTAATGATTCTTGAGAGTTCTTCTTCTGTTCTTTAAGCACCAGGATACCTGAATTTGATTTTAAAAAGCCTGTTCTTAAGCATCTTGGGCCCTCTTGGTGCTTGGTATACCACCTCTGGAGTCCTTCTTGGGTTGTTTCCCAAATGCATCTGGAGGTTATGTGGACTGTCTATTCCACATGTAAGTCCCATTTTCCCCAAGGTCTAGAAGCTTGGCTGAAATGCCAATAAATCTTGTTTCAAGGAATACATTTGGGCTGATGCATTTAGTTTACCTTCAAAAGCTTAAAAAGAAAAGCAATGTTTGGAATGTGCAGAGATTCACAACTGCTCAGCAATGAAACACCAGTGATAATATTCCCCAAATTCCAGATTTACCTTCCCTCATGAGCACTTTTCGGGAGTGTTCTTGTGGGAGTTCCTCCGTGGAAAGAAGCAACTAAACTCCCAAAGCTGCTCCCAACTCTGAGGTTGCATTTGCCCCCATTGCCACCTACACTCCAGTTGTGGAAAGCAGGCTTGCAGTTTGGAAGCTACATCTGCCCAAATCCAGAATAGCTGGCCTGATTTCAGGCTAAACCCAAATTACTGGAGTTCCAGAGACTGGCATAAGCAGCAGGGACACCTGAGACAGGTAACAAAATTATTAGGATAGAAAAGTCTCTGGATGGATGCTTTTCCAGTAGTAATCAAATTGCTCAGAGGGTCATTGCTCATTTGAGAATAACTGCAATTTAATTACACAGAACTTTTCCTTTCTATTACTGGACCTCAGGACAATTTCTAAAGGAGGTAAGTATCACATTTCTCCTAGGATTATACTACAATTGCCCAGTAACAATACTACATTGTCTAGTTTCAAGTTTGGCTGTGTATGCAAAGTTGAGGGCAGGGCCTGAGCTTGTGGAATGGGGAGTACCTTCATTAGAAGCTTAGCACTTCCAGAACCAAGCCCTAGAGCATAAGAGATTCTTCAGAAATTAATAAACGAAGAGCTGCTACCATGTAACACATGGGGGAAAAAAAAATCTTTGCACATTGGCAACTACTGCCAGCACCAGTGCAGACTGCAGGCAGAGCACTGAAGACTAAGAGAGGGTAGCAGAGGTAACAGGTTTCCTGCTCTGGCTCAGTGTAAGGCAGATCACAGTTTTAAGATCACAACTCCACCAGCTCCAGATTTGCTGGCACCACCCTCTACCTTCTGTACAGGCTTCAGATTTAAATTAGTTCACTGGAAAAGAACATGATTTGATGCCACATTTCACTAATGGTTCTGGGGAAAGCTAGAAGACACAATACAACTAGAACCAGGGAACAGTATGGTGGTCTCAGTCTCTCTGCAGTGTTGAAATGTGCAACATGCCTGGTTTGGGAAGCCAGCCTGCATGACAGACCCACTAGTCACACCAGTGCCAGAATGGGCAGGGTGTTCTGAGGCTGAACCCTCAGCTCTGCCTGCCAAGGTGTTTCTCCTGTGTATGAAATCTTTACATGACACAACAGATGTGGTGGTTAGGAATAGATGATGTTTGCATCTGAATCCCTAATTCTCTGAATGTGTACTGTCAATTCAGAAGTGGAGTTAACAGGTGAAGTCCCTTCCCCTGCCTCAGAGAGCTGTTTTGAGTGCCAGCTTTCTCTTATGCTGAACACAGATATGCCACTTGTCAGAGGAGTGCTGTAATCACCGTGCACTTTCTCTTCACATTTATTTTTGTTTAAGATGAGACATCAAATAGACAACTCTCCTAAACCAGAGAAAGAGGAGAGCATCTCTTTACTGACAGCAGAAAATCCACAATAAAAAACCCAGAAAATTTTAGACTGGTGTGAACCAATCTTTCTATTAAAAAAGCATTTTTTCTTCAGTGTGGCTCTTGAACTGAAATATCAGTTGTTCAGACAAGAAAGAGCCAAGGCAGGGCCCTCAACACAGTATTGCCATTCAATTTCCAGATGGCTTAGTATTCCATGTTCTTATTTTTAAAGACATATTTTAGAAATATCCTTGCTTAGAATTTATATATTTCTCTCATCATACAAATCAAAATTTTACCTGGTGACTTGGCAGATTATGTTTAGGGCCTCTGGTCACAGCTTTGCTTATAAGATTGTAAATTGTTAAATGGAATATTTACAACTTGTGATTTCCCAAAAGCAAAATAGGGTTCTTTCATATCTCCTTAAAAACCAAACCAAAACAACAAATCCTAAACAAACAAGCAACAGCAAACCCTGAAACATAACAGACTGCCCTAAAAACAGATTTTTTTTGCCACAGGTCTTGGTATTTCTGGTTTTCATAGTATCTCTACTAAACCTAATAGCTTTCTACAAGTAAGTTAATGATGTACTTGAAGTATTAAGTGATCTACATGAAGTGACTCATTTCTATATTTATTACCTACAGAAAACCTCTGCTGCATACATTCTGTTTGTCCCAGACCCCAGATGGGATAGAGTGTTAATACACCTTAAAAACAGCAGATGCCATCTTCAGAATGCAGTAGCTGTTGATGTAACAGTGGTTCTAGAAAGGCATACCAAAGCTTGTAATTTAAACATTAATTATACTCTCAAGACATGAGGCAGAGAAGGGTGATTAAATCCCAAATATTTTGCTTTATTTTAATTAGTGAAAGAACATACTGTCCTGTAAAAACACCAGTTCAATACATGTTCCTTTTGGCAGCATCAGTATCCTTCTCCAGGTACTTTTAATTTCTGTATAAATTATCACATCAGGCAGAGCTGTGCTCCAGCAGAGTCTTTAGCATGCAAAGCACACTCGGAGTGCAGGTCTATTTATGTGGCAGCTGATGAAGCAGTATTATAAGAGTATTCCAGTTTTAAAATAAAAATGTGAGCTGACAACTGGAGATACTGTATTCTTTATGAGCTGAAACATGGAGGTATTTAAGATCATCAACAATAATACTCTTTCTGCTTCTCCCTCCACCACACATGCAGATACCACAGATACGGTTCCTCCTCTCTGAAAAAAAAGTACAGTATTAACAGGTGATTTTCCCCCACACCTTTTACTCCTACCTTTGTTAAAAAATCATTTTAAAAAGCCAACCAAACATTAGCAATACTATTTGCACTCAGATAATATCTACATGCAACTTGTTGCTATAAATATTAATTAATTGGATCACCAATACCCATAATGCAACTTTATTTTGACCTTCATGCCCTATGAACTAGATATTTTTTGGATTCAATTTCCTTAAAACCAACTGTCAGCATCATGTGATGGAAGAGATGAAAAATGAAAATGAGCGTTCCTGCTGTGCAGGTGAGTGACCTGTGGGAGACAGCTCTGCCTGCTAGGATTTTTACACGTACCATCAGACACAGACCAATTGATTAGATCATCTTATACCTGCCACCAACTAGGCTCAAGAGACTAATTAGAGAGAGTACTGCCTGCGCAGGCACCCCATTGACACCTAATTTGCTCAGCCAAAGCCTTTGGGGAGAATGTATTATCTCTGCAGCTGCACTTCATGCATTTCTGATTTGAGGCATAAGCAAGGAGTACTTCTTCAGTCTTTTGAGCAAACTGAGTGTATAAGCCCTTAAGTGCTAAATACAAGCAGACAAATTAAATCTGGCCAGCCGCCATAAATCCTTTTCCCCCTTCAAATATATATACACATATACATGCATACATGTTTTATTTTACATCTATGTCTATGATATATGTGCACAAATGCAAACATACAAAAAAAAGTGTATAAGTCAATGTGTGTAGAAAGGATGGGTATAAAAAGATATTTCTATAAATATATGCTTTAAAATATGCAATTGTCACACTGTATAGTGTGTCTTCCTTCACAGGGAAGTTCTACTGTGAAATTTAAAAGAAATGCATTTGTTCTCATATATGAAAAATAAATGATCTGCAGTGTTGTTAGCTCAGGCTCAGAATTACCCCATGGACAAGGCTCAGTAGATTGATGCCTATAAAGCTGCTCTTCGTATCTTCAGAGGTGCTAGTTCAAAGATTACTTCAGTATACAGCCTAGCTTTGTTGGAAGCTTTTCTTCGATGGACTATGCCTTATTTGTGGTTTCCTGAGGAATACTATTCACTAAGGCTAAATATAAGATTACTTAAATTGCTTTCTGCTGGGCCTTAGTTTTATCTAGTTATCCATGCCCCAAAATACACAGGAGATGCAAGACTTAGGGCTGACATTAAAAATTTATTCAGAAAAAAAAAAGGCAAAAAAGGCAAAAAAAGAGACACACTAGAAAAACTAGGATTTTTTTTTGACAAACTGAGAAGGGTTTGAAGAGAATAATTTCAACTATAGGCTGGTTAGTGATTCCTGAACTCAGAAGCCTTGCAACACACAGGAACATAGTGGATTTGCATCACTTCTAAAATAGCACTGAAGCCAAGAATCTTCTTCCCTGTCATGTGTCTATAAAGCAACTTTCAGGAGCTGAATAAGGCTGAATTATTGCATTTTAATTTCAGTTTCTGTCAAAGTCCACGTTGAGCAGATCAGTTTATAGTGTCGATGCAGGATCCAGCATTCCTGTAACTAAAGAAGTAAAGAACCTGTAGCAAAATATGTGCAAGTTACATGACTGCAGGTGTCACTTCCTTTGCAAAACACACTATAAATGTGACTTCCAGACCTGTTCTTAGGATGGAGCATAACTCAATACAGAGAGAATATCCTCACCATTCTCCCCTCACATAAGCCACATCTTTACCAATTCACTTTATATTTCTTTAGCTATTTAATATCATTTCATGGTTAAATGACACCTCTAGATTACCTTGGCAATTGTTGGCTACTACTCTTTCCCAGATGCAGCACTGTACAGGATACTAGCACACTGTAATTATAAGTGCTATGAGTACTTAGCAGTAAACCATATTTGACAAATAAATAGCACAGGATTAACCGGTTAATTTCTTCTGTTTTCTTCTCTTGTGTCTTAATTACTGCATTGGTATTCTCAAGGGATTTCCCAGGGATTCTTAAGGGATTTCCCAGACTCTATCTAAAGTGATGAAAATTTCTGTATATTCTTCTCCACAGTTCTAACATATAAATCATAATACAGATCCTTACAGACATATTGCTGTGTGACCAATTCCTCTCTCTACAAAGAATTTTTCACAGCTTGACTTTGCCTCTAAGCAGAGCCCTGCAATTCAAAATAGATTTGTGTGAGGGTGTTGACTGCAGTTTCGGGATGAGTGCAAAGGGATGACCCTAAAAGAAATGAGTGCTAGACAAGGACTGTAAACTAGTAAGAAAATAAAAAACCAGAATAGTAATACAATTATAAACGGAATTATTTTATGAGCATACTTTAAATAAGCGACATAACCTTTGAAAGGTGAGATGTCTACAGCACTGTGGATATGGGGCTGGAAAACACAAACCAAGATTTTGGCTTTGCTGCTGAATGTGACTGTAGGCAAGCCATTTAATCCCACAGCAAACTGTTTTGTAACAAGAACCCTGGTTTATGTCCCAGCCTCTGGGTTTAGAGTGTCTCCCAAAATTAGTGCCCAGTTTTAGCTGGAGCCACCAATAGTTCAAATTATGTAAATACAGTTTAACTTATCAAAAATGCAATATTAGAACAGCTGCAACATTTGGTAGTACTTGAAATCTTTACTTGGACTGTGAGTTTTCCAAATTGTACCTTTACGAGTTCAAAATGAAAGTCCTTCATCACCTGACTCTGTCAACGTGCACCCAATAGTCCAGTGTGGAAGGCTGATTCTGAAGAGCCAAGACTTGCCCTTAAATTACACACCAGTTGCTAAGTAGCATATATGCATATCAATAATTGCAAACCAACCATGTGAACTTTGCACACAGGTCTCTACAAAATATTACAATTAATTCCTTCATAGTGTGTCTTGTCAGGAGAAAAAAAAGGAATACAAGCCTGATCTTCACTGTAATATATTTTATTCACAGTATTAATTTCCAATGTTATTTGACAATGTGATTGGTTTCACAGTTGATTTGTAGGCATACTTTTAACTTTTGAGTGGCTGTGGTAACTCCCAAATTAGTTTTCTACAAGTCTTTCAGCAAAAATTCTTTCCTACCTTAGCTGCCCACAGCTGAAGTTTTTTCTTTGAGTTGCAAACAAAGTCCACAAAGCCCTTCACAATTACCATTTGAATAAGGCTTCACATGAAAAATGGCCAGGACTGAATCTACTACACGTCTTCTAGTTTTTGAGAATAAAGCACAGCCCTCTGTGAGCGAGCTCTGGGAAAACTAGTACTTCAGATGAAGATACTACAAAAATAGCAGTGTTATTGAGCTTAATATAGTTTGCAAGCAAAGCAATGGAAACCTTATTAAAAACAAAAACACAAATTGAGGATTTTGGTACACATCAAGAACAGAAAAATATTAGTGCTAGTTGTTTGCAAGAATATACTTCTCAAACCTGACAAATAGCCAAATTCCTACCACTTCTTCTAACCTTTTTTCTATCCGATTAACATATGTCTAAATTACTATGTTTGTCACCCTGATAACTTGCAAAAAAGCCTGCCAAAGAGGAATTGACTGAATGTGAATTGGAGAAATACTGTCTCCCTGGTTCTCTAATGAGACAACCTAAACCTACAATTTTTGCCAGTGTTTGACACACTGAGATCCTTATCTCAGTGGTAGCACCAACTCTCATCTCTGAAATAGATAAGTAAATGTTATGCCAGAACAAAATTTGTAGCTACCTTAATTAAAATATGATGGGAAAAAAAAAAAAGAAAGAAAAGCCTATCTGTTACGGTTGCCTATAACAGAACTCAGAAAGGAAATATCTCTTGGAAGATGATATAAAGGCATTAATGCCCTGGTTAACAGGTTTGTTACTGGTTTGAACCTGTCTCTTGAGAAAAAGAGCTCCAGAACGGCTGCTGAGACATCTGCTCAATGCTAAATTCTCTTGCAGAGCTAAACAGTCAGGGGATGGGAGATTCAACTACAAGCAACTGGGTGTCAGTGAGCTTAGCTGTGGTACCCTTCTACCATGTCTCACCTTCGTGCCAGAGCCAGCTTAAGAAATTTCCACCGCTGCAAACCTAATTCCTTGTTCCTGCCCTGCCACTTGTGCCCCCATCACTCATATTGTAAAATTTTCTGTGGAACTATCTGCACACTGTATCACTAAAGGTATCAGAAGTGGCATTTTTATGTAGAACTTCATAGTGAAGTGATCCAGTTAACACCAACCTTCCAATAGCTTCATCACAGCTAATGGGATTGAAAACTAGTGAGGGTGCAAGAAGGAACTGCCTGGATAGAGCTGGACTGAAACTTATCACACAGTTCTTGTTTGCAAAGACAAAATGGTGGAATAACATCCTTATTTTTCATCATCAGTATTCCCCAGTGCATTACTAAGAACAAAGCTTCATTCTAAAATCTGAAGCCACCTCCCAACTCACAAATGGCTAATTATTTTCAGGTATCCAGAAACACTGTGAAATCTGCCTTAGCCAGCCACTTAGGGGAGCAGACAGAAGTTGTCACATAATGACCTACTAATTAAAAAGGAAGAAAACCATACTCAAAAGATCTGGGAATACCCATAAGATAGCCTAATAAGGATAATCTCCAGTACATGTTTCAAGGGAGCAGCAAACAAGAGATGGCTGAGAGCCCATTCCTCTGATTGGAAGTCCTTTGAATTTTTTTGGTTGGTTTTAATTTTTTTTAGCAGCAAAAATATGTTGGCCTGCCAACATATCAAGGGGATATTTAACAGTTCGTGAAGCCTCAAGTCATATTTAACCAGAATACAGAGAATTCAGATGGGATAGAAAAGCATCTGATTCTTTAGAGGTTCTATCTAGCTTTGAATTAAGAATATAACCCTAGAGTTCAGGGAAAGCAGATCAACTGTGCGCTCCAAATACCACAAATGAAACTTATTGACAGTGTCAGGAATGATGGTCAACGTTATTAACACTGCTATTTATCAACTCAAACCTAAGCTTATTTATTTATTTATTTATATTATCTGCAAAACAACAGCTGACCAACTCAAAATCCAAATGAGATGATGTGCTTGACCATCTCCTTCCACTTCTTCCCATCAAACATAACAAGAAGTACATATCTTCAGAGAACTTAATCAGAAATTTATTCCTGCTTTTCCCTGTCATGGCTTTTATCCCTAAAGCAAAGTCTGCTGGACAAAATGACACATGAAAGACTAAATGCTTGCCAGATGACTCATTAGCATTTACCTCTTCCCAAAAATTAAGCCCTGCCTCATGCAAAAATTAAAGTATCCACAGCTACTTAAAAATAGGGCATTTTGTATACGTGTGATTGTTAATATTAGTCAAGTTACTTCTTGAAAGCTAAGTAGTCTTGGAACAAATTTAATGCTGCTGGTTTAATCAGTGTAGAATAGCTGTGGGATAGTCTAGAGATGGGTGTGGACCATTTTGCTCTAACAAAGATCCCTTGGAATTTAAAAATGCCTCTGCAAGGGATCACAACACTATAAACTACCTCAGACCCCACAGATAAATGCTAAGTATTAAGAAAACAAAGTGTGAATGTTTATCACTACCACAATCATTCTAGTAGCCTGCAAGTACCTACAGGCAGCTTGGAATTAAATTACCTCATTTTTTTCTCCTTTGAGAAGACAGGGTGAGTGTTCAGGTGCAGAAGGAAGAAAAAAAGAGAGATAGGTAAATAAAATAAAAAAATTCCATTTCCCACCTGCATCTTTATTTTCGTTAGTGTTCTTCCTAGAAAGTACTTTTCAAACCAGCAAGGAATTTTTAATCTGGAATGTGAAGTTATGAATGCCTTTGTTTTAGCTTGACAGAACAGACATTATTGCAGCTTGACATTATTGCAGCTGCATTCTAGTAGTAAAGATCCTTCTAGCTAAACACCATCTGGTTATATGTTCTGTTTGCTGCTGTGACATTTGAAAGACCGAGCATCATGGTAAAGCAGTCATGTCAATTAAAATGCTTTTTTTAGGACAGCACTGCAACCCTTAAGCACATATAAATTAGACAGAAGGCAGACCTTCATACTGAAGCGGAAGGATCTTTCCCATCATTATAGTATATTATATTATTAGCAAGTTTAAGTAATAGATGTATTTAAATTTTGGAATACATTTCCAAATATGATTATGTCCTAAGCTCTTAATCTATGTGTCCACCCACACCATGAATGCCATACAATGATATTTATTGACAAAGACATGAGGAAGTCTTGGCAGTTGACATTTTCAAAGCTCAGTTGTTTCCCAACCTGAGAGTTCTTAAGACTAGAATGGAACAGAGGAGGAAAAAAAATCCCAGTTTAGGAAATGCAATGGTGTCTTTATGGGATATTGCTTGTCTTCATGCTCGTTCCCTAGAGGGTATGCTGATACTTGCTGAATACTGCTATGCAGTCCTTTCACCTATACAGCTCCCACTTGGGATTTTTGCTGAAAATCTGTGACATTAGAAATAGTTACTGGCAGCTTCAGGCCAGCTGCTGTCTTCCCTGCCAGTTCCATTTTTACATACAACACCATATGGAGCACTGAAACAGAAATATTTCCCCAGTGCAGTCTCTGTGGCATTAAATGGAAAAAATGTTCCAGAATTAGCACCTCTACAGAGCATCACTACAGCAATGAGGATATTCTGTCTAGTACATAAGGAGATCACAAAGCAGCTCAGTGATTTTACTTCTCAGAGTTCCCAGTCTGGTTGGGGTAAGAACCTTTTCCACATGTATGATAAAGATATTCAGATATTATGCATGGTTTGGGAAATCCACCATGAGGTTACTCTCATAGACTCAATTTTTAGAAACCAAGCAGGATCTACACTCTTTGAAAAACAGACCTCCTTCAGACATTTTAGAGGCTTCCCCCTTCCTTTTTGTTTTTTTAAAAGACTTAAATGTTTTTAAAAACTGATCTCACACACTAGAGAGGCTTGTGGCAGAAACAGTAGATGTCAAATCAGGTGCAACATACTGTGCATTTTGTGGTATGCAAAGACAGGGATCATGGTAAGATGGAGTACTAAAGGCTTTTCTTTCATAAGTGCTATAAACATTGGTTTTCTTGTAACTGCAAGAAATACTTAATCTTTTTTTTTGAAGCTCCATTATAAAAGTAAGGTTTTGCATAGCTCATTTAAATAGTTTAAATGACACAAGGTTAAGAACAGGAAAGCCTTTCACCAAAGGTGGTTAGTCCTTTTCAAAGATTTCATATTATTTGAAGCTTACTTTCACTGCATTCTTTTACCTTGGCTGCTTCCCAAGTGGGTATAAGTTAATTAAATAGGATTTTGACCCTTTAACCTTCCCTATAAACTGCATCTTTACCTAACTCTATTTAAATAAATCAGATAAAAACCCAATCATAGCAGAATATGTATTTTTACAGCTGTGGAAAAAACAAACATGTCTATTAACCTTATTTGTAAGTACTTAGTAGTCAAAGCAACAGCCAAGACTCATGGATGATTTTAATTAAAATAAATCTGGGTGGGCACATAAATTCATTTACGATGGTTTTTAACACTGAAACCTCTCTAGCATTACTGAACAGCACAGCACTACAGTAAGTTCTCACTTGTTTGTGGCAACTGAAGCTCAGTTCCTGATTAGCTTCTACTCATGTTGAGTAATGTAAAGTGTAAATTGTATCTACAAAAAACCCAAAGATATGAGGCTGAAAATTGTTATGGAAAGAAGAGAAAGAGCAGAACAGAAGGACAGAAAACAATTATACAGCATGTTACCCAGCACCTCTGTAACTGACATGCTCTGGCTTTAAATATCAGAAGGAGGTGAAACAGATGCACCAGGAGAACGCTGCTTTGCTCTCTACAAACACATAGTGTGGCTTTCTGTATCTCATTAGCCCTTTTCACCTTAAAGTACAATGCTTCTGATTATTAGATCCTTCCCAAAAGCCTTTTAAGTTCATCCAGAAACAAAATACAGTTTAGGTATAAAGAACGATAGCAGTTATGTATGGGGAAATGAGTAACTAGCTCACGTATAAAGAATGAACAAAGAACTAAGCTGCCTCTTTGTGCCTAATGATGTGCTCACGTCTCTGCATAGGCAGTAACAAAGACGCTGCTACTGGAGTCTGAGCACTGATCACGTCTCTCACCCCCAGCAAGGACTTCTAAAATTGAGCTCATCACTCAAATAAATCCTTCCAAAATGCAGGCCTTTAGTTGGACATATTAATAGCGGTACCATCTAAACACCTCATTGGTGATTATGTTTAAATTTTGCAGCCATTGGGTGATGAATACACGCCTTTTCAAGGGTGCTAGTTTTTGATCCTTGATCAGGACATGTTTGCCCCTTTCCTGACACTTCTCTCAACCCATCCTTGCTGAATAAACAGCAGGAAGATGGCAACAACGATATCATGCATAAAAAGCCCCCAGTGCAGCATGAGCAGAGACAGGCACAAGTGGGGAGACAGACCTGTGCACCAACTTGCATCTTCCAAGGTGCAACTCATCTCCTCATAGTAAGTGCTTGGGGGTTCTTAATGGCATCATGCATCATGTTTTGTCCACCTCTGTCAAACTATGTTAGACCAGGGATGTTACCATGCACAGGCTGTGATAACAAGGATTAACAGGAATAAGGGCTTCCATTTCTCACATTGCACAGGAGAGGATCATATACTCCCAACAGCAAGACTTCTCTGCTCCCTTTCATTATCCCCAAAACAAAGCTTTCTAAAAAAATATGTAGCAGTAGAGAGTGTCCGGGTGGGGGGGGAAGGAAAAGGATCAAAAAAGGCATTGGAAATTCTGGAAATTATAATAAATAGTTTAACAGCATGTCAACAACCTATAACTCTCCCTCCTCAAACATTTTTATCCTGTCAAGTATTAACCGACAATAACGGTACTGTAAACTCAGAGAGATACATTCTTTGTGCTTTGAAAGGGCTTTGCGTAGAGTTATTTTAATTATTTTCTTTCTATAGTAAGTAGAGGATGAAAAAGATTTCTGAAATAAGAAATGTTATTGTTAACTCACTAATCACAGCTGAGGGACTTAATGGCAGTCTGGTTCCTGAAATATCTTTGAGCTTATTTTATAGATTTGACTTTGTTGGTGGTATCCCTGTCACATGGATTTCAATGCTAGGCACCAAAACTTCCTTTATGGAGAAGTATAATAGACAACACTGGATGCTGAAATCATATCCTGGGAAAATCTAGATCACTAATACTTGAAACAGGGAGTTTTTATTAATTTTAAGAAGTTAATTTTTCATTTGTAGATGACTATTTATGAGGTGATTGAGTTTTGACTCCATGTGTAAATTACACGCTATGTTATTTATTTTTCCAACATAAAATATCACTGCTGTTTTGAGAAACTACTGACCCTTAAATGTCAAAGCAGGGGCTTGATTTCTCTCCTTTGGTTCTGGGGGTGCACAGATCAGAGGGTTATGAGCTTCTCTATCTTGCTTCTTGACATTCAACATGCTTGTGGCTTGGGAGACCAACGGAGTAGCTGGGGACAACCCTGGTTCTTCCAGCACATAGGAAGAGCTGCTAAGAGGACCTTGGAAAAATGCTGAGATGATGGCCAAGGAGCCCCGTGTGGCAGAGCAGACCAGAAGGGGAGTCTGCAGCCAAAGCCAGGCACTCACACAGCTACAAACTATAAGGTTTCACAGCAGAAGCTGCTATAATATGGAAATAGATTCTTACCCTCTAGGCCCATATGTCATCACACCAAGCTAAGCTGAAGCTGCCAACTAAAATGGGCAATTTCACATGAACTTGGCAGGGTGACTGCCAACACAGAGCTTGTTTTCCACTGGTGCCACCCGCTCTGCTAATCAAATTCTGTCTCCTGATTTGCTTTTAAATAATAATGAACACAGCAGATGGGAGGGGAAAATGTTGCTGGCTCTTTGCTTTTCACACATCTTGTGCAAACTAGCTCTAAATGCAATGTCAAGTGATTAATAGTGGTTAAACAAGAAAGCCAGGAATTGCCATGTTCTCAATCATTTAATCTTTGACCAGGACAGGCAGGCAAACAAAACAGTCAGAAGAATAACATGTTCAGAGAGAAAGAACCAACTTCCATGACATTTAACTTTGATAAAGGTAAGGATGGACACTTCTTCCCATCCTTGCAAACATCATTTTTGGTGGGTTTCTTGGGCGGTGGTGTAATATGGGGTTGCTAAGCACCACAGCAATATTAAAAATACCTTTCAAGTTAAACACACGGTAATCAGGACAAGCATTATTGAGCGTAATCCCATGGCTGAGTCCTTTTTGACAAGGAGAGAGGAAACAGGCTGAAGCACCAGGTTAGGGAATAGGGATGTGACTGTCTGGAAAAGGGGCAGAGGGAGGCAGAGAGAGGCAGCCGGCAGACAGCAGAGAGCAAACAGCCAGGAGGCTGCCTGTCTCTTCAGCAGCAGCAGGAGGACCTATTGTTCCTGGGTCACACAAGATTATCTCCTGCCCAACAAACAGCAGGTAAGCTTGTTTGCACAATGCACCGTGTTTTCTCTTGTGTCAGCCTGACACAGAGGATAATCACCTCCTACTGCTACCTACTGACCTCACACTGAGGGTTGAAAGGTAGGACTCCCACTGGCAACACATCTTGATCAAGGTGAAAGAAGGGATCAGTAAGAAGGTACCAGTATGACTCTATACACCAAAACCTTCTCCACTTTTTATCAGTTTCTGAAAATTTGGGAAATTACAACTCTTGAAAGGAGTTAAAATGCTTGTGCAATATATCTAATCCCTTGTACACCTGTAGCAGTCTTTAACACATGATCATTTTCTTGCAAAGAAACCTTTTCCACATTTGCTGTTCAAACTATATGCTGCTTTTTTAAGACAAAAGGTTTTATTGAAAATAAGACCCTTGATTCCTTTATTGTGGAAGTTGGAAGGTCTCAAGTAAGTTGAATGGGCAGATAAGAAAAAATAACAAAGTTTCAGTAGCTGAATGCTTGGAAAGTTGCATTTGAGACCTGCTTCTGCCATAGTTCCTACATATTGCTAGAAAACTATTATCAGAGCTCCTATAATACTAGAGGAATTATGTTAACTTTTTTTTTTTTTTTTTTTTTTTTTTACCCCCAGAAATTCACATGGCAGCTCTCATTTTCTTTGTAATCCAAGATGGATCGTGGCTGGGACTGCAAATATGCTGAGCATTCACTGCTCCAGCTAAGGTCAATGCAGAATGAAATCCAATCTGAACACACTGAGCACTAAAGGATGCAAGGAGCTCTGAAAAATCGGGCAAGAATAATTGATTAATTTTTAACAATTGCCATTTTAATACCTGTGCTTCAGCACCTAGTGCATAAAATGGACACCTTGATACCATGGCAGATTGTGGGGGTACTGTGAAAGTGGCTTCACGGTGCTGGCAAAGAACTAAGACAGAATGCACATCATGAAAAGCCACCATGGAAACTAAGGATTCCATATCTGGTGCAGATTATGGACGCTATAGCCATAACGCATAGGATGAAACATTAAATGATGAAGATGAAAGGAAACATTAACAATCCATCTGTGTTCACACTCCATTATCCTACAGAAAAGTGACTTGAGGGCCCAAAGAAATAACAGCATATGATCCTGACAAATGAAAACTGTAGATGAGTGCATAAACCACAGCTGGATGAAATTAAATTTGAAACCTTAATTTTTGTATTTCCTAAGTACTGTTTGAATTTATCACTTTAATAAATTTTGTGAAGCAGACTTTAGAAAAAGACAGTGTTGCTAAGAACAAATGGTACATCTTCCCAGTTAGTCACATACAGGATAAAGAGATTCCTAATATGAAACATAAGCTTGTCTCAAATTTACTATCAGTTTCTTTGCCTTTCAAGTGAAATATTTTGTCTGGTTTGATGTTGCAAGACCACAGTAACATAATTTGAGACAGCAACCTTTGATAATTCAGGTTAACAGATATTTCATTGTGTAAATGCTACAATCTCTGTTTTTCCATCTAATGTAGGGAGTTCAGCATATGCCTTCTAAAAGCTGAAAGAATTTCATACAGGCATCTGTACTGGCCTGTTCTTTGTACTAATTAAATTAGTTTCCTGTTGAGTAAGTAAAGTACTGGCAGCCAGGAACAGTTGGGGAGACAGCTCAGAGGCTTAAGCACCGAACCATGAACTTTTCTGTTTACTACAACATTAAACAAGTAGACACTCTTGCTGACATTATGGGGAATGAAAGAGCATTCTGTTAAGGTTGTTGTTTCATTACTGTTCCTGAACTACTGATCTTCGTAAAGAGACATTTTTAAAGATACAAAAGGGATTTCATTTGATACTGTTAACTAAATAAACTCATTATTTGGTTTAAAAATAAGTGTGTCAAAGCTAAAGCTGAATGTGAACTTCAAATCCAAGGGGTCAAAACTCAGACGGGAGAAATAAGTCAAAGTGCCACCCAATAACCCGGCTGTGTATCTGGTTCTGCACCTCCACTCTAATGATTACAAAGATGAAAACTTTATATGACACATAGATCTTCAGCCCAAGCACCTCACAAGGGGCACTGACACCTTGAAGGAGCAGGGCAAGAGACATCATGTCTCTGATTTCTATACGAGTGGCTTTCAGCAACCGCTGGAGAGTTTGCCATCAGTTTAAATAAAGCATAATGACAAAGAAGCACAAGCAGTATATGAATGGAAGATCTAAATAGCTGTTCTTACTTCAGTTTCATTTTTCCTTGTAATGTAAGACCTCTTAAAATATTATAAATTGTTTACATTAAAATATACATGCTTACCACAGTACATATACACTGAGCCTTTGTGTGCATATATTTAGCTCAAAGCTAATCTCTGAATAAAAGCCCTTTCTGAAAATAGAGATTTATAAAAAGAAATACTGATAAACTTTCAACTATAGGGACTCTAGTGGTCATTGCAAAAACAGCATTGGAGCACAAAACCTGTGTGATTTTGTGGATCACCCTATAAATCTTCCTTTGTCCCATGAGTTTAAGTTTTCAGCCAAGAAAAACAACATTCTTCATAAAATTAATGAAAACAAGCTGCTCTTTGCCTACAGAAAAAGATTTTTCTTAATTACATTTTTTGCTTTGAATCATATATCCTGTAGTTTGATTAAATTCCCTTAGAAGTCAACTAAAAATGAGAGCTTTGCAGCACGAACCTCAAACGTGGTGTTTACTTGGAGAATATAAACCCACTTTGCCTCTGGAAGGTGATATTTAAAGCAAGAATAAGAGCAATATGCAAGACAGTTTTTATTATTTTCATTATGTCACTGCATAAATTTATTTTCAGGGCTTAGAGTTTGCAGAGAAATATGATCTGGCCAATGTATTTATTAGAAATAAATGGTCTGTGTAAATGAATGTAGGTAAAGCAAGAATTCTGGTTAATCCCTTGAGGCAGTAAATCAGGATTTCTAAAGCGCTTAATGCAAAATATCTGCATCAAGGGGTTAAATATATAAAATATGAAAAGTCAAAGACAAGAACTAGATTAAAAGGTTACATGGAGACGGTGTTGAAAAAACTGGAGCCTGCTGCTAAATAGATATTCAACAGGCATTTATTTAGGTTCACTGGCTGCAGCAGCCACGGGCATACTCTAAATGAACTCATACAACAAACAAAAATCAAATTCTAGTGTCAGTCTTTGATCATTTTTTAGTACCAACGCAGAAAATTTCATAGAGAACCAAGCTATGTGGACATGATTAAGCTAATGCAACTAATTGCCCTAATTGAAAAATAAAAATGCCAATTCTCTATACCCTTGCTGCATCCTCACTGCACTGCCTCAATACTTCAGATGAGCCCTGTATCCTAGCAGGCTGCACCTAATCCCCAGTAGGGACAGCGGACAGGGAAAAGAGATCACTCATTAATTGGAGCACTAACTGAATCAGTTCCTACTCAGCTGAAAATCTCCCTCCACTCCAGAGTGAAACCAGTCCCAAAACCTAAGTCTTTGCCAGGCCTAAATCATTATTCAGACCGAAGAACAATTTTCTTTTTCTTCTAGCTCCCAATGCTTTCATACAAACAAGACTTTAGAACACTTTCTGTGCATGTACTACTAAATAAGAACTACTTAAACAGCCCCAAATCCTAACCATCCTAACTAACAAAAAATGAATAGATTGCTCATTAAAAAAGCAATGTTCCACAGGATTCTCTGTGCAGCAGAGGTATTCCTAACACGACTGCAGCTATCATCCTTGACCAGTAACTGTTGGCTCCAAAGCTCAGAGGTGCACTTTGTTTTGAGTTCTAAGGCAACAAGACATATCTTGAGAGATATATATGTATTTCTGCTTTTATGCACACACATGGATAAAACTGGCCTTTTTTTTTTTTTTTTTTTTAAAACTACTGTAGCCCTGACCCTTTCAGGGGCTCCATGCAAAGAGGCCAGTACCCACACAGAGCTTGTTTGAAGCCAATGTGGTTTTCCCAGTGGGAGACAGGAAGAGATGGGAATTACTGAGTTAAATTTGTGTATTGGTATTTTCAACATAAATTAAATATTTGCAGCTAAAGCAATAAATACTGAAATCCTACTATGCATTGATACCTTTTAGATCTCTGGGAAGGCAAGTGACCTTGGTCCTGCTTCTGTCATTCTAAACTTAAAAGTTTTAAACTTTAAATGAAATTTAGTCCAGATTGAGAGAAGGATTCCTAGACCCCACACTGGTACTCCAGAAACTTCATTTGTTTCAGTAGGTCTTAATCACATCCCTAAAGCTAAATATTTTTTCAGCTATGTTCCTAAACTGAGTTTTGGATGAACAGCAGAAGAAAAAATCCTTTTATATGTATGACAAATTACAGTGCTCATCACTTTTGTTCAGCAAGGTCTTATCAAATACTATTTTACAATTCAAGGAATGCATTCAAATTCCTATGAAGAGATCCAGAGGATTAGCTCTTGTACACGTCTTTTCCTGTTTGGGACAAGGCTGACAAAATCTGAATGCTGAAGGCTGAAATTTTGAGCATGGTGAAATGTACTTGTTAGACCTTTTAACCTATAATTGATAGCAAAAGCTAGATGTTGTAAAATCTGAGCCTAGCTGAGCAAGCTTTAGGGCATTTTCTCACTTGTTATTTTGTCTCTTGATTATCACTCTTGTGCAGAAAGAAACTACCAGAAATGCCCAGGGAATGGCTAATAGTCTCAAAGCTACTATTTAAAAAGAAGATATTGATAGAATTAGCTAACATATAAAAAATGTGTGAATTGTGATTTGTGCTTATTATGCACACAATTTATTTGTAAAAAACAGCAATTATGATTACCATAAATTTGTTAAACTTGATTGTAAAATGGTGCTCTTTTGACAAGCCATTTCTATAGTGACACAAATACTAAATGAAGACAACATACAAGCACTTACTTGGGAGAAGAAAGCCTTGAAAATAAAGGACATTTTAATAATTATTTTTATTCATTTCACAAAGCTGGTACCTTAACTCCCCTGGGTCTCTGAATGAGTGTGTGAATATCCAGGGAACATGCTATCACAGCATTGCTATTTCATCTGGATTTGACCTCTGAGGAACAGTTTGTGTCATTATGGAGCAAAAGCTGTGGTAAAACATTTGTCTAGATAAAAGACCTCAAGCAGTTAACCTGCACAGCAGAGGCAATGCAGCTGGGCACGAAGATAATGACCTCTACCCAAATGGGGAAGGTACATCAATGCAACATTATGACAGCAAGACAAAAGATGACGACAGCTCAGCAGGAAAACATTAGGAGAGATATAATTCTTGGTACTGTATGTGAAGAAATGCCTTAAGAAGTACAATGCCAACCTGTTTTTACCTAATAATTATTTCAAGTTTTAGTATTAAAAAAAATTAAACATCACACCCAATTTTGTTCTCCACTTTTATTTTAAGCTCTTGCTTTCATTCTGTTTTATTTTTCCCTAAATAAAAATCCTGATAGAAGTAAATATCCCATGTGGATAAAAGTTACACTTCAGATGAAATAAACTTTCCTCATTTGATACATGAATTATTGGATGGATGTTTTTCTGACTTCAGGTAGTTATGACACTGTTCTTAAACATAAACCAGAAGAACTTGATGAGCCTTGTTTAGCAAGTCAAACCTGTCCTAACAGACAGATTAACTCATTTCTTATGCAGATTATTTACACTTAGGATACCTTTCACTGTTTATACTGAAGTTTTCTTCTTTCTGTTTTTAAAAGGAGACACTGTGTCACATATCCATTATTTTTACCAGGCAGAATGCCTCAAATATTTAGCTACCACTCTTTTAGCACCACACTAAAAGTTCTGGGTTTAAACTATTTATTTTTAAAGTAGTAGCATGATCAGGCCTGCATGCTTATCTAAAGATCTTTGCTTTATGAGGGAGATTTTAGTCTGTGAGGTTTCCTCTACACATGGTAGGCAGCTGTCAGCAGCAGTGAGCAGGGCGAGGGGTCACTGCAGCTGCTCTGTGAAAGCACAGGGTTCCATCAACATCGCAAAAATCCTGCAGAGTGGGAGCTGGGAGACCACGGATTAGAGTACATTGGAGTGTGTATATAAGGTCACATCATGTCTATCAAAGTGATATCAAACTGGTACACTGTACAATACATTTTACTGTGTTCTGTGTTCAAAGAAAATAAAAGGAGAATGGACATGTGTGTAGCAGACCACGGTTTAATACAGAATTTTACACCGTCCTTTTAAATAGATGGATTTACTAAGTTCACAAAGACACAGCAAATAGATATACACAGTGGAGATGCGTTGACTTGAGAGAGAACTAGATTTCATGAATTCTTTAGGTCAGACAGGAATGAGATCAAAATAGTTCTTATTAATTAAATAGTAGAAAATACTATTACGAGAAACCAGATGTCCATATTTCGTGAACCGTACACACTAATATACGTCTGTCTTTGTATACATATGTCAATAGTTTCCCATGAAGTGCTTTTTCATATCTCCTCATGAAACTTCACTTTGATGAAATCAGTAGCTGTATTTAAGACAACCCTAAAATAAGGATAGATAGGTAGCAAACACATAATTCTGACTTGTGGATAGACACAAATCTCTCCCAAATCTGCCTGGTTCAGAGGACAGCTACAGCATATCAAATGTCATATATGTCATGTTGTATAGAACCCACAAAATCCAGAGATTTGTAATTCTCATTGTTAGGGTGCTTCAGCTAGATGGACAAAATTATGCTTCCCAACAACCACAACAACAAGTTACTGACTGACATCTTGCCTTAGGAAACAAGGAAATGGGTAGGGCAACAGAGAATTTATTCTGGCTGAAATCTGCAACAAAATGAGATGACTAGACACTAAACAATGTCTCCTATTTGTAGCAATCTTGTGCAAGCTGAAAGCTAGCAGAGGTATTCAGGCAAAAAAGGTTTATCAAACTACATGTGTCTGCAAAGTCAAAGCATTGATGACACTACAACAGTTTTATGCTGTTTCAAAATTGTTTCCACAATTTTACAATTACTGGTAATCACTTTCAGCCATAGAAAATAAGAAATGTAGGTGCAAAGAATAAAAAAGGAGAAAGCATCCTGTTTGCAAACTGTACAGTTGTGAAATATGAGCTGCTGAAAGAATCCAAATGGTGTGATTTAGACTAAAGCATCCCAAATATCTCAACCAGCAGGACTCTGTGACCTTCAAATTTCCTCTGAAAAGTTCTGAAGTTTTTCTGTTCATGGAGATCACTTTAAAAATTGCTGACCCTGGCAAAGATTGCAAAACTGTCAAATAAAAAAAAAAGTTACCACCTTAAGCACAAGTAAATTACAAACCTCCCTTTCTCCTTGCCTTAAATACCAACACCCACTTGCACAGTAAGCCCTTTAATCTCTTCCTCACAAAATCCTTCATGCCTGGCATTCACTTACACATGCATCTGCAGTTATTTTTCACAGCCAATTACCATCCTGCCCTCACCCAGTCATTACCCAATCTTCCTGGACACACACATTCACTTGAAGCATCCTCCTCCACTTCAGTTCTTCCCACACTGAAGCCCTCTCTTCTTAACCACTGGCCCAAATACACCTGAGCTGCTGAGAGGTTTCTGAGCCACCAGAGCTCAGCGTGAATGCCTTTGTCTCTTTGGATTTCTCCAGTTTTGTTTTATTTTATGCAGAAAATCTTTGATGCAGGACCATTTCTTCTGCTTTCCTGGGAAAGGCTTCCCCTTACACTGGACAAGCAAGAGTTTCCAAGACTGAAGAACAAATGCAGATTAACACCCCTGGCAGTGCCAAGGTCTCTCCTCAGCTTCACTACTGCTGATCCAGGTCTGATCCCTGACTCTGGCCCCACTGTCTCTACAGTTTTCTACATCAATATTGGTGCTCAAACACCAATGCTCCCCTCTCCCAAAAGTGGGAACACCAACGCCCCTGCTGCCTTAAGCGACGTACTCTCAGAGAGGATCACACAGGGACTGCCTGTCTTAGTCCAGCCATCAAATAATACTTCACCTCCTTTACAAATAGTGTCTCAATCTTAAGTGAATTATCTTTGTACATATCTGTATAAATTAAAAAGATTAAGGACAGTTCATGGCACAAATATCAAAAAGTAGAAAGTTTGCCATGGCTTTCAGACTTCTGATTGCTCTTCTAAGCCAGTGTTGGAGAAAAAAAAATAATCTGCAAATGCTACCTTATTTTCTTGTAAGAATAAGAAACCAGCTTTATCTTAAAAAAAAAATTAATCCTAAGGACAGATCTAAGGAAAGAAAAGTTCCTGACGAAATGGAAGGGGCAAAGAGTCATAAGAAAAGCATATCTGAAAAGGAATTTTTCACCAGAATGATGAGAAATTTTGTCACCTATTTCACTTTAAAATCTTATTTGCCTACATACCCTATTGCAAAACTATGGTACAAAGCGTATTTTCCTCCCATCAGTCCCTTCTTCTCGGATTATTCACAGGTTAGAGATCAGTTTCCTACAGCTTGTAGAGCACAGCAGGAGCTGAGCAGAAATGACACACAGACAGCCCTGAGTCTGTGTACCTGAATTCCCAGCGTCCACAGTTTCTTCTGCAACGTTACTGGGCACATGATAGATGACTATTTCCCTTGCTTTCTGTGGGGCATAACTATTTTTCCACTTGATAGGTCAGCCACCCAGATAATCAATACATGCAGTCCAGTGGGCCCCAAGAGTCATCCTGTAAACATGATAATTACATCCAAAATGCTGTAATTAACAGTATACACCACTACAAGTTCCACTTTTCAAGTGACTAGAGCAATGATTCAGAGCACAGCCCTGTAAAAAGCTCCTATTTTAGGCTACAGAACTGGACAATTGAGAACTCTTCTCTACGTTATAATAATTCTACGTTAGAATAATTCTACGTTAAAAACATCCTGGTTGTGATTATTATGTTATGCTGGTAACAGAATTTCATATATAATTACTGACCCATATTGGAGGAGTAGGGCAACCAGTAGCTAGTTAACTTGCAATTAGCTCATAATGATTTCATTATTTGGCACATTGTTTTCTTACACAAAGCTCCCATAATTTCTTTTCTAAAATTACAGAGAGAATTGCTGATTAGGAATCTCCATGTGAGCCTGGAATTTATGCACTTGTTTAATTTCAAAATAAATAAAAGTAAATTATATACTTATGCACATGTAGGCCAGGCCTACTGAGATCTTTAGCAGAAACATATTCAGGCTTTCAAAACAGAGGTACAACCATTAACAAAATAATCTTCATCTGCAAAACAGTATTTCCTTCTCTTTACAGTATTTGCCATAATTTAGGCAGGTAGCAGAATATTTTCACAGAAATCCTGATCTTTGTAATACATTTGAAAAGTCCTTTGTGCTTCTTATGTGTTTTTAACAAATGAATAGCTGTGGATTTGGAAAAATTCTCTATGTATTGATTACACAAAGAAAAAAGCTAAACCTTTGATTTTATATTCTTTCTAAAAATGTTAGATCATATTTGCATATATGTACAAATTTTTTGGAAACATCCTTCAACATTCCTAAACAATAACAAAGAACCAGAGTCTTCACATTACCCTTATTTTTTTATGCTACCATTTGCATTGTCATCTGCTTCGCACTGGTTCCCCTATCTGTTCTTCTGCTTTGGTAAGAAATCCTGCTGCATGTCTGGGAGAGTTACTAAGGAAAAGAAAATCTTGCAGTGACAGAGCTGCTCTGCAGGCTGACAGCTCCAGACATGGCTTCTAAATAATTCAGTCTGGGACCAGACATGGCAATTCTGTCTATGCAGAAATACCTCAGAGTTGAGGTCAAACACTTCATGTTGTCAAGAACAAGCAATTAATTAGCAAGTGGAATTTCCACACTTTAAAATGGGCTCATCATTTTCTTTCAACTTTATGGGTAGGAAATATTAGTATGTGTGGACTCAAGTTGCCATCCTTACAAAAAACCCAACAAAACACTCTCAACGTTTGTGACATTAGGTTATTTGGGAGTTACTTCATTTTCTTGTGCATTTGAGTTGATGTTGCCTGGTCAGTATAGTGGTAAGTTGAGAGCTAGAGGTGTTACCATCACAAACAGGGATGGTTCTGTAATTCGCAAATGGCAACCAAAAATGTAGGTTATGCAAAGACAGCAGTGAAATGCCATGTGATCAAATTTTTTGACATTTACACTTCACTTAAACATATAATTAGCTTTTTTCCTGAGTATACAAACAAAAGCACATTTCTATTTTCACCTATACACTTTAGGCAGACTAAATTGTATAAACGCAATAGATTATCTGAAGGCTAAGAGCATCCTCTAGGTGTGTGCACATCTCTGCACAGGAGTTTCACACAAAGGAACTTAGTCCCTGGAGAAGAGGATTTCTTAGCACAGTCCCTTTTGCACTGTTACAAAACAAATGCTGATGACAGCAATAATACTTCCAAAATTTAATTAAAGTCTATAGAATGCAAATTCATTGTGCTATTCAACATGAAAGTTCTTTTCAGCTAGATAAAGGATTTTTTGAGGAGTTGTCCTTTTAAATTATTTTTTTCAAACAAACTTAATGTCTTAGGTTTGGAAGCATCAAACTGGATGTGACTGTGAAGTATAACTCTGAAAATGCTTGTGACATAACTCTGGCCTATTGCAATGTTGTTATTATTGTTCTGGTTTCTGCTGGAGCCATGGCCATGAAGCTGCACAGGAGCTTCATGAAGAGTGTTCACAAAAATACCCTTTCCCCCATTCAAGCAGCATGGATTAAATAACTGCCGTTCAGCTGCCATCTTTTAAAAAAAATATTCTCTTCATTGTATATGTAGCTGTGGCAGGTTGAAGTACATTTTGCTTTCTTTTTCACTCCTCAAGTCATGGGTCACCAGGCAGGACCACAGTAAAAAAGAGTTTGGCATGTTTTTGCTTGTTTCCTTTTAGCACAGGAAAAAAAGGTGTCCAGAGAAACTTCTTCTCTCTTGTTCAACATGGACTTTAAAAAGCATCAGAAAACAGTAATTATTCAGATCCTACAGAAAATATGGGAATCATGTAACTGTTTCAAATGAAAGTTCAGGCGTTTCCAGGGACATGTTCTATACCTATGATAAGTATGAAACTTGGTACTGTTGGTTTATGCTACTATCCTAAATATTTTTTTGGAAAAAATTATCCACAAATGGTTTTATTACCAAAAACATGGGTTTTTCCTACAGAATTGGAAGTACTGGGGAAAAGCTTAGCCCAGAGTGCTAAGTGGGTCAGGGGAAGACAAAAATAGAAACAGACTGGTTTGGTAGAGGATGTGAGAATGGTTATGTGATCTAAAAGAATCCAGATTCAATCTTTGGTAGTTTCTACACCAAAGATTTCTTGTGAGGCAGACCGAAAACACAGTCTTATGTATTTGTGTCATCCTGCTCTTTTCCCTACCACTTGCCAACGGCAGCTGTCAGGGACAAAACATTCATGTCGATAGACTTTTAGTCTGCCTCGATACGGACATTTTCATGTTTGTAGGAACCTTGAAAACTCCAGTTTGGGAGGCACTTAACCCTGAGATCCTGAGAGTACTCAGGATACCTGCCCTGTGAGCTCACTCAGCTATTTTTTGAGAAATATGGTCCTAAAGCCTAGAACATTATTTTAAAGTTGTAGTGTAGTTATGTACAGGCACTTTTACATTAAATTTCATGTTTAATTGTATGCATTTTCCTACTAATCCTTAATTTTGATACTTCTGTAACTGGAGTTCATGAACGCCTTGAAGATAATGACTAATCAATATCTAATCCCATGAGTTGATTCAACATCAATGCATGTCTTATAAATTGCATTTTTCTGCAGTAAACCACAATTCTTTATGAAAAGAATGTGTATTTACCATAGCAAATAAAAATCTTACAACACTATACAAACAAGGAAAACTGTTCTGGTCATCTGTGACAGCCTCTAAATCCATTATCAGAAACAAAAATATCTTTCTATAGTAATTAATTATTTCCAGTTGTGTGTAACAAATCTCAGATGTCTGGTTATTACCTTTGATTATCACAGATGCTATACAGTGCTTTCATTGTTTATCTAGCTGGCTGATGGTTTCCAGTCTAGGTAGGTGACTCAAACTGCATCCACAGCACCTCCCCAGCCAGGGGTGCTGGAGGAGTACCACACGCAGAGATGTCTGCATACTTAGCCATTCTCAGGAATGTGAAATATTGAAGGCTGAAGACGGAGTCAAGGCTTGGAAGCAATGCACAAAGCTTAAGTCAATTCTTCTACTTATATGGCAAAGCTGAGAAAGCAGCTTTTTATACGTATTTTCTCCCATTATACCTCCTTTCCTCCCACACCAAGAAATACTCTCACTTATGAGGACACTAGGATGTGGTTGAGGCAAATGTTCCTATATATGGAAAAGTCTGAGTTAAAGATAGCTCTGGATGACAGATCATGTTAAATTCTCATCATGCCCATGCTTCTCACAGTTACTGTAGTAGAGATTAAATGATGAAGGAAAACCCCACTATTTAATTTCAGATGCTTCTTGATGGGAAAAAATACTCATAAAACTGAGAAAGAACCCTAAATTCCTATTTTTTCCCCTCATGATACCATCCATAATGTTAGTCTACATCTTTCAGTGAACCTGACACCTGACCAAGCATTTATGTTTTCAGTTAACAGCAATGTAAAGGTGCCAGATAATATTTGTCAAAAAATGGTGCTGTTTTTCATTTGAGAGGAAAATCTCCACAGCCAAATGACCTGCAAGATCAGTGTTATACTGTAACCATAATTCAAACCACAAGCCTATAATATGTGGTTTCTACTGCCAACATAAAATGTTTGCTGAATATTTAATAAAGTGTTCAGAGACTTTAACACTATATATGTGTTTTCCTTAAATGGATAAGGACATTGATAGGCAATGTCATTGCCATTTTTATTGTTAGTCCTGAGGTATGCATGTAAATGTTTATCATCGGTTCTACACAGACAGGTTTTATCCATATATTTTGTAATTTTTAAATTAGGTGTGTTTGCTACAACAAATATTTCCATCACATGCCTTTTTCTGGTTTTAGGTTATCTATCTTTTAGGTCATCTCCTAAAAGTGACATTTTATGAAATCTTTCTTTTTGTGTTGAATTCCTGTGCCACTTAAAGACATAATGAAGACTTCCTTTCCCAAAACATTTTTTTAACAGGAAAACTTCTAATAACTAAATAGTAAGCCAAATAAAAGAAGACTGAGCCTGTATAACCAGAAAATATACGAGACTGCTCTCACTCTGAGTGACAAACATAGAAACTGGCACAGCAGAAGACCACACTGTTCTGGAGACAAGAGCCTCCTCCTCCTGCTTTCCACCTGTGGGAAATGAAGAATGGCTGGTTGGTCCACATAGCTGCAAACCCATTATACCTCCTCACCTCCCACCTATCATCCAATCTGCCTCCAAGGCTCTGTAGGTGATCCCATGGAGGACAGATCATTGCTGTACAGGCAGACAACATTTGGCACGGACTCCTCTGCCTGAGGATTTGACTCCTTCTCTGAGTTCAACAGCAGCAGGACCACTCTCTCCACCATACATGTCTAGCTGGTAAAGCTTTCTCTGTAAAGATGTCCTGTGCTCTACTCATGACACTGGGCTCAGCAATCCTGCCATTCATTGCAATGCTGAATGAAACCTACTTTCATTCACGTTTCTGAGCAGGAGGAGAAGTTCAGGCTCCATCATCTGCTTCAGGGCAGACTGAGCCCCAGAGATAAATGCCAAATGAGGGCTAAATGGGCACATGCAGCCCATATCCCAGCCCTCTCCATTGGATCCTCCTCCTATGGTGGTCTTTCCATAGAGGCCTGCAGTGGGGCTGTAAAAACACACCATGGTAAATTCAGAATGAATATGTCAAGTATGTGTACATGGGCATGCATTCAAGATGTACACTTCACAGCTGGATTTCGGAATTGGCAAAGCCAGTGTAAAAATACGAATAGTTTTCTGTGAGACAGTCTTGATAAAGAAACATCGCATGAAGAGCGAAACAGCACTCAGGGACTCCTTTTGAAATTCCAGCAGCTTCTATCCAGAGTCTTGGTTTCAGCTGTTCCCTCCGCCTCATCATGGTTAATTTTAAGCATCCCATAAACACACATGGTGGGAATGAAGGGCAGGATAGAGGGGAAAAAAATGGAACCAACTTCATTCTCATTCCAGACAAATGGGGAACAAACCAAACAATCCAAATATCAAAGCAATTTACTGTGAAGCTTAGTGGCAGACTGACAGAGACTGATAGTTACTTAAATATACTGTAAGCAGACTAATAATAATTATTTAATAGGAAGCTGAGTACATTGCACCTAGTTTGGTTACAAGCTGTACAGATTGCTACAAGCTGTACAGATTTCTTAGCCTTTTCAGAGTGGATAAAATAAAAAATTACTATGTGCTAGAAGCTTCTTTCTTTGCTGACAGGAACCAACTACACTTTTGCCCCCTCTTAAACAAACCAGTGTACTTTTCACCCCATAAATCTCATATTACTTCCTTCCTTTTCATTTATTTTGAACCAGAAGGAGGAGTTTTTAACAGAAGTGCTCTATGGCAGCAGAAGGAAAACAGCAAATCAGGATGGAAGCTGCATAAGAAAAGTAAATCAAAAGTAATAAAATCATGGAGATCTAGCAAGGTTTATGGGGGGAAATGAAGTCAAAGTTGACTGAATCCAGACCTGGAGAAACATTACACATGAGAAAACACCATTAAAAATAGGCTATACTCTTAACAGATGAGATGGGATATGAAGTAATAATTTATAGCAAAGATAGGAAAAAACCTGCCAGGTTTGCAAATATCAAATGAGATGCAAGTTTGAATAAAAAGTGATAATGAAATGCAAGCACACAATCTTAAGGGTAGAACACCATGGAACAATTTAATTAAAAGGAAAACAATATGCTCTGCAACACGGGATCAGAAATAACATACTGCCCGATGTTTCTGTTCAGCTAACTAGATCCCTATCTATCTGATAGAGCAAGCAGTACATGCCAGTTCTTGAAAAATTTTGCATAAAGCTTTGAACATGACCTGAAAAAATATCAGTAATGACTTAAAACTTTCCAAATAGGTATTTTCTAAAAATTCCTTCATCTGATTTTAAGTGACGTGAGTATGAAACAAATGGAAATGTCTGTGGGCACAAGAACTTCTGCTATGCATGTATACCTTTTAAAAGTAGCTTTACTTTCAAAAGCAGAATATGCCGAGCACTTACTGTGGTAAATACGGCCATTTTTTCCCAATCCCTAAGAATAGTCCTAAAAAATTCACACAGTTTGGCAAGCCTTCTAAAAAGGAAAAAACCTCAAACCCTAGCAATCTCATATGTGATATTAAGTGCATTTGCAATAATAAGCAAGAGTAGCTTATTTTATATTGAAGGATATTAACTGCAATATGGGATATTGCAGAAGAAGAAGGTCTGCAGATTTGCAAATGAATGTCATGCATGATTTATAAATGCAAATGTGAATAGTAGGTGATAATGAAATACAAGCAAGCAAATACACATGATAGATCAGATACCCTGGGGAGGTGGGGGAAGTGTGCTGCAGGAAATGTACTTTTTCAAATGTCAGAGCTGCACCCAAATGGCATGAGAAAGCAGCATCTTGTTACAGTAGAATAGCATGTGGATAATACCAAATGAAGGTAAAGGTAGAATGAGTGATAACAGTTGTGTGAGAAAATACACTTCTAAGGTGTATTTAAAATAAAGGCATTAATCTTAGTCTCAAAAAGAAAATACTGCTTACATTGCCCACTAAATTTAGCCAAGATTACCTCAGGACCTCAGAAAGCCTGCAAAAGAAGACAATGTATGTGGATGAAGAATAGCTTAAGTTAATGGATATTCTTGATTTACTATCATTAGTAATATATGAATACAATACCCAAGAAACAGACAAGGAATGCAGATCCAGAGGAGAGGAACAGCTCCTGGGGAGCCAGGGCAAAGCAAACACCAAGAGGAGCTTTTTCACTCAAAAATACCTTTGGACATATAGCCCAGGTGCCAGCAAATTTCCTTCCATGTAGCAATGACAGATTGAAGGATGCTTTCCTATATTTTGACTGGTTGTGTAGTTAACAATTCAGCTGTTGTTCACACTGAAGGACTGTGCATCAAGAAATCTTACAAGTGTCTTTTGAAGAATTATGTGGAATTCTTTTTAGGGAGGAACTGGGGTCAGGGTTAAAAATGCACTCACCATATACAACTTTGCCTGACAAGAGAGAAGAAGTGGCATACTTTGATAAGGCTGTTAAAAACCCAAAGAGAGTGAAGTCAGACACAGCTCCATTAAAAAGAAAAAAAAAAAAGAATAAAAAGAAAAAAAAGAAAAATGTGAACTGTGTTACATGTGTCTGCCTATTTCATCTTGTCTTGGCTATCATTGCAGTAGCTGTCTGCTGTTTTCCTGTTGTTTTTTTAAAGCTGCAATGATTTTTCTGTTGGTATGCAGAGGTAGCGTTTGATGGCCTTCCAAATCTGTATTTACAATTAGTCGCACAGGGCTCTATCAATATGCAAATTATTAAAACAGAACACTAATAAGACAGTAGAAGATAGAGAATAATTATCTGTATTATCTAAGTTTATCTGTAACCTGTAACTTGATGCCTCATGCAAAGTCTACTCGTGGATAAAATGAAAGCTTGAAATTTTTGGGCAACTTTGACAGCTGCCTTTTTAGAACAGTTTTCCATCAATTAAAACCATAGCTTTGCCTGAAATTGAGCCATGGATATCTGGCTTACGTTCCTTCATATATTCCATGATGTCTACATGAAGCAGCTACACCAGCTCAGAGAATTTAGTATAATGTTTTAGGTGGCACATGTAAAGATCTATTATAAACAACTGAACGTGAAATGTAAGAACAAGGAAAAACTCTCCTTAGAATGGATATGTGAAATATTTATATATTTATATACAGACTGCAAGTAGTACCTGGGCACCCAAGATATCCACAGGATGTTATGAGGGAGGCATTCAGAAAAGAGCTTTCAAAAGAGCTGCACCATGGCCGAACCTTCAAAGGGTTAATTACACAGCTGAGTGTCTACTCCATTTACTGATAAGCAGAAAACATTGTAATTTTTTGGATTTATGAATTGCTGGGGTCAGTCCGTATCTTGCACACAACAGTCTCTGTCTAGCTCTATCCCTTACATGCTGGGCAGAGACAATACCTCTCTCCTCTGGAAGCCCAGAGCCCTCTAAGGTGCTTGCTCTGTAACCTTGGCAGCTGGGGCTAACACAATTCTTTATTTTTGTTTTTGCAACTGGGCCTCTCTAAATAAAAACTACAGAGCCTTGTTAGCCAACAACTGAGCATGAAATCATGACATTGCAATCCCCTACTCTAAGACTCAATCAATATTTTTCATTACCGATTTGTACAGTTAGGTCAAAAAGAAGAAAAATGCGCACAGAGCAGAACAGACAAAACAGCAGAGAATTACAAAATCTCTTCCAAGCTGTAAGATTATTTTCATTATAATGATGTAAAAAAAAAAGCTCTGATGTAGTTTTTAAATAAAAATGAAAGAAACCTACATTAGATTGGACACAACAAAGTGATCTGTACAGCCTGTACTGACGCATCTTGGTAGTACAATCTGTTTGACATTCAAAAGGTTTACTATTCCTTTAAAAAATTACATCATTGTACATTAAGCAAATGTAAACATAAGAGACAGGTTTAAACTGCTGAATTTTCTGGATGATACTTTCATTGCATTAATTAGTAGGAAGGAGGATTAGATAAAGGCACAGGGCTAAGCTGGTGCATTTCAGCTTGAGAATCAGGGGCAATCTGCTCCACAATGTAGTTGCTGCTCTGACCCATTTCCAACAAGTTTTAGCTCAGTAGTATACACTGGACCACTCATTTTCCTGAATCATGCTGAAAAACATGAAGACAGAACCAAACATACCTGAAATTTTTGCTAATGCAAAGGTGGTCACTACAGACTTTTACTAGGCAAACTAGGTTTTACTTTACCTTCTACAGTTTTGAGGGCAGGGTAACAATCCCTATCATGAAGCCTCATGATCAGTCAGGATAATTTGGTAACAGAAATAAAGACCATACCTGCATTTTAAAAACCTTATTTTTAAATAATCAAACATTTGTTGAAATAAAATTTTTCTCCTGTATTTGAAGAAAAACATCACTTTGTACCACCAAACACTCTTACTCCCAGGAATAACGGTTACAATAGGGCAAACATGTGTTATGTGTTAGATATGGATCTATTTCAGAGCAGCTACATTACAATGTGAATTGAACCTCATATGTATGTACACTCTCAGTGAGAAACCACTGTCACTTAATAATACTAATATGAAACCATGGCCTTGATCTGAAGGACAGCCATCACAGAGGGATTTAGAGGGATTTTGTAATCCTAGTGACTATTTTACCCTAATCAAGTTGCTTGCTGAAAGCCCCAAGATCAATTTTTTCTTCTGACAGGAACACCCTTGGAAAGGGTGGCTTTATTACAGGTCTATATTGTTAAACTATTTCTTCTACTGGAAGAGCATCCACTCACTTGTCCCAAGACAGTCTCACTGCTGGGTGGGAATTTGTTTCTTCATATGTAACTTCAATTTTCAAGCTACCTTTCCTAAATTCCAAACAAACCCTCTGTCCTCCACCAATGTCTTACAGAGTTCAAAAAGCCAAAATAGTTAATGAAGACTGAAAAAAAAAAAAAGTCATTTTGTAATTTACAGAGGACTGAAGTTTACTTAGTTGGTTAGAGCACCGTGCTAATAACACCAAGGTTGTAGGTTCAATCCCGCTACAGGACATAACTGAGAGAGTTGGTGTTGATGGTCCTTGTGGGTCCCTTCCAACACAGAATATTCTGTGAAGTGTTTACACATTTAAAATGGCTTTTGCAAACTCAACTGTTCTTCGTGTTTGCAGCAAATAGAGTAATTATGGATTTGAACCACAGCACGAACGGCCAAGTCTTTCTTGAAGTCTGACAGTGAGGATAGAAAGACTCTGGAACAGGCTACCCAGAGGAGGTGGTGGTACCACTATTATTGGATGTTTTTAAAAACAGGTTAGTCAAACATCTGTCAGAATGACACAGATAGAGCTGATTCTGCCTTGGGGAAGGCAGGATAAACTAGATGACCTCTCGA
This sequence comes from Acrocephalus scirpaceus scirpaceus, assembly GCA_910950805.1. Classification (NCBI taxonomy): domain Eukaryota; kingdom Metazoa; phylum Chordata; class Aves; order Passeriformes; family Sylviidae; genus Acrocephalus; species Acrocephalus scirpaceus. The sequence goes on from OU383773.1 coordinate 130,764,545, forward strand.
GGCTCTTCCTGCCCTATTTTTTATGATTCAGTGATTCAGCACATAGCTTTGAAACACCCTGGGGCTTGATTCTTTTCTCACCTCATGTTATTTTTAAACTGGTGCAACTTCACTGACTTCAGTAGAGCTTTTCCTCCCTGTCCTGCAGTAAGTGTGAGAAGAATCAGAACTCACATTTCTTACACAAATGGAGACTGGGTCTACCCTCCCACTGTGCTGCACAGTTGATTTCCTGAGATAACATTTTTACCTCTTTAAAACAGGCAATATCAGTGATTTAAGTCAACCTTTGTATTATTTTAGTAAAAATCTGAGTCCCATTATATGAAGCAAAGACAAAAAAAAAAAAAAAAATCAGTAGAAACATTCTTTGCAATTTTCAGTGAATGTCCCAATGTATTTCTCTTTGTGTAGAGATGGAGCTTGGGAGAAAAAGCTGACATCCACTGAAAATTGCAAAGAATGTTTCTACTGAAATTTTTTCAGTACCTCCTCACCTACTGAAGGAAGCCACACTAGATAGCAAAGAGGAGGAAAGGAAACAGGAGGACCAATATTTAGCAGTGCCTCAGAAACAAGGAAACAATACACTATGTTGGCTGCAGCATCTAGTAGACAGGGTATTCTAAAAATGTTACAGACTGGGGTTGGTTTAGCATGTGAGCTAATAAGAGTGGAAGCTAACCACATTCCCATCCATCAATCTCTAAGGACAAAGTAATAGATAAAATACGTCAGAAGCCCCTGAAGCTACACAGCATCTAGAATACTACATATTTGAAAATGTCAGAGCTATCCACATTCCACATGCAGTCAGCAGGTTTACACAGAGCTTCAAATACCCAGAAAATCTGTAGTCCATGCTGCAGTCAGTGAGTTACTATTACACTGCACCAACTTCAAACAGAAACCACAGAAAATACAGTCCACACTGACTAATTTGTTCTTTGGCTATCATCATCCATAGATGTTACCAACCTAGGGACATCACTATCTCTCTTGTGGCATTCATATATATGTGTGTGTACATATATATATGTGTGTGTATATATATATATATAATCTCAAATGTATTTTCTGCTCTTTTGAGAGCAGAAAAATAATTTTTATTTTAAAATAATTTTACTTTCAATGGGTAATAAATTGTCTACTTATTTTTTTGGTGTGAATGACATTCAACACCAAGTAATAAACTATGCTTTTCATATATTTAATTCAAACTAATAATAAAAAATAGAGAAATGGTTCTGGCAAATTCACTGTCTTCAAAAAAGATTGACTATAAATATAAAATAAATATAAATATTTTTATATTATATATTTATATAATATATTTATATAGTAACTATAACTGTAACTATAACTATAAATACACTTGCAGGTGGATTTTCACTTTCAGAAAATTCACAGAAATAAAGATTTTAAAAATCTTTAAAATCTTTAAAAATGAGCAACTTCATTTGAAACATGCTGCTCAGGGCTCCAGCACTTTTGGAGACCTTTGGGAGATCCTATCTTCTCATTAGTTCTACAGTGGTCACTGCTTTTCTGTGCTCTCATATCCCAGGAACAGCTTATGCAAAACTTCATGAAAAAGATGGTGAAGATACGAATGGAAAAATTCTCATAGGCTGCTAATTCCAGTAGTAATTGAACCTGGCATATTTCCTCTATTCTGGTCTAACTGGGATTTGAATATTTGTTTCCCTCAAGTAAAGGTTGTGAAATCCCCTGAAACACAAAACTGTGATGAAAAGGTCCCTAGTGTGCAAAGGAGATTTCATTTACTTGTGCAGTGCTTTGAGATTTGATTCTTCACTTGAGTACCAGATTTCCTTGGGATGATGAAACATTGCATAAACCCCAAGGAACAAGGAAAGGCTTAACTCCCACTTCTGGATTCCTTTCATTAAGGAAATGGTATCTGCAGATTTGGTGGGAGGTGGCAGGGTGTGTATGTTTATGGCCAGAGGAACAGTTAAAAATTAGTGACAAGGTTTCAAGATGTGTTCAAAAACACAGTATATGTATACTCAGAGAAACAATCTTTTGAAGCCCTTTAAACACTCAGCCATATCACTCAGACAAACCTGTACAAAGTTTCATGTGACAGCAAAATATATAGCCTTGATTTGAAAGGCTCTTTCGCCCTGTTCCTTTGAAAGGGTCTACTCTGCATCCAAGTTTATCATAAGGTCATCTTCCTTTCTACGCTTTTTTCTGCCATTATATTTGCTTATCTCAGTTAGATTCTGAGCCTTTGAGATGGGTGATGGCAATCAGAGATGCTGCCATGTTAGTTACCACATGCCAGCTCATTTCCAACTACCCAGCTCTTCCAGAAATTAATGCTATTCACTTGAACAGGACCTTTCTTTAACTCGCTTGGTTGGTTTAGTTTGTTGGGTTTGTTTGCTTGTTGGGTTTTTTGTTTTGTCTTCTTTTCCAGCAATGTACTGTGCGTAATGGGCAAGGCTACTCCTCAGCCTGAGTACTAACCCTTCTGGGGTCTCCTTTGAGAAAAAAACCTTTGGAGTTTTCTTTGAGAAAAAAACCCCAAAGTTACTTGAAGCATCTTGAGTTCAAAATCTTTTTAGTATTACCTTATTGGTCAGCTGCCCAGATCTCTTCATAGGTAGAGACTGAAATAGCTGCGATAATAAAGACTATATAGAGAAATAAAGAGGCAATGAAGTGGATATCTTTCTAACTATGAACCTTCATGACTTAATCAGGGGCATGCTTATGTATTCTTTTTAGTCAACCTTTGTGCACCTCCTCCACTAGGTACTGGCATATGGTTCTTTAACCTGACTAAAATCTTCCCATCTACCACCTATCCTGCTCATCATAAGCAGCTCTTCTTTGCTTCATTGTAGAGGCTTGGACCTTGACTCCTTTCATTGAAGGAGATGAGCAAGTGAGCAGTCTTTACGCTGCTTACGATAAGTGATTAGAAGCAGCATTTTCTAGCCCCAAAAATTTGGCTACATTTTTGTAAGACTTCTCACATAATTAGAGTTAAGAAAGTTCAATAAATGCAATTTACTTCTGTCTCAGTTTTTAGTTCTTAATAATATTATGAATTTCATTAGTAATATGCATTCATGGGGTTGTCTGAAATTGTGCATTACCATTTCTCCTAAAGCAATATACTTTTTATCTACATGCTATTTTCCTATCTGTCTGCAAAAGGCCCCTAGAATTTCTTTTAAGATAGAGCAATTCAATAATTACTCAAGACTCCCATCTACAAATTAATATGACTGGAGCATTTCGGTATCATTGAACAGGAAGGAATGAATCCCAAATGGACAGGCCAGCCAGTTACCTCAATAAAAAAACCAGATTATACGAAGAGAGGGGTAGCAGTCTGCAAAGCTAAACACGTGGCCTCAGACCTCTGCATGAAGGAGTATTATTTAATACACTATTGCATGGTGCTTAGCGTGACTGAACCTAGCCTTGCTCTGGGCCATGGCAGCCACATCCTAAGACAAATGTAAAATCATGACATTTCTTTTCCATAATACACAGAACACATTCCTAAACAAAGACCAAAATTTCTAGAGTGAAAGACAAAGCAATTTTTTAAATGCTGCGATGTCAAGGCCTTATTGTGCATTTCAGGCTAGTGATCAGCCACATTCTGCAGATAATGAAGAACTTCCTAAGAGGATGGAATAACAAAGTTGACAGTAAATACATGGATTGATCATTATGACAACATACAGCAACTATAATGAAAACATGAAATTGGATTGGATCAAGTTGTAGTTGATAGCAAAGATGATAACATATTACCATGTAAATGTTGTGGCTGCAGGCAAGTTAATAATGGTCTTTGGTAGGTGTATGTCATTAGGATTTCTTTGTGGTAGCCCTGTAAATTATACATGGGCCTGCTTTTAGGGAAATCACCTTTTTGCATTCGTGGAGCTTTTACACCAAATAAAAAAAAAATGAAGGAACCAAGCAGAATTATTCTTACTTATGATAAACAGGAAGGAGTCACATCATTAGGTAAAAAAAAGAATCATGTTATACCAAAATGAATCAATGCAGTCAAAAGTCACGGTAATCCACTCTGTCCTCTTGCTCCTCAGAAGACATGCTTTACCTAATAACTATTGGGGGAAGGCTGGGAAGCTCCTTAATAAACACATTATCATAAATTTTGGTGTATGCCTGGTATTATCCAAGTTCTTAAGAACCTCACTAAATTAAGACATCTGTAGGGATGATATGCAAAGCTGTCAAAGTGAAGTACAGCCCATATTCAAAAATGCTAATGTGTATTAACCCACATATATAAATAAATAATTAACATGCAACAATTTTCACATTTAAAGAAGATACTTTCAAATTTTTCCATCCACTCAGATTAGATTATGATCTCTTAAGCAAGCAGTTTTTTCAGCAACCCCAGCTAGAAACCCTTTCTAATTTCTAGGACATCAGGTTTTTCCTATGTGATTCAAGATTATTATCACAATTTAAAAATAAATTATCCAGCAAAATCATTTTAATGTAACCAAGTATTAGAAGATGATTTTTTTTCAGTTAAGAGTTCAGGAAAATCTGATTGACAGAAGTATGTGTGACAAGGCTACAAATCCAGCTTTCAAGCTCCTATGATTGAGTGAAAATCATGCTGACTCAGTACAGTCTAACTATTGTTTCAAATCTGATAAAAACCCCTAAACTGACTGGTTAACCTTGAACCAGCAGGCTTTATGGTGGTTCCCAGTAATCAGCATGGAGTCACTGTACTCTGCTCAAATAAGATCAGGTATCCATTCTCAATCCAGATCAAATTTGTGCTGCTGGGAATGCAAGAGTGCACAGACCCCATCTCAATGACTGTGGAACCATAGCATAATTGTAGTAAATGCTGGAAAATCTCTTTATGCAGTAAACACACCTCTAACAGAATGTTATTCATACAAAATACATTAAAGCCCTTATAAAAATTCAGAAAATAATTTCCTGGAATAACAGATTTCCAGTGCTTTAAAAGACAAACTGTAGTACAAAGGAACTCAAATTAACAGTTCTTCAATATCTATTTTCTTCATGCCAAATAAAAATAATTTTCACAAAATAGGTAAGGTCTATTTGGGAAAAAACCCCAAACAACAAAAGGGGATGTCTGGTCTCAGAGATGACCTAATTTAACATATTTAGGAGGGAATTTCTGTCAGCAGGGAAGTAGAATACAACTTTCACCATTGGAGCAAGACTGACCATATGCACACACTCAAGGCACAGCTAACATGGAGTATTGCCTTGCTTCCAGACCAGGTACATTCCCATGTCTCAAGAAATAGAACAGACCAAATCTTGACTTCAATAAAGTCTAAGTAAATGGCTGCACCTACAGAATCTTAACAGCATCAGCTGGGACTCAAATGCTATTCCTTCATAACAAAGAACATGAGCAACACATTTCTGACCACAGTTTCCCAGCAGACAGCCTTTTGTCCAGTGACTCCAAATAGCTCTGGATTCACATGACATGCACCCAGCACACTACTGACTGTCACTCAAAAAGGAGAAAGAACAACCAGCTAAGCACAACTCCATGGTTCAGGAGATGCCTCCTTCAGCTTATTTTCTCCTTTGGTGCACTCAGAGTCTTAAATTTTTTATTGCCCAGTGAAATTCACTCTAAAAGAAACAACTCTTGGAATAACAAAATAAAAAGGAAACACATTTTCCTCCTTTAAATCAAAACCACTATGCCAGCCTGGAATCCCCTAATGACAATATGAGTCCAAGACAGAACAATGGCACAGTTGCTTGATAAATCATAGAAAGTGGAATTAATATTTTATAAATGGAAATGGAAAAGCGTGTCAGGAAACTAAGGCTCTGTAAGGATCTCATTCCAAACCACATCAGAATGAGATACCAGAGTACAAATAAAACTGTGCAACTTTTCCTATGACCCTTTTGGTGGTCCATCTAAGTCACCTGCAAAACTGTATGAAAAGAGAGTGGGACACTTTATTTTAAGTGAACACAGACCAATTTCCTACCTTCTATGTTATTTCTCAAAGAATTCAGGTGAATTTGCAGCATGAGAGTTGAAGCTCAAATCTATAGCTTTCCAAGTCGAAAGGCAAGTCCATGGCAACACAAGTGATACCAGACTGCATGCATACCTACTCACTAATGTTTCTCATTCTCCTTCATTTATACCCGTTGCTCTTGCTCAAAATTTCACGTTTCTCAGTGGTTTGTTTTTTCCATTGTATCACCGATGCTGCAGATTGCATGTCATACACAAGTAAGCAGCTCAAGTAACTTTACAGTTTTGTGTATTCTAACATTATGAGCCATCACTATTTCTTTCAACAATTTTTGCTCAGTGATCAATTAGCCACTCCATAAGCATGGGGAGTCACCATATCCACCCTCCTGTTAGTGTCATAAAATGAAATGAGCATTCCTTTATTAAAATTCAGTACTTCATAATGACAGCTTTTGCTATGTGCTGAAATTTTACTTTGTGTAGTACTCTAAAACACTGGAATATAGGTTTCTTTTTTTTTTTTTTAACTCTAAAACACTGGAATATAGATTTCTTTGGAAACTATCTTTTGCCTTCCAATTATTAAAAACAATATTTTATTTTAAATTTTATTTTCATCAGCTCACTCCCTGTTGACAAAAATGCCCTGCTTAAAGCACATTAAAATAGTGAATCAGAAAATGGATGCTCTAATTTACTAAATAAAGTAAAAAAGAAAAGACAATGTAATAAAAAGATAAAGCCTTCATAGAGAATTGCAGCAATTATATCTCCACAGCTACAATATAACCCAAAACTTTGCAAACCCTTTGATTATTGAACCATGGTTGAAGTGAATAATTTGGCTTTCACTAAGAAAACAAGCACATTCATTGTCACCACAATGGAGAGAGGCAGTTTTAATTAAACCTTATCAAAAGATGAATAAAGAATAAACTCAATACCCATTCCACAGGATTCTATTTCCATCTGTTTAGTTTAAGCTTGCCATGTTCATGCAATAATTAACCACTGTCCAAGGAATGCTGGAGTTGTGTTAATGTTGGTAAAGATTTAATTAGTTCAATTATCTGGAGAGTATTGAAGGCTCAACATAGTACCAATTTCTTCAGGCTTTATACATACCTCAGATCAAAATATATTAAACTGAAATATAAGTGAACAAAGAAAATTTACTATTTCGCTTCAGCTACTGAATGAGTGTGTGTTTAATAATTTTATTGCCCTCGTTTTAAAATGAGGTTTCAGAAATAGAATATGTAAACTGTGACTTATCCAGTCTTCCAGATTAGCTGGTGGTTTTTTTTTTTTTGTCCTAAGTCATCTTACATTTCAAATCAAATTAGGTTTACTTTAGAAAAGAGAACCCAATGCTTCTTTAAGCAGGAAAAAGTATAGTTCCTTTTATATTTTTTCCCCCCACTGCCTACATATTTTGTGTCTTTCAAGGAAAGTGAGGCATTTAAAAAGCATTGAAAGCAGTGACACAGACAACTGTTTCAATCTGTCAGACAGCATGGACAGACAGTAGGGATCATTTCAGAAAATAGAGCGGCCCCCCAGCGGCCTGACCTTCCTGGTGGGAAAGCGAACACAGCGCGGTGCTTGACAAGCTCACCAACAAAGGAGTATATTTAGTCCCCCCAAATTCTGACACGCTTCTCACAGGAAAAACGCAAACCGGGATGAGGCGTCGTTGACTACCGCTAACAAAGGGTGAGTTCTAATTGGAGATTGCACCGTTACTGTGAAACAAAAAGGAAGAGATGAAAAGTGAAAACATCACTACACTCAGACTGTAAGGGTTGGAGTGAGCCCAGTTTCTATTTTTTTAAAACTGTTCAACTCCATATTAGATGCTATTCAAGTTGCAAGCCCTCTGCATCTGTATGTGCAGCTCCTGCTGCCTTCAGTGGGAACAAAGCCCAGGAATGGGAGTGTTAGAAGATTTCCCTCTTTGTGTTACTAAAATTTTATCATTAGCTATTCTTTAGAAGGGATGTTTAAATAAACCATATTCATTTTCCTGTAAGGTTTAAATGACATGTTTATTACTACCATGTCTGTCCTTGTTTTCCCAACTGTGTTTTGGAGTATGAGATCTTTATAACCAGTAAAAGCTGCACAAAGATGGTCAGCACGTAAGAAAATCACAGAAGTTTATCTCCTTGAGGAGCTAAGCACAGTAGGATGATGTTATCATTTTCTTATGAAGCAATAAAAACTTATGAATTAATATAGAAGTAACTGTTTTGAAATTGCATACTACATTATACTCAGGCTGGATTCAAGCTGCTTGTCTCTTTAGGCAGTCAGAAACTCCTTTACATATTGCACTGCTATGCTTCCAAGCAGTAAATACCTTTTGGTGAACAACCCTTGTGAAACACTGTACTTTATTTTCTACTACTCATTTCAGCTGAATAAAGGCAAATGCTTTAAGGAATCAAACTACTAAGAGAAGGTGCGAACTGCACACTGGGTACCAACTGATGCCTCAATTCAGCTCCTGTTTTTACCAAAAATTGATCTCCCCTCCCAGTTTTCTCTGGGGTGGAAGAAAAAGGGTGATGCTGGAATTCGTTCAGGCTTTTTTTGACTCTAGATGGCAGATAATGCTCAGCAAGCAACAGGATATAGCACATTTTCCATCAACTACCTCCCCTTTCTGACAACTGATTTTCAAGTTGCACCAACAATCTGAGGACTGGAGCTGCCCTGTGGCCTATTGATTGCAGACTTGCTTCTGCCTGTGTTTCTGTGAGAATTTATGACAACCATGTGGGAGAAAATAAGGCTAATAGATTATTAAGTATTTAATGATACACATTTATTACTAGCTGAAAAAAAAACCCAGCTGAAACATCAATGTCTGTCTCTGAGTGAGCATAAAAAAGCATTTCAGGTTAAAAATACTACCTCAAACAAGTCAGATCATGTATAACTGAGAGTCAAATTTCATCATATGTGGACTCATTTATTAATATTAACAGGACTGTAATTTTTCCCTTAATTATAACCCTTAAGCAAATGTAGAGTAAACACAAATGTATCCATACAGGCATATTCAACATCATTCTTTAGTATCTTAGAAATTGCTTCGTCTTCTTTCCCGGAATTTCAGCAAGCCTTAAAAAGAGACTACTCATTCTACTAGAGAAAATTCAAACTCTATTCAGGCCATGATGTTGCTTGCCCTAACACTTTAAAAGCATTACCGAGAAACATATGTTGTTTAACAATGACTATTAGTTACATAGCTGATGAGAAAATGAGCTAGAAAAAATTATACATACATATATATATATTTCATTATATGTGTGTGTATGTATATGCATATAGATATATATACACACACACTATTTCCATGAGTATTAAATCCAAATAAATAATTCAGTACTAGCTAAAATCATTAAGACTATGGCAATCACACACAAAAAAATTGCAGCAACAAAAAGCAAAGGCCGTCTGTTTCAGGTGCTATGCTGTTAGATGACCTATTTGGTCCCTAAATATTAATCACATCCCTGAGATCATGCTCTTTGTCCCATGTGAAAACGTTGGAAGCTGGCAGTATACACTGTAAGTGTATAGTCATTCTAAGGAGGAGTAATTTGCCTGCCACCACCTTTAAATAGTTCTGGGTTTTTTCAAACACAAATCAGTTATTTTATCTGGAAAAGTTCTAAGGCATGGACTGGGTCTGCTGCAGATTAAATACAAAAGAGGTTTGAAGCTTCTGGCTCATCTCTCAGGTGAGAAAAAAAAATAGAAAGAACACAAGAGATCTTAGTAGAGACACAACATTTTACCCCAACTAAATTTCAAAACACTGTTTTTAGTTGGTATGAAACTATCTACTTGTTTAAAAAAGAACTGTGTTGGAGTAGCAGTAAGATTTTGTCTGCCTCAAGCCTGAAGAATATCTGATTTTTGTGCTCTCTGCATTTTGAGAACATAATTCTCCCTTTTTTCTCCTAGTCTGAAAACATTTTGTGATATATGAGTTCAGCCAAGAAGTATTGGGGAACTTTGTCTACCCCCCAAAAAGGAATGTTAGGGTATTTTGTGAAGATAATGAAAAGAACTTGTTCAGGTCTGCAGTGTAAGTAATTTTTACCACACAAATTCCTCGCTTTTGTGTTAGCAAAGAGGAATACTTTGCGTCGTTCAGTTTAGGAGATCTTCAAACAGACAACAGTGTGTAAACAATCCCAAAGTACATAACTTTACCAGAACAACCTCCAGTCTGTGTGCAAGGGCTTCAGAAAGGCCCCTTCATCAGATTTCCTTCTGCTCTTCACACTGAACAAAGGCTTGGCTGACAATACCGAAATCTCCTCCTTTATTTGGATTAAACCCCCTTTGCAGGAGAAGTATGCAAATGCTATACGTGTTTCTCTTGCTGAGGCTACTCTAACCCAGCTATCTTTTCACTGTCTATTTTCCCCCAGCAGACCATCCTATCGGCTGACAGGGGGACCAGCCTTTTAATTCAATCTTTCACAACACTGACAGTTGGATGCTGGGGCCTGCCATGAACTCTAAAAGGAGCTCATTTAGTCATAATTAACTATTCCCTGCATATTTCCTAAGGTATGGTAATTGTGCTAAAAGCCAACAAGTGAAGCATTCATTCTGGTTTTCTTTTAAACTTTTATTTTTCCACAGCAGTCTCTTTCTCCTCTCCTTCCCCCCCCAGCCCCCTGCCTTTTTTTTTTTAATTTAATCTTTTCTTTCTTTCTTTCTTTCTTTCTTTCTTTCTTTCTTTCTTTCTTTCTTTCTTTCTTTCTTTCTTTCTTTCTTTCTTTCTTTCTTTCTTTCTTTCTTTCTTTCTTTCTTTCTTTCTTTCTTTCTTTCTTTCTTTCTTTCTTTTTCTTCTTCCTTGGAAACATTTAGAGTAAAGAAAAGGAATGACGGTGGATATAGGGAGCTGCAGAAAACTGTGATGTGGGCAGTTCAAAAGGCAAAGTCTGCCATACGATACAGGACCCCATGGCAGCACTGAGCTATTCAGCTGGGTAAAACATAAAGAAAAATGAAATGAGTAGAATAGAGCTATGTCATTAATGCAGAATGATGGACATCCTATTTGGGTAACAGGGAATCATGAATATACATTTCTAATTCCTTAGATAAGTGATCTCTGTTTCCTTTAGCACTAAAATACATGTATTTGAAAAACCTAAAATCTTCAAGTTATGCAGATGTAAAGCACTTTACACACTATTCCTCCCTTCTCCCCACAACACAAACATATAACATGTCCCACTGTATGCAGTGGGGTTCTCACAGGGATAACATATGACGGATTCGACTCATGTTTGTCACTGTTGAGATGGGAAACTTTGGGAATCTGACATGGATTATTTACCTTAAAAGGCAAAATATGATCTTAAGTCTGCCCTTACTGTTTTCTAGTTTATTGAAATGAAGGAAGGGTTGACAGCACTCTCTGTTTTCTTACAGGCTTTGCATCTGTTGAATTTCTCAGAAAGTCTGGGACCTACTGGACACCTTTCCATCACAAATGTGCATAGTGCATATACAAAAGCAAGAGACAACAAAACAAAGTGCCTCTACATTCCAATCTCCTTTCCATCTGGATGTGCATCAGGAGCAAAGAAATCACTAGCTTTTGTAAAGAATGCATGTCAGGGCCATGTTGTGTATGTGTGTGCTGGAGGGAGAGTGTATCAACACTGCAAACTCAGCAGCTGTACCAAAGGGGCCAAACAAGCACTGAGGTTCCTTATTCTTATACAGCATTTTTCCAGAGCAACAAAATGTGGTAGGACCTTCTGTGAACAAGGTGAGTAGGATCTGTGAATTACAGAATTTATATTCCAGGTTGCAGGCATAATGTAACAAATAAAGTCAATAAACAAAGAAAGAGATAAGGAAAAGAGATGGCAAAACTTCAGACAACAGAGTCATGTAACAACTCATTTTACTTATGTTCCCATATTAAGGATCCTGTTTTTACTTTACAATAGCATTCATCTATAAAGACACTACATTTACTTTAAACTTGTAAAATATTTAAGAATTAAAAAGCTGGGTTTTTTTTAGTTCAAACACTAGAGTACATACACTGTTCTGAAAAAAGAATCTTAATGTTGAAGAGTAAGGTGGATAAAATGTTTCTAAAATCCTTTTCCCTTCCTTTTATTTCTAGACTATATCAAATTTGTGGATCAATATGGTTTTTAATGGTAGGCAAAAACACATTAAGAGCCAAGTTGACAGGCTGCTGCTGAAACTCTTAATGATCTGTTTTATCATCATGGTCTGGGATTTTGTTTTCTTAGGGGAGGAGGTTTGGGGGTGGGGGATGTTTGTTTAACTTTTGTGCATTATTGTGATCACAACACACAGTGGATTAACAACAGAAATTTAAAACAGAGCATCCCTCAATAGATATGAGCTGAAAATATTAATGTTTGTTAGCAAGAAACTGTGCATGCTTCCATGAAAATAAAACAGGTGAGAAACACCATGTAGATAAGAAGCTTTGCAGATCTCACCTGGCAGAGCTCCTGCTTTTTTGCCCACAGTGTTCTAGGTGCTCTTGAGCAGTGTTGTTTCCTCCAGTCCAGACCCTGAAGATATTTTTTCCACCTCTGATGATTCTATAAGGGCCCATGCATTTAGACTGTATTGTGTTTACTCTCTTCCCTCCCCAGGAACTCATGGAAAGAGAGTTAGGTTTCTCAATCAGTCTGCTCCATTAAGGCACATTTCAAACATATAAATCCCCAGGTGTGCTACAGTTTCTCCACCCTGCATTTAGGAGTCTGGATGAAGGAGGGATGCCTGTCCTGCTGTCTGGTGACATGAGCAGTGCTGAGACTCATGAGCAATTCTCCTACTTTCAGTACCACACAAGCTGGTAGAGTAGTTTCCCAGAAAATTATGAGGTCTGGAGATGATTTTGGGGAGAGGAGGACAGCCTACAAAAGAAAGCAAGTCCAGAACTTGAAAACTCAGAAAATCTCAGCTTTTATGTCATCTGAGGAAAAACAGCAAGGGTAATGATCCAAAAGCAATGCTCCAGCTGCTAAGAAAATCAAAATCAAGACTTGTTTGCAAAGTTCCTGGTCAAGGATTTTGACAGGATCAGGTCAAGAAATCTTCAATATGCTCAATCTAGCTAAATGTACCTCCTTAAAGATTTAGTAATAGATGTAAATAATTTGTGGGATATTTAATATAGGGGGAAAGACTTCGTAAAAAAACCCGAAATGGCGGTGAGGCAAAATCTTAGAAAAGAATTTTGAGAGATAAAATCCTTTTACTGCAGCCCAAGTTAACAACGTAGATGAAAAAGAAGACTAAAAAGTGAATGATACCAAAGTCAAGAACTACACACATACATTTAAAAAGTGGAATGACCCAATCCTAGGTTCAATTTCTAGATTGTTTTATACTGCTCTATTTAATTTGAAATATAACACATAAAGCAAAAGTTGAAATGTTACTGATTGAACCAGATTTCATCAACAGCTGCTCACATTACATAGAGTTATTTAGATGACCTCAGGGCTCACTGGATTTTTCCAACACTCTCTATATATCCACCTTCTAAAAATACAAAGGCAATTCATACAGAAAATGTTTTTACATGCAAGTAATGATAAAAGGAGTCACCGATGGAATACGGACTATGTGTTAAAAGCTTCTTCTCACCTGAAAAGTGATTCACAAAGACTGGTAATGTCACAGAATACACACTAGTAAGTTCCAGTGGTTCCTCAGAAATTTGAGGGAGAAAACATAAAAAAAAGAAGATGAATATGTGATTTTCCCACTCATTGCTCCTGACTGATCTTCCCTAGAGAGTCAAGGAACAAAACAGTATTTATTTAGAATAGAGAAGTCAGGATTTGAGGGAATGACAAACAACTGCAGAAATAGTATGTTTTGAGGAGCAGTAAGGAATTTACTACTAACGCTTTCCTGCTTTACTACTATCCTTCATTTGAATCATCATTTTCCTAGAAGCTAGGAAAATACTTGTGCCAGTTTTGAAAAACCAGAAGTTGGTAAAAAATGAAGGAGTATGGTTAAATTCTTTCTTCTGTTTGAGACTACAATTCTTTTTCTTGCCAGAAAATGTACATTTTTGGGAAATATTAGTTGTTTAACTGCTTTTTCTATTTCTGAGTGATACCTTCTTTGGTCATGAACTTAGGACATATACAGGCCACTAACCTGTGTCACACATAGACCTAGAAAAGACCTTATTTGCACCTGCCAGATTTCCTAGCCAAAACATCCTTCTGCTAATGTCCAAGCAGCTGTTGCCAGATGCAGACAGACACTACAGCTACCACAGATCACTCAAATCTACCTCAGGGTTAAAATCTTGCAGGTCTGTCCAGTGCTTACTGATCCTTGCCTTTACTCCATGGAGCTAACAGACTTGGAAATTTCCCAGTTTACTCTCTTTTCCCAACAGAAGCCTAATTTTCAAACTCCATACAAATAATTTAAATGCATATCACTTCCCCAAATGAAGTACCAGAGCAGACATAAAGTAATGAACATATTCTGAACTTTTCAAATTAGTTTCCAATTTTTTAACTTAAATACTTAAATACTATCTGCAGTTAAGTAAGTTACTATTAAGTTTTTTAACTTAAATACTTAAATACTATCTGCAGAGATATCCAAGGTGGGAAAAATTCTACCACAGAATCTGCACAGAGGATATTTTATTCTGATATTTTTCTCTCTTTATTCAGCTTTGCAAAAGACTGAGCCTGTGTGTTCATTAGTGCAGGCTACAGCAGCCACTGTTCACAGTGCCTATCTGAAAGAACTTTACACTAAAAAGGTATCTGAAAGGTAAAGAATACCCTTTTTAGGGTGCTTTAGTAACTCCTTTTTTTGCAAACTATCAGACTGTTAATGCTGAGCTTTTTACATGAAATACGAAACAGGAAACACTCATCTGTAAGACTCTGTACAAATATTTTGATTAAGAAACTCCTTTTAAAAATTTGATTCTGGTTCACATTTGGTAGAGAAAGGGAAATCCAGCAGCCTGTGGTTACTCACAAAAGCAAATGCTCCATCACCAACTTACAAACTTTGATGGATGGAAGAAAATGAAAGCTGAAAAAAATCAAGGATCTGAACAATAAGCAAATATTCCTCAGCATCCAACCAAGAGACTGCTTAAGCACGAACTCCAAACTTCTGAGAAAAGTATGAGTTTAATATATAAAAGAAAAAATTCCTTAACAAGAAGAGATACAGTTTGCAAAATAGTTCTCAGGAATCCTTTCAGCTTTTAAGTCTCATTTTCTCAGCCTGAGATGGTATTGTTGTGTCTACATTAGTTTTGATAAGGGAGCCAGCTCTACTCCCATTGAAGTCTATGGAATTCTCCCATTGTCTTCAGGAGGAGCAGAGCTAGACACAAAGCTGCACAAAGATACCATGATAAAACAGTCTGGCAGGTACTATGATGCCATCTTATTTTCTTAACATTTCTGAAAAGAATGGGGGGGGCAGAATCTATGCAGCCATTTCTACTGATATGCAATATGCCTTCTAAATTAAAATACAGGCCAGTGAAGCAAATGAATAGTAAGCCATACTAATAGCCAGAGGCTTGTTAAACTGCCTGGGATGAAGAGTTTGCCTGCAATTTTACCACTACAGGATACCCTGGAGAAGACTAAGCATTTTGTAATGCCGATATTTTATATATGCATTGTTTAAGTCCCTGACAGTCAGCAGACCCTCTAGTCGTAATTTCAGATTAAATTTTGTACAGTAAGCCTGAACACTTGATTTATTTTTAAATCCATACTTTCTAAGGGTATGTAGTTTTTCTTGGAAATAAAATTATATCATGCAACTGAAATTGTATTCTGATTTTATGCAGTCCAACTAAGCATTAAAAGTGAGCCCTTTTATAATTCAACTTACAACAGGAACATGTATTTTTTACAACAGCAGCTTGCAGTAAACCCCCAACGCCACTTCATCCAGAAGACAAACCACTGCCCCACGTTAATAATGAATGCAGCTCATATCTACTGTGTTCTGATAAATTGCTAAAATTGCCCAGATAAACCATTTGAGAGTATGTCAGGTTAAATTAATACAACATGACCTGATCACTTCCACAGTTGGGAAGAAAGAAGCTGGCATTCTTTAAATCCAGAGCTCAACTTGAGATTATGCTAAATTGCTTCATTCATAGTCCACACTCCTCCACACATGTCAGGAGGACGGCATTTGTCCCCGCTAGTGATAAACAAATTATACATGAAATCAATTCCACTTCACAATAATTTTCCCTATTGGGTATTATCTTTCCTCCTCTGCTCCCTCCAGTTAAGCTTGCATCCTGTAACTTGCTAATGAGCTGGGGGCTTTCTGTTCCAGGTGGCACCCCCTGCCTCGAAGTCATGACATTTCCCATTTCGAATGCTGCTGGCATTTTTCGACGGCTCCTGCTAACCAGCCTTTTTGACCTGCACTAAGAGGAACTCATCTGATCGAATGCTCTGACCTGCCAATCACGCCAGCAAATGATCTCTGCAGTCACTCCCAAGGCAGGAGGGGAAAAAAAAGGGAGAGCAAGAGTGGGGGAGTGAGAGATGCAGCTCGAGAGAGTGATGGAGCAGGCAAGCAGGCAGCCTCTGCAGCTACCTAATGAGAGTACTTTAAGTCTCTGAGACAGCTAAAACATTGAAAAACTGGTGGGAAAATTAGGACAGAACTGAATGCCTGGTGCTGTTATTACTGCTTTCTTCACACCCTGAGATCATTTTGAAAGCAGTACCTCTGAGATGTGCCATTTTCAAAAGAACAGAAGTTAATTTTACCATATAAATAGAAAACAGTTATATTTTTCCCTGTCACTATCAATATGCAAACCTCATAATTCTGCTCTGCCAAATGGCGTTCCTTACAGAATTAATTAGGAGCTGTAAGCTCGTTAAATGAGTATCTTCACCTAGGGATGATTATGAATATTTTTTTGTTGTTGATGTAAGCCATAAATAGCACTTTGAACCTAATTTAAATGCTGGCAACATTTACACCTCTGTATTTACAAATCTTTGCACATAGATACATAAAACAACAAATACAGTATCTGCAGAGTCTAGACGTCACTTCATGGGCTGAAACCATGCAGAGTCATGATAATGACTCAGTTGTTTTGATTTTGTTCCTTTTATGATGTGACAGATTACTCAGTGCTGAATCTTTCAAGCACACAAGGCCGGATTTAATTGTGCAGATTTTCTTTCCTTTCAGACTATAAGCTAACTAGATTTTAATACACATGCACAGACTGAACAAGAGAGATAATAAAAGAAATTGTAAAATAAAAATTTAAGGGAGAAAAATAAAAAGTGTGTGATTTTACTGTTACAATAAAAAAAGCCAGAAAACATAATGCACAATTAGACTTTATATTAACATCAAAAGAGGGTTGCAGAAGTGGCTGTACAGAATTAAAATCTAGGTTACTAATGGCAGAGAATGATTGTCCATAATTACTAATTCAAAATACATATATGGCCCAAAACAACATTAATAATTTATAACAGACCAAAAAATTATGGAAATACTCCATTTTGTTTCCACTTTTTAAAATATCTGAAGATGCTGTTCCAGGGCTATTCTTCTATGTTAGATATCTTTATTTGTGAATTTAGTATTTTTTGAGTTTTCCTCCTGAGACTTAACAATTAACACTAGGAAGATGTGGGAAACCCACCCATCCTCATCCCACTTATGGGACAGAAAAAACTGATGTAATTTATTAACTGAGTTGTAAACTATTGCTACATTTTTAGGCAAGAAAATTTTCCCACAACTAGGGGTACTCAGTGTGCATTTACTTTAATGGGTGCTGCCTAAGACCCAATTTTGCAGTGACTGGTTTAGTTTATTTCATGCCGAATCAGGCAATATAAGCTACAGATGAAAAATGGCACCACAAAGCTTGTCCTTCAGAGAAAAGATTCTGGTATATGGAAATAGTAAATTTCATTTTTTGTTTACAATTTGGCGGAAAGTAAAATGTTCTGTTAACTCTGAATGCTGCAAATGGTGCCTGAGAGGCAATGCCTCTCATTAGCTTTGCTGTCTCTCTGGGTTATGGGCTGTGTGTCAGCACTGGAAGCCTCTGCTTTGTCTGAAAAACTCAGTTTCTCCCCTCCAGTGGTTCCACATTCCTCTTAGACAAAGCCTGACTGAGGAGTCACGTGAGGAAATAATCCTAAAGGAGAGGTGACTGTCCATGGGAGAATAGGGAGAGTGGAGACCCACTTTTGCCTCCCTCCCAGTCATTGTCATCTAGACATTGTCCTCGCTGCATTCAAATGTCATCCCAGACTATCAGCCCACTGGAACTCAAATGGCCTTTCATGCCTAGACACTTCTTAAGCATGAACAGACCACAAAGACTGTCTAGTGGGAATTGCTTGCTATCCTAATATTAATAATGCAATACAGTACACTTATGGCATAGAGGATTCCACCTTTCGTCTCCTAAATTTATGAGCAAACAAACTGGAAAGACAGATAAACAACACTGCAGCTGAGCACATGCATTCATGCAAATATCACTAATATCTTTCCTACAGCATAAATGACTGTAAAATTACAAACCTCTACACTAAAAATTATTTGAAAATGAATCTTCACAGTGCTGAAGGCAAGTTATCATGCATTAAAAATGAACTGAAAATAGGCTCCATAATATGCCATAGTACAAGGAAATACAGTATTGTCCTTTGAAAAAGTTACCCATATAAGAAGTAACACTTTTGTTTTCCTTCTGCCAGCTCTGCAGCTGATTTGGCCATGACACATTACAGTTTAAAAAGTAATGTCAGTAAATACGTAGCTACTAGTTTCACACTGCATGACATAGATTATGTAACTGCAGGGAAGAAATCAGTATCTCCTAGCAGTGGAGGTTCCAAATACTTGTCCTACCAAGTGGAGTATGTAGTAATAAAACGTGAAGACCTCCCCTCTCTGTTTTGCTTCCTTTCTTTCCTTGTTCTTTCCTTAAGAGACTCCCATTATTTTAGAAATCCTGATTATGTCTACTTGTTTCAGTGTACTTATTTCCAGGCATAGATGCTGTCCTGGACTTTCAGTCTCCAGGGTGGACAGGCTTTGATCAGAACTGACGTTCAGCTTCCTTAGCTGAGACCATCCTTCCCAAAATTCACTTTCCATACCTCTCTGCATTATGTTACCAACTCTTTTTATAACGAAAATCAAGAGACTGTGCATTCTGCTACTTACAAGGAGTGCAATTAAGTGACTGCATTTCACATGACAGCAGACAAGGTGAGCTGTTGCAGTACTGACACAAACCCACCATTAAATATACTGTCTAAGCCTTATGAGCTCCTTTGTGCCATGGGTTTCCTTTACTGGGGCATACCTGGGGACCTGAGGGACAGTTCCTCCATCCTCAGTCCCCACATGTCCCTTAGGTCAGATGGGCAGTTTATACAAAAACAGCCTTGCACTGGACAGCTATCTGCTCAGTTCATTTCACCTGCTGTGCAGAGTCCAGAGAATATAGGGGGATTTTCTTTATGGTTGAATAGAGGGCAAAATTCAGTCTATAACTTTCATTTTAGATTAATAGAAATAAGATAATAGATATCACAAGGAGAATGTAGACCAGTGCCTGGAGTTTTTCCCTTGTGTGTTATATTTAGGGTATATTTTAGCAGTGTGGTGATCTTATTCTTCAATATTAAGTAAAGCACAGCTGGAACAGTCTCATAAAGCCATTATGTTGTTAACGTAAGAAAATAATGGCACTAAAAGTAATAGAGAGCCAAAAAATATCTTGGATTCTGCAGTTACCGTTCACAGCTTAATACTAATTTAACATTTTACAAAATTGATGTTACAATTTCAACTCTGCCTAGTACTATCATTACTCAAACCCAAATTGCTTTCAGCTGCCCACCACAACTGCATCTTATTAGCCTTTTCAGGAAAGCCAATTTATGCAAATCCAGTATTAGTTAAATAATTAAACTGACCCTCAACATTCATGTATAGACACTGTCTGGCACTAAAAGATGCAAGAGAAATTTAAGCCTCCCATCTTCAGTGCTTAGGCTTCCACCTTTTCAACTGCAGCAGCACAATGACTGTTTATACACATCTATCTGAATCAATCTACTAAAAAAATGCATTAAAAAATTAAACTGGTTACTGCTGTGCTTTTATAGCTCTGCTTTTCTCTCCCAATCTGGTTTTACACTGAATTTTGAGATTTCACACATATAAAGCACTACTGGCTACTCTGAGCTTTTGATTAAATCAACAGTGACAAAATCTGGCTGATATGCAGTCTCTCAGTCTAGAATTTCTCTTTTATGCAGACTTTTTTCCACTGTAATTACTACAGTTTTATCCCCTGAAGCTGCAGAGATGAAGACTTAGATGCACAGTATATGGTTTTCCACAGTGTTTTAGCAACACGGGGGTACCCAGACCAGAGGAAATGCAGGAGAGTAGTGAATGAAAATTACTTTTCAATACTGACTACTGGACACACACACTGCTGGACTACAGCTTCCCTATGGCTTGACTAGGGCAAGGCAGGCAAAAATTATGTTCTCACACAGCAGTGCTGAAGAGACACTCTTAAACAATTTATAAATGTAAAACTGAGGATGACAAACAAAAATGAAGCTATTTGGATGGGGATGCAACAACGGTCACCTCTCTAGCTAGCAAAGAGAAAAAGGTAATTTTACATAATGATTCTGTGCTGCTGAACACACCCAGTCAGAGGCAACCAAATTATCAGCACTTTTTGCCATTGTAGTGGTAACTGTCACCTCTTCAGCTTTGTTCTGTTCTACACAGCTGAGCTGGCCTGAATGACGCCATCGTCCCTTCGATTGGCTGGGCTGGTGTCAGTTGCTGGCTTAAATGGACACAGAAGAAAGAATTCAGCACCCTGTGATTGAAATTCAGGATTGCTCGGATGCATGTGCATGTGGTGAAGCAATACAAATAAAGACCACTTTTTGTTTTGCTTCAGTGAATTGTCAAAGAGATTTAGAAAGCCAGGGGATCTCATTATGGTAATACAGGTTAAATACTTTAAAAGCATATGGTGTTACCATCCTGAATGAAGCTGTCCCTGCTGGCTCCAGGAAGCAGACAATAGGCCAGAAACATATCCCATGTCTCTGGTCCACCAATGGGAACTGGGGATTATAAATCACCACAAGAAAACATCACGTGCTATCTGGTATCAGGTAATGCCTTGTCTTTTCAATTACTATTTGACTCATCCTTTCCAGAGAGGAACAAGCTTTAGCCATGTATTCCACTAGCCAAATGAAAACACAACTCTGGAGTTTCTTAGGACCCATTCTTGTCTCAATAAAACAGATCTGTAATGGTGGATGACTATAGTATATACAGTATAACTCAACAAGACATGTAGAGATGAGAAGAAGCTTCCACAGAGATGCTTCCTCCCCAGGGAGAAAAAAATACCAATGGAAACCATCAGGCACAACATAAAAACACTTTGCTTTATTGCAAAACTTTAAAGATTCATAGATATAGTCAAAAGGCCCCATCTATTTCAGTGCTGACAGATTCTTTTGTGTGTGGTGATGCTCATTACCACATATTTGCTAATTTTCTCCGGTAGACAGCAGCCTTGGCACTGACCTTGCTAACTCCAAATGTCAGGTTTTTCCCCATGGGTACTGGAATAAATGTGTTGTCTCCTCTTGGAGCCCAAGACAATGACACAGTGTGGTCTACAAAGGCCCTATTAGTAGTCCAAGTCTGACAGATGTTATCTAAGTTTGCAGAAACATGTCCTAGGCTACTGCTTTTCCAAGTGTTAAGTTAATTTGTGAGTTGCAGACAGGCAGCTGAAGCACTACAGTATTTTAGAGACAGTAGAAATTCTCAGAGATGCACCAGTTTCTGAGGGTTTAAGACAAGCTGTAATCAATGACAGAGCCAATTACAAATTTACTGCCTTTAGTCCCTCTCCTTCATCAATCTGCTAGAGACTGCTGCTTCCAAAGTTAGCAGATGATGTCTCAGCCATTCCTCCCCTAATCTTTTCACCTTCCAAACCCTAAAGAAAAGTGGATTTAATTCAGTAGGTGCACTATCACGGCAGTAACATCTGGTAAGTGTGTGAGAGAACAGCAGGAGGTGATAACTTCTTGTTACAGGAATATTTGGCACAGTATCTTTATTGGGTCTACTGATTTTATTTCCTATTTTACCACCAAAACAGGAAAATGAAGGAGGGAGGGAGGGAAGGAAGGAGGGAGGGAGGGAGGGAGGGAGGGAGGAAGGAAGGGAGGGAGGAAGGAAGGAAGGAAGGAAGAAAGGATGGAAGGAAGGAAGGACATGAGACTAGAATTTTCTTCAGCACCAGGTTCTGGAGGTGGTTGAAGATGGTTCCTTGTTTGTCCTTTTATGTGGGTTTCTCTAATAAATTTGTTTACAATGTATAAATGCATAAAATAGATATATAAAAAATAAAACCTTTCCTTTACAACGTGTTAGGGGATTTAGTGAGCAACTGTCTACAGATTTTTCTTTTACCTGAAGGATACTGGAATACCTCAAAATTCCAGCCCTTCCTAACTTCCTTGCCAGCTCTATATATGCATAAGTCAAGCCATGAAGTTGAATGAAACACATACGTACCTACCTTGTCCAGGAGACAAGCTAGAAACATTTGCTTGCTATGGTTGTTGGTTTTTTAATAATCAGATATATTTCCTTGAAATATTTGCCCCTTCTAATTTTCCTTTATCCCACTAGCTGGGATGTTATCTGATCATGTTTTTTGACATTTTAACATCTTGTACTGTTTGCCTCCATCTCCAACTCTGCTTGCCTTGTTCACCTGTTAACTTCATGGCACTGCAGAGCTACTGCTACCTTTCCTTTTGCTCTTCAGGCATCTTTTTGCTTCACTAAGCCTTGTGAATGAAGACTTCGGCAGAATATATTGTAATAAATACCCCTTCCCTAATGCCACTCTCCTACTGACTGCAACTCCAGTCTTCTGCCAGAGTAACTGACTCATAACTCATCCATTTTACTGACTGAACATCCTACTTGCCAGTCACTACTGCTTAAAATCACAGCCACCTGCCATTCACTGGATCTTCTTTTCACATTACCAAAACTGCAGTCTCTTTTCTCCACTCCTTTCATTTTCCACACTAACTCACACCTCTACTTGCTTGGTAGTCTTGCTCTACTACTTGCTTGGTAGTCTCATCCCTTTAAAGGTTTCCACCCATTCTGATAACTCCTCACTCAAATCCATTTTCCATGTCCAGTTTTCCCACTTCCCTAGGAATTTTAGTTTCATCTCATTAATCCCTAGCTCTCCACATGGTATGAGGACATTTGTTTGTCTAATACTTTTCCAGCATTACCTGCTGGTCCCCATCTCATGGCACAAGTCAAATACTACAGCAGGGAGCTGATATGTTATTGCACTGTAAGCACCTAACAGAACAAAGTCCCAAGCCACAGTGGAAAAATGTGATCAATAATGTACACGTCACAACACTTGCTAAGTGGTTTCAGACCTTTCACAATGAAACATGCTGTTCTGTATTAATACTGTGGTTGAGCAACCGTAACAGTACAGTGATGTATGTAAAGGGTACATTTGGTTTTCTTCTTCTGTCCATATATAAAATTTTAAAACAGTAATTTGTACCTGCTCAAATAGACATTCAGTAAGAATGATCCAATGGTTCTTTTGTACTATTTTACATACTCATTTGCAAAAACCTTTCATTGCATATTTTATAAATGAAAAATTGCATTTATTCGGAAGCAACAGAAAGGAGATTCTGTACATGAGAACTGAGATTCTGTACATAAGCTTCCACACAAAAGGTCTTTAGCACAGATGGGCACATTCTAAATATACTTTAGATGGATGATATGTCACGTTAGAACAGACAAGGTTGAAGAGATGTCTGCAGGGACACAGCCCCAGGAAAAAGTAGGGATTAGCTTGTCAATAAAGATGTAAACAGACTGCTCTGAGGCAGCCTCATTTCTGACATTAGAGAATCTTAAATGGTTTGTTGGAGAAGAGCCTGTGCAAAAACTGGGGCAGGCTGTCAGCACCAAAATCTATTCATTCCAGTTTTTCAGTAGTTACTACCTGTCAGGCAAACACTCTATAACATTACAGGGTTAAAAAATCCAATTGTATGCAAGCATACAACAGTAAACCCAAATGTAATTCGTTAGAAAAAGTTATATCTGATATTGTAAAAAGCAGACTTAGCTAAATATAGACATCACGTGAATATCAACTACATTTATAGGAGACCATATCTTCAAATAGTCATATGAGCAGCATGTGCATTTATCTCAGCTCCTAGAATCTGTAACAAACTGTTACAATAGACTCAACATGCAAAAGCAACTCTGTCTTTAAAAATAAACAAGAAAAAAAAAAAAGGCAGGCCTTGCTTTTCTTGAATGAAAAGCATCTGCTCTTTAGGTATTTTGCGAAACACTGTGGTATTTAGAGAAGCATAATAAGCAAAGCAGGAAACACTGCTAATCTGGAAGAGTCTGCCAAGTGTTAAATCCCACTAAACAGACACTGGGGTGGTGCATATGGCCAGAAGACAATTAATGTCATGATATAACTCCACCATTCCCTTGCTGTAATTTGGTAAGTAGCCTCTCTATTCACCCCACCCTCCCAAGTTCTCTGCTCTTAAAATACCAGAAGTCATACTACGCACTATTTCACTGCTGAATAACAATGATTAAACAAAACTAGTATTAGTTGATCCAGTCATATAGTCATAATCACTATGATTAGTAGTGATAATCACTACCTCATAATCACTAATAATCACCTCTTTATCAAGAACATCCTTCTGCTCCCAAGACTACCAACCTACTAAATAACAGAATCATAAAATGGTTAGGGTTATGAGGGACCTTAAAGCACAGAATCACAGAATTTCTCCCCCTTGCCCCAAAGTTTAACAATAGAACTGGCAAGAGGTACTTTCTCTCTTCCTATTTTACCAGGGGAGAAAAGTATCAGTCCAAATTAAAGGCAAACTGTTATTTAATATATTAGCAGCAACTTCTGCAATGTTTTCAACCTGTCAGTGACACTCATTCCTGAGAACTTACACTCTTCATATTGACTGCAAAACTGCAAAACCAGAATATCAGCCTGTACATGGACCTGCAGTTGAGTTTTGTATTTTGTTTCTCTAAAGATAACTAAAGAGCATTTTCAAAGACATCCTTTCCAATAATCATGTCTTACCTGCATCATCAGTTGTGAACATAGGTATTCTTCAATGTTTGCTGTTTGATACACCTTTGCCATAACTATTGTTTTTTCCAAAGGCTCTCATGCTTTCTCCAGTCTCTGGCTGTAATCTTACATTCGGTACAGTAAAAATAGAAGACACTGTAAAAAAGAGTGTCAGTTCAAAACTTTGATTTCTTTTTGCAGTAAAAGCAGTAATTTAAAAACAATTTGTATATATGGCAAACACAACTCAAATACATTAAATACCACCTGTTTCTGCAAGTAAGCACAGTACAAATTCTGAATGGAAAGAAGCTGAATGCATTACAATGGAAATTGTATGATGCAAAAATTCTTAGCTGCATGCACCTTCAAAGAAACCTGTTTCTAGATTGTGTGTGTTTATTTATCCTCTACACCACCATACAATTAATAACTTTCACTTTCAAATTTCTGCTGAGAGAACTTAGAAATAAGAAGGTAAAACATGTAGCAAGGTTTTTCAATACTTTGATACCACATACTACATCTTTAGAATCTTGGTATCAGTAGAATTGAACTATCTTGTTTGACTTTCTTTCTTGAATTACTAAAGACAGCAGTTAAAGGCTTTTTAAAAATATCCCAACAACTCAAAAATCTTTTACATGAAGCAATCCCCTTTTGTACATGAAGCAATCCCCTTTTGTACGAGCTAGAAAAACCTTGATGATGCCAATGTCACACCAAGTTATTAGGAGACCTAGTTATTAGGAGACATGACACTAATAAACACAGGAAACAAAAAGCAAATGGTTAAGAAACTAACATAATGATAATATGAAAACTCATTTTTACTTAGGATGCCTCAATCTGATGAGGAAAAATCAATGACTTTTAATACCTCCTGAAAACAAAACTCCATATAACAATATCCTCATGAGAGCTGCCACCGCATGATTCCATAAGGAAATGCTAAAGAACTGATCAGGGCCATAAGAGTTTTCTTTTTTGCACTAACAACTGGCACACCTCTAAGTTTTTGGAACTAATTTTTATCTATATATCTTTAAAAGACCTGGCTACTGCTTTAAGCACAGACCTTCCCACTGTAGTTTGACATCTCAACTTCCATTTCTTATTCTGCTAACCTCAGTAACACACATCGTTAATGGCAGATATTTTATGCAAATAAATTATTGAGCTCTCAAATATAAAAGTAGAAAAGTGGGAGGACTGATTTTTTTTTAATAGAAAGTAACAAATACACACATTCAGAAAAAAAAAATAGTTTATGTATTACTGCTCAATTTTCAGATGAATGAAAGCTATGCTGCATTAAAAGTTGTGTTGTATTCCTAGACAAGGTGTTTTTAGCAAAACTGCACTGCTCTTACCTTTTTAATGTACTATTTTCAAAAATTGAAAGTGGCTACCTTTTAGGCAGAGCTTATCTGGAAACTGAACTTCCAGCTCAACTGAAATTATGCCTTGACTTGAAACTAAACAAAATAAAAAAAACAAAATTGGGCTTCTCACATAAACTAACTTCGCACATGTTTGTAAAATAAACCCCATTAAAAATTATATTGTAAAGTATTACATAGAATACAAATACATAGTACTAAAGAATAGAAAGTCAAACACTTAATTTTTACTTTTTCAGTGTAGGCAGTCACCCTACTTTTGTGAAATACTGTGATTGCAAGGAAACAATTTTCTGATGGAACATCATTTAACTGATTCATTCTGTTAGCTTTTCTACTCATATGAGTCTTTCCCTTGGTTTAAGTGCTAAATTCCCAAATTTACAATTCAGCATTAGGATCAAATTGGACAAAATATATTCCATGATGAATACTATTCACTACAGAGATCTGTGAAATCACAGTGGTGTCTGAATTAGAGAACTAATTTTATTTGTACATAAAGACACAATATGTTTATAACTATACTTAATTAGCTATCAATAGTGTTTCTTGATGTAAAATATTAGCACAGAGAACTAGAATCACAAAAACTGGTAATTTCACTACACAGTAAACATTTTCCCAGCTCACCAAAGTATATGACTTCTTTGTTTTGTAAATATGTTTACAAGTATATCCAAGCCATACTAAATAGAAATGATTGTAGTATTTGATACTGGGATTGTCCTTTCTTGCATCTGGATTTATGCTTCATAATGATTATCTACTAGACACAGAAATAGTCTTTCTGTAACTCAAAATTTTACTGGAGGCATTTAGAAGAACCTTGCTTTAAAATATAATGATTTTTCATCTTTATTCTCCCCCCTTCAAAAGGTTTCACTGCTCCTGATGTTTAACGTTATGCAAAGACGTGTTTCTGCCAATGAATATCGCCTTATGGTTATGCTTCTGCAAATAACCTGCTGTGAGCTGATAAAAGGATTAATGCAGCCAAAATTCTTAATCTGTGAAATTACAAATTAAATTCTCATATTAAAAATACCACCCTGAGGTATTTTTTGTGGTTTTAATTCCCCTCTGGTGTTCTGCATACATTGTGCTTGTTAATGACTAGGACAAGACTGTCTCTGTTGGCAGCCTGCTGCAGAGTGATAATGTGTAGGCATTTACTTCACTGATAGAACTGGATTTAACCACTGACTGATAAACTAAGTGGCAAGTGGGTAATAAGTCCATATTAACAGAAAAGTACTACTGCAGAATTCAGAATTCAAAATCCTGGCTAGACTAAATCACACAGTCATAAGGATTGAGATGTCACCACTGCAGAGTGATTTTTGTTTTCCATTTAGTGGAAATACGATAAATGAACCGGCATTCTTGATGTTTCATTAGTCCTGAAGAAAAAGGATCTCTTTCCATTAGTTTCTGCAAAGGCAGACTTTCAACAGCAGCCACCTTAATTTACCCTGAGCATTTACATTTTCTGCTTATCAAGTACCACAGTCAGCAAACTGAGGGGTAGGTCACTATGACAGAGGAGGAAAACTGGAAATCTTTTTGCAGAGCCAGAACACAGTCTATGACAGTGATGGACAGAAATTATTGGTGTTATTTTCGTTTTAGTGTTCATATTCTACAGATTGGAAAGTGCTCTTCAGAGCTAGGCTGGGAGTAGGGTACTTGAACAGTCAAGCCACAGAACCAACTTAAAATTTGACTACTACAGCTGCTGAGGATGGAAAAGATAAACTTTAGGAAGACAAAAGTTTTTGTACCAACACTGCTGTAAACAGATTCTATTGTGGATGAATATTCAAAAAGAGAGCTTAGTTTTTAGAAGCAAACTTTTACGTCAGCCATAGTTACATATACATGTTCCACTGTTGCATCTCTGAACTTTCTGCCTTGAGGTACTGGATTTAGATCTTTTGCTAATGGATGCATGTTTGAAAACAGAAAAGGGCATACAGTGCTGTAATGCAAGCATGTGTCTCTTCACCATATTGAGTTAAAGTCCTGACTGTTATTCCCTTGTGAAACCTTATTTTTAATAACAGAACCTTCTCTGAATAAAAAATATCATTCATGATACTATTTTTCCCCTAGAATAGTTGTGTGCTTTTAACATTGAAAAACAACATGCAGACATACGATGTAAATGATTTAAAATTATTAAAAAGATAATTAACAGCATACACAATGATAGGAACATTTCTGCCAAGTCAACTGGAATGCATCCAGTTTAATAAAAGAAGCAAAAGGATGTATGTAAATAGTGAAAGCATTCTTAGTTAAGAATATCATCTGCCATCCTCTTTGTACGCAGTCTAATTCAGCAAATTAACTGATTGTTTACTTTGTGTTTCCCAGACTTCTGAATGTTGAGTCCTTTCTTAAAGGTCACTGTTATAACACACAGAGATTTTGTGAATCAAATGCAGCTAGATTTTTATCCTGTGTGCTGCAGCTAGTTAAGAAGTACTGTATGTTATAAAGTGAAAAGTACTAAATATGTAAATTGCATTTTTCCTTTTGCTTTATGACAATTCAGAGAATTCTATTGGCTCCACACATAATCAAATACAAAGATAGCAGGCTGCAGTGCAGAGATAGCAAAAAAAGAAAAAAAAAGAAAAAAAAAAAGAATCCATTTATCCATTTTGTCCTGTGTCAAGCTAACTATGTAATTTCAATATACACAATTGCAGTCACGTATTTTGTGTGTGGCTGTGTGTGTCCACTAAGCTGTTTGTATGTGAGGGTTAGCATACACCCATGCATCTGTCTGAACTACAATCTTTGTTTCTGATCGATCTGGAGGAGGTTATACTCACTATCAGTTAACTCCCATAGCCGTGGGGGCAGATCACTGAAGTACTCATGGCTCAGAGCTGCTTGTGCTGACAATCTGTTCTTTGGGAAACACTGGAGTAGTTTGGAGGCTAGATCTTCTGCATGGTTCACACAGCTCAACCTGAAACACAAACAAGAAGGTTTTTCTGGAAAATAATATCATTATTCTGTTTACTAATTCCATCTTCAGTCAGCACAGTTGAAACTCCAGGTCTTAATAGCCAGGAGTGCTACCAGGAAAATTACTCCTCAGGTTAGGGAGTTGATTAATTATTTCTGTATTGACAGCTCAAAGTTCTACAGCTACAGAGCATATAATATACCATATCACATATGTCGTGCCTAGTATGCTAAAGCATCATGAGCAACAGCATCTTGAAAGCAACTGTTTTGATAGTTCCATTTACATTTTATTGAGCATATTGACAAACTGAAAATTTACAGTGCTGGAAACAAATGCTTATTACCATCTAAACACACGAAATTCAAGCATACAATTATAGCAACACTCACACAACTTTGAGAAATATCAAAGTTTAAAATCCTGTGATGCTTAACATGCAACACATTCATCGTGTCTCACAAAGACATTTGTCTTTCAGGAAGTACTGACTTCTTACTTGTTCATATATTCACATGGCAGGGAATTCACTCTTCATTAAGTGTTAATGCAATGCAAACACTAAATTTAAGAGAGTTATCTTTTCTAAGCTTCCTACAGAAACTGAGAAAACTTACTGTTTCACTGGGAGCTAAATCCTTGGAAATATTGCAAGAAAATATAATATAAAAGTAATAGACTTGAGGTGGAGACAGTAAAATGGTAATCAGCAAGATGTAGCCTGGGTCTAGTAACCTATGGCTACACCTGAATTTCCAAAGCCACCAAGCTTTTCGTAATATGCAGTCAAAAAAATCCATGCTGAATCTTGTTGACACCATGTTGCTATTATTACTAGGAAACTTCATAAATTCCATCATGCCTTTGCTCAATAAAGATCTCTCACCGGGTAAATGCCAAAGTCTATAAAAGGTTTTTTCAATGTACTGGTTTCCCAAAACCAGCAGATAGTACACTGCAGCCCAAAATAATTCGGCATTTGAAAAAGATTATGTTATCTTCTAAAATCAGTAATTCTACAGCATGTTTCATGCAAATATTCATTTTTTTCAACTCAAACTGACTCTCCAGAAAAAAAGTCAAGAAGATGGATTAAACAGCATTACTCTATTATTGGGTTGATATGGAGTGATTTATATGAATCAGTATAGGCACAGGTGAAAACTGTCTCTACAACAAAGAACAGACATCACAGAAAACACTAAATAAATAAAAAAGGTTACTACAGTGACAAATTTAAGTTACAAATGTCACAGACACAACTTTTTGTCTATGTCCATAACATAATCAGTGTGAAAAATAAAAAAAAATAATTTTAGATAATAATTTTAAATTAAAAAAATTAGAAGTCAAAATCATCTATCCTAAATTATGTACTGGCATATGTATGATATGCTGATATGTACAATCATTCAAAAAATATGCCACTGGCTGTCTTTTTAATTTCTAGCCACTGTATGCTAGATGCAAATTTGAATACTGTGCCTATCTGATCTCTTCTTGAAAACTGGCATGATATATGTCCAGAAAGTACTCAGGGACGAATTGCTTGGAAGTGCTGACCACCTTAAGACACTGTATCTCATCACTTATAATCTTATTGAATTCCCAGGATTAGATTTCAGAATTGCTATTTCAGTTTAAACAGATGCTGAACTCTGGTGTTTCTGATGGGCACATTTCTTCTGTTTTCATTTTCAGTTTGTGACAAAAGAAAAACCCCTTGAAAGACTCATTGCTTATAAATTACATCATAAATTAGAATAATTCCAGACTATTTAAACTACTAGATCATTGAATATGTTCAGTAAACTTTTGTGACAATTACAGATAATTTCATTACAGAACACAGCAGAATCCCAAGACAAAAGGTTATTATTAACAAAACAAAAGGAAAAGGAGGGGCAAATAAATATTCAAGGAGAATTGGTAATAATTCTTCTACAGAGCCAAAATTTCCATGGAAAACTGATTATATTGAATCTGTGAGGCCTGAGTCCTAATCCTCCCCACACCAATTAATCATTTAGAGGTTCTGTTAAACCATTTCACCAATGTAATTTTTCCCCAAAGAGGTAGCTGCAAGCTTTTCAGGAACTACAGTAAACCTGCTCTGTCTTGAATGAGAGCTACTCTTAATTCAGAGAAATTCAGTCACTTAAGTAGTGAAATATAACCCTCCAATATATGAATTACACCATTCTTTAGTTGATCCATCCATATAGTGGAGATGCTAATTAGGTAAGGCAAAGCAAAGCAAAATAACATTCAAACCTCAACAAATTCTGACTTGCAGGTGAAATTATGAATGACATATGTAGTTCCTCAGAGTGATGTTGACATTTTGACTGCATAAATGGTCATCAGTGTACCTACCATACTGCTAAGATCTTTTTGCAAGAAATTCAGAAAAACTGATATAAGTTGAAAGTGTTTTGAATAGGAACAGTTTAGAAGGCCAGTTTAGACACAAGAAAGATACGTGTTTACTGAAATCAGTTGAAAAACCAAAGATAAACATCAAATAATCAGCCTATTATGCATTAATCCAATAAGAATCCTACAAAAATATCTAGGAATGCAAAATAATCATATCAACTAATTAAATAATTATGAATAAATCAGTCATAATTAGAACCAGTTTTATAATTAATGAATAGAAAGAAAACTAAATTCATTGCATGGTCTGCAAAAATAGTTCAATCTGCTATAATTATTAGATCTATCTGCCCTGATCAAATTCCAAGTAGTGCTGGGGGTGTGGGGTTGGTGTTAGTTGTTTGTCAGTGCTTTGAAGATTCCAGTTGCTACATTATTAGTATTACGTTTCCAAGCATTTATAGATTTCAAACTCAGAAGGGACCATAATGATCAAGTGACACCTCTCATGTAATACAGGCCAAAGATCATCTGAGTAACTCATGGATCAAATCACCACTTTCTCCTAGCTCAGCTGTATCTTCAAAGTTTTACATTAAAATTCTAATTTTGTTTATGGAGTTTTGCACAGCAATGAAAAAATTCTTCTCTAAAACTCATGCCTTCTGGAAAGGTTACTTATGGAAATCAGTGGGCACTGCAAAAAGCACAAGTATGTGGGCTCCTAAGGTTGTCAGTGTTAAAAACTGATGCCTTAATGGAATGCATGACTAATTTTGCTGCTTTGTTTAAAGACAAGCTATTCTTATGAAAAATGTACTGTTTTAATAATGTATTAAAATTTCATCTGCTACGTCAGAATTGTTTGGAAAACTATTTAGTGCATAACCTCTATGGTCAGAAAATTGGAACGACTGCTTTGTTTCTCTCCTTTTTTTTTGCCAGTATTCTTTTTAAAATATCCTCCTTAAAACATTAACAATTTGCCTGATTTAAGTTTGAAACCTGATTCCTCAATAGAGACAAGGCTAAATTTGCTGATGGGGTTCAACAGTTAAATACCTAATACGGAAGTTAACAAAAAGAATTGAAGAAAAAAAGATTTCATTTTTAAATACACCTCTTTCAGTATGAGACAGGATGGAATTTCATACAATATGGCTTTGTGTCTAAAACATAATAGCATATTTTGTCTCACAGCAGTTGGGCCATATAGGAACTTGGCATGCATGATATGGCAAGTCTCAATATTCACGCTTCACTTACTGTCACACTAATCACTGAGGAATAGTTACTAGTCATGACAGCATACATACTTCCAGAAAATGTGGTGTACAGCAGAATACAGAGAAACCTTTGGCAATGAGCATTAAATAATATGTAGATATTGTTTTGAGAAATACTGGGAGTATTTTTACACACCTACTCTGATGACGTTTGTGAAACACATTGATTGTCAATTTAATCCCAAATGCTATGCACAGCCTTAGCTCAAGAAAAACAAACACCATATGAACCTGTCTCACTTGAAATATATATGAATGTGACTAGACTTGAGCAGTTGTAAATCTCATTGGATTACAAGAATTTGATTTAATTTCAGAAAACAGGCTTAAATGTCTTTCTACTGCAGAGGAAGGTCAGTATTTGGTCAAGCAGAACATGACTAGGATCACTGAAGTTTGGTTTAAGCTCTTAAGGAAAAAAAAGTTTGGGGCATGTGCAGTGAACTTCTGAACTTGGGGTGATTTGCTTTTAAATGCAATGAAGAAGGCAGTTCAAATTCACATTAATAATTAAGACAAATGAGCATTAAAACAAATGGAGATAATATGCTGTCTATATGCTCCTAGCAGCATGAGGTAAATACTTCCCAAAGCAAAACTAGTTTACTGTGCACATTTTCCATGTGAAGATATGACTCTTGCAGTGTATCATTAATTCATTTTTCAACTGGCATTTACAGCATGGCCTAGAGGACTGAGGCACCTAATTCCCTTTGGAAATTTCAGCTGTTTCTTTATTCTTAGCAAGCTCCTGCAACCTGAAGTGCTGAACGACAAAACCTGAACAATCACACCGTTTAGCAGAGCTTAAAGTTTAATGGTAAGAAGAGAATTAACAAATTGGTGTGAATCAGGCAGGCCACGTGGCAACCCTCACAGCTCATTTCACACAGGATGCTCTGGTCCCCTCAACAACACGGCTCCTGTACAGTCCCTGTGCTACCTCACCTCCTAGCCCTCTGCCACAATGGTTGTATTTCCCATTTTCACCAAAGTCTCCTTCAGGACAGCAGCCTTTTCCCCTCATCCCAGGCTTTAGCCTCTCTTCAGTTCTGTACAAAACTGTACACTAACACACATTGTGGTTAATACCTTCTTTGCAAATGCATTGTCTTCTAACCAGCTGATACAGAAATGCCCACGTGTGCCCTGATAGTTTATACCTCTGAATATACACGTGATGCTAGTAGCAGCAGCTATGCAAAACACGGATCAGAGCAGGGCCTACCTGAGTAGCATTTCCTTTTTACGAACTCCAGCAGCCTTTTCTGTTGTTACCACCATGCAGAGAACACCTACCGTCTTCAAAGAGCTGACGTGCCAGCTTCAGCGTGCAGGAGCCGCTTCCCTAACGTGCCTGGTGTGCCTCCACAGAGCTTTTGTAGAGTTTGTTTAGCCATCAAGAAACCACCACAACAACTGAACGCAAGTTTTGATGCGAGGCTTTTAGCTTTTGATACAGATGAAGGCATAAAGGAGTACCTCAAGATGAGAATCTAACAGAGCAAAGATGTTACCATTTTTTCAGATGTTACCTCAATACCAAAGAGTATTGAGGACTAAAACTGATGAACAAAGAGAGACAAAACCATTTGAAGGCTCACTGAAACAGTGTTTTACTTGTTGGTGATCAATCACAAAATACAGAATTTGCTCTACAGCACAATATAGAGGTACTTCAAGCCAAACTATAGAGTAAATAATACAATCAAACAGAGCCAATGTGACATGTCACTGTTGGAACTGTACCCCACACCTGCATGGGGCTGCCAACAGCAGTTCTGGGTTGTGCACATTCCTTAGAAAAGACATGTCTCCAAATACCTGATGCCCCTCTTGCTCTTCCCAAATTGAGATGCTGGCAACAGTTTAGATTCACAAACACTGATTCACCCTACACATGCAGGGTGGGAAAATCCAGTCTCCAGCCTCCCTAGATCATCACTTTAATTGTACTCTTCTAGCTTAGCACCTCAATAGAAGCAGGATTGCCACATTAGCACAACATCCTGCTCTTGGATGAGCTAGGCTGGGACAAAGCCTGCACTGGCTATAACATGTATATCATGGATAGTGTCCATCCTTGCTCTGTGCTCCTGCACAACACTCCATGCCACAGTCTTCAGACCATCATGATTTCCATGGCGGTGTATGAAACGATCTCTTTGTAAATTTAAAAATTAGTTTGATCCTCTTTAATTATATTAACATATTACAGCATCAGAAGCCTTATTCACTGAAGTAGTGAAAAGGTGGTCAAAATATTTACTATCAAAATAAAAGCCATGACAACCAATGATAAGTATTCACTGATATGGAACAGAGATAAAAATAACAGTGTCAGTGTTTGATTCCTTAGCATTGCTGTCAATGTAGCAGAGGTCAGACCCCCATTTGGAAAGCTGTGGAGGTTCATTCAGTGCATTCCAGGAAGGTAATGATAACCCTAGCCCATCTGAACTAATTCTCACTTGACGGTTGCACAGATGCCATGAGTCGGAATGCAGCCAAGATGAATAGCATTTCATGAAAAATAGTAAACGTAACAAATGAAGGTTCTAATAATATAGACAACTGGTTTTCTATTTTAATTAATATAGATTTAGCCATAGGTACATAATGGCATATACTTGGTAAATTTTTAAAATACTCTACTGATCCAGTAGGTAAACCAAAATTACAGTTGCAGCTCCTGAACTTCTCAGAACAGAGAATTAAGATGCTTAAACAGCTCATGAATCACATTAGGCTTCAGAGACTCAAGTTTGGTCACACCTAAGCTAAACAATGAAGTGATCCAACCTCTCAAGGCAATTCACTTTTGACAATAGCCATTATGCTCAATTACAGCTTGATCATTTTTTTGTACGTATCATCACTGCATGCAACTCAAGACAAAAGCTTAGATATGAGTCTACTTCTCCCTGACTCTTTTGCACTAGATTTGATGTGTTTTAGCGTCTGTTTCAGATGTATTACTGTATTTCTTCAACACAATGATGCTTGTAATTTCCAGCTTGGAAGGTCTGCTTCATAGAGGAAGCAGAACATTACCACCATGACAGAACAAGCCACTTTCAAAAACTGAATTTGGTTGATTTGATGTTTAAAGCCTAAGCTCAAGGAGAACCAGTCAATATACAACAGACCTAAAAGTATCCTGAATTTTGTAAGAGCAACCCAGGCTAGTTCTTGCTCTGATGCCTCAGAATAAATATGCTGAGCTATGAAACCTTCCAAAGAAACCCAGCACCAACTACTGAGCGCTTTGGGCAGGAATATTGCTTATACTGTTCATTGACAATATTGCTGATATTTTTCCTACTTGTTTCTTCCAATTCTGACGCAGAGTACGGTTTACGTTTGATGCTCAGCATCTTTTTGCCAGAATAACTGGCAAATATGCTGGAGCATCAAATGAAGCAAGGAGTATGGAGTCTACATGCTAGACACTAAAGTGAAAAAAAGTTTAAATAAACAGCAAACATACAATGTATGTGCAGTGATAACATACCCTAAGCTATTGAGAACGTGGTGTTCTGTGACATGATCATATAACTTCCTTAATTCCTGGAAATTCTGAGATTGTGATAGTCTAGGCA
This sequence comes from Acrocephalus scirpaceus scirpaceus, assembly GCA_910950805.1. Classification (NCBI taxonomy): domain Eukaryota; kingdom Metazoa; phylum Chordata; class Aves; order Passeriformes; family Sylviidae; genus Acrocephalus; species Acrocephalus scirpaceus. The sequence continues at coordinate 130,801,565 of OU383773.1, forward strand.
GCATGACTGCTGGGTACAGTGTTTTGCTACTGTTTAAAATCAGAACTAAGTCATGAAACTAAAAGAAGACTACCTTAAGTAATTGACATTATTCCACTCAGTATTCAGCAGTTTCTCTTAGATACAGGTTATTTCCCAGAAAAAGTATTTCCTAAGAAATTTTAATTAGAACATGCCTTACTATTTTGTCCCAGAAAGAATTTTGCAATTACTTCTTTTTGATTTTATATGCCACCACCAATCAACTATTTTAAATCTTTCAGCATCCTAATTAGCCCAGTATTGAAGATACTAATTATGGAAGACACAGTACGTTACTTACACCATGACGGACCACTACTGAATATGCCAGATTTATAGTTTACTGGAAGATCTTTGTTTGCTGTAAGTGCTATTAATGAAGAAAAACAACACAGTGGTGAGATGTCAGAAGCTTTGATTATTCTGAAATTCTTTAAAGGTCGTGAATCTTCTGATGAAGGTGAATATTTTTTAAATGCTGTCTGTGTGCACCTCCGCAAGTTGAACAGAATAACCTTGGAAAATAAACAGAGCTAAAAATAATACCTAACACCCCAATCATTTTATGAACTATTATTTCACCGGAAAATGGAGAAAATATAACTTTAATCCTGATCAAAACTCTTCAAGGTTTATGTTCTCTATAAACCTTTCACTGAGAACTGAAAATATAAGTTAGTAATGCAATAAATGCCCTAACAAATATATCAGATTTTTCACTTAATGCTTTTTACAGGCTTAAACCAAACTGAGTGAAAGAAAATCACCTTTTACAGTCTGACTCTTAAAGGAAGAATGCCTTTCTGTTATGCTTTTTAAAATAAGGCATGGTGAATTTATATCAACTTCAGTGAATCTTGGGGCATGATAAAAGGAAGAAAATATAGCAGTGGAGTTAACATTCCATAGTCTTCTTTCTTCACATATTTATTTCCTCCCTGGCTGGACATAAGCAAAAAAAAACCCAAAACAAAACCAAAAAACTGAGGGAATAACCCCCCAGCCCTCAACACAGAAATAGCTGAAATAAACCTTTGGCACATAATGCAGTCAAAGCTCTGTGTTTTTCCTCATCCCACTCTCGACAACCTGAATTGCTTCTCTCCAAATAAATCCATGCAAATGACATTCTGAAGAAAAAAAACCCCCACAAACTCTGAATTTCAAATCTGTCAAGTGAGTGCACCCATTAGGTAAGTAAACAAAGTCTTCCTTATTTTCCCTGATCCAGATGTCTTTCTGGATCTATTACCTTTAGAAAACAAACAAAACAAAGACAGAACAAAGTACTAGTAAGTAAACATTAATACTGCTCTATGAATCTCTACCCTCTTGCCTGATATTTTATCATCTTGGGTTTAAGAAGTTTTAATTTCATTCTAATGTAAATAAGAACTGGTTTGTTTGCTCAGTACTTCAACAAGAATTTGCTACAAGGTTGCAGCATGCAGGCAGTGCCCTGAGAAGGGTGACCTTGCTTTAGTCAGTGAAGCCAAAGATCATTTATCAGAGTTAACCTACAAATCTGTCTTGCTGGAGCCTCAGATCCGTCAACCACTTGGAAGCAGCTACTTGCCCTGTCCTCCCCACTGCTGCCTAAAACATTGCGTGGGTCTGATCTTTTCTATTACTGTATACCTCTCAGCTAATAAAATATATTTTTGTGGCTATGGAACTAAGAGGAGTACTTTGTATTTATTTATACAGCTCATTAAAGGCGGATAGAGATTTGGAGGCAAAGAGAATGCCCCAAGCCTGGAAAGCTCAGGAAGACAGACCCCAGGCATATGCATGTATTTAACTTTATGCAGATGAGTTGCCTGGCTGAACCCAATGAGACTGAGCAATTATGTAAAAGCAGGCATCCTGGTCTTTTTGCAACTATACTCCTAAGCTAAGACACAAGAGAGAAATGATGCAGGACTAGTAAATACTGAGGGGAAGACACTGAAATACCTGTAATGAGAGCATATGGGCAATATACTCAAGCTATGCAGTCAAGTACACTTAATTATGTATTATTATGTCTGTATTTAGAAGGCTTACATCACACAGAACTAGCTGCAGCTCCCTGACCCTCAGGCCCTTGGTTCAGGCAATATCACAAGAGAACACAGGGTAGGACACCACATTCATACCAGCATTGTGGTGTAGAAAGTGCCATTCCTTCTCCAGATCCACTCTCCTGATTCAGCACATCACTTTCTATTTACATTAATGGAGACAGAAATTTTTAAAGTGAACTTTAGGTTGTCTTTGAGTAAGGAGAACCAGTCAGACTGAAAATCCAGTGTCTGACACCAAAGGCAGTAATACTTGTTAAGAGACAAATATGGTTGTGTTAATGTATGAACTTGACTTGGAACTTGAACAGGGAAAAAAACCCCTAGGTTTCTTATGCAGCGACCACCATGAAAGGTGAAAACAGTGATCTCTCTAGTATGCAATTTGGAGAAAATGTAACCTTATTTTGCACTGTCTTTTTTTTTTTTTTTTTTAAGGGGAACATTACATATACACACATACCTGTATTGAAGAGTCTTCCTAAAAAGTTGCTTGAATTTAACATATGAGTTTATTCTTTTTATCTATAAACATCTTGGAGCTGAATCAAGCCACAAACACCATCTATTTTAGCTACCAATTACCGAAATACATGGATCTTAAGTGCCTGTACTTATATATGTGTGAGGATGTAGCGCTGACACTCAGAAATTGGCTTGCAGTAGGGGAGAACTCAACCTTGAACTATTTTTTTGCAAATCCTATCCGGTAAAAGTATCATGAAAGAGAGACAGCTAAGCAGGGAGTTACTGCTATTTAGGCATAAATCAGCATAGGTGATTTAAGAACTAAAATCAAAATTTTTATCTATAATAGTGACCACTAAAGGTCAGATTTCCCAAAGAGACAGCTATCACTAAAAATTGACTGCCAGCAGAGCTCAGGTCACTTCTAACAACCCAAAAAAGCAAGTGGATTCTCAAAAGATATTGCACACATGGAACAGTGGAATCCATGGAGCTCTGGTCATGTGTGCTGTTGTTGAATTGGATGGGCAGGTAAATAAACATCTGGGTCCCATTTTAGGGTGTTAAATGAACATTAAACTTTTGCAAAAGCAGGTTTTTGAGACTGGCAAGTCCTAGCAGATTCCAAAGTGAGAACAAGAAGCCTGGAGTCAAGGACCAAAAACAACTGATAAATTCACTATCTGGGCATGAGCCCATCTGATTCCCAGAAAGGAAAGCAGCAGTTGTGAGTCTGCCTGAACTATCTAGGGGCATGAGAAGGCTTAAATATGAGAAAGGGATCACTGACATAAAAATAGGGAATAGGAGCTTTGTGAAGAAGGAGAGGAAGAGGCAAAATTACGGAGGATTTTAAAAAGGATAAGAAGGGGCTCAAAAATGATGGAGTAAAACATCCAGTGTTGGGATGCAAATTAAACAATAGACGAAAGAATAAATTGAATTTACTGGTTGCTTGTTATATGATCTGAAGAAGGACGTTGATCAGGAGAGGACATGAGAAGTCTATTATGATAATCAAGATCAGAATGACAATATTGGTTGGAAAGATAAGAAAGTATCTTGGAAAAGCTAGAAAGAAAAGAAGGTAAAATGTATATATCATTCTTGATGCACATGATAAGGATATTTCTTATTTTTCTTTTCCTAAAACTTAGGCCTAAGTGACAAGAAATCCTAGCAGAACAGTGTGAGTAGGGAGCTTAACTAGCAATATGCTCAGGTGTGCACAGGGAAGAGTAAGAATATCTCAGTTGAAGCCTTATTGCTGAATTGAGCAGGACTAGGGCAAGAGCCTGCTCAACTACTGCGTGTTCACACTGCCCCTGGATTATCTGGCCCAGCAGCATGCTCCAAACTCACTCCTGGACACAGTCTTTGGAACAACTCATGCCAGGTACCATTCCCAAAATGCAGCAGGTTCTATGCTCGTATAAGCAAGGTATGCCCTGTATTACACTAGAAAACACAATTCCTATGGTCTGCAACATAAGTCTTACTTTATTCTGAAATTTTGATTTAAAAACCTAAGGCTGAACAACCCCCAAATAATAACTGCACCTGCAGCTGCATGGGGACCACATAAAGCCCACAGGAGATGCATGCCCAAGTGTTACTTAGCACAGCTGTAGCCAAGGTCTGCCACATGGCCTCGGGGCCAGCAGATAGTCCCTGGCTCAGCTTTAGTTTGCAGTACAGACGTGGGCTGTAGCTGACAGAAAAATGATATTCACCAAACACTATCTGTCAACATCTTGGGAAAATTCATGCCCTCATGGTTGCTGAATAAAGCTTGACTCAAGGGCACTGTAAGGATCAAATATGAAAGAAATAAAAGGAATGTAACAGTATTCTGCAAAAGTCATAATGCTGAAGGAAGGCCAATAATGATGCAGAGCATGATTTTTTTATGTCAGGGCGGTGAAATTGGTTTGAGGCACACTAACAGTATATAGTAATAAACAACTTTAAAAATGCCATAAAATCTAACCAAAGAAGGCAACGCAAAAGTGATGGTCCATTCTTAACATGCAATGATGTTGAAGTGAAAAGCATAAATTTAACCTGCTTTTACAAGATTTCCTTACCAGAGACCACAGATATCCCAATATCTGTACCACCAATATCTAAATGGTATCAATCTTTTAAAACTATTCCACATTCCCAAAAAATAGGGACAAAAGAAGCAAACAATACATTTATAAGAATGTGACAGAAGTAAAGAATTTACTTTTTCAATTTAAATTCTTTGCAGTAGGATTCTGAGTTTATAAATCCAACATGCAAAATTGAGTCCTTTATTCATTTGTATTTTCAGCCTCCTATTGCAGCAGTGATCATAAAACAAACACAGCTGGCATCTTTATTATTTTATTCACTGAAGGATTTAGCTGGACAAACATCACAAAGATGGTGGCTGTTTTCATTGAATTTATGATCAAATATGCTTCAGCATAAGATCAGCTCTGTTACATCAATTATTATGAGATGTGAATAATTTAACAGAAAGTTGTCTATTTGTAAATCAGATCTTAGGGATAGAAATTCAGCTGAGGTAGCAGCCAGTGGATACACACTATATTACAGAATTTAAAAGGATGCAGACTTTTTGTGAATCACATTTAATGCTAAACATTGTCATTTATATTTTGCTATCTAGTAAGCTGCTAATTCAGGCAAACAACTTCAAAATTTTATTTTAAACTTTAATTAAATTCATCTTTATCAGAGGAGAATTTAACTTTACCGATACTTTTCAAAATTACAGAATGTATTTCCTATAAAGGCTTGATTAAAAGCAATAAACAAACTACCATCAACACCATATCTTGGGGTTTTTTCCATAGATTTTCACCAGAGTCAGTTGTTCAGCCTAAAGCCAGGAGAGTTATAATAATTTTAACGCAGAATGTGTGCCTTAGGATATGGGATTGACTCAGTGCCTGAAAGAAAAAGGTCAGTTCCCTTTGGAAGCACTTGCCTCTTTGCCCTCCAGCAATGACAGGTGCACCAGCCCTGTGCTGAGGCTCGTTATTCACAGTGTGTTGCTGCAGATACATAATCTAGCCTCTCTGATTTAATGCATCAGCAGGGTGAGAGCCTCCCATTTTCCCATCTTGGCATGGGTCAAGCAGGCACTGAACACATATACATGATGACCTGCTTGCATCTTTCACAAATTCTCAAACAATAGCTTAAAACTTTCTTAGCTACTTCATTTAAAGAAATCACTAAATTTAAGTACTAAATTATTTGGCTAGCAAATAACTTAAAGTTATGAAAAAATCACTGTTTTCACCGGTCTCCTACAATGATACGTGTTTCTGTGTCACTAATTTAAAAAAAAAAAGAAAACCTGCATGAAAAAGCAAAAAATTCTCATTTCACTGTACTATATGGCAGGCAAGATGTCAGAAATCTTTAGGCAGATACATGAGGCAACACAACCAGAAATGCAGGAAAGGAAGTGATTAAGATTTTCTGTAATGAATTTTGAGAGAGTCACAGTAGATGCTCATGAATGGCAATACTTGAATACCTGCGACCTTGCCACAGAAAATGTGGTGGTCAAAATTACAATAAAACCCCCACATGAAATCCTCATAAAAGTCAGTATTTGCCTAAGGCAAAGATAGTTTATGATGTTTGTACCACTGCAGAGATCTTAACTATTGACATAAGTCTCTGGCTGGCAACAAAGACAAACAGCATGAGTTTTGAGATTGGCTTAAACCATCTGCAGTGGTGACAAAACCAAGGAATATTATTCATATTTTTATACTTATTGCCTGTCTGCACCATCTCTCAAAATTATCTACATTTCTGAGACTCTAAGATGAGAATCAAAGGAACTGTTAAGTTTAAGAAAAATTATCTGTAATACAGAACAAACAGCAGAGGATAGTATCAAGCCACATAAGCCAAGAACAGTTGCTTAGCATTAAGCACTTTTGAATGCCAACCCAGTTCTCAAGTTGCCTATCATTTTGGAAAAATCTTGCCTTTAGAGGCTACATGCAAATAATAAGAGAGCCAGCAGTAAGGTCTACTTCATTTATATTACTACCTTCACAGTATGTCTTTAATTCGTTAGACAAATATTTTTAAAGCATCTTCAAGACTCAGTTTTGTCAGCAATGTCATTATCTGGAGAAGAGAGATTTCAGCAGGTAAATCAACAGCACAGAACTCAAGCAAGAGGGTGGAATTCAGAATGTGAGGATATAATGATGCCTGGTGCCTCTGATCAGAAAGTATTAGACTTCAAACCAAGAAATGAACACAGACACCATGGCAGCATATGAGTAACAGACTACCAAAAACATAATTCTGAGAAATTAATAAAATATTGGCATGTAAAAATGCTAGGAGAAAGAACAACTGGAAACATCTGAAGAGTTGATCAGAAACTACTTAAAAACGTTAATGAAGAACATACATTGAAACAAAAGTCGTACCTGGAAACACCAAATAAACATGTCTATCTGATATACGTCTCAATATCCTAAGGAATTCTTAAGGAATTAATGAGGATAGCAAACAAATGTAAGGCACCTTTTAAAAGTCTTTCCAGGAATTCTACACAAGAATAGCCAGTTCTCTTTTGTCATTTCTCTTCATAGGCTTATTACTGTAGATATGTTACTGTAACATTATCTAATTTTGCTCTGCATTCTACAGTATGGTACTAGACTTAAAAAAATACAATTATATGTCCATACTTCCTTTCTGGTTTTCAAATAAGAGAAGCTTGGCAAATATTTGTTGGACACTGACACACAATATAGAAAGAAAGTACAGACAACAGAAACAAAAGACAATACAGAAGCAAAATTAGATTTCAGAAGAAATAAGACAAAATGGCAATCAGAAGAGGTGACTAATGAATAAGACATCATATAAATTATTTTTTTAAAGTGGACTTGACAATTGGTGGAACAAAAGATAATGTTTGATGCAATTTCTTTTAAAAAATCTTGCTCTGTGGACAAACTGCAAAGAGCTGGGATGTGATACACTACCTCAAAGTCTAGAAACTGGCTGTCAGACCATAAGCAAAGGGTAATGATGAGTGGCAATGTACTGAGCTGGAAGGGAAGTGTCCAGCTGTGTGCCAGAGGGATTAGTGTTAGTCACAGTTTTATTTAACATCTTTATTAATGACCTGGACTAAGGGATACCCTGCATACTGAATCAACTCTTAGATGACACTAAATGCTGAAATCACCACAAAACACAAAGACATTAGTACAAAGAAACTAACAGTAGTGAGACGTGGGCAGAAAATCCAAAATAAAGATAGAGCATAGAGCACTACAAATAATTATTTCCACAGAAAAATAACCCCAAATATGGATAGGTCCAGCATTAACAATGCCAACAAACTCTAGTCCAATACCAGATACTGAATTAAATGTTGCAGAAAACAACAAAGAACATCCATGTACACTGGGGCTGTATTTTCACTGCTGTCATGTATGGTAAAAGGTACAGGGCAGTAACAATGTAATTTTAGTAATGAATCAGCATAGAGTTATTAGTGCTCTGAAACAAAAATGACAAAAGCTTTTGTAGTCTGGTTTAGGAGGCTTATTAGTATTTTTAACTGGGACAAGAGGATGTAACACAATACCTAAAGGTTAGCAACACAAAAGAGGAGAAATTTAGAATAAAGCAAAAATGAATTGACTGCCAGGATAAACATGGTATCAATGAGGTCTGTTAGGACTAGTCTTCCCCCTACGTTTTAAAAGATGTAACATTATAGCATTTTGCAGTTGTTCCAATTTGAAAGAAAGATTGGAATATTAATCAGGAAGGATTTTTCAGCTTGGCGAAACGCTAAACGGAGAAACTGCAGAGATGTTTCTCAGCGCTTGGCTGCAATCCGCATCCCCTAATTCCGTACCGCGAGCTGACAATCCCCGCAGCGCGCTGGGCTCAGCCCCGCGCGGAGCTGCGCGCACAGGAAACAGCGCTAAATGGGCGCAGGAAAAGGCGCTTCAGTACAAACAAGCAGCTCCCAGCACCCCGAAATTAATTTATAATTCATTAAAATTAATTTTGCCATTTTCGTTATAACGAATGACTGGATGAACCGCACCGAGCAGAGAAAAGAAACAGGCCAAGGCGCTGCTGGGCTGCGGGCGCCCCCTGGCGCGGGCGGCGCGGCACTGCAGCGGCGGCCCCGCGGCTGAGGGACCGCGCCTCCCATCGCGGGCACGTCGTGACACGACTGCCCGAGCCCTCGGGCAAAGCCTGTTCATGGGAAATCGGAAAAAAAAAAACAACCCGGAAAATACAAAATGTTTTTTGTTTCCAGTGCAGCAGTATCACTGCAAGCCTTCAAGAGGCAGAGGCAGGTTTATATGGCTATTCACATATACTTCTAGAAAATATTTTCATCTTGTGTCCAGTTTCCACCCCTGCTCCTCCAGCGTGTTCCGTGGCCCCTCCTGGCCCCAGCACCCCAGCGATGTGCTCGCGGTGCACACAGAGCACACAGCCAGCCCACCTCTGCTCGGTGCTGCCTGAAATCCTTACTGCTTCTTGGGTTTATCCATCAGAAAGGTTTCTGCAACGACAACACTAAAGCTTTTTGTTTCTATTGTGCTGGAGAGCTTGAGTATTCCTTCAGTGGTACTACAGACTATGTTACAATAAGCAATGCTGGTGAGGGGACTGGAGGTGAAGGGATAAAAGTGACAATTAGAAGAACGCTGTTTCTTTAATCAAAACCCAACTAGGCAAAGATTTTCTTAAAAACCCAAACAACAGAATCCCAACCCAAAAATGCTTCCCAAGTCTCGGCTCTAAGGAATTCCATAGTCTGTGCTTTGCTTGAAACAAAATACAGACTCAAGCTACATGGACTTGTCTCTATTCACTCACTTTGCTTTCTTCAGGAAGTTTTCACTGAATAACAGTCCCAAAATAGGCCAGTCCATCCTGGAATGCAGCTTTTAAACACCCTGGCCTCAGAAAGGGAGGTCTCAAGTACAGAGGCCATCTTGTTAAAGGAAGAAATCCTCAGCAGTGGGACTGGTTGTGAGAATAAAGTGTTATTTATATAATAAATATAGCCATGTTGGGGAATTACAAAGTAGTAGTCCTATTTGTGTGGAGCAGAATTTGTTTTCAGCTGCACCTTTTCTTTACAACCTAATTTCTCACAATACAACCCATTATAGCAGAAGGATCTGGAAAACCTTTTTATATCCTACCAAATATACACAAGGATAATTAGTTCTCTTTTGTTATTCCTCTGTAAGGGTTTATTATTGTGGAGAAGCTTTTGCAAATTGAAAGAGGTTGCATTGCATTCTGGAAGCAGAGCTGTTCTTGGTTTTTATTGTGTAGAGATAATTGCACAGAAAAGTTCAGGGGAAAAAAAGTGAAAATATAATTCATTATGAACACTATAGGAAGATCAGATTACCACATCTTAGTTCTTTTTAGACCAGGATTTTATAATTACATTCCACAGTATATTATATCATGCTATGTAGGTGAAGCTTCGTACTGGATAGAAGCAAACATCAATGCACGTTTTGTTTCTTAACTTTATAAGCATTACTACAAAATTTATAGATTCCATCTTATCAAGTAAATACTCTCTCCATAATCTTTAAGTAGTTTGACAACCAGTAAAGAAATTCAGTGTTAAATTCTCTAAAGAACTTAATTCACTGTAAATGAAAGTTATATTATTTACCTCAAACACTTCCCAAAAGTAGCCTCTAATAGTAACCAATTCTATTTTAAGAATTTAAGGGATCTGACTTATATAATGATCCTGCTGGGTTTCACTTTGTCATTGCTGTTAAATTCCATGCTTTTAAATAATTTCCAGTTAGACCAGGTAATAAAGAGCAATTGACTTGTGTCCAATATCATTCCATCATCTTTCTCTGTGTTTAAAATCATCTTGTGGAAGCTAATATTGGTCAGGTGCAATTATTTTGCCCTCAAACTACTGTCTGTGACTTTTTGGAAGGTTTAGTGTTGGAGGTTTTTGCCTCTCTTCCTTTGGCCTTACAGACATGAAGCTGGCTTTGTAGATATTGGAAGAGTATTATTCTTCCTTCTACTAACCTCTCCTTACATAAATTGAATTAAAAATGTATATTTTGAGGTAAAAGCCTCTTTGAAGGCTTCTAAACCTATATTCTCACCCTTACATGCCATGACATCAGAACCTATAAATAAACAAGATAAAGTATCAGCCTGTTCCTGAAAGATAAAGCAGAAGATAGTGAAACTTCATTGTGTTTAGAAAATTAAAGCTGTTCTCTTCCAGTCTGGGAGCATGAAGTTCAATGTCACTGCTGTACAGTTTCCATGGCAGTTTCTATGTGAAAATTCTTTATTTTTTTTGCATTGCAATTCCTCCCTACAAAATGAAGTAATGGGACTTTTCATCACTATAAGTTTAAGCATACATGTGAATCCTTACAAGACCATAAACATTGCTCTTTAAGGCGTATCTTTCAAAGCTACTAAGATATTGAGAGGAAGCAAATCTGTACCAAAACCAATGCATATTTTAAAACAAAAGGCTGTATGTTTTTCTCCCCATTTCAGGTGTCATGTTCATTACCCTTAAAATAATTATGTATGTGATATACTTTGTGTCACCAAAAATCTTCCACAAACTAAATCAGGAAGTTTAAAAGGTTTTGTAATTTAAGACTGGAGATTCCTGCTTTTTGAAACGCAGTAAGAAAGAAAGAAAATTTCTAGAATGAATCAGTCTATCCATGTGTTAAGTTTTACAGCTGGATCATAAACCCTTGGGAATATGATGTCTATAACGGAAATGTTTATACATCCGTAACTACAGCTGTGCAAGCAAACAGTGCTCTAATACAGCACACACACAAAGATTTACACTGGAAAAAGAGAAAGCCCTTTACATTTCAAATGTAAATGATACATAATTTTGAGGCACTGAATATTTCCTATTATAGTAGAAATACTCATATGAAGCACTGAACTGTATGTATTGTCATTGCTTTCGGTCTTTCAATCCCTTCATTTATGCTGAAAAATTGCAAATCCTTTATGCACAGAGCATTGAAAATGTATAAATATTTCTGAAGAGGTTTCATAGAATTTAAAAAGCTCCAGTCTTACTTGAGTCAGCCTGTGATGTGATCAGAACTTGTGTCAATTATGAAATCTCAGAGACTGAAGCTGTTTTAAGCAAACTGGCTTTTGTTCATTTTTGTGGTATTTTATGAAAAGAGAAATTTCATGCAATAGTCTCAAAGGAAATATGACAGCAACTTTTCAAATTCAAACCAATTATTGTACTTATTAATACATAACTGCTGTATTTTAATACTCTAACTGCTGTTAAAATACAGAAAAAAGACTTCAGTCCAGGCCTGCAGGATGGATGGAATAGCATGCCTGTATTACTATTCCCATTACTTAGGCAAATATATGCCTCCAAGCAAACACATTCAAATCAATATTAGTTTCCTTGTCCTTCTTTCCCAACCCAGATCTAATTGCTTATGTTGTAATATAACTGCTTCTTCCAAGCTTTTGGATTTCATTAACTACTTTAAGAAAAAATCAGCTTGCAATTTTTTTGATTGTAAAAGGACAGGACACAGACCATTATAGTGACCTAATTTTTAAAAGGAAAGCTGTGACTTTCAAGAAATTGAACTGTATTCCATGCAGTAAGATTGAGGTACAGTCAAACATTTTAAGATGCCTGCAAGGATCACAAGTGGCAAAATAGTCTGAGATATTTACAAAAGCAAAATATAAGTGGAGTTAATCTTCCTGTTGTTCACTCTGCAATAGACAGGAGACAGACTCGTCCATGAAAGCCACCAAATTAGGCTCCTAGATTGAACTGGACAAGCTAGGAACTTTTCTATAGACTACTGAAAGTCAATTAATGCAGGCTGGTGACACTTAACCTTTGCGGAGGCCTGAACTGGTTCAGTGCCAACTTTATTTCTCATTGCAGGAATTGAGAAGTTACTGCTGACCAAGGAGGATCCAGTAGTACTGCAAAGTGAGCTACAAAGTCATGGAAGATGCCTGGCACTACAGAAGTACAGGTTTTGACTCAAAGGACAAACATTGATGGGATTACATTCAACAATTAATACCAAAAAATTTTAAACAACAATCCTGCTATATTAAGGGATTCTTCCTCCTTCAGTCAACCACAATTTCAAAAGGTGGTGATTTGGGGTTTTTTTGGTTTTGTTTTGTGGGGTGGTTTTTTGTTTGTTTGTTTGTTTTAATGAAAACACTGGACCAAATGGGTTTGGAAAGGAGCAGATAGAGAAAAAAGAATGGCAAAATGATTATAAACCTAATCACATTTTGGAAAAGTGACCATGCTGTGGATTTTGCAGTTGTAGACACATTTCATTGCTAATAAATAAGGATATTGAAAAAGCATTTGGATTTCTACTCTATTAATAACTTTTTTCCTTTACAACAAGAAAACTTCTTCACTAAAACATTCTGTATCTTCAATTTCAGTGGTGAACTTGGGGATGTTACAGTCTCCTGCTGATTAATCTCTTGAATTCCCTGGTAAACTAGCAACAAGACAGCCAGTTAGTAGTAAAAATAAAATTTTGAATTACCAGAAAGAAAACAATGATGCTGGTACAGCAAAGGCTTAGCCTTGATGCAAAACTTTTGGTCAAAAGAGAGTGGAGAAAAATTCTAACAGCTTTTCTGGCAAGACAAGTTGTTGACATAGCTGAAATCATCCAATTCAAACTCTGTATGCTTTCTTCAAAATATAAAAGCTATTAATTGCTCAAGACGGTCCAAATATCCTGTCTACAAAGATTCCACATGTGCTGAGAAATCTTCCAGCAAACTTTACACAGATGATTACTTAGAATAATGCCAGTAGTGTGGTATTCAATCTGAATGCTCATCAGGTAACCTTTCTGGACTTTGAGTATAATACCTTTATATCAATCTCCATCTGAATTAAATGTGACCAAATTCAGGAAACATTGAAAGGAAAAAAAAAATAAGTGTGGTGAATTTATACTGACTTTTTTCTTTCATAATTAAGATTAGAACAGTATGGTCAGCAGATGACCAGCAATGACCAGATGGACCTGGCAACAGGGGATGATTATGTGGAAACAAAACTCAAAAGTGGATTAGAGATGTATTATTTAAAAGTTTCCTAATTTTTATAGATGAACAGGGAAAACAAGATTCAAAACTGATGGCCCAAAGCAGTAACACCATATTTCTCCATGAGGTCAATGCATTTGCTAACTAACATCCCCAAGAAGAAAATACTATGCTATACAGTTTCTTTCTATTTACAAGAAACTGGAAATTCAAATCTGGCTTATTTGAAAATAATAGAGCCATTCTAAGTTAGATATGATAACTTCAGCATACTCCTGAAGAGTCAAAAGTGCAATTAAAAAATACTTACTTATTCCATGCTTGTCTAAGGTTTTTAGGGCCGTACTGTGTAAACCGTTCTGTAAGAAAAAAGGATATATTCAATTACTTCACTAAAGCCAGGATTTATTTTTAAAAAATATTTATTTACTGTCAATTTTCATAATTTCAGCTCAAGTCCTAAGACAAGGAAAGAAAACTAACCTATGAGCAATTGCCATACAAACAGAGGAAAATACCAAAAAACCCACCAAAACCAAAAAGAGCCCCCAACTCGTTAAACCAAATCAAACTAAACCAGCAGGACCTAAAGCTCATTTACTGTGGCATCAACAAAAATGGAAAGTTTTACAATTATTTCTAAAGTAGTTTTTGACTGCTATGGGAAAAAAAGAAGCCTGAAATCTAGTAATTTTTTCTCCTTCATGACAAATGCAATTCTCTACAGCCTCACTGTCATATTTTTATGCTTCTCAGGATGTGTAAGAGTAAGCATGGGTTTCTGTGACACACAGGGCACATGGAACATGATAGACACGTAAGAGTCTATTTTCTAAAGAATCCATAAAAATAATGAGTAGAAGTAACAAGTACAATGACAGCTTATTTATTCGAACATTAAGTTCTTCAGTTCAGATAGAAGTACTTTCCCACTCATGTCCAAGAAGATGCTTTATCTGCAGTAGGACTCCAGTTGAAATAGGAAGATGCTATGTAAGCTGATGCAGAAATGAAGGGTCAGTCCTTCGTTAGCCTCTTGAACAGGAGCTAAGTGCCTCTCAGGCAGCAACAAACAAGTTCAGCTGGAGAACAGAGCAACATTTTCCATGGAGACTTGTTGCACGGAAATCCTGCCACATAGACTGGTACTCACCCTGGCCAACTACCCTAATGTGATTGCATTTGTTGCTGTGAAGAAGTTACAAATTTACAAAATACTCCATAAAATAAAATAATAAAAAAAAAATCTTCCTCTCCACCCATGTGCATGACATTTAATAGACCCAATGTACAGTTGCAATAATATTTTTTTTATATATGCACACAGATATGCATGCATCTTACTGTGGAAAAACAGCTGTAAATGTAACTTCAAAGGAGTTGTGTTCAAATTCCTGTATTTGTGTACTTGCTTGTATCATTTCTAAAGTTGTCATGTACACTTTGTACACAGTCAGTTCTAAAGATGCCAAAACCAAGGCAGAAGGAAAATCTTAGCTTTGATTTTCTTTCTTATACCTATTTTTTAGGGGTTTTGCACCTTTAACTAAAAAGGCAAATGCAGAAGCTTCAAATCTCATTGAATTCACTATTGGAAGTTACTGATAATGAGTAGATCTGCAAACTGTGTCTGAAGGCCACTTCATGTTTACAAGTTTTGTTGCTTTAACCATACTGATGCAGTTAAAGAAATGAAATCACTCCCTTTTAGGTATGTGTGACAAGTGTACTGGAAACCAGAAGCTGTATGACTACAACCCTTCAATTTTAGTTTGCAAATAAGAATTAAAAACATATTTGAAAACAGATACCCATAAAAATTGGAAAAAAATAGACTTTCTATATTAAGTAAACTGTCCAACCATAACACTGTAAATTTACTTATGACAAGGGACTGAAAAATAAAATGCAGCTAGACAGTGCTGTGTAACAACATGTCTGAGATACACATGGGAGTTCAGCTAACAAACTGCCAATTTTCACATTAATCTATTTCAGTGCAGAAAAATCTGGGTGGAAAGAGAATTGAACCGACTTGAAGCACTGCTGAAAAGGTAACCTGGACCTAGAGAGAGACAGATTTTGATTTTATCTGTCATTCTGCAATATGTTTTGGTCAGATACTGAGCTGGTTCAAACTGGCACAGCAACACTGACTTCAGCAGAGCTACTTAAAACATTTGAGAGGTATCATATACAACATGTTTTCTTGACCAGACTATCTGGTGTTTATTTAAATCAATTTAAGCTATTTTTACTGAGGGAGGAAAGCCCCAGAGTCAATCACTTGGTCAAATTGCCTTAAGGCTTTAATGCCCAAAGATCTGTTCCAGTTCTGCAAAAAACCTGAAAAACTATTGCTATGCCAGATGAATTTTTACTGAAAAAATGATACACTGGAACCAGTTATGTAAATGCTATAAGGGACACACATGAGCAAAACAAACTTCTCAAAGGGATCTTCCTTTGCTGTCTATGGTTCCAGTGTAAACATCTTTTAAAGTAAGTACCTTACACATTAGGGAGAGTCATGGAGAGGTCAAAACCCTGTCTATAGAGAGGTAAATGTTTAGTCCATAGTCCTTAATTTCAAATTCTATTGAATATGTTGTGACTGCAAACCATGCTTCTCCTAACTATTGATGTTAACTCTTTCAAGCAGATTAGAGGCTGCTTACTTTACATGCTTTACACAGAAAGAAACCGATCGATAAAATAACAGCTCACATTTTTCCACATAATTTTGTGGTCATGGCTCTAACCAGAGTCTTACTAACTTTCATGGACAAGGTAATTAGATGGGACTATTGTGCTGATTAAGCCCAGCCTCATGTACATGCCAGCTCATAATATTTTTCAGAATTCATCCTTCAGAATAAAGCAGTGAAACCAGCTGATTTTGGGTTCAGAGTTGCCAGAACAGAGAAGCTACAATAATCTTGTCCTTGAGCTCCTCCACCATGGTGCAGTTTTTCCAGTCCTGAACTATGAAACCACAAAATTACATACCTAAAACCATGAAACTTGCAGTCCCAACATAGGCAAAAGAAGTGGTAACTTAACTTAACAACTTTTATCTGAGCATCTCCTGCTTGTGTCAAATTTATCACAGAACCAGAATTCAGTCTCACAATTACATCCCCAGGTTTGCTTCTGAGTCACTTTTCAGAGTGAATGACTCTCACACACCTGCATGAATGCCTGTCCTTTACTGCTCCATGGATGTAATAAAACCAAAACTAAAGCTATACATATCTGACTGTGACCAACTGCACAAAATTACATTCTATGATACTTTCAAGCATATAGCTTTGATATTTGCTTTTCAGAAGCTACCACTGATATGTTCATAAAGAACAGTAATACAAGTCTGTATGTGAGACTCGGAATTCTGCAGAATTACCATTAATGCTCCCCCCAAAAGAAATCTTTGCCTGACATACTGAAAGGCAACACTACTGGCAATCACAATCTCAATCCAACCTTGTGGAAGAAACCCTGTGTAACAAAAACTTAATACCTCTCCCTCAGAACTGAAAAGCAAACATGCACATGTGAAAATTTCATGCAGACACTCACATGATCACCCACCCACACAGCCATCCTCCAGGACATGCAAACCACTCTCAAGAACACAAGGTGCACCATCTTGCTGATGCAGCTGCTCACTCTCATCAGGCTGAGATTAAAGAAACATGAAAAACTGTATGTTTACAGATCATGATATGATCTCAGATGTATTTTGAATTTTTATAGTTCAAACTGTAGGTATATATTCCTGGAGGTCAAATATTTTTAGGTTATTATTATTAAATGTGTTTATTTTGAATAAAAACTCTGGAAAGCCAAGTAAGCACATCTGAAATTTAAACTAAAAATTTTGATTTTAATTTCCTTTATGCAAACACTTTAATATTTGCCGATCTTTTGGGAACAAATTCAGGAAACAAAATTTGATCCTCTGCATTTTTATCCTAAATATCCAGTCATCATCCTCACTATACACTATGTCTCACTATTACAGACCTGGCTTTTCACATGGGTGCTCTATTTCACCTAGTAAAAGGTGAATTTTTGCTTATGTGAAACAAAAGAAGGAAGAGATTTTTCATTTTGTGTAAATCACACAGCACCTCAGAGTGTTTACTATTTGCGTCTTAGAAGGCCAAGGTAGCCAAATCTTGACTAAGTGGCATGTCCACAATCAAATGCAGTGTAAAGAGATATATGTATAGGACTGCACAAATAAGAGCTAGCATATAGTATCCCATTTGTTACTGGAAAGATGTAGCAACATCTTCCTGTAGCATAATTTTTACTCTCAGGATGTTCCAAGATTATCCAAAAGGACTAGGCTAACATGTCTGAGGCTTCCACAGCCTCAGAACCAAGACTCACTCTTCTGCTGGACACTGCACACAGCCCACTCAGGCATAGTGAGTGGGGCAGTTACACAAACATTCTTCTGGCAGCACAAGGATCTGAGCTGCTTTTTGCTTCAGACCTTGCAGCACGGCTTACTCAATGCTTCATTTGCCAAGGATGATTTTAGGACTGTGCCCCACAAACAGTAGCATCAAGGGGCTCTTGGAGTAACAATGGCAAAATGGAAGCAGAAATGAGCAACCAGAGGAGGAGAGGGAGGAAATTACTCGAGCTAGTTAATTTGACAAACTTGATGCATCAAAAAAATTATGTCTTTAAAACAACTGCTTCCAAATTCTGGCCAGTTTGAAGGCCTAGGGGAAAAAAAAAAAAAAAAATAAAAGGCATGGCTAGAAAGTTCATCCATTACGCTCAGCAGTACTAAGTGGTCTTAGAAAAAAAACCCAGTCTTTCTCTTTCTTTCTTTCTTTTCTTTTCTCTCTTTCTCCTTCCTTCCTTCCTTCCTTCCTTCCTTCCTTCCTTCCTTCCTTCCTTCCTTTCCTTCCTTCCTTCCTTCCTTCCTTCCTTCCTTCCTTCCTTCCTTCCTTCCTTCCTTCCTTCCTTCCTTCCTTCCTTCCTTCCTTCCTTCCTTCTTGTGTCAAATTTATCACAGAACTGGAATTCAGTCTCACAATTACATCCCCAAATTTGCCTCCTTCTTTCATTCTCTTTCTTTCTTTCTTTCTTTCTTTCTTCCTTTCTTCCTTTTTTTCTTCCTTTCATTCTTTCTTTCTTTCTCTTATTTCCTTTAGACAAGCACTCTACAGCAACACTGTTATATGTGCATATTCACTTGTGTGCCCATACATATACCTACATGTTCTGCACTGCAAACATCATTATCTGCCTGATAAACATGCTCCATCTCACAGCCCTGCATCAAGGGCAGGTTCAAACAGAAGCCAGTTTCAGCAGAACTCACTAGTGAGCATACTAGCAGACCACTGCAGGAATACTGGTCTGCTGTGAGAATTGAAAAAATAAGCACTTGCATTTTAAGTAACATAAAACAAGATGAGGGCTTTTTCCTCTTTTATCAGTCAGAAAAACACAGGAACTATTATACCTTTGCCACGTTTGCTTTGAAAGGACCTAAGATAGGCAAGAAAAGCCACAGAAGGAATTAGAGGCAGAATACATTTTGATTTTTAGCTTCTTTTTAACAGTATTGGTAATCAGCTTCTAGTCTAAACCAAAGAACTTAAAATGCAGTTTGACTTCAAGGCATTTTTTATGTTGTTAATCAAAACATGATGGCTAATATGCATTCCTTGATTAATGTTCTTCTCTATTTAAAACCAAATGTGATTAGCCTAAATGCAAATATTTAAACATCACCATAATTAATATTTTGAAAAGTCTAATTCATGATTTCTTTGAAAGGATTTTCTTTACATTTAATTTGAAAGTCTAATGCAACTAGCATTGTATTGTGATATATAAGACATATCAATTTTGTACAGATTCAATGCTAGAAGTATTCAAATTATGTTAGCTAAAGATAAAAAAAGACAAGCATCTATGTTGACAAAAAAATTTTCAAGCACTATAATATTTGCAGCACTAATCTGCAATTAGAGTTTTTACTCAAATTCAGTCACAACCAGAGTTTTATCAAATATATGAACTAGACTTTGGAGTTTTGTATGCCAAACATCTTGAGAAAAATTACAACTCCCTCCCTTCCATCCCGTCCCCTCTTCTCCCTTCCATTTGCTTTCGAAGAGCAGTTTGTGTAAAGAGGAAGAATAGCTGCTGTTTCCTAGACTCCCAACTGAGCATGAGTAGAAAATGAAATTTTAATATCCAGCATTGTCTGAAGCATTGGAGTTCTACATTAAATGGTTCCACCTTCTAGCAGAGTTCACCTTGCCTCCCCTGCATATATAATAAGTTACTTTAACTTTTCAGCTTAATGTAATTTTGTTTGAGGAATGGTGAAAACACTGACAAATCTGCTTCCCTTGGGTTGTGGATACCACAGATTGAAGAAACACTAAATAATACCGTTACATTTTGGGAAAAGGGGGAGGGGGGGAATTAGAAATTAATTCTCCTTTACAAATAGCCCTCCTTTCTCAAATTCTCAAATTCTCAAAGACTTCATCTATACCAGTAATTTAAATGAGCTTGAGACTGTTTGGATAAGACACCATCACTGTCCTGTAGCACTGCTGCAGCACCTCTCACTGCCATCCTCCAATACAGGAGATGGGGACTTTTTCTTACAGGGAACAGTCCCCAGCCCATACCAACTTCCTGACCCTAAGGACACTTCCTAATGCTCAGGAATTAATGATTTGCAAGTGCTAATTGTCATGAGGTAAAGGCATACCAGAGGCTGCTCTGACAGTCTAACAGCACAGGCTCCCACATCACCTGGGAACATTCCCTGGCACCAAAGTAGACGTAAACAAGCAAGATATTGATTTAGCATGAAACAAAATGTTGACAGGCTTTGGAGAAACTCTATAGGAAAAACTGCTATGAAAGTTTCAAAAGCCATATGTTGTTATATACATATTCTTATGTATTTGTGCCAAAGGAGCTCAGTCTCTCAGTCCAGCCCTACTCTAAATGAAGATTTCATTTTTTGAAAAATTCTGCTGTTAAGATGCATGTAGCCAGATCATATTTCTAAACTAAATCTATATTTATTGATCACCTGGTAAGTAAAGTAGAATTCTTGAATTAGAACACCAGCTGTGCAGTGGTTTTGTCCATCACAGACTTGTGATTTTTTAATAAATCCACAAAGTACCCATCAGTCCCTGCCAAAATCCCTGTTATGCACTATTTCCTATGAATTCTTTTTTCTCAGTTTCTTTTTGTGTTCTGCTTTCTCTTTAAGGAGAGACTCTTTCTCTTACCTCTTTTCATGCCAGTTTTAGGGATTCTCTTTTAAAAATCAGCAGCTCAACAGATGATTCCATTGTCTCATAAAGGCACCTTTTCAGGTGTATTACTCTCTGTTGTATCTGATAATCTGTGGAATATTGTGAGGTTCAGGCTCCTACACCATCTGCTCAAGATTAAGTATTTACCTTTCTTTCACCTAGAAACAATATTGTAAAGAAACTGATGCACAGTGGACATTAAAAAGCATTCTCATGTTTTTTCCAACCTTCCTAGCAAGTTCCTCCTTCTCCTTTACCATCACCATTGTTTCACTGCCATGGACAGTTCATTTATCTTCCATTGTGACCCTACCTTAACCTTCTCCCCATTTTACTCACTGACAGTACCTTCTGATAAATCTCTACCTAACTTCCCAGGATGGAGGTTACACAGCGTCAGTCCCAAATACTAACTGAGCATGTCAGGAAAGTGAAAACTTAAGTGTAGATATTTATCTAAAGGCTAATCCTGTTCTTTTATTTGGACAGGACTGAATCCAAGAGAACTGGCTGGAGAGGGGAAGCTGATAGAACTCCAGAATAAAAAAAAAAAATTTTAAAAAAGGGAGATTTAATAACAATGAAGAACATAATGCACAAAAAATCAGGAAGACTTGGACACCAAGACTGTCAAGGGAGCAGCTTGTTTGGGAATACTGCTTCACCTCTATTCATATAGATAAGACACAGTTGATGCCTAGTTTAATTCATTCCTGGGAGATACAGGTCTAGTGATATGATTGGTGTTCGAATGTGTTTTAGCCTAGCAAATCTACAAATTTCCTAAAATAGTGCAACAAAAGAGTGAATAGTGAAAACGTTCTTCAAATCTAGGGGATGATGTTAATCACTGAAAGTGTCTCTGTCCAATAGCCTGTAACATGGGGCTTCTTGTGTGGACAAAACTTTGATTTTATTGAAACAGCAACTAGCACTTTTTCACAGTTTCCTCAAAATGTTTTCCTATTTGAAGGCAGATAATTACTTTCACAGTGATCCAGAATGGCTGGGTTTCACTGGTGATGAAACCAATGAAATTATGGTTCCTGAGTCCAGGAAGACCCTCTCAAGATTATAGCATCCATAACAGCTTCAAAGTGAATCACAGAGGTAACCCAAAGTTATTGAAATACTCCTAAAGTATTTCAGACCTCTCAAATGCATTATTTATTAGATTATCCTTAAATAACTTACTAAGGGCTAACTTACAGGATATGTGTGCATGTGTGTCTGTGCTCACAAGTGCAAACACAAACTGAGAGGACAGAGGCTGCAGCACAGAGAAAGCTCAAAGACCAGGCCAACTTTTAGCATTTGTAAGACAGTAAGTAATCTCAAAAAGGCAGATAAAATACAAGTTGTTTTCTGACTTTTTAAATGGCAAACAAAACTATGACAACTTTATTTTCACTATTATAAGCTGTTAAAATCATCTAGGTTAGGGGTTCAAATGACGTAGAGCCACCCACAACTACCCTTAGGAACGTATTTCTTATTCAGGCTCAGAAATGTTCCTACATATTAAGATGTCAGAGATCATATTTATTAAAGCACTGGATGCTTTCCATAATAATCAAGACCCTTGGCCACCATAGTAGAGACTAATACCACATTTTTCAGATATATTTCTCCTAGTAAACTGTGATTAGCTCTCTGCAGCACAAGACTGTGCTCTATCAAATCACAGTGTGAAAATTCGTTATTGAAGTCTGTATGCAAACAAGAAATACAATGAAATTCTGTTTTGACTCTCAGTAGTCTTCCCAAATCCACAGGCATTTAATGTGCTCAGCATTTTTTAAACTATAGTAACCATTTATCACTGATACTTTCTGTTCAAAAGCTTTTGTCTTACGCTTGCACAACTCAAGTTTATAGAATCAAAGCGTTGCCTGAGTGAATGCTGACATCCTCACCACCAATGCTCTCTGCACTTCTCAATTTATCACAATTACTGTCAGCAGCTATCAGTTTTGAAACTTACTAACACATGCAAAGCACAGGAGTTACTTAACCCCATATCACATATATTTAAACACAGTAATTTCACAAGTCTTCAAGAATAATGAAATTGGTTCAGATTTGGCAAGACATTTCAGGATACTTCATTATTTTGCTAGGAAAAGGAATAGATTAAGTCATCTTCAAAGAATCACAGAATATTCTGACTAGGAAGAAACCCACAAGGACCACTAGGTCCAACTGTCAAATGTATTATTAAAGCTTCAACTTTCATTTTTGCTCCTAAGAAGTCCATCAGGAAGGCTGGAGTGTAACAGCAATTTCAGACAATCAGGGAGGGGAGCATGGCTGCTTGAGCACCTGTAGAAGATGAGGCAGCAGCCTTACCATAGCTGGAAAGCTTTTGTGCACAGAACAACATGAAGGAAAGCACATTTTTAAGAGGTGACAGAGAACTTGGCATCCTTGACCAAACATCAACAACCCTAATGGCCTGAGCAAATAGTATTCATTCCAGCCCAGCCCATAGGTCAGAGCATTTTGTGCAGAGCATACCTTAGATGCTGGTACCCCAGAATGATCCCAGAGGGATGTGTTTTGCTGCTCTAACAATTCCACATTTACCAGCATAAAATTCAATTACTCAGTTTTGGGGTATGCAAGCCAGTTTTGGTTGTCCAGTTAGATGATGCTTTCCATTGCTGTCATTTCTAAAAACAGCAAATAAAGACCAATAAGACAAACAAAAAATCCTTTTACCAAGGTCATCAAGGATATAGGGTGCACAACACAGTGTGTGTACAGAACAGGGATTTTATTTTTTGAGTGCTCCCAGACCTCCAAAGAGTAAGGGAATTAAGGAGCTCAGTGCTTTGCATTAACAGGCCCTAAAAAGATTAAATCATTGCCAGCAAGAATAGCAATTACTCTGACTTACAAATCTACATACTTCACAGAAGTGGAAAGGATCATGCAGAAATGGTGAAAATACTGAGTGACCATTTTCTGTCTTGGAGGCCCTTTTCCTCCTGTCCCCACTCTGCATTTGTATAAATATTACGTATTCATAGCTGAAAAAATCCATAGTCTGGGATGGAGAAAATAAGAGCAATTCTAACACAATGACTGTATAAAATTAGATTTAATGAAGTGCCTACAGTGGATTTATTTCCTGATGCTCTTCTGTGGTAATAAACCCATATCCTTGACACACTTGGAAGCCAAATCTGAAAATGAAGTCAGGAAATTTCTTGGCTGCCATCTACTGTTCAAAACTTTCCTGTATCTCACAGAAAAACTCAACTCAAACCAACTCAAGGAACAGTCACTGACATCTTCAGGCTTTCTCCTTCTCTTTACTATTTTTGCTAAAACCAATGTTCTTGGGCCGCTTTTACAGACCACTACTTTTCTGTAGGGATTCTGTATTTTCTCACCTTTCAATCAGTATCAAGAATGAGAAACACAAAAGCTTGTAAACTTAATGACACACTGTTTAAGGGAAGAATACTGTAGTATTTTTAGTATTTCAGTGAAAGACTGTTAAAGAAGTTTCTACTAATTCACTAGAGTGTGATTTCACTATACAGCAGTAAGTCAGCAGTAGGACAGAGACTAAAAAGCAATGTGCAAGAAAGCTGTCTGCATTCCTATTTTTCAAGGCTTTGTGTCTCTATCAGGGTAAGCCCTACAATGTATTTGTTTCTTTCTCGCTCCCTTTTTTTGAGAGCTATCTAGATCTATTTATCCTTTACAACCCCTCTGCCTCATCTCCTGCCTACTCATTCACCTGCTTTGCGACGTTTAAAAAAACGTATTTCTAAGATCCCCACTCAGAAATTAGGACCATATGTATTACATACATAAACATGCATAAATATATAGCATAATGAAGCTGACCACATCCTCCTAGTCTCTAGGAGACAAACTGCTCCCTCTCACAAGAAGGTATCAGATGGTGAAACAGTTTTTCAAGGATGGTTATAGAGTATGACAACTGCAAATACAGCACATATAAAAATTTGAACCTTTGCAGAAAGATACTAATAGATGATCCAATAATAATCTCAGCGTTCACAATTTCTTTTCTCTGGTTTCCTTTAGTACTTGTCAAAGTTTGGTGTGCTCTGCTGGAAAAGTAATCCTGACTAGAGAATTAGCACACTAGCAGTCTGAAAGGTACAATACTCAATGGCTGAGGAATGCAAGCAGACCAGGGCTCATACTGTAACAAACAGAAGAAAATGAAAAAGCAAGCAAAGAAATTAAATGAAAGAAAACCTCCCATTCTGAGCAAAATAAAAAGTAAGCAGCTGGAAGAAGTGCATTATGGTTCACACACTGCACACAAGGTCATTTTGGTCACTTGTTGTCAGGGATGTAATTATCTTCATTGTGTACTTCCAAAGGGGGAATTTGGAGGAATTTGGTGCTTCAACCTACCTGGTTTGAAATGGGGTAGAGAGTGGACTCCAGGCCATGTATCTTCATTTGGTGTTCCAAGTACCTGTACATACACAAAAAAAAAAAAAAAAAAAAAAAAAAAAAAAAAAAAAAAAAAAAAAAAAAAAAAATTAAAGCCACATTGCTTCAATGGAAAAGACTTTACAAGTCATAGCACTGTAGAAAGCACAATCTAAACTTCAGATAGGCTTTTTAATTGGGGGATGGGAAGGAGGAAGAAGGTACAAAAAGTTAAATGATTACAACATTTCCAAGGCACCAGTGGAGTCTGTAAAGCAGATTGGAGTGCTGTGTTCCTGTCACACTGCCTGTTTAACCAATGGATGTTAAAGCTTCTTTTCATTGACAAGTATTAAGCTATCTGAGAGCACTGGTGTTACAGAGGCTAGATGATTTAGCTCAGAAGTAACTTAAATCCCTAGAAACTTAAAAAAGATAATCAGATAATGAATAGATACTAGGATAGAAGATTTACAGAGATGGTGAAGAGGATGATCAAGTGTGGCATGAACAAGAATGGACAACAAAGAGTTGTTATTTTAATGTGGCTGCAGTACACATAAAAATAAAAAATTCTTAGCAGATACAGACTTTATTGACCCATGCATTATGCTTTGTTTCTATTCACTTCAACTGTCCTCCTTCCTGTAATGTAAGTCAGACCAACTTACAGCATCAAAGTATTTACACTTCTCCCATGCATCTTATATTCTCTGTTCATATGAAGAATTCACTCTCTGTGCCCTTGACAAAAGTTGCTATTAAAGTGAGAGAACTGCTATAAGTAGTTCTCCCAAACCTGATTTCACTTCATAACACATAACTGTCAAGACTTGCTTTAAGTAAAGCCAGGAGGAACACTTAAATTAACAGCTCTAGAAACACATTTCTAAATGAACGGTGGAATTTAGTATTTTACTAGTAGGATCTTTATTTCCAAAAATTTACACTCAGTTTCTAACATTAATGAAAATGCTAGATTCTTTTGAATATTTGTTATAAGCTCAGCCACTGGAATAAAAGGTTGATATTCTAAGTGAAAGTAATTCACATTAGTCTGGGGCTTGTTTTGCATTATCAATGTACAAAAGCCCCTCCCAGCTCTGCCTTTATCTGCACTGCAGGTCATCTGAATAAATCTTTTGGACCTGCATATCTTGAGTCCCTGTGACATTCTGTGGTCACTTATATGAGCATGAAACAAGCCCAAAGTGAGTGTGAAAATATTTGGTTCAAAAAATGTGAAAAACAACATCTACTCCAAATCATTTGGAACTGCAGAGACTTAATTTAATTTTGTTTGCTGCGATACTTATATGAATTAGGAGCATTAAAGGAAGGACACCACTCTAGAATACTTGTTTCGTTTCTTGAAGCTTTGTAAATATTTGTTCATGTTGATAAATTCAAGCTGAAAAAACTTATTAGAAGCAAGACTGGTAAGGTAAAACACAGAAAGTTTTTCTTCAACTCTGCCAGAAATGTATTAAATTCAATTTAGAAATGAGCTTAAAAACTTGAAACAAAAGTAAGTGACCTCTAAAATACATAGAATTTTTACCTCTGAGGTTTGCTTTACGAGTCTAAGGCCCCAAATTTGTTGAGCAGCTTACAATAGTCATATGTTTCTCATCTAAGGATATTAATCTAAAGATCTTTTTTCTCCACAATCAAAGACAATAGGCAAACAGTCCAACTTGGATGTAGTATGATCAGTAGAAGGTGAAAGCAGAACACTAACGTGACAAAGGTGACAGTATCAGTGCAACTATAGAGCATACATTCACATAGTTATTTCGGTATGCAAATTCACTGATTTTATTTGTAAATATTTTTTCTAGCACAATTTCTTTCAGTCATTGTGATATGTCTTAATTGGCACTTGAACAAAATAAACCAGGCCCTGCAACCCTGATTCATCACAACACCCGTGTTCATCTCATTATTGCTATTAGAGAGAGCAAAATGCTGTCATTAAACAATGAGGAATTTAGGAGACACGGCTGACACTATGCCACAAAATCAATTTGCAAATAACTTCCACTTACCTTCTGCATTAATCAAGCTCCTGGTGCCAAGCACCTCCCGGACCAGGAGAGGGAGCCCGTGGATCAGAAACAGAGATTTTTTCCATCAATTTAGATTTAAAACATAAGGTTCTCAACTTTGCAACCCCTCTTAGTGAATCAAGTATCTTATTAAATAAGATATATTGGTTATGAATATATTTGTTCTGAATATTAAAAAAATTAGCCACATTCCTTTAAAAGACTGTTCTCATTTGCTTCTTATTTTAGATGAGACAGAGGCACAGCTATGGGACTGTACAGATGAAAATTAAAACCAACTAACAAAATCTGTAATTTTCACTCTTTAAAGGAATTATACTTGACCCACTGTTTCTTGTTTCACTAGTTTTCCAATCCATTTCTTTAATAATATTCAAGCACATCTGCCGCCACAGTATCTAGGAGCCAGCTACAAGCAAGTTCTGTGCACTGGAGTACTCAAACCTCCTACAATATTTATACCTTCTCTCAAGGGCACCAGTCAGGCTGAAAACAACTGCGAGTTTCCTAGCATCTAAATGCCAACCATTTTTAAGGTAGAGACACTTGGTAATTCAGGCAAGGATCCAAAAACTTTATTTTAATGCATGGTACAAACACTATAAAGATCATCCTTCTTCCACACAATTTTTAGCATATGCAGTACAGAAATTCACAATATGTGACAACCAGCAAACAAGGAGGAGAGGGCAGCAGTGAAACAACTGTAGTTTTGGTTAAGATGAAACAGTCAGTGCTCACAGGTAAGTCAATATAAAGAGATTTGTAAGCATCACCTTGTAAGCGATTCTCCTAGGCAGCAATCAATCCATTTTGATGAGTGGGATTAAGTAATCCAAAGCAATGAGTTTTGACACCTGCTATAAACAAAGCAAAGTGGGGTTCACACTTAACACCACAGTCGAGAAGAATCTGCCTTGTTTTGCAGCTTACAAGAGAGAATTACGGCACCAACATGGAAAAGGGAAGGGGAGAGGAAGAGAGAACCCAAGAGTCTTCTGGTTTTACTGCAATACACTGTCACATAGCAGTGAAGACTGATGACACAGACAACAGCTGAACACCAGGAGCTGTTATTTTACAGGTGACCTCCTAGCCCCAACTTTCATGGTCCACCACTTCTCATCCCAAGCATGCCACCAGGAGTTCTGCCTCCTCTACATTTTAACACTTTTTCTTTCCATTTCATGTTCCAAAACCATTAAAATAACCACTGCTGTCACGGCAATCAAGCCCCAACTTAATACTGGAAATAAACTTTTATTTAGCGTTGAGAATTATTTGAAAAAATAAGACTAATTTGTTTGCTTTCTCTACTGATAATTTGCTTCTCAGCGAGGTAAGCATTCAGTTTGCATGGTTTAACATCCTAATCTCTTTAAACTGAATTACTAACACAAGATTAATCTACAATTCTGAAATTTGGAATGGATTTAATGTTTTCCAGGGACCATGGTGGTTAGTTTCTGCAAAGAAGACTCCAAAATCTACTGGGGTTCTGCTGTTTCACACCACAGACAACACTCTGGGCTCTTTTATTCTCTGACAAGGGATATAAAATTATGTTCTTATTTGAAACTTGCTAGTAAAAATCAGGACCAGATTCTAATTCCATTTGTAGGGTAGGTGAGAAGTCTATAAAAAAATAACAGATTTACCATCAGGGTACTGAGGGTCAAATACCTGTACTGCCAGTTGATATCATTAAGGTTTGCAAAAAGTTAGAAAAACAGAACCTGATGTTCAAATCTCCGTTCACAAGCACGATATAAAAGATTTCCTAGGAAATGCAACAAAAACACATCAAGGGCTACTGCATTGCCTTATTTTTTTAATATAAGAAAAATTTGGGGGTTAGCATCTGGTTTTGCAAGGACTCACCATTCCCTGGTGTAGAAGGAAATAATTAGTTTACAGTGAGCTTTGCACCACTCTACCAACGCAATTATTCATGTTGTCCTGTATTCTGCTTTGAATGCAAAACCACCCCATGTTACTGCCATGTATTAGATGAGCAGCAGTGCAAATCTTTCCTACCAGTTATTTTTCCATTGCTGGCATAATTAATAAAGAAAAGCATTTCCCTTTATGCTGCAAGTTTTGAATATACAAAGCATATTACTGATAAAACACTTTAACCTTTGTTACAGCTGATGATCCTCAAGAAAGGTGACAGTTTGGACTTTCAACAAGACAAAGAACCTGCAGCCTGTAGTATTATTCAGAGCAGAATGAATAACAAGACCAGAATACAAATGAGCTGCCTTTCCTTAGACAAGAGTTACGGAAATTGGGCTAAGTAATATGCAGAATTTTAGGGGTTTTTTAATGTCATGTCAACTTGATGAACAAACAAAGTTTAGTTAAAAAGAAAGTGCCAGGAGAATGCAATTTTTGCCTTTTAAAAGAAGAGGGGTCTGTTGAAAAATGCTCTGGAATTTTAACTGGGAAAAGTTACAAGCTGGATGTAAAAATGTTTTCTTATGTTATTGTACCTTTTAAGGATGTTCAAGATTTCTTTTCCAGTCTTCCTGTATGCTGGGTAAAACATAATGCATTTAGTCAATCCTTGGCGGTGATGTACCATGGGACAAAGTTTGAGGAACCGAACTTAATCAAAAGAGGAAGAGAAATAAGTACTGCAGACCATTTTCAAATCAGCCATCTCTTTCTGTTGAGTGAGATTTGGAGGTTTCAGCTGTTTGGTTTTTCAACAAAAATCTCTTCCATTTTTCCAAAACATATGTATCTAATGAAGTTTTCAACTTAGTCAAAAACCTAGGTGTGTTCTGTTTCTTTAGAGGAAAGTACATTACTGCTTTAGGTTTGCCTCTTGAGGACCAGTGTGAGTTCCGGGGTTTTTCTACAGCAGCTCCATCACTCTCAGAGCCACCTCTGAACACAGAATTTCTGCTCTGGAAGAGCAGTGGTGCTAAGCCATTTGTCTAGATGATCCACCTGCAGCGACATTCCCTTCCTGAGGAGTAGAGTCAGGTAGATCTGAACGACATCTTTCACCATCTTGAAAAGTTCTGTCTTAAAACCCCCTGATGTCAGTGAGCACAAAGTACATGTAGCAATGAAGACCAAAGAATGAACTTCATCCTCCATTTGGTTTTAGTATAATAGGTTAGAAAAAACATTCAGTAACTATTTGTGTATTATGCATGCTGACTCTGATCTTGCTGACTGGCAACTACAGTGAGGCTTCCTTCGATTCTCTGCTAGGCACAATGGTGACAGCTGAGTGTCAAGTTTAATATCCAAAAGTTATAGCCAGAAATGGAACTACCTCAATACCAATCATTTTTTTCATTTCTTCACATCAGGAGTTTAGAGGTTTACTTTTGCAGGTCAGTTTCCATAAGGGCCTGTAAATCTATTAATTTGTGTAATGCACTTAATGGTTTGTTAGACTGGGGCTAAACACATTTTACCCTTGGGAATGTTGTGGAAGTTCCAGAGTTCATAGCTGCAGTGAAAAAGTCACTTCATTTTTCTCTAAAGAAACAATGCCTATCAGCTGAGATGGCAAGAATATATTTATTTGGATTCATTGTCCTTGAGATTTAGAATATTGAAGCCTTACTTCATTAAATGAATGGCAAAAATTATACGTAATGTCTAAACCAGGAATCCATGCCAATTCAAAGTTAAAACAACTGAAGTAAGATTGTGTAATCTAGGCAGTCTCTTCCCATGTGGAAAGCAACAAAGAAAGGCCTTGTTCAGAACCTGAAAACTGTATTTTAGTAAAATTATTTTTCTTACAAAGCAAAGTTTCTGTGTTTTTTTCAGTCAACTGTCATCAAAATATCCTTTCATTATTCCCACAGAGGTAAGAAATTAAATACCAGTGAAACAGATTAAAAATATAGGAAATGTAATGCAACAGATTACGCATACAGAAAACATAACTTGTATGATTCCTCTTCAGAACAGAAGTGTTAAACAAGAACATGTAATTCTTTACAGACAAATACAGAATTTCAAATTCTAATTCTTAGTTTTGTGTATAAAACAGGTGGCAATTTTTTTTCTTCCTTATGGGTAAATGCTACCAGAGTCATGAAAAAATCCTTACAATGATGATATATGGCAAAAGGAAAAAGAAATTCAACAGCTACCATTTTATATGCACAATGGTAATATGCAAATGAGTATTTTTAACATGATCTGCATTCATTCAGGAAATTAAATCAGAATTATGGATTTAAGAGAAAACAAGGCTGGTTAGAAAGCAAGCTGATTGGAGTATTTCTTTTGCAAGTTATTTTGTGAATGATCTAAGCACGGTCTTAACCAAAAAAAAAAGAAAAAAAAGAAAAAGGAAGGTATTAAATTCTTTCACTAGCCTTATGAAGTAAGTGAACTAGCTTTATGAAGTACCTTCTACACAAATGATGAGGTTGGGACACAACAGCAACACAAGAGAGAAGGCACCTCCTCACCAACCCCATAAACTTGTTCTTGCTGTAAGGAAAGTGATGCTGTTTTGTGAAAAAAAATGAAGTTATTGAGGCTTATTCTTAAGGGTGAAAAAAAGAAGCAGCAAGAACAGAATGAGGCTCAACAGAAGTCTGACTCAGCATCAAGTGGAATATCATCATTCCATTATATATAGGTAATTGAACCACTTCCTTTGAGCATAAGAAGTGATTTATGATGAAGCTGTATTCTAAAACCTTGGGGTAATGTGCCAGTATGGATGAAGGAAGCAAAACATTCCCACAAAATTCTAATAACATACATCCATTTAAAAAAAAAAGTCAAGCTCAACTAATATTTTTGCTTTAGCTCTGTCAAGGATGAAAAATGAGGTACTTGAAACAGTAGAGGGACCAACTGTTCTTAACTTCCTTTTCCCACAGAGGCAAAATACAATGAAGTCTTGCCAGGAAACCTTTTTAATATGTGATTTTTTCCATCCTTACTTTATGTATATAAACAATATTTTAGTAGCTGTCTGCATTGCAAAGCTAAATTTATCCCAACACTGTTTCCATACCATTTGCAGCACAAGTAAATTCATCCTTCTCCTCATAGCCATGGTAAGCAAAACCACCTTTCTGAGGGACCCTGGCAGAGCCACCAGTGCAGCTGTGCCAGCATGAGGAGGACAGCGGGGACTGGAGGCTGCCCAGACACACCTCTGCAGCCTCACAGAGCCCTGGGAGCTGGGAGCTGCAGCTGCCAGGAGGAGGAGGAGGATGAGGATGAAGTTGAGGACGAGGAGGAACCGAGCAGCCATCATCACAGACACCACACTGCCAAGTATCAGGACAAGATTAAATGAAATCTCCAGCCCTACAACAAAGCACCACAGGCATTTGACCAGTGTCAAATGCCACTGTCCTTAAATGATCAGTCAGGGAAGAGTTTTGTTTGTTCCAAAAAGTACCCACTAAATACTTACTACGCTTTGACAGGGCTGTTTCTGTGATTTGATGCAATGACTTTCAGAAACAAATTCTGTCTGTAATCCAAACTGAACTGGAATGAGCACAAAACTAGAGTATTTAAGCTAAATTTCACAACGAGAAAAAAGCAAGGGTGAAACAACCCGCACAGGATTGTGACATCCACTTCCTCCAAGGAGTCATCATAAGGCCCTATTTTAGTAACTTACAACATTCATAGAAGTTCACATGGTGGAAGAAACTGTTTAATTTAGTGATTCTTACTAAAATGTTCATGTGAATGAAATGAATGCTTTAAAAAACCTAGTAAAAAGGATCTGGCAAACTTACTTTGAAAATAGAGAGGCCTAAGCTGTGGAGACACAATCTGAAATTAGCAGCAAACGGGGAAAAAGGAAACTCCTGACAGAGATTGCACTTTCCTTCAAACCAGGGCAACCATGCACAATTTTGCCAAATCAGAAGCTAGTTAAACGATGTACTTGGTAAAAGGAGATTGTTTAGCTCCAAAGTGAAAAGATGGTTCCTCTGTGAGGGATGCTCCATGCTGAACTGCTAAAAGCAGAACAGAGTACCTGTCCTTTCAACTTTCCCAGCCATGTCTGCCTCAGGAGCCTCCTTCCATCAGCAAACAATTCCATAATCAGAATTTAAAAATCCTGACATTAAACTAGACTTAGGGTCTCTGATATCTGCTCTGGAGCTGCAGAAACTGTAAAAGATCTCAACAGGATGAAACTGATCCTTAGTAAGAAGAGAAAAGATTTTTAAAGCTTTTGGAGACCTCAAAGCTGTGGATCAGGAAAGGCTGGGAAGAAAATTCATGTAGAAGACTCCAGCCAACCTCAAGAGATTTCTCTCCCCCTCTACATGGAGAAAAGTTTGGTCTTCTGGCACTGACAGAGCTTGTGAGCTCTCAAGTAAGGTTACAGAGAGGGAATGATTTCACTGAGGAAGAGATTGGTGTTAATACATGTGAAGAAGCAGCTCCTGCTGCTGCTAGCTGTGCTGGAAGGTCTCTTCCTTAGTGTTTCGGAACAAACAGAATGGTTTTCTCTACTGCAAAGACAGCAATTTTCTGCCAGAAGAACCCCGTGGCTCACAAGTCATGCTTGTTTACATATTCTTTTAAATCTGCTCTGATTTACTCTGTAAAGATAGTGATATACTCTGCATTTCACATTTCCTATCCTGTCTAGGTTGCAAAGCCTTGGAACAACCCACCAAAACAGACAGTCCTCTCCTAAACATGGTCTTTAAAGATTTATTTCTAATTTTTTACTGACTTCTTTTCTTTAAACTGAAAAAGGGGAATAAAAATAAAATCCAAAACCTTGTGGGAGGCTTTTATGAAATGTACTTCGAGAAGCCCTGCTGTGCTGGCTCAGCAGTTGGCTCATTTGAATTCCAGGTATGCACTACACAGGGTTTTTTTGGAAATGCTGGCTTATCGGAAAAGCAATGCTCCCTTTGGATCATAAAGCTGGCTTTATGGTCTTTTTGAAGACTGTAAAACTGGCTCAGTTAACATATATGAATTCCTACCTAGTGTTGTAGTATCCAATCTCATTGGCACAGGCCAAGTTACGCCATTGCATGAGGATACTTAAGGGCTGAAAAGTGCCATTCAGCTGGAAAGCTTATCTAAATAATTAACAGACCAAAGTATGCCTATTCCTATGAATCATCATAAAAACAGCAAGAAAAACATTTTTATTTAAAATAAAATTATGTTTCTTCACTATGGTGTCATTTAACTACAACTGTTTAAACAAACCAGAACATTTGGGATCACATCCTTTCTCCACAAGGATTTTCTCTGCACCAGGACCTGACCCACTGGTTTTCACAGGAATCAACCAACGTTTCCCCAGAACAAACCTCCACTCCAAGGCAGTGAATGCACAATGTACTTCTCTGATCTTGGAAACATTTTGTCTCTGGCATGGTGCCCAGTCCCAACACATCAGAGGAAGGATTGTGCCTCATTATGACAACACATCAGGACTCACCACTCCTCGCGCCCAAGGAACAGCATTTGCACGGCACAATAGAAGCTCATGACTGCTTAGGTGAGAGAAATATACTTGCAGAGGAAAGCTGTTGTGCTAAGGCAGATAGAATACTAGAGCTGGACTGCCTGAGCTCACTGTCTAGGTAAAAAAAAAAAGGGGGGGGCGGGGCGGGTATCATGAAAATTCTTTTTCTCACCTAAAAAACCAGGGGAGGTAACATACACTGAGACCTATATATGAAGCCTGGTGCTCAGCATCACAGAACAGTATGACAGCAGAATTTGATCAGATCATCCAGAAGTTTGCCAGCTCCTTATTTTGCCAGTTAAGGTCTTGATCTTGTAATAATCTCAATTTTGAATAGTTTTGTGAAGCCACATGGAGCTCAGTGATGCAGTGAGTATTTTGTTAAGTTTTTTTAAATGACAATCTGCAGAAAATGAAGGCAGCCAGTCACACTGCCATCTGAAAAATGTAGAGGTTCAGGTGTTACAATGTTTCTGAAACAGTGAGGGCATTAATAATGAGCTCCAGTTGTGATGGGTGTATAGACAGATAAGAGTACTTTTCTTGGATGTCTAAATTTCCAGCTGATTCCTACACTGAACTTTAACAGTATTCCCAAATCAAATCCCTTTTAAAAATACCTTATCACTTAAAATCCATTTCAAGTGATGCAGTTAGAAGTGTGCCTCCTACAACAAAACACAGCATGATGTTTGGTGTATTCACTCCAAACAGCAGTATTTTGCTGTTACAAGAGAAAAGAGTTTTATACTATCCTTCTGAATCACAGGCACAGAACAAGCAAGCAGAACAAAAAATGGAAGTACAGAAATATTTTTTTCCTAAAAATGGGGGAAATGTCAGCCTATGTCTGATGGAGACAGAGCGGCTAAAAAAAACAGCCAAGACTTCTTAAGTGGGGTCAGTGCAGAATCCCAGGGAGTTATGCATTCTCATCCAGAGGATGGTAAGAACTGTGAGAGGACTGAACAGAACCTGTATCCTCTAGTGCAGCCTAGTGAGCTGGCACACTTTAAGAGCCCTTCGGAAATTTCCAGCGAATTCTTTGCTGAAACATCTACCCATTTTCCTGACACTTTCTTTACCTATTTCTTTGCAAACCCATTAAGAGGAAGGGGTTCATTGCCCTGACACCATGAGGTACATGCCCAAATACTGAGATCAGAAGTGGGTTTTTAAAGAGTACAGAATGTTGAGATGATAAAATTTTCAAAAATTGGAAACTGTGATTTAACCATTTACTGCTCATTTAGCAGTTGTGGCCTTAAAAAGCAGATGGCAGACAGCCTAAGAGTTTTCATTTTGCTTATTTAAATGAAGGTGAAAGCTGGTGTATCTCAACTGGAAGAGGCAGCAGCACTGCCAGCTTCAGTGAAACATCTTGTTTGTTTTGACATTGGTGCACTCGGTAACTTTGTCCATGACTTCTGAGCTATCAAAAGCACCATGCAGGAGGGACTAGGGAGCAGTCATCTCCTGTCTCCACTTGAACTTTAAGCCATCTGCAGGGCAGCTGCAGTGGCAGCTCCTGCTCTTGGCAACACTACTTTTGAGCAAAATGAGAAGTACTTCCCAGGAGCTGCTGGAATTGATCCTCTCTAGTCACTGGCTTAAGGAGCTGAGAGGACTCAGCAGCATTTGGAGAACATACTGCCTACAGCTCCAATATGAATTGAGGGGGCTTGCACTGAAATAATTAGTGAAGTGTGAGTAAATTACAGCAAATCTTCAAATGATTGGAGCTACTTAACACCTGTATATCATGTTCCACTTTTTGTTCAGAAAAACAGAATAAAAAACAATCCAGAGGGGGAAACGGATAACTAAATAAATAGGATACATGAATTAAAAAAAAGAAAATTTGCACAGATATATGACAATGCGCTTCAGTACCACTGGTAGTCAATAATGAGAGAGAGGAGGTGAAAGACTGCAGTAACAATTTCTTATCCTCTGTCCCCAGTACATTAAGGTCCACAGAAATGCATGGCCTGAAATACTGATGACACGAAGGCTGAAAAATGATGGGGCATCAGATACAAGAACAATAAAATGACAATTTTAATCTTTAACATGAGCAACTCTGCTACTACAAAGTGTTTTGGAGGTAAATTTTAAAGATCTCACTGAAATAGAAAACATGGAGATGTTGCACCAATGAAACGTGGACAATCAACTACATAAGATATCAGAGAGAAAAATCAACCTCTCAACACTGTAGGTTCAGCTGATCTCCTGGACTATGTGAGGAATGCAGAAGATCAGCACAGTGTTATCATTAAGCTATTTAAAAGGCCACAAAAGCAACAAAACCATGAGAACATTAGCAAGAAGAAGGTACTACAAAGCCGAAGTGGTAGGAACCTGGACCAAAAGTACATTTTACTGGAAGTAAATGAAGCCCAGTGAAGAGACAACTTTAGTAACAAACAGGTGTTTCACTACCCTTAGTTTTCAGCTACATTCGCTGGACAGAAATTTTTTTTATGGAATAGGGTATTGCAGAGTTTTCATGAAAAGACCAATTAAACAAGCAAAAAAACCTGGCTACAGTTTGAACTGCTTTGAACTGCTGAGCAGCTGATAAAGTGCAATGATGCAGTGAGGTCAGCAGGGCCTCATCCCTACCCCTCCTTTTACAAGAGGAAGGAACAATACCAACACACTCTAA
This sequence comes from Acrocephalus scirpaceus scirpaceus, assembly GCA_910950805.1. Taxonomy (NCBI): domain Eukaryota; kingdom Metazoa; phylum Chordata; class Aves; order Passeriformes; family Sylviidae; genus Acrocephalus; species Acrocephalus scirpaceus. The sequence continues at coordinate 130,839,202 of OU383773.1, forward strand.
TGAGCTGGCTCAGCAGTACAGCAGTGTCATCAACCAAATATCTCAGTCATCAGACCAGAGCAGATTATACCAAAATGCACAGGATCTCCAACATTCAAATTATTAAGGCCTCTTTTTAAATAATTAGGGCAATATGTTTTATGGATGCACACCAAGATGAGACATGAAGGATTCTTAAAGGATTGATAAAATCTTTGGCTGCTTTCCCTCTGATTTTCATGAAGGTCCAATTCAGAGAAACAAAATTTATGAACTTTTGTTTCTCTTATGAGAAAAGCACAATTACCAGCTATTGTAAAACAATCACATTCAGGATACACAGGTTCAAAATACAAATATAGTTTGTTCTAGGATGGAAATAAATTATAATTCAAATAACACTATTTCGAAAAAGAAGTAAATTTAGAATATTTTAAAATACCTGTGAAAGGAAGTAGGCATAAAGTAATAAATCCCTCTTTATAATGTAATAAAGTTTAATCAAATGAAAGCTTATGAAGTCAACTGATTTCTCACCTTCTCAAAAGATACAGAAATCCAACTGTAATCTTCCAGTGTTCTAAGTCAGATGCTAAAAATCTTTTTTGATTTGTAGTCATCAGGGTAATCATATTTATGTGAGAACATATTTAATGTACCACACTACATTCTCTGTTAAGTATTTACCTTATGCTGTTCTGCTCCATCACCAACAGGTTTGAGAGGTTGCACTGCAGCCATTTGGGTCCTATTCTGCCCTGAAAAAGCACTGTGAAGAATTCTCACTATGGTCTCACAAAATATATTGTTAGCTTTCTGTGCTGTACTTGGAAACAGACCTCAATTGCCAGAAATACAGCTACACAGCGATATACATGCGCACTCTAAAGACAAACAGTGAATGCAGGACATTTTTCTTCCTGCAACTGACAGCTGGAGAATCCTGTTCTGCTTTAGGCTCAAAGTCACATTAAGCTCAGAGCTTAGAAAACTGGAGAAGGAAGAAGCAAGGCACCAGAATAAAACATAATACTGCATAGCTCATAACCTGCTCTGTTTATTTCACACTCAGTTGAGAATACCTACTGCATTAAGATCCTAGCCAGGTAATTCTCCTACTCTCAGTATCTTATGAGGCCTTTAAAATTTTTTTTTACATTTTCTTATGTAGCAGAATACATTTAATTTCTATAGCTCTTTTTCTTTCCTTTTCCTATTTATTAATACTGATTCTGTCAGTAGGATTTTCTTTTCTCTGTGCAAGTCTCCTAAGAAATGGCAGCACACAAATAGTGGACACAGAAATTGTGTGGTAGCATTTTGATATGTATAATGAAAACTTAAAAAAGGTTATACAAAATTTTGAACATATGAAAATTTTATGCCTAAGTTATTCAACCATAGCCATTTAATGAACTAGAAAAGCAGCTGTCCTAATCAAGGTGTATTAATGTTTTCCCCTTGAAACATTTCCTCTTGAAATCACTAAGCTTACATCAAAAATTACATTTAGCTCAATAAGGATCAGCAGCTTGTGAAAATGATAGTTGAAGACAATCTTATGGCAAGTGCTCACCATCTTGCTAAATTAATACCTAGTCTAGGGCACTGATTATGGAAACACTAAAATAGGTATTAAAGTCTAACTTTATTCAAATTAGGCTTACTGCAAATGGTACCTCAAAGCATGTGCATGGGCTGAAGGGGAAGTTTCCCCAGACAGATAGAGACAGAGAGAGCTATTTACTTTTACTAGTTCTAAGGAGGACAGAAGAAATCAGCTATTACTCTTGAAGTCTTTTAAGAAAAATGTGCAGACAGGCAAGACATATCAATCTTACATTCTCATAACCCATCTCTAAAATAGTCATCTAAACCAGCCTCACATTGATTTTTAGACATTTTCCAACTTAAAGATGTTTTGACTTTTGCTATAGATCACAAACAACAATTTGGCCATTAAAATTCTATACAGAAAATTCACTTTTGATAAGCAATGTGCAATTCAGACACAAGTAAAAGAAGAAAGGGAAAAGGCAAGATTCAAGTGCAATGAACATTGTTTCTTTACTTATGAAAGAGAAAGCAATGCGACAATTTGATGCCTGATCATTTTATTTGCCCTAGCAAATAAAGCCAGCATACCAGAGTAAGTTTTTTTAATGTGTCTGTGTTTTTTATAGTACAATATTATCTTGTAGAATTAAATTTTGGATAGCAGACCAACACTTCTGGTGTTGGTCTCAGAACTTGTGCTCAGAACAGGCTTTGCCCCCCACAAATGCACAAATTTCTTGCAATTGCTTTTCTGTTCAGTGCCACCTGCATGCAAAAATGTTTGCAATTACAGCTCCATAACACATGTGGACAACCTGCACAGAGAGGGATTTTACACGGCAAAGAAGAAATTTCTGTGGTGTAAGGGGCCAAGAAGGAAGGTGCCTGCAAAGATGTAAATCAATTGCTGATTTACACCAGGTACTGATTTGCACCAGCTGAGTCTCATCTCATTTTTTTTTTCAATGTATTGTCTGTAAACATCCTCTCAAAGGGTAGAGGCAAGTCTGGAAAAGAAACAATGCTTCCTTATAATTATAGCCCATTTCTCATTCAGCAACTGAAATATGGCAGAAAGCAAACATTCTGCTTCCAAAGAAAACCACAAAGCCATTGTTTTCCACTGAACCATGTCTTAATTTGTTTTCTTTTTCTGATAGCCAATTACTCCTCATGTTTTGCACTGCCAAGCTGATAATAACCCACACTCTTGCAATGCCAACCCAGCCACACTCAGAGTTGTGCTCAGAATTAGCAAGCTGGACAGGAACATCTTGCAGGCAGATGACACCTATGTGCATGAGGTTGTGGGACTGGCTGGCCTGAAATCCAGCCAACCCTCAAAGCAAAAAGATGGGGTTACACCTTACTTTATTATTTCCTCTCCTTCTCTTCCCTTCTGCTACCAGCTGGTAGTTCCCCTGGAAAGTGTCCATAATACACTGGCGGGTATTTTTATGACTTTAAACATGGACAAATGTGAGATTGTGTGTCCAAATTTCTAAAAGAAATGTTAGCAGAGTATGAGATACACATTTTTTTAAAGTGTCCTTTCCTAACACACATACGCAATACTCCTCTAGAAATTGTCCTGTATTTTTTCAAGATTTCTGTTTTTAAATCCTAGGCCAAGTGTTTTTGCCTAGTACCATATGGGTTTAATGGTATAAGGCAAAGAACAGCACAGACTATTGATACTCAGACATGGCAAGGATGGGAGTTCTTCATAAAAAGTGAATGCAAATTAGCATAATTCACCTTGTGCCCTGTTATATGCGGAAAAGTCTACTCACACAGTAACACACAAAACAATATACTGCAGTCAGAGATGAAAAGTTGAGCTCAAACTCCATAAAAAGAAATTTTAAAAATTACCAGAATCCTTTACAAAGCATGAACACATAGAAGATTTACTTTGTTTTTAAAGTTCATTTTAAAGGGTAATTTTGCTCATACTTGCCTAGTTTAGAATTACCTTCATTTGAAGTTTGGCATAAGACATAAAGCCCAGACAGGAACCTTGTAAAAGTGGTAGCAGTGCAAAACCTGCAGGCAACTACAATAAAATACTGAGTAAGTTCTAACAACTTCAAAGAGAAGACCCACAGGTAGAGAAGCCTGCTATTTATGTAATTAATTTTCAGTGTTGCTGAAAAGAAGTGAAATATTTTGCATATTGTTGTTATAAAGTGAAGGAGAGGTAGATTTATTAGCAGAATTGCACTTCTCTACTTACATATTGTGTTATAGAAGATAGAACTCAGCAGTCATGTTTCTAATTAATTAGTTTCTAACCCCCCCTCATTCTCCTCATGAAGTCACTGGTGGGAAGCACATGGAAAGATATAGGAGGAAAACACAAACTTTGCCTTCTAAGCAAGAACTATTTATATTACAATAGATTCATCCAACCAGAAGAATAGATGGCACCACAGACACCATGACTACACAAAATAAAATTTCAGCTCACGTTTGGCCTCACAATTACATGTATTCCATCAGAGATGAATGACCTGTGTTTCAGAGCCCAAGTATTTACCAAGTGAAAGAAAAACGCATTTTAAATAATGAAACAGGAAAAAAAGACCAATAAATTTGACTAAGTACCTGATTACACAGATGAAACTCAAAATCCAATGGTTTAAAGTACTCCCTTGGGTTTAGCATTGCTAGCTTCCCAAAAGATACTATTAATACAGTGTACCAGAAAGCACATTTTCTTTGGGTTCATCATAAGCTTAAAAGCTCTCAAAAAGTGTTATTCCAGGCTTCAGGAGATGTCAGTGACACAAAGCAAACCTCCAGATGGAGAACCACAGGGAGAAAGCTTTGCAGCTTCACAAATGCCTATTAACATCAGTCGTGCAGCCTGCATTACAGGCCACTTCAGGCTTGTGGTAATATATTACAAGTATGTGTGCATATATATATAAAAAAATAATATTGCTAGCCTTTTAAATCTTCAATAATGGGAGAAACACTTCCATTCCCATTGGAATTAAAATGTCATTTCCCACAGCTATCTGAAATGGCCAGCTCTTGTGAGTTTCACTGCACAGCTCCATGTGGAAAGCTGGCATTTCTGGGGTCACCCTTTGGCAGATCAGGCTGCTGGGCTCAATGCATATGGTTCTCTTTTAATTACTTTTTAATACTGTGTATTATGCTACCCAAGAGAGCAATAGCATCCAATATCGGAGAGGAGTCCTCAGCTTGTTCAATACATGTGTCAGAAAAGACAGAAGCTTCTGGCTGCCATTTCCCACTCCTGCTGTGACACCCTACCTGCAGCGTGATGCTCCTGTGGTGCACATGCTTCCTGCAACCATGTTTGCAGAGAGAATGCCCATTTTCAGACACACCAGCATTTAAATGCCTTTGTCCTGCCTGTGCAGAGAGCTACAAAGTACCAGGAGGACTCTTTGTACATTATTCTTGCAGTGAAATCTAATTTGCTGTGTAGTTGGCATCAAGGCTAAAGTTCAGGCAATGCACAGATTATTCCCTTATCGGGAAGGCTTCAGAGCCTGAGAGGAAAATTCACTTTGATCAATTGTGGCCCTCAGAAAGCTCATGTAAAACAGAAAAGACAGAAATACTTTCCCACTTAAAAAAAAAAAAATCTCTGCAGAAGAAAAATTTAGCTAACACAAGAGATTCAACTGTTATCTGTTTTGAATCTGTTAAGAACAGCAAGTATAAAAGCACATGCTTATATAAAAATTAGAGCTGTAACCAAGTTTCTATCTCCAGTGTGGCATGCACAAGCATACTGCAGGCTGCTCAGTGTAATCAGCTTCAACACTCAACTAATTCATACTGATCATCACCAGATCCAAGGAGCTGTCAATTTTCCATGGTACAGGGATAGCTTGAAGGCATTTGGTGCAGCTTCAACTTCTAGACATAATTAAATTTTATATTTACAATGACACATTCTCCTTGATCTGAAAACATCAAAGTTTGCATATAGGGATATGTATGCTAACAAATGATCTATAGGAATAAACTACTGATAAAGATCTTAGCTACTCCTTATCAGGAGCCAAATGGTATTTCCCAATTTTGTGTAATTTTATTTTGATTCAACAGATTGCCTCACATATTTTTCCTATTGTCATGGTTTTACCCCTCAGTGTGCACTTGATCAGTTTCATCCTGTCTTGTGCATGTATTGCAAGACTAAATAGAAATGCTAAGATTACCACTTCATGTCTTCAGTCCGTCAGACTTAGCACCTTGCAACAAAAACCCAGGCTGCTTGTCTCAGAGAATGGCAAAGAAAAACGTTTGCTGGAAATGATGATGACACACCATTAGTTTAGTACTTTGAGGCAAGAGACTTGTTAGCTCTTACAGGCCATAATTACAAAAACCAGTGACAGAGCAAGAGGAAATGGCCTCAAGCTGTGCCCAGGGATGTTCAGACTGGACAGCAGGAAGAATTTCTTGACTGAAATGGTTGTCTGTGGCAACTGGGCTAGGTGAGATGCATAAGCTACCTGTTAGGAGCCACTTATCACAGTTGGCACTGACACCGGGTCTGGTCTGGCCGGGCAGAACATGGCAAAAAAAGAGGAGTGGGAACGATGGAGTTGCCCAAAACCAGAACTTTAATGGTGGTAAAAAAGAATCGCAGAGACTGCGTGGTCCAAAGAGCAACACCCAAAGACCAGGGGGTGTGGCTAACTTAACAATATATAGGGTTATGTAGGGGCAGGGGTCCAATCCTGAACAGGGGATAGGGGCATGACTTTATATGTCACAGGTCCCGAACCAAGAGAGAACCAGAACTAGAGACATGACCTATTTTGGAATGATGTCATTAGCAACTAATTTCCATATCCCACCTCCCATGGTCTCGGGTTTATGGTTTCTAGATAGGCTACCTGGGCTAAGGTATTAGCCATCTCATCAAGCTCGGTTGCCATAGTTGTCAAGCATTGAAACTGGCTATCCAGGGAAGTGGTGGAGTTACCACCCCTGGAAGGGTTGAGGAAATGACTGGACATGGCATTCAGTGCTATCATTTAGTTGACAAGGTGGTATTCAGTCAAAGGTTAGACTCAACCTTCATGATTTTATGATTTAATTCTATGACACTACACTTTCCTCTCTTATTTTCTATGATGCATTTCTATCCAGAAAGTAACCCCAGTTTCAATATGCAGGAAAAAAAGCAGGAGCAAAAAGGTAACCGTATACTGATTAAACCAAAACACCTCTGCATTTAGGCACTTTATTCAGTGTTAAACCTCTTTGAAAAAGCAACCTATTTTTATGTGTGATTCTCATTTCATTTGGTAAGCACAGTGTCTTTAAAAGAGCCTATCAACACTTTTAATTTTAGGCAGAAAAAAGAATTCATATTATCAGATCCAAAGTGTGACAATAACAACTTGCAGCTGCGTATTCATCAACATCTCTAAGTGATGGTCTGATTCTGAGAACAGATCCTGTGTATAAACCCTTGCTATTTTATTGAGACCTGTGGTTGTAATAGAACCTGAGTACACTTATTAAAAACAGCTGCTGTAAAAGAAATAGAGAATCAGTGTATATTTCCATTTAAAAACCCACAAATTGAATCAATAGAAGTCAGGAGAGACAAGCTTAATGAGAGAAGTCCTTAAACAAAACTGAAAGATCAACCACTGTTCTTAATCTACTATGCACAATCACTTAATTAAGCTATTATGAAACAAATAAACATCATTCATAATAAAGAAGAAACATATGTGGTGTGCTGTGTTGCATCTATTTTTGCTACGTTAGATATATGAAGAAGGCCAGCAGTCGAGATACACAAAAACATTTAGAGAATCTCTCTGACTCCAACTTGATAATTGCTAAAACAATGTACATAAAATGTATTTTAATTTCATTTACATAATAATGGTCACTAAACAATAGGAAATCAAACAGCCATTTAAGATTTTTAAACTATTATTCATGTTAAATTTTATTCACTTTTCTTGGCTACTATTTCTTATATTTTTCCAGTTTCCTACTACAATGTAACCAATTCCCTAAGAGCTGCAAACTGGCTCTTTACACACTAAAGACATGTAGCTATGACTAGCACCAACAGCTACAGATATGATGAAGATTAATATTCCTTTGTGTTGCAAATTGTGTACAAGGTGTGAACAAAGGCATTATTGGATCAGGGTGAAGGTGGACTGTACCTTCCACCATTTTCAGAAGAGAACCCTCTGTTATAAGAAAACTGTCACTGGTGAATGCTGAAAACATAAACTCTGGGAATTCTTCCTGCAAAAGTCTTTTATTGGCTGATCTGTTTCTTTTACAGCCATGTAAGCGCTCACTGTGTGCAAGTTAATCGTATTAGTTACCTGGTAAAACAACCTGATTCGTTTTGTCCTTCAGTGCTATTAACTACCATACTATATATGATTCACTGGAGAATTAATGAATTTAATCCCTCTGTTCAAATACAAAACCAAACAAGAATAATTCTCTGGTTTATAACTTTTAAATAGATAACTTAAAGCATTAATGAAGCTTAGAGTACATTAGGAAGGCACCCACTGAAACTATTTAGCTAATGGTAACTAGACACTACCATTAGAAAGCCTAATTAATTGGGATTTAAAATTAACTCTGATTTGCAATGGACCATACAACATCCAGACCAAAATTTTATCTCTTTATTTGATGATTTGTAAAAGATCAAATTAAAGAAATAGTATCAATAAATTATCCCTTGTTATTTCAACACTGTTCTCAATATTTGCAACTGCAGTTTAAAAACAGAATTTAAAAAAATTGGCAGGCCTCAAAACTGATCCTAGATTGCATTTATCTTAGCATTTTAACACGCAAATAGTAGTGAGGATAGAGAAAAAAACAGAAGTATACGTAAGGTTTACAGAAGGCATACAAAAATAAATTTATATGATATACCTATCACTATCACTTTTTGTCCTTTATCTTACAATCTCATACAATAAATTGCAAATAAGGCCCTGCTAAAGGAAGCACCTGATTTCTGCTGTTACAAGTGCCCTTGATTTCAACAGGAAAAACAGTCAGTAAGATTTGTATTTTTGTACTTTTGAGACAAAGTACCAAAGAGGAATTAATTCTTTCAAAATTTCATGATCTATAAAAGGAGAAAATTTCAAAATAATAAATGAAAAGCATAATAAGTTTAAAAAGCAAAAGCAGGAAACTGGATCAGAAGTTGCTAGCTTAAAATACTCAAGCTGGCAAACAAACAAAGCAATGAGACACATCACAGGAACTGCTCAGAACTGCTGCTCCCAGTCTGTGTTTCAGCATAGCTCTTCTTTCACAGCACAGAATTTTCAGGGTATTAGCCAACAGGGCAGAAAAACCAAATACTTTACAGAAAATGAGTTATATTTATACCACAATCAAGTAAGGCCTTGTTTTAGAGAGATGTTTTTTATGAGTCATGCCTAAAAGCATTTGCTAAATTCTCTGATGTCCCAATAAAAGAGATACAGTGCAAGCAAGTCTGAATAAAGTGAAGAATGTAAATTTTTTAAATGTATTATGAAAGACTTTCTTCCTCTCCCCATGGACCAAAAAAGAATACAAAAGAAATATTCTGCATTTGAAATAAATTGCTACTGGAAAAATAACCTTTGAAAGCAAGAGTATGCTCATGTTTCCCTTCTAAATTTATGGTCAAAGGCAATCCAGAGATTGACATGTTAGGGTAAGACGCTGCTCCTACGATGCTTTCCCTGATGACCACTCAACAGTACCAGGAGCCACTCTGGCTCATCTGGGTGAGCAGTGGCTTCCCTGAAAAAACCCACTCCACAACAGCACAGCTCCCAGGAGGCATCAGAGTAGATATAAACCTTTATTGGGAGTCAAGAAAAGTTGTTGCTGAACCTTTGGCAAGGGAACTGCCAAACCCAGAGCACAATAGAAGAAAGTGCAAATGAAAATAAAATCCCAAGTAAACAAACAAAACTCAAAACCCACAACCCTGGGTATAAAAATACATAAATTATAATTATTCTTGAGACAAATTACCTTTTCTTTCACTCCAAATGTAGATGTATCATCAGTGCCTTTGAGCAACCCACATGAAGGCCCTAACCAGGCTGCAGAAGCAGTAGTCAAGGACTCCTGCATGATTTAAGAATTCCCATGCTGTTTCTCACCTCACTTCATATCTTACTTTTCTTTTATATATCTATATAACAAAAAAATACTTGGCATTAACAGTACAATATTAGTAGAATATTAATAAGGCCATCCAGAGCTGTCCTCTGCAATGAGGATGACAAACTGGTTTGATTCCCATTGCCTTACATTTGGAAAGCTTTTTCACAATTGCATAAAACTCTTTCTTTAGAAAAAAGAAAAAAATTAGATGAAAAAAATTAGAAACAAAACTTTTTGCACAAAACATATCAAGTAAACTGTATCTAGCTTGTGGACTGGACTTCTGATCCTTGGGTCTACCAGTAATTTAATTTGCAACACAAAGAAATATGTGAACATTTATCAATTGATCCTTTGTTGTCTTACTTCAGTAATTAAGAACTCACCAGAAATATCCTTTCAAGTTGATCTTGAATGTCTTTCATTCCTGGAAAAGCAGCAACCCCTTGAATCATTTCTACAAAGATACAACCCACTCCCCTACAGAAGGAAAAAAAAAAAAGGCAAGGTTAGAAAGATTTCTTATAGACCAAAAAACCAACGACAATGCTTCTGTATCCTTTACCAGCATTTAATTTTTTTAATTGATATCCAGGTGGAAGGACAGGCATGTACATTTGCTAAAATCAGTACAAAAATGAACATTTATCAGGTGTTTGAAGAAAGGTGTAGAGTTAGCAGGAATATGGTTGGTGGCTGCTGAGACCAATAAAGGCACAGCTGCTGATTTCTGTATTAGTGCTTCCCAAGCAGAATAGTCATGCTCCCAAAGAAACTCTGGAGATGTGGGAATGGCAGTGAGAGAGCATCCTTTGGAGAAGCTGGGGGGACAGACCGATGACACGGAAGCACACTTAGCATAGGAGGAGAATCTGGGAAAAGGTGAGAAAAAGGAAAAGGGCTCACAGCCACTGAACTTAGCTACTGCCCAAATGCTGGTAACTTGGGGGAATGTACTTGCTTGGACTTTTTTCTCCCCTCTTCCAGCATAAGTGAAAGAAGCTCAAAGCCCATAGCTGCTGACCCCATTCCCCAGAAGGTCTGGCTGAGAGGTCCTGCAATGGGCTGAGAAGCCATGGGCTCCCTCCTCTCCCCACGACAGCCACCTCCTTTACAGCTCCTGTGCTTGGTTTCCCACACAACATCTTTCACACGAGGATGCCCTCATCCCACTGACTTAAGCCAGTGGCAGAAGTACTAGGAAATCAGACGGTAAAAATATTTGAGGCACACTAACTACAGCACAAAGAATGCATTCTCAAAGATTGAGGAAAGCTTCTGTGACTCTATCTCAAATTCCAGATAACCTCTAAGCTTCCTGCATCTCAAAAGGAAAGCAAATCTCAAATTACAAACTTGCACTTGTATCTTTTCTGGATGAAAACAGCTCAAGAGTTGCTTGTTCCCTCAGCAAAAATAATGTTAAGGGGAAACATCCCTCTTGGCTATCAATAGGATGCAGAATTTGATTATATACTTCAACTTCTTCAATTACATTTTTCTGCATATATTTTTCTACAACTTTCATATGCGAACACCCACGTATGCTGTATAACCATGTCTGTGTAAGCAACCACACAAAAACACTATTCACTCAAAGTAATAACATGTTTAAATCCCCAAAACATATATCAAAATGAACTAAGACTTCACAACACTAACTACAGCACCAACTGTCCCTAAAACTGAGAGGTTTTCTTCTGTTTCAGAAAAATCCCAGCAATAACCTCTAATTTAACTTTGTTTTTAGAAGTAAATTATCTGGAATGTAGTAATTACATACCTTTTCATTGCTTATGCATCATGATGATGCATTCAGAAAGCAGCATTTAATTTTAGGATTTGTGTGCATATATTGGTGGGGAAGTGGTTCTAGAATAAAACAACTTAATGAAAACAGGTTGCATATTTTCATTAAGGCTGGAGCTGAATACTTATAGATACCACTTAACTAAAAGTATCAGTAAATACCCTGTGCTTTACTCATCTCTCAGGTTTTGACAAATACCGAATAATGAAACAATTTTACATTCCAGGACAATGAGGGTTGATAGTCAAATTTTTGAAGAAGAAAATTAAATATACATCACCATTTTCTAATTCTACAACACAGAGCATAGCTACATTAAGTAAAGCTTCTTGTTGGCGTAGAAAAGTGAAATAAAACTTTGGACAGCACAGTTGTGGTCAAATTTTAGAATACATCAGGTGTTTATAAAAGAGAAGTTAAAATTTATGTTCCATATGCTTCTGCTGGTTACCAAATGAACTGAACTGATTAAAGTGTCATTCATCATTTAGTCTGGTTAGTGCTTCATTAGGCACAGATAGGCACAATATATCTCAGTCAAATACTAATAAACAGCACCAGCATCTCAGGCAAGGAAAAACTCAAGATTTTAGCCAGGAGCCATTTATTCAAGATGAGCAATAAAACAATTGAACTCAGACTAAAGAAAAGAGGATCACAGTTCTATTCTTGCAACCAGAAAACAGGCATTTGATTAAACCAGCATATCACTTGAGAGCATATCCAAATCTGCAGAGAATCTTCATCTAGCTCTTTGAACAGAAAGGGCAGCAGGAAGATTTTGCCAAATTTTGTATTGTTTCACTTTATTTATAAATTTGTCCAGTTTCAATGGTTCTGACACAAGGTTAAGCAAAAAAATCAAGTAAGAACAGCAAACAAAACTGAAGAAAAATTTCCTGCTTCAAAAGAAGAATCCTATTATATGTCTTGGACTCTTTTGTAGCCTAGAATTCCGTTAGTTACAAACTGAAATAGAAGAATACTGGAGTTAAACAAACACCTAATACAAAAACCAAAACAGTATTATAATCATTGGGAAAAGAAATATAAGCAACCTTCAAGATTTGAGCTGGAAGACTGCTCTTCCCTTCAGCCCACTTGAAAATTAAGCTTATGATTGGTTTCAAAGGTTATGGTGTTCAGCACACTGACAAGTAAGTCAATAGAAACAGAAGTTTAAATGAGTACTAAAAAAAAGGCAAAATAGTAATACAGAAAAAGTATGATATGGAACTAGGAAATGGATAGGAAAGACCCAGAAAGCCGTAACAGCACATAAAGGCTTGAAAGATGGCATAGTGGTACTGAATTTTAGGATCACAGTAAGCAGAAACTTCAGTCTGTAATAGGATCCCTGCATTGCAAACTGCCAGTGCACACACTGCAAATGAGAAAAGAAATAAAGCCTACAAGACCTCTACAAGGTCTTGAAATTTTGTCTTGTTTTTGTAGGCCTCACAAACTTTAAGCAGTTTAGAGATGTTTTTGAACAAAGAAAAACTATTATCATGTCAGAAGAAGGTGGTTTTGAGGAAAAATTAAGAAAATTATGTTATTCTTGGCTACAAGAAAACACAAGGGACAAGAGAGAATGTAATGACTCTGTATTTAAAATTATGCAAAGTGAAGGACAGGGAAGAACTGATTAGGATTTTAATGGCTCCCAGAATGGTAAGTAAATCCAAAATAGTATAACTAGAAATAGAAGAATGCCTTCAGGAAATAGAAATTTTAGGGTGAGTGTTAAGGAAATACAATTAATAACTGTACTATACCCCAGCCTTCCAATGGACTTGAAGCCCAGTTAAGTCATGTAAAACTAGACAAGCTAAAATACTTAAAGAATATTCTTCAGGAACAGACTTACATTAACAGTAGAGTGGATAAGATGATCTCATGCATCACTCCCAGCTCTAGTTTCTATGACACAAAGATTACTTTTTAAAATATGAAATAGAGTCTTTAGGGTGCATGCATCTCCAAGGGTATGTTATTTAGGTAAATCTGTGCATATTCAGCATACAATGACATTTTCAGGAAGCACTTATAAATAATTTTTGACAAAATAATATTACCTTTAACAAATTTTGGTGTATTCAAGTTTGGATTTTCCTACTCTCTTTATAGGAGTTCTGAGTTTGGAAAAATAAGCCAAATGCTGCAATGTTGTTCAGAGATCTTTCCAATGCAATGGCATAGGATGAACTTGCAAAGTAAAAGTGACAGCCATTTAATGCTGAAATGAGTGGTTTACTCTCTGATGACAAAAAGCATGACTAAACCTATTGATATATTGATGAGACCATACCATCTAATATTGCTCTTTTATTGTCCTGCTTAATTTCCTGGGACTCTGGCTGTCACTGTACAGCCTTGTACAGAATAAGAGTTACTAGCACAGCTGAATGGCTTCTCTTGCATTTGAATTGACATAGTAAATAAGCCTGTAAAAATGAAGCTGAATGCCTCAGGAACCTCCTTTTTTTGTTGTTGGTTTTTTTTTTTTTTTCCTGCACAGCTTTTATAATTCAGAAGGGTATTCCCTTAAAATTAACTTGCTTACTGGTGGATTGGTTTTATGTGTTTGGCTTAGGGACTCACATTCCTGTCTCTGTGTAGCAAAGATCCTTATTACTACAAGAATCTCCAGCATATCTGTACTTTAATACTGTAAAACAAACAAAAAAAAGTGTAATTGCTTTGGTAAGGCATAATATATAAAAGATTATAAGGGATAGTTCCTTCAGTTAATATAATGACTTTTCTTGATAGAGCCATAAAAGAGAGTACAGACACATTCCAGAATGAGGAGCTGCTTCCAAATCAAGTTTTAGTTTATACTTAAATCAAGTATATGGAAACCCTACATTCTTACTATGTAAGTTTTAAAGTGTAAAATATTCTGTCTTGATCAGATCTGCTCTGCAGCAGGCTCAATGCAGGTGATAACATTCAGCATGGCCTTTGCAGTGGAAACCTATGCTGGGTGTTCACATAATATTTTTGTCTGTTCATTAAGCCTGTTTTCTGTGTGCAGGGTTTGGCTTCACAGGGGAAAGGCATTTTATGAAAGCCAAGTAATTCCTTTCAGCAATCCCCCAGGAGAGATTCCTGAAATTCAAAGGTACAACAGAATTTTCATTCAAGCTCCCCAAATTACACACTGATTGTAATGTTAAATGTATCAGAATTAAAAAGCAAACAAATAAAAACACAAACAAAACCCCACAAAACCTACACACACTCCCCTTCAAAATCCCACTGCTTTACTTTTTTACGGATTTGTCACCAAGATGTAATACTGGAGCATCTTCCATAAAATCCTAGTACATTATAAGGCAAGGAGATTTTTATCTTGTCTGATTTATTCAGGAAAAAATGGTCATGTTCCTTTATTATCCTGCTTATAAACACGACAATGAAAACAAATTTTGGGGAAAAAGAATCTAAAGCAAGGGACTTTTTTCTCCTTAGTTGACTTATTTATTAAAAATCTAATTTATTTCTACTGCAGCATACTGCCAGAATACCCACAAATGCTGAAGTTGGTTGGAATTTGTTTTTCATGGCCATTACTCTTTGATATATAAGAAATAACATCTAATGAATGATACAGTCTGATAAAAATACACAGCAATAAGGCAAACAGCAGTTCTCACATGAGAAGCAATGAGTGAATCAAAAGTTCCCTTTCATGATGACAAAAAAAACTTAAAATTTGTGCAGGAAGCATATGCAGTGAATGAAAACTAATTTATTTGAGAGCATGATAGCTCAAGGTATTTCTTTAGAGTCAGACTTGAAGTGATTGTAATTACAAGAGAATAGAGTGCTCATGTTCTTGCATGTGTCACTGAACACCTAGAAATAAAAGCTCCAGGATTTTCTTTTTTTTTTTTTTTTTCTTTATAGAAATACTCAGTTTCTATAGTAAGAAATACTATATTAATGAAGGATTAAAATCTACATGATCTCTTCTTGTAGGATTCTTTCTATTGGACTCACTTGTTCTGTAAAAGCAGAGTCAAAATAAACTCAAGAAAATACTCCTCAAACTTGAGCAACATTTTGCCAGGAGACACTTCCTTGTTGAACATGAACTACAAAACTAGTTTTCTTTTCTGCATCCAGATATTTTTATAATGTACTTTCCTTACACACATTTTTGAAGAACTCACTGACAGCGAGAGAAATTATATTAACAATATCTTTACAGTTACTGCAGTATTACCTTAATACCCTAATCCTACACATTAGCATTTCTTTGGAGTGGAAGTCATAATCCTGAGGAACATCAAGGGCAAAAGAGCTAATTTCCCTTATGCTGTTTCCTCTCTCAGTCCGCAAGAATATTTCTTTAGGGCATACTGCAACTACTGCTCTCACACTTCTCTCACTGCAAACTGTTTACAGGAGAAACAGGATAAAGATGCCTTTGCAAATTTCCCCTGTGTAAAAACCATAATTTGGTGCATTTGTGTCTAAGACAAAATCCATTTTTATGTAATGAATGTCTTAATTACGGTTGCAGGTCCTCATTGGTCAAATATTCATGAAAGCATGCATGGAATTATAGTGAGCACTCAAATCCACACTCATAGCAGGCTATGTGTGAAAAGTGGTGTGTTCCCACAAACCATTTATTTTTCTAATAATAGGGCAAAGAAACTCCATATGAACAGGTTTCCCTAAATTAAGCTCAGATTTGAAATCATGTATAACAACCCAGATGTAACAAGTTAAATAAGAGTGATTTAAGAAGCAATTTTGCAACATTTTACTGGCCTAGTTTTAATTTATTTCCTTCTCAGTACTTAACATAGCTGATGATAGTTAATAAAAGTGAATTTAAAATATATCCTGGCCCCTAACTGCTTAGGTTACCTGTACTGTGACTAAGGGTGTATGTTATTTTTTTTATAAACAAAACAACAGAATATGCAAAAAAAAATTGCCAGCTGTTAGCAAACACAGTTTAAAGCCAGCTGCACTTCAAAATAAAATATCCCTAGTGATTTCTTGATGTAAGCAACCCAGATGTAGCAGCAGCACATGCATTACCAGAATCAAATGGATTTAATAGCCTGTTTAAATTGCTTCATTTACTAATATTATACTCTTCCTGTAAGGAACAAATAGAATAGGTTAATGTAGGGATTTTTTCCCTATGTTTCTGTGTTACTTTTATATGGGTTTTAGTAATCCATAAAACCTTTATGTGTTGAAGTCTATTTTCCTTGCATTGACTTTCAAAGGACTGTAAAATTCAAGGATTAGGACAAGTTACACCAGAGGCAATGCAAACCCATTTTCCTAGCTACTAGTAAGTCCTCATCAAGAGGGAAAAAAAAAAAAAAGCTGTATCAAAGGTTATCACAACTCTTTGATGCAGTCGTGGGTAATATAATACATTCACATAATGCTGCTGTATCAAAGGCTGTCAGCAGTAAATCACAAAGCCCAACACACTGATTTCCATCACCAGCCTGACACCACTATTGCATGTACATCTTCATTAATATTATTTTATTGCCAGTGGCTATTTAAAAAAGAATGCAGGAGAATGTAACATTGCATGTGGATCATTAGCTTTTAGTTACTATTCTAATTCTCTACACCAGCAAATGAAGTGTAAAAATAGCCTGCAGCCTCTGCCACCTGCTTCCCAGCCACTGCCCAGTGGTTAATATTTGCACTCTTTTTTCATGCAGCTGGTCTTCTACTCTGTGGGAGCCTCACTTTCTGTTCCCGGGGAATCACCGTGAAATGTCATTTATCATGGCTATAGAAAAAGCCCTGTGACTTTAATTTTTTTTCTTTTCTCTAAATAGAGGAAACAGCTGTGCTTTCTACCTTAACATAATTTAAATATTTAGTGAAGTGGCTGCCTAGTTTTGTCATCATGTAGATCATCAATAACGACACACTATCTGCCATAAGGACATAATGCCAGTAATTGCATAAAAATGCTAATGCTACAAACACACTTTTGATAACAAATTACCAAATTATCTTGGAATCTGATGGTAGACAGGTTTCTCCATGTCTCCCTTCCTCCCACTCTGGGAAGCCACTAAATGGCTTTAAATGTAATTATGGCTCAGCTCTGTACAACCATTGTGTAAGCACAGCCCCAAGGCTGCATGTGCTCCAGCAGAGCTCACTGTCACATGTGCCAAGTAAGCACAAGTGACCTTAGCATGCTACACCTCTTGCAATCAAACTAGAAGTGCTGTCTCAGACAACCTAGCAAAGCACAGAAGTAAAAATCTAAAGCTCTTCTGTCACACACAGTACACATTTGCTCTCATCTGATTTCTGATGTGGCAGAGGCTGAGCCCCTGCACAAACTGCTGCCATGTGAAAGGAACTGCATTACTAGGTCCCTTTTTCCTAAGCCCTTCATAGTTCCTCAGATTGTACAGGACAGAAAAAATATTTTAAGGGCTGCAAATTGAGTACAAGAGGAATATGGCATTGTTTTTCATTTGAAACAGAACACACCACATCTGACCCCTGAGCACCCGGATTTTTTTTTGGCCTTTATAAAATGCTCTGTGCAAGAGAACATCATTTATTGATATCATTGAAGATGTAACTACTGTGTTCTTCCCCAATATTTGAGTCATTTTTGTCAGAAAACAAAATAATGATCTGGATTGCTGAAGTCGCATTATAATTTATTTAATTTTAAGTCCTTCCTTGATCTTTCCTGCTGCCCACATAATTTGAATATAAATGTATGATTATGAAGGATATGCCCAGTCTGCAGGTATAGTAACTTTTAAATGCATTTAATTAGCTTAATGACTTAATCTTTATTACAGGAACACCACATATTTTGACTGGAACTTCTAATAGCTCTTTTACTAAAATCATCATGGCGGGAATGTTAAAATATCTATTTTTGATAAGCTATTGAACATTGGAGAGACCATTTTTATTTGTGGAAAAAATTTCAGCAATAATAAAAAATGTTTTAAATTCCTTTTTCCAGTTTCATAGTCCAGCATTTTTTAAATTGGGAAAAGTTAGAAAAAGAAATTTCCAATGTTGCTTTTAACTAAAAAAAAAAAGCCTTTTAAAGTGCTTTTTGAGCAGTTTGCCCTATTAAAGCATTAAATATTTTCTTTAGCTGTTTCCATATATTCTCTGTAATTTACAAGTTGACTCATGTATGTGCAGACACACACGAATATGTGTGACTCAAGAACTGAACTAATGTAGAGGGAACTATGAGAAGATAAGCAGAAAGAACTATTTATCTCTCCCAGCTACTTCCATCCTCTGAGTCAGTTTTCTTGCCTCACCACAAGCCAGCTGAGCTTCTTGCTGAGGGCATCCAAGGTATTACTTGGAAAAGAGGTGATTGTAACACATCAGGGGCAGATGGGCTGCAGAGATTGTATGCAACCTCTGAAGACACCAGATTGAATCTGATATTTAGGAAAACAGGACAGTTTTAGGATAGAAGAGAAACTGACATGCAGAAGGAAATTATTTTAGACCTGTGAAGTGGAGAATGGTCTGAGGAAAACCAGACAATTGACACAGAAGATGCTGCCTCTGCCACTGTGGCACCCTGGTAGTATCACAGTGTTCACATCTGGAACACACCCTTTCTTACCTCGGTTCACCTTCCCTGAGAGCTCAGGGGACTGCAGCAGCCAGGGCCCAGTTATACTAACCACTCACCTCAGTATTAGATATTCTAGTATTTTTACTCTGTAACCTCTCCACATGAAACAATCCTGTGATTTCTAAATCATGTCCCCCAGGAGTCAAGATTTTTAGGAAAACTTAAGATTTCATCCCATAATCTCTGATTTCAGACTAATACAACCTCATGTTTAGTTCCTTTCCCAGCAAAAAAGTTTTCTTGCTAGGTCTTCAGTTTCAGTATTAAACTGCAAGATTACCTTAAAAATATTATTCACACACCATTTGAAAACATAAGGTGCTTTTAACCTTGTCTTACAGTTACCTCTAGATTTTAATATAATCATAATTCTAACTTTGGTTTGCCTCTATTAAAGAAAGATATTTCAGTGAAGTGCAAAAAATTACTGTAGTTTTCTGAAAATTCCTCAGTATAATTTTTTCTCAAATGAGTTACAAAGGTTTAAAAAGTCAAACATGCATTAAAATAACCACAACCAAACCAACCAACCAACCAACCAACCAGCAAAAACTCAAAGCAAACAACCAACCAAACAAAATGGAAGCCAAACATATCTCAGAGCATCTTCCTTTCTTTGTAAGGAAGAGGATTTTTTTCCGCATTTCAGAATTTGTTCAGATTACAGAGATTCTGTCACTTCAAAATTATTATTACAGAATAAAGGAAGAAACTCCAGCTTGGTTTTTAGCAGTCAAAAAACCAAATACCTTCCTTGTTCAACACAGGACTAAATGTTCAACACACCAAAAATGAACAAGGTGATATATATTGTACAAAGCGAACTACTCTTCTAAACCTGCAAGTCTAAATAAAAGGAAAGGAAACTATTCAATGACATTTACTGCTACCAAGTACAGTAGATTAAGAACTGAGGTTTTACACTCACAACCAGAGAAGTCTGGTTTTATCCTCGCTATAGGTGGGCATGGTGAAAGTCTATCTTTCGCAAAACAAGTGTCATGTCATATGAAAGTACCACACTAAGACTACAACAGTCAGACTAGAGCCTCTTGCAAAGCACCAATGGGTGCTGTGTCAACAGCTGGTAGCAGCTGCCAGCCAGTGGGGTGGCAGGAGGGGATTCCTTTGGGGAGATTATTGCATGAACCACACATACCACTACACATATGTTTTTTAACTTGCACCAACGATCTCACTACATATTTGATTTACATGCATAAAAAAACCAAGAGCTAAAGCATCTACATAGAGTCTTTCCATCCACACGTACCACATGTCAAGGCAGGTGGAATATTCTGTTGATCCCAGAAGGACATCTGGAGGCCTGTACCATAGGGTTACCACTTCATTGGAGTATGTATGACTAGGAACTGATTTAGCTCTTGCAAGACCTGTGGGGTAAACACAAATAAATTAATGCAAACAAAGCAAAGAAACAGTCTGCTGTACAGTTACAATCTAAAAGGATATATGAGCACGTGTCACGTAATGCGACAGGCATTGTTGCAAGAGTATTTTTCTTCTAGAGCTGGAGTATTTTACGTAATGGTAGGATCTATTATTAAGCACCTGGATAAACAGATCTGTGAATATTATGAAGGGATAATAAAATATGCTTTTCATAATGATAACCACAGGCCCAGGAGAGATGCAAAGATATACTGTGGTATACCTAAATAAAAGACAAATAAATAAAGATTTTAATTGCCATTAACTGCTCATCCTGAGTCATGAATAGTCTTCCATTTCAGTGTTATCTAGAAAAAGAAAATGAAAAGGAAACTCCCAGACAAATGATGCCACAGAAGAGATCTGGCTTCTTAGGGAAGCCTAGGAAACCTTCAACAGCTTACACTGCAAAGCCCAGTCTGCTTATTCAAGTTTACATTTGAAAGCTGTAGACACACTTACACATTACTATTCAAATAAATATTAATATTGCAGCAATACAGCAGAAAACGGTATGTGAAAAATTCCTCTCTCTCAAGAATTGTGTACTGGCAGTGCTCCAATTTTAGAAATAATTTCAATAAAATCTGTGGCTTACTAAAGATATAATATTTACAATAATTGTCTTTTAAGCTTGTCAGTCATTTAAAATAATTCACATGCTACACAATCGATGAAAAATAGAGATCATCATATGCTAAACTGAGAAGTTTACAAGTATGTTTCTCCTACTCGCTCCTCCAAAAAATGGAAGAAGATCTTCAGGCCTAATGTGACTCTTCCTATCATGGGCCTGCAAATGCTTCTTCCAAATTATTTGATCCTAGCTACTGCCGTGAGAACATCCACTTCCTTGCTGGGAACACTGGAGATGCAGAAGTAATGGAAATCAGGAGAATGCAGTACTGGGTGCTTTTTGTGTCTTCCTCAACTACTGGTTTTCCTTTCAGAAAACAACTGGATTTCCTATAACAAAAGGTCATGTTTTACACCTCACAGAAACAAAGAAGCAAAGCCATACACTCGGACAGAAATAAGCAACACGAGAATTCCCAAAAGAATGCAGAAGAGAGTCCTTTGCCCCTTTCTTCTTAACACACTAGAAAAGCTATTTATAAACATTTACTGTCAGTGAATATATCTCCATAGCAATGATGGCCAATCTTGCCAGCAGACTGCATTATCAGCTGATTATAGCAATTAGACCAGTGTAGGGGAATAATTTGAATTGTATGCCACAATCTCTTCTTTTAAAAATTACATTTGAAACATGAATACCTATTTTTTAAATTTGCAGACCTCCATTTCTTTAAGGCTTGTGCACCTGTCCATCAGGTTGATGAACAATTTGGCTTACAAAGACAACTGAGGGTTGGCCAGGTACAGCCCCAAAGAAGCAAGAGGAGAGGTCACATCGTGTGTTCCACAGTGTCTCTGCCTCCAGATTAAGGTTTTTGCTTCTAGGAAACCAGAAACCACCAACAGCTCTAACTGTTGAGCAGTTCATACTCCTGGCACACAGAACCATTAACAAGCCTGAGTCTCTGTGCATCTATATTCCATGTGACTAAACTGAAACAGTATTCCCTGAATTTGTGGATATGGACCTACTACTATCAAGTAACATAAAAATTATGAAAGGATTTGAGAAGTCTGGCTGGTGAATGATTCCATCCTTTTTGCCTGTCTGATGCTTCCCATTAGTCTTGTCTGAGGAAGACTGAATTTGTTTGCAAATTCTAAACTTCTACAAAGCTTTCATAGGAGAAGAGGCATAACCAAGCAGGGGAAAGGCTTCTTGAAGAAGACACATCATGTATTTTGGGGAAAACTGTCAAAAAGCTTTGGAGCTTGTGGGATGACAGACAAACTCAAAATTGCATGACACAAAGCCATTGATTCCCACATTTCGGAAATCTCCCAGGTAGAGCTGAGTACCCAACTTGCCATACCAGAAATCACGTTGCAAATAATACCACCATAACCATGCTTGCCAGCCAGCTTCTGCCACTTTATAAGGATAGAGCTTTGCAAGTGTTAATAGTCAGCCCAAGCACACCTTTCCTCCTCTCCTGTGACTGTTCAGCATGGAACCAGTCCTCCCTTCCTGCTGTGAATGCCACCCACACTGTTTCCTCAGTATACTGCTTCTCGATCTCCTCCACCTCTAATCCATTCCAGCATAATGAAAATCCATCTTATTTTCAAAGAATGGCCCCTTTGGGCTAGTTCCAGCCTGTTGGACAACTAAATGTTTTTCTTCAATCCCTTCTTCACTCCCAAAAGACTATGAAAGTTTCATCTGAGGTTGGCTGCTGCATCTGGTTATAAGAGGATCATTAACAGAATTGAGAAACATTTAAACAAAATCTAAATTTGTAAAAGGCCATACATTGGTGTCAGACAGCGCCAGTTTAAGAGGTGTTCTAGTTTGAGTTAAACCATAACAAAATGAGCTTATGAGTACAGGCTACATGTTTTAAGTTGTGCTTAATTGGTTTCCTAGTCGGCCACATACACTGCTTTGGAAAGTAAATGGAAAGCAGGAGTGAACAACTAAGGGAAATACTTACAAAAGCTAAAATTTGGAAGGAGAAAATTTGGCACAGTCCCACTGTTCAGTCAGTCACTTACTCCCCTTGTGCAGGACTGACAGGACCTGAATCAAGCCAATGCCTCAGAGGAGCTGCTTTCTCACAGGGAGGGAGTAACCTTTGCTTTTTCTGAATAGTTCTCTGCTCTGCATTAAGAATGCATTTAGCAATAATGAACACTTACACTCAAAATTAAGGCAAATGTGTCTCATCACACATGAGATATGAAAAAAAATACTCTCATCTTTCAGATATATTTACAATCTAAAAAGAATGCTATCAAAATATATATGGGAAACACCAAGATACTACATTTCTTGTTTTGATGGTCCAGATGCAAATAGATGACAATTACCAGGTTTTTTCAGATATCCATCTGCAAGAAAACTTGCTACATATTTTATACCCCTTTACATATCCAAATATGCTTACTCATGCAAAATTTATTTAAGCACATCCTTCAACTGAAAGAAAACTGAAGGGTAGGATTAATTAGCACAGCATGTTCGATCACTTTCTTTAAGGGGCCCTTGTCTGTTTCCATGGTTACACTACAGGAAGAATGACAATCTCATTTAAAAAAACTTATAAAAAAGCTTATAGGGGATCATCAAAACTTCAAATCTTAATGGCCCGTGTGCATAAAAGCCAAAAGGTAAGTGGCGGATCACCAGGTGAGTACACAATATTTACATATTGCTGCCTGAGCACTCTTCTAGCCTGGGGAAGTGGAGGAAGGACCTCCTGACAAGCAGTGAACACCCCTCCGATTCCTGTGTCTTATGAAAGATAAAAGGTCAACACATGTCCTGCTGCTGGAGCCCTATTTTGAGAGAAGGAATCCAAGGATAAGACTCAGTTATTAAAATTAAAATTATTAAAATTAAGGTTGTGTCAGACCCACAGGAGAACTTGTGTGTAATCATGTGAAGGACAGACACCATTTAATGTTCTCCAGGTACATTATTTACCCAAAATGAAAGAATAAACTGTTTTGATGCATTACATACTGCAAGGCTTACACAACATCATCTATCTGCTCTGTGGCACAAACCACAACTTAATTTTAACTCATTCATTAAACAACAGCTCAGGATACCCTGAGAAGCCCAGTATTTAAAATACAGAGTGAATGATCTATGCCTTTGTATGTTTATGTCTTTAACACAGAAAATCCTCTGCTGCCTCCTACTCTGAACTTAAAAAAACCCCTATTTTTTTTTAAGAAGAAATTTTATTGCTTGGCAAACACAATTTTCTCTGCTAATCTTGCTGTATCTTAGACTCAGAGGATATATCTGATTTTACCTAGGATCAGTTATTGACAAAACATATTGCACTGATTTATCACTCTAATTTTTAAATTGTGTTTGGCTATTACAAGAGGATGTAGCTGCATTCAAACTTGAGATGTATCCAATACACACACCTTTGGCTACATGAGCACAAATATTAATATTTGATACCCCTCTAGCTGCAGGATAGCTTCCTAGTCAACTTCATATGACAATTGGGAAGCCTTTGTTCACAGCAAATACGATTCTGCAAATGAGAAAACCAGTCACGTCTGCAAAAACAAAGGCTTACCAACCATATGCATGGCTTCCCTTTCTATTATACCTTAAATGTGTTGAGCACTTTATTATTTTGATTTAGATACATTTATTAAAAAGGCTCTAGCAAGCATGCTAAAAAATAAGGTGTTTTTCTTGTTGCTTTTCCTTGATTCAGATTCTTTATTTAGCTTCCTGTTTTGTTTATTTAACAATTACTTACTTTAAGGTAAATGGCCTATTGAACCACAACTATGAGTCAGTAATAATATTAAAATTTTGCTAATGTACTCTGTTGTAGATCATGAACTGTCAACCTATTTACTCAGCTACTTGTTTTCCAACAGAAGCACATTTATCCAGTAAATACTTGAGTGACAACAACAACAACAACAACAACAACAAAAAAGTAAAATGGGTGGAGACACTGACACTGCTTCAATGAAGCGGTCAGCACTCTAACCCAGAAGCCATTTCTTGGCAATCAAAAGCATCCTGCAGCCTTTAGGTCCCTCTGCTGTTTATATGAATGCATCTGTCTCCAACATGAAGCTTTACCAGAGCGTCTTAGGTAAATTCCTCTCACAAAAGATAAATTACCTACAATAATCTATGTCCTGGTCCTAATATAGCCATTAGCTTGTGATAGTGCTGTTCATTTATAAAAGTTACTCATGATCAGAGAGAGACTAATTAGGATCTCAAATTTGTATTCCCAAAACGCTCTTGAGCAATGACTACTCTTCCAAACTGGAGTACAGGAGTCAGTTTTCAAGAGACAGAGAGAATTAAATTAAGTAAGACAAAAGGCATGTGTGCCTCTCAGCCTGCCTGGTTTTTCCAGCTGTTATCAGCTGTTGTAATAGAATAATATTCTTCCCTACAAGTCTTATCTCATGTATGTCTTCAGACAATCACTTACAGTAACACAGATGATAATTATTCTAGTCTGTGAATAGGACTCAACTATCAGTTGACAAACAGAAGTTACAGAATGGGGAGACACAGAAATACTTTTCCTGCTACCAGAAAGAATGACTCTAGCACTTGTGAAAAGTGTTTGCCCCTTTCCAACAAATTCAGCATCTTCTTTTTCATTATAACATCTCTCTTCTGTCCCCTGTGCCTCCCAAAGGATCATAGAAAATAGAAAAAAGAAATGCAAGAAAGACCTTAGCTCTTGATTGCATATTATAAGATCCCTTTGATTAATTTGAAAGATATCATAGCTATAAAGCTGTTTAATTTTTTGCTTTAAAATCCTTATAAATAATTTCTGATATGTTTTGAAAAAACGCACACTGATTTTGAATGTGTACCATGACTGAAAAATGTATTCCTTGTCCATGAGCAGGAAAAAAAACACACTAAAAATTGAGTACTGTAAAAAAGTGGTGCAGAAATACCAAAGAAATATACACTCCACTTTTGACACCAGGAAAATGTTTCTACACCCATGGCATTCTGGGTCAGCATGAATATGTTCAAAGTGCCTCTACTAGTCTGGAGGCAGAAAAGTAACAGTGTGGGAAGGAAAAAAAAAAAAAGAAACAAACTGCATCAACATTATAAACAGTCACATAGATGCAAAAGCTAGCAGGACTCAAGGATAGTAAGCAATTTCACATCAATGATAACTTATGCATTACAGAAAAGACCTGGATTCCTTATGGACATGGTATACGTGCCCACAATAGCCTTAACAGGTGATTGAGTTAAATCTTGCTTTCCAGATTCCGGATTTTTACTTAACAATTTGTTGTTTCATAGAAAGTCTAGGACAAGATGATGCCCTCTACTCCTATAAGTGCCCCAGCAGGAACACAGCACTGCACTAATAAGGCTGTAAGTGAAAATGTCAGAATTACTCATTTCACAGTGAAGTTATTAGGTTTGAAGCAAAGAGTTAACAATTGCTGAACAGATGGTTTTAAATTGGAAAGATCTGCAGAGTGCAGGGAGGAAGTTCTAGAAAGAACAAACAGGCAGAAAATAATTCTTCACTGAAAATGAGAGCTAATGCATCTCAGGGTATTTTAATATTCCTTGAGAAAAGAGAGAAAATGGGGAAGCAGCTATGCATGAATGAGCCTAATCAATACTGCACAATTATTAGTGAAATAGTAATAATTTACATGTGGAATTTTAAGACATGATGCATGAACTTGCTGAAGACAGGAAAGGTAACAGACCACTTTCACACAACTTTGAGGTATAAATGTTTCATCACCATTAGGATTTTCCCCTAACAAATCAAAGGAACCCAGAAAAGAGAGAGAAAAACAAAAAAGATATTCAGGAGAACAGTGTTGTATGTAGACAAACTGAGAGCCATGATGTTCCATTTGGTGAAGTATAATAGTCCATCAAGCACCAAACACAGAAGTTAACAACCTACTGCAGGCTCTTGTGTTTTAAACAAACAATTTACTGTGATCTCTACCTTTACATCAGAAAGCAAGACAGCAAGGATCATTTCTGGATGATCACTCCATCTGGCATTCAAGTAAAAATGAAACAATTCTTTTCAGCTGGTACCTGGATAACTTATCATGTGATAGGTACTTGACGTATGGCATGAGACTGGTTAAATACAACATAGCAGTAAAGAAATAAAATATGCTTGCTCTCCAAGACTTATCTTTTTTAGAAAATCATCATGTAAACAAAGTGCTTTTCCCTCTACCCAGGTGCAAAGAGAACTGAACACATACCATGCAACTCAATTGTATACAGGGCATCAGTACCATTAAAGTTCTTCTAGTTTAATGTTGTATTAAACCTGACAGCTGAAGAGCTGTTTAATAAGCACAATTTGGTGCTACTGTAGTGATTCACAGTCATCCACATAGAAACACAAAAGTTAAGTTTCACTGACAGTTTTATGCTCTAACAACTAATCCCAGTTGTTTACCCTCAGGTAATTTTGTTTCTTAACTGACCATACAGCACTGGCAGTGACAAGGTGATGCCACGTACTTCTCTTTCCACCAATTGAAGGGGTCCACAACTCACTGAAGTGAATCCATGAAGTGCTGGACAAAAGGCAACAATAGTAGCACGGCTACTGGGATGTTAATCTATGGAGTGATTTACTCCAGTGGGATCAGTTTTGCTGATCTGTCATGTCCTATCTAGCTGTAAAGTATCTGGACAACTTTGACAAAGAGCATATCTCAAGTCATGGTCAGCTATTAAAAGCCTAATCAAGTAGCTGCAAATTTAGTTGAATTTGTCTAGAATAAGTAGTTTAACAAGAACAGGGCTACATGGAAAAGCAAGTATTTGAACAATATTAACATCTATAGACAAACAATATTTTTGAAAAGCAGACCTAACAAGTATTTTGTTTATAAATCAAACAATGCTGCCATTTGACATTACCTTGCAGGAGTGGAATCTCTGAGTTTGAAAAACTGTCACCCCATGGGTGCTGAAATCAACTCTTACAATACAAGGTCTGACTTATGCATAAATGACACAGTTCCATGGCTAGTATCCACCAGATCCTCACCCATGTACTGCAGAGCCAGTGCAAGTGGGTTTGACATGCCTCCTTTTCCAGCCAAGGTGACACCTGAGTGTTCTGTACCCTATGCTGCAGAATGCAGCTGCATTTGGTCCCTCATCCACCCTCAGTTCACAAACCATGGCTGCCCTGAGTGGCACAAACTGTTCTCTAGAGCTCATGGAGTTTAATCCAGGCTGCTTCCAGTACCCGAGCCAGACTATTTATAGATAAGACAAATATTTAGCTGACTTTTGTCATTGCTACAATGTGACATCTCACAACTTATGTATTCCCTTAGTAGGTAAAACACAGTCTTGGAGTTCTACCAAAGAACTCTAGTACATTTTGCACGTGTTATTATACTACTACATACATTCACATACTAGGTAACACCCACAGCATCTAAAGCCACATCTCACTTCACAGCCTTAAGTCAGAGAAAAATTACCTGGAAACAGACATTGGTGCAAAACTAACAAAACTGAAAAAAAACCCCTCAATTATATAAAAGCTTTTTTAAATGCAAAGAACAAAATAACTACAAAATAACTTGAAGATTTCACTAATTTTCAAAATTATTTCCACTTTGCTTTCAAGAGTGAAGCCATTAAGAAAATCTGTATAAGCACTGTTGCTTCTGTAAAGCAAAATTATTAAAGCAACATCTAACAACAGGAATCTCTTGAGTCTCAGATTCACCTGGTTCAATTGAATTGCTCCTCAAAACTCATTTAATGTATATGTCATCTTAAATTATCTGAATCACAAATCTTATAAGAAAATTTTTATGTGAGAGACATTCCAATATACTTAGGTCTAAATTATTATTTGCCTTTGCATCAGTAATAAGGCATCCATATTCCTACAGAGCCATCTATTCAGTTCTTAATACAATTTTGTCAAAGAAAAAGAAGAAATGAAAGCTGACAATTTCATTTCTAAGAAAGTTACATTAGAAGGGCATTAAGGCTATTCCTTAACAGTACAATTCTGGAAATACGTACTTGAAACCCAACTGCTCTTAATGCAGCATTTTTCTCTAAAGTGATAATGAACACTAAAATGCCACTGCCAGAGTGGCAAAGCTGGAGCTATACAACCCAGTCTAGTCCTTCATGTACAGATGTAAGCCTACCACGTCAGTAGAACTGCAAAACCCTGTATTATAAATAATAAAACAAGTGAAAAGTTTGTACTGAAACCAAGCCATTCTTTTATCTCTTCAACCTGGGGACAATGGCTGTGCTTCTGAATGCAGTACTCAATAAAAATTAGTTGTAGATTGCAAGCAAAGGATCCCTATTAGTACTTTGACCACCGACAAACTACTACTAACACACTGTTACTGAAGCATTCCATGCTTTATTTAAACCAATTACTCTATGAAGTTTGCATGTGTAAACCAATTGTTAGTACACATAAGCATGTCTCATTTATCATCACAGCCTACAACCTGCATAGCCAAGCTGGTGGTAATCCTGAGCATTGTAAAGGCAGAATAGGCAAAGGTTTGCCAAAATTTCAAGAAGCTAGCATTAGGCATTTGTGTTTATAAAGTAAATTTCAGTGATCTGCTGCCTTTTTTCTTATCCATCCCCGCCCCCTCAGATTTTTAAAAAATTTATTTAGTGTTTTCCTAAAGTCTACAGACAGGTCAGAGCTGAACAAATTTCCAGCCTGCTGGAAGAGTCCAGAAGTAACTTAAAAACATTGCAATGACATATGCTTAAAAGCAAATATAGTCACAAAACGAAGTAAATTTGATGCCCAAGTGATTTAAAAATTGCTGCAATAAGAAGGATCATGGCTGTGAGTGGGAATAAAAGAGATTATTATGAAAATCTACTCCTACCTTATTTCCAAGGACCCCACCAAAAATTTGCTGTACAATTTGACAGAAGTCAGAAAAGCCTAAGTGGAACAACCGAGCTTGAAGAAGAGCTTGAGGACCTTTAACAAGGTGAAGCTCTAGCCTGCCATTCTACCTACCATGTAAATCAAAAGTTACTCAACACCATTTTCTCCCCATGCAAAGCCATTGTTAACATTCCCACATCATTCAGACATAAAGCTGCTGATTCCTAATTCCTCCACTTCTAAGGTTTTTAACTTTGGATCTTTCAAATTATAAGACCAAAAGGTCAAGCAAAGTATGGTTATTTGTAACATACATAAGGGTAACTACTTAGAGATATCATTTATTTTTACAGTTTTTGGAAATGGAAGTCGCTGGAGAAGTGTTAAGTGTTGCTACAACAAGCACTGCCTGATCACTTCTGGCTATCATCAAGGCTAACTGATGCAGGGGAAACTCTCATCTTAATGCAGGTAGCCCTGCAAGCATGATTTTAATTTATATCAGGACGAATTATGCATCTATGAATATATTACTACTACCAGCACTGTGTCTTTCAGAAGGAATGAAAAAATTAATGCATAAATTATTAAGAATTACCTAGATAAAAAGTGACTGTGTTGCAGAAAAGTAAGGTTTTAAACTGTCTGGGACAAAACAAATGATGTTATAAATTACAGAGCCATCGTTTCTTTAAAATGCAATCTCAATTATGGAATTATTTCAGACCATGTTAAAGGCACATTTCTCTTAATGAACTGCCAGTTTTGTTCATGTTAATCTTTTTCTTTGCATATCAATATTTTTGTTCTGAGTGATGATTTTTTTTCTTCTTTAATCCACACCTTTCCCAGTTAACCTTGAATATCTACATAGATGATTATTTCCTGTGTAAAATAAATCTGCATAACTATTAACACACTAATAACATTAAAATAATTTTAAAACTTGGCATAATTTTCTCACTATATAATACAGTATGTTCTCTTAAATAAGGAAACATAAAACAAAATCATTATCAGACCAAGAAAGCAAAGACAGAGAGTACTATGGGAGCTACCTAGAGGCCTATATTCAAAACTTTACCATGAGCAGTACCTTTTCCTATTGTCTTTTTCCCCTGTAACTATTGTAATGGAAACAAGCAAAGAAGCTTCAAAACAATGAAGTTTTAATGAAAGTTTGATATTTTAAATACAGGTGCTTGTAACCATAGTAATCAAAAGGATATGGAGAGGTGTAGGAAAAGAAAATGTTATATAAAACTGAGAGAACACCATCACATGACTGAATAAGGCTTTTTTAAAATAAAATAGTATTTTTTTTAAATACATCTACAGATTCATATGGATAGGTGGATGGATGGATGGATCTCTTTTATATGGACAGCAGATCACAGTTCTCCGTGTCTTTTGTGCCATTGTCACGTAACTGTCTAGTTCACACTTAAGAGAGCAATACAAGGCAATTAAAAAAAATCATGATTAGCATAATAACACAGCACTGAGCTAGCTGCAGTACAGATGACATTCAAATCCCGTGTTCTTCATAAGCACAAAATACTGAAACAGATTTTTCATTGCAGTTGTTTTAATGGTGTCATAACCAACTTCCTTTATTACCCTTAATGGATAATTAAGATGCTTTCCTCCTATTTAAAGGCTTGATATAACTCTCAGTTGTAACAATAGAGAATTGCAGTGAACTCTAAGTAATCCGAGATGCGTTTAACAGGGGACCCATTTTTTCAATCTCCAGGTCCTTCATGCTTTTTAAAAAATAAAACATTTTCCTTTATAATCAATAATCCTACACAGTGCTTCTCAGTGGGAAGAGCTTAAGTTACAGCATCTGCTTTAGTAAAAGCTGAAAAGCCTTGTATTTAAAAAAAAAATATTTTCAATTGTTAAAAAGCAATAAATGAAGACTGGCATAGACAAAAAAAATCAGTAAGTGACTCTACTTTGTATTAAAAATTGGCAGAGAGAAGTTAAAGTCTTAGTTGAATACAGAACCTCCCTACAGGTTTTGCAATTGCTGTCTCCAGATAGGAAACCCATGACAAATCTATTCTTTCTTCATAGGCTATGAAACCCAATTTCTGCCCATAAGAGATTCTTACTGTGTTGACTCTCACATGGTAATTTTTGATTAGATTTAACTAGTACCTCAATAAAACCATCAGATCTATGAAGCAAATTAGATGGAGATCCATGATGAGAACAACAAACCAAATAAATGGGAGAAGAAAGAAACATTTCCAGCAGAACTAGACCACACCTTCTCCTGCATCTTCACCTCTGAAACAATTCTTTAGCCCAAATGCCAGAAATCAGATCTACCCCTTTGCACTGTTGTTATTTGGAAATTTTCTGCCACCTACCCGTCTCCCTCCAATTTCACCACAGGTCTGGGCATCCCAACAGAAGGTCAACAAGCACAGCATATGAAGCCCTTGCTCCTGGGAGGGAAAGGGAAGAACGCAACTTTGGCTACTCCCTGACAGTTATATATCATTAGAAACTGTGAAAGAAGGTCTGGTGGTAGAGGGAAAGCCTATCATCCTCGGAAAGCAAAATAAATTGCATGGCAGCCTGCCATAGGTCTCTGGGTCCACAGTGCCCACAGCTTTTGCTGCCTACAACATTTATCTTTCCTCCAAGAAAAAAGATTTGAAGGTGCCATAGCTACCTATCAGCTCAGCTCCAAAGTAAGCTCTGGCCTTACTTTGTCTGGATCTAGAAAGTGTGGATTTCTGGGCTTTTTACCCTGTTACTCAGTAACAGGCCGTTGAGGCTATTCCAGGACAAACACACACAGTCTGCTCTGCTGCTCCAGCCCCAGCTGCCACTGTAAACAGCAACAGCAGCTTCTGCTCTCCATGGAAAATGAGGTATTTACAGTTCATTATAAAAATAACTGTACTTTATAAAGACCTGTATGTTGACTCAGGTTTGAACAGTTTGGGGTTCACTTTCCAGGTTCCCACTTCCTTTTCTTCAATTTCCTCACAATATTGTCACTGAAGTCATCTTCCTTTCTTGATATTTAATACAACTAGAGTCCTCAGAGAAGCCCATTAATGTCCTTCCTGCGGAGTAAAAGAACCAATTCTTCAGGTTTCAAAGACTGATATCAGAAACACGCTACACCTGGAATAAGAGCAACCTCCCACAGGAATATGGGAAAGAAATGTGTTTTCTTTCCATGGTCAACTCAGGCAGGGTGTTAGAGGGGTCTGTGGACCTACGTTTGGGGTAAATGTGTTTTCTTTACCAGCAGCAGCCTCTGATAACCAATACCCAGAGAGCTTCCTGCCCTTCTCTGGAGCCTGCAGAAGGGCTGCTGTGGAGGGCAGGAGCTGTGCTGGGCCAGCTGCCTCAGAGGTGACCAGGCTGTTCCTACAACTCACCCCAAATGGCTGCGATGTTCCTTAGGCTTACTTAAAGCCAGGCAACTAAAGGGAACCAGCCTAGATAACTGGAGGCACTCTCAGAGGAATTTTGCTAATGATTTCATCAGGCTTCATGAACAATATAACACCAGCTCTTTGGGCACTGAGACAACTCCTTATATCAGCATCTTTAGAACTGATACTCTGTGGAACACTTACAAGGGAAAAACATTGCAGTTATGCATGCAAGCAATCTTTCATGCTATCCAACTTTTCATATGAATTTTATACAGTACATTATAAAGAAACCCTTGTGGGATTCTTACTGTGAAGGAAAAAAAACCCTACTTTTTTTTTCAACTTATCAACATAGTTTTAGCAATTTTAACAGTAAGTTACACAGGAATAACTTGTCCCTCATGACATACCCCTGCCATGCTCTCCACAGAAAGATCTATATGGAAATGCATGGAAACATCCACTCTAATACTCAGCTGCAGTTTTAAACTGTAACTCCATTGACTAAAATTCCCTTTATTATAATCCTCAAGTCTCTTTGCTCCTGCTATCTATATTAATCATTCTATGTATCTAGAAGGATGCATGGTTGAATCACACTGACTTGATTCTTTTACTACATCAGAGGACTTTATATTAACAAAATTCCGAAAGCTTAAGGCAGGACTTTCACCATAATTCAGACCTCTTACAGATCCTTACTCGTCCAGAGATCGCCAAAGACAACAAAAAGCAGTCAGGAAAAGCTTCAGGGTCAGTGTTATTTGAGAGACAAAATGAAAGACATTTTTGTGAAGATGTCATGCTGTTTTTCCTCTCCAAAGCTCATTCCCACAGATGAGAAAGAGCAACTCTCATACTGCAGAAACAAGCATTAATGCATTAAAGTACTAAGTTCCTGATGCTCCTTGTCACTCACCTTGCAACACTAGAATTTGTTGGTAGTGTTACTGCAGTTTGAAGATGTTTTTAAAGGACTAAAATTACCGAAAATTGGGACAGCAATTGGCAGGGAGGGGAAGCATCTATTCAGGTATTTTCTAGATTTTGCAATTTAGAAAATTATCAATCATCAAGTTTTCCTATCCTTGCAAATGATACTCAAGCTAACGATACTTCTAGATCTGTTGGTTCCATACTTTGAAATTGTATTTTGCACTGTGTGCCTGTTATATGGGTACCCTAACTAGGCAGGCGCCTGCATAGTTTATACACCATGTCTTTGAGCCATAGCACAGAGAAAAAGGCAGTATACATACTAAAAAGAATGGCATCCAATTAAAAGATGTGATTACACAGAAGGTCCTTGCACTTACAATAACTGCACAATCCAAAACAGAGACCAAACAGGTCTTCAAACTTCACATTCACCCACTCATGCAGCTCACAACCTGTGAGCTTTTGTGAGCACAGACCTCTTCTGTTACACAGACCTCCTCTTGCAGGTCTAACAGAAGAGATTAAAGGGAAAGGCAGCTGCAGGGAAGATTCACAAACAAGAAATTCCCTAAGAAACAAACCCCATTATCAGGTCGATCATCTCAGAGAGGAAGCAGACCAAGGGCCCTACTAGTGACTTGGCCAGTTTCTCTCACAGCCTCAGAAGTGCTTTTACTGTTTACCTTTTTTTTTACTGACTAGCTTTTGATGCTAGTCAAGTCTAAATGTTTTGTTCGCAACACACGACTTGATGATATTCTCAGTGCATCGAAAGGTGATGTAACTTCAGAGCTATGTAAATCTTTTATCAGAAAATATCTAATAACAAGTATAATTACATATTTTTCAAACCAATGTTTTAATTAAAGAATATGTAAGAGTAATTGTGCCATGATCAGAACAAAGATCTACATTGTTCCTAGAGGTGTCAGAATATTAGATTGCTAGCTGCTCTTCTCAGAGAATAAGAAACAAGGCACGAAAAGAGTAAATCCTTCCTGGAAAGTCCCACACAGAAGATGGGACCCACCTCTCACCTGATTATTGTCAGCTATTTAGGGACTTGGTGCTAGAGTTAGGAAGTTTGATAATCTGCATGCAAACATATCTGATTAGCCAATCTTGTTTTATAACAGCATATACAATAACTAAATACCAATATCCAATCATTAAGAAACATAAGAAGCACAGTATTTACTGAGTCACAGAACCACACAAGAAGGAGAATTTGCCTAGTTCAATCTGCCAGATTGCTCGATGCTTAGTCCAGTAAGGGATGCAAACAGAGATTTCATAAAATCTCTGGGCTGCTCAAGTGCTGCAGTACTTTCATACCCAACATTTCCTTCCTTATAGCCAGTTGTGTTTCAGCTTATGACCATTATCCCTCATCCTCCCACTGTACACCTAAGTAAAGAGCACTGCCATGCTCTTGGTAACCAATTCTTAAGGCACTGAGAGACTGCAGAGGCCCTCATTTCATTACAGAAGGCAATCCCATGGATCAAATGTGATCTACCTTGATTAACACTGGCAAACACTTTCTTCACACCTACAGAAGCTACTTCTAAGAAGCCTCACTCCATTATTTTCTATGGGACAGTGGTTGACCAAGCTGCAACCACTTCTTCCTTGCCCTTCTTGCAAATGGGTGAAACAATAACCTTTCTCCAGTTATTGGGAACCTCCCTCAATCTACAGTCTGTCAAAGATCACAGAGACCAGCCTGACAATGCCATCAGCTGGCTTTCCCAGTATACTCAGGTGTATGGTGTGATTCTTGGGTTTGTCCTGGGCAGGGCCAGGAGTTGGACTCTATGATGCTTACAGGTTGCTTCCTGAGGTCAGACTGACAGGCCTGTAGTTCCCCAGATCCTTCTTCCAACCCTTCTTGTAGATGGGTTTCACATTTGCTAACCTCCAACCATCTGGGACCTCCCCAGCTAACCAGGATCAAAGATAAATTATAGAGTGGCTTGATGAGCCCTTCTGCCAGCTCCTTCAATACCCTCGTATGAATCCCATCTGGACCCATAGAGTAAGTGTCTGAATGGCACGGGAGGTCAATAACTACTTCCTCTGGACTGCAGGGACTGTACTCTGTTCTGCTCCCTGTCCATGCCTACCAGCCCAGGGGGTTGGTGCCCCTGACGATTACTGTTGAAAGCTGAGGCAAATTTCTTACGGTGTTATTCCTCAGAGGTTTAAAATACTTTATTTCTACTTAAGACTGACATATGCAGGAGGGGAAATAAACAAACTCGTAGACAGCCAAATTCACACCACAGGATCAAAAAAAATTCTTGCACTTCATTCCATGAGAATTGCTAATACACTTTACCTTCCTCTGGAATTTTAATTAGATTTTAAAAAGAATGCAGGTATGGTATTCAAGGACTATTTTTCACAGCAACAATTACTCAAGATGTAGCCTCCCCTATTATATCTTCTCAAGAAAGCCATTTTTTATAGCTCATCCATTTTTAATTTGATAAAGCCTCTATATTCTGTTCTCTCTTTTCATTTGACGGCTAAGTCTTCTCATAAATGTTCATTTCCTAGCAGCTAGAGTACAATGAACAGAAAAGCAAACCACTGTTCATCTGAACAAAGACACTCCCACACAGTGAAGTATCTATGTCTGGGAGTCCTGCTATAGAAAAACACATGCCCACAGTTATGCAAAGATTCCACTTCAGCCGCAGTGCAACGCACTGGCAGACATGAATAGCCTTTTTTTACCTTATTTATTCAAGAACTATGATCCACTAGCCTGCTTTTAAGTATTTGATATCCTACAGTGAAGAGATTAAATAAGCCTGACGCCAAATGAAAAACTTCAGACATGATGATTTTTTTAGTAAACTTATGAAACCAAAATCTGAAGGTCTTGTCCTTAGAGACTAAAAGGCCATTGCTCTAGGATTTTATATTTATTATGCTAGCAAAGTCAATCCTATCTCTAACAGACACTGATTTCTTGATAGGTTCTCCCCTGCCTTGGGTGCATTTGAAAGCAAAGCAACCATCTTTCTAATTTCCACATTGCTTCTCATGTAATTTATCAAGTATACAATCTAAACCGACTTCCGTTCCAAGCACATTATTGCAAGTCAGTCATTTGTGGGAGAAAAACATGAAGAGAAATAGGACTGTATTCTACATCTTGTTTAAGAAGAGTCTTTGATACTGGGAAGGTGGATATATATAATAATACAGCACTTAAATAAGCAAATATGCACAGGGGCACATGGAGAGCACACAGGTGTGCTCTCATTTTTCATGCTTCCAGTGAAAGAGGTCATGACCTTTCAGACTTTAACCTCATCACTTCTAATTTTTCATCTTGGTTCTTGGAAGAGAAATTTAACCCATCTGGTTTTCAGTTTTATGAGGTCATGAGCCATGAAAGAAAATCTAGCTTTAAAAAAAAGGGAGATATATAATCTTCTCTCTGTGTATAAGAGTAGATTACACAGATGTTTCTGTTATGTCAAGGCAAATTTAAAAGGGAAAAAATATCCTCTGCACAATATTGCACATTCATGTCTCTGCCACTTTGTGTTTCTTTCTGGTTGTACTTACACATTTCTAGTCCCTCTATCAAAATCATACACAATGGTCAACCTTAAACTCCTGCCAACACAAAGCTGTGAAAATCCTGCCTTTCATGTCATCACTGGGATATGTAGCCTGGTGCCACAATAAGGCAATAATTTCATCAGAAGTGATAGATACATTTCCTACTACTGCTTAATAGTGCTCGTGAAAGGCAGGTTGTTTTCCTTTTTCTTAAAAACACATCAAAAAAGTTTGTAGCATCCCTCTCCCCAGCCACACAAGCCACAGAGCTTCAGCAACCCACCCCCCTACACCACAGGAAACATTTTACATACAAAAGAGTTTGTGAGATCTTTTATGGTTTTCAGCATCCACCAAAGCTAGAGAACGATTGTTAGAATCTCCTGAAAGATTTATAAAATGGGGATACTTGGAAGTAAGATTAGTTAGTAGGGTTCAACACATATAAATGATACAACAAAACTATTAAACAGCATAACACCTTCAACAGAGGGTTAACTCATATTTCACTACAAGAACACTGAATGATGCACCTGTTTCATATCCTTAAGAGATGAAAACTCATAGTAAAATGCAACATGCAGGAATGGTTTTTTAAAGCATTTATTTCAAAAAACAGCAAGTTTTGAAAAATGACAACAAAAAATCATATATAAACCAGGAGACAATTGTTTCTAATACCATTTCTCTAATTGCCTTACAATCCAAAGGTCAATAAGTTCTTGTGGACTGTATCCACCTTAAGTCCTGTTCCTTCTCCAGCATAGCAAATACACACTGAGCTGTTAATTGCAGTAACGCTAATTAAAAGACAAAACCTCATGACTACATTAACAGTGAAATTGCCAATTAGCACACAAGGCTTCCTCACTACTGCTGCTGCATGAAATGTGAAGCATGATGTGGATAGCAGCCATAAAATAAAATACATTTTTAAAAAGCCAACAGGTCACATTTTCAGCTTACTTTAGAAGTACTGCTGGAATCAGTAACTGAGAAGCTGACCTACAGGAAACAAATTCCTACAACCTTTTGTGAAAACCACTGAAGAAAAATATTGCCATTTTCCACATCTACATTCACAATGGTTTTCAGAAGAAAGAATACTTGCCTTGGTGTAGCCACTAGAAAATGGCTTAAAAATTTAAAAGTAGGCCAAAGACTAAGATTTCAGTGGATAATTTATCCTGACCTTACACTCCAGATAAGGCTCCCCTAGAAAGAACTAATGGATACTGAAAGCAGTCCAGGTGATCCTAGCATCCTTTATTCTGCAGAAGGAACACTTATTCTTGTGTCCTTCAGT
Organism: Acrocephalus scirpaceus scirpaceus; assembly: GCA_910950805.1. Classification (NCBI taxonomy): domain Eukaryota; kingdom Metazoa; phylum Chordata; class Aves; order Passeriformes; family Sylviidae; genus Acrocephalus; species Acrocephalus scirpaceus. The sequence continues at coordinate 130,878,563 of OU383773.1, forward strand.
CTCTTTCAACGACCATCTAGTGAAAGTTAATTCAGATGTCCATAACCCTAGAGCTGCTTCCATGAAGTGATTGTGCTTTTCATACAGTCTGTATTTCCTCAGGTCTCTCTCTACCTTTTTTCTTTTCAAAGGTTTTTAACTCTAATTCAGAGGTCTCATGGTAAATAAAATGGAAATACTTTCAGCATTATCTTCCTTGAGAGAACTGGAGTAGGTATTTGTTTTTCACTTCCTCCCTTTTAATCAAGCATTTTGTTGACCATAATCAATTTCTTCACTCAGGAGAAAAATGTGCAATTATCTACAATGAAGAAGGTGTGTCTAAGGAATAGGGTGGAGGGGAAGAGAAATCAATGGAACCATCTGTCTGACATTCCTACAACATTATAAGAGACTTGTAATTAACTGCTTGCCTACCAAAGTCTGCCAGCTTTAACTCCCCCGTGTCACTGATCAGAAGGTTCTGTGGTTTCAGGTCCCTGTGCAAAATGTAACGCTGGTGGATGTAAGACAGTCCTCGCAGCAACTGAAATAAAAATAACTGAAAAAGAGGGGGACAAAAAATGACCTCTGTTAATATTTTGCATATAACCACAGGTGATTTCTTCACAATATGCAGGGTGCTTGCACATTGCGGTAACATTGTGTCAGAATTCCTCCCAAACTGGCTAATTCCCACCCAAATTTAAAACAATGAAATTTGCATCTGAAATATACTTACTTTGCAAGGACTAAACCCAGCTTCCAAGCCCTACTATGTCATAGATTCAATTTGACTGGTTTAAAAAGAATGAGAGTAATACAACCATGTACAGAAGGCTTGGTTTCTACCAAATTATAATTATATTCCATTTACCCATATGGCCTTAGAGATTAGGTGGTAGCCTGAAGACAGATGTGTATCTTCACTAATTATAGGAAACAACAGTACAGGGTGGATAGGGATGGGGAGATAAGGCTGGGGGATGGAACACTGAAGCTAAAACAAAGAAGAAATTAATAATATAACAATAATGCTTGTGTACCCAAGGAAACCTGCAAGTAAAATAGATTTTATCCTTCAAAGTCTATTTTAATGGGAGTTTCTTATGTATTTTTCATTAGGAAATAAAAACTATCACTGAACCTAACGATGACTTTTGAAACCTACTTGCAATAGTCTGTAAGGTAAATTTAGACAGAAACCTAACTCACCGTCTCCTGGCATCTTAGAGTCCTTCCCTGACTCTATTAATGCTCCTAAAACTAAGCATTACTGTTGCATATTCTGCAATTTACAATTATGAACAAAGAGCTGGACGAAGAAGAACTTTTGTCCTCCCCTGTTCATCTCCTGCATCCATCATTCTCCCACATCCTTTCAGACACTTGCTGTGAAGGGCAGTGTTAACCGTCATGCGTTTTGTCAATACAAAGGGTGAATGAACTCCCAGGAGTTTCCTTTGCAGTCACGAAGAACCTATCTCAATGTAGAGAGCCTTCCTTTTGCCTGATATATTTTAAGAAATACTTCAGTTTTTCTTAAATTTTTAAATGTGGACACAAAAACTCCCTCCAAAGCTAAACATGGACGATTCAAGAGCAGATAAGGACTTCATGCCTCACAGCTCAGAGGACAGAGAAATGTGCTCTCTAGGAAGATGTGGAAACCACACCAAAGATTTGGGAAAAGTCAACTCAGGCACATGAAAATTTCTAATTAACTTGCAACACAAGCATCCTATTCAGTGATTACTGAAGTGAAGAGACATTATAAAAAGGGTTACAAAATCTGATTACAGAAGAGAATAAAGACTGACATGAAAGAAACAGAAATGTCATGTTACTGAAGGTGAAATTAATTTAATTGCATTTCATTTTTTCCCTGAGTGCAGACACAATGCACTCTATGTTTAGCTATTTAGCCAGGGCACAAAGAGCCATATCAATCACCTTCTTGCCAGGGTTAGATCTAATAATGTGCTGAGAAAACCTAAGAGCAAAATACAGAAACAAAGAATAGCAGGAAAGTCATAAGTAACATCCACATTCCTTTTTGAATTGTGGTTGAAGTGGAATTCATGGTACATAAAAGCTATTTTAATAAGAGCAAGAAGTAGAAATGGCTTTCATTACAGCCTGAAAAAATCAATTTAATTCTATTAAATTACTTGAAAATAATATATTTTTTAAAATAGAAAGATGGACAAAATAACCAGTTTGCTAGGCTAAATCAATGGCATTTAATTTCAAACATTATTTTTAAATATGCAAAGAAATTTCAATTATCATGGTAGCTTACAGCACTGTAATCTTTATAATAACTCAAAATATATTTATTAATGTCTTTCATTTGGCTTTACTGCAAAGAGTCAAGTGATTTGACATAATGTGCCAAAAAAATGCCCAACAACTTCACAGCTAAACAGAATAAACATCTGCTCTTAGGGACAGCTTTGGAATCCAAACTTGTAGACATGCTGTACTCATTAAGTACTTCCCCAAAAGTTAATTAATTCACTCACACCTCCTTGAAGGAAGCTCATGGAAGAGAAGGGGAAAAAACCCCCAAAAGTTCCTGAATTCATTATAGGGTAAACTCAGATAGTGGTTTTTTGCTTTCTCTTTTTCTCTTCCCTTTTCATTTGGTAATATTAAATGTGAAAATATTTAAGTAAATACAAGCCTAACATCTGGCAGCAGAGCATTCTGCAAACCACGGGCCCTTTGTGATTGCTTGGGACGAGAAAACACCAAGGGAGGCCTCTCCATTTAAAACAGTTTCCCAGCACACAAAAAGAAAAGATGAATTGGAAAAAACTGTTTCTGATTCCTCACAAAGCACTTCTGCCCTCTCACAGTCAAGTTCCCTCTCCTGATCTACAAGAAAGCCTTCTCCAAGAAACCCGTTTTCTTTCCAGATTATCTGCATTACCTTCACAAGAACAAAAATGAATCCTAGATGAGGTACCATCAATCCTTACCCATATACTCAGTCTAAAATCGACATACCTCCTATCATGGTCATACTCTCATCTTACTTGCTCCTTCCTCCACCTTACTCAATTCCAATCACTATGAAACCTCAGCCTGGGGTTTTTTCAGGGGGTTTTGAACAAGCAACTGAACTGCCATTTCCCAAGGGCCCAGGATGGCAGCTGGAGTCAATGGCAAATTCAACATGTAATTCAACAGGTTGGTTGTGACAATAAAAACAACACAGATTTGTAGCTCTTTAGCTTTTATATTGGTAATTTTAGTCTTTGCATGGTCATACACAAGGCTGTATAGATATTGAACAACTTGCAATAAATACACTAAGACATCATTGACTAAGACATCATTTGTGTACAGCTTATTAGTAAGAACAAAGGGTTTGGTAATAAAATTGGGCTCAGAAAGTGACAAAGGTCATTGTGGTGAGAGTTGAAAAAGACAGAAAACAGGACAGGGATTTGTCCCTAGAAGTCAGGTTTTCAGCAAAGCTTAACATTAGGAAGCTCAACACTTTATGTTCAGACAAAAAACCCTAACACTTGTGCCTTCAAGTTCTTGCCTATTTATTATTGCAATTAAAAAATACCTTTTTTCCCCTGACTTATGCAGCTCTCACTTTAATAAGCAACATATTTTAATGAAAACTTTTCACTGTCAGCGAGAAAAATGCATGCAGGTCAAAGCTAATTCAGGGTTTATGGACTGTGATATTAAAAGAACATTAGCAGTTCTTAAAGCTTACAAGAGAAAGCCCTCAACTACGTAGCTGTTCAAGTGCAATGCCTGGATAGTATTTTGAGCTATACGCAACATTTGACCAAATGCCCACAGTAGTTTTAAAATGCATTTTCAGAGAGACTTGTAGCTATCTGGATGAACAGCCCAACTTTCCTGATGTTTAATGAGTCTGGGTGAGTGTACAAATCTAGAGCCTTATATGCAGGCATCCAGTGGCTGCCTGGTGGCCCACATGCTGCAGAATGCTTTACTATCTCTTGGCCTCTGAACGAGCTTGTAAGTTAAGACACTGACACAGGCCACGCAAAACACATCTAAAAGGTGGGACTGAGAGCAGCTAACACTGTTTTGACTTAGTTCAGGAAGTTCTTTCCAGTCTAACGATGAAGCAGAACACTTATGTACACGAAATGGTAGAGAGTTTCTGGCAAAAGATACTGGGGTTAAGTGAAAAGCAGAAATTCACAACATGCCTGGGGAGATTCTCCAGGAAATGTACCATTCTCACACACACTCTGCTGAGGCACTGACGACCCCAATGACAGAAAGGATGCTTGCCAAGAGGACAAAATAATGATGCCTATGGGAGCCTTTGTAAAGTCTTTCCATGATGGCAAAGAGGGATTTCCAAACAATTTTCTTTATTTGAGCTCCCTTAATTCATGTTGTGTTGTGGGAATAGAGGACCTGGCCCTGGATATAGAAGTGGAAAGCTACACAGAACTAGAAAGCGACAAAGAACTTTTTAGTTTACAGAAAATGCACAAAACTCTTGGTTCTGCTATCTTGGCAGTGAAAGACTGCAAAACAGACTGAGATAATCTGGACCAGGAGTTAACATTATTTCAGAAGAAAGCTAAAAGCAAGCCTGAATTAATGTGTCTTTCCTTCAGCAAGCTCATACTGCTCTATTAGTATAGTTACTTTTGAAAAACAATACACAATACCACTAAAGATTTATTATCATCCATCACTGATTACGCAAATGCTTCTGCTTGCCCTGTGTATCAAAGCACACTGTCTGGGCACCACACAATCATCTGAATTCCCAAATGTGTATTAAGCATCAATCAAATAATATTTAGTCTTAATAGGCCATCAAATCTAAAAATACTAGTAAAAGAAACCAAACTTGGGACATCTCGTCTCATCCTTGCCACCAGTGAAGTTCTCCCTATCATCCAGAGGACAATACAGGCTTCTGTAAATTACTGGCTATTTAAAAAGGTAAAAGGAGGTAATAAATCACTACAGTGCCATCTCACAGCCTAGTGGAAATAAACACAACCAAACACATTACTCAGTTCCACTTGGGTTCACTACACTGTTCAGGAGTTTTAGAACTACTTGTTTTAAAATATTAAATTAGAAAAAACTAGAAAAAATATGTACTATCACAGAAGCAATGAGAAATGTCCCTTTGTGACTTCTGCTGGCATGTCAAAAGCTCGTCAAGAGCTATCTTTTTTATCACTCTTGGTTTGCTATTCATTTCCCTCTTCTCAACCAGGATAATAACCATGAGATAAAATCCAGATTTTCACTTCTATGACCTGGGGAAATATTGCACTTTTTAGGTCAAAGCTTTGTAGACTGTGTTGCTAAAATTGTCAAAAGAATCTGCAGGAACAAAGTATTGACTTGAGACAAATTTGCATCCCTATGAATAAGGAAAATCTGAATAAAAAATTATTACCTATTTGAATCTGCAGGATTTTCAGGATCATAATAAGGTTTATCTCACTAAAAGGTTTCTCCTATCTGTCTTTCCTGGAAGCAACTGAGTTCTCTCCAAAAGAATTTTAAAACAATCCACTCTGAAATGCATTTATAAAGGCTTCTAACTTGCTCCTGCATTCCTAACACAAAAGTCTTACCAAGGCAATGTCACACAGAAATACATATGATACAGCCACTGGAAATGTGCATTGCATCATCACTTAAAAATATATATATACAGATTTTTTCCACTTATTTCCAGCAGAACTGCAAAGGAAAGAGATTGGAATGTGTTAATTCGCTAACTTCTATTTTCTTTGATGCTCTTTTAATCATTTCTTGTCCCCTCTGGGTACTACTACAGTCATTTGCAATGAGGAAGGTGTGCTTAATTAACTGAGTATAAAGACTCTCCCTTATGATCAGTTATAGTCGTCTGCTAATGTTCAGTAAGTGGAAGACTCAGGTTTTTTCCTCTGAATGGCAAAAGTAAAAATAAATCCAATTCAATTGAATCTGCTTTTTTACCTTTCATCAACTCACTCCCATTCTGAAGTAGGTCAGAGTGATAATTGTTGCCTCATGTGTGAATCATGATGATCATAAAGACAATAAATTACAAGTGCGCTTATGAAAGTGACATTCTTCTAGCGTGAATTTTAACATGCTAATGAAGATTCTGCCTTAACTGTTCACAGTTGTGCATATTATCAAACCGTTAAGTGACAAGACTGACATGAAGTAGAGTGAAATGCTGATGCTATATTTAATGTCTGATAAGTAAAAAGTCTAATTTAAATAATCAATTCTCAATGCCATGTGTAAAAGACGACCTTAATTAGGCATAATATTATTCTGTCTGCTGCACACCTGCTTGTTCATTGAACGAGGAATGAAAAATAGCACCTTCTCAACCACATTAAACAGCATCACTTCTTACTTAACATAATCTCTGAAATACACTTTTAATTCAACTTCACATCAGCAGCATGAGCAATTTTAGCGAGTATAAGAGAGATTTCAAAAGCATGACATTAGTTAAGATTTGCTTCCAGTAACAACAGATACATTTAAAAGGACCACCACAGCAGGTTTTCACCTCAAAGTCAAAGACTGTTTTCTTCAAACCCCAGTGAGTCAGTGACATGAAAATTCATCATAGCTGGATCTACTACCACAGTTTAACTGCCCACTTCCTGTGCACCTATGTCTATGGCACTCAACCTCCTGGTCAGTCACCTCTAGTTACACACCACAACTTCCCCTACACCACGTAGCATGTCTTTGTCACATGGGGATGCAGAATTTGCCACATAATGCAACATATGTCTCCCCACAGAAAAGGGGGAACGCAAACCTCCTGTCCATGCCGCAGATGTTGATACAATCACACAATGGAAAGAAAGCGGAAGCACGCGAGGAAAGCCTACATTGTTAACACAACTGCAACCTAAAACATAAAAGCATTTTTATCCTAGTTTTCAGATATTATGCTTTTCTAACAAGCATGTGGGTTTGACTCTTACTATTAATAATTGTACCTACTGCCTAGCAAGAGCCAGTATGCCAGTAACACTCTGCTATTGCCAAGTTCAAGCAGCTTCACTTGAGTGCAGTAAGCCAGCCTCATATGGGTACGACACAGGAGCTGCCTAATCCTTGCATGTTCTCAATGCTTCCCTACCCTTTGTGCTTCAGACCATCCTAAAGCTGCAATCAGTTCAGTGATAAATATTAATGTTTACAGAAGACATCAGATGACAACTACCCTACGGCTTTGACTCAGATTATTAATTTTCACATTAGTCATTAAATGCCAAAATTACTCATCTGATAAAAACAAATTCAACACTAAAAACTGCAACCATTAGTTAAGGACAATGTTCACAGTGCTGCAGTGCAGCGAGGAACACATGAATACCATAAATGACTAAGTTCCAGAGATTTCAGATAATATCATATAGCAATCAGTGTATTTCAGCATTTTCAATCCAATGTTGTGGAGACCACCATAAAACCCTTGGTTTAATAAATTCAATATTTTTATCGTATCTAGGGGTTTTTTAACTGTGTAGTTGCTATAAAACTGACTGACCTCTTCTTGAGCACTTAGCACAGAAAAATGTTGCAGCATCCCATTGTGTCACTAATTACTAGCTATTACATTCCTTTAAAAATAGTTTTTAAAGTTTTAAGACAAACTAATTACATTTCTTGCTGAAAGATAAGCATATTTTTATGGAGATTATTGGGCTGCCCTAGGAAACTAAGTGCCCAAATCCCAATCCACATTTTGCCATTCACCCTGACTCAGTATTGCAGTGATGAAACACATTTTAAAAGGTTCTGGTGGGGGTAGGGCTTAGTTAGTTGAGGTTTTGCTTCAAAAATATCCATCCATTATGCACAGAAGACTGCTGTGCCCTGCTTCCTAGGAGAAAAGAAGGCTCGAAATTGAGATGGGTAAGAGCTGAAGTCTTGAAGGCTCCTGGGAGAAGGCTGAATATTCTTGTTCCCTGCATGCAAAGCTCAACAAGAGGGTCTGTCTATTTCTTCTTAACACTTTTTTGCCCTAGGAAGAGAAAAGGTGCCCAGGGAGAAGAACAAATCAGTGCAGTAATATTAGATAGAATAAGAACAAACTGCAAGTTCCTTCCCCCTCTGGTCACAGCAGACTACAGGAGGCCTCCAAGTTGCCTGAAGTAAAAGATTTTGAGAGCAATTAGGAGATAGTTTTTGTCTGGTTGCCAACCCGTTGTCATTCAAGCTGGTGTTGTATGGATTTAAGAACAGTGGGTCAGAGGCAAGTGTGTTTTTATATTGCCAAAGATGGGGGTTTTTTCCGTCAAACACAAATCGATACTACCTCTAACACTGCAAGTAGAACAAGAAAGGTACAGAGAAAAAATTCAGGATGCTTTTCTCAAAAGACTTCAGCTATCTCAAGGCAGCATCACTAATTAAGAAGCAAATCAGCTTTCATTAATAGATTTATTTTTAAGGCAGGGATGCAAACAAGCAACGGAGGCATGACAGATGCAAGCCTTTGATCCACTTGTTCTACCAGTAATAGGAGTTACAGTAAACAAACTCAACTATAAAATAAATGCATCAAGGCATAAAGATGAATTTATATGCATTACTAGTAACGTAATAATATGGAGTAAAAGATACAGTTAAAATAATGGTGATATTTCAAAGACTAGAAGAAGCTAAGAACAGTTACATTTTCACAGGACATGCTGAAATGCACAAATAAAAAGATACTTAAATTACGAATTTACAAAACTAGAGCCATTTATGGACTGCTGCAAACAAAGGCTCAGGAGAATCAAGAAGGTAAGACAAAAGACTGGTGGGGATAGCCCTGTACCAGACAGAAAGGGACATAAATCAGAATTGAAAATCATAACAAAAAAATAAGATATCACTGGTTGGGTCAGCTAGTTGCTCTGACCCATTAGAGTTCCTGCTGTAGGAAGCAATCCAGATGTTCCAATTCAGCATGGACTATCTCTAAAGGCTGCAATATCTGTAGGAAAGAAAGCCAGGAGTACAGATTTCAGTAGTCTGGGCCAGGAGGAATAGCACAGGGAGAGTCAGGAGCAAATCTTGTACCTCAGTTTGCAATAGCACGTTTTGCAGCTTGGCAAGCACCACACAGTACACACATAAATCAATTCTTACTTCCAGTCATGGACAAGGCTGCAGTGGTAGCTTCCAGCAGAAACATAATTATATGTGGGGCCATGTATTTAAGATTTATTGCTTGCTTTCAATTCTGGGAAAATTGAGAAAGACATCTTTTAAGCCAGACGAGAAGATGAGGCCATGCCTACTACACACGGACTTATTAAGTGATTACCTTTTTCCTCAACATCTCTAACTATAACACATGTAAACATGCAAGTTTGTTAGCTACCAAAGACATAAATAATTGTATATTTGGAGCTGATGGAGTTTGCAGAATATATAGACTGAAACAACTGCTTTATGCTAATTCCCCTTCAAGCTGATGAAGATGTTTCAGGTACCTATCAGAACAACTGGTTTAACCTTACCAGGGAGAGGCGTTTTTAAAACATCTCAGCATCACACACAAACTCCTTGAAGGGTTTAAAGCCTGATGTTATTTGTAGGACTTGCGCCTCCACCCGTGGATTATAAAATCCTGAAGTCATTATGTGTCAATACATACATACCAATAAAAATGCTAAACCTAACACTTTGGGAAGCAATCTTGTTTTATTTGCCTAAGCATACTGTCCCTTCTACAACTTCTACAACTGCCAGCTGAGACATTCTTCTTTATACTTCCACATACTTTTAATATCTTGCTTAGTCTTTATTTAAAATAGTTAAGTGGCAGCAAATAGCCTATTTAAAACCACAAAGAAAGGCCATGTCAAACACAATACCTGAGGGGACAACAATATGTGTGTCTGTCAAAGTAATTTAGATTTTTATTCTATTTATTAGTCTTCATTTAAAAGTAAGCCTGAGGGAAAAAGCATTGTCTTTAGCTCCCAAATACAGAGCAAATTCAGAATTATAATTAAGCTTAAGATATCCTGTAGAAGCCAAGATGTAAGTAAATAACGGTTTTGCATCTGTCTTCCTATAAAATGCTGTTTAACAGGAACCACTGTACATATTCTTTGGAAAAAGAAAGATGTCTGATTATTTGGGTTTGTACTTATAATAACTGGCAACAAGCCAGAAAGGAATATCCATCAACAGGCAATACTTTCCTCAAGTACAAAATTAAAAGGCAGGGGGTCTTTTGTCATGCTGAGAGAGCATCAATGGCTTAATCCCACAGGTTAGCCCCAGAGAGCCGAGACTAATTTATTGCTACTGGAATATAGTTGCTCAACTGGAAGCTTTTAAAATGGATTTAGGGATCACATAACCACTGATTCTGAACAAACAGTGTCCAAAAGTCTGACTAAAAGTGAAATTACTGAAGGATCTCTAGAAAGAAGGGGCTGGCAGGGAAGAGAAGGCTAATTAATACAGCTCAGCTTAACCCTTAGAAACAGCTGTGGATCCAAACAGACAACTTTGTCCAGAAGCTAAAATTAAAACAAGGTAGCAAAGTCTCAGATCCCTAATTGCCTAAGTCAACAAACTGAGTACAGCACAACAAAGCATTAAAATGAAATGGTTATGAAATAACCATTATTTTATTATTAACCATTATATTATAACCATATAAGAAGAGGTTATGAAAAAATCTCTGAAACAAAAGAGCAGCACAGTCTTTTAGTTTGGTATGCTGGTGAAGGTCTGGGAATTTTTAGTGTATGTGACTGGGTTTCTGTCCTCCCAGCTGAAGAAATCACTCTCTTGGGGTATTTTTAATTTAGCTTTGAGAGCAGGTATCGCACTGAAAATCCCAAGCAGGCTGATTCAGTCATTAAAATCATAGGACCTCAAACCATCATGCCTGGTTTTAGCAATCACTGCATGATTTAGGCTAGCCTTTGTTGCTAGCCTAGCAAGAGAGTCTACTAAATATCTATAACTGATTTTCATCAATATTATTTAGGAGAAAATAAGTTAATTGTTCAATGGGATTGGTCATGTTTTGTCTGCTGATTGAAGTTTCATCTGCTCCAACTTCCAATTTATTTTTTTTTCTCCCCTCTGCTGTCCCCCACTTTTATTTATAATCCATTGGGAATTTAAAAACTTGAACCAGCAGTACATCAGGATTCTACACTTAGCTACTCAAATAAATATTTCTAATGTGTCTATAAGCTTCAGAGGTGTTGCTGAGGACTGTTAGATGGTACAGATAGCCACAGAAATACATGCATAAAAATCAGAAAGGGAAATGCTGCCGCTGTAGTTCTCTCTGAGGCTTCTGTTTTAAAATACAGGTATCTCAGGATTTAGAGAAGTGATGTACTAGCAAGCCAAACTATCTGTCTATATCCATCCTCTTCAAAGACAAGCTCACTGGGCCCTGATATGATGAAATAAAAGTACAATTATGTGAATTATTATGTCTTTTTTAGCAGGGAAAAATTATAGCTACAGCAACTACTGCATATCAGACACAGCATTGCAGCCTTGGAGTAAGACTTACAAATCTGAAGCAGCACAAAGAATCTTAATAGCCAGTCTTCATTTATCCCAAAACTCAGAGAAATGAATGTAGAAGTATCCAGACGGGGAAATTAAACACAACCCCCTTGTTTTAATAAGAACATTCAACACATGAAACTCTGCTGAGGAAATTGAGCAGGGAAGAAAGCTCTAAAGTTTCAGGGGTTGAAAAGTAGGTCCTACCTCACTCTCTGAAGTGCCATACTCATGGTGTGTGAGTGTGTTTGGTTTGGTTTTTTTTCCCAAATATATGCAGTAAGGATAAATTTTCCTTGGGTTTTTTTAGATGACAGTAATTCTTATCTAAATTCATATGTTGTAAATGCCACTTTTCATTCAAAGAACACAGAAAAGTAATGAAGCTACATAATGTGCAACAATGATCAGCTATTGCAGAAGAAAAAATACTTCCTCTTATTAAAATAATTTTCTTTATTTTAAACCAAACAGGCCTTCTGGCTTTTCCAGAAAAGAGAGAGTTTTCATGAACTTCTACACTTCAGTAAGTTACATCCTGGAATAAAGTTCCCAGTATGCAAGTGAAGACTTAAACACTTCCAAAGTAGAACAATAATGGGACTGATGTCCAAGTGCAAGACAATTGTAACAAATATCATCTGAGTGATCTATACACACACGACACACTCTGCATGTCTGGCTGGCTTCAATTTGATGCTAAAATTTGCCTGACTTCCCAAACAGTAACTGGATCAAGTCTCTACTCATCTATCTTTCCATTAAATCCTGCTAATAAACTCGCTCCTTCCTGTGTGATGATAATTCTCAGATGATCTACCTTAGAAGAAAAAAAAAAAAATCTCCAAAGTGAGATCAGCTATGAAAATGCTGATCTCATCCAAGAAAGTGAGCAAAAAGATTAGGGAAGATTTTATATGTTCATATAAAAAGCAGTACATTCAGCTAATACAATTAATTACGGTTCCCTCAAACTTGATGAACCCACTCTAACTTACCTAACTGAAGATCTAGCACTGACAGCCTAAAGCATGTTTACCTTGGGGTTTTAGGGCAGTATTGCCTTAAGAGCAAATGTTTGAATGGAGGGGAGGGATTACCAACACTCTTAACAGCATTCACTAATATATTTTGGCTCTGAATCAATTTTACAAACCTAAGAAATTCTATTGCAGGAATGCTCAAATACTGGAATTAGTAATTATTTTCAAAGAAAACAAATATTTAAAAATACAGTTCATATGCCAGGCATTTTCCCTTTAGCTAGCAATCAGTTTCTATGAAACAACTGACATACATTTTTTGCAAAGTAACTGCTATTTGCATTTGCCTTGAATGTGTGCTCTTTTTGACTCTTACCTTCACATTCTCTGGATGAAGCCCTCCAGGGTGTTTGTCCATGTACTGACATAAATCAGTGTGCTAAAAGAAAGTCAGATGGAGAAAACTATATTAATATCCATATGACTGCAGCAATAAATACCCCTCTACTTAGGAGTGGACATAACAAATGGAAAATAAGATTTTTTTTTTTCAGCCACACATGTGCAAACACACATTTGTACCTTTACACTCATTTTATTTAACAGCCTTGATAACTGATATGAATATTCAACAAATGCAAATTAATATTTTTTTTCTAACACCCTGCATTTGGTAGATCAATTACCTGAATTTTAATACCATTCTAAAACTTGTAAGGACAGTATCACCATCAACACCACAAAGATAGTATCTAGACAGAAGAGGAAGAACCTAAAGGGAGAATCTCACGTTCAACTCCCATTGTTCACATTATAACATTGCCCTTTAAGTATAATTTTACAGTAATTCTAGATTAAGAAGGGTTCAAGGTTTAGAAAATAAAGTTGAAAGTCATTGCATATCAGAGTACTGAATGGTACTTTCCAGCTCAAAAAGAAGCACATATTATGGACATGTACAGCCATTAAATACAGATACTTTAGAAAAGAACTTCATGGAAAATTCAAACCTAAGTTTTCACTTCATAGTTACCTATATTTCCTGCAAACATAGCATGAAATCTCTTCAGAAAAAAAAAAGAAGGCTTGCAATGTATAGATAAATGTTATTTTTAATGAATAAATATTTATAGCTTTTACCATGGAAACACTTTCCTCTGAATTATTCTCTTACATCTCTACACTGAAGCAGCATGGTTTCAGTCAAATGGCATGCTGCTTCTCTAATGTGCTTGCACAACTCAGCTTCTGGAATTATGTTCAGAATTAAAAAAAGCAAAAATATGCACTTGATTAACCAGCAAATACTCAGACTGTCTCCCACATCTGGTTTCTGAACACATCTGGTAAAAATCATCTAACATTCCTTGAAAAACTATTTGGCAATACCTACCTCACATATACAACAGCCCAACTAAATACAGGCAGTTTTCAAAGTTGAAAGTTTTGGACAAAACTTGCCATCCACACAGCAGAATGGTGTCTCTGTGCAACATTTCCCAAACCAGGAGGCATCTTTAGCTTTCTTTTGCAGCTTAATGCAGATACATAGGAGAGTTCATACCCAAGAGACAAAATTTGTTCTAGCCAAAACTATCCTGCATAAAAATCACAAACTGCAAAAACACACTGTGCATGTAGAATTAACACTGCAAAGACATTAAGATGCAAAGGATGATTAGACTCTGCACTAGCACAACTATTTTCACAAATTCTTACATGGCTTCAAGAGAGCAAGAGCCCTGACTTCAGAAAACTGCTTGAATCCTAAAATGAACAGTGTGTGTATCACAAGGGCAGAGGGCATGCTCAAACAGGCAAACCACAATACAACAAAACAGAGATTATTCCAAAATGCAAGAGACAGACAGTAATTCTTCAATTTATAGTTTACGAATTAGTGAATGCATTTAAAAACAAAATTTGAAGATTAACTAAAAATATCCTACCAGTGAATTGTTGGTGTCAAATAAGTGCATTTTGCACAAAGACTCTTAAGTTTAAAGACTTACTCCTCAGTTCTGTAAAATCTTTTGCCTTAAGGTACAAATTCCTCTTCCATTCTCCCACAGTTAGTTTTCTGGTATTGCATCAATAAACCATGCCACAAATGGACCAGTCACTCTTCAGTATGCATCACCACATTACACATTTTTGTCTTATTTACTGTATGAACGTCAAGAAAACATTTAAACAAAGTCATCTGCTAACCTTGTCATTTGTTTTAATAAACTAACAGGTTCTGAGTACTAATCCCAGCACAAGAATCTGCCTTATTATCAGCTGAAATACCATTACTACAGGTAATGACAAATAAGAAATTTGTATCCACTCATTTTTTGGGTTATCTGTTATTCAAGAGAAATGCCAGTTTTTGAATAGCATTAGCACCTGTAGTGCTGAAGAGACGTTTAAAGAAAAGTCACTTTAGAAAGCCCATTAGGGTGTCCAGGGAAGCTCTGTCCCATCCTCAGACACAGCCATCGTGGCCCTTAAGCACAGCACGTTCTCTCGCATGGGCTGGCTCAAGGGATTATCATTCGCCCCCAGTTCAATCTTCCAGCCTTTGTGAACAACACATAACCAGGTAGGTGGGAAGTTTGCCTCCGTCACCTTCTATTGGTTGCTACGATTTGCAAACAGTCAGCTGCCAGAAATCAGATCAGGGGAAGACAAACCCAAGGTCCCCTCCTGAAGCCCCACCATGCCAGTCACACTAACTGCATACTTTTATTCACCAAAAGCTTTTCATCTTATTTGGAGTCACAACTCTAGGAATAGAAATTAGTCATATTTTTTATTTCCAATATACTTGTAACAAATGGTGAGGATAACCCCATGTTCTTATTTTTATATTTCAGTTACTATTTGGATGCACTTTCTCCATACAGAAACATCAATGACGGTCATGTTAGTGTTATCCATCATTAACTTATTCTCGCTTCTCCAAGAATGAACACAACTGGGAGCCTGATATAACCTTCTGCCATCAGTTTAACCATCAAAACCTATAAAAACTCGTTGAACACATCTACCTAAAAGTCAGTGTAAGCAGCAATTTTCCCAGAATCCTGGAAACCTTACAGAGTCAACTGTGCTGCAGTCTTTTGGCATTTATTTTTTTCCCTACTCACACACTACAGACACAGATGAATATGTACCAAACCTTTATTCAGATGGGGAAGAGAAATTGAATATATTTTCTGTTCAAATCTTTCAACAATTTTGTTTTATCAAACTAAGGGTCTTTCTCATAAAAGTAACTAAACATTATGGTAAGAACTGTGGAAGAAACTTATAATGTTAGAGAATATTGCTCTCCACTTTATAAAAAATAAGATGATAGCAAAGCAAAGGCAGCATCAGCTGCTCCCCTTTTCCAAGGTAAGGACTGAATGCACATTGAATTAAACATTAGTACAGCCAGGAAAACTGACAGTGCTGCAGAGACAGCTCTTTCTAAACCTGTTTTCCCTTTTGGCAGCCGAAGTGTCTGCTCCAGTGCTTGTGTGCGCAACTGACAGAAAAAGACAACATGAATGCAAGTTTCAGGAAAGCATTAGAAAAGAAAACAAGAGAGCAAGCTGGATGAAAGTGTTTGTTTTTAATGGTATTCCATGAAATTTGTACTATATAGATGGAGTCTTTTTTTTCATGCTGTATTTCAAGGTGGAAAACAACAGGCTTTCCCAAGTGGAAGAGTGGCTGCAAATACAGCCTGCCATACTCGACTGGAGTCTTTGCTGCGGTCACCACTCTGATCTAATAAAATATATACCCTAAAGGAAAATTCAAGATACAATTACATATCGGCAATAACATAAAACTATACCGACACAAGGTACAAACACAAGAAACAGACCAACCAATACACCTTTTACAGTCCATTCTGCACTGTCTCAGAGGGTCAGGCACCTCACAGGGAAGCAGCATACTGGGAATGCAGTACGGAGACTTCCAAGTAATTGCACACATTCTGATCCCAAATGGACCTGGCTAGACCAATTCCGCTTCAAACTAGCTTTTAACAGCTCAGCCATACTGTTAACCCCCAACACACATAAATCACCAAAGTAATACCATGCTGACAGAACATTTGATGTTTTAGTTTAAATTCAAAATCCCATTAGTTCCTGCTCTTTACACTCCACCAGTTTACCTACACGTATATGTACAAATATTCAATTAGCACTCCTCTGCTCAAAACAGCTACACAAAAAACAATAAGCAGAGATAAACCAAATTTCTATAGAGAATAACTCAAAAGCTAGGAAAATCCAGAATTAATGGAGTTTATCCATCCAACCTTTTATTTGTTTCTCCATTAAATGTATATTAGAACTCGTAGAAGGTCTAATGTAATCACATACTTTCTTTTCCTTCCCAGGATTAGACATACTCAGTGAACAGAAGGAGATACTTGACTAAAAAATATCTGTGCTGTTTTACGATTAGGGGGTTTTCTTCTATTCTCAAACAGCTTGCCGAGTTTGGCTTTTTTACTACTTTGAAGACATAAATAATCTCACAGGTTTTCCTATGCTGCTTATTGCTATGGTATTGACATGCTTTACAAATAGAGAATCATTTCATAGCAATGCAGGAGACATAAGGCATTACTTCCTTTTATCAGATAGGGACTTGAAGCAAAGACAAAAAAAAAAAATCCTAAGAATCCCTGATCTGGGCAATTCTGTTCAAACAACTTTGGTTTTGACTTTTCAGAGTACTTGGCACTATTTTGTCTTCTGTGTTTTGACTGACTGGAGTGGTAATAAAAGATATTCTGGTCCTCAGGTGCATCCTTCGCCTCACACACCCCCTCTTCCTTTTTGCTGTCTCTGATAGGCAATGTGGTTTGTCCTAAGCTAAGAACACCTGGTAGACTTTGCAGAAGGAACTGTCTGGATGCTCTCATTCCAGAGATGGGGAAGCTGATATGTTTCTACTAACTTTGGTGCACACTGACCTGAAAAAGAATATAAAATGCACTGGTAATATTTAAATAGATATTAACAATAAATCTAAACATAATCATCCACCTGATCATTATGTCCTTCTCATGCCTGGCTCAGAGCCTTGTCTCAACTACTCTGGCAATACTGGCTTCAGTTACAGCTGTAAATGTGTAACACTTTTGCAAAGGAGACTGAGAATCTCATGCTGAATAGCAGAAATCTGTAATGACAGCAATTTCACCTGGTGATGACAATTCCCAATACAGCAAGGGTGGAACCCAGTTCTCTACAGCAGTATTACCTAACTTGTCTTGAAATGATACTTCAAATAAGGCAGGAACCTATAAGACATCCTGGTTCCTACGTTCACAAAAAATGAGAGAAATTCAACAACAATCACATGCCTACTCCACATAATCCTTTGCAGAGCTGCACAACAGGCACTTCCACAAGGGTGAAAAAAGGAGATTGCCCAGGCCATCTTTATCTTTGTCCTCCAATTATAAGAGCTTCACTTTCCCACTTCACTAACAAAACAATGTTTTCTGCAAAACCTGTTATGCTTTCAGTGACCAACTCTATCTCTCCTCCCACTACTGGCTTCCTCAGAAACAGAAATGAACAGCTACAATATCTGAAGTGAGACACTAAAGTCTTTGAGAAGAGGAGGAATCTCCAAAGACATAGCTCTAAAGTACAATTTATGATTTTTCTGAAGCTTATCACTTGACCAAATTTGTGGTAATTTTCAAAATAATAGTCCAATGGTACCCACAGCACAAAGGCTACCCATCCCCTAAATTCTAAATCCATACTATACAGCTTGAATATTTAAAATAAGGGTCCTCCAGATAGAGGTTCAAGGTATTTTGGCCATTTGGGCTGAAAGTAGAAGTAAATATAGGTAGTCTGAGACAGACTTTGGCATTTTTGCCCTCAAATAATTGTATTTCACTACTGTGTGCCAGAAGATCACTGCTTCAGGGCTGCGCCTTGACTTCAGGGTCCTGGCACACACAACTACACCTTCTTGAGAGGGCCCTGTCCAGCCTTTTTATTACCTTCTCTCAGTACATTCAAACACAAATCCTTGCCTCAATGCACATCTCAAGTAACAAGGCCTCCATTAAGAAACCCATGACCCTTCCTGGGCTAGATGGAACAATTTCTAGATAGACCAGAAACTGCACAGTGCTTCCTAGGATATGGGATAGAAAACCCATGCTCCGCAATGCTGGTTCACCTAGTCTTGTTTCCAAACTAAATACAGAAGCACATCAGCCAATGCCCATTTTTGACTCAAAAATTAATTGCAAATATTTTCCTCACTATGATAGAGACAAGTATTACAATTCCTACAGGTACCGGAAAAAGAGATTAAGTTACTTTTCCAACATAACTGCTCACAGTCTAAACAAAAGTCGTACAAGGATTTAAAAAAAAAAAAAAATGCACACTTTCTCAGACTCTCTCTGTAATATTTTTCACTCATTTTTCCCCCATACCATCAACTACCATGACAACTCTATAAAAAGTATGATTTACTTATGAAATATTGTCTTCCAGACTCACATGAAGAAATGGATTGATGAATTGGGGTTTTGATTTAAACTTGAGGCAGTGTATAATTGTATGAAGGTCATTTTTATTCAGCAAGACTCTGGTTTATAAGTAGACACATGTGTGTTTATGTTTGTGAGCATATTGTGTATAAGCATCTGCTAAAGGGAAAAGAATTCTGGCTGACATTTATACAGCTGAAGCAAGGTTTATATACATTACATCCTAGGTCTGGAAAAGAGAGAGTATGCAAACAAAGGGGGAAAAAAAGACAAATGTTGATGACTCTTCCCCTCTCCTCTTGAAGGAATTCTAATTATGAATAGATGAGTAAACCACAAGCTAGAAATGTCCTCAGATATGCTCTGTGCTTCACTTCAACGTCAACTGTTTCACTCTGCTATCTTGTTCAGAAATCAGACTCTGCTACCAAACACAAATGTATTCAGACAAAGGGTGGGATGTTTCCTTTCAAAGGCATGGCTAGTGACATGAAATGATCTCTACTTTGCCCACCCTTCTCCATAATAATAACGTGACTGTCATTCTCTTCTAATTTAATTAGTCACTTCTACTTCCCATGCAATACATTCTCTTTCCCTCCTCTTCCTCAGTCTTGATAAATCTCCATGTGACTTAGGCGTCCCATAATTCTACCTAATTGGTTTCAGCTGTCATTTTTGAAACTGGAATGCACGGAGAGCCTGGGGCTTGTGAATGGAACAGGAAGCACTTCCAACTTCATTCCCATCATGTAAAACCAGCAATGTGTAAGAACCCTCCCATTAAAACAAAACTGGGAGTATTTGGCTGCCGGCGATGCCATCGTGCAGCAGACAGATTGTGCTGCTCCACTGAGGCAGCGAGGCTGTTGTGAGCCATTCCTCTCTGTTCAAAGGAGAGCACACATTATTTATGCCCTAGCAGCTTTCCTGACTAAAATACTTTCCCTTTTGTCACCAATAAATTCTTAAACCGATAATATAATTTACCAATAAAAGAATGGGTACCAGGAATATTTAAAGTGACAGGAGAACAAAAAAAAGTTAATTCCTTTTAAATTGCATGTATCCTCCAACCTAAGCGCTCTGCAGATTACTGTGCCACAGTTTAAACTTATTTCATGTTGCTGGTATCTTCAAAAGTGTCATAGACTCTCATTTTCATGTATTTCTGTGGCCTTCTGTAATTCAATCTTTGCCCTCTATGAGATGACACAGTGTTACCCATGCTAACAAAAAAATACCCTACAAGGCATCTCTGGGTAATACCTAAGAACCTTCCAGCAAAGCACCAGCAGGCAACAGCACCAGCTGGGCTGAGCAGCAGGGGAAAGATCTATATTAGGGATTCAAGGAAGAAAATCTGCCCCACAAGACATTCGTAATGAAAACAATTCTGGTAACAGATGTTTTTAGTGCCTTGGATTTCTCTCACACTGTCAACAAAGATAAGTATACTTCAAAATACATGAACAATACCGTATAGAAAAGGAGACTAGGTGCTGGGGGAGTACATAATACAGATAGAAGCATATCTGAAAATCCCACAGAGAAAAAGGGATACACAGCTGTCTGATTTTTAGCTGTTACTAGAAAAGATAAATTTATTTATGGATACAAAGCCCCTGTTCATTTCACAGAGAATAATCTGGTTCCTTACAGACAAGTGAAACACACATCACTAAGGAAAGAATTGCTGAATGAACTGAGAGATCTTAAAAAAAATACAGTTTTCCTCTGTCCACCTTAATAATTCTATCAGCTTTGTGTTCTCAGTAAATCAGGTTAGGGAGACAAAACCCACTTAATTTAGCGAGATTATCTGAACAAAAGAATGACATAGCAAAAATAAGCAGGAATTCCTGTTCAGTGTGATCAAAACCTAGCATCAAATCATCAGCTTGTGCAAACTGTGATGGACTTAGAGACCTCAAAATCAACAGAGTTGGGACAATTTTTACAAGCTGTAACACATATGCCCACAAGGATGGGTATGTGCACTTTTTCTCTAATTTGTCGTGTCACTGAGCTTCCACAACACTGACCACAATATGCACATATATCTAACAAACAAAAAACCAAAAATAAAAATAATAAAAATTTGAAGATACAAAAATGTTTCTTGTTAAGAGCATGGAAGATACCCATAGGCTCATGGTGAGAGTACTTGCTCCAGGACCACTTAAGCAGAACACATACATGGCAGGCAGGCTGGTAATCCACCTTAGTCAAGTATCCACATTAATACTGGCATGGTAATGACCATGGATAATTCAGTTGTATCTACACAAGCTCAACTGGCACAAGGGCCCTTTGTATGGTGGTGCGTGCTGGGCAACCACAGGGCAGGAAAGGACCAGTGCACAGCCTTCCTTTAAAACCTTCCACATCCTACGTAGACCTCTCTTCACACTGGCTGAGTGAATTTTCCTGTCATGTACCCTAATCCTAACTGTCCATGCATGATTGTAAGGTTAATAAAAATTTTATAGGGAAAAACTCAGTTCAGACTGCAAGGCACACAAAAGAAAAATGATGCTTCTATGGATTAGATCTTCTTTATTCTAAGTAGTAAAACAGAAACAATTAATATGGCTTTTTAACTTTCAAGAACTGGCTCTGTTTATTACTCAGGCATGGTTTCTGGTTCCTCCTATTCACCATTTCTTAATTATCTTTTACATCATAAAACTATAAACAAAAAATATCTGCAATTATTGATTTATTCACTCTGACTTCAGGACTTTTACGACTTTTATTTTGCCAGAACTGCTCACCCCAAGTTTCTAAAGATTGCATAGATGTGTTTTTATCAATATGACTAAATTAGTACAAAGCTACATACTTTGTTCAGGAAGGAAAAATCTATTTTTAAGATTTAGAATTATGGTAGTCATCACTCTCCAAACAGTAAGTTCTGGACTGGTTGTTTGTTTGTTTGTTTTTTCAATCTGCACAGAATAAATCAGAGCTTCACATTTTAAGAGGAATTAAGATTAAAACCCATATTATTAAAGAGAGCCTGAGGAAAAAAATTAATTAGACAGCCTCTAGTGCAAGCTGAGATACTGTCAGGTTTCACCTCAGAGGAACCAGGCAATGCCAGTTTATGATGGAAAAAACCCCGTAAGGAGTATGTAGAATGCCACCAGAACTACTTACGATAGAGGTGTGCATAAATCTATAACATGGAAATAATTAATTACTAAAAAAACCCAACCAAAAAACCAACACACACTAACAAACAAAAAGCATACAACTAGAAGAATTTCTTTTTGTAAATGTTTTTTAAAGTAGTAAAATAAACTCATATTTTTTCTTCAGCTCCTGACACAGGAAAGCAATAGCATATTAACTTCACTGAAAAACTAAAAGGGTTCATATTTTGGTGATGAAAATTATGATGCAGAAAGATACATATAGAAAGGATTTCAAAAGGAAAAAATAATAATCTTACCTATATCTACTATCAATGACAGAATTCTGTTCATTATTTGCCTAAATTGTTCTTTAAAAACTGACAGTATTAGACAAACCATCACTCTATAGTAGCTTCCTACTAAGTGCTTTATTATTGTTAGCATGAAAGGGGCATTCCTTGACTTTAATCTTTCTCTTCCTTACTGTAATTTCAGATTTTCTTTTTTTATCCTCTTTACCATTCACATAGAAATAGGTCACTGACTTTCTCTGTGATATATTTAAAGGTTGTAAATGTCTCATCCTTTTTTTATCCCCAACTCCTAAGAGCCCTACTTACTTTGACTTTTCCTTAGAAGGCTTTATTCCTGATATTTACTCACCCTTGTCTTTTTCCCCCTCAGCTCTCCAGCTGATTCATGTCTTTCTTGTGTGTACAAATTTACCCTTTAGGATGGTGGCCTTACCTGTATTAAGTAGAGTGTCATCACTGGTATGTATACTATACACAGGCATCTTACTACATGTATGTGTTTTTTAATGGACTGCAATGACACATGAATTTTTATCTGTAATTTAGGGAAAAACTAATTGGGATCTGTCAGGAAGTAGAATATCTCATGGGATTTCCAGTATTCCATCTGTCAGTTCAACTCTGGATGTTTCTTATGCTTTGATTTTGTTGTGTGTATTGTTTTGGGGTTTTTTTAATACTTACATTGAATGCAAGTGTTAATAAAAAGAAGAATAAATAATAGATACTAATTATTAAATTATGCACAGCACATCTAACCCAATATTTACCAACCATTAGTAAATTGTACAAAAATTGGTCATTCAGATACACACAGCCTTCCAGCCTGTTAGATTGTAAATCTTGATTAATTTTATTAATACATCTACCCATTGGCATGTGCCCTCCATATGAAGTCTACACAACATCTGGAAATCCTGCAAAGACAGGATCACAGAATCACAGAACATGCTGAGTTGGAAAGAAGTCACAAGGACCATCAAGTCCAACTCCTGGTCCTGCACAGCACCACCCCCAAGAGTTACACCATGTGCTCAAGAATATTGCCTGAATAACATCTGCCCTTGCTAGACATGTGTAAACTTCTTAGCCTAGCAGGAGTATTTTCATTTAAATTTAAATATATTATTTCATTCCTTCTTTCCCACAAATTCCCATGTCTGGCAGAATCTTTACTTCTCAGCAAAGTACAAAACAATTTCCTTCTGAAATCCCACCTCAATCCTTCCCTCCTGAGCCTATTTTGTTTTCATTTCCAGCCTATACTTGGACATCAGCAGCAGCTGTCTCTGATCTGCTCATTAAAACTTGAAAAACAAGGCTTTCCCAAGAGCAGTATTCCCTTACTGCCTCTTCTCAACGGTACAAGATTTCCTTTCTCTCTGTTTACTCTCAGCCTTGTTCTGTCATCTTTTTGACTGCAATTTAAGCAATGCAACTTAAGGCAAGCGTGGGGCACAAGGCAGGGTTAAACTACAGGGGAAGAGCTCCTTCTCTGGTCAAGATAAACAGAAACTACTAAATTCAACTGCTCCCATGCTGGGAGCCCCCAGTGACTCTGCTCCTTGCCAGGGAGGACAAGCACCTTCACAGTACGCAAGGGTGACTGGAGGCACCTGGCTTCACCAGCTTTCAGTTCTTGCTGGACAGGCACCTCAATTTCAAACAGGAAGAAAATCACCCATCATTTCACTTTCACACCAAAATAATGTATTTCAGGCTCCATATAAGTTTCACTTTAAGTCAACGATTAGAAGACTCCTCCTTCCTTCTTGTGCCTGGTTTCTCCATACCTATTACACATCACTAAAGGATCCTAGTGAAAAGAGCTCAAAAGCAACTCTGGGACACTACTGATTTTCCCTGCTCTCTCACCCACTAAAAAATGTGGCTTTTTCGGTTTGTTTTCACAATCAGTGCCATCACACCTTTAGTTTCAACCCTTGCTCTCTAGTAAAATAAATAAAAAATGGAAAAACAGGAATAATGTTCAATCTAAATTATCAAAAGTTATAAGAAATTGAAATTTTTCAGTTGAAAAATTTTTGATCCTTGCAGGTAATTAATTTTGCCCATTTTCTTACATTATACTTTGTAATTATTATGTAAGACAAATTTGTCCCAAGACAAATTCAAAAATCTCAGCTGCATAATTCTTAATTCTGATAAAGAGTATATATGTCAGTTTCCAATAAGCTATAAAATGAGAAACTCACACCAATTTTTTCTTACAGGAAATGAGAGGGAAATGTAACTAATGAACTTTATTAAGTAAACTCATTGTATAACAACCTATTTTAGCTGCTGTAATGAAGCACTGAAAATTAAACATTCTTCTTTAATGGAAAGTAATTTTTAGAAGCAAAAACATACACCAATATTAAAATAGGCATGGCAATTGAAAATGCTTGGGTTTAAATTACATTATTAGATTACTCTAGAGCTTTTTCACTGTTGAGGCAGACATAATATTGCTCATTACTCATCCTTCCAATTATAAGTATCTTCTTGTTGCAAACCTAGTTCATAAATATTGAAAGCATGATGTAAAGTATTGCTATATAAGCTCACTTTTACATGCCAGGAATAGGATGAGCTGCTGGTTCATTTATTGATAATAATATACTTATATAATTATGCATAATACTAAAAACTTCATTATCATTCTACCAAGCCTGTAGCAAATACGTTTTGCTTAGGATTGCATTTCAGCAATTAAATGTTTCTAAATTCAGTCATCTTCCTTCTAAATGAATGAGTGAAGCAGCAAATGGAAGCATTTTAGAGCAAACAGATGTGAACCCATCTTCAGAGACCTCTCAATATGTCTTGAGATCTCACCTGTAAAATTCACCACCTCCTTGGGCAAAGCTGGCCATATCAGTGACACTTGCACTAAAGCCACCATCCCCATAAGATCACCTAAACTAACACCTAAACAGAGCCTGGTGAGGAAGGGAACAAAAACTATGTGAACAGTCGCACACCTTCACTGAACTGTAAAGCTGAACTGACCTTTTACTTTGGGAAGTCACTGCAGTCTCATACAGCAGATGCAAAGTGATTCAAAATTTCATTTTCAGGTCTTGCTTAGCACATCCCAGTTAACTGATATTCCTGATACAGGAATAATTTTCTTTACCATTTATACATGAAAGACTATCAGCCATTCAGGTTTTGTAGAGGAAATTCCAAGTAGCTCATTCTCAAAGCTCCCCAGGTAATAAGCAATGGCTCTCAGTCATCCAGTGATAAAACTGAGCTCTAAGCATGCTTTGCAATACACTGATGTAAGAGTTAACAAAGAACACACAGAAACTATGCCTTTGTAACAAGGTACTGTATTCTAAACTACTTTTGACTAAGTTCTTTCACTCAAAAGAAGTAGGCTCCCTTTCTCTTCTTCCACCTAAATGTACAGCTCCATGCTCACCATCAAAATGTTTATATGGAGAATAAATGTCTCCTGATCTTCAACTGTCAGAAAGAATCTTTAAAGATTGCCTTCTCTTGGTTTTGCAGACCACCAAGCTTAAAGTTAAAAAACACTGTCATGTTTTCATCTGACAGACATACATATTGGAAAAAAAAGCTAATTTGGGGGACCCACAGAATTTAATGACTGCCGTGTTCCCTTTCAGAGAACATGGTTAAATGCTTTCAGCATTTAACTTATTACCATAATGCATTTTGCAATGAAAGATGCTACAGGAAATTCAATTTCATTCTACTCTTTCAGGGTCAATGCTGAAACCAAACACCTCTGATACCCTCAGACATTTCACTGGAATTTTTTTCCCAATGGAATCATCACCAACCTGGCAACCCAAAGTTTTCATTTTCTGCAAATCTCAGATCAATAACTGTTAATTCCTAATTTAGTTATGATATCTCAGTCAATCATCTTTTATTATGTTTTAAAAGGTCAATAGTGATCAATGGAAATAGTGTATCAGTTCCATGATATCCCTTTATGAAATAAGTCAAATTCAATCCCTTTTAGGTTAGGATTCAGTCATTCAAAAACGTGCACCACCATGTAATTTTAATCACATGAATGTTTTGACTTCTTTCAGTGCAAATTACTCATATGATTGAGCTGAACCACATACAGGTGTTAAAATAACAACAAACCAGCCATTACAGTTAAAAGCTCAGTAACACCAATTACACAGCTAGATTGCATACTCAACCAGCCAAAATTTGTACATTTAAATGGGCGACTGTAATTTTTGCTTCTGAACATTCTCATTATGCGCTGAATGGAAGCTTTATAACCAAAGGAACAAATGAGATCCTTGCAATCATGCAATTAAAACCTGTGTCATGCACACCCACAAGAATTTAATTCAGGTTATGTGGGCATTCTCAAGCATTATCAGATAGTTTTCACTATTTGATCAGACTATAACTTCATATTACGAAACAATGAAAACAGACTTTTGTTAAGAAATTCTGTCATCTCAAGGCACAGGGGCATGTTACAATGTCATTATTATACAGTGTTTAGGCTGTTTGGGGAGAATAAAGCATCCCTCCTTTCTTCCCCAGCAGCACCTTGAGAGACTGTCTACCAGCCGAAACACTAAAATATTATTTGGATCAGTTGCTAGAAACCATTACTAAATGAGATTCTCAGTCTCAAAAGCTACCAAACACCATGGGAACCAAAAGGTGCAACTGCCAGCAGGGTTGGTCCCTTGCTGAAAAACAGCTAAGTGAATCCAGAAGAATGTGCCATGCATGAAGCATGAAGCTTAATCTGTGTCTGTACATGGCTGGGAGCCAGAGTCGTAAACAACCTATCTTAAACAACCTGCCTAAACAACCTTACTGGATATAAATCCAGAAACTTGCATCAATGTAATAAGCAACATGTAAAATCCAGCAATTTGAAATTAGTGTAACAGGCAAACCCATCTATTTTAGGGAGAAGCATATTCTGTACATCTAATTTCTCAACCAGCTCCAAAGAATACAGCTAAATACAGCTGCTGATAAATGGGACTGCAAAATGTATTCATGTAAAGATACGCAAGTAAGTGTACGCTGACCATTACATAAAGTTAAGTATCAAGGCTTTTCCTATGTTAATTCAGTGTATAAGTCAGGAGCAGAGGAATTACTGATTTAAGGGAAATGAATTAAATTTTTATTACTGCTCCAATACCTGAGGTAAAAGAACCCATCTGTTGTATCAAATATTCTGCAGGCTGCTGCAGCTGAGTACCCACACCCTCACAGTGTAGCACATTTACGTAAATACACAAGGTGAATGGCTTCTCCAGACAAGATTCTGTGATGCTGTGTGCATTATCATGTAAAAATTAAGGCCTGCCCCCAAGAAACACACAAAACAATTCCTGTCTTAAGGAGAGATATATTTAGAGTAATGCTACCAATCACTGTACTTTTTAAACACAGTGTCTTACAGACTACAATACAATAACTGATATTACACTGAAAATCTAATGGTATCTAAACTCATTTGTTTCTTTTAAATTACATGCTCTTGGACCCATCTGTGAAAACTGGGAGGTTAATTATGATAGTACATTGCATAATTCCACAGCTAAATGTTAAAGTAGTTCTACATAAGTGCCATATGTTTGTCTTAGAAAAACTAAAAAGATTAATTAGGAGGCCAAGGCCAATACTTTGGAAAGTAATACTCTCAACACAATTAGATCCTTACACTGCCTACTACGTAAATTGAAGTTTTAATTAATAGTTAAAGCATTAGTCATGGCAAAATTTTAAAAAATCCCAAATTCTAAACTGCATGCACCAGACATTGTTTTACTGACATCGCTTACAAAAAGACACTCTGCACAAGCCAATCACAAAAAAAAAACCCCCCAAACAATTTAAACTTGATATATGCTTTTCATTAAAGAGCATATACCTGTTTAGCATTTCAGTCCTGTTCTTTCCAACATTATTCTCACCTATTTAAAGTTACCTGATCACATCAATAAAGAAAAAGCTCCAATACACAAACTATAACTAGAAAGCAGAGTAAGTTTGAAAAGTCAACTCAACAGCATAAGGTCCTTCAAGAGCCCTAGCAGCCATTTCTCCATCTCTGAATCTGGTTTAGCCCAGCTTTCCAATTTAGCCAACTACAAAGCAAAATATCTTACAGCCATCACTTTCCTGAATGAAGTAAAGGGTTATTTTGGCCTGATTCATAGATCACTGATGGTAAAGAGAGCATTTTCATAAAATTCAGTACACTCTGGACCATACCTAGAACGGTCACTTTACTCACCACATATTCAAACACAAGTGTCAAGGTCTCCTTGGTGTGAATGATGTCATGAAGCAGCACAATGTTTGCATGTTTCAATCCTTTCAAAAGAGAAGCTGAAAAGCAAAATATACATGTTATTTTAAAGAGTATCCAGGTATTTTATATTGATTTGCTCCTTTTTTTAGTGACTTAAATGAGTTTCATAACCTCACAACCAACAGTTGTACTTTAATATCTTCCATGTTCATGAGTTCCACACATCCAGTTTTTGAAGATCACACTTTCCCATTCAATGCTATTTTCTCCACCTTGCTGGTCAAACTCAGCCTCACTCTGAGGCCAAAATGAGCTGGAGCAAGAGATGCTTTCTTTACACAGCCTCCTCTAAGTGAATCACTCATATCTGAGCAACCAGACACCAAGAGCACTCCTACACTCAAAGGTATTTTTTTTTGTCTCAGATAAAAGTCAAGCATGTCTTTTCAAAACATAATCTTTCCTATCCAACACAATAGAGTTGCTATCTAAATTAAGTACAGCATCTATCCCAATAAAAGGATTTTAAGCAATAATTCTCCTTTCTCTCAAATATAACAGAGATTTATGAATCATTTGTATTAGCCCATGAGAATAAATACATGGTATTTTCTCACTATATTTTTAATGGTACTAGCTCATGTCTTCAGAAAAGACAAAGACTTATCTAGTGAACTTTCAGGTAATCTCCTTCACTATTTTTTTTTTACAACCTAATACATATTTAATGTTCATTCCATACTACATATTTAATGTTCCACAAGACATGGCATATTTTAGCAATATATGCTGACAAGCCATGTGTTGTTACCAATGTCATTCTGTCGTTGGTGCCTTGTCATCTCATGCATACATCTGAGCAGGACTATCAGTCACCCTTGCAAGTAAATAATAGATACAAAGACATGCAAATGAGTGGCATATTTCTAAACTGAATAATGTGGAACTTTCTTCTGTCATCCTTCTACTTTTGTCAAGGAAAAAAAAATGGAAGACCAAATGTGTGTCTCAATCCTTTACTGTGCAAAAAGGAAACTACAGAACTTCCACAGCATTGTTACCCCTTGCTGTCCTATTCAGGGTTTTCCATCAGGCTGAGCTAACTCCAGGGGTCATGTGGGTTTGAATTAAGATAAGTACATATCATCTCTCATACTGGTCTTTGAGATATCAATCTGACAAGTTAATCACTCTAGGAAGCAACACAAAAGCAACATGGCATCTGGCTGCACCAGTGCTCCTCCACAAACATCCTCAGCATCAAACCCTGGAGTTCATCCTAGGCAAAAGGCAGACAGCAAAGACAAAAATACCATAAAGCTGCTTCAAAGTGAGTATCATCACAGACATCATGAAGACAGGACTGCAAACCTGCAAGGAAGCTCTGTGACCAAGAATGAGGAAACCCTACAACCTGGCTGCAGAGGTGAGAAGAAAAATTTCAAAAGAGCTTGCTTTGGCCTGCACTCCACAGCTCATGCTATTTAGGGAGCCAGCACAGAGAAATCTTTCCTGTGCTCTATTTTTTTTGCCACTGAGCTGTAAAACAGCTACTGTAAATACAAATAAGAATTTTAAACATTTGATCAGTGCACATCCAGAAATTGTCAATGTTCCACAAATTAAATAGATGCCTTTCTCAGAAAGGGAGAGCCGTGAGCAACTTTCATGGGATCCTCATCTTAGAACTTGGACAATTTCTTGGAACTAAAGCTCAGAGAGATTTGGATATGTTGGGGTTTTTTTGAAGTCAATGACAAGAAATTGCTACTGGAAAAAGGTATAGAAACAAACAAAAGATAAAGAACAACTGTTTTGAAAGGTAGCCTCTAACAGAAGCAAGAACTTTCAACCTGGGGAAACACTAAGAGGAGTTCACCTAAAGTAACAGATTTCGACCAGCTCTTTCCTCAAACCTTACTGAATGACCATACATTCAAAGACACTGAGAACAAAAACCCTTCCTCCTAGCAGAGCCTGTGTTGAACTGTAAGAATATTTATGACATCTGTCAGCTTTTGCTGTTCAGATCATCACCTGAGGCCTTTAATTCCTCTAGCTGGCCATTACTTTGTTGCTAGAATCTCTATATGGATCATTAAAGCTTAAACAGCACATTGAAAGCAGCTTACTTTGAGGTCTTTGCAAATACTGTCCTTCCCCTTCAGTCCCCTCCCCCACTCTTATTTATCTTCTCTAACATCCAATTCTCCCCTTTTATAGCCTCCATAATCAGCATCTACCATATATTACAAGAACTACACCTGCAGGGTGAAATTTGTGTCTTCTCCATTAGTCCAAGTGAAATACAGTAGGTAATATAGCAAAGGGAGCAAAATCATCTTAATTGCACTAATTTTATACTACAGAAATAAGCAATTACACTATCAATTTATGAGAATTTTGTGAGAAAACAAACATAGCTGGTGAAAGTAAGAGAATTACCCCACATGTTCTTCTATCAAGGACTTACCGTTAAGATTGCCTGCCTTGTGAAAACACTGTTTTGCTTCTTAAGAAAAATAGGGGGAGGAAATTACAAAGAAAAAAATAAGTTGTCTGAAATAGGAAAGCTGTTTCTTCTTCCCCAGAGTACTTATAAAACAAAATGAAATATGAACCATAATATGGATTTTTTTTTCCAGAAAAACAGCTTTTCAGACCTCCTCTTTTGGGCAAGTTTTTACACAAAGACGATGGAACTTTGGATGAACTCCACTAATTCAAAGACAAACCCCAGAAATTCACATCCAATAGAATAAAAAAGAGTCCAGAGAATCTGTCAGCATCAACTTGAGACAAGGTTGACTGTACCTTTGAAGCTGCCAATGCAGCTGCTACTGGAGCTCAGTGAGATGTCAGGTGCTGCTGTGCCTGGTGTTACTTCTAGAACAAAATAATTCTGTCAGAGAAGGCCATCTCCATCCAGTGATTACTACCCACAGATTTCACACAGAGTTGTTTTCTTTTAAGATAAAAAGACTAAAATGTTGTTGAAAAAGCATTGCAACAACTCACAAAAGTGGGACCAATGTACTAGTATGCACTGTATTCTTAATATGTATTTTTAATAACAAAATTATACAATGCTGCTTCAAAAGTACTGGCACGCTTTTTTTTACCTTGGTATGAATGTAAGATAAACAGATGGCAGCACTTTTAATTAATTTCTCCAAAGAGTTCTGAGGAGCAACAGCAGCAAAGAATGTTAAAATTCATTTTTAAAACACTTTGGACAAAGTATTATATGGGTTTGAATGGCCAGGTTCTTGTTCTGTCACCTGTGTTTGCACAGTCCCACACAGCAAATTCTAACAGGGAACATGAATTGTTGACATACTTCAACAATTAACAGCATCCCAGATGATAATTTCTGTGACTTTTACACAGGCTCATGATCTGAGTCACTAAATGTACCAACATTCCACACTTTCCTTCAAGGGCTAATAACCATATTTGCATACTTAAAGGAAACACATTGCATTTGCTTGAATAACCATCACAGGCTTCACTTCCAACAAGGGGATGCTCTCATCTATTATGAGCTCCTGGCAAGCTGCCATATCGCTTGTGCTGGTCAAGGAGGTTCTTGCTGTTCCCAGATGAGCTGGATTCTAAAGTACAATCACTCCACGAGCAAGGCAAGCCAGATGGACTGCAGCCAACTCTTACCCAAAACCTGAGTAGCATCAGTAAATGAGTGCTTTGCTCCCTGCGGGGTTTACAGCATCAACTCAAGCCTGACACTCCATTAACAAAGCCTTGTGACTTTTAGCCTCAGCTCGGGAGTGTTTTGAAAAAGGCTATTCCCATATCTCATAAAGTAACATTTCACAGCTGGATGATAAATTCAACAAAAGCAAGTGTTACTATTGACTACCAGGTCACATGGAAAAACATTTCACTAGCAAAGATAGTTTTGGACATGGTAAGTACATTAAGCTCAAACATTAATTATGGTCCTTTGGTCCATTCAATCTTTCAATTCCTGACTATCATTTTATTCTCACTTTGTGAAAAATCACAAATCTCCACTGTGGCCCTAGACAGAAGAATAACCCATAACCATCAAACTGGCTGATATTTCAGTGACCTGGAAGCTTTTCTCAGCAGCAGCAGAACTCAGTCTCATGCTGCTAATATGCACCATAATGTACAACTGCTGATTATGCTCTCTCATATTTCCAAATTTTCAGCATTTTTCTAAAAAGTGTAACTATAAAAATACCTGTTTTCCTCAGTAGCTGGGGTATCCTCTGAGATTACCATGCACCTGTGCTAACTGTTGCTCATGCTGCTACTCACATGTAGTGCTCACTCTTTCTCACTGCCACTCCAGGAGGATTTCTCTCATCATGAGACTTTTGAAGACTGCACATCATGGAAGCTTGCACTTCTCTAATGCTGTTAATGCAACTGTGCATTTTTGTTGCCCTGTTGGATTTCTGAGATGCCAAAGAACACACATTCTAGTCAGTCATACAAATCTGTGAAAGCTTCAGAGCCAAACAACTTATCTTTAAAATTCTGCAGCTTGTCACACTCTGCAGACACAACGGTGCTCTCTGTCAGAGTGCCAACTTCCTCGCATACACAGTTGGGTTCAGTCTCTGAGCCCTCCTGGAAAGGCGTCCGTAGTGAAAAAACATTCATAGGGTTTTTTTATTATAATCATGTTTTCTGAACAAACACACTCAAATGTGTCTTACTGCCTGCACAAACTACACTTCTGCTTCTCTCCCAGCAACTTATTTTCAATCTATACATCTTTCATAGCAATTTTTAAAATTTGGCCTGAGAGCAGAACGTCCCTTATGCTTCTCATCCACTTCCCACACAGCAGGAATTTCTGTGTTACTTAGAATTCTACCACAGAGACAGAAATTCAGCACTCTGTTGGTTTTACAGCAATAAATGTGCAGTAATTTCCTCCTCAAAAATGCAGTCCCCAAATCTACACTTTGCTATTTTCCAGTTCACCCATCTGAAATGATTTACTATGAGCAAATAGCTTTGCTTTCCTAGAATCCCAACATAACAAAATTCAATTCAGTGAAAACTGTAGATCCTAAGTAAGACCACAGTGACCAGAAACTTTCCATCTTCTCACCACAGGATATATTCTGCAGAATGATCATTATTTATAGAGCATATGTAATCCCAAATAAATGATTTTACAGCTGCCTACCTATAAACACACGGAACTGGTCAGCTTCCACTCTGATCTTAGTGGACGCAATGCAATAAAGGTAAATAGGTCACTCTTCAGCTTGGAAAACTTTCTAGGAGGAAGTTTCATAACAGATTGCAAAAGAATTTGTGAGCTACAGAAAGAACCAGCAGAACAGAAAACTTTAGATGGGTTTATATGGGCTTAGCTCAATTACCTTCTTTATGACTAATTCCAACCTCATTAAAGTCTCTTCTAGATTTAATAAGTGGTCCTTATTCTAGTTTTCATTAAGTCAAAATAATTACAGTCTGCCATTAAGAAAGCAAACATTGCTTTACATGCTTGCAAGAAAGGACTTGGTAGTCCTTCAACTGTAGGTCGCTTTGCTGGAGGGACTACATGGATCAAATTAGCTTCATTTACCTTCTCAGCCTCAATTCAGGCTGAGTGACTTGAACTTTTAACTGATTTTTCTTTTGTGTGTGAAATTTCTTTTTGCTGCTCCTCCTTGAAAGTATAGTATGCTATTAGAGAAGAAATACAGAAAAAGTGTGTGTGTTACAGCACATAGGCTCCTTCAAAAGTTCTTGTTACAGCTGTAGTCCCCTAAGCAAAAGGCAAGTCACAAACCTGCTAAAATTTCTTTGCCTATTGAACTGGAATAAAACACTGGAAGGACTGATCAAATAAGCTCTGAAAAGCACTACAATATATTATTCTAGTATATTAGAAGACTGCTGCCGTATGAAATTAATGTCTCTTTCATTACATTCTAGATATAAATGTATGCATTTTATATTGTTCCCAGTGCTCTTCCAACACAAGTACAGGTGGAGGTTAAAAATGAGACATCATCCTATTAAAGCCAGACTCTTTTGGAAAGCAATTGCAATATTCTACTCCTATCTTGTAGCCACCAGTCATATTTTGCCTTCCCTATCCATTTCAGTGTTCAAGAGGAGGAAACTGCGTAAACCAAAAATATGCAGTGTTTACAGAAAACAACTCTATAATGCAGGTAGCATGTGAAAGCAGGAACATTTCTATTACTTTTTGATGCACACATAGCATCATGACATCATCAAACATGACCGGGACTAATAACACAATCTATTTATAAAATCATCACTGGCTGTTTTCAGCCTTGTTATTGTGATGAATTTCAGACACTGTCTTCACCTAAATATCTATCTAACCTTAGGATTACTTTGAAAGTTTTCAACCCAAACAGTTTCTCCCATCTCACAAAAACAGGCTTTAGTAACAACTTCTGTAACCCATAGCTTTCCCTTTGGAAACAAAACCAAACCCCTCAACCCAGGGTTCTGGAGTAGAGACTCAAAATCTGGGAACAAAGAGGCCTTTAAAACAGAAATACACACTTTGCCATCTCTGTGAACATACTCTAAATTTGGTAAAGTTAAAGCTTTGGAAATTGTCTCTTTGGGTAAGCCTGATTTTCAGCAGTGTGAAAGGAAGGAGGAATACCAAAAAGGGGAGATGACAGACAGGGCTGTGATCCACAGGAAGCTAGGACAGCTGGGTAAGGAGAAAGAAAAGCCAGAGGACAAATCAATATCCTTCACAGGTGGAAAAATTCAGGAAGTGGAAAGAGCACAAAGACAGGATAGAAAAGGGACAGGATGCAAAGCATGGGCTGGGCAAACACTTTTGGGGAAAGTACACAAGAGCCTGCAGACAGTAGCACATATTCTCCACTGATGTCCATACAAGAACCCAAGATTCCCACTGCTTTCAGCAGGAATCAATGAAGCATCTGGCAGTTTTCCTCATTCTCCTGCAATTTCAGTCTACAGAGAGAAGCACCCTTCAAAGTACCAGTTACCATTTCAGTTCAAGCAGTTCATATGAGAGCTAGCAAATATAATGAAACACTGGAGTGCAGATGCAACACCAGAAAATGGAATATAGATTTCCACTTGCTTTTTCAAACATTTGGAACATTACTTAAACAAAAATCCAAATTAAAATAAAGAATGCCAGGCCAAGGGCTCCAAACAGAGATGGACTACAATTACAGGGGCTGCTTCAATGCGAACTCAGAGATATACATTCCTGATGTTACTACCATGACATAAGCCAGAATTTCAGTTCACAGCTGCTTCACATCCATCTTCCATTTATCTCACACTTTGACAACCTGCAAATTCACAGCCTAACTTTTCCTGCAATGGCCAACTTGTGTGCTTATGCCCATTAACTGTTCTAGGTCTTTAATTTTTTTTCACAGATGGAATAAGCAGTGGAAGGATCTTGCCAATTCATCAGAGAAGCTGAAAACTCCACCAGGTCCAAGATAGAAGAAAATCATCCTGATCTTTACCCTTACCTTATCACTGACTAAACATCACTTTAAGTCACTCAAGCTGATAAATGACCATGTTCCTCATTTTCCTGAACATTTCAACTTTTGATCTTCATTCACACTTAGGAGAACTGCAGAGTGCATACAATTATTACAGAACCCCAAGCAACCCTGTACACTGATATTACTCAATGTTATGCAAGTACTTTGAAAGTCATCTCAAAATCGTCATTTAAAAGGACTCTCGGCAAGTGGCGTGCTGATAAGATGAGCAAATATTTAAGTAGTCAGAGTAGAGTGACAAGTGTTCTAGAAATTTTCAAAACCATCTGTGTTTAGTAATACACAGTAGGTGCCTATAGCTAGAGCGACCCATCAAGAACATTAAATTAAATTAATCAATCATTATCTGACACAGGCAGAGATCACACCGCAGGAGCAAACATGGTGCTGTAGTGTAATTAAGGAAAGAACAGTAGAAGTAGAGAGACCAAATTAAGTTTTCACAGGTAAACTTAATTCTGACAACTTCTGAATGATTGAATTTGCAACCATAATAAAGATCCTCTGCTGTAAACGGTGTATCTGCAATATTAGTATTACACTGTCCAAATGAGGGAGTAAATAACCAAGTACCAGCACTGAATCTCATGCTCTGCTGAAGTCAATGAGCATTTTGTTACTCACTTTTACCAATGCATCAATATGACAAGAAATCACTTAACCTTATCTACCTGCAATGAATATTCTTTCTGTACACAGAAGACAGAAAGGCATTATAGGAAATAATTAAATTGCATTGACATGAAACTCAGTTGCCTACCAGCATACTTGAGCCACTGAGGAATTCTTTAGAAAAGCTATTTTAGAAAAAAAATTACTTTTGCTCTATTTTTCAGTGGGCCATTTCCTTCAGAAAAAAAATAAAAAGCTGAACGAAATGCAGACTCATTTGTCAACACAAACTTCAGGCAGCAGAGAAAAAGGCTTGTGGCATATGTCTTGCTATTTTTCAAAAAGGGAGTGAGACAGAAGTCTTTAAAAGATCATGTCAACTTTCTTCTTCTGGGTGGGTGAGGCTCAACATGCCTTTTTGCCTGTAAGTGGAAAATAAAGCTGGAATGCTCATAGCATTGCTGTGTCTCTTGTGGAATGGTTTAGACTCAGTAGAAAGCTAGCAAATAATTATTTTTTCAACTATTTTAGTAAACAAAATCAATCACGGTGAAAATAAGGCATACTGTTCTGCAACTGAAAAGAGAAAAACATGGAGTGTATATTGGAAAAGAACAAAAAATTTATAATAAAGCAAATGAAACCCAGTCACTGTTTAACTTGCCCTAAAAAAAGCAATTCAAAACAATTAACTATTAGGCTCTTTTGCATCATTAGAATACAAATAATATCTAGAGCATTTAAAAAACATTTTTAAGGACAGGAAATAACCTTAACTCATGCTAGATCTCTTTGATGCCATTTATAAGATTTGTAATTGATTTTTCTTTCCCATCCAAAAATATGCTAAGCATGCAGATTACAAAATGGCAATATTCCCTCAAGTAACTTGTAAACTAATTTCTACCATGAAAAAAATAATAGTGATGAAGCAAGCCTGCAGACACAATAGCAGCAAAATCAGTGAAGGTTAAATTCTTTTCCAGACTAAATTAGTTGAAAGATTACATCAGCAATGGACAGCCATGCTTTACCATGACCAATTAAAACCTTTGGTGCCAACACTGCCGGACATCCACTTTGCAAGCACATAATCTGAAAATACATTTTAAGTGTTATTTTCAAACGTAAAGGCCCTATCAATTCACAAGGAGCAGATATACTGTCCTCCTTCTGTATTTGCCCTGTGGTGTCTAGGTACTGTCTTGGTTCTCACCCCAGCACTGAACTGTCATTTACTCTTGCAGCTTATAATACCCATCAACAGTGTTAGTTGAATTCCAGGTGCAAGCAGTGGAGAGGAAACAGAAAAACTGGGAGTCCCAGGATTTTTTCTTTATTCACCCCAAAATGTATCTATATCCAAATCAGTTATGACTGCAAACTTTATAAATTTATATTTAAATGACAGTGGAGACCTATTATTATAATGTCACTCTCTAAAGCAGCATGTGTTTATTGAAAGGTTGGGGATATTGTTAACTTGGAAATATGTGATATACAGGACAAAAATTTTCATTTAAGTAAAAGACAGCAAGTCCTGTATGTTTCTTTAAAAAGCAGCTGGCCCTCATAGAGCGCAGGAGAGGTGCTAGAACAGAAAAGATGAGCTGAAGGAATGTCTCAGCTTCACGGAGTTGACAGCCATAGCTGACAGTCACAGGGTGATGCAAAAGTTAAGCGATGCTCAGAGGAGACCTAGTAGGCAAGGTAGTGATTTCTATCCTCCTACTTTTGCTAAAAACATACCCATAATTTTCAAGTACAGATTCAAAATTACCTGTGTAGATGCATGACATGAATCAAACTATGGATCTAAATCATACTGGAATCCATTCTGAGCAATGACACAATTAAAGCACTCCTAAGAAATATGAGAAAACTCATTAAAAGGATCTTCGAGTGTAACCCATTAACACCACAGGTGGTAAGAATTTTTTTTAAAGAAAAACTCAACAGCTTGTCTGTCTACTCCATACAGATATAAAACATCCAGCCCCCTTGAAAATACACTCAGTTCTTCCATCCTGTTGTGTCATTCATCAATTATAATTATAGCAATTTACTGTTTGCTTTTCCAGATAAAATTCTTTTTATAGAATCATAGTAATTAACAATGACAGTAGCAAAATTGATAGCCCTGCTTCTTAAAGTACCCTTTCCTCTAAAATGACACTACTTCCTTAACAGACTTAAACAAATGTCCTCATCTTTTCCAACTTGTGTCTAACAGTGTTTCTTCCAGTCAAAACAGGTCAGGTCTTTTCCAAGAGAGAACTAGAGAACAAATATGCTCTTTAATGTTGCTGACCTTTTTTTTTTCAAACAGTTCTCTGAAATCATCCATTGAAAGGTGGCCTTCAAAAGTTAAACTTCAGGTCACAGAAATGCTTTTTTTAATTTCTGTGAAAATTTGTCCAATTTCTCAAAGTTTACATCCGGTCAATGGAAAATTGTACTTAAAGCTGCACTTAAGCAGCTGAAATCTCCCAGAGAATCCATCCTCCCTCAGCATGCTTAAACATTCAGGCATTTGGCACAAACAGAAGTCTGATCCAAGAAATCTGGAATACAGCACCAGTTATAGACAGGACAGTGTCACCAGCAGAACAACTCTAACATTTTCCCCAAAGTCTCAATCACAAATCTCAATCTCAATCTGGTTTTGGCTGAATGCATCCCCAAGCCCTGTGCTCCACTTCTGCTCCTCCCCCTTCACCCCTGCTAACAAAAAGGGTGGGAAATGCTAGCCCTGTCCAATTAGATTCCCCATTCTCATGCCATAGGCTCCTGATTGAGGCCAGTCCAAGTCATCAACCCGTCCCATCTTCCTATTATTGCTTTCTACCCCGGTGTTGCTTTGAATGGCCCTGAATTTGCATTCTTCCAAACACAATGTGATAGTTGGTGTAATCCTCACACCAACATCTATTCTTAACCTCCATTTCTCCTAGTTCTCATCCCTACCACTGCCCGGGTTTGGACAGTGCCAAGCTTTCAGTGGGGCAGTCTTCTCCAGGCTGCCAGAGCATGTCCCCAGAAAGGGAAGCAAGAAGGCTAGAGGGAATACAGAAGGGAAAAGGGGACATAAAAAGCATGGATAATGATGGATAATGCATGTAGAGTTTATGACTCTGTCAATACGAGAAAAAAAATCCAAAAACAAAGCTAAATGCAAAGCAGGAGGTTTACACCTGTGCAATGAAAATTGCTACCTAAAAAGCCAATTTCACAAGTGGACTTTCATAGGCTCAGGACAAGCTAACAAGCCAAAATCCAAGAGCTTAAATCTTGGTTCATCATCCCACATAATACATGAGCCTAGAGATACAGACAATTCTTTAGTTGTGTCTTTAAATCCTTCTTGCTTATTGTTATAGCTAAACAAAAAAGTGACTTGCTAATCAAACACGAGGCATGAAGGTTTTTGTTCCTGAAGAGAAATGGAACAGAAAACAAGTAGGGCACCTTAAGCAGCAGGACTTAGAAGGAGCACAACAATATGCCTAAATCGTATTTCTCTTTAACTTCTATTTTTAATTAGAAAGACAAAGCTAATAAAATATTAACAGATTGCATGGCTGCATCAGTAAGTACAGCACAAACTCCTCCTGATGAGCTCCTTTTTACTTGCAAAAACCAAGCAAGGAGAAACATCAAACCTGAGCTGTTAATTTGATTTGACCAAGCACAGTCTAGACTAGACCACTCAGTGTACGACTGTGTTGCCAGTATGGGACCTGAACACCACAAAACTACTGGATATAATCTTCTTATAGATGTAGCACTATCACATGGTCAAACATGAAATGCCATCATCTCACCAACTGATCCCAAACAAACCTGTCCAACACAAACAATAGACTCTTCCATGCAACTGCACTTAAATTCAGCATAAGCAACAATTTCATGCACGTAAGACCAAGGTTCGGGAATACAGCAAAGCCTTGACTGCTTTGAAGCAGTTTCTGAACCTCTGAAAGTCTTTGGAATGTTTTGTTTCTCTAAAGAATCCTTTCTCAAGCAACTCTTGAAGATAGATGATCTGCAACATCATTTTGAGATACTGCAAAAGGGCAAACAGATTTTTAGTTTCTACAGCTAAAGTGAGAACATCTCAGTATGCTGGAAAACACAGCTCAAGCACTGTAAAGTCCTTGGAGCTCTTTACTAGTGATTTGCTGCCTCATCACCTCATGCCAAGTAAATCAAAGAATGACTTAACAAAGCCACCAGATTTTTATCTGCCAAGATTTTCTCCCAAACGAACACACTCTGACCTAAAAAAGGTCACAGGAATTACAAAAGCAATTACCCATAGGCACTAATGAATACTTTTCCTCGTTCAGTATGGCTAGTTAGTGTTTATCTTATATCAGACATCCTACAACAGTAAACTGCACCTCTAAGGAAAATTGATAAATAAGGAATACTAAATCCCTATTTCAACACATGACATAAAGCTCTGGCTAAAAATCAAGAATTGATTGCATTGAAAACTCAAAGAGTACATTCCAGTTCAGATACTGATATTAAAATAGTGGCAGTCAAAGTGCTAACATTCACAAGGCTAAACATCCTCCCTAAATTCACAACATGGTTCAGTATTTCAAAACAAAACAACAAAACAACAACAACAAAAAAGGAAAGATCAATCAATGAAACAGGCACAGGAACCCTACTCATTTATTCTAATTAAGGCTCAGCACCCCAGTGATGACAGATCACAGACTCTGTGAGGTCCATCAAAATGCCTCTCCTATAGTTTATTTGGAAACCTATATATGACAGCCTGATAATATTTGAAACAAAACTGACAAGATCTCCACAGATAAACCTGGTCTGAGGCAGTAAAACACATTCTTCTCCCAAAGTTCTCTGACCACAATAAACTACATCTAAAATATTAAGAACCATTTACCCGAGAAGAAACTACAGTTGCATATCCGTATCTTGAAGGTATCTTTTATGTTAACTGTATCAGTGCTACACTATCGTTAGGATTCCAGATGGCTCAAATAACAATATGTAGAACTCTGATTTCTTCGGAGGGCATTATAGTGAAAGTTTATTGAAAGACAGATTATTTTAGACAGTGTTTTGGTACAATGAATATGACTGGTCATTCAGAGCCTACACCTCTTTCTAAACATCTTTGCCAGTAAACAAGTTGGAAAAACACCAGATGTCAGGATTGTTTCACTTCCTCCTTATGATTTCCCAGGCCAGAGTTGATAGAGTTATGTACTTAGCTTTTCCCACAGGCCTCAAGCTAGTGCCTGCAGCCTAAAAATCTATTTTCTGACCACTGTCAGTTCCCACACTACACAACATAGGAAACACAGCAGTGTCTGTCATTAAGGAGCGTATGATTATCTGCAGGTATTTTTCTGACATTTTGTTGGGCTTTAACAAGCTCTGTTAATAAAACCTTGTCCTTGTATACAGTTTGGCTTTCATTTCACTTGAGAAGCTTTTATAAACTTGTTTACATAATTCTCAAAGATGTAGGTTTATAGCTCAATGATTTTACAAGGTTAATGGCCTCTGTAATTAAAACAAATGAATGAGAAACTTAACTTCTTTAAATTTATGTGCGTCAGTCAACCAGAAAAACAGCAAACTCTGCAAAGAACAGGGATGTACAAACCAGCCTAAACTCACCTTTTGCTGATTGCTCCAAAGCAATGTACAGAAAAGAAGATACTTCTATTAATGATACACTTAGACTGGAGTATTTTGAAACCTAAAATTCTAGGAAGAGAGATTAATGGAATTCTTAGTTTAGTTTCCAGATCTAGATGCATCTGAGACATACTTTTACTCCAGAGGTGTAATTTGAATTTAACAAACACACATCAGAATAAAACTTTGTACTGTATGATAATGAAGGCTCAAAAACACAGATTGTGTTTTCAGGAGCATATCTATTATTGAAAATAATTTTAATTTACTTTAAACCACATTTTCTTTTATTTTTTTATTTGGACCTTAAGCTTTTAATTAGTATATTTTAAAATAAATTAATTTAATCCATATCATGCCTCAAAAAATTTTATATTTAATTAATTGACATACATTAGCAAGTAAACGGCTAGATCACACTATGCTCTTTTTTGAAGGTTAAATAATCTGAAGCTGTAATAATTATAACCAGATTTCTTTGTAGAACTAAAACTTCTGCCATCCAAATTTCACTAAAGAACTTGATTCAACAGTAATAACGCATCAGAAATTCAGCCTAAAAAAAATTAAAGGGATAAAATCTCCTGATATTTAAGGGGTTTTTTAAGGTTCAAATGTTTCCTATTGCCTCAGAGAGGTTAGAAGTTGCTTTGTGTTCTTGAACTGTGATCAGGAGTTGTTCACATGTAATTGAATGTGACATCCTACCTTCTTGTCCACAGCCATAAAAATGGATGAAAAACATGAATGCATGGGCGGATGGCACAATGTGACTATTATTAATGCAATTCACAAGCCTCTTGGACTGCTGGCAGAAATCTGACAGAAAGGTGGTAAAGTCTTGAACACACTATCCACAGATATCCGCTTTAATAGGTTATTTCGTTTGATTGACCGCCTTGGCACAAGAACCATTTCCAAGCTCATAAATTTTTACTGAGCATATCTTTAGAAAGATATCCCTTGTCTTGCAACAACCCAGCCGCACAAGTGCCCCAAACTTCATTCACATTTGGAAGAGTAGAAAGTTCATCTAATCCTTACACTGATAACTTACTCAAAGCTTGTTTAACCAGACTTTTAATGGAGACTATACATTGCTCCAAAACCTTTTCTTTTGCTTTTATATAGATTTGTACTAATTTGTGCAAGCAAGACAAAGAGACAGCAGCATTCAGACACACATCAATGTGATCACTGGAATTTTGTTTGTGAGCCACAGCTATAACCCTTAGCTTCTCCACTGGCATGCAAAATAAAGCATTTTTGATTATGCAAATAGTCCTGTGCTTTGTGAATAGGGCCTCAAGTGATTCAAATGCTAATTCCGTTAGAAACGTTGATGCAAAGCCAGTATTTCAACCACATCAGCTTTATAAACAAGACTTTCTGAGAAACACGAAATTGCAAATTGAAAAATATCTTTTAGAACCAGAAACATAGAGATGAAGTAACCTGGAGAAGCAGGAAAGTTTTAACAGCTTTCTATCAATGGCCCTGCAACCCGCTGGGTTTTGCTTTGAATTAGATGCCCCTTCAGTAACTGGCAGTTTCCTAGCAGAGGCAATGTAGGCACTGCTGCACTGAGAAAACCAGAAATGAAACAAAAAAAGGAAAATTTTAATCTTGTC
This sequence comes from Acrocephalus scirpaceus scirpaceus, assembly GCA_910950805.1. Lineage (NCBI taxonomy): Eukaryota > Metazoa > Chordata > Aves > Passeriformes > Sylviidae > Acrocephalus > Acrocephalus scirpaceus. Next base: position 130,922,822 of record OU383773.1, read on the forward strand.
CAGAGAATAATGTGCTATATAGTTGGGGTTTACGTCTTATTGTTTTCTTAATAAAACCCTCACATAATCCAGTGAATGCCTGCATGAAAATGTTCTTACCATTATTAAACACATTTTTTGAGCCCTCACAGCACACAAAAGAGCAGGCATGCATCCTGGATTTCAGAGAAATAGGGGGAAAGGGAAGTGAGTGAGAATGTGTACGTGAAATGTGTAAAAAGCTTTTCTTTTTAGTTTGCAAGAAGTTTAGATTTACTCCCCACACACCCCCCCCCCCCCCCCCCCCCGATTAGTTGAATTAAACCTACTACAGTACTTTGTTCTCTCAATTTCTATAAAATATGAGGGAAGGGACAATGTTTTCAGCCAGCCACGCTGGCACTGCCATCAGCCTGTGTGCAAAGCTACCTTGATTGTACATTCCTACCACCCTCTTGACTTTCTTGATTGCTTCTGCTCAGGGAAAACCAGCTGATAATTAAGGCTAAGTAAAATCTGTGGATCTAATTACCTGAGCTGTACATTAAGACGAGCTTCAAAGAACTAACCTGCAGCTTAAGTAGCCTATGGACAAAAAAAAAAGGTGTTCAGAAGCTTCCATATGAGGTCCAAGGATAAAAGTTAAGTAATATAAAGCACCTGTTATTTATGGTGCCAGTTTTAAGCATCTCCTCAAGGCAAAATCCAGAGAACAGAATCCTTATTTGCATTAACTCCTTCCTAACACCCCAGAGTAAAAGTCAAGGAAAACTGGTCTATACCACTTCTGCAGTGATTAAGAGAACTCTGAAACATGCACTACAAAATACACACAACAAACAAGCTATATCAGCTCAGAACAGATACAAATCACTGAGTTTAGCCCACCTAAAATATCCTTATTTACAAGGCTTCCTCCATTCATTTTGTTTTAAGTTCACTTTTCAATTGGCTCCAGCTAAATCTGCTGCCAGCTGAGAAGATGTGGAAGTTTGTGACAAGTGGCTCAGACCTCAAAAATTCAGAAATACAGTTCCAGATTCTACAGCTGAATATCCCATAGTGATGACTTTTAGACTCCACTGTCATGGCTTATATTTTAGTAAATGGGTCAGAGGTGGAAGGTCACATATCCTATTACCAGTCTCTGAACCATGCAGTTCCCCTTCATCTCAACAGAAAAATGTGACACCTTATCAGCTTCTCTTTTAGTATTGCTTACTTGGGGGGAACATTCTGAAGTAAAATAATGTGGATATTCATTTTTATTGCTTTGAAGAAGACAGTAAAGGTCAAGTTCTAATATTGAAATGCTACTCTCTTCATATTGCTTATAAAGCCTGAAAGCAGTAACTCCACCCATGCTGGAAGAAGAAACCCCATTATAAAGCCTGTATTCCAGCTCTGTAGAATTCCTGAAAGATAATCTCCCACCTCTCCTAGCAAAAACTGAAAAATTGAACTGAAATGTTTTCAGCACGATCTTCAGGCTATGGAAAAATACAAAAGAGAAAACAGAGAAGTGCTGTCTTCTGAAGGAATGGCCTCACCCAGACAACTGTGCCTACAGCATCTGACAGCAGGTAGACTAAAGAAAAAAAGGAGCTTGTGAAGAAACAGAAAAAAAGAAATATATTTTGTCTCACATATATAACTTTAAAGTAAGATGTATTTGCTTTTCCACGGTTTTGATTATAACTGACTTTCACTTTTTTCACTGTTTTGATTATAAGTGACATTTTCCTTCCTATGAGAAATGTATCAGTGCTTCTTAATGACTAGAAGTTTCTGTCATATTTCATGCCAGTCCAAAGACGTAGGCTGCTGAAAATATTTCTCACCTATTTCAAAGTTTAGAAACAATTCATGCTTAAAATTTTCAGCAAATTGCTGTGAACTGTACATAGCATTTTACCATATTGGGATTTTTTATTTCCCTGTATATATGACATATTTAAGGAAGAACTGAATCATTATCACAAAAAATGGGAATAAGAAGCAGCAAAACAAAATACTACAGTAGTCTTGTCCTCTCAGGCTGCCTATCTTCTCAACTAGCAAGTCTCTACTTATGTCATGGCCCCATCATTTAAAAGTGTCATTCTCCCTTTGGTATAGGAGAGATTTGTTAGATATTAAAACAGAATAGTGTCTTGTATCTGTAAAGAGACTAAAGGTCCTTAATTTTATAAACTAGTGGATTTTTCTCAAAGGAAGAAAAAGTACTTATTGTGCTGTGGACAAAAGCTCTGAAAACAAAGGCGTTGTGGATCCAGCAGAAACACATGCACATCTTCACTGTTACATTCGTGTCTGAAGAACCACAACAATTTTTAAATTATTAATACACACCAGGAGACTTAGGATAATTCATTTATGAACTTCCTGTGTTAGAAACACACAAAGCTGTTCGGATGATGTTTATGAATGATGACTGAATTCAGGACCAAGAAGATGGAGACATGTCTCAGACATGACTTTTGATGAAGATGGACAACTTTCATCTTTACCTTTACTGAAGCATCTTTATCTAGAGCTGATACATGTCCAACTCACATCAGACATTCTCTGGGTTGATCAAAGACAATATGTGACCCTTCACAAAGGATTTTGTTCTTTGGTGGACAGGGTTAATTGTTTTTCTAAGTCTCAAAAACATACAGGAGACACATGAACACACAACACACATATGCACCTATACACTTCTCTCTGTATATGTAGTGGTGTATCTCCTTCAAGAGGGAGAGATGTAACACAAGGAAACCAGATAACCTTCCAAAGTGATTATTTTGTACTTTACCCGAAGTTGAAACCAATGCTGCTGAGATACAATAGTAATCTACTAGTTTACCATATTAAAAAGACCATGGATAAAACTGAAGCTGACTGAACTAGCTCAAACTCTGAGTTGCCACCTTGCTTTGGTATTTTTGAAATCCAGGAATGGAAAAACATACACAGAGATCTTGAAAAATACAAATGTCTTTGTGCAGATTTGAAGTCATCACTTTCATCATAAGGCTAAATGATATTGTTGTCTAGATTATCCTTTTTGCAAAAGGGTGATTTAACAAATAAAAAACAATTAGAAGGACTAGCTAGGTTCAGGAGACATTTCTTTGCCTCAGTATCCAAGATATCAAATTTTTTTTTCACCAGGTGGCCATGGAAGATACTGGCACTTGGATGTGTGCCTGAGGGTCTCCAAGCAGTTCCAGCTGAGACATGCCATCACTTGCTAGCATCTCCACTCATATTAAGAAGCTGGTTTCTATCCTACCAATTCAATCTGTTCCAACTGGGATATGGTCACAAGGTAAAAACTAATGCTACTTGGAGAAGGATTAAATTAGCTCTACCTTTTATGGTGGCAGAGTGTGCTGTAAGAGGACATTAAATTTGCATACAGCATAAAAAGATAGATTCTCAACAACTTCCACTCAAACAAAAAAGCGAAAGGATTACCAGCCTTCTTGTATCCTCCAAGTCAAATTCTGTGATAGTCATATGTTTTCTACCCTTCTTGTCATACTATCAGGGACAACAAGAGCAGCAGACCAGAATCTATAAGGCAACAGTTCCAACTCCTGCATTAAACAGGGAAGAGAAGAAACAATTTTTGAGCAGAAGAAATCTGCTGTAAGCAGAAAGCCCCAGGGGCAAAAAGCCAAGCCAGAGAGCTCTGAAACTCAGGTCAGAGGTAACTGTAAGCAAAAGCCATACCAAGAAGGGTTCAATAGCACTTGTGAACTAATGTATTTGCAACCTTCCAGCACTGGAACTAGCACAACATCCCTTATCCAACACTTCCCATGTGAGCAACGAGAATGCATGGACAACTTCTTCAGAGGAAGTAGGGCAGAGCCTGAAAGGTCTGCCATTAAGCCAACATAACAAGGATGAGGAAAGAATTCTTGACAGCAAAATGATCATATTAAAAAAAAAATCTTTAAAGTGGCACCTCATTCTTTTCTTGCTTGAACTGTGCACAAGAACAAAAGCCAGAAGGTCACAGCCTGAACATCAAAAGTACTGAATAAAGATTCAATTGATACAGTCGTGTTCCATCTCAGCAGGCCAGAGATAAAATGTTGGAGGGGGAATGGGAGGAGGACAGAGGAGATGGAATACTCTGTGCAGCAAATCTAATTCTATGAAACTGGATAATTTGGAATTTGCATTTGTACAATCCTAGAAAAGCACGACACTTTTCCTAGATGATGGAAGCTCATTATAGATTTTAAAATTTATAACATGATTCTCAAAGAGAAACACCATAATTTATGCGATATTTATGGAATCCCACCTCTCCTGAAGGTTTTCTAATTGAGAAACTGCTTATTTGTTAGATGGCAAAAAAACCCCCAAAAAAACCAGAACGAAAAAAAAGGAAAGACTATGTTCAGTCTGTGAATACTGAAGTACAAAGAAACAAGCAGGACAGACGTTTTCAATCTCTACCATTTCTGACCACCCTATGTGGACAGAAGCTTTCATTTGGTCCACCAGAAAGAAGTAAGTAGCACAGTACAATTTGGACACTCTAAAAAGCAGGATAAAATAACATCATAACTTGCACTCTATATGAGACTAGGAAACTATCAGCTCTCCCATGTTCATCTTAGAAGACAAGGAATTCAGTTCACCTGCTTCCGCCAGCCAGTCCAACTGCTTTCAGGGAAAAGAAAACCTGTACTGTCTGTAAAAAAAATTAGCAGCCAGTCAGGGTTGGAGAGAACCGCAGGAGGGAAAGCAGAGTAAAGATGAAAGCTCCTGCTGCTTCCAAGCACCATATCACATTGCCAAAGATCTAACACACTTCTCTCAGACATACATAACTGCACATGCAGGAGGAAGCACAAATGAAACATAGCTGAAAATCTGAGATATCAAAAAAACCATCAGAAAAAATCTTCAGAAATTAAAAGCAATTTTTCTATTATTAATGTTCAAGAAGAAATAGTATACACTTCTCTGCAACATGAAAAGGTATTCAATAAGTATCTTCCAGAAGTCTTGGAAATTTTAAAAGTTGACTTCATTTCATGAAAAAGGTCCCAGGAACATCCTTTTCCAAATGTACTGTAGTTTTTGAAGCCCAGCTTGTCTTAATTTGGGAACTCTTTTAACTCGAGGAAACCCACAGGGTGACCATAAGAGAAAAGAGACCAGACAGAGAAATAAAAATTGCTGGAGTTTCTTTATTTTTGAATATTCTTGACCTTAAATATCCAATGACACAGTGTCCCAGACGTTCTTGACTTGCATGTTTTATTTTTAACAACACTGAAAAACAAAGTTGTTATGACTCCAAGCTCAACTGGCTTTGCAGGGACTTTGCAGTTAATTAAGCCGTCAGTTATTTAGCCTACAGTAGGCACCAGCTCTGCCAACTCTGTAGGCAATGAAAAAGTTCCCCAAGCTACAGCCAAGCTACTGCCCTTTCCTTTTTTTACTAAATGCTCCAAAGCAATGTGGCTTTTGGGGAGAGTGAGCTTAGCCCCTAAAACACGGACACAAACCCCCTATAGTAACTCTTGTGACATGCATGCTCTGAATAGCTACATCTCTGTAATCTTAAACATAATCTCTTGAAGTTACCTGAGGCTTGTTGAGCCACATAAATGTGAAGCTTTTAGGCATTTCAACTATGGAAATCTAAATTTCTTGACTGGACTTTGTGAAGGAAATCTGAAAGTCCTCCAAACTCCTATCGCTAAAAAGAAAGCAGTAGTTAAGCTTCCTTTAAAACAAACAAACAAACAAACAAACAAACAAACCCCACCCTAACCAACACTAAATAAAATGAATAGGTTTACTTTATGTAAGTTAATTATTTACCTTCCAGTTAAAAAAAAAATTATTCTTTACTGGAAGATGAAGACAGGATTTTCATTCCAATTTTCATGTTTACCTTCTACCAGTAGATCAACCAATGACTTAAAAAAATACAGGCAGATATTGTTTCACTGTGCCCTTGACCTCTGGCATACAGCCTTCCAGACCTACTCTAATACAGTGAATGGGAGGCTTATCACCGTGAGTCATCTAACCCGTGCCATGAGGTCATTTGTTGACTTCAGTGTTATAAAGACCATTAGGCTACATATCACTGAGCTGAGAAGTGCCTGCTATAACTCAGGCCATAATTCAGGATGAGGTCACAAGAATTATACCTACTGAGTCAAAATACAATTTTCTGGAGCTCTTCCTTAGATGGTAAGAGTACAGAATCTGTTATTTCTCCAGGATAATACAAAAGCTCAGCTGCTTTACATCATTTGCAGCATTGCTAACACAAATCAGTGTTTTCCACTGTGCACCAATTAGGAACATCAGGCAATAAATTACACATTCACTCAGGTAAGAGCTTTCTCCTGGCAAACTCCTGATCTTCCCTGTATTCTTTTCTTAGCAGTTATTACACTTCAATTTTCCACAGATAAAAGTTTTGCGATGATATACCCCCTCCAGCCTGACAATTTCAGAAAGGTTGGCCTCAGAAAACTTTCCAGCTGCAAAGAGGCTGTCTGGTATAAATATATGTCCTGGGGAATAATATATTATATATTATAATAAAAATATAATATATAACCTGTATTATATATATAACATAAATCCTGGGGAATAAATGTGAACTCTCATTTCTTTCTTTGAGACTATTTCAGATTTTTGTTTTTTGTTTCTACTTTAATCATAGAATGGCCTGGATTGGAAGAAACTTTAAAGATCACCAAGTTCCAATTCCTCACCATAGACAAGGTCACCTTTCACTGGACCAGGTTCAGAGCTTCATTCAACCTCGCCTTGAACATTTCCAGGGATTGGACAGCCACAATTTCTCTGGGCAACATGTTCCAGTGCCTCACAACCCTCTAAAGAAGTTCTTTTTAATATCTGCTCTCTATTAGGTTAAAGCCATTTCCCCATGTCATCACTACATGCTCTTGTTGGAAGTCCCTCTCTGTCTTTCTTGTAGGCTCCTTCAGGTACTGGAAGGCTGCAATTAAGTAACTCTGAAGCCTTCTCTTTTCCAGACTGAATAAACCCAATTCTCTCAGCCTTTCCTCACAAGGAAGGTGCTCTATTCCTCTGATCATCTTGGGAACCTCCTCTTGACTCACTCCTACCACACAGTGAGATAAGGATGGAAGAGGCCTGAAACTTTGACAACTTCTGAAGATGTTCCATGGCCAAGAGTTAAGCATCTCTCTTCCATGCTTTATACTGGCACCCAGATGCACTAAGTTTTTCACCCAACTCACAAAATAAGTGCATTCAGTATGCATGATAAACTGCTCTTTAAATTTTTTTTTAAAAATCATTAAGCAATTCCTGTATTCTTTGTAATTTTATAATGCAAGACAGCAGATACTTCCAAAGCACTGATGTTGTATTTCTGCATGCTGCTATTCATATGTGGCATTAAGGCCACAGCCTTTCACAATGAAGTAGATGAAAAGTATTATCTGAGGAACTGCCAAATCAAAATCTAGAGACTGTCTGTCACATGAGCACTTTTAAATGTGACACACAAATTGATACAAATACACATAAATTACCACATATAAATACAGTAATTAATAAAAAGAAAAACTGAAAGTTACCCAATCATAGTGTTTAAATGATAAAGTACAAAAATAGCTACAAAATTGGATGATGCTTTGAAACGCCATCTAGACCTATGGGAAATGAAATATTACAATATATCAAAACACTGGAGTAGAGTTTTATTGCTATGGTAAATAGCAATATTTCCAAGGTTGGAAAATGAAAAACAAATGCAAAAAAGTTTTCATGATTGGGATGGGAAAGAATTTTGTTGCCCAAGAAAAGAAGAACCCAGTAAGCAAGATAACCTCAGTAGCAAGGCTGATAAAGCCAAGGGATGTTTGTCTATATATGTATCCAAAAAGCAAAATCTTTGTCATGCTGGATATAAGCAATACTATTACCCAGAATGAAAAAAAAAGATAACTACAGAACTGTAAATCAAGCTGTTCCCAGAATTAGAATCTACCACACAGTTCAGTATTTAGCCTAGATGGGCATTATGATATTGCAGGAAATTAAGGGAATGAAATATCTGAGACAAAAGTTAAGGTCAGCAAACTTTTCTCCTGGCTGCCGTGGGTTTAATAATACTTCAAGTCTGATGCTGAGCTGTCTCTGGACACATGATAATGAGCATTACAGTAAAAGAATAAACCACAACTGCACCAACACAGAAAATAAATAATTTGCTAATGTGTATACTACCAAATTTATTGCAAATGAGCAAATAGGATGTAAATGACGTTCAGACTCCACAGTGTCTCAGATATGACTGTTGCAGGCACGTTCAGCGCACAACAGTAATATGGTGGCCTGAATCACTCACATATATGTTATCAGAAGATCTCACAGATTTATCCCACTCAGGTATATACAACAAATCAGTTGTGCTCTTTTCTCCTTTTTTCCTTCTTTTTTTTTCCTTGGGCTCTTCAAAAGCAAATTAGATTATTTCAGACGTGGATTAAATTTGGAGGGAAACATCCTATAAACTGCATACAATAAGCTGATACATCTGACTCAGGCAAAGTTGAAAGAACATTTAACACAGGCTACTTCTAAATTTTGTTCTAGAAACTCAATAGAGAGCTGAACAGCACCAATAAATATGCCACATTCACCTATTTTCATTTAAACCTATGTAACTTTGATGGTAGAAGACACAAACCCATATCTGCTGTAAAAGCAGACTTACTTTATAAGCTTTAATTGAAGCTTTAGCTAAACCTCCCCCAGGCCTTAAAATTAACTATGATTTTCCTCATGCAGTGTCACTGGGTTTTCTATTTGGTTGGAGTTATTTTTCACTTTTCCTTCCACTTTTTGTTTCAACCAAATTAGCACTTGTCTCTACAGTCACACATTCCATATTTATCTCCTTCATTTTCCCACTTCTCTTAGTCGTTTTCCTTTGTAGCTTTGTTTGACTTTGAGCTTCATTCTGCTGCTGTCTCTACAGTAACAATGTTTCCCTGTACATAGACAGCTACAACATTCCCTCAGCATGACCACTGCTTAGGATTTCAGCCTGTAACTTCCCCCTAATTAGCATCACACAGCATCCCCCCAGGAGAATGGAACAGAAATGCTTTTTTCTCTCGCTGCTTTACTCAAGGAGCCATGAGAAATGTTAAACAATTTTCTAACAGTAGTTTTAATTTACAAGTAACTAGACTTCTCCCTGAATTTGCCTTGCATTGGTGGAAAATTAAGAAAATAAGGAACAAGTCAAGATGAAACCTGCCTGGTTTCTCCATTATGAAAGAGTTTGGAAAGGAATGTCCTCCAACAGACCTCTGTCTCATACCACCATATATGCATTTTTCCATTAGGAGAACATTACTCCTCAGATAACTGATATTAGAAGTTGATCTCATCTTCAGTGGTATTTGTCCTTGTTCTAATTTTCCCAGCCTAAATTATAGCACTGGAGCCCTTAGAAAGAGTTCAAAGTTCAAGAGAAAACAGCTTAACACAGTGTCCTATTCTTACTGTTTCTCCATATCAAATTTATCAGATAATTTCCAGAGCTCATAGAAGCATTTCTTTTCTCCATTTTTTCCCCACCCTTGCAGCTGACAGCAGCCATGGATGCATTACAGAACACAGCATGCCCAAGATGGATTAGATGCTGCCAAGAGGAAAGGAAGAGCTTCCTAAGGTCTTGCTAGTGAAGCCCACGGCGGTAGTGGCCATAGTGTTACTGTCAAATACTACATGCCTGGCACAATATCAATGAGGTCACGTTCTGAAAACTGCCCTCGTAATACAGCTTTCCTTACTTTTCTGGTCCTAATATTTGTTTCTGACAAAATCAAAACCAACAACAGAAAAATCAAACCCTAAATAAATATAGATTTTTCCCCTTCCCATCTTACATATCAGGTATGTGTGACTCCTACGTGACCTAAAACATACAACATTGTACTTATACTGATAGCTCCTGAACGAAATTTCACCGTTCAAGAAGACAAGATTTCATTTACCAAAAAAAACCCAAAAAACAAAAAACCAAACCCTCATAAACAACCTGTAACCCAAGTTTGACCCCACCTGACCAAGAGTTGAGAAAAAACCTTTTTATTATCCTAATACTCTTTGGACCTAGTCTCAGCATAGATGAAGACTTAAAAATATAATGGATGCACACAGTCCTGTCATAATCAGTGAGACACCATGCAGTTAAATTAGTATTAATTATTAACTTCAAGATCTTTTCTAGACAAGACCTTTGTTCTACTAATATTAAAGCACCAGGATTTTAACTGGCTTCAACCACAGTATTGGGGCACAGCTAAAAAGAAAAATTTCCAATGACGGTGTAAGAAATATTTTCATGCCAGTGTGCCTTTATAATTTTTTTAATGTATCAAGTGGGAAAAATCTCTTGTTCCTAACAAATACTTCCGTAAATTGAGCTCACACAAGACACTATTTATGAAGGAAAAGGGATTATACTATATATTTGACAGTTATAGTGCTATAAACTTTCATCTAGAGCAAGCTCACATTAAAAAGCCTTTTAAGTGTCACTAAAAAGGCACAAGAAAACTGTATTTACTATTCTCTCATTAAGTCAGTACCGTATCAACTATAAACCTGAAGAATAATAAACATATTTGAAACACAGACTTGAGTTATAACTTGAACTCAGCATTATAGATATTGAAAGCTGCACCCGTAACCCTCTGCACACCTCGTTATCACAGCACAGCTGCAGGGACAGACAGCTCAGATAAAATAGATATTGTTATGAATAAATGTGTCACATCATTCAATAATTGTTACTCAGATGAAGCAGTAGAGAAGAACTGCGGAAATTCCTTCATAAATTTGCCACCCACGGTTTTCCCTCCTTTGTGGAAATGCCACTTTTAAAATGCACAATCTTGGGATGGAAATCCACAGTAGGTTAGAGACTTCTAATGTTAGGATGTCAATCACATGGGGGTTTTTTGCCCAGCCCACTCCAAAATGGACTCATTGTGCAGACAGACATACAGCAGACAGATGTGTGCAGGAGCAAGGCACAAGGGAGCTCCAGCTGCTGTGTCTGGGCCTGTCATGATGTGTGAAGCTGCACATCTCATGTGGAGGGCAAACTGTGGACCCTGTGAGGGCTGATGTTCTAGTACCTCCCTGGCTCATCTCAACCTGGGAATTATGCTGATAGTACAATTTTTAAAGGGCCCTCAAAGTTGTGAGAGTTTTATTTCTTTAGTTCATTACCAATTTCAGCTGAGTCTGAATCATGGTGTGATGGTAAATTGTTTATTATTTCTCTACCAAGGCTCATTTTTAGTACCTTCTAAGAGAGAAGGACCGCACAAAGAAGGCATATCCAGCAATTTCTGCAAAGGAGCTCAACACAGACAGACTCAGATAAGGCAGCTGTCACCAGGGACCAGGAGAGGCTGACAAGGAAGGATAAAGGAATGGAGCAGAAAGCATTACAGGCATCTCCAAACACGCTAGATAAGAATAATTCCCAAGCCACGCAAAGAGTCCATGGGGAAGGAAAAACAAACAAAAGCTAGTTGCAAACTACACACAGCTTCAAAAGCGCCTGCACTTTTGTTCCCTGATCTTTTGATTGCCTGTATCAAGAAATGCTTGTCATTGCTTCATGCTGCATATATGTGAAAAATCACATCTACCTTCATCCTAGGTGCTGCCTGCAGGCAAGAAGCACATCTTACACAGTTCCCTCATCTTCCAGAGTGACCTCACCTTAAACATGCTCTTAAAATACTTGTATAGATTTACTTGTATAGTAACAGGAGCCAAGGCTCAGGCGGAGCTGCATTCTTTAACAAGAACTCCCACACCAGAGGCTTTGTTTCTGAAGCACCGAAGTTTCTTCCTACTGAGAATGTAATCATGTAATTTTGAATTCTCAAGCTATTCACTACAGCATGGTACAGAAATAAGAAGCACAATGTAATTACAAAAAAACCCCACATATATAATCACTAAATGTGAGTGCATACCTTCCCTGATAGCAGTAAATGGGGTTCCTTCCTCTTCTTGTAATCTAATCACCTTCAATGCCACCAGCTTTCCATTTACCCTAAAAGGGAAAGAGGGGAGGGGAAGGAGAAATTTAGAAAAACGAAAATTTTAGCAGAAACAGTATTTCTCATAATAGAAGTTGTTTCCTATCATGTACTTATTCAATTTCTTCCTGTCAATGCCAGTGATTCATTTATAGCACTGTAAGAAGCACTTCATAGCTTCCATAATGTCAACTCTATATTTTCACACACAGATGCAATCCAAGAAATGATCTCAGTTTTCTGTGAGTCAGTCTGTTTCCTTTCTACCACAGCTTTGTTACTGAAGCTTTGTTAAGAAGTAACACATTTTAAAATTTCATTATAAAATATCTGTTCATTATTTGAACAAATTGTTCAAAGAAGAAGGCATATGATTTTCATCAATCACTTCACTTGCAGTATATCCAGATTTACACAGATTAGCTCCTTCCCACTGCATGATACACATTATTATAGCCTTCAAAAAGCTACAAAGTTTGTGTAATGAAATAATTTTTATGTCATTCTGGCCATTTCCCACTAGGGCAAGTTGTTCCTGAGGCATATTCTTGACTACATGGCCCAGGCTACTTTTAGATTATAATAACTCTCATTTGAAAGTTCAAAAATATTTTGTGCTCCAAGAGACAAAAGTTCTTAACAGGTCATTTTAGTGTAAAATCTATTTGGCTTGTTTAGCGTTCAAAATTTCACCATACATGAATTACATTCCAGGCCTTGCAAAAAAAATCCAGTTGGTTCAGTTTATCCAAATAAAATCTCACAAAAATGGAACAAAGCTGATACTCGTTACCCTCTTCAAGAACAAACTCATACCATGAAACTTTAACAGACTCCCCATGTATGATAAGCAATGGTGAGGATAAATTACCAAAAAGGCATAATACAGTTTGAAAAAACTATTGTTATTATTACTATTTATTTCTGTAAAAGCAAAATTAGCCTTCAGAGCCACAAAGCTCAAGGACGCATTGGAGCCTTTACACTCCTGCAGTCATGGATGCAATTCTCCACTGTACTACAAGAGGGATGGCCCTAGAAGATGTATTACTTTTCAAAGCAAGATGGTACAGACAACCACCAACACTGAATTCATCTTCTTCCTCAGGCTTTTAATTTTTGCAGTTACATGAGTTCAGTGACAGATGGCTACTGTCTTGTTTCTTCTGATTATTCCTCTTTTATAATTACCAAAACCTCATTAGTCCTATACAGAACATTGCACAATGACTCTGACCAAGTTAAGAAACCCTGGTTATCAAATGATGGTTTACTCATCACCTTCCAATTACTCATAATATTCAGGCTGGCACCAGTTCAAGTCTCAGGCCACTAGTCGCTGTTTGAAAGGAAATTACTAGCTTAACTCTACTGGATTTCTCCTTGTAATTACCTTACATTTTTTTTAATTTGGATTTAAACAGGACTTATGGCATCAGAAAAAGGTAAGTCTTGGCTCAAGTAACTTCATGTGTCATGCTCAGACAGGAGAATGAACCATATTAAAAGCAGAACTGATGACAGACATGCAGTTCATAAACGTGTAGTTCTCAGTTCTTCTGTCAATCCACCACCCTACCTATCATACACATATTACTTAGATATCTGGAGAACTTGAATATTTTGCAACACATGAAATAACTGCAGGAGGAATTTAAGTAAGAAAAACAAGATCATTTTGCAGATAAAGAACAGGACAGATGCTGTGTTCAGAGAAGGCAATGCAAAATACGATAAAACCACATCAAAGAAGTATTAAGGAAACAGGGATATGGAGTCTCTTGATAGAGAAGGACAAAAAACATGCAGCATTGTGTAGCTTATGTTCTTTTTAATCTGAAGTTCTACATTCCATTGTTTCATTAAGAGCAATATATAACACAAGTAGCAGCAGTATGGAACCAGTTTCAAAGAATTCACAATTAAACACAGTTGGTGAGCTGTGCTTTTTAGTTATCATTGCCCCTTTGTCATTGGTACCTATCATCATCTTGAAAGACATCACGGCAACACTTAGTACTATCAAAATAATCAAACTAATCTCAAGTAATGTTCCTCTAGGATTTTATTCTTCTCTTTAATATAATTTATCTCCAAAATATCAATCTATAATTTCCATAATACAACCGCCTCCTTATTCTCATTTATTACCCATTAGTAGTGACCCACAAGTCACTAAAATATTTTTTTTCCATTTCATTTTCTATAAACAGGAGCATATAAAACTGTAGATGTGAGAAATTATGAAGTATCAATTAAAGAGATAGGGTGTATATTCACATCCTTTAATTATCCTCCCACTGATGCAATCTCAGGGTGCAATTAGATGATGCTGAAGAGATGAACTAAGGGCTGCCTCATGGTATAGGCTTCTCCTGCTCAATCCTTGACACACACTCTTGACACTGCCTTGTATTTGCTCTCATTTCTGCTGGACTTTACAGTGTGACTGCTTAGAGAGCTTAAATAAGAGAAGATTGACCCTTCCGAGAAGAATTAAGTCATATTTTTTAAAAATCATAAAGGCATGGAAAAAAAAAGAAAAAAAAAAAAAAACACTAGAAAATACATGAGAACTGAGTCCACCTTTTGAGAAGCAATGTGTCATGGGATCAAGCCAGATGTGTCATGAAATTATGCCCTGAAACTTGTGATGCCATGTCAAAATAATATGGTAATTTCCTTAGAAACAACACTGAAAAAAGGAAACTTGGGTAAAATTACCTCTTCAACCTACCAATACCTGTCTTTGTAGACTTCAGAAGTGATCAGATAAGGTTAGCAGAACTCTTTCCAGATTATTACTTCGCATTTGTCTTCCACAACTTTCAAAGCATGCTCAGTATTTTCATTACTTTCAAATATAAATAAAAAAACGTACAAGCCGACTGCCTTTTAGACAGTGAAAAGGCAACACTGCTGACTCTTTTAACATCTAGGATTCATTAAACCACCTCTATTACTCACTGTCCAAAGCAAACAATTTCACACCTTCTCAGAACAATACACTTCACTGTGTCAAAGATTACACTTATCATCTTATGCCCATCCTGTCAACTGCCTCATTAGTTTCTATTAAGGACAATATTGACTAAAAAATTCCTATCTTCTAAGCCATCCTCCCTCCTAAACTAACTCACTTTCTCATCAAAAAACCTTCAGAGAAAGTACAGAAGTCCTAAAGCATCTCTAATTATCACAAAAAACTACTTTACTCTAGGGAAAACACCTGCACCTGATGGACAGTTTTCCAATTTATGGAAATTCAGCACTTTAATATTATATAATCTCTTCTAAATGTCTGATTATATATGCAACATAGACAAAAGAAAAATTAGTTCAAATTGCTTTATGCAGCATAAAGCAAAAGTCTGCATAATATAAGAAATACAAATGAGCCAGATATTACAAAAAATGCTAATATAATGTGTCATTCTGCATTTTCTAAACCAGCATGTATCAGCATTACCAAAATAAATACATTTATAAAAAATTACCATTTATGACAAAGTAGAGAAGATTGGAATTTATTTAATGCTTTAATGCATCATTAAGAACGTATAACACTGATGAATATAAAGTAACTGATGACTTAATTGGCTTCACTGGGGATAATGCTGATGATGCCACATAGAGAATAAAAGAGTACAATAACACTATTTTCTCAAGTTCTTCAGAGATATTTAGATGAAATAAATGTTCTAAATATATACATTTAAAAGAGTCAATTAATATAAAATCTGCCAATTCTGATTTCAAGCTTTTTATTTAATACTGAGTTTTACCACTGGCTGGAGTTGAGGTTGAGCTCGTAATTTGAGCAAGAGCTAAGCTTGGGAACACTTCTGTAAAGAAAAATTAGTAGATGGTATTGGGATGATGCTCTAACTTGTGATACCAATTTCAAGAGACTAATTCTTATGAAGAAAAGTAACTTTCAATTGTTAAATATTCGTTTACAGGAAAATCTCAAAGTTAATGATCAAAGTTTGAGAATATCTAATTAGATCTACTCTGCAGTGTTATTAATGTCATAAACAGACACCTAAAACTCCAGACAGACCATGGGGGCCTAATGAAACCAGGCTCTGCCAGAAATTTCCTTTGAAGAAACCTGACAGAGGCACATTCACCGTAGGTTTAGTCACCTCTGATTATTCTACCAATAAATAACTAATTCCACATTGAGAGAAACACTTCTTTTAATCACTAACATAAAAGACAGTTCAGTGTAAACACAGTTTATATTATATTTTTCTTACTAAAACGGACTTACATTTCTAGTTTACAAAAGCCACTCCCAGTCCTGCTAAAGCCCTATGTAAATTCCCAAGGGACTAACACAGGCCCTGAATTTCTCTTTTTGAATCCCACCATCTTTTAACCTCATCCTAGACAAAAGTTACCTTGTCTTAGTAGAAGCCAGTGAATTAAAGATACTTCACAATGCTGACATTTATTAGGGCTTAAAAAACAGAAGATCAAAGAGTTTCATGAGAGATGAAGGATTTAAATTATTAATTAGTGCTGTCACTGGAACTCAGAAGTCAAGGCAGTCTCATACAAACAGTGTGGCAGCCCTCACTTGAACAGGAGCAGGTAGGAGTTTACCTCCAGGTCCCTCACCCCCACCCCCCAGCTCACATCAGTTCAAGCCACTCAGCAGCTCATCTAAGCACGGGGCTGTACTCCACCTATGCCTGCTGGAAGGAGTCATCCGAGAAGGGCAGCAGGGAAAGCAATGCTAAGCACCATCCTCCTCCACATACCTCACATCTCCCCACACTCCACTGATGCTGATACAAAGAGAAGTTGAAGACAAACATAGAGCTATCCCTTATAAATAAGGTGGTCTCCTACAACTGTGCACACTGATGGTCACAGTGGATCTTCTGAGGGATGCCACTGATCAGCTAACAGAAAATGCTTCAGTGCAAATGGCAGCTGACAAATTATTTCAGTATTCTCCCTACCATTCCAATCATGCATATATGGCCAAGAAGGTACTATTCCGTAACTCTACCACATGTATGTAATATAACTATATTCTATCCTAGTTTTTCTACCAAGTTTTGCAGGGCAGACCTGGGTAAGTAATGTAATAGACTTTCTTCAGTTTTGTCCCCTGCTATGCCAGATAATAATACTAAGTCACCTCCTTAAACTGCTTTGCAAGTTGAAGCACAGCACATATAGTGTGATGTTCTTTTCATATACCCAACTATGGAGAAAAAATTTCCTATTCTTTCTTTTAAATGCTGAGAAATTCACTCAGTAAGTGTTCAATATAGTCAATGTTCTGAGGGGAACAGAGGGCCCTGTATGTCGACCAGACCCAACCCACAGGGAGGTCTGCTGCCTCCCTGGGGCTCAGATATGGGATATTGCTGAGAGACTTCCTGGGCTGATTCAGCCCTCTGATTACTACCCGTTGCTGATACTCCAGGCTGGCAGTGAGATTGAAAAGAGAAGTGCTAGGGCAATAAAAAGGGACTTTAGGGCATTGTGTCAAATGGTTGATAAGGCAGGAGTACAGGTAGTGTTCTGTTCAATCCCTTTAGTGGCAGAGAAGTTTGATGAAAGGAATTGCAGGACTCACACTATAAACAAGTGGCTTAAGGGTTGGTGTCATCAGCAGATTCTTGGGTTCTTAGATTATGGGGCAACTTTTTCAGCACCTGGCCTGTTGGAACTGGATGGGCTTCATTTCTCTGAAAAGGATAGTAGGTTTTTAGCTTATGAACTGGTGAAACTCAGTGAGAGGGCTTTAAACTAGGTTTGAAGGGGGAAAGGGATGCAGCTGGACTATCTGGCAGCAGGCCCAAGGGTGATAAACCTAAGTTAGGGGTGAAGTCACTAACCCAACTGAGGTGCATGTATACTAAAGCACGCAGCATGGGTAATAAGCAGGAAGAGCTTGAAGCCATGGTGCAACAGTGGAACTATGATTTAGTTGTTATCACAGAAACGTGGTGGGATGACTCACATAGCTGGAGCACTGTGCTGGATGGCTACAGGATCTTCAGAAGAGACAGGAAAGGAAAAAGGGGTGGAGGGGTGGCCCTTTATATCAGGAAGGCTTTTGATGCCATAGATATTATAACAAGTGATGATGAAGTTGAATGCTTATGGGTAAAAATTAAGGGGAAGGCCAGTACGGCTGACATCCTATTGGGAGTCTGTTTTCATCCACCCAGGAAGAAGAGGTGGACAACCTATTCTATAAGCAGCTGGAGAATGTTTCAGGAACACCAGCTCTTGTTCTTGTAGGTGACTTTAACCTACCAGACATCTTCTGGGAACTTAATATAGCAGAAAGGAGGCAGTCTAGGAAGTTTTTAGAGCATATTGAGGACAACTTCTTGTTGCAGCTGGTGAGTGAGCCCACCAGGAGTAGGACTATGTTAGACCTGTTGTTTACAAATAGAGATGGGCTGGTAGGAGATGTGGTAGTTGGAGGCTGTCGCCCTGTTTTTCAAAAGCCTTCTGATGTTTACATTCTTTGCAATGGAGTTCTGTGCACTTTAACCAAAACATGCAATTGTTTACATTCCTTCTTGGAGGAGGAGAATATTGATAGACTGTGAAGGTAACCAGTGTAGTTGAGAGGTGGGATTTCATCCTCCAATCCACTGTCAATTTGAAAAATCTATAAATTCTGAAATCTGTAAATAAAGTTCCCTTCTCTGCCACAGATGACTGAGCATGTGACTGCATGCTCATTTTGTGTCCTAGTGTGACAGGAGGCCACTTGGGGCATAGTGATCATGAAATTGTAGAGTTCTCAATATTTGGTGAAGTTAGGAGGAGCATCAACAAGACTTTTATATTGGACTTTCAGAGGGCAGACTTTGACCTGTTCAGGAGACTTGTCCAGAGAGTTCCTTGGGAAGTAGTTTTTAAAAACAAAGGAGACCAGGAAAGGTGGGCATGCTTCAAAACAGAGATCTTGAGGGCACAGGAACAGACTGTCCCTGTGTACCGAAAGACGAGTCTACAAGGCAAATGTGCAGCCTGGACAGGTAACAAGATTTTGAGAGAACTTAAGAATAAAAAAAAGAATGTAACATCTCTGGAATGAGGCCCAGGTCTCTCAGGAAGCATTTAGGGGGGTTGTTGGGGCATGTAGGAAGAAAATTAGGGAGGCCAAAGCTCAATTCGAACTTAATTTGGCAACCTCTGTAAAGGATAATAAAAAATCTTTTTACAAATATGTTAAAGGAAGGATGAGACCAACCTTAGTTATCTATTGGATGCAGGAGGGAACTTAGTAACTACAGATGAGGAGAAGGCAGAAGTGCTTAACACCTTTTTTGCTTCAGTCTTCAGTGGAAAGATGGCTTGTCCTCAGGATAATTGCCACACTGGGTTGCTGGATGGTGTCAGGGAACAGAATGGTCCTCCTGTTATCCAGGAGGAGACAGTCAGAGAAGTGCTAAGCTGCTTGAATGTCCATAAATCTATGGGCCCAGATGGGAGCCATCCCAGGGTGATGAGGGAGCTGGCAGATGAGCTTGCAAAGCCACTCTCCATCATTTACACCAACAGTCTTGGCTCACTGGTGAGGTTCCGGATGACTGGAAGCTGGCCAATGTGATTCCCATTCATAAAAAGGGTAGAAAGGAGGATCCTGGTAATTATAGGCCAGTCAGCCTAACCTCAGTACCAGGTAAGATAATGGAGCAGTTTATACTGAGAGCTATTGTGCAGCACTTACAGGATGGCCAGGGTATCAGACCCAGCCAGCATGGGTTTAGGAGGGGTATGTCGTGTTTGACCAACCTGGTCACCTTTTATGACCAGGTGACCTGCCTGGTGTATGCAGGGAAGGCTGTGGATGTTGTCTATTTGGACTTCAGCAAGGCCTTTGACACTGTCTCCCACCGTATACTCCTGGAAAAGCTGACAGCCCACAGCTTGGACAGGAGCACTCTTTGCTGGGTTAGGAACTGGCTGCATGGCCGGGCCCAGAGAGTGGTGGTGAACGGTGCTGCATCCAGCTGGCAGCCAGGCACCAGTGGTGTTCCCCAGGGGTCTGTGCTGGAGCCAGTTCTATTTAATATTTTTACTGATGACATGGATGAGGGTATTGAGTCTTTCATTAGTAAATTTGCAGATGACACTAAGCTGGGAGCATGTGTGGATCTGTTGGGAAGGTAGAAGGGCTCTGCAGAGAGATCTGGAATGATTGGATGGATGGGTGGAACCCAACAGGATGAAGTTTAATAAGTCCAAGTCCTGAGTCCTGCATTCTGGCCACAATAACTCCCTGCAATGTTATAGGCTGGGGATGGTATGGCTGGACAGTGCCCAGGCAGAAAAGGACCTGGGGGTTCTGGTGACAGCAGGTGGACACAATCCAGCAGTGTGCCCTGGTGGCCAAGAAGGCCAAGGGCATCCTAGCCTGTATCAGGAATAGTGTGGCCAGCAGGAGCAGGGAGGTCATTCTTCCCCTGTACTTGGCACTGGTGAGGTCACACCTCGAGTGCTGTGTGCAGTCTGGGCCCCTCAGTTCAGGAAGGACACTGAGACGCTTGAGTGTGTCCAGAGGAGGCAACGAGGCTGGTGAGGGGCTTGGAACACAAACCCTGTGAGGAACGACTGAGGGAGCTGGGGTTGTTTAGCCTGGAGAAGACTCAGAGATGACCTTATCACTCTCTACAACTTCCTGAAGGGTGGTTATAGTCAGGTAGGGTTGGTCTCTTTCTTCAGGCAACAACTGACAGAACAAGAGGACACAGTCTTAAGCTGCACCAAGGAAAATATAGGCTGGATATTAGGAAAAAGTTTTTTACAGAAAGGGTAATGAAGTATTGGAATGGTCTACCTGGGGAGATGGTAGATTCACCATCTCTGGATGTGTTTAAGAAAAGACTAGATGTGGCACTTGATGCCATGGTTTAATTGAGGTTAGGGTTGGGTTGGACTTGATGGTCCTGGGGAGACCTGGAGGTCTCTTCCGACCTAATGATTCTATGATTCATCTTCGAGTTAGAATCCTAGTAACTTATTTTAGTACTTACTCTACTTTAATAATTTTTTTCACCATTTGGCATTTTAGTTGCACATCTAGTTGTCATTAGTTTTCTATCTAATTCAACTTTAAGCAATTATTTTTATTAAAGATTTACAATGCTAGAGATGTTTTTAAAGCATTTATGTGCACATTTTATAATCCCATGTCATAACTTGCTTACAAAAATCAGTTAGAGAAATAAATTTAAAAAAGGGGGGGGGAACCTAGTTGGTAGCCATAAAGTGCCTTTTTGTAACCCATGAATATGTATTCCTTTTCCAGCCATCTGTTATCCTCAGATGAAGAGAGGATTTCATTTGTAGAACACTAATTTCACACTATTTTCAAGAAATAAAGGAAAGTTCAAGAAAGTTTAGGTCATTAAGGCAACATGAATCAGAGTAATTTTGAAATATCTGTCTAAATAAATTGGCCATAACATGAAGAAAAACCTTCCTATGAATTGGACTGTTGTACTGTCCAGGGAGCCTGTGAACAGGCTCCTGTTGTACAGGGAGCCTGTGAACACAACACTTCACATGGGCACAGAGTATGGATTGGGGAATGACTAAAAAATGGCAGCTTGACCATTGCAAGCTTAAGGTACTTGCAACGGATTGAACATAAAAAACAATTAAAGAGTCAAAGAGATTTCATGACAAGTAAAAGAAATTCTGCAACTTCAAAAACAAAAGTCAGAACAGCAATTAGGCCTGTCAGCCATCCTCAGTGAAGGTTTCAGCATCATAAATATAAAAATCAAAATACACACACCATCCCTTTTCTTGTGAGCAGCTATCCACACACATATTCATGTAATTTTATGGTCAGCTATATTCATAACACACACTGCCATACATCATGTCAATAACAAACAGAGGTAGTTCCCCCTGATTACTCAAATATTCCCTGCTGCCTCAACAATAATACGGCATGGAAACAACACCAGTACAGAGCATGATGCCTGTTTGAGCATGATTTCTCTCCACTTTGCACCATGAACTCCCTATTGATTTTTAAGGCAAATTGTAAAAGGTACTGCCTTTGATGGAGATAAATGTCAAATTCCTGGGCTCCCTGAAAAAATATGTTATCTTTGGATATAAGTTGGAGTCACCTTGAAAACAAAAAACTCAGATTTTGAACTGAAATGAAGAGAGGTGTCTGGATGCAAGGACTGCCCTATTTCTGCAGCCTTTGAGCTCTTGTTGATAGCGCCAGCTTCTACTGTGCTCTGCTCTGTGCCCTACTGATTTCTCATATTAATAGTTTAAAAGGACAGGGATCAGAATTCATTAGAACAAGTATTTTATTAACAGTAAGTTGAAATTATGTAATTTTGTGATAGGGGAAATAGGCAAAAATGTCTTGATGGAGCTGTTACAAATTCTACCCATTTTTGCAATACTATGAGCACATGCAATTCAGTAAAGATGCCCAAGAAGGTAAAGGTACAGTAAAAAATCACAGGGGCATTCAAAAATCAGATCGAGATCACAGTGGAGATACCACTGGCATGCCTCTCAAAACACTGACACGTGCTGTGCAAGCAGCAGTCACAGATCACATTGCTTTGACTGAGGGAATCTTTTTTAATTCTTTGCTTGAAGGGCAACCAAACACAGCAGGAGAGGATGGAAAGCACGCCAACACAAAAAATTGCCAAAAGCACAGGTTTTTCTCTTAAGTGCAAAATGCAGAGCACCTGGTGGGGGAACACAAGGCCTCCATGCTGCTTTGCAAGGGGCTCTGGCTGGCAGCAGCTCCCTTGTGCTGTCACCAGCTTCATCTCCAGACTCACAACTCACATCAACATTTCTGTGCCATAGATCAAGCCAGATCCCATTGCTGTATGTTCAGGTAACTTTATAATCAAGCTCAAGAGGGAAGAAGATCAATGGCAGCACTTCCTCAGCTCAACCACCCAGTGAAATGGTACAGGAATTCAAAGGCCACCCATTGCTTTGCACCTACTGTATGGCAAATGTCCAAGGTGTTAATCAAATACAGAGTCAATGGAATTTGCATCATTTTTTACAGTGCTATCAGTAAATTACTCAGCCCATTTTTTCTAGATTTTACATTAAAATAAGTCCCTTCAAAGTCATCTGAATTTTATGCAGTAAGCAGCCTCGTGTGATTTTATACAAATAAGTAAAATATGAGAATCTAGCCTGAATGAAAGTAGAAAATGAACATGCCAAGATGAGTTTCATTACACCCGTCTGATGTGCAACACATGAAATCAAATAGATTTACCTATTGATGCAACCGTCAGCCAGAAAAAAATGACTGCTTGGCTGTTTCTCCTATAAACAAAAAAGCCCAGCCTAAAAGAATACTGCTTCACTTTCCTCAATAACAGTCCTCTTCACTCTGCTGCTTCTTCACCCCAGGGATCCATTTTTATCTGACTACAGAAAGAGAAATCAATCATCCAGTAAAAGGAATTAGCCCATTTCATTTCACTTTCCTGGAATACAAGCACAGATGCTCAAAAAGATAGAAAAGCAATGAGTTTTATAGGAAGACAAGGGCTTGGTACCATTTATCCTGCTCCAAGGTACAAAAAGCCAGGATTGTTCTGAAAGCAAGTTACGGCACATATTACTTTAGATTTTAGGAAGGGAATGGCTGATTTAGTATCTTTTCAGGCAGGTATGCATCTTTTAGACTCTCCAAATAGTATGCTAAGATTAATAATGTTTTATTCTGTCATTATGATCAGTAGGGGAAATAATTTTAAAAACTCAAATGTATCTCAGGAAACGCAAAAAACCCCTAAACTCTACTACTTGCCACACACAGC
Source organism: Acrocephalus scirpaceus scirpaceus (assembly GCA_910950805.1). Taxonomy (NCBI): domain Eukaryota; kingdom Metazoa; phylum Chordata; class Aves; order Passeriformes; family Sylviidae; genus Acrocephalus; species Acrocephalus scirpaceus. The sequence continues at coordinate 130,946,736 of OU383773.1, forward strand.
TGGTGACAAATACTGAGCAAAATAATTCTGAATACAAAGCATCATTCAAAATAGCTCAATACAATTTTAAATTTTCCATCTTCGACTACAGTTAAGGACACATCTCAGAAACATTTTGGCAAAATGAAGAAACTAAGCATTACAGTTGGTTATTAGGGATTCTCAAACATTTTGACGAAAATCCACTTGTTGTGTTGTTGAGGGTTAGATTTGTTTCTTTTTTTTAACCTATAGAATTTTTCCCATAAGTTGCCAGGAAACTAACAAATACTCAAGCAGAACAAAAGGGGCCAAAGGATAGGAATTGTAGCACCTGGCTACACTTCTTTTGTCTCTGGGAGTTTCTCTCGAAGGAGGGGGGCAGATAACATGAGCTTTGGGGGTCAGGTAAAGGACAGGGCTGGAGGCAGTTTTGGTCTCTTGCGCTCGGCATCGGAGAGAGGACGGTCAGGCTGCTGTTGGCTGCAGAGGAGGAATTCACTGTCACCACCAAAGTCCGATCCTGAGAAACCCATCATCATTCTACTCATGTGCCCTGGAATTCTGAGCTCTCCTCTCCTGCCCTGCTCGAGCTGGGCCAGCCCCGTCCCACCGCCGCCGCTTCTTCGGCACTGCTTTGAGGCTTTTCACTACGCTGTGGCCCTGCACTGCCTTGCTCTGCTGGGACATCCCTGCTGGGACATCCCTGCCACTCCAGCGGCAGAGTTTCTGATCTCATCCACCAGCCTAGGATTTTCCAGTGTTCCAGCTTGGTGCTCTCGGGAGTCCCAAGAGTCAGACTGCCACTGCCCGGGCTGTGTGAAACAAAGCCCCTCAAGGTCCCTGGTTCTGTTTACTGTTAATGCTGCAGTTGTTTGTGTTTGTTTGTCTTGTTATACACACTAGTAAAGAACTGTTATTCCTATCCCCATAAATCTACCTGAAAGCCCCTTTAATTCTCTAAATTATAATAATTTGGAGGGAGGGGATTTGAATTCTCCATTTCCTAGGGAGGCCCTGGCCCTCCTTAGCAGATACCTGTCTTTCCAACTAAGATATGTATATTACCAGCTCCAGCTTTGCCATCATATGTCTGCAGTCTGCATTGTGCCATAAGAGCTTAATCCTTCAGCAGTCAAACTGGGCCCATACCAAAATAAGCAGATCTCTTCCACTTATTTGTATTCCCACTGACTCTGTAGGCAGGGGAACAGAGTGATGCATATCACAGTCTCACCCTACATACCCATATCAGAGTCTAGAAAAAAAATCTCTTGTCTATTCCTGTATCATTTTAAAATAAAGCTATAAACAGTCAGAGTTAATGTGCCTGAAAAGCAGCAGCCAGGTTCAGGTCTCAGCATAGAATAATGGAATTGTTTAGGCTGAAAAAGACCTCTATCACTGAGTCCAGCTCAGCACTGCCAAGCTCACCACTAAAACATGTCCCTAAGAGCCACACTTGCATATCTTTTAAATACTGCAGGGATGGGCCAGAGCCATTGTTGGCCATGCATTCACCCCACACCTGTTCACCTATGTTCCCCAAGAGTACATCTCTTCCTTCTATGGGGATACTGCTCAGGTCAGAGATTCCTCACCTTCTCACAGGGACAGAAGAGGTAACAGGGCTACATTACCTCAAGAAACAAGTCCTTTTGAAATAGCAGATAACCCCTGCAGTGCTTCCCAAGTTCTTAAAGTACAACCTCTTCCTGCTGTGAAGTAATTCAACAGTCTCTCTAGTTCAAGAAACAGAAGCCTGGACTGGAGGTGCTGAATCTGGATAGTGCGGGATAATATGGAAATTATTCAATTCTCAGTGGGGAAAAAAAAGTCAAATTCAAACAGGTGAAGGAATATTACTATAACAGTAGAAATACTCTTTGCATATGAATCTTCATCCACATTCTAGTTACACATACTTTTTTTCAGAAGACATTTTAAAGACCTTGCAGAAGATGTTACAAAGCAACAGGACAAAGTCATATGTAACTGTTATAACTCTCAGTACTTACTCAGAGCAAGCTGTTTATAACAGAGAATGCAGTGTGCTCAGTAATTTCAATTTATTATTCAAGTACCATTAAAATCAATGAAGTATTTCCTTCAGATTTGCAGGCAACTCTACTAAAATGAGTATTTCTAACCAATCTACATTTAATTACATGTTCACTATTAATGCAATAGCTTCAAGGAAGGGTTTTGCTTTGGTTTTGAATTTCAGCCTGTTCCACTGACTGACAGGACATGCAGTGACTGTTGCCTTAGTTCAGTCTTACTGAAAGCTGAGACATATGGACTGTCATCAGATACTCACAGTGACTTTACTAAAGGATTTTAGTAATAAGGCACAAGCTGAAATCTATACTGTTTTCTCATATTACATAGACCCCAATAAAAAGCTTACACATGTATAATGTCTGGAACTTATGGGTGCATACCTGAGCCATTAACAACAAAACGTAATAGCATTTCCTTGACAAAACCTGCCAGTGAAAGACAATACCTGAAGTGGCATGGCAAAAGTGTGAATATTTCTTCTATATTTAGAATATGTTTTTATTCCTATCAGCTGTCATTATGTTTGTCAATACTTAAGCAAGCTATTGAGTGATGAGGGAACCCTCGTTCTGATTTATTACAAATACTCAGTGAAAAAAAAGATAATTTTCTGTACCTAACCAACTTAATGACCCTGGAAAATGTTTGGACATATTTTCTTTTTTCCAGTAGTTATTCCATCCCATTACCATCATGGTATTTTCTGCTGGAATGGCAGTGTTGCCTCATGTATCACTGACTAACCAAAGTTTAATTATAAAGATATCACATGTACCAAATCCCTCTTTCAGAACTGTATTGTTATTATTGGATATCTGATGATGAAAACGTCATTAAATATGTCAAATGGCACAAGACACTGCTTCACAATGGATAACTGAATGGAAGCACTGGCTGAAGAAGTATATTTTAAGTGTGTTTACTGAGTTATTTTATGCAATATAAAAGCTCTTAGGGCATTTGGGGATAAAAAAGCTGCAACAAATAACATTAAAGTGGCTGAAAAAATATGTGACATGGATAAAGTAGATTATTTTGAGATAGTTGCAACAATGGTAAATAAGCTCTTGTAAACAAACTAAACCTAGAGTACTCCAAAATTCCATTAATTCCCTTCATGTTGTTTTATTTATTTAATAATGATAAACAAAAACTAACAACTTATCACATATATCCACCATTGCTCTCAGACCATCATAAAACTACTTGACAGCATATATTGCTTTTACTTCTAGAAATTAACTAGGTATGGATACCAAGGAAGTAGTACAACATTAGAGTGCAAACAAAGCATCAGATTAACAAGAACCTCATCTCATTCTGGTGTGAAGGCAAAATGCTACCTGTGCAATATGGTCTTAGCCCCTTTCACTAGAGCACGTGGCTCTCAGTAGCCCTTTCATTCACAGGGATCTGTGTACACGTTCAGCAACATTAGTTGATACTTTCTGCTTATCTTCATTTACACACAAAATTAAATGAAAAGAAAACATCACTTACTTGCTTTTTCCTTTGTATACTGTAGCATAGGACCCTTCCCCTAGTTTTTCCAGTTTTTCATATGAGTCTGCTTTTCCAAACTTAGGGCTTGTAGGCTAAACAAAACAAAAAGAAGACACTTCAGCATTGCACCCCTAACATTAACCGCTTTGATTGAGCCTTTAGAGACCAAATATCATTATCAAGGCTCATAGACGTGCCTGTTTTCAGTAACCAACAACGAAAAATAATTAACAGGAAAAAATTATTATTTATTCAACAACCCAGATGGTAGTTGCTAATATCAACCATACACTTAGATCACTGGATCTATCAAAAGGATTTTGTTCTTAATCAAAGAGATGGTTCTGTTTCACATATGTCACTTCATAGAGGGACAAATACCATTAACTAAAGCATCTTATCTATGTTTAGAGACCTAAACAGCAGTCTTAATCTTGCCTACAAAATCAGGCTAATAAAGATGTTTAATAATTTTTTTCTTGACTAAACCCCATCCAAAAACATTGGTCTAAGTAGTCAGTGTCCCATTAAATCAATAACTGATCAGAGAATGGTCAAAATGCTACAGGAAAGCATCTTTAATGATGGCATCTTCTGAATTATGATTACAGTCTTTACACAGTTGATAAAAGTCCTGTATCCTTCATATTTGCAGCCTAAGTGAGGAGTCTAAAACTGAACCAACTGAAACAGCTAAGGAATGATTCTTGCTCAAAGGGCCAGATAGCTCAGCTGGCCTTTCTGACAGACTGGTACTTTCCCCCCTTTTACACAGTCCTAACAGAGAACAAATCAATGCTGCAAAACCAGAAATTCACCTGACATTATAACTTTCCATTCCGAAATTCTGAAAAGATGTTTGACTTTTTTGAACTCCATCCTATTCTCCACATTTTACCATTTTCCAGTTGTCTGGAAGGAAAGGGAATTTTATTTTTTCTCCAAGACGACCAGATGGACACTGCAAAAAACTGACCTGCAGCTGCACTCAGCATTGCCTACATAGCTTTTAGACTGCAGTGCTCAGCTATCTTCCCATCCTAAACCAACCAAAAGATCAGAGAAAGTTTGAAGGGTCAGCACTAATACTCAAATCACACACGGTGACTGATTTGATAGTACTCTTGTTAAATGCTACAAAGAAAATCAGACAGGCAAACCCAGCATGGCTGAGGTTGAATTCAGCTGGGATGAGCCATGTGCAGCTGTACACACAGTACCCTCACATTCGGGATCCTATGTCTGATTTACAAAAAGTATTATGTATCAATTTTTTGAAAGGAAACAAACATTACAGTACAGGGCACATCTGTGTGTAAACTCTTGCTAAGCCATAGTTGAAAGTTTTTAATCAACTGACCCTAAAAATTGCTTCTATTTGAATAGGCAGGGGGCATCCCAGGCAAGCTGACTTCGTGCCTCAAACTTGTCCACCACACCCAATTAACCATTAGCCAGGAAATGGTCTCTTTAACTCAACTATCCTGTATTTGTCCTATGCAAAAATTCTGGCACTTTGGCAACTATACACCTTTTTTTTTGATATCAACATTCATTTTCTATTCAATGGCATAAGGACATGCATATGTATGTTTGCAAAACTGAGCCCTTTCACATCTCTCCAATACAAAGAACAACCTGTTTTGCTATCCAATTCCTTAGTATCAGTAGACTTACACAAGTTTGTCATAACGAAATTCTCAGATCTTTTTCCTGCTACATTATTTGGAACACTTCATTATAGATAAGGCAGTAATATTCTTGGTTTCCAATCTGTGCTTTAAAAGGCCTAGTTAAAAACAAATTTTAGGATTTTTTTTAATCACAGTTGTATTACAGATGTCACTAATAGAGGTGACTAAAATATTTTTTCAAGTAGCCTTCTCATTTAGCTAACCAATTATGGACTAACACAACATTAAGAAAACTTCAGAAAAAAAGTGGCTAGATGTTGAAATGACTTGCATATAATGAAGAGGGAGCACAAAGTATTTCCCAAACTGCAGGCTGCAATGAACTCACAGTGAGTAGCTTTGTTTGGAGTGGAAATACTGCCCTAGTTAACAGTGAATAGTTCACTGTTGGCCTCCTCATAGCAGGATAGAGAAAGGACAGGGTATATACATGTGTTTCACAGCCATTCTTATTTCACACTGAGATTTACTTTTATTCTCTACCTCTGGAAACCACAATCTAAAGGTCACAGCAACTTGTAAAGCCCTAAGATCTTGATAGGAAACAGGATGCCTTTTAATCCATTACCACACAGTAAATCATCAACAATTACAGCCTCAAGCTCATTTCTCCGTAGCCCAGCTGCCAGAAGCACAGACTGAAAGTCATGACTTTTGACTCATTCTCCTCCTGGAAGTTGCTGCATCCTCACTGAAATGAATAGAACCAAAGAGACTCCAGGTTTTAATCACTGTTGTGCATGGTATATGTTGTGTGTTGCGTTGTTGTGCTATTAGATGTTGTATTTGAAGTTGTAGTATCACATACCTGTTATTTCGAGTTGTTTGTGCCAGTGTTGTGCCCTGTGTTCCGGGCTGTGTGTTGCCCTTTTCCCCAAGTCCCGAGTTTCCCCTTTCCCCTTTCCATCGAGTTAAAGCCGTTGCCGCTCCCCGCCTGCCCGAACCACGAGACCCCGCCTGATATGGAAATCGAGTAGACCCCCGTAATGCTCGGCTCCAAGTAGAAGTCCAGTTAGCAGCAAATAGTCCCTAGACCAACGAGCCCACCCAGAACCGAGACTTATGGAAGACACTGCTGTGGGAAGAGGACACCCAGCTACCTGGGGAGGGTCTCCAACTTGTTGAGGTGTTCTCGCTGACCTAGAGGGTGACTGAAGGGAGAGACACCCCAAGACCGAGCCAGGCAGATTGGACTTCTGGGGAACCTTCGCGAGGAAGGAGTCCCGATTCTGCAGAGAGGAGACGGAGCGAGGCCGCAGGATCGAATTACACCTCCTCTTCAGCGGTGCCCGAGGGGACAGCAGCAGCAAGGCAGCGGCGACGGCAAAACTCCACCCAACCCCCCCCTTCTCTAAAAGAGCTATTTTAATAAAGGCACAAAAAGCAGTTAAAACAAATCTCCTGCCCTTTTTGTTTACTTCACTCACCACCAACAGGCAAAACTAAAAGCTGGTGTTGGCTGGATCGGGAGGACAGTTCACTCCTGAGGTGAGAGCCCTGTGCTCAGATCTGCGGCAGCAAGGCTGACCTGCCACCCTCCCCGAGCAGCCTCCACCCCTTGTCCAGTGCCTGCTTACACAGGGTACAGCCCAGAAACACCCCAAACCCCACACCTGAGCCGCCACCTGCCCTGAGTGCAGCAAAACCCTGGCTGACACCTTTCCCTTGCCAGCTTAAAGCACCTCTGCAGCAGAGCTCAGCTCTGCTCCAACAGCACCATCAGATGGGATTGCCCATGTTCCCACTATGAGATCTCCCTCTGTAAAAATGGGCACTATTTTTCCTTGCATTTGTAATCTTTAAAGGCTGTCCTAGAGTGACGTTATGATGTGTGTATCCCCAGTCATCTGTTGGGTGCAAAGGGGAGGGGGAAGCGCGGGGTTTTTTCCAGGAAAACTCTGCTCCTCGGAGTGGCCTTGGAAGCAGGGGAGTTCAGCACATGGCAAGCCGGAGTGAGGCTCTGCTTTTTTTTTTTTTCCAGTTAGTTAGTTGTAGCTAGTTAGTTAGCTGTAGTTCTTGTAGCTAGCTGAAGTTTGTTCCTCCTTTTCTTTTCGCCTCTCCTCAGAACTGTTCCAATCTCTCTGGACTGAGGAGCCGGGGGAAGCGCTGGGGGACTTCCACCAGGGACCCACCCCGCCAAGACCAGCCCTGCGCAGGAACTCCTTTTTCTCCCAGCGCCAGAGGAACGGGGCCACAGAACAGAACGACTATCTTCGAGGGGGGACCTTCTCTCTAAATTTGTCATCTCTCCAGAGCGGTATGAAGTTCTTGTCATCGGGTATAGTTCAATTTATTGTGCTGGGAGTGCTTAGCCTGTTTAATAAACAGGTTTCTTTCCACTTCTCTCTGATGAAGTCTTTCCCGAACTGGCTGGGGGAGGGGAGGGAGCGCCCCTTAGGAGGTTTCCTTAGGAGGTTTTCTCCCAGTTTTGCCTGAAACCGGGACAAATTTTTGAAGACATGCCAGAGAAAAGCACTTCAGGGGATTTTATAAAAAAAAAATTAATTTTAGGCAAAAGAATATATATAATAATATAAATAACTTGTGTGATACTTCTTGATGAAATGTCAAAACACTCATCATATTGCAATTACTTTAGACAGTGAAGGGACAGCTTTAACATTTCCCCAATATTTTCTCCTTTTTTTAAAATTAAATCTCATACACTGATTCAAATTTCTAATTACAAATTGCCTATAAAGTTAAGAAGTTCAGACACTTCTCATATTTCCTTTTACTTACTATAAAGGATTTACTGGATTATAAAGGAGGTGAAGACAGAAATAATGCAAAAATGTGTAACTTTTCAAAACTTAAACTTTAAGCTTAAAGGAATCCACTTTTAAGTGGATTTCTTCTTCCAAAATATTTTATTTCTTCTGGTAAAATACATGGGAATATGAATACACAGAGATTTATGTTTGTTAAATCACAGGAGTCCCTTACTCTGCCTGGGATGTGGTTGACTGAAATACACATAGAGAGTGAGACATATCCAGAGCACATCAGACGTACAGTACTTGCATCAGCCACTGACAGACATCACAAGCAGCAGACTCACAAGAAATTCCCCTGTATTTTATATAACTGGTGCAATCTCCCAATTTGACCCAGACAATATTTCTCAATGGAAAAGAGTACTGGTTTTAGCTAAACACAGGTATTTTGGTATGTTTTTTCAAAGCTTCTTTTTGAAGAACTAACCTTATAATACTTCTATAGCTATTCTTTCATTTTTTCATTTCTCTTGCTCCTTCTTACTGGTTTTTAACCCTCTAAAACACCAACAGAGAATCACAGAATTATTTAGGTTTGAAAAGGCTTGAAAGATCATCAAGTTCAACTCTAATCCTAACACTGCCAAGCCCACCACATATGTCCCCAAACACCACATCTATACATGTCTTTTAAATATCTCCAGGGATTGTGACTCAACCACTTCCCTGGTTGAGCCTTTCCCAGTGCTTGACAACCCTCCTATGTACTAAACATCATTGGGACTACTTAGACATAAAGAAGCCTGTTGCTCCATATTAGAGTTCCTCATTTGCTCCAAAAAAACTCCCTGAATTACAAAGCTGAGAAAAAAAACCCCAACACCTAGATGCATCTGTGACCAAGACTGAACAATCTAACAGCAAAAAGTTAAATAGGCAGTAAAAAACCAGGCAGCAAGAAATTGATACAACTGGAAAACTGACTGCAAAGGAATTTCCATGCTCTGGAGAAATGTTTCACAGAACTCAAATGGGAAAGCTAAACGAATTACTGAGACAAAAGGGAGTAAAGGTCCTCATGCCTCTGAAGAACATAGTCCCAAGTCACTGTGAAAGTCAGCACAGGTTGTGGTAGATCATGATATCTCCAAGAGGACATTGGCAACTGGAGCGCAGAAAAATGCAGATCTCTCCCTTCAGGAAACTTACTGGGAATTTCACTTATTTGCCTTCACGTATTTTGTTGAAAATAGTTTTGCATTAGGTAACTTTCTTATTATAAGCCCACATTTTTCCCAGTGCTAGATTAGTCTAAGAGCACCACTGAGCACAGAAGTGAGCATTTTTAGCAGCTAGCATGGCTTGCAGTAACCAAGATGAGATATTTTTTCCCCTCTGGTTAAGGAAATACAGATCATAGTAACAAGGATAGAAAGAGTATGCCAGAATGTTGGGTACAGAAATAGAAGAAGCTAGTATTTCAAACTGACGTAAGTATTAAAAATAACAAAGAAAAAAAGAAATGAGAAGAAACTGTCTTTTCTGACTATGTTGTTTCAAATGGCCATTTCATTGATACAGCCTGTAGGAGAGATAACAGGCTTAACACAAGGTCTTCGAGTATGAAGACCTGAACTACATCACCACTTCTCTTTCCCAGAATTTTTCAAAATCTATGTAATAAAGAAGGCTTTAATGGAAAATTACACTGAAAATCACCTGACTATTCCTATAGAAGCTGTGTGGGTTATGTTCTCATGCATTTTTCATAACTGCAGAACAGCTTGTGAATGTCACACTTAACTGTCACACACCCGAGTCTAAGTTTTAAATAGATCCTTTTTTTTTTTTTTTTTTTTTTTTTTACTGGAGGATGTTAAACTTCAATATAAAACTATCATTAAGAAAAAAATAGGATTTTCACAGTACCCCTGTAAATTAAAGAAAATCAAGTGAATATCTGCTTTATTATATGCCTTAAAAGAAATAAAATGATTGCTAGAAAAATTTGAAAGTAAAACACAGGCCAAGAAGCTCAAATGAGATTAAATCACAAGAACAAAAGATAATAATTACTTTTTAACCACTTTGTCTTCTTTGTCACAAGAGTAAACCTTCTTTCACAAAACCATATGCAGTTTTCACACTAATTTCAGGTTGTATCCAACCTATAATAATAGGCCAATTTGACCATATCTTTGAAAGTTGGACTGTTCTCTAGGGCAATGTTCAAGGGATACAAAGATGTTCAAGCATTCAAACCAAGCCTCAGTCTTAGTTCTCCCAATCTTCGATCCCATTCTGTTGCTTGCATCTTCCTAACCCTTTAACACACAGCCATAAATTAAGAGTAACCTGGACAGAAGTGACCATAGAGCTCTCTGTAAAGGGTGCAGTGTTTAAAGCTGTTCACTTGTTCTCCAGGCTATTAGAGCAGGAGCTGGCGCAACTGCCACATTTTATCTGCCTTTTCATCTAGAGAGTATCCCTCAGGTTAACCATTATTAACGCTTCCTCTGTGCCAGTAGAGAAAACTCCACCCTCTACACTGAACTCTGAAATTATCTTACCTCCATAAAACATATCAACCAGGAAGGATGCAGTTACCTCAGCAATTAACAGATTCCTAATTAGAGAAGGTTGCCTACATCAGAAGAGGAATAGAGGCAAGAATGCCACAGCAAGTGTTTATTTGGGCAGATGGAATTGATGCCTAACTTCCAGAAAAAATCCTGACATTAGTGTCTATTTTAAAGCTAGATTTCTTACACTATTTATTTGCAATGTGCTAACAGGATCAGTAGGATCATTATAGGATTTATGCTTTTTTACTTATACTTTTTGGAGGAAGGCTGCATGTTATCAGGACTGAAAACTAATAAAAGTTACAGAAACAGAAGAAAGGCTGCTCTCCCAAAAAGAATGCAGAGTCAGTGCAGTAAAGCATTGCTTATCCAATTATTTTTATTTGAATGTTTGGGGTTTTTACATTTATCTGAGTTAGCAGAACGTTAGTGTTTTTCTTGATTTTGTTTGTAAAAAGTAATTGACAAGTAGGAACATATACCTTAGCATGACATTTAAATTCACCACCAGAGAGCTTAAGCTATTTCAGGAGAACAAACTGATATGTATCACTACATAACTAAATCTTGAGCAGATGGCTACTTTATACAGCTTGTAATATTCTATTTACATATGGTGAAAAAGTACTATTCTACTGTATAAAATGTGTACTCTGAATACACCAAAACTTAAACCTTGCACTGGAGAGTCTGATCACATGTCTAAAGAGAAGGGATCTCAAATAAAATTTTCAGATAGTTATAGTCAAGCCATCTTTTAAAACCAGCTGTTTGGGTGAGAGTGGCATGTGTTTGCTTTTTAAGTTGTGATTTTTTTTTTAATTTTTCTAGCTTATTAGGTAGTATTACCTTTTCTTCATTTAAGGAGAAAGAAAACCATCTTCTTGCCTTGGTAGACAAAGGACTCAGATTTTTAGAAAGATATAGACAGAGAGAGAGAGATGGATAAGTACACACAACTATAGCTATATATATATAATATATATATATGTATACACACACACACACTGTGTTGGGATGGATCAGAGAAAAGGTTTGTCAAGCCAAATTCTCTTCTAACAGTGGCTAAAAGGCAATGCACAGGTAGGCAAACACCTATTTCACTACCTCCAAGTGATACACTACTCTGATGTGATAAAGGAATAATTCTGTTTGGCTTGAAAATTCATCCCATAACAACATACAATTTCAATCAGCATAAGCAGTTCGGAAATCACTGTCACAGATGTCTTCTAATTCAAAGCAAGTGGAGAAGGTGGAAAGATTCTAAGTCTAAAAATTAATCTTGTATAAGAACAAATAAACAAAAAGTGCTAAATTCTGTCTGTACACTATTGCACTAATTAACTGCACAGGGAATTCTATCAGGTTGCAACAAGGTGTGACATTAACTGCAGAAAAATACTTCATGTTCAAAAGCAAGAGATTTATTTTCCAAGTGACAATCTGTGGGAGGATCATGGTGCTCCAGCTTCCCTAAACCTCTGCGTGTGTTTCATCTTTCTCATCACAAAGTGCAGCACATTTCAAAGATTTGGACAGCACAAAATGGGCAACATACCACCTGCAGAGCATTTTGTGATCTTTACCAAACACTGAAACTGATACCCTTCAGAGAAGTGATAAAGCTGCTGAAATTAATCAAAGCAGAAACTAACACCCCAGGGCATTATAAACAAAGTCTGTCAGGTCACATCCTGAAAAATGTTATTTTTTGGAGACAAATAAAGGACTTTTTTACCTGAGCAGAAGCAGTGAGTGATACGGAGACTGCAAGCCTTGTCCATGTACCTTCTGTAAGAATCACTTCCACACCTGATGGCTACGGAGGACTTCAAATGGTGAAGGGAAAAGACTAAATGGAACCCTATCTCTAATTCAGTTCCTCTACTAATCAAGCATAGAAAGTACAAATTGAAGGTAGCATATCTCTATTAGAATATCTTAAAATAAAACCTATAGAAAGCAGAGCCAAAACTGAAACATGACTCCACAGCTGTAGCCCATATGACCCAGAGGGCATAGCATATTCAAGAACATTTACAGAAACTGAAATGCTTGTTCAGACTTGTATAACCTATACAAGAGGAGAATTTCCAGAGAACCAGGTACAAACTCAGTGAGGGAGAATATGCAGCTAACATGGAAGAAAAAGATGTAATGATCAGAAGAGCAAGTAGCAAGGGCATCTGCTAGACAGCATCAGAGCTACATAAAAAGATGAAACCCTTAACCCTTTGTTAATTCAAGTATTATTCAAAACCACAGAATGATACATTTCTGCAACTAACCACACAGACAACACAACTAACTCAATAAAATGTGCATCAGGGCATCTACTGCCTGAAGCCATGTATTCAGGTTCTGGGAATGGGCATAAAACATCTTGATCTTGTCTCTGCATTGGATGGCTGAACTCACATCTGCCAGGCAGGACCAGGTGTGACCTGATCAGCAGAGGGCTAACACCACCTTTTGTTGTGAACTGCTCTTCCCTCTTCATTGGCATGAACACTTCCATTATTCCACATGCTCTTCTTTTGAGGAAAACTCAAAAATTACTAACAATGCCTCCAAGCAGAAGGAAGAACTGAATTCACCAAACAGAGGTATAAAAATCAGAGGGAATTAAAGGAAGTTGAGAAATAAGTATTGTATTTCAAGAGATTCCTTTGCACCTCCTGTATCCAGCAAGTCTGTGTGAGTCACTGCGGATGAAGATAACCAAAAGCATATGTTTAGCCAGAGCTCTAACCAGCAGCATACTAGTAGAGGAAGGCATTAATGTCATTTACATAAGAAAATACTGGGATCATAGGAGATTTTATGGATGCAGTAGAGTGCCAGCCCTCTGGAAAAGAACAAGATGCCAGAAACAGTTTCAAAAACATCTGCTTCAAAATTCTGGAACCAAAGCAACTGAAACCTTTCAGTGGTAACAGAAGAATGTCAAAAACATTAACAGAAATTAGTAATAGCTTCTAAGAGGAACAGCAGAGATGAGGAGTGAGTTAATACCACAAAATACTTAAGATTTTAAAAAAAAAAAAGTCATTAATAGTTGTGATGCCACAAAATAATCAGGCAAGTAAAATAATCAAACAAGTAAACCCAGTGCAAGTTGATTCATCCATTCTTAATGATTGTAAAAGTTTTATGGTAAGAACTCCTTGTCATGGACTCAGATGGAACACACTAGAGACATCTTTGGCAGCAGCTATATAATGCCAAGTGATGATGAAAAAACAAATTTGTTTTTGCTACAGATGGTTACATTTTAAAATGTAACCTTTTCTAAAAAGGACAGTACCCTGGAGGCGTGACATATTACCCCCTAAATTCACATGGGTTGAACACAGCACATCTATAGAAAATTAATCTTTTGCCATTTCTTGTTAGAAATCTGACAGACTTCAGTCAAACTTCTGTAGGGAGGACAGAAGATGTCCAAAAGATAGAGCAAAACAAAGAAAAGAAAGAAAAGAAAAAAGAAGAGGCAATCAACCTTTTAATTTTTTTCACACCAAATAAGATTTGAAGTGTTACATCCATTCTACTTAGATCTGTAGTTTTCAACTCAAAGGTCACATTATTATGGATTTTTTTCTTGCCAAAGCATAACAGAAATAGTTTTTCAATAATTTTGAAGGTCTTTGGGGGGAAATCTGTTCTGGGCATTATTCATAAAAGATATGACATTTTATTTATCTAGTTTCTTTCAAAATACTTGAGAATAAAACTATTATGATGTGTTGCCAAAGCCTTCTCTGTTATTTTTCTCTCTTCCCTATCTCTCTTGCAGAGTTTCTGAGGGGGAAATAAATGTTATTTTTACTACTTGATTTTAAAAAGAGAATTATAAAATGTAAACAAAATCTGTCAAATCTGATCTGTTTCTCTAAAACTGAAATCTAAAAATCAAATAGGCAATTCATGTGGTTTCTTAAACTTCATGGGAAAGAATTCCTCTTCACAAATAAGCAATCCTCTGCCAAATTTGCTGCATAAACATTATAGCAGCTGTAATGACATACCAGGATAAGGAGAGGAAAATGCTTAGAAGTCCTGTAAGACACCCTAACTAACATCTGAAAGGAATTTCATAAACATATTCTTTTTCAAGTTCTATTTTCTGATCCTATTTCGTTAATAACACAACAAATATATACAGAAAACACAGTTAATAGCAGCTATGACCTTTTTCTTTGTTGTTTTTAAGTAAATAATCCCTTCTTAAGCAAGGAAACATTTCTCTGGTGCTTCTATTTCCACCATTTGGCACATGCAGAGGTATCAGGACTGTGCACTTACAGAGCTGGGGCTGGAGTGCCGCCTGACTTTAGGTGATTCCTTCCCTCCAGATGAAGTTTTGAAGTTAATGCAAGCGTTGTTCTCTGAATGAACCCTCTTCACTTGATTAGTTGGTTTCTCAAATGGATCAAAACTACTCTGTGTCCTCTGAACTCGAACTTTTTTATCCTCAGGAATTGTATCCAGAGGTTTGATCACTGAATCCATTCCCTGGCAGTTCCGTGTAGACATCTTTGTGACACATATCTGTAAAGAAAAAACATAATTTGTTGACTCTAACAGGCTTAAAGTCAATATAATTCCATGCACCAGCCAGCATCAAAAAAGGCATTGAACTTCATAAGCATTCACTTTCTATTTCTATGTTAAAATTGAAAACAACAAATGCATTTTACATAGGGGAGACCCACATCACAATAATAATTATAAAAAGCCTATCTTTGTACAATGTACTAAAAGATCCTGGAAAAGGAAGGTAAAATTCACGCATTTGTGTTTCCTTGTACTATGTGTTCTTGGCAACAATGCCACTTCACTTCTTTCTCCAATCTAGCCACAGATATCCACAAGCAGTATTGATTTCCATTTGTTCAAAATTGGATGAGACTAAACTAAAATAAATGATGGTAGTTTGTGTGTGCACTGGCTGGTGCTGGATTTCCAAAGATTCAATACTGGTATATTATTGTATTTTTAAATAATGCTTATACAGTGTTATTATTATTATCACCATATGTCTCAGAAAATCAAATCAGTAAATCAATTCCCAGGCCCTGAAACGTGAGACTGCAGCTCAATGGCACACTAAAGCACAGAAGTTCAATTCTTTGTTACTGTGAAGTACGACTCTGCCAAGCTCTAAAGGCTGCCACTTGCTGCTTGAGCTATCAAAATGTGCTACGGTTAGTTCAAAACAACTAAATGAGCAGAACAGCACCTTTAGATAGTCCAGTCATGTACATTTCTGGTTTTCATTTCAATACACTCCAATATATATGACATTTTTTAAAATTACACTGTTGGCGAGTGGTTGTGTTTGAGGCCTCAGCTTCTGTTTTTACCCTTAAGAGACTTGACTTTTACTTGGAAAGAAAAGACATAGCTTCAGCTTTCAGGCTACAGGGAAAAGCTACAAAGTGTAATGCAAGCAGACTCAAGAGCTTCCTCTAATTGTAAGGCACATCAAAAATAATCTACAATGTACTCTTTCCATGACATTTGCATGTGTTTAAGGACAGACAGTGTTAATTTGCTGTCAATTGAACCGTTCATATAAAAAAATTAATATTCCATTCAAGCACCTATAATCTATTCTAATTTTTGAAAACTTGTCATCCTAAAACAGTTAATATTAAAAAAAAGAAAAAATAAATTATCATTAAATCTGTCTTCCTTTTGGAGACACTTTCAAAGTATCTCCAAAAACTTCTCCATTAAATTATTCTTTGCCATTTTCCCAGAGATCTTTTGTGCCTTGAAATCCTACTTACTTCAATTGTTTATAGAAATATTGGGTGACTATACCGTGTGGAGTTTGGCTTTTCTTTTTTTTATGATCCACTGTAACAGTAGATGAAAGGTTTCTTTTCTACATTAAAAATTTAGAGTATGTTTCCTGCACCATGCCATCTGGCCAAATGATCATATACCAGGTTGACTGTAATGAAGGACATCACTTGTGTCACAACCCAGGCCTTACAAGGGTTCGCATTTCTTCTTGCGAAATCACTGAAGTGATTTCTCCAAGACTAGAACTTCACCAAGTTATAACTTCCTTGAGAAAAGGAAAAGTCTCCCTTCATTCCAAATAATTCTTTTTTGGGCTTAAATTAACACAATTATGTAATTTTGGTCTGTTACTTCAGCAAGAAAAGATAAAGAGCTGCAGCACAAAGCGTTTTTAATTAGTCTTCTTGTAAAACTAATTGGTTTCTTTTCCCTAAAACAACTCATATGTGTTGACATGTATCCACATACTTCCCACTGTCATCTCCATGTTCTTGCAACGCTTGCTACCAAACAAGATGTTTTAAAATAATGTAAATTGAAATTACTGTTAATATAGCAGCACTTTCATGTTGCTTAATCAACATGGATGCAAATAAACCAGTAGTCAGTTTTTCTCAGCATTTGAAACCCTATGATCTAGAAAACAGGAGCAGGAGATATGGACAAAAAGTTCCAAAATGGTACTTATCTTCCTTTCAGGTTAACAAGGCACCTGTAGCAGATGAAAATACTTGGAATACACAGCAATAAACATACTATAGATAATAGTGCCATGAACGCTGCTTCTGTTTTCTTTTTCCACCAGAAAATCTACATGTCTAGGTCTAATGTGGGCCATGTAAGCATTTGTTACTACTGCATTGACTGGAGGCAGAAGTAGTTCAGAATTAGATGTTGAAGGGAGGCACTTAAGCCTTCAGGTCACTTGATTGAATCCCCACCATCATCTTGTAACAGCCAACTTCCAACTTGAAAATGACTAAAACCAAGACAGCACCAACCAGCTCCCCACTCAGAAGTCAAACACCTTGGTGGATGCACAGGCTGGACACCACTGTCACCTGTGGAAAAGCCTGAGAACTGCAGAGAAATGCAAAAGCAGAGGCTGCTCACCCTGCCCATCTGCCTGTTCTGCAACTGCAGCACATCTCCTGCCAGAGATGACAAGGGGTTTAATTCATCACTTCTCTCTCACCAGTATCAGTAATTCCTTGGCAGAAACAAAGCATTCTCTCCAAATGGCTGCTAAGCAGAGCACACTGCTGAAGCCAGCAAGGCTAAGTTTATGCCGCTGTTGCAGCGTACACATTTCCAAACTGTCTACCCTGCCTATAAAACACTGAAGAGAAACAATATGTAAGCATTTGTTTTACATTCTGCCATTGATAGACCAAGTCCATTAACAAGCTAATTTCATGCTGAAACTCTGTTCTGTGAAGTCAGAAAGGACCAGGTCTAAAAGGTCAGCATTGAGCACTGGCTGCAACCAACTTAAGGACACAAACTCATTGGTGGTTTCAGCTTTCCCTTCATCAGCGAGGTTAAGCTACCACAGTAGGGCAGATTTGCCCCTGGTCAGCAGGAGTGCTGATTGGCTGCTCCTGTGCTACACCTAAGAGTACAACTTATTCTGTAGTGGCTTATCATGCAGAAAAGCAACAATGTGATAAGCAAAACTGAAACATAACTTATTTTGGAAATCTTCCTCCAGATAAAAGTGATCATAGATTTCGCCAGCTTGACCACATCGCCTTTAGAAACATAATAGATTTGAATTTTTTTAACTCTAATTCAGCCTTTTAATGTAATTTTCCCTTATACATCACTGCTGCTTACAAATTTCAACTTCTCAAAGGAGATATACAAATACTTAGCATCAGAAGGTGTTAGATTTGTAAACCAATGTCTGCCCCCTGGTAGCTCCTTGCTGGTAGTCAGGAGAAGCCTAACACGCACCTTCTCATTTCCAGATTTCTTTTTGCATACAAGAGTTAAGGACCATTTTCCAGTTAAAGCACAGTATTTTCCAGTTAAAGCACAATATTTGTAAGAACACTAGTTCATTTTCAGAATCTTTTAGATGCTCCTGGGTGATCCTCTGGGAAAGTCTCACTTTCCCTCTAAGTACATTCT
Organism: Acrocephalus scirpaceus scirpaceus; assembly: GCA_910950805.1. Lineage (NCBI taxonomy): Eukaryota > Metazoa > Chordata > Aves > Passeriformes > Sylviidae > Acrocephalus > Acrocephalus scirpaceus. The sequence goes on from OU383773.1 coordinate 130,965,231, forward strand.
GCAACCTCTAAGACCAAACTTTTCTTTGTGTTCTATCTGCATAAGTCATAGGTTCTGCAGAGTGGGCACTATTCTTTTACTAACCCTTCTTTTACACACAGAACAACCCTAGTGTACCTCAATGAAGATGACAATCCAGAAAGTTATGGAAACTATATTTTTCCAATGCAGCCTCAAAACTGGATTCTTTTGTTGAATATCTAATTTAGCTACAGTTATCAGAACAAAAACCAAAGCAAAACAAGCCATTACATGTAGGAAGTCAGTATCTAGGATTCATTAGCCCTTCCAACTCTATGTAATGCTGCAGTTAAAACAGTGTAGCCCAGGCACTCATTGAGATGCTGTAAATGCCACCATAGTCAAAAACTGGTGCTGCATGAAGATGTGATGTTCAATGGCACCTGAACTAATAAAAGTACTGACCTCAGATGTATGTAGAGACAATACAAGCGATATCTTTTGTCATACATGAGATGGCAATTATGATTAATAAAATGTCATCAAGGAGAAGAAACTTTCAGTATGAATATTCCATGCATTTAAAGAAACCTCTGTCTAACCAGCTGCATGAGTCATTAAGCAGTTTTAATGGTCTTTCTTTAAAACAAGTAATCATATAAGTAAACATTAAGATATGTCAACACTTGAAGTGATTCTTTCCTCTTCATGAATTACTGCCATGATTTTGTGCTTCTCCTGCCACAAACTATAATCAAGGCAAAATTTTCTGAGGTATAAACTATTTCCAAAACTATTTGGCTTTTAAAAGCAGGGCAATTGAACCACACTTACCTCTTTCAGATGGGGTATTTTTACCAGCAGACCTCATAATTATGAGGAACAGAGGTATGGGATCTTCATTTATGCCTTAACTCTTCTTTATAGGAAACAGGATTTAAAAATAAGCCAATCAATTTAATACACTTAACAGCTATAAATTATTACAGGTTTAACAGGGACTACACAAAATCCCCTGCATCATGCATGGATTGTTCACAAAAATACTACTATCCTTCCAAACCTCATATCAGATATGAAAGGCTCAAGGAATTCACTGGACTATTCACCCTTTCCAACTAAATGGATGTTGGCAAAAATGGCAGGAGAGGGGCCAAGATAAGGAGCAGATGATACCAAAAAAAAAAAAAAAATTCTAGATAAAACAAAACTATGAGAAATGATATGTATGGTATTCACATCAGAGAATTTCACATGTAGAACATTTACCCCCAAAGTCTCTGCTTTGGCTCTGAGATAAAAATCCTGAAAAGGCTAAGCTAGACTCCAATACCAGTCTCCCTTTAAGGAGATTTGCTTTTCTACACCGAAAACAGAGTGGTCCTACAGAAAATAATTTTTGTGTTTGAAGTTACTCTTTGGAAAAACACTTCCAAAGCAGCACTCAGAAACTGCTCAGGCACTTGGCATCTTGTGGGAAAAGATTTAATCTGGAAAATAGCAATGACTGTTCCTACTCAGTGAGGCAACAGCATTAATAGCTGAGAGTCCCTCATACCAGATATGATTTCCAGATCTTGGAAAAAAGATCCCAGTCAGCCCAGCTGTGCTCCAACAGAAGCACCTCTCCATGAGCATCCTGACCATTACATTTCTCATATATGGATCATCAATAATTAACTCCCCCAACCTGCCCCACATTCTGCTGCCAAGCCATATACATCCTCCATACTCTGATTACTGAAATAAACCCACTTTTTAAATTTTTCCACAATTATTTACTCAGTCTCAACTGAAAAACATAAGACAAAATGAGATATCATGATGAGGCATTTGGCCATTTAAAAACTACAGCACAAACAACCGCTTTGCAGCAACCTGAAGAGCTCTTGTCTACTTTTAAAAAAATCACAAAAGGAAGATTTATCTAGAAAATCAGAATATTCATGTCAATTTCAGTAATTACTTGCGCTGAATAAAATGTAGCACCACAAAAGTTAGTGCAGCTTGATATTAAAAGTTATTTTAGTGTTTCTCTGTGGTTTTTTTATTTATTTAAGGTAAAGAGAGCCAGAATATTCAAGAAAGAGCTCCTCATGTTAGAACCACAAAAAAGCATAACAGAGTTTATATTCTGTAACTTTCTTAGCTGCAGATCAGAATCTGAAGACAATATATGACAGACAAGACGGCTTGGATGGTATTTTCTCCCCCTGCTCCTCCTGCCCAGTTTCCCAATCAATTTGAGAGGATCCCAAGGCTGCTCTAGGGTAAAGAACCTTAGTCATCATTATGTCAGTATGGACCATGGGGCTACAGCCTCCATCCTAACATCACGGTACTTATCATATCTCAAAACATAATGTCAGCATTTAGCCGAGATTTTTCCCATAAAGAATACTGCTGAAGTTAAGAGACTGAAATCATAAGAGTAATTTTGTTCCATGTGTAAAGCTCCATAATAAGCTCCATTAAATAAATAAAAATCAGTATAATCATTCATGGAACCATTTCTAAAAAAATATGCCTCTTTGAATCACCTTAAATCTCATTTCAAACGATACTCCTTAATCTGCATTTGGGATTAATGTGAAAATAATAAATGGTGTATCAGATGTAGTTACTGTGATACAGTTTCAATGCAAGATTTTTTCACTTCATCACTGTCAGCAGAACTAAGAGGAACAGAAACAGGTTTCCCAAAGATACAGGATTCTTAAAATTAAAGGTTGCTAGACTAATTAATTTACTGTTCAAGTCATATAGCATTGAAAGAGTGAGACTGATCAGTTAAACCATGTAAGTAATTTATAGTCTTACAGTTCATGAATTTTAAAGCAGTCATGAATGACTCTGGAATTAATCACCTGTTTGGGTACTTAGTAAAATATAGACTGTCCCATATCAGTGGAATTTGTTCATATGAATAAAGATCTCCTCAGTAACACAGAACAATCAATTCTGGCAGAACTGGTCAGACATCCTACCACACAGAAGAAAAAAGTTTTAAATGCTCATATAGTGTCAAGATACCTGCTCTGAAGCTCATCAGATCTTTCAGGAAGATACATTGTATCTGGGTTTTAATTCTTACATTTAACACTACAAATGCTTACTTTGGTTATCCAGTGGGTAGAGACTTGTGTAAAATATAAAAAAACCTGCCAACCATCTACTATTTTCTATTGGTTACTGCCACTGTGTAAATCTGGGGGGAAAAGTGACTGGTAGGGTAAATACCCGAGTGGACATCCAAAGCTGCTACTGAAAAATCTGGAAGAAAAATCTGAATTCTACCCATTTGCACCATTCCAGGAGATGTAGTATGAAAGGACCAGATACAGGGAAACTCAAGATCTAGCATGCAGCAAGAAAAAAAAATTAAAATTACTCAGTGATGTAAGGTCTCCACAATTCCATTTTTTTTGTTCACAACAGTGATCCTGCCCCTATCACAAACAGAAACTAGGAGTGCTAACTGGGTTTGTAAAGCACTTGGGCTTTACAAGCCTGCTGGAAGTAGTGCAACACAAAGCCTGCTGGAAGTAGTGCAACAATCTCATTATTACAGACAATAAGACTTAGAAGTTGCATTTAGCTGAGAGATGTATAAAGAAAAGAAATACAGTTAAGTGACTACTGGTTCAACAGCTGGCTTAGAACATAAGTCTGCCATTAATTTCCACTGGGAAAATCCTATCTGGACACAAATTTTTATTACCTTTTATAAGCATGTTATTTTCTATCATGCTTTGGTACCATGGCAATTGAGAACACAAGTCATCTGCAGATTCTGGCATCCCTGGAATTTGACATTTGCTACTTATAAAACACAGTTTGGGAATGTTCTGGAGTATTATAAGCAGCTTTGTTCAAAATAAAAATGCAGCTATCTGCAGATTCATTCTCTTTGCAGAACAAAGCAATAGGGAGGCTCTTTCTCATTTTAAACAAAAGTCTTGCCTGCTTCCTCTCCGTCCATCTGCTAGCACTCTCCACCCTCCCCAAGAGAGGGTCAGCAAATGACTGCTGCACCCACAAGCAGAAACACGCATAGGTTGAGATGAGAGCTCAGTTGGTGAGAACTCTCAATACGGGAAAAGATCCATGAAGAACAAGAGATGAGATAAGGGAGTGGATAAAATTGTGAAAGGGGAAGTAGAGCATGTAATGCTGCACGACATCACCAGCCAATGCTGCACGACATCACCAGCCAGCTCATACCAGAGCTACCAGTGCAATCAGGCTCACACTTGAAAGAGGTCCTTGAACACACTCACCCCGCCCTGTAATCACCTACACCAGCCCTTCGGTTTGAACATTTGATGGGTGCACTTAAAAGAAGCTGAAAGAGAATTTGAGTAAGAGAGGGGGAAAAAAATAGGGAGATGGTGGAAAGGAAGGAAGATGCAAGGGAAAAAATGGTTGTAAAAAAAGACACTTCTTTTCCTCTCCTGATGGATTCTCTCTGTGTCCCAGAACTATAAATCATATTCTTGGGTAATATTTATTTAACTTTAATTGGCTACAGAGCTAGCTATGAGCTAGCACATGCAACTGAAAATAGAGCTCAGAGACTGGAAATGGTATCTGGGGATATGGTATGCTCCTTGCTGTACCTATCACAAACTTACTCATACACCTCCCACAGCCCATCTCAAAGGCACTCACCCAAAATGGCCGTTTTATTCCAAAGTCAAAGCTGATGTTAAACCAACTGTCATTGTCATATGGAAGAAGGCGAATATAAAAAGGTCACTGAAGTGCCAGATGGGAGAATTTTTGAACTAGAAGCTCTGACATTAATTCTGTGTGTTTGTCTGAAACACTGAACTCAATGGGCTGATAAAATGTCTTGTGCTGAATTGCCAAGTGAGGAAAAAGTCACTCTCACAGAAAGAACAACTGATCAGACCTGGGGTAGAAATCCCAGTTGCATTAAAATCTGAAAACATTTTAACCTGCGTCAAGGAAAATAACATTTTATACTAGAAGTTAAAACTGGTTACACAATTCTTTCCTTTCACCACTAACACACCAAGAGCTGCAATATAGTACAAATTTATTCTGCTAACTTGATACCTAAATATTAGCATAATTTCTGAATCAAGAACAATCCTGAAATCAGGAATTATTGAAAATTATTTTAGGTGCCCTCAACATGGTAAGGAGAAGCTGAGCATTTCTATTTTTTTTTTCTGTTTACATCACAGCCTAACTTCAGAAAAGTGAGTTTCCAATCCATTAAAGTTGGTGTCCCTCTCCTTCCAGAGAAAAAAGGTCCAGTTTTCAAGAGACTCTGGATTAGACTTTAGGTCTATAAAAGCCTACATATGTCCTCAAAGCAAAACTCTGTTCTGTGACTGCAGACGTCAGGAGGAGTCACCTAAGGACAAGGTCTCAGATAAAGGTCACACCAAAGTCTTGACAGCCTCTAACGTTCATGAAAAGAGACAGGAACTCAACAGAGCTGATCTAAAGGGGCATTTTGCTCTATTTCTGTACTGATGCCCCAAAATACAGGAACTGTGTTAGTAACAAAGCCTGGCAAATAAATTCTTCCTTCTACTTGCACAGTGTTCTCATTCGTCAAGGTATGTAATGCAATATGCCATGCAAGCCTTTCCTGAAATTGCAACCAGGCTGCTGCTTCCATTAACCTGGGTCCAGACCTGCTGCATCCAAACATAGGAGGGTTCATTCTTCCAATAAACTAAACAGGAGGGCACAGCTGAGGATCAGCAGAGGTGTCAGTGTGGGAGAGGCAGCTTCCAGTGCCAGGCATGAGCCAAGGATGCCTTGGTAACCAGAAAGGAGGTGGAGAACGTGTCTGAACATAAACACTCTACCAATTGTGACAGGTGGTTTTTATACTCTTTTACTTAGTTACCCACTTGTATCTGTTGTCTATCCTCCTCTGTAACCATACGAACAGGATTTAAAAATAAAGATTAAAAAAATATTTTCAATCCCTTTTCCATATCAGCCTCCTGCTCCAACAGATGGCTACATGTGCAAGTGCTAGTTTATACCGTTTTCTTTCCATAAGTGCATTATTAGTGGTTTTGTGCAAACAGTATATTAAGTCTTTCTGAGTTTACAGGTTTATAATTTTATTCTATCCTCCAAAACGCCCCCTGATCATGAAGTTATCAAAGGCATATCCATGAATGCAGTAAGTCTCCCACTGCCAAGTTCAAGTGTGAGAAATCTTGAGAGACTTGACAACAAAATGCCTATTCTTGCTAGATTCTGAGGCTGTCAGTAAGGTTTTTAGTAAGGAAAATAAATCATAAACAACTCTATGCCTTGAAAATAAGTTCTACCCAGTTCCCTTAGCCTCCTTTGCCTATCCCTAGCAAGCCTCTTGATTCACATTTATCATCGAGTACTTCAGACTGAAACTAAAAAAAATTGTCCTGTTACAAGCAGGGACTGCAACAAAAACACTGCTGTTGGTGAGATCTGCTCATGCAACTGACAGTATAAGAGTTAAGCCCAACTACTCAGACCTTTCACATACATGCTCTTCACATAAATGCTGAAGAGCACTTTTTTAATTAAAAGAAAAGACAAAGGGGATAGGTCATGTCATCATCTTTGTGACATATACACATTTGCAGGTGGAAAGGTTTTGTCTGGTGTGATGACAACCTTCATTGCAATGAAGCAGCATGCATGTTGCATGGTCATTAACAAATCAATGCCACTCTCACATTAGCTTCAGCAGATGTTTTAAAAGTGCTTTGCAAGAAATAATTCAAGACTAGAATGGTAAATTAATTTGGCTGTTTTTCCTTCAGACCTTCATTTCCTTCATTAAAAAAAAAAATCTACTTACTTCATTCCTTTCCCTGTTTTCTTCATTTTTCTTCCCTTTTTTCCTTTGTAACTCCCTTTAGCAAAAGCCAGATGGTAAACTAGGTAATGAAAGTTGCTTGCTTCATTCTGCTAATGCATTTCAAAGTTTCATTTTAGCACCAATAAAGAAATATCTCCTGCTCTTACTTGCTTCATCCCTGAGGTCAACAACCCTACAGGTTGAGAAATGCAGCTTCCAAGGCAGATGAATGTCACAAGGGAAGACAAGCTCTCTGAGAGTTTCTAGATCTGCTCCTCTATGTATTATCTTCCAAACCACTGAATTTGACAAAGTATCCTCTATCAGATCAGCACAGTATAAAAGTAGAGGCAGAAAAAGACCTTCAACTTCGTTATTATTCTCCTGTATGAGGAATCTTCCAAGATCTGAATAACCTACATTCCAACTCAGTCGTCCTGAAATCTGTGTAACAGCCATCCATGACCTTTCTGCCATTGCTTTCTTTCGTGGAAGTTTGAGAGTTCAGACAATGATGACAAGCCCAGTTTCACAAATAATTAAATGAAAAGTCTTCATCTGTGTTTGGATTTCATATACACCTGACTTCTTTTTTTAAACTTGTTCTTTCTGGTTTTTTTTTTCCCCTCAGACAAATGACCTGGTTACAGAATTCTATAAAACTTGAATGAAAAGTCTCAAAGGAATTTTCTAGCAGCTGCTGCAGGTTTGCCAGACTTGCAGCAGCACAATAACTTTCAAAGCAAAAAAGGTGTAAGGGAGCATAATGAAACCTGCTTCTCAGTGCATAATGTGCTACACTGGAAAACATGCCATATCTTACGATTCAGAATTTAGTTAGAAGCATCATTGAAAATTATAGCATATTAAGTTACTCAGAATATGAAGAACACTCCGTGTATCTTTTCTTGCCAAGTTGTATAAAACCTAAAATGGAGAGGTTTCAAGCTTATACTAAGAGCTCATCATAAGAAGGAAAGCTACAATTTTATGAGAATTCTATGGACAGCATAGAGATAATGCTCATTTTTTAAAAAAAACCCCTATGCAGTTCAACAGAAAAGTGAAAATCACTGCTGCTTCTTTGATGTGTTCAAGCCAAAACATGTGCTGTAGTAGACTTATGACTGTGCTCAAATGAATTTTAAAGAATAAGCTGTAGCAGTACAAAGCACCCCAGTCTTCTGCAGTTGGTGGCAATTTGCACCTCCAAAGCTGTGAGTTCATCATGAATCACTTTCAACAAGCAACACATTTTGAGAATCAAATTGGTCAAAAATCACATCTATCATTAGAACATCAGTGTGAGAAGTCCTCCAACCTTACAGTTCATAAGCTTCTCATGAAAAAATTGTCACAAAACTGAGAGTTATTGTAGATATTTTGCATAGCTTATCCTGCACAGCTGCCTACCAGCAGTACAATCACATTTTTACAATTACATAATCTTATGTATCTGGACTACTTTGCCAAACTCAGAAAGTTCCTTGCAAACTTGAAAGGTAGGGGGCTGCTTCTGATGCCTTGGAAAGGCTGACCAGAAACAGAGACTGCACAGAGCTAGTGAATAAAGTAGGTATTTTTTCAAAGGCCTCCAGGATCCTCCTTGGGCAGGACAAGGCCTGACCAGGGCTACACCCAAAGTGGACTAAGAATGGTCACAAAATAGCTAACCAGTCAGGAGGTCTTACATTTTTGTGAGTTTTGGTCCATTTGCATATTGGGGTTTAATTGTCCAATTACAGCTTCAGGTTGTGAGGTCTCATCCTTCTTGTTCCTCCCTTCAGTCCACCGTTGTTTATGCTTTTGAGCCTGAAAGTTGTACTTGTTGTCCTTGGTCTTCAGCAGGAAAAGGATCTGTTTTGTCTACCTACTCTCTGAATTACTAGCACTGAGTATGAGGCTCAGAACTACACCCCTAGACAGCATAAAATCTGAAAAACATGAAAGCTAAAACTTAAGGCATCAGTTCTACCACTTTCCTAGGCAGAAGTAAAACCAACCACCCCATCATTAAACTGTAGAACTTTTCAAGACAACTCTTCTGCATCATATCAAAATAAAATTTCTAAAGCCAATATTTAACAATAGAACCAATTTGTTCATTAAAACCCCCACTATTTACAGGGAAGTCCAGGCAAACCTATTTTACACATACTCTCTAACGGTTTAAATATATTTTCTGTGTACTTACACAAAGATTTAATAAAATGGAGAAGAACATATTCAAACACTCTAAGCCTGTAGAGTGAAAAGCATCAGAAATGAATTAAGTGAAGCTGAGCTTTCACAATATATAAATAGACATTATTCCTTTTCCTAGTGGTTTTACTTCCCCACTGCTCATTTGGCAACATTTGGTATCTTCCTCTTCAGGTAACTTGTATACAATTTAATATTAAATTACAAACATTCAACACAGCAAAACATAAATATAACTGACATAAATTTTATTCCATTTCCTGGACAGAATGATACAGACTGGATCAAAAGCTTGCTGATATGGTATTTGTTACTAGCTTAGGTTATTTTACATTTATATAACATCTAGCTTAAGTTTAACAAGTTATTTTTCAATCAGAAGCTGCAACAGAACTAGTCAGCAGGATGAGATAGCAAGTTCAGCTCTAGAATTAAGGTACACAAATTCCAACAATAAATCCTACAAATATTTGCAAAATAAAAGAAAAATCTCCACTCACACTTTTCACACCATTTCTGACTAGCACACCAAAACAAAGACAACAGATAAAACTGCACATTTCTGTGTCCTCTGCAGGCCAGTCCAGAACTGACACAGCAACTTCAGAAAAGCCCATCCACCCAGGAATATGATAAACAAAAGAGCAACATCACCAGCAATAGAGAGAAAGCCCAGAAGTTACTTCTACAAAGGGCAAAATTATGTGTTTATGGGGTTGATTCAAAAATTTTGTAATACAAAATCACCTCCCTGAATTCAACATTCAGTACTATGTTAAATTACTATTTCACTACTCGCTTTTCCCTAAATGGCTAAATCCAGAAATATAAGGTTTATTTTAGGGAGTGCAATGAAAGATATCAGTGAAAAATATGCCACACATCAAAGAGATGCATATAATCAATGATTCTGACAATATACAATACACTTTTGTCAAAAACAAAAAGCAGTCACAGAAAGGTATTTACTGAATCATAACAAAACACGTAAGTCACCACGTAGGTGGAAGGAGCACTTAAAAGACTGATGGAGTTGCTGTTGGGAGAACTTGTCCTGACATTAACATTATAATAACAGTATTAAGAAAATAAAGTCCATAAGGGTCAGATTCTTAACATGATCAGTACATTCCTTCCTAACCTGGTAGCAGAAAAAAAACTTAATCAAAGCTTCTGGAAGCCAGTATGGACCTATCTAAGGGAACTCATGTTCAAAAAATAGTAATTAACCTGTTCTTCTCAAACTAAGAACACCAACCATTCTTTTCTTTAGTTCAGAAACAGGCTTTGGATATTGCATTGGCTCTCTGTAGTTTCAGGTAATATTTGCTAGGATACTTCTATTCATTTCAACAGGGATTGTAAACTGTAATTATCATTCTATCAATACCTGACGCACTTAGGAACATTTTAACGCTAGTATTATCAAGCCCAATTTACAAAGCATGTACAGCAATCCCTGACAGCTGAATATTTTTGCCTTTCTGGGACTTCAAAGGGAAATAACCCCAACAGAGCTGTCTGGATCTGCTCAGCAGTTCCTGTGACCTTTAAGGGGCACATCTGCACTCACATTTATACCGAAGTTGCCAAACGTGACAGCCCAAATTCTCACCTGCTCCAGGCTGAGTACTCACACATGCTCTCACCCCAGCAAACTCCTGCTGACCCCAAAGACCCACCCAGGGCAGCTACTGAAATCTGCAGGGGCAAACGCCTGTGGAACCTGGCACTGTTCAAGGATTTCCCTTAAAAAACAAAATAGTCCTTACCCCTTCCCTCCACAGCTGGAGCCCAGGAGAGCTGCCCTTGCCAGCTGCCCTGTGGGACCAGCCAGGCACCCTTGCTCTTCCGCCTGATCACAGCCCCTTCATGCCTCTATCCATGTTCTCGTCTGTGGGGGCTCTGGGAGAAACAAGAACTGCCTGCCTGACACAGAAAGAGCACCTGCTCAGAGGTCAACCCTCCAAACAGCCCACCAGTGCTAACAGGGTGAGTGGAAAATGTCAAAATATGTTGGAGCAGATTTTGATTTTAGAGATTTTAGGTCCTGGTTTCGTTTAAGATTTTCACAGCAAATAAGAAAACAACAACAACAACTACAAAAAGATAGGAGACCGTTTTTGCTACAGGACATCAATGGCTGGCCACCCTTGCACTTAGACAAAGTCTTGATATTTTACTCATAAAATAGGAGTCAGATATTGTACTTTATTTTGCTCAGCTACATCTCCTTGATGTTCTTTCTTCCTGGAGTCAGGGTCATAAAGGAGACTATGGCAAACCCTCATTCCTCAGGTAATCCCTTATTTCATGCTGTGACAGACCCCAGCCTCACTAGAAAACTGATTCACACAAAGATCCTCATATTCACAGAGCACTTGGCAATAACTGCCTATTAAACTATGTATTTCTTCCCTTTCCCATCTGTGTTCTTAAGTTTTGGCCACATTTTGTACATTTTAAGTTAAGTTTTCCAGCTAGATAATTTGGGATCTGTGTTTAACTAAGTATTACCATAGGGAATATTATTTTCAATAAAATATGTCCGAAATGTTATTCTTTTCTTAAGCTGAAAAAACTAAAATGTGAGAACTCTAGAGACAGTAGTAACACAGCAAGCAGAGATAATGACTTTAGACTTGGGGCGAAGAAACACTTGGAGGTACAAAGATGACGGAAGCAACAAATTTCACATATATAAGTAGATGAAAAGATAATAGTAAGAGAAAATCACGATTTAAAATTTGCTTCAAAAAAATCCCTCATGCCTGGACTTCCATTCATTGTACAATATGTGGGCAAACACAAGTGGTTGGATTATTTCTACGCATTAAACAATGGTTTGCAATTTATTCATAGGCATGACAATATAAGCAAAGGAATGCTTCCATAAAAATCATAAAAAAATAACACAACTGAAATAACTCTTGCAACAGAAACATTATGAAAAAAAGGGCATGTCTACTTTCTGAGAAGAAGCTATGTAAATTAAGATTGTATATAGTGTGAAACTGACCACATCACATCACCTATATTGCAGTATATACAGCATTTTTTAAGAAGGAACTCCAGCAAAATAATAATGAAACCTTCAGAAAATAATTGATGTAGGACTGAATCTTTACCCCTTAATCATATTCAGTGACAAAGAAGAAGAACCTTTTAATTGGCAAGTGCAGAAAAAGAAAACATGAATCCCTGTCAAACTAGTTATTTGATCCCACACTGATACACAACTGATCTCTGCTTGGAGTATAATTCACATGCTGCATAAAGATAAGCATTCTCCTCTAGAAAAAAGCCCCTTTGCTTTTGTTCTTAACTAGTAATAGCAAAAACCATCTCTCATCACTTTACCATTACTACCACAGTTCATTTCCTTTAAATAGTAGAGCATATGGTGAAATACTATTTTTTGTTCAGCTCCAATGGACTTCTGTTGAGAGTTAGTTTTCTATGGCTTGATCTACAACTGAAACACATTAGCTATCAGTTAAGTCATCAGAGAGAATTCAAATAATTCCATACTATGGCCACATTTTAATCTTTCTGTCTTGTAGTAAGGGTAACTGCTGCTCTTTTCTTCCTCTCTTTCCCTGAACATGCTGCTGCACTAAGCTTTCATATGTTGAAATATTCCACTAAGATCCAAACCGCTGTCAACACACTCCTACATAAGCATTCAAGAATGACTATCTAAAAAGACTTCCTCACTTTGTGTTATATTAAATAAAGACAGCATGCAAGAGAAATAAAATCATGACAGAGGTTAACAAGGCAAAAAAATATTCTGACATCCATGATATAGTATGTATCTATAAAGGATCATTTTAATTTTATCTTCTACCACCCAGCAAATCTGTAACTGTTACAGACATTTATTCAGATATAGCAAGATGCACAGACTTGTTAGCAGAGATGAAAAAGTGGCTGATCACGTCCTTCACTCACTCATCCCAGAGGGCGTTCAGCCAAGCATGTATCGGAAAAAATTGCCCATACTATCCTCTTAATACAATTATAAATAAGGCTGCCAGAGAGAGAGATACAAAGCTGTACCGAGAAAAGCATTGCTTTTAAGCCTTCCCCTACCTTTTCTCTGGTATTTACAAACCGCAGGCAGTACTGCTGGGGAATCTCACCAGGGTGGCTGCCGAGAGGTCTCATGTGGCGTTCCCAGCTTCCCACTGCCTCCCTCTGCCTGGATGTTAAGCATTCCCGAGAAAACCCACCCTGACATGCACAAAATGAATCCTGCTCAAGTTGGAAGCATGTGATAACTAGGTTTCAGGTTGAAACAGGAAAACCCAGCACCCAATTAATCCCAGAGATTTAAACAAGCCCCATCCTACCGTTTAGCTGTTGCCCAGATCAGGTCAGATTCACCTGCAACTCTTTGGCATCTCTCTAGCAATGTTAGTGTTTGCAGTCAGGCCGGGCTCATTCAGCAACTGAATTCACAACATCTTTCTGCACTAGCAAGCTGAAATGGTACGGCTGTACTACAGCTAAGAAAGGGGGAAATCTAAAGCAGCAAACAAAGAAATCCCTCAAGACAGGGTAATCCCAGTGGAGTAGAATATAAAAGGTACAGATAAGCACCAAGGGTACAATATTTCTCTGTCTAAATTTCATCAGCAATACTATGCTCTTTCTAAAAAGATTTTTTTTTTTTAAATATATGATGGACTTGCCTGTGGAGTTCCCAGAAAGGCAGAGTATCCAGGCTCTGCAGCAGCATTGCAGCCAAAGTAACCATGCATATGCTATCTAGGCAATTTACAGCAGTCTTTTTGAAAAGATATTGATTTACAGTGTAGCACTGCCTCAACCCAATGCTGCAGCCAAAATAGCTAATGGTGATTTCACAGGAATTAAGGGGAAAAACTCAACATTCAAAAAAGGACGAAACTAATTATTCCAAATTCAATTCTGTCTCAGTCCTGAAAGATATCAGCAAGTTCTAGAGTGACAAAATGACATTATACAAATAATCTGTGGGCCCCTGGAAACAAGCACTATGAATACCACTATGCACTTTTACATAAACAATAAATATTAAAAATAATTTAAAATTTATTGAGTCAAAATATGAACTCTCAAGTTAGTTTCAGCATTTTAAGGATGAAACTCAGTATTTAATTTATGAATCTCCAAATACACAAAAGTGTAAGTATGCAATAGACACCTACTCCATGCTGGGAATCCACTACTCAGCCCAAGCAAGCTTGAGTGGGGTAGGAGGAGAGAGCAGCAGGAGCAAACCCTGGCAAACCCTCAGAGAGGGCTTCTCCAAGAAGGAGGCAGTGCATCTTCTCCATCTCCTACTCCTACAGCAACCCCTGCTGGCCTGTGCTTCAGATGGCTCCTGGCTCCCCAGAAACCTCTTGGGGTTGGGGGAGCACTGGGCAGACTATACTAGGACAGGGAATAGTAATGTGTACATCAGTGAAACCTTCAGGAGGAAAAGCATGCAGCTCATGCAATGATTCATTAGATTCATTCATTTTTATGTAATGATGAGGTACAATGAACTAGCACGCAAAACACAGACAGCCCTGGCTCGCACCCCGCGCAGCTCCAGTGACCCACATCACAGAAACCTTTGGAAATGGGCTCCCCTGTAGAGCTCCACTTTGAAAAAAGCAGAGTGTACTCAAACCCAACTCATTTGGTCAGATCCTGCCATAGTCACCAAGACTCACACATGCTGACATACTTCTCAACTCCAGGCTCACACCTGAACCTAGCATCAGTGGCTCCAGTGACATATAAAACTTGAATGGCATAAGCAAATTCTGTAAGATGATTCCAAAATTATGTAATAGTAGTTATCTTTTCCCCTCATCTATTTCCCAACCTTAGTCACAGAGGCATCTCCAGACTTCTGAGTTTGTCAGCTTGGTTTCTAAGGTGGCTTCAGATCTCCTGAAAAAATATGACTTCCACTTTCTTGAACAAAATTTTCTTCTCCTCTCTCTCAAGTGTGAGGCTCAGAAGAAATCATGAATAAGAGCTTCCAGTTGAAATTAGGAGAAAATACTTTCACAATGTTTACAATTCTTGGCCTTATTCTGTCAACAATAAATCTGTCTGAGGCTGAGGGAGAACAGGACAGAAGGATGCTCAGGAAAAAAAAGATAGTGAGTAAGCACCTGCAGAGACCAGTATGTGCCAAAAGACAGGTACTATGTTGAGGAAAAAGTTGTGGACAGCCATGGAAAGAGGAAACACAGAAGGAAAAAAGGCAAGCCAGAGAAACAGGGAACTTGCATTCCAGAAGCAAACAAGGTGTTGGGCCAAGGCACAGAGACTGAAAGCAAGTCAAACAGCCTAAAAAGTTATAGAATCACAGAATATGCTGAGTTCGAAAGATCCACCCAGGATCACTGAAGTCCAACTCCTAAATCTGCATAGGACCATCCCCAAGAATCACATCATGTGTCTGAGAGTGTGAGGAGGTTTAACCAGGAAGTGACTTTTCAGGAAGTTACAGAAAAGAACCAATTAAGAACAGATACCTCTCTGTGAACATACAGGCTTAAATATCAGGAATTCCAAGAAGTCCTTCCTTCTCCTTCTGCTCAGGAAAGCAGATAACACACTGGGCAGTGGCAGGCCCTGGGCCAGGCCCCTTTGCCCTCTGGGCGCCCGGGCCCGGGCCTAGCGGGGTCCCAGGAGCCGCTGCCAGTGGGCAGGCCCCTTTCCCCACCCCTCCGGCTGCTGCAGGGAGAAATAAAAAGAAGGCTGCAACTCAACATCTTTTAAACTTTTGAAGCCTACCCTGAGCTGGCCAGGGCCAGGGGAAATGTTCCCCCCACCACCCTCCTTCCTCCAGGGGTCCCCAGGAGCAGCCCTGAGCCCGGGCCAGGCTCACCTCATGAGACCGAGGGCTGGGCAAGAGGCATTTATAAGCATTTATCATTCCTGACTGCCCCGCCACTCTGAGCTCCAACCTTTCGGCTCTCCCCCTCAGCTTGGCCTTGAAACCTGACATCATAAGCCACAGCTGAGAGAGAGGACCTGGGCAAGATTTAACCCTTTCCTAGCAAGATGAAGCTTTCAGAATTCCAACCCTTTCCCTGAGAGAGAGAGAAGAACAACAGAGTCATTTAACACGTAGAGAGACAGCATGATACAGAGTCAGCGAAAGAACTGATAAAGATTATTAGAAGAAGAGATTGAGGAAGTGGACATTTCTGACTGGACTTCTCTGGATGTAAACCATGGAAACTGGACTGACATATCCCTTCAAATCATGGGAAAGATATGCATGCAGGGAGATGTACAAATTTGTGTGTAGATTTTTGAACAAAGGTGTTTGTGATCGACTAAGTGATACTGATCTTATGAGATGCTTGAACAGAGACAGAGATAAGTCCTCTGTGCTAGTGAAGAAGTGAGAAGATATCTCTGTTCCCTGAGATGAGGAATCCTTTGTTCTTTAAGAGTTATTTATCTTTAAAAGATGACACCCTAATATGCACAAGTCTAGACCCACGACCCATAAGCAGTTTCAGAAACTGCTGATGGGAGGGGTCACAGAAGCAAGGTTTATTGGGCAGCTGTTTTTGTGACAGTTAAAACCCTTAAGAGAACTGTTCTAAGTTGTCAGTGAGATCCATGGGACTTTAAGAGAGACTCCTCTCCCAAAGTGATGAAAGATTATGTTTAAATGGTGAAACTGACTGAAAATCATAGTTTTATCTCTCTATGTTAGTTGTGGCAAAGTGAAAAGTTTGTGTGAGAAAGAAAAGAGTTTTGAAGGGTTCCATTTTTTTTCATTTCAATCTTTTTTCCTTTTCTTCATTTTTTAATGTATGTAAATAAACTATATTTGCAACTTTTAAAGTTCAGACCTGTTTTGCTTCTTATTTTCTCCTAGTCATATCTCACTAAAGAACAAACACTGAAACCATCACATAGTGTTATCCAAACGCTTCTTGAACTTTGTCAGGCTGAGGCTGTGGCCACTTCCCTGGGAAGCCGTCCCAGTGCCCAACCACCCTCTGGGGGAAGAACCTTTTTCTAATATCCAACCCCAACCCCTTCAACCCCTTCCCTTCTTTTGGGCCCTGTCACTGGTCACCACAGAGAAAAGATGAGCACCTGCCCCTCTGCTTCCTGTTTTGAGGAAGTTGTAGACTGCTATGAGGTCTCCCCTCAGTCTCTTCTCCAGGCTCAACAGACCAAGTGACCTCAGCCACTCCTCATACAGCTTCCCCCTGGATGGTTGTTCACCATCTCTGGAGTCCTCCTTTAGACATTCTCTATTACCTTTATATCCTTCTTCTACTGTGGCACCCCAAACTGCCCTCAGCACTAGAGGTGAGGCTGCCCCAGTGCAGAGCAGAGCAGGACAATCCCCTCTTTTGCCTGATGCACCCTAGGACAGGGTTGGCCCTGCTGGGGCACAGCTGACTCATGTTCAGCTCACCACTGACCAAGGTCAATGACCACCATGTCCCTTTCTGCAGGGCTGCTTTCCAGTCATTCTCCAGTCTGTCCATACTTGATCGACCCACTCCAGGTGCAAAACCTGGCACTCACCCTTGTTAAACTTCATATGGTTGGTTATTGCAAAGGGGTCTTAATTTGTCCAAATCTCTCTCTGCAGGACCTTCCTGTAGTGAGATACAACTCACACAAATCCCCTATATTTAAAAGTTAATTGTTTTTACTGTATTGAAAAAAATTGAAAAAAATTCATTTATTGCATTAAAGCCCTTCTTGTTGCCTTTGTCTTTGACCTTCCTCAAAAGATCCAATTGCCAGTGGGCTTTGGCTTTTGTAAGTGCATGCTTAGAAGACATATGTGTATTCCTTCCCCATTACCTGTTCTCAATTCCACCTTCTATGTAATTCCTTTTAACGTGTGAGTCTTGTTAGGAAGTCTTTGGTCATCCATGCAGGCTTCCAAGCATTTTTGCTTGATTCCTTAATATTCTTATCCGTCTCCTTCTCCTCTGCTAGACCCATCCCTTGCTCTACTCCCAACCCCATTTGCAGACTGTGGTTGAACATAACTTGGCTAGAGCACAAATATGTGCTCTGCTGCTGCCCATGGTACCACAGAGAGGATTTGGGAACCTGGCTGGAAGGCAAAAGCTATCTAGACTTATGAATGGAGTTGATGGAACACACAAAGACCCCTATAGCATGGGACTGGGTTTTTTCCAAAGGGGTTGGAGAGTAACCTAAAAAAAAGTTTCAATACGATAACTAAAAAAAAAGTCAAATAACTATGGAGTTCAGTTTAGATTTTAAAACTCTCCATGGAAGCCAGCTGCAAGTACAAGTTTCACACTATCAGTACTTTAAGTCCTGCCAACACTTTCATCCCAGGGCAGACTGCAAAATGCTATGTGGCACTTGGGAGCAGTTCTTCACCTATGAGGAGGAATCTTTGGAGCTTTTCAAGATAATACCAAATTGCTATACTCAAAGCAGAGAAATTACACAATGTCACAGCACTGATGGTCAATTAACTAAAAATGCAAACCATCATTTATTAATATGGTATGGTAAAAAAATTGCCAGTAGTTACTTCTGTTCTGTGTGGTCATACGACATACTAATAAAAAGAACTTGTAAGTAATGTCCCACTTCCATTAGTCTACAGTGAGTCATCTAAGAGGAACAGAGACAGAGAGCAAGGGAGAAAGGCAGCTAATCCTTCTCTCCTCTCCAAGAAGTAATAACCAAATGCAATAATTAGTAGAAGTTTCATAAATTCATATGAGCTCATTTTCTCCTCATAGAAGAAACTGCTTCTTAACACAAACCTTTCCATTTTAACAACTGCAGACTCAATATACAAGGAAAAAATGAACACTTGAAAATTTACTCACTTGTGGGACTCATTTAGACATCTAGCCAGCCACCTCACAAGCCACTGGTAATATTTCATGAAGAAATTATTTAACAAGACGCTTAAGAAGTTGTGTCCAGAAACTGAGTGTTAGATGGAATACCTGTCCAAGCCCAGTTCAGATCCTTTCTACCACAGTTGACAGAAAATATGACTCCCTTCCTTAAACTGAGAAGTTTGAGTTTAGTTTGAGTTAGAATACATAGAGTACAAGAAGACATGACCTTAATACAACAATCCAGCAGTGATACAAATGTACTGAATGCAAAGAAAATAATTTTTATCTTAAGATGGCAAGTGAAGCAGTGCTAATATTGCACAATGGAATGCATGACAAGTTATTCCAAGCACAATATCTTGTTAAGCTTGCTTTGCAATACCAATATTTGCACAATACCAGATGCATTGTCTGGTATGGTGGAACTTCACTTAAAGAGTCACTGTCTGAAACAAAATACAATGCAACATATGCAAATTAGTTTTGCAACTTTTAAGACAGAAAAGAGATTTTGTGGGTTTAGGGACTGATTCCATATACAGCTTGCATTACAAAGCCTCCCATACTTTCTCTACTAGCTCTTTTTGTCCCTTAATTTGTTGTTTCATAATCCACAGTTTGAGGAAGTCCTCATAGTGCTTCAAAGCTTCCTCACAGAGCTCCTGGGCTGCAGCAATGTTCCCACACACCCATTCCAACTTCACAGATTTCATGGAGACCCTTGCTATGGGGGGCACTGCTGTGAGCCTTTGCCTCCCTGCTCTTCCATATTCATTGTTCTCTGACTCAAGCTTCATGGCAGCCAGCCAGATATCCTCACTATTGGGGTTAACCTGGAAAGCCAGGGCCAAGATGCTTCTGGCTGCTTTAACATCTCCTGCCAGCCACTTAAATTTAGCTCCTGTGAGCCACAGCACCTCTGCTTTGGGACAGTGAGCAACAGCTCTCTACAAAAGAGCCTTCAATGATTCTCATGGTTCTTTTCAAAGTAGGCTGCTTGCAGACACACATTCTTCTTGCTTGGGGAAACTTGCAAGGAATAGGCAGGAATGGCTTGGGCACACTCCAGAGCACTATGAGCAATGCAACTGTCTGCATCTTCCATCCAGGTTGTTTTGGTCTTCAATCTCAATCCCAGTCACAGCTCGCATGATTGCCTGGCATGTGGCCACACTTCCAGCTTTATCACATTGCTTGGCATCTTGTATCTGGTGCTCCCTGTTAAGTTCCACACTGTTAGACCTGAGATGTGATGGCTCTGTCAGTGATTTTCTTCACCATCTGCGTATTTCCATTGGCTTCCTCCAGTTTTGGGAGCAGTAATCCAGAAGTGGCAATCAGTCAGGATATTCCCCTGGGTTTTGTTAAGGACTTTATGAGTATTCTCGCATGTCTCCAGACCTGCCAGTGCCAGCCATGGTTCAGCACTGGTTGGACAGGACTCCACAGCCTGGCTCAGCATGACCTTGGCATCCTCAGATTCCTCCAGCTCCACGGCTGCTTTCCACAAATTCACCGAGTTTGGAACACACTCAAGGGCTTTCCTAAAGACACGTTTCTTGGCACAGATATCCATCTCCAGCTATGCTGCTCTGATATAAATCCAGAAAGACTGTGGAAGGTGCCGGACAGCATGGGTCACAACAGTCTTGGACGTATCTCCAGGCTGAAGCTGAGCAGCTTCCAACCAAACATCTTGAAGTCTTAGGGGCACTTCTCTGTTCCTTTCATGATGTGGTTTCAAGCCACCTGGGGTTTGCCAGTGACCTCCTCCACTTGGGCTGATGCTATCCAGGCTGGTGGATGATGAGATTGTTCTCTTCGACAGATTTCAGGAATAAACAGGCTTTTGTGAGACCATCAATATCTCCTCCATGGGTGGGAATCATGGAATTCAAGTCTGTCAAATATCCTTTTGGGTCCAATACAGTCTGGCCACTCAGAGTCTGACACATGGCTTGGCCTCATATCCATCAAAGTGCTCCTGGCTTGGCCCATCTTCTTCATACCCAATTCACCTGTCCCAAGCGTCATCAACCTGGTGTCGTTCCACCTGGGTATGGTGTATTCATTCCCCCTGGATATGGAGTATTCAATCCACCAAACTGTGTCTGGTGTGAGTCCACGGAAGTATGATTACCCTCTGATTGTAAATGCTTTACAAAGAAGCTGTCAGGGACAGGGGTCAGCTTCTCATACCAAGGATTCTTCTGATGCTTGTTCCTGGAATCACCAACCTCTGGAACACTCAGCCACTCTTCCTCAGCAACTTCTGTTAACTTCCGTTTCAAGTCTAGGAACTGCTGCTGAATTTAAGGTTGTTCCATATGGTATTTTCCTATTTCCTCTTTTTCTTGTTGTTCCCTTCTCTCTTTTCTGCCTTCATCCATCCTCTCATCCAAAGCCACATAAATAGCATCTGTTTCCTCATCACCTTTTTCATAGGGACCATTTGAGAACAGGCCCCCAGTGTAGCCACTGGAATCATCATAATTGGTGTCATTCAAGTTTTCATCATCTGCTGTCTGGTTCTGCTTAATCTGGTCCCTCACAGTTTTCTTCTCCAGTGGGGCATGATTGTCATCCACAGGGTCATTGGCACCACAAGCAGGGCTGATGTCAGAGTGGGTGGTGAAACCTGTGGCTCTGCAGCCCAGCCCCAGCACATAGCCCAAGGGTGTGGGCATGCCCAGGATTAGCTTCTTGTGGCAGAGATGTCCCAAGTCCCTAAAGTGCCCAGTTTATATATGGTCAGATTCAGGCAGGAATGCCCAGCACCTCCCCCTGAGTGGGGAATTTCACAATGGAAGGATGTAATCTTATAAGTCATAGGATATTTTGGGGAGTCCTTGATGGCCTATGTTGTTACAGCTGCCCAGTGGGGCTGTTGTGCCATTACGATCCACTGGCAGAGAGGCCTCCCTTAGGCTGGGTGTAGTTATCATGGCTGAGTCAATTTGGGAGACAAAGAAACACAACCTTCCTGCCAAGGGTTTGCCTCTTTCCCTTATCAAACACTCAGCTTGCAGCCTGAGGTGTGCACTGGGCTGCTGTTGTGAATGACCCACCATTTAGAGCTCATCAGGAATAATGTAGATGGGAGTATAATACATAGTTTGGTTACACCCCACAATGTAACCCAGGACACTCACCCAGGGAGCTGACAATACTCATGTTTGCAATCCAAACCCCAATAAATTTTTAAAAACCCCCACTAACCAGTAAAGGATAGAAATATTTCTTGACACACATTTTAATGATGAATATTAAAGACAGAGTTTACAAAGTTTTTCTTCAGAGACAATTATAAAGAATTAACAATAGTTTTTAATATCTACCAGTATAAATTCCAGGGATGAATCCCTGAAAATGTTTCGTTTTTGAGTTACATATATTGCTACAGCTGATCTCACAGAGGGACAAAGCTCAGTGATATCCTATTTCAAAGCCTTCCACAGTATTTTAGCTAGGAGAAAAAAGCTTTCTAGTAATGAATTAAAACTTAACACAAAATGATGAGTTCACCTTCATCTCTTTTTTAAGTTTAAATATGTCATGCACCAAAATTCTCATCTTCTTTGAAATCACTGGAGTTTAGCCTCTCTTCATTTTCACTTTGAGATACTCACATGAAAGGCTTTGGGTTTGGGTCCATATTGGGACCAGTGATATTTAATATCCTCACTAATGACATAGATGAAGGGATCAAGTGTACCCTCGGCAAATCTGCTGATGACACCAAGCTGAGTGGTTCAGCTTACATGCCTGAAGGACGGGATGCCATCCAGAGGGACCTGGACAAGCTTGAGAAGTGGCCCATGGGAATCTCATGTAGTTCAACAAGACCAAGAACAAGGTTCTGCACCTGGGCTGGAATAACCCCCAGTATCCATACAGGCTGGGGGATGAGGGGGTTGAGAGCAGCCCTGCCCAGAAGGACCTGGGGGTGCTGGTGGGTGAGAGGCTGGACATGACCCGGCCATGTGCACTCACAGCCCAGAAAGTCAAACGTGTCCTGGCCTGCATCCAAAGCAACATGGGCAGCAGGGCAGGGAGGTTTTGCCCCTCTGCTCTGGTTAGAGAGATGCCACCTGGAACACAGCACCCAGCTCAGTAAGGTGTGGACTGTGTCATTTCTGTTTTATGAGGCTTAATATTTCATATATTTTTAAAACAGTATTCCTGCAATAACTTCATGCAGCTGTGGTTTTGTTCTCCTTTCTTTTCCTATTTGTTTCTGAAGGTTTACCTGTTCTTCAGAGAACTGCTTAACACCTAATCACTATCTTCACACTGTTGCCCCATCATCCTACAATTCTTATCCAGAATAATGTAATTTGTTTAGACTCACCATTACACATGCTGCAGTAATTTCTTCATATGCATTGGTTTATACATATCAGCATGAAATACCATTATCATTTTATCATCCAAATAATCTATATTGCAAAATCCCTGGGCAACTTTTGGCAGTTCAACTAAATACCATTTTTTAACACATCAATTTTTCATCCCTCTTCCATGTCTTTCTCTCTTACCTGGTGGATTAGTTGCTGTTCCCCTCTAAGTCTCATACATAGCACATGTGACAGATGTGTAACCATCACACAAATCATAATGACTGGAAAATCTGATGATAGCAAAACAATGGGTTAGATGGGGGCATGACATGAGATTTAAAAAGCGGTTGACGAAAAAATTAAATAGAAACACTCAAGTAACCCCTGATTTAAGAATATTTTTGGTTCTCCTGATAAAATATGAGGAGCCGCTGTGAGAATCATCTCCCCTCCTTCCAGTTCTGTTTGTCTTGTACCTAATGGACAAGGGTTTCACTGCAGTCACCCATACTTTTGTTCTTTACTAATTAAATTGGCATAGAATGATGATCAGCAAAAAGGCATGTCAAATCTCAAAGTGAGAGATTTGCAATGCTGAGTCAAGTACTCACAGGAAACAAGCACCAGAAGTGCAGGTATTGCACTAATATTCATCTGTTCTTTGGTTAAATACAAAGGGTTGGTTTTGACCTATAAAACCCTTTACTGTCTGAGTCACCACCCCTTGCAGACTGCTTTTCTTGTCTTCTTTTATCTCAGTAATTCAGACAAGAGGGTTGCATTCACCTGGGCATTCTCACTGAAGGGCACTTCAGTCCAGAAGCTGATAAAGCTTTAATGCATGTTGAGCAGCTTATCTATTTTCCCAGGACTTCTTAGGTGAGAAATAGAAAGCATCTCAGAAGTGAGCTGCTGAAGATAAACTTCAGAAAGGACAAGAGAAAAAAGCCTCTTCCACATACTATTAAAAATACTTCTACAAAATACAGTTAGTGGTGGCACAGCTGCTACAGCTTAAATGTTCACAGAGCACCCATCCTGACAGAGTATTTCACCTAAGCGGTTTTTTCCCTCCCCAGACCATCTCTTTCCATACCTCTAGAGCTGAACCCCATTACAGTATGTTCCAAAACAGACTCCTATTGTCCTATGATTTTATTAAGTAGAAGGACATGGATTTTCACATGATGGAGCACAGTGGCTGCGGAGGGCTGGGACAGATTTAAACATCAAGAGATTTATTCAAGAGCAAGTATGTGGCCTATAAAAAAATTCAAGAAGCCTCCAAAGTTTTAATAATTTTAAAAGAAGCAAAATACTGATTTCAGAGCAGGGAAAGAATTTTCCTTACCTTGTTTTAGATTTTCATTAATTTCTTGAAAGGAAATTTTAAAGGAAACATGCTGCTCCTGTCTAACAAATTCAAATTCACTTTTGGTTAAACGACATGGGAAAAATATATTGATTAATTTAGCTAGCTTCTATCTATCTATCTTTTACCAAGCTGAAGAATCCTATTACATGAGGAAAGAAAAAAAATTAAGGTCTATGACAAACAAGAGGAAGGATTCCATAGAACTGACAGGTTGAAGGCTGTGAATGGACATCTTCTTCCACTTAAATCACAGCTACAGGATTTACAGTGCAATGTTTCAAACCAAAAACTTTACAAAACACTTCCATCTAGTTTTGCATGAGGGCTCTCTGTAGTACTGAGGTGTGGGAGAGATGTGCTTCCAAACAGTGAGAGAAATTTGGATAGATATGGCCTCCAAATTGAGAGGCTCATCACCTTTCCAGGGACTGAGGTAAGGCTGACTGGCTAGTATTTCCCTGCATCCCCCTTGCTGTCCCTTCCAAAGGTCTGGATGATGTTTGCTTTCTTCCAGTTTCTTGGACTGATTATCATGACCTTTCAAAGATGATCATGAGCAGCCTCTCTATGGTGTCCACACGCTCTCTCTTCCATTCATGAATGCACTAAACCCACTAGCAAAATCTTATGGGGGGGAAAACCAAAACTGGTACTATATTTAATTTGTGACTGATTTAGCAGAAGATTACTATGAAAATTATTCTTACTGTACCATAAAATAGTCAAATTCCCTTAAAGCAACAATTCTCATAATCTATGACATCCCATGACTATCTACATGCAGTTAAAATGATAATAATGTACTCTTACTTTTTTTTCTAGAAAAAACCAATAAATTTTCAAAAAATGAGACAACATGAGCCATATGGTTCATGGACTAAACTATGCAGCAGTGAACACATTTTCTTAGAAATTTCTTGTAAGAAGCAGAGTCATTAATACTTGATTATTCTGTTGTTCTTCCAAATAGTAAGATGTCTTCTTAATTGATACTTAAAAATAAAATTAGCATTGCCCTAGCAGCTTAGTCAGTAAAATAGGTCTTCACTCTATTAAACTCTTAACAGACAGAGAAGCAATTTATTTTGTTCACAAAACCCCTTACAGATCAGGAGCAAAACAAAAGTTTTACCATAAAAACCCACACAGCATTTAATTATGAATGGTAAGTGGAAAAAGAAATCTAAAACAGGAGAAGCATCATAACATATAAATTACGATTCCCCTAGAGTGTTTCAAGGACAAACTGCAACCTAAAGTTTAACTGAGGAAAGGTTTGAAGGCCTCAGAAATGTAAATGCTGCAGAACACCTCTTTTGAGGTATGATTCCCAACAGAAGTGGGAAAGCCTTTATGCATAAGAATACTTCAGCATAAAATTATGGCTGCTGTCTGACAAAATTTTAACAAAAATGACTGAAAAAAATCCTTAAAGGCTTTTAGACCTTATAATATTGACGGCTTATATGTCTAATATAATACCTGTCTGTCCTCAGAAAAGGTTGCGGAAATAATTTAAAATGTAAAAAGGCAGTACTAGCAGAAACAATTACTATGGCAATAAAAATTCAGACAAGAAGAATTCAAACTAAGATTCCACTGAAGCCACAGTGGTATTACAAAAACCAACAAAAGATTGCTTTAAAATATCTTAGGGCTGCCTTTGAATTTCATATGCTAAACGCAGATCTGACACTTGCAAAAGCAACAGTTTCTATTTGAAATGTTGCAATAAAAACACACATCTCATACTCTACACTTCTGGGGGGTGTTTATATTCCTGGGGAGTCTCATTAACCTCTGTGCAACCAGTATGTTGAGAGATAACATACAAAAGGCTGGTTGTTCTTTAACTACCCATGACAGCACGAACCACCAATTACAATACATGCACAGATGGCTAATTGGTTTTATCACAGTTTTCACAAGTCTGGGAAGGGGGACACCACCTTTCCCAATTATTCTAAAGGTTAGTACCAGTAGCACGGTACCAATTCATGTGTTCAGACCCCGTGGGTCTTGTTGCCCTACTTGGTCAAACAAAAAGTAAAAACTTGTATAGTAGTTTACGTGATATGCTCAACACCCCTGATTAAATTTTATGTAGGTCTTCAGAACATACATTTATTTTATCTCTCAGTTACTTATGACATGCTAAGAAGATTGTCACATAAACGACAAATCCTAAACATTTCAGAACAAAGTTTTTAAGACTCGCAATTAATTTGTCAAGAATGGCAAAACTGAAACCCCATTAAAATAAATGCAAGAAACAGTCTTCAAAGCTAAAGATAAATTTTAACAGGGCGTTGTGGTTCAAATCTATTGTAACATTTCTTCCTCTAAATACCTGATGATATAGATCTCTCTCAGCTATATTGTTAACAGGAGGACTAGATCACAGGCTTCTGTAATTAAGTTTAAACAGTGACAGCAGTAACAGCTTCCATCCCAAAATCAACTGTGTGTTAAGTTCTGCATATCAGTGAGTTTCACACCTATTTGCTCAAATAGAACAGAAGACTCCACAGAGAGATCTGAATTCCCTAAAGGACCTCCAAATATTAGAGATCATCTTCTCCCACAGTCCTGGACTCTCGCCCATATCCCTAAAACCTGCTTCTAATACTGCTGTTGCTCCTAGCCCTCCATACCCACCCTTATGTTTTTACCCTCCATACATACCCTAACACACCAATGTGCTTTCCCAGTATCTTCCTGAATCCTCCAAATTCCTTATTAGACTCCTTTTTCTTGGAGAATATTTAATATTCTATGTTTCATATATTAAAAGCACAGAATATATTCAGAGGAAGAACAGTATCCTTGCTCTCACAGTCTCCAGGAACCTCAGGTTATCACTTGAATCCTGAGGGAATATGTCCAGGAGCAGTCTGACTGTCCCTTTACAGATGGAAGTTCCTTTTTGTGCTTTAGCACATGCGCAGGTAGGTTAGCACAGGTCCTTTAAGGAATTGTAGTGTGCTTTTACAATAGGAAATCCTAGAAAATTTCGGTTATGCTTTAACTGAAATTATAAGTTCCAATATGCATTAATTAAGAGTATGTTTCAGCATGCCAATTTCAGGAAAAGCTGGATAAAATGACAAAAGAAGAAGGAAAATTTTGGGAATAAAGTTTAGTCCTTTCCAAACTTTAGGTGTCTGACAAAATGAGGATGTGTAATTTCTAAAATTACCAATCATTCCTACACCTTAACTTTCCTGAAAATTGGCATCTACAAAGTGATGCTGCAAACAGTGAGACTTGCAGAATGCACATGCTGTCAAGTCAGGAGAATAGTTCTGTCTGCATCAACATGGACTATGGGATGCACCTGTACTCCTTTAGCACAATAATTTGGATTTTTTTCCAGTATAAAGAATAAAGGGTGCCCTCCATCTCATCCTCAAAAGTTTATACTCATTTTTAGGCTGGGGTATTTCTGCTTCAAGCAAGTATCGAAACTAAAATGACTCAATTTTTTGATAGGCCTTCTTATTGGCCATGTATTTTTAAAAAAGAGCTGGCAATTAGGGGTTAAGCAATTCAAATCTATCTTAAAAAGGTATGGCTTAGTAATGTTGGCTCACTAAGGACTGCTTATTAATATGGTTACCAGAAAAGGCTGTCAGTAGTATTTACAGAGATCTGAAATAAATTCTTGTCCTATACTGGAACAGTTAGACTATCCTTTTCTCATCCTTGTTCTTCCCTGCTAGTAGCAGATGTCTTATCATTAAACAAATGAAAGAGTCTTTGCAGTCACATCATTCCAAGGATCATGCCAAGCCAGAGCACTGCATTTCCCAAGCCATTTCAATGGAAATGAAGAAGTAATAAATGCTCTTTCACAAGACAGGGGGAGTTTATTACACGAGAGCATATACCAGCCTGGGAAATACAAGTTTCCAAGTTGGTATGTTGTTTTATATGATCTCAAACTTCAAGGGGTTTGGACTTGAGATTTGCTTGTGCTAAATTAATACTTTAGCCTCTCTTCTGACTCTGCCAACTGCATTCCCCTAAAGCTCAACTTTTGAGAGGGCAGGGGGCAGGCTAACATGGAATATTAAACTGCATAATATGGCATAAACAGTAGGAAACAACACAGATCAAATGCATCCCTGAGGTCACTTTCTAGAAATACTCATTTACATTTTTTAATTGCTGCTTTTCATTTCAAACCCAGGTAATATAAACAACACTAAGCCTGCCCTTATCAAACAGATGTTCTTTAACCAAAATCTGAAGTTAAAGTAATTAAAATGAATACCAATTACAGGTAAGAACCCATTTCCATACAATTCACTAGGAAGCCTGTATATTAGTACTAGCACAAAACACCTAACAGGAGATTTCTAAAAATGCAAGTAAAAACCAGACAAAATAAAACCCCACTATATTATATAAACATAAAGTTAAAAACCCACAAACCCAGGTCTTCCTTTAGCCAAGACCAATCCATGAAGATACATGAAACAGAACCATTTATACACACATAGTGTGAAAAAAAGACCACCACAAAATAAAGCCAACCCTCAAAAAACAAACAAAAAAACCTCAAAACAAACATGTAAGAATTTATATCTGAAGTGCTACATGCATTCCCTGAATCACACGTTACATATAACTGGCACACTTTAATTCATGTAAATCCTTTCTGAACTAACCCAGATATTAATGTAAGTTTGGCATAAATCCAACAAACATATTAATATGAAAAAAAATGATGACTACTCCCCTTGTTCTTAAAGTAAATAATTACAGCTAGGGAAAAGGTAGGGTGGTGCACAGTTACCTGTTAATTTGCCGTGCAATATGTGGTTTTACAATAATAAAGTATCTTTAGAGCAGAACCAAGTAGTAGAAAAAGGGCTTTTTCCTTAGACTGTCTCATGAAGGCCTTTATACTTAAAACATCAGAGATGAAGTGCTCTTCCATAAGAAGGTGCCAAACTTTAGTCTTGGCAAAGGTTGATTTCAGTGTTTTTGACCAAAAGGCTAAAAAAACCACACAAATCCAAAAAACACATTAGAAAGGATAAAACTTTTTTGTGCTATGGGAGCAAATGAATGCAAGCAATACTGAATAGCTTTTGTCTGACTTCATCTTTGTATTTTCAAGGCCATCCTCCCTAACATCTGAATATCTTCAAGATGTGCAAAGAAATCTATCTTCAAAATCCACTGAGGAAAATACTAATTTCCTTCCCCATCAGATGGAAAGTAAAGGCTCAGATGTTTAATAACTTGCTAAAAGCATCACAGCACTTTCTGTGCCAGAAAAAACAGTATTTGAATACAGGTTGGTTCTGAGTTTAAAAGTACTGCGAAATCTAATGCGTTCATTTAATCCTGGCCTTTTATACAAATTTTATATTGCTATCAGGCTGTCAAATTCCAATGGCAAGATTTCCTTCAATGTCACCTTAATGTCTTCCACTCAATGAACAACCTTAAGGTTTTAAGGTTTGCTATTAAGCTATTACTTTGGCTTAACACCAGCATCAACAATTAGTATTAAAGACATAAAATAAAATTACATCTGAGGCATTGTGCACTATACCATAAACATGTCATCTTTACTACCTCCTTTCACATCTTCCTTCTGAAAACATTGCCTTCACTCACTGCAATCTATTAAGACATGCTTCTATCATAACATTCCCTCTCAAAAAAAGTTATGTTTCTTAGTAAGCACTGAACTGCAACTGATTGCAAAGCAGCCATGATCACAGAACACTAGCAATATCTTAAAAGCCATAGAATTCACTCATGCTATAACTAGTGCAAACACTTCAAACAAAACATGCTGTAATTCACTCAACTTAATTGGAAAAGTAATGCCATTATGGAAATGTGTGGACGTTGCACATAGTGCAAGGTCAGTCAACAGTGCTTCATCTCCATAATGTCTGGCTCCTTGTAAGCATTTTTAAAACACATTTCATATAGTGGATTTTTTAAAAATTTGTACCAGAAAAATTTCACAGTTGTGATATAGAACAAAAATATAGAAATCAACTTGTTAAATTTAACTCAGTCTATGACCTTCCTGGATCCCTACTCCAGTGCCTTCCTAACTGGACACACCTACAGACTCAGAGACACTGACATTTGCACACCACCACACACCAGGCAGCTCAGAGCCTCACACTACACTGGTTCCACACCACCTTACTCTCCATGTCACCTGTGCTCACTGACCCAACCACCAATTCCTCCAAAAGTGCTTGAGCACATTTTGCATGTGTGATACTAAAATGTTTCTGAAACAGTTTCAGAGAAGGCAGTTCTAAAATATGTCCTCCTAAGCTTAAGCTTTATAAACCTACATTAATTAGTCAATCGTATTTAAATCATTTCAACCTTAATTCCTCTATTACATTTCATGTTAAACATGTTATGAAAAAAACACCTTTTTCTATCTGCTCTCAGAACTTAACACAGCCCTTTCTCCCAAAATTTTCAGTAGAACATGAACATTGCCTGACTTTAAGTCACAAAAAATTTAGCTTAGCCTTCATGAGTAGCAACTGCAGGAAAAAGGCTCCAAAGAGAGGTGCTGACAAATCCGGATAGACGTAATATTTTCATGGTTACTGATGACAGTCAGAAATCAGCAGAAATAAATTGCATTGAGCTCCCAAGAATTAGCATTAGTGGATCAGCATTAATACAGGCAATAAATTTGCAAAGTGTAATGAGGTTTCAGAAGACAAATAGGAAAGTCAATGCACATGACTCCAGGCTTTGTTTCACCTCCCTCACAACTGTAAAAGTCATGACTTTACTTATCAGAGTACATTTTATATAACCTGCATGGTAGACTCAGGTCTTAGGGAGGAGAGGGTTGTGTTTTCTTTTTTCAAACTGCTTTTATTTATGCAGGGTTTCTTGTTTTCACACAAACAGAAACATAGATCAGACACGGTTACATAAGAAGCAAAAAAGGTCATTATGGGAAAAGATTTTGCAGCAAGTACATGATTGAGAAATGGCAGCACTGAATGAATATAATTAAAACTGTTATCTTTACTTTGTGCTATAAAAAGCAAATTACCTCCAAACACAAATTTGGTGGCCTGTTCTCAGACCCATCAGCTGCTGGCTTCTTTGATGAGCTGTGAGTCCTCGAGTAGACCTTTATTTACAGAACATTTTTTAATGTTCTGTAAATTTAAGATTTGACCCCACAATATCTATGTAGGATTTTTTACCTTCAAGAATAAAAGCCACTGGCAGATACAAAAGTTTGTCGTTCTTATTTCCATAGAAAATTAATCATCCCCTTTAATCAAGCAGAAAAACTTATTTTAGAACTTACAGTAAGTTTGTGCCAAAGGATTGTCCTTAAATGGATATAGTATCTGTAGGTAATAAAAGAGCTGGTTTTGAATAACTGGAAGTGTTGTACTAAGCTTGTAATTTCTTTAAAGCAAGAAATACACAATGAGGAGCTTCAGCAATTATGTATGTATTCATATTTTCAATTTATGTTTTACTATTAAAAACTGAGCAACTGAGGTCTAATAAGTAGCAATTATTTCCATATCATTTGTCTTAAGCAGCATTTAGAAGAAAACTGGAACTAAAAATGGATTGATACCATGATTTAAGATGTTTGAGTAAATAAAACCATTTAAAATAGTAGACAAGAAAAACCACAAAAATAAATTTCATCTTTTAACACAGACATTATTGTCTGCAGTTATTAGAAATCAGAAAAGCTCTTCATTGTTATTTTTTGGTAATTGAAGAACTGGTACATGTCGTCACTCCAGGCTCATATTTGCAGATACACTGAAGATGAGAACAAAGCATCCTGATTTTCAGCTACCAGCTAGCTTCCAGTTTCTGGATGAACTAGTAACAGAATTTAAAAAAAAAAAAAAAGTTGACATTTTTAATTCTGCAGAAATAAGTATTACTGTCAAAAACTGATTCAACATTCAAGACGTTAGCAGTCTGGCTTGAAACTTCAGCATAAGAGTATTTCTTACCCCACCCAATTCAACTTTCAACTTTTTTTTTTCCTTTAGTCAAAACTATTCTATTTAAAGGTTGTCATAACATTTTAAAAAAATGTAAAAATTAGACTTTTTCACTTATTTGTCTTTAAAATGCTTTTCAACCATCCTATCTATTTGCATAATGCTAAATCAGTTTAGTTGTAGAAGAACATACATAAAAATACTTTTCTGTGGCATGTTTTGATGCCACCAAAAATACAGAGAAAACCTTCTACTGCTCCACTGATTTCACTGCAGTCCCAAATAAGCTACATTCTGCATTACTCTATTTGTCATAACAGAGCTTACCATTAAAACATTAACTCCACTTGTCATAATCAGTTACTAATGGAAGTATAGAAATACTTCCTCTAACCAGTGCAGCTAGACAAGTGTTTACACTCCTATGTGACTGTGAAGCCCCTCTGCCCCTGCTCAGTGCTGCCAAGTGCTTCCCGGCAGCGCTCCAGCTGCTTCCCCACCGCACAGCTGGCGCAGTCAAAACCCTCTGCTTGCATTTTACCCACTCAGATGGCTGCTATCCCAGGGGATTAGGCTGCTCCTGTGCACAGAGCAGACAGGAATTTTTCGAAGACCTGATACTCACATTCCGAATCACTGATTCAAGTCACTTACCTAGTCTCCTGTGCAAACGCATGTTATTGAGACCTGCCATTGGATAGAGCATGCCATAGGAAAACCATAACAAACTGGGAACACTTATTTATTTAAATGGACTAACATGTGACAAGAGCAGTCTGCACTAGTCTGTAACACGGGGAAATGGACAGCAGTAAAACTAGCAAAAAACCCCGGAAAGATTAAAAATGGTTGAAGCAATTTTAGCAGATGTTTACTAAAGGAATGCTCAAGGGACAAAAGCAGTGAAGGTAAAAATGCCAAAAAAAATTTTAAAAAAGAAATAAATTTTAAAAATCAATGCAACACTTTTGGCAAGGAGTGGATGGATAGATGGATGCAATCAGGTTCTGTAGACCTCTGAAGCTAAGACTCTGAGGTTTAAAGTAAAGCAGGAATAAAAAGGTTTTATCCTAAAACATACCTAATGCCAGTTTCCTTGTTCCACTTGAAGAAAGATGCTGCAGTGTTGTACCAGAGAAATCAAAGCTCAGCACCATATGTATGAACCTTCTTTATCTACAAGACTTAAAAGACTTCAAAATGGCCTAACTCACGTAAAGGTGACATTATCAGCCATTAGACAAAAGCCAGCCTGAGTATACGGCATGCAGGCTGGTGGGAAAAAACCATTAGCTGCCACAGAACCCCATCACATAAGGGAATTTCATCTTTAGGTAAGAAAATGTGGACACCTGCTTTTCTATTATTTTTCTGAATAAGAGAAAGGGAAAACAATGAACATTAAGCTTCTTTCCTTCATGAATATATTAAAGAGTTATTCTTCAATGAACAATTTGATATACTATATTCTGAAGCTTTAAGAGATTTGTTTTAGGTGGATTCAGCAAGCAGAAGGGCCTTGCTGTTGATGCCAAAGAGGTTTTAACCTGCATGAAAACAAGTCACAAAGTCACTGTGGCCACAAAACACAAGCAGCAAAAAAACCTGTCCATATAAAAGGCCCAGAGGTTTTCCACATTCACACATCAAATTAACACATCAAACTGTTTGGTAGTTAAAAGCTGAGTATGACACACTATAAACACTTCAACAAAAGGCATTCTAAACACTTTTATAGTTTCTATCACGTAACAGAGACCTGAAGAAGAAAAATATCCTTTTTACTGACACACAGCCTTTAAAGAAGTCAGCCATTTGCAAAATAAATTTTGGCAAAAAAATAACATCCACAAAGCAAAGTATTCGTCTAAATATACAACCTAAACAATTTTTATGTAATAAGTAAAAAAGATACTTTTCTTCTAAATTTCCCCAATTTGCTCCACAGACTTTTCTTAAAATAGTTTTTGTATGATATATTATTATGAAACAACTTTCATTTTTGCATCAATCACACAGCAGGCAGTATTTTAAGAGTGGCCAGTATAAAGCTTACTTAATCACCTAACTTCCAGTTGCACTCCTATAATACATCATTTATCCCAGTGGAAATCAGTATCACTGCATGGTCTACAATAATTTACTTACTCTCTAAGTAAGTACAGGAAAAGAAGTTATGAATATAATGTATTATTTGCTTACTATCTGTATATAAGGCCCTCATGCACATCCCTGTATTGCACATAGAGGGGAGGACGCAGCCTGTGTACACACCATAAAATAGGGCTACATGAAGATAAGGCTACGTATAAAACAGCCTGCACTTGGAATTATCATTTATGGTTACACATCTGCTACTCAAGATAGTGACCACACTATTGTTGAAGTCCCACCACACCACTTTATGTGCTAATAAATCTGAAACAGTACAATGTATTCCCAGCTATTTATAACAAAAAGACATTCTAGATTTCTTATTTTCATTTCATTCCACACGTGCATAACTATTCCATTTCAGAGGCATGAGCAGGTGGTTCTGAGCAGGAAGCACAAGGGTGGGCCGGGGGAGCAGCATGCGTGGAGGCAGCCCTCACCTCCTTGAGCAGGGCTGCTCCTCTGTTCCACCACCATGAGGCTCACCTGCATCATCAGTGCAGCTGTCACAAGCAAATGGTGACAGAGTTACTCTTCCCAGGCAAAGCAGAGATAGGAATGGTTTGTGTAATGATAAACTCGATGTGTCTTGCACAGACCCAACCTAAAATGCCAACCCTTCAGTTTTTGTGAAACTGAAAGAGCCTTTCAGTTTCAAAGAGCCTTTTGTGGAATACCTGAAGGCCACTGTTCATATTAGTCAAAACAGAGATTAAGATCTCCAAAAATATTTGCTCAGGCATTCCAGAATCCGGCCCCAGAGTCTACTAAGAGCAACAGGGTCAGTGAAGCAAGTGTTCAGCCAAATGAGTAATGCTTGCAGTCAAGAAAACAGCTGGGCAGGCACAGATGTTATCTAGGTTGCTCTTTTAGACAAACAAAACATTAAGTGCTCTGATTCATACTTTGCAATAATCTTTGTCAGAACACAAGCTACTGGTGCTGAAGATCCAGGTGATGCTAGAGAGATCAGACGGCAAGGAAAAAATCCAGCACGCACAATTATTTTCAAAGGCACATACACCTTTGATATTAGGCATTTACGTAACAGCTTCTCTGCACCAAAAATAAAGTCAGCACCATTTTTCCCAGAAGCTTAGCCAACCTCTGCTGCAAGGACAAGAACAGGGAATGCTGTCAAACATTGAACCCCACAATTTTCCTTAGTACTGTGATCCTGCATTAGCACTTGGCATCCCCATCTAAACAGTTCAGGGCAACCACAGCACCTCTGACAAACTCTGGCTATAGAAAAAAGACTGAGGTAAGCTGCAAAACGATTTCTGAAGTTTCTAGGTAATAATGTGGTTAGATGCATAAGCAGA
Source organism: Acrocephalus scirpaceus scirpaceus (assembly GCA_910950805.1). Taxonomy (NCBI): domain Eukaryota; kingdom Metazoa; phylum Chordata; class Aves; order Passeriformes; family Sylviidae; genus Acrocephalus; species Acrocephalus scirpaceus. Next base: position 131,001,298 of record OU383773.1, read on the forward strand.
TTATCAACCGTATTAAAAATGTGGAAGTGCCTTCACTGTACTTGAAAACACCATAATAAATGTAAACTTCATTTTCTATAGGGAGCAGAGAATCAGGGGGAAAAGAACCACACCTGAAAGAAACTAAAAATATTTTAGTTCTAGAAGAAATAGTGAAAGGATATTTTTTCTCCTTCAAGCATTTCCAGACAGCCTGAATTCAGGCTTGCAAATTAGACAACTAAGTACTGACATGTTCCTGAAGTAGCTTTTGGGTGACATGAAAATCCCTTAGAAATGGAGACTGCGAACGGCCCCTGATGACCAAAGACTGTTGTACCCTTCTTCAGAAAAAGGCCAAAAGGACAATCAAGGAACTACAAACTAATCACCCTCACTTAGGTCCTTGGAAAAAACATGGCACAAATCCCCTTGGAGCACATTTCCAGGCACATAAATGGGGTGGTGACTGGCAACAGATGGCATGGATTTAGCAGGTGTAAATCTTGCCTGACTAACAAAATTGTCTTCTCTGACACAAACCTTGACTGGATTTCTGGACAACTTCAGAGTGATGAACATCACTGACTTTAACTAGGTTTTGACAGTCTCACACAGCATTCCTGTGTTCAAGTTAAGATATTACATTCTGGATGGGTAGACAACCAGTTGGGCTAAAAAATATTTAGCTAGCTGTGCCAATGGGTTGTACTGTACCTGCAAGCTGGTAACAAATGAGGTACTGCAGGGGTCCATCTGGGGACATGCCCTGTTTAATAACCCTATCAGCAACCTGAAGGAGATGAGGGAGTGCACCCTCTGCAGCTGCTGGGGTGGTATGTTGGTATCCAGGGCTGCTATCCAGAAAGACGTGCACAGGCTGGAGAAATGTCCTGATGGAAACTTCATGCAGTTCAACAAGGACATACAAGGAGCACGTGGGAGTAGAGATGCCCCAGACACTGTCCTCTCCTTCCAACGCTGAGGACGGGTGCATGGGCCAGATCTGCAGGCACAGCCCTGGGGAGGGTGGCAGACAGAACCTCTGCAAGAGCCCCATGCCCACAGCAGCAGTGGGGGTCAATGGCTGGAACAGGAGCCAGGGAAGTGACCCACCACCTCTGCTCAGCACTCGCCAGACCACATCTACATTACTGAGACCAGTTTGGGGCCCTTCAGTACCAGGCACTGACAAACCCCTGAGTTCAATGGAGAGCACCCTAGGCTGGGGGCTAGAGAACTTGTCCTGTGAAGTGGGTATGACAGTCAAAGGTTTGCTTAGCCTGGAGAAGAGACAATTTCAGGAGAATCTAATAGCAGCTCCCCAGTACTCAGTATCTACAAGAAGGTTATGAAAAGACATATGAGCCCTTTATGATAATGCATAGTGGGAGTAAAAGAAACAACAAGCATGAACTTGTTTATGAAAGAGAGGACATCAGGAGAAATTTTTCAGTCCTGTTGACTGCCAAGGATTGGAACATGTTATCCACATAGGTTGTGCAGTCTCCATCTTTGGAGGCTTTAAAGATCAACTTGAAAAGGATTCTTCTTCAAGGAAAAATTTCTGAGTAATCTGGTCTAATTTCATAGCTGATCATGCTTTGAGTGGGTGGTTGTACAAGAGTTAGGTCCCTCTTGACCTGAATTATCATACAGTTCCACAGAATTTTTTCTACTGCTGAAAAGACCATCCCTGCAGTAAAGTGCTTCTGGTAACTTACTGGAAGCTGAAAGGACACGGTATTGAGTAAGATGGTGATGCTAACTGGACTACTCAGTCCAATTCATCTACTCATACTTGAAAGATTTCCAAATGAGATTTGGAATCTAACAGAAAGAAAATCCCCACATTATTTCTTAGTTACTTGAATGTATACATTTGTCTTGCTTAAAAAATCATGAAGCAGCTCTAATAATCCCTGTTTAGTTAAAATATGATACGCAACTTTTTATTTTGTGTTGTAAAAGGTTTCAGTATCTACAAATGAAAGTCTTTGTGAGTCTGGTATCTTTCCTACATAATGAACAGAAACTGGCCAGCTCCCAAACAGCCTCACTGCAGAGGCCAGTCAGGGGAAATGAATGCAGAAGAAAGGGAAGGTCCCTTCCCACATGTGGAAGTACTGATTCAGAGATGCTCAACACTCAGCACATCAAAAGAAGAAATGTAATATTAGCCCATTCAAGCTGGAAAAATACTTCCAAAAAGAAATACCTTTAATTTTGGAAGGAAAATTCCCAGCCTATTCAACTCACCATGATGCAATGCATGTCACACAACTGAGAAAGTTTTCATTTCACAGCACACAAATTAGCCAGCTACTACACTTCCTAGAAGAGAAAAACATGTAACTTTTGGCCTATGCTCCTAATGATAGGTAATTTTCATTCCCAGAACAGGGTGATGTTTTATGAAAATTTTCCCCAAGGAAAAATCAAGGTGGTGTTGTGTCAGCTTTTTATGCAGCAATTCAGCAGCTGAACATTTGCATTAATTGAGTATGATACTGGTGATGATTCTCTTCTGCAATCATTGGATATGCTCCGTTTCTCCTCCAGATGGTCTTCTCCCAAGTCCACACAATTGTCTGGGAAGTTGATAACCTTTTATAAATTGACAGCTATCCCAGCAGTAACTATAGTTTCCTGACATTTACAGAATATATTAAAAAATACTGGGGTCCAGATGTTTTCATTGTATATTTTGGCATTTTGTTTTGGATTGGGGTTGTTTTTGTTTGTTGTTGAGGGGGTGGGGTTCTTATTTTTTAAAGTATATCACCAGAATCAGGCTAATGAAATTATCAGTGATTTGAAGAAAGACAAAAACCAGGGGAATCATGTCCCAGGTCTCTATCTGGGCAGATGCCTCACTTGTTGGGGAATGAAATTTCACACTACCTAAACATGCTGAGCATCACTCTACTCCAGATGGAAGGAATAAAATCCCAGCACTGCAATGGTAGCAAATATCCATCCACTAGAGTAAACTGCCCATTGACACATGGGAGGTCAACAGACTGTTAAGGATTAACACCAACCCCAAAATTACCATTGAAAAACCTGAACAGAAACAAAGACAGGGTTGCAGAAATTTCCAAAGCTCATCTGCACTTAGTTCCCTGTCCCTCTCTATGAAATATTTTAAATATTTTATCAGTTTGTTGGTCTTTTCCCACTCACCTATGTAACAGAGAAAACAACTTGACTTAAAAGCAATAGCTAGTCCCACCGAGGGTTATGTTTTCATTGCTGGTCAAAATCTAGAATTAGTTTTATAAACACTGTGTAATTGACCTGTGAGGTTCAATAGCTCAGAACATATTGAACAAAGAGCTTAGCAGTATCCAAGAAGGGATTGAACATAATGATTAATAGCCTCTGTAACTCGACTAAAAATTGCAAGAACCTCAGTCTTCACGCTCCAGGGCACAGACAACCAGCTGAGATCAAGCATAAATTTCTGCTCACTATATTACTAGGAAGTTACATGCACTGAAAATAGTTTACAGCTTTAGAGACTTGCAAGAATTTTTGGTTTCTTCCACTGGATGGAAAGCATCTATATTCATCCTTACTGTCTTGGAAAGTAAGACATTCTCAGGGAAGAACTGCCTAAATTAAACAATTTCCGACAATTGTCCATCTCAACTGTTTTTTAAACTTTTTAAAACTAGCTAATGCTCCACAATATCATTAGAAAACAGACTCTGAAACTCCACTACTCTTCCTTGGTGATTGGGAAAAGAAGCCATACCACAGACAACTTGAGTAAACGCTCCTCCACCACCAAACACACACACACACAAACACAAAATAAAACAATTCCAGCCAAATCCTTTTTTAATGAAAACTGGTTGCACCAGCTTTTCTAAATTATTCTGCTCTTATGAGAAAGAAGCTGATTTTTTACTAAATAATCAAGAACATTAAAGCATTTCTCATTTTCACTCAAAAACAACTATTTACAAAGGACAAGGTTGTGTTCTACCTACATTTTCTTCACTCAATTCATACTTCCGTGGGCTGTATTTCTTATCTGAATTAGGCTTTCTGCCACAACTGTATATGGCATTCCCATAATCTATTTTCCTATTGCAGGGCAGCATGTTGGAGTTAGAGGCAGACTTGGCAATAGATCCACTGTGCAGCAACCGCCTGTTAACTTGGGTTAACGCTGTACTGGCACTTCCAAACCTAATAATTTGGGAAAATACTATTATTCATCCAGATTGTCTAAACAGGTAAGAATTCTCTCAACTGTACCATTTACATTGACTTTATGGTTCTTTTGATTTTCAAGTTCAAACATTTACATATTTATTACTATTTTGATCTGTTATCCTTCCATATCCATCCCAATGTAACCAAATTTGCCATAGCTTGTCACAGATTTTTGCAGTTCCAATAATATTTCATTCCTTACTAGTGGTCCCCAAAATCCTTCTTGTTTACCTAAATCTTCCACAAACTAAAGGATACTGCAAAACAATGACCCATTCTAGCAATTTTGCTACTAACATAAACATTTAGTGTATGGGGTTTTTGACTTAAAGATCAGGTTCTCATATAAAAAGTATATCCTTATTATGGAATAAATAAAAATACATATACAAAACACACTAAATATATTAATATAATGAGGTTAAAATAAATAATTAAATGAATCATGGATGAAAAGTGGGAAGAAAGAACTTCCACTGCCATTAACACCTGAAAAACAAAAGTACTGCCATATAACACACAAGAAGTTATTCTTATGGCAACAAGGATACAACAAAAGCAGAGTAAGAATGTGGTTTTTTTCATGCAGTCAAAGACAAGGGCAAGCCATCCTTGCCCATCATTCTCAGTTTGGAAATCTGGACAGGAACCTGACACCGAGGCCAGAGCACCACAGGAACCTTCTTGATGCAAGCCAAGACTATATTAAACTGACAAGATATTTTAATACTCCACTATAAAGAAGAAGCTGAAGCCTGGGATACAACACTTAAAATGTAAAGGGAAAATGAAGCAGAATTTTTGTATTCTTATCGAAATTCGGAACAGGTGAGACAAAACATGGAAAACATGATAGAAATCAAACAGCATCTGTTACTATGCAGGAAAGCATAGTAACTGGGAGGAAAAAAGGACATGAGAAACAAGAAGTTGAAGGACAAATGTCTAACAATTTGATTTTCAGTTACTTACAGTCACACAGACTCTGACGATGTCTGACACTTCTTTATTCAGGTGAGGATAATAAGGTATCCTCACCTAAGGGTGGTGAAAAACAGTCTTAAGGGGGAACTGGAAGTATTAGGAAAAAAAACAAAACCAGAAAAAAACCCCAAACAAACAAACCACCAAAAAACAAACAAAAAGAAGCCAAACAACAACAACAACAAAAAAAAACCTGCAGCAAGAGCCTCCCAAGGTTTAAATACACTTAATTGGAAGTGTACACTTCCAATTAAGTGTAAATACACTTAATTTAAAGACAGATTGATACACAGGGCTCTGCAACTTTATCACGAGTCAGAAGTCACAAAACCAGCTGAATGCATCTTGTTCTCATTCTTCTTCCATGACATTTCAGTCAAAATCCATAATATCCATTCCTTTGATGGTGCTGTAGGCATAGTTAAATCTCAGGGGAAAGAAAGTATTATTTTTTTTAATTGCCCTGTTTCAGAAGGGTCTAGCTCAACTTGGATGGAAATGGAGAAGCAAAGTACTCCAAAAAGCAACAGTGACAGGATCTACGCAGCAGAAACACCATAAAATTAGTGAAAAATGGTTTTTTCCTTCCCCATTGTTTCCTACATTTCAACATCTTCAGGAAAAGAAGATACAAGAAATAGCCTAAGTTCTATTTTACTGTAGGATCACTCAATGAGTTTTCACTGTTTCTATTTATTCATTTATCTTCATGATGGAATTTCTCCCAAGAGACCAAGACAATCCTCTCAAAGCTGCTCTAGTATAAAACAGAATGAAAAAATTAACATCATTTCAACAGTTTTCAAAGCAGATTCATGTTCTGCCCACGTATAACCATGTTCAATTCTCAGTACCCTCAGCTCACAGATGCCAATTGCTGGCCTCTACAAACCCAAAAACTGAATGAAGCCCAGCTCACGAGGAACAAAATCAACTGCAAGTACACCCACCTTAGAGCACACAAGCTGCAGCCACCAGATCTTGGCATGGAAGTTGAAAGTATTGCCCTCCCTCCAAGAGAGAAGGCAAAATATAAATAAATCACTACAATGGAAGGAATTCTGGAAGGTCAAAATCACCGTGTGAAGTAAGGTGGTCTACAGGATGAATGGAATTAACAGAATTCTGTTTATTTCAAATAAAATTAGAACAAGGCTGTCTTTTCCAGCAGCCAGGAAAAAAAGCATGAAAGTAAAGTGGGTCCTAGTTCCTATTCTGGCCTAGGATAATTACTAAGAAGAATGTGGAATGTTTTATCTGGAATCTCTTCTGAACAACACAACTGCCCACAAGAATTTTGGTCCTACTATCATTCTGATGCCTCAGTATCAAAACTTGATTTTAAAAACCCCACACATTAAAAACTACTTTCTCAAATGAAAAAGCTGTTCATCATTAAAACTAGTGGCCAGAGCTTTGCCAATTGTATATAAACATATTCGTTTCATATATGATGCGAAGTCACGTATGTATAAACATGCTGCACAGCATCCATGTAATAAAACTATATTTAGTGCTGCATATTTGACTGCCACTTCATTTATGAATGGAAGGACGGTGCCCCCAAGAAAACAACCTAGATCACCTAAATATTTTCACATCTGACATCAGACTTAAAAATGTACAGAAGAGGAAGCAATTTTTCATGTGATTTTTTGAATAACTTCTCTGTATTTCTTGAACCATTCATGACCAATGCCTGGGCATTTTTTTGGAAGCCAGTCAGTAGCTGGAAGGAATGAAAGTCTGAGAAAACAGACAAAATGTTTCGTACTGTATTAGTTGTCATGAAGTGCATCTCTTATCCTTACCATTTTGTACTCTAACAGGCTAGGACAGTGATGTATCATTATGCTCACACACACACACAGAGACAGATGATAAAGTTAAACTACATGTTTAATTCTCAATTACATCTACATGCAGCAACCTTGTTGTTTCAACTATCTATAAGCATGTTCTATAGATTCACTCCAACTCAGAATTGCATTTGAAATGCAAACCTGCCTAGTCCAGGAAAGAGATTGAATTGGAATTCATTTAGAATTTCTCTTTTTAAAGCTTTCTATCTGATCCAGCCCAACTGCACACATCACTACAGCTTTTTTTTTTCACTCGGGTGTGTATACATTACTAAAACATCACCAAATCTACAGAAAATTAAAAAGCAGTTCCAGTTCTAGCACAGTGGGCTGGTTGGTCTGTGCACACAGTTACTTCTCCCAGCTCTCCCCACTGTGACTGCTACCAGCTTGCTGTTTTCTTATGGGAAAGAGGTTTTTTTGCCCTGTTTCTTCTTCCTCAAAGTTTACTGTATACCACTTGAACATAGAGACAGGGAGTAGAGACTTCACACTTGCAGGCCCTTGCCAACCATTCATTAGTATTGTCTTCGTCCATTTTCAAGTGAAAAAGGCTATTACAATTACTAGCACTGGACAGATGTTGCAGTCACTTTAGCTAAGTGTACTACTAAGTACAGAAAGAAATTAACACCTACTTCTCAGCAGAAAAATGTCACTTGCACTGCAATAGCCATCAAAAAGAGCCATCCACCTCCATGGATCAGTTAATAGATTTTTGGCTGCAGAGCCCCCTCGGTCACAAAAGGCCAGCAGCAGAGATCAGAGCAGGCGTAAGGAGCGAGAGCTGCAGCCGTCATACTGCCCCAAGTGCAAAGCTCCTGTCTGAGAAGCACCTATTTGAAACATGGGCTTGGCCATCACTTTCCAATGAAAATTCCACCTCATGGACAAGTTTTCTTCTAAATGAATTGCAAATTATACACTCATGGAGTGCCAGCTGGTATTGTTTCTCTGTGGTTTTCTTTTGGTTTCCCTCTCTCTCCCCCCTCAATTAACACAACGATATTCATGCCCTGTCATGTCTTACTGCTTAATTATACACTTTCAGAACAAAGCTTTAAAAATGAGACTATCAAGCTGGAGGGGGGAAGGGGGAAGAGCAAGACAACCAGATGTGCAGAGAGAGAGAAGGAAACAAAGGGCATTTTGAAAGGGGAGTGAGAGAATTAGGATTTGTGCAGGGATGAAAGGATGGGAAGACAGAAATAGAACAAGAAGATGCACATAAAACTTATTGGTTCATTCACTTTAATTCATAACAAGGTATATGCTATATTAAATAACTCATCTGCAGTTACCTAAAGTAATTTAATAAATAGTTGGAGCTGTTTATTATGAGATCTCAACCTGCTTCCATTTAATGAAGCAAGAGATATACACTTTTTGCTGGCAGAGAAAGAATGCTTCATTGTTTTACAAAACTTGAAATAAACCAAAGTAAATGAAAAATATATTGGCCAATTTTGTGTTAGAAGGCATATTTTAGTTGAGTGAAGCAAGTTAAACTAAAAGATATTACAAAGATCTGCTAGACCAATATTTACTTCATTCACAGTAAGTTTTTCACACATCCACTTTATCTAAACTTTATCGAGTGTACTGCTAAAATTTATTTCGCATACACAGTCAATAGAAGGTACTTAATTAATGAAACAGCTGTTCTATCTTCTCTTACGACTTGAATGTTGTGTATTATGTGGTACAACAGGCCAGGGACCCCCAAAGCAGAGTTCTGGAATCAGTTTTGGGTGGGACACAACTACTGGAAACTAATTTGTTCAAAAGCATTCTAAACAGGCTCACTGTTCTAAAATAGTCTTTAAAAAACAATTACCAACCATAGCAAGTATATTGCATTTTGGAATGTCAAAAATGTTTTGTACCAAAATTAAAAAAAAAATCAGGGAAGGAGAAAGACTTTTTCCGCTTGAATAGCAAGGGACCAGCAGAGCCCTTCAGATCCCCACTAATCACAATTTTACAGCACAATCCTATGCCCAGAGTGACCATCAGGGGAAATTAGGCTTTTCTAGTTCTCCAATTTGTACAAAACCATTTAGAATCCAGCTGTTGGCTCCTACCAGTGTCAAGGGAGCTTGGTAGCAAAGGGAGGGTTATTGATCACAAGTTATCATTTGCTCAGATAGTAACATAATAGTTTGGAGTTGGACATCTTTATACTTCCCAATATATCACAGAGAAATAAAAAATTTGAGGTTCCCATTTCCTTTACAGTTTTGAAATCCTTTATTCTGCTACAGTATTCACTTCTCAGAATTACTGTGTAGGCAGCAAATTCTCCCTGATCCTGTATGAAGAATAAATTATTCCACATCCACTTCAATTCTATTTGTATAAATATTTTGCAGGAAACAGCTTGCTTAGTATCGATCTCCTTCTTCTGGTTTCACACACCACATATAATGGTCTTCAAACATTTGCTGAACTTGATTTTCCTGTACTGAACGCAGACAGAGAGAGGTGGATTTTCCTTTAGCCTATTGCTAGTGCTAAGCACAGAAGGAACAGCTTTACAAATGAAACTGACAACTTCAAGACAATTTGTAAAACGGAAGCTAATGTTCTTCTTGGACAACAGAGTTAACAGAAGCATTGACTTTTAAGCAGTGGTTCACTTTAAAGTTAAGCAATGACAGTCTCATTTCCTAGCAGGAGCCTTCAATATAAGATACTGTCTTGTCTGCAGACAGGGGACAGAGCTCAGCACTGAGTGGGCACGGCTGTACTGCTATTTGTACCACCCACATCATCACCAGAGGGCTTGGTTTCAGAGGAAAGAGAAGCTGAACACAGCCCTGAAAGTGCACCCTTTTGCCTCCTTCTCTCCAGCAGACAGGTGGTCAGGATCTGCCCTGTGGACTCCATCCTCAGCCAACAATGCCATCCCCTACCTGTTTCTCTGAGACTCTGCTCCAGGACGTGCTGAAAAGAGGGGCTGGTGCAGGAAGGACCGCATGGAACCAAGAGGTGGAGGTGAGCCTGAGCCCAGCTGAGTCCAGCCGGAGCCGAAAGGAGCCAACCCCAGCTGAAGGGAGCCAGGCAGAGCGGTAAAAGCAACCACACTGATGCCAGAAACAGCTGTGTGGAATCAAGTCCAACATTCAAAGCGGTGCCGTGGTGAGATGTGGCCGGTCTTGCTTTTGGGGATTTGTCTGTCATTGTTTTCTGTTGTCTTGGGCTCAGGGACAGGGAGAGTCAGCTGCAGGAAGTGGCCACAATCCTGTCTTTGTCCCGGCTGCCACATGGAACTAAGTTGAGGTGGTGAACACCTTCTGTGTGTAAAGCACCTTCTCTTTTGCATATTTTTGTTCTTAATATTGCTGCTGCTACTGTGCACTTCTTATTCCATTGCTTTGTGCTTCCAGAAAACTGTTATCTCAACCCATATTCTCTGCCTTTGTCCCTCTCTTATCAGAAGGGGCAGGAGAAAGAGAGCTGGCTTATTTGGAGTTTAATTTCCAGCCAGTGTTAAACTACCACAAAAATAAAAATCAAAGAGAATGCATTTGCTTGCCCACATTTTAATGTAATATCCTCCAATCTGAGGTCACGTAACTTCTCCCACAATAGACTATTCTACTGCACTGAAGAAGCCCAGTACAAGTGAAAGTTGATCCATTGAAAGAACAGTTTTAGGTTTTTTAAATCAGATTTAGAATAGATTAAGAAATAGCCTTTTAAATTTTTTAAATTTTTAAATTAAATTTAAATTTTTTATTTTTATTATCTAGCCGTCTTTGTGAATTTTAATGCAGTAAAACACCTAATGCAACAGAGCATGAATGGAGGTTGTGAGAATCAAATTTAATGCAAAGAAGCCCTTTCAAAAAGCAGACACGCAGCACTAAAATTTTCAGTATAAAGGAAAACAAAGTAAGCTTCGCTAAATCTTTACTGCAAAAAACTAGGATATAGAATCATCTAATCATAGAATTATTTGGTTGGAAAAGAACTTTAAGACCATTCATTCCATCTGTTAACCTAACACTGCCAAGGCTACCACTAAACCAAGTCCCCAGGCATTACATCTACACTTTTAAGTCTTTTTTATGTCTATTTTTTTTTTACATTTACTTTTTTTGCATCTTTTAAGTACCTTCAGGGATGGTGATTCAACCACTTCCTTGGGCAATCTGTTCCAATGCTTGACAACCCTTTCATCTGAAGATTTTTTCCTAATAACCAATCTAAGCCTCTCCTGGTGCAACTTGAGGTCATTTCCTCTCATCCTGCCCACTTATTACCTGGGATAACAGGCTGATCCGCACCTGGCCACAACCTCTTTCAGGTAGCTGTAGAGAGCAATAATATTTTCCTGAGCTTCCTGTTCTCCAGGCTAAACACCCCCAGCTCCCTCACCTGCTCCTCATCAGACTTGCACTCCAGACCCTCTCCCAGCTTAGTTGCCCTTCTCTGGATATCATTTCAATGTCCCAGAACTGAGCCCAGTGTTTGAGGTGCAGCCTCGCTAGTGTTGAGTACAGGGGGACAGTCACTGCCCTGGTCCTGCTGGCCACACTATTGCTGACAGAGGCCAGGATGCCACTGGCCTTCTTGGCCACCTGGGCACACCCTGGCTCAGGTTCAGCCATCTGCCAAACAGCACCCAAAAGTCCATTTCTACCAGGCAGCTTTCCAGCCACTCATTCCCAAGCCTGTAGCACACAGGGGGTTCTTGTGGCTCACATGAAACACCGGTACTTTGCCTTTATATATATGACCTCATACCACTGGCCTTGGCCCATCAATCTAGCCTGTCCAGATCCCTCTGCAGAGCCTTCCTACGCTCCAGCAGATCAAAACTTCCACACAGCTTGGTGTCATCTGCACACTTACTGATCCCCTAGTCCAGATTATCAATAAAGATACTTGTCCTAGGTTACAATGGAAATTGTGCCCAAAGTATGTATTCTATCCCCATGAGCCGTTGGAGCCAGGTGGGGCAGTGTTTTCCTTATCTTCTGTTAATGAGCCTAACAATGCCTTGCCACATGACTCATAGATAACTCCCTCAGGGAGCTCTCTCTGTTTAATGGGCCATCAAGGACCCACTGCATGACTCATAGAATGAGATCATTCCATTGTGAGATGCCCTGCCCAGGGGGAGGAGCCAAGCATTCCCACCTGGATATAATCCACGGTTTGGGACAGCACAGGCAGCTTTTACCCACTGGACTCCCAGAGGAGACAAGAGCTACCAGATGACAGGGTGTCAGGTTGTATTCTGACTCTGTCAGTGGTTTTTCCTGTACTATTACTTTTATTTTATTTTACTTTCTTTTATTTCTTTTCTTTTCCTCTTATTAAATTGTATTTCTGACTTGGAGTCTTTCACTGGTTTTGCTTTCAAACCAGCACAATACTAAACAGGACTGGCCCCAATACTGAGCCTTGGGGTACCCCGCCAGTGACCACCCACCAGCTGGAGGTAGCAGCATTCACCACCACTCTCTGGGCCCAGACATCCACACAGTTTTTAACCTGTCTGTAAGAGACAATCCCAACAGCATACACTGTCCAAGACATAATCAGTTTCTCTAGGATAATTCTTTAGGAAATGTTTTGGTTTTGGGAAACAACTCCAGAGATCCTAACAGCTAGGAAGTTTGCACAGTCCGAAGTCAGTTGTATTGGGTCTGGCTGAGACAGAGCCCGTTTTCCCCACAGCAGCCCTCACAGTGCTGTGCTTTGTATCAGTAGCTAGAGAGGTGTTGATGAACACTCGTGTTTTGGCAATTGCAGAGCAGCACTCGCACAGCATCCATGCTGCCTCTCCAACAATCTGCCTCCTAGGGGGGGCTGGGAGCAGGCAAGGAGTTGGGAAGGGACACAGCCAGGACGGCTGATCCCAACTGACCAAAGGGATATTCCATTCCACATGGCATCTCCTCAGCAATAAAACCTAAAAGAAAGGAGGAGAGGGGAAGGGGGGGGAGGGGCAGCATTTGTCATTAGGATGTTTGTCTTCCAGAGCAACTGCTAGGTGCACTGAGGCCCTGCTTCCTGGGAAGTATCCAAACATCACCCGCTGATGGGAATAAAGTCTTCTCTTTTCCTTTGATTCCATGCATATGACCTTTACTCTATTAAATTGCCTTTATCTTGATCTTCATATTTTTTCCATCTTATTTTCTCTCTCCCCCATCCTGCTGAAGATGGGTGTGGTAGAGTGCATAGTGGGCAACTGGTGTCCAGCCAAGGTCAAATCACCACACTGTACAATATTAGTGTCCTTCTCAAAGAGTCTTTGCTGAAACCCCATGACTAATCAAAAGTCTGGTCATCAAATGCCATATGACTAATCCTACCAAAACCAGCTTAATCCAACAGGCTGTCAAATGCTTTAACTCATGCTGTACCTCATTCTTCAAGTCATCTTTTTTCATCTTGAGGAGACTTCCACAATCAAGAACTGAATGTAGGAAAAAATACTCTACAGATGAAAAATGTCTCTTTTGCCAACAAATTACTGCCATGACAACACTTTAAATCCAAAGGGGATATAAGCAAGAAGAAATAACTACTCCAGAGACTACAAGTATTTTATATGGCAGACAAAAAAGCATTCATTTTCAACAAGAGATTTCTATGGTTAATGCCTCTGTTTCTAAGGGCAGTTCCCACCATATAAAATACCTCAGTGCATGTCACAATTTCAAACATCAAAAGGCCATACTTATGTAATTACATCACTGGATGTTGTACACAAGAATTCTCTAGCTTTCTCAGACACAGTGTAAGGTTTCATTCATTTTGAACTCATACCCAGTCAATCAAATACATGCATGACACTTATTTTCAGGGTTCTACTCTGACAATAAGAAAAATAATGTTATAAAAAAAAAGTTAATCTCATGAAAAATCTATCTTACCACACCATAGTAACGCATCAAATGACAAATCACTGACTCCTGGCAGTAACTGGTATACAACAAATACCATCCCAGTTCTTTACTTACAACAAATACAGACAACTTAGTATCTGTTTTCCATACTACAGCTCTTTAAATATACTGATTCATTAAACTGTGGGTTGATGCATTTTTAAAATTTTTTCACTCTTCCCAAAAAAAGTAACTGCCAGAAAAAATTTAAATGTATTTATACAGTAAAAAAGCTGCTGTAGTAAACCAGTAAGAATATGAAACATTCTTGCCCATACAAGTTAAAAAATATTCAGTTATGGAATTTAGATGCAACAGCTCAAAGCCTTACTTTCAGAGCTAGAAATCTTTAACTGGTTGGACTAAAAAAATTCCTCAGAGCATATGCTACACTCAACAACCAATAGAGACATAGTGGCATTGCTTCAGCTTCAGCCTTATCTATATGTACAAAAAGTAGAAAAACACAGATGTAAGCAGATTGATGGGGGGTTGGGTTTACCTCTTTGCAGCTTTAAATACATGCTTGTAGTTAATACATTTCAAGCTCTGTAAAGTCATTACCCAAATGTGGAACCAGATGCATTCAACAGTTTGACACCTGAGCTATCCAAACCAGTCCTAAAGTCTTCAGCCTAAGAGACTTCTCACAAGACTGAGGGGCCAACTTCAAAGAAGCTGTCAGCATCAAGAGAAATTGTGTCAAAAACCTGCAAGTGCTGCTGTTGGGACTGGTTCCTAACCCCAGCAGCAGTGACCCAGCTTCAGCTGCTTCACACTTTGGTGTGAGCTTTGTGCCCTACGGTGGCAGTCTTGGTCTGTGGTGGTACAATTATTTTCAAGTCTGACTTCAAAACAAGGATTAGAGGGCATAAAATTATACAAAATTAAGCTTACCATAAATTGTCCTTATGTCAAAAAGAAGCCAGGCCTCTCCAACCCTTTGCTTTCTATTCTTTTACTGATGATGAGGTAATTTCCCATACACACTAACATAAAGCAAATTAAAAGTCCTCATTTTTCATACTGACTTCCACTACCTTTTATTTGCATTCTCACATACCTTTTACCTCAATTTAAAAACAAAAATAGTATTTAATTAAAAAAAAAAACAAAATGCAATGCTTTTTTATGTATTAGGCACTGCTTATTAAATATAAGAAAAAGAATAACTTTTTTCAAAAAATATTCACACATTTGCACCTTAGAAGTGGTGTAGCCTGCTCTCCAAAATTAAAGCATTCATTTGCACAGAACACAGGTAGCTACACATTTCTACAACTGGGACTTAAACCAGGAGAACCTGATGTCTACATTAATGTCTGCTAGCATGTTTTTTAAAAAGTCTTCTGTGCCAGTGGTGGTAGCTTAGGTATTTACAGGTATTGTATGTCTATACCATAATAAGCTTCACTATATGTAGGTATATATGTTTATTCATTCACTCTCATCTAGATGTCCCATCTAAATTAATCAAGTCAAAAAATACATATGAAAGATTTACATATCAGCTGTAAGTGCACTTTGAACTTCCCCACCATTATAGGACTGACTTTGCAATAACAAATATTGTACACTGAGCTACTGTTGTGCAGAGATGCTCTGACGTAATTGAACCATTTTGTCAAAAAATATACAGAATTTAAGAGTCAGCTTAAAAATACCTAAGTATTGAAACAGACAGGTAATATTAGTTTCTTTGACTCCTCCTCCTCTCATAATAACAGCTGTAATGAAATTTTACCAATTCCTCCAAACTAACACTCCATCAGAAGTATTTTAATACATATAAAAGAATCAGAAATTCAGATAAATACTGCCAAATCAAACACCATAGTTTTGATAAATTCTCTGAATAGATGAGAGCTGGCACCAAAAAGAAACTCTGAGTTGTACATAAAAACCATTTTTTCCTCATTTTTATGAGGACCTAACAAACTCAACTGGCTTCTTTGACTTCCTGCCCCAGCTGCAGAAGAGGCACTCACCACTCTGCTCCCAGCAGGCAAAAGACACTTGGTCATTCAAAGGACTATTTTTCATCCTAAGTGCCAGTGCAGACAAACCAAACAAATCCAACTAAATACACAGCAGACATGCACAGAGACTGCAAAAGTGGAAGACTATTTCTAATACCACTGTTCTATCACCCCAGGTTATAATGCAGTAATCAGCAAAAAATAACAGCTTTTGTAATCATAGTTTTGTGCATTCCAGTACTTCTTGTTTTCAATATTAGAATGAGAGGAGGGACCTAAGCCAATTTTTTTTAATCATCTGGATCTCAATGAAGTTTATGTCCCCGCTTGCTGTTAAATTACAGAGATTAGTAACACATGAGTAAAATAAATACAGTCCTTCACATGATTACATTTTAAATTACCACATCTGAGAGGGAAAGCACAAACAACATGCACTTGGCATGCATGGAATATTTGCTGCCCAGGTTTGAAAGCAGGACTTCTGTTCAAAAACCTCTACCTCTTCAGCCAAAGAAATAATTTATTCAGCTGGCTGCCATTACAAACTTCTCAATGGGAGAAAGTACCCTCTAACACTGTACGAATACAGTGGCAATGAAATACAAGAACAAAGAATTATCTGGACTTACTGTTAATCAAATGCTTCTGAACCTGTGGCCCCAGACAACACCACACAGATGCACAGAAACCAAGGATGCAAAGGTATGCACATGCACAGACTGCAACGCTCCACATTTCACCCTGACATTTAGAGTTTGTCAACCAGTATCTTAAAGGATTTTATATATTGCATCTCCAACCACTAGTTTATCAAACACCTATGAATATGACTCATCTGTGCAGTTATGGGAAAAAGGATGCTTCACTTAACCTCATCTGGAGTATATCCCGTCCATCTCAGATCAGACACCAGTTTACAACTGTATTCATTTAGAATGTCTTCCTATCAGGTGCTTAATATATATCCAAATCCTACTGCTAACATCATTTTAGTAGTTAATCAATCAAGCCTAAATGTTCCCAAGTTCAAAACCAGCAGCTGCTGTGGGTTGACACAGATCCAGCCATGAGCAGTTTGTTTAGGATTACATACCCAGTCCACCTCCACATCTAAGGATGCTCATGGTGCTATGCAGCAAGGGTCTCAGCGCCATTCTTCTCCACCAATTAATTAGCTCATCAACTGAAGACAGCTCAGGGGGCATGGGACTGAAAATCTACCATCAACATAAACTACTTTTCCTAGCAATCACTGGTGGAGACAATAAATGGCCCTGCCAAAACACAGTGTGTATCCCAATGCTGCTTGAATAGATTATCCTCCAAATAGGAATGAGAAGCAGATCATTTGGTTAGCTTGATCTAGATGGGGGAACACTGTATACAACCCCCACAACCTACAACCCACACCACAGACTTGGACAGACATCAAATACTGGGTTTTTTTGGAAGATAGCTGTTTTGATTCTACTTCCCTTAATAACATAGTATCAGTATTTCTTCAGTCTTTAAAAAAGGCACTGGTTTGATACATTATGTGCTTGAAAGACACCAAGCACCACAATCACAAGAACACCTTTTTCAAAGAAACTTTTCATAAAGCAATACCAGCTCCATTTTGCTCAATCCTTGCAAGCAATTCAGAGGCAATTGCTTTGGAGAGCAGAACAGCAACCTCTGGCATGACTCCCACCAGCTGCCTCCATTCACATGTAAACCACAAAGGTTGGAGGATATTTTTCCTCACAGACTTGTCCATGAATGGTATGACATGATTCAGAAAGGAAAAACCCAAAGAGACACACTATTAAAAGCCTCTCTACACATTCCCAACTAATAACTCAGTTTCCAAGTCTTTCCCTGTGTTCTCCATCATTTCCCTCTCCTGATTCTCTTACTCTGGTAACATTGCCAGGCTAGACACTTTTTTTTAAATTCCTCTTATTCTGTTTTCTGTCCTCTGTGCTAGAAGGGAGGCTTTGTCCTATTTGTTTCCCACCATGTCGAGCACAGCTATAGGAGAATCTGCTTATTGCCTTCTTAAAGTATTGCTCACTGATGGGTGAAATACATTATAGTGTTTTGCTCCTTCTCTTTCCCACACTTTATTCCTTAGCAATGCAAAACAGAGTTTTTACATCAAAAAATAAAGCATTTCTTCTTTTTAGACTAGTCTTAGTAATGCTACAAAACTGAAGGAAGTGACAGTAAATATTGTCAATCTTTGATTTGTTCTGCCACATAGACTTTATTTGAACAGTCTGCAGAAGTACTTTGGCAAAGGTTTTACTTTCTGAGCATGCAGAGTTCACTTCAGATGGCTGACATTCCCCAGAAGAGCCAGGGAAGAAAGAAAAAGAAACATCTTGGGACTTCCCACTTCCTCTCAGCAAGATCCTGTCCCAAATCTCCTGCCCTCAAAAATATGTAACCACTATATTCTGTGTACTTTCCAGTGATAGAAAAGTGCTCCAATCTGCCTTCCCAGTTTTAAAATTTGGTATTTGTGCTTAAAGGGGAAGAAGGAGCAAGAGCAAGACAAAATTTTTCAAAAAACATTTAAAGTATCACTTTTGAAAGCTCTGGTTTGTAATTATTTAGTTCCTTTCCACTACTTGCTTTTGACATACAAATACAAATGCTATTGATGAAAGTGAAACAGAAAATTATATCCCTCTGCATGAAGCACTTTAAGCTAAAAAGACTTTAGAAAACCAAATTAACTATCTCCCCTCATCAGATCTACCAGAGACAAGCCCTCAGGACCACAACTAGCAGGAAATTACACTGGTGAAGTGGCATATTCTTACTCTCTTTTGCTTGAAACTCATGTTCCAAAATATAATGAAAACAATTTCAATTTATATTGACAAAATTACCTGCTAAGAAAACACAGACAGCATTGATGATCAAACTGCTGATGGAATTTATAGTATATGTTCCTATACTAATTTACCCACAATAAGTTATTAAACTACTTCCTCACATCACATTTTGAAAACTAATAAACTTTTCCAGGTATTTGACTATGAAGACCTTTTACTCTAATACTGGACACTGAAAACTGCCTGGAAGCCATGAACACACATGCCCCTCTCAGCTTTTGTTTTGATCTTGAAACGGATCAGATGTTCTGGCCCAATTAGAAAATTCCACATGGGTTCAGATTTTATTTCTGAGGGGCAAGACATCTTTTTTTTTTCCCCTAGTATCCTCATGCACCCCAACATTAATTCATTCAGATACCTTCTCACACTTGCACTATCATACACTACTGAATAAAGATGCCAACAAAGCTGCAGAAACAACCCTGCTACAATGGCTAACTTTAACACATAGATTTCTGATTATTCATGCATGTTTTGAAATTTGTTTAAATTCCCTTCTGGCCAGAGGTTCCTCAAATACAGTCAACATTTCTTTCTCATTAATTAATTGGAGCTATTTTTTATTTCAATATTATTTGAATAGTAAATGTTGAAATGCATGTGAAATGAGTTGCCTTACAAAGACACAGAAATTCCTGCTCTTCTTCCTGTGCACTGAACAGAAATTTGCTCATCAACTGCAGCTCCCAAATGAGATGGCTCACAACATTAAAATAATTGAACTAGTAAATCACCATAGTAGATGGAGTGCTGACATTGTTATGCTACATTCAAAGCTTCATGTTAAAAACCCAATTCCTAGATCAAATGACATTTTTAAAGTACTTAATCACTTTTCAATATATTTTTTTCTATGTACACTTACAGAACCTTTCCTAACTTCCTCTGCTTTTGTCACTTTTTACCTTGGGGATGATAAAATTCTGATTCACTTCATCTGAAAGCCTTAGTTTCAAGAAACAGATGATATTTCAGCAGACTACATCAGATCTAGGTTCTGTTTGAATTACTTCATCGTCTTGTATTTCAGTTAATTGTCTGAAGAGGACGCAGTCCATCTTTCCAAACTCTCCAAGTTTCTGTTTCCCAGTATGATCATCTAGTTGACCTCTCTAACCCAGCTTGTTGATCCTGATCCTACAACTGCTTTCTGAAGCCATCTCTGGCCTTCCCCATTCCCTCTCCAGCATTGCCCCTGATAATAGGTGGAGTGTACCCACTTCCAATTGTCTTTTTCTTTCTTTCTGTTTTCCTTTCCTTTCCGACAGATGTTTCTAAACAATATACTCTCGTTTCCCCTTTATGGCATTTTCCATATCAATGGCTGTGTGCATGTTCTTCAGCCAGTCTCTGCTGAATGCAAGTCATTCAGCACATTAGGATCTGCTGGGAAAACAGGCAGATATGAGAGTAAGACATGAGATGCCTTTATGCCAGAAGGCATGAATGGATCAACTGTTTCTTTTTTGATCTGTAAACAACTACAGAGGTCCTGGACAATGTGTCTTTGCTAGACAAATGAAAGAAAACTAGGATGCTGTTCCTGACGGTTTCAGTGTCCTGAGACCTTTTCTCCAGACTACCCACTCCCAGCAAGGAAATCCCACAAAGATGTAGAGTAAAATACTACATACCACTCATGCTAACAAAACCAGATAAACAAAGATAAGATCCAACAAATTTCCAAGTCACATCACGAAACACAACCTAGAGGTGTGATCAGGATATAAAAATTCATACACACATCTGTCTTGACATCAGTATACTCCTTTCCTTTAAAGTTTAATATAAAATGTATTAAGAAACAGCAATTATTATCAGAAGTTTTCCACTAGACAGTTTATGCCATTTGGTATCATTATTCACTTAACAGTAACAGTAGAAAACATTTCTTTCATAAAAGCCAGCTGTTCTGGGAAACATGGTGCCCTTAGAGCCATCAGAGCAGGAGCTCCAGCCTCCAGAGTACTGCAAAGCCAAGGTTAATGTCCCTCCAAAACATTTAAGTTCTGCTGTTTGTAGCAACCTAAACTGAACAACAAGGTAACGGGTGCTGGCCCTGCCTGCCTGCAGTTAATTTTCCTCATAGCAGCCCATCTGTGCTGTTTGTATTCATGGCCAAAGCAGCAGAGGTAACACAGCAATGTTTCTGCTGCTGCTGCTGCTTGCACAGATTCAAGCCCCTCTCTGCCTCTCACACTGCCCCCATGATGTAGGCTGAGGGTGGGCAAGAGCTTCAGATGGGCAAGGACACAGCAAGGACAGCTGACCCCAAGTGACCAAAGGGATATTCTGTGACACATAACACGATCATCAGCCATAAAAACTGGGGTTTGAACTTTACAAGGCAGCTGCTGCTCAGAGACTGGTTGGGATCACTCTACCTGTGTGAAGTGGTGAGTGTCTGCCTTTACATCACTTGTGGGTTTTCTTCCCTTCACTTACTAAACAGTCTTTATCTCAGCTCACAAGGTTGTGTTGCTTTCACTCTTCCAATTCTTATCCCACTGCAAGGAGTGGGAGAGGGAAGGAGGGGTTGGTAGGTGCTTAGTTGCTGTCTGTCTGGGTTAAACCCACCACATCAGGTCTTGACTAAAAAGTTCTAATATAAATATTTGTGAAATGTGAAGTTATCGAGCTGCTTAAAATGTATGTCTGTTACAGTCTTAAACACTCATCACTTGCCGAAACAAAATAGCAGAAGTATCATATTCTCAAACTCTATATATGAAAACAAAGTATTTAGCACAACTGCAAGATCATGTGGGAACACTTAAGAATAAAAAGAGATTCTGTATTGTAAAGTACTTTCAGAATCCCCATCTTGTAGGGTTCAGAACCCTAGATTACCAAGAAACATCTCTGTGAATGGAAGCTGTTTTGCAGAGCACCTTTAGGAAGTGCTGCAGGTACTTTAAACAGATTTTAGTAATTTAACAACTAGGGACAAAACAGAGCAAGTCTAGTATTTCTTCCCAATAATACTGTAACTATAGTTTCTGTTCCAGTGTTATGCAAATATGGGCTACAACTGTAAGTTATAACTTTTCGAAAGAGGCTGCATGCCAACAGAAGTGTACATCCTATTCTTTCTTTATTTTACCTTTATTTTTGGAAGGAAAAAAACCTGCCCTTATAAAAGAGAGAAAATTAGCTAGTATTTTGGGCTTCTGTATTTCTTTTAATTCAGAGCAGAACTACAACCCCTCCAGCCTCCCTTGTTTTCTAGGTATTTTCTGTAAGATTATTTTCTACAATATTCAAATCGGAGACTAGACAAAATGACCTACTGAGGTTTCTTCCAACTTAACTATTTTATTTCAGACTAACTTTTTGTCTGCCACTTTTCTACACTTTTCTAATGTGTTCTATTGCATACTTATGAACTCCAGGGAAAGGTTGACGTTTAATGGCAGGGCTGTCAGACCCCAACCAACGGAAGTGCAAACTGCACCACCACTGCAAAAACTCCACAGAGGGAAATTAAAAAACCAAGGTTCTCATTTGAAAAAAAAAAATGCTAATTTGACACAAGTGGTACTCTGAAGCATAAGCACCAACATAACAAAAAAGGAAATGAAACTGATTCCACAAAAATAGACATGCAAAGCAGAAAAATTAAGCTGGCACATACAATAGCCCATGGTGTATTACTATGAAAGCTACAAGCAAGATAACTGAACCCTTGTACACAAAAGATTTTGAAATACAGATGATGATGAGCACAACTTTAAAAAACATGTCAAAAGTTATACATAATCTTTATTAAATATAAAGCATTATCATGTATCAAGTCAAGAAACAGAAAAATAAAGAAAATTAGACTAGTCAAAAATTTTCCACTTTTTTGCAGAAGCATAATCGTTTCTGGAAAGATGCCATTAAGAAAGGATTTTTCAGAACCAAAATTGGACCGAGTTGTTAACTCATCTCTGTAAAAGAGAATATTATCTGGTGATCACAAAATGCAGCTGGGCTATATGATACACATGCTGAAACACTATCAGCTTATCTAGAGAGGGCTGGATCTCCTTTAAGAAGGGGAGAGATGACCTTTCATCCTGTTACAGACAGGGATCTGAAAAAAGGGATCTGAAATCTCAGTGCTTTGATGAATAGATAAAATGTTTATTTCCCAGCTCAAAAAGTAAGGCATACTACACTTCTACAGAAAAGGAGCCTTTACTTACAACTCTTCCCTGATGTTAAACGGAAGAGAACATGCACATGCACACAAGAAAAATGCCCACAGAGATATCCAAACTTGCAGGAAACAGAATACAAACAAATTAAAGCATCAAGTCCCTATGGTCCCATTTGGAAATGCTGCACAGGAAATCGAAGTCGTAAGGTGAAACTATTCTGACTAGGAATGCAAACAGAAACTAAATAGAAAACAGTTTAGTTATAAGTTATTTTAAAATATTTAAGAATTCAAGAAGGCAGAAAGACAACTCCATAATAAAACCCATGCTTTTCATTAGCATTTTTGTGAAGTTTGTAAGATCTCTAGAGAATGTGTTGCCTGAATATGAAGTCACATTTTGAATACTGTGTAAGTAATAAGACATCTTCCCCTCCCTAGGAAACACCCAGCTCCTTCACTACAGTCCAGTTTTCCCTCAGTGTTCTTCTCTTTACTCTCTCCAGGCTATTCTACGATGGATTTGTCAGCAGCTCCAGCTCTCTTCTAAGAGACAACTCACTTCTGCAAACAGAATTATTTTCTTCTCTTTATTTATGCCAGGCATTTGAGTAAGATAAATCAGAAACTGTAAAAGATGAACCAATACAAAGCCAAGACTACACCTGGAGTTTTGCCAGCAAAAGTAGCATTGTTTAACAAAATTACCCCTAAAAAATATTTCTGTGTCACTGTGTTTTTTATGTGCCCTTAGCCCCAAGCATAAAAATGCCAATATTGGATGAAACCACTCAGCCAGTAGTGGTTTCTCTGGCTCTCAACAGATAAGCTCTGTGGTTTCTGTTGAGGGAGTGCACATACCCTTCCAGTGAGAGTCACCTCCAGATGTTTTCCATTTGTCCCCTCCACCAATATGTGCTCTGTCACCCCCAGACATGCTTCACTGTCCCACATCTTGGGGAAAAACTCACCCCAAGCCCTGGCAAGACTTTTACCAGTCCTGAAGCATCTTTACTGCAGGAAGGCAGAGACAGCAGCATGAGGCAGTGAGGTCAGTCCTGTGGAGCTCTCCACAGAAAACTTCCTTCTGTCTGCCTAATTCCTTTTTTACTCAACTTGTCCACATCACACATAGTTTTGTATATCTGTCATAATTCTCCTTGGTGGTCTTTTCCAGGCTTAACAATCCTACTCTCTTTGCTTTCCCCTTACAACACAGCTGTCCTCTAACTGCCCTACTTGGGTTTTCCAGTTCCAGAAAAGCCTTTCCAAGGACTCCAGAGGGCACCTTGACAGATTACCAAAGAGAGAGCAAAGAGAACAGTGACACCTTATGTAAAGGCATGCAAAGGAAGAAACATCCTTGACTCCCTCTGCTATCTCCTCCCCAAGTCCTTCAAAGAATCAAGTTAAAATCAGAGAAGGAGCAGGGCAGCATGTCTATCATCTAGAAAAGCTGAGAACACACTAGCAACATAGCTGCTACCTTCCTCTCCCAAATCCCTCTGGGTTAGCATGAGGGAAATCATATATATCAAGTAAAGATGGTAAAGTTTATACACAGTAGATATAACAAATAAAGATAGGATTCAATGAGCAAGTAAAGACCCAACCTCCCTAACATGAATATCCGTAATTTGAATATATTGTGTTAGAGACAGAAATTAATTTATTCTGTACTTGCATTCATGTTTGGATACAACTGCTTTGTACAGCCTTAGAATAAGTATCAAATTCCCCCTTATACTTGCAAGCAGATTTGTGTTTATTACCTTATAAGATTGAAAGTCATTATGAGTATTTTTAATATCCTTTGCTACTTCTTGAACATACACTTCCTTAGAGCCAGCCAATTTTTTTAAGTTATATATAGTCAAAGATAAATGCAGCGTAAGTTAGAAAACTCACTTTCTTAGAAGAAGTTTTAAGAGTTCATCTGTTCATATTAAAGCATAACAGGACTTAGTAGTGGGGGAGAAAAATGATGGGGGGGAGATGCCTGTGCATGCATCAAAGCTTCACTTTCATAATATAAAAGAAATAGGTATCAGACTGAAGCAGCATTAAATAGACACTTCATTAGGAAAATTTAGGTATGGAAGAAGTTTAATTTTCTCTCCCAAGTTTTTTGTAACACACTTTTTTTCTTCCAAAAGAACTAAATTAAACCTGAAAGACCAGTTTATATACCTGCTGCAGCTGCAAGGGACAAAAAAAATTTATGACATGATTTGTACATTGTCATGTTAATCACTTCTGCACCTCTTGTCAGCAATCAGTCATGGCTGCTAACATTTACATGAGCAATAACTATTGTTTTCAACAAGAAAAATTACTACCTTGTGCCCATTTTTCTTATTAAGTATCATTTTACAAATTAAGGCTTTGATTCTACGAGTACGCACATTTTTGACAAGTTCATGTATCTCCCTGCAAGCCAGTGAGACTCTCAGCATGCAAAGCACAGAGCACATCATGCTTTGCAAAAGCTTTACTAAGCATTAAGGAATCAAATACCAAAATCTACTTCAGTAACTAATAATATGAATCCAACTGAGAAACACATGGCAACCTGCTTATTAAAAGATACTTAAAACACTGACCCCATCTAGGTTACCAGAACAGTAGGTTTTTGAAATGTTTTTGTGATCAAATTCAAGAGATTTATCAGCCTATCTGGAAAGTGAGGAAAATAACAGACACAGCAGATTAAAAAGGAAAACACAGGAAATGATGAATTTGAAGACTCTAATATTTAGGCCCTGCCCATATTTTCCTAAGTAATAAAAACCAAAACAGTAATCAATACTCATTTTCATATCCTGAGTAAACAACAGGTTTATAGCTCGCATTTATTCTAGAGAGAACTTTATGATGTTTTTAGTGGCACAGGACATGAATTAAAAATGTCAAAATGCACCTCAGCATTGGTGCTTTGCTTTCCATTTGTCTCGGTTGTTAACTTTGACCATTAAGACAAAAAAACCCAACACAAAATCAAACAAACAGAAAAAAACCCCACATCTACTTAAATGACCACTATTCACTAACCCATAGCTGATTTTTCAGGATAAGTTTTGGGATTAATTTTTTAGTATTTTACACACTAATTAACTAGTTTGGGAGAAAACTCTCTCCAGGGGACCATTAATTAATTACAGACATATTGTTTATTAATGCATATTTTTCTTTTCCAAAACTGTGCAGCAAGAGCAAACATAATTTACTCTCTTCTCTTAAAAATTTAAATTAATAATAAATGTTTTACTGCACTCTTAATTACAGCCCAGTTTTAAAGCATCCCCCACCCATATCAAGCAGGAGCCTAAGGGTACCATTTTCTAGCATAATGAGCACAATCTTTTGAACTATTCTACTGAAGAAGTTTGGTGCTCAGGACAGAGCTTCATGAACCAGTTTGCAAGATGAATGTAATCCTGCGATTACGAAATGAAAGCAATTCCAAAAATGCAAGCTAATATAAGGCAGTTCACCTCTTAAAGGGTAAACTGAAGAAAGGAGTAAAATAGTAAAATATGCGATCATGCACCAGTCAGGGCAGAAAAATGAAATAAATGCCACTCTTTCAAAAGTAGAGGTTGTTCAGCTGTGCTTTGTTGATGTTGACAGCAGCTTTATGCATAATCAAAGAACTTAGAGGTACAACACAGCTTTTTCAAATTAAGAATACAGCCCCATTATCATCAACTCACAGACCCTTTCCTTGTAATCAAGCATGAGACCGCAAAGTGTTAAAGCCAAAATTACAACCAGGAGTCCTGTTGACAACCAGTACAATGAAATGAGTAATTCTGGCTAGACCCTGCTTCCCTAGCTTTTTTTTCCACAGGATATTTCTTAACGCTAATGCCAATTCCAGAACTGGAAACATTTCAGGAACAAGCCTATAAGCAGAGCAATTTGCCATAAGAAGCACTTAAAGGCCACACTTCAGATCAAGAATTGAGTGGTTTCAACTAGCCTGCATTTGCTCCACACAACTCCATATAAAGTTAGAAACATAAGGAAGAAGTAAATGTGAAAACCAAGGTAAAAATTGCACACAGCAGTAGTGAGATGGGATTCTCTCCCTTTCCCTAGGTTTATGGAGGAAGAACTACATGTTAAAAAAGTATCTCCCTTCCCACCCTACTGCCTAGACCCACTCCTAACCAAAAAAAGTTCTTCACTTCTGTTCTGTCCCTCTCCAGCCTTCCCAGTGTACTTTACAAAGGGAATACTCAAGACATGGTGCAGAATTCCCTTTATTTGACAAAGCTTATTTTTGCTCTCATGCTTTTGGCAGTAAATGTTTCCTCTTTCCAAATAAATCAATCTGGAGCCTCAAAACGACTGCACATTGCTACAAAGGGATAATTCCAGGCAAAAGATACTTATTTCTGTTGGAAGCATGTGGGTTTTTTAAAGGTTCATAAATACAGGTGATTTCCATGTATAGGTTATTCCCTCAGAGCCTCTTGTTTTTGAAACTAACCTTACGGAAGAGCAGGCAGAAGAGAAGCTTAAATACACATATTATGCGTGTTAAAACAAACAGCACAAGAGCCCCTTTTTTTTTAATTCTTCATGGACACAGTTGATAAAAGGTAAAGCTATTAATTCCTGTAAGAGGAAAAATATTCAAACCTCAGCAATAAGCTCTGTGTTGCTTGCTCTGTAGTATTAGGAGTTGGGATTTGGGAAGGGAAAGAAATAGCATTTTTCCAGGGATGTCTTTGGCAGATAAGCAGTGGATAGGAATGAGTTTCTAAAGGTAAATATTTTATTACAGATGTTTCTAGAGAACCTTCACAATTATATTTCTTCTAAGCTTTTATAAAAAAGTGGTTTGAAACAGTATCCCTTAGAGTCTTTATAATACTCGGACCTCAATTATTTGAAATGTACCATATGGAATCACAGATGAAGCAAATCACTTCTCCTTACAGAACCAATCAGAATATTGGTTCAATCATTATAATCAGAATGATTATATATGACAAAACTAATAATAAATCAATTGCATGTGACACAAGCAATGCAAAAAGCTTCAAAAAAATTCAGAAAAAATCAACCTGTAAAAAAGTTCACGAGTCACAGAATGGTGGAGATTGGAAGGCTCCTCTGCAGGTTATCTGGTCCAACCCATCTGCTCAAGCAGGGCCACCGAAATCACAGTGCCCAGGATGGGCAGGTTGTCCAGATGGCTTCTCCACAGATGGTGACTCCACAGCCTGAATGGGAAACTTCTCTTTCTGCTAGGTCATCCTCACAGTAAAAATGTTTCCTGATGTTCAGAGGTTTTCAGTTCCCTGTCTCAGTTTATGCCCACTGCCTCTAGTCCTGTCACACAGCACCACTGAGAAGAACCGGACTTTGTCCTCTGTACATCCTCCCTTCAGGCATTGGTAAGATTCCCCACTGCACCTTCTCTTCTCCAGGCTGAACTCCCAGTTCTCTGTCATTCCTCATGGGAGAGATGCTCCAGTCCCTTAATCACTTTAGAGGCTCTTCTTCATGCCTCTCTTGCGCTGAGGAGCCCAGAACTGCCTGTACAGCAGGTGTGGCCTCAGCAATGCCGAGTGGAAGGGAGGGACCACCTCCCCTTCACATGCTGGCACTCCTCCCAGTGCATCCCAGGACACCAGCACCCACCTTTGCAACAAGGGCACATTGCAAGCTCGCATTCAACTTCATGTCCACCAGGACCCCCAGGTTCTTCTCTGCAAAGCTGGGCAGTTCCCAACTGACCCATAATAGGTTTTAATAAACAGTGTGGTCTGAACTTGGAAACTGAGTCTCTTTTTTAACTCCAGGCAAAATTCTATCTTGTACCCAGTTAAAGGCCATTGTGGATGACACGGGGTTTATTCTGGATGTTATCTCTCAGAGTGGCTCATACTATTAGTGACACACCATGAATGCAAGTTACGTGGTTCTGAGGCAAAATGGTGAGATTGCAAATGATGACAGATTAACCTAATTTCTTCCTGATTAATTAACTCTTTGCAATCTTGAAGAAGGCTAAGAAGCAAACTCAGATTATAACTAATAGATTCCAGCTGAATATCTCCTATTCCATCTATATTCTTTGGCACAAGGAAAAATAATTACAATTTCCTTTTTTTTTTGCCTTCCTCTCCAAGAGGCCTTCTTTCTGATTTTTCCTCAAGCAATAGAAACTGAACAAGGAAGATAGCCACAGCATTCTTCCAAATCTTAACAATAAAATAAACCCAATTCACACAGGCTTCCAAGGTAAGGATCCACTCACAGTAGAGTATCTGCTCCAAAGTCTTGCATCACCACTGAACCCCAGCAGCCTCTTGAAATCACCTCCTCAGTAGTGAGTATTAAATATACTCATGAGCTCTGCTGGGCCCCAGGGGAATAGGTTCACACTGGTGTCCTCTCTGAAGCTTAACTGACAATACCAAAATGAAACATCACTTTGACTCTAAAATTCTACATCATTTCTGCCCCACCTGTGGATGAATGAAATCATTAGTGCTGGGAATAAACCTACCAGAGCATCTCAGTTAGAACACTGTCAAAATTAATGCGTAAGAACTTTAAGAGAAGAATTCTTGTGTTCCATGACAGTATTTGTTCAAATATGACAGAATTTTCTTTCATAACTTTTTTTTTACTTTTGAAGAAACATTTTATTGAGTATTATAGCTTTGTGTTGTTGAATATCATCACAAACATAGTTTGAGCCCATAAACTATATGTCCATATAAAATGCACAACACCATTCCCTCCACACCACTGAAAAAAACCTGTTCTTACGATATAAAAAAATATGCAGTCTAACTCATAACTGCTTAGTTACTGCAAACTTACTTTCAAAGATAAAAATATCATTTTCTTACTGATTTGAACAGAAGAAGTTCTGAAGTGCTGCAGTGTATCTTTTTGAAGGGGAAGCAAATTAGGCATTTCCCTTCATCTTCTCTGAGCTTCTGTCATGATTTGATGACGGCCAGACAAATCACATTTAACTGAGACATACCAGAGTAAAAACTAAATAAGTGAAAAAAACCCCCATCCACTCAAGTATTTCTCCAGATGCTGTCCTCTAGTTTCTGGAATTCTGTGCATCTCCAAGGTCATCAGGAGATGCTTCTAACAAACATCCTGTTTCTATCTGGCTCCTCTCTGTGCATGAAGAGCTAAAATAAATCATCACTGCTTTTTCCTTCTTTTTCAAACAAAAAACTTTTTTTCCCTCCAAACCAAGCAAACCTGCAGTCATGAGAGACTTCCCACATCTGAACAAGAGGACATGGTAAGAATGATAATGAATTTGACAAATGGATCTGGCATCATTCTTCACATAAGATCAGCTAAAAAACCTTTTTCTAAGCAAGCATGGGTTGCTATTTTAACTGTTAAACTGCATCAGTAACTGGCAACGACAAAGGAGAGCAGGTTGGGGATCGTTTAATAAATCTGTCTGTTTAGAAGGCCAATAAATAAATGAAAGCTACCAACCCACACTTTGCATGGCTTCTGCCAGTGTCTGCAGCACCAGCAGCCTCCAGCAGCCCACGGGTGCTTCCTCCTCTCCCTGCCCATTCCACTCAGGACAGGAGCTCCCACCCTGGCTCTGCTTCCCTGCACCTGACTCAACAACTGGCAAGGACTTCAAAACATCCTTGTCACCATGGACTAGGTGACAACACCAGCGTAAGAACAGGATAAATAGCATAAAGGCATACAGTGAATGCAGGTAACTACACTGAGACTAAGCCATAAATGAAAAGAGGCACAAACAGGAAAGAAAAAAGAGGAAATCAAAGAAGCATGTCTGTGCCTAAGAGCTAACCAGCAGCCACAGGCATTCAAACTGTGCATTCAACTCTATTCAAACTGTGATGCAGCTTTTGCCACCATACTGGTTAAAAGGAAATAACTAAAATGAAACCAGAAATTGTTATAATAAGAGGACCACCAATTACAAAAAATAAAGAAAAGGATGGATATATTGGTCCCATGGGGGAATGGCATAGATGTGTGCATAGACAGTTTTCAAAAAAAACAAGAAAAAAACCCCCAAACTAAACAACCAAACTTAATAGAACTTCCAAATAAAGTAACAAGCAAAGATTTTGTTTCTCTGTCAGAAAGCAACAATAACTGTTAATGGAGAGATAAAGATTAAAAAAAAAAATGATTAAGCTCTCTACAAATTTCAACATGTTCTCCTTCTAACAAAACAGAAAGGAAAAATTCTTCATCTTCATCAGTATTTTAGAAAAATAACCAAAATATGCATTCTCTGCACTATTTCTTAAAAAATATTTGGGATAATGAAAAGTCTTCCAGATCTCAAAGCTGAAGGGCATATCTGACCTAACTCATTGCAGCAACTGACCTCAGACAAATTCCTTCAGTGCTGAATTTCCAAAACAGATGACAGAAAACAAGTCCAAGAGCAGCATGAAGCCACCCTCAGGTTCAGTTTTAGGATCATCATGCCTGAGCCTCAATGTCCATCTCAGTGGAGAAAAATGAAGGTAAAGATCTATTAAAAAAAAGTGGTGCTGAATGTGACTGTGTACAATAATAACATGCTGTCAACAAGAAGTTTACCCTCCCTAAAAGAAACAGGAAGATTCTTCAAACACATATGTATGGAAGAACACCTTTTTGTATACGTGAGCTATCAAAGAAGTTCATGTACAAAGAAAAGCCCTGCTGAGTACAAGGCAGTAAGAAAAATATTGTAAGCCACTGGATTTCCTGGGTTGGCATCTCAGTGAACATCTTCCAAAGCTAGTAATGATTTTATTTCTCAACACTGAAGAAGGTGAACACTGAACACCTGGATTCTACTGGACTCTACCGAAAAACTTAATTCAGCTGAAGTAATAACCTCAGAGGTCCCCAAACACAACCAATTCAAGTTTTTACTTAGAATTGGTTAGAGTGTATTATGTGCTCCCTCAACAGTCCTGCTTCCATCATTTATCATTAAGTTTTCAGCAGCATTCACACTTATCTTTACTTATTAAATTACTGCCAATATTTCATATTTAAATAACCTGTAATATTCAAGTTTGAATTTTTAAACCTGCTAAGGAGAATTTCCATCCTGAAACAAACTTAAGAAGTACTAGCAGGACTCTGACTCAACTGTCTTAGAAGTAGAAAAGTTTGCTGGAAGGGGAAAAAGATCAATTCTGCAATATATAGAGAAAGAGGTGTAAGGCAAAAACAATTTCTTTAAGCCTTAATATCATCAAAATTACATTGTTTTGTGTACATAAAATCCATTTTGTTTGAATAAGCCTGTAATCTCCTTTTTCTTATCCCTTCCAAACAATTAACAAGAGATGTCAATTTGACTCAGAACTTTGATTACTGTGGATGGGATCCTGCAAATACATGGTTGTCAGCAGTATTGTGACACACAGCAGACAAGGCAGCATACATGCAGAATCTCTCAGGTAGACAGAGATAATTTTTGTTTAGATCCTTTCATGAGAAGAAGATTTACGTATAGTCTTATTGTCTGCTCAAAA
Source organism: Acrocephalus scirpaceus scirpaceus (assembly GCA_910950805.1). Classification (NCBI taxonomy): domain Eukaryota; kingdom Metazoa; phylum Chordata; class Aves; order Passeriformes; family Sylviidae; genus Acrocephalus; species Acrocephalus scirpaceus. The sequence continues at coordinate 131,033,802 of OU383773.1, forward strand.
TGTGGCTCGGAAGAAAAAAAGAACAAAAGCAATAATGTCCAAGTATAAAGTAGATGGAAGAGACAGACCTACCAAGGAAGTGACGTGATTATTTCTTGCTTTACAATCAGGAGATTGCCCACAAGGCCAATAACAAGAAGAAATGGATTCCATATATAGCATGTTGTGCTTTGTTATTCTATTTAATCTATCAATAAATTACTTTATCCCATATGCCCCAAGAAAATAAACAGCAGGACTTACATGTAAGCATACTTCATCAAAATAGTAATAGCTTACATCCAGACTCCATATTCCTGGAATGCATATACTCTCTCATCTGATGAGCAGAAACATCCCGAAATACACATGCACGAGTGAGAGAAGTAGGCCTGGAAATTCATCTTCATTTCAGAGTTTTTCTCTGATAGCTAAAACACTTGCCTGCAGATCACAACAGAGCTATATATGTCAGCATTTTGGCCAAATGATCACCAGTCACTGCTGCAGACATGGATTCAGACCAAGTTCTGCTCCTTTGCTCCATCCATTTTCAAAGAAAAGTTAAGCAAAGACACAGGCATATTAATTAGTCACATGAACCCTTCTCCTATCCAGTTTCTACAGAGAAAGGGTTGAGTAAGCAGGCTCACACTTGACTAAACCACTTTTCTTATGTCATGAAAACACTACACACTTTCAAAAAGGTAGTAGGATGCACTCTCACCAAACACACCAGGCAGAAGAACATACAACTGAACATACTGATGGCTGGGGCAAAAATTCAAACCACTGCCACTCAACAAATGTATGGGATGTGCCAAGATGAAAGCTCTTCCTCAGCTACAAAAGAGCTTTAATCTCAAACTTTCAGCTCCTAAAGGTCAGCTCTATCCCTCAATATTTTCTGTTGAGGGATACAAGAACAATTCCTGTACTGAATGGGTAGTCACTGCCAAGTAAATCTCAAAACCTTCCACATGGTCTCAGGTTTTGCTTCAAAGCCCTGAAATTGACAAAACAAAGCAGCTGTTTCATAGTCAGTTTTTCTTGGTGGCTTTCCTGCCACTTCTCAATTACTTACCAGCTTGCATTGAGGTCACCTAGATCTGTTTCTGAAGTGTCTCATGTCTTCCAGAACCTGATTTATTTCCATGTGCAACACAGCACAGGGAGTGACAGCAATCCATGATCACCATATAAATATTAGTAATTCTCTAAGAAATTATGCAAAGTTGCCCAAGAGTTGGGCTTCCTTAAGCCACCAGAAGTTTCACACACCAGCATTTTTACAGAACAATGCCCCTTCTGTCCCACAGAAGGCACATCTATCCCACAGATAATGCAGTAAGAAGCTTTAGCAGAATGGCAGTCTTTGCTCCCTTCCATTCATGCCCTTCATTATCAGACTCACCTGAAACACAATTGCTAATAATATTATCAATCCAGAGGAAATTTTTTCCCTTTAAGCAGGTAAGAACAACTTTTTAAGACCTGAAATGCTGGCACTATTCTGCTACAGATGCACACACCAGTTCTAAGAACTAGGACACAATTCGGATTTTTTTTTTTGTTGGAATGGCCTCAAAGAGACGCAGCAGCAGAGACAGCAAATCTGCTGGGCAAGCTGATGTCTAAGCCATCTGCTGCTAGGGAACCACTGGACCAACACCAGATCTTCAGAAGTGTAAGAGAACACTACTGGGGAAAAGAAGACAGAATTAGGAGTGGCAGGAACATAAACCATCTCCTGGGAAATCTCTGTCATGTACAGGCTCAGGTGACAATATCACCCCACCCATCTTCCCTCCCAAAGGTGGCAGTCTGGAAAGATCTTTATCAAACACACCAAGACCTCTCTAACCCAAGAGGGTGGTCCTCCTGCAAGAAATTACATTACTGAGCCTTTACCTCCTCCTTGTTGCCAAAAAAATACTTGCCTGTGTCATGCATCAAGTTAACACTTCCAAAGCAGCAACTTTCAATACTGAGTTATCTTCTGCCTGGAATTATGTTTCCTCTCATTTTCTTTGTGACAATATATCTGAACACACTTTTCAGACACTTGAACCACCTTTGTACACATTTGGCAAAGTAATCCAACCATCAGATGAAGTTTTTCTGACCCAGTTCCCTGGTATTACTTAGAAATGCTTTGACACCTATACTTCTGGTGTTTATTTCCAAATCCAGTTTTAAGGGTTTTTCATCTTTCTGTCATCCATGCACTTCTCTCTCGAGTATATTTACTTACTATAAATAAAATAGTAAAAAAATGCAGAAAAGCTATTTAGTGTATTATGTGCCATCTGCACTATGGCATTCAAATGCCTCTTGTTCATGCTTTACAAAGCGTTATTTTTTTCCAACTACACCCTTTCCTTTAACTGTTCAAAGTCAAAATAGTCTCTGTGCAAAAGTTCTGGTTCAGAGATGGGTGTCCTTTAAACCAAGACATTTTTCATGCCAACATCTCACAGAGGGAGTAGCCTTTTTATTTGGGGTGAGAGAGACTGTGAGAGCAAGCACATTACAGAATCAAGAAGTAACTTGGCAGAATTCCCTCCCCTTTCACACACTTCCACTTCAAACACACAGAAGTTGTTCCATGAGTGAAATAAATGAAATTTGGCTTCCTCAGAGTCAGACACTAAATGTAGTAAGAAGTAGATGAGTACTAAGGATTTTGCTGAAGTCAGAGTATTCATAACACCTCCAACCGCATTCTCATATGCTCACAAGAACTTGCATTTCAGCTTCTCCATTAGAGGAGATTCTTATCTCTACCCCTCAGCCAGCTCACATGCTTCTCCACCAAGCATCAAGGCATCTAGTGTCAGCCAGCTTCAAAGTTACTGGGTGAAGTCAGACGGCATTCCCATGCAGCAGGCACAATCACAGTATCCTAATTTTCTAAGAAAGACAGCCTTAAAAAAAAAGGTGCTCTTGATATCAGTAAAAATTAACACTTAACTACACCTAAACAATAGCATTAAAACTCACTGTAAAAAGCAATAATCAAAGAAATTCATGTTTATTCTGAGTCTGAAGATTTTCTTTTGATTTCATTGTGACATTGATATTAATTTATTTAGTTTGCACACATATGACTGAAGGTCTTAAAACATGACTTAAGTGCTCAGAGAAACCAACAACAGAAGGACAAGAACCAACAGCTTGTGACTGCTGACAGTAATTTAGAAATAAATCGCAATAGCAAGCAGCTAACTAAGGAGCAGGTTACCACCAGCCTTGAGATGAGTTTAGTCACAACGTCAACACTGGCTGTTATTCCAAGAAATATGCTACAATTCAGCCACTTGTTATTGGCCTTGATCACTTTGTAATGAAAAATAAATTGGTTCAATCATCATAACGCAGAGTGGACTTGTTACACCAGTGGGCCAAATACATCAAAACAATCCTGCATGACTGGAAATTATTAATCTAAACTTTGACAAATTACTAAACTACTTGCATTTTATTACAAATAAAATGTTCATTCAAGGAACACTAATTTGTTTTTAGACTGCTCTTTTCATGTAGTGCTGCTCCTCAAAGGTGTTCATTTTCTATCTTGATATTCAGTGTAGATAATGAGTGCTTTGCCTAAAACAACAGAAGAGATGCTAACTGTGCCAGAACCTACACTCAGAGAGTGAAACTTAGGTTGCTTTGAAAAACAAGGCAGCTACTTTGTGGGGGGAGGGTGGTTCACAGTTTGCTGTTTTCAGAGAATAGATAAGGTACATATAAGGACACAAGGAGAAGGTGCCTAACTCAAAAAACTCTGAAAACAGGCAAGAACAGCCCCTCTCTCATGATACCTCATGACAAAGAAAACCAATCCTCAAACCACTGAACCCTTCAGTGAGAACCTTCCCACTGATATTAGCATGTACTGACACAGGCCTAAGTTTCAGTTCCTCCAGTGTGACCAGTATGACAAAAAGGAAGAGGCTAAAGGTTAAAAAAGGAAAAACAGAACCACACGATTACTGCTTTAATGAAAGACCATAGAAGAAGTGGTCTGTATCCACTCCTTTATTCATGAGAGTCTCTGGAAGATGTCATAACATCTTAGGAAGGTGAGCAGGTTACTACTAAATCTGTTAAATGGAATAATTCAGTGTTCTCATGGACCAAAGCCAAGGTTGGCATCATTTACAGAAAACTGTTTTTTCACTTAAAATTTAATCAAAGCAACACAAGAGCAGGTATTGAAAAGTGAGAAATCTTACACTACTCCTTCACACTATTGTTGTGCTCTGACCTTATGGGTAGGACTAAATACAGCAGTAAAATCCCTGAAACAATTCTACAAATAAAACTATTTTCTAAAAGGTAACTTATTCACAGCATTCATGCTCGTGATTATTTTGGTGCTAATTTACTGGAGAGATTAATTTCATAACTGACAGAACGCAATTAGGTGGTACACTTGCCTGTCATGTCTGAAATCTTAATTTTTAGTAGTTTCTCTTCAAAAGACAGACAACTTCCTGCAGTGTTATACATTTTTCAGCTACTGCAAGCAATTAAAGCAGGCAGAATTAAGAGCCACTGAATTGCTCAGTTTATTCCCCTCAGTTCCTGAGAGACAAACAAGTAAGCACCACATATAGCACCTACAACACGCAGAATAAAGTGACAACCTATTTAGCTGCAAATGCAGACCTTGCAGCATTAGAAGTGTCATCTGTCTCTTTGTGCCACTTTCTCTCCTCCATCAGAGATTTCAGGTCCCTGCTGGCCAACTTCTGTTCCTGGTGCTCTGGTCACAACTTGAAAGGCTAAAACATGACTCCTCCTCCTCTACCTGTCAAGAGCATAAAGTCCCTCCGCAAGTTCATCACTGCCTCAAAGGTCAAATTCCCTTCAGGAAAGGGGAAACACAGGCTGAGAAGAGATACACACCATCTGTCAGCAACATAAAAGAGCACCATACAAGGAGAATGTGCTGTTTGTTAAATGAGATTTCTGTTTCAATAGTTGACTATTTCATTTTTTGTAGTAGGAGGGCCAAAGCTGACAGCTTTGGACAACCTGGAAAACTACCTCCTCTCTCTTCTCCTTATCTGATATTCCCACTTATTGTCATCTTAACATTCTTCATAACTGTTTCCCTGTTATATCAATACTACATATGCAAGCCAGAAGACTAGACCACTTTTTTTAATGTCATGCTATGCTCTTAGTGGTGTTTTTCAGGATGGCCTCCTAAGACCAATATGTGCACCCACTCCTCTGCTCAAAGATACTATCTTCCTTAGAAGAAGGTGTTATTAAATCAGGTACATTATTGTTACCAATGTCTGTTTCATCTTCTGATTTGAAGGATGTTTGAAAAGAAAGGAATTAAGTGATACCTGGTACAGCTCATTCTCTGATTCACAGTTCAGGCTAGAAAATCGCCAAGAACTGTGTAGAATTTGAAGAGATAATAAAGACAACATAAAATCTCAACACACTTTTCTTTCTTCTAAGAAATGACACCTAAAACTATGGAACCAATTGATGCAAATGTCACATCAAGCTCCTTCGTATTTACAGAAAATGGAAGAAAATTTTGTGTACCCTTCCCACTAGATGTCCCTTACTGCCTCTGCAGTAGCTCATTGCAAAAATCTGTCAGATTCCATTAAAAACATGTTTGAAAGATTATTTCTACCCCAACTCCCTTGAATTTAAATAAAAATTTGCTCAAGTTGTCTCCTGTTAAAGAAGAAAACCAGGTTTAAAGAAAAGAAATGCAACCTGCAGACAAACAATCCTGGGGAAGGGAAGGGGACAGAAGAACTGCCATCTTCATATGACAATCCTTTTTAATCGATCCTTTCAAATTCTGAGTCAAATTTAATACAAGGTGTTATGACTTCCTGTGTAGGTTATAGCACAGATACACCACTGCAACCTTCAGAAAAAAATACTGAACAGAACCAGACCAGATTTGTAAAACAAGGATTCAGAGTTTACTAACATATCTTCACGTGTTTGCACAGGCGTAACTTTTAGGGAGGAATCAAATTCCATGAGTGTTACAAGAGAAATAAAATATTCAAGACCACTGCACGATGCAACAGAGTTCCTGAAAAGAGAGGCCAACCTCATGACCTTCTCTCCAAACCTGAGAGGGCTCAAGGTGAGTTACAGCTTTTGCAACGCATGTCAGAAAATCACAAAACATTTCTATTGTTATTGCTGTATTTGAGCATCAGTGTGATCTGTTTAGAAAGAGATGGAGTCTGATTTGATCCAGAATCCAGGACATTACATCATCATTTATTTATTCTAGAATCTGGCATTACACAACAGTTATCTCGCTCTATTCAGCCAAGAATTTAAGCTTACAGCAGGCAACGAAGAAGAAATGCCAGAAGCGTAACATCAACACATGAAAATACTTCCATTTGCTTCCAGCTATGGTGGCAGAGGGAAAGACAAGGCAAGCATTGACTACAATATCACCAGTCATCACACCAAGGCCTACACGTCTTCCTGCATAAACATGATCTGTGGGACAACCTAACCTGCACTGCCCAGGAACTCTCAAGCACAAATCCTGAGCAGCATATTTTACAAGTTAACTTGCGAATCAATCACAGATAGGTCAAGGTCACAAACTGATTAGACTGAATAATCAGGTATCAGTTTTACCAATAGACTAGATGTTGGTTTTGTGCTGTTGGGTTGGGTTTTTTTTTTTTTCAATTTCATAATAAGCATCTCTCTTGGCTGACATATTCAGCAAGAAGCCAATGTAGCAGCACTTTACATGAGGTGTTCTCTCAGGAGTGGTGTTTTTTTCCCTGCCTGTTCCAGCACAGGCCTACAGTTACAGGAATTATCAAGGGCAAAGTTCTACAAAGTATTTTCCCTGCATGCAACATTTCTCAGCATTGAACAGTTTTAAATGGCCACTTTTCTTACAACATTCAGTTGTATTGCATTCAAAAAACACCCCTAAGTGATCCATTCAGACCCTTTCACTAACAAATTGTTCTGGTAGTTATTTAGCAAATGAAAATATGTTTGAGCAATATACATGTAATAATTCACATGTACATCATAACACTACTATCTGTGGGTTTCTTCTAGCACCAGTAAGAAATACTAAATGCATACCTGGACTACATAAAATACAAAGACATTTAACCTACCTCATCAAAGCTGCTATCTTCCTTCTTCAAGGCTTTAAAATAAAAAGAAAAAATAAATTATTATCTGTACTGCATTTCAATGAACACCAACCACCAGAAAAGAAAAAAAAAAAAAACAAACAGAGCATCATTTTCTTGTTCTAATAGGAAAGAACAGGCTGGCGTGAACAACAATTTTATACACAAAATCTGAATCTGTAAATGGAATGGAGAGCTGCACAGAGAGTTTCTAAGAAAGTAAATTTACATATTTATGAAAAATGTCCTCAGGTTAAAGAAAACAAAGAGTTTGTAAGGGTAGGTTTGGTTTTTTTATTTTAATTCCTGGTGAGTGTGAAAACCCTTTATGGAGAGCTTAACTGAACTTCAAAAAGGAAAAGTATAACAAACACCTAGCCATGTATTCAGTTTGTCAAGTACTAACTCTTTATGAAATAGTATGCATTATAACATGCTTTTTTTTTCTTTTTTCTTTTATAATTTTTAGTATCACTTACACTAAAGCAGAAGAGATTTCTTTCTTAGACTGTAAACAAGCAATTAATCAACAAACATAGGAGAGAAAGCCAGTGCAGAAAATATGTGAACTGGTAAGAAAACGAAGACATGAATAGTTCTGCAGTTGTAGCAAAGATTAGGCTGACAAAAAGTTTTCCTTTAGCATACTGGACATCTTTATTGAAATATGAAGAAAATTAATTTCTCCAAATCCACACTGAACTGTGTCAGTCCAAAGGCACGAGACTGGTTCTTTTTGCCAACCAGACCCAGGAGGGACTGCACTCCATGCGCTGCACGCCGTGACCTGAAAGTGCTCTTTGTTTCCCTCTCCTGAAGAGCTAAAATTAGATGAACATTGCATTGGTGATTGCACTGTTTCTTTTCAGTTTAAATCACAAAAGTTTTCAGTTTAAGGGAGGTCATCTGAACAACCATGCAGCTCGTGCAGCGCAGCACCAGAAGGGTTCCTCCTCACCATTTAAGCAGCATGTTTCTTACACTCCTGCATAGTTCTGCAGGAGATAAATATTTAAGCACCTAGCATGGTTGAGGATCTAGACTCCAGTAGTACTTTTTCTCTTTTAGATGCTCCTTCTGCATTCTAATAACTAGTAACTTCTAAACCTCTTCCAAATCTTGTCTTCAGGAGCAACTGTGTTATCAGCTTTAAAACCAAAAACAAACAGAAAAAAAACCCACCCCCCAAAACAAACAAAAAACCCAAAACCCCAGAAGAACAACAAAAACCAAACCAACTAAACAAAACAAACACTAACAAAAAACCCACAACAAACAAACAAAACAAAAGTAATGCCAAAACTGTAGAAGCTGTATCAGAGGTGGTACAGAGGAACTACCATCTGTGTGAACAGTGATGCACCTCCAGAATCTCCCCCATGGGCAGCAAGGCACAAATCCCAGTTATCTTTGTACAGAAAACCAGGGAATGTCCAGCTTTCCTTTGCTTTTAAACTCCCATTTCTTTAGGACATGAAACATGGCTTCCCTCAAACCTCTGAAGATCACTGCTTTACAGTTACTCATCTAGATTTCATGCACAGTGGTAAAAACAAGGAAACAAACCCTGGTATTTTGCTGAGGAGATCTGAGGCACACATTGTACATTTTGATAGTTGAATATATTTTTATGGTTTTGAAGGGTGATCAAAACATTTTCAGACTGCCAATCCCAAGTACTCAGAACTATGAGTCAGGAAAGAGAAGAAGAAAAGAAGAAGTAAGAGAAGGAAAGAGAAGGAAAGAGAAGGAAAGAGAAGGAAAGAGAAGGAAAGAGAAGGAGAACCCCCAACCTGTGGAAAACTTTTTAACAACACACTTCTCATTTACCATTCAGGTCACAATGACATACATGCTATAAGTTAGTAAATGACACACCTAGGCCATGCTAACAAGCTTTCTCCCTTACCAAAACACAAGATTTTCACATGACCAGAACATAACAGGAATAGCCACAAAGACAGCTAAACAAAATTCACAGTGTAACAGAACAGGAAGAAATGGAAATCTGCATATATCTGGCTTGTCTTTAGCTTCTGCCTTTGACTAAAAAAGGGCTTTTAAGAATCACAAAAAAGGTATGAGAGTTCTGGCCACCCATTTAATGAGATTCTGTTTAATAATAATATCACTCTCAACCAATTCATTACATAGCCTCTCCCAAGGAAGACACCAAAGCAGCATATTTTATAGAACAAACTATATTAAAAATATATTTTTCTCCTTGATGTAATCTTTTCCTTTTTAAACTGCTAAAAATGTTCTGTTGAACTTAAAAAAAAATAAACTGTTTACAAATGAACTTCTCATTATCTCAGGTATGTGAGCTATGTGGATGTACATCAGAGGAGATTAGTGGAGATAACCTTTGTATTAGTGAGGAGCTAGTAACAAAGCCCAGGGATGCTCAGATTGCTTTCAGCACACTGTGATCAATCTCAGCAATGTTTTCTCTCTTTCTTTCTCTTTCTTTCTTTTCTTCTTTTCTTTGTAAGCTGGTGTTAGTTTTCAACTAAAGAAACTCATAAGAAAACAGAAGTTAAATGGCATGAGCTGAAAAGATCTCAAATGTGACTCTGGTACTATACCAACTTCAAGAAATGCATGGCTAAGAACTCTTCACATAACTAAAAGATGATTATTACTTTTAGTAGATTATTCACTAATTATTTAATTACATAATTATCAAAGGGCAAAACTAAGAACTAAACCTAATAAAGGTTTAAAAGCTAAATTAAACGGTGAATCAACTGAATCTCTAAAAGTTGGTTAACAGTTATGGTGTGTTCACTTATATGGTCAATGCAGTCTGTAAGCAAAGAAACCAAATTTTTTAAACTAATACGGATGTTCATATAAAAATGAATAGGCTGGCAGAAACTTATGAATGAAAAGAATTATGTATATTTTTCAGATTCTTAGCAATGTAAGTTCTTTATGATGAGATAACTTTTAAGAGGGACAGTCCTTGAATCACCAGAAAAATTCTGCCAGGAGAAAGGCAAAAAGGCAGTACCTAAGCTGCAAAGACAGTTCATTTCTCTAGAACAGGAAGCATGCAATTTCTGCAGCAAAGAGCCACCCTGTAGCACCACACGCCACACACATTTCCCCCAGCACCACAGCACTGTATCATCCTCTGCCAGTTTTGCACATAATGGCACAAAGCAAATGCTCAGGAAAAGGCTCACTGAGTGGGCAACTTCACACACCGCAATTTTCAACTCATCAAAATAAACATTTTCAGTATTAGGCACTCTAACAGTTACAGGACTGAGCCCAGTTTTGTTTGATGAGCCAGATCTTCATCATCCTTTTCCAGGAAAGCTGGTGGCTGCAAAGCATCAGTGCACAGTTAAGAAAATGGGTCAAGTCTTCCTGAGGCTGCTGTTGGTACCCTTTGGGGCCTCTGCTGTGCCCCAGGAATAACTACACTATCTAGAGATGGTGGGGAAATAGCTTCAAACATTACCTAACATACTTTAGCACACTGTAAAAAAAAAAAAAAAAGTCATGAATTAATTGCTGCCAAAACTTCTCAAATTGAGAGGATTACTTGGTGGGGAGAAGTGCATCTGAAATGCAATTTATTGAGTATTAACCTGCAAGCTCTAACAAGAAAAAGCTCACTGCCAATGACAATCAGGATACATTTCCATCACTCTTATCCAAGAGGCTAGCATAAACCTGGGCATCAAAATCTGGTACTCAAATTTGGGGTCTTGCAGTATTGAGAGAATTGCATTTGGTAGACAGAATACCACCAACACTGGGGGAAAGCATAACAGTGCTTTCTCATCTCAAGAATGATCATCGGATCTTTCCCACTGCAACACATGAATGTTTGGCTCACTAATTATTTGATTCAAACACCATAGTACTCTCACATTATTTATACGACTATGTTCATGATACTGTTGTGTACTTCAATCTACAAAAACACAGACATTGAAGCAGAACAGAAAAAGTTAATATATCATCACTGCTTTACAGAATCATAGAATGGTTTGGTTTGGAGGAGACCTTAAAGATTATCCCAACTCTCCTGTTACAGGGCAGGGACAACTTCCACTAGACCAAGTTGCCCAAAGCCCCATCCAATCTGGCTTTTACCACTGTCAGGAATTTTTTATTTATGACAAATCACAACTGAACAGATGACTGAAAAAGCTACAAATTAAATACATATTTGATTTGTAATTTGCTAACCATACAAAGCAACTAGCACTTACAAAAAGAGCTTTAAAACCCAAATGTTGAATACCCAGAAAGACTTCTTCCAAAGAGGTTTTTGTTTTCTCTCCTTCACTTCAATATAAGAGTTAAATACAGCACATGTTTTAACCAAGGACTTCCTGGCATGCAAGTTTAGAATTTCTTTGCTTGGACTTATCTGTGGCTCTGGTATCAGGGAGTGGACACCTTCAAGCCTTGTACAGATAAATCAGAAGGTTTTTTGCTCAAAGTGCAGTTACCAGAATGATGATCAATATATTTGAGCATCTGAAGATTGAAAAAACTTGCTGGTAGCAGCTGTGTTTTAATCACAAAACAATCACCAGCAAGCAAACAAACAAACCACATACCAGACCACACTCCTACACTTCTGCACATATACACACAGAACTGGAGGAGCTTGCAGACATAAATATCCATGTATCTAAAACCAGGCCAGAGCTCCCAAGGAAACTAAAAGCTTGTTTAATTTGTGTAAAATGACAAAAAGAGATGATCACCAAACTGAGCCAAATAAAACATGCAGAAATTACCAGCCAGAGGGGCCTTGATCCCTAAAAGGCATTAATGGGACTGTCACTGTTACAACAAAGCAGCATCCTCATTCAAAACATTTTCTTTGTTAATGACTTCCACCATTAGTAAAACCCTTTCACAGTTCTGTGGAAGAGTGACTCTGTGTTTATACATGCACAGAGACATATAACAGACCAAACATTTGACTGCTTCATTTTTTTTTCTTATAATCAATGAAAGTTAAATGTATTTTACAAGTTTAAAACTGACGATACGTGAAAGCTGTTTTCATATGGGGACAGAGAGATTTGTAAGAGTGACTTGATATTTGCTTTACAACTGCAACTTTGCATTTCCTCTTGAAACTCTGTGGTTTATAAGTAAGAATAAGCTTTTCTCAGTCTTTTTCATCCTGAAGTAGGACAATAAGAAATACCTGATTTCAAACACAATCATCCACTTAAAAGCTTGCAATGCATGAATGTATACACAGCACGTGAAAAATTAAAATACTCGATTGTGCCAGCACATCTCCTAGGGAGGATTACTGGGGGAGAACCAAAGCCACAGCTCCTGGCTGAGGCACAGGCACTTCACACCCTCGCTGGGACAAAGCAGCTCTGCAAGTTGACCCGCGTCTGCCAGCCAGCCTGGCAGTAAGGGACGACCTCCCAAAAGGACAGTGCATGGGTAAGGACTGTGGAAGGGCCCGTAGAGCAAGTCTGCAAGGACAGCGGCTGCTGCATCTGCTCTCGTGTGTTACAGCACTTCCTCCAGCTGCTCTATCCCACCAACTAGGGGATACTTCACACCTCCTCTGAGGTACCTTCTCTCCCTGCTCAGCCGCGTGCTGATGATGTCAGCGGGAATTAATGCTTTAAACAGTGAATTAAGCAACACAGTGTGCCAAAGACGAAGAGAAACACCAGTCCGAGCAGACCAGAACTCTTTGGCATTGTTCTCAATAACAAATTCAACTGCAAAATAAACTGGTGTCAAAAGCAAGCACGGTGTGGTGGCACCGGGAGGTAGCACGCTCGGCAGTTGCATTCAGATGACGCTGCCTCAGGATGCTTTATGTCAGTGACAGAGGGACAAGACTTCACAGCAGATGACAGTCAGACTCCTTTTGTCTGGCCCCCTAAATCTCTGGGCCGCTATTACCTGCTTCAGCATCTCACATCTCAACTAAAAACAACCTGCAGCCCGTACAAAAAATAAATTACCAGACCTGTAACAAAATGAAAATAACCGATTTCTTTCTGTTGAGGTTTCCCTTTGCAATGGGGGCGCGTGAGCCAACTCTCATTCACAGTTTGTTCTTCCCAGCCGATTTTGGGCTAACTCCATCACAGACCCATGCAGCACTGCCGGGGCTACCAGAGTTGTTTATTTCCCCAGCTTTCCTCCCAAGAAACGTTTTCCGGGGACGGTGTCGTTGCGGGTGTTTCCAGCCGGGCAGCGCCGAGCCCACCGTCCCCGCTCCCTCCCCGCCGGGACCGCCGGGTGCCGGGCAGCGCCGTCGGGGCCCGGGCCCGGGACTCACCTATTCGGCCGAAGCTCTCCGATAAAGTTCTCCGCAACTTTTTCATCCTGCTGATCTTCTCGGCGGACTGCGAGTCGATCATGTCACACATCGGGGGGCGACCCCCTCCTCCCGCCAGCCGCCACCCCCGCTCCCCTGGCTCCGGGGGAGACACCGCCCCTCCGGCCCCGGGGCTCTCCCCGCGCCCCGAGGAGCCTCCGGGTGCCGCGGGACGGTCCCGGTCCCGCCCAGGAAAGGAGCCCTACGCCGCGGCTGCCGCTGCCGGCGCTGCTCGGCTCCTCAGCGGCAGCGCCCGGCTCATAGCCCCGCGCCGCCCCTGCCCCGGGCTGCCCCGGCACGGCCGGCAGCGCCGAGCAGAGATGGAGGAGCGAGAGCGAAGTCCGGCGAGGGGCTGAGGGCGCCGGCGGCGGGAGGGAGGGCGTGAGGAAGGGAGGGAGGGTGCGCTGAGAGAAAGGAGGAGGAGGAGCCTGGGCGGGCCGGGGAGCCCCGGGGAGGAAGGGCGGCGGCGGCGGGGGCGTGAGGGGGGCAGGCGGGGAGCGCCGGGGCCGGGCCGAGGGATACGCGCTGTCTGCGGCGCGTCCCGGGCGCAGGGAGCGGGGCGGCGATTCCCGTCGGGAGCGCTCGGGGCGGCGCAGAAGGCGCTCGCGGTGGCGTTCAGCGGAGCGGCGGAGCCACCGTGTCCGCCCGGGGCTGTCCGCGCCCCCGCCGCTGCACCGCGGTCTCTGGGGACGCGCTGCGGTAGCCCCGGGCCGGCGGGGCCGGCGCTGAGCGAGGGTTTGGCGGTGGAAGGAGGCACCCCCGGGGCGGGGAACGCCGCCCCCGCTGCTGCAGTGGGGCGCGGGGGGAAAGGGCATCTCGCTGGCCGAGAGCACCCGGCCCGTCGAGTTGGAACTTGGGGTCCTCTCCACGTCCGTCTCCAGGCACAGGCAGATAATGTGCCCTCAAGTGCCTTAGCCTGCAACTTAATGGGTGAGGGGAGCTTTTGATCTTGTTAACTCAATTGAACCAACATTATTGAAAAATAAATCACTTTAACCCATCAAAATGGATAGTCATGTCTAGTCTAAAGTAGGTACTTTTTGAGAACAATATGTTAGGTAAGGTTTTAAAGCCCAGGTCTTTGTGGTTCAGTTTGTATTTTAATGCATGTTATCTGGTTAAAATGAACTTGGGTTTTAATGAGGCTACCTAACACAATTTACTGGGGTTAGACTGTGTCTAAGCTCAGTTTCAGAAGCACATTTGTCTAGACAAGTGTTTAGGTGAGTTGGGTTCAAGCCATCTGCAACTCCATGCTCTGGGATTGGGATTGAACCTTTCTATTACAACACAGCAGGAGTGGACAATATGCATCATCTTGAGGTGGAAATCTATTGCAATTACCTATTTTAATCTACTATAGAATATGCGTGTATCTCTTGTGGCACACAAGATAATGGGAACTTGTCCTGCCATATAGCAGTACGGTAGTGCTGGTAAAATGTCTTATGCATAACCCCTGAATGTATAGACAGTTTGATAAAAACGTTTTTGGAAGTGTGAATCTTCTTGACCCTGCCAGCATCTTTGAAACAGGAGCTAAAATGGCATTTTCAATGTTGGCTATGTCATTTTATGGAAGGAAATTGATAAACGGAAACTGGAACCTTGCAGAGAGCAGTGCAGGGAAAAGGAGGAGAAATAAAAACTAAGAATAAACAGATGAAGTCAATAGAAGGAAAAAGGGAGGGAGGACACAAGTGCTTAAGGATGTTTAACTAAATAATTTCAAGAAAATTACATTTAAGTCCTTAATAGCTGATGGTTTGATCTTTGTCTGAATCTGACATTACTACCCCTGTACTTAGTGGAGAGAAAAATGCCATCATCATAAATAAAATATTCTGGTCCAGAAGCTGAAACTGAGTTTAGCATCCGAGCCCTTTGCATCTTCTGTGTGCACCATTCACTGCAGGTAGCTCTGCTGTTTGGCTGGGACTTGCACCAACACTGCTATAATTCAGTCTGTGACTTGCTTTCAGCAATTAGGGATATCATTTCTGAGAGCTGCTTAGGAACCTGTAATTAACCATACTTAATTGATAGATGCTGTCTTACCTAGTGAATTAGCCTAGATCCTAGCACCTAGTGTATCTGCAAAAAATACTCCCTTTTTTCCTCCCTATTTCTAAGTAAACTATCACTTTATCACTTGTGAAGGACAAATCTCTGCCAGGCTACTGCAGTCTTTCTTTGACAGAAAAACAAGCAGCCCAAAATTTCTGAGAAGCATCTCTCTTTGCAACTGCTTGGGAGTGATCTACAAGCATATGTCAGGGTCTTTTAAATCGATGAAAATTTTGCCTAAATTAGACACCAGTGTGGTGTCTCTCACCAAGTGAGAGAAACCCAGGTTTTGTCTTCTGAAAATTGTACAACCTCAGGATGCAGAGATGTTACACTGACTTTCTCCGCCAGAGGAAGGACAAGCTTCCAGCTGTGCACAGATTCTCCAACTGCACCCTGCAATTTGTGTCATTCTTCCCACCATGGTCTTTATTTGGCAGAAATATTTCTGTGAAAGTCCTTCTTTGTTCTCTCCCCAACCCAAACCTCTTCTGTTTCCAAGGGCAGTAGTATTGAAAATTCATTGAATTCAGGAATGTGGAATCACTTTTGTAGCTTTAATCAAGCTCATAAGCTGGTGGTTCTTTTTTCTAATCTCTGTATTTCCATCACCCATCTCAGGAAACCAAAAGCAGAAACACATAATTAGCAAACCACAGAGATAGCAGCTACTCTGATGATGATGTTTTGTTTCCTTGTAGGCACAGGATTTCAGCTCTAAGTCTTTCAATTTGTGGCATAAAAATTAACATGAAAAACATGCAAAATTATATTGTTGTTTGCTGCTTTCTTCCACAAGCCTTTACCAAGTTAAAGCATGTTTGCATTTAATGGGGCATCTGTTTTATAAAAAGCCAGGCACATTATTTACAGCACCTTTTCTTACATCAACTCTCCAAGAAACACCCTAAACAAAAACTGCTTGCAGATACTTTATGACCCAAGCATCTCCTTTCCTGGCTTTGGTAAGAATTCACTGCAAATCCTGGCCTCTGCCGCTGACACTGAGTCATGCTGAATCACTCTGCAAATATAAGTATTATCAAGTGCAGGAAAAATAGTTGCCAAGATATCACTTGCAAGTTGATCAAGGGGAAACATTTGCCTCAGTGTATCATGCAAGCCAGGAGCCTCATAATTTCAATGTTTCACACTGAGGTGTGGGTTATTTCCAAAGAAGGGGAGAGAGCAGGGCTGGCGGTTTGTTCATTATAGTGCAAAAGAACATATTGTTTGGAGCTAGGAGCAGCGTGGTCACGGGCCTGGAGCACAGGGTGTGCCAGCACTCTCCTTGCCACAGATGGAGCAGCCACGGCTGCGCTTTTCATTACTTGCAGGGTAAGATGAAACTACAGAAAAATAAATCCGTGATGCACGGTGCAGATGGTGGCTTGGGGTGTAACACTGATCTGTGCACTCTCCAAACCTCAGGGCACTTGCTGTTGATTTTATGGGGTAATTTTATGTGGTCTGAGCTCTCTCTAAACCCCAGTGCTTGTCGTGTGTCCCCCCCACTCCCGACCCTGTAACACTTCTTAGGGGCTCTTGAAAGGCAGTGTACTTAAGTTACATTCCTGGGCCAAGTGTTTGAATTTCAGAAAGCTTAGGAGCACATAAACAAGCAGTGTGTATTTGTGGAAGAGGCAGTTATTGGTGTTGATTTGGAGTGTTATGTGGGTAGAGTAAGACCTTGCATGAAGTGGTCTGCCAGAGGAAAGCAGTAAGGCTCTCTTGGGAGAAGAAACAGTCAGTGTAACTCCTCTGGGGAGAGCACGGTCTTGTCAGGCCTTCTGCTGCCAGTATAAAGTAGATTTTCATAAATCTCCCTTGCTGGAGACATTCTGCATTAGGCCAGTCTGCTCACCTTGAAAAGATCTCTCTGCTGCAGCGTCTGGGACCTGAGTGCTCAGAGCTGTGTTGCTTGTTAACACATAGCAATCCTTTCGTGACCCTCCAGTGATGAAGATGGATGTAAAGTCACATAACACACCCCCCTCCTCTTCCCCCCTCCCCCAGTCTCACTTTCACTTGTCCTCTAATAATAGTCACTCCAAGATGACTATTATCTGAAGAGAAAGCCAGGCTCTGCTAACAAAATGGTGCCGTATCCTTAGGGACATGACCTTTAAGCTCTGCTAGCAAAATGCATTAGTGACAAAAATTAAACTTTGGCAATAGCAGAACAGTACATGTGTAATCTGCATCCACATCATAACTTGTTCCCACAAAAAGTTCTCAGAGATGATGTATTTTATGTTGCCTTATTGGTGATTTCATTAAATCCCAATTTTTATCCACCCATGGAAATTTTCCCCGTGTTGATACTCCATGCATCCCTGCTGATAAATGGAGGGCACACAAGCCCAGGTAGTGCCTCTCCAGCTTGGCTGCTATTGCCAAAGCCTGCTCTGTGGGGTAAGAAGGGATGAGTTACGGTTCACACACATGGTTCCAAAGGTACAACAGGAAGAAAGTGTTTTTCCTGCTGCCTTATTTCCAGCTGCTGATTAGAGGTGACCTGCTGAGCCACCCGTGGTTTTACACCTCTAGTACCCTCTCGTGGTCACTTTATTTCCTGTATTAACATATTGGGTCACTTGTTTTCTGTTTCATTCTTACTTTCACCATCACATCAGGGGTTAAATGG
The DNA here is from genome assembly GCA_910950805.1 of Acrocephalus scirpaceus scirpaceus. NCBI lineage: Eukaryota > Metazoa > Chordata > Aves > Passeriformes > Sylviidae > Acrocephalus > Acrocephalus scirpaceus. The sequence continues at coordinate 131,052,010 of OU383773.1, forward strand.
CTGCAAGTGAAACACAACATCTTTAACCTTGATGCTTGTAGTTCCTGTCCTTGTCAGGCAGCTTTCTCGTGGTGTTTGTGAGCAGTTAATTCCCCAGGAAGGTATGGATTCTTTTTGGCTTGGCCATCACACTAAGTTGTGGGTTAAACCCCATAGGCAGATGAGCACTGCACATCTGCTTACTCACATCCACAGAATGGAAAAGTAAGAGCAAACACAAGAAAACTCATGGGTTGATAGGTTTAAAAGCAAAGAAGTGGAATAAGAAAGAAAACAAAAGATTAGTGCTGCAAAGGTAATTACTTGCCATCTCCCCAGCCAGATGCCCAGCCTGTTCCTGAGGCAAAAGACAACTGGCATACCTAAACTCCACCTCTCTCCACTGCATTGCTGAACATATTGTTATATGGCATGGAATATTGCTTTGGACAGTTTGGGTTGTATCTGCTTGTATCCCATCCCCACCTCTTGTGCACCCCTGATCTATTCAGGGGCCGGGTAGCAGGAGAAACAGAGGCAGCCTTGATGCTGTACAAACACTGCCCAGCAATAAAAAGAGTCTATATAGCAGCATTGTTTTGGTCACAAATCCAAAACACAGCATCGTACAAGCTGCCATGAAGAGCATTAACTCCATCCCAGCCAGACCTAGTACACACAGATACAGGAAAATCACACTGAGGATACAATGTGCAGGAAAAAAAAATCATGAATGACAATTATCAGAAACCTACAAACTTCAAACTAACAAAGTAGCATAATTATTATGAACTTAAATCTTTTACAATATATGCTTCTGTATAAATGGTGTCATCTCAGAGATTCTGCTGGGCAAGTATAGGTATGTTAGGTTTGCAGGCTGAGGTGCTTTCCAGTTTAAAATCACCTGGCTACCTAGCAACATAGTATTGATACTGAATGTTGTTCCTGTGAAATAAGTGGAAACACCTTTTAATGAGCTCATTTTCTTATGCTATCTTGATAAAAGTCTAGTAAAAGAGAAAATGTGATTTAATATGCAATGGCCCCAACCATTGTGATTTTAGATCCCAATGTTTTGAAGTCACCTAAATATACAGCAAATACTCATGATGAAAATTATGCCAGAGAGCTGAGGTTGATCCACTTAGATGCACTAAAAAAGCATGTGTGCATCATGTCATTTTATCATAAACATTGAATAAAGGGTGTTTACTGTAACAACACAAGTTTTCTTCACAGCAAAATCTCATCAGCACTGCAGCATTTTTTGTGCAACTCCGAGGCTTGTGCCTCTACACATACAAAGCCCAGCTGACATGGGCTGGAAAAATAAAATAACTGGCATACAGCCTGAGGAAATTTCTCATGGGCAAGGGTCCTCTTGTAGGTAACCCATGATTTTGAAAACACATAGGCACACAAAGCCAGTTGATTCTAGGTGTGAATATTTAAGCACTACATGTAAAATTAAAAACCCTTATGCTGATATCTCTTGGAAACAAGCTTGAAATATTAACCCTACTTTATTTATAAGATATCTCAACATTTTCTTGCTATGCTTTTAGGGTTTTTTCCCCATTTCTTAACTAGTAAAATCGTTTGCAATGACTATTGGAGAAGCATGCTATAGAAGCAGCTGGACCCCATGAACCCATATTTCTTGTATCCGTTTGGACTGCTTGAATCTGTAGGACAGAGTATAATGGGAATGTTATTTCCCCATGGAAAGAGAAACTCTCCCTCAAAAATAATACAAAACATTTGCAAGTATCACACATGAAAAGCTGCTTTGTCAAAATGGAGATCTTCCCTCTTAACATGAAAATCTAGATGGACTTCAGGCATACAGGAAAACATTGCTTGTTCTTTCTGCTCTGTTCTATCCCAAAATCAGCACCTAAGGCAGTTAAAAACAGTCCAGCCCACATGGCAGTCTGTTGAGGGAAGGTTTCAGAACCTGTATCTTACAGTTTTATTTAGTTGCTATCACTGTGGTAACGAAGTACTGCACAAATTAAGTGCCACAAATTCACAACTGAATACTGTCCTTCACAACCAGCTTGCAATATAGTTGGTCTCCACACAGTCAGCACAAACGAGTGCTCCTGATCTCTCAGTCCAGGTCTTTGCTACAGTGCAGTAGCAGTATAGGCTTTGGTTGCCATTTAGGGGGCTTATGTAGTGATAAGGAGCCACACAGAAGTGATGTTTCTGCAGATAATGCAGGTATGGTCTCTACACAAAAGTGTTGCAGTCAAGATTTACAATGGGGGATGGCCACAGTAAATGTGACAGTTCAAAGATGGCAGTACCCATCGTCTGCAAAATGAGTCAGAAGCACAAGAAACAGCAAATTGGCCACTATGGAGTATAACTCCCAGGAAATACGTGATTTTGAGAAAGATGAAAGAGAGGGTTTTTGTTTGTTTAACTCCCTGCTTCCAGGAGTTAGCGGGGAAAGTATAAAGACATTCTAAGGAAAATTCAGTTGAAGAAGAGCTGGAAACACTAATTAGAGGCAGGGGTTAGTGCCACTGCAGAACTTGGGAAGTGCAAAGATCTATGTAATTAGGAGTTTTAAAAGGAAAGAAAAGGTGGGGGTGTTTAATGCAGCAGAAGGTGGAGAGGCAGCAGAAAGAAACAAAGTGGGAAAGAGATACTAAGAATGATAAGCTGGAAAGATGACCTATAAAACAGATTCTAGGAGCTGGATAAAGAACCTTTGTCAAAACTGAAGGTTAGGAGCTTGTAGCAGCCAGCCTGTGAGATGAAGAGAATTTTAGTCGCATGGAGAAAGAGCAAAAGTCATGCCAGCAGAGAAGGAGAAGGAGCTGCCAGATTTAAAGTACCTGGACCTGTGTGAAATTTAGATGTGACAATTTCCTCCATTTTGTTTTAAAATAATGTATGCAGTAAATGCTAGAAGGTGAGACCTCCTGCAAAATTAGGAGGAGAAAAGCCCAGGTTATTGTAATAAATTTGTGATGGTTTCCCGGCACACCAACTAATTATGGCACTTGTGACAGTCTTGTCAGGACAGTGCAGTGAAAACTCGAGGTGGCTGACCTATGAGACAGTGACAACACAAGTTATTTTAATGAAGTGTTGTTCATACAAACTAGCAAGAAAAGAGGGCAGAGAGCATCTGCCCTAGATTTAGTGGCATCTTCATTCAGTTCGCTCCTGTAGGCTGAGCTACCCAGAGTCCATTTTGTGCATTGCCTGAGCTCTGTTTGACCAGTGCTGCACAGCAACAATCCCCACTGGGATCCCACTGCTGCTTGAAAGGATTGTGTGTAAAACACACAGCTCTCCAAAGGTGATGGAAAATGGGATCATGAGCAAATATTGTTGGAGCATGGTGCTAATAACACCAAGGCCATGGGTTCGATTCTCATTCCCTTAAGAGCTGGACTCGATGGTCCATGTGGGTCCCTTCCAGCTCAGAATATTCTGTGACTGTGATTCTGTGAGATGTGCTGGATGGAGGGAGTGCTCTCCAAGGGTCGAGTAGTCTCTTGGAAACTTGCATTTTTGAGGTAGCAGGGCTGGATGCAAGGAGGAACAACAGAGGGATGGGTGAGATGATGATATGAAGAGGAAGGCGGTGGGCTGGGATGATTCAGCTGGACACACAAGAGGAGTTAACAGAGAAGCAAGTTCAGACCAGAGCAGAAGGAAGTCAGTCTGACCCAGAGAGAAGACCTTTGAGCCATCCCCGCGAAGCTGGTTGCCAGAACAGCACAGTGGCTTCAGAATTTAATGGTTACAGGTCCTAGTACCCCACTAAACTCTCAAATTAATTATTGTTGTTGGTCTATATGTAAACATGGATTAATACAAGATAAGTCTGCTTGCATCAGTAATGAATTGATCCCAAAACACATGCAATATTGCAACTAACTTTATTCAGCATTTATATCTTTTGGTTATATATCTTACTTAGGGTTTAAATATCACATTTAAAAACCCATGGATTTCAAGCCTAAGATACACTCATATCTGCTAACCTCAATTTCAAAATTAAGTACCTAACTCCTTTGTCTAATTTATGAAAATAAGAAATTGATTCACATTAGTTTTTTTATTTCTAAGTTTTTATAATAAAAATTCACTGCTCACAAGCTACTCTAGCAGGACTTAATTTACTTGTACAGAAATTTCCAGAATATGTATTTATGTTTCTCCTTTATAAGGACAAGCATATAAAATGTGGTAAAATGAACAGGACTTTCAGTGTGATTCAATTTATTACAGTAAGAATTTAAAAAGTAAATAATCCCACATTACTTGCTAAAGTATTTACAATATTTCTGAAATTCCTCTTGCAGTTACAGCCATCCAGAATGGATGTGTCTTTAAGATTTATAAAAAGTGATACACAATATAAATAAGTGCATATCCCCAGGGAAAAAGGTCCCTGAGGAGTGATTCAGAAGACAAATTCACTGCAGAGTAATTTTTTTTCTGGTGAAAGCTTCACTTGACAGAGTCCCTGCTAAGAAAAATCTCTTTCAGAAAAAAAGTTTGTGAGTGATACAGTCCTAAGGAAAGCCCCTGATAATTCCAGCTTCCTGAGTTCACAAAACAAGGCTCTCATAATTGCATGTGGTGCTCCAAGCATCCCAAAGGAGGTGACACTAAGCCCTCACTCCTCCACACCAATTAAATGAAACAAAATCTCTATTGTTTTAGACCCATCTTTTCACCCAGTGCCTCCAGTTCATGTATAGCTACTTTGCCATAGAAGAACCTTCTGCCAATTGAAAATATTTCAGTCAATTTCTCAGTTGTTTTTGGGATCAAGAAGCGGAAAGATGGAAAACCAGTAAATCAGAATAACTGATGTTGGCACAAGAAGCTCCTTGTAACAAGAGCAACAGCAGAGAAAAGAGACTATCAAGCAGAAGAGAAGGGAGCATATTCTGAATATTCTTCAGGGTAAAACAGGTTAGGAGGCGTAGGACAGGGTCCTTCAAGGAACAGGCAGATATCCACAGCTGCATCAGAATGAAGGAAGGAACTTCTCAGCTGTGATATGTACCTCTTGCCATTCATTTACTGCATGACGAAGTTACTCTTAGTGCTGTCTCTCTCTGGAATCTGGGTCATTTTGAACTTCCAAACCAGCAATGTCCTAGTGCCCAACCATGGCTATAAACCAGATGCTTCTCCAGTGTGCTCCAAGGCACAGCAACCACACACCTCCTGCTGCTCTCAAAGGGTTCATTGGATTCTGCAGCTCCAGGTACTGTACAGAGACAAACATTTCCTGTCATTTAACTGACTCCAGTGTTGGGTGGTGTCTAAATTTGATTTTTTTTATTGTTTACTAGAAACAGGATGATTCCACAGCCTCACTATTTTTTTTCAGCTTTTACACCAAGGATTAGAGGTTGGCCTTGGGGAGTGACAGCCAGTGACCTAGAAGGGCTTTCTGTGGTGCAGTGTTGTCCAAAGATTATCTATCTTTTCAAATAAACAACTCAGCTGCTGTGATTCATGGACTGTGTTTGATGTCAACAGGAACATTGGTCCCAGTAATGACAAACAGCTCAGGCTGCTTCTAGCCTTCTGCCCAGCTGAGCAGCTTTCATGATGAGTAAATGAGCACAGTTTTGTATCATAGACCTTCATAGAATAACTTGAAGAGAAGACTTGCTTTACTGTTTTCAAAACGAATTAAAAAGATACCTGATACCTTTTTTTGCTGCAAGTCCCAGTTCCCAAGTTATACTCCTTGCTGCTTCAGTATTCTCCTTCATCAAGTGTGTTTTTGTCTGTCTCAATTTGGCTGAAGCCATGTATCCATATTTTAGAACAAGAGTTCATCAGGTAATGCAACTAGGGAATAAAAGGAAAAATATATTTTCAATTTATTTGGTGTACTGAAAAGAATGTCAGGAAAGAAATTTATAATAAAAGACAGTTTTATGGCTCCTTTTCTAGCTTCACAACGTGATCTAATTATGTAGTCGTTCAGATGACAGTTCCCTTGTGATTCTCATTTAAGAGAAGTGCTAACCAATGCAATGATCAAAACCAACATTGTAGAACAATCCTATCATATTCGGGATACAAGTCACGGGACTGTCTGATCACCAGATTTGCTGGTGTCTAGCCTGAGGGCATTAAATACCTTCTCTGACTGACACATTTATGTCTATTTGCAGTCTATCTATTCATGTTTTCCAAAGTTTAAAAATCTGTTCTTCTGGGGAAAAAAAAAAAAAAACCACCCAAAAAACTTTCCTCATGAATGAAAATTAAGCCAGCACCGTGCTTTTGTTCCACTGTCCGAGCACCCTGGCCATGGGCAGGCAGCTGGACCATCCCTGCACGGCTGTGATCTGGCACCAGGGCTTGCATGCCTGCCCCAGGAGTTCTCCAGGCAAATGGAGAACACTGCCTCAAGGTTCATAGATGGCAAAACTCACCTCTGAGCACAGGTGAGCGACAGGATTCAAAGGGTTTCATTTATTTATCCCCCTACTCCCCCAATGGTTTCTGGTTCTCTATTTATCCTCTGAGGGAGAGGGCTCTAGTGTTTGTGTTGCTGAATTCAGCAATATATGTCTGAAAATATCACTGACTTCCTGTACTCTTCCAAATGAAAGCACAGAGATTTATATCTTCCTCTGTTTAATAATTTATATTAATAAATATAATACAGTTTAACAAAGGATCTAGAAGCATTTTAAATGCCATGTTAATGCGAAAATAAGAGCCTAAATTCTTGTAATTCTTTGCGTTCTTTTTAATTCCAGTCTGAAAAACTACACCGATAACATACTATATAGATAACATTTTTAATTTATTCATTATATTCTGATAATTTTTCATATAAGTAATTACATTAATAAACTCAGCATAGTCCTTTGAAGTTCAATTTAGAAAGTACCATGTTATCTGCATGTAATAAACCTCATGTATCTATCCTCCCTCTTCTACTATCATGTCTAGTGACTACTATTACAAGCTTTTTAAAATATTCCTCTGCTCAGTTTAATAGGGATTTTTACAGTATCATTACACATTCTAATTGGGCGATTAGGGGTTTCATGCCACTAATCAAAATGCAGGGCAAATGACTGAGCTAGTGCAAGTTATATAAAAAGAAATGAGCTAAAAGGAAGGTCACGGTTTTACCTACACAGAGTGACAAAACCTGGAGTCAAGTGTCAGGCATGGCTGGCACTGCAGTCCAGAGCAAAGCCCCTGAACAAAATGCACCTGGTCAAAAATTAACCCATGGAAAAAGGGATTCTCCAAATTTCTCTGTGAAGATGGGCTTGTACCATCCCCCGTGACTATTTTGATTTTGAAGCCCAAATCCCCTTGTGCTAAAGGATTTCCTGCATCCAACCATTTTATTGCCTGTTTTGGAATACCTTCAGCCTGGGCAGCTTTGGCTAACCATCGTATTCTACATTTGATGAGGGGACAAACCCATCAGCATTGAGCATTGGGATAATCTTGAATTCTCCTTTTTCACTTTTATAGCCCCACATTAGAGCATTAAACAGTCTCTTCTCTGACCTAGGGGCCCATATGAATGCTTGGTAAGCTCTAGGGGGAAAATATGAAGCTGGTGCTTCTGATACTCTAGAACACGGACATATAATAAAGACAAGAGTCATCATAGCTGATGGGTTCTGCCTTAGAAATATATTCCTATCTTCTTCTGTTTGTTATTAGAAACATGTCTTTTTTTTCATATTTTCTTCATAGATGGGAGTGGCAATTTTGATAATAGAGGAATTGGAAATGGGCTTGGATCCTGATTACCTCAGGATAACGGGTATTTCCCCTGTAGAAGTCATTGTCTTTCCGATTCCACTGACTTGACTTCACCATGTATCAACCTACACCCAGTTTTAGACTTGTGACTCAATTTCATTTTGAGGACAGAACTGAGCACCAAAATGAAGTCTGTGTTTCAGCAGGAGCACCAGCTAGTCATGGCTTTACAACCCAGGATAGATGTTCAGTCTGTTTAAAATTATTTTAAAAACACTCTCAAAATGTCTTTATTCTTTGTTATTCAGGTGTGAAACTTTGCAGCAACAAGAGATACTCAGGAGAGCAACACTGCTGTGCTGACATTTGGATCTTGGCAAAAATTCCATCAGACCAACAGTAACCCCTGAGGGAAAACTTGGGGATATCACTGAGACCTGGAAGACTAAAATGCAGAAAGAAGTTGTCCTTCCTAATGCACCACATCTGATCTTCACTGGTGAGTATTGAAGAATAGAAATGCTTTTCCAGACCACAAACTCTGCATGTGGTATTGCATCTGTGGGGAGGCCTGAACAAGCCATCTCTTCACCAGCTTGCCCAGAAATGCAGCCATGAAAAAATGTGCCATGCAAATCCCACATGCGTCCTCTTGCTTTGCAACGGCAGTGAAAACAAGGTAGCCCTACCAGCAACCCTACCCCAGGAATGAGCTGAGGTTGAGCCTTTGTCCTGCTGGCTCTGGCCCTGTGCTGCTCACATAAAACATCAAAGCACTGCACTGGTCTGTTGCAACAATTTCAGCTCTACCACAAATCATCTTTTTTAAAATAAGCTACTCAGTGGTGGTAAAAAACCCCTTATTTGGAGTCTAATGGATTTTCCTGTGTGCTCACTATGACCTTCTTACAGCCCAGGAGGTCTGGGAGGCAGGATTTCCCTTTGCAGATGCCGTGCTGACTCTTTTCCACAGCAGGCTCAGTTGTCCAGTGTAACCGATCTGAATTCACACTACTGATCTAGGTTACTGGAGTTTCAAGAACATATGTGAAGAAGAAAGCAGCATTAAAGAAAACTATGATACTGCAATACAAGAGGCAAAATAGTCATCATGGAGATTACTACCTTGAAATGTTGCAAACCCTCTTTTGCCAGGACTGAGAGCTTAGGTCATCTGGTAACAAGAATTGTGATGTTCATAAAAAGGAAAAAGAAATAATGAAACAAAGTAATAGGAACTTAAAGGACTCTCCTTGAGGGCAAGAGTGGTATGTGTGTGTGTGACTCCTGAATTGATGCATGGGAAATGAGTAACTAGGGCTGGTCTGAGAGCACCAAGTGCCAGACACTATTTCAAGCCAGGTGGCCATTAGGGGTATACGAAAGGTTGCCCCTGGGATGCAGGTCAGAGAAGTATTGAGCTTAGTAACAGTGACAGAAACAGTGGTATGAAAATCCATATCAGCTTGGGGTAATTAAACATTCCTTAATCCTTTTTTTGTCATGCTGCTACTTGACAACTCCTTACAGAGAGTGGACTGAAGGTCAAATTAAAAAGAAAGAAACAAAACAACTGCCAAGTCTCTGGAGCAACTGTAAATATCTTTATCTTCTTCCTGCATCTTACTTCAGCATGTTAATACACAAACAGATTCAAGCTTACAGGGCTCTCAAAGTGACTTTGCTTAGTCTATCACACATTTATCTGCCACACCAGCACTTGACTCAAAGTGACAGCTCAAAAATTCTGCCCTCTATTACTTTTTCTTGTTTAAAAGCAATTGCTATATCAGCAAGAGAAAAGTCACTCCATTTGATTAATAATACATACTGATGGTCGAGACATTCAGTCAGAAAACTGATAAATTGTTAAGCTGCTAAAATCCACCTGCAGGTTTCTTTAGGTCTAGACTTAGCTTCTGACCTTCCCACTTTGTGGAAGCTCACTTAAGACACCACTGAATATTTTCTCTGTAAACTATGTTAGATAGGAAAAAGGAAAGTTCGCGATTTTCAGACAGCCTTCCTAAAAACAAACACTAAGGCTGGTAATTGATGCAGCAAGTGAATCAACCTGGGAATTTCTGATGTAGCAATACAGTGTAGTTGCATATTTTCATTTCTATTGAAGATGACAGGACATAACGAAATACAAAAGTGCAAATCTCATCAAAGTTGTGCAAAAGAGAACACCATTTGTGGATCAGTGTAGTTTTTTTCCCACTATTTCCCTTTTGCCTCCCTTTGCAACTCACAACTCCTCCCATTTGTGGATGGTTTGGATCATTCACTACTTGCACATATCCGAGCCTTCACCACTTCACCATGGCTTAAAACAGCAACGAGGAGTCTAAGTGGAACAAAGCAACAAGGAGTCAAAGTGGAACAAAGACTTTTGTTCTCATCTCTGACATTTAACATCTCTTGTTAAATGTCTCAGCATCAGAAAAGAAAGCAGAGTTTGTTTTTCTTGATAACTTAAGTAGTGTTGTTGAGGACAAACACACTTGAACTCACATGTGACAAGACCTAGCCAGGAAGCTAACACAGAGTTGGACAAAATAGAGCTCTGGGCTTCAGGGCCAATGTACACTTCTACATATTTAAACATTTGATCCTCTCATGCCAAGTCCAAAGCCTTAATGAAACCATAATAAAAACTAAATGTATTTGCTCAGCCAGATATTAAGAATAAACCATGTGAAGCCATTAAAATAAATAAAGGTTTTCAATGTTGTTTGAAGGTATCAGAATCATGACTCTTTCTTTTAAGCTTTGGGTGAAAGAGCTTTTGAGGAATGGTCTCAGAGGATTCTGTTAAGTGCCACCAAGCAGAAACACAACTTTAGGAATACTCTGGAGATATTTATACTTCAGTCCTGACATGCCACTCCCTACAAACTTTTGACAAGTCCCTTCCTCTCTGCCCTTCAAGTGGCTGTTCTAGCACCCACAGAAAGGATAAGTGAATCAACAGCAAGCTTGGTCCTGCTGCATTTGGAAAGATGAGAGCCTGTGTGAACTTTGAAAAGCTACCCATGTAACCTCCCCAATTCATGATTTGAAGTACAGGGGCAGTAAGAGATGCTGGCTGATTAGAAAACTAAAACCAAAGATGATAAAACCCAGATTCAGGCAGGCACTGTGGCAACAGCCACATGCAGTTGCTGTCAACCTGTCTCCCCAGACTACTGACTTCCCCTCTCCCCATCATTTCTTCTCAAAATGTCTTTTATCCTCTCTGTTCCTGTTTGGCCCCTGACACTGAGACAGCGAGAAAAGCATCCTAGCTGTTTCTGTCCTATCTCTCTCTGGACCAGCTCAAATCTACAGAACTGCACATTCAGCAGCTCAGCTGGGGCATCCTACGGTTGCAAGCCACTGGCACATTTCGATTGCAAGCCAAACACTGGTTGCAAGCCCAGAGCCACTCTTTGTGCACCTGCTTGGCATAACAAGAAACTTTGAAAGGATACATGGTGAAATCTATGTATGGGAGTCTGAAACAAAGATACCCTAAGACAAAATAATTGACCATTCTCCAAAATTAGTTTTGTATGGCTACTTAATAATCAACTAACAATTAAGAAAAACATGGTACAGATAGCTAAATGGAGTCATCGTCAAATCTGAGATTTCTGAAGTGGCAAAAATGTTCCTGCATTAAGACAAGTTAAAATAATACGCTTCAATCTACTAAAATTTTCTTCACTTATGTAAATTAAACCTGTCCTATTTGAGTTTTGAGTACTGGAAGCTCTATCCTGTGGAAATATAAACATAAATTTTAGTTTTTCCACTTCCCCGACTGCTCTTCTTTTCAAACAGCAATACCTTCACTACTAAAATTCACAAGCAATAACCACTAAAAGTGTAAATACAGAGGAAAGGGAATAGATTGTGAATGAAGAGGAAATAAGAAAAACACGATAAAGAGATACAGCTCTCAGGCCTGGGTTATGCTGTTTCCCTACTTTTATTTATTATTATGTTGCATATCTTCTGTTTCTTTTGTTGAAAGTGTGGAGGAGGGGAAGCTCTCACTGAAGATGATAAATGCCTTTGTTCATACACCTGAGAAACAAAGATACAACAATACCTCTTTCTACAGCTGTTTTCACAATTACTTGTGGCTACACTGAAATACAAAGGCGAATAACCCTTCTTGTGGTAAGGCAAAGTAAGAAATAGTGACATACAGAAAAGCAGAGAAAGTAATTAATATAATTAAATAGGGGTACTTTCCATCCAATTATTTGCTCCAATGAACACAGAAAAGAAAGGTTAAATACTCTGAAAAGTCTGGGGATTTTGTGAGGATTTTTGCATTTTCCATTAGGCTCTAAGGCTGGTGTCCACAACAGTCTCATTAAGTTAATAATCTTAACTGTGTAAGAAAAATATACCATATTTGATGTCCAGCTTAACATTTTGTATAAACTAGACTGAAAGTTAAGGCTTAATGTAAGGTAAATTTGACCACAGTCACTACCTTTTTATATCCACAATGATTTAGAAATGTCAATTCTCCTGTTCCCTTTTCTCAAAATATTTTGGTTCTCCAAGTACTTTACCATCTTTGAAACAGTAAGAAAGGTTGTCCCTCCTCCCCTTTTTGATAGAATACATGACAGCCCTTCGTACATTGTAGCAGGTGCTGAAGAAAAATGCTTTTCTATTAAGTCAGGAATGTTACTACTTGGTCGTGAGACAGCAGGCAGACCTTCATCATTTTTGCAAAAGTTATCTCCAGGGAAAACCATCAGCATGTTTCATTTCCACACTAGCAACTCACTCTTATCACAGACCATCACTCTTCTAAGACAGGCATTTGAATTATACTTCAGATTTGACAATAGCTGAAAGATAAAGAAACATGAAATTAAACACAGTGCCTACTAATAAAGCGCTAAATATGAGTTAAAGAAAGAAGGAAAACGAAAAAACAGACCAGTATTTCATTAACACAAATTACAATACAGATTCAGAAAGTGGGAAACCTATTTTTGTATAAATTCCTGAGAAACTATACAGAGAAACAGTTTGCAGAGGTAAAGCCAGTGAAAGAACACAGTACCAAAACCAGTGGTGTTATTTACTAAACCTAAGCAGAGGCAGGTTCTTTGACACTGCAAGGAATGGTAATTCACATCCTCACCCACAAGCATGATCTAATTCCTGCCACAGATAACCCGCAAAAATGCATCTTTTTCCTTCTCCAAAGTCATACTTGGTAACCTCTTTTAACCGAGTTAATTTAAAATGGTATGGAACAACAGAAGTAAACAGAATCATATTCAAGATGTTAAAGAGTTTATTTTAGGAATGTGGACAAAAATAATACAAACATCTTCAATATTGTACATTTTTTTAACAGACAATAAACAGTAAGGGAGGTGATTTAAAATGTACAGAATAAATGGAAACATACAATCAGACTAGGAGGACAGAAGAGCTCTTTGCTTGTCACATCATAATGGTAAGCTACCATAGAAGTGCTCAAGGAAACACCTCTATGAAAAGAAAGAGGAAATAAATCACATTATGGAAAATATCAAAAGAACAATAAAAGTTTAAAAAAAATACTGCCTAGTTACTGTACTGGGTCTGGCAGCGACTGAGGTAACTTTCTTCATAGCAGCCCTTACGGTGCTGCTTTGCTTTGGACTTGTGGCAAGAATAGTGCTGGTAACACACCAGTGCTTTGGCTTTTGCTGAGCATTGCTTGCACAGCATCAAGGTTTCATTTTCCCCCCACTCTGCCTGCTCCAGCAACTAGGCCAAGGGTGAGCAAGAAGCTGGGAGAGAACACAGTTGGCACAGTTGGCCAAAACTGACCCTATTCCAGGCTCACCAAGAAATATGGAGGGGGGACTGGGCAAATGTCTGCTTCTGGGACATGGCAATTGCCTTTGCAGAATTTGTTCCCACTATCCTCCTTTGCTTCACTTACTGTGCCTTTATCTCAACCTTTTGCTGTTCCTGTTCTCTCCACATGGTGCTGAGGGAGGGAGGAAGCAGCTGGGCAGTGCTTAAGCTGCTGGCCAGGCCCAGCCCTGGTAAACTTCAGAATCTGGGCAACTTTATACTTTTTTTTTTCAATATACATTAACCTTACAGAAGAAACTGTTCACACCAACTGATGTTTCTTAAATTTAGGAAGACATATCTGCGTTTGTTTCAAGATTGACCTTCCTCCTATTTTGCTAACTGGTTTCTTTTCCACATCAGTGCTGTATCCAAAGTACATATTAACATTCCCACAACTGAATTCCATTATTCAAAGACAACTATACCCCTGTCTGTCAACTCTTACACATTACACTCTTGAAGATCTTTTTCCAGGCAAAAAACCCCTCCCCTCACAAGAATGCACATGATGTATTTTTCATCAACTATTTCTGCTATGTGGAGCTGTGCTTCCATGTTGCCTTTATATATATATATATATATAAATATATAAATATAAAAGATCTTTATTTAGGAAGAGAGAACAACATGAGAATAACTTTAAGTGGCAGTTAAGACTGAACTCAAACACACTATTGTGACTGTTAACCACCTAAGCAAAGTAATAAAATATATATTTAAGAAGAGGAAAGATAACCAAAGAACTTCAGTAAACATTTCAACAACGAAAACCATTCATAAAAAATTAGTTCTATACATGTAGGAGATAGAAACATGTTATTTCAGAAAGCCTTCAGCTGCTTTTAGTTTCACAACCAGGAAAAACCACTTTGGGGAGAAAAAAACAGAAGCAAAAGAGTACAAAGGGCAAATGAAAACAAACTATCTTCTTGGATTCTGGAGTTACAGTTCTTGTGGAAGGTGTTCATCTTTATTCATTCTCAAATCTGCTGTAAGGGTTGTCAGAATCCTGGAGAAGACCTGTAAAACAAAATGGGACTACATTTATCATTTCCTTAAAACAGAAAGCTTTGAGTTACTGACTTCACTGCAGTAGGTACTGCATGTAACAAATCCAAAAGGCAATTCTTGCAATAGTTACTCTATTACCTAAACACTCAAGTATTACAATAAATTAGAAGTGTTCTTAAGTACTCTTACTTCTCAGACTATAATCATGAATAGTATTTCACGATTTAGCAGGGAGAGAACATTTTTCTATTAAAAATTATGATGGAAAACACCTTTCTCATTTGTGAGGTATACCCCAAAAAATGCACTTGTGAGAGTCATGTTGACAAGAACCTAAGTAGAGATGTCTCAAGAAGAACAGATTCCGAGTGGCCAGTTTATAAATGCAAGTGATATAAGATCATCTTTTTAAAATGTAAGATGCTGCTAGTTTGACTTAGTTCTACTTCAAATTATACCCAACCATCTGTCACATTCAGACACTTACAGCTTTTCTGCAACAGGACAATAATCTCTAAGAAAAAACGAAGATCACTTCTTATGTGCACTAAAACCTCCAGGGACTACATCAAGAGCATCACTTAATCCAAGCTACAGTGTTTCCCTCACCAAGATTCTTAATGACTTTATACTAGAATACTGTCACAGAAAGCACTGCAAAGCCATCCAATTATGCTGAGTGCCTGGATATGCAAAACATCCTCTGTATGGATTAGCTGAGCAATCACTGTTTCACACAGAAATTATTTCAGAGAGACTTTAAACCACACTTTAAACCTGGGGTAGGCAGAAGACTGAAAATAAAGGAGTCCTGTAAGAGTCCAGAGGCTGACCTTATGTTGTGAAAGGACAGGACTCTATTGTTATTTTTTCTGCCAAGATTTTCATACTGAGGTCTGACAAGGACTTCTCTCTAGCTCATTTATCTAGGCATGGAGACAGAAGACTGTGCAGCCCAGCAACTCCAAATTACAAATGTTCAGATTCACAATAATGAGAAACAAAAAAATTTTTTTTAGTCACTGCCAAACCTTGTAAGAATTCCCCTCAGTCCTTTTCACATCGTATCTCTTTTCCACATGTACCTGCACACAGATACTGAACATTCACTATTTTATCTGATAGTCAAAACCTAATGGTGCTGTAGCCAGACTACACTATTGCCTACCTTGTACAGTGGGTGAGCTTCATTTGAACTGCCAGGTTATTTTAAGATGCCAGTCAAGCAGCACAACTGCTCAGTGCTGATTACTGTATCAGATACTGCAACTAACTACCTGATAGGGAACAGTAAATATTTGGAATAAAGAATAAATATGAGAAGTCCTATAATCACTCAAATAAACAAGATTACAAGCAATCAACTTGTAAAATGTTAATATCAAAACTAACTCTCATATATAATGGCCCTTACTTGTCCAAGGAGTAAGCCAGTAAAATTTATAAAGCTTCAGCCAGGTAACATGACGTATTCTATTTACTTGGTGTAGTACCTTGTATCAGAGATACTATCCCTTTCTATAATTGTTTTTGAAAAAAATAAAAGAAAATTTTAAGCATTTGTTTAATAAGAATATGCTTAGGTGATATAATTGTCAAAAATAATCTACAATATTTTCAGATTTTGAATTTTTTATATTTTTAAACTTCTAGAAAGTGGTTACTTCTCAAATTTTAATCTTACCTTTCATGCATTTAAACAATCAGTTGTGATGTCCACTAAGTCTATTCTAGCTGTCAAGTAAACTAAGATACAATAAAAACCCCCTCTTATCCTTGGCCTGCCATTAAACCTTCAGTGCCTTCAGGTAACATTCCTGCATCAATTTAACCCCAATTCAAAGAGAGAAGAAACATTTCTTTTACTCCCAGATCATCACCACTCCCACCCTTCCTCCAGACTTGTTAATAAAATAGGATAAATGGCTCCTAATATATTTAGTTACCTGAAACACAACTGAGTAGTCTGATTTTAAAAATAACTGCAGTATTTCTCTATCTCACCCCTTTGAAATACAAAACGCATTTACACAACATTTACCGAAAATGTACACGAATTTACACAAATTTACCGAAAATCAGCATCAATACTAGAAATTACCACTATTATTACAATTGCCATTGCATAAACTCCCTGCACTCATAAAGTTCCATACACAAATAAATGCACCTAACTTCAAAAAGCTTTCCACAAAGTGGCAAGAGGTGGTACCATATTCCCTGACAAAATGAACATAGCCTGCAGACTTTTCTCCAGAGTCTGGCATGTGCTTATTATATGTTTTTGATATTTCATTCAGGACACATACTAAACACTTCATAGGTCTGAAAGGAGCACAGTAAAATACTAGATACTGCTCTTTACACTTCAAACAACTGAAACCCAATGGAGAAGATTTTCTACATCCAGTAGTGCCAATTTCAAATTAACCAGATTGTGTAAGAGTCCTGATAAACCTTTCCTATACCATTCTGAGAAATGAATATACTTCTCCTCTGCCCCAAAACACTCACCCTCTAAAAGCCATTTTAGAAAACTAATCCTCATATTTCAAGTGAATGTGTCATTTTTACTCCTCACTGCAAATGCCATTCCCAGTAGTACTTGCTTTAATTTTACTGAATTATGTTTAGGAATGAACAGATCTAATCACCAGAAATCAGGCATTAGTACGCCTAACTTAAAGTACATCTATTTCATCAGAGAATACTGAAACTTAATAGGCTTTAAGAACTATTGGCTCTGACTTCAGAAATTGATCTCCCAGGAAAAAGGGACTCCAAGAGAAATGGCAAGCCCTCCTTCCAAATGAGGATAGCCAGGGGTTACAATACCTGATACACTTTGCTTTCAGCCTTGCTCTCAAACCTGCATCCAGCATTTAAATTTCTTTTACCCTCCGCATTTTAAGTACATCATAAGATGACATTAAGAGGAGTGAGACAGCAGCTCATCACTTGCACCAGCTCTTACTGAAGAAGTGTCAGGCTCCAGTAGGTGGACAAAAACTATTTGGAGAGACATACAAAAAAAAGCAGCATGACAAAAAACCTCTGTCAGCTGCCACAGCTGCTCTGCCAGTGCCACTCCGAGGAGCTGGCAGCCCATGCTAATGGGGCAGCACATCTGGTTCAGCTGAAGCTCTCATGCTACCTTGAAGCAGACAGGAATTTCTCTTGACTGTTTCCTGTCTGACATGAGAGCCACTACCCAAGTTGTCATTTACCCTCATGGGCTTAGAGAAACCAGATGTTTGTATCTTCAGGAGACTTGTTTGCAATCAAGTCCACTACATGTCACTGATGAATATTGGCACACACGTCACTTAGAAGTTCTTACTTCTATTTACCTTTATTTTGAGGTTAGTATTTGACCAACTTAGCAGTATCTAAGAAACACTCAAAACTTTGAAAGGTATAGTAGTCCAGTATATTTCATTAGTTTGTATGAAATAATGAAGCATCTTAAAAAATATGAAATGACAAAGCAATGGTCAAAAGAAATTAATAACTCTTTCCAGCATATTCATTTATATTGTATACTATCTAACTATGTATGTTCCCAGTCAGTGAGATCTGACTCTCATCACGTATCAGCACTGCCCAAAACCAGAATTAACAAGTGAAATACTTAAAAGAGACTGTGTATAGCTGAAAACAAACAAACAAAAAACCCCCATTTGCTGCATGTCTTCACTCCTTATTAAACTTTTCCTCCTTATTTTTAGCCCCCCAGATTAACAGCTGTATTCTTAACAAACAAACTAAATAGCTTTCAGTGTTTTGCAATGGAAGGTTCTCCTGCCTTGCATTCAGAACACTAAAGAAGGTCAAGGCAAAATATCTGCCTTCAACAGAAGAAACATTTACTGTCATAAACTACTGAATATAAAATCCAATGTCTTACTTACATAAAATAAACAAGAGAGGATTACATATTATTAAAATAGCTAATCAAAACCTTTGCAGAACTAAAGCAATGAAATGATAATCATTTTGCAAAAATTAAATGAAAAAAATCCTTCCACTAATACTAGCCAAAATCCTCAAATAAATAAATAATAAAGCAGCTTCTCACTAATGCTATACTGAACACACAATAGAAGCAAATGCAGCAGGAATTAAATTGTAGTTCCTTTGTGTACTACACAAGCTGCAAAGTACTCTGAATTCTACTTTCAATTTTTCCTAAGAGTCAACGTATAATTTGTGTAATCATATTGCATTCATATATGTGAGCAAATGAAAAATACTATCAAATTGTGCAACAAAGAAACAATTGAAAGTGTGTACTCCTGGTTGCTAAAGCTCTATTGCTTCCAATGCTCCCAAAGGATTGTGGCTAGAGTGACACCTGCAGTGCATTATAAATGTGTAATTACCATTTAAATGGAGTATGGAAAGCTGGGGGATGAAATAGGAAAAGGCATTCCCTCAAAGCCAACCAAATACTGAAATTTCAGGCATCATCATCTTAATCTACAGTCAGGTTAACAAAGTCATTGTCATTCTGCCACTCATCCATAACTCTGCAGTGTGTAAGAATGCAAAATAATCTAGTGCCTCCACAATTATTTGCAGCAATTTTTATTAGATTATGTTTAATATGCTGACATCTGTATTTTCTAGACAGTAAAAAATGTGGACAGAAGGTCCAAGTCTACTCTATGTCTCACCAAATTATTCTGACAATCATTGTCTGTATATTATCAGAATGCAACCCTTATATTCAACAGCAATTTTATTGTTGGATTTCAAAATTTATACATATTTTGTTTTTCATTTTTCTTCAGTTACATACATCCTTTAAAGATGTGCTAATTATGTTTATGTGAGAGTTAGATTTTTCTTTAAGACAAAAATTAACCATGAGATTCCAGGCCTCAAATTGATATATCTGATAATATAAATTAATCTTTGCTTAGGCAATACAGCAAACCTGTCAATGAGCTTCATATAGAAGTTTGCGAATAAAATTTAAGTTTTATAGTCCAATTGCAATCTTATGCAGGTAAGCTGCATTGCAAAACATAAGTGCAGAAAGAAGTGAGTATGTCTGACATCTTACAAGAAGGAACACTTTCCATTAACATAATGAATGTATAAACTTGTTCCTCATTAATTCATTGATAGTGGAGGCAAAATGACACTAGCTCTCCTATGACTGTGTGCACAGTATTGCTACAAGCAATATTTGATTTATTGAATTTGATGTCTGTATTCCAGAGGCGTTGCATTATACAGTTTTACATTTCAGGGAACTCAAGTACTCCCAACAAGATCCAGCAAAGCACTCCACAAAGGTCTAAAAGTTAAGCACTGAACAGTCAACTGTCTTCAGTAAAATGTAGGGCCATGCAAAGACAAATGAACTGGTTTCACAAGCAGAACATAACTGAATGCAGTTTTCACATCACTGAACCCCAGTGCAGGGCTCTGATACAAAAACTGCGATTCTGCACCCAGGACTTGCATCTTCACTGCATCCAGGAGATGCAAAGGTCCATCTGCACTGAATGCTGCAGGTTATTGTGGGGACACAGCCATTGCCCTAAGCTCTTCAGCAGATCTTTCCCAATGATTCAAACTTGCTGAGATTGATTGTGAGGTGTCTTAGAAGGAGAAACAAGTACAAAAAGCCTGTGTTGTTTTTTGTTATGCTTGGATTTTGTTTGGTTATTTTTACATCTGGACTATTGTCAACCAATCAAATGCCTCTTGAAACTGAATTGTGGTTGAGACACAGGGTTAATTATCCTGTAAAATACCACAGAACAACTTCTGTGACCGCTATTTAACAAAAATTACTTCCAGTTTCTACAACATTCTCTCTCCTGTAGCTCTAGCTTCACAGTGTTTCCTCCTTCACAGTTCTGGCAAAGATTCATTCTTTTATAAAGGTGCTCTAGGTAAGAATTCCCTACAGAGTTGTCTGTATCACTCCTGCATCAGGCAAAGGGCAGGCTGCAGATTCATGAAGGCATTCCTAGACTCTGCCAATCAGTTTAACAAGAGGATGAAAATTAACAGCTTTGAGTGACTGTTCAGACCCCTAGAAACACCTTTTCTGACATTAGTGCAATTTGCATAATAAAAAATGCAGCAGAGTTTTAGCAATCTGTCTCTGAATACACAGTACTATTAAGCCTATGAACAAATGAAATGAAAAGTGCAAGCACTGAAAAACCTACATAATAAGAGTCTCCTATACAACATAGCACATCCTACAGTCTTGTGATATTCTTCTACAACTGGAAGCTTGCACAGCTCCACTTAAAAACAAACAAAAAAAATTTATCTCTACATTAGGCTGCATCCTCCACCCTTCTTTATCAAGCTTGATTTAAAAGGCTTGCTATCAAGCAATTCAGTCTCTCCTCCTTCAACAGCCATGACTCCAGTAGCAAAGTTCAAGTAGCTTCATTTATCACATTCAGTAACAAACAAAAAAGCCCCCAAATCAGTCCTCGTACTTACGAACAGACGGAATGAACTACTTATTTTAATCAATATATTTAAGTGCTCATCCCAAGCACACTTTCTTGGCTAGTTGGGCAGTCAGTGCAGGAAGAAAAAAGGAGAATAAACTTGCTGAGATCAGCACCAAAATTGGTGTTGCGGAAGACAGGCATCAGCAGAAAACTGGGCTTGATTACTTCTGCCACTTATAAAGCAGCTTATTTCTGTTGTGAATTTTAACCATACTTAGGGAAAAAGAATCAAGTTAGGCATAGTATCAAAACAAGATGACACATACCATACTTCTTACGTATTTCATCATGCTTCAGTTTTCTTTCATGTTTCCTGCAAGAAATAAAGGCATCAGAAGAACATACTCTTTTACGTTGTATGCAGACTATAATTACATCCAAAAGAACAACAGCATTTTTTACATTAGTATTAGTAATTACATTACCAATTGTTTTAAAAAGAATCACACTTAGCAGTTGTATATATATTATCTTTCTATTTACACTTCATCTGTAAGTATCTACATACACTGTATCTATAAGACTTACCACAAATTCTTACTAATTGATAGTACGAACATAAGATGTATTACAATTAACAAAAGGAAATACTTTCCTATATAAAAATAAAGCAGCCACATATATGCACACATTCAAACACTGAGGTGTTCATCCACACATAAGAAGCAAGGCACTACACTACACTGGAAGACTCCCTAATGCTTTCCTGCAGGGAGCATCACTGTAAAATATAGCTGTGCACAGAACATACTTTGGAATACTAATTCAATATAATAACTCTAAAAGGATAAAAAAGGTGTATTTATTATTTTGCTTAAGATGTACAGCAAGTGTAAGTGAAAACTACTGCTTTCTAAAATAAAGCATGGCATCCATGCAGAGAATAAATTAAAATATTGTGCTAAATATAAATTGGTTTTTATGTTGTCTGACCATAAGATCATTTTCAAGGCTGTATCCAATATTGCCAAACTTAAATTATTCACATAAACCAAGCATCTGATGAGTTGATTTCTCCTTCTCCTTTGCAAAGGTGAAGGGGGGAAAAGGAAAGATGTTTACATGGAAAAAAAGTCCATCTTTTCTCAAATAGTTTTCCTGTACTACGAAGGAAAGATCAATTTTGCTTAGTTTAAAAAACAAATATAAATGCTCCTACACAACTCCCTCATGATCCAGGATCTATATACCTTGAGGAAAAGACACAGAATTTGGCAAAAATGTTCCTCAAACAAACAAAACAAAACAAAAAATTAAAAATACCCCCGTCAAAATTCAATCCAGTCAGACAAGTTGTGACTTCTGCCGGATTCCAATTTGCACGCGTTCAGCAGAAAGCTGTTAAGCACTGACAGCTTAATTCACCAAAGATCCCACCTGCCCTATGCATATTCCACCTCCAAACAATTCCTACTGCTAATCAGATCCTGTGTGTCCTCAGAAACAATTATCCTGCTTCCTACTGAGCTGAGGGTGGAATTGGCCTTTTCCAGCAATTGCACTTCTGGAAAAGCATGCAGATAAAGCACAATGAGAAAAACCAAATGAGACAGACTCAAAACCTTCCACTACTCTTTCCCAGATACCCACATCCATTACATCCCTCTGCATTATTAAGCCCAGGCAGCATTGTGAACAAAGCAACCTGGCCAAAATGCAGTAAGAGGCATCAGAGAGTTAGGGTAATAAAATTTAGGTAGAGGAAGAAAGTCAGGATTGAAGAGAACAGAAAAAAGAGGAGACAAATTTACCCATTGAAGGTAACCTGACAACAGGATTTCTGCCTTCTGTGGTACATAAAAGGAAGATATTATATGGGGCAAGGGATCTCAGGAAGAGAATAGAGAAGTTCTGCTTAAAGCAGTCTTCTCCAATATAAAGCTAAACCTTTCTACTGTATAGTTTTCACATGACCTCAAACCAGGTTTACTACTGGTGGTACTAATGGTATTTCTTCTTTGTTTTGCATGTCCTGTCTGAAGTAATGGAGACTCACTCATTGCTGCAGTTTCAGCTACTGAAACCTCAGTACTTCAACCGTCAGTGTGAATCAGTTCTGAATTCAGAAAGCACCTGCTTAAGAAGGGGATGGCCCAAAATCAAGTTGTGTAGGCTTTAAACCCCAGAAAGTCTTTAGGCTATTCAAAACAAACCACGAAACATCTAAGTTTGAAGGGTAAAGCCGTTAATATCTGCAAAACATTCAAACTCTAACAGGAGGCCACGACGGCATCGCTTCACCCATGACTAAATCCTTGCCCAGTAAATAAGGCTTAGGTACACATCAACCCAGAAGAACCAGACATAGCTCTGAACAGGCAGTCCCTGAATCAGCCATCCAGGATTACTGCACCACCCACATCTCACATTATGATCAGTTCAAGTCACTTCAGTCTTCCAAGTTGGTTCTGTTTCTTAACACTACTGCTATTACTCCATCTTATACATAAAGTCTTGGCTTCTCATGCAAATTGTGCCCACTGCTGTAAACTGAGGAAGTATTTTTCTCAATACTAACAATTCACATAATAATTTTCCATACTTGGTTCTTCACAAATAAACTGGCATCCTTTCTTTACTTGGCCTCTCTCCTTGTTCTCCTTTACCAATACACTATCAATTTATACTTGGCACTGGATCTTACTGCTGAGCATTTGTTTATAAACTTCTAAAATAAATCATGATTTATAAATTATATAAATCTAACATAAAAATGTATCATGTTTTTGAAGCTGTAAATAACTGAATGTATAGAAAAAGACTCACTACTCAATGTTATGCCTAAAAACAATTTTTCATGTTAGAGATAATGAAGTCAAAGGACTAAAGCTATGCAGTAAGATACCTGTTTTAAGTCAAAAATCGAACTCTAGACATCCTTTTCTTCATGCTCCTCACTATAAGTGCAAACTCAAACATCATCAGTGACTTTCAACCCTCTCAGTAAACTGACAGCTAGCTTCAGCCTTGTGTAGACAAGCAGAGAGCCAACACAATTACCCTTACTTTTCATTTTAACAGGCATTCTTCAGAGACACTGAAGTATCCATAATTAACTGAATTTTAATGCAAACAGATATTAAACTTAAAAAGCAGACTTTTACAGTGTACCTGAAAAGACAAAATACTAGGTGCTGCAATAATCTTAAACCTTCCACAAAAAATATTTCCATGGAATACTACGGAACTTGGGCCTCCTTACTTTGTTTTTACCATTCACTAAAGGAATCATGAAATGAAGCTCAGGCTAGTCCTGCTCATCTTCCATTGCCAACTGATACGAACAGCCACATTTGAATTAGCTGTATCCCACAGGAAAAAAACCCAACATGTCATATGACAATAAAAAACCAAAACCAGATAGACACAATGTCAATGCTATGCCTATTTTCCTTCCATGATATTTATCTGAACATCTATTCAGCTATTTTAATAAACTATGTGGAAACTTCACAGTAGAAACAGTACAAGGCCATGTTTTCCTCTGCAGGTTGTTTGTCAAAAATGCGTTGCTGAGAAGATTAATTTGTTCTACAGCCTGCTACAAGCAATTCATCTTCCAAAGGTCTTAGAGGAAGCAAGCAGTGGGTAGGGTGAGCTGCTCTAGGTGCTGGAAGTGGCCTACTCCCTGTGTTTTCCCATGACCTCCAGCCACGCACACAATAGGTATGCGTGTTCAGAACATGGAAACACCCCAGGGCTGCTGCTAAGCTCTCTCCTGCAATTAAAGCAGTTTCTGTTTCACAGACACACTCCTGAGACAAGCTAGGGAAGAGGAATGCTGCTCTAAGTAAGAGCAATCATTCTGGCAGTGCAGTCTGCTCCCAGTGATCCTTGTTCCTAGGTTAAATTCAAGAATGGAGCTGGTATTAGCTCTGTGTTGCTAATTGCCTAGTGCAAGACCACTTGCTTGGTGTGTGTGCACAGCACACCTTATGGTCCAGAAGCATCAGACTTCCTACAGATTAACTGTACCAAGAATTTAAAGCTGATACACAAATCACAGTGGAAAGGTTATGGAACACAATCAACCTCCATTATGCACTTAGTCAGAAGTTTGCTTTATAATGAACACAGGTTAAGTGCTGTCCTAACTGAATGACAAGGATTACAAGGCACACGGTTTGGGCATACAAATAAACATTGGTATTCCTCACTGGATCCCTTCTCTTTAGAAAGAAACAAAAGCATTATAGGAGAAACATCATGTTCATACTAGCACTCAGCCTACTGTGCTGTGACTAATTATAACTGGATTAACAGGTAGAAAACTCTTTTTTTCTGCTCCATTGCAAATATTTGATATAACTTATCTAAGAAACTGTATGTGAGCATATTTCATAAGTTGGACACCTATTTCTTACCCTTCCAGGCACATTCAAGTCTGACACTTTCAGCTCACAAATTCAGATCTATATGAAATTTGCATCGGTTCCCTTCTTGGATAATGTTTGTCATTACCTTGCAATGATGCACAGAGCACTCATGGTACCTGCCAGACTGAGCATCAATTTGTTTACTCTCTCTTCATTTACAGTAATACAGCTCCTAATCAGGTACATCAACCTCATAACAAAGCTCTGTTTTGTAAAAACCTGAGCTGTAAAAACTGCCATGCCTAAGATCACAATGCCTCTTTGTTTAGTACTCCATGTATTTCTTAGAAAGGCAGAATACTCCTACATCACTAGGAAGTGTATAGTTATACATCAAGCTGTCAAGACTTACCTCTGAAGAGACTGTAGTCTTCGTTCCTCTCTCTTCCTGGCTAGCTGCTCCTCTTCTTCATCTAGTCTGCTAGAAAAATAAGAAGGGAAAGAAAGCATAAGAAGAGGAAAAAGCAAATTAATTGCTAAACTATCGCTATTTAGTTCCTTTACTTTCAAAAAGAACTTATAGTCTGACCAGAGATACTACTTCATAGCCATGTAAAATTTCCCAGCTGAGTAAGTATAATTGACAACTTTGTGTAATTATCCTTTCACATATTATAATATCCAAATGCTCTACTCATGTAATAATATGCCCTTCAGCCTCCACAGGACTATTTACAGCTTCTTAGGAAGAAGATGCAGACTGTTCCAGAAGCAGATTTCCTAATTGCCCTTTTCCCCATGTGTCACACCTCATTTAAGACTCAGTGTTCTGCACATGCACAGTTCAGTCCATTGTTGTCCTCTGGAAGAAGATTGATGATTCATAAGCCTTTGATGCCAGAACAATTTATCTTTCCAACAACCACCACTACTATCCAATCTCGAGCTGCCCCCAGGAAATGAGTCTGTTCTGGAATGAGCAAGGATTTACCTGAGTATCATCAGCTGTGTGATTCTGGGAAATGCTGAATCTACACAGAACATCTGAGCTGTGCATGTGCAGATATGCTCCACTGAATTCTCTGCTGCACTTTAGCTTTGTGTCCTGCCTTTGAGAAAGCTCAGCTTCACTTAACCATTAGATAGACTGTGTAAACTTGAAGGACTCTAAAGCAAATGTCAAACAATTTTTCTGTTAGTTTTCCCGTGACAGAATTTATGATGATTCTTCAGGATTAGTAAATGGAAAATTGCCATGCTTGCCCATGTGCTAATCATCTTCCAAAAGTGAATACAGTTTTGAAGATGTCTGAGATTAATATTTTTGTCTGCAGCCACCAACACCTATGTTAAGCAAGAGTGACATCCAGTGGTTAATTACAGCATGTCAAATGCTTTAAAAAACTAAATTCAGACACATTCAGCTCTGGAAATATGAACTCAATTCTTTCATATGCTCAAACAGTCCATATATCTCTCTGAATATTTTAGTTATTTCAGTACAAGTCAGTACTTCAGAATCCATGCAATGTTTCAGAAACGAACTTCTTAATTCCAGCCTTTTCACCTAAAGAATTAGAAAAATCTTGGGGGAGCAGGAAATACACACAGCAGGTCATTTTTATTTGAAAACAATGTTAGACCCTTCTGGAAAACAAATCAATTCTCCACATCAGCATGTCTGGCATGACTAGAAGCTTCCTAGAATGGTCCTTCTTGGGCACCCTCCAGTAAAACTGCTTTATTGGAAACCTCATGTCTTATAACTATGCAATAATCTTCACAATTGGTGTTGCAAAATATGAAAGCATCAAATAAACAAAATGTTGCTACATGATTCAGAAAATACATTTCTTCCCTGTAATTAAACAGCATTAAGTATCTTCTGGTTTCTGGATACTTTGAATGAATTGTTCTTCCAAATTCACAAAGTTTGATATTATACAAATAAAAACATTGCTGATAATAGAAGTTAATGAAAATCTATTTAATAGATTTTCATGAATAATAGGTGTTCATGAAACTGTCAGAAGTACATGGAACCAGACTCTTAGAAGTCCAAAAACACAGGATAAAACTAAAAACTATGCACCAATATTCCTAGAATTCCTGTGGTAGGATGGACACGGATGAGCAAACTACATTACTGTTGTGGGGGTTAATGCACTTAAGTATTCTCTGTGTTCAAGGAAAAGGTAAATTCAGGCTTCTCAAACACTTAACCACCACTGCTTAAGAATTCCCAAAGAAACACTGATATTTCTGCAAAACAAGGTTACACCTCGGATCTCAGATGATACATCTAAAGAGTCAGTTAAGTAGGTCTCGTACATTTCCACAACCTTTCCTTTCTCCTATTCATGAAAAAAAAAGTTTCTTTTGTGGAAAATGAGTCCCCAAAAGTAAGGAACAAGATAGCAAAAGAATTCTAGCTGAGAATCAGTGGGCTTAAAGTCAATAATGTCCCAGGCTTCAATGTAATAACACGTTTTGACTTGTCCTGAAATAAGCTGGACCCCAGATTGACAAGATCTATAAATCCTCTAAGGGTCACAAGATTAAGCTTGACACCTTCAGAGTCTTGGCATAAGATGACTCTCAACTAAGGCTCTATTTTTAGAATTGGATGTTACGGTACTGATTGACAACTTAGCTACTAAAACTGAAGTCTGGCACAAATATCTCTCTTCACAGGATTCAAGCTTTATCTGCTGACATGTCAGCCACAGGGGCCTACTCAGTTGTTCTGCAGAGGATGCTGGGAGATCCTATGTAAGATCTAAACCTGTTCTTTACATCTTCAGGGCTTATCAGCACAGAGCTAAAGAGTATTCATTTTTGCACTAGGGCAGATTTGGTACACCAAACTACTAACAGAACAGGTACATGCTTCTTCCTCAGGGAAGAGAGAAAGGAATGAGATGTTATTTACAATTATTTTCACACTTCTTTAAAGCCACACATGTACCATATTTCTCTGGCTTTAAGGTCAGCACTAAACAATGTAGAGTTGCATAAGTTGTTTTAAAAAAACCAAAACCAAATCTCAAACAGGAACAATGAGTTAAAGGTACTTTAAAAAGTATAGAAATCATTTCAGACCAAGAAATCAGGTTCCCATTTTATTCATACAGGAAGTACTGAAGGACAAAAAGAACAGAGATAGCTGAAACTCCACTGTCCAGAAAGCTTTAAAACTTGAGTGATAAAGGCAAGCACGTTGTGCTGTTCTACTTCACATCATAGCACTGATGTACCTATTTTAGCTACTCATCAACTACTTCGCTCCTTTTAAGAATATCAGCTACTTAAAGAAGCCAGTTTAAAAAAAAATTTTACAAGTTCTCCAAGATCTCAAGAACATTTAATTTTTGCAGTATTACCGTCCTTGAAAATAAGTAAATCATTCTTAGTATCTTAGAGCAAACAGGTATTATCTTGCATTTACATTACCTTTTTGTATTGGCAAAGAGAGCTAATCCCTTAGATACTGACTGCTGACAGATCCTAGAGCAACTCTGAAAGATGGATAATACCATGTGCTGTATAGGACATTGTTACTCAGTTGTTACCCACCTGGTCCCTTTTTGCTGTACCATGAACTTGCCTTGAAAGAAATTATTTTTACCATTATCACAAGAAGCAAGGATTTATTTGGTCATTGAAAGATTTCATGTCCAATGTTAATATGAAAGCGTAAAACACAGAAGCGTAAAGCAATAGCTTACCTGAAGTCAGACACTTCAGGTGTCAGACAGTCAGACAAATTCAGACAGATCAGTGCTGTTATCACTAGAAAAATCACTTCCATGTCATTCCAGCATCATTTCCAGTGTCATACTACCTGTCACTAAGTACCTCTTATCTTATTGTCTTTCTCAAACAAATAAAGCAAAGTGACCAAAACTGCTTCCAAATGAAAATATTCTTAGTATACTGGGACGTAAAAATTGTAGGTAGAAAAAGAAGACCAGGACCCAGTCTTAGCAAAGGAAACAAATATATGTGTTTACCTCCTGGAATGCCTTCTGCAATAACAGCAGTAACAGCAACAGACTGTTATGGACACCAGAATGAGTCCAGCTACCACAGCCATGGCAATAATTAAAGCCTCAAAGTTTACTGAAAAACATGAATATATTCAACTCGTTAGACTCCATCATTAACATTTACCTTTCTGGTAATTCTTCCCTTCCTTCCCAGACATTTTTTCATCCCCATATGCAAAAACCGCCACGAGATTCTGTTTAACTACTCCAGATAAAATTCAGTATACCACATTCAAACTTTGCTATTATGCGTAATCTACACTGAACAGACATAAGTAAAACCACATTTCTCATTTTGTTACTTTCCTACAAGTTACAAATAATTAAATATCCTTCATCCAGGAAAGCAAAATTTTTTTTAAAGAATTGCTTTAAACAAAATTTAATTTTTTCAAAAGTATACTATTTAATTGAAGCAAAAAGAGGTTTTTTGAACCTATTAAAGTGCAGGAAAAGACTGTCAGTTTTCAGTCTACGTTCCTGGCACCATTACCTATTTCATCTACTTACTATTCATGAAAACACCCAACACAATTAAGCTACTTTGTATTACACTGTCCTTCACTTCACTCTGGTTAATAATCTGTCAACATTATATGTTATTCATATAAAATTGTAACTAGAAGCAAGTAATTTGTTTTTGACTTTGAAAGGTGCACTATTCACCTTCATTTTCAGCAATGGTGAACAACATTCATTTCTTAATTTTATTTGCTCAAAGAAAAAAAACCCATCACCATGACCTTCACAAGTTAATTAATTTTCCTGCTGTATTTGGAGGGGACAGTCTCAATAAAACCATATAACCCCATGGCATTACAGGCATTGCCGCCTTTAATTTGTAAAAAGTCTATTAAGGAAATGGGTATTTGAGAGTGTTTTTGTTGTTGCTTTGGTTTGGGCTTTTTTTCTACTTTTACTTTTTTTTTGCTAAGAATGTGCTCCATTACGAAGTTTTCATTCTGTGTTTAAGCTATAATCAATCTAGAAACACAGATGGCACACAAGATAGAAGCCATTTCCACAGCAGCAGTAAACTGTCAAGACCACCTTTAGTATCAGTAGAAAAGGACATGTGTTTCTCTACTTGGTGTGTTTGAGAGTGTTAACTTACTTCATAGCAGCTCACTTGATGCTGTATTTCGGATTTCTGGCTCAAACACACCAATGCTTCGGCTGTTGCTGAACAGGCTTGAAGAGCACCAAAATATTTTCCCACCTCCCCCCCAACCCCCCTCCCCTCTGTTCCCCTCAGTGAGTAGGGCTGGACACATGCAAGAGACTGGGATAGGTCAGGAAGGGATGCTGACAGAACACTTGACCCAAACTGGCCACCATATAGTGTCATGGTCAGCGAAAAAATCTGAGGTGAAGGAAAGGTAAGTGGAGGGCATAACTGGCTTCCAAGGGGAAAGCCAATTCCAATGGGAATTTATTGTTTGGGGACTGACTGAGCATCAGTCTGCCCCCGGGGGGCAGTAAAAAAATTGCCCTTTTTCCTCTCTCCCTCTTTTTCCTTCCCTTTTTAAACTGCCTTCATCTCAACCAAGGAAGTTTTCTGCTCTTGTTCCTTTTTCTTCCTCCATCCCACTGGGGCCATGGGAGAGAGGGAGGAAGCTGTGTGAGTACTAAGCTACTGGCAGGAGTCAACCCTCCACACTTTCAGAAAAAAAGTCTCCTAAACATTTCATAGTAAGAGCCTTTACTACAATACTGCAAGCCCAGTTTTCCTAAAAGTGAGCTTTATCACTGAAATTATATTCTAACCATACCCTAAAGAACTCCAACAAAAGTCTAGGCATAAATGCCTGTTCTCAGCAAACAAAACACAAAGCTCTTCTATAAGAATATAGAATTGATTATGGTCATCTGTACTTTTTAATCTAGTCACTCTGCAGCAGCCATTAAGTGGTAGTGTTCAGAAACTTGCATGTTGCACTTCAACAGCAATCTACTTCTGTTATCCTAGTTTAGACTACTGCAACATCTCTCTGTGCTAAGCATGGTAACTTTCTTTAGTCACTGACAGTTCCCCACCACTTGTTTTTGTCCTTTAGCCTCCTGGTGTCCATGCACAAACACACAAAAAGCAGCAAGCCTCTGCTCTGCAGGACTGAAGCTGTACACTTGCTTCATACAAGAAGCTTTCCAATGCCTTAGGTGTTCTCTGTTCCAGTCTGGCCTGATTTTAGATCTGTACACACATTATTACAAAAACAGCTCCAATATTTCACTCTGATGGCAGCAAATGCTCAGTCCTGTATTTTGTAGTAAAACATGCAAAGCAAATGGAAACTGAAGAACAATTACACGATGCAGGATTGCAGTGGCACTGTGCATGTTCCTTTTAAACTTTATCTACATTGTCTTTGGTACCCATCAATTACACTGGTATTTCAGTTATTTAATCAAAAATAGCATTCAAGAACTTCCGTGTGACTCTATTCCTGTGGTATTGGTTCACTGCTGCCACTGGAATATAATAGAATTGTGGATCTAGATAAATCATCCAACACTTTCAGAAATTTTAAAGAAGGTAAAATGTTTTAAAGCCATTGCATCAGCATACCTACACTGGCTGTTCACACAGAAACCTTAACAATGACTGTTTCTAAGTTCAGAAGATTAGAGCTATGGCTTCAAATCATAACCACTGCCTCCTTGCCCCATCTCTCCAAAGAAATTATCAGGAAACAGCTCTAGCAAGCTTACTTTAATCATACTCATAAATAATTCTCTACAGCAAAAGTAAAATTAGTACCTACTCCAGCAAACTCCCCATCGAGCATTTGAGAGAGAACACAATGAAGATGGTGGAAAAATACTTCTTACAGGGTAATCGATACATGTGTTGTTGGTGTAACACCACAGGCACTGTGCAAAAGAAACAAGAAAAAACCCAAATTATTAATCTCCAGAAACAGTTAACAGTTTTGTCCAAAGACATACCTTTATGTGAATGTAATACTGGAGAAATGGAGGTGCTTTGTCTCATAAAGCCTACAGAAGTCCTCATACAATTTCCCAGTAAAACCTAAACTGAATGGTGAATAAGAACATTTTGTACTTAAAAGTAAGACGACCCTGAAAATATTTGGGAACATATTGAGCTACTCTGCATACTTGAGGGTAAAATGGCTTTGGGTTTAAAATTACTGGAATTAACAAATAAGAAATAAAAAATCGGCCTGCCAACTGTTCAGAATTTTAAAATACCTTGTATCTTTAAGGAATAAAAATACACCTATAATCTTACTTCAGCTTTGCATTTGATTATCAACAGAAATAAAATAGTAAAGCATCCTTGTAAGTCTACAGGATCTTTTGCTGCAAGGTAAGGAATGATACAGCCTCATCCAATCTGAGTTGCAAAGTACACTGTGTACCTTAATTGCACATACTTACATATGTGGATATTTTTAAAATTTGAAGTTTTTATGTGTGTTGTTAAAATTCCAGTACAACACTTCTGCTTTTAAAGTCATCACTAAGCATCAAGCTGAGGTTTTGGTTTTCATCTGTTAAAATAAATACTTTTTCAGAAGTCATTTACCACACAACTCAAAACAGTGAAATAGTTTTGAATAACAGCAATAGGAATCTTGAACAGAACCTGGTATTTTAGGATTTGTTTTAAAAAGAGTTCAGCCAGGAACTATGCTTTATCTAACAGTACTATCAAGAACATCTCTGTCATACATCCTCAATTACACAAAGCCTGTTATCTTGCTCTTAATGGATTACAAAACATTAAATACAAAGGAAACCATTTGTAGCAGATTCTGCTTTCTTGAAAAGTGTGGGTACAACAAGAATGTATTACTATTTTGCAGTTTGCTAGACTGTACAAGTTAAACATACCCATAAGGACACACCAACAAAAAATCCTAGAGAAAGTAGAATTCACTTTGCAAAAACCATGCCCTTTTAATGATGGATGTTAAGATGAGAATATGCTTTTTTTGGTTCAAATATTAAATAAAAACTAACAGCTCAAAAATAACAACTAATAGGGGGCATAATAAAAGTCACTGTTAACTCTGAACATAATGTTGACCCTGTTTTGAGTAGGAAGCTGGATTAGGTGGCTCATGAGGTCTCTCCTAGTCCAAACTACACTGCTGGTGACAACTGGGAGCCCAGAAAGGGCACTGTATCATTCTGATGGAGACTCCTGCATATAACTACTGAAAACTTAAAAACCCAAAAGGCAATACTTGACACAGCTACTGGCTGGAGCAGGGGCTGAAGTACATGAAAATATTTCAATTGACTCATTCCCAATGATAAAAGAATCTGACAACACACAATCATCAATATAATACAATTCAATTAATAATTTTCCCTTTAAGCCAAAATATGCATAAGTCAAGCAGATAAGTTCAGATATTTCTCAATCTTCCCTGCTGAAAAGGTTTTCCTAACTGTAATGGAAACTCATATGCAATTTTAAGACTCCTGAAATGTTTCTTTTCAGTGACATCTGAAGTTTGAATTCTAAATAATCTCTCACTTCTGCTCTGCAGGGACTAATGCCTTTTAGGACTAATGCCTTTTACATGCTTATCACAATCTTTATTGTAGGGCTAAAGAAGTTTTCAGCAAAGAACAGAGAAACAAATTCTAACATTTAAATGTCTGCCTTATTGCAATCTCATTGGAAATCTAAACACTTTGCCACCAACAGCAGCTTAGCCTAGCAGTCTTAAGCACACACAGTCTAGTGTAGTCAGTGGAGGGACCTGCACACTCTGCCTCAGTTACAGGCACTTCTTGGAGCAATCTTTAGAGAAAGGCACTTCCAGTTTACCTGCATTAATTTCCCAGTTTTCCTAACACAAGAAAAGCAAGGCATTTTAACTACCTGAGACTGAGTCTATTAGATGGACATTTAACTAAGTGCTACCCACAAAATGAGGATGAGTCTGAGGCAGCAGCAACATCAACTTGCTCAGCTGAACTACAAAAGCCCTGAGCACACACTGACACTGGAAGCCTGGATTTGGTCTGTCCTCTCCAGACTAATTACAGAAACAACCTGAGTGACCAAATCATGGCGCAACCCCGGCAAAGTGAAAGCACACTGGCATCACATGTGACAGAGGGGAAGCAACACATCAGTTGACTATAACATTTAAAAAAGAAACAGCCAAAGAAAGCCTAACAATTTGATTTCATATTAAGTGGAAATTCTTATCTATCAAAAAAGATGTCAAAAATCTTACCGAAACATTTTTTAGACATTCTTCACAGGACTTCTGGGAAAATGCTGAACATGCTAAAAAAACAAACAAAACCAAAATATACAGAGATTATATATTTATTTTTATTCCATAAGGTCAAGCATTTATTGTAATATTTAACTTTTTTTTCCTAATCCTAGATACAAGCAATAATTTTGACCGAAGTAATTCCATTCCAGGAGAACTGCAGCAAACAGAGAAAAAACTTTTAAGTTCAACCTTAGACACAGGGAAACAATTCAAGCTTACCTTTAACCTCAGTTTGCTTTCTCTAAGGACAACACAGAAGGTGTAACCCAAGAGACTTCCGGTATCTCTGCTGAAATTCTAGAACTTACACACTTCAATTTAGGGAACATTTCAAATTGTGCAGCTTTGGAAGCTTTGCAAAGGGTGACCCTTGCTGCAGATTTATCCCCTTCCATAGGTATTAATTTTTTTCTGGCAGAAAAGAATTTTTAAAAGATAAAGCTCTCCAAATAATATGATTTTAAATAACAATAAAAACCACTTCCAAATACAGGACACAAAGTTAACATGCAAGAGATCAGTAAAAACTTTAACAGAAGCTTGGCAAGCCAAGTGATGCATTTTCTCTGAATTTAAAGAACCCCACATACTTACTGGTGTTCACATTTACTTTTTCTAGAAGTACCCTTATCATCTTAAGACCAGTCCTTTTTTTATCCGTAACTCAGATATAATTTGTTGCCCACAGGACCACATACATGCCTTAGTCTTGACCTACATAAACTACTTGAAAGATGAGGGGGAATCTCCTTTCCTAGTCTGAACCTGGATTTTTCTTCCAGTAATTGTAATTACTACGATAATTTTTTACAACAGTTAATGAAACAAGTTTGTTCTTATTTCAGCATATCACAAATACAAAGGCAAATACACCTATAATCTTACTCCAAATGGAGCGTCAGTTACAAACAGTTGTCAATTTGAGCTAGTTACTTGCTTGTGAAACAACAGATTTCAGTATTTTCTTTTCACAATTCAATATTAAATATTTCTGGTGCTAATTCTTAACATTAAATGCATTTTATGTACCAGTATATTTATCTTTAATTAATATATTCATATAGAAAACCCCCTTACCAGTTTATCCCATACCAATTAAATTGTTACAGGTACCTGTATTTAACATCCTAAGGCTCATATAAGGCCCATATACCAATTCATAAAAAAACAGGAGCAGGTTCAGAAACTGTTCCGTTTATACCCAAAAATTTTCAAATGCGATTTTTCAACACGGAGTACCACCATGCTTATTATAAAAATACTTCACTACTTTTTCAACCTGAGATTTAAAACACCCAAACAAATAAGCTTTCTGAATATGAATTAGCAAGGCTAATTTGCTTCAAGTCAGTTGCCTTAAAAAGCTGGAGGCTCCCTTTTCAAGTATAAACCCTTCCCCTAAAGGAAATTATACACCTCCAGCTGGGATCTAGACACACCTGTCACGGTGCACTTGAGATATTCGAATTTGATGCCCGACGTGAACCTTTGTGGTCACATCTGTTGATGGCAACTAAATCTGAGGCCGAGCTTCACCACCTGCCTGCCAAAAGCAGCGAAGAGATAAATGATTCCAGCAGAACAGGGAGGGACGAGCATCTCCGTCAGCTTCTCCTGAGACACATTCCTTATCATTACCCAGGGCTGAGCAAACCCTGGCGACTGTACTCCAGGATGACCCTGCTTGAGGCAAGGGACGTTGGACCAGGAGGCCGCTGTGGTCCCTTCCAGCCTGCCCCATCCTGCTGCCATTCTGTGACTGCGGTCTCCGTGCCGCAAAGGCCCGGATACCCCCATGGCCCCGCAGGCCGGCAAACCCCAGCGCCATCAGCCCGTCCTTCGGCCGGGAGCGGGCAGTTCCCTCCCGGCCCACAGGACCAGCCCGCTCCACGGCAAGCCCCGAGCTCTCCGTAACTTTCCTGAAGGCGCTTCGGGCGCCGCTGGGCCCTTGCAGGCCTCGGGGCGAGCCTGAGCCGTGTCCGCCCCCGTGCCCCTCTGCCCGGCTCAGGGCCGAGCGCGGGCCCCGGCCAGGCCCGCCCGGGAAGGCTGCGCGGCCGCACCCGCAGGACTGACGGGGAAGCGAAGGGAGCGACGCCCGCCCCGCCTTACCCTGCACCGGCGCCGGCGGAACCGTGGTGCGGATCTGCTCCAGCCCCGCCACGGCGCGGCCCCACAGCAGCACCAGGCCCTGCAGCCACAGCGGCCACAGCCGCGCCGCCTCCATGGCCCGGACGGTACCACACGGACCCCGCTCCTCCGGGACCCGGCCCCGCGCAGGCGCCGCCAGCCCCGGGGGCGGGGCGGGCTCGGGCGGGGGCTGCGGCCCTGCCGGGAGCGGGCGGGGCACGGGCCGGGCTTGCCTTCCGTGCCCTGGGGCGTGGGGTGACCGGCGGTAGGTTATTCGCCGTCATTGTAGGCGAGGTCTGAAATTAATAAAGAGATGCAAGCAAATTGAAAATTTGCCCTGGCCTTCCCATTTTAAAAGACGAACGAGTTGTTGGTTTTGCATGGTGACGCACCTCTCAGGGCCTTTGGGAAGAATTTAGGGCTCTTTCAAGTGCTCAGGGATATACGGAACACCCAGATAAGTCTGCAAGATACAACCCAGGAACAAAAGAAAGACCCCAAACCCTCTGAGATGGCAGAATAAGGACACACAAGACATTTTAGGCATCTCAGTGGCCCCAGATAGCTGTGGTTAGGCATCAAATGGAGTCCTTAATGGCCAATGAAGTTACTTGCCATGCTGTGACTGCCAGCCTTGCTTTGGTTAAACAGTCCTACTGCAGAACTTCATTAGCTTCTCCGTGACTTGTTCAGGAATGGGAAGTTTGATATTTGGCAATTAATAGCTGAAGTACCGGTGTATTTTGCTAGTGCTCAAAGATTCTGCTTCAAGCAGGAAGCAAACACTCCTTCCAAGTATGGCATTATTCAGTCAGTAGTGACTCCAGCTGCTTGTGACCTCCCTTCCCAAACACTCC
Organism: Acrocephalus scirpaceus scirpaceus; assembly: GCA_910950805.1. Classification (NCBI taxonomy): domain Eukaryota; kingdom Metazoa; phylum Chordata; class Aves; order Passeriformes; family Sylviidae; genus Acrocephalus; species Acrocephalus scirpaceus. The sequence goes on from OU383773.1 coordinate 131,089,727, forward strand.
TCTTCTGTTTGGAACATTTTTATTACTCTTATGTAATAAGGCCATTGTTGCTTTAGAAAGTATTGCAATTGGTTTGTGGACATAGGGACAGCAGATCTAGGCTGTTTGAGAGGCTTTTGTAAATACTTCAGCCTTAACAAGAAGTAAGAGGCATGGTTTTTCACAGCGCTTGACCTTGCCATCCTATATTTTTATATATCTGATTCACTTCATCGCAGAGATTAATCTCCCTAAAATCCTACATAGTAAGAGATGAGTAGTTCCAGGAGAAATTTAGAGGGAATTAGGATAACTGTAGGTGGCTAAGGCCAATGTGTACAATTGAAGAGATTAAACCTGAGTAAGGTACCCTTACCTTAAATTTTCAACCTGTGCATTAAAAAGTTGTTTACATTTAATTTTGTCTAATTTTACCTTCAGATTTTTGCCAGCAGCACTAGAATCCCTGCTTCTTGGTTTTCAGGAATATTAGAAAAATAAAGCCAAAGTGTGGATATGCAGGCCATATGGAGACAAAGATTTTTTTTTACCTGAGGTTAAATATAGGAAAATATTATTATGACTTCAGTGTGCTTCAGCTGGAAGAATACTTGAATGTTTGGGTTGCAAGGAGCCTTTAAAGGTCATCTAGCTCCACTTCTCTGTAATGAGCAGGGACATCTGAAGACCAAGTTTTACCATGTGTTCAAGTCTATAAATCTTTATGCTCTGAAAAACTTTTTCTCTTGTTTCTTGAAGTGACTTGAACGGGCTCTTGGGATAGCAGAGAAACACAAGAGACTGCCAAAGATAAGGAACTGTTTACAAGTAATAATTCAATAGACTACAGCAAGGGAAGCATATGGCAGAGATCTATTAAGTCATGAAAGGCACAGAAAAAAATGAACACAGAAGGGCTTTTTTTCTAATAGAAGACCTAGAGGATATTGAACACAATTATCATGTAGAAGACTGAAAAAAAAGTTCTTAGAAGAAAATAAAGTGCCTTAAATTGTGAAACTCTGGATATTAGGGACATTAAAAGTTTAGATTGGGCCAAAAAGTTTGGATTTTTTTCCATAAATATGTCTGTTAACAGTTATTAAATACCCAGATACCTCTGGTTCAGAAAGTCCCTGAACCAGGCTGCTTGAAGCTGCATGCAATTGCTGAGGAAGATGCATTATATGATTGCTTTGTTCTGACATTCTTCCTTAGGTATCTGTTGTTGACTGCCATTTTAGGTGAGATACTGAGTTAAAAGTGCCCTTGAAATTACTTTATGGAGCCGCTCTTATTAATTTTCTTTTTCTTCATAGCTTATGTTAAATTCCACCTGATTGTACTGAATTATGTTTGAGGCAAAGGGGAAATCCTTTAGCTATTTTTTTTTTAATGTTAGTTTTGGATGGTTTTATGTATTCAGTGAAGAGTGACTTTTCATAAAACAGCTCAAATTCCAAGTTTTCCAGAGTTTGTGATTTTTCACTGAGTTGCTTTTAACACAGTTACGTTAGAGGAAGTATTTAACTGGAGCCAAGTGGGAGAGGAGGAGAAAACAGAATTTGCGGAGAGCTCTTCAGAAGTATGGATACATCCATCTTCTCAGATTTAGTTTTATTATTCTTTTGGGGGAAAAAACCCTATTAATATAATTTATGAACAGCTCAGGTAATTCTCTCACAATAACTATTCCTACAGTAATGAAACACGTTTTTTCCTGGTTAGGCAGCCACTCCCTCAGCAGACATAAATTCCCAGGAAATGGAGTGTAGATGACAAGAAAAAGTGATCTACCAAGAAACTGACTTTGGAACAAGTCATATATATATTAAGATTGCAAACAAAAATAAAATCTCAGAACTTAAAGCAAATTTTGATTATTTTGCAATTCCATACATATTTCAAATGATAAGGATTCTTTTTTCTTAGCTCCATAGATTTTGCCTGGGGTTTTGAACAGTGTTTCTACTTGTGCATTTTCAGCATCACCTCTGGCCCCTTTGCTTCATCTCTGTTCCAGCTCCACTGTTGTGATAGAACAGCTGAATGAGCCATTCTCTGGGTATCTGAACAAAGAACAGATTGGGCTGACAGAATCTTGTCTTCTTTTTTTAGCATGTTTATTTTCCATTATCACCAGTGCTAACAATCTCGAAGGTGATACATGGGTTACAAAGCCTGTGTGTGTTCAGCTGATTCTCTTAACAGCAGTATTACTTCATCACTGTGGTGGACTTCACCCAGCCTGCCTGATTGCAATATGTGTAAATAATTCATCTGATGAGTCACAAAAGTGATTAGAATGTCACTGGGTTTTTTTCTGTGTTGGGCTTATGAACACAGGCCCTGGTAAGAGACATTTTACTGCAGCAATACATTGTTCAAAAAGCTTGTTCTTAGTTTGTGACTGGCTGGAGCACAAATGTATCTTCAGGTGGCAATTTGGTTTGTAATCAGATCAGTGTTCTCACAAAAAGCAGTTTGTACTTCTCTGTCCCTGAATATTTGTTCTTGCATCTGAAAAGCACTGTGGTGCTTCAGATATGCAAAAGCATATCTGTAGTCCTATAGAGAACTGATGCAACTGGAAATTAGTTTTTCAGCAAGATCAGTGATACTCTATAGGGTTCACTGAGCAGGGGACCAAATTCTTGTGCTGGCACAGCAGAGGAGGAATTGTAACGCAGGGGCTTTTGCATGTTTGTTTGTTTATCAGTTGCAGAACAAGCTTAAATGCCTGTTGGCTTCATATAAAGGCTTCAGGGCATTGTTGAAGTCATGTGAGAGGGTATGTATGAGATGTAGTACTTTCTTAAAGTACTAAGTGATTATATACCTACAGGGAGCAGATCTGCTGAATAAGGACATGCACCTTCATATAATCTTCCTTAAGAGTGTATTCAGATCTTAATAAAATGGTTTCTACATCTATCTTGTTAAAAATATGAATAATACTATTTTACAGAGCAAAATGTCCAACTATGAGTTCAGACTATTTCTCAAGGTCAGATACAGAAAATTAGATCTTTCAAGTCAATGTTCACCTTCTGTCTTATAATAACCAATCTTCCATAAATTATGTTCGGTGAAACAGAATTCTTACAGATGCTAAAAATTACAAGTGGGAAGTAAACTGCCTAACTCCAGTCCTGCAAATACACAGATAGCAGATATTTGCAGAGATCAGAGCAGTGTGGTTTATTCAAGGTTTTTATGGGTTTGCTATAAATGCAACAGCCCAATTTCATCTTTCAGGCAAAGTCTGGGATTAAACCAGAGACTGGCTGTTAAACAGTATTAATAAATCCAAACATGATCAGCTGAATATGGCTGGGACAGATAAAGAAAGTCAGTCTTCTCAGCTGATGTGGGCCTTTGCTGTAATGGAAGTCAGCTTTGTACCCACAGTGAGTTTTTGCTTGCAAAGAGGTAGCCTAGAGGGATATAGAGGAGCAGTTCAGTGTCTCTGCTAAAGGTGGTAGCAGCTGATTTTCCTTGATTTTCATTGCACAGTACTCAAGTGATCACACACAATATTTAGGGAATAAACATACTTTTCAGAAGAGTATCTGCATAATTACTCAATTATCTTGTGGTTACACTGAGATGTAAAAATACTAGTCTCATCAAAAAAGGCATACAGTGAAAATTCTTACTTTCTGACCTACATGTTTTCCTGACCCAAAGTTTTTTTTTTTTTTGAAAAGCAATAGTTGAGAATAGCTTTATGTGCACTGTTCTGCAGAATGGTTAATTTGAATTTCAGTCAAATTGAATTACAGTCTACTGTTAGATTTATTGTAATGCTACTATGACCAAAATGAAAAGCCAAGTGCTTCAAACTTGTATCTCAAATTAAAACACACTCCAGTCAAATCTGGCAGTGCATAAACAGCTGTTAACATTTAGTCCTCTCTAATATTTCAAAAAAGGGAGAGTAATGAATTTTCTAATGTATCAGGTACTGAACTGATCACTCCTAGCAGGACTAACTAATATATTTTGAAAAGCATTGGATATATTTAGACAAAAACTAATTGTTAAAAGCAGCATTTCTTCAATGGCAGGGCTGATTTGGTTTCTGGCTGAACAGTGTTGCATAAAAAATGGACAGAGTGTTCAAGAAAAATAGTGTCTGGGGCCTTGGCATGGGGTATTTCCCAGATCTCCTAAACAGGCTGGTTGGTTGCAGTCTGGATAGTGACAGGAGTCGCTGCATCAGGGGAGACTCCCTTATCTATTTCTCTGCTCAATTCTCTCATGCCAGCTGGCTCCTGATCCTGTGTGACTACTTCAGCATGTGCATTATCCATTGTTGCAGAGTATTTTAAACTAAAACATCATGCTGTATTAACTATGTGCAAAAAGACTGCCCTGTGTGACCATGTCTGTATTTACAAGAACAGTTTCTAAAATTTGCATGCATCCTACCTGCATGCAATCCCATCAGTTCTGCAGCAGGAACTACCAGGAGGGTCTGAAAGGGCCAGATTCTTCACCCAGAAAGTCACGGGACAAATCTAGGTGTAGAAATTTGTCTCGGAACCAGCAGGAGCTGCTTGGAAGGAACCCTCGGGACTGTCTTAATTTCTCAACTGAAAAGCTCTTGCAATAGTTAGTCTGATCCTTATAGTGGAGGTGAGGAGGAGCCAAGTCTGTCCCCTTGCCTTTGCTCAGCTGTGAGTCTCTTCTGTGCAAGGACTAGCTGAGGAACTCCTGGAGCACCCAGGGAGTTAACGAGTTTGGGGCACTGAGTGTGCACACAGGGACACCCCCAAGGCCCAGCTACACTGCAATTACAACTAAAGGACAGCTTGACTTTCATCCATATGTCTCACACTAAACTTAGATACCAAAGCTCTTGCCACAGCACCTCTGTAATTCAAAACCCTGCAGAACAGCATCCATCCAGCTGTGAAATAAGATAGGCAGCTCATGATTTCCTGTGGGTCTATCTTGAGGTTTAACTGGGCACAGACTTTTCCTGGGAACATGGATTTAATGCCATGCAGATCATGCTGTTTTAAATTCCTCTGGCTCTCTTGAGAAATCTGTTTCTAAGATTCTGCTCTTTTTCTCAGAATGAATTAATGTAATTATACTTAATTGCATGATTTGTATTTATCATTGGCTTTTCTGTATTAAGTCTTGCCTCAGTCATAGCTGGGCAAGAGAGACATTGTAGTGCTACAGTCACTTGGGGTAAGGTAAACGGGAGTCACAAAACAACAGCCCAACAAAAGAAGGGTTGCATTCCAGAAATTACTAACCCCACTTGATTTCAGCTATTGGTTTAACAAACTGATAAATAATATCCTTTGGTGTTATTTCCCAGGACTTATCTAACATCTGAAATACTTCTGTTGTCAAAAACTGGTAAAAATCAGCTAACATTTTAATGCTAAAGTATGGGATAATTATATTCCCACACAGTTGCTCTTGTTTAGTCCATTTTCTAAACTGTGAGGGGACCAGAGTTTCTCTTGGCATTTCACAATCTATATCATATGAGTTAACAGACTTTTTCAGTTGGACATTGGATCTTTTCCTTAATACTATTTCCTGGCTTGTCAGCACTTCAACTTTTCTTTCCCCTGCTGCAGACTTGGATTTGGTTCAGAATGCCGTGTAACTATGCAAAAACTAGTACTGAGATCTCATATATCTCTGTTCTGACTATTTTCAATAAAAAGTGCTAATATAATTCGCTTCTCAGATCAACTTAAGTAATTCAAGAATCCTAATACCAAAGCATGCTGCTATGGCTTTGGTCTATCTTCCTCCCTCCATCACTTTAATTCAGACCAATTAAGAAATAGTATGTGTATCTAATTATTGTCCAGGAATTTTGTGCAATACTAGTTCTACACCATCACAGAAAGGAATCCCTTCTTCTGTCATATGCAATATAAAATTCCCAGCCTTATTTAAAAATGGGAATGTATCATGGGAATGCACACATCCCCAAATTACCTCATCTGGAATTTTGACAGTAGCAAGTACTTATATCTTGCTCCTTTGAAGAAATTAAGATACAGAGAAGATACTGTTGATTACTCTGCTTAGTTTCACAATATACACTCACCTGTATTAACCAAAGCAGATAACTACTGTTTTAGAAAGTTTTAGCATTACAAATGTTCCCATGAACACAGCATCCTGTCCAAATCTCCTTGCTTCTGCTACAGAAATGTGATGTTGGGAATCTGGGAGTTTACAAATGTCTGCCTTTACATTTCAGACATTTTCAACACAACCGTGATCAAATCCTTATTTTGATTTACAGGTAATTTCTTTCTAGGCAGTGGGTGGCAGATTTGTTTATAGATGGATCATATACTGAGCGGGGATTTCCAATTTAAACCTAATGTCCAAATTTCTGATATTGTCCTCCATGCCTGTGCCAATGGAAAAGGAAATCCTGCCTGCTCCTACATTCTCCCTTATGTTCAGCCAGAGTTGTGCACTTTGGACAAGGGATAAAAGACATAACAGGCTCAGTGGTTGGACACAGATAATATTTTCAGGAAATGTAATAATAATTTAAAGCCATAGAGGGAACTTTAAGAGCTCAAGAAAACAAACTGATAGCTCTCTGCCATTAGGAACTTGTGGTTTTTCCTGTTAAAAAGATGTGACATCAGAGCCTGCAATAAACCCAAGAAAATGTCTTAAAGTATTTCAGTAGAGGCTAATATCAGGATGACATGCAAAACATTGTAAAAATAGCTGTAAGAAAAATATTTTCCACAACTAACCCAGGAAACATGACCAATTTTAGTTTGCTAGTTTACAAGAATGTTCAAGCAAATCTAGGCTTATGTTATCTTTGACAGATTATATAGGAGCTTCTGCAGCCCCTTATGCCATCTCTGGGGCCCTACAAAAATAGTGAGATGTCACCTGAGATATTGTCTAGTAAAAAATGGTTCCTGTAGGGCTGCTGTGGACTTCTGGACCCAGAGAACTGACTTGCCCATGCTAAGAAAGCAGGAGAAGGACCCTGAAATTCCTTAGGGAGTGAAGCTGCCTATGAAACAAAGACAGTTATGATGTACAGAAAGGCTCTTAGAAGAAAAGGACCATCTTCTAGGGACAGAAACTGTCAAAGGCAACCTTTCTTCTCTAGAAATGATAATCTACTTGGCTGACTGCAGAGTCAAAAGCTGCAGGGTTTTAGTACTTTTGTATGCACACACAAGAAGCTCAGAGGCATATCTCATCAAATCATGTTGTTTTCATGTTATATGTCTAATAAGAACTTTTTGAGTTTGTTTAGTGAGTGTCAAACCAAAAAGTGTTTGTGATGTGTTTGAATCTTTCCATGAGTAGTGAAATTCACTCTCAGCAAATTCTGTTCTGCCAAGTGTTCAAGATCTTCTAAAGCAGCTCCAAGTGGATTAGTGCTGAGAGCTTGAGAGAATTACAGCTCCCAGAGAACTTCTCAAGCAAGGCATGCAGGCATCAGCCACCAGGATTAGTGGTTCTCAGGATTCTCATAACATCTTGGCTAATTAAAGCGCAGCCACAGTGTTTGAAAGTGTACATGCAGACTAACTGGGACTGCTGCAGCTTAATGAATGATGAGCTCTTATCCTCTAGTGAGGCCTCTGTATGTCCCTCTTGATGAATAATGATGCAGTGGAACAAAAAACTTACAGGGAAGCTTATGCTGCTTCTGAGGTACACTACTACTCAGTAGGTACATGAATGGATAAATAACATTACGCACCTGATGAACCATACATGTGAAATAAAGCCCTGTGAAATAAAAGAAGGGAAAAAACTGCCAACATACTTGTTTCCAATGAGCACAAATGGTGGAATAGGTTTTTTTTTAATTTTAGTATTAAAAAGAATGAGTCACTCCCACATTTTGGGAGAAACCGAGTTCTCTGCATCCCAGTACTTATGCAAACGTCTAATCAGCCCCTAGGTTTATACCAGCTCATAGAAAGAGGAGGCCTGTCTGAAAGTGACAGCAAAGGAGGAAATGAACTCACTAAAGCAGAGATTGTAAAGTCAGTTTTCCACCCCCTCAAATAAGTCATGGTACTGACAACTGCTTTTTACTGTGCCTACTCCACAAAAATAGTTCTCATACAAATTATTTTCCAAAACAGATAAAACTCCAATCTCCTAGAATCCAGTTGAGAAGACTAGAAATCCTGAGGAATTACCAGCAAGTGTCACTCTATTTTGCAAAATAATTCAGGTTTTGTGAACCTGAACTATGGTATCAGTATTTTTAACACTCAGAGTTTTTGTATTTCATCCCTTAACAATGGGGAAGGGCTCAGTACTGAGTGACCATAACAGTGCTGAGCTGCAGCAGCCAGCAGCAGCACACAACAGAAGTGAAGCATCAGGAACCACTACCATCCTTCCAGACTGCCACAAGTCCCTGGGATGCCCAAGTGACTTTCACAGGTCAGGATGCAGGCTGTTCTCCAGCTGACAGGACATCCTGCACTGCAGATGGGAGGGCAGGAGTTTGACTTATCCTCCCTTTTCAGAAGGGTTGGTTTGGGGTTTTGTGATGCCTTTAAAAATTATTTTGTTTCGCTCAAAGCAGGAGTCCTATAAAATTAGGCAGCTAAAATGCAGTATACACATTTTAAACCTAAGACATCTGAAATAGTCTGGTGATCAATATCGAAAGGTAAAGTCTTTCATACTCTAGTAGCTACTGTTTTCAACAAAATTAATTAAAATAAACTGCATCTGTATGAGACTCTTTTATTAAAAATACATATCTTCTGTTTCACATAAAAAGAACCAACACTTAACACAATTTAAAGAAGTTGGACAGGAACTACTTGAAAAAATACAAGTTCCTGTAATCCCAGAGCACCCAACCTTTACTGCACAAGCTACAAATTTTAATCTTTCTGTTCAAGACCCCAAGTGCTCGTTCTGCACGCAGCCGTGCCTAGGAAGGTGCAGCTGGTCAGAGGCAGGGGTGCTAACTGCTCCCCAGAGCTTGTTCCTTGGTAGATGCACCTGCAGGATACAAGTGTTCTCTCCCCATCCAGGGAGGCCTGTCACTCCCCAGCCCTGGTGCTGGGTACAATGGCAGCCTTAGCAAAAAAAAAAAAAAAGGTGGAGTGGCACTCGTGTCACAGGTTGGCCATGTCTTTCTGTAACAAAGGAAATACAGCACAGCACTTCCAGATAATTTCACTTAGGATCCAGCAGAAACATATTAATGGCATTGATGAAAGAAAATCAGCTGTGCTTCGGTGACAGAACATGATGCAACAGTCTTTCTGCTACTACAACCTACGCTGGAATCCATTATGTTCTGGAGCCCCAGTTTTCATAACTCATTCATCTCTGACTTTTGGAAAGACAAAATTTTCAAAGCAACGAGTTATCAGCTTACACAGCAGCAAATACTAATTAAAAGTTCCGTGCATACAAATCAAAGTCAGAATACAAAAGAGCTGTCAGAGGCATCTGCTATTAAAGTGCACAGAAAACACTGGCTAAACTTATATTCTGGTAGAAAGCAACAGTTTGCCAGGACGTCATTCTTGTTCCGGAGATGCTGAAAATTCAGCTCCTTTTTAAGTCAATAAGAGACATATTCATCAGCTGTTAAAAATGCTCAAAATGCTTTGCAAATTCAAGCTCAAAGAGTGTTATCAGACGCTGACTATAACACTTACTGGCCAACTCGTAACTGAAGCAAGGCACAAAGAAGAAAAGACACTGAAGTGATGCGGAAGCAAGATGTTAAATCACAAACCAGTGGCCCCTTTGCTTTGACCTTACAAGGCTTTAAACGATATGGGCAGCTAAACCAGCAACAGTGTTGGACAACCAGACTAACAGTAAAGCAAAGTTCAGTTTTGAAGAAAAACAAATTGGCTTGCATGTCATTACATGTGTTCTAATCCCATGCAAGTCATGATCTGATAAAAGATACTTCATACTCTCATACCCTGTAAACCTAAGAGAGTATTAAACTCATGTTTAAGCCTTTAGAGGCATGTCTCCTTACATATTCTTTATTGTCTACAGTGTTATAATTCCTTAATACTGCTGTGTAATCCGGCACTGTCTTAAAGGCCTGTCACTTTACTGACTATGCTGGGAATTATGATAGAGATCAGCTTCCTCCCTCAGTTCACTGAAGTCTGAGATCTGTCAGCTAAAACACAATCCTTCTTTACATATTGTTATTTCACAGATTTCAACAGAACAAGATTTGCTCAGTACAGTGTTTCTATTTCTGACACCTGGAGGAGGAAACTAAATGGTTTTCAGGACCTTGGATTAATTTTCAGAACTGGAATTAAAGAACTTGATTTTTTTAGAAAAATTTATTCTGGGATTAATGAAATGCAAATACCCACTAAGCTCCAGAATGCCACCAATCAAAACAATTTTCCTTACTGAGATGACATCTTAAACATAAGATCTCAATTTACCAAAACCTGAGAGAATCAAATGCTTGTCTTAATTATAGCACTCTTCAACTCATTGTCATCAAATTTTCAAGTAATGTCAAAGCCCATATTGAAGAGCTTTGATCCTTAGGCTTCACCTGCTGCTCTGCATTTTAGAAGGCAAAAAGTGATTTAAAGACATCCCAGGCTGGGAATTTACAATCCCTCGTCATCCTTGTAGACCTACAATGTGAAGCTCACAAGTTACTCAAAATCTCACCTTACGGAAAATAGGAATAGGAAACTTTCTGCATTTATGAGGTGGAAGCAGCGGAAAGAACTGAACTTTAAAATAGCTGAATTTGAAAGGTGTTAAAGAACAAGGCTGAAAAAGTAAAGTCTTAATCAGTAATGAAATAAGCTACAGCATGAAAAATCTATCAACCATAAAGATCAACTCTGAAAAAAACACCACCTCATTGCTCCTTGTATATACACTTTTTAAAAACATCTAGATTAAAAAAATCTCTCCCTAGGGTTGTAATTCCCTTTTCAGAGAAATGTTGTTATAGCTTGTATACAGTGTTTCAAAAGAATCTTTCATAGTCTTCGGAATTCTTTATGATTTTCCTAACCCTTTTTGCAGTGACATTTCTCTCCAAAACTGAACACTTTATATCCTACTTGAAAATCCATTTTTAAGAAGGCCTTAAAATAAAACATTCAAGGTTCTAATCACAATTTTTAAATACTAGTGTTTTTTGTTTTAATCACAAAATAGATCTAGTGAATTTGCTAACTTAGTAAAAACCAGACTAGAAATAAAATTTACAAAAGATTTCTAGCCTGCAGCAATTCACAAAATGCTATTACAGCACAGAACAACATTCTTAGCTAAATCCATTTTATTCCTTCTGCTACTTTGAAAATAAAGGGTAATTTGGCACTAATTCTGTTACAGAAGTTCCTAAGCTGGTATCTGTTCATGTGAAAAACAACAGTGCAGAGAACTGAATTAGTTTGCCAAACCCTTTTCAGACATCACATATTACAGTATGTGGGTCTGGATGAACAAGAAACTCAATGAATCCCCTACACCCAGTTCCATTGCCTGCATCTGGACAATACATGGGTGCAAGGGTCTTACAATGAGATCAGAATTTAGGAATAGCTTATCAAATTTCAAAGAGGTTCGAACCTGCTTTGCCATCAGTAAGCAAAAGGGTGGATGCATACAATTGTTAGTGTACTGTTCCAGCATTAGCAGCAACTTTGACTGTAGTGAGCTCAGAGTCAAAAAATAAAGATGAAAAAAATAAAAAGGAAAGGGTGGTCAGGAAGTAACAAATGGACCAGAACAGCAACAGACTTGCTGAACTTGGGCCTCCATGGCTTTGCGCCTTGGGAAACTTAACCTTGCAAAGGATTATGCTCAGTGCAGGGCAGCACAGAGAATCAAGCCTGCAATTTTCATGGCTTGAACGAGCACAAGAACTTGGCTTCCAAGGCTTTGTCTCCTTAAGATGAATGTGTCACAACAGGAATGTCAATTTCTACGCCAGAGAGGCGAGAACGTGCGGAGTATGGCTGAGAGGCATAGCTGTGCATGCTGGGGGCGTGGGAATACAGGGGCTGCCAGAAAGGAGAAGGGAGGCTTTTGCATGCACAGTACCACAGGAACAGCAGGATAGAAGTGAAAAACAGACCGCCAGCACTGGCAATGGCAATAAATACAGATATGTCAAAGCTGAAGATGGGCTCGTATTTTCTGTTCAGATAATTGTTATAAAAAATGACCCAGATGGACGGAGTGAGACAAATGGCACAGGCAAGCAGGAACAAGAGGCCGGCCACAAGATGGCAGCCCGCACTGTTTACCAGGCACTTGGCCAGTTTGACGTTTGGAACACTCGATACAAAGGCTGTGTTACACATGCCAATCATGCAGAGGAACAGAGCTGAGACAGCAGTAAACATACTCAGAGGAAGGGCAAACTGAAGAACACGCAAATCCAGCTGATCGACAGCCGTGTACCACTGTGGGTCATAGATCACACAGTCTCTGCTCCCATCAAAGCGCGCGCACTTAATCCACAGTCCAGTGTAAACGGTCACATTCCTCTCATTCTTGTTGTATGTGTACAGTCTCATTTGCCTCCAGTTTGGAAGCAGAACTGCTGCAAGGAGCCCAGCTACTGAGGCTGTTCCACTGAGGAAGGCCAGTACGGTCGCTGCATGAACATCCCGGCAGCCCATATTAGCCCACAGAGGTTGTTTCCTGCAATTAAAAAGAAAAATATAAAAGCAAACCACAGACACAGGACTAACTACAGTTGATTTGTGCCAGGTTAATAAACTTAGATGACAGCTGCTGGGCACTACCTCTGTGGCAGCTTCTTTGTCTGACACACTTAAGACAGTGGTAAGGCCACTACATTCACGCTTTAATGGAACATCAGGTTATTTCACAGACTGTTATGACTTCTCAGCTGACAGACTGTGAAAGTCACTGTGTTCAAGATGAAAAAGAAGCACATCTGAATGTGAAGTCTACACAGCCATGATTAAGCACGATTTAAGTTCACCTGTCCTCAACTGGCAGCTCCTTGTCTTTAGCCCAGATATAGTATTAGACTGCATGCTCAGTCCTAACCATGCTGCTGCATGAGTAAAAGGGACTTGCTTAAAATCTACATCATTAGACTGGCAGGGAATGCATATGCAGGCAGTTATACACATTTTATATAGGCCAAACTGTTGACAAGAGCTGCGAGATAGTGGCAGAGGCTCTGCTGAGTAATTTACTATGAATTTTTCAACAGCAACTAACAGTTCTGCCACACTACTTCTGCCTTTCAGAATCAACTGTCCAAGCACATAAACAATTACACAAAGCAGATGGCTTTTCAGCTTTCCCATTTTCCACTTCACAGCAAGTGTTAATACTGCTCCTTTTTCAATATAGCCACTGTCTGTATACTATAGCCTCTGGCCTACAGAGATGCTGAGGAACAGTCTCAATGACGGGTCTTTACAAACAAAAACTAATTAAAAAAAGACTCAATTCAAGTTATCCCTTCTCTGCATGCTCAATATATTTTAAGGAAGCCTAATACATAATAGGCACTGAGCATTCACCCCAGAGTGTACTTGAAGCTGGACACTAAGAATTATAGTGCCTAAAAATGAATAGATACTTTGCAAATTCTCACTGAGCACTATTCAGTTATTAACTCCTCCTGAAATTTCTTCCAAATTATTACACAGCATTGTGCACATTTGTCAAATGTCTGAAGTCATAAACCAGTTCCTTAAGTACCAGAAGTTCTGCTTAATGCACATACAAGTAACTGATTATCTGTATCACAGAAAGGTTGTAGACATGGTTGCAAACAAAAATGCAACTGGATTTGATCCCTCACTCTCCTTTTATACCTGCAAACATCCAATGACTAGGGAGCTCCAGTTTTCAGATAAGGAATTCCCATATATACTGGTAGCACACCAAATGCATTATACAGCTAGCCAGCATTCTATTGATTTATAGACAAATAAATGAAGTTCAGCTTGTTTCCTAAGAAACCATTAGGCAATTATTTTATGCCATCTATCCCTGAAGAACTGCACTGGAATATGGGCACTAGTTAAGTGCCGATCACAATCTTCTGAAGAAGCACTTTGGAAAGAAATAATGACAACCACATTTATGCTAAAAACTACTTTATTTGTCAAAAAGACAGCATTATATTGTTGCTAAGGATAGCTGAGCGTGGGCAAGCTTCTCTTGCCATGGCAGTAAACTTTTCAGATGGCAGGTCATTAATAGGATAGCCCTTGGGTAGAGGGACCAGAGAAGTATTTCCATCAGGATTATTTTAATATATGCTTACCCCTAGCTTTGGTAAGGTCAAAACAATCAACTTGCAAGAAAAGGGAACTATAGCAAATGAACATCAGGGGTAAATCTAATACAGCATCAAATTTTGTTCTCCTCAAGCTTGATGCTTTTGCTCTTCCATACAGAGCTTGCCTTTACCTGGATAAAACTTCCATGGCATACTCCAAGACACAGCTATATGTGAACCAGCTGGAATAAACACATGACTGACCATTTTCAGAAGCCTGCTGTTTCTGAAAATTCATTTGCAGTAGTTAGATTACTGCAAATACGCAAGTTACCTACCTACCATCCCTTCCACCAGGGGAGACCTATCTCATCTTGCAAATACTGCTGGCTTTATGACTGTAATTATAGCTTCAGCTCTCCGATGAAGACAGTAACAAAACAGGTGTTGTCTTAATTAGATGGCTTCAGTGTACTTACCAGCAGTGTCCTCAAATCAAGAGAAACCTTAGCAACTTATATAAGCAGGAAAAAAGGTGTTACTGGATCTAAGAAACAGAACAAAGAAAGTGTCAAAATCACATTTGTTTCATGCAATTTCAGCAACAGCATTTACACTGCAATACAGGAATTAGGAATATCAGCTAAGTTTGCATTAGGCTAATTCCATCACCTTCTACAGTTTCCTCTTATTTAAAAAACAAAACTCAAACAACATTTTTTTTCTTTCTTCAGTTTTTTTCCCTAGAGTTTGTTCTCTATCTATTCATCCCAGAAGGGTGGAAAAAACTGCTTTTTTAATGGGTGTTCCACGACACAGAGTTTGCATCCTGAATTTTATGTTTTTAGCAAAAAATCTGTAATAAATCATACAGAATGATTACTGCAGGTGTTAGGTTCAAGGCTGCACCTAAACAGCAGTGAGGAAAGGGTGCAATGATTATGGAATGTCAGAAAACAAAGCACAAGCTCTAAATTGTTTATATATCTTGCGGGTCGCTATTCCTTCCTACGTTCTACACAAAGGTCTCAAGGAAATCGGAGAAAAACAGGCAACACTGGTAATGCTTTTTAGTGGCTGTCCAGCTTTTCCAGAGAAAGAGAAAAGATCCTCTTGTAGATTTTCTACACCTACATCTAAGTCCCAAGATCAAACCTGCAGGTCATAATAGGTAAATCACTTTACTACTGGATAGCATCAGAGCTCCAAGTATGTCAATATGCAACTGTTAAAAGTTACAACCTAAAAACGAGTTTGTTGGGCTAACATGTGCAAAGACATGAGTTTTTTCTAAACTACCCATATCAAACCCTGAAATATTATAAAATTCATATATGAATAGGCTCCATCACCTACAAAAAAAATCAAAGAAATTCTTCTATCAAACTATCTAGGCAAGAAAGAGACTTTACAACACAGTCATGAACCCTGATTTTTTCACTAAATGAGAAAGAGGGCTTCAGATTTGGAAACTCATTAATATGAATGCTATTGCATGTAAAACACAGAAATGCAGATGCAGAACTTTGAGCAACAGCTTTTATTCACTAACATGACTGATGAATTTTCAGGCCTTCTGTGCACTTTGCAGCTGAAGCAAAGATAAACACACAGACCTCCCTCTGCAGGGTCACACCCATGAACAACCACAACATAATTAAGTAGAAAACTAGTACAGGCAAACAAATCTGTCAAAGGGAACTGTGCCCAGCCCAGAAGTCCCTCCCATTAAATGATGAAACTTGTGTTATAATAAACAGATACAGAGCAGCTATGGAATATTCCCCAACACCCAACTCATTTCTGCAGCCATGGAGTTTCTTTTGGTTTTTTCTTCCTCTCTTTAGTCCATCTGATTTTATTGTCTATCCCTGATGGTGTTGAACAACTAGTCACCTCAGCCACGTCCCAACTAGGAAGGGAAGTGTCCAAGGGAAGAACACACACTTTGGCCAGATATAACCCTGCCTTTGCCTTGGATTCTTGGCTTCAGCTTCTTCCGTCCCAAGGATTTTAAAGCTGTACTGTGCGAGGCTCTTGTATTACATGATCCGCAGAAGTCACCAGTCCTAATAACACCCCTTAATAGGGACAGGTTTTACCCCCTAAAGATCCATATTGCTGTAACAAGCGATTTTGCTTGAATCTAGTTAAAAACTGGTAAATCATTAAAGGCCCACAAAATAAAATAAAACGAAAGAAAGAAGACATTTACTATAGACATAATTCAGAAATGAGTAATTCCAGTTCTGCTCCCTTGCATGGCCTTGAGAAGACCACGGTCTGGAAAGAATCACTTGTTTTGTAAAGCCCTGTGGGAGAGAAGTCACAGTATAATTTATCAGCACAATTTATAAATAAGCGGTTGTCTAACTATCCACAACAGCAAGAGCAGTTTAAAAATTTTTGTGAGTTTTGGGTAACTGGCCACCAGAAACTGGAGGCCTAAAGCTCGCCAGTTTCAAGAGACTGGTGCAGAACCAGTGCAACCACTCTTTAAAAAAAAAAAATAAATCTGGGAATCAATCATGCAGTTCCACGTTCTACAAAATTCCTTTTAAAATTAAAAATAGATGTACCGGGTTAGAATTAACGATCCTAGCTAACATATTAGGACTTCCAAGAAAAACTTGGAGCACGGATAATTATTTTGCCGACTGAATCGGGAAGAGCAGCTGACGCACGGAGAGAACACACAGCATCCCCACGGAGAGCACCGCCGGCTCCCGCCCAGGATAGCGCTCCGAGCCTGCCGCACTGCGATCCCGGACTCGCAGGCGAACCGGGGAGTGCCGCAGGGCCCGGGATCGCATTGCCGGGGCCGTGCCCGCTCACCTTGCCGCCGCGCAGAGGAGGCGCCATGGCCGCCGCTCCGGCCGCGGAGGCGCCGCGCTGAGGGGAGGCCGCGGCCGCGCGGGGCCTTGTGGGGTGGGGCGGGGCCAGCGCAGTGCGGCCTGGGCCGGGCCGGCGCACACAAACCCCGGCGGCGCTTCCGCGCCCGCCCGCTCGGGGCTCTCCGCTTACAGCGGCAGCGAGAGCTCCGCCACCGCCGGCCCAAAACGCCAGTGCTCTCTCTAGAACACGCCCCTCCGATAAGCCAGCTGACCGCAGGTCGGAGGAACCTGACTAGGCAGGCGGCTACGGCCCACGACAGACAGCTCCAGTCGAGCCACGCTGCCTCTCAGTCCAAACACACCCCCCCTTTATGAGTGAGGTTAAGACCGGTGTTCACAAAGTCTGGAAAAAACAAAATGCTATTGTGAAATGTGGGAATGTGTTTCGTGTCAGGTAGAAAAAGATGTCCTTTGTAGTTATGGTCGTGAAATGTGTGGAAAAGGCCATAGGGTAATTATTAAAACATCTGTTTTTATAATAACTATAGTAACTATAAAAACAGCTGTGAACAAAATGGAAAAAGCATGAAAAGGGGCTTTTGAACTAGTATTTTGCTTGCTTAAAAGTGAATCATGTCAGCCTATAAGGTTTTTAATAAAAGGGTCTGAACTATAGCTTCAGACTATATATAGAAAGAATTGAAATCACCTAAAGAGAAGAAGGAAGTGAGTTATTCCAAGCTAAAAATAAATGACAATCAGAAGAAAGACTGGACCCTCCTGGAAAAAGAGCTAGACCACCATCTGGAAGCTGGAAATCACCAAAAACTGATTTATGGTCCTGAGAAGGAAGGCTGAATCTCTCATCTCTGGTGTTTTCTTCTGAAGAAGGAAATCTGGACATCACCATCACTAATTTATGGTCCTGAGAACCTCATCATCACAAGATGTTACTTCTGACTTCACCGATTTCACACCTTTGAAGTATAGAAAATTTAACATCACCAGTAGGAATTGATCACAATGGGTATAGAAATTGGATTTCAAAAATAGAAATTAGGAGGAAACTAGTGAAAAAAATTTGCTGAGAAGTGATTAGGAAAAATCTCAATAAATACCAGCAGAAAATCAACAGTCAGTGTGCAGTTGGAGGGGAAACCCCCACTGTACCCAGCACTGCTTTGCTCACATTTTACTATTCTGTATTAATTAATAAATTGATTGCTGCTTGATATATTGGCCGAGTCAAGCTCTTTTCAGCTATGAAATAGCCTGCAGAAAACGAGGCTCAGGGGTGATGTTATCACTCTAAAACCCCCTGAAAGGAGGTTGTAGCCAGGTGGGGGTTGGTCTCCTCTCTCCCAGGCAACCAGTGAAAGGATGAGAGGACATGGCCTCCATCTGTGCCAGGGCAAATTCAAATTGGACATTATGAGGAATTTCTTCACAGCAAGGGTAATGAGCTGCCCAGGGAGGTGGAGGGTAGAGATGTTAAAGGAAAGAGTGGATGTGGCACTGAATGCCATTTCTAGTTGACAAGGTGGTGTTCAATCATTGGTTGGACTCAATCTCACAGGTCCTTCCCAACCTAATTGATTCTGCATTTCTGTAAAACAGAGTATCGAAAATTATTGACAGCCTATTCTTAGCTTTAGTGTAAGCATATTAGTCCCAAACACAGTAAAATTAGAGGAAAATCACAGTAAGAACCAATACCAGTGATAAAATAAATGCATTATGATAATAAATGCATACCTTTCTTCCCAGTGACCACTTTAACAAAATTTATAAAGAAGCAGGGTATGATACATATATTACAAAACAAAACTAGACCAAACCAGAAGTCTTTGATGTATGCAATCTTATTTTTACAATCAATTTAATAGCTTTAAAGTAGAAAACACCCTGACAATAAAGGACTTCTAATTTTTTTTTCAAAGTAAAAATGTAAGTGTGCCTTCTTGTAATACAAAATCTAGAATGCTAAATCTTTCCAAAAATGTATAGCTCTGTTGAGAAGAAGCCATTTTCTTCATAATGGCATACATAAACCAAACTCCATAGAAGGAGGGTATCACAAATTAAGCCTGGGAATTTGGAATCAGGATTTCTACAACTAAGACAACTACAATAGGCACCAGCAGGTGTCAAAAAACCCTCCAACATTACAAATCAGTCTTGCTTTTTGTGCTCCTACAAGTCACTTCCTTGCAGCCATTTATATGTTTTCCTTTAAATCCCTAAAACAAACAGAACCCCTAAAATCCGATGCCTGTCACAATAGCAGAATTGGTTCATCTTAGAAGCCCCAGACCCTGCAAAATTCCTCCATCAGAAACTTCCCTTGGTTCTTCTGATGCCCATGGGACATGTAGAGTTGTTGAACTTGCTCCTTTGTGCAAGTTATATTCCCTCCATTCCTCTCACTTGGCAAAAAATATTCCAGGGATCATCAGTTATTAAGCAGTGCTTTGAGTTGCACATACTTTGGTCTTCACCTTGTTGAGCTTCGCAGCCAACATAAAAAAAAACTTGCTCCTTTCCCCACTCTGCCCTACCCAAGTGCCTGAACAAATGGAGGGAAGCAGGCAGTGATGGAAGAGGGAACAATTAAATGGAAGGTCTGCACAACAAAGGCTTCATGTCCATAGTTAAAATATTGAAATGTGCTGGATTCATTCAGGAATGCCAGCTTCTATTAATTTGTTCTTCTTTGGAAGTTTGTAAAAGCAGGAGCTTCTTTTTCCGATATTCTTCATTCACCTGCTCTGCTTGCTCATCTATGGATTTTCGTAGACATATTTTGAGTTCCTCAATTCCTTCTCCAGTATACGTGGATATAGGAATCACCTCTCTGAACTCAAGAGTATTTGCCGGAATCATTTCTTCCTCTAGTAAGTGTAAGAAGTCTGAAAAATTGTATTGAAAGAGTTAGTACAATCCCCAAATACTGTATCACTGCAAAGTCCATAAAATCCTATTAAATGTAGAAAATAAACTTTAATAAATTACAGTTATAAACATAACTGCAATTAATATACATATTATCTGCTTAATTAGTCTTTTAAAATACAGCTAAAATATCAGAAGGCAAGGACTAACACAAGGACTAATAGCCATTATACCATTCTTAATGCTGCCACGAGAAGAGTCTATATGCTTCCAATGAGGACAAAGAAATCCCAAGTTGCAGAATATGGGAGAATATGGTCTTAAGCCTTTCTGGTTTCTACACACTCCAGGAAAGAGAAAGCAATTCACCCCAATGTAATTGCAAGATTGAAGTAAACCTACACAGATCCGTCCAGAATGTTCCTGTGATTAGGCCAAAGTCAAATGGTGACATGACAAATGTCAGTGCCTGTAAGGGGACCTTTTATGCAGGTTACTCTTATTCCAGACACCTAGACTGGAAACTTACTCTCCCATATCATGGTTGGGAAAGATCATCTGGATATCTCTATTTTATTACAATCCTTTCCCAACAGTGAAGCCATTACAGATGCATATAAACAGAGCTCTAAATGCAGGAAGTGATTTTAAACATATGTTCAAATAATAAATGTAATAGCTGACTTCAGTTTCAGACAACTCGCTGCCAATGCAGAGTTATCCACATGAAATCTTTCTACTACTTTTGATGAAAGTTATTGCTGGAATTTCATTTACCCTGAGGATTCTCTAGTTGTGTCATAAGTTCATCCAAGTTATCCTTTGCACAAGGCAAATCCATTTTATTAATGGCAAGAAGTGCAGGCTTTGTTACAAGTTCCTCTTTGTACAGCTCCAGTTCCTGAAAAGAAAAGTAAATTTCCCTTAGTATTTGTAGTTTAACAAGTGCTACTTCAATTTTACATTTCTTCACGCATTTGTTTAATTGCCTGAATAGCCTTTCTTGCCCAAGCAGGTGTGAGTTTGACTCAGATGCTCTGCTCAAGGCTGATCTATTAAAGCAGAAGATAATAATGTTTGGTGATTTGGTCATTTTTTGCTTAAAGACAGATTTCAGGTAAACAGGCTAGCTCATTCTGAAAAGCCTCTTACAAAATGAATGAGAGTTTTGGTTTTTGTTTATTCTGACATTCATGAACACAAAATCAATTTCAGAAAAACTTCAGACCTATAAAACATATAAGAAAATAATTTGGAGAGTGTTATAATTCTTAAACATTTTCATATTAGAAAATCACAACCTGAATAAACTAAAAATAAACAGCAATACCTGAAATTGAGAAGATTCATCAACTTAAATCACATAGTTAAATATAAAATTAAAATTACATAATATGTATTATTTTATTCAGAAGCATAGTTAAGAGATGGAAAATGTGAATGTCTGCAAAGCTGGGGCCTGATGTCTTACCTATGTTAGTCTATGCAGTAAGGGCATCAGTGCAGGGCTTTAACTGCAACGACATATTTCTACTTCTTAAAATGCTACTGGATTGGGGAACTAAAAATGGTGTGTCTTTTTACCTTTACTTGATTGTAGGAAATATCACACATGCTGCATAGATTAATCAATTCTATTAATAATTATGTGGTACCCAACATAAACTAGAGCAGTTTAACCTGGACAAGTAAAAATAAAGACTTCATCATTTTGGAGAATCTCTTGTTAACTGGCCTTATATTATAAATCCAGAAGACACGCTAACATTTGAATGTTTCTCAGTCAGAACTGAGCCATTTTCTTGACTCAACACATAACTACAACTGTCACACAGGAAGATGAGAACTCACCTTTGTTAGAAGCAATATTGTTTCAAAGGCTGTTCTGAATTGAGTCTTGAGAGAGAGCTGAAACCCAGAAATATCAACCTGAAAAAGTTACACAAAAACAAGCTTTGTGGTGTAAAATTATGTTACATTATCAAGGTACTCTCCATCAGCTACTTTGCCCTGGAATGTCCATGGCCATGTGTTCACTCCTGGGCAAATAGCAGAGCAACTATACAGCAAAGAAACATCAGATACTGGAGGCACAAACTGGTTAATTCTGATACAGTGTTTCTCATAGGTCTGGTTTTTAAACTCTTATGGGAATCTTAAAGAAAAAAAAAATCAAGCTTTTGTTATGCTTGGAACACTTCACTGTTCTAAATTAATTGGCAATTTTCAATGATAAATTCTATTTAAGAATTCATCATTAGTCATTTGAATGTTCCATTCTGTAAACAGAATTACAGCTATATTTATCATAATCATGCAAATTACAAATTATTTTCTAAATTCCAACTACATTGCAATTAAGATGTATTTTATTTATTGCACTTTGATTTCAATAAACTGTAAATATTATTTAACTTACAACTAAGAGAAGCTGTTTGGTTCTTTCTACATGTTTGAGAAATTTGTGGCCCATTCCTTTGTTCGCATGTGCACCTTCAATCAATCCTGGGAGATCAGCTACTGAAATCTACGAAAACAAAAGTTTCAAATGAAATAGTTTCAGTAAGCAAACCCAGAGACTTTAAACTATCAACAGTGATTATCATGTTACATAAACAAAAGAATCCAGACAAAATAATATGCATTGGCTGTTTCAATACATTTACAATCTATCATTACAAGCAGATTAAACAAAATGCTGTGTTGTGGTGTGCTTTGTATTTTCATGTTTTGTTTTTACTTGTTTTTATTATGCAAGTTCTGTAATAGTTTTTCCTAAGTTCCCCTTGTACTTCTCCCCATTTGGTACAATCTCTCGCCTGGGAAATTCCCTTCCTTCCCCTCTGTTGCAATCTGTTGTCAATCATCTGTTGCTCTCCTCCCAGTGCCTGCCCCCCTCCGGGAAGCCTCTCCCCCTCATTCCAGAGACTTCAGAGGGACTCAGTCCTCGATTGGAGCAGGCTGGGAGTCCCCCACCCCTCGTTTCCTATCTGCTGTCTATGTGCCCTCCCCATTCCCCTGACTGGTTTTCCCTCTTGTATCCACCCCCTTCCCCTGGTCCCTGATAAGCAATGAGCCCGCCTCCTTCACGCTCTCTCCTGGGTGTGGTGTGGGTGCCTGCACCATGGCGTGCATGTGACAATAAACTCTATCTTACCACAAGGCCTCCTTCTTCTTACCTTCGTCGAGCCTCACTAACAGCTCTCGTGCATCTTCTGAACTACCAAGGAGGTAGTGGCCGGTCTGCTAGCCACTGCCCAACCAGACTCGAAACAATTCCCAGCCAGAGCAGCTGGGATTAGCTAGAAAACCATTTCCAGCAGGCACAGGGAATTATTTCAATGCTGCTATTACACAGCTCTGGTGCTTCTCACGTTCCCTATTTTTTATAGCTGTCTGCAAAGTACAAAATAGAGCGTAATAATACCTCAGCAGAGATCTTACAAAGTTTAGCTATCACCTGAGAATAAAACAGACTCTGAAAGGTGAGCAGCTTAGGCTATCACATTTGTAGAGTTCAAACTGCCACTGGAAAAGAAAATAAAGTCTGTTCCTTGTGGCTACACAGTATCATTACACTAAACACAAACCCACTTAACACTGCTCTCCTGAGCATGAGAAGATACAAGAATTTGACTTCTGCTCTTCACCTCAAATCAGACTTTGATTAATCAATCAGCTTCCAGCCAGAGCCCAGCAAAGACTGCCACAATGGACAGGGACCTTGCCATTTTCTCTGCTGGTTGAGAGGGCTGTAGGACAGCTGAGGCAGACTGAAAAAGGAGCAGAATGATAATGAAATCCCCAAAATAGCTACTCAGTAAGTCACAGAAAGCTAACACAGTGAGTGAAGTAAAGAAGAGCAAAGGTAGGGTCTTCAAATCTATCTAATGCCCGTTAGACATCAACTGGATTAAATTGAATAATGCCTGAAGCCAGTATACCATAAAATTTCCAGTGTGCTACTTATTGCAGAAGGGGGCTCAGATACTCTGGTAGAAAATGTAAGTGCTTCTGCTTGTTTTCATGATCTGGTACTGAGACTGAAACCCAACTCTACTCAGATCCTCTACTTTTGTGTCTGGTTTTTTTTTTTCCCCAAGCAGTAATGACAGCACCAAACTTGCATGTATTTTTTTTTTATATTGAACTATGATAAAATGAGCAAATTGTTACACATCTCTTTAAAAATATCAATGTTCTGTGGGAAAAAATGAGTCATTGTCCTTTGAGTGACACAGGAAAGACACCTCAATTATTGCTCTTAATTACATTGCTTATGTATTTTCAGCAGTTGCAATATGGAGAGTACTTCCTCTTACTTTCAGAAGTTCTGTGATCACAACCCCTAGTTCCCTCAACTTCAGCAAACAGGTATTTTGTCCATATAGTTCCTATAGAGCACCCAACACTGTGGTATAAAAACCATGAACTGTAGAAATGGCCAACGATAAGAATCACTGGCTATGACAAGAAAAGACTATTCAGAAAAGAAAGCCAGGAGTGTAAGTAGATCTCTTGCTGGAGAAAGATAACCAGTATGAGCAAGACATCCTCATTCACGGCAGACAGTTTTTCGGAAGGGCTATGAAAAATCCTGTTTATTTGCAGTGTAGCTTTCTAGGATTCCCTAGAATCCTAGAAGTTACCCTAAACTAGCAGATAAAATGAATATTAAAAAAAATCCCTTAGACATATTGCACATCTACAGGGTACCAGACAAACTAGACTTACTTTCTTTAATACACAGTTTTATTGAAGTTTGTTAAATGAAGGTTTCAAGCATCAGCTACTGAATCTCCCTAGCATTATTGGTTCTGAAAGCAAAACCAGTAGTTTTTGTCTTTTCATATCAGAGGGTTATGTTTTTCTCATCTGAAACCCTTTTATGCATTCGCCTTTTATCTTGAAAGTGATGAGTCCAGTGCTGCATCTATCATACACTTCAAAAACAAAGTAAAAGCACATCAAAGAAGATTCAAGCTTGAGCAATGAAAACGTTTGCTGCAATTTTTAAGTGAAGCTGGGGTCCAAAATCTATTAGCCTCTCTAGTCTCTTTAGCACTGGTTTCCCACTCAGTGGATACTGTAGAAAGGATTCCATGCACCACACAATTATCTGACAACTTTTATCTGAACAAGCTGAGTAGAACAGAGTTCACAAAAATTAAGCTGGTAGGGCCACCTTTCAGAACCACAGCCAACCACAAAAGGAACTGGACCCAGGTGCCTCACCTCTCAGGAAGTGCACTATCCTGTCTATTCAGCTAATCCCTATCACGTCATACTACCTCAGTTTTTAATTAAAAAGCCCAACCCACCAAACTAAAAAAACCACCTCTATACCCCCAAAACCAAACCAAACTAAAAAACCCCCACAAACACAACCCCCCCCCTAAAAGAACGTTAGAACAGCCAACCTTAAAAGTCATAATAAGAAGTTATGGTAACAGGGTTATAATCTCAAAACTCCCTGCCATTCACTAATGTAGATCTTCAGCTGTTGGACAGATCTGCCACTATTTGCATTCTGAAAATTATTCACTGAGTCCAGAGCTCTCTGTATAGGCAACTTGCAGAAAATTTGCTTCTTCTAAATAAAAATAACAGATTGGTCTCTGAAACAGTGATTTTTTTTCCAACTCCTAAACTTATGAAAGTATACTATGACACAGCAATCTCAACTCCATAAACTATTTTGTACCTCTAAGATTGTAAGTCAGGATTAGAACCACAGAAAGAAGATAAGGGAAAATGAGAAGCCATTTATTAAAGTGACTTGAAATAAGCTCTACAGCATAATACTGTATTTGTCTATGAAACTCTCTTATTATTACTTCATAAAAGAGTACTTTTGCCACAACTCCTGTTACAGTCCATGTAGATGCATTTGAAATGTATACATTACAGATACACATATGAAAATATCTACAAGTTTTCATTCTCTTTCTGAAATTCTGTTAAGCAACATAAATAGTCACTCCATATAACTTTAACAAACAGAGTGAAGTTTCATACCAACCTGCTTATAATCCGCATACATGATCTTTCCTAGTTCAGGCTGTATTGTTGTGACTGTGGCAAGGGGACAAGAAGAAAAGAAAACTGGTTTTAACATTTAAGAAAATGTTAAAGTTACGAAACATCTAAATATTGTAGGACTTTCTCACTGTATTTAAATTAAACAAGTGTGCAGTAGCAAAAAGAAAAAAAAAGAAAAAGGAATAAGGAAAAAGCAAAATAAGGCAGTTGAAAGTTAGACCACAAAAAATCCAGTGCTTCACCAAGTCTTGATTCATTCTGAAGTTTTGTTCCAGTCATCCCAAAATGGGAACAGTGAAGGTAGAGAAGTCTCAGACACAAAAAACCATTAGCTAGACTATGGATTAGCTTCCAAACAGGGATAAAACAATGAAAGGTAAAGTGAGATAGGACTCTTCAAACTGAGAAAAGGCTGTAGAGAATTGGGAATGGTGCAAAAAGGTCAGTAGGAATTATCAGTACTTGCACTCTTATTCTTTAATTAAAGAAGATCAGGTAACTAATTAGAACTTACTGATAGAAAAATAATAAAAAAATTCTGTCTATTTTTCAGTGGACAGATTAAAACCCAAAAATCTTGTCTGTTGCAAGTAGTAGCAAATTCTAAAGCATACAAGATATTTATGTAAAAGAACTTGGCAGTACCTATTCAGTAGACTGAGGATATTATACACCACAGAGAGTCTCAGCTGCAATAAAATGGGCTGAGACAAAATTGATTTTAAATAGACTCTGGATTAAGAGGTTGAAGCATTATGGGTGTGTATACATGAAAAACTGAGGTGAGTAAAGGAAATTGAAACTGAGGCAGCAAGTATCTCCTTGTAGTATTTCTTATAATTAAAAAACCTGGCAACATTGCTATATCCTATTCTTTATTATAAACCTTTATTATAAACAAGTCAGTGAAAAGACTTCTTGCTCTCAGGAAATATTACTACTCTAAAAGTAAGAGTATCAACTTACATGCATAATTTGCAATCTCAGGTTTGGCATGAGAAATCTTGCTTAACAAGGATGACTTTCCCGCATTTGGAAACCTAGAAGGAAAGTCAAGATTGATAGACAGAATAAACACCTATATGATTCCTGTATATTTATTTCCAAGGTATTCAATGCTATCAACTCATTTTTGCACTCATCTACTCAGACTAAATTTTTTCTTTTTTACAAAGTGAACAAGCCCCAGATCATTATTATTTACTTTTTGACATCAAATCTGAATAATTTTTCTAAATCCAACAATGCTTCCTCAGGATGCAGGCAGGAGAGTTATGTAAATACATGTGTACTGTATTTAAGGGAAATCTTTCAAAGTCACTCAGAAATACAGAATTACCATCCAGGTATACTTGGATGCACTCTTCACGTGCTATAGCCAATTTTGTAAATTATACTAGCATTCTAAAAAGCTGTCATGCAAATATATCTTACCAGTTGGATTTACAATCTCTTAGCATACACATCATGGTTTATGAAAGTGTACACTTTAAATACCAATGATACCTATGCTAGAGTTTAGCTACCATAACAAAGCAAATGTAAACTCAGAGAGAGTGAGACTGTATAGAGACATATATGTGCACAGTGTATGTGGTTTTAAGGCAGTGAAGTTGTGTGAGGGATCCTGAAATTAGTACTAACCTGTTTTGTTACCAAGTAAACCTAAAAGAACACCTGGTCTGTGCACCTGACTGTTGTAACATTTTCCCTTTACAAGGGATAGCTATACCTGCATCCTACAACAGAAGTGTTCCTTAAGGGATACACCAGCTTTTACAAAAGCTTCTTTACAGAATACATCTACCCAATGAAATGGAAACCTAAGTTAAGACTGAAATTGTAACACCCAGTTGTTTTAAAGATTAACCTGAGCTGGAAAAGGCACAATAGTTTTGATCCATGTAAAACTTGAAGTTAACCTGACATCCAAGCATAGACTACAGTACTTATTCTTAGCACATACTCCATCCAGAAAGTCCACACAAGACTTGTGTTCAGTCAAATTCATAAATATTCATCACAGTATGATCAAAGTAAACTCTGTCTACAGGCAACTCAAGAGAGTCACAAGATACAAAGGCAGGTGTCTCACAGAAAACCAAATACTCTCCACTTGAATACATGGAGAACTATGGCCTGTTAACAAGGCTGGTACTACATTACAGCCTTTATAAAGGGGCTGTACATAAATCTTTATTTTTAAAAAAAAAAGAAAAAAAAGGCAAAAAAAAAAAAGCAACCTAATGACTCTTGTTATATTAGGGAAACCATTGAGTGCGGTTTTCGTACACTCTGATGTTGAAAGGTGCCTTAAAGACATTCCAGAAGGTTACACTGGTCATATCCTCGAGAGAGCACTTTGTTTCCACTGAAGTAGAATAAGTTCTTTGAAGTTAAAATTGCAACCTAGACTAACACATCACAACCTGTACCCAAACTTGATAGGCCTTTCTCAAGTCTACGTGTTTTTTTTTTACCTGATCTAATAGCAAATCACTCACAAAAAAGGTAAAAATAGCAAACACAAAGAGATCAAAGTACAACCACAAACTATCAGAGACTGATTCATACTCTCAGTAAGAAAATTATATGCTTCTCTAATTGACTGATAATGATTTTTGTATCCATTTTGAAGGCAAACTGTCAGCTAAGACACAAGATTAAAGAAGCATCAACATCATAAAACTCCTGTACTTTCACACTGATCAAAACAAGAAAACAATTCTGTCATGTAATTACTGAAGACCAATTGAAAATTATGTAACTTTAGAGAAATTTTATATTAACAAAATTATTTCTAATAACAAAAAAAGAGAAAGATGTAGTTAGAAAACCATGCTGTTTCCATTTCAAGTTTCCACTTTTTATTGGTATATACCAACTAGACTATTTCCCCTTCAAACTCATCATTTCATGTTTCCTATGGTTTTTTATTAATATGGACTACAGGGCTGATTTATGTTAGCAGATGCTGAATAGAACAATAGTTGTACAGCACTGCAAGTGTAGGTTGTAAGCTTTCTCCAAATAAAAACATATTTATCTGCATTCCAACTTCCTTCCAACATTACAAGCTGGTTTTTTGGGAGAGTAGGAAACATAGCCTTTGGAATTCTCTTCAGAATTGCTACTGAAAGGATCTACTTGTGCCAGTGCCATGAAGTTAAACATGCAATATGCAGTATTCTTGGCTCTGTTTTGCACCTCCTACCTACTTAATAAATATTGTGCTAATAATATTGTGGCCATCACTGCAACTGCTAAATACAATTATATTACTAATTATGAATTATCCTGATTCATGAAGCCTTTCACTCACCAAAACATAATGAATACTTTGAAAATGTTAAATTAATTTTAATAGCTTTAAACTCAATCTGATTTTTTCAAACTGCAAATAACTTACGTGACAATGCAAATGCACAGTTAACACTCACCATTCAAACTCTCAAATTTCTTTGAAATCAAATTTGAAATATACTACTTTATTTTCTAATATTAGTTTTCAAACTACAGTACTTACCCAACTAAACCAACATCTGCTATAAGTTTCAAATCAAGGTGAACAGTTCTCCTCTGACCTTTGCAAGGCAGAAAGTTTGTAGCCAAAGAGCCTCCAAGACCTCCACGAGCTGCTAAGAATCTCTCCCCTGCTGCATTAAGCTCTCCTGAAAATAAATTTTTTAGTGAAAAAATACAATCCCCAGCAGTAGTTCAGTTGTGATTTTCCATTTAAATGTCCCCAGTTATGAGAAAATTTTCTGTATGTTTCCTTGCAAGAACTGTGTCCTCAAGGTCATGGTGATTTTCCTTGTTTGGCAACAAATGAAAGCCATCACACCCCAGTATTCTTCTGTCATACATTCAATCACCTCAAGAAAACTGCAGACAGGCAAAGTATGGTCAAGACAGAGGTTCTGAACCCTCCAATATTTGAAGTCAAGAATGCAAGGAAAAATATGCATTGATAGAGATGTAACTGCCTTCAGATGGTTCATACTTTTCCATTATGATGCAGACTGTGACATCTCCTTCAGGGTCAGAATAATTAAAACAACAAAAAAGCGCAACACTGGATATCTTGAGCCTCCTGATATATCTGCATCATCAACAAATCTTGCAATACATCCAATTTGGTTAAACATCCAAATCAAGGCAAATTGGGAATTTAGTTTTAATTCTGAACAGTCTGAAAAAATTCTGAGACACTGCAAAGGAGCCATTGAGAGCTATTCCAAGAGTATTAAAAGCAATCTTCCTGGTGAGTAAAAAACAGATATGCATTTTAAGTAACCTAAAATGTTGACATTTAGCAAGGATCTTTTAAGCATTTTCATAATTCAGTAAAGATATAGGGACACTTACTTGGTTTATGGAGACATAATTTATGTGAGGTGATGAATGGCTGTGTGGAGGATCAGTATGGCTTCCTGCCTTTAACACTTGTTTCCAACAGCAAAGGAGTTGTATGTAGTGATACAAATCAACTACTGCTAATTTCTGGAAGGGGTCCTTGCTTTTCCAACAATTTTTACAGTGTATTTTTCAACTCTTTGGCCAAATAAAGAAAAACACATATTTTGGAAAATGTGTAACCTTAAAACATCCTCGTATTAGAAATCCACTAGATGTTATCAGTAAATATGACAAACATTAGATACCTTAAAACAAAGCAAATGTTCTTACCAATCTGCTTGCCATCATCATCAAGAACTGAAATTCCCAAAGGCACATGAACTTCATAATCTTTTCCTTTTTCACCTTTTAGAGCTTTAACACTGGGAGAAATTAAACCAGGCTTAGTAACTTAAACTGACATTTTGCTTTCTGGAAAAGTGAGTAACAACTTTCATTAAATAGATTCTTACCTGCTGTTGGCTCCTGTTCCAGCTACAAATCGCTTGTGGGGGTATTTCTCCCTAATGCTCTTTAAGGTAGTCCTTTCTCGGGCGACGAACCAGACATCACCACCTCTTCCTCCTTCCCCTCCCAGATTAGGATAACCCATTCCACCAGTTCCTCCTCTCACATAGACCCGCAAATTGTCTATGAAGTTGCTGTACTAATAAAACAACAGTTTCAATATCAGTTAATTAGGTTCTTTTTTATATTTCACTTCGTAGAAACGTGTATAAAACCGCTTCGACTGATCTTTCACGGCAATAGATGAAACTTCAGAAAGCAGCGCGTATAGTTTTTAATCAATGTTAGGCATGTCTTCCCCGGCAGCGACACCTCACGGCGCTCAGCGCCCAGGGCAGCAGGCCGGGCCGGGCCGGGCCGGGCCGGGCGAGCCCCGGCGCCGGAGCCCCGAGTGTGCCGCCACCGCGGGACATCGTCCGCGGGCGGGCCCTGACGGGCACGGCACCGGGCACTGCGGGCAGCGCGGGGCGGGACGGGACCGGCCTGCGCCACCCGGCACACGGGAACTCCCGCAGAGGCCCCGGAAGCGGGGCCGCCGCTCCCCGCCAGCCTTCCCCGCCGTCCCCACCGGCCCCGGGCCGGCCGCACTGACCTTCCGCAGCGCCGCCGCGCCACAGCGCACCATGGTGGGAGCAGCCGCCGCCCGGGCCCGAGCCCAGGCCCGTGGCTGTGCAGAGGGCACGGGGCAGGAGGCCGAGCTGGCTCCGCGTGCCGCACGGCGCTGGCAGAGAAGCGGGCCCGCTCCGGCCCCGCAGACGCGCAGGCGCGGCCCGGCCCGCCCGCGGGCTCCCGCCGCCGCTGCGGAGGCGCTGGCGCTGCTCCGGAGCCCGGACACGGCCGGCCCCGCGCCTCGGGGCGAAGGGCGGCAGCGACGCCGAGATCCCCAGAGCCAGAAGGAGTTAACAAATTGTCCAGAGAGTTACAGAGGATGAGAAGGGGCTGTGAAACAGTCCTGCCTCTCCAGTGAAGGAGTTCTCGTAACCTCAAAGGAGGGACCCTGGGCAAAGGACCACCTGGGCTTTTATCGCACATTCTTGTTGAGTCCTCGGCTACTGCTGTGCCACTGGCAATCTCTTGTCACCTGCTGTGTCTCTTGCCCCTTGGCTGACGCCACAGGTCGCCATGCCCTTTTGTAATGCAAGCAATTGGTGCCAGTTCACGGCCTTTAGAATCCGGCAGTGGGAGATGGCGAGCCCCAGTACACCAAAAGAGTTGAAGACGGAGCATGAGGACTAATTACTGTAGGAAAGGAAATAATAGTTTAAGCAACAGAAGATAAGATACTAGTTTGTAACTAGATAACTTGTAGTCAATGAGCTGTGACTTTGTTTGCTAAAATGTATGCATAGTGTAAAGTTTTGAGAATTGGTATGCTTGATTTGTGGAAAACCTCCACTTCGCGCCCTGCAGATGTCTCCTTTAAAAGGAAAGGTTTAGAAACCTGCCGCTGTCCGTGTTTACAGAGTCCCTACATCGGCAGCAACAGGAGTGCCTGAGGGGCGAGCCCCAGCTGCAGGAGCGGCCAGGTTTTGGTTATCAGCAGCGCTCCCCAGCAGTGTGCTCTCCTTGGAACCTGCGTGCTGGCTCGACCCAGCATCTGCTGTTGGCTGTCCCCATGCAGTTGGGCCCTTTAAAAGTTGTTGGTCATATTGCTGGTGTGCTCTCCTTCAAGGAATTGAGACCTGACCTTTAAATTATGCCAATTTTCAGGATAAGTATGACGATTAAAAATACATGGCATTAATAAGGCTTAAAGTGTGTTGCATTTTTTAAATGGTCATGAATAAGAAATTGTTTTGTAAATTGTGACATCGTAAGGTCTGAAGATTAAAATTGGTGAAAAAATCATGGAGTCATAGGGTGGTTTGTATTGGAAGGGACTTTAAAGGTCATCCAGTTCCAATCCCCCTTCTTGAGCAGGGACACCTTCCAGTAGACCAGGTTGCTCTAAAGCCTTTGTCAACCTGGCCTTGAACACTTCCAGGGATGGGGCATCCACAGCTCTGGGCGACCTGTGCCTCACCACTCTCACAGTAAAGAATGTTTTCTGTGTGTCTAACCTAAACATCCCCCCTTTTGGTTTGAACTTACTGCCCGTTGTACTATCACCTCAGTTCCGGACTAGCCCCTCTCCAGCTTCCCTATATGGACACTCCGCATACTTGAAGGTTACTATGAAGCCTTGACACAATATTCTCCAGGCCAAACAGCCCAAATTTTCCTGGCCTGTCTTCAGAGGGGAGATGCTCCAGTCCCCTTAGCAACTTCACGGCCTCGTCTCGGCTTGCTTCAACAGTTCAATGTCCTTCTTGTGTTGGGAGCACCAGAACTGCACATACTGTTCCAGGTGGAGTCTCATGAGAGCAGAGGAGAAAAATCACCCCCAAGTTTTTCATAAGCCTCTATTTTGTAGATAAATATTTCTTAGACAATATGAGCATGGTTTTAGTTTTTTGTGGTTTTTTAAAAGCACTAATCCTCATAAAAAGTAAGTATTTTTCTGTTCCTTCTTACAGCTTTTCCACAAGGTTTTACATTCTTGATTGCACCTGTTAGCTGGATAAGGAGAATCATTACCATTTACAGTAATTTAATACTAAAAATAACTTTAACAATGCATGTTACCTACTACATAATGAAATCATTTTTTAAAAATTTAGAAAACAGTGGTGTGCCTTATACATTCTAAATGGCCCAGTAGAACATTTAAGTTCATGTGAATGGCAGAACAGAAATTATTACCACATCAAAAACTTTGGAACTCCCATGTTGTGCTTTCAGATTGTGGGGACCACATCCACTGTCCTGAAGCGGGTAATATGTAAAATCTGGTGGGAACTGTTTTGAACTGATCAGTTAAGAATCAGTCATGACTGGAAAGTAGCAAATGTGGGCCTGGCCTTGTCCTTGAGGCATTTCACGGAGGCCTTGCAGGCTGAGACTCCTCTTCTATCCTTGGATGTCGCCAGAGGTTAAACCAGGTCATGAACAGCTCCCTGCAATCTCCATCTGTCTCTCTAAGTCTTTGAAGTTAGGTCAGCTGAACTTGGACTGTAATTGCTTATCTTTGAAAAGAAGAAAAGTGACCTGGCCAACTACAGATCCTGAAATTTGGTCAGTCTCACTGCAAAGCTTTGGAAAAACTCAAATTTGCTGTTTTAATTCCCAAAGATATTTGATATGTACCACCTGGGAAGGAATGAGCATATTGGGGTTAGGAGAGAAACTGAAAAATGAGATAGCCAAATAAGATTGAAAAGAAAGATGTCAGGCTTAAAGGGTTTGTTTTAGGATGGTCTTATTTGATATTTTTTGTAGTAGTCCTGATAAAATCAGTAAGAGCATGCTCATGTAATTTGGAAATTAGATATACTTAGGAATCACTGTAAGTACAGAAATGTGCTACTTTGGGCTGGGATAGAGTTAATCTTTTTTCAGAATGACTAGAAGGGGGCTGTGGTTTGGATTTGTGCTAAGGAGAGTGTTGATAACGCAGGGAATTTTTTAGTTATTGCTGAGCAGGGCTTACATGGAGCCAAGACCTTTTCTGTTCCTCACCTCACCCCCTCAGTGAGTGGGCTGTGAGTTCATGGGAAACATGAGAAGAGACACAGCCAGGACAGCTGACTCCAACTGCACAAAGCATATCCCATACAATGTGGCATCATGATCAGTAAAAAAACACAGGAAAAGAAGAAGGAAGGGAGAACAGTCGTGGTGTTTGTCTTCCCAAGTCACTATTATGTGTGATGGGGCCCTGCTTTTCTGAAGATGACTGAACACCAGCCCGTCCATGGGAATTTGTGAATGAATTCCTTATTTTTCTTTGTTTGCTGCCCAGCTTTTGCTTTCCCTGTTAAACTGTCTGTATCTCAACCCACAAGTTTTTTCACTTTTACACTTCCAATTCTTTCCCCTATCCTGCTCAAGAGGGAGTGAGGGAGCAGCTGCATGGTGCTTAGTTGCTGGCTGGGATTAAACAAACCACCACAAGGGATTATCTCAGGAGATGGATTTCCTTTAATGTAGGGAGGTATTCTTGTCATTGTGTAAGACCCTGGTAAAATCTCATTTGGGGTACTGTGAAAACCTAATCAATTGTTCTATAGCTGAGCTAAGGTTGAACTAAGAGAGGGCTAGAGGGAAGTCAGGTTCATCACCAGAGACCTTGAGAGCCTTTGAAAAGAACAGATCTTAGGATGGCACAGCTTGTTTACTGCAATAAAACAAAACCAGAGAGGAGACACAAGTGCTGTCTATAAATATATCAGGAAAGTAAACATGAAGGATGAAAACCATTTAAATGAAGGGGAAAGACACAAGAACAAACAGATATGTACTATTCAGTAATAAATATATCAGGAAACCAGAATAATGTTTCTAGTCATTACTGCAATTGACTAATGAAACTGCTTTTCCATGGAATTAGTGGGAACAAAATTATTTCTGTTTTTAATATGGCACTTGATAAATATATGAGGTGGTTGTATAACAGAGCTTTTTTGGTACAGGCAGGGAGCTAGGCCTTGTCATTCAGGAGGATCTTCCTGCTCTGTGTTACCATGCCAATTCATAGTACAAACAGCAGAACATTTTGTCCAGATTTATGATTAATAATATGTGAAGGACCTGTCAGTTTTCTCTGAATAGTAGGCAAGGTTCAGAAGTCCTTATGAATGCAACAGTTAGATTGTGTTACTGTGATTTCAGTAAAGCATATGATGTCAGCATTCTATAGAAAAGAATAGAAAAAAGGAAATAAGCAAAAGAACTTTTAAGTGAGATGAAAAAAGTGCAGGTTAGTTCTTCGAGGATCAAGTCACAGGCCCAGAGTCCTCCTTAGATACCAGTACAAGTATGTATCAAATTACACCCTGGTTTTGTGCTGTGTTCTGCTTTTGTGGAACATAGTGTTGGAATTCAGTCCTTACAACTGTTAAGAGCAGCCTGCTCTGAAGCTGGTCCTCTTAGCAGAGCCTTAAATTCAGTGCGCTGCACTTCCTTAACATGCAGCAGGAGGTTAACGTGTTAATGTGTACACTGGCCCAGAGATGCCAGCAGAGCTACTAACCACAACTTGACCTCAAAAACTAGAAATAAAGAAAAGCTGGTC
Organism: Acrocephalus scirpaceus scirpaceus; assembly: GCA_910950805.1. Taxonomy (NCBI): domain Eukaryota; kingdom Metazoa; phylum Chordata; class Aves; order Passeriformes; family Sylviidae; genus Acrocephalus; species Acrocephalus scirpaceus. The sequence continues at coordinate 131,125,755 of OU383773.1, forward strand.
TCCTATATATTATGGGTTGAAGGTGTTAAATCTATTGACATAACACTAGATTTGTTTCAACAGAGAGTAAGTTTATGCCAACAAGATCATGCCAGCATGGAATTAAGCAACATTTCATTTGAAATGTGGCACTGTGCATTTTCTGGAACCTTTTACAACATTAAGTGGCTCATCACACATACATGATGCTAAGAATTACTGAAACAGAATTACTTAGCACTCTGAAGTTTGAGGATATTTAGATGTTTCATTGTCCAAATACCTGACTTCAAAAATGTATCTGGTCTCCTGAAGAGACTCTGTTTGCTAGGGCAGGACTGATTCAATCACTTTTCTCTCCTGTTTGCATTGGGTGTGTCATACTTGATCTTCAGTAACAGGGCTGTGAGCACTTCACTGTCAAGCCTGATGTCAGAACATTACTCCGTCATTTTTTTACTTCAGAAGCTGCTAATCAGTGATGCAGAGGGTGACTCAATTCTTTATCCTCAGTGAATCAATCCTGTTTATGTACAAGTGTGCTATGTCACAGAGATATATATAATTCAGTCACAAAAGGCTGGTAACATTTTAAAGGTTTCCAAACTGATGCATAGTCAGTGCATATTCTGAGTTTTGTGATAAATAATGCTTCAGTTTCTTCTCTTTCATTCTTACTGTGTACTTCACATATTTGTATATGATTGCTTGAAAATCACAAGGCTATAGCTACCCCAAATCACCCCTCTTTTTCTTTTCTCTCATGGTATAAATTACTACGTAGTGTACTGTCATCAACTTGAACAAGAAGCCATAAAATTTCTTCCCCAAACAATTTTAAAACTTCCACCAGCAGTTTTTTGAAATTTGTGCTATATTTGGTGTTATTCTCAGTCTAGAAAACAACTAACTTAGATGAAAATATGTAGAAATTAAGCTGAAATGTTTTAGCAATACAGGTTTATTTAAAGTAGAGTTGAAATAATCAAAAAATGAAAGTCAGCTTTTCTTTCCATGTGTTTCTGAACATGCACATAGCTGGTAAGTTGCCATAATGGTCTTTCTAATTGAGAGCAATAACTTCACCAACATACCCAAGGTCTAAATATTGTGCAATATTGATGTATTATTTTACAGTTTTATGGAAAAACATAAAGGGATTTAACCAATACCAAGGATTGTATACCTTACTTATACCAGGGATACACTCTTCAGTACAGTAACGTTTCACTAGATAGAAGCACCTCAGCTGCCATAATAGAAGGAATGATTAGAAGTACAACAGTTCAAAACACATGCTATGGAAAGGTATCAATGTTAGAAGAATTTTGAGGGAAACATTTTATTTTGCTTTGATTCAGCTATCAACTAAAAAATTAAAAATCACAGAAATAGACACTTCTGTTATGAGCCATATAAGCCATCTAATAAAACTCAGTGTCAAGCAGCTGTGCTTGGGTTTATATGTAGCATATGCTGCAGCTTTGGAATTATTTTGGAAGCCCTGCAGAATTAAGAACACAACAAAATTTTTCCCTAAATCCCATTTATATTTACTCATTAGCTCAAAAAAATCTTTCCGAAGTACATGAATAGGTTCTCTTCTTTAAGGACTTTCCCCTTCAGGCCAAGCTTTTACGTAGCTTTCAGGTATGTTAGATTTTACAAAGGTGATCACAGATTGATTTTTCTTGGCTTTCCTTGGCTTTTCTTGTTCTGAAATAGAAATTTTAATGACTAACTTAATAAACGCGATCAGTGACTGTCTTCATGATGCTTCCATCCTACGAATTTCATGTCACATTTCACAGGATTATTAGTTGCCAATAATTTTGATCTCTGCCAACTTGAATTCATGGGTTCATCCTTGTTCTAGGTGGCATTCTCCCATAGATGATGATCCCTCAGTGTATGACTGACAAAGTGGATAACATCAGAAAGGAAAATAAAGTATAGAAGTCAGCCTTCAGAACCTTTTTCACTTAGAGATGTAATTTTTTTAGATATTATCAGTGAATTTTCATGTAGATTCCTAAGAGAATATTGTTGACAAGGTGGCACTTTAAAAAGAGGTACTTTCTGTTGAAAGGATTTTCCCAACAAAAATCTATTCCTTAGCATTTTGATTTCTATAGGTGTGTTCTGTGAGTACCTTGTTTTAAGACTAAAAATGCTGGTTTTAACTAGAAAAGGGAAAAGAAGGAGGAGAGTGATAAAAATAAATCTGTAGGATGAAGAAATATGATCAAAGGCTGCCTTCAGTGGCTGTTGGAGTAGAAGGAAATCACTGTGTTTGCACCAGTATCCTGTGCTACTACACCTAGATGTTTTAAGCGGGAATGAAATGAGAAGGGATTGATGCCACAGCCAAGCAGCTGTGGAACTACCCACCTCTTTACAGGCCTTTAAATGCCTTTGAAATTTTGGCAGTTTCACTGTGAGATTGACAACACTAATAAATTTGATAGTTGCACAAAGCAAACAAAAAGGGAAAATTTTCTTAACTTGAAAACTTACTGAATGCTGTTTTTTATTAGTGATAAAAAGGAGCTCACTTAAAGGTAGGTTTCAATGATACAATGAGTTCAGAGATAAGCGAACTATATTCCAGTCTTCCACTTATTTCCTTCCATTTAGTAGTGTAGGTTCAAACATGGCTTACTTTTTAAAGCAAGATTTTAAAACAGTGTTGACATAGCTTAGCTGGTCAGGCTTCCAGAAGATACATAATTATTGTGAACATTGTCATTTCAGAGCAGATTTGTACTTGTGCTTAAGTATTGTATATAGTGGTTTTTAAACAGAAATTACTACATTTCTACTTGAAAAAACTGACTGTTCCTGTCATGTTGAACTCCACCAAGGCATGTCGTGAAACCCTAACAGACCCAATTTTACCACATGTTGGTAAAATATATTGAACATTGTCCCTGCATGTTCTAGTGGGCAAACAGGAGCATGCATGGAAACCTAGGTTTATGAATGGGAGTTTATTAAATGAGAGTGTTCATGTTCCTGATTAGGAGAAAGATTTTCTATCCATTGTGTTTTCCTCCCTCTGCCAGCCCTTTGCCCCTCCTCTTCCCTCACCCGAGACACCCCCACCCCCGAAGGCAGCCTCTCCAGGTGAGGTCCCAGCCTTGGGCTGACACTGGGTGCTGCTGCACAGAGAGGTGGAGCTGCCACAGCTCCCTCCACCGACCTGAGTTCAGCTGCTGCTGCTGCTGCTTTGTCAGTGCCAGTGTCTTCCCTGTGCACTGTAACCTCGGCATCCTCAGAGCACCCGGCAGCTGCCAGACACTTGCAGCCCTCTCATTAATGTCTTTCTTTTTCTCCAAGTGGCTGACTTCTGTTTTTCAAGGCTACAGTTTTCCATCTCCTCGCTTAAATACTGTAAGTACAACTTCTACTGTGGCTCTTTAGTTACTGCCTTGTAATTCTTTCTTGTAGTGAATAGTAGGAGTAAATAGTTCAAAGTCTAGGTTTGTTGTGGTCTCTGCTCCTATTTGTGCTGTTCAAATGGGCCTTTAGCATTTCAGTTTTTAATTGGATTAAAACATGAAATCAGAACAACTCAAAATGTTGGTGGTTTCCTGGCTGCTGTTTTCCTACTTTGTAGGAAATTACCAATGTGTCCTTTCTTTGAGTGCTGGTGCCTAGTGAAGTGAGAAGAGAAGCATTTCCATCCCTACTTGTTTCTGGAACCAGTTTTCTAAGAACCCAAAGAAGAGAAACTAATGCAACAGTTAATAAGCTCTCAGGATGCTGAGGCAGGTAATCCTGCTGCCTGCTGAAATGTAGATGACCCAGGGTTTTAGGAAGGAGCTAGGCTGGAGTCTGGCTCAGTTCCTTAGGTTCTGAAGCTGAAGTAAAGGAGTACGTGACTAGGGACCTCAGGTGCCTGCAGCAGTTTGATTGCACATTCAAACTGAAAACTATCCCAGGACCCTGAGGCCACAGCAAAAAGGCCTATTTCAAGCTGTCCTGGTTCCTGACCCAGTTTGGTGTGACTGTGAACTCCATGGTGTCACCCCAACTCTGTATTCTTACAAACATTCCACATAAATGTTGTATCATCTATGGATTATTCTCTCTTTAATTGCATCACTGGGAGTTGCAGAAAGGACATCAGCGTGTTAGCACTTTGAAGATATCACAGACTAACTTGCAATATTGTCAGTGCCCAGAGATATTTTGAGTGGAAGAGCACACTTGCAATTCTGGCCAATTTCCAGTAAAATTTGAACAGCTGCCCAAAATGTTGCCTCTTTTTTTCCTGTGCAAAGCCTCACATCATTTTCATAATTATATTTTACATTCTGAATTGGAAACTGTGGGAATAAGCATGGCACCAACTACTTGAAATGGAGTTGATTTAGGATACCGAAATAAAGGACACTGTCTGAAATTTTGACTGGCTTCTTTTTCTTCAGACTTCTTCCTATGCTTGTCTTTTTTGTTTGATTGGCTTCCTCTTTATGTTTATTCTCCTGTTCCACTGCACTTTATCTTGATAGAAAGGGCCAAAAAAAAAAAATTATCAGGTGTTTTAGTGCTCTTCTATCTAAACTGGATTCAAGGATACAGAATACACATTATAGGAAGACTGCATTTTTCCCAGGGGGAATCTCTGTATAGTAAAGAATACATACTCGGTAGCATTTGAAGTTCTCATTATGCCCCATGTGTTATTGCTCTTTCCATCTCCAATTCTCCAGATAGTTTCTCTGTTTTGCATATATACTAGAAATAATAATGCCAAATAATACCAAAATCTTACTTAATTTTCTAATGTAAGTCAGAAAGGAATTTTCTCTCTTCCAGTCTTGCAGTCTTGAAACAGCTGCTGAGTGAGTTCATAACATGCCTACACTCACCCAATACAGTGTACAGTCTGATTTACCATTCCTTCATTACCATCTTTCTGAGTCAGACTTTCCATGAAAGACTGTTTATAATTGGTATTTTTTTGCAGTAACTTAAAATAGCACTAGGACTCCTTAAGCATCTGCTATTAACCTGATTTTACGGAAAATCCAAGCACAGGATGTTAAGGGAAGAAGTGCTGGTCTCAAGGAGAAGTTCTGACATTGGCTATGGTCACTTCAAACTTGTTGGATTTGGATGCTTGCTTTGGATTTTCATGTTCTAAATGGCATTAAAAATTTCTAGGTGCAAACCTAGCTTCCAGCATTAGGGTTCATTGACTGGTATTTATTCCATGGTTTGGAAAAAAAGTATTTTTCTGAATGTATGTATAAATTATCTTTTGAGGTACCCATGAGACTTATGTGACAGTGAACTATATAATGTTAGAATCACTGTGATTTTATACACTTCTTTTCAGGTATCTTCTTGAAGTATGGAATTTGTATGGAAACGATGGTGGTATCTTCTGCTGGGCTGTATATTGATACTGAATTTGGTTTATGCCAATCTAGAGTATCAAAAAGAAACTCCTCCAGGCCTGCGTGAGATTGATCATCAGTGCTGGGAGGTATCATCCCATGGGCTGGTGGAAATGAAGAAACTCAAGGTAGCAGATACAGTCATTGCTCTCTGGGACTTCATGATGTTCCTAAAGGAATCCCCAAAGCCCAAGCACAATGAACTCTTCAATGATTTAGCCCAGAACTTCTGGGATATGTATGTAGACTGTGTGCTCTCAAGGTCCCATGGAATGGGCAGAAGACAATTAACACCTCCGAAATATTCTTCCACATACTCACACAGAACTTTAGAAGGTAACTATAGGATATGCTGCTAACATTAAACTGAACTAATGCTCCATCCTCACCCTTCATTGTTTAGACAACTCAATATCCTAATTTCCAGTTTTCTGTCTCTACTTGTCAAAAGTGTTTGCATCTTTCAATGGTAGCTACTTTCACAATACACAAGACACTAGTAGTTAGGGTACTACATTTCTATATTTAACAAAGTGTAAAAAATGCTGGGTATGCATGTGGAAGTGTGTGGAAAAGGACACTGCATTCTCTGTTTATCACCGTGTGCACATAAATGATGACATTAATGAAATAATTACAATACTGAAAGTTTCCTGGTATTAGGAATCCAGTCTCAGCTTTGGGGAATCATCGTTCTGCAGAAGGGAAGCTCAGATCCCTGACAGTTTGAGCCCTATTCTTCCTACTAAAACTACTGACATATAACGTAATGTCCTGGTCACTGTGAATCATTAAACAGTGACAGGTTCTGGTCATCATAGTCGGGTTTGAGTCTGAACTGAGATCATGTAGGTGACTTTATATCTTACTAATCAGTCCTAGATCTGTTGCCCCTGCTCCTCCTCAGCAACAGGCTTTTTTCTCATGTACCCTGTCAGATGATTCAGTTTCTCAGAATGAACATGAAGATTATTTAATCATAGCATTTCTAACATATTGCTTGGACAATAACTACCTGTCTTTCATAATCTTGCAGGATCTGCTTTCACCAATCCATTTTAGGCCAAAAGGGGAGAAAATGAAGATACTTAAGCAAGGCAACATGAAAACGAAGGAGCACAAAATCACAATATATATTGTAGATGTTTGGACAAATTCTTTGGCATGGTTCAATCTTTCTTTTTCTTTTCTCTTTGTATAAAGTACTTAATCACTCCGAAACTGATAAGTACATGAGCCCCCATGCTGTCACTTTTGCTTTGCTGTCTTGCAGTCTGTGAAGCTTGCCTTTTCCTCACTGCATGCGTGAATGTGTTCTCAGTCAACACCTTTGTTTTCCCATGTAAACCTTAAAGTCTGGATGTGTTATATTTTTGTAGAGTCTTGTCTTTTCAATAATTCTCTTTTTAAAAGTTAATTTTGATGGAAACTCAATATATTTTTATACATTATGCAACAGTAAAAATGTAAACAAATGTATTTTATACATCATCTTGCACATATTATTAAGAACTGGGAAAAAAAAAAAAAAAAAGAGGTGAGACATTAAGCTAAAGGGAAGGATTATGCTCATTGTAATGTCCTGTGCAGTCTAGACCTTGTATTTTATCATTGCTTAGTCTACGCTATGGATTAATTAAAGTATTTTTCTAAGCAGCAAGGTCTGAATAGCAGTAGTTTTCTTGTCTATTAACATGTTTTTTGATAAGCCACTACTATGTGACGTGAAGAACAGTGCTTTACACAAGACTGCAAATAAGGTGATGCAGTCCATCCCTGTCACAGCAGTTGAAGCAGGACCCATGCACCAAGTGGTTCAAAAGAGGGACAGACTGACTCGACTACTGCTCTCAGTATAAACCATTGAGCATGAATAAAATAATTCAAGGAGATTAACTGCCTATTTAATCCAATTCTTCTGGGCATAAAAAACCTGAGAAATGCTGACTGTTCTCTGACTGCTTTACTCCTTGGGCAATGCAGCTTGTTCAGTCCCTGTTGTGTTTTAGCCTTTTATGAGATTACAGGTGGCTTTAATTATTTTAGGAAATAGTACTCAGGCTGTAACAGCATATAAACCTTAATAAGTAACAAGAAATCCATCCCACATAATGTCTAGCTCATATATAGTTTATAAAATATCCAACTAGTCTCATAGATTTGTAAATGTTCATTTAGGTAAACACAATAATGAACTTCGTCTTCTAAAATATGTCTCCTACAGTTTTCTGGAGAGGGTACAAAAGTAGTGATTTTTCTGACCCATGAACATCACTTTCATAAGTTCACAAAAGTTCCTGGTAGAAATAATGTTTTTGTGCAAATGGAGTTATTACACACCCAAACACAGCAACTACAGGGATTGATACATTATGATGAGCAGCAGTTTGAGAGCCATCATCTAACCTGCCCCAGCAATATCCAGTTTATAAAGCTGTGTGCTGCATTGCATTTGCAACAAATGTTTTAACTGGCATAAATCATATTAAAAGAAGCCCCTTGTTCACCTACATTGATCGCCTACAGCAGTGTCAAAGTGTAACAACATTCCAAAGGATTATTTCCTCTATTAGTGGTCTTCTGATTGAATGCCAGAGCAAGCTGCCTATGCAGTTTTGAAAGCTTCATCCTTCTTCAGGCAGCAAGTCCGTTTTAATTAGTTTTCTATAAGACACAACAGTTTTTAGCATCCACCATAATTGTTTCAAGAATGTTTGAACAATCAATTGCTGTGGTCACCCTGTGGTGTCTGCCGAAGGGGCAGGTGATTATGATCCCCAGGTACACAGCAGCAGCAGCAGCAGAACAAATTCCAGATAGACATGCTATGGTGTACATCTATGAGAGCTGTGTACTCAGCTGCGTACACAGCCGACTACTGGGATGTCAGCATGAGGGATTAACAGTGAATGGGATGATCTTTCTTCCACCGGCACCCCCTCTCTTTCCATCCCTGGGTTACAACAGGGACAGCAAACCTGATTTCTTGGTGTTGTACGTTCCCCCCTGCAACAGCCAAACTATGGGCCATGGCTGTCTGGCAAAATCAAATGCTGTTTGTGCTGCTGTGAGCCTTGTGTTAGTATTGATTTATGAAGAATAAATGTAAATATTTGGGGAAATTCTGTTCCCTTCATTCTCCAGTCATTATTAATGAAGAGTAATGCTCAATTAACAAGAGCATTTGCATTTGCAGCTGCTCATTTGCATTCAGGGTGTCTGTGGCGGAAACAATACACTTGTGGGAAAATGTTGTGGGGCTCACTTTGTGCCTGATTTAAAGTGTTTGCATAAGCAAAACTGATTTTCAGTTAAAGTTTCTTTATCCATACCTTGGCTACAGTGTATTGCTGTAGCTTTTGCTCAGAAATTGGAAGAACTTACCTAAGTCCTCTACATTTTTTTAATCGACCTTTGCCTTGCTGCCAGTAATGAGTCACCTACACACTCACATATGTGCATGTAAAAAAGCATGTAAAACGCCCTCCAAATGTCACAGTCTTTGGTCTCCAAGTAAAATATGCATTGTTTGGTTTTAATTGTGAAAAGACAACAGACCATACATTCTCTAAACCAGTAATAAAGCAGCAAGGCTGCTGCAGAGCTGTCGGAGAAATATAAAAAACTGAGCAAGATTACTTGACACAGAGGACTTCATGTAGAGAATCTTTATATACCTTGGCTAACCTTTCTTGTAGCCAGGCAAGAAATACACAAACAGGTCAGTTTAATAAAACAAACTTTATACAGATAGTTTTGGGAAAATGTCATAATGAAATCAGATTATAGTTACAAATTATCAGTCAGCAAAGGTCACCATAAAAAGTTAAATTAAATTAGCACAGGTCAGTTTAATTTCTCTAGCTTTAAGTACTAGATGACTTTCCTACTCTACAATGTGATGACTTTCTTAGTCAACAAGGGCTTAACAGACCTGCCCACAAGAAAAATCCTTCTGATCTTTGGAAAACACACGTAGAGATTTTTCTAAACTTCAAATACCATTTTTCATATGTATGTTTTATTTTATTTAATTATTTTCTTAGGGTTCTTATTTTTATAGAATTTAGGTAGTCAATTTTGAAACATCTATTTGCCTTTATTTTTAATGCCACCACTGCTATGTTTGTCTTGTTATGTGGCAAACATTTTTAAGATATACTCACACTTATCCCATCCCTCTTTCATGAAGTAAAAAAAGGGAGTTGAATTCTGTTTAGCTCCAATTTATTTCATTTTTTTCAAGCTGGCAGTTAAAAAGCCAAAGTTTGTTCTTTTCTCAAGATGTTGCTGACATGCAAAAAAGACAGGCTAAGTGCCAGTTTGGATGTCACAGCATAAAAGCTTGCAATGTCACAGAAATTTATGCCATAGCACTGGATAGCAACTGGTTTTAAATTGAAGAGCCTCCGGGAATCTTGCGCTATTATAACATAGTGAATTCTGGCATTGATCAAATTAAAAAAGAAAATAGCTCTGAAATTGAGTCATCTACACAAAGGCCTGCTGCTCACCAGTTTGTGTAGGCATTCTAGAGGTGCCAAGGTGGAAGAAGATGAGGTTTTTTTGGAGACAGTAGGAATAATAGCCCAACAATTATTAGATTAGTAAGATCAGTTAAAGAGCTGTGAGCAACCCAAATGGAGAAGGACGTTCTAGCAGGTCTCTCCAACAGGCTGGGAGAAACTGTTGGCACAAACAAGCTCCTTAGTGAGTCTTTAGATGAAAATTGGGATGTCAGAAGTTCTGCTGCTAAAAGTGGCAATTCAAGAAACAAAATGGGCTTGGACAAAAACTATGTGGGTATGGTATTCAGGAAAATGAAGAATTGAATGTGTTTATGTGAAGATTTATCACCTTGCTCAATGAGATGCTTAAGCTGCAATGTATGGAATGTGTCAGCAAGAGATGGAAATGAAAACAGTAGACCTGCTGACAGTGGACATTAGCACACAAAGTTACTAGACTAACATACCTTTGTCCCATACTGCACAGAAGACCTTATTAATAAAACATCCCCACATTATATTAGTAAAAGCAAAAAATAATTTTACTCTTACGATGTTCTAAACAATTTTTCAAATCATTAAAAACGGATTTTATCTTGTATCTACATATGGGTAACTACATATTAATATAGCACTCTTTGGAACAGCATCTATTCTACAGGTACCGATTTTTTCTTGACTGAGTCCAATGTTTTATCTCTTTTGACCTTTTTTAAGGCTCCTTTACAAATAGAGGACTTTCTAGGAGCATGGTCTGTATCAGCCAGTGGCCCTCCACCGTGCTGACAAGGTGTACTTTCCACAGTTACAAAGCGACCGGGTCCGATCTGAAATACAAAATAAATACATTGCTTGACTTTCATGCTAGAGTTTAAAATAAGAGGAAAGTTAAATCATGAACTGCCTTTTGAAAATATTATTTAGTTGGTGAAGATGCCTGCTGAGGTTTCCGAGGGCCACTAAAACTATCCTTTATACTAAATTCAGAATTTGTATTCATCAATACAAAAGAAAGGAGGGAGTGTTTTTTCAGTGGGTACTTTTATGTGCTCTGCTTTTCTGCCTTTGTATCTGATTTATGAATTGTAAAAAAGAAAATCAAGCCTTTATTCAATAGAAGTTTGCTGTACAATGTTATTTGGATTTGTATAGATGTCAGCCTCAGAATTTCACTATACATTATTAGTTATTACTTAAAAAAAACCCAAAAAACAACCAGGCCCTCTTTCTCTCAAAATGCAAATGCATAGAACTACTGCTCCGGAAATCTCCAAGACTGGAAGACACATAGCCTCTCCAGATTCATTACTACTCTTTATACTGAATAGGTTGGGGTCTTACAATAAATATCCCTGAGTGACAGCTCTGTCTTCTAATCATGACCTACTGAAAAAAAAAAATCAACTCCTTGAGTGCATGCGGCTCACATGTTTGATTACTTGACCTTGACTGGTTTGCAACAACCATCTTAGCTTAATCTTCATCTCTCCCTGCTGAGAGTGTTTGGCAGAAAGGAGGGAATGAGATTGCTGTATTAAAATAATTTCTAGCCATATCCGTCATTTGTTATTCTCCTAAGCAATGTACCTGAGGAATGTTATATGATGTTGCTGATACACTTGTTTTCTCAATACACCTATTCTGCAAAATGGACTAACATTTTCCTTGTTTTTACCTACAGTTATTGAAATATTGATTGTAGAATCGTGACGGTATTTTCTTGTTAAATCCTCTCCCTCCAAGTTATGAACATTCTTGGCTTGAGGTTTAAGCCTTTTAAGTAAAATCTAACAATGAATTTCTTTCCACTAACAATTTACAGATTACTCATGCTTATGTCAAAATTTTTCAGATACTTTCTACAAAATATTGCCATTTAAGTGTCTCATTGTTGTTTATGCAAGTACCTAAGTAATTTTTCCAGCCTACTTCATCTTGCATTCATAGATGTGTCCCTTCATATTTTTCTGAAGTTTAAGATAATGTGCAAAAAATCCTAGTCCAGCATTCTGAGACAATCCCCTTGCTTCCTATTAGGCTCCTTGCTTCTCTATCACATCAAACATAAACTTCTTTTCAAGTTGCAGCCACCTTAGTTGTCATTATTCATTCTTGCCAGGGAGCCTAAAATAGAATCTCTTGCCTTCATACAAGTTTGAAAACAGCACCTTATGTTTATTCTTCTTCATTTTTCCTCACATGTAAGAGTAACTTATAAGCAACCTAGTAACTATCCCCCTAAAATCCTCCCTAGCTGTGATGCTTACACAGAAATAATCTAGTTAGCTCAGAAACATTATTGGCTAGACTGACGATTCCCCCATGTCTTGTCAAAACTCAACATCTAAATATGCTGTTAGGTGTGAATTAGATCTTAACAAAGGCTTTTTATTTTCTCACACTTCATTTATGTGATAGAAATGAGAAAAAAATGCTTTCTGCAGATGCAACAAGTGGCCTATCTGCAGGCAATAAGGAACATGTTACTGATAAAGGACACCTCTACAGATGTATCAAAAATTGCACAGATGTACTCAACACTGAAAGGAGGAGGTCTTGATCTCAGCAAGGTTTTCATGAATGGCTGTCTCACGACAGGTACATGTCACACAGAATTGGGGCCATCTTACCCACTCTTTTTCAGAGTAATTTGCAGATCTGAATCTCATTCTGGCCAAGTGCTTGTCTAAGGCTGTGTCAGGGAAGTGGTGATTTGCAGAAGATACAGATTCTTTTTTATGTACTTGGAGCTTGTCAACATAAACATTATTAAAGAAAATATAAGCAGCAGCATATATACAGTCAGAACAAACTCATTACCACTTACCTGTTAATGAAAATAAAACAGTCTTATTAAGGATTACTTACTGTTGTATGGAGTTTTGGAATATCAGTAGAATGTGCTGGTCCATTTTGAATCTTTGATTTAGATCTGGAAGCCTCTATTAATGTTTCCTGAAGCCTTTTTGCTCTCTAAACATAGTCAGAAAAAAGGTAAAATTATTTTAATCTGCATTAATTGTGTCATTTGCACTTGTTTGAAAATATACAAACAACATGACAAAATAAATGCAGTTATAATTCTATTTGCCTTTGATTTAGTAACACCGCCCCCCCCCCCTCCCCCCACCCCATTTTTTGACTCTTTCTTGTACTGAGCACCCAAATCTAGAATAAATGGACGTGGCACTGCGAGGGTGGGAAGGGAATCCCAGCTTGCCGTGACCTACGGGCTGTGTTCTGTGCAATGCAGCCCTGGGTGCTGTGAGCCTTCATGGCCACAAGAGCACACTGCTGCCGCACCCCAGACAGAGCACACAGCCGCCGCTCCAGGCAGACCCAGCTCTACTGAGGCATCTCAATACAATCTCAGTACATCCCAGGTGAATGGCTTTACATTTTCTTTTCCTGAACTTCATGAGTTTTTGGTCAGTCCATCCATCCAGATTCTGAATAGCAACCCTGCTCCCAGCATATGGATTCCTTCCTCCAGCTCAGTGTCATAGAATTGCAGAATCACAGAATGGTTTGGGTTGGAAGGGACCTTTAAGTTTATCTAGTTCCAACTCCCATGCCGTGGGCAGGGACACCGGACCAGGTTGCCCAGAGCCCCATCCAGCCTGGCTTTAAACACTTCCAGGAATGGGGCATTCACACCTTGAACTTGATGGGGATGGATACTGATCCAATATCCAAGTCACTAATGAAAATGTTAAATCAACACTATATTATCAACCCTATAATTAACTCAGAGGAATATCACTCAAAACTGACCACTAGTTAAACTTCAATCACTGACCACTGTCCTTTAGAGCCTATCAGTCTAGCCAGTTTTCCCAACACCTTGTAGTTGACCTGTATGTAATCTAGTCCATATATCCCCATTTTGACTACAAGAATGCTACACAGGACCATGCTGAAAACCTTGCTAAAGCCAAGGGAATGGGCATACCCCTTCCTCTTTTTCCAGAACAAATAATTTTATCACAGAAGGCAACTATGTTGGCAAGGCATGATTTGTCCTTGGTAAATTAATGATAGTCTGTACCAATCTTCTTCCCCCTCATATGCCTAAAACTGCTTCCCAGTGACTCAGTCAAAACTAATGAGTCTGTAGTTCTTTACGTCTTTTTTCTGTCCCTTTTTCATTTCTAATTCTAGCATACATCTTTCTGCAGACCAGGGAGATACTTGCATAGAAAGAAAATTGTTCTCCTTTGCAAGTCCTTTAGGAAATGAAGAAAAATTACATTTAGCTGCCAAAACTTTTCTTTTAAGTCTGATTTCATTATTTTTCCAGCTTAGGCTGGTTGCCAAACCAGGACTCTAATAATTTTATGTTCTTTTGGGAAAGTGAAAATATTGCTAGAAGAAACTCCTTTCATAATAAAATATTTCCCATCCTGAAAGATGTTTGCTGTACTGAAAAAAAGAGAATGAAGAATTAGAAAAAATGAAGTAAGAATGAACACACTTGTAGCTTCAACAGTTTTAGAAGAAAAAAAAATATATACACCCACTCCTCAACTGCAAGTGACAATGTTGATCCCCAATTTGTGATTGCAGTCAGAAGAATCAAAGATTATATAACTTTTCCAATACATCTTATGGTTACTTCTTCTTTGTCTGTGTGAATATAAAATTTACTATCATTTCTACTTGAATATCCTTATAATTCATTAAGAAATGTGTTTGGAACTTCAGAATTATTATAACTACACCTAATTGTTAATTTTTTGCTCCATCAGGTTTCTTACCTTCAATGCCTCAAAGTTTGATGTCCGAGTCAAGAAATTTTCCCAAGATTTATTTATCAGTTCACTCTGTGTATGGGTAGCTTTAATCTGTAATATAAATGAGATTTACAGCATGTGACACAATCCTATTTTACTATCAGACCTCTTCTAATTTCATTGTTTGTGCAGTTTGAAAAGAATGTTCAGCTACACCCCTTTGACTACCTTGGCTCATCCCTGTCACTTGAGACTGGATGATAATGTTTTACTAAAGTACCTGCCCTTTAAAAACTTCACTTGTGCACTGTCCTTAAAAGCAAAGAGAGGCTTACTTTGTGCAAACTAATTTTCCCCTCTTCCAACACATATGTTGGATGAGGCCCAGCTCTTTCAGAAATACTTTCTGTATATTCTCGCTCTTAAATGCTGGATAAAAGAGATAGAATTAGGTCAGGTGACAAAAGTGCAGTCATCATAATGCAGGACAATCCCTCAAAAACACTAGCATGAGATTTCAGACAACTGGACCAACTGATCTTATTTCTCAGAAAGCAGGAGAGGGTGTGCAAAACCATGAAATGTCTGCCTTATAACCAAAGCTAGAAAATGTCTATACCTTCTCATTCTCAGCATACTGGGAAGCACAAAGCCCTACTTTCTGAAGTAATAAAGGTCTGTGAATATTCAGCAAGGGAGCTTAGAAAAGAGACTTATATTTCATTTTAAGAAGCAGGTGTAGTTGTAATAGGTACTTAGTGCTGTTATCTGCTAAAGATGAATACCAGTGCAACTTTATAGTAAAATAATGATCATTTCTCATTACCCCTGATACCACTGCTTCATTTTTTCATGTTGCTCTCTAAATACTGTGGAAATTATACAAGCCGGGAGGACTGAGGTTAACCTAATTGAATTTAAAGTTAAAATTTTGCTGCTGAGACAGATTAAAACTTTTCAAGCAGTGTATACGTAGAAGATTCTCAGCATTATATAATAAGAAAATCTGCACATAAATGGACAGAAAAGCTTTGGTGGGCTTTCCTTATTGAAATACTCCTTTGTCTTACTTCTTTGTAAGTTTTTTCCTCTTCCTGGATTTCATGGCGGAGTTGTCTTCCAAGCACTTCATTCTGCAGATAAACAACTGTTTTTCCAGTATTTTCTGACGCCTTTGAAATAAGTTTCAAGGTTTTCTCATCTGGTGTAACAGGCCTGAATTCTTCTTTTAATTCTGCACATATTTCACTCCAAACCTCTC
This sequence comes from Acrocephalus scirpaceus scirpaceus, assembly GCA_910950805.1. NCBI lineage: Eukaryota > Metazoa > Chordata > Aves > Passeriformes > Sylviidae > Acrocephalus > Acrocephalus scirpaceus. The sequence goes on from OU383773.1 coordinate 131,141,644, forward strand.
CAACCTGTGTGTGAAACATGCGCCATATGATTCAGTATTTATCTGTCCTAGGTTACAGTGTAAGATGTGCCCAAAGTAGGTATTCTATCCCCATCTTCATGAGCTGTTGAAACCAGGTGGGGCAGTGTTTCCCTTATCTTCTGTTAATGGGCCCAACAATGCCGTGCTGCATTACTCATAGATAACTCCCTCAGGGAGCTGTCTCTGTTTAATGGGCCATCAAGGACCCACTGCATGACTCATAGAATGAGATCATCCCATTGTGAGATGTTCTGCCCAGGGGGAGGAGCCAAGCATTCCCATCTGGATATAATCCAGGGTTTGGGACAGCACAGGCAGCTTTTACCCACTGGACTCCCAGAGGACAAGAGCTACCAGACCTTTCTACAGGATCACTGCTTCAACAAGACCATTTCATCTGGACTGCTTCTATCACCCTAACACGGTGTCAGGTTGTATTCTGACTCCGTGAGTGGTCTTTTGTACTATTGCATTTATTTTATATTATTTGATTTTACTTCTTTTCTTCCTATTAAATTGTGTTTCTGACTTGGAGTCTATCACTGGTTTTGGTTTCAAACCAGCACATTATCTCATTCTTCAGTTCCAATTATTTAAAATAAAATAGAGCAACCATATCTCTCCTTATTGTTGTTTGACTTCTCAGAATTTTTATGCAAGGTTAGACTGCACTAATACTATGCCAAATTCACTCATGATAAGCCTCCCTAAGCCTTCCCAAAATGAAACTTGATTCAAAGAGGAGTAACAAGAATGCTGGTAACTACAGAAATTCAGAAGAAATAGCTTCAAGATACCAAATTACAAGAATGAAGTGTTGAGAGCCTATGAGAGCCTACTTCTTAAAATCTCAAATTGCAGACATTATTAGAGCAAAGTGCAACATGAGCCACCAAGGGAAGCAGAAATTATCAATCAAACAATGAGTCTTGCTATTTCCTGAACATTGCAAGCTCTTACAGACTTTTGTTCCTAAGCATATATTTATCATAAACTAAAGCATCTTTTAAGCAAGACAGCTATCACAAAGCTTGTTATCCTGCTGTAGTTTCCTATAGGCATACCATTCTTAACTTTACACAGAATGGATGGATGGATGGATGGATGGATACTGCATGTATCCATCTACAAAGGTAGCAAAGCACAGAAGAATCTTTATAAAAATGTGTTTTTAATGTCACTTTTAATAGTGGCCCCTAAACTGACTTTATTATGTAAGGAAACAGTCCTACTCCAATCCTTCCCCAATTTCTCACTCCTGGCAAATTCCTGTCTTGATCTGGCAAACAGTTAAAACTATTTTTTTCTGAGTTATTTTTAACTATCATTAGTTTCCAGTCTTATTTGCTTCATGGTCACAAACATTTGTAGCAGTCTGAAGCAAGAACACAGGAACTGACGCAATGTTGAAGGTGGGATTGTTTCTTTTGCTGGTGAATACTGGCTTTCACCGTGTGGAATTATAAGCGACTTGTGACATAGGGGACAGCTTTTGAAGGGTTATTTGTTTGCTGTGTCCTGAGATATACTTACTATTTTTAGGAATGCGGGTACAATAGTAATATTTGCTTCAACAATACTCACTTTAAAGTCAATATAACGTTGTATAATAGCAAGTGTGACAAAATCCTTAGCAGATAAGCCAGGTAAATTTTCAAAACCTAAAAGAATATTAATCACATCAGTATGATGAATTTATCTTAAAATATAATATTCTAAAAAAAGACATCTGATTTGTAATATAAACACATGTTAATCACAGATACACCAGTCAGTCACTCTTGATCCTGATGGCTTTTGCTGATAAAAACCTGTTTTTCCATAATACCCTCTCACTGTACTAAAATCTTTACTTATGAGTGGCTCTGTGAGCCTTCCAATCACTTGGTAGGCCAGGATGCTACACTTCTGTGCTAAGGGTTTGATTTCTGCTAAAGCCAACAATAACTTGAGTCTTCAGCTCACAGGTTCTAGGGCAGCAGTTCAGCATGTGAAGAGTTTGCTTTAACTGTGAAGCAGCCAACAGGAAAATTATACTGGTGCTTTGTTCCAAAGCTGTGTAATGAGGGTGTCCCTCTATCTTGTAAATTTTGTTTCCAGCAATAATGCCTTGAACATCATGACTCCATCTTTTAAAAATGTTCCCAATATGTGTAAAAGAATAAGGTAGGGAAGTATGGTTGCTGAGACTATGTTTCATTTTTTTGCATACTGAATGATAATGGCACTTAATTAAAAAAAAATCTAAATATAGTCTATCAAATCTCTTTCTAGATTTCATATCATCTCTGTGGTAATTGAGAAAGTAGCATATGTCTAGAGTGTAATTACATCATATTTTGAAGCTAAGAAATACGGTAAATAAAGGCCATTTACCACCACTGCTTTTCTGGATCATCGTGTTACAGACTCTTATGGAGCTTAAGAGTTGCTGAGAAAAGACTATAAAATATTTCCATATGTTATTATCTACTTTCAGATAATTTCAGTACTTCATAGGAGACAGTACAATGTATATATATAACATGGAAGATATCTGTGAATATAGGAGAAAGCTGGAAGAAAATCTTATGCCTTTTTATTTTAGTAAAGAATTCAGCTGTGATCCAACATTTAATATAATTAACACTACTAAAATTAGTAAGAACCTGGGTTACAACAGAGGAGCAAGTAGCTAAAGATTATTAGAGAAACTAAGGATGTTTTCAAACCAGTCTGTTCTCTAGATAAAGCAGAGAACTGGCTGAAGCAATCTCAGAACAATTACTGATTATCTTTGAACCTGCAGAAGACGGAAATGAAAACAAAAATAAGCCTAAGAAAACACCCCTGAAACAAATAATTAGACAAATATGTTTATGCAGCTAAATCTTAACAGTAAAAAAAATTAATATCCAACATGAATTGCTGAAAACGAAGACCCACCTTTTGTCTACAGACAGAAAAAAAATCTCATGGATGTGGAAGAATTTATCACTTATCTTGACTTCAGTCTAGGTTTTAAGGCAAGGGTATAATGAGTATTCATATTCAGTGTGCAAACAACGAAAAATTAAGAGGGACTGACACACTTTGAATGAAAAGATTAACATGTGAATTAATCTTGCTACTCTGAAAAACTATCTAAAAACACAGAATTTATTTCAGTATGGACAAATAGAAAATTCTAGCTGTAGGAATAGCCACCTGTACAAATCCAGGATGATAGGTGACTGTACAACATTTTAAGTTGATTGAGCAAACAATATCACGCCACTAGGAATAGAGCTATTGTTACATTTATGTCTGAATGTTTATTTACAAGATGTATAGAGTAACATAACTCTATCTGGCTGTGAGGCTTTTGCTGGAGTGCTGTGTTCAGTTTTGGGACACTACAGACCAAGTAGAATTTGAATCAATTGGAAAGACTCCAGAAAAAAAAGAATAATTAGAGGTTGTGTTAGAAAATGCAATCAATGAGTAATATCTCTATTAATCTAGAGGAATAAATGTAGAAGTACTAAAATATGTGAAAGAGATATTGTGTGTGAGAAAATAAATTTCAGAGAATTTCAAGTAAATTTTAGGTTTAGTCCTAAGAAAATTCTTCCTGGTGGTAGGGGCAGCAAAGTAGTGGGGAAGTCTTGAAATTCCAATAGAAAGCGACTTTTAAAAAAACCATAACGATCAAGCATCTATTAATTAGAGAGTACTGATGCTGAATCAAAATTTTTCCTTTGACCTTGGTTTTTTTAATAGTGACTTTATTGATCACCAGTGAACAAGTTCAGTTTAATGACAAATATGATACTGACAAAGCAATTCATTTGTCTTACCTAGCTTGCAAAATAATGAGTAAACTTTTGCCCGTATGCTCTCTGAAATTTCCATGATGGCAAAACTGGGACAGCTGGCAGGCACTGGAATGACCTTTTGCTGCTTCTGGAAGCTGGTAACAATAGGTCTCTTAGTGTCTAATAATATAAAAACACAAAACCAGACTAGAAGAATGAAGAGGTAGTACGTTACCAAACTTAGGGGAAATTCATCTTACTTTGTGGACACCATAAAAATAATTTTTATTGTTTGGCCAAGAAATTGAACATAATTTGGGTCAGGAAATTTTAATTAGCATGAGTAAAAATTTTTGAGAACAGCACTCACTTCTTTTTACAACATATGACAAAACACAATGCCTTTCATGGAAGAAATTAAGCAGCTTAACCATCCAGCATTAGAAAAGCTGGTCATGGTTCTGTTCAATACTTGGTTTATTCCCAGCTGATGAAGAAAATGCCATATAGTGGTCAGAATGAAATGAAAATAAATGAATAAATAAAATTAAATAAAAGTAAATTAAACGGAAGATATTTTAGATTTGGTAAGAATTATAGTGTAAAGCTATAAATGCTGCTATTTACTGTCATCAGAATTCAGACTACAAAAGCAAATAATGTCATTATTTTACTGGACTGCTCACAGTCTCACATGCATCATAAAACTTACCAACAATCATTCCATTTTGATCACGTCTGACTCCCAAATCCAACTCCTCCTGTCTCCATAACTGTATTAGAAGGTTAGCTGCTGTTTGATCTCTCTTCCCTCGCCAGATACTCATGTGCAAAGTGGTTTTAGGGTTGTCAGAAAATTCAACCAAGATTCCAAGAATTATATTGCACAGGTTCTTTTCTTTTAACTTGGTCAAGGAAAAAGTAAAGAAAGCTTTAAACTGTTCAAAACACAACAATGTCTACTTTCTGAGAAATTGTGTACTATGTAATCAAGTAACTGCAAGCTTTTCATCACAAATATTTGCACAAAATTAATGTATAAACTTGTAAATCCTTAAAGTTTCTGGAATCCTGCTATGCAAAGTTCCATAAATCAAGAAACATGAGGGGCATGATTTTAGGATCATATAAGATGCATTCCTGTACGTAGAATTACACAGTAGGTTTTGTGTACACAGCTCCAGGATCACATGCTGGAGAATACACTGCTACCAAGGTTTATTGTTGTAAGAAATCGACTCTGAAGGCAGAGGCTGAGCAGTACCACACAGCTCATCTTCTGTTTTGTGGCTAGACCTTCTGGCAGCAGCTGAGAGTAGGCAAGGGCTTCAAACTGCAAGAGGGTCAGTTTAGATTAAATATTGGGGAAAAATTCCTTACTTTGAGGCTTATGAGGGACTGGAACAGCCTGCCCAGAGAAGCTGTGGATGTCCCAGCCCTGAAGGCTGGATAAGACAGGCTGGATGTGGCTTTGAGCAACCTGATCTAGTGGAAGGTGGCCCTGCCCATGGCCAGAGGAGTTGGAACTGGATGATGTTTAAGGTCCCTTCCAACCTTCTCTGATTCTGTTATTCTGAGGGTCTGCAGCCTTGCACTGCAAGAACATTGGGGGCTGACAGTACAACCAGTACGAATGAGGAGTGAATGAACCAAAGGTGTGTTTTTATTTTGTAAGAGTTGAAATGTCTGTGCCAACTCTCTGTCCAAGATCCACAGAAATAGCTCTACACACAAGATACATGTACGAAGTAACTTCAAATATAAAAACTGGTAAAGCCATCAAGTGCTCTTATTAACTTCAATGTGAAGAACTGAAATGCTTTTCTAAAGAGATGTCATTCAAACTAAGAGCATAGTTTGGGTTTTCTTTTCAAAAACAGTATAATTTTGTTAGATTAAAAACTCCCTCTGTCAAATATGTAATAAAAGAAAAAAGATACAGGGAAAACCTATCCAATAATTTCTGAGCAGATATCTCAGTCTGTCTCAGGGAATTAAATATACTGGGCTTTTTTTTTTTGTTTGCAGTTTGTTTTGTTTTGTTGGTTTTGGTGGAGTTTTTTGTTGTTTGGGCTTTTTTAAAAATTATTTTTATTATACCAGTCTTAGCAGATACTGCAACAAAAATAATGCAATTTTCCATGTTGTTTTGCTACTCCGTCATTCTACAAAACCAATAATAAAAATACCTACTGCCAACAAATCCAGAAGGAGAAAAATGCCCTGTTTTTCAATAAAACAGTCCTCTGCAATGCAACATCCAATGACACAGGACCTTAAACAGAAATAATTTCAATTATGTAGAAACACTTTTATGCTTCTGAACATTCTACAATCATCTCATTTATTTTGCTGAATTGCATACCATTTAGTATGCAATATGCAGTATGCTTCATACTTTCAGAGAGTAGAAAAATCATGTTTCACATGCCTTTTCATTTACACCTATAGCTAAATATACCCTGCTTGACTACTCTTTCTTCTCCTGCAGGTGGCACACCTTCCTTGAAGCAGCCTAAGAAATTTGGCAGGCTCTCAATGAATTGGAGTATGTATTTGAACTGAAGCTAACTCAGTAAATTAGTTTAAAATTTAACCAGGTCATGTCCCTAATCTGGTTTATTGTAGGGCTGTGTGAATACTTCTGCCAGCAAAATCAAGGGGGCAAGTCAAGCAAGATTTTTTTTGGCAACAGTTTGCTTCTCCCAGATTCAAATCATCATAAAGCCTGCATTCGTGTTGCTGTTGCTTCTTTATGTCCTCTTCTATGCTAATTAACAGACAAACTAAAGAGATCTCCAGTATCAGTATTTTCTCCCAGCAAACATATTCGATTTTTAATGTATTTATAAACCTCTGCTTTAAAACAAATTAAGATTTTATTTTCCTCCTATATATTGGCAATCTTTAAAATATTTCTAGCCCAATATAGCCAGTTTACAAACATTTCTTATGCTTACATAGTTTTTTGCTAATATTGGTGTATTCTTGCCTGTTGTTTGCTTCTCTAAAGTTATTTACAGACTCTAACCACATGCCTCTCTTTGAAAGCCTTGAGTATCTCTGCATGTCAGGAGGTCACTCTGTGTGGGGACTGAGGTTGTCACACTGAATTTAGAAAATCTTACATGCAGTATATTCCATTTCTTTTGCATAATTTTCAATTAGTCAAATTTTATGAAGAATTTTTAGACATTATAAACAGAAAAAAGGTCTACATGTGCAGAGAAAGGTCACAGCATTGAAGACCTAAAAAATACAAGACTTGACATTTTTCCGAGTTACTGCTGCTAAAATACTTCACTAACCACAAGCAGTCGAGTGCACTGAGGAGGAGACAATTGTGGCCTAATCCACTATATAACTTCCTTGGATCCATCTTAAAGAATGGGATAAGTATATCAATTCCTTCACAGCTGAAGAGTTCCTGTTGAAATGTTAATTAAAGCAATGTTTCTTAAGCAATATTTACTAAATTTAAACAAGTAAGAAAATACAATGGAAAATGTAAATATTTATATTGTAATAAATTTGGTCCACTTGTTGGAGCAGAATATACACATAGGAAAAGAGATTTTCAGTTTTTCCAAAGTGCTAATTAATTTCTTAATACACTTTCATAGACCAATTTCAAAATAATGTAATTTAACAATCAAATAAGTTCAACACTTTATAGTGGATTTCTGAGTGTTTTTGTATTTTAGCTGTGTCAAGAAACATGACTTGTTAACAATGAACTACAATTGAGACCTGCTTTTCAATTAAACCACAAAAAAGCAGTGTCACTTAAAAGAAAGATACATACCTTTCTGTGGACATCATTTTCACAGAGAACAGACAAAATAAATAATATGTCAGCTTGGATTTCCAGTAGAATGGTACCTTCTTTTTCTTTAGATTTGTCTGCTGCATACTTTAAGATGTCTGTAAATGGATATATTTTATATAAATGAATGCCCCTATACACAAGTCAAAATTCTATTACAGCTGCTGCTTTTTAAAAATCTCAAATTTACATGAAAAGATTTAAAAAGTAAGTTCAGTTTTATCTCCTGTGTTTTAATAACCACTTTCAGAAGTGCAGCACTCTGATGCTGCAGTTTCATGGCCTTTACTCTTTGTGACAGAGTTAATGACAGCAGCTTGCACTGACTTCTCCCTTGTTCAGACTCTGTGCTGCCCCTTAAATTGTGTCAGTGCAAGGAATTCAGGGAACTGATATGAATTAAGGAACTCTTAGAAAGAGGCAAACTGGCTGGTTCACGCTGCTACACAGCTTCACAAATGTTTGATGTGACAGTGGAAATGTGGGAAAGACATGAAATACCATCATTGCTAAGAAAATCAGCCCTGGAACCACTGTGTGGAAGAGGGCATTCAGACACAAAACTCCCCTAAGTAAGAAAAGTTACTTTATTATGATATGTACAGTATAGTATTAATTTTGCTTTCACTAAAAGCTGTAGGTTTCCACAGAGGTTTCACTGGACTTGAACTGAGGGTATAAAATACTTCATTTCTGGGATTATTATTAGAACATACTCTTTGAATTTCAAAGGATCTTTCCTGTTTTGTTTCCTTCAGAGTACTGAAAACTTTCTGTTATTGTAAGAAAAGAACTTAAACCACTTTGTTTGGGAACTTAAACCAAAATTTAACAGTAGGAATGTGTTACTGAACAAGAAATACTCTAAAATTGCAGGAGCAGCGATTAAGAAGTTTTATTCTTTTTTTCTTCACATTGTTCATATAAAGGTACCTTGTTATTAGTTTTATTCTGCGCTTAAGATGAGTTGTGGAAAGCAACACCTAGGTGCGATAGACCTAGGTGTAAAAATACTCATGGGCTGGAGTTTCTGGGGACTGCAACAATGAAAACAAGATCTACCAAATGCAGTAACACAAAGGGAGAAGGGGCAGCTTTTGCTCTGAAATTAAACATCTAGACTTTTAAAACTGTCTGTTTTGCTTAACTCATTCAATGTGTATTGAAATAGGGAAAAAATTAACATCAAATCAGTTATATCTTGGATTAATTGGTAGAGGTTTTTTCAGTTTTTCAGCAGTCAAAGGAATGACACATTAAAACCACAGCACACAAAAACACATGAACATTCTAAGTGTCAACAGAAATGTACTAATTAAAGAACAGCAATAAAAATTGTGCTTTACCCAGTAGCTGGCTAATTGCTCCCTGGTCACACAAATTAATGCTCACAGCATCATTATAAAGGGCCACAACAGATCTCAGCACTCGGAGGCTGTAGCGCATTTGTGCAAGTTTGTTGCCACGACCACCTGTTCCATGGAAACTATTACCTCGACCAAAGAAAGGATCTGTGGAGCAATCACAACAAATACTCTGGCAGACAATCTGTGTTCAGAATTATGTGCTCAGGAAAAATAAAAACAAAACCCAACAACTCCAAAACACAACAACAACAACAACCCCCAAACCCTGTTGAAGTTAGAAATGACTCTTGTTTAAAACCATCTAGTTATAAGCCTTTCTGTGTAGGATTATACTTTTTACATGCATAAAAAAGGTAACGTTTTGATGAACATTTGAAATTATTATACATTTTTAACCTTACTAAAAAGGTTTAAAAGCCTTGTTTTTAACTGCCCATGAGCAGTTTTGCAACTCAAAATACATTCTATTTAGCATGGCATTTAATATCAACCTTTTGATCTGCATTCAACCCAAACAAAAATTTCTTCCTAGGAAGACGCACCAATTTTATGATGAAAAATATCTATCCTTAGAAATCTGGTCAACAAAACTGAGTGTACTTAGTCATCTTTTTTGCTTAGCCCACACTCTCATCTGATGCCCAGAAGCCAGCTTTAGTCTGGAATCTGTCTCACAATGTACGACTCTGAGTTAACATGTCCTGCCTGATGGCAGGAATTACTGCTTGGATTTCTTGCCACAAGGGAAGGGCATGGCTCACTTAAAACAGACAGTAGAGGTATTTCTCTCAAGGAATATCAATATAGTGGTACACAGGAAAAGGGGCAGCAGCTTATCCTTCAGTAAAAAAAAAAAGGATGGTTGGTTGTTTTTTGGAAACATTTGTTTCCTAGGTGGCCAATGACAAAGAATCATTCTGACATCATGAGTTTTACATTTTCCTTTTCTGTCAAAGGAAGGAGGTTCAGTTGAACTGTTTTGAGGTTACCTGTGTGTAAAAGCCATGAGTACCCACTGACCTTGGCCTATACACCATTCTAGAAACACAAGCAGAAGAGTATTCGCTTGGCAGGACAAATATTTATCAACTAACACAGGAGCCACTGAAGCTAAAACAGCAATTGCATGAAGTTGTAATTCTTCATATTGGGTAGCAGACCAGTCAGGAAATCCAGAGTTTTGATTTCGTTTTACATAATAAAGCAAAGCTGGCATCACATGATTTTCACTGAGGAGCTGCAGAGTCCAGACAAAGAAAAAGAGAGACAGTTTACAGGTTTCACATGCAAATAAGAAAAATCAAAAGGATGGGTCAACTTTATCTGTCCTACACTAACGAAACGATTCTTTTATTGAGAGACTATGTCATAAGCACTACAAGCACAGGCAAACTCTTTCTAAGTTCTGTAGCTTTCCCACAGGCTGGGGTTTGCTAAATTTTATTGTGTTCTTCAGGTGTATTTCAATAATGCTCCGCAGTCATTTGTCAGCAATTTTACTAGCATGGTCTAAGTTTGTAACTTTCTAAAACAGAAATTGTATGCTGCTTTCCGACAGCAGGACTTGGTCTGAAGCTATATGTGAATTTTTGATTTGGAGAACAGATAATTTCAGTGTACTTGACTATGGCAGATGGACAGATAAATAATATTCTCATGATTTCTTTGTCTTTTTTTTTAACTTATTATTTCTGTTCTGTTGCAACTTACCTGTGCAGCAGATGGGTCTTTAGATAAGATTCTTATTACATTAAACAGTAACTTCTTCATCTCAAAATCCTCGTATGAGTAGGTAAGTTTAAAACCTTTTACCAAGGGATTGGGAAGTTTAACTATGAAGGAAATGGTAGATAAGTTACAAAAAAATCATAATTAAAAGTAAAAATTTTGTAATTATGCAGCATGGAATCTCTTACCTTCAGGAAATGTTGCAAGTACTATCAAGAGCTTTGCAAATCCACTTTCCTAATAGGCATTCAAAAAACATACATTAATTAAATTAAATTGCAGTGAAATCGAGGCTTATGATTTAATTTTTGTTTGACATTTTCTTCAGAACACAGAATTTAATGTATCCTATGGCAGAATAAACAGAGTTTTATCAAAGAAGAGAACAACTATTTGGACATTATACAACAATAACTAACTGCAGTCCTAAGGGTACAATTGTTAAATCCATCTTTCATTCAGTACAAGTCTGAACTTCTGTGGGGAAGTACCAAACACAAGTATTCACTACTCCAATCTAACAAGAAAACCATATTCTCAATGCTTTTAGAGCTGTGTTTTTTAAAATGCACTGGGTCATGTTTTACATCAGGATCATCAGTACATATAATTTTGTGGCATCAATTGTGCATACCAATGCACTTCAAGTTCAGTGCATTTATAAGTAAACATATGAAACATATGAAAACTGCATGTATGGGCAAGAAGAATATACCAATATCACATATGATAAGCTCAGAAAATAAAATCTTGTAAATCATAGCTCCTAGAGAGCTAAGAGAAAGACAATAATGTCTAATATAACTATGGACAGGACCAAAGCCAGGAGGTGTCTCTGCAGCACATTAGAGGCAAGAGTTTTGTTTCTGAGGTAAGCAATTAGCAAACAGTTTTGTTCTAACACAGAGATAATAATTAATATCATTATGAACTTTATGTATATTTTACAGTTTGCTTCTGATGAGAAGACTTTTCCTTTTCAAAGGCTCAGACTCCTGTGCTGCTTTGCGAACTATGTAAAATACTAGACTGACTTTTCAGAAGTTGCTTGGATAGTATATTGAGAAGAAAAAGGAACAGTCTGAAGCAAATTAGTCTAGTATTACGTATAAGGCAGGATGAAATGGTAATGTTAATGTTTTTTCTTCCTGATATTTATATCTTGTAAAGTGTCTAGACAGGCTGAGAGTAAAGAACCTAAATTAAATTGTTTTAATATTTTCTTTGCATAGAAACAATTTTCCTTTCTTTTAGTATAAGGAATTAAAAATACATATCTGGTTTACTTATTTTGTAGGAATAAAATACTGTTTCTACAGCCAGATAAACAACTTGAGTGTTTTAGGTATTCAATATGTTGCTGCAATAGTATAACAGACATTTCATGTTAAATGAAAAGCTTGAATGAAAAGTATGTAACCTTCATTTAGTAATACAGCCAATTGGAAAACTTCTCTTCAAGAGGAAAGTCATATATTCCTGAACATCCAATAGATTCACAGGCATATGATTGCTTAATTATTCAGTATGTATGTCACAACTTCATTTGAAGTTGTAAATCTCAACTGTAAAACAAGAGACTAAAGCAATATTAATGTCTATAAAAATTAATTTCTCTGAAGGTTTCTCATAAAAATTCTGGAATATTACAAAAGAATGAGTCATCTACATTTCAGGCAAGTCATGGTAGTGCATTATGTGACATAGTCTTTAAAAGAATTTATGTGCCTCTTATTAACTGGATCTAAGTAATTATTTTCTCAGAATCTTACTTAGAGCTCCCTCACTGATTTTTGGACACTGTTCTTGTTCCCACTTATGAGGCACACATTGAATTTGGGTCATCTGAATATAGCCTACATCTTCAAACAACAAATGAGATTTAGTGCAAAACTCATAGAAGAATGGCACATTCAAGAATCCGTACAAGAATACAAGAATTAACATTAAATTTTGCACATAAATAATGTTAATGTGATTTTCTAAGTATTAAATAAGGTTGATGTAAGTATTCTGGGATAATGACCTACAGATTTTAAGTCTCTTTGAGATAAAGACAGTTGCAGAAAGAAAAAATGCTTTCTTGCTCAGCAAATCCAAGAAAAAAAAGAGCACTGGAGACACAGTAGGAAAAAATATTAGAACCCTAATGGGGAAGAATACCAAGCCTATAAAAGCAAAGGAGAAGTTATTAGTCTCTGGAATACAACTCTAAATACTTACAATCATAGGTACTGCAGAGTTTTCAGCTAGTAATGTGGCAATCACCAAGAGGTCATTCCGTAGCTGATGATCACAGTGCCGGAAGCCACGTGTGAGAAGGTCTAAAAATACTTCTTTCAAAGCGCTTAAAAGAAAATGAAATACATTTTACCTTTTCCTTTGATATTCTAGTGTTGGACAGCACTACATATATGAATCCTCATTCAGCATCATAATTTTCAAAGCCTTAGGGTTTAACTGCAAGAGAAATAACTTAAAACTTTATTATGAAGTGGATTCTTTTGGGTTCCACTAGACATCTGATTCATTCACAGATGCATGTATTAAAAATCACATCTTCCACTGTTTGTGTGATAATTAATTAATACAAAGACACAATATTTACTTAAATGTGGAACTGGACATTGCTGAATGATTATTGAGAAGAAATAGTCTAATCTTAAATAGTTAAAACAGTGTAACTCACTAAGGAAAAACCTGTTATTTACTACAGCAGAGGATCTAGAAATAAACCTTGTATATCATAGCATAGAAATTCCTAGTAATAGTAATAGTATCTATTATAGATACTATAATAATATAGATAATAATATATCATGGCATAGAAATTCCTTCCTTGTGAAGGAATACTGGCCTGTTGAGACTAATGTGGGAGCTTGAAAATGCTGCAATTAACTCTTTTATGGTACAAAGCAATAGATAGAGCTATTCCTCCTGCACTATGCAGCAGAGGATCTTGTTCTTGCCCCCTAACAGCAACTGTTTTAATACTGAAAACTTTATGAGAATGTAATCAGAGACCCATTTGCATTTCTCTCAGTTAATTTGAAACAAATGCTACACAATAGAATGCTTCAGATGTCTCCAAAATCACAAAATTAATTCATAAAATTATGTACTCCTGTACTTACTGTACACATTCCAAGCTCCTGAGCTGATTAACAACTTCTTCTTTTGGGGCGTTTTCTAGCAGGTTCCATAGGATATCTGAGGAACGGAGCACCAGCTGTCCTGAGGGATCAGCACCATTTAGATACAAACAAAGCTTGCTGGCTGCTTGGGCCTTCACCATTTGTCCACAACTTTCTCCTGAAATTATGTAAATTGGAGTAATTAATTCTCTATAGGTCAATAATTGTTTCAGGCATGCTCACAGAACAAATGATCTAAGATCAGTGATAATGAGATTATTGAAAGAACAGTTTGTACTAACCAGAGGTGGAAAGATGCTGGAGAGCTCTAAGTATCCACAACTTCTCAGTAAGCTGATTTTCAACTAATGCTAGTGACAAAACAAGAGATTCTGCTAATCCTCCTTCTTCAGCCCTCCGGATTTTATAATCTGCACTTGTTGGCTGGTAACCTGAACATACAGTAGCTTTAGTTATAATGCAGTAAATACTCAGAATTTTGATTACTTCATAACATGTTCATCCTTTCTCAAGAAAGGATTGAAAATCAAGCATCATATTTCAAGCAGTTAAGAAAAACAATCCAATACACAAGAGCTGCTTTTCTTATATCTGAATAGTGCCTAAAACATATCCAACAGACTTGCCCTCAAGCAGACTTCAATGCTATAGAAACAAATTAATTGCTTCTTAGAATTTAGACAATGAAAACAAAAGCAGGGTTACAGAAGTGAAAAACTTCAGTCATCAGTAAGTTCCTAGGCCACAACCTAGTTCTCTTCAGTAGCCTGTTCATGGAGACTTAGTGCATTCTATCATCATATTACTTAAAATAGGTGAATCCAAAGTTTGATTTACAGGCTTGACTTTCTAAGGTGTCCCTGTTTTTACTTTTGTCCATGCATACGCAAATCTGTATTTCATTACTGAATTATGGGGAAGGTGAAGCATTCAGAAAATAAATTTATATTTATTTTTATATTGTGATAACTCATGAAAGCAAGGTTTATCTTAAGCAGCTTAAATATATATATGTGAAATGTCATAAAGTACAAGATTGATAAATACAGATAATGCACATGGTGAAATGAGGCTTAACTAAGCACACAGTCTGATAGGCTCCAAGTTGATACTACTTTATAGATAAGAGAACTCTGCAGGGTCAACCTTTGGCAAGATTTACATATATGCTTAGAGAAGAAGTATTTAACTTAAAAAAAATCAGACTGAAACACAGTCTTCATTTCAAGATAACGTATCTTATTTTCTAAATTGGAAGAAGAACAATAAAATTTTTCAGTAACATTCACTTATTCTGATGGAATTATTTACAGATACAGAACTAAATGCATGTATAGCTACTTGCTTTGATTTGAGTCTTGTCTGAAGAATAAAAACAGATTTGGATGCTTTCATATTTCTAGAATTTTGAAAGGGCTGTAGTAGCAGCAGCTTCTTTAGGCCTCCTAAAATAAATGAAGACTTGTAAAAGGGCACAGGACTAGTGCCACACTGCAGGAACACAGCAGGGGAGCACATTGACATCAAGCACGCTCCTTGACCTGCACTCTTGAGCCACACTGTGGCAATATTCACTTGAGGTTGGCTGCCAATAAATCCAGTGCTGTCTCAGAGCATGTGATGCTGTGCCCCTCTGGGAGGGGATCCATGACTGACTTCACCTGACAATAGTCTCTGGCACCATCATAAGAGTCCAAGGAATTATATACTAGAGGATTCTGATCATGCCTGAGTTCATGCATAGCCTCTTTCTGCACAGACAACTCCCGTGATTTATTCAAACCTATGCTCAAATGTATCCATATAATATGAACTCAATCAGATTTAGATAGGTTCAGATCTATTCCTCACAACACAGGTGAAACCAGTGTTAGCTTCTCCCTAGGCTACATATAAAAAGCTGAAAACCACATTTCCCTTCTTCTAATTCTGATCCTAACTGCTTCTTTTTCCCCTCTGTTACCCACATTTCAGAGATGTTGTATCACTTCACATTTTCTGGACGCTATTTAATGCAAATTCATCCTTTATAAGTGTAATAATTAATTCCTTGTACATTGACAAACTTATTTCAGATTTAGAATATGCACCTCTATAAAAACATGTTAATTGCAAATTTGCCAATGTTATATATTTAATATAGGAGATACAGTAACCATATTTATAAAGAAAAATTAATTGATAGCTAATTAAAAGAGGCATTTCAAAGTAGTTGGGATCATTAAAAAATAAAATACTGTGCTTTACCTGAAAGTAGTTTTCCTGGTAGCTCCATATTATAAAAGCTAACAATACTCTTACAGATTTGTATTTTAACTTGAGAGCTTGGCACTCTCATCAAGTAACCTGTCAGAAAGAGAAATAAATCTAATTAACAGACTTCATAATTTGTTTAGAAAGTATTCTTAACATAGTATTTTTCTTTTTACAGCATTTAGTATTTCCTTCAGTCATATGCCCTACAAATCTCTAATTTCATGCAAAGTGTCATGACAAAATATTCAAGAGACAGAGACTCCTATGCTGGAGAGGACAAAGGCATCTTAGAGGAGTAGGCATAAGTTTAATCAAAAACTTAACAAAAAGTTACCTTCCCTGCATTATGGTTACAGACACTTACAAGATACTGGATGTTATACCAGAAGTTGTGGAATTCTGAGGAAGGCTACTAAGCTACTACACTAAGCTGTTGTCATCACTACCACGTCATTAGAAACTCTTCTAAGCAGAAATGATATGAAATAAAGGGAGCATAGAAGCAGAAAGGACACATGCTCCTCGATCTCAGGTTTCAGTGTTAACAGTGATACCCCCATTCCTCAGATCAAAATGAAATGGAACAGGCTATATGCACGTCTACTGCTTCATCTGTACTGATGTTTTCTCATGTATCTTTTGACATTGGCAAATAGGTAATTCTGCTAGCCAACCTGCAGGTTAGCTACAGAGCAAAGTAAAAATAGTTTCTAATACTAAAAAGTACAGAGGATTGAATGAATAATTTTAAAAAATTACCTACATTTACTAAGGAGTAACAATAAATTAAAATCATGCTAATAATACAGTTGATTTTATTGTGGCATAATAATAATTTTATTGTGGTGTATCAGGTTACACTCACCCAGTTGTGCAATGGATTGTGAAACTTCAACGGAATAGTTTCCTTCATCAGATGATTTCTTTTTTTGAAATGGTAACCTGCAAAATGAAATTTAAAAATATTACAACTATGTTTTAATCAAGTCACCAGAAAAGTTCAGTAGCTCTTCTCTTCCTTGATAATTTTTTCAGATAAGGACACCTTTTCTAGGATGAACACATTCTTTGCAATGCTGATTCTAACTGAAAGCTTCATAATCTGAAATTACATGTTGGCAACTAGTGGTACATGTTCATAGATAATATTTTCATAATTCAAATATGATGCAAGAAGACATGCTGAATAAACAAGTGTAATTTAAATATGGAAGAATAAATCCTACAACCTAGACACTATCAGGACATTACAGAGCTAGGCTATGTACAGACATGTGCAGAGGTGGCAAAAAAGGGTCACATCTCTGGGCAAGACCTCTTGAAATGGATAAAAGCAAACCCAATAAACTGACTCCAATAGCACAACAACAAAGTTATTTTTAAAAACAGGATATTTTTAAATACTGAGTAACACATTCAAAATACTCAGATATGACAAACATGTAAGTGCTAAAAGCTGTCTAACAGTAAACATTATAATACTATGCTAAGGTTTCTGAGGTACATACTGTAGAAGCAGCTTTCTGGTAGGTTTACCTCTGTAAACACTGACAGAGAAAAAGAAAGGAGAGAGCAAACAATGGAAGAAATGTTGGGGTAGGCAGGGGAGGGATAAAAAAAGACATTGAAAAAAAAGTGGGAAGAAGACAGGTAAATAGAAGCAGTTACAGAAGAGTGGAATATTTTACTGGAGAAATTAATGTATCTGAAAGTGAATTCTAAAAAAAACCAGCCCCTGCTGCTGGTTAAAGGCTTCTCTGTCATACGAAGTTGTAGTGAATTGTGGTGGAATTTCCACAGTACAGAAATTAAAGCAAAACCCAAGGGTGCAATTTTCCAAAATGTACTCATTGCAGAAATCACAATTAGTGCTGAACTGCTCTAAGAGAGGAAAAGTCTCACAGCTACATTTTATCAACTTTATACACTCGTTGTCTGTTTTGTCATGCTTCTAGCAAACACCAAAGAAAATTAAACTCCATGATGTACCTCCTCATTCCCCACAGTGTGGCAGCAAAGAAAAGCAGTACAACTGAGGATTCAGCTGAGAAGTTCTGTGTTTATTAAACCTAACAGCTGAGACGAAGCTATGTAAAAATGTATCTGAATATGTGTTTTACTATGCCACCAGTTTTCTATCTGATGGTTGGTGGGGTTTTCTTGGGTTTTTTTCTTCCTTATTCTCCTCAAATGAAATTAAATACCGGAGTAACTGTAGCTACAAGCATACCATAAATAACTTTACTAAATTATTGAGGAGGAGAAAACTACTAACAAGTGTGGGTAACACCTAAATTCTATTCTACAGATTACTTAAAATACAGTATGACAACAAAGATGTCCAAAAGTTCATGAAATAAATTTTTAAAGTAAATATAAATCCTAAATCCTGTTGAGGTTCATTCTCTTCTGTAATATGGCTTGTCATTTTGTAATGTTTACCTTCAGGTATTAGTGTCTTTGTGTCACCCTAAGTTTTTAAACTCACTTAAGAGCTGGTCTGAAACAGCAAAACACACCTCAGTACCATTCAGCTGCTGAATCTTTTGAGGCCAGCAGTCCCAGTTTGATTTAGGCAGTAAGAGACCTTGAGGAAACTTGCTTCCAAGCAAGCTGGGGCCAAGTACAACACAGTTTTGAATTATGTAATATGTAACTGCACAGATACTGAACTGTTAAAATAGGTTCCTCATTCATGTCACCAGAAAATGGACACAAGTAAAAGACAGTTAATGAAAAAGACGCATGGTACAATGGATACCTTGCAGATACAGGTGCTTTGCAGATAAATGCTGTATGGATATGTCAGTTGCCTTGGAAAATGTATAAACCTGTATATAACCAGTATATAAATCTCTAAAAGAGGGCTGAGGTACTTACCCAAACAATTTAATAAGTTCACATAACGGCTCAGTGAAAGCTTCTTGTTCATTCATTTTTTCTGCACACAGGTTAAGAATTTCAGTAATTTGTGCTACATTCTTAATGGGCTTTTAATGTGAAATTAAGGAAATCAGATCATCTGTACCACTATGAATCAAAAGAAAAAGCTGAAAACTGTGCTCACCACACTTCAAAGACACAACCAAGAAAAAAATAAGACTAATATTTACAAAGTTAGGTGTTTAGAAGAAGTCTGCGAGTCAATACTTAGGCTTTTTGAAGCAGCCTTACTTTTACATAAGGACAACTTTTGCAAATCTGATTTAGGTGTCTTCTGAACTGAACTCACTGGAAGCTCAGCATTAAACTTTTAAAAATAGAGGATGAAAAGTTTTTACATCACAGTGTCAGATTTACCTATCAAAGTTCTGAGACAGCCTTGTGATATTTAAATTGTTTTCTCCTCTAGTCCCAAGTGACTAACTGAAATGCCAACACCCTCCTTAGTACTTCTCATTATTGGAACCTTTCAGTTTGTACTGTAAATTTGAAAAAAATGTTTCAGATAAATTAGTCTGCCTTCATTTTTCTTTTAAATATCTCCTTACTGGAAGTCTATTTTATCTTGCTATTTTATCAGCTGTTTTGTAAGTGGCAATTATTGTGCTTTTCTATTCTGAGTTTAAAGTACTCCAGTTACATTTTGGACACTTTCAGCCACTGTACAGGTGAGAACTCTCTATTGAATTTTGTGACAAATGAATCTAATATTCAAGAATCTTGCCAACCTATCAACACTGGCTGTGTGCATACAAGGAGGTCAATGACGAGAATGTATATGATCATCCCTATTCTCCATGTAGAAGCATAGTACAGCATCAAATACTTTGCTGAAAAGTCAGACTATTACCATACATAAAACACCATGACTTCAGAATTCCAGAGTAACAAAAAGGATACAAGTCCATTTTCAAAATGCTTGACTACCTTCTTGAGATTTTTCAGCTGCTCTTTTTCCAAATCTTTCTTAAGTAAAAGAATGAAAAGCAGGTTTTAATTGCAGTTTGCCCTAGAACTTTAAGCGATTATGTTTATCCCCTTTAAGTTTAAATGAAAGTGAAAACCAGATTTAAAGTTTACAAGACACAATGAAATTCTCAAAGTGCTTTGAAGCAGGATTAACTCCATGATGAAGCCTCATTTCTAAGTATGAAGTTCTCTTGTAACTGAAGAGGCTTTCAAAATCTCCTGTTCAAACGTGTGGACTCTTTCTCTTAAATTCTTTGTGATTCTTTGTAAAGCAACTAAGAAAACCAAACCTATTTCACACACAACATAAATGTGTAAGCAGGCTTACAGTGCTCTGCACCACTAGGAAAACAGCCTTCAAATTCAAAGCTGAAAACAACTGAAGTGAGGATATGTCAGGCTGTGTCAGCGATGTGCAGTGTTCATTTCAACTCTCCTGAGCACCTGCAACTTGAGGTAGGCCAGGAAGTTGTTTCAGGAGTCTAAAAGCCCAGAATTGTAAAGGCATTTTATCATACATTTTATGCTCTCTATAGAAGCAGTAAACAATATCATCCGGCACCTTTTCCTTCAGTCAGTAAATTTATTTTATCAGCTCTGTATTAAAAAAGAGGAAGAGGGGAAGATATAACTACTTCTCTGTGGGGTATTAATTTAAAACGTGCTAGGTTAATCAGGTCCTTGTTTAAGAGCATAAATTATCCATAATTTGGATCAAAATTATTTGATGGCTTAGTGAATTTAATCTGCCAAATCATCTTGTGGAGACTAAAAATCATCTGTGAAAGTTCATGAGATGATGCTTCTCCTCTGTGTGCAGGTATTTGTATTTATTCTTCAACACTGACCTTTGCATATTTCTCCTTCATTTAAAATCACCTCCCTAGAGAAATATTAGCCGTTAACTTGGGCAATTACATAAATTCATGACATACTTTCAATAAGATTGTATTGTATATATATTTCCCAGCTGTAGGTTTCATTACTCCAAAATTCTCAAATACGCTAGAAATTCTAGTTTTTGAATGCTCATGCTTTTTTTAAAAGTTTCTGTGTGATCTTCTTTCTTGTACTTTTTAAATATAAACCCCTAACTGATGCATTTTTTTTTTAAATAATGATCATCTTTAGAAGCATTCAAATACCAGAAGAAATACTCATCTTTGTGCTCTGTAGTTCCAGCCACCTGTGCTGGATATAATAAATACACCTGATTTTATTCAGGGCAGGTGCTAAAGTAACTGTATAAAACATTTGTCAAAGTCCCATCACTTCTTATGTAACTGAGATAGTGAGGTACCAGGGTTACTTACTGAGCCCGAACCTTTGAGCAGTGTGATGATGTGATTCAAATCCACTGAACCCAACGGTGTATCCTGAAAAAGCAACACTTTTAACTTTTTTTTTTTTTTAAATTTGAATTTTGCTTTTAAGGTGTTTAAAATGTGAAATAGCCGCGTCAAACAGACATGAATTTACTCAGGGACGGGTAAAGTCAGGCCTTGTGGGGAGCACACACCGGGGTTTGTTCGCAGCCCGAGGAAGACGGCAGGGCAGGGCAGGGCAGGGCAGGGCAGGGCAGGGCAGGGCAGGGCAGGGCAGGGCAGGGCAGGGCAGGGCAGGGCAGGGCAGGGCAGGGCAGGGCAGGGCAGGGCAGGGTTCGGGCCAGCAGCGGGGCTGGGGGTGCCCCTGCCCGCGGGAGAGCTCACCTGGGCGGCGTCCGGGGCGTTCCTGCGCCCGCTGCGAGAGGGGCCGAGCGCCGGGGAGCGGGAGGCCGCCCGTGGGGCGGGGGGCTCGGCCGCGGCCAGCGAGGCCATGGCGCCTCCGCCGGGCGGCAGTGCGGCCGGGCGTTGCCATGGGAGCGGAGCGGCGCCTCCGCCCGGCGCCGGGGCCCGGCCCGCCCGCGCAGCCACAGCCTGCGGGGCCCGGCCCGGCCTCCTGCCACTTACCGCTGCTACAGCTCCGCCGCGACCCCCGCGTGTGACGCTCTCCGTCACCCTGCCAGAAAAGTCACTTCGTGGGCTGCTATCTGTGAACGCGAGAAAACCATCTCCCCACCCCGTCCGGGGGACAGACGCTCGGCGGCTCCCACATGCTGGGCAGCTGGAAGGGACGAGGCCGGTCGATCCGTAACAAGTAATCATGAAAAAACCCTCTACGTAGGAGAGGCCACCGTGACAAACCCAGACAGGAAAGCGCTGCCTGGAGTAGCCTGGCAGCGGGGATAAAGGCGAAAGGAACCTTTTCTTTGCACAGACCAATACAAAAAAGTAATAAAAGGCAGGGACAGAAGGGTAAGGGGATGTAGATATCTTCTACTTGCAAACAGCGAGCAGCTGTTTGAGGCTTAGTTGACAGCTGAGACTCAAGGACAAGGCAGAGCTTGGTGTGGTCACAGGTACTCCACTGGACTGCTCGCTTTAGCCACCATTCCTAGGATCTGGATACCCTTTGGGCAAGTTGCACACGTGAGGTTGGATACGTACATATCCCAAGTATTTGAGTGCAGGCACTCTTGATGCCAACCTCAGATTTCATTGACAAATAATTAACTACAGTGATTCAAAACAAATATTTGAATATGTGAATAAATTTATTAAATGCTAAGATAGCTGTTTAAATCTCCAGATGGCTTTTATATGAAAGCTGATTGATAACAATCAAACAAAAGACAACTTTATGGCTCCAACTATAATGAACACAGTCCTTTCATTTTTCCCCAGCTTGCATGCTACACCCCTCCTATTTCAGACCTGCCTTCTGCAGAAATAAGGTGCATCTCACATGTAGTTCTCACAAATTCTATAGAGTTCTCTTTCCATCAAAGGGAATATACCCAATATCATGTATTTGTGTATGCACAAAAATACCCACGCACATTCTGCATTTAGTAGAAATTCATCCTGTATGCAACTCCCAGATGATGGCAAAAATATAGCCTATCATAGTATAGGACTCTGAATTTAGAAAATGCAATGACCCCTTTGACATCCATAAAATCCTGAGTTGTGATCACAGAACACAGGTCATTCAAAGACAGGACCTGTAGCACGTTATACAGTGCCTTCACATGATGTGACAATGCAGTTGCCAGCCTTGGAGCTGGTGTTTGACACTCTTCATCTCTCCATGTACACAAATCTCTCCATTACTTCTAACCACTTTACTGGCCCTTCCATGTTCTACTTAATTATTTGTTTCTGTGAACACTCTGTTTTGTATTTGGACTTACACTGGATGGAACAAGATTTTCTATTAAGCATCTGAGATTAATTGTGCTGACAATGTTTATATGTCTGTAGGCAGTTAGCTGAAAAAAGCTGGATTATATATTTTTTTCCTTGGTGCCCAGATAGCAACTGAAGTTGTATGCAAAGTTTTAAAGCTTATATTAAAAAACTGCTTACATTTCTTTGTCTTGTAGCCTAAGTGATTTCAAGTGTGGTTGCTCCGTGTTTTGAATCACAAATATATAGAGAATATACCTAAATTGGGCAACTTAGTCTGTAAATTATAAGCTTAAGTCACATGGCACTTGTTGGCTCAATGTTCCAAAGATCATATTGCAAAGCTCCAATTGCTCACTGTGCACCTTCTTCAAAATGAAGCTTTTAAAATTTAGGATGAAAGCTACATTATGCAAGTTTGACTACAGGGATTCTGCTGCACTTGGCAAATGGCAAATGCCCATCCTCAAAATCATGCAATCAACTGTGAAAATATTTACTTGGACTTAATAAACTCCAAGCAGGCTTATACTGTATTTTTATCACATCTGCCTCTTCTGTTGGTAATGAAAATATTGAAGACACCAAGGCCTTACTTATGAGAGTACTGAATTTTAAATCTTACAAATCCTAAGAAATATGCTTAAAAAGTACACTTGATTTAAAGAGGATTTCTGTTTTGACCGAGGACAAACTATTTTGGAATGAAGACAGTTCAACAAACTCTATTCTTGTAAAACTTAAATTTCATAAAACCACAGGACTCTGTGTAGGACACAGCTGCATGTTATAAGATCAAGGTTACATATCTAGGTCTGCCATTAATCTCCTGTTGACTTTGCTGAGTGAATTATTTCCTCTAGCACTCTGTATTGGCTGCTTTACAAATTAGGTTGTGAGCTTTTAAAGGACTGTTATTCAGTATATACCGTTCATGTGCTGCGATGCGGTCTTCAGCTCTAATCAAGTGGTGTCCTTTCCTTGGCTGTATTGAAGCTGTAGACTCTGCCCAAAGCCACCTGCACTCTTTATCAAATATGACACTGAGGTCTTTAAAGTACAGAAATCAGTGTCTTTCTCAGATTCTTTTTAAGTCTGTTGACTCCTTGAATTCATTTTCTTTTTGTTTTGTTTTGTTTTCGTTTGCTTGTTTGTCTTGACAGACCTTCTGTGTTTGATATTCACAGGATAAAAGGAAAAGACCTTTGAAGTGGCTGGCAGTAGACTCACCCTTAAACCTGTCAAGTCAACAAAGCTCCCAACATCTGGATTTACCTGCCTGTACTATTAAAATACAGTGTTGAGGTCCTGGGGTGGTATGGAATTGAGGGGAACTTTCACACTGATCTTTATTATTTTAAGGAAACACAGTAAATCACAGAACCCAGAACTTATAGTCTTGTACAGTATAAGATAAGGCTGGAGAAAGGTGTAAGTTTGGGGCCCCAGCTGCTGGCATAATATCAGTATTCAGTATAACAAGCACTGAGAGATAGAGAAATAGGAAGATAAAAAATATGAAAAAATAAAAGCAAAGAAATTAAAGACTTCAAGGTCCAGAATGTTACTATTAGGTTAGGCATGGCACAAGCCAATATTAAATGTTCTGAAATTTAAAAATACTTATAATTCCAGTCTGGGAAGGCTATGTAACTTAATGTGAAAGCAATACAAATGCTGCCAACTCCACTGACCCATGCATCTTTACTTCTCTGAACTCAAAAGTTTATGCTGCTGATGGACAGTTAAGCAGCGTTATACCTCTCATGTATTGTTTTCCTCTTATGCTAGCATAAGCCTCTTAGGGAAAAAGTTATGTATTTTCAAACAAAGGACTGCAAAGTGCTTCACCTGTTTGTTTCATTTGGAGAGTAATTCTATTTCATACACACAAGACACTTAGCAAACATACTGGTGCCTAGCAATCTCATCATGGCCAAACTTTTTGTTGAATGAAAAGTGGACTGAATATATGCTGACAGTACAAGTAGTGTACACTCTTGTGTTCTGAAAGCATGGAGAATTATCTTAGAGTAGGATAAGGGATATAGCTATCCAGTGTGTCTGTGTGAAAAAGCTGTTATCCAGACATTGAAAAAGAAATAAATTGCCCTTAGAATATTTTTATGAACTCACATTCAAGTTTAATCTCTCAGAGAAAATGTTGATCAGAGCACCCATGTATTAGAAATAAACACAAGCTAAAATTTATTCTGCATAAGCACAGAAGAAAAAGCAAAAAACCTTACACTGATTTTTTATTGATTTTTGTGTAAAACACAGTCTATGGAAAAATAGACAAGAGCATTACTAATAATTTATAATAGCCCTGTTCAGAGAGACAGCACAAACAGTCTGAAAAACACAACTACAAAGAGAATATTACATATGGGACACATATTATGCTCACTGTAAAACATTGCCAACAAGGCATGAGAAACAATATATAATGACAGAGATCATTGTTCCAGTCAGTTAAATGTGTCACTTATTTTAAAGGCTGTAATCTCATTAACTCAAGCAGTATCATATGGTGATATAATATCAGTACTGCAACATTATTCATTATATTGATAGAAAATTCTACAGGATGAACAGCCAAGAAATCAAAACCTTGTGTATTAGAAGGTGCACTGTCTGCAAGGATCTATACATATACATTCATTACCTCTGCATATGTGAAAATACTACACTGAAAAACTCAATCTATCTAATTTTTATGCACCTGATGTATCTAACTTTCAGAGGAAAGCGGTTTCCTAACTATATTCATACCTGTGAAATTTATCGCCACTTGGGAACTTACTGCCTTATATTAATTAACTATTTCCTTTAATGCTAGTTGGGCAGCTACTACCATACAGACACAAACATAGAAACACACTATTTAATAGGTAATTAATGCCAAATAAAAATATGAATGTACTTTATGTTGGCACATCATATAATTGACAATTCAAAAATTAAATGTGGCACCAATTTACAGTAACCATTACCACAAGCTAAAGAACTTGCAAAACAATTACAAAACAATTACAAAACAATCTTTAAATAACTCAAAATCTCTAAATAATTCAAGAATATGTGCATTTAATTAACTTGTACATAGTTGCCACAGTTAATAGAATTGTAGGATAAAATTAAAGACACATGGAACCTGTAATAGGACTTTGTTTTAGACAATGTTAAGAATAAATACCTTAATACCCATGGAAAACAAATAACTTGTTCCTAAATACATAGAGGTCCCCATTTTATAATAAGTATACAATTCAGTATCACATATTAACCACTATTTTTTAACTATACAATAATTAAAAGAAATTAGGATTATTTCATTGCTTATTTTCATTAGGCAGTTAAGCGATTTATATAAAGATACACTAAATAATTTTATAGCAGGCTATTCCTCAAAATATGTATTTATTCTCCTAAGTAACTAAGTTGTCTAAATGAATTTAGTTGTTTATATTTAGGCAATCTAAACTAAACAATTAGCCTCCGGTATTTTTCCAATGAGAAGTATGGTGAGTTCTGTAGAAATCAATGTGTTTGGTCACACCAATAAAAGATTCCTTGTCAGACTAAACATATGCTGGATATAAAGTTTGCTAAATGCATGAGCGTTGTTTACCTTCAGGCTTAACAGTGTCTTGTTAGAGTGAATTGGTCCTTAAAGAACACTACAAAATATTAAATCACAAGTCAACATGCTATTCCAGTTAGAAGTGAATACATGGCCTAACAGGAAACCATATGTCATTTTTATAGCATAAATATTTCACAAAATGCCTTCATATAGTTCATCTAAAAATATTGTCTATTTATTAATACTTCAATATTTCAACCTTTCAAGTAACATATAAAATTAAAACACATTTTTAATTTTCTACAGTTTGAAAATAGGAATGACTCATCATTATTCTCTTCAGACATCTTTGGCAGTTTAAAATTTAGCAGTTCAGTTGTTGTTGAAGAAATGTAATGATGAAGTAATTTTTTGCATAGGAAAGAGGGCCAATACATTTCTGTATATACTCTCAGTGGATGCATTACAGTACAATATCTATGGACTTGGACAGTAATTTTCAGTTAGTACAATATCATAGTTCTGCAACATTATCACTATTGCATCAAAATAATTAAATAATTGTAGGGAACATGAATGTTAATTACAGGTTCTCCAGAAATGTAAAATTACCATAAAATAATGGCAGCATATTTAATTTTCAAATGTAGTCAGATTGTCAATGTTAGTACTTTCTGCCTAAATCTGTTCAGAGGTACTAAATTCAACTCTCAGTTATACCAGCCCATTCTAGTGATTTTAATTAGGTTTCATGTGCAGGACTGGCATAGGACATAAAGTGGTATTTATCCCATCAAAATTCTCCAAGATTTGATGTGTTCTAAGATTTTTAAAGTTAATTTTATTTAAAGGAATGAAGCACAATGCTTCAACTTTGTGTGGTTTCACTCTGCAATAATGAAATACAAAACAGTCCAGGACATTCAATTCTGCAAGCCTTTTAAGAAATATACACCTTTTGGAATGCAATAACAGACACAGTTAAGTTAGAAGTTGTAATGGTTATTTGTTCTTCATTTTTATGTGAAAATCTCATTTGTACTAGTTTAGGCTCCTGTCTGTCTCCAGCAACAACAGGGTTTTCACTTAAAGTCTAGAATGTTGGATAAAAAAGTATTGTACTTGTGTATCACCACCAGTATCACTGAAATAGCTGCATATTGGAGGAGGAACAATAAAATAAATACCCTGAAACAAACTTGGTTTTGGAAAAAAGAAAGAATGCAAACATTTTTTTATTTATTTGATAGATTTATTGAACTTTTTTGTTCTTCTTTATTTTTCTGTTAAAAAATAGGAAAGTTTCAAATTCTGGAATGTTTCATAAATTTTTGGAGAACGTAGCTATTAAATACAGTAATCCAGGGGCAGCATCTGTCTCAAATAAAGCCAAAATTATTGATTTCCAAGAGGCTGAGAAATTATGTTAGGAAAAAAAAATCACTGGACACCCGCTTTCTTTTTGAAAGCATCTGCCACTTGTCAGCTACTGGAGACAAGTCTCAAAGACCTTACCCTGATCAATTATCTGTTATTATAATTTATTTTTCCAAAAATGGTGAAGTAAAATTAATTATTTTCCTTCCAATTGACTCCACCACCAAGGCTTAAAAAGGAGGATAAATCTGAGCTTTCCAACTACTTGAAATTGAAAATTTGTGAACTAAAAAAAGTACCAAATATCTGTTGACACACATAGTTGTTTTTTTCAAAAAATGTATTCACAAACCTCCATTTTCAAGAAGAACCCATTGGTTTCTCATTCAATACAAAATATGTCTAAAGACATATAAAAATGCTTTAATTCTGAAAAAACATTATGCAAGTATTTTATTTTTCATTTCTAGATTTGAACGTGCTTAAAATGAAAGGAAGTTCAACTGTCTCTCATTTAGTAACAAATCCAGAATATACACAGGCTTGATGTGTATGTTTGAGGAATTTGATTTGAGTACTAGAATAAAAATAAAATGGTTGTAAATATGTTGGATTTGAAACTAATTAAATTTAGAACAACTAACATGAATTCTTTAGGCTTAGGCTGGCATAACTGGGGGCAGAATTTGATTCTAAAATCTTCTTTTGCTGTGAAGCTGTTAATTTCATTAAAAGCAGAGATAATGAGATTTACAGGACCAGTGATGTTTTAAGGATAAAGTTAAGCTTAATTCTGCATATTTCTAATGCACGATAAGACAAATTCTTACAAAGTAATAAATAATAAGAGAAGGTTCAGCTAAGAAAATCAGAGATTTTAAACAGTACAAATATAGATAAGAAAAATGTAATTCAATACAAGAAAATTAGGACCAAATGCACAACCTGATTCACTGAAATAGAAGTTTTGCTAATTAAGCAGTAGCAGCCTGAAGGTATGAGTTGAGTTGTTTTGTGAAAGAAAAGTAATTACTACTGATACAGCAGTAGTAATAAGTAATTGTGAACATTAGAATCCAACAGGAAATGCAAATGTGAAGGTTTAGAGATTTTTAAGTATAAGAATAATAATTTGGTTTCTCAAAACTTCAGGCATATCCCAGAGACACTTGTTGTAAAAGTTAGACCTTTATATAAAAATAGAAGATTGGATTTGCACAAAAAGATACTAAGAATTTAAGACACATTCTGGGAAATTCATATATAATAACTAAAACTCCAGTGTAGACACATACAGAATATGAGTATTGTGATGCTTCCAACTTATTGGAAGTTTCACAGTGAAAATGGACTTTTATTTTTGCTGAATTCTCAGCTTTCCTTTTTGTTTTAAAATACTCCCTCATATTTCAAAATAATTGAAAAATAAAAAACTAGTTTACACACATATCTTTCTATAAATGTATAGCACTGTTTTGAATCTTCATTATATGAGGTATGGAAATAAAGAGATGCCAAAGGTCTAAAATCCTACATAATACTTTGGAAAAAAAAAGACATTATTAGTACAATACTCTTTGCTTACAAGATATACAATCACACCAAAATTGAAACTTGGGTTTGCATATTCAAATCATGGAATGGTGTAAAACGACACACAAATAAATATACTGTACATGTGCAATACATTTGACCAAGTACAAGGTTCTGCACCTGGGCTGGGATAACCCCCAGTATCCATACAGGCTGGGGGATGAGGGGATTGAGAGCAGCCCTGCCCAGAAGGACCTGGGGGTGCTGGTGGGTGAGAGGCTGGACATGACCCGGCCATGTGCACTCACAGCCCAGAAAGTCAAAAGTGTCCTGGGCTGCACCAAAAGCAGTGTGGGCAGCAGGGCAGGGAGGTTTTCTGCTCTACTCTGGTGAGAGACCCCACCTGGAACACGGCACCCAGCTCTGGGGTCCCAGCACAGGAAGGACATGGACCTGTTGGAGCAAGTCCAGAGCATGGCCACTGAGATGATCAGAGTGCTGGGGAACCTCTCCTGTGAGGAAAAGGCAGAGAGAATTGGGTTTGTGCAGCCTGGAAGGGAAGGCTTGGGGGTGACTGAATTTCAGCTTTCCAGCACCTGAAGGGAGCCTGCAAGAGAGCTGGAGAGGGCAATGGTGTGTAGTGACAGGACAAGGGGAATGGCTATAAATTCAATGAGAGTAATTTTAGATTGGGTATTAGGAGGAGATTCTTTACTGTGAGGGTGGTGAGGCCCTGAACAGGTTGGCCAGAGAAGCTGCAGATGCCCCCTCCCTGGAAGTGTTCAAGGCCAGGTCAGATGGGGCTTTGTGCAACTTGGTGTAGTGAAAGTTGGCAAGGCCCATGACAGGGACTTCGAAACTCACTGATCTTTAAAGGTCCCCTCCAACTCAAACCATTTTGTGATTCTGTGATCATTACAAATTAATTTGTTTCAATCTCTGGTTATTTCCTAAATAAATTGTTTTATATTCTGAACTCATTAACCCAGAATTGTGGTTTTAATAGAAGAAACACTATCCAGAAAATGTCGTATTAGTAAACAGCACTCTGAACACATATGGTCTAAGTCAAAAAAGTATCTGTAAAGCCTGGTTCTAATAAAATACTATTGTGATATAACTGTGCAAAGGAACATTAAAATTTTTTTTATTTCATAATCATTGGCCCTCTGTAATCCAAAAAAAAAAAATATTTTTGTAGTTATCAGAAGTAATATTTTTTTAGTTATAAACTTCTCATAGTTTCGTTAACAGCTTGTACTATATGTCAAGAAAGAGACTTTACAAACACTCCTACTTAGCTAAACTCCTAAAAATGCAAGTTTGTGACAAAAAAACCCAAAGCCCAAACATGTACAACAGTGTTAACAAGTATCATCACATTACAGTTATCCTTTCTGGGGAGAGATGTGGAACAGACCCACTTACTTCTTCTATAACATGGCTTTTCTCCCATCCTCTTCGAATTCTCCTCAGTTTCCTACTTACACATGGCAAAAGTAACACAATCTTACCTAGAATTACAATAGAAGGCAGAACAAGAGCAAGAACAAAATTTGGTGGTGTATAAAATCTGTAATACTCTTCTTCAAAAGCTCTCTTCCATCCATAAATCAGTACATGGAAAGTACTTATAAGCAAAGCAATGTATCCAAGTGTAGACTGTGAAGAAAGAGAAAACAGGAAAAAAAAAGATATAATAGCACTTGGTCCTTCACCTGACAGGTCTAATACATTGTTTGTGTTATTTTAACATTTCTATTACACATCAAGTTAAAATCTCTTACCTATTCACTACATTAAGTTATCAATATATGGTTTTAAGTTCATATTCTGAAATTTACAGACTGAGCTGAGCACTGATTTACAGAATATCTCTGCTAACATCAACAAGCCTTAGTCAAAGCTGAAATAATGTCTGCCCAAATTCTAAGTAATGGAAGTCAACTTCAGGATAGATATGCCAATAAGGAACAATTCCAGTGTAGTTACTGGAACAATATCCATTGTGATTGGAAATTAAATTTCCTAACTATGAGGATAGATCACTTCCAAGATTCCTTATTTTGGAACAATGCAAATTCTGTTGGAAAAGATTTGGGCCTAAACTTGCATATTTTTTTCACTCTGAGATGCACAGTTTACTTTTGCCTCACAAAGGCCTACATCCACTTGTCTGATGTTAGCAAAAAACTGTCCCTTACCTTCTCCATCAGTTGTTGGTGACTTATTACTCCTGTTAACCGGAGTATCTGAACTGTAGGGCTTGGGCATATTAGCACAAAGCGGTGCAGTTTACCATAAACAGGCAGTGCTGGATAAAAGGTGAAAGAGAGAGTAGCCTGCAGAGGAAGGACCTCTCACCACATAAATAAATCCAGAGCTTGCCACAGAAGGTGATGATAATAGGAGGCACTCACCAGTTCTGTGCATCTGCCTTTTTAAGAACCCTGTAGCTGCAATGCTTCACAGATTTGACAATCCATCAACCTTATATTTCCCAAACCATGATAAAGGAAGACTACTATGTTTTGACTTCTGGTGGTGATCAAATGAAGAAAAACTCTTTCTGACCAAAACTGACGTAATGACTAACTTGGTTGGGAAATATTTGTAGAAAATAATTGAAACAGAGAATGAGCATTAAGAAGGGTAACTGGCTACCAAGGTATGGTCTAATCCCAGCAAACAGACAAGCAAAGAAAAATGCAGCCTAAGAATCTATAATAGGTAGTGAAAGAATTAATTCCTCCTACTTCAAGATTAAGCAGTTTTTAAGGCAAGAAGAATGTCTGAGCTAATACTGTTTGCAAGGATTCACAGGTATAATGGTATAAAAGGAAGATATTTGTTAAGTTCTTGGGATTGGTACCCAAGTACCAATACTTGGGCTTTTTGACTTTCCAATATCTATGTATTTTTTTGTCAATGGTTTCAGAGCCATTTTTTAAACCTTTAGATATGCTGCTTACTTTTTCTTAAAAAAACAATTTGCTCCCAAAATATCCCATGGTGAACAGAACATTTAGACAAACACTTGAGGATATGAAAACGGCATATGCGATATATGAACAGAACTTCTAGTAAGAAATTTGGACAGCAAACAATACAATCCAACCTGATGTTTTAATATGTTATTGCAAATTTTTGTTGGTATGACTGTCCTGAATTCATTGTTACATCA
The DNA here is from genome assembly GCA_910950805.1 of Acrocephalus scirpaceus scirpaceus. NCBI lineage: Eukaryota > Metazoa > Chordata > Aves > Passeriformes > Sylviidae > Acrocephalus > Acrocephalus scirpaceus. The sequence continues at coordinate 131,174,595 of OU383773.1, forward strand.
CTGCCAGCAGGGAGAAGGGCACAAGTGAATCATATCCCTCATTTCTTCATCAGGATTACTGATGAGAAATATAACAATTCTTGAAAAAAGAAACAGAAGGGAAATATTATACAGTCATTTCCAATTATTTTTATTTTAGTGCTTATTTTAATTCCATTTGCAAGCTAGTTTTGAGACATCTATATATGTCTTTCTACCTAATGGTTGAAATGGAAACTAAGTAGTACATCAGTATATTTTAAACTAACAACAAAAGGACAAGAAAAACATATGATGCACTTTTATTAAGTTCTTTTCTGTGCCCTGTGAAGAGTTGCCATATGCTTCTTTGAAGTGTTGGTAGAGTATGTGCTAGTGTGTACTGCACAACTTCAACCATACATCTAAAAAACTAACAAAGACATTGCTATTTCTTCTGTCAACTACTAATGCTATGTTCTTCAACTGGGCCCTTAATTACCATTACCAGGCTCCAGATGATAATTCCTTTTAGAGCAGAGGACTTCTGAAAGCAGCAAGAAACAATACCGTTTCTTCACTGGTAAATTCACATTGAACAGTGCAGTGAGCAGCAATATCAGTTGTAATTTTTGGCAACCCTCTGCCTGGGCTTTAGGATGGCTGCCGGGAAAAGTGGAAGAATATGTTTGGCTGCTTTGCTTCCTTATTTTCCATAATACTGTGTTTCCTGGAAGCTGAGTAATAGGTTAGCACATTTCCTATGGATTCCCAAATCTTTTAGCTTTTCTCTAGGTCCTCCCTGTTTTATTTCTTTTCCTTCCTGATCAAAGTCAGCTTTTAGCCAACATGGGAGATTTCCAGCCAAGGCTACTGATAAACTGGACAAACTGGTATTGTTTGAGAAAGGAACTAACAAAAGTTAGAGGAGTGGGAAAGATGAAAGAGAAAAAACCCTAAAATGTTACCAGCAAGATGTATGTATCTAGAGACAAAAATGTGCTGTGGGGCAAATCTGCTTCACGAATTTCTACATTCACAATGGTCCAGTAGTTCCAAGCAATTTATATATACAATAGATATTTTCTAAATTCTAAATTTATGCAAGATATATTCCAGATTCTCTGTGTAACAAGCTATTGCTAAACTTAAAAACTGTTTGTAGTAACTTCTGACTGGAATCTTACCCATAAATTTGCTAAATACTAAGGCCTTAGTCTTCTTTACTCTGAGGAAAAATTATCCTATTGTGGGAGAACCAAGGCAGGGCAGCCTTTCCTCAAAGTGTATGCATGAGAAATATTTTACTCACACTGCATCCAAAAAACTTTAGGATTGTGCTAGCAGAGAAAAAGAGTATCTACAAAAAAGTCAGCTTCCTACCACTCAAATGGCAGATTTGTATTGTTTTTGATAAAAACCATGAAGCTCAGCTTTCAAAACCAGTCTTCTCTGTCCATTGCCACTTTAAATGATGGGTTTTGGACTTGAAGTCCTAGACTGGAAAACAAAAGCAGCAGTCATTTTTGTTTATTACATATTTACAGTTTAACTTTCCTCACTAGACTGAAGGACTCAACATAGCTTGCAGACAACAGTCTCCATTTCTTTGTATTTTATGTGAACACTCAAGGACTGGTTTCAATAAATGTCTTTTTTTTCTGTTTACAGTGTGTTGGTTTAAACTGTTTATTCTGCCTGCTCTGACAAAATGCGAATTCTTTTGTATTTCTTGCCCATGCTTTCCTTTGTTCCTTACCCAAATATATTTAGATGAGAAAAAGAATACTGAAGTGGCATTTAAGAAAACTGATGCATTCGTTTATCAGCCCCAGCTTTCTTCGCTGCTGCTTTTCTCAGTAAACTTCAGCTCTGGGTTACATTGACTGCAATGTTTCACACTAAGTTTCAGTCATTTAGGATCTCCTACTGGGAAAATTCTTCATCACTATCTCATTCTGTGGTTCCTCTGTCTGGATGTTATGAGTGTTTCTCTCCAAATCATGATGAAGTAATCAGACCTTTGTTTTGTACAGTGGTAAGTTCTGTACTGTAGAAATTCCTGTTTTCTGCTGGTCTCTTAGCTCCTTCTAGGACTGACACAGTAATTTCCTTTTGCACTATTAAACCTTCTCATATCTCACTTTGTGCATATGCATACTATGAGTGAAGGAGCAGAGCCTGCATTGCTTGTCCTCTCAAAGTCCTTTTTCCCTTGATGAAGCAGGCTGGAATTTTGGGGGCTGCTGACACCTGTGTTTGAAACCAAGCTAAGTAAGATGGAGACATCTCCAAAATAATTTGGGATATCAAAGACAGCAATGACTTCTGTGCAAAAACACTAACAACTGGTGTTTCTTTAGAGTATTAGGAAAACTGTGTTCAAAGACTGTTTGAACTGCTGTAGGTTGGGGAGATGTTGCTTAGGGCTTGTTCCATTGGAACAAGGCTAGTCTATACCATACATTTTAATAAACTCAGATTTTCCTAGTAGGACTCAAGACTCAGTATGTTCTAGTGGTAAAACTATTTAGAAGAGGCCAGACCCTTATTTTGATGAAACTGCATTTACTAAGATGAGCAAGCAAGAATATGTTGTTCTCAGTGGGAAGTGCTGAGCTGGGACACTGTCTGAGTGGCTGACTGACTGATTCTTCATCTGTCAGATGTGAAACAAGTTCAGCAGCTGATGTGGCAAATCATCTGAGACTCAGGACTAAAGCTAGAGACATACTGCTTTTCCCAGCTGAAAAGAAAAGCAGCACTGGGATGATAGGTTAGTAGTTCCATTGTTTGTCCCCCTGATTAGAGAAGATTGAGAAATTTAAAGTCAATTTTCCTTCATTGCATTGCACTTTGGTAGAAGAAGAAGATAAGAGTGTAAGTATTACAATGTTTTATCTATTTTCCTTGCATACTGGGGAGAGTGAAACATACAGAAATACAGACTCCTTTTACTCAAGTAAGCAGTCACTGAAAGTCTGTTTTCTGATTGAAGAAAGCAAGAAGATATTTTTGACAACTAACTAAATGAAAAATGACTTATATCCTGAGAATTAATGACAAAATAAATACTCATTAACTTTAAGGAAATTTAGTAGCTCACTACTTTTGTGATTAAGAATTGCAAATGGTCTTAGTTCATTACCAATACCAGCTATCTTCTGCACATAATGCAATATGAACTGTAACATATATCCAGCGCAAATAACTTATTCCCAAACAAATTCCTCAAAATACTGACAGATAGGTCATTAAGGTTCATAGTTATTTAAATTTGGGACTACTTTGACTTAATTTACAGTGGAAATAACTACAGTAAATATGTAGTTGTAAATATATCATTGTGATTATTGTGTGGGTTTTGACTCTGTCACACAAGCATGAAATTTGGAAATATGAGTAAGGAAAAATAAGGCAAAAATGCTGTGTGTGTGGCTGGAAGTTATTACTGGATAAAAGCATCATGTCACTCACAAGTGAATACATATTTTTCCCTTTTGCACTAATATTTTGTATCACCCAACAGCAGTACTATTGTCTCCACACAGAGAACTCCAGATGGCAGAGATGTTGTAACAATACACATGAGTATTTAGTCTCTCTGAAGGCTCAAAGCCATGACCATGAATAAACAGTTCTGTCAGGATAGCTCCACTTTGGACAACTTGTCACAGAACTTTTTGTAGGTCTACCTGCAGTTTTCCAGTAATGGAAATCATAAGGGAAGGGAAGATATAACAGACAGACCTCAAACAGCTACAGCCATTGAAGTGTTCTCCACCACTCTCTTTAAAATGTCTGTAAATTATGAAGCACAACCCAAACCCTGAACTTTAAAGTCAGAAAACAAAACATAACAAACCCCAAAACTGTGACTTAGGAATTTTCATCCAACTGAATTCTAGTAAAATTTCTTATACCTGACTGCTACCTAAAACTACTGCAATTATGTGTAGGAGCAAGCATTGAGCTGTTCATTAAAGCCCATATTTCTCAGTATTTTATGCTGGTTAGATTTGCATGTTCTAGGTATTTACCTGAGGAAGGAAGGCAGCAGATTGTGTGCCAGGGCCTTGAAAAGCCTCTGAATTTAATAAGCAAAGCTTCATATTTTACTAGTGGGTATTTTCAGCTAATGAGAATAATGCAGCTGGAGAGCTATGTCAAGTCCCACAGTGGACAGGAAGTAAAACTTAATCAATGGCACCATGGCTGTCAGACGGCTGTGCAATAAAAATCCTGCAGGGCAAATTAAGTCTTCAAGTTTAATAGCTGTGTGCATCTACCTATAGAAGTATCTCATCAGTATCACTGCATTTAGCAGGTTTGTCCAAATTTATCTAATTTGAATTTAGCAAGAAATTCTAAGAACAGAAACAAAAAATATTAGTGATCATTTGGCCTTAGGTATGTTGGTTACTTAAGTTCAACTGTAAAATGAAAAGTCCCATTCTAACACTCATGAAATGCTTAATGTGCCTTCATGATAACATATTTGCTAAGTAATTGTTGTTTTTATCGAGTTACCAGAGACAAAGGAAGAAAAGGCTCTTGATTGCAATTGTCACATTACAATGAGCTTATTGTTTATGATATTGATCATGATTGTGATCAAGGAATTCTTGTTAACACCAAAACCCCCTTATTAAAAAAGTAACATACCTGAATGAAACTGAACTCCCTCCAGTTTAAGGCACTGTTTACTGAAGGGATGGAAGTTACTGCCAGCAAAGAAAGCAATCCAAGACTCATTATTCCAAAGGAGATATACATTTCAACTCGCCACACTTCTTCCTCATTCCAGGAATTTTCAACATTTGCATGAACCTGATGAAAGAGCAGAAAGGAAAAACTTTATTCTAAAGAATATTAAAAATACCAACAGAAGTTATTTTGCTGACTTAAAGTTCACAGTTACAGGACAACTATAAAACGGGGTCAAATATTTCAGAAGTTTCCTCATGCCTTGAAGAAAAACAGCTATTTCCTTACTGCTGGTATTGGCTCTTGCTAGGTTAAAAACACATGGAAATTTAAATGAGATGCTAAAAGAAAATGTAACATTATCTATCATTTACAGCAATACTGTTCTAAAATCGGGTAATTCTGCACATTCTTATACACTGTAGTAAAGGAGCTGTGCTCTTCAGACTCTGCAAACTTAAATTCTGTAACGTAAGTTGGATAAACCTATAACTTATTTTTAGTTTGTTATATTTAGAAAGAGTTTAGCATCATTTCCTTCAGTTTTTCTATGCTGAGTCCAGGCTTGTTTCTCTCCTTCACTATTGACATCAGATTTTTCCAAGATGGTTCTTGCTGGAGAGCTTCACCAGAAAAAAGAAACAATTCAGGACCTTAACAACTAAGAAGCTTACGTATTCAATTATTTTTTCCACTTCCAGTTTAACTGTTGCAATATGGCATGTCTTGAAAAAGGTGCACCAGAAATATTAGTCAGTGAGTTTTACAGTATCATTAAAACTAAGATAATTTCTTAGTAAGAGTACCAGTGAAACCTTTGTTTAGTATTACTAATTTTAAGTGTGAATTATGGATTCTTGTTGCCTATTACAGTTATGCCCTTCCTGTCTTTCTCTTAAGTTCAGTTTTGATGCTAGGTCTTTCAGAGTTTGTGACACTCCCTGTTAATTTGTTACATATGATTTGATTTCCTTATTTGGTTTTCTTTTCTGTTCTATCACATACCTCTTTCCTACAGATTTTATGTGTGGTGAATGGCAATGCTGTTTTTCTGGCAATGCTGCTTTTCTCCCACTTTAAAGGTTACAATAAAAGCTGTCTCACTGACAGCAGCATGAGACCCTCTTCTAGAGGATGACAGATTTGTCGGAGAATGTTTCAAGGTTATGCAAGATCAACTGTTCCTGGAAACTATGAGTCAATTTCTATTGCCTGCAATAGGTATTGTCCACAGAATTTTAAAATAATAAAGTATTTTTAGCATTGGTCCAAAATGTTACAAAATATAAATGTGTTTTTTTTTTCTTTTCTTTTTGGAACATGATTATAGTTGTTGCCTTTATACTTTTCATATCTGTAAATGCACTTACGATATACATACTTCCCCATGTGTTAAGTGTACATAGAAAGGAACATACCTCAGAATTTTCCTGCTGTTGCTCTTATCCTGTCTATCCTACATTCTTCTTGTGTATGTTGCTATCCGGAAATTCAGTAGTACATGTCCTTGATTCCCCCTATCACACAAACTTGACTGCAGATTGACCCACAAGGTGAGCAAAATGCACAGATGTTCATTTTAGTCTCCTTACTTGGCACCACCTATGCATAAGATAACCCATAATGTTCTGTGCCAAAAGCAGTAGGACAGATTAAGAAAAATCCAGTTATTGTATTCAGGAGTCATATGCACCCAGCCAAGGCGTTTTTGTCTTACTGAACTCAAGATTGTCTTACCTGTTGATATGCCATGTTGAGGAACAAGTACCGCTCCGATCTCCTCATAGGCAAGCAGAGGCTGTACACCACATGCACTGTTGCAAAGAAAAAACTGAGCAGTCCAAGCTGCTTTCGACACTGGAGCCAGTTGTCCAGCCAAGGAGGAAATCGCCGATACTTAGTGCCATAGTAAAGCTGATAAACAGCTGCAATAAGTCCTGATAAATATACTAGAGAAAGCAAAGTGATAGCAACAATTGGCAGAGTCTTGTTCACAATCTCAATGGGAATCTTGTAAAAGTCACTCTGTTGATTTCTCATGTATGGATGAATGATATCTCTGACAAAGGAATAGATGAAGAAAAATGTTGCCAGGCTAATGGCAATCACTACAGGCCCCTTCCACAGGGTGAACAGTCGCAGAGGCAGGTTTTCAATCTCCCTTGAGGATGACAATGCCCCCAAATCAATAGGAATGAAACTGAGCTGACGGGCAAGCTCAATAACTTGATGGCGAGCCTGAACATTGTTACTGCATATATAGACCTGTTGGGAAAGTCAAGGGGATTATCCATAGTCAGAGAAAGAGACTCAAAGGTAAACAAAAAACTAGCAAAACCCACCAAAAACCTTAAGGGCTTCCAAATCAAAACTACAACACAACCGCTAAAATGGTATACTTTATCCCAACTTGTATCACCAGTATTACAATAAAATCACATAAAAATCTAGCCAAAGTGCAAATGTGCACACTGATTTATCAAGAGAGTAATAAAAAAAAAAAAATTAGCTTCCTCTTGGATTTAATAATGGGGGATGTCTTGGTAATCTGTACACTGAAACCTGTCATACTGAAATGTCTACAGGACTGGATTAACTTGAAGCAACAGCTGAAAGCATTTCAGAAAATCCTAAATCTCTCAAAAATACAGGAATCTTGAACAATGACCCTTAAACAACTATAGCATACACAGAATGAGAAGCAGGAAACTGTGTAATCTGTCCATGAGTAACAACTTCAGCCTTAATTCACAACCCAGATTTCCACAGATTTCAGATCTGAGCATTTAACAGAAAAGACAAAAACTAGCAGCCAAATAAGAACTTTTTCTAAAGGCCAGTTTGTTATACAGTGAAAGAAGTGTACTGCTATTAAGTACTTCAACGTTCTGTTAAAATTTACAATGGGCTATAGTTTGCCCAACACTATTTGCTGATCATCTGCATTGAAGCAAATATGATCTGTTTTGACTGAAGTGAATTATTTTTAGTGTAATGCTATTCTGAAAGGGGATAAAAGAAGTATGGTGAAGATACTTTTTAAATTATGCTAATTCCATTCCATTTAAATCTAGCTGAAGTGCCACAAGACTCAATTTAGTCTCCAGCAATCATGTTACTTTAGTTATTTCTCATGCATTTCTCATATTTCATAAAGCTGTGAAGGATTGGATGCTTGGACAAGTTTAATCCTTTACATCACTTCAGCAAAACATGAAAAACATAAAGGTGCATTTTCCATACACTGGATGGATTTGCAGAACATACTGGGAATGAATTTGAATGTGATGTTCCCAAGCAGCGCTGGATCAAATGAATGGTGACTTAGAAACATATGTGCCTCCTTCTGTTCCCTCACATTTATGATTTTGGGGCAGTCTAAAAACTAGGTAATTTCTTTCAATCACTTTGCTGCTACATTGAACGCAAGCATTTCTAGAACAGCTGATTCTTGAGATCTGAGATTGGGACCTGAGATTACTGTACATTTCTTTCAATAGTTCACCCCAATGCTACCACTAAAATGCACTGGGAAAGACTGTCTCTACCCTTGTATAAAGCACAAGGAAACACATGAACGTATTTCCTGTGGAAAACATTAAGATCCAACTCTTTTCCTCTGTCTGTAGTCGTCACAAGGTAAGTTGTTTACTCCAAGGTAGTAACCACATTTCCTCTGCAATCTTTAAAGACAAACAGGCAACACAGGGAGAAAACTGGACCACTGACTTCATTTGTCTTACAGTGGGATGAACTAAACTTTGAAGGTTTTATTGGCTACTAAAATGTAAGCTAAACACCCAACATTTTAGGCATGTCAAGTCAGGGAACATAAATTTCATGAGTTCTGGCTGTTACATTCAGTTCCTGTAATTTTCATCTTAAAAATAAGTTAAATTAATACAAATAAAAACATTTACCTGTCTGCTGGCATCCTTTGGTCCTAACTGCAGTGACCAAGCTGAAATGACATTGAATCCTTTGACAATTAGGGAATCGGGAAAAAGTGATGCCAAATACTCTGCATTGGAGTCTGGATATTGGTCTACTCTTGTATTATTACTCACATCAATCAGAATTTTACCGGCAAGTAAATGTTTGAGATCCCACAAAGAGATGTAATGTTCTCTGTGTATGGCAACAAAAATGATGTTTGTTTTAGCTACTGCATCTTCATGGTGAGTGACATCAACCACATGAGGAAAGAAGTCAGCAGCGTGTTTAGGGTTTCTGCTCCCTACGACCACATGGTACCCACATCTGATAAGTCTGATTGTCAATGACTTAGCGAAGTCTCCACTTCCAATGATGCCTATTGTGACCTTATTGACATCCTTGATGCCATTGGCAACATTTGGTAGGAAAGTTTCATTGAGGTTCTTGGGACTCCCCATCATAGAGATTGATTCCATACTTCCAAGACACCAAACCTACAATGATTTCTTTAGGGGGGGGGAAAAAAAAAAAGGGAAAGAGAAGAAAAAAGAAAAAACAATAGAAGGAAAAATCAGCATTATACAATTTTATGAGATCTTAGAATCCATTAACACCCTTGGAAGCAAAATCTTTGGTTCTAAGTTTCATATTATATTTTCTCCTTAATCAAGTATGTGCTACTCAATTTTGTGTTGTAATGTCACCAATAGAAGGAGAAACAAGAAACAAAGTACTTCAAGCACTTCAATAATACAGTTACTTAAGTAAACAACCATTTTTTCATCTCCTCCTATTTGTTACCTTCCACTGCCCTGGAATACTGGATCACAAGATAACTTTGTACCCCTGAAACTAATTGTCAACAGAATAATGAGTAGAAGCATGTAAAGAAAATGGGAAAGTAGAATGTAGAGAGCACTGGCCTGTGATCAGCATGAGATCAGTGAGTACAAGGAAGCTGAATTCCATTAAAAGTTTATGCAGGTTATTATTGCAATATCCTCTCCTGGCCATGAAGGAGGAGATGCAAAAGTCTCAAAGCTGCAGATGTCACGACACCATGACAAACATCCATCTGACATACTCACCTGTCAGCCTGGAAAATGGGCTGCCCATGTGGATCCAATGGCAAAAACAACAAAAGACATTTATCAAGACCTAGTTGTGAGATCACTAATGACATTTCTAGGTCAGACTGCTTGGTCTGGCCATGATGTGTAAGGATTAACTGTGGAGGCAAGAGTAAAGGATTCAAGGCCATGAGTCACAAATATGCTTAACACAATTTTCTATCCAAGCAAGTAAGATAAATCCTGGAGACAAACACATGGGGCAGCTTTTCATAAAAAGCTAATGGCAGGAAGAGACAGATTTCACACAATAATAAAAGGGAAGATAATTTTAGGACTCTAATTCAGTGTAGTAAGGGATATTTTGAAGAAAAACAGATGCTAAGGCTCACAGAAAAATAGAATAAATACTGCTGTGTCCTTGGTCACAGTACTGCAATAAAGCTCTAACAAAGACATTAAAAACGAACAAAACAACCCTCAGGAGGGAAATCTTCACATGAAACCACAGTTATGACATAGGTGGTTCTGCATCATTGCGGGGGGCTGACCCTGGCTGGAGGCCAGGTTCTAAAAAGGTGCTGCTCTATCAGTAGTACTCCTCTCCTCAGCCCAGCTGAGAAGAGAAAATACCATGAAAGGCTCATGAGCTGAGATAAGGACAGGGAGAGATCACTCACCAATTACCACCAGAGGCAAACCAGACTCTACTTGGGGAAATTAACTGACTTTATTACGAATCAAAATCAGCAGGATAATGAGAAGTAAAACAAATCCTAAAGAAACACCCTTCCCTCACTCTAGTAAGCTTCTTCCCAGTCTTAACTTTATTCCCGATTCTCTGCCTCCTCCCCCCCTCTGCAGCACAGGGATACAGGGAATGGACATTTCAGTCAGTTCATCATATACAGTTTCTGCTGCTGCTTCCTCCTCAGGGAGAGAAGTCCTTCCCCTGCACCAGCATGAGGTTCCTCCCATAGGAACGTCCTCTACCTACTTCTCCAGTGTGAGTCCTTCCCACAGTTCTTCACAAATTCTTCCAGTGAGGGTCCCTTCCACAGAGTGCAATCCTTCAGGAACAGGCTGCTGCAGTGTGAGTCCTCATGGGGTCACAAGCCCTACCAGGAAACCTGCTCCAATGTGGTCTCCTCTCTCTACAGGTCCAAGCCAGGAGCCTGCTCCACTGTGGGCTTCCTATGGGGTCACGGCCTCCTCTCAGGCATCCACCTACACTGGTGTGGGGCTCTTCCATGGGGTGCAGGTGGATCTCTGCTCTACCATGAACCTCATGGGCTGCAGGGGGACAGCTGCCTCACCATGGCCTGCACCACAGGCTGCAGGGGAATGTCTAATCCAGTGCTTAGGGTGCCTCCTCCTCCTTCTTCACTGGCCTTGGCGTCTGCCTAAGTTGTTTCTCTCCCATGTTCTCATCCTCTCTTCTGCAGCTGCAATTACTTTTTTTTCCCCTTCTTACCTATGTTACCTGAGAGGTGCTGCCACCATTGCTGATGGGCTGGGCCCCAGCTAGCCATGGTCCACCCCAGACCCAGCTGACATTGGCCCCATTAGACACAGGTCTAAGATTCCTGCAGCTTCTCACAGAAACCACTCCTACAGCACTCCTCCCCATTCTGCTACCAAAGTCTTGCCAGGCAAAGCCAATATAATTGTAGAACAGGAATAAATTCTGAAAATTAAGGAAGCAATGAGGAGAGGCAGGTTAAGAAGGAGCAAAAAGAAACCACAAGGTTGCTGTCTTGGGAGCAATCAACAACACACCACACAGAACCTTTTCCTGAGCCACCATCCAAGGGCTGATATGATGGTAATTAATCATCAGTGGGGTATGTTAACCAGACATTGGCTAGTAATACAGCATGTGTGGTGAACAACCTCCCACAATTAAAAGCAGCTTTGTGTTTCAGAAATTAGAGGAAGCTACTAGAAGAATGGGCACTTTTCATTTCAGTTTTGACTAGAAGGTAGAAACTCACTGAAACTGGACTCAGAAGTTAAAGACAGAAAGCAATATCTGAAAGTGATCACAAAGTTAGTATTTGAAAAAAAGATTCTAACAGTGAATCCTTCTGGCAGAGCACAAAGATTTTTTATGCATGCACCCAAAAAAGCATTGACTCTTTCCTTTCCACGTGACCTGAAATGTATTTAGCACATGACCAAACTACCAGTATTTCTTGTATCAGGACGGGTTCGCACCCAGGAAAATAATGAAAATATATAATGAGATAAGCGATGTAATGGGATTTGACAGAACATGTATGCTTTCACCATTTCAGTGGCCCATTTCAGTTCATACCATATAACCAGAACATGCTAAAAACTTTGAGATTGAAAGAGAATCACCATAAGGAAATGGGCTACCAGTACCATTTAACCATGCTGTAGCCTACTTTCAGTTTTAGTCCAAAAGATCCTGGGGAGAGTGGGCACACAGGACTTGGACATGATGAATTGCTCCGGCGAGTTGAATTTGGCCTGCTGGCCAAAGTTTCTCACTGCCTGTTCTAAGGAAAATACAGTGCAAGTAACATAATCAAACTAACAGACTTCAAAAAAACCCTCAAGGGAATAGGCTGACATGATTTTTAGACAAGTAATCTAAGAGATGTACAAGAGCAGAGAGCTAGCAGTTACTGAAAGGACTATATTAAATGCACAACTGCAATTCAGAGGCAAGAATGTATAAAACTGTTTTAACTGCAACAGGAGAGCTTTCTTGACCAGAAAAATCACTCAAAAAAAAATTTGTAGGGATAATCAGAACAAGGATGGTACAGAAGTGAGTTTGTAACTAGTGAAGAAGATAAATGGCAACAAGTAAAAGTTCCATAAACACAATAAAAAGCCAAAAGACAGAAGACAAGGTTTAAAACTTCAGAGGAAAAGGAACAAGTAATAACTCACACAAAGTAGGACAAATTGTTGAAGGTCTTCTTTATTTCAGCCCTCAGCAGAAAAGTTAACTGTGAACAGGTATTTCAAGAAATTCCTTCTATGGGGAGACACAGTGAGGTCAAAGTGGAAAAGGTAAATTAAGAGTAAAGGATAAAGTTTAAGATAAGATAAAGATTTTCAAGTCAACAGATACTTATGAAATCAGCCCTCGATGCTTAAAATGCTGATCGGTGACAACTTCAAAACTAAAGAGATGGCAAGACAGGCAGACTACCACATACTGCTAAAAGAAGGAAGGACAACTAAAGAGAACAAGGACTTCTTAGCCTAACTTCAGCACATGGACAGATTTTTCAGCAAGTCATTGTGCAATCAATTAGTAAATAAATGGGAAGCAGATGATAAGAAGCAGCTGAGGTGGGTTGTTGAGTAACAGATTTCAATAACACCAACCTTCTTTTACAAACTAACTGATTTCAGGGTTATAAAAACTAAAAAAAGTGACATAGATTTGACATATGGTCTTAAAAGAGCTAAAAGAACATCACAGAGCTATGTCAGCCAGACGGTGACACACGTGAAAAACTGCTCCTAGAAAAATAACTGCAGGAGGAGAAAACCGAACCAAGGCAAGCCGGGCCACTGTATCTGTGACCCCCCTCGCTCGGGCGGGCACTTACGGGGCGCGGGGCTGGCGGGAGGCCGGGCGCGGGCCCGTGCCCCCTGGGCGGGCTGGCGGGCGGCAGCGCCGTGCGGAGATCCAGCCCGGAGCAGCTCGGCGGGGCCCTGGTCCGGGCCGGCATCTCCAGCTGCAACGATAACACCGCCCGTGACAGGAGCGGCGGCCCCACCGCCCGCCGGGCAGAGCCGGAGCGGCGCTGCCAGGCCCGCCCGCCGCGGGGCGGGGGCTCGCCCACCCCGCCAGGTACCGGGGCGCCCCCGCGGCTGCCCGAGGCCGAGCCGCACCGCCCCGTGGGGCGCCGGCACCGCCAGAGCCCGCCCGGAGACGGGGGCAGCCGCGGCGCGGCCGTCGCGATAGGCAGCAGGGAGAGCACCGTGAGCGGCGGCTGCGCCGAGGAGCGCCCGGCGGGGATGGGGCCCGTCCCACCCCGGCGCCGCTCACCTCCGCCCGCCCGCCGGGAGCACCGCGCCGCCGCTGCTCCTCCTCGCACTCGGGCCCGCAGTGCCGGGCGGGCGGAGAGGCGGCGCCTCTCCTGCCGCGGCTGCGACCCGCCCCCTGCGGCCGCTCCGCCGCCGCCGCCACCGCGGCCGGGCGGCCCCGGAGGACGTGGGAGACTTGGTGGGTGACAAGTTGGTCGTGAGCCGACAAGTGAGGTGCATCGGGAAGAGTGTGACCAGCAGGTGATCTTCCCCCTCTATTCGGCCCTGATGAGGCCACATCTGGAGTGCTGAATCCATTCTGGGCTCATCAGTGCAAGAAAGACTACTGGAGTGAGTGCAAGGGACACAACAAAGATGATGAGGGATCTGAAGCATCTCTCTTATGAGGAGAGACTGCGGGAGCTAGGCCCGTTCAGTCTGGAGAAGAGAATGAGGGAGTCTCATCAATGCATATAAATATCTCAAAGACAGGTGTCAAGAGGTGGTGCCAGGTTCATTTCAGTGGTGCCCAGCAACAGGGCAAGGAGCAATTGTCATAAACCACAACTCAAAAATTTCCACCTCAACATGAGGAAAAACTAGTTCACATTGAGGGTGGCAGAGCACTGGAAGTGGCTGCCAAGGAGGTTGTGGAGTTTGCCTCTGGAGACATTCAAAACCCACTTGGATGCTCTCCTGTGTAATGTGCACCAGGCTATCCTGCCTTGACAGGTGTTGGTTAGACGATCTCCAAAGGTCCCTTCTAACCTTAAAATTCTGTGTTTCTGTGATCTGCGACAGCACAGGGGGTCAGTGCTGGGAAAGAGGGCTGTGGATGGCCCTGTGGTGCCCTCAACTTTGGCCACTGTCACTGTGCTCCGGCCCCAGCCCCTCTGGCCTGCACAACACCCCCAGAACAGGCAGGGCTGGACCCAGGGTGCTGCTGACACAGGAGCAGCTGTGAGCAACACATCTGGCCCGTCCCCAGATGACTTCATGGTCTGGAGGGCAAAACATGTTTCCCAGGCCCTGCCTTGCCTTGGCTGCCCTGGCCAAAGCCATTCTTTAGCAGGAAACTCTCACCAGCCTCCTTTCCTTATCCTCTCCTGGCAAAAGGGTGCTGCTGCAACCAGTGCCAGCTGCAGGGCTGTGGAATTGTACCATCATATGTCACAGAATGGTAGTGTTGGAAGGGACCCTTAAAGATCACAGAGTCCAAGACCCTTGCAATGAGCATGAACATCTTCCAGTAGATCTGGTTGTTCAGAGCTCCGTCCAGCCTGACTGAAGGTTTCCAGCGATGGGGCACCTACCACCTCTCCAGGCAACCTATTCCTGCATTTCACCATCTTTCTCATGAAAAATTGTGAGGAGGTATTGGGTGTCTGGGCAGCCCAGAACAGCTTCCCAGGTTTGGTTAGTGGGGAGGTCACTCCCCATGTTTGCTGTGTTCCCAGTATACTCTGTGTAGGTGGGAGTTGTACTCTAATTTTAGTGTTAATCAAAATGAGAAACACATGGTTCAGCCACATAAATGCAAAGCTGAGCTCCAAGATCTGAATTCTATCTTTTTTGACATGGAAATTTCCAGTCAAACAAGACTTTTTGCCTGAAAAAGCATAGCTTCTGATTTTAACATCTTCTGATTTACCTAATAAATTCTACCTTTCGTTAGGTTATGATTGTGTATGTAACAAGGTATAATCCTCAATTCTTTGTTTTTAAACTGACCAATCCACATGAAAATGTCTCATGTTGCAGCAAAAACTGATGAATGCGTAGGTGATTGAAAAGAAGCCATATGATGGCACTGAAACACTGAAGGTAATGGTTTTCATCTTTTGTTTGTGCATGCTGACTTGTTTCTATAATGTATTAACCAAAGACTTCAGCAAAACTAACCATGCAATTAATACAAATATTTGTTTCCATATATAATCATGACAACCATGCTGTAGAATTTGAAAAGATGACTGTGACACTTTTCTGTTGTAGTTTAGAAGACATTAATTCCCCTCCCCAATTATTAAGTAATTTTCTTGATGTTGAAAACATATATTTTTAAAGTATTTTTTTATTTGGTAAACAGGTGCATGGAAATTGTATTGCTTGATTTTCCAAACTGCATTTTCAGCTCCCAGATACTGAGGACTGAGTTGCTACTCCACAGAACAAAACAAAAAGGTGAATCCATTAACAGACCACTCAGAACTGAATTGGTGCTTTCCATGGTGAGAACTGGCATTTCAGCTTTTCATTTTCTTGTTCTAATATTCTCCTTTGCTATTGATTTAAAAGTTGTTATCCCAGGCTTGTTTTTTTGGTAGCCAGTACAGCTACCATAGTATGAGCTCAAAAATTTTAGTCCAGCCAACAAATATATCAAAATAAAAAAGCAGAATGTCCTCTCCTGCATTATTTGTGGCTGATTCTCTTTATATGCTACTTTATGTGACTCCTGTTACCAGAAGAGTATTTACATGAAAATGGGCTCTTGAGTCATGTGCCTCAAAATGATAATGTATCACATAAAATCAGAGCTGTCATTGTCTTATAATTCTTGATTTGTTTGAATTAAAGCCTTAATAAGAGGGCTATAAATTGGAATGCTTGTCATTGCTTTCCCGTGGGATTTTTTTAAAGATTATTATTGCAGCATAAAGTTGTGAACCAAACACTCCAGCCTTTAGGAGATGATCATTAGATCTGTGTTGATTCTTTTAACAAGTAGGGAGCTTTCTTCTTATGCAGGTATATGATTAACAATGCATGATTTCTTACCTGTTTCCTGAGAAGCTGTTAGGCCTTGCGAGTGCTCTCTAGCTACATTTTCATGGGAAAGCATCGCAGGTTCTGACCTTCAGCCTGCACTATGTGTAGGGTGTGCCAGCTCTGACCCTGGTCTTTCATTCCTAGCCCACAACCCCATGGATATCATTCAGTGTCATTTCTCACCTACACTGTTAATTTCTTCTCCGGTTGTTTGTCCTCTTGCTATGTGCAAACCTGTCTGACTTCAGCCTTTGGCACAGGGATAAATGAGGGAACTCTTGAGACGTGGTCATTTACCACATGATCTGATAGTAATTTGGTATCTAGTACATTTAAAAATTAAAATCAAGGCAGTTTGATGGATTTAACCTGTCCTTATGTTTTCCTTATACCTTTTTGAGGTTTTGCAGTTTGAAAATTTTTGTTTGAAATTGGGATTAAAACAACTACAGCCTTCCTTCCATTGCTGTGTAACTGATCTCTTCGAACAGGAAAAGCATAGAGGGCCCTATTTTGCATGGAGATTAGCATGAGAGCAAGGGTATATAAATACCTCTTATATACTTAAGCCCTCAGCAAAACTGGACCATGTCTCTGTAGTAAGAGGATGAAATTGGATAGTTACAGTTCTCTTAAATTATGTACCAAGATCTATGGTCAGTGTACTTCTCAGATACTCTGTTAAACGACTATCTGAAACAATCTGTTAAAATAGGAGATTATTTTCTCTTAGCAGGTGGTTTTCTTTTTTTAACAAAGTCCAGGGCAACATTATTATTTCTTCCTTTAAGGGATAGAACATAACAAAGGACTTTTGAAATGGCAAATGGAACAGATATTCTGGTTCTTCCTCTTGGCAATGAGAAAGCGAAGCCCTGGGGATTTCCTTGTGGCAAAAGAGTGAAAACAAACACATAAAATTTTGCTTCCTATCAGGGCAACAAAATTAAATAGAATAATTTTTGGCATACTATGCTCAACACAGCTAATTTTATAACCTAGCAGAAAAATACAGTGTTTCCCAGCCAGGAACATTTAGAGCAACTCATTTTTTCTTATGGCAGTCTGAAATTACTCTAAAAATAAAACTTATACTTCTTACCCATTCTTTGTAAGGACAGAATGGATCTGAGAGATATGTTATTGTTCACTTGAAAAAAAGGGGGTTTTTTTGTTGAAATAAATAGATTATTAAAAATACCACTACCTTATTTCTAATTAAATGAAGAACAAAAATGAATGGTAAACACCTCAACTAAAGTCTCTTCCTTCACTTGTTGGATTTCATAAATTTGTGATGTCCCCTTTTCAGTAACTGTCCAGGTATGACTACTTGTCTCAGACCCTGTAGGATCTGAATTTCAGTAGTCAAAAGCAAGGAAAGAAGCACAAACTGAAAAAAATGAAAACCATTTAGATATGCTTTTGAGAAAGAGAGAAGAATGTAGTAAAGAGAAAGGAAAGGAAAAATGATAAAAAAGAGAAGGAATGAAGGAAAGAGAAGAAATGCCTTTATAGAGCACATTTATTAGACTAGTTTAGAAATGCAAGTCATGTGAAACAAGACAAGGTATCTCTTTCTTCCCAAGAGAAATTACAAAATAAGGGTGATTCACCTAAAGTAGAGGATGACTCTTCCCCTTCTTTTCCCCCCATGCAAGAAAAAAAAAAAATCCAGGTTTACACTTCTATTTCTTAGGCAATCCAAGTAGAAAAAGTGAGGATTGTTTATGATTTTATGATCTATCTGATTAATTTTATTCACCAGAAAGAAGCTGAAGGAAGGAAGGAAACCTTCCCTAGATTTCTCTGACTGTGGTTTTCCATAGCTATTGTGATGCCCAGTTGAGGGGTTTCAGGACCTTTGTTCTTGGTTTCATGTGAAGAACAAAGTCATGTGCGACCTTTCCACTTCTCCTTGAGACAACATTTGCTTTGTGGTGTAAGTAACAGAAGGTCAGATTTTTTTTTTTCTTGATTTGTGGCTGCTCATCTTAAAAGGTATCTACAAAATGAGACAGTAGATTCTAGAAGTGTGGTCCTATGCCTGCAATAATTGTTGGGCCCAAAACCAGGGGAAAAATAAATTATTTTTTTAATGCATACAATTGCATCTAGACTAACGCTTTCAGTCAGTTGACTTCTTAACCAAGAACAGACATATCCTCCTTCCTAGTAAAGTATTGCAAAACTGAAAAACCTATTCAAAATACACTAATACTTGCCTGAATACTAAAGTAGCTGAGGAAGGCATAGGCTGGATTGCAGCTTGGCCACCATTTGACAGCCTAAGACTAGTGTGTTTTACTTTTTTAGCTCTTTGATTTCAAATTTCCTTCACAAAACTGCAGACCACAGATTTTTCTTGAGAGCAGAAGAGAAGTGAAAATCAAGATCATAGAATGTTTCAGGTTGGAAGGGATCACAGTGGATCATTTTGCCTAACCACCCTTGCCATGCAGGGTTATCCTAGAGCACATGGCACAGGGTTGTGTCCAGATGGTTCTTTAATATCTCCAGTGAGATATCTCCACCACCTCTCTGGACAATCTGTTCCAGTGCTCAGCCATCTGCACAGTAAGGAAGTTCTTCCTTAGGTGGAACTTCTTGTGCATTGGTTTCTCCCTGTTGCCTCCTGTCCTATTGCTTGGAACCACCAAGAAAAGCCTGGTCCATTCTCTTGACACCCTCCCTTCAGAGACTGACATAGATGAGGTCCTTTCTCAGTTGTCTCCTCTCAAGGCTGAACAGACTCAGTTCCCTTTATCTTTCCTCCTAAGAAAAATGCTTCTGTCCCCAATCAGAAGTTTGTTCTCCTCTGCTGGACCCACCCCAGGAGCTCCAGGTCTCTTTTGTGCTCATGAGCCCAGAACTGGACACAGCACTCCAGATATGATCTCACCAGGGCTGAGAGTAGGGGCAGGATCACCTCCCTTGACCTGCTGGCAATGATCTTCCTAATGCACCTAAGGATATCACTGGCCTGCAAGGCCACAAGGGCACTGCTGGCTCACGGACAGCTTGTCCACCAGGACCCCCAGGTCCTTCTCCTCAGAAATGCTTTCCAACATGTCAGCCCCCAGTCTGTACTGGTTAGGTACTACACTGTGTATTATGTATCATTATGGTGGTGAAAATGTAAAAATATTTAATATGTAAAATATTTCTAATCTCATTATTACATGTACCTTTTCATAGATTAGATCTTCATTTAATTGTTTCACTGAATGGGATTGTGCTGGCTGTGTAAAATATTCCCTGACAAATAAAAATGAAACCATAATTCAGTAACAACTTAGCACTGTAAAAGGAAAATCTTTATGCTTATAGAGCAATGAAATACTAATTGAGTTCCCAGTCCTCTGAAGAATTATGTAGTTAATTCCACAGATACGAACTGAGACCTGCTGCTGTGTTGTGATACAGAGTGTTTCAGGCCAGGCTGATAATAAAAAATGGTAACAGATTTTATTGCTGTTCCCATGATAAAACTGCCTTGATTGAAAATACATAGCAGGATAGAGTCCATCCCAAACACTGGAGGAGGTGAACAAGTTACTGGTAATTGCATCAAAGACAATAAAGACATGAAGTATTTCTGTGACTGAAGGGGACAAATCTTGCTCTGAATAGCTAAATAAAAGTCCCATTGGTTTCACTGGGAATTTTGCCTCTGCAGGAACTAAATGGTGACAATTTAATATTTAAAGTAGAATAGTGATATCAGCACAAGGATAAAACTAAAGTTCTTAAGAATTTTCTGAATATAGTGATTATAATATATATGTTATATACATAATGCACCATCTAAATCTGGTTTCAGTTGGTTATTTTGCGTAGCATTTAGGAGTGTTTCAGTTTCATTGTGTCTTACATGAGAGTTTTCCTTCGTTTAGCACACGATGTACACTTTACCAGGAAATAAAACAGCAACATCTGCTGTTATTTGAAAATAACTCAGTTTATATATAGTTCATGATGAAAAGTGGAGCAATATCTATGACTCGTTCCCCAAACTTCAGAAACAGTATGTCACTGAACCACTTAAAACCTCTCTGGTGTTCATCTGTATCAGTAGATTTTGAACAGATTTCACCAGAAATGCCTCAAATGGTATTTCAGGGTTGGAGAAATGTTTGCAACTTAATAGGTTCTGCAGGTCAAACTCTACACATACCTGGGCTCTTTGTATCTATTCATTCCATCCCCTAGCTCCATGTGGATAACCAACTCTCCCTTGCCCTCTGTTTCAAGGATTCACTTCAGTGTTTTCAGACTCTCCCACCAGTCATGCAGTTGTCCTCCATTTTACCCATCTCTCTTACTAAGGATTTCTATTCCCTACTAACTTGATGATGTTCATTGATCTCATTCAGTATCCTCTACCTACCTATTTTTACCCTTTAACATCCGTTGGGCTCCTTTACTCTCTCCTAAGAAAATCCGAGTGCAATGTCTCCTTTCCTCTTTTTCCCAGATCTCCAATTGTCCTGTTCCTTCTGATTCCATGTTGATGCCTCTTTGCATAGCTTCATAGACCCAGAATACACTTTGGTCTGTCATTAATTATCAGGGAATTAATAAAGATGTGAAAAATGATGTGAATAAATAAAGATGTACGAAATCTATTGGAAATTAGAAGGGGTAAAGCCATCATTATTTTAATTATGGGTGACATCTAACAGTTGTTAGATTTCTACACTAAAGTTGCAGAGATACTTGAGGAGCTCTGAAAGTGGCTTGTTTTTTTCCAATTCCAGCTTCTTGTTTATTTTCTTTTTAAGGATTTCCTGTTAGATACTTAGAATAATTTTGAATGAATGAGATGCACTGTTCAGAAGTTATTCTGGTACATGCACAGGTACAGGCAAGAGAGAAGTGCCATTCAGTTTTATATATGAGTCATTCACAGGACTGAAAAAATAAAGCAGAGAAATAATTAGAGGTGGGTTATATGGCCATTCCTTTAAGTCCATCAATAAGATACTTCTCAGCATTCCAAGTAATGGAGATATTCATGTGGAAAATACTTTTTCAGTAGACTACATTCACCAATAAATTGTAAGCACGTATATAACGACTGTACATCATGCAAACTACAAATTTGACCATGCAGTTAAAAAATCCCCTCATTTGCCTCGCTTCTTTTTTAGTAGTGAGCCTAAAAAAAAGAAATTTAAGGACCAAATACTTTTATCAGTAGCAATGGTAGTATCCTACAAGTCCCAGAGAGACTACACATCTTTAACCAAGTCAAAGACATGGCATATTTATCTCAGCAATATACTTTCATGCTATGAAGATGAAATATACAAAAAGAGAAAGAAAAAAATAGAAAACAACTCAAACTTCTGTTGTATCATCTTTATTGAAAGTAGCTGTGGTCTTTTTTATGTTTATAGAGTTTGGTTCATGGATTGGTTTTATGTATTTTCAGCTGAAAATCTCTGACAACTTATTATGCCTACTTAATAAACTAGCCTCACTTCACCCATTCAAATGTTAAATTTAATCTTCAGAAAAGTTCAAAAAATGATGGAAAAATTGAGCCCTGATGCAACTGAATTCAATGAGACTTGTTTTAATAAAAGAAATAATAAGAAGTAATTTTGCCATCAGCAACAGAATATGCTCATGGGATCAAGAAATCCTGGCATTACTGAAAAAACATCAATGGCAATGATCAGCCATTGCCAGACACAGCAACTACAGCGGATTACATTCTTTAGGGGTGGATCCAGTGTGTTTTCAAAAATAAGTCTTCTTGTTTTGTTTTGTTTGAATTATTCCTTTTATGCCATTTAAAGAAAATCAGTTTAAAAGAAATTAGTTTGAATTTCAAAAGATGGTTAACATAATATTTTGTGTTGTTAAGGGACAGTACTAGAAACTATGGACATAGGAGAAAAGAAGAGATGTGAGATCATCATCTCTACACATGAAACCACACAGCCCACAGTCACGTAGAGGTCTGTCAGTTTTATATGGGTTTTGATGACAATTTCTAGAACACATTTTTCCCCACTGATTCATGGAAAACTAAGAACATCACCAAAAAAAAAGTGAAGCAAGGGAATATTCTTGCTACTGAAACAGAATGAAATAATGTAAGTTTTAAATTTTAGGAGCACTTGGAACCTTTCATTTAGGGCGGGTTTAAGTTAAACTGCCTGTTTACACCATTCCTCTTCCTCTTTCCTATGTGCATACGTGCATGGCTGTCAGGTGAATCAGACCCATGAGTGGATCTGGCTGAATCATTCTTCTCTCTGCATTACTTTTCAACTGGATCCAATGCCCTACTCTGATGAACTTCACATCTTTAAAGACTTGCAGCACTGAGAGAACAGAGAAGAATGGCCAAAGGGAGGTACTGCTTACAGAAAATGCTGCTGTCAACAGGAATTTGCATTACACAATAGGCAACACAGCCCTGGCTCTATCTTCCTGAACAATGATTGTTGCCATCACTTCTTGGAAAGAGTGTTCTGAATATGACCTCTCCAAATGAATTTGGCATAAAATTCCTCAGGCGTCTTTAGCAATTTTTATCTCCAGAGTTTCAATTCTGTCTCTTGTCAAATACATTGGAGACATGTAATAACAGAAAAAGTACTTTACAGGCCCCGTAGAAACATTTTAAAGGCACTGCCACTAGAATAATGGATTCTTATACAAAAGTATGCCCATACATGCTTTTTCTCAATGCCATTGCTATTCTTGAACTTTTCTTGGTCTCTGATTAGTATTTCCAGGGATCTTGCATCTCCATCCAAAGCCTTCTCTTGCTTCTCAAAAAATCTCTGAATGCTAGAATATACAGTTAAAGGTTCTCTCAGGAAAGATGTAATTTCATTACGCTATTAAAGTGCCCATTTAACTTTTCTCATCTTTGTTTTCTTTCCTTTGGAGGCTCCAGGCTCTTCACTAGCATGAAGAAGATGGTTCCTTGTGACTGTTTATATCAGCAGCTCTTCTAGAGTGTACTGTGCCTTTTTACCCTGGATCTATATGACACAATGGCAGATACAGCATACATTGAGGCATTTAATGATACAAGTTTTACAAAACTAATTAGTATTATACAAATAAGTGCGTAAAATGTGCACACATTCAATTAATGTATTACAATAGTATATAGGCCTATTAATACACTCAATTTTGAAACAGGTACATAAACATAAAAGGTACATATGAACTTTATCAGTATTGAACTAAATAATGTCTGCTACAAATGGAGAAATTAAATACTGTCAGTGGCATTTTCTCCTTAGCCCTATATAGATCTCCCTCACTGTTGAATCTGAATGCCTAAAAAGCAAATCATAGAATCATTTATGTTGAGTACAACCATGTATCTAACGCTGCCAAGCCTACCACTAGAACATGTCCATAAGCACCACATCTACATGTGTTTTAAACACCTCCAGGGATAGTGAGTCAACCACTTCCCTGAGCAGTCTGCAGACTGGGAATTGAGTTACTAAGATGTAGTTTACTAAAGACTTAGAAGGCAGGGAAGAGATTCAGTATGAAGTCTCAAGTTCTGGCTATAAGCATTCAGTGGTAGCTTCTACAGAAATGGCTAGATGTGACACAAAAACCCTGGCTTCTACTTGAAACAATTGGTAGGGAAAACATGCTTGAATGTAACAAGTGCATAGAGCTTATTACTTACAAGAGATTTATTTCATTCTTGAAATATAAATGCAAATGCATTGAGCACCATACTTTTCCTGCTCTGTAAGAAACTTCTTAGATTAACATTGCAGTCCAGCTTCCTGTATTGTAGGGTTTTGGCCTCTGCCACGCATTACTGGTTCGATACATAATGCCAAAGATTTCAATCAATATTATACAGGCTACCATGTCCCCCGTTACTTTCACAGTATTACATTATGGACAAATTTTAAAAAGGCCAACTTTTAAGTTGCAATAATTGAATGGTAACAACCAGGAAAGTACAAAATGTAATATCCCTGTAGCTATTTAATTTGTCTGTTATTAATGCTCCGTGTAAAAGTCCAGAAAGGGACAACAGATTCATTATCACCATGTATTACACATTTTTTTTAGGCATATGTTGTTTTCCTGTTTGTTTTAATACCAGAGCCATTACTAATTACAGTTCTCATTTAGAGGATTCCAGCAATAGGTGGCATCAACAGTCCATGGCAGAAACGTTCCTGATGTTGGGTGAAAATATTTACAACTGAGTAACGTATTTCAAAACAGATACTAACAATGAATTATTCATTTACAACTTTCAGCCAGACCTATGCAATGTAAGGAAAGTAGGATTTAATGAGCTGATTAAAGTTATTAGGAAAATTTCTGTAAAAGCAAATGCATTTGGAAACCATTTAACATGAGAATCTCACCAAATCAATGGCAAGATTCAAAAGTCTATTTTTAATGTTTTTCTTCCAGTCACACAATTGTACTGGCCCTAGAGTAAACAAAAAAACACATTTACCTGATGGAGTTATCCCACTGGAATAATCTGTGCAAATAGTTTAGCACATGTCAAGGGCTGCAGGCTTAGGTCAAAAGCATGGAAAATTTCCAGCATCAGAAACAAAAGAATGTGTTCATGGAATAAAAAATGGGAAATGTTTAATGGTTTCAAGTAAACAGAGACACACCTAGTCCTGGATAAGATGGAGATCTAAGTCTAAAACCTCTTTTTTTAGACTGTGCCCAAGCCTCAGGAGATATTTACCTTGTAAAGATCCCTGTAATTCTGCTCGCCCAGTTGTGTACGTTCAAGACCTGGCAGGAAAACACAGCTTCTGTCTGGCTCATATGCCAAGGTCCCCACTCTGCAGAGTGAAACACAGGCTGCTGGTGCTAAGAGCCAATGGGATTATAAATACTTTAGTTTTTGTCCGATTATAATTCTGAGATTTAATGAAAGTACACGCATGGCTGTGCGAAGTAGAAACCACTCCTGGGCTCTGTGGTGTAATCTTTTTTTCACTTTCTCCGGTCATCTGCAGAAATTATTTATGCTTGCTTTTGCATACAAAGAACCGGGATTGAGACAATGAAACACTTGGGTTTTAAAAGCAGTGAGTCCGAAGAAAGAAATCATCAAATACCAAAACACTGAATTAACGTGTAAAATAAATGTTTTTGTTTTCTGTCTTTAAAAACGACAAAATTGCATCAAGTATCTCATACTCCTGAAGTCAAAAAGAAAAGTGAGAAACATCTATAGCAAATGTGAAAACAGAGCTCATGAGTGAAAATTTTATGTCCTTGAGCATATTTACGTACATAGACAGAAAATGTCCATATTTGATCACAGTCTGGAAGTTATGCTGGTTTGATTAGTTTGTGTCTTAGCTTCCCAACCACTTCTGATTTTTCTTATCCTCTTCCTAAAACATGGTAGGAGCAGTATGCATTTACAAAGCAGAACTACAACAGGAAGAAAAACTGCAACCATAAATGAAGGTGGCGTATACCAGATGAATTGGTTAGCATCAACCCACTTATTCCAAGCAAACACCAGTGCATGAACAGTGCATAGCAGCAGGGCTAAATATCCCATCTTGCTCTGAAAAGAGAAAGAAAATAGCAAGCTATTTATTTTTCCCAACTTGGCATAAAAAGCAGTCTATTAACCAAATACAGAAATCTAGATGGGCCTTGACCAACTTGGCCATGGTCAAGTCAAGGAAAAGCGACCATTGGCTTGAAACTAAAAGGTGAGAACTGTAAGTCAAGACTCCAACTGTACTCCTTTATGCCACTGTAAAAGAAAATGGATGAGGCACATTTTTCAAGTATTGCTCTGATACTCAGCTAAAATACAGAAGAGATTGCAGGTTATCCCTGAAACATGCTCAGTCCTGAATACATCAATTTACAGATGCCATCTGTATACTAAATTACTTTAATTCTGTGATAAATCACTCTGAGTTCAAAACCAGATGTATTAAAGGATTAATTGCAAAGGATTGCAAAGAAAAATTTTAAGCTAAATTAAAATCACAAACTCTAGTAAGTCTAGTACTATGGCAAAAGTACTATACAACTACAGGAAACGCAAGTCTTTCACTTACAGTGATAAATTTGGCTTAGCTTGTTTACAAAATTCAGGAGTAATGAAAATTTACTAGTAATTTTAAGTTTCTTGGCACTTAATAATGTTGAACTCATCAGTGAAGTTGAACAATGTCTTTCCAACTGCTGAATGTACAGAACATGATTTTTAAGTAATAAGTTATTTGTTTATAAAGTAAGTCCAACACAGAAGTATTACTCTTCTGGGTTTCTTCACCACAGTCTTTCAATAGTGAAAGCAGTCATGCATTTGGAGACTTCCTTCTGTCTTGTCCATATTCTCTGTACACTTATCTTACAAGTGATGGACTTCATAGAGTGTGCAGAATATCAAATCACTAACTGGTGATTATACAGTTCAGATCTGCATTTAAAATATAAATCAAATTTTCAAATGCCAGGTACTTATTGAATTTTCAGATTTTGTTGTTTGAGGGCCTGATCCAACACTTGCTTAAGTCTAGTGTGACCCTACTGATGTTAGCAGAATGACCCTTATTATTACTGGATATGATACAAGAGAATCGAGAGCAACCCAGATGCCTGGTTTAAGGAAACAAGCACAGTTGTAGCAAACTCAAAACTGGCTGGATTTGATCATCCAGCATCTGTTCTAAGATGTCTCTTTCCAAATACACTGTGTCATATGGCAACAGCATTGATTGGTTCAATGCCACCTACTCCAAATCCAGCAGGACGTGGGACATTCTGGAGAGATAAGATACCCAGAAGATTACTTCA
This sequence comes from Acrocephalus scirpaceus scirpaceus, assembly GCA_910950805.1. NCBI lineage: Eukaryota > Metazoa > Chordata > Aves > Passeriformes > Sylviidae > Acrocephalus > Acrocephalus scirpaceus. The sequence goes on from OU383773.1 coordinate 131,201,867, forward strand.
GCACCAGAGCTAAGAGAAGGTCTCAAAGGGACAATTGCTGCTGGTCACAAAGTCAGGAGGAGAAAATAAAGTGGTATGGAGTTGTCTTCCCATTTTATACACTGAACTTAACAGCCTGTTCTCCCAACAGAAGAGCAATGAAAAGAACATTCCTCACAAATCAGTTAACAAAGAGTACAGAACAAACTTTTCATTTGGTTTCACTAGCTCTGTGTTTGACATTTCTAATTCCTAATGGTCTTAGCTGGTAACACACCATTCTGCAAATGGGACTAACATGCAGTAATGACATGCACACCTGAATGTAGTGGAACTCTCTCCAGGTCAAAGAGTGACTGACAGATGGAATTGATGTTATTGCCAACAGGGCCAGCAATGCAAGTCCCAGAATTCCTAGAGACACATAAATCTCCATTCTCCAAACATCATGTTCAATCCAGGCATTTTCTTTTTTTTGTTTGACCTGCCAAAAGAACACCATAAAAATTACAGACTGGCACACTTGGTGTTTGTGTTAAATACAATTTCACTATTTTCACCATAATATTAATGAAATACGCAAAGAAAAACAGTATTTTGGCTTGTTTGAATGTCTTTGAATATAACTGCTATTTACTTCTGATGACAAAGTCTTCACTAGTATCTGCAGAGCAAAGGTGAGCTTTTAGAGAGAAGAATTTAGACTTCATCAGTGTCTCAGCTCAGGAGAGCCTGATTCTGAGGCCTCTTAACCTGTCTTCACAGCAAAGATCAATCTTGGTTTTGACAAGAAAAAACCCCATCTATGGCTAAATACCATATCAGGGAGATTATAATAACAGGAAATATATTAACAGCACTACTTCAGGGAAGTAATTCAGCAGGCCTTCTTAATAAAAATATCCTGCCAGGGTAGTTGTTTGGCTCTGTTTTTAAAAAAACCCACAACTTGGTACAAATTAGTGATTTTAATAAACTGATGTTAAAGCTTCTCCTATTTACAGCTACTTGCAACAGCACTTTGATCCTGCTAGTGATCACCATGGCATAATATGACCCAAATATGATCATTTCTGCATCGTGAAGACTGGAATCTCAAGGAAATTTCTAGTAATCCATTCAAGTCAGATTACCAGTAAGGCTGATTTTCAACAGGTAGTTTGACTGTTTACAAAAATCTTAGGAATCTACTGACCCCATCATATTGTGCTTTTAATAATTTTTAATAATAAAGACTTTAGGGGTAATAAAAACATACATTTGCAATACTCCTTGTATTGGAGTATTCCTAATACTGCATTACTAATGGCATCTAAGGGAATAGGTGAGCATTAGGAACTCTCTAGTCACAGAGGACATTGGAGAGCTTTGCAAGCCAATTATTGACCATGAGTCAGAAGCATCTTTAAACAAGGTAGTATGTATCAGTCCAAATGTGAGGAATCAGTATTCCCAAATTTAGTTTGTGCAAATACACATTACTGTGATTTAGCTCAGGCCTCCTTCACTGCTGGCTGATTCATTTTGCAAAGGTGTCTAAAAATGTTGTGTTCAGTGCTCCATTTGTTTCTAGATTTCACTGGTCCAGAGAAGATTAATCTACACTAAACTAATAGTGTGCCAAAGACCTAAATGTTCCTGTGAGATATAATTTTGTGCAGTTTACAGATGGAAAAAATCCCAAAGTAAGAAAATTACTTATTCAATATACATTGGCACAGCTGTGATGCTTACATGCTTTGGCAACTAGGTCCTGCACCATCCCTGAAGTGCTCTCTGTGAATGTGCTTGAAAATCAAACAAAGGCAATGAAAATGGCTTTCCCCTATCCAGATTTGCCTGAATGACCAAACCAAGGATTTTCTGAATATAGAAGGGTTGGTGTTTGTGTGCCCATCATACCTGCTGGAATGCCCAGTTCAGCAGCTTGTATCTGTAAGATCTTCTCATTGGATAGCACAGGCTATAGCAGGCGTGCAAAGTAGCGAAGAAGAAACTGAGAAGTCCAAATTGTTTCCTTGATAGCATCCATCTATCCAGCCACTGGGGAAACCTTTTATACTTGGTGCCAAAGTACAGCTGGAAACCAGCAGCTAATATTCCTGGTAAATACACTAGAGCTAAAAGGGTAATTGAAGTCACTGGTAAAACTTTGTTTATGACAAGGACTGGAATTTTGTAGAAAACATTTTCCTTTCTGGTTATAAAAGGATATAAGACATCTCTCATGGAAGTGTAAATAAATGTTAATAATGACATCACAGATGCTATCTTCATTGGCAAGTGCCACTTAGGGAACAGATCCTGCTTGCAATGCTGTTCTGAAGAGTGTTCAAACTCACCAAAATGGTGTGCTTGATGTAAATCAAAAAGTGCAGCTGCTTCTGATGGATTTGCAACTTGCATATCCACATTCTGGAAGAGACAGAACAGAAATACAAAGTGAGTTCAAGAGAAAATTAAAAACTTCAGTAATGACAGTTTTACAACTTACTGCAGTGGAACCATAAACAAAACATATTCACTATTAAAGACAAGGTAACTTGAAAACGTAACATTTCAAACAGCATAGTCAGCACTTCAGTAAGGCACTTGTAGTGTAGATTTCCCATTCTTCATCCTTCACTATCTGCAGTGATTTCGAAATAGATTTTCATTCCAGGAAGATAACTACACTGCAAGGAAAGGATTACATTATGTGAAGCATCATTTCAGCTTCTTATTCTATAAGTTATAGATTTCAAATGTCAAATTTCAGCTATAGACTTAATGATGTAGCCCAAATATCACACACAAGAAAGGATTAAAGGATTTTTTTTTCAGGGCCTTTTTTTTGTGTGATGTGGAAAACTTCCTGAGTGCAATGTTGCTATCATGACAATTCCCCCAAAGATAAGTTTTATGTTCATGTGTAAAAACCCAGATTATTTCTATGGAGTTTTGCTCATCTGGTAAGACACAATTAGCAGCTACCCTCATGTAGTTTCTAGCTGCCCCAAACTTTCTTTTTTATTGTGGACTATGATTAAATTGAATGAGAAGTTCTTTATCTTTTTATCTCTTCATGTCAATATTGCGACAACACTTCAGAAATATTCATGATGCCAGTGTGATGGTAACACTGTCTCTGGACAAAACTGAATCAAGGATTGCAATATTCTATGTGATATATGAGCTGCTTTTTTACAGGAACATTACCAAATAGTTAAGATTTCCTGTATTTCTTCTCGGCATGATGTTCTGACCTGCATTCTGATCAATGGCATGATCACCACCTTCCCTCTTCTCCATTGTGGAAACTCCCTGCAAAACAAACACAGGATGTAAAACAGGTTTTGAAATGCCTTACTGGAACTTTGAGGCCTATTCTCCCTCAAATTGTTTTCTTCCTTGTCCTCTAGACATTTGCTGGACAAGGTACAGTCAACTAGGGAAAGGAAAGTCTGTCCTCTGAGAATGGAAAAAGCTCAGCTTATTTTCTGGCTAAAGCAGAGAATAAGAGAGAGCATAAATCAACAGAAAAAAAAATTACTAATGAAAAATAATATTTAAGCCTAATATCCTTGTCACTAGTGGAATTAATGCATTAATTCAAGTTTTTAAATGACAACAAGCTTGCAGAAAAAAACATGTAAAATGTTGTGAAGATGGATTTTAAGTTCATGAGACTTGCTGATGCAAGAAGCCTATGGAGATGTGTTGTTTCTAATAAATTTTAGGGCTTAGGATTGGTCTACCTGACAGTCACTCTGGGGCTTTAGAAGTGTGTTCTCCCTTCAAGATTGTCAAGAAACTGGAGCTTCACTCATGCTGTTACCAGGTATTTTGGCAATACTCATCACAAGTAGCAGCAGAAATGGTTCTAAGCTATTAGGGATGACAAAAAATCAGATAGCAGAAAAAGAAGAAAAAAGGAAGAGAATTGATAAACTGAAAGAGATGTTTCGGAAAATCCTAGGATAGCAGGAAAGACAATATTTTGAAGAGTGTAAAATAACTACAGGGCCTGCATGGGCCTTGCAACAAGGACTTCCCAGGTGTGCACACTTCACCCTGTTGCACACTGCAGGAGGAGAGGCACTGGCACCACGCTACTGGAAGCTTAAGAGTGCCATACCACAGGGTATTTCTTTGACACCTTTAAGAAAATTACTAGGTGGCTCTTCCATGTACTTTCCTACTGAACAGCTGAATGACTAGATATTAAACTGTATTTCTATTGGTTCTTTTATATCCATAAATTTTTGGGAAGTCATACGCAGAAATCAGACTTTGACGTTTTTCCTTCTTTTACTGTGTCTGGTTCCTTCAGTGGATGAGTCTTACTGTCTTTTACTTTCTGCTGTGAGGGTTTGCTCTCTGCCAGGCCACCAGGCACCTGAAAATGAAGGTTTTTTTAAGTTCTTCCTTTCCTTGAATTTTTCCCTCCTTGTAGTCAGCTTTCCCTTTGAGCATAACCTTTCAGACAAATGTTGTAGAGGAGGGTCAACAAGAGTTCTGTCTGAAGGTCAGGCTGTTAACCCTTTCCTGCACCAGCTAATGGTGCTTTGTATATCCTGCACACAAGAAAGCATGGACTGATGAAAGCATACTTCTGTTTTTCCCCCTATTCCTAGGGCTAGTCCTGGTGATTTTATCAAAAGTTTTGGGGTATCACGTATCTTCATAAAGCCTTAGGTTTTAGAATTTCTACTTCTACACATTTCAATATACATAATTTCTAGCTGTTATAATTAGAAGAATAGTTTACAAAAAGAACTTAGTAGGGTGAACTTACCTGTAAAAAACCTAGTAACAAATACAGTGAACTCCACATCTATTTTTAAGGAACTCATAATATGAAGGGCAGTCACTGTTTCTGAGGCCTACCTTCTAGCTACCACACTGTCTTAAAGGTCCAAAAGCATACTTTAGTTTGGGAAGCTCTGTATGGAAAAGCCTGACTCACCCAGTTCTCCTGCTCCTATCACTCTTCATTCAAATTTTAGAAACAAAGAGTCCATTATTAGTTTCCAGTTAAACGTTTATATTGATGAGGATGTAATAAATGATACTGTGATGTGAAGAAAAGCAACCCACGAGCTAGAATGACAGCTGCTGATCCTAAAAGCTGATTTATTGTTTCTTTTGGGACACGGTGTTTAATACAATTTTAAATAGAGCACTCAAGGTTTATGCAGCAGAAAACAAGACAGAAAGAAAAAAAGAAAGTGTGTGCCAATGATTGCACTTGGTCATCCAGGGAGCTATGGGTTTCAGCCATGTGACTGCATGCAAGGAAACTCAAGTGTCATAGCATCATATTCCACTTGGCTTCTGATACCAGTTAACATGAAATTATTTCCCAGTAACAAAGCACAGTAATAGCCTTTGAAAACCCTCTGAAATAAGAGCACCTACAATTCACTACTCAGTGCCTTACAAATTGCTAGAAAGAAGTCATCTAGACTATATGTCTTTTTGGAATACATCTGAAGAAAAATTAGGAGTCCTGCAAGAGACAGAGTTAGTCATCTACCTCACAACTGTTATGAAAGAAATGTTGTATTAATGTCCATATTCAGTGCACATCCCTTCGGCTCTGGGAGGCAGCTGTCGATGGGGGTGGTGGGCGTCCTGCTGCAGAAAGCCAAGTTTCCAGCGCCGTGAGCGCGGTACTGAATTTTGTACCGAAACAGCATGCTCATTGTAACTCACTGATGGCTCATCCCTGAGCCATCAGGGATCCACAGTGTGCAGACATTATCCCAGGAAAACATCATCCTAAGTCACTGGGAGGTTTTTCTGAATAAGGAGTTTCAGGGCTGGCTCCACAAAAAAAATAAAAATGAGTGAAATAAACAAGCTATGATAATAACGAGGAGGTGATGGAAGAGGCGCGGGATAGTGCCTGCACCTCCCTCTCGGCACTATCGGAAAATTACAGCATGAAACTGCCGGGCATGTGTCTCGCTTTCCAAGTGCCCGCTGCTTCGTGCAGGACGCTCTAAGCACTCGGCATGCGAGCTCAATACTTTCCCCGCTCTTCAAAAATTCTGCTGAGCTCGGTGGAAAACCGAATGAAAGCCCAGAGGGTGGGAGCTGGAGAGCGTCGCTCGGCGTTCCTCCCCGGTCAGAACGAGCCCGAGCCGCCGTAGTTCCCGGCCCGGCCCGGCCGCGTGGCGGGCGGGGCCCGAGTCGGAACGCGCCGCAGCCCGGCCGGGCGGGCGCTCCCGGACACCTCCCCGGCGGCTCCGGGCACGGCCGGCCCCTGTCCGCCCCGGGCTAACTCACCTCGGCCCGGCAGCCCGGCCTCTCCTTCCCGCCGCAGGTCCCGCCGCGGGGGGCGGCAGCAGCGGCGGCCCCGGCTCGGCTCCGTGCGCTGGGGGGCAGCACCCGGCGGCGCCGCTCGGAGGGGAAGGCGGCCTCGGGACAGCAGCGGAGCGCCGGCCGGGCTCTGTGGAGATGAGAGGGGGTGCCCGGCCGCAGCCTCCACCTCCCCTCCCGGCCTACGCGCCCATCCGCTCCCCTCCGCCCGGCGGGTGCGAGCCGCAGCGCCTGCCCCGTCCCGAGCAGCGCACGGCGGGACGGCGCGGCCCCGGGGCTCTCCTCCGACACCGGCCGGCCCAAAGAGCGCCCGGCCGTGGGTCTGCTGGGCCCTCGGCCGGACAAAGGGCGCATTCACCTGCTCCCTCCCCCCCGCCGCAGGGAAGAGGAGGCGGAGGCGCCGAGGTGCGCTTCCCCCCCGGCGCCCCTCGCTCCACCAGCCGGACCTGTGCCGGCAGCCCCGCCGCTTGGGACGGGCTGCGCTGTGCGTCACAGCAGCTCCGGCCCGCCGGTGGCCCGAGGCCCTTCGGATCCCGGCAGCCCTTCTGCTCTCCTTTCAGTCAGTTCTCTCTTCCCTGCCGGTTCCTCCAAATGTGTCACTCTCCTAACCTTATAAAATGCCCTATTAATCCCTGCTTCTCACACGAGCAGTCCCCGCTTTAAATTCCCCCCCCCCCCCCCAAATACCAGATTCCTGTATGTTTGTTTGATTTTTTTAAACCTGTGCTGGCAATTTTAAAAAGGCAGCTGTCTCCTGAAATTTTAGTCGTGTGAGCTATCATTATCTTGTGAAATCTCTGTTTTAGTGCATATTTTGGCATCTAGTGACTTCCTGACGTTGAAGAACACATGGCCAGTTCGTGTCAGAAATGTTTTCATGCAGAGCTCATTGTTATCCTCACAGAAATGATGCCAAATTCCATGTCTTTGTATCTTGGGAGTAGATTTTTTTTCTCCTTTTCAGTAGATGTTAAATGGACCTAGACTACAGCTGAATGCTACATTTGGAAGAAAAGAGGAGATTGCTTTAGAAGGAATGGAAGACAGAATAATTGTATCTTCTGTGCCAAAACCTTAACTTTTAAATTTTTTAGTTACATTCATTAGCATGTTTTTCTGTGCTTTGCATAAAGGCTATTTCCCACGTGTTTTCCATTAGTTACTTTTTTTGCAAGGGATGCTAACTTGAGTATGCTCTCACTTTGTGCAAGAGCCGTTTGATTTCCTTCCCTGCTCCTTTTTTCGCTCGGTCGGTTTGGGATTTTTCCCCGTTCCCATCAGCAGGGTGACGCCTGGCGGTGGGAGAGCAGGGGAGGAGGCTGCCTGTGGCAAGGTGTGCCGGACGGTTCCAAACCGCGGCTAAGGAGACTTTGCAGTCCAGAGGACCAAAAGCATGTTCCTAGTGAACTCCTTGGCAAAGCACTTCTCAGAAGCCCTGGTGTAAGCTAGCGTTATGGGAACTACATTTATAGAAGATAGCTCAAGATGCTGAGAGATTGCAGCATCTGGATATCCTGTCTTAGGAAGAGAATATACTATCTTAAGGATAGAATACCCTTAAGGTATCCTTAGCCTTTTCATAAAACACACAAGAGCTCAGCTCCTGCATACACATTCTCAGAAGATGAGATGAAAAGCCAGCCAAAGTGTGAACCTGGCTATTAAATAAGTACCTGATAAGCTGTTCTGCACAGATGTTTTTAGGTATCTCTGGACAAGCAATCCCCATTCTAGTCTGCATCCTGAGTACTATAAGGTGCCTGTCTGTGAATACAAATAGAAAGCTGATTTTATGTGGGTGCTGAAAAAGTGGAAGTAGATTCAAATGCTAGTGAAATCTTTCCTTTCATGCCTACCCTAAGGCATGGCTTCCACATCACTCAAAGTACCACTTATATTAGAATGGTTACTGGAAAGCAAACTGCATGGCAGTCCCACAAACCATTACGCCCAAATGATACCACTGCATGCTTACAGCATTAAACTGGTATTTATGAGATGTGCTTTGTAAGAAGTCTGAGGCTGAAGGTAAGAATCAGAAGTTGATTCAAAATGAGATAATTTCTCTTGGCACATGTAGAATGGGCATGATGTCACTGACAAGAATGTAAAGGTTGTGCAGGTTTGGCTAGCTTCAGAGGTTTAGAATAGAGTCAATATGCTTTGACTCTTGTAGGAGCTGGGGGAGAAAGTATAACACTTTCATGATTGCTGAAGTGTGTCAGAGTTTTTTCCAGAGAACAAAAATACTCTGTTGACACTATCTTAGCCCATCTGTGTTTTATTCCTTATATATTCTGATCAAAGTCTGTGTATGATGTTGACAAAGAACATGCTGATTGCATTTTCTGGAGGAAAGAAATATTGCATTATTGACATGATTGCCAGACAGTTCTTTAATCTTGATAACAGTTTCATCAGAGTTTTTACATGGAGAGGTCTGTGGTCAGGACAATTTGTCTGTTTCTGCAGCTGCTCTTTAGACTGGGAGTTCTGAGAACAACTTGCCAAATGGCTGGGAACATGGTGCAGTGTTCCAGTAACATGCAGACCTACATATAATCACACTAACAGTCTTGCTCTGAACTTGTTGAGTAAGCTAAGTGTAACTATTAGTGTCAGCAAGATGACTACAGCATGCCCTTAGGTGACTCAGAAATGATGCTACAGAGGGGAAAGTGGTGTGGAAAGGTGGAAACTATTCCCTGTAATTTAACCATGTGCAAATGGGCTGGGTTCAGCCATATTGAAATGCTTAAATGGTGACTGAGTTTCCCGGATGGCACTTGAAGGGTTCACTAGAGGCTTAACAAGGAGGTAAATGGCTCACAGCTCATGCTCCCTGGGGAGAGATGGGGAAACTGGGCTTGTTTCATCTGGTGAAGAACAGACTAAGGGATGACATAGCAGCAACCTTCCATACTTGAAAGGAAGGTACAAAGATGAGGAAGCCCAACTCTTAGTACTGCCAGTGAGTGTAAAAGCAGTCAGGGATCACAAATAGCAGTTCGAAGGTTCACATTGGGTACTAGAGAAATATTCTTCACTGAGAAGTGAAAATCATCATTGTGTCCGTTGCTTTTTGTCTTCCCTTTGAACTCCACTGAGAAGAGTGTGGCTCCATATTCTTTACTGTCTTCCTCCCTCAGGTATTCATATGTAATGTTAAGAGTTTCCATGAGCCTTCTGATCTCCAGGCTGAATAGTTCCAGCTGTCTTAACCTCTCTTCGTAGGAGAAGTGCTTCAGTCCTTTAATCCTCTTCGTGATGACCTGTGCAGAAGCAATTTCTATGTGTCTGTGTCTTGCTTGTACTGAGGAGTCCAGAACTGAACAGAGCAATGCAGATGACTCTCAGAGGGGCTGAGGGAAGAGGAAAGAGGACCTGCCTTGACCAGCTGCCAGTGCTGTTCCTACTGCTGCTTAGGACTGGATCAGGTATTGACAGGGGTCTTCTTTTAAGTGGGACAATGCACACAAAACTTAACTGCGTTAATGGTTTTGCCCTTGAAATATGTGAGATGACACCAAGAGGATTCTTACTCAGAATCCCCAAACTCAGCAGTCTGTGAAAAGGAACATAAAAATGTAGGTGCTACAAAGAATCATGTATGAATTTGAAAAATTATGAAAAATTTTGAAAATTCATTTTGAAATGTTGTCAAATCTAACCTGATTTTGAAAATTAAAGCCTAAGAAACGGTAGTGTTGACTCCTAAATAGGAGTTGGGAATGGAAGTGGCAAGTGCCCTGTGTTCATGTTGTGAGTAGGAGTTGCAGATGCAGCTGGTAGAGAATGCTTGTCCCTGCTGGACCAAGGCCATTTGAGAACAGAGACATCAGACAACATATTTGGTTTACTGTCATTTAATAAGCTTTTTTATCCTAGGGAATATGTCAGAAAGAGATCAGATAAGCATACAAATGCTTTATTCCCTGCTGAATGACTATGTAGTAAAAGACCAGCTGTTCTTATTGAGTAACATTGTTAAAGTCAAACAAATTTCTTACTTGGCTTGGGTTTATCACACAAATCCTGATTCAAAGAGGTAGCACTCAAGCTACTTGAAGTAGTTGAATTCCTCTGGAGGATTTAAGTCATCGGTGCCTAGTAACGGGAAACTGAGGAAAATAATGAGAGTGAAAAGACAGAGAGGCTCAAGACTGTTTGAGAGGGTTGTTCGTCCTTGTCCAACATGTGTAAGAAACAAAATTATGTACTACTTCACTTGAATTATGAGAAATCAACAAAGCCATATGACACTCAAATATTTTTTTTAACAGTGATACTTTTAGACATTGCTGAAAGTACAAGTAAACACCACATGACCACCACAGTTAAAGTTCAATGAAATGAGTTGAAAAACAACTCAAAGTAGAGGAAAATAACAGTATTTTATTTTCTCATTCCCTGTAAAAAATTTCATTCTGGATTTCAAGTATATAATTTAAAAAATGCAGAAAGCACTTCCATTCCTAATTTTTTGAACTAAATTTCTCAGCATTCCTTTCTGATAATACATGCTGTTTCTTGGAAGCAACACAGAAGAATTTGTTTTATATTAAAGAAAAAAATTTGATTGAATCAGACATAGTAATATTTGGGTATAATCACAAACTCTAAAAGAAATGCTTGCCCTTCCCAGTGTGTTTGTTACTTTTGCTTACATAACATCTAAAATTGTACTGTTATCCCTTGAGGCAGCTGTGGTACTTCTCTGTGGTGTCTTGTTGATTTCAGGATTTTACCACATACATGCCACTGGAGTATAGAGCTAGCTGCCTTAAAATACTTATAATAATGAAATCAGTGATAATAAAAATAACCCAAATTTATATACAGATTAAGAACATCATCAAAGCCACAACAACCCTGAAGTACTTCAAGGCTGTAAAATGCAAAGAATACAAAGAAAGGAATAGACTCACAGGGAAAGTGTTACTGAACAAAGACAGAATATTGGTCATGCAGTTTTGGGTTTTTTTTTACAGGAAACCTTTTGCCTAAATCTGACTATGTGCAAACACCAATGATATATTTTCTGCTGTGGTATATATGGGTATTCATTACCTCTATTTGTTAAAAAAAAGATAAAGTTTTATAGTCTTTCTACAAGAATCCATTGAAATTAAAATACTTTGGAATATATCTTGTGAAAAAGTGTGGCTTATATCTCATAGATGTGGTTCTTTGATGGATTTTGTGGTTGTCGTTGTTTAACCCTAGCCAGCAACCAAGTTCCAGGCAGCAGCTTCCTCACTCTCCCCTGAATGGAATGGGGAAGTGAATTGGGAAGATAAAAGTGAGAAAACTCATGGGCTGAGGTAAAGACATTTCGATAAGTAAGAAAAAAGCTGTGTTCACAAGCAGAGCAAAGCCACTTCCCATGGGCATGCAGGTGCTCAGCCATCTCCAGGAAAGTAGGGCTCCATCAAATGTAGCGGTGACTTGGGAAGACAAACGCCATCACTCCAAACATTGCCCCTTCCATCTTTTCCTCCCAGCTTCATATGCTGAGCATGATGCTGTATGGTCTGGGATATTGCTTGGTCAGTTGGGATTGGCTGTCCTGGCTCTGTCTTCTCCTACCTTCCTGTGCATCCTTAGACTACTCACAGATGGAATGGTGTGAAGAGCAGAAAAGCCTTGTCTCTGTGCAAGCCCTGCTCAACAATAACGAAAACATCTCCTTATTATAAATGCTGATTGCAGTGCAAATCCAAAACACAGCCCTATGCCAACCATTGTGAAGAAAAGGAACTTTACCCCAGACAAAACAGCACAGTGGTTTAGGAATGGCATTCTAATGTCATTATACTTCCCATGAGTAGTTACAAAGGCATGTGGTGACATAAAACTGTCAAAATGTTTTAGCATCCCTCCCGCAACCATGTTCTTTCCCAGGTCGTCTACCTCAGAAGTTTATCAGAAAATCTTGTTCCAGTACCATATTTTAAACTCCTTATAGTTTATAAGGAATTCTTTGGCACTACACCTACTACAAAAACCTGCATTTTTTTTCCTATCACCTTAATGCCTATAAACCCAGTCCCTGGCATCAGATGTGGTGCAAACACAAACCAAGGGCACTGACATCTTCTCTGCAGGCCATGAGGTTGCTTTCACACTAGAAACAGTAGGAGACAGGTGATGCAAGCACATGAGGAGGAAGCCGAAATGAACTTGGTTTTAGGAATGTAATGAGAGGGTGATTGTTTGGATGTCAGGCTGTGGTGATAACTGTCTAGTGTGATGATAGCAGTCTCCACTGCTGGATGCCATTGTAATAGCAACAACTTCCTGATTTTAAAGAGGGATTTGAAAGAAGACAAGGAATTGGCCTTGTCAGATTTTATAAGTAATTTCTCAGTTACTAAGATGTCTGTGAAGTAAGCAGGTGGGAGAAATTCTTAAAACACTTAAGGGTCCTGAGGTACTTAAAAAGACTCTAAGTTTGTTAGTTGGTTGCTAGAAATTTGATACAACCTAAAAAACTGTGGAATGGAACCTGCTGATGCATTTGAAATTACTTAAATACTTTAATCAAGAAATACCATAATTAATTTAAATAAAGCAAAGATGTCTGCCATCCCATTTTGGGAAGATGCTTTTTCTGTGGAACTACTGCTTTAATACATTTATTATGGTTGACTGGTAAGGGAATTGTTGCTCACATGCAAAGACTGACAATACAATTACACATATATCTCCAATATGGCAGTAATTGTGCTAATTAGAGCTTGTTAAGTTGGATATTTTGTTAGATTTGGAATTAATTTTCAACAGTTTTGCTGCTAATATTGATATTACATATCAGTTGTAAGTTCTTAGAACAAGAATATTTTTAAATCTGAACAGTTTTCTTACTTACAAAGGAAAAGCCCTTTTGTCCACAACCTAATACTGGAATTCTAGTTTAGGATTCTGACTGTTCAATAATACTTCCGTGGTCAAATTTAAAATGTTCCTGCCATCCACAAGCACTATTCTATGTGACTAACTTCATGCTACAAACAACACTAGATAGTTGAAGCTAATTGTCAGAAATAATCCAAGAGATTATATCTAAAATGAGATATTTGTTTGGACTTATTCCCACTGCCTGGGGCACTGGTCTACTCTAGAAGCAGAGCAGGGACTCAAAAAATAACTGGAGCAGGAAATGAGGCAGGGCTGGAACAGACAGGGAACTCAAGCAGAGCAAGAATAGCAGGCTCTAGCATGCTGAAGGTTCCAGAGAAAAACTGTAAGCTTCCATCTGACAGCCATCCTGTCACACATGAGCTTTGCAGGAGATGTAAAAACTGGGTGGAGTGGTAGATGTACCAAGCGGTTGCGCTATCATTCAGTTGCTTCAGGAGGCTGCAGAAGTGAATCAATGTGAGGTTCAGCTGAGTCCTGCACCCAGGAAGAAATAAACCCGTACACTAGAATGGGCTGGTGGCTGACCAGCTGGAAAGAAGCTTGGCAGAAAACGCCTTGGAGGTTCTGGGGGGACACCAAATGAACATGAGCACCCTTGGAAGGAGGAAGACCATCAATCCCTTGGGTAGCAGGAAGTAGAGAATTGCCAGAGGGTTGAGGGAGGAAGTTCTCCTTCTCCTCCATCTGTCAATTGACATCTAGAATGCTGTGTAGAGTTCTGGCTCTCCATACCTGAATGAGTCCAGCGGGGGCTGACAAAGACAGTTAAAGGATTGGAGCATCTGACATAAGGAAAGACAGTCTGCACAGCTTGGAGGAGTAAAAGCATGGGGATATTTTATCTATATGTAAATATCAGGGAGTAAAGAAGAGACAGACATTTCTTGATGACAGGACAGGAGGCAATGGGTACAAATTGAAACACAGGAAATTCCATTTAAACTTAAAAGAAATATTCCTGATGGGCTGTGGTTGAGATTGCATTGATTGTGAAAAGACTGAAGTGAAACTCCACCCTAATGATTATGGATGGTTTCAGGAACTGGACTTAAGTGTGCATTAACTTGAATATAGAGGTTGAGTGGTGACACAAGAGCTTGATGAGAACTTTAAATCCATATCAGAGGAAGTGTAGTCAGAAATCTCCTTTAGGGTAACTTTTTTTTTTTGTTATTGCCCAGTCTTGAGTTCTAGAGTAGAAGTCTGGTTTTCTGCTATTTTGCTATTTACTTTGGCACAATTGTTTGACTAGAGTTATTGACCTAAGGTGACTTACCATTAGTGGTCCTCTGAAAATTCTGTCTCTGCCAATTTCTAATCGAAATCTCAATGAAAATGGAGGCAGGGAAAGTGTGGTTGTAGCGGTGGTGAAAGAAAAGATAGACCCTGACCTAGATTTAATCGTTGCAACTGGACAAATTTAAGTTTGGCAATCACTTCACAAAGAGATGAGGCTCAAGCAGAAGCTCTTTAAACTATTTACTAGAAAAATTGCATGTATCTTGTCTCCTATCTAGTTTCAAAAAACAGTATTAGAAGATGAAACAGTGTAGAGAAACCCAGTCTGAGCATTCATAAAGAGCAGCAAAAATAAGGAAACAGGGTTTTCTTAAACATTTATTATTATAGTTCCCTGATTGTCAATATGATCTGTAACAGCCCAGGTTTTGGCATAAACTACAACATGATATTTTTTTCCTTCCTAATCTGTGTCAGCTGATAACATTGTCCTGACTTACTTAGTCAATGGTTCATGAAAAAAATAGAGACTTCAAAGACAGGAACTATGGTCCTAAATATTCAGTTGATCTACAAGGGGTTGAGCGTTGCTATTTATCCTTTACTCTCCCTTAGAAAATCCCCTATGATTCCAAGCACTTTTTTCTTATTGTCTAAACTAACTATCTGGAGCTTTGTGAATTTCATTCTGCAATGCATTTGTCTAACTTTTAGGTGTTGTGGTGCTTTGCATGCCTAAGACACTGAAGTAGGCTGATATGCTTAAGGATGCATTAGTGTCATTGAGGAACTTGCCTAATGACTGCTGTAGTGGTATTTAATAAATGTTCATTAATAAACTGGTGTGGTAAACTATAAACCTTTTATTTTTGTCTCTGAGAAGATACTCCTTTTGATTGACTCATGACTAAACTGTTCCTAATTCTACCAACTTCCACTTCTTGTAAATTTTGAGCTTTCAGCAAAACAAAAATCATCCTAATATAAAGTACCAAAATACAACTTAGAGGGGAAAGTTAAAATAAAGTAGTCTGAATAGTTGTAATTTAGTATCCTTTGTGTTTTATAGTCTAGTGTTACTTAATTTTGGACTCACAAGTGCTATTTTATGTTGACAGAAATTGAAAATCCTGATTTTCATGACTTATCCTGACTGTCTTGTTTAAAAGTAACTCAAATAATGTGTTTCTATATTATCTAAAAGTCACTGATATAAAAATAGTTGAAAGAATTTAATATATTTCAATAATGGTGCTGGTAAAGTTATAAAAATAAATTATAATATTTTTTCCAATTTTGGTTATATTTGTACTGAGTTCTGCCCTATTATTACTGCTTTGGTGCTGAAGAAAAAGCCCAAATTCTGTCCTAGTATGTTTTTTTGCACAGTTAATTTGTATAAAGTATACAGAGTTATTTGTAACCTCAGGAAAAAAATGACAGATCAGGTTCTTTATAATGCCTTTGAAAGGAAAAGAGGTGTAACACATCTAACAGATCAGTAAAGCAAAGTAAAATGGTGATGAAATAAGTTCTTCTGATAATACATTAATTTCCAAAGCAAGTTCACACAGACCATTCAAATATTGCAAGAGTTTTCATAAATGAGTAAATACTGTGTCAGTGCTAACTGTATATACATATAATGGTAATCAAGAAAAGGGAATTAGAATTTCTAAAAATTAGAAATTATATAAGAGAAAAAGAAATACTCTTTTCCCATACAAGTCTTTCTTCCTGCTCTAAAACGTAATTAGATTGTAGAGTCAGAGGTACTAAATGAAACATTGAAGCTATTTGTTGTAGAGTAGTGCATGTGGATTGGAATGAACAGGACTGCATTGGAGCTGAGAAAGAAGTTGGCTTGTATTTAAAATTGAATCAATAATTTGAAAATGGTTGGTAGTGGTGCCTAATTCTACTGTTGTGGAGTTAATTCAGCATCACATCTGCTTGACAGTACTGTTACGTTATTGTTGGTGGAATTGTTTCTTCTTTAGCATCACAAAAGAACATGGCTTAACCCTATAGAATGTCCTCTTTGGAAATTCCTCAGTAAATTATGGGACAATTTAATTCATGTGTTAAATACAAGGATATTCCATACTGAAAGAGGTTGTTGTCCTTCAAATATTGCATAAAAATACTCTTAGTTTTACTTTTACTCTTGAACAGCAGCACTTTATAGTGTAATTCATAGGAGCAAAGTTAATCCATATGTTAGCAAGCCCTTTTTCTCCTAGAAAGGCTTTTGAGTTTTGATGGCATGGGAAATGACAAAACTCTCTCATTAAATAGCTTCTCCCTTTACTGCCATGCTGACCACCTCTACTTTCATTCACAAATTCATCTAACCATCACTCTGAAACACATAAAATTATATTTTGGTTCAAGGGAAGAAACAACAGCTTCCTTTATATTCTCTCTCCTCATCCCAGCTGTTGACACTTCCAGGTGGCCAGCTGTTTCCCCATGATAACCATCCCTCTTCAGAGCAGCATACTTTGGAAAATGTATGACGTTACTCTATTTCTGGAAAACAGCTTCTACTCTCCCCCCTCCATTCTTGCCCATGTTCTGTGGCCTGAGGAGTAAAACTTCAGTAGCAATGTAGGGTTTTTTGTTTGTTTAGTTGGTTTGTTTCTTTTTTTTCTCTTGTTGTTGTTTAAGACCAAAAATGACCTAAAGAAGTAATTTCCATTGTCCTAATTCAAATATTTTGTTTCATCTGGGAGAAACAGGAAACTTGGATGTGGATGACTTTATTTTGAGAAAAAAACTGCATGAAGTCCTGTAATATGATAAAGAAAAGCTCTGAGTGAGGAGAAATAAACAAATACTCAGTGTTGAGTCTTATCCTGTTTGGGTTCTCTGAAAAGTTCTTTTTTGTTCTCCCTCAGTACTACTATTACTAAATTAGCTACAGTGCCAGAACACGCTCATATCCTGATACAGCCCTAGGAGCCCCCTAGGAGCTTCCAGCTTGCAGCAGCCAAGAATTCTGCTAGTGATTTAGACTAGTTAAATAATTTTTGTAGGGTTGAAAGCCTGACCAAAACGTTATTGAGGTCAAGGGCAGATATTTTGCCACTGACTTCAACAGACTTTGTATCTGGTCCTTTGTAAGAAGCTCTTACACCAAAAGCTCCAAAATGCAGGTCGGTGTCAGGCTCAGTGCTTGCTTTCCTCTCAAGCTGAACACCAGACAAGAAAGCAGCTGTGATTTCCATGGTGTGCATGCACAATACCTTGCTCAACAGAGGCACCTGAGGTACAAGGCTGGGTGTTTATATGGCTCCCTGGGTATTTTTCAGTTTATGTTTTGCTGCAGTATCTCATGTCTACTGTGCACTTAGAAAAGGAACATAAAGTTACCATAACTCAGTTGGTGTTCAATAACTTGTTAAGCTGCTGTCAAATTGTAACAAGGCATGAAGTCCGAGCATGAGTACAACTACCACTCCCAGAAACAAATGGGAATTAAAATGTTGTATCAATTATGGTTTTTATTGCAGGAGTAAATCTGTTTTAATTACTGAAATGGGTTAAGCTAGGTCCAACAAGAATAAAAGTGCAGTGGAAACCTCTATTTCCTAAACTAATAGGATGACATGAAACAACCTTCCTGAAGTAATAAACACTTAGAATTAAGCAATGAAATCTCTGTAATTAAATACTTCATAAGGGAGGCATAAACTTAATGTGAAAGAGAAAGAAAGGTGAGAGAAGAAGTAAAGCAAATTAATATTTTCCCTGAGGTTACTTAAGGTTTTTTTAGTTGATTTTTTCTACAATAGGTGTTTACTTCATAAATCCACGATGAACAGAAATTCACCAAGTCATCAAGGGTGATGAAAAGGAAGGTGCCAGAATGTGAGCCAGCATATACTGCTCATCAAAACTTTTGACAAATCCTGGAGCATAAAAGAAATAATTAATGCAGGAGGGAGATTTCAGAGTGATATCTTCCATGATGCTCATATTTTATCTGGAGGAGATGTACAGAAGTATAAACTCCAACACAACAATGCTCCCAGCTACTTCAGAGTATCTGTTTTCTCAGCTGAATGCCTGTCCCCTGAGCCAGATGCTGCCCTTGGGTAGTGTCCTGAGGGAGCATTTTTAGAGGGGCTGTCCTGTGCTTGGTGGGAGGTGCAAGGCGGACTGGAGGAAAGCATCCTGGAGTAGGACTCTGATGACTTCCTTCTTGGCCACTTTTGACAGCTTTGGAAAAGATCATTGCTTTGTGGCTCTATTTCACCTCTTTAACATGAGGATGTTTGTCCTGATAGCTGTGAAAATATTTTGAGGTCACTAAGGGCAAATACTACAGCACAGAAGGACAGTAGCAATTGCTGTACTTACCAGTCTTGGGATGTGCTAAATTGTAAGCCTGAGACTTCACTAAGTCTGTAGCACCAAAGTACAAATGCTTCTGTTACTATATAATCTCTTCCTACAGGTTTACACACTTCTCTCCCACATGTTTCTTACTCTTACCCACTTGAATAGAGAAGGTGTATCCATGCTCAGGGTGTTCTGGGTTCTTACTGACTTCAATTAATTCATGCACTTTGTAGCAGCCAGACAGTAGATATGCTGCTTCCTGACTGTGTAACATTTTGTTAATGAAGGAAGAGTTAAGCCCCTAAAAAATGAGCAGGTGTAATCAATGTCCTTAAGCCAGTTGGTCACAGCATGTGATAAATACTTGACTTTCTTTTGTGGAGGTACAAGTTAAAATAATGTTCATCTCTCTTGCATGAACTTTTTAAATGATTTATTAGAATGTAAAATGTTTTCACTTGGAAGCAGATTTTGGGTTATGTCTCCTGGGAATAGTGGATGACTTGGGTGGTGTTTGTGAGAAAAGGCTGTTAGGGATTAGGAATGTCTGATGGTCTGACACTATGCAGCACATGCTAGAACAGCCTTAAAATTATTTTAAGTATTACCAGTCATATCTAGTCTTGTAAGAACCATTCACTGCGTGGAAGTAATAAACATGGTGATAGCCATTCATCCTCTTGGCCTTTCTTTGTGCTTTTCTGCTGACAATACAGGAAGTAAGTGGAGAGAGGTGACTGCCAGTTCCATGATTTTTGAGGCTCCACAATGCTGAAGGCCATTACAGATTACAGGAATCAACAAATATAATTATATTGTGCATTTTCTTTGGAATTGTAAATACTTTGGTAGTGAATAAACCTTTTGCTGTATATCTTTATACAGAAGTGTCTTCTCCAGTTGCATTTTAAGCACTGTTTCTGTTTAAACTTTATATTAATATTTTTTAATAATAATATATTAAATGTTATGTATGCCCTTCTATGACATGAAGCAACTTTCATTGTGAAATAGGATTCTGCTGTACATTAACAAACGTGAATTCTAACAATGATGAAAGAGTAGCTAAATATCAGAAGAAAACACATATATAGTGGGAGATATTGATCTATGGAGAGAAAACAAGTAGACACTAGTTCTTAAGTCAGCATATCCAGAGACTTCATAAATTTGTGTTCAATCAAAGTACCTCAGGAGGGCTCTGAATCAACAGCAATGAACCTTTCTGTAACTGACTTCAGAATAAAATAAATTTGGGTTTTTTTCTTGTCTGACCTTTTTCATTTTCTTTATGTTGTGGATTTTTTTTTCTTTTTTTTTTTTTTTTTCTTTTTCCTTGGTTTAGACTTTGAAAATATTGAGGCTGAAAAGTTGTATTTGTATCATCTTGTACATTTTGATCTGGATATGCTTTTGGATATACTGGATATAATTTTTTTTTTATTTGGAGGGTTTATTTGTTTGTTACATTGTTATTTGTGTACTGCTTTTAAAAAGTAAAAATACAAAAATAATTTAAAAAAGAAAACCAGTGAGAAAAAAGTTTGACCACAAGGTGGCATTGAAGACACGCAAAATACATAATCCTACATTTGACTAGAAAACAGTTTAAAAGAAAAATATGCTCCACCTAAGCTTTAAGAATGTTATTGTTAAAAAAGTTTCCAGTTAGGTTGCATGTTAATGCACCCTGAAAATCCAAAAGTTTGGCTTACTGAAGTAACTTACTGCTTGATAAAGGTCTGCTATTGACTTGTATGAACTGCGTGCAAGACAGGAAAAGAATGGCTTTGCCTTGGTGTTGTCTAATGTTCAGAGAATAGATGACAGAGGGCTCGGATGGCTGGGATTGAAATGGGAACACCCAAGGCACTGCCCATCCATCATTCCCAGTGCACAATCTACATGGCTAAACAGCCTTTCTTTTGCTCTTCCCATCCTGGCTCTGAGAGCAAAGGAGGAGCCACTTGACCTCTTTGGCCCATGGTGAAATCTCTGCCTGCTGTGCTGCCGGCTGCAGCCCCTAAGGGTGTTTGGTTCACTGCTCTCTTTGGGGCACATCATCTATGACTGTTCCTCTGCCTGCCAAGTGTTTATCCAGTTAAGTAACACATACGACATTGCGCTCTTTTGCCCTAGAAACTGATTTTGTCTTAAAAAATTATTTCCTTTATTATACTTACTAGTTATGACTGTAGCTAAATAATCTAGTTGTGCTCTATAGAAAATAGTAATTAAAGGGATAACTTCTTCCTCAAGTAGTATTATACCCTGGGGTTTAGTTTCCTTTTATGTTCTTAAATTGTATGTGTGGAACATAAAATTTGAAGAACACACACATATATATTAATGTCATTGCTGAAATACTCAGATTTTGTTTCAGGGTTTAGCCTATTGGCAAGGTCAAATTTCTGTAAATGTCTTTTGTTAGCTCTGTGTTTTTCCAATGCATATTCTCCCGAACCTTAGTCAAATATATTATGGAAAGTAGGGGCAATGTATACAATGAAAGATAGCTTCATTTATTTATATGTCTGCTTTTCACAATTTTTAATCCATGGATCACTTGATCTATAAGACATCAAAAACTTGTCCAGAAAAAAATAGTTCAAAACAAGTTATGATATCTTTCACATATAAACAAAGAAGTGAGCAAATAAAATAGTGGGAAATGTGAATTAAAAAACAAATATTCAAGATTTAGCCTGATTTTTATTTGGTTGGCTATTAGAATGAATTGTGACCACCCTCTTTTTACCAAGATATAAGTGGTTCTCCTTGTGAAAAGAGGTTAAACAATGCTGTTAGCCAGTATCCTACTGAATGTGTGATCCAACCAGCTTAAAAAACTGACAGCCTGTCCTCTGGGAAGCTGCATCACTGTGTGATAAATTTCTTTGCCAAGGGAATTTTCATGCCATGCAGCCCAGATTTACTTGGCATCACATGATATTCATCAGATCCCACTCTTTTTTAAGCCTGAAATAAGCTGGAAGTTAAACCTACAAAACACTGCTACAGTGTTTTAAGATGCTATATTCTTAAAAGCCAATGGATAATTTGGCGTAGGTTAATCCCATTAAAATTAGAAACAAATTAGCTTGACATTGAGGATGGGAAAATCAATCTTTACTTTACTGAGAGCAATCCTTTATTTTCACACCAGGAATTGGAAAATGTTTTTCCTGCCTTCCCAGCTTTTGGTATAAGATATTTTTTTCTTCTGATTACAGTTCAAGACAACCAAGGGAAACCACTGACATGAAATACATTAAATGTATTTACTTGAATCACATATCTTTCTGAATAATAAATTTCCTGAATTTATTAAATGAGCTTGTATCGTTTGGGTTTCTTGTTCTTCCAAGGACTCACAGCTGTAGATTTCTTAGATTAGTGCAGTTTGGAATGTTCTGCAGTTTTGATGGCAATTGCAAATACTTAGTTAACTTCTCCTAATTAAATTCTTTGCAAACTGTTGATGAACCCTGAACAGATGAAATGAAATCAAGGAGATAGAGACATCGTAAACATATAGTTAAATACTTGCAGAGACCAACACATGGAAATTGCTATTTTTGTTAAGTTCATACTGTGAGGCAGTTTTTGAGCTATATACTTTTTTTTTTTTTTTTTTTTTTTTTTTTTTTTTTTTTTTTTTTTGAGGGGGGGGTGTGTGTGTATGAGTCAGAGTAAAGGTGCCATATAAACGTTTTAAGTAGCCACCTGGGGGTATTGGGACGGCTACTGAGAAACTCACAGCTGTTTTGTAGTTAGAGCTGCTTCCCCACTGGAATGGGTGCTGGAAATGTCTGAATGTGGACTTACATGTTAGATGGCTGTAGCCTCTTGCATTAACTCTGTGTATCATTGTGGTGCTCCCACTGTGCTGTGTGGCACAGAAAAAATTACAGCATGTTGATTTGGCTACCTGAGATGGGACTTTATATTGTGGATCATCTGCTCTTGCAGAGTTCTCTCATCAGATTTGGCTCTAAGGAAATGTATGCCCCTCTCAACGGCATTAATTTCACTCTCTCCCCTCTACTGCTGTTATCACTGCTGCATATATAGAGCTCTTAAGGTGCAGGAAGGATGTGCTGTATGCATGTCCAGTTGAGGCTGGAAAGTGACCAAGGGATTGGTTCTCCCCATCAGGAGGAGACTCAGTGTTGAACTCAGTGTTGAAATGAGCTCAGATTCCTTTGTGGAATTAAGGAAATGCCCCCATGTTCCTAACAGCACCCTTGCAGCAAATGGAAGATACAGCTCTGTGCTGGGAACTACAAAAAAACAGCAAAAAAACTCCGAAACCAAAAACCAAAAACAAAACAAAAAAAAACCCCACCAAAAACCCCAACCACTCCCCCCCCCCCCAAAACCTCAAAACCAAACCAAAACAAACCCCCCCCCCAAAAAAAAGAAAGACAAAATACTGTGCTTTGGATGAGATACAAAATGTCATATTCTGAAATTTGACCTGAGTTTAAGAAGTATATATGTAAAAACTTGGCCTTCTTGTGTGTTGCAATTAGTGGTGCAGAAACCTGCTGCCTTCTGGAAGACAGACTGCAGGGGATAAACAGTATTTCTTTTCCTCCATAGTTATAAAAGAAAAATAATTATTTGTAAACAACAAAACAACCACCTTCTTTCCCAGCTGCCAAAAAATGGTGGGTGTAGTTTCTGGGGATTTTTGTCAGAAATCTTAAGCAGTCCTTCAGTTAAAAAAGGATGCAAAAGTATTTGGTTGCATTGACACTATTTCATATAAACTTGAAGTAACTCCAAAATTTAAAGCTTTTGGATCAGGTCACTGGTAATCTGAAATTCATCTCTTATATGGTGGATAAAAAAATCCAGTCATTTGCAAAGAGATTTATGTGGATGAATACAGATAAATTTTCCATATTTGAATGAAGAGGGAAGGACTTTCTTGTAGAGAAAAAAAATAGATTAAACCAGGAAAATTCATGTCGACAGTTTCAGAAAAGGAAGGCGATCTGTGATATTTTTAGAGTTGCTTCAAATACAATTTATATATAAGCTGAAATGTGAAAAAGACAGTGGTACTTGAATTTTAGTGAATTTCTTTGGGAAGTGTGTACTCAAGTACATATTGTCCTTAATCTTGCATATTAGGTACACCCCTTTTAGTTCCAAATGTGAACATTACAAATCTAAAGCATGGTTCTCTAAGTCCTACATGTAATGGAATATATAAGGTCCAATTAACATTGCAGATCTACTGCACTTTATACTTAGAGTTTGGATACTGTTTCAGATACCGCTTTCCTTAGAATTCATAAAAGTTGTGCTGAGGAAAAATTTTCCCTACTGCCACACTCACAGTATCAGCATCAGTAATGCCAAGAATCAGCACTGGCTGCTGCTATGCTTAGCTGATAATATCCCTTTGGCCATCATGGCTGGATTTCCCTCTGTGAAAGCTGCAGTGCTGAGGGTTGACTAGATGCATGCCTGGATCTAGCCCTGATAAGGAGCTTGACTATGCTGTAAATTGTGCCTAGGACTCGGAACTTGAAAGGACAGGGGATTTGCAAAGTAAACATAGCTTTCATGAGATAGCTGGAACCCAGTCAGGGGGTGGCAACCCTTGTCAGTGTCTGTTAAAGCTTCAAAGTGGGGCATAGAGAATCTCTGGGTAATTGTTGGTTTGAATAAATCTTTGAATAATAACTCCTGTTACTATCATTGTCCTATTATAATCTTTGTCTATGACTTTTGTTATACAAAGGACTGATGACTTAGCTTGTCCTGTTGTGTACAAAACACATCTCCTTTCAGGTTATCCGCCTTAGTTCATGCTGTTTATTTCCCTCTCAAGGTATGTAGTGAATGCTTTTTACTTTCCCCTGCAGACAGAAAAATATCTCCAATTAGATATTTATCTAAAGCTGTTATCAGCTTTAGCTGTGTTTGTTACATAATGGAATTCCCATGCAGCAAACCCAAGCAGGCCTTCCCTGCAGCCCCATCTAATAACAGCAAGAGGTGCACATTAAACTCACAGTATGCTCACATTCATTTCACAGCAACTTTTATACATTATCACAGGACAAAAATAAAATTAACAGCCAAAAATGTTATAACAAGGAAAGTAGCATAAGAGGGATAAAGAAAGAACAATTTAGAGCTACCAATTATGAATATTTAATGATAACAAGGTACATTTTTTGCAGAGCTTATCTTAGCTGGACCCCTTCTTGCCAACAGGAGCATTAATTTATTTTTTTCCAAAATTTTAATTCTGGCTTAAACAATTACTAAGCCCTTTTGTCCAATTTCTCATGTTCCTTCTTATACCCCTGGTACAAGACTTCACATTGAGAGCCTAAAGCAGGCTTCACCTTTCTTCCTATTGGAAACATTTTTCTTCTTACACCTTGGGAGATAAAGGTTAAGACCAGAATGAAAAGAACATACAACTTCTAAGTAGGAAGTGATGTGTTTTTTTTCAAATGCATTTTGCTCAAAACATATACTAAGCTGTTGTTAGTTGTTAGACTAATATAAACCAAGCTCCTTCTAGTTTTCAGATGTTGTCTGATTGATTTGTATATCTGAAATCTGCAAGGCTGTTGACATCTGCTGCTTTGAGACTGAAACACGCTGAATACTACTAATTGTTCATTGAGCTATTGAGACTCTTATGCAATTAGGCCACTTTTTTTGATGAGAAAATCAATTTTAAATTAAAGGACTGCACTAGGGAAGGGTGTAACTTAAAGGTTTTACCTAAAAGGAGATTGGAAAACTATACTAGAATTGTAGTGCTTTATCATGCAGCGGATCTGAAGAGTTTTCATTCCTGCAATACACCTTGGTACCTGAAGATGAGCTTTTTGCAGAACATGGTAATTCACTTTCAGAAGTTTAGTTACATTATTTTGGAGTTGGTGTGATTGTTATGCTGGTGATAAGACAGCGTTTGGAGACTACAGAGTATGCATGAATGACAGCAGAAGTATACACAGGACAACGGGACAGTGATGCTCAGGGAATCTTATTTGATGCACTCACATGTTATTTAACTGCAGAAGTATTTTTTCCTAGTGAAGTACAAGTTCATTTTTTGTCAGGAAAGTAAATGCAATTGGTACAAAGAGCACCCTTTATGACATCTTGAAGCCATGGTGTTTTCCCCATCTTTATTCTGACTGTGCCAAAGCAGGCAAGTAAGCTCAGACATGGAGCTGCCAACAGGGCTTCTCCGCTTTGTACAAACTAGAATAAGCTGAGCCGACATGCTTTCACACCTCTTCTAGCTGATGCTGACTCTTCTTTTCACACTTTGCTTTGGTTCTAGGTGGATGTGAGATGCCTTTGCTTCATGTCAGGTGAAGGTGTGAAACTGGGCTAAGTATTAGGTTTGTAAGCTCCTTAGTCAATCCTTCTGTGTTGAGTCTGAAGATCTCAAATTATCTTTTCAATTACTATCATTACTTAATCTGGCTTGGCTTGACTTTGTTAACTGATGAGTTCACACTGATACATTAAGTTTTTTATATTTAGGCTGAGCTGCTTGAATCCTTGCCTGTAGTCATGGACAGATGGACTGGTGACGGATGGATGTATCAGTGTCCAATACCCATAAGATGATCCCCTCACAATGTCAGAGATACTGACCTTTCCAGGAATAGAATGTGTGTGTCATTCACATGTAATCTACTTGATCTTCTGAGAAAAGAAAATATAATGATGATGTGAAAAGGTTGAAATGCATCCTTTCAGTCAAAGCATTGGTTGGTTTGAGTCAGAAATAGTTACGTGTGTATAAAAAAGTTAAGTACTACATAAATACAGGCATATCTGTGCACATGCAAGTATGAAGCATTTAGATTATGTGCCCTTTACATTTCTCAAGCATGGCAAGCAGTATGTATTAAATAAAGCTTTTTGTTCCACCTAAACTTAACTTAACTAAGAGAAAACACTTATCTCCTTGGCAAAAAATAAAGAGGCATTATTTTAATTTGTCTCATTGTCTCATTGATGGTGCTTTCAATTAATTATGAAAATTTCCTGACAAGAAGTGAAAATAAAAATGCTGGAAAGACCCTTCAGTTTAGTTCAATTCAATTCAGTTCAGTATTTTCTCTTTTAACTGGTGTGCCAAGGACTTTTTGTTAGATATCATTAAAATACTGATTTCAACATAGAATTCACATGGTACTATCTTTATATTTGACATACCTTTTGTATCTAAACCTGTTTTAAATGTCATTTCATGCAATACATCACATAAAAGGAATTGCAGAGATGCTAAAGGTATTGTCATGTGAACTCGATATGCTCTTTTTGGTAGATACCTTTTCTTACAGATAGATTATTTCTGCACAATTTGGCTTTGTGAACTACACTGAATGTTGAGTCTTACAGTCAGAACTCAGCAAGTTTTTATGTGCCTGAAATATAATAGTCTTGTTATAGTAAATAAAAGAAATACCACCATTGATACCCTTATTGAGATTTGGAAGTCAATGTCCCAAATTCTTATATACATTCCATCACTGGATCTGCCCTTTGTCTTTTTTAGTTTACCTTCCCCATATTTCTTTTCCAACAATAAGTTTCTTCCATCCCTTCTTTGGTGCACAAAAAGGCAGGAGTGGCTTTATCTGAGCATAAGTGCTCTCTCACCCAAAATTTGCTGTCTGGAACTTGTATCTACTTGAGTCCTTGAGCTATGCTAACTCAAGTTTGTGGTAACCGGCATAAATTACATTTTGTTGTGCTGCTCCAGCTGTGTGCTAAGGGGATTAATTTCAAGGCAATATATATGTTTCTGTCTCACTGTTCTCTGTGGCTTCCAGAATGGGAGGGCAGCTTTAATTTGCTCAGGAGGAGTTGGTAGGGAGGGATAGTGACTCAGTTTCTTATTTTTGATCTGCATTTCTTTCCTCTCTGAGTAAAGCAGTCAACAGCTTGGGTTACACAAGTCTCTTTGTAGAGAAACATTGACCATTTGTGAGTGTTGGTCTCAGTCTTATCAGGATGTAAACTGATAAAAATATTTGTGAAGCCCTTATCTGTGTGCTGAATCATTTTTCTTCGTTGTCTTTTGAATTTGGGCCCTCTTATGAAACCCATAGAAAAATGTGTTGACTCTTTTCTGGGGTTATCTCTAGTACAGGAATAGGGAACATGGCCTGTAAGGGGAGCATTTTCAACATGTGCATGGAGAAGCAGCACAGGAAGATGAGGAAAGGCCTGATCTCTTGTTTAGCTGAACCAGGACCAAACAAGACAGAGTGCCTCATTCCTAAGTTGGTGGCTGGTAAGCCTGGGGGTCATTATGAGTAAACACTAAAGTAGTTTGTGTAATTCATTTAATGTCAAAGAAACCTAGGCATTCACTCAGACAGTTTCAAGCCCAAGTGCATTTAATTTAATGTGCTGTTATTTTATTAGGGAAGCAGATAACTTCCAGCAGCTTGCTTATGTGTCTGCACTTAGCAGTTGTTGCCTTGACCAATTCAAACTTTTAGAATGGCAATTCTGGTTGTTACTGTGCCTAATCCTGATTCAAGACTGCAAATATTTTTGCTCATTGCATTTTGCTATTTCAGAATATGCCCTGACCTGCTGATGCCTTGGGAAGGCTGACAGAGACTGGACAGAGATAGAGAATAAAGCAGATATTTATTGGAAGGCCTTTAGGGTACACCTTGGGCAGGACAAGAACCTGGCCAAAGCTACACCCAAAGTGGACTAAAAATGGTCACAAAATGGACAACCAGTCATGGGGTCTTACACTTTTATAAGTTTTGGTCCATTTGCATATTGGGGTTTAATTGTCCAATTACAGCTTCAGGTTGTGAAGCTCATCCTTCTTGTTTCTCTCTTTGGTCCACTGTTGTTTATGCTTTTGAGCCTGAAAGTTGTACTTGTTGTCCTTGGTCTTCAGCAGGAAAAGGATTTCTTTTCTCTACCTACTCTGTGAATAAAGCTTACTAGCACTGAATATGAGGCTCAGAACTACACCCCTAGACAGCACAGAATCCAGAAAACATGAAAGCTATCACTGCAAGAATTGAAATTCCAAGGAAGTATATTGGGGACCACAAAAACTTTAATCTTAGAGCTACATCTCCCTCAAAACCGTCACATAAATTAGGATATATGTAGATTGTGATCATTTAATATAGAAAATTATACTTTCTAGTTTTCACAACTGATTCTTTAGAGGTACACTTTTGTTTATTCATGCACTAGCTCAACACCTTGAATAAACCAGAGTTGCAATCAGTTTGATTACAGGCATATTGATGTTCTATAATGGATGGTCCCAGAATAAAAAAAAAAATCACAATGTGTTTGCAGATGGGAGGCAGTGGTGATATTCAGAAAAGCATGAGGGAGAAAAGGCTATACAGAAAATTGTGTACCTGTAGACAAGTCCTGAAGAGGGGGTGCATGGGCCTGTCCTGAATGAATACTGGATAAGCATGACTGAATACAAGGTAGGGGAAGACACTGACTTAAGAAGTAGAATTGCTATAAATAGCTCAGGTTAGGGTCTGGGGAAGACTACTCAGTAGGAAGGTTAGAGGTGGGAAGTATGGGAAACAGGCACAACTTCTGAGTACTCTGTTAAAGAGTAGGACATCTGTATTTCTAATGTGTCATGAATGTTCCATGGAACAACAGAAACAAACCAAAAATCACAAGATTAGTCAAATTGTTGGATAATTTATACTTTTTATGATGTGCAACATAGAAAGGCTACTAAAGTCACTAAAGTGTTAAAACATTTGTCTTATGCCTTCTGTAGAAGAAAGAATATGCTAAAATTGCAACATAAAGGTCTTCTGAAACTGGAAATGGAGAGAGAAGGAGTCATGATTCCAGGAAGTGCTTTGAATATCAAAGGCAACCCTGAATATTTCATTTGCTTTGAAAGGACACTGATCAAGCTTTGAATGTTTCATTTGCATTAAAAAGGGACAAGAATACACAGCTAAGAGAAATCATCCAGGATTGGAGGAAATCAGCCAGCAGATGGAGTAATTTGATGAATTCTGCACCCTTAGTTTCTGCAACAAGAGTTTTTGGGTGACTATTGTTTCTTGAACTCCTAAGAAGAAACCATTTTGCTGTTAAAATTTAGGTGTGCATTATTAAGTGTTTTACTATTTGCAATCCAACTTAAAAGTTTCTAATTAATTGTGCAAACTTTATCTTTAGAAACCAGCATTTATTGTGCTTTAAGCTTTCATACTCACATAATATTATTCAGAAGTTTGGGTGAAGCTGAGAAATTGGGGATTTATAATCTCTTTGAATGTAAAAAGAATTTATATGAAACAGCTTCCTTGGGACAATCTGCACACAAAATAATGTTTTTAAGGAACATGTGTGCTTTTTTGGTAAGCCAGGAGCTGGTCTGCAGCCCATTAAATGCAGAAATTGGCTCAGTGAACAACCATCCTAAAGGCAGCAGACCATGGGAATATTTTACCATGAAGTGTGCGGAATGAAGCAAGTTCCTGCAAGACTTTTTCATCTGGTCTACTTGACCTTAGGATCAATTGGATTGGAGCAGAGTCTAACCACAGTAGCTAACCTGACTCTTATCCTCAAATAAGATTATTTGAGGGTTTGGCCTGAAACAGTGCCTAAGTCAGAGAGTTCAGTTTGTCAGTTGAAAAGGCTTTCAACTTTTATTTTTTAGCTCTGCCCCTCCCTCTCCCCAAGCCTTTAATGTGGCCTCTCTGCAACCACAGAACACAAACTTTTTGAAGTCTTCATATAATTTGTGGAGGTCCTCATGGATTCCAAAAATCTGGCATTATTCTGTAGATAGCCATAGAATTTGTGAATCTCATCTTACAAATCTGGCATTTTTCTTTCAGAAAAATGTTTCGATTAAATTGAGGAGTAGTGATAGCGATGAAAACCTCAATGGTGAGTGGGTGCTAATAAGAAACAGTCAACCTGCTGGGTAGAATTAGCCATTGTACCTCCCAGTTCTCCTCAAAGACATTTTGGTAAGCAAAACCAGAATTTACAACAGAGTTGTAATAATTAATGAAGTTGAAGAACCTTCATTACAGAAGTTTGGAAGGTACCAGTGAGTGGCACAAATTACTGCTCAATTTATTTGATATATTATGACACAAAGGTCCTTGCCAGATCTCTTAGCTTTTAAACTGAAAAAAACCCTAAACCTCTTATTACTCTAATTAGACACATAAATCAGGTCAAATTTATTCTATTTTGGCAAGAGATGGATGACTCATAAATAAAATTGTGATTGTGCTTTGTAGGAATTTGAAGGAATGCTTTGTAACATTGCTGCTTGGCACTCAAAACAGATAGAGTTGGTTGGGATTTTTTTCCTAACCCTTGAAGGAAAAGGATTCAGTGCCCCTTTTATGAATCAGATTAAATTGTTGTATACTAACTCCTCATTAGGGCAAATAATAGATAATTAGATTTCAGAATCTTTTTCATTAAAGGGGGAAAATCTTTGCTACTCTTCCATATTTTGTTGTTTTCTGTAAGTTATATCATGCATGCAACAAATTAAAAAGTTTTTTGCAGATGATGTCTGGTTCTAAAACCAATGAAGACTTGCCTTCAAATTATGAGAATGCGTTGAGAACCGTGTCCATAATATGTGTGCAAATGTCGCAGAAAATTCTTTGCTATAGGATAGATTAAATACAATTTTCAGGTTTAGCTAATGACATTTAAATATCTAGGATATTAATGTTAGGAAGTGAAAATAGCTGAATGTGCTGGTTTGGGCTGGGGTAGAATTATTTTTTCCCCTCAGTAGCTGGTGTGGGATTCCATTTTGGATTTGTGGTAGGAACAGTGTTGGTAATACAGAGATTTTTTTCTGTTAATGAGCAGTGCTTACACAGTGTCAAGGTCTTTTCTGCTCCTCACCCCACCCCACCTTTGGGTGGGTTTGGGTTGCACAAGGAATCAGGAGGGCACACAACAGGACAACTGACCCCAAGGACCCAATGGACATCCCAGACTATATGGTGTCATCCTTAGCATATAAATTTAGGGGAAGAGAAAGAAGAAGGGATCTGTGCTCTGCTCAGCAATAACTGAAGTATCTCTGCAATAGAAACCCTGTTTTCAGCTCAAATCCAAAATGCAGCTCCATGATAGCTACTATGAAGAAAATTAACTTCACTCCAGCAAAACCAGCACACAAAATCAATGCTGTTATTGCACTAAGCACTGAGAATTGGTTAAATGAAGGTATTTCCTCTCAGACTCTCTGAGAAAAGAAAGATGGAAATTATTATTTCTACCAAGATTAAGTAAGCCTAAGGGAGATTCCTACCTCTATAGTAATTTCAGAAAATGGGAATACTCCTAAAAATGAGAACCACCTTCTTACCCTTACCCTGACACTATTTGGCTTCTAAAGCTGCAGTGGTATAATATTTGTATTAAACCAGGCCATACAATTTCAACTTTCTATCATGAATGAAATGCCATTGTACTCTAGTTCCATTATATATGGTACTGGACTTTGAATTTTAGTTTATCTTCGGTATTCATTGGACCCATCAGATAAAGGCCAGGTTAGTGTATCAACATCAATTTAGGCTTCATCCCATGTAGAGAATGTTTCAAGCTAAAAATTGAAGAGAAAGGTTCAGAAAAGACTGACTGCCTCACATGTATATATACACCTCCAAAAATATCTCTGTTAGTAACTGAGGCCTGGATTCCACCTATCTTGAGCTGCCAAGAAGTCTAGCATGTTCTTAAATAAGGTGATATGTTTAGATATATCACATCAGAATGAAGTCCCAAAATATTTATGTCACTGAAATACTCAAATCCTCTTCTCTCTGAAAGTGATACTATTTATACAGACTGCCAACCATGCAGTGTTAGTTTCCACCGACACACCAAAGTTCACACAGACAAGTATTATAAAATTATAAAAATAGACTTACATAGAAAGAATTTTATGTATTATAAAACTATATATATATATGGATTATTTATACACACAAATGTGCACATGCACCAGTAGACTGAGACACACATAAAGTAATAAAATGTAGTGAGAACTGTAGGGAAACACTTAGCTCACTTAGACTGAAAAAGAGCAACATAGTAGATAAAAGGAGCGTTCTTTGACCGTTGTATATGTCTCATTCAATTTTAACAGAAATAATCTTTTAATGCCTTGGCCATTTCAGGGGCCTTAAGAAATAGAAGTTGAACCAACTGACTGATATTGAAGGTGTAGGAGAAGAAATATCAGGTTTTTGTTCAAGTCACGTCATCCAAAGTTCAGATCTGACACCAGTATGATTCTAATATACTTAGTTGACCTTGATAAATGGTGTCTCTATACAGTAAAGAGCAGGCAGTTTACTAAAGTTTTAGAGGCTGTGAGATGTGAAAAAGAACACTGAATGAAAAGCACTTGTTAAGGGATCTTAGTCCTCTTGAATCTGTTAAATGGATTTCGTGGTTGGAGACTTAGACAAACATCTGGGGTTAAATCAATGTATTTCTTTTCTGTATTATTTTCCTCTCTTCTTTACTTTGCATATTTTTCTCTCTGTTTTATTTGCCCTATTTTGTGTGTTTATTTGCCCTGTGTTTGTTTTAGTATATGTCATATTAATCAGTGCAGAGGAACTACTGTGTTCTGTGTTCAATATACAGGCATCCAATCACTGAGAGAATATTTTCATCTGTTCTCATGTTTAATATTTTTTTCTTGTGTTGACACAATTTGTTTGGTTTGATTAAAACAATAAAGATAAAACAGAGGAAAGCTTAAAGTGTTTAATAAATAATTAAGAGGATGTGTTGACAACCCTTTGACAGCCAGAGAAGGAAATACATAAAGAATTTTAAATGAAAATACAACCCCAGCAGGGCATGAACACAATGGTTTTTGAAGTATTCCACACTTTATCCATTACACTTAAAAAAAAATGGTTTGGTTAATACCCAAAGGATGCTAAAAGTATTTTTTTGGGTGGCAGATTCACAACGTGCTCTGTTAATTGAATAGGAATTGAATCTTAATCCTATAAAGTTTGCAAGTAATTTTCCAGACACAGCACAGTAGTATATTTTAGGAGGAAATACTAAGAAAACAGAGCAGTTGCTGGTGAGTTCTGAGTCTAAGAATTAAAGGTGTCTGAAGTGTCAGAATTTTTAAAACATGAGTTTGCTATTTCCCCATGTTTTATTCTCCTATGAATGTAAATACTTCCTTTTTTTTGTTGAGGATTTAATCAGTTGTCCTTGTGGAGATAAAGTTCCTATTTGTGGATATAGTGACCCTTAGGTAAGATGGGTGCAGTATGTTCCTCAAGTTTACATGAAGTAGGCAGCAACAATCCAAAGTCATTGTACCCTCATATCTGTAACCAGAATCTGATTTGAAGGATGTATTTTGAATTCTGAATTTAACCATCTCCTCTGTAGACAAAACCTGTCCTAATTTCCTAATTAAATGTGTTAATAACCACATTTATTGATTTATTCCAGTTGTTTTTGGAAACAACAAAAGGCAAAATACTGTTGCATTTTGTCCAAATTAATTATTTTTTTCTCTGGTGTTTATCCTTCTGATGTAGAGATCCATCTTTTTCATTCCTCACTTTCATTTTGCTAAGATAAGCAGGTCAAATCTTTATAGTGTTCACTGTATTTCTTGTTTCTCTAGCGTCCAAATCCTCTCAGCATCCTTCCAGTTTGAGTTCACATTTTTTGAAAAGAAAGATGTCCACCTAGATAAGTTCTCAGGGACATCTGGTAATATAGCTGTAATTTTCCATATTCCCACAGGAGTGCTGACTTCATCTGATATAACCTAAGATTATATCTGTGCTTTCCATGAAGGCATTGCAGCAGTAGGCAAATTGTGTCTAAAACTAACCTGCAGTTCAAGACTGCAGTGTTCTTTTCCTTCCTTATTAGCTTTTCCCTACCAATGAGCTCCCAGGTTATGGCAGAAATACTTGTTATGCCCTGACTGTGGGTCTTTGTACCTTTTCCTATATAAATTCTATTTGTTTCCTAGTACATCATTTCTTCTAGTGCAAGTTTACAGTCATACAATCATGTAATTTAAAAAATTATTCTACTGGTAGAAAATCTCACAGCGTTCTGGTCATTAATGGTAACTTTTTATTGAGAAACTCCATTACAAAGACAACAGCTCTTTTCAGAACAACTATTTCATTTTCAGTCAGGTTTTGCCTACCTTCAATTATTGTAGTCCCAGCCTTTATTTTAACTGATGATTTCTCATGGGGTGAACACAGGAAAATTTCTTGAAGACAACTTTTTCCATATCTTTTCAGTCTTAAAAATCAGTTATCTTATTGAAGAATGATTAACATCAGCAAATTCAAGCAGGATTTTTATATCACATTTTATTTAGCTTCAAGTCTTAATATTTAAGGTTACCAGGCCATTAATATTATTGAGTTATTTTTTTTTCTTGCCTATATTTAGAAGTTTTATATTTGCTATTGTGCAGCTGTATGGAACAGTCCAATTTTGATTTATTAAACAACCTCTTTGATCTTTACCTTGGATTTCACAACATCCTTTTAAATATACACATTGTGCAATTGCCATTGTCTCGCTCTGCTGGGAATCCAGGAGTGCTTTTTCTCTCTGTTATTAAAGTTAAAATGAATACTAGATTCCTCCTTCCAGATCTTATTCTCTGGCTACAGATTTTTCTGTCTGCTACATTCGTATATTTCTATTCCTTTTTTCTCTTTGTGTCCATCCACTGGTTGTCCCCACCAGAGATCCACTGTTTCAAATGGAGAGGGCTTTGTGAATTCTTTCCATTCAAATTTTTTTTTTTTTTTTAATTTTAGCAAAGGAACATAGTAAAGACATAGAGGATATCTCTGATTTTGGACCTATAAAATGCCTTGAGTTCTGTATGGTTGTCATTACTGCTCATCTAGAGGATTATCTGGTCTTCATCCCAGTGTGGTCCATGGAGATCATACAGCTTGGATCTTGTGCTCCTTGCTCTCTGGATTTTGTCCAAAATCAAGGTCATGCTAACCCACCTTAGGATTCACTCCAAAACTATATTTTTTGCATTACATTTATGACTAATGTTTAGTTGTTGTGGATTTTAGAGTTTGAGGGTTTTTTTCCTTTCACAAGGAGTTAAATGGGACCAGAAAAGAAAGCATTCTGAGGCTCTCTTTACTCGCTGGATACTAGTTTTTGGAGTGCTGCTATGCAAAAATTTATTTAATAGATTGTAGAAATGCAAGAGAAACCATGATAATGACTGTGAGAGCTTGCTGGATTCTATTTGAACAGACTTTCATTTTTCAGTTAGTAACTTTCAGTCTCTCTCATGCTATCTAATGGCTGCTGAGATCTTTAGTTCCCAGACCATTTCAGGTCTCTCTTCTCAATATATTTTCTTTTAAGCTTCTTTGCCCACTTCAAGATCAAGAAATGTTACTGTATCCCAGCTTATTGCGTTACAGTTACTCCTACATGCCCTTTCACATACTCTCAATCTTCCAGGAATACCATTGCTCTCTGGTTTTTGTCTCATTGGACTGCTGGATAAACAGAAATTCAGACCTCTCCAGAAGTATGTGGAGTTTGTCCCATTAGATATAATCTGTTCTTGGAGATGGGTGTTATAACAGACACTGCAGGTAAAGTCCAAAAATCAGATAACATGACTCTAGTGGATAGACTTCAGCTGTGCATACCCCAGTTACCTGCTGCATGTTGTTTTGCTGTCTTTGTACATTTCTGGGAACAGAACTTGAATAAAACCCAGGTTTTATGGCCAATGAGGCCTTCTCTTATTCAGATATGTGGAACCCTGTGGGAACAGTAATATTATTGACTCTTACCACAATAGAATTAGGCCCATGGCATTCAGCTTTCCTGTGTGCTGTGCTTCTGTCTGAGAAATTAATTTAATAAGAGTGGGACACTAACAGGCAATTACTGCAGTGGAACAATTGACAATAGTGTGGAAACCTGATGCAGTGGACTTCTTTCCTGCCACAGTTAAAAATCTGATTATCACTTTACTTTTCCTCCTGCAATGTAACATCCTGTCTTTGACGTGTTCATAGATCAAAGGTATTTTCTCCCCTGACTGGAGACATAATTTGCTCATGTACTGTTTCAAAACTGACTGAACTCTGTTGTACCATGGTAGCATGGTTAGTCTCTGTGCGCTGTATCTGGGCTGTCCTCTCCTACTTAGCTAGTACTGTGTTTGACTCTGCAGGTTCAAAAGTCCCCACTGTGCTGCGAAAATAAAGAAATCTGCCTGCCATGGCAAGAAAAAGGTTGCTGAACAAATTTCTCTGGTGGCCATCTCAGGTATGTAGCCTTTAGAAGTCAATGGCAAGAGCATTCAAGATCTCAGCCTTAATGCCATTAGAAATCCACTTAATAATACTGTCTAACACCTTGTAGTTTTTTGGTGGCAAGAATTTTAAATGTTTCTAGTTGAACAGGAATCAAACTTCTTATCTAAGTTGTGGATAAATAAAAGATATGTTATATAAAATAATAAACTTGATGCCTTTAACAAGGCTTTCAATTTTCACTTGACAGACACTGATAGATGAAATTAAATCTTGAACCTGGTTCCAAAAATAAATGATGTATATAGTTCTAATGATACTAAATGATTAGAAAGACATAAACAAATGATAAACAGGGAAAACAGAAGGGAGGAAGTGCTAAGGAAAGAAAGTTAGAGAAGAGAAAAACTCAGAAAGTAGTTAATTATAAGTAGGATGCCAAAGGACGTCTGAAAAGAGGATGAGAGCTTAATTATGGTTGCATAAAACTAGGCTGCTTCTGAGGGCAATTAGAGAAAATAGAAGTTGTAAAGGGAATGTGTCATGTGATCTGTTTACAGAGATATGTGTAAATTTGAATCTTGTTGGTCAGAGAAAAGAGTAAAACAGTTTCTTTACATCTGGAAAAATTCGCATTATTTGGGAAAATTTTCCAGTATCTTGGACTAAGTGGTCTGCAGGAAGCATGGACTGTAAGTAATAAAAAATCTGTAGAGAACCTGTACGCCCAATAAAACCATAGAAAATAATAGCATAAAATTTTTCTAGCATTTTATATCCTTCAACTTTCATTCATTAAATTAATGCTAGAAAACAGGTTATAGTGTTTTTTAAAAGGTAGAGGATTATTACATTGGAATTGATTGAGAAAATTTAAATTGAAACAATAAAGAAGATTCACAAATATACTCAGTTATGGCAGAAACAGAAGTTATGAAGCCTGGTGAGTGACAATCTTAAGTGCACTGTGGTCTTACCATGGGTGTACCAAAATAGCACTGCTTCATGTGAAATCAACGTTTGGCAGTCTGTGAGACTTTAAGAAATGAAGCACCTGTAGAATACTGAGCAAGGGAATAGCTGTGTAAGCACATGAGTAACACACACTTGGAGTTCCATTTCTCTTAAGATTCCACCTGGTGTCAAATAACCTTTTTTGGTCTCTGTGACAAATAACTTGATTTCTGTACAGGGACAGAAATCCCTGTTTCCTTTGCTTATGCTGTTTTGTGTGCAAAAAGATTCAGGGTGAAGGTTAAGTTGAGCACATGAATTGTGTGGCATGATCATGAGATGACCAAGTTCTGTTCACTCATTAAATACTTTAGAAGAAATGTCCTTGGATTGAAGTGTGCTCTTGCAAGATCAAAACAAGTGCTATTTTTCATCTTATCTTTTAAAATTAAATCCTCATCATTCAAGCGGATTGAGATCAATCTTGTGCTACTCTGTTGCTAAAAGCATAAAGGTAAGTGGAGATAATTCTAATGTCAATTCAAGGGGTTGCCTACCTCTCTTCAGCTTTCAGTTTCAAGCCAGCTCCCATTAGTATTCAATAAATACACCCACATGATGGGAGACGTGAGTTGTGACATGCAGTGCTTCCAAGTTGCAAAGTCAGATGCTGGAATGGAATTCAAGAGCCTCTTAAGGTCCTTAATTTGCTTCCATAGGAAATGAGGGCTGTCACATTCCTTGGGTTTATAACACAGCATGTGTGGGAGTTGTTGAAAACAGCTGGTAGAAAACACTAGAGGAAGAGCTACAGATGAGGTTTTCTTCTGTGTTAGGTCTCTCTCTGAAACAGCTGTTCAGAAAGAGAAATTGTTTCCAAGGTTCACACACCTGAGATGGATAGGTGGGTACAGAAAATTGGATCACTTTTTTCTTTTAAACAGAGACTGGCTGTGCATTTATATTCACCCCATTCAGAAAATGCTCCAGGTTTGTTCAGCACATTTCACAGTACCTCTGTAATACATAGCCATATTCGTATTATATCCTAGTTTCCTTCTATTGGGGGAACTTTTATTTTAGATTAGAAGGATGAAGCAAATAAATCTTCAGAGAAAGAAATCCATTTCCAGCTCTCCACAGTGTAGCTAACAAAGCATAATAATAGCCAATGAAGAATCTAGCATCAAGAATATAGTAATAATTGCCTAATTGCATATACAACAGGTTTAAATTAAATAAGCAGATAAATGAAGCCTGAAATAAACAACTCTATAGGGAACACAATTAATATAACAGATGATAGACATAGAGAAGAGTTGTTCACAGCCCAACTACAAAACTACCTTCTGCGGGGAAAATGTGTTTTATAGCTCCCTTTTAAGGTAGGCAAAAAGATTTGGGCATAGCTATGTCTCCAGTTTCAGAGGAATGCTTTGAAGTGCTGCTTGTAAAGTCAAAATTATATTGAACAGCTATCTATCAAGGAATGCTGAGCTCCATTAAATACTGTATATGGCAGTAAACTGAGTCGAAAATGAAAGGAAGAATCAGCACATTAAGAGTTGGTTAAGTGGGCTGATTGTCTGGTGATTAATCAAAGCAATAATGTAAGAAAACAATCAAAAATCAAAGAAAGGCTGTGAGAAGAAAGACAAGTTTTTCAGTGGCACATTATTATAAAGGACATTGGAGTGAATAACCCTGCAGAATCTGGGAACCAATGGCAAAGAGGCAGAAGTAGGTGGATACAGAGCTCCAGTGACTGTATTCAGCAGATATTAATTTTTCACATAGGAGCAGCTCAGAGGAATAAATGGGAGGTAAGGGCCTTTCATGGGAAAAAGGCCTTTATTTTCATAACTGCACTCTGTGAGTGCAGTAACCAGAGCTTCTGTAATCTCCTTCAATTTGTTTCCATACTTCTTTCATAAT
This sequence comes from Acrocephalus scirpaceus scirpaceus, assembly GCA_910950805.1. NCBI lineage: Eukaryota > Metazoa > Chordata > Aves > Passeriformes > Sylviidae > Acrocephalus > Acrocephalus scirpaceus. Next base: position 131,241,904 of record OU383773.1, read on the forward strand.
GTCCATTTCTTTGGTGGCTCAGTTTCTTCTTCATGTGTTCATAACTGTTCATTCCTTCCATTTTCCTTGTTATAGCACACGTATTTCTAAGAAGAGAGTTTTAGGTGTAAAAGCTCTACGTCATCTCTTCCAAGGAACTCTGTATGTTCCAGCTGGTTTTACCACGACCAGTGAATATTTTTTGCAAAGTATAGTATCATCCCACTTCCCTTTTATCCTGTTTATAGCCATTTTGCTTTTAGTGAAGAGGGTCAGAATTTGAGAATTTGTGCAGTGTAAAATTTTATAGCTGAGTTCTTCAACTATAGCAGTTGTTTCTACACAGGCAGATTGTATTAAAGATTGAAACTGCAGCTTCACTGGACTTGGCATAAGAAGAAGGAAGAAGGTAATACTTTCTAAATTCAGACTTCTTTTTTATGTACATTGAAAGAAAAAACTCATTTAGAGGCACATGTTGATAATCTTGAGAAATCCTATACGCCTTTTGTTAATACTGCTGGTAGTATTGGAAGGTAATTGTGTGGATATCTCCATTTAACTGACCTTGAGCAGGTTATCAGTCAATGTTTTACTCAATGTTTCACTGAAAGTGATGAAACAAGTAAGATCAAGAAAGATGTTCATTTTACAACTTTAAAATTATTTTGCCCAGTTCCTGAATAAATCCTGTGTTTTGCTTAAACATCCAGAGTGGAAAGAGGCACACAATCTACATGATTAGTAAATTCTTCAGATGGTATCATTAGAATATCTGTTAATTTTATCTGGATGCTTCAAATAAAGTGTTGCCTCTCTAAATATGTTTCTTTTATATGCTATTATTAACAATGTACATTAATTTAAGGAAAGGCTCATTTTACCATAAAAAGCTAAGACAGAGTATTGGAAATGTCCGTGTTCTGTGGAAAAGCTAAGGATATATACAAAATCAAAACCATGTGTTATCTTAATGGGGCTTGCACAAAGACCACTTATCTGTACTTTAACATTACAGTCTGTGAGAAGCTAATATCTTTTTCAAAACCTTTTAAGGTTTCATTTTTATTCACATGATCCAGTTTATAGATTAAATTACAGAGAGTGAACAATCTGCCATGAAAGGCCAACTGATTTCAGTACTTCATATTTTCCTTTAGATGGAAACAGGGAAAAGCTTTGATTCTATCAATCACTAGAGAACTCTATGAGATCAGGACAGGTTGATGTTACTCTAATTCAGTAGTTCATATGTGAAATATAGATGTGTTATCTTACTAGGGAGATTGTCTCTGAACCTTTGGAAACAGCTAAACAGTGGGAAGTGGTACCACTCATTATAACAAACTGAAAAAATACCTTGAAAATTGCCTGTTTTAGTAGGTTTGGTTGTTCAACCAGAGATGAACAAGACAGCAGTTGTGCTCTGTTCTCTCAGGTGCATTTGAAGCAGTGTTCCTCTCATAACTGATTTTCACATGTAATCTTAACTCTGCTTTTTCCAAGTTCTTGCTCTCTGCTGTAAGTTTGTTACACAGTAGTTGAGAAGGTGACACCAAAGGACCTTGAGGCAAGGAGACAAGAGGGCACACAGCACCATTCCAAACACACAAGCTATTGGCCTCATGGAAAACCTGAGGCCATGACCTCATGGAAAACCTCAGGAAAAATAAGTTCCTATGGAGCAACATGCTGCACAGGTCACCTTTTACCATCTTTTTACATGTTTACATCTTTTTACATGTACCTATAGGAAAATTCCTTCCCCATGAACAGATAAGAGTCTGGGAAAAAAGTTAAAGAAAATCTATATAAATGTGTTACTTGACTCATTTCCTGTTTAAGCTAAGATGATTTAAAGTGGCAGAAGGGCTTGCTCTAAAAGGTTCTCTCCTAGGGTTAAAATTTTTACAATTCTGAATTTACCATGTCACCTGTATACAATAATTATTTTAATGTATTTAAACAGGTTATTCCGCAGAATATACATAATCTTCAAAAAGATAGATGAAAAGTCAACTTGACATCCTTCTTCCCTTGTCTGCAATATGGTGCATCATTTCTATGTTTTTCTGCACTGTATGATTTCCTGGCAAACTTTCCAATGCTCTAAAATAATAAAGATAATCTGTATTTTTCTTATTTAAGATCCCAGTTCTGAGATTGCTCATGTTCTATTTTTTGAAGAGTAACAGGATAGCAGCCTTTTATAATTTATTCAAAGAGGGAGAAAGGTCAATCAAATATTTTTTAGGTTATGTTTTTTTTCTGGCTTTCAGAGGTAGAATTATAACCAATAACAATATAACCAATTGTACATAATTTTCTTCTCGCTCAGCTCTAAGCAATATGTACCAAAATCAGCAAATCATTATCTCTATAGAAAACAAATAAGAAAGTGTCAGAACTGATGGATTCAGAGTATCTCTGGAGGCATTCTTTTCAAGAGACTAAGAGTTTGCACAGCCACTGCATTTATTGGACCTGTTTTCTAAGGAGTATGGTTTTAAAACCTACAGAGGTGGTACTTTTCACTGAGCTTTGAATCCCCGTGGATGGTGTTAGCCTTTTGCTATGCTGTGTGCTGTTAAATACAGAGGTGACACAGGACTCAAATTCTTTGTCATGAGCTAAACCTTAGATCTTATCAGCAAAACATACTGGGGAGAAATACATAAAGGTTTAGAATGCTGCAAAACAACTGCAACCCACAAAATAAAATTAAGAGATGATTTTCTTGGCTGTGATTTACATCTCAGAAATGTTTGTATGATCACAATTTAAAAAAATCTACTATTTATTGATATGCAGATAATAAATTTTAAAAAGATCTATTGAAGAATGAGAGGCATTCTTTAAAAAGCAAAATAATTAGCAGGCTTTTATTTCTCAGCCAGCATTTGGAACCTTGCAAATGTGTTCTAGGATTAAAATATCAGCATCATTACAAAAGAGCCATGTGGCGTTTCTGTTAAATTCACTGCATCCCCCTTTTTCCTATTGCAACTCTCTGGTTTTTCATGGCTGATAGGTATGAATCATTTATCTCCAAAAAGACTTTGAAAATTAGCTTTATTTTTGTAATTTTATTTTTGTAATTTTGCTTCAGGAATAAAATGCAGGTAATATCCTTATACACCATCTTTTAAGACTCTCTGCATCAAAATCTATACTGACAATTCAAAGTATCCATTTTTTACCTGGAAGGTTTTCTCTGGAAATAGAGTGAAGTACAACACTGAAATGACACGTTTGCATGGAGATAGAACTGAAAATGCCCAGTGGGTCTTCTCTAGTCACAGATACTGGTTTAGCAAAGCTCTACCTCTTAAAGTGTGCATACTAATAGGAGATACTCTTGGAATCAAGCTTGCATTTGCCTTCACATTTTGTAATATAAAGGTCCAACTCAATTACAACCGTTAAGGGCAAGCTGTGCAGGCCAAGCAAATCACCAGGAATTTCTGGCAAGCAGTGGGTTTGCTCGTTAAGCATCTTTAGTAGCATATATTTTTCTTTTACAGAAAAGATGGTAACACAAGGCATTTAATGAACCCACCACATGATAAACTGAAGATTTCCTCCTCAGCAGTTAGGTGCCCAGTTTCCAATAAAACTTGATAGGTTTTTGGTGTCTCATTTCCTTAGAAAAATCACCATGGATACAGGTTACAACATGGTTTTAGATACATGGAACATTCTAAGAAATTCTTAGAAATTCTAAGGTAAATAAAATACATCCATGCAACAGATTGAAATTGCCCTTTGGCCAAAATAACCACTGCAAGTTAGTCTCAGAATTTGTGAAGGAAATCACTGATTACCATCCCAGTCCCCCCCAGACAGACCAAATTAGCCTGGCTATATCCCTGTATGCAAGTGTTGCAATGTAGCAGGAGTGGATCAGCAGGGCAAAACAGCTGGTGCAGAGGAAGTCACATCTGGATGTGCAGAGTGTGAGGGTTTTGCTGCTGTTTTTTTGGGTCCTGTGCCCTGGACCCCACTAACAGCCTAAGTGCCCTCGCTGATGTGACCCAGAACCACTCCCTAATGTGGCACAGAGAGCAGCAAGTGAAACTGGTTGGGAGATCCAGTTCAAAAGCACTTTCCTGATCTGAACTGAAAGGCCAATGTAGATATATCCTACAAATCATTTGTGGGATGTGCCCTCTGACAAGACAGCACTTTTGAAATGCTTTTTGCCTCTGCTATGGTGCTCTGCATACACAAGCTGCAGTGGACCTGCTTCAGGCTCCTTGTGGAACACAACATGAAAAAATCTAACTAAACAGTTCATTCTGAGTGCAATATCTCAGAAACATTCCTGATTTCTCTGAAATGCTGTAATTCCCCAAGTTTCTCTCAGCACACTTAGATAAAATTACATTACATGACAGTACTATGCTTGCCTTAAGTGAGTTGATTAAAAGGTTCCTGTTCTCTGGAATTACTAATGCCTTGAAATTTGTCTCCACATCCTTGTTTGTGCCAGTAGGATTTAATCTATGCTGTGTGCTGGTTGGATCCTGCCAAGAAGTTGAGCAGAAATCTTCTTTCTGTGATGTAGTAGCAAGATGCTTGCAATACTTCAAATTGCTGTAGATGAAAGAGGCGACTTACACCTGGAGCATCATCAAAGATGATTTCAGCACATTTTATTTCTTGTCACTAGCAGCATAACTATTTCTGTTATTCAAGTGAAAATAAGCAGTGAATTAATAAAGTCCTGGAATTTTTAACCTACAAACTGGCTCTGTCTGGCTTCCTTTTAACCAATGGAAGTGTCAGATCAGGCCAGCAGAATCCATTCAGAATTTATAAGTTTTCTTATCCTAGCAATGTAAATGTAAAATGTTTGATACAAATCTCTTATTTATTTCTCTAGTCTCACATTCATTTTAACTGAGGTGAAAAGCCTGCATATTTTAGTTTGTGGCTTGGTCCAGAGAAAGGTATTTGGTGGGCATGATGAGGTTTTTATTTAAGACGAGTGGCAAGGGCCTAAAGGTCTACAAATTTCACGTTAGTATAGGAAGTGGTATTTCTGCTTTTAAAATCAAAAAAATGTTTTCTTTCCTAAAAATTAGGATAGTGATCAAATTTTCTGGAAATTTGCATACAATTAATATTATGCAAATTATGATATGCAATTTTATGGAGAAATTGAGATATAGTAACTCTCTCCTGTAGCTATTAATGTATCAATATGTAATCTCAGAATTCTGAGCCACTGATTTTTCCATTATATAAGATTGTTTCAGAAAAAAACTTTCCAAGGGAGATTTTTTCCTCTTTATATTTGCATGAGTCTGAAATTTCAGTACTGTTAATATGAGGTCTCTAAAGATTAATCTAAATTTACTGGATACAGAATCACCTGAGTGACTTCAGAAAATGGTTTATTTTATTTTAGAATCCAAATTTCCATTCTATTAATTTTTTTTATAAACCAAAAGGATTAAGTCCTATGTCAGTGGAAGACATGGAATATTTTACCACATCAGCTTACCTGAAATTTTGCTTATTAAGGGCAGAAATTATCCTCTTATGATGTGAGTCTATAATATATATGGGAAGAAAAATATTAAATTAAATATAGGTAGAAACAGAAAGATTGATTTAGAGAAGTGTTTTTTGGTAGAAGAAGTTAAATGAAAATGAAAAAATAATCTAACCCCAAACAAAATGCTGACATATACTGTGCAGAAGTGCTTTAAATGTCAGCCTCCCATCTTGAACAATTCCTGAAAAATATAGAAAAATGTATTTGAGACCATTTGATTTTCTTTTCTTCCCGTGAACTGATAAGAGCTGAAAGAGTAAATGAATCTCTTTTTTTTAATTAGAGCAATAGCAATATTACTTCATGAGATAGCTTTTAAAGAAAGAATTACAGTACATAAGGAGGAAGAGCTTTAGTTAAGAGAAATTTAATGTCATCATAAATGTGCTAAACTATTGACCGGCTGCTCTCATATGTGGTGTTTTTGTTTTCCAGAGACAGATGTTTTAAATCATTTATTACCTGTTTGAAGAAGTTGATGAACAGTATGAAAAGGGGAAACTTTTGTTCTCTCCTTTTTTTCCTTCTGCAAGGATGTTTACTGTCTGGCACAATGATTATTCAGTTTTCAGAGATGTTCACCACCTTCTGCTGCTGATTGAACTCCTGTTTGGTTTCCCTGCCAAATCTGCTGGATTAAATTAACAAGCTCTGTCTGCTTTAGTGGGAATCACCTCCACTGACCTTCAGTTTGTACAAAATAATAATCTTTTCAGTGATTTATTGATTCAGTGCTCTTTATCTTCTTTTAAAGTAATATGCAATGGAAATGTTTGCCTTTACCTTGACTGAATTTGCAGACATGCTCTGCTTATTTCATTATATTAAAGACTTTGGCCCTTTATATGGAATATTTTTGTACTCTTTGCTAATATTAACACTTTGTTTTCTTCAGAAGTTTCACTGGAGCTTGATTAAGGAAAAAATTTCATGTGATCCTTCAATCTATAATAGAGCCCAGTCTTTATAATTATCCACATCAAAAGGACCAATTTAAGAAGTTTAAGCCCTTTCTCTTTTTTCTAAAGTAAATTCAATTTCTGTTTAATTACTTCCTAAATTAATTTTCATTTGTTGTCAAACAGGTAGTGGGGTAACTCTAGAGAAATAACTTTAGGATCAAATGTGAAAAGGATCTAAATTATAGTGAGTGTAAGAATCTTTAATCATACTTCCATTGCTATTCCAGTGTCTCCACTAAGTGGAGAAACTACTTTTGAAGTCCAGGGAAATATAAATACAAACTCTCCTCTTCTTTTTGTGGGATAGATTTCTACTGGGTGGTTTTGCAGTCCTTGCATTGTATGTGTGGGCTGTAAATGATGCCTTGGCTCATGAAATCTGATGGCCATTGCTAAGGCATAATACTCGTGATCTGCTGTGGAAAACAGTGCTCAAAGAGCATAGATAACTTCAGATAGCATCTGTGGAATGAGAAGGGTTGTTCAGAGAATCACAGAATTACAGCTTTGAAGTCAAGAACCCAGGCGTTTCAAATAGCTCTGGTGAGTCATAAATTGACCAATGGAAGTTTTGCTTAAGGAGTCAAAAGCTGTGGATACAGAAAAACTGAGACTCTGCAGAAGAACTAAACATTGCTTCATATTTTTTCTTTTTTCTTCTTTTGCCAAGGTGAAGATAGTTTTATTTTATAGCATTGGTTGTCACTTCACTTTTGAAAATACAGTTAATAGTGAGGTCTTTGTAGATCCAAATCCCATCACCCTTCAGGTGAATGTTGTTTTCCCCATTAGACAGGTGGGAAAACTTTTTAAAAAAGATTCCCTTTATGCATAGCTTTGGAATGGATATTTTTCTTTTGTTGTCAAAAAGATACTTTTAAAAATCTGCTTTGTTGACACCACTGCAATATTAAACTATTTCTAAGCTATTTCAGTAAATCGGTTCCTTGGTTTATCCCAGTTACAGAGCTTCAGCAAATCCTTTTTATGTGAAATGTAATGGAAAAATGGTTGCAATACATTTCAAGCAAAAGACAAGATGAGCACTTACAGACATCTTAAGCGACCAATTGATTTGTTGATGACACTGATGAAGGGAAGTGTCCCTTAGGAAAGAGAGATGAGGTAACCACATAATACTCTGATACTGGTATTCTTGTGTTATTGTTGTCTGTGCACATGGATAAAAACCAGAATGGCCATCTAAACCATACTTTAGTGCCTGTATTGATTGCTGGTTCTCAAACCAGCCCTGTTATGAATTGGCCATTTATCATTTCAGAGGAAATGAACATCCCCAGATTTTGAGCTACAACTTCTGTAACAAAGGTCTTTTCAGATAAAAAATCAACACGCAAGATGAAAGCAGAAATAAGAGCTATATTTTCTAGCATTACTTATGTGAAAGGATCAGGATAGAACACACAGGTCATGGTGTTTGCTGCATGCATGTTGTCTGTTGTGACACACTGGCTGCACTCAAAAAGTCCTCCTGCAAATCCATTTGGTTGTCTTACTCTGCAACACCCAGGAGGGTGATAGCTGTCTGTGCACTCTCTAGGACACATTCCTGTGCATTAGAGCAGTAATAAAAATCACTACTGTGCTCAAATAAAATTTCAATGAGGTCCAAAGGCTGTAGCTTGGGTCCAAGCTTCAAATTCCATATTAAAATTTCTGTGTTTGCCTTCATTCTGTAGCCTTCCACTCTCTGCTTTTCTTGTTTTCTCTAAGTCTTATGTAAAAGGCTTAGATTTGCTTTGAGAGCATATAAATTTTACAACCATACTTTACTGATGATAACTATTACTTTGAAGAGGGTCTCACTTTCCTGCTGTGCATTTGGCAGCTGAAACTGGCTAGTATTATCTGCTTTACACAAAAAACCAAAAGATAGAGATTTCATACCATAACTGTCTGAGACTTAAATACATACTGAGTTTTCTAGTCAAATGTCCTGTTTTCAACAGCTATATTTCTATCTCACCTCTATTTCTTTGAGGTTTGGAAAAAAAGCCTGAGTAAGCAGTGCTTTGGAAAACTAGTCCTGCTTGGCTTCTAAATTAATTCTTGATATCTTGCTAAATAGTTTGATTTTGGGGTGTTTTGCTTTTGTAAATATTTCTGCCAAATTCGATGGGAACAGCTAGCTGGTTTGGCACTGTCATCTTAAACTCCATTCTTAATGAGACTTGACATTCCCTGTATGTCTTCCCTGTAAATATTTCTATATTTTGACCTCAATTATCCAGTTGCTGGTTTACTATTGTTTTGCAGTCTCTACAGACAAGAGACATTAGATAATTATTTTGGATTATGAACCATGTATCAGTCTATCCAACTGGCCAAGCAAAGGTCTTATTCCATATGAAATCTTCTGAAATTACTGTGAAGGCTCTTTAAAATGTAAAAATACTTTCAAATTGTAAAATAGGTCTATAAAGGTATCTGGTCCATGCACCATTAGTCAGTCGAAAAACCCTAACTTGCCATAATTATGTATCTCTGATCTCCTGTATAGACTGTGTGGGAAAACAGGTTCCTCCACGGAGAGTACCAGATCTTGAATGAAGTGTTTTGAGATGTCTTAGTGAGCTGGGATGGATTGGAACAATGCATCTTTATGTAGACTATGTAACCCTTGTGACTTTGGTCTGGAAGAAATCCTGCTGCATTAGATATATAGAAATAAGTAACAGGAAAATGTTGTTAATAATAGCTATTGTCTTGAGAGTATTCTTCCATAACAATTTTTTTGTTACTCTCAGATATCAATTCTTTCCTTATTTTAAAATATCATTGCTGTCTCTCAAAAAATAAAAATGATGACATAATGATGTAATAGACATCCTTTCACCTGAGAGAAAATCACACTTTGAGTGGGTAGGGGCTGTTCCACATTATGTTAGTGATGAATTGCAGTTTCCTGTATGAAAGATTCATTTGACTTCAACTTTGTGTCTCCCTATCAGCAGGCAGAAGATAGGCTATCTCTGTCAGAAATGTGTGATATAAGTGACAGGTTGCCAAATACATGGTCTTGGGAAGAATTTGCTTTCTCCTGCTGTGAATCATGGATGCCTGAACTGCATTTTTTCTACAAACTGCAAGTGACTGTAAGGGCATCTGGACTGTGTAGAAGTAGGTATACAAAATGGGTCGCTAAACAAGGACCCAGAGCTTCTTAGGTGTGATTTTAAAATGAGTCACAAGATCATCTCATCACTGCATGACTCTGGGAGAAGCTGCCTTTTGGCTGACCCTGAGCCAATGGGATTTCTGGCTTGCTCTCACTGCAAGAGAATGGCAGTCAAACTAGAAATCAGTCAAACCATGCTTAACCAGGTCATGGAGCCAAGGATGAACTTGACTTTTGCAGCTGAAAGTAGGTGGGAAAAGGCTCTTTTTTAATGCTTCACTGTTAAGGAACAGTTGATGTGAAACTGCTGTGTCTAAAGATGAAACAGCATCTTGAAAAGCACTAATGAATCTGATGTTTTCACCTGAAGTGCTTATTGCCCTTAGTGCTGGGACTTCCATATGCATGCTGTTTAAAACTTAGCTCTCCCTTTTCCTTTCTATAAACTGCTCATTTGACGAGATCATAGGTTTGGAGAGCCTGTTGAATCCTGAACTTCAGCTTTGTTTGAAATGTAGCTTCATCAATCCAACTGCAGAAAAGCTTCTCACTTTTTTTTTGCAGCCATATAATAAGTAACAAGAGGATGATAATCACACAGGATAAATAAAATGATCTGTATCTAATAAAGAATGTTAAATACAACTATGTACACTTTTATGATGACAACATACTTCTCAATAACATGTTGACAATGTTAATCTGATATTAGATCTTTGAGGACAGAAAAGTGTGGTCACTGAAAAAATGCATGTTCAAAATATCTTGAATGTATGTAGGTTAGAAACATTGTTTAGAACCTGAAACTGCTGTGAATAACTCCGAAGAACTAATTCATGAGGTATGGGACTAAGCACGACTATGGAATTACAAGTGGGTCTAAAAACCCTATTTAGCTTTTTCTAATCAAAACAATGATATGAAAGCAACTTGGCCACTGAGTAAATAATAGTTTATAATTTTTCTTTGTTTCCTGAAGCAAAATGAAGGTACATTTCAATAGTTCAGTGACTAGTACAGACAGCAAGGTGACTGGCACCTTGGATGAACACAGTGAATGCTAGGCAGCTAAGAAGATGCAGCATATAAAGTTATTATGGTAAATTTAAATGCTCCAATTAAAAAAGAACTTCAGATTATGACCAACAGCTGCCCAAACAAATGCTTCCCTTAAATAAGACAGAAATAATGCTGACCTGCATCTCTGAAGAGCTTACAGCTTGTTAGCCAAATGTCCTTTTTGTTGAAACTTGACATACATATTTTACACTGTTAACACATTTTTTCTTATAAGCACCTAAACCCAACTTGATCTGGTCTGTGGTATAATTAATAGTTTATCTGGAGGTCAAAGGAAAAATTAGCTTTCTTTTGTTTATACCTTGACTGATGTAAGACTTCATTTTGACAATGTAACATGACTAACACATTCTTCAAAACAAAGGAAGAAACATATTCTTGAGTTCACACAATAGCAATAAGAAATAACTGCATTTTTATAGTTCATCTTGCATGGAACATGCTGTCGGGAGAAAATTGGAGATAAAATTTATCTTTGGAGGTGAAATGAAGGGGAAAAAAGCAGATCTCTGTTTTTCATTCTTATTTCTGTCATAAGGATTGACTGTTGCCTGTTTATCACTGGAGCTCCTCTTCCTCCTCTACCTTTGGGGCTCTCATGGAGAAGGCAATGGGAGCCATACATGAGGCATGCTGCACATCCACCTGCTGCTCAGTGGTCCTTGAGGCAATGGGAAAACAAACAAAACAAAACTGTGGTATTTTCTAAAGGCTTTCTAAAAGTAATCTTTCAACAGGATGGATTATAGATATGTGGCAAGGCTGGGTAGATTAGAACATACAATTCTAGTTGCTTGCATGACAGTGGTACTGTCTCAGCTTTGATAAGCAAGGTAGACCTGAAGATTATTCTGAAGCCCACCTCTTGTTGCTGTCCATCTCACAGTTAAGCTCTCACTACCACCTGTCCATCCTGATCAGACTGATCTTACTGCTACTTTTCTATGATCTTGATGCCTTCTGTGGTTTCAGAAATTGTTTCAAATTAACTTTGTTTTGGTGGTCATAAGTCTAGAGTTCTGTCAGTAGTGATCCCTCTATGCTCTGTTTCTGCTTCTAAATCACTTTCTGTCTTTGTCAAGGAGTAGCCTAAAAAGAAGACTGCATGTTAAATTGGACAGAAGGCCTATTTTGTGTGTAAAAGGTGTCAATGTTGATGGCATTAAGTGGGTCATGTGGTAGCAGGATGGCTTCATATATCTCAGTATAGTTGAGAACTAACCTTAAGCTTGACCCTAAATAGCAGCATGAACAGATGTCTCCTAAAGAGATTTCTTTTTGTTTCTTCCAGTACAACCCAAGTCCTTGCACTTTTTCTGTGGAAGATGTGTGCTGGAGGAATCTTCTGTTTGACTTGCACAATTAATATTATGTATGTTGAATGCTCTGAGAAGCAATGGAAGCAAAAGATTGGGCCAAGGAAGGGCAGTGAGTTCAAGTTAAAATTTCAGTGGAGATGCAAATGTAAAACTCCTTTTCTCCTACTGGTGTCTGAGCTTTCTTGGCTTCTGTTAAAGGAGGGCATTGATCACATTAGAGAAATGAAATGTGGGTTTGCATCTTTGTACTGGATGAAATAAAAGTCTTTTGTCTAATTTTGGACATATGCTTTTAGATACTGCTTGATCTCCACAGTCAGATAATTCTTCATCTTTTGTTTTTTGAACCACCTTGCCTAGAGTAAGTTGCTATCACAGTGAAGAATCTTCTCAAGTGTGGATGATTACCCAGTATCTAATTGACATCTATAGTTTGTAGATGTGTGCTATGTTACAAGATGAATCTTTCTCTTAAATTTTTCTTAACTTTAGAGATAATCCTACTTACGGCGAAATGTTAGGGGCCAAATCTTCATGTAGAGTAAAACAACGTCTTTCTATTATGGCAATGGAAACTATTTTGATTTACAGCTACTGAACCTCTCACCCAAGATATTGATTTAATATTTTGTTTCCTAATGGGAACAGAGTCTGAATAGCTTTTTCATTCTTTTTGCTTGCTCTGTTTCTTCTCCTTCTGCATATAAAAAACCATTTCATTGTTTTATTAACAAATCCTGTCACGGATTTTTTACTCTATATAGTAATATCCCTTCAGATTGTTTATGGAAGTTCACTCATTGATTTATGTAAAATTTCTGCATTCTTCACTTTAGTCTCATTTTCCATGGTGTTAAAATTAAATATTTTATTCATTGGTTGCAGTTGTACCCACCATCCATATTACCTCATCATGATGGAGTAAGATTGATGTCCTGTCTTCTAATCACCTATCTATATAAGCCATCTTTGTCAATACTGGTTCATTTTTCTTTTTCTTTGCCAAGAGGCAAGAGCAGGAAATCAAATAAACGTGTATAATACTGCTTCAAAATTAAGTTTATAACATGAAATCTGAAAAGCACTAGAAAAATAGTGGGAGACAGCTGGGGAAAGTCGAGGCCTCTCTTGGAAGGTCTCACACTTTAATCAGTTGGGGTTTTTGTCAGTGTTCCCTGTAGGATTGGATGGGTAAATATTATCAACATTAAAATAGATTCAACTTGAAAAAGAGTCTGCCAGTGTGTTGTTGCACTGGGAAAGTAACATTGTAAAATAATCCCTCTTTCTATTTTAGTGGAGTTTTCTTTTAAGTTTTTTTTTTTTTTTTTTAGTTATTCAAGACTGTTTCTTAATAGATGCTACTGTACATATATATATATATATATATAAATTCCACTTTTATAGTACATGGTCATACTGTATCACGTTTTCTCCATCTCAGAGTACTAACAATATACTTCTTGATTTTTATTAGCTTTTTGGAGCATGAATTTTTTCATTTTGTACATTGGTTAGCACAGGGCCTCATGCTATACAGCAAGAATTAGTCTTTCTGCTCCATGACTCTTGTTACAATGAAGTCATGTCATTTTTCAGTGTATTCAAAAAAGGTCCTCCTCTCCTCTGAGAAAATGTTAATGTTAAAGGCTTTCCCAACAGTCCTAGGTCTTCACTCCTGACTGTTCAAGAGTGTCTGAGGGACAGTGTAAGACACAGAGTCTTACCTCCTATTTAACTCATATAAGGCCACATGTAAATATTTGTGTAGGTGTAGGGTTGAAAGAAATGCTGGAAGTCACAGACCACTATGTAACCTCAGGGCTTAAATACAGCATAGATCCATGATGGATTTTCTTGAACATAAAGTTAGCGTGTGACTATCTGGATTCAAAATATGTCATTTGCAAAATACTCAGTTTGAAAACGTCTTTTAGGATGATTATTTCTGTGCTTTGGAAGGAACACATGCAAAAATAATTGGCTAAATCAGGTCTTAACGTAAGCACTGATATGACTTGTTCCAAAAGTTCCTAAGAAAATCTTCAAGCTAGAATTCAATAATTAGCAAAATATTAAAGAATTTTGTAAGAAAATAAAATGTTGAGGGGTTTTTTTGTGAGGTTTTTTTTTGCTTATTTGTTTCTTTTAAAAAAAATATTTTAATCATCCTAGAATGCCTGAAAAAAAAAAAAAAAACAACCCAAAGTAATCAGGAAGTAACCAGGAAGTAAGCTACAAAGATAATAAATAACCACACAACTGACTTGGTCATCATTCTTCTTTATATATGACCATTTATAACCTGGTGGACATTCCACCTCAAAGCATGATGAGATAATGACATTTATCTACTCAGCAAAGCAGAAGAACATATATTTTATAAGAAATGATTAAATTCTATACAGGCATTTGTGGCCATATGTTCTCTTTGCTTGTTACATACTACCTGTGAAGCACATTTGTCTCCTGCTAAACTATGTGAGCCATCACATTTGGATTTTTTTTAAATTGAACTTCTTTTTTTCCCCAGCATTTGCTTCAGGCAGGGCAGAACCAAATTCTGTTGAAATGAACAGAAATATTCTCCAACGTTCTATGGCTTTAGGTTCATAAAATTTTTAGCAACAGGCTACAAGTGCCAATCTTTTTTTTAAGCACTTCTTTCCCAACATTCCCCATGTCTTGTTTCAAAATGTAACCATGTTCATTATGTCCTGGCTCCTGGTCTTCAGATAAAACATGATAAACAAACTATATCCCTTGTACATGTACAAAACCACAAGGAAAACATTCTACCGCTTCAAATTGCACCTTCTGTTTAATAGGTCCTATTATCTGACTTCAAACTTGTGCTTGAACATGGGTGCTGGAGAATTATTACATTTTCAGCTCTTGAAAGAGACACAGAATTAGATTTTAGCTATTTTAAGTATTTCTCTGGACCAGAAAATTTGATTGTCCATAAAATGAAACTTTTATTAACTGCTTGATTTTCACAGTGTAGGAAATTATTTCTACTATTTTTTCCAACAAAACTTACCTTTCATGATGTTCAACATCTGTCACCTTCATTCATTTTTGTACTTAGAAGCTCTATTTTGTAAGATGTTGGAAACAAATAGAGAACAAGCAAATTCCTTTTGTAGGCACAGTAGTGGCACAATCTGGGAAATTAGGATTTCCTCAAATATGATTCCCCACTTTTAAGTGACACTTTGGGTTAAATTAATTCTCAATTTTTGTGCTAATAAATAAACTTAATTTTGAAATTAATTTTAAAATTTGAACTTAATTTTTTTAAATATTTGAATGTTCAGCTAAGCCAAAAGATTCTTTTATCAATCTCCCTCAATCAATGGAGATTACTGTAATGAGATTGATGGTATGAAGGCTTAAAAATCTGAAATGGATCCTTGTAGAAACATCAAGTGACGTAAAATAAGGTAGAGATTATTAACAGCCTGAGTTACCTCAAAGGTCATGCTTGTTTTCCTTTTCCAGACTTTCTATGTTTGAAGTGGATAGGTGGTGACAACATTTCAGTGTTTGTTACAGGACAGTGTTCCTAAATTTATAAATTTAGGAACATGTTGTCTGACCCTTGCCATTTTAGATGTAGGGTGTGTTATAAAAGAGGGGCACTGTCAGATAGGTTAAAAAGTTAGGTCACTATTAATTTTTTGCATGGATACAATCCCACACTAAGCTGAAACTTCAAGCCTGATACTGTGTTTGGTTTCCAGTGGCCCATGAACATTCATAGCATGTTGGACATTTGAATAAGTTTTAAGTGCTGCAGTTGTATCACCTTCAGTACAATTTTCAGAGCACAAAGGGGGAAGGCACATCATAATGAATATAAAATCAACTTAAACAAAGATCTCTTAGGTTTAAGTCTGAACCTGGCTGGATAAAAGCAGATTTTCTTGAATATGAGAGAATAGGTGGAGTTTTGAATAAGGTGATAATAATAAAAAAAAAAAGTCAGCAATGAAAATGTAAATACATATTCAAACTAAGTTATTTTTTAAGATTTTATTGCCTGTATCAGTGAAAATATTGCTTTTATATGTTTTTTTTACAATGAGGTATATTTTATCAAATAAGTTCTTCCATTTACTTCCATAGAATTACCTCAATTATCTTTTAATTAAGTGAAAAAATGCTTTTAATTGTTTTTTATTGTGTTTTCACTGATTTACCGCAAATACAGAAAAAAAGAAAGACAAGGATGATGCTGGTGTCCAGGCTATGGCATCTGCTATTCCATGTGTTTTATGTCATTGACAAATGGTAAAGATTCTGTGTGCTTGTCTGAATAGAAGCTCTTCAAAGGAATAACCTGTCACAAGCTAGTCACTGGTGTTGACAATACTATTATTCTCTAGAAACAATGCGAGATGAGTACAATGGAAACTTCCTAGAGTGGAGAAAATATTAGTGAATTTTTTCATCTATAAATATAATGCATGCTGCCCTAAGGTGGTAAGGACTGGATAAACTGGTAAATCTAACCAGGGGACATATGAGAGCATTTCAATACCAGTAAGTTGGATGGCCTTTTCCTTTTCATTTTTTCCCCCATTGTTGACGTAATATACTTCACTAAAATAAGATGGGTTAGTTCCTGAGAAAGAAAATGTGTGTGGGGTGGCTAAAGAAAAAGTGTGGCTAAAGAAAGTCCTTTGATGTCTTCAATCTTTTGCTTTGTGTTTTAGAGGAGGATATAAAGAAACATGGACCAACACTAAGAGAAGACTCACTTGGTTTTGTCACAGGTGCCTTCACTTTATTTGGCCTTTGGAAGACTGATGCACATCTCCTCAAAGCTTGAGCACAAGATTTTGCTGACTTAGGCTCATCTGTGGGGGACCCTTCATAAACCCTGCCACCTTCCACTGCTGCTGCAGCCTGTGCAGCCTGGTGTTAGGGAAAGACGCATGAGGGAAGGGCATGACAAGTGGAAAACAGGGGAATCAATGAGAAAAGAAACATCAGAGGAGGTCAGTTCTGGGTTCCTTACCAGAGAGTGACCAGAGGAGTGAAGCTCATCACCAACTCTTTTATTCAGCTCTTAGCAGGAATGTAATTCCTATTTGTGATAATTTCAGGCTTTCACATATGTATTTGTCCTTTCGCACACTTTTGGTCTGAGCCCGGATGATCGGACACCTTTGAGTTTCCTTGGGATTCTGCTCCGAAGGTGACTTGATAGAGAGAGGCAGCCTTGATCCAATTGTCTAGAAATGGAATTTTAATAATGCAAAAATAACAAACAATAAGGCGTACGCCATATATGGAGCAAACTAGAACAAGGTGGTAACAAGGGGCCAAAGGCAAAAGGTGGGGTCCAGGGTCAGACAAGGGTATTTATACCTCCCAGTGTGGGGAGGAGTTAAGGCAGGGTCTGAGGGAAGGGTCCAATAGGGGAGAAGGTTTAGGAATATTAAAATTCCTGCACCAAAAGTCAGCCTATGGTAGCACAAAGAACAAGGAACTTTCTAGCAGCAATTTGCACACTTGAACTGAGGGAACCTGTGAGTAGGCCTCTTGCTTACTGTACTTAGACAGGGGTTTACCAGGACATCAAGCTGGAGTTTTCTTCTTCTCCAGGGAAACCACTCTCTACATCTGGATAATAATATTTTGCAAAGGCACTAGAACCCTAGCTAAAAGGATTTATTTTCTGACTTCATTTTCATTCCTTTCCTCCTGCCCTCTTTTTAAATTAATAGACAGTGTGGTCAAAAACTCTGGTATCTTTTAGAAAATGATGCAGTAATCAGAAAGCTCTTGCAAACCATTCAAGTGAGTCACAAATACTTGTCATTAGAAAAAAAGATATAGTGACTTGTAATCAGATGTAATTTTTCTATTGTTTATCTGCAATTCTTGTAAGATTGCTACAAAAATGAAAACTTATATAAAAGTCTGGATAGTATGCAGAAAAAATAGATATGTAATTCATAACTTCAGTTGAAGCACTCCATTTTTTTTTACAGGAACATCAGGTTCTAGTGGAAAAATACAGGAAAGAGCTATATTAAGAAATAATTCAACGAAAGAAATCTGAATAATGAAAGCATTTGAGAAAATCTGGTAAGTACTTATAAATAGAAGAAACAGAGATGTCAGAATATTAATTACAAATGTTCCATTTTAAGGAAAATATAAGCAAAAAATACCCCAAATTCCCCATCCTAAAAACCAGAAAGAAAGGTTCAAGTGGCTGCTATTTGAAATGAATGAGCAATGGAGATTGTCACTTGTAAATGAGGTTTATAAAAGAAGCAGGATTGCTTGAATGGTAGGTTATCACTATTATTTCAGGAATTAGATAACCAATGCATTAAATTTTAGTTTTCTAATAGTTTATTTCCTAGCATTTTAAAGTAAGGATCAGAAATGTTAAAAAAACTGAGACTATTTACCACTGACTATATTGTATACTCTGAACAGCTGATGCTGAAATAGGTCATATTTTCACATCACATGCTCTCCCATTTGGCTGATTGCTTTCTGGATTCTCCCTCATTGGATATTTCTCTTTCTGCAATAGGAAACCAGATACACACTTGTGCATGTGGAGTGTTTAAGTGAATGTGCTAAATCATTGTATTGACATGCTGTTAGTTCCACTCACCAGACCTTGCTTCTGGTCATGTAGAATGCTATCAGTTTGAGAAATGCTTGTAAAGTCTAATAAAACACTTAGGACACACTGGGGACTATGTGATGGACTACAGGGAAAACTCAGTCTGCTGGGAACTCAGGAGTGACTCTCCATCCCAATCTTTACTCTTTGTTGTGTACAAAAAGATCAAAGTGGAAGATACTACAGCCTTACTGTGAGCCTCTGCATCCTAGGAAAAGTATGGGACAATACACACTTGCTACATAGTAAGTCAGACCCCAGCTTTGTTCTGGAAACAATACTTCTAGAGATGAGCACCAAACCTGACTTAGGGTCAGTCTGAACCCTTAAGGTTAGAGCAGCTTCTGGAAGAGTATAGCAGGAGCTTCCTCAAGGACATATTTTATAAGTATTAAAAACAGTGGATTTGGGTACAAAACATAGGCTGGTTTCCTTTTTGTTGCATGAAATTTCTTCCTTGTACTTTTAGTGTGTGGTGAAGTCTGCACTTTCTGCATATCTGGGCATTGTTCTGAATCCCACAGGGGCTTAAAAGGGATTTATATACCTTGCAGCTCAGGATGGTCAGTTCTGAGTGACCAGGAAAGCAGAACTGTCTATATATATATGTGCCAAACCAAATAGGGAGCTCCAACTGAACTCAAGAGTATGTTGATGCTTAACAAGCATCTTCTTTCTCATAAATTTTGGGGTTAAAGATTAGTTGTCTTTGTAAGTCCTGTGTTAGCTGCATAATTCTCAAGTTTTAGCAGGCTTCAGTTGATCCAAGAAGTAATCATTGCTTGAAGGCAACGGGACTTTGAAATATTGCTATCACCACGTATGCAAAGCAAATGAAAGAAAACATCTCTGAACAAAAGTATTACCTGTCCAAGGAAAGCAGGCAGTGCATTATGGTGTTTCAGTTATTCTTAAAAGGAGAAATGTTTGTTCCAATATCAACCCCCAATCTCCTATGTTGCAATTCAAGCTTTTCTGTCTTAGCTTTAATATATATTGTCTCATATATATATATTCATATAGATGATTGTATGTAAAAAAAATTCTGATATACTAGAAAATGTTATTGTTCCAGTTTGTTGTTAGACAAAACTGTTGTGGTTTTCCTTAATCTACCCTCATAGATCATATTCTCTACAGTTTTTTTCAACCCACCTGAACATGATTTCATCTAGAGGTTAGTTCTCTGGTTTGTATACTAGAACATTTAAAATTTTTTTCTAGATATTAGGAAAGCCTTATTAAAGTCCAAATATATCACAGCTGATTTTTCCCTTATCCAATTATGGCAGCAAAGAAAGAAATTATGTCGACTTGACATGATTTGTTCCTGATAAGCCCATGTTTTCTCTTTTTTATTACCATCCTACTGTTTTGTGCCTTAGAAAAGAATTTTTAGGAAATTGCCCCAGAATCTTTCAAGGAAGAACAGTTCAAGGACTGGTTTGTACCCTCCCAAGCAGAGATATTTTACCCTTTTTGAAGTGTGACATTGTGATTGCCCTCTATTTTTCTTCAGGGAATTCTGCTTTTCTTCATCAACTCTCCAAGGTAAGTGCTATGATTCAGAGATTGCAGGGGTCGCTTTGTTAAGGATACTCAATTGAAAGTCATTGAACTAAGCTAAATTGAAAATCTCTATCTTTTTCACTGTCCTCACCCATATTCAGGAATACAAGCCTATCTCCTTTAAAAATTTAATTTAATTAAGTGTTGGATCATAGTTAACATCAATTTGAAAATGCAAAGAATGCATTGGATGCAATGGCCGTCCTTGAGTCATTCATTATTTCCACTCCTTAATACTTCCTTTTACTTCTTTAATGTGTCATGTATTTGTGGAATCTTTTACTGTTGCTTGTTATGTCCCCTGTTAATTGCAACTCATTAGCCTTGCTGAATTTAACGTATCTGAGCAATTCTTTTCTATCCTTAAGATATATGCCCTTGTTTTCATTCTGTGTGCAGGTCCTTTTTCCATTTTCAGATCACTAAACTGCTACTAAGAGAGTCAAAATATCTTCTACTAGAATTCTTATCTTTGAGGTAGTTTCAGTTGTGTCATTGGCATAGTATTTCCAGTGACCACCAGGTCTCTTACTTTTTAAAAAATCCCAAATTATCCATGCAAAAGACCTGACAAGAAATCATTTCCACTGATGTCTGGTTTCTTAAAGTGCTGTCGATATTTTATAGCCTTTTTTTTTCTGTTTCCAACAATGTCTCCTTAACCCAAATGATTTTCTGCCTCTGGCAGAATAATTTTAAAATAGCTACTGTCCTAATGATTTCACTTCCAAAGGAAAGACTGTCCCCAGTACATGCAGCAAATATTTTGAGCCCTACAATATAATTGTTCCAAAATACATAAAGGAAAGTCATATCCCCAGTCACCAATAGTCTGCCTCCCTTGGGTTGTCTCTAAACAACCATATCCAACAGCCTCTCATTGTTTTAGAAGTGGAGATACTGCCTTAAAAATCTCTTTATCCCAGAAACCACTGAAACTGTCATTCACTGTATGTGATTTTCCCAAAGTTCAGAAAGTGCTCTTGATCAATAACTCCTCTATTGCTGCATCTCAGATGCTTCTCAACCCTCATTAGGTGCTTCCTTGCATCTTTACTGTATTCCACCAGGAATTTGTGACACCAATTATAAAAATTAGTTAAGCCTTTGAGTTATTCCTGTTTGTTCCTCATGTCCTGACCATGTGCCTAGAAGGTATTTCAGATATTCCATTGCTTATGATATTATTCTTTTACTTGCCTCATAGTTTCTCATTTCTTCATCTCACTTTCTAGATGAAGGTTGGTTTCCTCTAAGAAGGAAAAATGGCTAGAGACAGCTCTTTTTTGTTCCTAAAATTTTGGAAGCCAAGCATGTGTTATCACTGAGATACTGTCTTATTCTCACTGTAGATTGCATATCCATTCCCTCTCCTGTCGTTCATGTCACAAACAGACCAACTACATTTTGAGGTTATCAGTGACTGCTCCAGGTGACAGTGGCATCGTCCTGGGAGTAGTGGTAGAAAAGCAGGAACTGTGCCAATGGATTAAAGTGTATTTGCCAGCTTGCAGTCTGATGAAGTACAAAACATCTAGCTGCTACATTTGGTATTCCTCCTTTGGAATAGAGTAAGAAGATTTACCCTAACCCTAGCACTAGAGCTGAAGTGACCACATCTAAAAGAGAAAATGACAGCCTATTATAAGCCATGATTTCTTTCTTATCTAAAATCAAAGGAGAAAAATCATTTTTTTCCACATGCCTGCATTTGAGAAAGATTTGGGGTGGCTTTGAGGTGGACCTTCTTCTGCTATGAGGGAAAAGCATAACATCAATAGAAGTATTTGCGATGATCTAGGTGAAGATCCCATTTCTGTCTCTAAAAGAAGAGATAGTCTGTGTGGGTAAACCAGAGTAGTGTAATTTTGCTGTTAAGCAGAAGTTCATTCAGTGACTGTCTAGAGAAATTGAATTGTTAGGTGTTTCAGCAGCCTGAGTTACAGCTTCTCTTGGGAAGCATGATACTGAAATATAGAACCCTTCATTTGAAGGTCAGTGACTCAGATCTGCCCCTAGGTGAAGGAGCAAAAAAAAAAAAAAAAATCTAAAACTTTTACCTGATGGCTTTTTGATGATACATGTGAGGAAAACCAATGGATTACAATCAAACAGAGAAGTGCCCACACTGCAAAACTACTGTCAGAGCCACTGGTGCCTCAGCAAAAGGCCAAGGACAAAAGAGTCATGGAGAATCTACTTACTGCAAATTCCTTCTAGCAGCTGCTGAAGGCAGTGATGACACCTGTCCTATCAGTGTACTGAGCTTTTGTGGGGAGCAGTGGTGGGCAGTGAGGGATTTCAACATGTAACTTCACTAAGATGAAAGAATCTATATCAGGAAGCCATGTGTGCTCGACGTCTCACCCAGGATTAGAAACTTAGCAGAGATGCCTGAAGCCCTCCCTCCCATTCTCTAGTGAAAGGTAAAAGTGTTTGACAGGTTAAAGCAGTTCTGAAATCTGTTCTGGCAGAAGCCTTCTCCTGATGGGCTCTGCCACAATAACTTGTTTTCTTGTAGTGCCACCCAATGTGTTAAGAAAGAAAGTGGGATTTAGCGCAGTCTGCTGTGTCTGAGGATTCATCCTCAGAACTACATATAGAGCTGCACTCCAGGGGGTTTTAGCTTTGAGGGAGGAATAAAGCTAACAGGATATCCATGCATCACCTACTGAATTCAGTGAACCTCTAAAATGTACTCCTGTACTGTGGTTCAGTTTGCACTGTGAAGCAGCCTCAGAGTATAAGTCCCGTTCTGTGGAACTTAACTGGAAGAAGAACTCCCCTCCAGGAGCTCACCAGTGGTGAGCTGGCAGTCAGTTACTGAGAGCAGAACACAGATAGTTTTTTGCAGAAAAACCCCCATGCAATATGAGCAGGGAGGGTGCCAGGTCCTCACCAGATATTTCACTTTACAGAGCCACTTCTGTTGGTCTGTATTACTTACTAATATGGATGTAGCTTAGATGGACTAAGGGATTTTGGCATCCTATAGATACGTGAGTTATATTTTGCACTTAGGATCAAAAATTGTATGCAGTATATGCTTAAAAATGAGATAGAAAAGCAAATTTTTTGTTGTACTTAGTTCAGTGGTTTTGATTACCCTGTCAAAGTAAAAGAAAAAATCCTATTGGATTTAATACTTAGCAATTGTCAACAGTATGTCAGGATAAAATGTAACTTTAAACATAAAGTATAGCCAGTCTCATTCTTAAGCTGATAGAGGGAGTTCTTGAAATGACCTTGGAGGCTGAGAATAAAGAAGAGATATAGACAAAATTGCTTTTTGCCTTCTGATGTCTGTGGGGTGGATTTGACCATCAGTGTATCACAGAACGTCACAAGCTTTCACACCAAATATAGTCATATTTGGTGGCTGTGGAAAGTATTTCTATAAATTTGTAAGATTGAAATGTTAGTGGCTTTTTTCCAATCTTGGCAAACTCAGGTTTTTACATTTCTGCACCAAACATATTTGCAGACCTGTTCATTATGGAAACAATTCAAGGATAAGATAAAAACTCCAGGACAAGACATAAAGAACTTTAGATTTTTTTCTTTTCTGTAATACTGTGGCAGTCATGTTTTATTTCATGTGAAGAAAAGAACGTCAGGAGAATACTAATCATCAGTTTGCTACAGCTGGAAACAGCACAGCTGGCAGATGAGTATTTTAATGTATTTCTAGATTAAGGAAGGCAGTTTAAAGAAAACATCATGCAAAAATTCAATCTGCTATGGGTTTAAAATAAAGTCCTCATCTGTGCCATGGTAGAGTGAATAGCTACCTTATGTTTTATCATATTGCAGTGGATTATTTTCGTAATGAAGCTTGTGTCCCCCTTAAGCATTCTTTGGATATTTTGTATTCACTTTGGTCTATAATAATGCAATGATTGAGTGCAAGAGTGGATTTTCCTTTAGTAAGGCTTTATCAGGACGCTTTTCTTAACAAATTAAACTCTAACTGAAAGCAATCTATACAGGCAAGGAAAACAAAATTCTGTGTATTAATTTCAATGAGCTATTTTATTCTCATCAAATTGGATTCTTTGCAAAATTAGTAAGGGTTTTGGAAAGGGAGAGAAATAGAAGTTTGCTTCTTGTTTATATTTGTCTTAATACCTCTTTTTCTCTTCCAATCCTTAAATAATAACTCCACATAGTACACTTTAGCTGGAGTAATACAGTTGGAGCTTAAGAGACTACAAATGGATATTCAACACTTCATCTATGGCTGTAGATTCCTCTACTTTCAAGAAGCCCAGATTGAGGGAAAACTAGATTTTAATTACTCCTGAGAATAAGCTAGAATACAGTGTATTAAACATGTGTAAGAAATGGCATCTAAGCTGCAGAACATGAAAAAAACTTGTAAAGAATGTGAAGAGAACATCTATTTTTAGTCATGTGTACCTACTGTCTGAGGTTTGGAACAGACAATATATTTGTTCATGCCTTGTTTCACAGAGGAGTGCTCAGAGCCCAAGCTTGAAGTTTGGAGCAGGTGGAGGGGTCTCAGACCACTTTGCACTTTCTTGGGTCCATATGGAGTCAGTACTGACTTCCTGGACACTCTTCAATAAATTGTACTTGTTGTCCATGCACCTTCAGGTAAGTATGATTTCTCTTAGGAGAGTATCCCACAGGGTAATATATCACAGGAATCTGATTTTCCCTCCTCTGTGCTCTGCAAGGATGTCAATCTCTTAATTGCAGTCCATCATGACTCGTTTTACTGTCCTAACTAGTGTCTGTATCTGAGGTCCTTCAAATAAGCTAAATATAACAGCAGAAAGACATCACCACAGCTCTGACTAAGATTTTCACACGATTTTTTCCTTATGTGCCTCTCTGGGAGAAGGGACACAGCAGAGGGCATTCACCTTTTCCTTGGCAGTAATAAACTTCTGTAGCCCAAACAGTTGATCAGTTTTTGCGCTCTCTTGCCCCAGCTGATCTATTTATGCCCTGTTACCTATTTGCCTGGATTTTTTTCTTTTCTGATAAGAAGTTGGCATACTCTCTCTCCCTTGGTGGTGGCTGCTTTCCCTGCCTTTCCCCCACCCCCTACCCCCCGTCCTTACAGAGCCTTTACTTGGACTCCTTTCAGTTGTGGCTCTAATAAAAGATTTATGTGGAGCTTTCCTCCTGCATCAGTCTCAGTCTCATCCTTTTCTCAGTGAAGACAGTCTGGCATGTTCTCTCCTCAGTCCAAAAGGAATATTATCAATCTCAGTCAAGGACATTATTTGGGACTAATCCTAAAAAATATATACTAAAAATCTTCTTATGATAATCTTATCCTAGATTTGAATATGGTGGTTTTTTTTAACCAAGTACATCTGGTTTTCAAGACTGGATATGGCTTGTGATATCTAGAGTTTGGATGGGTGCTTTTTGGGGATAATATACTAATTAAGGCTGAATGTCCCATTAAAACCCTGTGGACAATCCCCAGGTAAATTACATCATGCTGGTCAGCCACTGACATTTTATCTCATTTTGTGCCTTCTTTTAAAGATAATCTTTCAAAGTTGAAGAACCTAATAGTCATTGTTACCATCAGTATAAGTAAAACTGTCCATGGTTACTTCAGAGTGATTTGACAGTTTTTTAACTTAGCCTCTCACCTTTTCTCTATTCCAGTCATGACAACAAGGTTAGCAGCTGAATGCCCAAGTGCTCTTCATTTGTTTATCATATATAAAGAATACATAGGAAGAGAAAGAGATTTGCTCATTAGTCAAATCTGCAGATGATGGGAAGTTATTTAGAATAGTCAAATTCAGGGTTATAAAACATGTAGTGTGTGCAAGTTATAAAACTTGTGTGTACAAGGTCAAGGAATGCTGAATAATATACACTGTAGGGGAATAGGACACCAGCTGTGGTAGGGGAAGAGAGACCTGCTGGCTCTGATCAGTCTAGCCACTCTGACCCCTTCATTTTGGTGGGCAGGTCTGTATTGCCCTTGGCACAGCTGCAGAGGAGCATTTCTGAAATCTTAGTGAGACACCTTAATCTCAACCTCACTGTACCTAACCACTGTTCTTGTGAGAGGGACCTGCATAACAGGTACACAGAGAGGGATCTGCACAACTTTGGGGAGAGTCTAAAGAGAAAAGGTGCTCACAGTTCCTCTGCTGATAAAAGTAAACAAGAAATTAAGGTAAATAAAGAAGAAAATAGAAATTAATATATAGTATTATTCTCACATGAACTGCTGCATAGGGCTTTGTTATCCTATCTAAGGAAGAAGACTGTTAAATTAAAGAGCAATCAGAAAAAGGTCATAGTGTGATTAGGTGTTTGAAAATCTCTCTAATTATGATGCTTAAATGATGGGGAATGTCTATTTAAGGCAGACCTGTGCAGGGTTAAGGAAAGAAAATGAAAAAACTAACAATTTAGAGATGACAGATAATGAAATTCTGCTCTCCTTACCTCATAAAAAAGGGAACAAAGAAATATTTTTCTGAAATATCACAAATTTAAAGCTTGCAAAGGAAATACTTTTTCAAACTTGGTGGAATTAAGCTACAAGACTTATGTATCCCATAAGATACATAGGGTTTATTTTCAACCAGTTTTGATGCAATGGAAAGGAGGTATGTAGCTGTTTTCGTTATTATTATGTACATAAATGCAAAAATATAAAAGTAGAAAGATATCACTTAGAAAAAATGTATAAGGAGGAGAAAGAGATAGAAAAGATAAGAGTGGAAAGATATCCCCACCTGTGGATTTAGCCAGGAGACTTGATTGTTGCAATTTCTGTGTCTATTGTTCAAAGGCAGTCTTGATGTGTCCAGGGGTGGGGGCAGCCCACAAAACACAGAGTTCAGTGGGTTAATATAGGTTCATGTTTAGGTGGGAATGCCCAGGTTCCCCCCCTGGAAGGAGGGAATTTTCCACTGTCCCCTGCAGGGCTGTGGATCTGTTGTGGTGGGTGCAGCCGCCTTCCCACATCCTTCCCACATCCTTCCCACATCCTTCCCACATCCTTCCCATGTCCTTCCCATGTCCTTACCACATCCTTCCCACATCCTTCCCACGTCCTTCCCACGTCCTTCCCATGTCCTTCCTATGTCCTTCCTATGTCCTTCCCATGTCCTTCCCACGTCCTTCCCACATCCTTCCCATGTCTTTCCCATGTCCTTCCTGTCTCCGGTATCCTGATTTTCCTCTTGGATTAAAGTAGTTTAACAGATACAGATATGAAAAATAGTCAAGATGATGAGAGTAAATGCTAAAATAAAGTGCTAGAAGTAAGAGAGAAGGTTGTGACACAGGTTTTGAGATACTTTTAAACAACCTAGGCTTGGAAAGTCTCTGCTTTGTTGCTGAGGAGTTGGTATTGCCAGTCACCATCTGCAGATAAGGCAACGGTCTGTTTGACAGGTCTGGGCCAGTTTAAACATTCTTAACAATATTGCAGCACTAACTGAAAACACAGTGTGGGTTAAAAATCCTCTGAACAATGTCTGTGAAATCTATTATTCAATTTGGGAGGGAGCAAACCCAGTTTACTTGTATTTCATTCCAGCTGCAGCATCTGTTCCCAAGGAAGTGTGACTGAGTCCTTGACTTTGTCTCTCAGTAAGATTAGCAAAACTTTTCAGAGTGATAACCCAGAACTGGAGAGGTGGGGAGCTGGTTATGGGCCTGATTTTTTGGAGGTATTGAACAGACATGTATCACTCTGACTTTAGTTGGAGCTGTGCATATTCAAGGTTTCTGGTAGATTGGAATATTTCCCAAAAGTTTAATCAATCTTTATGGAATTACATTTTTATTAGTCATGAAATGCATTTTTTTACATTGATTATTTCTCTCCAAAAAGCGATTAAGTGATGCATGAAAGGCAGAGAAATAACTAAATTAAATTCAAAAGGTTTAAGGGATAATAATTTGAATTATAAAGATCAGTTACATTCTAAATGTAATTCAGCAGATTCAGAAATCCCTTACTACAACTTTTACAAACTTCTACTTGTCGTCTTAATCCTCACATAGGAATGGGAATACTCTGCATCTTAATACCCATGTAAAGTTTGGTCTAACTTAGAAGTAGTTAATTTCCTTTATAGTCTACTGAGAATTCACTATTTGCTGAAGATTGCATAAACTAAAGAAAAACATAGCATGATAAAGATATCAATAATTTGTAAGTGGGATTACTAGGAAAGATTTGAGGTAAATGTCGGAGAAAGAAGACTTCCTATGATGAAAAATTCTGTGTCTACAGCAGGCCTGAATTAAAAGGCTGCATACTGGTTTTTTTTCTCTGCTAGCAGTGAATATAATGATCAGTAGTTTTCAAATTACTGTTTGTAGACACCAAGGAATTTCCTAAGTCTGTCCTGGTTGTCAGCAGAAAAAAAAGTTAATTAACAAGTTAGCCAGGGATGGGACCAGTGGCAGAGGAAGCAGCTCCTGAGAAAGGCAATTATGAAAAGTGCATTGTGAGATGGAGTTTCTCAAAACAGCTAAACTTCTGGGAAATTAAATTGATGGCACTTCATGAACTGCCCCTCTTTTGGCTGTTCTTTTCACAATTATAGCAGCTGAGGGCCCTTGTCCTAGAGCTCAGGACCCCAATGTCCTGTAGAAGCCCAGAAGAGATGACATTGCTCCTAGGGAGTTCTTTGGGTGTTAAAGCAGCCTGGTGCAGCAGGGATACAAGCTCAGGTTTAGCCCCAGGGACAGCTGTGATACGGGTTTCTGGCCTAAAGCATCAGAAAGCAGGTTCAGGATTGCTGAAACCTGACATGCCCCAAGTGTAAGAGAACAGATGGATAGAAGACAGCCAAGAGAAGACCAGGAACCTATGACACGATTCTGGTCACCTTGATAAACAATTATCTCAGCAGACAGACTGCCGAAATACTTTCAGATTTAATTATTTCTGCTTTGAGTACAGATTTTACATAGATTAAGCCCAATTGCTCAACAGCAATAGCAAACTATAAAATCACAGGCTTTTTCCTAATGGTTTTCCTACAGAAAGTTTTGGCAATGTTTATTTCTCTTGCACATAATGTGCTTAGATTTACTGTCTAGTAAATAAAAAAAAAGTGCAAGTTGCTATAATAGAAAAGAAGAAAATGTGCTATTTCACTGATTCATAGTTTGGTTGTTTTCATTTTTGCTTTAGCAGATCATAAAAGAAATATAACATGAATGAAGGTACAAAAATAAGCATTTCTGAAGAGTAGATGGAAAGTTAGTGGAGATGAGTCTTACAGCTCGTATATCTTTCCTATCAGCAGCAACACACAAGCCTGGAGCCTGTAGGTATAGACATATTCTTACTGTTTAGGTAAACAATTTTTAAAATAGCTGTTGGCAGTCTTCTTGCTCAGCTAAGATTAGTTGCTGATATGCTTAGTTTAACATCAACCTTCACATTAAGGAAGACTTCTCTGATGCTAACTAAGTGCTCTGAAAACCATAGATGTGCAGTGCATAATTCTATAGAAATATATAACAGACTGAAATTTAATACAGCTCTGCATGATATGGTATCTTATTAAATAAAAGATATTTACTTAACAACCATCCAAGAAAACAAATAGGTTAATTTTTTTTCTGTACGCATACTACTTCTTTTGCCATTGTAATTGTGCATGAATATAAAGCTTGAAGCCATCTTTTGAATCAATGGAAATTTCTTTACTGACTTGAGAGAACACAAACATATATAGATATAATGCTGCTCCTTAGCAGTGTACCAGAACACCCTTGCAATTTTATCCAGGCTAGCTACTTGCAGCCAATTTTGCTGTCAGTTCTACTACATCTGTTTCTGCAGAATTTGGATTTGTGTTTACTGAAGTTTTCTGTAGTTCTCAGTTCATGAGTTAAAAAATGAAGCACTTTTGTTAGCCTTTTGAGGTACAGGAAATGCTGGATCCTTTAACTGTGCTTGCTTGTTTTATCAGACCCTATCTGTTATCTGTTGATCTACTGACTAAGCTGCTGAACTGTTCACCAATTGAAGTGAATGATATGTCTCACTCCAATTTCTATGCTTCTGGTAACAGAAAAGAAACAGCAGCTGGAGAACTGAAATGGGACAGAATTTTATGCAGTATAATTTAATAGATTAGAAATTTATGTCTGAGTTATTTCATTCTACTGTCTAAACCTCTGAGGAGACAAGCTGTCTTTGTTAGAAGCTTGCCTCTGCACTGATAGCTGATTAGTACACTGCTGCCACATCTTGCTGCAAAAGGGGTTAGGCTGTTTTTAGTTCTCAAAAAATGTTATTCAGTTGAGTCTGAACAAAGCTGATTCCCAGACACAATGCCAGGGAACAATGCTGATTCCCAGACATGTGATATTCTGGTAATTTTGAAGTTCAAAATAGACTTTTTTTTCGGACTTTTTTTTAAAGTTAGTTTCTCAAGCTTATGCAGCAAAACCAGTGCAAAGTAGTGCACAGTTCCTTACGTCATAGGTCACCTTAGAGCACAGATTACTTACAATTCCAATTAAAAAAAATAAAGATTAAATACAACTTCTGGAAAAATGAAGGGTAGAACACCTCGTAAATGCTTTATTAATGATCCTTTTTCCAAAGTGGAAGATTATTTCAGCATGGAGCAGATACATGCAACACTATAAATACCCCATATTAGCATAAAGATTTAATGTTAGTACACTAACTTACTTTCTAGGAAGTCCAAGAATCCAAAATATGCCTAAAGGTCCATTTAGATTTTCTTATTCTCTGTTGTAATGGGCTTCAGGGGTGGTTACACACATTTGGCAATATTTCTTTTAACAGTTCAAAGTTATCTTGAAAGTAGTTGCTTGTTCTTCCTTCGGTCAAAAACTAAAGTTGTTGAGTCATCAGTAATTACAGATACAATGTAAGAACAAAGTGGGAAAAAGATCAAACGCAGCAAAAATTCATCATTAAGAAAGACTGAGAAGCTTAGTAAATGGTATCTGGACTGGATTAAAGAAAATCAAAATTGCTAGTCATGTGGCACTGAGAAGATCTTAGGCTTATTGGGTACTAAGAAATACATGTGAGAATCGAATTAATGATTAAATTTGTTTTTTACCAGCATTTCATTAGAGACACCAGATGGCCACTGAGTTCTAGTGAGAGAAGTGTAGTTTCAAACCAGTTTTGTTTGGTTGCTCCCATTATGCTTCTGGAGAAGGTTCGAGATGCTTCTTTTTCATTAAAAACAAGGCCTCATTCTGCAACCCCTCCTTTCTTCCAAGTCCCTCTAAAAACGAATTGGTTCAAATGTTTTTTCTGAGACCTGAAGACCCATGAGTCTTGTGTTTCTGGGCACTCCATACTCCCTTTGAAAGATAAGCATTACATTTGTCTTCTTTCTGTCTTTTACTCTGACCTTCCAAGACCACAGAGATAACTCTTATTACCTCTAAGCTCAAATTTCCAAGTTGCCTCCTTCTAAAGCAAATGCTTAAAACATCTGAATGCATGAATGCAGCTATAAAGTTAATGAGCATTTAGTTTTACTCATATCAGAGAAAAAGAGGTCTTAAAAAGTGAAAAAAATGTACTTACTAGAGGTGTATGAAAAGACTTGAACTAACTGAAAATTCACTGAAAACATTCTAAAACTTGTACTAAAAATGTTTTTCTTCCTGCAGATATTATTCCAAATCAATATTTCCATATGAATATATAGATTCAAGTATACATTTCCATTTTCTCTCACCTTTCAAAATACCCCCCCAAAATAATAGGCAAAAGTAACAACTGAATGAAACAATGTTTTGTATTAATTTGTCCTAAGATGAGAATTTCAAAATTCTTTACCCAAATATTGTTGAGTATTTTATCATATAATCATAGAATGGGCTGGATTGGAAGGGACCTTAAAGACCACTTATTTCCAATGCCCCTGCTGTGGGTAGACATGCCTTTCACTAGACTTTTTTTTTTTTCTTTTTCTTTTTCTTTCCCTTTCCCTTTCCTTTATTTTTTTTTCTTTTTGCAAACAAACAAACAAACAAACCCCCCCCCCCCCCCCCAAAAAAAAACCAAAAACAAACAACCAAAAACTAGTGGGGATTTGTTTCAAAGTGTAGACCTGGATAATCTAATTACAAATGCCTGCTGGTGATTACAATGTGTCAGTGTTTTGATTAACATTTGATGTTGTTTATAAAATCCTGTCTGGGTGGCTTCTAAAAACTAAGTGCCCTAAAATATAACCTAAACATAGTATGCAAAGTAGATATAATAATGTTTTCTGATGTAAAAGAAAAAAATGACGGCAAAGAGCTAGGAAGGCATTTCACAGTGCTTGACAAGCATGTGGTCAAGTGACCCAGCTGACACTAGAAAGTCACTGTGTATAGACACAAGATGATGTAAATGAGAGACAATTGTCATTTCACAGGCATGGTGATGAACCCTGAAGGAGCTGTCACCACTTCAGAAAGAGAACTTGGAGGAAAGAAAAAGGAGATATAATGACATTACTGGACAAATCTGTATTCTAAACTGCAAATCCCATGTGTAGGAGTAGTTCATCTAATACCAGAAGGAGAACCAGAAAAGGTCCTCGCGGAAGCAAGAAAAATGATCAACAGTATGAAATTGCATTCAAATTACAAAATGACTGACTAGAGGAGTGCCCTAGTGGGGTTGATGACAGAACAGGTAGACCAGAGTTGATAAATTAGAGAGGAGGATGAGCAGTCCTTTCTCCTTGGGAAAGACTTATACATTATTGAAAATATTGATCAGGTCTCAGTTTTTTAACGGACATAATCTGGTCACTTCTCAAAACAGTGCACAAGTCAGCTAAGGGGTGGCTTTCTGCACAAAAAAGTAGATGTCAGAAGTTTTCAGATCTCTAAAAAACAAGTAAATTAATGAGAAATGTTGTGGTGGTGTGTGGATGGTTTGCTCCAAGTTTTCCCAGCTGCTGGGTTGTTCCAAGTTTATCTTCCCTCTCTGAAGTGTCAATCCTCCCTAATCCCTGCCCTTTGTCCTAGAAAGTTCCCTGTCAGTCCCCTAACCCTGCCCACTAAGGCTGTCAATCCTCAGCAGACACAGCATTTAGGTCTAGAAGTTTCTGTGTTCTTCGATGTCCCGTTGGTTGCTTTAAGATGTATCCTCCCCTTGCTGTCCTCCATTGGTTTTTACGTTGTGAGCCTTTCCCTAAAGTCTTCCCTGATGTTTTCCTGATTGGTTAATGGATTGTATCTGTTGGGCTAATCATGGGTTAAAGATCTTAAAGGGCTAAGAGCATATTTTGATTATTGCAAAGGCATTTATTATATGCATGCATTACTCTCAAAGGCTAGAGTTCTAATACGTGGTCTTACTAAAAGTTACAATATTTAAAGTCCCAGTAGGCATAGAAGCAGATTAGCACCGAATTCTAACTTACGGGGCAGGAACATATTAACAGAGGGTTCAGCCACGGAGGAAAAAGATTTAACGAGGAATTCTAACCCAGGGAAAGACAGAGTGACAGGGAACCTAGCCCAGAGGAGAAGGCAAATTGACAAAGGGTTCTGATCACAGGGAACACAGGCTGGAAAGGGGTCTCGGCTGCAGGGAAAAGGCGGAGTGGTAAAATTCCCGGCTGCAGGGAGAGAGAGAATCCCGGTCCTGAGAAGTGATCCTTGAAACAGTGGTTGAGGCAGCAAAGCTGCTGCCTAGCAGGGGCAGCACCCTCACACAGCAATAGTTACAGAAATAGCAAAGCACCCCCCAAGCGGTATAATACCTGACAAAGGTCCTGGCAACAGCTCCCTGGCAGCACTTCCCTGGCAGAGCCCCATGCTTTCTTGTTGTGGGTTGCAGGAGGTGGACTGATCAGTCGGAAACCAAATTGATCGATGCTATTGCCTCTGGAACAGGAGATTTTTATCCCTAAACTCTAAATGCATATTCAAATCCTTATCTAGGATTGTCCAATTAACTGGGAACACACTTCTAAAACAGTCTCTCTACACCAATCTAAACCTAACTTTGAAAGTGCGTAAAACTACGGAAAACTACGAGAATTGGAATCAATTCTTGCACAAGAACCTATGCATATAGCGTATCAGTTAATGTAAAAGATTCTGTACCTATTAACGTAAAAGCTTCTATCTTATTCACATAAAAGTTGTACCTACTCTATCTAGTACTGTAAGTGATGTTTTTGTTATGTCTAAAGCTGAGTTATCAGGCCTCAGACCTCTGGGCCCTGTGCTGGCTAGCTGTTTTCTAAGGCATGCTATTTCCTATTTTTAAAGTCTGCTTACTTAAAACTAAGGTCTAAGCTTCTATTTCATAGCTACATGGTTTAATATACTACAGTTTCTCTAGAGGCTTCCGTTCAACCCCCAAATCCTACTCTCCCTCTGGGGGACCCAAGGGGCTTGTACTCAGCATCTCCCTGTAGAACCATGTAGACTCTATTATTGCTTTGTTGGTCATTTTGTTAAGTGCATTGGAGCAAACAAGGCAGCCCTTGTTCCTCCTCCATTTAAATATCAGTGTCAAGCTCTGCCTGAGGTCCTTTGTTGCTGACTCTCTCTGGATAATAAACTACCTGGAGAAGCACACAAAGGATCCTTCCCTGTTCTTTGCCTCGATCTTTGGCGCTCCACCAGCACAGAGCCGTAGAGAGCAGTGACAGTCCTGCTCTTTACCGCCACTCGGACCGTGCGTCTTCTGGGGGCGGCCACTCTTGGCCCGGGCCAGGGTGTGGGGCTAGTTGGGGATTTCTCTGGCTTATGTCAGAATGTCACTTCAGGAATATTATTTTACATGGAGAATAATTTCTGGCTTAGAACTATATTTAGAGGTCTCTGAGAACCTGCAAAAATACATTAGAGTCGTGCATTGTCTCTTTAGAGAATTCCTATACCCTCTCCTAGGTAGGCTTGTTGACTTATGAAAGATAATAGGGGTCAAGCATAGTTACATGAAGTTTTTCTGTGGATGATGTTTCTTGAGCTATTGCCTTTTGCAAGGCCAGAGCTAAAAAAAAATAAGTTTGAAACACAAACATAAGCCATAGTCTAAAACTTATCTTGCACTGCTCCTGTTTTACTCTTTGATGGTAGACAAGCACTTTGGTTTTAGTAGTGGAAAAATTATATCTTGTGTTTGATCTGAGCTGAGATACATCATTGCCTTCTGTGATAATTTCAGATGGACCGTGCAAATATGAAATATGCAAAATACCAATTGTTGAACTCAGCCTAGCTGTTCTGGTGGTCATTATTAGAGATTTCTTCCAAGAAATGTTTTTCAATTCCTCAAGCTGTCTCAGAAACCAAAACCATAGCCCCTCTCTTTCTGTTTGCTGTGACACAATGCTGGGACCACAGTTATTCTCACTTCTGTTCCTATATATAAGATAACCAATAGCACATCCTGAGTAATTCCATAATCATTTCTGTGCCTACAATAATGATTTTTTTCAGTGCTCTTTCATAATTTTGATCTCTATTTCAATATTTAGAAACTAACAAACTGTCTGTTTGGCCTTACAAATGATATTTTAAAATGATTGCTATCTTAAGCAGTGACTGTCTGTAAAGAACTGTGGATGCCTCTTATAAGACAGTACAGTGGTACAGGGATACCACATACTTCAGTCTACAACACTGTACTTAGCCTGTAATTAGAAAACATGTTTTTCTAGCAAATTAATCAGTGCTAAATTTCAATAAAAATATGATAAAGAAGGTGAGTCTAGGGAGGGCCTGACAATGTTCGTGTCCATTTAATATATTTCTCTCTTTCCCTCTTTCCCTGTCATCAATTAAATACATAAGAAGAAATTAAGCCTTCTGCAGCTCTCTATTAATTTGGTTTTGGAATGACCTCTGGTGGGGAGAAACTCTCTCAATATTAATTCTCTGTCCAGGATGAACATTGCTGAAAAAATACAACCCCTACATCTTAGTTGGTGTATTTTATACTACTCACTCTCAGTTAGAAATCCAGAATGGATCAGAATGATTCTTTCAATGCAGTGTGTTTTTCAATATTAAGGTGATTATTTCCTCATCTGATAAGACAAGCTTACCAATAATGTTCATGAGGCATTCCACCCAATCCACTCTTTACCTGGGAGCTGCAAACTGTGCCAAGAAAAACTCAAGAGTACAAAGTTCAGAGATTTGGTATAAGTTTTTCATTTGACACTGTTATTACACAATTGCCAGTATTAAATCTATACTTGTGCACTTACTGAACTTGGAAGTCACCAAGCTGTCTGAAGTTACCAGCTTTTATACTTTCCTTGGGCTACAGAGTGGAATCTGACCCAGAGGGAATTAATAATTTAATTCTGGATATTCTATGGTTTGTTGAACACAATTGAATGTCTGTGACCTTAAGTGTAATTTTTCAAATTACTTACAAACAGGGAATTAAATGTAATCACTTCTTGTGTGTTTATTCACAGAAACACCTGCAGAATCCCCACGTCTTTCAATTAATCAGTAAAAACTTTAGAAAATGGGCTTTAGAAACATGCACTTACTAATAAAGTGATAGTGGAATGAAGTGTAACAGGAAAATTCTTTTTTCTAAGTGGTTATTGTTGGAGCTGATTACAAAAAACCCACAGGAATGGAACTTCACTTCTTAGACTTCCAAATTAGGTGTCTCCATGGGGCTTGAGATGTAAAAGTTCTTAAAGAGATCAGTTTCCAGTTTTGTAAAAATGGGAAGTTTTGAAGCTACTTTGTGTTTAGTAGATATATTAAAGTTAATATAATCTATGTTAAGTTCTTGAAAATGATTCAAAGTAACAGTGGAGCATCAGTTTGAATTTTTATATTCAAACCCAAAAAATGTTTGTTTAAGGAGTTACTCTACTAACATTATTGCATTGCCAGGGATATTAAGCTGATTTAGCTACTAGAATAGGAAAGAATGAAATCCTAAATTCTTTTACATTCATGCAGATCTAGTTTTGGAATTATTTGGTTGAGCAGTAGGAAAACATCTATTTCTACAAGAAATGTTAATCCTACCATGTAATTTCTAGTTAAAAGTAGGCAGGACAAGAACGAAAAGCTCATAAGTGCTTTTTACAAGTGTGCTGGTCCAGACACTTATCAAACCATACTCTCTGGGTAGGATCACTATAAAGTAAAAATTCTTGATAAGAATTACACAGACCCTAAGATAGATCCCCTCCCTTAGTAAGCATTTTAAGTGCTTTTCCACTAGGGAAAAAGTATCACTTATTGCTCACGAAGAGTCTTGAAGGGTGCTTGGATTTGCTTTGGTGTCCAGTGATGAAAAATTTTAAAACTTTTTAATGGTCTGGAAAAGTGTTTTCTAGACATTCTGTCAGTATCTACATTTACAACTAGATGTGACAAGCACAAATACAAAGACACAGATCACTCTGTAAGTTGATAAAGTCTTATGTTGAATCTTGATATAAATGTTGTAACTTGTAAAAAGAATAGATGGTATTAGGAAGAGGAATATTCATGGAGAAAACAAAAGCATGTGGGTATCCTCAGGGTTCACATTTTGGCACCATTATTTTGTAACAGAAACTGAGTTAGAATAACAGTGAAAACTGTAAATCATTGAAATAGTTAGAATAACAGTGAAAACTGTAAATCATTGAAATTCAGTAAACTGAGATGATTGCAAAAAATTCTGATCCTATTTAATTAAATGTGATTAGGGTAAAGAACTGCTATGAGTAAAAAATCCACAAGGAGACATTTCTGTAAAGTAGCTCAAAAGTTAAGCAAAGTAAATCCAACAACAGCACAGTATTTGTTGTCTAGTAAACTGACCAAAAAACTTAAAAAGAAATATTTCTAACATATATATATTTTTTGGAAATGTTTACTGTTCAATTAAAAATTTAAGTCTTTATGAAATTTTGGCTTTGTTAGAAGGTTTTTCTGTTGAGAAATAATTCATTGATTAAGGCTAATGTGGGAATTACAGACAAAAAATTCTAGCAATTTCTATTTTATGAAATATAAATATATATTCAAAATATGAGTATTGTCTTTTCAGCAAATACCTGTATTGTTTTTATGGAATAAAAATAGGACTGGGATAATTCTCTGTTAAATTCCTGTAATTGTCATGATTTTTCACAAACAATAAACACTCAATTTGTAATCACATCATATAAATGCTGTTGAGTGTGTCTCATCCTGCTTATATAAATATTCTGTCACCTGTTGCTCTCTCAGTGTTGGCTGTCTCTGTCCTTAAACCATGCTGGTACATGCAGAGACTGGAAAGCAGAGTGTTTTGGTCTTTCCTCCCCATCTTCCATTAGGTTGTCTCTCCAGTTCACAATTTCCCTGTGGGTAGTAGTCAGGGGGGGTGATGTACCAAACCTCCTTGGCTGGAAAACAGGTGCATGTTCCCTACAAATACTGCAGTTGACTGTGGATGTCCCCTTCATAGTGCTGCTCTCATTCTGAAGAGCCTGGCCATGCTGCCTGATGTCTCTGCTCTTTCCCCCCTCATTTAGCAGAGCCCTGACTCTCTCCTCTAAGTGATGGATCCAGGTACAGCAGTCCTGCTTTTGGCTGCACCATCCTCCTTGCTCTTTGCCTTGCCAACATGTGTGTTTTTTAATATAATAGCTCAAGATTTTTTCACTTCATGCTCAGCATGCAGCTTTCTCATGTAAGGTCAAAAGGAATAGCAGAAAAGGCCTGATTTAAAAGAGATGGAAAGGAATGAAAGAATGATACACTCCAGTGAGATCCCTGAACCACTCTGCAGTTGCAGAACCCTCCAATGTCTGGAACTGCTGTATAGCAGATACCTCTGCAACCTAAAATATACACACAAGTTACAGTAGTTTCTAGCC
Organism: Acrocephalus scirpaceus scirpaceus; assembly: GCA_910950805.1. Classification (NCBI taxonomy): domain Eukaryota; kingdom Metazoa; phylum Chordata; class Aves; order Passeriformes; family Sylviidae; genus Acrocephalus; species Acrocephalus scirpaceus. The sequence goes on from OU383773.1 coordinate 131,281,000, forward strand.
CTGCCATGCCAAGGCAACCTTGTGCCTTCTCTCCTCTGTATATTCCAGTTCAAATGTTACTACATTTTAAGTTTCTGACCTCATTAAAATGATTCTGAGAACTGATCTTCCTGAACCTCAAGACATTACTGAGTTTTGATATCTTCTCAGAAGCATGTCTGACTGTTCTTCTCAAGGACTATGAAAAGGACAGATGTGTCAACTTAGTGAAGAAAATATAGGTTAAAATGTAGATTAGTGTTTGTATTTAGCATGTATGTAAACCTGACCTAGCTTTTTTTTCAAAAGTAGTATGCGTTTCTGATATCTTGTGAAAGCACAGTGAAGAGAAATTGTTATAATGATTTTTCTATTATTTTTCCAGTTCATGCAACTGGACAGTAGCTTAAAAAAAATTATATGCTTATCACTAACAAGCATGACAAATATTTGAAGGTATTTTTCACATGGTTTTACACTATGTGGAAAATGTCTCATTGGTTGAGATTTTTGCAGGATCTTTAGTATGAAGATTTGTTTAAATGAAGAGAAAATAGTGAAAGATTAGTCTATAGCTCAGGCATTCCATCATTTTCCGAAGGTATGTACTCAGAAATCATTTAATATGTGCAGAAATTCTTTAGTCAGAATATGCTGTTACTATATAGTTTGTCAAATCCTAAATCTTGTGCATACTGAGAAGCTGCTGTAAATACTATTTCAAATTGTTTTCAAATGAGAATGTTATCTGAGAAAATTCACATGATAAGAGGCAAGAGAAGCTTTGCTGTTTGCTTGTCTTTCACAGTTGTAGGACAAGATATATTGATTGTTGTGACCTTTTTTTTTACTGGTAACCCGAGAATTTTGATATCAACCTTCAGTATTTGAGGTTTGTTTTGTTTTTTCGTAACACATTTAGGTCTGTTTTTTGATATATATTTTAAAAAGGTTGTACAGATGTAACCTGGAGAGCTGAACAGCTTTTCATGCCCACTCAGGGTCCAGTTTTCCTGATATGCATAATCTTTCTTTTCCTTTCTAATCCAGGTTTTACCTCCTTTATTTTTGTCGGGGATTGAAATTCAGCTTCCCATTCATTTTGACACTCTGAGAGGACCTTAGGGCCAGCCTTAGCAGTACAACAGAACAACCTGTTGGCTCTGTACTGCAACCAAGTTACAGCAAAATCTGAGTAAGGAAAAGCTATTCACTCTGGCTTCACAATAGTTGCCAAAGAGGCAGCGAATGAACTTAGCAAGCAGCTAATTGTAAGAAAAACAGAAGGGCTTTTTCAAACAACTGTTTCCTTAATCCCTTTTTGATAGATGTGGATGAGGAGAATTCAGGCAGGTTACGAGGCAGAGACCAACAGACAGAAAACATGATTTTCCAGATGCTATTAAACACAAAGAGATGTCTGTTGTGACTCCCTCAGTCACTGAGCATGAAAGCTGTGGGGACACCTCAGTGGTGTCGTTATGTCTCTCATATTCTTGACCTCTGATACTGGACATTATGGGAGATAGGATAATGAAAAAGGTATTCCCAGACTCTTGTGCTACAGAACACTCTTGTTCTTACAGGAAATGCCATTGCTGCAGTCTCCAGAGGAAAAAGAAAAAACAAGTAAGACTTGGATGGGTTTAGGAGTTGATGCAATGTTAAGTATTCCAAGTACTTTGGCATTTGAGAATTTTTTTCTTTCCCATTACAAAATAAAGGAAGAAAGGAGACAGTACTTAATATTGTTTACTTCTTAAGATGTCCATAGCCCTGAAACTGTTCCAGAATCCGAGGATTATATTAATACTAAGTACAGAATTTGCTCTTTTCAAGACTGGCATGTAGAACGCTGGCATGAGATGAGAATAAAACCAAAACACCCCATCATACTACTCATGAATTGATATTAATCTGGAAAAATGTGAATGTTGTTGTCACCATTTCTAATTGCATAATTTCTCCTACCTTTCAAATGGAGTTTAGGGAGGACTGTTTTGTCCAGCTGTTCTGCAGCTGTTAGCATCCCAGAATTTACTCCCATGACAGAACTTTATGCCCCCAAAATTTACTAATGTCATTCATATATGACAACTGGCCTGGATGTGTGCCTGACCATGTGAAAATTTGAGTAATTTCATTGCAATCAAATATGTAAGTGGCAGAAATGGCAACAAAATTAAAAAAAAAACCCTGAAATATTTGGCAACAATTTTAGGTTTCTGACTAAGGTGTCTGTGTTTTAATGCTTTTGGCATTTTAGCAAGGGAATTGTAGAGCAAATAAGTAATTCAGTTTCTACTATATTGTTTGCAGTTTGGTCCTGGGGCTTATCATAATTCTGTGAAAGTATGAAGAGAATAATTCAAAATAATATTGTGTATGAAGTTGTGATATAGGTGGGTTTTATTTGTTATAAACAAATAAAAATAAAAAATTAGGATTTTATTTGATTAGAATGGCTTTGGCCATTTGAGAAATGGTTAAATGATTAACTTGGCAGGTAAAAGCAAGATCTTTGTGCAACCATAACCAAAAATCACAATAACATTTCCAGCTAAGAAGATTGTAGAACTGAGAGGGAGCAAGAAGGCTACTTAGATGGTGTCTTTAGCCCAGGTTATTCTTCCAGAGCAGGAAAGGAACAACCATTACTGACAGGTGTGATTCCAAGTGACAACAAAGTGTATTTTAAAACATTTTAAACTTGAAAATACAGAGCTCAGAATCTTTTAAAATTATCAGAGCAAGACAACCAATCCCAAATGAACCATGCTTCATTTAAGATAAAGGTATAAATAATTCTCTAGGGCAGATAATATCTGTTCATTATTATGCTGTGATAGTGGCATCACAGTTCACTCAGATTTTCTGTGTTTGTGACAAGCACATTGTGTTTTGTTTCTCATTTTTGGTCTGTAATGTAGCCAATGGCTGTTCCATTCCAGATGCATGACATCCACAGTTGTTCTTTTTCACATTTATCCATGTGTGAAAAAACCAGTCTATGGATATTTTCTCCCCAAATGGTTACACACAATATTCTTACTTTAGTAACAAATGTTGTCCTATTTTTGTGTTCTTGCAGCTTCTGCTTCCTACAATAATTCAGTTTTGATGGTGATGGGATGGAGCTTAATTAAGACTTCCTAATATGCATTGTGAATATATGAGGCTGAACAGGCAGTCTTCCACAACTTTTAATTTTTTATGTGTGAAACTCCTATTAACAATGAAGCATCTGTTCTCTTAAAGGGAACCATTTTTCACACACCTTGGCATTGGGAGCTCTTGTGATCAATTAATAGTGCAGGTGTAAATGTTCTGCTTGATTCAAGAGCCTTAATGGCACTTTGCAAACCTGCTGTTTTTCTTCATGTAAATTATTTTATCTACACAAATCTGTTGGTTTACATGTGAAATAATCAGCGTCTCTAAACCAAAGCAAGCCTCTTCTTTTGGCACAAAATGCTAGTCATATATTCCACTTATTCCCTGCTACAGTTATAAATGGTAAATGGCAGCCTTTTAAGAAATTCCCCTGTGGTGCAGCTAGCAGGAGATTGCTCAACTGTATAATAATCAAATCTGACCAGATGGTGATGAGGCTGGGTACTAAATGTTTTTTAAATTCTCCTGCTAGGTTTTCTCATTTAAAAGAGGAGAAATCCCACTTTAAGGCATACATGATTTGAAAGACAACTTTCTATGAGGCATACAGCATTGCCTATTCTGTCTCATAGTACAGAACTTCACATTATCAGGCAGTCTAGAGAAGGGTCATGACTTATTTAGAAAGTCAGTGTGTTGCTCAAGGACAGTACCAGTCTGATGGCTCTGGAGAAGAAACTGACACTGGGTGGAATCCCATCTTTTAAGTTTCTACTTTATATGGGTAGCAACTAATATTCTGAAGAAGATTTTGCTTCTTCATGTGGCAAATCAGAGTTGACATTAGATTTTTCATCTTTTTTAAAAAAAGCCCATGCTTTGTGCTTGCAAGTAGTACTACTCTTTGGGATTGAAATACATTTAATGCAATTGTCTTCCTCTGTCTACTGATGGCAGGCCAGAGCCTGAAGTCCCATGAACTTACTTTGTCCTAGTTCTGTTCTCCTGGTGGTACTGTGGCTGTGGTATGGTGTCTCCAGGCACTCTTTCTTCTGTCATTCCATCTCTTCCATGGGATGTCCCTTCTTTCCTTTCTTAGGTATTATTCTTTATTATTGATTTATCCATACATCACATGTTTTGCTGCCTCCATGCATACCTTAAATGTGTTTGAGCTAAACACCTTAAGTCAAGGAAAAAAAATCCCCTCTAATTCTTTGATCTCCTTTTAGAAAATATTTATATTTCCTAGATCAAGCTGGAGGTTAATGATAAATTGAGAAATAACCTGATTTTGAACATTTTTGTTACTTAAGTTGTTTTCATGTAAAGCTGTGGTACTGTTGCTCACAGTCTATTCAGCACAATATCTAGTAGGAGACACTGCTAGCAGAAGCTAGTTATTGATTCAACATTAGCTTGTGAAAAAGAAAAGCAAATTGCTTTTTGGAGTAGTGAGATCTGAGGAAACACCAAAGCAAGCATTCCAAAAAAGTGAAAGCACCTTGATTACGTATATGCCTATACAGGAGCTCTGCTCTTCTTACAGTAACCCTAACTCATCACCTTAACTTAGAAATGCATCACCTGCAGTTTCAAAGATGGTGGAAGAAATTCTTTACTCGTGTCAGAAACTTACCTTGCCACAATGCTGACAAAGCCACTGGCCCCTTTGTGCTCCTCTAGGGAGCATTGACAGAGGAGAGCACAGCTGAGTTATTGGCTTGGCAGGTGAATCGTTAATTTCCAAATCAGCACGTTTTGTCTGACAGCTGCTGCCCTTCCCCAGAGGAAGAGAAGGCAGCCTGGCTGGCAGCATGTGCTGCCAAAACTCCTGGCATCCCTCTGAAGTTGGGCTGTCCATGGGTGCATGAGCCTGGAGCTGTGCCTTCATCTGCATGTGCATGTAACCTCCTCCTGCTGGCAGGACAGCCAGCTGAACATGCAGCCAGCACCCAGGTGAAGGATGCTGAAGGATGCTGAAGGATGCTGCACAGCCTCCCCAGCTGCCTGCAGTGCAGTGTGCCACGAGCAGGTCAGAGGGCTTGGCAGGGCTTAGGTGCAGCTTTGTCTGTGCTATTTGCCACAGATAAACCAGGACAGCTTTTTTATTTTTTTTTTTTTCCCCCTGCCTTTTATTTTTTTTCCTCCTAGAGAATTAACTGACTGCTACAAGCGGAAGGGAAGGAAAGCAGTACAGTGCTTGTGCCTTTCCTCCAGGGGTATGTGCAGATCTTACATTTGCAGTCTGTGGTGTCTTAGCCCCATGCAGTGAGGCTTATGCAGTGCTCCTCTACACACAACCTCTATTTTCCTGCCTCCCTGTCTTGTTGTGACTCTGGAAGTTCTGATATAATTATTGTGAAATTAGAGATTTTTTTTCTTGTTTCATGAACTTAATTTATTATTTGCTGTACCTGTAGTACTCTGGCCCTTTTAAAGAACAAAACCTACAATAACTCAACACTTTATTCATCATAGATGTTTCACTTACAGATAATTCCTTCTTCTCCAGAGTTGTCATTCTTGTGTTTTACTTGCATTCAGAGATGATCCTACCACAAACACAATTCTGTAGTGTCAAATCTCTACTCTGGCAGTAATTTTGTAATCCTTTTTAAGTGCTGAGTTCTGGAAGAATGGCCTATGACCCTTCAGTTTCTTTTATTGTGTGGTTTTTGTTTTGGGGATTTTTTTGTGTCCTGTAATGTCTGCTCTCTTTTTCTTTGCTCTAATCTCATTTATTCATTTTTATATTTCATGTGTTGTGAAAATTGCACCAGCTGGTACATCTTCTGAAATGACATGTACTGATTAAAGGACTTGCTGACCTACCAGCTACTGAATAATTATATCCTCAGGTGGGGAAATTGCACCAGACTAAAATGCTATTCAAAGTGATATTCAGACAACTTGCTGAATACTTATATGTCTGTGCACATATTTGGTGTGAAAGATAGATAACTAAGGATTTAAGTTAAAGCAAAAGCAGTTCTTCTGCAGTCCAGGCAAGAACAAAGTTAACAAATGAGAAATGCCTTTCCTGCCAGGGAGTAGTAACAAACAAAATGAAGTTGGGCACAGTCCTGAAACTGTTCCTGATTGAAAGAAGAGGTTGTCCTAACTTATACACCATCCAACTCTGCAATACAGAAAGAACAGTGTGAAAAATGAAGAACTGTTTGGAGGGTTTGCATAAGTATGTTTAATTAAACTTGCTTCATGTTTGAAGCAAGAAAAGCTACTTAAGGGCTTATTGTCAGCCAAGAAACAGAAAGACATGTTAATGGCATGTAGGTTAAGTGAGGATACTGTGGTAGTCGTCAATGTTTCATGTACTTTTGCTAGAAACTAAAATGAGCAAAGCTGAAGAGATTAACCTGTGGCAGGTGACACCTAATAGGAGTTACTAGCTCAGCTGAGAGCAGCACAGTGAACCAGGCAGGCAGGACAGCTCTGGTTTGCCACTCAGGAGTGCAGAAGCCCTTTTTGCATAAAAGGAAAGCAGTGAACTGACCTTAGCAATTGCAACCCCAAGATAGGACTGTAAAATTGTTATAATTTTGGTATGACATAATGTGTTTTTCTGTGCACAGTGGATGAATTCCCTGGTTCCCTACCATTTTGGTGGTTTTCTTTTCTCTTTGTAAAGTAGTGTGGTTTGTTAAGCCAGCTGATTGATGTTAGATGAGCTTCTTGAGCGTCAGAATGTTTAGTTGAGTTTCTCCAGCATTATGGATGAGGTTTTTAATCAATGTCTCATTAGCAACCCTTTCAAATTTGAACCTATTCCTTCCATTATGTTCCTGGCAGAAATGTTGCAGTTACATTAATCCAGTTTTTATGCAGTTTAAATTTTGGGATGAAACCAACTCTAGGTATATAAGTGATTATTTTGTATAATTTCATGCCAATGATTTTTTGCAGAACCACAAGAAATCAGCTTCTAAACCAGAAACAAAAGAAAATCCTGTTCTGCTGTCCTCAGATAATTGTCAGGACTCTGTCAAAATAATTCAGAACCCTGTGCAATGCTACAGGCTTGGGGATGAAGATCTGGATGCTGGGGTGATTTATCCTGGAGAAAAGGAGGCTCAGGGGGACTTGATTGGTCTCTACAACTACTCAAGAGATGTTGTAGCCAGGTGGAGTTGGTCTCTTCTCCCAGGTAACTTTGCCTCAAGTTGCACCAGGGGAAGTTTAGGTTGGATATGAGGACAAAAAGTATTCACTGAAAGGTTTGCTGAGCATTGGAATGGGCTGCTCAGGGAAGTGGTGAAATCACCATCGCTGAAGGTAGATGTGGTATTTGGGGACATAATTTCATGTGGACATGGCAGCAGTGGGTAAAAAGTTTTCAAGGTCTCAGGTCTTTTCCAACTGAAAAAATTTCATGATTCTCTGAATTTATGATGCATCTTAAGGCCCTGAGAATCAGCCTCATGTTCCTCAGTGGCAAAAAGTAAGGGATGGCTTTGCAGCTGGTTGTAAGCTTGGAAAGGCACTTATGCTCCTAGTCCTACAAATAAACTGCCAGTGCTTTGCAAAACCTTTGAAAAAGATTCATTTAGCTCAGTGAGGAGCCGTGGCAGAATTCAACCACAAGGCCAGCAACTGCACCAGAGGGATCTCAAATGGTGTACTGCGGTTCCTGGTGAGAAATCATGCTTTGCAGCTGTTGTTAAATTTGTCATTGTGAAGATGAAAAAAACCTGTAATTTTGGGGCTATAAAAGAGGCTGAAATGCAGTGTCACCACTAACTGATGAACACAGGGAAGATGGAGCAAGAAAAGGCACAGCCAAGGTGGGAGAAATTATGTGGGATTAGTAAGTCTATTTTTCATATCTGTTTCTAAAGGTGAGTGCCAAAGGGGCCTTGCCTGAAAGAGCTTTCTGGGAAATAGTACTTTCCAAGGGTCAGTCCAATGGGAACTGGGGGGAGGGTGGAAATGTAAATACAAGGCTGATACCCTGCTTTGGGCACTGATATATCAAACGAAGGTCACTGTTTAAGTCTACTTCATGGAGACAGAGATTTTAAACACTGATGCTGCTTCAGTTTTAAAAGTAGAAATGTGGAGTTCTTGTCTAAAGTGAATGAGGCTGGGAATGTTGGCTATCTGTAAGCATTTTCAGATTTCAGTACTTGACATGAAACTAAGCAATCTGTCAGTGGAAAGTCACCAAATTTTCTAAGCTTTTTCCAGGTTTCTATAAAACTGAGCAAGGTCCCAGGAAGTATTTGTATTTCAGCTAACTCACAAAGTCTGGCGAGGGTACATTTTAACAACTGATCTATCCCAAGAGCTCTTGTTGTGGCTTTAGTTTTTGTATGGATTTAAGATGCAGCCTGATAAACAGTTTATGGCAGTAATCTTATATGTGCTTCTTAGGAAAGCATATTTAGAGCTTTCACCAGACAGCTCTAAAGCAGTCTTATTTTAGCAAAGTTCAAGAAAATAGTAGGAGATCATCAAACACAGAGCAATTTCAATTAACTACTAGTTGAGAAACCTTTCTGAGACTGGAGTATAGGCCCAACTTCATTCTTATGAGATTCTTTATACAGGAAAAAATATTTAGTACAGTTTTGATAGCAGCCTGATTTAAATACCTTTTATTTATTTAAAAGCATGATTGGAAGCAGCCAGGACTCAGTATTTTCTGAAGGAAAGTTTCTTTGAGCAAAAGATTAACTTTGATCAGTGAAAGCTCAGAGAGGAGGTAATTATCTGTTGAGTTATTTTATCCATCTTTAGAAACTGGAAAAGACTTTTTTTGCCTTGTATTAGTTGCATTGCTGCTGAGGGTGGTGGAGATGGGGGAAAAAAAATTTTTCTTTAGTTATTTTTGAGAGGGAAAAAGCCTGAGGAGTTAAGGGGTTGTAGGGAAAGGCAACTGGGCATAGACATGCAAGATTCAGGAGATGTGTCTGCCATAGTGCACAAAAACCACTTTCTTTAAGAAAGAAAAGGCAGAAGCTATTCTTAGGCAGAGTGTGCAGTTTTGATATCCAGGATTGAGGAAAAAGAGGTAAATATTGCTTATATTGGAAAACTTAAATTGGGATTACCTAAAAAAAAAAAGTTCTTGCTCTGACAGACAGAGGAATGTCTTATAACCTCTAAACCAGCAGCTGACAATGACCACTTGAAAAAGTCCTGGTGATCTTTTGGGGACATATACATGTTTCAGAGAGAATATTTATTTTTTGTGACACTGATTTGGGCAAGGACCTTTAATAAGGTCTAAAGGACACTAGAAGGTCTATGTTTATACACAGAGGTATTCATTATCATAGTGATCTGCTAGTAGCTGAAAGCCTCAGTGTCTATGCCCAGGTCCATCTATACATCATTCCTTTTGTCTGCAGTACCCTGTAAGAATATATATTATAAAACAATTATGTGCTATAGGCAAAAAACCACCATAATGACCAGTAGTTTAAATACTTTTCCATGCCTGTACCTGCAAATAAGAGTAGGAAGTTCATCACCCACTATATCTTTTAGGAACATGAAAATTGTGTTCTCTATTGGTTTAGGCCAACTTGGGTTCAGCATGGGACCACTCTGAGGGGAAATTTTGACTGTTCTAGTGTTGAAGATATGGTTAAAATTATGTAGTAATCTTTGTGAAGCTACAATTCATGCATTTAAAAAAAGTAATCACTGTACAGCTTTAAGAAAAAGCAATATGAGTTTGAAAACACATTAATCATTGGAGTTTGTAATGAATAATCCATTTGGTTTTTTCTGCATGTTATCTGATAATATATATGGCAAAGCACGTTTTATTGCTTTTGTTTATACATTGCAGCCTTTATGAAATGTATTATGTGTGGAACTTAGTTGGAATTCTTTGTTTGCTTTGCCTTTTTTCTTTTGAGTGAACTTTTCATGTCTGGGAGGGTAACCAGCACCTTTCCGTTTCCTCCAGCTTTCCCACCCTCTAATAGCTGTCTTCAAACGTTTCAGCCAAACTTTGCAAACATGTAGAAGCCTGAAAGGTAATTAAACTCTCAAAGCTGTGTGAAAATGTATAGCCAGTGGAGGAGGAAGTCCATAGAAGTGGCTCAGCTGAGGGATCTGTTATACTGTGAATGCTCAGGTCACAGGATTCCAGGAAATTCTGGGAGTAAAGATCTGACAAGGGGCACAGAGAAAGAATGCATACTGCTCTGGGTACCAAGAGCAGTGATGCATTACTGTATCTGCAATCCCTGCTGTATCCAAGTCATACTGTGAGCTCATGTCACATCCTATCATAAAGCTAAGATGAGCTCAGTTTGGGACCAAGTTTGTTGAGTAAAACTTGGAACTTACTTTTTTTCCAGCATAGATAGCCTCTGAGATATAAAATTATGCAACATCTAAATCCATAGGAAACTGGGCTTCTTCAGTCGAGTCAGTACCTGTGGAAATACAGGCTTTCCTTCTCTCCTTATTTTAAAAATTGCATTTAAAGAAAAGACTAAAACGTTATCTGGAATGGAAAACTTATCTTCTAGACAGACACAGCCATCTGCAGAATTCTGCTGTGCCACTAATTGAAATTATTGTTTCTTATTCTGTGTACTGGTATTTCACCAGTAGTCTTCCAGTAAATCAAAATATTCCTGTTAAAGTTGAAAAATGTATCACATTTATGCTGCTCTTTTGCTGCAGTAATAAAACAGAGTTGGATCAAGAGGGTCTGAGGATAGAAAGTGTTAGAGAAACATTCTGTCACACTCCCCAGGTTTCTTGCTAGTCCTGATCCTCAGTTGTGAGCCATTCTGGTTTGTAACAGCTGAGGTGTAGGCTGTTCATGCTGTCAGGTAGGTTCTCTGAGTAATTTCCATCAAGGGAGTTATTTATAAGATGGACTTGAAAAGTCCAAGCAGATGAAGGTGGACTTTTTGTAAAATATGTAATTAAAATACCAACAAAATCAGATCTGTGCTTGCCAAATACTCTATTTCTGTTGTATGACAAGCATTTTTTTGTGTTGGCTTTGTGCCTACAGAAGAAAGTAATATTTCCTAGAACTTCAGGAAAAGATAAATTATAGCCTGCTCTTTGTCACATTAAATAAAAATTAATAAACTAATAACCTAGTGGGCTTTTCTATTAATATTTGGTTAAATAAAGCACCAGCAAAGAAATGTTTGTCCTTTGAGTATAAAACCCAATTATAAAATTCCAGTAGGCTGAATGATACAACTCTATAACAAATACACACTTCTTTGTGAAAAAGATTTATTTTCCTCAAAAATGTCTGTATTTAAGTATTCCATTATCTTTAAGTGTTCTGATTCTTCCCCTCTTCTCCCTCACCCACTGTATCAGAATGAAAACAACTCTGCCAGACTTGGGGACTTTATTACATAGATAAATGGGTAGTATATCAAAGAAGACAAATAGTAGCTTGTTTCAGTTAGACAACTGAAATATTTAGTTCAAGTAAACTTAAAGGAAATAAGTTTGCTTTTTTTCCTTCTGACTGAAACAGAGGAGAAAAAAGGAATCAAAAAATTTCCTGTAGATAAAAACAACTATTTTTTTCCTATAAAAGAAATTACAGTTTTATATTCTTGACCAATTGAACTTTTCAGTATACAGTGATGCTTTTAGGGTGCTGTGATGTTTTTGCTCCTTTTTTTTTGTGAAGCAGTGCAATATATTGCTTTCTGGTGACTGCTCCATAGAGGGAAAAAATAACTTATTATTGCTTCAGATAACTGAGTTCTCTTGAAGTGAAGTAGTAGAGGCCAGGGATTTTGCCTCAAAAACACTGGGCTCCAGTTCATCAAAAAATACTGGGTGAGTGGGGTTTTTCACTATTGAACCTGTTTGCAACACAGAGATTTCAATGGGCCTCGGATTATCAATTCATATTTTCAGAAACTTATTCATTCCCCTAAACCAGTTTCTATCAGTCCCTACAACGAGTAGTTATGAGACCTGAACTAATTTTCTGATGTCTAAAGAGTAATGATTTAAAATAGAATTTTCATGTTCTGAGTGTCTTTTGAATTCTTCCCCTTGAAATTTAAAAAACTAATACTTCATGTAGTCTTTCAGGAATGATGGGATTTTGTGGCCTGGTGCTTATTTTTTTTAAAAAAAAACCTTCTCCAGGGCATTTATCATTAAAAAGCAATTTTATATTCCAAGAACTTAGTTATAATTAATTTCAGTTGCAAGACTGAGCATACAGTACCTCCGCAGACAGATCTCAAGTGTCTAAAAAATGAGCCTTAAAATCTAAGGAAGACAATGATCAACCAAACATTTTTATGATAAATTATTTACTTGGCATCTGTAGTAGGCATCTGGGTAGAAGGCAGTTATCTAGGACACCATTTTACTCCCTTAACCTGTTTTTCCTTTTCATTCAATGCATCTTCCATCTCCTACAATACATGACAGGTTTCCTAGAAACAAAAGACTATTATACAACATGAATTAGTCTAGTTGCTCATGGGGCATTCTTTGAAAAAATACTATAGGAGCATTTATTGTTGCTCTTGGGGGCAAATGAGATAGTCTTGGCTTGACTCTAGAACTTCTTAATGGACTGTTCTTATTAGATTTCCTTGGCTGTACCTCTTGGAGTCCTTGTGAGGTGAAATTCCTGTAATCTCTGGAGAAATGCATGACAGAGAAGGAGATGTGCTATTAAGGTGGAATGTGCAGAAGAAGGAACTGATGAAGTTTACTGACCTAGTCTTAGTAACACTGTGCAAACATTTTTTGTTTTTTAGGACAGGGGACCCAGAATATGAACATTTGGATGAATTTTTGCATGAGAATAAAAATGCCTGTCCTTGATGTAAAGGACTTGTGTTACAAATGCCTTTGCTCCAGCAGGAAGGCTCTGACATTTCTCAGTACAATTGCTAGAAAATGTTATAAGCATGAAGTGTTTTATTCTGTGGGAAAGCTGAGTAATTTTAAACTGAAATAAAAGCAACAGAAGGACTGGGGAATGCTGAAATGAATGGTTAGTATGAGTGAAATTATAAGTAACCAAAATGTGGGTCTTATCCACTGTCAACCAACTTTAAATGGAGGCTGTATTATCACTGAAATCTATTGTATGAATGGAAAGAATGTTAAAGCAGTTGACATAAATAATTTTCAAATAAGCCCATGTGCTTATCAGAAATGAATAGATTTTCTTTTTCAAAACAGCCATAGCAGTCCGAGATATTTAGAGAGAAAAGTCCTTCTAGAGAGCTTCTGATATTTTCTCCATCTTTTAGAGGGGCAAAATCCTAATGAAACAAATGTGGAAGAAAGGTTTGGGCTATCACTATTGAGGATGAAAGTGAAACTTCAGTTCTGCAAATATGTGGGCCCACTTACCTTTGAACTCATATGCAGTTCCATTTATTTATCTAAACAAAGCTGTACCTTTTTTTTCAGAATCAAGGCCTACATCTGCAAAATACAATTTGTTTTTGTGCAACCAAGTTCCACACGAACTCATGAGTGTTAGTTACCTTATGAGAGAGTAATGAAGGTCCAAAGAGTTTTCCCCTCATGTGAATTCCTGTTAAAAAAATCTGATCTACTTAAGTTACTAGTTTTAGCTATCTGTGCAGAGATAAGGAAATAAAATAGACGAATAAACACAGGCTCTAAACCCAGAAAGGTTTTCTTATGCTCCTGCCATTGCCATTTTTTCCCCCAAGTCTAAAATATATTTTGGAAGAAGATGCAATTTGAGCAGAAAATATTTTGAAGACATATATATATTTACAGTCTTGATTCACAGTGGTACTGTCAAACCTTCAAATAGTCCATTCTCCTAAGCAAAATTCTTACTGACTCTCCACATATGCTTCCAGAGAGCCACTAACCTCACCTTGAAAACTTGAGTAGCCTGGTGAATGTAACAATACTGAGGGTGTGAACAATGTAAGTACATATGTATGCATTTGCATAAACCTGCACATACTAGTACATACATAAGCTAGGAAGTACATATATAAAACTTCTCATTTTCTTAAATTACAGCAGTAATTTGGAAGGGTTTGTCGAACTTTTTGAGGATCAGAGAAGGAAAAACTATCATAAACAAAGTCTGTGGTGAGAAGAAAATAATTATAATTTTTATTTTTATTTTTAATGGAATATGCCTGCTAGGCACAATCTGAGGAATTGTATTTCTGAACTCTTCCTATCATGTCACCGAATGCCTGTCTTTCAGCAAAGTTTGGCTTTTGAATTTTCTTGTCTGCCTGGTAGAAGTTAAACTGCTCATTAAGAATTTCATCTTGAGGGGTGACTTACTGTGTCCATATAATTACATTTAGAGGAGGGTGTTCATACGTTCCACTGTACCTCTCAAACAACCTGGTCTTTGACACAATAAGTAGTGATCATCCAGCTCGTTTCATAGAAACAGATTAAAAAAATCAATTACTGGAAATTTTCAAAACATTGATCAGTAAGCTGACAATAATAGTGGAAGTTTGAATATTTTAAGCACTTGGGTTGCGTGTACTTTTTTGCTGTAATTTTCTCTCACAGCCCAATTACAGGAACTAGGGAGCCCTTCCTGTCCAGCTGGGTGTGAGTGAGGCTTCTGGGGCCAAAAAACTTTTGAGGTGGTTGTGCAAAATTTCTTGGATATTCTCCCTGGGGCAGAAATTTTCCAGAAGGATCAACCAGGCTGCTGGTAACTGACATTTCCAACTCTAGAGGGTATGAGGAAGAGATGTGGGAATGGACAGCTGCTCGGTAGACAGATTTTTCTGCTACAGACAGGGCTGCCAATGGGAGAAGTCTGGGTTAATGATGCAAAAGGAATGATAAATTAGGTTGTGTCTCAACAAGAATGACATTCAGAGCTCTTCTTTTCAATGTCAACATAAAATGTTTCTTACAGTTATAAAGACACTGGTAACATTCTCCATGCATACCTCAAAAGCAGAGTTTGTCTATGAGGAAATATTCATCAGTGTGATTTTCTGTGAATGCAGAGCTGCCACCTACAGCTCTAGTACTGTATAGGAATATTCAGACATCAGTCTGAATTTCTGTGAACATGCAACTTCTCTGCAGGCATCTCAGGATAGTAACTCAACTGATTTTTCCAGTCTTGGAGTCCACTCATTTCAAAAGTGGAAATATTTTCTGTACATGCATCCTTCTCCCCTTAATGACTGATGGAGAGAAAGGTCTTTAAAGGGTCTTCTTCCTGGTGATCTCAAAGATTTTTGGCCTTTTTTGGACCTGCAGCTTGCTATGAGGCTTTATATTAATTGTTCACATAGGTATCTAGTGTAGCATGCCAGGGCCACCCTCTCCATAAGGGATTGACAGCTGTGGCAGAAGTGTATGGGATATCCACAGCCATGGAGAGCAGCTGGAATACACTGAAGACTCCCAAATGTTCTCTCAAATATGTGTGTGTGTGGATAAATGAAGCTCTGAAATCCTCACACACCTGACAGGACTGGACATATTTTTGGGATCTCTCACCTGAAGTTTCTTAGCTCACTGTCTAGCTATTCTAAGCAGTTTCTGGGATGTTTCAATGTTGGCTGTTGCAGTATGACATGACACCTTTTAGTTACACAGCTCTGAATACATGTGACTTGAACAGAATGCAGCAGTACTGTGATTGCTGTCATTTGTTGTGACTTTGAGATACCTAATACCTTCCTGCCCCTTATGATGTACTGAAGGAATTTGCTTTTATTTATTTTTTTTGCTTGCCTACACTGATTTAAAAATTATATTTCTTAAATGAAGTTAGACACATCTTTATGATATGCTTTTTAAATAATTGGTAATAGTCCACCTGTAATGGCTGATATTTACCAATTGTTACATGGCACCTGGTCATCTTCCTCTATCTGGTCCAACTGTCTGATTTTCTGTTAAGAAATGGCCTCCCCTTTTTTCTTTACTATTTTTATTGCTCAGAATACTCTCAAATTTTCTGAACAACTTTCTTCCTAGCAGTTTGAAATATCATGCAAACACTGGTATAGGTTATAGTTTTTCAGGCTCTTGGGTTAACTTTCCTTATTGTCAGCGTCACTTGACTTCCATAACTTTTCAAGCACTGCATCCACCTTCTCTCCACAGCCCCTAAGTGATGTAGGGTAGATGTTGTTTCTGTCCCTCAATGAGGTTGCTCTATCTAGTACAATGAAGAATAGCCTTGGCTGGTGAGGACTTATTCTAAGAGCTGGTGTTAAGAATATAAGAAAAATAATCAGTGTGGGATGAATATTTCTTATGCAAGAGGTAATCTTTTGGTCCTGGCCTTAGAAGTATTCCAAAGTACTACTGACACAAGTCCCAAAGGAGGAGCAACTTAGAACAACCTACCTGACGAGTGTCTCGAATAATGTTCCTGCAAACAATTTTCTGTGATGGTCTTTCCCAAGGAAAATACTCAAGGAGCATTTTCATCAAGGAATTCCCACCTGGCCTAGTATTCTGAGCAATGCAACACTCATGCTCAGAACAAACATTCAGGGAAGAGAGATGTTCTCATTAGATTTCACTAGCACTGTGTGATATCTACCAGATTTCCATATCTGAGCTGACAGAGATGATTTAGAGTGCAAATAAACTATTAACATAATTAGACTAGACATACCATGGTGCAATTAGAATTTACTCTGTCAGACCATTCTTCATTAACAGAACTTATTCAGAACATACTGTCTGCTTCCTGCTTCTCCTAGACTAATTAGTTACGTGTATGAATGCTTGGATTGCTTAATTATTTTCACTGTTCACCATTAACATCTTGCTGAACTGGGACATAGTGTCACTCAGAAAGAGGCTGTGGAATTGATTTGGGTCCAGCAGAGTTGGAGTCCAGACATCCACCAGGCTGAAATGACGGTAAGGGTAGGGAAGACCTTAGAACACAGAAAACATACATGGAAGGAGTTAATAGATGAACTGTGAAAAGAGGAAGATTTCAGCAAAATGCTGCTTGGAGACAGATCTTACTGCTTACAAACAGAACTGAGAAAATGGATCCCAGATAAAGAAGGAAAATTTTGGGATTTGGGAGAAGGAAAAGATGAGGGACAGGAGAGGAGTCCTTTTATGGTTTTTTGGGTTTTTTTTTAATTAGATAATCTTGTGCTCTTGTAGTTATCTTTTGATGTGATAATTCAAAGCCCTCCACAGGCTTTGTCTTTCTAAGCCTTTAAATTAAACCTGTAGTAGACTTCTTGCTTTGGTTGGAAAAAAAAGTAAATCTGAAGTCTGTTTGGGGAAAGAACCTCAAACAACCACATCTTTGGAGATGTCAGTTGAAATGTTTGTTAATCTTCCCTTTAGAAGGCAATTTGGGAATGAAAAATACCATTTCAAAACAAAAATGAAAGTTGACATTAAATGAAATGTCAAAACAGAGTGAGTCAACATTTCTAAAATATCTCCTTTTCTCAACAGTCTTCCACTGAAGCTATTTTCCAAATGTGGAATGAAGGCAATTTCCAGCTCCTTCCACCCAGACTGACATCATGCTACATTTATTTTATGACCCAGTATTTGCCAACACTTTTGGCCAATACTAGCCTTGTTTTTCTGTGAGGAAGGCTTACAAAATCCCTCCTCCCAGTGCTTTGGTGTAGTTCTACCTCCAGGAGAAGCTGCTTTCTCTACCATGCCAAGAAAACAGAAACTCAGCACAGGGTGAAGCATAGTGCCCTCAGTGGACAATGCAGCTGTCTAGTTCTGATGAGCACACTGGAAAGAGATTGTGTTGCAGTATCACCAGAATGGACAATTTTTAGTCTTACAAAAAAAAAAAGTATGTTTTTCTGTTTAGCTGTGGTGAAAATGCTGATATCACCTTTCATCTTAATGACTAAGTATTCAGGTATGCACTGTTATCCCTTCTAATTTCCCCTCTGGCTTTTAACCTTTCCAGTAAACAAACCAGTTGGCAGTTCCTTATTGAATTAGAAGGAAAAGAACAGTGTGGCAATGCACTTCTGGTCCTACCTGCATGATTTTGGATTAAAAAAACAAACAAAAGTGTTACCAAGTAACCTTGCATCTTCATATACACACTATTAAAGGCAGAATAATGAATTCCTTCAGTTTGTTTAATCAAAATTCAGTTGTATCAGATTTTTCTCATAAGTAAAACCAGAACACTTGATAATCTGGTATGGCAAAAGTTCTTAACTTCTTCGTTAACTACCAGAGAGACAAATCAGGACCTGTTCAGCTAATTTCACCAGTCAGATTTTCAGGTTTAAGAATCTTTTCTTGGGCATAATGTATCACTTAGAGAAACTTGGTCCTCTCAATAATTCTGATAGCTGAATTGATATAAAGGAAATTTTAATGAATTTCAGTGAATTTGAAGAAATTTTCCCATGGTATGCTTAGTAACAGGGAATATTCTGTTCTGTTGTGTCCTACATTTAATATATCTCTCAATTCTATCTAATAAATGGATAAAATTTATGGAGGTTTTTTGTACTATAAAAGGATGGATTCATAGAAAAGTTAAATGTGGTGCAAAGGGGTAGACTTAACATTTCATCAAGCAGTTTTATTCAGTATATGATTGCTCAAGGTCTTTGGGCATGGATATATTCTTTTAACATACTATTGTAATTACATTTAGAGCTAAATCAGCAATGACAGTTTGAGATACTGTTCACATTGCTTTTCTGTTCTTCTGTCAGTTCACCAGCTGCAGGAGAAGGTGTTCTTACTTTTTAAACCTGACATTTCAGCTCTAATTAGGAAGGGTTGTACTATTAGTTTGTTCACAGCCCTTCTTAAGGCAAGCTTCATGAAGCTTGTGGAGACTTTTCCTTCAAATACTTCAGTGGGTTGGTGGTTTCATTGCAAGATTTTGAGTGCAAACTGTGAGCTAAAGTGTTAAGCTGATTTGTAGAGATTTCCTCTGGACTTTTTCCACAAACTCTTCATTTCTAATCATTTAATGCCATGCTTTAGTTGATGAGGTGGTGTTAGATCATAGGTTGGACTTAATGATCTCAAAGGTCTTTTCCAGCCTAGTTAATTATGTGATTCTGTGATTTCATTGGACTTGAATATTGGATGCTCC
The DNA here is from genome assembly GCA_910950805.1 of Acrocephalus scirpaceus scirpaceus. NCBI lineage: Eukaryota > Metazoa > Chordata > Aves > Passeriformes > Sylviidae > Acrocephalus > Acrocephalus scirpaceus. The sequence continues at coordinate 131,300,153 of OU383773.1, forward strand.
ACACTTAAATATGCTATCATTAGACCTGCACTATCCGGATGATAAGTAGATATTTTTAATGCAACTTTTAAAATGAGATCAGGAAATCAATTTCAAAGTGAGTTTTTTGCAGCTGGGGTTTGTTTGGAGTAGTGACCTCAAACAATATAATCTCTTTTATAATATGTAGCATATTTATTATATTATATAATTTATGGATATACCATTAGTTCATTACAAGTTTGACTAGAAAGCAAAGAAATGAGAGGCAGACTACACAGAAATCCTACTTATTGAAATGTTTTCTTATCATATTCTTGGTTTAACTATGTCTGAAATGCACCCTAATTTATTTTTTTTTTTAATTTTTATACATGCATATCCTTAAAGAATAAATGATATATATCTACTTTTCTAATTTTCTCTATCTCACAGCTGGGATTACATTATCCCATGAGAATAGAACAACATCATTATAATTTCTACATAAATAAAAATTTTATGTGGTCCTTGAGCTGATTATGGGTAGCATATCCTGAAAAATAAAAATCAATCTAAGAGTTTTGGGTAGTTCAGTATAAAATATAACCACTTCAATGTGAAATTGTAGTTTAAATGGAGACAGTGAAAGATTTTTGAATGGGGTCAAGGTTTTACCTGAAAAATGTGTTTGTAACGTGCTACTTCTGCCCTAGCCATGTAGTCAGTCAGAATGATGAAACTCTGTGGAAGAATTTCTTCTTCGAGGAACTTAATACTTGTATACTTTTCTGTATTTGTAGTGCAGGTGTCTGAACTATTCCTGAGAAAGATGTTATCAACTTCTAATTTTTGACAATTTCTTTCCAGAAGGAAATAATTTATCTGGAATGTGTGGAAAGTATCTCACAAGAAGCTATATTCTTTTTTTTTCCCCTGACAAATCTCTCTTAAAGTACTTAATCTTGTTTGTCTATGGTTATTAAGTTCCTCTGTTAAGAAACTAATTGCTCAAAAAACCCCTAAAGCAACCTTTGATTCCTCATTTTAAAATTTCAAAAGAAAACTTTTATCCAGAGAATAAGTGCTTTGTGTTTGCATCTTGTGGTTTTTTTTTCTTTTCCTGTCACTATTAGTCTTGCTCAACTACAATTCTGCCATGAGAATTAATTGCCCACTTGCTTTTCTGAAATTGAAAGACAACAGATTAAGGCTTTACAAAGTCACCTTTAAAAGTTCACTCTTTCCAGATACCCTGGTTAATTTTCAGTATTGGAAATAGGAACACATAAGAATCATATTAAGAAGGCATTCTGGGACATGCAGGATGCACGTACTTCTAGAAGCAGTGCAGCCATTATTCTTTGGATGGAGACAGCTTTTTGTCTAGGGAAGTTATTGTCTCTTGCTGACTCCCAGCAGGGGATCTCCATGTGGAATACATGCAGTGTGCAACATTCTGCATTTGGAAATGGCAGGAAGCAGTCCAAAACCCTTTCATTCTTGCTCTGTTTCAACACTACGGTTTTACGTTAGAGGCTCTCTGCAATTCTTTTTCTCCCCATTTGAAATACATAACACTTGTTATCTATTCAGTAACAAATTGGTTTTTTTGCTGATTTCTACACCTCAGCCAGTTTAACTGAGAATAGATTTCAAATATGGGAGGCAGAAACCCTCTTATTTCAAATCTTTTGAAATCTAGAGAACAGCACTGTAGCTACAAATCTTCACTAGTTACAGCATATCCTTCTTCTTAAAGAAATAACCTTCATCAGCACAAAGTAAAAAGAGCAAGGTTCATAAAGCAGTATGTGGAAAACGTCTCATACATTTTCTTTATGTTAAAGATCCTGAGGCTCACATTTGACATACTGCTGCCTTTAAAATTGTTAACACTATGGGACTTTTCAGTGATAGGGAATTGTATCAGTCCAGCTTCAGGCAGCAGAGCTGCTGAAGGAACTCGAGAGTAACACTTCAGATATGCAGAAACAGTGGTAGAGGCACACTAACACTTTCTGATCGATGTGCAACTTCTAAATGCTTATGACATTAAGCTGGAAAAAGTATCAGAAAGAAAACTTTGCATCAGACCAATCATTCTGACCTTAAAAAAAATGAGACTATACAAATATTGAAGAAGCAAAGACAAGTACTGAGGAAATGAAAAATATTAATACCAAAGGAATCCTCTTTATTTTTGGAATGGAAATGCAGAATGGTAGATTACTCTAGCATCAAATTGGGTAACTGAAGAACACAGGAAGGACACAAGATGAGTCTTAGCTTAAAGTCAAGAATGCTACACCTGTTTGATTGTTTTTGCAAGTCAAACCAATTCTTAGTGCTGACACAAGTAAATTTATCAATAATACTTTTATATCTATACCCCTCTAAACAAGCCTCATTGAGAAAACAACCTTGTTTCTTTTCAGGCAAATTATCAATATCTCTGAAGACTTCAGTAGAACTTTGCCAAATCATCTTTTGCATAAGTAAACTTGTTTGTAAGGTGTAAAATTAACTTTCCACTGGAATGAGGGACAGAGTTACAATGAAGCAAGAATAGAGATTTTATTTTCAAAACCAGTGACAGTTATATCTCATGTTTTGTTCCTAATTTGTTTGCTCCCTAGAACCTTTTGCAACATCTCTGAGAGGCATGCAGCACTGATAAACCATACAGACATGGTTAAGCAATGGAACTGAGAGCCATGAAAGGACACTTCTGACCAGTTTTGTCAGACTTATCAGTGGTCCTTACTCATGTTAGCTATGGTGCAAAAAGGGATTGTTTCATTTTCAAACCACATGTCTGAGCAGTACATCAACCATTAGAGTGTCAGGATGAGTAGAACTTACAGTGTACAAGAGCAAAGTTGGTGATGCTCTCAAACTAATATAAAATAGAGTTAAATGCTGAGACTCTGAGACAGCAATTTGCTAATTAGTGGTACTGCTGAAGTTCTGATTAATCACTTCAACATTCAGGGGAGTGAAATGTATTGAAGTACCAAGGTATCGTTCAGTGAGCACTCATTACCATTGTGCTTTGACACACAGATCAAAGATTTCTTGCATCTGGAGATGCAAGCTGCCATTGAAGTCCATATTAAACACCTGCTTGATCATGTGCAACTGATTCTATTATGTGTTTCATGTCTTTGAGGAGTCACTTCAGGACCAAGCTTGCTCCGTGTTTATTGGTATGACGATATGAATAATTGCTATAGTACTGAAGTCAGCAACATTAGGACTTTGTAGCAGCATCAAAGAAAAAGCTATATTGTAAAAACAGAGAATAACTATGGTTTTGCACATTATCCATCCACACAACAAAATCAAGCCTATGTAGTAATATTACATACATTATTCCCTTAAAAAATTGAATAGCTTGTTTTATGTATTTACCATATATTTATCTTGTTTGTGTGCAAGGATGACCTAGGCATTTTAAAACTAAAGAAAACTTAATAAGCATAAAATGTGTGAAAAGTTTGTACAGCAGTGTGTTACAGCTTCAGCTGCAGTAACTGGGCTAAGTTCAATTACAGGCCCTTGAGGAAATAAAGATGGTATTTTATTAGAGACTTAAGGTAGTGTCTTTCTCAGGGCCATGTTTTAGGAAAGAAACAGAATTAAGTAATCTACTTCCTAGGATTTCCTCATTAGCATAAACCCTATGGAAACCCTCTGGAATATTAAACAGAGAATTTTTTTAACAGTTAAACAAACTGATCAAAAATGATGTTTGGGAAAATATCCTTTGCTCTCAGTTATTTAAATGTTCTGTCCTAGAGTCTACACGTGTCTAAGAGAACGAAGTCACAACTCTTCCTCAATTCCTGAATTAATCCTGGTTGCAAAAAGGACCAGTCAGGTGAAGAAGGTTTATGTCAAGGCCAGCTGTTAAATCAACTTCTATCCTCTCTTTCCTGATCCATATTCCTCCTTCTTCAGCATTTCAAGACTGAGTTTACTCCCATGTAGCCTACCCTTATTCTCAGGCCATGCCCAGATCACACTTTGTGTCAGAAACTATTGCCAACTTTCCCAGAAGGTTCTATTTCATAGGTTGTGAAGCTCTGCCAGAAAGTCCTCTCCTCTGTGGTTCATATGGCATTTTAGGAATTAGGGTTTAAATATTTTGCTAAATCTGCTTAACTGTTTTAATTCTCAAAGAAATTGGGATGGACATGGATGATTATCATCTTCTTTGCCTTTGGAGAAAGCTCCTGTTTCTGTGATTTCAACTGAAGGAAGGATTCACCTTGCTAGCCCACAAACCCACTGCTCCTTTTGGAGAACTGCTGCCCAACTACCACTCCTGACCTCTGTCTTTTAGCAGCTCTAGGGCTGAGGCCCTCAGTGGGTACCGGGCCTGACCTTGTTCAGCCTGAGGAAATTTCTTGCCATGCTGCATTGACTACTTTCACTGGGTTTTAATTACCCTTTTTCAGTCACAAACTCAGCTCAGTATTCCCTGCCTGACCACAAAGGAGGCAGCCCCAGAGTTAGTTGTGTCTTATTCAGCGATGCTCTTGCCAAGAAACAGGCTGCTCAGGGCCAAGCACTGTGCTTCAGGCCCAAAGTGCAGGTATCATCCCTAGGGATTGCAAGCAGAGGGGCAGTGTCAGACACCCCAGGGTGGCACAGGGTTTGTCCGTCCATCAGTGAGCTCTGTAAGCTTCAGAGTGATCCCTAAGGCAATTCTGCAATTCTCATAGAAGATACCTTCCGGAGTGAAATGCTTTCCTCCTACAGAAGTAACAGAGAGCTCCTTTTTCTTTTAACGTTATGGCTCTGGGACTATCATGTGTGAATACTCACACAAGGAGCAAAACATGGATACCCTTTGTCCTGGCCCAGGGCAGCACCTTTAGGCAGCTTAATAACGTGAAGCTTCCAGCATGTAGTTTGCATCACCTGTGAAAATCCTGCTACAGAACTGATTTAAGAAGGGGCTGGTAAATGACTTTGACGTGTTCAGTGGATTGTGACATATGCTTACCCAGTGACAGCAGAAATAGAAAGCTGATGAGCTGTGCTTAGGCTGAATCTGCTGAGCTCACACAATAACAAAAAGAAATCTCAACCCAGTCAGGAAAGGATTATGCCAAGGGGCTAAGTCTTCTATTTTATGTTTTATTTTTGCATATAATCCTGTGAAAACCTCCTACCCTAGGAACAACTGTCACTTACTAGAATCAAATATGCCTCTACTTCCACCTGCGAACAGGATAAGAATGCCACAATGACACAGTGAGTTCTAGCATCTACTGCAAAAAAGCAGAGTGGTGTTTACCTTTGAAGTCACAAATACCAATAATTTATCTGTTGATCCTTGCCAGGCAAGCTCTTCACTATGAATACATCCGTCAGCATCTGAAAGCTGCCTAGAGGTGGTGTCTTAAAGCATGTCTAATTCCCATTAGGATATCCTGGTTTTGGTTCTGGAAAAGCAAGAGCATGGCTTGTGCTCCATGTAGGGCATGGTGGTGAGCTCTGCTCAGCAGAGAGGGGCTGCTCTGTTATACCCCGTGTAGCTTGGTTGCAAATGCAGGATTGCTCATGGTAGAGCTCTTTACCTCCATGTCCCAGAAACCTGTTCCTTATGGTGAGCAGTTGTGACCAATCTTTGCTCTCTGTGTGAGTGGAGACACCTGTGTGTAACAGGGGAGGAGAGTAACTGGGGAATGCTTTCTGGCACAGTCTCTGCCTAAATCTGGTGTGGTACAATCAGCACAGGGTAAGTGCATTTTCTGTAGTATTGAAAATTTTCAGTTATTTTCCTAGTGCTTGAAGACAGAACAGGTAAAATGCCCAGATGAAGGTGGTACTACCTAGACAAGGTGTTTTTCTTCCTTTTTTGCCTTTGGCCTGACAATCTCCTTCTGTCCTCATCCATTATCATCTCTTCCCCTAATGCTCTCACAGTTGCTCTATAACATCAGCTTTCTTACCCTTCCTTCTGCATGCTGTCAAGTGCTTTCAAAGACTTCTTAACCCTTTCCCTCCTGAGCATTATTCTGTGGGAAAGCAGGCTGGTGATAGATAATCACACAGTGCTGCTTCAAATTAAAAGGATTTCCCTTTCTCCCTAATAAATATTCAGTAAAAAATCAAAGATTAAGGAAGTTGATACACAAAGATGGAGCTAAGCTGAAGTGTTAGATAAAAATAATTTTACTGTTAGAAGGGAAAAGTACTGAATTTACAATTTTTAATTTCAGAAGGGATTCAGAAGGGATTGCATGATTTCTACATGTCAGGATTGAGACTTCTGGAGAATAATTAAATTTCACTCACAGAGAGTAGTTTTCTATTTAGCATATTTTCTCCATCTTTATTATGGCCATTTTACCTCCAGTACTTATGATTTCCAGTATTTATAAAACAGATTAATATGCCAAGAGACACATTAATGTCAATCATGCATTTCTTAAAGCAATATAAAATGGATTATTTACTAAAAGTGCATGCATTTATGCAATTAATGTCCTGTGAATATTCTGTATAAATAACTTGAAGAGTGGCTTTTCATTGACCTTTGAAAAAACTGAATTTAGTCTCAGACCAACATCCCTGGAGACTGAACTAATTGATATAGAACTAAACCTGAATAAACATCAGAATAAGTAGACATTGAGATGATTTACTGATCTGGTCAAAGCTAGATGAAAATTTCAGTGTGTGGAAAAGACAGTTAAGATAAAACAGTTTTAACCTGATGCTTGAAATAATTGGAGTAAATTAAAACAAAGTAGACTAGTCTTAGGTACTAGTTTCAGTTTAGCTAGGTTCAATTGTAATAGAAAAGTATGGTTTTAATAAGCAATCCTAAATGATTCAGTAATTTGTTTCCATTTCTGGTGAACATTTGTCTGTTGACTGACACTTTTACCGACTATCTTAGATACAACCAAGGTTTGAGTGAACTCTAGAGACTTATTATATCATTATCAGTGATTCATTCAGTCAAAATTAAGATAAATTTTAAGTTTAGAAGTGAGATAAATTTCAGTTTATCATTTAAAAATGAGAATAATTTTTTTCTGAATCAGAGTGACTGTTCTGACACTAGCAATGCCTAGGATATCTGACAAACCCAGCTTTCAGCAGAAAGCATTAGTGTCAATGGCCTGAAATACTTCTTTTGAAGCATCATGGATCCAGTGAGCCCTCAACAAATCCAGGACAAGGTTTGGGGATCCAGCTTGCTGTGACTGTCTTGTAAATTAAGCGCATCCAGGAGCCTTTTATGGCATTAAGGCAAACTCAGATTACTTATTACCCCACCCTGAAGAGTGTGTAATTGTTCCCTTAACTGAACCTTTCAGGAACTGTACTTATGTTGTACTGGCTGTTGCATTTTCCTGAGGAAAATGTTTGGGGAAGTGCCAGTTAGGGTTGAAAGCTTTCCATGAATGTCTCTAAGAATTTATCAGTACCAACATTTGTGTTCCTGCAGCACTGGCTGGCACTGCTTCATTTACTGTTATGGACACAATCTGTGCCTACAAGAGGCATCATGGTGCTGCTTCATCACACAGGTGGATTTTTGAGCAAAGCAGCTTCAATTTAGGCTCTTGTGATGGATTCAGAAAGCCAGAGGCTCAAGGTGTGCTGTCACGCAGCCCGGATCTGTCCAGCTCATGAGCTGACCGTGTGTGCAGAATAGATCCTTATTTCTGACTCACTTGGCCTGGACTCCCTTTACAGACAGCTGAGGTCTTAGAGCGTGAGTCACCCAAACTACCCAGGCCTTACAGGACTTCTCAACACTGCCTACAAAGAGAGAGTGGGTGGCCTACCAGCACTTGAAGTGGGCTGCTAAGATTGCCACTCCAGGTCCTGTGATTTTTGAGCGTGACTCAGCAGCTGAGATCCAGGAGGTTTTCAGTTCATAGGAAGGATGGGAAAGTTTCTATTTCATGTGGATGTCAGAATTAAACTGGCCTTTGAGAAAAGTGAAGTTTTATGTTGTTGGGAAGCAAAGGTTAAAAGCTGAAGAATTGCAAAGAGGGTGGCAGAATTGCTCGAGTGACCTTGCAGCTGGGAATACCAAGGCTTGGAGAATATCAGTGACGGAAACCTACTTGGAAGGGGAAATGCCTACAGGTATTTATCCTTTTTCTGTTTTGAGATGTAGAATCTCTGTGTGGAGATAATGTAGGTGTTTACAGAGACTTGAAGGCCATGGACGTACTTGAGCTCCCTGGGAGAAGGTTTATGTCTCCTTGGGAGAGCGCCCAAAGCTCAGAGGTCATAAAAGGCACGGAGGAGGTCACGGCATGCTGGTGCCCATGTGCGTGGGCCCTTGATAAATGGTTGCAAACTGCAGCCCTGCTGCCTGCCAGGACTGGACTGAGCCTGATGGTGCTGGCATTCCCACTGGAGTGTCTCTGCTGCTTGTGTGCTGCTTTGGGATCCTCCAGTTAGCGAGGTAATGAAACAAATTTACTCTTTTCCTTTCAGCCCTGGTTTTGGGGTTGTTCTGGCCACCTGCCTGTGTCAATTCACACATAAGTGAACTAGAACTCCAGCTTTTTGGACAGAACTATATCACATCTTTGTAGAGATAATGAGTAATCATAGCATGAGACTGGAGGTTAAGTCTTGTTTGTTTTTCATCAACCAGTCCCTGAAACAGCTAGTACTTCAGAAATAAAAATTGTACAATTATTTTAATGAGGCTCTACTCCTTGATCTTTTTATCTTTTGCCCTACCGTTCTAATATTTTCATTTCAGTATGGTATCATACCCAATGCTGGCCTTCTATAAAAGATTTTGGATTGGTTTTTTTTGAAATAGTACAGCATCAAATAAAATTAATTTAGCAGTGATTAACATTACAGGTGAATTTAGAAATTTAGCACCAGTTTATTCAAAGAACCCAAGGAGATGGATCAGGCATCCAGAAACCAGGAATGACACTATATTCATTATTTTTTGTCATATCTGCAGAGTTCAGAAGCATCCTTCAGAAGCATCAATCTGAGCATCCTACAGGACAGTTTTATTGTCAAGAAATCAAAAATGTTCTCAATGACATTATATGTTTACTATTAATAAGAATAGTATTTACAGTTATACAAAACAAACTGTAAACCTGTTTAAATCTCATGCCTGAAAGCTAGACTTTGTCAGGAATAAATGATAACAGATGAAGGACACGTTATTTCACATTTGTGTCTCAGGGAAATAATGCATATTCAGTTCAAACTTCTATCTTTTGGAGATAGGACACCAAAAGTGAATTTTGCCCTGTACACGTTCACATTTGCCTTTGTTCTGGATATCATGTGCTCTCTACTCCCCTCATCTCAGAAAGGATGTGCTAGAGATGCTGCAGGCTCAGAGAAGGGTGACAAGCACAATGAAATGTGTGGTCTCTCATATAAGGAATAATTAAGCTGGCTGGGGCTTCTCAATATGGAAGAGATGACTTAGGATGCAAAAGATAACTGCAAAATTATGAATGGCATAGTGGGAAGAGAAAGATCAATTTATCCAATACAAATACAGGAAAAAAAACAACTACTAGTGATGCCTAAGGATTTTCATATATTCATAGCTCTGTAGAATACCCTTGCATAGTTATGTAGCTCCTAATAATTTTCCTACCCTTCTTCGCTCTGTCTGTGCTCAAGGACAGCCCTTTAGGGTTGTGAACGTCATCTGGGGAATGATGCACAACCCACCAGTCAGATGTCCTCTCCCAGGCATTTCCCACCATGTTCTACAGGCCATATCCATTGGGAGGAAAGGCAGTGACAGGGGCAGTTGCCTTGTACCCATCCTCTGCTGTGTTATTAATTGGGAATTCTCCCTCCCAGATATTGGCATAGCATTGATCTTTGGGCTGCAGTTTTTTGCCCCATGGGAAAAGCCTGTTTTCAAGGCCAGGTTCTTCATTAACACAAAGGTTCTCCAATCAATGTTGAGTAGTCCTAGATTCTTTTCCTTCAGCAGGAACTTCAAGCAATATATTCCATTTTGTGTCATCAGCAAGGGACAATCCTCACATGTCTCCTTCCCGAGCTGGAATTAGGTAAACTTTCAGGCAACCCTTGAAGCTGGGTTCAGAGTAAGCAAAAGCAACTGATTCTCCAGCCAACAGACAGTAGCCTTGTGTGCCTTGTATTTGCAAAAGACCTTATGAATACAAGAGCCTTAGATGTATGTAAAGAATGATTGGAAAAATACTTATAAAAGAGATCCATTGCAGTTTGCCAATAAGCAATAAAATATCAAGTTTAGGAAATATCCTGAATGAGAAGTGTTTGAGTCTATGAGAAAATTAGGAAAGGATGTTAAACATTTTCCTTGTTTTAACATCTTTCTAGTTGTCTCATTCAGCTAAGTAGATTCTTACTCTCAACTAGAAAATTCCTCTGTTCTTATTCTGGGTTCAGTCACAAAGGATAATTGATATCTTTCTCTATACAAACCTGTGGATTTAAAACAACAAATGGGATATGTGCTGACCTTTACTACAAAAAAAAAAGCTTGACATAAACAGAATAAATACTTCTTAGTGATGTTTCTTGTCCCTACTATTTGTCACACAGTGGATGAGAGTTGCAGCCACTGGTTAGTGGAATTCTGAGGAATACTTCAAGTGCAGGTAGCTCAGTGTGAGCTGCAGATGGAGCTCTGGCTGGCAGGAGCTCAAGGCAAGAGACCGTGACCTGGTGCCAACTCTTTGTACAACAAAGGACACAGGGACCTGTGTCACCAGCCAGGTGAGCAGACACACAGAGACACAGCAGGAGCCAATGGCCCAGCTGGAAATCCCAGACTATCACATGCTTAGACTGTGAGGATGTAAAAATCCAAGGTCCCTCCCTGGAGACAGCCAGCTCAAGCTGTTCTATTGCTGCACCATGATAAAATCACTTGAAGCAGACAGAGCAGACTGAGACTCTGCTGTGGGAAACCCAGGGTGGAGCTGATCATGAAAGCTTGTCTGACTGTGAGAGTGGGGTGAGCTGGGGGCCAAGCAAGGAACCTGCCACCTCACTGGAGCTGCCTGTTGTGAAGGGGCCCCCAACCCAGCAGTTAAAATCTCTGGTGGTGGGAATGTGATGGCCAGAGCGCCTCCCAAATGGTCAGACAGGGAAGTTTCCTTAACTTCCTAACCAGCCCCTGATTACATTTATTGTGAATAGTATACATAAAAATATTTTACCCTGTTGAATTAGAGATATCAAATCCAGAATTACACCACCACCTCAAAGTGAAATCTGACACTGATTATTTTATATAACTCCATAAACTACTGGAGACAATGGTCTTGCACTCATTGTATGAAATAAGACAACATTGGCTTCAAAATACAGCAGTGTGTAATTATTAAAACAATTATAAGTCAAATAAAACCAAAATTTTGCTTTGGAAAAATATCAGGTTTTATATCTGTGGATGACAAACATTATTTAAAAAAGAAACATAATGAACCATGCAGAAAAAGAAAAAAAGAGAGAAAGGGGAAGTTTATTACTGGTGCAGATAATTCAGTTCAAAATGTCTAGATAATAAATTTACAGAACATTTTTAAACATGTCAGTGTATGTCTTTGAATCCTTAGAAATGATCTGAGTAGACAGCTTAAGTGTCACTAATACTGTTAGGGTTTTAACCATTATTAATTCAACCATTTTAACTTCCCAGTAGTGAGATGCAGCTTTACTTATCAATTTTATTCTTAGAATGTTTCAAGAGGTTGCTGGTGCTAGCATATTTGAGTTTTACATGTGCCTCAGCATTTCTGCAGGTTAATAATGTCCTGAAGGCTACAGGATTTCCTTTTGGTTTCCAAAATTACATATGCATTATTGCAAATGAGTTCTGCCACAAAGGAATTCATAATGAAAACATCAGAGGGAATTAAAGTGCTTCTTATAATACTTGAGCTTGCTCCATTAATCGGAGGGCAAAATGAATTGAGTCATTATGTTCCCAGACAGTATTAGGGACCAAATGGGAAGCCCTCTCCCAATTTGATTTTTTTTTTTGCTGTAAGTATTTTTTGCTGGGGGAGTGGGTCAAGTCCAGGGGCAACAAATCCACAGTGGGTAATTCAAGTCCCCAAGTAATGTTTTAATTCAAGTTTTAATCTTTATGCACAGAGACAGCAGGTCACTGTTAACTGGCAAGAGAGGCAGAAAGATTAAGAATGTACACAGTGCATTACCTTGAGAGGAGAGGGAAGAAGTGTAAGTGTCTTTTACTGTAGAATTATTTGGCTTTCAAGAGCTGTCTTCTCATACCTATATGCATGACTTGATTGGAAATTTGTTGATATCTGAAAGTTGTCTGGTAACCAACAGGCAGCATGACCTTCATAATAATTGTGATTGTCAAGCAAATGAACAAAGTAGTACCTTTAATTAAGCCAGCTGATCCACCTGGGACAAAGGAGACGATTTCAAATCTCAAGTAGGAGCAACAAACTTGGAGTTGGTATTTATTCAAGCAGTTAAAATGTGCAGTTCTGCCACTGCACTGTATACATTTTATAGGGAGATTTGAGTGCATTTTTATTCACTTGAAATGAAGAAACAGCTAGATGTCCTGCATGTATCTTTCTGCAAAAATAAGTTTTAAATTAGCTTCTTCAACTAACGTTTTTGGTTTTAAGTAGACTGCTCTCATGCTTAAAACATCTCTTAAATATTTATGATGACTGTGGTGTATTTACACTAGATATTGTAAGAGGACACCATTGTGCTCTTGTTGTACTCCTTGTGGATTCACTTTAGTGAATTCACTTTGTCCTTGCCACAAGATGGAAAATGTGTGTAACTATTTTAGATGACAGTGAATATGTACCTATATACCACACTGGAAAGCTGGGTATTTTTATCTATGGTGTTGCTATACAATGCTATCTATGTCTGGTTTGGAGCTCCATGAGCTTGCATGTGACCACGAGAAACCATAAATGTATCCAAATTATTTCCTTGTATGTGACAAATGATAGTTCTGAGAAGTGTTGGAATTGGGCTAGTGGAAGTCTACGTGCACTGCATGAAAAAGCTGATTTCATGCTTTTGTTCAAGAACAGGCTCTGTCTGTGCTGCTGGTCTGTGATTTGCATGGTCTTTCAACAAGGGAACAAGTAGATGTGTGAGGTTGTAGCTTCTTTACCTGCCCTCAAGCAGGAAAGCTTATTCCTATAGGAAACTCTTTCCTCAAAAATAGCATAGACAGACCTACAGTTAAAACTGTCAGGCATATCTTGAATATAAAAGCATTTGTTTTTACTGGGAATATCCCACTTTTTAGTCAGCATGTATCTTGGAAATGGCTTAGTTTTCAAAGTCTTCCCTAGAAACAAGGACAGAAACCTTTGTGGTCTGTAATTTCTAAGGCCAGGGAATCCACAGCCTCAGCCCAACATGCCAGCAGTCTCATCAGGGATGACAGAGTTTGGCTGTCCCACAGCAGGGAAGTCCAGTTCCAGCATAAATCCATGTTTTAGGAGTCTTTTGTCTCTGTTTCTCCAACAGATCTGAGGAAATTCCATTTTGAATTGAAGGAATGGATGTTCTCCATGAAAAAAACCCCTTTTATACATTTTCTTATCTACAGTATTTTTAAGTTAAAATGAAATGTCATTGAAATTAAATTTCATTTTGATCATTATGTAATATTTTTTAAGCATTATAATTTCCTGAAACCTGAAATTGTTGTATCAGATCTGTTTATAGATTCTAATCCTTGAATGAAGTGAATATAAAATCTTTAAAAAAAGGTAAGCCAACTCTTCCGTCATGGCAATAAATTAGAAAATTGGAATTTAAGGAAAGAAATATAGTTATTCTTTCAAATAATATTCAGGCTGAAAGACTTTCAATTTTTTACTGTAAACATGCGATTAGGCAATTTACTATTTCATTCTGACTTAATGCTAAGATTCTCTTCAAATCAGAAATCCCAGCTAAAGGATTAACTTAAACAGAAAAAAATAAACATAATGATAAACAATGACTGGAAAAATAATAACAGTTAGTTTTAAAACCTATTCATTCTTCTGGATGCAATACTTTTAAAAATGTATGTATTTAAAAGAAAAAGCTTTGGGAAAGTGGAAATTAACTTCCAGGGAAGTTTTGTAATTTTAAATATGTAAACAGAAAAAAGACACTTCCAAAATTTCCTTCAAAATGAAATACCAGGAACTCAGGTTTAGGCCATTTTTTTCTTAATACCTTATGTAGATTTTTATTTTATTTTAAAAAACAATTTTTATTGTTTTTCTTTGCATTATAATGTGTACATTTTCTGAAGCCAATGAGGTAAAAGCGAAAATGCTCAAGTATGAAATGTGAAGCATATACCCTCTCTCAGTGGGCTTTTAAATTTCTTTTTTTATCATAAAATCCAGCATGTAGTCCCAGAAAAAAAGTGATCTTTCTGCTGCAATATTTTGACATAAAAATAATTCCAGGAAAGGAAAAGTATTTTTAAATCCTGCTGAAAGAAAGAGTTGAAAAGACAACCTTTTTCTTTTAGCCAAGAGAAAATTTTAGGTACAAGAATGCTTTGTGTGCAAAATTTCTTTTCTCCTTGTACAAAGATTAGGGTGTGTTGGGTTTGTGGGGCAAGGTTTTGGTAATGGGGTACTACAGGCACACCTACAGTGAGAAGTTGCCAGAAGCTTCCCCTGTGTCTGACGGAGCCAATGCCAGCTGGCGCCAGGACAGACTCATTGTGAGAGTGGTAAGGTGCAGGAACAGGTTGCCCAGGGAAATTTTACATGCTCCATGCCTGGAAAGGTTCAAGGCCAGCTTGGATGGGCTCTGAGCAACCCTGGTCCAGTGAAAGGTGTCCCTGCTCATGGCAGGGGTGTTGAAATGAGATCAGCTTTAACATCCTTTGCAACCCAAACCATTCTGTGATTCCATGATAAGATGCTGGGCAGTGAGACAGCTGGAAAACTGTGGCTGCACCTCCCCAGCCTGCATAACCCATGAGGTTTGGGTCAAATTGCATGCCCAAAGTGAGGGATGCAGCAGGGTATGAACCCTGCAAACCCTGCTAATGTGAAGGTGCACTTTGCTACTCCTCTAAGATGCAACTGCACAGGAGTACTTTGGTGGATGAGATGGAAGTAAGGCAGCTGAGCTCCTGCAATACACAGTTCCTTCTTGAGAAAGGAACTCATTGAACATCCTGACAGTCTTGTATTGTGATGATTTAGGAAACTAAGAATATTTTATTTGGGATAATAAATTTTTTGACTGTCTAGTTCAAGCTAAGGAATAACTCAGAACACAAATGTAATCAAGACAACACAGAATAATGCAAGAAAAACTTAGTCTTCCCTTTCAGATCTCCTCTTTATGCCTTATACATATTACTTTCAGTATTAGCATAATTCTGAGTGATACAGAATGCTGATGAAAATGATGAGTTATCTGTGACATTTTTGGCATATTCATGTAATAAATGAAAACAAAAAAGTTAAAAGAAATATTTTTGTTATTTTGTTTGAAAATAAAATATTGATACCTCAGGCTAATTATAAATGGGGTTTCATTTGGATCAGAGAGCAGAATCAGAGTGACTAGATCACTCTAATAGGTTTCTGGTTTAGGAATTCTCAAGGGGAAGCAGGACAGGTAATTACCATCACTATAAATCCCCACCTTGGTTACTGCATCTCCCTTGTTAATTTTATCCAGATTTTATCCTCTTTCCCAATATCCTTTGCCTTCTGCTTTCTTCTTGCTTTCTTCTCATGCTGGTTTTATTTCCATTCTGTGTCCTTCCTTCCTTCCTTCCTTCCTTCCTTCCTTCCTTCCTTCCTTCCTTCCTTCCTTCCTTCCTCCCTTCCTCCCTTCCTCCCTTCCTCCCTTCCTTCCTCCCTCCCTCCCTCCCTCCCTCCCTCCCTCTCTCCCTCTCTTTCCAGGTGTTACTGTATCTCCTTTCTTTTCCTTTTTCCTCTCTGACCCCTGTAATCCCCAAATCAGCCTCTGCTGCTGCTTGGCAGCTCTCCAAGCAGAGCCAGCACCACGAGTTCTGCGCTTCACCTCCACAGTCAAGGCAGGCAGGAACCCAGGCTTTGACCCCCGTAGCAGCAAGCAGTGTGACCCCAGGGGCTGCATTCTGATTGTTTGCTGTGAAATCAGCTCTTGAGAGTGACACAAGCAATTCATGCCTTGCACTGGCCAGACCTTGGTTTCCTCCCTGGAGAGAAGGACAGGCTCACACCTGCAATATCCTTTCAGCCTAAACACCGTTATTGTCGTTAGTGATTGTATAGGGAGACAGAGATTGGGGGAGTGTATCAGCTGAAGCATTAGCTGATCCTGGATGTCAGACGTTGTACCTAGGTCCACATCAGACACCAGAAGGGATGGAGTGAATGCAGCCCTGGGACTAGAGGGAGCACTAGCACTGCTTCTGACCTTCTCCAGGATTTTCTTACAAAATTCCTAACATTCCTAAATGCTTCATTGAGGATGTACGGGAGGCAATCAAGGAAAGTAGCCTTCTAGTAATTAACTGTGATTCTTATTTTCATCTGTTGTTAAAACCAGTGAAAAAAGTGCTCATTCCAGGAGTTTAGGATTCCAAAGGAATCCTTTTGCTTCTCTCTGAAGAGTGAAGATATATAACTGCCTTGTGAAATACTGAGAAAATTTTCTGGAGATCTGATTCCGTGGGTTGCCAAAGCACTTTCAGCTGTCTTTGAACTGTGTCAGAGGTGAACTTTACAGGCTGGATGAGAGTGTGCCACACACACTTTCACAGTTTGCTTTCAGTTGCTGATGACTCTTGTTCCTTCCCCTCCCTCATTCCTATGCCTCTAGCAAGTCTGTTTCATTTCCTTTGCTCTTTTTAACTGAAAAGGCATCATTCAACATGTTTCTATTTTTCATATGCTTTTCAATCATACACAAAACCTTCAGACTGGGACTCTTGATTTTTGCTTGTTATCTCTTTATGTCAGTTGTACAAACTTTGAAGATGCAGATACAAATTTGTGACCAAGCACCTGGAGAGCTGTCAAGAACAGAATAGGTCATGCCTGCCAACTTGGGCATTGCCAGCTGCACTGCTGAACATCCACAAAACCCTATGTAAGCCAAACAAGGCAAACATCCTCCAAGTATTCACTTCTTCTTTGGAGTCCTCCAGTGCTTGAATGAGAAAGGATCCAAGACTTCTGCTTGAATCCCCAGAGTAAAAATAAAAGTATTCAAGGCCACACTTAAGAGAAGACAGTTACTCCAGAAAATAGTTGTTGAACTCCTGGAAGGTCTGAAAGTGTTGCTGAAATCTGGAAGTGGAGCTGGCAAGAGGCAAGTTATCCAGCTATAATAAATCAGAAGGACTGGAGGCTTAGTCTTACAGTGATTCTGTGGTAGTGAGGTGAAAATTCTAGGAGGTTTTAGAAGTATTTTCCTCCCAGAATTCAAAATAACATTTATCCTGAAAAAAACCCTGAAAAAATAAAATGAATCTTGGTTATTTTCCCTTCAGGCTAGTGCCATTTTGCTAAGCTGTCCAATGGTGCCAGAGTATGTAACATCTTAGTCATCAGCAATCTGGCAGGTATTTTGTCCCTTATATTGATCCAACAGTTATGTGCCAGGCTGTTTGCACCATCTGTCACACCAGAGTCAGCAGGGGGGACAAAAGGTGGACAGCTGGTACTATCAGCTTGGAATACCATTTTAAGGGAGAAATACCAGAACCTGTGTCAAAAGGCATAGAAAACAGAGAGCTTCATGGGGAAGACACTAAAGCAAATGTGATTCAGATGGAGCAGCTCATCTTTTCAACCACACTTCCTATGGTTATTAGAAACACTCTTCTAAGAATATGAAAGGTCATAGGATGCCTAAACTGAACATAACTTTATGTGTGCCTTTGATTTTTTAAGGAAAGCAAAGTTGCCTAAAATGACTGGTTATAAAAAGCCAATCTGTAATGAATCTCTCAGCTGCAGAGTACAGGAAAAAAACTGCAGCAGAGAAAATTTCGGAATTGATTTTTGCCATGGAATCATGGTTACCAGGGAAGCATTCATCAAATGCTGGCCAGAATCTGACCTTCATTACTCTGCTCCTCCTTGCAGGTTTGTCTTTGGTAGAAAGCTATTTCACAGTCTTATGAATAAGTTGGCAAGAGAGTAAGGCATAACCCAAAGCAGGATGCTTGGAGAGATTTTTCATATGTCCAAAGGCAAGTCAACCCAATATTAAGCTCCACTGTGAGTCAGCCAGGCCGTCAGGCAGTGTTTCAAGTCAAATCTACAAATGAGCCAAGGAGATATTAGGAAATGCACAGAACTACATGTTAAAGGTTTTGGTGAAGAGCATACTGCAGCAAATGTGATCCAGGACATACTGCACCACTTTGAAATTTACAGCCAGTCTATACCTTCTGGATTGAAAGTGGTGCCAACATGACATATGCAGCTGAGGATTGTGCTTATATTCCTGTACTTGTTTTGCAAAGTGTTGCAATTTGGTTTTGACAGACTTGAATGATAACTGCAGCACTGAAAATAGAATCATGGCTCATCAGAAGATAGTCACTTTGCATATTTCACTGAGGCCAGTGTAATGCAGAATGAAGACCAGAAAGAAAATAACTTGTTAAAGACCAACTGAAGCAAAACAATCTGCTTCTGGAGTTTAAAGGTGAAGACTTTGCTATTATACATTGGAATGCTGAAAACCAGGGATTTCTGCTCTGTGAAAAATGTTGACATTTACAATTTTATTCGATGCTATAAGAAAAGCCAAATGGATCAAAATATAGTTTTAAACAGTCTTTTGACTAAAATCTGATTTTGGAGATTTTTTCCCCCAATCTAATGGCTTTATGTATAATTACATAATCCATCAACACTGTAAGAATGGTATGACTAGAATATGAAATACTTTTAAAGATAATCTGTAAAAATAGCATTCAGAAATCCTAATAAAAATATTACTTTCTTCCTAGAAGAGACAATGCATTCTTGCTACGCTGGACTTCAGGAGGGCAGACTTTGGTCTCTTCATGTATTTGCCTGATGGAGTACCATGGGACAGAGACCTGAAAGCAGGAGGGGCTCAAGAAAGCTGGATAATATTCGTGGTTCACTTCCTCCAAGCTCAAGATCAGTGCATTCCTATGAGTAGAAACTCAAGAAAGAGGCAGGAGACCTGTGAGGGGAACAAAGAGCTTCCGGCAGAAGAAGGGCAGGTACAGAATGTGGAAGAAGGGACAGGCTGCTTGGGAAGAATACAGGATTGTCAGAGTAGGTAAGGATGCAAAGAGGAGGGCTAAGGTCTATTTGAAACTAAATCTGGCAAGGATTGTCAAGGACATCAAGAAAGACTAGATCAAATCTATCATTAGCAAAAGGAAGTCTAGGGAAAATGTGGGACCACTAGTGAATGGGGTGGGTGCCCTGGTGGTGGAGCATCCAGAGAAGGTGCAGTTATTGAACAGCTTCTTTGCTTCAGTCTCTATTACTAAGGCCAGCCCTCAGGAACCCCAGACCCTGGAGCCAAGAGAGAATATCTGAAGAAAGGAAGAATTTCCCTTGGTTGAGGAGAATCAGGTTAAAGATAATTTAGACAAATTCGACACCCACAAATTCATGGGCCCTGATGGGATGTCCACACTAGAGCTGAGGGAGCTGGCACATCTTTTCTGCTTATCTTTCTACTCATCAGAGATTAGTGACCTCCCTTTGTACTTTAAAGGGTAAGAATCTACCTCTTACATGATTCTGGGTCAGAAAGGAACAAGTTTCTTGTGTAGCGAAATTCATTTCGCTTTGAAGCATCTTCTAGGAAGAGTCTCTGGAAAGTGACCCTTCCATTTCTGCTTTTCCTTTTTGCCTTTGGGTATAGTTGTTTAAGATTGGTGTATCAGAAATGTAGATGTTGTGAAAAAGACACCAACAATTCTATCTCAAAATTTGTGCATTATATTACAATCAAAATATTAGTATGAAGTATGACAATGAAGTATTACATTCCTGAGTATACTTCACCTTATTCCATATTGTATCAACATTCAGATGAATTCAGCATCTGAAGTAATATCTGCTTTCTTCAGTTTGAGTCTCAGAATAGATGAACATTTTTTATCATTGTCAATAAGAAAATCACTTATGTCACCCTTGATATTGAAATGAAGCTCAATTATGCTGACCTTGATATCCAAACGAACAGTTTAATATAAAGGTCACGTATATTGCAGTCTTTTAAAATTACCAGAAGTGATCTATGATAGATGACTTATTAAAAGAAATCTGGAGAAGAACTGAGAAAACTTTTGGTTAAATTAGGTAGAGAGGTTCATTAAAAATTTATTTAATGTAGGAAGAAAATCATAACTAAGAATGTTCAGGAAATGGAGAATGACTTAGGTCAAACTCTTCAAAAATAACCATTCTTTCCCAGCAGAAATGAATTTGAAACTAAGTTCATAGACTGTTGTTCAGGGGAGAGATCAAACGAGAAAGCTAAAAGTGGAAATTGCTACGGCCCAGAAAGCTCAATATATAAAATTAAAAAGAATTTGAAGTACTATTGAGTATCCTAGGCAATTTCAGTATCCTAGAAAGTGCTGCTTGCTGGAACATTTGGTAAGTGCCAAAGTTCCTGTGTGTAATGTAGGGTTTGCATGATCTGGTTCTGCTCCGAGATGTTGCCAGTCATGAAGGTGCCACAGACCAGGCAGCTATCAAGTCCCTTGCAGGGGGGCTTGCAGAAGGCTCCAGGGTGGGAATGAGAGTCTATTTCTTCAAGTTTGCATAAGCAGCTCATTGCAAAAATCTACATTCAGCAGGATCAGTAGTGGTTTTCTTTGCTTGAGTAAAAATCCTACTGAAGACAAAAAGCCTGGCATTTTCATAGCAGAGATCAGCTGTTGGTTAGCAGAGACCTAGAATACCTTTCAGAAATTGCTTGGTGAGAAGCATGTATCAGGATTTTTCTTCCTGTGTTCATTTGGGGTTCTTTTGTAGAACACAGAAATGTTATTTATTTTGTCAAAACAAAGAAAATGTCAAAGCTTTGAGCTCTTGGCCTTTCAGCAGGTGAACTCACCAGTGTGTAGAGGAGGTCAGTGAGCTGAACTTTGGCAGGGATATTAATATTTTATAATGCTCTGAATCAGCATAATTTATCTCACCAGTTAGGTCATGCCACAGTCCTGTGCCTTTTAAGTCCTGAAATATCACCAGCAGTTACAAGCACTGCTCTCATTGAGAGATGGAGGGCTCTTAAGGCAATTTCAACTCAAAGCAAGCTGATCCCTGGCTGCTGTAAAATGAAAAGAGAACTCATTTTTAATCCGTTTTTGCTGAACTAAGAAGGAATGCAAGTAAATAAATAGGACATGATATTAATAAAAACAGCCAGAATTTAAATATATCTCTGAACCAAGGAGGAAAATTGAGTGGAGCTATCACTATGTTCTTGGTATGGAGACTTTCTATAGGAGGTTCCCAGACTACAGCAAGTGCTCTCAGGATCTCTTATGGCACAAAACACAAACTGGCAGTAAAACATTTATCAGCAGCACAGGACTCCAGAAGAAGTAAGTTAGTTTCTCCCACAAAACTGAAATTGTAATGATTCCACTTGCAACAACAGAAGTACAAGTGTAACTTGCCAGTGACTAGTTACTGTACTTCAAAATACTTTTACTGTGTTTCAAGATAAAATGAGAAACACAACAACCAAAGCTCAAAGCTCTTAAAGATATTCTAACTTAATTTCAGCATGTGATATCAGTCCTACTGACTTGTGGCTACTAGTATTGCTTACTGTGCTTGTTTCCCAATCTTATTTACTGTCCCTTGAAGAGTCCTCATGGGTAACCCATTTTGAGAGGCATGGGGGCAAATACTTCATTTTTTGAGTTTTCATACCTCTGGCTGTGGTGGCAAGGCAGGGGAGTCCAGCCTTCTAGCTTCCCATGGCATCCCACAGTAATCCCAGAGGGCTCTGGGATGTGTTTCAGGGTGGGACCTCATGTCTCCTTTCCCAAGACATTATGATTCCCTTCTGTCTTCCTAATGAAGGGAAATACTGACTGATGTGCTTGCCCAAAAGGAAGAGGAATTATCTCTAGCAACTCACGTGAACAGTCCTAGCTGAAGGCACCTGAGTTCAGACTTGCTTTAACACTGCTGTCCCAGACTCTCGTCAGTGTACCCACTCAATGTTGCAAAGCTTGTTGACCATTTGGGCATGTAGAGAAACAGATCACATCTATTTTGCCCTATGTCTTATGCCATGATCTGAGCATGTGTTTTCAGCAGTGATATGATAGTATGCACTGAGTACCTAGCCTCACTTGTTATACCAGTCTATAAATCTCTTTTTTTTCCTTCAAGATTTCCTATTTTACAGTCATAAATGTGCCTGCATACTGTAGGCACCTGTTGGCATACTGTCAATTATGGTAGCAGTAGAGAAATATTGAGGGTGCAAGAACAGGCTGCTCAGACTTTTTCAGTACTAAATCCACATGCATTGACTCACCTCTTCTATTTAGAAATCATAAATTTTGTTACATGAAAGTTCATATTCATGGGCCATTAACTTTGTTTATCACTTAGAGTAATTAGTATAAATTCATACAATCATTTAGCCTGAAAAAGACCTTTAAGATCATCATCCAACCGTAAACCTAACACTGCCAATTCCACCACTAAACCATGGCCCTAATTCTAGAATCACTTAGGTTGGAAAAGACCTATAAGATCATTAAGTTCAACTGTAAACCTAACACATTCACCCTTCTTCAAATGTCCTGGACAAACAGAGGTTTTTAATTTCTTGCTCTATTGTATAAAAGCATTTGGCAGTGCTCCACTTTCTTTTCTACAGTAACAGAATAATTTGAATATTAATGTAAATACTCAGATTTTATATACACATTTTCAGGTACATGCTGTCAGAATTCCACAATACACAGTCTGCAAAACATTGAAGATGAAGATTCAATGAGTTACCTTCCATTTAAAGAACTGTCCCAGTGTTTTCCCTGGTGTTTTGGGCACAACATTTGTCCTGTTTACGTTGATATAAGAATCAAGATCTGTTAGCTTTTTTTGCTTTTAAATGCAAGGATTATGACTGAATTCATAGTTATGTCCCTTTGCTACTTTCTTTGTAGGACTGGAAAGGGGCAAAGAAGCTTTTTTACATGCTGTTCTGCTTTTTCTGTGCATGGAATATCCTAATAATTAAGTGGGCAAGCTGTAACGGGAGTGCATGGTGTCAAGAAAGCAGGAGTTAACACCAAAACTTAATGCAGCTTGTTTCAGGCAAACTTAATAAACACTTATATTGTCAGTTTTGCAGTCAGAAATCATTTTTAAAATCTGACAATGGTTAAATTAGACAGTTTTCCATTACAGCCTAGAAAAGTAAAAGCGTAATTGCCACTTGCATCTGGTAAACTGGATTTTGCGTTGCTATTTAACACACAGTGAATGAAAAAGCTAAAATCAATAAAGAAAGTAGACTGAAACTTTGTGCTTTCCCTCACTTTTCTTATTGTTGCCTAGGAGCACTAGGCAACTGATGCAAATATTTATTAAGTAGGTTTGGATATCCACTCTCTTTGCATACTATTTCTCTGTAAAATATTCATATTCCAGCTGGAGTTCATAATATATGTATTGAACAAAGTGCAGCAGGTAGTAAGAAAGAGAGACTGGACTTTTTCAGAAGTAGAAGCTAGCACT
This sequence comes from Acrocephalus scirpaceus scirpaceus, assembly GCA_910950805.1. Lineage (NCBI taxonomy): Eukaryota > Metazoa > Chordata > Aves > Passeriformes > Sylviidae > Acrocephalus > Acrocephalus scirpaceus. Next base: position 131,323,843 of record OU383773.1, read on the forward strand.
TTTGGGATTTCCACAGGCCAATATGAAAATATAATTTTTGAATATTGTGGACAGCAGCAACCTCCCCTCAGAGGGCCACACTGCTGTCTTGTGGGCTCAGGCAGCAGAGGTTCCAGGCAGCTGTTGGGTAATTTGACGTGTGCATTGCTGGTAAGGGGGTTCCCCATCACCTGAGGTCCCAGACTTGTGGGTGGTAGAAATGGTGTCCATGGGGTAGCTCTAACCTTGGCTGAACACCTCTGTGTCAGCCAGTCCCTGTGTGTCAGCGTACAAGGAGGGCACCTTTTGAAAATGCATCATCACCAGTTTTGTTTTTAACAACTGCTGAAAAGATGTGGTGCAAAGAAGACAAAGTAAAATCCCTATAAGCACTTACTTGCAAAATTAAAATTTTGGGTGGTTTTAATACACTGATGTCATTGATACCACAGACTGATCTCTTTGATCAGACGTGGCATAGCTATGGTGATATTGTGTATATATATTAAAGCTGAAAGAATAATTTGAAGAGAATAATTTGATATATTGATCTGCCCTCTCACCTTTTTTTATCTCTCTTGTCCATTTAGACGGAAAAGTCTTTGCTTGTGTCCTGACCCCAGAAGAGTCAATAGTAAAATGCTGATAGACTTCACCAGAGCCTGGATCTTACCCTGGGGGTTTTAACTCGGCAGCTCTATGGAGCCTTGATATTTACAAAGCAAAATGGACCAATTATTTAAACAAGGATACAAGGGATGAACAAATAGTTTTGTGAGTGCTAAAGAAGAGATGCTTGGTCTGGGCTCTGGGTCAATTCTCCAGTGTCTAATAGGGTGTGAATGCATACCTCAGGCTTTGCCTCAAGCTTCTTTTAGATAGACTGCTTTCATGAGGCTATTGGGAAGAAAATACTTCAAAGACCTTTGCCCCTTTGTCAAATCTGGTTTTAGTTAAGCAATAGGCAGGAAAATCATTGAATGGGAGGGAAGAGAGAAGACACAGAGAATGATTTCAAATGCCACATATTCTAGGAAAACATTTTAAAATTATTAAGTTCAAAATAATTTTAATTGATTCCTCATTATTTCTGTTTTAATTTTGAGCTTTTTAGCATTAATCTCAAAAGGAAAATTTAATAGCGCCTTCCTTTTTGCTAGATGTAATTATCTAAAGTGTTCCACAATGAAATCTAATAAGCATGTGTATCTCTCCAGTCTTAGGGTTCCTTTGAAATAAATTAGTGTGGAGATGTGTCCTAGATTATCAGAAACCAAAGAGGAGTGAGGGAGAAAAGCAGCTCTTTCCAATTTCTGTTGCTTGTTCTCTACATGTATCAAATGATAAAACAGAGAGATCATGCCTGTGGTTTGCATGATTACCCATACAGCTAACTTGGATCAAAGGCACTTTCTAAGTTTGCAGAAAGATATGACCTTTTTAGATTTAAGGAAAAAATATTTTGGAGAACTACAACTTATGCCAATGAAGAATTTCCAGAGAATGCATTTCAATGCATTTCCAGAGAATCTTAAAATAAAGCATGAAAAAGAAGTAAAAAATTAAAGGTCATTTGGAAAAGAATAGCCATAACACAAATGGATAATGAATTACATGAAAATCTCAGGCTTAAAGACCTGTAGAAATAGAGCAGATAGCAGCAGAAAACCAACTTCTATTACCCAAATTGCACCCATTTTGTGCAAGAATGACTAAACTTATCTTCCTGGAAGTCTGTAATCTGTTTATGAAAACCCCACAAGTTTTCAAAATTTGAACATTGTTTACTTGTGTAGGTTTTGAGCACACTCAATTTATGATAATGTCAATAAGTGCATTTAGTAGTGTAGGGTACTGGGAAATCAGAAAAAGCTGCTGTGCACTTTGGAATGTAAAGGAATTTTATGTACTGGAGATATTAATAATTTTCTGAAAAGTATTATGTTTCCTGGATATGAGTTTGTATTTTACACTTTGACAGCCAAAACGTGGATATAATTTCAAACTCTTATACAGTGACATGGCATTGAAGAGCTCTGAGCAATTTATCAAAACACGGAGGAGAATAAATGACAAACTCAGAAATGGATTTAAGTGAAGGACTTCAGCTTTATGACTTTAACAAAGCAGCTCGGCAACAAATGTCTAAATCACACATACAGTTAGATGTCAGTGCATGGTTACAAGTGTCCAGCCGTGAACCAGTGATTTGTGGCAGAACTCCCTCTTTCAGCCTGTACAAGGACATAGCCTCTGGAGCTGGGATAGAGGTTATCAAGAGAAGGCTCTCCTAAAGTCTCACATTTCTCTGCTTCTAGGTAGTCTGGATTCAGCCAGCAAAACTTTAGTAATCTCACTGAGTTTCTCAAGCTGGTAGAAAATGTAAGAATTCAAAGTTGGAATATAAACACCCTCAAAGATTTTCCTGTTCTCAACTGTCTATATAGGAGTTTGGAGCAACCAGCAACCTCCGCTAGGCACTTCAAATAATTATCTGAAATTAGACTGAATGAATCTAGCTGTGGTCCATCAGTGGTTACTTACCCTTAACCATTGAGAAAAGATAGAGTGATTCTGGGCAAATTTGTCTTGCCTTTGTGAATATGGAAATTTCATATCTCACAGTGCTTGTATCATATGGAGAGGCAAAAGAGATGAAAAATATGAGCTGGCAGAAATAATTTTTAGATCTCCAAACAATGTGAAAGTGCGTTCTTCTGCTAAGGTCTGAAAGAACGTCTGAGGGTGAAGGCTAGAATTAAGTTTGTTCAAGACTTAATCTTCTCCAGACATTGAGTCAGTGTGGGTTTTGATGAAGAATTGAAACAGAAGTGTCTAGCCCACATCACATTCTGTGGTACAGTCATTCCCACTGGTGAGAATTAGAGCACTAAGGACAGGAAGTAAGTGAATAGAGATAGGTATACCATAATTGCAAGCAAGTGAAAAAGTGTGTTTATACTTTTTGACAATCTGTTTACATATATCATAAATTTATGCTGCACAGCCTCATAAACTCATTCCACGATGCATCATTGTGCAACTCTTCCCATGTTTTTAAATCCAAAGGACAATTACTTACAGAGGGCCACTCCTTGGTGGTCTCAGAAGCAGTTAATCCATGGTGTGCTCTCTGCTGAATCACAGCCAGATTTCTTGGGTCTTCTGCTTCAGTGTAATTCATCTGGGCCAGCTGCAGATTTGGAGTGCCTGCATATTCAGAAATGAATTTTACTCTTTGTATTTTCAGCAATGCCAAGGGATGTGCTTGGCAAGTTTACATCCTAGTAGAATCTGACTCGTAGCATTGACAAATTTAAACTCAAACTTTCTAGGGTCCAGACATCTCAAGTGCTCTGAAACAGTCCTACAAGAATCCATAGCAAAATACAGGTAGCTCTCATGGCTAATGTGATCATGTCCTTGTCAAACTGATTCCAAGCTTATGTTTCATCCTGGCACTGAAGATTGCTTACCTAAAAGAGGCCTTAAAGAGTCAACTTTCAGAGGACATGTGTTTGTGTCTATATTCATTTAGTGTGACCCTGTTCCTCTTTCTCTGCTGGTTGTTTTGTGAGCACATTAATTTTAGTGACAATGTTTATTGCATAAACTGTCCATTCAGTCATTCTAACACACACCTGGAGCTGCTCCTCTGCAGCCTGAAGAATGAGATTGCTAATCCTGAAAGCCAGAAGAAATGCTGCAGCAAAGGCTGCTTTAATCAGTTGACTCCCATTGCTAAGAAGGTGATTTCCGAGTGCATATCCTATAACCTTAAAGCAATATGGGTTTGGAATACTCATCACCTTTCTTGTCTTGACATCACCAGCAGCTTTAGTAAGAATAACTCTTTTTTAGTTTATTGCAACACTGTGACAGACGACATCTTCCTGATCCCATCACAGTTCAAGACCATATATGAAGTGGATTCAGTAAGACCTTTTTGCTCTTGCTTTAAGCCTTAGATGATAAAAAAAAAATGCTGGAATAAGACTTGCATTTTGACAAGTTCCACCAAATATTTTTAGAAACCTTATCCTAACCTAGTTATCCAGGGTTTTCTGCCTGAAGTCCTGAAGTTTGGTACTGGCACTGTGACTGGCAAAGCTCAAATACTGGATGAATGTGACTGGGCTTCACAAATTTGTATTTCCTACACAACACAAATGTGGTCCTGTGGATGTTGAGTGACTGTGGAAATACACTCCCTTTGCTGGCTGCCACTTCTTGCAGGGACTCACTGACAACAACTATTGTCACCTAAAGCTCTAAGGGAGGCTGCTGTTCAGTACTGTAGTTTTGAGTTTTCTTTGGACCTCAGCTTCCACTAGCTACATTTTCAGACTTGCACAGTGAACTTTTGGATGGTACTGACTTCCAGTTTAGAAGACTGCTGGTATTCAAGTAGAGAGGTCATAACTAACATAACTTGAAGTCTGTTGAAAAATAACTCTACATTTATGTTAAAAATGCCTCTCTCAGTGGCAATTAAAATTATTGCAACTAATAACTAATTACATCATTACTAATTACTAATAACATCAAAAAACCAACTAGAATTAGTTGGTTTTCTATGCCATTATTGAAAGAGACTAGAACTCAGTTTTCTTTGGGGTTTCAGAAGCACTATCTTTTTCTTCCTAGAATATTTGTTTTATTCATTTTCAGTTTGTTTCTGTAATTTCTGGGCATCAAAATGAAGATAGAAACATGATACTTCAGACAATTATTAGTCAGCCATATTCCCTGACACACAAAATAATAAATCTTTCAAAATCAGAGAAGGTCCCAATGCAAAGTCTAAATTCAGATATTCTTCCTAAGGGTAACCATCTAGGACAGTTTTGGGTACACCAGAATTCCAGCTCCACTCTTGTTTCATTGCCTGAGTTGCAGCCTAAATTGTTGGGAAAATTTTGATGTGAAGTTATGAACATATATTATATGAATCATATAGAGTTTAAAAGGCTTATTTTGACTGAAACTTTAAACTTTTAAACATTTTTCTATGGTAGCCCTAAATCTTGTGCTCAATAACTGTGTAACATACTGGATGCCAGTGTTGTCAAATATTTCACGCCATGGTTTGGTGGCACCAAGTTCTGATGCACCTTTGTAATTTAGGTGTAAAAGTTGGGAAATGTTAAAGAAAATTACTAAAATAAAAGCTATGCACAAATTTATTTGGCTAATGAAATAACCAAAACTATGTTTTGCACAAGTAAAGAAAAAATGATAAAACGTCGTCATGCAACTAAATGTAAACCAGTAATTTTTGCTACAGGAATTACAAAGAAACAATTCAGAGAGCAGATACTCACCCCACAGTGTCTTACCTTCCTATACAATCAGTGGACCAATCTTGTCAGTGTTCCGTATCAGCATTCAAACCAAAGGAAGTATGAATATAAAGTAGTTGCTGAAATTTTGCTTTTCTGTTCACAAAAATTTTTGAACAATAAGTAGGAAAACTATTAAAAAACACTTAGAACTATTAATAAAATAGAAATATGCTTCATGGTTACATCAATTAAAATTGCATGGTCCTTTCTGGTGGGGGACTATGTGCCATATTTCAGTTCTAATCAGACAACTGGCTGTAGTACATATAGTGATAGGCTGGATTTGTATATGTATGTATGTAAATTCAGACCTTGGATTATGAACCCTTTTTTTTCCCCCCAGAACAGTCTCAATGAGCTTAATTATGAAGATTTCTGTTAAAAAACTTAGGTGATCAGAATTCATGGCAAAGCAGCTAACGGGAATGGCACATCCCCCTGCACCGTCCTTGACTTCCAAACCCAAAAGCTGCTGTGTTCTCAATGTGTTTAGGAAAGTTAATGAAAACATAGTTTTATATTTGTGAAATGAGTTGAAAGAAAAGTCTCAAGAAAACTCCACAATATTTTAAAAGGCAATTTTAGTCCTAATAGAGCCAGACAATAGATGTACCAGTTTCACTAGATTTGCTTCAATTCCCATTTGAGTCAACGGGGAGAATCCCATTGGCTTTAAGTAGAAATTAGATTAGCAGGATTTATGAAGCAATTGTGTTTTATCTGTGTTAGGAATAGGATATTCTTGAAATTATCCCATTTTTGAGGAAATCAAATCTCTGTACCTGGACTTCAGATTGCATACTGAGAAAGAGGCAGGAAAAGCCAAAGTTCCACTTAACTCAAATAGTCTGTTTGTGGTGCAATGTGCAGAGATACAGAAAATGCCTTCCACATCAGAAGGGTGGTAAAATCAATAGTCCCATCCTTAACATTAGAAAGTAGTGTGTTTGGGGAGCAAGAATTAAGCATACAGAGTGTTCTCAAATTATGGACATTTTAGCCATTTTTCTTATAATCTTTATTCTTATTTACATCAGGCCTGTGATCCTGAGACAAGTAGCTCTAAATTAAAATAAAGGAGAAAAAATGAGAAACAAAAAGTATGTACAGACAAGCTTTGCAAGTTGTATCTTTCCATGGTAAAGCATCATGTTCTGTAATAGCTGGAAAAATAATGGCACTTTTTCTTCTCACTTTTCTTCCACAAAGCCTGTGTGTGAGCTTCTTTTCTCTTTTGCTTTTAACACAGCCTCCTAATTTAGCTGACATTTCATTTATGAATGGGTTCTGAGCAAAAACTTCATCCTATTTTCAAGCTTCTCGAGGGCTCAGAGGCAATCAAATCCATCTTTAAATGAAAATGATGAATGTAAGTCAAATAAGTCCTATATATTTTTTTCTAATGACATCAACTTCTCTCCTGCCTCCCTTACCTAGAAGCCTGCATGGTCCTTGTCTGTGAAAGACTCATACTTCACACAGCAATCTCATAGAGTTTGATTTAGGATAAGGATTTTACTGCTGCCTATTTTTATAGCCGAGGTTTATATATATGTGCTCTACAGTTCAGTGAGGTTAGAGGTGTGTCATGCTGTAGAAGCATTCGTGCTTTCTATTCTCCCCAGTTTCACTGGAAAAGTATTACTTCCTTGTATCGAATTTTCCCCATTATTCAAAGAACATTTGATAATTTCACAAATAGATCTGTATTTCACAAACACTTCAGCACTGACCTGTCATTACACAGATATAATACTACATGGAGAGAACATAGGAGGCCATAGTTCCTTCCCCCAGATTACCCTGGGAACTAGAGAGCAGCTGCAGTCTCATTGCTTATCTTTTACATCTCAGCCAGAGCCACCTTTGTTACCAGGACTTCTACTGAGAAGTCATAAGTCTTGCAGACAAAATAGGGACTGAGTCCTTTTATAGTGAGACTTTAAAAAGTCTTTACTGTTATACTCAGTTGTACACAAATGAGCTCACATGGAGATTATAGTGCCAGCGCAGAGAGATAATGTGGACAGCATTATAGGTCTTTGTGGGCTTTGAAAATTGTGACTTGACTATAATATAATGTAGTCTTTAAAAAGCATTAAAATGAATAGTCTAAGGGCAGACAGATACATACTCGGCAAGATTGGTGTCTTCCAAATTATAGTGTTAGGCATGTTTATTCAAATCAGTGATCAGAAGGGATAACTGGATGAGAATTCCTTAAGTGCTTTATAATGGCTGTGGATTAGAGAATAAATCTTATACATTTTACAGGTAAAATAAATTGAGTTTATGTAGCTACAGAAACTACTGCTGCTGTAGTCTGGGGGGAAATGTGTCCCCCACTACCATTCTTAAATCAATAAAAACTTATAAAATACAGAAATGCCCCAATGAAATTCTGAGGGTTTTGAAGTTTCTGCATTTGGTAACCAATTTAAATACTTTAATCCTTAATTATTTTATTTGTATCATATTTTTTACAAGTACATAAAGGAATAGTTAAGTCTGATAGTGATGCAGCTGGAAAATTGTGAAGATTAGAACCTTGACATTGCAATTTTCTTGTTGATATGCAGCAGGATATAGTGTTGTGGTGCTCAGTTGGGTGCTGTCATTTTGGAACATGTAGCTGCAAATGAGGTATCTCTGCTGCCTGCAAGGCATCAGGAGAAATGTGATAGCCCCAGAATTGCAATATGAAGCAGAGGATGTAACTGAGTAGCTACTGAAGTAGATCTGAAACCATCTTGGGCACTCAATTCCATGAGTATGGAGTGGCTGTATGGGGTTAAATAACGGTTCATGCCTGGAACTATTTTATTAACCTTCCTCTTCAAAAAGGAGAAGACGATGCCTGGCTTTTGTTTGGAAAATTGGCAGCTGTAGAAGCTTTCTTTTTGAGGTAAAGCCTTTATTTCTAGGCTCCAGTACCAGGACTGCTTATCTATTCCTTATGATTGTTTAGGTACAATGCATAGGGAAAGCTAAGAACAGAAATCAAAACATGATACATCTTTCTTAATCTCTTTCTCATAAACCAGGAGTCCAGTCACCAATGCTCAGTGACTTCCTGCACTTCTTTTCATTCATGCAATGACCACTGTGTTTCTTTCCATGATGCAGGGAAGGGTAGGAACTGCATTTCTGCTGCCTTACTGATTCTGCTATCTTTAAATAGGAAGTATGAACCTTTAGCTAAAGGAAGATCAAATCTGTCAATCTGTTTTAAGGAAGTCCCATAAAGCTTGGTAAAGTCCCATAACTGCTTGGTAAAGCTGAACCAATGTTGTTCCCTGCATTTCCTATGCAGATCTCTTTTGCATATAGCATTAAGTGTCACCAGCAGCTTTAAGTCTGTTTAGAGAAAATCTACTGAGTAACATTTTGAAATCTACCCTATAGAGGCAGTAACTTTGAGGATCCTTCTTTGGCTCTGATAACACAGAATACCAAAATGGTGGAGGTTGGAGGGGACCTTTTGTCTAGTCCCCTTGCTCAAGCAAGGTCACCAAGAGCAGACTTCTCAGACACTGTCTGTCACATGGCTAGAGCTTTGTTAAGGTGATGATGGTTCTGTCTTCATGTAGAAACAAAAACTTTTAAATTTCACCAGGAAAATATGTCAGTTGTATGATGAACTATTTAGCATTTTTGAAGATTAAAGTTTTAGCCTTAGATCCGTACTCAGGGGCTGTCTGAGCATATCCTCACTTCTGGTGGATTGCTCTAGAGTATGTGATTCTTCAGATAAGATATAATAGATATCCAGCAGGTTAATGTCTGTGAACCCTGGGGGGTATTCTCTAGGCTGAAAACAATTCAGTTTAATAAGGAGGGGACCCTTCTGGAATCAGTTTATCAGATGCCACAAGCGTTGCAGTCTGTAGGGAAGGATTTAGTCCCTTCAATCAGGTATACAGATATTTTGCTATAAAGACTACACAGGTATGAACTGAAAAAACTAATGAAGATGCACTTTTGGAATATTCCTATATTAAATGACTGCCCAGGGAAAGGAGAGATGGGACTTGTAGGTATTACCCTGAAGCACAGTGGAGGATTTAATGGATGCTTTTCTTTCACTGGGAAAAGTCCAACTCTGCTCATATATTTTTTCCTGCTGTACAGATTCCTATAATCTTAGTTCTTTGGATACTAGCCCATTCAGCACTTCTCCTGCTTTAAAGATGGCCTGTCTAGAGTTTATTTTGCCTTTCGACAGCACAAGTTTAAAATTTAGGTAAGATTGGGTAGCAAGAGTAGCAAATACAGCAATTACATAAAGTGTAAAAGTTGAAGTTGCCTGTACCATGTAATTTAGCCATTTTCAGGGTAGTTAGATAAGAATCCCTGTGAAGCATGTCTGGACTTTGAGAACAATATTGTTTTTTGCTAGCTGTGGTTTCAACTTATGGCACTTGTGGAAATCATTTTAGCACACTCATTTCTGAACAGGTATCCCCTGTAGTGCAATCAATAGGAGAAGCAGGTTAGTGAAACAGCTGTTAATTTTCCACCACGAATGAGTACTCCATCCTGCTTGGTAGATGTTTTCCCCTTGCAAGTTGAATAAATATTTATGTCAGCCCTGCTGTCAAGTAGTAGTCTTAGTAACAGACAGTTGCTAAATTAAGATACCTTCCTTGGCAGTAATGGAAAGCTAATAATACAATGGCCTTATGCAAGCCTTGGAGAAAATTTGCCTTTATAATTATCATAAGAGGTTGAACTACAACTCCAAGAATAATAAACAGAGGGGCAGGCTTTGTTGCCACTAGGTGAATAGAGGTGAGAGAACATAAAGAAATGAGGTTCCCTTCCTTGGCAGTGCTGTTTCACAGGGGCAGCTGCAAGCAAACTCCAAGCAGAGAAGGCAGAGCAGTTGGGAGATGGTGCTGCAGACTATGGCTTGCTCACAGAGGTGTTTCTCCTTCAGTGTGTTCTGGCAGCTGTAGGCATAGGTCCCAGCTCAGACAGGTGCATGCTAGTAGGTAAGAAGTGCAAGAAAACTGCTACACATTCAACCAGACCTACTTTTTCCTTCCATTCATCCCTCGTCTTCTCTGTCTTTACTGTTGTATCCCCAGTAGAATGGGCAGGTGGAGAATTACAGCTGCTTTTTGCAGCTACAGTTCAGGAAAGAGACCTTGGAATCATCATTGACAGATCTCTGAAGTAATTGTCTCAATTTGCAGCAACAGCTAAAAGAGCCAACAAAATATTGGACATCAGCAGAAATGGTATTGAGAACAAGACAGACATCAGCATTTTGTCATGATATAAAACCTTAGTGCACTCTCATCTTCTGTGCTGTGTGGAACTCTGGTCTCTGCATCTCAAGAAGGACATGGTAGAGTTAGAGAAACTACAGAGAAAGGTGAATAAAATTAAGATGGTGGGACAATGGCTTATGCTGAGAAATTGAAAAAAACTAGGCGTTTCCATGAAGGGAATGAATATAGGGAATACAGAACCATTTTTCACAAAATTTCACATGACAATATTTAGGCTGGACTCAACAAAACCTGTAGATCAGTAACAAATAAAGAAAGTACTTCTCCAAACGCTTGGTTTTCAGACTTCAGGGAATAGTATCTCACGAAATTGCTGAGGTTGGAAGGGACCTCTAGAGATCGTCTAGCCCAACCTCCCAGCTCAGAGCAGAGTCAGCTAGAGTGAGATGCTCAGGGCTGTGAGTTAAGTTGATTATATGGGTTGATTATCTCCATGGAGTCTACCAATTCTCTGGGCAATGTATGCCAGTGTTTGATCACACTCATACTAAGATCTCTTTTTCTTATACCTAACTGTAATTTCTTTTGTTTCAGTTTGTGCCCATTGCCTCTTGCTCTGTCACTGGGAACCACTGAGAAGAGTCTGGCTCCACCATCTTTGCTTAGCATTGTCAGGTATTTATTCAGATGGTGAAGATCCCCCCAAAAGCCTTCTCTTCAATTGGCTGAATATGCCAATGTCCATCAGCCTCTCCTTGTATGAGAGATGCTTCAGTCTCAGTCATCTGCATGACCCTTGGCTGCACTCATTCCAGTGTGTCCATGACCCTCTTGTGCAGGTAACCCAAAACTGGACACAACACTCGAGGTGTGTCTCACCAGTGCTGAGCAGAGGAGAAGGACAACCACTTTTAGCTTGCTGGCAATGTTATTCTTAGTGCAGCCCAGGAAGCTGTTGCTGCAAGAGCACAGTTCTGGCTCCTGTTCAGCTTAGGGTTACCAGGATCCCCAGGTCTTTTTCTGATCAGATATTTTCCAGCTGAGTGGCTCCCAACATATACTGGTGCATTTTTCTCCAGGCACAGCAGTTTGCATTTTCTGCCTGTCAAGGTGCCTCTAAATGGCAGTACAGCCATCTGGTGTATCGACCACTCCTCCCAGCTTTATCATCTGCAAAACTGCTGAGAATGCACTATCCAGATCACTGATAAATATATTGAACAATATTGGCGCTAGCATTGATCCCTCGTGTACAGAGCCTTGGTATCTGGCCTCCAACTAGACATTGAGCTGTTTGCAGGAGACTGTGGAGTAGACAAGTATCAGAAGATCCCTAAGGTTCCTGCAAAAAAAGAATTAGACAACCTAGGGATACTTTTAGTAACTGCTGATGAACAACAGGTCCTTAAGCAGGTACTGAATGTACACATAAGTGATGTGCTCTCTAACATCCCTAGTCAAGTAATTATGCATACTGGGAAGAGGATTGGACTGCAGTGGCTGGCCAGCCTCTGGAGGAAGCTCTGAAAGTGTGAGAGATAACACTGATTTGCATAGATCAATAGTCTGCCTCAATGTAATATTTCTTTTCCCATTGTTGAAAGCTCATTGTTGCCTTAACTGTGAGACCAAGTGCTTTCTTCTCTTTCTCTCTCTAGCCATTTCTCCTCAGTTTCATTGATTTCAGATTTCATTGGTTCTTTGGCATCTGTCTGGCACTAGTAGCCCAGCTGCATATAACCTTCTAGACCAAGTAAGCTGTCTTCTCACCCAGCTGATGAATTGAGACATCTGGGTGTATTCACTGGCCACTCTATACTCTGCTTGTAAAGAGAGGTAGTTTTCTCCTAGGACAAGCTATCCCAGAATGTTCCTGCATTTTTGGCAAAAAACAGTACTGGAAATGTCTTCCCTATTTTTACAACCTTCCCCTGAAGGCAAGGTAACTGAGGTTCTTGTTAATGTATCACTTGGGGTGGATTAGAGTGAAATGACACTGAATGACTGGTATTTATAAATATATGTAAACTTCTAGTTTATTTTAATACAATTCTGTTGCAATGGAAAGGAGGTATGTAACCAATTTGATTATTATTATCTATAGTAATATAACAACATGAAAGTATAAAGATCACTTGAGAAAATATATGAGGAAAGGGGAAAAAGAGAAAGAAAGGACAAGAGTAGATAGTGGAGAAGCGAGATATCACCACCCGTGGATGCAATAATGAGACTAGATTGTTGCAATTTTGATGTCTGTTTGTCAAAGTGATGGTCACAGCCTTGATCCCTTGCGGCGGGGGTCAGGGGAGCCCATGAAACAAAGAGTTCAGCGTTCAGAGGGAATGCCCAGATACCTCCCCTGGGGGGGGGAGTTGTACACTGAGGCAAGACTGGATCTTGTGCAGTCCTTTGGTGGAAGGCCCCAGAAATCGGTCTTGGGGACACTTTTGGGGGTTGTTGGCAGTCGCAGATGTGACCAAAGATTACTTGGGGTGGTCTTTGTTCGACCAGTGATATGAGTTTGAGCAGTTGCTTCCTTTCACACAGTTTATCATGGTGGGAATTTTTGTTTGGATGTGTTAACAAGGATGTGCTAAGCAGAGCTTGCCTCTGCAAGGCCTGGAATCAGTGTCCTCCTGTTGCAAATTCCTCCCTTCTCTGCTTACACCAAGTTCCCACTGTGGTAACTTATGGCAAGTTCCTTCTGTGGCCTTGGCAGCACTTGAGACAGGCAACTGGGCTCTTTAATTGTGATCTTTAACCCCTTGTACCTATTCTGTGAAAATTTTGAATAGGGCTGTGCCTGAGGATGTTGGGACATGAGAATGTTGTCAAGGGTCACACCATGTGGTGGTGGGGATAGTACATTGCCAGATGTGGAGAATGATGCATTGAGGAACATCCACCCCTATATGGGGGCATTCTAGAGCGTGCCAGAAAAGCCACTTTAATGTTTAATAACCAGAGTACTCATCATGCTGCATGCCCTAGGCAGAGTAGCCAGTGAAACAATTTGACACTGAAAGCTTAGAAATAAACGCATACATTTTACCAATAGGAACTTCTTTTGCCTTAACTGGGCTAGGATTAGTCATTAGGAAAAAGGCAAAGTTACAGAGTTAAGAAGTTAGTGATGTATAAATGCACACATGCATATACACACACACCTGCACCTACTCTCTGTCACACAGATACACATACATATGTGCATACACATCAGCACTTCACAAGAAGTAACATATGGTTTGGTGTACTTCCAAGGTGTGAGGAGTGAAGCTCAGACCATGCTAAAGGCGTTTCCATTGGTTGATACTAAAAAGTCAGCAGATAAAACTTAGCAGATAAATGTGGCAGATGAAAGACCACTTCCCCTTACTCCCACACACATGTTTGAGACAGGAGTAATTCGTAATATACTGCAAAATGCTGATTTTTAAATGTTACAGACTGTGGCTAAAAATAAGGGATTATTTATTACTTCTATATTACTGTGAGGGTTTAGCTCTTGAGTCTTTTAAGATCCTTCTCCCCAAAGTAACAAAGAAATCCTGTCTAGTTATTTCTGGTGCCAGAACAACTCCCAGAATCATATATATTTGAAATGGTGGGTTTTGCCCCTTGAAGGAGCAAAATCTTATCTTAAAAGTATGATTTTATAAATATGTTGTTACATTTTGAGGAAACTGGGCATTTGAACCCTATTAATATATTTTATATGAATGAAAGGTCCCTGGACTTCACAGGGAAGCTTAGTCCTTTTAGTCTTCTAACCACTGGAGAGATAATGTTTTTTAAAGTGAAAAGAATTGAATAACTTGTGCATTAGACCCATATTGCAAGCTGCTGTGAGCACTGTACTGTGCTCAATACAGTAGATTGAATCCTGCTGAAAACTATGTGTTCAAAGTCATGTTTTGTTGTGGTGTTACAGAAACCACAGAGGTACAAGGGTGTCAGGAGCCAAAATCCAGTGGGCTTTTGAGAAGGTCATCCACCATAAGCGATACTTTCACAACAACCTGTGTAGGGTTACTGTACAAGACATAACATATTCAGTAGGGCTGTGAAAGGATCACTCACCATCTGGCACAACTCCCTTTTGGATGGACAGGACATAGCAGAATATCTGGCAAGATTCACAGGGCACTTTGATGCCTTTAATTCCTCAAGATCCTCCCTTCTCATGGCAGGCAGATCCTACAGGGTTGAGGGCACTAAAAATGAGGCCTCAGCAAAACCTGTCCCAGTTCTCAGGACCCCCTGGCTATGCTTTACCTCTGTTGTATCCTTTCCCTGTCCTCAGGTCTGCAGCTTCTTTCTGTATCCTTTTAGTGTCATTCTGCTCACAGAGAAACCAGGACCCCAATACCTCCCAGGAACAGATGTGCTCAGCATTGTTTTTCCCTCCTGATGAGTTCAGGGGGAGCAGAAACTATAGGGTGTGTATAGGGGGTAAGGGTTCAATTTATCCTTATCTAAGATAGTTGCTCCACAGCCAGGCTGGTTGTGATATTCACAGGGGTTCAGCCAACCCAAATGGTGTCTTTCCCCAAAATAGAAAAGAATATGTGGTAGTGAGAAATAGTCCAAGGTCTGCTTTTCTTTGTCTGATTCTTTGAAGAGGAGAAAACAGCCTCTTAACTAAGTAGTCTTCTTGCTAAAACACAATGCTGAGGAAACTTGAAGGGCTATATTCTAGAAATTCTCATTGAGTTCACAGTCTCAAAAGCTGTATGTCAAATTGTGATGTATTTAAATAGATAAAAACAATTGTTCCCTCTTCTGATGTATTATGGATCCACTGTTTGTTTAAATTATGTTAAGGGACTCTTCCTGTATAACCAGTTGTTACATTGGGGTATGCAGCAGAATGTGATTCCCCATTCACAAAGAGAGTTTTCTGCTCTCCCAGCTATTTTTATTTCATTTCTAATCTGTGCTAAGGCATCTGTGAATATGATACCTCAGCCCAGACAGAAAAATTCTTATTCTGAAGAGAATGGAAATTACTGAACATCTCAGTTTAGCATCCATTTACTAAACTAAATAACTTCTTGGAGAGGGAGAGGAAGAGAGGAGGCAGGGGATAGGGTGCATTTTGTAGCTCTGAATTTCTATTTCAAGTGAAAAGAAAGCATTTAACCAAATGTCTCATTAAGGAGAGCCTAAAGAACAGACTGAATTTCTAAACATTTCTTACTTACAGCATTAAGAGTCCAAAGACTTCGATTAAGCTTTTCACATCTAGAATGACATTCCTCCCACATGCCCTCCTACCAGCACCCTAAATTTGCAAGCAACTTCAAATACCTTTAAATATGAATGTTGAAGGACCTTTTTGCAGACTACATCCTCTTTGCAAGTTGCAGACAAATCTGTCAGAATTTTGTCTTCTGCCAACAATGTGGATAAAATATATATATATATATCACTCACTCAAAAGTTAAAAAGCTGTAGCTTTCAGGCTTTCATTCGCAATATACACATTCAAGAAAAACAAGTTGTATGTATACATCTAGTGAATACCCCATAGAACTACTAGCCAGAGAGCAAAATGGAATTGATCTAGCTATTATCAGACTTTCAAAATTTGATCCATCACACACATTCCAGCTAAGATTAAAAGGAAAACAAATAAGGTCTTCCAAAACTTCATGTTCTTTTAGACACAAAACAGCCTTCTCCCTGCATTTTTATATTTTAATCAACTTCATGAAGTACGTTCAATCCTCCATGAAGGCAATTCAATTCCCAGAGCCAACAGCTTTGTCACTTTTTTTTGCTGACTTAAAAAAGAAATCACTTCCAAGTGGTGGCAGAAAGGAACTTATTTACTTAAGGTGTCCCAGCACACATAAGACCTTTAAACTGTTTTGCAATTAGCATAGGGAGTTACAACTGGGACAGTCTGTTGAGGTGATTTCTCAAGACAGAAGATAAGTCATTTGTCAGACTCCTTGCTTCTGCTAACTAATGGCCATACAGTACTGCAGCATAAATCAATTACTTGGGTTTCCAAAACAGAGTTAAATTTCTCTCAGTTATAAAGGTGTGAATCCTTCATTTCAGAAGATTCTTCTAAACACATAATGTAATAAGTTTAGATATTGAGCATCTATATCCTCTATGTTATTGTGTCAAAGTCTGTAAAAATGAAAATCCAGATACGTACTACCTGACTCACAGAGGGGTTCTAAGTAGCAAATGAACCCTTTCTGATTGGGAGAAGCACCTAAGTCTGGCTCCATATTTCCTCCAGGGTCTCATCTCCTGACTCAGCATAACTCTGCTTTCATGTTTCATGTGGGAAGATGGGTCCTGGTGTGATGGCCATGCACCAGCTGACAAAATGGCAGCTTGTCCAAGGAGGAATAATTAACTCCCTAATTTATTCTGCCATCAAACCTTTGTGATGTACAGAATCATAGAATAGCTCATGTTGCAAAAAACCCATAGGGATCACCTAGCCCAATCCCTGCTCCTTACAAGGCTAACTAAAACGAAACCATAGACTAAGAGTGTCATCTAGATGTCTGCTCCTTTTGTAGTGGAATGTTGCTGGAACCTCTTGTTTGAGATGCTTTCTTTCATATGTTCTCACTTCAGGCAGGTCAGTGCTCCTTGAGGATACAGCTGTTTTCAGCTATGCATTTACTATTCCAAAGCAATGACTCATTTTATTCCCTATGGTTTTTCAAAATCCTACCAAATACCAGCCTGAAAACAGCTTACATCTGCCTGTCTGTTCAGGGCAAGAGACCAACTTTTAGTTTTCCTTTATAAACTGCACAATTTTACTATAATGTCTCTAGGTCCTATATTAACGTCTGCCTCAGAATAGACACATGCTTAAGACACAACAAGGACTTAAATCACCAACTAAGATTAATTGGATTAAGCTGCAATTGATATTATCCAGTAGCATATATTCTCCTTCATGTAACAGACCGGGCATTTCTTAATGGTAGTGGCTAATGTGTAGAGGCAGATAAATCTGTTGCCTTAGAGAACTCATACATTTAAAACTGCATTTCTAGACCTAGTTTTTACACAGACAACCTATTAAATTAAAACATTTCTATGTAATCTGATTAATTTAAATGTCTCTTTTAAATATTTTATTCCTTTAGTAATATCCATCTGTACAAGACCATGAGTATCTTTCTCAGACTACTGTTGTAATCAATAAATGAAAAGGGAAATACCGGGTCATTAAATGCAGTAGCTGTTGGCATGTGCAATAATACAAAATAATTATTTTTATGTATTACAACAGCAGTTGTGCTTATCACCACCATTCTATAAGGAGCAAAAAATGTCTAGTGCAGTTCACAAACATTGAAGCAAACCCCCCCCAACTAAAAAAAAAAATCAAAAGGAATGTTGTTCTGCATAAGTATCTCAGAGTGAAGCCTGTGGAACTGACAACCCAATTACAGTTCTCAAGTAAATGGAGAGTTTGTCTAGAGAAACTGAGCATTGTAGTTTTAGTTAATATCTGCCTTAGAAGCATTTCATGAGGCCAAGTGGACTTTGCCTGGTATTTTATGATGGTAGTAATATTGCCTGTGCATATATATTTTTTTTTCAAAGAGTTCTCTTAGGAGTCAATGGCAATTTAGTCCCATTGACTGCAAAGGGAAGGTGGGGATAAACCTTAGGATTGCCTTGGCCAAGGCAAATGATCAAGGCTTGTGACCATATAGATATCAAAACTTAAATAGTAAATTGGGTGGTTGTTACAAAAGCCTTTTAAAAAGCTCCTTTGAGTATTATGGGTGTTACAATGTGGCACTTATTACAGATACAGCTGAAATAGCTTGTAGTTTTGAAGTATAATACGAGCAATTCTAACAGTTATATATTGTTTTGAAAAAAAACGCCTTTAAGTACAACTTTGAAGTACTTTAACTCTTATTATTTGTGTCATTTCTTAAATAATTTTTCAAAGCTTTCCAATTGATTTTTTTAGTCGTAATTGGTGTAAAAGCTTGGTGAAAAATATTCTTCCTTTCTGTATATCTGAAAGTTTGCTGTTACAAAATTAGGCTTTTTATTGTATATCAAATTCCCTAAATACTTATTGTTGCAACAAAGTGGCAAGGAATGATATGTTTAGTGCTGGGAAGCTGTCAGGAGGATTCAGTGCTGAGAATAGTGAAATTATTGAAAAGGGCTGAGCTGACGTAACAGCTGTTTTCAACAGAGAATTGTGATCCTGGTTTTCCTCACCTTGTCACTTCCTCTCTTCAGTCCCTTCCCTGCTTAGGAAGGTATTCCTCTTCCTTGTGCTGCTGCAGGTGTGCACCTGGCCCTTGAGGAGCTAATTCAGTTTGTTAGGCTGGTCCTCGTTTTTGTTGAGATGGTGAGCTGAAACCCAGTCCCAAGGGAGACAAATTAAGGCCAGGGCTGACACAGGCTGGTGGAGCAAAGTGCTGGGGAGAAGTGAGGACAGGAGAGGGCAGGGAGGGAAGTGGGTGGTTGAGGAAGTTGCTGTATCTGAGTTTAGCCTGGCTCATTGCTGAGATGTCAGTCACCTTTCTATGTGACTGGGCTGGAGCAGAAAAGACAGACAGGCACATGTTTTTCTTTACAGTTCCATTTGATCCAGCTGTATAGGGAAAGAAAGGACTCTAAATTCATTTGCTGCAACAGAAAAAAATGTGGGGGCTAAAAAAATGAGGAAGGAGGGTAAAATGAGGTAAAAAGGAGGTAAAAAAATGAGGGAGGGTAGAGGTGCAGATCAGGCTTTGCATCCACAACGGGGAAACCCAGAATGAGAGTGATCCTTCTTTCTTTTCCTCCATCATGCTTGGGCTTGTCAGGGCTGTGATGGCAGAACCTTCCTGTTCTGCCTTCTCTGTTCCACCATGTATTGGAGGTTTCACATGTGTTGGACATGGTTGCATACTGTACCTGGTTCTGTCCCACTTCCAAAGTGGCATTCCCACACTGACCATCTGTCCTAGGGTCACTGTATGATGCTTGTATCCCCAGTTGTCTGTTCTGTTTGTGTTGGACATTGTGTTCTGTGCCTTTAAGACTGGTTCAGGGAGTGAAGGGGGAGAAAGAAGTGTGGAGTTTGTCTGCAGAAATTGCACTCGCTCCTCCACGTTCTGCTCCTGGACTGTGTTTGTAGCACGGATGGACAGCGGGACAGAGATCTCCTGTGCTTTTAGTTAGGTTAGCTAGCTAGAAGTTCCCTGGACTAGTTTTTTCTTTTTTTCTTGGGACTATTTAAACCTGCTCTGGACTGAAAACCCAGAGGAGAACTGGGAGCTCACACCTGCAGCCCACTGGGGCCCAGGATGGCATTCTCCAGCACCGGAGGGACTGGGATTGATGGGAGACAGAGAGAGCTGAGCTACACCCACAGCAAGGACTTTCTCAATTATTCCATCTCTCTGCAGAGTGGCGAGAGGTTTTACTGTTTCATATCATTCATTCTTTGTGCTTGTGGGCACTTTGTTAAATAAATAGCTTTTTTCCACTTTTCTCTAAGGAGATTTTTTCCCAGACCAGCTGGGGAGGGGCTGTTTGGGTTTGCATTTCCAGGGGAACTCCATTTGGGGGTTTCCTCCCAAATTTGCCATAAACCAGGACACCATCAAACAACAATTGTACTTTGTGTTTAATGCTCCAGGTCATCCAGAATTGTCCTGTGCCTGTGTCACCGAGGCTCCTTTTATCATCTGATGCTTGTGCTCTCATGGGCCCTGGCTAAAAATTACAGGACAATGCCTTCTGGCAACAGTGAGCTGTTGCATCTTGCCTGTGTTGTACTCCCTATCAATGTTTTTGCTGTTGTAAGTGAATGTGATGGTGGGGTAAAACCTAACAAAGTATATCAGTATCTAATCCAACGCACAGCTGAAAGAAGAAGGAATATTTCCTTTGAATTTGGTTATTTTTGAATGAAGTCCTTATTGACATTTTAAAATAAATAATATGCTGGTTTATGTTTGTAAGTAAGTAATAAGTATATGACAAATTGCTGGACAATAAAACATTGCAAATAAATAAATATTAACATTCAGAGATCTAAAATTATTTTTGATAGGAGCTTACTATAGTCTGAAAAAATATTTAGGCATCTGATTTCCTTAAAATATTCTTTAACCACCAAGACAAAAGCCATGAACTTGGGGAAGCACTTTTGGTCAATGCTTCTTTACGTGAAGATGGTAAAAGGCATGAAAATGGCTGAGGCCAGCACAGTTGTGGAACAAGATGTATTAACTGTAGAACTGCAAGTTTGGCTTCAACGCTTATGAAACTGTGGCATTGGTTCAGAGATGTCCAAAACTATCTACAGCAAAGAACCCCAGAATTTGAAGTCAACTCTACGTATGGGACTGTATGAAAAAAGAACAGTTGTGAATCTTAAGACGTTCAGGCCTTCACTTCTGGGGCATTGTCTTCACGTTCTTAACCATTTCTTCTTTTCGCTTCAGAGAAAGCCAAAAGTCTGAACATCTTCTGCTTTGTCTGACAAAGTGCACCTCACAATCAAATTATTCCTTATTTGCTTTAGATCCAACTTTTCTGAAGTCTACCATCAGTGATATATAAATGTTCAACTCCCTTCACTTCCCTACTCATTCTCTACAAATCTAAAATAAAAATTAATGAAAAATTAATCGGATTATTCACCAGATTTTTACCTCAAGGCTTTCCCTGAGATGAGATAATAGTTATGTATTTTTTTCTTTTGTGTGTGTGTGTTTTTTATATCTGCTAGAGAACTTGGAAAGACAAGTTTTTAGTGAAAGTATATGTTGTTCCATTTTGTCACTTTGTCATTTTTCCATTGTCACTTTCTCTTATGAAGAAAACAACCACAGATCTGTTATAATTGCTTAATTAAGCAACTTTATATCTATGACTTTTGAAGTACCACTATAAAGCACTATAGATGCAAAGGTAAAATAGAAATTAAAAGTCTTGTATGGCAAATTTTACCTCTTGTTTGTCACTTCTTCTCAATAGTGGTCCCAAGAATGCAGCAGCTTGAGAAGGTACATGTTAATTTTTCTTAGCATCTCAATTTGAAGCTGAGGAGTGGAAGCAGGGAAGAAAGTAACTTGGAGATTTGTTTTTAATGTTGTTAAAAACAAAGTCTGAATTCTCTTAGCCTTGACTTCCTAGCTTGATCAATCACTCTCTCCAAAACCCATTTTGGGGAATGTTCACGCTCAGACAGTTTCCCAGCAGCTTCAGTGTGTAGTTCAATTGTGCCTTGTTGATTTCAGCAAGTTTTCTGAGGAACTATCATGCCCTGAAGAGGATAACTTTAGGCTGTCAGTGTAAGGGAATGTGTCACTGCCTTTTAAGGTCTGAACAGGCTGTGGTGGCGTGTGTCAGGGTCACTCAAGCAGCCTGCTGGAAACAGTGGCACATGGCAGACAGTTGTTTATAGCTTTTTACGCTGTGTGTCAAGCTAAAGGCTCCTTAAAAATCGTAAATACTGCATACTACCAGAGGTGATACTTGGAAAAGAGTAAATATGCAAAGCTAAGCCCAGGAGTGAGAGAAAGCAAACTAAAAGAGATGTGGGACCCTTAGAAAAAAAAAAAAAACAAATAAAATCACCTTCTGCTGAAATGGTGTAGAAGAGTCCTGGAAGAATAAAGTAAGAATGTGCTATGTAGATGCAGGCAGATTTACTCTTTGAGGAAGAAGATTTAGAAAAGTTAGCATTTCCCTGCTATTTCTGGACATGGGGCTACAGATCTTAAACTTTCTGCATGTAAGCCAGGATGAATTAGAGTGAAGAATATTGTATTCTCAAGGAAAGCAAAGTAATTTAAACATAGGTTCCAAATAAAACAGCAAAAGGAAGGAATCTTCTTTTGAAGCTTCTTGACTGACATTAACAGAGAAAATCATGCTACTTTGACAGATTTCATTATTGAGATTTGATTTTGATTGAAATCAAAGGTCTAAATCAATATTTCAAACTTGGACTAATATAAATATTAAAAACACTTTAAAAGGCTAGAAAGGTAAATAGAGTAGACATTGACTAAGGAAACATGAGGTTTAAGGTTATTATCAGCTAAATATATCAGAGAAACATTAATGAGCAAGTGTCTATGAAATTGTAAAGTTATAACAAGAGCATGAAACGCAAAAGTTACAAGGACAGAAACATATGTCCACAACTGGAAATATGAAACCAACTACAATATACATTAGTGTTTTGCAGCAGTATGCAATCAGAACCAGCAAAATTAATACAACCAGCAAGCACACTGGCAGTTTCTGGTGCATGTTTACCAGAAAGAAAATACAAAAAAGAGTGAAGAACAACTTTATATAGAGGCAAAATATAGAAGTTGATAGAGGAAAATGTACTACTGCAGTGGAGACCGGTGCAACTGTTGTGAAATATTAATGGGGAGCTAATGCTTCAGTAAATGTTATGCCTGAAAATATCGTAGATTATTGGGATAAGAAACATAACTAAATAAAACAAGAACCACTGCAACTAGGGGCTCACAGAGAAGACCTACTGCTGCTCAAGCATTACATGAACTTGTACGGAAACCTGTAAGAAAAAGTGGGTCTGTTTATTTAGTGTGAACAATGAGCCAATAATGAGTCTGACAAACGGAAAATCCTTACTTTGCTTATATAGAGTACCTAAAGGTCAGCTGGGCATAAACAAATGTAAAGGAAATGTTGAATGAATTAGAACATCAGAGGAGGTAGGGAGACAAATATACATGCTTGCAAGGAGCATTTAACTGTTGACTTAGTTTTCTCTGAGATTGCACATTCTATTTAAAACAGAGTATGATCCATATTAAATTTGTATTTCCTGAACCTAGAAACTCACAGATCTTATTTGATGTTGCTCAAAATGTTTGTATTAGATGCTAGATTTCAACATGTATCAACTTCCAAATCTACTCAGCAGAATGTCTAGTAGAGAATGCCAATATCATTGCAATGAATGCTAGATGCAGGTTAAGGGCTGTGAAACAAGTTCAGCAGTGCTGGACTTGACAGATTTTTTTTTTTTAAAGTGAACTGGTACTGACTGAACACTCACTGAGCAAAAAGATAATAAGTCTTTTCATTCCATCCCAAAGAGCAGCAGAAAATACTTAGCCTAGAAGGATAAAATAGAAGAGATCAGGATGTCTGAGATATAGAAGATACAGCTCAGTCATGCTGTGGCTGCAGTGGTCTGTAGATACAGTTTGCACAGACAAGGGCATTGCTTGGGTATACAAGGCTGCATCTGGCAGGAAGATTGCTCCTTGTTCTTATGTGAGCTCCCATCTCTTATGCAATTTGCTTTAGGACAAGAGGGAATGGCTACAATTTATTCCTATGGAAAGAGGCACATGAAGGAGCAAGAGAGAGTCAAAGCATCTGAAAGTAAACTGGTAAAAAGGGATTTTGCTGAGCCACTAATGGACAGGATTGAAACTGCAAGTAGACGGACATTGGGATATTTCTCTACATGGCAATCCAAACACCTAAAGCTCCTGAAAGCCCTTCTCCATACACGTAAGGTAGGCACAGTTGTTATTCCTAAAGATTACGCAGGAATGCAAACTCCCTCACTATACAATCTCCTGTGTCAGGGAAAGGGAAGCCTGAGAGTGTCACACTGAGATCTAAGCAGCCAGATGTGATCTGAGCAGCCTCAGCCCAAGGGACAGGGGTTGTCCACAGGCAACTGCAAGCACAGAGCAGCCACAGAGCCTGGACAGTTGCTTGTGCCTGAAAACCTCATTCCAGCTCGCAGCTGATTATGATCACTTTCCTGAGAAATGCAAAATACAAAACTTCAAAATGTTGCTTCTTCAATAAGGCATAATTTTTGTTAGCTTGAAAGGAAGTTTCTACTGATAATAAAGCAACACTGGAACTTGTACAAACTGCAGTAAAGCTTCACTCTAAATCCTTTGTAATTTTTATTGCTACTGTTACTATTAGTGCCACAGTACAAATGAACAAGATATGTTTATGTCTGTGTCTGTTTGCCTATATCTATATTTATGCATCTTACTTTTTTTTATCCCGCCAAAAGCATGCTAATAAAAGTGTAATTACACTCTAAGATCCATTTTGCTTTGTTACATAACTTTAACAAGGTCTTTTCCAGAACTCTTAATAACCTTACAAAATCTTCATGGAATTATTGCTTGCAGAAGATGCTGAGGGATTGTTATCTAGGACGTGGATGGGAACTGAGCCAATGACTTTGGGGCTTTACAATTTTCCTTAGCTGTGCAGCAAAAGGCATGTTTCAGCAATTTTCCTTGCCCAGTCTGTCCTACTAAGAAATTTTGTGTGGTGTTATATGCACAGGTTTGTGTGGGCATGCCTTTTTTGTGTGTCTCTGTGGAACAATGGTAGTTCATGGCCCAAGCTGAGAGGAACAGTCTCAAATAGAAGACTGCAGGAGCTGTAATCCGGGATTTAAATTACATAGGAGGAAATATTTTTGCTGTACTTGATTTACAGCCACAAATGTTATTAAGTACTCTAAAAATGCTCTGCCAAGCAGTCTGATTATTAAGTGTATATACTTGAGAATGGATATTTAGTAGTATTTGAGATTATGGATCTGACTTCTCTGAAAGTGTTCTGCCTCAAGTATTGGATTTATTCAGTTTTAATGATTACTTTTTGGTTTATCGCCCCACAACTTTTCCTCTGACACACTTACTTAATATTATTTTAAGACATACAGCATATATCAAATATTAAGGCCTTGAATTATTTGTAAATCACATCCAGCATTGCAGTCCTATACCTTCAAATCCAGAAATAAGATGCAATCCACAATAAATAGTGCTCGTGATTGAATGCTTGAGACTGATGTATGTACTTAAAACAGCCTATTCAGCATAAACAATATTTGTTTAAATGTCACCCGTTCAAACCATATTTTCATCTTTAAGTACAAAGAATAGCTCTGAAAACTTTATCATCTCAAAAATTGAATTTTTTTAAAGTAGGTACAGATGAAATTACGAGACACCAGTATTACAAGCTGAGATTATGGCCAGGCAAACTCTCTAGTACTGACATTTGAATTGTCTGTAGACAGAACAGTCTACAGAGCTGAAGAGCAAACATTTGCAAGGTTTTGCAAAACCTTACCATGTGGCTAAATTTCACGTGGCTAAATACTGCTGGGAAGAGATTAAGTATGTGTTTTACCAATGAAACACTCCAAACTTCCTTTGTTTCCATAGGAGCCCAGAGAAGTCTCAGATCATATTTTACTGTCTTTTGATGCATTTCTTCTCTTGTGACATCGTTAGGAGATATCTGCTAAAGAATTTCTTCATGCAACAAATCTCTCCGAGAACAAGGTGTTCTGCTAGGATTACTCCCTCTGAACCTGCTTTCTGTGAGGCCAGGTGAATATCAGTGCTAGTGCAGCAGACAGGGAGAAGGAAGTGTGGTGAACTTGGTCCACACCTCAGGGGAGCTTGGACAGCTGAGACATTGTGGCCCCAGAAGCAGATCTTCTGCCTCCTAATTGCTGTAGCTAGGAGCATTGGAGGAGCTTTGTCAGAGAAAGACAAAGAATAACCACTTTTTAAGAAGGTCTTTCAACTTTAAAATGCTTTACTTCCTTCTTCTTTCTGTTTTAACTATTTGTTGTGAGCCCAAAACCACTAAATTTGTTCAGTTGAGTCTAATGCTTTGAAATTCTTCCTTTTAAGTGCCTACTTGGGAAGAGTTGGATTGGTTGGGGAAAACAAACCAATGTCTGTCTGTTAGGTGTTTTTTTTGGTTGGTTGGTTTGGGGCTTTTTGTTTAGTTTTGTTTATTTTTTTTGAAGAGGGTTGTTGGTTTTGGGGTTATTTTTGGGTTTTTTACTTCTTTTCCACAGGTAAGTATGTACTGGGGAAACTGACTGAGAGGATTATTTAGATGAATCTACCATCTCAAGAAAATGTTTAATTTGTCTCTGTTGTAGAATTTGACCCTAAATCCTTATATGAAATTGCATCCTTAGGTACAGAACAAGAAAGTACTTAGATAATATCCTAACTAGAGATTTATTTCCTAATTTGAAATCAATGATTTGCTTTTCAGTTGATGAAGAATTTAGAGAGATGTTTTTTAAAATATTTTTTAAAAAGTCAATTTATTTCAATTCCTCCAGAAGGCTAGAAATGTCAACAAGCATGGAAAGTAATAAGAAATGTTAGAATTATGTGAAAGTTACATATGGGCTGAGAGCCTTTCCATGTTGCATTTTATCCAGTGCAAATTAAAATGAATAAGAAATGCAATGCCTCTGGAGCATAGTTTTTGTGAAGTAAATGCCAACAGCTTCTTAACTGAAGTGGCACAGCCTTAAGGTGACTGTGGTGTTACTGAATATGCCACTAACGTGGTAGAGGTTTGGTACATCTTTAAACAAGTCAAGAAAAAGAAAGCCTCTCATTTTTCTCTGTTCTAATTATCTTCGTTCCAGTGGATTAGAAAATGGAAAATGTAGAAGTCAAGCTGAAGATGGTTCAGAGCTCAATCGCCTGCCAAGTTAAGTCTGACAAATGGCAAATGTGTGTAATTAATAGTGTCATCTTCCTCCAGACCAAAGGATGACTGTGGTAACTATAGATTATAATTGTCATCGTTGTCATATAAAATGTGCTATTATTAAGTTCAGGCTGAATTTTATTGCTGAGAATGCTCATAAATTGAATGGTCAGTCATTTAAATTGCCGAGTACAGAGCTCTGCAGTTTGCTCTAAATCTGCTTTTTAAGTCAATGTATTTGACTTTAGACCTCTAGAAACTAGCTACATTCCTTAAAAAAATGTTAGACAGGTTGTTACCTGTTAGAGAGGATGCTCTGACAGATGCACTGCATTTCGTTCATGTTTTAATTATCCCTACACCCTAATTTGTAATTTGTTTTTGAAAGGCAAGTACTGCATATGCTATGTTGGCAACTTAAAAATTAGGACTTATTGTCTTGTTAATGCAGCAGAGAGAATGAGTGATGATAGGCTTGGAATATGGATGAATAAAATGTAGTTGTTTAAGATGGAAAGATGAAAAGGGATGAAAAGAAAGCAATACATTCACAGTGAGAATCCTGAGATCAAGGAGTTTCCCAGCAGGAAATGAAGTTCTTTCCTGCTAGGGATAAATTGCAGGTCAGTAGTCATTTCCAGTCTTTCTGTCCTGATGACTGGATAAATCAAAATTTTCAGGAAGGCTGACTCAGAACTATTGTGAAAATAACACCCAACTAAAATATGAAGACTTGATGAAGTGAACAGGACCCAGGATAGGAAGGGAACTGCAGCATTCATCAAGCCATTTCTTGCTATTAGAGACAAGTAGTTCATGTAATATCTTTTGTAAATTGACTGGCTGTGTCGTAAAGTTAGTTTAGATATTTGTCTACACTGTATAGTTACTTCTTAAAAAGATGACTGCTCTAATGGTCAGAAAACATTTCTTTATTGGTCATTTTTTCTTGTTCTATTTTTGTCCTTTTTCTTTTAGATATGTCTTATGCCCTTCTCCTATTATCTCAACAAGTACATTTATAAGGCATGATTATATTTTCACGCAGCTAAAGAAGATATATTTTGTTTCAGTGTGAATATTTGAACTTCTTGGTTTTTTCACGCTGTAAAATATGCTGTCATCTGGCTGGCATAAGCCAGCTCTGAACTGGGAGCCATATAACCACTTTATAGCAATACTATGTTCAAACTGCTAAGTTCGGCACCATTTTCTCTCAAGCAGGTTTTCCTCTAGATTTTTCTGGAGTTTTCTTCTCTGAGGGTTTTTTTTTTTTTTGTGTTTGTTTTTGTTTGTTTTGTTGTTATTTTTTCTTTGCATTGCAAATATTTTTTAGATTGTATACTCTTTAACTTATATACTAAGCCTTTGGCTTTTACATCATAGTTGTACAGTGCTGGGAAAGGGAAAGATCAGCTGGCCACATGGGCTATTAAGTCAATTTCCCTGTTACTACAGGCAATATATAGTAGAAACTGCATTCAAGGTATGTAGAACATCCACTCCAATCTCCATCATTCATATAACCACATATGCTCAGTAACTTTTTCATATGATAGTAGAAGACCAAAAACTAAAACCATAATATGCACCTGGAAGAAAACAGATGAAAACAAATGTGCCACTTTTACAGTGTATCCTTGCAGTGGTAAGAAATTAGGTAGATTTTTTTTCCCAGATGATCACAAAAAGTGAAACAAGAACTATATTGCAGAAAAAAATACAAAGTAAGCACTCAAGTAGCAAGAGGATAATTTCTTAATTAATGATAGAAGAGATGTTTCTTAATTCTGTTTAAAATACATTGAGTGCTTGTGAGTGAGAGAACAACCGCATTGAAAGTTTTGAGGCACCCTCTTACTGCTAAAAATTGTTAATATCTTTGGTTTGTGTGCTAGTAAAAGTATTTGCTCAATGTAGCAATAGTATTTGCTTAGTAAAGCCCGAGTGTAACACAGTAATATTTTGGTCAGGTATCAAATGAACGTTGCAATCAAAGTGCCTGGGTAATAGATAAAATGTTGTTCTATAAGCTTTGCTGATGTTTTGTCTGCCTTCAGTCAGAAGCAGGCTTCAAATCAAATGGCAATAGCACAATGGTATTTTAACAAGGCTGCTGACTGTGATTAGCTTACACGTCAGCCATATCTGTGCAAGAGGATTATTCCACTGGCCAGTGTATGCTCTCATGCACTCTGCTTAGTCAAAGTGTAGTGACAGTATAATGCTTTCCAGAACGTATCAGGATGAGAAGATAGAGTAAAAGTATTAAATTGGTTCCCTAGGGCTTCCTTCTCTTTCAGATAAACCCTTCAGTGTGTTAGTGGGGGGTTTTTGTTTTAGGGGCTTTTTCCCCCTAAGCACATTCCTTGACTGGTACAAAGATAAGGAAAGCAGTGAAATATCATCTTCTTCA
Organism: Acrocephalus scirpaceus scirpaceus; assembly: GCA_910950805.1. Lineage (NCBI taxonomy): Eukaryota > Metazoa > Chordata > Aves > Passeriformes > Sylviidae > Acrocephalus > Acrocephalus scirpaceus. The sequence continues at coordinate 131,353,347 of OU383773.1, forward strand.
TCACATTAATTGTAGTTATTAAACAAAAAGTTGTTGCAATAAGATCTGTTTAATAGGATTGAATGGAATCCAGCACAAACACACAACTAAGAACCATTTGATGGAGGTCATATGAATATTCCCAACTGCAGTATTTTAAGGGCTGTTTCAACATAAACTGATGTGGATCATAAAACCTCTTTCGATTCTAGCCAAATCCAGTGTTCTAAAGTTATGCAAATAACTCAAACTCCGGAACGTCTTTAATGCCTCCACCAGTGTGACAAGAGTTATTCTCAGACTTCCATAAAAAGTATTATTTGAGTCAAACGATATTTTGCAGTCAGCTCCCATAGCTTCATTGTGGCAAGCATAGCTGTAGGGGAAATGATTAAAAGTTCACTGGCACAAATGGAGTTACATCTGCTGGCATTAGGGCTCAATTTGTCACTCCTGTTTTCAATCTCGGGAGGCATGCAAGAACGAAATGGTGCTAATCTTTCATATGACATGAAGAGGAGGATCAGAATGTATTCAGACCCAGTACCATGGCCAAGTCAGAGCTCAGCCCTGGCTTCTGAAATGATCTTGAACAAGGTTTTGAATATGAGCCTGTCGTTTCACATTTTCCTGTGCATTCTTAGCCCAGACTTCATCTTCTAGGCCACATCTTGGCATGACACCTATCCAGTTTGTGGTGAAAAAATGAACTGATTGTCAGAAGAGGAAAATAGCTGTAATTTCAGCCTATCTTCAAGGAAATCTTTGTAGGTCCACATAGACCTGTGGTATAAGAATACCAACAGAAAAAGGACCAGCAAAGTCCTGCCATCAACATCAAAAAGATGTCTTTATCTTGCTGCTTCCATTCCTATGTTAGTATGAGGCTGCTGGTACATCCTATGGGGTTGTCACACTTGTGTTGCTGCAGTGCTGTGAGAAGGCTGCTACTGTGGCAGGTCACAAGGGAATGCACAGGAGCTAGAGATGCTTTAAGATTTCCACTTTTTGTAAAGCTTTTCAGTGGAGGGGCTGTTTCCCTAGAGCATGGGTTTGATCTTGGGAGAGCTGGCAATAGCTGTGCAGTCAGCATACAGAACCAAATGCAAAATAGTGCTACAGCTGCCATGGACACTGGAACAGGCTCTTCATGCAGCCTGTGAGCACACTGCTCACTGTCAGACCAGGCTGACACTGACTCAGACTGCTTAATCCTACTTAATCCTTGTTAATATTTCTAGCTTCATTTCCTAAACTGAAGAAAAAAATAATATAAATACCATATGTGCACTATATATACATCTCTCTCTCTTTCTGGCTATATCAACACACATGCATACAGATATATACACTCTCACACTATTCTATTGATAGAATTCTGAAATACTGTTTCTTATTAACAGAATAGCTGGTGTCACTGTCACTTTCCTGTCTCTGAACAGTTTGCTCCTATCCTGCCCCAAACATCATGACCAATCCCAAATCATTGCTGCACAGTGTTTGTGTACTGCTGGACACTGTTTTACTCCTGCCCAAATATTGAGGCCCCTAATGCAGTTTTTCAAGAGCCATCCATTACAGGTACTACTAATAATGTACTGTGGATAGCAACACCAGTTTGACGTTGTGCTGTAGTTACTTTCCATTTCTGCTGTTACCATCGCTAATGCTTGTCTGTTAACAATGTTGAGCTGACTTCATTTGCTATTTTGGGAGGTTAATTCTGTTTCCCTGGCCTCTGAGGATTGCTCTTGGATTTTTGGAGAGAAACAGATCTATTTAGGAGTTGGACACAGCTCAATGACTGCGTGTCTAAAGGCCTAAAGGGTAGGGGCAGATATGTTTTGAAAAGCATGGGTGTTTCTGTCATCATCTCTACATGTAGGAACTGGCATGACCGTTGTTAGTCTAGAGAGAGATTCTAGATGGGAGGAAATTAATATGTGGAGAGAAACAGGATCACTGAATCCATTTTTGGAAGCAGAGAGGTTGGAGGTGTAAGGCTATTACCTCTGGATAATGAATAGACTGTATCCAGATAAATGTATTCTGGTTTATTTTGCAGAAAATAGCAGAAGGATGTTGTGTATCTATTTAAGGGTTGAATGGTATTTATTGAGTACATTCAACTAAGCTGTACAAAAATGTTTCAAAAATCATAATATGTTGCTCCCTGAATAAAAGTTAAATGAGTATGTGGCATGAGTTTTGCTGTGCTCTGAAATTAAGGTATAGCCAAATAAAAAAGGGTTGAGAAATATCTTTAGGGGTTCCCCTTGGAAAGTAGTCTTTCTTCATCACTTGGTGGCTGAATATCATGGATAATCCCATATCTAGATAAATGGTAATAGTGGACCAAGTGATGATTTGCTCTCTATTAAAAAAAGAAACAAACCCCATAAAACCAAAATGTACTCTATATTTTGAGAATATTAAATATAACCTACTTCTCCTTCTTGGATGAGTGGACTAACAACTAGGGCTATCTCTGTTGCTTATGAAAAGCATAGTAATTATTCTGTGTCAGATGAAGAACCATCCAGAGGAAGGAGAATGAAAACACTACAGAATGAAAAACACATCTGGGTGATTAGGGATTTTTTTTTTTATCCCTTGGCTAAAGGAGAGATTTAAACCCAGATCATCCCCAGTTAGGGAAATAACCAGTAATGAAATGTCTTGGTCAGGAACAGCAGATTCAAATCAGTCTTTGTTTGAAATGGAAAAAATTGCTTCATGTTCTCTTTTATTTTTTTTTCCCAAATATGAGGGAAGACAGAAAAAAAAATCAGGAGATTATTTCAACTCATCCTTCTCTTTAGCAATACCTCAGTTTTGTTTTATGCGCCTTTACTCATAAGTATCGTTCCAGTACTGATCTGATTTCTCTAGGACATCTTACAAAGAAATGTAAACCATTTCAATCTTCTGGCAAGTCCTGACACAAGCTTCTCATGAAGGAACTGCTGTGCCCCAGAGGGGACAGAGAGGACAGGAAGACTTTCTGGAAGCGTGTAAAAAGGGGAAGCAGGAGGCAATGGGCTGGAGGGGCCCAAACCATGCAGCTGGGCCAGCAGCACTACTGCAGCTCTACTCATCGTGGAGAGAGATCCCAACTGTAGACCTTAATTGTTTTGTTTTCCTGGGGTTGTCATGGCAGTTGTCAGAATAATTTCTTTGTGCATGGCTGAATTGGACATATGTACACAGTGCCAGCTTAGTCTTCTGATATCCTGAGGGGGTCTTTCCTACTGGAAATTATTTTCCATTGAACAGAGGGTGGCTGGAAGATTGGTCCTTATTTGTCCATATGGTTGCTGTTGTTCTCTTCCCAGTGCGAAAGTCTGATGAGGATATTAGACACAATTGCTCTATACATGCCTAAAAGCATTTCATTCCCTGTGGTTTTCCTATCACTGACTGTTGGAGTGTTATATTCATTGAGAATAATGAACTCTGGTAGAAGAAAATACTTTAAATACATAAAGCAGATTGTACGCTGCTCACACGTGTCAAGGTCTGGGTGGCATTTCAGACCCTTGATTAGTATATTTTTCCTTTATTTAAATAAGACTGGAAAATTTGGGTCCTGAATCACTAGTCATGAAATACAAGAATGTCTTCATATATGTTCTATAAAAACTGAGCATCGGGATACAAAATTTTTTGGGGATCATTTTTGTCTTGTTTTGTTTTTCCTTCTGTTTGGAATCCTTATGGAATATTATTTTTTGTGAAGGATTACTTTTTTTTTTCCTTCAAGAGCTTGTCTTAAATGAACTGGCAAGAGATTTACATTTCTCTGCATGACTGGAGGATACTGGAGTTTAAACAACAAATGAAAAATTGTCACAGATTTATTTAAGAGTAGTGAAGTGTTGCTGCCTTTATACACCCTGTCAGCAGATTTTAAAAGGAGAAAGATAGGGAGCTTTGTGATCACTGGATTTTTTGTGTAAACTGAAAACTTTCAGCATGAGGGAAATGGTTTAGGGTTTTGTACTAGGTAGACAACTGATGCTGCTTCAACAATAAAGGGCAAAGGAAAATTGCAGATATGAAAACAACTTTTGGAGACTCTGTTCTTTTTGCTAAGTCCAGATATCTTTTCGACCCTTAAACAGTTGACTATTTTCTGAGCCTTCTGAATCCCACTCAATTCCCATGAGTTGATAAATCGTTTTTTCTATATCACATCCTACCACAGGCTTTGTTTCTTCTTCTTTCTGTGCTTTGTCTCTATTTTTTCATGGCTTCACTTCACTTCTTTGCTGCATTCTCTGTGTGATTTTTCTTTTTGCATGAAGTTTGTTTATTAAATCAGTTTGTTTAATTCCCACAATGGGCTGGATTCTAGATGCCTCTTCAAAGTAATTTCTGTTCTTTATTATTTTAGCCAGACGCTAAAGCACCACATTGGTGGAAAACATTTTGTTCACTGTATGAGACAAAGAAACTATCGGGTTTTGGGTGTGTGTGAGTATGTCATTTAAAGCCATTTCCTATGTTTTATTTGGGGAGGTTCAATTAAGGAAGCACAAACAATCAGAATTTTGACATCTCATATTTTTGCTTTATTTTACAGTCTTTGCAACCTTAATGTTTCCTTCAATTGAAGTTTGTTTTTTGGGAGGATGTTATAATCTTACACAAAATGCATATAGGCAGAAAATATGCAGCGTATAATTATCAGCAAAGAAACTCAAGTGTCAAATCTTCAGGTTCTCTAAAGAGAAAAAAGGTTTGCAAAGAAAAACAAGATCATGTAAAGATTTAATACATCCCAAAGCTAACACAATTTGGTTTGATACATGACCCTTTTATTTTGCTGCCTTAAAATGTCTCCCTCCTGCCAAAACTATTTGTTACCTTTTTCCTTGGGGAAATATGCAAAGACATGCAGTTATGCTCAGGCCCCTGCACTGGAAGGTTTTTATTTCAATCCTATCAGCCTCTATTCTCGCCAATCATTTTTCTTTTGTTCTCAGTATCCATTCTCTCCAGTAATTCACTTGAGCTACAATATCTGAGAAAGACTAAGCACCACTGTAATTTAAAGGAAAAGATCTTTTCAGGCTGATTTGGTTTCAAGCAGCTTTTGTGAGAAAGATTGGTTTTCAGCCTCTAGGCAATTAAATACTCTGACTGAAGATTTTTTATCACCAATTATTCTACACAGAAACTACTTTTATTTTTTGGAAGAAGACATCAAAACCTAACAATGAACATTGAATATATCTTCTCAGTAAATGATAATATAAAGCCCAGCTAGGTGAGCACACAGCAGTTGCTTGCAGCAGCTGTGATGAGAAGGTGGCAGACTGTAACAGGAATGACAGGAATCCAGGGTGAAACACTCACTGGACTGAAATCCTCAAAGTCAGTGCCATTAGCTTTAGCAGGGCCAAGATTTCTGCCCACACAAAGATTCACCTAACTGGTAGCACACCCTTTATGATGGCTATAGATTGGAGGAACCACCATGTGTACAGAAGACTTGAAAAAATCTTGGCAGTTGGGACTGACAAGAGTTCTTTGCTAGCTAAGCAGCATCAACTTCAGCAGGTCCAAGCACCTTCAATTGCAGTGAATTTTCCATCAGTCTTTTAAAATTTTGTCATTTTGGAAAATCACATGAATGTCTCAATGGAAGAGGATTAGAAAAGATGATAGCGATGGGCTTTGTTTTCCTGATTAAGTTTCAACTAGTCTTGATGAAATTTTCTAGTGCATTGTTCCTCTGGCTGCTCTGCTCTACCTAAAGAGGGAATACTAATTTCCAACAAGGAAATTCTCTTCTCTATGTTAATATCATCCCATTATACCACGAAATCAAGAGTGATCTGCTTTGATATCTATTTAGTAGATTAGGATTTGGTAGATCTGGATGAAATCTAATGACCTTGTAAGTGGATACTGCACAAGATCTTATGCTACAGATATCAGAGGGCAAAGACAGGGATTATGGGCAGAGTCAGCATCATGTTTGTTGGGACAGATATTAAACTATAATTAACATATTTTATGGAATTGATAAGATCTCATCCCACACTGGGATGAGAATGACTTCCAGTTGTCACGACAATGAGTGTGCCCTTATGATGAATGCTTTCAAGCTCTAGATGGGAGCAAGAAGGAGTAACGATCCTTAATGTTATTTTAATGTCAAAAGCTTATTAAAGAGTAATGGTTACACAGTGAGAGAAAAAAAAGTCCACAGGGTAGCAGGGCAAAACCACCTCTGAGGAAAGAGTGGGAGCAATAGCTCCTTGATTCCTTTTCTTTCTAAGTCTATCCCATGGAAAGGAGGAGAATGAGGGAAGATTTCTTTTGAAAGAAGAAATTTCTTTTGGGAAGACAGACATGAAAAATCTTGAAGGTCACAGAAGACATTTGAATTCTTTCCTACCTAACTCCTCAAGACTTCTGAAACATGATGTTTTAACTGTTTCTCACTTTGTCATTCAAATTAGTACAGAGGTTCTGTAAAACTGTAGCTCTGGCATTGCCTTGTGTGAATAAAGGATAGGATACAAGTGGGAAGTAGGTTGGGAGCCTATCTAATTTTGCCACATCTGGCATCTCCCCTCAGACTGACTCAAATTGCAGACCAAGTTGTGTCAATGCTCTCTGTGTGGGCAGAACCACAGCATGCACTGGGCTGTGTTTCCTGATGAGGGAACTGTTCGACTGAGTCTGGACAGAAGCCTGGATATGAACCATCGTGTTCACCATGTGTGCAGCTGAGTGCCTCTGACATCTCTGCAACACGTTTTGGGGTCCCCAGGTAAGAAGTGATGTATGCATGGAATGTATTATAAAACTAAGGCTGACCAAGGAATGCTAATTCATCTCTGCCTAACTGCAATTTGGTTAATTGTAGAAAGCAAACTGAGGTAAAACTAGACAAATTTTTTTCAATGGAAGAAGTTTTTTATCCAAAAGAGCAGTTTTGTTGAAATATGGAGATTTTTCATTTTAACAATTCTCAGTGAAAAAGCCTTCAAGTGTTTTGTTTGGATAATCTTTAAATATCTTTTATATTTCTCTTTTTAACCATAAATCTAGGAATACATATATATCACTTTAGAATGTTCTGACAGTTTTGAAGGAAAATTCTCTGATTCTTTTTTGAAGTGATTCTTTGAGGGGACAGAAGAAATTTGCATCTCCCACAAATATCTAAATTTAAACCTTTGCATTCATATCTGGGACAAAAACAAATACTGAAATGTCAAAATTTTATACATGGTAGGAATTCTTTTTCCTCCCCCAGTACAGTCTGCTTAGATTACACTGCACAACATGTACCTTCCTTCCCTAGACTGCTTTTGTGTTCAAAAAATCAATTTGAACAGTCTGAACAGAAATCTGCTGCTGGCCCAAGCCTAAAGGGGTTCAGAGAACCCATCACTCAGCCCACAGGGTTTGAGTTACAAATTGATACCTGAGTTCAGCAGTGGGAGAGTTGAAAAATCAGAGCAGAAAAAAGAAAATAAAAAGACATTGATGTCTACCTCTCTTTTTTTTTTAAGTCTTTAAATTTCATAACTGACTTTCCTTTCTTTATTTTCTTTTGTGCTTGTAACACAAGACAGATGAGATACCACCCTCTCCCAACAGCTGCTGTTTGACAATGTTGGAATTGGTCTTTATGTGTTGCAAAACCTCTTAGTTATGCTGACCAAAAGACTGAGGTCTTATGCTTGATCTTAAAGAGGACTAAAAGACAGGTTCACTGCTGGAATTTCAGTCAAGCTCCCAGATTAGGGTGGTTTTAGGGCTCCTGTGCATACAAAGCAACCTTTCCTGTAAATATGGGGGTTTAAGGCTTGCATTGCACTTCAGATAAATATTCTTGGTTATGCCAGGTCTCTTAAACCTTTAAATTTTTAATTTTAATTTTTCTCATAAGGTAATGTTGATTTTGGAAGATTAGAGCTGGAAAGACTGGGATTCATGACCTTGAAGAGTAACTATTCTTTTGTTAGTACCATCAGTCCAAAGTTTAGTGAGGAAATAGCTTTCTAGCATTCACAGAGAGAGTTTGAACTGAACCTGTCTTCAGTTCCAATGGGGTTTTGTTTGTTTGTGTGTGGTTTTTAATTTTTATTTTTATTTTGGGATGTTGTTTTTATTACAATGATGTAGAAGTCAGTCCTGAAAGCCATACTTACCTAAACAAACTAAAAGGAAAAAAGGGCTAACAAGCTAAAGAAATCACTGTTGCCTTCCTCCCCAGCCTTGTAAATGAGCCAAACTACCGACTTTGCCTCCAGAGGGCTTCTGTAGTTCAACTGGTTCTTTCTGTCTCTGCACACCGTTTGCCAGCTTGTTGTCATCATTTGCTTGCTTGAAGCAGAACCTAATTTTGCTTTGAAGACATTTCTCTCAAGGATGGATCTTGAGCTCTCTGACGCTGAGCAGCAGATTGCTGTTTGTTCTTGGTACATTGGGCTGTAAATTCACTGAGAGTGACGTGGAAAATGTGTTCTTGTACATGTGCACCCAGGGTGTCTGAATGAGGTTTTGTGTATTCCCCACTGTCAGCATGTTGTCAATAACTTCTGGGAAAGCAGTATAAAAAAAAATTAAACATACAGAGGAAGGCAGAGGAGGGAACGGTACAGTTTCTTCACCTGTGAGTTAAAAATGCTCAAAAGTAACTCCTTGAAGTGATTAGGAAGTGCAGAGAATCTCATAGCAATTGAAATTTTTTTCTTCTCTCTTCCATGCCACTCTCTGCCTTCCCCATAACCCAGGGTTCATGGCTTTGGTTAGTACAGCATTGCGCCTATCCACAACAGAAAACTGTTTTTAGCCCAAAAAATTGCCTGCTGCATGGATGAGCTTAGTATGCAATAAGTTCAGCAGTGAAGACACAAATTTAAGATTTCTAAAAACTGAAATTTAACTGGAGAACAGTTTGATGGGAGTATCTGTATAGACACAGCCAGAACATCTCTCTTGATCTTACCTGACTTTAAAGATAATACAGAGTAGAGAGATCCAGCTGCTTGCAACAGTCCTTTGCATGCAAAAAAAAGAGGAAGTGAGAATTAAAGCAAACTCCCCATAGGAACTGGCTTTATTTCACAGCTTTCACAGCATTTAACGTAAGATAGCAATAATATACCTTGCTGATGAGGCAACTATCCTCTCTTCCTTAATTTTAACTACACGAATAACTGACTCTTCTCAATGTGAATTGTGTTACAAAACTGAAACAGCTTTCGAAGCTTTTCTCCATCATTACACAACAGAAAAACGCAATACCCCAGGCTGACAGAATCTGAGGGAGAAGGCTGCACAAAAAATACCAGCTCTACCAAAGGGAAGGGAGAAAGAAGGGGGAGGAAAATGTTCCTCAGCCACTCTAGATGGGTTTGTAAAGATTTATTGGGCTCAGAGCAATCTGTAGCCTAGTAAATTGGTGTTTGAAGGTGTCACAAACAATAATGTACTACATCTTGTGCTACAATGTACAGGTGTCCAAAAGCCATTACAGTCCAGCCACTGCACAAAAATGGTATGAAAGAGATAGTATGGCCTGTAATTGGTACCAGAAAACTTTTCTTTATTTTTCTGTCCTTTTGGCAGAACTATGGAAGAGGTCTCAACTCTGAAAAATGCTACCAAGAGACCAAATTAAGTTTTTTGCACCCAGATTTGGCAATTGCTCTTGTCAGTATAACTCTGAGGGAAAGTAACTGTATATTGAAAGGAAGTCCTGAAACTTTTGATAGTTATGATATCACCGGCTCCTGCAACAGATGGATGGTATTGTAAAATTTTGTATTGCTCTATGGTATTAGAAACTTTTAGTTCTTAAAGAACATAAATGTTCTCTCTCTATCTTAGTTTTGCCAAAATTCACTTTTTCCTTCTCAAATCTCTCTCAGAGCTTCCTTTCCTGCTTCATTCTGGCTTCTACTATAGTACAGCACTGCTGTGGGCTGAATAATTTGCCTTCTAAGGCTGCTTTCATAAAGTATTTATTTTGTTCCCATTGAATATTACAGCACCTGTTAGTATGTTCTCTTTAGGACAGTTTATACAATGATATCCAGTGATATAATCATGTTAAATTATACATGCCTCTTAAAGTGAATCACTTTCTTACAATAATTTTGCTTTTGGCATGAGGTAAAGCTTCAAAACATAGAAATAGTTATATGTCAGTCTGTTTAGTCCCTATGAAGAGAACGTACAATTAGGGATGAACAAATTTGTTGCCAAATTTCAAAAAATATATAAATCTATCTTCTGTGTGTGTGTGTATATATATATATATATATGCACATACTATATATATATAATTGCCAGTATGAAACATTTGCAACAGAACCTCCTTGGTTCCCTCTTCATTTGCTAATATATTTAGTTAGTTTTTCATTTTTAGTCAAAAACAGTTCTCTCTGTTGGGCAAAGGATTATTTATGACATTAAATCATTTAGGTTCATAGTGGTTACAGTGATATGTGAGAACAGAAAAGGTGGCAAAGACTGTCAGAAGTTCTGCATCTTTTCTGTGTGGAAGAGAAATTGCTTTAGGATTCAACAACAATTAAACCTGAATATTTCAAAGAAGCTAAAGGGCCTGTGGCACCTTCCAGCAAAACCTTGTCACAACTTTTCTTCTTAAGAAGCCTCCATATGCTGATGCTTAAGATTTGACATGGGTAAACAAACAACATTTATAAAACTAGTGTGAGCTTGCTTTTGCGGTCTGGAGACTACTCGCTAGTATGAGAATTGAAAGAAATGTCCTTCTTTGGAGATCAGCAGCTGCAGATTTATATGACAAAAATTTAGGAACAGATTAGCTACCTTATAGTGGTTAAAAGATAATTACTACATCCTAGCCAAATTAGGACAAAAAACATCAATGAAGATTTTTGTCCTTTACCACAGTACAAAGTGACATCATTCCTGCAGGGTTGGAAAGCTCAACTATGAAAGCATGTAGATGAGGAGATTAGGAGTTGGATCCCTTGCACAACACCACAAAGCCTTTATTTAATGGTTGTTTGGGCAAGAAAGAAATCATTCGCCAAAAATAATAGAGAATAATTTAAAGCTGAAGGGGCAAGGCTTGCTTGATTCTTACCCTGATGCTTTTTGCAACCTTTTCAAGAACTGACCATATCAATCAGTTATTTTATCAGTCTCCAAAGACCCAAAAGAAGTCTTAATGTATTTTGTGCCTTGTTTTTGCTGAAGTTAATTTCTAACAAAAATAATTGGCAATTATCAAAAGAGACTAGTAGATGGCAATAGAGCCGGCAGTGGGGAGAGTTGTTAATCTCAAGATTTAAGATTTGGAGAAGATTTTAAAATGTCATCTCTAAAAGGGTAAATTTCTCTCCTATAGGATCCATATATGCTATGAAAAAATCAAGTGAGTAGGAAAAAAAAATTCTGATACTTTTGCATTTACTGCTCAAATGACAGCACTTGTATTATTACTTGTCAGAAGAAGGGTTTCTACCTCCCCTGCTTCCTATCCCACTTGAGCCAATTTTTTCCTTCATCGCATTTGTCTCTTGGGGAATATTTTCATCTACCACACCTTGTCTAGGTTACACCAGAACCAATGTTGCACAGACACACACCAGCAGAGTGTTTGTTAAAAGCTGTGTTATCGGGACCTTCTCATGAGATACCAGCTGCAGGGGAAATCAAAGGTCACTGCTGTCTGGGTAGCAGTTTGAATCTCTTGTAAGAGTTGTAGATGAGACTACCCAAAGCGTTCCTCTGCTCAGTCCAAAGCAGAACCGAGGTGGGCTGTGGTCCTACTGACCACTCCAGCACATGTATTATCCATTGCTGGAGACTGTCTTATGATCACAGAATGGAATTATCTCCAACTCCCATTTACAAAACTGTTCCTGCATTTGCAGAAACCATTTCAACTGACTATTTACAAGTATCTTATCAGTGTCAATTCTGCAACAGGAACCACCAGGATGGGTGTCGTGGTTTGACCCGCCCTAGGAAGTGAGAGAGAGCTGGCTCTGAGACTGGCACTTTGTTAGACCATGAAAGGTCATGTCATCTCTGTGAACACACAGTTTAGGACGAGAAGTTGTAGGGGTGGCCTTTTCTCCTTCCAGCCTTCAGAGAGTGAACAGGCTCCTCAGGCTCCCTTCCTCCTCCTGGCTGTGGAGGGGGAGGGGAGGCCTCCCCTGGCCAAGGCCGAGGCCAAGGCCCGCCATGCGGCCTGGGCTGGGGTAAGCCTGGGTAGCACCTGCCGGCACAACTGCACTGCTGTCTGAGCTTCGCTGTTGTTGGATCTGGGCCAGCACAGCTGCCTGTGAGCTCTGGCTTTGGCCGAGCCCCTCCCCCAGACCCGAGAAAGGAGGGAATGGAATTGTGTAGCTTGCCAGGCCTACCGAGAATGGAGGGGTGGAAGATTTATCACTGGGACATCTTGGGTGCTGAGCCACCCCCTCCTCGGACAGTTCGACCAGCGCCGCTTTAAATCTGATATCAAGAACTTTTCATCAGCTGTGGCTTCTGGAAGTGATGGGAGAGACAGCCTGGGACTTGTGATGCCAGCAGAAGATGAGAAGAGATTGATGGAGTGGCCTTTTGGCCGGGCTTTCCTTGTAGTGGCCATAGAGGCTGCATTAATGCTCCTGTAACTTATGGAAAATGTGTTTAGGGTGATGCAAGGTGGGCACTGTGTAGTAGAGATGCCAGTGTAGGAGTGAGTGAACAGAGGAGGATTAAGAGGGTGCAGTGGTGCCCTCAGAGAAGACGACCTTTGTTCTTAAAACCCTTTGCCCCAAGGGAGAAATGGGGGGGGACTTGTGTCCTGAAGGCATCCTTAAAAGGGAACCCTACAAGCAGTTTTAGTCCATGAATGGTGGTGAGAGCCTGTCTATGGAAGGAGGGCTTCTCAATGGCACATTTCCGCTGTATGGGGTGGGCCATTTGTGAAGAGTGCAGGCCACAAGAGACTGTGTTTCTTGTGGGAGTTTCTATGGGGCATAAGGAAGACTCCTCTCCCTTAATAAACTAAGAAAAGAGATTGTTTTAGAAGTACTAAACTAACTGGGAGTTCCAGGTTTTGTCTCAGAAAGTTTTGGTAGGAACTAGGTGGGGGGAGGAGGAGTGGTTTAGAAGGTTTTTCATTCTGGATCTTGTGGGGTTTTTTTTCCCTTTTTTTCCCCATATAATGTAAGTTAATAAAGTTTTTCTTTTCATCTCTAAGTTGGAGCCTGCTCTGCTCTGTTCCTGGTCCCACTCACAGCATCATTTTAAGGAAGTTTATTCTCATGGGTGCACTGGCATTGGGCCAGTGACTAAAACCCATGACAATGGGCCATATTCTGCACCTATGTTATTTTAAATACAAAATTGGTTTTGTGACTGCAGGACTAGTCTGGGGAGAATCTTCAAGACTGATATCCCCACCTAAAGACCTCCTGCAAGAGTTAGATCCTTTGTGGTGAAGGGGATGATGACCTGGATCTATCACATCGTCTCAGAGCAGCTTGTTGTCTCAAGCCAGTTGAGTGCCTTGTCTATACAGGAACACGATGAGGAATTCCAGGACACCAGGACCTTGGTGAATTTAGTGCATTGAGTGTGCACACAGGGGCAGTCCCGGTACCCAGCTATATCACAATTGTAACTATGGATTCTAAGTTGAGTTCTGTTCTTCTACCTCACTTGTAATGTCAGGTCCATTCCTGCTGCCACATAAGTGGCTTTCTGTGTTTTTCCTTTGATTAATTTTGTTCAGACTAAGACAGCCTATGTCAATGGTTAGCACAGATGACTTGCTTGACATTCTCAGAGTGATTTACAATTTGTTCTATGAAACAGAAGAGAACTTGTGATTTGGCAAGTGACATCAGCTTTTCTGCTGATATTTTAGAAATAATGTTTTCAGTAATTTTTTTAATTAATTGTCAGCAGTTCCATCAAAGCATTGAGAAGGAGGAATAAAAGATCCATTTTCAGTGGTTACAAATTATGTTGATCTCCATGTTGCACACAAAGGTAGTGGAAGTGCCTCCCAGGTTGCCAGGATGGTCAACAAGTTCATGAATCAGTCTCAACCCTAGGAAATAGTATCTTCAGATTCAGTGTCCTAGGGTGATGTGTGTATCCCCAATCGTCTGTTGAGTGCAAAGGGGAGGGGGAAGCACGGTTTATTTTTCCCCAGGAAAACTCTGCTCCTCGGAGTGACCTTGGAAGAGGGGGAGTTGGAACATGGTGAGACAGAGAGAAGCTCTGGTTTTTTTCTTCCTTTCTTTTTTTTTTTTTTTTTTTTTTTGCCTCTGGAGTTAGTTAGAGGTAGGGTAGTCAGCTAGGTTTTGTAGAAGTCTATTTTTCTTCTTTTTTTTTTCCCCTTTTTTTCCCTCTCCTTGGAACTGTTCCAATCTCTCTGGACTGAGGACCTGAGGGAAGCGCCGGGGGGGGCCTCCATCTGGGACCCACCCCACCAAGACCAGTGCAGTACCACAACTCCTTTTTCTCCCAGTGCCAGAGAAGACGGAGCAACGGAACACAGTGACTACCTTCGAGAGGAGACCTTCTCTTTTTAAGTCTATTATCCCTCTGGAGCAGCACGAAGCTCTTGTCATCGCATATTGTGCTGAGAGTGCTTTGCCTGTTTAATAAACAGGTCTTTTCCACTTTTCTCTCAGGAAGTCTTTTCCCGAACTGGTTGGGGGAGGGGGGGAGTGCCCCGTGGGAGGGTTTCTCCCAAATCTGCCTGAAACCAGAACATTCAGAAAAAAAAAAATTGTAGCTTTCATTTTATGGAAAAATAATTTCTTCTGACTTATGAGAAAAAAGTCATCTATAATTTTGTGCTTTAGTACTCTGTGGTAGCTGATGCACACATTTGTTTCAGAAACAGATCTAGGAAGAAGATCATAAACATCCTGTGCCTGCCTGATGTTTAGAGAACCCACCATCAAACTGCTCTTAGCATTGGCTACCATTTCAAACATTGGCACAGAGCAGCTCCAAAGAGCTGGTTCACCAAGGCTCGATCCTCAGTGGTCCACAGAGCCAGCCAGACTGTGGCAGGAGGATGAAAGCAGTGTTTATCTAAATTATGTTTCAACAGAAGGAAGCATTCTTTTGGATACTTTGTAAGACAGCAGCCACACAAAGCCTAAATGTCCTCTTTTCCTCAGCCAGACCCAACTGCTGATCATTATTTCAGTCCAATTTTCCCTGGAAATTCTGTTCATCTATCGGTGTTCTTTGTTTGGTTATGCATCAGTCTACTTTGTTGTGCCAGACTGACACAAAGCAGAGCTGGCAAGGCAAAGGTTCTGCTTGCTCTGTGTGTATTTGTGCATGTGTGCACACACATATGTACATTACTGGAAATAAAATGCTAGTTTATTTCCCTGCCACTGACATTAGGATAAACTATCCTCATGTTTTGAATTTATTGTCTCCTAAGCTTTCTGGACAGAACAAATGCTTACATTTGATAGCATGAACCAGCATTAGCATAAGTCTCAAATTTGGACAAAAATCTATTGTTTTTACACTATTTGTGCCAGATTTTATAATACTTCATTTAATGGGATTTGTCTTTTAAGTAGTAACTGAGGAAAAAGCTTAGGATTTTGATTAGAAAACATCTTAAATATTTTCAAATAGGGAGTCAGTGTGTGATATCTGTGGCCACCTGCTCAGTATTTATAGCAATTAGAAATTTTACCATAATTAAATCTCATTATTACTTGTGTCCAAATGGTCAGGCAAAAGCATTTCTAGGCCTGTGGTGGTTTAGTGCTTCAGAAAGATCTAATTCAATAAATTTGTTTAATAAATAAAAAATTCCGAAGGATGCTCAGTTTATGCATTGTAGGATTGCATAGCTTCAACTTACATTGGCTTTGCTTCTTGTTTGGAAGAGAGAGGCCTTCAAAGACAGTATAAACGATCATGTGACAAACACTGTAATATCTTGTTCTCATACCTCTCCTCATTCCCCAGATGCTTCTCAAGGACCTCATGCCCCCTTTTGAGATGAGAGTAAATGAGAGGCATTGATGGAAATTATAAATTATAGGCATTGATGGAAATTCAGAAATCTCAGGGGGTCAAAAAAAATTTCAATAGGCATTTGGAGTCTGAGTTTTGATACAACTGTCTACAGATTTAAAAAGCCCCAAAATAACAACTCAAAAAAGCCACTCCCCCAAATGAGATTACATTAAACCCTGGCAAAATTTGCATAACATTGGCTTGGTCTTGCTATTTCCCCAGAGGAAGCTTTGTATTAAATAATCAGCTTGTTAAAAGAAAGCCATTTTCACTTTCATTAGCTCTGGTTCCCTATTGTATACTTTAAAAAGCAGCATGATCATTTTCTGTATGCAAACTTAAGTAATTCTTTTAACTTTAATGGGATTCAAAAAGTCCTTCTGTTGGTGGTTTTGAACCCATAATAACTTGTGGAATGAACACTGGAGTTGTTCCTTTTTGCTTTCAAAAGAATTACTGTTCTGAGCATAAGAGTTAATGCACAACCTTGTGGGAAGACTCTTTACTCATAGTCTGATTTTCCTGTTGATTTCTTCAATACACTTACTGAAGTCCTATGTGAGAACACAACTACTGAGAATTTTATAAACTTCAAATTAAAAAAAAAGTTCTAATTGTAAGGAAAATTATTTAATCGCACAATGTCAGCAGTGCTAGAAAAAAGTCTTATTTACAGAAAGATGAGAAGTCATAGAATCATAGAATGACTTGGGCTGGAAGGGACCTTAGAGATCATTTAGTTCTCTATCTGTATGTATCTATCTGTATATAGAGACTTAGCTTAAAAAATCTGATATAGAGAAGTGATGAACCGTCATTAAACCAGGCTAGTGTGAAGAGCCCAAGATGATGGTAGTAGGGGGCAAGGTCTCATTCCTTATACCCAATTATGAATTTAGGAGCACATATTTAGACATCTAAATCTGTAGATCTTAGCCTAGTTGTACTGCTTCAAACACTGCCATAAGTGACTGAGCTTACACTATGAAGTTCTAGCAATGCAGAGGAGAAAACCCTGCCCTGTAAATAACTGATTTGGCTTGTAAAATGAAATACCCTTTTTCTAAAATATAAGATTTCAATTTATGAACACATGGTAACTATTGTAACAAAAGGTTTGGTTGCATGTATGACATAATGGCTGGACCCTGCTGGCATGGCAGTGGTTGTAACAGATTGATAAGATACCATCGTATAGCCAAGCAAGAATCACTTGTGGGTACTGGTTTACTTATAGATCTAAAATATTGTAGAGAAACTGGACCAAATAAATTAAAACAATCTTTATATTTGATGATAGCATTTCCAAAAGAAAGTCTTTTAAATATTACCTCAGACTTTGATGATGTCTGTAAAGACAGTCTTAACAAAATTATACAGTAGGTCTTGGAGAACAGCACATGGAAAAGCTCCTCAGAAGAAGTAGTTAGGAATCTATTTGGAATTTGAAGTCAGAATTATTTTAAAGAGGTTTATTTTCTTTGTGTTTCTGTCTGCACCATATATGTGGCTGATACTTCTGACAGTGTATAGGTTTGCTTTATTGACACCCTTGTGAACAATGTACAGAACATTTCTTATGCATGCTGTAATTCCTTTAATATACTCTACTATTTATGTTCAACAGGCCAATGAAACAGGCTCTTACCATTTAATAAAATATAGTTTAGTGAGATTTTTCCTGTTGAAGAAGAAAGTATGTAGTTGAAGGTTCAAGTCACAGAGACCCCTTTGAATAACTTCTGCCAACCACAGCACCAGACCACTTCTGATCAGAGGTCAAAGATTCACACAAGTGACAAACCATCAAGCAACTAGAACCTGCATTACTGTGATCTGTATGTGATAACTTACTGAGCTTCTATTCCTGTAACTTTCACCCAATAAGCATGCATACATAGGAGAATGAGCTTGGTTAAAACAGCAAGCACCTCTTATGGTGTCCTGTTTGAGTGTTGTTAAGGAACGACTGGAAGCAGTGGATGATGGTAAATCAGGGTGAAGGCCACTGAGAAATTTCAAACTTCTCCCAGGGTTAAACAAAAGTGCAGAAGGCTACATGCTAGTTTTCCCCAAAGTTATGGGTCTAGTAGAATTTGAATAGTCCAGGAATTGGAGATGTAAGATTTACTGTGGACTTCTCTTATGTGAAAGATGAAATTCCTCTGTGATTATTATATTTTCTATTTCATGCCTTCCTAGTTATGTTTGGATTCATTAAACATGAAGCCTACACACTTAGGCCTGAAATGACTGTGTGCTGGAAGTGATGTTGCTAATTGTTATTACTGTTGCTAATGGCTAAAGAAAAACCTGTAGACTCACAGGAGGAAAAAAGGAAATTGGATATTTTAAGCAGACTAATGCAGATTAAAATGCAGTTAATAAGCCTCATGTGAAAAGCTTACATTTAAATTACAAATGTCATTTTCTTGTGGAAATTAGCGTTCCATTTGAAGGCCTGTTTGCTTGTGTCTTTAACTAAGGTGGACTATATTTACAGTACTCATGATAAGAGCAGAAGAAAGAAAAAACATCATAAAAGGTTTTCTCTTTGCAAAGAACCTTACATTTATATCTATTAGATTAATAGAATTTATATCATTATGTTTCTACAAAATGAAAAATTAAAAGTTGTGCTTGTTTTTTCTGATTATATCTATTTCCATATGCTGTAGGAGACTTTGCAGATTTATCTTCCCTTTGCATGTGGGAATATGAGTATTGATTTGACTTATGATCTTACATATTTTTAGGTATTTATTTATTATTTTATTCATCTCCTGCAGAATTCTGGATTCTGGAAAACAGAAGAATCACATTTATGAATTTCTGCGTCTGTAGGAGCATGGAAATTACTTGTACATCTGACATTTACAGGATTTCAGAAGCAAATCTATAGGGAAACAAAACACAAGATGAAGGGGGGATACTATAGACTGGTAAGAGAGCAGCTGTTTAGAAAAGATTTCTGAGAACAAGTTTCCTGTTGTCCAAAAAGCTGTTTCATACAATAGCAAACACCAGTGCTCAGAACAACTAAAGAGAGAACTTGTGCAAGAAATATAGAAGAGAAATCCCTGAGGACTCACTCCCTGGGAACTGGAGACTCTCACAGAGGAAGCTCTCATGGAAATGAATTTTCTCAACAGTGCTCTTTTTAAAACTTTAAAATGCATTTTTGAGAGTTTCTCTTAATGCACTGTTGGTGGCTTAAGATCTTCCAGAATGGTGTAGTAGATGGAAAGGAGAAGAGGATAAGAGAGTAGAGAAGAGAGAAGGAGAGGAAAGGAGAGAATTATTTAGAGGATTTGTGGATTGTCTTAATTAGTCTTTTTTCTCTGCCTTACCTTCAGATGCAATCATCTCAACACATTTTTATTTTCTGCCATGCATTCATGTGCGAAATTAATATTTAGCTTAAGATACTTTTATGTATGTATTTGCACAATTTGCATCAGTCAATTGAAAATTAAAGGTGCAGTCTCTGTTATGTTCTTGTATGGTGCTCTGTAGAAGAGTAGCTGGATGCTTCTCCTCTACGGGGCACAATAAGTTGATAATGTGCCTTACTCTAAAAACATTCGGTCTATTTTCTGCTGGCAGAAGGCCAATTGGCCAGAGAGCAGATTCAGAGCTGAAGACCTCAGAGTTTGTAGAGCTGCAACAAGTTCCTTTGCCATATTCCCCCCCCGTAGATGTGATGAATCAGGTTCGGAAGTCCCACAAAGCATTTAGCTAATGTTGGTACAGGAAACTAAAAGAGCTCAGAGAATTCAAAAAACATGCTGTTTATCCAGTTACTGCTTGCAGCAGATTGTAAATGCACATGAATCAATAAAAAGAAATGAAAAATATTTTTACCTCTGTAAATACATGCTACTTACAGAATCCTGAGAGAAATTCCTGAAACAGATCAGTACAGCAGTATGTTTTACAGAAAATTAAAACCAGCTTGTAGTAGGATCACAATATCAATAGAATAGAAAATGATGGTAAAAGACATCTCTCTGATATTCAGTACTCTGTGTTGCACTGGTTAACATCACAACAGAATGCTTACATAGGTCTGAAGAACCTGATGTAAAAGACTGAGGAGTCTTTTCCTGGTTTGGAAGAAAAAATTTCCAAGATGACCAAAGAAAGTACCTCAGAAGGCAGAGAAACTCTTCCTTCATCTATGTTGAATGTGTGAAGTAATTTTAAATATTAGAAAAAACCTAGTGCAAAAAGTAGAGGGCAGTCTGTTGAAGCAAATATGAAGATTTCTATGATAGTTTCCCTTTCTGAAAAAGATGAAAGATATAATCAAACAGCAAGTTGTAGAGCAACTGCAATAGTGCAATCGGAATAAATCAAAGGATGCAACATCTAGAACAGAGAAAAAGGAATTGTAAACTTTTAGCAAACATGGGCTCATACCTTTGTGGCCAGTGTGTACCTCTGTCCTTAGGTGACCAGAGTGAAATGTAGCAGTGTTTTACATAATTTGTATGCAGCCAGAGACACAAACACAAGATTGAACTGCTGCACTCCTGGAAAAGCAAAATCTGCAGAACTCTGTATTCAAACTAAGATAATAAATTCTGCTGAGAGACAAAATAAATTAGTTCTGTCCTGATGATCTGATAACATGATCATGTGGTTTTCAGATTGACATAGGGTCATGAGTCCCCAAGTGAGAACACAACTGGAGATCTGGTGTTGCCTGCAGTATGTACTTGACTGTGTCCTCAGGGGAGGGTTAATGGGGGTTCAGTGGAACAGAACAGTCTCTGGGCTCACCAGTTCTTCCTTTAAAATCCAAGGGAGATGCTTGTAAAGCTGGGCTGATCTCACTGAACTTACTACATAGCTGGAAGTGAACATCCTGTTTAGAAAGCTGTCATTGTAGAAAATGTCTGTTTCTTTTGAAAGAATGATAAAGAAGTGTATCTCACAAATTTTCAGACTCTTGAGATGGTATGTATGTCTCCCTTGTGTTTTATACCAGTACATTCATGATTAGTTTTACTCTTGTAATGAGGGCTGCCCCAGGCAATCCACATTTTTAAGCATTGATAACTCACCATGCACAACACACACCAGGTAATAAGACACAATTACCATAATTCTGCATTTAAAAAAAATCTTTCTATTCTCTGTGGATACATCTTGAACTCTAACATATCTTCCAAAAGTAATTACTCTATTTTCTTGTTGCTTTTTAACATGTTTTTGTTGTTTAAATAAATCTTGAATTTACTCTCATTATACATAAAAATAAATAAAAGCTACATCACTGCTACTTGAATCTTCAAGGGTAACTAAAAAAACTCAGTAAAAGGTATCATTCAGTCTTCCAAATTGCTGTCATGATACATACCTGATATCAAATGAAGTTACATTTGTTAGTGGCTTTCTTGCAGAAGTGTCTTATATGAAGAGAATTTCCCTCTATCATTAATGTATGAACTCAGATTATTTTCCCTGTGAGGTCCTGTTTGACAAGTTCATCCCCTGCACCTTCAGAAACCATAAAAAAATGAAATTAACTGGGTTAGTTCTCTTAGCCAATGTTGTTGCTGAGAACATCAGAACTCTCTTTCTAAATCTTTTATCATTGTTTTGGGTTCAGGAAAAGTAAATTTTTTTGCTTCCATCCAACAACAAATTCCTCATTCTTGAGAAACTGTTCTTTTCTAGAGAATGCACAAAGTGATGAAACTGTCAGTGCTCTGTAAGTGAGCTTAAAATTCTGACATAGTTTGTTTCTATGTGGAAAGCAAGACAAAGTCTGGTTATGTTTTTAGCCACAGGTCTGAATCAGAATTGCAGAAGAGTAAAGTTAAATAGATGTAAAGTCAACTCTGATTTTTCATCATCTTGAAACTACCTACCTAATTTTGACTGAAACTGTATTGCTGCAGATGTCATGTTTTTTTTAAAGTGCATAATTAATAAAAGTTGTACCACAATACCTACACAACTCATTAGACTTGGAGGGATTCATGTCTCACCTCTGTGTAGGGAGAATCTGTTCTAAAGTTAACCTTTTATGGAATTTCTCATGCCATTAGAACATTTTAATTCTGATATGGGATGATCATATGTTATGGATGATATTAAGGAGGTTACTGAATCTAACATTGAAATCCATATGGTTTATTTTGGGGTATATGAACTATGTGGCATGAGCACCATTCCTCTCTTCTCGGGTGAAGAACTGTGCCAGTATTCTCTACATACTCTGTTGACTCTACTAGATGTTTCAGTTTTGCAAAAGGTACAAAGGAATGTGACAGAAGCCCTAGATAAGTAGCACTGTTTATATGTTGCTATAAAGAAGCTGACCTATTATGCAGAATAGGAACAATAACCTGGTTTGTTATTTAGAAAAGAAAATAGACTTGATATTTTATTATTGGATAGGTTGTTACTGAGGACTTCTTTGGTTAGAGAGGAAAATGCAAGATGACTCTGAAATAGCAATTGCATTATAAGTACTTGTGTGAACTCCACAAGACAGATTTATGAAGCTGATAAGAATCTGTCACATTGTTTAATATGTTAAGTTCTAGGAAATGAAGTCGAGACGTATTTTTTACTGAGTTCTGTATTTGATTTCCATTTTTAAATTGGTTCCATTTATAATCAAGTCTATCTCCATCTTTCCCTTATCCTTCATCTAGGTGCAAACAAATCTCTTCCCATGCTATCCTTATCCAACAGATCTCAGGACTAACCTTATTAAGGCTCTGTGTGCTCCTTGGCACTACTTAATTTACCCTAAGAGCTGTTACTTGCCTGAAATCCCTTCCCTACATTTCTCTTTCTTTTCACCAAAGGATGAAATCACTGGACAGCACAGACACTTTCAATGGTTAAAGCTGATTCCTAAGGAACTTGTTTCCAAGTTGCCAGGAGTGTATTCCCCCAAGAGTAAGGCTCCTGTGATGGCTGACAAGGCAAAATTGAAACTCTGGAAAATTAGGAAACTGCACCATGAGTTGTTCACACATTAAGTGCCTCTGCTATCAGGGACAGCTATCCCCTGTACCTCTGAGAAAGTCACTTAGGCAACACAGGGGTCTCAGATGCCTGAAGGTATCTCAGCTAACAGTCGATGAAGTTGGCAGAAATGAACCTGTGCAGGCAGATGAAGGTGCACTGTCTGGCTGAGAAGCTGGAGAAGGAGCTGTTTGCTTACAGATGTGAAGGCCTATGTGTCTGATTTCAAAAAGAGGCCTGCAGGAAAAGGGTCCTATGCATGTGCAGTTGTTCCCAAGTTTCTGGATAGAAACAGCAGTCAAGGATGTCTCCTTTCTTGTTGAAGAGGATTATTCCCTTTTCCTACTGGTCCACTGTAGAATTGTCTTGGGGATCTTATTCAAAATTAGGGTGGTTTATGATGGACTATTGATTATTTTCTTATTTGGAAAAAATAAAAATGCTTTGTCTAAAAGACAGTAGCATTCAAGTGATTTCTGCATGAAACTAGGTAGTTATTTTCAAAAAAAAAGGAGAAACATTTAAATTTTTAAGGTTTTGAATTGGCATGATTATGTTTTCACTAATTTTAGGCAAAATACAACATCAAATCTATGGACATTTGGACAAATTTTCTGCTGTGATTTTTACTTAGAAACAGAGAATGCAATTGCAGCATTGCAAGATAGAAAGAGAAAGTAGAGAAAGTTCATGTTACTTTTAGAGTTTATTGGTGCATATCACAGTGTCAAATGTTGAAGTGTTTTTCTGGAATGAAAAGTGTTGAATTGCATTTGGATTTGTGTTGGAATGTGGTCTTCCTGCAAACACTGACATGCAGGTAACCAAGAGAATAAAGCTAGGAAGATTTGACCCATTATGAAATGAAGCTAAATATTGAGGCATGAAAATGCTCATCTAGAAAAAAGCTTGATGATGTAATCTTGTAGCAGTGTGCAGGAATGCTTCAATCTGTGAGCTAGTATTGTCCTGGGACACCAGGACACCAGAAATCTGAATATTCTAATGTATATTGCTGTATATTTAACAGATGTATACAAGGGACTAATGATTAATCCTAGCTCAACAAATATTAAATGGAACTTGCAGCCGTCCACCCCTGAAGCCGGGGCCCGGCAACCGGTCTTCTGGGGTGCCGCGACCTTCCCCCGACAGCCTGCCCTGAAAAGGGCAGCCTATGTGTCGAAGGGGCACAGGCACTCCCTCAGTGACTTGCTCTTTTGTGAAGGTTGCCGAGGCAACCGATCCCAGGGCTGGCAGTGATCAGCTCGTGCAGCCTTGGGCTGCTAGCAGGCGACGCAGGGAAGAAGCAGGAGTCGGGGGATGGTCTCCAGAAGCTTCTTTATTCTTCCAGGGCGACGAGGGCTCAGAACAACAGAAGTCCCGAAGACCCCGAGGGGGGTCTTGCAGGGCTACTTTTATACAGTAACTTGGGGGAGTGGTCAGGGAACAAACCAATGGGGAGAGGAATTGGGGAACAAGCCAATCGGGGAGAGGATCCAAACTTAACTAGCCAATCGTGGCAACAGCATTAACCTAAGGGGGGGTGAGGTAATGTTCCTTCTGGAAACTTCCCTGAGCAGAGGACCTGTTTGAGGACTTCTCCTCACAGGGGAAGTCTCAGCAGAGGACTGCACTGCCTCAGGGGAATTTTCCCTCCAAGGCAATGTCCCTAGCTCTGCCTCACATTCCTCCCCAACAGGAACTAACTGAAATGAACTTTAAAATAAATATCAGTGCCTGTGCTATCTAAATCATAACTCTGTGTGAGTGCTACCACAAGTTGGAACTTTTCCGTGGGAGAGAGGTTCCTTGGTGGGATGTGAGGGAAACGCTGTGATAAGGAAAAAAAGAGAAAGCAATAGCTGACAAAAATATTTGTTGAAGACTCAGAGAAAATATTACAGTGGAAAGGAAGAAGAGAAGAACACGTATGCTAATAAGTAAATAAACAAACAAATAAACAAAACGAACAAACAAATAAATCTCCCATCAAAGATGAGCCCAAGCCTTACACAAGAAAGAGTAGAGAGAGAGGAGTCTGAGAGAAAATGAGGCCAGTGTGCAGAAGGCTGTGTGAGATGACAGGAGCAGAAGGCAAAAAGATCTGCAGACAGAAGGCAGAGCAGAAGGGAAAGGACTGAAGATACACACCAGAAAGAGAAAGATCTGTGTGACTGGGAACTCTTTGTTGAGAAAATCTGACAAACCTGTCATCAGAACAGCCCCAGAAAGTGGAGTGGTGTGCTGTCAGAGTCACAACCACAGCAGCTGGGGTTGAGATGATCTGGCAAGAGGGATCCACATGATGCACTGCCACTTTATTGCTGGGACGAGTCCAGGAAAACATGGCAGAGTGGGAAAGGCAAAAGACTTCTTATAAAAAACCAAACCAACAACAACAACAAAAAAATAGAATATGTGATCCTTAGAACAGCTTCAGTTTCTAGGTAAGATTTGACATGATGAAGGATTGGTGTCATAAAGAAAATCTGCAGATACTCAGTCTCTAGGATTCACTGAAAACTTCTTGAAGGGTGACTATTCCAGAAAATTAGGTTCCAAAAATAAGACTGCTAGTTAAAAAGCCATTGAATTATGACTTTCAATCTGCAGAAGTTGTTTGAGGTAGATCATCAAATAACCAGGTTCAAGGTGAAAGAATATATTTGAGCTTTGGAAATCTGTTTTTTTCAAATGGGAGTGATTATTTGAAGCTTCTGCTTCTTCTACAGCATTTGAACAGGATAGAGTGGTATCTCCAATAGTGCA
This sequence comes from Acrocephalus scirpaceus scirpaceus, assembly GCA_910950805.1. Taxonomy (NCBI): domain Eukaryota; kingdom Metazoa; phylum Chordata; class Aves; order Passeriformes; family Sylviidae; genus Acrocephalus; species Acrocephalus scirpaceus. Next base: position 131,379,117 of record OU383773.1, read on the forward strand.
TTGTGAGTCCCTCAGCTGGAAAACCCTGGATAAGCAAGGAAAAAAAGCAAGGACCCTGGCCATCATACTGGGCTTCATAGAGCCCTAGCAGCAATGGTATTGAAAACATGTCCTCTCCACTCCTGAAAAAATAAACTTCCCTCTCCCTGTGAGTTATAAGCCTGAAGTGCAGGTGCTACAATTCAGAAGTGCCAGATGCCCATTGAGAGATGCCCCATTTCTTTCTCAGGAAGTAGTTCCACTTAAACATAATGAAAAACATTATACTTTTTGAAACCAGCAACATTGGCAGCTACATTGAGTCCAAATGGTTTAGAACTACATTTTCCTTCCTGGATAAAAGATAAAGGGGATGGAAGCTGAAAGATGCTGCATGCAGGAAGTGCTAAGGCAAGAACACAAAACAAATTTTAAAGAAATGTGCAAGGACATTTGCTGAATTTGAGTACAGAGTTATTTTTTTCTGGAGCTCACATAAGTGGTGCTTTCTCCATATGTGCTTTTGTCTAAACATCTCACAGCAGAAGAGCTGTTTTCAGCCAACATTTTCTGACTGTCTTGAAGAGCAACTACAACATTCAGTATGTCATGTTCCCTATGGCTCAGTGGCTTTCTAGGAGATAAGTCTAGCTCATGCAATGTTCGTCTGCTGGACATTTAACTGAGCAACCATCTAAACCACTTTTGATGACTCCTGAATTACAGTCTGTACTTACTGTGTTTAAAAAGAATGGTGGGGTTTTTTCCCCATTACTATTTCATTTGTGCCAGGCTTGTTTTGACCTTAATGCCAAGGTGAGAACAAGAGCTTTGGACACCTCATGTGCAAACCTCTTGACAGACAATAGGTATGTATCAGGAATCAGGAAGCATAAAATCCAATGGAAACAGCACTGATTGAATCTATATAGGTGTTTTGCTTCAGATCTTCTCTTGTTTCTTTGCTTGTTTGCAGAGAGATTTTGTTGTGCATAAAACTAGGATCCTGTTTGAGGAAAACTAAGCTAGGTCACTTCAATGCCATGTTGTTCTTTTGTCAAGTTTTCAATACAAATTTCTCCTTGACCTGCAATAAATCTGCATCTGTGTACAGTGATGTATAAGGCTGTCCAGGATGAGGTGGGTTTATTCATCAAAGTCTCTAATGTTCTTTTTATCCTGTCCCAGGACTGTTCCTACTTCATAATCTACAGCATTTGCCCTGGATGTGGATGACCTGAATACTAAGCATGTAGAGGATCAGAATGAGCTGTTGTGGTGCCTAGTTGAAGGATTTGGTCCTCAATCTGTCTCAGTTACATGTCCAAACCAGTAGGTTAATTTGACAAGTTTCCTTCTTCCTCTCATTTACCACAAAAATAACCTTGTGCCTGAGCAGTGTTTCAATTTCCCATGCAAATTTAGAGACTGACAGGCTAGTTATTTCCCAAAAGGCAGTTCCGACACACATCTGTTCAGGTATGAGGGACTCAAATACCACTCACCTCTCCAGTGTCTTCAGTGCTGAACTAAACCCTGCTAGACCAGTATCTGCCAGTTACAGTATAGCATCTTAAAAAAACATATTATACCTTGTATTCAGTGTTTTATGTGTTTAGGTGGCTATTAAATGTACATTTGCAGCTTTGTTTTTTACTTTCTCTTAATACAATGCCAGCACTACACCCCTTCCCTGGATTTTGTGCTTGTTTTATTAATTAACAGAATAATAGAGATGAATGTCTGTTTCCTGGTTCTTGTCTTTTCTATTTTTTCCAAACTAGAACACTTCCAGCACTTTTGATGTGGGGGTTTTTTGTTGTTGGTTTAGGTTTTTTGTTTTGTTTTGTTTAGGGTATTTTTGGGTTGTTTTTTTTTTGGGGGGGGGGGTGGTGTGTGTTTGATTTTGTTCTGTTTTTGGTTTTTTCCTATAAGTGACCCTAAATCCTTATCTTTTGACCAATACACAGGACCATGATGATTTATTTCTGTTGAAAGGGAAACTGCTGATCTGAGTCAGGTAATTCTCTGCTACAATCTGTTCCTGTTTAAAGGACTGCATGGATTTCTGAATGCAATGGAAGCTGTTTACACTTGCAGAAGTTGTCTTTTGTGTGTTCTGCTCTGCTCCTTGCAGAGTTCCAGTTATCAGGGAGCTAAGCATTTTCCAGACCGCTGTAAGTATTCTCATCCTGTGATGCTGTAATGATTGCCCTTTTCCCATATTCCCTGTATGGTTGCATGTATCCTTGCCTTGTCAGGGGCAGCCTCATGACCACTTTTCCACTCTCAACTGCTTTTTTTTTTGTGCCAAGAACAGCAGCACAGCACTATAACCAGGAAACCACTTCATCCCACTGCTGGTAGATACTTTCAAGTCAGGGTTGTTGGTATCAAATCAATGGACTGCTGGATCACTTTACACAGAGAGAAGGAACAGCTCTCTGTTCTTCTGAAGGAACAGGAATTAGTATGTTGCCATCTTTCACATGGGCAGTACCAAATTACTGAAACATAATTCCAGCCCATTTTGTTTAGCGTGGCTTAGACTTGGATGGAATTTGTTGACTTGAGACTTCCCACTGCCTTAATTTATTGCTGTATCAAGGGATGTCTGGGGATTCTACACAGACACCTGTTAGGCTGAAGAAAACCTGTGCTCATTCAAGATCAATGACTCACCTGCTGACAGCCATTAAACCCTTTCAGAAAAATTCCTCCAGCTCAATTTTGCACATCACCTACATGGAATTCTAAATTGTAGACAGCCTATACAATCCATCTGTAAAACCAAAGTGTTATAATAATAGTAATATTACTTATAAAAAAGCACCTGAAATTGGTATAAAAATCAGTCTACTGACAAGAAATCAATTTAAAAGGCTAGACAGTACTGATGGAATCAAGGAATACCCTTATAGTGTTTGGCTGCATACAGTTTAAGGTTACCTGCATCTCAGCTGAGTTGAATGTTGCTTATTTCACTCAAAATGCTCCCTGTGAAAGCTTCTCTTGTGCCATATTCTTAAGTTATATTGCTTTTTCCTGGACACAATTCTGCTCCCTGTCATTTTTTAGATACTGTATGCACTGCTTTAACACCAGATGGGAATTAAACCCCAAATAAGCCTCTTGCCCTCATCTGCCCCTTTCCAGTTCGAAAGGGACAAACGCAGAGATAATGGGTTGAGATAACAATTTACTGGAAGTGAACACCAGCGGAATTAGAAGTACACAGTAACGATGATATTAATAACAGAAACGTACAAAAGCAAAGGGTTTTTTTCACACAAAGGGTGTGTAAAACTTGAATTAGTTCTGCATGACCACTGGGATCATGCAGTCATGATGGTGGATATTTTTTGTGGCTGGCTCTCCCTGTTGCTGAGCCAAAGACAACAGAAAAGAATGGCTGACAACCCCCCCACAATCCAGACTGTCCACACTGCCCCGCCCGCTCCCGGACAGCTGGGCTCAGCCGTGGTTGGCAGTATTTGGCTCCACTCAGCCCCGCCTCTTGGCTTGGGCTAAGCTCTGCCCCTCTCCTCTCGGCTTGGGCTTGGCTCCTTTCAACTTGGTTTGCTGCTTCTGAGCAGCATCCGCAACTCAGCTGTGCTCTCCCAAAGGACTTGAGGGGATGGGAATGGATGGGCAGTGGCGGGAGAACAGAGTCCACAGGACTACTCCCAGCAACTTCCCTGAGGAAGAAACAACAAAATGGCGCTGCTCCCAGAGTGCATCACTGCCCCTGGAACCACGCCCCATGACGACGTAACAGCATGGAACAACAGCAGGCCACACCCACACAGCTGTAGCCCTGCCCACACAGCCCGGACCCCGCCCCTGTGGGCGCCATGCTTGTTGCACAGCCCCAGGGGATGCCACGTTTGTTGCCACAGCCCCAGGGACACAGCTCTGCCCACTCTGCTGTGACAGTCTGCACTGGACATGCCTGAGAGTTGTGGCATCCCGCTGCCCTGTGCATCTGTACAGCACTGTTGCAGGCAAAGCCAGAGTCATCAAGTTTTCCAAAAAGATTACTGTGTAGAAAAAGACATGTCCTGGGACACACAAACTCAGGAATCCTATACTCTGTGTGGCATTTCTTCCTAACCCACGAGGTGTGAATTTTCTATTTGGCAGAATGCTATCTAGTATGGGAATTATGACTGTTCCTGTTTTTGAAATTATGTCCCATGAAGACTTCTGCATATAATTTCAAACGTGTCACACTAACTTAAAACTTGCTGTCCGGGAAGCAAAGACATACCTCTTTCGTGATCTGTATATATCTGTACTCTGCTCAAAGTAGGCTGATTAAAAAACAATCTTCAGAATGGGGCAGATGAGTTTTTATGACCTTACATTTTGATGTGGCACTTTGGCTTCCTGCATTTGCATTTGGGGATTGTCATATTTGTTGGGTGGCCAACTTATTCCACAACAGAACCAAAAAAACACGTTAATCAGAAAGATGACAGGGAGTCATACAGGTATGAGCTAAAGTTATTTTTAACAGGATTTCAAATTCAAACAAACTTGCAATTCAATGTCTTTGAGCATGGAATAGATTCCAGTTAGAGTGAAATGAATTTGAAGAGCTATACCTGTACTTATAATATGTATCTATTATGTAAAATTTTTTCACAATTTGGTGCTAAAAAGACCTTCCAGAGCTAAGTAGTATTGTCTCAGGAGCACAGTAAAAGGTGCATCCTTTTGATTAAACAGTTTCTTATCTGTTAGTGCTCTCATTGTACTATAATTTGTATAACTACTAAGTTATACAAATCTGAGCCTACTTTTATAATAATTTAGAGGCATTTAGTTCCAACTAGGGGCAAAAGAGATGCAACCATTTTTTGTGTGACATTAGATGTAAGTTTTTTGGTGTATAAGCTGCAGGTTTCCACAGGAGCTATGTGAATGCAACAGCAGATTCTGATCCCTTAAACTTTTTCTGAGACCCATGTCAGCCTATAAAATATAGGTTAAAGTTTAAAATAAAGTTTTGATTACCAACTATCATTTTTGAGACTGCTGCTGACTCGTTAAACTGCTAACTCCTGACTTGTTAAAATGGGCCATTGTTTGTAAAACTGTAATTAAAGTCATTCTGTGTTAGAAAGATTGGATGTGGCTCTTCTTGACCATTCCTCAACACAATCCACTACTGTCTTCCCAGTCTATGCTGTTTCCTCTTTGAACACTCACACATGGTTATTACTGCTTTTTGTTATATTCTACATGACAACTGCATGCTCATGTCACCTCATTCCCAACATTTTCAGTAGAATAAGTCTGGGTTGTTATTTTGGCGGAGGGGGGTATTTTTTTTTTTCTTAAGGAATGGCAAGTGATAGGCAGGTATGTCTCACAGAGGCAGGAGAGTGTGCTGACCAAATATTAAATAGGTTACACACACTGAGCACAGGAAACAACTGTGCCTCTGCTGTAGAATCAGAGGACTTGGGAGTGGAGTCAGAGTGCATAGGTTCCACTAATCCCCAAACTAAAGTGTCATGCTAAAGACTGGATTGTGCTGTGCTACACTGCTGCAGGCCTGCACAGTCCACAAGTGAGTACAGATGGCATTTATCTCAGCAGGAAAAAGGGTTTGATCAGTTTAAACAGTGACCCAACAAAACTTATTTTGAGCACCTTAGGTGGCCGACTAAGAATGTTCTGATGAACATTTTGGTGTCAGGAGACTGGCTACTGTAAGCAGTGTCTCTTTTTGTCCATTAGTCTGTAGCTCTTTGCCAAACACTGGTTGGACTGATGCTGAATGGCATCACTCAGATGAGTTGGACTAGGAGATGAGCACCAGCACCTTCTAAAATTAGACACTCTGACTCATTTTGCATAATGAGGTTCCTTGGTGGCCATTTCTGTGTCTTACCAAAAGGTCATCCTTGTAAAAGGCCTTTATTCAGCAGATAACCCTTCAGTATCTTGCATTAATTGTGAGTGTCTCTAAGTTGGACATAACTAACCTGTCTTCCTTTCATTTTCTTAATGTAAACTACCCTATGCATGAAAAATTACTTTGCCCTGATTATAAACCTGCATAGGGCCAATGCCCTATGAAATGAATAGAAGTACTCTGGCCCCAGTGGGTCTTTAATCAGTTTCATCTGGCAGATAGCCAAATAGTAAAAACAGCTTGGTGGCTCCTCATGATCTACTCTTCTGTAATAAATTAATATTACTTTATTTTGGGGAAAATAGAAGGCAAGAAAGCAAGGAAGGAGAATATAATCTGAATTTACTGCAGGAGAAAGAAAAGTGAGGAGGAAGATTATAAAAATATGTGCTGGCAAAAATAAAGTTTCTCCTTATGCAAATCTCATTGTTTGAACAGCTACCATACATGTCAGAGAATGAAGCTACTTTAATTAATTACAGAATACTTACACAGAATTTTGCTGATCAGTAATAAAGATTGTTAAAAAAAAAGCTAAATTGTTATATTATATCCTGACACTTGCGAGCTGTTTTAAAAAATCATCCTGTCACAGAAGGATGCTAATGACTTAACAACCTAAAGCTGGCCAGCTCCTTAAACCTTGATGTTTAATCTAGATAAATGTGCTTGTTTATATAGCTGTGTAATCAATGTGAGTAGTAGAATTATGGTACCATGCAACCATTAGCTCTATTTACATAAATATTATGTTTCATCAATGGACAAATGCATCACTTTATGCTAGAATGTATCACAGAAAGAAATTTAGAATTTTAATGAGAACTCTTTATGGTCAATTGGAGGTTAATAACATATATTGTAATTTTTTGTAAAACTTCATAGTCACAGCAAATCGTTGATTTCATACAATTAAAAAATTACCTGGCTTGGGAAATTTGAACGTTATTACTAGTTTGTGTACTTTGAGGAAAACTCTTTCTGGCTGGATATTTCTCAGAACAGTAGAACTTCTGTTCTATGTTTGTCACTTGTTAACATATTCATGTAACATAACATGTTAACATAATTTTTAGAAGAGCTGTTGATATGGGAGTTCATATGTTTCTATGAACTCAGTCATAGGAATAGAAAATCATAATCAAGAGCTAAGGTGAAAGTTATGACAGGGGAGGGATTGTTACTTAAAGCATGAAATGTTAGTTGCCACTGAGATTTGCACCAGAGCCTTTTCAGTTTTTATTTAGAGTATACAAAAATGGATCAACTGCCTCATAGTAGACATAGTTATATTTACATGTTTACATATTTATATTTACATATTTACACTTGAAGACATAAAAGAAAATATTTTTATTTGTGAGGCAATAGTCTGAGAAAAGAGAAAAATTTATAGGAATGGATGAATTGCAGATAGTAAATTTATTAGTAATGAAGCTTAGTGAGGGAACACACTTATGCATTAGAGCAAAGGTGGTAAATAGTAAAACTTAAAATGAGTAAAGTAGATAAGATTTTTTAAAAAGTGAAAAATATTTTCCTTGTTTTCTAAACTAAAAGATTAACTTTTCATTTTAAAACAGTTTCAAATTGAAAATGCCTTTATCTTCTATGAATTTTTTTCTATGAAATTAAACAAGATTTAAATAAATGATAAATATAAAACATAAATTCTTTGAGGATGATGCAAAGTAGGAACTTTTTTTTTTTATTTGTGAAGGAGAAGAGATTGGGAGGATTGATAGGATGCAGATAGGGCAAATTCCTGACTCTCACAATTTTACTTACGTATGTTCTATGTTTTGTATGCAGCCTTAGTAAAATATCCTGTTGTTGTGCTATATTTATGGGAGTTCTGTTGTGAATTTGAAAGGATCCATGATTTCACTCTCAATCTTTATGTCTTTGAGAAGGATTTCTGCACTTGTTTAATGCAGAGAGAAAAAGGAAGGCAGAGGTGTTAGAGACTTTTTGAGATGAGTGGATTAGGAGAAGATGGGTGGATTAGGAGGGTGTTCTTCCAAAACATTTAGACCTGGATATAAACCATTTCTCTTGTGTCCCTCCTGAGTAATGATCCATCTTGATTCATCCCATAGTATTTCACTGGAACTGAGAACATTCAGTAAATGCTGTAGTGAAAAGTGCCAGAATTACTCACAAAGTCCTGTATTTCTTCTGCTGCACCGAACAAAATATGTGGACATGGGCCACACAGTGTTCCCTCATTTTAATTACTCCATGAACTCCAAGGTCAACCAGGTGTTGAAAAGTAGTAATCTCCAATAGACTAAACAAACTTTCCTAATAAATTTTCAAAATAGGATATTACTTGAACAACACAAATTAAACTGTAGTCTTAAGCATGTCTTCAAATCTCTGCTTGAGATTGGTTTACTATTTTGTTCTCAGAGAAATGCAAGTGTTGAATGGGTCTGATATAAACATTCAGTGATGAAGCCAGCAAAACATCTGAGACCTTCTGTATCTGCTAGTTATTATTACAAATACCATAAAAGTTAAGCTTTAAATGTTAAATGACTTGGTGCCATTTAGTTTATATTTCTTCATGGGAGGATATTTGCACACTTATTCCTTGGTGTTATGCATGCAAATGGGATACCAGGCCATCTGCACAGATTTCATACAGAAATCCATGTACAAATGATTATCCAAAAACTTAACAATAGATCTGAAATCCTCTAAAAAGGCTTCTCATTTAGTATCAAATTTGTCATATATTCATTTCTACAAACCATTTTTGCAGTTGTCTCCACTGTGAGTAGAATGCAGATTCAACACTGATAGTTTCTAAGTGGTTTAAGTATTTTAACATAAATTATTTGCATTTAGAACCTTGAGCTTTGTTCTCAAGACCTTAAAATTGTCAGGAAAACCAGAACTTCTTGTCATTTTTTTTCACCCACATGCATTAGGAAAATTCTGTTTCCAGACTGTGATTCTGATTCAAGGTCTTTTAATTGAGGATAGAGGCAGTTTCTTCTGTAATTTTCATCACTTGCTATTTAGAAATTAAGAGACCTGACAACCCACTATAATGGTTGGACAATTCTTGACATTTTTAAAAATGACCTGCCCTTGAAATGCATTTTTATAATTTCAAGGGTGATCATGAGGGTGGTAGGAAGGGAGTTAATAACATGCCATACATATTATGCAGCTTTACAATGAACCATAGCATGACTTACTCCATGAAACCTAGGTAGGCTGAGACTTTTCAGTTCTTTAAGAAAAACTTGCATCAGAAAAGAACATCTATCCAAAGCAAGCAAGCAAGCAAGCAAGCAAACAAATGAATAACCAAACAAAACTCTCCCCAAAACTCTACCCCACTACCAAAAAACCTCCTAGACCCACCAAGCTCCTTTCCCACTTCACAAAAAACCCCAAACAAACAAACCAACAAACAAACAAACAAAAAACCACCAAAAAACCCACAAAAAACAAACCTTGGGAAAATATCTTTTTGTTCATATGGTCCCTTGAGATGCAACCAGCTTCCTCTAGATATTGTTGAGGACACTGTAGCCCATGGAAGACCAGCAATGGAGATAATCTGCTGTAACCAGACCACAGCCCCCAGCACCCCTTGTTGCTTTATTGAGGTGACTGAGTGTTACCTGCAACCGTAACAAGTGGACCAAGAGTCATGTTGAGCCTGGGAAAGGAGGAGAGGTGTGTTTTCCTTAAGTGTTCTAATGTTTTTAAATTTTTTTTGTATTTCCCCTCGTCTCTTCTATCTGAATAAATACTTCAATATTTAGATAACTCAGCAGTAAAAATAAGCTAAATTGCCAAGCTGAATAGGTTTTGCCCATGACAGTAACAGGGAAGTGATCTCCTTGTTTTTATTTCACGCCACACATGATCATGGCCACTTGTTTATGAATAATTAAGGGATCTCTCAAACCTTCATGTCAATATCACTGGAACAAGCTGACTTGTAGATCTTTCAGTGGTCAGGCTTCTGCAGAGACTGTTTGCTTACCTCATTACACTTACCAACCGCATCTGAAAATTGGCCTAAAGCAAATCAACCTGTCAGTCTCCTGGTCCTCTTGTTCCTTGCACATATTCTCTGCTTCTCAGAATGTCTAATTTAGTTTCTCTTGTAGTAGTGATCAATGGCTGTCAGCTGTTTTTCTTTTCTCTTGAAAAACTGTTGCTAAATTAGCCTGTCATGTCTTCCTTGAAGGGCACATGTAACAATTGTTCTTCTTTCTTCCACCATCAATGAGAAGCCACGACTGCTGCAAAAAACTCTTATCGGAGCTGACCCCAGCAAAACCATTCTGGTTAGGATTTCTCCTTGTCTTAGCATCTGTTTTAGATGTGAAAACCTGACTCCTTTTTTTAAGTAATCTCATTCATTTAAGATTTGTATGGTATTTACTGTCACATTTTGGATTTCTTTAACAGATAAAGCAGTAGAAGAGAAACACCATGTTCAGGTTTTTTCTGCAAATAATGGAATGTCAGTTATTCCATTATGTGCCTTTGCTTTCATGCCCATATGAGGCCCTTCAGAATGTGTTTTATGATTTCCAGTGTCTCCTACTGGAGGGTGTTCACTCTAATATTTTTGCAAAAGCCTGTCGTTAAAAATCATTAGTTGCTAGCAAAGTCATGTCAAAACACAACTGTAATCATTCAGCTAAGGAAAAGCTAATTTCTCATTCTTTCATTAATATTATCTCATTTTCCCAGTTCTCTAGCCTTTAAAATTGCAGATCTTAATTTCTAAAATAAACCAGGGAGAAATTACTTAAGAAACTCATACTAACTTTATAAATAAGTAAAAAATGAAAAGCCTGAATAAAACTGAATAAATCTCATGTATCCTTCTTTATTCATTCCTTCTTTACATCTGGTTTTGTGATTGATACTTCAAGTGTGCAAAACGAATGAGAAGGAAACTGAATTATTTCCACTCCCTCACATGCTTTCAGGACAACCTTCATCCCAGCATAGAGTACATTGCAACAAACCAGTGTTCTGGTTAGATCTGGCTTAGGTGGCAACTCTGAAGTATACACCTTATCTAGTTTACTTTTGGATGTCATGGGGGGAACATTATCTTAAAAGTGTAAAATAAGAGCTAATTGGAGTTATGTGCAGGTCTCTATCCAGTAATGAAGGAAAACAAAAAAGGAGTGATGTCTGATTTTGTGCAATGCATAGAAATCAGGTATTTTGCAATAATCATTCAATGACTATCACAGTCTTTCTTTGCTGTTATGGGGGATAGCCTTTCTCTGCTTCCCTTTACAGTGCTCACAGTGACATTGCAGTTCCAACTAATAAGGAACCATGCTGGGATGGGATGATCTAATTTGCTGTTTTCATTGAATCAGATTCTGGACATTGAACAAAATTATTTTTCATCTCTTCACCCAGACTTTTCTCATTCCTTTTCCTCTTTCTTTTTTTTTTTATTTTTTTTTTAAATAGGTAGCATCATACCAAATAGAACACAGTGTTGAAAAGATTATTCAAGAAGTACTGAAATTGCTCTATCTTGCCATTTTGATTCAATTTCAAGCTCTGGGTTAAAAAGTCTTCATAGTACCAGACAGAATTATGCCAAAAGATGTCTCCTCTCCTGAAGAACATCCAGTTGCTGAACAACACATGCTATTCCTGACTGATCTCTTGCAATTGTCATGAAAGCCTCTTATGTTCTGTTTGTCTATTATCACTCAATACTGAATTAATTAAGTTTGAAACTTTTAAGGAAGTATATCTTGAATATTTTCCTGAAATGAAAGATCCATATATCTTAGATAGTCTGAACTTTGATAAGGCATCCTTGAAGGAGAATCTTTAACTTTTCAAGTTTCATCTCTGTTTCTTATCTTTCACTACAGATGAAATATCTAAGACATTTAATTATTTTAAATATAGTGAGAATAGATAATAGAGACAGATCTTGTGAATTTACCATATATTGCCAGTACTTTGCATTGTCTAAGGCCCAGGAATTTCAGAGTGAATGGAGATGTCATTTTACATGCAAACATATCCTAAAATGATTGTATTTTTTTTTTTTGCCAGTGAAGTTAAGACCTTATGATGCCTTTAAATCTTGATAATGATGACCTGAGAGACATTATTAGTACATCCCAGATCATGAATTTTACAATGCTACCAATCAAGTAACTGCTTTCCTGTATGGTTTCAGGATTTGAGAAAGTAGGAATAAACTGCATGATATGGCTAAAGACAGCTAATTAAAAGACTAAAACATGTTAAAAAAATCATTGAAAGCAATGAAGTTGAAGGCAGTTTTAATTTCTCATAAATTGTCTTTAAATAATATAGGCGACAACAGTCATCTGGTCCAGGGGAAAAAAAAAATTAAATTAGATTGTAATGTTATTTTAAGGATATGATAAATTTAAATCTTCTGGGTTACAATTTTACTGATTCCTACATCTAGCTTATCTTATGATTGACAGTCATATTGTTGAAAAGATTTCATGACTTGTGTGATTCATAGCTGTCAGGAGAAAATAAAACATTACTTTTTTGAGTCACATAGAAAAGAAAAAATGGTTTTGTCTTCTTGTCATTAATTTCAGTCAGCAATACTGTTTATTTCCCATTTAAAAAGACAGAAAAAAACTTGTGAAATTTGAAAGTGCAGCCTAAATAATACCCAAGCAAAGCCCCCAATTTCCTAGATGGGCTTTCCCATAAGATTTATAATTCATAGCAAACTAGAGTGAGAATTAGAGGAATGAGTAAGCAAGAAAACCTCAAACTGCTAAGCAGCAAAATTGTGTGGGTAACAAAGTCCACTGTTTGCACTTAATAGGCTATAGCCTAAATCCTCAGTGACCGGAAATTGATACCAGCCTGGCTCTGTTGTCAAGCCTTAGCTATGGTTGTACTTTATGGCTAGAGAAAAGAAAAAGCAAGTAATCATTTGTCCTTCAGTAGCTATCTGGACTGGGGAGCCTTTGGATGCGTGTTCGATGCAGAGCCCATCAAAGAGTGCCTAGTGACTCTTCAATTAAAAATGTTCTTAGACCTTGCTCTTCTCTTTTTCAACACTATCAGCTCCATGGGTAGATGACTGCCAGGACATTTTTCAGATCTAATGATCATTAAAGGTAAAAAAAACTAAGCCCGAAACCTTGAAGTTTGACATATTTCTTATTTTACCTCATTAATTTTGTGCTACTGTGAATGAGATTTTTAATGAAAATTAGCAGGAGGTTTTTAACTTTGCTGGGATTTTTTTTTTTTTTTTTTTTTTTTTTTTTCTTTAAATACAGCAACTATTTTCAGTTGCTGGATAATTTCGAATGCCTGTTTTGAATTTCATGTGAAAGTCACAGAACTACACATTAATCAAGCATCTAGACTAAATAGGGCTTGAGTACATTAATCTGTCCTGGATAAATCTTGAATGGTGTGATTGAGAAATTCAATTAAAAAAAAGAGATTTATCCAGTTTAGGTAATACATCTTGATGATTGTGAGCCCACAGTAGTGAAGAAAGTTGAAGGAATCTGTACCAGGAATGTGCTCTGTAAAACAGGTACATATGGGTGGTTAAATGGACAGTTGTTCTTCTGCATTAGTGCAGTGTCACAGGATTTATGTCCCTTGCTTTGACTTGAAAATAAGAGTAGATATTGGCACTCATTTTTGGATTACACCTGGGACATTAATTTCAGACATTAGTTATAATCCTTATGTCCCTGTGTTGCAGTTTTAAGCAGTGTCATATATAAGCATAGAAAGTAGCTAACCCCCCTTGTATTTGTATGTATGAACTCACAAATGTACTGAAAAACTCTGTCTCTGGTTCCTGTTTGCTGTCCTCTCTGCACACCTGTTTATTTCCACACATGGGCAAAAATGAGCACCATGTGGATGCAAAGCAGGATAGACCTTTGCACCAAGCTGATGAAAACAAAGACATATCTGAACTTAACTTTAATCTTCTTTTTTCAAGGTGTGCATTTGTTGTTTTATTTTTGAGAGGGATAGTAGAGGATGCAATTAGAGTCAGAGTTTAACATGTTCTCTGTTCTACTTTATTCACTTTCAGAGTCACTGACTAGTTTCATCCTTTCAGCCTAGAACATCCAACTTGTATTTCAAATAAATCTTTCATCTTTTTTCTCCAGTCCATTCTGTCTGGATAATCCTACATCCTTTATTTATAGGTATAGTGAGCAGTAAATAAAGACAACATACTGTGATTTTGTACTATAAACAAGAAACAAAAAATGAAGGGGAGAACCATAGGGTGGATAGGTCCATGATTTTTTTAAAACTTATTTTAGATTTGTAAGGGGAAAAATATCCAGACAAAAACAAATTTTATGGAAGCAGTGTGTTCACAGATAGCAGAATTTATGCAATGAAAGTTCAGAAATGTATAATAAATAACTTTTTCTGAGTTTTCAGCCCTCTTCCTTCCCATGGAAGAGACCTGGATACTTCTTATTTATAGACTTTAAAGAAGAATATAAATCTCTGAAAAATGGAATTGTGAAAGAAGGGGGTGGAAAACCAGTCCCAAAAATGTATTCATGAACACAAAAAAAAGTTAAAAATGAGTTTGTAATTTACTGCAGCTCAGAGGCAGCAATAACTAATACACTGGAAATTTACCCATTTTATGCATCTATTTTGCCTGCTTTACTGCTCTGCTGTTCATAAAAAGAGCATTTATTTCAGCAACTGTCATGTCACTTGGCATTTATGTGATCTCTGAGCTATGTGTGAAAATGCACTTTTTTTCCAGTTTCAATTTTTATTGAAAAAGTTATTTATTTTACAAATTGGTATCAAGATGATTTGTTCTCCTGTCTAACTAGTTTTACTGTTGTACTTTTATTATGTTCATTCTTATCACTTGGGAATCAGAACCATAAATCATTTGGTTTTGTTTTTCATGTCCTGGGTCCTACTATTGCAATTGCATTCTGTACTCTGTGTGTTGCTGTCTTAATTCCTCCTCCTATTCTCCCACTACAAACTGGAAGATTAGAAGCTCTATTTTTTAATTCCTATACATTTTCTTACTCTTATGCTGCTCTTATGAGGTGCTTTGGATTGTCCGCTGTGTTTTGCTCTCCGTGGTGTGTTTTGACAATTCACTCCGATGGTTTTCTTTGCCACTGCTATGACCTCCCTCCCCTGCGTGCTGTAGAGCTCCACTCCAGTATCGGAGCTGCTCCGTGGCTGGTGCTGCTCACGTCTGCCTTGGGAACCTCACCTGTCCTGTACAACTTCCAGCATCAACTCTGCTATGAGAGGCATCAGATGCAGAAAAGAGCTAGACAGGGGAAATGCAAGGTGATCATCTTCCTAATGAAGTTTTCCCTGAGCTAGGGTTCCTGATGGTTGTTCTGGCTGTTGCAGAGGTGTACTATGGTGCCATATCACTCCTTTGAAACAACAGATTCAGAGGTTCCTCAGTAATCACCTAGAGGGAGTGAAGGTCATTAGATAACCTCCTGAGGGCCTCACTCTATTTTCCAGGAGATACTTTGTTTCTAGTTCCACCTCCAAAGATGCCAACAGAAAGGGAACTAGAAGATTAATTAACTACACCAAAATTTTAGAATTTTAAAGGAAAATCAATTTAAAAAGAGAATCAATTTAAAGGTAGCTGAAGAGATAGTTTGAACATACTCAGTTGCAGTTTTCTTTTAGTAAACCTGGCTTTCTACCAAAAAGCTGCCCTTGTATTTACTCAACTATTACATGAACCTGCAGGTCAACTCATTTCTCTGCTCCTTTGTTATTGCTGTCAGCTTAAGTGGCCATGCTTCTTTAGGAAGATTGGCATAAAATGGAGGCTGTTTATTTCTAATCGCAAGCTTTACATGTGACAAGGCCATATTACTTCTTCTTGGTCTAAAACTGATCACAGAATAAGTGTCTGCTCAATGGCTATTGATGGGGAAATCTCATCTGTTGCCTTGGCAGTTTCAGTATATTTAGAAGCTAAGAACCCAGATGTGAGTTCGCATTGTGCTTGTTTATGACTAACACAATCTGCAGGGCCACTCAGTCCTGTAAAATATTCAAGGCTTTTCCCTTGCTTGAGATAATTTAGCTGCAGTGTCTTTTCTGGGCTCCACATTTTGTTCTGACATAGTGTAGAATTTATAGAGAAGGAGTAAAGGTGGAATGAAAACTAATTTTGAGAAAATGAGTCAGAATTGCTATCTTCTGAGCATCAATTGTGAGACAAAGAGGGTAGGCTGCCTCCCTCAGGAGAGCCCACCTGTGCACTGGGTATTTTTACAACTGCATTTCTATTCTCATGGAAAAGCCTTTTGTATTCACTTGTACTGTGTCAGATGTCTGCAAGCCAAACAGCAACTGCATTACTCCTGTGCTATAAGGACAAGCAGGTTGCTGGCCCATAAAATAGTAATGGGAGAGCCATAAAATGTTCTGACAGATCTGCTTGTCTGAGATCTGCTTATTTCACGAAAGCTGTGCTTCTATTTACATGCAGCACACTCTCTGATCTTGAAGGAGATCCCAAGCATAGGTATGATCCACAGATAATCAGTCACGTTTGCTTTACAGGGGGTGTCATTTTAGGGGGTCTGCTGTCAGACATACTACTGCAAACAGTGCTTCCAATTATTAGTTCTCTCTTGCCTCAAAATTCCGAGGAAAAAACCAGAGTGCTGCTGACAGAAACATAAAACGCAGACTCTGCTAGGTAGCTCTGAACATTGCTTTATTAAGCCTGGTATTCTGCATCCAGCAGTAGCTAATGCGTCATGCTTCAGAGGAAGGCAAACCCCACAATTTGTGCAAAGCCATAAAATAGAAGTATTCCTTGCTGAGCCTGCAGCCATCAGCTTATTCCCTGAAGCATAAGATTTGATTATATGTTTGTTTCTTGGGGAGAAGAGCTGTGAGTATTTAAGCTTCTCAGACTGGAGATCATGCATTAGATTAACCTGGAGGACTCTGAGGCCCATGTAGAACAGATTGTGGAATTCCCTTGGCAGAAATGAGCAAAGCAGCCATTACTAACATGCTGTCATACTGTTAACTGGAGCCGAATGACAAATCCATAGGCAATTTTGCTTCTATTTCTGCTCTTGAGCTATCATGAGAAGCTTGTGATTTCTTTTGGGTGTAAGTACCAACGTTGTTTCCCACATAGTTTCTAAGTTTGTGTTGTGTTTGCAAACAATATAATCTTATATGAGTAGTAGCTGGGAATGAAGAGCTGGATCACAGCTCTTTGCATCTCTAACTATGGACTGGCTGCAAGGCCTGGGAAGCAACAGTTTTGGCTCTGTTCACTCTTTTCTACCTATCTCTAAATAATCTTACTTTTTTCTGTGCTAGGTAGAATGACAGTACTTTCATTTTGATTAGGCTTTTAAAATTATTTTATTTTTAATTGTTTTTGTCTATTTGTTTGTTCTGGAGCTATTTAATATTTGCCAAGGAAACCAGTGCAGACAGTACTTATGGCTCCAGTCACACATAGTTTGGGGCTAGCCTGAGTTTTGTGAGGAAGATTAATCTAGAGAAGGCAGATGGAAAAAAAAATAGAAAAAGGTTTTGATTTGAACTATTATCCTGTGGCTTGTGAGCAACCTTAAAAAGGTGAAAGAATCTGCAAGGAGATTTGAGATGGCACCAAAGATGAATTCAGATCCTGCCAGGCTTAGGAGCAGAAAAAACACAGAGGCCTTTAAAAATGATTCCTCCCCTACCCTTCCCTCATGGCCTGAAGTACTAACAGGCTACTATATGGTGCATGTTCTTCAGTCACCCTGCAGTATCCAACTGGACTTATGGAATATCCATAACTAGTTACACTTATATTCAGCCCAGACTCACAACTTGAGATACTCTGTTGTCTATGAAACCCCTGGCAGTGAATCAGAGAATGAAAAGTGGCATTAATCTGGTTAACTAATGCAAAGCTTTGCTATAAACAAAAGCTTCTTTCCTACCTGCTACAGTTTTGGACAGAAAATGCCTTTTTATCTTCATATAGTTCTTTGTCTCATGAAAGGCAGGAGGTTGTTCAGTATTTTCTTCAAAAGTGGTAATACTTTAGCTCTGAGTGGGAGCTAAGGGCAGTGAAGGGTTCCTGACACATCCCAGCATAAGATTTCATAACTCTTATAGTGCTCCCCTTGTTTTGGCAATAGCAGCTTTGTGATTGAAGACTAAACAGCTAAGCAGCAGTGGATACTTGAATGCAAGTTAAGTCTCAGCTCTGCCAATACAGAGTAGCTGTGTTGTCTTGTGGGTGTAGTTTAGACTTCATTTTGTCCTGCATCAAGAATGTTGAGACTATGAGTACCATCCATTCTTCAGCTTCGAAGCAGATCCAGCATTGTCTCCAAACCACCTGGATCCTGTGGTTTTCTCCTAGCTGCACAGGATGGGTTGCTGGCTGTGTGGGACTGAGGTGTTGGGGTAGGATTGAGGAACACCTGGATCTAGAGGTGTGGTCTCAGGGATCTTCTTATAGCTGGTAGGCTTGTTGCCTGAGACTGATGATCCTTCACCTGCCATTTCACATTTCTATGATGGTTACTGGATTGTTTGTAGACTGTCACAATCACCTGACCCACTCTGCTCACCTCCTCAGGTACACTGCTCTGATCAGAGAACTCACATCCGTGGGATGTCAATTATGGATTAGTCCTCTAGTCTGGACCTGTAATAGCCTTGAACAACTTAGAAAGAAACCAATTTTTCAGTCTCGCTTGCAAAATGCAATCAATATTTCTGATTTCAAGGGTATTGCACACTGAGAGAAAATAGTAAGTGAAAAGTATTATTTCCAAGTTATAAATCATGATATTTCCTATCTTCCATTTACTCCAGTTTTTTGGTGTCACATGACTGGCTTGTTCATCAATCAGTTTCTATTCTTGCAAACAATAAAAGACCTTATAAATGTATGGATCTGGATCAGAGATCACATACAAAATTTAGCTTATAAAAAACTTTTCCGTAAAAAGTAATTTTTTGCTCCTTGGAGCATGAAATTTACTATCAAAAGTATTAATGAAAAGTAAAATTGTGGCAAAATACCAAATTGTTTACAGGTGAATCCTGCTATGCAGAAGCTTGTCATTTTCCATTTCATAGAGCTAAACTCTATGTTCTGGTGCAAAGAGTGAACTTAAGTTATAAAATGCAGAATAGCTCCTTCATGTCTATTTTCAGGCATTTGAATTTAGTTGCTTGGTTTTAGATATCTTAGTCTCCAAATTTGTGTTCTTTTAGGAGTAAAAATTAAAGCTGATTTATGTAGAAACATTTTGATGTTAACATAAAACATGATTCAGACCAAAAACCAGCCTGCCATTGAACTGCAGCACTAGCAGCCCAAATACCTTGGGAGATAGAATGAAAAGGGCTGAGTAACCTTACTAGAGGTGATGTTGTCCTTGCAACTCCTCTGAAATTATTAAAAATTTCTTAATTTCTAAGATTTTAGGGGGGGGATTTAGCATTAATATGAACAGCACTGTCACAAAAGATTTTCAGTCCACCAACACAATTGAATTAAATTTCTGAGTGTGGAAGATTTTCATTTGCTTGCACCCAGGATGGGAGCCAGGTAGTGGTCTCATCCTGGCTGACATTTTCCTACCACTGTTCTGCAATAAAATTGCTTACCATCTTGCAATATAAAACTGCGAAAACTGGTTAATATTTCCCAGTGCCGCTGAATCTCCTAAGCCTTATGTAAGATTATAAAAACAACAGAGTATCAGATCACAAATGCCATCTTCTAGATCACTGTTTTGGTCTCCTCCTCTCCCACTTCTGCTGCCATTCAGCAGAATGCACCTTAGATACTCAACTGGGACTGTATTTTCAAGGTGTCTTTTAAAACTTTTTTTTTTTTAATTGAAGGTTTTAAGCCTTAATACCTCTTCTACTTGTTCATTGATGGAGCTTCACAGCTCTCTAGTCACATTGTGATCTGTCCCAAATTCAAGCCAACAAATCAAATCAGGAATTTGACAGAAGTGACCTGGATGGATTTTTCACAATTAGTATTCTTGGAATTCAGATGTCCTTCACATAACATTGTTTGGTGCTGCATTTCCTGAAATTATCATATTGTTTCAATCTGAAATGAGAAAGAATCAGTGATGGAATTGCCATAACTTGCTCTTCCATGGTTTATGTTTTATAAAGCATTTAAGATTAAATGCATATTGAATATATGAAACATTAAATATAGGAGACTATATCTTTAACAGGTTTTGCTAGTGAAAAATTTCTAATATGCAATGGAAACTCTTATTTTCATGATGTTTTTGTCTCATGGGATATCAGGCAACTATAGAGTAACACTGAGCCTTACAATCAGTATACTTATTAACCACTTAGTAATACAACATATTGGGGTGTTTCATACATTAATTTCTTCACTGATCAAATAATATTTGGGGTAAAGGATCTCTGTTCACAGGACGCCAGCTGGATTTGCATGGGTTTGGAGAGATCTGATGGAGAATCAAACTCAGCCATTCTGAGTGTATCTACACTGGCAGTTTAAGGTATAGGTGTTTCTTTTGGTGTAAATTGCTCTGTATTTTGCCCTTGATGTACTATGGATGACAATTTTGTGCCCCCCTGGCATGCAGAAACTGGATTCTTTCACTGACCTGGACTAAGGAACAGAAAATTTCTGGCATGAAATTTTTCAGACAAAAATATTACTTTTCCCATTTAGTTTTAGCCATGTCACTTCTCAAATCAAGTTCATAGTGGCAGTATATCTGAAAGGGAGATACAGATGGCAGGAACATTTAAATTCAATATTACCACCAAAAAACATAGTCTTGGAAAACTATATCCTCTCAAGTAGTCATTCACCTCAGTTTTTTTGTGTTTTCTGTCATAATTGCTAAATATTACATGGAGAATACATTTCTTACTGTCAAAGCTGATTTCTCTCTCCAAGAACCCAGCTCTTCTTTGTGCATTACTGTACTTCAGCACATAAACACGTATCATCAAAATCTCATGTTAATGTGTTGACTTGTAGGCATTTTCAAAAGCTACACTGTTAGTGTATTGGTGTCTCTGACCTGAGTAGCTGGTCACTAGCTGGGATCTTGCCATCTTGTTGTCCTTGAGAAGGTGGTAACACAAGCTGGGGGTTTTCCTTGGTGCTGATGATTTTACCAAGAGTAAGCCTAGTTGCTCCTAATAGTACCTAAAGGTGCCAAACACTCCACAGCTTCATCAGGACCTGAGATTGCCTGCAGATGAGAGCCAAGGCTGAAGGCAGCCTTCAGAACCTTCCTGTGCAGAAACTCACTGGGGCCTGGGCAGGAAAAGGGTCTGCCCAGACATGCAAACAGCAGAGAGCAGCCTTCTCACCCTGAGGCTTGGAAAATAGCCTTACCTGGTCCCTGGGTGTCTCTAGCCAAAAAACCCTGTACAGAAAAGGACTGATAACTAAAATTACATTAGGTATTTAATTTCTTGGTTTCCGATGAGCAAAAGTTAAGATTAATTGCTATAATTCTTGGGTTTGAATTAATGTGCCTTAAGAGAAAATTAAATATTACAGGATTTATAACACTTCATAACAGGCAACAAGTAAAGTTTGTTTTTTTTCCTAGCATATACATACTTGCAGGGGAACTTTACTTCTCCACTTATTAGTTGTTGACACTGACATCTATGAACCAGATACTTATTTATCTTGAGTAATATGTTACAGGGTCAAATTTGGAAATTCAATCCTTTAGGAACACATATGGCATATATTCACTTCCTACTGCTTTAAAGGATTGTACTGCATATTTATGGCTAAGTATATGCTCAAGAATTTTCCTGAATGAGTGTATACACAGAACCACACAAACTTTTCTGATTTAGAGTTCATGTACAAAAAGAACTATGTCATGTTAATGTCATATTATTATTATTTTATAAATTTATCTTGATTTATTACAGTGAAAAAGATTCTGGGTGGAGCCAACAAGAACAACCACGTTACAATTGATTCCAAGGAAATATGTAAGAAGCAATCTTGATCCTCCTCTGTGCCTGTGTTAAATATTACATTTTAAATAGCATCAAACTGTCAGCATCATGCACAGTGGATTTAGTGATCAGAGCATATGCTTCATGTTGACCACCAATTCTCCTTTTAAAAATCAGATTTTTTTTGTTTTGAGGCAATCTTGACCTTTCCTGGTTCTGTTCATGGAGTCCTGTACCATTTAACAACTCTGACTCATGAATTCCTTCTAGATCTGCCACCACTTATTCTATTTTCCTCTCTGAGTTTCTAGTCAAGAAACAAAATTTATGATCTCCTTAGTACCAAATGAATACAAGGTAGAGTTAATTCTCACCTAGGAACATTTTTACAGTTTTTCAAAATGTCTGGAGAAAAATCTAGGACAATGACTAAGCAGGATTATGTTTTCCCTGGTAGGAATAAATTACAGAAACATTTTCCTTAATGCATATTGATGTATTAAATGTTTTGTAAAATAGATCACCTGCAGAAATGAGAGGATGAATAATATTAATACCTACATGAGTCATATAAAAGAAATAGAACAGAACTTAATTTTGCCCAAGTAAATATTGCCACTACTTTCTCTTATAGTAATAAGTAGTTAAGCCTATTAGGCCAACCTCCAAAACCCTTTCCACAAATGCAGTGTTGACATTTCTTGTGACTCATGCTATTTATTGTTCTCTCTAGGCAGCTTCCAGCTCTCTCTGTCTCATGTATATAGAATCTGTTTCAAAGGCCTGAAAGACAGAAGCAAGGCGAAAAGGCCTAGGGAGTCAGTAGAGTGTCTGGAAATCAACTCTAGAAAGACCAAAGTAAGAATCAATTTTCAAGTACTGCCATCTTCTTATATTTAAGTTTTTTCCGTGTTTTTAGTGAGGTGCAATAAAACAGCTGAAAGATGAAATAAAGACATATGTGAGTTACAGAACACCAAAGGTCTGAAACAGGTGTGGTGAGATTTACTAGATGTGGCAAGGCTTAGGATAGCCAGCTTTGCATGCTTGTCTTGTTTCTTGTGAGTTAGCATTTTACCTTTTTTTCACTGGAATCTAGTCAGCTTAGAAATTGAGAACTTTCTTTCAATAAACAGTTCATTTAACATTCTAATAAATGAAATAAATGACAAAAATTTGAAGTTTCTATTAGAAATCATACCATAAAATTTCAGGTCAGTTTTAATCCTAGGCTCTATCCAGTAAACTTATTATGTCTGACTGGTTGTGTTAAACATTTTGATCAAGTGATAAAATAAATATTATTGATTTCAAAGAGACATCACATTTTAGAGAAAACAGATCTGAATAACATCATAATTACAAATTCTTTACCAACTGAACTGCCAGGATTGAATTCTCAGACATAAGGAGAATGAATGTGAATTTATTAGCTTACAGTTTTAGCCAGGATAACCCAATCATAATAGGGACAATACTTTTGTTATATTAAAGGAAATCTCTGTGCTTGAAGAGCAGAAACCTGAATAATAGCAGGAAGTTTCATTTATGCCATGCACAGGTAATATACTCATCCCAATGCAGTGTGAACAGAGAACAATTTTAGGAACCATAAACATCTGTTTCTTGGAACAGTTATTTCAAAAAGCTACAACAGCAAAGCTACTTACCTTTGATAAAGTCCTCAACAATAGGTAGAACAAAATTCAAGGCATAATCACAATGAAAGTTTCTTCAACATTAGTATAAAAATACTGCAATTCAACAGCATTATTGGAAGAGAGAGAAAAATATATAGTTTGATTAAAAGGGCCTGAATAAGTGTGGAAAAGCATAAAATTCTTGTAGGTGGAATGGAGATTTCAGCTATAACAGTGGAAGTGTTGTTTACTTATCAAATATGTATTACTTATCAAAAGGAAAGATTCTGAAAGAGCCATACAAAATCAAAATGATAAATAAAATTCTAGCATCATTAACCACAGAGTCTGTTAGAATTAAGAGTCATGCTTCAGGAATAAATGGAAGACTTGTTCAAATGAGAAAATTTGAAAGGAGCATAAATACTCTCTAGTTGAACATAAGGTCATAATAGGGGAGGAAAAAAATTATTTTGATGTAGAACTTGCTTAAAACATTAACAAATACTGAAAGTTCCTCAGAAACAACAAATGCAGGAATTCTTCCAGTTTTTGCACAGGCCTGTTTTATGATGTAGATTTATTTTCACAAGTACTTTGTAGTACTTTGTAGGAAACACAACCTAAATTTCACGCTAAACTTCCTGTTATGCAGGACTTAAGCAATAGGATCATTTGCCACTAGCTTGACTATAAAATGATAACAATTACCAAATAGCAGATAGCTAACTACACGATAAAATATTGTAAAATCCAACTTGAAACATGACATGCATTTGAATAATTTATGGTAATGAACATTGAATTGCATCATTTGATCTTCACACTACAGCACTTGGGGTTTTCATTTCTTGCATGGAAAGTCGGTTTTGCAAACTCTGAAATATATCAGACTCGAGCAAAGGCTAGAAGGAAGTTGTTGCTTCCCAAGGGGGAGCAAGGAAAGATTTTTGTGAGATGGATATTTGAATCTGGATTTTACAAATGTTTTTCCCTGCTGTTCTGTCCAAAGAAAGAACCAAAAGGATCTTTCACTTCGGCCACAGGTTTCTTTTCAATAATTAACTTACATGTCTCATACTTCATGTATGTGTTTGTATGCATTCTGTTTTAAATACTATAAGAATTTAGTGGCCTGATTTGGAGTTATGGATTTTATGAGGTAGTGACAGTCAAAGCTCATATTTGATAAATAATAGTCTTTCTGTAGTCCTCAGGTTTCATCTAAGAATGACCTAATGGAGGAAATACAGCAAAGCATGTATGTAGCAGATGTTGTACATAGGATCTTACCTAGGAGGAAAAATTGCCTTTTCTACCCAGAGATGTGTCTGCTGACATTCCCCCTGGAACCTGACAAACATCCACTATGTAACCCCAAGTCTCTTAAATCAGAGTAACACCTTCAGAAAAGTGTTATAGGCAGTGAATACATTTGATGAGTTAGATCATTGTTCCCCTTTTGTTTAATGCTGTAAACACAGAAGTGTCCTTCATCTGCATCTAAACATAGATTATTTCTCTCTAAATATGTTGACTACATCTTTCCAGTTAAAGTGCCTCATGGTACACCTATTGTGATGTATTTAAGATTTTCTAGAACTAAATACAGTTTTTAAAGGTTTTCAATTCTTTTATGAGAAAAAGTCAGAGTCAAAATGGACTTTAGTGTTTAAGAAATGTTGCTGAATGGCAAGACATGGCCCAAAGGGAGTATAAGCAAAAAGATTCAAAAAAGGAGCAGCAATCTCTCTGCTTCCTGAAAACAGAGGAATTATAATGTTCCTGCAAAATGGGAAACTTTAAAGCCTGCAATTCAGCCTTGTAAGTTGCTCATTTAAGTGAGTTCATAAATTTATGAAACACATGAATTAATCCATTTTGCAGAAAAAAAAATTTTGAAGTGTTGATGTGGATGGAACTTAGACACAAAAAAAGGAAATTTTTGAGACCTGCCTATAGGCTTCAAAAGAACATTTCTGCTACATTTTCTGGGATGCAAATATATGTCTCAGAGCAACACAGCTAAATTTCAGTATTGTATTTCTGAACAATTCCTAAATTTTTGACAGTAATAGTTGACATGGAAGTGTGCAGTACCTAAACTGACTGATTATCTTGTCAATGAAATTAGTGCACTACGTATTTAAAAGAAAGCTGCCTTCAGACTATAGTTCAGAAACAGAAGTGTGGATGGAAAGTTTGTAAATATATACATATATATATAACAGTCTGAGTGAGAAGAAACTGTGGGAGTTGGACATCAAACCATGTAACAGCAGGTTTCCTAGGCCAAGGTGTTAGAATGAATATTTGCATGTTAAATTCTCAATTTTCAGCTCTACTGTAGTGTGCTTTTCAACAGAAATCAGTACTTGAGCAATAGCCATTATAGTTATATAGAATTAGGAGAAAAAGGAATAAGTTAAAATGTTATGATAAACCTCATTTTCGCATAAAGTATTGCCAATCAAGAAAAAAAAAAGTCATTGTAAGGGTAAAGATATGAGATAGGATTGAGAAAGTGTGCTTTGTAAAGTCCCAAACTTAGAAGGAATAGAGATAAAGGGCTGGATATTTTTTCATTTATCTTAGCTTGCAGCTGAGAAGCCACTCCACATACTATGCACTGTTTGCACAGATTTACTGTGCCTTCTGTATGATGTGACACATTTACTCAGAGCCTGCAACTAAAGGTTAATGGCTTGGTCACAATCTTCATATTAAATATGGTACAAACACTAACTTGTTATTCATGGGTCATGAGAGAGTCTCAGGGTCACCTTTTTACAGGCTTCTAAATATTGTCTTTAAATTTATGCTTGTTATGCTGCAGGTACCCAGCTTCAGCTTTGCCAAAGAGTAGAGACCATGAATATAAAGGAAATTTCACACACTGTAAAAAATTTGCCCTCTAAACAAAGATCAACAGCCATAAATAAAGTCCTGTTGAAAATAATCTGGAGGTATCAGAGTGTGGGGAATGTCTCTTGACCTTCTACCATCTTTCTTCTTTAGTATCACAAGACAGTTGCCTGAGACACAGTCATAGCCGTCAACTGTGATTCTTCTTCCTGTATACTTTATAACACTGCCTAATACAAACTGTTCTCCAAGCCAACACAGTGGTCTGACAATCAAAATACAAAACTCAGAAACATCTACCTTGCATGTCTGGCCACAAATGATTTATGAGACAGTAAAATACTGACTTTACAAAATTTGTTGCCATGAGCAGAGTCAAAGAAGCCTCTCTGGACTATATACACTGTTTGGGACATGGGCTTGCCACTGTGGCTGGCCAGAGCAGCCATTACCAGTCAGGACAGGAGATCGTGTGAAGAAAATCTGAAGCTTCTCTCCACATGGTCATCAAATTCTTCCGAGTTTTTAATGCAAGACCTCTGAATCATTTCCACTGCCTTTCTTCCTAGACCTTCCATTTGCTCTACATGTTTAATCCTGCAAAAAGGAGCCTATAACAGATGGCTGCTGCATCTTGAAAGTGATTCACAACTGCCTGTTCTTCAGTGTGATGCTCACAAAGGCCTTTAGTCCCCCTGCCAGCTTTCACAAAATGTGCAAAGTTCAAGACGTTTTCAATCTCCACCTTATTTTAATTTTGACCAAAAAATTGTTGGGAGTTTCAGAATGTATGACGAGCACTTGGAAAAGAAGATGATGTTGTGTCTTGCCTCATGGAGATCCAGATTTCCGAGTCCAGGCTTTCAGGCAGAGCTCTTTTTACAGCTCTGCTCTCCAATGAGTAGATTATTGAAAGAATTAATACAAGAGGGTGAGAGTTTGATTTGAGATGTAAAGAGGATTCAGAGTAGCATGAAAAATGTAGATACTTTGATAAAATCAAGACATCTATCTAAACGTGACTCCCTAAGAATGTGTAAGTGACTTCAGGTTTCTAGGAAGAAATTCAATCTTTTATTAGATCAATACATACAACCAGCAAAATCCAAGCTGTTTGGGGCATACTTTTATAGGCCTGAAATATAAGCAGTAGTCTTCATAATTGAGAAGCTGCTGGGAATGATTACGTCTGGTTTAATTGACACTACCCAATTCTAATCAAGAAGAATTTTGCTTACTGAAGTAGAGAAGAAGGAACTGCTTGATTTTCCTTGCTTTGTAAGTTATTCAGTACACTGGCAGAACTTACTGGAGCAGAAGACAACAGTTCTCTCTGCTGCAAAGCTTCTAATTTTTCCAACTATATCTATTAGTCTGAAACTCCAGAAATTCTAATCCAGTGTAGGATTACAATACAGTGAAGGATATAACCAAAACAAAATCACAGTTTAACAGGGACAATTCTCCAGTCTGTCACACCCCTTGAAATTAGTGTTAACAATACTCAGCTCTTGCATCTCACTGCTTATCTCTGAAGTAATTAAATTAGATAATGTTTAGAGTAATAGTTGAGGAGGTATTTGAACCAAAGACAGAAAGATTCTAGGCTTAGGTAGAATCTGAAATTAAAAAGCCACTGTAGCTTTGCAAAGGAACAGTTGAAATAATATGCGGTGGATACGGTCTGGTTATTCCAGCCACAGCATTTGAGTGTGATTAGGTATCTGAGACAACACAGGTCACCTATGGTGGCCAAAGCAGTAGTTTCAGGATCCTGTTTCAAGGCTACAATAGACTGCAGAAAAATAGTGAAAATATAGACCTATAGTTAATATTAATTATGATGCACTCTTCAGGCAGAGGAAGCAAACTCCTGGCTAACAGCAATTACAGTTCCTGTCACTCAGACAATATCTTTATATTCTTTCTGGGTGATCTGACCCTGTGTCTTGTATGCTTTCTTTTAATATTGCACTACAGTCAGAAGCTCCTTGTTCATCCACCCAGGCCTCCTTACTTCACTGCTTGATTTCCTGCTCATTGGGATAGAGAGTTCCTGAGCCGTGAGGAGGCATCTTTGAAAATCAACCAGCTGTTCTGAACCCCTCATCTTTTTCAGGCTCTATGTCATGGTGTTCTAAGAAGATTCATGAAATCTGCTCTCCCAAAGTATAGAGTGGTGATGCTTTTATTTCCCTTTTGTTCTCTGCTCTGAGGATCCTGAACTCCATAATTTCATGGCCACTGCAGCTAAAGCCACCCCCAGCCTCCACATCTCGAACTAGTTATTCCTCATTTATGAGGTTTAGCAGAGCATCTCCACTGACCAGCTTCTTAATCACCTATATCAGGAAGTTCCCATCAACACTATGCAGAGATCTCCTGGACTGCCCGTGCTGGTCCTGCTGTGCTGACGCTGTATCCACTCATGCTAGCACTCTGGTGGTGTGAGCTAGCTCACAAAATCTCTGTGATCCCAATGTGATCACTGCCCTGTAACTCCATGCAGAAATCTCCTATTCATTGCACATGCATCCTTTGGTACCGAAAGTGACAAGTTCCCAGCCTTCACCATCAGAGAAGTCTCATTTTTCCAATACGATAATTACAGGCTTTGCCTACCCCTCTTTCAGTACAATTTGGGGCTTAAGCTGATGAACCTGCAGGGTGTCAGAGAAAAAGTGACCTTCTTATTGGCATCTTTGATGCTCCATAACCTGCTGAGCTCCTGCATCTCCTTTGTGCCGCTCCTACACAGAACCCTTGACCAGCACACTCCTCCTGCAGGCAAGGACCCCATTTTCCCAGCCCCAGTCCTTGTGGGAGGCTACAGACAGGAGTGTGCAGGAGAAGAGTGCAAACCTGTGCTCCAGCCCTCTGCACCTTAAAAGGAGCAGAGCCTGCATCCCAAGAGAAAGCAGATTGTCAGTATCAAGCTGAAAGAGAAAAAAAAGAAAATTGCTGCCACTCATAAAAGGATTGTGGTTTGATCCTAATCACAAGGAGTTTTGGGTTTTAATTCTACTTTTTACATGTAATGGAAAATCAGTAACTAACGAAAAAAAATCAAGCAGGCTCAGATTAAAACCCAGGGTTCAGTCTGACCTTGGGAAGGGAGTCAAGTTTAAAATAGATCTAATGTACCATATGTACTGATTCCTCCTCTCTTTCTGAGAATTTGTTGTTGAAACCATAAAGACTGGAGATTGCAAGTATATTTTTGACCCAGAACTAAAATACTACCAAAGAAAAACAATTAGTCCTGCCTAGTGAACTGACCCAACTACACCCTGACAGAGCTTGTGAGAAAGCCGGTGAGAGTGACTTTGAATCTGTTTAGAGTGCTGCCTTAGTACCTAGTGTAAGATGCAATCTATTTCAGCAGCAGAAGGAAAAATGTTTCTAAGAGCAGACAAAATAGATGCTAGTCTAGTGACTTCTGCCATAATAAAATTAAATAACAACAACAACAAAAAAATTCTCCAGGGACAGCTGGTAATTAGAAAGTCTCCAAAACTGGTTCATTAAGCCGTTTGCTCGCCAAGTACAAATTCTGAACAGAGAAAAAGAAATTACAGTCTGTGTTTTAAATGTTATTACATGTTTTAGCTGTCATTATGACCAGCTGAAGGAGATAATGGTCTTAGAATTAGTGCCTGCATCTCTGTGGGAAAAGCAGGCTGAGACAGGGCTCATTATACTGTAAGTAGAATGGCCATTCGTTAGCTATCGATTGCAATTCCAGCTATCTGAAGGCTGCTGTGCTGTCAAAAGCAGCATGGATTTCATACCCTCCCTAACAGCTCTTGACAGTTACTGGATATGGAATTACCACCACAAAGGCCACGTGGGATGTGGGGGACTGTCGCACAATAAGAGATCTCAGGGAATGAAGGCCACAGCTCTATGGCTTTTTCTGAAGGACTTGGCCAGGCAGAAATAAATCAATCTTTAACGAGCTCACTATAGGCACACACAAATGCATGTCTGTATATACATAAATATAAA
Organism: Acrocephalus scirpaceus scirpaceus; assembly: GCA_910950805.1. Lineage (NCBI taxonomy): Eukaryota > Metazoa > Chordata > Aves > Passeriformes > Sylviidae > Acrocephalus > Acrocephalus scirpaceus. The sequence goes on from OU383773.1 coordinate 131,409,540, forward strand.
ATGTGTAGTTCTACGCATATTTATAATAATATGTGTGAATATGAACACTTATAAGTAAATCAATATGCAAACTTTCATGCACATATGCATGTGTATTCATGCTTATCTATGTCAGCATTTTGTGTTCCAAATTGATGATGAGAATTTTTTTTCCTAATTTTATCTGAGAAAGACATTTAACAAAATTTTTCCTCTGTTGCTTCACAGTGCTCACACAGCTTCCTCTTATGGATGTTTTTTCCAACGTCATAATTAAAATGTTACAATCTTGAAGAGCATGCTCAGAAGCCTGGCAAATTATCTGGCTTCTTCTGAAGTATTCAGCATTTTGAGTAAGTGGACAGAAAATTTGAGTCAAATGCAGTGAAGCTGATTTATAAGGAAATGTTAAAAGGAAGAAATTTAAATTCTGTCAACAGAAGTCACGGATGTGAATAAAGAGACAGGACTGAACTAGAGTTAAATATCCTGTTGCCAGCTCAAGCTAATTGTAAGGGCAGAAGTACAGAGCAGCCACAGCTGTTTCAGAGGGGTCTGTACATCCATGTTGACCTCACAGTGGTAGGCTTTATACAATCTGCACATGTTGTTTTAGCTTGAAAGGCTGCATAAACTCTGCTGAGTGGGATTCGGCTGTGGATTGGATGGGCCAGTGAGAGCTGCAGTGTTATGAACCATCCCAACTTATCATTTCCCACAAAATGTGGCGCTTTCATCATCAGTGTCTGTTCCAGTGTGGAACAACATCACATTTTCTTTAATCTGTAGATAATGTAAGCTTTCTAGATAATATAATGAGTGGACAGTAACTGCTGGATTATAAGCATTCCTAGGAATGGTTGATGCTGTGATGCTTAAGGGATGCTGAGATGTAGATGAAGAAAGTCTAGCCTTTGCTTAGACTGCTGTAGATTAGCATGAGGCTTCTGTGTCCCAAATGAGTGTCCTTGCTTCTAAATAATCATCTGTTCTGGGAAGGAAAAATCTGTTCCATAATTTGCCCAGAGAAAAACAGAAAAAGCCTTGGAAAAACTAAAAAAATCCCTAAAAGAGTGAAAGTTAAGTGACATAGATGTGTTTTTCCCTCCTCCCCTGAGAAAACAACAAAATGATGTTTTTTTACAAAGGCTAAGGATATTAAATGGCGGGTGGCAGAAATTGTCTGAGGATCTCTGCCTCTGCATTGAAACCTAATGAGACGTCTGCAGACAGGAAATTTCTCAGGCTTCAACCTCTTTAGTTGTTCCCAAGGAAGTGGTTCTAGAGAGGACAAGATGCAAAGTAAATTGTCTTCAGGTCACATTGCCATTGAGGAATGAAAAAAAAGATGTGCTCAGCTGTAGATCTTTGCTTGCAAATCTTCAATGCATGGAGAGAAAAATATTCTCAGAGAGAACTGTGTCTTCCAAAACAAGCCAAAGATGGGATTTTTTCCTGAGAAAGGGATGATTTCTGGGAGAAAAAAATCCCAGTTCAGTGAGTAAAATTTGTATCAAAGAGCTTGTGGTTTGGTTAACCTATAGAATTTAGCTGTGGGACAACAAACATGTTGTATCATGAGAACCTGAAAATTTTTCAGCATGATTTATTGTCTTGCAAAAATATTCCATTAAAAATAGAAAAGGCATAGGTTATTGCTCTGCCTTAAATGTTTGGTTTATGCTGGCATTAGAATAATTTAGGAATAGGAGCAAAAGATCCATAGACTCTTATGAATAGGAGCAAAAGATCCATAGACTCGTACCTAAATATATGCATTTCTGTGGTCCTTCTCTGCATGAAACTATTGATAAACAGAATGAAAGCCTGGGGATGGCTATCTGTTACATAAAAGCTGAATGAGTAATTTATAAGGCCTTGGCTTTGGTTTTATGAAATCCATGTTAGAATTAATTGCTTTAATTGCTAAACCAATAGACTGATAGCTCCTCTGATGACCATAAAGGCAGTTTTCTAGTCCTACAGCTGATCACTTCACAACTGATCCACTGAGATAAGTTAAGAACAAATCCTTCTCAAATTCCAGCAGTAAACCACTCTAAGACTAATTCCTTTATGCCACTGCTTTCCTACATGTGTGAAGTAAATATTAACTGCCCTTGCTGCTGCTGCTAATGAATAAAATGGAGTTTTCAAGGCATCCCTGGAGAACGGAGCCCATGAGCTCTTTTCTCCCTTTGACTAATAAATCTACAGATGCTGACTTTAATAAATAGATATATAAATAAATAAATAAGTAAAGAGTAGCAGCAGCAGGATCCTAGATGGTTCTGCACAAGTAATCTGACCTGACATTTGCTATCTCATGTAGTCTCTTTTAGCTCAGTGACCTTTGCTGGAAAAATGAAGTATTGTAGGTGGGATCTGATTCAATACCCACTGAGGGTAAATTAGAGCTTTCCTTTTACTTCACCTACATTTTGACTGGGACCACATCAAGATATGTAAATGGGAGTGCAGGACTTCATGTCAGCCTGACTTTACGAAGTGAATGACAGCCTGGAGAAGATGAGGCAGTCTCCAAAAGAACCTGACTTTAAATAATCTATTACAGCTAATGTCAGAGAGGGGAACATCTTTGAGAAAGATCACCTAAGGAGGAATCAGTTTGTCCTCTGTGGATGTGCACTGTGAATCAACAGAATAAGCAGAAGAGAGATTGATCTAAGTTAGCAAACTTAAGTTTAATTTCTCCTGTCTAGAAAGGAAGATCTTTACAGATCTGGATCTTTAATTCTCAAGATCCAGACCCATAAATCACTGCATTGTGAGGGTTGATTTCTTCTTAATGGCTAAATAAGGGTGTATTACTATGCTAGTGTACTATGCAGTATGTCAGCATCCATGGCTAGTTTCACCCACTCTATATACTGGTCCATTAAAGTAAGGATAAGGTGCAAATGGAAGTAATTGTTTTTTGTTTAAAATGTGTAATTCAGAAAAGTGAGAGACAGCTGATCTGGCTGCTGTGTCTTGACAAATAATTGTTCCCATGAGACAAGTTAACTGAGCATGCAGTACTTCTCATAATTAAACAGCCCATGTCTGGCATGATGGACAGCTGGAAATGATGCTTTTTCCCCTACATCTTGGGTATACAATTCTGTGCACTGCTATTACTTGCTGTTTTATGGAGAGGATCCCTGGGGATTCTCTTCTGTCTCTTACAACTCAGAACCCAGTGCTTTATGTGTATCTCTGACTGTATATAAGTTCTTCAAATCCATCTGAAAAAATTCAGGGTCTGTAATCTGGTTCAAGAGATTTTAAATCACTTTGAAATCTCTGACATCTTTAACTATCAAAAGATGCAGACATTTTTACCATTCCTCCAAAAACCAAGTGACAATAATGGCCTTTGATGACAGGGTGCTGGTGACCCAGTCCTGCCTGGTATTGATGAGTTGTGTGCTTTTTTAAATACTCTACATTTCCATGGAAATGAAAGAGAATCAAGGGATTAAGGCCTGTGCAATTTACATTTCCTTGTATTCATTAAGGGAAAAGCATTATTTTAAAAGAAACTGAAAACACTTGTTGATTGTAATAAGTTTTTAGCTCTATGTATCAAAGACATCAATAGTATATCCTCATGCAAATCCTGAATGCAAACCTCGCAATAACGTTGTACGTCTTGTTTAAATACTCTGAAAAAAAGTTTGTCTAAGTCACAGTTGCAGCTGCTTTTCAAGAAAGGTGCTACTCTGAGGTAGCTAATAAAGTGTTTGACCTGACTAAATAAAACTTTTCTCTGTCCACATGATATCATTCAAATCCTACTTTAAATGATCCTGCTTGTCCTGTTATTTTAAGATGAGTTCCAGCAAAGCACTTAATGAGAAGTAAAAAAAAGTTGTGGAATCAAAAAATTAAAACCCCCTGCTTTATCATGGTAAACACTTTGGAGGGAGGTATGAACCTTGACTGGCATCCTCAAATGCCTGGCACATTACTGCATTTTGCATATTCAATGCAATAAGCTTCACAGAATTGAAGAACTGCCCACACTGGAAGTGACCTCAAAAGATCATCTGGTCCAGTCTTTCTTGAGAAAGGGAGACTACATAAGGTTTTCTGGCATCCTGTATCACTGCATCTTGAAAACCCACAGGGGTGGTAACTCTACCCCACCCTTGAGGAGGTTGCACCAGTAATCAAGTGTTCTCATGGCAAAAAATATTCATTTAGATGAAACCTCTTCTGGCACAATTTGTACTCACCATGTCTTCTCCATATGGCTCCTCATAAAGATAAAGCATTTTTCTTCTCTGGAGCTGCCATTTAAGTACTAGAAAACTGATAGAGTCCTCCCCAAAGCTTCACTTTCTCAAGGAGAAGAGACTGAATGCCTTCAGTGTTTCCTCAGGTTCCCCATTCCTTTAATCCCCCAATTCTTTGGATCACCCTTAGGGCCTTCATTTGGACCTTCTCTAGTCAGCCTGCATCTTTCTTGAATTCTGGGGACCAGAAATGGACAAGGTACTCCAGGCACACCTAACAAATGTTGGGTAGAGTTGGGGTATCACATTTCTACCCTTGCTGGTAGCCCTCCTCAGGTGCTGCCAAATTGCCTTTGTTGCTGCAGTGGTGCACTACTTGCTCACATTCAGCTTGGTGTCTGCCAGCACCCACAGCTCTCTTTCTGCAAGGCTGAACCACACAGATCCTAACCTGTTCTGAGATCTTTGGATATTTTGTCCCAAGTTCAGGACTTAGAACTTGTTTTTTTTTTTTTTTTTTAACTTCACACTGTTCTTGCTAGCCCACTCTTCTACCTGCTCAGGTCATCTTATTCAGCAATAAACTTCTTTTTCACCAGGCTGCAGGTGAGTTGCTTTTATAAAAGCATTCTCATATTTTGTGAGAGCAGAAAAATGCACCCTATTATCTACTGCATGAATCCTTCCATTTGTCTTTGCAATGCACACAGAGCTCCAGGGCATGGTTTTGATAAATAATTTAGGGCTAATCCTGGAAATGTGTTTTGTAGGGAGCTGCCATTGAAATCGATGGGTGTTTTGAGCATGGAGAACTTGCCCTAGTGGGCCCTTAATCTTGCAGTAAACCAGAGAGGCATTTGTTTTGCAGCTGAGTGTTTGGTGGAATAATGAGAGCATGTGTATTGAGATTTTATTTTTCATCATTCTTTGCAATGAGGTAGGACACTGTAATGTTTATATTCATCATCTATGCAATGTAAGAAAACAGTAGTGGATTTCTGGAGATATTATTTTCTTTAGTTTATAAACAAGTCACTGTTGCCTATCAATGGTTATCAATTTTTCATCGATCAGTACATGAAAGACGCACCTCAGCAGTCATTAAAATGCTTATAATCATCCTTATACTACCCTGTTTCTATGAGTCTGTTTACATGAATATAAGTAATCAGAGTAACTCTGATTTTCTCTCTCAGTAAAAATGTCAGAGATAAAACTGCAAGCAATCCAAGGCTAGCTCATAAGTATAAATGACTAAGGTAACTAATAAAAACCAACCATGAAGGAGATCATAATAAAGTATAAGATAAAGCTTATTGAGAAACAATAGTGTTCTGAAAATTCTGTATGAAAAAAAACCTTCTTTGCATTGCCAATGTCTCAATAATTTCTTTGAAATTGCTAGCTATTTTATCATCATTATTATAAGATTTTTTTAAAACAAAATGGTAATTCAGCTTAAAGGTCAGGAACCATAAATAGATAAAACCTTCCTTTAGATGTATTGTCTGCATAAAAAATAAAGTTTTTAGTTCTCTTTGGAATGAAAGTTTGAGTTAATCTCTCATTTTTAATGCTGTTATTTACAAAGCAAAAGGTTCTATGTGTCTCAGTGGGCTAAAGTAGATTATTAAAAAGCCAGATATATCCTATCCTAAATTGAAGTGCTGATTTACTTGCTATTTTTAAAAATGTGCTGTGGAGAGTTCTCCATATTTTATTTTTCTCATCAGAGAAAAGCTGCACTGATAACATGGGCCCAGCCTCAGTGTTGAGGACCCATGGAGCTGTGCCAAGCCAGCCTTCCTCACAGCGGACCTGCATGCCTGAGTCACCTAAAGCAGATCAGTGTCCATGGGGACTCCAAAATGAATTGGTATCTGCTTCCAAGCAGTGTGAAGTAATGAGCCAGAGGCTGAAATCTGGCTTTTTGCTTGTTTGTTTGAGACCCACATTGGGGCCCACTTAGAACATCCTTTTTCCCTGCTCTGGGTCTGCCTGACATGAACCAGAGATCTGATCCCAGGGGTGTGTCCTGACCTCCTGCCCTGCACCTGGACAGTACAGCAGCAAGGTCACCTCAGATTCTCTCCTTACTAAGGGAAAAAAATTGTGTGGGTACATGAGCATTTGAACTGTGGGGTCTAAGTTGTCTGGCTAATAGACTTTTTAAAACTAATTTTACCTGTTTTATCCTCTTTTCCCCTTATTTTCTCAGGGAGTGGTGGAAAAACTTAGCAGGGTATGAAATACTGTAGAATTAAATAGTATGATATATACATGAATTTCTGTATGCATTCCCTCTTAAAATCTCTGAAACATTAAAATGTTTCTGGTTAGTAAATATTGATAAAACTGTATTTCTAGTGGATAGAATTTTGGTTGGACAAATAAAATAAAATGCTCCTGTGTGAATAAAACTTCTCTTCACCAAACTCAGTATTTGAAGTTAACTATATTTGCTAAAAATTTTTGTTAGCTTTTATTTAAAGTTTCAATATTTGCATGATTTTCGTGGGCTTATCATTTTCTCACACCTTTTTGTTCTCAAATTGCAAGCTTTGCCCAGTTGTGTTTTGCTTGGCCTTATTTTTAGCACATCCCTCATCCTGGATCACAAATACTCAGGCTAAAATCCTTGAGGCTATGTGGGAGAGGAGACAAAGCTGGCTGGGGAAAAGGAGCTCCATAGTCTTCTGAGTACCAGAATTTCCAAACCTTTTCATCACATTTTCAGTGGAAAGAATCACATCCTTTTGTTGTATTAAAAAACCCCAAACCCACAGGAATAAGAAACAAAGATAAATTAAGACCAGTTGCCTTGTCCTAAGAACATACTGGCGTATCTATGTTCCATGGTACTGGTTCTATAATTGCATTCTGTGTTTGACCAACCTATCCAGCTATCCTAATTTTACACCTGGCAGATCTTGCCAATGATGGGTGTCTTCAGGTGAGACTCTTCAGAGATAGAACAGAAATTCAATCTCTATGCCCATTGGTACTGAGGCTGTCCTGCACCAGTTGTCCACAGGAGTGCTGCTTCATCCCAGAGGTGTAAAGGGCATGGCATGTAATTTACTGTAGCTGTCACTTTAAACTATATTTAGTTGAAACAAGCCGTAAACAGAAATCAGCCCTTTCATTCAGAAGGAAATGTCTGGTATTTATCTTGTTTTGATAAGATGAGGGGGAAAAAAAAGAACCACAAAAGTTTTAGAATTTGATTAAAAAATCAAAAAAATTTAATGATACGTTGTGCTTACAATGTTGCCTTTAATATTCTGCATGTTAAAATCCCAGCATATAAATTTTATATTTGGCTGAAGATTATCAAACAGCCTTGTTCATCCCGAACATCAAAACTGAACACCACCATGCCTGAATTTGACCTCCTGGCATTCAAAGCTGGATATCTGGATGCTTTTACTTTCTCTAAAGTAATGGAGGTGAACAATAATGTGAATACTAGCCCGTGTCATGCTCTTGGATCAAAAGGGAGAAAAATATTGCATCATGAAACACAGCGTTCAAGCAGAAAGATAGGCTTGCATTATCAGCCCTGTAACCTCCACAAAGCAGTATGGCATTCAATTCTGAAATGATTCATACTTATTGCACCCAACCTTAATAAGACCAAGTGTTTTTGTCAGCCCTTAGAAAAGACACAGAAATACTGGAGAACACTCAGTAAATAGTCAGGTAAAGAAAGGATTCAGGAGCAGGGAAACAAGCCTTGTGAAGCCTTGTGAAGTTTACAGAGCTCAGCCTAACCAGTTTGCCAGAAAGGTACTGGAAGCTGGCTCTAGAAGACTGGTGCTTACATACAGTTGCTGCACAGGGAAAAGAAATTTGAAGTGAAAAAGAGATTTTCAGCTGTCTGCAGGATGATATGACTGATTCCAGTGGCTGAAAATTTAAATTTCAATAATCATATTTTGAAATATAATATTATACTATTGAAAATTAATGCATTTTAAAATTTGTTCTCTTCCACTGCTTTCTAATGAATATATTCTAATCTAGATTATTAAAAAAAATTCTACAGCCTGTACATACAGAAAGTGATGCTCTTCTTTGTTCTTACCTGGGTCCACAAGGACAGCTGGTAGCACTACTCTGGTTTATTACAATCCATCAGCTTGTAGTTTGTTTCAGAAATAGGAACAATGGATTTTCTATAGCTAAATTCCATTTCTTGATTAATAGAGGTTAACTGGATCAAGACTGCAAAACAAAAAGCTTCCAATTTGCTTGACCTTGTCTTCTAAAGATGCCTTAATCTGTGGTTTTCTGTGCAGAGATTTATTCCAGCAGGCAAATTCATCTTCCATTTTGTTTTAATCATCTTTTAAAAAGTGAGTGCTATAGAGCTACCTAATAGCAAAGAGTAAAATTAATGAAGATTTTTGCATCTGGTCTATGGGCAATAATTAAACTAGTTAAAGAAAAGAAACTAAATTGAATAAAAGATGCTACCTAAACTGTGGGAAAGCAATAAATATCAGCTAGAAACTACAGATAATGCTATCATACTTGCATCTATTGCCTTCAGTTATAAAGTATGTCTAGAATTTTATAAATTGGGGTTTTTTCAGAACATAATTTATTAGCTGTCCTCAGTGTTTATTTCTGCCTGAAATATGAATATATTGCATTAGAAATGATGTTACTAGCAAAAGAAAGAAATTTGAAAAAGCTTAAAGGATATTATTAATGATATGCTATGCTGGCTTATGACTGTCTTTTTTTTTATTATTTTCTTTGAAGTGAAATTTTTTGTAAGTAACATTAGTTGTCTGCCAGGGGGGCTGAGTGGGAGGTGGAAGAAACTCTTCCATTAAAAAAATATATTGTGTTTTAAGTCTTGCTTTGAAATCTGAAACTACTCAATAATTTTGCATGACAATTGAAATCCATTAATGAAGAAATTTCCTAAGACAGCTTCTCTTTGCTAGTTGCAAGGGGGAGGGCATGAATACCTGGAAAAATTTGGGGTCCAGATTTAATGACTGGATTGGTTTTGCATGGCCTGGTTTATGGTAGTGGGGGACCACAGAAGTGGCTTCTGTGAGAAGCTGCCAGAATCTTTCACCATGTCTGGCAGAGCCAATCCTGGGTGGTGCCAAAGATGGATGTGCTGCTGGCCAAGGCTGGGCTGATTCCCCAGCAGGCCCTGGTGCAGGCCCTGGTGCAGACCATGGTGAGGCAGCTGTGCCCCTGCAGCCCATGGGCATGCAGGGATCCACCCACAGCCCGTGGAGGAGCCCCACGCTGGAGCAGGTGCATGCCTGGGAGGAGGCTGTGACTCTGGGAGACCCATGGAGAGAGGGGCCCTGCTCCCAGGCTGGAGCAGCCTGTCCTTGGAGGCCTGCAGCCCGTGGAGCAGTGACCCACACCGCGGCAGTCTGGGAGGATGTTCCCCACGGGATGGACTCACGGTGCAGCAGGTCACAGGGAGCTGGGGCTCGTCAGGTGAGCTCACGCTGGAGAGGTTCACAGAGAAATGTCTCCTGTGCCACCCCACGGTGCAGCAGGGGAACGATTCCTCTCCTGAGCAGCGGGAGAAGCCACGGGTGATGAACTGACCATAACCCCCATTCCCTGTCCCCTCACACAGCTGGGGTAGGGGGTGGAGCTGGAAGGAGGGAGGGGTGGGGGGAAGGTGTTTATAAGGGCTTATTTTTCTTCTCATTATTCTGCTCTGATTTTGTTAGCAATAAATTCACTTTATGTTTCTAAGCTGAGCCTGTTTTGCCCTCAATGGTATTTGACGAGTGATCTTTCCTGGTCCGTCTCAACCCATGAACCCTTCATTAAGTTTTTTCCAGCCACAGAGGGGAGTGAGTGAGCAGCTTTGGTGAGTTCAGCCTGGCATCTGAACAGCGTCAACCCATGACAATGGCCTGAGCTCATAACATGAAACCATTGTCTTGCCGTCTGGTTTCAACGTTCATGTATTCTCTTTTCTCCCAGTAAGGTCTTTGGGGACCATGGAGTGCCAATTCCTAGGAGCAAGCTCAGGAAATTAATTAGAGGACAGGAAAGTGCAAGGCATTATTTATAGTTTGTTTAACCTTATTCCTCTGCTTTGTTGATAAGAGGCTTTATCCAAGCTTCAGATTAAAACCCAAATTCCCTAGACATAAATAAATGTTGTTATTTCTTTTTTTGTGTGCCTAAGAACAGCATAAGGCAGTCAAATACTGTATTCTGGTTTGACCTGCTGCCTGATTCTTAGTTTGCTTTAAGAGTGATGCAACTGCAATTTTTCCCACACTGGCCCTGCTTCCCCACCTTTGACGGAGGAGCAGCAAGGCAACGGTTCAGCTCCTGCTCTTCCTTTCTCTTTTTGGTGACACCTATCACCTGCTTATGAATCTCTACCAGTTAACATTAGACCATCACTAAACAACTATATGGGCTGTGGTTGTGCTCCTTTGAAGGCTGGTGTCAGTCCCTTTCACATATTCTGCCTCTAGGGCAAGCTACCAACAAACCTTAAGAACCTGCTGGTCACTTAGTAGCTACAACCAACTTCAAAAACACTTATATCCCACAGCTCAGGTTTTGCTCTTCAACTAGAACTTGTGCTGCAGCTCCCTCCATCTATTTGTGTCTCCTCTGTCACAGGTTGGCCTCCACCAAAACGCTGTAGTGCAGTTTGACCTGGATTTTAGCATCCTCCTCCAAAAGACAAGTGCCAAGTCTTTCCTGTACTGTCCAAGAGCTCTCTGCACCTTCCAGTCTCAAGCTTTGCTGAGCCTCTCATTCCTTAGGTACTTCTGAGACAACGGCAGAGGCTTCCTTTCTGCTTATATCTATACAATGTGTCTTTTAGAATAATTTCTGACTCCCTTACTGTCTGCCCCATAGCAATCTGGCATGTTCTCAGCTGATGCTGCCCTTCTCACATTGCCCTGCAATGTCTTGTAGGAGGGGCTATAGGTGCTAATTACACAGCAAGGACAAGTACGCACATTCAACAGCACATTAAACAGTCCAAACCAACAAAACCCCTCCAATAAAACTGTTGTCTAGTGCTCCTGAAAACAGGCCATTTGTCTCTTTGCTCTGTGCTGGTTGTCAGCTTACAAGTGTGTACCAGGTCAGCTCAGGCTCTTGTGCTGCAGGAGCACTGTATTTATCCTAGTCACTGACCAGCAGTGTTATATGAATCTTCTCCTGCTGGTGTGCTGCTGCCCAGCAGGAGAGTCAGGCTGGTTCTTCTAGAAAATGGGAAGCAAAACAGACACCAGCTGGCACAGAGGGAGGAGGGAAAACCTATGGAATGCTTTCTTAGCCTGTGGGATGACAGTAGGAAAGGAAGGAATTTAATTGAAATGCTGGAATGACAATGGAGAAGGTTAGGGGAAGGCAGGAGTCTAGCAAGATTTGGAAAATGGATGAATGGGAAAGGTATTTGGTGAAGAGAGGAAGGCAAGAGAAATATATATGATATATTAGGATTTATTGCATAATTAAAATATAGAGAAATGGCAAATAGGACAAAATTACAGATTAAAGAAAAACATTAGAATGTGGAAAAAGAAAAAGAAATGGAGAAGTTGGGAAAATTACTGAGGGAGACTAGAATTACTCAGTTCACTTTAGTCATGGGCCAGTCTATTGTTTTTGTGTTGTCCCGCTGATGTTGTAATTTCTTCTTAGACTTAGTGTCTCCTACTGCAAATAACAATGGTTAGAATTGGTAAGTATTAATTTGGCAAGAATTTAATAAGCTGTTAACTAACTGCATCAGACAGGATTGATGAAGAACAGCTTACTCCAGAACAATAGTTCTTTTGAAATCTAATGTTTCATTGAACTTTCTGTGATGGGAGCATGGGAATGTCTAATGTTTCTCTTTTATAGTGTTGAAATATTTATATCAATTTGATTTGGCTTAATTAGCAAAGATAATATAGTCTCTTTAACATTTTAATACAAGAGTTTAAGTAATTTGAGTCAGAATGCTGAAATCTGAGATACGTTGACAATATTGAAATGAAAGGGTTTATTAATTATTTGAATTCTTCTGAGATGTTTATTTGTCTTCAGTTTTTTTACTGAACAATATTGATGCCTAAAGAGAATTCTGAAATTTCAAAGTTCCTTGTGGAATGAAAGAACTGATTCCAAGTCATGTACAGAAATAACTTCTAATACTTTCTTCGCTAGTTGATTTAAAAATTAATAACTCAATTTCTTAAACACTGAAGTAATAGATTACAAATTAGAAGGAGCTGGCTACAATCCTCTAGCTCAGTCCTTTACATAGTAGAATGTCAATTGAGCAATTCCTGTTTTAACAAAAACCTAGTGCTTAGAATGTAATTTAAAATAGCAAAGCCACTGTAAATCATGCTATATTGCCCCTTATAATTACTTTCAATGTTGCAAATTTATGCCTGATTGCTAATGCAAATCTAATTTCCCTTAGTCTCCAGCCACTCTGATTTTTTTTGTTTTTTTAATGTTAGATTAAAAAAAAGAATTAAAAAAAAATTGTTCTTTTCAATGTTATGGACTGGGATTATGTCATTATTTAACTTTCCCTGACACCATAAGTCAGCAGAGCACTTGATATCCTGGTAGCAAATATAGAGTTTGTAATAATTAATATTCTGACGTCTACACTTGTGAGGTGATGGTCAACCTTTCTGGCTAGTTTTACACTTTGAACACTTACAGCACAGGTTTGGTTGTTGCCTCCACGTCAAGTGCAGGTATTGTCTAGATTCCTAGCTTTTGTTAATTAATCAAACTCTTCACAGACATTTATTTGTTTTCAATTTTTCCTGCATGTTATGAAATTTCAGAATTCCTTTGAGAGTAAAAGGCCTAATTCCAAGTCATCTCAGAATAGTTTTTAATACCTGTTTAGCTAATAGATTTAAAAATCAGTGAAAGCCTGGTTTCTTGACCACTGGAATACTGGATGATAAGTCTGGAAGACCTGGCTACAATCCTCTGCTGAATCTTTTATATAGTAAAACATTTTCTTATATATGAGGATATAATTTTGTTTATCAGGAAAAAAAAAATCACAAAATCCCAGAATTGTTAGGGTTGTAAGAGACCCCTGGAGATCATCCAGTCCAACTTACCTGCCAAGATAGGGTCCCCTGGAGCAAGTGACACAGGAATGTGTCCATGTGGGTTTGAATGCTCCATGACCTCCCCGGGCAGCCTGTGCCAGTGCTCTGCCACACCCAACGTAAAGAAGTTCTTCCTCACCTTGAGGTGGAAATTCTTCTGGTTTGGTTCGTGGCAATTGTATCTTGTCTTGTTGCTAGGTACCACTGTAAAGGGACTGGCACCACTCTCTTGATACCTTCCTTTGAGATATTTCTATGCATTGATGAGACTCCCTCTCAGTCTTCTCCAGACTAAACAGGCCTAGCTCCTCATAAGGAGTTTCTCCTCATAAGAGAGATGCTCCAGACCCCTCACGACCTTTGTGGCCATTGCTGGACTTTCTCTATCAGTTCCTTGTCTTCCTTTCACTACAGAGTCCAGAACTGGACAAAGCACTCCAGGTGTGACCTCAGATCCCTCGATCTGCTGGCCACACTCTTCCCAATGCACCCCTGGGTACCACTGCCACAAGGTCACACTGCCAGCTCATGACCAACTTGTCACCCACCAATACTGTCAGTTCCTTCTCAGCAGAGCTGTTATCCAGCAAATCAGCCCCCAGCCTGTTCTGGTACTTGTGGTTATTCCTACCCAGGTGCAGGACCCTGTGCTTCCCAGCTCTCCAGCCTATCAAACTGCATGTCCTAGAGAAACTTTCAATATCATTACTGATCATTCTACTAGCCAAATTTATATTCTCATCTAAATCTCTCAAAATGCACCAGCCTTTTTAACATGGAATTTTTAAGCAAAGAGCCATAGATGACTAAAATTAATGTTTTAGCAGAGCCAGTAGAAAACTCAAGAGACTTGTCTTTGATTTATTGAGCGGGTAATAGTTCTTTCTAATTCTACACTGTAACATTCCCAAGTTATGGTTTAAGTCTTTGTTATGAGAACAACAATTTGAAGGATGATGCCAAAATGATCAAACTTATTTTTCAAAGCTCTCTTTCTCTCTCTTGCTGTCATCTAGTTTTTAGGTTCATAAGCAGCAGAAAAACTGTTGTTCCTTACATTAATTAAAAAAAATAATCTTTGTTTTTCATTCTTTGTCCTCTACTGAAATAGTGAACACTCTGCTTGAAATAAGAGTTCCTTTCACCTTCTCAAAAGGGCAGTCTGAGAATTTTTGTTTTATTTCTATAGTTTAATTTCTGTATGAAATACATATGAATGTTACATAAGTGTTTGAGGCTGATTTTGCATATTACAGTGCTATGTTTATTAACAAGAAAACTATAATTTAATCTTAAATAGATCAGTTATATATATTGTTAGGCAAACTCACCAACTGTGATTTGTGAAGAATATTCAGTTTGCTGAATTTCAGTGATATGATAAGCAGTTCCAGTTCTGTTAGGACATGGCAAAAAGATCACAAGTAAAACAAGAAATAAATGTGGAAATAGAGTTGAAAAAGGATAGCAAAGTTTGTGTCAGGGTAAGAGAAAATGATTATAAAATGATATCTAGCTGTTACTCAAATACTCAGGTGAGTTTTGAAGGCTTTTGCTGCTTGCAGGGGCAGCAGTCCAGGGGAATGCTGCATATCACCTGCTAGCAATACAACAGGGTTCTACAAGGAAAAGCTGTGGTATTTGCATGTAGAAGCAGAAAGAGAGATGCCACAAATAAATTACTGATCCTCATCTTCCATATTCTGGAGAAATGCTTGTCTATGTCCCCATGTTCATCATCCTGCCATCAGTTACCCTGAAGACTACTATCTGCTAATGTGTTCCCTCTGCACTCAAAAAACAATTGAAAATGCACCTCAGCAACTTAATTTTCACTCATTTTAGATAGTACTGGATGTGTCACTGTCCCTTTGCTGTCAAGGGATTGTAGACTTAGAGCAGATGCTTGACACTTCTGACTTCAAGAAGCCTACATGGGTGTATGAATGGTGGGATTGCCTCTGCTAGCGAGTGAGAGCTAGACCCAAATAAGAAGTCATTATTGGTGGTCTGTGACAATTATATCCATGTTTTCCTAATACTAGATGATACTTTAGCCATGACACATTTAAAGTGCAGAAGAAATGGCATACCTATGCACAAGGATGCGTAAAAGTAAGGTAACTCTGTACGATTTTTTTTATGTGGTCCTCAATGTTTCTGGTTGTTGCACCAGAAAATATCAAACACACCATTTTTCTTGTTTGAAATGCAAATGAAAGAGAAGGCTAAATGGGTCTGATGCTAAATAACAAAATGGTGCACATTAGGTAATTATGGTAAGTTTGTCTTTCTTACTGCCTAAGGAAAATTACTCAGCATGGGTCAGATCCTCAGCTGACACAGTTGGTGCAGATTCACTGGAACAGAAAGAAGGCTGTATCTATAAATATTTTGCCAGTTCAGAGTAACTCTGAGATGAAAAATAATATAGCAGAGGCTATCCTTTATTAAGTTCTTCTTACTCTACATACCACCTCTGGTGAACTCCAGGCTTATTTAATTATCTTACCATATGTTGCCCTCCTCAATAGACGTGTTTTAATAAGTTAACTCAGAACTGTTCATGAAAAATTGAAGACTGGAAGGGGTAGAAGCAGAGAAGGTTGGGTTTTTCTTTTTTCTTCAAGCTGGTCCCCCAACAGATTCAAGATTTTGTCTTCACCAGCAATGAGTTTTGTTTCCTTTCTAGCTCTGTTCCTACCCCTTCCCTCAACAATCCTCCCAGTTGTAAAGTCTCTACTAAAACCAGATTGAAGCAGGTTGCAAACAGCAGGTAGAGTGTATCATGGCTCTTTTAACAAACTAAAATGTGTATTGCAATCTAAGCTAGTTCTATGCTTTTTCTTTGGTCAACAGTAGAAGAGTTTAGGCCAAGAGCAAATGGGCTTAGGAAGCCAGTTTATCTCACTCTCCCTTGGGTGTCTAGGACCAGTGTGATGGGCTAGGGTGAGCCTATGTCCAGTCATTAAGAGTCAAGGTGATCCACTTGGACTAGACAAGGTTTTTATTGAGCCGTAGTGTCAGCTTGACTCCATTAATAGCAATGAAAGGGAAGTAGAACAGAAAAGTTTAGTTTAATTAAAAAAAATTAAAAACCTTGAAGCCTTGATCTTTTGTAATCCTAGCCCAATATAGCTGCTGTAATGGCACATAGACTAGAATTTTAATCTGCATCTGCGTGTGGATGAGGAGCTGACATAAAACAAGCAATGCAATTAGAACTGGCTGCTCTGGCCTACCACTGCAGAGCCATAGATGTTTTGACAGGCTGTGTTTTGGAAACAAAATTTCCTGGTTAGGTAACTCACTTTTCAACTCAAGTTTCACTGGTTGAAGAGGCCAAGAGTAGAAAACTTTAATTTGTGATTCAATAAATATTGTGTGGAGGTACATACATCAGGCTACCCAGGGAAGAGTCACAGCAGCAATCCTGTTAGTTTGCAGGAACTAGAACTAGAACTTAGAAGTTCAAGAAGCACTTCGATAATACTCTTGGGCACATGGTGTGAGTCTTGGGGGTGGTGCTGTTCAGGGCTGGGAGTTGGATTTGGTGATCCATATGGGTCCCTTTCAGCACAGATTATTCTGTGATTTTGTAATCTATAGACAAATGTGCTGCTATTTCTATTTAATTGCCATTTTTTTTGTTAATCTAGAGGATGTGTTATTGGCATATATAGCAGAAAATAACCCTCCTTTCCAAAGTGAAGATAACTGCTGTGCCCAATGCTTGATGATTCTTGCTGCAGTAAAGGTAAGAGATTTTTGATATAAAATTTCTTTTGGAAACTGGGGAAACATTCTACTGCTTTGAACCAAATGGAAAATAAAGATGTACCTCTAACTAGAAAAAGAATACAGTTCTTTTATCAATAAGGAATCAGATTTATTTTGGAAGGAATGGCAAATGAGATTTTTCTCTCAGTTCTTTGAGGTCTGAGATATTTTATTTTCATTTTTAAATGCTTCCCCATATTGCAGTGTCAGTGGGGAGTGTGATTTGCTCTTCCCCTTTTGCTGAGTTCACATGATGCCTCTCCTGTTGCTAATGCCATAGTGTCGGCTCGACTCCATTAATGGCCATTGTGCATTAACCCATTTTGCCACCCGGCATCTTTCTTTCACTGTGCCTATTGCTTGCAACAAAGCAGTCAGATAATTTTTCTTTGTGGCTGGCACAGCAGAAGATGTGGAAGGAGCAGGTCTGACAGAGCAGTGATGAATGACCATAATCATTCCTGTCTGGATAGAAAGTGTATCACCTAC
This sequence comes from Acrocephalus scirpaceus scirpaceus, assembly GCA_910950805.1. Classification (NCBI taxonomy): domain Eukaryota; kingdom Metazoa; phylum Chordata; class Aves; order Passeriformes; family Sylviidae; genus Acrocephalus; species Acrocephalus scirpaceus. The sequence goes on from OU383773.1 coordinate 131,427,130, forward strand.
TAATTTGTTCTGTTCCTGACAGCTAGAAACGCAAACTAACAAAATGGCCAGATGGTTCCAGCATGGCAACAAACTTCTGCACCAGCTACTAGAATTGTTTGACACCTATTTACTATGTGAATAAAGAAACCTAAGCTTCTTTATCTAGCTAAACTAACTAGGTTGTCTTCTAATTCCGTAGAGTCACTAAGCAGGTAGGGAATGTAAAGAAACAAAAGGAGTTAATTCTACAGTACTGGATGTGCCTCACATCTCCCAGTCTCATGCCATGACCAAAACCACAGGTTTAAAACAGGAAGGAAGGACATTCTTCAAACTCTTTTCTGTCCCTCAAGCTCATCTCATATTCTCAACACATAGAGTTTGCCTTTAGACAAATTGTTATGACAAAGTATTTGAACATGGAAGCAAGAATTTCTCTGAGTAATCCCCCTAAAGTTGGCTGGTGTTTGAGGGAAGATGATGAGGGAATACAGGACAAACAACTTAAGTTGCTGGTTGCTTGTTGCATAATGAGGCATTTAGGAAAATTTCTCAGTCCAGCCTAACCCAAAACATATTGGACTCACTGCAAGGCTCCTCAGAAACCAATGTGTCTACTCTGAAAAGCCCAAGGCTGATAATTTCTTTCTTACAGAGAGAGGCTTGAGACGTCTCTCTTTCACAGTTACCAAAAAGCAGTCCCACATTCAAGGGGCTGCAGGTTCACTGTCAATATTGCAAACTCTCATGATTTCATCAAGAATTTTTTCATATTTAGCTGTGCTGAAAGGTTCTGGAGCCAAGTAATAACATGGCAGTCTTGGGTTTAATTTTCAGCAGCACAGCATTTTTATTTCTTCTGACTGGGAAAGAGCTTGAAACTGGACATTCAGCAGGACTTATGGAAAAATCCACTATTAGCTGTTTTAATTGTTGGTGTTTTAAGAACATCTCATAATACCTTCTAAGCTGACTTGCAGCTTTGTTCAGTTCCTAGCTAAATGCTTCCTTTCAATAGTTCCACTTAAGGTGCAGAACAGTGGTAAAGGCATTTTTCCCAGGCAAGAAATATTTTTGTAGAAAGAGTAAGTGCACAGGATGAATAAAAAAAATCAGTGTTATTTTTGAAATATAAACATGGAAACATTTAGTTTGGGATGGCTTTTAAAAGTCAAATCTTCTCATAAGTACTGAGAAAAATGAAAACATTAAAAAAATCATATATTTATATACAAAATAACTTGCAGTGACTGTTTCATCCAATTAAGAAGTAGCTAGAGATCCAGAGGTGTACTGTGATCATTACTGTGTTCAGTGAGAATTCAGTTGCATAGGCCTTTTTTTAATATTTGGAGTGACCTATTTAAAATTAAAGTCTTCCATAGATGCTACATAATATACTGCAACTCCCCCATGCTGTGACAGTCTGGACCACTGTGCAGGTTTTCCTGTCAAAGCAGCAAGGTTTTATGGTCTTTCCTAGTGCAGGTTCTTGAAGCCATTCAATAGTCTCTGTCCAGGAAATCGGCTACAGCATAACCTATTTTCTCTGAAGCAGATGGGTATTTTCAAAATCTGTATTTACTAATCCAACTGATCCATTTTAATTTATCCTTTTGCAGAAATTTCTTCTGGTTACTGGTTTGATTTGGGTTATTTAGTTTGTTAATTACCTGGGACTGTACTACAGTTTAGACTTCATGGTTATCTTTTTATTTTTTTTTTGTTTATTTTGTGAAGCTGGAAGTACTTTACTTAGAGGTGTTTCCCACAACTCCTGTTGATTATTGTTCAAGACCAGGAGTTACTATTTATTGTCCTGCTGCTTTTTATCTGGTGGAAGACAAATTATCCTAATGCACTGATTGTTGCCAGGCGTGTCTGTCCAGCAGAAGATTCTTCCAAGACATAGTGCAAGGTGGAAGGAAATTGTTTTTTTCATCTTTATTCTCTATGCCTGCTTGCCTGATTTTGTGGTGGTTTTTCTTTTTGTTTGTTTGTTTTTTCACAGTGTGTCTTTTGGCCATGGTCTGAAGGCCCTCTTTTTTTCTTAACTTTGTTGGAGGATGCTATTTCACCTTTGGTTTTTGTTCCAGAGTCCTCTCTTGACTTTTTTTTTCCCCCTAAAACTCATTTATTTAAGGAGTGTCATTCTAAAATCATTGTTGAATGCCCTCCTGTTTCAGATGGTGATCACATTGTTTTAGAAACTAAGCCAATGTAAAAAGTAGAGTTCAGTTACATAGAAGTTTCCCTCTAAAATTTGATTATTCAAGGAATTCACAGGATGATAACAACCCTGAGGCCAAACTGCAATGGAAATTGAACAAACCAAAAATTGTGCCTTCAGCCTGCTCCCACATGGTTGTTAGCAACCAGTGCTCAGGACTGTGAGGCCTCTGCTTGGGCTACCAGCCCTATCTGAGGATTTCTGTGGGAGCCCAGCTCCCTTGGCCTTTTGAAGGGGCTGTGACTGGCTGAACCTTTTGGAAGGAGTGCAGCAATAAAGAGTACACTAACTAGTTCTGAGTAACTCACAGGTTTTAAAATCTGACAAAAAAATGGCTTTATGCCTACCCAAACCGATGTCAGAGTACCTTTCTATCCCAATTGCATACAGACTTTTTTTTTTGCTTTTGGAAATAGGCAGTGGAGTTCCCTACTGTTTTCAAAACCAACCTGCCAAGCAGCCTGAGGCAGCCTAGCATTGGACACTCCAAACACTTCACACTTCATAACCACTCAGTCAGCTCACCATGTTGGGGGGAAGCTGGTGGCTTTCTCATCTGAGTAGAACTGCCTAAATAAAATGTAGGTTCTGTCTTAAGTTACACAGGCTTCTTCTACAGTCACCACTGAGAAGGAGCCACACCATTCCAGGTTAAGCACTGGAGAGACAGATGAATGGCACTCAGATGTGTACCTGTCCTTCATTGATAACTCTGTGGGGAGCAGAGATAACTAGACTGACTGCCCAGCTTAGACTGGGCAATTAGCTTTTAGGCAGCTGTAATGCTGTGCAGTTAATCCTGCATGATATTTAGGGTCTGTCAGTTTGCAGCTTTGCAGCACAGGAGACATGAGAAAGAGCACCAATATATTTAAAATGGAGTTTACTTCCCTTACATTTGTGTTCTGCTTACATTATGTAAAGAAAAATGTAAAAGAGCTGCTGTTTGGGGTGTTTTTATGTAAGGAATTATTTTAATTCTGATCATGTCAAAGAACAGAAAAGGCTGCAATGGGGTTTTTTGCTGATTATATGTTTTTCTCTTTGCAACTCACACCACTAGTAAAGTCAAATCAGCTGCACACTTTGTCTTCATGAAAATAAATATTCACTTCGATGTTAGAAAAATAAACAAGTAAATTAGACCTGAAGTGCTATTTGGGGACACCTGTCATGAAATAATACATATTCCTCCTTGTTTGCAGTAAGTAAAAAAGTAATGGATGTGCTTGAACTTGCTCTACAGCTGACACAAATATTACTTCCATCATTTATTGGTTGTTATCAAGATAATGTTAAAGAACAATAACTTGCAGTATTTACCTCATAGTCAAGACTGCTGTATATGTTATGTCACTGACTTTATGTGCAATGCAACATGTCACATATGTGAGGAAACTGGAAAAAAGTCATGTCTAGTTTTGCAAAAAAATACTTTCACAAAAGAACAGCTTTTACACTTTGAAAAAAAATGCCCATACTGGACATTAGTTTGATGATTTAGCTTCATCAGAAAGAAAAATCATTGTCCTAGGGATTGGTGTATAGGGAAATAAACCTGCCCTGAGCTCTGCGCTGCTGCACAGAGGCAGCTTCAAGGTTGCTAGCCAAACTGTTCAACAAGTCTGTCAGTGAGTCAGATCCTGCTGCTAAGGAGAGATCTTTCAAAGCCCAGCATCTGAGTCCTTTACTGTAATCCAAGAAGGCTGGGAGGGGTGTTTTGGTTTGACTTTAGCTGGCATAAACCTGTCAGAGTTACCCTTGGCTTCATCTCCCTTCAGTTAATATGCTTCCTTTCAGTTGCTTATTTAATAGCTCTGGGACACTTATTTGATCATTTTGCTTTATCACCCTTCCCCAATACTGATTTCTATTTTATTCTAAATGCTCTTGGTTGAAAAAGGCAGTTCAGTTTTACAATGGGTTAGATACAGAAGCTCCCTTTTCTCCCATGTGTGTATATGTAGGAGAGCCACTAAGCAGAAACTCATGTTTTGCATCTGAAGGCTCAACACAGAGTAGTCATGTCATTATATATATGGATATAGTGTTGCAGTGTGCTTTTTAAGTCATGTTTATCCATAGTTTCATTGTATGGTTTAACCCAGCACACCCCTGCTTTTCCCCCAGTGTTCAGTCCAACCCAGGTGTTTTATTCCCCTCTCTGCTTTGCTGTTATTGGGCAGTTAACCTGACCCCGACCCCGACCCCGACCCCTTCCACTTTCTGTGTGCATAAAAGCCTCTGCACGTGGCAGATTGGGGTCTTGGGCTTCCACCATGCATTGAACAAACCATCTCTGTTCAACCCCCCAGACCCGTGCTGCTGTTTCATCTGTCCCTGCACCGAAGCCTCGACAACCGGGACCGCAGAACTTGCAGGGGGTGATGTCACACCCCATTCAGGGCTGCCTAACCTGGAGCACCCCTTGGGGTACAGAAGTACCCTGAGGAAATTCTTCAGATATAGCTTTTCAGCTGAAAGGGAAAACAAATCCAACTCAGGCTGTGTTAAATGGATAGGAGTAGATTAGGGTTTTCCAGTTGAATTCCAGTCAGAAATAGGGTTATATTCTGGTTTACTGATGCTGAATGTTTTTAATTGAATAACATATTTAAGGGGATCCACTCTGCAAAATGTAAAATTTATCTTCATATTCCAAGATTATTACTCCCTAGATTTCTTCCCAGAAATGAGCTCAGCTGGCTCTCCCAGGGGCTGGGGCCTTTGCCACCCTCTCAAGCTCTTGGTACCTTCGCTGGTGACACCTCTCTTGTGCAGTGCCACAGCACAGCCTATGCCTGCAAGGCCTGCAGGTGACTGCTGCTGCCTTGACAACACTACCACCACATTGTGTTGTAGATAGGGTCAGGATGCAATAAACCCTAAAAATTTGCAACCCTGTGCAGATTCTTTCATGCAAGTGAGATTATAAAACAAAAACAGTTAAATGACAGTATTTGTGAGACCAAGGTATTATAAATTTATGTTTGGGGTCTTTTAAATCATCCAAATTGCTCATAAGAAAATAGCAAATTTGGAAAATGCCTTTCTTAGAAATATTTTTTACCCAGGAAATAATTGCAAACCCAGATTTAATCTTCCAGAGAAAAGTGATTTTTTTTCTGAAATTTTGAGGAGTTGCACACATATATGTATGTATGTTTTTGCATTTCCTTTATAAACTCTGTTGTGCTCTTTAATCATTCATAGGCACAGATTTATTAACTAGGGTAAGCATAAATTCATCATCCAATGATACATACTCTTCCTTAAAGGTCTGATTTCAGCCAAGTGACTGCAGGTGTCCTGCATTTAGATAACCCTGGTGTCTGACCCTGTGTTCAGGTGATGGCACTGCAGCTCATCAAGCAATTTACTTTAGTAGGCACAGGTTCTTTTGACAATTAGATTTTCATAGAAGAGGACAAGTCTGGCAATACACATTTTCCTCCCAGTTTTTAAAAATCCCCTTCTAGGACAATCTGTGGAGTTCCCGGAAGGCTGTCTGTGTTCACCTAAGACAAAACCCTGCTACTTTATAAATGTAAAAAGCATTTAATGAGTGCTTTTTATTAATTTCATATCTTTCTCTGTTTGTCCCTCTTTTGCTTTTTCTTTATTTTTCATTTCCTTTATATGTGCAGATGAACAAAATATCAATACCTCTCTTTCCTGAGACCCTGAGGTCTGAAAAGGAGCTCTGCTTATTGCCAATTACACCTGCAGAACTGGCTTCTTCATTTTGGGTAAGCACTTGACTTCTTCTTATCAACTTTTTTGAACTAAAGCTAGTGAAATTTAGTAGAGCCTAGCTATAGATCTGAATGTCCAGCCTTCCCACCTGTAGATACACTTTTTCTTCCCCTACATGCTGAGATAATTTTTTTTGTCAGACTGTGGAAAGTAAAGGACAGTAAAGAGTTCTGATATTCCAGGGCAGGGACAACTTCCTGCAGCAAGAGTCAAAATTGAAGGCTGTAGAGTTTAGATTAGAAGCCAATATACAGGTGAGGAAACTTCCTTCTCTTATCAATGGGGATAAATTTATTTTCTCATAGTGTTTTACTACTGTTAATTTCTGGGACAGTTTCATTATGTTAGAGAAGATCCATTTTGTTTTCTACTTACACAGTTACAGATGATTGCTATAGTAGTAAAACACCCATCCTTGCCTAATAATAGGTATATCTGATCCTTCCTGAATGGATAGAGCCCATCTCTTAAAGACTGAATTGCTCAAGATATAGCAGGAGTTTGCAAGGCTTCTGCTATTTTTTACTGTTTAATCTGTATCACCAAAAGGAAAAGCAATGTCTGAGCAAATAGTAATTTCTTAAAATATTCTAGCTACTGACTGTCTTGATTAAGAGAAGGATTGCTCTTTGGCTTTTCACATTATTGCACTCTTGATGTGACTAGTAGTGGATGAATGTTTCAAACAGAACATATTAGATATGAGAGTGTAGGTGATATACTATTTTCTCATTTTCAAATAATCTCCTCATTAGAGAAGGTGTGAGTGGTAAATGAGGAGTTTCTCCTCCAGGTGTCCACTGTGTATATACAGTATGTTTCCCAGGCAATGCTCGTTGGCATTTGTAAATGATCTGTTCTCCATCTGAGAGCTTTAAAGTACTGGATGCAGCTGCTCATGCTTTGCCCCATTTGTAAATAGTTTTAAATATGCATGATCATCTTTGGCAGATTATTTTACTTGCAGGATTTATGAGGATTTTTTACTTCTTTCTTATAAAATAATTCACGATAGTGTCTCTTACGCCCTCCTTTTGAAATAAACTGAGAATCTGCACATTCTGAAATCCAGAATTTTAGAAGCAACTGTCAGAAAATCATGGAATGTCAGTAATGCTCATGTTTAGACTGCTAATCACTTACCCCCCAGGAGTGCTTTTCCCTCCCCTCCTTATTCAATGTGCCATATGTCAGCAATTAACAGTGAGTCAAATTACAGCTCAACACAGTTTTGCTCATGCAGTTAGTGGAGTAGGCAAGAATCAAACTTAATCCAACAACTATTCATAAATGTAATGCAAAGGGCAAATGGAAATTGGCTGGAAAATTATGGATGGTGAAATGTCAGTGTTATAAATTATTTTAGCTTCAGAGTTCTGAGAGGCAAGAAGGAGCTTAGTAAATAATAAAATTTTCTAAAATTCTTTGGCCTTTGATGAAAAAAAGTATTTTAGAGTCACACCCCACTGACTGTAATTGGCACCCCCACAGTGCTGACGGCATTGGTATGGATGACCAGGACAAATGTGGTCCATTCTGACCTGCGTAGAGCCGTGCTCAAGGCATGGTGTACAGAAGAGAGGACTAAGAGGACATAAATGGGTTATATGGGCTTGTTTCTCAAGTAAAGGTCAGGTGCAGATTGCTGTAGGCACAGGAGAGCAGCTCAGACCACAGGAGAACGCTGCTGGACTCCATCCAAGGAGCAGGTCTCACCTCACTCCAGTTCAGGATTTCCTGGTGATTTCTCAGAGTTGTCTGTAGATTTTTCAAATGTGCGTGTGTGTGTGCCTGTGTGCATTAAATCATTTCTCGTGGACTGTTCAAAAGCTAAGAGATGAAGTGCCATAGTACAAATAATGCTGTAAGGAATAGAAAGGTAGTGATAACAAAAATCACTAGTGATAGTCATAAGAGCTACTGGCAGAAGATAAGTATTTTATTATTTCTAAGTTTTACACAGATTTCAGAATTAAAATTTAAGGCATAATTAATGCCTTTCCTATTTCTCAGAGCCTAATTTTTACATAATCAGTATTGATTACCAAAAATCATCGAAGCAAAATGTGATTCATCACCCTTACAGACTACGGGGATTTTTTTCAAACTAAGATTTTCCACTATTGTTTGAGATGTTGTATAATTTATATTTTTAAGAGAAAATCTGATAAGACAAGAAATACTGTAAATGTATTTCAAACTTATCTATACCTGGCCCATCTACAATCTTTTAAAGGAGATTATATTTCAACCTCTCTGGTTATTTTGCCTTCAGGAACCAGAACCTATCTAACATTTTCTATTATGAACTTATTTCCAGTTCATCAGCTTGATTTGTTAGATAGCAATCTAAGAACCATCATATGGATAGCACAATGTTCATCAAATGTCATCTCAAATTTTTTTTCAATTTTGCTATAAGCCGCCATAATCTTAAGAGAGAGATTTCAAACTTTTCATCCGTTGTATTCTGAATTATATCTAATCTTGTATTTCTATCTCCCAAATTTTCACTAAGTATATTTCCTATGTCTGACTCCATTAAAAAAAAAAAGAAAAGACATGAAGAAACCAGATTAGGGAAAAATACTATGTATTTGTGCATGATTTAAGAAGCTCTCAACTGATAATCTTTCAAGTGTGATGAGTTGCAATATTCTGAATGCAGTGGCATTTGTAGGACTGTTCTCTGACAGAACTGGATCTCCCACAGAGGTATGCCACCCATACGGATGAGATGTGATTACAGGTAAGTGTCTGTGACTGAGCTTATTTTGCTATTTTCTTGATTAAGAAAGAACATCTAAGAGGGTAGAGTCTGCATATCTTTGTCTTCTGACAGAACTATTGTGTGACTTCAGATAAATTATTTCCCACCCTGTATCTCAAAGTGCTAGTTCCCTGACTGTCCTCTAGTTGGTCATTTTCATGGAGAGTTTTTCCAGTCATGGCAATGAGTAATTGCATCAATGAAGCTATACTGTCATTAATCCATCTGTTTTTTCAATACTAGTGGAAACATTATACTTGTATTATGTATAGGAATAAAGGGGGAGCAAAGCTCAACTGTTTTGTGGTAAAGTTTGTCAGAAATAGTCAGAATTTATTATTTTCAGCAGTAGATATTATGATCTACAGTTTGCCTGCAATATGTTCTGTGCTTGGGTCCTGCCAGGTTTTTGTGGAGAGAAAGGAAAACATTCTGATTCCTTGTCAGCACTGGATAGTTTGGAGAAACAGCTCATGTGAACACAGGAGTTAGGTCTGAAGTAAAGAAACAGATCTGTAATGGACCCTTCTCCTCTGGCTTCTCCCCATAGAACTAGGTGGTGGAAAGGGAAATTCTGAGAAAAATCACACTGAGGAAAGGACTAGAGGAGCTAAAAGTACAAAAGAACATGTACAGTTGGAGGAGACTGTGACAGGAATAAATATTTTGGAGAAGTTTATAATCATTTCTACCTACCCACCCACCCACCCACCTACAGGAAGAAAGAAAACACTAAACCATAAACTTGTTTTAGCATAACATATAACATTTTTTCAACATAACTTTTCCTAGCAAAAGCCACTAGATCTTTTAAGGAAAGAGGAAAAACTTTGTAGCAAATTATCTGGATGAGAGATGGAATGTCCATTGCCAGAGCACCATATAAAGGGACAGAGTGGCACAGACCAGTGCTACTACAGTTTAGAATTAATGGGAGAGAAAAAAGCAGAGGAAAGAAAAATATTAGACATGATCACAGAAATCACAGAACTCAGTCTGCAACTTGGGAGGGAAAATAAAACTTAGCGGGTAAATGTAGTGGAAGAGGAAATAACATGATTTGAGAACACAAGACATCCACAAATAGATGAATAAAGCAGAAGCTGTTAAGAAATTAATGGTATGAGATGAACATTTAGATCAAAAAGGATGAACATCCAGGAAGAAGAATAATTTGTATTTTGTATTTCAGAAGGAGAATAAAACAAGATGGTGTGGACTTTATGCTTCCTTTTTCCTTGCCTTCTCTCTCCTCTGCTAATATTTTTCCTTAACTTTTTCCACATTCTCTTGAAATTCCATTTTCTGGCCAACTTTATCTTGTGATTCAATGAAAATACAGTCCCTACATCTGTCTTGGGCCAGACGGCTGAAAAGCAGCTTTGAAGAAGAGACGTGGGGATGCTGTTGGACACCAAATTGAACATGAGCAGAGAATGTGCTTTTGTAGCAAAGAAAGCCAACAACTTCCTGGACTGCATCAGGAAAAGTGTCACTAGAAGTCAAGAAAAGTGATTGTTCCCATCTATTCCACTAGAGAAAGAAACCTGCAGTCGTAACTCCAGTTCTGACCTCCTCACTATCGGGAAGACATGGACACACCAGAACGAGTTCAGCAAACAGGCACAAATATTACAAAGGACTGTAGCACCTGATGTGCAAAGAGAGGGTGAGAAAGCTGGGAAGGTTTAGCAGGAAAGAGAAGGCTCAGGGGTGTCTTCACCATCTGTGTAAATACCTGATGGAGGAGAGTACAGAAAACAAAGAGATCCTCTTCTCAGTGGTGTCCAGTGACAGGACAAGAGGCAGCAGTCACAAATGGAAACAAAGGAGAATGAAACATAAGACAAAACTTGTTTTGCTGAGGTTGATCAAGCACTGGCAGACATTGTCCAGAAAGGCAGTAGGGTCTTCATCCTCGGAGATATTCAAAATCTGCCTAAGGTGCTGGGCTACCAGCTCTAGCTGAACCTACTTGAGCTAAGAGTTGCTGTGATTATAACATTCTGTGTTTTCTTTTCCTTTGATAAAATACATAAAAAATTCTTGCAATAATTTTTTAATTTTCTAGATAAACATGTGTTTAAATTGTATTTCAGGATGCTGTATCATGTTCCTGGAGAATGGGTCCTTCTGTTTTGTAAAAACAGATATCAGCTTCAACTGCTGATATACATGAACTATATTAGTGAGATGCTTTTTATTTTTTCCATGAGAAGATTTTAAAGATTGGATTTTCTTCAATTAAAGAGAGAAAAATCCATCAGTGGAGAAGCTTAAAATTTTTCACAAGGAATAAGCTTTTGTAAGTTCATAACAGTGGTGGCATCATTAGAAAGTAGAGGAGAGAAAACTCTTATAAGGTTGGCATTAATGGCTTTCACTGTACTTAACATTTTGGTAAAGAAACTATGACCTTTGCACAAAAATTATGAAACTATGTATATAGTTAGTTTGTTCAATAGAAATATCTAGGACTGTGACCTTTTTCTGTGTGCTTTTTGGGTAAACTGGGGATTTTTTGTGTGTGTGTTTGTTTTGGTTTGGGTTTTTTGTGTTGTTTGGTAGTTTCTTTTCCTCATGGAGAGTTTGCAGATTTCTTTTGAACTAAAATCTGCTCCCTCAATCTCACAAATAAAAGGACCTGTGATACCTAATATATGACTAGGGTGTTCCAAGTGTGTGTATGAAGAGGCTTAATAAATAAGATACTCTTTTATTGAGGAACTGTCTCTATTTTTCACATTAAATTTCTGCAGGTACCTGTGTGTGCTTAGAACTAGCTCAATGTTGTCATGACTAGTGATTAATATTTATCTTTGGAATGGGAAGATCAATAAAATGCACACTTTTAGAGCACATTATCAGATCAGAGCACTCCAATAATAATAAGGTGACCTTTACATGTTTTAAAAATGTATTTAGGCAATCAGCAGTTAAAGGCCTTCTTGAGCTTGAGATAACATTTAGAACACTGTTTTCAAAAGCTGCTAATGACCTTAACTTTTGTACATTTGTTTTATGTATTTTGAACCATTTATACTATGACTGATAAATTCTGTGAAAAGTCAGTGGCAATGTGCTTCCAATTTAAATAGATTCATATGAAAAATGTAGTTCTTATTTTAAATTTGCCATCTGATGATTTCACAAAGGCTGATTTCTATTTCTTCCATGTAGTCTGAGGAACAATAAATGTCCTTCTCCCTAGAATTCCTAATTCTATTAAGCAACATCATATCCTCTTCACTGACTTTTTAAAACCATTAAGTCCTCATATTTACACTTTCATATAATGTAGAATGTATTCCACAAATCTGATAGTCTTTGTTGCCTTGCTCTATCCTTTTTAAACTCCCCTATTAAGTTTTTAGAAGAGGTTTGCCAAGAACTTCATGCAACATTTAAGATGTGGACACACCACAGTAGCACAATGAAGCTTTCATTTTCATTCTCTATGTATTTCTTTATCATTCCTACTCTTCTATTTACCAGTCACTGAGCATGAAGTTAATGGGTGTAGATTTCAGAAAACAATAATTTTAAGATTTCTTTCCTGCTTAGTAATAGCTAGTTTAGAAGCCAACTTTGGGCAAACTGGGTTATTTTACATTGGAAAGACCAGTTACTAAATCTGCTGATAAACTCTTTATAGGCTCTGTTTGATGATTAATTCATACAGCCTAGGTTTCAGACTAGGCTTGTGTTTTAAATTCTCTCAATTTAAACTTTTTTACTTCTATTAAAATATACTATGAATGGACCTTCCCAGTTTGTCCATGGAAATCTAGTTTCTTTAAACTTTCCTGTACAATCCAGAATGTAACACATGAACATTTCCTCTTTGCCAGAGGAAAGTCCAATTCAGATTTACCAGTACTAAAAGGAAGTACTCCTACTATACCCTCTTAAATTGGCCCCATTTTGCATGAAATTGCTAAAGGATTTTGGCTCCAAAGACAGTGCTGTAGCAAGAACCAAAATTACTGTGAATCATGATTATAGCACACAGAGAAAAACATAGCTCCTTATTTCTGCAATACTTCCTGTCAGGACCATGGTCAAAATATAAACCTTTTCTTGTGAAAGATGTGTTTGGCTTCTCCTTTATTATGAGAATTCATGCTCCAATCACATAGGAGACTTTACATACTAGAGACAGCTACAGTACCTGATTACAGTAATCCAGGTATACTGTTTTATTCCCAGTGGTATTAGCAGTAGATTGTCTGCTGAGATTCCAGACTGAGATGTAGTGAGGTGTGGTTGTTGAGACAGACACTGCGCTCAAAGTGTTTCAGTAAAAACATCAAAAGGCTTCAAGCATCAGCTCCTTGTTATCTAAAAGTCTCTTGTACCTTTTCTCTATAGCAATCCCATGGGGCAGCTCCACACAGCCCTGGCTCTTTCTCCACAGTCTTCTCTCTTCCTTCTGCTGTTCCTTTCTGTCCCTGTTACAGCCACCTAACCCTGTTTGTCCTATGTACAGCGTCTTAGCCTTTCTGTTCCTTGCACGACCTCCTATCCCTTCCTCCTCACAGCACAGCCAGCAGACTCCAACTAACTCCAACTGCACTCCCTCCCAGCTAACTCACTCTTTATCACATCCATAGCTGGGAGGGTGAGGCTGTTCCCACTCTTGGATAATTAACACAGATGCAATATATCAAGGGTATGATTGCCTTTAGTACTATCTCTCTTTGTCTCTCCACAATCTGTCTCCCCACAGTGAAGTGTTCTTTCTGTAGTTGCAGTTACCCAGTAAGGAGTTACAAAAGGATTTTCCAATTATAAGTCTTTTGATAAGGCAAAATACCTTCATTTGCAGAATTAATTTAGATGAATGCAGAAGCCAGTTAATTGAGTTACTGTAGTTTGTTATTGAGATAATAAACTGTTTTATTAATTAGCTTATTTTTTTCAATATAAGATTAAAATATGTATAATGTGTCTGTACGTTCAATGCATCACATGAAGGCATCCTGACAGTAGGAGAAACACTTCTCACTTTTCATCCTGTAATGTCAAGTAGCTTGTCAAAAACTTTTGTTAATAAAGATTGCTGTAAAGTTTTAATGTCCCCATAGAAAAAAAGTAATGAAATATTTAAATACACGTAAGAGCTAAAGTACTGATGAGAACATAGACCATCTAGGCTGGCATTCTGTCTCCAATAATGAGCAATACCAGATGTCTCAGAGCAGATGAATGGATATTTTGGAAATACAAAGAGAAATTTTAGCTGAGTAGATTTCTCTCTAACCTTACACACTTTTTATTGCCTTTGTCTCATAGTGGAATATTTATATAATCATCCATTTCTCAGGGTTTTTTTTGGTCAGCACAACTGGATTTTCTTTCTACCTGTGGAAACTTTCCAGTCTTTGGGAATTCTGATAACATCATGGCAAGAAGTCAAATATTTTGATTGCTTAGGACAGTTGAGTTCTGTAGGGAGAAAGAAAAGCATTTTGACTAATAGCATTTCTATTTCAATTGGGTCCATCCCTGTAAATTTCAGATTATATGGAACATATTTTTTAAAAAACCCAGAGAAAACTGGCTTTGAAATTAGGATTTTGGTACAGATATGCTATTTTTTTTCAGGCAAGTGAATGATTCTGGATATTTTCAGTGTTTTCCAGTCTAGCAAATTAAGTGGTTTATTATTTTGTCAGTTTCTATTATAACTCCTCAGGTCCATTTTTTCATTGGATTAGGATAAATAGAAGTACTTTCTGTTGAAATTTTTGCCTGAAAGTTTCTGCTAGTGTTAACTGTGTTGAAGAAATCTTTATATGAGGGATTTCTTGGAATTGTGTTGTCATGTTCCTCAAGTAATGGTATCACCCAATTCAATTTAACTCTCTTTGGAGTCTGAAAAATCATCAACTTCATACTGGCTTCAAGTCATTTAAATTACAGGAGCTGTCTTTGCTCTCTTCTGTAGAAAAATACCAAGGAATTTCTGGCAGGTGCATGCATTTCAACTCCTGATCATCCTAATATACATCCTGCTTTACCTAGTTTTATATGGGCATGGGGCTTGAAATGCCCACTGGAAAGAGAGAGAGAGAACCAGTCAAAAAAGAAATTCATGCAGCTCTGCTTTGCAAATTGTTGACAGACTGATTTGAAGGACAGTATTAGCTCTGGCTATGCAACCTCATCTGGTTTTCCAACGTACAGACAGAATACCTTAATGAAATGGTAATTCCAAAGGGTTTTCCAAGGCAGAAATCCAAGAGCTTTTCCTGTCCTGGCTAATTTTCTGTCCCACTGCCTGCTAATGCAATTAAATAAGTACAACCTTTGTTTTTTAGTTTTATCCAATATTCCATCCTTCATATGTACTTTGATTACTTTTCAATAGATTTTATTTATCAGAGTCCAGTTATGGATGTTATGGAAAGAGAAAATAGTGAATAGCATTTGCAACTTATGCATGGTACAATATGGTTGAGCGGAGGAAAGGCCTGGGCTGCTGGGAAAAAGATACCCTGTGGATGATCCCTTCCTTTTGTAAAGGGAACTATGTTGGTGACACCCAGAGAGAACGGTGGCAGGAAGTGTAACTTTTTGGAAATTGGTTTATATCAGATTTTAAAAAGTCTGTAGGGCTTCTGACCATGATTCTATGAGTATTTTGGCAAAGGAAGGACTCAGCAGGCATAAATCAGCTTACAGCTCATTGCAGCTGACAATGCAGTATAGATGCTCTGTCACAATACAGAGGAACTAATTTTTCTTCAAGTGATGGTTGTGTTTCCGGGCATAAAACCCACACTTCAATAATCCAAAACTCTTGAAAGTATCATTCCTTGAGACTAAGTCCTCAGATAATGCACCCTCTCAGACAACGATATTAGTGCAAGAGGCAGAAGGAGGAGGTTTTTACTCAGAGTTCCGGTTTATGGTGAAATCAAAGCAGCCCTGCTGGATGAAGGTCAGCTTTCTGTTGCATTTACTCTTACATTGCCTGAACATTTTCTGCTGAATCATAGAGCCTTCTACTCATACCCCAGGAGTCACTTGTGCGGTAATTCAGAAAAAATGCCTTTTCACAAGAAAGGGAATGTTTGGAAATACTACACTGTAATAAAGCAGAGGCAGAATTTCCCCAGTGACTTCAAGTGCACGCTTATTACTCTATGTACAGTTCAAATCATTATGTTGTTACATTTTTTTTTTTCTGAAGGCTGCTCACTGTAGCGGCGCATTTTCTATTTTTATTTATTGTTAATGTTAATTTGTTCTGTAATGGTTTAGTCCATGTTCCCCTATCCCTTCCTCCTGGTGGTTTCCCCCTGCACTTGTTTGTCCAGCATCTGTGCTTGTCAATCTCTGGGAAGGACTCTCCCCTCTTTCCAGAAGGATCGTGGAAAGTCAGTCCCTGATTGGAACAGGCTGGGAAATCCCCCACCCCTCGTTTCCTATTCGTTGTCTGTGTGCCATCCCCACTCCCCTGATTGGTTTTCCCTCTTGTGTCCGCCCCCTTCTCCTGGTCCCTTATAAGCACTCACCACCCCCCGCTCTGGTTCTGACTTTTGTGGCCTCGCCTGCATGCAGAGCAGGTGACAATAAACTCCGTCTTGCCCCGAAGTCTCCTTTTCCTACCTTCTTCATAGCCTCACCGACAGCTCTCGTGTGGCTCTGACCCACCGGGGGGTGGTGGCCGGTCCGCCTGCTACTGCCTGACCGGAGCTGAAACGATTCCCAGCCAGGGCAGCCGGGACTAGCTGGAAGCCACTTTCCAGCAGGCAGAGGAATCATTTCAGCTCACTATTTGATTATTTTTATTCATTTATCATTCTCCCACTCTCTGGGTGGAAAAAGTGTATCAATTCCTTCAAAACCATTTAAATCCATGATTTTACAACATGCTCTGCTTTATAGAACCTCTCTTTTTCTACTGCTTCCTAATAGAATCCTGTTAGAATCAGACTGATTAAAAACGTCTTGGTATAATTTTTCAATAAGTAGTTTCTGGTTCATCAAACTAAAATAAAAGTACAAGACTTTATGAAATAGTAATATCAAATACAAGTTTACCAAATAAATTTAATCATCCCCAAAGCTGTATCTGTGAGACCTGAGTGGACGGAATTAATCAGTTAATTTTTGCTTGTATAGTTATTAGATCTACCCAGCTTCTTGCAGGAAATGCACTGACAAGTTTAGCAGTGTTTGGATGGAGGAAAGCTTGGCTGAGGGAACCAGAATGACTCTGTGTGGAAAGGTGAGAAAGCAATTTGACAAGAGTTGTTGGGACAAAACCTGCTCCCAGAAACAAGCTTGGAACCTGCTGTCTCTGCTGTGGGGTCACTTCTTTCCCTTCCCATCATCCCTCAACCAAAGCATAGGGACGTAGCACTGAGGTATGATCAAGTCATAACCACACCTCAACAAGCACTTGTCCATGAGCACTCATGAAATTTGTTCTCTGCAAGCAAACGATGTTTGCCCATCATGTCTGTATGTCAGGTGTGACCCCCTGGACATTCAAGTACCACACCAGCCTGTTCTCCACATAATAATTTCAGAAGACAATCAGAGACTCTTGCAGTGGTTTCCATCAATTCTTGCCCCCTCTAAATTTATTATGACTCGTCTCCTATTGTTCATGTAGTTCAGGTTCAATATGGGTGATCTCTGAAAGAGAACTTCTGTAGAAAGCATTCCTGAGGCACATGCAGAAAAACTTTTTACTGCTTTCATAAAACCTGCAGGAACATGAGGACTGGTGGCACTGAGAGCCCATCAGAAGTGGAGACTGAGACTTTACCTGTCAGCTTCAAAAAGAGCTCCATAAGTTCATCTCACATCTCCAGCCTGGGCAAGGCTACTGGGAGCCCTATCTGGGATCATTGCATAGCTCCTTTCAATTGCGACTGAGGGGGTGGGGAGACCCTGAAAGCAGCAAATATTATTCTCAATTTAAAAACAGGTCAAGAAGAAAATCTTGTGACTAATCCAAATTTGTCATCCTCCTTTTGATTCTTAGAAACATCATGGAGTGTGTCCTCTTGGAGCACATTTCTGAGAGCATGAAGGAAGTTTTATTTGGGAACAGTCATCACAGATGTGCCAAGTGTAGACTTTGCCTGAGCAGCCCTTCTATGACAAAGTGAGTGGATTGTGGATGAGGGGGAAACAGTGAATGTTGTTTAGAATGAACTTAGTAAGAGACTTAAGAGACTCTTTTCCAAAAGAGTCTCTCATGATATTTTTCTATTGAAACTACAGCTTTACAGTCTGAACTGCTAGAAAACTAGCTTGGTAAAAACTTGTGTGAGTGAAGTACAATCTGTAGAAGCAAAGCACTACATGGATGTATCCTAGGCCCTGTCCTATTCTTTATCATCTTTATCATGTTGATAGCATCTTTATCAATAACCTGGAGTAGAGAGGAAGAGGAGCACTTGGAGGAATGGCCCCATGGAACTCTCATGCACTTCAGCATGGAAAGCCCAGCAGCTGGGATTAAGCCTCCCACCCCCACCACAATGCTATATACTATGGATTGACTGTGCAAGGCCAGCTCTGCAGACACAGTGTAGGGGGATGTGGCAGGGAGGAGCTGCACAAGTCCCCATGATCCTACCAGTGTAAGGGATTAACAGCACCCTGGGCTACATGGACAGGAGCACAGGTGTTACATGCAGGGAAGTGATCATCCCTTCTGTTTAACACTCTTTAGACTACATCTTAATTACTGAGCCTGGTGCACAGCCCTTCAGTATCAGGCAGGCACAAATCAACATGGGAGTTCAACAAAGGGCATCCAAGATGGCTGGGGGTTGGAATATTTGGCTTGTGAGGAGAGGCTGAGAGTTCAAGGTTTGCTCAGTTTGGGGGAAGGATGCATTATGAGAAACCGAGTAGCTGTTATCTAAAACTTACAGAGAGATTGTTCTGAATATGGAGAGATGTTCTTCACAGTGTTGCATGGTGGGAGGATGACACACAGTGGGGTTAAAGTCATAATCTTATTCATATGCAAAAAGAAAGAACATCTTATACATATAAAACTAAGAAGTTAACATTTTAATAGATTAGGTTCTGTGTTCTTCAACATCTTCATAAATCACTCAGATACAGGACTGGAAGGGATACTAAGCAAATTTTGAAAACAGAAAATTGTGGAGAGCTGTTGGCTCCCGCAAAAGAAGGGACCTGCTGCAGAGGGACCTTGATTTTGAGCAGGAGGTTGGACTAGAACCCCTTCCAGCCTGAGATATCCTGTGATACTGCCCAATCCACAGGTGAGCAGCTCACAGATTCCTTTAAATACCAGCCTGACAGCCACAGGCATTGCCTAGGCAGTGCTGCCACTGGCCTGTGACTGTGATGTGGAGCCCAGCTGTGTGGTTTGTAGCTGTGAGAAAGTCTGAGAGGATAACTCCATCACCAGGGCAGGAGGAACCATGGCAGCTTTTCCTGATACTTGGGAAGTAAAGCCTTTCAGGAGCACATGTGGTCACATGCCTTTGGTTTGTTCCTGTGTATTTGCTTTGCACAACATTTCTCTTTACTTATTTGACAACCTTTCACCTGCATTGTCTGCATTATTTGACAGACTATAATAAAGGAGATGTTTTATTGACCTTTTGAGAGCACTTGAGGCCTGAAATGGAGGGCAGAAGGCTATTAAACTTAATTCATGTTTACTGTAACAACAACTGTTTCAGCTGGTTTTTTAACAATATTTCTCTGAGCCATCAGTGCCAGGGCACTCCTAAGAAAATGTCTTTAAAATACACGTTTTATTCTGAGTGGACATTGAAGGTTTTAGTGCCATTCCTTGTCAGCTTCCTGTTAGTGCTCTGTAACAGTAAAAATCTTATCCTGGAAAACATGGGTGGCCTCTTCAAAGATAATGTCTCACTGTAGACTCTGCATGTTTTGACTTCATCCCAGGAGGAAGACTGGTTTCTTACATCTTTCTTTCTTCAGTTAGGGGGTGAATAGAAACAGGCTATTCTATCACTTTGGCCAGATGGAAGAAAAAAAAAATGCAAATCCCAGAAGGTTTTATTTGTTTTGCCTGAATAATTAATGTTTATGACAAAAGGGGACAGTCTGGTATTTGGAGGTGGTTAGAAAGGTAAGGTGGCTGTAAGGCTGGAGGAGAAAATGTAGGAGATTGCTTCCAGTGGAAAAAAAAAAGACTTTGTAAAGGGGGTAAAGATTTAAATGTTTTAGAGGAGCCAAAACTAGACATTTAAATAACCAAAGTGCTTGGGCACCAGGCAGTCTTGCCAAGGTAGACACAGATGGCCTCATTCATAGCCTTCCTTCCCTTCTATCTCTAGCCATGGGCCAAGCAGGGAACATGGCAATGTCCAGCCTGGCTGTAGCACTTGGACTGGCAGGATAACCTTCTCCTTTTATTCACTGGTAAGTGCACAGCAACCCACGATGAGCCTGACATTTTGTATCTGGCATCAACCTTTTTGAGGAGAAGCTAATAAAGCAAAAGTGTCTGATGGTTATAATGGATCCTAGTGAACCCCCACGGACAGGGGTTTGTGTGATTGCATATGACTCATAGGGCCAACAGCTCCCTGTGCCATGGCAGCAACCATGACATCAAAAGTGAGTACACAACGTAGTAGTGTCAGAGTATCAATGTTGATGTCAAGAGGCATGTGAATAAGTGCCAGCAGTGCCAGGTTTCCCTGCATGGAGAGCACCTGCCAGGCCCCTCAGATACTAAAACCTTTGGTCAAAATCATGGAACATATGGAAGAAAGTGCCCAGGAAGGGGAAAACCAGATGAAATATATTATTCAGGAAACCTGATAAGCCAGAGGCAAAACTAGAAATGTTTTTGATGTTTGACTTTGCAAGAGAAAACAACAATATTATTTAGAAAGAAAGAGGAAAACCTATTTCCCTTGCAAATAATTTTGTTGAAACACTTTTCAGTCAACCCATCACAGTTGTGAGACTTCAATTTGCTATTATGCTCTCTTTTCACAGAGAATGGTGGGAAACAAGCTTCCCTTCTTCAAGAATATTCAAGCACTTGAGATACTGTCTCATTTCAAACCAGAGTAATTGAGGTTTTTCAGAAAAGGGAATAACACAGTTCAGGAACATACAGGATCTCCTCTTTCTACCAGCTCTTCAGTCTGGTTGCTCCTAGTCAGAGCCTGCCCCTAGGAGGTAAAAGAAAATTCCCAGTAGAAGTCCAGACTAAAAGGCTGGCTGAATGAGATGTAGAGAATCCCACCACTTCCTTCTCTGGACAGGGAAAAACCTGTGTTTGTAAGTACCTGGGAGTCCTGATGCCAGGTGGGCTGCTCTGGCACTCGGGACCGCCTGGCTCTGAGATAACTGAAGAGCACCTGTCAGGCCCAAACTCCTCAGCCTGATTCTGGGATGGACATGGCACCTTCCAGCCTCAGAGGCCACCCAGCAAGCAGGAGAAGTGGTAGGAAGCCCATTAGCGAGACAGAGGATGATACACGCTGCCAAGATGAATACCTACATCTTCACAAGAAACTGACCAGTGCACATGGGATGATTGGTCAGGCTTGAACTTCTATTTCTGAACAAAGAAATACTGTCAGAATGTTTTTGGCTTGTTTTTACCGCTGATATTATGAAGAGAGAGATGGGAAGTGTTTGTGATAGAGCCTTGTCAAAGCATTATTGAATGATTTCATGCTTTCAAGGAAATAATTCCCACAAGGATGTTCTCCTTTTTATCACACTAATCATTCACCAGCACTGAGGGTATATCTATGTGACAAAATGCAGTACTGTGCAGAAGCTCTGATGGAAAGCAGTGCAGTCCCATCCAGGGAGCAGGACCCCTGGCTAATTGTAGGAGCTTGTATGTGTACCTATGGGTAAGAGTGAATACTTCATGCACATGGTGCACTGAGAGCTCCTGACTTAGTCTGAGAACAGTTTCTAAGATATAAGCAAAAGAAAGAGAGAGAGTGAGTCTGAACAAACAATTTAATCACAGGGCATTACAGACTAGCTACAGACACACAGTGAGGGGAAAGGAATTTCAATGGCTCCCCAAGACAACAGTGGAAACTAGCCTATCTTATAGATCATTTTCTCGTGTTGAAGGGAGCAGGAACTGAGAACTGCTGGTTGTATCTTCGTCAACTTTCAGCCTGGCATCTTGCAGCTGAGAAGAACCCCTTTCTCTGGCTTTTTTCCCAAGGAGTTTTAATCAGTGAACATAGAAGCTGTGGCTTAAGCAGGTGTGACTGTACTTTAAATAATGCAAGGTAGGTTTGTACTGTCATTGGGAGAGAAGAAACCTGAAAACTGTAAAGGACTGCTGCATCTAAGAGGACTTTAAAGACAGTGAGATTCAGCAAATTAGGCTAAATTGCCATTGTAAATTTTGCAACCAAGCAATGTAAAATTCTGACATTAGAGAATGTTTCCAAGAATGAAACTATATTATGTGTAACTGCAGATTGTACTACAGAGTCATTCACAGGGATACCTTCGTCAGAAAATGCTGATAGAAAAATTGCCAGCACCTTCCAGAGAGACACTACTGTTAATAGCACATGCTGTTGCTAGCAAATTTCATATCTTTATTCCCCATCAAATAAAAACCAGAAAAAATGTAAACTATAGGTAGACAGAAGCAGTGACTTCTGTTAGCAGAGCATTCATGTTAGCAAACTCCCACACCTGAAATTGTTCTGGAGGGCTTACGTTTCTGACAATGTTTGTCACTCTTCATGAACTCATTGTATGGAATTGAAGTAAAGCTAAAGCAATTTTGTTCATCAGCAGTAGCTGATGAAAATAAAGGCCAGCTGAAAATATCCCTCGAGCCCAGCTGGAAAGTGGCTTCCAGCTGTTCCCGGCTAGCCCTGGCTCGGGATACTTCCAAACTCGGTTGGCAGCAGCAGGAGGACCGGCCACCACCCCCCCGGTGGGTCAGAGCTGCACGAGAGATGTCGGTGAGGCTTGACGAAGGTAGGAAGCGAGGAGGCTACTTTGTGGCTAGATGGTTTTTATTGTCACCTGCCTTTCGCAGGGGAGCCACACTTCTCTCTGAGCCTCTCTCGAGAGTGTCCCCGCCCGAGTCGTGGCCACAGCTTATATGGGGTTGGGAGAAGGGGGTGGACACAAGAGGGAAAGCCAATCGGGGAAATATGGATGTCACACAGACAGTGAATGGGAAACGAGGGGTGGGGGTTCCCCAGCCTGCTCCAATCTGGGACCAAGTCTCTCCGAACACTCTGGAAGAAGAGGAGAGGCTTCCCAGAGAGTGACACGCTGTGGAGAACAAAGACAAGGGGAAACCAAATGGGAAGAAATACAGGGGGGGAACTTGGGAGAAACCATTACAGAACAAATTAATATTAACAATAAATCAAAAGGTATAAAACGCGCCGCTACAGCCAGCAAAACATAAAGTCTGAAAATGCATATACTAAAACTGGCAAATCCTGACTCACTTCACCCAACTCGTTTCTGGAGGCCCTCCCACAAACATTTGCATCTGTCAGAGTATCACATTTCTTGTAGAAAATACATTTACAGGATA
This sequence comes from Acrocephalus scirpaceus scirpaceus, assembly GCA_910950805.1. Classification (NCBI taxonomy): domain Eukaryota; kingdom Metazoa; phylum Chordata; class Aves; order Passeriformes; family Sylviidae; genus Acrocephalus; species Acrocephalus scirpaceus. The sequence continues at coordinate 131,450,407 of OU383773.1, forward strand.
ACTAAGCACAAATAAATCTGGAAGCATATAATTAAAGTTTTGATCTGTTCCTTTATTCATGTAATTTTAATTTCTCATTCTTAATTCTAAGGAGCAAGCAACCACTGTTTTAATCTCTTTACCATTGTTCTTTTTACCCCAAAGTGGAAGTAGTTCTGTGGCTATATGCAGCTGGTATACGTATTCTCAGATGTGTGTTAACTTTCTTTGGGTAGATTTATATCAAAATAGTGGAGCGCTCTATATATTTTCACATAATGCAATTTATTGCAGGCAGGAAAAAAGGTGATATAGAGAGAAGCCATGTTGGATTCCCAACAGGGTGTTGTACCTTTCCTACAGGTGTATATAATTTACTGGAAATTAGTATTTTATATGCTGGAAAGCAGCCAGAACTGGCATGCTTTGTTGAATAATGTGCTCTGGTTCTGTACTCATAACCTATGATGAACTGGTATCTGGTTAAAAGAAGGGTGTATAGCCACTGGTGTGCCAAAAATGCAAACCCCATGTTCACTTGAGGGGAAGGGAAGGGATGAGGGGATGAGGACTCAGAGAAGAAATCTGAGGGTACAGGGAATGGAAATGGAAGCAGAGAGGAAACTCATGGCAGGGAAAGACAGGCTGGGTAGTGCATGGGGGCATGAGGCATGCCAAAGGGAAATGCTGGGGCAGGCCTGGCTCAGCAGCGCAGATCTCAGAGTCAGGACCCAGAGAGGAAAGGCAATAGTGGCAAGACGTGGTGGGAAGATGTGCAAGGGGCTGTGCCCACCTCTACAGGACGTGAATCTGACATTAGAGACCTCAGCATAACTCATTAGGTGTCCTGACACTTCTTTCCCTCTGAGGATTAGCCGGTCTTATTTTCCCACTGATTCAGCTGGGCAGGAATAGTTTTGGTTGTGTGTGGCACTCTAGTATTACTTCACTGGTTATGACACAGCAAATCTTCTAAAGTAAAAGGTTTTAATAAGGGAAAACCTTTATTCCAGTAGAACACTTTTTTAAAGGGATGAAAAGATCCTCTTCCTATGCAAGATATACTTTTTTATGTTTTTCTGTCTGCCTCACATTAGTGAACTTATATGACACAGTGAACAGTGAACTTATATGCAGACACAAATGTTCATGGCCATTCCCTCCTGTGGTTAATAGGGGACTGGAAATCTTTGGTCTGTGGGGAAACTAGCTAGTGGAAGAAGGGCTCTGGTGAGAAGGTGTTGACAGTAAACTGATACTAATAAATTCTTCTGCAATCTTCTCAAAAGGTGAAAAGGAGTTTTTTTCCATCCAGAGCACATACTCTTTAATGAAAGTCCCTAATGGGAAGATGGGAAATAAGGAAGCTGGAAAGCAGACTTAGTACCTTTCTCTACATCTCTCTTCAGTCCTCCTCATGTTTTTATAGTTATTGCATTTGAGTTTTCTGTCCTGCAAAGAGAACAGAGAACACTCCCCAGTGACAACTAATGAAGATTCTCCATTTAGCCCAGCTGGGAAGATTCAGTGCTTCTGGAGCCAACGATTACAGGTTTGCTCTACTCTGTAGCTTAACATGTTGTTTTTTCCTTTGTCTGTGGAGAACATGAATCAGCAGAGAAGCACAAATTGTTGTGTACTGCTAGCTAATAATTGATTTTTTTCTATTCATTTGAGGGGAAAAAATAGACTAAGACTATAAAATTTACTATTTTTTATATTGCTATTTTTCCTCTTCTGAAGCAAACCCTCCCACAATTTAATCTGACATGAAATTTTAAACTGATTATGAAGAGAGAAGGAAAAAAAATCAAAAATAGGCAGAATGAATAGTGAAATTCAAAAGGTAGAGTGGCTGGTGACAAAGAAAACCAGAAAATATTTAACTGTCAGCTAATGATGGTCAATAAGGCTTGAGCTGCAAAAACGGTAGCAAAGATAGAAGAGTGTGTTCTGGTGCTCAGTGTTCTGGTGTTAAAGCCACAGTGTGCAGAAGCAGATCGTGATTCAGCGGCCTCTCAGGAAACCTGAATCCACATCAGCTGCCTGCAGCAACTGGGGGAAGGACTGCTCAGCACATATAAATGAGATACTGCATTGTGCTGGAAGCTAGGTACCCGGCCTCATAGTTACTCTGCCAGCCTCAAGGCAGGGACCTAAGCAAAGCATTCATTGTGTTCCTTGTTAAAGGGATAGAATAAATTAAGGAAAAAGTGGAAAGTCAGGACCTATCCTCAACAAGGATTTGGAAATCTGTTGAGACATCACTAAACCCAGAGCTCTGAGTGTTTTAGAGACTTATGATGGAGACTGGTTATCGGTTATCACTGAAAGACTGAACTGATTAAATGTCATAGAAAGACATTCTGTCAAATTTTAATTAATGAATGGTATAAGATGTGAGTTATTGAAGTTTTTATTATGAGGAAACAAAATATCTTGGGCAGTGCATGACTTTTTAATTAGAAAATATCAAGAAAAATTAGAAAAAACTTTGAACAATCTGCATTTCACATTATTTTGATTTAAAGATTTTGTAGCACTTGATGTTGTATTGTAAAGTTTTAGTTTTGGGAAAATCTTATTTTTCAACAAAAGAATAAACCTTTGAAAATTGTTTCCAGGATGTTTATTTGATAAGGTTTAAATGATCAGAATAAGCTTTTATGCCTCTTTATGAGAGGAAAGCAGAGCATTTAAAAAGGTGATCACCATTCCCTGTTTATCATATACAGCCAAGAAATAGTGCTTATACTAGACTATTGTAGGAATAATTAGTGTTTGTAGTAACAATGATCACTGGCTAAATCAACTGAAATTTTTTTTAGTCTTGTAGTCATTTTGCACACCACTAGCTGAGGGGGCTTGAATCAAGGAATAGTTCAGAGCAGACTGCTCATTGCTAATTGATTTTACAGGCTGGATCCAGATTTGTTCTTTGGTTTCTGTTGCCACGTGGCAAAACATTGTTTCTGCATTTTTAACTCCATGTACGTGAAATGTTTTGGTTACTTATTGCCTGTTTGTCTCAGTAAAACAATGGAGGTTGCTGATCAAGTTGGGTTGTGAAGAATGTTTGATGACAGAGAGTCATTTTTCATACTGAACAGCCATTTAGGGGAGAAAAGAGAAAGAGAAAAAAACACTTTAACAGCTTGCAATGTAACTAGAATTCCCTGTTCCTTTGCTATTTTATAGTTGGTAAATAGCTTCTAGAAAGTCATTCCCTTTGGCCTCATTCCATTGCTTCTTGAGCTACTAAAAGTGTTTGCAGAAACAGCAGGGGTTGTAATACCTGTTCTCTTAGTTCTTCACTTAATGCAGTTTCTTACTGTTCCTAATATTTATAATTATAGAAGAATTGTTTGTGATTTAATAGTTACATATTTTTACTGTTGTTATGATAGCATAAACACATTTTCCAAGGTTTAAAACTTGACTATAAACTTTGTGTTGGAATCTTGGCCTCATAATTTTTAAATTGTGAATGAATGGTTGCTTTTTATTTTATATAGCTGATTAGAATGGTCTGATGAAGTACTATTAGTAAAATCTCATTTACAGTTATGTTTTTTTGTAAAACTTTGGGAATGGAATTCACTTTACTTGAAGGGCTGCTTTCTTAGTCTGGAGGGGTTGAGAAGGCTTGAAGCTGTCCTGTGGTGCACTCCCATCCAGAGGCACTCCTCTGGCTGCTCAGGTTTGGGCAGAGCATGATTTCCTGCAAACACTGTCAGATATTTTGTGCAGACAGAGCAGATGAAAAAGAAACTTGAGCTAATGATACTTGGGTTAAACATTTCCCAATGGTAGTAGAAATCCCTTCCGTTCACTTGGATGTCTTTCTGCCAGTGAACTTCAGATATCTTTTCAACCTTAAGACTGGATTTGAATATGTGCACTTCTTTAGTGCTCTGCCCTCTCCACCTTATGAACCTTATAGAAGTGGTCATGATTTGTCATAATTAGACTTTTCTGTCTTGCCTGATTATTTCTCACAATTGTTTCTCTCAGTGTCTTTCCTCTGAAAGACATTTTGTTTTTCCCAGATAGAAGACTTCAAGTCTGAGATTTCCCTTTCCTGCATAGTTCAAATAATTGATTATTTTTATAAAGTCTCAGCTGATATTTGCCACTGTGGGGTTTACCTTTTCCCTTGCACCCCTTGTTACCTTTCAAGTTACTATGCAATTAAAAGATTATTTTTAGTTTCACAGCTAGACCTTTTAGCTGTTCTTTTTTACCACTTTCACACTAGTGAAATTCTTGACTGACCCACCACTCCTTTTTCCATATCTATTGTCATTTGTCACTTGCTATCCAAGGCAGAGAAGCCTTTTAAAATAACTTTTCTGGCATATAGTAGGCTGGTGTTTGGAGAGATTATAAATGTTCTTAAAATGTAGCTTGAACTCTAGGACTTTGCTTGACAGTAATTATGTACTTTGGGAATATTTGCAGTTTTAGTTTGTATTTGACTGCCTTCATCACTGGATACTCCAAATGACCATAATGTGCCACATTCTCACAAAACAAAAAAAGCAAGAAAATTCCTACCTGCCCACTGCAGCAGGACAGGCTGTAGGAATGAGATTTATCCTAGACTTAAGAATGTAGGTCATGGTCTATGGGATTTCACCATCAGGAGTGCTCTACCTGTGACAATGGTGCTAGGAAACTCATTCTAAGTCAACATGAGAGTCTGGTCACCATGTGATCCATTCCCCTTGTACCCCACAAATCGCAGATTAAAAAAAAAAGTAAAAAAAAAAAAAGTAAAAAAGAAGATCTCACTTTTCATACTGCTGTGAGTGTAAAATTTTACATCATTGGAGTTGTAAATAGCAAAACTAATCATTATTCCTGCAGCTCTACTCCAGAGCCTGTCTTTTATGTGAAACTACAAAGTTAAACTGAGGAAAGCACTGAAAACAAAAGAAAATGATTTTGAATATTTAGCATTTTTCTACATAATCTTAAATAGCACTCAAAATTTCAAAACTTCCCATCTAATCATGGGCATCATTGAGCAAAAAAGTATTATTTTCAGATTCTGTGACAGTGTGTCAGTGGCTGAACTTTGCCTTCTTCAATATGTAGCAAAAGACATTTGGAATGATTTTGTGAGTCTTGGTTAATATGTTCCAATCTTTCCCAACATATATTATGTGTTTCAGATAAGTTATTATTTGTCTCTGTTTTTGCTGATAGTAGTAGTACCTGGTAGGTCATTTTGGTTTCACTCTATACCTGCTGCTCTCACTGAGATGTCTGCACTGGCTTTTCAGTGTCACAGAATTTCTCTGCACACCTGCATGTAGCACTGAAGAAACTTAAACAATGCTTTTTCAGACAATCTCTGTACAAATAACCACTGAAAAACCTGAGAAGCCATGGGAACTTGCTTCATAATGTCTGATATCAAAAGACAAAACCCTTTGCAACAGGATTTAAATGGCAAGATAAAAAACCAGTTCTTTATTGGAAACTTCTGAGTGCATCCATAGTTATAGGCTATGGGCACACACAGTATGAGATTTTTACAATTTTTATATGTTTAACAAATTATCGTATCTGACGAACATTGTCCAGTTAGAAGAGCAGTTGTTTAGGTAATTCTTCCCTGGGTACTTCCCCACTGGAGTTGGTCCAGGGCTTCTTTGCCCTACTTCTTGTTTTGTTTTCTCAGATTCTGATTAGAAATCAAAATGTTCTTCTTGTAGGTCCTCTACCTCAAAATAAGACTAAAAAGCATTTCAGGAAACTTTTATAAGGTTAGCTTATTATTCTAAAACATAAGAGAAAGGGTAGGAAAAATACCAGGAGCTGTATAAGCAGGTATTTATGGTCTACAAAGCTACAAACATATGAAAAATACATAAAAAGCAAAAAATTTTAGGCATCAATAAAAGGTGGGTGATAAAGGCAGCACTAAGGTCTTTACTGGGTTGGATGTGCTGTGGTTTAAACCCCTTATTTTAAGCATGTTCCATATTGGCATTTTGTATGTACAACTTGAACAAAATGTTTGTCTTTCTCAGCCACTTCAGAGTTTCAGGCCTCCTGCAAATTTCCTTGGTTGCTGGCAAGAGAGTAGAAGCTCTTTGATGTTGTTTCAATTTGTAAATTTCAAAAAGCTGATTTCAAAAGACAGGTATTTCGAATTCCCCATGCCCAAACTTCTACCCCTTCCAATGATAATACGTGTAAATTGAAGTGAGATAGCACACTTATACCAGCCCAGAAAAATATTTGGTATTTTCTGTTGCCCAGCTGTCTTTGGAAGAAGCAGTATTTGAGTAATATTGGCCTTATCTTAGGAGAGCCTATTTTCCAAATATATTATCTGATTAATTTCAAAGGCTGCCTCATAAACTATGTAATCATTTTCCTAGATTGTATCCCAGACTGGTGGAATCTTTGTTTAATAAAGAAGTGGTGTATGAAGAACCAAAAGAATGCTCACTTCAGAAGCATAAATCCTTTGCTGAAGCTTCTAGTCAGAGGAAGAGCAACTATCTATGATCATCACCTATAAGAAATGAAGAATTTTGCTGATGGAAGGGAAAAGACCAGACAATCACAGTTCCATTTTTAATCAAAATATTTGCTTTATTAGCTTTAGTCTTTTGATGTTTTCATTTTTCCATAAAAAACTTAAATTTTATGGGAAAAAGTAGTTCTAAGCCCCAAATAAATATCTTTATGTAACCAAATAAAGTGGTGTTGAAATCACTCTTTCTAAATTCTTAGGTATCTACCACTACATAAATAAAACAAAATATAGTGGTGGAAGAGATTATATGCAAAATTGGTTGTTAATTTAGAAACATACTGATATGTTTAAATACTTGTAAATCTAGTTTTGGGTTCCATTATTACCTGTAACACATACTATTAATTAAAATAGATGTTTCTCATAGGTAACTTTGACCCACATATTTTGAGCCACAACCTAGATAGCTGTGCCATTCATTCTGCTGTTTGCAAGTGGAAATTTTATTTTCTTTTCTCTCCTGATCTCTGATCAGGATATTATACTGGATCTCGTTTGACCTTTTACAGAGTAATGGAACATTTTAACAGGAAGAATGAGATCTAGAAAAAGCAAAGCATTTCCATGAAATTATTTCTTTTAGAAATTCTAATAGGAACAATTGTGCTTCACATCTTGTGTGCTGGGTAAATTTCTAGTTCTGACTAGGCTCGCACAACGTGCGTGTGTCTGTCTCAGCAGTTACACAGGTAAGAAGACAACCTCTGAATTACTTTGTTTCTGGGATCTGGGACAACAATTGTGCAAAATAATCCCACACAGGGAAGCCCAGACCATCTGGTTTCCCCATCTGTTCAGCTCCCACAGCCTGAGACACAGTGCCCAAAGAATCAGGCCCCAAAAGTCTAAGTTTGAAGGCATGTTTTCAGGGTTCAGCTTCTGGGTCTGTGACATCTGCATCTCACTTGTCTCAAGCATAGTTAGGAAACTTGTGCTTGAACCTGAGGAAGCAAATGGATCTTGAAGTATGGAGTATTCATTTCTGGAGTATTCAGCATGTTCATACTGCCAGCATATAATTTTCTATCATGAAAAAGAAGACTCAGATTAATAGGTCATGTTAATACCATTCCTATGGCTCACAAGTGAAAAACAAGGACTTAAGAATCATGTCTGCATCCAAGACACCAGAAGAATCCTGTCAGATACAACATAGCAGCTCTGTGTCTTTGGGACAGTAGCTTGAGAACAGAAGGATTTCCCTTGAGTATCTGAAGTAGCTTCATTCACCAGAATGGTGTCTCTGGTGAGGACTGCACGGCTGGTTAGTAGTTCATCTCAAGGTGAGCAGGGGTGGCTCAGTGTCACTGCAGACACCTGGTCAGCCAATAGCAGTGTTGACGTCAAACCAGGCACCTGTGTTAGAGCACCTCAGCTGTGTCCCCTAACTCAGAGAAAAACACCTGCTTTGATAGTCAAAAATGTAGATGGTTTAGCCTCATTAGCAGCCCAGGATTAGAAACTCATTCCATAGGCACACTCACTGTATTTCAGTGTTTCCTCATAGAAATATTGCAGACTTTTCTTTGAGCTTCCTTCCGTTTTGTCTTTCCCCTCTTGAGCCATTTCAGCAGGAAAGCCCAATGACTATTCCAAGTGAGCCATGTCCTTGGTGAAACTGCGTTATCTGTGTCACTCTCTTGCTCTCCCAACTACCCCTGACCTCCTGGAGGCCAATGGGAATGTACCACACAGTCTTCAGGAGACTTACTTGAAAATAGAGAGATGAAATCCTACCCTTCCTCTTTGCTGTACAAGTCCTTACCCTATACTGGGATACACATGGATGCACCAAAATATGCCTTTATTAATTAAACACATTTAAATATCTGTCTGAATCCTTCTTGTTCTCCTCCCTGGATGGGCCTAATTTTACATTTCGTATGGAGAGCTGATGTTGAGCAATAGTGGCAGCTTCCTGCTGTAATTATAAAAGAATATAATGACAAAGAAATGAGGAACAAGGAAAGTATCCCAAGGGCCATACAGCAATAATATGCTCTATGAATTAGTTTTCAAATTATTTGTAAGGAGGAGGAAGGATAATTAAACTTGTGTATCTTTATTTCTCTGCAACATAATCCCAAGGGCTAGTTTAGGGTAAAGCATGCTCCACTCAGAGTGTCATGTAACTGGATTTTGCTTTATACTGGATTAGATCTAACAGAATCCCAGAATATGCTGAGCTGGAAGGGACGCACCCACATCATCAAGTCCACCTCCTGGCCCTGCACAGCACCATCCCCAAGAGCCACACCATGTGTCCAAGAGTGTCCTAACACTTCTTGAACCCTGTCAGGCTGGTGCTGTGACCACTTCCCTGGGGAGCCTGTTCCAGTGCTCAACCACCCTCTGGGTGAAGAACTTTTGTCTACTATCCAACCTAAACCTCCCCTGATACTGGGTCCTGTCACTGGGTACCACAGAGAAGAAACCAGTGCCTGCCTCTCCTTTTCCCCTCACGAAGAAAATTCCAGACTGCAGTGATGTCTCCCCTCAGTTTCCTCCAGGCTGAACAGACCAAGTGACCTCAGCCACTCCTAATACATCATCTTCTTAACCCTCCTTTGGATGCTCTTTAATTGCTTAAAGTCTGTTTTATATTGTGGCATCCCAAACTGTCCCCAGCACTTGAGGTGAGGCTTCCCCAGTGCAGACCAGAGCAGGACAATCCCCTCCCTTGCCTGGCTGGCCATGCTGTGCCTGATGTACCCCAGGACACACATGGCCCTTCTGGCTGCCGGGGCACAGCTGTCTCATGTTCAGCTTGCCATCAATCAGGACCCCCAAGTCCCTATCTGTGGCACTGCTTTCCACCATGTCGTTCCCCAGTCTGTCAGTACATCCAGGTTTGCCCCACCCCAGGTACAGAATCTAGCACTTTCCCTTGTTGAACTTCAGGTGGCTGGTGATTGTCCAGCCCTCTGATTTGCTGAGGTGTCTCTGCAGGGTCTCCCTGCCTTTGAGGGAGTGAACAGCTCCTGCCAGTTTTGTATCCTCTGAGAACCTGCTTAGTGTGCCTTCCAGTCCTGCATTCAAGTAATTTATGAAATGCTGAAGAGCACAGGGCTGAGGATGGAACCCTGAAGAACTCCACTAGTGACAGGTCATCGGTCTGATGTCACCCCATTCACTAAACCTTTTGTGCCTGAATCCTGAGCCAGCTGCTCACACATCACATGATGTATTTATCTATCCAGCTGTGAGCTGGACATTTTGTGCAGAAGGACATTAGGAGAGACAGTATCGAAAGCTTGGTTGAAATCCAGAAAGATTACATCAACTGGCTTCCCTTGATCAGCTAGGTTGGTTATCTTGTCATAAAAGGAAATCAGGTTTGATAAGCAGGACTTTCGTCTCATGAAGCTGTGCTGGCTTCAGGCCATCAGGCTCCATGGATTTGTAGCAATCCAGTTGGAGCCCCAGGCTGACAGAGAATTGATCATTCCTGCAGTTATGGTTCTCCAGCTCAGGGCACTGAGACCACTTTGGTCCATCTACTGTTGATGACAGAGGCAAAGAATATGTTAAACCTCTGCCTTGTCCATGTCCCTGATTGTGATGAGACCATCCTCATCCTGTAATGAGTTGATACTTGCTTTGAACTCCCTGATGCTATTAATATATTTGAAAGAACTCCTTTTAGTGTCCCCCACAGTTTTGGCCAACTTCAGCTGCAGGTTTGACTGCCTGAATTTCCTCTCTACAGTATCTCTGTATCTTTGCCATGTTATCTGGCCTTGTTTTCACTGAGCATACACCTTCCTTTTTGCCTTATTTCCAAGAGAAGACAACCCCATACCAGCTACTGGGAAGAAAATTAACTCTATCCCAGCCAATACCAGCACACATCCTTATTTATAAGCATGGTTTAGCCAAGATGGCCTTCTGCCTCGCCTGCCTGACTTCTGACTTTTCGGAATTGCCTGCTCCTGTGCCCTTAGGAAGTGATACTTAAAAAGTGACCAGCACTGATGGACTTCAGCATCTGCAAAAATATATTTGCAGGAGACCTTACTTACTAATTGCCTGAGAACCCTGAAATCTGCTCTCCTCATATCCAGAGCTGATGTTTTGCTGGCACTTTTCCTCCTGTTAACAGAGATTTTAAACTTGACTTCTTCTTGGTCACCATGGCCAAGACAGCCACCAATCTCCACTTTGCTCACAAGATCCTCTGTGTTGACAAGCAGCAGGGCATCTTTCTCAGTTGCCTCCCTTAGGACCTGTTCCATAAAGCTGTCATCCAGGTTTTTTAGGAATCTCAGAAGAGAATGAGGCAAAGAAGTCCTCTAAAGTGGATGACAACTGTGTTAGATTCACAGTGGATAAATACCTGCTCTTCACAGTTGACTGTGCAAGAGCTTCAAAGTTTTGGATGCAGCTGGATAAGAAGGAAGTCAGAATAGTAGAGTACAGGGCAAATAAAAAATATGTACTTTTCTGGTTGTGCTACAGTAATGTAATTGCCATCAGGTTAAACCACATTTCAAGTGTCATATCTGTCTTTTTGCAATGTCTAGGATGCTGAGAAATGCAATTTAACTTTAATAAATTCATAACTTTATTGTCATCTGCAGCAAATCTTAACTGACTATTCAAGGTTCCTCTTCAGTTCCCTACAAATGATTATTTGACTGCCTGTCTTCTAATCTCGATCCATACTGAATTTTAAAACAATAAAAATCATTCAGATTGCTGAGTCTATGATACGAGAAACATTTCTATAAAGTTCTCAAAGTACAGATTGCCTGTCCTTATGAATTCTCTTGCTCTCATGGTTTAACTCCAGACAGCATCTCAGCCGCATGCAGCTGATTGCTCACTCCCACCCTGTGTTGGGATGGAGGAGAGAACAGCAAGGCTAAAAGTAAGAAATCTCATGGGTTCAGATAAAGACAGTTTAATAGGGAAAGCAAAAGCTGCACGTGCAAGCAAAACAAAACAAGGAATGCCATATGGTCTGGAATAGCCCCTGTTTCAATTGAGGTCAGCTGTCCCAGCTGTGCCCCTTCCCAGCTTCTCATGCGCTCCCAGCCCCCTTGCAGGTGGGGTGGGGTGAGGAGCAGAAACAACCTTGACCCAGTACAAGTGCTGCTCAGCTGTAATGAAAATATCCAACTGTTACTAGCACAAAATCAAAAGACAGCCCCATACCAGCTACTGGGAAGAAAATTAAGTCTATCCCAGTCAATACCAGCACACCTCCTTATTTATAAGCATGATTCATCATTATACTATATGGCCAAACTAGATTAATTTAAACAGCACAGAAGAAAGTGACATGACTATATAGCTGTGGTTACAGTTGATAAAGCTAATCCTCCCTGGAGATTTTATTCTAGGGAAACAATTATGTACACTGAATAAGCCCATACTTCAACAAGGCCTTTAGAGAAAACTTGCTGTTCATTTCGAGGACAGGCTCTGTGAAGGCCATTGCCATCAAATTGAGCTTGTCTCTTTGTTGATTAAGGTGAGGTTATTTTTGCCCTTGATGTTTGTCCATTTTTTTAATATTACAAAATTCTTCAGTACAACACATATTATTTGGAGAAGAAAGTGACTTTTTCTTTCATCATTTTGACCCAGTTTATAAAAAGTATTTATCAGTTCTTTTATTATGCTTGAAAATATAGTGAACTCAGCCAGAAATAAGTGCATGTTTAAAATGTCTATCCTAGCTGAGAATGGACACTGGGTAGCTGACAAGTGCTAACCTGAGCATGATAGGTTAGTCTAGTCTGCAATTTCCTTTGTGGATTGACACATAATCATTGCAGATAATATTAAATACTGAAAATATCCCTCTGGCCTGGCTGGAAAGTGGCTTCCAGCTGTTCCCGGCTAGCCCTGGCTAGGAATACTTTCAGACTCGGTTGGCGGCAGCAGGAGGACCGGCCACCACCCCCCCGGTGGGTCAGAGCTGCACGAGAGATGTTGGTGAGGCTTGACGAAGGTAGGAAGCGAGGAGGCTACTTTGTGGCTAGATGGTTTTTATTGTCACCTGCTCTTTGCAGGCGAGCCACACGTGTCTCTCTGAGCCTCTCTCTACAGTGACCGCCAGAGGCGTGGTTACATCTTATAAGGGGTTGGGAGAAGGGGGTGGACACAAGAGGGAAAGCCAATAAGAGAAATATGGATGTCACACAGACAGTGAATGGGAAATGAGGGGTGGGGGTTCCCCAGCCTGCTCCAATCTGGGACCGAGTCTCTCCGAACACTCTGGAAGGAGAGGAGAGGCTTCCCAGAGAGTGACAGTCTGTGGAGAACAAAGTCAGGGGGAAACCAAATGGGGAGAAATACAGGGGGGGAACTCGGGAGAAACCATCACAGAACTTATAAATATTAACAATAAATAAAAAGATATAAAACGTGCCACTACAAAATACTAATAAGCAGTTGATCAGATTTGGGTGGGGATTTTTTGTCTTGCATACATTTAAAGAACTTAGCTGACTATAATAGTATATTAATTTATATCAGTTGATTTTCTGGCAGTTTCTCTTCTCTGTAGTTACTGTTACTGCCAATAATGGGTTTTGGAGTCTCATAAAGTGAGGGAGGAACTGAGACTAAAGCAGTTAGTAGAGAAGGAAAAAATACCTCAAAAGCATGATGGCAACCTGTCTGCTCAACCTCAGCCAAAGATCTGGCAGTTGCAGGAACCTGATTAGCACTGCTACAAGACAAATGCGGCTGTCCATTTCTGGTCTGCAGGTGTAGCAATAGGTATTTCATTGTGAGACAGCCAGTGTTTTCAATCAAAGTAATTATCTCCTGTAGGAAAAATAAAGTGCTAGCCATGTTGTTCTAACTGCAATTACCCATCTGCAACAAGATGGGCACTTGGAGAATACCATTAAATCACTGAGCTTTTGACCCTGTGGTCATTAGATTTTCCTTTTTCATTTCCACTTGATGTCAGGTGTCTTCCTCACTATCTGGCTAATTCTGGCTTCCGATGCCATGTGCTTTTGAGAGTCCTAGAGATATTGCCTGAGCCTTGAAAGGCTTTTTTGTGTGGAAGTGAGAGAACTGGCTCTGTTCTGGTGTCAGTGAGCACTGAAATGACAGGGCCCAATCTGTCATAGCCCAGAGGACTGAACATCAATGCAGTAAGAAAGAGAAAATATTCACAGAAACTGAACTGATCTAAAACTGCATGAATGAGGTTTAGTCATACATTAAATGTGTTCTACCTGACAACTTCAGAAACAACAGCTTGCAAATCTAGAAGGCAACAGCATGTAGCAAATATGCCACTTATGTTCATTTCCAGGTAAAGGACTGTATGTATAATTTATTTATTGTCAACCTTGCAGGCAGCCAGCCTCTAACCATTTAGTGCAGAAGGGCTTACTGGACCCTTATTTTTCCACATACTCTTGCAGATCTCAGTCAAATTAACTAGAGGTGGGAGCAGCCACTGTCCCTAGAAAATCGCACACCTCTTGTATTTTCATAGTAATAAGATAGCCACACACTACATCAAACCACATGAAAACAGGGCACTTATAATCTCCCCAAAATGCAGCAGGAGTGGGTTCTCAAGGAGCTCCCACATACAATTTGAAGTCCAGAGGAGACTGGCAAAAGAGAGGGGGCAGGGGATTGCATAGAACTGTGCCTGAGTTCCCAGTCTTTGTGGGGATAACTAAGACACAGAAATTATGTCAGAAGTGAATGATTTCAACATGAAAGAATTTGTCAGATTTAGATTAGATATTAGGAAGAAATTCTTGACTGTGAGAGTGGTGATACACTGGAACAGATTTCCCAGAGAAGCTGTGGATGCCCCATCCCTGGAACTGTTCAAGCCCAGGCTGGATGGGTCTCTGAGTAACCTGGTTTAGTGGAAGGTGTCCCTGCCATTGGCAGGGGGGTTGGAACTAGATGATCTTTAAGGTCCCTTCAAACCCAAACCATTCTATGGTTTTATCAGTCTAGCATCCACCTGTGCTCCTTGGCTGCCTGCCTTTCAGGTATGTGCCAAGGGTCAATGACTCCTGGTGTTCAGACCCTGAAACCACAGCAGTGCTCAGTGACAGGTGGAATACTTTGCAGGAATATACATCATTTTCTTTTTACATTATTGAATTCCACTCCTACTTTTTTCCTAAGCCAAATTCTGGTCCCAGAATTTGTATTACTAGATAAGTTTTCACAACTATTACAGAAACATTAATTAAGAAGTAGTACAGATTTTTGTTTCATGTGTTTGTTTCAGGGCTATGAAATTTTTTTTTGGTGTCGCTTCAGTTCTTAAATTTGATTGCTTCAGGAGACAGCTGTTCATATATGCAACAAATGTAAAACTCTAAAAAATTAATTGACTGGCAAGCCAGATTCAGTGCATGCATCCATTTTGTAATGAGTTATAATTTAAACAAATAATTAACAAGGAAAGTAACTATGATTTGACCATTGAAGTTTAGACAGGCAAGGTGACCTAGGAATGAACAGAAGAGTAATTATTTGATAACTGTGACATCACCTATCCACATCCCTCACATATTCTGTTAAATTAACCTTTGCCATCACAGACAGGCCATTGTCTGGTCTCTTCAAGCTGAAATGATCATATCTATACTCCTTCCTAGGAGCAGCATCATGGGCTGGCCCAAAGGAGTTAGATGGTTCAGCTAACCTAAGGCACAAGGGTTTGATCAAGCACCTTGACTTCTTCAGAACTATTTTAAAACACTGATTTCCCTTCTGCCAGGCCTCTCCTGTTAGTATATTTGGTGTAAATGCAGTGAACAGAGAGATTTGTTCTGGATCCAAGGTGGTGTCTCTGCCTTGTGCTGCACAGCAGCATGGAGGTGCCCTTCATGGTGGCTGCTTCAGGAGCACCAGTGACTTGTCTGAGATTACTCCTCTAGGTTACAAAAAGAGCTCATATTCTCATTGATTTTTTTATTCTTATATGTGAAATTGTGAATGATTTATGCATTTTTGATATGATAATTTTTTTTTCTCAGAATATGAATGTGACTAGTTGTCCCATTATATTTGCACAACCCAGAAAACTGCAGGGTTAGAACCTCTAACCCTGGCTTCTTAGGAGTAAAGTTCAATGGTGGACATTAGAGATTTATGGCCTCAGTTTATGAGGTTTAACATTTCATTATAACAAATTGTGACTTTGAATGGGGAATTTATATATGAAAATAAAAAAAATATTTGCTTCTAATGTACATAATGGAAATATACTTCTTTCAGCTGGTGGCTCTGTACTGATGACTACCAGACTACCAGTGGGTTTATTGTTCTGCACAAACATCCCATCTGAAAACATGGTAATGCTTTGCTTACCTGCTACTTTCTTTCCTGCTTTATTTTATTTTATTTTTTTTTAACTCAAAGATACATGACTTTGCTCTCAGAAAGTAATAGAAACTGAAACTGGTGACTTCACCTGATGCACTCATGATGCATGGAGAATAATGGAGAGAAAAAAGCTGGACTGTGTTTATATGTTGAACAGAGTATTAGCAAGCATAACTTTTTTGATAAAACCAAGAAAAAAGAACCACAGCTCTGGTCTGTGTATCAGGGCGTTATCTCAAAAATTGCATCTTTAGCAAGAGTTCTGCGGATTCAGTCTGTGGCATCTTGTTCTTTAATAGGCTTCTTTCTAGGAAACTGGTAAACTGTATGCATACCAACATGTAGAGAGCTGACCATCCAAACTCAAAGAAAACAGATGCTCTCAGTGTGTGAAAGAGTTAATTCTCACTTCTTTCTCACTATTTCTCACTAGTTTCAAGGCTGCATTTCATGTGCATAAAGCTTAAATATTCTGTGATTAGCGCATGCTTGTCTGAAACACTGAAGCACTGGCAGTGAGTCTAGAGAAAAATGCCACTTTGAATCATATTATGTGGTGCCATCCAACAGGTACAGCACATTCCAATGTGACACAGAACAGCTCAATGCACTCCTGTACTAACTAAATATGGAAACAGAGATAACCCATAATTTCATACCAAGTGCCATTGGTATGAAAGAGACTGCAGAAGAAAAATAATTTCTCTTTTTCAAGAAATAAGGTTTTTGATTCTCTTTTTCTTTTAATCCTTACATACTCCATTCACTGATTTTTCTTTTTTCCAGGAGAAAGGCTGGTAGACAGGATCAGAGTAAACTGAGTGCAGAAGGGTTATCCTCTCATCTATCATGTCAAGAGTCCAGATATGCGTAAACCAGAAGTCCCAATCTAGGCAGTGTGCTTGGGCTGGCTACTGATGCAAGAAATGAAAAGGGTTTCCTGAGCATACAAACACCTCTGTTTGAGGTGGGTTTCTATGGCCTTTTTAATACCATGCCAGGGATCTTCTTGCTTATACACATCACGGTTTTTGCAATACCTAGTCACTTGCTGAGTTCTCTCTGGAGAAGACAAATAGTTTAATTCTTGAGATGCCTTGTGTCTAGAGTCATACTATTTTGGTGGAAACATAAAGAGAATGAAAATATATAGCAAAATGTCATAGAGTAATAGAATCAGAAATAAAAAGGGTCAGAGGGTTCAGAATCTGGGATAGAAGAGATGGACAGAGATAAGGAAAATGGAATAAAAATAGGTTTAAGAGCTGAAATAATGGAAGGGAAGACATGGTATCTATTTGGGTGAGGAGCCTTTTCTATAAGAGAAACTCTTAACTACTATGGTGTTTCAGTGATGTTTCTGACCTGCAGAGTTATTTTCCAGCCTCCTTCTTGTATTTGAGTGGTTAATTTCCATGTTTCAGCCAGCTGTTTCAGGTATATTGTTCATCATGTCATTGTCATCTGAGCAGGAGGGTTCCTGCTGAAGCAATATATCTTCTGGAAATGAAATAAAAAGCCCAAGTTTAGCCATGTCCTTGAGGGAAGAAAATGAAAATGTTCAGATATAATAGTGAGTTGTATTTGAGAAAACACTCAAAGAAGAATACAATTTTTGAGCAGCTCATGAAATAACTTGTATTAAGTATCCTCTTCTCAAACAGAATTGCTTACACAACACACCCCCCCAAGTTTTGTTAATTTTAACTTCCAGTGTATTTTTACGTTTTAGGTTTAAATAAAACTTTAAAGTTCCTTGGGTGAAATTTTTTTTTCACATGTGACATCTGAAACAATGAAAAAATATCAGAAGTGCCATCAAGACATTATCATTGTGATGTATTTATTTATATTTCTATCTTTTTCTGCTCCTTGGGAGTCAACCTCAGTAGTTCACAGCACGCAGCAAAGTCTTTCTTTGCTGACTAGTTGTGAAAGGAAGGGAGTTTTCATAAGCAATAAAATAATGAGATACCTTTGGAAAAAATGACCTTAGAATTGTTCCATCAGCCCACAAGATATAAGAATTCATAAAACATTTCAGTAAAACAATAGAAAACTCTTTTAGTGCCATTTTTAATTCCTTCTGCTATGCTGATTTACTTCTGTGAATAAAGCAACCAGAAAGCTTAATAAGTTTGGGCCATCAATAATCTGCATGCCAGCGAAACCCAGATGCTCATTGTAAGACTTCAGAAGATGATAAAATCTATAATTTCTTTAAATTCATTACAGTTTTGTTTATTGAGCAGAAATGTGCCTCTTAATTATTCATTCCTCTGCAGAATCTAAAGAAGATCCTTTGCCCTGCTTTAAGTAGTAGGTTCAGAGCTCACTTAAAGTACCTTTACATAGGCAACTTCCTCCAATGATTACCTAAAGTGGAAAATTATTAAGATTCTTATGAGAACAAGGTACACTTGTTTTTCTACTTTTTAATAAGAAATCTTAATTCTGTAGTTTCTTGTATATATTGTTTAATGTTAGTGAACAGCAGTTTCATTATAATGCATTAGTACTAGGTCAGTGAGTTTTTCCTGCCAATCTATACTGTTATCTCTAACACAAATATCTTCAAACACATAGTCTAAAACAACACTTCTAATCCCTGACACAATACAGATGAACTTGATTACTCTATATTTAATTGAGATAGGAAATGGTACAAAAAAAAAGCAATGGAAAATATTTTTTTCATCTGACAACTAATATAAGGCAGCATAATTTTAGCTATCACACATAGTTGATTTATTGTTGATGTCATAGAAAAGTGTATATTTGTACTTACCCACAGATATATGATGTGTGCATAACTCTGATCCAGGATGTGAACTGATGCAGAAATTCAATAAGATATGTGGAGCTTAGCAGAAGGAAAGGAACTCATCAAAGCCTGCATGTGATCAGTAACCATCATGCAAATTTTATTTTAGCTGTATGCATACATTAGATGCCATCAAATGTACATGTAAATATGCCCAAACTGGAAGCCTGATATAGTGTAGAATATAAAAACATATTCAATTTCAGCATCCTATTTCTACCAGTAGCAGCCGGATCCTAAAAACCCTTAGGGCCTCAATGTGAGAGAAGCTTGCAGTTTATATTTTAAACACAGATCTAAAATACTGAATATTTTTGCATTATGACAATTTACACTAGAAAGTGAGAGATGGAATCAGTGGATGTCTGTGTTAAAGGATTATTCAGGTGGAAAACATAATCTCCTGGGGGACTCAGCAAGGTGGACAGAGATTTAAACTGGTCACAATGAATTAAGATGGTAAAAATAGAACTGCAGTAGAGCTTCAAAATTTGGATTTGGTCTTAGACTTCAAACATTGCTAAACTCTGAATAAGTCTGTTCTGCACACCTGAAGTGGCAGCAACAGCAGGCCCAGCTGCTGCCATGCAAATGGCACAGTGTGGGATCCTGGAACCTTCCAGGAGTTGCAGAGCACTCATTCACCAGAGTTTATGAGTTGTCCCCATCATATTTGGTAAACAGCATCCATAAGATGGCTAAAAGGTCAATTTGCCCTCAGTGTGTTAAAAGTGTAGATTTAGTTAGATGACTGAGGATGCACTCTAGGGGTTGAGTCATTCAAATTATGAGATCAGGGTGAGGTCAGAAATCTACTTCAGTTGATGCAGAAATACGTCTGTAAACATACAGACATATATGTGGACATTGACAATTATGATTGTTGAAGTTTTTCACATGGATTATGTTGCACACCTGTTGCTTGAACCTCATTTTAGAAATGGTCATGCTTACATATCTTCACATTAGCAGCATGGAAGTTATCCTGCTTACTAATTTCAAAACATATCACTTCATGTGGTGTAATATATGCCCTGAGAACATTCCAATGAATTGTTGGGTCCTAATGGGAGCTACCTGAGAAATTTTAATCTTTAGGCACTAACTGTAATGGCTTGGCAGCTTAAACTTTGAGGATATCTATAGTTAATGCCATATCCAACTGCTGTTTTTATTCTTCCAAGACAAGCATAATGAGTCCCATGTAGTGTATGAAGGTCTTCTCCACCTTGGCATGAGTACCATCTGCTACAGCTGTACTCTGTTTATAAGTAGCTCTGCAGGTTGCTTAAATGGATTTTTATATACTTCAATGTCACAGCTGAAAGGTAAAACCTCTGGTTATTTAGCTCTGAAAGTAATATTTCCAGGTTAGAAAATGGGGCTGAATGAATTTATGCAGTAGAAAGTCTGTATACAAAGAGCAGCATCTACAATAAAGCTCAGACATTATGGCAATCAGCCCTGATTACATGCCTCCTCCACCATGGGATTTATGTGGATGTGAGAGCTGTCCTTCTCTGAGATTGTGTCTTCATGCTCATTTAAGCACAGCAGCTTACATTAACTAAAGGGGGTTAACATGAGCCATCTTTCTTTTGAAGGGCAATTTGCTTTCGGAAGCTGCTTGGTGATCTCCATGCTGTGTTTTTCTCAGCTGGGCCAGGCTCAGCCTTTAAAGCCTTTTTCCATGCAAGCTGAGCAGTGCAGCTGCCCCTCTTAGCACATTCCTCTCATTAGCTACAGCCTGGGAGCTTTTTTCAGCTTCCCCTGCTGCATGGAAAACTCAGTTCCAGGACTTCTGCTACCCTGGGGACACCTCGTGCCTTCACATTTTCTAAAAGCATCCATTCCCCAGTGAAGCTGTCTAAGCATTGCAGCAGGTCTGCATTTCCCTTTATTCCCTATGGTCTGAACTACATCAGGAAGAGTACAGAGTTGACCAACATGGGTTGAGAAATATTCTTTGCAGTGTTGCTCAGGCCACAGATTTGTTCAATGATGATTCATGGAAGAAGACCATGATACATCATAATCTTATGTCTGACTATCATGCTCTGGCATGTTCTTTGCCCAGGATTTGTAGAAGATGCTTTAACGGTTTTTCAGACTAAAAGGCCATGATCTGAATGTTATTTGCTGTAGTAATTGCATGCTTTCAAAAGAAGAGTCTTTGAAGACTTCCTTTTTTCGCCTGTCATTTTCTTTCTGTGGTTATCATTTTAGCTACATTCGTTACTATGGGTTTTTTGGATTCACATCAAGGATAGTCCCACACATTTCTTTGAGAAAACCTTTCAAAATGTTCCATAGCTGCATCTCTCATTCGTTTCTAGCAGATGAAGCTGATGAAAAAAGCATCCTGTAGAGCATGTTTATGTGGCATACAAAATGTTAATTACTGACTTTTTAAAACCAACTAATAGCACTGAAAGCCAGCCAATCTGATGATGAAGCAAGTATCTCTATCTGCATGTGAAGAAAGAAGAAAATTGCATAAATTAAAAAATTAAAAGCAATAAATTAATATGGTACTGTGTACAAATATATAAGGATTTAATCGTCATTTCAGCTGAACAAAAATGAAGCAAATAACCTATTTTAATTTAATCTTTTTAATTTTATAAGTTGGTTGTGAGTTGCTTAAAAATATAATTGTTATCTTATTTTTCTCAAAATATTTTGGTGAATAATTCTAGACAATCTATTTATAAATAGCTGAAAATAAAGGTTTGATATGATTTCCATCTTGCTTTCCTCTTCTGCTCTTTAGGCAGGAGTAGTACCTCCATCATGATAAAATGACTTAGCTTTAACGATTTCAGTTTTTGTTTTCAAAATTTCTAGATGTGGTAAAAAAGCGCAATGTATCCTACACTGGTGACCTATTTTGAACTAAAATGTAGCTCAAGCTGCCATGCAGCCAGCTCTTAAACTCAGGGGGATAGGTAAACATCTACCGAGGTGATTCCAGAGATCCTGAGGGAAGTCAGATGAGCCCATGTTAAGGACTCTTTACTTTTTGAGGGATATATAGGGAGGAGTAGACAGCTGAACTTTATACAGTCCCATTTAGATGGGCAGATTCTTAGTAATGTAATTCTAAATGTAATGAGTCAATTGTGTTTAATTTCCACAATGCAGAGAGCTTTCATTACAGAGGTACTCCTACTATGCTGTCACACCTGCAGGAGGCAAGAGTGGCTTTGGCTTCTGATCTGGAAAGCTCTAGGGCCTGGGTTATGGAGTTGGAAGGAATCAGACACAGATACTGGGGCAGTTTGTGGGCCACTGTATACTTCAGTGTTTGCACAGTGGCTTGGGTGTCCCATAATCAGAGCTCATAAAGCTGAGCCAGTATTTGACTCAGTGTTAAGTTTCTCCATAAGTACTGAGTACTTATATGCTTAGACCTGAAAACTGTTCAGGAGTGCTACATGGTGAATTTATTCCCGGATTTTTGAAGACCAAAGAAATTCTGAGAGAAGGTTAAAACTTTTCTGACAAGAGCTGACAGATAGTAATGTGATCTAATTTTCGTGCAATGCTTTCAGTTTTCCAAGCTGCCAAGAAGGTTTCTCAGTTTGAATTTGTCTGATCCTGCTGGTCATACCTATATCTACTATGAATTTCTAAAGCAAATTTCCTGAAAAACATTAACACATGTATTCTAACCTAAAGGTCACAAAATCTTTCAAATGCATTGCCTATAATGGGAATTATGTGGCTAAATCTCTCTGTGGCACTTTGAAAATAGATCCTTAGCAAAAGTCTAGCTCTTTCTCTGCTTCCAAATGCAGATGAGTGATCTCTGAAAAAAGAAGTGAAGAAACAGTAGCTAAACAAGTCTTTGTGTACATTATGAAGTGCTTGTAGTTGTAAATTTCTTTTCATCATTATCCAATGCTGTTTGTCCTAGGACTTGACTGGGAGCAGACATGGAAAAGAAGTATATTTGTAAAAGTTACACCCTACTATGAGTAAAAAAACTACCAGAAATATTTGTGTTAATTTTATTGACTTCAGTCATTACAGCTGCTTCTCTGAGGTTTTGTTTGAGCTTGCAACTCTCTTTAGCTTTATCCATCATGAGTCTGACCTTTCCTTGGGGTTCTCTGCACTCTTTGGAATTAACATACCCTTTTCTCCAGGTGTCACAAATCTGACATTGCTCTTCAGACTTTGCACTCTTTTATCTTTATTACTTGCAAGCAGCCCTTGTGCTCATTTCCTTTCTTCTGCTGTCCCGTTTTGGCACCCTCACTGGTCCTGAGCATGTCAGGATCTCTCTTGTGAACAGTTAGTGAAGGCTGGCAACATTGAGATGAAAGGCAAAGTTATTTGGAGCTCATAATCTCTGATCATAATCCATAATAAGATTCATTATTAAATGTCACCCTGACCCATTTAATTTTCAATGAAAATCATATAACAACTGCTTAACTAACATGTCATTTAAGAAAAATAAAATCAGGTAATGTAGCATTTGAAAATATGTGGTCACAGAGCAGAGCTAAGAGTGAGGGGCTCATGGTGGGAAAGCTCCTTCATAGGGATTAAACTTATGTCAGCAGTAGATATCAGTACTGTAATTAGAGATTATATTAATAAAAGCTTTAAGTGCTTTAAGTCACAGAGATCTTTCAAGAAATTATAGTAAGCTAAAAAGGATCACCTCATATTATTGTCAGTGGTTTTTTCCACAGCCAGTTTCTCAAGTATCTCAGGGGGAGAGAGAGAGAGAAACAGTCCTGAAAATTCTCCCAGGTACTTCGGGCATTATTTACATGCTAAGGATAAGACAGGAAGAATCCAGTCCTATGAGAAATGGGAACTTGTCTCAGTGGACAACTAGCAACTAAACATGCAGTGTTAACTTGGTTATCTATCCCTGGATCAAGTTTAGTTATCTACCCCTGGATCTATATGTCTTTATTTGGAACCTAAATTAACAGGGTCAACATTTAAGCAGAACAGACTCCTTGCATCTCCACCTTCAAACCTGTAGCAGCTGCTCCACCTCTCTGGAGAAAGCAAACTCCATAAAAAATGGAGTGCACTCTCAAGAATACTCTCAGAGAAATCCTGGTACAAGCAAGAAGCAAGTACTTCTAGTGTTTTGACTTCCTCTGATGCAGATAGGATTTCCATACATAAAAACATGTACAGCTGAAAGACAAGCATTTCCTCAGCAACTTATACTTTCTCAGCACGAGAGACAGGAGAAAAAACTGTCCTGTTTGAAGAACTCTGCTGTATTTCACCTGTGAAAAATATGTGGCAATTGATTAATGATATTATCTGCTTGTACATCTTCGATTTACATGCAAAGTTTGCTTCCAAAGCCTTTTGGAACCAGTTCATGTTCTTCTGTTGAGAGCCCCAGGGCTGAATGCAGCACTCGAGGTGGGGTCTCCCACCACAGCAGAGCAGAGCAGAGCAGAGCAGAGCAGAGCAGAGCAGAGGGGCAGAGTCCCTCCACTGCCCTGCTGCCGACACTGCTTTGGATGCAGCTCAGGACACATTTGGTTTCCTGGGCTGCAGTGCACATTGCTGGTTCCTGTCCAGCCTCTCACATGCCAGCACCCCCCCGAGTCCTTCTCCCCACAGGTACTCTTAATCCTCCTCCACCCAGCCTGTCCTTGTGCTTGGAATTACCTCAACCCTGGTGCAGGACCTTCACTTGTCCTTGCTGAAGTTCCTGAGGTCTGCACAGCTGCACCTCTCATCTGTCAGGGGTACAAATTTGTATTAAATGCAACTGTACAACCTTAAGATGACACATCCACGTCCCCAACACACGCACACGTAACTATTTCTAATAAATTTGGTAGAGTTTCCCACTGAGACTGGCAGAAAACAGCCCATAAATTACTTGCAAGAAAGATGAAAGTGAATTATAATTCAACCATTTTTGTGTAGAACATATTGTTTTACATAAGAGTGGCTGGCTTATGGCTGTCTGAAACTAATTATCTCATTCCATTCTCGATGACTTATTTATTAATGGTGCTGATTTTACTCATACACAGCTTGGAGTACACAAAATAGTTTTATATATAAAATTGATAAATACATTTAATTTATTGATTTGCAAATGACAAATTTATTTGGTCTAAAAATTTTATTGGTTCATGAGAATGAAATATTGATTTTTTGTGTAATATAAGTTTCAGATGTGCACTTAAGTAGAGGCAGCAGAACTGCTTATACCACTTGGTGGAAGTCTAACAAGCTTTTCAATCTTATCTTTATTCTGAGGGTCTCATAGCTAGGTCATAAAAAATGAGTTTGGACTGCATCTACTTTTAAGACAGTTGTGTATCTACTGCTTGACATCTCAGCTAAGAGTGCTTTCAAACACATTCACAAAACAGGTTGGTCACTGTTAAGCTGAACATACCTAAAGTAAATGCCCATTAGTGTACCTGTAGATTTATTTCTGTCTATAATTTCTGTAATTGGCAGTTTGGCATCTTTGTTTTCTGTTAAAGAAAATAATGTATTCATTGAAGAATAATGAAAAGTAAGTTATGATTATCAAATGCTTTATAGACAAGCAATGTGTTGACTTACAGCTCATTCTGGTGGTCCTGAAGGTCCAGTATTTTAATAATCTGAAATATTAATTAATTAATTCCCCTTAGCCCTGGGGCAGAGAAACATTCAAGAAATCATAATATAACCCAAACTCAGCATGGCAGTAATGCAGTTCACTGCCTTGCAGAGTCCTGTTATTCCCACACACATTGTGCCTAGTGTCTAGAAAGAGAAAGGTAATGAGCTGCACTCACGGTGACTCTTTATATTTCTGTATAAAATACATATTACTTTGCATAATATACACTCACTTCCCACCAGAGTGTAGGAGGGATTTTTCTGGCATTATAAGAAGAATAGGAAGAATAGGAAGGTGTGGACAACTTCATTTATTCACGTATTATATCCCAGTCAAAGCAAGGTGGGTAATTTGTTTTTGTTTTTGTTTTTTTCCCTGCTTGTACCAAGACTTAATCAGAAACAAACAGGTGGGATCTGATCTCAACTGGAAGCCTACTAGAGCTAACAGTAGTGCCATAGATATTAATTTACAGGGGATTTTCTTCAGACACACACACTTTTTATATGTTTGCCTAATTACGAATTTTGTTTTTATTATGAAATAACTAGAAGGAAAAACACAATTGAATAGGATTAGATACAATATGTCAATTATGTCTCTGTGGATTTGCCATGATTTCAAGATTTTATAGAATGCCTGAGTCATGATGTGTCACTGCATGGTAGATTAATTTGGTCCCAGAGATTGGCCAAGGTATTTCCAACCACACAGATAGGCTGGACAGAATATAACTTCTGTCACACCTCACCTCAAAAGACAGAGTTTTATCTGCTATGGACATGCAGACACTTGTTTTTATCCTCCTTCAGTCTTTGTGTTCACCTTGAGACATGACATTTTTGAAACTATCCACTGATGGGTATAAGTAGCCTTACAAATAATACAGCAGCAGTTCTGAGACCACTGAAGTTGAGTACCTGTATGACCAAAAGCCCTGTGTCAGAAAACAATATAAATGAAAGGTATATGGAAAAGGATGCAGTAAACTGGAAAAATACAATGTAATAGGGAAAACACAGGATAAGGTGAGACTTACCATGACTGTTTGGAGATTTAAAGAATTATTAAAGAGTGAATAAATGACACATTTGTAGATCCTACTGTTAGATTCTTTACCAAAGGACCTGCTGTACAGTTATTTGGGGAACCAGACAGATGAGTCGTATGTGTAATTCTAAATAAACTGATCAGTGCATAAAAATACTCAGGAGGATATTGATTCATTAAAAGTCCTTGGAAAAACCACATAAATAGAATAATTTTCATAAGGAATATTTATTTTCAGTTCCATTTAAACAACCCACTTCTGTAACACATACTAAAATCTTTAGGAAACATTCTAAGAAATTTCAGGATTATAATCACAGGAATGAATTAAATGTATTTCAGTTCTGGAGATTAAAATACAGAATATGTTTGCATCATTCTGCATTTTATTAGGTTGCTGCCTTTTGGTATGCTTTACATTAAAAATACATGACTGACACTCTTTATACCAGTAAGCCTTTTTATTGAAAAAAAAAAATATTATTGCATTAAACTACATTCCCAGGGATTCCTTGAATAAGCTAAAAAAAAAGTCGCATTGCATGTACAATAGTGCAAATCACTTAGCTACTGTATAATATAAAACACTTTATACAGAGAATACAAAACAAAATTACTAGTTTACATATTATACTATCCAGAGTATTATCCAGTTTTAAATATAAACTTGACACTTTTAAAATCAATCTGATCAAATGGCATTTTTATGCAAATCTGCACAACAAACATGTTGAATGTATTCCAGAAGTGCATCAGATTAAAAAAAAAGTCCCAAACCACAACAACAAAAAATTTATGATGGTGTGACTCAGGAAAATTTTTTTATTGGAGTTTTAAGGTGTGGGTGACCTCTTTCCTTGGATTATGTATAAGAATATAAAATCAAGCTAAAATAGATTATTAACTTGGTGTGTATATATCACTGCCATAAGAATACTGTAACTCTTAAAAATCTGTTTAAATAAAATCAAAATTGTAGCATGGCTCCATACATCAGGCTCAAGAATGCTTTTAATAATTATAATGATACGTATTTAAAGTACATTACTGATGAAAAAAATATGGCAGAAATTAGAGAAAATGTATTATTTCAACTGTGCTGATAGCTTTATTACATTTCTCCTAGAAAATCTCTTCTGTGCACTAAGAACGGTATTGGACGTTGCCTTTGTTTGGTAATCAGTGATTACTGTTTTTCTGTTGTGCTATTTCTGTTCTTAGTCTCTTTTTCTCCCCATTAAAACATCTCAAAATTCTAATTTCTGTTGTTCCAAGAATTAAAATTAATCTTCATTGTCAATTAATTTGCCTTAACATGTTGGTATGTACAATGATCATGGAAATCTTATGATTTCATTTCCTCTAGAGTCTCGCTGTATGGTGCATACATCAAGGGAAACAAATACATCTATTTTCCAGAAATGATCTATATAGTAGGATATGGTTCAGTTTGATTTGGTCAGGTTTCTTGCCACAGAAATTTCTACAGTATTAACATTGTCTGGTAGAAGTGGGAATACAAAATATGTGTACATACATTAAAAATAAGATTAGCCCATCACTCCTTCAGTTCCATATTTTTCTTTTGGTGTTATCTACTTAGATACAAATGAACTCCTATACAGAATGAGAACAGCTGAGTTTACTTCAATAGAGATTAAACTGGGCCCATAAATTTAAAAGCTTGTGGGGCTAGAAGTGCATCTTTTAGCTGCTATTATCCCTGGACTGCTGGTGATGGCCACACAGCCCAGTCAGCCCCTTCTAGGGCACAGCTTGACCTGCTGCTTCAGGTGTCTGATTCAGAATGTTTCTACAGAGTTATGACTAATGTTTCCAAGTGGTCCACTAAGTGAGTGATCTCCATCCAAGCAAGTAATGGTTTTTAGAGGTGTTAAGTCAGAGTAAATATGAAACATGAAATATGCTTGATTCTCAGAAAATGAAGTATCAGAAGAACAAAAACTATGTGTAAATTCAGATCTTGTTTTGAGAACATTTTCAGCCAAAATTGAAAGGAAGAATTGTTAAACTCTGGAAATATTTAGTTCTACATTCTTCCCAAATAAATTTTTTTACTTCCTTAATTCTGAAGCAATAATTTCAATTAAAGAATTACTCTACAATTTAAATGAGAAAAATAAATATAATTTATAAGCTACTTACATACAGATAAGTAACACCAGAATGGCATGAATCTGTTTTGTTAATGAGACTAAAAAATGAATTGGGAATCAAACCAAAATGTATTTGAGGGTGTTGGTGCCACCAAGCATTTTCAACACCAAAATGATTTGCTTCTGCATAGTCTCCATATTTTTTTTCTGATTTTTTTTTCAATAGCTAAACAATCAAATATCCAAAGATATTTGAAAATACAAAACTAGCAGCCAGACACAACTTGTAAAGTGATTGGAAAAGTTTGGCATATTACCAGTTTATGCTGAAGAAGCTCCAGAAAGAAATCAGAGCAATTCTATTTTATTGCAATGAATCAATGTATTTTGATTAAAACTAAGAAAATTGGTCCTGTTGTATTTTAAAGACACAACTTAGTTGCAATTAGATTTTTCTTCTTCTTCAGGTAGCTGATATAATGGAATAAAATTCCTCCAAAAGTTTTTCAATGTGTTTTATATTGATTCTGAAAAATACATTTTGTGCACTACCTTATTGCAAATGATTTGAAATTATTTCAAATGTTTTTAATCCAAACAAACAGGTACTGTCTGTTGGATACTTCATGGTCCAATTTTATTGGGAAGCATGCCTGCAGTCTAACCATAATTATGAACTAATTTCATGCTAAATATCCTGCGTTCAGTTAGAAACATTATAAAAAATGTCAAACTGTGCCATTCAAAGAGATGCTGAAGCCTTCACCTATTTCCAGATACACAGTTATTATGAACAATTTCAACCACACATTAGTCTGAAGGTTGGATACATGCATTCAAACATTGTGGATTCGTAATTTCAATTTACTGGTTGAGAGTTTGGGAAGCCATGCGAGAATCTTGACATATTTGTTTAGATTCAATATACTTTCCAATGCTGAGTACTTGAACAAGTTTTTCTCTGAGTCTCAACCTGTAGATCCAGTTTTTGATCAGAATTTTACTTCTGCATCTTTATAAATATCAGCATGATTATATAGGACTAGCCAATTGTTTCTGTTGTTTGTGAAAAGGATGAAAAATATTTACACATTCTTTGGGAAAGACTC
Source organism: Acrocephalus scirpaceus scirpaceus (assembly GCA_910950805.1). Lineage (NCBI taxonomy): Eukaryota > Metazoa > Chordata > Aves > Passeriformes > Sylviidae > Acrocephalus > Acrocephalus scirpaceus. Next base: position 131,479,994 of record OU383773.1, read on the forward strand.
TTCCACACATCAGAGCTCTGTCTGGTAAGGAAAAAGGTGTTGCAGTTTTGGCCAAGGACCTCTGAGGTTCAAAGCCAGTGCTGGGTGCTTGGTCATTCTGGGCTGCAGTGGCTCACCCCGACACATCCTGTGACACAGCCACGCACAGGCAGTGCCAAAGAACTTGGCTTCTTGGTGAGCCTTCTTGGATGCTTGGCTCAAGAGAAAAGAGGCAGCCTGCTTCTGCCAGCACAGAGTTCCCTATGCTAAGGGAATATTTTGTTATGTACCCGTAGCCTGACTACAGCCCCTTTACACTGTCCAAGCAACATATGCAGGGATGAAATCACTAAAGTATCTTTAAGATGTTGTTGTGATCCTCATTTTCTGGTGTTAACTCATCATCCCTTCCCTGTGAGCCTCCCCAGTTTACTTTGGCCAGGAGACAGCCCCGGGATTTGCTGGTCCCAGATACATTATTTTTTGCTCAGTCTAAAATACCAAACCAAGCACTGTTTCATATACAAACTCAGAAAATCAGATCTTTGAGGTGTGTCAAGATTGCTCAACCTTAAATTGTGCTACTTTAAATCCCTCATCAGTGTAGATGTTGATCCCATTTTGTCTGGTGCTGTGGTCTCATTCCTACTGACAGTCATAGACTTCACTTCAAGCTATTCTTTTAAAATATTCTGTAGAATGACTCTGGCCACCCTTCCTTCTTGTGATAGTATCACGAAAGGCTTTAAAGTAGCTATTCCTCAGTGATACAAAAATAAAATCAACATTCATATGCTGTCAGCCAGATTGTGGACTTTAAAATCGTTGCTGTTGTGCTCTCAGCAAAACAGTAGGTTTCCCTTCAGATGTGATTGAACTCTGAATGCTTTATTTTATTTAAATTTGGAGTTGGAGCCATGGTGAAATCATTTGGGCTAGTTTAAGTAGCTAGAAACACTGAGAACTTCTTTTGCTGTAGGTAACTGTTGGGTCTGGATAGAACAAGAATAGTGATGGGGCTCTTGTCCTTGCAATAAGGGATGAACTAAGTGATTTGGGTGTATAGCAGAAGGTGTGGCTGTGTTCAGGTGTGGTGTGAATAAGGCTGGGATGTATGCAGCATGTGGCAGTGCAGGGAAGGTCAGTGGGGAAGGGTGGAGAGGAGTGGCAGAAACCAAGTGCAGCGGGTGTCCTGTCAGCAAAGCAGGGTGGGTGGGAATGAGGGCTGGCGCTAATGGGGAAAGTGATATGGGGGCAAAATGTGCCTGAGAGAGGGGGTGGAGGGGAGCCAGGGAGAGATGGCTGCCGTGGGGGTGCACAGATGCTGAAACAGCAAAGCGTTGAAGCAGCGTGTGGTGGATGGTGGTGACAGTAGCCTGCTGCTGAACAGGGAGGGCAGGAACTGCTGGTGTTGCAGAGAAGGCAGCTGGTCCTGGGGCAGGCAAAACTTTCAGATGTTTTGCCAGAAGTTGTTTCTGCATGTGCTGCTGGGCTTGCAGCTGCAGCAACCTGTATTTGTCTACTTCTTCTGGTGTAAATGTGATAGGCTGCAGTGTTAAAGGAGGGGAGGTGGATTTACTGTACACTTCTAGGTCATTTAGTGTGTCACCATACTTCTGCATAGCATTGTCACAAAAAGAGTCTGAACTGCCTTCTGCCCGGTTCAAGTCCATGTTTACATCATGTAATTCTTCTTTGGTCTCTGTTGAATTAGCAACAGAATATCTATTAGAGGGAAAAGCACCAGGGAAATCATTTGGTACTGGATCACAGCTTTGTATAAAGGGCTGCACTTCACTAATGAAGAAATTGGTTTGTTCCTTTATTGCTGTGTTCCTTTTTATGCTTGGGCTCTGATAGCCTGTTTCAACTTGAATTATGTCTTTAAGAACACAATGATCATAATCAGTTCCAGGTGAGAGTGTAACATTAGTAATCTCTGATGCTTCAGAGTTGTTTTTCTTCACACTGTTTTCCAATGAACTGATTTCATTATGTCCCATGTCATTTTTACCTATGCTTAGTGCTTTCTCTGGCAAAGGTAACATTGTAATGTCATCTACTGATGATGAAAACTGAAGAGCTAAGTGACTTTGTGAGTGATCCTTCAATTCTATCCCACTGCTGATTGAAAATCTCTCTGAATCATGCATTTCTTCCTGGATTTTCTTAGACTGCACTCTTTCTAAAAGTAACTTGGCTGTCATTGACTTTCTTTTTCCACATATGTCTTTTGCCAGGTTTTTGGAAGAGCAGGTGGCAAAGTTTTTAGACTGACTATTCACATTCAGAGAGTTGGAATATGCAGTTTCAGCTTTTCCTGGTTCAGCATTAGAACCTCTCTCAGCATCCTCTTTTGTCTTGTTGTCACAGTTGTCAGTCTCTTTTGAGAAGGATCCTGAACTGCTGCCTCTTGATATTCTGCTGCTAGATGATGTTTCACTGCTTCTTGAATCACTGGTGGAACCGCTTTTGGATTTGTGGTAGCTTCTACTCCTACCATGCGCTTTGCCAAAATGCTGATGTCTACATCTGCTATGTTTAGACCTGTCTCTGATCTGTAAAACTTTATGTCTTGAACATCTTCCATATGTAATTGTGCCACTCTGAATACAGTTTCTAGTTCTGTGACTTCTACTATGACAAAGATAATCCTCGTCTGTGTCGTCAGAAGTGAAAATACACTTGTGCTTTCTCTGTTTACATTTGTGCCTTTCATTTTTCTTGCTTTTTCTTTTACAACAACCAAGCGAATTATTTCTTCTGTGATTGTTTGATGTGGGACTCATGTAGCTCATGTAGCTACTGGTACTGCTAACTGAAGTATCAGAATAGCTGGAATGTCTGCCTGACGAGGACTTTTGAGGAGATGGGAATCTCCAGTATCTTGTGTAACTTCCACATCCTTCATTGTCTGAATACCTGCTGTTTGAACTGGATTTACAACTAAAGAAACTTCCACTAGAGTCTTTTCCACTGTCACTTATGTCACTGCTGCAGCTGACCACATCTTGAAGGGATCTGGCATCGTTTTGATTCTCATATTTTTCTTCAGAATCAATTAAATGACATTTTGAAGATTTAGATTTTTTAATCCTAGACATAAAAGCAGAAAAGGAAATGCTTTCGTTTCTAATGTTCTGAGTTTTTCTTTCACAGCCATGGAAATTATGCTTTAATGGTCTTCTCAGTGTTGTTGTATAAAGGCTTTTTTCTGTCACATAATCCTTTTGTGAGACATCAAGGTAAGCAGGCACTTTGGGTATATTTTCATTCAAATAATCAGCAATGCAATTTTGACCATTTTCATTCATTTCTTTCCCTATGTCTGACTCAGCTTTTTGCTTGGCCTTTCTTGGGTTTAGGGAACCTTTAATCTTCTTTGGTTTCAACAACTGATTATCTTGTTCATTTGACATTTGCTCGTGTCTTATTAAACCTGAGGGTTCATATTCATCTGCAGTCTTATTTTTAGAGAGCTCTTTACAGCTTGTTTTGTTTGTTCCACGCTGTTTACCCTCCCTGTGATTTAAAGAGAGTCTGAAGTCAAAATACAATGGATTACAGCCATATGAAATACAGGGCTCAGTTTTTGTAAACAAAAGTAATTCTGTGGGCCACTGCAGAGCAGTGGTGCCATCTTTGCTCACTACATGGAGGAAAGGCAATGCCTGGGGCTTAACTTCTTTAACCATGGATTCCTTTGCAAGTGTTTCCATATTTCCATTTGTGGTTTCTGTAATCTCCAAAGATCTTTCTCTTTTTATCACTCCAGGACTGTCATTAATGTTGCTTGAGCAGGTCAGCTCAGGTGCTGGCTGCTGTGGGAGCTCAGATAACTGATCAGACAGGTGGGCATTGCTATGCTTGTAGGTGTTCAGCTGTGTACAAAAATTGCTAGCTTGGCATGAAGATGAAATGGGAGTTTCTAAGAATTGTTCAGATTCATTCACTTTGCTCTCTTGCTCTGCTTCTCTCAGTGAAGCAGAAAAATTCAAATTTGAAAGTGGTATTTTGACTTTGGAAAATGAAGGATTAGCTCTGAATTTTTCTTCTGATTCCCTATCACTACTTTTATCATTTTCCTTTAGCTTTTTAGGTTTTGCAGCTACATGACTTGATGCACTGTTATCCAAATCCTGGTCTCGTGTAATAGGTGACTCTTTATACAAACTTGCTTTCAGTTGTTCCTCCAAAAGTGTGACAGAATGACAGCCTTCAATAGTTTGCTTTTTTTTATGGTTGGGGGACTCACTACAATCGTTTCCTTCTTCAGAGTTCTCACTGAAGACTGATGCTGAGGACTCAAGCTTCAAAGGGACTTTTTTAGAGAAAGAAAAAGACACTCCTGCCCTTTGAGAGGTATTGTTGCTATCTGGGAACGTTTGTGAGAAGTGATTTCCAAGTCCATGGTGTCTTTCAGTTGGGGGATGGTGTCTGCTTATAATAAGTTGCTGTTTCTCTAGTATGCTTCTGGAGAAACCTTGTCCTTCACTTGTGATGGTTCTTTGAGAACTTGTTGTGAACTTGCTGCCCTTGTACAGCAAAATGCCATCTGGTGATTGCTGCTTTTCCAGGACTAATCGGGGGGCTTTAAGCAATGGTCCACTCCCAGTGATGCTTTAAGGTAAAAAATAAAGAAAAGAGAAAGCTGTATTAAGAAACCAAATTATGACAGCTTGCATTTGACAACGTCTGTCTGGTGAAGGAGGGTGTCAATCTTTTACGAGGTAAAGCTAAGTTTCAGCAGGATATATGGGCAAGACAGTCTTTACACATAGAACATTACATGTTTTAATGTCAGCACATGAATGTTCTTTTTCAGTTATGCCCATGTACAAGCAGAACAAATACTGGGTTTACTCCGAATTTATATTTAGGGGAACCTAATCTGTTCTGGTAAGTCTTGGTTTTCTGAAAGACCTCTGCAAAGGAAATTGTTCCATGTTCAAAAAGAGATACTTCCACCTGAAGCATCTGCAAAATCAAACTCCAGAAGAGAAAGAGAAACATTTTGCTTGCTTAGGGAAGAATGTGGTTTTTCTTATTTTATCCTTTAATTATTCCACAATAAATGACTTTGCAAAACATTCAAAGAAATATTCATACTAAAACTGTCGGCAAACTTTGGTGGGAAAAAAAAATCACAACTTCACTGGTCTCATTATCAACCATGATTTGAATTACTTTCCCAAATTTTCTATGTTTTCTTCCATTAATTACATTATTGCTCTTTGCAAAATATCTTATATTATAAATGTGATTTAGTTTTCTTGTAATTTTAAAAAAAAAATGTTACCTATTCTAGGGCCGTAACAAAAATGGCAAACCACTGATTTCTTGAAACAGATAATTAACTGAGACTAAAATGACTGTTGCCATTTTCCATTAAAGATGTGACATATATAGGCACCATAAAAGTGTTTTTCCAAGATATATTTTAAAAACACATTTCATTATTCTAATTATCTACACTTGCTTTCAATGCAGTACTATAGAACACTAACAAGAAAAAAACTAGAAACAGATAAAATGGTTTGATAAAAAATAGAAAAACATTTAATTAAATGTAAATAAATTAAAACTGTTAGATCTGCATATAAGCTATCTATAATTGACAATCATGTTTTATAAATGCTATAAATATACATTAATCTTCAACAAGGGGAAAGACAGAAAGACTCCCTGGAGTAGGGTCAACTTATGAGAATATGTGGGCATTTCAGAGAATATAATTGCATTTGACAGAAATTCAGCATGAGAAGATATAAATTAACCCCTATTTGTATGTTAAGAACAAATTATCTCTTGGAGAAGGCATATAAAGAAATAATTTTCAAAGTCTTCTTAGAATAGCAAAATAAAATTTTTCTGTGCACAAGATTAACAATAATTTCGTTGTCAGGTTGAATTAGCTTGTTGTAAGGAACTGTGTTTGAACCTGAGAGACAGTACTCAGGGATGGTAGCAACTGTGTGTGTGTAGACTTCTGCTTACAAAGGCTGACATTCTGTCTTTCCTGGGCAATTGGGAATGCCACCCTTCCACCAAAATGTCGGCACTCAGCCTGCCCTGAGCGTATTAGTGATTACAGGGAGGAATAGCAAGCTCTTTCTTTCCACAATCTATGCAAAATATTACGGACTCCTGGCTCTTTCTAAAAGCAAACCTGCTCTTTCCCTCGCAGATTCGTTCTGGCTTTCCTATTATCACCGACATTATCCGTCTATCTGAGGCTGCATCTTCAAGTGTGTGGGCATAAAGGAAGCTTCCCACAGGCAGTTACATTTGTTTCAGCAGATTTGTATGAAAATGGAGTCATAATCATAAAAGTGATATATTAGCACTAAACTGTTATATGTCAGCTGATTGCTCAAAAGCAATTACATAGGCCAAAATGAGTTTGTAATAAACTCTGAATACTATTATTTCCAGGGTACAGTAGTCTTCAGATGAATTTAAAACAATGCCAGTTTATTTATCTGATTAACTCATTGTGGTAATAGATTAATATAAACAATTGGTCTGATAGCAATCTATTCTACTGAAACATTCAATGTCATTAGACAAAGGGGATTTCTTAAATTTAAAGGTTTAATACTGAAATCTTTGTCCTCTATCTTGATATTAATCAATAGAGCTAACAGCATTAGACCAACTTAATTCAGTTAATGACTTGCTTCTCATTTGAATTATCCTACAGAGAAACTGAAGAATAATCCCAGTACCCTAAAAGTAGTAAAAATTATTTGCAAAGGGTTTATTCTCTCCCATTAACTTATGATCAAATGTTAAGACAGTCATACGAATCTCTTAAGATCAGTTTGGATAAGGTGAAATGGTGATATTATAAAAATGTCTTCCAAACATTCCATTTAGAAGACATGAGAATAACTATCTACAGGAGAGAAAACGACAAACTTTCAAACAGCGTGTAATTAAGTCAGAGGTTTTCAATGTATGGTTTGCAGAGCAGGATCATTTGGAGGTGAAGACAGCTGAAAAGAGGTTACAGTACACGCAATCTCTGTACATTACATTGTGTAGGAGTAAAAATATTATAATTTCTTCTGGAAGGGAGGAAAGAGGGCATTAAAACCTCATATGACTTTTAAAAACTTGCCATTCTGACTGCTTCCGTAACTCTGCAAGCTGGTGGAGTCGCTTGAGTGCTTTTTCCTGTTTCTTCTCATCTTTCCATGACTTTGAAGCCACATTTCGAGCAAATTCCCTTTGTTTTAAATCTTTCAATCTCTGTGTGAAAAGTATATAAACAGAGGAGATTAGCAATGTACACAGCAGATACAGCTCCTCTTACTCAATTTATTCACTTTTCATGAAATCAGTATGTAAATGGAGAGTAAAAGTATACTTGAAATAGTATAATAGTGAGAAGAGATTGAAAATATTATTTTTGCTTAACAAAACAATATAATTCGCCCTTTGCTATTTATCTGATAAATGCCTACATATGAATGATAGCATTTTTGGTTTCTTATGAATACACAAATGTTCTGTTGTGTACAAATACAGACACAAAACTACAATCCATTTAATGAGGTCAACATTTTCCTGTTTAGTTCATCCTGTTGAAATGTAATCCACAGGCATATACTGGAATAACTCTGAGACCCTATGTGTAATATATTTTATAGTTCTCTACTTGCACATATATACACAGATGTGCAGGAACTTATCTGTTGGCTTTGTACCTTTTTAAGGCTGCGTTATTTTCTCAAAGGAGAGAACCACTGTCTGAAGTATTTGATCAGGAAACTCTTCTATAGTTATTTTCACAATTTTTTAATCTCCTCACACATCTATAAATCAGGTAATTGCTTTTAGAGAGAGCAAAATTCTTTCCCTTTATTACATTTTTTTATTGCCTGATTTTGTGCTGCTGATAACATAAGGAAAATGAAGGAGAAGATGTAAACTAGAAAGTGTCAACAGCATCCTCTGCAAAAACAGTTGTTTCTGAGTTCACTGTGCTCTCTAGGAGTCAGCAAGTCACGTCTAACCTTACAACTCCCCAGTTCACATCCAGGCTTCCATACTCCACGGGAGAAATGCCTGCCTCCTTTCCCAATTTTTCAGTGTTTGGGGAAATGTGTTTACAAGCTGAGAAGGAGCTCTGGTGTATTCAGCCAGGCGCCCAGACTGGAAGCTTTGATGACCTGAACTGAAACTAAACTGCTGCAATTTCTTACCCCTTGATCCAGAGGTGGCTGCAGCCATCAGTGTAATTTAGAACTACTGCATCAACACCATGAAATGCTAAATTTTCAATGGAGCATTTTTTGCAAAGTAGATTTGAAGAAAGATTTTGACATCACAGCCATTTTTAAGCTGCTGCTCGTGTTTCAGCGCCTATGCCTTGACTGTCCACCAGCACCTAAAGATCAACATCCCAATCGCTGCCATCATCTCATGCTGTGGTTTCACTACAGCAGGGCCAAAAGATCAATATGCATCAGTTGGATAAATTGAAGGCTGACCAAGCATTGTAAAAGTTTATAAATAGTGCTTTTTGCAGCTCAGTGTCCTAGGTTACAATGTAAAATTGTGCCCAAGGTTTGTATTCTATCCCCATGAGCTGTTGGAAGCCAGGTGGGGCAGTGTTTTCCTTATCTTCTCTTAATGAGCCTAACAATGCCTTGCCACATGACTCATAGATAACTCCCTCAGGGAGCTCTCTCTGTTTAATGGGCCATCAAGGACCCACTGCATGACTCATAGAATGAGATCAACCCATTGTGAGATGCTCCGCCCAGGGGGAGGAGCCAAGCATTCCCACCTGGATATAATCCAGGGTTTGGGACAGCACAGGGAGCTTTTATCCACTGGACTCCCAGAGGACAAGAGCTACCAGACCTTTCTACAGGATCACTGCTTTGACAAGACCATCTCATCTGGACTGCCACTACCACCCTAACAGGGTGTCGGGTTGTATTCTGACTCTGTCAGTGGGGGTTTTTTGTACTATTATTTGTACTATTACTTTTATTTTATTTTGCTTTCTTTTATTTCTTTTCTTTTCCTCTTATTAAATTGTATTTCTGACTTAGTCTTTCACTGGTTTTGCTTTCAAACCAGCACACTCAGGTATGGGGAACAGTCTAGCCATAGCACAGCTGTACACTGGCTGTACACTGGCCAACATGCACCTGCTTCTGAGAAACAGGGCTGGAGGCAAAGAGTCTTCAACTTATAGAGGTCAAGAAAATTATAAATGCATGAGAGAACTTTTCTGGAGAGAGGTCTAGCTTTTGTCAATAGATTATGACAAAGCAAATGGGTGAAAACCACCATCTAGAGATGCCAGCTTCTTTTTCGTCCAGTTAAGACAAAAGAATTCAGTAAGTGGCAATGACATAATATGACAGAAAGGCATGGATAAACACTTGGTGGAAACAGGCCATACAAGGTCTGTGATTTATTTCTGTGAAGAGTGCTGGAAAACTGTAGTGAGCATCTCTCACCACAGTCACATCAGCTGTCCTTCAAATATGGGATTTTTTTAAAAAGTCAGATAACATCTGTGAGAGAAAAAATAAGTGCTGGGAGACTAAGAACAGAAGTTTTTTGTTTGTTCTCAATCTTTTGGACCTCAAGACATATGCCTTTGAGCAGATTTGGAGACAGGGAGAGCTGGTCTGTCCACAAATCTGCTCGGGGAGCTTAAGATAGGTCTCTGGGTTTCAGCAACTCCAATGTTTTTGCACAGACACTCACTGTTGGATGAGGATGGGAAAGCCAGGAAGGTGCTCAAGGAACTGGTGCACCAGCAACCAGAAAGAATCATCATGCTGCCTAGTGCCTGATGAAAGTTTGACCATTTCATCAGAACTATCTACAGTCTGTCAAATTGTATGTTTCTCTGTAAAGTTTTTATCAGCCCCAACATCCAGTACTTCCTTGAACTAGACTCTGAAACAGGACAGCTACAACATCCTCTGTAAAGCTCTTAGGCTTCAGCTTCTCGGAAAGAAATGGTTGCTCCACCATATGTTTAGCTCTTACCTGTCCCTTTATGTGCCCTCTCTCACTATTCATTTTTCCTTTGCCAGGGCAGTCACATAGCACTCCATTCCCTCAACCTCATTGTCTGCAATTTACAGTCAAATGGATGAATATGTAAGACAATGCTACTTTTGGTTCAAGAAAGAAGCTTTTCCAATAATATAATAAAGCCAAAGCTGAAAAAAGAACTCAGAGAATCTTCCCAGAACAAATCCAAATGTTCTGTCACCTAGGTAATATTTACATGAGTGTAGAGATATTTAAGCTGTAAAGATCCTTTTCTCCACAGAAAAACACAGGTAGTCTTGAGCCTTATTAACATGTCCAAAGTGAAGAAAGGGCAAAGAAACACATTTGAGAAATGCCCTTTAGGGTGGCTTGCTATGTTTAAGCTGTCACCGTGAGCTGTTCAGCATCACACATAAAGCATTCATGAGGAAAAACAGAAACAGTTTCTACCTGTCAAGGAAACAAAGAACAGTGTGAAACCGAGAACTATGGAGCACAGTACTGAAAAGTAATGCCATTTCATTTCTTTGACATTAGGATGATAATCAAAAAAGCAAATGGACCAACACTAAGAATAGGAGTTCCAGCAGTATTTTTTGCTCTCTAATGGCATGCAGTATGTGTCAGAGAAGTGAAGAAAAAGAAATGTAGGTAAGCATAGCAGAGAACTCATCAACTGGAGCTGAAATCCAAGAAATCAAAAGCTCTACAGTCTGAGGAGAGAAAGGGCTCTTCCTGCTCATCCCCTCAGCAAAACAAAACAAAGCTGCACTGCCAAAGCTCTAGTTAGGAGTCATAATGAAATTTGTCAGGTGTGTTGGATAGATCATGGGACTGCCTGCTGAACCTGCAAAGCCCTGGTTTTCTTCACTAATAACCTTTGCCAGACTTCTGACAAGCACACAGATATTTTCTGCAGGTGGGGTACAAGAGCATGCAACTGAGCAGGTATCTGAATGACAACCCCAAACTCAGCAGGCGTGCTTGAAAATTAACTTTGCTTTACACAGAAATTGCATTTTTCATGTAATTAGGTACTTAACTGGGCATCCAAATACAGGTATGTATAATAAAACATGATTTATTTAATAGCTTCCTTCTGTTCTGTCCTTCACTTGCTACAAATATAGTTTTCATGCAGTTATATTGCATTTTTAGACTCATGTTCTATTCTTTCTAAGTTTTTTGTATACGTGTGTGTGTGGACATTTCTATTTCTAAAAGTAAATCATCCCTTTTATTATAACCATCCACTGAGAGTATGAGAAGACTACAAAATAATGTTCATTGTCATGGAAAGGTTTACTTGTAGAACTGGTCTGAGTCCCATTGGCTCTTCTGTCTAAGACAGTCAAAAACTGCTGAACCTATGCTTTTTATCCTATGAATCACCAGGAGATTTAAATGAGCTGCATCTTCAATACCTACTTTTGCTAGGCATCAAATAAAAGTGGTCAAATATTTGTAATTTAGCAATTTCTTCCCATAGTTAATGTTTGGGGGATTTTGTTCTTTTTTAAATTGTCACTTTTTTTGGGCCAGTACTTGCTATGAGCACCTGAAGAATACTCACTGCTGGCTGTATTTGCAGTACTGAGTTTGCTTTCTATCCAGAGTTATGATCCTGATTTTTATTCTTCCCTGTGCAGGTAAATGTTTACCCGGATTTATATTCTTCTGATCAACTTCAGATGCCTTTCTTCACAACCACTGGAAAGAAATAAGCACTTTATGGACCTAATCACCTGTTTTAAAAGCAGCTGTCTAAAACAAGAGGGATAAAGTGAAATGTAAAAATACCTTTCTTTTCATTGTGTACAGACGTTATTAAAGGTGTCTATCTTAATTTCTACAGGGTGTTCCTTTATGAAGGAGACACGGCTGACCTGCCAGCTAGGGTGCCTTTACACCAATGCACACAGCATGGGCAGCAAACTGGAGAAGCTGGATCCCACTGCTCTGCTAGAAAGTTAGGACCTAATTGCCATCACTGCAATGTGGTGGGAGGAATCAAGGGTTTAGTCAATAGGCTCACCTGAGAAACTGGCTTCTGGGAAAGGGAGCAGAACCAAGCTGGCAGATCTTTAAGGAAGTTACACCAATCCTTTGGTGTAAGAGGAAAGGAGAATGGCATGGCTGAATCAAGACCTGCTGGTCAAATGAAGAGGCAAGAAGGAAATGGACAGGTAGGGAGAGCAGGTACAGGTATCCTGGGAAGAGTATAGCGATGCTGCTCAGTTGTGTAAGGATCAGTCAGGAAGGCCAAGGTGCAGCTGGAGCTGATCTTGGCAGAGGATGAAAAGAACAATAAGGAGAACAGGAATGTCAGTCAAAAAGTGAAGGTTAAAGAAAGCATACTGCCTAATAAAGAAGGTAAAAAAGAGTGGTAAACTGGTAAAAACAAATGAGGGGAAATTGGGCTACTCAACAACTGCTTTGCCTCATTCTTAACTGGCAAGCATCTTGATTTGAGGACCATAGGAGTATGGTACTGGGAGACAGTATTACTTCTCCTGAGTATTCTGCCAGGGTCTATGCCATTTTATAATTTTACGAGGGTTCTCAGTGGTAACTGCTTCAGATTCTGGGAAGAACTGTTGTTGCAACTATACTGAGTAGTAAATCCTCTTCAAGTAGTGTAACTGCATGGATGTAAATAGGAGGCATCTTTGAGAAAAAAAGTAACTTTCTATGTATTAAGCTAGAAAGTGTCATTTAGTATAAATTATTAAATTTGGAATATTTTTGTTCTGGAATTTCACAATGCACCCTCCAAACTACTCATTTTGCATTCTAGCCCTCGGTAAAAATGTATATACCACATTAAGTATACGTCTTCTGTTGTATTTAGAGAGCCTTCTTTGAATTGAAGTCCTTGAACTAATGTGAGTGTTTCAGTGCCTTATTAACTTTAAGGATTTATTTCCACTCAGCAAAAAGGCTCCTTAATTAAGTTCTAACCAAATTCAGCATATAAGGGTTAATTGAGGAAAAAAGGAATGTTAATTTCAGTAATTATTCTCTTGCCTGTAACCCTAACATTGGAACCAAATTCATTATTTGTAAAATTACTTCACACTGCAAACATCAAATGAGAATAATAGTCACTAGAAAACATAAATAAACTTCATATGTAAAGCTTACAGTGTTAGCTTGCTAAGTGAAAGTGAAGAAACAGCAATGAAGGAATTTGCCTGTAGTATGGTAAGAAAAATCCTAAAAATAAATTGGAAAAGCTATTATATACAGGAACTAACAATGAGAGATGAAGCTAAAAAACTAGCTGATAAATTTTCATTTGTTTTACCCATAAATAGCTACAGACCTCTTTGAAGTGTGTGCAAGTAATTATTTGCTAGAGTATTTTATATTATAGTCAGCTGTACCAGATTTAATATTGGTAGTGGAAGTGAATGAGAAGACAAAAAGAAACTATCCTGGTCTGATTGGATTAGGGAATGAGATGATAGCAGGAGGGAGGGAAAGTCAGTCTTCAGACATGTCCTAGAGAATACATCTATCAGTGAATGAGATGCTGATCATGGATCTAACCTGAAGGATAAATTACAGATGGCCCTTTGGAGGGCTTGTTTTTTCATGTCTTCAGAGAAACTTCTACTATTTAACCAGACCTGCAAATATTCCTGCCAATTAAACTGATTTCATCTTTTGCTATATAAAAGTATCCATTTGTGGATACTTTCCATTTTAAAGGATCCAATTGTGTTTCTCATAGGAATCCCCCAAGCAAAGTTGAAACAGATTCATTTGGAGGCTGTTTCCATAGGGAAGAGGGCAGACCATGCACTTTGTGCCAGCAACTCACTCCTGTGGAAGCCTGAGCTATTGAGCACTCATGTTTCTATCAGTTCCAGCAAACATATTGTCATAGGCTCCACCAAGCTGGCTGCATACTGTGGTTTTGATTAGATTTATTTAGTGTCACTTTGGAATACAGAGAAATTTATCCAGAAAAATCAACACATTTGAATGATGAAAAACTTGGGGCAGGGTCTGTATCTTCCCTTCAAGTTCATATATTACCTCACTTGTCAGGGTGTTTGGACCTTTCTTAGATCAAAACCATCATCTTATATATTTTATTTTTTTCCTTCTCCTTTAAGCAGCTAAAAGAAAAGAAACTGGCATTACAGATCCTATGCAAGACTAGCTCCATTCAAAAATTTCAGTACTTATTCTAATCTTATTTTTAAAATATTTAAGACTTTCCATGTGTTTTCTCACCACTTTGTTTTTCTTTAACTGTAGCAGGCAGAATACAAAATCACCTACATTTTAATGAAAAGAGAGTCTAAATTATCCCAGAATTCTACAGGTGAGTCCAAAATCTGGCCTCAAAGTTTCTTCAGTGCAGTCAGAATGCTTTCAGAGTAACGAAAATGACAGTAGAAATGTCTATACCTAGATTTTAAATCCCAATTTTCATAGACAGATCTCAGATTTTTTACGAAACTTCATCTTTACCATGGTATCATTTTACAAATAAATAAATGAAGGCGTAGAGAGATGGAGTGAGTTCTGGAAAGAGCAGAGAGGAGACTGAATCAACATTTATAGTATATATGCCTAATTATCACCTCTAACTCTTTGTACACTGATTGAAAAAAAATTCAGACACCTGAATTAAACCTAATTTTGATTTAGCTGTATAACAATTTGATTCTTGATAACTATGATAGTGCTGAGGGGACAACAACAGACCATAGAGGATCAACCTCTTCCTAATTTTTATGTTATGTTCATAGTTTACATAGAGGAAAGTTGACTCAACCACTGCACAGTGACTTTGAAGTGCTCTATAAGAGAAGAAGTCCATCACTAAAAAGAGATATTTTAATATGCACTTGAGATAAATGGAACCTTGCTTATAGTCAACAGCCACTGAACTTCAGATGAAAAGTCACAAACTGGGCAAATGTGTGTGAAGGATATTGGAGGGAGTTGAAGCAGAAGCCTCATCAAAAATATGAAGGAACTTAGATATTACTTTTTTTTGTAGCTATCTATACAAAAGATTTTAGATTGTGGCTTACTTTTTTTTTTTTTTTTTTTTTTAATCAGTCTAAACCAAAATATTCTTTCTCTTGTATTTGCTCAAAGTAGACTGAGCTCTTCTGGAGTAGGATGGTTAAAGGTAACAATAAATCTAGCAGAAATTCTATAACAAAAAATGTCTGCTCAAATTAAAGAAGCTTTAATACATGACATTTCCTTGCAGTTTTGCTCAATCAGAAAAGACCACAAAGGAATTTTATAATCATCCAATCAAAACTTTTCACTAACACAGGACAGAGGACATCCAGATAAATTGATGAATTTAAATTACTTTGACAAGACCTAATTTATGTAATCCATAATAAATTAAATTGATTACATTATAATTCTTCAACATTTTATGGAGACCTGTATCAGTCATGCCAGTATTTTCCCTGGCACTAATGATGGAATGACAGATTTTCTTATTTATTCTTTTTAAATCCTACCATGGCATCATCTAGCTTTATGCTCTTTCTTCTAGTGCTTTGAGACTCATTAAAAAACAACATTAATTATTAGGAGAGTTTATGGCCTGTACCAGCTGAGAAAAAAATATTTATTTCTAGAATATGTTGTTTAAGATCCTTCTTAAGTATTGATACAGTGATACTTCACAATCATCCTAAAAATCATGCTAAGGCATCTAGCTTTGTTCCAAGTATAGGACAGAAATATGTATTGAATAGTCTTTTTTACATCACAGCTAACAAGTAAATAATTTCAGTTTGGACCAGAGGACACCTTATGTTCTCAATACATTTTCAGAAACTTTCTTTCCCTTACCTCTGATGACTACAGGTTTTTCTTTTGCCCTTTTTACTTCTTCCATCACTTCTTTTCCAATTTCTACACTTGTGATTTATAGTATTTACCATCCATTTTCCCTTTCTCTCCTTTATTATAAATTTAAGACAGAGAGAATTGACTTTCCTTCTAAATGAGATTAGCTGTTTATAACCTATTTGGTCTTTTTCTGTTCTGGGATTTGAGTTCTTAAACCATCTGCCAAGTGCACTTTGAGATTTCTTTGTTCTCTCTCACATCTTTCTGTTTGATTTTCTCCTCCCAGCCCATTTTACAAGCTCATTCTCCTTTATGAAACTAAGTTCCTAAAAGAAGCGTATGTTACAGTTTGTTGTTTAAACAGATATATGCAGATATTTTATTTGCATTTGTTAAACAAATTTTTTTCTCTTTTTTTATTTCCCGTATGTGTGTTGATTGTCATAATGCTAATAATATATGTTACTAATGCATATGTTATTATTTTTAGAGACCCATATGGATTAAGTGTATTTGTGCTATTCTTGTCATAAGTGAGACCCACAGAGGCAGAACATTCAGATGGAAGATCTGTTAATTTTAATTTCTTCATCCATGGGATTGGAATAGCAGCTTATGTTCCAGTCTCTGGTTTATTTGCAGAAAAAGATGAACAGATTTTGGGGGTTTTTGGTTTTGGGTTGGTTTTTTGGTTTTTTTTTTGTTTAGGGATAATAATTCAAGACCTTGGTTTAGCCTTTGTTTATCAGACACAATCTTCTGAGAACACATCTCAGTACATTGTACTGATTTTAAAAAATATTTTATAGTTTGTTTAACTATTTTATAATTTTGCTTCATGTTACTCTTATGTGTTTTCTCCTTTGATGCTAGTGTCCTTTCTTCTGTCTACTCGGCTTATCCATTTCTCTTCTCAGCTAAACAGCATTTCCTTCTGAAATAACAAGAGCAATAAGGTGCTGCTTAAGCAAATTCAGTGTGTGATGGAAAAAGATGACCAAACCGTGAAGAGTGAATGCCCTACTTTTCCAGTTTATAAAGGTAAAGATATTTTGGTCCTTTCTAGCTCCCTTTTTTATTGCCATCTGCTGAAAATATTAATTTGCAACTTGTGATTTGTATTTTGTCCCCTTGAACTTACTGGTGTGCAGCGTCACTGACCTGATTTTTCATACACCTAAATTGTGATGCCATAATTTAAAATTTTCAACTAGGATTCTAGAATTCTAGAATTCTAGTACTCTTTCTAGAAACTGCTCCTTGAAAGAGAGTAGAATTAAACATGTTGTACTTTTATAAGAACAATCCTGTAGTACTTTTCTTACCCACTTTTATGTTCTGGAGTAATGGGAGGTAACATTTAACGTTATCCTCTTAGCCATGCTCAAGATTATGTCTGTCTGTATTCACTCTTACATCAAATGATGCTATAAACACATCTAGTTTTTCATGTAGACATGAGCATATTTAATAGTCTGAAAATCTATCATTAACTGTTTCTGAAACACTATGTCACTTTTCAAATTCTTTCCTATCACTTGACACAAAGGACCTTTTAAGCAAGCTTTACTACTCCCTCTCATGAAATTTTCATTCCTGTAAAATTTGAAGTTGCTCTTTTATTTATACCATGGTTTCTTATCCCAGTAATCCATACTTCTCTACACCTCTGAATTTTAATTATTTCTTGCAAAAAAAGAGAAATACCATGAGCATATGTACTGAAATAAAAAAGAAGTCTCTTAAAATATGCACCAGTGCAGATACAATATGGTGATAGTGGTTCACATTCTCTAGACTGAGTTAATACTGGAAACTATTCTGGAGACAAGGAAAAGTAGGGCAGCTGGATTAAATGTTATAATTTTAATTTCTGAAAAAAACTTGATTGTTTTTCCATGTATTATAGGTTTAGCTTTTAGAGAGGTCTTCCGCAACAATAAAAAGAATTATATAAGAAAAAAAGTTTGTTCATTTCCCCAAAATAACAAAATTTTTATAACAATTGCTGTATACTTCTGATGCACTCCATGTCTAGATGTATTAGGCTAAGACTTGTTGCTTGACATGGGTACTGTTCCAATTTCTTATTATTTTTAAACCAAAAGCCAGAATCTTAATTTCTTTTTCCATTTTTTTAACCAAGAAAATGGACATTATGATGTTCTAAATTTCAAAATGGGAAGGAAATCAGAATCTGACACAGATTATTGAGAACCAATATTATGTCAATTAATTGAATTTTTGGTGTTATTCAGACTCAAATTATATAAAAGTAACACAGAAATCAGAAAAGATGATCATTATGAGCTGATGAGAAGAACTAATGTTGCTTTGAAGAAAAGATGGGATTGATCTGAATATTCTGGATTCCTTTTGAAGGGTGAAAATTACATTGCACCTTTTAGGCAATATTTTTGTATGCAAATATCGGTAACTATCACAGAATCACAGAATATTCTGAGATGGATGATTGGTTCCAACTCCTGGCCCTGCACAGGACACCCCAAGACTCACACCATGTTCCTGGGAGCAGTGTCCAAAGACTTCTTGAACTCTCAGGCTTTCTGCTGTGACCACTTGCCTGGGGAGACTGTTTTCCTTAATAAACTGCATTGGTTTACCCCTAAACATGATATTACGTTACCCTGTGGTTTCTCAGTTAATTATGATTGATATTCACACAATCCGGGCTAAGATGGCAGATCCAGGGCAGGTTCAGAATACAAGCCATACTTGTTTCTCTTCTGCCAGAAATGATTTGGTACCCTGTTGAATACCACAGATCCTAAATGGAACGTGTAAACACACAGCAATGGAATTCAGCTTTTCAACATAGTTATTTAGGTGTCTCTTTTGGAGGAAACAGTACTTGGAATCCATCAACATTCTAAGAGCTGAGAAGAAGCCAAGAAATGCTAACTATAAGCATATAGTATGTCACAGGGTTCCATGGGGTGTCTGTCAATTCCTCTGTACTTACACACTTGTTAAAGG
The DNA here is from genome assembly GCA_910950805.1 of Acrocephalus scirpaceus scirpaceus. NCBI lineage: Eukaryota > Metazoa > Chordata > Aves > Passeriformes > Sylviidae > Acrocephalus > Acrocephalus scirpaceus. The sequence goes on from OU383773.1 coordinate 131,498,843, forward strand.
ACTAGAAATTCTGCTGTGCAGAAAACTTTGATGTCTGGGACTTCTTTATTTTTTAGTCTTAGTGGGAGAATAAAATCCGGAAAATTTATATAAAAAATGAAATTACCAAGTGGCTTGATGTTAATGCATCTACACAGCAGTGCAACATAATGTCTTAAAGTTGCAATTTTCATAATTTCTGTATCTCAAGAATGACACAAGGTATGGCTATGCTATAATCAATATTATGAAAGTATTATTACATACTTTACAAGAAATTTTGAAATGTATTTTTCTAAAGTAACGCTGCTGAAGAAAAGTATATCAATCTCTATGAACCATTTCAAATTGATTGAAAATAAATCATGTAAAACTTCTGTATGAAATATAGTTTTGATCTGATCACCTTCCTGAGTAACCATTCCACTCTAAAAACATTTCCTGAAAAATTAGAGTTTAGGCTTTTTTGGTTTGGTTTGGCTTAGTTTTGGTTTGGTGTTTTTCAACAAATATATGGTTTTTTACTGTCCTGTCACCTGCATCAGTAGGTTTGTTTGGTATTCACATGTATTTTACCTACATTTCTCTATTTATTCCCTTGAAATTTCATCTGAGAAGATCCTTAAAGACCCCTCATCTTTATAATGACTTCTGATAAAGCCTAATTATTATAAAATTGCAAAAATATGAAATTATAATGAGTATGGGTTACCTCCTTTATTTTTCCCTTAGAGATACATTAAAATATGTTAATTAATGCATTTAACTAAGGATTATAAATTACTAATCTCACTCTTTTTACTGCTGTCTTGGTGATGCACAGATACGTTTCTATTCTGCTTTAAAATACTTTTTTCAGCTAAGAATGCCCCTTTCAATGTACCAGGCACATTCTAAAGTTCCTTGAACACAAACATAGCTGATAAGCATGACTTAAAGCTCCACAGGAATCAATTGTGCAGCTACATTCTCACATACTAATTACTGTTCGGAAGGTGCAGGCATTTAAAAAGGAGCAGAACTATAATAGATGAAGATTCTAGACAGATGTTTATAGTACCAGATATAGTTTGTGTATGGCAATGGGATTAAAAGTATTATCATTTTTTCAGGTGAGGGAAAATTATTAACAAGTTCAAAAGTTATGCAGAAGCCAAGATAAATGTAATTTTTCTGTGAACATTTAACATTTTGCTATGACAGCTAATTGCTGTATTTCCAAAAAGCTGATTGTGGCACAGGACTGCCTCAGGTAAGATACATACAGATGTGGCATAACCTGAGGAACAGGTTCCTTAATCTGGTTGAATAATACCTTATTCTAAAAGTAATTCCACAAATATGAGTTCAAGTACTTGTGAACACATGGTCACCAAAGGCAATCATAGCGTCTGGCAATGCTTTGCCTCTCTCACCTCACTATTTGTACCTACTGTAGACCCTGACCTCAAAATGACACCAGGTATTCCAGGTCTACTGATTTAACACAAAAAACCCAACCAACTGTGCAAAATATGTGGCCTATACACAGTATTATGTAATATTTGCCAGTTTTCTGAAGCTGGAACAGGAAATAGAATGTGCATCTGCCTTCAGTCTTGCCCAGTTCTTGCTAGTTCATCATGAACAGTTTCACGTGAATGGTAACATTTTGCATAGAGTGAAAACATGCTGTTTATTCTGCTTCTACTGTCCTTATATCTGATATTTAAAAAGTAGAAACCTTCTATATCCCTGAAAACAGAGATGTTTAAAAGGACAACAACACCCAACCTAATTTATCTTATTTATTGAATAACACAGGCACAACTTCAGTCTGGCTTAAAGGTTAATGGGGAATAATAATCTAAACATAAATATTTAGGTTCTACATGTCAAGCTCATTTAATTAAGCAATATTCTACATTCTGCACGTATTAGCATTTCAGAACTCAGAACTGAAGAGGAATATGTTGATTTTGATAACTCTTTTTATGGACTAGGATGAAGAAGTATGACCTGGTCAAAATATATATATATTTTTTTTTATTTGAGTGGAACGTTTCAGGAAGTCTTTTGTTTCAATTTTTTGTTTTTGGTTTCAGCTATCATTGCCATGTTAAAACAGTCATAACAGAATGTTTTAATTGATTTAGGTTTGGGATCTTTTCCTTTGTCTGTATTTTAAATGGGAGCAAAGTTCGAAGCAATGTGAAATTATTTGAAGCAGAGATGCTGAGTTTCCACCAGGTTAACTGCACCTTTTCTCTAAATATAATTGAAGAAGAATGTGTTCCTTCATGCTCTGATGATTTATTGTACAAAATTAAAATCTAAAATGATATTTTGAGGGGAAATTTTGTAATTTTCTGTGGTTTGGAATAATCTTTTTTGGTTTTGTTACAAACGCAATCCTTACAATTTCTTGCTTATTTTAATAAGCCATCCATTACACTGCATCAACCATTCCTCCTGCTAGGAAAATTACTTTTAAAACTTTAGTAATTAAAAAGTGTACCATCTGAGAAGAACGGAAAGAACAATAACACAGGCATTAATGAAAAGCACTTCCTCTAACTGACATTCTGGTTATTGCTATGTCTTAAATGCCAAAATCTGATAGTACACTTTTGTAATTCCTTATATAATGAAATGCTTAAGAAATATTCTACAGTCATTGGACCATCATTAACAGCTATGAAATTGGGTGTCCCATGGGGTTTTTTCCAATTTAAAGAGGGTTAAATTGCTAATTTACATATTAATTAACATTCATTCTAAAGAACACCAAATGTAATTCCATAGCATCTAGCATTTAACAATTTAGCTTATCAAGACACTAAATTTAAAAGAAGCTCTGCATTATTTGCAAGAATTTTTTTTGAGGGCTAATGATGATAAGAATCTCATTATTCTAAGTAACATGCAATTTAAAAAGGATGAATACTGCCAATTTATTTACTTTATCACTAAGTAATAAGAAAGCAGCAAAGCATCGGCAGGGCAGCAAGTTTAACAGTTCTTTATAAAGCTCGCTGATCTGCACAGACTGGTAAGTTTAAAATAAAGAATTGTTTCTGGTGACATTTCTTTGGAATGTGTTGCCTCGAGTCACTCCTAAGCACCAGAGTGTGCTCAGTGGTATTTGATAATGCTACTTCTGCTGCTCTGGAGCCACGCTGGTACATGCACTTGCTCTGGTGAGCAGTTGAAGCATCTCTGTGTAGCAGACCTACAAATACAAGCCTCCCCTCATACCATTTAAGAAAATATTGTACGATATTATAAAGCAAGCATTCATTTTAAGAAAATGTCAAACTGGGAAAGTAAATGTTTTTAATATAGTGAATCCACAGAATTATTGTGTTGTTTATGTCCTGCTTTTGTGCATATGTTGTACACTATTCCTTTACTTAAATGTTGGTATCATCCTGTTTTGCTTTATGTTACTCTTATTTGCATTAGTTTCTGGGATGTGACACAACCTGATTGTCTGTTCCCCTGAACTGCTACTTCAGCATTTGAAAACTGCTGGATTGCAGGTGCTCAGAAGCACAGCAGCCGTGATGCAAACATGTTTTCTGAAAGGCAGGATTTCTCTGTGTCTAAATAACGGAAAGAAGCATTCAGAACAAAAAAATGTTCATCTTATATTATCTAGCAGTAGTAAAAGATGAAAATGTATATGAAAACATCATTATGCATTCCATTCTTTGCTTTTTCCCAGACCCCAGCCATTTTTTAATGTTGTGTAAGTCCTTTGTATTCTTTTCAATAGAACACTGTGTGCCAATACAATATCTATGGTACTCTCCTTAACAGAATTAGAGTTGTGAAATGTGGCCTATTCACTCAATTCCTCATCTCTAAATGCAGTGGCTTAGACATTGGTGGAACTAAATGGCTGACACTGAGAGCTTCCTGCTGTGCTTTATCCTGGTATTTCTCCTCATTTACTGATTATTTCTCCTGGTACTTCCTCTTGTAACTCTTTCTTCTCCCTTGTCTTCTAATTTCTGAGTAATACTTCCATGCCTTGCTGTTCTTGCAGTTTCTGTCCACATTTATTTGCATAATTGCTTCCCAAACCCACTTGTTCTCCTTCTGTTTCCCCCTCATTTTACATCATCAGTTCTTTTGCAGGCAGCAGCTGCATCCCTTGCACAAAATGGATAAAATTCTGAAGTACAGTCCATCTTCAGTACTGAGGCAGGGATGTTTCCTCAGTGAAAATGTGCAACCTGAGATTAAAGATTTCATTAAAAGGGCAGATACATAAAAGTATCACGTTAAGGTGTCCCAACAGTATTGATTCTGAAGCCTTCTCACTTCTTTATTCTTGACTTTTCAAATACTATGTATTTTTACTGTTATTTGCTAAAGCTTGTGATCCATAAACAAGATTTCAGCCCAGTAACCAAGAGCAATGGAAAGCTTGTTCTTAAAATAAAAAATGTTTGTAAACCTTAATTATAACATCACAATCAGTTCTGTATCTAACAATCCAGTACCATTGAGGTAATCTAGTTTGTAATCAAAAATAATTTAGATACAAGAATGATAAATGAAATGTTGGTTTGAAATGGTTACTTCACATGAACAAATTCTGAAAGAGTGAGAAAAACTTTTAATTATGGAAAAGGCAGTGTGAGAAAAGCGTAACTATTCAGCAAGAAACTATCAAAAACTTGCTCTTCAGGAACAGTTACAGTCAGAGTGGAAGTAATTTTTGGAAATATGAACAAGAATACACACTGAAAATCAGTGTATGATGAACAGCTAAGAAAGTGTGAAGCTATAAAAGAAATTAGAGAAAGTAATAAGTAGCATAGGAATAAGTAGCAACAAGAAAGTTGCTAGTTTCACAATGAGCAAGAAAAAAGTGTGTCTTTAAGGCAAAAAGACACTGAAATGATAGGATAGACTATAGAAATTAATTCTTTTAGCTTTGGTCTTCATATAAAAAGAAACTAGACTAGACTAGAAACATCAAGAGTATGTGTTTTCCAAGGGAAGGGAAAGATGTGCTTAGAAGGATAGAGCAGAGAAAAATGATTTGTTACTTGTATTGTAGATTAATGAATAAATAAATTAACAGTTGAGAATTCCAAAGCATCCATACCCCCAAATTCAAGAGAAAAAAAATGTTGCAAAGAAGCAGCAATGTCTGACAAATGTTATACTGGAAGAGATGATCATTCTAAACAGTATAGTGGAGATAGTTAAAATATAAACTGGTAATAGATTTGTCTAAATTTAGAAACAAACAGGCATTTCCCTGAAATTAAGGAATACTTTGTGGAAAAAATCTGTGAAACTGTCAACTATGTTGAATCATAATGTCAATATTTTGATATATGTGTCAAAAGCATCCAATCTGACTAAAGATATTTACGGTAAATATTTTGGAGATGGAAAATATAAATAGTAATAACTTTCATCTCTAACACCCCTCCCTTGTAAAACATATGAGCAGCCTTCATTTTATGTTTTTAAATATTTTAATTTATTTTTTGCCATAGCTGCTTATAGGGAGCTGCTTATACTCTTAGAAAGTTCACAGTTTTCATGACTGGGCCTAATTTTAAACCCTCTAAATTGCACACATATAACAATTTGTATATGTGATAGTTGCTTTGGAGCATAAAAATCCATTGGCAGTTAAAGAGGACAGTAACTACGACATGTAAAAAATTCTTACTTCCCTTCAAATCCACTTATAATCCAGCTGTTTGAGGGAATCTAGCATCATATTACTGTTTTTCTTGTTTGACTTCTTTTATTTAATCTTACTAGGGATGTGAGGAATGTGAAAGTTTTGTTACAAGTATGCATGTATTTCTTGACAAGCATCAGACCAGGATGATTCTTTGTGTTACAGGAGCAGAATCCTGGTGACTACAGACAGCACCACTTGATAACTGAAAGGAAGAATTTATGAGGTCTTTCAGCACTCAGGTTGTTTCCTGAGGAGGCCACAGAGTGCAGACCCCACGTGCAAACCTTGGCCCTACAAAGTCATGGTCAGTGTCCTGCTTTTAAAGGATCAGCTTTGTAAAGGCCAAGGTCCTGATGCCAAGGGACGAGGGCAGGGGCTGCAGGGAAGGACCTGGGCCCTGTCCACGTGGGAGCACCCGTGGAACAGTGAGTCCACCTGTGTTTCAAGGGAAAAAAGCAGAAACTTCACAAGCCCACATAGTAGGGGATGGTCATGCTGGTGTAGTCCTGTCTGTGATTGGTGTGTTCTTACAGCTAAATATGCGTTCCTTTGTCCACAAGAAGGTTTCTTAGTATGCTTGCTTAATTTCCCATATCCTAAGGCGAAATACCTTAGATATTGCCAAACCATTTTTTTCCCTCCAAATGAAAATTGTTTGGATAATACAGGTTTACCTTGGCACCAAAAGAGAAGACTTACTTTTCCTCCAATAAACATGGAGATGCTGGATAAAACATCCTCAAGATGAACTAACAGAATCTCAGCATTTACGCTCAGTCCTGGAGTTAACTTATCAGTGTATTTTCTGGGTGGTAGCAGAAATGCTAGCTAAAATGTAAGCATATTTGCTGGCTTTGAAGTTTAACAGGAGCTAAATCTCTGCCTGAATTAGAGTTTAAATCCACAAGCACCATAAAGACTTAACAGTAAGTGCCAACAGCTGTACACACTAAATCAGGCTCTCATGCCAAAAATATAACCAAATGCTAGTATGCATGCACGTAAATACTAAAATACAGGTATGTGCATGTAAACTAGTAGACTGAAACTTCTGTTTGCTTACTTAGTACTGTCTGTTTCAATGGCAGTAAAATTTATGTTGTGAGGTGCTTTTTATAAGTTTTTGTTAGTTTATTTTTTATAATATGAGAGAATGTGATGCATTTAACTGTGTAGTTAAATTTTGACAACAAAACTAAAGACTTGCTTTGTCATCAGAAACCCCAAGATGGCAATACAGTCTTGTTTTTCTTTGCTGCTTATATTTGTTATTATCATCACAATTATTATATTGCAGTACATGGAACAGATTTGTGATTTTCTCATTTGCTGACATCTAAAAGCCTTGCTGACTGCTAGGAATTATTTATACAAAAAATTGAAAGCTCCAACTACTTTGATGTTAACTGAATGAATGAACACCGTGCATGAACTGGAGTTATTAAAAGATTCCATTTAATAATGTCAACCAAATAGACATCTCTGCTCAAGTTTAGCTTCATTCTAAAGACACACACAACATGGTTAAAAAGAACTACACTTATATATAATTTTCAGCTTAGCCTACTCCCACATATACTACATTTTCATATAGCAGCCTATCTTGGTGATCTATATCCTGATCACTTTTGAATTAATTCACACCAGGGCCCTTGTGCTTTTCAGTGTTCAGATAGCTTCAGCAGAGTCAAGGCACTCCATTCTGATGCAGTTAACTTTTGCTGCAGAGAATGCAGTGAGCAAGAGTCCTTCACCTTGATGCTTGAGGAGAGAAACTGCAGATTTATCAAATGAGCTACTCTCTATGACTGCTGCCCCGGACTTTGTACAGTCATAGGGAAAAAAAAAAGGAAAAAAAGCTTTGATTTCAAGCGGGCTAGCTGATATGTGGTGGGCCAGTGAGAGATGTATTTGCAGGGCTGTACATTGTTGAAAAATTAGGTTCCATCAGGGAAGTCACTCACACTCCTGCCCCAGCCTTGTTAAGTATCAGGTTTAACAACAGAGGGCTCAAGTAAAGCTGGGTGGGAGAGCAAACTTCCAATCAGACAGATTTTCTTTAAAAATTCACTTTATCCAGCCCTGCACCGAAAGAAATTAATTTCCAGTGGCAGGTAATATCAATGAAAAATTCTTATAGTGTGTCAGGAAAGATGCTGAGACTAATGCTGACAAGACAACCAAAGGAATAAGAATTGCCTAATAGTGAGACAATGTTATTCAAAAATAGATAAATAATATTAAACTTTCCAGGGTCATTACAGTGTTAGAAGATAATGAAGATGTAGGCATTGATCTTTGATGGTCTGTCAAAATTTTAGGCATATATATGTACACATACATCATTTTATGTCTATAAGTTTGAAGGTATGTAGCAAGCAGAGAGAGAGAGAGACAAAGTGTGTCTGAGTATACATTAGAATTATGCTTTAGAATAATCTAACACAGAAAGACAGCAGAAAGACCATTTATGCAAACAAGGGCAGACTGTCATCATAACACTTTGCAGCCTCTGAGGACAGGGAGGGCTGGTATTCCAACTTCTAGGCCCAGGACTCAGTACTTCCTGCTATAACAACTGATTGAAATCATCTATAAGAAAATGGAATCCAAAATTAATTTTATGAAGCCATAATATTCGGAGATTAAAGCCACAATTCTCTGAATAAAAATTGTTTCCTCTGCAAGACAAACAAAAAACTTAAGATTAAGCACTCAGGGCAATATCCTTTTTTCTGCCTTTCTATCTTCTCTAAACATCATTGCCACTTTAATACAAATAGTGAAGTAGTAGCATTTAAATGGGAAATCACATGGGAGGACTATACTGTATTGTTACTGAGATGCAAAGGGTGTCTCATTTTAATTTACTCTCCATTAGAAGAATGATGTTTGGAACATATCCATGCAGATTACTAAAGCTACCCTCAAATTACTGCTGGGAAACAGAAAACATACCTTCAGAGGAAGAAGCTCTTGTGGTGGCTAATGTCCCTCTCAGAATAAACATTTTGGAACTAACCTAACTAAACCAACAGGAAACCATTTATTTATTTATTTATTTATTTATTTATTTATTTAGGATTACATTGATAAAAGCATGAAGAATAGAGGCATTTCTGTGACTACCTGTGAAAGTCAGAGAAAAGGGTACACCTACACTATTCCTAGAGGCAAACTAATGCTTTTCCCAGACTTGGCTGACCAGGTAAGAAGTGAGAGGGGGAAAGAGACTGAATTACTCTGTCACGTCAGGAGGGTAGCCAGCTCATCCTGCACTAACTGAGCCTCTGAACTACATCTGAAAGGGCAGGATGAGGTGAGCTTGCACTGCCAGTTGGTATTCTGTATGTGTCGTGCATTTCTGTGCAGACTCTTAGTTTCCAGCACTATGTCTGGCAGCTTTTAAGGCAGTAAATTTATCTGAAAATAAGGAAGAGTTTTATTGCTTAAACAAACCCTTTTATAATAGAAACCTGCCAGAACCTCCCCTGCCCAACAACCCAATCATAGCTGGTGCATGAAGCAGGCTGTTTGTTTTAGCATAAACTGCTTTTTGCAAGGGGAGTGTGTGAAGAGGGAAGAGCACAAATGGCTCCATTTGAGTTCAGATGCATTTCTGATGACTTAAAAAAACAGCTGAAGGGTGAAAAAATCTTTTGTGCAGCAAATGGGGATTTATAGGGATTAGAGTCACAGGTTTAGGATCTGGAAAAGCATTTGTTTTATATTATTATAAAAATTTTTATGGATTAATAAATGGAATGGTAATGAGAGGAATTGCTTTTGATTCAATGCATAAATGCATAACTCTGGCTTGGGAGTGATGGGACAAAAGAGTCCCATTATTTCCCATGGGTAACTGACTGGGGTGCTTGAATTCAGCAGGATGGTTCAGCATTAGATGAGTGAGCAGACCTTAGGCAGTTTTTTAATGAAGTGCTGTGATAGATGCACACAGAAAATTCCAGGGTGATTTACATCCTCTGTGATACTGCAGAAGACAGTAAGATTGCTTTCAGGGAGAGCGAGGAGTTTTGCCTTTAGCGTTGCTCGTTTTGTTCAACATTATTATTTGTAATTCTCTGTCAGAAATACCTGAAATTTCTAATGGTTTCACATATTTTTGATGTATCTCCTGACCCCCGTGAACCCACAAGTGTGGTCACACAGAGGACAACTAATTCCCTGGCAACTAGGATGCACGCAATATGTGACCACTTAAATGCAAGCACTAGCAGAAATACAGGAGAAAAAATTCCATGCATGGAATCTAGTTACATGCGCTTAACATGCCAGGTCAGCAGATGTGATCCCTCACTTCTGAGGTTCAGAAATGTTCACTTTTGGGCTTTGCAAACCATTTTCTTTAAATTCTGAAATGTTTATATGAAATATTTGTATTTTCCTTCCATATTGCCAACTGAAATATGGATTTTGCTAAAATTGGGGGAAAATTGGAATGCAGGAAATAAAGTTAATAGGCACATATGGGTAGCATATATCTACCACATACAAATGTGATAAAACTGATACCTAAAAAGTGATTAAAAATTAGTATTTATTATCTTTTTCCAGGAATCCAATATCTCATTAGGGATTATTTTGTATCATGTTCTGCATGCAAGGCAAAATGTATTTCACCTGAGAAACATTATGAGATGAAGATTTTCACTTCAGAAACAGATGCTTAATAAAAAAATAGACAAATTCTTTTCTGCCATTGAAACAGCCCAACCAGCTTGAAACAGCATGGTCTTATGCCTTCTGATAAAAGCATGAAGAATAGAGGCTTTTCTGTGACTGGGAGGGTCAAAAGAGGGGCCTGGTCATTTGAGGAAATGGTCTTTGCCCCTGCCTGTGGTTTTTAAGTAATTCCACATTTAAATATATCAAATTAAGTGAGGACATTGGTATTAAGCATGTATCTAAACCTACAGCTGGAGGTCTTTCAGTCAGAGTAGCTTAAAATAAATTGTGATAAAAATGAATATTTTCCATTTTATTTTAATGGAAAGTTGCATGTTAAAATTGAAAACATCAAATGATAAATTGTCTTCTACCTGGGTGATTTTAGAAACCTCCCACAATCAATGAGGAGGGAAGAGAGACCGTCATATCATACAAGACATTTATCAGGTTTACCTGCTTGTGAGCGTGGTCATAAGAATTGATGTGGTTGTCAAATTCCTGGTGTTTGTGGTACTGCTTGTCACATAGTTCACAGTAGAAGTTAGCCTTCACATCCTCCAGGGCCTTAGCTGCAGCTTTCTCCTTCTCAGCGTAGTCCTGCAAGGGCAGAAGCAAAGGGAGGCACTTCACCTGAGACCATGAACTCCTGCCTCAGCAGCTCTGTTCAGCAGCCACATTACAAGCACTGGACAGCTAGAACACCAGTCTCCATCCCAAACTTGCTAAGGAATTTTTGGTCTTAAAGAGGATTCAGTAAGAGTTGTGTTTCTTGGGGAATTGTCTTACCACTCGTTGTAGGTTCTGCAGTAGGAAAAGTAGAGAGGAATGAGGTGCAGAGGAATATCATCAGGATACTGCCCAGCCCCTGGGCAGGAAAGCTGAGCAGTGAAGAACAAGTAAGGCCCCAGTGCTAGCTTGTTAATTCTGACACCAGCCCCAGGTTGCCCCAATATCTGTCTGCTCTTTCAGGTACTATTGCTTGCAAGAAATAAACTGGTTTAATCTGATCCTATGGCAGATTTTCCTTTGTGTTCCACTTTCTGACTTCTGTGAAATATTCACTGGGGCCAGGCAGCACATTGCTATGGCTGGCTGAGATTTCCCTGGAGCAGAGCCACCTCTGCAAGAGCCTTTTCTGTTCTTCCCTTTCCTTCCCAACATCTGCATGAAGGGACACACCATCCAGCCTAACCAGACTGAAAGTAACTCTGGCCTGTCCGACACAGGCCACAACCACTGAGGAGAGCATAAGCTCATCTCCAGGCTCATGCAATCACAGCTGAAAACAGGGAAAGCACAATCATTTCCTACATAGTTGCCTTCCGTATCTCTCCAGTGGCACAAGTGAGTGCTATGGAAAGTCAAATACTTTAATTTAATACATAATATTAGGTAAAAAGAGAAAATTTCAAACATATGAGCCTAAAGTTACTGCACTCAAATTAATGTACTTAAATAAAGAGCCTGATATGCAAAATTGGCAGCAGCCTTTGTCAATCTTATTTTTTTTAAAAGTCCTTCATTATAGTGTTGTTATTATTATGATACTTCCTTAAACATTTTGCATTAAAGTGCAGACTTCTGATATGGAAAACAAGAACAAAAACATTGGTAGAAGCTATTCATTTTATATTCATATTGACAAGCTGATATTTCTTGAGTGTATGTAATATATTGCCAGGGATTGCAGTAATTCATCATTTGCTGTACCGTTTTACTCTTCTAAAGAAATGAGTACTTTCTGCTGCCAGGCTTTCCAGGCTATGCAGTCAGTGTTGTCTGTTGTCCACATGTGACAAACCACTCTTTACGTGACAAACTCAGAGTAGACGAAGGCCAGGACAGGCTGCACATCTGGGACAGCCTGCTCTTAGCACATCACACCGACCAGCACAGCTCCAGGGACCAGAGCAGGGTGGAGGCTGGTGTTTAGGTATGGCAGATCAACATGAATGTGCATTTTGAGCCCTTCAGAGAAAGAAGGACTTTCTTAATGAGTGGCACAATTCAAATCTGAGACTTGACCAAGCAACCGATGCTGGTTATTGGTGTGACACACTGAACTTCGCACAGCTCTGTGCTGTGAGCCCTTCTGTTTTGCCCTGCCCTTTGCACCCTCAGATTGGTGTGAGTAGGTCTTTTTTACACCATAGTTTTAGAGGCTGCATTTGCTGGTGAGATTAACTTCATCTAAACTTGGCCGTCTAGAAGTTAGGTGTATGGGTAAGACAGTATCCTAAGCTTCTCCTGTAAAGAACAGAAAAATGCTAGACACTGCCACTGGTTATTAATCCCATCTATTTCAAAAACCCCATTTTAGGATGAGATTAAATTCTCCAGAAGTTCTATCTCTCTCTGACCACTGCAAGGCTCTAAATTACTAACCTGGCCTAGATCCTTAATTCTTAGATTGCTGAACTCAAAGATCATAAATTCTATATTGTATTTCTTCAGATTCAATTCTAAATCTCCCCATGAAACTTGCATGAACTGACCTACTTGAAGACAGGAGGTCAAAGGGGAACACTGTGCCCAGAATTTTGATTTTACATCTTATAGATGATACCAATGACATGCCAGTTCATCCCAGAGGACGCAAATAAATCTTTTTCCTGCAAGCATATAGCTCAGGTGGGTCAATATACTATAGTACACTCAGAAAACAACTAACCTGAGCTAACATTTCTCCACTTGAGAGGCTGCTCAATTATGGTAGTTAATCCTTGATTGTATCAGGGAGAAATATTCTCACAATCAAATAGTTAAATAGCATTCATTAGTTATTTAAATTTACTGAGCCCATTAAAAAGTGATACTTTTCAGCTTATTCTTCAGACCCATTGTTTTGCTAGCATTAATTATTCACCAGGCCTTTGATATAATTAAAATGCATAAATTAGAATGTGGATGCAATAGTATTAATTATTCAGAGATGCCTTCCCTGAAAGTCAAGTGTTGGAGGCAACATATTTTTATTCTAAACTGGTAAAAATGTAAGTTTTGCACTCACTGGAAGCTATCCAAAGCATAATTGTTTTGCAGGAGCAGTTGTGCAATTTTTTTTTTTAAATTTTATTTTATTTTTTCTGCTTGGTCTGAACTGTCAATTAAATGTTTACAGCCTGCTCATCTTTCCTTCTGTTGAAGGAGAAGCCTAATTGTTTGGGGTGAATGCACCACATTACTGTCTGTAAAGCACAACTGAAACTGCTGCTCATGAGCATTCCAAACTGCCAACTTTATCTTTCTCAGCAGAAATTAATACAGTTCCCTTCACATAAAGGTGTTTTAAAATAGCAACAAGGCAGCTCCCAGGTGCATCCTAAGATAATCACAACTACCTCCATTGCCTTATTGCTTAATTATGCTTGTCTACCATGGCAAAATATACAACTTCCTGCTTGCTTATCGATCAGATGCAGGGAAATTGAATGCCACGTCACATACTTTAGAAAGGTCATGGATTTTTCTTTCCCTACAAAGACATAAGAACTTCTAGCACTACTGTAAATTGTGCAGAGTCAAATGAATTTTCACATACTTCTAATATCATCTCACTGGGATTGAACAGATGGTCAATTCTGGCATGATAAATGTAATCACATGAGATAAAATCTTTGGAATAACACCTGTAGAAAGCATACAAGATCATGAAGGTCTGACCACACAAATGCAGACATAAGCAGGCAGGAAAGATGCACCAATACATTTTGAACTGTGGATGTTCAATGGTAAGGAATATATGTGTACCAGTCTCGTAAACTTTATTCTGGATCATACCCTCCTTAGTCATGGCATATAGCCTGGGTAGACACATGTATACTTATAAGACAGTATAAGTTTGCAGTTCTGTCTTTGAGTCATGAACAACATTCCTGCAAGCTGATGTAAGGGGTAATGCCATCCTTGGAGGTAGAACTCCGAGAAACCATGGATTAGGATAACCTGTGTATAAGGATAAACAAGTACAGAATATGTCTCTGAATGCATTTTTTATAGAAGCCTGCAAAATGGTTCCATATTATAGATTGTAGATGCGTTCACATCAATTTGACCCACAGAGACACATAACTGTAATAATTGTTTACATATTGGATTAATTTTAAAAAATACTTCTCTAGCATGTTAGGCTAGAAGTGCTTTCACTTAGCAGCTACTTTACAGTATGATTTGTATTGTGAAAATGTAATTAATGGTAGCTGACATTTCATTTTCTAATATAGGGAAAATCAATGAAAAATCCCATGTAACTGAGTTTTCTTGAATGTTGCAACTGACATCTAGTCAATTAGAAATCATTTATTAAATCCAGAGTCTGTAATAGATATTTAGTAGACTGCATGGCCATTAAAGGATGCTGAGCTAGACAAAACAATACCACATTTCTTGTCTCAGTAACTGATAGTAAATATATCTGCTATGTTCAAATGGACTAAGGTGAAAAGTAGGTCACTTGATACAATAAAACTTGCAGAGGCAATTTTCTACAAACCCATGGATTTCTATAAATATAGTGGAGTGAATGCACGTTGCTTGTAATAGAATATGAGAAAAATATAGCATCATTAGCCTGCTTCTGATTACCTATTTCTAAATTGGAATGCAAAATTAGTGACAGAACAGGTAACTCACATTAATGCAGAGCTCAGTGACAGACTACTCCCACTTCGAGGACACAAGCAATCAGAGTTTGGTAACTTAAATATAATTTTGTGAACCAGATTAGATATGAATGC
Organism: Acrocephalus scirpaceus scirpaceus; assembly: GCA_910950805.1. Lineage (NCBI taxonomy): Eukaryota > Metazoa > Chordata > Aves > Passeriformes > Sylviidae > Acrocephalus > Acrocephalus scirpaceus. The sequence continues at coordinate 131,513,948 of OU383773.1, forward strand.
AGGTTTTAAATACTTATGCAACTACTGAAGTGCCTCTTGGGGGTTCTCAGGCTAGAGGTTAAAGGAGAAATAGGACAAATATAAGCACATGAATTAGCTACAGATTACAGTCTCCATCTAAGACTTTAAATATATTTTAGTTTGTGATTTAGATGACAAAATTAATTGTGATTATGTATGAATGATACTAATTAACAGCATAGGGCATACAAATGCTTTAGGGACCAGGATCAAGATTCAAAATACTGTAATAATCTTCAAATATGATCTTAAATCAGCAAGATAAAATTCAGTAAGATGTGTGTCAGCTGCTGCACTTTGGAGGGGAAAGTCACATTCATCAATCCAAGATTGGGAATAGCTGAGTAAATGCAAATGCAAGGGAAAAGGTCCAAGAGTTAAAATGGAAAAGAAATCAAATGAAAGTCAACAATGAAAGTCAAGGCAAATCACATTCTGACATGTTAATAATAATGTTATAAAAAAGATGCTGAGGGTGATTATTCCACTTGATCCAGTATTGCTGAAATGTCAGCTGTAAAATACTATTTGGTATATCTACACTAGCAAATGACTTGGCTTCTAGAATCTGACCCTGTATCACTCCCACTCCACATGTGATAGTTCATTCCCAGGCTTTTTCATTTCAGAGTTCCCTTTGAGATAACAATGATTGCAGCTCCAGAATAATGTTCAGTGCAGGGACCACACTCTACAGGCAGCAAGGATGAGACACCACCAACTCTCCATGCCCTGTACAGTCTTATGAAAACCCAAGCAGCACTTGCATGTCATAAAAACACACACAGGATCATGTCACAAAACAACTACCAGAGCAGTGGTTTAATGTAGCCCTTGGACTTCTTCATACAGACTGAAATAAAACCAAATATAATAATTACACCTAACAGTACCAGACAGACTTGGGGCAATATGGACATATGGACAGGTTGCCCTGGGATGTATGTGCTTTTTGGGGAAGACCAAAGTGTAGATGTAGCCTTTGAGCCCAGTTTGCTTCCCACAATTCAAGAAAGACGATGATGTACTTGAGAGATCTTTGTGCAGAAGTGTAGGGATAAGGGGTTTAAAAATAAGTTACATGCCTAAATTAGACAAACTAGACCTCGATCTGTAATTCATATTTTCATTGGATCATTAATGTGAGCACTTCTAAATAGTATTTTTGAGGGAAATCTATAGAAGTTGATATGGAACATCTCTGGGTGGTCAGGACCTGTGCACAGATGTGTAGAAACAGCAGTCATATGACCTTCATTTTGAGTGCTTGTTCACGTCATCTTCCAAATTCACCAGTTTTAGGGATACCTGCACATAATTTTTATGTCCTTATATTTTTTCTTCTGCAGCTAGAGTGAGCTAGATTTTAAAAGATCTTTAAAACTCAGCAGGCAGGTGATAGAATGCGGGAAGTAATCAAAGTACTTGTGTGCAGTGTGAGACTTGAGCACCACAAAAATGTCCTGATATTAAAATATCAGATATATTAAAGATATATTAAAACTGAACATCAGGTTGGTTGAAATTAATGAACTTTTCCCTGGAAGATCTCCTTTTTTTTTTTTTTTTTTTTTTTTCTCCTCCCTGTAGAAGGCTGTTCTCTTACCTAAAGACTTTCCTAGGGAAGTTTAGCTGTGGAGATAGAATAAAAGGCAAGTGATTTATTCAGCTGCAATAGCTGGCAGTACAGAACATTTTCATTTATCTCACATATGTCCTGCCATTCTCCACTTTGAAAACTCAGTGCGTGGTTTCCACCACTGAGGGATCTACAGTGAGGATTTACAGAGCTATCTATTGCAAAAGATTTTTTCTTCAAAGACAATAAATGCTGCCATTCTCAGCTGACTCATAGAGGGCAACACCTAACTTCTGCAAATAAATACGTCTTCATATTTTTCTCACTCAGCAAATTACTGCAACATTTTCAATCGTATGCACATCCAGTTTTTACTGGAATGCTGAGAAGTGCAATGCTTTTAGCAGGTCCTGCATGCCTCTCAGAGTACAACCCTGCTGGGATTATTAGGACATTTTAACCAATTCCTAACCTATTTACTATCAAAATCATCGCTGCTGATTGGAACAAACCTTATAGAACATTAGAACTCAAAGAACACAAGCAGATCTCTTCAGATCTTCAGAAAATCTTTTATCTTGTAAGACAAGTGGTTGCTCCAAGTAACTTTATAAAGGAATTGAACTTTGAGACTTTCTATAATAGTTTCCAATATTATATATTGAACAACATCATAAATGGAGCATACAACCACTATATCAACCACTAGAATCATTTCTATATGATATATATAAATCCTTCAATATATTTAGGCTGGAATCCATACCGTTCCCCATCATCAGTGGAAAAGACTTGAGAACAACTTTCACATTGAAGTTGCAGGTGTCATTTTAAGAAGAAGCATGATATATTAATGAGGGGGAATATATGATTTGACTGATTAAATTTGATTTGAAGATTTAGGAAAATCAAAAGTTACACTAAATCTACTTAATGATTAATGTTTTGCTGCTTGATTTTTATCTCTGGGCTTCATTGTTAATCTATGCCCTATATTAATGCTAGCATTAGCATTTGACTTATTGCTTTTAAGGAGTTTTCAAGCATAAAGTCATTAAAGAACAATTTCAAAATACAAATGCTGCCATTAAAGGACAAAAAAATTTGTTGCAATTCAGTAACTAGAGCAACAGCCCTAAGAAGATGAAGAAATGTGACTCAAGGAGAGCCTGAGAACACAAAGGGCACCAGAACTGTCAAAATTGCTGGTGGTAGAGGCTGAAACAATTTCTGAGGTAACTGGAAACAAATGTGGGTTTCTTACCCAGTTAAGATTATATTCTAGGCATTTAAAAGAAAGTTCTAAGAGCTTTATGGGTAAAATTAAAAATATTAAAAAATTATAGAGGATCTCAATATATTTCCAGCTAGTCTGCAGATATGATTCACTGATCTTACATGTCAATATGACTGTGAAAAAATGTAGATACAATAGAAATGGGTTTTTTAAGTTGGACAGAAGAACTGTTCCTGTTATGGAGAAGAAGAAAAAAAACCCCATCATTCACTTTTTCCTTATAGTCCTGCTTTTCTGCACAAATGTGAGACTTTCAGTGAATCTGATTGTGACATTTTTGTCTGCCTTCTATTCAAAGTCAATTCCTTCAATTTGCTCACTGATTCATACTACTTTCTCTCTTCTCTCAGGTGATCATTTCTTTTACTGCTTTTCTGATGAGTGAGGTATTATCAATTAAACTGAGGAGTTAGTCCTCCATTTATGTCTTACCATTCCCACTTTTCCACTTGTGATTTTTAGAGTACAATGCATGTTCTAGCACTGCATTTAATGGATTGATGTGATGTACTTCTTTGTCTGTCACCTCTTTTCAGATTAAATGTACTTGACATTTTTTAAGATCTTTGTACATTTTGACCTAAAGGCTTCTTCTATAAAACACAATGGAATAAAACTTTATGTAGTGTCTTTCATATTTAAGCAAGCTAAAAGCACTTTGCAACAATGATTTGATCATTGTTTCGGAAATTGTGTAGGAAATACAGCATTTGATATGGGCATAGTAATAATTACCACAAAACTCATATATGGTTGTTAGAACCATTTTTATTAAATGGCTTTTTCACAAAATACAGGCTAATCATATCAGATAGCATTTTATAGTCTTTAATAACAATGGCATTAAACATTTAAATCTCTCTCTTTCAACATTGTTGGACTCTTTCTTTGCACATACCGCATTATTAAAACCAGTTCCTGTAGTCCTATTCAATATCATAAATGATGCAATATGTCTAATATCAGTGGGTTTCTTTGCTCAGAGCAACAGAGAATAATTTTTAATTTTATGATAAAATATTAATAAACTATTAGTAAATCCAGATTGGTCAATTTATTTCTTATATTATGTATATTTGCAATCTTCTTCAGAAAATGTCTTACAGGGTAAGCATTAATCATACATTTGAATTATATTTATACCGTTCACCTTCAATTAAAACTCATCTATAAGATTATGCATTGTTGTCAGATTGTGTAACAATTCATGACAAGTTTTAAACCAGAAATTAGGGTATTTCTGCACATTAGCTTTTCATGTATTCTTTATTATTATTATTATTATATTTTTATTTTAACAGAAGACCAGAAACTAATTTATTACAGCTTTGGTTTTTCTCAGCGTCTGAAGTTATCCAAGGGAAAAAGAAAGAATTCCAAATTGCTCTATGAAGCCCAAATGGAAAAACAAAGTTTACTTACACACGCATATATCCTTCTTCTTCTGCAGCTCCCCAAATGCATTCATGTGAGTTATAAAATTCTATATACCTTTTTTGTTAACCCTACAATTTTATACAAGCTACAATTCAATGACCTGATCTAAAGCAAAAGAAGAATCTTTTCATTTAGATGAAAGTATAATATTTGCATTCTGATTGGAAAAAATGCATGGGAGGGAGAGAGAGTGAGATAGGAAAGACGTGAGTGTGACAGAAAAAGAGGGAGGGAGGGAGGGAGGGAGGGAGGGAGGGAGGGAGGGAGGGAGGAAGGAAGGAAGGAAGGAAGGAAGGAAGGAAGGAAGGAAGGAAGGAAGGAAGGAAGGAAGGAAGGAAGGAAGGAAGGAAGGAAGGAAGGACCTTTTTTATCTCTATTTTAGCCAAGTGTTTATGGCTTGAAACTCACCCTGCAGCACACATTGCAATTAAAATTAGTTGATTTTTAAATACAACTGAACACTCAGCTTGTAGATTAATGACACCCTTATGGCAATTTCCAAGGTTAAACTCTCTGTCATCCCATATTCTTCAGCCATGAGGCAGGAAATGAGGCCTGGAAGGAGTCCCAGTATCCAGTGCCAAGTGGTTTTCTTCAGTTTCCATGCTCAATGTACAACCTCTTGAGGGGTACACAACAGAATCTTTATATCCCATGGTATCCTGTTCAATTTACAGATGATCCTGCATGACTTCATATCTTTGTTATCTTGCTTTCTTTTTTTTCTGGTCCTTCCTTTCCTTCATGTTACAACCCAAGGCAGAGACAGAATCCTGGTCCTTCCAACCAGTTTCTGTGTTTACCAGGCTGTATAATTGGTAGTGATCTTCATTAATCAGGTGTAAGTCTGAAATAGTTTTAATTACTTATTCATAGAAAAAAAAATTTAGCCAGAATATATCTTCAGAGCAAATTCATGGCCTTCATGAAGATGTGGAGAAACCCCCATGTTTACAATCAGTTGTGTCACTTTGTGCCATTTACCAACTTCTCTTTCTATGCTATCACCCAGGTTAAGGACATATTGCAAAAGGGCACGAAGTACTATCAAAAAATGTTGGCCTAAAATGCTCCACCCTGTCCTCATGTCTTGGTGAAGTCCCTTCCCAGAAGCTGTAACAAACCAGAGCTGTAGCTGGCTCCATCTCCAGCCCAGGCTCTAGCACAGCGCAGTATGGCTGGACTCAATGGAAGCTTTCAAACTGATTCTAATGAGACTGTAAGATCCAGCTGTAACAAGCATAATAAATGGGAAAACAAAATAAACAAAAAGGAAGATACAATTTAAATCTAGGGGGATGTCTGAGATTATTAAAATTAATAGAAGAGAGGGTGAGCACATCCTTGCAGAGAAAGATTTGGAAAAAAACCAAAACAAATCAAGATGTGGAAGAGGAAAATAGATGATTAAAAGACTACATTTTTTTTCCTGCTGTGGTATTTTGTGAGTAAAATACTAATATGTTACAAAATCAATAGCAAACATATACTGTGCTCTTGAATTCATCATGTATGATTGTTGGTATTAGGAACAGAACTGTATAATGCAACATGCAATTTAAAATAAAATCTCAGTGTCTGGGACACAAAAGATCTTAAACAGACACTTTGTTGAACAAATAAAAGATGATCCATCCTCATCCTACCTCAAATGAATAAACTATATAACCTAAAGCTAATTCTGTCACAAGTACTTGGTTGGGAATATGTTACCCTGGCGTAATGAGCACTTCTAGTGCTGCTGTGGAGACCTGAGGTTTCCTGAGACAACAACTCAAGCAGCTGATTGCTGCTTGATGCTGTAAAATGAGGTCTCCCGGGGTGTCCATTAATCCCATGAATTTACTGAATACAGGGCAATGTAGAGGTGCTTGATTTCAGAGAAATGAGACAGGCTGGCATCTCTCAACTTGAAAGAATATTTCTGGCTTCATCATGACCAATTAGAAATACAAATGGGGATTTCTCAGCTCCAAGAGTACCATCATTAAATTTCTTGCATTACTGTGTCATATTTCTAAAGAATGGGTCTTAAAGGAATGACAGAATTTATATCCATTACAGACTCTCTGAATTCTTCTTTATTTTTTAACTGTGATTCTGTGTTGAATATTTAATGATTTTAATGCAACATAAGTGAATAGAAGTAGTTCCTAACATTGGTTTTTATAACCTGTTAGTCCAACCATTTGTGTCATGAAACAATGCACAATCTTATTAGGTAACAGTGCATTTCCTTAATGAATAAGAATATAAGACTGTGAGCTCTCTAACTCTTGATCTAATTAAAATAGATGACTCAATGAATTAATGATGAGACTTTTCCTTCCAGTATTTGAAACTTATATAGTAAACTGTCTGTTCTTGACTAAAATGCAACAAACAAAACATGAATATAATCTCAGTTGTTTACCACTGGCTTCACTGGAATGATGCTTGGTTACATAACTGTATGTATGAAAGCAGAAGCAGAGGAACAGCATTTCATCTGGACACTCAGTCATATAGTTTATTTTTTTGTAGTCCTGAAAAGAGCAGGAGTTGGACTTGATTATCCTTCTGAGCCCCTTCAAACTCAGGATATTATACAACTCTGTGATTCTTGCAGTAATGCAGTCCTCTAATACACTGAGAATTCACTGAACTGCACAAGAGGGTCTGGGGACCACACTCAGTGATTTGTGTAAAGTCATGCATAAAGTCATGTCTCTTAAATGCTGGACACTTAGCCATACTCAGTGACCTTTATACAGAAAATTCCAGTTATGAATTCAGTACAAGATATTTTCATATATTCAAAATACTTATCCTGTTCTAGAAGAACAACTCCGACAAGTTTTGCCTTAATTACTCTACATGCTTAACAGAGAGAAATAAAAAACCAACTATACTCCTGTGTGATGTATATACATCTCTATCTTCAAGACAATTTGTCAAATGGTTACATAAACTTGTATTGATTATTCAAAACATCATTCTGAAGCTTGGCTGGCTTCCACAATGAGTACAGTGCCAGGACTTTGGTCTCATCATGCTCAACTTTACAGCACTGGACTTGTGTGCACCTTTCTGCAACCTTTAGGGCTGCATTAGCCATCACAGCTGTCTCTTGTGAGCCCAGTGCAAATCCAGCATGTTGAATGAGATATCATTTGGAAATAACAAGAGAAGAAATGGGCCTTTATGTGTCCTTCCTCAGGGATTGGGATGCCTTACTAAAGTTAAATAGCTAAGCCTCCCTTGGCCTCCCTTTCATGTTTTGCCCACTAAAAAGGTGAATTTTCTGTTCAGTTTGGGAACGTGGTACTACATTTATTCATGTCCCTTTTCTAATCACCAGGAGGACAAAGGAGTTCAGTACAACACGATATGCTCCCAGCACCACGGAGAATGTGAAAGCAAGCACTGAATGACAGGAATAAGATTTGCCTGTAGGTTTGTGGCTGTGCCAGAAATAGCACCCCATGTTCCAGCCTTAGCCCAGTGAACTGCATGACTATATCTTCAATATTTTTAGTGAGTGAAGATATCTAGAAAGCATGGAAAAATGTGACTAAGAAGATGATTGGAAAATAAAGGAAAAAATGACAAAGCACCGGAGGAAATGGACAAGGGGAAACATGGCCAAGGAAGGTAATGGAAAGAAAATCTTCATGCTAATTACCTAACTGAAAGGAAACCTCAGCAGGTTGATATACATTCTTCAACATTTCTCTGTTCAACGTCTGTAGTATAGTATGTATAACATAACTACAAAACTATTTTAGAGTTCCACTTATTATATATATATTACACACATCATATTATTATACTATTACAACAGCAGGAGAATAGTGATGTAAATATGCTGTATATAATATCAAATTAATGTTAATATTACATTACTAGATTTTTTCATTATGTTATTAATATTTTAAATTGATATATGATATTATTGTATGTAAGTGATAAGAACTAAGAACTTGGCATCACTAAGTCTAAATAATGCTTCAAATTATACTCTTTTATAAGGAGAAAGAGTATTACTGCTATCCCTGCTGCCAATTTGGCTGTCCCAATAATGTATATTTTCACAAATCACTTCAAGTAAACATACGGTGCCATCACTTCTTGTATAGTTTTAATATCTTGAAATTTACAGCAGAGTGCAAAGTTAATGGGAATGAGTATTTGAAATTATTTTAAATGTTAAAAATTTTGTTTTCATCTTTTTTGATTTTATGGTTAATATTGAAAGACATATTTTTTCAGTTTGTTTCACTTTCACTGAAGGTGCCATAAAAGAGAGGCTACTGACAACAATGAGAGTTTATGACAAGTTAATCTTTTAATAATACATTTGTCCCTAGTTTCTCTGTTTCAGATTTTAACTCAGTCTAATAATAAATATAACAACTTTGGCTGCTACTCAAGATAAAACATGCAGAGGTCCATGAACTAAAGTATTTTCATCAGTAGATACTTCTTAAAATTTCTATTCATAAAAGTCATAGTCAAATCCTGGCAATCCTTATCACCACTGTTCAAGATGTACTGTTCTAAAACAAGCACTTGCTTAGTTATGCATGCATAATAAACCCTCTCACTGAATTTGCTTCTCCTTACCACTTCTTCATTTGCAAATGTAATACATGCTTGCATGCAGAATAGGATAATGAAATTAATGTCATGCTTATATTTTCAATAAACAAAAAAGTAGTCAGCATACAATAAAATAATGGAAAATTAAAGTGACAAAGCAAACAAGATAGGCATACAACAGGCATAAACCCAGCCTATTTCAGGCATTATTTAATTCAGAAATTATACTCCTGCCCAGAAAATTTATCATATATCAAACAAACAAACAAAATCTGGGGTTTTTAAGCAGCAATTGCCCACCAAGTCATTTTCTGAAGTTACTTCATTTCTGCTCACATCCAGTATTTGGTAATTAGTTGTATTGCCCTGAAATGTAATGATGTGACTCTGGCGTCTAATTTTGGAATAAATTCAACCCTGCAGAGAAAACCTACTTACGATTCTCTGCCCCGCCTTGAGCAAAATTTAGGAGCTTGACTAATGTTCTGCACTGGGTTGAATTCCATTTACAATGAGTGTCAGTGTGCAGACTTAAAAAAATTCAAAATTTCTGGAGGAAAGGCAAAGGCTGGACCACAGCTTTAAGTGGAGTTTAAGCATATTTTCCCCTTTGTTTACTAATTCATGCAAAGCATCCAGAAGGGAATTCTGAAATTCGCATGCACAACAGTGGCTTCCATGTTTGCATTCACCTTGGTTTCATTGAAATAAGACTTCTTTCTTCTAGTCCCTTGAGTTGTTGAGGACATTTGGGGTTGGTTGGACTCTAGGATCACAAAAGCTGATCACATGCTCTTAGAAGATTCTGGAGCCTCGTGTTTAAGTACAGTGTAATCATTGCTCTGGTGTAACACCATTTGTGGTTCAGCCAGGGCACCTCATACAAGAGGTCTGAGATTCTGAAGGCAAAAGGAAATTAATTGCAGTGCAGTCTTGAGAAACTTAAAATATCTATATTCATGGCCATGTGTTTTATTTACTTTTTAAATCTATATTAAAAAAGAAGAAAACAGCTGACAAGCAGGGGTTCTTCAGGGAATGTGGCCACCTCTGCCTCAGTATTTTGGATCAGAGCAGTAGCAAGCTTCTGAAGCAAACTCAAAGGCCCTCTCCTTTTCCTGCAGGTTGGCTTGGTTCATGAAGCAGATTTGGTGTGTGCAGCTGGCTTTCTTTCAAGGAAAATTGCAGCATAAGAACTGCCCAGGGTACATGGTAAATGTGCCTCAACCACAATGGAATCATAAAAGTGCAGACTAATGTCCTGCAAACACCTTTGAGCCACTTGTGTAGTGGGGACCACTGCTCCTAGTGAGCAGCCAAAATCTTGTCCAAAGCAAAATGTCTGAACAAGGTTGATGTAGGCATCTCAAAACCAACCCTTTCAATTCACAGGTCCACTCCTACTAAATGGAATTACTTGTTCATGTATGCAGGGCCTGGCTATATGGTTGTCAGAACAGCTTATGTAACTTCCCCTGACAGATTCTCTACCACATTTGGCCCCAATTCACCCAAACTCAGTAGAGCACAAAGATTTTGCTACATACCAGTAGGGCATTTGTAAACATATTGTATTGTACACCTCTTCCTTGGGTGATAGTTGGGTTGCTAGACTCCTCTTTACCTTTCCAGATTTGAGGGTTTTATGTAAAAAATAGGAACAGTAGCTTGCTGAGTTATGTTAAAAAACTCCCTCCATAGTCCACCCTGAGTTCAGCCTGTCAGCAGGAAGATGGGGTCAAACACTGGGGTTGCTCTGTGTAGAAGTGAAGGACAGTCCATTAGCAGCCTGTAGCTTTAAAACAGCAGTGAAAAGAATGTGAGCCCCCAAAGTGAATTTTTCCCCTCTTGCACTCAAGAAAAGAGTCATCTCTAACTTACACAATAAGGTCACTGTGTTTAGGGACTGATTTTTCTTTTCCATCAAGGAGACACAAATATAGCTTAGGTTCTATAAACCGAACATTTTGATAACACTTCAGTCAGGTCAATTGAAGTGGAACTGGTACAGAAACATTATCAAGAATCATTTCAATAGCGTGTGGCTGTCTTCCAGGGGTGCAAATATCATTACAATATAGCAAAGCAGTCTACGAACCAGATTAGCTGAACAGCCGTTATCAGCACTCAGGAAAATAATATCAGTGACTGACTTCACCTGCTTGAGTGGCTTAAATGTCCTGCCTTTCCATACTGATAACATTTGGCACCACTTGCAGCCTGAAGAAAGCATGATTTTGTTTGATATAATTATAGAACCATAGCAATTTTTGGTAGAGAAGAAAAGACATATAGTCTAGGTCATCTTGTCCATCTCCCTGTAACTACATGAAAGTTGCCTGGCCATGTGCCTGAAGTGTATTAGAATAACACTCGCTTTTTTGCTCCTCTTTGGTTTTCTTTATTGGATTTATTGGGTGGATTTTCAGATTCAGAGCAGCTGAGTTCCCAATAGCAATGCTATTGGAGTCCTTACATAAGAGAAATACTAGTAATTTGTTTTGGCAGAGAGGAATAAGAAACAAGATGTTATTTTTAGAAATGTTCAAAAGATTTTCCTCAGGGTTTAATCTCTCCAGCACAGGATGTCTATGCAGGAGGACACTTTGGCTTGGTATGGGCAAATACTTTCCTGTTGTCCAAAGCTGGCAACCTGACTTGGAGGCAGTCAGGAAATTTGTACTGCCAGGTGGATTTTGAAGTGATTCAATGCAAAAAACCATTTAGAGGCAGAATCCTCATTAACCAAACTATGCTTCCTGTCCTTAGTTTGGTTCACAGTATACAAAGTCAGTACATGCTAGGTATATGATAGACTCATTGTATAACAGAATGTTTTGGGTTGGAAGTGACCTTAGAGATCATACTGTTCCAACTCCCTGCTATGGGCAGGGACACCTTCCACTAGGCCAGGCTGCTCAAAGTCCCATCCAACCTTGACACTTTCAGGGATAGGGCATCTACAGCTTCCCAAGATGACCTGTTTGAGTGTCTCACCACCCTTACTGTAAAGAATTTCTCCCTATTTTCTAATTTAAACCTAACCTCTCTCAGTTTAAAGACCCCTTTCAGTTTATTTCCCCTTTTTCTAATGTTACATGCTTTCTTGTAGCCCCCTTTAAGTACTGGAAGGTGCTATAATGTGTTCCCGGAGCCTTCTCCAAGCTGAACAATCTCAACTCCCTCACTGTCTTTGTGGAAGTGCCCAGTGCTCTGACCATTCCTGTGCCCCTCCCCTGGACACAATCTAACAGTCCATGTCCTTCTCATATACTCTATATACAACATCAACATATAGTAAATGAGAACTTTTTGTTTCCCATTCATCCCTGTAATGTTTTCTTGCTTGGAGCAGTGCTGTAGTAGACATTTGATTGGTAGTATAACCCTAGTCACAGGAATGAATTTTCACTAGCTGTAGTTTTGCCCAGGGTGAATTCTGATGTAAATAATGATGTACCACGTATGCCATGGGTAAGTGATACAGAACAGACTTGATTTAGTTATAAGAACACTGACTTATTTATAAAAAATCTACCAATAAAATTCCATCATCAGCTTTGAATTGTATCCTTAGATTTTTCTGAGGCCACAGAGAAGCAGGCTACAGTACATGATCAGTCTGTAGTTGCCTGCTATTTGCACAGCTGTAAGCTTGCATGGTTCCATTAGCTTGTTCAGTTTAGGCACAAAAAGATACAACTACAGATTCAATACCAGGGCAAGAGATTAATCTGTAGAAAACAGATGCTGACCTCTGGCACCCACAGAACATTTCCACACTCAGTTTTCCATTATCCTGGAGGGTGTTCTCATTACCAGCTCCAAGAAAAGTTTTCCTAAGAGCAGTGACACAGAGAGCACTGTAAGAATGATTGCTCCCATGGGCTGCCAAAGCCTTACTTGCAGCTGAAAAACAGAAGATGACTTTAACAAGATAGTCCTACTGAGCACAAACTTGTGTAGTCATTAGTGCAGGCCTTTAGAAAGGTATTAACTTCATGACTATGACACCTAGGGACAGGTATCTAAACGTGCACTGTCCAGATTCTCCTATTACAGTGAGTCAAGTGCTGGGGTTTGGTTTTGCTGCCCACACACATTCACTGCTATCTGATACGTGCTTAGTCCTGCTCTGTCTGAGCATCAGTCTGCTTTAGATCCTCTCTCTCACCTGTGCAGTAGCTTTTACCTTACATGCTCTCAAGGGTGAGTGCATCTAACATCTTGTCAGCAAAGCATGGACTGTGAGAAGTCCTACACTGAGGATCCACTTCAGAGCAACATGAGCTGTTCTCTAGACTGCATGACCTCTGATGGCCAAAGGCTTAATGTGAGATTTTGAGGCCCTTTTGAGATTCCAGTGGTATCAGTGCATCCATACAGGGTTGTCTGATGCCCTGGACTCCACTCAAGACTCACACCTTTGTAGAAGAGCTACCTGAGAAGCAGATGGAATATCCTTGGGCACTGGAAAATGTTACCAGATGAAGAAGCTCAGTAACTGAATCCTGTCAATAGCCCATTTCTAAGGAACAGGTATTTCTACATGTTTCAGTCTGGAGATAAATATAATTTGGGATTTTGGATCCAGTGCTTACAGCAAGGGGAAAAAATGAAACCTTTTCAAATCTTTTCTGCTGGCACTTGTAGTTGATAAGGGAAAGAGGTCAACCCCATCAGATTAGGACATGAATTTGGAGACTTTTTCATTTTTTGACTTCCAGACTTTAATAACTTCAAACCCTCTTCTGTGTTAGGTTGCAGGTGCCTGTATTCCTAGTAAAGCATGTTAGTAAAAACTTGTTCTTCCACTGTCCTTTTAACTTCTCTGAATATCCAGTGAACAGAGAAAAATAAAAAAAGGCTTCTTTATATTTTTATAAATCCTAACTTTCAGGTCATTTATTACTTTGAATTTTCTAATATCAGTAGAGACCAAGCATCTCTTCGCAGGTGGGATGTCCCTTGGCAACCCTTTTCCCTAGGGACAATGGAACTGTCAACCAAACAATGGGTGAGGAATAACACTTATTCTGCAGCTGGTCCACCACATGTAATTCTCTTTTATATTAGATTAAAAAGAGAATGACCAGTGTGACCCCATCAGTGTTCAAATAATGTGGAAACCTGCTTCTGCAAGATATTTTTCACCAGAAAGCCCAGAACTCCTCCTGTTAATACAGGGGGAGTAGGTGCTTGTAATGTGCTATCACTATTACAGTAAAATAAATGATTATAAAAAGGGACTCTTCAGAATTTTTTGTCTGCAAGGATAAATTTGTTTCTGTGGCTATATTCTAGCCACAGGGTATTTTGGTTAAAAGAAGATAATGGACTTTTAACAAATTACAGGTTTTGCTGATATTTCATGAAGGTCTGTTGGACTGTTGAGGGATGCCAGAGTTCAGTGTGTGCTATATAATCACACAGCATACCTGCAATTTTTCCCTATGAATACTTGCAAGCAGTGCAGAAATGAAGAGAGCGATTATGCTTTGGGCAGGTAATTTAGAATCACTACATACAATAGTCTAGATAAAATCAATTTCATATGCATTACTCTGTAAGGAGTCTACATAGACCACTAAAGTCATAGCCACCTTGACTGCTCAAAACGACATTGTCAAATTTCCTTTTATAATAACAAGAAAGAAGCATGTTGATTTCTTTTTAATTCTGTTCTCAGTAGGTGTGTAATGTTTGTTCAAATACATTCTATAAAAGTTTCTCTTTTTTCTATAAACACTGACATACAACACAAAAAGATGAGTCTACTTTTGAAAATGTAAAATGTTAAGAAAATAGATAGATAGATAGATAGATAGATAGATGTAATACTGTAGAGATTAATACTAGACATGCTATGTCTAGTGTTCTTTAACTTTATGTAACTATGTTCTGAATGAAAAACAACCTCTCCTTTCTAGAACCTCTGCCCAAAACCAAATATTCTGTTACATGGAGTTTAAAAGAGTCTGAGAAGCTGAAGATTTCTTCATCCCATGCTTCAATAGGGGCATATACTCAGAATTCAGGCTTCCAGCCTGTGAAGTAGCACTGGCTTCAGCATTTCTAAAATTGGTTCCTCAAAAGGCTTTAAACACTAAAAAATCTTTTGTCTGAGCCTCTCGGTGGTCTATGGCAAATAGAGTTCTACTTAACTTTTACAATAATTCATTAGTGGTGTTAATTTGCTGGGCCCTACTCATTTCTCATATCTTCAGAAATAATACATATACACATCTGTACAACATTAGAAAGATTATGTAAAACACCACAAATTAATATCAAGTGGCAGAAACAAAATTTCAATGTAAAAAGTTCTACTGGGAACAAAAAAAAAGGGATAAATGGCACATCCTGGGGAAAATAAGTACAGTTAGCAAACAGAGGGTAACTCTATAATAAAATAGCTAGAGATTTGCTAAATCTGGAGAAAATACAAATGATCTCATTTTAAAAAAGGGGGAACTGAAATGTACTGAAAAGACCGAAGAAATGGACTGTTACTAACTCAGTCATTTTATTAAACTTCTGAATATTGTCATGCTTTTTAATTTAATCCTTTGTGATCCTGGCACTTTCAAGCATTTTTTTCTACCTTTCTCATGAGCTTTCATTTTTCCTTCCAGATGATTCCAAGACAGGAATATTCTGCCCTCTACATCACGACTGGGACAGTTCTTCTTCAGATGCTTCTTATGAACACTTCCTTACTGTTAAGTTTCAATTTTTAAACTTTCTTGGCTTTCCTTAGTACAGCTGGGCAAACAACTTGGTGTAAGTATAAGTTTAGTTCCAACAACAGACTGCAAAACTGGCATGCAGCTAGGGAGAGCCCTTTAAAAAAACCCATTTCTGGTTCATAAATCCAGCAAAGTGGACTTAATTGTAAAAACATGTGAGGAGAATTTATCTAGACTGCTCACAGTCTAGATAAGTGTCTATCTTATTTCCACATTTACCTTACATCACTGGGTTGAGCATTACACTGGTGGGAGTTAGAGGAGAAAAACTCACTGGTCTTGCGGGTAAAATACTCTTTTACTTGTAGAATGTACTTGCTAAAGTAATAATCATTTTCATATAAAGATTGCAATCAAAAATCTGCATTTCAGAACACAAAAAGGTTCCAATGAAAAAAAACCCTACTGGCAATATCTATTCTGTTGCCTGGGATTTGGTCTCAGAGTTACTCTGAATGTTTCTGACACTGTCTTTATCTGCTTCACTGCTTATGATGCAGAGAAAGAAGGACCAATGAGAAATGATAATGGAGAAAGAGGATCAATAAACTGAATGCTTCCATGTTGCTATATTTTTCAAAATAAGACTGCCCATTCTATGCACCAGCTGATTTCTGTTGGCTTTGTATTTTTAGTATAAAGTACATGATAACATGCAGTGATTCCTATTATTTCTTTCTCTAGTACCTTAGAAAATATTGGAAGTGCTTGAATCAGCGCATACAGATACACAGAAGTACTTCTCGACTCGTACAGATTACACAGAGTTTGAGGTGGTAAAGTTTACAAAACTTACAGCGTTTCATAGCCCCATTTTCTTTTTTTCTGTGCAGCAGTATTTGCTTTCTAAAAAATATATTGCCAAAGCACATTTTTTCCTGTCTGTTCCACAATTCTCACCAATCTTACAAGGGATATGTCTGAAGTTTGGTGAATGACCAAGCATGAGAGTTCTAAGAATAAAATAATTTCCAAAGCCAAAATGTGACCTACAACAGTGCTCCATGTTGCCAGCGTGCCAGATGAACCAGCTCTTAATACTCCTGGAGAAGAACAAAGATTCATTCATTCATCCATTCAGAGTGGTCCTATCATGCTTCTAATGTTTTTATGGCCTGCACATTTTTTGGGCTGCAAAAATATCAAGCCTACCATAATGCTCCACTGATAATATGCACATAAGCAATGCAATTATAGTTTGTCAGAAACTTTTGGAGATTTCAAGAACCTCAGGTGAGTCAATACTAGGAAAATGCTCATTAATAAACATCACTTCTTCATTAGAATTTCTAGTCTGCTCTAGGTACACATCAAACACATCAATATGATCAAAATGGCACAGTGGAAGTTCCTACATGTGGAAACACTGGACAGTGCTGTGTGATGCTGCTGCTCTATAAGTACAAAGTCAAACCATCAGCAGTCCAAAGCCTTTTTCCAGTCAGTTAAAAGATATAAGGCACAAGGCTGCGTTCAGAAATGGATGAAGCCTAGTGATGATATGGCCATGTTGGCTTTTTGATCCCTTTTGTTTTTACCAGTTCAATACTTACCCATTTAGGTGTCACTGCTGTACCCAATACAGAAAATTATATAGGTCTTGTAATTCATACACCTGCTATTACTTCAGAGTCAAATCTTGTTCAAGTATCTACAAGCAGCAAAAAATGCTGTCATGGAAACCATCTTTTTGGATGCTTTAGCAATCCACCACCCAGTAATTTTCCATACTAATATAACAAAGAATATTCAGAAGTGTATACTTTTGCCACAGTGTGTGTTTATTTATAATTACATGAGTGTTAACTGCCTATAAAGACAATGATGTCAAATTAATAAGTGATAGTAATGGCAAGTAAGACATTGATCTATATGACTATATAATCAAATTGATTATGCCAGCACTTGCTGCTTGTGTAATTCAATATTTTTAATGAAATAAAATGTGAGATTTTAGTCTAGTATAGCTTTCAGTTATTTGGTCTACATTTCATGACTTCCTTTTACTTCTGGAGATTTAACATCAAACCTATAAACACAAGGTAAAAGAACAAGTATATTTTAAATAATAATAGTTGATTTTCCACGTCACTCTTCATGCTCACTTCTTGTCTCCTCAATACCACAGCCATTGTCAGGTCACAGCGAGTACCAAGCCCCACAGCACCACGACAGCCAGACCCTGGCAGGGCACCAAGGAGGGCTCCCTGTGCAGCTCTTCTGGATTCCACAGTTTCTACAAAGAGCTAAGCAGGGAGAATCTGATCATGCCATTAGGTACAGTGTCCTCTTCTTGAAATACATCCAGTCCTGAATGTGAGCTTTGTGGGTTGCAATTCCCTCCTGCCAGTCAGTAATTTTGGCTCTTGTAGCAGATGCAAACCACAGTGACACTCTTTGGATGGGCTGGAGCATGTCCGGTGCTGCAGCTGTGTTGGCAGGCAGAAGCTCCTTCACTTGACTAACACAACTGCTTGCTACTGTGAACAGACATTGAACTACATCAGGTCTTCAAAAGATACATTTTATTCTGCACTGTGATGAACAGCAAGTCCACAGACCTCACCTGCTTTTCCCTAGAGCCTCAAATACAGTAAACTAAGGTAAAGTTACATATTCTGTTCATGCCAGAGCCTGAATAAGCATGTCTTCATCACCTTTGTTGAATTCCTTATTTCACCTTCCTTTCTTGCTCAGATGTGAAAAATAAATACACTGGAGAAGATAATATTAATTTAATTTGATTTTCATTTTAAAATGAGGACAAATACTACCTAAAACAAGTTCCAGTGCTTTCACTGTTTGAACTACTGTTGATAATGCCAGTGAAAGGTAAGCCACTTATTAATCTTAGACAACTTGACATTTCAGTTTTATTAATCAAAGTCTTGTCAATTAAATCATATTTCACCATCCTTTACAGATTTCAGCAGCATGCAGTACTCTTAAAAGAACCATGGAAGTTTAGACTGAGGAAATGGCAATCTGCAAAGTGGACAGTGCTATTTCAGCCACTGCTGCTTAATTTACGTTTGTTCAATTGTACATTGTTTGTACAATTTTAACAGAGAAGAATTTTAACGAAGAAACAAAAAATATTTACTGTTTTTACATTTTACAGACATCTAACCTTATACCTCTGACTATTTTCCCTCTGTCATTAATAAAGGCTAAAGAACTGAGAAAAAAGAAAAGGAAGAAAGGCAACAGAATGCCTTCTGTTTATGATTTTATTCGAGTATAATGGCCCGTCTCTGTTGTACTAAAGCCATTGGTAGTAAAGCAGGTAATTCCTTATATTCTATTTGATTTGAGACATTCCATGCTAATCTACTGCTTTACTTACAGAGACAAAATCAGAAGCTCACCCTGCAGAAGCAGTGCTTATAATTTTCTAAAGCTCCTCTATTGTATTCCCTTTTTTCAGATGTGCATGGCTTTGTGTCTCAAAATTGTCCAACACATAGGGGAGGCGTGTTTTAAAAATTCAGCCCCAAGCTTTTACTGCCTCGGATCCCCTTATCTAACAGCTTTGAATTACCTTGTGTCATTTGTGTTGCAGGATGTTCTTGAGGGTATAACTGATTAAATGGCACAAAATCTAGCAGTGATGGAGCAGCTTCCAATTCAAGGCCATTAAATGGATTGGCATGCTGTCAGACTTTCTATAAAGAAACTCTGAAGACCAGAACAGATATTCAGTAAGTTTTAAAAAAAACTTTAATGTTTTCATTCTTGGTTTATAATGAAGCTATTGGAGTTGGCCCAGTTAATCACCCTTCAATTATGTAACTATTTCTATATTTCCCCAAAACAAATTTCAGAGCATGATAACTAACTAGTGATTATACAAGTCACAAACAAACTGAAATGCTTTCAAGGTATTGGTTTTGTAGATCTCCTCTTTCAGTAATTGAAAGACAAGAAATAATTATATCTGTATGGCAATGAACAAGTTTGTTTGAATATGTTTGAACATAGTATCTGTCCAGTTGAATGAATCTCATTAAATACCTGTTGTTACTGTCAAAGCTCAACACTGTTTATGCTCATGTTAGGCATTATCTCTCAGGAGATCTCATTCTTCCTTGCTTTAAGCCATATTCTGACCTCATCAACGTGTATCTCAGTTACTTGGATTTCAAAATATCTTCACATTTACTTTCAGGATCTCCCATATGTTGGGAGATGGTTACCTATGAGCATCCAGCATCCTTGCCTCGGGAAGCTTCTCCTTTGCTGTAATACAAAAACAGATGTTTTGGCTACTGATGCAGTACTACCTCACTGTCCTCTCACTGCCCCTTTTCTAAAAATTGTTTTCTTTTTTTCTGTCTGTCCCTGTCCCTCTCTCTCTACATATATATATGCTGTCCTTTTTATTTTAATTTAGGTTATAACAAATGCAGGGCAGACACCTTCTGGCTGTTTGCATGTTACTTGCCACAGAAGGCATCAGCTCCAAGCCTAGTAGTCCCAGATGGTACTGTAATAAAAACAATAAAGATAATCTCATAATTCCCCAAGGCATCAGCCACAAATTCCACATGCAGGATGCACTCTCTTCCTCAGCATTGATCAGACTTTTCTGTCAAGACAAATGCTCTGAGGAGACCAGGAATTTTCAACATTTTTATGCCTTTCCCTGAATGAACAGCTGTGCATGATAAGTGACAGACCAGGGTGGCTATCCCCAAATTTACGTATCCAGACACACACAGAGATACATATACACACATTTTCTGAGCCTTGGGTGTTATGAGAACTTAGTGCTCTAGCCGAGGTGTTCAGCTTCTGTACCACTGCAGACATTTCCCTATACAAATCCCTACAAATGGCTACCTAGTACCTCCGTATCTAATAGGAAACTGCTGAGCCTCAAAACTACCCCTCAAAGGTACACCTACAGATTCATGGTGAAAATGAATTCCACATATTGCTCTACTACAAGTGAATTGTAATTAATGGGTAGATCTCCTCGCCCTGATTCAACCATCCAAAAATACATTTGGCTGTAGACTGGACTACTCACTTTAGGCTGCCTTTACAGTCAATGGAGAAATACCTCTCCCCTCAACAAAGGTCCTTGTGAAATAGGGGTCCTAAAATAGATGAGATAAACTGTTCTTAATGCTTGGTGCCTGGTATAAAAAAAATTAGACACCTGATTTTAGACAATTAAAGTTAAATGAGATTGACCATTTCTGGGCTTGTTTTTTTTGTCTGGATTGTTCTCTCCCCTGAAGATGTGTAAGACTTTGTGGCTCTTTTTCAGTACTGTTCCTGAGTGTCAAGTTGTGAGGGTGGCCTGTGAGGAGGGTGGCCTGTGAGGAGATTATGACTTTCTGTTTACCATGCGCAATAGGGAATTGTGACTTTTTGTTTACCATTGCATGGCTAGGTTTATAGATGGTTATCAAACCTGCCTTCTCAGTCAATTTATTTTATTTTTTTATCCTGGCAGAGTCTTTTAATTATATCTTACCCCTAGATCTCAGTAAACCTTCAAATTCCTAATACTCTTACAACCAGTTTTGCAATGTGACAAGTATTTAATTTTGATCCTCTGTAAGGAATTCTATCTCCTTTATCCTATGTGATAATAAATTTAATTTTTACTCTCCAAATTTTATAAGTCTCTTTCTGGATGGTTATGTTGTAAAATATAAGTCATCTCAACACTTCTGTCCACATCTTGATGCCCATAAATGTTGAATATCAGGGCTAGAAAAACGTTAATAATGCAAAACAATTTAATACTTCATGGATAACAGGTTGAAACACATAGTTTGGAAACTTAAAGGCCTTTGTAGGTGGAGACTGAGACAAAGCACACTGAACGTCCCCATTTATTCTGGTACATTGCCAGCACCTTCATAGATGTGTTCACAGGTTGCAGTGGTAAGGAAGGAGGAAGAAATCATTCAGGAGAATATGGCTTTGCACTGGATATCAAGCAGGGTGTATAAGCACCAATCTGAATTAGAGAATTCAACTTTCTGTGAATTAATTTATTTTAAAATTAATCAGAAAGAAGCAAAAATTTTCTGGAAAATAAGTATATGAGTTCTAGTTCTTTGATTAATGGTAAACAAAACATTGATAGATACTATTAAACAGTGGCTGTATAGTAAAGATATTCCTTTAAATAGTCTGTATGAAATGAAGAAGATTATTATTAATGAGAGAAATATAGCTTTTGTTGTTGTTGAAGTTGTTCAAAAAAGGCTGTTTGATCATCCCTTATCATTTTGGAGCAGGGAGGTTGCATTGCAACCAATGACAAACTTATTTGTGACCTCTAAAATTCCAGGAATATTTATTTCCACCTATAATGAGCTTGTCATCTGGGTAATCTGCAACAATTACATGTAAATGCCCTTTTTCTATTGAAAATTCTAATCAATATTTCCATATTTAAGAAAAAGTTGCATGAAAGCTTAGAAATTAATGAGCAAGTTGGCCAAAAATGTAACTCCAATATGTCAGCAAAGCAATAAGTTCACTGGCAGAATGAATACCTTCTCTGAAATCAACTAAAACTCACTGTTACAATTTTTAATAGCTCAGTATACCCAGTGGTTTTAGGAAAATTTGAAAAGAGGCTAATTCCAGTAGATTGTTTTAAATAAATATTTAATCTGTGACAATAACTGCAGATACTTTTTCTCCGTAGAAATTCTCAAAAGAGAAAATGCTACATTGATTCTCTTATTTATTACAAAGCGTAGTTTGTCAAATTCCATAGTTTAAAGTTTCAGTTTCATGTTTTTGGATTTAGAAGTCTTTTGTGTTTCTGACATTATTAATTTATTAAAGTTTTAAAACTTCTCATGAAAGTGTTTACCCAACTGGCAATACTCTAACTTTCTATTTCCTTACATAATCTGTACTGTCTACAACTGCCAAATCAAATTAGATGTGTAAATATTTTGGTTCTAAGCTCTACATGACACACTGAAGTGCAAGTCAAATAATAAATAAAAACAGACATTTTTTGCCAGTTTGTGGTGCCAGACTTAAATGACATCATAAACCTATTGCTCATTCTGCATGCAGCTGCCATGTCAGAATAAAATGCAACTTTATAAGAAATAAGTATTTTGGGAGGTTTTTTCCCCAAGAAAAATCAGAAATTATGAAGAAAATCACAAATTCTTTTGCCAAAAGAATAATATTGATTATACTTTTCATTTTATGCTTTTTTGCAGAAGCATGATTGCTAATCAGATCAACAGTAAATTGAATATCAGTGTTCCCTTCCCTGTTCATTCAAAGCTCTACTATTAGCATAATTAAAATTATTAATTATTTAGGTATTTATATTGCAGAAGTCGTCAAGAGTCTTTATCAAATTCTGGCCTAAACACAGATGAGCAGAGTGTTCTTGCCTAAGAAAGCTTAGATAAATTTTGTGAAGTAAGAATAATGGCTATGGAAATTTGTTAACTGAATTTGAGAAACACAATGACTTTCTGGGTTTTTCTCTAGACTTAAACTTGTATCCAGGTGCAGTCAGCTAAATTTCAGTCCAGCTTATCATTCTTCCTTATTTGTCTTGCAAAAACTACCTTTGGCATGTCTAGCATTAAAATGATAATAGCAAACATCAAAGTTAAACTGAAAGACTTTAAAAAATTTGAATCCTGTGGCAGATTTGCCTGTTCATTCAGGCAAATAATATTTTCCAGGATAACTAAGGGAAGATGAATTTTGTCTATGCAAAGAGTAAATTTCAGTGAAATTTGACATAACAGACATATTATATGATAGTTCTTACTATCTTCATTGAATAATTCTAGAAGACATTGACCACTGAAGTGCATTTTTTTGTGAAATAAATAAGATTATTTTGTCTCATCTATCAAACTAAGAAATTGATTTATATTTGATTTAGACTATAAGCTATGATCTTAATTGATTATCATTTTAGTATAAGGTACAGCTAAATCTTAAAATACTCAGCAAACTTCTATATTTCATTGAAAAGAAACTTTTTGAGTTATCCAATACTAAGTTTAGAACTGCTTAAATAAGTCATTCACCTATGAAAATAGATTAATAGACAGAATACCCTAAGCAACTCAATATTACTTAGACATTGCACTTGTCATAAAAATCTACGTAATTCATAACCCCCCTAATGATTTCTTTAGCCCAAAATGTGAACCAAAGATATCTTCATTTCTTTTCCAATTATTGCTGAAACCAGTTCTAATCTTCTCTTTCTCAGATTTTCAAAGTGAAAAACAAGATCACAAATAGAGCCATCACCCAATGGAGAGGAACTAGAAGTAAAAGGAAGAACTGCAAATGTTCTCGAAATGTCTTTATGTAATGAAGTTTAAGTACCTTAGCAAGGTGGCATATTACACTACCAGGGCAATTCCAGAGATTTGCACTACCTAATTCAAGAGATTTCCTTGTTGAGTGAGGGCATCCAGGATGGGTCAAGATGGACCTCTTTCCCTGTAAGGAGAGGTGAAGGGCCTTGGCTTAGTCACCCTGTAGGCACCTAACAGCAGTACTTTACAAAGGGCTTATCAAAAAGATGGATTTGGCTGCTTACAGAAGTGTGTGGTGGGAGGCTGAAAGGCAGCGGGCACTGCTGAAAGAAAAGCTGAAAGAAGGAAAGCTCAGACTGAATGTAATGAAAAGCTTTTTCCCAGTGAAAAGGATAAAGCAGTGGCACAGGCTGCCCAGAGAGTTTGAATGTTCTATATCTTTGATATTTTCAATACCAAAATGGACAAGCCCTGAACAACCTGGTCTGAACTCATATCTGACCCTGCTTGAGCAGCAGATTGGACCAGAGACCTTCTGAGGTCTCTTCCAGACTGAATGATCTTGTGGTTCTATGATTCTGTGATGTCAGCCTTCACATGCAGATATTAGGAAAAAAAATGAAATTTATCAAATACCTTAAAACTGAGATAAATACTTCAATCCTACATATCATGTACAGATTTGTTCAACAGCCACTTCAGGGCATCTTGGGTTAGTTTCTCTGCCTCACATGGCTGTGGCACTATGCAGATATATTATGTAGACTTAAGTATTATCTGGCATTTTTATACATTCAATGAGACATTATTGTAAATACAAAAGGCAATTAAACTTCAAAGAAAATTATTTACAAAAGAGGAACAAATACAGTTGGCCTGATATATGGATTAGTAAAAGAAAGTCTGTGTCACCTAGAAGCAAGGGCTGTATATAATAGAGATGTTTGTGTTTTTTATGGCTTACATAAAGTTAAGTTTGTTTGGGTATCTTAGCTAAGTATTGGCATATACTGACATTTTAGATTTTTGAAAGTGCTGGTTTTATATAATAATTTCTTTTGATGTGTTTTAAACTACATCTCTACACCACTGTTTCTTCTAGATTTAGAATATGGATTTTAGCTCTTCCATTTAAATTATGCTAAGAGCTAAGGAAGACAGTATTGCAGTATTGCTTTAAACATTTGCTTGCTAACAGGAGGCTGTAAGAGGCCAACATGCATTTGGTACAATTGTGAAATTCTTATACAATGCATCTGTCTCAGCTATTAACCATATGAGATTGGTTCAGCAGAGATTGCTGAAAAGCAGCATATTGATTGCTTAGCTCTGCTGTCAAAGGAGTTCAACGCACAGTATTATAATGGATGAAGATTACAGTGATTGTTGTTGAACAAGAAACTTTTGAGAGGTCCTATTTATTTCAAATACTTTAACAAAAGCAATTTGAATGAGCCAAAACACAGGTATTTTCCCTAAATTACTTTCAGTGTTCCTGTTTTTAATAGATTTTATTTCAGAAAGCTCTGACAAGTAGAGTGGTGATGACTTCTATACAGAATGGCAACTATGTTTTTGTGTGATAAAACTACAAACAATGTTCAACTTAACTGACAATAAAATTCAGTATTCTTTCAATAACTCCTCCTTCACCATCCCACATTTCAACAAGATTATTTTGATAGCATCTTTAAAAATATGAATTTATTTAAGGTAGCACTAAACCACATACATTTGTTATGCAATTAAACTGTAAATGTTAATGTAAAACTAGTTATAACATGCCCAAGTTTTTATCAAGCTGTGGGAAAGGGACAGTTCTGAATATATTTAACATTTGGGTTTGTACTTTGAACACTCATAACTTATCAGAATATAATATGAAACATGACTTTATGTATCTCAGTCTCATTACTCTGGGGATTCAGAACTGACAACTAGCTCCACAAGAATTTCCATGCCTATGTAGTAAAAAAGGAGGTACTTTTTAGAATTAAAATGAGGAAACTATCAAGAAAAAATAATATTTTTCCTTTGTGTATTTTCCATGTCCACATATGCAAAAATCTGCCCTAAGCTAAGAAGTGTTTGGTTGACTTGACAAAAATCTTGATAGAAAACCAATTAACCAAGCTACAGGTTAAATTCACTGTCTTCTCTAACCAGAGCTGTAGCAAAGGAAGCAAGATGGGGTCCCACCAGAAACATTCTATGCATGGGAGAACCAAGAAAAAAGTATGTTCCACCATTCCTTCTTCCTTTGCACTGACAATTGCAAAGAAGGAATACTAATCTGTAGCGATAGCATAAGCCAGACAAAGTGATGTTTGGTCTTGGAAAGAAACCAAAGAAAAATAGAAGAAAAGCTGAGGAGATTAACGTCTTTGCACACTGGTTTTTACTTTAACTTGCTAAGAAGTGAAGTTGGCTTATGGTTTTTTTGGCACTGCCTATCAACCTTGTTGAATTCTGACACAGTATCAGTACTCCTTCATCTTTCTGGAATATCCCTCATCACCCAACATTTAAATAACTGTTAAATATTTCCCAGGTTCAGCAAGACTGAAGAATTTTAGCAATGAGTGGGCTAGGTCTGGTTTATTAAAAAAACCTCCTTTTTTTTGTAGATAACATTTTTGTAATTTTCATATTCAAAATATGATTTTGTATACTTATATGGTATACAACATTGTCAAAATGTATTTTACTTACAATGTATTTTTTGAAGTTCATAGGCCTTATATCAAAAGACTGCCTTTTAATCTGCTTCTTTGATCTTCTTTTAAAAACTCTTCCTTTAAAAACATTTATACTCCCATGCTTATTTGTTAATTTTTATGTCCTCTCTTTTCCATTTTTTCCCTATTGCTTTTCATTGACAATTACTGTCCTTTCTATTGCCACTGGGCTGCCCACTGGGCTGCAAAGGACTTCTAGAAAAAGATAGCTCAGTAAGGCAATGCAGTTTTCTACCAATTAGACAAATCCTTTATCATATCCACTTCCTCTCAAAATTTTCCACGTACCATTTTATTGGTGTTCAAAATTTTTTCTTAATTTTCTTTGGGTGTTGGAAGCTTTCCTGAAGCACTGAATATACCTTTACCTGGTTGGAACAATCTTTATTTTCCTCTTCTTTCCATAATCATATCATTATCATCAATGTCTAGGCTGCCACTAAGTTCTATGCAGGGATTAGTTAATTTTTTCCCAGTGGGATACTGAAATGAACTTTAAAATGTTAACAACGAAGTGCACTAATCTAGCATATCTTGTGAGGCTATAAAGAAAAATATTTTTTCATGCTTGTCTCTTCTAAAAAAGAAACAAATCAATTTCATCACACTTGTTATGGTAAAATGTGGGCCAAGGACCAGCTCTGAGTCTGCACAGAACACTGTGTATATTGTACCTATTTTTAGTTGAATATTATTCATTGAATACATTATTTAGAAAACGTTCCTGGTTTTCAATGAATAATTTATTCGTTTTTGTTGCTATCTTAGACCAGCTTTAATTATAACCCATAGCACAGTGCTGAGGCAAAGAGAGATGAAAAAAGATAAGCCCATAAGCTAGGATGTCTAGAGACTTAGGGCATTAAATATCATCCATCTAAGCTGAAATCAAAATCCTGGTATTTTCAACTTGCATATATTCTCTCTTGTCACTTTTAAGTATTTTTTATTTAGTCTCTTTCTCATTTTTTCCCCTTCCTCCCTGCTTTCTGTCAATTTTTGCCTCCAATTTTCCCTAAATGTCTATTCTGTCTTTCTTGTCTCTTTTGTATTTCACCACTCACCAGCCCCTGTCAACAAGGCCTCATTTTAAGTATAGATTAAGGGTAGTCCAGCAGTCCTCTGGAGACTAAGTACATCCTTCATAAAGCATTTCTAAATTTATTAATTTTTCTCTACTGATTCAGCTCAGTGGAGTAAATCTACAGGAAAACATTTCTGGGAGATATTTTATTTCCTTGTACGCTTCTGGTAAATGAAAACAGTTCTGTGAACAGTGTATTTTAATAGTTCCCATATGAAACCATCATCTGCTCTTGTCCATCATTTAACTCAGACTAGAAAAATAGTAAATTTACTGACTTAGTCTGGCAACATCCATGAATGCAAATTCATAGAGGAGAGAAAGAAATGCAAATACATACAGATATATGTGCCACTCTTTAGACAAGCTATAAAGACAACTATTCTGAAGCAAGTAGGTATAGAAAACAGGACAGGCTGATTCCATCCAAGTCAAGCAGTAAACTACGTAACTGATGACATATTGGCACTGGAAAATAGCTTAGGTAGTTGGTGCATTATTAGAAATCATTAAAAATTACAAGAGAATAGGAATACCTGTGAACCAGAAGAATATCTTGATTCGTCAGAGTGCTCCTAAATGAACTTCAGTGCAATATCCTAATTCTGATGTGAGCCACTCTGCTGCAGTTATTCAATAAGGGAAAACTGAAGAAAAGACCCAGGGCACCAAGCATAGTGCTCTGAAAATATTAATATTTGAGAAGTTTTCAAATGTGGACAGTTGGCTACTATAAAAAACCTCTGCATATCTTGCTCTTGCATTCTGTGCAACACAATTTATAAAGTGACATTTCTCTGTGCTGGAAACATTTCATACTGGATTGTTCTTGTGCAGGAGTAATATAGAACTCAAATGCAATGCCTGCCTAGCAGAGATTTCTAGGCACTATAAGAATGCAAATAGTAATAATAGAAATCAGATAAAAATCAGAGCGCGAAATGGTGTTCTCTGGTGGTTCCAACAGAAAAACATAGAGGTGATTCTTCTGGAGACTGTCACTGGTTAGAACAGTTAAATATAGTTGTATCTCGAACTAGCAAAGTACCAGCAGCAGCACATCTCTTAACAAGCAATTTTAAGCTCTTAACATCTGCAATTTAATGCACTGGAAAGCAAAAAACAAAGGTCACAGTCTCATATCTGTTACGTGTTTCAAGTCTGCCCATAATATAGCATGTGAAAATGTGCCTTAAAGAAAAACTTAATTGATTAAAATAAAATAAGCATTTAATGACCCCTTTCTGATTAAGCAGTTAATTGCAAGAACAATGAGCATAAAAACCATATATCAATATGTAGATATGAATGTATACATATTGAGAGACATAACAGATTTTTTATACAGCACTGAGAAATAGATTTGAGAAACTCAAGATATATAAGAAGACTTTTCCAAGAAAATGCTGTTTAATACTATAAACTCTGACTACCTCAAATACAATATACATTTTTTTCTTTCTAGAAAGCAGTTTTTAAAAAATCCTCTGCATTTCCATTTCTTGTCCTGAAAACCTGACCTACTGATACAGCACATTGCTAGCATATGTCTGATTCTTCATCAACTTTTTTTTGACAATAAATATAAGTACTAATGTTCTTGGAAAATCTCACCCCAGTTTAGAAAGTCTCTACAGAGGTGGGAAAATTGAAATGGTTACACAGAAATTGAAATAAGAATTTAGATAGCTCTTTTCCACATGTCTTCCTTATTTCCTAACTTGTTGGCAAGGTTATTATATAAGCCATGCTCTAGTAACTTTACAGAAATAAATAATAAAATGTTCCCTATTTTAATTATGACATCTGTTCTGCAGCAGAGTATTATATAGGTCAATAGCAAAAGCATGGCTTGGTGTCACAGCTGGATTTGTATCACAAATATAATCATCAATAATTTATTAATGGATTCTCTACAATAATTTGCTGATATTGCTTCTCTCAACCTAAAACCAAGAAAAATACTTTTGTCCATCCAAATGTTATTCTATATGCAACCAACATACTTTTTATAATTTAAAAAGTAATCGTGAGCTCCCAATCCATATCCCACAATTATTAAATGGTATTATCTTTAAAATTATTAGCAGTTTTTCATACTCCTCAAAATCATAGAAAAAATACAGTACCTTGAACACTATTTTTTCTGAGAAGTAAATTAAGCATAAAGGCCTAAATATCACACATTCTACAGCTGTACAGTTGTAGTTGAGAACACAAGACAGTAATAAATCTACTTTAATAGATGTATTATGAGACTGCAGGTAGTATTTGAATAATATTTGAGTACCTGTATCATCTGTTAGGAAAACTGCAGTGCAGGCATGTAGCTTTTAAACAGAAAGCCAAAATCGCAGCTGAAGAGCAGGACAGAAAATGATAACAGTCCTTTTCTAGCTCCCTCACCAAGTGGCTGTTGAATTTTATAGGTAGATTAAGTCATGGAAGATTAAGACAGAAGCTTTGCTCAGAGTACCTACCAGGCAAGAGAAAGCAAAATACAGCACTCCATTTACAATAATGTACTATGTAAAACCAGAAAAGCTGATTGGCAAAGCAATCATGTTTAAAATGTCCCTGAAGACTATAAATAAAACGCTATTATATTTTATACCGGAGCTCTGTGGTATGACGACAAGCCATTAACTCAATCAGAATAACGACAGGAGGGCCATCAGAATGATAAAGCCATTCTAATGAAATGCAGACTAAGATTAAAAAGAATTAAAAGTGACAAGTAAAATCCATTAAAGGACAGCCTTTAGCTACTGTAATCAAAGGATTATTACTTTTCTTGTCAATTAACAGCTGTGTGTCTATTTTTTCAGGCAACACAAAAGACTATGCCAAGTGTCAAAAAATCATTATTAATAGGATGCCTTTATTTTTATTTATTTGGCTCGTGCAAGTATGTTGCAAGATCTCTGAATGAATCATGTACACAATTTTAGAAGCCATAACACACAATTAACCATGGCATTCTGATTCTGTGTTATTATTGCCCTTAAAACGGAGTCTTACTGAAGAAAGAAATTACAAATGGAATCAACTGCAAGTGTATTAATCAACGCCTTTAATTTACATAAAATATTAGAAGCATACACATGCAGAAATGCTCTATTTTTCATTTTTTGACACTTTATCTACACTTTGCCACAGTATTTCACGTGGCAGGACATTCCACCAATGCTGGATTCTGCAAATTGCATAAGCAAATTAATTTCCTGTTCATTAACCTTGAAAATAATTAACAGTTAAAAAAAAAAAAAGTTTAAGAGGAAATTAAATTTTTGAACAAAATAGAGCAATTTGCACATTTGTTTGAAAAAAGAAAGTGTCATCCACAAGTCTGCACAGATTTTTTATGTTTATAAACATAAAAAAATTCATTACAAAATCTCTTACAATTAATATTGGACCATTAATACAGTAATACTAATAATGTTAGCAGATGAGGCCAAAGAAGAGGCCACAGTAAAAATGTTTTTCTTCTTTTTTATGTATTCATAATGTGTGGCCATCATCTGTGTTGTTTCCATCACTTTTAGCAAATTGCCTTTACTTTACACTGCTTCCAAATTGCTCTAGGTACTTTCAGAATGCGAAAAATTACGTTGTAGTTCCACACTTAAACACCTATGTCCTTCCCTCAGACAGATTGTGGCAGTTCTTTGTCACTCATCCAGATTTTTTTTCAGCATTACAATTTTAAATAGATGAATGAATGGCCAAACTGATTAATCTTCTACTAATTCTGCATTTCTGAAACAAGCAAAATAGTTCACAGTATTCTGTAGCAACACAGAGAGAAAATTAAGACACCATAACATTTCAATTACATCCACTTCAATCTGCCCTGATAAAACAAGAATAATCATGAACATAACATCACCCCAATCCCCATCTGCACTCTCTAAATAAATGTCAGAATACTTGGTTTTCCCAGTAGTTACCAAAGAAAGCAAGTTTCTTGAGGGCTGATAGATTACATTCAGAATTATCCATACTCACATCAATTGAAAGATTGATAGTTGCTCCTGTGAGAGGCATCTGAAAAAGCAAATATTTTCATTTGATGCAAATTGGTTTACTACAAGGAAGATAGCAATGGCATTTACACCACCCAGGGGATTATTTTTGGTTAAACAGCATTACCTCAGGAATACTATGTTTTCTGCATTAAAATCTGTGTTTCTGAGACCCAGTATGAGTAAAAACCCTAATCTTTTCTTACTAAATCCTATCAATATGTTGCAGATTATCAATGAGTCACAAGATTAAATTTTAGGTAAATCAATTGTTTAGATGCTTTATTGTCTTATATATTTTTAATTTAAAGGACTATTAAAAGGAAACTGTGTATTACATTGAAACGTGTGATGGAATCCTGCTTCTTCTCATAGTATTTAAATCCAAGTTGGGAATTTCTCAGTTCACAATTGTAGGAAAAAATATCTGCATGATACTAGGAATAATAATTTTTTTTTAAAACACTTATAAAATATTTTCTATGATATCTTATGAACAAAATAAAACCTTTTAAATCTTTATCATCTCCCAGCAAGCAAAAAGAAAAAGAATATGGCATTTCTATGAATTATTATTTTCTCCTACTTCACCTAAGAAACAAAGGGAACAAAGGAATGATATAAATTCAAGTAAGATTCCTGAGAGAGTTCTGTCTTTTATTCTCACTTAATTCACATAATCTGTGTCCAATATTGTCAATAGGTAATGTTATATTTTTTCCTGTTTTCCTAAACATTATCTTCCAAATTTTCCTTTCCTGGGTGGTTCAAAGTGTTCTGCTTGCTCTATTCTCAGATAGAAGTTGTTTTCTGTGGCTCACTGATTTCACCATAAAATGCCATGACCTTTAGAAAGATTTTTTTCCCTCTTTGAGTCTATTCTCACAGCTGCTTTAGAGGTCTGTTCATAGTCTTTTCAGACTGCCTAGAGGAGCTTGTTCATCAGCATTCAAATCTCTGGAGACCGACACAGTCAGCACAGTTCTGGTAAGGAGCACAGCTCTTAGCTGTGTGACATGTTTCACAGACAAATACTACAGAGAGTTTTCCAAACACTACACACTGCAAGTAGATAGGACAGTATCAAAGATGTGTGTTCCAGTAGCTTCTGGAGATACTTTTGTAGAATTAAACACTTCGTAGCTTCTCTTTCTTGTATCTAGGTATGTCAGCTTTCCCTAGCACGTCTCACTTCCTTTCAAAACAATGGCAAGGATAAATGTTCTCTGATGGTTATAAAATAATGTGTAATTGTACTGGGATATAATGTGAGAATGTGAATAACATGGATATGTATAAAGTCTAGCTATGCCTAGTTGCTACAAAATATTGACATTCGTTTCCATATTGTAGGACCAGCCTTGGTACCAGTTCCAAAATATCAGAATATTTTGCACTCCATCTGCAATTTCTCATTCCTATACTATAAGAAACTGTTTGAATAGCATCTAAATAAGAGGAATATCTAAGAACTGAGGGCAAAGAGGATTTATTTTTCCAGTCTTCCAGTGATGGTCTTGGTCTTGGTCTTTCGCTGCAATTGCAATGGCAATAAGATCAGATCATAGTTAAAAAATATTTTCTATGAATCCAGAAGAATTGAAAATTATTTCAAATGGTGCTAGTGTCCTAGGTTACAATGTAAAATTGTGCCCAAGGTTTGCATTCTATCCCCATGAGCCGTTAGAGCTAAGGTGGGGCAGTGTTTTCCTTATCTTCTCTTAATGAGCCTAACAATGCCTTGCCACATGACTCGTAGATAACTTCCTCTGGGAGTTATCTCTGTTTAATGGGCCATCAAGGACCCACTGCATGACTCATAGAATGAGATCATCCCATTGTGTGATGCTCCACCCAGGGGGAGGAGCCAAGCATTCCCACCTGGATAAATCCAGGGTTTGGGACAGCACAAGCAACTTTTATCTACTGGACTCCCAGAGGAGACAAGAGGTACCAGACGTTTCTACAAGAATTACTGCTTTGACAAGATCATCTCATCTGGACTGCCGCTACCACCCTAACAGGGTGTCAGGTTGTATTCTGACTCTGTCAGTGGTTTGTTGTTTTTTTTTTTTTTTTTGTACTATTACTTTTATTTTATTTTACTTTCTTTTATTTCTTTTCTTTTCCTCTTATTAAATTGTGTTTCTGACTTGGAGTCTTTCACTGGTTTTGCTTTCAAACCAGCACAGCTAGTAAGGGTTCAGTCTCACAAGGAGCACAATTTGATTTCAACATGTCTAGAAAGGTCTTGGGTGTTTATATTTTGTTTCGTCTATTATCTCATTCATAACTTTTCCCCCTTTTTTTTCTGGATTCTCTTAATAACCATCACCTAATATGGATGGATGCATTTGTTGACTTTCCATCATGTCAGCTTTCATGGTCCAAAACATACTCTATTGTTTTCATACAGAGTTGCACGATATTTTTCCCCTATCAGAAATCTGACTAATGTCAGAAACAGATCTTTTTAGATTTATTGTGCCAGATGTTGTTTTAAAGTTTTTTTTTCTGTTGTTGTTGTTTTTGGTTTCTTTTTTGGACAGGCAGTTTGCTCTCTCTCTTTGTTTTACCTCAGAAGGATTAAAGTTTCTATTTATACAGATTATGTTTTTTTCTTACTGATTAAGTTTGTGTGCCATTTTGTAGGTCAGATGCCTACTCAGTCCTAACTGAACTCTTTGAGAAACCTGGTCTTTTAAGGACATATTCAGGCCAATGAAACACAAAATGTCTTCAGACACTACCACATTATATTTACTGTGTGCTCTTTCTTTGTGTGTTTCAATACATTTTCCCTTTCTCTAGCAGAAAAAAAAAATAAGGGCATGCAATAACAGAGGAAAAAACTTGACATTTAACTGACGGTTTATAAATATAATGAAAGGTTTAAATTTACACTGAAAGTCTGGATCAATAATTACTTATCCATGCATCATTGTCCACTCAAATTGCCCTTCTTAGGCACTTCAAACATAGCTTAAATACAAAGACAAACATTCTTATTCTGCTCAGCAAGGCAGTCTACAGAACAATCTACATGTAAAGTGCTGAAGGGTGGTCATTACTAGCAGCAATTAGATTGTACCCAGTCTACACGTACACTTATGCAAGAAGTGTTTTGAATTATAGAGTTGAACCTCTGTGGAGGGGACTTCCTCATAGTTTCAGCTGCCTGCTATTCGGAAAGGAGATGGGGACACCACTAGCAGTCAGGCTCTTGGGTGATTTCCCCACACCACACAAGTTTGCTGAATGCTGCAGAATCTGTTTTCCTCCAAGCAGTGAGGACCCTGCAGACAGCAGTCGCTCATACAGAGGAAGCTGTTGGTTGATGACAGGACTGCATGGATGTCAGAATGAAATCTTTTACCTGGAGCACCTTTACTACCTCCTGCCAAAACACCTGACACACCTGTGATAATTGTCATCCACTGCTCACTCTTTTCTTCTGAGTAAAGTGTCGTATTTTTTACACAGAAGGTGAGAAATTAAACCTCTACCTTTCTTTCACAAATTTTAAAAGTGTCCAACTTTGGTTGAGAAGATATTTTTTCCTGCTGTTTCACTACAACTCAGAGTGAAATAGGTGTCCTCCACTGTCCACACACAGTTGACACAGAAGCAAATACCTCTAAAGGCTTCAGATCCATTCAATATCTAGCTGGGTGGCTGAAGTATGGCCATCGTGATTATAAATGTTTTAATCTTCATATTGACCAGGAAAAATTGTGAGTGAGGATAGCTTCAACTCTTCTTGAAGAAATTGAAGTATGATCTGCACTTCCTTTTCCATTCTTTAATATTCCTACAGTCCTTGTGACTTCCCATGATGTATCAAGAATGCACTGCAAGGACATGTTGAAATGCAGCCAAAATATCCCAAATACAAAACAGAAACTAACATAGATACAGGCAAGAAGAGCTATTTTAGCTTGTCTTGACAGTCAGAAATATTGTCTGTCTATGTCTATGTCTATGTCTATAAGTCTCAATGCAGCACATATGTTTAATTTTATCATACAACTTCTCAGAGAAAAATATTTCAGTACATTCAAATTCCTTGCTGAACTACATAGTGCAACAGCCTGTTGAGACTGAGATGACTGAGGTCCTAAACACAGTAACATGTTCATCCTATATGGTCCATAACATTCTGTAATAGATGAACATTTCAGGTTTGGGGTTGTGATTTGTTTCTCTTACAATGCAATTTTTTGGAAAGATGAGTCATTCTCAAGCAAATTAAATGCTTTGCACACCATTTCACTTCTGTCATGCATTATTAAAGGCCAACATATCTTTATCTATACATTTTGTGTAATTCAGCCATTCCTTATGTTCCTTTCCATAAAACACACTTGTGCTGTTGTCACCATCATAATCCCATAAACTGTGATACTATAAAAGGGTCAGCACATAATAGGCAATGAGGACAAGCTTCATGTTCAGCAAGATGCATGATTTTTCTGACCTAATATTACTCCACAAAAGTGTAAATACCCAGGCTACTATTTATTAGTGCTCCCTTTACAGTTAACAAAAATATTCACTTGTGGGCCAAGACTGATTAGTATGAGGCTATTAAGACTGATTTGAATATGATTAGTGAGATGACCCCCTTGAATGCTCTCTCATCATTATAGTCATGGCAGAAGAGATGCCTAAAGAAATCTTTTAGATGGCTAAATCCAGATTACATAAATCTTCTCCTACATGCATACATGAACATCCCAAGACATGTACTCTGCACTGGAAGAACTTTCATGTCACATTTGAAAGTTATCAATAAAATTGATAAGTGTTGCCTAACACTTTCTGATGGCCCATGAATTATTTTAGGTATACTGATCAGTTAATTCATTGGAAAGACTTGAGTTTTAAGCTGGCAGAAACCATGTTCATATTATTCCAACTCCAATTTGCTAGCCTTCCATAGGCAATTTTTCTACTTAGTTTGACCATGCTTACTGAACTGTGTTCTCTGAACTTTCTGATGATGATTTTAACAACTTTTGAAACACTGAATATTTTCTGGCTGTATAGCCACTTATAGTGTGTGAACACTCCAACACTGACTTTTACATCTCATCTTGCATTTTTTAAATTGTGCACACAGAATTGCTGCCCATTTCCCAGAACCAGTCCAAATATTCTTGCTGCCCAAACCCCAAATATTCTTGCTGCCCAAACCCCAAATATTCTTGCTGGATATCTGATATCAAGTCTTATTTCAGAATAAGGAGGTTAGCTTTCTCAGCTCCCATCAGACTCAGTGATATAATACAGAAGAGAAGGGTGACAAGAAATAACAAAAGGTTCAGCTGTGGCCTGTCAAATGCCAATCACTTCAGCGATTTTGGACCACGCTTCAAAAGAGACTCAGGAGCTAAATGCATCAAGAGCATATTTTTGACTAACATAATGTTGCCTTATTGTTTTGTTGACAGGAAAAGTTTCTGGCAGCTCTTTGGCATAAAAAGCTTTACTCCTTATGTCCCTCTGAAGGTTCACTTGCAGCAGCTCTTCCCCTCTGTGGTTCATAGCTAGCCACAGTAAAAGTGGGGACTAGGATTTATTCCCAGAGGAGAGAAAGGCAGCACACTGTTTTATACCAAGGTAAACTTCAAATTAAACTGCATTATGAAGCTCATACCTTTGCAGATGGTTATAGAAATGTTTAGCCAAAACAGACACGAGTGGGAAGGGAGCTGGTTATTATGGTTATAGTGAAAGGATTCACGTGGCTGGAGAGAAGGTGTTTGGGAAATCTCAGGGTGCTCATGGGCAGGGAGTGATGTGGATCAGCAGCCAGGAGCGTTTTTCTGAAGGGACAAAGAAGGACCCCACAGCCTGGGCCCATCCCATCCCCAGGCAGGTGCAGAGCAGTGGGGACAGCCCCAGATCCAGGCATTGGGCACTGAGCTGGGACTGGGATGAGCTGGGACGTGGGCTCCCAGGCAGAGCTGTGAGGAAAAGGAGCCCAGAGATGCTACAGGATGGCTCTGGCAGGGATTGATGTTTCTGGGAGTGAAATGAGCCCCAGCAGGATCTGAGAAGAAACATCAGGCCTCTTGATGCCCTCCAGACTGAGACAGGAGGGACCATATGAAAACCTGGCCTTGTTAGATATTTTCACTGAAAATTTTAGCACAACAGATAACAATGTGATAAGGAAATTTGGAGGCTTATCATTCATATATTACAGGTAAAAACCAAATGTGCATTTCATATGAAATATATATCCAAATAGTACAGTTGGACTATCCTGAATAGGAATAGATAGGAAAGCTGGAAACACGATGAAAAACCAAAGCTGCTATTCTACACAAAGCAGTTTGGAACCTGTGACAGAAGAAAAAGGCCAGAGTTTAATAATAGTCATAAATTACATTTGTCATCAGTTTGGATATGATAACATAAAAATGGAACAGGGAAAATTTTTCAGATTTTCTGCTGACCTAGTCAAGTATTATATGACTGTACAATAGTTAGCCCACCTGGACCCAAAGTCAGGCTCTACTTGCCTCAAGGCACCTCACTGGAATTACAGAATTTAAGTTTGCCACTTCACTTGCCACAAGGAAGAGAAGGAGCGTCATTATGACTTCTTTCTGTTTTATGTCCTTAAGGGAAGGTAAGAACTCTTTGAATTGAAAGACAGTGCTAGAAGACTTCTAAATGGGTGGATTAATAAAGGCCTAATGTCTAATAAAATTGTTGTGGGGAAAAAGAAAGTTAGAAATTGATGCTAAAATACTTACTTTAGAATAAAAAAAAAAAAAAAAAAAAGGAGAAATTAACTAACAGCAGTGTCAGAACAAAATTCAACTCTTTTTAAAGTTATAAACTCCATCCCAAACACAATGATGTCCAATAACTAGAGTTTAAAGTGAGGAAATTCAAAACATACCTTTCTTTAAGAAGCATTTAAAAGTATGAAATTGGAACTGTTAATTTGTGCAGGAGTACATGCAATTGCCAATTGTATGACAAGAGACAAAATTTATGTGCATTTTTCAGAAAGAAATATAGTGCCTTTAAAAAAAGATTAATTTACTGGTAGGTAAGTCATTCAGCTCTGGCACCCATGAAACTGTAAGTCATAAGATGATATATGACATCTATGGATTGAATACCAACAAAATAACATTTTCATATCTTGCAGGTTTTGTCTTTATTTTTAAAAGAAACATTAGAAGATTTTCAGAGTGTTATAAATTTCCTACTCCTTTCCCATAGGTTTTGGTTGGCCTAATTTAAAAATTTGTGTTATAGAAAACAATACCAGAACAGACTTTTTCTACATGTTGGCTTTTTGAGAAGTTCGTGTTGTTCTCAAATTCATTTGGCATCAGTGTTAGCAGAAATACACTTTCAGACAATATCTGAAAAATAAAAAAAATTAGTGATGTTGAAAATATTGTACCTGACATGAGAAGGATCTTTAGTGTACTTAAATTGTACTGGAATTTTGAAATATATTAGATGTCCCATAAGAAGGAATAAGACATGTACCAGAAAAAAAAAATTATCCTGTCCACATCTGTTTTTCAAAGAGAAGGGCAGCTATGCCTGAAATGTTTTTTTCTCTTGCAATTATAAAAACCATCCACAGTGCTCATCGCATCTCTTTCAGCAAGCCTTCTCCAAGTGGTTACTCATTTTAGAATGCTTTTCCCTTGTATTTTATTTTGTGGTATATAAGCTTATCTCCTTAGATACTAACATCAACAAATTTGTCACTTTCCACTGCAGCCTCTAAAAGATTGTCACAGTATTCAAAATATTTAAAGAAATATGTGTCTTCTAATGAAAAAAAGGGAACAAAATCAAAGTGTTGACCCCATGTAAACTCCCACAACCCTTACTCTTACATGTGTCCTACCATTTTGTTGCAAATTGTCCAACAACTTACCATAGACTGAAAGCAACTTACTTGGTTTTAATTTAAACTTTCAGCTGAAGAGCTTGATAACAGCACTGACCAAAGTAACCTGGAATAATATTTTCTCACCTGTGGGCTCCAATATAATTTTGACACGTTTGTACAGTACTCTGAGCTCTGTCATGTCATGAGCAACAGTATGGCCAGCAGGACCAGGGCAGTGATTGTCCCCCTGTACTTGGCACTGGTGAGGCTGCACCTCGAGCCATGTTCAGTGTTGGGCTCCTCACTGCAAGAAGGACACTGAGGTGCTGGAACATGTCCAGAGAAGAGCAATGAAGATGGGCAACACGAGTCTGGTGAGGAGCAGGTGATGGAGCTCTGGTTGTTCAGCCTGGAGGAGCCTCAGCAGGGACCTTACTGCTCTCTACAACTACCTTGACACAGAGATGTGAGAATTTCAGATGATCCTTTATAGTAGGCCTCTAGATGTTAGGATGTATTTCAAAGAGTGTTTTGGAATATATATTAAATCCATTTTAGAAGGCATTTAGTGGATACCAAACACTGTGTCTGTTAACCTTTTGCATGTTACAAGCATCTAGGACTTCTTGGTGATAGTAAAGGGAAAATTGCAAGCATCCTGGGACAACAAGGCCTAGAATGCAGATAAAGATGGAGGACACAGACCCTTAGCTAGCATAAACTGAATATTTCCTTGAAACAATGCCAAAGAGAGCCAGAAGCCGCGCAGGAGAGATAAAGGTGAAGAGTTCACTGAGGATGACTCCGTTTCTTCATCCCCCAAAGACCCCAGAAGACCACCACAACAAACTGAGCATGCCCTGATGGGCGTGGGGTTAATTACCATACGAGACGAGGACAGGCGGGGCCAGGGAATGAATATGTATGAGGCGGGTTATGCATATGTAAGACCCTGGGGAATAATAGAGGGAAACACCGTCGGGTGGGTATGTGTGTCTTTGGTGAATGATTCCCCACGCATCTCGGCCAATTAAATACATACCGCTCTAACAACTATCACTAGTTGTGGAGTTTTATTTCCACCCACATTTCATACCTGAGAGGAGTCTATAGCCAGGTGGGGATCAGTCCCTTCTCCCAGGTAACAAGTGACAAGAAGACATGAAATGACCTCAAGTTGCACCCGGAAAGGCTTCGATTGAATATAAGGAAAAACTTTTTCACTGAAGGGGTTGTCAAGCACTGGTACAGTCTTGCCAGGGAAGTGGCTGAACCAGCATCCCTGAGGGTATTTAAAAGTTATATAGGCATTTAGGGACAAGGTTTACTGGTGGATGAGGAATTGTAAGGTTAATGGTTGGACTAGATAATCTTAAAGGACTTTTTCAACCTAAATGAGTCTGTGATTCACTGACTCAATATTTGAATACTACCAAGGAAATTTCCTCTTTCAGGAAACATTTAAGTAATCTTAACTTATGATTCGTTTCAGAGTTGCTATATTGACTTACTGAGGCACATATTTTTACTTGGTACGGTCTGTGATCCTGTGTAGCATGTAATTTTATTACTGAACTTAAAATAAAAAGCTAAAATCATTTAACATTGGTCATTATCTTACTAAGAATTTCAAATTATTGTGATTGTTTTAAAGTAATATTTCTATATAAAAATAGAATCACTTTAGGATCTTTACATTAACTGGAAAAATAATTACTAATATTTCAATTTTCAGTAGATACTTCTTTTCATAATTTTTATTTACATTCATTTTAGGAACATTATAATTCTAGAGTACAGTAAAAGATTTTCATTAGTATAAAGAGATATGACTTTTCATACTGGAATCCTAAAAAGTGAAAAAAACTTCTAAAAGGCAGTCTTAAAACTCATGCCTTTATCTTGATCTGTTATCTTGACATGAGCTGAGCACAAAAATGAATGGTACGATCTGAGCAGGGTCAGGGTTTGATCTGACCAGGGCATGCTGTAGTTCTACTTTTCCTTCTTTCTGCAGCTTCTCCAAAACTAAATGATCTTTTATTTTGTTAAAAATAGCTCCATCCCTCTGATTTTAGATGTCTGACAATTTCTACTTCTTGTCCTGCCTTGTGCTATTGTGGTGTTGCTGGCTCCTCTTACTGTTTGAATTTTAGGAGCTATTTCAGTACATTCAAATTGTTCAAGAATAGGTTGCTTACAACAGTGTAACATACTCCAGTTTTGCATTTAATATAAGATGTAAACTTTAGATTTTCTTTTGTCTCAACCCTATTTATCAATATCTATCTATTTATCTGTCTATCTTCTGTGATTCTGCTGCCCACAGAACATCTTTACTTAACTAGTACATTACCTTCTATACCTCCTCCAGTAATTTGCATATTAAGGTTCACTTCTTTGGTTTTGTCTAAAAGAAACTATTGAAAAGTAACAAAAAACCTGCCATTCTAAAGGTTTAGTCTTTCATGCATTAAATTCTCTTTTGATCATAATCAGCTCTTTCTGCCTAATTTTTTTTCTTATATTAGAGCAGAGAACAAACAATGCTCTCACTAGAAGACTTGAGATAAATTTAAGCAGAGTAATAGCAAGATTATGAGTTTTGAAGTCTCAGGAGTATTCTTGACCATATAATAATATGTAACAATTTATACAAAACCAATTCTAAGGTCCTAAGTCAAAATTTTCTGGAAATTTGACATTTCTCTTGTTATTTACAATTTGAAATGGATTTTTTTTTTTAAACTTTCAGCAGGATTCTTTGAACCCCAGAAGTTTTGAAATACTGATAAAATATACAATTGCAGCTTCCTTCTGCTTAAGCTGATGAGTTTTAGCAAGCAATTTGGGATAAGGTTTCTTTCTTGTTTTTTCATAAATAATGGCTCATCAATTGGTCAAACATTACTATATTAATTCATTAAAATTCACAGCACTGTCACACTTCATTAAGTAAATCTTCATAAGTGCAACAGCAGAATGAAAATATCTCAAAGTCATTAATTACCTGTTTATTCTAAAAATAAGGAATATTAATAATTTGTTATAATGAAAAAAGAATGAAAACTTATTTACTCCAAGAATGACTGAGCCACCACCACTTCACAGGACAATGCTGCCAATAAAATGTTTTGGTGTAGTAAATTGCTGAAAGAGGTGCACTCATTGTTTCTAAACCATCTCCAGGATATCTCCTTGGCACCTTTAATGGTGACTTTGCTATGTACTACCTTCATGAAGTGCTTGCAGAGCCCCACACTCCTCCTGACTTGCAGAAATAAAGTCTTGTTTAAATTTCTCTCTTGGGCTCATAGCAAACTGCAGAGCAGCTTGAGAATGAACAGTACTAGACTTTTTGTGGTAATATTAGGGGA
Organism: Acrocephalus scirpaceus scirpaceus; assembly: GCA_910950805.1. Taxonomy (NCBI): domain Eukaryota; kingdom Metazoa; phylum Chordata; class Aves; order Passeriformes; family Sylviidae; genus Acrocephalus; species Acrocephalus scirpaceus. The sequence continues at coordinate 131,557,000 of OU383773.1, forward strand.
AAGGAAAAGTAGCCAGAGATTTTCATGCAGGAGAAGGATTTAACTTCTTTAACTTCTGCACGTTCTTTCTGCACAGACATGTGGCTCTTCATCTTCATATCAACCTTGAGTTACACAGGCTGCATTTATTAGTGCATAAGATTCCTCTATGCACATCTTTAAAATGATCCTCATTTTACTTCAAGACATTCAGTTGTTCCTTGTTTTCCCTATTAGTATGCCCCAGTGAACACTAGCATTCATCACTAGAAATGTCAGACATAACCAAGAACTTCTTCAAAAGCCATTTTTTATTACACACATATGAAGAGAAAAGAAAAAAAAAGATTTTGATATTTTATATAGCTTCAGTTTTCTTCAATGTGTCATTGATATATGGTACAGTTGTCCTTGATTCCTTTGTTTGAGTTTTAAATGAATACCTGCTATGTAAAGAGTGCACAATATTATGTACATGTAGATAGCTACAGATCCTCCCACGTGCTGCTTAAAAGAGAATTATAAAACAATGACAAAATGCACTGTCCTTTCACACTGAAAATCTCACTGTATAATCAAAACTGGCTTACTTCATGTATGCAGTGTGCATTTTGTTAATTAGCTTCCTTCTGGCACCTCTGAAGCAAAAATCAATTTTTCATGGGATCATTTTTTCCTCCTTGTAATAAGTAACACTTAATATCTGCTGGTACTGTGATAAAATGTATTTCGAGGTATTTTTATGGAGTACTAAATTAAATGTTTCAATTAGAGCTTCAGTGAGCTGTTCAGCAAAGATTTAGATGAACTTCTGTAGGCCAACCTTAAAAAAAATCCCTAGGCCTATATTTTCATGCACTCTATAAAGATGTGTCAGACTTGCAATTAAAATAATTCATTTTTCTAAATGAGCTGAGAGAGATCACATCTCTTTTGCTCAATTACTCCTATTTCTACTACATTTTCTTCTATGTTGTTGTACCCACGTGACTCTGGAGCAAAAAACTAATGTGAGCGTTTGGAGAGTAAGACTGGAAGTTAGGATCTGTGGGCTCCAACTTTGGAATATGAATCAGAAAAGATAATTTTGATTGTTTTGTTGAGTTTTCGCAAGAGGCAAAAGCCTTCAACATCCATCAGCTGAATAGCTCTTTAGATTTTCTCTATTAGCTTCCTCAGAGTCCTGCTATAAGATACTTATCCATAAGACTATTGTTTCTTGCCCTGTCTCTTTTCTTTGGTCTTCAGGCTTGTCATTGCCCCTTGAAACTGTTTTTATCTGCTGTCATTAGGAATCTTCCACATCTGTCAAGTTAGAGCTTTGAACACTGCAAGTCTCACGAGAGAGTTTCTTAATCTTTGCTTAGCAGTGTAGACTGGGAATATTTCTCACATCTTGTTTAGTTTCTTTAGTCTCTAGGTTTTTTCTTCTTGGTGGCTAAGGATTGTGATAAAACAGGTGGTTCCTGTGCAAGTCTGAATCAATTTGATACAAACTCAGCCACAAAATTTTTTCATGCTGCAAGATGTGCAACATACTCAAAACTGTAAGGAGCTCAAAACATTTTCATTTCTCCCAGTCATGTCTTTCATGATTCAATGTCACAAGTCTTCAGAAACACAAAGCAGAATCTTTTTTTAATCAACTTTTCCTTTAGAAATTTATTCTCAAATGAGAAACATTAGCAATGCAAGAAGCAGAAAAAAAAATGGGCAGAATTTTTGTGTAAAATATTATGTAATTATACTGATTTTATATTAATACTTGGGCAAAATAGATCCCTTAAGTGTAAGATAAATTTCTGAGATGATTCAATGCCACAATTTCAGATCTCTTAGATAGCTATGAGTATCAAATTCATCATTGATTGGTAGTATGTGCACTTAAAGGATGAAGTATTTATCATTTATCAATAATTTTGTGGGGTATTTTTTGTAAGATCAGATTTGGATGGAGTTTTTAAAACTTTTAATTGCACTTTAGACAAGAACTCAGAAACACATAGCTAATGGATTCTTCAGGACCCTGGCATATATTTATGCTTAAATATGTGCTTTATTGCTGTCCTAAGAAGTCAGAAGGAAAGAACAAAACAAAGGAAGCAAAAGGGAGAAAGAGAAAAATTACTGTACCTTCCCACTCCCCTTAAAAGGGCACTTTCTAAAGCTAGTATGAAAAAATTAAAAGTATACACAACTTGGATAATCATGAGGCCAATAAAAATTCAGCAACTTTTAGAAGATACTCAAGAGACATTGTAGAGTAAGAAATTTTTATGTATGAAATTATATTGAACTAAATAGTAGCTTTCATAATGATCTGAGAGAGATTCTTATCTGAACTGATTATAAAGGAAAACAGTCATAAGGACAAAATCTCCTAATAAACACAAAATATAAGCTAAAGACAAACAAAACACTCAGAATAAACACCAACGTAGTTTTTAGACAAATAACACTCTACCATGTAATATTTTCTGACACTGACTAATGTTTTCTTTTTGCATGGGTAGCTCATAGACACTCTCTAAGAAATTATTTTGTTTAGAGAGACTCAAGCAGCAAATAAACTTCAGTTGAGTGCACTTAGCTCTCAAGAACTGCACTAGAAATAAAAACAAACATTATTTAAATATCTAATCAGATAGATATCTAGTATATGTGTGCTGCACTGTTAAATTGGCTACATCATACATATAATATATATCCTGTTTATCTTGTATGCAAATGTTAATGTGTTATTTTAGTGCACTCTTTTAATCTACACAGTAGAAAATATGCTGAAGAAACAATTTTCCACTTTGATGAAGTACTGGGTTCAATTCAATTTTTTTTTTGTGGTCTAGGCAATTACACCAATCCTGAGAATGTCTTAGTCATTCTCTCTCTCAACCTTAGCATTTAATTTACAAAAGTAATTATATTTATATTATTTCAGTATCTATTCTGATAGAAGAGCTGTTGTATTTTCCAATAAAACACTATTTTCATTGGATAGTTTCTAAATAAAATTCTGCTAGCAATATGGCTGAAATTAAATTAATTATAAATGTATATTATTATGTAACTAAAAGGATGTCACAAGGTTAGAAACACTAGTAAACCATGTGTCACAGCAAACATCACATTAAACATACTTTCAGGATTTCATTCTGAAGATTTATGTGTCACTTGACTTATCTTTTCAATGTCTGCATATATCTCCCAAGACATTAGCATTATAAAAACTGACTATTGCTGCTAAAAACAGTAGAGAATTTTGTTTTGCTAATAGCACAATTGGTTTCCCAAACAAGAAATTAGAAACAGCACCCTTAGGAGTATTTTTGAACTACAGTGAAATGAAATAAAATCCTCTTCATTGCTATTGACAGAACCTAATAAAATGTTTCATACTAAATTGCCTTTGATGCATCTGTACATAAAATTAATTATGCAAATAGTGTAATATCTTATCTCTATGGATAATTACAACAGTAATCATGCTGGGTTTTTTTTCTTTTCACAGGTGAATCTCTTCCAAAAGTGGTGTGAAATAAAGCTCAGTGATTTTAGCTACATTGTAAGTGCCTGGTGTATCACAGAGGGGCTGAAGCCAGGACACCCCACTGAAGCCCATCCAGTTTAGTGCTCTGCTCTGGACAGGGTCAGCTGGAGCAGGACGCTCAATGTTCAGCCAGATTTTCAGTATGTCCAGGGATGGACATCACTGAAAAACCTGTGCCAGTACTTAGCTACCCACACAATAGAAAAAGATTTTCCTAATATTCAGACAGAATCTCATGTGTTTGAGTTTGTGTCCATTGCTTTTTGTTCTCTCACTGAACACAAACTGAGAAGACCCTGGCTTAGTCATCTTTGCACCCTCTCTTCAGGCCTTTATAGATATTGATCAGATTCCCTTCGAGCCTTTTCTTCTCCAGGCTGACCAGTCCCAGCTCTCTCAGCCTTTTCTCTTGAGAAAGATGCTCCAGTCCCTTCAGCATTTTTGTCTCCCTTTGTTGGACTCTCCAATATGTCCACATCTCTTTTGTACTGAGGAATACGGAATTGGACACTGTACTGGTTTCACCAGTGCTGAGGTAAACGAGGACACTGATGACCTCAGCCTATTACATGACCTCTGTCACTAGGGCCCATGACCACCCACAGAAAGCCTCTATTTTACTGAGCTTTCCTTTTCCTTCCAGAATAGCTGCATCATGTCTGTGACAACTCTTGACAAGATTCAGCTCCAAGTGGGCTTTGCCTTTACTAACTCCATTCCTGCATGCTCAGACAATGTCTGTCTTCTGACTGCTCTCATCCTACTGCCACCTTTGTATGATTCCTTTTTTTGTTTCAATTAGTCAGGAGCTCCTTATTCAAACCTGCAGACTCTCTGCAGCTGTGCTAGACGTCCTTGATTGTTCTTGAGCTTAGATGGTCTGTTCCTGTCCCTGAGCACCAAAGCACTTCCCAAGCATATGAATGGAAGGCTTTTGTAAGTGGTGTTGCAAACACATGATCTCATGAAGAGCACAATTCTCCACTGCACTGAGAGATAAGGCCATCCAGGGCAGAAGCTGTCTGCCCATTTTTACTGCAAAGACCATCTCATAGCTCTTCTTCCAGAATTCCCCAACTCAAACACAAATGGTTTCAATATGCTGCCATTCCAGACACTGTTCACACATTTTTCTGTCTCATGCACTCATTTTAAATGACAGCAAAGAAGAAATAGGAACAAACAAGATATGTATCTCATGAAATGCATGCCTCACAGTCGTGGAAGTTCTCCTGCTGCATTCCCCCACCTGCTGTCTTTGTTTATTGCCATCCCTTACTGTGTTATGTGCAATTTAGATTGCATGCTCCTTGAGGTAAGGAGCTGTCAGATTTCATTTGTCTGTACAATGGTATACACACCTATGGCACTACAGAAATAATTAATAATAACAATTTAGGACAGAATACATTGTTACCAATCATCACATATCGTGTTCACTCTGGTAAGACACAGAAAGCTTTTCTAATGGAAGTGGAATAACATGCCTTATTTCTTGATAGTTGGCTTCTTAATATATTATCTGTATAAGCATGAAGAATTCCTGAAGATAGGCTCATTCTTCCAAAGCTTATCTGTATTTCCAACTTTTATACTTAAAAAATATTGAAACTTTCTTCAAAATGTGCTTTTTGTCCTGAGACTGACAAACCAGTTTTGGTAATGCAAAGATTCTACTCTTATCATACTGGCACACACATGGATTTTTGACACAAAATTCTTTACATAACTGGACAAGAGAAATGCATTAATTATTTGATATATGCAGACATAAACCAAAACACAGGAGTCTTTTTTCTTCCCTAGATTAAATTAATTTGCTACAAAAATTAACTAAGTATTCAGTGTACTTCAGCAAAAGAAAAAAGTCACCTCTGAGGAATTTATAGAGTTTACTATCTTTTTCCAATATGAACAGAAGATACTGAGTTACTCTTGTGGTAGGAAACTTTTACATCTGCACCTTAAAATTTTGGTTTACCTGAAGTCACCACTGTGGAAAACAACTATATTACGCAATGTATCTGCATCTCCTTTCGTAGTCAATAATTATATTTGCCCACTAGTCTAGAAAAAGAACTGTGTTTAGAATTTGTAATTACAAATATATTAAAGAAACTGCTATGCCAAGGAAGACCTGGTTTACCAATTCTTAGAGACGAGTTTGTGGAATGGAAATTTCCACAACACAACCAAAGCTGAGATGTTTCTTTCAGAAACATTGTGAAACTATATAAACAGGAAAACCTTTGAACTAAAGAGCTCCAAAATTTTCTAGATGTGCAATAAGCTGTTTAGAAGGAGACTGCATTTTCCCAGAGAACCTGATCAAAAAATCAAATTGCTAAGAATGGCCTGCAAGTACATCTGGAGTTTATTTCCTGTGGGCCTACGTATTGTGCTTTCAAGCGAAATTAAAGAAGAAGAAGTATTTTCAGAATCATTACACCTGCTATCCTGTACATATACATTTTACAATTATTTTTCATCCCTCCAGAACTAAAAATATAAAATGTATCTCAGGTTTGTAACACTGCAGAGGAAACCCTCTGACAAAACAGATGAAGTATAAACTGTAAATATTTTTAGAAAAAAAAATGTGCATTATTTGTGGTTTTATTATTTGTTTTTATACGTTTACATTATGTGGAATTCTATAGTTCAATTTGAACTGACATTTTTTAAGCTGCAGATTCACTGTTTACTCATAGTTTACACTTGATGACACATGGTGTTGTTTCCTTGGTTGGACCTCTCAGGACAAGGTCTTCACATATTTCAACACTCTGTAATCTTCTGTAACATCCATAGAAATTAATAATACTGACCTTTATGAAATACTCTGACTTCTGCCAAGGCATGAAGGCTGCTTTCTACAGAAGTCCCATTTACTGCTTGTACTCCACTAACAGAGATTTATTTTAGCTCCTTTACATGGACTAAATTTCACACCAAATTAATTTTATTAACTCATTACACTAATTTTATCTTGTTCAAATGAATCTATGCCTTTCTGTGGCATAGATTGTAACAACTTTAGTCACAAAAACTGTGCTCTATTATGTTTTGGTTTTGGTTTGGACATGAACATACTTGCATTTCAAGTACCCAGCAATTCCTTGCTAACTGCTACACAACATATCTAATATAATACACATCAATCTTTGAGAAAAACCCCATCAAAAATATGAAAGGAAACAGTCTCATTTTTTCCCTATTAATTTGATCGCTATACATGGCCTGTAGCTTGAAGTGAGGAAGGGAAACAGCAGGAGACCTTTGTGCAAGCTGCAGTCTAGAGGGACAACCTTAGGAGAAGCAGCTATCTTGTTATGAAGGGCAAAGAACCCCCTTCCCCTACCCTTCCTTTCCCTCTCCTCTCTGCTCCACTCTGCTCACCTGTCCACTCCTGTGAGGAGTCACTTCTAAAAGTGAGTCACAACTCCCTCTCCTCTCCCTGTGTGGCCTTTCAGGAACCACAATTTCTTGTCATTGTAATTTTTCAAGTCGTGATTTACAGTCTTGATTATGAAAATTTGGTATGTTATTTTCAAATTGAATGTCGTATTAAAAGTAATTTAAAAAGCAGTTCGTCTTTCTAATGAAATGTAGCAAAGTATATGCCATACTTTGCCCCGTCCTTTCAAACAGTGATTGTATTATTTATTGGGGACACAAGCTGATGTTTTCTTGATGTTTTACAAAGGAAAAAGAGCTCAGAAGTGAGGGGTAATATGCAGGTATCTTTAAGACCTGAGCACAAATGGCATGCATACTGAAGATAGACAAACATACAAGCACTATAAAAATGTCTGCTTAAAAATTGAAATTTATTTATGACTCAATTCTGAAAGAATAGGAAAACAGAGTGTCCTCAGAACAAAAATATGAACCAAAATAACATATGCAATATAAATATCAGATTTGACCCATGCTAGCAAGATCTTTTTGCTGAAGGAGATAGAAACTTAAAAACATCTATGACATTTACATCTCTTTCCTAGCTGTAATCTTTGCTGCTCTTTGGAGAGAGCCACCTCAGGGTGAAAACCAGAAAGATGTTCAATCATACACATAAACACTCATAAATAAGGATGGGAAATAGATACTTTACTCAAATTGTAGTAAAGCCAGATAACTACAAAAGGACTACCTGTGTTTATGACATTCAGTGTGGTAAGAACTTTCTCTGTCACTGAAACTGGCTAGCTTGAATCCACCCATATCCATACTAACAAACACCTTTTTCTCCAAGACAGAAACAATGTGGTCTCCTCCTTTTAGTAACTCTCCAAATGTGCTCAGGAACTGTACTGGAAAAATGCAAGTTGGCCTGGGCCCAAGTGTGTTCCAGGAATAATTCTAAAATTTAATAGCAGAGATAATAATGATCCAGTGCCTATGGCTGTTTCCTGACACTACTTCTGTACGTGTACAAACACAGCCAAAATGTCTGGTTTATGTTTCTCAGGGCTTCTGTGCAAATCAGCATAAATTTTTTTAGATATGACAGTGCACATGGATTAAGTGACTGGACACTGGCCTTGCAAAAAAATAATTTTATACTTTTCCAAGAATATTTTAATAAACAAATAAGCTGCTGGATAGAGGATGTAAGTCTAATATAAATAGGTCTGTTCTTTCTTATGTTCTCCACACAGTATTTAGAAATAATCCTTAGACCTGGCAGCCTGAATGTCAGAAGCTGAAAAGCACTGCTTCAAAATAATCTGACATTCGTATACAGGCTGACATAAAGGAAATTATGTGTTCCCTTTACGGTAGATGATTAACTGGAAAACTACTGTACATGTTTGGTCTTTAAGTTTGGTCACTACGATTTGGTATCAAAATCATAATTTGGTGCTGCTTTGTATATGTTGTGCCATACTTAGAAAATGGCTGGTGGTCAGAACAAATGAATACAGATGCTTGGCAGCAAAGGTTTCTCATTTAAAAACTTGGGAAGACATGATTGGCTTACTGTAACCATAGCTATTATCTTTTTCTAAACAGGATATTTGCATGCAGTGGTAGAATTTATTTACTTTTTTCTAAACCATGTTTCAGATCTTTAGCAGAAGGTAAGTTTAATCTTTTTCAAACTCTGCTCTTAAGATGGACTGTTTCAGAGCTGAAAGGCAGAATTAAGAAACGAGAGCTTAATCCAAATTTTTGTTAAGGCAAAAGCAGAAGATCCACATCGAGCTACAGGCAGGGGGGTTTTTTGGCATTTTTGTAGTTAGACCAAAATCAGTATTGTTTAAGTGCAGATTTCTCACTAATATGAAGCCTGAATTTAATAGCTTTGTTCCCTGAGCCTGTTAAAGAGTTAAAGATTCACAAAGGACCTTTATTTTCAAAGTTCAGTACTCTGATGCAGTGTAATTAATAGCCCTAAATTAAACACACTGCTCCCACTTTATACCCTCAGCAGAACATCCATGGAAATGGGAAACATTTACACAAACCAAGAGATACACAGTGAAAATTCTTTCCTCGGAAAGTGCGCATTAAAATTATTTCCATAATTTTTTAGTTTTGCATTTACAATGTAGAACAGGTAAGGCCTGTGCTCGGATAAATGAAGTCAAAGGCAGCAGAATGAGAGAGGGATCAAAGGAAAATGAGACATCTGGAGTCGAAACCATTCTCTAAATCGGACTAAGCAAGGACCTGATCCTATGACTCCTCTTCAAGGAGAAGCACTAATCAAGTTACATGGGGCAGAAATCTTCTGCTCTTTTAAGTTTAATAGTGATCTTAGATGGAGGAGATTTTACTCCCATGAATATCACTCAGGTACAATCTTGCCTCCCTAAAGAGGCCAGTACACAAGTAACATTCCTCTAAAAGGCATTTTCTGTTGGTGAACTAAACTCACTTCTTAAGAATCTTCTCTCCAGTCATCCAGCTCTTTCCGGATATTGCAAGGAGCCTAGATTCTAATGGGAGATGGCAAACTCTATATGATAGGTGAGTATGGAAATTAGTAAGTGAGTTTGGAACTTAGAGATGATGTGGAACTAAAACTCTTATTATTTCTATTCTATAGCCATTTCTGAAATTTCAGCAATGTATGAGCACTCATTTTCATGAAAACCACAGTGCTCCTTAGTGCAAGCAAAGACTGAAGGCTCGAACAACAGCAGATAGAAATTCTTGGCTTTGATGGACTTGCATATTTTTTCTTCAGGCAGACCTATATGGATGACAGAATGAAATGGCTGTCATCTTTCTGGGTGTTATTTGAACAAAAATGACATATTATATTCAGCTTTTCTGCCTATCACAGCTCCTCCTATCAAAAGAAATACCTGCTGATGCTTGGTACTGCCATGGTCAGAAATGTCTTGAAGGAAGTATCTTCTTATCTCTGCCACATACACCAAGTACTTTTTTGTGTCTGTGAACACATAGCAGTCACAGCACTTATCTACACATTTGCTTATTCTTAATAAGCCTTTGTTGGTGGTACCCCAAGATTTGGTTCCCGCACTGCAGGCACCAGGAGTGCTGATGTCCTACCAACCCCGCTCGGTGTCGGCATCCAGAGGGCTGCAGCACAGCACAAAAAACAGGACAAGACAGGGATTCCATGGTTTAGCCCAACTGTTTATTGAGCATTAGGTTTAGTAAGTTTACTGTGGGATGCAGAGTTATAAAACTGAGCTTATGGAACTGAGCATAACGCATCGCTGTTGTCTGCTTCCTGTTGTTAAGTTCCCCCAAAGAAACAGATACTTATACACAGAGAAAGACCTCTTCTGTAGGGAAACTCCACCTGGGTTATTGTCCCTCAGAGTTGATTATCTCTGTCACTTCAGTCACAGGACTCTACTGAACCTTTCATAATGGAGATTTTGTGCAGAAAATAGTATTAAGGTCCAGGGTGCCTTTACTACATATACTGTATGGCATTTTAGGGTGTTCGGCCTCAGCTGTCACAATGTCACTTGCCTGAGACAAGCATTTCAGACAGACCAGTTGTAGCAAAACCCTGTAAAAAATACCTATGTGGCTGTTTGAGTTCACAGATCCATGGTGTCACTAACTTTGCTGCAGCTGCCACAGATGAGCATGGTGTCACATTTTGCACTTCAGCAGCAGAATTCTCTGACTGAGAAAATCCATATAAAAGGCATTTGCTGACTTTGATTTTTTTTTCCTTTTAATATCTATAGCAAGATTCGTCTTTATTATTTGGTATTACAGAGGCTCTCAGTTATGCAGGTATAGATCTAAAGGGTCAAGTTGTGAGAGATACTGAAATATTGATATCTTTCTTTACAAACACATATGCTCTCAGGGTATGTCCAAGTGCAATAATTTATACTACATCTACATTCACTGACCAAAGAGCTACAGGAAGTAAACCTGTACTGATTCCACGAGTCCCACACTAGTTGATCCAAAAGTAGTGGTTACTGCTTTCACAGCCAAAACAGAAGTGGATCTGACACCTCCAGCCATAATGCTCATGGTTTGGGGCAAACTTACTTTAGCAGATGAAATCAAGCCCTCAAACTTTGTGCTGAAACTTATTATGGAAGTTTAACAACGCAGCCACTAGCTCACACTTCCCAGTGGATTGGAGGGAGATATTTGGAAGGGTAAGAGGGCCATAGGCCGAGATAAAACCAGTTTAATAGGGAAGGCAAAACAAGGAATTAATTCATCATTTCCCATGGGCAGGAAAGTTTTCAGCCATTCCCAGGAAAGCAGGGCCCCATCACATGTGGTGGCTACTTTGGGAGACAAACTTCATCACTCCAAATGTCCCTTTCCTTCCAGGTTTATGTGCTAAGAACATCAGCATATAGTCTGGGATATCCGTGAGTCAGTTGGGGTTAACTGTCCCAGCCACATCCTCTCCCAGCTCCTTGTGTATCCCCAATCTCCTTGCTGGTCAAGGGGTACAAGAGGCAGAAAAAGCCCTTGTGCTGTGTCAGCACTGCTCAGCAGTACCTAAAATATTCCTGTGTTATGAACACTGTTTTCATCACAAACCAAAAATGCAGCCCCATACTGTGAGGAAATCAAAATCTGTCATAGCAAAAACCAGTCTGCAGATAAACACCTCCAACTTCAAAATCTTTTTTTTTTTTTTATTAATGTGTGTTTGTGCCTCAAGGAAGGTAAACCACTGGTAAACCAAAACAGATGAATGAAGAAACACATGTGAAGCATTTTCCAGTCACATGAGAGGAGTGGGTGGCCAGTGGTACATACACAGTCCAGCAGTACTCTTCAGATATGGAATGGGGGTTTTATTCCTGTAATTTCTGTGATGTTGAAAAGCAGGAATAATACACAATCCTCCATTTTCAACAAAATGAGTCAGACCCTAAATTTCTTCAGAAAGTGTTGTTAGCCCTTTTAAAAAATGCTATTAACCAAAACCTCTAATAAATAAACCAAATTATATAAACACCTCCTTGAAAAAACTTATATGTTCTATATATGTTTTTTTCTCCTTGAATAATAAGTGGCTTTTTTTCAAGGAGAGCAATTGTCCAAACTAACTTGTGAAACTGGATCTCATTATACAGAAGTTCAGAAGACTTCAGTAGGATTTAGTAAAGATAGTACAGACTTTTACCTGCGCAACACAAGATGTCACTTAGATCTAAATCCAAAGACATATTTTTGAGGGATTAATGTAGACATCCTTTCCTATTACATCTCCCATAAATCCAATAGGAATTAAAAGGAATTTGAGCTATGAAAATGAATTCCCAGTTTGTACAAATATTTAAAATTTTGGGTGTTTTTCTATTTAATCTCTACTCTGAGAAAATAATGTCATCTTAAGATAGGAGGAAAACAGCCCAGGAACATTTTCAGGATCTGATCCTACAGCCTAGATCCAAAAAATGCTTTGACACCTGTATCCCACTGATTTAGGTTGGACTTATGTGTTACAGTATCTTTGAACATACTTTGTGCCTTCCTATATATATATATAAAAAAATGTCATCATGCATGTATTCCCAAGAACTTTAAAGTTTGATGACATTTCATAGGACTGAAAGGAGCAGGCAGTTCTTTTGTGGATCACATGTGGTATGGCTCTATTAATTTCAGTGGAATTTCAATGACTTTTAATCTTCCCTGGACCTTTCCCTTTTAAAACCAGGAAATATTAGGAAAAAAAAGGATTCTATTAATAAGAGAGCAGTGGAATTAATGATTGAAAATAATACAAGCGGCTGATTTCTAGGGAAAGAACGGTAGTATTTCAATCTTTTATTTAGCTCTCCAACTTGTGCAAATAGGGGAAATTAAATGACACAAGCTGATATTTAATACATGTAGTAGTTTTCTGAAACTGATGCCTTTTTAAGCAAACTGCAGTGCACCAAAAATAGTTAAATAGTTAATGAATTATGAAACAAAAAGGTGGCTGCCACTGAGAACTATCTTGAGCTTAGGTAGTCTACTGACAAACATTTCAGGAGTGGTTTGTATAGGTGGTAGCTCTCACACTGTGAGCCCAAGGCTCCTGAGGTTGTTTTCTGCAGAATTCTTTTTCCCTTGAGCTTCCACGTACTCTCATGAGAGGAAAACCTGTCACAATGTCCCAGCTCTGCAATTTCTTATTTGGTCACCTTGTCCCTGCTGTGCTACCCTCATGTTAGTCATGCTCTGGTGGTAATGGCAGACTAAGACCTGTGACCTGCCACTGTCACTACAGCTTAGAACCTGCCTCCTCCTCGTAGTTTACCAAGGGAAATTTCTACCTCCTGAAAGGTTTCTGCACATCTCTGAGGTAGAGGGGCAGCTTGATCTGGGTTAATATTGTCTCCCTTTGAAGCAGCTGGTAGTCTGGACAGAACCAATACTTTGCCCAATAGCTTAGGAAATCACTTGCTGTGTCTGGGAAGGGTGGCAGGGGAAAAGACTGAGAAGCAGATATACTCTTAAATCAATCATAAGGACATATTTATTTATGCACATGGCAAGTGTCCAAATCCAGCAGGGCTTTGAATGAGTTATGCTCTCCAAAGCTTTTGCACAGACCTTTAGATTAGTCACGCTCTAAATGAATTGCCCATTCAGCACTACAAGCTCTACCTGGCTACTTTCTAGTTAGAAAATATGTGTGTGGCAGCAGGAATGGACAGAGTCAGACACTGAGCTGTTAAGTCTGTGGCAAGGAAGCATTTGGCACAATCTCAGGGCCAGCAGGGCTGCAATAGTTACCTGTGATCTGTTTCTGTTCCCTGTAACTGTTTCTGCACTGTACAGCAAGCACAGAGCCACATTCAAAAGGCTGCTGTACCTTGAAATGGTGATCATAGGTTCAGCAGGCCTGCCTTAACACTTTTCTACCTTAGTGTCCCTGCAACTTCATAAATGGCAATTTAGCGTGCTATGAACTATCTTTGGCATGGTTTCTCTCAACAGTTCTTCCATATACCTGGGCAGAAATATTTTGCACTTGCACTTAAGGAAACTGAGTGATTTAGTGCTTATTCACATATGTGTATTTACTTTTCTAGCCGCTCAGAGTGGGCTTGCAAGATACATCTGTCTCAAAACTTATATTACAATCCACCCTCTGATATCACAACGTTTAGCCTATCCTTGGCTTGGATCATAAAGTCTAGTCAGCCCCAGATGGGAAAAAAGCTTTGGGAGAAAAATATCTGTATCTACAATTTCTGTAGTGGAAGAGAAAGTTGAAAGAAAAGTTGATGGTGGTAAAAATACTGAGAAATACCCTGGGAAGGGAGGAATTCTTGAATGCCTGAAAAGTCAAAAATTTAATCACAGAATGAGGGAGAGAAATATATTTGAGAAAGAAATATAGAATGCAAGAAGAGCCAATTATGGGATACTCACTAAGGCAGGAAAAAAGGGGGAGATTATGGCTGAAAGGAACACCTTTAAGGATGAATTTGTATGGAAGGTGGGATTAGAACAAGGTTCCCCAATAACATGAATTTAAAAAATCAGGTAAAATAGCATCTTGAGTGGCACACCAGTCTGGGACTGCTAATGTGCATAAAATGAGGGATTCTTTTGGCTGTGGTGGAAGAGAGACACAGACCTACAGTTAAAAGATTACTTGTCTCAATCCACACCACTGCTAAAGAGCAGTCTATAGAAGAGGTAAGGGCACAGTCTGCTCCTTCACTTCCATCCTCACAGCTGTTTCACAGACTTTCTTCAACAGCCTCTGAGTTTGTGATGTGTTGGGGTCTGGGGTGCTGGAGTGTGTGTGCACATGGGATACCAACGACACTGGGACATTGCCCAACAGGGCCAGGAAACAGAGATGCTGCTGCTGTGTCTGTACAGCTAGGGAATCAAATGTCAGAGCAGGTCTCAAGGGACAGCAGAAGCAAATTCACCATGGCTCCAGGGTCAGGATGTTTGAATGTTAGCTTTAACTAACCAACAGTTTCCTCTACACTTCTTCTGAGCATTGATTAAAATACTAATGAGGGTAGCATGAACTGTGAGAAAACAGACTGTGTGAAAAGCAAATGTGACTTGAGAAAAGTGCATCAAAGCAAAAAGCTGCACTGATAACCAATCACTCAGACAGCAATACTGTCTCCACAGAGTGTGAGCAGAATAGAAAATTCTAGATGTAAAGTTAATTCTGGCTTCATGTCATATCACAAACATGCCTGTTGTCAGCAGTCATAAGTAGTGATAAGGAGAGCTTAGATGGCTCTAGCATTTTAATGTCTCACTCTTGTATTTACTGGAACAGTGAAGTTTTATGCCAGTTACTAATCACTTCTTAGCCAGAAGCAGCAGAGTCCTTATTCCCTGAAGTCTGTTCTCAGTTAATTGCACTCATGAGTATGGCAAATTTAGAATTATTATTCTTCAACAAATCCTTCCAACTTCCTGGCCAGGAAGCTGGTATGAAAGAAAGGCATTATCACCTCATACAGTTCTAATATTTTAATGGGGTTTTTTAACTACTGGTAACTGACAGCTGTGCTGTCAAAAGGTAGGACCAATAAATATACATATGTATAAATAAATTAAAAAGTAGTCCTCTACAAAAGCAGGACGAAAATTGATGCCATAATCTATTTAGCACTTTATTTTACAGGGTATGCTTTATGAGTTCACACAGACAGCACATTCCAGGAGAAGCTGTGCCCAAGCAAGGCAGCTAACGGTAATAACTGATTAACTCCATTTCTTTTGAAGGAAATACATTAGCCCTACATTTTGGAACTGGCTATTTCCATTAGCCATTGTTGTCATGGATTGTTCTTAATATCCAGCCTGAAAAAAATTAGTTATCCGTTTCAAAGTGTGCCTTTGGGGCCAGATTCACAGTTGGAAGAGCTCTGCTGATATTTTGTAGGCTTATACTGCTTTGCTCTGATGTTTACATGATGTCTCATTCTGATTAAAATTATCTGAAGAAACAGTGGCAGTCATTAAACCAGCACAATTTTCTTTCATACTTTCAGTATTTTTCTGTCAGAGGTTAGATAGCTTTGCTGCTTGACTGAGTTGTAATAACTGATTTTATGTTTTTAATTTTTTTTTTTTGCTAAAGATAAGTGACAGTGTCTTTTACATCTAAGGCAGAAAAATAGGTTTTAAGAGACCAATTCTAACTCTTAGACAGGGTCTCCCAAGTGACATTGACTCTGAATGAACTGACAGACCTCACAGCACTGCACGGTATCCCCGTACTTCTGCATTATCACAGTTCAGATCATCCTGCATGCTGCTTAACAGTGGGAAAGACTCACTTACTCTAGGGCTTGAACAATAACACTGAAGTAGATGAAAAAATTCAACTGATGTTGGCAGACTTTGGCTCAGGACCTGCTCCCACTGCACACTGTGATAAAAGGTGTGAAGGTTGCTTTGTGGGGCTTTATCTGGAGGAAGGATGCTTTTCCTGAAGGGTGTCATGAACAGCAGCTCTCAGTGTAAATAGTAGATGTGAGCTTGGAGACTTGCCTAGAAGTGATCAACTTTTAAAAGGTTCAGTCAAATTGTAAATAATCCAACCCTAACCTCTTTTCACAATTTCAGGAAGACAGGAGATGGTGGAAAACTCTGTATCAGAGAAGACTTCTACTTCAAAGGATCCTGTTCAGAAACAAAACCCAACTAGTGTAACCCCAAAAGCATGACTGCAGCCGTGTGAGAGAAAAAAATGGTCTGAAAAATGGTAGTAGCCATGGTTACACACACATACACAACCCATCACAACACAATGGTCCTGTCATCCACTGCATTGAAAAGCTGTTCTATCCCCACATAATGCAAGTCTTGGAAGGAAAAACAAAAGGCAAAACACTGAAGCCCTTCAAATCAACAAGACACCCAGTGCCACTTGAAAACTTGAGCATTTCCACTCTCTGCAGGAGGAGATTGACTGTTCTGCAGGTACACCCTCAATTTTAGAAACACATCTTGGGAAACACAATGAATTAATTGCTTACTTAAGCAACAATTTTGCAAGCTATCATAAGCAAGCAAACTGAGGAAGAAACCCCAGGATTGCCTTCTTGATATCAGGTAACTCCACTAATGAGCAGTGCTAAACATTTCTCTTTGGACTGCATAATGCCTAAAAGCTTCGACACGTCTGGTATTACTGGCTGTTTATAGCTTTACATAATGAATCAGGGCATCTACAGAATATTTCAGAAATGCATGCTGCAACAACTCTCAGGGCTTGTACAATTGCTGAGTACTTTCTAAAGTAATTTTCCCTTGACTTTCAATGAACACAGATGGCATACTGCTGCCTTCCAAAGCACAAGGTTTGCTTGAGTTGGTCCAGATCCTCCACAGACTGCATGGGAGGTTGGGAAATCCCAGATGAGCATGCTGCTGACCCCAGGGCAGCCAATGCAGGTCTTTTTCTGTCCATATTTTGTCCCTGAGAGCCATGGCACAGCTGCAGTCTGGCCATCAGGAAACCAAGACACATCCTCTTTTACCAGACATATCCTCTTCTCAGCTGGGCCCTGCTGGTGGCTCCCAGCCACAGGAATGCAGCTATACAGATTTGGGACTATGCCTGGCTCAGGGCTGGGATTGGAGCATCTGTATATCTGCTTTTGCTGTATAGGGAAGCTTTAACCTTTTCTGTACTTCAGTTAGCATTGGTGAAAACACATAAAATAAGTTGCCTGCTCTCCCTGGGTGTTGCCAGCCAAAATACATGAAATATTGGATGTACTTTTCTCATGAAGCACAGACTGCTGATGGCATGGCTGAATCAAGAAGAATATTTTAGTGGCATCCTGAAGTAAGTGTTCAAAATCCTGTGACGTATGGAGCTGTGAGGTTTTGCTCATATGAAAAAGGCAGAATGGACTCTTCCCATGGACTGAGTTGCTGTCACCACCAAGAATCTAATTCAGCAGAGCTCAGATCACTCAAGAGTCTTAACTGGGAAAGAAAATAATTGGCAAAATCCCCAAGTTTTGCTGTCAATAGCCTTGCATAATGCAGTTTGTATGCAGAACAGTACAATTCACAAGTTTAGCCCCTTCTGTAGTTCTCTGGAGTATAACATGGCATCAGGGGACCCAGCTATACTCAGAGCAGTTTTCTGAACGGAATTAGAGAAGAAGCTGTAGAACAAGGCTAAGGGTATTTAGATTCTGCAGTTCAAGAAAAATTACATCTATCATTTATGGCTCCTGGGAAAAGAGTAATTGATCAGAAAATGTTTTTCTAAAGCTTAGTCTCCCCATAACTTTGTTTATTTTTAAAACATAATCCACTCTTAAATAACATCCAGAAAGAAGGAAAGCCAACATCCTCACCAGCTAGTCAGGATTCTTAATTCTATGTTTGCTGCAGGTCAGGCAATTGCTTGGATTTAGGTAATTAGTTGACTTAATGTGTCTAAAGACATTAGGACAAAATCAGAAATGGTGCAAATACAGATTGAGGGGAGCCAATGTTTTAGGTTTTTTTAAAATATTAGCACACAAGAGAAGTGCAATAGAAGGAATATAGAAAGGAAATAAACAAAAGAAACCCTTCTGGAGAACTCTAAAATAGTGTAAATTAAAATAATGCTCCCTTTCCACCATCTACTCAAATCTAAACAATCTCATGGATAGTTTTTTGACTGTAATTATTTGGAATCACTTACTTGCAGTAGTAATAAATAAATTATCTCTGAATTTGGGTCCATTTTGGATGAGACTTCAGACAAACAAATGTTCTGTCAAAGTCTAAACTAGTTGCTGTAACACATTTCCCAGTCAGTGCAGGGGAATTATCATCTCTGGCTGATGATTTATCACACCAGTGTGAGAAACCTATTTTAGAAACATTTTCTGGGGTTGCCTACTTCTAAGTGATGGCTAGCTGCCTCCTCATCAGAGTCACAACAGGGTCCAATCATAAATGGAGCTTCCTTTAGATGACGAAATTTTACAAATAAAAATATGTTTTCATTCTAAATCAGAAAGAAAGGTCAAAATGTCATCAGTTTTCACAGTGTGGGAGCTACAAAAAATATAGAATTAGAAATATTGAACTGTTTGTTTTGATCATGTCAAATTGTCACACTTTGCTAACATCAAAATCTCAGAAAGTTAAAAGCCTTTAAATAGCACTGGAAAAATAGGACTTAATATAAATTATAGTAGAGATGAACAATGTGGTCTGTCAATGTGAAAGCGTCTCTAAATATGGGATATAACATTCTTAATATGGCAAATAGAATAAAACTATATTAAGTTGAAGAGTCATAGAAAAATTATTTTTTTATCTAATAGACATTCTGAAGTACAAAGAGCATTAGTTTCAACACTTGTTTGAAAATTTTATCAAAATAAGAAATAAAAAATGCGAACAAAACTGAATGTTCAAGCACAAAATTTCCTGATTTCCCTGTAGAAGTTTTGGTTATAGCTCATGGAAGGCTTTTTGCTGTGTGGATGGCAGCTGCCTGTGCTGGATGATGCCATCTCAGAAAAACTCCATTTTTTGAGCATGTTTCAGCTCTAACTACTTCCACAAGCTGTGGCAATATTTCTGCATCTGCCATCCCTGTAAGCAGGAAATCACACCCTGTTATGAAGTATCATTATTCTGAGAAGTGAATGGGACAAGACTTCCAGTGGTCTAAGTGTTTCCAACTCTAGAAACCTAAGTGCCAAGCAGCAGGCTCTTCCTTTACAGCTGCCCAGCAGCAGCAGTGAGAGGGCTCTGTGCAAAACCTTGACCTTGTTAATGACACTGCAATGCCAAGCAGAAATGCATTCTTTGCTTCCTTGGACTTTGCATAAACATACATTACCTGGACTTTTGACCAATCCATGGAGTTTTAATTCTGATTTTAATGCTTACCAACAATGTTTGTCATTGTTGGTAAGCATTAAAATCAGAATTAAAACTCCATGGATTGGTCAAACTTTAAAATTCCAAATAATGTGTAATAAACATTATTGCAACAAGAAAATTAAGACCTCGAAGGCTAGCTCTTCTTCAAACTAGATTTAAGCCTTGCTGTGAATTCTATGCTTTCTGTGTATTATTAAAGGTCTATAGCATAGAATTTCCAGCCAAAGATTCCCTATATGACTTTATTTTTAACCAAACTTTTGTACTGATTAATCAAGAATGTGAATTATTATTTTTTATTTTCTGTCCTAATCTGTATTTTATTCCCCTCACGCCCCCCCCCCTTTTTTTTTTTTTTTTTTTTTTTTTTTTTTTTTGTATAATATAACTGTTTCTGTCAATGCCATGTAATATAGGATGAGTCAGGAAGGAAGTGTGTAATTCAGATATAACTATTTTTCACCAGTTGAAAGTGAGGCTAAAGTACAAAAGAATCTAGAGAAAATATATTTCAAAAAATTAATGAATTAGTTCTGATTTTATGAGTTGCCCTAAAATTTAAGGGCTACAGCTGCCAGTACTCACATTTTCCAGATAAAGGGGAGTAAAATGTTAATTCTTTAGCAATAATGACAATGTTGTTACCAGCATATGAGGGATTGGCAGTCTGGACAAGAGTTCAGCTGTACTTGCAGACCTTGGGATGTTATCCTGGCTGTTGGACATTGTTTAACTGGCATTCTCCATGCAATTCTGAAAAATGGTAAAAATGTAGTCTCCAAACTTCAACCAATAGCTTCTGAGTTATTCCCTCATGGAGACCATACGTGGCCTCTGACTTCACAGGAAAGCTTTTTTAATTTTCCAGTGAAAATTAATGATGGAGAAAAAAAGGAGAGATGAAGGTAATAGCTGCCACTTTGAACTGACATCAGAACAACTGAGCTGAGAGACAGAGCTATGAACATCACCTGTTGCCCTTGCAGACACATTGGTGGGCTCCATGTGTGCCCAGTGTCTGTATGCTTCCCAAGCAGAGCCCTGCAGGTGTCCACCATGGAAGTGAGTACCTGGAAAGGCAGATCCTAGAGCACCCAACCCAGACTGGAAAACTGTTTTCAAGCAGCTCTGGTGAAAACCAGGTGTTTTCTGCTGGAAGAAACCACTTGGTGTGAGAAATTTCACGAAAGAGACAGTGTTCCACATAAAATAAAGGTGAGACAATCTGAAATAACTCACTGAAACACATTTAACAAACCTGACATATTTCCTTTGATGAGGACATCTTTCCCAAGCTACTAGGACATAAAGCTGTGTGCACTGACAGGGATGAAGAGTATTTAATAATCGTGCTAGAAAAAAAATATAATAGTTTACAGCTTCCAGCTGCATGTCCTGTTTTATCCATTTTTGCACAGTGAATGGAAATAACAACAATGCAGCTAGAGCCATCTAACTCAGCTATCTAAAATGCCAAGTCCTCATCCCATGAATAAGTGATGGTGTTAAGTGATAATGGGTAATTAGTGTTAATGGGTGATAAGTACTTGTCTGAGTGGGGACAAAATCTGCATTTCCAGGTGTCATAATAATTCTCTCTTTTAGCCGCACATCTTTTGCATGAAATGTATCATTTTGAAAATAAATTTCTACTGTAGATGTGGGGAATGTCTTAGATGACCCTGGGCTTGTCCTTTTCTTTCAGCTACATTGGATGGTCTTATAGGAGATATTACCTTTCCCCACCAGGCTTTTCTTCCATTATTATTCTTAGAACACTACAACGGCAAAAGCACTAGCACTAGTTTCAATTATTTCAGACAGCATGAAACAGCTTTCATGGGACTGAGAAAGCCTTTACTCAGAATAGCCTATAGTGTGGCCATTATGATGTTCTTTTGGGACATGGGGGAGTGGGTTGAATCCTATTAAGCAGAGGAGACAATTGAATCTGCGTTTCCTGCAACCTAGGTGAGTACTTTAATCATGACTCATTGGATAAAAGGTTAGGGGAGGATCACCACTGGCTTCTCCAGATGCATTTCATGAGAAATGATTAATAGCTCCCTATGTAACAGAATTTCAGTTTTGTGAGTCCCACTGGCACTAAAGTTGTAAGTACTGGAGGACAGCTTAAATCCACCTTTGTTCCTAGCAGTTCCTGCTGGCTAGCTTAAGTAGCTCAGAACAGTTTGCAAATCTCATTATTTGGCAGTTACGTCTCCTAAGGCACTGTACTGAAACCAGGCACCAAACTCAGGGCAGTGATCTAAAAATTTAGTCACTGAACAACTAACTAGGAAGCCTGAGATTAAATTCTCCAAAAATGTTAAATTATGCATAATTTTCTGATAAGCTAGTAATTTCAATATCCTACTTCAGTAGTATAACCGATGTTCTGAAATAAAATATGTAACATATGCTCTTTGAGATCTAATGCCATTCTGCTTTCTGTACATTTTTCTGAGTACTGCAAGTGGATACAATTCAGACAATTGAAAACATAGACTTTCCATTGCCATTACAACAAAAGACAACACTTTTGTTCTCGATTCTCTTTAGATATCGGTTTTCAGGTAAATCAAAATAATTTTTTACACAGATTTTTACTTCAGAGATTCTGTGATATTAACTTAATATACAATTTAATTTAATTAACCGGATCCTCATAACTTAAACAATTGTAGATGGATTTATGGATCATGTGTGCGTATTTTATTGCTACATATTGCATAACTTGTAACCAAGTAAATAAGCATAAAAGTGCAAACCCAATAGTACCAGACATATACATGCTTTTTTCTATCTAGCCATTTATTTTCCTCATGCTATAATGATACAAATAGGCAGAGATTGTATCCAATGTCACTCACACAATTAAATGTACTGTATATTCCAATAATAGGACCAAATGCATACAATAGTCCAGTTATCAGTAAATGACTTAAAATATTTTGCTCCCAGTTTTGCTCAGAATTGCAGAGAAAACTCTGCAGATGCCAGGGTGTAACCATGGAATTCAGCCCTCTGTTTCTTAAAAGACAGCAAAGACACATTTCCAAAGCTGCTCTTGCTTGATGTTTGAAATGCGATGGAATATGCGGAGACATACGTTTTTTAAAAATCTCATGCTTTCATCCAGCCCTAAAATGTATTTGACATGCACTGAAATGTCAGTAGCATTATATGAGATGACTTGATGTCACAAGCCATGGTGCCATAATAGTAAACAACCTTGGGAATGGGAATTGGAGCAGCATACTTATCTGAAACTGCAGAATGTCCTTTAGCTGCTCACAGCTTGTTATTTTCTTTGCTGTCATGAAGATATTCAGCCTAGATACATCCTCAGCTTTTGAATTTGCTGATTCTTTTACCTCTCCTACACTTTTCTAGATCAAATTTCTTTATAAATTTAAGTTGCATGCAGCTATACTTGTTCCACTGGGAGTAAAGACAAAGGAACTTGTAGTTAGACCATTAGTGTGAAGGTAGAGAGCTCAGCACCACTCTGTCACTGAACTCCGATGAGTGTGGAAAACTCACTCAGGAGGTTTCTGTTTGTAACTTATATGCAAGTGAGCCAACTGTGAGGTTTTTGAGGTGTTTAGCTTATACACTAAAAGTATCTTCTAAATATCATAAATCAAATTTTATTTCTAAATTGAGTCCAGATTTAATTTAGTTAACAATTTCATTGATGGATTATATGGTCCTAAGGTGTCTATACTGGAAGCTAAGAAAGCAAGCATTTTATAATGACCCTACTGGAAACATTTCACTGCCACTTTACATCTGTTTCCAAACCTATTGGTCAATTACTCATTGTCACACTGAAACAGCTCAGCTAGCAATGGCAGATTAGTGTACATCTTGTCTCGTAACATCATAGCCACACAGGTAGACTGAAAAATATGCATTGCATTTAGATATTTTTATTCTATGTATGTGCAGTCTTTTGATGAAAAGCATCTGAATATAGCCAGCAAGGTATGACTCTTGAAAATATTATTTTTAAACATTGAAAAACGGTTTTGTTTTTCTATCAAAACTTCAGGAATACTCTGAATTTCATGCTCTACTTTCCCTGAAGCTCTGTTAGAATGCTACATCATTCACATCTATAGTTAGCAGACTTCAGATTCCCTCATCTACAGAAAAGACAAAGCAAAATATTTGTTTTACATAGAATTCTATGAAAACTGTAACTGCCACTTGCAAGAAATTGAGATCTCAAAACTATATCCTTAAAAAAAAGAAAAATCAATTATCAGAATTTCTTGCATAATTTGAACTCATCTCTCTGTATATATCTTTGTATGTGTTTATATAGGCATACCCATATATGTATATATATGCATACAGTTGGGTATATATATATATATGCATACACACACATATATATATATATACCCAACTACCCAACTCTAACTGTAATTATAAGAATAAAGATATATAGGACTTTATGTGTCATTTTGGGAAGAATGCTTCTCTCCCAGCTTTCCTGTCGAAATGTTTTATATTGAAATCTAATTTAGGCTTTTTAAAAAATGGAATGAAGCACTCATTCCCAAAGGATGATCCCTTTCTGATGAAAAAAGTACTCTAGAAAAGAACAGATGAAACTATTCTCTGGTGAACCCATTTTCTGCAAAAACTACAAAGAGCTCTACACATAACTTTAAGTCAGCTTTCTTTAGAAAAGCAAAATACTCTAAAATCAATCCTATTATTTTACTTTCTCTAATTTCCCCTCAGGGTCAAAGTTTCAGAGTTCATGTGCTCAAAAGTGGGGTTCTAGGCAGCATCAGGCTGGTTGAGGTTGGGATAGGTGCCCAGTGGTGAACAAGCTGGGCTTCCTCCAGGTGCCACACTCCATAGGAATGTTTCTTCCTGATAGATCATGATCTTCAGAGGGCAAAACATTCCAGCAGAAAATTTCTGTTCAGTTCTAGTCTTCATCAGCTCTGATTTTTTTTTTTTTTTTTTTAAATTAATTGCAAGGCATCCTAGATGGAGTAGATGTTTTGATTGAGCCTTCTAGATTGAGCCCTAAAGACCATAAAGCAGCTAATCACAGTCCTGACATCTTCTCTTACATCACAGGTAATCAAATTTCAGTATAAGTTGAAAACCTGGTTGACCAATGTTCCCAACAAAAGTGATTCCCCGGCTTAAGATGTCTGTATGTAAATTGTTCATGGGATTTTCTAGCTGTGTTCAGACAGCAAAGGAAAGATCTCACATCAGCAGGGGTGGGATTGAGTGATGATACTGAAAAAGGAAAAACTAAATGCAAAGGTAAATAGCAAATATGGGAAGAAACAAGTGTTACAGTTAGACATTATATGAGCAAAGGAAGAAAGAAGGGATGCTGAAGGTACACAGAAATTCACCTAGATAATCCATCCAAAAGAGACATCAAGATGATTGTTTCAAGGGAAAGGAAAAACTGTCTCTAAAGAAAGACTGTAAGGGAGAGAAATTTCCTCTGAATCAGCAGTTGTTTGCATGCTGATGACAGCTGCATTTTTTGTTAATCACTCTTGGTTCCAAGTTTAATATTTCTTTGTCTCATTGACTGCCCTCTGGTTCCTTTTACAACTGTGCAAAATACATAACTAGTATTCCCTGATGAAAAAAACTAGTGAGCTGAAATATTGATTTTTCAGTTTCCTTTTCCTCTACTAAAAGATAATGAGCAAAATTCATCACAGGAATAATTAGTAGGGATTATTCCTATTGTATTGTGAAACCAAGTGACATTTCATTGTTTATCTGGAGGCTTAATGATGCTTTCTGGTGATAATTACTAAGCTTTCAAAATTATTGTTAATATGCACCAGATTTCTCTGTTTATCCAAACTCAGAAAGTATGTCACTACATAAAAATGTTTTAAGTAGGTCTCAACTGTTGAGCTGTCCTGAATGGAAATGCAGTTTTCATTTCTACTTTTTTTTAATGTTTCCATCCCTCAAAACTTTCTCTTGAAATCTGGGTGTAAGAATTAAAGCTGTGAGTTTACAAATGGGCCTTGATGATGTACATCATGAATAATGAACAACCACAAGCATTGCAATAGATAAAGAAAAAAAAACCAAATAGGAAATATTTAAATCCTCTCTCACTTATAAACTTTTTCTGATTTAGTCACACACATCTGCAGTACCAAAACAGTAACAGGTAAATCTTATTTCATGAGTACCTGTAGCACAGATGGTACAGAAATCCTTGAGACAGGACTGATGAAGCCAATTGTAAAACTCCTGCAGTATGTTTAGTTCAGGTGCAGTGCAACTTCACTTGAGTCCAGATGCTTTCAGGGCAGTACTGCACAGTGTCCTGCAGATGTACCAGGTTACAGACCACTACACATTTGCAGCACTTCTAAGGTCAACTGGTGAGAAGTTTCATTACCTAAATGGTGGAATCATGCTCCTAGAGGGACAGTTATGGAGGTGAAATACAGACTGTTAAAAATTAAATTGAAGAAAAATGTGTAAAACTGTGTAGTAATACTGTTTTATACATACTTCCTCAATTATTTTTTTAACTACATTTTTTTACCTATTGGAGATTTTAAGGTCAGATGGGTTCATCATCCAATGTGACCTGCTGCTTAACTCATGCCAGAGAAACTTTCAAAGGATATTCCTTAAAGTGGTGTCTTGATGCTCACCTTTGCCTATGGGAACTGAAATAAAACTTTACTGTTTTTGGAAAAATTTATTAACATCAGTAGGACTCCATTATACTTGGCACCAGTTCCAAGTCAGTTTCTATCTTTGTCCTGTGTTATTCTCATTTTCATTTTTATTCTTCTACTTAGTATGCTATTTCTCTCCAAGCTTTCAAGATTAACAGTTATACTACTTTTTCCTTTTCCTCATTTTTATCCCTCCAGCTTTTTTCAAGGTCTTAAATAGTGGCTAAATATCCTGGACTTAGATTTTAAGGCTACTCTGGTTACAAATTTGGTTATCATAGTAAGAATAAAATGCTTTTCAAAATCTCAAAAAAAATGTCAGTGGCTCATCACATCAGTTATGGAATATTTCAAGTCAAAAAAAGTGACATGTCAATGTCCAGAAGTTCCATACTTTATATATGTGAGGTTAAAATATAGAATCATAGAACAGTTTGAGTTGGAAGAGACCTTAAAGATTCTCTATTCCTAGCTTCCCTGCCATGAGCAGGGACACTTTCCACTAGACCAGGTTGCTCAGGGCCCCATCCAACCTAACATTGAACACTTCTAGGGATGGGGCATCCATAACTTCCCTGGGCAACACGTTCCAGTGTCTTAAGACCCTCACAGCAAAATATTTCTTCCTAATATCCAATCTAAATCTAGTCTCTTGCTGTTTAAAGACATTACCCCTTGTCCTATCCCTACAGGCCCTGATAAAAAGTCCCTCTCTATCATTCTTGCGAGGACCCTTTAGGTACTGAAAAGTTGCAGTAAGGTAACTCCAGAGCTTTCTCTTCTAAGCATGCTGAACAACCCTAACTCTTATCCTGCCTTCATATCAGAGATGTTCTAGACTTCTGATCATCTTTATGACCCTCCTCTGGACTTGCTCCAATATGTTCTTATGTTAGGACCCCAGAGCCAGATGCAGCACTCCAGGTGGAGTCTCACGAGAGCAGGGCAGAGCGGTGCAGAGCAGAGCAGAGGGGCAGATTCCCCTCCCTCACCCTGCTGGCCATGCTGCTTGGGATGCAGCCCAGGATATAGTTGGTTTTCTGGTTGCAAGCTGACATTGCTGGGTCATGCCAAGCTTCTTGTTCAACACCCCAAAATCCTTCTCTGCAAGGCTGCTCTCAGTCCATTCTCCACCCAGTGTGTATTTGTACTTGGAATTGCCCTGACCCAGGTGTAGCACCTTGTACTTGGCCTTGCTGAACTTCATGAGGTTCCCATAGACCCACCTCTCCAGCCTGTCAAGGTTGCCCTCGATTGCATCCCTTCCCTTGAGCATGTCAGCTGGACTGTACAGCTTGGTGTCATTGGCAAACTTGCTGAGGGTGCACTTGATCCCACTGTCCATGCTGCCAACAAATATGTTAAACAGCACTGGTCTCAGTACTAACCCCTGAGGAAAGACCCTCATCTTTCCTCGTCTCCACTTCAACATTGATCTGTGGAGTGCGACCCTTTGAATTCCTTATCCACCAAGTGGTCCTTTGATCAAATTCATCTTCTCCAGTTTAGAGACAAGGATGTTTGGGACAGTGTCAAATGCTTTGCCCAAGCCACAGAATCACAGAATGGTTCAGGTTGGAAGGGATCATCTGGTCCATCCTGCCTTCTTGAGCAGAATCATCCTAGAACACATGGTACAGGTTTGTATTCAGATGATTTTTGAATATCTCCAGTGAGGAACTCCACAACCTCTCTGGAAAATCTGTTCCAGTGCATGGTCAGCTGCACAGAAAGAAGTTCTTCCTCATATTTAGGCAGAACTTCCTGTGCATCAGTTTCTGTCCTTTGCCTCTTGCCTTGGCTCAGAACCACTGAGAAAAGCCTGGTCCATCCTCTTGAAACCCCCCTTCAGGGACTGACAGACATGGATGAGGTCCCGTCTCAGTTGTCTGTTCTCAAGACTGAACAGACTCAGTTCCCTCAGCCTTTCCTCCTAAGAAAAATGCTCCTGTCTCTTAATCATCTTTGCTCTCCTCTGCTGGACCCACCCTAGGAGCTCCATTTCTCCCTTGTACTCATGAACCCAGAACTGGACACAGCACTCCAGATATGATCTCACCAGGGGTGAGAGTAGGGGCAGGATCACCTTCCTTGACCTGCTGGCAATGATCTTCCTAATGCACCTAAGGATATCACTGGCCTGCAAGGCCACAAGGGCACTGCTGGCTCACAGACAGCTTGTCCACCCGGATCCCCAGGTGCTTGTCCTCAGAGCTACCTCCCAGCAGCTCGGCTCCTGGCCTGTACCAGTGTGTGGGGTTATTCTTCCCCATGTACAGGACCCTGAATTTGTTGAATTTCAGAAGGTTCTGCTCTGCCAATCTCCACCCGGTCAAAGTCCCTTTGAAGAGCTGCACAGAACTCTGGGGCATCAGCAGCTCCTCCTGGCTTGGTGTCTTCAGTGAACTTGCTGAGGAGGCATCTGCCCCTTCATCCAAGTGATAATGAAAAGTTAAACAATTTTGGGCCCAGTATTGAACCTTGGGGGACACCACCAATGACAGGCCTCCAACTAGATTCTGTGCCACTGATTACAACCCTCTGGGATCTGCCATTCAGCCAGTTCTCAATCCACCTCACCATCAGCTCAGCCAGTCCATGCTTTCTGAACTTGCCTATGGAAGGCAATGAGTTTGCCTATGGAAGGATGTTGTGAGAGTGTGGAAACTGTTGCTGCAGACAGTTGCTGAGGTTGAAGAAAACAATATCCACTGCTCTTTCCTCATCCATCCAGGTAGTTTCATTGTAGAAGATGATCAGGTTGGTCAAGCATGATTTATCATTAGTGGTACTGTGCTGGCTTCTGATCACTTTCTTGTCACCCATGTGGATAGAGATGGCCTCCAGAATGAGGCACTCCATCACTTTCCTGGGGATGGAGGTGAGGCTGACTGAATTCCATGAGTCATCTTTTTTTGCCCCTTTTTGAAGACTGAGGTGACTTTTGCTTTCTCCCAGTCCTCAGACACTTATCGTGATTGTGACTGGCCTCACCATGGTGTCTGCCAGCTCTCTCAGTACTCATGAATGAATCTCACCAGGGCCCATGGTACAGGAGTTTAACATGAGTTAAATTAATTGCAAGAACATCACATTCTTCATTGGTGTCAGTAGAAGCATATGTTCTAGGGACAGTGCTGTATAAAATATCCATCCAAATACTGGGACAAAGGAATGTTCTAATAATGATTTTTTTAAATCTGCATCAAGCAGACATATTTGCTGTCTACACAGAGTGTGGCAAATGATACGATACAGCACACAAGTAGTCAACAAACTGAGGCTAGGCTTTGAAATTTTGAATAAAATTTTTGAATTATTTTAGTTTTAATTTAAGAATTTAAGACAGCACAAGGACATTTTGATGTGCCTAACTTCAGACACAGCTAGATGTTTATCATTAGAGGGAAGGTACACCAGTTATGGGGATCCTGAAGTAACTCTGCTTATGTTCCTGTTTGTGCATGATTCAGATCCCCAAACCCATTTTAGCAGAAAACTAACATCAAGTTGAAATATCATTAAAGAGAACACCCAGCACTAGGAAATGGGACTATCACCTGACCGTCTGAAGAAACACAATTCCCTGGTTAAAAGCAATACCTCTTACATACTCTTTAATTAATTATTTCTGAAATAATTAATATTCTCTGCATCCATGGATTGGTGACCATACCCATTAGGAGGAAGCACTAGCAAACTTCTTGATGACGCCAAAAATGGGCTATCCTTATATCTCACTTTAGACAAGCTTCTTGGTTTGAGTCTCCATTTAAGAACACATGGGCTGTCAGCTATGGTTGTAGTTAGAACATTCAAACAAGTACAAAGAAATTCACTCACATAGAGGTCCAACAGCACCTTTGCTTGAAACAATCATATGAATTCTAATAAATTGTAATTACTTAAAAACAATGCAATAAGGGCAGATAATAGCTCTTACATTTCATTGACCTCTCAAGCCATTCAAGCATATTGAACTTAACTCACAGGCTTAGGATTTACTATGAACTATAACATCATCTCCCTTACTTTTAATTTTCAATTGATGTGTCTTAAAATGAGATATGAAGACAAGAGCTGCTTTCAAGCCAGTGTCTTGGGCTATGTAACCAAAAAATGTGTATTCTATTTCATTTGTTGAAAGCAGTTGGGGAGATGTTTTTCTTTATCTCTTGTATCTCCAGGAGGGAGGGGGATGGATAATGGGCCTTCTGATAATGGGCCAGCTGTTAAGACCAAGTGGGCCAGTGTTTTTTGTCTCTTTCACCACTCATCCATCCTCCGGGGAGATATCTTCTGATAATGGGCCATTAAGGCTCATCAATGACATGATACATTACATCATCCCATTGTGAGATGCTCCACCCAGTGCGGGGGAGCCAACCGTTCCTACCTAGATAAAAACTGAGATGTAGGAACACCAGGGATCCGGTTCTTCCACTGGATTCCTGAAGGAAGACTGGATGCATCCCGCCACCACTGGACTTTCTACAGGATCATCTCTACCCCACAGAACCACATCTGTTACTCCAGGAGGACTTATTTGGACTGCTTCCAACACCCTGACCAACAGAGTGTCAGGTCATATCCCTGACTCTGTCAGGGTTCTCTGGGATTTTTGTTTGTTTGTTTGCTTGGTTTTTTGTACTACTACATTTGTATTTTTTAATATTCCTAGTAAAGAACTGTTATTCCTATTCCCATATCTTTGCCTGAAAGCCTCTAATTGCAAAATTATAATTATTTGGAGGGAAGGGCTTTACATTCTCCATTCCAAGAGAAGCTCTAGCTTTCCCTAGCAGACAACTGTCTTTCGAAACCAAGACAGCCAGTAATTGTTTCTGAATTTTAGGCCCACTATAAATTAGCCTCAAACAGAAAACTTTGATGAGATTTAGCCAATTGTTAAAGCTATTATTGGAAGATGAAATTGATTTATTTTTCTTATTACATTAACCTTCTTCTTTACATTCAGTGGTTTCTTACACAGGGCAAAGTAAAAGCAACTTGATATCTAAACATGGCAAATATGAATATAAGACGTGTTATAAGCTACATGTTACTATCATAACAAGTTGACAAAGACTTCTTAAGGATGTTCAGGGCTAGCAACAAAATGGAATATTTGTAACAGCATCATACTGGAAAATGAATTTGATGGCACTGAGAGAAAAAATGTAATTAGTAATACGCAGGATTTATTTGAAAAGTTTATGAGATATATGACCTGTAATGCAAAGATATGTGAACAGAAAAGAAATGTTCTTGGGACTGTAAGGCAGGGCAGAATTAAATTAATTTGTTCTGCACATTTATCTAAGGCTTTTATAATTAGATTGATGTATTAATATCAAGGAGGAAACCTTCTATCTTGAATGTGGAAGAATTCCTATAACTAGAGAAGGGAGCCAGTAGCCTTGTCATTGTTAACAGGAAATTATTTCATTAAACTAGAATGCTAATTTAAATACATACTGCTTTTGCACAAAAAACCCCCTAAGAGCAGAACATGAACAATAATTTCATACATACTAAAGCTGTAGGTATTTTGACAGGATAAAGTGACTGCTCTTCACCAGCAGAAACTCTATCTTGAATTTCAGCACAAGATTCATACAGCTGCTGTTCTCATATTTCTATGTATTTACTGTTGATTTCTTATGTGCACAGAAGACATTATTGAAATGTCAGCTCCTCCACCTTCTATTTCTGTTTCCACAAACAACATCTCAAAAATTTCACTGATCCAATAACATAAATCAAAACATAAAACTGCAGGTTAATTTCATTTTTTTTAACTACCTAGAGACCTTTTTTTCTCCTTAAGAAAAATATCTGAGGGGAAATAATGCTTGTGAACAAAAGTGCTCTAACTTTTGCATCTAGAGAGAGGAGACTCCAGTTTTGACTAGACTGATGCAAGGGAGGTAGTTGCCCTAGTGATGCCGGGCAGACATGTGTGAACATGTGTGTCCCCTGCACCAGTCACATGCAAACACACAGACAGCCACAAAGGCACCAGCTCATCCTCTGAGCACCATCTGCAGGTGAGGGCACTAGCAGCAGGGGCAGCTGGTAAACCAGATGAAGTGCTGGTCTCTGGCTGTCCTGGTGAGAAGAGAGACTTGCAGAGTTCTGCACATCAGATTGAGGCCTGAAGCTGCCAGCTGGACCATGTTGCTGCATGATATCAGTAACACAGGAGCTAAAATACATTCACAAAAGGCATCTACTCCACTATCAGCCTATTCATGCAGAAGCTGAGTACCAAGAGGCAAAAGTACTCTAATTTACAGGAAAAGAGTTTTTTCTCATTTTCTCAAGCATCACTCAGAGACAGCGTTTCTAAGGTTTCTGAGTATGATGAAGGTTATTGGTACTCACTGTACCATTTGCAATTACCAAATGTCACTATTCAGAATTTTTCCCATGTTCCCCTTTCCTTGCTGCAGTCTATGATTAACACATGGTGTTTTCAGAGAATACCCAGCCTACACTTACTGTTTTGCTTTCATATTTTTCTCCTTATTTATCTTGTTGTATTCTTGAAATTGCTTTGCTATTTGGGGACTTTAAAAATTTTGGTTTTATGAAGGTATTTTAAAGACAGTTTAGCTGGGCTTCCTGGGCCTTTGATAGACAGAGTGAACTCAAACATAATGTGTTTTCCAGTGACTCACTACTGATATTCCAGCTGTTATCTTAAATCACCAATAAGCTTGTGGTATCATGTCCACTTCCAATTGGGAAGTTGACCTGCCAGCAGACTTGTGCCGGGAACATGTGGCCGAAAGTTTGCCATCAGGAATGTCCTGCCATTCCTTAAAATAAGCTCCGAGGGATCTAAACTAATGCTGTAGTGTTTTGGGTACCCTTAGCACACACCTTACACCATCAAAGCTAATAGGTGGAGTGTCCAATTTGTAAACCCATGCCAGCATTCACAAATAAGAAACACACATCAAGGTGAGGAAAGATGAAAGAGGTCTTGCTGACTACAGCACAGCTTATAATTTTGTCAGAGCTCTGAAACTAGGAAAAACAACATGAATGTTCTGTCACATTTTCAAACAATCAGTTTTTGACCTTGTTTAACTTTGCATGAACATTTGGAAAATCCATAACACCATATATTACTATTATCAGTATTCATGTAAAGCAAGTACAAAGTTTTTGTGCTCAAATATTTATAGAAAGTGGATTTTATGTTTGTTTTCTATAAGCATTAGTATCATAGTCCTGGTTGTTAACATTAGTGCTTCACTATCAAGAATGAGAAACAACACCATGTGTCTTGTGCAACCATCACATTTAAACAATACAGAGAATCCTTCAAGAGAGATCTACAGAGCAAATGAATCATAGACTAACAGAACAGATCTGCTGAAATAGCCAACTTATATAGGCTTTCTGTCAATGGAGAGAAAAGCAAAATGTATCAGATTCAAGTTAAGTATTAATTATTCAGTCAATAATTTTTCTGCAAACTCTTTTTGCAGACTTGCCTTTCAGCATTATTATTTTTCATGTTAGACTACACTAACTCACTTTGTGCAAGTTAGGAAGAATCTGATCTATTACTTTTATAAATTATTTCAGCACAGTGATAGTGCTGAGGGCTTCTGTTCTTGTGCTGCTAGCAATTAGTTAAGAAAAATATTTCTCCTGCTGAGGCAGTAAAGAAAGCCAACTAAATATGATATGACAGGAACATTATTGCCTCCATTTTACTGAAGGGAAAAGAAAACCTTTTTAGAATCAACCATTACCATGTTTTTAGACAGCACAGTGGTAGATCTAAAGGTCTAACCAAGTCTTCTACTCCTAATTACTAATAAGGTGCATCTAGATAGATTCCATTTTCCTATGCATGTTTTATAGTAATTTTTAAGATCCTTTCCACAGAAGCAATCATAGGCATTGAATAAAATTCTTCAAAATAATGTTGCTTCCTCTAGAGGTCACACTTTTTAAAACAATTGCCTCCATTTCATTCCTGTATCTATGAGGAATATTCGACCTCACCTCTACACCAGGCTGATTGCTGTACACCCTGATGGGGTTTCAGAGCTCCTTTCTGGAGCCAGGAGCATGTACAGGCAGTACACTTCTTTGGCTGTGACCACACAGCTTTTCAAGCCCTGCTCATTAAACTTGCACTGTCATAAGCACCCTGTAACCAGATCCAGGCAACACAGCTGGTGCACTCCAGCTCAAAGTGAGGCACCAATGGACCGGCAGAGGCTTCAGAAGAATAATACAGAACAGCAAAACCAGTACTGAACAGGGAGAAGTAGGCTGGAATTAGAGTAGCCAAATCTGTATCCTCATTCAGATTTGTCCTCCAAAAACAAATTTTGGAGTAACTTCCATGTTGCCTCATCAGCAGCTTCATTGAGATTCTGTTAAAATTTTCCCTTTGCACAATGCTGTCACAGGTTAAAAACCATCCTCAGAGGATGTGTTGGCACAGTCACTTTATCTCAGCCAGATAGTTATGATTTTGGACAGTATTTCCCACTAGATGTTTCTTGTTCCATTTTTGCATTATCCCCAAATCACGTTCAATTTCAACTTTTCAAAAAAAGGGTTATTTTTAAATCTTAACTTCATACTGATGGCAAAGTCTACATATTCAATGAAGGTCCTAAAATCTGACTATATGGCCTTGTAGAGCCTTTATTGCTAAGACCA
The DNA here is from genome assembly GCA_910950805.1 of Acrocephalus scirpaceus scirpaceus. Taxonomy (NCBI): domain Eukaryota; kingdom Metazoa; phylum Chordata; class Aves; order Passeriformes; family Sylviidae; genus Acrocephalus; species Acrocephalus scirpaceus. The sequence continues at coordinate 131,592,241 of OU383773.1, forward strand.
TTTTTGTTAAGATTCAGGATGAGGCAGTGACTGGCCCCCTGGATCTATTTGACTTTTACAGTATGGGACAGCATTTCTAACTGGAGAGGGGAGTTATTTTGGTAGCAGATCAGAATCCTAATTTACCAGAACCGTGCTGCAGTCAAATGTCTTCTCACACTGGTGAATTCCATTGTGTTTGCACAGGGCTTATTTTTAGCTGCTGTCATTGAAGTTATTACTAGAGACAACATAGGTTCAAAATGTCTCTTGCACTTAAGCAAAAATAAAGGTTTCCTGGGATTCCCTGCACTAGAAGTTTTGCACTTCATTTTTTTTCCAGGTATTAGTGTATTCTCAGTCAGTCATCCCCAATTAGTCCTGCCGATATTACACGCTTGTAAAAGTCACACTTCTGATATCAAACTTCCACAATGCCTATATCTTTGTAAATTCTGACTCTTAAAGAAAGGGTATTTTTTATGTGTATGCCAATTCTCATTTGTGAGTTCATTTTATTTTAATGGTCTTCACATTTCTCAAATAAGCCTCCTAATTTTCATCCGTAATTAGTATATTACTCAAGTAACAGATCATTCTACATAAAACTGTTATTATGCAGTCTGCTGAAATGCAGAAAGATTGGTAGCCATTGCTGAAAGCTGCCTGACAAGAACAAAAATAGGGGATAGTAAATAATATGGAGATTCAATCACATAGAAAACATTAAACATTCACTGAGAAAATTGACCACTATTCAACCAATACCTTATTTATCTGAAATTAAATAAAGTGAGAATTAATCATTTTTCCATTGTGTCTGAAAACATATTTGGAGAGCTATAGCTGCTGCACCAGCTGCTCAGCTAGCAGGGTGGGAAGGTGAAATGAAGTTGCTGGGCATGGCTGGAGGCAGCACTAACCTATACATGGGGCTCTGCTCTCCCTCAAATGTGCTGTACGGGGTTAGGTACATGCCATTTCCACCCAGGCTTATCAGGAAAGCATGAATTAAACCTCTCAGCATCCCTTCTCCTCCCTGGGAATGATGCTGCTACTCCTATGTACATCCCTGAGGAGCTGTGGCTGCTGTGACCATCAGGGCACCCTGGCCCCTGCACTGTGACCTCCTTCACAGCTGCTGCCAGCCCTGCCACCTCAGGGGAAAGTTTGCCCTCCAATTCCAACCCCTTCACTGTGTCTTTGCTCGTGGACACACGGTGCCCTTTTTTTCCTGTTTGTTTTTGCTCTGCAATCTTTTCAGGATTTCAGTGCTAAGCAGTGGTTGCTTTTAGTCACAAAGTGCATTAGTGGCTCTGTACAGATCATAGTGGAAATGATTTTGTAGCAAATGACAGTCATGAGGGAGGCATAAGGAATTATTTTTGGGAAATGAGTGTCGTAAGGGAGTCACTTGTGCTATTGCTCAAGTGTTTTTAGTACTCAGGAGCAGGCTATGTGAGGTAAAAGCTTTTTTTTGCATTGGATGCAATACTATAAGGGGCATAACAGCTACTGAATATATTAAGGCAGGTCATCTTTCCTTCTCTGGCAATGTACTGACTACTGTGTTATACATGTCAATTAATGTAATCAGTTCACATGAAGACTGATCTCCTACATGACTGAAGTCTTTGAGAGGAATATATATAACATGTAAAGTTACCTGCTACCTGCTATCTACTCCAGACAGAAAACAAAGAAAGCATTGGGGTGGGCAGGGGAAGGGGGCTTTGAGGCAGGGGGCTGGGTGGATAAGGAATGCCATGGAGAAGCACTGTCAAATAGTGCTGCTGCTGAAGCACTCCTGATGCCAGCTCAGCATTGAATACATCCCATACATTTCCCATACAATCCCATGGATTTCCCACCCCTGCTATATTCCTCAAACTTTGGAAGTACACACATTTGCTCCCCAGTTGTTTTAAAGGAAGGCTGAGATATGCTGTGGTGCTTGCATGAAGGAACTGACTTTACAGGACACACAGAGCTTCAGAGCTCCCTGTAAAGGCAGAGCCAAGAGCCACCCATGTTTTGAGTGAGGGTCATGGAGTGCTGGGGTCTGAGCTCAAGCTGGGCTGAGAGATGGCAAGGGATATTCCCACCTTGCTGACATGGGACCAGCCTTCAGATAACTCTCTGCTGTGGCACTCAAGCCCGGCAGGGAGAACCTTTTATTGAAGGGTACAGGTGTTATTTCAAAGATAAATGGCTTTGAGAAGCCAGACTCTCCTTTGCAGTCAGCAGACATTTAGTGCTACTCTATAAGATGCTACATCTTTCCATGGGTTGCATTTTGAAGCAAAATATAAAAACAGTTTCCTTGTGAAACCGGTACCTGTTTGGTATTCCCTAAGCGACTGTGGAGTCCTTTTCACAGGAGATATTGCTCAGACAAGATTTATGAAATGTGGCAGGGCAACATCAAGGCCTCAGAACCATTAATTTAAAATGCCTTTCCCCTTCATCCTCCCGTGTAAATTGCTGAGCAATCACGATTTCTTCTTACCTTCTGCTCTCAGTGATACAGCTCGTGTCATGCCAGGATCACAGTTCCATGACATTAATTATACACTGCCAAGATACACTTTTTATTTTTTGCCCCAAATGGAAAATAGTGCAAAGGAGCACAGGAGACAGTGGCTGTGCTTAGGGAATTTCATTTCAGCTCTGTATCTTTCTAAAAAACCTATGGCTTGAGAGATCTTTCATTTTGAAAGTAAAAAAGGGGTCACTGCTACATTCAGAGCTGCTTACAGTGGAACAGCTTGAAATACAGAATAATAATATCAGGCGAAAATTTCTTGGGCCTGCTTACTTTTGTGTAAGTGCAGGTAGACGACAGGGCCAAGATAACAATCTGACTCTAACCTACCCCCCTTGGTGCAGTAAAATAGAACCATGTAACTCAGATACAACAGAGCCAGAACAGGTCAGCGAGTCTGTCTCTTCCTAAGGCAGGACTGTGTCATCTGGTACATCCTGCAGAGTGAACAACTTGCATCATTATAACTATAGATTTATATTATCAAGTTTTACCTGTACAGTTGCAAAAATTATCACAATACGTTAGTTTAAATTAAATATATTATATAGAAAGAGACCTTTACAGGGCCAAATTCAGAGGCACACCCAGAGCAGGACGGATGCGGCATGGATAGCAGCTGACTACACACAGGCACAGGACTATGTATGCACTTTCTCTCTCCTGTAATGATCTCCCCAGCCCAAGGGCAACATATCCTGAGGAGTCTTCACTGGATCAGCATGCAATCAATTTTCAAGATCTGCTGTGGTCCCTGAGACAGCTCTGCCTAAGATACAGCTTACAGGGAGGTATTGGTACTTATCCAAATGCCTTGAGGATGCTAGGTGGGGGAAAGCCCTCAGCAAAGCTGAGAAAAGCAACTTGAACCTCAGATGCCACAAGGCATCTACCCCTCATCTGCAGCCCCATGGGCTCACAAAAAGGCCAGCACCAGCGAGGTCCAGCTGCTCCCACATAGCCAACAGGAACTGAAAAAAAGAAAACAGTAACCTGAGATGTTCCCAGAGTACAGGCTACAAGCTCACGAAGCTTGGCAGACCCTCAAGCACAACCTTGTCTCTGATGATGATTTTTCATGTCAGTGCTGGGGAGCTACACAGAGCTGTTTATCGCTCTGTAGCATCCTTCGCTTTGTGGGTGGTAGAAATGGAGAATGAAATATTTCTACTTCAGCAGCCATGAAAATCTAGATAACACTACACTACTTTCTTCCTGAACTCCTTTTTCAGTTCTGCCAACAATTATCCCAGGCTACTCTGACAACTGAAGAGTGCTGCTGCAGATAGAACTATATGCTTTCAAGATGAGGTTTTAAAAAATAAAAAGAAATTGTGGAATACTCATCTTTCTAAAAATCTATTTGGAGTGTTTTGAAGAAACATTGGTGACTTTTAAGCACTTTTCATACAAATATTTTCCAATTAATTTTTAATTATTTATGGATCCTCCTGAGCTTTTGCCTTCCTTTAACGCTGTCAACTTAATGAAACTTTTTTGTGATTGATCTATGAAAGCAGGTTTAGCATGGTGTTTTATGAATCTGACATTTCCCCACACATGAAATCCCAGCCAATGAAAATGCAGTGATTTATTGGCAATCTATATTGTATAAATTAATAACAGGGAGGAATATAACAGCATAAGAAGGAATCACACACAGCCATGACCTGATCTATTGAAATACCTACTGAAATTTCTTAAAACATGTAAGTAGTCCATTCTAATAGGTCATCAGAAACAGTCATATATTTAATTGTTAGAGGGTTTTTCCTACCTTGCTGTTACATGTGCCTTTAAAGTTTGCTACTAGAAGAAAAAAAATCTTTTTTTTTTTTTTTTTCTTAGAAATGTTGGTTTGAGACTCCTAGGTGTGCCCAGAAGCCACACCCACAGATTTTGTCAAAGAGACAAAATTTTAGACAACCAGGCTGCCACCAGCTCTGCTGTGACCAGCATCTCCATGACCCCAAAAGAGCCGGGATGGAAGCTGACAGGAGGGACATGAGGGCCATTGGCACAAGAGCAGAGGAGGAGGAGGCAAAATCCTGCAGGCCTGGGCCTGGGACAAAGCAAGGAATGTGACCTTACCCTGTCCTCAGGAGAGGCTGCAAATCCCAGGCACAATAGAGATAGCAACTGCTATAGAGAATGGCTAAAATTTATGGTAGAGAAAAGATTAATCTTTTCTAAGGTTGAGTAATCAACCTTACCATTTTTACCTGTGCCTGTGTGCTTTATCTCTCAATGAGGAGATTCAAAATTCTTCAACTTTTCAAGAGCAACCAGTTATTCTCTGAAATAACACAAGAACAACCAAATTTGATATATAATGAAAACCACAAATGCTACAATGGTGTTATGCCAGTTTAGCTATGTTAAGCTTTTAATGCATCCTTTATTCCTAGATTATATTGGGGCTTATTTATTAAGTGATTAATATTATTTCTTGTTACGATGCACATGAAAAAATTGTCCATTTATGGGAGAAAAAAAATTAGGAGTCTGCACACTATTTATCTCACATACAACTTTAGACCCTGAGATGTTTAATGAACTGAAGGATGTCAAAACAGATAGTAAATTTCCCAGTTGCTCAACTAATGCTTGTTTTTTTGTGATTTGTTTTTATTTTCCAAGCTCCAAGTAGCCATGATCAGCTCCCTTGCCTTGATGTGTGTTCTTGGGCATCCCTAATGTAACAAGTCACAGACATTCAGACTGTCACTGATCACACTAAAGAATGACATTTAGACTGCTTTGAAGAAAAAGTACTAGCTGTTCTTCAACTTTGAGTGGGCCTATTCCTATAGAATATAAAACAGGAGCATAAAGTCATAAACCAAATAGAAGAACCACTGACTACTGAAGAACAGCTGCCTTTCAAAAATCCCCAGGCTGACTCTGCTGGGGATCCAGTCTAGTCCACTGCATCCTGAAAATTTCACAAAGATCAACTTGCAACTTTAGGGAGCTCATATGAAAGAAGAATGGAGAGGAGAATCAACAACCACAATGATTTTGTGGTATTTTGAGAATTCAGAATAAATTAATAGATTTGAGTACAAAAAAAAAATAACCACAGTAATTTGTCATCTGCTCTCTTCACATAATTGTAGGCATAACACCGTGATCACAGAGAACCTATGCAGTTCCTATCTGCAGTCCAACACTTTGAATTACATTTCTTTGTATTGGGAGCATAGTTTCAGTTAAAAATCTAACACTTCTCTGAGGAACAAGTACTTGTCTTGCTTCTTTAAAAGTGCTAAAAATGCTTACTTAAAGTTTGAATTTCACAAGCCACAGCTTTCATATATTGGCTTACTTTGTGCAGTTTGCTAGATAAAAAAGCCTACCATTATCCATTGAAAAGGTTAATCTACCTGTGTTCTTAGGTTTGTGTTGCAGAAAAGGAGAGTTTTATCTTCAGACCAAGATAATAATGCAATTTAAAAAATATAGGTAGCATAGAAAACCAGAAAAGTATATTCAGGACATTTGTCCAAGATTCCCTTCATAAATAGTTGGTAACATAGCACAAATGCTTTTCATGGACTGAGCATGATATCATTATGAAAACCTTTTCCTTTTTTTTGGCATATATTCTCTAAGAGAGGTAAAAAAATACAATTTTTCCCCTGACAATGCAGAACAAACAAAGGCATTCTTAACTGTGGTAGGACTCATGGAAATGATCACTCATCCTAAGATAAAACACAGGTTTATTGTAATTAAAAACCATATTCTCATAAATAAACCTATTGCAATACTATTAACTCACAGATTTCTTTAATACAAATATGTGAAATGTTTATTAATGCATAATGCTGACAATTTTTCCTTTTGTGTCAAGGTTCAGTATCAAATGCTAACTTCAAAAAAAGGAGCATGCAAATCATGATCATTAGGGTATTAATTTTTGCAGTCAGATTTTGTAAAAAAATATATCTCAATAATGTGTTGATGCAATAGACAGCCATGCTGTCTCCAAATATATGTTACTGAAAAAAGTGAGAAAACAACCACAAGTGCATGATACTAATTGCCATCTAAAAATATTCTATAGAGACTCACTGTTCCTTTTTTTGTACATCTGTTGAATTCTTTGTTGTATTATTTGTCTCTTGCAAAATCTAACTTATTGTACTTGGATTTTTAACCTCCTGAGTGATTAAATGCAAGATTGTGATTGCTAATTGTCTTTGCCATGTCTAAGCAGAGCAAATGCCTAAATCTGCTGTCTTTTTCATGAAACATGTCACTTCTAAAAATCAGCCTTGGGGCAGTGGTGGCAGCTCACACCATAGGGGACAGCAGATGAAAGCTGTGCGTGTCCCCACAGCTCCCCATGCCCACGTGGCCAGTGTGGCTGAGGGCAGGTGGCACTGGGCTGCTTTGGTGCTGGGGTGCCTAGGGCCAGCACACCACTCAGAAAGGCATGACAGGTTTCTTCTGCCACTGCTTGTGAGTGAGAAAAGAGCAATTTTCCCCGTGCCCTGGCCCCAAGAACACCTGCATGTTTTAGCAAGTTCTGTCTCCTCAATATTCCGAGGTCAGATGCAGCTCCCCATTTCTGAGATTCCTTACAGGTCTAGGATGGGAGTAACTTCAGCTGCAAGTCAGAGAAATCTACAAGGAAAGCACAACTTCAAGGCAATGTTTTTTCTTTTGATCTTGCACATCCTTTCCTCAGACTCCGGGTAAAACAATTGAATTTGCTTTTTATCCTGCAGCGAGTTTGGGAGCTCTCCCAGGCTCAGGCGCAGAGGGTGGGTGCTCGCTGGAACACACCAGGAGCATCTGGCTCTGCACCATGTCACCAAAGCCCACCGGGCTAAGGGTTAGCAGCAACACAGCACACCCTGGTGACAATGCTCTGCTGTCCCAAACAGCTGCCAAGTGAGGGAGACGAGTTGTCTCTGTCTGCCACTGCAGCCTCCTCCTGCAACATCAATTTGCATTCACTTCTGTGATGCTCTTAGCTTGTAATTAAACCTGCATCTCTAAATGGGTACATTTAACTATATGCTCTGATGTTTTTGGAGTTAATAAGCTGAAACAATTTCAACAGCATATGCACTATACAGGCTCAATTGTCAAGGGTGACCACAGTCCTCAAAAGACAAGAAAAAAGAACAAGTAAGCCCCTCTTTTAGGTATATCTGCTTCTTCTTCCAGCTAAAACTAGAGGCCTGGTTTCATGCCACATTTAACAGCATGAAGGGAGTGCTACAGGACAGGCCACAAAATGCTGCCAAATGCTTCAAATCTGCTCCATCATGTGTAGTAAACCTGAGTGAGACACAGCAACTGTTAGTAGTTAAAAGAAAATAAGGTGCCTAACCTGCTTATTCTGCACTAGGAGCTCATTAACCACTGGTTGTTGCACAGGCTGAGTTTGATCTCTTAACTTTAGCATGTAGAATTTAAATGGACATGATTACAGAAGACATGGGAGATACCCATGACTGATGCTCTACTTCAGACTTCTGATTGGAAGAAAGTTTATAATGAGAGGATTTTCCAGCTAGAATAGCTTCATGCCCAAACAAGGAACCAGAACCGGAAGTTAAAAGCTTCTGGTTTTCGTCTTTTTTTTTTTTTTTTTGGAAATGAAGCTTAGCTGTGACAATGCACTTGCATTGTCCTAAATGTATGGCCTAAACAAATAGATTCAAAAAACTCACTTATCTTTCTAGTAATCTAAATTACCTGTCCTTCCTGTGTATCTGAGACAAAGCCATATACTCAGAGCTTCTAGATTACACAGAAAATGTCTTTGAGAGCAGAGACGACAGTATCCAGATTTCTCATTTGCTGTTTTTTCAAATTGCCCACTAGACCAAAGTGGAATATAGCCAGCAGCAGCCACACTGCTGCAGAGACAGATCCCTCTCAGCTCTCTTTGGATGACAGTAACTCTGATTTGAGAGTTACTGCTGACATGGCCAGGAAGTGCTGAACCATGTAGGCACTTCTATTACACAGAGTATAGGTATTTTTCTGAGGGAGTTTCCAGCAGCCCAAGCCAGATATTCTGCATCATTCTCAGATTACTGGATCAGCAGTGCTCTCTGTAGGGAAAAGCATTGGGAGAAGGCTATGTGTAAAGTTATTGCAGAGAGCTGGCCAGAAAGACTGTGAACTCCTGCTACAAAAATCAAATCTGGAGCAGCACACCCATTCTCCTCTTGATACCAGCCATGTATTTTCAGGAGGTGTGCTGTATCCCAAGAGACAGCAAAGAAGGACAAGCTGGAAAGCATCCACGAATACCTTCCACCTGTGAGAATTCCACACTTAGCAGCTCCTGTTATTCCTTCACAACCATGTCTTCTCAATGCAGTTGCAAAGCCCTCTGAACCAAAACCTGGAGGGCAGCCAGGTTGTTGAAGGAAAGTCCCTCTGTACAAGCGATGAACTATATCTTACATAAAAATAGTTTTAATGTGGTTCCATCTGACTTTTTTGGGTTATTGTCTAGATAGGTATTAAGATCTAACAAATTGTCATAATTTGCATTAATTGCCATTTATATTACAGTTAAATGCAGATGGCAAGTACCTGCAGGCTGGTTTCCTAATCTACATTTGCTGTTCCACTATGGCTTTGTAAATCATTGCTTTCAAACAGCTGGAGAAACAAAGCATTGAAGAAGTGTCTTCTGAAGATGGTGTACTTACTTTCCTGAAAGAGTTGATTTTTACAAGGACAAAAGAAATACTTTTTTTTTTAAGAATCCTGCACAATTTCACCCAAGTCAGAGAGAGGATACTGTACTCAGCAAAAGCAAAATCTGTTAAGTGAATAAGCTGTATGTACTGGTGCAGATTCTGTTCACAATTTTTCACATAGAACAAACCCCATTACCCCAGCTGGCACAAACTGGGAGCAGCAGCATTCCCCAAGTGAGCAAAATAAGGGAAACTGGGTAACCCCGGGTGAGCTTGAAGCCTGAATCTGGAGTAATGCTCTGGAACCCATGGGAAATTGTGGGTTTGCTGAAAGAACAAAATGTGAAATTCAGAAGCCCGGAGTAGGCAGAAAGGCAGAGGAGATGATCAAAATAACAGCTCCTCGTTGTCTTGTCACAGAGGGAGTCTGGGCAGTCCTGTGCTGCATCTTCAGCTGAAGAGCAGCCACTGTCACACATTCCCACTGCAAAGATCCTCAGCTTTTCATCCCTTTATTTGTTTTAAATATGTGATGATATTAAATATTTTCAGCCAGATGAAACTTTACCTTTACTAGCAGAACAGATGTTATACGCCCATCAATTTAAATTACTAGATACCTAAGGAAGAAATATAGTCATCCGCAATATCTAAAAGCAGATGAGTTATTTACCATATTGCTGGGTGAAACATGTTACTGTCCTCCCCAACTCTTTATTACCTGCACAAAAGTTCCTGATAAATTAGTTGTGGTACAATGGCAGAACATAAATATTTCAGCTAGGAATTCTTAAACTGGAAAAACCTGTCTGTAAATTCCCCCATATGTGGGAGCTACTCCTTAACAACTTCTTGTTAAATCTCAGCACGTAGATAATACAGGTCATATAGCTAGTTAGATGTAAATATTCCCAAGAGCCGGAACATTGTTGATGACTACCAAATGCTGGTAATGTTTTTAATCCCCTTTGCTACTCATAGGGGTGCTACCTCTGTGATCCTCACTTTCCTCAGTGATTTATTACCCTGAAATCATCTGTCAGGTTTGATTCAAAGTCTGCAGTCCTCCAAAGCTTGGTTTGGTAATAAATTTATCACATTTTTAGAAAGGTAAATTATACAGCAAAAAGTTGCATTTTTCAGGGGGCATATTTGTTAGAAATTAAAAAAAAATTAAAGACTTCTTTCTACAAGACTGAGACAGTATTTTGATTCCACATTTTTATTTCTAAGCTCAGTCTCACCTACTATTTTGGAATTACTGTTATTAGAAGTGAGATGTTATTATCACTGCTCACTGAGCTCAGAGCCTCATTTATTGCTATTAGCCCAGCAAAGGTGTATTGAAAAGTGTGGCATTCATCAAATGCAATTTTTCCATCTTAGTTCTTTATTCTTTCCCTACAAATGCTCTGAGTAACTCTGATTTTTCCCACAATTTTCTCTGAATAACTAATTATTACATTTGATTTCCATTAATATGAGCAGCTATTATTATTTGAAAGTCTGTCAATAGGGCAGACCATCTTATTTTATATATCTTATATTTGTATGTTTTCCAAATATAGGTGTACATAATTGTAGCTAATTAGGGTTTAGTGCCAGGTACCAGAGTTCCAGCTCTACAATATGTATATATATATATATGTGTATATATACTATATATATTTGCACTTTGCTGCAAGAACCCACTTCTGCAAAGTAATTGAACTCCTGCCTTGGACCTTTGGTGCTTTCCCAGCTAAAGCCTAGTTATGTATGTTTTTTCTCCAGACATGTTTTCTAGATGCTAAGGCGATGTGAATAATGTCAAACTGGAATGCTGAGAAACTTATAGCAAACCCATTCCCTCTGAATGTAAATTTAATCTGAGCTTAGTAGAAACCCTCCTGCAAGAAGGTTTTCTCTGTTCCCACTGCCTGAGATCCCACTGCACCAACACTGCATTCAAAGCTCTGCTTTCACGCTGTAGGAAACATCCCTCAGGAAGTGGAATAATGCACAAAGAAGCAAATTCTATTACTTATTCTAGTATCCAGTCAAGATTTAGATGACATTAACAATGAGAAAAATGCTCTAAATTTTTGTGCTCTTGTGAGCATAGAGGGATGCAAACAATGGAAACAATGGAAACTTGGGAACACCAGCTTCACAAGAATGGGTTCTGTAGATCAGTGCAACTTATCCTCATCATTCTGAGCTGATTGAAAATTACAGGTGCATTTCAATCAAGCAAGTTTTTCATTAAAAGTATCAGAACAAAACCACAAAGCTTTCAGATTGGAAATGCTTGCTTAAAGTAACCTGCCTGGCAATTCTAGGTGTAGCATAGCACAATGACTTCTATGAGGACTAGGCACAGCATCTGCACAAAGTTAGAGGCAGTGACACGTGGGATAAGATGAGCTGGCCAAGAATCTCACCTGCAAGTAAGACTGCAGAGAGGATACAGCTGAAAAATAGCTCAGTGTTTCCTAGGACAATAATTTCTAAGCTGAGCAACCTTGTGTGATAATTCAGAGTTTGGAGATGAAAAGGTTGGTAAATACTGATACTAATTATTTTCTTTGTTCTCCTTGGGTGGGTGAGATATACCATAAAGATTTTTAAATTAAGTTCTCCATTATGGACTACATAAAAAGTGTGGAATGTAAAAAATTATACATTAAAAAAAACTTCACTAGAAGTTTAAAGCATAGTAAGAAAGTGTGTCATTAGAGAAAAAATACTGCAATTTAAATGGTAATTTGTTTCTTGAATTCTTCTTTTTAAGAAAATGAGACACTATCATTGACTAAATTCAGGTTAATAAAATAATTGTTTGCTCATTCTTTACGGATGAGCATTGATTGATGTTCTGAGAGGCACAATTCACCATCTGAATTTTCTGCCCAGGATTATATTGCCAATAGGTCCCTCTAGCAGGAGGCATAGTTTTTGTTTGTTTTCCCCCAAGCTGTTTAAAATTATAAACATATGGTGAAAACATATAACAATATTATGTCAACCCAAACTGGAAAGTGAGTTTGTGACAGAATCTTCTCTAAAACAACCTAAAAAATCTCTGTGACTTCAGTCTGACTTAATTAGCTTTTGGACTTGCCTTTCCCTTTTATAAATGAGATCCAGTGAATAAAGAGGTAATATATGCCAAGTTCCCCATACAGACACTGACATGCTGCCAAATGCGGCCCAAAGCAAAATAAGCTGTCTTCCATGGAAATTCACCCACACAAAATAGAATTATGTTTTTCTACTCTCCCTGAAACTGCCATACAATCCTTCTGTTTAATTTGAGAAGACAGGAATAACTTTGTAGCATAACCCGTGTAATAAAGGAAACAACTTCTGTTGGGAGTCCTTCATATTGTAGCTAGAGTTTACAGAATAGACAACTGACCTTCTTAAAAAAAAAAAAAAAAAAAAAAAGGCAATCAAGTTAAATCTGCCTGATGTAGTGGCTCAGCAGAGGGGAGCACAGACTCTACTGAATTATATGCGTTGCAGTTGATTTACCAAGCCACTGCCTAGATTTGGGAAGTAAAGCTGTGATTGGCACTGGCAGAGCTGCATTATCTACTGATGCATCTGCTGTGCTCCACCAGGGCTGGAGACTCAGCACCATCCATGGCCACAAGTACCTCTGAAGAACAGTGACTTCCATATAAGCCCTATCTGTTTTCCTCAGGATGGTAAATATTAGGCTTTTCATTTTAGATTAACAACAGGCCATTAGGGCCTTGGGGGGAAAAAAACACCCAATCTTAGCAGAAAAATAAACAAAACTTTAATGTAGAAACCAACTTGGAGTAGACAAATGCTGTTGTTGCCAGGTTGGACAGCACTGAGAGTGGCCACCAAGCAAGACATCCACTGAACATTACAGTCATGGGGCCAGGACCAGATGAAATTCACAGACCTTGCTGAGGTCTCTGACTGTGAAGAACTGGGGGACAAGGGTGGAACAGTGCAGCTTATGGTGAGCTGAAAGCTCTGTTTTGAGCAACTACTGCCATATAACCACACTTGATACTACAGCTTCCTCCAAGGTGGTCCTAACTTCAGTCTCTGCTCCAGCTGCTCCTGAAGCACTGCTTTGGACCCTGGGTCAACGCAAGAGAGAGGACAAGGGTCTTGTTGCTACAGTGTGTGATGTGGGAGTATACAGCCCATGTGTTTGTTCAAAAGGAGAAAAAAGCACAGGAATCCCCTGTTCTCTGTCCTCCAGTCAATCTACAAACAAGGGTGAAAAACAAAGGAAATTTTCTCAGATTTGTCTCTTCTTAAAAATGTTTGCAAAAAAATTGCAGATTTTCTTTTGCTGTCTTTGCAAGTGAATGGCAAGGCCTTTACAATTTTGCTATAGTTTCTTTTATTATTTTGCACACATCATTTTGTGTGCAGGTTTCTTCAGTCGTACCTGCTCACAAAAGCACGAGCAGAAATGATGCTGGTCTGCCAGCAGAAATGTTGCTGCTTAACCTCTGCCTGCCCTGTCTCCACACAGGGAAGCATGCTGAAGAGACTGATAACTGAGCTGCCTGCCTCTTGGCCTCCCCATCCTACAGCACCATGGAGACCAGGTGCGTGGAGGTTACTGAACAGTAGGAAAGATATTTTTGTCATCTAACTTGAAGCATTTTGTCACCTTCCTCTTCACACAGAAATAGCAGCAGGTAGAAGAAGAGCATTTGTCAAAATGAGGGTAAAACTTGTTAAGGACTTGAGTGCCTTTTATATGGCAAATTTGATACCCTGTGACAGATATCAAATGCTACAGATTAGCATTTTAAATCTAGGAGTCACTTTCTACACAATTAAAACTTAGCTATACCATACAGTATCTCGGAAGCTCTCAGGCATTCTGTAGCAACTTGATTTGTTCAAAATGTGGTGCAGAAGGGCCATATTTTGCAGAAGGGCCCAGCTGATAAGGTTTGTTAACCTGCAAATTAGTTTCAAGGTGTAAAAGAAAATCTTCAAGATACACTCTCTATTAATTGGACAAGATTTTTTGCACCATTTTCTTGAATGATAGTCTGGCCAATTTTATTTATTGTGCAGAATTTAACATCATGGCCAGAGTTATTTTTGATTATTTTATTGCCATATTTTTCAAAGATGCTTTGGAATATACCAAAGATTACTGGAAGAAGCGCTTTTCTGTTTTAGTGCACAAATGTGAGACAATATTCTTCAAATCCTGTTTCCTAAAATTAGAGTTCTGTTTTTTATGTACCTTTCCTTTACAGGGTTTCACAACCCCTATAATAAATGGATTTGCAATGGCTTGGAAAAGTCCAGCCAGTTTTGTTTCATTTTCTTAACAGTTACTTTTGAATCTAACCTTAGGTATAAGCTGTAAACATGCTGTGTCCTAGAAAATGTCTGAGATTTTCAAAGATGTTCATGGTTAGCCTAAATCTTCAGCATTGCTTAGTGAAAACATTAAGTGCATATTGATTTCCGTAGTTATGGATAAACCAATACCAAGCACTTGTGAGAATCTCATCTTCATCGCTTATAGGTTGTAACTCTGACTTTAACTCCATTATTGAAATGGAAAATAAAGCTTCTTCCAGAAATTTTAAGACTGGACATGCACAACTCTGTTTCAAACCACCAGATTAAGTGGCTGAATCAGACTTAGAGAGCAGCACAAATGGCAGCCTGAGGATGCAGGTCTTTCCACCTAAATCTGTGGAAGTCTCTTGGGGAGCTCTGAGCACCATGAACTATAAAAAGGGCAGGGGTTTGGGGATCATCATGCACCCTTTGGTTCAGGGCACAAAGCACCCCTTTTCTGCTGTGCTCCATTGACTGGCAGGTTGCACCTGCCTTTCTGGAGTAAAGCTTATAAAGTCCAGCTTGTGAAGGCCGTTCTGAGGGTGCCAAATCCATCATTATTTCCATGATTTATAAGTGGCTGTCAGTGATAGTGGTAGTGTGCTATGAAAAGCTCTGTTCCATGGATGGGACCTTGTCAGTGACAGCAATAGATTCCTCCTGATGATTCTTTCATTTAACCATATTTCCTCCACCATCTACATCCCAAATTGTTTTCCAAGACTGTCCACTAGATCACACCATGGGTCCTATCGCCTAGGGCATTTTATTAGTGCAGCTGAAAATATGAAAATTACACCTGATCAATTTTATAATTTCATCATTTGATGCCAAACTTTCACAAAATAGAGTAAGTCCCAAGAAGAATAACAAAAAAATCAACGTGAAATAAGATGCTCAAGGTGTCCTTGCTCATTGCAGGGGATTGTAACTTGATCACCTCTCAAGGTCCCTTCCAACCCAAACTATTCTATGATTCCATAATATGATAATTGAAATAATAGACATTACCAACTTTCTCTTAGTTCATACCAAGTTTTCTTATTAGAAAATAAAGATTATGGGAGACCAAGGCTGTAATTACATTACATTAAATGATTCAACACATTAAGGTAAGAATGTTCCGGATTTGATATTATTTGTTTTGGGCTTATATTTTGGCTGGAATTAAATGAAGTTTTCTTAATGTTTCTGGCATAACTATTTAAGCAAATACTTAGTAAAAAAATCCTTGATTACACAAATTAAGGGATATCCCATGAAAGTCACAAGTCATGTTGCAAAGCCACACTGAAATTTATCTGAATGCATGTTTTTTATATGAAAGAGAAAAATTACTGGATTCTACATTCACAGTGAAGGAGAAAACTGAAAGCATCTCATCATAGGTTAACTGAGTTAAATTGGAAGAAAAAACAGCTTTCAAAGCACAGGAAAAACTCAATTACTTCCTATTTTTTCTCCCTCAGTGCTGTTACACTTTCTCTTCTAATCTATCCTGTGGTTTTTTTTTTTTTTTTTTCTTTCTTGTTTGGAACATTTTCAAGCCAGTATCTGGCATACCTATAGATGAAGAATATTTAATTTGAGAAGTGAAAATTCCAGCCTTGATACAATTGAACCTAGCTAGCAGCAGTTGATATAATTCCCAGTGAAGACAAATGGTGTACAACCCTGGGCTTATTTTGGTGCTTTGGGCTCTACTCCTCACTATTTCCAGCAGCACACACAGCCCAGCAGGACCCATCTCTCACAGCCCAGAGCTGACTTCTGCATGCAGACAGCAGTGGCAGATTTGCTGACAGATATCTTCCTCCTATCTCTGTGCTGACCAGTGTAACACGAGGTTTTGTAAAATAAATAAGCTCTTCTATTATAATTTTATGATTATTTTCACACATCAAAATATAATTGCCCTCTTGACCTCTGTGGCATATCATAAATGCAAGTTTTGCCCTTTAAGCAACCTTTTACTGTTTTTCCTCTCTTCCCTTTCTGTATTCCCTTGTCAGTTTAGCAGGCACTTGATTTACTTTCTCTTTTCTATTTAATATTTGTCCTTCTTCCCACTTCACAAGTGTCACAGCATCTACAGTTCATTGTATTTGATCAAGTTAGATCACATATACATAGTGAAGTCCCTGAAACACAGGCACTGCAAGATGAATTAAGGAGTTCACACAAGCTCTTAAAATCACATTTTATGAAACCAGCAGAAAAGCCAGTGGTAATAAAAGGCAGCCAAACCACAGATTCTGCAGAAAGTGACTGCTATGAGGCAGCAGGCTGATCACAGTTTATTGCCTGCCAGCTAAACAAAATGGGATGCATCTTACTATTTGCTGGCTTTTCTGCCAGTCCCATAAGATGCAATTCACATTTCAAGTGGTGAGGCTGTGATCTCCTTCAACTGTAACATTTCTATTGCAATCACTGAATCTGTCCCTCTGCCTCACTCCAAACACTCATGTGCTAATGGGAAAATGTTGAGGGACAATTCCCATATGAGTATCTAGAGACGTGCTTCTGATGTTGAGAATAGAACTGTTTTCAGCAAATCACCAGATCCTTTCTCTACCCCAGGAAAAAATTGAGGAGTGTTAACCTATCTCTGACTTGTTCTACTTAATGCCAGAAAGTAAAACCTTTTTTCCTTTTCTGAGTTAAGGGAAAGGGGAACCAGCAAGTGTCCCAGCTTACAAATGTGTCAAAACCAAACCCACATTTCTGGCAGATAGTGCAGCCCTGGGGGTGGAGGTTGCTTCCCACAGTGGCTACAGCACCTGCTATGGCTGGAGTATGTGAACAGTAAATATGAACATTTCCTGAGGTTTAGTTCAAGCTCCAGACATCACAAAGTAAACACAAGTCACTGCACTTTGTGCAAGAAAGAAGGATAGGTAGAGTTTATACAGATGTTCAAGCAGATTGTTAAGAGCAGTTTGTCTGTGGTACACATATTGTGCTGCAGCTGGAAAGAGAGATGGTGTCCATTTATGTGCACATGAATTTGTGCTTGGGTGCAAATTTGTGCTTGGGTGTGCTTGTGCAAAGCAGGGCAAGTTCAGAAAGATGGACTTCCCTCTCCTCAGCCCTAAGCAGGGCAAAGGTTTGGAAGTCCAAAAGCTGCAAGTCCTCAAAGTGCCAGTGGACCTCAGAGGACACAGGACCTCTGTGGCTGGAGAGTCTTTCTTCCCTGTCTCTACACCACCACAGTTTTTCTACAGGACATGGAGTGGGGCCAGGCAGACATATTTAGCCTGCTGTTGAATTAGCAGTAAAACAGTCATCACAACCAGAAAATGAAAGGGTTTCAGCCCAAACCCCTAACATTTCTTTGTGCAAAAATGAATATTCAGCAGCAGCAAACGTGCACTCATCCTTAATGGGAAGTTTACCCTATATTCAAAGATCAAATTGTACACCAAAATTTCATACACTCAGAAATAGTTGACAAAATGTAACTTCTCCCAAGACACAAATCAGAACTCCCAAATGTAACAAAATGAACCAAAATGGAATTCACAGTTACTAATGGAAAATGCAATCCTTCTCACAAAATTCAACACAGAGGAAATTTAGCTCTTAGGAATAGGTGCTATTTATAATTTGTTTGCAGTTCCCCAGCTGATCAACTCACAGCTATACACCAACTAAACATCAGGGGATTAACTCAGCTTGGATATGGAGTAATCAGTTTATTTGGTCTTTGAGCTGCCTCTCACATGCCTCTCACATAATCACAATTCCTTAGAAACACATGGTATTATTTCACTATTGCACCAACAAACTCTAAAAATGGTAGTTAAGCCAAAAATTGGATGGACTGTGAAAAAAACTCCCTTGAATAACAAACAACATAATGAACTGGCTACAAACTGTTTATTAGCACCCTTAGAGACCACAACGGTCTCTAGCATCACTAATCATAGATATATTAGCTAATGATATCTTAATGTGCTGCTCATAACACAAAAAAAAAATTTAGGCTGAATTGCCATAGACCGAAATAGTCAACATTGCTGTGGAATACTTGCATGATGAAAAATTAGACTAACCATGGGAAAATATCCTAGTTTCCTGGTGTTCATCTGCTTTCACTGAGATACTGGCTGGTTTTACAGAAGGTCAAATGCTTCAGCCAGAGCTGTATTTGATATACATTTCCTACTGTGATAATGTAATATATTCACAATGATTTAGAGGGATTGCAAGCACAGAACTTCAGTTCTCTGGCATTTACAGGTGAGATGAAGTTGCACAGGATGAAAACATCAGCTACATATCAGCAGTCAGTGCCGGTTTACAAAACTTTAGGCCACTGCATGTAGGTTGACTCTGGTTGTACATTTATACACATAAGACCCCACCAAGCACCTTATGGCTCCATCCTCTGACACCAAGAAAAACACTTCAGTTTTGCTTCTGACGCAGCATAGTAAACCCATGTCCATCTCAGTCATAATTTCCAATTCTAGTGAGAAAGAAAACAAAAGAGCCACAGTAGCCAAAGGAGAAAAATCCCATTTGGATTTATTCCATGTGTAAGTACCAGCTGTTGCAGCAGGAAGGTATTGGGATTTTCTGCAGAAAAAGTAGCTGCTAAAATGTCCCTTGCTTCCCATTCTGGATTTGTACCTGTAAATACAGGCTTGGGTCTTATTTGTTTGTTTGCTTTTCTTACATGGGCTCCTACTCTGTCATGCACTGACAGTCTTGCTCAAAAAGTTAATTAAATGTTTAATATATATTACAGCTTTCTTCCATTAGTATTCATTTGTAAAATCCTGGGTCAACTCACCCATTAAGTTCAGATACGTATAATTTGTTCTTAATGTATGCTCATTATTTGGTATGAAAATGTGAAAAAGATTTCTACACAAGCTTTTTATTCAATACAATTTCATGCATAGCCAAACAGGCAGTACAAATAGCACTGGTTCTATTTTTGAATCATTGCATCATGAGGGTTAGGGTTCCAGGCACATACATTGCTACAATGCAATCTGAAAGCCTGTACATCAGCAGATCACTCGAAAGCATACATTTAATTCTGAGCTGTCAAATGTGTGTCAAGCATTGGTTCAAAAATAATTCCTGAGGCAAGATGACTCGTGTCTTTGTACTTCTTACTTCCAACCCAGTAATATTTTGTTGAACAATGATAAATATTTTATTAAACATGTTAATTAATATTTTTCTATAAAATTACAGGCAGTTATTTAAAGATTAAAATAATTTAATAATTATAATAATTTAATAATTTAAAGGCTATATAATTGCTATTTTGAGAATCAGGCAGAAACATTATTCCAGGGAAGAAAAGTATTTCTTCTCACCTATCTTATGCTCTATTTGAATTCAATAATTTCCTAGCAATGAACATTGGCTAACTGTCCTTTGCCAAGAATAAATCAATGAATCCCCTTAATTAACTAGTAATGCCCATGGTAAGTTAAGGCTTCTACATCTGCATATTTCAGACAGTCACAAAGATTAATGTTCTTGTCCTTACCAGCAGACTCATTCAGAAATAGAGAAAGGTGCATGCTAAACTGAATTTCTCCATCTCCTCATTCACTTCACTACCACTAGGCAGTCAAGGCAGTCCTGCCACAATTTTTCAGACCAAAATTGCAGAGTTCATGAGACTTCTGCTTTTATACAGCTAACATCAACCACATAATATGAATGATGGACTCAGAGGCAGTACTCTTCTTATATGAATCCCAAGTTTCCATTCTTGCCAAGCAGGTTCAGGACAAACAATGTACAAAGCTTGGTGTGACAAAGCTTGTCTTCTATTATTGCTTTGGACAGCAAAGATACAAGAACATAGAGTGCATTAGTCAGCTTTTTTTTTTTTTTTTTTCCAAAAGATAAGGGGAGGTTGTTTTTTAATTTTGGATAAGAACCATTTTAGGGTCTGAATATACCAACCCTTCCCTTTGCACCTGTCTAAAATGTTAATTTAAAAATAATCACTTTGGCAGGTGCAGAAACAACAAATCTCAAACTGTCAGTTAAAAGGATCATAAAAACCCCTCAGAAATTAGGAAGATAGCTGTAAATACTTCTTGGAATTTCTTTTTATCTATAAGTTTCCAGTAAGCTCAAAGGTCATAGGCGTACCACAATTACAGTCCTGAATTTTAAATCCCTCCTTGTCTGGAAGACAAGAAAGACTGAAATAGGCCTATCCAGCTGAATTTCACAATCAGAAGAAAACCCAAACAGCTTTTCTAACAGTTGTTTCTGAACTTTTGTGAATACTTTACTCACATTTTTGTTGGTTTTTTATACTCCTGAATGTATAAAAAATTCGCTCAGTAGAAAAAATTAATTCAGAATATAAGGACATCTTTCAGTTTAAGCAATAAGGAGGTACCACACACACTAATGTCTTCTTAAAGGGTGATGCTCCTGGGTATGGTCTAGAAGAGGGCCCATGAGATGAATGAATGCCCAGCAGCTCTCCCAAAAATACTTCAGGCTGAGGTAGCTAAACTGCGACATAGTCATGTGTTGACAAGGTGTTACAGCAAATAGGGTGAGAAGTGGAAGGGTGTTTGTGAGGGAAACCAAAGTTGGCCGGAGGGGAGCAGGATGTTGCACGGTCTCTTCTCTCTGCACTGTAAAAGTCTCACTTCCTACTGCAGGAGCTTTTTTCCAGCTGCTTTGTTTGCTCTGTGATTACATGTGTGAGCAACCAGAATTTATGAGTCCACACAGGTCAAGTGAAAGGCTAAAATTTTTCATTCCAAGAAAATGACAGGAGAGGGAGTCAAGTGAAAGTTCAAGTCAAAGGCTGTGGGAAGTTAAATACAGATGAGTCAATAGCTCACATGTGGACATATCCCAACAACAAAATGCCTCTATACTGTAATATCCTCACTGAATTTTTCAGTTCTCTGACTGAAACATTTTAGAGCCATTAACGTGATTCCTCTAATAGTACAGACAGGCTTTTTATGCAGGAATGCCTCTGGAGATATGATAACTGGAGGAATATTCCTCTCTATCAGGAGAACTGTCAGAGAAAATTACTCTAATACATGTGCACAGAGCTCCTCCAGAAGAGGAAGGCTGCTCCCTTATGGGGAGATGAATGGAACCTCAAGGATGTTGTAGGCTTTGGTTATTCCCTTTTGTTTCTTGCTTGAAGTACTTTTAGATCATGTTAGGAGATTTTAAGCATTAGAAGTAAATGAGAGCTTCCATTTACTTTTCTGGTAATTTAGTGTTTGGCAAACTGGAAAATATACAGATTAATAGATCTGCCAGGCTCAGAAGCATCTGGTTTAGCAAATTAATGAGCCTGCATGAAAAAGAGGAAAAACTGCAATGCCATGACAAGCTTTCCTTCCTTAACAGGTTACAAATGCATTAGCTGAGTGTTCTGTCCTTCCTCTCCAGTGAAGGTTTAGGAGCTCAGCAATGCAAGTAAGAGGAATTCTGTTGACATCAGTGATCTCTGCGGTCTTTGAATAGATACTAAGGACTGCACCCTGCTCTACTGAACTGCTTGGGGAATTTTCCATTAATTTAAATGACAGTTCAGTCATTCTACAGTTAAAAAGGACTTAAAAATATATGGGAAGCAGAAATTCTCTAAGAGAAGGCATGATGCATACCTCTAGGTGAATAAATTATCCTGATGCTGCCCCAAGCAGATCAAAACAGTTTTAGAAAATTCTGTTTTCTTTTGAAGTTAAGACAGAAACAGTCCACCAATGCCTTTTATATTTCCAGTTTGCAGCACATGCCTGGAAAAGGGGAGAGCAAGATCCTGCTGAAGTTTCTCCTGCTGAAATTTCACAGGTGGACCAATAGGGGCTAGTACAGAGGAAACTGGGAGGACCCCGGGAAATAAGATAAGCATTGTGAAGAGCTGCAGACCTGTCGTGTCCCTTACACAAATGCACTTTTCTCGTGCTGGTGGGGTGTTCATTTCCACCCCACCTCTGGGTCGCTAGCTCATCAGTCTCACACGTTTTCAGGGTAGCTGCCTCTCAGTCTGTGGCCAGCTCTGCCAGGCACACAGGGCAGCAGCTGCTGGCTGCACTGAGGCAGGAACTCCAAGGAGTGCCCAGCCCAGAAGTGTGTTCCCACCATGGCTCTGCTGTACAGGTGTCTCTGTTGTCACTTGATCCACCGCTACGGAGTTATGAACAAAGAGAATAAGGGCAAAAAATCTGAGACTGCATCAAACCCAGGACCTCCCCATTCCAGCCCCCAGTGTGACTGCTACAGGCATCCCTGAGAAGGCTGGGTCTATCACTGCAGCGAAGGTGAAAGAGAAGCCTTACACAGGCCTCAGACTGGCAGAGGGGGACAATTTGCAACCTGTTGTCATCCTCTAAAACACTTAATAAGATGCTTTTTTTCTATGATACAAACGTTTTTTGCATCACAGACAGTACATCTCTCCAACTATTCTTTGGAATTGTTGGCATGTTTAAATATTTATTATAAATTAATATGACATTTCACTGAGATAAACACAACATTCATCTCATCTAAGAGACAAGAAGACAGTTACTCAGGCGCCTCCCAGAGCCATTAAAAGTTCAGGGTCTGGAAAGGGATCCTCTTGTGCTTGTAAGCCTGCAGGTGGTGCGGAGTCAGTGGTTTGCATCTCTGGGAGCAGGAGCAGGTCTGGTCTGGTCTGCTCACATCCCACCACCTCCAGTTAAATTTCCAAACTACCAGAAATATTGGGAAAGATTAGTCTGCTTATCACCAGTGACTGAAAATTACTTTTAGAAACAGAGAACATCTTTAGTGACCTTATAGAAAACAAAAAAAAAAAGAGATAAATCTGATGGGTGGGTTAAGCCTGCACTTGCAGAGATAGCCTAAGGCAGTGCCTGCACTTTATCAGCTTCCACTGACTCAGTATGTTTATTTTTTTTATCTATTTGTTTTATAGTAACTGAGGTATTTGTTTATAACAGCAGCATTTTTATATCAAAATGTTAATTTCCATACATAGGATCTGAGCTTTAAATTACATGAACACAAAGAAGGGAGAAAGCATCCTGAGAAAGATAAACACAAGGGATACATGGAGGTCAATAGATTGCAATTGTACAATGATTATCCATGTCCAAGGTGCCCAGGCAATGTAAGGCCTCCACACCCACACAGGCAAGCCACTACAGGGACCAGGTGAAGGCATGATATCCCCATTTTATGATCCAAAAGGAAATCAAGCCAGACTGAATTTTAGTGATATAAAGGGAGATGCAACAACATAATTTAAAACCCAAGAAAAATAAACTTTATTGGGTCACATAAATATCAATGCAGATTGATTGTAGGGGAACTAGAATATTAACAAGCCAAGCAAGTTCACTGTCTGCTCTAAGCAGACATAACTGCAGGTCAGCATGCAAATTTCTTCTATTATTTATACAGTCCCAGACACTTATAGGATATTGCATACTGCAGAGAATATTAGCAAAGTCATGGTGATGCAGAAAAAAATGAGGAAAAAAATACTCTCTAGATTTTTTCTCTGGTTGAAACATTCAGAGTAGACCTGAGAAGTGACAGCAGAGCATCATCAGTTCGACACAATGTGACCACACATGCTCCAGCTCCCCACCAAGTTAGTTTGTGCTCAGAGTCTACACCAGCTGCTTATCCCATTAGGAGCCCATGAAGGAGTAAATAACAGAATGATGACTCCAAGATTTGGGCTATGCAGTGCTAGAAAGGGTTGCTGAAAAACAGCAATCAAAACCTTCAAATAGTGAACAGAACTATAAGGCCTTTGTTGTGACATTTTTTTTTTCAGCTACTGGTTATTTCTGATACTGGGCAATTTTCAAAAAACAGTGTGAAGAAAAAAAAATTGTAGCAACTTTCCTAGAAAGTTTAAAGAGCTTAGAAGAATGAGAACATTAGAAGCAATTTAATGTGAGACTGTGTATCAGCCTTGGACTGAATCAATGAATGTATAACAATCCCATCTGTTTTTTTCTTGTCTCTTATGAAGATAGCTCTGTATATCTTAATAGTCTGAGACTTTCCAGTGACTAAAAGTCATTAATAAAGGAAGAATAGCATAGAATTTTTTTGTGCTTATCAAAGCTACTACCAGCATTTCCATTCTGGTAGGTGAGAAAATGTTGAAAGATAAATAATTAAATTAATGCATTAATTTATGTATTATGTACAGGAGGTGACATTATAATGGCTTTCACATTTCCCACCAGGATACAGTCTCTGCAGCTTACATTGCAAGTACACATTTTTTCCTTGCAGTCATAATCTATCTTATGACTTCTGCCTTCTGACTAATGGGGACAGAATCCTTATTCCCTTCCCTGCTGTCACCACTCAGCCTTGGAAAGACTGGAACTGCTCTGCTATCCTCACTGCCCAAATAACCCAGCTTTTTACCCAGACCTCGTGTTCTTAGGGTACACATGGGAAAGGCACTTACATGAGACTCAAAGTGCTTTAAACCCTGCTCAGTTTGCACAGTGCTGCTGTAGCTCAAGATAGATCATGGTAACTTTAAAGCAAACCAAAAGCAAATTCCACAGAAGCCAGACAACAAGAAAAAAACCCTCCTATTCCTTTTAAATTATTCAGGAAATAAATCTTAAAATAATCTTTCCTTTCTTCATGGAAACTCTGAGATTTTTTTACATCTCTTTACTAAAAGTGACCTGAAAAAAATGGACCGTGTGTTTATAGGAGGATATCACCACCATTCCTTTCAAAGTGTACTGCTGATGGAACATGCCCAGCAACGCATCTGGACTAGACACCACTTGTAGAGTTATCTATGACAGACAGGGAATGGACCCAACTCCCTCATTTGCTATATTACCAACTCATAAGAATTCCTCAGTACCAAAAACTGGATGCCCATTAAAATACAGTGTGTTGAAAGTCTTATTTCTGTTATTTTTCCAGTAGTAAGGAAAGCCTGAGAATGAAAAGTTAGAAAGGGGGTTTCATGAAAACAAAGCTTTCACCTCAAAAATAAAAATTTTGTTTTATTTTATGAAAGTGAGGCAAAATAAGGGTGGTGGAAGACAGAAGAACTTCAAAGATAATGCTTCTTCTAATGGAAAAAAGCCTAGAGGGAGAAACTAAAAAAAAAAATTATATATATATTTTACATCAACAGAATATTTTCCAGAATAAGCTTCCAGAATAGACTTCCAGGTCTAATTAGGAAAGCTCTCATGCCCTTGACACTAGGAAGGGCAGTCAATAACCTGCTGGTAGAGAGCTCCTGAAGTCACAAAGGCAGCAATAACAGCAACAACATTAGGGTCCCAAAAAAGCAGTAGGAGCTAACATTCATTGATTTTGGGAGCAATAAGGCTCATTGATTTTACTGCTTGACACAACTAAAAGCAAACCAAAAATTCTCCTCAAGGAAGATATCCTGTGTATTCCCTGAATACATTAACAAAAGAGGCCCTTCAGAAGCATATTAATATTCTACAAAAGCCAGAGAAAATCTGACATGTTTTGAGGGTGGTGCTGGAGTATCAGAGGCATAACCAAGGATGAGTGGCAGCCTCTCAGGACACTTCTCACCATGATCACAACTTCCACTACTTTCTTTCTCAGGTGGTTTCAGTGCCTCTTCTTGGTACTGGGAAAGGAAGGACAGAAGAAAAGGCAGTATAGCAATGTCAAAGGGTGAACAGGAGTCATCAGCATACAATCTTCTGGATTATCTGTATCTCATCTAGTAAAAATAATACTTCAAATAAGAACAATATTAGGCCCTGTATTGGCTGTGAAAGAAAGCACTTGAAAATCTGATCTAGGAGGAAGAGTGCAGGAGCATTTTCACTGACATTAAAAGAATGTACCTGTAAATTACTACCATATTTCTTCTGTTTGCATATCAGTCTGCAACTCCATTTCTCCTAGAGGTAACGTAATCTGAAGGAAAACCAAATAAGCAAGTTTTCCTAGTTTTCCTTACCCCACTTAGCATGAATGGTAATTTGCAGAGTAAAGCATTTCTTGGGTATTGTATACTATTTCTCAATTTACTAGCCAAGAATCTTAAAATATTAACAGAATGAACAGTGTTTAAGACTCTTGGCAGTCACAGATTCCTGATATTTTACCTCTTAAAAAAGAAAAAAAAAGTAATGAAAATAAATTATATGTCTTGCTCAAAGGCACTCTGGTCTATTCTTTAAACAGGAATTTAACAGACCTTTGAATAACAGAGGGAAATAACAAAATATTATTTCTGGTTGACCAATGAATATAATTTTGATTAGCTGATAATTTTAAAACATAACCAGTCCAAAGGAAATATTTTGCTCTACCCAAACCACTGCATTTTTGATGTTTATTCATTCTGGTGCATGTCAAAATTTTCCAGCATCTACTTTTAAAGTATAAATTATTTCTTAACAATATAATTCAAGCATTTAATTTAGAAAATATGTTTACAAAATACTCAGGCTTTTCAAATTGAAATAATTTTCAAAAGTGTACATTTTGAAAACATTTTGCATGACCCAAATCTGAATACCTGGGGAAAAAACTGTCTAGCTATGTTCACTCTACACAGTCCTATTCACTAGATGATCCATTTAATTTATTTTAGGACTGAATCTGAAAAGACTGAAAATCAAATGAACCAGAGTAGGATTGTTTTCTCTCTTTAAATGCTACATTGCAGAATGACGGGATATAATTAAGGATGACTAGGGAGAAACACCTCCTAAATTTATCTAAACCTGACACTGGCCAGAGGAGAATTCTTAAAATTGACATGGGCGCAAAGCCCATCTCACACATCTACCATGAAACTAACATGTCTGCTCAAAGGACACTTCATTTTCCTCATCTTCATCATAGCATCTGCAGCGCAGAACCAAAACTGGACCTCTACAGACCCAGGCTTACCAGCTTCCCAAAACCTCACATGATTCATCCCAAACATTTTAGGTGAAATGGGTCTAAGGAAGAACTGTTCTTAATACCTGACACATGTGCCCCCCAGCATTTCTTCCAGGACCCTGCACAACTTGTCTTTGGCACAGGGATTAAAGCTAGCATCTGAGCTAGCACTGAGCACAGGGCCACAGGACCAAGCACTTGCTGTGGCTACTAAATGTATGAACTGACACATCCCCTCTGTGTGCCTTACAGGTCTGAAAAACCCTATACCCTCCCAACCTTGCTCCCACCTTTAAATTGTGCATTTCACAGGCTTTAGCATGACTGAGCTAGATGACTGACTTTTCACCATCATGACCCCTTTAGGGGGAATAAAAGAAAATCCAACTAATGCCTGTGAGAGTGGCTGAGGTGCAAGGAAAGAGAGGTAGTTCCCTGCTAGTTTCTTACAGACCACTTTGGAAATGAAAACTACTTGGTATGAGTGGCTGGTGAGAGATCACCTGTAAATACAACACATTTGCACTCTAAACAAGACAATACTAGAGCCATAATGGTGTTAGTTCCTGTGTGAGAGGAATGAACTCCATGCCTTCACCTACCAGAGATGAGGGGGTGGGCACATTTCTGATGTGAATATATGTACAATAAGCAGCTTTTCAGGTACCCCTCAGTGTTGTGTTTCTTTCTTTCTTCAGTCTGAAGATGCCATATACACTCAATGCAAATTAAAGAAAAAATTTACCATTAGTAGTCACAGATTTCCAAATGACTTTGGCAAAGAAAAGTTTTCTAAATTATAGAAATAAGCTGTGATATGTATTTGCATAAAAACATGAAAATGTCTACTGTGTGATTCAAATACTTCTAGCACTTTAGCATAATTAGTGTTCCTGCTTAAAAATCACCCATGGAGAAATGGATGAGGCCTTAAAATATAGCACAATACAAAATGCACCTTATAAACTGTACAGCTTCTAAAGTGCTCTTGAAACTCAAGAGGTGGCATGATTTAAGGTATACTCTCAATTTCTTCCATATTATAGACTACACCTTCAACTGCAAATAGTAGGATGTCATTAGCCCTCAAACTTTATGAGGTTCATGAGCCAGTAGAAGATTTCATACTGTGCATCTGCATTAGAGTTTTCATTCTGTTCAGGATTGCACTTTTGAAACAGATCTCCTGGTCACTGAATGAGCTTTTGTTCACGTGATAGTCTCAAATCACATGGACTTGAAGACACACTGCAGGAGTACCTGCATTGAACTCCAACCTCTAGAGGACAAACATGCCAACTGGACCAGATTTTCATCCTTTAAAATTCCTGAAATTTCTGTAGTATGGATATTGTGTCTGTAGTGCAGGTAGCTTTACTCTACTAATCCAGTCCCACTGATTTCACTACTTGCTGATGTAGACATAGTGTACAGTTGTGCAGATGTTAGATTGGACCCTTAAACCCCTATTGGAAGACAGGATTCATCTTCACAGAGAGAAGGTAGCCTTAAGCAAGGTCTGACCTTGTGTGTTTTGACTTGGCTCTCAAACTTTCATGACATAACGTTCTTACTTCCTGTGCTTTTTCTCCAGTGGTGGCTGTGTTCTACCAAGAGAATAAATTGCCAGAATGTGAAGTGCTTTTGGAAACCAAGACTGGGTGCACTTGTGGAATTAGAAACTCAGACAGATGAAATTGTAAGATTATATATTTCCATTTTCTTTCTCAATATATAGATACTGGACCACACATTGCCATTCTTATTAAGATATTAAAAAAATGTTTTTTGCTCCCAAATCCTTATATTCATAGTTTTGACCATTCATAATTTAAATTTTCTTCTCTTGTCTGTGCTGCAAACCGTAGTACAGAACCCAAAAGCTGGAAGCAAAGGTCTCATTTCTTCAAAGATTTAGGGAAACCAATAGGAAATTGATTTACTCCATGCTAAGATAATGTACAGTTAAAAGAGAGATTAATGAAAATGGTTCCAGCTTTGGCTGTGGTCACAAAACATGCATCTGGAATGCAATTACTGGGAAATAAAAAATTACAATAGCATAGGCAGTAGATTTTTTCTAACTGTATGTACAGACAGCAATGATGTTATCAAACACATATATCTGCATTCAGCAACTTTCATTTCTTCAAATAAAGGGAAGCAAGCTACTTGTTGGTTGAACAGTGACTGCAATGTTCTGACTTGATATTAAAACAAAATCACCCACATACATCATTCTGTAAAAAAACCAAGAAGTGATAAAAATAAATGGCAGTACAGGTACTGGGACTAAGATGGAAAAGCACCAGTCACCAAGCAAAATTGAATGTTGCAAAAAGGATGATACAAAGTGTAGTTTATAATCTCAGGAAGAGATCAACTTCTCAGTACAGGTCAGGCAGTGTAGTTTGGCATTAAGTAGTATGGAACTAAATCAGATGAAAATATAAAATTAATGTATTCACAGGTGAAAAGGAAAAAAAAATTAAAAGTTCCCTAGGAGGTTTCACCCATTTCTCTACTACTGAGCGAGATGAACAAGCTCAAATCATAGCCAGTTATGGCCATGAAGGTAGGGAAATGTAATACAAAAGAAAAAAATCGTGTTTTTTCAAGCAGACCAACAGTCCTTACTCTGTCCTGTCTACAACAGAAGAAGAAGCAAGGAGAGAAAAGTCCAGGAAGGAGGGAAGTCTCTGGAGAAGCATGTAGAGGAAAGGTCGGTGTAGGAAGGAGGCACTGTAAGAAAGTGTTTAAATTGCTGGCTCTGGTCCCACTAGCTGTGATCTGTGGCCAGCAAACCCATGCCTCTCTTGAACAAGGCCCTCAGCCACCTTGTCCACCACCTCAGTCTTCAGTTTGGCCAGGCTTCCCTTTCAGCATCCCTCAAATGTCCATCAGTTTCTGTGTGTGGTCCAGGAGGCAAGGACTGCAATCCATTTCTGAAGCTGCAGGTGTCTGCCCCGTTCCTGCTTCAGACAGTGCCTCTGCACTTTGGTGGGACGAGTCAAAGGGAGCCTCTGCATCCTCAACTCTCACTCTTCCCTAAGCTCTCCTACATGTGGCACCTGGATTAGAAGTTCTGCTCCTTTCCCTTCTCATTTCAAACAGAGAGAATTAGCTCACAGGGATGTTGGCAACGCTACAGTATTGTCACTACCTGGATAAATGGATTACAGAAAAAGACCAAAAAAAGATCTCTCCTTTTTCTGAGATGAAACACGTTTTTTGCTTTCTCTTTCTTAATATGCTTTACTTAGTTGTTATATGGAAAAAACAATACATAATACTAACAGTTTAAGATAAACTATAACAATTAAAGTGAAAATTCCATGTACTTTCCTAATAGAAATGGTCATATATGGCCTATTTTGCAAAGAGCCTTTAATATTAAGTCTTTCTCAACAGAGTTTGTCAAGCACACATTATCAAATTGGTTGTCTTAATACAAGTAATAACCTCATCTAAGTTTCCATGCTCTTATTTATCCTGTTACAACAAATTTTTAAACTTTTATCTTGCATCTTTGAAATTACAGATTTCAATAAATATTTTAATATTTAATAAAACAATAATTTCATTTTCCTTCATAATACTGGCATTATTCTTTCAGCACAAAATAATGTTGTTCATTCAGTGGTTACTTGCTTGTGAGCAGAAAATGTGAAGCTCAACCCAACTACAACATGAATGACAGTTCCATCTATTTAAAAGGTCTGAGCATTCCCAGACTTCAATAAATTAATTTGAGTTAAGGTGAATTAAACTTTCAGGAAACATTTAAAACACAGTTCTTACTACATTAAAATTCTAATTCTTTATTTGCTACTAGACAGTCAGTGAGAAATAGAATAAAAATCAACAATATGGTCCTAAGTACAAAGTGAAAAAAATAAATTGATACTCTGGTATATGGCAATTTGATATGTAAGCATTGTGTAATTTTGGACGTAAGATGTTTAAGTGCTACTTAAATATTAGGTCTGTCAATCAAGCTACTTGGACAAGTGACAAATTCTCAAAGTGGTAATCAACCAATATCCCAGGAAGCAAATCTTTACTTCAGCACTTCATCTAGATAGATGAATTTGATTCAAGCAACAAAAGCTTTTCTTGAGTGATACCAGCACAGCTGGTGGAATATTTAACATTTACCCTTAAAAAGATTTCCTTATTTGGGAAAGACTTCATCATCAAAAGACAAAAATTTGTGAGTTGTATCAAATGCTTGTGTAAGGATACTGCTAAACAGAATGATACAGTAAATACCAGATAGAAGATGTGTGCTTCAGGCAAGAGAATAGAGGCCTATAAATTCTGGAAAAGTGAAGGGGAAAAATGAACACAATAATACTATATGAAATTTTAGCCCCTTTTCAATCCCAAAATTCAGTTTAAAATAGTTTAAACTAGCTAGTGTACAGACCAAGTTCTATAGTTTAATGTAATTTCATAAATCTTTTTCGGGGCAGAATCTCAAAGGCATTACAGGCAGAAGAATCAACATTCAACAATGAGCATTTTCTTGACAAAAACTAATGAAATTCCATCAATCAATGAAAACACACTTGCACAGAGTACTGGAAATAATCTTGAAATAAAAGCCATTAAATAATTCATTACATAAATATCATCATGCTGTTGATTATAGGGCAATATTCTAACAGAACATGGAAAGACTTGGTTTTTAACACATGTAAAAAAGTTTTCTTCTCAAATCTTTTCCAAGAGACAAATATTTGTTCAAGTGATACCAGGAGTACAAAATCCATATCTGACATATTATCAGAATACAAGTTCTGGTCCTGTACCAGAAGGACATTGCACCTACAGGCTTGTCTTAAGTGTATAGATTATGTTTTAATCTCTGATGTGTTCAGTTCACAGACATGTGTAGAGAGCATTTGCCCTCTTCATGTCTGGAGAGCGGCCATTTAGTGTATCTGCTGAGCATCACATCATTCCTGCAGACATCTCTGATATCTGCATACATATAAAGGTACACTGGGTTTTATTGCATTTGAATTCTTCAGTGTCTTTCTCCAACTCAAGCTGGTAGCTATTTATCTCAGAATTCATGTGAATCAATTGTTTCAATCAAAATCAAATGCTGTATCTTAAGCATGTATATTGGATCTTTGGGAGGACAGTAACACAAAAAAGACTCCTTTGGGGAAAAAAAAGTAGAAAATTATTTCTCTGTATAGCCAGTCATCTTAATGAATTTACAGCTGAGATGCAGGAAATAACAAAAGTTTAAGGAGAACACAAAAAGTAAAACAATATTGCAGTGTGGTATTACTGAGGAAAAATATTAACTACAATGCGTGACACAAAAATGAACAATAAAGAGAGGCTTATGACACCAACCTTTGATGTTTGACCTTATTACATGTTTTTCTAGAGAAAAGTGTCTGTTGACAAGGATTAAAATTTGCTACCCTTTAATTGACTGAGATGTTCTATGACTGACAGTGGACAAGTAGTAAGTTATATGAGAAAAAAAAAAGGCAAATTGACCTACAATAAAAAAGACATGGGGTACCAGAGAAATAGTTGTCCTGGCCCTAAAGGCTTATGAGAAGTAGCAGTGGAGACGACAACCTAAAGTGATCACACTGAAATGAAAAAGAAACATTGCTGGACAGTGCAAGGCACTGACCCATGCCTCAGCTGTGGAGACCAACTCTGTATCCTTTGACACCCTCAGCAATATAACCCAACACAGCAAACAAACACACTTTCGTATTTCTATTGCTTTAGTTGGACAAAGCATTTTTCAAGCCATGGACCAGCCTCAGGGGAGAGATACTGCAACTGAACAAGCAGAACAGCACATCCGAGCATCTAGACCTCTAATCCAAAGCATTGCAGCATGGGGTGGTGGAGATGGGAGGCTTGCTGGAGCTTCATGGGGACTGAACCCCTGGAGGAGGTTCAGGAGTGCCACAGATGATGCCATGGAAGCAGCTGGAAAGGCATGAGCACAAGAGCATACTGAAGTAGCAGGAGGCTTGCATACCACTAATGCCATGAATTCATGAGACAGAAGAACTTTGAGGGGACCAAGTGAAAATAACATCAGGAAAGAAGAATACAGCACATTATTGAAAGATCAGCCATGAAGTACAATAAATGGTGTTACAGCAAGAAAAGAAGAAATCATGGGAACTAATGGGTCTAAGATAATGGACAAAGCAGAAGAGCAGACTAAAGTGAGTTGATAGGCAAACCAGAAGACTGATTTAACACTGCTGCTAGGAAAACTGCAGTAATGTGTACTGTACCACCCTGCACCTTAGAAAAGATTGTTTAGCAATTGCATTCATAATTAATCAGTTCTGTCCCACCAACCTGCCTGCCACTACCTCTGCTATAATCTGCCATCTTGAGTAGCATGGTGCTGGACAGATTGAAACTGGACATACGGTGTGACATAAAATCTCTGGCTGGTACTAACACAGTCTACAGCCATTTTTGTGTGGATATGGTGAATATCTGTATCTGTTTAATGCTAGATAAAGCACCAATCCTTGAATGCACTTTGCAGTTTGCCTGAACTGCATTAATAATTACTCTTCAATTGTGGTTAGTCAGCCATCTGTCTAACAATTTCAAAAGCATTAACCACATCGCTTTTTTTCTGATGTGAAGTAATGTCAAATGCTCTGCTGAAGTCAAGAGATATGTCCTCTTTATTCCTCTTTTCTATGAAGCTTATTATCTCATCAAAGGCAGAAATCAAGTTAGCTTGACATGATTTATTTTTATGAATCCATACTGCCTTTCTGCATAAATCTCTTTTAAAAACTTGCAGACTGTCCACTTCATTGTTTGTTCTAGTACTTTGACTACTTCTTCTGGCATATGCCTTACAATAGTTGATATTTTATTCATCTTTCTTGAAGATAAATAGTTTTAATTGATGTTTTGTACCACTTCAGATAAGCTGTTAATCTTCAAATTGAGTCCTGGCCATTTCTTCCCCTATCAACATAAACAAGATGAATCAAAGCCAGGTTTGAGAAATTTCTGGCCTTGCTTCAACTGTATCATCATAAAGGAAAACTCTGACATTAGATTGTCTACCACTGCTAGAGACAGGTCTATTCTCTGCTGATTCTTGTACCATGCTGATAGAGAGGGTATCTTGCTATCTGACCAATGATTTCTGACTGTTAAAGTACATATTTTTCCCAGTGTTCTCACTCTGACACCATTTAACATTGTTGAGTGAAATTCACTATGAAAAGAGAAATATAATCCAAACAAGTATGTCCAGCAAAGCTCTATTCTCTGAAAAGAATCTAGAAGCAGCTGTAGCCACACGTAAACATTTCTTCCACCAAGAGTAGTACTGTCTTACTGCAATTTTCCCACACAAAGTGCCTATCTGACCCATGGGAGCTCAGGGTTTCTCTTCCTATGCTGTGGGTAAAGCCAGGTGCAATTTTACTACAAAGGTTAGGATTTATCTTAGAGTTGCCAGTAATTCTTGACTTCAGACAGTAACTCTTGGACTTCAGGGACTGAAGCCAGGCAGCTATGGATATTGAGGAGACATTAAAACCTGATTTGAATACAGGATAAAATTACTGAAGAAAGTTGAAAGATAAGATACAACTACATCATCCAAATCTAATGGGAACCCACATTATCTGTCATCTCTGTCATATTACTTGTCAACATGGTCAAGAGCATGGAAGGCATTTTTGGCAAGACTTATTTTTACTTGAATGACAGCTAATTTGTCATATAAATTGATCTCTAGAGCTATATGATGTCCAGTGTATAAAAGTCAGTAACTCATTTTAGCTGAAAGATATGTCACTTTTAGTGAGACCAATATATTAATACCAATATTTTTATTATTCAAGGAACATAGGACAGAAGAAAAAACATTTAAGCTGACATTTCAGCATTACAGACATACAAATGTGCAACTGTGGCTGTTTGCCATAGCAAATAATATTAGAATGCTAAATTTTATATTATTTTCTCACTGATGGTAGATTCAGGGCTTCAAAAATGAAATAATTGTAATATAAAGACATAAAATTCTGTCACCATTTCTGTGTGGGTTTAATTGTAAGACTCACTGTATCATCCTCTGGACCTCAGCATTACAGAAGGCAAATGAGGTCACACGAATGAAAACAACCATAATTATTTTTCTTAATTTTTATCACCATTATGTTACTGAATTTATTTAATAAAAATATTAGCACTAATTACTAGTACAATTAGAGCAATATCTTTTAAACATTTATTACCCAAACCCATTCATTCTATCAATCTCATATGATAATGCAGATTTGTGAAATGAATTCCAGACAAAAGCTGTATGTCATTTGAAGAATTGTGATGCTTTTCTTTGTAACGCGGTCAAAACTATGACCTAAACCACATCTTGTGTATCCTAGTTTCCTAAAAGCTGGGCAGTGTTTAAGCACACATCTAGATGTATTTACATGCTGGAGAGACATAACTGTCACCAGTGCAGTGTAACCAAACCCATAAGTTTTCAAGAAGTAATGATTTTCAAAACGGGTAGTTCTCTACATTTTGTGTGAGCCATATCTGCACATACGTAAAAGGGTCATGCCAGGTGACCCATAGCTCCTCTCTGACTGCTACCTGTAGTGCCATCTAATGCTTTTGTAAAGGAAAGGTTACATTTAGGAATATGTCCTGTTAAGGTTATGTTCACTATATTATGTTAATTTAGTCACACTAATAACATTAAATAACATAATTTTTTATTATGCTAATTTTATGTTAATTTCAGCCATCTAAACATATCATTCAAAAAATGCCATAAATTTGGTATTCCTGAAGGACGTATTACTCCAGAGATTTTAAACATTTCTTGGTGTATACATAGACTATCAAGGTATCTGCTGTTACTGTCCAACAAGAGAGCCACTACCTTATCTGAATTTCTTGTGAGCCAAAACAATCCCATGCAATAACTGTAGTGCAACTCCAAACTCAAGCTAATAAATTGACATAAACTCTCCTGCCAGTAATTATTAGATTTATCTTGGCAATTGCACAAATTCAGGTCAGCTCGAAGAGAGCTTGCATTTGCCCCGAGTACATTTTATAAACATACTATAAAGAGGCAAAATAATTAACAGCTACTTTCCTGGGAAAGACACGTGCCTTTTCCCTCATTGCTCCCTGATGAAAATTGTATGATGTTCCATTTTTTCTAGATTAGCCCAATTTAACAAAAAAGCAGTTTGATAGCTCAGTTTATTTAAAAGTACATTACAGTGTTAATTTTAGTGCCACAACTTGGTTCGTTCCCTCATCCACTAAGTATTTAACTTCAAAAATATTCAAGCAGCATCTGTGTTCCCTCATACGCTGAGTCTCACATACTTAGAAGAGATCAAAGGGAAAGCTATAGCTTTAAACCTAAAGCAAATTTTCAGGGTAATCTTGTTGCTCTGAAATGGATTTTTACAACCTATATCTTGTTGATCTGAAGTGCCATCAGAAATCTCAAAATGCTGCAATATTAGATGGGAGTTTTAGGAAAAAACTCTCTGGTTCCTACATACAGCTCGAAACATAGGAATTTAAGGTAAAGGTCTTTCAAGGAATGTATCTTCTCATTCTTCTGCACAGTTAATAGAGGATGTCTCACACTGAAGTAAAAGCTTCGGTACAGACTGCATGAATATTTCGTGAGGAGAATCAAAAGCTTGAAAAGGGAAACAAGTTATTGAGCATGAAAAATTAGCATTCATTTATTGATTTGGGGTTACAGTCCCAAAAATGTGCAATTAAATTGAACAGAACGTGTTTTTGTGAATAAAATAGGCAGTTACTCATATAATTTACAGTCTGTAATTAGGAATGAGGAACAGTTACAAGTCTGGAACAGAAAAGGTGACCTTAAAAAATGCAAATCCCTGATCATGCTTCTTTTCCCCCAGTTTGAAACATTGGCAAATAGAGAACAATAGCATGATATTAGGTTTCCAATACCAAATTAAATTTCTAGGTGAACTAAGGTAAAGAATCTGGAATTTCCTGCAGCATTTGTAAAAGGCAATGGGTAAGTGAATGCAGAATATCCCACTGGCCGTCAAGATACTATTTTGCAAGAATAGCAATCGGGTTTTTTACGTGTGGTAACATATACCCTTTCTCACATCTGGCCTTTAGAAGAATTGTATATCTTGGAAAGATATATAAAAGCTCTTTCATCCATCTATCTAAATCAGCAAGGTCCTTATGAAATTTTGGGTGTGTTAACTTTATATGAGACAGGTCTGTGTCTGTCAGAGATACCAGAGAGGCAGTCTCTGTTTGCTGTTTCCCTTTGACTGTCTAGCTGGCAATCAAAACTTGTAAGGGCTTCCAAGTGTTCCCTCCTCATGTATCTTTTCTCTCCGCTATTGTGGAAAAAATGTAAGGTGGGGGTTTTTTGTTTTGGTTTTTTTAAAATAGGTTTTACAGTTTATCTCTTTTCATGGTATTCTAGATATTATGTTAAAAAACAATAGCTGTCTGTGAGAGAGCTGTATCTTACTTGCATCAGGTTTTTCTCAGAAGAGTTTTGCTCAATTGTTTAGTTTGCCCTTTGGTATTATATGCATTTTGTACTTCTGATGAGCCTTCCTCCCCATGCTGCTGTTTCTGATGTTGCTCACCATCCTCTCTTGTCTCCTGGTGCTTCTCAAAGGTCCTCTTTACCCCATCTTCACTTTTCAGATATCCAAGCAAGGCTTGCTCAGGGTTTCTGCTGTGAAAGCCTCAAACTAGTGAGTTCTGATCTATTAACAATGTTCCATCTTGGTAAAATACCTTGTAGAACACTTGATCTAACTGATCAAAAGGGGTTTAGAAGCTCATATCAACATTCTACAACACTTGACAGGTTGCATATCTCATGAGAAATCTTGGAACATGTATGTCCACATGGCCTGAGAGCCATAGTTCCCAGTACCATTATTAGGCACAGCCTAATAATGCTCAGCTCCTCTGCAGAACTGGACCCTTCCTAAGAGACTTTCTGGCTCTTAACCAGTTGGCCTGGCTGTTTAAGATATATAAGATTCTAGAATTCAAAAATTTGCAATTAAAATACACTGAAAATTCATTAGGAAAAGACAAATGAATTTAACATGTCCAATGAAAACATGTGGCAGTAGCATATCTGAATAACAAAGGAGAGTCTTAATGAACTACAAACTGAGAGCAGATGACGCATTGCCTGACACATTTTAAGCTGGCTTCCATGCACAAATTAAAGCAGCAGATTAAATACAGGACTGCAATTTATTGGAATTTCAATATCTGGTTGAGGTGCATGATAAATGAGATCATATATGTCTGTGATACAAAGAGGGAAGGTTTGAGGGCCTTGCGGCTGAATAACAAAAAATGAGATTCAGGAAAAAATATCTACAGATGAGAGGCCAAATATGACAGGGTAAATAAGAGGTAACACTGGAAAAAAAAATCCCCATTTTAAAGAGTAGAGCTTTGAGAAAGCCTGTTCTGCTGATAGTAAAAATTTAAGGACTTCCTAAACACAAGACAAAAGGGGAGGTACAGGGAACCATGACACTGTACAGGCAACCATGCAATATACAGATCAAACAGTATCAAATTGATTCAGATTTAAATCTGAAACGTGAAATCTGAAATTACCAAAGAAAGCTTTTAAGAAAGCTTTTAAGGCAGGGAAGATGAAGTGGCAAGGCAGGAATTGAATATGCCCTTCCAAGAAGGTTGTTGACAATAAATATCCAGAAGACCTTACAGAGCCAGCAGGATTAATTTATGAAGAAAGACTGAATTTGTTAACCTCATAAAGGCTAAGTGATAGCACAGTGGGAGGCTGAGGATGAGACATTTCTACATACTTAACAAAGTGTAAATGCCACAAGGTAGTTCCTGTGCAATCCAACATGAAGTTTGAACTGATGGAAGTATGAAGTTTTTATTAATGGCAAGTATTTCTGACTGACCTAACATTTTCACAGGAGAAAACAAAAGAATTTCACTTATTCTAATGCCTTATTTTTTTGGCAACCCTATTCCTATTACAGAAGAACATGAAATTCTTGCAGTTTCTGTATTACATGCAAATTTTGCAAGCTAGCATGCCTCAAGCAGGCCACAGGCGTGAGCATTTTTCTCTACAGCTTTACCAGTCCTGATCTCCTGGCACATTTCAGAGCAAAAGCCTAGCCTTTAATGCAGTGGATCTTTAGAGGTGAAGCATTTTTAGAAACATTTGCTGCTGGGAGAGTGAATAGAAAAACTGTTGGAAGTACCACACTCTACAATAAAGCAGTTCCTGAAAGCAGACTTGGAGGGCAGCTTGGAAAAAATGTGAATAGTTTCAATAAAACAAACCAGCTACGAAGATGTGTTTTGACCTTTCCCTACTCCTTCCTTTGTTTTCTGTGTTCAATCGCCTTTTCTGCATCATTTATCTGTTTCTGTTTCCCAGTTTCTGTTATCTCATTTTCTTTTATTTTTCTTAGTTTCTCCTTTCTCTTTACCGTTTTATGATCTTGTTCTCCATGTCTTTCTAACAGCACTTCTATATTCTTACCCACCTAACTCATTAGCCATTTCCCTACATGCCCTGTGCTCTGGTAATTTCTCCTCTTGGAGAAATGTTTTTTTATGAACAAAGCATTATGAACTTGTTCTCTATAAGTAATATTCAAAGGACTGTACCAAAGTTGTCACTACATATTTCCAGTTTAAAAATTGGCAAACAGAAGCACAAGGAGACTTGGTCTACAGCAAGTAAAACTTGTGTCTTCCAAGTAAAATTTATATGCTTTTTAATTTTAACTGTCTCTTTACCTTTATTCTGTATTTCAAGTTCCTCTACCTCATCAGTAGCTCTTCTTTACTCTCTATATTTTCTTTCTCCTTAAAGGTGTTTTCCCTTTCAGCCGCAAGAAATATTCTGTTACACATGTACATATATGCAAATATATCTATATAAATACTTATTTGTGATACTGCTATATTCCCACATGTAGCTGAACAATGAAAGAACTGTGATAAAAAGAAGATATGCAGTAAGGCATCAGTCACATGGAATAATGGTGACTGATACACACTGGAAATCACCAGATATAAATATCTGAGGACTTAAACTATTTTTCTGCATTATTTCATACAGTGTTCATCACTAACTCAAGACCTGAGCATTTAGCAATACCATGACACAAGTAATAGGTAGCTATGTGTGGTCTTCTTCTTATGAACCTATTTGCTCCTGGAATGTGTTTTCTTCCTAGTTTTCATTTAATCAATTATTTTCACCCTATGTGTCACAACATTGGTGTCTTAATTGGAATTTATTATGTCCTACATTTAATACCTCGTCTTTAATTTCTCATTAGTGGTTACACCAAAAAAAGCCCATTTTTCATTTGTTTTAATTTTTATGGGTTTTCTTTCTATAAGAAATTTTTGCCCAAAATACTAGGTCTCAGAATTCTATCATGATTTGAAACACATTTTTTTATACACCTTCTGAATTCTAGTTGTTCTCACAAAGAAAGTGTGTCACTTAGTGCCTCATTGCACATGTCAGTCACATGTCAGTGTCACATATCTTCAAGGGCTGGAATCAGGGAAGTCTGTTAAATATTAATGATTATCCATTCAAATGGGAATAGCTTAAGAAAATGACATGATCACTTGGTAACTGAGGTTAGATTTGTCCAACTTTGATCCCAGTTATTGAAACCCACAATGTTCAAAATCCCTCTCAAAAGCAGACAGGGGTTTTAGCCTAGACTTGGAAAAGCAGAGTCCCTGAGATATGGGGAACTTGTACAGAAGGAAATTACATGCAAGCAAGAATACTCCTTCATGACTGAAGTCCTCTTTAAGTCCAGACAGAAGAATAAAATAAAGCAGCAAAAAATCTGCTGTTCCTTGTGACAATGGGCAGTGGTTTTCAACCGAAAGTGGGTAAATTTACGTCAGACATAGAGAAGAAATTCTTTACAATGAAGGTGATGAGACACTGGATCAGGTTGCCCAGAGAAGTAATTCCTGTAAGTGTTCAAGGCCAGACAGGATGAGGCTCTGAGCAACCTGGTCAACTGAAAGATGCCTCTGCCTATGGAGGGGGGGTTGGACCAGATGATTTTTAATCATAGAATCACAGAATGGTTTGGGTTGCAAGGAAATTAAAATATCATCTAGTTCCAACTCTTCTGGTCCAGTGTCTCACCAATCTCATTATAAAGAATTTCTTCCTAATATCTAATTCAAATCTATTGTCTTTCAGTTTAAATCCACTCCCTCCTGTCCTGTCACTCCCTCTTGTAAATAGTCTTTCTCCATCTCTCTTGTAAGCTCCCCGCAGGTTCTGGAAGGCCACAATCAGATCACCCCATATCCTTCTCTTTTCCAGGCTGAACAATCCCAATTCTCTCAGTCATTTTTCATATGAGAGGTGGTTTATCCCTGTGACCATCTCAGTGGTTTCCTATGGACTTGCTCCAACAGGTTCATGTCCTTCCTCTGCTGGGCATCCCAGAGCTGGATGCAGTGCTCCAGGTGGGATCCCACAAGAGCACAGTGTTGTCTTGGACCACAAGAGTTGCTCTCTTGGAACACCTCTTTTTCCCATGCACCTGAGCATAGTTTCTGGGAGGATTTGTTACATGATTTTATCAGGCACAAAGGTGAGGTTGACATGTTAGTAGTTCCCAGAGTCCTCCTTTCTACCTTTTTTGAAGATAGCAACTTTTCCATGTTTTTGCAATTTTCCCAGTCACCTGGGATTTCACCTGACTGCCATGACTCCTCAAGTATCATGGAGAGTGGCTTGGCAACCCCGTCAACCAATTCTCTCAGGACTTTGGGATGCATCTCATGGGTTCCCATAGACATGTTTGTTCAGGTTGTTCAGGTGATCATGAACCTGATCTTTACTTATGGTGTGGGGAACTTTGCTTCCCCAGTCCCCATCCTGCTGTCCCATCCACTCAAGAAGTGTTGGAAAAGTTTGCCAGTGAAGACAGAGGCAGACTTCTCATCCACTGTTATCAGTTTACTAGCATACATTACTGGGAGGTAAACCTTCTCTGACCTTCCTTTTCTGGTTTACATATCTGTAGAAGCCTTTCCTGTTATCCTTTGTGTCCCTTGCC
This sequence comes from Acrocephalus scirpaceus scirpaceus, assembly GCA_910950805.1. Classification (NCBI taxonomy): domain Eukaryota; kingdom Metazoa; phylum Chordata; class Aves; order Passeriformes; family Sylviidae; genus Acrocephalus; species Acrocephalus scirpaceus. The sequence continues at coordinate 131,634,849 of OU383773.1, forward strand.
AGGATTAGTTCCAGATTTGCCTTGACCTCCCTCACCCCATCCTTACACAACCAAACCTCTCTTCCATACTCTCTCCAGGCCACCTATTCTAGCGTGAACTGCCTGTGCATTTGCTCCTTTCCCTTTACTTTGACCAGCAGGTCCCTTCGACTCAGACTTGCCCATCTCTTGCCTTCCTTGCCTGATTTCTTGTTCCTGGGGGTTGCCAGCTCTTATACTCTGTGGAGGACTTCCTTAAAGGTCTGCCAGCTCTGTTCTGATTCCTTGTCCCTGAAGGAAGTCTCCCAGGGAATCCTATTGATCATCTCCTTGAAGAGATGAAAGCTTGCTCTCTTGAAGTTCAGGGGTCTAATTTTGCTCCTTACCTGACCCATATCTCCCATAGTCTCCAACTCCATCAGTACATGATCTTTGCAGATCCAGTCATGGCAGTCATTCCCAAGAGAAGCTGCACTCCAGAAGAATTTTTGAGTCTGCACAGAGAAAAATATCCACAGAAACTATCCACAGGCATATTTTAAAGAACATTTATAGTTTCTGCTAAATAACTATGAAACTAAGCACCTATTAAAGGTAAACATGAGCCTACAGGGTTTTCTTAACTAGATTGTGAGTATGGTTAATTGCATACAGTTGCTTATTCCCTTTTAATGGGGAACTGTTTAATTCTTCTTGCATATGCAGGTTGGAAGGGTTGATTGGCTTATAAATTACCATGTTGGCCACCACTTATTTCCTTTTGATAATTCACGAATCGTGTATGCATTTCAGTGTTGGAAAATTTAACTTTAAACTCACAGAATTTCTGTCTATAACCAGAATAAGTGTTCTATACTATAAATGTATAGTATAAATTTATAGTTTTACAGTATCTTAGTTAATAATCAAGTCAACATGTCCTAAGATGATAAATGGCTTAAGATCATTCTCTTTTAAATAGATATATTTAAGTCAGTGAACAAAAAGTTTATTTAGCAATGATTTTCATTTCATGAGGTCTACCTTAAAATGTTTTAATCATTTGTGAACATAATGCCTCCATTTTTGAAAATTTGGCCACTCAGTCATTTCCTGTGTACCACAGCTGCATTCATGTCAAGTCACTCTGTTAAAATACCTAAGATTTTTTACCAAAAGCTGATGTATCAGAGAAAGCACAACCTGAAGCACACATGCTATTGCTATCTTTTAAAAGAGCATTTCTAATAATGGCTACACTTCCACATGCAAACATTTATGGCTTCACAGCCATCACTCAAGCCCCATAAGGAATCCCATTGCAAACTGAAATGATACTTGCTTTTTGCAAGTTGACTTCATCTGTCACTCACTAGTACAATCAGCTACTTCTTAATCTCTAAAAAGAGTTTCACACTATTGTTTCAGCCAGATGCTAGACCATGAGAACCATAATATGAATAGAAATTTTTATATCAAATGGATTGTTACAAAGTCTTATATTTGCAACAGGACCTACATGTGCTCAGAATTTCAAGGCACAATAAAAAGCTTAGTTATAAACAGATACTGCCGATAAAATCCAAGAGTTATCTAAAAGCTATATGCAATAATTCAGCTTAAGAGCTATTGCAGTGTGGCTGAATAACAAAAGATCTGGAAAAAAGCTTTCATATTGACTTTTTTTCATATCTATTCTATACTTCCATAGACAATTAGAAATGAAAGGATTTTAATAACACAAATTATTGTAATTATTTTTTTTTTTTTTTAGTTTTTAATGGATAAATAATTGAAAACCTGTTTTTTTAAAATATGTTCCATATTACATACTCAAGAATCATTAACACAAATTTCCTGGCAGTATAAGTTCTAATGAAAGAAGGCAGTGAATCTACATGTATTCATTTCCATTCCAGGAAAATGCAAATAGATATTAAAATAGAAACTAATTTGATCCTTTCTCCTGGGGATTTTTCTATAGTAATGAACCTGACTGTAGCATACCAAGTGCTGTACAGCATCACACTTGTGCATACACAGTTTAATCCTGCAGTCAGAAAATATACAAACTAAAACTAGATACAGTCTCAGTTCCGTTCTGATGTATGGAAACATTAGAATAACAATAACTTTGTGACCGTTTGCTTTATCATGTTTGTAATGTGGGTATCTCTCAATATTATTTTTAATGTAAATTGTTCTTTGAGACACAACTTATCATAGCTCTTAAGATGCTCTAGACAGCTAGGTGATCTCCAGAGCCTTCAGAGCTGGGCAGTGCGAATTCCCTCACTCGAGGTTATAAGATAAGGTTCTGTGAGACATCCTGTGAAAGGATGGAAAAGCATTCTCCTTTCTGTGAGGAATCTGGACAAGTCTATGGCCATATAGGAACAAACCAGTCCATTAAAGCTTTTTTTCCAGCTCACGGTGGCTTGAGGTTTACGTGAGAAGGATGCCTGAAGGTTCCAAGGCCTGCAACACCCCTGAAAATATCCTACATCCTCGTTCACAGTTCTCCCACCTTTTTGTGCTGGCACAAGCAATTGTGAAGCTGTGCTAGAGATCAAGGAGTGAATCTTAGCAGAATTAGATACAGCCATAAAAAAGTAGATCTGGTCAGAAAAAAAAAAAAAAGTTATTTTTAACCTGAATCAAGTCACTGATTTTTTTGGACACTAACAGTAGAATCCTCAAAAAGATGGACACATGATCTGGGGGAAGGATATGGCCGGTGGATTCTCCAGATCACAATGCCCAAACTGCAGTGCTCTGACAAGCTCCCAGAACAAATTATTTATAATGCAGTCATAGGAGAATCAACATTATGCCATTAATCTAGTATTTTATCTACCTGTTAGAAAGAAAAAGGTAATCTTGAGTTATAACTCCACCCAAAATGCACTAGGACTGTGTAAGTAGCTGGTGGCACTTGTTACCAATTAAATCAGTTAACAAGTTCTCATGCTATTTAGGGTCTTTTTAAAAAAACTGAACTTATCTGTTAAAAGAAAATCTTCACAGTAAGACTCAGAAACTTCATCTTGCCTCCCAAGGCACAACTTAACATGAGTGTGGGCATTTTATGAAACTTTGTAATTTAACATCTATTCCATATAGACATTTCCTGTCCCCAGAAGCATTCAAAGATAGGTTTGACGGGGCCTTGAGCATCCTGATTTAATGACATCCTTGTCCGTGGTGAGGGAGTTGGAACTAAGTGATCTTTAAGATCCTTTCCAACCAAAACCATTCTGTGATTCTGTATACATTTGGCAGATCCTTATTCAGCACTGTGGGACCATTAGCATCACTCCTCACTCCTTTGCTCAAAGGTAGTGCTCTGCTCTACAGAATGCTTTTCCTCTAAATGGACTGTGGTCCTACAGTAAGCCTGTACTCTTGCCATTTGACTCTTTCTAGACTGCTGAAATTCAAAGGAACCTGTCTAAATGGACCAAGACTTTAGGTGCTGGGTAGGAAACTAGGATTACAACCCTTCTCTGTCTGCTTCAATGACTCTCCTGCAGCTTCATTAAACTTCTTTGCAATCCCAGCTCTTTATAGCTTCTAGCCATGAAATCTAGTCACATCTGTGAGTAGATACTAATTTTTTATCTTGCCTATCCATTTCTTTGTTGCACAGATATTCTGGATACTTATTCAAAGCACTCTTCAGTCTTTCTGATTTGCAAGTCAAATATGAAAACTCTTTACCCCCTTCTGGTTCTAAACTTGACAGTTTACTCATACCTTTAAAGTCAGCTAAGGCTGAGCAAGTTTTTAAAAGGCTACTGTAGTTTTCTCCATCAAATTAGTGAAAAAAAAAAAAGAAAAAAATGTATTAGTCAGTGTCAGAACTTATTAAATCTGACGCCCTGTTGATATAAAATGAGCTCTACTGCAAGGGGTTAGCTTAAAAACCTAACAAGAATGGTATGATTTCTAGAATACCAATTTAACACATGCAGCTCTAAAGCATTAAACATGACAGAGACCATACACAAAGGGTGGTAATTGAATTACAATTGAGTTATAAAGCAATAAATGGGAGGTCAAATTTTACTCTCTCAAACTACACCAGCATTGTTCACTGCAGTGGCATTAAAGAAGTATGGACTAAACAGAATGGTTTAAGATATGTCTAAAATAAATTTTTTACATTTTACCAGAGGTTAATCTCTTCTTTCATTTTAAATGCAGAAGGCATTCTTAGATAATCTAGCTTGACATTCTTACTAATAAAGGCCACTGAATGATCCTCTGGCTGCTGTCTTCCATGCTATAAGTCACAGAGTCCAGTCCTGAAATAATTTCTAAATATACCCAAGGGACAGAGTCTAAAATTACCCTAATCATCTACTGAGTAAGACAATCCCCACTATGACTTGGAGTGATAAATTTCAATTTTTCCAAAACTAGGGTTTTGGACTCTAAAAAACCACAAAACCAAACAACTACATGAGACTATAAAGTATGACCAAAGGCTACACATCATCATGGCAGCAGGCATGCTGGTTGTGAAGGTCTCTGGAGACCTTTAGGTTAAGTGTCATGTTTTTTTAACTATAGAACATCTACACTCTCATGTTTTCTCCAGAGGAAAAAGGAGGAGATCCCTGAACATATGGCCTCCAACAAAGGGGGCAATTCTATGACCAGATAATCAAAGCTCGTTGCTCTTGGATGAAAGCAAGAAATTGTCTGTAAAAAGGGACAAGAAAAAAACTGAGGTCCAAAGTCAATAGAGGATTTGGGAATGCTAAAATCATGAAGAGCATGTTGAAGAGATCAAAGAAATCTTCAAAGCATGGCTACATCAAACTTTCTGACTGCTTATCCATATGAGACCCCCACAATTTAGAGATTTGCTCACAAGGGCACTAAATTAAAAAAATTAGAACCAGAAAAGCAGTTCAAGCTCATCTGAGTCCTTTTGCTTTGGCAAATGATCAGCCTAAAAGCAGTTGGGAATCCTACTCAGAGGCAGAAGAGAGGCAGAGCAGAGATTTGGGTTAAAGAAGCCCTGCTGTTTCACCAAAAGTACAAGGTGGAGCTGGATCTCCTCACAGACACACAGACTGAGCTGACAGCAATCCAAAGGCGAGTAAAGTGTTGTATGGCCCAGTCTGGCACTAGCAGTGTAAAGTTAACTGAGCAGTCTCTTACTGCTTCTGACTGCTACGGGTGCACAATGACAACCAAAAGGAATCAGAAGCTTGCATTTGAAGCTTGTGCTAAAGGCAGACCAACAAAGTGCAGATTTCAGTGTCTTCCACAACAATAAACTCAGAGCAGGAACTGAATGTTAATATTATTGATGACACCAACCACTGCAAATCATAACATCCACGAGTGGGTAGGACACTTGACAGCTGCTGCTGAAATTATCCACAACTACCAAATGACTACAACATGGACGCTGGAACACAGGCAGGCAGCCTCCCTATTTTGTCAAAACAACTTTCTGTGGTTAGCCAGATTAAAAATACAAGGAATCAAATAATAAAAATTATGCATTTAATGAATATATTAAAAAGGCAATATAGAATTATTTATGGCTCTGAATGTAGCAAAATCCAAAGGAAGGCATCATTCTGATAGTTCTAAAAAAATCTTAGGCACCAAGACTTGAACACATGTAAATGGAGAAGACACTCAAGACAGCGGAAAAGCAACCAATGCATCAGAATACTTTTGGAAAACTTATTGTTAAGTAAAATAACAGTGGATTTTAAATTGCAGTATATGACAATGAAGCCTTGTATGATTTCAAGTAAGAAGGTTATTAAAGAAAAAAATAAAATCAGAAGAAAAATAAACCTCAGGAAACCCAAAACCCTGCAGATGTCACCATCAAAACTGGTATCACAGTATTCCAGCCCAGCTGAGAGGGGAAGTACTGGCCATCTTGCAGATCAGTGAGATTCAGTGAGGCCACCTGAGGCTCTCCATATTCCCTCTGAAGAATTAAAAAATTCCTTCAATACAACAGATACCTGAAGGAACAAATGTAGGTAAGGAAACAGCAACTAGGGTCATGGCAAACTAAGTGGCAAGGAAGTTCCATATTTTATGAAAACTAAAAAATGTGTATCTTCATTGGCATCTACCAATATGCAGCAAAAAGAAGAGCTCTCTGATCCAGCTGATGATGGCTTAATTTAAATAAGCAAAACCAGGCTAAGAAGGAAATGTTTTAATTCAGAACATCGTTTTCAATTTTCAGTGGTAACAAATAGGAAAAAAAGCTAAGGGCAGAGTTTAGAGTGTGAATTAGTAGCTTTTATGCTGAAATACTATGGCTGAATTCGTGGTATCAACAACATAAGGGTTTCAAGCATGACTAATGTGATTGTCAATATAGTTTCAGTAAAATTATAGTAATACTAATAGAAAACTCCCTTACCTTTAAAGAGAATCCAAAATTGCTATTTTCCTCAAAGACTTCCAAAATAACATCACATCTCCAGCAATGAGAATGTAATGTAATCTTTTATGGCTGAACAAAAGGCATTTCTTGGATTATGACTGCGAGTTTTCTCCAGATAACCTGAGGATCTCTATGTCCTCCAAACCATAAATCCTGGTATATTCTTACCAGGATGGGATAGTTAAGCACACTTATTTCCACAGCTGACCATTAAGATGAAGCATTTCTCTTCTAGTCATAACTTATTAAGATACAGCCAAAAAATATCAAAGCTAGTGTCAGCATATCAGAAAAATTTAGGATGTAGAGCACAAATAAGGTAGGCAAAGCTGTCGCATGTCATCAAATGTGTGTCTTCAGACATGGACAGAAATGTGCTCCATACTTGGACATGTACAAGGCCCAAACTCAGCAATATCCCACAGACACATCTTGAGATGAGGAACATCTTGGAGAATAGGTTGTTCCAAAGGAAATAACATAAAACCCTACAAGATCCTGCAGAAGAATCACTGAAAATCCAGGTTATACACATACAATTTCAATACCGTCAAAGTATCCCAGTGTTTCTACTTATATTTACCCAAACTAAATAAAAGTATGTAGAAATATCATCCATTTGTCTGTACTTCATCAGCTTGTCTATGAGGATGATAAAAGTCTAGCTGAAGTCAAGATAAAAACATCCCTTACTCTTCCCTTATCCATCACCTCATCATAGAAGACTTCTAGTTTGGTTCAGCTTGGAATTTGCCCTTCATAAATCCATGCTCACTACTTCCAGTCACTTCCCCCTTTTTCATGTTTGGAAATGGTTTCCAGCTTCCAACAGCTCCATCAGCTTCCCAGAGGTCAAATGAGGCTGACTATGTTGTAAGACCCAAATCCTCCTTGTTGCCTGTCTTGAGTGAGTGACATTTACATTCTGAGCCCCAGAAGCCTCCCCCAGTCACCATGACCTGAGATTATCAGCTCTTTCTTTTCCTAGCAGTCCTTGATCCTCAAAGATGGTCACAGGGTCATACACCCCCAAATATCTGGTGTCAACAGCAGTTGTGCAGCCAGTTGTTAGATTTCAAGATTTATTGAAGCCCTTGCTCCTCAGTAACAGGATCAAGGAGAGACCACTCATGCCCCCATACCCTTGAAAATCACCCCAGAGCCTGTAGTCATGCTTTATACACTCCAGATCTCTTCTGGCAGAGAGTGTTGCCAGAGCCCTGAGACCAGACAAGCCTGGGAAGTCTCTCCATGTCCTGGATTTGAGTTCCAAGCCAGCAGCAAACTCTCTAGATTTCAGATCAAGCCAGACAACCTGAGCCTTCATCCTGCATAGCAGGGAAGTATTCAGAGCTATCTGTTGCCACTTTCTCCAGATCCATACAGCTCCCAGCCCCTCATCTGCAGCCAGGGCACTGAATTTGCTCAGTAGATACAGATCCACAGGCAGCCAGGAATTTTCTCCATTGTCAGAACTCACAGGCTCCCTCCTGCCTCCTTTAGCTGGGTGCAGGGTGCTGGGAGCTTTGGTCAAGTCCTGGTTCTCACTCTGGCTACTCCCCAGCACCACTGCAGGCATCCTCCAACCCCCCCTTCAGAAGGCAGCTGGAGCAAGAGCCCCAAACCCACTCTGGGTACGGACAGCTGGCAGAGCTCCTTAGAACCCACAGAGCTTTTTCTAGAAGTCAAAGCCTGTTGTAGGTACCTTTGGATGAAGGAGTCAGTAAAGAGTGTTTCATAGCACGCTCAGGAGTCCTCCAACAATCCTAGAAGTTCTGAAAGAACATATCCTTTTTTTCTTCACCACAGGTTTAATTTCCCTTCAAACTTCCTCCAGGAAAATTAACTTTCAATGACAGTAAAGGAACTTGCAACAAAGACTAAATACAAGGTGGGTAACTTTGTACTGCAGGTGCAAAGTTGAATTCCAGTATCTTCTTTCTTTACTTTGTATTTTGCAGTCTTTGGACTCGCTGAAGGCAAAGGAAAATGCAGAAATATTTTTGAAGTAGACTACTTTTAAAAGATCATTTAAACATAGAAGTGCAAACAATTATGCATGTTTAAGTTCACACACATGTGACCTCGAAGACAATGGGACTCGTGTGTGAAATCAAGTATCGGCCAAGAGTTTGTTATGCTGGGCATCCAGTCTAATGTTAGGAAAAATGCTCTGTCAAAATAAAATCAATTTCAGAGTAAATTATAGTTTTACCGTGAAACAGAAAAATCCATTCTGAAGCTAACCGGTTAATTTTTAGCTGAAGTCTTTCCTAAAATTCTTATAAATGCAATTATTATTTTTTGCACCATATGTAAAAGACAGAAGGCTGCAGTTAATAAACAGCATTTCTCATTCTATTTTCCAAGCCTCCCAGGGGAAGACTTGGCCTCTTCAAAGGGGGTGAAATCCATGCAAGGCAAAAACTGAAAAGAAAGCAGTATTTTTCATTTTATGTTTCCCCATTTTTGCCTAACATTTAGCAAAAAATAGAACTATCTATTAAATACAGGCAACAAAATACATGGTCTCTGAATATGCAGTTTCTGGTCTGAATTTTGCTAAAATGTTCATGTAAATTATCCACCAAATAATAAAATAAATTGCCACAAACACGTATATTGTTGAACATATATATTTTCTTCCGAAAAGATGGAATTTTTTATTAAAATATTGATATTGAAAAGACAATAATTGCAGGAAAACAGAGCCAATTCAGAATCTTTCTACATATTTAAGAATTTTAGTTATGAAAATATATGATACAGTAATGACACAAAATTGTATTTGAGACAGCTCTTCTTGTGACATTACCTCTTTGAAAGACTTTTGGTGAGGCACCCAATTTTGTTCATCCTATTATTACATTAAGAGGACAGATTTGAATGACTGAAGAAAAAAATCCAGCCCTTTCTGCAGATCCCCCAACAACCTTAGTACCACTGTGTCCTTGCTCTGAGCACATCTTTTTACATCATGAATGTAAGAGGCCTGAATTTTTCAATATAGATTTTTAGTTTGGTTTACTACCAGAGACAAACTTAAAACTGTCATATCTAATATCACTTTTTTGTCTCTTACCAATGAATTTGAACTCACAGATCAAGCTCAACAAAAATTGGCACCACAGTAAAGGTGCCAAAACTTCCTATGAGTGTCATGAAAAGAGACATGGAAGTAGAAAAGACAAGAACAGTGTCTCAGTAATGTATTGAAAAATACCCAGTTAAAATCAGCACATGCTAGCAGAGCCATCATTATTGTAGTAACAGTTATAACCACATATTTGTATTAATTGAAATCTAAGAGACTCTGTATGAAGATATTAGACCCCAAGTAAATTAGATTATTAAAAATGACCATTTATGGACCCGACACACTACAGCAGTTCAAGTCAGATGCTTTAAGCAGCGTCAAGGAAAATCTCAAAAATCCTCTCCTACAGAGATGTTCTTCCAGCCACTCTCCCCACTGCACTCTGTGAACAGTTTGAGTAAGGCTTGTGTTTGGTGTGGGGGTCCAAAGGTGACCAGGGCAGGGCTGGCAGGGCACTGCTCCCCAGTGCTGCACAAGAACAGTGCCCAGGGGGCTCAGGGGGTGCATTTCTTACACCAGCTCCCTTTTGACAAAGTGATGATGCTCAGAGACAGTAACACAATTATAAATTAAAAAAAAATATGGTCACCATATACTGGTGTTATTTTGTGGTCTTCTGATGGTGCAAAGGATATCTGAACAGTGTAATCAGCTGTTTTAGTGTTTTCTATTGCTGAGGTGCAGACAGGCCTAAAAATTAAAATAAAACCCTCATTCAACTTGGATACTTCACATCTTCAAATCACTACAAGTACCACACAGTATCATTCTGTTTGCAGTTTTAGTATACTACATATGTAACACAAACATTACAAACTCCATGTGAATATAGTTTTCTGTCACAAAATTTTTGCCGTTCAAAGGTGGCAGTAGTACAATCCAATTATCCCAGGCTCAGGTATTTTATACTCAGGAAAATCTAATATTGAAACAAACAAAAAAAAAATAGTTCATATACAAAACCAATCATAATTCAATCTAGCCTTGAGTAGAAAGTGTATGAAAAAACTGTCTTTAACAATTTGCTTACTATAATTTGAAAATAAAATGTAATTGAAAATATATGAAGAGCACATAATTTTCCAATATTATTGGTGATTTTCTAGGACTTGTTAAGATTGGTTCTTGTATAAATCTTAAACACTAAATCTCAAATTCATGAAACATCTTCTTATCTTGAGGATTCAGCTGAAGTGATCATCCCTTGAATGGGCTCTTTTTAGGAGTGAGGAACAGACTGGCTTAATTTGAAGACACTGACATTTTGAGCTAGTTTGATTTGGAGAAGGGAAACACTAGGTAAAAGAGTTGCTCTATTCCTTTATAGCTGGCTTTCAGACCCAAGGACTGAGAGCATAATTTTTTCACATGGAAGTAAAACTTGAAAGAAAAGAAGGTGAATTGAGCCCTGACAGTTGATAGCTTTTCTTTTTCATTCACATTGAAGAAAGAGCACCTAGCATTTCACAGCTTATGAGCTGATAAATCCTTTTCCTTAACTCTGAAAAGATAATTCTCCAATGTTTGTGCTATTACCTCATGAAGATAAAACAGTTCTTTCATATGTTCATAATAAGAAGAAATTTTAACAGATTTTTAATATCACTAGAGGGTGGTTTGATCAACTTATTCAAATGGTTTAGTTGTTGACTGCTTTTTTAGATTTCTTCCCAATTAACTGAAAGATTTGATAGGTAACTTATAAAATGACAAAGGAAAAATCAGTGGTCTCCAGATAGAGAGAAAGTACACTTGAATATTTATGTTTGCAACCAGTGAAACTACTGAGAACCAAAGAGGTGAGAAACATAGAACAAAATATCCAGAAATAGCAAAGAGGATTGAATGACTGTATTACCTTTATTTATTAATTTAATATACACAATATAAGTAAACAAGGATTGGATGTATGAGTAGCAAGAGGAAATATGCCTTAGAGATAAATATGCTCATGAAAACTGATTTGAAAAATCAAATCAAGGTGCAGAGAATGGACAACATTAAAAGCTTCAAAAGCAAACAAAACAGAAGAATATCTGAACAGAGAGCAAACAACAAATTAAAGAGGAAGAAGCATCCTGGGAAACTGCATCAAGATTAGAGTATGTAATTACAGGATTTGCAGCTTGATAAAGCAATTGATTATAGCAGTGGATTAATTTTAAGTCATGAGCCAGGATCTGAAAAAGAGCCAGTTACTTTCTCTGGCAATCTTCTGCTCAGAAGTTGTAAGTTATAATTTCACCCACTTGATGATCACGGCAAAACTAGAAAGGCCCTTCAGATATGTGTTTATCACATAAGAACATACCTAAATACATCAAACAATGAAGACAATATTTATTATTGCAATAATTTTCAGACCCAATAAACAAACAATTTTAACACCACAAACTGAAAATTTTAAAGGTAACTTTACCAGCCAAATGTCAAAGATTATTTTCAGAAAGAATACTGAAAATTTGAAAATGTAATAAGCCAAGAGCTTAAGAAGTTTGGAAGTAAAGGAAGCTGAAATCCTAGGCCAACTTTATTTATGACATCTAATTTTATATATATATATATATATATATATATGTAAAATATACTCAGTGAATCATGTATTCATATAAGCACAATCATCAATGTATCCAAAAACTGATTTCTTCACCACCTGTTTCATTTAACACAACTGTGTTCTCTCCTTTTCTTGCATGTTTACACATAAAGATTGGCATCTGTGGACTGATCACAGAGTACTTCCTGAGGATCCAGTTTTCTCTCAACAAGACCATCTGTGAGGCCAAGTCCAGTGGGACTTATTGTTCAGAGTGGATCAAGACAGCTGCATACATAATTACCTTTATTTCAGAAGAACAATTTTAATTCTATTGATCAAATCTGCAAATATAGATAGCTTAAAGGAATGTGAATTAAATGATACAAACCTTTTCATCATCTGTTATAAAAATCTGAGAAATTCACCAACTCACTCAGGTTAAATTCCTAAGCATACTTCACAAGATTTAAGATTCTAAATTGTTTTCAAATGCTTATTATTTCTTCACTTCAAATGGTAAGACTCTGTGCTTTATGTGATCTGGTCAGCCTCCCCAGTGATGCTCACCATCTGCTCCTATCGCTTGATATTTCAAAGCAGCTTCAATTGTTCATAGCTCCACAAACAAAAAATATGAACATGAAGAAGAAAGGGAAACTGCCACATTATATCAAACTAAGCAAATGGTTTTTATTAGTTTGTGAAGAATCACCATGAGCCCTGTATGCAGTTCTGAGCACTGCAATACAAGAAAGACAAGAAGCTAGTAGAGAGTGTCCAAAGGAGAGGTATGAAGATGGTGAAGGGCCTTGAGGGGAAGCCTTAAGAGGAGCAGTTGAGGTCACTTGGTCTGTTCAGTCTGGAGGAGACTGAGGAGAGACCTTACTGCAGTTACAACTTCATCATGAGGGGAAGAGGAGGGGCAGGCACTGAATTCATTATTCTTGTGACCAGTGACGGGACTTGAAGAAATGACATGAAGCTGAGTCTCAGAGGAAGTTGAGGTTGGGTATCAGGAAAAGGTGTGAAAACCAGAGGGTAGTTGAGCACTGGAACACACAACCCAGAGAAGTGGTCACAGCATCAGCCTGGCAGAATTCAAGAAGTGTTTGGACAAGTGATCTCAGGCACACGGTGTGACCTTTGGGGGATTGTGTGCAGGGCCAGGATTTGGATTCAATAATCCTGATGGTGTATTCCAACTCAGCATATTCTATGAAACCTTCCTCACACAGCTGACAAAGGAGCCTTCCTGGAGTGGTTGACTGCTAGACCTGCTGTTTATGAACAGAGAAGAGCTGGGGGAGGCTGTCTTGGGCATAGCCACCACAAAATGACAGTTTTCAGTTCTCAGTGAAGTAAGGAAGAGGGTCAGTAAAACCTCTCCCTTGGACTTCTAGAGTGTTGAAAACAAGGGGATCGGGCTCAGCCAGACTTTAGGAAATGCAGGTCCTGCTTCCAACTGATCTTTTTTTATAATCAGGTAACCTGCCTAGTGGATGAAGGAAACTGTGGATATGTGTACCTGGATTTTACTGAAGTCTTCAATACTTCTTCCCACACCATTTTCCTAGTGAAGCTGGCAGCCCGTGGCTTGGACATGTGCACTCTTCAATGGGTTACAAAGGGTCTGGATGTCCAGGCTCACAGTGGTGGTGAATGGTGCTACATCCAGTTGGTGGCTGGTGACTAGCTGAGTTCCCCAAGGTTCAATATTGGGTCCAGTTCTGTTTAGTATCATTATCAATGATTTTGATAAGGGCATCCAGTGTACACTCAGTCATTTTGTAGACACACCAAGCTGGGTGAGAATGTCAATCTATTGGAGGGCAGATCCACCCTCCCTTGCAGAGGGGTCTGGACAGGCCGGATCGATGTACCAAGGCCAGTTACATGGTATTCAACAAGGTGAAGCGCCAGGTCCTGCCCTTGGGTCACAGCAACCCCATGCAGTGCTACAGGCTTTGGGAAGAGCAGCTGGAAAGTGGCCCAGCGACAAAGGACCTGGGGGTGCTGGTTGACAGTGGCTGAACGTGACCCAGGCAGTCAACAAGGCCAAAGGTACCTTGGTCTGTATCAGCAATAGTGTGGCCAGCAGGACCAGGACAGTGACTGTCCCCCTGTAGTTGGCACCAGTGAAGCCACACCTCGAGTACCAGTTTTGGTCCCCTCGCTAGAAAAAAGACATTTTTTATGCTGTGGATCATTGCTGCTTATCATACATTTGACTCTTACATATTTATAGAGTCAAATTAGATCTGATCACTTTTGCTATGTAAAAATTTTAAAAGCTAGTAAGGATATATTCAACTATGTAGAGTGACACATCTTGGCTAGGCAAAAAAAGTGGAAAAATGGACTTCAGATTATAAAATTTTATTAAGCATTTTATGAGGGTTTTCTGGTCTGGTTTATCTGCAGTAACTAGAAGAGGAAATGCCAAAAAATGGCAATGTTAAACAATATTCTTCTCACTCACTTGTGAAAAAAAGTTACGTAAAATTTAGTTTGTGTTTAATCAAAACAAATATCTCTCAAGCTTTTCTAAATAAAATACTCTTCATTCTGCAAAAATTATTTAGGGTTAAACCTACAAAATTTCATTTGACACGGATAAAGTGCCTTGCTTCATGTTTAGAACAATCTAGATAATTATGCAATTTTTGCTTGTTTGCATTTCCTCAGCACTGAAAAAATCTCTCCAATTTTAATCACACTTTTTTTTTTTTAAGGAAAACAAAAGGACTTTACCCTGATTTCTTTTTACTGACTTCAGTTTACACAGATGTACTGTATGAAAAATTGTGCCAGATAGCATGACCCAATGTGGTTTGACAATATGCAAATATATTCAAATATATGTATTATGCAAATAATTCCTATACTTCAGGAAGTCTAGACATATTCCTACAGGAGCACTAACTACTGGAAACAATATTTCAGCAAATATGCAAATCTGATTAGTTCTTCGAAATATACACTGGAACACATACAATGTCTAGAGTTTGGGATGTATTCTAAAAATTCTATAATGATCTGCATCTGATGTACATGCTAAACAACTGAAAAAGAAACATAGAATGAGAAAAGTAAGAAACACTTGTAGTCTAACAGAAATGCCATAGCTGAGAGATCAACTTTACTTGATCATGATTTTTAATAAAAAATAATCCTATTACAATCTAATTAAACATTAAATTTTACTAATCTCTTAGAATTTTCTTTATTCACTTACCTACATTATTTCAAAGTAAGAAAGCTAGTTCAGAGAAACCTACATACCAATCTGTAGTCAGACCTTCTCTTGATAATAAAAATAAGTAAGATTCAGAACCTCTTTTCCACTATTTAAAGATGTGTAACAATCTTTGTCCCTTTTTAATGAAGAACTCAAATATTTCTGTTAATGGTAAAGTAGAAAATATAAGAAAATACCTTTTTCAATCAATTGTTCTAATTTTATTTCACATCATTCTATTAGGAGTTTTATGCTCTTTAAAATTTTATAACTTCCTTTATAAGTGCCTTGAATTGCAAAGGAGAAACTGCTTCAAGACGAGAAATCTGAATATGAAATAAAACTGTCTGGTTTCCTTCAGGTTTGGCAGAAAATGCACAGACAGAAACTGTGTACATATTTACACACAATGACCATGATTAAAGTTAACCAACCATTAATTTATCAAACTGATCATTGGTATAGGAGTTCCTTAGCAAAATATCATTAAGTTACAAAAGCAAATTCACATACATTTTTGCATGCATACTTGCATGTCTGACCTTTAAAATATCAGGCCTATTTTTACTGTGATTTATATATCATGTAGATGGTCATTAGGTATTGGGGTAGAATCTTAATGACTGAAGCTTGGTCAAGACTGTTTTAGAGCACATTTAGTGCTCACCTAGCAGGATTTGGCACACACTCAGGTGAATGTTTTTGCTGATACACAAAATGATCAGGGACAAAGGGATTCAAAAGGCTACAAAAATGCACATGAACCATACACAAATAACCAGTAGGCCAGAGTAGAAAAATAAGGTTGAAACATTCCAAAACATACAGCTGACTTGCTGTATCTACCTGGGTGGGAAAATTAATACACTGACATCTGGCAGTACTGCCCAGAGTCAGGTCCAATACAACCTTGATTTCAGCTCTGATTCTCTAAAAAGATGTGCAAACCTTCAAAAATAATTGTTCTAGGGGTTGTACAGCCTTACCTAGGAAGTAGCAGCATAGAAATTGAGCAGAGTCTGTGGAGTTAGTCACTGGTCTTGTAGAAATATGAATGGACTTCAACAGCAGCAGCAGCAGCAGCAGTGGCAAGAGATTAGGGAGGTCGATCTTTACAAGAGGTCCATAGCACAGAACAACTCAATCATAAGAATGCCTGTGCCAGCAAAATAGCTGCTCTTTAGAATACAAACAGCACTGTCAGAGAAACAACCAGTTTCTCTGCCTTTCCTAAGACGTAACCATGATGCTGGTACAAATCACTCACAAGAGTTTTGGAGGGTCAAGTGGGTAAGGAAAGTAAAAATTTCAGACAACAAATATGAAGCTTGCAGCACTGACTGAGTTTAGGATGGGCAGGCAGCTTAAACCTACAGAGAATGGGGAGGAAAGGGACTTGATTTAGAAACCACTCTTAAATACCCCAGATGAAATTCCACAGATCTTTTAGGAAAAATATATTTCCCTTCCACCTTGGAGGAAGTAATATGGGAAGTCCAACTAAAGTTATCAGAATATCCTCAAATTCTTATATGGTAAGCCTACACAAAGCAGGATATTGAAATTCAACATTATACTAAGAGCTGAGCAGGACACCACCACTATCTGTGCACAGGCTGTAAGTGGGATGCATACTTAGTTATACTACAAACATGTCACATTCAGCCTTAAAAAGCTGAGGGCACACAGCAGACTTTTTGGTGAGACTGATGTGTGATGCTAGTGTTATGCTGGTTAAAGACTCTACAAGTTGCAACATTTCTTTCTAGTGCAAACCTCTACTCCACCGCATCTTTCCTCCCACCTTGTTCCCATTTACTCCTCCTTCTTAGGGCAATCAAAGCAAATTTAAGATTTGTTAGTGCAGCTAACAAATTAGCAATTATATAGATAATTTATGCCTAATTTGCCCCTAACATGATCATTTGTACTGATAATTTCACCATGAAATATACCACTGGTCAGAGTTTCATCTCTGAGGTAAAACAAGGTAAAAGTAAGTTAACTTGAACAGCTATTTTTATTTCAGAGTATGAAAATATGAGGTTTACACTTCACTTTCAGCAGCCAATTATTGCAGACAGATAAGCAGGCTTTTCTCTGACATCTGAACTGTTAAAACTAGTCAGACCATTTATTCCTGTGCATTACCTCTTTAGTGAAAAGTAGTTTTTCTTTTACCAATACATCTGGAAAACAGTATATAAAAAATTTGAAGTAGTCAAAAAGAAGAATAGTGAACTTTCTTATTTCTATTTAGCTGATGGAACAATAATCTCAGCAAAAAAAATCTCATTATTAAAATCACAAGTGACAAATGTCTAGCTTTCTTGAAAAATCTTCTTCTTTTAGGAAGTACTGTTACTCATTTATGCAGTATTGTTGATAGGCAATTAATAAACCCCCTGAATAATATAAACCACTAAATATTCCCAGAACAACAGAACAGCATGCAGGTTCATTTGTGACATTTGAAGTAACTGTATTTTGTACTACACATTAGACAGGGGAAAAGTGGGTTTCACAGAATAACTGACAATAATCTTGTACAGCAACACAACAATATATATCACTAAACCTCAAATATCAACATGGATTATTACACAGGGCTTAAAAACCCATACGGTTTCTGCAGAAGTATTACAGTATTATCTCTCTACAGACCTCAAGAGACCCTCCAAAATCAAAGGACTGCTAGACTGCCAGTCCCATGTGCAATAATATTATCAAGTCTCTCCAGCCCCTAAAATATAGGCCTAAAAATCATGAGATTTAAAGATAAGAATCAACACTATCCCTTATCTTCCGATGAAAGAGCTTACAATTCTTCTTTTTCCACAATAGCAAAGGTTATTTATTTTCTAGGGAAGCTTGGCTTCCCAGAATATAATCTGATTTCATAGCTGGAGTTCTAGGAGAAACACTGAATATTGGTATGTGATATTGTGAAAGCGTGTAACACAGAATGAGGTACACAGTTGATTTTTTCACCGGTCACCAACCTACCACAAATCCTCGAGATGTAACCAGATGGGCTCCTTCAAGGAAAAAACACTGCATCTCCCCATGAACAAATACTGTCTCTGCATAATTTCATCATGATATATGACTCAATTATACACATCTCTACTTGAAGAGCTCCTGTGGCAGCATGGCCATTAGGAAATACTCTTGTATGCACTTAGCATGCAGCACTGGCAGATATAACTGATGTTAGCTTAGAGCAGTCTGTCCCCTGCAGCACAGGAAGGTCAATGCCCCCTCTGGAGTGCTAGCCCCTTCCCTCATGGAATTAGTGTTACAAGCTCAATGTGGACTTTACTTGGAGGGAAAGACAGCAAGCAAAAGTGGTCCTGTCCTGCCTTTTCCAGGATCTGTGCATTTCCACACTTCATGGCCAGGAGAAATACAGTTCCGAGTTTTCCATCTGTATTGTCACCTGGGATGCCACAGGTGGAGGGATGGGAGTCAGGGAGGAGAAGGACAGGACAGAGGGAAGGAAAAGGAGGAGAATGGAGGAAGAGAGTTCTATCAGGAAAGAGATCTCAGGAAAATACACCATCATTACTCCTCTTAGACTGTCTCAGATTGGGGGTGGAGTAGAAATTCTTACACAGATCTGCTGCCTGCTGTTTTGTATGCCTTGGTTTTGCAAGTGGACACTTGCAATATGGTATTTACATGTAAAAGATAATCAGGGCTTTTACATAAATTATTTTAGACACAAATATTGTAAGATGGTGAACCAAATTTGTAGCAATTACTACTTAAAGTACAGATTATTTTCAAATCACCTATTTGACCGGTCTTTGAATAAAAAGACTCTAAACAGATGTTAGTGTTCAAATTTCATCACTAATTTCCAACCATATTTAGAAAATCAGAATTAATTTCCGCTACCTATATTTATCAAGTGTCTGCTTTCCACAAGCTAACTCATCCAGATATATTTTTTTAACCACTAAACCAAGGGGCTCTGTACAATTCCCAATCCAAGAAATAATGCGGCCAGTTTAACAAGTGACCAGCTCAGCTAGCAATATGCAACAAGGCTCAGTTAGATAAATTAGATGTCATTTAGTCAGTGACCTTATTTATTTTTTTTACATGGCTTGTTAATAATTAATCAAGTGTGCATCCTCTAGCTAAACTGATAAGAATGCATATGCATTTCCATTATATTCTCTCATTTCAGCATATTACAACTTCACCATAAAATCTGGCCTTTTGCAGAAACCTGGTGTTCAAGGACTCAAAAGATATATATAACACAGTTTTTAAATGGAGAAAATAATAACCTTTTTTAAAAAATAAAAGCATATTTAACCAATTTTACACAGTTTTGTGTGCAGATCCCAAAATATAAGCATACTAAAACGACAACACTAAAGTAATTTCCTAAAATTGCAACACAGTAAATGTAACTCTTCCGCTTACCCAAATTTAGTACAGAAAATGGTTAGGATATCTATAATGTTAATGTGCAATCACAGCTGCAAACAAGTGTTTACGCTAACCTCAGTGCTGTAGCATAAAGCACAGAACAAAACCCACTAAGGATGTTATTGATATTGTCCTTACCCACTGCACTGGAAACAGTCCCCATAGAAGTCTCAGAGTAGTTTTACAGCTGGCCAAGTACATTGAGACACATGCTGGGGTGGAAAAGGGAAGTGTCTGTATGACATTTGTATTAACAAGTGAGTAGCTCTAGTGGAAACTTTCAAGCTTTATCTTTGACCTTGAGAACTGGGGACCACGTGAAGTAGTTGTTAATGTACTCAAGTTTAGTTTTGCTGTCATTTCCAGGAAATGCACAATCAGGAACCTACACTCGTATCCACAAACACTAGGATTCAAAATCAGCTTATTTCATTGACTGATGCATGAGCCTCTGCCTATGTATTCCATCTTTACATGCCTGTGTCTCTTTAAACTTTAACAGCAACTTTTTAGTTGCAGATGTGTGGAATCCCTGCAGCCTTTTGATATAATACCTTGGAGTTGGCCCTGGCAGGATAACTTATAGTCACCTGCCTTGCCTGAGAGACAGGATCTCCCCATGGTGCTCTGTGGTTTGCCCCGGGTTTCCCCTTCCCTTGGTTTTTCCCCATTCCTTGGTGTCTGGTGACTGGCCCTCTCCCCCTGGGATACTAAGGACAGGATACTGACCTTACCTGCCCTTTGCACCGCCCCCGTGCCTCAAGGTCATCGGCTGTTGTAACCCTTACTTAAGCCAAGGACTGGCACATAATCAGTCTCTTGCACCAGACCACCCTTCAGCACCACCTGGAAATAAGCTGCTGGAACTGATCCAGACCAAGGGCCTTCTGCCTCTCTCTGCTGCTGGCCACGTGGCGTGCGGGTGGATGTGGAAGCTTGATTGCTTTGCCTGAGATTCTCCAAGCAGCTTCTTCTCTGGAGTAGCTTACTGGGGATAAGGCATCAGCTCCACTCCTAAATACCCACTGTTACACAGATGTGAAATAAATTAGGTTGCCTGGAATTTGTTTACTTCTATCATAACCTGCAATTTATTTTAAACATCATTTTTTTAAAGATTTTGAACAAATTCTATAAACACCAAAGTTCAGACCCTTCACTGCAGAGGGTCAGTGCAGAACCAGGTTCCTTGTAGTTCAGCCTCACAGAACTAGGACAGGTAAGGAGGCAGATTAAAGAAACATTAAAGCAATTTTTAAAAAAGAAGACTGAAAAGACTGGGGTGGAACCAATCAAACTAAGAAAGGTTTCTACAATCCAGACATATATATTGCCCTTTCATGCCAAGGGATCCACTGTAGTCATTGAAGGCCTAGTAAATACAGTCATGTTACCTAAGATGAAATGCATTTCATGTAGGAGTTAAACAAGTGGATTTCAGCCCTTGTTTTCCATTCCAGTAACCAAAAAGACAAGCCAAGATGATGAGCTCAGTTGGTAGATATCTACATCAATGATGCCTTGCAATAATAAACCCTGTAGGTCTTTTTGAATCTTTTTTCTTTCATTTCACACTTCACACTTGAAGATTTTTCTGAACTGTTTATTTCTACTAATCTATTTCAGAAATACTTGATGAATGTTACAAGTAAAAGCTTTATATTATATACAGTTAATTTGAGTTGTTCATTATTAAAATTCTTCTTTGCTTTTACATTTAAAAAAACAAAACAAAACAAAAAACCCCATTGTCTTTCCATGTCGTTTTCATAAAATAACCATCATTTCAATTCCACTATTTGCTTTAGGCCACATTCTGCATTTTCTGTCTTTCATAAAATATGGACAATGTAGTTGAGGTCAGTTTTCCAAAAGTAATCACACATCCAGCTTTGCCAAAAAAACACCCCTGAAGCTTTATCAGCAAATCAGTGCAATTATAAAGTTTATGTGCACAACACACAGCTGCTGGCTCTTTGAAAAATAGCCAAGATTTACAAAGTGATAGACTCTAGGAGAAATCAAATTTTAGAAAAGGATCTTGTATTACATTCAATCTTATCAAATTTTAAACTTGAATTCAGTTAGGAAAAGATAGCTGTCAGGAAATCCTGACTTCCCTCTGTGTGTTTTGTTCTCCAGGTGTCTGAAGTTTGATGTTTCCAGTCTTCCTCTTTTTTGATGGACCAAAGGAAAGGAGTAATACATATATGATGATTAGTTCATCTCCATACCACAGGTTCCAGCTGCCATGTATATCAATAAATATTCCAGGGATTTTTAATCATATTTGATCTTACTGGTACTCAAAGAATAATAAGTAACAGATATCTGTTTTAAAGTCATTTTCATATGACTTTAAAAATTCTCTCTGAAATGGACTCTTGTCAGCTGCAGGCCAAATCACCCGACACAGCAAAACCCACAAGAAACAATTCCTGCATGCTGGACACTCACCACAGGCAACAATGAGACTGCAAACTATACCCTGAGGACTAGGTTGATTACATATGCCCTTTACTAACTTTTTATAAGCACAGAGATTCAGGTAATACACTGGGATTTTTTCCCCAGGCTAATCTCCCATGTATAAAGGTTCTGACATAGCTTATTTATTGTTCCATTAAGCTCAGGCCCATTTGCAGACTGCACTCAAGAGAGCTCCTTCCTCCTCTGCCTCACTAGCAGAGCCTAACCATAGGCAAGGAACCTCCAGCATCCTCCTTCCACTGCTGCCAGCAATAGTCTGCTCCCTGCAGAAGGAGCTTCCTGGACTCCAAACACAATGCTCAGGTTGCCACTGACCTGTCTTTCCTCCAAAGCCTGCCCTAAGGATCATGCTTTCAGCCTGCCACTCACTTTCATACACAGCACTGCTCTGACATAACTTGAAGCACTCTGGTTTCCTTTATTTTCCTCTCCTGGCCTGTTAGGCAGACAGCACCTCTGTGCCAGCCAGGAGACTCCAGCATCCCTTGGACCACCTGCATTGCAGCACAGAATAGACTCCCTTGTCCAGGTCCAGAATGAGGAGGGGAAGCCACTTGTGCTCTGTCAGTAGCTCCCAGACCATCTTCTCCCACTTTTCAAAGAGTCATGCAGAGAGCAGGTTAAAAACCCCAACACAAGGTCCCCTGGCACTTATCTGGCCACTTCCCTTCAATTCAGTAGCAAGTAGCAACATATTTCCACACACCTATGTCTAAATGCAGGTGACAACCTGATATGAGCTCTTTCAAAATAATCTTTTGAGAAAGACACCATCACATGCTTTATTAAAATGTAAATATGTTATCTCTATTATTGTCTCCATTACTTTTATAATATGATTGTGGTTTGTTTTTTTCTGGTTTCTTTCTTTAAAAAACTATGCCAGTACTGGCTCTCCTATACTCTAATTATCTATATAAATGAGAGCGTCCTTAAAGATATTAGTACCTGTTTTGACAGTTTATTAGGGACTAAATTATCCATCCACTGAAAACAGCACAGAAAGTTGTATGTAGTAATCATGTACCTTACACTTAAAAAGTTGACAGTGAATTAGCTTGAGTTGATACAAATTATTTTCCAAACCTCTGAAAGCCTTGTTTAAATGTTTAAACATTTTTTCTTGCACAACAGTCCCTAAAAATCTTAAAATTAATAAGCCTCTCCAACCCTTACAACGTTGGGAAAAGTTTTACAACCAATATTAGTCATGCCTAGTTACAGTGGTGATATACTTAAACTACTTTTTATAAAAACAGCAAACCAAGAGAAAAAACTCTTCAGTAACAACAAAAAAACCTGTCCATGATTAAATTTGGATAGGTTTAAACTTCATAAATAGATATAAAACAGTGAAACATCACAAGTGTACTGGCATTTTTATTTTTAAAAAATCTTTTACATTGCATTATTGAAAAATAATAAAAAAAATATAGTTTGAATTACATTTAACAGTTCTCACTGTGAAGCTGCAAAGGTTTTTCTATGTAAATACAGGGTTTATGACAGAATTTTCACTTCTCATCATTTGCCATCCCTTGAAAGAACCTCAGAAAAAGGAAAGCAGAAAAATGTTCAGCTGTACTTTCCCTGTCACACTTCTTTTTTAGAGGTGGTTGATACAAAAACTGTCTACTGGAAATCTTAGCTGGAGTAACTGATCAGAGCTTTGTTCATTGTAAATTATCAGTATATCCTTGCACAGGACTTTGCCTTATAATACACCAGATTTCATAGACAGAAGAGAAGAACAGAAGGTTTTCTCCATGGTTTAGTAGGTCCTCGGGTTTTAATCAAATATAAAATTGTGAGTTAAAAAAGTACTCTTTGATATGGCTTTTATAAAAGCTTATGAAGAAAATATGCAAACCTAAGGCCTGACTTGCATTATCATGAGTTAGAAATTTCTTCATTTCTATGTATATCAATATTTGCAGACCTGCAATTAGGAGTCATAAAGTTTCAACTCCTTTCTTCAATTTGTGCTTCTAATTAGATCAATAATTTATTATCAGCTGAAAATTAAACATAACTTACTAATAGTATATAAACAACATTCTGCCTTAATAGTGCCAAATTTAAACAAGATGACAATTAGAAAATCCCGATTTTCTCTTAACATCCTGTTCTAGGACAGAATTAAATCTTTAGACTAGAGAGGCCAGATTAAAATTTTTGAAGAAAATATCTCAGCAGACTTCATTAGCATCAAAATAAAAAATACTATATTACTGAAACAGAAACACATTCAGATCCAAAGCAAGCTAAAAGGCAGAGAGCTAAAAGGAGGACAGAACACAAAACCTAAGCCAAAGAAAAGAAACACAGAAAACCACAGAAAATGATATATCTTAAATCCAGGAAGATACACATACACACAGCTAGGAGAAAACATTAGGACATTCAGATGAGAACAAGAAATAAAGGAAAAAGCAAAGGCGAATTGGATTCTACAGGAAGAAGTAGTGAATCAGAAGATATGGTAGTGTTACTGCATAAAGTAATAACATAGTATGTCAAGTACACTCTGTTTCTTTGATTACCTAATCATAGCGAGATTATTACAATGTTTGAAATAATGCTGCACAAACCAGGCAGAACAATATTAGGACTCAAGGTTAAGACTCAGAAATTACAGATGGGCTCTCCTTTTATTCTTGAGATAGCAGTAAACTAGATGAACTAATGAAGTATATGCTAGAAGAAAAACTACAAAACAAAGAAAAAACAACCAGAAAAAAAAATCCAACTCAAAAGAAAACCCAAGCAGCAAAATCCAGATTTTTTAACAAAGGCAGGAAGCAAAATGCATAAATTTAGTTTTTTAAACCTGCGTTTTTCTAAAGTTCACGTTTTACAATCACTACATGAACTGGTGAGCTCTCTTCATCTTGTCTTCAGAACTTTAATAAAAGTTACCAAACTAAATCTAATCTTCTTAAGAATATTTGAAAAAGTATATATATGATTCAGTACCATGCAAAGAATTCTTGCTCTATTCTGATCATCTGGGCAGGATTTAAGAAAAAAGAAGTGGCACCATGTATTTTTGAAGAAGAGAACAAAACTCTGTCACCCTTTTCACAGGCTGAAGGGACTGGACAGGGACTGAACAGAAGGAAGAGACACAGAGGAACAATTTACTGTGATAACCACCTGGTCTAAGAGCAAGAGTAGCTGGAGGGAAAAGTTGCTGAGTACATAAACAACTAGATGATGACTGTCAGTGTGGTGTGAGAGTGAGCAGATTGCTGGGGTGTGAGACCCAAGCACTGGCAGGGAGGCAGGCAGCCCTCCTGACTGCTGAAGCTTAGACTGGTGGAGATATCCCTGGGGTAGATGCAGCCCTTGTTCTCTAAGTTGGAATGGCCCATCCTCAATTTAAACCTGGTACTGTGGAAGTTCCCAGTGTTTGTGGAAGTCATAATACTAACATATTTTCATTTATATTAAAAACATCCTGTAATTAAGCAGCAGTTTGGATTGTCTGCATATATCAATACAAGCATGAATTTCCCAGAATATTTGGTATCCCAAACCCCTCACTTTGTGCTGCCATTGCTTTTCCTCTGTACTTTCAGTCCTCTACATTCAAGTTCTCCTTATGTCTGCTTCTGTTTTTCTCCTTTTTTTCTGGATATGAGAATTACCTCAAAAGCAAGGCAACTCTTCGCCCTTGCATGAAAACACACAAATACCAGCCTCTGGATACAAACTTACTAATTTCCTCAAACCTAGTGGAAATAAACATAAATTTCCCCTCCTCATACTTGTCAACAGAATCACAGTATCATTTAGGTGGAAAAAACCCTTAAAATCATCTAGTCCAACTATTAACCTAGCTGTCATAACTCAACGTTTCAGCTCTTCCTATCAAAGAGTAGCTTATGCTGATATTTACACATTACTAGTTTACATGTACTAGACTCCTACATATAAAAAGGAATAAAAGAAAGAAAAAGGAAAAAGAAAAGGAAGACGACTGTTTTTACTACTTTTCACAGTACATGTAAGTGCAAAACTGGTATGCTTACAAAAATACATCTGGCAAAAAAAAAATTAACACAGGAACTAAAAATGTTATCAAGAAAATACACTGACAAAAATGATGAAAACATAGTGCTACAGTTTCAAAAAAGGGTTCATTTAGGAAGCATTTTCTCTGTGGAGAAAAACCATTATCAGTAGGCTACATCACAAGAGTACTCAGGCCACTCAAAAGCCTAACCATATCAGAAAATTATATGAATTACAGACAAAAGTCCCATTAGTCCATCTTAAAGCACCCAGGTATTACAGCAATACTTGTGGGTGCTTTAGAAAGAAAGTAGAATAAAGAGACATTGCCTGTCAAAATGGAATTTCCCCTTGATGTTTCCTACTATAATTTTAAATGTCTTAAAGGATGGAGCTTTTAATTTTTTTTTTTACGAAAGCTCTTCGGCAACTGTATAGATCTCCATGTCAGGTAGTTGTCTTGTTATTGATCTAAACTGTCTCTTCACTAAATTATATCCCATTACATCAAGTCACATTCCTTTTGGCACATTTTATATGCAGTAAGTACAGAGACAATCTTATCCTAATAAATGCAAATCATTTAACCACTTTTTTGCTGCCTCCCAGAACTCACATAATTCCTGTTTTTCTAGGTGCCCTTATTCACTATTTAGGCAAATTATACAGTCATAAAATCACAGAATCACCAAAGTTGGTAAAGACCTTCAAGATCATTGATTCCAACTGTCACCCACCATAATTAGCCCTAAACCAAATCCCCAAGTGTCACACCTCAATGTCTCTTGAACACTTCCAGAAATGGTGACTCTACCACCTCTCTGGAGAGCTCATTGAGATGTCTAACTACTCTTTCACTGGAATTTTTTTTCCTAATATCTAATCTGAACCTTTCACAAAATTAAAACAAACTTCCTCTCATTCTTTCACTTTGAGACATGGCAGAAGAGACCAAGCCCCATCTCATTACAACCTTTTTAAGTAGTTGTAAAGACTGATAAGATTTTCCCTAAGCCTCTTCCAGGCTAAACCACCCCAGTTAACTCATCTGTTTCTCACAGGACACATTTCCTAGACTATTCACCAGCTTAGTTGCTCTTCTCTGGACATGCTCCAGCTCCTCAAGGTCCTGTTTGAAATGAGTGGCTCAAAACCAAACCCAGTACTCAAAATGCAGCCTCACCAGTGCCAAGTACAGAAGGACAATAACTTTCTTAGTCCTGCTGCACACACTATTCTTGATACAAGCCAAGATGTCATTGGCCTTGTTGGCCCCCTGGGCACACTGTTGGTTCATGTTCAGCTGCTGCCAACCAGCACCCCCAGTCCCGTCCTGCTGAGCAGCTCCTCAAGCCTCTCCTACCCCAGCCTGTAGCACTGCAGGGGTTGTTCTGATCCAGGGGCAGGACATGGCACTTCACCTTACTGAACCTCATGCAGTTATCTTCAGCACACACAGGTTTTGCCTTTCTCTTTCCGTTCTGTCTGACCACACTCTTAATAATACTTGTAGGTGATAAGGAACTGACCATGTATATTCCAGCCGTCTTCCCAGCAGCATGTTAAAGAATATTCCAGCTTTGTGATCTGGTACCTTCTATAAGTAATGGTACCATTTCTTGTGGGGTGAGAACACCTTTTCTGTCGTTATAGTTGTTGATTTGCTGATAATGTGGAGAAGGTAAATAAATATAAGTAAATGAGACAGCAATTGAGTCTCTACTGTGTGTTTGCTTGTTGTTCACGTAAAATAAAAAGCCCTGCATATATATATAATGACATTTTTTTGGCTCCTTCTCCCTGATTTTTTTATATTAAGTTAAATACTTATATAAATATAAATATAAATATAAATATAAATATAAATATAAATATAAATATAAATATAAAGCTCAGGATCCTGACACATTTGTAGGACTATCTTGACCCCAAAAATAATTTTGAAGCATACAGTAGAAAACGCAAGGCTGTCACACCCCAGAGCAGATATGGGTGTTTTAGGGAGAGTCACTAAGTTAGACACCAAATATGAGAATCATCACCACAGTGTGGGGCTGCTCAGAAGTGTAAGCATTACTGAAGGGAGACACAGCCTCACTTGAGAGAGGCAGCCATTCCCTCCATCCCAAATGACAAAACTCTCCATGGATTACCAGCAGAGCCTGAATAAGAACAGGACCCTAACCAAGGACTAGAAACACCCTCCATGAGACTGATTCTCCCTAAAAACTTAGTCCTTACTCCTCCAATGAAGCAGGTATAACTATCCACTTGTACAGAATTACTTTCATCCATTGAAAATTGGATTTTTGCGCTTTCTGCCTAGTCAACCAGATAAAAATCAAAAAAAAAAAAAAAAATTACACTTCAGAAGAACAAGCCCAAAGCAATATTCCAAGCATGAAATAGCAGAAATTCTCTGTACCTTAGAGGAATAAACTTTTTCTTACAATTGGGAATCAGGGGACACTACTGCAGTTTGTTTCACTTAACTTGGCCAGCCACTTTGAAATCCTCCTCTACAATCTTCTCATCACACTCATACTACATTAGCTGTGGTTCCCCCTCTAAATCAGCCCCTCAAAAATGTCATCAATTGCTAGATTTTTCTTGAGATACAAAGTTTGAAAACTCTTTATCCACCAATATAGTGAATAATGTCATACACTGTACAGCTACGTAGCACCTTCTGGGTCTTGAAATTGTTAGGTGCTGTAGCTACAAGTTCTATGCAAATACATGTAATTAGTTAAAAGAATGTAAAAAAGAAAGAAAAATTATGACTCCTTTTATGTCAAAACTGGAAAAAACACCAACAACTAAACAATTTTTAAAGCAATCATGCACTTAAACATTATCTGCAACAAAAGGCATCAGAGAGGGAATTTCATTGACACCAATGCTGGCGCATAAATACAAACCTCTCTGCATTATTGCACTGTCTGCCTCACCACAAAAAATACTCTGTTTTAATTTTTTTATTTTTTGGTTAATAAAGGAAACAACTTTGGGTTTGTATTGGATTTAAAAGTGTTTCATGTAGCAATCCCAGTTTTCTTATGAGTGTGTTTTTACCAAGATTCTTACATATCTCTAAGCCTCTCACTAAACCTAGTATGATTTGTATGTTTGGTAAATGCCAAAGAAAAGGTCTTGGCTCACTGCAATTTACCATACTGGATTATTAGATACAGAAGAAGTCATGTTTACTGTTTGTTCAGTTATTGAGGAAGCAAAAAATAAAAAATAACAATAAATAAAATAATTGTCTAATCAAAATAAAAAATAAATACGTAAAATGTCCATAAAAATGTAAAAATATTTATTTAACTTCAAATAATATCTTAATCAACCAGCTGCTTCCGCAGTTGCAGTGGTATATGAAGCTTTTCATAAAGCTCATCAATAAGAGGATTTTACATCTCTTTTAACTCTTCCGTTTTTTCTTTGGAAAACAACCCATTCCCTACAAAGGGTTTCTGAGGCTCCCAGTGAAGACCATGACACAAACATGGCATGGGGTTTCAGGAGCATATTCGGTTTGCAGAATGAATGAACTTCATAAAACTGCCTCCCTTTCCTTTCCTTGTATTGAATAACAACTAAAAACATTCACTTCTAAGTTTTACCCAATAGACATTATTACACATTCCTGCACAAATCCCTGCCTTGGAAATAGGACTGGAAAGGTCAAGGTGTGTGGGGGGGAACAAGAATGAGCCCCTGAGCTTCACGAAGGTAAGAATGGTATTACGAAAAAATGAGGAGGCTGAATAAAAAAATATAGTAAAAGAATCAGTTTTCTGGCTTCCCAATTTGGTCAATGTAGCTTTTTTGAGGAGGAAGAAGTGGTTTTGACTTAAAACAAACATGGAAGAAAGAAGGATATGTTGTCTACACAAACAAAGCCATGAGAGGAAGATGGGAATCTGAAAAACACTCTCATGAGAGTCAGAAAAACCCACTGACTATCCACTGTATCAACAAAGCTGAAAACATAAAAGTCATGTTCAAGGGGCTATGGATGGTGGCTCTGATTTGGAATCCTGGGCAATTTTAATTGAAACTCTTGTGATTTTTCTCAAACGAAGGAAGAAGCACAGCAAAATAATGAAGACCAAGATTTAGTGCTGTGGAAAAATGATAGTAATAGATCAGAAAACATTAGAATGAGTACTGATTGAATGAGTATCTGCTTCATGGATGTGAAACCATAGGAGAAGGTTGAATCAAGATGAAATGCATGTTAGCTGGGTTAATGAAATGTGATTTAAATTAAGGAGTACGGTGGAAAATTAGTAAGACATCTGCCTTATTTGCATTAGCTTGGTTTTTCAGTGTGGAGGGAAAAAGGAAAACATATGAAGCTCTAAAAGCAAATGTAGGTCTGTGCATGGCTGTAGTTTACAGAAAGAGGAAAATGAGTAAGTAAGAACATGACAGTAGAAGAATGATTACCAGGGAAAATTTAAAAGTGCAATAAGGAGAACGAAAATATTACTGTTGATGAGAACAGTAAATATGCAATCAACACAGATGATGAAAGGAATGAGTTGGCCTAGCCTGCACAGTCGAAAAGAAGGTAGATTTGCTAGTTGCTACAGGAAGTAACTGAACTGCTGAAAGGGAAAAACTACAAAATGGAGGTGTTAAAATTACTGACACAGAACTCAAGGCAGCTAGGGTAACCCTGTCAGGATTACAAAGCATTGTGGAAAGATGCCATTGACGAAAGACAGATTTTTCTTATGCAAGAGAGAAATATTATGCTGTAAGATAGCACTGTAGTTTATTGACATGACAGTACATTAGAAGGCATAACATCCAGTTGGCAGGCAGTAATTAGTGATGTCCCCCTGGGAGCAGTGTTGGGCTCAGTCCTGTTTAATATCTTTGTTGATCTGGATAGGAGGAGC
Source organism: Acrocephalus scirpaceus scirpaceus (assembly GCA_910950805.1). Taxonomy (NCBI): domain Eukaryota; kingdom Metazoa; phylum Chordata; class Aves; order Passeriformes; family Sylviidae; genus Acrocephalus; species Acrocephalus scirpaceus. The sequence goes on from OU383773.1 coordinate 131,665,983, forward strand.
GAGTCTACCATTAACAAATTTGCAGGTGACACCAAGTGGGATGGGACTGTTGATTCAACAGGAGGTAAGGAGGGCTCTGCAGAGGGACCTGGACAGGCTGGAAAGATGGGCTGAATCCAACAATATGAGTTTCAACAATACCAAGTGCCAGGTCCTGCACTTGGCCACAACAACCCTCAGCAGCACTGCAGTCTGGGGACAGAGTGGCTGGACAGCAGCCAGGCAGAAAGGGACCTGGGGGGGAACTGACTGACAGATGGCTGAACCTGAGCCACCGTGTGTCCACATGGTCAAGAAGGCCAACAGCATCCTGGCCTTTATCAGGAATGGTGTGGCCAGCAGCAGCAGGGAGGTCATTCTTCCCCTGTACTTGGCACTGATGAGGCCACACCTCAAGTACTGTGCCCAGTTCTGGGCTTCAGCTTAGGAAGGATGTTGAGCTGCTGGAGCATGTCCAGAGAAAGGCAAGCAGTGAAGAGTCTAGAACACAAGTCCTACAAGGAGTGGCTGAGGGAGCTGGGAATGTTTAGCCTGGAGAAGAGGAGACTCGGTGGAGAACTTACCACTCACTACAATAACCTTAAAGAAGGTTGTAGCCAGGTGAGGGTAGGTGTCTCCTCCCAGGCAACTTGCAATAGGATAAGAGGACTTTAGCTATGCCAGGGGGAGTTTAGGTTGGACAATAGAAGGAGGAGACACCATCCCTGGAAGTATTTAAGAAAAGACTGGATGTGGCACTGAGTGCCATCCATGGTCTAGTTGACAAGGTCATAGGCTGATCTGTGATCTCAAAGGTCTTTTCCAATCTAATTGATTCTGTGACTCTATGAAGAAAGAATAATTCCAGATCTAAATGAATACAAAAATTAAGTTTCAATACCAGCAATTTTAATGAGCACAGTATCCAAGGAGGAGGGCTAATTGTGCAGAAGGTACAGAAAAGTTTTATCCAACCTAAACTGAAAACAAATCTAAAGCAGTTTAATGCTCTCATATACTTCAAATTATTGTCGGCCTTGCTTATCATGTCACTGTGAACTTCAGAATGCAATGGAACAAAATAAGTCAGGAACAACATCTAAGAAACAGGGAGGAAGGAGCAAGAAAAGTATCATCCAGAATTTGAACAACAACTTTCAATTTTTTTAATGCAGAGAAGAAGTAAAAAGAGTTAAAAATCTAAGAAGTTGCTATTTCAGCAGCTGTGAAGAGAAAACTACTTTTATGTCTGTGCTGAAATTTGAACTGAAGTACAAATAGCCTTGGTGGCTTAATTACTAAGCTAGACAAGGAAAATCCTTTAGTATTATAGTCTCTCTATATTTTAAAAACCTTGCTTTTATGCAAGTTTTGAGTGCATGATACTGTGCTATCAGCAAGGTAATAAACTACACATGATGACACCCTACTACCTGCTTCTGAGGAATGACAAACAACATATGACTACTAGAGTTCTGCTGACTCAGGTTAGCAAGAGATCAGATTTTATGCTGGTACTTCTTCTAAAAAGAATAGTATCTGCATATCATAAGCTTAGTGGATAACAGCAGCTACGAAAAAAACCCAAAGAAACATATTAATACCCAATCATTCGAAGGAAAATATTCTGGCAGAGACTTTTTCAGCATAAAGAGACAGTATATGATACCTGTTATAAACAACACATATAATGGGGTCAGTATCCCAATAAAAAATTACCTGATCATTCCATTATATGAAACGAAATTCAGTTTCCCTAGTTTTGGCAAAATCTTTAGCACAATTGGTGTTGTGGTGCACCCCCACGACTGAGTAAATATATCCATATTAGGAAAAAAATTTCAGTTACACCCCAGGACTTTTAAGGGAGAAGAACCAGAAACTTCTGTGCTTCTCTCATCCTAATTGGCCCAGTGCCAGCACAACAGCACCTGTTGGACCTTTGAAATGTACCTCAAAACCTGTTACTGTTTCTATTGGGCCAAAAAAAACCCTCCTTGATCATTGCATACTTAAGAATGAGCAAAAAATCTCTCGGCGCTTTTTGGGGTTTCTTAGCAGGTGTAAGGGACTTCCCTGCACTGTGCACAGCTTTTATACTTTTGTTTTGTATCATTTGTTATTTTTCTATTTTATTAAAACCTTTTTGCTTTTTCAAAACACACTTGATCAGACATCTCACCAATTATTTTAGACCATTTCAGGGCGATTGCTGGTCAACCCTCAGAACTTGATACACCTTCGTGGGGCTCAAAACAAGCTAGCCTCACACAAAATTGTATCAAATTTATATAATACACACAATATGACCATGTTTCTTAATGCAAGAAGTTGAAAATGCACCCAGCCAGTAAAAAGCATTAGATGTGAAGCTTGAATGTTTTACAGAATTATAAAATAGCTACACATATCTGAAATATTTATAGGTTTGGGGGGCATTTTTGTCACTATTTAGTACTAACTTCCAAGCCTGTTAAAGATGCTTTTCTTTCTGTATGTTTAAAAATTGTCAAAAAAAAAGTACTGACAGAAAGTGCTGAGCAAGTTAAAGAAATAAATAAATGTTTTCTAATATAAAAAATACCAAAAAAAAAAGGCATACATTTTAAATACAATTAAACATAGCTATGAGTAACAGGATATGCCACATCCATTGATTCTTAATAAACCAATTGAGCAGAAAGATATTTCACAGTAAAAAAACATACTGGATATATCAAATATATCATCCTTAATGTAACCCATAACAATAAGCATTTGGGATTCCAATGAAAGCACTTAATTTTGACAAAATTTTCCTACACAAAACAGTTTATTTAGAATCTATTTCAGTATTTTAATATGCTTTTGCCAGTTTCTAATGTACCTTGAATTCATACATTTTTTGTTTCATGTGAAAGATTTTGGCTACTAGGATGACTCTGATTCACTACTAAGGACTTAAGATTTTGCATATTTTTGCAACACCAAAAATTAGAGCCCTTTTTATGCAACAAAATACACTAAATAATTACACATTGCCAGAAGCTTATTTTTTAGCTCATTCATTATACCTTTAATATTGAGCCTCATATCAATTCTTCCCTTTGTGCTTTCATAAAAATATGGCATAAGCTCATGTTATTAAACCAGGAAAATAACTTAGTGAGCTGATGCTGAATTTACATAATGGCATGGACAACCTTGCTGAGAGAGCTAAGTTGAAAATATGTTTGTATTTACTCAAATTAGTAGAAAAACTTCTAATTGAAGCACATTTGTGCAACTGGCACAAAAAGGACAAGACACATGCATTTTTACTCTTACCTCTAAAAATACAAAAAATAAAGCATGTATTTAAAATCCATTATTCTATAATTTCCTCAATCTGCCAAGAAATGTATCCTTATGATACAATGATATCCTTGTCTTTTGCCTTATTCCTACTTTCTATAGATACTCTTCCATGAGCATTAGCAATGGAATCAAACTAGTGGCCGAATCAGGGAATTGTCTGTATAATACCCAGTAGACAGAACCCATGCGTGATAAGGTCATACTGGTACTGCCTCAACAAGCCATGAATTAATAACAGGATCATCGTGCATGCTGCCACACACATGGAGGTGCTTTGGGAAAGCAACTTAGCAGCTACAAATGGAATTAACATGACACCAGAGATGTCATGTTCAAAGGTGCACAAAAGAGAGTCAAAATGTAAAGCTGGACCTGCCTTGAAGTGTTATTCAACACAACATATGGAACAACACCGTCCTCAGGGGCACATTCATTTAAGTATTTATTTTGTCACTAAAAGCCACATTGAGAACTACACAGAAAGGGCAGGTATTCCACAGACAGAAAACGTAAAAGCAGTTAATCAAGTTACACTAGTTCCTCTATTACACTACCAGAATTGTCACTCAGACTTCTTGAAATTCATACAATTCATATTTATAAACATAGGCCTTTTTGTATAAACAAATTCTTACTGAAATTTTTTGGTTTCATTGCTGAATTTTTGTCTTATAATTTCATTTCATTACAGTGGCATCAGACAAATCATAAACATGACATTTTTCACAGGTTGAATATTTTGACAAATCGGTTTTATGCATGCAGCAGACTTCAAGTACTTTTTACATGAACTATAGTTTCCACTCTATTTACATTTGTTCCTAATTTTTCAAATGAAGTTTATTCCAACCAATTGAGGTTTCTGTTTAAGCTTTACATTCTAAAAGTTTAAACAGGTCTTCTATTTCTTCTTCCCTCATGCTAAGAAAAAACCACATCTCTCAGATGTAATTAATTCTAAACACTTGAGTTCATTTCCTTTTCAGTCTTAGTGTTCCCGCTAGAAACTGGGTTTCATTACTTTCTATATTAAAGATCCCTATCTAAAGTGCCTATGTAATATTTAGAGATCTGTGTGAGAAGTGATGGAAAGCATTGAAGAGCAAGCCATCCTCTCTTTCTCTCTTAAGCTGTGGTCCTGCCAACCAGAAAGGCAGCAGAGTTCTTAGGGGCTGGTGATGATGTGATTTCCAGCCCATCGCAAGCCCAATGGGGATGAGGCCCAGCTATGGGTAGAAAGACTAAAGCACCAACTTTGCTAGCAATTTAGAAATATTTCTGAGGCAGTTACAATTTTGAGATTTCACTGATCCCAAGCTGATCCGATTTAAAACTCCTTCTGATTCAAAGACCATTCAGATTCCTTTGGTCAGTGGCTCATTTTTGCAGCGAACTAATGAGGGCATTTATCAGATCTCTGCCTGGCTTTTGAAACCTTGACCACAGGTTTTTCCTCACACATTTTCAGATCTCAGCAGGACACAGAGAGTAGTATCATAGTACCATTTCAGTAGCTTTATCTCTGATGAAGCAGAGATGGTAGTTGAGCTGGCTTAATGCAATAGTCCCACAGGCTGCTCCTCTGCCTTAACACGTGAGAGACTTCTTTGCAAGGGACAGTAAGACAAGCACAGCTAGGTTGTCTTCAGCTGGCATAACTCTCTGACTCTGCCACCATCCAATATGTACAGAGGTGGACACAAAAAGTATACAAGACTTGGTTATGAAGGTCAGGGGAAAGGTCAACAGACTAAAGAAAGGGTTTAAGTCATACCCTGTGTTTAAACTAAAAGATTTTATGTGTTCTCCATAAAATTCAGAATATTTTATCAAAAAAGGGAAAAAAAAGAAAAGAAAAGAAAGAAAGAAAAAATCAACATAGACAACTCCAACTCCATCAGCTTGGCCTTCAATATATAATCTACAATTTTTCAAATGGACTAATTTACTTTTGACAATCAACACAGAGTTGTAACATTTCATCCAGTCAGCAAAAGTCAGAATGGAAGGAGGCCCTCTAAAATATAAAACCAAAAGTGATATCTGTTTCTTAAGACCATATGAGGATCAACAATATGAAGAAACTTTTGAGCATTGCTTTTCAACACTTTCTCAACCCAAACAAAATTCAATCACTGTCATTCAGCTCTTACTTAAGTTTTGAGATTACTGCAGTGTTTTATTTTTTAGGCTCTTATGAACCAAATTGCCTGAAGACATTGTATGATGCTTTCAACCGAGTGCTACTGTCCTGGGTTATGTAACCAAAAAAAAAAATGTGTATTCTATTTCATCTGTTGCAAGCAGTTGGGGAGATGTTTTATCTCTCGTAACACCAGGGGGAAGGGGGACCGATGCCTTCTGATAATGGGCCAGCTGTTAAGACCAAGTGGGGCAGTGTTTCTTATCTCTTTCACCACCCATCCATCCTCCAGGGAAATATCTTCTGATAATGGGCCATGAAGGCTCACCAATGACATGACACATTACATCATCCCATTGTGAGATGTTCCACCCAGTGTGGGGGAGCCAACCATTCCTACCTAGATAAAAACTGATACTCAGGAACAGCAGGCACCTGGCCTTTCCACTGACCCCCAGAGGAAGACCGGACCACCGGACCCATCTCACCACAGCTGGACCCTTTCTACAGGATCATCTCTACTCCACAGAACCACATCTGTTACTCCAGGAGGATTTATTTGGACTGCTTCCAACACCCTGACCAACAGGGTGTCAGGTCATATCCCTGACCCTGTCAGGGTTTCACCAGGACTTTTGTTTGCTTGCTTGCTTGTTTTTTTGTACTACTACATTTGTATTTTTTAATATTCCTAGTAAGGAACTATTATTCCTATTCCCATATCTTTGCCTGAAAGCCTCTAACTGCAAAATTATAATTATTTGGAGGGAAGGGGTTTACATTCTCTATTCCAAAGGGTGCTCCTGATTTCCCTGGCAGATACTTTTGTCTCTACCAAGTCAAGACAAGTAAAAAGATCAACACTCATTTTAAGTCCATTCAACTTCACAGACTTTGAAATCAATACATAACTAAGTAAAATTATGCCACACAGTGTAATTTGCTAAGCAAGTTTTACAGACAGTGAAAAGTTCATTAAATCCCTTTTTACTAAGCCCTTTTCTAAGGTTTTGACAAAACAGTTAATATAGGAAAAAAATCAAGAAGTAATCCTGAAAAATTAATATTTTTCATTATCTTACTTTTTAATTCTAATACTAACTGCAAATTGGGAAAACCTATGAAGTAGGAAGTAACTTTAAAAAGTGGGTAAAAAGTGAAATCAAACGACAAAAACTTTGTTACTAGAAAAAACATTAATATTCTGAGAGAGCAATAAAAAGGTTTTCCGGAGACCTTTGTAAATCATATCAAAGAAAGGAGAAAGGATATCCTTGTTTATTTCTTATGATATTTCTTATTCATGGTCAATAGGTTTTGAAATGATCCTGTGCTTACCCTTTCAGAGATATTTTATCTTTACAGCCTCGAATTCTAAATTTAAGGCTTTCTTGTCCAACAATATAAAGAAGTTAAAATTCATTTCAAGGAAAATTATTTTGAAGCTAAAAACAAGGGTTCAGACCTTGTCAAGACCTGAACAACTGGGTAGTGTTGTCATTTAATTCTTTGCCAGAGAACAAAGGAAATTATTTTATTAGTGCTGATACTGTTGTATTTTTACCATTTCATTTTTTGTAATAGTTTATATCAATCCTAAAGACAAGATGGATTCAGAATAATGTTCAGACCTTGGAGATAGCTTCAAGCTTCTACTGCCAAATAATACCATGAGAAAGAATGTGACATATTCAGAAAAAGATATTTTGTTTAACTACTTTATGGAGGAGAAAAAAATTTCTTTTTTTCTTTTTTAGCATAGACCCACAAATGTAGGTATTAAAAAGCACTCTAAAAGCAGAAAAGGAACAAGCAAGACTAGACTTTTCATGAAAAAAGCCTTCCTTACAAAATACATCTGGCAATGGCCAAGTAGTCAGTTTAAATTTCCTCAAAAATTAATGGTTTCAACTTCAGTCTGTACTTCCAGGGACTGAAAGGCCTTTGTGTGCAAGTAATTTTTCATATTTACGGCTGAATAGGTGTCAGACAAAGAAGCTAAGCTGGAAGGTGCATAACTTATTAATGACTTATGCAAACTACAAAACTACCACAAGAGTAGGCTCCCTTCAATTTTTTTTAAAAAACAAAATATGTTGGAAATTTTGCTGCATATTACAAAAAAGGAAAAAGTAAAAGAAAAAATATACTGTATTTTTTTTTTCCTGTGTTTTGCCATGTTTGTTTGGGTCTCAGAGCAGATTTCAGGATTCCAAGTTCTAAACCAGATTTTGACCCACATCTTGTAAAAGATCTTCATTCACCTTTCAGAGGACTTTTTTGAGCTATTGATCCTCAAAGCCTTATCCATATGAACAGACTAAACTTTCCTCTGCTGCTGTTCACCAAGCCATTCAAATGAGAAAAAGGTATGCACACGTATATGAGATGAACATCTTGACTTCCTAAAATGGCCCTGCACCTTCCAAAATATTTTCTATGTTCTTTCTTCTATATTCCCATGTATTCTTAATATTTTTTCCTGTTTCTTCCTTAAGCTTTGACTTTAATGACTATTTTCCAGTATTTTGCTTATACTTGAAAATGCTTTTTTTTCCCTCCTGTAAATGATCTCTTTTCAACCCAATCTTTTCTGAGAGCATACTACTTGTATGAAGTAGATTTTAACCCTCTATATATATGCCATATTTGTTGAAGCTGATTCATTTGTATTTGATTCCTACAGGTTCTATGGGTCTATTCTGCTGTATATTTGCAAAGGCAGTCATTGTGATTGGAAAAGCTGGGGCTGAATCAGTCACTCCCAGTAAAGAATGAGAGTAACAAGTCTCTAAACTAACTCCACACCTATTCCTGTGACAAATTCACACTCTTGGTCCTTAGGCTAGATTCAGTTAGGCATCTGGAAGACATTTCACATGGCATGGGTGTCTTGAAGAAGTACTTCTTCAACTGAAACATCAACTGCATTGCTTATCAAACTCCATATAGAATAACAGAAATACATGTCTACTGCAGAAATGTATGACTATGGGGTAGGGCATTAGGCTGGACAAGAAGTTTGAACAGTGAACAGTGAACAACAGTCTGAACAGTGTTAATTGGAAAAAAGATAATGTTTTCAGAAAGAGTTGTATTTTGCAGGCTGGTTGGACACACACAGCACAGCAGTGACTTAACTCCCAGCTGTCTCTTTTGCTGTGACCCTTTCATTGTGCCAGCATTAGAAAAAAATTTAAATTAAATGCATTTATATGTTAATGCTCTGTTTAGTGCATCACATACATTTCAATAATCAAAGCTTTTTCTTTAAGTACTTCCTTGACAGCTGCACTAGCTCTGAAGCATTAAGATATTCCCATGATCTGCCAACAACTTTTTAACAAAAATGCAACAAACACTATTATTAAAGAGTGTGATATACCATCTTCTGAAAGCAACGTCTTCCTCACATGAGAAAACACTTCCACATCAGCTTCATCCTGAACTTTCAGCCATCAAAGTTGGATGAGTTATATTTCACTAGCACCAAGTCAGTGGAGACTGACACCAAGACAGCAATGAGTACTTCAGCTGTATCTCTGTCTGCTGTCACTAATTTTCCCCCCCTTTTAGCAATAGGCCCACATTTTCCTCATTAGTATTACCAATATGGTGGTAGAAACTCTGCTTGATATCTTGACAAGCCTCAATCACTGCTGAGTGTTGCTCTTCCTAAAATCCTCCTGCATATCTGGACAATCTTTCTAAATCCCTCTTTGAGTGTGTCCTGTTTTCCATCTTCCCCATTCTGCCATTTTGTAGAATACATTTCAATTCCACAAACCGAACTCAGAGAAGAAAAAAAAAAATCAGGGAGTGCTATCTGGGCAGAGGAATAGCATTGGTGCATCCAGACATAGGCCCACTTTATGGGACTGAATCTTCCTGTGCAAACACTGATCCTGAAGGCATCACATTGTGCACTATCAATAACCATTATACCTCATGAGACTTGACAGGTGTGTATCTCAGTTTTATGTCTCTATCCCCTAAGATAATGTTTTTGTGTAAACTGGGCCTCTCCAGTAGTACAAGCAATTATTATAATATATTATAATATTTTAAAATCATACTTTCAAAAGGTAGGATAAATATTCATTTTTTTTTTATAATTTAGTGTTACCATAGATTGGCAATCCAAACAGAGTCCACAATTTATTACTCATAACAGAACACAGTTTGCATCTGGAAAAACAGCTGCATCCATCTTTTTTAACCTGCCATGTTAGTCTTTGCATGAACAAATAAATATTCTTTTATCTAGAGTCTTGGAGACTCCTAAAGGACTCAGTGCCATACACATACTCGCCTATGTAACCACAGGTCACAGGGAAGCAGCATTTACCATTTGTTGGAGAACTAACACAAGAAGTAATTCTCTGTTGAGTTCACTTAATTAGCCAGATGAATGATATTTTGGTTTCCCTAGTTGTCTCATTGGTTAAACCTACAATATGTCTTAGGTTTGTCAGCAGAAGACATTCCAGACAGATCTCCCCCCAAGACTCTAGCCAGAAACATCCATTTTTTCCAACATAATAAACTGATTAACAGTACATTTACCAAGTTTCTTTAATTCTCCTAAATTTATGTGATCTTTCATGATATTTTTTGGTAATTTAGACTGAATCTTTATCCTCTTGGACAAGAGAAATCATAGTCTGCTATTTATCTTGCCAGAGAAACTCACAAAAGGTGTGAGCTTTCTCCCTCTTTTCTTAACCCTGCTATTTTTGCCCTTGCACAGGTCATGATGTACCAGTAAATAATTCTGTTTGTTTTATTCAGTTGCAATACAGTGGTTCTTTACTGTTGGACAGGAGTTGTACCATTGTACTGTTGTACAGTTTTTCCTTCACACAATATTTGCATTACATTCATTACACATTCTCCACCATAAGCAGAGCATCACAGCCTCAGATCTTTGGGTGCATTATGCTCAGTCATATAAACCAGAGCTGCATATGCATCTCCACTCTATTGCTCCAGCGCTCTCCTCTCTCTACCCTTAGCAAATACAGTCTATGTTTAAATTTATGACAATACAGGTATCACATACAAAAACATATCAATATATTTCTGGATTCAAGCCTGACAATAAGTATATTATAAACAGATCACAAGAGTTTTCTTATGGGCTCAAGCAATTACATCATATAGGGAAAGGAATAAACAGAGACACTTAACAGAACGAAGTGACTGTTACCATTGAAATTATTATTTGTACAACACCAAACAGTCCCTGATTCCTTGTGGACCTTTTAGGTCTAATGCCTTGGATAGCCTGAAATTCTGTACAGAAGGCATATCAGAAGCACTGTCAGAGTTACTGGTGCTCATACACCAGCACTGTAAATATTCTCAAAAGGGGCTCTGGACAGGAGCATGCGGGAGAAGAGGGAACTTGGAGAATGAGAAGTGAAAGACTGTCAATGGTAGAAAGTGCTCATTTAAAAGAAAGGGAGAGAATGCAAACAACTAATACACTGATCATTTAATGGAGAAAGTCATTTTCCGGACAACATTCAGCCAACAGCAGACTGGCTCTAACCTACACAATACAATATTCCTGCAGACCATTCCAGAACAGGGGCTTGTTTACATCATGGCATTCAAGTTTCTGTACCAAAGGTTTTGACATACTTGGGATGAAAACCAAGCTTGGAGTAATCGGCCAAAGCCATTATTTCACATACTACTCTGAGTAAGTCTGAGCCACCAGACAGGGGAATGTAAATGCTACTCTAGAAGAGGTTTTCTGTGCAGTACAGTCACTGACAAAGCAAGTGTAAGCAAATCCTTATCTATATCCAAAAAATACATGCATTTTGGGACCAGGTCCTGCTGGGAGCCTGCTCCGCCATGGGTTTCCTGTGGGGTGACAAACTCCTTTGGACTTCCACCTGCTCTGGCATGGGGTCCACTGTGAGCTGCAGGTGGATCTCTGCTCCACCATGGACCTCCATGGGCTGCAAGGCACAGCCTGACTCCCCGTGGTCTGCACCACAGACTGCAGAAGAATCTCTGCTCTGGAGCCTGAAGAATGTCCTGCCCCTCTTTCTGCACTGACTTTGGTTTCTGAAGAGCTGATTTTTTCACACTCCTCTCTCATCTGGCTGCAGTTGCTGTTGTGCAGCAGTTTTTCCCCCCCTTCTTACATGTGTAATACCAAAGGCGCCTCCACCACCCCTGATGGGTTTGGCCCTGGCCAGCATTGGCTTTGTTGGACATGGGGGAAGATTCTGGCAGCTTCTCACAGAAGCCCCCCCAGTAGCCCCCTGGCTACCAAAACCTTGCCTCACAAACCCAATAAACACATTTAGCCACACCATGACTTTTCTATAGCTCAGAGAAAAGCAAGGCTGGTTTCACATATTTTCTTCTGAAACTTTGGCAGCTCTGTTTGGTTTAGGATTTTATTAAGCTGTAAAGTACTTCCCCTAATCAGAGTGAGGAATACTGTTGACAGTGGACTTAGTTTTATGAGGAAACACTTAAAAAGCCATCTTGACATTCAAAAGACATAAATGTTAGTACAAATTGAACTGCAGCACTCTGCGTTTCTGATTCATTTTGTGAGGTACTCTGAGACGATTTGCCTGGGGAAATGAAGCAATAATGTCTGAAGGCTTGATTTTTCAGAGATTTTAAGACATACAGCTCCAGATGTTGTCATAGAAATCTATGGTACATGCCCTTTCTGAAAACTGGGCTGTGGATGTATAAAGCCTTACCCTGTGTTTGTCTGAAAGGTACATAGTAGAGGACAAAAAATAAATACGGTGTTTTCAAAATAAGCCTTGTCTTGCTTCCCCTTGGAGTGTAAAATCACAAATGAGTGTTACAACTGACATGAAAACTTGAGGAAGTGAATTTGTCTAAGCTTTCTTTTCATTTCCATCTGTTCACAGAACAGGCCTTCACTTATACTTCAAGATATAAGGAAAAAGTCTTCAGCAAGTGTAAAAATTCTAAACTTTATAAGCAGTTGCCTTGGAAGTGTAAGACTTGACTGTGGCCATGCAGTTACTCTAACCTGAGCTATCTAAGCTCCCTATTCTGGCAGAACTTTGTCTTGCTTTGACATACTGCAGTCTTCTATGTGCATTATGTCCTGTATGCACTGAAGAACACGTAGGTGTAAATCTTTCATTATATCCAGTGGAAGTAGACTCACATCCAAAGGTATTCTTGCTGCTAAAAGGTATGTTTACGTATCTACCTTTGCTTTCAAAGTATCATTTGGAAGCAAAACACATTCAATCTATATTTTCATCACAAAAACAAAGTTTGCTTCTAAGCACATGAAAAACTAAGGGATTTTCATTCTACAAATGTATAAGGAGTTTCCGTGAGCTGGATACTAAAAGTTTTTTCTTTGCATCACTGTGAGTAATAATGCTTTACAGACTTCTGACACCCTTTATATCTTGGAAGGTCCATTCAAGACTGCTCTAGTTAAATCTGTCTGCATTTCCATTTAAGTCTCTTTTCAAAAGTCTCAAGTCTGGTGAAAGGGTTCCCATTATTGCTCTCTTTTAAGCAAGTATATCTTCATAAATCAGACCTCTTGTATCTTAATCTCCTTTTAAGTGTACTTGGCCATTGCACTATAAATTTGAGTACATCTTCATTTTCTGCTCTGCCTCAGCCAACTGTATGGTGTCTGTGTACAGATACCAGAACCAGAGCAGACCAGCCCAATGAGGGGTGCAGTTTGCTACCTTTTCTGACAGCAGCTTCCAGCATAAGCAAAAGAAATACCACAATGAACAGCTACAGAACAACAGACTTTTAAGCGGCTTTGCGCATTCAGTCAAAATTGGCCTGCCTTGTTACCTGGATGATAAAATTCCATTGTAGATTTTTCCTCTTCCAAAGGGTGACTTCCTTAGCACGTGCTTCTAACAAATGGAAATTTTTACTCCTTTAATCCATATTCAGTCTTTTAAACAACCTCCTTGTATATGTCAAAATCCAGAAGTCAAAGACACTCACCCCCCTCACTTAAATGGGTTTTCATCAAACTCTAAACAACCTATTTTTTATCTATCTATCTATCTATCTATCTATCTATCTATCTATCTATCTATCTATCTATCCTATTTTTATTCTATCTGCAAACCTCTACTTTGCAGATAGAGTAGTTCCACTTATAGCTCCACTTACTTTCAAACTCTGGAGAATAGAATAGAATAGAATAGAATAGAATAGAATAGAATAGAATAGAATAGAATAGAATAGAATAGAATAGAATAGAATAGAATAGAATAGAATAGAATAGAATAGAATGTTAATCAGTTGGAAAGCCCTGCAACAATCATCTAGTCCTGACCACTTAAGGGCTGACCAAGATGAGGCATACTGCTAGGGATATTGTCCAAATGCCCTTTAAATACTGACAGGCTGGGGGCATGGACCAGCTTTCTAGGAGGACTGTCCCAGTGTTTGACAACCCTCCTAGTAAAGAGATGCTTCCAAATATCCAGTCAAAATCTCCCATGGAAGGATAAAAATCTGGGGATGGCAAGTCCTTCAAAACTGTTACAAAGTGTGGGTCAGCTTAGGAAGAGAGTGAATACCTATGAGAGCTTGTGTAGCTCAAATGCAAACTTCCCTGTAAAATGAGAATTTGCCTGCATACATACTGCATGGCACAGATAAAAAGCTGCTGAAAATATTATAAAATAAAACAATGTTAAAAATTTGCCATTTAGGATTTCTAAATCCTACTTTTTTTTTTCCTAAGTAGCTTTGATTTAAAACCAAAACCAAAGAAAACTTGGAGGAGGAAGATTAAAAAAAAGATGTGATGATTTAAGAATCAACAAAAATAAGATTCCACTTACAATACTTTTGTTGGCAGGCAATTACTGTCAGATATCATCAATACTTAAGGGAAAAAAAAGATGCTTTAAAAGAAAATGTCTTCTTAATTTCCTGGGTTTTTGTGTAGTGATGAGCCTCCTATTCCCTTTAGTTTCTTCTAATTACTGCATCTGCAGTAGGACACAGTAAATTATCATTTTATTTCATTTGCTCTTATGACATTTGAGGTCAAATCCAACAAAACCTCAGGCTGTGTCCTAGAATGAAATTAAAATTTAAATGCTTTGGAGAAACTGTGCCTCAAAGGCAGGTCTCTAGCATTGCTATTGACTGAATTATTTTGTTCTTGAATTAAACTATATGCATCCAAACTGAAACAGAAAAAAAAAATTGCCCTCCTGTTATTCAATCCGTTTCTTGTAAATGCAAACACTAGAAATAACTCTCAGATTTTTGTTTGTTGACATGTTGGAGAAAATCAGATCTAAATTCCATTGAACTAAAAAGCTCAAACAAAAAAATATTCTAGCTTGAAATGTACTCATAGCTTTTCTTCTCTATTTAGAGATCATTAAACTAATTTTTATTCTTGTGAAAACTGTTAGAATTTTGTAAGTATATCTGTTTCCATGTGTCTAATAATTTTAAGTATTAAAAGAAAAAATATTAATACAGTTTAATTGCCAACTGAGCATACAGAAGTGTTAGTGTATTTTTAAACATTTACAGTCTGTGTACTGCAATATATTTCAGCTCCTACAATAACAGCTCTTTGGTTTAATGTGTGCCACATGAATGTAAAAAGGATAGCACACAGCATTAGGATATCAACTGCCTACTTGGTGAATGATTAATTTAAGATAAATAGATGCCTGGCTTCAGCTACCCTGATTGTATTTCCTATTCCAAGCTGCACAATCAGTGTTTCCACTCAGATGTTGTAAAACATATGCAGGAATCATTCTTTTCCACTCACAAACCATAGTGCATCACAGATTTAATCTTGCTGTTCTGCACTCTGTGGCTGAATTTAATTTTACTTCTGCCATCAGCCTAATAGACAAAAAATGTTTCCAATTTATTTTAATACATAAACTTTAAACTCATGTTATTCTGATTTCATCCCACTTCAATTTCTTAGTTTGATGGCAAATAACAAAAAGCTTAACTCTGCCTACAAGTACATAATAGAATCACTTGGAAGAAATACAAAAAAAATCACAACATACCTAACTGGAAAAACATTTTGTTTCATAATGATCATGGGATTTACCAGACATGAAAAGCACATAAAGACACAGAAAAAAGATCTCACCTTTTTCTTCAGTGATGCAAAACAAGACTATTTATTTGTTCCATTGTAAAACGCATTTTTTAAAAAACTCCTAGAAAAACTAATGGCTTGGTCTTGTGAGATTGCATATTCCTAAAACCCGTACCCTCTGGGTTTAAAGCAAACAGCATCACCCACTCCACCCAGTAGAGTCTGCATCTGTTTTACTTTTTCTGTAGGCACTATTCTACTCACAATAAACAATTACTTCCCTCAGCAAGCCAGGGTGGAACACAGCCTTTTTCTCAGGCACCATCCATTGCCTGTCTGGAGGAATTGGGTTGGATGGAGTGTAGTGACCTACAGTGAACATAGAGGAATTGGAGGCTAGGAAGAGACAGGTTGGGTGTCTGGCTTAGACTAAACTTGGGGGAGAGGAAGGACAGGTGTTCACTTAAAAGTCTGATTGCTAATGACCCTCAGCATGTTTTAGAGTAGGTTCTTCTAATGCACTGATTAGTAACCCTGTTCTTAAGCATGTAACTGGAGAAAGATTTTGTACAGCTAGAGATGAGTCACAGAATTTAAAAAAAAACTCAGACTGACCTTAAATTGGAGCAGCTTTTCATATCAGTCAATATGCAATGGCAGATAAGCATCCCTTGAGTTGGATGAAAAGAAAAAAAAGAAAAAAGATCTATGTGCATTTTAGTATTAAATTTCTTTTGTATTGTGCATATGGATTCTAATAACTAACTTCAACATTTTTATTTCCCTTATGTAAACATTTAAAGCAGATGTAAATGACTCAAGAGAACAGCCTGGAAGTTTGTCTACCCCATCACAGAAAAGACAGCAATAAATATGTGAATATTAGGAACTATCTAAGAGATGAGAGATTATTTTACTCTTCATTCCCATTTATTTTCTTTCCAACAGTATTCCAGTCAGGGGACCAATTAGTGCTGCACAATGATCTAGAGTTCTAAACATTTGTCCACAAGAATCAACCTGCAATTATGATACCATTTTATGTAAGCTACCAGCATCTAGAAGATGATGACAAACTTATCTGAAACTGCTTCTTTTAATTGCAAAACTTATTTAATACACACTGTAGTTTTTAATTATGAGCATGACTTTATTGCTTCTGGTGGGTTTTTTTGTAAACAGTGGAAGCTTGCATCTGGAAAACACCAAAAGGTTATGTTACATCTGTTGTAAATCCATGACAGTAAATGGTGTGAGGAGCAGCTCTTACCTTTACCCTGCAAAATTCTCTGTCTGAATCACTTGAAAAGATTCCTGGTATGTTACTCTGTCTTAAAAGGTTGGATATTCTTATGCTATATCATGCCTTACAAAAGGACATTGTACAGTTCCCAACTTATGCCCTCAGGCAGAAGCAGGCTCCTTTCCCTACTCCCTAATAATCTAAATCTCTCAGAGTATCTCCTTACTGCTCTTCTCCTGCCTGGTAGTGGCTAAGAGTTGCAGACTGTGTACAGGAGATTCACACACGTTGGGAGGAAGTGCATTCACGGTGCCATGGTTTAACCCTGGCTGGCAGCTCAGCCCCACGCAGCTGCCCGCTCATTCCCCCTTGTCAGCATACGGGAGAGACTTGTAAAGGTAAAAGTGAAAAAACTCATCAGTTGAAATAAAATCAGGTTAGTAAGGAAAGCAAAAGCCACACACACACGAGCAAAGCAAAATGAGGGATTAATTCTCTCTTCCCATGGGCAGGCAGGTGCTCAGCCATCTCCAGGAAAACAAGGCTCCATCACATGTAATGGTGACTTGGGAAGACGAATGCCATAACTCCAAATGTTGTCCTCTTCCTTCTTCCTCCCCCAGATTTATATGCTGACCATGACATCATATGGTGTGGGATATCCCTTTGGTCAGCTGGGGTCAGCTGTCCTGGCTGTGTCCCCTCCCAGCTTCCTATGAGCTCCCAGCCCACCCACTTGTGGGGTGGGATGAGAGACAGAAAAGGCCTTGGCTCTGTGCAAAACTAAACCAGCTCCCAATGATCAACTGTTCTCAGCAGAAACCCAAAATGCCTCCCCATACAAGCCACTGTGAACAAAACAAGCTCTACCCCAGCCTAACCAGCACAGTCAGAATGTTTTGCATATCCAGATTAGCTGCATGAAAATGCAAAAATGCCCACTATGATGGCACAGCAGCAGCACCCCATATTCTTTCATGTGCTACACATGCACCAGTGTGCCAGATTAAAGGACAGGTAAAAATAATACTCTGATGTAAGTTATATCAGTAGGGTGCAAGCCACACTCTCCAAACTTAAGAGATAGTCATAATATTCTTGAAAAGCAGCTGTGACATCCACAGAGCTACAAGGTTATAGATCTGGAAGAAGCAAGATGAGATTCTGGACATGTGTTTTCTATCTAGACATAAGTTCATTTCTAAGAATCCAATGGCTACCAAATATTGCATATTTAAGTGTCTAGACCATTTGGCACAAAGGACTTTCCATATTCATAACATTAAACATTCTGTATATTCATCAATTATGCTTTTAAGTGATGAGTGATTCCCTGATGCAAGTCTTGTTGGAAAGGGAAAGATATAAAACATCACAAGGAAAGATATAAAACATCACAACCACATCTGAATCACTCAGACTTCATCAATATTAAGGCAGATACACCACTGGTTAGGCTATATAAAAATTATGAACTAAGGAATTGTACTACAAACAAAAGACAAATTATTTTTATGATATAGCAAATAAAAAGCTGCCCTAAAACCATATGCAAGTTAGAACAAAAAATGTAAAATTCAACATTCAGATGACTACTGACACATATATTAAAGTATGGCCTGCATGAGATTTCCTTCATGGCGTACATTTAAAAAGTAATTATTCATAAATATGTGCCTCAGTTTAATTTTCTTAGGTATTATGGAGGAGAAACAACATTAAAAAATAAAAATATAAAACCCAGCATATAATATGGTCATAGAAATATCTCCTGTTGAAGCTCCATTTCACCTAACTTCATCAAATGGGATCTAATGCATCAAATTGTCCTCAAAAGTTTAAACCTGAAAGGAGGTTTAAGGTAATTAAACAAGATTTGAAACATCTTTTGTGGCATCAAGAAAGTATCAAATACAATTTTCTGCAGTTTAATGACACAACTTGACATTGTATGTCCATATACATGGGAGATTTTTAAATCTCTTATTGAGCAAGCTTGAAAGTGACATTGCATTTAAGTTATAACACTTGCATGCAATTTTATAACTTGGTTGATTTTAAGCTATATGCAAAAGAAATGTTTCAGACTTTGTTTTAAAAAATATTTGTATATATCTGATTTAAAAGTAGGACACAATGAGTCCTTAAAAAGAAATTATGGAAAATCCTGTAAGTGGAAAAGAGGATTATATCAAAACTAATGATTTCGTGCATTGACTATGTGCTTCTAAATAATAATTTAAATTTTATTTGTATCAGTAAAGCTATTGATTCAGGCAAAGTTTTCAAGGCTGAATCTTATTTTCAAAAACCACAGTAAGATAGTATCCTGAAAACTAGGCATAGAGAGTATATGACAATCACCTGTTACAGAAATACCCTTTTCTGAAGCAGAAGGTCAAATCCTGTGGTAGTGGAAGCGGATGGAGCTGTTCCACTGGTGAGCAGAAGTTAGGAAGCAGGAAGATGCAGAGCCCTTACAGGACACAAGGCAGTCTTGCTGTTTTTGTCTGTATTATGATTTCTATGCATACTTCATATATTCTTGTACCCCTTCTTCTGCTGCATAAGACAGCAGGACCCTGTACCTGCCAGTCTGCAGAATGCAAAAAGGCTGTCTCAGAGACACACAGAACCCAAGCCTGTGTATTGCACATTTAACCAGCTCTGTGATTAGTCATTTTCCAGTTTTTCACCATCATGAGCAACAGAGAGCTCTCTAAACAGCTTACCTCTCAGGCAAGCCTGAAGCATGTGCCTGCACTGCATTTCAAACTCAGTCTGTTTTTACCCACTACTGTTTACATGAAAAGCATTCTTTGCAAATAAGCTGACTTCAGCAGCCTGCTGCTATTGATAACCTTTAACGTTTAGGACACAAAGAAGAAACATTTACTTCTAGATTTCCAAAGCTCTAATTAGAGACAACCTGAGAATGCAACACTAAAAAATGAGATGGTTTTGGGTATCCGCTTTTCATCACAAACCGCTGAGTCACATTTAGCTGTCATTTACAAATGTGCTACAGAAATCATTCATTGAGATTTTTCTACATATAAATATCTACTAAGCTTTTGTTTCCAAAACCACTTTCAAGTTTTCCCCACTCCCCTAACCACGTATATCCCAAATACATGATCCTGAGCTGCAACTGCTCTCCTGGATCACAGCGACCAACAAGTTCTCCTGATAAATCTGATTCCAGTTTTTGATTGTAAAAATACCCAAACAAACCCTGAAAGCTATTCTCATTGAAAACTATTTGTACCTCATTCTGTTTCAAGTAGAAACGCACTGGAGGATGTCCATAGCAGGGAGGCTTCAGTGCAGTCCTCAGAGGCAAACCATGGGATAAAGCCATAAGCTGTAGCTCGTGATCACACTGCTGCTCTCCTCCTGTGAAGCCTTAGGAAAAGGCTTTTGAAGAGCAGATCACATCTCCTGATTCTTTGCTTAAAAGAGTCTCTGCACAGACCAGAATACCTCAGCACCCTGTA
This sequence comes from Acrocephalus scirpaceus scirpaceus, assembly GCA_910950805.1. NCBI lineage: Eukaryota > Metazoa > Chordata > Aves > Passeriformes > Sylviidae > Acrocephalus > Acrocephalus scirpaceus. The sequence continues at coordinate 131,686,277 of OU383773.1, forward strand.
TGGTGTCTTGTCAGTATAATCATGCTATATCCACATAAGCTGAACAGGGTTTATGTTTGATTATGGTTATATCTGAAATGCATTAAAACTGTGGCTTGCTGCCTGAGTCCACACCATGCATTTATATCATCTCTGCCTATGTGTGCAGCAACAGATACATCTCAATTCCAGTAAGTGACATTTAGACACCTGCTGAATATGGCAAGAATGTCTGAGCCCCAAAGCCTGTTGCTGCTGTGAATCAAAGACCATTTGCCATCTCAGAAATTAGCTGCTTTTGAAGACAGCATGTCCAGATGCAATGACATCTGTAGCTGTTGAGCCCACACCAAAGGCAGCAATGAAACAAGGGCAAGTATTTTTTACTGTGGTATTTGATCCAGTTTTCTAAGTTATCACAGATTAAAGAAATGAGTAAATTTAGGGAAAAAAAATCTAAAATCTCAGATGATCACTAAAAGACAGATTTGGTGAAGTTAAAACAAAACAAAACAAAAATCCCAACCCCTACACAAAGTACTAAGTATCTAAAACAGAATTTAGTGAATTTTAAGCCTTTCAACCAAAAGACAGTCCAAAATCTCCCGATCAGTCTTAAGCCTGGAGATACCAAAAATGTGTTTGAACTTCAAGATTGTCTAAGAGCATTGCCAAGAGTTCTGAACACGCCCAGGATTCCCTGTTAACCAGCACTGACCCTTTGGCTGAGCTCTCCATGTTTGCCAAACCAGGCACCATTGCTTGAAAGTGCCTGGAAAGGCAGGCTTTGCGGGAGCACAATAAACACACAGAAACATAGGCTCATAGAATCAGAATGGCCTGGGTCAGAAGGAACATTAAAGATCATTTGGTTCAAGTGCCTCTGCCATGAGCAGGTAAACCTTTCAGTAGACCAGGTTGCTCAGGGTTCTACCCCAGACTGCCCTTGAAACATGACTACACTTTGGCATTCAGAAACACAAGAAGAGAAGGAAAGCTTTTATGGACTTCAATGGTTAAAAAAATTGCCAGAAATTGTGAGCAGTGTGTTTTGTGTCCTTCTAACTGACCAAATCCCAAACCTAATCTACAGCTTCCCACAAGTGCTCTAAGCATCACATGGCTTTTTGTACTTTAGGATTTTTTCACCTTTTTTTTTCAAAATCTTAAGAACACTGTGAAAATGGGAAAGCTAGATGATAATTGCTGAATTTCTTCATCTCTAAAAGCACACATGTACCTTCTTCACAAAGGCACTGCAGGAATGCATTACTTAAAGCATCGTGAACAGGCAAGAGCAGTATAAATGACAAGTACTGTTACTACGACTAGTAGCAATAATAATAATAATACTTGACACTAGTATAGTGCCTTTCATCTGAGAATCCCAAAGTACTTTACAAAAATCAATTATAAAGATGCTGTGAGGTGGGTAAGTATAATCTACCTTTTATAGATGATGAAACACAGGCTCATATCGGTTAATTGAATTGCTAAAGTTATCCAGGAGGCAGGCATAGAACCACAACAGATAGTGCACATAAGACCTCCTCTGTCATCTCTAACTACCAGGAATTCTTCTTTCCAATGTGTCACCTATTTGCTCTCACTTATCATTTTTGTGAGCTGTCTTCAACAAGTAGTTTTCATTACCTTTCCTATCATTATAAATGACAGAATTAAGGATATAACGCTAGAAAATATACTCCTGTCCTTTCATTTCCAGGATAGGTGTCATGTAGCATTACATGAACAATCCATTTACATCTTGTAATGCCCATTAATATTTACTCTCTTTTTTTTACTGTTTTGGTGAAGAAGTATAGCCTATCTCAACAAAAAAAAATAGTCTGGTAGATTTTAAAAAATCATTCACTTATTCTCATGCAAACACTACATAATCTAACTACTTGCTCTTTTGCCCACTGACTACAAGGGAGCAGATTTTTTTTTTTGAATAACATAAAATGATGCCTATATGGTCAGAAACAGTCACATGCTGCCCCTCCATATGATCTCGCCCAGCAAGCTGCTCAAAGACACTCCCTGTTAAATGCACCTGCCCAAGTGAATCCCACCTGCAACTGCAACTTCTGAGTTCAAGCACAGCCCCAGGCTAAGAGATCTGTGCTGAAAGGCCTCAGCCTGGACCTGCACCTCACCTTGTAAACTCAAAACAGTTGCTTTAAGAGTGTCTGCTCACAATAACTATTTTAAATAATAAATACCAGTATCAGTGGCCTGCCATTTTCAGATTAACCTGAGCTTAATACAGGTAACTAACACCTAAGTTCTGCCAGAATTTTCTCCTTCTTTCAAGCTGATGTATTATTACGTTTTTTAAAAGTCAGGTACCAGCTGGACATTTAGGCGCACAGGAAGTTTCACTGTCTGGAAAAGGATGAAATCTCATTAAAATTTTCAGAGCCAAGATGTGTCAAGTGAATCACAGATATGCTACCACTGGACCCAGGCAAAAATTACTGCCACTGTTCTTATAATACTAATGTGATAAATTTTTAGTCTTGTTAATATTAGCATAAAATGAATGTATAGAAATGTAATATACATTTTTAATTTAAACATTAATTTCCCTACACACATTCCTTCCCTCTCCAGTAATAGTATCACATTTTATCAGGAGAATACTAGATCACATCTTCCCTAGCTTTAGCAAAAATGTACTTTCCTCTATTTTTTTATCTTGTAAAGACATCAGCAGTAGTTAGATATTGTGGCTTAGAAAGTGGATCGTGTTAAGTGCCTACATGCACATGCACTTTAATCTCCCCTGACTTCAGGGAGTGTCCCTTTACTGTCTGCAGGCAGTTCATAAACAGAAAGAAAATGGGCCCCTCCACCTGCCTCTTACTTCCCTTCAAGATCAATGGAGGAGCTTGCCAACCAGTGCTGCTGCTGCATCGTGCAGTCCTGTCTGCACAGGTGCTCTTGGAGGCAGGGGACATGGTCATCTTTGCCTCCTTGTGCCTTCCTTTCCTGAGCTTCTGCTCTTTGCCCTTCTCCGTCAGTCACTCACGGTGACACATCGCGCAGCGAGCGCTAAGAGCAAAGCGCATTGGAGCTTCCCAGGAGCAACCAGGGAGACATATGGAAACAAGGAAAGAATTCCTTCATGCAGCATTCATTGGAACCTTCCTTTTCTTCTGACTTTCCCTTTTCCATGCTTCCTGAATGTATTTTTACCATATTAATGGATAAATACAGAGGGAAAGGAAGGTGGCCAAATGTCCACAAGATTTCTCGTATTCTGTGAAAACACTTCATGTCCTATTCCTATCCTCAGGCTGCAGTAAGGAAAGCTAAAATCGAATTTAGGTTCAAAGCTCTTTCTGTCATAGAACATTCAGTAACTTTAATTCAAGCTGACTTAGCATGGGAAGTGTACATGTGAAAAAGACATCATTCTCTCTTCATGAGAGAACACAGTAACCCTATTTCAATAATCAGCCAAAAGAAGCTGGCCTAAATTTTGAGGTAAAACTGCCATCATTTTGAGCCTTCCCTCTTTTGAGAGAACAAAAAGGAAAAAAAAAGAAGTTGCAAAAATCTCTTTGTTAAGGATAGAGAGAAATAGTCAGTTATTGGTCAAAAAATCTCTCAATAAAATAATTAACCAACCCCTGCAAAGTATTAAGCTTGTTCAGTTTTCAAAAATGACAAAATATTAGCAAAGGTACAGCAGTCTTTAAAAGTGCTATAATGGATAGTGTTTGGTGTGCTCTTACAACAGCCCTTCACCCCAATCATTTTCCCTACATGTTTATTTTTAATGAATAATGATACTAACTGCCCAAACACACACTCTAATCACCCAATCATCCAGAGTAAAAACTCATATCACTTACAATATTCTGCATAATCCAAATTTTTCCATGTTTTAAATCCTGTACCTTCCAATATCCTCACATTTACATGTGTTCAAATCTTTGAAATCAACTTTTACTAAGTTTTAAACATTTCTAAATTTAAAAAGACACAGTTCTGCTGTTGATTCTGAATATTGGATTACAGCTTCTAACCTTTCTGTAGGAGAAATCTAATTATACATCAGATCACATTCAAAACACAAGCCCCATTTAGCTTCCTTTAAAGGCATTTCAGCCTTAATATCTCAGCCTGAAAGATCATTTAAAATTAACTCAGCTATACAACCACTTATGTTAACCTTGTTTGCTGTTAAGCCAAACATGATAGAAACTCAGTAATCCTCAATTACCACTTTCTTACATAGATAATAAAATGACCCAAAAGTAATCTGGCTGAATTTCTGATCCAGAACATAATTATACGATTGCAAATGTATTTTTTCTCCATGAAAATAAAAAATGCTGCTACAAATTTTGTAATATATTCCTTATGGAGAAACTTGAAGTATTCCTCATTTGCCATTGTTTTATATTTATTTAATAACATGGGGCTTTATACAACTAGAAAAAAATCAAGACCTTTATGTGCCAATCATAAACCAAAATAACACCAAGAAATCTTCTCAACTTCAACATATGCAGGATCAAGCCCTGAACTGACATTATCCATCACTCTGTGTGTATAACAGAAAATTAATTTGATATTTAAAGTTTTTACTCGTGGTTCTATTTACTCTTAAATCCCCTTGGGAGCATAAAACTTTCATAGAATGAGTAAGATGTGCCACTGCATATGGCAGAGTAATTACATGGGAGACAGGATTCTCTATAAACATTTTTTCAAGAGATTTTGCTGAGAATCATGAAAATCAAACTCAGTAAAACTCCTTGGAAGAGCTCTGAGAAGCACAGGAACAGATTCATTCCTGTTCTGGTTATGGGGTAAATAATGTACCTTTCTGACCTCTTGCTGTGTAAAATGCCAGCCCTCAGTGCAGGCATGAAGCAGCAACCTGCTGCTCCCTTCCTGTCCCCAGCCTGCCATCAGCACTTGAGCACCCATGACACTTTGCCAATATTAACAAATGGCTCAGACATAAATTATTGCACATGCCTGCCTAAAAAACATGCTTCCTAGGGACATCTCTACCATGAAATGTTGTGGTCCTGCAAATAGAAGAGATATTGATTCATTCCTTCCTTTACTCAAAACCATTCTCAGCACCATACCTGAAGAGGGGAACTCTTCTTTTTTCCCTGACAAATGCTGCATTTTCTCAACTTGCAGTTTGTGATAAACACACTCACAGTGATAAAAGAGCAAAGGAGTTTATAGTTTACACACACTAATAAAAACACTGGAATTACAGTCATGCAGGGGAGGCAGTTCACCCATCTGCATACTAAAATCAACCCTATTTCCACCACATTGCCTGTAACCTATACATACACACAAAGTACACATAAATTAACTAAAATCCTATGTAATCTGTGTCTCTGTTTCAGTTGCTTTGGGGGTGAGATTAAACCAGTGCCAGAAAGCTAAATATCACAGTGAAAGAGCTGACTTGATTTCCAGCTGAAGTTGTGGTCTAATTCATTAACCAACTACAGGGAGAACAAAAATATCCTCATTCAAAATTGCCAAAATTCTGTTTTCCAAAGCTTTTACTTCTTTGTGTCAATTATTTTACATCTGCTATCATGCTCCAGACCTTTGGCTATGGATGAATATCTTTTCTCTAGATTGCTAGCATTATGGAAACGAATCCAATGGGAAAAAAAAGTTTTCCCACATTCTGCTTCCCCTTTATTTTCCTTTCCCTTTCACCATCCCAAGGCAGTTCTTCACATCACCCCCTGGTTGCTGAACCATGATGAACTCCAAGAGCATCTCTGGCAGGATAAGCAACCCAGCCCTTCACCATTCCATCCTCATTATTCTCATGCTGGTTTCCTCCTGAATTTTTGGACAGAGAGCACTGCCTTCTATGTACTACAGTGCCCATGTAAGTGTACATCTGTACAAGTGTACAGTGTACATCTTCTGCTAGAAGATGTACCAAGAGATGGGCCAGCAGAAAGTCATCATATAAATCCACCCCAGATGGAGGTACTGAAGCAGTCTCACAAACCCTCTGGCGTACCCACAGATGTCATTTTCCCAGACTTAGAATCACAATGGAAATATTTACCACCTTCAGGAAGTAGACCAAGACATCTAGATCTCTCACTTGCAGAACGGTGCCATCAATAACATGAAAGCAGTAAGACCTCCCAAAGGTGAATCCCTTTTGTCCAGCAAAGCACCAGGCTCAAAAGCTTTCCAGCACTCAGTGACCTGCAGTCACACAGATTGCCACAGCATTCCTGGTGTGCACGCACCTGCAGGACTGACACAGCGCAGCGACTCTCTTGTCCTGTGAAGAAACACATCTTATGTGGAAATAAATGCCAGCCCCTCTGTTTTATCAGAGGACAGGATCCCACTGAAGCCTTAAAAGAGCAGGATTCTTCCTCAAGCAGCGTTACAGATAATGACTGTTTCTGGTAAGTTTCTGGTACCTATTATGTAAGAGGAAATTAACAGAATCGCAACATTGTAATTAAAGGAAAATGAACAGAAATCCCTAACACAGCAGCTAAACATACAAATCCAGAAAATCCATTAATAAAGGATAATGCATAAGACTTCAAATTAAATCTGAAAATGGCACTTGTCCTTCATAAGAAACTAATCGCTTCACTAGGCCAACAGCTGAGGTTAACTGGGTAACCAGCCTAGTCACTCACTCATGCACAAAAATTGTAACAGCAGAGAATTGGATATTAGTTTAATATTAAGATATTAAGATAATACTAGATTAGGGTTAATATTAGCTAGTATTGAGATATTAAATCTGATCACTAATTCACATTTCAAGAATGCACTTCTTTGCATTTATAATCCAGAAAAAGTTGCAGCTGATTTCTGTGGAGCTTTTTCTCTTCTGGAAAGATAAAAAGTGATTTATATGTGTCTTTTACTAAGATCTGATTAATTTCAACCAGAAATCTGGATCCTAAAAGTAAGTGGCCCCAATGTTACTATGATGAGCCTCTAAAATACCTAGTATAAGACCATCCCACAGTGAATAACCCATAATTGTTCTTCTTAATGAACACCTACCTACCTGCTATGAAGATAAGGAATGTGGCAGCAAGTTCTGAGTCAAACTGCGTGTGTTATCTGAGGGAAGTGTGCAAATCAAAGATGTGCTCCATAAAGAGAAAGGTATTATATTAACTGCTTGAATACACTTGCTGTAGCAGCATGGTTTGTATTTAACCAGCACTGTTTGTGTTTCAGTAACACAGAAAAGACTGTCACTTTATAGAGTGCAGCAAAAATATACAAAGTTTTATGTTTGGAGCACAGTTGCATTTTCCTTCTAATTGAAATTCTGGGACTGAATCAAAGTGATGCTTCCACCTGGGAGGTCCTAGCAACTAATATTCACTAACTTTAGCCACGTTACTTACTAAACAAAATCTAAATAAAATCTGAGGACCAAATCCTGTTGGCATAAAACAGCCTTAGAAAATGCAATCAATTTCACAGATTGATTTACACAAGCAAAAATTCTACCCTGAACAGTCACTGTGCATGTCTGCTTCCTGTGAATTTTAAGAATGCTTGAAGAAACTACAGAAAGTACTCCAATTTCATTATGATTCACCAATACTCTCTCATCTGCTCTTTATCTTTGAAGTTGGCTGCCTGAATGGTGAAGCTGAACTTTCCTCCAGTCAGCATATGCATATCACATTTACTGGGAATCCTTCTGTCAGGAGCACGAAACAGATTTGTAATGGATTTGTGAGGAAATCCAGCCACTTCATCTGATCCAACCACCAGACTGCTGTCAGGAGATCCAGCCATTACCCTTCAATCTTCAGAAGTCCCAACACCCCAAGATACTGCCCTATTTTCTGCAGAGTTTGATGGAGCTGGAGCCCAGGCTGCACACATTCTAGTAACTGAAAAGAGCCTGGAAATTGGCTCAAGCACTAGTGGTGCCATTAATTCTGGGTTTTTTTGCACAATGCCTCCCAACACAATTTTGACTTATGACACCCACCATTCTCTCAATACACAGTTCCAGTTTTGGGAACAAGTGTCTGAGCAGTTTGCCCTGCAGATGGTTTGCAGTTCCATACACGGGTAAGATTTCAAAGCCAGTTTAACAAAAGAGGCTTTTACCTGTCACTGAGCAGCTCATCAATGCTGTTAACCTCTCTTGGAATGGAAACTGCATTGATGTTAGTGTTTCTGCCCTATCCTAGTTTCCAAACTCTCTCCAAGAAATGTTTGGGGCAGTGCTACTTGTACTGGAAACAATGCTCACAATTTCATTGTTTAGCTGATTAGGTTCCAATGCCTGGCACAGTCCCTGGTGATGTTTACTAATACACAGACACTGCCTTTGAGGATCTGAGCCTCAGTGCTTTCTGCAGCGAACTCGTTTACTTTGCACAAACCTCCCTGCTCACATTTACTATCCCCCTTCCGTTCCTCCTGCCAGTCACTTCTGAAACCCGAGTCCTCTCCACGCCTGCCAGCTGTAATGCCTACAAGTCTTTATTCACTGTCCTTCAGAGCAGAGACAAGGATTCACATTTTTACTGTTGGTTCTCCTCACTGTGAAGAAGTGTACAATTGCAGTACTAAATCACTGTATTTGAGGGCTCATTCTTAATATGCAGATCTTATCAAAATATATTAGTACCATCAAGTAGAAAATTGACACCTTTATGTTTCTTCAGACCACATATCCTTTTTAACTCTGTGAGAGATTTGAACCCTACAATTTATCCTATAGTATGCTGTAATCAGAAGCATCAATCTTTTTAAGGCTGTCTAATGCCTAATGCCTGTAGTCACCACCCTTATTAGCCAGAGGTTAGAAGAATAAACATAGAGAAGTACCCTAACAATGATAAAAAGGAACATTTTCTTTTGTATCGTATAACTTGAGCAGACATGCTTTTTTCTGTAGAAAGAGGCTCAGAAGTCTTTTAAGTATTTGAAACACTTCAGCATAAGGTGCTACAATTACTTAATCAGTTATTACTCTTAAAAGGCCATCAGGAAGCTCATTAGGGTTTCTATAATGGCTCCCAGGCAAGCAGAAGGTCAAGATCTGAACTTTACCTGAGCAGACACAGGAAGAAAGGCTGTCAGTGACTCATCAGTTCATGGTGATCTCACATGCTGGTTGTTTTGCTAAGTTTGGGGGGCATGGTTTGGGGTGGCTTGGAGTGTTGCTGAGTTTGGAATTTTTTTTTAATTATCAAAGATTATTGTATTGCCTGGTACAATAATAAATCACAGCAGTTAAAATAGTTTTTAAAATTACGTATTTCTAGCGGTTTTTAAATCACAGTTTTGTTATTCTGACAGTGCTAGTCAGAACATTACTATAAGATATTTTGGGAAATGTTTGGGATAAGGAACTGCATTTCAGTAGAGGAAAGGTGTTCAATGTCCTTATTACTGAAGTTTACAGATGAACTCCAGATTTTAAAAAAAAGGCCTTGAAAACTGTTTTTCTACTGGAATATTTCTAAGTGCACATATTCAGTAAGCCTCATTTGCTATAGCTTAAAGAGCAAGTCTTCAGGAATACACAGTAGAAACAAAATATTTTTGCTTTAGATTTTAAGCACATTTCTCTGCCTTTGGTTTTTATTGACTGTGAAGATTATACAAGCTCTGTTAAGTCATTCTGTAAACTTGTTTAAATCCCTTTCAAGGAAAGAAATTTTCTAACCTCTTCCAATTTGCTGTTTATAATGATCTTTACTGATGAAAGCTGTCATGTATGCAAATCAACATAAATATTTAAAGGTTGATTTCACAACCCACAGAGATCAAATTCAATCACCTACAATGTCAGTGATTCTTTGAGGTGAAGAAATAACAATATAAACAGCAGACAGCTGTCAAAAGAAAAGAAAAAATCCCAATGTATTTATTTGCTGTATTATCCTTTCTCCATTAAAAGTAATAACATGGCATATGGCTACAATCCTCGATTTCTAGTCATCATATCTTCTTTATGTAATAAAAAGCCCAGTGTACAGATTTATTAACCTAGCCAAAATGAAAGGCGTATCTTTCTCCACCAAGTGTTATCATTTTCAAATAAGATATGTCCTGTAGGGAATAAATTTGAAGGTCATTTTTTGTTTACTTTTCAGGAAGGGTTTACTTTTGAGATAAATAACCACAATACTGGATCTATATCTTTTAAGTTTAACTTATAAAAGATGTTTATTATAATGCTAAGCAATAAAACATACCTATTTTTCAGTATATATACATAATAAGAATCTCCTGTTGCACATGGTGTAGAGTACACCAGTTATAAATGGGCCTTCAGCAGAAGATGAACAAAGTAAAAAATCAGCCGGTTTACATATTCAATACTTATTTCAATGTAATTTTTGGTTTATAGGATATGAATACTTCTGCATCAAAGAGCACAAATCTGTGATTTTTCAATTATTAGTTATCACAAAAATTTACACTCACTACCAGAAAAAGAACGTTTTAAAAGTGATGCTTATCTGTGAATAAGCAGTGTCTCCAACATTGTTCCTTATATTGCCTCTTTTCCATATTAAATAGCCAAGGATATATTTATCATTCAAATGAAAATTGAAATCTCTGTAAGTAGTACCAACCTGATTTTTCTTCATTTGTCTGACTAAACTATTTTTTCATATGAGTTTTGCTATCTTCTCTTTAAAGTGATGTATATTGAAACATTAAAGAACAGAAAAAATGCTAGTGTCCCTCCTGTAGATGTATACAACAGAGCAGCCTGGGACTTCTATACAGGAAGAGCAGCAGTACAGCTTTGTAAGGACAGCAGTTAAGCATTCAGACAGCTTGGAGAAGCTGCATATGTATTCAGTGACATTTATGGGATGTTTATTTATTATTTGGTACACAGAAACTACTTGCATGCACATCACTTTGTGAGTTTGTTTTCTACAGGGACCTGCAGGATTGCGGTTTTTAGTTTCATTTCGGGAATTAGTCCTCAATAGCTACGAGACATTTTCTGATCCGTGGCCATCAGACCAGGCAGCCACTCCCCATTTGGAGATGACTCTGTGCCTCCCTGCTGCTGTTTGGCACAGACCTGTGGCCACATGGGTTGTGGGAACCCCGGATATTGTCTTCCTACACTGTAATGCCTCCCAGCACAGAGGAGCCATCAGTGCAGCATCTGGAAGTAAGCAGTGCATTTCCCAGGCTGACAAATCCTTGTTATCATCCTATCCACTGACCACTCGCCTCAGCCAGCACTGGGACCACAACATTCACCAGGCAACCAATGCAAGGATCCTGAAGAGTAATTTTCTGTCAACCTGTAATGTGTCACCAGAAGCTTCTTGCATTCAAAGGCAAGGGCTCAAGAGCAAGCTCAAAACATCAAGTTCATAACTCAGTTTTTCATTGTCTAACGAAGGGTGGCATAATTATACACATTCTGCTTCTTCTTAGACCTCCCAATAAAATCCATGATCAGAATTTTCACACCTCACAGAAGTCAAACTAAAAATGTAACGATTAGCACAGAAAAACAAAGATTGCTTTAGACGAACAATTTGTACTGGTTACTTCTCAAACCCACAAAAGCTAATAAAGTTGGAGCTATTAATATCTGAATAGGAAAACTTTTCTCTGAGAGAAACACTCACAACACATTAATAACTATAAGAATTCCTATTTTAGCAGACTCTCTGTTCACAGCATTCATACAGATTTTATTTATAATTTTAACCCCAAAATATAATCTAGCAAATATTTTGCTATCAAAGAGTGGGTGTATTTTAGGGAACTCTCTTCTTACACTTTCTAATCTAGTTTCACAAGCCTTCCTCACATGTTGCAGTCTAAGTTGGAAACAAGGGCTGCAGATTTACAGCTGATTACAACTGAAAATGTTCTCAAAGACACCAAATACGGCTCTCTAGTTCAGTCTGAGCAGAATATTGATAGAATATTTCTGTTGACACAAAAGCACTAAATCTGCTTTAGAATGGGTAACACAGAAAACATCAATTGAAAAATTGATATCAGCTAGAGTTGATTAATGTATGAATTGTTTCCGAGCTGCATGCAATCTCCCAGCAATAGTTCTATTTCTTTACTTGAACCAGCTTGCCAATTATCATTATGCATAACTATGAAACTGGGACAAAATTTTGATGATGTTTACATCTTATGTAGTATGCACATAAATTTAATCTAGTATTAAAAAAAAAAAAAAAAGCTGTTGCTAAAGTGCCTTATGACTGGGCACAGAACAATATGTTCTGCGGAGTGAAGAGCATTTTCAGGTATGTGTACCTACCCCATGACTAATCCTGATACTTGAGCACTGCAGTTGATTGTTAGAGACAAGTCATGATATGTGCCCACACAAAATACAGAAATGCAGGACTGAACTTTAGATATCTGGCTCTAATATTGCAGTAGCCGTATCTCCTATGCAGATTATCAACATAAATCATTTTAATACTATTCACTCAGAGTTTGGAAGGTTCAAAGGCTAAGAGGTTGAATCTTCAACCTAAGGCAGGTTGAATGTTCAAAAAACAGTGCTTAAACTGTCAATGTGGATGCTAAAAAGTTATTTTAAAGGATCTTCTTATTGCTATTCAGAAATGTTTACATGCATAGACTGCTGCATGTATATATGATTGCAAATAGGCTTATTCTCCAGTGAAGACTGCTTAATTCTTGCAAGGGTCAAACTGGATTTTAATGGTACTGCATGTTATGTTGGGAATTCTGGTTCCTGCAAGTGCATGCATCTGTACTTCTCTTTACCATTAACTTGATGTTGTAATAACTTTTATTTGACCTTTTATGTAAATTATTCCTAATTTTTAAACTTTTTTTTTTACCATGGTAGGTGTGCAAAACTTAGATACTAATGTCCTAACTCTTGAGCTCTAAAAGAGGGTCTACTGTTTATGCTCTGTTTTGTAACGAATGTGATACACTTATGCATGGATAGACACATAAAGAAGTAAAACTAAGCCTCTCACAGTGTACCACAGTGGCATTTTAAAATAAAAGTATTTCAGCAGGCAGATAAGAACATTTTGAATGTTGTTTTTTGTTTGTTTTTTTTTCCCACAGAGAAGTCAATATTTTCCCCAGGACAAGTGAGTAAAATTATATTTGCTGGTAATGACTGAGTCTTCTTAAGTGATCAGCTGTCATGTAATATAAAGGCTCAACAAAGGTTACTCTTGTCAAATGAAAAAAAAAAAGCCAATCAAAACCCAAAATCAAAAAAAAACCCCAAAATCAAAACAAACAACAACAAAACCCACAAACAAACCAACAAAACAACGACAACAAAACACCAACACCCTAACTAAAAAGCCCCAAGCATTGCAGCCAAAGGCTACACAGTCCACTAGAAAAACTCAAGTAGGGAAAAATGCCTACATTCTTGCCAGCCTTTAAAGGCTTTCTTTTCCTTCTCCATGTATGTTTTACAGGGGACTTTTGCAAAGCTTTGGTAGGTAATAAATAGATTCAGATGATGAGATTTTTTTTGACCACAGTTTACTTGTCAAGGAATCTAATCTCACATACAAGCATTTGCGCAAATGAAGTTACTCAGTTTATTTAGTTGTAAAGTGGTCAAAACAAAATATTCATTTAGACAGAGGAAGGAACTGGAGCATCCTCCCCAGCAAAGCCAGGCAAGTGCTTACCATGGACAGCACACATGGGCAAGAGTCCAGAAAACAGGGCTGAACAGGCAGAGGAGCAGCCTTTAATGCTTAGAGCCTGGGTAACAACTCAAACCACCATCCAAGGGAGCACCTGTTTCACAATCACTAGGTCTCTACATTCATTTTCAAATTTGTACACAGTGCAGAATTAAAAAAAAAAAATAAAACCCATGAAACTGCTATGCTGTGGGTGAGTGAAATGCATATGAACTGAAAGTGAGAATGTAAAAGGATGTAATGGCAATAATTCTGGAACTAATGGATAAACAAGCCTTGCCAAACACAAAGTAACAGTGAAATTGATCTGGGTTTACAAACTCACTTGAGCGACCAATGAAAATATTAGAATGCTGGAAAGGTGCTGTCAGACATAAAGCACCTGTTTAACATTACTGCTAATTGTGGGTGAAGGAAATGGCCCCAGCAGAAATTGGTTGAAGATGATTAAATTTAATTGCAATGCTATATACAAAGTACTACCCACTCACTGAATTAGAATCAAAATATGCTCAGAAGTCATACATTCCACAAAACCAGGTTTAATACAAGGCATGAGCAGCAAGGCTACATGTGTGGCAAAAAGCACATTCCCATTTTCTGAAAGCTCTTTCTTTCTCTCACATATTGCAGAATTGCACAAAAAGCATCATAATAGGAACCATGAATTCAGGAAATAAGGTCACTATAAGGTGGAGTGTGGGAATGCTCATATTCTCCAGTACAGTGGATGCAGGAGAGTTGGTAGGAAACAGTTCAGCCCACTCTGAGACTCAAAGTGCCAGGAATCAATGAGATCAGAAACAGTTTAGCAGGAGTGCCTGCCCTTGGTTTGTGTAAGGCAGATACCTCTATAAGCCAGCTCCTAGCTTTCAGAAGAGTGCACAGAATCTCCCCTAGCAGGCAGCCACTTCTGCTGGAGGCAGCTGCCCAGCAACTTTTGGCACAGGAAAGTGAAAGTACCATTTTCCATCTTCTTTATGATTTCTCCCTTTTTTTTCTTTCCACAAAAATCTGTTAGTGCAGTTAGGGGTTTTTTTCCCCTCTTCCTTTTGTATAAGGATTATTTATTAGAGTTGCTGGTGTATTATTGGTACTTTTAGAATGTATTCCCTAACTTAAATTCCATTTTCCATGCATTTTCCTTGTAATACCCCAGCATATCCTTCCTCTCAGCTTTCAGTGCTGTTGAGAGTGCAGTCACAGTACTAAAGGATGGCTTGCTTATAGTCAGAAACCCACAAGCTATTTGGTCTTCCAGCAATCACCCAGATATATATATGGTGGATCCTCCTTTAACCTGCTGTCACCTAAACCATATTTCACACGGTACACATCCACCGTGTCTGTTTAATTTGCTTTCTGACAACTGTGCTTGGCACATGTTTGCCACTGGCTGGTGGCAAACACAACACTGTCACTTTGTGGCAGACTTGGTTATGCCAGCATTGATCTCAGGCAGACCGAGACAGCTGCCCATGCCATGGCCTTCCTGTTCTCTATTTACAGTCACTCAGTCCTCAGGCTCACTTAAGTCTTCGAAGTTTCCAAGTGCCTTGTGTTGTTATCTGCTTCAGAGAGTGCTAAGATGCTACTCAGTCCTGGTTATACTTGCTTTAGTGCTAAAACAGCTTGCTTATGGCTCAGTATCAACTAAACTGTCATTATTTTCAAGTACCTGCAATGAACTTAATTAGATTGGAGCCTCTGGACATGGGGTGAGAGCTGTGCTCTTTTAAAGGTAACTCTGTGTGACAGAAAAGAAGCCTTTCCCATCCCCAACAACCCAAAGAACTCAGGCAAGCACCAAATGCAACGGAGCAGCTGCTTGACAGCTTTATTTGAAAACAGCTTAGAGAAGTACATGAAAAATACTGTATTCAGCTGAAGCTGCAGGGAACAACGGAAGAAAAATAATTAGCTAAGTCAGAAATTGGCTAAGGCATTGGGTCTTCTGAGCCTTCTATTTCCTTCAAAATACAAAGGGATCTTTAAATACTGAGTAGTAAACGAGACTTTGTTTATATCTTATCTTAAAAAGCCACAGGCAGAGCAGTGCACCCTAATAACATCCTTGGCGTAGAAATGATTCAGAAGCAAGGGGGCCATCTGCTGAATTCCCAGTACCATTTTCTGCTGTATCCTAGAAGTTTCTTTAAAAGTTTCGCAGGCAAGTCCTTTTCAGTACCAGCTTTACCAGGCTTGTGAAGCGTGGCAGTAAACCTCTGAGCAAGCTGAGCTGCACAGGTGAGTATGACAGCATTATCTATCATGACTTCAAAAAGTAAAACCAGTAGATTGGTTTTGTAATCTATTCAGGACTTAAAAATCCTGTAGACAATATCATCACTCTGAAGTGTAAGTAATTTCCTTAAAAAGCAATTTTCAGAGACAGAAAATTTGCTCATAATATGTTCCTGAATATAACTTTTCAGATAAAATATAAAAGCTTAAAGCACAGAAACAGGTCTCTAAAATAAGCACCTTCCTTCATTGGCTTACTGTCCATAATCCTTAGTAATGTTGGCATCATGTTCAAACTCAGCATTTCTTTCCCCATGTAACTTCCTCATCAGACTCTACTGATAAAGGATGCACTAGTGACTGCTTCTAATTCCACTCTTTCTGAATTCTTTACCACTAACTTCATTATATTCATAGCTAGTCCCTTCTCCAATACATAAAAGTGGGCAAAGGTAAAATTTTTCAAGGATTTTATGATAACATTACGACAATTTCATTACATATCCAAAGTGGGTTATCCTTGTAGTTCTACATATCTTGTTCTCATTAGAACTGCTACAGCTAAAGTCTCTCTGCACACAAGCCAAAAGGACCAGATTTTTTTCTGCCACAATAATAGCAAAGTATGCTAAATAAATACTACATAAACACCCAGACTGAAAAAATCCTTGTTCATAAAACCATGAAATTTGAAAAAGGTATTTAACATATTCACTACTGTTCTCATTTCTTAAAGCATAGCCTTAAGTCTACTGACATTTCATGGTCTGTTAATACAGAACACTTTAAATATAGAAAGGTACATGTTATCCATTAAAGGCTACATAGACTCATGCATAAGATCACTCATAGTGTACAAATAGAAGATTGTTTAATAGCACAAATGATAAAATCAGATCTTCAAGGCTGCTTCCAATGACACATTTTAAAAATTACTGCAAGACATAATTTGTATCTTTCAAAGTTATAATCAGGAGGAATTAAATAAAAACACAGCACAGGGAATACAAATAAATGCCATTTGCCTAAGACTTCCTTCTTAAGTATAAGTAGAGGTCCCAAGTTTAACTCAATAATTGGAGAGCTTGTTTACATTGCGTTTAAAATTTTAAACATTTTTAACGTTTAAAACAATTTTATTACCTCAATCAATACTAAATCTCAATATGCATGACTCCCACATCCATAGCAGAAAATGTATCCAGGTGGTGTTGTTTGCTGTTCACTGTTCCCAACACACACTGATATATATATACACACTGATAAGCAAGAAGGATGTGGTCTGGATAGTTATAAATTTGTAAAAACATGCTTTCAGTATTTAATAGCAAACTATTATTCTCTGTGCCAACTGAGCATCCTTTATTTATCACCTAAAATCTGAACTTCCATATCAAAATAGGAAAATAGCATATATAATCCAAAAGTAAGTTCAAAATATCAAACACATGAAAAAGTTACAGAGCTACAATTACGTAGCATTAATAAAACTTTATCATGCACCTTTACTCCCATGGCTGTCCAATACTCCCTCTCCAAAGGACTTGGCCTATGACTAGTTTAGCTGGGCTTAGCCCGACTAGCTTTGAAGAGTAGCCACCAATTAAAGGCAAAAGAAAACAAAGAAATTTTTTTAAAAAAATAAATATATTCCCTCAAGAATCCAGAATGAAAGCTAAGGATTGCTAAACGTCAGTCCTTTCTGTAGACATTACCCCAAAACATATAAAATGTACCAACTCCTGGTAATACAAATTTAGGAAACAAGATGTACAGTCTTAGTGAAAAGCAATACGAAGTGCCCTTGCTACTTTTTTCAAACTCTGGAAAGCTCACATGAAAGAACATTTCTGTATAGTGAAAGAGACTTGAGGTTAATTTTCAACTTAGTAGCTTTTTCCCTTTTCCACTAAACCCTAGATTGTTGGCTTAAGACTAAAATGTTTTAATTTAAAACAAAATCCTTTAAAAAAATGCACCTCTAAAGAATAAGAAGCATCAATTTTCATTGGTCTTCTTCTCTGTTACTTACATATAAACAAAAATTATTCCCACCCGGTAGAAGAATTATGTTTAAAATGACTATTTGTTAGTGGAACTGTGTTTAAAATGATGATTTGTCAGTTGAGTCAGACAAATTTATTTAATGAAGTATTTGGATGGAGAGGAGTGGTGTGGCAGTTAAAAAGGGAAAGAAATTGGAAAGGGAAGGATTTGGAACATAACATTTAGAGGGTAATATCTTCCCATTCTTCTGATACTACTTCACTTGAATCAGTGGCTAAAGTTCTACTAAATCAGAAGTATTTACAATCAAGCTCGTTCCCATTTTAGATCTTTTCCTTTTGACCTAATTTTGAACACAGACCTCAGTAAATGTTGCCTGCATTTCAGGGGGTTCCACACACAAAAGTGGAAACTGGATCAGCTCCATGGGTCAAAGAACATCAACACAGCTCAGCCAATGACTGATCGAAGATACCTGCGGCACAGTTGTGTTATATTGCACACGACACAGCAATACAATGGAAGAACCTGCAGGTGCTTCATCAGAGTGCTGGTACTCAACACAGAAGGGATTTTGGAAGCACAGGGAAACATGTGCCATTTTTGGTCATTGAAAGCCAAGAAAGAGAAAGAAGACTTTAGTTCTCGAGAGGTATTTAGGATGCAGGTGCGTTAGGGGGCACAACCTGGCATTGCCGAAGCCCAGGGCATCCCACCAGTGGGCTCAAGGTGTCCCTGATAGTCGTGCAAGGCCAGCTCGGTGTGTAGCAGGTCCGTACCCCTCCGTATGTCACACACTACACCCGGCACAGTGACAGGGAAAGTTCGGTCGCGACTCCGGGGGCACTTACGGTACCACAACCACCCCGGAGAGGCGAGGGAGGGGCAGCGGGGCCCCGGCGCCGCCTGGGCACCTCCGCTCGGCGGCTGCCCCGGCACCCGCTGCCCCCCGCAGCACAGGACTCCCGTTCGCCCCTACGAAATGCCTCTAGCGACTCACGGACACCGTCTAGGGTAGCTCGACGGGTCTGCAGTCTCCGCAGGACCGCCGCGAACTTCACGCGTGTTCTACCTAGATGTTGGTCTCGACAGGTAGTTCACAACGCGCCGCAAACTCGCAAGCGCATTTTCTGGCAGACGAAAACACAAGGACGATCCCTTCTCTCCTCCTCCGCGTCAAAACCTTGGACAAGGTACTAAACCGCGACACCTGGAGCCGACACGGCGCCTTCCCCTCTACCAGCCTCCAACTTCTCACCAAAGCGTCAGAAATTAACCTCTCCCTGGGCAGGAGCCCGAGACGCGGTACCACGGATCACCCCGGCTAAGCCGTGGCCCGCCCGCCCCACCGCCGAGCGCCAGCACCGCCCCCAGCCCCGTCCCCGCGGCCACGCGCAGGCGGCCGCCGATGGAGAAACTTTTCCGGGCCGCCCGGAGAGGCAGCGCCCACGCCGGGGTCCCGCAGAGCGGGACCGAGCCCGTGCCCACGCCCCACGCCCCCCGCAGCCGCGCCGCGCCGGCCGCCCCCAGCGTGGGCATCGCCCGCCCCGCTCCTACCGTGCGGGGGGCAAGTGAGGGAGGGGGCGAGGAGGTGGCAGTTACCGGCGAGCGAGCGCCCTTCTTGCAGAGCGGTCCCCTGAAGACGCCTTTGATGCCGCGGTAGTGCCCGTTGCTGAGGTGCCGGGAGCTGATGACCAGGTAGCACGCCATGCGGGCGCCCCGGGCGGGCGGGCGCGGGGTGGGAGGGCAGCCCGGCTCCTCCGCGGCGGCGGTGCTAGCTCCGCCGGAGCAGAAGCCCGCATGAAGGAGCGGGCGGAACCGCAGCAACGATCTCCCTGCTCCCGTCTCATCCAGCGCCCGGGTGAGCGCTGCCAGCAGCAGGATGCACTGAAGGCGGCGGCAGCCAGAGCACATCTGAGGGAGCGCGGAAGCCAGTCCGCATGCTGCTCCGCGGGTGGGAGACGGGCCGGGGAGAAGGGCAGAGCGCAACTTGCACAGTCCGCCGCTGCTACGGCCCTTCCTCCTCTCCCTCCTCCTGCTCAGACCAGGCCACCCGCAGCCGACATCCGGAGGGGAGTTTCTCCGCGGCAGCTGGAGCGGCGGCTGCTCCCCATGGCTGTGCCCGGCGCCGGGCTGGGTGGTGGATGCAGCCGGCGCCGCGCACGGTCCCCGCCACCCCACTCCTCCCGTACGGCCGCCGCAGTCGGCGCTGCGCCTCGCCTCACCTCCGCCGGCGGGGGGGGGAGGCGGTGCGAGGGGGGCGGAGGAGGGGTAGGGCCGGAGCGGGGGCGGCGGCGGGGGGGAGGACATTGCCCCTCGGCGCGGCGGGGAGGGGAGCAGCGCCAGCAACCCCGGGCGGAGCGGCCGGCACCGGGGGAAGGCGGCGGGATGCGCCGACCGCCCTGCTCTTCGCCCAACTTTCCCGTCCTCGATGTCTGCAGGTAACGTCCCTTCCCCGCCTGCCTCCGGCTGCACTTCCACCTGTCCCCGGCACCCCCTCACCCCCCTTCCCCCCCGCTGTCCCGTGGGCTGTCCCGGGCGGGGGATATGAACGCCACGGACACTCGGCATCCAGGCGCGGTGCCGGGAAGCGCCGCTGCGCCGGCTGGGAGCGCGGGCTGGCCCCGGACTGCGGGGGGGCTGCGCGCAGATGTGGGGCTGGCTGGACACCCCCCGGCTTGTGCCTGGCCTTGTCTCCAGCGTCTCCCCGTGAAAGCGCATGAATTTAGGTGCGTGGCGTCATTTACTGCCTCAATGATCTACACAGAATCTCAGGTTTGCAAATCTTCCACCGCTAAATACCTGGAACAGGTTGTTCCTCTCCCTTTCTGCAAGACAGAGGTGCGAGGTACCTCGGACCCGCTTGTGCAGACTCAGTTTCTTCTCATCAGGTCACAAGTATCGTCTCTGCTCTGGTGCTTGCTAAGTCGATAAAATAAATCAATAAATCACACAGCCTTAAGTAGTCACCTGCAGATCATTCATTTCTTCGAAGTAGATTGCTTTAAACTGTAGATAAGTATTGTTTCAGTTTTTTCACCTAATCTCCTAAAAGCGTATGCTTTCAGTTATTTAATGAATGAAACTGATAAGCCACAATCGTTCTAATTTTAGTCTCTCAAGAGCTTTTTTTCTATAAACCTAATGTAAATAAAAGGAAAATCTCACACAATCCACCAAACTGATAAAGAGGTCATGACAGATCAAATGTTATTTTTTGACGGTTTATGTAAAATAGTGTAGTACAGTCCTAGTATGCAGCATTGTATAATGTTTCACATACCGTATTTGGTTTTACTACGTGTGTGTATATGTACATATATATAAATCATCAAATATATTATGACATATTTTATTCATAAATATACAATGTTATAAAGAAAACATAATAATTCTGAAATTGGAATAACCAAAGGTGGAAGTAAAGTATTAAGAATATCCATATGTTAACCATCACACAGTGTTTTGCAATGTAAAAAACTTTTAGGTGAGGGTCAAGTTAAGCTGGTAAAATTGAGGCATGAAATAAATGAAAGGACTTGGCTCTTTGCATTATGTGTGGTTGAGCTGTGGGACTCCTTGCCAAAGGGTGTGGTGGATCACAGATTAAACAGTCCCATGAATCAGTACAGATCAGGCTCTGAAGCCTGGTAGTAATACAATGCCTGCAAAAGACCTCCGGAGGACTTTTCTGAAGGAAGAAATTGCATTGCAAAGTGGAGTTTGAGAAATTTTGATAGCGTACTGATAAAATAAAAGTAGTCCACTGTTAATTTGGTGGTGAAAAGGAGCTTTTATGATTTCTTTCTACAAGTCACAGAAGTCAAGCTATGTGAGTGACATGAAATTTATTCTTGTTGGCATATATATTTTGTTAGCTGCAAGTTCTTCCTGAAATAATTCCTCTGCAAGCCTGTTAAAGATAGAAGTATTATCTTCATAAATTCCAAGAATTTTGGTCTGCAGCTTGACTTTCTGGCTCCACACTGAATATGTATCTGGAAGTAAAGACAAGCACCTTTTCTTTTCGGCCATGAAATGAACTTCCAAAAACTTTGCTTCTCTACAATGCAGTTGTTTCTCAGAACAGAAACAGAATGAGAATTTACATCTCATCTCAACAACTTACATAGAGGTCTCTGTTCCTTTTCTATTATGAAGAGACATGAAAAGTCCTTTGCTCCGTGAGGCTGCTGATGCTCTCTTACAAGGTGAGGGAGAGGGTGCAAAAGACCCAGGCCATGTGCATCTCCAAGGCTGGAGATGCATGATGGTGTGTTGCAGCCATGTGGTCAGACTGGCCATATCACCTGCAGAGGAGGTTCAGCACAAGCTGAAATGGTGCAAATGCTTTGCCATAGATTTAAGGGACAGTACTTTCCTCCTTAAACTTACTGAGTCTTCCACAGTTTGCACTAGTATAGTACGAAACAGTAATTATTTTCCCCAGACTAGACTGCACAGTATTCATTTTATCCTGCTGAGGAGGATGATGTGCTCAATTGACCCTGCTGTGAAAAGTAGAAGTCATTTTGGGCTCCCTTCACTTTGCAAACTCAGGGGAATAGTTACTATGACCACCAATCTAATTTATAAATAATCTGTAGGACGCAAGCCTGAGAAAATGAGATTAAGAATTGTCAAATTGAATGGTTAGTTATTAATTATATCACTCCCTGAACATTCCTCAAAGTCTCTGGAGATGCAGCACCTTTTTGTCTTTCATCGCAGGTCACATAGAAATATGAGCCTTAACTATTAGTACTTTCATCTGGGTCCAATCCTTCACTACCTTAGATCTCATAAAGTAATTTTCAGCTGAGCACAGTGGATGAAAAATACTACCTTTCAGAACATTATGCTTTCTTTGCAGAAGTGTTAGTGACTTTTCAAGATGCGAGGAAGTAGAGAAGCAGGCCAGCTGTCACTAAGAGACGATGATTAGAATAATGAAAGGTTCTCTAGTTCATATATCCTCTCAGTTTACAAACTTTTTTGTCATTAATAAAGATTACTTAGCATTTATTGTCCCTCCCCCCAAAAAAGTCTGTAAGTATTTTCTAATTATTCTTTGTAGGGATAGTCCTTATTGCACAATGCAGTGTCTAAGTTAAATACTCAGCCTAGATCTGAGGATGCTAGTTCTGATATAAATATTCTCTGAATATCAGAACTATATTAATGCAGTCAAATTGATTTTAAGGGTTGAGCTAATTCATATGTTGCTTTGCAGCATTAGACAGTACTGTATAGACATACCCATAAAACCTTGTCTGCCTTGTGAATTTTATTTAAATTGTAATTCAAGTGTTACTCCTGATCTGAGTTCCACCTGCACACAAAGTCCATTATACTGATATTCTCTGCTGCATAGGTAAAAACTACAGTTAGCATGATTTGCCAGCTGCTAACCTAAGCATTCCTCACTTTGGATACAGGCTAGATCTGCCTAAGGGCCCAAGTTCTAAAATGTTTTCCACAATCCCTTTGCTGTGCCTAGAAAGAACAAAGACATCCTTCCCCATGCCTCCAGATATGAGAAAATTCAGAGTGCAAAGCACCTTCTGGCACTATACCTCTAGAAATTTTACTTTCACAAGCAAACAAGGACAGAAGGTGTGTAGACACAGCTTGAGCTCTGCTTCACAGTCTGATTATTCTCACTTAAGTTAATTTAACACGTTTTCCAAAGTAGAAGAACCCAAATTACCCTACAGTAAAAACATACTCTAATACTGATGTAATTTTTACAGGTCTTCCCCACAGTAGAGAAGGGAGGGAAAGAAGGGGGGGAAAATCACATCTCAGGAAGAAAATTCAGTTATGAAAACACACAGTGAGGTTCCTGCCATATAACAGAAAGGTCTTAGTAGCTTTACAGTATATTCATACATAAAGGAGTTTTTTAAAGCTGTCAATTGAGTCCTGGAAAAATATGTGCAGATCATTGGATTATAATGGCCTAAACTATGTTTACTCAGTTTCCCTAACCCACACATCCAGCCTCTCACTCCACATTCTAGTGGTCCATAGCTACAGCTAATTCCTCTGGGTTCACATTAAAAGTGAACTCCTGCCCCACTGAAACCAGTGACACTTTTTGAGGTCAACAGAATCTGAGTTTCTTCAGAAACTTTCAACTGTTAAGTGTGTTGATGTATGGTAACAAGCCTTAAATGTATGATTACATTAGTTGTCCTGTTATTCTACTTAAATAAATCAACTAATATCCCAAAAGAGTCATAATTATTAGAAAGTGAGAACCATATATTAGAAATAGTCAACATTTCTGACGATCACATGAATAAATTTTAGTCTGAATGCTTCTTTTGTTTTTCTTAGTGAATCATATATTATGGGGAACAGTTTTTGAAGTTTCATCCTGATGAATGTAAAAATATGAGGTAAGCTGGTCTGCCTAAAGTTTTGTTTTGTTTTCAGTGAAATGACAACTTCAAACCTCTGGTCTTTTTTTCCTTGAATCTTAAAATACAACAATTATATTTTTTCCTGAAATAAGTAATAGAAAAATCTTAATTGTATCTGTCTTTATTGCATTAATTAATTTAGGATATTTTAGTCCCTCCCTATTTTATTCCATTTGAAGTAATCATAATACTGCTTATCCAAACATCTTTAATCCCAGACTGACTATTTTAATCTAAATAGTTACATTTGTCTTGCGAATCACTCACGTAAGCAGCTTTCTGTTACACAAAAGTGGAATCTGTCAAAGTTTATATACTTAAAGCATTGATGGTTAAGTTATTCTACTCTCTAGTCCATGCAGGATCAATGACACCATTTTACTTTGGATGGAGCTTTTTGGAATGTCTTCAGTGCTGAACAGACACTTTATACCCTACAGCTTGCTATTAATTGTGCAGCCAGCAAATACACCATGGTGGTCAAACCAAAGTGTGTGTGTGTCTACATCAGTGAAGAGCAGTAAATCATGCCCTACTTTCCCTGTAGGCTCATGCACCACTGGCTTTAAGAAAGTCATAGTTGAACAAGAATCTCATTCTCACTCATGATTCATCTTTAACTTTACTTAGATACACCTTTTATGTGACATTCAGCAACCCCTTTCTCTATCACTAAAAAAATGTTTCCTTTGGAGTTCTTGTGAGAATTACTCAATACTGTCACTACAGTCATAAAAAAGAATGCTAAATATTACTAGTACTGGGATATCAGGAAAACTGCTAATCAGTTAAAAATATGCAATAGGTCTATTATTTTCAGCAGGTTGCTGGACATGTCATTCACTTAAATTCATAGATTAGTAGTGAAAATAGGAATTAACCCTGTATTAACAAGAGCTCAGTACTTCCAGAGTATGTATCCACACAATGACGTAAATATATGTTCCATTGTCTATTCAAAAATAATATCCATTGGTTTCTTCTTATTGTTAACTATAATCTTCACCTATATTAGGATGGATATAGAAAGAATAATGGCAAATATCCACTGTTATGAAAATTATATAGCAGAACACCAGTTTTATTTTAGTAGCAAATCCTTTTCTTCAGGCAGATGATTTATGGAAGAGATGAAGATGTAGCAGTGTTTTCATACACTTGCCAATTTATTATGTTTGCATAAATATTTAATACATCAATTTCTTTCTAAAGGAAGATTAGGGCTGGCATTTCAAATCTTGTAGTTTTGTTAGATTTTCTTTCTGCTAAATCCTATCAAAACTTTAATTATATGCTAGACATCCACAAGACAGGTGATTCATGTTTTTTGTTGCTTGTTGATGGTTATCAGACTGATGTCCTGAGGTTAGCACTGTATGTGCTAGTGGCCTTAAAATCTAAACGTGAGTAGAGTTACTGCATTTTTTTTATTAAGGATCAGAACTGAATATTAATTGAAGAACAGATATCTTGAAATTATTTTGAAATAATATAAAGAGATAGAAAATACTGCCTAAACTCTCCCTACTTACTCATGATACCCACAGCCAGCGAGGCTGCCAGCATATGCTTCAGCCACAGATACATTGGTTTCAATAACTATCATAACCACAGCTGTCAATCCCTTTTCCAACTCACTCATTTAATTCAAGGACAGCTCCAAGGACAACTGTAATGAAGCAGCCTAAAAACAGGAGAGGACGCTCACTGCAAAGGAATGATGAAGGCAGCTTCCATCTTGTGGTTATTTCCATTGCAGAGTAAGACATCTCCTTACTCCCAGTACTGTCTGCAAAAGTATTTTTTTTACATTTCCACAAGTAGCATTCTTACATGCTTGCACCGGCTGTGTGCAAATTCACACACCACCTCAGTGATATCCACAGACAATTCCAGCTGGGCAAGTCACCATCACCCTTTTCATCTGGCACTAGCATTGCCATAAGTCACCCAGAGATTGTCAGCACATATGTGTTACTTTTTAATCTGGCTGCATCTTCAGCCTTTGGAGCCTATCAGTTGGCATAAGATCATGTAGAGTTTACAAAGGACTCTCAAGTCAAATTTGTCAAAAGAAAAACTCATATTGCTTTTTATGAAATAAAGGATAATTCCCTTTTTCTTAGGAAAATAAGGTGAAGGAGGAATTGTGAGATGTCGCACAAGCTGGATAAAGGTCAGTGATCTGGGAACTCTTTACATTCTGATCATAAGAAGCAAGTGACAAGTAACTACAGTTATTTTCTCCATATAGAGGGCTGCTTAGTATGGTAGTTCATTAAGCCATTCCAGATAACAAAAAAATAAGGAGAAAGCAACTTTTTTGCATAACTTGAGAAGAAATAATTAGATACAAATTCTGCTGAACTGCCAGCAATAAAATACATTGTTTTATATATATATATATATCCATTTTATATAAATATCTATATTACATATGTATTTTTTATTGATATATAAATGTTTCTAGTGTCCACATAGTAATGGAATAATACAGATATTTTAATGCTTTAAATGTCAACACCTATACCAATTTATTTCCCGTGCTGTTTTTCTTTTTTCCCACTACAGAAAAGTGAACATTTATTATTTTAGAGAGCTCAGTGACAGGGAAGGGATTTAACAGTCTTCAGCAAAGCAGTACAGAACTTGAGTCTGAGCTGTTCACATCCGTTAAACCACTGTACTACCTAAGGTATCTCAGATCTTCATGTTTCCATGGAAGTATTTATTATGCACTACCAGAAGATCACCCTGTTAGTTCTGTATATATCCTGTTGCCAGCATTTCATCATCTGTCCACATTAATACTTCAGCAGGCAAACTTTAAAGAGGCTTTAAAAAAAAAAAAGATATGAAAGGTGCAGAAGAAATTTCAAACTGACAGTAGGATTTGTCAGCTGGAATCCTCTGGAATTCAGGAGTCCCTTGTATTATTAGGTGTCTATGAAGCAATAGTACTTTTTAAGACTGACACCTACATACTTTCTATAAAATGGACAAATATACTAAGAAGTTCTTGAGTGTATCATGGCCTGGTTTTGTTCTTTAATATGTTTAAATATTTCAGGAATTCTGTAAGACCCATTCAAGTAGCAAAATTTCTTTGTGCCTTAAAGAAAATGGCTAATACTGTTGTAATCACATGAATTTCAGTGATAATTAATAATAAAGAAAGGAAATATACAGTAAAACAAAAAGGTGACGTTCACTCCTTAGTAAAAAGCTAGCGTTAGGTTGTACATTTCCTACCTCTCCTGTGGTATCTCCTGAACTGCCTCATGGGCTTGCTGGCATCAGCAGAGATATGGATATCATCTGATTTCTCCAAAGTATGGTATCTAGCAACTTGCCTATGGCCAAAAATATCAGAGTTTTCTGTGCAGAAACAAAATAGATGTTTGTTTCAAATATAAATTCAGTCTCTATTTCTGCAGTCATTTGGTGTTCTAATTATAACAATCTAATTTGTAAACAACACATGCTGAGGTTTGGCAGTGAATTTCTGATGAAACACAGAGTACAAATTTTAATTACATACAGTTCTAATACAGTGAGCACTGCACATTTCTGTCATCTTTGAAATGGTAACAAAATGTAAAAAAAAGTTTTTTGAAATATGAGCATGAAGGTAATGAGATCAATAAATGTCAGCTAGCAAAAGTAATCACAACTCTAGAGACTCACTAACCTTTCTACAAATTCCAGAAATAATAGACTAGCCTGGATGAAGAATCTTTAACAATGGGAAACAGATCTCATTATAAGGAGAAAGTGAGCCAAAGACTGCTGAATAATACCAGAAGCATTGCCTTTTAAGAAAATGAGAGAAAAACAATCAATATTTTTGCTTTTCCTTCTGTGATCCTCACCAATGCACTTTCCTTCGCACCTTCTGTTTCTGAGAGTGAAATACAATGCACACACATATGTAAACCCAGAGTAGAAAAATGAAGTGTGGCGTAAAGTGCAGGAAGTAATCATCATTACCCAAACTGATGGCCTGATCCTTCTCTTGGGCAGACAGGAATGTTACAAGATTCATTGACCTCCACATAAATTCCAGATACCTAACACTCCAAAGATTTGGTGGTATATGGTATCTAGATATAATGTATGCAAACCTAGAGCTTAAGCATGAATTAATTCAAGACAAGAAACTTTGTGTGCTACTTTTTAATGCCCCTTGGTAGAATATAACTTCTGTAAGAGAAAACATATTTCATATGTGAAAGATTAAGTAATATTGGAAAGGATAATGATGGTATTTTAATTTTTTTTATTAATTAAAAGTGCAAGAGACATTGAACCTGAAGTGAAAATGGAAGAGAATAAAATACTTTGTCAAAACCATCCAAATGGGGAATATTTTTTTTTTAATGACAGATATAATTTTCCTGAAAAAATATAAACATTTTATGAAGGATATGCAAAATGTACTAAGGGTTTATGCATATAAAAAACCTATTTTAGGCAAATTGACTTTAAAAAAGAGGGGTAGAGATAACATGGAAACCAATTCTTATTTTATCAGGATTTTTTTCCCCCCTAGCATTGACTGAACATTTTTGGATGTGGATATCAAAAAAGGGTCATCTGAGATTGGGATCCAGTCATTAGAGTCCACTCAGCAAATGTGTGCCATTTTTTAAATGATGATTTTCAAATGGTAGCACTGGTGTGAAACCAGCTGGAGATACTAGCAGTTTACATTTCATCGTTCAGGTGCTAATCTGAAGTAATAAATGCAAAAGGGCTCCATGTAGAATATACAAAGTATTGTAATGTCACCATTAGCTTTTATGATCAAGTTCTACTTTCTATCATTCAGTATGTCCTGTTAAAAATAAAGGAACTAAAGAACCAAAGTGCTTTGAAATTCTGTCTCATTACACACACAGACATTTTCTTAGTTTTGTTTCAAACTGCTCTTTTGAGTCTGATTGTTCATTTCTGTATGTGTGCAGATAACCTTTTTTATGCATAACATTTTACATATATTCACATGTATATAGTATTTTACATATTTATATGTGTTTATGTAACATTTTGCAGGATTGGAGCTCCTGGAGGTAAATAGCTCTGCTGTTAGTGTGTAACCCAGTATAAAATAGCAGATGCCTGTGATGACAGCCTTTTTTTTTTTTCTTTTTCCTCAGCACAGAGCTAAAAAAATGTGTGTTCTGAAAGCTGGTTGTTGACGGCCACTCCAGGAGCACAAGCTGGATTTCAAGTCAGTTTTGTTTAACAGGACTTACCTTAAGTGTGCTGCAGCTCCATGAATGTTAAATGCAGGAAGAGAACAGGGCTTTCCCTGCTCCAGCCACCCGTGGCTGTGGGAGCAACTGTGGATGTCCATCAGTTGCCTCATGAGTGAAGTTGGTGCTATGTTGAGAGACCATGTATATGTTTAAAGACATAGGAACAGCCCGAAGCCAACAGCAGTTGCTGGAAATAGGTTGAATCCAGGTAAGGAAGAAGGTTTCAGTCTTCAATAAAACAAGAATAACAGGCAAGTTATGTTGTGTTTTCCATTCCATCACCCTATGAAGCCAAAACTCACATAGGAGCTATGTACAGGGAGACCATGGTATGCAGCTATGAGTAAGAAGCTATGTTTCTTACATAAAAATCTTTTCAGCCTGTGATTTTAAATGAAATGACTTTCAGTCAAACCAATTTTTGCCTGTAAAGGCTTGGCTGTGGCATACCCTTCCCTTGCTCAGAGCAAGCTAAAGTAAAGCAAACTGCAGAGAGCTGCAGAAATATCCTGCAGGTGATAGGGCAGCAGAATGGCAGGTGAAACTCAGTGCCAATAAACACAAAACAACAGGTAGAGGGGAAAATAAAGTACACACCCAAGGTGTTCATTAATCCCGTATTGCCACACCACGAAGGAATGTTAAAGTTCCTGATCAGCGTTATACAAAAATGCCCAATGCTCATTGCACAGCAACAGTCAAAAATGCCAGTCTGATGTTAGAAACTGCAAGGAAAGTATTGAAGAACAAACCAGAAAACATTCCAACACATTCTGCTCCAAAAGCAAAGGGGAATTACACTGTGACTGGAGAAGCATGAATGGTGCATGAGCTGAAATGTGGATTACTTTCTCCAATTTCTCAGTACAAAGAAGTGTAGGAAAAACATTTTGAAGAAGCAAGCTTAAATTAAACAATAAGAAAGGTTCTTTGCACAATCCATCATCATCCGGCATTATGAATTAGTGAGGTATGTCAGCAAAAAATATAAATGAAGTTAGTTCTTCTCCTGCTATTGAAAAGATTGAAATGCACATATCATATTAAGAGGTTCCTAAACTACTGATTTTCTACAGACAGTAGCTCATAGAAGAGCACAGATAATTTTAAATTTTCTTAGTTTATGGTAGTGTTCTCTGATGACCACAGTCAGATAAAATATTGGACATCACAACACAGAAGTTTTTGTGTTCTTAAATTAATATGCAGTTATATTTTTGGTCCAAGTGATGTGCTACCTTCTGTGAGTACTGGTTAGAATTGCCATTTAAGTGGCTTTGGCAGACTGAAAACAGGATCTGACAGAAATCCCATGAAGTTCACCAGTGACAAAAGCAGGCAGTACACAGTAATCCCATCCAACAGGACAGGCTGGAAACCAAAAGGCTGAAAAGGAGCTCTGCAGAAAAAGACCTGGAGGTGCTAGGGAAGAAAGCTGAACTGAGTCAGCAGTGTATCCCTCTGGTGATGAAGACTACCAGCATACACCTCTCCAAGCAAGATTGTGGGCAACAGATCAATGGATGTGATTAATTCCATCTACTCCTGTGAGACCACACTGAGTATTGTGCCTACTTTTGAACTTCCCAAAACAAGCAAGAATTTAATATGCTGGGGTAAATCCAAGACAGTTACAGTACTGTAGCACACTGGGCACAATGAGAGGGTGAAGGCACCGGATATAATGACACTAATCTGGAGCTGTCCTGTAAAACAGCACACTGCTGGGATAGCACAGTACAAAGTGGGAGGAATTTCATTTTTGGCATCCAGCTGACTTGCCTGCTAAATGTCTCACTTTCTGCATTCACAGCACACAGTACCTTAGTGATAGAAAACCAGAAAAAAAACAATGGAAGCAAAGCAGAAAGAGTAAATTAGACTTTCATCTGATAGCTCAATGCAGGTAACTTGAACTGTGTTCAGTGGCTTTCAAAAGTGCAGACAGGACCAGTGAATAGCTAAATTTGGACAGTCATGGATCTCTTCTTGGGCTTGAAAATCATTTGTCTTTTCAGATTAGATTTGTGTAAATTATAAAATTTAACTTTAAATTCAAAATACAGACACTACACACACATGCTCATTCACACTCATAGTCAACAATGGCAGTGGAAAACTGCTTTGATATTATACCTTCAGGAAACAAACCCTTTACAATTACACCAGAATTATGATAATTGGAAGTTTCCTCTGTGTCAGGTATTTATAAACATTTAAAATCCTCAATGCTGAATTAGAGCTATTCATTGAAAGCATTAGTTCTCGCTTCACAGAGGGACAGCACCTCCCTCATTCCTTAGGGAGGACAAGTTCCCCTGCTGTTGCCTGTAAGAAACAGGATTTCTGCATGGACAAAGAGGACTGTCCCCTATGGCATGCCACATGGAGGTAAAGAGATGTCACACTGAACTCCCTGAAGGGCCTGGAGCCATGATCCGATCTGGATAGATCTATATTACCATAGTGTTTTCAGAGGTACTTTCTGGCAGATAGCATTAAAGAGGATCTTTTTCTCCAGTTTACCACAAGATGGAGGTGCTGTCACTCAGAATCACTCATTAAGGAATTGGGAAAATGGTGGGTATTGTACAACAGGCACAGTAAAATTTTATGGATGTATTTTTAAAAGTAATAAAAATAATGGTATGAAACTGTGACATATTATATTATTAATTTATTTTAAGCCAACTGTGTAATGACATAGCCAACCATCTTCAAACCAGTGTTATTTCAATATGCAGCAGCCTCACATTTGCATTTGAATTACTAAAAGCTGCAGGTACTGTTTTGAATCACATATCTTTTGGAAGTGGAGATGTCTGATAATGTTCTCCAAAAGTATACAAAGTGATGGCTGCCAGAGTCAGATGGGTGCCACCTTCTTGGATATAATATCCTGAAATTATCTTTTCCTATATTAAACCCCCTGGCACTTATTGCCAACAAAAATAAAGCATGTTTTTGTCTGTAACAAATAGAGGTCTGGTTGTTCTCGGAGGCATTCACTCTGACCCCCATCAGACACAGGAGGATAATTGCCACCAAAAGGCTTTAAAATTGCTTATTAAGTCATGGTTATAGTATTGTTCACTTTTTTGATGCTGAAGCAGAGAAAAATAAGGGAGCCCTCATTTGGGCTTTTTGCATGAGCCTAGCAGACCACGGACATGAGCTCTTCCTCTCTGCCAAAAGCTCAAAAGCTTTATCCCTTGAGTCTGCATGGATAAGTTCTTATCCTCTGCTTTCTTCTTTTATTTAAAACTTCAAAGGAAAATGGTTAATTTTTTTCCTGCAGCTTCATTTTTTCCCTCATATCTTTTTTGTGACTGATTATTTTGCTGTTTTGAGGAGAATTTGAAACATAAGTGAAATTGGTTTACCTTACTTTACAATAAGACAGACATGGAAATAATCAGAAAGGAGAGACTATGAAAACCTTGATAATTCTGATGTTCAGTGATGGTATGTTTCATTGAACAAGTTTGATAGTACAGAGAAGTGAAAATCTCTTTAGATGTACTGTTAAGCCATGGACTAACACCCTGTCTAGGACCCACTCTGCAAATACTGACTTCATCTGCACATCACTTCTTTGCTGCTTGGAGCTACCATCTAGTGGCTGCATGGTTTGTGTGACCAGAGTTTACTTGGGTTTGTTTATTTATTTATTTATTTAAACAGATCCTAAGATTTGAAAACACATAGAAAGCCCCCTAATGTAAGAGAGAAGCCAGAGGAAAAATAAGACTGTGAGGGGGAACTGGGTAACAGTTGTAGACAGTGTCTCAAGACAGAACAACTACTGCATGTCTTCACTAGTGATGGTGAATTCAATTTGAAGTTCTTAACATACTTTTCATTGTATATGAAATAATGGATGCCGTTTTTCTGTAGAAAACAAGTATACATAGGAAATTGACATCCTATTTAATATATTGTTTTAGAGCTGTTGTAGGATCCACATAATCTTACATTTTCAATCAGTTCTTTAAAATGTGAGGTAAATTGCCACATGTATAGCTGACAAAAGTGATATTTAGAGAATAAAAAAAAATAACAATGTGTCAGAGATTTCAGCTGTAATATGTCTAGTATTCACATCACAGATTGTTGGTAAGCAAGCTTAGGACTTAACTTATACCACAAATATTTTCATTTAATTTCTCCTAGTTCCAAAAAGTTCCAGAAAATAAACTAAATCCCGAAATATTAACTGAATTTCTAAATTAAATTCTTCATAGTTCATTGCTGTCAGAACAAAATATTTCAAATCAAAATGTGCCCTACCTGGGCATGGGGGTTGGACTAGAAAATATCCAGAGGTCACTTGCAACTCTAACTGTCCAGAACTCTGTGTTCTGACATATTTAATAATTTTTCAGTCTACAAATACTTGTAAAATAACTCAGTCAAGCTGAATCTGTATTTATTAGCTTTTAAAATGTTTCCGAAAAATAACCAAACTTAACCAGAGAAGTTTATAAGTGCTTCCAGTCTCTAAACTTACAAACCACAGTTAACAGCAAAGGGAGCATATATTGAAAATACATTAACATTATAACATTATGTGATTGTCTAATTGTAAGAGGACATTCTTCATCATAACTGATTTTTACACATTACATTTTCAACATTGCTACTTGTTTTTAAGAAAGTAGTTGGCAGAGACCTTTTTATTTCATTTAGAAGAAAGCACAAAACATAGCACTGATTTTTGATGGGCAGATGTTTGCTGTAGTTCCTCATCTGAAACTGCTGGCATATAAATGTATTTATAGCAGTAAAGAAGGACATGTTTTGTGTCAAAAGAAATCTGTGGCAAAGGTGAAGATGGCTCTTGTTCAGGCGCTGAATACAACCTCTGTGTCTCCCCAAAATTCTTCTTGCTATACATTGATGTGCTTTACCACTGAAATGTTGAAGAGGCTCAAGAAGACCACTCACGCAGCAGCAGGACCTCAAATAAGTTAATCTTGTGTTTTGCAATTGAGTGGTTAACAAAAATATGTGTTTGATTACAGACACGGCAAGTAGTTCATTAATGCAGTCACTTGAGAATTATAAATTCCTAGATTGTAAGCATGGGCACAGATCCATAGCTGAGAATAAGACTACTTTGGTTTTGATTGTTCCCATTAAATAGATACTATGTGTTCTTTACATAGAGATTTTCAATCATTCTAAATTGAGGGTTATTTCTGAATTGAGGGTTATATTACTTAAATTCTACTGATAAAGATAAAATGCTATACAATTAGGGAAAGACAACCCCTTCAGATTTATTTATATCCTACCTAATGCAAATGTGAAGGTTCTTCTATTCCACATAAATATGCAATCACTTCCTTGAAACTTGCTAAGCTGTCTGCATCAGCAGTTTCTCATGAGTTATACAACTTGCTTGTCTTCGAAAAAAACTGCACAGCCTCCCTTTCACTATCAACCCCCCACCCCACACTAATATAAATTGCAGCTCCTGGCAGCCATATGTGAGCATCAAACAACACAAGGTACATAATTACAATTTTTGATGCTTGAAGAAGTCAGCTAAATCCTAATGTTCTTTCCCATTTTTATTCAGTTTTCAACAGAAGTTCCTATAAACTTAGTTCTAAAAGGGCTCAAGGAAGATTGAAGCAGAAGGAATCAACATTGGTCTGCTTTTAGGAAAGTGAAAAATAAGAGGAGCGAGAAATTGAAGCAGCATCCTTTCTATAAATTCATTTTCAGACTCTAATTTTGAATTAAATATTTCATTTCTTTGAGGATGTTGTATCTTTTTAAAATTAATATTTTCCAAAGCAAAACAAGTCTTT
Organism: Acrocephalus scirpaceus scirpaceus; assembly: GCA_910950805.1. Taxonomy (NCBI): domain Eukaryota; kingdom Metazoa; phylum Chordata; class Aves; order Passeriformes; family Sylviidae; genus Acrocephalus; species Acrocephalus scirpaceus. The sequence goes on from OU383773.1 coordinate 131,721,712, forward strand.
CTTTTCATCTTTTTTTTGGGCAGGGGGAGCACGGTGGAAAGGGAAGGGAGGTCAAATTCCAGTAACATGTATTACACACTTATTATTTTTTAAAATATACGTAACCTTTCTGCTGAAAAAAATATTTGTGATGTTCTACACAAATTTTTGTATTGTGTTGTCCAGCTCAAGTTATTTCACCAGCTGTAATCCAAAATGGAATTACAGATCCTGGAGATTTCTTTTATTGATTTCTTTTTTATTACTGCTACACATTTATAGTAACTTGAGACACAGTTTAAAATATCATGCCACTGATATTTTTCTTAGTTTTTAAAGGTCAAGAGATTTATGTCTTCATCTGGAGATGGTTTAAAAGTCTCTTCTTTACCACATCTCTGAAAGAATAGGGTTTAGCTATCATCCTTTTATTCTGATGCATCTCTGAAAAAGATATGGCATCCCTCCTGCATTTTACTTAAGCAGGGTAAGAAAGATTTGGTACTTTCGTCTGAACTCTGTTTCAGTTACAGTAGAGAAATATTTAGAATTCATATGGGAATAGAAGCGTTTGGTTTTCAAAAAATTCTGTTCATTCCTATGAAATAAATAAAAGTACCAGTGCAAAGTAAACATGGGAGAAAATTCAATAATTATTTTGACTCAGTAAATTCTTTTAAAGTTTGTTACTTAAAATTCTGTGTCTGAAATCTAGAGACTGATATTAAAATTACTTATTGAAGAAGCAAGATGAGATCTAAAGGGCATGAGGTTACAAAGGAATAATGCAGAACACATCTCAAGACCTTTTTGTCCCAGAGCTACAGGTGAGAGCATCAAGAAAAGCAGTGCACAAACCTCTGCCACTGCCCTTGTGGAAAGATGGATAAGTTGCACACACACTCCAAGGGAAGGTGCCAAGGGCCTCCTGAGCTCACCTACTGCAAATGAAGGAATCTCAAGGCACTCTTTGAAGACCACTTGTTGGAAACCTTAATATAATTAGCATTTACGCAACTCATTTGGCAAAAATATGCTACATACCATTCCAAAAACATAGAGCATGATTGCTTTTGAGGCTTACATAGCGTTAGTTAAAGAAATATTTCAGCTCAAAACCAACTCTGTGTTGCTACAGTTTTGCTTTGGCACATGCACTAAGCCCTAATGCAATTATCAAGATGACCAAAGCCCTTGTCAAGAACAGGATGCCGCTGTGTTAGGCAGCTCAGCAGTGGTTTGATTGTGCAGGTTAGATTTCTGCTTTACTCAGATTGCCAGTAAAGTATCATTATGTGGTGGATATGGGTTTATTTACACTTTATGATGAGCTTTTAAAATTAAGTGGATATTCACAGTATGCAAGAGTATTTTGTATTTTGAGGATTTAAAAGGCAGAGATGAGAGTTGTAGACAGCGGTGGGTTTTTTTTTTCCTGGAAAGGAAGTTCTGTTGCAGAAGTAGTTCTCTCTTATTGAATTACGAGATACCATCCTGTTTTAAATTAAGGAACAATATCAGAAGATCTTCTGCCTGAAGATGTCATGCAATATTGGTAGTACCACAAGAGGGTTTTTAATTTGTATGTTACATAAATAGAATGTGGTGGTTTCAGCTGGGGTAGAATTAATTTTCTTCATGCTGGCTGTTATGGAGCTGTGTTTTGGATTTGTGCTGAACACGGGGTTGATAATGTAGAGATGGTTTTGTTGTTGCTGAGCAGAACTTACACAGAGCCAAGGCCTTTTCTGCTTTTCATACTGCCACAAAGGCAATGGAGCTGGGAGTGCCTGGGAGGCTGGGAGGAGACACAGCTGGGACAGGTGACCCAAAGTGACCAAAGGAATATTCCAGACCGTGTGACATTATGCTCAGGATATAAAGTGAGAGAGAAGACAGAGGAATGGGGGCACATTTGGAGTGATGGTGTTTGTCTTCCCAAGTAACTGTTACACATGATGGGGCCCTGCTGTCCTGTGGATGGTTGAACACCTGCCTGCCCATGCGAAATAGTGACTGAATTCCTTGGTTTGTTTCGCTTGTTTGTGCGGTTCTTGCTTTCCCTATTAAACTGTCTTTATGTCAACGTATTTCTCTGCCTTTTACTCTTCCATATCTCTCTGCAGTCTCACTGATGGGGGAGTGAGCCAGTGGCTGCCTGGGGCTTGGCTGCTGGCTGGCGTTAAACCACAACATCCTGTAACTGTAGTAGAACTTTAGATTGGGGTTTTTTTTTCCAAAGTAGACTATTTGAGTTTCTATACATATTTAAGCAGCATTAGAAAATATACACTTTTGTAAAGAAGTAGAAGTCTGAAAGGAAACCAATAACTCTTTAATCTGTTTTCTTCAATTCTGTCAGGTAAAAAATATGAATATGACTATTAATGATATTAAAGTGGCTCTTGTATGAGCTTTGCAAAACTTGAAAACCAAGGGCAGAAGCATTGTCTGTGACTCCTTCCACAGAAAAGGAATTACATTAAAGAGAGAATCTCCCAAATAAAGAAATAACAGGGAAATGGCAGGCACTGAAGAAGGACTGAATTTCCTACTGAAAAAAAGTGTTCAATTTAACCAAAACCCCTGATAAGTTGTCCTCAAGTCCGGTGTTGGGTAATCATTGGCACCTTTTGTTAGAAATGTGCAGTTATCTAAATGATGCCTTATGTACTCAATTACGAATTTTCATTCATAGTACAGTGTCTCATGGGAAAAACATGAGAGCTGGAAACTGTCAAGTGAAGGCACAGAGGAGCAAACCATAGTATTCTTCAGATTTTTGAGTGTTTAAAATGTCAATATTGACAGAAACTGGGGAAAGGCTGTTTTAAGTGGAAGACAAGAGTCTACCTAACCAGTTCTTTGAAAACAGAGGAACCATGAAAAGTTGAGGTTTTGGACTGGGTAGTTGAATCTTCTGTAACCATGGTAAGAAATAGTATGGATTTGCACATATCTTGGAGAACCAGCTGTGCTTTGGAAATTATTTTTTGCCTTTCTCACTCCAATACCGTCTGTATTTGCCTGTTCACTTGCATAAACAGAAATAAGATAAAGTTTGTAGACAGTAACTACTTCTCCCCTCACATCTGGGAATTTGCAAAGGCACACATTAGACACAATCTTGGGGGAATATATAAAAACCATTTAAATGGCTTTTAAGGAGGTTTTTTTTCTTTTTCTGATTTGAGCCTAAAGGAACAAGGATCAGGAGAAGGAATATGTATATAATTACATTTAATAAAATAAAAGAATTTTTTGCTAACAGCTTGTTAACAGTTTGCTAATTGCATTAGGCTTCTTTCTGCAGCCCCAGACAGCAGCAAATCTAGGTTAGCTATTGTCTCCAGCAAAAAGGTATGGACAGATATGGATGGCTCCTATAGGACACTGATGGCATGCACCTGTTCCAGAAAGCTGTTCCAAGTGCTCTGAGGCAAGTGGGATAAATTGGGAAGCAGAGTCATGGCTCCATCAAAGGTGAAGAACATGCCTCGTGTACCCCAGCAACCTGGATGTGGAACATGAGGGTGGTTTGCAGAGAGTGCAGACCTACCAGCTAGTAGCAAAACAGTGTGTGTTTCCAGGGGAGGGTCACTCACATATTTCTTGGCTCATACATAGTGGTGCATGCTATTGATACCTGCCACAGTTATATTTTAGCTCGTGAAAAATATTTCATTTCCCACAGTAAGATTTGTATTTAGTCTTGGGGATAATGAGGCAAAGTTAACAGCAAAATTACTGTGAAAATCACAATTCTACCCTGAGAAATAATCTTCATAAAAAGCTGGGACTAGAAGGAGCATTTTGTTGAGATTATGTGTTCAAAAACTGTTGACTTGTGAAGAATCTGGGGCAGGAGTCATTGCTAAACATTTAAGTTAAGCAAGAGTTTTATATTTCTTGCTTTTACCTCAGAAAGATTTCTTCTGCATCCTAGTAAATATATATTTAGCAACAGCATCTGCCACATCAAGATACATTTTTACATGTTTACAGTATTTTAACACTGGAATTCTAATGCAATGCTGTCTGATTGCATTGTACTGCACCATACTAAAAGAAAACCAAACCAAAACAAACAAAACAACTAATTAAAAAGTCTAAGCTTTCCATCCTTAGCGATTATCATATATGTCAGCAAAAAGATCACCAGACCCATAATAATTCACCCCACGTTCCCCTTTTGTGACTTGAAGTGTTTGGAAAGGGATCATTCTGCAATAAATGTCAAAAGCATGTTTTATCTAAATATCTCAACATACTCTACTGACAAAATTTAGTTAGGGATAATTTATACTCTTCAGTAGCCAAAGTAATCTATGGGTTCTTTTAAATTGCCTTTGTTTCTGAAATAAACTCAGTTGGCTGTGAAGCATGAAGCAGAATTTAAAGCAATATTTCATAAATCTGTCACTGAAGATTAAAGCAATCTTTAATTTACAAATGCTGTTGTAAAAAACTATGTTTACTTTGCAGAGCTTTGAAAATTCAAGCATCTCTTGTGCCTCTAGCCAGAGCTTCGCAGAACCTCACAGAGGAACAGCCAAGGCCAGAAAATTTCAGTGTGGCTTCTGCAAGTCTCCACTTACTGACATTTTCCAGTAAGTTGAACTCAATAGCATGTGAGGGCAGCCTATGAACATGGAAAGGGAGCACAGATCTCTTAACTGGAAGCTAGAAACTGTCCCATGTTCCATACCCATTGACTGAAGGTAAATATGGACCACTCCCTCCTTTCTCATTCACCCATTAAACACCCAGCTCACCCAGATTCTTGCAGCTGCAATGGTCTTCCCTCTACCTTTCCTTTTGTCTTGCTCATGCTCTGTGGGAACTTTGGGATTAAAGCCATTTTTTCTTGCTGAGATTTAGCTCTTGGTTTCCCACCACTGCTCCACCTCCCTGCTCAGACATAAGTTAAATCCTCCTTCTCCATGCCCTCATGGATTATCAATACCTTGTTTATGTATCATATGGGTGAGAAGCATTATAATGATGTTAACTTTTAAGAAGAGATGGTAGTTGTTTTCAGTGAAACAACAGGAAACTACTTTCAGTTTAGTGTTGATGTAAAGCAATCTAAAGAAAACAAAACAATCAACGTTTTAAATGGAAGAAAATAATTTTGACTTGAATATGCTTCCAAGTAGGCATTTTAATAAAGCAAGTGCTAAGCTGACAAGTCAATTTAAACAGTATTTACAAACCCAGGCTTAGCAGTTCATTGGCTGCGAATCTTCTCCAGCATAAAAATATCTACCCTATGCAGACCACCAGTCTCATCATTCTGTATCACACTGCTGGAACAGCCTTTGCCATTAGTCTATGTGATGTTCTTGGATGTCTTTCAGTTTAACCCTTGCATTTTGATAGAAGGATAAAATACTGTTTTAGACAAAGGAAAAGAAAGAAGAGAATGATTCATTCATCATTCACTTACAAGGTGAACTGAGGAAGAACTGTGTCCACACAAGGATTGTATGTGTCATAATTACTGAACACAAAGGTTACTGTTGCTTGAATGCCTCTTAAATCTTCTTCTGAAGTTAACTAAAAAGTCCAAATTAAACTTTTCAATATTTTTTCTGACTCTTTCTTCTCAAAATATTTATTGAAATTTTGTGCTTAACTTTGTAGATAATAAACTTTGCATCCAAAGAAAAAACATTCTGCCCACCTGCATTTCCAAAACAGACTTTTGTGGGTTTGTGTTACCACTTACACCACCATTGCAATTCCCTGTATTTTCCAGGGAAATATCTCACAGAATGCATACCTTAGTCTTTTGTCTAAATTTGGTCATAGTGCCTAGGAAAATTACTTTATTTACATTAAGTTGTTGGTATGCCAAGATCATTGCCATTCAGTGTGATCTCATTGTTTCCTTGCAGCTTCTCCTGTGTGGCTGTGGTATATGGAAATGGAAGGGACTTCAGAATTCAGAGTGAGAACTCTTATTTATTCTGTGCTTGCACATCAGCTCACATTATGTGACATGCTCAGGAACAGACAATAATAGAATAAACAACTATACTGAGTTTGACAGATAATATTAAGTCATCGTGCACTGCTCTTAATTACTGAAGGCTACTGAATAGATATAACAGTTCTGTGAATACGTTATAAGTTTATTAAAGTTCAAACATAATTACTAATATTTGTTCACAAGAGTCTTGTCTTGTTACATGAGAGAATAGACCAACCCCCCAATCTCACTACAACAGCCTTTGAAGCAGCTGTGGAGAGCAGTAAGCTTTCCTTGAGCCTCCTTTTCTCGAGCCTCCTTTTCTCCAGGCTAAACAACCCCAATCCCTCAGCTGTTCTTCATAGGACTTGTGCTCCAGACCTTTCACCAGCTGTGGTAGTTTAACACGGATGGAAAAAACCAATTAGTGATTGACTTTGAAACTGACAACTAGATTAGCCAATTAAATACAGGTTGACTGACTTTGAAACTGACAACTAGATTAGCCAGTTAAATACAGGTATACACCTCTGGGTCACACAAGCTTTAAAATCAGCCCAGTAAGCCTGGGGAGTCTCTCTTCCTTCTGGTGGGCCATCAGGTAGCATCTTGGGCAGCAGGAGGGGCCTGGCCCAGGCCCTGCTGCCCACTGGGCGTCCAGGCTGGGCCTGGCCAGGCCTCCAGGGGCCTCTGCCTGTGGGAGAGCAGCCTGGGCTGGCTGAGCCCCCTTTTCCCCTGGCTGCTGGTGGGGTAGAGGAGGGGCTGTAGCTTGGCAGTGCTGGCTGTGTGCTGAGGGCCACGATGGAGTGGGCCAGGCTATAGCTGGGCCCGGTGGCAGCTGGCAGTGAGGGAGGGGAGCCTGCAGCCTCTGATAACAGCTCTGAGCTGGGCCACCCTGGATGAGATCAAGGGCTGGGGGCAGGAGGCATCCACCAGCCAGGCTGCTCCGAGATCTCTCAGCCTGAGCTCTCTTCCCCCATCCCCACAGCTTTTAAAAATCTTAAAAGCTGACGCCCAGCAGAGATCATGTGAACATCTGCAGGCCTGGGCAAGAATGTTAACTCTTTCCTAACACAGATTAAGACTTTTCAAAACTCTAACCCTTCTCAGAGAGAGAGAGAAAAGGCGAAATTAGAGATATGTAAACAGACAGTATAAAGACATCAAAGTCAGTAAAAGGAGAGTGACCCCTTAAATAGAAGAGATAACAAGTTGCCTTAGTTCTAAGCTGAAAATCTCCTATGAGTTGTAGTAACAGACTGTAAAATATATACTAGAGTATTCCTTTAAATTGTGGACAATATAAATTGGGGAGATAACTTGTGCATTTTGAGCAAACGTATTTGTGATTTACTGAGTAAATTTTAAATTAGAAGCTGTGATCTAGTGATCCCATAAGATGTGCTGGTTTGAAAGCAAAACCAGTGAGAGACGCAAAGTCAGAAATACAATTTAATAATAGGAAAAGAAGCAAAATAGAGTTTTTAAAAAAAAGTGTAAAATAAAATAAATGCAATAGTACAAAAGACCACTCACAGAGTCAGAATACAACCTGACACCCTGTTAGGGTGGTAGTAGCAGTCCAGATGAAATGGTCTTGTTGAAGCAGTGATCCTGTAGAAACATCTGGTAGCTCTTGCCTCCTCTGGGAGTCCAGTGGGGAAAGGCTGCCTGTGCTGTCCCAAACCCCAGATTATATCCAGGTAGGAATGCTTGGCTCCTCCCCCTGGGCAGAGCATCTCAAGATGGGATGATCTCATTCTACGAGTCATGCAGTGGGTCCTTGATAGCCCATTAAAAAGAGACAGCTCCCTGAGGGAGTTATCTATGAGGGATAGATAACTATATATATATATATATATATATATAACTCCCGGAGGGAGTTATATATGCACAACAAGGCTTTGTTGGGCCCATTAACAGAAGATAGGGGAAACACTGCCCCACCTGGTTTCAACAGCTCATGAAGATGGTGATAGAATGCATACTTTGGGCACATCTTACATTGTAACCTAGGACAGATGTTTAGGCAGAGAGATGAGAAAAAGCCCTCTGCGCCAGTGAAAATGTGAGAAAATATCTCTGTTCCTTAAGACAGAAAATTCTTTGCATTTGAGTTGTGCATCCTTAAAAAGTGACACTCCAGTTCATGTGTAAGTCCACAGCCCATATGCAGTCACAATAAAAGCTACGTTATATAAGAGGTCCACAACTGCTGAAGTTCCCAGGCAGGTTGCTTTTGTGAGAGTTAAAAGCCAGAAGCAGACTGTATCTCTTATAGAAAGTTACCAGAACAAAACAGGAGAGACTTCTCTCTCTCAAAAACTACATAAAAGACTATTTTATAAGTACTACTGACCTGGAGTTCCAAGTTTTACCTCTTTACATTGTTTGTTAAAAAGTTAACATTTTGAAGTAAGAGAAAGGGTTGTTTTGAAAGTTTCATCTTTTTTCTTTTCTTATTTTCTTCTTAATGTGTGCTAATAAAACTATCTGTTTACTTTTAAGCTAAGCCTGTTTTGCCTTTTTCTCCTAATCCTTTCTCACAGCAGAAATATGTTAAATCAATACACTAAATTTAACAGACAAAAACAGAGGTGAACATGTAACCACTACACCAACCTTGTTGCCCTTCTCTGGACACACTCCAACACCTCAGTATTCTTCCTGAACTGAGCCCAGAACTGAATGCAGCACTCGAGGTGTGACCTCACCAGTGCTGTGTACAGGGGGACAGTCACTTCTGGCCACACTATTGGTGATACAGGCCAGGATGCCACTGGCCTTCTTGGCCAACTGGGCACACCCTAGGTCCTGTTCAGCTGTTGTCATTCAGCATCTCCGTGTCCTTCTCCACTGAGCCAATTTCCAGTCACTGCCTCATCCATTAGCACTGCATGGGATTATTGCGGCCAAAGTGTAGGATCTGACACAGGGTCTTGTTGAACCTCATGTCCTTGATCTTGTCACTTTTATCCAGCCTGTCCAGGTCCCTCTGCAGAGCCCTCCTACCCTCCAGCAGATCAACACTCCCACCCAGCTTGGTGTCATCTGCAAACTGACTGATGATCCTTGATCCCCTCATGTGGATTGTTGATAGTGATATAAATCACAACTGGCCCCAGTACTGAGCCCTGGGGAAACCCACTAGTGACTGGTCACCAACTGGATGTTCACATCTTTTAAGATAGTCAACCTCATCATTGTAGATGTTAGCAAGACATTGAAATCCTCTCTACAATACGAAACTTTGATGATGTTGAAGAATTCTCATCTTCTGTCTTCAAGTTGCACAAATAATATCAATAATATGGGAAAACTGTTTCTGTTTATGCTATCCTGCCTTTAGCTTGGATAATTTAACAGTAGCTAAAAAAAATAAATTAGATTGGGTGGACTAAATCCCAGGTGAGCCAAACTGTATGCAGATCTGCTTTTTGATACTGCCCGTGAAATGGCATGGGGGAGAAGATGTAGATGATAGCAGCTATAATATAGTTACAGTTTTCTGTCAGTCCTTGTTCAATGCAATATCTTCATGGAACAAAGGAGCCCAGAGAAGGGAGTTTATAATGATCTTTGTCTGGAGGGAAATAGAAATCAACTATCATCACAACCAATTAAGTAATTGTCTTCCAAAAAGCACTGATGTATGATGTCACATAACAGAGGTAAGTGGCAGAACCTAACAGCGTCTGAAGATGATTTCAGTAATTATACCTACATTAAAAAAATTTGTATTCTCACACTCAAAGATATAAGAAACTTAATTTACATCTTTCTGAAACTACCTTGTTATAATAGAACTACTAATACAACCTTCAATTTGCTGAGCAGCTATTCTAATACAAATAGGTATCTTTTAAGTAGGTAGTTTTCATAGTATGAAAATTATGTATCAAGCCCTTAAAGTGCTAAATTAAAATTTACATGACAGATATTCACTAGGGTGGTTTGTTTATTTTTAATTTTCAATTCATACAGAGCTCTGTTGTTTAAAAAGTGAAATTCTAGGGCCTTTTCCTTTGTTATAGGAGCTAGAAAATAGCAATTTAATTTTTTACAAGTGAAAAAACCTCATTCTGCTAGCTTTAGGTAGAATAATGGTCCTGTCAGAGAAAGAATATTCAAGCATGGGCAATAAACAATATATTAAAAATACACCACATCATTATTGTAAGTATCAGAAAACAGGTTGTTTTAAAAATGAGCATGAGTTAAACATTGTCTACTTCATTGCTTTAAGCATTTTAGGCAGTACCTTCCCAGATTAAATTCTATGAGATAATTACAGGGCACAAAAAGACCTTTTCACAAATTCACTGGGGTTTTTTTAAAAGTAATTTATTCATGAAAACTGCTGCAGATGAAAAAAACGAATGTCTCAAAGGCAACACTGTTATAAAAGACAGCATTGTGACTCAGCACACTGTGAAACAAGCTGTAAGTCCTGGTCGCATATTCTCTTTCCTTCTCAAAGCAGGTTGCATCTTTACAAACGGCAAGACCAAGAGAAGAAATCTAAGCACAAGAGGAAGTCAGAAAATTACCTTATCACCAGTGGGAGAGTGCAGTGAATCATCGATTAACATAATTCTAAACACTTTTCTATTATGTTTTTCTTAAATACATGTAGCTATAGATATATTTAATTCTGAATTATTTTTTAAAATCTGATATTGTCTGTTACAGCCAGAGCTATGCCTTAAGCCATAGTGTTCACTTTCGTCATTGATTTTGAATCTGAAAGCAATGCTAGCTAAAAGAAAGGTGATTGTCTTATACTTTATAATGCAGGACAGTGTGAGTACAAAATTTGGTTCAGATCTTTACACATATGAGTCAGTTCAGATTCTTAGGCCTTTTTGGTATTTGATACCTCTAGAGGTCTTCATTAATCCCTTGCAAAGTTACAAATCCTATGTACTGTGACAATGTGTTGCTAAGACTTCATGGCTTCTAGGCACTGGATCCCAGGAGTCAGCTGTGCTCGCAGAGGTGTTTTTGAGGTCTGCTATATATTTAGAAATCCTGGAGTTTGTAGTTACCTCCTTGTCAACAAACAAGTGCCTATTGTGTACTAGGTGGGCAGCTGAATGGATTAAAGCACAAAAAATAAGTAAAATAAAAATACTTAAATACTTTGAATAAAGGGATAAACTGCAAAATGAAAAGAACATTCAAACTATTATTTCATAAATCACCTATGAAGACTGTAAAAACTTGACTATTATTTAGTGAAATGGTTCAGGTTGAAGTAAATGGTGCAGCATTATTATTAAAAAATCTAAAATGATCATTTATGTGTCAAAAGGATGACTAGCAAGGGGAGAGGCAATTTCACAAGTAAAAGATTTGTTGCATGCTGATTCTTTACAAAATTATGCAAAGCAATCGTTGTACAAAAAGCCTGTGAATGTGCAAATGTACGCAGAGTATTTTAGGAGCATTATGCAGTATTTGTAATAAATATGACCTTGGCACATTACAGTACAGGTTGAGGGTAAGCATGCACTAAAAATACCATTCTTGCCTAGAACAGTCACAACCACATACCATAGAAGAAACAGATATACATGGTGATGAGTCCAACTTTGTATTCAAGCAATGTAGACAAATTATGATAAAAGGTTAAATTTACTACTATATGGGTAATGGCAAAGAAAGGTTACCATTCCAAAATCTGCTCAGCTGCAGCAGTGTACCCTGATATTACAGCAATTCCCAGCATTTGATCAGAGAACACAATTGAGCAAAAATGGCCTTACCTGGTCAGATCAAAGGTTTGCTTCAGTGCATCTGGTCTCTGACAGTGGCTGATAATAAATAATCAGAGCACAAAAAGAGAGTAAGAATACAACAATATTCCTCACTGTAATCTTCCAGCCCTACATATCTGTGATTTAGGGATTTCTTAAGGCAGTAGTAGTATCTTGGCACTTCACAGCTCCTGAGGTTTCACACTCTCGCGGAATTATTTCTTCACCTCTGTTGGCTTGCCTACACACTTGGAAAACAGAAGAGTGAACAAGCAAATAAGGAGCTGTTTCTCCCCTGAGTTTTCTGTAGGAACATGATCTTGTAAAACATATTACAAACCGCGATTTGCAAGCTTAGTATTATCATGGATTCCCACACCACAGCTTCAGGGATGCAGGATGTGGGCCAGGGCTGGTACTCACACTTGCAGAGGTGTGGTCTCTAAATATCATGGTCTTCTGAGTGGAGGGAAATCAGTCTCTTAAAGAATTTCTGGTGTTTCAGGTTACCCTTTCAAACTGATGTAACGAGCTTAAAAAAAAAAAAAAAAAGCCATAGACCAAAAATGTGCTGTGTTCTATTTAAAATTAGTTGTGTGAGATCTGGGCCAAGGACAGCCTATGAGAACAGAAAAAACTATGCAGTGAAAAACATTAATTAAAGCCAGAAAAAATATTACCCAAATGTTAGTATTAATAGGCATTAACTGTACATGTGAGGAGTAAGTTCTCTGCCTTTTTAACTAGCCTAAAATATTGATTTTTCATTCTTACTTTTTCTCATTTTAATGTTGTACTGAGTTTCCTTTCATATTAATTTCAAACAGTGTTTTGAATGTCTTAACTTCAGATTTTAAGTTCTCCTTCTTCCTCCACAGTTTAGTAAATAGCAAAATTTTTCTTGTTCCTTTGCACAAAGTTTGAAGTTTGTAAAACAGCTACTTTTTCTGGGGCATGTCAAAAAGAAAAATGAATTAGTCCTGTAATTTCTTCTATATAGTACCAAAATAATATTAAAGTAATAGATAATACAGCATTTATCTTCACTGAGATTCAGCAAAACACTCAAGTTAATCCCATTCATTTTAAAATAACGAAACAAAGAAAAAAACCCAAGAAATACCAAAAAAAAGGAGAAGATGCCTATTTTAGATCTGAGGCACTCTAACATAATTAACACTTAAATGGAATCTCAGAAGAATTAAGTGATCAATTCAACCAGGAATCTAGCCAGCCAAATTCAGAAAGGTCTGCCTTATCAGAGATGTCCTTTGCAGCATGCCCAAGAAGGTCACCAAATTCAGCATGCTTTGGCACAAGCTGGGAAGAGCTTGTTCCAGAGTCTGAAGCCATCTCCAATGGTGCCCTGCCAGTCACCTTTAAAAAAATAACTAGAGGGATCCAGCTACAGTGGTCCCGCTGACTGCAGCTGCTGCTGTCTGGCCTGGAAAAAGAGGTGATTCCTCATCCATTCCCACTGATTTCTGAAAACCACAGGGTCACACAGTGAAACTATTCAGAATTCATGTTTCCAAACACCAATTAAAGTGCTGAAAAACATCAATTTGGCTGCTGAAAAACGTTAGTAAAATTATATTTAGCAGTTTAAAAGAGACCTCCCTTTTTGATGACTATTTTCATTAACATCATTCAATTTACCTGCATGAACTACAGCAGGCAAACTCATTCTGCTCATGCAGAAGTGTGATTAGGCAATGTCTTTTGTCTATTTATAAATATAAAGGCTCTATAAGATTAATTATGTTAAATGCATGGGTTTTTATGGTTTTTTTTCTGGAAGTTTGCATTTAAATAACAAGGAGTCCTCCAAGATGAACTAACAACTTGCAACTACAAATGTCTTCAAATTTAATTATAAATGCAAGCCTTGGCTCAGAAAAGCTCTTGAGCACTTGCCCAAATCCCGCTGACATTGAGATAAAAAATCTACTAAGAAAAGCAAACTTTCATCTTTTGGTATCTAGAAGCAGCTTCCACATAGTTTGAGCAGTTCTTAACTGTTGGTTTTAAGCTTTGACCTTTGCACGTGGTAATGGAAAAGGGAACAGTAATTGTGTTGGTACCAGAGAGACTGATATGCAGAAACAAAGAGGAGCCAGGAGAGCTATGGAGGGCTGAAGGAAGAATGATGAGGATGTTGTTGTTTGCCAACATCTGGGCACCATCCAGCTGTTTGCTGCTAAATACTATGTATAAGTAGAGAAAGCAAGACCAGTTGTTATTCACTACATCATAAATTACTACATTACCCAAAGTGAAGATAAGATTAACCATGTTAGCTTCCTTCATTGCTCTGCCTTATCGCTTCTTGCCAGTGCAAAGCAAGGGCTGAAGTACAGCACTTAGACCTTTAATTACAACATTCCTCTTGGTGAGCAATAAAAACATTCCTTTTCCAAAGGCAGCATTAGAATGAGGGATTGGTAGAAGCCTTTCCAGCAGGAGTTCAGTAACAACCTCTGTAACCAAGTTAACATTTTGCTACATTTTCACAGAATTTTAGCCAAAGTTAGTTGTTTCCTGTGGAAAAGGGACAATTGAAACGAGTTCTTAGGAAGCTAGTTGCACATGTTTCCGTCACGACCAATTACAAAACTTGTGTTCCTGCAGTGACTGTGACCTATGTGAAGAGTTTGCAGATTGCTGCAGTTTCCTGGTACAAACTACTAGCCAAATGTCAAACCAAATATTATTTTAGCCATCAACAAAACTGTGTCTACAACTACTGGAATTCAGGAGATAAAAGAGCTGCTTATTTCCAAGAGAGTGAGGCCTCCTTATCAGTTCTTTTTTCTGTATCCTCTCAAGTTTGATGGGGTTTTAAATTTTTTTTCTTTTTTCTTTTTTTTCTTTTTTCTTTTTTTGTTTGGTTTCTTTGTTTGGGGTTTTTGTCTAATATATTACATGTGCCAGTGTCTCGGGCATACCTGGTAAGGTTTTGATAGCAGGAAGGCTGCAGGAGTAGCCTCTGTGAAAGAATAATAACATCTGCACATATGCCAGACAGAGCTTGTTCCAGCTGGGTCTAACTTGGACCCACTGCTGGCCAAAACTGAGTCCATCAGCAATGTCAATAGTGTCTCTGTCATGTATGTTAGGAAATTACAATGTATGTAAATATTAGAATATTTAGGAAAGGGTAAAAATGCTGCAACTGGGAGAGAGGAGTGAGAATATGTTAGAGAAAACACTCTGGAGGCACCAAGGTCAGTGCAAAAGGAGGGGCAGGAGGTGCTCCAGGGTGCTGGAGCAGAGACTCCCTTGCAGCCTGTGGTACAGACTGTGTTAAGTCAAGGCTGTGCTCCCACAGCCCCTGAAGGTCCCTACAGAGCAGAGATCCACCTGCAGCTCATGAAGGACCCAGTGCTGGAGCCGGTGGATGTGCCCCAAAGAAAGATGTGAGCCCGTGGACAGACCACGCTGGAGCAGGGCTGCTGAAAGGATTTGTGGCCCTGTGGGGCACCCACACTGCAGCAGTCTGTTCCTGAAGGACTACACCCCATGGAAAGGACACAGGGTGGAGCAGTTCTTGGAGAAATGCAGAAACCCATTTTGGAGACGTTCATATATAACTGGAACTGGGAAAGAGTGTGTGAGGGAAGGAGTGGCAGAAACTGCAGCTTCCTTTTTCCCATTCCCTTGCATTGCTTAGAAGTTGGAGACAGAAGAACCCGGAGTGAAAGTGAGCCTGGAAAGAAGGGAGTGATTACAGATTTGTTCTTATTTCTCATTATCCTACTCTGTTTAATTGGCAAGAAATGAAATTAATCTTCCTCAAGCTGTGTCTGTTTTGCTCATGGTGGTACTTCTTAAGTGATCTCACTCTTTCTCCATTTTTTGTCTTCTCCCCCATCCTGCTGATGGAGAGTGATATGGTGGGCAACTGGCAGCCAGCCAAGGTCAAGCCACCACAGCCATTAAGAAAACAAAAGAAGGATAATTATTATAATTAATTTTAATTACATATGTGAACACCCAGAGAAAAACAGACCACATGCCAACAACTCAAACTTTAAGCATTTGTTAAGCAGCTGTCACTGACTAAATCAATGGGTTGGGTTGTTGTCTATTAACCTAGGGCAGCATTCTACTTCTGTACTTCAGTAAGAAACAACATGAGTGATCAGATGAGCCATTTATCATACACAGCAGAATGAATTATTAAATTTGAGGGACATGTTATATCCTAGGAAAATGCTGATCAACAACATGTCTCAAAAAGAAAATACCCAAAATGCAAAAACCCCAAAACATATTTTTAATTTAAGTGCATTGGTAGCATCATTAATTGTTTCCAGTTCCTTTCTGTTTTGCTGCTTTGCCTTGTAGTTTTCCTGAGCCCTTAAGAGTGTGGAGAAACCAGATCATACATCAAAATCTTCCTTTTGTTTCTCAAACTGGTGGAGAAAAAGTCAGCTGGGAAGGAAACTCATTATTCAGGCAAAGAACAGACATCAGCATACCCTGATCTCATTTGTGCCATTCCCTGTCAAGCTATAATTTGTCTTTTCCTATCTTCATTGTCAGCAGGGACTAATTTCTATGCTGGAGGTTTTCCTATTCCTTGTGGAGCTTGATGCTTTCTTCTCCAGCTTTTGGCATAAGTATATTTGAAATTTGCAAGAGGGACTTCCAAATTAGTTTTAAAATTCTGTCTTGTTGGGAATCTCTAGGAATATGCCTCTATTTGCCAAACAAAAGAGTTCAGATACAGCCACCACAAGTAGCACAAAGAAGAAAGGAAATATTTGGACATCCTGGGTATCGAAGATTCTAGCAGTAATCCAACAGAATCCGTAGAGGTGGTCCTCAAGCTCCTATACACTTCTCACACTTCTCAGGTGGCTTTTATGGTTCTGTGGTAAATAAATCTCTTTGCTTAAATAAATGAAGGTTTTAAATTACCAGAATAGTTCTACTAAAAACAACATATCCTGATCAAGTTAGTTCTTGATCCAAAATTATTTTTTATCCTTCTGCAGATTTTTAGTATGATGAAGCATCAGCAGGTGTATGATTAACAGCTCTCATCCATTATGACAAAAATACACATGCCCTCTAAAATGCTTTTCTGCATGGGATTTTCTGTTTGACAGAATACAGACCACAAAATACAAGGCCAAGTGCAAGTACAATGTCTTGAACAATATCATATACTCCTACTCTTTCCCTAAAAGCAATCTTCAAAATACCTTATTAACAATATAATATTACTTTGTCAAAGGATATTGAAATAGGAAAAGACTCATATTTGCATAGTTCACATGCAGAAATGTGATGCACTAATTTCATGTATACACACAAATATCTGAACACACATACATATACAAATAATGACATGCTTCATTAGATTGTCTGCAATTGTCTCATATTCTGGAGTCTGAGTTCAGCAGCAGAGAGATTAAAATAGGATTGAGATAAAAATGGTGTTAAAGTGATGTTTTTCTTGTCCCCACACTTCAATTAACACACACTTGTACCACACTTCAGGTGCACAATCATTAAATCAACAGTGCTGTTATAAGACCCTGGTTTTTTCCTTTTACAGACATATAAAGTAAACATATAAGCATATAAATATAAAGAAATACAATTTACAACTGGAATCTGATGAGAGTGTTTTGTTGACTTGGGAACATGTGGTGAACAAAGCAAAGAGCAGAGGCCAGGGACAAGGCTGGAAAGGCAATAGTCTTTTTGGTGGTCCATCTCCTCAGCCAACTGAATACACTGCAGCGAGAAAGAAACCAGCAAGATTATACTTTGTCATGTCTAAGATTAAACTACTTAATATACTTCCTTCTGAAAGCAGATATTACAGCTAAAACCTTTAAGAAGGAAACTTGCTTAAATATTTATCTTTCATGTTTTGCATATAGCAATAGATGTAAGTTCTCCAAGTTCCAGTAAGAACTTTGTCAGTTTAATTTGAATTAAAAAACAAAAAACTTTTATTGAGCATATTTGCTTTAATCACACTTTCATCTCTTTGAGGGAGGTCAGTTAAAGGAAGAAATTACACTTCATTTTTGATAGGAATCAAAGAGGGGAAAAATCAGTGCTACAACCACTATTTATAGCTTATTACCTATCACAAGTTCCAAACTGTTACTT
Organism: Acrocephalus scirpaceus scirpaceus; assembly: GCA_910950805.1. Lineage (NCBI taxonomy): Eukaryota > Metazoa > Chordata > Aves > Passeriformes > Sylviidae > Acrocephalus > Acrocephalus scirpaceus. The sequence goes on from OU383773.1 coordinate 131,739,559, forward strand.
TCATCATAAGATGTTTGCAAAGAAAAATATCTATTTGACATTTTGTTTAATAAAGATAGTAATAACTGATTCTAATAATGGAAATACAAATATATAATATTTTACTATATGTGGTTGTACATATTATATATCTATATTTAAATGCAAAGACACATATATGTAAATATTTGGATAGAATTGCAGAGTTTGAAATTAAAGAAACCCGTTTACATGCTCAGTCCAGAACTTCCAAAGAGTAATTACACCATGGAATCTCTTTCAAATTCCTTATAATGTTTCTGAGGCGTGATAAAAAACAGCAGGGCAGGGCATGGGGGGAAGTAGGGGAGAGAATCAAAACAGTTTTGAGAACCTAACAATCTCTGCTCTAATAGCCTAGTTGGCAAGGATACTACAGAAGGGAGAGGCATTCTGACCTTTGAAAGACACTCAGAGGTGTTCTAAGTTGCAATCTTTCGCTTTTAAAAATGCCTCACATCTTAATGTTGAAATTTGGATCCAGAGTCAAATAAAACTTCCAGAAGTTGGGTGAATTTTTAGTTTCACAAGGAAATAGTACACTCATCTGGCACGTCAGTTCTAGACTGATACAGAGACCAGGAGATATTACTGTAGATGTTTTTGTTTCAGAATGAAATAATTCACAATAGAAAATAAAAACCAACTATTTTACACTGAATGGTTTTGAAACAAATCACTACTTCTTTCTTTGTCAAAGCCCTGCATTGAATTAAAGATGTTAAAATCCATCAGTGACTACAGTAATCTTTATTGCAAATGACAGTAGATAAAAAAATAACAATTTTTATATGTGAAAGTTTCTTCCAAAATGTATTCCAAAGAGTTAAGACTCCATATTTTCTTTTGGAAAAATAATAGTATTTCTGGATGTATATTACTGATATTTATCTAAGACAGTAAAGACTGGGAAAAAATCTTTCCAAGGTACTCTCAATCTTTTTATAATCTTGTAGAGGAAAGTGTTCAATGCCAGAAGAATAGTTCTAAGGATACAATCAAAATCATTGATCAACTTGGAATTAATTACAGGAATGATTATCTGGCACGACAGATTTATGGAGATTTTGTTGCTTTCTGTTATTTTATGAGAATTTATGCGGATTTTCTGATGATGAACAAAGCATCACTTCTGAAAACACACTTCATACAATACAAGCAGTTGTGAAACCTCATGGAGCAAAAACTTAACTCTGAACTTCTTTGCATGGAAGAAATGTCTCCCATGTCCATCTGTTCAGAGGTCCTTTTTAATCTTCTTTATCCCTTTTTTACCCCCATACTTCTTCAAATGCCTAGCTTCAAATGCCAGCACTTTTAACAAATGAAGGTCTTTTTTCCCCCTCAGATCAAAGCTGTAACTCTAAGGCCTGCTGGGAGTCTTGATGAGTTAAATTTATGTTTGAATGCAGAATTTTGCCACATTGCTTTTATTTACAATTAATTATTCCTTGATAATATGCAACAAACACATGTAGATATTTTTCTTTCATTCTAGTATTCCTGTAAGGAACAATAGAAAAGGCTTAAATTACTAAGTTGGAGATATACATGTATGGCAACAAGAATCAATAATTTACATTCCACTTAAGAAATATTTAACCATTCATTCATTCTGAGAATACAGGCTAGTGCTTAAAGCAATAAACTACATTATAAGAAGAAATAGTTTAGAGCCCCTCAGGCAGAGAGAGCAGAACTATTGGGGCTCTTCCATCCCAAAAGTGCTCAGGGCTCTCCACAGGGAAGAAAACCATCAGACATGCCAGAGAGTTGAATCACCTTTTGCTAATTAGTTCTTCCACATCTTTGCCTTTTTAGAGAAAAGTTATTTCTAAAGTTAACTTAGAATTTGATTCTAACCAAAACAGTTCTGACTGTACATTTGTTTGGGACAAAAAAGGGTAAATTTGATCTTTTCATTGGTATTTTCAGAGGATCTTTTCACTTTTAATAGAGATCCAAGCAAGCCAGTCAACAGTGGGAGGGCAGTGCTTTTGAGTTCTACTTTCAATAAATCATTATCATAAACACACAATGTCTCCATCTATAGTGACCATCTATAGCACAAAGTTCCCGGACTGCAAGGACAGCTGGGCAAGGACAGAGGCAGCTTCCGTGGCTGTGGCACGGACCAGAACGGGCAGAGCACGGCTTTGACTCCACCGTGTGGCCTCACACCGGCACAGACGGATCACCAGCAGATTCAACTCGGAACTGCTGCATTAACCTCCCTCATTTAAGTTAAGTGAAACACAGTAATTCACTGAAATACCGTGATACAGCTTGTATGTGAACCACAGCTACAGAGGATGATGAATATTATGTTCATAGCAAGACAGCAACGTATTTTTTATTGAAGATAAATTTCTGCTTCCATAATGGTCTCTGCAGAAAAAAATTTCTGTTGTTCAGTGCAACTATTTTACCATCTTTTAAACAGGTCTGCACAATTTTGGGGGATTCTTCAGATTATAGCATATCTTTTTTCCCCCCAGGTTTCACTATGATACTTCAAAACAATATCCTGGTTGCCCATGTGAAATTACCTGACAGTCCAAACACAACCAACAAGAAATCAGTTGGACTAATTCTGCCCTAATCAACAGGTACTTCTGTCCTCATCGGGAGACGGAGATTAAAGGCTACAGACAGCAGAGCAAGAAGCGATGACTGGAAGAGCGCAGGGGGTGAGACAATAAGGGCCACAATCACAAGAAGAAAGCAGAATGATCAGGAACCTATCTCATACGCCAGAACTACAAACAATGCAGAGAAAACCCAAACATCTGTATGCAGATTAGAGCAGTGACATAACTGGAAACACAGAGACATTGTGAGTCAGCACAAAGCTGGAATGCTAGTCGGGTAAGGGTTCTTCAGAATGATCAGACAGAGAGGATGAGTGGGACAAGTATATTCTGTGCGAAACAGTGCCTCAGATGCAGAATTCTCTGGGATGAGAGGCATGACTGTCCATAGACAATGAGTAAGAATCTGATCCAGGAGATCAAAATACAGACCATCTTGGTGGGCATCTGCTACAGATCACCATAACAAGAACCAGAAATGTCTTTTTTTCTTCTAACCATATGGATTTCGTGTTGGTTACAAGTAATATTAGATATTTCTAGTTTGTGCTAGGGACTGCTTTTCAACAAAGGTGCAGACCAGACTAATAAAAGCAGGATGTTTACAAACACATAACAGGTCAAGGATATAACAATCTGGCAATTTTGGCTGCAATGATTATCCATGTGATGATGGAGTAGTCCCAGCTGGAAGACCTTGATGGTAGTAAGGAAGACAAGCACAAGAATAAATATGTCAGAGTTCAGAGTAGACTTCCTTGTTCAGGGGACACAAGGTAGGAAAGATTCTGTGAGTACCAAATCATCATAAGTTCAGGAGAGCTGATTGCTGCTTAAGAACAATATATTTCCCAAAGCATAAGTAAAAAAAAAAAAATCCACCCCAGCATTCAGGAAATCAAGCAGATGAGGCAGAGGATGACTACCTCAGCTGGAAACTCATGTCTGAGTTCAAATCCAAAGGGAAGGAATGGAGAGAACAGTAATGAAAGAGACAGAAAAGGCTGACAGAGTTAAAATCCTCTGCCACAGACTTTCCTGGCAAGGTCTGTTCTTCTAGGAAAGAACTACTATGGTAGTTAGATTGTACATACTACAATTCTAAGATTATATGTACTATTAGAAGAGGGATTTTTCAATACCCCTCCCAAGCTAGCCAGTAAGTCCCTAAGGTATGCCTGCCTGTCCTAGCAAGAAGATTCTTTTAGGGATGGAGAAAGCCTTCACTAAACCCTGAAAGATCTGCAGACACTTTTCTTTCCAGGGAAATGTTCATGGTATCATATTTTATCTGTGAAGCACTGTTTACATTGTTCATTGTATCTATGAAACCCTCAATTAACTAGAATTACTAAACAAAGAACACAGTTTGCAATTTGCTTTGCTAGTGTTCATGGAAGTTATGCAATGCTACGTTGAAGGTTTTATAAATCTAAAAGGCCTGACTTCATAAAAATACTTGTATAATTAATTAAGCCTCTTTTTCTTGGTGAGGTGATGGGTTGGATTTTTAAAGCAAGGTACCAATACTAACTCTAAAAACCAGCATGAAAAGTATTATTGCTATGCACAACAGTAAACATATTTGGTAGCAGGCATGCTGCTTTGTGTATGTGTAAAGACAGTCATAAAACTGAGATTATGTGAATTTAGTAAAGTCGAGGGTCTTCTGTTTATTTGAGCTTTAACATCATCAATACTACATTGAAATATTCAGCCATTCTAAAGCAAATCAATCTTGAACCCATAACCCAGTACAAGAGATTTTTGTTTTCACATTTTAACAATATGAGGAGTATTTTCTTTCTTAATTAACTAGGAAGATGAATTCCCTCTACTTCTTTTTTGCCCCTCCATTTTTGCCATATTTGTACTATGAGCATATTACTATGTAATATGGAGCACATGACTCAAACCAGACATTTTAAATTTTGAAAGGATTACTTTTAGGAATATCATAAACCTCTCAGAAAACAAGAGTGAAGGTTATAACTAGAAACTTCCTCTTCTCAGTTTGCTCAAATATTTACTTTTTGAGAAAATAGTATATACAGTTACAAATGAGAGTACCAAGTAATACTGGAGGTTTTTTCTTTTTCCTTTCTTGCAGCACACATATAATTTTTTATTTTATTTTCACTTGTGGTTCTAATTTTAAAATGGGCAGATAGGCTAACTAACCCATACAAAAGCCACTGAAGGCACAACTGGGAAAGAAGTGAAAGCAAATAAATAATCATAGACACTAACAAGGAGAGCAACATTTTAGTTCCTTATTTTAACTGCTTACAGAAAACTCATCATCACTGCTTTCATCAAAGACCACATGATATGAGAGATCCCAAACTGTAAGAATATTGTCCCTCTGCTTTAGTTTTAATTTAGCCACTTATAAAAAAATTATCTCAGCATTTGGGTCTTGGGATGTTTTCCAGACTGTTGCTCAAAGCTCTTTTTTGCCTAGTTAATTAGAGCTTAGTCCAGAGCAGGGGAAAGGAGAGGAGGAGACCAGCATTGCCCTCCAGGACAACTAGCAGCACCAGCTGTCACACAAGCTGCTGGCTCCTGGCTCTCCAATTGCTCATGCAGAAGGAGAGTGCTGTGTTTTCCTTCACTGCTCCTCTCAACAGGGCAGTGTGATCAACTCGTTTCCTTCCCTGCCATGATGAATCTTCAGCCTGTGCTGCCACCTGCTCCAGTTCTTAACAATTATCCTGCTCACAGCACACCAGGTCCATTGTGCTTTCACCCCACCAAGCTGGGCTGAGGGCCTGGATTTTAGGCAATTCTGTGCAGAAAACAAGGTTTGCTCTGGAAATCCTAGAGGCATTGTTTCTGCATTCCTGAACTCCAGTACCCTGAACTCAGCTTAAAGCCCCATTTCAAGTCACTTTCAAACCACCACCTCCACCACTTCTAACCAAGGACTGCAAGCAGGCAAAGAAAAAAAACAACCAACATCCTGGCTAGTCTTTTTAACCACGCTGTTAATGGAATGGCAATGCAGGCTTATGTTTGCTATTTGTGACAAAAAAGAATAACTTAACAGGGAATTGCTCTTCCATTATGACTTTGAAAAAACAGCTAAGTAGAAATATATTTCCCTGCAGAGCTGTATCAAACATTTATGCTTTTACAGCTTTGCTCTTGTCAAACAATACAGAGCAGCATTCCCAAGTTCCACTTGATGGAGAAAAGCATGCTGTATAGATTGGCCTCAACACAAAAAATTAATGATATCACTGTAATTAATAAAACATTCACTAAAATCAAAATGTAAAATGGCTGCAATTTAATATAACCATGTTAATATCTCTGCATTTATTCAATTCCTTTGGTAGGGGACTCTGTGAGAATTTTAATGATGTAGACCATAGTAATCAAATAGACAAGTGCAGAAAAACGACACGTTCCTCTAAGCAGTCACTTTCTGAGTTTAAAAAGATTCTTTGTAGTAGAGTCAGGTCTACAGAGTGAAAATCTAATGAAAACACTCTTTTTAGAGTTTCTGATTCTCAATTGAACAAATGTTAATGTTTATCAAAACAGAAGAAATATACTGATAGAATTTAACTGGGAAGATAAAATATTTCAGAGCAGTAATGTATATACATTGAAGACATCATAAATAAAAGTACATATTTTTCTCTTTTACCCTCAGTACCATTGACAAAACCACTTGATGATTTGAGAATTTAGCTGGCTTGTGAAAAGCTAAAATTTCCCTCTGGTGCATTCATGAAAAGAGTATTTCTTTCTAAATGGGTAATCTTCTTGCATTTCTACAAAAGCTACTTTTCTACATTCCTGTCAGTTCCCAAGTCACTAATGCTATTTCAATGCTCATCATGTTGCAGATGAGCCCAGCAATAGCTGCCGAGTCATTTCTGGTGCCTAATGCTCACCCCTGGTGGTGCCACAGCATTGGGAGTGATGTCAAGCAGGATTTCCAGAAGAAGAGGTTGGGTCCAGGACAGGGCAAGGCAGCAACAAGGCTCAGAGCACTACAGGTAAGCAAATGCAGCTGGCAGCCAGGACAAGGGAGGAAGCTCCCAGCAGTCTCCCTGGCCAGCAGGTAGGTTTGTCTCACCCTGAGCTCTCCAGGAGGCCAAGTGAGTGACTGCAGCCCGGATTAGAGGCTGTAAACCTTAACTGCCCCAGGCAGCTGACACAGACTAGTTCAAAGGACAAAACCTCCCATCTCTCTCTACTACTGTGCATAGTCCTTTGGCTTGATGAGGCCTGGCTAGAGCATTCCTTTACCCTGGCCCTGCACATGCACACAGTTGTGAATACTGTTCCCTTCTGTTAGGGTTTTCCACAAACAAATATGACTTGGAAGTCGGGATTCAAATTTGCTCTTCTGTACACTTGTAGCCAAGAAGAGAATAAAACCCAGAACCTGCATATGGGAAGGATAACACTGTCATGGCCAGAAAAATTGGGCAAGGCCATTTCTCACCTTCATAGAAACAAATAACAGTGATCCAGAGCCTCTTCTTGGGCTCCTTCTCTATTTCTGCGACACAGCCAAGAATCTGAGCCAAAGTTTAAGATACAGCAAATTTTAGCTATCTTTAGCTAATGAAACTTTGTTCTTTTTTTATAACTGTTACACAGAAGGATGTACCAATGATATAGCTCATGAAGAAGGAATAAGAGATGCTGTCAGTTCCCTGGAAGGGCTGCATACAGAAGATCACTGTATATAATGTTATAAATGACAATTCTCCAATTTTTCAGTAAGGAAATTTATTGGAAAATAGCAATATGAAAATCCGAGAAGAGCCACAATCAAAGTCAGTTCCGAGCCCGGGATTGGACCTGGGTGAACCTCAGACTCAGCCTCTATCACACTGAGCCTCCCCCACAGTTCACAAAGGCAGTCCTTTCGGTGCCCGTTTTTATACAGTTCTCTGGTTGAGTCTCTTTGCTTCTCTTTGTCTTGTCCTGCTTCTCTTGCATATTCATATAGTTTCTACTGCTAGTCTGTTGAACAGTGTTCCGGGAAGGGGTGCAGGCTTGATTGGAGTTTTGGGAACTGGGTATTGGGATGGGAGTTCTTGACGAGCAGATAAGGTGCCTATCAGGTATCAATCACTGGGTCCGGGGTCCTTGGCTGTCTTATCTCCGTGGCAGGCCTATTCAAACCCTGCTATTACTGTGCTAAGATGTCCCTTCCGGAGTTACAGGAAAAGGGTAGCAAAGTTTTCTGCTCAATCAACCATTAGTGAGTTTATACAGTTTTGTTACAACATAACATGACGTATTACAGCAAGATACAAATTATTCCAAAAAAATACGAATTATTCCATAACATATATAACATATAAAGATCTCACTTAGCTGCAATCATACTTAAATCATCACAAAAAGGAAGTATGAGATCAGAAGGCCTAGTCCCTAAACTCTGCTGCAGAAAATCAAGTTGCCTGTATGACCACTAGCAATTACTTGGTTTTAGATCAATAGAGAACCTTGGTACTTATCTGATCATTGGCAATGTTTAGTGAAGCAAACCAAATTCAGGCACAAACATCCAAAATACAGGGAATAGACCCTATTCATACTAAGCTAGTGGAGCTTGCTACCAAATTCAGTGGAAGCAGAAAGCAACTTGCCAGGTGCAACAGTTAGAATATTTGCCTTTTGTTTATATGGAATAAAAAGTGACTTAAAAATATATTATCCTGCCTTGGATTTTAATTTTTTTCATGCAGTTTTTCATAATCTATTATAGGCACTAATAGCATTTTTTCCTAGAAAATCCTATTTGATTTCCATTATATCCATTATAGAATAATCCTTTTGTTATAAATGTGTGGTTAATTTGCATTTTATTAATGCAGCCTTATATGTGTAGAAAATAAACTGTGTCTCCAAAATACCCCCCCCCCCCCCCCCACCCCCGCCATGTACAAGATTAGCTCATGGATGAGTGAGCAGTAACGATGTTATCCTCCCTCCAAGCTGAAACAATGAGGTGATTCCACAATACAATGCAGGGTGTAGCCATACCCAAGAGGAGCTGGAGGACATCAACGACTTGGTCATCACGCCAGATAAGCCTCGTATCTGCTCATCAGGGATAGTCATCCCCCTTCCCAGCAGAAGGAAAATGCAATCAGGACATTTTTGCCTTCCCAGAACTCTGTTCAACATACACACCTGAAGAAAAGGAAACCTATCTACATAACCAAAAACTGGACTAAAACAATGGACAGCCTCAGGGCACAAAATCTGTATAAAACCCGGCTTTGGGAAACTGCTGATGTCAACGGGAGTGGGGGCATTAGTCCAGGAGAGGCTGTGTCTGTGGTTCACCCAGCTCTGATACCCGGGGTCACAACTGTCCTTTGATTGTGGCTCTACTCGATTTTTCACTTTGTCAGTTTTCAATAAATTTCCTAACCAAAAGATTGGAGAATTGTCATTTATAACACTGTGAACACCGAGAGCAATTTGGTGGGTTTATCTACCACAATACATTTAATATGCTCTTATCTTTCTCCAATCTAACTATATCATTGAGAGGTTATGATTTCACTGGGGCAGAGAGAGACTCTGTGAAGTGCCTTCAGACAAGACCTCCAAAGTGTGTTATCACAACAAAGACAAATCCCTACCAATGAGATGTTTGCTTAAATTACATTTTAACTTGATGACTAAAAACCATGAAAATGTTGGTATAATACAGACAATTTTCTGAAGAGTTCTGCATTTGATTGAATTAAAAAAAATGAATTGTAAAATAAGGTTTTATCATGTAGTGAGCTAAGGATGAAAGGCTTTAAACCTCAGGCTTCCTACTAAAAAACCCCAAACATTTGCAAGCAACATGATCCATCATGTCTGCACAAGTGCAGGAACTACTTTAATGTCTCTAACAGAAGGGCAATTTAAAGAGAATTGAGTTTGAGTACTCCTCCTCCATTAGAGCCCAGCATGAAGTTTAACTTGTATCCAATACCTGATTTGTTTTAAAGCTGAATGATTCATGATGCAGCATAATTTTTTGTCAGGAAAGTAAGACCCTTTTTTTATTGCTGTGACTTGATAACTTAGCCAAAGGATAATTTGAGTGGGTTTGTTGTTTGTTATTTTGTTTTTTCCCCCCTGGTGTTCTAAATGAAAATCTGATATCAATAATTTGAATGTAGTAAGTATTTAATTTTAAATACTGAGCATTAATGCATAGTTTTTAAACTAGTTATCCTTGTGGACTATAAGGTGCCCATGCAGTATTGTCTTTCTTTGGGATCATTGATATTTAAAACTGTCTTTGCAAGCTGGAACAGAAAACAGACTGTATTCTGCATTTTTACATATAAAAAAGAATCTGTCTATTATGCTGGTTTCGCAGATTTCCACAGTTTAGTAATGCAGAGCAAGAACCATCTTTATAGGAAAGCAAGATATTTCTCAATTGGTAGCTGTCATATTAGGATCTATGGCTTTACAGTGATGTCAACCAGATCCTATACACTGGTTTGGAATAAAAATTTTCCATAGGCTTTTTTCATTGCAGTACTTTCTTCAATAGCAGAAGTGACTTAGCTCTACAGGCATCAGTTGATTGCTCTCCAGTTGCAGCGTTCATATTCTCAGAATAAATTGTAGCAAGTAGTTTTAAACTGACTTCATTCTTTCACGGACCTCATCTTGCTGCACATGCACAAATATTTTTTTTGAAAACCTCTAGGTCAAGGCGCTAATTATGCAGGACAGTAATTTGTAAAATTATTAGAGTATAATGCTACTCAATAGTTGGACAAAAATGCTTGCCAATCTTTCCAGTCCAAGGGATATGATTAGGTGGATATGGCAGGGTGAGATTCTTCTTTTGCACACTAGCTGTATCAGCAAAGCCACACAGACTTCTTAAAATGGAGAGGGATAAATACGCTCAGAAGGTGATTCCTTCTATTTGCATTTTTAGCAGAAACATAGACTTTAGGGAGCTAAAACTGGATCAGAGTCATCTCATTAACACGTAGATGACAGGACTGGAATTATGTAGTCACAACTTCAATTTACCTAAAAATTCACTCTCTCCCTCTCCTCTGTCTGCAGCCTGTTTGTAATGAAATGTCCCTGGAAAATTGATTATATTCTTTTCTCATTAGGATCTAGACCATTACAGATACTTCTTTCCTTCCCTAAACAGGACAAGTAAGTCTACAACATTTTTATTTCCTGCAGGCAGGTTTGTATTCTGGATCATGTGAAGTGTGAAGCAGAACCATTTTTGCTTGAAGTAACTTTGTTGTTGGGTAGAGGTCCTTTTTGAAATTACAGAAAAAAACAGAATTTCACTACATTCACACAGAGATGAAGGCATGACCAGGAGAACAAATTTTCTGATAGTCCATTTTTCACACAATAGAAGCCACTAGAAGCTGCCAGTGGTGAGGCAGGTTTTCCTGGAAAACCTCAAGTGCAACATGCTCACCAAAATGAGCCCAAAGTCTTCCTTTCCCACTGACCGAGCTGCTACCTGCTCACCCTCCACATGCTTCTGCTGTTGTGGGCAACCTCTGAGGATGAAGATGATATCAGTACCTTTCCAAGGAAAACCCTTCCAATGCCTGTAAATGCAATGCCATTACCAAGGCTGATGCATTTACAGAGTGTTCCTGAGACTTCTTAAACAGCTCCCAAGATCAACCAGCACAGTAAAAACCCACATGAAGAGGTTAAATTACAGGCAGCATTCTTTCATTTCTCCTTGCTGACTGAGGAATAGTTAATATGTAACCATTGCTGGAAGAGATAGGGGAAAACTCGGGCAATATTTTCTCTCAGCAGCTTGCATAAACAGGTCAATCTCCAAGACAGTCTGAATTTATTTGTAGAGCAAAGTAGCATCATTGCTTGCTTACTCACACCAAGATGGACATTTTAATCTAGCATTCTGCAATCCTTGCAGGATGCACTTATTCTATCTGCTGGTTCAAAACTATCACTAGATAGTTGTTTTTCATATACACAGGGGTTTTTTTGCTAGAAATGGAAACTCTTTACTCACCTGCAAAGGGATGAAGAAAAGTAACAGAGGTTCATTTCCTTTTGCAAAACATCGACAAATATTTTTAATCAATTTTTTTCTCAGTTAATAAAACTTTTCTAGCTTCTTCTAGTATAAATTCTAGTATAAAAACCTTGATGGATATTTGCTCCTTCTGCCTAGGGTGCTTCTGTGCATGCAGTAGTTAACTTGAAGATGAATAAACCCCATACAAAGCCTTAAAAATTGCAAGTGTATTTCTGTACTATCCTGGTTCTGTTTCTATACAGAAATGATGTCTAGAGTATTGCATGGCAAAAGCACTGACCTATGTGACCTTCACTATGATTAGGCCAAATGTTACATGTTGGAAGTTTTCTCAGGATACATTGCTGGGGACAGAGACCATTGTTTCATGCTTGTCTTGAAGTCACCTGTTGTCTTGTTGGGATTGCTGTTGCCCAGATCCCGATTTCTCCGGCAGGAGTAAATTGGGAATTGAACTACCAGTAAAAGAGATGTTAAGGGACTATTGCTAAAGGCTATTTTAATACTAATAAGGAACACACACTAAAGCCTATCCATCTTCTGACCTTTAAAATAAGCAATGTGGGATAGCCTTTGCTGACATATTTCTCTAAGTTCAATGCATTCACATTTTGCTATTGGAAATGATCTCCAGACTCTATGCACTTAATGCACTTGAGCTGAGGTTCAAGGTTCAATGGCTGGAGAGCTACTGATTGGTCTGGATCAAACCTGGAGTGAGGAGTCTGCCAATAATTAGCTGTGTAAGCAATTAAGGCTCTCGTTTGTCCTTTGGCTTGCTGGTTCACCACTACCAGTTTATCCCAGAGAAACTGGGCAGAACCATGACCTTTTGAAAGCAGTCTGAGAAGCTTGGCAGGCTTGTGTTACACATACAACACATGAAGTTTCATATCTGGTAGGACATGCAAGGAAAATTAATGTTGTTTGTGAAGAGTCAAAGTCATTGTTTAGTTCCAGTGTAGTATTTGTCATTCTTGTAGTGTGGACTGCTTTTGTCTCCTTGGAAACAGAGATATTATTCCTCACTTCTGATCTAAAGGCCACACAGTTACCAGAGATGTTACTTAGAGGAGAATTGAAACACATATTTAAACAAGTCATTAGAAGTGACACAACTATCACTCCATTTCTTCAGCACCTATTTCAAAACTACAGTGCAGGTGCACTGAAGTGGACACAAGTCAGCCATGTACTAGACAAAAGCCCCATCTATTTGGCAAAGTCAGAACCCTCTTTGATGATTCTCCAGTTCCTGCAGCTGGTTATCCACTGCTGATGACTTCAGACAGGACTGTGAGCTTTCTACCAGTGTGTAGCAGAAGAAAATAGGAATGTCCAAGCTGTTCAAGGTCAGAAGTCTACACTGTTTTATACACTTCTCAAAGATAGACCACTCTGCCTTCACAACTTAGACTGAAACACCTTCTGTGACTGCTGAGAACTTTCCTGAGCAAAAAAACCTCTTAGAGGAGCTTTTCCTTTGCTCAGTGTTCGCTAACACTCATTTGAATGTGAAGTGACTATTCAGTTCAACCATGTTTACAACTCTTATGATTTTTTATTTATGAGCATTCATACAAACGGGCTTTTTGTTCACACAAATGCTTGCTGAAAGGCTATATTTCATGTGAATATCTGCACTCAAAAAGAAGTAAGGGTATTCTCTCAGAGCAAGAACAATTGCTACCTGTTGGTTCTTACTTCAATTGCTATTTGTTGGTTCTTACTCACATATTCTAAAAGCTGCCATCATGTATTTTATGAAACAATACCTGGAAATCAGATGGCCAGTCACATGCAAACCCAAAATGTCAGTGGATTCTGATATTGCTTCTGCTTTGACAGAGTAATATCTCATGACCAGCTCTGTTGACTACAGTGGAAAAATTCAGAATAAGGAATTACTCTACCAGGTAAAACCACAGAATCTAGCCCAAACCAGAAAATAACTGTAGACTGCATGCAAACAGCAGCAACTCATGCTCTGTAGGAAATACCTAAGGACAGAGGAGCTCAGGGTTTTTTGCATCTGTTGTTTCAGGTTTTTGGTTGGGTTTTTTTTCCCCCAGAATGTTAGTCTCATTTTCTAAGTATTTTCTATGCAGCAGCAAAGCTTTGTACATTCACAAAAAAAATCATCTGCCATAAATAACATCATAAGCTCTGTTATCCTTACTTTTTTTTTTCCTCAAGGGACAACAATCCTTAAAACACCAATGTCACCTTCTGCCACACTTAAAGTTTGTAGAAAACTAAAAGCATGTTGTTGTTAAACAAAGGATGCAAGTGAGTATGACAGGAATTGAGAAGTAACCTGTTGAAAATTCTCATTCTATGGTGAAAGAAATCCAGAGTCTGATGCTATAAATGAGTAGGACATCTGCAACCCCTCACTTCAGCATTTGTTCCCTACACAACATCCCCAGTGCAAAAGCTCCAGACTGCTTTTTCTTACAGATCAAATAGTTTGCATACAAAAAAGACAGGAATAAGGAAAAGTCCATTTTGCACTTTGGGAATATTTTTTACTTTATAACTTGGAGTCAAGTAAATCAAATTTTATTTCCAATCTTGTTTTTCTGGTACTGGAGAAGAAGATTATAAAATCCTTTTCTCAGTGCCTGCCTTCCTGTCCCATAGCCTTCTGGCCTCTTGTAGCCTCAGTTCCCAGTCCTATTCACCTCCAGCTGGTCCTGCTTGCACCCAGTGAGCAGACAGTGCCTGCACATGAGGACATGAGCATCCCTGCACATGAGCATCCCTACAGCTCAAAAATCTGTTCTGTCATTTCTTCCCATACAGATTTCCTATCTTTCCTTTCTAGAGCCTTTCTCAATACTCAATGGAGTGAATCACTTCACAAGACACTTCCTGCTCGTCCTCCCAACTGAGCATGCCTGTGCTCCGCATCCTGCAGCTCTCCTACACCCTGCCTGTGCCTTGGAGGTACCCAGGTCTGGCTGATGAGGGTACCTTACAATAGGATATATCCTGTCAAGACATACATAAGATTATGAAATAATTTCAACACAGTCAAAAAAGCATGGAAAGTTAGGAAGAGTTTGAGTTTTGCTGATCCCTCTAAAAATTGTAAAATATCATCAGTTTTAAAAGCTATGCTTTATCACATTCCCCACATGATCATAATTAAATGGATGGACATGTCTGTGTTTGATACAGAAGATTAAGTTTAATTATTGTTTGTGCTAAGAAAAACATTGGGGTGTGGGGGACACACAATAGGTGCAAGTGTGGTACTAAATTTCAGCCTTCTAAAAGCATAACTTCAGCCCCCTGCAGTTGCCAGATAACATTTCTGAAGTTGTGGAGATACTAAAAGGGTGGCAGTTCATTATTAAGCCATTTATATTTTGTCAGACTGTTAACAAGATTTGTGTTATCTGTACCATGCAACAGGAAGACTGCTGCAGAATCCATAATAACTTCCTACTATGCATGCCAAATTGTTGGTGCAATTGGCAAAGGGAGGAAGGGAATCAGAAGATTATATTAGTAAAAGCCTACATACATTGAGAGCCAAGTCACCCAGCCCTCTTTGTGCTGTTGCTTGATTAAATTCATACTACATCATTAACCCATCAAATATTCAAATTATCACAAAGTTCAATATTATACTAAATTCTTGGAGTTAACAGAAGTCAAGGTACATGTACTTCTGATTCCAAACATCAAATTGTATTTTTTATGTATTTAGCACACTTTGATCTACATATATTTAACCAACAATTCCTTGCATGACAATGAAAAATATATTAAAAATTACAGACTACTACTACTACTGCCTATGCCTACACGTGCACTAGTTTATATAGTATCATCTCAAGAATAACTGTTTTAGCCATTATTCTCTTGCTCCTTCCTCTCCAATATTGCTTCTGAAAGACGTCATTTGTCACCAACTTCCACTGTCTGCAGTCATTATTTGAAGTGTTAAGTGCATTACAGTGAGACCCTTCAGAAGGTGATAATATATCAACAGGGAGGGAATACATTGATAGTCAGAGACATTGAAACTTAAGGCCAAATAGAGCTGACAAGCCATTGGTAAAATTATTTAACTCTTTTTGAAACAGGGATCTTGTGAAGCTTGAAATCCTGACACTGAGTGCTATCACTCTAAAGGCACTTACAGAAATGTTGTGTTTCTTATACATCTTGTGCTTTCAAAGTGCCATCTTTTAGGATTTTAAAAGCCATGCTAAATATGGTATAGGATACTCAGCACTTTTCAAAATTTATCTCAAAGAAGGGAAGTTTAAAACTTTACATACTAACTTTCCTGTTTAGTGGCACAAATTCAGCCAAAAAAGAGTGGCAGGCACAGAACATAACATAGGTACAAGGAAATTTTCCAGAATGAAACATAACAGTAACATTCAGATTATGAATGGGGATTTCACTTACAATTCCCAAGGCAAAATATAAGGTTATATGAGTAGAAGGATGAAAGCTACTAACTTAGACATAAGATTATACTTTTGAGTGTGTAGGCCATGCATCCCTTCTAGACATCCTGTCCCAGACAAAGGAGACAATGCTGAGCTACAGCTAGTTAGAGATTTTCACCTCCAAATCACCAACAGGTGTGATATCTCCAAGAGGACTAAAAGCAGTGCCAGATCCACAGCACCTATGTCTGTGCTGAGCAGATTTAATAGCTTGGAATTGGTTCCAGATAGATTGTGCCATTAACATAAATGTGACTTGTAGCCAAGACAGGGAGACAGAGGCTGCACACAAGCTAGAAGAGTCTCTTAGAGACAGCAACACAGCTACCTTTCTGGTAGGAGAGGTGACAGTCAAGTTATGTAGCCTGAAGAAGAGCATCCTGACCACACCAAATCCTTCTCCTGTGCTCTTCAGAACGTCGGTCATTGCCATCTGGTTTGTAGTTAAGACAGCTTTTCCACACAGACTGCAAGTTTAGCAAAATCAACTGCTTTAGTGCCAACCTGATCACCAGTCTCAGCAGACCCTCAGTGTTCCTGAGGATCTGATTTTTATACATTCAGCATGCACAGAATTGACCAAGAATCATCATTGCTCTTCCCTGTATCTCCCATGCCTGATTTCCACTAGCTTAAGTTCCCCTTCTGAATTTCCACCAACTACTAAAAAAGCATTTTAAACTTTTGGAGGTTTGCAAGATACAGATCAACAACAACAACAACAAAAACCAACAAAAAACCACAAACAAACAAACAAACCAAAAAAACCCAAAAAATTGGGGTTTGCAACAAAACCATCACTCTGGACTCTTGATTATAGATGGCCTATTTGTTAATTCCCAGTTTCACGTAGAAGACTTTCAAAACAAACTTGTAAAGAAGGTTTTTTAAAACACAGTATTGACATTCACTGTGCTAAGAGAATAGAGATGTTTTAAAAAAACAGGTTTTCCTAGCATTTAAAAAGTATGTCACATATTCCAAAGCCCAGCAACCACACTCTTAATATATACATAAAGAAGGATTTGAGGATTTGTCTAATAAAACCCCAACATATTACCTCAAAATCTAACTAGAAACAGCAATTAAGTAGCTGTCTATATCACTACTCAACATGACACTGCCACAGTGATTTGAAGATTTAGTAGAGGCAAGTACATTCTATAATTATTGTTGACTTTCTGAATACTGTCTTGATCAAAATCTTGATTTGAATTATTTACTGAAGACAGTGAATAGCCCAATGTTAATGCTAAATGAAGATTCTGTTTTTAGGCTGTAGTCAAGCCTTCTTTTTACAACTCAGATTAGAGTTATAGATTCCTATAAATGCCTTTAGATGAACATAGCATAGCATGCTTGACCCAAAGGTTTTTGTGCCTTTTAAAGTTGTAAGTATGTCTAAGCTCTTGTTTCAGCAATCTTGATTGATGTAGTTGTATTGGAGCTTCCTAGAAATTTTCACATGCTGCAAAATACCTGTGGGGGGTCTTTTTTCTTTCCCTGGCAAAAGGTTAGAGAAAGCTTCAAAGAAAAACATTCTTCCTAACCATTTTTAAGCATTCACACTAAAAGCTTATAACCATCTTTAAGCATTCATGCCAAAAGTTTATAACCTAAATCTTTTTTTTTTTTCTGGTAGTCTTCATTTGTATGAAGCTTAGGTAACTTTTAAAAAAATCTGATCTGCTTGAGAAAATTGTATTTTAAATTTAAATTTAAAATCCCTAAGAAGTTTTTAGTAATTTCACTCTTCTGGTACAGTTGTAGAAGTACAACTTAATTTTTCACACCAGTTAGTTATGTTAATATAAAGTATATATTAGGATACTGTTTTCACGTGTGAAGGTAAAAGGTGCCTAAACCAATGAATTGTGGATGTCAGTGGTTAGCTGTGCTGGTAGAAACCATACATAACCTAAACCCAAACCACTAGCATGCCGCTGAAACTCTCAACTTTCAGTGAAGACCAATTCTTTTCATTACTAAAAGGGAAAAATATAATAAAGAAGGAGAAAAATAGCTAGAAGGATTGTATTACTCAATATTTTCTTGTACAGAAACCACAGACTTTGAGTAACATTATTACAGTAACTTAAAAAATATTGACCACAGATCCACCACTTTCACAAGCATGTGCTAGGCTCATAAGATAACCTAGCCAGGGTGGAGAGTGAAAGTAGTTCCAGAAATTTCTAGCTGCTCTTAATTAGCAATGAGATTATTCCTTACCCAGCATTAGTACATCAAAATACTTCCCCTATCCAGTAGCCTGCCCATCTTTAAACACAATTGCTCAAGAAAACTAGCTAGCTTCATCTCAGCAATCTGCCAAAGAACTAGTTCCAATGTCTAACAGCTTTACATGGAAGTGTTGACTTGTCTAGGTGGCATCTCCATGCTGCTTTAAATGGTAAGTAGAAATACAGCCATTGAGAATAGCTGACTATTTACACACTGAAAGGCAAACTGGGAAGCAATCACGGAAAAGAAGAATGAAGAGGTACAAAATTGACAAAACAAAGTACTAGTGAGAGCTGTGGGAAGTTACTAAAGACTATCAACACCTGTGTTTTGTTATACAGTTTCTAACCAATAACTCCTGCAAAGTAGAGGTGTTGTTGCTTAAAGCAGGAGCAAAATTTTACTCGTAATTTTATATCCATTCATCCATCCATCTATCTATCTATCTATCTATCTATCTATCTATCTATCTATCTCCATGAATACAAAGCTGTCCAAGCTCCAAGTTGGGTTTGGGTAGACCATGCCTCATTGTATTAATCAGTAGCTTTAAGCCCGAGAAAATAAAGTGCTACTGGAAAAGGAGTTCAGGATGCAGGTCTGTCCATACCAGTCATATAGAAATTGAATAAATCATAGATCTTTATTGACTTCAGTGAAGGCTTCAGATCAATTTCATAAGATAATTCACTGTGTATTTCATAAGGTTGGATCTTCTGTTTGTTGTGTTTGTAGGTTTTGTTCTGTGAAGGATGCCATTGTCTAATAAAACCTCATGCAAACCCTAGATGTCTAAGTTTTTGACTGGGCATCCAGTACAACAAAAATTTTCCTCTTTAATTAAAGGAGGCTTCTCCTTAGTTTGTAACTGGAAGGTAATTTTAAAAGGTCATGTTTTCAAAAAGAAAATAAAATGAGAATGGTAGTTATCAGTCTTGAATGAAGCCTCCAAACTAAAAAGCACCAACTAATTATCCTGTGCATTTTCTTTAAATACTACTGGCAGATTTCCTGCAGCTGAGTGTGTACAATTACATTCAAATTCCTCATTCCATATCCACCTAAGCAGACAATATTTTTCCCATCTAAGAAATCCTGACTTGATTAGTGAGAATGGTGTGATTTTAACGGTGTGTTTTTCAAAGGCATCTTACAAGGTCACTATTCAAACCTACAGATTCTTCAGGACTGCTGACAATGGCCTGCAAAGAAAGTATTCCTCAGGATTTAGATTATGTACACTATGTATCATGAAAAGAAGTAGAAGAAGAAAGCTATCACAAATCCCTGCTGGCCCATCTATTCACATGCCTTCAGCAGTCATTTATTACATGTTCTGTGCCTTATCAGGTGCCCATTTGTAAATGATACAGAATTTTGAATGGAGTACTGTGTACACCTTGTGTGTATATTTTGTTGGCCATTCAGTAAAGAGTAAGATGGATGAAAGTGAATCCATAGACTGTGCTCCTATCTACTCAGCATGCATGTTTTGACAGATGAATGAGTTGTAAAGGTTGTGAAGGGGAAAGAACACTCTTTAGTAATCTATTAGCATGCAGGGATTATGCCTTCTCCAAGCAAGTGAAATGACAAGTGTGTACTCATTTTACTCAATGACAAGAATAGAACTGAAAAACTGCCATTGGACATGTTCCCTCCTTCACGTTTTTCCTACACCAATAAAAGCTGAGTGGACTGGTATATTAACTAAAAATCAGGTTCAATTGCTTTAGGTACCCAAAGTGTATGTAATAATCATGTTTATCTTCATCAACAACCTGACATCTGTGATCATTCTTGATCACTGCAATGCCAGCTTGAATGACATTCACTGTGAAATGCACATTAACAAAATTATATTTAGTTGTTTAAAAAAAATTAAGTAGAAATTCTTGAGCATGCCAGTGTTAAATTTCCCCTATTGTGAAATCTAGCAAATAGACTGGCTCTGGTTTTGCAACTTCTCTGCAAATGTGTAATTTAAAAATATAGTTGGGAAATCTTTGGATACAAATTGAAGTAGAAAATTATTTCATCTCAGTTTTGGCACTATTACCCAGGTTATAGCTAGAGGATTTTCCAGTATGATTTTAACTGAGAGAGTAAATAGAAATATTTACATCATAATCATGCCAGAAGTTCATGAAAACAAGGAAAAGGTGTGGTCAAGGGGCTAGGAAGGCAAATGCCTTCTATTTCCTGAAGTATAACTGAAGATTCAAAGTCTGCTGCTCAATCCCAAATGAGCAGTCTTTATCTGGAGAAGGAAGTTAGGCTTTTGACAAACAAGTAGCTCTAGCAAGAGAACTTTGGCGGGAGGGAAGCTGAAGCTGGGGGTAAATCTCCTCCATTGCCCTCACAGGTTCAATGAGGCAAATTTTGCCAACTGTAAAGGAACACCACAGTTGTTTCCTAATAGACATAATAAATAGCTAGGGCTGATGAGGACTACTAGAATAGACATTAATAAGCTCACCACACCCAGTTTGTCTTTGCTAGACAAGCAATTGCCAGCCAGATGGGGAAGGGTTGGTCCCCTTGGAGTGGGCTGACCCTTGATGTTGCTGAGTTGGCAGCTAGCTATTCTTTGTTTTCTCTCTTAGGATTTTATGCCTTTTCATGTCAACATTTTTCCTCTTGAATCTTTGAACTGGTGCCTATCCCCACCTCAACAATCTTTCTTATCTCACATGGCTGCAGGCTACGTGCTTTCTCTCAGCTGCCTCACAAACTAGCGGTCTGCTTAGGAGTATACACCAAGGTTATGCAGCCGTGCTGAATCGGAAGTGGATCATAGACAACTCAAAGAGGAGAGTGACAAGGGCCAGAGAACTCCAAGAATTTGTGAATTAGGAACTCTTTAAGTATGAAGCAAACAGAACATTAGAAAAAGTAAAAGAAAGAGGAAAAATATTACCCGTAGATCTTGGCACAGCGGCTGTGCTTTCAGGGATCTTTCTCCTGCTCTCTTATGGGTGGTTTCTTTCCCCAAGCTAAACTCAATGAGCAGTGAAACGAGAATGTGAAGAAATCACCAGGAGTAGAAGACCTGTCTAGCCCTGAAACTGAACTCTGCTGTGTGACAAGATCAGTTAATGTTCCTGTTACTACACAGTTCCCAGAGCATATTTAAACAAACTGGACCAACATATCTCCCACACAGCCATGTAGTAGAGCTGTGAGGACAAAGAAAGGCCACTTTCCAGAGCTACCTTCCCTACCAACTCCAGAATTCCATTGTTCTATCTCTGGTGTTTACAAGATATGCACTGAGTAAAGAGTTTGGTCCTTTGAAGAATGGTATTCACCAGGTGCCCTCAGATACAAGTCTGTGATCTGCTTGTCCCTTTCAGTGGGACCAACACACCTCATGTTTTGAGTGACAGTTTTTCCTCTTTGGTCCTGGCATAGAGACAAGGTAAGGCAAAGCAAGAATAAGCTACAGCATGCCCTGTGCATCCTCCCATTGTTGAGACATGCAGTCTTGGTATACTGATAGTTACAAAAAAAAACAAAGGGCCAAAAATTTATGCTAATTTACCCTCATTGCCAGGAGCCTTCACACAGTGATCAGTAGACATATGCAGACTCATATAATAAACCCTTCTTATTTATCCAAAACACATACAGAGCTCTGTGTGTTGATGTGTTAGTCGCAGCAGCAGAACGAGTTCAACAAGAACTTCTCTGCCTTGAGGAAAATTTGAGAGTTAACAGTTCCTTCTGGACAACGGGGATGGCTTTTGGACCATGGATTATCCTCCTGCCACACTGGCACTTTAGCATATTTGACCAGGAGCTGTTGAATTGCTTTATACTTTAATGCATAAGAAAATTATATGTTCTTTCCTAAATTACCATTTACAGCATCATTATTTTAAAAGATAACTTCTTCTTATTAATGTCTTCTATAGAAGAAACTTAATAATAAATAAGATCTCTTCTATTTTTCTCATGTACTAATTGTTTTCTCATTTCTAAATAATCAAAGTCCTCTAATTTATCCTCATTAAGGCAGATTTTTAATTACAGTTGCATGCAAATACAGTTGCATGCACCCACTATATTATAAGTTTGACCCCAGGAACTTAAACTCTCTCATTATTTATGGAAGTAAGCTTTTATTTAGGTTCTAGAAAACTAATTGCATTTTTAATTATGAATGTCAATATTTTGTTTTTCCATATGAATATACTGTAATTTCATCCAGTTATAAAATCTTCAAGCTACAATTAACACATGTATTTATTTCCAAAAATAAAGTTGGATGTTTTTCAGATTTTGCACAAGTCATAAAAGCTGATGTTCTGGACAAGAAATTAGATTGCATTGCATTAATTATTGAGTTCAATGATTTGCATTTCACATGTAAAAACAGATTCTTTCACTTTCTTCTCTCTTACCAGCTGTAGGTGTTCTACTCAAATCTAGTGCCTCCCCTGACTAGTGAACAAAATAAAATTAAAAACTCAGGAAGTACGTTAATGGAACAGAACTTAGCTTAAGTACCTCAATCATTTTATAGAGCTGTAAACAACATTGTCATTCTTGCTCTCCTTTCTCTCAAGGTTAAACCCATATGTCAAATTTCTTTGTTCCCTCAAAAAGTAGCATTACACATCGGCACCCAAATATGACCCAAAGGGCACTGGTCATGCTTCAGCTGGAGAACCTGCTGATAGAACAAGTTTTACATTTTATTGCTTTTCTTCTATGTTTACATTTTAGAAATAACATGCAAAAGATCACAACTCTGAAACAATTGTGAAGTAAAACACGAATAGGAGTAATAACCATGGGATCATGAGATGATGCAGCACCTTTAAGGAATCCCAGAAGTGTCTTTTTTTTGCTCTGAAGTCCTTGTGACTATGATTCGCTCCCAGACAGAACCAGACAACAAAAGACAGCCCTCTGCCTTAGGTGCAGTGAGATACTTAGTTGTCTCACTGCCAGAAAAAGTACCTTTACTTAAAAAGCAGATTCTTAAAATACTGACTTAACTGATTCACATCCTTGTTGCTTGTAATTGTGGAATGTTAGCTATGTTTTCACTACAGTTTCCTGACCATCTCGAGTTATGATCCTCATAGGACACAATGACTTCAGTTGAAACAGCAAAATTAAGGAAATAGGCATCAAATTAATGACTTATGAACTGGATTTTAAACACTTTGTCATGATACCAAGTTTCCCTCCATCACCTGTTCAGCCCACAGAGCTGTATCAAAGCTTTCACTGAATAACTGAGAGAGACAGGCCTAAAGACAACCTGAGAAATCCTCACTTCAGGCTCTACTCTGTTGTGATGGGAGCCAAAATCATGTGGAACCCTGTAACTGCACTGGAAAGTTGGGATCTCTAATGTCCTTCGGAAGAAATATCTTTTGCTCTGCAAAGTTTTCACTGACAAGCAAAGAAAACCAAATGTCTTTTCAGGGGAGGAAAATGTCATCCAGACTGAGCTTCCTAGTTTTGTTCAAGATTTGAAATAATACAATATTTGTAATTTTGTGTTGAGCTATGCCTGGAGTTTAGCAGATTTTAATTAAATATCCTTTGAATTTTACTTTATATATATAGATTAACTCAGGTAAAAAAAACCTTAACATAAAGGCAATGTGTCAGACCTATTTGAGATATGGTACTAGACTGTTGTTCACTCAGTCAGTGCAGAAAAGTGAAGCAAGTCTAATTTACTATATGTTAACCAAGGAAAGAGCCAGGGTAATGGCTTTCTTTAGAATTTTGAGTTCAGGAAAATACAACAGTCACATACGGAAAGTCAGAGTTTGAGAACTAAAGATCTCCCAGTCAGACAATATTTACATTAATCTCTTCACTGACTTTTAATTTTTCTTGTTCTGAAAATATATGCAGGTATAAAAATGTAAATTTTGAGATTCCTGACAAACACGATACTACATAATGCCAATTAAAAAGGAAATTAAATTGTACATGAAGCAGAAAAAAATTCCTTTTGACATTATACTGGAGGGAATGATAAAAGAGCTATAATCACATTATAGAAAGAGATGTAAGTTTTCTATTTTAAATGTGATGAGAGTAAGACATTAAAACCTCAGAGATGGATGACACAAAACAGAAAATAAAATTAGGTGTGCTCTAATATAACACTGAACGCTGTTATTGTAGTTTTGCATTGCATACAGTATTGCATGCAAAAACTGAAGTGACCAAAATGTAAGTAAATTATGATTTTCATGAATTACTGATTCATTATGTGTCCTTGGACAATTTGTTTAAGGACCAGTCTTTAAAAAGGCTTAACGTATAAATATGTACTTCTGCTTGCACATGTAACACCTAATGGAAAGTGATTTGTTACAGGAAAATGGCCAGTTATTCCCCGAGTTCAGTCAGAGTTCACTTGAATCAAAAGTTAGTAAAAACCCAGGATTTATCAACCTACCTATTTTGCAGAAAAATCCAATCACATGGGTAGTCTGTGGTAATGAATACTTTTAGTCAGCTTTCACTTGAAATGTTTCAATTTTTCGTGGAATGTCATGGAATGTCCCTGATTAGATATTCCACAGTTCCTCTTTCTATTAAAAATAGCTGAATATCTGATTATTCTTTTACCAGTTCTTCATGTGAACCAAGTTTGTTGTCTATATATAGAGAGAAAGAAACCCACAGATACCAAGAATAACACCTGTGTGCAGCAGAACTTGGTATCAATATAAATTAAGTTGATGACATCATCCCTAAAGAAAGAAAAAAAAGTTTGATGATATGTGACGTATTTCCCTGTCTTTTAAAAGTCTAAATACAAAGTATTATATGCATTATACAACAACATTCAGTTGTGGTAGATTATACTTTTTAAAAAGCCTTTAGACCCACCACTGGACTTTGAATGACAGAAATAACATAAATATATTATTCTCCAGGGGACAAGTAAAGCTGACTATATGCAAACTACTGTAAAATTTCTGCAGCTAATAATATAGAAAGATTTCTTTTCTTCAGTTTGAAGCTAATGATGTCCATGAGTCACACCAGATGTACTGAGCCATGACATCCCAGTAGTTATAAAGTTGTTACTGACTCAAATGATAACTGAGAAAGGTCGGTAACCCCCACGGTGTCATTACTTGAAAAGTATCTTTCCCAGTAAGAATTCAGAGTTCACCCTTAGAAACTCTCTAGTTTTGCACTACATATATGCATATTTTATTTTCCATATTGTGAATTTTATGCTTAAATGCTATAGTCTATTTTCTTTAACAAGCTCTACCTCTTGGGAGTAAGTTGGCATTAACTGTTAACTCTAAACCCATGAACATCTTTCACTTGTGTGTCTACTGTCATGATTTGATGCAGTCCAGCAGTGCTAATTTGGGGCTGGACAGCTGACAAAATATATCAGCACCTGGTTTTCATGTACTAGAATGTGATTGTGAGCACTGGAGCTGTTCTGGGCTTGGTGGAATTCAGGCTCAGATACTAATTCTGGTATGAATGTACATGAATTGATTTTGACCACATATTTCATGTGTCAGTATATAAGCTAGTTAGATTCTTTTTTTTCTGTGATTAAATCACTGAACTTAGAAATGGCAAATACAGATGAAGGTCCAGACTGTGACAGATGGCATTTGAAAAAATTAATTGAAAGGTGAAAGGCAAAAGGTTCTTAAAGATCCATTTTTAAACTAGACCAGGAGTAGTCATTAGGAATTCTTCCTCTTTGCCCAAATATAAGTCAGATATTAGGAAGGAAGTTTAGTGGCAGCAGAAGTAGAAAACATAAACAAAGTAATGAATTCACAAGTTTACATTTGATGTGAAGGGCAATAGGTTCCACTGCAGGCTTACTGTAATATATGAGCATGCACAGTTCCTCCCATCCTCTGCCGAGGCAAGTGTGGTGGGTTTGGATTAGTGAGTAGAAAGTCATTTGTTGCAATCATTAATACAGTTGTGATATTTTGATGGGGTTGATGGGTAGAATTTACATCAAAGCTGGGAACATTTCAACCTTTTGACACAGATGCATAAAAATTGATGGCATTTTATATGTGACACTATCTGCTTTTTATAGGTTTTGTCTTTTCTGGATGTTTTCGTTTTAATTTATTCTCCATGGGGAATTAATTTCTTTAATGTTGAGCTTGTTAATAAGAAGGAAAAAATATAGCTGTATATATAATACAAATAATTTACACAGTTAATTGTATAATATAGTTGTACGAGTGGATTTTGTTTCTGTTGAGAAAGTAAATAAAAATCTGAAATAGCCTGATTTTAAGAAGCACGTAACACCCAAATGCCACTGTCTACAGAGGAAATTTTAGGCAGCTCAAAGGATCATTTTCTTCCTCATTACTCTGTGGGGAGATTATTGTTCTTATTGACAAGATTACTGTCCTTATTGACATCATTCACCTTCTCTTTCAGCTCAGAGTACACTTCCAACCTCACAATCAATTTGTCTCTCATATTTCTGCCCATAGCAGCAGGCATTATTGCCTGACGGGAACACTGTAATCAAACTACACCAATGTCCTCCAAACCTTGAACCTGTGCCCAGGCTGTGAGTCTGGTGCCTCCACTAATTAACTATTCTAAATTTAGCTGTCAACTTTAATTAGGAAATCCATTGTCTCCAAATATGTGACCTGATAAAAGGAGACATGAGAAACATCTAGGATCAGGACAGCGTGAAGCATCAGCTATGGGGTTTTCATGAGTTTCAGCCTCAAGTCTGTGAAAATTAAAGATGCCCAGTCCCAGGTGGGATGGGGTGCAACAGTGCCTTCCCACTTTTACAGGGCTTAAATCCTGACTTCTGTCAAGACCCTTCCTATTATCTCACCCTGTGAGGCTGCAGGAGGGAAAATGGAGAGGAAGAACATGTCATCTCTGCATTTTCTGTTAACCATCCAGAGAAGCCGGCTGCACAAGGTGTGTGCTCACACTGGGATCTAAGAGAACCACTACACTCATTAAATCTAAACTAACTTGGGCACCATAGCATGGGCAGCATGTACTCCACAGCAGGATGCAAACAATGCCTAAGATCCTAAGTCCCTGTGTTCTCTCCCACCACAGCTGCACCACCAGCAGTTCTTGAACAAGCCAACAGAAGGGTAACTCAGGCTGAGCTGTTATCAGATGCTGCTCTCTGTTTTGCTCTAGGACAATGTACCTTTACCATATTCATTCAAAAGGGTGTTAACATTATACACTGACCTTGGAAACAGAATTTTCAATATAAATATATTTATATTATATATACTTTCAATATAAATGTAATTTAAAATGTAATGCAGTGAAATTTTGTACGTGGTTACTGCTGGGGAGATAATTCCACAACACAACAGGTAAACCCAAAATTATAAGAGATATGAGGCAATTCTGCAGTGTCCTAGTATTAAAAAGTTATTGATTGTGAAGATCTGACCCACACTGAGACATTTCTCAGCTGATTAACTGGTCATCTATCTAAATGTGGGCTTTCTAGGTAGAATCATTAGATGCTTTCTATTTAGTAGGAAGAAAAAAATCCTGCCAAATTCTGTCTCTCAACTGTATAAAATAAATTTTTCCATGGAGCTCTGCCATAATTAGGCTTATACTACTACTTGACACATAATCTTAAATAAATTTATGTGGTAGTCAAAACAGTGGAAGTCAGTGAGGAACCTAAGTCTATTAATGGTGAAAATGTAATTGAAATAATATGAAATTAATTTTAACTTATGCATAAAATAGTATACATACAGAGAAATTAATTGGTTTTGATATATCAATAGGCATCAGGGTAAAATGTGGTCTTTCCTCCTGCAGAGGAAGCTCTCAGTGAGTGCTGATTGCGAATGATCTCTAACACATGTATGAGACAGATGCAGATGTAACCAGCTCACAGCCTAAGCACCCATTACGCTCACAAACAAGCTCTGTTGAGTCAACCTCTCTCTGAACTCCATCCCTGCCTTTTCCTCTCATTGCTGCTCCTTTCATTCATTTCTATTGCATCCCAGTTGTTGAGGACTTCAGCAGCAGAAACGAGTTATGCTTGAACACATTTTTCTCTCTCATAACATGCTCCTCTTGTCCTGCTCTTATTATAGAGTAGCTTACAAATGTTTGAGACAAAGGAGCATGGTAGACAGTAATTCATGAATTTACTGGTTCACTGTGTGTGGTCAGCTGTTCTGGTATGATCTTCCTCAAATTACTTTGCATTTACCATGGGGTAAGAATTTTCTGGTAGTAGTTTTCATCAGCTACTTCCCATTAATTGCCCATAAATATGTCCTTACCTGGGGTAACTGCAAGGTCCTTTGAACTGATCCTTACACTAATATCTACTTGTATATAAAATATAGAGGTTTTAGTATATTTTGCTAGCTGTTACAGCTTAGATTCAAGCTGTCTTGGATTCTGATAAATGCAATGGATTTTTTCATGGATATTCATTTATTTCATCAATGCATTCTCATAATGGATTCCCACAAAAATCATTCTTCCCAGTGTATTTACAAAGGCTCTTATCTACTCTCCATCTCTTTATGATGCCTGTAGCAATTAGATCTTCTTTCTCAAGGAAAAAAAAACCCCAACAACTAAAAGTGTAGCTGATTTTCTCACACTTTTGCAGGGAATTTCCTTCCTTACCACCAAAGTCATTTCACTCAAGTACACAGTTGTCATTCCTCGAGTTCAGAGGTGAAAAGAACAATTAAACTGTAATTGTATGCTCACCTTGTTGCTGAGAGTGATTCTTCTTATCTGGGACAATGGCTATTAAGAAAACAGCTCCTAGTGTTCAGTCATTGGGAGTTTTGACTTGGTGGCAATAAGAGTGAAAGGAAAAAATAATAAGACAGCAACTGATGCAACACCTTTGCAACTTCCCCCTCATCTAGAATTTACGCAAGTGTTCCTGTAATTTATCTTCATTACTCTACCCTACTTACAACAACACTTCATATATTTTGACTTCTAGTCCACATGACTTTTTTTTATGATCTGTTTATCAAGCTTGCATTGAGGTTTAACAGCTCAATGTTGACCCAAAAATCTAAACTGTATATTGTGAACAAGGACAAGAGAAAAGATATTACTGGAAGTACCTATGTGTGTGCCTGCATATAGGTACTACTCACTGCAGAAAGTGCTGCAATATAGGAGAAAAACAACCAAGCTAATATATTTGTGGTGGATTTTTGTTTTCACACGAAGATACGGGCTGAATTTTATTATTTCATTGAAGGGCACTTTAACAGCCCAAATAATATTTAACTTCTAGAATGAGACTTAAATGTGGCTAAAAATTTTATTTTTAGTCTCTGCAGACTAGACATCAATCAGTCTCTCCATGTTTGAAAGAAGATGAAAGAGCAAACAATAGAGCAGAAGGATTCTGAGGCTAAAACCTCTCAGATGTTTGTGAATATACAAGTCTGTAAATATTGATGATTCTTGGCAATAAAAACATTCCTATCAATTTAGCTCCTGGGAGCAGGGAAATTAAGCCAGATTTCACAAGCCTTTAAGCATTAATTGAATAATGACATCAATTAGCAATTACACTAAATTATTAAGTGAGTCTTATACACACCACCACATTATCTCATATATATTCCTCCTTGTAGGCAACCCTTGCCAGGGTAATCAAGCCTAAAGAAGTAGCAGACAGAATTGACTATTCTTAACATGTAAGAAACCACAGAAACTGGATTTTGAGGGCAGGAAATTCAGGAAAGTCAAACGAGTTTCTTCCAGTAAAAGTTCATGATTTGCCTTATAAATCCTAGAGCTACTAGAAGAAGAGTGAAAGCTTTGCTGTGCTCTCTGCATGACTGGCTGTAGTAGTCCAAATAATAGCAGCTTTACTCATTCAAAGCTCATGTTGGCAAGACTGGTGCTTTTCTCTGGATATGTTTTATGGATACAGATTTAGAATTTGGATTTATGTGCTGCCCTGAGACATGTATGTCTTTCAAAGGATGTTGGTTCCCCCCTCAGTTTCATGAGCACACTTCACTGAGATAAGTGGGAGGTGCAGGGCTGCCAGCACTGTGGGGCTCTCATTTTGGCTGGAGGCTTTCTGGTCTCTCCACAAGGAAAATGCTCCAATCTGTCTTGCCTGTCTGTCTTTTATTTCTTCCTGTGAAGGACAATCAAGCAGAATTTTTTTCATGGAGAATTACCCCTTTGCTCTCTGCCTGGCATGGACCAAGCTTCCCCCGCAGTCTTTCCTTTTCCTAAGGCAACGAGTTCTTCTGCACTGTGCTTGGGGTTGCAGCTTTTATACTTTATTTTTTCTGGCAATTGAGAAAGGAGAAAATGAGAACATTTTGCTTGCTTGGACTCAGAAATCCTGTTGGTAGCACAGTGAGGAAGGGAAAAAGAGCTGAAGTCTATGTATAAGGAAGGGAAAATAGCTAAGGAAGATGGAAACAGCACTAGCAAAACCTTTGTGGTGATTTTGGATCACAACATCCTAATTCATGCTGAAATGTGAGAGATTTTAAATAGTGAGGGAGATTTCAAAGATTACAGGACAATTAACATATTATAGAGGGGCAAGAGGCTCTGGTTGGAAGTTGGGGTTAAATCACAAAGAATTTTTAGGCATACGCAGCAACAGATGCTCTACTAAGGTCTTGTCTAGGAAGGAGTTTGGCCAGTGCTGTAGCTTGTAAGCAATATAAATTCTCCTGTGCAAACACTGTTCTGTGCAATTTGTTCCCTAGGTTGCACCAGGTTAGCGTGAAATCAGAGCCAATTTCCAACCTAGGAAAGGATCACATTTTTGTAAATTAAAAGTATATATTTTGTCCAAAACTCTTGCTAGATGTGCAAGCATGACAAAGTGCTGAGAGCAGAATTAGCTTCCAAGAACAGAATTAATCAAAAGCTTTAGTAAATAAATTTGCTGGATTGCTACCATTATAGACAATATAGCAAGAACTCTTTGAATAGACATTAAAACCACACTAATTCTTTAAACTAGTCACATTTAATTGCATATTGCACTTTATCATGAAAATAACTGTGTTTTTTTAATATGTACTGGGGGAAAGAGGGAGAAAATTACTTTAGAATTTTCAATAAAGTATAACAGATGAGAATCAATGACATCTTGGAAATTATTTCAATGCATGGAGATAAGACTGGGAACTTAATGTGCTCCGTAACACCAACCAAAAGAAGCCATTAGAGGTGCAAACATGTTACATGCCCTGTAAGAAATATATTGGCAGAAAGATATTCTCACTGAAGTTCTTGTTATTGATTTCCATGTTTCATTAAATGCATTAAAATTCTACTGCCAATGGATGCTCCACTATTGCTGTGATGGGCACTACATAAATTGTGATAGAAAACCACAGGTTTGGAATAACTCCACATCTGCACTTGTGTAACACTTTGAACCTGACCCTGCACCTCATTTGCACAGAATGAAAGCTGGTAGCAGTGGGATAGCACAAAGCTTGTAGTAGCAGCACACTGAATACATACATTCTGTCTACAGATGTAGCAGCCTGCAGCCCAGCTTTTTAATTTTTATCTCCAACATGTGATGGACAGAAAGAATTTTTCATTTATATCTTCACAGGAGAGGAAAAATACTAGAAGTATGACCTTTTAAAATTCAATTTACTAACAGTATTGATTTTCTAATGGAATCTGAAGTGGGCCTGTTGATTGACATCAAGGGGGAACAAAAGTTGTCACAGTGCTGAAGAAGGAAGCAAAGAAAATTGTAAATTTATTCTGAAAGAGGTATTGATATATTGCAGCAAAGGTAAGGGCTCTGGGGTATATTCATATTTCTGAAGAAATATTGCCATACCTTTTTTTTTTTTTTTTTTTTTTTTTTTTTTTACTTTATGGATCATCCTTCCTTACTTGGTGCTAGTTATCTTGAACTGGCAGCAGAGTTTCAACTGCTTAGAAAGTGCTCTGCAGAATGATTTTCCCTACATTTTCTTAGCTGAAAATGTAGTTGTTTATGGTTTTTATACAACATATAAGTTACTTTATGTGGTAATGATAATAATAAGTAAAATTTATTAATTTTTGTACATCACTAGAAAGGTCTCATGGAAAGAGGTCATACTTAAAAATACCATCTTACAATCAAGTCTTCTATTCTTTTAATTACTTGTAGATATTAAAACTGGCTTGAATAGAAATCTTCCCTCATTTTTCATAGCAATTCACAAACCAGGAAGTTTTGTTATTTTTTCTGCTTCAATTTCCTGGAAAAAATTCAGAATTCAAAAATATCACAACTACAAAACCATTTTCATTAAAAAATAAAACGAAAGAAAGAAATACAAGAACTTATCTGACAAATAAAGAGAATTTTAAAATCAAAATAGATTTGTTTATCCTCCAAACTTTAAAGAATCTTCTAAAAAGCAATAAATTGAGAACCACCACTCAAATATCCACCAGAAAATAATTTTATGAGAAACTAACTGGTCTAATGAGTTTTTTTCAGTGAAAATTGTTTCAGTACAGTGGTCAGTACAGCATCACTGAGAGAGCTGCAGACCTGAGACTGTGCATAGAAAGAGAAATTATACACACAAAGGACCTGCACATTGAGCAGGCAGACACAGTACATGTTGGTTTCAGCTTCACAAGAAAACATTCAGGATTTTCATTTTAGGCAACAGCAAACCATTTGAATCAAAGTACACATTGCAAATATTCACTATGGCCTGTTCCTTCCCTGAAGGTTTCTTCATTTTCACAGGAGCTTTCAAGACCCATCCTCCCAGGAGAACTGGTCTGGAAAGTCTCTAAGGAGCTGTATGTGCTGCATGTATATTTGTGCAGTGCACATATAGTTGTAATCACAGGCATCCATCAGTAGTGAGTTCCAGTGCTTTGATTTAAAGAATTTGTGTTGGAAAGGCACACAATGAAATTACCATGTGACAAAAAGGAGACAAAGGGAAAGTGTTAAGAGCAGGAATTATCTTCCCTAACTTTCATGATTTATAAATTAGTCTAAGCTATTTGTGAAA
Source organism: Acrocephalus scirpaceus scirpaceus (assembly GCA_910950805.1). Lineage (NCBI taxonomy): Eukaryota > Metazoa > Chordata > Aves > Passeriformes > Sylviidae > Acrocephalus > Acrocephalus scirpaceus. The sequence continues at coordinate 131,772,965 of OU383773.1, forward strand.
CATTTACATCTTAATCTAAGCTATTTATTTAGGCTCCTTCTGCAGTCAATGAAGAGATGGAGACATCTCCACAGGATACTCATCCTCTCTCTTTTCCTCTCAAGTGACTCAAGGTGTGATGATTTATGTGCATGTGCTCTGCATGAAGGTATGCTGCAGAACCATGGCTAGCTCCCCAAGGAAAACACCCCAGAAATCTCATACTAAGCAAATCAAACCTTTTTTTCCCAGGCTTATTGTTTACTTACAGAACTGTGAATTTGTCTATGTTCTCACTTCTGTGTAACCAAAAAGCCCTCTAGCAGCAGTGTCTGAGTGTGCTACCTCCACCTACCTTGGTCTCTTTGCACACTAAAGGAATATAATTGGATCATCAAAATCTCTGCTTCTATTGACCCATCTACTTCTTGCAATTTCTTGAAAACAGCATGGCAATTTTTTTTTCTGATTACTTTCTGAGACAAAGCAAGCTTCTATGCACTTGATTGCCTCAGGGAATAGTACAAATTATGTTTTATTTAGTGGCAAAACCAGTCTAAGGCATTTTCACTTTCACCTGGTCTGGCTAACCATTCCTATTGTTCTGCAGATTCTTCTGCCTCCTTTAGATGATGATGCTGTTTTTTGAGCTGCATCAGAGAGAAAACAGGGTTTTTTCTATATTTTGGTGAAAATGGATACAGCCCAACACCCAGGTGGTGGCGTTGGCATAATAGAGTGGTTTGGGAGAAGTGTTCAGAAATCAGAGAACTAAAGGAGGAAATGTTTCCATTGTTTTTGCTGCTGGTGAAAGACTAAGGCTATCATATCTACTGATATGCACTTACAATCCTTATGACCTGTCTCCCTGCACAGAAGGTCTTTCTAGGTGGGAAGGGATCTTTTATTTAAGGTTCCTAGAGATGGTATGTCTAGTTATAGGGTGCCTAGAGACACAGAGTACACACAGTCACCTTAGTGAAAGTGATGAAGTCGACTTCTCCCACTAAAAATGAGTTAATTTTTTTAAAAGATAGCTTTAACACAGAGATTTGTGGTGGGCAAGTTTATTATATCCAAATATATCTCATTTCATGCCATATCAGATATCATCCATCTTCATGCAACCAGCTGACATAAACACCATGATGTGTGATGGTTAACTTGAAAGAAATACAATCACAGGCTCTCACTTGAACTGAATCCAGTCTGTCTTGCCAGAAGACCTGAGAGCACCAATAAACTCAGGACTTCAGAACTCTTGTTTGACCTAAGAGTTATAGGATTTCTTTCCTATATCTCTGAGACTCCAGCCTTGCAGAGATGGCTTAAATAATTAGTGAGACGGCTCTTCAGGTGTGTTTTGTAAAAGCAAAAGGTTTAATAAATGTAAAATAATAACTGTTACAGAAAAAAAAGAAAAGCCGAGCACAGGTGCCTCTGCACCTTGCTAAGACACCCTAAAAAACTCTCTCGTTCCTTTGTGCTGCTTCTTTTAGTACTTGATGGTTCAGCTGGGCTGTTTGGTCTTTGGCCCAATGAAATCAGCAATAGGTTTTGACTTACACTTTCCAAACCCAATCAATGCTTCTGTGCTGGCACTGAGCCAATTACAGTTAGAACAGTAAAGAAGTTTCTGGGCTCTTTACCTTATAAGAAGTAAAAGGGGTGAGTCTCAAACCTTTCGTTATATGGAAACACTTACTCAGGTGCAGGGTGCATTACTACAAAGAGTGTTTTCAGAGGAATGAAAAATGAACTCCCAACTGACTCTATAAAGAGTAAAATTATCCAGCCTGTCCCTGATCCCCTCCACCAGGCCAGCTGCAGCCAAACTCACTTTGCTAGAAACCTCTGTATTAGCTAGCATAGACTCATTAATTTTTCTGAATGATCGGCTGAATAACAGCCATAGCAGAAACAAAAATGAGCCTGACTTTTATATAGTGAAAAATCTCTGCAAGGTTACAAGTTGTTGTTTTTTAACAGCTATAAACTTCTATTATTTAATCTTTAAGGTTTCTGGTAATGTTTCTCCTCCTGCAGCAAACCCTTAAACTAGTTCTCCCCAGTAAGCTGCAGGGACCATTTTGGAAGCTGAGGTATTTCTTAAAGGGGAGAAATATAGGTAAGGAGAGAACTTCCATCATAACACCCATCTGTGCTTCTTTAGTGCCTGGTATCAAAAATACCCATTAGACTGGCAGTGCACAATATATTCTGCCTGCTCTCCCTTTTGTCCTTGACATGCCTCTTATATGTTGTAGGCCAGAGGGACTGATGAAGAGATAGCAACATCAGTTTTATACCAGCTGCAGATTTTTCCATCCTAGGTCAATCCTCTGCTGCACATTAAAGGCTACTTCAAGGTGCCTTTATGTTCCTCAGGTGGGTGGACTTCAGCACAAGCTTGAATCTGACCCTCAGAGACCGTTGCATTATTTGAGTTCTGTGATTGTGTCGGCTTTAACGGCATTGTTTGGCGAAAATCCTGCCTGCGGTTTGAAAGTTCAGTTTGAATTTTGCCTTCATCTCCCTGTTTGATCATGACTGTGTCTAAAGTCTAATTCAACAAATCTTATTTGCCCTCTTTTCTGACACTTGTTTAACTCCAGTGGTTTAACTCTGAAGTTTAGACCACAGTGTTCTAACTAAGGAGGGAAAGAAGATGACGAAAAGACTGATAGCTTGCTTATGAGGAGATTATACAACAAATTAACTCTGAAACATTTTAAGTGTTGTTGCTGCAACTGGCAAAGTTGACTAACATTAGCAGGCAGCACTTATGGGATCTGTTATTTTAATTGTAAATAGTCTGACACTTTATTAAAAATTACTTCCTAAATCTCTTTTTTTGCAGTAAATAATGGTTCTCTCCTATCTCATATATCTGATGTGCTGTCTGCTATACATACAAGGAAAATATAAAAGTCTTGTATCTGGCAGCAAAAGGAATGTGTATCCTTGCAGCACAGTGCAGTCAAAAGAGTAAATAACATTTCTGTGTGGTAGAGGAAATTCCAATGTTTTCGTATGTTTTCAATTATGTTATAATTTTTGGTTTTAAAAATGACTGTAGTATATTGCATCAGGAATGCATCTGCAGCTTCCTAAAGCTACTGGAAACACTTGATATTCCAAACTCCCTGGCTGAAGGAACTAATTCTGAAAAATCATTTTTGGTGTAAGACACTATACTACTTACTAGAGCAAGGTATTTCTGGAAGAAGTTCAGGAAGAGATAGACTGGTAAAAACAGAGACATAGAGATTATGAGGGCATTGAATACACTTAAAAAAAAAAAAAAACCAACAAAAAAAACCCAAAACAAAACAAAACAAAAAAACCACCAAAGAACAAAAACTAAGAACAGTCCTTGAACTTGATATTGAGGGCTTGCATGTGGGAGCAACTGAAAGAAGCTATCACTACAATGCTTGCAGTAAATATGAAAGGGCCCAAAAAACCCTAAAAGTGTTGAAAATAGAGAAGAGGGAAAACAGATTCCCCTAAAGACAAAACAGAATATGCTGTGTTTTCACAGACAAAATTTCAATATCCCTTCCTTCATTGTACCTGCATACTTTCTAGATACCATTTATTGCTGAGGTCACTTTACCCTACAAGAATTCTGAAATTTAGGTCATTTGGATAGTGAAGTATTCAAAATTTTCTACAAATCATGTACTTTATCATCTGCATCATAGACAGCTCAAGCTACAACCAGGCTGATTGGATACCATTACAGGGGGAAAAGTTTTGGTATTAAATGGGAAATAAAGTCTTATAAAAAAGAGCCTGTCTCTGATACAACCAAGCCAGCTCATTTAATGTTCTATGCCTTTCATCATTTTTAAGTGAGTTTCGTAAGAATGGTTAAAATCATTAAAATCAATTAAATATAGAGGCAGAAGAGGGATTGTTAGCCCCATCAGTTGTGTTATTAGTATTTCATATGTTGTTCTTGAAGAACTAATGGCCAGCTAGCAGATCTTGTTTTGGTAAATTGTCCATATGGTGATGTTTTCTTATTTGGAACATACCCTCTTACAATATCCCAGAAGATTCTGTCAGGTGCTCGTACTGAAAAACCCTGAATGTCTGAAATACAAATAAAGATTTGTACTTCATCACTTTTACAATCCAACAGAAGAGACTTTTACTGAAACATAGGAGCTGGAGAAAGAAATTCAACTCCAAAGAGCAAAAGAATGAAAGGACTTGTAAGCTACTCTAGCCATGAGTAATGAAGGGCTGTAAGAAAACACAGCATTATCAAAGGTAAATGCTTAGGAAATAAAATAATTATAAAAAGTAAAGTTTGAGGAGTTTTAGTTTCAGAAAACAAAGAAGAGTAAGCCATCATGTCAGAGGAGGGAGCAAGGGAATACGTTGCAGCTGTTTGTTTGCCAATGCCACAGAGAAGCTGAAAAAAAAAGAATGCATCACAAGGTCTAAAATTGGTTTTGGTCATTGTTTTGAGTTTGTGGGGAGGTTTTCCTATTCTGTTTTGTTGAGTTTTGTGGTGTTTTACGGGAGGATCTCGAGGGGACAAACTTCTAGGACTATAAAACCAGTCCTAACTTTTTGTCTTTGGTCAAGGAAATTTGGTTAACTTCTTACCCATAAGCTTTTCTGCTCTTTGACCAAGCAGAATAATATATATAAAATATAAAGTAAAAAACCCTATATATTGTATTGTATTACATTGTATTATATTATATATATATAATATTATATTATGTATGTTGGTTTTCACAAAGTTCATGAGCATGGTGTACAAGCCACCCTTTGCAGACCCTGGCAGCTGGGATAAATATCAGCGTTTTCAGGAGCAGTGTACCTCCCTCCTGGCTGCCAGAGGCACTGCAAAGGTTTGAATGGCTAGTTCTGAATTACAAAGAGAAGCTTTTGCTTTTTGGTCTAAACCACTGCCCTTCTGGGAAGCTCAAGGCCTTGAAGGACATTTCCCTGAAAGAGATGAAGGGTCCATCTGTCCTGTCTGTGACAGTGGCCAGGAGGGGCTGGCATTGTAAGAGCAGAAGTGCTCTCCAGTTCCAGTGACCTGTACGGGACTTCTAAATCAGTTGTGCTTTTTTGTTTCTTAATAGCTGGTGAAGGAAGTTTCTTCCATACATTTGTCAAGTCTGCTCCGTGTTACTACATCTCGGGGCAGGAGGGTACACAGTTCAAACACAAGCAGTGTGAAAAAAATGCCTCCTAATGATCATTTTGGACATACCATCTCTCAATTTCATTTGATTCTGACATTTTTTTTCAGATAACAAGAAACAATGAACAGCTGCTACAGCTACTCCTTCTTCACTTACCCTTGTAATCTGTAACATTGTGGATTCCCATCACAGATACCTGATTAGTTTCACTGCCCAAAAAGAAATGTTCCAAACCTTTGACCTTCTTTCGTCTCTCTGAACTTTTTGTATTACCACTAAGTCTTGCTTGAGGTGAAGATGACCAGTTCTAGACCACACTTCAAGATACATTCACAATGTGGATTAATGGCTTGAGAATTTTTTTCTGCTTTGTTTTCTATTTTTTCCCAGTAATTGCCACAATACACAGTAGGGGTTTTTATTCACTATTGAGAATCATACCAATGTTTGAAAATACCTATTATTATAACCACAAGTTCTCTTTCCTGCATGGAAATAGGTAGTTTAGGATCTATTGTCTCAGACTGTTTTTCGTCTTGTACATTATTCCATATTTATTATATAGAATGTAATCTGTCATCCTATTGTTTGCTTAGTACTATGACATTTTTCCCCAGCTCTTTGCAATCAGCTTTCTTTTTTATTACCCTGATAATCTCACATCGCCATTAGTCTCCTTGTTCTCCATCCTTTTCCATTTCTGTATACTCTAACAGACACTGCAAAGATCCCAGTGATCTATGCCTTTCCTCCATTGTTAAGCCAAAACATTCATCCCTTCTCCGTGTTTCTTACCTATTAACTATGGCGTTTCTGCCCCCCGTGGACCACTTGATCAGTGATCCCTTGCCTTGCCCGGCTTCTGGCAGCAGTCGGTAGGGCCACTGGACAGTTCTGCAGCAATACCCACGCGGTGGGCTTTCTGGCTGGCTAGCACTGGATGTAAATTAGTGGCTATGGCGAAAGGAAAGGAAGGCTCTCTTCTGAGGGTTCACAGGAGATGTTTATTCCTCATCGGTGGTGGGTGAGAGAGAGCGAAAGCCCCGCCCACGCCCCCTTAAGTAGACAGGTACCAGGGGGCGTGTACATAAACTTTCCACCAATAGGGGGATAGAAAGGGAGGAGTTGGGGGGTAGATTGACACACAAAAGGGCCAATCTCTGGAGAGGAGGGGGGGAGGGGATTCCCAGAACCTGTTCCAATCAGAAGCCCGGTCTCCCCGAGATTTCCAGAAAGGGGAGAGGCTTTCCCTGGATGACTGGCAGGCTCCGGGGGGAGGGGACAAACCACTGCGAATGCAGCTATAAACAGAGGGGTTTAGAAAAGACCTTTTTCCCCAACATAAATAACATAAACCCAAAACTTGTGAGCACAGCTCACGCACCGCTACAATTAACCTGTTGTTAATCTATAGTATGACTTACTTCTCTCCCACAGGCAGCTTAATTTCTTTAAGAGCTCGCGATGCCAACTGCCCCCAGATTTATCACAGAGTAAAGGAGGATGATACTTATCTACTTTATAAATTGCCTTCACATCTACAGATGAGAAATGCTAGATCTTAGTATTAGCTAGGAAGTCTGTATTGCTTTGCCTCAGTCAAAAGATATTATGAGAAATGGAACTGAAGAAGCAGGAATTTGAGAAATACTTGGTACCATGAGTAGAGGGCTGGCTGCTATACAAAAACCAGAGTTGTACCCATCTTAGCCTGAGGCTTTTTTGCATTTTAGCAGAGTTATTGCTTAACTAATTTCCCTGTGTATAAAACGGACTTCCGACTGTGGTTATGGCAGGGTTAAATAAATGTGGGGCTGCTAGCTTATCCAAAAGGTGCCAAAGAAAGATGAGTCTGCTAGGCTGTGAGTACAGGTCCTGACAGACTGGTGTATTAAGTCCCCAGAATCTTCAGTTGTTCAGTCATCTGACACTTCACTGAGGGCTTTGATGTCTGGTTGTTTTTTTTTTATTTTGCTAGGAAGTAACCCTCTAACAGCCTGGAGATAGAACGGGGGGGGGGAGCACATTTTCTCACGTGATTTTATCTCCACTTTATTTTCAAATAAATTTGAGCATTGCCTGCTCAAAATTTTCCCATCTTGTTCTATTTTTAATAAATATTTGCCCAGCTTTCCCCAAAGTAACACGTTTAGGAAAGTAATACAAATTTAAGGTGGGTTAAAATGTCAGTATTAGAATTTTTGCCTAATCCCATAATTAAGGTTTTGCCTTGACCAAAGTTGTGATCCATACAATCTGCTCTTCATGTCAGCTGGTAGCACTCCACTGGTTCTAACAGGACTCTTTCCAGAACCTTAAAGAGCAGAAATACTTTTTATGATTTGCCTCTGAAATGTTACACAAATAACAGAGTGTGAGATGGAGTGACAATGTAAACAAAAGACAATCTGACTGCAGTAGCTTGCAGGACTGAAATGAGATGTAAGTAATAACTGAGTAGTGTATGGGAGATATGGGAAAATCAAATTTTAATTATCCTTTATTATATTAGCTATACTCAAGAAAATTGGTAAAACTGTTGTGAATTCTGTTTGGATAATGCCTTTGGTGAATAAAATCAAAATATGCATTATGAGTGAGTAAAAGAGTTTTAACCTTGATTTGGAATCTAAACCATTCAAACCACTTTTGCAGCTTTTGGAGTTCATGTGGTTTAGTTCATTCTGGTGTTATGCACAGCTAAGGACAGGGACACCTCACAGCTATCACACTGGGAATCTGCAACCCCTCTCACAAACTCATGTCCTCTGCTTTTGTGCCATTGTTTCAGCCAACAAGGGTTATAAATACAACAGGCCTGGATCATGCATCAGGTCAAAAATGAAACCTCCGAGTGCAAAGAAATAAAAACTCTAAACAGTGTTTGAAACAAAACTCAAAAGACCTTCAGAAGTAGACTGGTTGACAACAAAATTGATGTTCAAAGCCATAAGGTAACAGGGACAACCCATGTAGTTCCTGGCTGCTGTAATAAATCTCCCTCTGAAGCACATGGACAGTGGAGCCAAGAACAGAGGCAGGTGTTAACATCCCAGTCCAGCTTGGATGTTGTTTACATTCCCTTGCAGTTTAGGAGAGATTTGTCATAAATACATAATGTCAACCTTTGTACATTTGTAGAGGTAATGTCATTTCTGCTTCTGACTGCAATGCTTGTCTTTCACAGTCACCACAAGGGTCTCCATAGATCTTTTCTTGGCCTACATTGTTGAGGAATAGAGTTCATTATAGCGATTTGAACAATTTCTGATTTCTTTTTCTATTTATTTATTTTACTTGGTTTAATTACAAATACAAATGTTTATGGCTGTGTAAAATGTGTCTAAAAGCTGAGCATGTTTTGCATCTTCTAAAAACTGCTTTAAAAATACACTTTTTTCAGGTTGAATCCTGACAAAGAGTATCTGGGGGGAAAAAATCATAAAGTGGTTACATTTATTTGAATACCACCCAACTGCCCAGATTAGGTCATCTTGTCTGGAAGGAGATGTAATTATGTACAGTGGATTGAATGTTAAATTCAATAAAATGCCTCAGTAAGTTAATGAAAAATCATTTTTATCAAGAACAGAAGTCTGTAGATTCAGAATACATTCATTCCTTCCCATAAACTTGATCTACAAGAATCCTCTCTTCAATCATTGAAAAAGGCTGAAAACAGATAAGCTGGTTAATAAAAACTGGGAAACCCTGAAACATTTTTTTTTCCTAATTTATATAATAGATCCATTCATGTGATTTTTTTTTTCATTGGCAATTTCTTGATATGTAACTAGTGTACATTGAAAGCTATTTCTATGGATAAGTCACAGAAAAGGCCTGAGACAAGACCAGATCATTCATTGGATCTTCCTATTTTTTCAATGAGAAAAAAGAAGATACAATAACAGCTTTGCAAGTGGTGTCAATTCTGAGACAGAAATTTGTGCATCCAGATTACCATAAGCATGAATCATAGAGATCTCATTATGTGATTATGCAAAAATGCATTAATTACACAATTACAAGTATCTATGGTGATGAAATATAATTAATTATATGACTTGGTTTACTTTCTGAATGTAATGCCATTAGCTACTAGAGACCCATAGAGGTGGGGTTTTTTTTTTATTCGATGACATTTTAATATTATGGGCGAATCATAAATTAGTGTAACAACAGATGATAAAAGCAGATGGAATAAACTTAACTGAAGCCAATATGATTTACACGGCTTTACACAGAACAGTTTGTGTATTTATCTGTTTTTCTCCATGATGAAGTGTTCTTTTTGGAACAAAAGTTTAAAAAACCAGTGACATATCTGGAAAAGACAGTCTAAGCATGTGTCTTAAAATGTTAAGCTGTACTGACCCAAAACTAATCAGTGGAAGGTAATTTAAGGCTGCCAAAGACACAGCTGTACTCACCCACTTGTGAAGTAAGGGGCAGGCATTTATGGCTGGAGACTTGGAGAGTACAATCTAGTTTATTTTCCCTAAATGTCCAATACAGTAGTCCCTAACAGAGATCCAAGTATATACTACCTGCTGCAAACAACAATCTGGGGACAGATCAAGGGCTTTCTTGGGTAGTTTATCTCTTTCTGTTGATTACAGGAGGAGCCTTGATGTCTAACTCAAAGGCAGTGCACTCTGTAGAAGTGTTTAATAAGATGAATCTTTCCTGTGTATGTGATGCAGGAGTAGGCCTCATGCTTGCAGGAGCACTGGGCAGGTATGATAGTTTAGACAAGTAAAAAGGAGTGGCTTGTTCTCTTCACTATAATATCTCTTATGTGTTTAGGGTGTAGGTCCCAAGCTGTGACACAGCAGCTTTGGAATACCCCGCTTGGTCAGTCTGCCCTGTGTGCTGGGACTAACTGCTACCTTGTAGGACAATTGAGGCTTTCCACAGCCACTTCTCAACTTCTTGGGCCCAGTGTATGCCTTGTCTATATAAACCCTTCACCATCATCTCCATGAAAATCACAGGGTGATTGAACTTGGAAGCGACCTCTGGGCATTGCCTGCTCCAATTCCTTCTGGTCAAGCTGGGCCACATAGAGCCATTATCCCAGGACTGTATCCAGATGGCTCTTGAATATCTCCAGGGCTGTAGAGACCACAACCTCCCTGGGTAATCTGTGCCAGTGCTCAGTCAGCCCACAGTGAAGAAGTGTTTCCTGAGGTTCAGAGGGAACACTTCTGTGTTTCTGCTTGTGTCTCTGCTCCTGGCACTGGGAACTGAAAAGAGCCTCTCTCCATCCTTTTTTCTCTCTTCAGGTGTTTTCCTGAGCCTTCTCTTCTCCAGGCTAAACAGTTCCAGGTCTCAGCCTTTTCTCATAGGAGAGATGTTCCAGTCCCTTCTTCATTTCTTTGTCCCTTTGTTGGACTCTTTCCTGCATGTCCATGTCTCTCTTGTGCTGAGCCCAGAGCTGGACACAACAGGTGTGGCCTCACCAGTGCTGAGTGGAAAGGCATGATCAACTCCCTTGACCTGCTGGCAATGCTTTGCCTAACACAACCTGGGACACCACTCACCTTCTAGAGCAAGGGCACATTGCTGCCTTGGCCTCAACTTGGTTTCCACCAAGGCCTCCTGGTGCTTTCATACCAACCTGCTTTCCAGCTTTGTGGCCCCTAGTACATGTTGTTGCCTGGGTTATCTCCTCCCCAGGTGCAGGACTTTGCTTGTAGAGGTCCCTCTGGATAGAAGCACAACCTTCTGGTGAATTAGCCACTCCTCCCACACAGTCTCTATACTGTATTTTACTTTACATCCATGCACAGATTTTCTGTCTGACACTGAAAATTCTTCTGACTGACAAGGAGAACAAAGTATGACACTACCTTAACCATATTATTTGTCTTCAGCTCAGGCTTGCACTAATCGACCCCTGGCCTTTGCATTTGTAATGAGAGAGCTACTGCAAAATGCAGAGAAAACCTCCTCCTCCCCACTTTAAACAATCATATCATAAGGTTAAAGTGTAACTTTTCCTCCTAACCATAACTGAATGTTTCACAGAAGAGAATCAGCAGTTTTTAAGACAGCAACTATTTATAAAATGCAGGGAAGTTCAGTTGTAGGTCTAGCAAACTTTGGAAGAAAACAGATGGAGAAAAGGTTGCCATGACCTAATCTGTTTGTTCTCTATTTTTTCGCTTCAAATTTAATATCTGACTGTCTTTTCATAGATATAAAAATAAGTTCCTTTCTAAGTACTCAGATGGAGCACTTCAAATACTGATTACAACATTGAACTTGAGGTGTACTTTTATATCAAAAATGAACATCTCAGTCCAAAAATTAATTTGATTTGCTTGTTCAGAATATAGATAATTGTAGATGTAAGAAAATACAGTTATTAAAAACAGATGTCTCCTTATGATTGATTATTTTTAAAAGGGAATAGTCTTCTAAAAGAATACACCTGTTAGAACTCAGCTTGTGCAGAGGTGCTTGAAGTTGTCCCTATTTCTTGTTTGAAAATAATATATTTCACAAAAATAGGTTATAATTGTATTCTTTTAACATTTGCTGTTGGCTGTAGATTTTTTTACACTGAAATCATTATTTAATAACCAATAAGACTCATAATAGACTAGTGTTAAAGCAATGCTAAGTGCTTTTGAACATGTCGATTAACAGTCTTTCTTAGTGATGAACTTCTGGAGCTTTCTTCTAATTAAGAAGCTGGTGTCATTGAAAACTCATGGAAGGTCTCCCTTATACTGCTGACAACACAAAAATTACTGTACATTACTGTACATTAACAGAATCTATTCTCATTAACACCATCAGTAACAGTCCTCTGTGCCATTTTACCAACAAAAATATTATCCTCTTCTTTTGTGGCAGTAGATGTGACTCCGCACCAGCTTCTTTATTGCTCTAGAGAGATTGACAAATGCCTGTTTTCCACTGAAACACACACTGAGTCTCTTGAGGAAGTCTACTCTTTGTGTCAAAATAATGGAAGTTGTAGCTTATTAAATGTACTTGCTACAGAGATCAAAGGCTTTCACTTACTGGAAGATGGCTGTAAACCAACTTGCAAAGGCTCTGGAATAATACTAGGGACTGCCCAACTCCACATCTCAGCTGCTAAATACCTCCCTAAGCAACACACAGCAGACCAGAAAGCCAAGAAGGCTTTCTTCTGTGCTATCTTAGGGACTGGGATCCAGGAAAACAACAGGGGGGCTGGTTTTCACATAGATGTAACCTGTAGTTAAATCTTGTATAGCCATTGATTTGTACAGTCAAACAGGAGAGTAGAGCAACTCCAATTAACAAAAAACAGAGGAGAGGTAGCCTAAACACACTTTAAGTCATTATTGCACAACAGACACCACAAACAGCTTCACTGAGTACCTTATTAATACATTTCTAGAACACAGTGACAGTTAAGCAGTAACAGGAGAATCACATTAGTGTTTGATAAACCTAAACAATGTGTTGGTGCTGTATCAGATAAAAATGTTTTCTGCTTCAAATGAATTTCAGGATAAAAGGAGGATAAGGAGCCTGGTTTTCTGCCAAAGCCAAAGCCAGATATCAAAGTCCTGCTGGGTGCCAGCCAGTCTCCAGCTGCAGCTGGGGCCAGTGAGCATGGTAAAGACCTGGTTGTATATCTCCATCACAGCTGTGCAAGTGCTTCTGGCTCACCTGCTCAAAGTCCCCATAGAGCTATCAGACACATGAAACCAGGGGCTTCTAGGGTTCATCTGCCCAGTGCTATCCGAGCTTGCAGTCCCAGGGTGGGCTCCAGCAGGTGGGGGCATTACACAGGGCCAAGAGGCACCAGGGAGAGACACCCAGGGTGCTGGGTTGGACCAGCTTCATCTGCCAGAAGCCTGGAGCCAGCATGGGGTTTGCAGCTGGGGGTGAGCAGGGGCCTACCTCACCTGAAAAGGCATTTTCAGCAGTACCTCACTCTTTTTACTCTTGATAAACAAGCTATAGAAGTCAAGTGAGGAATGGGGCTGTAGGAGGAGCAGCCAGAGGAGCTGCCAGCATTTGGGGCACAATCTAGCACATAGATTAAAGATTTCTTTCTAGAAAGCATAGAGGAGATTAAAAGCTCATATCTATCATAAGAAAACCTCTAGATCTCTTATGCCACTGAACTTGAAAACACCATGTAAGAGTAGAAAAGCAGCCCAGAACTGGTTAAAACTTTCTTTTCTACCTGATTTTCTCAGAGAAGGCGTGAACACTGCAATTCTCTGGTCTGCTATCCTCTGACCCAGAAAAATTGGTTAGCTTCACATAGCCCAGTCATAAACCCCCAGTTTGCCAAGTGGAAGACTGAAATGTTGTGTTCTGACATTGAATTTGAAAGCTAAATAAGCCAGTTGTCTTTATTCACATCATAAAGTGTTATCTTCATTAATAAAAAAAGAGAAAAGAAACTCTGAGGAAGAAACAAGCATTTCTAATATGATAATGTAATGTGATGTGTGTATATAAATACAAAAATATGTATCTATATGTGTGTATATAAATACATAAATAAGTATATATTTATATACAAGCTAGACAGAAGTCAACATTTCACATGCAAACTCATCTGTCAGTTCAAGAAGTAAATGAAAGTTCAGGTCTCCTCTTCATTTGAAATAAGTGCTGTGAGCCAGGTTTGGTTCACATTTTCAAAATTTATAACACTGTGATGCTTGCCAAAAATTCTTAATTAGATCAGAGGAGCAGCAAAACTGTCAGATGCAATAGCAGAGTACAACGAAGGAATAAAATATTCTGGGGTTAATTGGATAAGTTCATTCAGCCAGTTTTGCCAGGCTACTTTTCTACAATGATCCACACACAGATAATGAGAATAGGGTTTTTCTCAGTAATAATAAAACTGATTCCTCAAATACATTTCATTTACAAGAACTTAGAAATTGATTATAACTGACATAAACCAACAATCATATCCCCCTTCCCATAGTACACACAAATTGTGAACTTCACATGAACTCAATTGCTTAGAGAGTACTTTGGGTATCTCACTTGTATGAGAATTTCAGAGAAGTGCTGCTGGCTGAGTGCTGCAGTGAGGCTGAGACCCAGTGACATCTCTAGTTGCATAAACTATTTGAGCTTTCATGTATTCAGAAGAAGGCTGCAACACTTGAAATGACAGAGTAAGGGAAGATGGTATTAAACTCAAAAATGGCTTTATTTTTCAACTGATTCCTCCATTTATTTAGAAAGCTTACATAAAATATAATATTTGGGATGTTTTACTTGACACAGTGTATTAAGACAAGGAAATTTCTAAGAAAGTAAAGCCAAATTTTTTAATAGAGATTATATTTTTATGGTGAGAAATTTTGGTCATAATCGTAGCATTTTTCAGTTGGTTGTCCACCTTGTAATGGGTTCAGTGCTCTAGGGACATATCTAGAAGGAGAGCAGGACATTTGATCCCCAGAGCATTTGACCACAGGGAAGAAATAAACTTCACAGTTTTATGATGCAGGAGGCAAAAGCAGCCTGTGCATTATTTTAGACACCCTTCGAAACCAGTGCTGAGTGCCAAAAATGCAGCAAAACCATTCTGTAAATTAGTTGCCTTTTGTTAAGCCTCAGCACAGCTGGTCAGGATGGTCCCACTAATGTGATGCTTCACCAAATCATCTCCCAGCCACAGCAGAATGTTATTTCTTTACAGAAGAATGAGCACTGAGATATTCCCTTTTGAAAGGAAAGAATAGACAAGTCTTGCCATTTTATTTAAGTTTTATCTGCTGATACAATGGTTCATACTCACAACAACTATTGGGAAGTTAAAAAATAAGTATACCCTATGTAGTTCACCTACTAATGTGAGTATTTTATTAAAAAAAAAAATAGAGCCAAAAAGTGAATATATCTTTTGAATATCTCTGTGTGATTTCACCAGTTATTTGGGAAGACTTTATTCTGATATAAAGAGCAGTGATCTTCCAGAAGTTCAAACAGACTTTCATCATTCAAAATACTTTCCTGTCAATTAGGGAATAGCACAAAAGGGACCCATGTCATATCTGGTTCTGCTGAATTCTACACAGTGAAAAGCAAACTTGGGCTATGAGCAGCTGCCTCAGTGGGAGTTGATGTGCAGCTGGAGAGGAGAAGGAATCTTCCTTACCATGTTTCTGTGTTCAAAAGGAGCTCTGGACTTACATGAACACTGTCGGTGGCACTGCCATTGAGCACTGCTCCAGGGTATCCTTTATTTCTTTGTGGTATTTCAGACACCCCTAAGCCCTCCTCTCCCCCAGAGACACAACAGAGGACCTTGTACAGCCATGGTAGAAGCCATATCTGGCTTTTCTACCTGTAGATGCTTTCAGCAGAGCTGCTTCTAGAAAGCATTTAATTAAGCTAAGCCAGCACTATCAGTGAAAATGGAAAATTAAATAATAAAGGCATAAAAAGTAATTCCTATATTACATACTAATACTCATGAGCCCCCTGTTCTTCCCAGCTGAAGAGGAGAAAAACTGCAAGGGGGTGGTTCCACAGAGAAAATACAGAATAGAGCTGTTCTTTTATTTGACAGGATATACAATGTCCATTACATCTTTTGGCCAGCCTTGACACTGTGACCTGCTAAGGCAAACAGTCTCAGTCCAGGGATTTTTGGATAATTTAGTGTAAATTATCGTAATCTTTTCCTTATTGATTCAGGTATCGAGAAACAAAAAAAAAAAAAGACATAGACAATTAAACAAAAAACAAAGTTAATCACCTTTCATTCCCCTTCCACAGGTTCAACTTCAGTCCAACACCACTGCTCCCCTTTCCTCATCTCTGCTGGTTTTATTTTCAGCACACTTATCTCAGTCCTTTCCCAGTCTCACTGACAGGACAATGGGCAGCACAGATGTCAGTGTCAGTTCATAATAGTTTCTTCAACCAGTCCGTTTCTCACCCTTTTCCTCTCCTCCTCCTCCTCACTTGTTACTGCTCTCAGCTCCAGTGTGTGATCACAGTCACTCAGAGGTGTCCTTGTCCCAGCATGGGTTGCCCAGACTCAGCCTTCTCCTGCCATGAATGCTCTGCAGCCATGATCCCCACAATGTCCCTTTCCACTTGTCTATTCTGTTTTCTCTCCTCACAGTCCTCCTCACATGTCCCTGTTTTGTGTATCCTCCTGTGTCTCCTCTCACATCTCCTTCTTATGCCTTCTCCCATGTGCCCTCACATGTGTCCTTTTACATCTTCTGTTGTGCCTCTTCACAGGTGCCCTCTGGTGTCTCCTGCCCAAGTGACAAACACCCTTTCCTAAGCATGTCCACACTGCTGCCACAGCCTTCCTGCCTGCCTTTACTTTTGGTGGGCACTGGGTTTTCTCACCATTTGGAAGGCATCTGAAAACATCTGCAACTGGCCCAAGGCAGTCCACAGCCCCCTCCCACACACCAAGCACCGGGATCAGAACAAAAACCAGGACAAGGGGAGGGGCACTCAGCATTCTGGAAAAGAGTGCGGGAAACATCTTGTGCATCAGCTGACCTTTAAAGGAGGATTGCAAATGTAGTACTAAAATCACTTATTTCTCACTCTCTCTCCCCCAGACAGCAACAAGGGCTATGTTTTCACATCTTTGTGCCTCTGAGCATAAACCACAATCAGTGCAGAATTGCTGGTTCTCCTTGCAATTATTTGTTCTTGATTGTAATAAAGTCTCAGAGCCCAGAAAGCCCAACAAAAGGTGTTCAGGCTGCTCAGCAGAGCTGCTGTCGCCTGTACGTATCAGGCTGGGACTAAGCCCATGCTGTGCAAATTGCTGAAGCCAGCTTGTACCCAATTCATGGGAACTAGAGGAGGAAAAAAGGCTGTTTTTTTCGAGCACCTCCACTCAAAGCCTCTGACAGATCCACTGCAAGAGACAGGAGCATTCCCTACTCCGTTTTGTGCACGTGGTGAGGCTTTTGAAGCAGGGCTTCAGAGTGGACTTTGTAAGAAGTCACCAGAAGCTGTTCCTGTATTGAACAGAGCCAGTTCCAGCTGTCTCCAACATAAACTCACTGCTTCCCAAAGCGAAGCCCATCAGTGGCACTGGTGGCATCTTGTCAACAGCATACTTAACAGAGGGTAAAATACACTGCAAAGCATCTGTGGGAGACAGGAACAAGAAAAAAAGCCAGAGAAACCTCTGTGCAGACACCAAGGTCATTGAAAAAAAGTGGGAGGAGGAGGTGCTGCAGGCACTGGAGCAGATATTCCTCTGCAGCCTGTGGTGCAGACCATGGGGAGGCAGGATGTCTCCCCCACAGCCCATGGAGGTCCACGAGGATGCAGACTGAAGTGCCCTGAAGGAAGCTGCAGCCTGTGGAGACTCCATACCTGTGCCAGGCCCTTGGCAGGAGCTGTGACCTCTGGAGAGGAGCCCACATGGGATCAGTATTTCTGGCAATACATGTAGCCCGTGAAGGACTTGGGAGCAGCTTTTGAAGAACTGCAGTCTCCACGGAGCCACATTGCAGAAGTTCATGAAGGATCACATACCATGGGTGGGACCTCATGCTGGAATGGGGAAGAGAATGAGAAGGAAGGAGTGGCAGATATGGGATATGAACTGAACACTCCCCCCATTCCCATCCTCCTGCAGGGCTCAGCAGGGAGGAAGGAGATTGAGGAGCTGAAAGTGAAATTGAGCCTGGAAAGGAAGAGAGTGGGGAAAGGGTGGTTTCTTTTGTTCCTGTTTCTCACTAGCTCTATTTTTAACTGCCAATAAATTAAACTAATCTTCCCCAAGGTGTCTGTTTTGCCCATGATGATAACTGGTGAACAATCTCCCTGTCCTTATCTCAGCCACCAAGATTTCTCATCTTAAATTTCCCCCTCTGTTTTGCTGAGGAGGGAGAACAGCTTGGGAGGCACCTGTCAGTCAGCCAAGGCCAACCCACCACACTCACACTGTTGTTGATATAGAGCACATTCTTCCCACAAGACGACAAGAAAAATCAAAATTACTCAGCTGTTTTGCAAGTAGTTACCAGGCTCCAGTTACCTGCCATCTCATCCACAACCTTGTGCCAGAATTATGAACACATTTTCAGAACTGGAATATGTAGAATGGGGTGGAATATATGGAGTGAGGTAGAATTCAACAGCACACAGAAGGTCATGCACCATGACCCAAAAGCAAGAATTTCTGAAATGAAGGAGAAGCTTATTCTACAGCAATAACAGAAGAGGTGAAAGACCTGCGCCAGGAAGAGTAAGGGTTACAGTGAGCCCTCACTACGGAGGGGCTCACATGAAATTAAAACAGTGATCCCAAGGAACACTAAGTGAGGCCTTTCTACTGGGAGAGAGACTTGTTACTGCCACTGGACAAGAACCAGATCAGTGTCATCAGGAATGAGGAACACAGCCTTCATTGCCTGTACTCAAGGGAAATCGAATTCATTTCAATACACACAAAAGAGGCCTGCTAGGATGACCGGGTGAATTGGCAGACCAGTTTGCAATAAAAGTCTGAAAGGCCTCAGCAAAGTGGCATTTGAAACCAGGGCATGGATTTTTTTTGTATGTGTATGTGGGAGATAAACAGGAGGGTATTTGGAAGGGATGGATGGATGGATGGATGGATGGATGGATGGATGGATGGACGGATGGATGATAGTGGGAAGGAGAATAGCAGGAAGGAAAAAATATTGCTGAAAGGAAAACAAAAAAATAAGTAGGAAGGAGAGGAAATTTTAAAAGCTTTTCTCTTTCAGAAATTATGAAGCAGCTTTTCAGTAAGAAGAAAAAGTGCAAGAAATATATGTTGGTTTAAGATGGTTCTTGGTAAATTTTTGAATGGAATTACATGTCTCTCACAGAACTACAGAATTGCCTTGTTTGATGACTCCCAGCAGGGTCTCCAATCATCTGCACTGACCTGTTTTTATTAAATATAACCTATATATATCCAGCCTAAATGATTTGTGATGTATTACTGAATTCCATAGTATTACAGACTCCTTTGAAATTCTTCAGTTTTAATTTAATTTAAAAAGCCCACCAAAGAGGTAGGGATTAAAAGGGTATACAAGTGCCTATGAGGAAAAATGGATAATCAGATATGTGAGACAAATTTATAGAAATGGTCATGCAAAACTAAGGAGAAGTAAGTTGAAGAGAAACAAAGAATGTACAAATACCTAACAGAAAACTATGAAGAGAATAAGGATCAATTACTGTCATTAGTTAAAGAGGTTGATCAATAAATGCTAATAACTAGATTAAAATGCAGCAGAGAAAATTTATAACTAGAGGAACAGTGACATAATGAAACAACCTGCCAGTGAAGGTTACAGCATTTCCATCACAAATGATATTCAAATCTATTTTAAGAATAATAAAATCCATCCACCAATGATTCAGGCTGATGGACTGAGATGACCCAAGAGGCATCTCTTCTACTGCAAATGATTCTATTCTTCTGTAAGCACACTGATGCTATGTAAGAGCTGCACTTCAATGAAATGTTTCATCTTTTTTCTACAAAGAAATCGTGTTATAATAAATATCAAGTGGAAGGATAGCTAACTGATTTTTCCAATTAGTAGAAAATAATTGGTATTTCAGTTATCTATATTCTGGAATGTTTCTATTAATTTTTTTAACTAAATCTATTCACATTGTTGTTCCTCCAAGAAACAATTATTTTCAAAAGCAAATCCAGTGTTCTCTCATGTCTACTTTAAAACAACTTACTATACATATCTGTCTAATATATAATACATATGTTTAAGAAACAGTAAAAAATCCAACTGGTTTCATGTAAGTTTGCTTTCACATGTTCTGTTATTTGTTTACATGTTAAGTGTGTTGAAATAGACCTTGCACGTGGTTTTTATTTATTGGAAATGACACAGCACACACTACTTATGAATACATAGGCAGTATTTCATCTCTAGCACCCTAAAATGTAATTAAGATGATTCTTTCTTGTGCTCATCCTTGTTACTCTTCTGTAACAGTCATGGCTCATCAATACCTGAGCATTGGGTCTGTGTGGACCATGTACACGAAATTTGTGAAATTATTAGGGGAGATACTAGAATCGAATGTATCCACTGAAATATTCATCAGTGGATTGAAATGATTCCTGTGCCTGCTGGAAAGTGGCTTCCAGCTAGTCCTGGCTGCCCTGGTTAGGAATCGTTTCAGCTCCGATCAGGCAGTAGCAGGCGGACCGGCCACCATCCCCTGGTGGGTCAGAGCCACATGAGAGCTGTTGGTGAGGCTTTGACAAAGGTAGGAAAAGGAGACTTCGTGGCAAGATGGAGTTTATTGTCACCTGCTCTGCATGCAGGCGAGCCACAAAGTGAACAAGAGGGGCGGGGTGAGTGCTTATAAGGGACCAGGAGAAGGGGGCGGACACAAGAGGGAAAACCAATCAGGGGAGTGGGGATGGAACACAGACAACGAATGGGAAACGAGGAGGGGGTGGAGGATTTCCCAGCCTGTTCCAATCAGGGACTGACTTCCCCTGATCTTTCTAGAAAAAGAGGAGAGTCCTTCCAGGAGATGGACAGGCACAGCTGCTGCACAAACAAGTGCAGGGGGAAACCATCTGGGAGAGGGAATAGGGGAAACATGGACTAAACCATTACAGAACAAATTAACATTAACAATAGATAAAAAATAGAAAGCGCACTGCTACAGTGGATGAATGTCAGACTTAATGGGAAACATTCAAGAAATCACTGGAAGAATTAGGTTCAGTTTTTCTGCCCATTTAATAAAAAAATACACTGGTATACATTAAAAGAACATCAGAAAATATAAATAAATCATGTACTTTGTTTATTTTCTATGGACAGAAAGTTTTGTAAAACTGACATCAAACTATCACAGAAAAACCTTCTCAAGATGATGCCGTGATGTCCTAAAAAGGACATCAGACCTTTTAGTCCCAGTCGTGTACTGGGAAATTAGAAGAAAAATAATCCACTTCTAGAGATAAGAGGCTGGTAAAAAAGAACCTTTTACTGAAAGAAAAAAAAAAAAATGGATAGAAGTAGGACGCTAAAAGCAAGTCCAGCTAAAGATCCATATTGTGGCTGTATTATCAGTTATTTTGTGTGATTTTGCATTCATGTCTCTCTGTTATTCATGGGATTTTTCTAGCACAGATAGAATAGCACAGAGGGTGCAGTAAAGTTTCCTACTAAAAAAATCATCTCCCTCCTTGCAACACAGCAAGTCCAACTGCCCTGCTCTCTGTAGGTCAAGGTAATAGCATGAATACAAGTCAATATTTCCTTCCTTGTTTTCCTAGCTGACCTTTATATAAATCCTGCGCTCAGAGTTCAACCAAGATTATCATAACCCAAGAACTCAACATTTTAAAATGTTGAGTTTATATGTGGTTTTGTCTGTAGAGTGATATCCCTCCACAGATCATGGCTGCTAGAGGTATCTGTTATACTTTCAATTATTTTCCTCATTGCCCAGTCAGGAAAAAAGGAATCTTTACACTGTCCAGGACAAGTGAAGAAGAGACTTTACATGGATCAAGGAAGATGGCAACAAGTGTCGCAAGGCCATGTCATAGAACACTTTCCTTGGAGGCACGTGTTCTCACACATCAATCTTGTGTCTCCTTGTGTCTGAAAAGTCATCCACTCTCAGCTGGCTGATTGTAATGCACCTGGGAAACTGTTTATGGTGTTAGCAGGCTTTATATAGGTGAATGAGGCAGCTGCAGAAACAGCAGTAGCACAAAAAAAAAATCAATACAAAACTCTTAACCTTTTTGGTTTCTTGGAAGCACAAAAATACAGAAAGTGAAAAGTTGGCCTCTAAAAGGTTTGCAAAAGGATTCTTCAGAGCTATCTGGAGTATTATCTAAAAATATCAATTCATTGCAGAATTAAAAACAACAACAAAAAAGGGTGTTTAATACAGTGGTACATATTAGTTTTCACGTATTTGATTTCTGTAAATGCCACTTTGCCTAGAAAATGCCATCAGGAAATTATAGCAGTATTAAAGTATTGTAGTTTAAGAAAAAATTGGATATGTTTCTTTTAGTAAAGGCTACTGTGTGCTGAATGTGTAACTTGTATGTTAGTGCCCTATCAATTGCATATTATAAAAAGAAGATGAGGATCTACTGTTCTGCTTTCAAATCCTGGATGTCTGATGACTTTCAAAATTCACAGAGTACGTTATACCTATTTCTGTGTCAAGTGCGCAGCAGAAGTAATTTGTTTTTCTTTGTAAACAGACTGGCAGGCTGCAAGAAATTAGGAGTTTCAAAATAGTTCTTTCATCATGCATGCAAAATTATTATAAATTATTTTTAAAGTTGAATTAGTGTTTAGCAAAATTGCTCCTAAGTACCATTTGAAATAGTGCATTTAAGCTAATAAGAGCTGAATTGCATACTGGAGGGCTGTTGCAAGGTCCACCTAAGGAAAACTGCACCATGTACTTAATGTTCCCCCTCTGTGTGTCTTAATATAAACTGTATTTGTTATTTGTCTGTTGCTCTCTTCCATCCAAGAGGTGCTGTCACACTGCTCAAGGGGAATTTTTTGAAGCAGGTCTGTAATTTGATCTTCTGTCTCTTTCTTCTGTGGAAAAGTAGTAAGGTTTGCTCATCAGCTTGTCCATATGAGCACCTGCACCCTATCTTCTTAATGTGCTCTGTTTTTCCAAACCAGTAGAGAAAGGCCAAATTTTGGGAAGGCCAAATAAGGGGGGAGGGATTAACCCTACATCAGTTCCCACTTAACCTTGCCATGTGTATGCAGGCACATGAGTGCAGATGGATGCACAGAGCTCTGAAACATGTAATGGAAAATAACAGAGATAAAAGAACCCTGTGGTTTAGGACATGGATTTTTGATTTTGGACACTTCCTGTGACTCTGTGGGAAGTCCTTCTGCAGCACTACATGTCAGAGGGGGTGATTTTGGATCTGAGAGGACAGTGAGAGATGTGGAGAGAACATTCTCCAGCCTGGGCGTCTCAGCACTGCGCAAGTCAAGTGGAGCTGCAGGATCCAGAAGAGGCCCTGAGATTTCAACAAGATCAATCAGGTTATCAGTGAGGAGTGGAAATGGCCACATGAGATTGTGTGCTTGTCTCACAGACAATGCAGATGAGATGATGGTGTAAGAGAGCAATGAGAAACCCTAGGAAACAACAAAGAGGTCACAAAGGTGGTGTTACTGTTGGGTAATCTGCCTCAAGGCTGACATGCTTTTAGTTTGAAAACGGATGTCATGATTCTTCTCATCTCTTCTAAACTTCCTCCATTACCAACCAAAAAACTTGG
The DNA here is from genome assembly GCA_910950805.1 of Acrocephalus scirpaceus scirpaceus. Classification (NCBI taxonomy): domain Eukaryota; kingdom Metazoa; phylum Chordata; class Aves; order Passeriformes; family Sylviidae; genus Acrocephalus; species Acrocephalus scirpaceus. Next base: position 131,796,407 of record OU383773.1, read on the forward strand.
TGAGATTGTTAAATCAATGTCCCAGATTTTTATCTCTCAAAAGTTATCAGCCCAGAAATAGTGTGTAGAAATAAACCAAATCAACTTCCAACACCTTAGGTACTTATACTGTTACAGCATTTTTCATATTTCAAAACTACCAGTATTAGGGAAAAAAAAGCTCATCAGTTACAAGCCTATGTATTGAGTGATGAGACATAAAGAAAACTTACTTATTTTTTCCTCCTTTGCGGACAGCATAGGGGAAGCATATTGCTAATATGAAGATCTTCTTTAAAAATAAAAAAAAAAGTATTTTTAAAACTATTTTGAGTACTTCATTCAAGATCCACATACTTGCTTACTTTTCAAGGAATTAAGTATGTGGAATCCTTTCTTAGTCCAATTTGGGCTACAGGTGTTTCAAATCTTTTCAAGTAAAGAACAACAAAAACCTCGCTGATCTGTGGAAAAACAGCTATGTAACTGGAGTTCATTTGGGTAAGACAAAAATATATAGCAATGGCAGTATCCAAATTAGTTACACTGAACTAGAAGAGGTCTGAGGCAAAACAGCCACTTCACTTTGCTCATGTTCTCAGCTACTAACAGAACACGGATTTTCTTTATTTAATCAAAGACCTCTCCAGGAAAGGAACTGACAGGCTGCTGTTCCTTCAAATTAGGGCAAAAAATAATAAGCTCTTTGGGGCAGAGTCTTCCTATAAGGATTTTATTCTTTATTTCCTTTTAAAAGGACAGTGATTAACCTCCTTAAATACACAACAGAGTTTAAACCTCTAGCAATAATGACAAACTATTACAAGCAAAATATCTTCAGACCCTTCAATTTGATTTTAAAAAATCCCCTTGACAAAAAAAAAAAGTATATTGAGAAAATTAAAGTAATTAAGCCTTCATTTCAAATACTTGAAATTCAAGTTAGAAACAGGAATATTCTAGCCTCTTGAGAGACATTTATAATTATTGTTTGCTTTATGAATGCAAATTTGTTTTATGCCTGGGCTAGTGGTATGCTGTGATTAGTAAATAATAACGTATGATGTTATGGCCCAAAAATACGTGACCTAACATCACAGGGCAGTGCTTTCCTTGATGGGTGTATCCAGACTTACCTAAGCACTGGGCCAAGGGCAGCACCCTTATGACCTCCTTCCCAGGGGAGTCAGCTTGGCAGGAGGGAAAGTGCGGTGAGGAGAGCACTGCATTAACAGAACTGTCCTCTTCTGGTACCCAGGGTGGCTCAGTTACAGCTTCTTTAGGCACCTTTCTGCTGTACCACTCCGTAAGATAAACCATCAGCCTAAGGAGAGACACAGAACAAGAGTAAAATCTGCTGGAATAACTCCAGGAATGAGGAGTCAATCAGCACTGGGCAGCAAGCACCAAGAGACGACTAACACATCTATAAGCAAATTGCAGGAGGGAAAGAATTTCTTTCATTGAAGAACGAAGAAAGCAATGCGGCTTTGCAGATGAATTCTTCTGACAAAATAGAATGGGAAAAAGTGTATCTCTAAGGAGGGAGATAGGAGGGGCTGCTATGAAAGGTCTTGAAACAACAACAAAAAATGAACATATGCTTGTTGTAGAAGAGAGAAGCATGTAGAAAGATACAAACAGGGGTACATAGACCAAGGAAGAGGCAAAGAAAATTATCTTTTCAACAGTATTTTGAAGAAAACAGGGCAGGATCAGGAGTCTTTGTCTCCTGTTTGTTCCCATTTGTGAGCTTGGGAGACCCTATTGAAATGAGGAAAAATCATTATGGGAAGAGAATATAAAGAGAAAATCAAAACAAAAGTAAAGGAATAGATCACCGGAGAAAGTGAAGGAGTTAGAGATGTGAATGAAAAACTGCACCTGTAAGAAAGAGTGTGAGTGAGAAAAGGAAGTAAAGGCAGTAAAGGAAGGCATAAGCAGGGATGAACTGATGGGAAGAACAAGGTAACATCCCACCTTTTAATTGCATCTTTTGATAAATCAGCATGAACCTAAACTAAGAATAAGGCAATAAAGTGAGTAACTAAAATTCTACCACAAAAATGAGTTCTTTTTCAGATCATTACTACATACAATATGGTAGATCTCAAAATTTAATCTCTAGTGGTATATATGATATAAAATAACTAGCAGAAAGCAATTTTACCTACCAATTTTAACAGAGAAAAGGACTTTTTTACAACATATATTTAAAGTACACAAAAGAAAAATAGTACAGCAATAGTCAAGTTGATAAGGTGCGGACTGAGATAATACTCTCTTCAAAAATAAACTAAATAAGAATCTCTCAGCATCAGAAAAAATCCAAGTAAAGGCTGTTTTGCTGACAAGGTTAACAGACAGAAAAAAAAAAAAACACAAAAGGACTGCTATATAAAAAAGAAAATATGAATGTACAAAATCCCAAGAATAATAGTGCATTGTGGACACTGGCCAGCGCACATCTCCTTCTCTTGGCTTTGAGGGACACTTTAACTTCTTTTTCTCAGTACTGGAAAAATACAGATTCCTCAGTCAGGGGATTTTTGAGTGTAATCAGCAGCAGAGACACCTGCCATCTTTCTGAGGGCATTGCTGGAACTTTCAGCAAATAAGAGGGATAAGAGCAGGGCAGCTGCAGGAGGTGTCAGGTTTTAACTGGGAGCCCTTCATCTAGCTTCTGTGGCAGACAGCTGTGTCATTCTTGCAAACCCTCCCTTTCCTTCAACAGGATGAGGAAAAAAAGCCCAAGACAAAAGGAAAAATCACCAATGGAATGTTATAAACCTCTTTCATTGTTTCTGTTAAGAAAATAATTTACATCTGGCACATCTGTATATTCTGTCCTATTTTTTGCTCTCTCTTACACACAACTCTTCTTTTGCATCACAAGGACCCGCTACAGGGGCTGCCTACACTGGTCTAGTGTAAATTATTGAGTTGCAGAGAGGAATAGTTATTGTGGTACATTGTTGCACATCCAATATGCATTCAGGACTGTGGCTGGCTCATGACCCCACTGCATAGAGATGTAACCCTTTTAGTTAGATTTTGTTAGGTTGCTAGCAGAATTTCAAAGAGGGACTTGACAGAGGAACAGCAAGACCTGTTGATACCACTGATAAAATGGGCAAGTGCTCTCTCTTCATCCACTTTATCAAAGCAGGCACTTCGTAACACAACAGGAGTGTCAGAAGTTTTTTCTTCTAAGACACATAATTTTTCCCTGACCTAAGGGAAGAATATTCTATTATATGATTCAAAAATAAGTTTAAAGTGATTTTGCCTTTCATGTCTCTCAGAAAACCAAGAACATGATGACACTTTCAGTCTAATTATGAAACATTTCATTTTTTTCTTATGTAACTTTACAGAATCCTTAACAAGAATTCCCAGTAATATTTCCCCACTCATGCCCTCAAATTAGGCATTTGTCCTTTAACTTTCCTAACTTTGTTCCTTTTCAGCTTCTTAAAAAAGGAATCTACTTGTTCTCCTAGACTTTAAATGACTCAAAGAAATTATCTGCAGGGTAATTTTGATACATAAAGTGGTTTTACTTTGACCCTGCAGTCAATGCACTTACAGTGCATACATTGAAGACTGACACTACACAGTGAAAGCTTTTGGGGGTAAGGATTGCTAATGTTGTCTAGTTATAGGGCTCTTCACTGGCAACACTCAGTGGCACCAGAGTACACCTGCTGGAAGCCATCTCACTGTGTGAAAGAGCCTCATAACCCACCTGAGACAAGGATGACTCCAGGAGAGGCTGAGCTGTCATTACAGAAATCTTTCTCTGCATGCATCAGTTCTACTTAAAGGGATTAGACCAACTGTAAATAATAACAGTAATGATGCATTCCCCTTGGGTATAGTTCCCTTTTCAAATACAGGAAAATAATAAATTCAAAGCAATCTCTAATCTTTTTAAGCACTTATGGACATAAGTTCCTTTGGATTGCTGTCAAGGCCCCATGTACCTCACTCTGGCTATTGGAGACCACACAGGAAATTCAGGAAGTGAGAACTGGGAGCTGTCCTCAGGGTGGGCTCCAGCAGCCCCATCCTTATGGAGAGAGAGAAAGGATGCTCATCCCCATCCACACAGATGGGGATCACCTGTTGTCAGCCCTGCATCCAACATTTCACTTTATTTACAAGTACTTCTGGATCCTAGTTTATAGCAGCCATAGTTTTTTTAGCTAGTTTTTAGCACCAAAAAAGCCTAAGCCACTGCCCAATCTGAAAACAAGGATGAACTATAAAGTCTTTATTAAGCCTAGGTTTATTTGCAGTGTGTCAGAACTGATTTGCTACATGCTTTTCTAGGGCTATTGTACCACTTATTGAAGGGTTACTGGAGGAATCCCCAAACACTGAGAAAATGAAATATATGACAGTGTAATTTGTCAGCCTACCTGTGCACACTGCAGGTCACATTCTGATGGGTGAGGTGAATTTGGAGCTAAATTCAATTGACTCCATTTCACTGGCACAACTACCCACAGGTAATACAGATGCAGAGATAATAAGAAATTTGACCAGTTCATAAGCAACAGCCTCTAAAACTAATACACACACAAATAAACTTGTGTTTATAACAACCTATTCTGCATCAGAGTTACACTGGCTTCTTTGACCCAGGGACATTTTTGACTACTCAGTACTGCAGCAGACAAGCCCAACACAGTTGACATCAAGCATTCAAAATTAGAATTGAATTCACCTTGAAACTGTCATTCATTGCATGCTTCGTCTAACTTGGTTTTATCCAAAGCTTTATTCTTACTCTTACCTTTCTTATTCTTAAATCAAGATGTATGACCAAGGATCATCTTCTGCACTTCTCAGGTAGAATCATGCTCAAGCATAAGGAAAAGCCCAGGAAGCTTTTTTACATGCTGTCTCTCCAAAACCATGCCATGCAAGCTAAGGGATGGCTGCCCAAAGGGTTGCAGAATTTATTGTGGTTTGTGGGGGAGGAGAATTTAGATTTTGTTCAAAACTTATTATGGGGTCATTTAAGGGGATTGTGGAAATACACAAGACTTCCTATGGTATGTTTAGAGGAAGGATGAAAGGTAAGGAAAGGGAAGGATCTGCATTAATAAGTCAGGAACAGAAGTGGACAAAGAGCACTAAAGCAGTCAGTCATGTAAAGGCTTCTGGTCCATTCACTTGTCTGCCTGAGCCCTAAGCTTGGTCACAGCAGTCTATCCTATTTCCTTGTTTAGTCTTTCTTCTACTTTCTGTGTGTGCACACCCTGTTCTTTGCCTGCACATATATGTTCCTGAATGCCTGATTTCTTGAGTCAGAGCAGCCAAAGAGTAGGATGAGAAGTTACCACCCATCAATAGCAGTGTATATATGCCATATATGTTTTTCACTGCCCAGATTTACACATATGTACAAAAAAAAGTGTGTATATCAAGATAACCATTGGCTGGATATGCAAATTTTAAAATGCTTCATTATTTTTCAGCAGTTTTAACCTACATAAATAGAAATAGAGAACCAGAAAATAATATAGAAACTTTACCAACAGTAAACCAAAAAATTTATTTAATAGCTGTATGTCACAATGTATAAGTCTGAGAAATCAATTCTGCTAGGGACAGATAGATATCCAAAAGCATATGCAGTTATCCTCCAGCTGCCTGCCTTCCAGTAAGTCCCAGGTTTATTTAGACGTATTAGTTATTTGCCTAGATTTGTCATTGATGGATGCTGTGCACTAGTCACTTGATAGAGCTGATAGCCTTGAAAATGTATAAACTGAGAGTTTCCAGAGCAGAGGAATAACTAAACTACTCTAAGGGTATAAGTCCTAAGAGAAAAATACATAACACTTCAGGAACAGATTAAAAAGGTAATAAAACCAAGTAGGGTACAAACAATTTCAGAATTCTTATGAGACTTCTTTTTAATTTTCTATCAGAATTTATTCCCATCCAGGGTCCAGAGGTATATTGTGGTAGCCCTTAGGGCTACCCCAAATGCCACGGCTCTCCCATGGAGAGGGGGTGACACCTGAGGCCTCTCTGACACAGAGAGACTGGCAGCCCACAGGCTGCAGCAGTGTGACCACGTTCACCCCGGGGAGTCTCCTGGAGAGACAGCCTCAGTCACAGTGAGCAGAGTGATTACCCCTGTGAGCCTTTGCTCCCCATGCAGATTGACTTTCCCTGGTTTGCAGTTGTGGTTGTCAGTTACGTTGTTTCGCTTTGTTATTAGTCCAAGTTCTTAGCCCTACCCTCAGGTTTCTGTATAAAAGTCAGGTTTTCCTGAGAATCGGGGTTCCTTGGACCTCGGTGCTTCAGACCTTGGTGCCTCAGACCCTTGGGAGCTCCTCAATAAAGCAGGTTGCAGAGAAGAGAAACCCGTCTCGAGATCTTATTCCTGCGTCGCCTGATCCTCCCTGGAGCGAGGCTGCTTTAGCAGCTTCTCACAAGGAGCTGAAATCACTCTCCCCCACCAGAGAGTGCCTGTGCGCCTGGTGTACCAGTGTAGTGCATCTTTTCGGTTTTGCTGTTGTATTCACATTTGTATTGTTAATGTTATAAAAATGGACTGTTCCTTGTTTCCCCCGTGTTCACTCACTGTTTGGTGTAACCTTACTTGTTTACCCAGTTACAGTTATGTGCCAATCATTTATTCCCCTACCCTCGAGTCCTGTCACTCTCAGTGAAGCCTCTCCCTGCTTCCAGAAGGTTCTGGGGAGATCAGCCCCTTATTGGGCCAGGCTCGAAGGAAATCCCTCCCTTCTCCCAGGATTTGTCCCCTAAACTGTCCCTCTTCCCCTTGACCACACCTCTCTTATCTGTTATTGGTTACTTGCTTGGTTCACCCCTCAACTCCTCCCCCACATAAAATTGCTCCCCCAAGAGAGGTTTTGCTCTGCTGGGGCAGTCTCTGGAGGGTGCAGATCCTGCAATAAAGCCGCTTGTGACACCCCACGGGAGTCCTCCTTTCTCCTTTCGCTGCAGCCGCCTTCAACACCGCCAGGCTTCTGGTAGCTCGGGACCCACCGGGGTGGACCTCGCTGGCCAGCCTGCTGAGGTCCTACCAAGGTGCGTACGGTCTCCTGCCAGGGTAGCCGGGACAGGCTCAAGAGCAGCCAGAGAGGGCAGAGAGAACACACCTACATACCAGAGTGCCTTTTTAAAGGCTCTTCTACCAGGGACAGTCACGGCGCCTCGAAGACCCCAGGCGGCCATGGCAGTATATGTTTGTGAACAAGTTTAGACAGAAGACTACCAAGAAGTGTAGGTGAATATAATGTATTTGTCAAAACAAAACAATTACTTCCCAAGAACTATCTAGATATCTCAGCCTCAGGAGATGAGAAGCTTTTAAAAGTAGAGAGGAGGTTGCTAAATGTAAAACAAACCACTGAGCTCCAGCTCTTACCTGAGATGTGTGTGGGTGCACATGCACACACTTGGGGGTGTCTTCACAAAAGCTGCCAATAACCCTTGGGTTCTAAGTACTCTCAAATCAACAAAGCATGGAAAACTACACTCACTTTTTTTTGTGAAAATTATAACCACAGAAAGAGAAATTAATGTGTGAAATCAAATCCCCAGCAGCTGAAGCAAAGTAATATTGTTAATACTGTTCTAGCACAGAACTTTGAAACAGAAGTGCCTCTGAATCAGGATCATATTCTTAATACACACCTTCATTAACTACCAGCTGAGAAAGCATAGCACAGCTCCTGTGAGGTGGCTGGGGTGACAGGTTCTTTCTTTAGTCCTTTTGGGTTATATTCTTGGTCTAATACACCCAAACTTCAAGAGAGTAACCCTCCTGAGGAACATTCTGATTAATATTCTTTCTGCTTTGAGGTCAGTGGCAATTTTGCAATTGCCTTTAGTGGAGCTAGGAGAAAGCATGGAATTTGTTAATGGATGGGTAAACATCTGAAAACTCTTTTCTTCATATGACTTGGAAAACAATATTTTGACTTTCAGGAGTCTTGCATTGTCTTCATTGGCTGCTATAGAGTCTATGCTGCAAACTGCAAGGGAAAATGTCTTTATGCACAGAAATTACCAAAATTCTTCCTCTGTCTTGTCCCAATGTGAAAAGAACAGTATACAATACAGTGAGATGTAGCTAATATAAAATACTGCACCTGTGGAGGTAAAATTTCATTGATAGTTACTGCATTTCTGCTATTTGATGATAGATACTTCATCTTTTTAGACATTAAACTAGATATTGCCTACCATAACATACTGCAACCTTCAACTATTTTTAGATCTTGTCATTAAAAGGTTATATTAATCAGAGAATCAATTAATTTTTCACCAGAAATAAGGCAACACAACGATATCTGAGACTTTACTATAGAGTAACCTAGCAACCATTTTGTTATTCATGTGTTGATCAAAGTATATACTTTAAAAAAAAATGGAAAATTCTGTATTACAGATTCAGCCAGTTTAAAAGTTACCACAAACTTGATACTGTGTATGTGAATATGGGACAGAAAAAAGCAGTAGGTAATGAGGTAAAGCTTTGTTAGAAGGAGCTCTATGTGACTTTTCCCATATTTGTTTGTCTTCTGGCAACTGGTATTGTGTGAACATATTTTTAGCCTTGCAAATTCTCCTACATAAGCACACATACATATATATCTAGCAATCTCTTCTTCTGTTAAACCTACAGGGCCGGAGCCCTATGATTTATATAAGCTTTTAATTATTCTATTGTTTATATAAACACATAAAGACACACATAATTCTGTATTCTCAGTAAGCAGGGTACTGTCTTAGATGTTATCTCTGTGCCCTGGTGTCCCTCAACATAGAGTGAAAAGCAGTTTATGCCAAACTCTGTATTACCTCGAAATTACCTACTGCCTGTAGGGACTCCAGAAAATACAGCACTTGCCATGGTATTTAATGCAAACAGTGATTGTCAGAGCATGTGTTTGTACACAGCAAGTTTTCCAGCATGTACACAGGGCCAATCACACCCTGACAGTAAGGAGGTAATGCTGCCTCTGCAATGGGCAGACAATGGTTTATAGTGAGATTAAGTACTTGGGCAGTCACCATTTCAGTTCCTTTAATACATGGTCACCACCAGATTTTTCTACTTTGCACAGTCAAAGGTCTTAGCAATGTAAAACCAGTCAGTAATACCTTGAGAGTAGTATTAAAATCTGATGTATTGATTAACTACCAGATTTTAAGAACTAAATGCCAAATCTATCAAATCTCAATGGGCCTTTGATCTTAATTTGATGAGATCCTCAAGGAGAAAGTTAGCATATAGTGCTGCACTTGTCAAAAATTCCATTTCTTCCCAGTGAAAGCAGTGCCAGCAATGCAGATCTGGTCCAACAGCTGGATCTCAGGTTTAATATCTGCTCAAGACCTTTTTAGTTCCTTATCTGGGAGAAAGAGCAGAAAACCTTTGATGGCTAACCTGCAATGTTGGATTTTCTGCAAGGTGTGATCCTCCTTCACCTGTATGCATTTGTATATACAAAAGTAAGCTGTACTGTTAGTATTTGGGTTGTTGTAAAAGTGTTTCCAAAGGTCTTTTACCTTTGAAATTTTTGATGTGAAGGTCACAACACACTGGCATACCATTCACTGGGGAATAGAGGTCTGTAAAGAGAAATCTGCTATATATTGACACACGACCAACTATTTAGTATAAGATCAATAAACCCTATGTGTTAGCAGCCTATTCCTCCATTAAACTGCACTTGAAAAACAGGTTATTGATTTGAAGGTGATGTCTTTTAATGCTTGGCATTAGCCAGAATATCCTGACACAGATGTGCAGTGGGAAAAATTATTTGAATCTTGAAGGTTTCCTTTAATATTCCAGTATGATATAAAAGTCTGCAACTTACGTAAAAATATAATGAGTTGCTGAAGCAAAAACCTTTCCCCTACAAGCAGTCTGTTAAACACCTACACTTATCCTGTAGAGTATTAGTGGACCCCTGTAGCTGTTGATTGAAGAGAAAAATGTGGAGCAGCTTTTTGACAGAAAGCTTTCAACATTTGTAATTGTGAAATGTTGCTGTCCAAATCTGTAACAATTTGGCTTTCCTTGGCATGCCAAATGCTGCAAATAACTACCTGCCTAGAAAGTAAAGGGGCAGAAATAAAAGAAGTACGCCTTCAAGATCTCGGTTGTCCTTATGTTGCCACTCAGCCTGCCTGATACAATGTGACGGGAAACTTTAAAGTATAACAAAGGCAAATCCTGATTTAATTCAAAACCTAATATCCCTCTCGTTGCCATTCTTGAATTGACAAATGTGTCTTTCTGTCATTTCTGAGATTGTTTCTAATGTAAAACTCCCACTGCAGTCCCCCAGTGTAAGTGCTGACTGATTCGTTTTCATCTGATTCCTCAGAAGAATAAGTAGGTCAGGCAGTGGAAAAGGCCACTAGATGAGGAGATAAATGGTTTTTGGACACTAAGCAAAAAACATCTATACAAATCTCTTACCTAATGCACTGTTTGTTGTTGTCAACAAAATGGTAAAACTTCAAGAACTGTTCTGCTCTATCCCAATATTTACCTTTTTAATATAAAATTTAAATACCACTTGCATTAACCCAGTAAAGTAAATTGAATTAAAGCACATGAAAATGAGAGCACCCAGTGTGCAATGGAGACTCCCAATGGATTGGCAAATATAGTATTTCATACTCCTGAAAAAAAGCATATCAGAAAGGACCAATAATTTGTCAAGATATAAGTCAGTTTTCTCTAAGGACCATTGAAAAGAATTTGTGTGAGCCATAGAAGTAGGAAAATTTAATGCTTCACCATCAAAAACTCTGGGATTCTTCAAGGGTAAACTTACTTCCTTCCATTGGCACAACTCAAATTGCTGGCCCAATTTTGTTTTATCCAAATTCAGAAGTGCAGCCACTGACTGGGATGGCAAGATTTTGGTTCTAAAAGATACATTCAAAGAGAACAAGTCCATGGTGCCTGTTCCTAGGGCTTTGGAAATTTGGGGATGGGTGGGGTGGTGGGGGGTTTGGGGGTTTTTTTTACAGGTACACCAGTCATACTCAGTTCAGATTAATTGAGCTGTTTTCACTGAAGTTTAATTTGGGCGATCCTGCAAAAAAATAACACAAATTTCTGAAACATCAGTGGAATCTAGATATCTGTGACAGGATTTACTGGTCTATTTGGGAGGTATGTTCTTTATTCTGATCATCTCTATCCAACCAAGGTCACAGAGGTTTGCCACATGAATGGACATGCTGACTGCCACTCAGCCATGCAAAGATACTGCAACCATTCAAATGTGATGCTATTTATCAGGAAAAAAAAAAGATTCAAAGTAATCAAAATCTGAGCTTTGCTTGACAGATTATTTTAGCTAAAGAAATGAGGGTTTGACTTAAAATCTCAGTGAGGTAAAATAATGATGAATATACAAATGAATGCAAAAAAATAGGCTACTAATAGGCACAAATAATGACAGTCAGTCTATATTTTATTTTGTTGCTGAAGAGAAACATATATCATATTTATCTCTCTCATTGAAACAATCCAGATTTCAAATAGACATTTAAACAGTTAGATGTTTTCTTAGCAAAAATCAAATCTACTTAACAGAAAAAATATCCATGTGACAAGCTGTCACTCTGTTACTTTTTACTAATGAATTTACTCAGTTGTCTTTTCAACAGAAAAAAAATTAAGAACCAAAATTGGTAACCATAGTCCTGATAGTCCTTCAGCAACTTCTTACAGAAACACTGCACTACAAAACTATATCTGTGATGTAGCATATATACTCCTAAGTACAATAATGGACATTAAAAGCATGTTCCACAATGTATCTGTTAAATCTATTACATAAACTGCCAAAATAAAGTACCACATGGGCTCACTTTCAGCTATTTGAAAAGCATTAAAAATTCATGTTATATGAACAGGAACATCCAATCCTCAGCTTTTGTAAGTGAATATTTAAGATGCACCATAAATTACAGTGCAGACTAGCAGTGCTTTAAAACACTCTTGATGTTAATAAAATCACCATTCTCTAATGGATACACAAAATAATTCACATCAGCCTACTGATGCTTACTATTATAATATATCTGTAAAACTCAGGACTTCTGTGGTGCAATAGGTTCCAGTCCCATAACAGGAGTTAGGTAATATTATACTCTTTCACGTGGAAGTGTGTTATGGTTTAACCCTGCTGGCAGCTCAGCATCACACAGCCACTCAGTCACCCTCCCCACCTGCCCCACAGCATGATGGGGGAGAGAATCAGAAGAACAAACAAAAGAAAACCCTTGGGCTGAGATAAAGATAGTTTAATGAAGCAGAAAAGGAAGAAAATAGTAGTAATGATAAAAGAATTAGAATATACAAAATAAGTTTCGCACAAGGCAGCTGCTCACCAGTCGTTGACTGATGCCCAGCCAGCTCCTGAGCAGTGGCCAGCTTTCTCCCCAGTTTATTGCTCAGCAGATGCCATATATTATGGAACATCCCTTTTGTCTCTTGGTTAGCTGTCCTGGCTGTGTCCCCTCACATCTTCTTGTGTCCCTCCAGCCTTCTCATTGGCAGGACACAAGGAGCTGAAAAGTTCTTATCTTAATATAAACACTGAATAGCAGTAGGTAAAACATCAGCATGTCATCAATGTTATTTTTATACTAAATTCAAACAGCACTATACCAGCTATTAGAAAGAAAATTAACTCTATCCCGACTGCAACTAGGACAAAGACTCAATTTATAATTTTTATATTTCATGGTGAAGCCACAGATGTTGTCTCTCCATCAATATTCAAAAAAATCTTTATCCTATAAGCTTTTGCTTAAAAAAATTAAAAACACTTGATGAAAGGAAAACCCAACACTTTTGCAGCTATTTTTCTATCCTCAAAATCCCATTACTTTATTTGTATGAATGTCTCATGGAACCTCTTTTTTTTTCCTTCAAATCTGTGCTGACAAGACTTGCTGAACTAAATTGTTCAATAATGCATCAATCCGTTATTTTGTATTTATGATGTAGCTCTTCCCTATCCCCCATAGCGCTGTGCTGAAGTTTGAAGCCAAGCATGAGTTACAAGCCTGCAAAGCACCATGTGTGCTAATTGTGCTTTATATATTATTAATATGCAATGCATCCTGATACCAAGCTTCCAGAGCCCCAAGGCCTTCTGAGAGATTCAAAGAAAGAAGAGAGGAGATCCCACTTGTCCTCAGCATTCTCTACCTCCTCTTGTCAGCTTTTGGCTGATGCTCATTATCAGAGCTGGAGGGAGGCAGGCCCGGCGTGGCCGTCACTCTCCATGGCGGTCCCGCCGCCCTGCCTGTCGCAGCAATGTGCACATGTGCACTGCAGCACGGGCTCACTTCAATCCTGCCTGACAGTGTCAAGCTGTTTATGCTTTGCTCACACAGATGCTTTCTACAGCGCTTTCTCCAGGATAGACCCTTTCCAGGAAAACCTTGTTAAGCACCTGACAGAACCAATCTTCTTTTAATTACAAGGCACTTGGACCTTTAGATGTAATTACATGTATAAATAGAATGACTCACCCAATTTTCCTGCTGTTTGTAACTTACATTTCATTATTTTCATTTAGCTGACAGAGAGCTGACAATTGTAGCCGTCCCTGGAGATAGTGTAGTGAATCCAATTTACTGACATTCTTTGTAATTGTTAGGCAACAGACTGCCTGGCCATGCATTTAAGAACAGAGGTGAACTTATACATATTAAGATGAACCCAGATCAAAGTACCACATCTAATTTTATTTTTAATTAAACCAGCAGAAATTTAAGAGAGTGTGGCAAACTGTACAGGCATGAGAGCCCATCTGGACGTATTTGACAGGGCTCCTGTCATGCTGACAACTTTTTTACAGCTCAGTGGTGTCTAACAAATTTTAAAACTATTTTCTGGGCTTATTAAGAGAAAATTGAAAGGGTCCAACCATGAAGCATTCCCTGATTGCTGCTCAGCACTGCATCTTCTCTTGCCTGCCCTGAATGCAGGCAATCCTGTGGGCAACTCACCTGGCACATGGGGACTGCTCCAGAAACAAGCATGTTACCTGCTCCTGGGAGAAGGGAGACAGAAGAACCTTCTATTACCTTGTCTTCCTGGTAAAAACATCCTTAACATCTCCCTTTGCTTCCCTTAAATTCATTACATTCCTTAAACATGTTGCTTCCTTTAAATTCATTATACAAATACAAAATTAAAAGCTTTGAAAGTACTAACATATTCCTAACATTAAGTAGAAGCTTCAGGTTTGTACTTTTCCATGGCTTCATTGAAATTTACCCAAGTGAATACTCCCAGCTCAGATGTACAGTCCCAAATCTCACATGGAGAGTCATGTGCCTACTCAGTAGGGCTCAGTCAACTGCGTGGCAAAGATAGTATAGAAAATACCATCAAAAACTGCAGCCTTGGAGTTCTTAAAAGGAAAAACATAAAAGTACAAACAGCTGCTAACAGCTTCATAATATGCTCCCTCTGGAAAGTAAATACAGCCTATGGGGAATTTTCCAGTAGATACAAATGGCTCAAACAAACTACAGGGGAAAGAAGTTAGAGAAAGAGGGAGAAGTTATGGGGACCTAGAAAAACTACAGAAATTACAGTCTCAAAGCCTCCAGTTCATTTTGAAGTCAGTCTGTTCCATTTCTATTAAGAAGACTGGTGATCAGAAGACATTTAAGACCATTGTGTTTCTTTACTGGACATTTTACTTCTAAGTACTGTGATTTATTTTAAGCAGAGGTTATAAAATTACTGATATGAAGTTCTAGAATGTAAAAGGGAATCTAACTGAAGATAAAGGGATTCTTTACAAGGAAAGTATTATTTCCCCATTGCATTCAAATTGATGTAGACATTCCTGTACTAGAAATGGATGACATTTTAAATGAAGTAAAAAGTAATAATACAAAAGACATGACATAATATAACAAGAATTGCTGTATTGATTATGTATTCCCTGTTCTTTTGGTCCATTTGGTCCATTGCTCCTTAATTAGTATGGTGTGTGTCTATATTAATGTGATAGCCTGAAGCAGGAGTGCACTTCTGAATCAAATCTCCTGCCATTTCCAATTACTCCATTTTGTTTCAGATCTCAGGGTAACCTGAGAGCATACAAGCTCCATCTCACTGTATAGGCCTAAATGAAGAGCTGAACTTCACACGCTCACCTGATGTGCTCCAGCCACTGACAGGTAATCAGCCTGCAGGACCAGAGGAGAGTCAGTCCCAGTTCATGTGACAGAGCTGCTGGGACCTTAGCACCAGCTCTTTCCCCCTGCAAAACATGTTGCACTGAACTGCCTGCTAAGGTGGATGTAGTTTTCCTTCATTCATGCCCACCACCTTGCTATATTTCCATCCTGATTAAAAATGTAGCAAATCTAAAATATAAAATTATCTTAAGCCTTTTTAAAATTCTTCTTTGGCATTAAACACCTTGTTAACAATGTAAGCAAATTCTGGGAGTTTTCCTGACATGCTGGCAATAAACCTCTAGAGGAACACTTCCTGAAGCAGCTCAGTATAATTCTTATAATGATAAAATAATCAAATAAATTTTCAAATGTTTCACTATCAGAAACTATCAAATATTTGCTCTATTGTTTCACTGTTGTCCAGGTTTTGGCTGGGATAGGGTTACTTTCATCTCAGTAGCTGGAACAGTGCTGTCAACCCTCTGGCCCCATATTGCCGACCAAAAAAGACTGTTGTGGTTTAAGCTCAGCTGGCAATTTAGCACCAAGAAACTGCTGGTTCAACCTCCCACAGTGCAGTGGAATGAGGAGGAGAATCAAGAGTAAAAATTGTACATTTTTAACAACAGGTTAATAATTTAAACAAAGGAGAAGAAGAAGAAGAAGAAGAAGAAGAAGAAGAAGAAGAAGAAGAAGAAGAAGAAGAAGAAGAAGAAGAAGAAGAAGAAAACTATGACAATGAAGAAGAAGATAAAACCAAGGCAAAAGAAGTGATGCACAATACAATTGCTCACCACCCACTGATTAATGCCAGACCCTGCTCCCCTCTTGGGCAACTCCCCCAGTTTATCCACTGAGCATGAGGTTCTCTGGTGGATTCAAATAATCCATCCCTTTAGCCAGTTTGCTCAGCTGTCCTGGCTGTGCTCCCCACCAGCTTCTTGTGCCCCTCCTCACTGGCAGAGCATGAGACACTAAAAAGTCCTTGACCCAGGATCGGCACAATATAACAACAACAAAAACATCCATATGTTATCAATATTATTCTAATACTGAATCCCAAAAACACAGGACTGTGCCAGACATTGAGAAGACATTAACTCTACCCCAGCGAAAACCAGGACAACTGTGAATATGTAGTGAACTCCCTTTTCTCTGACTGGGGATAGAGCTGTGGATCAAACCAAGCAGTTCTCAGAAAACCTTGTGTTAACTGAGTCAATATAAAGCTGATGTTAACAGAAGTTACTATTTGGACAGTAAATCCCCTCACTGTGGTTCTCTCACGGTTTCCACAGGTGCTCACCCAGTCATGCAGTGAGAAGAACAGCTGTATGGACAAGGCTGGATGTTCACTCAGAATTAGGCAACTGCACTGGCACACTGGTGGCTTCTAGGTAGTGCTGGAACAGCCCCTCACAGAGTCCCTGACATCTGACATGTGTGTGACTCCACAGTCCCTGTCAGCAGGTAGCAGCTCTTGCCCTCTCAGACATGACCGAGGTACCCAAAGCTTGGCTGATGCTGGTGGGCTGTGGCCTCTTGAGGTGTTGAGTGATTTGGGAGGTTTATCCCTTCTGGTGGATTTAATGTGACTGTTTACAGCTTCTTGGGAGACTTTCACAGGTTGCCTCTCAGCACGTATTTTCCACTCTTCGGCTGTTGTTATCTGGTTAACTTTTGTTTATCCACACACATTCACACACAGGGAAGGGGCTTTCATATTAAATCTCATATCTTCTTTGTGTCCTATACTGAAATCTGGAAACAAAAAATTTTTTCCAGCTATATTCTTAATTAGAAAAGACTTTGCTTCTTCTATTCTCCTAGAAGAACCTCCTGGTTCATTTTCTCATTCCATTCTGCTGTCACACAGATAATATTGTCCAACAGAACAACAAATTAGAATTGTTACAATGCATATGTTTAATGACATATTTTTAAATAAAGATAATGAGCATAAAGTTTTAGCATAAATTTGAGTATTTTACTTAGCTTTTTTTATTCCAAAATATCAACCTGCCTGCATACTTCTCCTGTTTTGTTTCCAACTTCTAGTGATGCAACAAATGTTACTTATGATAAACTACACTATTCTTCTTGTTTGGGCTAAAATAAAGATTTTTTTGGGTTTTTTTAGTTCATGGTTTTCAAATACCCCTCACAAGTCTGTGTCTAATCACCAGGAATTAAAACTAATCTGGAAAAATAAAGTATTTTCCCTATTTAATACACAAGAAATTCATAGTTAGAGAAATGCCATTAAACTAGAAACAACAGCCACAATTACAGGCTCATGGGCCAATATCTCAACAAAAGCTGCTTTCTCTCTTTGCCATGGCTGAGAATTAGAACAGCTGCTGACATCCAAAAGTGGAGAAGGCTTTCAGCTCTCTTACAGAGGAGTAATCATTTCTTCCCTTACAGCCATTCCACCACACTGCCCTTTGCACAAATACTTAGTAGTTGCTGTACTTCCTGCTTTGCTGTGTTAGCTCTAAATCATCATTCATGTTTCTCCTTATCAAATAATCTCAAATTATTTTTGAGAGTTTTATTTATTTAAATTTACTTAGAAGTAGAAGATGCACAATTTAGACTGGCATGTAAAACCAGTTAATCCGGGCAAGCTTGGAGGAGATATGGATAATGAGAAGAAACCTGTTCTTAATTATGTCACCATCCCTTTTGGGTTTTATCTCTTATACCTCTAACATGAGTCTGGCTGTACCCAGTCAGACTGCTCTGTGTCTGAATAGATAGGTGATTCAGCAACATTTCAGCTAAAGGACCATCAATTTATTCATATAGTTTGGGAGGCTGAAGCAGAGAGACTATTCACCATGGCTGAAAAATAATGCAAATGTCACATGTGTCTTCAGAAAGGGAAACGAGGAAGATTGAGAAACTACAGGCCAGTCATGTGGTCTGGGGCTTGGAGTCAGACTCAAAACTTTAAAAAAAAGGGCAGAACATGCAGTAGAACACTTTCTAAAATTCTGTCTTTATGGAGCTAAAATAACAACATCCAAATAAGAAGGTGGCTAAAAAGGGACTGAAGGGAAGAAATCCTGAAAAAAATCAACATGACAGAATGAAGCTACAGAAAAAGTAAGCTAAGGGGAAATTAAAGCCAGTAAAACAGAAAATAAGTATGTGTTAGGGAAGATAAAGATATAGGAAATAAAGACAGAAAATGAAAGAGGAAAACTGGTTATATAGGAAAAAAAGAGGGCATAACATCAATTCACTTTGCTTAAGTCAACCTTGGCACCCAAGGCTGCACTTGACTCATCTTTATTCTGTAAAATGTGTTTGCCTAAGTCCATAAAGAAGTCTGGAACAGAGATAATCTGTTGTGGACTCTCTGGGTCTTTGCATATTTTTAAATAATTCAAAATACCACAGAAAAGAAACTGATAAAGTAACACTTTTCCATTTCTCATTCCAATGCAGTGAGAATTTATAACATCACTGGGAAAAATATGTTTGTTTTTCCACATTGTCATCTTTTTGTGTGGTACTAATTTTTAAATTATGCATTATAAGCACAAGAGATCACTACCACATTGTAAGTTACCTGAAGACCAAGAAAACTAAATTATACTTTAATCAAAAGGTGATAAAATAAAGTATTTTATAACAGATTTTAAACCTTTAAATTCCCAGTACAGTAAAAAAAGTTGTTTTCATATCATGTGGGAAAATCACCCTACACCACTGCAGTGCTTTATCTGCATCATTCAAGATACCATCACCATAATGATCATTACTAAAATAAGACTACTTGCATGTTACATATTTAACTATAAGCATACTTTAATTCCTCATTAACAGTGCTGCATTTCTAACCTGAACATGTTACTTGGAGACGGATGAGAGTTATTCCCAGTCACAGGAAGTCCAAGGTACCAGCTGAAAGGCTGATAAATCTGTATGCAAAATTCTGTACTACAGCTACCTTGTGTGTGGCAGACAAAGCCCCCAGGTGTGAAAGGCAGCTGTGCAATGCAGTGCACTGCTTGGGAGTGGATGCTGCCTGGTACAACCTATATCCATGTATATAGCTGGGCAATCATCAACCAGGGAGAAGAGAAGAGAGGAAAAACTATCAAAGGTCAGCTTGGTGGGCTGCCATTCATCGTGTGTGTGAGATATTTTGTGGCCCCACCAGTGAACAGAGACTCAAGCAGGGGATTCAAATAATCCAGAAAGTCTCTTCAAATTCTTAGTCTTCACTTCACCTAAGACTATTTAACTATTTAACTGTATTTATACTGCAAAAGGAAAATAAAAGAAAATAAATATATTTAAATTTGGTTTTTAATAATAAATTATTATTTTTAGAAATGGGACCAAAAGAGTATCTGATGACACTGGTGCACAGGGCTGCGCTGACACCAGCCTACCTTGTCAGCTGTCTCCTCTTTTTTGTTTTCACCTGTCCACAGCACCTCTGTCCCTTTGCTCTGGGTGTTATGAAAAGCCCAAGCAACTACTGAAGTGAGGTTTTTACTTTTCTTTAGTTATTAATGGACCTCTCTGTCCAAACAAAAACTCATTTCTTGAAGCTTACTGGAACCTAATCTTGAAATCTCTCCAGTTCAGTGAGAGAGCACTGCAGCACTAGTTAAAGCAATAGCTATGGGAGCTGTGGGAACACAGGTGGCAACATGAATATTGAGGAACTGTTTTTCTAAATAGGAATGGCTGTTTAGAGACCAGAGGAACACACCAGCCCATCAGCCTATGAGACTCCTCACTGCCTCCTTTCTTCTTGTTTGATAAGAGGAGAGTAACAGATTTTACCAGAGATCAGAGGAAACTGTCTGATCCCAGTGGGCTTTGGGGACCTGAGAGGTCTTGCTGAGGGACCTACCACTAGTTAAAAGCAAACAGCTCATCACACAGCAGGAAAGGATCTGAAAAGATGGAAATGAGGCACATAAATGGGAAGGAGGGATTTGGATGACAGAAAAGTGGTAAAAGAAAGAATTAAAAAAGAGAGGAGGGGGAAAAAGAAAAAAAATACAGGCTGAGGGACGAAACAACCACAAACCCAACCTGTGCTGGAAAATGTCATAAACTTCCTGGGACTGCAGTCCCCTTTTAAAATTCCCCAAGGATCACCATGCATTTTGAATTGACAGTAAGATGCAGAGCACCCCCTGACATTTATGGGAAAGGTTCTCAGCTGAGGAGCAGTACTTTTTTTCGTAGATACATCAGAATCATTAATTTGCTGGCCCTCATACTTTAGCACATTAAGGCCAAATCCTCCTCTCTCCCTCTGCTCAGGAAGATGTTTTTTCCTGCATCTTGTGTTCAGGTGAGTGGTTTTCCACTGCTGACATATAATATTGTTCAAGATAAAGAGGCTGTGTGACCAGACCTCTTTATCAGCAAAACAGTAAACACATTTGTAGTGTTACTAAATTTTGTTTGGCTGCCTGAAAGGAAAACTAGACTGAGTGATAACAGGCTGGAATACCCTGAGACTCAAGCAAATCAAAGATTACTTTAATGGGTACCATGAAAAGTCTTTTGAAAAAATTCAAAGAGCAAAATACTATAGAGTGACAAAAAAAAAAAAAAAAAAAAAAACCAGGACTGTCTTGTGGGACTGAGTTAGTGGCTTTGCCTCCACAAAGAACATTAGCATAAAAAGACACCTGGGTCTTCTGTCACCCAAAAAAAAAAAAAAAAAGGAAACAAATAAATATCCCTGACCACAACTCTCCTCAGACCCACCAGTTCTTACAGAATTTTTCTAAGTCTCATCAGCTGCTGAAGCCATTTGGAAGAGCTCTAGTGAAGGTTCTGTAAACATTGTCTCCATAGCATAGGGTCTTGAATGTGGTTACAGCTTTCTACCTGTGGGCTGAATGGAACACACCCAGAAAGCAAAATTTCTTCTTGGGTAATGAGTTCCACACAAGACAGCTTCTGCCACTGAATTACATACTCTATACAGGAGTTTCCAAGAGAGCTTCTAGAAAAGTTGGGTGAATATGTGTATATTTTCTCCTAAAGACAACACTTCAGGATAAGAAGACTAACTGGTAGTAGTTCTGAGCACAAGACAGAGTTTGGTCTCTTTCTTTTGGTGACACAGCTACCCCCATAAACATCCATCTTTGCTGCGAGGTCCCTCATGAGGGCCTCTTCTTTCAATACTTTTACAAAAAGAGCCTCCGAGGTTCACTCCTTGCTACGTTGAATACCACCCTTACTAAGCACTGGAGACGTATGAATTGCCTTGTGCCATATCCCCTCTTCCTGGGAGACCAGAAACAGGTCATCCATCCTCACCACCCATCACCACTGCTTGCTGAGCTTCTGCTCAGCTCCCTCCCAAAGCCTGTTCATGACTGCTAACGCAGCAGCTGTCAATGGATTGCAGGCCTTCTGCTGCTTCTGTTGCCAAGGTGAATATGTGATTTCTGATTCTGAATAGAGTCAGCTTTGATCCAGAAATGAGAACTCCACCACAAATGGAAATTTGCCCAGGGCAGCACTGAGCATCACCAAATGTCCTGGTGCTGGCTGTGTGTAGTGCCCACTACCAAGACCTTACTGCAATCCATCTGGCGGATGACACTGTCATTCCATAGCTGTATCTGACATGTCTCTGGTCACAGTGCAGGCATTAGGAGATGCAAAGATCTGAATTTCCCAGATTAGGACACTAATGTCCACTGCCATGATTGCATTTGCAGGGTAGTGCCTACTACCCCTTGTTCCAAGGCAAAGGACTCATCATTGACTTCCTCACTAACTGAGGAAGAGTTAATGAATCTGCATGAGCCAGTGATGACTGATGGATGTTGCCCATTATTAGCAAGGAAGGGCAAGTGCTGCTTGGAGTATTTTGACATGTTAGAGATGAGTCATGGGAATCCCTTGTTTTGCATTATCAAGAGCCCATTCCAAATAGAGAAAATAACTAATATAAGAATAGCTATTTTCAGCTTTCAAGCTACCATCTGCTGAGTTCTTGTCACCACACGGAGAAGCTTGTAAGCATCTAACAACCTTGTGTTACAAGAAGGTAAAGCTGAATAGCGTGAATTTGCTTGTGTGACAAAGCTGGCACTAAGACTCAGCTCCCAGCCCACACCTGGTCGTTCATATTACACTTCTCTAAAATCTCAGAGTGGTCAAATAAGGAGTTTAATCATTCAAACAGAACCTGATCCAGCCAGGCTATCAACAGGAGTACTACTGTGAACAATTCATTGTGAAGTAAACGAAACTGCTCACAGAAAGTGGGTGTCCACAGCTTCTCTTTGGGAGTAGATGGAAGGTTAAAGCAAATTATGTTTTCTTTTAAATGGGAAAGAGAAGCTGTCAGATAATTCTCCAACTTCGGTATTGTTAGCTGTTGTTAAATTAATAAAACATCCAGTACGTGAGCAAATTATCAAATGGCTTAAGTACAATTATAGTGCATTTCAAATATCAGTCCTAGTTATATTTTTCTTTGACAAAGTAATTACACTTCAAGAAACCACAATCAGAACAGTTTTTCACTGCCAAATCTGAGAACATAAGGTGAAAAGGTGCATATAAATTATTTTATAAATTACTAACTTAACTTTTATATAATAAAAACCCGTAATAGTAGAACATCTTAAAAATAGACCAGAGAACTCACATTTTAATCCTATTTCAAGTCGTTCAATGATTTGTAATTTAATGAGCCTTAATACAAAGCTTATGTTTAGTTTTCTTTTGCTCTATTAACTTGATTTCTTGATATTGAAAGTTATTTGGCTGCTAAAGAGACAATACATATTTTTAATCAAAAATTCATGGAAGAGCAAAATTAAGCACAGCCATTTCCTGTCCTATCCCACAAGATACTCTGAACATCTGTTAGAGAAGACTGCAAGATATTATTGTGAGGACTGAGAAGATATTTACTTTGTGAGGATACAGGGTTCAGGGCTGTTGAGCATAAAATACTGGGACAAGAGACAGGAAGAGAAGAAATACATTAAAAACCCAGCCACAATCCAAAAAGAGCAGAAGAAAATTGGTACTTATACCAAATACCACAGCTCTCACATTGATAATTGATTATTGATTATTGATAGGACATTGCTGGAACAAACCTTTGACAAGTTCTACCAAAACTCTTTAACTGATAAGGAGGGGGAAGCAAGATTACCATAGGTCTTAAAGGCATAAGCAAACCTACTATGGCCTATTTGAGAAAATTGTGGGAGTGCAATAAACTTACTATGAAATATTTAAGGGAAGGGGAAATACACGCATCAGTGTAGATAGGGAAAAACAAATAATGGGGAAAAGGAGAGCAGAGGAGGGCAGATAAATGCCACCAAGTCCTGTGCCTGACCACTGCAATCTGTCATTGTAACCCTTCATTCTTCAATATTACCCTGGGGGAGGGTGTTCTCCAGTCTGTGCAAATCCGTCAGAAGTCTGAGAGCTGACGAAGGGAGGGACCATAGGTCTGAGTCAGCTACTGGGCAATCCCGGGGTCTGAGAGGTGGGGGATACCATAGGGCTGGACCTGCTACCAGAGAGCTCCATTTGTGCATGTGTGTGTGGCTGTGACTGAGTCTGTGTGTATGACATCTGCTAGCACAGCTGAATCCCAACTAAACAATAAGAAAGGAGCAATTGTATTTCTCACGTTTCTGTCAGGTGGCCACTGCAGCCCAGAAAATGATGCTGTGCCCTGAAGCCTCCTGGACTCAGCTTTCCTCCATCAATGCTCCCTCTCTAATCCCACTGCTTTCTAGTGCACACATACCTCTCTGGATGTGCTGTGTGCCATCAGAAACACTCTGTCAAGGCAGCACTGAAAGAGAAAACATCTGCTCCATTCTTGTCAAGTGGACCTGATGTTCCTCCAACATGAGGCAGCAACGGATGCACAGAAAAACTCCCAAATTTCCTCCAGGCTGATTTTGATGAATTGCTCCTTCTGGACTGACAACAGAGGGATAACATGACTAGAGGAAGGAATTCTGGTCTGCAATGCTGTTTTCTCCTTTCCTCTTCAAAATATAAATCCTGACAGGGGTTTCTGATAGCACACAGAAGATTACAGACTTACTGAGGCCTGTAGGAACTTCTGTGAAAGAAGGCATGGATTGTCTCTCCAGGGCAGCATGGTGATTTGGATGCAGTATCATTTTAAGCCCTACCTCAGTCTCAAAATGCATTCAATAAGGTCTGAAAAAGTTTCAAGTAGCATTTCACATACTGCCTCAGCTACTTAGCTCCCCATGGTGCCTGTGAGAAAACCGCACACCCAAGATAGCTCACAGAAAATCTTGTTGGAGATACGAGTTAATAGTGGGTTTATTTGCACAGCCAGATTAGTTGCAGATTCAGAAAGAGAAGATAATTAGCAATTTTTGGATGTTAGCAATTTGCATTTTCAGACAAAAATATTTGCTTTAAGGGTCTGAGTTACAGTTTTGGCACCATTTCTGTTCCATTATTCTTTTCAGATGCTGGAGACTGTCCAAGTTCTCACTTATGGCTGTTTTACACCCCTTTCTTTTTCTCCCATAATTAACACATTACATGCTTTGGGAGTTAGATAATTTTGTTCAAAGTTTTCCTTTTTCCCCCCATATTCAGCTAATGATCACCAGAGCTACCAAATTTGTAATTTTTGGTTGTTTTCAATCCCCCCAACCCTCAATCCAAGGTTCAGGGCCCCTGCAAGCTCTTAGCAGCCTTTTGCATGAATTCAAACAGCTCATATTGTTTTTGTTGAAGAAGAAATTATTCTTTCTGCTGTATTCTTGCCACCATTTTGTGTGAATCTCTTTCCCATTCTGTTTCATTGTTATACATCTCTTCAGTATCCTCCCACACTAATGCCCGAAACTGGGTCAGTGATGTCATGTACACAAAGTGTTTTGGAGTTTTGGGACATGGGAGGCTGTGGAAGCTCTCAGTTGAGCCCCAGGAAAGCAGCACCAATGTGCCACTCACACAAAGTGTGTGTTTTGACTCACTTCTCACTGGATTTAAATCCCACTTCTCATGTGAATACTAAAAGGTACTGGAGTATTCCTCCCATCCGGTGTCTGGTTGTAATTCACAGTCAGGTTCTGAACGTGAACAATGTACAAAAATAGTTTCCTAAAGTTTCTTAAAGGCCTTTTTGTGGCAGTGATTGTGAATAGAACATAGAAGAAACCAAATTCAGGCTTATTGGTATTCAGATCCAAGCAAAAAGCATTAGTGTAGTCCTAAAAGTCATTGGCCTGATTTATGGCCTGAATTATTATATTCCTCCAGGGTTTCAGTGATGACATGCTTGCCACATGCTGTCTGTTTAATACAGTTCTTTGTCTTTCTCAGAATTTTTCTGTAAAAGTCAGCATTTGTGCAAAATAAAACTAAGGGAAGATTAGAAAGACCAGGACCATGCTAGGCCCAGTGTACTACTCATTCAGCCAAAATGCCTTTTGTGTTTCCACCATTGGCACATCTGTGCCTTCTATTTTCCACCCTCACTCACAAAACCTCTTTGTTTTCCCCTGGAATATGAGGACGCTTCACAAAAATGCACATGAGCATAAGCTTCAGCCTGAGGTTTGCAGCAGCAGAGCTTCAGCATTGATTATGAGCCAGTCTGATGTTTTCCACTGATTACCATGCGTGTTTCTCTCCTACACAACATCTAAAATGATTCCTCATGTTTCTGTTGTCCTCTCTCCGAATACAAGAGAAAAAGGAATTTCCTAATACTGAAAGGCAGATGAGGAACACTCTCTCCAGGCAAAGCACGAATAGCCTGTAGCCAGCTAATTTCACAATATTCCTTCATGTCAACATCTTTCCTAGATCCCCCAGATGATTATGCATTTGTACTGATGAAGGAAATACCCAGAGGTATCATAATGCCAAGAGCTTTGGTGGAATATGTCTCCTCATTCTTCCTTCAAGGTACAAAACTGCTTCTCACTCAAGGAGACAAAAAAGAAATTTTCTGTATACTCAGAATATTAAATAACTGGAAACTTTGCATTTCTCTAACACATCTGGTACCTCTTGTTACTGGAGGCAAAATACTGAGTTAGATAGATAAGTGTTTGAATAACAAGGTTATTGTTTATTAATATCATAAGAAATGACCACTGGTGAGCAAGATGGAACAGTATTTGACAGCAGATCACACAGTTCTTTTATAAATGCATGGCAGCTGCTATGGCAGTCAGTAATAAGATATACAACTGCAATAGCAGTAATTTTTGACACTTTTTTCCCCTGTTTCCTATCTTTTGTCTATAAGTCC
The DNA here is from genome assembly GCA_910950805.1 of Acrocephalus scirpaceus scirpaceus. Classification (NCBI taxonomy): domain Eukaryota; kingdom Metazoa; phylum Chordata; class Aves; order Passeriformes; family Sylviidae; genus Acrocephalus; species Acrocephalus scirpaceus. Next base: position 131,822,919 of record OU383773.1, read on the forward strand.
CTGTCATGGGTTAAAATTCAACAACCGGGCAGAAACACCAATTTATGTAGTGGTTTCACGTTCGCTGAACTTTTGTTTGCCAAATTTATTGTAGTGGTCTAAATATCTTTTTTTTCTGTGAAATATGATTATGAGTACAGGAGACAAAACAGGCTTAACTTAAGGATAAAAACAGATAGATTTATTAACACACAAAAGGAAAAGGAAAAATTAGAATCAAAATGAAACTTAAAGCACTCTCTTCCCCCCCCCCCCCCAACAGTTCACTTTTCCACATGCAACATAAAGAGACAAAACTCAGAGCTTCAGGTCAGTACCACTTATAAAATAAGTCTTTCATTCAGTCTTTACGAGAGAGAAGCATATCTCCTGATGTGTTAGGTAACTTCTACAAACGACTCAGTCTTTTCTGTGGTTCCTAGCTCCTACAAAAAGCAGCCTGCCCAAAAACTTCTGCAATTTTGTAGTCCTCCCAAATCATGTAGCCTTCCCATGACTACATATGGGCCATAGATTCACACTGGGGTTTCCCTGTTTAAAAATGCACACTTTCACAAGCAAAGGATTTCTCATCTTAAGGAGCAGAGATATCTTCTCAATTCTTCACAGACACAAAGGGCTTCTTCTTATCTCTCTCTGTCAAAACATCTTATAAGATCACATTACAGTTTCTAATTCAACATTTACTTGGTAAATCACAAAAAAAACCCCTTTGCTCAAAATCTACAAAGCCTCTCCCCGATCATATTGTCTGCAGTTTAAAGGAAATTTCTAGCAAGTCACAATACAGTCTGTTACCAAAATTCATAGGAGGGGGGGGGTTTTTATGCCTAAAAACTGAGGCAACTCGTCATCTCTCCCGCCTGAGAAGTCACTCTTCTTTTACCGACTTTGATATCTTCATATTGTCCCTTTACATCTCTTTAATCCAGCCTTTTCTCTTTCTCTGAAGAGGGTTAGGGTTTTAAATAAGTCTCAGTCTCTGTCATGAAAGAGTTAATGTTCTCACTGGGACGGCAGACAGTCACGTGGTCTCTGCCTGGCGAGAGCTGCAAAAATCTCGGAGCCACGCAGTGAAAAAGAAAGTTCAGAAACAGCAGCAAAGATGTCCTGCACAGCTGGTCCTTCTTCCCCCCTCCACCCCTCAGTCTCAAAGGGGTAGGCACGGCCCAGCCTGGGCTTGGTGCTGCTTCCAGAGGGGGGTTAGGAGGCCCGGAGGGCACCTCCCTTGGCCGTGCAGCAGCATGGGCAGGCCCCAGGGTCGGCTGGGTATTACCAGCTGTGGCTTCTCCTTTGCCAGCAGCTGGGTGAAGAAAGGAGCTCAGCCAGCCAGGCACCACTCCGAGGCAGCGGCTCCCGGAGACCCAGCCAGGCCCACCTGGAGTGAGCCAGGACAGGCCCCTTACCTCTGTCAAGGCAAAGGGCTAAGAGGGCCGTCCCCGCCAAGCCTTGGCTTTTATATGGGTATTTCCAAAAAAGTCGGATCAGTTCTCTCAGTGGTCAGACCACAGGCCAATAGCTGAGAATTGGTCCCTGATAGGCATCTGCCCCCTTCTAAAGAAATTCTAAGATCCTGACAGGGCAGTATTCTATATTCTTCTTTAACAAAAATTAAAATATTTCTAACCCATGACAGTCCCATTAGTAATCAACAATTCAACAGTCTTACAGGTTCCCTTACTCAGAGAAAGAACTTATTTTAAACTTGATTTACCTGTTCCTTCTCAAACCATCTGCCAGAAGCAGAAATTTTACATCTTTAAAAATAAATTAATACGAACCTTGGGGCAAGAGTTAATGACAGTCATTTCTACCTTTCTCTAAGCACTGAGTGAACACGCAAGGATTCAGAGAAATTCTTGCTTCTAACAGTATGCATCCTTCATTGCAACATGAGAAATGAGGTGAAGTTCCTTTCTTTTCCAGGAAGACAGGCTTTAAAGGACTTAACATTGCAAAGGAATCATAGGGTAAAATAACAATACTACCATACTTTCCTTTACTGTTTCACCCCAGGTTTCCAGCACACCTAATATGCAGCTGCATTATCACAATATCAATCAAAAGGAAGTATAGAGGATATTGAGGCCCTTTAGCAATTACAGCCACACAATGTGTGAATTAATGCCTGGGAGACTCAAGGTGTGTGCCCACTTTCAGCATTTCCCTTGTGAAAAGCCCCAGATGTTAACTCTTGAATGTTTCTGAGATCTTGAGCATAAATTTTCCTTTTTTAATAAATAGTTAAGTTCCTAATCATGACCCATTAGGGATATTATCATTCTATTCTATTTATCTACGTATTGACAGGTTAAAGTTACAGACATAACAAAAACTATTCTGTGAATGACACTATTCTATGAACATATGACAAATGAAGAGATATGGTCAATTTTAAATGGCTTTTTCTCTTTAGGGCTTTGTAAAAAGAAAAAAAAATGTTTATCCTGTTTTTAACATCTGACTGAAAGTTCCAAATCTGCAGGTTTCTTTCCTGATGAAACAGTGAAGTTCACAGAACTGGACAGCAACTACCCCTAGACCATGTATTTGAACAATTTAAGTATTTAAATGAACTATCATGTAGGTTTGATCCTTTGAATCCATAGAAATTGTAATCTACTCTGCACAGTGGCCATACTAAATGTTCATTACTAAATGGTGTTGAAGAAGCAAGGGAGGGTGATAAATCACCACCACAACAAGGAAAACAGCCCCTCCATCTGGACACACCAGTTTTCCACGCCTTCTGCGAAAGGATTGCACAGCCTGCTGTCCCCAAAGCACTTTGACATTCATAGCCTCTAAAACTGTAACTCACTTAAGGCAGGCTTGACATCGGAAGTTGACATAACTGTGGAGGCAGGCATTGACACTGTCAGAGAATATAGGGACATTTTAGACGCTGTAGGGGTGTTTCATGTCTAAATCCCACCTTTCTCATCTTGCACTGTGAAGTTCAAGGATACCCAATAAATGAGTCTTATCTCATGTTGTGCCCTCCCCAAAAGACTAACTCCAATAAAGTTAACATCAGGATTCATTAACAGTTACATATGTTCTTTTCATATCTTGCTCTACAAAATACTTGCCATCACTAGAAGAGTCTGACCAAAATGGAGTCTCTCTTACTTCTGCAGCTGCCCAAAGCTGGTCCATGGATACATAAGAAACATCTGACACCCCAGAGCACACCAGACTTACTGTCCAGCTGCAGGCTGATGTCCCATGTGGGCATGTATTTCCAGACATATCCAACTCATCATGCAGCTGAGCTGCACTGAAGATTGTTATTTTAAACTGCTGTACACAAGGCAGCCCTATTAACACAAGCAGCCTGGAAAAAGCTGCAGTCTGTACTAAGACAAAAGTACTTTTCATGGCTTCACCAGCTTTGTTCTCAACCTCTGTTCCTCTCATTTCCTCAGGCTTGTGAGCAAGTGTGGGCACAGCTCATGGTTACTATTTGTAGGCTGAGAGAGGAATTTCCCAATAGCTCAAATCCTGGAGCTGACAAACCTGCTCTATAAATAAGAGAAGTGGCAGCTTTTCATCACGAGCTTAAATTAGGTTTGAGTACTCTGAAAAGCCTCCTGTGAACCTGCAATAATGATAGGAAGTGCACACATTTACTCCTTGTCTAACCTATCCCAAATTAACCTCCTCCTGCCCATCTAATTTTCCATCTGGAGGAAATTTTGGCACATTCTGATTCAGACACAGGGAAAAGGCTGTGGTACTTCATCCAAAATTTTCTCTCTGGCTTGAATGTTTAGCTAATTGTGGAGACATCCATGCCCCCTTGCTGATGTGCATGTTGCCAGCATGTGCCCAACACTACCCTAATACAGCTCCCTTTCCCACCGCTTCCACTCACTGGTCCAATGGAAATGAACCATCAGACTCTCAGAAAGCACCAACCACTTTGGGCTTCATATAATAATAATAATAGTAGTAATAATAATAATAATAATAATAATAATAATAATAATAATAATACCATTTTCCCTCATGCCAGGCAAGTTGGTGCTGTCTTGCTCACCATTGATGTAAAACTGCCTGATCCAAATCTCTCCTCCTCCTCCACCTTGCAAGAAATCTCAGTATAAACACAGACTTCCAGCAAGAATATCCTGATTTTTAAATTACACTTTCATTTCTCCTGTTGGAATTTCTCCACTTTTTATTTTTATACAATTATCCAATATATTTTGGAGCAGAATTTTAATGTCTGCTGTACACACTTCTGACATTGTCTTGTGGTACATCTTGGGTAACATATACCTAAAAAGCACTGTCTGCAGAAGATGTGCCCCCACAAACAAATATTGACAGTACACTAAAATATACTTGATTGCTCCAAAGGAAGCTGTCAGAGGCCACCTGGTTCTTCAAAAAAGAAAAAAAGAAAAAGTTTCTTCTTCTACTGATAAGTCTCTGAGCATATGCAGCCTAATTTTTTTTTTTTTTTCCCTTTTTTAGACTGAGGTTTACTCTCAAGTGGAAGGCTCAGCTATTGCTAATACAGTGATCAATGAAAGCATCACCACAGCTTTTTTTCCTCCCTCCAGCTCTATGATTTCCAGAGAAAGCAACTTACTAAGCTTTTCCTGTCTTTACCTTAAGGTGAACTCTCTAAAAACATCAGAAAAGTATAACATTTCCTGTGTATTCTTCCATATTATACTGAGAGTTTTTGTATTCAAGAAAGATACTTTTAAATTTTTCTGATCTCCTATTTAGATCGCCTTCCAGTGCACACCCTCAAATGAAAGGAAAGATTTTGTACATTCTTAAACTAAAAATGGGCTTTTTATTTCCTGCTGGTATTAAAAATTGCATCTGCTTGAGCTTATTTACTGGTAAATTTAGTTCATAATTTCTTTATGGAGGTTAGGTCACCTCAGCAAACACGAATTTTACCTCTTCACCCTCTACTGTTTGTGGATTTTCTTTCAGAGGTAATATCTCAGCTTCTGGCTCCATATCCTTATCCAGCTTGAAATTAATAAATAACACATTTCCTTTCATGCTGGCAGATCTCTAAACTTTTGCTGCAATATTGACAATGGTTCTTATGATATATTTTATGAGGCAATATTGTTGCTACTATCCTCTGAGCAGAAAGTGCATGAAAACCCTACCAAAGCAAATCAACACAGTTTAGTTCTTGCATGTCGCTGCCTGGGGTTGAGTGGTTTGATAGATGTGCTGAATATTTGTGATCTCAGCCTCAGAACTGAGTCTGCCTTCCTGTCCTGGGTCTGCTTTATGATTTTGATTCTCTGTCACACTTGTAGCACCAAAAAAGTCTTCAGCTTTCACAAGATTCAAACTGTGGTGTGGTATTCACTTTTCTGAGCAACTTGCTTTTATTTGTTTCACAATTATATTTGTTCAGACATAGAGTTTGGGTGAAAATATACTAATCTTAACATTTACTAGTTGATTTATGGGCAGATGTTTGTAGAAAATTAATTTTTCTCATGATCTTGCAGTTATGAATGAAATCATAGTAAATCTTCATCTTTGAAGCTATTTGAAAGTCAGTTGTACAGATCCACCAGCAGCCTGATCTAACTTTAAGCAGGAACTTGGACTAGATAGCCTCTAGAGATCCCTTACAACTTAATTATGCTATGAATACATAGAATAATACATTAGCATTTTATCCTATAATACTGATTTTATTATTATAATTTGCTCTTGGGAAGTTTGGCTGCAGAATGAACTATTAATCTCATGCTTATGAAATCACCAGACAACAGGGATTGCCTCACCTTCATAGCAAAAGCATAGATTCTGTAAGCTTCTCAGCAGTTTTTTACAAAGGCAGTTTGTAAATACCTTATTCTTCTTTTTTCCTGCCTGGGGAAGGGCTGCTGTACGGTGTGGTGGATCAGTGCACTGAACGTATGGTCCCTAATCCCTACATCTTTTTTGCAATTATTGCTCTTTAGGTGGCAAGTCACTTAATAAAACCCAAGTGTATAAAGAAAAGTACATGTGCCACCCAGGAATATTTTCTCTCAAGGCCTGTGTGTTTCTCTAGCCACCCCATGTGCAGGAGCTCCAAATCCAAACACTCCTGTGTCCACAGAGTCCTGCTGAGCCAAACCAACCATTACCTTTCTTTCAGCAGTGCTCTTCTCCCATTCCCTTCTCACTGAAGCTTTCTGACCCTGCTTACCAGTGTTTTGGGATGCTCATGACTTTCCTAGCAGAAGGCTCTTTCAAAAGGGAAAGAAGTATGGGGACTTCTCTGAGTGACACAGACCAAGAGTCAACTGGTGACACACACATTGCTCACTCATGAATGGAAAAGGCTACAGCAAAGTCTAATTAGAAAACAATTGCCAAATTGTTTTGGCAGCCACAGCAGCTTCTGTCAGATACGAATACAGCACACACAATTCACCACCATCTTCTAGTCCTTCTGCAGCAAGATTTAATGCTCCTCCACAGAGAGGAATCCAGGGTTCTGAGTGTTTCTGCTGTAGACAGACGAGCTTGCTACTGCTTAAGGCACAGGGCTGGCACTGAGTCTGAGCTGACTGAGCAGTATAAGAGAGAGACAGACTGCAGCCATCATTCCTATTCTTTCCCATCACCTACACAAATAAGGTTAGTCAATATGATTTTCTGGGGTGATAACTTTGATCTTATCAATAGATTTTAGATACTGTAAATACCATTCCTTTAACTGGTGCAGAATGAATGCAACAGAAAAAAAGCAGAAGGAAACACAGGAAGGGAAGCCACACAGCTGCAGAAAAAGCAACACTGCTTCATATACATTCCAGGGAAAAGACAATGAAAGTGTGACCAGTATATTTGAGGAGAGTCTTTATGCAACCAGGAAATCACCTATGTGAAATATGAAACAAAGCCTGAAAAGCAAAGACATCAAAGTAGAGTAAATTTTGCATAATGTATCAGTCCTAAGGCTTGGTAGGTAGAAATCTACTGAAACTGATTTAAAATAAAGAGCTTACTTTGAACTGTGGATGAAGTCAGAAAAGTAGAACACAAAGTGTTAAAACTGCTCAGGATGGACCATTTCCTACAGCCAGCTGGCACAAAGGGATATAGAATTATTTAAATGAGGATCAAAATTTAATCCACTAGGCTCACCATTCTGTATCTTTAAAGTTTTAAATCATAGCATTCATAAATTGTATTGTATTTGAAGACATTTATTCAATCCTTATCATCTACTGGAGCTCACGATACAGTGAATAATAATTGGAGAAACAAGATTGATCTATTTTTGTACGTTACTTAGGTGTCCTAGGGTGATGTGTGTATCTCCAATTGTCTGTTGGGTGCAAAGGGAGGGAAAGCGCGGTTTGTTTTTCCCCAGGAAAACTCTGCTCCTCAGAGTGACCTTGGAAGAGGGGGAGTTGGAACATGCTGAGATGGAGAAAAGCTCTGCTTTTTTTTCCCTCGGGCAGTTAGTTAGTTAGTGGTAGCGTAGCTAGCGGTAGGTCTTGTAGACAGCTGAAGCCTTTTTTTTCCTTCTTTTTTTTTTTTTTTTTTTTTCCCCTTTTTTCCCCTCTCCTTGGAACTGTTCCAATCTCTCTGGACTGAGGAGCCAGGGGAAGCGCTGGGGGACTTCCACCAGGGACCCACCCCACCAAGACCAGCCCTGCGCAGAAACTCCTTTTTCTCCCAGCGCCAGAGGAACGGAGCCACAGAACAGAACGACTATCTTCGAGGGGGGACCTTCTCTCTCTAAGTTTGTCATCTCTCTCCAGAGTGGCACGAAGTTCTTGTCATCGCGTATTGTGCTGGGAGTGCTTTGCTTGTTTAATAAACAGGTTTTTTTCACTTCTCTCTGAGGAACTCTTTTCCCGAACCGGTTGGGGGAGGGGAGGGGAGAGGAGGGTCCCACAGGAGGTTTTCTCCCAAATCTGCCTGAAACTGGGACATTAGGTGAACATATAGATGCTATGATTAGCAAAAAGAAAATAGATGAAACAAGTAGTCATGTAAAGCTTATGAACTGCAATACGCTGTTCAGGTTACCTGGTAAATAGATGGTCAGGAATAACAGGTGTAAATGGAAAAATCAAGATTTGTTTGAGAAGATTTGTTTGTTTGTTTGTTTGTTGACTTGCAAAAAAATACAGGGCTAAATCTGCGATGACCCAATCAATTCCACCAACCTTGGTACATCCCTCAGTTCTAGAAAGACAACTGTACGACTGTATCTAGGTGATAATCTAGAAATACAACCAAACCATTTTATTTCATGTGATCTACAATGGTGAAGTGTTGCACAATAATTGGTTACTGCAGGACTTATCACAAGCTCATGATCTCAGCTTTACAAGGAATCAACTATTACATCAGATATTACAGACTATGATGCTGTAAACCTGCAGAGCTGGAGCACATGCTCAGTATGTTTTGCAAGATCTGCAGTTACATATGAGACTTTTTAAATGGCACATCAGCTTCTTCCCTTGCTATTTCCAGTGCTGCACACACAGTCAAATTTTAACTGATATATTTCAGAAAGGGCTGGGCAAGTCAGTATATATGTTAAAGTGAGTTGATGAGTTCATTGCTTGCATGGCATATGCCAGCTGAAAAATCCCTTTTATGCTGCATTAACCTTTTATCTCTAATTGTTTGGGGTTTTTTCTAAGATCTTTGGGTTTTGCATTTGTGTGCAATTGCCAAATTGTTTAAATTTGTGGCTAGGTATTTCGTGGCCACTTATTTTGTGGCCAATTAGGAATAAGCAGCACTTCAGAGTGCATGATAGTTGAGTTAAACTGTAAAGTTACTCAATTCATCTACTGAAAAGGTTAGTCACTTGATGTTATTGCTGACTTTACTTTTTCTCTCTCTTTCAGGTTCCTTTGCATCCTACTCTTACCACTTAGTTTCTGTTTTACTTTCCTTCCTAAGGGGAAGTAGCACAAGAAGAATTGCAGAAATATATTGTGGAAAATCCCAAAGGATTACTTCAATCACAAATAATTTCTTCAATCATTTTTAATCAAGCAACAAGAACTCACATTGTGATAATTCTCTGCATTTTTTTAATAGTCATCCATCCTGAACTGATATTAGTCTCCAGATCAGTTCTCTTTTAGAAAAGAATTTTGTAACCTCTTATTTCTCCTTGTCAAACAAGGTGAAATATGTTAATTTCTGTAGATTATTTTTTCCAATAAATGTATAGCCAATGATGTCAGTGTGTGTGTGTACTCATTGCAAGAAACTCCATCCTCTCTGAGAACCAAAGGTCCAGCTTAATCCATCAGTATTTTCCATGTTCTAACACGAAACTTTTACTCCAATACAAAAATCATGAGAGCCTCAGATTTCTCCTCACCAGCTTTTACTTGTTTTCCATCCAAATGATGTTTTATATTTTGCAGCTATACAATCTTTAGCACATTATTTGAAGTCTTTTACTATCCTGCCATTCATTGGCTTGGTGACGTAGAGAATCCTGTAATTATTGGGCAGGGACAGAATTTTAAAAATACGAAAACTTTAAGATCTACTATTCTGTGACAAAGACGCAATTTTGTCCCAACTAATTACCACTGACACTGAGTGTACTACATAGAGCTAAATTGCAAGTTGGTTTATTTGTGTTAATTGCTCTGTTAGCATTATTTATCTGTCCTGAATTAATTTAAGCAAGAAGAGTTTTTGTTCTTTGGATTTCATTGGAGACTGTATTTCCTTTCATTTCCTTTGCCACTTTTCCTTGATGTTGCAAAAAGACCAATTTGAAAAGAGGGAAGAACACAGTAAACTTTGGCTCAGTGGGAGATGCACTCACAGTTGGATCCCTTCTTTTTATATTTCTCATAAATGCACAAGTATGTTGCCTCCTGAATTTTCCTAATGACAGAAATTTAAAGTCCTAGACAACAATTAACACTACAGGGGTGAGAGTAGTGCAATTCTATTACCACAGGACAAAAATCAAAAGCTGGTTTTAAAGCTGTTCATTGTTCAACTTTTCTTAGTTTCAGTTTTTACCACTTTTGCTTATCATTCATCAAAAAAACTTTAGAGTTCTCAGGTTATTACTGAATATATCAGATAATTTTTTTAATTAAGTATGAATAATAAATAATGAGAGTGGTGATTTTCTTTGTGAACATGATGTTGATATGAGCAGCATGTTGGCAGAGGACACTGAACTCCAGTCAGGTTAAATAATTTACACAACCCCCCACATGCAAAAAGTGTCAAAAAGGGGTGCAGGTGACATTACCAGGCTGCTCTGCAGAACAGCAGTCTGCAGACGAAGAGGAAGACTGTTAGAACTAGAGAAATCTGCACAGGCACAATGCAAACAGACGTCACAACTCCCATTGGCTGCAGTAAATTTTTTGACTCTTCGTGGAGCTGATATTGTGGAGCGTCCAGTTAATGCCTTGACCTCCAGTGGGGCAAAATTAAAATAAGATGTAAAATCCATATCCAAATTACCAAGCCCGTAGTCTGTTCAGGCATTTCTAGCTGAAGGGGAGGAAGAGAGAGCATTAAGATTATGATTTTGGTGCAGGCTTGTTTGAAAGATCAGTATGGGAGGTGCTGTCCAAATAGAGTGAAATAGCTGCCTCAGGGATTTAGTGAGTGAATTAGTGAAGAAAAATATTGTGTGCCCCTTTTTTTTCTCTTTTTTTAAATGAAAATAAGTAATGTGAGATGAAAATCTTATGAAGAGGTTTACATTTGCCATATAAAGACCTTTATAATAAATATGGATAAGGATATACGATTTTTTTAAGGAATTAAAGAGGTGGTGGATGCAGTCAAAGCACATTCTCCACTCAAATTCCCCTTGATTTAAACATTGCTACAGGAATCACTAATACACTGAGGAGGTGCCAGATGTCCATCAACTAAAGAAAATTATAGGGAGATCATCACAAAAACACCAGCCTCAGCACAGAGAGATATCTTAATTTTCAGGCTCTAGCAATCTGCAGACTGCTCAAAAGAAATATAGCTGGAGTCAGACCTAATTTACACTAGCGGAAATCCATGTTGAAGCAAATAATTTGTTTTAACTAATTATTGCAAATGGAGGTTGGAATCCATTCCAGGCCCTATAATTTCTCCTCATGGCTGAAAAAATGTAGTCTAGTGTTATTAGAGATGTGGGGGAGACTGGCTGGACAGGGGGAGACTGGCTGGACAGGGAAAGGCGCTCGGAAGATATCGGGTTGTTACGAGAGGGCCTCAGAAACATTCCAGCCATCAGATAAGATCTACCTCAAGGACACAAGCCCCCTTCAAGGACATACCAGTACCTTTCCGTTCCCCCCAGGAAGTGTAGCAAGACCCTCTGACGTAGGAAAGACCCAGATAGTATTTAAGCTGCTTGTTTCAGATAATAAACGCTTTTTTAACCATCCACCAAATTGGTGTCAGTGTGTTAATAGCCCGACGCCACAAGGAACACGTGGTAGCCGTGCTGTCTATCCTGGATACCAGGCCGCTAGAGTTTGTGGACGAAAAACACAACATCTGGTGCCGATAACCCGGGAAAAGGACCTAGGGAAACGGGATTTCGCCTGGAAAGGAGACGGCGGTGGGGAACGGCGGGCCCGATCCACCACGAGAGACGGAGGGACGCCTCCAGGACCAGCGAGAAGATGGAGATTCTCGCGCAGGTTGTTAAGATTTTAAAAAGGCAATGGGGTATACGGTGTGAGGAAAAAAATTTATATCTTGCTATAGCAAGGCTCATAGATTTGGGCACGATTCAGAGGCCTATAGATATTTTAAATGTAGAAAGGTGGGAAACTTACACGGTAGCTCTGGCAGAGGACGCAAAAGTTACCGGCAGTGGAAAAAACCTGAAAGCGTGGGGGAACGTAGAAACAGCGTTGAAAAAAGCAAGAGAACAGCAGGAAACTTGGCTAGCAGTTAAAACCTGTTTATTTGCCGTTACGCAGCCGGGGGAGAGGGATCGGGGAACCGCGGGATCCTCCGGGGGCGGCTTGTCTAATGGCGAGAGCACGGGGGGAAAGGACGGGTGGCCCCCCTGCCGGAGCCCATCCCCGGACCTTCCAGACCGTGGGGGGGAACCTCGGACCCTGCTGCGGGAACCCCCGGGCCCAGGGAACCCCCCGGAGCCCCCCGAGAGAGGCGCGGGTCCCCCTCCACCCCCCCGCCGCTTTTTACCGCGGGACCCGCCCGAACCCGGCGGCGCCGGGCTGTCGCCGCGAGCCAGCAGCGGCGGGGAGAAGGGAGGCTGGGAATTGCCGCCGCGGGCCGAGCGGGGCGGCACCAGCCCGCCGAGCCCGGAGCCGCCGCCGCCGCGGGACATCTGCCGCTCTCCGGAGCCGGGGGATCGGGGTCCGCCGCCGCTGTGGACCGGGCGGGGCAACGGCGGATTGCCGGGATCGGGGGCGCAGCCGCGGCGCGCGCGGAGCGCCGACTCGCCGGTTCCGGGAGAGCAGCCGCGCGGGCGAGGCTCCGCCCGCTTTTCGGAGCCGGCGGAAGCAACCGCGGGTCGCCCGATCGCCGAAACGGCGCGGGGGGACGGAGAGCGTGCGAAATCCGTTTGGGAAAAGCTAGCACAACAGGCAAGGGAGGCAGAGAGAGACGCTGAAGACGCGGCGCGGCCCCCCCCCCCCCCATACCTCCAAGATGGCGGTCGCGAACGGGAACGGGGGTGGGGCGAAAAGCCGCGTGGAGAGCCGGAAATGCGAGTCCCCGCCAGCGCGCGTGCGTGGCGAGAGGGCTCGGCGGAGCCGACTTGCTCTGCGCACGTGCGGGAGAGAGAGTGGGGGGGGGAGCGCGGCCGAAAAACCCCCCCAATGGCATTTTTCGGAGGAAACACCCCCCCGTGGGGGGGGCGCGGCGAGCCCAGGGGGTGGGAACGGGACTGCCCACGAGAGGCGTGGCGGCGCCACCCCCGGGAAGGGGGGAGGGGCCGGACCCGGGAGGCGGAATGGGGACGGACCCGAGGGTCCGCCCAAAGCCACTCCCGGAAGGCGGAGCGAGGGCGGAGCCGAACAAAAAGGCACAGCCAGCCGGAAGTGTACCGGCAGTCGGCTTCCGATACTGAGTGGGACCGCAGCTCCACAGAAAGTCCCACTGAGAGCTCCGAGTCCGCAGAATCGGAAACAGAGACAACAGAGTTCATGGGTTTTTTACCCAAATCAAACAAAGCTTTTTATAATACAGGGGAACAAACACAACATAAACTCACAGATTGGGGCAAAATAAAGATAGCTTGTGCTGAATGGAAACCAGCTGCAGCCATACATGCCTTTCCAGTTAGGGTGACAGGGGCGAGACAGAACCAAAGGAGGACATACACACCTTTAAATACAAAAGAAATACAAGCAGTGGCGAAAGCAATTCAAGAAAAAGGGATTGGTTCAACTGTAGTATCCACGTTGATAGATGGGCTTTTTAGTAATGATGATTTGTTGCCTTTTGATATTTCACAGATAACTCGCATGTTTTTTGATGGGGCAGGGTTGATTCTATTTCAGCAAGAATGGTCTGATCAGTGCACAGCTGCTCTAGCTCAAGCCTCAGGGCAGGGACAGTCCCTGCATGGCTCTACCCTCTCCAGGCTCCTGGGGAAACATGATGATGTGGCAACACCACAAGATCAGGCAGCACGCCTCTCAGCAGAGGAGGTCAGAGCCACGACTAGGGCGGCTCGAGAAGCTATTAAATTAGCTTCAAGGGTGGTAGATCATGCCACGCCTTGGTCCACCATCAAGCAGGGGGAGAGTGAGAAGTTCACGACTTTTGTAGATCACTTGCAAGCTGCAATCGATTCATCTACTCTGCCTGAGGCGGCAAAGGGACCTGTGGTGACAGACTGTTTAAAACAACAGTGCAATACTATCACCAAAGACATCCTGCGTTCTCTGCCAGTGGGAGCCAGTCTGGCTGACATGATCAAGCATGTAGCCAAAGAAGAACAACTAATCCCAATGCAGGCAACCATCCATACCATAACCAATGCAATAGCTTGCATGATCCAAGCCCCGGGGAAACGGAAAGGGGAGGGGGCGTGTGGGCCAGATTCAGCTTCCTCCCACTGTGAGATGGCCCATTTTTCCCAACACCCAGTGGGGTGGGGGACCTTCATACCCCATATATATACAGGCTCCAGCCATCAGCACCCCGAGCGGTTGGACCCAACAAGGTGATTAAAAGCACACAGACAGAGAAAAACATAACTTACCCCAAAATCTTACCCACGAGTGTCACAAAAGACCCAGCCAGTGATGAGAAAGCTCTCCAGATAGGCCGATTTGTCAAGTCAGACCCTGACCCAATTCTTCGTATGTTAGATGCCACTTATCTATCCCTGAATGAATCTAACCCTAACCTAACTAATTCTTGTTGGCTTTGTTATGATGTCCAACCCCCTTTTTATGAAGGAGTTGCTGTAAACACCTCATTCACTTACTCCACAGCCAATGCACCTCATCAGTGCAGATGGGACACACCCCGCAGAGGTATCACCCTGAGTCAAGTCTCAGGTCGGGGCAGATGTTTTGGAAATGCAGCCCTAGCTAAGCGAAAAGGGAATGTTTGCTCCAAAATTGTAAAGCCCAACAGAAAAAATAATAAGTGGGTTGTCCCAGCTGCATCAGCCATGTGGGTCTGTCAGAGATCCGGAGTAAGTCCTTGTGTGTTTCTTCCTAAGTTCAATGATTCTAACGACTTCTGTGTCCAAGTTCTGATTGTTCCTAGGGTCCTGTACCACTCAGATGAAGAGGTATACAACCTCTTCGAAGAACCCAGCCGGCTTCACAAAAGAGAGATACTAACAGGAATAACCATAGCCATGTTGCTTGGTTTGGGAGCGGCTGGAACGGCAACAGGTGTCTCGGCCCTAGCAACACAACACCAAGGACTGTCTCAACTGCAAATGACCATTGATGAGGACTTGCAGAGGATCGAGAAATCCATTTCCTACCTAGAGAAGTCAGTCTCTTCGCTCTCGGAAGTGGTTCTGCAGAACAGGCGAGGCTTGGACCTCCTGTTCATGCAGCAAGGAGGCCTGTGTGCAGCCCTGAAAGAAGAATGCTGTTTTTATGCAGACCATACGGGAGTAGTTAGGGACTTGATGGCAGAACTTCGAAACAGACTGGCTCAGAGACAAAAAGATAGAGAGGCTCAGCAAGGCTGGTTCGAATCCTGGTTTAACCAATCCCCGTGGTTAACCACTTTGATTTCCACTTTAGTAGGCCCATTAGCAATGCTACTTTTAACAGCTATCTTCGGACCATGCCTGCTGAACAAAATAGTTTCATTTGTTAAAACTCGCCTAGAACGGACTAACATTCTGTTCCTAGGCCTGCATGAAATGCCGTGAATTAATCAGGGAACATTGCCCGTCACAAGCTTTTTCAAACTTGCCTGGCAAAAATTTACTCAGGTTTCCAAACTCCTTCTCCCTTTAGTTAGATACTAACCTTCTACCTCATTTAGTGCCTATATATATATATACATATATCTACCTCATTTCTTTAGTGATAGAGGGGGGGGAGATGTGGGGGAGACTGGCTGGACAGGGGGAGACTGGCTGGACAGGGAAAGGCGCTCGGAAGATATCGGGTTGTTACGAGAGGGCCTCAGAAACATTCCAGCCATCAGATAAGATCTACCTCAAGGACACAAGCCCCCTTCAAGGACATACCAGTACCTTTCCGTTCCCCCCAGGAAGTGTAGCAAGACCCTCTGACGTAGGAAAGACCCAGATAGTATTTAAGCTGCCTGTTTCAGATAATAAACGCTTTTTTAACCATCCACCAAATTGGTGTCAGTGTGTTAATAGCCCGACGCCACAAGGAACACGTGGTAGCCGTGCTGTCTATCCTGGATACCAGGCCGCTAGAGTTTGTGGACGAAAAACACAACATAGATATCACAAGACTAGGACCTTATAATTATCCAAGAGACCAGATAATGAAGAAGTTTTTCTACAGAAAGGAATTCCCAACTTCAAGCCTGGAGTGTAATCAGCAGATGGACAGCCATCCCAAGCTCCACACTGTCTCTGGGGCACTAAGCTTCCCCTCTGGAAGCTGTACAAATCCATGGATTCATAAGCCAGCAGTAGTTGCAAACCCATTTTATTAAATATGAAAGTTTTCAAGTCATGTGAGACTTTAAGAGAAAACAAGATTTTTAAAATATAAATTAGGGAAAAATACATACAGCAGGCTTTTTTAGGCATCAGTTTGCAGCTACTTTAGAAGTTAAACCAACATGTATATTCCCAGAAATATAAAGGGGATCCCATAATATTCCCTTATAAATAAGAGAGAAGGAAATAACAGTCACATTCCTCCTCCACACACTTTTCTGCCCTTCCTAATATTAGCGCTGAATCTGCTTAGAGTACCATGCAGGCCAATATATTACTATTGACAACATGCTACAGTTTGACTCCCTGAACAAGAAAATCACTACTTCAATCTATGTTATTCTTAGTAGGAAACATTGTGTTATTGTTTTGGCTGCTTTTGTAACTTTTTACATTCCCAGCAGCAGCAGAATAGGATGCATTAGCTAAACAGTATGAATGATTTGCCATTTCTTAGGTGCTATTACAAAACCTGAATTTTGACATCCTTATATCAGGCTCTTTAAGCCCAGGCTAAGGGACTTAAAGAGCTTTCAAATTGCAACAAACTCTATACATATACAAACCTTCATAGAGAGCACTATAGAAATCTCTACCACAATTTCAGCTGAGCCAAGCAGCTTTTCACAATTCACACCAGCACTACATGGTAGTTGTAAGCACCAAAAGCTGAACAATATATCCAATGAAGCTGCACAGGGAGGTTAGGGATGCAAAATATAAGCTGAAGTGTGAGCAATCCCTGCAGTTAAGGTCTTTTTTCAGGCTCCAGATTCAGTTGCTTGTAATTTTGCTATTGAGTCAGAGGTTTTCTGACTCAGATACCTGTTTCAAGTTAAAATTTCAGATCAAATGTTTTTCTCTGTTCCCAGAACAAGCATATTACCAGTGAGGTGAGTGCAATTGGCTTCAAGTGGTCTGAGAAATCACCTCCTCAAGTTTCCATTACCACTGCAGCAACCAAAGCTTGCACCATCAACTACTACTGAGTAACAGGCATGATTAGGCATGATAAGGCCATTAAACCTTCAGGTTCACAGATCTGACCACAAGAGTATTCCCACCAGTCCCATGAGCATGAGGAAAATATGTAACACTTGGGCCGTACATTATTCTCATCTCTTTTGTTGCTGAGATCTAATGAAGGTTTTGAAAATTAGCATGACAGGAGCTACTGAGGTGTTGGAAATGCCATTTTTCCTGTGAGAACTCAAAGGTCAACCAAAACTACAAGGCTTCAAAGCAAATCTTATTTGACATAAAATTATGAAGGTCCTGGGTAAAGAGTGGAGACAGTGTCTGGAGGCGCCAAAGACTCAGGGTGTTTTTATATTTCTCATAAATGCACAAGTATGTTGTTTTACTCAGGGTGTTAAGGGCTGCTCCCTGTGGTCCCTGAGACACCTTCCATGCTCTTCAGAGAAGAGGTAACCAAGACCTCACAGCACGGAGAAGTCTATTTGGGAATAGGAAAAGCATCCGGGGAAAGAAAATAGAAAGTAATCTATTAGCAGAGTGGAAGAAATAGCTGGGCTTTAAGAGAGAGCAAACAAAACAGAGAAGGTCTGGAAGAAGAGGACTGGAGGCCATGTGGGATGACAGCAAATAGGTTGGAGGCAGAGTGGTAATGGGGACTAGGGCAGATCCTACAGTGATGGGAGAAGGGGGCAGAGCAGGACATGCAGCACGGAATGCTTCTCTGAAACCCCAAACCAGAGACATTTGTTCTGAATTTCTTTCTTACAATTCCTCTTCTGTACTGTTTTTCTCAGCCAGGCTGGAAAAAACAGAAAGCGTGTCATACCACACCATATGGGCCTATCCTGAGGGCCAGTCATCTGAAATCCATCACACAAGTGTGAGCTGAGCGAGCCACTGGGAGCTGCATCGCATGATTATGCCTTGCGAGGGTCTGCCATCACCAAGGCACTCAGAATATTAATGGATTTTACAATGGCTAGAAGACAAATGAGGATGCATTCGTGTTGGCAGACTGTAGGAATAAGTCCACACATACTGTATGAGTGAATTTCTGTGTATTCAGTTTGGTGGGGGTTTTTGGTTTTGTTAGTTATTTGATTGGGCATTAAAAATCCAATTCTAGAAAGCTAGAAGACATATTCCATAGTTATCTATGCATGGAATAAACAAAGGCTCCCTTTGGAGAAAGGAGCACATGGTTCAAGGCAGTAATATGCTGCATAAATCCAAAGTAGCTGAATTTATTTTGCAAAGAATACTTTCAATCTAGAATTTCACAACTTTCCCAAATTTGACTCTCACTTTAGTATTTGCTTACTGGATAATGCAGTAAGGGAATGACACAAACTGTGGTGCACAAGCCACAGGGATCATCTCATCACCTTTCTTACAAAGCACACCAAGATTTTTAACTACTGCAGAAGAAAGAAGCTATAAGCTCATTTCCAGAGTCAGTGCACCACAGTTTTAAGCATTTCTGGGAATTGCTTCTCTTCTTCAAAGTAATCTTACGGTGTAAGGAGCAGTGGCTCCTGGGATGCAGGAACTGAGTGTCTGCAAAACCAGGCATCTCATCTCCAGCCTGGCAGATCTGGTTTTAAAAGTGCCAATCTAAATGCTGGAGCAGATGTAGAGTGGCTTCTGCAAAACACGACAGGACCCAAAGAGGCTGTCTAGTGTCACAGGAGACTGCAAAGCAGAAAGTTATTTTTGGAACTATTCCTTCTTCTGCAGTATATAATTACTTTTCATTTCTTCAGCTGCTTCCATAAGCAATTTCTCACTAGCACGGGGTTTGGTCTGTCAAATAATATACTTTATCTACCTATCTCAGTCCTGTTTTTGTTGGTTTTCAGAGCAGAGGACTGCAGGGGATCTCCTGAGCTAGTGCAAATTCTTCTTATTATGGAACTCATTTCAGTGATGGTTCAAAAGTGAAGACTACTTGAGATTTGGCATTTCGGGCATTCTTTGACAGCTATAAACTGATGAGCTCAGAGAAAGCACCATCCAGAAAAATAATTCAATATTTAAAAAATAAAAGCCAAAACCAAAACAAAACTACAAAGCACAAAACCACTGATTTTATTTTTTTTTTTTTATCTTTAAAATGATCATTTGGACTTCTTTCATGCCCACAAGCAAATTTTAGGAATGCAAACATATGTGCACATCTCCCACTGAAGTTTGTGAGGAGTAAATAATTTTCTGTGAGCCTCTTAATGTTTATTTGCAGACATGCTAGAACCTACATGACCAGTATGCACAGATATTACTACATCTTATTTTTCTTCAAACATGAGTTGATCTAGAGAATGAAAATGGTGTCAGAAGTTAGCAAAAACAGCCTAATTTTGCATTCTTGTAACACAAACTCGACTGCTACAAAAACTGAATCATGAACTCATGCTTTCATAAATTATGAGGTTATTCCGTCTTAGCATTTGAAAAATGAATTAATAAGTAATATTTGAAAATGTGTCTATGCTTCATTTCCAATTATTTTCTTTTGGCTCTTTAAATCCATATTGAGTATTAGCATCATGACCACTCCAGGCATGCCAGGAATAAGTACCATCCAATAGGGGTCCTGACAGTTGGTCTTTGGAATATGTCCTTACCATGGCAATAGTTTAATGATTGCTTAACATGTAAAAAAAAATCTTGAACATTTTGTAGTATCATCATGCCATCTAGAGGTGGCATATCACTGAAGCTCCCACTCATCCTCATGCCCAGAACAAAGCAAAATAATGACAGGAATAGTGGGATGGAGGCCTTTAAAGATAGCCTTTCACTAGGATGCTCCAACATTGGAACAAGGTTTGGTTGCAATTAGGCCATGGGTTTCAGCACTATTATTAAAGGATAGAAAATGCTCTTGCATGAGACTCATTAGGAAAAAAGTTAAGCATTCAAAATTTTTTATTCACAGAAGAAAAAAACAGTGGACAATCTGTTGCTTTTCTACCCAGCTCCACTAGAAACTGTGCTGCATCTGGCACTCCATATTCATCTGCCTATGAAGTCCTGCAGAGGAATAAACATGGTAAGGATCAATGCTGTTCAAAGCAGTAAGATGAGTCAAGTCCATTTCAAAAAAAGAAAATTTTAAAACAAGAGCCAGCCTTGCATTCACCACATGCTCCCCATCTGTCTTGACCCCTTGATTTCCCAATACTTCTCTGACTTCCCTTAAATAACAGAGCTCTGAACAGGAATCAAGTACTTCTCACAGATCATTCAGGGTGGAATCAGCCTCAGAAAGACTCTGGTCCACCCTCCTACTCAAGGAAGGATAAAGATGAGATCAGAAGAACTTTCTTAGAATACTGTCTAGTAAGGTCTTGAAAACCTGCAAGGACAGAGATAGCACTTATATTGTCAAACTCTTGCACAGCTCCACCGTGCCCATGGAGAACAAGCTTCCAACTGCGTCCAGTCCGGATCACGGTTGTTCAGTTTACACTGTCCCATACCCTCCCACCACACATCCCCATGATGTGTTTTCATAATCACCCTGCCTGGTCTGGAGGAGTTTGGTCCCTCCTGAAGTCATTTTGTCTCCCAGCTGAACCAGTACCAGTCCTTCAGCCTCTCCCCAGGACAAGTACAGTTCAAGTGTGCAGTCTCTCCTTAATAAAGAGGGCAAAAGTAACGAAGACATGAAAGAACTACTGACAAGGAGGTTTCAGCTGGAAACTGGCAAGAAATATGAGGTTATGTTTAGTAATGATTCTCAACTTTTACCTTTAGGTGATTCTTGTCCCGTTTTTAAGGATTCAAGAAGAGTAAATTAAATAAGAGTATTGCATAGCAAAACTACTGAGGAAAACAGAAATAACTTTTCCCTGTAGCAAAAATCTATTGCTTGGTTTACTTTGTGCCTCCTATTACATTAAAAATCTATGGCTGAATTTGCTTTACTGTCTGCTGTCATATTCCTACATCCAAAAGAACAGAACAAGCAAACGTCTGCATTGAAAAATAATATGAAAAATAAAATCTCATCTCAGTGCCCTTGCAAAACAGCATCAAAGGCATTCTGGAAACAATCCTAATCACTAGAAATATATGTCAAAAGTAGTAATTAGTATTGTAATTATCCTACAGCCCTGGCATCTGTCTTATATAAGCATTTAAGCCCCAAGAAAGCAGGTCAGCATGACTTTAGTTAACACAAATACATTATATGGGAAGAACCAACAAAAACTCAGAAAAATATCAAACTAACCACATCTGTTTTCACTTGGACAGTGCTACATGGAACACTGATGTTTTCACCAAGCTCCCAACAGCATCTGTGTGCATTATCCAACAATTCCTCCAATGTAAAATTCATAGGATCTTTTGGAAGCAGGAGTTAGTCCATTGCCAGTCATGTGTCTAAACAAAAACCAGTCACTTCCTGCACTTTGAGCTGCATTCAGAGTTCTTGGAGTACTAAGCACTTCTTTCCCCTGTCCTGGGAACCAGAATGGTTGCAAGGCCACCACGGGCTGCACCAGAGAGGCTCTCTGCCCATGCCATGGTGGACATCTGGACCAATATGCTGTGGCAGCTAGAACTACCATCTGCAGGTGTGGTTCAAGTCTTTGAGGCACATTTGTCTCTCTCAGCAGTGAATTGTGTCAGTGGAAATCGATGATTGTAGCATCATAACTTGCAGCCCAGGGGAGTAGCGGGGGTGGACTCTGATTTGGGTTTACCTGAAGCTGCCCTTCCTCAGCCCATGATTGCCACAGTCTCAGAAGGTAGGGTAGACTTTACCTTGCATCCATACCGCAGTTTGGATTTCCTCTGTGGGCATATGCACTTGCAGCACTGAGCCAGCTCCCAGCTAACTTTGGCTAGTGAGGATAATTTAAAATCTCCTTTTTGCTGTCTTCTTTCTCTAAAGAGAAAGAACAAGATAAAAGATTAAAAACAACATCAAATCTGATGACACAACAGGTCTTCTTTTCTCCAGTCTCTGAAACTCTAGTCTCTTATAACTGCAGAACCAGATGCCTCAGAGAAATATTAGCAATAATAATTTTATCTAAACTCATATAACTATACTATTCTTATTCATATTTTTTTCTAAAATCTCTGCAAACTGCTGTAAAATATTTTAGGTTAGGACTATCTAGCTTAAAAAGTTCAGCCTTTAATGTCTTCTTTTTTTTTTATTTTCAGGTTAATTAATTTGCTTCCTTTAGAGATTATCAGATTCTTGGCTCCCAGTGTGGAGGTGGAATTTTCTGAAAACTAGGCACAAGACTGCTCAGTTTACCTTGTTTCCTGAAAATCAGCTGCTTTTTCTGAGGAACACTAAGATGTCCTGAGATCTCAAAATTGTCAGTAAAATTTGAGAAGTTTTTGGCATATTTATATATTTATATGTGAAACGTGGTGGCAAAGTAAAACTCCACAACTAGTGATAGTTGTTAGAGAGGTATGTATTTAATCGGCCGAGATGCGTAGGGGATAATTCCTCCAAAGACACACATACCCACCCGACAGTGTTTCCCTCTATTATTCCCCAGGGTCTTACATATGCATAACCCGCCTCATACATATTCATTCCCTGGCCCCGCCCATCCTCGCCTCGTATGGTAATTAACCCCACGCCCATCAGGGCATGCTCAGTTTGTTGTGGTGGTCTTCTGGGGGTCTTCGGGGATGAAGGAACGGAGTCATCCTCAGTGAACTCTTCACCTTTATCTCTCCTGCGCGGCTTCTGGCTCTCTTTGGCATTGTTTCAAGGAAATATTCAGTTTATGCTAGCAAAGGGTCTGTGTCCTCCATCTTTATCTGCATTCTTGGCCTTGTTGTCCCGGGATGCTTGCAATTTTCCCTTTACTATCACCAAGAAGTCCTAGATGCTTGTAATCATGCAAAAGGTTAACAGACACAGTGTTCGGTACCCACCAATGCTTTTAAAGTGGATTTAGTATATTCCAAAGCAATATTTGAAATATATCCTAATACCTAGAGACCTAAAGGATTATCTAAAATTCTCACATCTATGTATCAATATGTTTATATTTATATCTCTGTATGTTTATATTTATATGAAAGAGATTCTTCATAAACATAGAAACATGATATCTTTGTTATAAAAATGATAAATTTATGTATACTTCTCAAGACAATTCATGGCCCTTTTGCTCCCACAACAATGGAAGTTCATTCTATTTCAGCTTTTACAGGATAGGCAGTTACAGTGTTTGGTTTCCTATTCCATGAGCTAATGCTAAGCTTCTCAGCAAGTGCCTGCCTTGTGAGTTAATCTTGCACTCATTATCTGCACTAGCAAAAATACACCCTTGTGACTGAAAGAAATGGCACCTTACCAGAAAACAGAAAAGAAAAGCAGTTGCCCACTGTGATGAGAGAAAACAACCTGAGCATGATGTTCCTTAAGGATCTCTTCAAATTGATACATAATGATAACCATCATCAAAACAAAGATAATGTCATAAAAGACTAATAGTGAGAGGGTGTAGCAATATTTGAAGTAATAAAACTGTGTTTCTGACAAAAGCCTGAATAAAGAACGTACTAACACAATCAGGGAAGGAATTAGTGGGACTGGATTTCCTTCTAAGCAATCCCACGCTTTTTTGCTATAATGATGAGCAATCAGTTGAAGAAAAAAAATACAATTACCCTTGCCCTTACGTGGTGCAGCAAAGGATTTATAAAGAATAATTTGCATTTGCAAAACAAGGAGGCTAGTGAGAAACCCAGACTGCTTCCATATACACCACCAAACTCTCTTTTCAGCTAATGTACAGGTCTTTTATTCATTGTGATTCATCTTCCTGTGCACATCATTCACATTAACTATCACCAAAGACAGTCCAATGGGTCCAATGGGAAACCAGCCCGGAGACTCCCAGGCTTGTGACCTCTACCCCCTTCTGCTTGTCCTGACCTGAGCTGACCTGCTACCTTGCACAGGAGAGCCCTGTTGTACAGTACCAATTACAGGCAAGTTTTTCTATGTCTCACAAAGCCAAAAAGAAGGTCATTAATGAGGCCATTGGTACCTATGAATTTTGCTAGAGTGGCTGCACTGAAGCTCTGCCCTGCACTGCTGGCACCCACCCACTGCAGGCAGGACAGTGGCAGCATCAAGAGGAGCCCAGCCCATCCCGCCTGCCCTGCCGCACGTCCAAGCACCCGCTCACAAAGTTCAGCTGTGCTTAAGAGCTGAACTAAGACCTACATGCTCACCACAACATCAGCTGTGGAGACAAGAGCATTTTCTTTGACTCATTCCTCATCTTCTGCATACTACACTCCTCCTCCTCAGCTTTTATCACAGGCTTCATCCTCCAGCAAAAGGAGAGCTGATAGCATGTGTGAAGTCAACCGCTCTCTCACCAGTACTCGGGCAGGAATCAATATAAATACAGTCTTTGGCTTCTGTATTTATTGCTGATATGGTAGAATGTTAAAGTCCAACTTCTATTCATGGAGAGGGCTGTTTAAGCTTATCTTTGTACTGTCTGTTGGTATACATACAAGAAAAATAATTATCAGTACAAGTAGAGTAGTCCCTGAAAATGTCTTGCACTGAACTATGGCATTTTTCTCAAAACACAACTTTTACTCCTTTTCCTGTCTCATCTACACTGTAATCCTTTCATCTTTGCCCACAGAATGCTATCCATAAGAGTTATATCCATACAAATAACAAAACCTCTCTGCAGAGAGTGATGAGTGAAAGGGTAATATCAGGAAACAGAAACTAGTGCAAAAGTGCTCAAAAAATGTTGCCACGTTCATGCTAGGAGCAGCTAAACTCATTGGCTACTCCCCCTGTAATATGTCAGGTCTACCACTCTGCAACACTGACCCATGGCTGAGGCCCAGAAGGAGAGAGAAGCTTTGGGTTATGAGTGTCAAGTATGAAGTCTGAGTGTTTGTATACAAAGTCAAAACACAGAAGTTTCCAGAAAGATACTCCTTTATCTCTGCAATTGTTTGGTTTTTCCAGAGACTTTCATTTTGTCTATTCTGCCTTGGAAACCTGCCCATACCTGCTCCCCTGCAAAGAGCAGAGGCTGCCTCTAGTAAACCAAGCTCTTCAACAAACAGCACACAAAGGGCACTGAGCTTCAGATGTGTCCTCTCTTCCTTGCACTCACCAGCTAGTTACCTCTATAACTGCTCTCCTCTGGATTTCCCTCCCACACTGATCCCTATTGCGACTTCTTCCTCTTCTGGTCTTTGAGCATAAGTCTGAGCACTGACCAAGCATACATCAGCATCTGAGGTTCTTGTTTTCTCCACAATGGCTTATGGCTTTTCCCTTAAAAGTTCTGCATATCTTCAAGAACAATTTTTACCTTTTTTTTTCTCTTTTCCCCCCCCCACATAAATGCAAGTGAAGGAATTGGAGGAAGCCATTCATATCTGTGAGCTTAAGACCAGAATTTAAATCTTTTTAGGAATTTAACATACTTCAATTACAATTTTGCACCCTGGTGCCAGTGTTCTTCCCAGTCTTACAGTAAAGAGCACAAGAGGATAAGTGTTTCAAAGTGAGTGCATTGATTTGTTTTCTCCACAGGAACGTGGAGAATACAGGTGGACTACCAAGATTCAGACAGAGCAAGGGATGGCCATCACTAAAGGTGGTGCACTAGTTCCTGCTAGGAAAACTAATGGAGGTCCCAGAGTGATGGCTACATATTATAACGACAGAAAATTTGTCTCAGTGAAGGTCTTCCAAGGTGTATGATCAGTGCTGTTTCTGGCTCATATGCTATTAGTGGAGAGTGAAGGACTTCAGAAACACAGGATTTCACTGCCCCGTGAATGGAAAAGGGACATTTGTCTTCAGGGGGAAATCCTGCAGGACTGACACTGCACTGATCACATCCACAATGCTGCAGCCATGCATCTCCTGGCTGGGCTGGACAAGCCCCAGCTCAGGCCCTGCAGCACCACAGGAACCTCTTTGTCTCCAGCAGCTTCATCCAGGTCCTCCTTGGGGTTCCTGATTTTTTAAGGGCTAATTTCCCGATTTTTATCCAGTACAAACCTCATGCAAAGAACTTCTGTGCAGTCAGAAAAGAAGCAGTTGGAAGGATTGAAATCCTACATTTTAGTGTGCTAGACTGCTGAAAGAGATATCACATGTGTAAGTGAATTGGCTGGTTTTTCCTTTGATATCACATAAATAAAATTAACAAGTAGATTCTTCGTTCATTCCAAAGACATCTTTTATGTCAGATTTACTACCGTGTCGGTACAGAGACAAATTTTGTTATGATGTTCTCCAGCACAAGGTTGAATAATTGAATTGTCAGGCAAGCAACTAGTTGAGATCTTTAAAAAATATTTATAACTGTCGAACACAGAAAGATTGTAGGGTTTTCAGTACTCATTTGTTCCCTCTTTAAGGCTTTCAGATCATTCAAATCGAGTCAGACATTATTATTTTAAAGGATGTTTCTAATATGTTATTATATTATCTCTACAGAAATTGAACATTCATCAGTCCAGGCAAGGTTGTCAGCTTTAGAAGCACAGATATTTATGTATTATGCATCAGTATCAATCACAGCAGAGGTATCCACATTTTCTTCTCAAAAGAAAACACATACACACCTGTCCTTTATTATTCTCTTCTCTTTTGATGCTTCTTCTCACATACAGAAACTGTTACTTTTATATCTCTGATAACTGTTTATTAGAAACCACTCTGGCCTGCATAGACTAGAAATAGGATCCAAATCTCCCACACATTAGAAAAGAAGGTACTGTAGCATCTTCCTTAAAAAGAGAATTGCAAACACAAATCCAGAGCCAGGTGGAGATGGAGATTGAAAAGTTTACAAGGGAATTTGGCAACAGCACACAGCGAGACACGGAGGTGCAGGAGGCGATCTCCAATTGTACAATCATTCTATGTATCGTTAAATATCCTGTTGCGGTCTCCTTAGGGCTACCTGCATCCTTGAGGCTGTGCCTCCCCTGCACACGGCTCCCCTGCGGCGAAAGGATGCTGGTGTGGAGTGTGGACGTGCCTCTACGCGGGCAGAAGGCGAAGGCAGCCCCGGCGCTGCGGGCGGCAGCGGTGCCGCCGTGCCCTGGGGCGCACCCAGCGCCCCCGCGTCCCTGAGCCCCGGCACGGCCGCGCCGGCCCTGCCCTGCCCCCTGAGCCCTGCCCTGCCCCCTGAGCCCTGCCCTGCCCCCTGAGCCCTGCCCTGCCCCCTGAGCCCCGGCACGGCCGCGCCGGCCCTGCCCTGTCCCCTGAGCCCTGTCCTGCCCCCTGAGCCCTGCCCTGCCCCCTGAGCCCCGGCACGGCCGAGCCAGCCCTGCCTGCCCCCTGAGGCCTGCCCTGCCCCCTGAGCCCTGCCCTGCCCCCTGAGCCCCGGCACGGCCGAGCCAGCCCTGCCCTGCCCCGCGCTCCGGGTAGCCCTGCTGGCTCTGCCGAGCCGCTGGGCGCTCTCCACAAACAGCCTTAATTAGTGACAGCAGCGCTGATAATCAATAATGACAGCTCGAGTAATAGCCAGTTATAACAGTGCAATAAACAGAAATCAAATCTTTCATATTAGATCAATTAAGCTGCAGGCAATAAGAGTCTCTTAAGCCACCAGAGTGGCATTTTAAATAGATTACCGAGGCTTTAAAAAGTCTTTATTTGATGTGGGCTTTATCTTCTGACATGGCGTATTCTCAAATCTTTGCACCACTTGCGAAAGCACTGCCAAACCTGCTTCCTATCAACAGTGCTACCTCACTCAGTAGGAAAAAAAAGTAAACTTTCTCTTGAAAGCTCAACAGCAGCATCAAGTACAGCAGGCTGTGGGACCAGGCAAACAGGGGAATGAACACCAGCTTTTGAGTAAAGAGTTCCAGGAGGGATAATGGGCTAGCATGAACAAATAAGAAATCATCCACAATTTAAAAATGGGTCAACAATTGGCCCACCTCCTGAAATAAATAGCAAGACTTTTTCTTCTAATTGGTCATTAGGATTTCTATTGCATTTTTTCATGCCAAATCTCTAGTTAAACCTAAAAACATTATACAATAAAATATTCTCTATATTAATCACTTTTTTTTCCCTAGAAGAGTATATTGCTCATGAATACATAAGAGATGAGGTTTCACCCCTAGACAGTGAAACTAGAATATCAGCGTAATCCCTCTTAATACTTTTTCTACTTCAGTTGTGTAATTGTTTCCATAAATATCTGTGAGACTAGGGATCTAAGTGAGCTCAATAATGGCTCCAATCGATTTCAGTTGTTCACACAGCTGTATGACTTAAGAATATATCCTTTGTCCTTATTTGGATTGCTAACAGAGTCCCAGAAAAATCCGGTAGGACTGTATCTGTTGGTGTGAAACTGACTCCTGATTAATACTAACCAGCCAGTTTAAAGCTGGGATAATACAATTTCCTAAAGCTAGATCTTACAGACCTACTTACATCCACGAATAGAAAAAAATTCCAAGAACCTTTGAGTTACTCACAGGGAAAAAAATCCAACCACTGTGATTAGTGGCTACATAAATTAGCGTTTCCAAATTATACAGCTGAAGTCAACAGGAACTTTTATGGGAGCCTCTAGAAAACCTGCATCCTTGGCCAAAATTAAAAGATGAGTACTCATCCAGTACATTATTAATAATATATCATAACCATGTAATTAAAACTAAATTTTTACACTGTAGCTTTTAGAATACTAAAAGGCACAGAAGAAAGGGAAAAGAAATTTTGACTGAGTGATGTAATTTTAACAATACCAACGTATACCAAAATTTTAAGTACTAGTGACACTGTCACTAAATCATCCAAACTAAAAGGTACAATTTAAACACTGAGAGCCAAAGGGTTTAGCTTTCTATTTGTCAAGGAAAATGGCAATTATTTTTTTCATTTAGACTGTTTCTTGATACTGAAGTGTACATTGTGTAGGATTGCACATCCCACAAGGCCCCTTTCTAAGAAAATTAGATCTTGCCACCTGACATGCTAGTGAGAACCATTAGGCTCCCAGAGTAATATAAGGCCAGAAAGTATCTTGCTAAGTTTTACTTAAAAAAGAGTGACTAAGAACTTCCTATAATAAATAGTATAAATGATGCAAAGAAAAGGTGGCTATTAGGAACACTTTTCTTCAGCTATGAAATAGCTATAAAATATATATTATATTTAGCTGTTGGTTTGATTGAGATTGAGTGTTTGTCACACCTGGAGAACACTGGCACAAGTGGCTCTTGGTTTAGATATTTCCATTGCTCTGAGGTTGTCTGCTTTTGTTCCTGGGAAAAGAACAAGCTCTTACAACAGTGTGCTACACTACTTAGACCATAATAGGCTTCTACATTGCCTTCTTTCAACTGTTTTTTCATTCTATTCACATGATTTTCAAAGTACTTCAACCTGTTTTGCCAAGTGATCCAGGATTGATGACTGCCTTTCAAAGAGTTTTCCAGAAAGTGTTTGATAGCAGAGTTGTCTACAACATGAAATTACATATTAGAAGCACAAAACCTCTGTAAGTGAAGAAAATTCTGCCGTGTGATGTATTTTTTCTGTTTTTACAGAAAATATCACTTCTGACAGTGCTTGGTTTTCCTACTATAAATCCGCCATGGTGTTACTCACACCTCTGCAAACTCTCTCAAAATGTTTTTTACTGGGTCTGCCGGACCATGTACCAATTTCATGGACCATCCTCATGGCCTCCTTTGTGTTTATATTTGCATTTATGTTGTGCTTTCTTTTGAAGACACTATTGTTGTTACTTCAGTGGCACTGCCACCTCACACACCCACAGTTCCACTGTCGTATTTCCATATTTATTTTCCACCTGTTCACAACAGAACATTGCTTCTGTGAGAGTGAGACACCCACTCAATCTGACATACTTTCTCCCAGTTTGCAGTGTAATCTGTATGTGTAGTCCTACTCCAGTTCAGTATGTTTTTATGACCAATGTCCAAGATTTTAGGTAGCTTATGAAGATTTTTATTCTGTGATCACTAGCTACTAATACCTAAATCATAAAATAGGCTTCAGACACCATAGTTATAATAAAATGACCAACATGCTCTTTTGTGCACCTATTGCAATTATTCAGATACACACTTCTCAGTTTATAATGGTAGTTGCAAAATTAATTATTTCATAATACATAACAATATGAGGTTTTTCATCTTCAGTTCAATCACTGTCACTTGAAAGGAATGTCTCTCCCATGTCTTACATCTGAGAATACTTCAAATGAATTTTTTTTGTGATGATCAATGCTAACAACTTTCTGTGATATACACACATTCAACAACCATCTCCCTACTGAACTTTTGCTCCTGTAACTGGATATTTTCTGCTTAGGTTGTTTAACTTTCCACCCTTGTTTTTTCCAAATACTGCTAAAATAGGCATAAAAAAATGTTTAGGATAAAAGGTCTTTCAACATTTTTTTCTTAGTGGCGTTTGTGAAACAAGTCCACATAAAACAATTCTATATCAACATGATATGGGCACCTGTTAAGTGTACACCTGATCATAGGACTAAAATGTAACAATAAATCAGTTTTTTCCAAAAGCTATTATAAATTTAATTTCAAACAATCACAGATTTGTCAGTATAGCATAGAAATTACACTCTACCAGACAAAACCAGCAATTTTTTGTGGCTATTAAAATGTTACAAGGTAAGCGACCACATGACATGTAAAGGATTGGAGTACCAAGTCCTTTGTGTTTTTTTAAAGAAGGATTTAATTTTAAACAATCATTCAATTCCATTTTCTCTGGTATTTTTATAGCCTTGGACTTTATTAAAACAGCTTATTTTATATGAGAACAGAATGTAGAAATCTACATAGGAGCTGCATATTCTTCGATTTAAAACAAAAAAAAAAATTGAATATATGCAGTTATGAAAATTCAAGATGGAATTTAAGAAACCTTTTAAATTTAATCTCCCTTTTTGATGTGAGAAGATTACCTTAACCATCAAGGTAGAAGCAATTGAACATTTAATTATTTTCTTCTGTCTTAGAGAGGTTTTGAGAATTATTCCCAATGTCAAACAGAAATAAATCTGGTAAACTGGCTATAATAAATTAACAGAAGAATTAACTGTCCCAGCTCTGCAATATTGAGCTGGGACAGTTACTTTCCTTACTATCAGATGCTTTATGATTTATGTCATTTATTACACCAAAGTTTTACTGTGAGATGCCATTGCATGCTGCAGAAAAGGCCACAATATGTATCTGGAGAGAAGAAATCCACATGAGGATTCCCTGACAGTGCTCTTATCTCACAGCTCTGCAGCAAAGTGCAGGGTTTTCACTTCCATGAGGAAAGTGTGGAAGTCTGCTCTCCCATGTAACACACATCCAGACAACCAGGAGATGCACAAATGAACATCCATATAACACCTTTGCCACCGTCTTGCCTGCCCCTGCTCTCACTCAAACTCTGAAAAGACTTCATTTAAGACAGCACAAAGCCTAGGAAGAAACATGATTTTTTGGTAACAGTTAAAAAAGCATCACCAAAAGACTTATCTCTGCTTCCTTTTGTGTTTGATTCAAGCAACACTGCTGGACAGGAGCCAGTGAAAAGTCAGTTTTGACAGAGGAGAATTGTTTGTGGTCCAACAGAACGTGTTCCTTCTTCCCCATTTGGAACTTGACCTTCTCCCTCCCAGGGCAGGCACTGAACCAGCCTGAGGCCAAACTGACACAAAGCTCCAGCATGGAAGGAATGCTGTCCCATAAAGCAGGTGGTTAGAAATCCCCCTTTTGCTCTCATTTCCATGACATCTGTATTCACTTCTGTTGTACATCAGCCAGACCAGGCTCCTCAGTAGAGAAAAGGTACAAATATCAGTAAGACTTAGGCAAGAAAAGGAAGCTACTTTAAAGTGAGGGGGTTTTTATTTTCTTTCCACATAGCAGACTGTACACTGAATGGGGCTTGATTGCCTGCAGTTTGCTGTATAATTGAGGAGCCACAGCTCTCAGTTCTTAGACAACACAAACTAACCCAGAATACAGGAACCCATCTCCTCCAGGGTCTTCTCTTTGGGTCTCACCTCATGAGGCTGATGAGCCCAATGGCCAAGGCTTCTTCACCTGCTTCCACAGGGCAGAGGAGCACAGCCTGAAGAGCAGGGCATTGCCATTGTGAGTAGGAGTCCAGAAACTTTGTGTTACATCTCCAAAACCTGGGAGTTAGGACACATCAGCATGACTTTATATTATCCTGGATTGCCTTTTCCTTCATTTTATCTAGGTGAGCTGTATCAAAAATTATTTACCTGCCAGGTGAATATTACCTAATTTAAGTTTTAGCTTAGTTTTTTAGGTCTGTGTATTTTAATGCCTACTTTTATGAAACTTTTGCTATTTCTGTATGTAATAGCAGAGAAGCAGTAGCTGCTTTGCATAGAGGCAGCTGTGATCTGAAATAAAACTGGTGTAGAGGATTATACAAGTAACGGATTATAGGAGGGGTTCTCCAAGTGTGGAGATGGGATGAAACCAGACTCTCCTGGGCTATAAACAAATTACTAAGGATCAATTACTGGTCATTAAGCCCTTGTGAGGCCGGTAAAACTGCCTTTAGAGATAACAAAGGGAACAAAGAACAAATATTCAACACAGGTAATTAAAACATACTGTATATCATATATTTAGACATAAAGAGGAAATGTGGACCAATGAGGAAAGAGTAACGTGCAGTACGTGCTAAGAACCATATAAAAGTAGCCCCACACTGATCCTAGAGGAAGATGGAGGAAATCCTCAGCACCAACATACTTCTCCCAGTGAAGAACCCAGGACACTAACAACTCACCAGAAGCCTCTCCCTTGCTTCTTGAGGACCAACAGAAGGGTGAGCATAATTCTGGAGATAAGGGGTGGAGATAAGGAAATTGGTGGGTACTAGCATCAATTGCATCATGACCAGGAGTGGGCTAAAATAACTGGAAAATTTGAATTTTTCACAAAATGGGACTAATAAGAATGCTTTTATTAGACTGCTAATACCTTAATACTTGCATTGATATGTAAGATTTCATTTTCCAGCCTATACAAAATTCATGGTCTGAGGGTTTTTCTTGTGTATTTGGTACCTATACTGCTTAGTTGTAATTGTGGATGCAACACAAAAATAGTTTGAGAAAGTTGTTATTCTCCAGAGCATAATGTCTGCATGATGCCAAAATATACCAAGTACATGAAACAGAAGCTGGAAGTACAAGTTAGTAATAAACCAACCATATTATCTAGAGGAGACAGAGATTTCAGAGAGACAGTTCAATTGTGCCTATTGCTTGGAAGAATAAATAAAGCCTCCTTGGTTTAGAGAAGGTGAACAGTTTTTATTCTGACAGCTCTGCTTTCCCATTAGTAGTTTCCCATGGCATTACCATCAGATTGTTGACAGAAATGGGGTTTTGTAAGTATTAATTTCCAGAGGGGGTGACTATGTCCCTTAGGCCATAATTTTTGTCACAATAGAAGCAGTTTTTCACATTGCTAAAATTAGTCTTTCAGTTGACTTTGCCAGAAGAAATATGACAAATGCTTCTGAAAATTCTTATTAAGCAAATTTCGTGGTGATATTTATTGTAACTTCCTGATATACTTTAAAAAAATGCAAAACACAAACTACTTGTCTGAGGTATATGCACACATTTAAATAGCCTCTTACATAAATAAAAGGATGTAAATGAGAATGGTCAAGATAAAAATAGGTTTACTGCAATACATGCCAGTGTTTCCAGTCCCATTATTAACATCAAATACAGTCTACCTGAACCTTCTAACTATCAATGTTTTGATTTTTCTAAATAACAAAGTGGACTGGGAGAATGGAAGACAGAAATTTTCTTCTTGTTCATGTACAGTCTCTCACACACAGGGTTGCTGTCAGCATATTCTTCTGTCCATATTCACCTGTCTTTGAAATGCTTCTTGTGAAACCTGAAGGTCTGCATCCTTACTTGTTCTCAGAGACCTCTCATTCCCACTTCACTGAGTTAGGTGTAAATACCACCTTCACAAAAAGTAACCTTAATGTGGCTGGGATACTGTCTGACAAAGAAACCAGGGAGATCACTGGTAGTAAGCATACATTAAAGGGAATTGAAAGCACAGGGAATGTAGAAGAGGAGCAGAGAGAGAATGGTCAGTGCTGTGAGGTCAGTGAGAGGAAACTGTGAAGGGAAGAAACTCTGAGGATAGAATGTTTGTTGTGCTATGATCAAAAGCAAGACTTTTTGGAAGAACTATGTCATTTAACAACAACTCACTATCACTTCTGAAGAACCCAAACTCATCCTTTCCAGTGAAACTCATCTTACTCAGTGAAACCAGCACCATGTGTTGTTCAAATAACTTCCTCTTCCATCTTCTGCTTGGTGGCCAAGCATAGTAATGATGACCAGTAATGTCATAAGCCCTTGAAAGCCCTGCATAAAACTACTGAGGAGTCTGAGGGACCTGAAAGAACTACAGACAAAGTCCTCTATGTCATTGTCAGGCTGGCACCAGAAGTCATTTACTCACTTAAGTAGCCTATTCATCTTTGTGTCCCCTCCTTATTGCTTTCTTTCATAATGCAGTACAATTTCTTTTACTCTGACTAATTATAATATCGTAAATGTATCACTGGAAAAGAAGTTTTACTCTTCTAAAGGAAGCATAGCTATAAAAATATTAAAATTATTTCTCCTTTATTTCTGTCTGTGTCAGCTGATTATTGCTTACAGGATAATGAAGTCCCCATTTTCAAAAGGAAACCAAAGAAAAAGGAGGGAAACAAAAAGAGATTCTGTATGTCTGACTAGCCTAGAAGAAAAATAATGCTTTTCAAGCTCTTCCTGTGCATGATTACACAAAGGAGTATATATTAAGAAGTCTGTATCTGGAAAATTCATGTTTACAAAGTGTCAGGAAAGACTAAAGCAGGCCACAACTATCATGTATAGGCAGTCAGACTTGGTCAGAAGGGGGACTTAGGCCTTCAGAGTCAGAGGAAGACATTTAAGCTGGTCTGGTAGTATTTACTGGAGCAAGTCAAGAGCATGCACATGAAGAGGTAGTATGGCTAAACTGATATGGAGTAATTTGTTCAGCTCCTGGGACTCAGTCATATATTTGAGCATTTTGGCAGTACGAGTGATTTTGTCAGCTGTGGAACTCAGTAAAAAGTCTGGCTATATCAGTGGTGTATTTTGCTGCTGGAATGACCTGCTCAAAATGGATTTGAGGCTTTTGTATTTTTTCTGAGTCCATAAAATTGAGCAGTTGATCTTTCTACATTTCTATGCCGCTATTATTAGCATTTATATTTCACCTTGCATCTCATTTTTTAATTAGCTAGACAGTAGCTGTAAAGACATTACATAAATAGGATACAATGATCTGCTATGGTTGTGGGCAGAAGTTGTACAGCCTATTTTCTCTCTCACAAGCAGTTCTAAATTTCAGAATATTGTTGCATCCTCAATGTGAGAAAAGAATACAATGTGGGGGGAGCGAAATTTTTAAAATTATTTCAGTTGGAGGATCTACAAAATTTTTCAGGTGTATAAATGTCCAAAAGAGAGATTAATCTTTTCAGAACACATAAAACATCCCTTGTCAACCTCCTCTAAATATAACAGTTCAGCTTCATGAAGCAATTTCAGCTAGAAATACAAAGCAGGAAGAATTATCATCCCTGACTTACGGATATTGGTAAATTCTTTTAAGAAAAATCACTAGAGGTACTGGGATGATTTATTGGACACACATGGCTAGTAGACCATAAAGATCTATTCAACACAGCCTAGGCAGATTTCAGCTCGAAGGCATTACGGTCTGTAAATAAATATTTCTTCAATTCACCTTTTCTTCCTAGCCTCATTTTGAAATAGTATTGGATATTAACACAGCCAAAAATACAGCACCCATTCCTGTGAGCTTCAAACTATGGTGTTTCCAGTTGTTGAGGACACTCTACAGAACTAAAGGACTCCCAGTATGACACCATTACTTTTGTACAGTGTTTATGCCTCCCCCCAGCCTAAGGAAAGTTACAGCTTTCCAAGTCCAGAATGGATCAGTCAGAAGACCATAAACTAGGCTTTGCTTTGGGCCATTGACTGAAATAATTCAGTGTGCTTTACTTAATGCTTTTCTTTAACTGTACCCAAATGCTCTTCGCAGAATACTTGTAACAAGCATTTTGCCTTCCATCTCACGCGAAATCACAGTATGGTTTATCTGTGATATGCTAAGAAGTTAAAATCCTGTGTGTTTCACTACATCAGACAGTAACTATCTTAGGGGATATTTTGGCCTCCTGGTAGGCACTGTCATCAGCAGAGTATGTTCCCAGAAACTAAGTGAACAATAGTGTCACATTCTTTGTTGTAATTTAAGGCAAGTCTGTTTAGAAATGAAGCAACAAGCTTGAATGCAACAGGAATTCAGAGCAGCCTTCATGCAAAGCAGCTATCTCTGGTCACAGCATAACTTTATCTGCTGAAACAGCAAGGAATGCTGATTCTGAATGGTTATTACCATCTCAGAAATGAAAGTGTCACTCTGTGAATAGGTGATAAACACCAGCTGAACAAAATTACCTTTATTTAGCATAAAAAACCTGTGATATTTTAACTGCATGTGTCTTCAGTGCCTTTAATCCCCACATAAAATCAAATGGCAGGTAGCCAAAAAAACAGAAAATAACACTAAGAATGTAAAAGCTTATACAGTTACATATTCCCATCTCCTACTGACAAGTATTATAAGAGGTCCCTCCAGGATCTTTACTGATCTTCACATGTGTGTTGAAAACTAATGAGACACAATAAAAACCTGAGACATCTCACACATATTTGAGTGTATTTCCTTTGAAAATATTAACTTTAGAGGAAAGGATTCCAAGCTAGGATTTGGCTTCAGCCAAGATGAGAACAACAAATGGAAAAATGCTTCAGCCATTACTGACTTTCAGCCTGCCATGTGTCAGTCTCACCTCTGACAAGAAAAATTATACATCTTCTCATGTCCTTCACTTCTCAAACACTTTCTTAGAAGATTATCTAAACTAAGCCTGGACAGGCTGGATGAGGTTAGCGATTTATATAGAAAGAAAGAAGTTAGAAATTACTGTCTCCTCCAAAAACTCACCTGTTCCCTAACTTTGATTATCTGGTCACACAACAGCTCATCTCTGTATGTGTTTTTAGCTCATGTTTTCACTCACTGAGTACCTTAAGAAATTCTGTTTATTTTGGTCTGCAACTTCAAATGACCTGTGTTGCTCACCTGCTTGCATGCCCAGCGCTTCCCTCACAGGCTTCACGGATAAAGTACTGTGCAAGAAAGAAATCTTAAGCTGTCAAAAGTTCTAGAGCTTATGTTCAGAAATAGTCTGGATATTCCCACCCTGTAGAATTTGACAGCAAACACTTACAGTCAACAGCTTCTGTTTGAGCACAAGGAAGCAAGTGAACCATCAAATGAAACAGTGTCAAAGTTCAAGAAAGTTTTTTGATTTTATTTGAAAGGGAAATATGATCCAATTTGCCAGCTAAACACTTTTAAAATCAAAATTCACTGAAATTACTCTGAATTGTTTCCAATCAAAGACAATGCCACTGTATTGGAAATCCATGGATTTAAAAGTGACATCTGTATCTGTGATTTTGTGAAGGGTGATTTTTTTTCCTGTTTCTGGGAAAGCTGATTAGGGGTAGCAAGTCAGCTACCCCTAAACACTGAGGAATCAGTAGTTCACTCTCAAGAAACTATGCTTTGTGCAGAAATGCCATGATAGGGACAAAGAATACAGGAAAAAAGCTTGTGTTTAAACCATGCTACTGTGTACCCTGTTTTCAGGGAGAAATCCATTTACTCTGGCATGTCTGAGATTTGGGTTAACGAGTGTGCTTGGTGGTGTTTTGCCATCTCTATGCAAAAATCTTCAAAGACGTGTTGACTTTCCTCCTGAACACCTGTGTAATCTTGGACCTCAGAATAAACCCCCAGCAAAATGAGGTTCCTCTCCTCTGTGAAGGCTGCACAAAGCAAAAGCAGGCTTTACAAAGCTATAGGCAGAATTTTTTTTTCAGATTCTAAAACTTTAATGTACATTCCCAAGACTATACCTTCCCTGCCAAGGAAAACATAAACCCAAGTATATTTCAAGTAGGGATATAACAGAGGGATACAAATGTTTATCAGAAGCCTTGAGGCTGCATTCATCAGTAAATTTCCACCAGCCTTTGAGGTGCTCTGTGGTGTCCCTGTGGGCATGCTGGCTCCCCTAGGGCACCAGGACTGCTTCTCTCAGGGGCAGCCATCCTAGCTGAGTGTCCTGGGTCTCCGTGGTCCCGGGGTGAGTTTGCTGTCTGATGGAGATTTCACAGCACAAAGTGACAGGCTTTGTGCCTCCTTTTCCCTTCTGGGTTTTTTTAGAAGGTTGTCATCTCTTCTTCCACAATGACTATGAGCCTAGGGAAACAATCTCCTACAAACAACACGCAGCTTTTGTAACAACATTGCTCTTTTTTTTTCCCTAAAAAAGGGATCACAGACAAGTGATGACAGGAAACAACAAATAGGAAGAGAAAAAAAACCACAACTAAAAAAGAAGGGTGAAGCGTGAGAGATGAGAGCTCAAACAAGTATAAGGACCCCAGAGATGGACACAGAGCAAAGAACACCCTTCCCATGTCCCTGGCCTTTTCCTTATGCATTTGAATCTTGAAATTCTTGGCACATATGCTTTGGAAGCTCTTCCCCAGTAGTGCTTTCAAGTTCACCACTCGCACATTTTCAGGCTAAATACAACCTTGTGTTCAATGATATGTACTATTTTCTGAAGCATTTTAGCCTCAGTAACTATTGTTGCAATAAGAGTGATGAGCAAATATCTCTCTGGACTTGGTTCCATTGTCAAATGCTCTAGAAATCCAGTTTGCAATTTCAAGGATATATTGAAGCTGCAAGTCACACTCCATAACTGAAAAATAATGAAAAATAGCCATTGGCCAGGCTTTGTTTGGTAATTCCTCATGATTTATAATCAGTTTCAAAAGGCACTGGCCTTCAGTAAATAAAAATGTATGGGCTTGTTTATTTCCATGACTAAGA
The DNA here is from genome assembly GCA_910950805.1 of Acrocephalus scirpaceus scirpaceus. Taxonomy (NCBI): domain Eukaryota; kingdom Metazoa; phylum Chordata; class Aves; order Passeriformes; family Sylviidae; genus Acrocephalus; species Acrocephalus scirpaceus. The sequence goes on from OU383773.1 coordinate 131,862,148, forward strand.
TTAAATCTCTTTTCCGATATGGGTATACCTAACTTTTGTTAACTCGTAAATACCTGCAATCTCTTTTTTTTTTTTTTTTATTTTCTACAATGTTTTTATTTAATTTATCACTGTTTTCCTCAGGTGCTAAACACAGCCTAAATACACACCTGAGAAAAAAGTGCAGCTCTCAAATGTTTCAAAAAGTTTTAAAAAAACCTCTTTTATTTTTGCTAATATGAACACCCATCAGGACCCCTGTAACAGACCTGTTTTGTTTCTTCAAGCCTATCAATTGACAAACAAGGAGCTTCATTCATCTTTTCTGTAACTACAAGAACTATTTTGTATGTTCTTCCAGTCATTCCAGAGCAATAAATATATCCAACTCCTCTTTAAAGCATTGCTTTACAATGTGAAGGGATCACATAGGTGTGCAAGATGTTGGACAACTCAATGCCTTCCTGTTTTTTTAGTATTCACAAGGTATTTATCCACTGGAAAATAGCTTAAAATTATTTTTGGATTTTTTTGTTCATGTTATTATACAGGAACTCAAAGCTTAGATCAACTTGATGTACTGAATTACATAGCACTTACCCTTTTTCCCATCTATTATAAATTCATACATTTATTTCTCATATCTCTTCTGTGGGCTTAGCTTGTGCTTTTATACTTGGCAAGTCAACTATCTTCCTCTCCATTCCCTTTAATTTAAGTGTAACACAATTCTTGGCAGCACCTTTGTATGAAGGTCACCTGGAAATGAATACTACACTGGTAATTCCCAGACACATCCACTGCCTCAGTGGACATTCTGAGCCAGGTCATACACTTTGCACATGCCAGGTGCATCTTGCTGAATCTTCCAAGCTTTTTCAAAGTGATATTACCTTTTTCAGTTCCTGGAGGTCTTCCAGTGGTTCAGGCATTGCACTGGCTTGTACTTTTTATAACAGTGTACAAGTGGCACAGGCTATTCCTGTTCTAAATCTCAAATATGACTTGATCTCTTCTCCAGAATTCAAGCTCTCAAATATACTTTCTTCAGCCCTAGTGCAGTCACAGATTGTTTTGAAAGAAGCTTCTTATTGTCCATTCTTTCTTTTTTCAGAAATTACCTCTGTGTTTTATATATTCCATGATTTTTTTTCTTCTTAGTATGTTTTTCTAATTAGTTTCCAGTAAATCTCCCAAAGTCAAGATTGTGTAAAAATATTTTTGTTTTACTAGATTCCTCTTTAATGTCAGACATTGCTTGCAAGCCTAGAGCTATATTATTTAAATCCCCCTTCAAGTCATTTTTTGAAACTTACAAAATTTCAGTGCTAGTGGGACTCTCTTAGCCCCTTGCTCTTATCTGGAATATGATCTAGTTCAATGATGCTCAAGTCATCTGTTTTGAATTATGTCCGATTTCAAACAGATATGTAACATCACAAAATTTGCATCTACACTGTGGCTTATCCCTTAAAGAGTAATTTCTCAACACTTACCCATCACAGACTCTGGCACCACAGGATAGCTGCACTTACCAAGAATATCCAGAGAATTTCAGAGATCAGCTACTTTCAACCATCTCCATGCCAAATTCCTTTCATCCCAATCTGGCAGTCTTACTGTTCTTACCTACAGATGGAATGGCACAGGAGAGCCAAGACACAAAAAAGCAGCTTTCCTTCCAGGCAAACATTTGCTTTTGTGGTTCTACAACCTTTCTGGCTTGTGCAATTCTGGTTAGTCTTCCAAGAGTGGGGAAAGGCAGCCAAACCTTAGCTCTGTCCAATAGCCAAGGGGCAAATCAGTGCCAGCATGACAAAAGCAACTGCACCTTCACCTCAGCTGTAAATAAATGGGCTGGGACTTTCCCTGAGACTTTGACGGGAAGCTCTTTCATCCCGCGCAGACAGAAAAGGCTTGCAACATCCTCTCATATATTCCTGCCCTGTACACTCACCCTGGCTTCCACCAGATAAATACCAGCTGGGCTGTCCGGGTTTCTGTGTCTGCTCCAGGCAGTAGGACCTCCCTACAGCTCCTGAGGCTTCCCTTGGTCCACGTACCGCATCTCACCAGCTGAGAAAGCACTGGCTTACTTAGGGGGACTGCATCAGGTTGAGTGCACAGGTGAGTTTTACACAGAAGACACAGGTTTCTCTTATTTCTGCAGGTGAGAATGGGGAACAAAATGGCTAAACTGTCAAGCTGAGAGATTTAGGTGGGCTTGAAGTTAAATTTTTAAGTCTCTTGATGAGATTTTAGCCCAGCCTTTCTCTCTGCTAGACAAAAACCACAAAGCCAGGCCATGTCTCCATGGTTTTTATTGACATTATACAACCTATTTGTAACTAACAGCTGATGTAAAGGAAGCACTAAGAAATAGGGAGGTAATTTTATCTGTCAAGTCAGGACAAACCAGAACTTCAGATTTGTAAATTAATATTGCATACACAGCAGATAAAAAGCTTATTTAATCTTTCAGAAGTTTGTTATTTTAGTTAAAGTGAAGAAAGCTTCTGCAAATAAGGGTTGGTCAGTGGGGTTTCAATAATGAAGCTAGAACGTGGATTTTCTTTCCTATGCCAGAGCCAAAATATTAGTTTGAATTTTAGCAGCCAAGGCAGGGTGTTGTTTGACCCTAAATTATAAGTTATCACTAATAAAAGTTGGAGCTAATGATCCTTTTCTCTTCTGGATTCATATGTAGATTTCAAGTTTTCCCTTCCCATTCAAGCAGCATACCAATTTTAATCCTGTTTAATATTTTATAAGCAAGGGGCTTCAATGCTGCAGAAAGAAATGGATTTTTCTTAAATATTGTCTTATACCAGCTCCACATTATTAATTCAGAGAACATTTGCAGCTGTCAGAACTGTTCTTCAGCTTTGATATACGAAAATTCCATATCCCCTCTAAATCTGTAACACAAACTGTCACTCAGACTGTAGGCTAATTTTTTCAAGCCTGTTAAGACTTCATAAAATGATACAATTAGTGGAAGATGAAAATTCTTTTTTAGATGTGGCTTTTCTGAAGCCCCTAGATTTGTTAATAGCAATGACTTAGACTAGCATGAAGTAGCACTATAACATATGAAAATATTGCAATAGTCAAGTATTGCTGTGTTTTCTTCCTTCATATTGGAATTTTCTCTTAAAATATATTAAGCATTTTTCATATTTGTACATTTTTAGGCAAATGGTATGTTTTTTTACTTACTTCTCCTAGTTACAGGCAGAAATGATAATCAGATGAGGGGTCTACTTTGTTTTGAGAAATTATTAACAAAATGTGTAGCCTAGTAGTTGGTTTCAGAGCAGGCACTCACTCGGGAATGAATCTGTTGCCCTCCACCATGTATCATTCCATGTCTCACACTGCAGAGCAGCTGGAGACATGAAATCTTGGCTGCTCATGGGGTGAAACAAAACAATCTCACAGCTAATTGCAATTAAGCTCACAGGACCAGACCAGAGCTACTCCAAAGTAAAAACCCCATCAGCGTGGGCCTTGGGTGCTCCCTATAAACCCAGTCTCTCAAAAATACAGGCAGCAACTGAGACGTTCAGGCAGAGTAATTAAAATCTACATATTTTAAGGTCTCTTTCACTGCTCCCCAGTCTGTTTTTATTTAAACCCCTTTATTTGGTAACTTCAAGATCTGAGCCAACATTTCTTCCTTTCTCATCTTGGTTGCTGAACTAGCAGGGTGGAACTGCAATATTTTCAGTATCTTATTTTCTGTGGGACATTTTAGAGGCATTGGAATCTTGACTTTATGTTTATTCTATTCAGATTTCAATGTATATTGACTTTGGGGTTCAAAAGCCACTTTTTGGGAAGAAAAGGTAGGGACAGGTATTTAAACATAACTTTTGCATGCTTATTGCAGCTCAAATGTGGAGAGCTTTTTGTCCCTGAGTGCTCTAAAACAAAATACTGGGGTTTTTTTTCCTCTTTTGACATCACCATTTAGAGCCAGATAATGTCTTCTTTTTAAAAATTTCTCCAACATGTATGCCCCTTAGTGAGAGCACTGTCAATAAAATACTCATTTAATTCACTTACTAGATGTTTGTAGGCAGGGCTGTGAGAAACAGGTGCATTTCCAAATGTCCTCGTGAGCCCTTCCTGGGCTCCCAACAGCTCTCTCTCTCCTCCCAGCTGTGGAGGTCTGGGTGGGGTGCTGAGACTGTGCCAGGCAGCAGCTCAGGTAAGCACTGGTTGTATTGGTGCTTCTTGGAAACAGGGAAGAGCTGCCAGCAAAAGCATTTATTAGAGGACTGACAAATCTTCCTCCCAGCTTCACAGTGACTACTGAGTATGGCCCTGGACGCTCAATTGCAAAGGTGACTTTTAGCTATTTTGTTTACTTAATTAAATGGTGGAGGTGCTTGCTGTCTCTCCCGGAGGAAATGCCCAACTTTGGTGGTGGCACTATGCTGGAGACAGGCTCAGTCTGCCTGCCTTGGGACTGCTCTTATGATGTTTGGCTGAGCTGCCTTGTTTGTTGCACTGGCAGAGCAACCCAGATCAGCCTGGTTCAGCAGCAAGGCTAGGTCCAACCTTCCGCTGGGACATGCAGTTCCCATGACTGTCTTTGGAAAACACATGAGGTTAAGATTAAATCAGGAGTGAGGACAGGATCTTAGCTAGGATGATTTCCCTACATGTGCTTTTCCCAAGCAGAGCAGCCTCACCAGGACAAATAAGAGTGTGCAGAAAAGCCACTTCCATAAACAGGACAATATCCCTAAAAGATGAGAATATTAATAAATAAGCGTAAACTGAAACCTGAACTGCTCCAGAGCTTCATATAACTTGGCACTTCAAAGGTGCTTAATTATAATAATCTGGTACAAACTGGTTGATAAATGGTGAAAAGGCTTAGCCATCAATTCAGACAAGTTACAGCACCTGAAAACTGGGATCAAAGTGTTTTACTGCTGCCTGTCACCTTTAGTGATGCCAACTATGTGAGCAAGTGTCTGGAGGCCTCTAGATAAACAAGCCTTAAGAGCTAAGAAATTAAGTGGAGAAGTTGATTGCCAAAGAGCAAAACACTTTCTGGCATCATTTAAAGCAGAGAATAGTTTGACAAATTATTTCTCTGGGGTGGTCCCATGCTACAACGACTGTGAGAGCAGGAAATATGTAAAAAGACATAAGTACTCTCAACAAGTGGATAATTATGCAATAATCATAATAGCATAAAATGGTAATTCAATAAAGACAATGAGTTTATTCAGAAAACTCAGTTCCTTATTTTGTATTGCATTTCCTTGCTGGAGATGAAAGAGAGGGTCACCCTGCAGGAGGGAATTATTTTGTCCAATTAGGCAATTACAAAAGCAGCATGACACTTTGTTTTGTACCTCCTGGCACCCTCTTCTTTGCTTTTCAGCTAAGTTTAGTAAAAAGCTTTTATTTGTCTCTGTTCCAAATGTCCACTTTTTTCTTTACTCCTTTTTTGCTTGTTGTATGGTCTTGACATGCAGAACCAAGAGTGGCTTCTGCCTTGACCCCAAATATTTCACAGGGGTAGGAACAGTGACCTTGACTGAGACCCAGGAGCAAGCAGAACACAGAAATCAGGGTGAGTTCTGTCTGAAGGCCACAGTCCATGTGTAAGAGGGCACAGGCAGCAGGGATTTGTAAGAGGTTTTGTAAGGTTTCCTGTCCCTCATGCAGTGGTACAGGATAACTCTGGCTGTCCTGTAAGCAAGTTGGTGGCAGTGCTGTGCCCCAAGAGCAGTGCCTCAAGGCAGTACTCTGGCAGGGAGATGTCATTTGTACCAACATCTGGGCCAGGAGAGGAGCTAATGACTCACTGCTGTGCACACCCACCCCTGCTTGCCAGACAAGAATCACCACCAGCAGCTTGGGCATCTGCAAAACCTGGGCTGAACTCAAAGGAAGATTTGGTTAAAAAAAAAATATCACAAACCCTAGATCTTTCCTTTTCTCAGCATAGGATGCTGCCCTGAACAGCTCTGTCAATTTTTTACTAATTCCACCACAGGCTTTTTCCTTTTATTTTAAAAACATCTTTCTAAATTCCGGCTTCTCAGCAATAAATTTTCAAAGCCTGTAATTTAAGGTTATTGCTCAAAGAGTTTTGAAATCAGTGGCTCAGTAAGAAGGGGAACTTCTTCCATCTTGAGAAGAATTTAAAAGATTGAAAGATTGCCTGATATAAATTATTCCTTATTGAAAAATGCAACAGAATATAAATATATATATATCACTGCCTTTTTTGTTTTGTTTTGTTTTATTTTCTTTTGGGGGGGGGTGTTTGTTTTTTGGGGGTTTTTTTTGAGGAAGAATTTCTTCTGAGAATATCAGAGTTCATTTTGTCCTGGAGGCAGGCATGTCTGCAGATGCCACTCAAATTCAGTCAAGTGAGAGAGGAAAATGTTCAAGTCCACATAAAATAAAGAAAGGAAACCAAAAGGAGCAAGTAAATAGTTAGTACACTTCACATCAAGTGAGTAAGGGAACTGATGAAGTTATCCACTGTCTTGGATTGTCCAATCATATGAGTTTAAACATAGATTAATGACCTTTCTGTAAAATCTGCTTGGCCCCATTCCAGAAATGTTGCAAATCCACGTTTATTTGTTTTGGCAAGAAAACTTCATATTCATGCTCTCTTTCCTTAAATCTTTCATCAAATTCTCACTTCTTAGATTTCTAAGAGCATAAGACAGTCAAGAACACTGTCACTGCACCACTGCAACCACCTTGCCCTTTCTTTTGTGAAAGGTGCAAAACAACTGGCCTCACTTCCCCACTTGTGCAACCCGGTCCAAAAACAAGAGACCTGCAAATCAAAAATTCATTAGTGTAAATGGTAAGAGAGTCAGGCTTTTCATGCTCCCCTAGAGCTCATAATAAATATGTGGCGGGAACTCTTACATTTTTAGTGTTCAGAAGGTCTAGGTTTGGCAGGTTGCTGGTGTAATTTCACCTAATTCCAGTCTCACTGCAAGGCACTGATGGCTGTCAGTAAAAGCCTCCCAAATAACATCCCCTGCCTCGTTATCCATTACTTTCAAGAGACCACAATGATGCCGGATCAGAACTGCTTCACTCACTTCCTTCTCTTTTGGTGGTACAGACATGTATTTGGGTGTGTGTACTTCACAAATTTTAGGGTGCCCGTTACTTTAGCTTGATTTCTGTAGGAAGTGAGAAATCCTCTCACTCATGCAGAGGGACCTGAGTGTCTCACATTTATCTGTGCTCCTCAATCATTTTTTTTAGTGATGATTTCAAACAAATATTCTAGGAGGGCAGAGTGCTCGCTTCTCATTTTGCATGAAAGAGTGGAGCTGAAGACCCCACAGAAGAGTACTGAAAAATGAAAGACTATAATGTAACTATATACATTTGAGATACGTAAAATCCACTAGAAGAAATGTTGTAGGAGTCATCTCCTGCGATTAGAAACAGTTTCAATCATTGCCTGTAATCAGCCAAGAAACACAAACCCCTAGGAAGCCAGGCTTCATTATTTCTAGTGTTATTTCTCTGTGAGATACAGCCACTTGTTAGTGTCTCTAAATGGCAGATAAAAGATACTCAAGAGAATATCTTCACAGCGAGGGAACAACTCGGCAGGAATCCAAGGGGTGCTTCTCCATGCCTGGTGGATCTGCAAGCATGGCTTTCAAGGCCTTAGAACCTGGGCCAGCTGGGATAAACCCAGTGCCCCTGCACTGGAGGCAGGTCTCTCTCTCCCTCACACTTGCTCACCTTCATGTGTTTTAAGAAATAATTTCATTCTTCTTGCAGTTGAATAGGCTGGATTAAAGCTTAATACCTACAAACCTCAGAACAGAACAACAGCCCTGAAGAGATTGAAGAAATTACTCAAGTTATAGCTGAGTATTACATATCTATGGGAGCAGCTGCAGATGGTGAGATTTCCAGCCCTCTCAGTATTTTGCTATGATTTAGACAACATTTAGCACATCTATTTAGGACTATATTTCATCTGTTTGAAGAGCCTCCAGGCAGTTTTAGTGTGCTCCTGATAAAAAGTGATGAGTTGGGAAATGCAATGTCATTCATAGGAAGATTTATTGTCTCAAAAAATTATTTTTTATCAGCTTTGTCAAAACTTGGAGCCCAGGATTTTCTGCTGAGAAGAACAGCAGATACTCATTTGCTTGAAAGAAAATTGATGACTAATTTGTTGTAATAGGTTTGTTAAAGCTATTCTTCTGTTTTCCTTTGTGTTTAAGTCCTGGATTAACCACGGGACAGTTGTTTAGCCACATGCCTTTTAGTTTTAGGTGTACCAAACAGAAAATGCAATTTATAATTTAGGGCAGATTTGGTTCCACAGCTGTCAGCTTATAAGAGACCATATTTGTTATAGGGTGTGTTCTTTCTCTCTCTGTGGGAATAGTAAAATGAAATTTTAAGTAAATGGGATTGCCTCAGAGTAGTGTACCTGTCTTTCTGGGGAGAATTTCTAAATCTCATTTCAGCTGTTTTCCACATTACAACAGGATTACTGTGTATTAAGCATGTGTGAAATACTTCATAAAGTATTCCAAAGATGCAGTACTACTTATGCAAGAAATAAAGTAATAATTTTGCTCTTTTTGTACTATATTTAATGGACTACTATGAGTAATTTGACTGTATTAGGGCATTTTTATCTAATATACACCTTTTGATCACAGATTACAAGACAAAGCAGGAGTCTTATTTACAAAAAACCCCTGCAGTTGGGGATGACTTCTGCTTGCCAGTGCATGCAATAAACATTTAAGACAATTAAGAGAATTAACTCTATTTGAGAAAGAAAATGTTTAACTTTGGAGAACTTGACAGTATGGGAAACTAAGAATTATTAGAGAAAAAAAGTATAAATCCAAATAAACATATGTACCCATTTACTTATTTGGTTCAAGTTCACCATGCCCACCCACAGGTAGGCAGAATCAAAAGGAAACAATGAGAAACAGAGGCCTGATATTAAAAAAAATAAAGTAAGTAAATAAAAAAAAAATTCCTGGCCATGTCCACTTCCTTTGGCACCTTTGGTCATAGGCATTGCTCTTTATTGCCACCAGCATAAGTACATGCCATTGGGATGGTGTCAAAGCACCATGGTTACCAGGAGTGCTCAACCATGATTGAGAAGGATGTTTATCAGTAGGGAGGGATTAGGTCTGCACAAGGGCATCAGGAGAGCAAACCTGACTGAACCTGCTTGGTCTGTTTAAAGATGTATGAGGAAGGTCTGCAGGACATGAAACAAGGGTTTATTTTCACCATTTCAACACTAAATGCCAACTCAAGATCAGCTTATGGTAGCCCAGCAAAATTGAAATGAATAATCACATCAAGTCCACCATGGTTCAGGACTTACTCTCTGTAATGGTGGTGGGAATCTCTTTTCAAAATGTTTTGGAAGAGAATGCTCTGAACCTCTGTTATTGAAATGAGTTTTCATGTGCTCAGCCCTGCCTGAGTACTTCAAACTATGTAAGCAAGTTCCTGAATCCTTGTAAGGAGCTGCATGTTTCCAGGTGTTTCCTGACTAGAAAAATACAGAACTTTGACAGAAAAAAGCCTCTAGCAGAGGCTTGAGGACTTATCTATGTGGATGCTGTGTGAGAAAGTTCATCTGATCTTTGCTGTAATGAAAACAAGAGATACAGAAGCCAAAAAACAAACAAACAAAAAACCCCACCACAATCAGCTAAATCCTCCATGTTAAAGGGGCAGCGTGGATATGGTGCCATGTAAGAAGTCATGTGGGTAGCTTAAAATGAGGGCATAGTTGGAACCCAAACCACTTGTCCCAGATGCCCCAGGTTCACTACTGTACAAGCAGAATTAAACATGGCAGGTAGTGAACCCGAGAGAAGAATTAACTTCTCCATTAGCGAGGTACTATTAGAGTTCATCTGCGCAATGGACTCAATTTAATAAGCTCCCAACTGTCAGTCCAAATGTCTCTCCATCATTATAGAAGAATAACCCTTTTGAAATACAGAAAAACAAGGTTTTTCTGGACAGGTGAGCCTAGAAAACAGATTCCATACCCATATTCTTCTACAAAGAATCACTGGAATATGCAGTCAATACTTTTGTCATGACTTCTGTATAACCATATATGAATTCACACATATGAATCTACACTCAGCATGCTATATATTGAGCAAGATGTATTATGTCAGGACTTTTATTTGCCTCCAGAATGCTCTACTGGAGCAATAGCAAGCTGCTCCAGAAAGGCCATTCCCATCTCTAACACTCTCTATTATTTGCATAGAGTAACAGAATCCTTGCTGTTATTTATGTTATTATGCTATCATGGAAATAGCAGTAAAAATAAATAGTTTATATAAAAAGAAGGCCTTTGACCCACTACTTAAACTGTTTAAATCACATAATATTTGTTATGTATATAATCCTTATGTCCACCTTTGGGATTATGATTCTTACTATGAGCTTAAAAAGAAAAAATAATGAAATTTTTAAAAAAGGAGAAACATATATGAACCAGTGTTGTAAATCCTGGCACTAGTTCCTACAGTAGGCAACACCATGACCTACCATAACCTACTTATAAACCCTTCTTTTAAATGGCAACAGGTCAAATTTCTTTGGCCTTTTCTCTTCTCATAGTCTTTATATCCTGCTTTGTCTTCTAAACTTTTACCCTGAATCAAGAGATAAAAGAATATACCCCAGTAGAAGATTGTGGGAAAAGAGGGGAAAATACAAAGGTTCTGGCACAGCTTGGAGCCATCACAGGCGACCGAGAAACATCTAGTGCTCAAAAATGGATTTGTTCCCCTAGCAGAATAACAAGCAGAGTATACTAGATTCTGAAGGTGGGAAGGTGATGTTACCTGAGAAGTACAATTTGAGAAGAAAATGAGGTCAGGAGATTGGCAGCTGCTTAAAGAAAATGTTAAAAGCAGAGACATAAAGATTGTAATGCAGAGCAAGTCCTGCCATAAGAGAGCCATGTGGCTGCAGCAGTCAGTTCTTCAAAACTTGAAATTCAAGTAACACACATAAACCAAAATCTATGGACAAGCACAGAATTGTGCCAATACGTTGATACACTTTGAAAAGCCACAGCACAGAAAGAAATATAATTAGTAAGGTACATATAGAATAACAAAAATTTTCTTGTAAAAACATAAAATGTTAAAGAAAAATCAAGGAGAGAATGGATCCACCACTCAACTGAGGGAAACTGTTGACTAATGACTCCAAGAAAGCCATCTCTGTAATGGCTATTTTGCTTTTGTTCACTGGAAGGGTCAACCATGACAGAAGGGTTTACATCAGTAGTGAAGAGCTGGAAATACTTGCTAAATGATAGGAGAATGAGATTAGGCCATGCTTACCTGAGTTAAATGACCTGAGATCAGTGAGGCTTATGTTATCACCATTCAGGTGATAACAGAAGCATTTCCATAGTTGTAAGTAACTCTTTGTAAGAATTGTGTGGAATAGGTAAAGTTTTGAAAGACTGAAAGGTAATAAGAGCTATCTTTGCATGTAGGATGAAAGAGGAGGTGCAGAATTATGGTCGCAGGAGGGGTCCAAAGAGTAGTTTTTAGAGTTTAAAATGTAACACTGTATGGTATTGTAGTGATTCTTATAGGCTGTATGTAAATGCTATAGGATTTGTATCTTGTACTAGATTGGTTGGTGTAAATTAGAATATTCAGTATAGAAGAAGATTTAATGTATTGTAACGGGAATTTCGCTCTCTTGCTCATTCTCTTCTTCACTATCTTCTCACTCTCTCAGACCTGCTCCGAGCTGCAGCTGGCAGCTCGAAGCAGGGCCCTCTCACCCACGCCCTATACAATAAACTGCATGCTTCAAAACTAGGCTTGACTCCAGAGATCTCTCATCTCCGTCCATCAGGATTGACCCATCGTTCTCACAGTCTTTTTAAATGATCCATTTAAATACAATTCTCAAACAAATAGAGGAAGCAAATAGAGAATAAGAAAGAAACAGATGATAGGCATATGGAGTAATCAAGAACAAGTCATTCCAAACTAACCCCATTATTTCTTATAAAATGATAACAGGCCTTGTGAATCACAGAAGTGATACAACTTGACATGAGCAAATTTTTTAGTATGGTAAATGTTAGAAAAAAAATTTCAAAAGCAAACTTAAAAATGCAGTTTAGATTAAATTAATACAAGATAGGGTTCTGTGGAACTAGCAAAAGAAACATTTTTCAGACTTTCAGTTAACCATTGTCAAAATAGAAGACTGCATTTACTGTGGATATACAGGGAGTTTCTCCTGGCAAAACTCCTATTCCTTTCATTAAATGGCATAGATGCTGGAATAGACACTACTCATTAAAGCTGACAATCTGACAAAGTTGAAAAAGGCTGCAAGCAAGTTAGAGGACAGCCTGGAATCAGAATGATCTTGACAAATTGAAGCTACAGTTTGAAAAAATATGGTACTATTTAGCAGGGACAAGTGCACAATACAGCTCTGAGTCAGAAAACACTACAGAAATCAAGGATGGAGCAAGTAGCGTGGGAGACATCCAATTAAAGGACTGGGTGTAAGAGGATGCATTTGCATTGGTATTTCAGTTCTGCTCAGACATAGAAGCAGATCATCACTTTTCAAGCTTTGCTTTACCCTTGAGAGTTATCTTGGAAGAGATGAAACTAGATTTCTTACCACAAAAGGTGAGCCAGAAGATGTGTTTTTGGTGGACCCAAATGCATCCAGCTGCTAGTGGGCACGCAGGCTGCAGTGCTAGATTAAAGATAGTCCAAGGTGGAAATCTGACACCTGATTGGTGTCCAAATCATGAGCTCAGCACCAGGTGCTGCACTCCACATCTTGGTCCCTGTTGCCACACACCTCTTGTTAAAGCACTCATCGCCTTTAATGCATCACAAGCTGATTATTAAATCGGCTGTGCTGTGAATGAGACCAATGTGACAGCAGAATTACATGTGGACTATGAGGCAACTAAAGCAATCCTTTTCTATCTGGTAAGGTCTCTGTGACAGTACTGCAGTCAGCACCACACTTTTAATTAACAGCTGGAGCAGCTTAACCTAGAAACATCAGAAGAAAGCCATGAGAAAGATCACCACTCTCAGAAATACAAGTTGCAGAAGAGATGTGGGACTGTTTTATCTCTAGAAGAAAAGGGTGAAATAGTAACAGCTTTCACGTCCAACAAAGGCTGCTGCAAAGAGAAGGAAGATAAATTGACAGCTTTGACATCTGTGTCTACAGTGGGGGAGGCAATACAGATTGCTCACACAAAAATTTGCCTAATAAAATGGCTGAGAAAGCAGTAAGCAAGAAGCTTCAGCATCCACTACACAGGAAGGTCTCACAGGTTAGACAAGCATCTGTCAGACTTAGTTTAAATACAGTTCATTCTGCCTTAGAAAGGACCTCTTGAGATCACAACCAGAGCAATTTGTGTTCCTTTTTAAATGTAAATAGTAAAATTACTATTTCCTGCTCCTTTCATCTTGTCTTTCTAACTTTTGAATCATTCTGCCAGAAATGAAGATTTTACGTCTTTCTGATATTTCCATTATCCCATCTCCACCTTTCCACTTTTGGCATTGTACTTCATCTGTGGTATTGCTTCTACTAGGATATCCCTCCTTTTTCTCATGTGCAAAGCAGTGTGCCTGTCTTAATTCAGTTAATCATTGCCGAAGCTTACACAGATTATCTTTCAAATAGCAAAAGGCATTACTAACACTCTAATGTTAGGGGGATGGATATAAAGAAAAATATTATGTATGCATACAAATCTCTATGGCTTTTTCTCAGATAATATACAGCTACATATGTAAAAAAACAGACAATGATTAGTGCATGTTTCTTTGCTGGTATTTCTGTTTTCCTCTGGTGCTTTGAGAGCACTGAGCATAACCCATGGGCATGGAGCACAGCTCCACTGCCACCAGCTGCTGAGTGACAGCCCAGTGTCAGTCTTTGGGCTGAGCTACCAGTTAACAAATACCTTGTGTCCCTTGTGATATACTTCTGCTTCCCATCCTTCACGCTGATACACCACAGTAAAACATCTCGTTCTATAGAAAATTACTACCTTCTTAGATTCCAGCTACTGCTGTCATGAATCTGGGAGTCCAATTTCCTTCTTTTGACTTTACAACCACACAGTTGCCATAAGATGCTGCATTTTCTTCAAACACACCCAGCAGGGATGTGTCTATACACTCTCTATATGCTTGTATCCTACTGCCTGAATTAACCTCCAGACATCCACTGCCAAGCCTACAACCTCCTTTTAGCTCAATTAGAGCCAGCTGACAAAAAGGCATGTTGAAAGGAAGAAAAATTCTGTGGAGAAAATTAAGTTAATTACTGTATTTTTTAGAAGAAGGCATGGTCCAGAAGACCTGGAATTTAAAAGTAAACTTGCCTTGTCTTACATGTGATTTTCAGAAATAACAGATGCACTATCAGTTTTACAATATAATTCATTTGGTAAAAAGTTCATTGGTGAATAGTTAATTTCTAATATATAATGTGTGCTTTCATGACACCTGTGGGCATCCTTATTATATCTTATAAAGAAAAGGTGAATTCTGCACAATTTATTCAAGCAAATTTTGTTAAAAATGGTATTAAGCTATATTAGACCACAAGTAATAAAGAAAACTTTAATTGTCTTCAGCCTTCAATGCCTTGTACATTCCCTTTACATCTTAGATGGCACTTCAGGAAACCATTTTTTGAAAAAAACCCCACATTTCTTCCATTATTTTTTTTTCATCTCCCTCTTTTTTTTTTTTTCCTCTGGCAAAACAAGTTCAGTGTTCACTAGTAAATGAGGTGTTCAATATAAGTGAACAATGGAAGTATGTTATAGACTTATTTCTTGCCAATGGATCCATTCCTGCGTAAAATATAAGCCCAAACAAACATAACTTGAACTGATCTACCAAATATAATACCTAATATCATCCGAGTTTTGGTTTTTTCCAGCCCTAGTTTGGAGGGGAGAATGAATTGCACAGTTCACACAGCAATAACTTGAGGATTTCTTGAGGACAAATACAGACGTTTTCAACTGGATGACTGCATGTTACAAATAAGTTTTACTTTTTATTTTAGATAGGAGAGTACTTTGTTAAAAACTAAAATTAAGGAAAGAGAGTTTAGTCTTATTAGGTAGTGAGTTGGACCATTTATTAATATTGCATAAGCAACCCTTCTGCTCTTTTTGAAATACAGACTATCCCCAGAAAGGAATTTCATAGCTTTAGTCATATATGAGCCTCCTGGGACATTAATAAAGCCCTAGGAGGATGGTTTTCAAATATGTCAAAGGACTTTGCGATTTTATGCATGTGTCAGAGCACATAAATACACAAGACCCATTCAGATCAGTCCCTTTGAGGATCTGTTTTCATGCTCAGTGTACTACTTGTCAAAGTACATGGAGTCCAGCTGCAGAGAGCCAGGGTTAACACCCTGCCTTTTGCACTGCAAAGCCTCCCATGGGACCTGACCAAGCCACACAGATCCTCCAGCACAGAGGTGCTCAGCCCTTCTCTGCCTGAATCCTCACCTGCCCTAATGACCAGCAACAACTGCCTTGGCACCTCTCCAAACCAGGGCTCCCACAGCTCAGTGCAAGAATGCAGCTGGGCAGGCACTGATGCCAGCTGAGGGCTACATAGCTACATATAGTCCAAGACAAAATCTTCACACGTGATTCTCAGAATAAGAATTTATGTGTCTATCTTGCTAGCAAAGGTTGCACCCTACAGCACAGCCCACAGCTGTTTGCATCCTTGAGTCAAAGCTCTTATCCCTAAGTCATGGCAGGTAGGGGGAAGCTGAGGCTTGATTTCTTTTCATTCATCAAACAAATGCAAGTTTTGGGTCAAATAATTTAAAATCGTGTCAGATTTTTAAAAAGCAAAAACTGTTCTGATTAGAGAAAAATACAAAAGAAAGTGGAGAACATAATCTCAGTGTTTTTGAAAGGTACTATGCATAAATTGCAGCATTCTGAATGGTGCTTCACAGAAGAATGTAAGCAAAAGGTTCATAAATAGGAGCAAAAAAGTTGTTTTGGTTCTAGCTAACAATTTCATGCATTTCTTTCCCGCAAATTTTAAAACCTGTTATTCCCACGGCACTAATTAGGACAGTTAGCTATGAGGCAGTAAAAGACTTGAATTTGGGCTCCTGCAAATTAAATTGCTGCTGTAAGTACCAAATTGATAGACAGCCCAAGAGACAGGTCAGACAGGTCTCTCTGATGGACAGACCCTGAGAGCAGGATCTCCTGTTGGATGTCTTAGGTTTTCTGCTCTGAGTTCACCTTTTGTTAAGGGATGACAGTGAGTGGACCTACTGCAAGACCTATGGAACAGACCTTTTTGATTCTGTATTTGTATCATGGGTCTCACTCTGCAAGTACAGAGCAAACACACTGTGATTGCATGGATAATACATTAAAGACTTTGAAGTTGCCAGGTACAGTGATAAAGGAAGAGATAAAACCTCAAAGAGAATTTTACTATGAGTAATATATAAATATCAAAAATCTATTTTCAACATGAAATATTCAAGTTCACTGTCCAAATGCTTCATGGAACATTCTTCAGGAAATTGAAGAACAATAATAAAACAAACTGGCACTGACTACTTGCATTAAGGAAATACTGAGAACAACAGATAGGTTTATAGCTACCTTTTATAATAATCCTTCATTAAGGATTTTGAAAAACATCTTCCAGGTTCTAATCTGATTAGAAACAGACTCCTCCTCAATGCTTTTCTGTAGCATAAGTAAGCAGCAATTACTCTGAAAAGTGTGCTAACCTT
The DNA here is from genome assembly GCA_910950805.1 of Acrocephalus scirpaceus scirpaceus. Taxonomy (NCBI): domain Eukaryota; kingdom Metazoa; phylum Chordata; class Aves; order Passeriformes; family Sylviidae; genus Acrocephalus; species Acrocephalus scirpaceus. Next base: position 131,878,993 of record OU383773.1, read on the forward strand.
GCTCTCTGTGCTCCTGTGTCTTTTCCTCCTATTTTCTCTTTGAGAGAGGAAAATGAAATAGTTCAGCCGGATGTTAAAATCCATAAAATGGATGGAAAAGAGTGTTATAAGAGATGGAGGACTGAATATTGAGAATGTTTTTTTAAAAACTGTACATAAATCTTCTGAGAGTGTGCATTCAGAAGAGTGTGCAGGAATCACATTAAAGGACAAGAAGAGGCTAAGATGTCTATTTTGTACACCCAGAGTAAACACAAACCTTTTATTTTCAAGAGATTGATGTTTTGCTTGGTTCATTCTGATTACTTGGTTTTTTTTAACAGATGAACAAAAATTCTTCCAACATAATGGCTTTGGCTCCTAACACTTCTAACAAAAGAGAGACAGTGTGCATCTTTGGAACTGGAGATTTTGGACGAGCTCTGGGGCATAAGATGATTCACTCTGGCTACCCAGTGGTGTATGGAAGCCGAAGCACCCAGATATCCAACCTGATTCCCAAGGATGCAGAGGTGTTGGGCCATGCAGAGGCAGCGCAGAAAGCTGCCATCATCATTATAGCAATCCAGAGGCAGCATTACAACTTTCTCACACCACTAGCAGAAGTTCTCCGTGGAAAAGTCTTGGTGGACATAAGCAACAACTTGAAATCAAACCAGTATCCTGAATCCAACGCAGAGCACCTGGCTCAGCTGCTGCCTGGCAGTAAGGTTGTGAAAGCCTTTAACACCGTGTCAGCCTGGGCCTTGCAGTCGGGCACGCTGGATGCAAGCCGGCAGGTAAGGCTGAGCAACGGGGATTTCCTCTGCACAGAGTTACACATCACATGGCTTCCTACCAGCTACACAAACCACACCTGGGACATGGGAATTAAGCAGAGCGGAGACGGTGTTTTCACTATAATCTCCCATTTCAAACCAAAAGTGAGGTAAAATTTACTTTGGATTTTTAATATGGCATGAAAGGGAACATAAATAGCTTGCCTCCGAACTCAGAAAGGTGTTTAGAGACACTAGAGAAGCAAGAGAAGAAAGATAGCAAAGCTACAAGAGAGACAACAAATCAGGAGGGTTATATCAATTGTTCATCAGAGTTGTAAAGTTAAACAGAAATGAGATAGGGGGAATTTTCAAAGCAAGAATAAAATGAAGAAAGCAAAACAAGAGAGGCAAGGGATATGACAGGGCAATGAGTATGGGCAAAAGACATATGCTGAAAGGTGAATAAGTTACTAAATTTTTTTAAATCATCACCGCCTAAGTTTAATACAACATCAGTGTGTGCAGTTTTAACCAGCTCCTCAACCACAGGCCAGCAAGCACAGAGTTGGCCATAGGAGGCAATGCAGCAGAATACTTGAAGACAAATCATTTATTATGGCCGTGTTTTCTGCCATTTCAAAGGACAGTGCTCTTGTACAACACGTGAAATAATCCAGCTACTCAAACCATTGCTAACTTTGCTCTCCTCTGACAGATAAATAGTTTTGGCTAGAGACCCAAGGGCTTTCAAGCCTAGGTTCTATAAGCCTTCACCATCTCTACAAGAGCAGAAATTTCCCCCTTTCTCCTAGTTCCAAAAGGATTGTTGTCTTACACACTCACAGAAAAGATGACTTCTTCACTGTTTTACTAGACCTGGAAAAAACTAATATTTACTTTTGTGACAAGGAAATAGTGTTTTAAAGATCTCTGTCCTCACTTCCCTGGGGTATTTATGGACCACTATAGCAGCAACTGAAAATTTTGCTCTTACTTACTGCTATTGAAAATTTTGCTTCAATTTAGTCCTAGAAAATCTTGTGCTTACAAACTACTAGCAGATCTTCAGAAAAGTATGTCAAGTCTTTTACTCAAAGACATATACTAAACCTGTTATACATTGTTCTTTCCAGATATAAAATTTTGCCACTTGAAACAATATTCTTCCCCACAGTAAAGAATCATATTCAAAGTTCTTTGACTTGTTTGCCGAAAGTACCTATAGGCTATTTTTTTGCCTATATTAAGGTCAACAGTAAGCCAAGTAAGCAAAGAAGCAGCCTAGGAAGTTGCACTTACTTGTCCATATCCAGGTAAGATGGCAGTAGACAAAGTCACAAAAATCTGTAAAAAATAAACTTCTGTTTGTTTTTGTCTGCAGGTGTTTGTCTGTGGAGATGATGTGGAAGCTAAACAAATGGTCATGAATATTGTTCGTGCGCTGGGTCTCACGCCACTAGATAAGGGATCCCTCTTGGCTGCTCAGGAAATAGAAAATTACCCTCTGCAACTCTTTCCAATGTGGAAGTTTCCCATGATTTTGTCCCTTGGCCTAACTGCATTCTTCTTCTTCTACTGTTTGGCTCTTGATGTAATTTACACTTATATTTATGAAAACAATAACTTTTCATTTTTTATTGCAATTACCATTCCAAATCGGGTCTGCCCTGTAATGGCACTCATCCTTCTTGCCTTGGTTTATCTTCCTGGTATATTTGCTGCAATTATTCAGTTATACAGAGGTACCAAATACCGCCGTTTTCCAGACTGGCTGGACAAATGGATGTTGTGTAGGAAACAGCTTGGGCTAATAGCCTTGGCATTTGCTTCCCTGCATGTTGTGTTCACTCTTGTTACTCCAATGCGCGCCTTCGTAAGTTGGAGAACCAGCAAAAGAATCATCGCCCAGGTAAGTTTTGTTCCCTGCTCTGTGTCTTCCTTTCTTCTGGCCCTGTTAAAATACTACCTTCTATCTTGAGCTTCAGAAAGCCATGTGGATAGTCCAACGTTCTTTAAAGTAGAGTAATATTCCTAGCTTGTGTTTCTTTTAGACACTGATTTTCTAATTTTGTCTACAATGTCTAAATGTCTATATTTTGTTGGCATTATGTTGAGCTGAGGGGATTTCTGGCCTCAGTCTTCCTCATAGATAGTTGACATATTAATAAAATAATCAGGGAAAATGTAAACACTATTTCTTCATATACCTTCAAGAATAGATTATATTATGACTTTCTGATCTTACTTAACAAAGGATCACACATCTCACTTCAACAGGTCTACAGAAGGGTAAAATATTTACCTCAATTACAGTTACATGGAACCTATATGTAACATAATTCCTCTCATGCTTTTGAGCAGGCATTCAAAGTAAATCTCTGATGATCAGAGAGTTAATGTATAACATTCATCTCCCACTTACCTGTAAGGAAGCTTTGTCTACTTCTTGGTGCTAAAACTGCTGTCACTAAAGTACACCTGGTGTTCTTTTCTTCAGGCACTGAACAATAAAACAGAACCACTCAACAACACTAATGCCTGGATTAGTGACTCTTATTTGGCATTGGGAATTTTAGGATATTTTTTATTTGTTCTTCTGGGAATAACTTCCTTGCCTTCGGTCAGCAACAATGTCAACTGGCGAGAATTTCGATTTGTTCAGGTAAGAAGACCATCTCTAAAAAACCTTCTTCTAAAAAAGTCTCCTTCCCTTTTCAACAGTGGCCCTGGGCAGGTTTACTAGAGACTTATGGCTTTCCTCCATTAGTATCTCCAAATGTGATCTGTGCAGTATCCACCATCCCACAGTGAAAAAACCATCTACATGGCCATAGAGCTGTAAAAACCCACAACGTCTCTGATGGCTGCTTATGGTACAACTGGGATTATTGCATTAACAAGAGGAAGCTGAGAAGATGTGAGCTCCTAAATGAAAAACAGAAAGCTGACTATGACATCAAATTCCACAATTGTACTAAGTCGCAAAATAATTTAGCCATTTTATTGGGCTAATTTTTGTTGGTTCACAAGATAATTCAGTTAAAATGGATCTGAAAATTACTTTATAACTCAAATCTTCTCAATGCCAAGCATCTAAAGAGAATCTGCAATTTCTGCAGACTGTAAAAACTGCTGTGACTATAAACAGGCTGCCCTTGGTAACACTATAATCTCAGCTCTCCATTTGGAGGAAGTTTGGTGCAAGCTGCCGTGCCTCTGCAGGAGCTGGGTTGGAGGGGAGGGGAGGCAAGAGAAGGGAAAATTACTATCAATGAATGTTTTATCAAGGCAAAAAACTTGCACAGTATGATACTTCTGGATGGATCTGCACAAGAGCATAAAAAATTCTTGGATCTCTCCACTGAATGTCAGCATCTTCTCAGCTTTTTCAAAAATATGACAGCCACTAGGCAGTATGTGTGAGCTAGGAAACATTATAAGGGTTATTGATGGAGAAAAACCCAAACTATTTAATCTATATCCACTATTTTTTTAAAATACTAAGTGTCTTTATGCTATACAAAACAGTTTCAGTTTACCAGTCCCCAAGCTGGCACATGCTACATATCTTACTGTGTCTTTAAATTTGCATCTTTTTCTGGTTTAATTTGCTGTTTTAACCTCCATTTCTTTCCTTATTTTTTTCCTTCCTTGTCCTTTAGTCCAAACTGGGATATCTGGCACTGATTTTGTGCACTGCACACACGCTGGTTTATGGTGGAAAATGGTTCCTGAGCCCATCAGCATACAAATGGTATCTTCCAAACATCTACATCCTCTCCCTCATTGTTCCATGTGCTGTACTGGTTGTCAAATTTGTGCTGATATTTCCTTGTGTAGACAAACCTCTCACACAAATCCGGCAGGGCTGGGAGAGAAATCCCAAATACTCAGAACAGTCAAATTACATTATCAACAAGTCTGCTGTATAATTAGACTAAATTGTATTATTAAAAAAATATTATGAGGGCATATCAAAATGAAGTCTTAAAGCCTACTCTGTCTGGAGAGGGAGAGAAAAAGTGAAAACTTGGCCAGGCTTTGTATAAAACAAAGCCAGTCCAATGACAAGTTTTAAATACAAATGAGGCCATCGAGTTTCTGAACCCCAGGCATGCTTTCACACAAGTGCAGATGCTCTCTTTTGCTTTGTTTATTTCCCCTTGCCTTGCCTATTTACCCTTCATCCTATGAGGGGTATGTGAGAAGTAGGTTGATGTTCCATGTCCCTCCTCTGTCATTCCAAACTCCTCCAGAGCTGGGCAGAACCACAGACACTTTGGTGTTAGACACTGTTTGCTCCTCTTTCTTATCCTGCCCATCAGGACTCAGCTCTTCATGCACCTATACACATCCACAGAGATCCATATGCACACCTGCATGAGTTTTCACACATTCCTGTTTCTAGCCCCAGAAGCCACCAGCACCAACAGAACAGTGCATGATGGATGCTAGCTAAGAACCAGAGCTTCACCTCCCAGCATTGTTTATCCTCCATTAATATCTGATCCAAGGAGAGTTATGTTGATGCCTTAGAGATAGTTGAGTAAGATTTGTTTGGTTTGTGTACAGGAACACTGATGGTCAAAGTGTGTTGGTCAAGGACTGCTGAATCTTTGCTTGTACTGCTCTACCAGAAATTCAGGGACGAGGGGAATGAGTAGACATCAAAATGGCAGACATGTGAGAAGTGCTTACAAGCCTCAACTTTTCAAGTATGAGCAAAAATGATTTGTGATTTTTTTGTGTAAGTAGTGAGTTCTAAGAAAAGACACTGAAGGAAAACTGTTTTATTTGAGGGGTTATATTACATGTCATATTCATATCTCATTAAGATAATATTGTTGATTTTTCAAAAAATAAATCATTGGATGTGATATTACAGATATTCTATGAAAATACACATATTTTAAAGACAATAAAGATTTTTTTTTTACACTGTTGAGCTCTGTTATCCTTTGGGAACCTCTTCTGCTAAGATGCAGCTGCTGGTGTGTTTAGTTGCACAAAGGTGTTGTGAAGCCTTGGAACAAATAATAAAATGGGATCCTGTCTTCAGCCAGCTGCCTGGACTTGTCTTCCCCCATCTTTGTTTGCTTCTTGGATGCTCACATAAACAGATCTTTACTTAATCATCCAAGCAGGCTGAGGATTTTGGGGAAAAACAGGTTCCAGCTGGGATAGTGACTTCCTGTTAAATTGCAAACAGAAGATCCAACAGTCTCCTTTGGACTGGAGAATAAAGAAAAGACAAAATGTGTTGGTTTTATAGGAAGAGAATTGCTTACTGCTTTTTTACCTCTCCACTCTTCTCCCTGTCTGTACAAAGAACACTCACATACATAAAAGTATATGCATGCTACCTAGTATAGCTGTCTGTGCTTTCAAACTAGCATTATCAAGCAGCTTAAAAAAATAAAATAAAAAAATTTACAGAAAAACAAAAACAAAAACAAAACAACCATCTGAACAATATTTTGTTTATATTTATCTGAACATATCTTAACAATGGAGTCCTTTTTAATTCTGGGCATACATCCCCTCTTCATGTCATCCTCTGTCCCAGAATCTGTTCTTTATGCCCAAAAGAATGGTAAAGTAGTCTGGGATATCAGCAATTGACGGAGACAGATTTCTTAGAAAGAATTCTGGCACCAAGTACTCTTACTAACCAGCATTAGCACATATGTTATACTTGTCCTAAACTGATATGCATGTGTTGATGTAAGTCTTTACAGAAGATTTTCTTGACCTGTGCCATGATGGAGTAGTACTGCACTTCAAGCTTCCTCCAATGATTTTCCACAGAACCATTTATTGCAGAAGGGATCACGTATAGGCTCAACAGGCCCAAGTGACAACACTGTTGTGAGGATGCCTGTAAAACCTCTTTTCAACTCCCTGGAGGAGAGATGGAAGCAGCAGAAAGAGAGGAGGAAAACAAGACAGAACGAGAGAGAGAGAGAGTGTTTGCATGAGTACAAAGGGACAGACAAGAGCAGAAAATAAGTAGCAGCAGTCTGAGCGAATATCCTCTAGATTTGCCATTTTGGTGGTAGATTCTAGTCTCAGTGACAGTTACCCCAGATTTATGTTATTACTAGTAGCAACAGTTCCAAAGCACTGACACATATTGGGTTTTGATATTACTTTATAAAGGATTTATTCTCTGGGTTTCTGCCTCTCTCCCAATACAGATTTAAAACCTGTCCTTCCTCTCTCCCAGCTGAGCCGGTGGGTTGGAGCTTAAAGTCTGACAGCCATGGCAAGTCCCATTTAAAAGCTGTGCTTTATGAAAAACAAACAGTGCAAGTGCTCTGCGTCTTTTCCTCCCAGAGAACAGGCTCCTTTGTGTTTTCTGAGGGCCTTGTGTTAAAAGAGGCCAAACCAAGTCTCCTTTACCCTCACCGGGAACTAGCACAAAGTAACCGTGGCCTGACTGAATGCTGCTTTGTACACTCACTCACAGCTAATCCATAGTCTCAAACACCCACAGGACTGTCCTTCTGCAGGCAAGACAAAGGAACTTCTTTGGGGATGGATATCACGTTGTTTTGTCAAGTGAAAACAGACCAAGATGTACTGGAAATGCAAAGCAGCTGGGTAAAATTTGCAATTTGCTGTTTACTCCAAGGATAAAGTGCCGAGGAGGCAGAGCTGTTTGCTTGCAGGGTGGGTGTACAGCAGCTCTCAGGAGCAGGTCCAGAGCCCTTGCATCTGAACTCAGCAGCAGGTGCTTTGTTGACTTCAGTAGATAAAAGGTCAGACCTTCATCACTCATCTGAGTGAGGGATTTCATGTCCTCTTCATATCCATTTGTACTTGGCCAGCTGGGGAGGATTTGCTTTATAAATTTACAAAAATACTTCCTAAACATGGCAGAAAAAACAAATTCAGTAATCATACTGGTAGTGAAAGTATTCAATGGTAGTATCTTGAAAACAATAGCCAGTGTCAGGAAACCTGTTGGTAGCTTGTACACATTACTCATGCCTGAGATCTTGGTATTCTCTTTTTTTTCCTCTTATGTATTGACAAAGCCTGGTGAAAAAGGAGATCAGAAGGATAATGAAAGGAATTTTGGAAAGGGTGTTTTCCATATGGTTCCCAGAAGCCAAGAAAAGCTTTTATGTGCATATGTAGATAATGCCATTCTGAGAACTTCTGCAGGAATAAAGCATTCATTCTTAGATTTACTTCTAAATCAGAGTCAACACTTAGAAAATACAAATTACAGCATTTTAAATAAATGGTCATATGGATATTGTCACAGTAACAACTAAGTTTGGATTTCATTACGTAAGAAAGTTTTATTCTGATGCACTACAGCATAGTGGGATAGACAGCATAGTCTGGGTAGACTTCTACATCCTTCATGATAGGGTTAATTTAACTCTTTGCCTTTTTATTATACCTGGGGAATATCTATTTTAACCAAAAATATACTTATTAGTGAAAAGAAAGTATTTTAATTAGAATTCCTTTAAACAGAATGGAATTTCAGACACACACTGGCCCCAGGTGATGGAGCTGACACCACAGATACTTCTGGATCCCAAAGCGTGGAGATCTGAGCAATTCCCTTCAGTTCCACCAAACTACACATTGAAGTCCTGAGATCTTCAACACATTTTTCCTCTGCAGCACAGCCTTCTGTAAGGCTTTTCTGCTTTATTTAACAGTCACCTTTCACTCCAAGACATGATACTTTGTGACCTGCTCTACAAAGCCCCTTTACTCCTGTATGTCAGATTTTACAAGAGCACCTTTGCTTCAAATGCTGTTGAGCATGTTGAATTCACTAGCCCAAATAAAGAACTAGTGAATGTTATGAACACTCAGAGTAGTTATGTAACCCACGTTTGCCTGTTCTTCCTTATTATGATTAGCATATTTAATAAGCATTCAGTGTACCAGTAATAGCCTAAATATGGTTTCTCTCCCACACAATTCGGAAGCTTTTCTCTCCAACAGAGACTACTTTTTTCATGTGCATTATACAGATTTTTGTTGTGGATCTCCATTTGTATCACTAATTCCTGACCTCAACATGAATGGTTTTCTCTCTCAAGGAGGCTGACATTCCTCAAGATACAATTTTTATCTATCACCATGGAAAACTACACGTCTCTTATTCTTGCACATTGCCTTGATGTTCTTTATTCTGGAAACACAGAATTGACACAAATATTAGCTCTGACAAGACTAGATCCCTACATATTACTTTCTTATAAGCAACTTCTGTGCCACAAGAAACATACACTACAGAATCTTGACATGCACAGACCTCAGAGAACTGCATGAAACTTAGCTAATATTTCCAAATGCTGCAAGCTAGAAGTGGTAAATTTTGTTCATATGTCTTCACAAACATGCTTTATTCCTGTCTCTCTTTTTGCTTCCACATCCAGATTTGCTTGTTATTCAACATACAATCCCTTCACTGTGCTTCTCTTCACATGTGCTCAGATTTAAACAAGGAATAGCTTAACTGCAGTCAGTAGACTCAAGATAGTAGCAGGAGTAGTAGAAGTAGCACAGAGACCTTTTCTAATTTCCTAGTTATCCACTAAATTTTTGCCCCAGTTTTATGGAAGATGGGAAAATGTAGTCTTTATAACCTCTCTTTTACAGCCTTCAGAAAACAGATAAATGAAAAATTTAAAAAATATCAATTATTGTAATATGCTAACCATTACAGGACGCAAGTGGTTGAACACCACTAGACCAAACTAGAATGTCCCAAAAAAAACATGTTATCTATGACAGTGTTGGCATCAAAGGGGGAACGTATTTTTAAAGAAACATACTGGAGAAAAGTATAATACTGAAGAAAAGCAAAATTAAAAAGATATTAGAATGGATGAGAGAGAGAGAAGGAAAGAAGGAGGAAGAAAGCTGTTTTTCCTTTTTCCTACTGGCTCCATGACAGAAAACATCACACATTTTTGATTGCAATTATAAATCAAATTACCAATTACTTCAGTACCTTGTAATTAAATGAAGACTTTGATCTAATTAAATGAAGACTTTGATCATGACAGCCCTTCAGTTCAAACTACCCTTTAGGATCCCACCACAGCCTTCTTTCCCCAGTCCAAACAGGTACAAATATGCATATTTTCTCATCCTTTACAACAACTATTCCAAAGGTAGCTGCCACTCCATGCCACTCATGGTTAAGCAGCAGCAGTAGCAAACCCAGTTGTACATGAGGCACTGGGCTTGGATATCTTGGTATTAAATATAGTTGGAAGAATTGTTTCCTTGGGGTAAAAAAATCAGAAAAGATGCCATATGCCAACTGCACAGGCTGAAGACAGATTGCTTAATGGACTGCTCTGTTTCAATGCAAGACACCATCATCTTCATTTTATAGTTAAAGAAGCAAAGTCAAACACAGAATTTCACCAAAGAAAGAGTAAATCATTCACGTGGCATGAAAACTGGAACTAAAAGAAATCCTACAGTACTTGGTAAAGAAGACAAGTGAGAGCTGGGCTGGGTGAGCAGAATCTGAAGAGGGGACTGGAAGGGTAGTCCTTCCCGCTCCCCACTTGTCTAGTGATGAACCAGAGCTTCGGGAGCACTGGAATAGGACAGATGCAGTGTTGCTGTCATTTAGAACCAGCCCAGGAAATGACATTGATGGATTCAGAAGTAACTGCAGGGAATTATGTTAAATACATATAGGATTAAAGTTTGTTTGTTTTTCTAGTAGCTTCTGTTTTCCAAATCCGTAACTAAAAACTGGGAACGAAATCCCATCTTTAATTGGACTGGTCTAAAGGTTAAACCTCAAGTCACACTTCAGAAACTCCAGTCTGGTCTTACTGGCAAGTCTGCCGAGCATTGTTGAGATAAATAAATCCGAGAATTTAGGATACCAAATCTTGCCTGAGGGATGCCTCCTGTCCAGTTACAGAAGTCTGGGAAGGATAAAGGGGCTGACTTGGAACAATACCAAATACCCAAGTATCACTGAACACTACTGAATAACTTCTAGCATCTCTACTTCAAACACCCATGTTTCCTGGCAAAGCTGTCTTCCTTGTCTTTCACAGAAAAGCTGACACTTAGATTCACACTTACTGTCTTCACAGACACATCCCAAGTTTCTTTAATGATCCCTGTGCCAGTAACTCATACAACATCATGCGGGAAGTCAGAGGCGAGGAGAGGAATTGGATGCAGGTTTCCTGAAGCTAAGGATAGTTGTCTAATTATGAGGAGCTTTACAGATTAGAAAGCCAGAAGGCAACCTTGTGATTAGCTATTCTCTCTTCCTGCAGAACATGCACTGTAGACACTGCCTAAATTAATTCCTTTCTGAATTATCAGGAGTTGTCATATTTTTCGGTTCACAGACCTGCTACAAATTTTCCAACAGTAATACAGATTGCTGAAAGTTTAAGCTTCCTGACAACATGTAGTTTTATCCTAGCTACCATTTGTTATTGCTGGCAGGTAATCCACTAAAACAGGCATTAAAGATATTCTGAAGGAACTGCTGAACTTGATTTAAATGTTAGAGAGCTCACCACAACTTCTGCCAAATTATTTTGACAGTTGATTACACTTACTTCAATACCTAGCCTGGATTTTTTTTTTACTGTAGTATTCAGTAAACTTAATTTATGATTTCCATGACTTATCTGAAGTGTCCATACTGGTGGCTATATATAGACCACATATATTACTCCCAGAGAAGAAGCCCAGATGTAAGAAGAAAAAGTGTGATTTCCCCATATATATATATGGAGAAATATAAATTCTAGTGCTCCTACTGTGTATGTGGAAATCCAAACACACACTGAAACTTCTTGGTGATGAAAGTGAAGGGTTCAATGTATTTCCAATCAAAATTTTTTTAAAACCTGGCAAAGTAAAAAATTAAAATATTAACCGTCAATGGGGATAATCTCAAACTTAAACATAATTTCACACACACAAAAAAATCCTAGATCCTAATGAGTATTTGTTAATAACAGTGTGAAAACAGCAAGGATATTATCTGCAGGTTTACAGTTTTTGTAACCTACTCTGTTAAAGTCACATGAAAAACAACTACCACATAAGAAGGTTTCTAGGTAGTGTCTCAGGAATTAGTTGCAGACACACCATTACACATAACAAGCCTCAACAAACATAAAATCACTGCGGAAGAAATGTGCAAACTATAGTACCCTGAAAATCTGCAATGAGGACAGAAACAGATGGAATTCAATGGATGGTGCATTTTCAGCCACAGCCCCATTGAACCCAGCTCTCAGAAGGTGATTGTAGAAGAACAAAGACTTGTCACACTTCCAGCCCAAGGAGATGTAGCCTGGAAAGCACCAGCTGAAAACCATTCACAGGAGGCCTACTAGAAAGAGTTATGAACCTTGTTCAAAAATGCTAACGGGGTAGGGAAAAGAGGGCAGGAGAAAGATCTATCATGGTTTTGTGATTTCCAGATGCACACAGAAGAGAGCTCCACTGCTGCAGGGAGCAGTGGCTGCATAATGTTTCACACTGTGAAAGGGACAATGAAGTCTCTGGAATGATCTCCATTAACATCCAAAATCTTGGGGTAAGAATGTTGTTGTAAGAATGTGGAAAAAATTCTTACATCCACAGATTACAGTTATTTAATTTATTTATTAAAAAAAATAGTTGAATGCAATTAAAAGTAACCAGATCACTATGCTACTGATGAAATGTCATAATCCAGTAACTGGAAAGTAAGAAAAAGCTTGTCTCTTCTATGAGGCAGCAGAAAAAACCCATAATCTATACAAATATATGCAACTCTGGGATTGTTTAACAGAGCACCAGGTGTGAGAGAAGCATACAGAGAGTATCACATAAGCTTCAGATAAAACTACAAGTGTACTTACACAGCTTTGGTTAGGTTTAAAGGTGAAATTTTACTTAAATCACGCTACCCAGAGGCTGAGAGTAAAGAAACTTGTTTGTTTCTTTCCAGGTTTAGGTATTTGACATTTGGCGTTGTTGCGCTTATTTTCAAAGAACATACATAAGGAAATATATGGCTCAATTACAATTTCTCTTCCTAAAGAAAAGAACATAAAGACTAATAAGCTGTAAATGCTTGGGTTAGGAGAAGTATTAGAACCATTTGAGAGACAAAATACCAATATGAAATATCATTATCACAACATGAGAAGGAGACAACAAAAAAGCTTAGAGTTAAAACTATACAAATGAGATTGAAAACCTTCTGGATGTTCCTTGAAGACAAACCCAGTGAAAATAATTATCCTCATTGGCCAGGTAACTATTTTTCAGTATGGGTGGATTCACTCTTGCAAACACCAGGTCAAGCATGGATGATTTAGTAAAGCTTAAATCACTGAGTTTAGCATAGGGACACCAGCATTAGCTTAAATGTTAATTGCATGTGTAATGCACAAGGTTATTATGCATCGTAAAATCCTTGTTTTTTCTTCAAAATAGGGGAAGGAGTGTGTGAATGCTACCATCTGCATACCTTTTGTTTATTTTTCTGAGATTTTCTAAGAACAGGCAATTGAAAAACCAATCATGTTGTTTCATCTTCTCTTCCTTTCTTCACACAGTTATGAGAGAAAAAAGTAAGTGAAGAGTTTCTTAAGTAGGTCACTCTAGCACAAGCACAGACTATGTGTAAATAAAGAGGATTTTCCCCTCAGCTATCTGGAGCAAAATTTCAGGGATCAGTCCAAACACTGTTTTGTCAGAGATGTGCCAGGAAAAATTTTATTTTTAAAAATAAATTTAGCAGAAAATACTACAGCAACAACTTCTTAAGTAGGGTTGTTTTGTTTTAGAAAACACATAGTAATAAAATAGACTAATTACATTCAAACTTTTACACACAACAGAAGGAGCAAGCTAAGAAAGGAGCACACTGCTAAAACTAGGTGCAGTGCTAATGTACTCTGGGAATGTGTCATAAATCCCAACCTTGGACTTAATAAAGGCCTAAATAAGAATACTTCTGCTGAATATTCATGCTGTAATAATTAGTTAAAATAGGATTCACAAATTAAATAAATGGAAAGACTCACAGGAAGAAAACCACCAACCTTGTCTACAAGGAGGTAAAGAGGTACTGTTCAAAGGCAGACAGAACTAGAAGCATCTGACCACTCTTGACACCCTCAGCTCTAACTACTGCAGCAGAAGAAAATAAGCACCTCTCTTTGGGTGCAAAATACTTATACATAATGTATCTCTATCGTCAAGACAACTTTTAAAACCAGATATTTCAGCCAGGATAATGGCATCCCTTAACACGCCTCCATCTTATGTTCCAGAGAGGAAAGGGCAGTATTTGCAGATCATTTCTTTCTGTCTGGTTTTATTAACAGAGTCCATGAGGGAAACAAAATAAGGCACTTAATCCATATTTTCCATCCTTCTGTCCTTGCACTCACAAACCCCCAGAGCAAGCAGACTTACTTACTGCTCAGCTAAAACAAGCCTAGCCACTTCAACAAGCATGAAGATAGATATCTGTGACCTCTGGTCCCAGCTAGCTTTTCAGCAGAGACCTTCACAAGTCTGATGCCTGTGCAAAACAGAACTCTGCAAGTATAATTCACTGTGCCCACTACCAGTGAATAACTGGGGTCCCCTGAGCCCAAGATAATGGTCGCCATGAGCTACCATAAAACCATTTTACATGTCAGAACCATTGTGGCTCTACCCAGAGAATATTTGTGGCTTTTTCAGACCATGTCTTTTAGGGCTTTTTTCCCAGTCTTCTTCAACGTTTTTGGCCTCCGTGCCAAAACATGATGAGAACACTAGTTCTGACTAATTATTTTAAGTGTGTATTTGAAATACGTGTGTGAAAGTCTGCCAATGCTTTGAAGTGTTAGATGTGGAGGTATTGTGCTTAAGCTTAAACTATTGGAAAGCCATTATTAGATATTAGCCAATACAAAAGGTGATGAAAACCACCTCACAAATGAACAGAGACACAAAACCTGTGGATGAAAGCAGAAAGGGAAGAGGATGGGAACATCCTCAGAGTTATACAAAAGCCCTAATCCGGAAGAGTGCGGAGATGACTGTGCTTAAACCGACTGGGCTCCCAATATTCAGAGCCTTGTTTTAATGTTTACTGCCACCAACCAACTAATCTAACTTTTGTTTAAATAAATTCAAATTAAATCAGAAAGCTTTTCTGTTAACTTGCAGAGTGCTCTTAGACAGTTCAAGGCCAATTCATTCCTGCCTGTAACAAGTTAAGCATGCACAAAACAAATGGAAACCACCAAGTGATTATTAGCATCTGCAAAGATTCCAGGAAGAGGTCGATTATATAAAAAGAAGTATTGTTGTTAAGAACAACAACAACAACAAAAAAGTAAAGTTCTATATCTTTTTTCAACTGGAAAGCCCTAAACATTTTGAAGCACAGAGTACAACAACTGAAATCCTGCCTGGCCTATTTACTCCTTTATTTTTCCGTAAGTCCTGAGCATGATTTTGTATGTTTATAAAATATAATTTTATATATACATAATAGGTAAATAGACCAGGCAGGCTTTCAGTTGTTGTACTCCGTGCAGTACAGAGTACAGACCATCTTCTAAGTATGAATGTTCTTACTTAGAGGTGATGCAGAACATTTCTTCATGAAAATTCTTACCATTTTACTGAAAGAATAAGGAATAATCAGTTATAATGTATATATTAACAATGTATGAAAGGATTCAGCTGCAAAAGGACTGAGCAAGAAAGAAGCATCAATGACAACAATAACAAAAAAACCTGTGCCATACTGCAACATGAAGAATGAACCGTACATCAAAAGCTCTCCTAATAGCCATGGTACCATGTTCTGAATTAAATATTATTATGTTTTGATACATTATTATGCATAACTGGCTAATGATTTCTGACTTTACTTGACTAATTATGACCTCATTTGTACACCATGCTCACTCTTTCTAGGTGGACAAAAAGATTGCTACACTTAACAATTGGAGAAGAAACATTCTCTGTGATACAGTTCACATAAAATACTGCAAACTGGAATACTTTAGGTGGCAGATTTGCGGCTAATATGAGAAATTACACTTCTCAACCAATCTAATTATTTAGAACTATCATACTCAAATATTTACATATTACCCAAGATCTTCAGAATGGATTCCCAAAAGAATATGCATGAATATGTGTTAATTTTTATCCAATAGAAAAAACCTATATATAAACTCCTAACCACTGACAGACATTTTAAAAGGGACTTTGGGCACAAAAAAATTCTTTAGGCTCAGGAATACTACGGCTCCTATTAGAGATGAGTCCTGGGACCCAATTTGCTGCTCCCGCAGCTGGTATCAGAGGCCTGTCTAGATGAGTTCTGTTTCTACCTTTGGTAGAACTTATATTTGGTTACTGTAAAAAACAGGTAAGAGTTAGCCAACAAGGAGGAGCTGATGTGCCTGAATTAGAAGTAGCAGTGTGACATCTAGTGGGCTCTTTCTGGGACAGCAATAGTTTATCCCTCTAGCAACTCATAAAGCTCACAGATGACAGAACATTCTGAGTTGAAAGGGACCCACAAGGATCATCAATTCCAGCTCTTAAGTGAATGGCCCGTACAGAGATTGAATTCATGACCCTGGCGTTATTAGCACCATGCTCTATCAACTGAGATTATAGGTTTCAAGAAATTGAACAAAAGGAGCAAAGAAGCTAATACAAGGAACAAAGAAAACAGCCACAGACTACACAGGTGAGGAAAAAATATTTACAAAAGCTAGAGGTGAAGGAAGAAGTTTTGTGTTCACCGGTATTGCTTTCAGAGTGTATTCAAGTATGACTGACAGGAATTGAAAATACATCTCATGTTGGCCACTTGGGGATGTGTTTTGCAATATTTGAGGCATTTTCAACACACACCCCATGCTGCAATAGAAGCATTAACCAAAACAAGCACCAAGAGGAGACATCATGATTAGGAAAGTGACTTTTCCCCATAGAGTGAGACACACCTCTTTCACTTCCAGTATGCTGAAACTTGGGATTCCCCCAAATTCTAAAAACTTCATTGCATCATAGGTGGTAGTGGGGCACTTAAAAAAAAGTAAATAATAACTAAACTTTATTTTCCTTGAATTGTTTCTTTTCATGTCCCTTCTACTACATGAATCACATGCAAACCAGTCCAAGACATTTTCCCAGTAATTTGGCCAGTCTCATTGATTATGGAAATTACAGATCAGCAAACAAAAATGAATTCTGGTAGTACTGCACTGGTGTCAACTCAGTTCAAGCATTAGACATGGAGAGAATAAATACTATCTGCCTAGATTCTCAACTAATTTTGGAGCTAAGAATGAGATCTCAAATGGAGATCAGGCACCTAATGGGTGACAATCATAGAATTCAGACACCTGACACATCATTTCTATGCTCTGTATGCTGTTTTTGTGCCCAGAACTCCTGTCCCTGTCCCCCCTCTAACTAACCAGCTATGAGCTAATTTCTCACCTATCACCGGTGGTGGTGGTGCAGAGCATAATTCCTAAATCATCAGGAATATCCCTTCTGTAGCTGCACACTGGACACCCATGACACTACTTCGGAAGAATCAGGCTTCAAAGCAATTCCTTTCCATCTGCACCTGGGAGTTTTACAGGCCTTTGCTTACCATCCAGCCAGTACAGCAGAATCTTAGCCTTTCAAAAGGTAAAGTAGCATAACGTATATTCCAATTTATATGAGAAGATATATGCTGACACATAGGACTGCAAAAAGTGTTGTACAGAAAGAATCAGATGCCTTATTGCTGAACTTCTTCTGTGCTTTAATCCTTTATATACATTTAATATTTTCGTATTCTGGCTTCTGTCCAGCAAAAACAGAGACCCGAATCCTGACCCTATGTTATTCAACAAAATAATTAAAAGAGTTTGCATGACTTGCTTTGGTTGTCATCAATCTATTTAAAACTATCCAAGCTCTTGGTATTGAAGGTTTTGAAATAAGGTATGTGGATAGTAAAGCAATAAAGATCAGTTGAAAAGTGATATGCAAAGTAAGCAGAATTTAAAATGTCTTTTTCAAGTCACAGGCACATATCACGTTATCATCAGATATTTTATATTGTAATTATATCTTTTGTTAAAGACCATCTTGGGAGCCATCTGACTGCAATGTACCAGATCTAAGAAATTAATGTCATTACTGAAAAACTGCATTTCAGCTTTTGTTCTGTAAAGAACTCATGCCTGGGGAATGCACAAACGGTTATATTTATAATTAAATGGATGTGTTAAATTGTGTTATTGTACTGCATTGAATAAAAGCTGACTCTTAGCCTAAAAAAAATCTCAATATCAAAACCTCACTAGCTGTACCATCTGTGATTAAGGTTATCTTGTTTAAGAGTATCTTCAGTGATACTCTTGTTGATGCCCAGGAAGTGATGAAAAATTTCGACAACTCTGAACACAGATGAAACAAAGAAGGGAATGAGTATGGCGTAAGGGTGTTGGTCACCTCTGAACCATCTATTAAAGAAGCTGTAGCTGGGAGGGAAAAGTCTGGAAGACAGATAAAGTTGCAGAAAAACTGAGGTAGCTCAAACTGGATGACTAAAATCTATAGAAAATTTTGTTGTCCATACTCTTTGTATCTATAAAGTGACAGACATGTTCTCTTTGTCTCCTGTCCTTTCAAGTGCATTATGTGATGAATCCAGCATAAAACTTGGCTATTAAAGGAAATCCTGTACAAAATACTTGGCTGCAGAACTGAGCATAATGTGCAGTAAATAAAAAATGAAAGGGTGGCATCAAAAAGAAAAAAAAAGCAGCAGAGCATAGGAGCACCATTCCTTTGAGCACTAAGTCACTAAGTCAGGCATTATATTAGAAACATCTGGTCTGAACTGTATTTATTTTTCTATTGTTTAAAATTATGCCTCTTCTCAGGTATTGCAATTAAAAGGGTAAGGAGACTATTTCTTGGCCTCCCTTAAGCAGTATAATTATTCCAAAATTTTTATCCCCTCAGCTGTGCCAAGTAAACACCTCAAGAAAATGGAACTTTACAGTTTAATTCCCTGTCTCCTCCCTACCCTTATTGCAGTTGTCAGGAAAGCATGACGCCTCAGCACAGCAGTGAGCTCCTAGCCACTACACCAGATGGGAATGTAACTGGCAGCACGATCCGCTGAAGGCTTTCAGTTCAGGGTGACCGAATTCCCACATCATGTGTGAGCTCATGTCAGGGTTAGATGTACCCAGACTTAGAAGGAACAGAAGTAGAGCAAATGGGCAAGCAGAAAGTCTGTGACTTGCCAAGGGCTTATGCTAGCCTTGGTTCACTGTGAGGTAGCATGGCACACATAATGAATGTGACTTGTGACCAGAGTTTAAGGCAGTAACACTATTACAGTAGCTCCATTCTGAATTCTGTCTTAAAATCCTACTACAAAGAAACCAGAAAAAGCTATGGAATGAAAACTGTGCACATAATTTTCCCTTTCTAAACAAAATAATTTTATCTAGGCCTTTTCTTAGAAAAATACAGTGCATTATCTCAAGGAAAAAAAAAAAACACAGTTATAGTACCAGCATCCTGTGTTGCTTGACTTCAATTTTCCCACTAGAGGGATCACACACTATATTTGAGATCTGCAAAATCAGGAATTATTTATTCTACACAGATTTCTTACTGGTAAGTTTGTAATATGATGAACTTATCGAAACTTAAAAGGTTACCACAGCTCAGTAGTCCCTCAGAAGGCAGTTGTGTACTCATTAATCTCCTCAAACAGCTTTCCTTTGCAGCCTTCATTTTCCTCAGATAAGGAATAAGCAAATGCACTAGTGCAAACAAAATGCCTACCTAACAATCCATGTAAAATACATCCCTTGGTTACATCTGTCTCCTAGTTCTTTTGCTCATGTATGTTTAAATATAAATAACCTTGCGAATGCTAACTACTGAGTGCAGTGCATTTAGGCCCCTCACTACAAAGACACTGAGGTGCTGGAGCGAGATCAGAGACAGCAACAGGGCTGATGAAGGGTCTGGAACACAAGTCTGATGAAGAGCAGCTTAGGAACCAGGGGCGATTAGCCTGGAAAAAAGAAGGCTGAAAGGGGACAGTATAGCTCTCTACAACTGCCTGGAAAGAAGCTGTACTGAGGTGGGGGTCAGTCTCTACTAGTAAATAACAAAAGAGGGAATGGACTCAAGTTGTGCCAGGGGAGGTTTTTGGATATTTGGAGAAATGTCTTTATTGAAAGCATTGTTGAGCATTGGAGCAGGCTGCCCAAGGAAGTGGCTGAATCACCATCCCTGGGGCTATTAAAGTCCTGTAGATATGGCACTGAGGGACACGGTTTAGTGGTGGGCCTGGCAGGGCTGGATTAACAGGTAGTCTCAATGTTCTAAGACATCTTTTCCAGCCTAACCTCTATGATTTGATAAGTGCCAGGAGTCTCAGTAGAAGCACTGAAAATGGAAAATGGCCAGATATTTACATTGAGTTAAAGTACACAAACACCCTACCTCATATTACCCCAAACACATCTTCCTTTTCTATACAGCTACTGCTGTACCGTATAGTGTCTTTATCTACCAACCGGTATGAATCATATCTGGTTTTTTCTCACTGAAGCAATCAAAAAATCATTCCTATTAAGTAATTGGCAATACATATATACCATTTGATATTTTGTTTATCAATGTATAACTCTTAAAATCTTATCACTTATATTCTTTGCCACTTATTTTCAATCTTTCTAGCCTTTAGTATTTTTATTACTGTTCCTAGATCCTTTTTTAATTAGACTTTTTTTGCCCAGACATTAATTAATATATGCACTCTAACATTAAGTTCAGCACAGACCCTGCAATAACCTGTACTGCACGTGATTAAGTCTGGTCAATAAAACTATTTGACCACCTCACAGCTTGATATCAACCCACATAGTTAAATACCCTTGTGAGATAGGTATCTCCCAAGCTAAGAAACTAGACAGGGTCACTACTCTGTTTCTCAGCTGCTTCATAATGCCATATATGCTATTCTGTGTGATGAAGGTATTACATAATGATTTGTCTCATTTGGCAACTCTATTGATTATTAAATTACACCCAACACCAGTTTTGTTTTCATGTCATTGGCAATTGTTAGCAGTTATAAGGTGCAATTAGTGCTGAAATAATAAAATATACGCCACATAATGTTTAGAAGTCCTGTTTATTGGATGACTTAGAAGGGTGACTCATTTTTAATCGAAAGTTTACTGTAAATTAGCATACTTTAATTAATTAAGGTCCTATTCAAATTTATAATGTTCTTCAGAAATTATGCTAATAAACAGAAAAATAAAATGTTATGCTTCCAGATTTCAGACAGCAGGCCATGCACTTTGCAAGGTCTCCATTAGGAGATTTGTTTCAGTCACATAGACTCCAGCAACTGATTTCTCATCGTCTTGCAACTGAATAGCTCTCATGAGGAGTGGGAGGGAGTTCTATGTTTTGCAAAGTCTCAAGACCAGCTCAGACCAAGGCGTGGCCATTCGGCTGACGCTGCTCCCTGGGTATTGGGTGGTCAGCGGGAGAGAACCACGGGCTGTTCCGGGGAGTACCGCCAGCCGGGAGGAGGCTCTTGGATCCAAGCTGGTGCTCTTCCAGATAATCCCCAAACCCAGAGCGGCCCCCGACTGAACACAAAAAGGTTCCCTCGCTCCAGTGGCACACGGGCATACCCCCAGCTCCTACTCCAGAATTTGGACCTAGAGATCCAAAAGAAATTGCACAGCCTGTTCTCAGTCTTTGAGAACAGGGACGGGTTCTAAAGAAAAAGTAATGGTACCAAAAGTGAACGCGTAAGGATGCGTTTTGGGATACACGATATAGATGCACGAACTGCTCAGTCTTGCGGCCTTTTGGTAAATCACGAGTCGGTGATTCTGAAATAATCTGACATCAACTCAGCCGATTCACCGGTGAACATGTCGGGAGCTTTCCTGTCGCCTTAGTGGGTCACAGCCGCCACAGAACACCGCTTTCCCGGGAGCGGCAGTCCTGGGATGCGCCGGGGACCGGCTCCACGCCCGCTGCCCGCTGGCCCCGGGGCGCAGCCTCCTCCTCCTCCTGAGCGCAGCGGTTCCGTCCACGGGCGCTGCCTCCCGCGGGTGCCCGACAGCCGCTGGCCGCCACCGCTGCCAAGCTGACCCTGCTCCCCGCCCGCACCGGCACTGCCAGAGCCAGGCCCCGCCCCGGGGTGCGGGCGGGCCCGAGGCAGCGCCGCGCCCTGCCCTGCCCTGCCTACGCCGGGAAACGCCGCCGCGGGGCCACGGGCCTGCAGCACCGGGCCGGAGGGGGAGCTGGGAGGGGAGGAGATCGGAGGGGGTGGTCCCTCAGCTCCCGATCGCACCGCCCGGCACCGCCCGCTGCCCTGGTGACCGAAGGTCGCCGCTTGCCCCGCCCGAGCGGTGACGGGACGCGGGCTCCGGGAAGGGCCGGGGCTGGAAGTCACCGCCCTCCCTCCGTATCCGGGTGGTTGCTCCCGGGCGCAGCCGCACCGCCGGAGCCGGGGCCAGGCGAAGATGTCGTATCCCGGGCAGCCGGCGCCCGGCGGGTTCTACCAGGGCGGGGTGAGCGGGGCTGGGGCCCGCGGGGGGATGGGGCCGGCGGCCCGGGCGGAGCGACGGGAGCCGGCTGAGATGGGGTCTGCCCGGCCTCCGGCCGCCCCCATCCCGCAGGGAGGGGCCGCAGGCGCCAGCTCGGGGCTGCGCCGGCGGGAGAAGGGAGGAAGGAGGCACATCCCTACAGCTGCTGCCAGGGGCAAAAGTCGGTGCTGGGGGTGCTATTCCATGATTGTCACTTAAGAATCAGTTTTATTTAAGGATTTTCACACTTAATGCATGTTCTTCCATGTATTTGCCCTAGACTTCTGTTTTACTCAACTTTTCTGAAGGGGAAAAAAAATTTGCAGTGCCTTAGTAGTTCTTCAGCACGCCGTTTTCTGCTAGGGGTAGAATAAAATGAAACTGGTTAGATAGACCAGACTGTATCTAGATCAGTCGATTGCTCTTCTGCAAGGTTTTACACTGATCTGCTTACAATACATTAATATATCAGTACTGAAATTGAGAGTTGATTTAGGGAATTTTTTCATGAGGAGTTTTTGATTTTGGGGGGGGGAAGGTGTGTACATAAAAACATAAGTTTATAAGTACAGATCCTTAACTGAATCACTGATTTGAAATGAATTTTCTTTTTGATTTCCAAAGTATGGAGGAGCTCCAGGAGGACCAGCATTCCCGGGACAAGCTCAGGATCCTTTGTATGGTTACTTTGCTGCAGTAGGAGGGCAGGTAAATTTATAAAATGTTATTTCCTTCTTGGATTTTCTTTTTCCTGGGGAATACGCTCTACCTTTAGAAGGAGGAATGCCTAGTAAATGCAAGGAGAAAAACTGATGTTTCTAGTTAAAAAAAGGCAAATCCATAATTGTTTTACTTAGCCTGTTTGCTATATATAGCTGTATTGGTCTAAGTTATAGCTTTATACATACAGGAACTATACAGTTTGAATAATGCTGTTAGTTTCTATATTGTATGTGCAAATGCATACATACAGAAACATAGGCATGTATGCCTGTATTTTCTATATAGGTATATACAGGGAATATATAGGATGCATGATGTTTTGTAACTGAATTGTGACTCAGCTCTGGGCTGGTGGATGCTGCCTGGTTTAAGAGAAAGAAAAGAGAAACACTGGAAAGCGTGGGGTGTGGAGATGGCCTGGCTAAGAGCAGGAAATGCTAATAGGAAAGAGGTCATTACATGATCCTCACAAATGGAAAAGCATTCATGGGTTGTGCCAACATCTGGGTTTACTGGTAACATAGAGTAATTATTCTTCTAGAGGAAAGGCATTCACAACTTTTTTTCCTTCCCTGTCATTCTGCACTGCATTTTTAATTTCTTTCCTGTAATTTTGTGGCATATATTCTTTTTTAATGATCATGTATGTTACTAGAAATAAGTGCTGTTTGAACTGTATTGCAGAGTTTAGGAGCAATTAAGTTAGGTTTATTGAGCTGAAGTCTGTGTTTGTTGGCCATATTACAGCTTTTTATTGCACAGCTGTAGGGTGTGTGCAGATCTAAAACTCTGATCTTGGATATGTTATCCTCAGGTAGATACAACCACAACATGAAAATTTGAATTCAACAATATTAGCTGATGTTCAGATTCCCACCATAACTTGTTTTGTTCCCATAGTTTTGTTCTCTGTGTTGCTCTTTTGAATTAATAATGCATCTTGCAGTATATATCTTACTTCCTTCTAACTGCTTATGAAAATATTTAGACGGTGTGTTTTTGTAGTAAAGGAGAACACTGGAATGGCTTCTGTGTAGTGAGGCCTTTCTGAGAGGGTGGGGCCCAGAGTTGAAATCTGCTGAATGTGCTGACAATTTGTCTGCCAGCTGAGGTGCCTCTGCGTGCAGGTGCCACTTGAATGTGTGCCAGGAATCATTAGTGGAGCCAGGAACTGACACTGGAAAAATGAATAAGCTCCTATTGTAAAGAGAAAGGGAAGTAGCAGCAAACAGGATATGGCACTGTGGACAAGAAGTGGCAGGAGCTGGATCTCAGCAAAACATAGACCATGCCCAGGTTTCTCAAATGAGGCATAGATACTGGAAGCTGGGGAACCAGTGGGTTGATGGGTATGATCAAGTTAGCACTTAAAAATACTTAAGTTAGTACTCTGAAATGTTTTCTATTTGTAGAAATCATTCCTTACTGAAATGAACTCGGTAGCTTTTGAAGTTATCCTTGAAATCTGAGGTGTCTGTTTCTGGTACCAGTGGCTGTGCAGAAGTAAAAACACTGTAAGGAGGCAGTGAAATGTAACAGATAAATTATCAGTTACTTTTATGGCCATCCATGCAACTCTGTAAAAAGCCACATCTCAGTTATCCATATGTCCTTATTGTAGAATTACTATGTTTTGGTTATGGGATGCTGCTCTCTGTGTTGTTTTTATGCCTATGTAATATACAATGTTTTCTCTGAGCTTTCTTGGAAGTAGTTTAAAACAGGGATCTTGTCTTTGACTTGATGAATTAGTTTCCTTTGTTTACAGAAGAAAGTCAAAAGCCTTGTTTCAAATATTTATTCAATTGAGTCTTTGTAGGAACTAATAATTTATTTTTTAATGTGTTTGCAAAGCCCATATGCATTGTCTAGTTTAACCTGCTCATGATCTACTAAAAAAACCAAAACCGACAAGCATCTTTTTGGTAATATCAATCTTGATTACAGTCAAGCTTTTCTATTTTCCTCTGTTTTAAAGTTATGTAGTTCCTATCTTTATTTCAGAAGATACAAAGCCTTTGAAGAGATTAGTTACTTAATATTAATGTCTATTTCAAATCTCTGGGTTTTTCCCCTTTTTTCCCTTACTTTTTTATATAAAGTATTAAATACATCTGTATAATTGACTTGATGGAGTAGATAGGAAGCAAATCTGGGTCTAGCTACCATTAACTTTACATAGAATCAAAATATTGTTGCCTTTTTCAGACCTTGTCAAATATCATTTAACATGGAACTGTATGTCTAAGACTATTTGTCTTATAAACAATGATACTTCATTTCTGAAAGTTATCAGGCCGTGCTGTTCCCACCATATCATTCAGTAGCATATCTCTGTTCTTGAAAAAAAGATCTTTCAAAAGTGAGTTTAAAAACATTAGGAAAATGCTGTAGCAAACACAGTCATAGAATATGCTGAGTTGGAAGGGACCCACAAGGATCATTGAGTCCAACTCCTGGCCCTGCTAAAGACACCCCAAGAGTCACACCAAGTGCCCAAGTGTGTTGTCCAAATACTTCTTGAACTCTGTCAGGCTTGGTGCTGTGAAGCCCATTCCAGTGCTCAACCACTCCCTGGGTGAAAAACCTGTTCCTGATATCCAATCTAAACCTCCTCTGACTTGGCTTTTCGTCTTCTAATGCTTAACAGAAGTGTCATCATTTTTTATGTCTACAGACATTATGTTCCTTTCTTGAATGAGGTTAAATTAAACTCTGTGTGAACCAAACTTCATGTTGGGGATGTGAGGAATGAAGCTTAGAGTTCCACCTCCACTTCTGGCAGCTCATTGCTTTCCATGAATTGGCAGTTATTTTCTCTACTTGGCCCTGAGCAGGATTTGTTGGAAGTGAGGCATTTTCCAAGCCATGTGGATAGGTATCTTTTCTGAGTTTGTTTTTTTTCAAAGTTCTTTGCTTTCTACATTTGTTTGTTCTGCTAGCAACTTAATATTAAAAAAAAAACCCCAAGAATTTTATATTTGTGAGTTATGAGGATGTCTTGAGGAGGATAACTGATTGAATGCTACTGGAGAGGGAGCGGGTACTGGGAATAAGCAGCCTGGGAGAGGGTATTAATAGCTGATACATCTTCTGTTATCGAAAGGATGGACAAATAGATGCTGATGAGCTACAGAGATGTCTCACCCAGTCAGGGATTGCAGGATCATATAAACGTAAGTTAATGATTTAAATAAACAAGCAAATCTAAAGCACACTAGTTCTTCTTTCTGTTACTATAAAACACTTGTAGTTGTGCCTTCTGCAGAGCTGGGGCTTTTTCTTTGCATGGCAAATGGGTTTCCTTTCCATATCTTGGACATAGAAATTCTCTGTATTCAGTTCTATGCACCAAGGACTTGCCTTCTCATCCTCCTTAGTTCCCCACTCTGCTGGGTTGTGGAGTTGAAGTGGTTCATTTTGTAATGGACAGACAATTGTTAAAAAGATGCTTTGCTTTGCTTTGGACTGAGCTTTGATATTGACCCAAATCTATGGCAGGACTCTTCTGCTGGAATACCTCCTGTTCAGTTTACAGCTTCTGTGAGTGATACTGGCTTGCTCAAGTGATGTCTACTGGGGGGAATGTAAATGACCACTTTGAAACTCAAAACTGCTGTGGATTAAGATAAGAGCAAGTTAATTTAGAATATAACTTGAATTGCCTCCAAATTGTCTACTGTCAGGTTTTCTAACAAATAATGGCACTTGCTTGGATAAAAAATGTGATATGGCTGTATGCAGGAGAACCAATTACATAATAGTTTATACATTACAATATAATTAATATATAATTTAATATATAATGAATATGTAACTTAAATTTATAATAATTTAAATTTATAATCTAACATTTTATGTTTAGATAAAATTGAAGATTATGCTCTTAACGTAATTTATTTTTCCTTTTTCTAATTTTAACAGCTTTCAACTTAGAGACTTGCAGACTTATGATCTCAATGCTGGATGTATCCTTTAGTATGAAATGTAAACATTTTTGCATTATGTAAGCAAGGATGAGAGAGTGCCAAAACATTTGGGAAGAGCTTTGTGGTTTCCATTCAGCTGCCTTTACTTGATAAGTCTTGTGGTTGTTGTGATTGGGAAGCTACAAAACTCCATTTTCGCTAATTTTAACTGAAATTTAAATGAAGAAATAATAAATAAATGAGGCTTTCTGTGACCAGTTATTTTACAGCAAGTGGTATCCCTCTAAGCCTGGGGAACTGTTTCTCTATTGAATGAGAATAAAGTACTGTGCAAATCACTTATTGTGCTTTTAAAATAGGACAACTTTCCAATTTCTCATCCTTCCTAATAAATTTTAAGCATTTTTAGCACACTTTCTTTAGTACACATTTTTAGTACATTTTTAGCCTGAATACAATCTAAGTCCCCCTAAATCCTGCTCCATGAGTGAATCAGGTTTGAGTATCTAATGGAATGGTATATGACATTCAGCAGTAACACCTGTGGAAGACTTAGATATACTGTGTAAGGTTGGAATCTTTGGAGGTTTTCTAGCCAAAACTGAAATTTAAAGTTTTGCTGCTTAAAAAGAAAAAAGCAGAAATTAAACTGGAAGGGCTCTTAGCTTGTCTTGAACAAACTGCTTAGAATACGAGAGAACTGATATTATAACAATTTATTCTTTGGCATCTGTTTTTATTTCAGCTGTGTATTTAATTGGTTACAATTATGTAGCAGCAGGTAAAAGAGAAGTGCGTCAACTAAAGTAAAATCCAGAACAAGAAAATAGTTTAGGAGGTTTCACAGGGAAGAAGTGGAGAGAGTAGGTTCTCTGAGGCTCTCTGACCCTAGGTTGTGGGGTAATATTATCTCCATCTGTGCTAGGGGATGCTTTAGTTAGTTTTCTACAAGAGATATTAATAATAGTAAAATTGTATTAATATAGTAAGAGTTGAATATACCCAAGAGTTTCTAACTACAGAGAGATGCCTTGTTTGTTTGTCACTTTTTGTTGGTGGTTTTGTTTAGTTAAGAAATGCTTTCCTTAGCTTTGAAATCAGAGGGATATGTCTGGTACACTGGGATTTAATGAGTTTAAAGAACTCTGGGCTGTGGTCAATGGCTGGAAGCAACACTTTGTAAGTTTTGACAGTGATGGAAGTGGCACAGTGGATCGTCAGGAGCTGGAGAAAGCCTTGACAACTATGGGTAAGTTGTGAAATGTTTTTGCTTCTGATACTGACTTACACCATTTCCCTGTTATCATCCTGCAGTAACTCACTCATGATGTTTTCAATGAAAACATGTTGGATTCCGTTAACTTACCTGTCTGTTCAAAATAAGGCTTTTTATTTTCAAATAGGATTTAGACTGAGCCCACAGGCTGTGACTGCAATCACAAAGCGATACAGCACTCAAGGAAAGATTGCATTTGATGATTACATTGCCTGCTGTGTGAAACTCCGAGCTCTCACTGGTATGCTGGATTATAGCCTTGTTACTGGCATCCCCATAACATATTTTTATTTAATAAAACCTGATTGTTCGCTTATCTCAAGGTTCAACTTTGGTGTACTACAAAAGAAGTTTCTATCACTAGTCTATAGAAAATTACAGACCAAGATATTTTAAATTCCTATGAAAAAAAGTGCTTCATAATTCAGGGTTTACTCTAGAGACTGGAAGAGTTATGTTAGCAAAATTGGGAAACTTTGTTTATTAATAGAACATAAAGGGTTGTATATAATAAACACAAAAATTTAGAATGGGAAATTAAGTCTTGGAATGAATTGCAGTATTCTTCATCATGTTCTCCTTCATGTGACTTGGGGAATTTTAGGAAAGTGCACTTCAAAAAAATTGTTTATTCATAATTCTTCTTACCTGGTTTCTGTTTTCTTAATGATTTTTTGCAGAATGCTTTAGAAGAAGGGATGCAACTCAGCAGGGTTTTGTGAACTTCCACTATGATGATGTAAGTAAATTTTAAGGAATGTATTAAAATTCCAGGGTAAAACAAAAGAAAAGACAATCAGTAATGATTTGAGTTTGTGCCGATCTTCCCTACACATATAGTGAGAACCTGGAAGTTCTTGGGCTTGTTGAGTATTGTCTCAAAAAGCTTTCATGTACTTTACAGAATTCTATAAAATGTTGTGTGCTTTTCTCTGAACTTCTAACCAATGTGGTTCAAGAAGATCCAGGAAGCTACATTAATTGCTAGCATCACTTTCTGTGATTTTTTTTTTTTATTTTCTGTTTGAAAGCTTGGTAGGCATTCTTCCTGGGAAAGGTTGGTGGAGGTCTGACGGGGACAGGAATCACACTTAGTTAGGCTTGTGGGTCCTGGCTTCCTAGCCACATCTGTGCAGCAAAGAGAGAACACTAGATTCAAGTCATCTTGGATTTGGGTGTTTTGGGGTTTTTTTTGGAGCAGGGATGGGGGAGGAGCATGTGTGCTAGTTTTTGTTGTTGTTGTTGTTGTTATCATTAAGGAGATGCTTTGCTTCAATTAACTATTTGCTTATTTTCATATGTATTTTAAAGCTTTACTATTCATGGGCTGAATTTCTTTACAGAAAAGTGTAGTGACAATGAGTATTGTAGGAGAAACAGTAAAAACTTGTTCTCTGCCAATCATCTAATAAGTGGTTATTTTCTTTTCAGTTCATTCAGTGTGTTATGAGCATCTAAATCAAAAGGAAGCAATCCCTGGATGATCATGATTTAACATTCCAGTCTGTGTTTTGTTTTGCCAAGTCCTCCAATGATTGTGTATCCCAATATTGGAAATTGCATATTTTATGAAGGTATCACTTCACACACATTTTTTTAG
Source organism: Acrocephalus scirpaceus scirpaceus (assembly GCA_910950805.1). Classification (NCBI taxonomy): domain Eukaryota; kingdom Metazoa; phylum Chordata; class Aves; order Passeriformes; family Sylviidae; genus Acrocephalus; species Acrocephalus scirpaceus. The sequence goes on from OU383773.1 coordinate 131,908,926, forward strand.
TCTTGATAATGAACATAAACTACTCATGTACTGTTGTCTTTAACTTCCAGTCTATGATTATTAAAGATGCTTTTTATTTTCATAAACTTGCAATTCTCTATAACTCATATCACACAAATGGTAAGATTTTCAGTTGTGCATCTACTTTTTTCCCATGATTCACTAAAATCAGTTTCTGGAGTGCAACTTACCTTTTTCTGACTTAAACAGTAACATATGTGTGACTTAAGAGGATACATATTTTCTTGTCTTTGACAACCTAGGACAGAAAACTGAAAGGGCTTTTGAAATGGTCCTTTTGCACTGGTCTGTTAGAACATCAGTAAGTTTTGGTTACTTACTTTGTCAGCTCTTTTGAAGATGAAGTGTGTGACGCCATGCACTGAGTGTAAGACTACCTGCTAGAACTTCTTGTAAGCAGGGATGCAACAAAACATAGCAGAGAACTCTTCTAGCCTTGTGCTCTTGTACAGGGGGCTTCATTCCTGTAAGATTCTTGCTTTGTTGTGTCACTACATAAAACGCTTTTAAACATACAAGTGTTATGCTGTGTCAGTTTGTGCATCAACTGTCCCTTCACAGGCAGACAGACAAGACTTCAGTTACATGTAAATGAATGTTTTATCTCCTCCACTTTAACCCCTAGCAAGTGGACTTCATGTCTTCATGGGATTTTTCTTTGGTGGGGGTTTTCTTGTTGCTTTTGTTGTAGGGATTTTTGAGGGGAAGATGGACATTGTATGGAAAGAGGGAGCAGCACAACTGTACAGAGGCAGTACAAACTTTTTTGAAGTAAGTTAATGAAATTTTGTTAATTTTGGTCACTTCTGCCTACCACAGAGGAGCAATATCTGTTGTTTTGCTGCTTGTGAATACAATGGCAGAAGAATGTTAAAAGAAGTATATTTCTTAAATAAGTAGCTTAGGGCAGTTTTGGGGAGGAACCTTTGCATTAAGGAATGAAAGCAAAACTATACATATGTACATATATATTGACACATATGCATATATATGATTGGACAAACAAGAGCTCCTCAGAGCAGGAATCTCTCTCAAAGATATTCTGTATTATACCCTGCTTTATCTATTAAATCCAGGTCTTTAGTTTCTGGGCTGTAAATTCAAAGCGGACTGGTCTCCCCTAGAGAAGCAACTTGTACTTACTGCTTAAATTTAGAATTCTTTGGATATTGCTTGTAGTTTCATTTCAGAAGCTAGTTCTCTTTCTACCCTCATAATGAATTTCAAAGGCATAGACAGCATCATACATCCACATTCTGATAGTAGATTGTCCTGTTGCACATAAAGTTAGGAAACAGATGGAGTACTACCAGAAGTATTTCTAATGGAATGACCAAAATCCATAAAGGTTTGTCTGAGTGTAACACCCACCATCAGTTTTGCTGCAGTTCAAAACTTTGACAGCTGACAAGGTTAGTAAGAGTGTGAAAAAAAGGCTGTTTTTCCTGTAGGGATTTAAGTAGACTATTTTGTATAAATACAGTGCTCATCCTTACACTTAATTTTACCCTAAGAACAGTAAGCGATCTTTATCAAAATGTTCATAAATCACACATCTTTACTTCTGCTTAGTTGTGTTTCTGGTCTTGTAGTGGCGTTGCTGGGATAGAATAAATTTTCTTTATAGCAGCCCAAAAGTTCAGATTTGTAACTAATCAGCATCAGTAACACAGCAGTGTTTCAGCTGTTGTTGGGCAGTGCTTGCACAGCATCAGGGTCTTCTCAGTTTCTCACTCTGCAATCACAGTGAGTAGGCTGAGTGTGGGAAAGAGGCTGGGAAGGAATTCAGTGAGGACAGCTGACTCAAGTGGGCAAAAGCACTCAAGACCCAAGGATCCAAAACCCAAGTCTTACTGCAGTTTATTTCCCCAGGCTGAATTGATATTTTGGCACCAGCCAGCCACTGTGCAGAGAAATGGCGCAAGGAAAGAGTGTGAATCAGTAGGGTTTTCCTCAGTAATTTTGTAAACATAAACCAGAGAAAGCTGGAAAAAAAAAATTGTTCCCAAACCAGGAGAAAATTCTGGCTTCCTCAAGAAAAAATAGCTTTTTGTTTTACATCAGCATTTCAAAACTCCAGTGTATGCACAGGGACTGATGAGATAGATCATCTTTCAAGTTTAGAGAGAAACTAAGCTAATACATGTAGATGCTAAGGAGTTACTACAGAGTTTGCTGTCATAGCTTAAAAAAGCTACCTGAAAACTTTGTGAAAATTGCTTCCCCACTAAGAGTAGATTCAGTGGACAAATTCATATTCAGATCGAATATGCAAGTTACCTGCTTTAGAGAAACAGTTATTCTCAGAATTAATGGTTTCTCTTTCCCACAAGGCATACTGGGAAGGATACTTCCATGACACCAAGTGGGATGATTGCTCTCGACATTTGAGCCAACCACCGGGCATAGTTTCAAATAAGTATTTTTCGTAGGCTGCCCCCAAACATGCAAACTAAGGAATAATGATTTTAGATTTACTTTGAGAACAGTAGGCCCCTAAGACAAAGATTTGAGAAGCTCATTGGATCATTTTCAACCTTGGAATTTGAAAAATACCATCTATATTCTACTATTAGCCTTTTCTTTTCCCATGCATGCAACATCTTTATTTTATAGAGACCTATAAAACAGAAAGTGCTAACTACAATGACTTAGAAGAACAAAATACACACTACAGTCTTTGTCATTGAAAGTCACTTTACTGATGTTACAATATGTTAGTAACATTGAAAACCACAGGCATTTGTATTAAATACTCTTGTAGAAGTGGATACTGTGACGCTGTTATTATTAAAAGTGAGCAGGAATTTAGAACCCCAAATTACAATGATTTGATTTTATAAAAAGCAATGTTTTGTTTAGCTAAATGAAAGCCAGATTCATTCAACAGCCCAATGCCTGTAATGTTTATGACAAAAATATCACACTCAAAGCTAGAAAGTTGTAAACTGCAATGCTTCATTTTGATGTTTGTCAAAATCTTACTCTTTTATTACATCAGGTATGATTTTTAAAGGATTTTAACTAGCAAAGACAATGATATCTTGCAAACCATTGTTTTTGCCAATACTAGCCCAGCTACAGTGGTGAAACATGATTCTCCTTGCCTCTCTCAATAATGGCTAGTATGAGTGAAAAATTAGCTTTTTTTTTTTTACAGCAATGCCCAAGTTAAACATCAGCACAAAATGAAGCTGGCAGAGCCGGTTGGTATATACCACTCCAAAAGCTTTGCTGAAAGAACTGGTCATACAGTAAATAGTGTTTTCTCCAGCAGATTAAAAATTCTGTAATGCTGTGCTATTCTGAAAAAAATATTTTGCATTTATGCAACAATAAAAATAAGTACTGTATTCTATATAAAACATTACCTATTGTAATATATTTTTATCCTCAAGAAAAGAAAACTCAGTTTATATATTCACAGTTTGATTATGTTCTGGACTGTATTTCCAAGTGTAAAGTATGCAGAGTCTACACAGGCAGTGAGCAGGAGTTCTTGTACCAATAATCAAACTAAATCAGCATTTGCTGTTCTACAGAGCCTTACAATATTGCATGATTAACTGCTCCCACCACTCTACTTACATGGTCAGTCAGGCCTATATACAGAATTTCTAACATGGTTGTAAAAATAGACTTTCCATGCTAAAGTTAGAATATATAAGGTCTTAAGGCCTCATGTTGAGTTTTTTAAACAAAAGATTTTTTTTTTTTATCCAGAGGAATACAGAAACAGAAAAATAAAAGCTTGTTGCTTTGACATTTTATGCTCTAGCAATTAAAATTTGTGTTGACACCTTTATTTCTCCCTTAGAGAACATGTTTCTTTTAAACTGCTCTGTGCTTATTTTCCCAGATTTTCCTCATCTCATTCTGAGTTATATGGAAATTGTGGCCCATCTTAAGTAGCAGTTTTTAAACACTTTAAAGCTGGTTTAGCTGAAGTGATTTTGAAACTGGTATAGATTGGATTTTAAAGAGCTAGAACTGGCTAGGTGAGCCAATTCTGAAGCCACGTACAGTGTCTCATGTATGAGCAATATCTGTGTTCTGAACTTATTTTTTACTGGTTGTTTTTCTTACTTGGCTGAGATAACATAGGAATGTTGACTGTTGTAGTGCTTTTTTCTAAATACTTGCAGAAAACGTGCCAGATGCACAAAATGCTGTTTCCAAAGATGCAGTTTACATCAGCATCCATACTTGAGACACCAGAAATGGTTTTCAAGCTGACTTAGAAAATACTTGTGTCAGAGGGGATTTTTGGTATAGATAATAAAAGCTATTACTTCCTTTCCTGTTTCTGAGAAAATCACACTTAAGAGTCCTGTCTGTATTGTAGCTATGTTTACACAATTGGTTTCATTGTTTCATTTTTTCTTCCCTTTTTAGGATAATAATTACATGCACACAGGAACCTCACTCCACTGGGCAGTCATGGGATCACAACCTGCACATATTTTTGCAGTTTATTCAAATTGTCTTCAGGAATCTCAGAATATTCTGGGGAAGGGACCCACAAGGATAATCAAGTCCAACATTTAAGTGAATGGCCCATACTGGAATTGAACCCTTGATTCTGGCATTATTAACACCGTGCTCCAACCGAGCAAATCAAATGTGATCAAAGTCAAATCCCATATTGCTGATAAATATCATATGATTTGGAAGCCATGCAAATAGTGGGCCATCAGCTCATCCATTCTTGGTATTCAGTGCAGACTGAAATGCTCAACCTCTTTAAAAATGAGGCAAATAACATCATATTGTGATTGAACAGTGGTCCAAACAGTCCACTGTTATCCCTTGACACTGATACTCAGAGAAAGAAACAGATGATCTTCAGACCTGGAGTAAGAGAAATAGGAAACAGCTCAACTGTTAGGTTCACAGACTTGGTGGTTAAAAGGGCTTAGCCTTCAACAATGCTAGAAGGTGAGAGGGACACAGGATGGCTGAGTCACCAAGTGATTTTACCAATAGTATTCTGGTTTAACCACAAGTAACTAAGCCCCAGAACAGCCGCTTATTCAGTCCCCACTCCCAGTGGGATGGGGCAAGAGAACTGGAAAGGTAAAAGCGAGAAAACTCATGGACATAAGAACAGTTCAATAATTAAAATTAAATAGTTGTAGTAATAATAATTTTAAAAAATTAATGAAAAGGGAATTAACAGAAAGAGAAATAAAACCCAAAAAAAGCCAAGAGGAATGATGCAAATGAAAACAATTGCTCACCATCAACAGACTAGTGCTCAGCCAGACCCTGGATTGTTGCTGAGTATGGCATCACATGGTTTAGGATATCCCTTGTGTCTGCTGTCCTGGCTCTGTCCCCTCCCAACTCCTTGTGCACCCCAAGCCCAATTGCTGGCGGGGCATGTGAGGAGCAGAAAAGGCCTTGGCTCATTGCAAACACTGCTCAGCAATAACTAAAAAATTCCCTGCATTATCAACACTGTTTTCAGCACAAATCCAAACACAGCCTCATAGCAGCTACTGTGAAGAAAATTAACTCATCCCCAGGCAAAACCAGTGCAAAATCCACAAAACATGAGGCATCTTCACCTGATTATAGCACAAGCAAAAGATCACAGAATCATTAAATGGTTTGGGTTGGAAGGAACCATAAAGATCATCTTGTTCCAACCCCCCTGCCACAGGCAGGACTTTCCAGTAGACCAGGTTGTTCAGAGCCCCATCCAACCTGGCCTCGAACACTTCCAGGGATGGGGCATCCACAGCTTCTCTGGGCAACCTGTGCCAGTGTCCCACCACCCTCACAGTAAAGAATTTCTTCCTAATACCTCATCTAAACCTACTATTATTACCAGCATTGGAAAGACCCTACCCATTGTGTGGAAAGGTGACCAACTTAGCAGCTTTCTGACGTCAGCTAACTCACAGAGGCTTTTAGTGGATGAATGTTTCATGAAAATGCTTTTCAGTAGGAGTGAAAAGGGGATGGAAGAGAACAGGTGCTTGCTGAGTTTTACACTGGAGTGTGATAACTGCTTACAACTAGGTATGGGATTTGACGACATAGCAAGTCCTAAGGGCTAACTGAAGTGCATATCCTTTAGGGTAATTTAGTCTCATCCTTGTTTAACACTACATCCTATCCATTAATCAATTCATTAATGAAGTTACAGCAAATTTGATCAGAATTTGTAGTATATGGGTGTATATAATAGTGTACATACCCATTCTTAGCTCTGGTTTTGAAGAGTTGTCGCATTAGTATTGACAAGACCAATCAGTCCAAACCAGCAGTAGGGATTTGAGTAAGAGGATTTCAGTACACTGACTACTGACATAATTTCTTTCTGATTTTAATTCAGGCTATACCTCAAAGGTCCACTTGTTCGACAGCACAATCAAAATTATTTCATGAGCACATGAGCTAAGTAGGTTCAACATCTCATAAATCAGGAACTCTTAAATCATTTGGAAGAAGCCATCTTCAAAGTCAAGCCACACTTCAGGTGACTGGCAAGTTGTGACTTTAGTTCACAATTTAAGCAAAGATAGGCTGTATAACATTAACAATCTTTTTGAATCTACTTTCTTAAATGTAACAAAACTGCACGTAAATTACAGCCATCTCTGGTATATTGCCTGAGATTACTAAAGTTCTTAAGTCAACAAATCCAAAGTAGGTAAATCTTTACTTGTTAAACTGTGGCATCATTGTGCAGCATTATTTTTAGATACAATCTCAATTTTCCAGTCTCCATCAGTTAATCATATTAATTTTATTATAAATTACACAAGATTCTTCTCCCACATTGAAATGCATAAAGGTAACTTAAGTATATCTCATCCTGCCTGTCCTATGCTCATATAAACAATTACTTCTAGTTGAGAACTGATAGCTTGCTCACTTCTACAGCATAGTAGACAATAACTAGTTCATTTATTAAAATAAAACCAAAATAAAAGCATGAGTCTCAATAAGTCAAAATGACTGAGCTATATTAGTGACAAGTACTCTATTTTAGTCTGGATGAGGTATTATGTGGCAGTTTATATTGCTATTGCCAGTGTAACTAACTACAGTGGATAAAAATATTTGCAATCTTCAAGGTTATTAATCTGGCAGCTTTCCAACACACTACATTTTAAAAGTAGGAAATGACAGCTTGTAAGCAAACAACTTCTCTGTCCAGCCTCTACTGGCTTGGGAGGCTCACACAGCCCTGCCAGTTCAGGTCTCCCAAGTTACTAACCTGATGCAAAGTTGTCTGCAGAAGAATTTTGCAAAAACACAAGTCCTGTGATATTCTCACTCTAGACCACCAAAGTGAAAGTCAATATTTATTTAACTTAAACTTAGTGCTCAGAACTAGGCTTCCAGTTACTACATATCTCCAAATGTGAAGGTGACTGTTAAAGGTACACTACACACGTAAGTGTATCATCATAAGCTATAAATTAATTATACCAAAACAAAAGAAGCTGGAAATACATACTACATTGAAAATACAGTCAGGAGGGCCATTTGTTTGAAAAACAGGAAGCTAGGAACAGAGCAGAAAGAGCCAGTATGTTATAACCAGTTCTGTCTGCCAAGTCTTGCTGCTTCTTGGTAAGGCAAAATGGAAATGGAAGAGTAATAGTGGTAAACATAAGATATGCACAGAAATCTAATGGGATTATTCAAAACTACATGCCTGTTTGTATCCAAAAAAACACCATAAAAGGCACATGATGAACAGTCCAGTTACTAAAGACAAGATATGAATATGGGAGGGAAAACCAGCTTCCAGGTGACAGAGTAATACAGCTACAATCAGGTTATCATATTGTCCTAATGTGGGTGAACCTCTTGAGGGTCCTGCTCAAAGTTCAGTGAAATCAACAAAAGACATATTGATTTCAAGTTATGGCTCAGACCCTAATTTCATAAGCTGCATGCTATCAACTATCTTTAATCCCGATAGATACACTCAAAGTAAATCTTTGCAAAAATATTCCTCTGTTCTGATTGATATATTTACCTTTCACAAAAATGCAGAATCTTTCCCTAAAGAAGTTACAAGTGAATGTCTTGTTCCAGATGGTCAGTCTGCACCCATTTGTGCTCACTTATATATATTTCTTTTTCCAAATACTTACCAGAGCCTGTTGACTGTGAAGGAAAATCATTTGAATTCCAAGGCCAACATTTTGTCATAATCCAACATACAGCCCAATCATAAAATATAGTTCTTCTAAAAATCTTACATATTTTACAGCTGCCAACATCTTTAAACATTTCTTAATTTAATCTTACATATATCTGACTTTATTGAGAGACATAAAAGTTAAAAAAATACATTAAAAGGCTGCAAGTGCTGGGTTCACTTACTAAAGAAAATACATGAAAGAGGTAGAAGATTCAGAAACACCATAGATGTTCCCACTACAATAATATCTAATTAATCATACAGCTCTTGGGTAGGATATTCAACTGCACCACATATTTGGGTGTTTTATTCTGCAGTGGTACTACCTGAAGCTAAGAAGTAGTGAATTTTGGAAAACCAGATAATAATAAGCTAATTTAATATGGTCCAGTTTCTTACTAACTGAAAATTCCCAATCAGAAGGCATTTGCTTTACAACAACCTTTAGAAGTCTCAGGTGTTGGAAATATAACCATCAACTTACACACAAGACTAACATGGTAAAGAGTTGTTCCCTCCCACCCCACTCTTTTTAAGCTAAATTCACTTGTTCTCAGTTTAATGACCCCAAAAATTGTCAAGGGGGCTTCAGGGGCAGCAAGCATAGCATTCAAGCACATGGTAAAGGCAATTCCAGTAATGAATAAAAATTGAAAGGTAGCAATGAAACTGGCCACTTGCCCAGCACTGTTATTACCTAGTGCAGTGAAATCATTATGCTTCTCATAAGCCTATGCCTTGCCATCTAAAACAGTGTCTGAAATGTTCTATCAAAAATACACAGCAACTCTCATAGACAGACTCCACATCACCACATCCTGAATTGACTACTTAGAAGTATTCCCAAATGTCCAGTAAGTTTGGGCTGCACATGACTTAGGGACTCTGTTGTCTGCTGAATCATTCTTGATTACACCTGTGAGAGGATACAGTGGTTATCTTACTAAACAAAGGATTTTGGCTGGTTCCTCTTATGATGGTTTAAGACAAAGTGCTGCTGTACTGGATTCCGCAGTCTACTGTACAACTGAGATTGTCAAGACAGTATATGATGCTGGAAAAGTTGTATAGATTTTGGTCAAACACCAGTTTCTGAGAGACACAGTTTTACAGTATTGTACTTTCTGTATTTCCAAGGATGTCTGCTCATAATATTAGAAAATCTGAAGTGTGATGATGTTAGTCATGTCTGTTTCTTTAGGCATTTGGCAAAATACACATACGTATAACAGCTATTTTTGACATTATTGAATGTTTACATATATACAATCTGTATACTGAGATTATAAACACGTAAGGTAAAAAAAAAAGATATAATCTTTGTTTGTTTGCCATTTGTGTCAAATAGTTGCCTTTCAAGGCTTGAAATCCCGTCACAAAAAAAAATCCTATATTTCTTACTCCTGCATGCTAATCTCTACTACAGTATGTTGTTTTTCCCTTACATGTGGAAAGTAAAGAACACAAGGTTCATGCATACAGCGTACAAGTTTACATCAGCTGGGCTCTCCGTGAGGCACGTTCCCAGTTTCACTCTGGTCTGACTCAGGACTGCAATGAACCAGAGACAAACCTCTCTTACACAGGACTGGCAAATGGACTGCAGTTGGGATTCTAGGTCACCATGCAGAACAGCCTTGTCAGATCTGGACTAATTATTCTCTGTCAAATGTTATGATTTTGGTCGTTCATCAAATCCATAAAATACAAGTCAACAAAAAAGAAAGAAAAAAAAAAAATACTTGTTTTTCCCTTTCCACATGAGAGGAGGTTATCACTGCGGTATCATGGGCATCTCTGTTGATCTTTCAAATTGTCTGAAGAGCAGATGAATGTGCAGTGACTCAGTGATGCTGAGTTTCTATAAAATCCAAAGTAAACAGTTCTGATGTGACCCCAGGAAAACAGTGCAGCTAGATGGATGTCTCCCATAGCTGGAGAGGGGGGAAATGAACACAAACACACATTGAACAGCAAGATAAAACAGGCTGTCACCCAAACAGTGCAAGGAGCTTGTTTGGGGAACTGTATCTACATCACTTGGGTCACCAAATCTCCTCCCAGCCTCTGGTGGGTATCTGTTCACCAAGTGAGCAGACAGTCTTAAGCATTTCAGCATGACTTGCAGTCAGCATAGTAAATGCCCATGGCTGGGAGTTACGTTTTCTTTTTGAAGGAGAAATGTCAGTGTAGCATCTATCTTGTACTAGACAGCTTTTACCTTAGAGTTACAGTAATGTTAGTGTAGAGATAACTCCCCATTTTCATCTGCCTAACTCTGCTCAGAGCAGCATGACTTTCTGCTGTGGGTTTTAGCTGCTGCCAAAGCAGTTCCAGGGCTGAGACACAGTACAGCCCAGGCTCCAAGCTGCCTTGGGAGACCCTGTGCTGCACCTCACACAATCTTCTGTCCCAAGCAGCACTGGGGGAGCAGCTTGCAGGTTCCCTCAGCAGCACTCCATTCCTTTTTTCTTGGGTAAAAAGGGACAGAGAGCAATGATGAGAATCTCATCAGCATCAGCAACATGAACCAAGGGTATTGCAAGCAAAGCTTCTAAAGAAAATTTCAGGACTTTTTTGCTTATTCAAATACCCGCTATGTCTGAATTGGAAACAAAAGCCCTTTGGAGAATCTGGAAATCTCTCCGTAGGGAACATTACTATCCGCCACATATTCCAGCAGCTCCTGGTCACTCCAGAGGGGCCAGGATGGGTTCAGGTTACACAGCAGTGAAGTCCCTCCAGGCCTGCAAGCCCTCCACATGCTCCATAACTGGAACTTTTTACATTTCCATAAAGCTGAAAAGCAGCTATCCCCACAGCCTGAATGAGAGCTGCTGGGAGAAGGGGTAAGAAAGGAGAGCCAAACACACCACTTGCTCCAGGGCTGCCTGTACTCTGCAGCCCAAAAGCTGTCTGGAGCACATTTTCAGCTTGAAATAAGAAAAGTGCTGAAATCTGTGCTTCAGGGCAGCTTTAAGAGCAACTTGAAAAACTGCCTGTAAACACAGCTGTCGAGGCCTTCATCACTGCCAGAGGCTCAGCAGCTTCAGAACTTCAGGGTGCAATGGAAATGCCACTCCAGCTCGCCTTGTTGGTCAAAGGTGTCAATCTGCCACAATTTCCTCTTGAAAAACTACCAGTAAATCAAGCCACTGGTGAAATGCAGAGAGAAGAGGGACACATACCCTGGCACTTTGCCTGTTAACTTTTTTCTCTTCATCAGGAAGCGGTGGCATCGGGTACGGGTATTTTCTGCTGGAAGCAATAGATCCAGTGGATGAAGACGGAGACTTTGCAGGAGACAGTGTCCTGAGATGTTGAAACACACAAAATAAATGTGATGTCTTTGCATTCTAGCACTGCAACAGCAACTGCCATTACTCTGAAGCTTGGTTCAGAGCCAAGAATATAGCTTATTATTAGCTCAATATCAGGGGGATAAAATTGCTTGATCAGTAGTCTTATAATTTCATTATATGAATAAAGGTATTTAGAGATTTCAGGAACACTGGAAGAAAAAAATTTGCTACTTCTTATTAGAATTGTATAACAAAAATTATTTCTTAAACTGTTTTATATGGTACTGTAATTAATCATTATAAAATTATTAAAAACCAAATCTGCAACTGAATAAATACAGAACTCAAAGATAAATGTGGCATTATAAAGCCTATAGAAACAGTAATTGTATAAATACAAGCTGAACAAATGTCTTCTCCCAGTGACTAAATGGCAATTATGTGTCTTTATGCATATCTTACACATCTCCTAAACTGATACAAACATAGCAAATAAATCTATTATTTTTGTAATGTTAATTTACACAAATGCATGCATTTGGAGGCCAAACTGTTAGTTGTGAAGAAACAAAGGCATATACAAAGTGCTAATAACAAATTGTTATACATGCAAGCATCATACAGTGCATATTGTTCCAGCCAAAGAAAGAGTCTGATGAGAATATACAAAAATGGACTGATTAGTCAATGGCAATCAGCATTTCTGTACAAGGTGAGTAGAGTAAGCAGGAGCAAGTAAATGTTTGTATCACATGAAAGGCATTCTTTTCATGTCAATAAGGCAACAGCACATTATTGACTGAAATTTTATACCCAAGAAAAACTCTTATGCTTCTGTTTTGAGATTCTGCACTTTTCCCACTTGAGAGGTTCCTATCAGGCTCTAAATCTGGGCAGAGTAAAATGAAAAAAACGCCTCAAAGTAGAAAAACTGAGCTATCCTGTTCACCTTGTTCTCTTGGGCAGACCAAGGGCATTTACCACAGGAGGCCTCTTAATCCTGCAGGCACATCACTCAGCCCTCCCTGAGAACTGCTATCTAGTATCTTTTGAGTAGATGTGTCTCTGAAGATGGAAAGTTTCCATAATAATAAGCAAAATTCATTTACCTTTAAATAATAGTACTTTTATTTTGGACTATTGTATCATTTTGTTTTGTCTGTAGCTCCCTACAACAGCACATTCTTTTGCCTCCCATACAAACAATGACTGATGGTAGCCACAAGCAACAAGGTGTCAACAGAAATTATATGGTGAGAGCTCTCCAGTGTGGCTCATGATCCTCTAACGCCTCATGTGGTAGCCTCTAAGTTCAACAGCACTTAAAAATTTACATTGGTACAGTTATCCAAAGATGGAAGCATATATCTTCACTACCTGCACACTGATTACCCATTAAGATGAACTGGACATACACCAATGTTTTCAGGAAAAAAATCTGAAACAGTTACTGTAGTATAAAACAAGGTTTTTGTATGTCCGACATCATGGATCTGGGCACCAAACTGTGCATGCAAGAAAACAGGTTAATTTAAAAAAAATCCAGGGAAAGGTTGTCAACAGTGCCCTGCTGTTCACTATCCATACAAGTCCTTTCATCTCTGCCCCCACTTGGACTAGTATGGATCACTAATAAACTATTTGTGGATCTAGAATGAAGAATATAAGGAGAAGTGGGAGGGAGGAAAATGAGAGCAGATTTTACATATTATTAGTAATCCTATCGTTCACAAATTTTACCCCATTGCTGCGGCAGAATTTTATATTTTTGTTTTAAAATTTGTAACAATGCACTTGGAGATCAGAAACAAGGGACTAGGCTAATGGAATCTGTCTTGGCAAGCCCTATCAGAAAGCCATTTATAAGGTAGCACAGCCAGGAGGTGGCACAGAATGAAGGTATCTCCCATCTCCACCAGGCACAACACTTCCAACACACCACAGGCTCTTCACACTTTAGATAATCTAAAGAGAGAAGGCCACAGTGAGAGGAAAAGCCATGGCCAATCTTCCTGTCCATCCATCTGACAGGTGATCCTGGAAGGAATTATAATCTCCCAAAGGATAAAGCATCTTGAATATTTTCCCTGCACAAGCAGGTCCTCTGACCAAGATCCCTAACTGAGCCTTTTGGCCAGGAAGCTTTGTACCATAACTCAAACACAATGCTGCCTTTTCCAATGATTTTGAAAGCCAAGCCTCTAGCATAGCTGCTTACATATCCTCCTTCTCAAACCCGCTTTGCACTTGCCTGCTCACCTGCAGTTTGCACATCTAACTGAGGTGAGCTTTGCTGCTTGGCTGCACCTGCAACACTACAGCCAATGCACGGAGAATGCAGTTGCACACTTACAGAAATGACCTTGCCTTCCCCTCACAGGGCCTCACCACTCATTTTTGCTATAGAGTTACATGCTGGTTTTGTCATCTTTAGTGCCAACTACTGAGACTGTGAACATACACGACTCAGCGTATGCTCACAGATCTTACAGTGCATCTTCTGTGACAAACAACATTGCTGAGGTGGTTTTGATCACCTTTCAGGTTCTGCCCTGCCATTGTGTATGTGCTGTGTATCCCAGATTTACATATACTTTAAATGAGAAAGGTCATGTCGGGCTCTTTCTCATTTACAGGATGGAGAAACAGCATTCAGGGACACTTGCAGGTAATGCTAGGGTTAAAGGTAGGAAAACTTGGCAGTTTTGGTCAAGGGTGGGATCCACTCAGCTTTTCTCTAGGGTTTCAGTTCTCCTGCAATCAAATCCATTAGCTTTCATGGCAAATGTTGCTTCCAGCTGAAACTTACACAGGAAACCTCTACATACCACGACAGAGATTCTGAGGTTTTACTGCCAGCCCCAGATGAAGCCATCCACCTCACCTGCGAAAACTCTAATTTTTGACCAGAAAGCAAGATAGAGTGGCCACTTTGTGTCATTTTGTCCTGAAAGCTAAAACTAAGAGTGAGTGGAGACCATTCTGTGATTCACAACAAACACTGTGGCAGCAGGAAGACATCTGGAAGCAGTCCCTGCAGCCTTAGGCCTACCAGCTCAACCTTTTGTCCCTAAACAGTGAATGTTGACCCATAAGAAACAGTGCAAAATGTGTCATCTGGTCACACAACTACACATCTTGCAATTTCGAGTGTCATTTGAGCTGAACTCAAGGCAGGTGGCCCTGACAGACCTGAACTGTTCATGAACTCTGGGTGATTCTCTTTCACAGACTGAAATAATGTAATGAAATTCAATTAACATTCAGGCTGGTGAAAGATTTCAAGCCTAAGTATAGGCCCTATCATAGGCCCTATCAGCCTAATCTGACCTTTGCTCAGTGGATTCAGCTCTTTATATGACATCATCAGCCTAGATCCTATATTAGGAAGTTAAGATCTTCTAAAAACACTGGTGTGGCTAAACATTTCAAAGTAAGTTCCTTCTAAAAGCCACAGATGTGCACACCTGTCCTAAGAAAGAGCAGCAGCAGAGGGGAGAGGAGGCTCATGGAGGGGCTGCAGAAGAGACATTGGTTACAGCTTGAGCTGTCACTTGGAGCAGTGAACTGTGCCTCAAAAGCAGGCATTCTCAAAAGAATGAACTCTTCTCCCTAACTTTTAAAAAAATCCTGATTCTATTGATATCAGTTGGCATTTTTTGACAACAATAACAGTATTTTGCTTTGATTGTAATAGGGAAAAGGCTTGTTTGTTCGTTTTTTACTTTAAGCACAGTCTAAAGCTGCCTCAGAAAGAGCAGCTTGCCAATGGCTCTGGCCTCAGCTGGATGCTCACAAAGGAAGGTAATGGAGATGCTCAGCTGAAGAAGAACTGAGAAAAAATCAAGGACACAAAAGCACATTAGAAATAGGAGGGAAACGACACCCTACTATCTCCTTCTATGCCCCTTCTCGATGCCCTTCTGATAATGGGATAGCTGTTTTCCTTCTGGTTATGTGCTCTGGGTCTCTATCTAAAAAAACCTTTTGTTTGTAAATTAATTTTGTATTTAAATCACTCTCATAAATATAACATCATAAATACTTGCATTAAATCAAACGTAGGCTGCTCAATGCTTTAGAAAGTGCCTTCTAGTCTTTTTTGTTTATAATTAACTACAGAAATGCCATGTTTGGGGCATCTGGCAGTTTGTTTTCTGATTCCATCATGGCTCCATCAAGTCTTTCAAATTCACTGAGAATTCTGAGTAACTTTTAACTATATTTCAGGCTGTGCAGTGGGCATTGTAATTGGCATTACCAAAAATAAGCAGTAGTAGCACATTTATAAAATAATATCCTTTACAGCAAAGCTAAAATCAGGGAGACGCTTCCTGCCTGATTTTATTCCTGAGGTTATATGGTTGTAGCCTGGCACACAGAATTAAAATCTAGACTAGATTTTGAGCAGGAAAATGAGAGTTTTCTTCACAGATCTTATTTTCTTACAGATGGGAATCCCATACTTGGGAGTTTTCTAGTGCCAGAGACACCAGCTAGTATTATTACTACAATTAATAAATAGTAATTATATAGAAATACCCTCGTAGACTTGTAGACTAGAAAAAAAATTACTAGGAAATCAGGTGTTAGAGATACAAATTATGATTTATACAGGGGTTTTTAAGTAGATGGATAAAATCTTGGTGATGACTAATATATCTATTTTCTGAAAATCTGCAACATTCCTAGCAAGTGGAATTTTTCATCATTGTGTTTCAGCTCTTCCTACAACAGCACCAGTCATCAGCAAAGTATACCTAAAACTACAGGGAAACAAGCAAATCAGCAGTATTACTTTCAGGACACATTTAAAAGAACAGAGAAATCAAAGATGATTAGCGACATGAATATTACTCAGCTAAATGTCTGGTGTAAATGTCTTATCCTGGGACTCTAAACTCATAAAATATAGCTGGACAGTTTGACTTCAGCCTGGCTTTCTAGTTTATCAAGAAAGATCTGTTTAGTTCTGTTTGTGAATCACTTCACAGGCCCAGGCTCAAAACCCAGCCACAAGATGTTCTGACACACCATTCTTAAGAAGTCTTTTCCTGTCCATGCTATCGTTAAGCAAAATTGCATCTGATTTTTGTGGAGAAATTGTTAGTTCAACCTCTCATAAACACGTGGCAACTCATCTCAGGAGATCTGATGTTTTGCCTTCCATAATGTGTCTGCAGAATACTTCCCCATGATTACCTCATTTAATTAGGACAATACAGATTTCTAAATTTATTCTAGTTGCTCTCTGATTTCTAAAGGTAACTGCTGCAGGCAGTGATTAGTAAGCCTCTATGGTGCAAAAATTTGATTTACGTTTCATCTCTGCTGATATATAGCCTTTAAAACTCACATGGGTCAGCTTAATTCTCATCTACATGCCAAAAATCCTAGGTTTATCTCAAATACAATTAGAAATGTGACTCATTCAGTGTAACAGCTGAATACCCTCAGGGGCAGGGTACACTCCCATCAATTTAATCTAGTTACTAAATAAAAATATACTGATATTAAAAAATGAAAACCAAATTATGAGTATGCAAACAGATTTTTAAACCTGTTTAACAAAACCATTTTAAGTAACCTATTTTTAAATAGTGCTATCTTCATATTCCATCAATGTCTTTGTTTATGGCTACCACAAGGCTTCTGATACAAAAACCCTGAAAGACAGCTATGGGGTTATGTTAGGGTGACCTTGCCAGAACAATAAAGGTCAAGAGGCTATTTCTAGAAAAAGTTTTGGTTATAAAATACATCTCACTTCTTATGTGAGCTTGCCTAATTTCAGCTTCCAGTGACCTTTGGTCATTATCAGCCTTAGTTTGCTAAGTTTCCTCCCATACACAGAGATTTTGCTCCATATGCATTGATGTGGATTTCATGATCATGTAAGTGTTCAGCTGCTCCATTAAACTGAATAGCCTGAGACTCTGCAGTCCTTTCTATGGTTTTTCTGGGCTTAAATCTCCCCAGTTCTAGAGTGTGCTTGTTGAACTGCAGACACCAGAACTGGACCCTGTATCCCAGCACTGAAACAACCAGACTCACAATACTCCCTGCCTCCAAGAGACCTGTCTGATACCAACTGGCACAATCACATCAACCTCCTGTAAGCCTTGGAATCTTGCATTGGGGATCTCTTCTCCCTTTTTAGGACCAAGCTTAGGGCTGACAGGCTAAAGTTTATTCATTTTTCCTGTTTGTTCACTGGAAACCTTTTCTGCAGCTTACTCTGTCCTGTCTGTGATTTATGAGGTGTTGAAAACAAACACAAATGGTTTTTAAAAGTAACAATTTTATGGTGTTTTAAGACTTTGGGACATTTTTAGTTCTAAAAATTACTAAATTCCTATCCTGCCATTTAATGTCTGCCAGTGTTACTGTTGGAATTTAAGTGTTTCATTAGTACCTTGTGATACAACTCCCATCACATTTTTTTCCCAAATGCACACTGCACACATTTAGTGTATGTTTCTGATCTGTTGCACTATTATTAGGTCTATTTGTGTAGCAAAATGATTAAGGTTCTATTTACTTGTTCTTACCATCCTTCACTGTTTTGGCTGAAGATTTTGCTTATTATTCTTTTGATTTTTGTTTCTGTAACTATCTTCATTTTTGATATGTCAGCTTACAGCTTCATGGATTTTGTTCATGATTTATGTTATTTGTCATAAATTGTCTTCTATTCTCTCCTATGCTGACTCATTTTTTCAGCTGATGCAGAGATCTCTCTCAGCTGTGAGACTGTGTCTTTTGGGAATCTACTGCAATATTCTCAGTCTCTTGATTCATGTCCAACAGGGGCCCAGCATCATGCATGCTTTTTCTCTGAAACTTGGAATATATCAGATAATGCACACTTTTCCCTTTCAAAAACGAGTGATTTTTTGGCTGAACCCTACCTCACTTGTAACAGATTAATTAGCAGTTTGACAATTTGAGCACAGAGTATATTCTCATACATTTTTCAATTACAATATATAAATTATTTCATTGCAGGCTGAGGGTAAAATACCACTACATTTTTATTCTTTCTTCATTTAAATTTTAGTATGCACTATATAAGACAGTAGGTAGAGTCAATGTGTTATGAAACCACTTGCTTCAGTAAATTAACATTCTATTTAAGTTAATACTACTTTATTAGTGATAAATATGTCTCATGCCCATAAAACATTATTTGGCATAAAATGATGAGAAAGCTACTACAAGCTATAGATGATGGTGGGAACGCATGCACTACACACACCCTTTTCAATGGCTTCATTAAAACATTCAGAAAAAGAATTGTAAATTGCACATGAAGCCAAAAACAGACATCAAAATGCAGCAAAAGAAGAGGGCCCTTTGCACCTAAGTAACTTGTATTGATTTATACAAGGTAGGAGTCCCAAGATATTTGTATATGCTGGAACAGCTCTAAAAATGAGAATTATAGAATTAATTTACAAAATACCTAAAGTATGGTCCTTCTGTGTTTTTATTCACATCTTCTACCCACTTAGCTACATTATATTCTCTTTTGAACCATGGGTTTAAATACCTGCAGAAAGCAATGGAAGGAACAGAGAAAGCAGAAGAACAAGAATAGAAAATCTGAGAACACACAGCACAAGCTTAGCAAGGATGTCTTCATCCCCAAAATGCAAGTGAATATGGCAAATAAATCAGTATGGATTTGGGTGAGGACTAGGCAACGTGTACAACTGCATGAGAAAATCTGACCTACAACAAGACTCATATGTTTGATTAATCTGGAAATTCTTTGGGATACATCATTCATTTAATGTCATAAGGGTAAAATTCACTCCTATGCAGAGGGCCAGCATGAAGCTCGTGGTTTGAACTCCCTCATGATTTTAAAATAAGGATGAAGAGGATTCAATCATGAAGTTTGCTTGCCAAAGACACATTTTTGCACCCATCTAGGTAAATTGCAAGATAATGGCTAAAGATGCACAGAATCTTGGACTTGACCCTTTTTACAGGAATGAATTTCAGCCTCATTGTGTTAAAAGGTTTGAATTTTTTGCCACTATAGTGACAATTTTTACACTTACAGGTAAACAACCCTCTGATTTTTCAATGTTCATTTAGTTTGGCTTTAATGGAGGTGGGCTGCAGAGTTATCTCACATTTTACAGAAGCAATATTGACACCAAAACCACATTTTTAAGGAAAAAAGTCTGAATTGTATACTCATATCAGTTACATGAAAATTATGAAATAAAGATTATGTTTAATTATCTGACAACAAATTACCAGGGAAGAAGAAAACTTTTTTGTAACAAATTTTTCCCAATAACAAGATAAGCAAATTCCTCCCCCTTTGTCACGTTAACAAAAAAGGACAATGCAAAAAATAGGAGTCTGCCTGGACCAATTTAAAGTTTGTTCTTGTTACATATGAATGGCAACAATCAAATGATTATATGTGATCACCATCTTTATACAATAGAATCTAGCACAATGAAATAGGAAACAAATTTTAACCAAGGAAAACGGGTAAGAAAATCCCTCTTTATTTTTGATACTTCTGGTCCAGTTCTTGCCACCCTTATTTATGAGAGTGACTCCATTGACCTCACACATGGGAACAGGTCTTGCAAGGGATTGCTCAGATGAATAAAAGTTGGGCCAAATCATGTCATTCAACCCCCTCCATATTTCAAACAATGATGACAACAAAAGCAGCAGCACTTTTTCAACTTCTTTTGCTCCTTTTTTGCTCTGGAACGTCTCCTCCCCACCCCGCGCAAGCACAGCCACAGCTCTCAGAAAGTATTCGCCCTCAGCCACAAGTGCTTCTAAGTAGCTTCCTCAGCTCGCTCATTTATCAGAAATCGGGAGTGCTTTATGCTTTCCAGCTCGGGGTCAAATCTTCTTAGAGAAAGAAAATGTCAAAAGTGGTAGCTCAGCAAAGCAGATGAACCACAAGTGAAGCAACAGGCTGATGCCAGTGCCACCAGGAACTAAAAAACTTCTGCTTTAGCTTTAATTGTAAATTTTCTTGCACTCGCGGCAATACTTTAACTTGTGGTTTTTTCATTTGAAAGGGTCTTTTGGTAACCATGAAACACTCCCAATCTGCCTTCCTGTATTAGAAAACAGTGTAAGGTGCTATCCAAGCATGCAAATGTTGCACATCCATGTTGCAGGGTTTCCTGGATCTGGGTGTATTACAGACCATCATTCACCACCTCAATCCATCTGTTACAAAAAGGTTATACTCAAGTTACTGCAGACCACTACATGACACCATTGGAAAGCCCTCAGGCTGATCTTTCTGGCCACATGTTCATTAGTAATGGCCAGAATCCACATTTCCTTTGAGTGAGAAATTCTGCTTTCAAACAAGTTGTCCTTACACATAAGCCTAGAGCTAGACCGACAGCTCGATTTGGCTCGTAGCGCAACATGCAACAAGGCAAAAGACCTGGGCTCAAGAGTACTCATACTCCTCAGGCTGGCGAGGAGGAAGGGTAGCTAGCGCTGCATCAGCAGGAGCACCTCCAAGCAGTCACAGTGTTTTGCCACAGTGAAACTATCGTATACTAGGGAAGGGACTTTTCACGGGATAACATGGCAGCCCAGAATGCAGGGGCAGGTGAGACTGACCTGTGATCCCGACTCCCTGTTTGGGGGTGGTCAGAACCCCCTGGGCTTATGCCTTGGGCAGGGATTTGGTGGGCGAGAGAAAGCCCAGGCTCAGATGCATGGGTTACCCGGCTGCAAAAAGACAATATATAATAGAAAGTCTAAACCAAAGACGTTCGTATCAGTCATAACAACGAGGAAGACAAATGCTTATAGGAAAAGCAGTGCAAATTATCAAAGGTCTGAATTGCTATCTGTTCCTGGGACCTGTTTTAACACAAGTTCCCAATTAAATTGTCAAGTTATTCAGAAAACTCTCATCATTCCTGATAATTCTAATAGATTTTAATAGAGAATTATTTTTATCAGGCCATTTCATCAGCTATGTTTCTGAAAAAGCATTTGGCCTGTTGGCATTCCTTCCACATGTAATGAACCATCTGCCTTTAGTAAAGAATAATTATTTTGTTATAAAACATCCAAAAACAAATTAAAATGTCCCAAAATATCTTCAGCAGTCTCCTCAGAGCTCTCTGTTTAGCATAAGCCTTGTTCATGTATGTTAGGCCCAAGGGTCATGCAAAGGTGTGAGCAGGACTTTTTTCAGGAGCTGCCCTGTTTGCAGTGTGTTTGCAACTCCCTGTCAGTGCTGCTAGTGGGGGCTGCAGACTTCAAACCTTGCTCAGCCCTTAAGAAATTTTGCTTCAATGATAATTGGCACGATTCTATTTGATGCTTGGCTGTATTCAAAAAACCCCCTGTGCATAATGTGTGCAGTTACCGCAGACTCATGCATACAAGTATCTTTGTAGGCAACCACACTTGTGTGCTCCTGATTTTAAAAAAAATTGAATTCTGCACAAAGTAAGGCATTAATAAACCCAATTTTATAATGCTTAACTACAGTCTACTAATTATAGGAGACCAACACCGTTATCCTTTTTCTTCCATCTCAACAAGTATGCTTTAGGGGACTCGTAAGGGCCACGTGGGCAGACTTTCTAAATACTGCTTCAGAACAGTATTCTGTATTTCCCAGACAATGCAGAAAGGTAAACTGGTCTGGGGAAAGCCTCCATGTATTCCGCAGCATCTTCCAAGCAGCTGGTGCTGCTTTTTTTTTCCCTAAATGACTAAATGCTGGTCATAGTTAGATCATTCTCAGTCCATTTTCTCTCCATGCAAAACAAGCTGTCCCTCTAACCAGAGAGATGATTGCCCTCTAATAGCCCTGGCAGTTGTCTCCATCCTCCACTGAACTGACACAGTGTGTGGATCATGCAGTGGGAGCTCTGTCTCCAGCTGGTGACAGGACTGCCAAGGAGACTCGGACAAGCCGTTCAGGCCTGTGCAGTCCAGGATAGTCCTGGTCAGGAGAAAGAGTATTTTCCTGCCCGGCAGGCCTCTCCCAGGAACACACACAACTGTGCTTCATCCTCAAAAGGTTGCTGCATGACCCTTGGGAAGTACAAGCCTCCTCCCTGTAGCATCCGGGCTGCTGCTGGGTTGAGAGACCACCATAACAAGCAGCAAGAAGGAAAGCAGAGAATTAGGTGGAAACCTTTAAAAGAGAAACAAATATACAGGGAAAAAGATTTCCAACTCACAATATCTCTGTCTGCCTGCTTATTTAATGCTCCAAAGTTATCAGAGCAAATCTCATTTGTATTTTTGGCAGTTTGGCCAGACTAATTTGATTTTATCAAACTATCTCATGCAAGGAGGAAAGAAAACGAGCAAAATAACATTTCAGTAAGAGTTTATCAGTACAAAGAGCACAGAGACTCTTGAGATAAACTCCTCCAAGGGCTAAAATTTCTGATTCCATGATGCCATTTTCACCATGCAATGTTATAATTGCAATGTGCATCGAAGTATTATTTCTGTAATTTTTAACATAGGGTTTTCTCTATGAACCCTTTCTGAGCCTACTCACCTCAACACAGGGCACTGTAGGTGAAAGAAAAATTTCAGAACAAACTCAAAATCCCCAAACCAGAGAAAAGAAGCACTATTAGCACTATTGGCTTCCAGCAGGGTTGGTATCAAGCCCATTTGTCTATTAAGGTGCAAAGTTAGTAGTCATGATATGGGGAAGGGCACTATGACTGCCATCATGGTCAAAGAAGGGGCCATTCATGTAGGGTGTAAGTGCTATAAGAGTAGGCCAGCGCTTTTGACAAGCCCAGAGGTTTCCAGCCATTCACCACTCATTCACAAAAGGGGCCTGAGTACATAAGAAAGGCTCTTTCTGTGTGGGGAGCACTGCACACGTGGGCTCTTCAGGAAATGTAACCAATAAATCAATAAGTCAGCAACTCTGGAAAAGTCTGGGGATCAGTCACTTGGCAGAGACTTTAATTACCCATTTATCACAGGGCTTACTCAAGACTGGCTGTTTCAGGCTTAAAATGGCAAACTTCAAGGTACTCTCAAAGCAGAGAGATACCTCTCCTAAAACCTCCAGGAAGGTATGCAGAGATACAAATCTCTAACTCGGCAATGGCTCAACCCAAGGTGAAGATAAGGGTAGGAAACAGTCAGGTTATCAGAAACTCAGTATTGAACCAGGATACACTCAGCAATGGCAGTTTACTGTAGACAAAAGCCTGCAGTGATGGTGCAGGCTGCCACCATCATTGGGAATTGCTATGGGAACGACTGTGAGGAAGCCTACATAAAAAAAAGAAAATTAATAGTTAATTTTTAAAGAATACATAAAAAGAGGTTGGAACACATTAGCCAAACCATTTACCAGATTATCAGTCAGCAAGCAGAATGGGCCACAGAGCAAAAATGCAGCTGTCTACTTTTCAGTACTCTTACTTTCCATCTACAAAACACAAATATGAAAACTCTACTTTTTGGCTTTGCTTTTTTAAATTCAGACTTACTCAGTTGAATTAGACCGTGGCCTAAATCTTTTGCCTCTGACTTTCTTTCTGTTTCCTCCTATATTACCTGAAAGAAATCAAAGGACAAAGACAGTAAAACAACTTGAAACTCACTTGTCCCATGCCAAACTGTATTTTTTTTTTTTTTGCATCCATAGCAAAAGAGTTGCTACTTTAACCATTTAAATCTCACAGGTCTGTTCCTCTTGATTTACCTCAGACACTTAGGTTACCTTTCTCTACTTTTTGCTGCAAGTGTGCAGAGCAAAAAACTTCTTTATTTCAGCTGTTATTTCACAAAATCACTACACTTCCAGAAAAACACTAAACACTGCCTGATAAAATCACAGAAGCTGGCAATAGTGAATAGGTTTCTTTCTTTTTTTCATGTTAGCTCACACTGGAGGGAGAAATTAAATGTAATTTCTTTGTGACAAAGCACTGTGCAAAAAAGGCACTTATGTAGGGTGCTGCTAAATCCTAATTCCAAGTTAGTAACAATTAGCACAATTTTAAGGAGTCATGCTGCTGGCCTAAGATCAGCTAAACTTTCAGCAGAGCAGCCATGGTCCAGAGGCTGGTTGTGGCCAGCACAGTGGTTCACACTTACCTTGCCAAGAATTACTCCTAGGCCTCCCATTTTCACAAATGTCTGAAATATGTTTTGTATCTGGGATCCTTTCACTCCAGGAATGAGACAATCCATTTGACCTGGAATAGGAGGGCTCAGATGCGGTTATTGTTAAGGGTATTGTCTCACATCAATGTTAGCTCAGCGGTTCGGTCACATTCCTGAGGCCAGTGACAAAACACAGCCTAAGGTCTGTCTGCACTAGCAGAGCATCCAGGATTTCTGATTAAACCCTGCAGTTAAGCCTTGCAACTGTCCTTGCAGGGGTTTCATGTGCCCACATTCAAGAGCCAGGCATCAGCACTGCTTTTTCACTTGTCTGCTGTGGAATGCACAAACACCGGCGCACACCAGATTTCCTTTGGATTTCCAGCTCTGCCTCAGTTCCTAGATGGAAGATGCTCTTACAACTGTGCTCACTTCAAGGCTTCTTCACCACACAGTCAAGCACATCCCACCTGCAGGCTGCCCACTCCCTCCTTATGCTGCTGCAAGAAAGCCAGGACAGCTTCCCTCACCCCACTGCTACCAGTCTCAGGGGCTCAGGAGTTTGTGATGAGCATCCTCCCACCCAGAGCTGGTAGTGCCAGGGGAGAGGTAACTCTGCCTCATTTTTGCTAATTTTGAACGTTTATATTTTATCAGCCAATTGCGGCAGTATATACTTCTAATGCTAACCTCAAAGCCAAAACCAGTCTTTTTATCTAGGTGCTTGGTGTAAACTGTTTTTTCCTTCCTCTTGTATTCCCTCTAAGAGCCAGAGATGTATGTGGCAATGTCCAACATGTAGGGTTGTGCAACAGGCTGCCTCTTGTTGAACTAGAGCTGCTGCTCAGCTGCTTGCCATGAGATCTACAATTATTTCCAAAAGAGAAGAGGAAGCTGAAAAATTCATAATAGATGGCTTATTTATTACAGAGTCTTGCTTAAAGGAACTATTTTTGTAGTTTTTTAAGCTGGATACTTGCATTTTCCAGTCTCTGCTTTCTCTGGAGGCATCTGAGAGATGCTCTTAAGTTTCCAGACGCTCAGGCGAATCACAGCCACACTGAAGTAAGCCCAAGGTTTCATTAATTCAAACTTAATCACGTCATGAAAGGTCTGAGAAACAACAGATCCACTGACAGACTTTCAAACATTTCCTCCTCCTAAAGGTCTCTTTCAGGTTCAGGAATGTCTTGCTATATAATGGTTTTGGTGTTTGCTATTTCATAATAGCAAGAGTTATCAAAAAGTTATGTCTTAATCCTTGAACATCCTCTGAATACCAACTAATATTTCATAGTGTTTTCCAGCATGGAGAAGCTCAGGCAGCTGATGGCCCAGTCACTCTAACATCTCCCAAGAGATGCCATCCATACCAGCACACTGAGCAAATCAAAACCAGCTTGGAAGGTAGGAGGTAGCACTCTGGGAATTCAAATGGAAGGACTATGTCAGCTGTATCACAACATTAACAGAATATTTGTCAGACTTACTTTTCCAGACTTGACAGTGGCACAACATACCTGAACTGGTGGTGGGAACAACAAAACTCTCTAGTACAGACAGACCTTAGAAACCATTAGCATTTTGGAACAAATAATAAAGAGAGACATATGAAATAAATGAAGTATGAAAAGAAACACAGGTACTGCATGAAAAAAGAAACACATTATATTACAGTCATTTAAAAATAACTTTTTTAAACTGGTATTTAAACGTGATAGACAAAGCTATGAAAGCTTGCTTTCCCAAGAATTTTTTTTCAAAATTTTAACCAAATTTAAAAAGATTCTCCAATACAAACAGTGCATTATTCAAGATTAATGCTTGCTTCTTGAAAAAAAACAACCCACACATCTAAAAAGTTGAATTTACAAATTAGAGGTAATTAAGTAATCACTACCAGAGTTTTCCTAATAACATAGTCATTAGAACAAACTGAATGAACTTGTATATAAGATCAAGCTGCTATACCAAAATAGCAAATGTCATTACATATGTGTCCCTTCCATACACTTCTCTTTACTTTCATTGAAATAATAGCAAAAAAAAATGGTTTCATCAACTGCACACTTGTAGGCTGCTTAGTGAGACAAGAATCGAGAATTGCAGTTTTCCAGTGAAGCAGTTCATGATTGTCAATTCCTCTAGGACACAGTGATTCTCATAAATTGTTTTACAGTGCCAGCTGGAGATTTTCATATAAAGAATCTTTAACTGCAGAGGAACAGTGAGCATCATGATCTTAGCAATTACAAATGGCTCTCAATGCTTTTAAATGAATCTTCCCTTTTAAAATGTTGGATTTTTTAGGAAACAAAGAATTCCTAAATTGGAACAAGAATTAGAGAAATCCAATCAAGGGCAAAATCTAATTCTCTCTAATCTAGTGACAGCAAGAAGAAAACTGCAGAAAGTCTTTGTAGAATTATTTTCTAAGATAACACTTGGTGACCATTTAGTACATAGTCTAGTAAGTGGAATAAAATGCAATCAGTATCATTTTTAATATGAGACAGTAGAAGTCTAAGTCAACACACTGGATTAATGACATTGACAAATAAAGATATAAAAATAACATTTATATTGAACATTTTATATTTATAACTATTATTGAAGCAAGACAATGTTCTTTTTCTTTGATTACGTGACCATGATTAAAAAAGTTGTTGGCGTTTTATTTAATTTTTTTTCAGCCAGCCATTATTATTACAGTCTACTTGAAATCAATTCTCAAGCAAGGATGTAATGGAAATTTCATTAAACAAAAATTGGTTTACAATGCAAAATTTTTTTATTCTGGCCTAATCATACTAAGTAGCAACTAGGACACAGGAGAAAGATCAGTAATCAAAGCAGAAAGGATGCTATTTCAAACATTCCACAAAGAAAGAAGAAAGAATCAAACCTGCTGCAAAACAATGAAATGTTCTGACTAATGGAATAATGGGTGATGGAACAGGTAGAAATCTGAAAATGCGACAGAAAAGCAGACCTCTTCTTAGAACTAGATGCAGAGTTTGTGCTGACTCCAGGAGGCATGTCGCTATAAAAAGAGTCGGCCTCTCCCGGCTTTTTTACATAATCTCCCTGGGGTATTTGTCTGAAGTGTAATAAACATTGGAGAGTCAGAAAACATGACAGGAACTAGAACGCACACAAACATGCACGAACATTAGTTTAAAAGGAAGAGGTAAGGATAACAATCCTTGAGAAAACCTGTTAACCACACACAATATGGCTATTAATAAATAATCCAGCCATCTGAGAGAAAACTCCCACATGCTTCTGCTATGTCAGGAAAGTGGATTCTGTGGTTTTGGAAAGGGAAAATGAGGAACATTTCACTGGTTAAGTCCGATCACAATTTTCAAAGTGAACAGTTAGTGATTCTTGAAGCACTGGATAACCAGTCCAGACATTTCAAATAGCTCATCATGCTGGATGCAAAAAACACCCTCAGGTGCAGCACTGGTACTGAGCCTAAGCTAAATATATGCATCAAAGAGGAGCTCAGGAAAAGTGAATGCTTTTTTCCTTCTGAGGTAGATGCTTTCCATTTAACTTTTGTGATCATGATTGAATTCAAGAGTAGCAACCTGTTGTTTAAATTTCAGGAGGATAAAAACCTACAGTTTTTTTTACTGATTTTTTGTATAAAGGAACTAACACCAGTGTCAGATATTCTCAGCTACTCTTAATCACCACAGTAGTAGACTCAATCTGCCAAAACATACACAAAAGTAATGTAATCATTTATCCTTTTCCAGAACTAGAAGCTCAGTTATGGAGCGTAAAACTGTGCATTAGAAAGTTCTAATCAAGTTATGAAAAGTTTTTGCAGATGGTGAATTCATCGCCAGCAGAGAATACTTGCCATCTGAATATTCCAGTTATAGTCCCACCAGGTTTAAAAATCCTCCCAACTACAAGTAGTTACTTTGACAGTTGACTATTTCATAATACCAGCATCAGTATTTATTCAACCTTGCACTTTCCAAGATGTTTTTGCTACAGTCTGCCCCTATTAAGATGCACATTTATCAGATTGATTCACACGCAGATTGTGTCCAACTACAGACCTAAACTGGGACCTCTCCATTCCGTATCTGGATTTCTAATGCTTCTGTATATAAAGTATAAAACTACACGGCACATAAATCGTTAGTGCAACGCAGTACTTCCACACTCCATCTTCTAACACTTCCCAAGTTTCAATTCTTGTCCCATTCCTCAGCTGGTACATGGGTGTGTTCAGAGTCAGCGCAGTGTGGGCAGCTCTGCTCCTCAGAATTCCTCTAGCAAACTGCTTTCTTGCTACTCCATCAGAAATAACTTCTCCCATGTAGCTGTGCCCTTTAAAGCCACACTATCCCAGCTGGCACAGTCCTTGCTAACTGGCTCTTCTTACCCCTTTCAGTTTTCTTGTTTCAATTGTATCATCCCTATGTCATGCTCAAAAATATTTTAATGGCTTGTTCTCATTGTTATTTAAGGAGCAATCATATTTTTTTTGAAAAAAGGGACAGTCTGGTAGTATCTGGTTTTCCATTTATTGCACTCCTTGTACTTATCCAAAATTATTCGATTTAGAAGTCAGCCTACAGAACTTCCTTCCATGCATGAAGGAGATTTAGTTACTAAATATCTTCCTCATCTTTAAAATGATGGAGCCCTCCATTCAGAAGCCTCAGCTTACCCCGATTTCCACTCTGCCTGTGCTCTCAGACACAGCTGCAGACTTGCTGCACACTCACAGCTCTCTGGCCATAAAGTAATTTCTGGAGATGAAGATACCTGAATAAGTTACATTCTCTAATATTCCAATGCAAATATACATGGGGTGGACTCTTTTGCTGTTTCGAGGTTTTGTCTGCTCTGTCCTCAGCCAATACTGAAACATCCACAGTAGAATGACTTGATTGCCATGTTAGTCTCCTTTTATAGATACATCAGTTTCCACTAAGCAGCACTAAGCCCTTAAATTCTTCCTTCCTTGTGCTGGGTGGTATTCCCCACCCACCAGCCTCTGCATAAGACTCGACTTCAATAATGTTGCCTTTTATTTGTTACTGTACTTGTGGCCTATCTGACCCTGTAGCACACAACTAGCACTTGAGAGTGCTTTTCCACTTTTTACAAATATTTTGAGCCTGGCAGAGAAACCACTACACAAAGGGAAATGGAGAACAAGCACAACAGGTAGCAGCAACAAACAAAGCAGTAGCTTAGACCAGAAGGCAATGGTACAGGTAGAAAACAGGGGAATTTGAGAAATCCTCTTATCTCTTGGGGACTAGGAGAGGAAGGAGCCAACTCCTTCCCACAAGACTCATCTGCCAGGCAGATGCCTGATCAAAGGGAGGTGGTCTTCCAGGAGCCAAACACAAGTCACTAGGAAAACAGTTTATTTTTGGCCACAAGCTTGAAATGGTAGAAGCTCAGCCCTGTGCTGAAGCCAGTACTTGTTTTAGCTATGAATCAATTGAACAGGGTGACAGGAAAGAATGGGCTCTTTGTCCACACAGCAATTTAATTGTATTGTATTTTTAACTGCAAAGAAACTCCAGGAATTAATTTGTCTCAAAAGGCTCCTGAACATCATGTTAATATTAATTATTCAGTTCTTAGCCTCCCAAGAACACTTTCATCTCTAATAGCTGATTTTCAGTCTCTCTTATTGGAAATATTCTCCTGTTTTCCAAAATAAAACAGTCTATTGCAGAAGTACAAAAACAATTATTTTTTTCTACTGGCTCCAGTGAAATCAGGATTTTAAACAATGCATTATAGAATACTGATTTCATATATTATTTAAAATATGATAATCCATCTCAATATTTTCTATAGCATGTAAATGAGCAAAAGAGAAGAAAAACTATTTTCAGAGACTTCTAAGATACATTCCACTACTTTTATCACATACCTCTGTCTTCTGTAGTTTCTTTCCATATAAACAGAAGAGAAAAGAAGAAGAATGAATTTTTAGTATGCAGGTCCATATGGTCAGTAAGACCAAAAGTACGTAAAAAGAAAAGCACTGTATAAAAATGAAATTTTTGCTCAAAATATTTCTACAAAATCACTTCTGAAATAAGCATATTTACAAATATACTACATCAGAATAAACAAGGAAAATATATTTGTGTTGATGGCTAATTAGTGCTGAGTGTAAGGTGCCACTCATGATGGGCTTAAGCCTGTTCACTATGAAGATGCTAGTAAGAGGTGCACTCTCATGCTGAACCTCCAAAAATTAATCCCACTGGCTAGAAATTATCTCAAAGTGAGCCCTTAACTTTTAAAGTTTTACTTAAAATAAAAGTCCAGATTTTCAGAAACTGCCAGAAACTGAGGGCGATATATCAAGACAGTATATCCTACTTTTCTACTATCCTCATCTTCATGGTTTTTATTCCAAATGCTTCTTTCCTTACATATTTGTGAGCTGCCCTCAGCCTACCTCAGTTTGGCAAAGCAGCAGGGGCTGTGCCACTTCGTTATGCCAAACCACTGGGGCTGTGCCCCAGCCACAGTGCTGCCTGCAGCTGAGCCTGCCCTGCCCTCCAAGGGCACAACAAGGACCTAGGGATAAACGACTTCAAGAGACAGTCTCATCCAAACACAAATGATAAAGTCAGTACCTTGAATCTTTTTTTTACTACAAGCAAAAAATATAAAACACTCTGGTTTTGTAAGAAATTCACAAAAGAATTAAAACTGAAAAAGACCAATCAGGCTAATAAAATCCATTTTGCCTCTCAGTGAGCACTGACAGCTCAACACCAGGAGAGAACTTGAGCCTTATTTGCAAATTGCAGATCTTTCCTACCAAAAAATGTGCTTGAATTAATTTCAGGTTAAGCCAAATAAATATAATCGTCTATTTAAGGAAGCCTATGGTTGAGTGCTTTGCTGACTGACTGAGAGCTAATCTTGCTATATCACGAGGAAACATTTATAATTTAATCAGATCATATTCTTGTATTTCCTTTGTCACATACAGTAAAATCATAATCTGATCATCTAAAAAAAAAGAAAATAAATTACTAAATGAGAAATAAATTTCAAATTTGGATCAAGCTCTCTAAAACCACATACAAATGTAAGAATTGCTTGAAAAATGTTAATATGATAAAAATGTTACTGTATAAATATTGTTGAATTTGGATTTTTTAGATTTTTTTGAATTGTTCTTTTCATAACATAATCAGCTATCAGATGAAATACATGTATTTTTAAACTCTATAAAGAAAAAAAAAAATGTACTTACTTGTAACCCCAACCAGTTATTCCTAAAACGAGAGCCAACACCAAAATGGTGCCAGCAATAGCCCCTATTATTATATTTGTGCTAACCACACCTGGAAACACAAGAAAGATGAAAAATATACATGGTTTTAGGAGAAAAATACACAAAACCAGTAAATGCCCCATCTTTTAAAAACCAGCTTGAACAACTTTCACTAGGCTGATCAATTGTAACCCATGATACACTCCTGAAGCATAGCATGGGCATAAAATGATCATTTGCAAGTCAAGCTTTGACCTCTGTGTCTGTTTCCATTAAGTGAATGCTTGTTACATGGGAAACCTGTGCCAAGTATGCCAAAACAGTATTATCAATATTAAACTGCTGTAGATTACATCCATACAACCTGCCCTAGCAAATACATGTTTACCATGGAATAAAAGTGACTACTTGTTTGGTTTTGCTCAGATCCTTTCCTTAGCTGAATAAATTAATCAAATGAAGGATTCTGGAAGATGTCCCCCCACAAGGATTTCTAATGACCAACAATTACAAGCTCATTTTTCCACAATATATCTTTCTTTTATATGCAAGAATGAAGCTGAATAAAATCTTCCACTCAGTTGAAGTAAATGTAAAAGTCAAGCATTACCTTTCCATCTAGATATGGAATGTCCCAGTAACCTTTTGCTTGTCCTAATCTATCAATATGCCTAATAAGGCCACTCAGATGATTGGGACAAATATGGTAGGACTGGACCCACTGACACCAATTCCCAAAGATGCACTGACTGAGGCTTCATTTACAGACACTGAATGCTTCTGTTGTGGGAGGAACAGAGGGGAATGAGGCTCCTGATGTTGCAGCATGTTGTGTACTAACTGAAAGAGTAGGAAACCTAGTTTTGCTTAATGAATTTTCCTCAAATCCAAACATTTTCAGTTGTTGGTAAAAACTATAACAACATACCTTTATTGATGGCATCTTTATCAAAAAATATATCATCTTTGATGTGAGAACTGCAGTCATCTCCTCCCCAGAATCGGTCACAGACACACTTTATTTCATTGCTACAAACCTGCAGTCAAAAGTGTAGCTCAGAAAAAAATCAGATTATTAATCCATTCCCGTAATTAATACATCAGGTATAGGTACAATAATAAAGCCATGATTTTACTGCTCACAAAATTTTGCAAAATAATTTTAATATATAGCAATTTTTAATCTATATGTTGGATATAAATGCATTAAATGGGCTATTATATTTTTTATAAATAGATATAATGTTTATTCAGCACATACTTTAATGTAATCTATGTTTAATAGAACCATATATAGTTGCTTTGGGAGACTGACCTTAATGACCTTTTTTCAAAATATGTGGAAGTGCATGATTTCAGATAAATAAGGAAGTTTTAATGCAGTGTGCAAGATAAATGACATTATGAGAGAATAACTCCTTTGATTTCAGTTCAGTCATAGGGCCCTGGACATGGTGTCAAACTGTGTGTGAGGGACAAGGGGACTCGCCAGGGCCACAGCAAAGCCACAGACTGCACACTGAGCAGAGAAACCAGCCAAGAGCCACCTCACTGCCCTCTTTTCCAGGGTAAAGGAACTCTCAGCCCACAAAACCCAACATCATCAACAACTTTATGAATCTTCTTGGCTATTTATGTAATAATGAGGGAATTAAAAAGAACAGGTCTCTGGAAGAACAGAGACCCAAGTTTCTCAGTTCCTAAAACCTTTGTATTTATTCTCCAGCACATTGCCTGAGGAAATATCAATCAAATTAGCAAAAGTGATAGCAAAAACATTCATTGATAAAACCTCTGTAAAACTAATACATACTAGCTATGACTCATTGTTTAAACTGTCTTGACTGGAATGCATTCTGTTTACTTATGTGCTCCTACTCCTTTCCTTTTCCTTTTCAAAAACTTCTCCAGCTTTATGACTTCTAGAATCACACTGCTAGCTTCCTGAAAGGTCCAGCTAGTAGACTACGCAAGGCCAGGTACTCAGCAAAAAGCGTTAAAGAGTGCAAGAACACACCCCGTGTCCTGAACAGATCTGGCTGTCGGTAGTGCCTGGGCAGGTGCTGAAGTTGAAGGCCTCGGTGGGGAGGCAGCGGTGGTCGAGGCACACCATGTCCGGCCCACACGGCGTCCCGTTCTCCACGTAGCCCAGGTCCGTGTCCTCATCGAGCTTCACGTGGCCACCACTGCAAGACAATCAAGAGGACCTTGGAGATTTGTGCTGTGGTTAGATGGGACTGCTGAGAAACTGGGCCCTGGGCTGCTGCCTGTATTTCTGTGCTACACAATGCCCAGGACCAGGTAAGAATCAGTATTGGCTTAGTGATCTCACTGGGCCTAACATGAAAAAAACCCAAACAGTGTATCTACATCAAACAAATGTAATCATGAAAATAAGGACCATTTTTCCTGTGAAACAGCTAGAGTTAGATAAAAATCAGTTTACTTATTTAGAATGTTGTCTTACAGTTGTGTAAAGCTATGAAAACATACCACATCTATAATTAGAATTCAGCTACAATATAGCCATGAATTAGGCTGCCAGGTAACTTTGGCAGCACAGAAATATGTCTAAATATTTTGGGTACATGAAGAACTTTGCAGATATAAAAGAATGTAAAATCACAGGGCCTGAGAAGAGTCTTATGTCTCTACAGGCAAAATTAACTATTGAGTAGATTGTGAAACTGCCCCATAGGCAGTTAATTTTCTGAAGCTTAGCAAAGGTTGAACTGAAATGATTGTTATACGTTAATAGGAAATAAAATTAATGGAAGCAGTTTTTCTCCACTTAGCAATGAGAAAGCTGATTTTCTATGCAAGATGGATATTGATTGTTCTGTTTTCCAATTACCTGCAATTGTAGACTTTTCCATAGTGCAAGATTGATGTCGTGATTTCACCATCAAGTTCTCCAAGTCTGGGCACACTGGATATATTGGAGCACAGAAGGTATCCACAAAGTACATCCCTGCATTGAAAGAATAAACGGATACTCATAAAAATCAAAATTCAATGAAAATGAACAATCAAAAATATGACCACTTGCTTGGTAACCTCTTTGTTATTCCTTGCTTTTCTCCTACTAACAATAATTCCCATAAGTGATGCTGTTTCCAAAGAAAATTCCTCTTGGAAGTTAGATTGGGAAAACTGTGTTTTTATAATGCATTATCAAAAAATGCCCTGAGTAATAACAAGCAGGGAGCTGTCAAGAACAAAACCACATCACATTGATTTAATGATCTATTAAGATACAGTAATTGGTCCATAGAGGAGCAACAGTTCTCTTGTTTTAAATACACTCTCATAGGACACATATGTAAGGGAACTATAGACACCAAGTTTAATTCAACTGCTGAAGAGACTCTACTATTCATGTATGGAGTTTTGCACTGACAGAATAGCAGGGTCTGACATCTCCCATATTACTGAATATTTTTTGCTTATGAATTTGTAATGGAACAGAAGTAAGGTTACCAAATCTGTGTTAAGAAAGTGGGAAAGAACTTTAGTTCACCTGAAGGCAGAACTAGAAATCAAATGTCGTGGACAGAATGGAGAAATCTGAAAAAACAGTTTGATAAAGACTTGTGAAAGGTTCAGAAATTGGCAGAAATAATCAACTGCATTTATTCAGAATGTGAAGAAATGCTTTAGGCAGCAACTTGCAGGACTATACTTGGAAAGTTACAATATCATGAAAAGTGAACACAACTTAGCAATGCAATGGCACAGCACAAAAATTGAACACCACACCAAGGTGTGTGAAACCGAAGGCTGCTGTCCTCTGCACTGCTAACCCTCACTGAGTACTAGGACCACTTTTGGTCCAAGCTCTCCCAAGCTCAGATGGTGCTCTCTTGTCAGAGATCATCTCTTCTTGGCAACCTGCCTCCCTTCGGGATTTCTTGCACAAAGGTCTGCAGAAGGCCAGAAGTCTGATCCATAGAGAGCCTTTTTGAGTCTCATCATGCCAGCTAAAGAATTGGGTCGGGGTAAGAACCTCATTCTAGTAGCTTTCTAAATGCATCAACTTACTGTTTATTACACTGTATCCAAGAGTCCTTGTCTCTTCCACAGTTGCCTTTCTCAGTCCCCTCAATATTCAGCTTCTCATAGCAGTACCTGTCAGCAGCTGTCACTTCTAAAAACAGAAACAAATCTCTTCTAAGATGATGATTTTGAAAAGCCATGTCATGAGATATGGGGATACACAGTCAAAGAAAGAGAGCTTCCCAGTTTGTGAACTGAAACACCATGATCTGCAGCTGGCCCAGGAAACTCTGCACAGTCCTCTTCTTGGTTAAAAGCTTTATGATGGCACCACAGGACTGCTTTTAAATTTTTTTCAGATTGATGAGAGTTTGTTGGTCAAAAATGTCCAGAAACCACTGAAATAAACTAATGAACATGAATATAGGCTCTGTAGATGGTTATTAATGAGAACTAAAGTTTCAGATTTCAGAACAAACACCAGTAAATTAACCAACACTAGAGAAAGAGCTGGAAAAGAGGATGGAAAGACAAAATGATGGTGGAAGAAAGGGAGAGACATGCTGTTCTAGATGTTTTCAATAGTTCTCTGTATGTCTCTTCCATAACTTTTCTTAGCTAAGATAGTCTTTCAAGCCACATGTATTACAACCAACTTAGAAACAGAAACATTCACTTACTTTCACCCCAGATATATTTACATTGCCGGTCCCTGGTTTTACATCTTCCTCCAAAGCAAATACCCTAGAAAGAAATAAAAAAATATAGAAAATATTTCAAATTACTTTATTTTCCAAAATATGTATTTCTTTAATATAAAGATTAGTCACATGCTTTATATTGAAGCAACAAACATGTGATTCTATCTTCTTTTCATTCAAAATATGACTAGCACCCAAAACTCATGAATGTTAGCAGAACTGTCCCAGGTGACTTCCAAAGATCTATAAACAAAAATCTATAAAAAGCTATTTGGTTTTGAAAACGAAATCTATAAAAACAATCTATAACAACAGAAAGAATGTAAAACAAATTGAAGTCCTAATTACCTGTCTGTTATCACATGAATATCCGTCCATTTTATGGATATTAGGAGAACACTATAGAAAGAGAAAATAAGTAATAGATCATAGATCAGACAATTTTGCATGAAATCAAAGTACAAAACAAAAATCATATGAAAAATCATTTCAATATCATTCTGGTTTTTTCAGCATCAACAGATTTAACACAACTTTTATACACCATACTATACAAAACATTCATAGTGATTTCAAGATTACAGGAGGGATTTTTTGTCTCATGAATAGAAGACACAAAAATCACCTGGCTGGAATTTCCTGTGCAGTTCTCTGCAATATCACAATCATTCACTGCTTCTCGACACAAAACTCCTTTAGGTTCAAACTGGAAAATAAAACCACAGAAAATTAGTGTCTTCGTTTCTCTATATCTTGCCTTAAATGCAATGCTTCCTTACAGTTTTATCTTAAATAAAAAAAGGGAAATAATCACATGCTGACTGAAGTGGGAGGACTTTCCTTTCCCTGGTGTGTATGCTGCACCATGCAAGTCATTTACTGGTGCAAGTGGTACCACTCTCTGAGGCACCCCTTCCCAAGGGCATGGATTGTGGGGCAGAGCAGAAGTCTCTCTTAGGACAGAGGACCCCTAGGGGTGTCCAAACCAATATTGCAGTGGCTGGCAGCATTATCCTACCAGGTCACTGTGCCTTTTTGTTACTATTTTACTCTTCTTTACAGAACAGAAGGAGTCATCCTGATCTTCTCTCTAGGGATGAAGAACACCGCAGAACTCTACATATAAATGCTTTGGTTATTTTAATCCTCCATTGTTGCTGCAGAATAGGAACTATTAATAAATGTACTGAATTCTGTACAGTTTGACACCATTTTCTAAGGGACTGGATATTTAACAATGAAAAGTGTACCAGTGACCTAATATAGACATTTTGCTGAAAGAATTATGTGCTAGGTCTCAAGACCTGGAAAAGAAGGAAGACATTTCATTTGAGGCAATTTTAGTGTTTCTGGTCATGGACATATTACAGACTCCTTATTTTTCCTCAAAGTTTTCTTAAGACTGTGATACCCAGTTTATTTTGCAGGCCTGTGATTTTTTTTTTGATCTGCATGCACATACATTTTTCAGGGAACGAGTGCTAACTCCACAGCTGGTGTGAACTGGCACACATCAGTGAAAGAGCTAGACTATGGTACTTTCTCAGCCCGCAGCTCCTTTTTTCTACCAGTCACTGGAAAAATGCAGACAGACACAAACATTGTCAGAGACACTACAGGATTCTGGGATGTATAATCACCATGTATTGCTTGCAACGCCTTCTTCACTCCTGCTTTCAGGCAGGACATTACAGGGGAAGTTCCCAAATTTGGGAACTATTACATACAGTCTTTTGAGTTGTCCTGATAAACACCTCTTAGAGATATATGTTCTGTAAAATTCTACTTTTCTGTTCACTCACCCTTGCCACTCTCTAAGTAGATAAACCCTTTTCTCATTTACAAAAGAATAAAATAGTTATACAAAAGCCTTGTTTTGTTCTGATACTCTTTAATATGGTGCCTATGTGACTTGGATTCTTGAGCAAAATTCACCCACACTGGCAATTTGCTGATTTTTTTATTATTACATTAAAAAAAGAAACATTCTTAGGAAAATGTGATCTGTTCCAACATAATCTGTGCTTTTTCTTTTTTTAACATTAGGATGAGCACAAAGTCAAGAATGTGGTCCACAGTTATTATTAATTATCCTCCTAAGGAAATTAAACCCTCAAATGTGCACAAAGATAAAAATATCACACATAGTACACCACAGTTTTAACTACATTAATACTAATTATCTTTATTACTGAGTACAAACAACTATTTGAAGTCATATTTAGCATGGCTCCCTTACAGCCGTGATCTGGTTAAACCTCTTTTCACTATTTACTGATGTATCAAGAAGAATAACTTACAGTTTACATAGGGCTTGATTCCCTTTACTCAAGGGGATTTCAGTCAGTCCAAACATAAGGAGACACAGGCAGACCAAACTGAAACTGAAGTCAGGTGTCTTTTATATGAATCCTTCTGAGTAGTTCTGCTGGCTGTGTTTTTATGGTTTTTATTATATCCTTCCCTCAGACACTCTGTGGTGTGATTTTCCCATTCAGTCTCATGGGGCAAATCCAGAGCAACACATATGGCATTGGGAGGGGCACATGGATAAGGATGTGCATGCTCACAGAATGACAGAATGGTTGGGGTTGGGAGGGACCTTAAAGATCATCTAGCTCAAACACCACTGCTATAGGCAGGAACATCTTCCACTTGCTCCAAGACCCATCCAACCTGGCCTTGATCACTTCCAGGGATGGGATGTCCACAGCTTTTCTAGGCAACTTGTTCCAGTGCTTCACCATTCTCACAGTGGAAAAACAAGGACATGTCACAAAACCTTTATGGATAATTTATCCTTTAAGCAAAGATTTAGATTGGGATCTCATAGAACCTGAACCTGATTCAAACTTGTCTGAAACTGGAAAGATTCAATTTACCTCTGCACTTGATGACAGTCCCTGCCCCAAAAAGCCAATCCTAAAAGACAGAGTACAGCCTCAGAAAAACTAGATTTCAGCCAGTTTTAAAAAGGTAAGCTTTCAGAAGAGTAATCACAAGGTCCATAAGGGAAAACACATGTGCTATAGTGCCTGCAGCCACCTGGATGCATTCCCACCAGGCTGCTGCAGTGAAGGTCACTGCCCTTACCCGGCACTTCCGACAGCAGAGCCCGTTGCTGCACTGGGAACCAGCAGTCAGGGTGCAGGTATTGCAGCACTCCCCTCCTTCGCTGGCACACTCCTGAGGAACACACACACAGAGAACAGAATACATGGGAAAAGCACATGAACCCCAAACACATGAACCCCAAGCTCTTATCACTTATCTTAGCACACTACCCAAATTTTTATTCATTCTTTTAGGTTCCTAGAGGCAGAAAAAAGGCATGTACTTGTGGGGCATGAAAATGCTGCTTCCTATGCAAGATAGAAAATAATTATTCTAACTTCATATTGTCAACCATTAAATACTAACATCTTAGCACTGACCAGTGTTTCCATCTAGGAAAATGCTGTCTTTCATGTCTTTGAAGGTCTGATTCTGCACAGGCAGCTATTACTGTGAATCCTTGGGCACACGACCCTGCTTGTCTTCCTCCAATTATCATTAACAGCAGCAACATGCGGTACCAACTCTTGGACAAATCTAGTTGCTAATTTAAAGTACATTGCCCTTACCGCTATTGTCCCACAGTCACATTCCTCTCCATCTTCCACAAAGCCATTGCCACATTCTGGAGGATCCAGAAGCTGCATGGAAATTCAGAAATCAAAGAGCATATCTCTTTTAAGGGAATCATTGTCATATTTGCTCTGTGCAACATGATTTTTAAGCTAGCACTCCAAATGCATTAACTGAAAAACAGGGAGACACAGACTGACACAAGTGAAGTGTACAGAGAATGAACACTCATGAAAATGATTACAGCAATGCTGCCGAGTCACATGGTATCTTCTGCGCATAGGTGTCAGCTTTACAATAAATTCAGTTTGAGCAGAAGTTACAATGAAAAATAAAAGGTGTGACAATAAAGGAAAACAAATTTTAAAGATATGAAAATTTCGTTATCTTCACAGTGGTTGCAACAGCGGTTGCTGTTGTTCTGGAGTTCAAGTGACAAGGGCTGAAAGGTTAAAGCCTGCACTGAAGGTTCACAAGTAATAACCATAAAAAGTAGTTTTTTATGTGGCTCAGAAATGCTTGGGAGGGAGAGATGCAAGGTTTCTTTGTCAGTTTTCGTTGCAGTTGGATTTTTCTTTCCTTTTTCCTCTACCACAGTTGAGAATTTCCTGCAGTTTTCTATAAGTATGTATCACAGGCAGATATGCACAGTAAGTATTGCTGATGAGGCTTCCTCCCTTTCCTTTCAGCCTTCCCGCTGGACTGTAACTCAAAAGATCAAAACCTGTGTATTTGTATGCCATAACCTCTTCTAAGGGACACTTACATTCTGTTCTTTCCAGTTTATTTTTTTCTGTCTTCCTAAAACTTTTAAAGGTAGTTCTTCCAAAAGAAACCAATTTTTTTCCTTTGGACATAAAGAAAATATAATAGTAGCTTTTATTACATAAATGAGAAAGCATTTAAGTGTGTCACCAGACTAAAATTTTTGCAGATCATCCTTCAAGTTCTCCAATTAAACTAGGACCATTCCAAAAATCACGCTGCTCCTAAGCCATCTACAAAACATTGTAGATGCTGTAGAGCATTTCTCACCAGCTGCTGCCTTTCTGTCAGGAGCCCACAGGATGGAGCATCACCCCATGTACTTCACAGTGCCAGAAACCACAGCTCAGCACAGGCTGATGTGCTATTATTAGATCCCCTATTGAAATGGAAATTTGACTGCAGCATGCAATACATATGTAGAATTTAACATAAAATGTATGCAAGCCTTTAGAATTATTAAAGAGTTGTTAAAACTGCCTGTTTCCTATGTATTTTTCCAGACATCCTAAATTCTTCAATATCTCTCGGTGTGCTGCACAACAGAGACAATGGGACAGCAGTAACAGAGCATGCTGCCTTGAAATATTGGGCCAATTTGCTACAGTACATAGGGACAGCTAAAAATGAAATTGAAGGAAAAACCCAAACATTAAAAGCAAATTGGATAACCTTTCCCCAAAGTCATATCATTCATCCATTCATTTGAAAAGAGCATATGCTCAATCCTCTCCAGCAGCCATTGATGTAATTTTTGTAATTTGATGTAATTTTTGATCTAAGAGTGGAGCTTTGCCAAACAGTGCACCTTGTCACATCAGCTTTCCTTTATCTCATAATGCATGAAAAATAGAAAAAAAGTTTGTGTCTCACCAGCCTTGCTAGGAAACACTTCTTTGACAGCTTTGTTAATTAGATAGACATCCATTGACAAAACCTTTAAACCAACCCAAACCACAATGCATAAGAGACTAAATTTCCCTGGCTGCCACATCTAACTCACATTTCTGTATGCCATCCAAAAAACCCCAAAAGTGCTGCCAAATTAAATTGAAAGGAGAGTAACTGGGGTTTTTTCCAACTGACAGATGTGTAAATGAACACAATCACTAAAATAAAACCAAGTAAGACACATTACGCTATATAAACAATGCACTCGGCAAGTAAATAAATCTACCAGTATTTTTCTCCACCTTTAACAAGATGGAAAAAAGCAAACTCCTAAAACTCAGGTATCTTTTAAATAAGAAATTTTACATCTTATTAATGAATTACAGTGCCTTCTCTCCATATGTAATAACATACTCTTTCCTCAAAAGAGATCTTTAAG
Organism: Acrocephalus scirpaceus scirpaceus; assembly: GCA_910950805.1. Classification (NCBI taxonomy): domain Eukaryota; kingdom Metazoa; phylum Chordata; class Aves; order Passeriformes; family Sylviidae; genus Acrocephalus; species Acrocephalus scirpaceus. The sequence continues at coordinate 131,951,248 of OU383773.1, forward strand.
AGATAAGCAGGCTCAGCTTGTCCAGATTTGATGTTTTCTCTTCCCTTCTAAAACTTTTATTGAAATCCTGTGGTTGTCAGAAGATGCAGTTTTTCTCAGGTTGACCAGAAGGAACATGCACCACTCCTGAATTGACTCTCTTTTTTACATCTGTGACCACTTCAGTTACCAGATGTCTTTTTTCCACATTGAACTGTCTTAATAAGTCTTTCTGCCTTACCCTCTTTCCTTTGCTTGTTGAAAGACAGCCATTAAATACAGGTTAACATTAATTATATATAGAAAAGAGTCAAGATCATTATCCCGCTTTCTTTACATTTAACACATGCTTCAGTAAATGGAGCAGGAATATGGAGCAAATCCTCCATTGCAGACCTGGTGTAGATACAAAATTGTATTGTATTTACAATATTCAGAACAAATTGTGTGAGGGATGATTCTCGATCAGAGGCTGTGGATAGTCTACTGGACATGAAACCACTTTATTAGAAATTTATTTTAAAGTAATTTCTAAACTACTATGAACTAAAAAAATCTACTTACACCCATATGTTACTGGAATAGTTAGAACTTAGAGAGAACCAGAACTATCAAAACTACAGGTGTTTTTTCCAACATTATAATTTTCATTTCTCTTGGTTTCATCAAAATTAGCAATAGAATAGAAATAGTATTCAATATTAATGAAATGCTTACTTTGGTTGGTTTATTGAAAAGACAGGCTCCACCTCCATTGTTTAAAAATTCATGATACTCTTCAATATCACACTCGGAGAACTTGCTTGGAAGGTAGTACCTAACAGAATAAGATAGAAGGATTACTTTCTCTGGTGCTTTTTACACTGTATTTTCTTTTTTCAAAACAGAAGAAATATAACATTATACTTTAGAAAAAGAATGAAAACATGCTGTTCAAAATCAGAGTGACTATCTGTTTGTGAGTCTATCTAATTTGAAAATCCTTCCAGTTAATAATAAAGAAATTTCAACAATGACACAGAGCCCATGGAATGTGAGAGGTCTAGATCATTTCACTAAGTTTTTACATGCCAAACAGCATAAATCTGATTGCAGCATATAGTTCTCATAAGCACAACTTGTTCCACTAACAGGCTTGATCTCACAAATATATTCATTTCCTCCCATACAAACTGCAGGAGACAAAGATAGGTTATAGTTTGTTTCTCTCTAAGAGGAAATGGTTCCCCTAACCCATAGAATTTTTATATAATAGAGTTATGCCATTTTAAACATGCTTCTAACAAACACCACCTAACATTTCAGCTTCCCTCCATTATGTGTCCCACTCAGTTAATTTCAATTGAGTACAGAGTGCCTTTGAGGCACAGTGCCCTACCTAAAAACAATACGATAAAGAAAATCTTTGCATAGATCCTTTCCACAGGGAAATAATTTTTCCCAAGGTAACTGCAGTGATCTTTATATTCAGGTCCACAGTCATGAAAGTATTTATGCTTCAAGGAGATTTTGGAGTCTCAAGGGCTTTCCTCTATCAGTTCACCACTGGATATGAAAATATTAGCCAAAGTGCTATCCTGCACTGCTGGGACAGATAGCTTTGAAATCATAACTGGCTTTTTCCATCTGTAATACTCGTGTCTAAAAACTACAGAGGCTGTAGATTTCACCAAAGTTCAGCAAAAAGCTAGGTAAATACAAGGCTTTTTCATGTACCAAATGGTTTGAAAGGTTTGAACTTCAGATAGCGAATTTAAAGGCCCTAACATGGGAATTTTAGCTTTTATAAGAATCAAAAATGCTTCTCAGACTGGCTTTTTAACTTACTAAAAATGAGAAAAATCCTACCACGTATGTTTTCAGGTATACTAAGGTAAAAAGGGCACACATTCATACTTTCAAAGAAGTTTGAATGAGAAATACTTCTTTGCTCAAAATTTTTCTGACCACAAAGCTGTTGTGAAAATCAGTGGATCCATTCAAAATTAATTAAAAACTGAGCCCTAAAATACAATTTAATTCATATTTAAAACTAGACTAAAATGTAATTCATATGCATGATAAAAGACAGGCCTGTAATAAAAAGTATTAAGGTCTGAATATAATTCAGAAAGCATCAAATTTCATCCAGCAGCAAAAATTTGCTGATTCACTAGTTATTATGTTAAAATGTCTCCAGTGACATTACGCATGGGTATGAACATATTCAGCCTCCAATGGGGGGGTAGTTTTTCTAAAAATATCACACAAATTTGGTGATAAAAAATGATAGATGAAAGGTTCCAACAAAAACACTGAAAATGAGACATGCCTCAGAAATTTGATTATAGGATTTCAAGAATTAGGGTGTGTCATTGTTTCCACAACTCAACAGCAAACTTGCATGAGAAAATAAGCTATGCCTGCTTCTGTTTCTCTGCAATGACCTGGCTTGACTGCTGAGCCGTGTGCTTTCCAGGTTAAATCAGCATTCACCAAAAATCCTCACATGCCCTTCTCATGAACTCACTCATTCTCACATTTCTTTGAAGGTGTCTCTGTATACTCTAATACTTTACTTTCTGAAAATTGAGTCATCAAAAATATTCTGCTGAACCACAAAAGTTTCACACCTGTCCTTTACGTCAGCGTATGAAGAACGTGACTTTTCTTTAGTGAAATGTCTTACCCCATATCTCCCATTATGCATCCAGACCACATGTCCTCACACTTACACTCACCTGACAAAAAAAAAAAAAAAAAAAAAGTTACATCTCAAGTCTTATGAGTCCAAAATAATACAATTCTTATCACAAAAAGCATGCTATACTCACTTCCATTTCATATTTCCAGAAAAGTTGAAAAGAATAATTTGCTGGTTTATTCCACACCTTAGTTTAGGTGTATCAGTACACCTTGCCAAAATTTTTAAAAGCTCTACATAATTCTATGCAATCCTGAGCTTTGAAAATATGTCCTGTTTTTCTTTCCTTCCCTAACAGAAAACTGCAGTGTTAGCCTTCGGCACTTGCAAATCATGAGTCAGCTTTCTCATCTTCTCCTGTGTGATGATACTAATTTCCCAAATTTTCAGAGTTAAAAAAAAGGATGATTTTACTTTTTTATTTTTCTAGTTCTCTTCTTGAACTATGGTAGTGTGATTTCGAAAATCTTCCCTTGAAAAACCCCCAAAAATAATTAAAAAAAAAAAAGGCATGAAACGATCAGTGAACACGAGGTAGTACAGCAGGATCTATCAGCTTCTTCCTCTGCTCTCCCTCCCTCCCCCACTCCCTGCTTCCTTCCCTCCCCTCCCTCCCCTCTCTTCTTCCCCCCCCGCCTGCCTCCATTCCCCATGCAACTCCCTTCTGTCCTGCCAGCTGGGAACACTGCTCTGGTCTCAATCCTCCTCTTTCAAAGCTCTGTCTTGCTTTAATTTCAGTAAAAATGTTTTCCACTTGCATGTTCCATAACTTCTCTTACTGTACGCATGAACACCAGTTTATTGCTTTTATTTTAAAAGTACAATTAGAAAGGAAATGAAGCTCTGTCTAACAATTGCTTTCTCCTCTCTCCCTACCAAAACAGTGTCCTGCCCCTCTCAGCCATAAAGAAAGGGAATTTCACTACTATAATTTTCACTTTTACCCTGCCTCTACATCCGCTTGAAAATATGTGGCTGGAAAATGAATACTGAATATGTCCGTAGGATAGAGCATCCATCCTACATTTCTGAGTATTTTTAAAAATAGTATTACATAATCTGCAAAAAACCCCCTTTAAATGCAGATGTATCTCTGCATTATATATTGTCTTTACAATGCCTGAAAAAAAAAATCCACTAATCAGTAAAGTAATTTATCTTTTTATACATAGGCCACATAAGCACACACAATCCAGTAAGTCCACACTCCAGGTCATTATCTAAATTGTTTCAAAACTGTATTTTTTATTTTAATCATATCAAGCTGGGACTTCATATAACATGGAAACAGGAAGGCGAGGTGCTTGTTGTGGGCACAATGGCAGAGATTAAATATCGCAGGTAAGCAGGGATAACTAAGTGGCTGAATACCAAAGTTACAGCAGAGAAATGGTAGCAGCAGGGTAGCAAATACTGGAGATTTGGGTAATCTGTGGGAGAAATGGGATTTGGGCAATCTACAAGAGGAAATCAATCAAGGAAAACAGATAAAAAGTTGTATTGTTAAAACTGTTCTACATAACAGTACTGAGGAGGTTCCTCCTTATTCCCAGATCTAGTAATGTATATTCCCACCCTTGTGTCACAAGATGGCAGCCATTTGGTCTGTGGGTGGGACACCAGTCTCCCTGAAATGTATGGAAGTGGCAGGCATCTTTATGGTCTATTTTGGATGAAATGGTGATACCAGTGCTGTCAGGAATTACGAGCAGTTGGATACTAGAGCATTCAAATAGAGGAAAATTAGTGTTTCAGACCCCTTCTCATGTTACGGGAATAAATAAAAATATTTCAACATTGTGAGAAACAGAAGGAAAAAGTACATATCAGAAAGACACTGATAAGGTCCTCCACTTTTTAAGATTTTTCTCTTGAGACAGAGTGGAAAAGCAAATAAAATTACCACTTAGAAGTTTTCTTCTGTCTGAGAAAATGCCTATGTTTTGGGCCAAGGTCTGTGCCAGAGTAACTGCCATTAAGTCTGGCTTTCCAAACTGAAAGAAACAAGAAAGGTAGGAAAAGTAATAAGTAACACACAGGTATCACAGATTCAAGTGAAGCTTTTCCCACATCAAGGCAAAAAAAGGCAGAATCAGATACACAGTGTTAGAATTCTTACTTCAGGGTAACTAGATGAGAATTAAACACTGGCTTATAGACAAGCTAAATAAGAGAAAATCTGTTTCTTCCTTGGCATTGTGGCTGGAAATATGAATGACAAGATATTGCAGAATTTGCTTAAAAGTGTATTTGAAATGTATTGACTTTATTCACTCATCACTCTCCATTGAAGTGAGTGTCCCTTCTATAGAGCTGCACTAAGATTCTGCATCAGCAAAAAAAAGCAAAATATTTTGAGGAACATGTCTGTGCTGATAAATTCCATGCAGATAAATTTCCACCACTTTTTGCTCATACCAGTATCCCCCACCTACCTCGTTCACACCTCCGCCTTTAAGCAAGGAGCAGATTCCACCAGTGTGGGCTACACCGCTTCGACTGCTCTGAAATCGACTCCCCCTTTGACAAAAATGAAAAGAAAAAGAAGTTTACCCTGCTCAGTCCATGAGTTTTGTACCTGCCTGTTTCAATATCTATCCTTCTGATTTCCAAATGAGAAGCTGGCATTTGCAAATGCTGGATGCCACCACTATGCTGCAAAATATGCAGAAATCAAATGGGAAAAACAGATAACCACTCACAAACCTCACATGACAAGTTACCTCCAGAAAACTTATACCATCTTTCCTCCTCCTTTTCAGACTACCGAATATAAGAAGGGGAATATTTTGCTAGACCACCTGGACCTGCCCAACCTCTTGTTTCTTGACATTCTACTGCAGCGAGTGCCTTCCGCTGGCACGTGGCAGAGTTGAGGAGAGGCCACCACACTCCCAATGCACGGGACTAGTGAAACAACACGTGTCTAACTGGGCAGTGCTGATGTGGTAAAACTCAAGGGGAGATGCATTAGCAGAAGATGCAGAAGTAGGTGAAAACTCTCTGGAGCTACAGCCAATCTCATCCAAGGAACAGATGCACTCTGAACCTAAATCTAATCATCTCTTTGGTGCTGATCATATCAGCATGAATGACTGCTAGTTACTGGAGACAAAATATACTCTGCTCCACCTGAGAGTACTGATCCATACGGAAAATTATTTTTCTCAGGTGAGAAGAAAAAAAATCAAGGATCACAATGGGCTAACTGTACTAAAGGTGGAAGCTCATTTGTACCCTCACACCAGCTACCCCCACCTCCCAACTTCACTCACAGACACAATTTCAGAAACTGCTGTTTCCAAACAATCTATGAATGCAATACCACAAACACCACTGGTGGCAATGCTGTGTATTCATACTGGAATTAGCACTACAGTGGTTTCCAGAGTCCCAGCCACAGGCCAAATCGAGCTCTCTTTTGTCCTAGTCAATCCACACTCATTCATAAGAACCAGACCTCCCCCCACAAAGACTTTACAATTTCACCAGAGAAGATACACGAAGGATATGAGAAAACTTGATTCCCATTTAAGAGATGAAGATCTGAGACACAGAGAAAACAGAATCTGCAAGCACCACTTGCAGATCTTACTAGCTTTCTTCAAGGCAGAAATCAGTGGCAGTAATTAAGTACATGCAAAAATTCTGAGGGTGGATACTGGGTTTGGGTATCCTGGAACCCTACTGAAGTCATGTGAAGTGAGGTGTTTAAGTTAAGTTGAATTCTTACAGGCTTCTAAAACAGTCAGCAGAGAGAAAAATGGCCTCCAACAGAGATATTCATCTGGCATGTCTTGTGTGGATCAAAAATCTCAGCCATGTATCTCTCCTGTATTTTTGTAAATATATTTTATTATATCAATCTTATTTTCAAAACAATTAAGATATTTAGAGAAAATAATATTCCTCTCAGTTTAGTATTATAGCTCAAGTGCCTTGGGAGAACAAACTGTTTTGAGGATCTGAAACACTTCAGTAATCCTGCAGCATGCAGGACATTCACCGAAGTGAAGGAGGCCATAGTGCACTTAAGCAGAAAAACTCATTGGTTTCAAAACCAGTGTTCTGCCTTTAAATAATCCATGCTCTACTGCCAAAGAAGCCAGCCTCTGAGGTGGAACCATGCATGACTCTTCAGATAGCTGCACTTGTGGAGCAGGTGACTGCACAGAATAACAAAGGATTACAGCGCATGCAGCTCAGGCTTAGTATGTTAAAACTAAAATAAGTCAAACCTCTAGTTGCACTGGCAGACAGCTTGTTCATTAATTTTTTTTCCCACCTCCCCATCTGAAACATTATTTTCTGAATTATTGTGGATTACATACACAACGGAAAGGAGATGCATCAGTGAGAAGCAACCCCCAAGGAAAGAAAAAACCCCAGAATAAAACATCACACAAGGTTACGTACGAAAAAAGGTGAACTGCGTCACTTTTCTCTCTGATAAAATCCCTCCTATATTTCATAAACTCACGTAGAGTCACCAAGGGGTTTTCAGATATGGTGAACTTGTTATCAGTAGCCCAGGTTTCCATGGCAACCAATACTATCCTGGTGTTAAGTTGTTCTTTATATATCTAGTACATTAACAGAATGAACAAATATATTACGTCAAATAGAACAAAGGTGAGGTTTACCCCTTTTTTGTAATAGCTTGCATTTTTAATCAACTAAATATTTAGCTTATTCTAGCACACTTCACATTCTTGTAGGTGATTTTTATCTCCCTTAAAACCAACAAACATAAAAACCAAGTAAAATCAAAATTTTAGGCTTAATTCTTTATTCAGTTCTCTTAGCCTATACAGGCAGAGGTACATAGAAGAAAAACATGATTTTTGAAAAATTACCACATTCCAAATAGTTCAAAGACTTGGAATTAATGGGTCTTTTGTAACAGCCAGCTCACCCAATGACACACAAGGGGCCTCTTATGTGGAATAATGATCTATAAAGCCATATTTTTCACTGTTACATATGTCTACATGAGTATTTCACTCATGCTGGCTCAATCACAAAAAAGCGTCATCCTTCCAATGCTGTGTTAACACTTTCAAGCATTTTCTAATTCTTCTAGTAATATTTTTCTTTTTCTAATACTTTGCTGTGGTGAAGTGCAAGAGCCAGCAGCTCATCCAATTTAGCATCATAAGTATAATCTACGTAGCTCACCTGTATGTCCCTATTCTAACTTATTTACTGAAGTGCACTTTTTTGGAGAAGTTTTAATGCATTAGAATTTCAGATTGTCTTTTGGGTTTGAAGTTGTCAAAACAGGGATCCTGTGCTAGAAAATGTCATATCTAAGGTGATCTTTAAAACTCAGACTCAAGGGGCCAATCCAGCAGAACACTTAAATATTTAAAGCCACAAAATAAAACCCATCTGATGCTGTATGTTAGACAAAGGTTTTATAGGTGAATGATCATGATTCTAGATGAAAATTTGTAATCTTCACATACATTACTATTGTTATACCATGAACTGACAACTCTTGCATCTATCGTCAGGAGAATCTTATGACTCATCTCACACGTAAAAGAACATATAGTTGAGCGATACTTACTAAATCTGCCATGTTCACAACTGATTTAGCATAGCTGTTGGTATGGCCAACTGACAAGCGATGCTTTTTACACTGCGAAACAAGCACAGACCAGTAACAGGTACAGATTTCAGAAAAACAAGGTCCATTTCCAAAACACCATGAAGTAAAAGCAATTGTATCAACAATAAAGCCCCTGCACAAGGTTTTGTCTCTTGTGCTGAGCGTAATGTTAATAACCAATAGTAGAAAATTGCTCAGAAATGCACATCACTGATATACTTTACAACAGCTGTTGTGAGAATGTATGAATTCCTCTTCAGAAAGTACCCTAGGATCTTTACTCAAAAATGATATAAGAACAGGAACATTCTGTTACTCTGTTCATTTTCCTTATCATTGTTGCTGGCAATTTTAAAATTAATCACAAATGCCAATGCAGAAATTAGCAACAAAAACTTCCATAGCTGAGACTCCTTAAGATGTGTTATCCCAGAAGTGCCTACATCTGTGTTTTAATCTAACAGACTCCTTTTTTTTCCCAATTTTCTCTCTTAAGCTTTTTTCTGGTTTTCTTCTTGTATAGTTTCACACTCCTAAAAGGCCACAGTAACTGGTTCAAACCACTTCAGCAATCAGACCCAAAAGGCATCTTTACTAAAATTTGTAATGCAGTTATAAAATGGCACTGGAAATAGCTGTCCCGGTACTCCTATTTGCAGAAAATAATAGTTATGAATGAGCATCGTGAGCATGAAAGTCACAGGTATCTCAGAAGAAATTAAGACAAAATGTACAAGATTTTCAGAAATGTTTTGCCATCTTGTGCCCCATGATGCTTGATTTTGGGATGAAAACTGTCCGTATTTTCTGGAAGTTAGGATCTTTAAGTGGGCAAGAAGTTTCCCACGACTAGGCCATAGGAAAGGCATCCTTTCAAGCAGGACTGAGTGGGGAAACCACCGAAACCAAAGAAGTTAAGCCTACAGCAAATGATATTTCCTTCTCACAGGAAGAAATTATTTGGCTTCTTTGATCATTGGCACTCACCTCAGAGAATAAACTCCTAACTGGACTGACTCTTGCAGTAGCTGTGATTAGACAAAATTAGGAAACATTTTCCTTGAAGAAAATCTGTCTGAACAGATAGGATTCCAAGGGAAAAGTTATGGCTTCAGATTTTTAGGATCAAACACAGTTACATTGATTTAAGGAATTTTCATCCAATATTATTGATTTTAATCCAAGAATTTATTCCTGTGTTCACCAAACTGAGTTGGTGGAGGAGTACACTGTCTAAGGACAGTGGCACACTCCTTGTACACTTGTACACTCCCATGTCCACTTTTGCCAATTCAGGTGTTGCATGAGAGAATTGCTGCACATTACAGAAAAAGTACAAGATTCAGAGAACTATTTTGATTTTAAAGCCATAAAGGACCATAAAATCATCTAATGTCACAAGTCAGATGGGCACTATAAAGCTGAACTTTATCCAGTTACTTCAAGAGCAAATCCATTGTTTGTGTTTAAAGCTACCTTTGAACACTGCAAGTGATGAAGAATTTGCCATTTCCTTCAATATTTCCTTCATTAGATGATTAATAAATCGTCTTTGCTGGCATAAATCTGTGCTTTTTCCCACTTGAATGAGTCTGGCTTTTCTTCAATACACTGTTACTATGTCTCTTTCCACTATGTGAAACCCCACTCTATTCACCCCGAGAAGTTTAAGAAAATAATTTTCTCTACATTGATTGGGACGTTTCAAAAGGATCTAGTCACTGTTAATCTTCCCATTCTCCACAGCTGCTGCACAATTGAAATAACTGCACGCTGGATTGCTGAGTGACTGTAACTAAGACAAATGCACAGGAAAGCCAGAAAGGCATAGGAAAGCCAGAAAGGCATAGGAAAGCCAGAAAGACATTAAGTCACACAGACATTAGTTATTTTCTGGCCCTTCTTTCTGATCCTCAGGCCTAGCTCTATTCTTGGTGAAATTAATTTGCCAAAACTCAAAACCAACTTCATCAATGATTAATGAGACCATAACCTCTTCTATTAAGGACATACTGAATTTGATCTGACCTTATAGTGTTCTTTATTGTCATGGTCTCTGGAAAAATGAACAATTTCATGCTAATTGTAAGATGTTGAAATGTGCCAGTCTTACCATTAGATGATCATTTACAATCATCAACTCAATGTATTTTGTTTCCTCTTCAATTTTACGTGGAATCTGACGAACCTATGGAGAGAATGCAACTCTAAGAGAGCCTAACAATACAGAGACAGAGTAACTGATAACAAAAAATCTGCACTTAGTGGCTTCCCCACTTCAACAAACAGGGAATGAAGTCTCTGTTTAGAATATTTATTTTGAAACAAAATAAAGTGAGATAAACTAGCTACTTGTCACTATTGCAACATAAAAAATTATACCGGTTTTATTATGGGAGTTTCTGATAAAACTATACTCAAAATGAGCAAAAATATTTTACCTACTTTTTCATTTGCAATGTTGTGGTATTTAAAAATTTCCTAACTCTTCAGGTAGGCAATGTCCAAGAGAACCCATCAATGACTAGCTTACATTAGATACCTCTTTTTGTATTAGCTGCATTGATATAGAGCTCTTATGCCAAACCAGCAGGAGCAGCAGGACTCCATCTGGACAAATTAACTCAGCAGACATGAAACAAACTTCACAGCATATTCCTTATAAACAAGCATATTGGCACTTACCTGCCTTTTCCTTCTTTTGTGTCTTGGCCTTACAACAAAATTCTGTGATGTAGTATTCATCTGCCAGAACTCTAAGCAGAAAACACAAATACATTGAGTATTTACAAAAATAAAGCCAGCAATTAGTGACCCTGATGCAACATGACAGTAGTATGGCATCCTTCAGCACTTCAGATGCAGCAACAACTCATTGTTTCAAGTTTCCAGCTAGTAGGGAGGCAAGACTACAGATGCTTCTCAGTAACAGGGCTCTTTTTAAAAATTCTACTAGTGGTAATCTGGGTCTGTTGAAACAGATGATCTGTGGGTGTCATGCTTCAGAAAGCACAGCAGATGTTCTATGCCAAAACTTCACCAATACTGGGTATAAAATATTATTAGCATAGTGCTTCCATGGTGTGGATCACATTTTTGGAAATTCAGCAGCCATTCACAGAGCTCTTGCAATAGCTACCTAAATTAATAAGAAGAGCATGGAAAGCAGAATTAATGCTTTAAGACGATTATATTCACAAAGCAAAGTATGTCAGAGTTGGGAGAAACCTTATGGGATTTTGGCAATGCTCACTTACCAACACAATATTCCTCTCTGCTAATCCCTCTGTGTCTTTAACTTCTTAAACCTCTAATCATGAGCATCAAGTAGTTTATTCTTTTGCCAAATCCTTTTCACCAAATCTATTACTAGCCCCTCATGGAAAAGGACACATTATAAACTAGGCAGAAGACAGCACTTGCTCTCACCCTTTCAAATGTCCAAGAAGTAATTTTCCATCTTTAATTTTAGATTCATAGGCCCTGCCTCTCTTTTCCCTATATGAAATAAAGCCCTTTCCTTATCTTGTATGAATGTGTTTGCTATTTGCATAACCCCAAGAAGATCTTTCTTTGATTCATGCAAATTAAAAGTTTGCAGTTGCTTAGTTTGTAATAATGTCTTTCTCCTTTTACTGCTTTCCCTCTTTTGTGCTTTCTGCAACTTGGGACATCCTTTCAGTTTCAAGGAACTGAAAACTTCTTTCAGTGTTCCAGTGATTTTACCAGTCCTGCAGAGAAGTAGATAGTCCTATAGTGTTTATAGAGCACCCTATAGTGCTCTATAAACATTGGAGGATTGAGGGAGCTGTGTAAATTAAGGCACTTCCAATTCACATATCTTTGTACAAAACTTCTGTTTGTTTTACAAATTCCTGACCAGTTCAGTTTTGCTGGTGAAACAGGAAAGTTTCGCACATCTTCACTTCCATTAATGTAATTGTAGATTAATTGCATTAATTGCACAATTTCTGCATGAGATTCAAAAATAGGATTAAAAACCATGCTGATAGGAATTTGACAGGGCTGCCATATCAGCATATTAAATATTAAAATCAGCATAATCAAATATTAAAACACAAAGCTGAGTTGCCCATCTGACAATACACTGCTGGGCCTAAGTGATAATCTTAACCATGAGTGGCAAATTACTAATAAGACAAAACAGGAAAACAAAGCCTGACTAACTGGTATTGTCTTCGGTAAAATAGGGACTATAGTGTCATTTTGGTATGTGAGACTAGACTCTGTTCTAGTGCTACACAACTGGATTTTAACCTGTCAATTTTGGGTTTATAACAAGTGTACTGAAACTGGGGAAAATAACACTTTTCAATCAATTAAATCATAATTTACAGTATGTATATAGGGTCTAAGATAACTTTACCAGCAAATGTGATTATTTTACCCACAACTGGAAGTCAGTCATCTCTAAGGGAAATGAGGCAGCCATAACCATTAACACATTAACACACATTAACACTGCCTTATAACTCACAAAATGGATAAATGCACACAGGTTGCATTTCCAGCCAAGGACCCTCAGGCAAAAAAACATGACCAGCAAAATCACAAGGAGTGTTGATAGTTGAGAGAGCCTGGGAATATATTACCTTGAAAAAATGTAATGAAGATTCACAAAATCATAGAATCATCTTGGTTGGAAAAGATTGCTCAAATTGAGTCCAACCATAAACCTAATACTGCCAAGTCCCACTAAACCTAAGTGTTGTATCTACATATTTTTCACGTGATCCCAAAAGAAAAGGACATCTGTTATGTATTATTTGAAAAACAGCACCTTTGATAACATATTGCTATCTAAAACAATGCTAGGGCGTTGTAGATCTCAACAGAGATTGTGAGAAAAACAGTCTAGTAAATACAAAGTCAAATGCTCTAAGTGTGCCAAGTCATCTGTCCAAGCTTTGTTATTTAAATTCCTCATTATTCCTCAGACCACTGCAAATTACAGTACAATAAATTCTTTTCTGCAACAGCTTGTGGGGGTTTTTTTAGTACCCAGGGAGCGAAAGAATATATAAAGTACATTGCTATTGAACCGTGATATAATAGTGTGTGCTTTTACTATCACTGATACTGAGTAATTCCTATCACTTGATTTTTTTCCTTTCCTAACACCAGTATTGAAGCTGGATTATTGAAGTTGGTGATCTCTCCAGTTCATTCCTAATGCAGTGGAAATGCTGAGTGGAAATCTTACACACACACTCTTCTAAAGATAAGAGGAAAATCTTGGCTTCACAGGAAATCTCCTTAGGCCAGTCAAACCGATAAATTATGAGAGTAGTTATGATGGCACATGCCAGCACAGTGCTTGCTACTGCTAATAATAATTTTGTTGTAGTACTTTCAAAAAATCAATCACAACAATACTATTAGCAATTAATTGCAAGTATTATTTAAAGAAAAAATAAGTCGCATCAAGACAGCAGTCAGACCTCTCCAGACTGGCAGGGAAGAAGCAGACATACTGGTGGAACTCTCATCCTCTGGAGCTGTGAATATGTGTGGAGGATGACTAACAGACAGATATAAATTGAATAATCACAGACAAAGAAAAATGGTGGGTTTCCCAATGAGGATATAATATTATATATGTACTATAATTTTCACTACAAACATCAAAAACACCTTTTCAAACAAAAACAAATATGGCCATATGGGAGAGTAGAGTAGACTGTGAATTAAAGTCTATTTCTCCATACATGAGATCCTAAACATAAAGTGATGGAAGACTAGCACCCTGTACCTCTTATCCCTATTACAAATACTTGCCTAACTGAGAAGACTAGCACTCTGCAACTGCATTTCCTTTTTAACCTTTTCTACAATCCTGTGATTCTAATTCAACCTAGATGACAACATTTTCCATTATATCACATGCTGGGCTTTGTACAGCTAAGCCAGCAACTATTTATTTGTTATCTATAGTAAAATCAAAACTGTACAAGCATGTCTGGATTTTTGTGGGAAAAAAATAAACAAAACAAGACTGTGAAGCCCTAGTTTGAGAGTTTTTTGAAAATCAAGAAACTTTGGTGGATGTAAAACTGGGGCATTTATTTGGAATTGATCCCTTTTCATAATTTTAAAAGCAGGAAACAATTTTATTCCAAAACCTTGAAAACATAAAATTTCACTATTAGAAAATCTTATAAAACATCTTACAGATATTAAGTACCAACACTAGCAGTGTCTTAATTTAACAACCTGAGACAAAAGATTTATTTTAAACTCAATATTAGTTGCATTATTTCCAATCATTTGAATTATATGTCCTCAAGAAAATATGATAAATTGTGCACTTTATTGTTTGACCTTGTGTTCAATAAATTGCTCTCATTATACTCCCTGCTCTCAGTACCTCTGCAAGCACAGGTAGTAAACAGGGTACATGTGTAAGGTGCAGGTACATAGGAAGTTTTGTGACACAGGAGTCAATGCCTTGCACAAAAATCATGAGCCTTTTGTACTTGTGTCTCTCCATCCCAACATTGCTTTTACCTCACCTGGGCAATCAACATCACAGGACAGGAGGCACCAAGCTGGGACACTGTTTTTGTTTAGATTCAGACAGATTCCTTCTTCAGAACTGAAATTAAGGCAACTTTGAGCAATTTCCCTTTTTTTTTTTCTTTTCTCATTAGCTCCCTGAATGATTCTACTTTGCTTAACAACTGGAAAACCTGCACAAACTGTGCTCCAGGGATTGACCTATCTGTGTGCAGTACTCAGCATTGTAAGGTCTCAGATCCAAATGTTACCATAGGACAAATAGTTTGTAACATGATGACCAAACATCTGTATCTCTCCTGAAGAAATTAGTCTGGAGGTGGTTTCTACCAAAATGTCAGTGTGTATGAAGGACAGTGATATTTATCTGGGATATGCATTGTAGAGCAGGAAAATGCATCTGTAAAACTGGCAAACCCTTGACAGAATGGGGATATGTCATAAACACTGCAATTTTAGCTTCAATTAACAAGCCAACTGCTCGGATGAAAACCCATTTTTTAAAAAACCTTTCTCCCTCCACACACAATATGGGCATTCATCACTACAAGCACTTGAAACCACTTCTGCCTCCAAATTCATTTGCACTGAAATGCACAGCCCTCGTCATGGTTGGCCAGTACTGTGAAAGATGCTGACTGGACTGGAGGTGAGAGCCACTGAACAGCAATGAAGTTTGGCAACTTCTTGTCTCCCAGGTTTATGCTCACTCCATGGTACTCACCCTGTATCTCAAAACAGGAAAAACCCAGGAATAGTTATCAACCACCGTAAATGTGGTGTTTATTTTCATCACCTCTAGGCTACCTCAGTCCTTTCCTCTCTACAACTACTAGCACATAATCCAGCTCACAGACCACATGACCTGTTAAGAGAAACACATATCACAACATGAAGGTCTAGGAGAGGTTCCATTCATTGGATTCAGGGTTTTTTCATCACTTCAGATTCTTTTCCTCTGCTTTCACTGTTTCAAAATGGGGTTTTTTTCAGTGTTTTCTTATTTACTTGAGTAAAAGAAGGTACATAACAAAACAATATACTCTCAAAAGATGATCTGTCAAATATAATCAACAAATTTGGCCTTAGAATAAAATACTCAATAAGTCATGAATATTAAAAAATCATACCAGATGGCAGGTCAACTGAAGGAAATTCAAACAACTTGGATTTGTAAACAGAGTGGAAATGGAAGTCATCCTGAAATAGTAAATAATTGCCCGTATTACATCAGGAAAAATTAATCCATCTCATGAGCATTAAACAGACAATTCCAAAGGTTCTTGTTACCCAACACATACATAGTGAACATGCAAGTTGCAAGGCACCATTACTCTACATTCCTCTTTTCCCAACGGCAGTGTGATGGCTAATGCCATATTTAATTCCCTTTTATATCTCTGAGTACCTCAAACACAGTGGCTGAGCACACAGAGCTAGGCTTAAATTAGGCTCCCAGAGCTGCTCAGGGAGAGTCAATGAGAGTCCCAAGAGCTGCTGAACTGGAGTCAAGGATCAACCAGGAGGAGAGTGACATAACAAACCCAGAGCAGGAAGTGTCAGAGAAGGGGACTGGGCATTCGTAGGTTTCTGTTGCTGACCCCTCTGGTGCTGCAGTGCTCTAGAGCCAAGTGCTACAGAGCATACACATACAGACACTGTCTATCTTTGAGGTCTGCTTTTGACTGTGAAGATGGAGTCTCATATTCGAGGTAAATGAGTTGGGAATGAGGGGATGACCCTTTGGTCCCACAGCCTTATGCCTACCCTGTACCCATGGATGACTGTCCTCAAAAAACACAGCAGGACTACTGTGAGTTCTACTTACATCTGAAGTGTAGTTTTCATCTGGTTCAATAAGGTAAGTATGATTTCCATCATAGAACATCCCACTGTCAAGAGCAGGAAATGTAAATACAGATTTAGTAAACAAACACTAGTGCAACATGGAAGTAACTTCTTAAAGTTATTATACTTTAAAATTTTAAATATTTGAGAAAGGAAGAGTTTTAAATGGTTGCAGGAATTGAATGTAATTCTGGATCAATATTTTTTTCTTCACTTCAGAAAGAAAGATTTTCTCCTCTAGCGAAGTAGACCTTTCTTCCACAAACCTTCTCTTCAGTACATATAAACACAAAATGGACTAATTCAGCCAACTGAAAATCCAGTTCAAAGCCCCCATTCCCATGCAGGAGATATCCACATGCAACAGATAAATAAGCGACCTATCTTTAGGAATATACATTTGGAACATATGCATAACTTTCCCCAAATAAAAATGGTATTGAATTTAATTGAATTATCCTTAGGGTTTAATGCCTTTAAAACTTAACTCTTTCCTTAGGATTTAATTTAAAGAAAGTGTTATACAAATATTATTCTGTAAGAGCAGAAAAACAAAGGCTATTTCTTATATCAATACAATCTGATCTTCAGCCAAAACAGAATATTTTTTAAGTAACTTTGCCTTTACTGCAGTAGCATACACGCTTCGTTGGGATTAGGCTGTATCAGCATGTCCCTTTCAAAGGGCCACTCCTAAGGTGTTTAATCTTGGCCCTAAATATGAGCGGTAAGTTCAAACTTGGCACATAGCACACAACAACAGCATGCAAGTGAGATTATTTATTTACTTACATTACTGTTAAAAACACCCAAAACAAACAGGAATTACAAGCAACAAAAGCAGATACTTTTCTTTTTTCTTATGCAGCACTTTTTTTAGCAGCAAAACTGACACTCACAGAAGTAACATGGGTTACTGACTGTATAACATATCAAGTATGAGCATAAATACAACGTAAAGCTGCTTCATCTTTCAGATTACATGTGCCTATTCTTTTGAAATAAATACTGTCTATACAGTTTAAGCAAAATATTCTAGCATCTGCTGAAGCTTCTTTGCTTGGATATAAGATGAAACGGGGGAAGATCCTGTAGCTCTTCATTCGGCAAAACTTCCTTCCCTCTAATTGCACCTTTAGTTAAGCAGGGTCTGCAAGTTGAAGCGCTGCCAGCGAAGAGCTTCTCGTGAGACTGCTGCTCCCGGTAGCACTGACCTCTGATCAAGTCACTCAACAGTGACAAGAATAATCGTCACAGCTGACCTACAGACCTGACCTGCCCACCCATAGCATTCATGGCTCTTTACCAACCCGCTACCATAGACCTGGCGTGCTCTGAATTAACCACACCCTCATGAGTGTGTTAAAGAGAAAGCAAAACATTTCAAAAGCCTGCGTTTTGATGATGTGTATTCTTCAGACAATCACATTAGTAGCCGTGACAGCCGAGTTCACAGCAGCGACGGCAGTTTTTACATCCGCCGCCAGCCGGCAGCAAGATCCCAGACGTGGCCGCTGCCTGCGCGCTCGCTCCCAGCCCGGGCTGCGAGCCGTGCCTCGCTGCAGCTCGCTAACATCCCGGCAACAGCCGGCCGTGGCATTCAAAGTCCTCCTGGTGTTAACCCATAGGGACCCGTGACTACCGCATATCCCGGAAAACAAACAAAACAAACGTCCGAGCAAAACGGCTTGCTCGAAGTTAAGGTTGGAGAGATACGTTTGTCCTTAGCCAAGTCATTAAGACATCCATAATTTCAGGTATTCTGTCAGCCAGTCATGTGATTGATTTAACTAATAAAAGGAAGGGCACAACGCAAACATTACTAAAAGAAGAATTCATAACTTATGATTAACCCCAACATTTTTTGACATGCTCTATGAAAAATTCTGCTGTTGCTGGCTGAGATCTAAGAGAGGTACTAATATGCAAAAGAGGAGACTGGCATGACCTTTGGAAATAGGAAGCTTGTTAATGGCATCTGTTCTGCCTTACGTACTTCCTAAAATTCATCAAAGCAAAGATCTTGCCCCACAGACCTTACAGAAGACAACTCTCCCCAGCTACCCTTATTCCAGCAAGATATTCCAAACTGTGGTTGAAGCTAAGGAGCTCTGATTTGCCAGTGTGAGTTTCTAGTAATTACTTACCATTTAAAATCAACTGTGTAGGAGCTAGTTGCAATGATGGAAATGCAGTGTCAGGGAATGTGAGTTTAATACAGCTCAGGAAACATTACTTTCTTATACTGGATGCTTGAAATACCACCCTGATTAGAGTAAGCTTGTGTGAAAGAACTCAGCTGAAATTTCATTATATCAGGGGGCAAAAATGGAGGGGGGAGGAGGGGGGTAAGGAGATGGGGATATACCTCTCAAGACAGAGCTGAATTATACAAAGAAAAAAATGCATCATCCATCCTGTAGCTTCAGAATGGACCAATTTGGATATCAGGCCATTTAAGAATATAGAACAGCAGAACAGTCAGTTTTAAGCATAAACTCACAAAAAGAGACCAGGGAAATACATATGCAGGCTCTCCTTCGTTCCTTCTTTTTCTCCTAGGAGTTAGCAGGGGCCAAGACCTAATGGATCACTGCTAATGGATGCCATGCAGTGGCTCAGGATGCATTAGGAAGCTACTATCTTTAGGCTCACTGTCCATATTTCAAACTGGGCTCAAGTTTCTTGAGCTGCACAGCTGTAAATCAGACAAGTGCAAGGATGACAAGTCTGTATGCATCCTCCTCTTCATAACAAAGGATATACAATTATAAAATAAAGACACTCAAATAAAAGTACTTATATGACTGATACCAGGACTACAGAATAGTTGCAGATAGATGATAGGCTGAAGAAGATTTCCATCAGCTAAACCCTGCTTCCACAGAAAAAGGTAAAGCTCACGTGATCTCCACACAGCCTCACTTGGTGTCATGACTTTTCAAGCTGATGTCAGTATTAGAAGTGTTGAGATCCTGTAATTCCCAGATGCGACAGGCACTTGATTGATCTGAAAACCTGACTAGTATCATTCAATAGTGACAAAAGTAGACAGGTCCAAAAGCTGTACAATCCAGCTTCATGTAACCTTCAGTTGACAGAGGCTTTAATTGTATTATAAGTAAAATTATGCACTTCAAATAGAAATTATTGCAACCTCTTATACCTTTTCTTCTAGATTTTTCAAGATTTTACTGTATGCAAGGTATTACCCCATACACACAGCTTAAGGCCAGAAATTCTATTAATGGAAAAGGATAGTTCATCAAGATCAATTCTAAACTGACACTTTCTTTGTAAAGATACTAGAAAAGAAATAAAATACACATCATTATAGCAACAAGAAAAGAACATGATTTCCAAATAATTCATTTGCATTGTTTTTATTTTTGTAAAATAGAATGTTTTTAGCTACTTCTACTCTGCTATCTCTATAATAAATTATCTTAATTACTATATACAGGTATTATTTTACTATAAACAACTTGATTTTGCTTAAAAGAGAAATAAACTAAGGTCAGTAAAAACAAAACAGCAGACTTACTGTAATCCATGGCATGTTGACAAGGCAACAAATGATACAGGATTTCCTCGAATTTTTCCCTGATAATAGCAATGTTCTCCTCCCTGAAATTGGAAATTGAGACTGTAAATCCATGGGACATTCCACAGCACTACACTCCATCCTATTAAAGACTGCTTTTCCATAAACACATTGTCAAGTCATTGACGTGGCACCAAGCATTGGCTATCACACATAGAGGTGTTCATCCCATTTTTTCTGAGCCTTTGTTTGGTACTTAGACAACCACCATCATCTTGACACTGTACACCAAATGGTGTATTTCACAATTTTAGTGCAAAATCCCTGACATCCTGAGATGGATTTCAGAGACAAATTACTCCAGAAGTGCTCATCTTTCTTCATTGACTAGAAAAAGGGTTGGAAGTAGGGGGCTTAGAATCAACATCTGCTCTGCACATGACTACATCAGACAGGAGTTAATTCTGCTCTGAGGGTAAGGCAATTTCCTTCTTCTGAGGAGAAAGGTATGCTAACAAAATAATAATAAAGTTTGATAGAGAAAAAAAACCCACTAAATCAGAAGTAGTCACTAGTGCTCCAAAACAAATGGAAACTCTAAGAATAACTAAATAGTAAAGGAATACAATGAAAATGAATATTTACCTCTTCTCTTCTGCAAATAAAATGTATACCTTTCAAATAAAATCCACCAGACTCTACTCAAAAAATCCCCCCTGATTTCACTGATGGGAATGTAAGCACTAATGCACATGCAATATATTTATTCAGTATTGCACAATATCAATATTTGTATGCAAAATTAGACAAGCAGTTCAAACATCCCTTAAATTCTCACTGACTCTTCGGAAGAACTTACCTATTAGTGTCTTGCCAAATTCAGCTATGCTGTAATGCACTAACATTGGTTAAAGGACTATGAAGGAGATTTTCAGTGCTTCTCTTTTTTAATAGCATTTATTTGCAAATACTTCTTCCAGCAAATGAATGAATAATCTACCTAGCCTAATGTACCCAGCCCTGTGAATACTTATTTACTAGAGGGAGGGAAAGGCATTACAATTACAGCTTTTTCAGAAGCCAGCAGTCATTTGCATGATGCATAGCACAGTCATTTTAGACACCTGACGTTAAATGCTTTTGGATTCTATTTTTCAAATATGAAAAAAATTAATCACAATCAGGCTAAAGGTAACAAAATATGTAGGCTATGTTGGTAGTTTTGTGTTTTGATCAGGAAATCCTGTTTTGTTTTTTACAGAATGTGGAAACTATTGTTGAAAGCACCTGCAATGTATTTGTGCCCCTGGTTTGAGATGCACTACTTTAGAGAGTATACGAGCCTGATTGTTGGAGCATAGCTGCTCACATCTCAGCCTGGCCAAAGGAAGTTCTTCACCACACTGACCTGCAGAGTAACCACCATGCTGGGCACCTCTCTGCTCAGATGTCTGAAGGGAAACTGGTGCCACACAGGTAATGTTTGACTCTTTGTCTCACATTGGTAAGAAAATTTGGGGCTGACTCATACCAGGCTACAACAAGGTGTGTCTGGCAGCAGGTGTATGACCCATCACCCCTGGACCAGCATTTCTTGTGACTATCAAGGACTTGGGACACAGATCAGGTATCAGTGAAAAGGAGATTGGTTTTGCACTCACATACATTGTGATTTGCACTCACATACATTTTAGCCACCAATAACCTAAGTTAATTTGATTTCAGAGACTACATCCTTCTTGGTTTTTCCTGAAACCTTGGCTCATTTTCTCCACTTTATCCTCCTTTTCTACACCTATTTACTTCCTATATCTTAAGCTTTAAGCTCTCTTCCCTCAAGATTTTCTTTCTGTCAGTAGGGTGTCCCCCACTACAGGATCATGGAACTGCTTAAGGCTTTCAGGTCTTTTCGAAATATATGAATAAGAAATAAACAAAGAAATACTCCAGTAAAAAAATAACAAAACTAACAAACTAAATGGATTATCTAAAACCTTATGAGCAATAAAATACTCTCTAAAGAGCATTCTTGAAGTAGCATTCCTGTAAAAGATATAACTGAAGTAAGTGCATGGATATGGGAATAATACTGAAAAGACTATCAGTAGGGAGTTGTACAGACTTCTAGCTGTGGAAGGAATTTGGAGTAATTACACAAATTGGTTTGTTCTCAGAAAATGTAGTTAATTTGTACCAGAAATAGAATCTCAGGCTCCATTAGTTTGCAAAACCAAGTCTTTTCAACCAGGCGGAACATTTTTTCATACTAAGGCTCAAAAGTTGTTTTGATCTTCCAAATGAGAATCAAATAAATGTCCCATGACAGTACCTCCAAATTAATTTATTCTGTAATAAATCCATGCAAAAAAAATGCATACAGATCTAGAAAAGAAAAATATAAGAAAAATAGCTCTAAATTCTTGTCTGGGAAAAGTACAGTTAAGAAACACAAACTCTACTCTATTTAATCAAATCAATTCAACTCAATCTACTAGAGTTCATGGTAATTCTGATGGAGATAGAAACACAACTCTGATCTCAGTCTCAGGGCCCATTTCTTATCAGTACAAAACATTCCTTTCTATATGCTAACATCAGGGAGATTTTTTATGTATTTACTTATGTTCCTATCATTATAACGTAAGTCACTTCAAACCAGTCAATAAAATTAAGCTAATAAAATTTATTTTCACTTCTTTAAATGAAGATAGTTTTTTGCCAACTACTTAATACATTAGATTATATGAGATGGTTAGATCATGGTGCTAATAACACCAAGGTTCTTGGTTTGACCCCTGTATGAGTATGTAAAGCTATAAATTCTGAGAATAGAAGTGTTCAGGAAACCACTGGATGTAGGCCCTCAGTGCCATGGTTTAGTTGGCATGGTGGTGTTTGGTCAAAAGTTGGACTTTATGAACTTGGAAGTAATTTCCAACCTTAATGAGTCTGTGATTCTACAGTTCTGTACTGAGAGTCAGGACACGTGAAGGGACCCTACAGGACAGGTTTTTTCAAGCACGTGTAATTTTGGGCAAGAAGTTTACTGCTGTTGCTCCACTATAGAGCTTAACCAGCTGAAATTGTGCTGGGTTTGACATGTACTAAAGCTGGTTTATAGCAGATGTTGCCATAAAATACACTGTATTAGAGGAGAAATCACAGTATGTGAGAGCCCTAAGACCACCAAGAACTACATATAATTATCATATATGTCTTCTTTTACTCTGCTTTTGGAAACACTCCCTGAAGGATTGCGGTTGTCTCTCTTATCTACTGGTATCTTTAGCAGTGAGACAAAAGCTGGGGAAAAAACCAACCAACCAACCAAACAAACAAACAAAAAAACCCAACTTCACTCTTTTCCTAAAAATATTCTGGTCCCATATGATAATTAAGACTTCCCTTAAGAGCAAAAATTAGTACCAACTACAGTTCAGTCCAGGACATGAAGGGTCTTTTGTGAAGAGCTATTGGCTTCCTGTGGCTAATAGAGCCTCTCTCTGTTCTCAGCAATAATTGCCCATCTCAGCAAATCAAACCTCCACACTGGCCTTTGCCAGCTACTGGGGAATGGTTCAGTGTAAGATGAGAGGAAATCAGACCACTCTTCAAACATATGCCAGCCATAAGTCTGAGCAGCACATTTACCCACTTCTGCTCTGAAATTCAACCTGGTCACTCAAGAGTCTGGGAGAAAATTAGGCTAAATGTCATCTCCTAAAAGACAAGGTCAGCATGGTGAACAATAGCTGTTGACACAAACCTGCAACACATACAGGCAGACATTATGCCATATCTAAAGGTAGGCTAATGCTACAGCAGAGACAAGCTGAACATTTTTGCCTCCACAAGGCACACAGCCACTGTTCATGCCGTGGTTTGCACCACGCAAGGCAAATTTTCTGCCAATGCCCATAGCACTCTTTTGTCCATTTCCTTGGATCAGTAAGTTATCCTTCATGCATGAACCTTGACGAAGTAAGGGATAACATAACGGTGATGTCCGAAGGCAGTACAGAAAATGCAGATTTTTAACAAGAGGTTTATTGATTTGGAGAGATAAAAATGTAATAACATCCTACAAAAAATTTAAAAATAAAAACCAGAATGACCCTAGGGTCAATTAAAACAAGTTAATCATTATGATAGTTGTCAGTTACTAAGATAGCCTTTATCTTGATGCTGAAGTTGGGTAATTACAGCAAAATCCTGAATTAGGGCTATTAACCCTGTGAACTGCCACAGTTCATCTCTAACCAGTTGCAACCCTTTTTCCATGTGAACACAAGTCTTCTTGCAACCTATCAGGTATGTAGTGTGGCAAAGATACTAAAAAATGGTAAGACAGATGTCAGCAATGCAAATAAAATCTGTTCCCATTTTTATCCTTTAAGATAGTTTGTCCCTGCTTTGAGAGGCATCAGATGCTGAGCAGACACAGAGATGAAAAACACAATAACCAATACTCATAATAAAGGGTGAAATAACTAAAGCAAAAGAACAGCCCCGACAGTCATTAATGGTGGCAGTTCACTCTTCTCTGCCGTCATAGTGCAGAAAGCATCTGCTGACCATACACTGGTTTTTATTTGCCTCAGAGACTTTCTGACCTTCCCAGAGGAGGAAATCAAGGATGCACATTCATCTGCTTTCTACATCGGATATCCAAGTAAGCCATTTTCTGCAATTAAGAAAGGTGTTGGCCAGTAAAACTCATGCGACAGTCAGGCACTGACCTTAAAATTAATACCTTCCTTCTTCTACATATTCCCATTTTAACACTCTTTAATCCAGAGGAAAGGAGATTGCTGGTTTAAATCAAATCCTAGTAACATATCTCCCTCTTTCCTTGCATCAGAAAGCTCCCAAAAGGCCAGCTAAGGCTCAAGTCACCATTCTGTGAATACTAGATAATGATTAGCTGCCAGATAACCATTAGCTGTTTAAAGAGCTACCCATTGTGGGGCCACTAGTTACAAAAATGTATAACTAAGGCTGCATGATCAACAGCAAAAGGAAAAGAAAATGCACCCTCACTCGCTGACTTCAAGGGCAGAAAACACCTCTTTATGAACGGGTTTCTACTTGTAAATAGAAGAGTCAACATGGCACTTTGACCTGTGTAATTGGCTAGTGCATTGGCTAGTGCAATGAGAGAAAACATCTTTGAATTGACATGTACTTCAGCAATTGGCAGGGGCTCTACTATGGGGCTGTGCTGAGCCCTGAGTTCAGCTCTTACTCAGCTCAGTAGCAACGCCAGGGACCTGGCACCACCTCTCTGCAGAGTAGTTTCTGGACTGCAGATGCCTGAAAGCCAAATGTTCTGAAATTGTCAACGGTGCCCTCCCTTTGTAGGAGGATGGCTATTACATGTGCTCATATAACTCAGAACTGACACACTGTAGTGACATTAGATTATAACAGTTTCAGATTCTGAAATCAGAGATATGGATTCCAAAATTAGGATAAGGCACAGCCGCTTCTAAGCCTTCTCCACAAAATGCCCATGTTTAAAGCCTGTTGGCAGCACTCTTAACAAACAGAGACACACGTGTATGTGACAGGATCCTGCACGCAGGCGACTCGCTCCAACAGCCATCAGTGACTCACAGCAGGAGTCTTCAGCAGATGGCACAAGATATCAGCCCAGCTTCCCAGTTCAGAGGCCAAATGAGGGTTGTGTTTACTGCCCAGTAGCTATGAGAGAAGATGCTCCACAAAACACTGCAGGGTGTGGACAGAGAGCTCATGCCAACGCAACACCATCTGCTGTGGAAGCTGCTTTGGCATCTGCTTGGGAAACAGATTCTTGACTTGCCTTGACTTACCTTAGTGTTAGGGAAAATTTTTTTTATTATCAGCTGCCAGGCAAAGATGAGGCAGAGGAGAAAAGGTTACCTTTTCTGCCTACTCTGTTGCTGTCTAAAGACAGCTCTTGTAGCTGTGGCTAGTGTCTCTTAGTTGTGGCATACAAGTCATTTTAATGACAGTCATTTTGTCCCACTCCCACATGCCTGTTCCATGGAAATGGAAGCAAACATTTTAAGGGACAGTATGAAAATTCCTTATAATCTAAGCATTCTAATCTGCCATATCAGCTCATCAGCCTACCCTGAGTGTGAAGCCAGGGTGTAAGAATGTGATTTACAAGATTACTATAAACACAACACCTACATGGATACCAATCAGTCAGCAGGACATAAAGTTCTGAGGAAAATAGAAAACAATACAACTCTGATGTCCTTATTGGCTCATTATTTCTGAATGAGAGAACTTTCTCTTTAAGTGAAAATTCACAGAGCTTAAGAATGTGTCTAGAAACATTAACCTACTGTTTATAATACAGTGCCAGTTTGGTATCCACAGGGAACAACAGACATGTCTAGGCAAAGCTACTTACAGAAGTCAAGATGAAGAAAGTAAAGATGTCAAGCTAAAGCACAATGAAGTTTTGCATGGAAGCGCTCCTTCAGAAGTACAGCAGCTTCTGTTTGCTTAGCTTAATTCCCCCTCAAAGAGATTAGGTTAAATCCAAAAAGATACTTTTATTTTTTAATAAGGCCATCTACAAAATGATTTTATGTTCTTTAATGTTATAGCAGTAATTAATTTCTCTTAGCCATACTCAGTCCTTAAGTGGTCTGACATTACAGAACACTTGGTTGCTACCACTCCAGATATATATGCCATATCTTGTTGCAGCTCATGGAAAACAACTCATGTGGTGCACAAAGTCAGGCAAGATTTTTCTGCAAGTTCAAGCTGTCTGCCTTCTGGAACAAAAGAAAACTGTGGCAGAGTACTCAAGAGGTGGCTCCTGATGGTCACACAGTTGCTTGACTTGTCACTTCAGCAGAACCACCCACCATCACTGGGGTCCACATCTGCAGTGAAATGTACTTTTTAAGCTCTGGAAGACTTCCACTTTCTGACATTTTCCCCTGCAGAACTAGTTAAACCCACAGGATTATTCTTTTTATGCCACAAAGAAAAGGGAGACAAGATAATTAAACCTGCAAAAATCCTACGTGAATCATGATCTGGGATTCATTCTAGTGTAGTATATTCAAAACCGTGACCTGGGAATGACTCCTAATACGGAAAGCTGTTACTTTTAATTTTCTTCTCCTCGGTAGCAGTATGTATGTAAAAAGTAAGATAATCAGATATTTTAAAAAGCTACTGTAAATGTACATTAAAAGTGCCAGCCTTCAGGATCATTAGGTCAGGCAAATGCACTATATATGAGGGCTGATTATCTTGCCCTGGTATCCCACAGAGGATACTACATTTTCTAAACCCCCAAAGGCTTGCTTCCAGAATTCAAACAATGCTACCAACAGGAAAGTGAGATATTTCTCAATACCTATCAACTTAATGTGACAGCACGACACTACTGAAAAAAAGATGTCCAGAGTAACTGAAAACACATATAAATTTAAAAATTTTGTCAACTTTTCATCAATACAGTTAATGTTAATGTTACATACAGTAACATTAATTCCAGTCAAAAACTAGAGGAAGTAATTTGACCAGTGTACTCTGGGACCACAGGATACCAATCAGTCAGCTTCCATCCTGCCATTCCGTTCCACTACTACACTCTAATTTTCCCCTTCTTGTGGAACTTTCAATTTACAAGCTTTCATTGTATACTACAAACACCTATAATCAGTCCCTAAGTGTAAGAAGTCACTATTTGTTCGATTTGGTTTTTATTTACTCCATTGGTCAAAAGATAGTCAGTTCTCCAGCTGATCCTTCAGTGCATTCTAATGCTTCTCAGATTAGCACTGTTGGCAAATTTCATTAATATACACATACTATTCTTTTTTACATGAGTCATTAATGAAAACATTTGATGAGAGCACTCTGAAGATCAACCTTGCAGGAGCCCCCTGTTAACTGTGTCAGACTCATAGGCTCCCCATCAGCTCTTCTTCAGTTAGTTTACTGCTATCACTAAGAAGATTATGGCCTAGATTTGTTAGTAATTTGCCATGAGGCCAACAGAGCTCTGTTGAGGGCATAAGAGTGAGGAGATCTGACAACTTTACAAGAACCCTTATTCAAAGTCTTCTCTTAAACAAGATAGAGTGATTTTTATAATAATAACGGCTTCTCTAGTCTCTGGACACAGCCAAAAAAGCTCTGCCAGAAACAGGCATATATAATTCCTGCATTATTTATGATTTGTTCCTTTTCAGTTTTCATCAGCAGGTTGTGCAAGTTTCAGGTACATGCACGCAGAGCTCCCCACCAGCCCCAGGCTCCAGCCTCCCAGGGCTGAGTCTTCCTGCACTCCCATCCTGTCCTCTGCAGCCCAACTGGCACTTGGCTTTTCAGGAGAAAATGTAATACCTTACAGAAAAGCCTGCTTAGCATACAGGCTTCCCCAGCAACTGAAACATCTTCCTCTTTGGTAACAAAATGGTGAGTTGCCAAAACCTGAAGAACAGTAAGAGATTCTTCTCAGACAGTGAGTGCCTTAACTGGAATATGACGGTTAGAAGCACCTTGCTATAAGACTGGAAATATAGCAGTCAATAATTGAAATGACCTGCTCACTGGTTAAGTGTTTTTATCTGGCTGCACCACAGATTACTGTAAACTTATGATCAGTTTGTACCTGTGGAGATAACAACGAAATGTTGGAATGCTACTTGGGATGTCTCATCAAACACAGGCATAGGTGTGCACAGACACACACTGCCCTCAGTCAAGGGACAGTACCTTAACAACTGCTCGGGCAGACCAGATTTAAAGGAGAAAGTTTAACAGAAGAAGCAATATCTACCATATCAAAGTAACCAGACTCCTCTGGTCTTTCAAGATTTTAATATTTTTCTCCTTTATATATCATTTTTCCTTAAAAAAAGCATTTAAAGAGCCCTTCAAATACACCATCATGGCACACACTAGCCAAGGCTTTAAGCACAGCAAGGCAATGAAGAACAGTAATTTTCCCCTCTTGTGCAGAAGCATTAAAATAGCTGTAAGCTGCAATAACAGTCATCTTGCACATGTTACTAGTCAAACAATGCAAATATAATGACTATTTTTGCAAGCTAACTGCTCTGCTTTGCTGTGCAGCATTAAAATGCATTTGCCACAAACCCCCCATTGGTCACACTACAATGATGGCCCCTCTGCTGGGGCACCCCAGCTGGGCAGGATGGCTGTGGGTGCTTTGAGGAAAGCCCAGCGGGCACGGTCTGAGCACTGTGGGGCCCAGCAGTACGGCTCAGCACAGCTTGGGACACACAGCCACACTGCAGTCCTAACCCTGGGCAAGCCTGGCCAAAGCTCCTCTGTTCATGCTACAACAGAGAAAAGCAGTTCCTAGCATTTGATATGTCTCCATTCATGTTGTTCCATGCTATCATATGAACATGCTGTGAGGTTGAAGCAAAAAGCAGCAGCTTATGCTGTAAGCACTCTCGCTGTAATTTTGTGCCCATAACACACATGCTGTGTTTACACCACCACGCTTAAGAATTTCAGAATTTAAAAACTGCCTATGAAATATAGTTCCTTCTAGTCATATTTAAACATGCCATCAAAATTTTCTGGTATTTATCTACCACATCTCTACCTGTGCAAGTTTTCTGACTGAATTATTTTCACAGCTTAATTTTTTTTCAGAAGGCATTTCCTAAGATCTCGTAGAAGTGTTCAATGTTTTGGGGGAATACAAGCAGTAACATTTATTTCTACACACTCTGAAGAGGAAAACTGAAACATTTTATTGAGAAAATACCACTGAATAGATATCAGTTGTTCCTTCTGAGGGTGAAAAATCCAGCAATGTGAATTACTCAGCACTATAGCTGGTTTTTGCCTTTCATCTCACTGACAGCATCAGTGACAGAATGATAACCAAAAAAAGAGGGAGAAAGAGAGATAAAAGGACACAGAGATATATTGCAACAACATTAGGTATACACAGGTTGAGTATTGATGAGCTATGAGCATAGGATGATCTGGAATGACACAATCAGGAAAAGGCAATGCCAAGAAGGGTTTTTCTCTTTCTTATTAATTGATTATTCTCTTTGCTACCAGAGGGAATTTAGGCCAACATAGCTGCCTTGCTAGTAGAGACATGATGTACAGTAAAGGAGGGTGTGAGGGGAAACACTGAAACAATTCGAACATCTACCTGCTTTTGTATTTCTTAGGCATTGCACTCTGTTGCTGGTTTAATAAGAATGTCTTAGGTGCTGCCTAACTGTGCCAAATTAACAAGAAGCCTCTCCTCTGCTGCAGCTAAATGCTGGCACCCTGCAAAAACATGTGTAATATGTTCCACCTTCACAATGGTCTAATGTATTAATAATTATGCAGAAATCAAATGTAATGTAACTTCTTATGATAAAAAGGTATGTTAAACTGAGGACTCTCCTCACAGTAAAAATCTCTTTGCTACTAAAAAGTGGTATTTTTATGGTGGTATAAACCTTCCCCTGCCCCCCTCTCCTCTTTGAAGCATCCTCAGTAATGGCAGAAGATCCATATGTATTTTACAACACAGGAAGTTTTACTGGGAGGGAAGGAGAGGGGGAAGAGTGGCAAAAATAGTTATCAACTCCACATCACAGATGAGCCAAGGCAGGATCCATTTTCGAGACACATTCCCAAACTGCTGCATGTACGTACAGCTGCCTTCAGAGTGGCTCAAAGCTCCTGTCTTCTCCCATATTGCTGATGGCACAACAGCAGCGCCAATGATCTGCGTGTCTGCGCAGTCTTCTTGCAGAGAGAAATGCAAGGGGGAATATGTACATATCTTAAAATACACCTCTCCAGTAAGAAGGCCAAGAACAGAGGAAGCCATTTCACTGTATAAACAGGCTTGCTCAAAGCCCACAGCTGGCAGTGGATGGCAGATGGACATTTTCTTTCTGTCACTGTTTCTCCCACCAAAGCAACAAGAGAGATGTTGCCAGGCCGCCTCTGTCTCTGCCTACAGCCCAAGATAAATTGCACAGAGGTGGGTGAAGAGCAGCATGTTGAAGCAACTGATAGAAACCTGTCTCCTTTCTGAAATGCCCCTTCAGCTTCTGCCTAGGAATATGCTGCATAGCGGAGTGCATATTTTGTTATTTATTCATAAGTTGCACCCTATTACCAGCTATTTTTAAATAAGTATCAAAGCAATCTGCACAATTCCTAAATTCTAGTGTAATAATTATGTTACCAGTTGTGGTAAACAATTCCTACAGTAATCAAAAGGTAAAAAATCACCATCATGGAAATTTCTTGTAGTTGCTATAAGATTTTCAAAATACCTGATGTAAAATCAAAACCCAGTTTCTCAAATGCAAACAGATAATGCCAGTCTTTTCAGAAATTGTTCAACAGACTAACAAAGCTCTCAAATGAACTTACAGGTGCTCTGAAAAATACTGACTGGTCAGAGGGCACCAGATTTATTTTTAAACAGCTATTGAGTACTGAAATCAGCCTCACTCAGGGTCTGGTATTAAAGTGTACTCAGTAGACTGCACTTTTCCAAAACATCTTTTCATATCTGAACTTTTATGAAAATGCTCCCATGACTGTGGCCACCAGGCTCTTCTGACATTTTGTCACAGCAGCTGCTTCCCTCCCTGCCAATCCCACACACTCAGATGCAAAAAAACAAGCAAAAACCTTACATCTCCTTTCCTAGAATACTTTCATATGACTGCTGCCTGCAGAACTCCTGGAGCAGTGGAATAGTGGGGGCAGAGGAGCCCACCCGTACAGCCTGGCCTCACCAGCACCCCTGCCCATGGATGTGCAAGGTACAGGGCAGCATGGGGAGGGAAACACCACTCGAGCAGCAAACCCTCTCCTTTGTAGTACAGTCTTTGCAGCCCCTTTCAAACCCAATTCAGCTCACCTCAAGTATCAAGTTCAACGCAGCAATGATAGTTCTCTGCTTAAAGCAGATTTGAGAATACTGAGCAAGGCAGTGATAGCCATCCCTGAAGGTATACTCTGACCCTGGCTCAGCATCTAAACGAAGGAGAAATAACCTCTGTGACCTTGAGGCTGGGAGCTGTCTTGCCCAGAACATTTTGTGACTTTTCCTCTGAAAGGCTTGAACCTCCCATCACTTTCCCATTCAAGTAAACAGTACTTAGATATGAAGAGCTGCTGATTTCAAACACTTCCTTGCTTGATTAAGGCTTGCTTACCAGGAACAATTCAGACAGGGCTTGGATGGATTATCTTAGGTAACTTGCATATATATCTTAAAGCAGACAAATGGTTTGTTTTGTTCTTATTAATACCAGCTATTATCTTTATTTCTGCTTTGACTCATATTCTCAACTTCATTCAAGCAAGACTTCTTGACTGCAGAGCAGAGCTGTCTGAGAAATTAGTCTTTACAATTTAATGGAACACGTATGTGTTTGCCTCAGTCTGATAATGTATGCAGACTATTATCTTGATAATAGTGGAAGAGCAGACTTCCTATTTGCAAATGACAGAATGGAATAAACCAGAGGAAACTTGCATCTTCAGCTATCCAGTGGATAAAGGACTGCTTTGCCCATTTCCATTTCCACTTTCATGCTGCAGAGATTAATGCATTTGTTTCGAAGTATTTAGATGATCTCTGATTTAGTAAAACAATTTGGGTATTTCTTTTAATAAAATGTAAACTTTGAACAAAATTTTACCTAGTATTTACCTGATAGCAAATTTGGAGTTTCCATTTTGTACCACATATAATACATTTCTGAACACTCTATGTAATCTACAGCAATTGATACAAAATTATAGCTGACATCTACAAAATAAGTCCTAACAAATAGAAGGCCCTCCAGAAAAATTTCCCACGTTGCATGCAAACAACAAAACACTTCTGCAAAGTCAGTGGGACATTTCACACAACAGCAACAAATAGCATCTTGTAGTCACCATGACAACAAACACACAGAGAAAGAAACACGCAACTGGTGACTAGATATTTGGAAATATTATACAATAAATATTGCTATTCTCAAATTTACAAAGAGTCTCATAACAAACCAACAAACTTGGGGTTTATTACAATGAGAAAATGCTATCTACCAAAACAAAAATGGTTGGAACCCTAGAATTTTAGGATTTCTGTGCTAACAGGCACTAATCCTCAAGAAAACACTACATTTGACTTAAGGCCATGGAATAGGCTTCCAAAGTTGAGTGATAGCACTGGGATTATGGGTGTGTAGTTTGAATAGAAGTGTGTAATGTCACAGGGTGGAAAACCTAGAGTTTAAGATTTTAGTATACAGTAATACATATAAAGAAAAATGGAGGATTTTGGGCATAGGCTAAGTCGTTCTTCTTCACCTTCTTCTACACAGATTTGGGTGGGGCTTTTTGTAACTGGGTAGAGAAATCCACATTGCGGACCATGGGTGGTTATTGGGTTAAAAATAAAAGTAATCTAGGTGTCATCTCATAATTGGTCCATTTGTGCTTAAAAGACCTTGGAAAGAGATAGAGACACAGCCATTTTTCACTTTGTTAGCCAGAACTCACAACTTGTTAGACTGTACTATAGATAAGAATTAATAAACAACTCAGTCCAAACATGACCTGTGTCTCTTGACATTTAATCCCTGTTCTAACAGAAGAAAAGAAGATAAAAAACCCACAAAAATATTTTATTCAATAAGTATCAAAAGTAAAGTATACTTACTAGCAAAAATAACTACTATGAATATATTTTTCATGGATACCATTTTGATATAAACATTAATGTACTAAATTTGACAATGGAATTTATTTGCCTTGTTTAAAGCTGGAAGTTAGAAAACATGAAGCATGCTTGCCTCAGAATAGGCAAAAATCAGTTATCTCTCCTTTCACAAAAATATGTGAGTTTTCATGAACATCAAAAGCCAAGCAAATTAAAAAACAAAAGCATAAAAAGGCAATTCTTACTTTAACTTCCACCGTCTTCCCACCTTGCTCGATATGCCTCTCAAGATATTCAGAAGACAACAGGTCACTGCAATAAGAGAAAAAAGAACTGTAAGCCTTGCGCATGTGTTCTTGTACTCCCTCTCAGCAAGCACTTATTCAACATTTACATTTGAAAAGGGCAAAACCTGCAGGATACTTTTCCTAAAATGTTCATAAAAATCACGGAAACAACCATCTCCAATGGAGTTACACAGTGCATGGGATACACTGATTTTTAACAGCAGAAAGCGGGACAAGGAAAACTGAGGGGAGTTTCTTCATGGAAGGTCCAAAACCAACCACTGACATTGATTGTAATTCAAGAGACTTTTCTATTTGTTGCTAAAAGCAAATGGCATAGAAGTTAGGTGAACTTCAAAGAAAGCAAAAAAGCAGAAGGATGGGAAACAAGTTGGAATCTGAGGGAAAATGGCAGCTGTGTTGGCAGGCTTCAAAGGACACAATGGCATAACAATGGCACGACCTGGTAAGACCAACATGGTGAGCTCAGCTCCACACTGCACGGGCAGGCAAAGCCGTGGTCCCAGGAGCTGCAGCCCAGGCAGGCTCACAGCACAGGTGTACACACTCCCTGGGAGCTCTGCAGCTTTAGCAATGCCAGAGGAAAAGGCTCTGAGCAATAGCAATCCCAGCCTCCAAGTACACAAGGACTTGGAACAAACACCAAGGAGAAAAAACAATCAGACCTGAGGCAAACATATATAAATTAAATGCAGGCTGTATTTAGTAAGCCACTCAAATGCTAAATCAGTCAAATTATCTTCCTCAGTTATTTTCTAATCAGGCAAACCACAGAATCACAGAATTGGTAAGATTGGAAGAGACCACATTACCTACATCATAAATTTCATTAAGCGTGTTCAAAGAGTACAAAATTTTACTGATTTTAAATCAATATAAAGTCTTGCTATTGTTCCACCTCAGTGACAATTAAGCTGGAAAAGATGATGAATTGGTAAAGAAAACCTGACAAGAGGTAGGTGGGCCACTGGGGCAGGAGGCAGTGAGCACACATCTGCTCAGCAGAAGAGGAAAAAATTTAGAACTTCTCCTTCAAACAGCAAAACACCTGAGCTTAGATATGAACTGACCTGACGAGGGAGGGCAGGAGCAGCAGGCCAGCACCCAAGGCAGTGGCTGCTCAGCTTTCCAGAGCTTTGCCCTGGCCAAACAGGCAGCAGGACCATGGTTGTTTTGCTCACAGAGACATTGGTGACTGCCCCTGAGTGAGCCCCAGGCAGGACAAAGTTGGAAGTATGAGTCCTCCAATATCATCCCTAAAAACTGCCAGCTTGGTATCTGCAATTATTATCCAGGCATAAAACCCAGGAGCATTCCAATGAAATATGCTGATAACATTAAATTGGAAAGCATGGAGAATAAAAAAGATTGAAAAACCTCTCATAGAAAAGACCTGGATGATCTTCAGGACTGGATATTAGAAATAGGATCAAATTCAATTGTACAAACAGCAAACGTATGCACTTAAGGGCTGGAGGGAATTTCTATCACATTTTTTTGGAGGCCCTGGTTTATAAGGAAGAGAGACATGACCACACTAGTTTCTGGCAAAATGATTTGGCAGATCAATAGAATGTCTTCCTGGAAAACCCAACTGTCATCCCAGAATACATCAAAGATGTACTTCCAGTCAACTGAGGTATGATTAATATCAGTGCCCAAAGGAGATCTCTTTTCAAATACTGTAGACAGGTACTGGACAGCTTTGCTTACAAAGTTCCATTACCTGGAAACACAGAGAGGCTCCTGAAGTCTAGCATAAAATTGCATTGTGAGGGAACGTGAATGCATCACAGTCTACACACCAAAATACAAAAGCTACTAATTAGGTATAGAAGATACTGGCAGAACCTCAAATGTATAAGGACTGTCAATGAGCCAATGGAAATTGGATATTAAAAAAAAAAAATACTTTGTAGTGAAGTATAAGGAACAGAAGCAACAAAATGAGGGATGCTAACAAATTTCTGAATGGGAGCATCCGTGGGACAATTGTCCATGGAGGTGGGGTTTCCTCTGACTCAGTGAGTTCACAGCTGGTTGCTGCTGAAAGCAGGAAGTCTCAATGTCCCCTCAGGAGCAAGCACTGAACCTACCTTGTGTCAGCACAAACACTCATCAAAACACTCTCCATGTCAGAGCTAACACTCATCAAAATACTCTTGGTGTCAGCACTGGCAGTCATCAAGGTACTCTTGGGAGGGCTCAACAAAAAAATGTTTTTGCTGCATTACGTAACTGAAATCCCTTGAGGAGAGGTACAAGAACCTCCAGAGGTGATGCAAAGGAGGGAGTGAGCAGCAAGAGTGAGTGACTTCCTCGGCCACTGCAGAACCAGCATGAACCCCTTTAATTCTGATCAGGCCCAAAATCTATATTGATGCTTTGCATAGCTGCCTGCAGATGACCCATTACTGAGGAGCACCTAAAAAAGATGTTGTTGAGTTTCTGATTGCAATACTCTAATTCTTCTTAGAAGTGAATATTAAATATTTAGGATAGTCAGGCCCTGGTGGAAGTTCAAAGACTTCTATACAGTCTTGTATGCATTTTCCAGATTTAGTCAGTTAGACAGATGTTCTCTTAAGATATACTCACTTTAGCTTGCTGAAGTTAGTTATTTAGTTTCCTGGCATTCACTACATTCTTTCAGCAAAAGTTTATGCTTCCAAAGCTTTAATAAAGATTCCTTTACAGCTTAGGGCTCTTTACTTTTACTCTTCACTATTTCAGGGGGACTCAGTTAAACAAATTTTGTCCTCCTTATCAGATGGACACAAAGGTTTTCGTAGCCAGAAAGATGCAAGAGATTATAAAATGTAAGATAGTAAAGTAAGTATATAGTACAAAGACTGAGATCAAACAGAATGGCTTAACTCAGGCAGACTTTACAGTTGTTCTTGGAGGGATGACAAGGAGAAGCACAGGTTCTTTTCATGTGGGTCTAACAAAATTACTGCTTTTTAAAAGACACTGCTGTTAATGTTTTAATGTTCTGGAAGATCATATGTTCTCAAAAATCTGGAAATTGTGTCTGGCATGAGACAACAAAAACATTGCTCATTCTCTGCCTTGTACAACACAAGAATTAGAATGTAACAAAAGAGGTCAGCCAGCTTAAAACTAATTAAAAAGAACCTTTTCTGGCACAACTGCTGATTTCAATGTTCAACATATTGCAGGAAAGCATGAGTGCTAGAAGTTTGTACTGGTTCTAGCTGGGAATGGACAAGTTAGTGGACGTAACTGGGAGCTGCCAACTGCACAGAGGCCATACCTGACACAAAGTGTTGGAGTCCTGGAAAAGGGCTCGGGAAAAGCCTCATACATGCCTGCTCAGCTCTTCCACTTTTCCCTCATCATTGGCCCTGGGCTACTGGGACAGGGCAGCTGGCCAAGTGCCCCTCTGACTTGGCCTGGGCTGCTCTGCCTGCACCTTGGAAAGGTCCTGTTTCTTCTCAGGATTGCAGAGTTTCCCGTGGCATCCAGCTCCAGGGTTGCTGATGGCCAGTCAGCTGCTCTTCTCCCACACACCAAGTTGGATTTACAAGTTGTTTAAGTTGGATTTACTATCAAAGTAGGCCAAAAGAACAATTCCCAAACAGGTCTATCCATTTTGTCTTCCTGCTCAGTCCTTACTTTTTGGACAAAAGGGCTGGAAACAGCTGAGGAGCTGTGAGCATTCCCACTCCTCTCAAAGTCTGTCACAAGTGCTTTGATTCCCAAAATGAGCCTGTCTAGGAAGGGGAGCTCCATGAGGTCACCTGCCTGCACAGCTCCTGGGGACTGAGTCTACAGCTTGCAAACAGACCACAAATCTGAATTGTAGAGACATTTTTAAACCCTGTCCTAAGTAACATGGCAGGATATATCTGAGAATAGTTTATCAGTAGAAAAACCCATAAATGAAGCCATGTTATGCTTTATTATTATGATTCACTGCACTGAAAATATCATAAAAAACACAACACTCAACGCAACCAATGCTATTAAAAGCTAAGCTACAAAGTAACCATTATATATAATCTTAAAACCTCAGGCCAAAATGATTCACCTCCTAGGTGGAGTCATGTTTGGTCTGCAGTAACAGTTCAGGCACAGAACTGCATCACTTTAACAGAAGGCTTTCCTTTTAAAACAAACAAAAATTTAGATTAAAATACGTGTGAAAAATGATTAAAATTATTTAAGCAAGATAAGACAATAAGCATCGAAATAATATGCATTTCAACATAAATAAATAAATTATTTCCTGTGGTAGAAATGAAACAGGAATAATTTAGCTTGCCTGCTGATCTATCCTAGAAACCATCTTTGCCAGCTTAAGTGGTAGTTCTAGTATTAATTATAAATAAAATTGGCATGTTAAAAAAAAAACAGATTGTAAAAAAAAATATTAGAAACACAAGGGATGGAGAAAATTACAGAGAACAAACACCAACACTATAATTGACAATATTGCAGAATGAGATTTTCAGAAATGTTTGCTGAGGCATTGGTACAAAATTTTTGAAAAGGCATGGCAAAAACCTGCATATGTTAACACCTAAAAATAAAACAGGAAAATTTCACAGGAAAAAAAAAGCACATGTGATCTGTTGCTTTTACAAGGAAAAACACTGCTATGCTAATATGGCAATTCTGTTGTCAGAGGTCTGTTATTTCAGTGTACACAAATTAGGCAGTGTCATTTTGTTTACAGCAGCAGCATTTTTGAAGCATTATCTAAAGTCCATATGAGCCTATCCCATACAGACTCAACAGCATAAGGACCAGAACAAAAGAAATGAGCAAGCTCCTCTTTGCTCTTCCAACCTTCCCAATCACAATAGTACGCAAAAGGCAGAAGGTTGGGGAATTTTATTAAAGAATAGGCCCCCAACTAAGGAAATTATCCTTATCCAAGATGATGCATATACATGCACTGAAATTCTACCTTGAATCAACTGTAGCACTTATACATGAGGTTTACCAAGATGAAGCTGGGATTGGGAACCCAGGAAAACAGATCAGCTTTGGATACAGATGGATTCCCCAGCAGAAAGAGGCTGCTCCAGGAAGAAAAAGAGGTTAAAAAATGTGGTTGCAAGAGAAAAGAGGACAGAACAGGCCAAGTGCTTAAAGAAACAGAAAGAAAAAACAAGATATTATAAAGTACTTCCATTCAAAAGAAGAAAAAAAGAGGTGAGTAAAGATTTTTTTAAAAGGAAGAGGTTTGCATTTGAATATGAAATGGAGAAAAACCTGGGAATTACCCCTGTAAATTTAATAGAAACTTTCAAACAGAGAAGGAAAATGGCTATCACCAGCTTCTGAACAAAAATTACACTCCAGATTTAAGAGACTGAAAAATCTTACAGTTATAGAAGAAAAGGAGCAGAAATTATGGGGCTCTCTTTAGAGACCATAGGAAGAAAAAAAAAGTTAAGAAAGGTAGAAATAAAGGGAGTTCATAAACATAGTACTATAATGTATCTTTGCCAGCATCAGTGTTATAAATAAAAGAAATGACTGGCTTTATGATAATCTGATATCATTGCTGTGTCTCCTTGAACACTTTAGAAATTCTTTCTCATTTATTCACCCTCTTTTGTCTCCACAACTCTCCATTATGTACACCTGAAATTTCAGATTAAATATGGTGCCAGATAAGAACATCAAATAAGAGATCTGAGGGACAATGCATTACTGAAAAGAAAGACAAGGTTTTAGTTGAAATCAGCAGAAAGGTCTGGATGGGTCGAATGCCAGCAGGAAATTATCAACAGAAATATGGAGACCTTCGAGAGAAAAAAACAGGTTCAGGGAAATGATGGAGACACTGATAAGAGATAGATGCCATAACATGCATGATTAATGCTGGCCCATGGGGCAGAGCTAGATGTGAGAAGGAAGCGTCCTGCAATATCATGCTTGAGAGGGCTGCAGTAAGAGGAATGGGCACTGTCAGGGTACCAGGCACATGAAGATGAGGAAGCTTCCCATAAAATGAAATATTTTCCCCCACTGGTGTACATACTCTAAAAAATATTAACAAGAATAATAGCTATGGAAGGAGTGGCTATCAGAGGACATTTTTAGTACAGCCCATCTTGTACACCAAGAAACATAAGGTAGGTTGATTGTTGTAAAACAAAGAGTAAGAAAGTGGAAAACTGGATGAGAGGGAACAGAATGGATGTTTCTCTCTGCCAGTCAGTAAGAGTACAAAGGACAATTTGTATTATCTTGCATTACACTCTAGTCCTAGAAGATTTTCAGTATCAGCCATGAGCTAACTAAAACATACAGCAAGTTAAACTCAAAAAAGCCACTTAGCTGGCAGATTTCTTTATCTCACTACATGGGATACTTTAATTCTCCTTTATCCTCATGCCTACCCAGAAACCTCCTCTCTGCTCATACATGATCTTTCTTTTCACTTCAGGGGGGATTAGCTATCTCCATACTCCATGAACCAATCTGCTTTAATAGCCACAGCTCTGAAACTTTCATCTCCTCCTTCCCACCAAAAGAATTGCTGAATTTCTTTTTATGTGAATGGTTAATTTAATTAATGACTGTATCTGTTGAGTTAGCCAAATGGACTAATCAATCAGAATTAGATAGCTTCTCGTACATATGGCAGCAATTTTTACAGCGTCTACTCAGAGGAAGGAAAAACAGCTGAGAAAAACAGAGCCAGTTCTTGTCTACACAAATTGAAATTTCACCCCTTTTTAAAATATTCTTACCACACTTTTCTGTCCTTGTTGCAGCTAATATGGAAGGGACAATGGAGTAAGAAATTTCTAAATTTTTCTATTCCTACTAACTATTTAAGGCTTTCTTCAAAAGAAATTAGGAACTTAAGAATAGGTTAAGTTCTCAAAGGATTATACACAAATGCTGAGTAGTACCCACTCTAAGTCCTTTCCTGGAGCTTAATTTCATGTTTTATAAAATTACACAACTTGAATCTCTGATGATGTTTCTCCCAAATACTAACATTTGCTCATCTCCAGGACTTCTCACTTAGATCCCTAATGCCATCTGACTATAAAAGGCACTTGGTCCTTTATCCCTTAATAGCTACTTTGCCTGCAGGACAGGATAGTAACTGCCCTGCACCCTAGTGCAGACAGCAAACTGCAGAGCAACTCTGCAGCCCTGAGCAGGGCCTCCACTTCTGGCTTTAGAGGAGAATTCTCACAGTTCTGGCTTAAAACAGCGTGTGTTTCATTTCTGAACTGGCTTCATTTCTTGATGGGAAAAGGTTTAAGCAGCTTGAAGACATTCTTCCTTAGTTCACCAAATTTCTATTACACACATGGCTCCTATTACTACCATAAAAAAGCAGATAGTACACTACAATAGCTGCAAGGAAAACCTGTAAAGCAGCAGAGGTATTTGGAAGGCTCGGGCTGGAATGACCTGCTGGACATGCCTTGTGCACATGAACTGCACCTAAAGTACACCCAGTGCCAGTCTACAGTGCCACTCTCCATCTCTAGTTACCACACCATGGACTTTTTGCCCTCTCCTTTACAACCTCTGCAATTCAGTTTGAACTCCTCTATCTAAATGACCGTATGGGCAATTTTATGAGAATGGAATGGTGAACAGATACTGCTTGCATTTTCCAGGGCAAAAAACTTAGAAGTTTGTATTTAATTTCTGCAGCTAGGAAGAGACATACTTACAAATTAACCATTTACTCATATCACTACAAGTTTCTTACCACTATATTTTAAGGAAATCTGAATAATACTCCCTACCCCCAAAAAACTAGTACCAAAACATAGCTAAAGTAGCTCTGAAATCATAATTTCAGGTTCTATTTTTTTATGGCAACTTAAGTATTAACAATATTTTTATTATATTTCCTGCATCAGTATTACTATCTCCTAATACAAATAATGAAATTGGCAAAAAGCTTCTGCTGTGATATATCATGAACAGATTTTTTTAAAATAAGGCATTTTAAAATATTACGTGGCACAAGCACTGCAAACAGCACAAATTCAATATGGCAGTTAATTCATGCTGCTGGTGACGGTGATTCCAGTCTTCTATTTCAGACAACAGAGAGATTTAATCTAGTGTCCTAACAAGGAAGCTGCACACACACACACACACACACAAACACAGAGCCTTCCCAGCATCCATGGGAAGACACTGCTACGCAAGATACCATAGAGCTAAACTAGAGACTTTAACAAGCAGAAAGAGCAGACAGCAGGTGTTTGCAAGATTCTTGTCAGGCAGAA
Organism: Acrocephalus scirpaceus scirpaceus; assembly: GCA_910950805.1. Classification (NCBI taxonomy): domain Eukaryota; kingdom Metazoa; phylum Chordata; class Aves; order Passeriformes; family Sylviidae; genus Acrocephalus; species Acrocephalus scirpaceus. Next base: position 131,993,700 of record OU383773.1, read on the forward strand.
AGGTGAAATGGGATTTTTCTAGCTCTAAGCTTCTGTTTTCACAGGCAGAGTTGAAAGCAGTCTGGGCAAGGTTCACTTTGCTACTTGTCCAGGAGCTTCTCTGAAAGTAACAATGGCAATGCAAGAGTCAAGAAAACCTCACTCTTTTTTTATTGATGGATAATTTACACCAGTATTTCTTCAAGCAATTACTTCTTTTTTTTTTCTACAGAAATTTCAGAAATCCTATTAAAATGAGAAGGTATTTTTAGACCATGTTCATACCCTTACTACAAAGCAGTTTCCTCAATGCAATTCTGCTCATACAATTGTAACTTAAAAGTCAGGATAAAAACAGTTAATTTTAGGATTCGAGACGATAGTAAATTAATAAGAAAGGGAGGAGGAATGCACATGAGAAGCACAGGCTACACATTTCCCTGTACAAAGGTACTAGTGTGGTCTAATCCTGGTTCTTATTATGCCCATTCATACAGTCAAGCTGTTCTATAGTACATGGAAAATCATTTCCCAAGTAAACTCACTTGTGATTTCAACCACATTTAAATCCAGTTCTGTGTGTTTTGTCCATAAATGCTATCTTGAAAGAGAAAAACTGAAAAATTGAATGCGTAAGTATTATATATAGCATTACTGGCATTACTTCATGCTATTAAAAACAAGCACACACATTTTGTACGGGACACAGGTTATCATTTAGTGAATGGACTTTATTAAATATTTTTATTTGGTAGCCTACTTCAAGACTTGCCCTCAAATTCTAGTTACTGTATACATGGTCTTGCCCTGGAGCAAATATACAAATTATTCCTGCACTCATGAACATTTCCACGATGCTCTCTCAAAGTATTTGCACAGTATAAATACTAAGTCTTCCACATACTGCTCCTCGGGAGAGTTAGCACTTCCCTCAATACTAAAATATCTGTTTGGTTTGGGTGCCCAGTCTGAAACTTGACAGACACCTAGAATGCAGGAATAACAGTGTCTTTTTCATCTTAACACATTTCAGATCTGTCCTGCTCTGTGTTGCAGTCTGGACAATTCTGGAGCTCTTGAAGCTCTTCAGAGCTGATCCCAATGTTCTCCTCATGATACCTGAAGAACAAGGAACTGTCACTACAGCAAAGGGTGAAGGCTTCAATCTGGGGGATGTTTGTCCAGCACCATGGAGAAAATCCCTGTCAAAGCAACCAGACATCACCACTTGCTTTGCACATACATAATTTACAACCCAGTAACAGGAAAACCGGGGCTGTCCAGCAAACTGCTTCATTGCCAGCACAGCCTTGCTTCACTCCCAGACTACTTTACATTGCCAACAGTGTATAATTACAGAAATAAAACTTTAAAAATTTAAGATGCAGAAAATAGGAAAACAGAGGGACTAAATTATGCTCTGCCTCAGCTTCTGCTTTTCATTACCTTCTTCCAAACTCCCCCTCACCATATCTACCTTCCTCTCCCTGGTCACACTCCTGCACCTCCTTTACTCCCCAGCCCATCACCCCTTCTTACCAATGGGCACTTCCATGCCACTGTTTCCTACACCTGCATGATGCCAAGGAAGACCAGAAAAGGAGCCAGTATCTCTTCAAGAGAGATACAGTTTGGCACTAACATTGAACATATCCATCTTAAAATGTGCACCCTTAATGACAGCAAAGCTTTCCCCTGCTGTGCTGTCATTTCTTTTAGAAGCACTTAGGATGATCACCCCCCCTAACATTCTTGGTTACCTGCTGCTTGAACTTTCTATTTTATCCTGAATGTCGGAAAGGTTGCATGCCCCAATAATCTTTTATGTAGCAGCCACCAAGAATCATTCCTTTTAAACAGTGTGGATTTTATATATGAAGTATTCACATAAATAGATCAAAAAATTATAGGGAGGCTTGGGATTTTTGTTAATCTAGTGATTGCATCAACTGTTGAAGTACCTGAGATGTTTCAGTGAAAAAAAGACCAGAAAAAAAGGTTACCACTACTTTTATCCTTATCTGAAAGATGTTAACTATAGAAAAGGGCATACTTGAAAATAGTTTCAATTTAAAATATTGCAAACCTTAAATCTAGGAATTAGATTAGTTTCCAGAAACTATTCTGAAGAAGAAAATGTTTTAGAATTTCAAAAAGACAGCAATGGGTTTGAAACTCTAAGATATTGAAAAATTCTCTTCTTGGTAGAGGGGCTAAGAAAAAATGAATCATGACATGAGGAACATCTTCAGTGACAGAGGAGAATTTAAAGAGCAAGAAGCTGAAATTACCTCCTATAGCACTAACATCTCTATTTTGATAAAGAAGGTCAATTTTAATAGCATGGATCATTGTGTGGATCAGAAGTCAAAGGTCTCACACTTGTGGGTGAACCAGGATTTTAGCCTGTAACTAAGCAAAAAAATTAAATCGCAAAGTTAAGAGAGACAAGGAAAAGTCTCTTGAAGAAGCAGGCTGCATTACTGGGAATATATCTCAAAATATCCACACATGACAAATTACACAAAAGCTTGTGAAATAAAATTCATGGCACATCTTAAAAATGAATGAAGAGTGGGAAGACAAGAATCCCTTAACCACCAAATCCTCAGGAGCCAGATTCTGAGACAACACTAATCACTTAACCCCAGTCCAAGAAATTATCACAGCTCCCTCAAACTTACAATCATCAATCTTCATTTAGCATACACAACTACAAGAGTACAGCTAGCTTCAGAGAGGCAAAAAAATCCATTTCCTAATGCTGTTCCAAGTCAAATTTGTCTGGCTTGCCAGATGGCTCTGGCATTGCTGATGACCCAGCAGGTTACTTTGCCTCCCTGTGGGTTACCTACCAGTAAATCATCCTCTCCAAACTCAAAAGGCTCTTCAATTTGAAAAGAGGATGGGGGAATATGATAGAGGTTTACAATATCATGTGAGCCATAGACAGAATTAATGCAAAACTGTTATTCTCCTAATTCCACATTAGTAAAATAGAGCAGCACTTGAAGAAATTAGAAGACCAATTTAAAACAGATCAAAGAAAGCACTAAAGCACTATGTGACACAACAAGTTGTGAATCTCTGCACCACATTGCCACAGGAGGCTGCACAGTATCAGAAGGTATCCCTGAAAGGGACTGAAGTCATGGACAATGAGCTCATAAACAGGTACTTTATAAAAGGCACACAGAGGGGTGTACCTTCTGGTATCTCCAATCAAACAGTCATGCATATTATGGGGGTGAGTGGAATGGAACCTGAAAGTGGCCCAGCAGATGTGCTCTTTCACAGCATTTCCCATTCCCAATGCCAGGACATATGGACCACTGGTATGATGCCGGTTTATTTCTTTCGTGTTTAATGACTGTCACTGTTTCTTAGGGTGAAATGAATACAGTAATTTTGTGTTTTAAATTTATTTTTCTAAAGTCATTTTCTGAAACTGACAGAAAATGCATTTTTGCTTACAGGATGCAAATTATTTTTCCACCGATTAGCACAAGATTGCTTTTAAATACATGGTTTATATGCATGTCATATAACCTACAACAGGTGTACAGAGCTACAGTGCCCAGCATCACCCTGATGGCTGCATCCATTGCAGAGACTGCTCCACCTCTGTAACTGGAGATCCATTTCTGTAAGTGCAGCTATGACAGTTCTCCGTCTGCTGCTTCATGGATGGGACTATGATTCAATTCATACTGACAGTCCTACAGCAAAACTCCTGCAGGTTCAAGTCTCTCTCTTTTCTTATCATAGGTCTCACATCTTTCATACCCTAAGACAGGAGGTATTTTATTCCTCTATATACAAAACTCCCCATATTCACATCCATCAAGACAACAAAACTCTTTATTAAGACCAGTTATGTTAGTAGGTGGCATAATTTGGCTGGTTTCTTAGCAGTAAGAAAGGGAACAGGATGAAATCCTTGGCATTACTAGTGGTGATCATACATCCACCTAAACTGGTGCATTGATTGGTAAAAGAAGTTAAAAATAAATTCTAGAGTTTGTGTCTGGCTCAGTCACACAGCATTGGTAGAAGTTCTCATTTGACTGATGCACTGCTGCTGCCATCCACTTCTTCTACACACACATGCATGTGTGTGTGTGTGTGTATATATATCTATCTCCCATATATATATACACACAGAGAGCTCCTCTATATGCTATATATCCATATAAATTTATATAGGATAGAGCTTACATCCCTAGGAGGCATCTGTCAACAATACACTATGCATGAGATATTTGCTTATTTGTTTTCTCTTGCTCCTTCATCACATCTTTTTCCTATCCCTTTATTCTCATCTTTCATGTCATCCTCTCTTAAATCAGGACCAGTCCACAGCCTTGCTTGCAAAACTGTCTGTTGGGAGAATACTAGCTCAAAATTCTAATTATAAGAAAATAGTAGACTACATGTTCTCTTTCTTGACTCAAACACAAACCAAATTGTTTTATCCTGTATACCTATCACTGCATCTAATGTGCTAACAGACATTTTCAACATTTGACATGATTGATTCAGTCATGCTCAAAAATAAACCACCTCTAACTTGTCACGCTGCCACCTAAGCCATGGTTTAAATCTCAGAATATATATCCCAGGATGGAAAAATTGGCAGGGTCAAAGCAGATCCAAGCATATTGAATTCTTCCCACTGAGTTTTAAATCTGAATCACCACCTCCTTACATCTCCAGAATGCTTGCTACAATGAAGCAGGCTTATGATTCCAGCAGATCCTTATGACTATTTTGTCTTTTCCTGTACCCTCTCATCTTCCAGCCATGATATGACTATAGACAGAAACATTATACAGCCATTTATAATGAGATTTCCAAGAAATATCTTATTTATTATTATCTATTAATCTTATCTATTTTTATCTGAAGTATTCTCTTCAGTATGAAAAGGGAATTTAATACTTGAGTGTTCCAGTTCCAATCACTACTTTTCAAAGAAATAACCTCTTAATTTAGAGGTTACTTACCTATTTTTTTTTTTCTTTTCCAGGGCTGTCATATTTTCTAGAGGTCAGGCTGTGTACCCAGGCAATATTTGCAATCTGGCTACTATCTGGCACCAAACAGTTACATTTTGAATGTGGCACAGCAAAGCACTACAGTGATGGTGCAAAGTGCATCCTGCAGGAGCAGATGAAGTGTGCAATAAATTCCAGCAGATGCAGAAGCAAGAAGGAACCTATTCTGCCATTCTGGCATGTGTCTTTTTTTCTTTCAAAGGGCTCCAAGCTAATGTCTTTCCAAACAGCTGAATAAAATCAAGGTGAAAACCTAAGTCTGTTTAGAAGGAGTTAATTTTCACAAAGCAACTGCATAGCTAGCTTATCCAGTAAAAAAAAGAAAAAACGAAATCTAAAGGTGCAGAACAGCTGTAGACCCTTTAAAATGCTACATAGCAGTGTGTTAGAAAGCCTTGAAAGAACACAGAACTGCCCTGAAGAGTACAGAATATATTGCCCCTCAGAGCCCTTGACTCTAATCCCAAATGACTCCTTCCATAGAGCAGCTCATCACAAGGCCTCTAACAGCCTCCTCAGCAAAGAGACAGGGGATAGAGACCTCAGTGTCACTTCTGAAAGCCACCATTCCTCTATGCAGTCCTGTCCTTTTGCACACCCAAGAGTCCACTCACAAATCCAGAAGTGGGATGTGAAACACAGCTGGCTGATGGGTTCTGCAAGTGGGAGGACACCTGGCATCTGCAGAGCCATCCCCTCAGGGACATGGTCACGTGCAGATGGCTCTAGCTATGATCTGCCCCTGAACATGGAGCTGTCTCTAATTAAAATTTTAATTCAGTGAATGACGAGTCTGAATTTGACCAAGCATTTTTACAAGAAACCTACTTTCAAATCTCCTGTCATCTTTGCTTGGCAATCTCAGTGATGTGCTCACACTGTTCTAACAAAAGAACTGCTCCAGCTCCTCACTTGTCCTCATGCTGAGGTAACCCAGTGCCCTAAAGGAACCTCTGCAGCAGAACAAAGATATAGAAGGACTTTTTAAAAGAAATGAGGAAACCATCCTCCCCTTTCTTCACTTGGCTGAGCCATGGGGAAACAAGGGCAACCAGCTGGGAGGCTAGTCCCTATGGGATGCCCTACTCCAGTCAGCAGAGAGAGAGGGAGAGCAGCTATTCACAAAAGCATTACCCTCCCACCAGCCTCCTGCCCTGACCACCCTCTGCAGGAGACCACGCTCTCCCTGCTGGCTACAAATATCCTGGGAGATTCACTTCCTAATTTAGGCACCTCTGAAAATCAGGGGGGGGAATACTCTGAGAATACAATCCAGCACCTCAGCAGAGAGTTCAAGAGCCCCTCACAACAGTGCTCATCAGTTCTAATGGAACATCACGTGAGGTTTTGACAACAGTAATTTAGATAAAGGGGACCACAGGTTATACCTGCAGCTCACACTGACAAGCACACGTTCAAGACTATATTCTTCTTTTCAGTACAAAAATGGATAAGGATATCCTTATTATCATCCTTACTACATATTTATAGAATCTTGCTCAGTACTTTAAATTATTTATGTTTCTAAAAATAATTCTCCTAACATGTCATGTGTTGCTTATAATAAAAGCTGGATTTAAGACTCAAGTTCTAGAGTGCAATGAATTTGCTAAGCAATCATCAGGGACACTAATGTGGCTTGCAGAACAAGAGAAAGACTTCCAAAGCTCCACATAATACTGCAGAATTTAATTCTGAGCTAAAATATAAATTAGAGCTAACCAACCTGCAAGAATGCTAATAGCTTTTAAGTTAGAAAACATACAGGGTTATATATATTTTTATACACTCAGATTCTTTCCCCCTCAGAAAAACAGAGCCAGATATATTACAATTCTACTACCAATCAATCAGTTCTGTAATGCTTTTTCATGGGGATATTTTCAGTACATCTGGTAACATTGTTAGTACAACTCAAATCTGGAGCACTCTATCTTAATATTTGGAGATAAGAATTAAACTGCAGTTCAGAAAAATAAATATAACTATTTCTTAAATCACAAAGACATATGCATTGATGAATATTTTCTTCCAAGCTTATTGGCTCTGCATATAGCTGTCGGTGTTTGGGGAGGGGTGATGTAACCTCAAACATTGATCGCCATAACCAGAAACTTACTAAAAAGATAATTCAGAAGTAAAGCGACTAAGTTCAAGCAATGCTTTCACAGGAATAAATGCATTTTCCGTTTACATTTGTTTTCTTTATGGACCAGCAATGCATGATGGTAGAATTAACTATGCTGTATAGCAGGTAGAGAATTAGAGTGTAAGGACAGATAGAAAGATGTCTGAGACACTTCAGATGCCCTGAAAACATATCTTTTAATAAGTGTTGGCCAGGAATTTCCGACAAATGGTTTTACACCAAAAAAGTTCCTCCAACTTTTCCAGAGCGAGACCTTAGTCCAAAATGTAACAGTTAAAACATTTTTTTTTCCAGAAAGTACCTCCATATAGCCAAAGAAGCAACTCTGTACATTCAAAGCCCTGATTTGCTTGATTCAGATCAAGAAGTATAACTGGAGTATCTCTAAAAAGATGTGTAACCTAATTATTGCTTTTCAGACTACACTTGGATTGTAATCAACTCCATCATTTCCACTCTGTGCCATACAAGTGATTCATTCATTGGACCAAAGGAAGCAAAAACAAGCATAACTAGAAAATGTTGGCATGTCTGAGATACAACAGGCTTTGCTTTAAGTCTCCTGGACTTACTGTCAGTTCTCTTCCCTCTTCATTCTCAAATTGACATTTTCTCTCAAGAACTTACACATGAGATATTTTGATCTGCTAAGCATTCATCATATCCATTAACAAAGCACTTTTGAAAACACAGCACTTAATCAGTTCATTATCCAGAATAAGCATTGTGCATTTCAGATTGATATTTTTTGGCCAAGAATATATGTAAGTGTTAAAATACTCAAAGCGAGAATACAAATGTGTAAGGGAACCCTAAAGATACACCCAATTTTAAAGTAAAGTTATTCTGTGGGAAAACATGGTTAAACCAGTGGCATATGAGTGATGCACTGCAGAACAGGCAGATTCCAGCTCTTCCAACATCTGTATTACCTTACCATCTACCTTACTGAGTTCAGACTTTACACAGCAGTCTTGCATTTTGGTTAGAGAGCAGAGCAAAGACCTGCTAAACCTTCTGCATTACAAGAAGTGCTTGTCATCACTAAAATCTACTGACATTACACTTTCTCATTGAGTATTTTTAAGAGAGACAAATCTTAACAGAGCAGAATCCTTTGCTAAATACAACAGGCTTTCTCTTCATTGAGGTTCACAGTCTCTGGAGTATAGACAAATTTCTCATGGAGAACTCCAGCATTTCCACAGCTTATTTCATTTTGGTACAATAATTGTTTGTAAACCCTACAGCTTTTCACAACAAAAAGACGTGAAAAATAACACAGAATCTATCCAAATATATGTGGGTTTGGTTTTTGTATTGAACTTGAGTTTAAAATCTCCTCAAATAAAATTCAATTTAACACCAGAAACACAAGCTAACTTCTGAAATGCAATGACATTCTTGACTAAGTCTTAAGCCATATATATGAATAGTATAAAATTAACATTATTTAAACAAATTAAAAGTAAAGTAGATGTGTTCTCCCTCAACTCGAACATCCATTTCCCTTTTTAACACCTTACAGCCTAAAACGCTCTTTGAAGTTCAATAATGCATTTGCAGAATTAATATTAATAGCAGCAGGAAACACACATTAAGGACAAGGTGAAGAGAGAAAACATTTTCATCTTAGAATGAGGTAACTGAGAAGCAGGAGATGAAGTAGTGCTATTTGAGGTATTGCAAGCTGTTTGAGAAATTTTCTTAATACACAGGATGATGATATTGTTCTGAGACATGAAGTTCAGCTTTCAGTCCATTTAATCTGAGCATGCACAAGGTGAAGCTGCCCAATTCTCACTTAAACGAGCGGGAGTCAAGGGCACTGAGCCCCTGAAAGACCTAAGCCCGATGAGATGAGGCAACACTTATGCCACCTCCATTTCAGATTACAGTGATTGGCTCTACAAGCATGCTTGGGTATGCCTGCCTGAATCCATGTATGTACTTTAGCTTCATTCACAGAAAATGAAATAGAAGGTGACACTTATTCAGAAAATGTAGAATTAGAGTTTGTACTCAAAAGCACTGGCATGCAGTAGAGCACTGGAGTTGCGCCTTGCAGCAAGGCAGAGCCCCAGCCTCACATGCAACAGAAATGATGGTGAAAGAATGATTATTTATACTGTACAACTATTCTCTATATTGATTCAAGTTTATATATTTATTGTTATATTATTTGCACTGCAGTTGTACCATAATAAAGTAGTATTATTTATACTATCACACCATCACCTCAGAAAGGTGATGAGACATGGTGAGCTGCAAATTAGCTAAAATGCAAAAGACAGGAGCAAAGAGCAAACCTATTCAGTGTCCCAGGGGTGACCGACCCCATTCCTGAAGCCTAAGCTATCTGACCAGCATTCTCCCTCCCCACTATCTAAACACAGTCCAAGTATTTAAAGGCCTTTGCCCACAGTATGTTGATATAGTTCTGTGCAGTATCATAATTTTGAATCTAAAATCCTTTTGTTTCATTTCCCGGTGTATCTTAAAACACAGAAAGTACCATGCTGTAAAAGCTCAGAAAGTTCTAGTTTGTTACCATCTTTGCCATGCCCTAAATGGACCATAAATGGCATACAAGCTTTACATTTTTATCAGTTTAATCAGGAGTTTTGGTTCTCTAGTAGTAATACAACACACAAATACCAGACCCCTTTGTCTAATGAGAAGGAATGCATGAACATTTTTTTTCCAAACCAGTTTCCCCCCCCAAGCAATTCCTTTTTTAATCTTCAAAGATACTTAAATAAGAAAAAAACACCAAAATAGAATCTTATTCATCTTTTCTAAATGAGCAACTTGTTGTAGTGAATTGGAAAACAATTCAAAATAAGCAATTATTCTTTGCTGCTTGGCCACTTGAGCCCCAGCAATTTATTCAGGATACAAATACATATTTTAGCAGTACTATTGATATGGGTTTATAAAAGGACATGGAAAAAATCATTAGTTACTATCCCAGACTTGCATAATATCATTTCCAAAAGTACAATAACACTCTTGTCTTAAACCCAATTTTTTCAGAGTTGTACAGCATAGAACCCTACACTACAACTGAAAAGAAGTCAATGACTGGGTAACAACAACATACTAAATAGTGAATGAAACACAGAATGAAATATTTCATCCAGGAAGAAAAAAAGAAAGGCTGCAGAAATAGAATACAACCAGAAGAATAATAAGCACAAAAAAGCAAACTAGTTCATTAAATCAAAGTAGATGAAAGTGTTAAAATGTTTAGGGGTTTTTTTGGTGCAAGTCAAGACTTGAAAAGCTTTTGCAATATTTTTAAAGAATGTTTTTGTTTGCCTTTCCTCTCACTGTTGTTGTTTCTCACCCATCACAAAGAAAAAGAAACTATTTTCCAAAAAGACCAAATTCCTTTATTGTTGTTGGTTTTCTCAGAAAAATAATAACTTAGGTGGTATTTTGGCAAACATACACATTGTTTTTCTAATAGAAAATTATTCTCCCCTCACAGTTATTATTTATTTTAGTTTTGATAAAAACACAGGTTATCATTGGAAAGCCTGCTGTAGATTTTCACATCAGAGTTCACACAACTCCAAAAACTAATTAGACAGAATTTCAATTGAAATTGCTGAGACTTTTAAACATTTATCTTACAGATGGAAGATTTCAACCATGACAAGTTCAGAGCTGGCCAGAACTGTGAGCTGAATTTGTACCTCTAAGATCTTCAAGGACCAGAAGGCTTTCCATTAAAAAAAAAATAAACATATCAACAGTAGGTTTTATTTTAGTCTAAATTAGAAAAACTTTTCAATCCATCTGTCATGAAAAATGGTGATGTGTGACCATCTAGGTTTATACAGAAAGGGTGTGTGAGAGAAATCCCCTCAGCCCACAGAGGCATTGCAGGGCAGCAGCACCGAAGATGCCAGAAGCACAAGCTGTGAGGTGTCACATAAAGTCTCTCCTACGAGAATAACTACAGCTGGGGCACAGGCTCAGGCATGGGCACATGATCATCCCCCACATTACCTGTGGTGTTGTTCCATGTATCATGCCCTAAGAGAGAAGCTTCCTGAAAACAGACTCTGCTGCCATGAGACTGAAAAGTTTTAAAGCCTAGGAAGTGAGAGCAGAGTGGAGGTAGCCTTCCCAAGGATGCTGCAGATAGTTTTCTTTCTTGGGAACATCTTCAGAGACAAAGACCTCTCCAAGCATGAAGGCACTCATGTTCCTCTAGCTTTTGTGCACAGTCCTGAGACTAGAGACAGAGGGCAAGGATTCCTCCTCAATGTAAACCTGGACTTTGGTCTAAAGCATCTTTCTAGGTCTGAAAATTATTAAAATATTACAAATAACATACAACCTGAAGACACAGTTCACCTAAACAACTTTTAGTGCTCCACTTAAAGCCAGGCAACCTGGAAAAGCCAAAGTGGAATGTCAATTCTTTATATGGGCCACAGGGCAGATGCCACAAGACTGTTGGGTGTCACTTCACCTGTAGCAACAAGCTTGAAGAGGGAGAAATCAACAGTGCAACTCTCTGAAAGAATCCAACATGAGACAAAGAATGGCAGGAAAAGGGGGAGGAAAAGTAGAGGTTCTGGGAACAGCTGCAGACCAGCTGGGCATCCTAAAATACAGCCAAAGCTGGATGAGGGGCACAGCAGGGAATACTCACCAGGTTTTGTGTCTTAGGCCTTCAGTGTGAGGAAAGACAAGAAACACATGCTGCCTGCAAGACTGTAAAAGGTAAAACCCACCTACGCCAACTGTTTGAAGTGCCCAGTTGTATATCTGGGTAAATACTCAGAGCAGATACATGCATGCAATGCTACAAAAAGAGTACAACATATTTTGCAAGATAGAGTCAAATTGATCCCTTCTCTATGAAATGCTTTGTAATTGACACGTGGATTTTTAGCTAGAGCCCTCATTCCTTACTGTTATTATGTAAATGAAAGAATATGTTCTCCAACTCTCCACTGAGATTCATCCTGAAACACTTAAGAGTTCTCCCCTTGACACTAAACCATGAGCAATAGCCTCAAAAACTACATATACTACACTCACCACTTTATGCTTAATTTTTCTAAATTAAACAGATATCACAAATTGTCACTCCTGTCAGTGACACAAAAAGGAATTACAAATATTCTTAAAAGAATTTGCTGTGCTGGTATAAGGTTGATGATTATTTTTATCTTTTACATCAATTACTGAATTATGGCTAACATACTGGTACTTCTTTTATTTCTTTAATTTTAATTCATTAGTGTCTTAAGAACAGACATTTATTAGTAAGCTTTCTCTACCAAACGCAATCAATAGTAAAATCTTACATACACAGACTCTTTGAAATTTAAGAAAAGAGATAAAAAAGAGCTCTTACAGTGAAACAGTTCCAAATCACTAACCATTTCACTCAAAATATCTCACAAATCATTAAAATAATATATTTGAAAACCAGCACAGAACTGTAGTCTTTCAGACAACCAGAGTGCAAATTGTTTCCAAATGTACTTGGGGAAAAAAAAAAGAAGTGCTATCTTTCCACCCACATGAATATTTATTACTGTCTACAAGATAATATAAAAGCATTTGACAAAAGTGAAAGGGAATAAAATTACATGATTGATACTGGATCCCTAAATACTCTACTTCTCCCTCTTTTCCCTTTAAGATCATTAGAGTTCACTTTTTAGGAAAAAAAGGCAAACAAGGATTACTGGAAACTGACATTTTCCCTTCCTTTAGTTAGAGGTCTCATTAGCAAAACTCGATCTGGATGACATGAAAAATGCAGCAGATCCAAATCCCCTGGGAATGCTCCTAATTTCACAGTCCTGCTCCACCTCTAACTGCACTGCTTGAGCCCCTGCTGGGCAGAGCAGAGCAGCTGCAACCCTCCAGCTCAGCCTCAGCAACTCTTGGAGGTCACAGGCAAGAGGGAGCAGAAGCAGCTGTGCAGTCTCTGCCCGCTGGCAGCGCTCACACGCAGGCTCCCGCGGCTTCCACTGTGCTCCTGACCGCGGAGGTCACAAATCTCTGAGCTGCCAGGATAATTAATCTGCCCAGCGGCTCAGGCCCTACAACCCCTTTCTTCTCAGAGCCACCAGGGCCAGATAAATTGGTCTGGTGGTGACAATGTTCCCAGCCACCACTTTCCCTTGATCCTTCTCCATGGATGCGTGCCAGCTACAGAAACCAAAGAGTGACCACTGGAAACAGGCTGCAAAAGCCATGTGGCCGTAACCAGCCCTGCTGGCCATCTTTCTTAGGCTTTCCTTTTCCACAGGCAACCATTTAGTGCTTCAGGTTCATGGATATTTGAGCTGTGGTGGTTTGGCTGCCTGTGCATGGGATAGCCATGGAGCACGTGTACCACAGATCTGGTGTTGCTTGAAAAAACAAGAGTACCTGGAGTTGCACCATTCAGCTGAACCATCCAAGCATACTGCTCCCAGAGGAAAAGGTTTTTCCCTGCACTGCCCCTGACATACAAAGGTGCCAAGGTACTTTCACAGCCAGATTGGGCTGTGCTATATCAAAATATAAGGCCCACAAAGTGATGTACCTCTCTCAGCAGAGGGTTTGTTCAGTTGTTTTGGCTGGGAAGGCACTTTGCAAATGAAAAATCTCAGTTCAAACACAGGAGACTTGCTCTAAAAAAGGAATTTTGCAAAAGACGTCTGGAAACTGAAGAGACAAGTGTGCTCTGTTCCTCCCAGAGACCCTCCTGGAAGCAGTCTGGGTAGGATTTTCTGGGTTTTTTTAAGCTCACTCATGTGGTTTTTTCCAGTACTATAAGTCTCTATTGTTAACTTATGCATTATTTAAAAGATACTGAGTTTAAAAATAGCTCTAACCCACCAAGGGAAAATGGAAAAAGCAGTGAGCTGAAAGCCACAGTGTTTCTCTCCCTGATTGTTTCAGCAGGCAAGACATCATCACAGCTTTTTCCCGTTTTCATTTCAACTTAGTAGCTGTATTTGACATATGCCCACCCATTTTCACCATCAAAGTATCAGAGGATAGCTCATTCCTGAGGGTCCATATTATTACATGTCTCTGTACACCACTCAGATAGCAAATTACTACTAGCACACTAGGTCCTAGGATAGATATAGATAGAGATATAGATATTTAAGTTAAAGCCTTTGTGTTTGGAAGTTCTGTATTCAACCACCATGTCTTGAGTCCACCTATTAGGTGAGCAGCTTACACTCTTTAACATATTAATGCCCACAACACCCTTTCAAGTTTGTTTATTACCCTGCTGAACAGACGTGGACCGCGTTACACTGGGATGAAGTGATTTCTCAAGACTGTGGGTGAAGCAATGGTAGATCTGGGGACTGCCCACCCTCAGGGGTGTGTCTGGCTACTGGATCACCCTTGCTCTCCCTTCAACTGCAAGCAACCACTAGACCCACAGGATGGATGGGCTGCCAAGGCAGCTCAAACACAGAAGAAGCTCTCACACACGCTAACTGTACACTCTACCAACACTACCTGGGGCAAACACCAATCCTTCTTCAGACACTGGAGACAAAAAACATAAGTGGGACCAGAACATGAACATCCTGGGCCATCAGGAAGCAATTAGAAATATCTGAGTCCAATCTAATATCAACAATGATCCTGACTCTCTATTTCATTTGTAAATTGAAATCCAGAATAATCCAGGCCTGGAAGTACTTAATAATCTTCTGTTTATAGAAGTAGCAACAATGAGCTTCACAACAGGAAAAGAGCAATCCTCATGTAAAAATTATGTACACGTCAGAACTAGAAGGTTGTTCCACACTGCAAGAGGAGCATACATATGTTGATTTTAGTCCAAAACATTTCTCTGGAGTTTAGCTGTGTACTGATCTTACGCACACATTAAATGGTGTTTGTGAATGTTTCCTCCCAAAGAAAGGAGAAGAAGAAAAAGGAGAAAAAGGAGGAAAAGGAGAAAAACAGAGAGAGGGGCAGGCAGGAAGGGCTACCCTGTTTAAAAATAGCAGGCTGTTCCCATACCTCAAAATTCATCATGTGATAGGTATTCTTTCTGTTTAGTAAGAGTTGGAAAACTCTATGGGCAATAATCTATATGACAAAGGTACGAGAAAACAAAGCTATCACTATATAAAAAAGCCCACGGATAACAAGAGTGTTCTAACAGTTTGAAACCATACAAAATAACCCCAAATGAACCCAAGACTTCTGAGGGAAAAAACCCATCACCATCAAGCTCCCAAGACACACCTCTTGGGACAATTCAAGAGAGGTGGTGAGGATTAAAGCACTGGGGCTGCTGATAGAGAAAATTACTTGATATTTATGCACTGAGAAGAGTCTTAGAGAGTCCTTTCCTTACACAAGTTTGCAGGCATGGAGACTGTTGCCTTGAAGTAATAGGTGATTTGTTTTATAAGTCACTCCTTGTTATAGAGGCAACTCCCCAGGCTATGAGGGATAGCAGAAGTACTGAGCACGCAGTGAAAACAACATGAGGCTTCTAAACATAACAGTAGCAAGGACAAAGCAGGATAGGAAAAAAAGATGTTTGTGTATAATTATGCCTGTATTGTCACCTTGAAATCTCCCCTTTTTGAACCCAGAAATATGCTCTGCAGTACTTAGGCAGAATTGGTCCAGGACTAAGGTTCATACATAGTGCAGTAGCCCCATAGTTCAGCAGATACCACATGGTATCTGAAAATTAAAAAATTAAGAGAACTATATTAAAACTTTAAGCAAACATTGAAAGACAAGATGAAAAACTCCTTTGATTACTTAGATCCTTATATCTCCAGCATGGAGACAGTTCATTCTTTCCAATGAAGAAATTTGAAATTAATGTGCAATAAAGTTAAGGGACACAGATGCCCTGGACCTGAAGTCCTCTAGCAAAAATAGCCATATGTGAGAAGAGACAATCCAGCACACAAGCTAAGAAGATAGTCAGGTAAAGTCCCAAGGGAAGAAGGAGAGGCACTGCTAAAAAAAAGTCACTTGTGGGACTGCAAGAGCAATGTCATGCTGCTCTTGATGTCAAGCCAAATAACTGCGGCACTCATACTGAAAGAGTTCAAAGGGTATACTTTCCTGCACCAAGTATTCTCACAACAATTGGGAGTGTCTAATTCCACAGACCCTTCACATTCAGTATCATGGAGTTGAAGAAAAATTTATCACAATGAGTGCACCTGTGTGACACTGAAAATTAATGCTTTTCCAGCTATACAGTTCACGTGACTGTTGACAAGCAGAAAACAGTGCCTAGGTTAACAAAAAACAGCCAGGCTCAGTGTGACACCAGGAGAGCAATATGTATGCATTGTCTCTCTCTAAAAAAAATAAAATCATACTAAATGACAAATTCAATCAATGGGAGTAACACAGGTATAGAAAGGATGCAATGGAAAATGCAATACTGGTGACAGGTGAATGCTTGCACCAAGTTACAGCAAGGACAGAAAAAGCAATCAGCCATTTTCTAAACTTTTCTAAACAGAGTGAGAAGATGACAGTATCAACAAGGCAGAATCAGCTGCCTCCTCTGTAGCTCAGTGCATTGATGCTGAAAGAGATCAAAAACTGTGATATTTTGGCAACCAAGCCTCCCTAAAAGACAATGAAAAAGTCAACTGAAAATTATGAGATCCTGTTCATTCATAACAGGACACCGGCTGAAAAACAATGATGACATTTTTCAAAAGTTGCTAAACCTCTCCTGATTTTTTTACCACATATTCACCTTGAGATTTTGGGGGTGTTGATATTATTTTAATAGTATTTTTCGTAACTGTATTTTGTGTTTAACATCTTTTTTATATTCTAAAGAAAAATTAATTGTAGAAAAACTTATTTAAAAATGCATTGCAGTTAAAAACTCCAATAACCCCAAAGACATTAAGTGTGTTCTAAGGGAGAAAACAACCTTTATACAAAGGGGACTAGACAGGACTACCCAATCTTGCACTTCATGCACACCACTAAAGCCAGCCCAGGTATTTATTAATATAATCTCATTGTCCATTTATTATACAAATTGGGAATATGACCATTTATTTGCAAGTTACCAAACAGGGTCACAGTTTGAATAAAAACAACTATTTCAAGGCATAGCTGTTGCATCAGTAAGGAATAGCCAAACAAGAAGAAGAACATAAACATAAACAGGAGTTTATCTGTTCACACCCTCTAATTTAATGCAACTATTGTTAGTCACTAAAGCAGCAAATTCTTGTTGTTCTTCAGACTGATGCTAACACCAGCTTAATCATTAAACAGCTACCACAGATTACTGAAGCATTTCTCTGTCCAGTGTCAATTCTCACACAGTAACAGACACCTAAGGAAACAAGACAGCTAGCAGACCTGTTTTAAAAATCCTTACTTGGGCTGATTTGCTGAAAAAAAACTCAAATCAGGTTTCTCACATCCCAGGTAGACACTCAAAAGACTGTGCAGTTGAAAAGCTTTTGATTTGCTATACATGCTCAACTGCCATTCTGCAGCCAACAACTCTGGTCCCCCAGTCAGGATGGCAGACTCGGTCGAAGTTCTACACCAGGCACTGGGAATTCCCCTTCCCATTAATGAAGAAACTTGTAGAAATACAAACATTTCCTACTCCAGCTTCAGTTTACTGACAGCTGTGTCCCCAGTTTAAAAGCAAGCAGGCAATCCTGCTTTACCCATTTAAAACAGCATAAAAATACCATCAGAATCTGCTGCAAAATATCTAACACAGCTTCAGCCTTTTAACTTCCCCAGGTGGTTTGTCTGTATGTTGATTACTCCTAGTTCTGGCTTAGTCTTTCACTGGCAATTTAAATTCCTTTATCTTATGGTTCCTTTTTAATGAACTGGAAGGTTTTGGTTGCCATATGGTCTAAGTGGAGGGGAAAGGATTCTTGATTTCTAAAAATCTCCTCTGCCAGCTCCACTGCTGACAGCGGTGAGATGCCTCCCACAGACTGGTCCTCTGCCTCTTCCCTTAAGTAACAGCAATAAGCCACAGCAAAGGCTGTCAGCTACATTCAGAAACCCCAGGGAAAACTTGACTGCACAGTTACAATAGAATACCAATAAAGATACAGCTTAAAAATGATACAAACACTCCCAGTAAGCATATCTATAGGAGTTTCCACAGACAGCTGTGCTCTGGTTAGGGTATTAATTGTCCACATAGACTTACAAAATCCTAAATACTTTGGTAAGGTGGCAGCAGATTTCAGGGCCTGAAGATCTCAAAGATGAGCATCTCAAAGATGCTCAAACATTGACCTCTTACTCCCACACAGTATTTAGCTCCTTCTGTTTGGCTTTCCAAGGTCAAGTGAAAGAGGCTTGTTAATAATTCCTGTAACTTCTGTACTTTGAAAGCAGGGAGATGCTCATTCCTGGAATATGCAATGTACCAAAAGATATTTTAGGTCTAAAGCAAAGTTCTTTCATTAGGATGTTTGCTTGCAGCTCCTGCTGAAGTCAACCAGAACTACTAATGTTCACCAAAGGCAAAATTTGACATATTACATTACTTTATGCTGTACACAAGTCTAAATAGAGATAATATGAAATGCATAATGGAAAATCAGCTACTAGGTTTGGATAAAGCAAAACTGAGAGGCAGCAGTTGTTCAAGTGCAGGAGCATGACTTAGTTTGCCATAGCCCTTGTGTAATTCCATTACCATTCTCTTTTTCTGATGGGTGGCACAGCTGAAACAAGAGTATTAAAACATCTTTTGTTATATTTTTGTTTGAATAACACACAGATTTCTGCCTAGAAATATTGAAGGAGTAGTGGGCCAACAGTACAGAGAACAACTCACAATTTGTTCATTCCCCAGCCATTTCCCCAAGACCCACATTGTCAACTAGATAGCACCATGGTGGTCTTCCTTCTCCCTGCATGTGTAGGAAGGAGCTTATGCTATCAGCAACATGGGGTGAAAGGATTATGTCCTCAGCGATTTACACTGACCTGCAAACAACTCTGAAAACAATTTAAAGATGCTTTCCATATAACAAGAATATTGAAAATGTCCACATCTTTTTCTTGTTGAATGTCAGCTTGAATACTTTTCTTATTCTTGCTGGCACAGTAAAGCATTAGCATGTTGCTGCCTTGATTTCTCCATAACAGAAAGAGGAGCAGAGAGAAATAAAAAAAATCTCAATCATATTGTGCCAAACTATTGTTCTTAAAGGCAAGGGCAAAGCCTTTCTTATGACAGGCTTTGCAAGGACCAAGCAATAATGGCCTTGTATTTCTCATGTTCATTTAGTGAGAAACAAGAGTTGCTCTTAGGAAGTATCTGCATTATTAGCAAGGTGCAAAAGCTGAAACCAAAATAAGAGTATTTAATATAAAAAAATCCCTTTAGAATTTATCTGCAAAAGTAACAAAAGTTGTAAAGATCTTCCTCCTCGGAAGTGTCGAAGTGCCTCTTGTTCATTCCGCTCATTTGGGGTGGGGAGTGGGACAGAAATGGAAAGCAGAAAATCTGAAAGGATCCTGCTAGGAGGTAGGTGTTCAAGGTCAT
Source organism: Acrocephalus scirpaceus scirpaceus (assembly GCA_910950805.1). Taxonomy (NCBI): domain Eukaryota; kingdom Metazoa; phylum Chordata; class Aves; order Passeriformes; family Sylviidae; genus Acrocephalus; species Acrocephalus scirpaceus. The sequence continues at coordinate 132,013,420 of OU383773.1, forward strand.
CTCCCATATGAGAAGCCAAGTCCAGAATTTGCATTGCTTGCCTTGCTCTTGTGTCTGCACACTCGGACAATGTCTAGACAATTCTATTGTAAGTATCAGACCTTCTGCACTGCTATTAGAAACAGCAGCCACTCATGAATTACTTAAAGTCTTAAATGCATTCCTACCTGTGGAGAGAGGGAAGGAGGGCAGAAAAATCTCTCTGTGTTTCTGTGTGTGTGTATATATGTACCTGTATGTGTGTGCATGTGTATGTGTGTACACAGATTTATTAAAAACAAAGCACAGAGGAAGTTATTACAGATACTGATACAATTTATTGTGCTATTTGTGAAGAACTGTCAAATAATAGATGTTTCTTTGGACTTTCTGACAGTTTCTACGCATTCCAGCTTAATTACATCATTAGCTAATAGTGGAACTGTACTGGTATAATCCATGGGCATTACACCATGCACCAACATAAAGGCTATCACAATTCCAAGATATATATATTAATACAGTATCTAAATTTTGCTTTGTTTTTCTTTGATTGAAGATAATTTTCTGTACAAAGTCCAAAAAGTCAAGAGAAGCAGCAAGTGCTCTGTATCTCTGAAATTTAACTTAGAGGCAGCTTAAGGGGATATTCAGTGAAGTTTTCTCCCTTATTTGTGCTTACATGAAAGCCATGTTTTAGTGGATATATATGTATATATGAGATATATATCCACTAAAAGGATAGAGGAAGGAGGAAAAGAAAATAAACTTTTCAAACATTTACTGCCAAACACTTATTACTATACTTCAACAATGAGTTCATCCAGGAATAAGAGAAGGTTTGCAAAAAAAAATAAAATTTAACAGGCCATTTGGGAAGAAATGCAACAGGATGTCAGTGAAATCTGGATTTAAAAGGCAGAAATGGCATCAGACAGGAAACCTCTGAATTTGGACCTAAAGTGCTGCATTTCTGCCCTCCAGACAGAGCAGGACAGGGATTAAGATGAACTCAGATGGGATTCACAGCTCAAAAGCCCTAAAAACACATGCAAGAACCTGGTCCTCAAGGGAAAGGCACAAATTCAGATCAGCTCCTAATCTCTCAGATTCCCAGCTGCAAAATTGCATCAATCACACCACCAAATGTGGAAAACAAACACATTCCATAAGAAGTGATGAATTGCATCTCTTGAATTCACACAGTCTAGCTAAGAGACAGGCAAAGGGAAAAGCAAATTATGATTACAGCATAGCTGCCTAATTTAAGTGGCAGTACATTACATATTTACAGGCCATTGGAATATAATTCTAACTGGCTATTGTAAAAATTCTAGCACACCAGAAATCCATTAGCAGTGATGTTCTGGCAAACCACCAAAGAGAAATACATCCTCTTACAGCAAAAAAGAAATGATGATCAAAGAATGATTATGGATAAGTAGAGGCTAAAGATCAGTGAGCGAGCTCAGAAAATACATTGTAATGCAAGATTTAACTACTCTTCCAAAAAGAGAAAGACAAAAGAAACCATCTAACTCTGTACCAAAGCAAAGGCTATGCACATATAAATTAAAAGTTCCAGCCATCGTTTTTCATTAACACTGGAAATGTATTTATATTAATCTCTTTAGCTGGACTTGGCAGCTTCATTACAGTATCATATTCAGCTTGATCTTGCTGCTTCTCTACAGCTCCACATTTCGTTACTGCCACTTATGGATGAGCAGCTTTCTGGAGTGAAGTACAATACACCAAATTTATTCCCTGGGTAATTTCTAGGAAGTTTCCTCTGTAATCAAATTGGCCACCTGACATAGGCAGAAATGATGCCTTTTGAAGGATTACTGTCTCTCAAGTCATTGGGAGAATTCTCTTGCTTTTATAATTAAGCAAAAACAGAGGTGATGCTAAAACATATGGCTACAAAACAAAAAGCTTTTTGTCCCTTCAATGATATGTAGAAATAGCTGTCCCATTAGGAAGCAGAGCTACACCAGAATTTTCTTACTTCCTTGCTCTGAAAAGATGTATAATTCTATTATAGAAATATTACATCAAGCTCATTTTTCTCCTTTCCCTCATCAAAACTTCATTGAATACTATCTAAATTTGACAGACCAAATGGAAAGCATGATTCATTACAAGAGCAATAATGAGCTGTGAGGCAATTGTAACTTGACTGTCGCCACCACGGCTGTCCCTGTGAGAGGAAGGTTGAATGGCTGCCACATGGAATTACCACATTTACAGTCAGAAGTGGCACAGTTTTGCTCTAAATGAAATCTTCTGCACAGCGAAAGTCTTTAAGATGAGATATTTAGTTATCTCTACCATGATTTAGTCTCAGAACTCTCACTATTGTATATCTGATAACATGCAACCAAGCGCCTAAAATCTGTCATGCCCTTTGGACATGAATGCTTTAATGTTGTTCTTTTGAAGCAAATTTCATATCTTTGATATTTAGGCCAACCTTTAGTATGTCATCAGGAGGGGTTTTACTTCGGAATATGGATACAGAATTTGCAATTCTTCCTGTACATTTTTACCCTCCCCAATAGATTCTTCAGCAAGAACAAGGAGATTTGATATGAGGTAAACAAAACTGGATAAAAATAAATTCAGCTATTAAAAAGCTAGATTTTAAGTGGGGTTTTTTTTCCCTCTAGAGAAAGAAGGGAAGAAGATCAAGAGGCAAAAAAAGTTTTTTTTCTTTTCAAATGACCTTTTACATCTCAAAAAAGGGCAGAAGCCCAATTTAGAAGAAATATGTCTTTGTAGGTCATCTTTAATAAAAATAAAAGATGATTCTTCTTCATCATCTCACTGAATATCACACTAAGTGACAGCATTTTATTTCCTTTGGGATGCTAGAAATAAAGTAAATGGAACAGAATAAGGACAAAAGATAAATACCCCTTTAACATTGTTTTGTCATTTATTTTTTTAAAGAAATAGAGCTATTATCATACAATCAGTACTTCAGTCAATTGATAAAGGCATTGTTTTTGGCTTACATGATTTTTTTTATTTCATAGTAATACAATCATATTCCATAATCCTTCATTAAAACACTTGAAAAGAAAGAGAAAAGCCAAAATGTACACCTTTTGATAAGTTGTACAAGTAAGGTATCTCTCACTGCTTCATTCATCTAATATTATTTCATCATACAACTTGGGCAATAAAGAATTAAAACCAAAGTAGGAAGCAATTAGATATTTGAAGAATTTTAGAGACATAGTGAATTTCTGTTCAAATCAGAAGATTATTTAAAAGGAAAATTTGATTATAATATAATTGAAAAAAACAGAGAAATACATGGGCCCTTACAGAAGAATCACAATAACAATGATTCACAAACTGTTAAGTTCAAAGGCCTGCAAAATGTCAAGAGTCCAGGGGTTTGAATTGTGAGAGGATGAGGTTACAGCCAAGCAAACCCTCACCTACAGTACATAAACACAGTATCTTCTGATCATACCGAAGAAGTGAGATGTTTACCAGTAGAATATTTGCCTACCACAAGCCAGTCTACAATTCCAATGCATCCTCAGGGTGAAAGCCCTGTGACAAAAGGCCATGCCCCTGACTCAGCCCAGCCAGCTGCTGGGAGCAGTGGTACCAGTGGGACAGGACACAGCCCCAGTGGGTGAGGGGAGTTTCTATCTTCCTCAGCCACAGCACCTCTGGGAAACAGGGCAATGAGCAGGATCAGTATTTCCTGTCAGATTTGCATTTGATAATTGGTGCTTTGAGATTTGAAAACCTGATTTTTGTGCATGTTTTGGAAGAGGAAAGAAGTCTACCCACATAGAGGGGGTTATTACTGCTGCTTCTCATGCCAATACAGCCAGGGAGCATTGTGTGTGAACCCTTTCAAACCAAAGTGCAGAATTTGATTTGTTTGTGGTTTTCTTCAGGGAAACTCTTTCTGCACTAAGGTGACACAATAGTCTGCAAATGCAGTTTTACCCACTAGCAGGTCCCAACCAAATGCAAACAATTACATTAAATACCATACACAATGTCTGGCAGAAAAAGCCTGTTTCCAGCCACTGAGTGAGGAAACATGAGCACACCCATCATGAATCTTACTAGCAAAACACACTAAAAATGCTATATAAATCTCACACAACCACAGGCAGAAGTAGCTGTGGGCTTCAAAAATACATCTTACATCTGTAATAGATACTGCAAAGAAAGTAAACAACTCCAGTGCTTAGGTACAGCAGAGTTTGTATGTGCAAGCTGAGCACTTATTTGCTAGCTAAGATGTCCCATATGTTAAAAACAGTTTGTTTTAATATCACGTGTTGATTCAGTTTCTGGACTAAAAACATATTTAAGAAGAACCACTATCCTGAATAGAAAAGGGCTGAATAACCTATTCCTCATATAATATTACAAAATTAAAGACTATTACTTTGTATGCTGATGATTTTTCTAGACATCCATTAGGTCCTCCAATTTCCCATCAGAAAGTGTAACCATTTTCACTATTTTCATTCTTCATATCTTCATTCCTAGCTCCATGCATCCCTTGACTCCTTGTCTAGAAAAGTAAATTCCAATTCATTTAATTGCTTAGCTGAGGAAAGTATTTAAGTCCCAAGCGAAAAGTCCTCCAGCACTTCCTCTGTTTCTGTAAGTGCTATTTTTACAAAAGGTTATGATGCCAAAGGAGTTCTCAAGGAGAAAGTAAAAAACAGGGCAAAGTGGCTGGACAACAGTAGTAGAGGTATATGAAGGAAACTGTATCAGCAGGACAGCTGCTGACTCAGGGAAGATATGCCCTATAAATGATAGTAGAGAAAATACCTGCTATTCACATTCCACTTCATGCATTTTCCTCTTTGCTACCCTCTTCCTGTGTTTTACTCTGCCTACTCTTTATAAGTACTAGTTCACAGGACTGCAGTAGTGTTGTAGCCATGGTGGTCTGAGAGTCTAAGTGGCAGAAAGCAAGTAAGAAAAAAATAATTGCTCCTATTAGACCAACTTGAAGGGCTGCAACTTGCTTTTGTAAACACGAACCCTATTCTAGCTGTTAAACCATAACCAAATAATGAAATAGTTGGAAAGGTCAAGGGTTTGTTTTGTACTATTTACAGATGTGGCAGTAATATAAATACAAATCAAACATTCAAATAAAAACTCTGGTGCTTAAACTGATATTAGCATATAAAGACGCAAGTCCATTTCAGAGAAACAGTAAATCCAGAAATTACTTTTTGAGTATTATAGCCCCTTTTACAATTTAAATCAAAAATATAATATTTCTTGTAAAATCTCTCACAATGGCTAACAGTTATTGGACTGTTAAAGTCAGAGTCACTTGGAGATACTTGACACTTAGAAGATAAATTCATAGGTGCTGAAACATTTTTTGATTCTTTCCCTAGTTTGAGCCATTTTACTTAAGACACACTAAACATAGTGCTGATATATGATTGATCTGTATGTATGAGGTATCTCTGTATATGTGTGAGTAAAATATATTTCTCCTAAATGACCTGGTAATCTAAGGTATATCATCGAGAAAGAAAAACATTATGCTAACAGAATGATAATATCTCTTCAGGATAATTAATCTTTATTTTTTCCTACACAAACACACACTCACAAATATACACTAATACATTCTCTATAATTATTTTGTGTCAGAAAAATAAAGACTGTGGAAAGGCAATTTACATAGTGCTGATAATTCCATATGTTTTAATCACTCTACTCTAAACCAACAAATGTTGCTTCCAGTGAATTCAATTGCTCAAACACAGTAAAATACTCTTTATCACATCCATTGAGGGAAAAACAAAGGAATGGCCCTCTCAGAAAAAATTTTAATACGTCAGAGAAGTGTCTTATGAGGGGATGCACAGCAACACACTTGGAAATAACAGGTAAATTAAACAAATTATGTTTTATTCTCATTTTAACCAGGAATTTCACAGACATCACCTGAACTTTTCATATCCAACTGAAATCAGCAGAAAACCTGTGCTGATTTCAATGGTGTTTACTTATAAATCAAAAAATCTATTGACAATAATAGAGAAATAATGGGTAACAGAAATTTGTTAACCTAAAACTAAATTATAATATAAAAAATGGAATTGAGTTATCAAAGAAATTTACCCTTTCAAGACATGTTCTAAGCATAATAGAACAGTGAAAAAAACAAATTGAAGGAAGGTAATAAACCTACAGATAATTGACTAAGGTTTATTGAAAATTTTTCTTGTCCAAATTAGCCAGGGTTTTTTTTGCATGGGATCATAAATTCAAAAGTAATAGTGATTATATAGTAAGATTAAAGAACATTGTTCATATTTACTAAATAGTAAACTCTAAGGTAAGAAAAAGGAAGTTAAAAAAAAAATCCCTAGGTCCTGGGCAAACTTTGAGAACAATGTAAAGAAGGATTTCAATAAGAAATGCGAAAGCTATGCTACCTTTGTACATGACACTGAAAAAAGGCAGTAGTGAATGTACAATTCAGCAAGGATACTGATACACTGAGGAGGTCATTAAAAAGGCAAAGAAATTATTAAAGGTCCTAAAAGGTGCCATTTTATCAGAGATCCAGGAGGTCAAACTTTTGAATATAACAAAAAGAACTGTTACACTATACATACCAAGGTGGGAGGAAAACCCAATGCTACAGGGCTTTATCAGATTGAAACTATGGTTCAAACATTTATCAATTAGGTTAATTAGCAATTAAAACAACTTATATTTTGACATATTCTTAAGTCTCATACTTCTTAAACACAAAAATGAAACAAAAGCCAAAAAACATACAAACCAATACAAAGGCAAGAACCCTGAGTGGTGATGCTACAAACAGGTCTAATTGTATAATCCCAGGCAACTTCCCCAGCCTCAGGATGTTTAGTGAGACACTAGTAAAGCCCTGAATTTTCCTTACCCTTCTTTATCTTTCAGCCTAAACAGAATCAGTTGTCAGGAATTTCAGCAGAACCAACATTTTTCATTAAGCATAAAAAAACCTGTAAGTCATTCAAGACCAGTTTGTACAAAATACATGTGAGCAAAAAACAGAATAATTCCCCCCCAGAGAACAAAATCAACATTTAAAATTAAGCAACAATAACAGCAAGAAAGTGTTTCTCAAGTCTGCATAAGTTCGCACTTATGACCATAGCAGCTTTTCCATCACAGGTTGGGATGGGGAATGACTTCAAAGGGGGGCTGAGAAAGAACAGTCCTGTTGGGGTCCTGATCACAGTGCACATGATAAACATTACTTAACAAATAATTCAAAGATAATGCAGAACACGATTCAGTACTTCATTCAGAAGACCTGAACCCAGTCTATATCGTGCTACACATGAATTTACAATAAATAACACAGTTAAAGTTTCAGAGCACTTTCGTATGGTGAAAAGGCCATTATTTTAAGTAAGAATCAATTAGTAAAATGTAATCATACCCAAGTGGGGCTCTACAGCCTGAACACAGCATGAACAAGGAAAGTGAACAGAGCTTGAATTCCTTTGATCCCAGCAAATTGCAGCCACTAGTGAGAAAAAAAATGGAACTGTGTGCAGCCAAGACATTCACTAAAGTAACTAATAAGGGAATGAGTTGGAGCATAGGGAGGCCCAAAAGGGCTCAGAGGAAGAGCTGCTCCTCCTCAGGTTTGATCTGACCATCATCTACCACACACAGTTATCCAAACAATAACCAGGCATCATTACCAAAGTGAGAGCGACCAGAAAGCACAGAGCACTTTCAGAGGAGGAAAGGCAGATGGGTTCTGTCACTCCCCTCCTGTGGGTGACCAGGAGAAGCACGAGACTTACAGGGGCAGCACAGGAGAACGACTCACCAAAAACTACAGTAGTTACAAACAGTGCAACTGCATTCTTTAAACACTTGGGGAAATTAATCCATTTGAATTCCACAGAGGCAAATGTTTACAATTTAGAGCAAATTTAGGAATATGTTTTTCATTTACAGCTTACATGACACATTGATATTAGTATTGGAGACCATTTGCCAAGAGAAATTACAGGCAAAGTTTCAGCAGTTTGTCTCATGAAAAAGCTGGCACTTGTCTGTCAAGCTGCCTTTTATTTTGCTTCTCTTTTCAGAATTTTTTGATGAAGTTTACAATCTGATCCTGTAAGGTTTGCAAAACTCTAGTTAAAAGACATTCCTAATAAACATTCCCCACAAGGCATGAGGAATGTCTGTATCCTTCTCAGCAGTAGCTGCAAAAAACATTCAGTAGTAAATCAAAACAATTCAATTCCTGGGGTGCCAGGAACATTCTGATATCACTAACCAGAAATAACTTAAATTTAGATGGACATATACAAAAGATCTATCAATATTTTCTGAATAAGCTTTTTTGGTTTTGCCTACCTCTTAATAAATTAAGAGAAAAGGGTGTTTATTTTCCACACAGAGAATAGAATTATTGAAAAGTTTTTTCAAAATTGCATCATATGTAATCTTTCAGCCTTCTGAAAGTAGTTGATCATGACAACCATCAATTTATACAGTGTGCCGGTCCTCGTTCAGGACATGGCCAGGTGCTCAGTTGGAACAGATGATATGTGAGCTTCCTGAAGTGGCAGTTTCTGATCACATCTCACCCAACCTACTACTCCTGTATAGATTAACTTCCACTAAAACTTTCACCAAAGGAATTAAATTTGTGTTGTAGGAAGAGAAAGCAGCCAATGGTTTTGCTCCATCCTAGTGACTGACTGCCCCCAGGAATGACAGTGCAGTCCTGAGGCACTGAATATGAGTTTGAAATCCTTATTTATGCTTGTGATCCTTTGGAGCATTTCTCCATCCCCAAAACCCTGAAGATCTCAGGGTACCAATGTGTTCACTCTCACAAAAAAAAAAAAAAAAGACATGATCAGGGAGGGCTCTTCTTGTTATAACATGAGAAGCCAAGGCACACGCAGGCGGCCAAATGCTTCAGGGAGGTTTCTGAAGGCCAAGGAACTCCTCAATGGCCACGCTGCACTTCAGAAGTGATCACATTTCAAACTCATACTCAAGAAACACTCTCTGCTGGTCTCCACGATGGGAGACACCACAGCCTTTATACAAAGAGTGATGCTGCAGCATCCTCTCTCTTGCCTATCATGGCTCCTACAAAGTGGATCTGGGGTGATCCCCCCATGTCAGAGCCCATCTACCCCCCAAACAAGCACAATCACTACAGTTTTTCTGACTATCAAGCAGCAGACTCCTTCCAAACCACAGCTTGCTTTGGGCCATCATGACATCAGGTCTCTGCTTCACCCATGGACAAACATGCCCCGGCTCAGGTGCTCTAAGACAGATACACGTGAACAAAAGGGATTCAAAGAGGCTTTTGGAAACGCGTCCTATGTCCTGACCAGCTCTGCTGTTTAATCACATAATTACAACACAAGATGAGAGTGTAAAGATGGTTGTGTGACTACATTTAAGAAGAAATATTCTGCATGAGAAAAGAAACAGCCATTTGCTGAGCCACAGATGCCACCACAGCATTAAAAACTTTAAGGAGAAAGAATTAAAATTGAAGCACATGACGCAAATGAGGAAGCACAATTCGTTGCCATGTGACTCCTGCACAGGTCTGGGTCAGTGGCTGGAGCTGGACACTTGTGGAGGGTGGGAAGGCCAGAGCAGCACCTGCCTGTGCTGCTGGCCAGCCCTGGCTCTGCCATTGCTGGGGGCAGCATTAATCAGGATGGCCAGAGAAAAGAGCTCCCTTAGATGCAGCCCTGAACGCGTAAGGATACCGAGGCAACAGACTCACAAACACACTGAAGCCACTAATGCATCCCTAACCTCTGCCTAAGGGACTGAACCTTTTAAAAACACAGCTGATTCGATCTGAAAGCTCCTTTGTAAGTGCTACAGCCAGTGGAACAGGCAAGAAAAGTTAAAAAGAAACACTGTATCTTAGAAAAAAGCTCATTTTAGAAACACTATGGCAACTCAGGGGAACAAAGGAAGGAGAAAGAATGATGATGTATATAGCGGAAAATACCACCATCACTAGGGAACGAAAAGAAAAAAAGAAAAAAGAAACTACACTGTAATTTTAACAGCTTATTATTACTTTTTATTATCATTACAGGTTATACGTCAGCATATTTTACATCTGCATTTAATGTGAACAAATAGTTCACAACTAGTTGAGATCCAAAATAAGCAAGAAGAAAGTATACACATTTCAGTGTTAAATTAAACTGCCAGTTTAATGCCAATTGAAAATTTTTTCATTACCTTCCTCTCACTTGCATCCAGGACTTGCAGAATGCTCCTGTCCTGGGCCTCATTTTTCCTGATGTGTGAAATGTAGGTGTAAGGTCTGCTTCTGTATTTTCCTGCCCAGTTCCTGTATCCTCACTGCTTGTTTCACTGCAGAAATCAGTGAGCCTTTGGTTGCAGGCCACTGTTGGGGGAGGTGGCAGAAGAAGGGAAAGTGGCTTCAACTAACACCCTGAATCAATAGTAGCACATGAAGTGAGGAGGTAAAACAGAAAGTATCAGGCAATGGGGGAAGAGAGAAAAGTACACTGTGAGCATTTCTGCCAGCCTCAAGTGTGAGTGTATAGGAAGCTGACAAGGAAACGGTTAAAGAAAATTAAGAAATTTGTGCAGTACCTATGGTGGTGGCTGAGTGGACAACTATTCCTTGATAGAAAAAGATGACAAAGAAATGTGTGACTCTAGAGAACTGAGTAAGAACAGAGATGGAAAATACAGAAGCACAACAGAATCTAAAATAAAATAGGGTACAAAACAAGAGTATGTAGAAAACAGCACAGCCAAATGCAGAAGAGGGAACAGAGAACCTGACAGATAAAATATGGATTTGAAAAGAATATAGAGAAAATAACAGCCACATAGAAAGCAGCAAAAGAAGAAAAATATTTGCAGACAAACTTCTGGAGTCCGGAGCATATTTTAATTTCTTTTTTTTTTAAGCTCTCTATTTGCTACTCTCATTTTCATTTTGAACTTTTTTTCCTCCGTAAATTGAGGAACTATATGGGAGAATGAACACTTTCACTGTGACTGACCACCACTGATACTGTAACTGATGATGCTCAGATATATTCAGGTACACTAAGCTTTAAACAACATGAAGACTGCAAGAAAGGGGACTGACTGAGGCAAGGAGTGTCCCTCCTTTCAGACAACCTATGTATTTAAAATTATTTCTCCCTCTGTGTCCCCCATACCTCCTTCAACATTTCTCAAATATGTATTACACCTAAGAGCTAATTTCATCACGGGGGCCTGTTTCAGCATGCTTTAGATATCATCAGAGGTTCAGTTATGAATACTAAACTGATATTTTTTCCTGAGGATGACTAAAATCTTGAACCTTGCTGCTTACAAGAATTTAACTACTTTTCAACTATAGAGCTACTATGGTCTAAATATACACACAGAATATAATATGGAGAGTAAGAACTGCAAAAGAAAAAAATACTTACAATCTTCTGAAAGAAAGATTTTTTCCACAGAAATTATAATTAAAAATATATTTTAAATGTTGCTCTGGTATACCTGGCCCTCTTTTTATTTTTTGATCTTCAAATGATATTTCAGAGGTAGTTTAAAAGTTGATTTAAATAGCATGATAGAAGCCAAACATCTTGATTTCCTTGCAGCATCCTTCTTTTCATTTTGCACAACTAGTGATAGAACTTCTTTTACATTATAAAAAGTGTAGCTCTTCAAGAAAAGTTAATATTAATTATTCCAGCATTCTTAAGAACAATAAGAAAGCATATTGACAGCCTTACCATACACATAATTGTGCAATATCATCCAAGACAATAAAGGAATGACATAAAAATGGCACTCAGCTCAAAACAAAATGTTAAACATGTTTGTGTGTCTGTGCATATGTGGATACACAAAAAATTCTACCTACAAGTTTCCTTATACATACAAAGCTGTAGCTCATAAAAGCCAAGCCTTAACTTCTCTTTTCACAGACCATTAGTAAATGTGTTTACTTTTTTCAAGATGACTTGAAATTTATACTGTAAGGACAACACTGATTTTTAGAGACTAAGTGTGACCACAGCATTAACCTGCCAAATTAAAACAGGTTTGTGCAGCCTACTCTCAGTAAGGTATATATATGCATACAAAATTTCTACTTCCAAGAAACATTTCAGTGTCAAGGATTTGGTACTTTTCAGCAGGAATTTTTTCCTCTATAACAGTTCTTATAAAACCATACTTCTAAAGTAGCCTCTTGCCTTCTCCTTCCAGCAGGAGATTCTGTCTGTAACCAGCAGGAATTCACGTGTGCTTTTTAACTTATGTCAGTGCATATAAAGAAATTGCCATTGTTTCAAGTATATTTGCAAGTGAAAAAACGAATCTGAAATTTGAGTGGATGTCATTGCAACCTGAACGATTCATCTTTACAGCAGAAAAACTTGCAGTAATTGCATGCAAACTCTTACACCAAACCACAAAACATTGTGTTCAATTATTAGGAACTGAATTACTTAACAAAATGCTTCTATTTACTCTATTATTTATTCTCTTCACTTCAGGACAGAAAAGCAAAGCAACTCCTATGTTAAAACAGCTGTGCTAAAAGACTACTTCAAAATTCATTAGTAAAAGCCACACACCAAATTTCACTGTAAGTTTACTATTATTCAGTCTTTCCTCATGGACTGAAGTTCACAGTGCTACTGCCTTATAATGCTTCTCTGTTCCAAAAGGCTGTAAACACATCTGGAGAACTTCATTCCCAAGTACTCATTGTTCTTTGAGGATTAGCTGCTGTGCTATTAATGTATCTTCAGTACTTTATGCTTGGTTATTAAATTGCTCAGAGCTATTTGGCAAATCCACCTTTCATTTCAGTATCCAGGGAGGCTCTGTGTGAAGTTCATGCCTTTATGGTAAACTGGCAGAAGCAAGGCCACACCTGCAGTGCTGTGTCCAGCTCTGGGCTCCTGAATAAGTCCAGCAGAAGGCAATAAAGATGATTAAAGGACAGGAGCATCTCTCTTAGGAGGAAAGGCTGGGGGAGCTGGGCCAGTTCAGCCTTGCAAAGAGACAACTGAGAGGGGACCTCACCAGTGTCTGTCAGTATCTGAAGGAAGAGTGGACCAGGCTCTTCTGGTGCTGCCAAGGAATAGGACAAGAAGGAAAGGGCAGAAACTGATGCACATGAAGTTCCACTTGAATATGAGGAAGAACTTCTTTCTGTGCAGATGGCTGAGCACTGGAACAGATTGTCCAGAGAGGTTGTGGAATCCCTCACTGGAGATATTCAAGAACTGTCTGGACACAATCCTGTGCCATGTGCTCTAGGATGGCCCTGCCTGAGCAGGGAGGTTGGACCAGATAACCCACTGTGGTCCCTTTCAACCTCAACCATTCTGTGATTCTGTGAAATGAAATTATACTAGTAAAATGTTAGTTATACTGGAATAGCTAGCAAGGAGTAACAATGGGTATGCCAAAGCCGACAATGCTACTCAAGAAAGTCACAGAAGAACCTAAAATATACCACTACAAATTAACTCAATACCTAAAATAGTATCTTTGCTATAATACAGCCTCAAAAAACTCCACTGGAAAACTCCATTTCACAGGCACCAGGTCTTGGACAAACATAATATAAGATACAGACATTACTTACTGGTTTAGTGTCACATCTAAGATGAAAGATGATCCAAAAGCATCAACCTGGAAGCTGGCTCGAGCAATGTGGGTAGACTGCAATATGGAAAAGATTGGAATTATTATTTAGTCATAGCAAAATCTTTGGTACTAGTTTGAGAATGCAGAAACAAAATATATACAATAAGTAAAAATATGTCATTAACCAAATAAAATTTATTTGAAACAGACAAAGCAGTCTGTGATAATGGATAAAATACCCATTTTCTGAATCCATGAGACTTGTTCAAGAATTCCCAACAGCACAATCTGTGACTCAGAGTAACCCCCCATCTTGACCCATCTACACCGTAGGAAATGGCTCCTCAAACTCCCATCCTGGGCAAAACAGAGCAAAGGGAATTGAGACCTCCCCTAACTCACATGTTCCTTACACTGACTCTGGACACAGACCAGAGAGAACAGCTGAGGCATTACTGGCTTGGTCAGACAACTGTACTCTCACAAATCTCACCAACACTGCCTGAAAGAAACAGTTCATTCAGACAGACTCTCATACAGTGAGGGGATAGCACTGGCATAAAATATAACTAGCTGCATTTTCTGTAAAGCTCTGACTCACAACCCTCTAAAAGGTTCCAAAAACTCCAAACCCTCGACTAGCTACTAAAACCAAAGAAAAATGGGTGGTAGAGAAACAGCTTGCTTGCTTGCTTCCTTTCTTCCTTTATTTACTATATTCTCCCCACACTAGTTCCTTTAATTCAGTCCTATAGCAGGCAAACATGGGAACACTTCAGAAGTCCCGACTGCCAGAAACAGTTTCATTCTAGCAGTAGTGGAACAAAATACTCAGCTATCCAATAGAAATGCAACATTTGTTTCTAGACCTGAAAACACCCAAGAAACACAACAGTCATGTTATTTAACTAATTAATTAGAAAAGCTACTTGGAGACATTTTGGAACAGTATCAATTTTGTTCCTATTTTGTTTCCATTGAAATGTGCACATTAAGATTTGAAGCATGTAGACAGAGGACTTAAGAGGAAACGCTGAAGAACCACTTAAGACTCTAAACTACACTTCTCCAAATAAACATAATACAGGATAGTACAACTGTAACAAATGATTTATTGAAAACTCTGGGAAACATGGGACAGGATGGGATAATGTGAATCATCAAATTCACTCTTTCTAAAACTACTGGCAGGCTTTCAATAGGCATTAAATCCAGAAGAGCTGAGAACACCTTGGAAAAGAACAGCAGCAATGAAAACGAAAGTTGAGAGAATCATGACCTTTTTTGTTTATTACATCTTTTAGTTTCCCTACAGCAAAATTTTCTTGTTATGTCTACATATATAAGCACAAGTATTAATAAATAAAAAAGACAGCAACCATGAATACATATCCACAAACAGATGAATCCTTTAGAAATCCCAGTCAGGACAGTTTCTCTGACTAGAGGATACTCAGGCTGAGGGTCCTCTATAAAAATGCCTGGCTGTGCCACTACTGTGAAGATGCACACAAAATTGCATGACAAGAAACTCTACACACTTACATTACACTTCAGAACAATGCAGTAAAACTGGAAAGCTCCTTAGAAGGCTCCTCGATAGATATAACTCAGCATCAGACATCCTTTCTTCTAGCCCCACTACATCTAACCTGCTTTGTAACACAGGCCACCAGATCTTTGCTAAGTGGTTCTTGTAATTTCTGGATAATTTATCATCTTTTTTGAACAAACGTATTGTTTTTGATGAAATGAATATATATATTACCTATAGTTTACCTTATCTGGGTAAATAATAGGTGGTTAAATACCATCAATATTAAAAGCTTACTTTCTATCAAAAAAGCATTTAAAATTAAAAATAAATAAAAAAACAAAAAAATACACATCCAGCTGATGTCTGTGATGACAGACACCCACAGAAAGTACAGACACCCACAGCACATATGGCACCCACATGCAGGACCATCATTTAGCTGTTTCTGGCCTGCAGCAACTAGTGCAACCACAAATACAGCAGAAACAACCATCAACAAATTATCACATTACCATTGTTGTTTCTTTTCCACCTCTCAGGCAGCAGAGTCTGCTTTGAATGTTTTTAAAATTTCATCTTCTTTTGCTAGATGTGAATTTTCAGGCTGCTGTTCACAAACAAGATGTGACAGGCCAAGAATCAAGTAAGGTACAAGGGACCAATGGCAATTCTGTCATTCCCTTGTTCTACTGCAGCCCATTTGCTAACCTTAACTAACCTTCATTCAACCACCTACACTACAAAACTGCTTTCTGATGAAAGGAGTAATGACAGCCCAGTTTTTTGATTCTCATCATTACATTATTAAATGCAAAGAACATTCCACAGCATTTTATTATTCCTGCTTGCTAACACCAAGCTACATATGCCATCATTTAGATCTCTAGACAGAGTATAACCAAGTCGTCCATATGACCATATGCTGGTACCAGAAGAGAATTAGTGAGTAAGAAAGAATATAAAAAGACCAATTTGGATTTCTAAATGTACATATATTAAAAGTAACATTTGTCATTAAAATATATCCACTTCATAGATCATAAGAGCAGAAATGACTCTATTGTTTCGGCTTGGTTTGGCTTTTGCTTGCTAGGCATATTGCACCGTATCGATTCAGTCTGGGAGACTTCCTCTCTTGAACACATCTCTAAGATAAACAACTACAAGCTAATGTATTTCTAAGGTGACCCTGGACCACAGTTATTCCCTGACAGAAACTGTTAATGTGGATTTAAGGGAGAAAATATGTAGGAATAAACTAATATGAAAAATATTACAGAGATGTAACCACTCTCCAAGACACATGATGCAAACCCAGAAACTTACCACTACATTTAAGCTCAAGGGCAATCAAGTGTACCTCAACGGTATTTCAAACCCACCAAGATACCAAGACATTCTGGATAGCCTTTCCAGAAATTGCATCCCTTCCTATACATGTTTGTAAAGTACTGTCACACTTCACACTGTGGGCTGCTGCCGAAAAAAACAGTTCTGGACATGTGCTCCCACCTACTCTCCCTTGTCAGCTCATGTGGCCAGCCAGAAAGTCAGATCAGCAGCAGAAAATTACTCACCACTTGGAGTGGGCCTTGTTTTTGTCAGACAAATAAACTGATCAAAATAAATCACAAGTAGATGCAACAGAAAGAAGTTGGAAAGGACACCCAAGATAGAATGAAGAGGAGGAAAGATTCCCCTTTTCAGCTAAAAATGTCATCCACCATAACAAAAATCTGAACCTTAAGAATTCCAGACAACGCATTTTTTAGGGTAACAGTTCTTCTAAATATCTGGTTAAAAACCACAAAATAAAGAAATGGGCTTTAAAAGTCTTGGCTCTACATCTTTAAGCACATCTGTCTGCCCAATCAGTGAATAGGTAAAATGGCCAGCTGCAAAGGAGCCTACATTCATAGATGTATGTCAATAAAAGAACCCAAAGAGAGGAAATAAGTACTTTTCCATCTACATCAGCTCAGTCAAGCAGAAGTAACACGAAAAACACCTGCAAAGGTGTTCTCTAAACCACTGAAGCAAGACAATCAATTACGTCATTCAGTTCTCAAACCCAAGAACTCAGAAAATATGAGACTTTTGCAACAACCATCAGCTTGGCACATCAGTGGCTGACAACTGAGTCATAAAAGGGGAGTTCCTGGAGACCAGAAGATGCACTCAATGCAGAACATGAACAAGAGCCAGGAAAGGAGAATCGAACAGCTAAATGGAAGAGCGCAATGCAATGCCTCCAACACAATCAAAAAGTCCTGAAATTTTTATGTCATGCAACTGAAGAAGGAAAATACCAATAACAGCTCTGAAACGAGCTGCAGTACTTTAGGTGCAATTTCTAGTGATGCATAAATTGCACTGACCTGCAAGGCCCACTACAGAAAATACCAAGCATCCCATGCACCTAATGCAACTATGCAGAGCTAACTTTTGTTAAAGATTGCGAAGTTTAAGCATCTCAGTGAATGTCTGAAAAGAATCAAGAGTAAATGGAGTGGAAAAGATTATTTCAAATCACTAAGCACTAAGACATTTTATCTAAAGCAAAGATCAAAAGCTTGAATTCTACAAAAACAAAAGTGGTATGCAAGCCTTCCTGCCAAACCAAGAACAATGTGATTCCAATTATTTTAAATCACCTGCTCCATGCCTCAGGGATCACTGCAGTAATAGAGGAGATGGACAATCAGTACCAAATATGACTATTTATTACTACAAAGAAACACAACAGAATAATGATGTCCCTTTGGTACTCCTGGTGGGGACCAGCTTTGTCCAGAAACTGGCCCCAAAGAATGAGCATCTGCGAAGGGAACAAATGTACATCAACTACAACCAAAGCACATCACTGCTCATCAACATCAGTGCACTGCTCCAGAGGTAACCTTAAATATATTTCAAAGATTTTCATTTCAAATAGGGCCAATATCTTAACCATCAGTGAAACATTTACAACCTAACACTTGCTTGAATAATCAAACTAACAAGAATTTTAAATGGAAAAATTTAGATGTTTTCTCACATTGTGTATAATTAGCTGAATATTGAAAGCAGCACAGTAACATGATGACTAATATTTTTCCTCAAAAAATAAGGAAAAATTATTAAAAACCTGTTGTGATGCAATGTGAAATTCTTCATAAAATGTTTCTTCCTTGAGAAGTATCCTTAATAAAGCACTTAGATACTTTTTATTAAGTTTTGCTGGAAGAGATTACAAAAATTTCTGTCAAAAAAGAACAGTCTCATTAAAAAAAAATCAAGGAGAAAAATCCTATTTATATGTTTGCCCTTCAGTGTAAAAAAGTTTCTATTTACTACTATATACAGAGTTGTAGTTTCTAATTAAAAGATTCTGATCAAATTTGTAGACCTGAAAGAGAAGCATCAAGAGAATCAAAAGATAAAATAATACAGGATGTTACAAAAAAAAAAAGTTTTAAAAGTGTGCTTCAGAGCTTGTAAGAGCAATGAGATTTTACAGCAGACATTTGGTGAGTCAGTCATATTTAAAAAATAATAGATTCCTTAGATATTAATTTAATTTCCCACCCCCCCATTTCATAGAACAGAAACTTCAGCTTGTTGACAGTCCCTTAAGTGTGTATGAAATAAGTTATCTTAAGTTCAGTAAGGATACAGATAAGCCAATGGGAAACAAAAATAAATATATTCATGAAATTAAATGAAAAATACACTAAAAATTTTGTGTAGATTTATGTACATTTGCTGGTTTGAAAATAATAATTACAAATAAATTTATGCTAGAGAAATACAGTGCCAATTAGCACTCTATAAAAGGACACATAAAATGTACGCACTCTAAAAAGACAATTTTCAGCCTCAGTTTTGTTGTAATAAATCCTGAGTTATGCAGTGTACTGTTTATGTTTTATGTAAAATAAGAAATCTCTTCAAAAAATTACTTTTTCGTGTTTACTGGGAAGAAAAAAAAAATTAACTTTGCTAAGAGACAAAATTCAGAAATAAGCCTAGGTCTAATATTAAAAATATGTATCCTAAGTGAAAGAATCTTCTTTCAAAAATACACAACAAAATATAACTGCAACATTATTTCCTCAAGCCTTCTCTATTGCCACTTGAAAAGATCTAATTTTTATTAAAAGTTCAGTATCACTGAACTAGATCCACACAGCATATTAAACAACTGCAAAATCTCTTTTTTTACTTTCTCTAGCATTCTTATAATATTTATAGGCATTCATTTACTGCATTAAATCGTCATTATTTGACATTCTTCATGCAAGCTCCCTCTTTTTATCCAATGCATAAATCTAAATATCTTTGGTGGGGCGGAGTTCAGTTAATGAAAAAACTGCAGAATAATTTGATGAAAATGCTTTTACAACTACCTCTGGGGCACATTTAGTAAATCAGCTATTTATTCTGAGGAAAAGCTAGAAATAAGAAAATATTTTAATAGATGCATGTTCATTTTTCAGTCCTGGATCACACATCTGTTCTCCATGCCAAGTGAGGGTGGAGCACATGGAGAGCTGAACACCATCAGCTAGAGTCTAGTGCCAAGGCCCAGTTCCTTGTGGTCATAAACATGACCTAAAATAGCTTTTCTCCATATAGACATTATAGTATCAATGAACCCAAACTCAGAAGCAAGAACCACTTGCACCTCCAAAATGCCTGTAATTAGTCTTCCCAGTAGGGGAAAAACAAACAAACAAACATCACAACAAGCCCCTCTATTTTGTTTATTTGTCTGTTAAAACACAGAGACTGTTTGAATTTAATGAGTATATATGGGGGAAGAGCACAAGGGAAAAAAGTCCTGAGCATGAACTGGTGCAAGATGTTACACAGGCGTCACTGCCGCAGAGTCAGTGCCTGGGTAGCAGCATGGAACCTTCTGAGGACCCCTGAAAGCTTCTCTTCCTGCTCTTCTTCCTCACCTCCACTTCATCTTTCTCGAAAATTCACCCAAGGTTAACTGTTAAGTGGAACAATGAAGACAGGAAAACTATTGGGCTGTCACTGCTAGCCAATTTAGCAGGAGCTACCATTTGATCTCACACATCTTATAGGGCAAATTTGAGTAACTGAGTGAGCAAGATGCTGCTTCCCAAGAGGCAATCTCACACTTGTTTCCAGCTCTGTGGCACCAGATCTCACACTCGTGCTTCTAAGTGTAGAGGATGATGTTAATTTGATTCTGAAATTTTTGTTTATAAGTTTTGATTTCCTGTGAGACTAATTACTGCAAGTCTTCAAATCACTGTGAAAGGAAGAAGTGCAAAAACTTTTGAGAAGTCATATCTGAAAGGAAAGCAGCAAGAATTCATATATAAAAGGTTACATACAACTACAGTGCCAGAGGTCTTAAATATATCACTACTGGGGCAAAACCAGAAAACCGGTAGCTGCTCAATCTCATGTTTTTAAAATGCACTCAAAAAGGTTCTTCATCAAATACTAATGGCTAGGGAAATTTTGACCAAATAGGTTGTTATGTGTGGGAATAATCAAGTATTGGGTTACATATAGAAAGCAAAGAAATATCATGAATGAAAATTTGAGAAGTTCAGAACCTTTTCCTGCCATAATTCATATAAAACTCGGACAACCATTGAAGACCACACTTCTAAAACTAAGACAGGGAGCAGGGCAAACAAGGACTCACCCTGTGACCCAGAAACACCAGTTTCCCTTGCTCCCCACAGTGAGTTTTCAGAAAACCATATCTAGCAGGAAAAGCAATGTACTGGCATGTTTAGGAGTCAGAAAAAATACTACGGCAGCGGTAGCGCAGCGTGTTCCATCTGTATCACTCAGCAGCCCAGGACCTGGCTGCCGTCAGAGGGGGAAACTACTTTGTGAAGAAACATGAGATCAGAGGGAAAGGACTCCAACAAGGATAATCTACCCTCAGTAAAATACCCCTCTCCCTGGCAGTTTCAAGTGGGCAGAACCCAAACGAGATGCTACAGCTCATGCACAGCTGCAGCGTGAGAGGCAAACAACCAACACAGCACCCATCTGCAGAGGGACAGAACACAAAACAAGGGCAGCAATGCACGTGCCGTGGGCAGCCCCTCAGCATGAACCCATCTGCATCTCTGTGTCATCTCTCTGGAGAAAGGACTATTGTCCAAGAACACCATTAAGGCAAGAAGGAAAACTCAACGGATCCAACAGTCAGGAGGAGTGACAGCATTTCCTTTGCTGAAGCAGATGGTGCCTTGAGGTCATTTTTAGTTACGTGTTTTCCAAGCTCTGGAAGGAATCAATAACATTTAAAGGCCCCCTTTTCAGCATCTCTTGTAGTCTTCAGAAATGAAGGAAAAGAGTTCCACTATGAGAGAAATCTACAAAAGCCATCCATTACGCTGCCTTTACATTACAAATAAAGCATTCAAATGTAGTAAGGAGTCCACACTGACTTTGCTCCTTTATACCAGTGTCAGTGACCAAACCTTTTTTCAGCAACACAGTAACATATTCCAAACATTTTCAATTGGTCTTACATTTAGTTTACATATAAATGAAAGCTTACTACCCAAAGATTAGGTCTGCCCACTGGAAGTAACAAGCATTCTTTTACACCTAAAGCCTACCAACATGGTTAACTTCTCCCAGGAATGGATCCTGGGCACCAGCAGAAAGTTTACCAACATCCTGTTAGCATTAGAAGCTAACAAAAGCTTGACAAAACTTGCAGACTCTTAGGCATGCCAATACATTGCTCAATCAATTCCACAGATACTACTTTTTAAATATGACTCACTCTCTACATTCAAGTATCAAAGTCCTGCTTCAAGTCGAAAAGTGCAAGAAAAGCAAATTTCAAAACTCCTTTTCCCCTTGATACAGCCTAGGAGATCAAAATGAATCAACAATTTCACTGTATATGTTTTCTGAAACAACTGATGGATGGATTTTTTTCATTCCCACAGAATTTCAGGAGTTGAAATACTCTAAGGAGACATTTCTGGAACAGAGTGTATTCCTACATACTGCTATTCTTCTGGGCTATTTTTGAGCTGTAAGTCAGGCCTCTAGCCTCCACATTCCTATACATCACACTTTCATTAGAAGGCGTTTACCCACACAAATTTTTCTCAACTTTGTATTAATACCACATTCTGGAGTATGTTTTTTCTAAAGCACGTCCCTTGGTACAGTGTTCTGGTCTGGTCACACCCATTTCACTTAAAAACAAGGAAGAAAGAGAGACTTAAGAGTGAATTTAGCATAGGTAGACAAATCTGAGCTGGTCAAATTACCAGAGGAATCATCAAATTTCATTGTCTGAGGGCAAATGCACAGCAACAATGCCAAAGTTAACTTACTTTAACTGAATCCAATTTTCAAGCTGGACTCCAAGTGAGTCAACAGTTAAAACATCTCTACATCATTTGCCACTTTCTGTGATTTCTTCATAATTCTTTAATTTCAGGTGACTCTGACCTTCCACTTGGACTTACCCAACCAGCCAAGGCCCATTATGGCAATGCATACCACAGCCTGGCAGAACACATCCTGACCATGTGTACGTGCACTTCAGCCACCTTTGCTGTTCAATGCTTAACAATAAAGTTTCTGGGAAAAAAACATAAGCCTTCCCTCACACAGTCCTCCTACTAAAGCATTAAAAGCTTGCAGAGATGTAATCTACAGTGTCCAAAGCTCTCATCTGCACTGAACATGCTTCCATCTTAGGAGAGTGATGTTGTTCCACATCCACGCTTGGCTGTGGCTCAGCACAGCTGCCACTGCACAGCTCACCCCTGCAGCAATGATTTCTCCTGTGCAGATTAATGCAACTATTGCAGTGGCTTCAGAAGAGCACTATCAGGGAGCATCTGCAGCTACAAAAAGCTGAATTTCATGCGTCAGCTCTCTGCGATCCTGTATGCGCTCCAGAAGACATCTGCACGGAACAGTGTATCCAAACACTATCTAGGAGACCACTGGGAAGCCAAAGAAAAGAAGGTAACTAGAGGGATATTGAAGGGTTTCTTGTCTGAAAATTTTCCACAGACAATCACAGCAAATTTGGCATTGTTTAAAATAAATTACATAAGTCAAGACTAGAGAAAAGGAAGACAGGATGGGAGTCACAGTAAGCTTTGGGGACATTGAATATAGGGCTTTTGGTTAACATGCAAGAAACAAACAATTACACTATTTCTAGAAAAAACAATATTGAAAAAATATTATCTAGTGATGAAAACACTGAACCATACCAGCAGATGAAGAGAAAGCTAGATTGCACAGGACGACACCAAAATCCTGTGTCCAGCCTTGATCCTCTGACAGTATTGGACTTCACCCTCTACATCCACAGTCATCCAGACTGAGAGAATACACATGGGCCTGGGCTGTCAACTAAATCATCTGACATGTGAGCTACTTCCCATGAAGCAGAAGAGCAGTCTGCTTGGGAGGAGAGGCAGCCTTGGTTCAAACCCATGGGAGTGTAAGACAAGGATCCTTGTCTTCCATCCTCTCCAAGGGAAAAACCCAGCGGGAGGCAGCAACAAGTGGAAGGACTAAAAACCTCATCAGAGCTAATTCGAGAGGGAAAAGCACTGAGCCAGGGCTAGCTAGAAGGACCCACAATTTACAGACCTGAACCTTATCAGGCTTTTGAAGGTTTTATACAGTTTGATTGACCTTTAAGCAGTGTTTGACAGGATAACTGTGATAATGTTTTCACAGGCAGAGCCCTTAAAAAGTTGTTAGTTTTGAGTCACTTAAAGACTGGTATGATTATTGGGAAAACTACAAAAGGGACCTGGACTACCAGAAGGACAATATATCTACCATGACCTTTCAACATGTATGTCCATAATGCTCTTGTGGCAAATATTTCAGAGTGAATCTTAACTTCACATGTAATTCCTCCAGAATGTGGCTAAACCTCATCAAAGTTTATCATGACACTGATCAGGATGCAACACACTTCTACACCATGCATGTGTTACATCTGATATAGCTGACTAGCCACTGTAGGAGTCCCAAAACAGGTACACAGTGAAACTATGGCAGAAAGAATACTCGGTGTGATCCTGCACTCAGGGGCACCAACACAGACCAGGAGTGAATACAAATACATTCATTACCAGAGCTGGAAAGCACTTCTCTGTCAGACTTTGCAGTTACTACACTAATCATGGCAATGAGCAAATGTTGGGAAAATACTTTCTATACAAATTGTTACATCTGAGCCTTTAAGATGCTTTTTGGCTGTATATAAGCCTGTTTTATGAGGCTAAGCCTTAGCTTTAGGAATATCTCTCTTTTCCAGAGAATGGCACAAGCCTGAGAAGATGACACAAAACAACATGAACACTGAAGCAGCAGCTACCAGAGATTTTTTGCTGGATGATTTTTTGGACTTACACATTTACTGTCAAAACAAATCTCATTATCAAGGAGGGAAAGACTTTTCCTGATATGAGCTTGCAAAGAAGGATAAATTAGGAATTTGAAATATTCTTTGCCTATAAAATACCAAAACACACTTTGAGTACTTTACAAAAAGATGTATCTAAGAGTGCCTCCTACATCAGAAATCAAAGGACACCCTCAATGCCCTTACATTATTCAACACATAATCTATAGCCAAGTTTAGCTTTCAGCAGTGCTTCCCTCTTCAGGAAGGCAAGACCTGTACCAAGAGTATGAATATTTTAACTATCATTCACATATTCATAAAACATTGCTAAATTGGTCAAGTATCTTAACATATTGCAGAACTGCATACACTGAACATACAGTAAAATATCACACACATTTTGCCTAATGCCTTATAAATCTTAAGAGGCAACAAGGTAGGAAGAAAACCAAATTCAGCAATAAACCAAATGCATGTTATTACTCATTATAGCCCCTTTCCCAGTTTAGCCTCCATCCCTCTGGTTTTGTGTTAGGATGATCAAAAATTGTGCCTAAGTTTCTTTAAGAGACAGAAGTCATTTGATTAAGTGGGCAGAAAAGAATTTTTTAAATCAGGCAATTTCTCAAGACACTTCTCTTTCCAACAGTCACCATCCATCAGTCCCAAACTCTAGAGATCTTTTATAAGCTACTCAATGGTCAGAGCTCTTTTTTTATAGAAAAAATTACTATTCATTGGAGCTGCCCAACACAGTAACTTACAATACCAACAGGAACTGACAGCATCAGAACAGAAAGCAAGAGTCAGCAATTTCAGAAGCACCTGCAAAGAACAGGGAAATCCTGTTTGAAGACTAGAGTGAGATGACAAGAAATCAGAGAATCCAATAGCAAAGACTAGGCAACCCTCAAATAACTAATGAAGATTTCAAATCCAAGAGCAAGCAGAGCTATGCAAACTCAGCATGACAGAGTAGAGCTTCTCTGAAATTGATTATTAGCAATAAAAAATAATTTAAGAAATCTGCAAGCCATGATTCCAAATAGGTGTATGCAATTGTATCATTTGGTCACAAACAATGCAGGCTGTGGAAGACAAATAAGTTCTTTACTGAAAACTACTGACTCACCCTGGACTACAAACATACATTTCTGTCTCCAGATGCAGCTTAGTCCTGGAGCCCCTTCAGGCCAGGCTCCCTAGAACCAGGTCATCCCTTTTACTCTCTCGGGAGGAATGCAGTGTATCTTCATGACAACGGGCAATGAGCAAGTGAAAAACAGCTTGAGAAACAGAAATTGCTATATCATGAATGTCCTGCACAACCAGCAGAGATGAGTGAATCTCTGTCCATAGTATGTCAGAACCTTGTTCCCACTGAAAATCATAGGAAATCTCACAAATTTCCATGTAACACTTAGATGTATCAAAAGTGAATAATGATAATTATCACTAATCATAATTAATCATTAATCATAAGCAGTGGGGAGGGATGCTTACACGTTCCCACATTTTAACAAAGAACTCGCCTGCACTGTATTAACTAAAGGAAAATATTACAAAACTTGTGATTTCCCATGTGCTTTTTACAATACCAAAATATGGCTTAAGGCACAGAGTTAAAAGGTTCCCTAAACACGTCGAAGGTGGGAACTCTCCTTCTTTTAAACACAAAAATATTAGACTAGCCTTCAGTGAATGTCCCTGACATAGAGGACTCTCATCGTCTAATGCACTTATTTATGTAACAGTAAATTAGGTGTCCATTGTTAAGATCCTGGATTGCATTGATGATATAATATTAGTGTATTTTTAGCTATATCTTATCGTGATTATTCTACACACTAAGTGCTGTACAGCTGCTAACAGGCACCCTTTGAGGAACAGAGAAATTGAAATACAGGATACTAGTAATGACTGTATTCTGCAATAGAATTAAAAGCAGAAGCCCAAAGATATGTGAATTCTCCAATGTCCACTATATATTGTACATTAAAATATTAACAACATGAACATGTAATAGCGTACAACAGTTGCCTTCTGCTGTGTTCTGAGGTTCAGCAATCTTGGACAACTACAATTGTGAGCACATTAATTATGTTTTTTAAGCAATTCCATTCTAGGTTTCTATGAAGAGTATATAGATTATTTCCTTTACTATTAAATAGTAAAGCATACACATAGAGAAGTCACTCAACTCTGATGGCAATGGCCCAAAAACCCCAAAACAAACAAAGCAAAGGAAGTTGCTAGAGAAAAACCTCAACAAATGCTGAAAACAAACCATTATTTTTTAGAAATATGCCATCCATCATTACCCAGTCACTTCTGCCTTCAATTATCTCCTTTCACTCCATTTTCTCCTATTACACTTTTCTGGCTCAACTCCATCATGAGCCTGTTCTAAAACTCCTGATCTGCAAAGACTCTTCTGCATTCCTCTGCATGACCATCTTCATTTCCCTTTGTGCAGTTCTGAACTCAGGCTTGCATCCTTCTTGTTCAACTTCTGCCCTTTCTGCAGCTAAAGCTCTCATCCAGGAATTAAAGGAATCCAATCCGATTTAATGCGACTTCCTATCTCTCTCTCTCCCCTCCTTTTATCTTTATCCAATTCAAAACAAAATAACATTGTTTTATATTAATTCAACCAGAGCCTTGTTGGCTAGTCCTCTGAATGCACCTTCCCATTCAGGTATCTTTGTTTTTCTAGACATGGTTGCTAGTAGTCCTTCACTCACCAAGGATTCTTCTTGAATGCTTTTACCTCCCCAAAGAAACATGCTCCCTTAAGTAATCCAGAAAGCCATTAGCTTTGGTTTGAAATCTCTGTTCAAGACCAGCTTTTTTAACTCTCAAATACAGCTATTGAAAAACTGTTAGCAATGGATAGAACATGGAGACAGTCAGAGTGTATTTAATCCTAAAACAAACAAATACATATGGAAATGTTATTGATGTAGAGGACAGCTCCATTCCCCTACTCTTTATATGACACTGACTGTTAACTTTCAGGACAGACATGGGTGTCTCTTCATGTACGAGCAGAATCCAGTATCTTTATACTTCATGTGACATTCACCAGACACCTAAAAGCACCATAGAAGTTAACTCTGTGAAGTTAGACCATCACTTTGATAATTACCTTCCTAAATGCAGCTCCTACACAACTTAAGCTAAGCAAAGTCAGCCACACTGCTGGTCCATTACTGCCGAGCTGACTCAGATCTCTGGGCAAGGGATGCAATATCCTGCAATTAGGATGCAACCATGCTCTGTGCCAGAATCACAGAAAGTCTGCACTGCTTCACTTGGTTCGGCCTGCTTGGCAATTTTTTTGTCCAAAGCACTGTCAGATACTGTATCCTTCCATGAGTAACAACCATCAGATGCCATGGAAGATGCTGGGAATATTTTAAGCAGCAGCAGGGAAACTTCTTGATCAGGAAGAAAAGTTGTAGTAGCTTTCACTTTTACATGAGAGGTTTTGCACATTAACATTGGTTTACTGTGGAGGCTGTTGCGAAATAAACATATTTAACCCTTTTCAAACCACCCGTTTTACTTTATTTTTTCTGGTTAGACTAATGTTCATACTAACAACTTGACTAGATGAAGATGACCTGAAAAATCTTATAAGCATAAGATTTGGTGAATAAAAGCTGAGACATTCAGAAAAACAAAACCCATTAATTAGCAGTTTGTTCTGTAAAACCAGTATTTTAATCCTAATACTAAGCCAAATGCAACCATTACTAAGTTTAAAACAGACATGTCACAAAGTGTGTGAACTTGTGACTTTTGGGGGCTCTTCAAAGAATCCTGAAATGGTTAGATTACTTTTTTTGTCATCTTTGAGTAAAGCATTGTGAACTTTGAGACTATTGCCCTGTAAATATGGTCTTCATATCAGAAAAAATCTTTACATAGAGTAAGTTATATTCAGAGGAAATTACATATGCTACAAGGATCTTGTTTATTATTTAATTACACAAAGAGAATGCAAGTTGTCCGTTCTTATACTTCATGGATTATAAAAAAAAATGAGAATTTTTTCACCTATTTTGTTTCTTAAACACACAGTAGTCAATTAGAAAAGGAGGAAACGGAGGCCTGCAACTCATCTTGCATGTCAGCAGTTACCTCAAATGCTCAGATTTTATGTTTTTCATCTATAACAACATGGACTCAGTGGTTTTTTCCTTGAGATGTAACAGCCATGTACCACCTCAAACAAAGGGGTCAAGAAGAAAATCACCGTATTTTAATACAAAACAGGGTTGTTAAAAGATATAGGGATTGGTCTTCATATAACAGAAATATGTTTTTTAAAACAAATACTGCCAGGTTAATGATTGGACTCGATGATCTTAGAGGTCTCTGCCAACCTTAATGATTCTACGGAGTTTGAAAATATACCCCGGGTTGAGTAGAAGGCAATATATACGTTAAATCCTGTCTTTAGCTCACAGGTTACATTTCAAGCAATTCCCTTCCGATACACAATTTCTATTTTTAAAATCACATCCGAGTCCACAGAAAACAAACCCACCCTGCCCACGCTTCAGCCAGAAGCCGAAATTAAGCCGCAGCGTTTCAAGCCTCGCTGTCGCAAAGGCACCGCAACTTTCATTTTGGGTGCCCCGGGCGCCGCAGGCAGCGGGCTGTGCCGGCCCGGGCCCCGCCGCCGGCCGGGGTGGGCATTAACAGGCACGGGGACCATCTTAACTAATTCGGGCGCCCTTGCACAGGACTGGCATTCCCCGCGCTCCTGCGGGAAACCGAGCCGCGCGTCTGGCCGAGCATCGCTTCGCACCGAGCGTTATCGCCCGGCGGTGCGAACACCCTTGGCGGAGGGTGCGGCGCGGCTCCGCACCGCCGGCCCTCTGCCCCCGCCCGGCGCTTACCTGTGCCCGCGCCGCCTCGCTCCGCACCCGCGTGCTCAGCGCCGGCCACCGCGCCCCGCCGCCGCCCTCGCCGGAGACCAGCCGCAGGGGCCTGATGCTCTCTCGCTCCGCGAAGGGGCTCTCGCCCCGCCGCCCCGCTGCCGCTGTCGCCGGCCCGGCGCCTCCTGCGCAGGGAAGAGGCACCGTCACCCGGCTGCGCCCTCGCCCCCGGCGCGCAGGCTGGAGCGGGGGCTCCGTTTCCATGGGGCTCCGCAGCAGCCTCGGCGCAGCGTCCCCCCCGTCCCCGCCACCCCCGCCCCGAGCGCGGCGGCGCTGCCCCGCCACCGCGACTCACCTGGGGCCGCTGTCAGGGCGCCGAGCGCCAGGCAGAGGAGGCAGGAGGCAGCCCGCATGGCGCTGCCCGCCGCCCCGCTCGCCGCCGAGCGCCGCCGGCTCCGCGCCTGCACGGGCGGGGGGGCTGCGGGGCCGCGGCTGCCGCGGGGCCGGGGCTGCGAGCTCCGCCCCGCCGCCGCGCCGAGCCCCCTGCCAGCGAAGGAGATGGCGAGAGCCGGCGAGGCTCCCCGCAGAGCCCGCTTGGAAGAGGGAAGTGCTGGGAAATGTAGTCGTTTGCCAGGGCGTGAGGGAGCGGGGCGAGACCGGAGGGGGAAGCCCCGGAGCCCGGGCAGCGCCGCAGGGATTCCGCAGTCGCTCCCGCCCTGTGGGGCCGCCCCGGTACCGCACCGCTCCGGGGCTGAGGGAACCCCCGCAGCAAAACTTGCCTTCACTGACTGCTCCGGGTGAGGGCGGGGGCTCTCTGAGGAGGCAGCCGGGCGTTTTCCCTCCCTCCCTGCCCATTCCACCGTCAGCCCCTCTCTCGTTTACGTGTTCATTTTCTGAGCAAACCTTCATTTCCTTCTCTATGACATTTTTTTCTTCCTTTCTTAAATTTCTACTCCCTCCTCACTTTTTTTAACAGAGTAGGAAAGGATTACAACGCAGAATCATTCATTTCACATGAGTTACAACATGCTCTTCTGGACTAAGCAAGAGGCAGAAGTGTCACGGAGTCCCCAGCGATGTCCGTTCCCTGAAACGCGAGAATAATTCTCCCTCAGCGGAGGGATGGCTGCATCTGCAACCCAATTCTACACTCCCACCTACCGGGAAGCCGAGAGCAGCAGTGCTGCCTCTCAGCACGGCGTATCTCACCTTCCTTAACTACATTTCTTTACGAAAATGGGACAAAAGTGGCCGACGCCTGAGGCACCTCTTTCCCCGCCGTTTTCGGAAGGGGCGACAGCAAGGACGGCCATGGCACGCCGCTGAGATGAGCGGAGAGAGGAGGGATGTCAGGGCAGTGGCAGATGCAGCTCGCTACCGATCCAGGCAAGAGAATACGAAGTCTAACTACCTATTGCAAGGCTTGTACCAGTTGTAAAGACAAAATAAAGGAGGAGGTGGCATCACAGATAATGCCACTGAAAGCTGCTGCTCGTTGTAGTCTCAAAGATTAAAAGAACAAACAAACAAAATATCTTTAAACCATTATGCAGATCAATTTTAATTGCACTGCTTGCCCCAACAACAGCCAGGACACCCGGCACCTCCATTTCTGCGCTTAGGAGAAGAGGTTTCCACCCGCCGGGCTGCCTTCCACGGCTCCCCACGGGAAGGACCGTGCTCCAGGCACAGCGGCTCGGCAGTGGCTGCCGAGCTCCCCGGAGCCACCCGCCAGGGAACGCCCGCGCTCCTGGCCCGATTTCTCTGTAGGGCTTACCTTACTTACACATACCATCTTATTAAAGGAACCAATTAGATGATAGATGAAAGGAATTCAGTTTCTCAGAGTTTGTTTCTGTGATATGAAAACTGACAAAACGACAGTCCAACAAGCTGAAGATAACAGCAGAAATTTCCAAATTGCATTTGGAAATACTTAGTAACTTTGAGGAGAAAGCAGCTAGTAAGTTTTATGCTGTTCTACTCACACTGCTGTCAGGTACTACAGGCAAGATGCAATATTACCTCCAAGTATCCATTAAATCCTGAAGCAGCTACTGAAACAGCGCAAAATTCTTATAAAACTCTGGTGTGGGGTGTCAAAAAGGCCATGGGTGAGTTGGGTAAAGAAAATGACAGTGCTATTTATAGCAAAGAAAAAAGTCAGTATTATAATATGATGTTTCAATCTTCTTACAAAAGTAATAAATCCTTACATTTCAGGCTGTAGCCAACCCCTACAGTTGAGTTAGACCAAACTTTCCCCACTGGCACACTATTTCACAGCTGCTTCTGTCAGTATTTCTGTGAGAATTCATGACATTGGGTATATATTACACTGTTCGGCAGCAGATACACAGTAAAATTATACACTTATTTCCTTGATCAGTACATCATAGATTTCTTTTTTCTCTTGCTCACCAGTGTTCAGATTCATTGTAGATGTTACACATGGAAGGTTCACCAACCCAGTACCAGCCAAAGCTTGGCTGCTTTAAGCTAACCACTATGAAAGCAGAGTTTTATCCAGTCTGTGTGCAGTGGATATGGTGACATATGATACATATGTTTCATTAATGCCTTTTTTAGTATGCTAACTCTATATTGGTCAAACCATTCACTAATTTTACTAATGTTTATAACTTTTTTTTTTTAAATACAGCTAACTAATATACAAAGTCATTTTTAAAGTGTGTGGGCTAGAAGCAATTAGCCAAAATAGACCTGAAAAAGGTTTTACATTCTTCTCCTTGCAAACCTCTCTCATTTATATCTTCTACTCTTTGGCTTATTTATCACTTCTGTGGTAAACACTGGAGATTAATTCTAAAGAGAAGATTTAAATAAATTGCAGAAAATTTCTACATTATGTTGAAGAAATCACAAGGAAGTAAACCCTGATCTGTATGTCTGAAGTCCCTTCTTATTGTACACATTGATTAGAAATGGATGACAGGCTTAATCCTTCAGAGAAATATTTAAATTTCATTGATGGTGATTTCACATACACTTGGGAAATCAAGCAGAGAACGTAGAGATTCACCTCCTAGTTTTACTTTCCTGGGAGCTGCTCAACATTGAGCTGAGGATTGTGGCAGACGTCCACCTCTGATCAATGAGCTCTTTCACATCAGATGACAGATTTTTTCTTCTTCTAGCAACTCATAGAATATCTCATGTTGGAAGAGATCTATAAGAATCATAAAGTCCAACTCCCTTCTCTTCATGGATCTACCTAAAAATACACCATGTAATGATGCCATCCAATCCTTGAAGTCTTGACTTGGGAACTGCTCCCCTGAGGAGCATGTTACGGAGACTGACCACCCTCTCGGTGAAGAACCTTGTCCTGATGTCCAACCTGAAAACTACCAGTTGGAGCTTCCTCCCATTTCCTTGTGTTCTGTCTCTAGCCCCTAGAGAGAGGAGACCAGCACCTCCCCCTCCACCGCCTGCAGTACTGAAGGTCACAGAGGAAGTCTGGAGTTTGTGGCCAGCTATCCACATACTCAACAAATATTCAACACTGAATCTTGAGGTGAGATCTCCCCTCAACTAAAAAAAAGAAAAGAAAACAAAAAACCACCTCCCCCCCCCCCAAAAAAAAACCCAAAACCCACAAAAACCAAGACAACCCCCAAACAAAAATATTATAGACAGCTACCTCATATCACTTTCAGAGATGGTAAGCTGGTTAAAGGACTTCACTCACATTTAACTTCACCTGCTACAGATTATCAGTGATGACTCTCTGGTATTGCAAACAGGATTTACTTTATTTTTGCTATTAAGTGCAAGCATAAATAATCTCCTCACAAGGTCCAGAGGACCAGTTATGCTAATAAATAAATTTACATATTCATTTTCTAGCTCATCTACATATATTCTGTGTAAGTTGTACAATTGCTGTAGATCAATTGGTTGCTAAAATTCCCCCTCATTTGTCTTCAAGAGTGGTGATTAGATGCATGTAGAAGTTACAGCTAAATCTGAGTGGCAGTAAGCACTTGAAAGAAAATAGCTTATTTTCTAAAAGTATATTTACATGAGATGAAACATAATGGAAAAAAATGAGAGGGATAAAGGGGAGTCCATTTCCTGTGATGCAAGTAACACCCAAACTAGTCACCCAAGAAAGATATGAACACTTCATCACATTTAATTGTATTTTTATCTTACACTTCACTATTTCAGGAATTTCCCATAATTCTTTACACAATCTAATTGTATGTCTTAAAGTTCTCAGATTCTGAGTATCTACAGAATGAAACTAGGGCAAGGAAGTGGTTTCCACCTTTGAGTACTCAGTGTAAGACCTAGGCAGACTGTGATTTGATGCATCTGTGGTATCCACTGTCAACACGACCAAAAAGCCCAGCATGATCAGTCTTTATCAGCCCCTGGTGCTTATCAGCCAATAGCCCAGAGGTCACATGGACCACATAGCTCACAGATTCTCCAGCTGGAGAACACAGAGGGATTCACATTTTTGTCCCATGTCCACATGCCTCACTGTAATTACACCAGTTAGAGCACCTACCACTTTTTCAACATTCCTTCACTCAGAGGCTGCCACAAGAGCTTTACAGACAGCATCACCAGTCACATTATCTGAGTGTGTCAGAGCTGAGCCTCTTCGGATGTGCGATGAAGGTGCACACACTCACATGTACGTACATCTAAGGAGCCAAAAACCCCAGGCTGTAACTAACTTCCCTGCAACGCTAATGGGAAAGCCAGCATTACAGTCACCTCCTGCTTTGTGCCAAGTGTTTGTTCTGCAGCTGGACATTGGACAAGAGCTGCCCACACAGATACGGCTGCAGAGCACAGGGCTTTACCTGAGTGCATGAATCTCAGAAGTTACTGCAGAACTTCCTTATGTGTGAGTAGTGCTGGCATCACTAATCCCCATAGGAGTGTCTGTATGTACACCCCATGCACACCATACGGATTGGGAACTGTTTCCTCTCAGCCATAACTTACCTGAATAGACACAACATTTCTGTTCCTCGAGGTCACAGAAAGCAAGACAATTCAACAATGAAGTGCATTAGAAGAAATCCTTATGAATAAAGAGTTTGAACTGTAATTGATATAACATCTAATTAGCGCAAATACATACAGATAAAGGTTTGCAATTAGAAGTGCAGTTTTAGTGATCAGAGACAGTCTTTGTCTGACCTGGTTTTTTTGTCTGAATTGTGACATTTCTCACAATCATTGCCACTTTTTGAAAATACTCAATTCTCTTTTCTATGAGGAAATCAGAGACAGACCTTCTAGTAATTACCCTTCCATACGTATTTTTTCAAATTGTAACACAAATACACTCAAGCTTTTGTAGAAACTGCGGGTTGGCTTTTTTAAAACAAGCTTAAAAGATAATAAAATACATTAAAATAATTAAATATGCTGAGTAAATCCGTTTTGGAAATCGTTAATAGGCTTACTGTGGCTTGTGATACCAACTGAACATACAATAAAGGGGAGTTCTTTAGCACACATGAAAGTGACCAGTAAACAAAATTTGCATTGTGACTAGAACTGCTTTTTGCAATCAGCAGCAGTGACTCTCCTATCTTGTTCTGGATTACAATAAACAGTCCTCATATTTTAATGACAAACCTCAGAATTTGTTTCAAAATTCTAAAGCCAGATTCCAATGCGTTCAAAATTTTTCTCTGCAGCACCCTATGCAAAGCATACACAGTTGATCTGATGAGTAGATTTACTGACAGTGACTTCTTCTACCGTTCACCCTTAACATTGCAACAATCCTTATGGTATCAGTAGCCACGCACACCCACCCCAGGTGGAGGCCCCCAGGGCAGCTAAGGAGTGTGTGCCCCAGGGATGGAAGCAGGGAGGCAGATGCAGATTCTTGCAATGCTTTAAGGGGAAATGCAATATTTTCTTAATTTTACTTATAAGACTGAACCAAAAGCTTGAAAAAACCCACACCCAGAGAAACTCCAAGCAACAACAAAAAACCCCATAACCAAACAAAAACCCAACCAAAAAACCTCCAACCAAACAAAATTATCTCAATAGAAGAAAAACAGTCAAAACACTTGTTCCTAAAATATGTATTGAACTCACTGAACTAGACAGCAATCATTAAAGTGTAATTCAAAATGAAGAAAGTAATTGCTTCAATCTTCTACTTTTAAGTCCCAGCCCTAGAGTACTATATACTGGTAACTTACAGGCAAAAAATAAATACAGATATCCACATTCAAGATCAACTCCTCTTTAAAATGTTAATTTTGCTCATTTCTGTAATGGCTTTCTATATTTTCTGGATTTGAATCCAGATCAGAATTAACTATAAATCAAGCCAGAAGTGACCAGTAAAATGGAGAAGCCAAAAGCAGTCCTCACCAGAGTGTACATGCAATTACATTAACAGAGGAATAAGGTATGTAACCTTTAAAAGTGACAGTAACTCCCTAAGCAGCTACTTTCATCATTAAGCTTCCAATTCATACCCTCTGTAAAGAAAAGTAATTTTATGTCATTTTCCTCATCCATTCCTGCTATCCAAGCAGCTTTACCTACCCCTTACAGAAAACAGCCTATAAAGGGCAGACTATAGCCTGCAACATTAAAGCACTTTAACTGTAACAGCAGTAAGTTTGAGAATATTAAATGGGCAAGAGATGAAAATGCAAACAAGTAAACTTATGCAAAAATTAATGAAAGTAATTTGTGTGGTTGCGATCTCTTACATGACCTTAAGGCACTTTACATTTATTAATAATGCTTTGCCTCTTGTAATTTCATACTTGTGCCCTCTCATGATTTACAGATACAGAAATTCTGAAAGAAATCAGCTCTGGTAAAGATCTGCATTATTAAAAAAAGTCTTCCCAACTGTCACTTGTGTCTTTCACTCAGCTTCTGAGTAAAGCCAATCTGACAGGTTGGCTACTCTGAAAAAAAAAAAAAAATCAAACAAATTACCCAAGTTGATCACAAACCTACCTGTCCTGTTGGTTTCTTGCTTTGTTTTTTTCCCCCAATGAAAATACATACATCTAACTGCTTTCTTATTAGCTGAAATACACAACAGAGATAGTTTTAATTTAATAATACATCAGAGTAGTCAAAGAATGCAATACATCTTTGTTACTGTGTTCTCTTTTAAGCAGAAGAAACAAAAAAGAGAAGCAACCAAATGCCTGCAAAACATCAGTAACCTGTGAGTAATGGACTACCTTATTTACAGTGGAACATCCAGTTATTTTTAATGTGGTTACTTGGAATGTATCATAGCCAATGATTTTAGAAAATTACTCTATCTAAATTCAGCTGCATCACGCTTTGTCTAGCAATTCATTTAATCCAAATGTGGGGTCAGAGCCTTTTACCAGACACAATAAAGCAGTACCTCTAAAAATACCCAAAACACATGACCAAAGCCAAACTTTTATTTTTCATATTTATACATACAGAAACTTTTGCATTAAAAAACTTGAAAACCAAATAATCTGTACATATAATACAGCGATTTAAGTCTTCATTAATAGAATCTTAAATTTTCAAGTCAATTAAAAAATCATTATATTAAATAAACCAGTATTAAAATCCAAAAAATGGGGATGAGGATGAAGAGGAAAATAATGACCACATAACATCTGCATTCTGCCCTTCGCATGAATCATTTATGCTCGTTGAACATTTGCTCTCAGTGTAACTTGAAAAACCTCCAAATTCTGAGTTTCTTTCACTTGTCTGAAATAACTCTAATAGGGTCTGCAGTGGTGAGCTACAAGTGCTTCTCTTCTCTTCAGGAAAAGACAATCCATCTGAATTCTTTCCACATAACTCCATATTCTGTTTCCGGGTTTCTCTTCTATTCCTTCTCAAGTTAAGCTTCACTTTTCTGTTCAGCTTTCCAGATGGTGAACTGTGGGCAGTGCTGGCAGCTGATGCATTAAGTTCTTTGTTCACAGCAGTATCAGATACCTCAGCCTCCAGAATGATATTGTGCTGCATTTGTTGATGATTATCACATAAATCGTGATGCTTCTTGACAAACGTAGGATTGGCATCTGTTTTTTTCAAACACTTTGCTGGTAGAACTACTGAATTATTTAATTTTCGTTTTTGCTGCAGTAAGTTTTTTTCACTAAAATCTGTAACTTGGGTATGAGAATATAAACTATCCATTCCTTCCTGAAAACACTGTACATTCTTTTTACTTACATCTGGTTCCAGTATTTCCTTGCTGAATGGCTCAGAAGCTCGAGACAAGTTCTCTGTGTACACTTTGTCAGTTTTCTGAAGGGGTGGTTGTATGGAATTTGATGATACAACAGTCTCTCTTAACTTCGCAGCACAGCAGCAATCAGTCTTAATATTTCCATTTATAATTCTGAACTTACTTTTCAGTTCTGAAGATTGTGAAGGGGGACAACAAAGAATCGAACAGACAGATGTAGAAACATGGGCAGGTATTGGCACAGAATTTGGCTGTATTTCTGCAGGCTGGCGATCCAGTTTGAGTGCCTGCATTGCAGTACCCTTCCAGGAGTAAGTTTTCAAAGAAATGCGTTGCTTTTTCAGTCGCTCTTTCAGCTCATCTGGTCTGGTTATCTTTCCAATAATAGGAGAAAAATATCCTGTGCTACATTTTGTCCTACAATGAAATTGTTTAAAAATATTAACAAACATAAAAAACCCCATGCAACGTAACTCCATATGCAACTGATCCTAGAAAAGCAACTGAACTGACAAAGGAGCTTTTGTTTTCACTCAAAGATATATTTAGGGTAGTACCACACTATTTCTATAGGAGCAGAGTGCCTTATAGTTTTGATGTTTTCTTACTCATTTCTACAGCTCATGAAGCTGTTTTCAAAACACACAAAGTAGTCTAATATTTCAGTAAATCTCCATTTACAGTGGCATCAAGAATAAAATAAGTTAATTAATATAATGCAATGACTATAAATACTTACAAATATTCTATGATATATCACACAAAATTAACATGATTTTCTTGACAGGATTTCAAGTCTGAAACAACTGAGTATTTTGAAATCACAAAAGAAATAAAGGCTTGCTTTCATTAGGCAATCAGTTGTTAGATTCTATTTACATTCCTTTGATTTCACTAAGAATATCTTTATCTCTTCATAACTTGCATTTTTTTAAATTAATAAACAAGAAAGTTATTCCTTATCTCCTGACTCATTTCCAAAAAATCAGAGCAACCTTGAATAGTGTTACTGTTTCACATAACAAAGACCCTGGCGGCCTACAGCCCCAGACACTAAACAAGCCCTTCTCACCCTTTCAAGCTCTTGAGCTACAAAGAAAGAAACATTTGCTTTCTCTCTCCTGCACAGGTAGCACAGAAGCTAAGATGTTTAGAGCACAGGTAGGAAGTTTTTCCACAGGTAAGGAGACCAGATTGACTAATTTGCTGTCCTTAGACTATTAAATATGACAGAAAACATTCAGAGCAAGATGTCCAGACATTGCTGTCTTTCTGTTAGCAGTATTTCAGTACAGCAGCTTTTGCGTTACAAGAGCTCAAGATAAGTAGGACAACTTGTGGCAACTTTCAGTCTCATCTTTCTCTGATGTCATCTGCACTTCTGATTTTTTTTCCTAAATTCTGCTTTACAGAACTGATTTGCCACATACAACCTCACTGAAAATTTCCATGATTTATTTCAGCCTTAATAACATTAATCTATCCTGGTCTATTCAGATCAAGAATTTCAGAATTATCTTTATGTTCAATGTCCTGACTCACTGAGTCTTTAGAATTTACAACATGTAACTCACCTTTTTATTTCTCCTGTATCATCATCTTTGTATGCAACAAACTCATAAACTAACTTTGAGATTATATCATCAACAACTTTATACTGTGTGCTTTGTGCAAAATTTCGGTGCCGCTCACTTTCAAGATGCTGCAATAAAGAAAAAACATGAAATAAATCTAATATTACAGATATTACAGAATATGCAAGTCAACAGTACAACAAGGAGCAAGTAAATATAATTAATTTACTACCAACATCTCTAAGACATGAATTACTAGTGCCTTCAGCTAGCAGATAGGTTTTAAATCTTAATTGCTGCTTCTAACATGGGAAAAAAAATACTAATTTGCTGGTTATTCAGAAAAATACTTTAATTATAGCAAAACCTCTGGTGATACCACATTAAAGAGGTATGATGGTATCAAAGCATGTACTTGACATTTTACATACTGTTTGCAGATCTTCATATTTCTTCCCACAACATTCACAATATCCTCTCTTTTTTTTGTCCTTCTGAGGAAACTGAGCAGGCATTCCACAATCCTTGTCACTGTTTATTTTGTTTCTGTTAAGAGAATATTACTGAGCCTTAAACATGGAACTGAGTGCTCAATTTGTCCCTCACAGTATGTTCATTCTTACTTAAAAAACCAACAAAACAAACCTTTATTTCCCCTTCAAGTATTTACATTATTTTAGCCAATGCTTAAAAAAACTGAAGAGTTATGCACAGATTTAAAATCAAACAAACAAACCCCAAAAACATTTACTGCAAGAAGACAGGCAGACCCAGTGGAATCATAAGTAAGCACAGAATATCCAGGTTAGTATAGATGTACTACTATCACTGACTCAGAATAAGTAATACGAAATTGCTACACAAATAAAAATCAAAGGACGTTTAGAAGTCTCTGTGCACAGCTGATAAAATCCAAACTAGAAACAGCAAAAAAAAGATTTTAACACCCACTGTTGGTTATACATAATTTTGAATATGCTGACAAAATACCATTTTGTCTTGCTCTTCTAGGTAAAGGCTAAGTGGGAATGTAAAAAAGATGAACCTAAATTTTTCGTGGACATTAAAATATGAGGAGGTTTTCAACAGCTGCTCCATGATCTTCAGAATCCTTATCTGAAAGAGCTACTGCTTGATGCAATCCACTATTAAACCACCTAGGGTTGATATGCCAGCAATAAAGCAAAGTCATCAATCTCTACTTCCTTTTTACTTTGAAGGACTAGTTCTATTTCCCTTTTTACCAAGTATCTGCAAAGATGTAAGCTCAGGACTTTACATCTAAAAATCTGTCTTGAAAAATGTCTAGCTTACAAAGCATAGCAATGTATTGTTAACACCCTGCCCCAGCATTTCTTGAGTTCCCCAGGAGCGGAAACTCTAGTGTGTGCTTTTAACTGCTATACCAAACTTCACACCTTCCCTCCAGAAAACAGTAAACTCAGAGAGAACCAGCAAAGCAGGGCAGAAGCAATAGAATGGATCATCCGAAGACTGAATAAGTCTGCAGATCTTGCCCAATGCAGAAGCAAGTAGAACTAACAACTTTTCAACAAGCTCTTCCCCCAGGTAAAGATAAAACAAGTGAATATTCCTCTCTTTCTCTCTCCCAAAACTGACATTGGTCACATTCACCTGCTGAGTATGAAACATTTTCCCACCTAAACATCTCTTTGGTATGTGCCCATGTAAAATTTTTAATATATCATGTTCCTTAATCCATCTAAAAAAACCTCTGCCTTTTTGGTTTTTTAATGCTTTGAAAAGAATGGACCTTTCCAACATCCTCTGAAGAGACAATCAGAAACTGCCGTATTAATACAGCAGTAACCCCTGTAATACGTTTTTTGCCTTTTCTTACTGCTACCTTCCTTGTAATTGAAAAAAAAAGGAAAGAAAAGAAAAAAAAAAAGCATCATGGCAATATCAGTTGAAACCTCCAGCACTGTATTACAGTCAAGACTGGACAGAACTGTGGAGAAGCCACTTCATAAAGAAAACAGGTATCACAGCTAAATAAGTCTTCAGCCCCAAGGAGAGAAAAGCAGCAAAAATACAGAAAGTTCCACATACAGCAAAGCTACCCTTCACCTTAATATATTTAGTCTCTCACATGAATCAATTTTAGAAGTCAATGAAAAAATCTACATAGAAAAAAAATTAAAAACCAAAACTGATACACAAGAAACAGTTAATTAGGACTCTTAAATAGTTTCAAAACATAAATTCGATTTGCTGAAGTTCTAACTCCATCTGTAGTGCTCAAATAGAGCCTGAATGCCAAAATGTACCACATAAACACTCACTGTAAAGCCAGCTGCAATTCTACTGGGCAGCTGGCATCCACTTTTCATCTTTGAAGAACTGATACAGTATTAGCAGTCTATCTAATTTCTACAAATTATCAACAATATACACTTCATCAACAGTGGTTAGGCACTGTGACTGAATATCACTGCTTCAATAAATTCAACTATTTATTTCAGCACTATATGGACCAATACAAAAGAAGTCTTAAGAAACCCACTTCTTGTGAAATACTTACTGAACGGCATCCAAGATGAGGACAAAGAAGAAACCAGTGGCAGAAAGGAAAAAACTATCTTAGGCTGACCCACAGTGAAAGGAGAAGGCCACATTTTTGGATGTATGCATCTGTATGCCCAAAAAAAGGACTAAAGACAGGATAAAGAGGGCACAGATAGAGAGACAGACACCAACAGTGCAGTAAATATATCAGATGAGACATGGCTAATGGTATTAAATAGCACAGAAAATTAGAAGATGAGCAATTATTTTAGAACACAATTAGTTATGGAATAATTCAGAGAACAACTCTCTCCTCTACCCACACCTCAATAAAATAAAGTTTTCAACAAACCTTTCCTTAGGCTGAGTTTGCTTTTGACCAGAAGGATACTTCTTATCCACCTCAAATGGACTATGTGGCTTTGGAACACAATAGTTCAGAAATGGAAAACTCAATAACTGCAGATAAAATGGTCGGTACTGGCTGCATTAACAGAAAACAAGTGCATGAGAACCATCAAAAATGGAAAAAGGGCTTCATTGCTTACATTACTCTAGGTCCAAAATCTTGAAAAAGTGTTTTTCTTTTACATATGACATACACAGAATGCTAAGCAAATAAATATCTCAGAACAAGTCATCTATTCTTTCCTTGATACTTTCCTTCAGTTTCCATAGCTGTCTTACACATTCCTTGGGATATGACTTGTGTGCCTATTAGTTGTTTTGAGTTGGGTAACCAATAAACCCAAGAACAACTTGGACAACAGTGCATTTGTGCTCCTGAGAAGTAGCTACAGCAGCTCTCAACATCCAATGCTTTTTTTTTTTTTTGAAATTTTATCATTTTCTTTTTTTAAAAAAATCAATTCACCATTCAAAATTTTAAAACTTTTTCATTTTTCAGAAAAATAATATTCCTGTACACCACTGTACTTTCAGAGATACCAGAACTAGTAACCATATCAGTGCTCTGAATAGATTAAGAACTTCTAAAATAGGACATGTGAAAAGTTCACATACTGAATGAT
This sequence comes from Acrocephalus scirpaceus scirpaceus, assembly GCA_910950805.1. NCBI lineage: Eukaryota > Metazoa > Chordata > Aves > Passeriformes > Sylviidae > Acrocephalus > Acrocephalus scirpaceus. The sequence goes on from OU383773.1 coordinate 132,056,260, forward strand.
CAGTTGACTGAAATGCTGATGGCAGAATTCAGTCTGATCTTTTCCCCACATTACTATTATAAGCTACCCAGGTAAAACTACAAGAGCAAGTCTGGAAAACATAGTGACAACAGCTAAGCATCACCCTCTGCTTCTGAACTATTACTTACATTGCATAAACATTAAAAACCATTATGTTACATAAATATTTAGAAATGTTTCAAGGATTTAGTAGTCCACTACATTGTGAAATTCACATATATTTATATCTGAATTTCTTATCCTTACAACTCTGTTGGTCCAATTCTCCCCACTATCCCCATGTCCCTCATACCTATTGCACCAACTCACAGTGTACAACCAGGTTTAGATCTCTTTTTTTCAATTCAGAGAAATCAGGTCAAAGAATTTAGCACTTATAAACAATGCCATAACTCAGAAGTTAAGTTAGGAATTTAAAGGTGCAAATTATGCTATGCAGAACCAAACTTTTTTTACAATTGCTCTCTCAGCTTCTGGCTAACCAGCATTTTTTTTACACAACAAAGACTGATTGATTACAAGACCACAAATATGTGAAATTTTTCAAGGCTGAAAGTATCAAATCTCATGCTACTGTGGATACTGAAATCAGATTAATAGCTTGTAATTTTTCCTTTTAAAAAGAAATGATTGAACAGGAAATTAAACCTAATTTCAATTAATTATTTTAACTAACAACATTTCTTTCCTTACATCTAAAGGGTCTCAGCAGGAGATTAATGTAATTGAGTTGGAACTACAGGAGTGGAATTCAGTATGCAAAGTTTTACTCATCTTTTGGGCTACAGGACTTGGATCTAAGGAACGATGTAAAGGTTTGGGATTCCCTTTCATTCCTTGGCAGGAAGCAACCCAAAGAACCCACGACCTACAAACTGGAGTTCCTGTTAACTTGCCACTTCCATCACCCACTGCAATATTCCCTACTATACTACTACTTGCTCAATCTCATTTGGTGGCTAAAGACATTTGTATGTCACTTTAAGAGGGCAGTAAACTTGACATCTGAAGTCAGGAAGTTGAAAAGAATTGAGATTTAAGAACACACTTCCTCAAGTAATTCTGAATTACTCAGTTTGAGAAACACGTTACTAAATCCATAAAGAGAACACTTACCGACTCCTATCTTCCACCCTGATAAATGGACTTTTCAGTCTACCTGCTCAAGAGGGGAGAAAAGGAAATCAATAGAGAATTACTTTTCATCATTTATCAGTTGCCCCAGTATCTTAATAAATAAGCAGACTTTATTTTAGAACTCATTATGTATAGGTTTTGACAAACTCTTGATTTCCACAAAGCTTCTCTACATGCTTCTCTTGGACATACAAACTGGTGTGCAACACCACATTGACCACAGGAGAACTGTAGCACATTTTTAGGCATTCAGAAAATAAGTCAAGCCAGAAACCTCTACAATTATTGAGGTACTTACTTTTTGACTTTTGAGCAGTAACGTGTTTTGCCTATTGAAAAAAGAGAGATGGTGTAAAATCTCTGTATTATTCAGCACAGTACTTAAAGATTCAGCTGTAGATAATTTAAGTTATGAGAGTCTCCCTGTGTTAAACACTACTTCGTATGAAGTCATGATGAATTCTTCAGGAAACTAAGCTCATTAGTACTCTAATGTACGTGTTTCCCAAATATTTCTTTCTACACCAAAAAAAAAGAAGTGCTCACCTTCAGATACCTCAATATTTTTTTTCCTAAATGCAAATCTAAAAGAAACCCAGAGAGGTAAATTTATACACTTACTCTCCCCACCCTGAAAATACCTTGCCATGATTGAAAGTTCAGTCTTTAATACAGATAACATTTTTTACAATATTTTGTAAATCCTAATTAACTGCAAGCTGCAAAATGCCACCAAAACCTGCAGAACAGCAAGTATCTCCAACTAAAACAATAATTTTCATTTGAATGGATTTACACAGGCTGTGTCTTTCATTATTTTTAGCAATGAAGACTAAAATTTAGAGGAAGATTTTGTCTTCAGAAAAAAGTGAAGCCTATATTCAATCATCAGCTGTTAAATGTAATTGATTCTAGTATAAGTACAAACTCATTTCATACTATTTGCTGAAAAACCTCACCCGTTATCCATGAACACAGTGATGACTCGGCAGCGGATTTTATGTGGCCTCAAGAACTACCCAATATTACATTCCAAAATAACATAACACACACTGGCTAGTTTGGTTCTGTTTATTTATCAGGCCCCATGGCTAAACTAGCCAATTGTGCAAATTACAGAGCAACTGCAGATGGAGCACACAAGACCTACAAGCTTTAATGCCTCACTACACCATAGATTAAAAACCTGAGAAAAGGAGATTTTCACTCGCCAACTCCACATACTTAGCAAAATAGCTTCAAGATGCTTTATGCTCATTCTCTATGAAGGAAGAGTTGCAGATTCCTTATAGAGACAGCTCCTCCAGGAAACATAATTATGACTTTTCAAAATGGCCCCTCGAATGAAAAAAATTCTTATCACTGTGTCACAGGGAAAGTTATACAAAGCAATGTAGCTGCCATCTACATTATGCTAAAACAACAATACCTTTATTAATTACTTTTGAGGCAAGCAGAATGGAAATTTCAGACAGTTCAGCACTTCTGACTCTTAGATATCCTTGCAAGAGCACAGCTGGGATAGAGGATAGCTAAGATTCCTACACATTACGGAATCAGTGCTATTATAAAGTTATTTTTAAATAATGTTGAAATATACAGCAAATAATTTATCTTTTCAAAGATGGTTTTTAAATCAATTCACAAGGCATACTAGCCTGTGAAAAACTGAAAATGAGCAATACCTTCATTAAAATAAAATCGACAAGCTTCACTGTAGGCAGTTCTTAGTACTTTAGTACTTAGTGTTTTCTTAGTTAATGAAACAAATGACATTTTTATAAATGGCCAAGAGGCACTTACCACATCTTTAGAAGAACTGCCTGCTCTTTTGATCAGATAGAGCTCCCTTTTCTTTTGTTCAATGCAATTCTTAACATCTGGCAAAAAGTGGGAGAATTATACTCAGTTGACTCAATTTTTGTATGTTTGACATAACTTTTAATATTTCCAATTCAACAAAAGAACAGTTAAATGAACATTACACATTCAAGTCAGGCATGATCTAACAAAACCATTTACCATCAATATGAAGTATCTTCACTCCCCAACTCAAAGCATTGGATAGTATACTACCAGAAGGGATTAAATCCTGCAAGCAAGCAATAAAATATATTAATAATTTGAAACAATACATAATGATTACTTAAAATAATTAAAAATATAACATGTAATATGAAAGCTGAGATGAAAATGCAGGTGCTTTGCTTCTAGCCAAAAGAATACTCTCCTAGACTCCTCTTCTGTCTGTCTCTGTACTACAGCACCTCACCATCACAAGAAAACATTTAGACTTCAGAAAACCAAAAACATTCTTTATGGTCACATTTTAAAGTAAGATCTGAAGATAGTGAATTTATAAACTTCATGAGCACCTCTCAAATGCTAGATACATTAGCAATCCTGACAAATTTTACTGTTTGTCCTAAGACTCCAAAGACTTTCAATTCTTCAGGAAGTACCCAGAAAACATACCTGACACTTCACTTAGGACAATCCCTCAACTTCTGCCTGAGCATTCTGTGACTGACTTCTCTCTAAAACCACTAAGACCACTTTTGCTACTGCTTGTTTTATAGAAAAAAAAAACCAAAACTACCAAGGTTCTGAAGCACAAGTTTGTTGATTATTTGGCTTACCTGTTCTTTGATTGCTTTTTCAACCAAGGACTTTCCTCTGCTCATACGTACCTGCGTTAAAACAGAAACACATTTGTAGCAAAGAGAGATAATTTACATGATCTTTTAACAAAAAATACATTAGCTACAAGGGTCTCCTTTTGTTCATTCTACTGTTTATTTTTCAATAATGTGCATCTTTCTCACAGGATTACAGTTGATACAGTCAAAGGGAAAAAGCCCCAAACCTAAAAAACCCCAAGAAGCAATCATTTTCAGCCAAAAAAGGCCACTGCAATGTTAGTGCTGAAACAAAGCAGATGGTGGGAATAAGCACCCAGTGACACACACCGAAAGATGAGGTTTCATCAGTTGGGCTTGTGAAAATTATAGTCATGAATATAATCACAGCCTCTGTTATCTCCTGCTTTTCTACCACCAGTGCATTTCCTTTTTCTACTTTTTGCTGTTTATTCATAAAGAGCTGCCTATACTTATCCCGACTGTTTGCAAAATGAGGTGACCTCACCTATGCGATACAAAGACCAGCCTGCAGCCTGGTCATGTTTCTAAATAAGCACCATATATATAGTACAGCTAGTTATTTTCAACTATATTTTGAAAGGACACAACACCTCCCCATATAAGAAACTTCACATAAACTGGCACAAATTCAGATACTAACTGTTGCAATTAATGTGATCCCCTAAGAAAGAGCTCAGAAAATCTTAATACTCACAATGCTCAATTTTAATTATTTCCTACTACTATCAGAGAGAGTTTTTGCAGATATCAGCATTACCAACATCAAATCAGCCAGATTTTAATAGGCTGTGTTGCTAAAGAGACAGGAATCACTGGATGTCATCACATGCCTGATGACAAATGTTTGACAGCTAATCCAGCTGTCAAACATGACATTAGTGTTCTAAGTCAGAAACACTGTATTAGAACATATTTTAGTGTACTCTGCTTATTTGCAAAAATTGATCCTTTTTAAAATTAGTTTAAAAAAATCTGCTGAATTAGTTTGAGTTAGTTAAGTTTAACAAGTTAGCCTGAATAAATTTAAAAGAATGTTTGAAAGAAAAACCCTTATTCACCCAAGGGAACTGCTGCCACCCTTAGAAAACAAAATAGGAGAAAATTTGTAAGAGCATATCCCATGGATTGCACCTGATTTGCAGTATCATTACTAAGAAACTTACTGTATCTACTATCTTAAATGAACTTCCATCATGTCGATCTTTTCGGTTGCTAGGATGAGGTGAACCATTTCCTCCATTAGGTGCAGATTCTGGACTAGGAACAGGAGAAATGTGGCCAAGAGTTGGTGCAAATTTTGCCTCCTTTTTATTAGTCACCAGATAGTTGATATCTTTACTAAGAAAACTCTCCACTCTCTAAATAAAAAGATAAAAACCAAATAATTATTTCACAACAATAGATCAGTAACCCAATTTTACATTGGCTATCTTAAAGGAAAGGATAAACTTTTCAAACAATTAAGTTCAAAAACACTGAGTTAACAAGAAAATATTTTCTAAATATCTGGATGACAATGACAATTAAGTTGTACTAGCACCCTACCAGTCACAAATTCTAATTTCAATTTCTTCATTTTGTAATCATTATCAAAAGACTTTTGCTTTGTTTTGATTATTAATATTTTTTACTATCTACCTGTAATACTTTCCAATTACAAGAATGCAAACACTGCATTAAGGAATAAGAGACTAATTCAAGGAAAGTAACTCTCTCCAATTTCATGTAACAGAAATTACACAGAAATGTTCAGCTAAACTTAAAGGCAGGTATTCGCAAAATTTACAATCTGCAAGAAGCTACAAATTTACTGAGCTTAGAACCAGCAGAAAAACTAAAATTCAGGATAGCTACCATGTTTCACACCTACAGTTTTCATAAAACTTCTCAAAAAAGTAGTCTTAAGTAGGTTCACATTCTCATACTCAGCAATATAAAAATGTGGTCATTATGCATTTACTCTCTTCCATTTTGCTCCTTCAGTCTCTCTCATTGCCAGCTACAGTGTGATTAACAGCTACCGGCCTTGTTATTTCACATCAGATCGTATAGTTTGAGGTATTTTCCTTTTTTCCACTAATCAGTGTGGAAAGCACAAATCACACAGCTTGAAACTGTACCTTTCAATTCTGCTCTACGTATCTTTTACAGAAACAGGATATACAGAGAGAGGCACTTTTAAGTGCACTCCACACAAGTAACAACAGAACGTGGTAATTGATCATGGTGGCTGTTGAGCACCTCAGGTTAAGGCATTTACTCCTCAGAACAAGGCAAAACCCCTTCCTTTTCAGTCTCTGAGTTTTGACCTTACTTTTCACATATGAATTCCTAAAATTCTGGTTTAGAGAGGAAGACAAACGACAGCATGCACTTATTTGATTTTAAATGTAAAACAATGCACTTAACTCAAAACTGTGTTATTGCTATTCCTTACTCACACTATGATTTCAGACAGCACCTTGATTTAGAAGCACAAATTTTATAAAGCTGCTCAGTGTCCCTATGAGGTCAAAGAAATATTCCCAAAGCAATGTTCAGAACAGCTAGAAATTTAAGCAGATCCCTTCTGCCTCTGTGCTTAAAAGGTGTTTAGTAGCACATACAATGCAATTAATATTATTATATCCTGTACTTGCTTGTATCAGAGATCCTTCCATAGAGAAAGGAGAATTAGGGAAAAAAATAGTAAGATGCTTATAAAATTTATTATTTTAGTAAAAGTATTTAAAAGCACTAAGATACTCTGTGCAAAAAGTAGTCAGTGAAGTTATTGACTTACAGAAAACATACAAAACTCTTCCTTTAATCTCTTTCAGGTTTAGCTGAACCCTTTTAGTTGTAACATGCAAACATGTCAATATAGTCAGAAACAGGAGAAGAAAAAGCACCTCAAACAATGAAACCTAATAAATTTGGATAAAATTTTAAGCCAGGTGAATAATCAACTGAAAACAAAACTTCCTAATAAGAACTTTTGTTCCAATCAGTAAAGCAGCTTCTCTTGAAAACCCACAGAATAATTTGTTGATAAACTCACTGTTTGTACTAAAGTTTCAGACAAACAGAAAAATAAGACCCCATTTCAGATAACTGTAAATAACATTAAAATGCAGTTACGAAGAACACAAAAAATGCCTTCCAAATGTGCACATTTCCTTCTAGGTTCATACAAGTCTCTATTATTTACTTACCCCTCCCAGCTCTTTGAGGTCCTTTCCTAACTTTTCAGAGATCACATTTGATGGGATATCGAGGTAAAACACCTTCCCAGTGAGTGGCTTAAATTTGAGTTTCTCAGGTTTTCCTGTGTCTTTTTTCACATTCTTCAGGGAAGATCTTATCTTTTCTGTTTTTACTTGTCTTCCATCTGCTGGGGAAAAAAAAAAGGCAATTTAAACAGAACTGACTTTGGTTTTATTTTCAAAAGGGGAAATTCCTAAATTATGGAAATGGATGGAGCAATCTTCCATAGAATGGCTTGGGCTGGAAGGGACCTTAGAGATCACCAAGTTTCAACCTCCCTGCCATAAGCAGGGACACCTTCCACTAGACCACGTTGCTCAAAGCACAATTCCACGTACTGGTTTTACATAGGTTTTTCTTCCTCACTGACTTACTCCTATAGTTGCTTCTCTTCTGGAGAAGCTCAAGACAATGCGAGCTGCCACAGGAAGTGAGTAGGCCTCTTCTGGAGACAAAAAGGCAACATGTAAAACAGTCCCTCTGTTAAGTATTCCTTCCCTCCCTGAAACAGTCTTAGATAGGAAACGGAGCAGAACCACTACTCATGGTGCTAAGTAAGGTTTATGAGCAAACTAATAATGCAGGAACAGCAGTCAGTTTCGTAGGATCTGGAAGATAAAAAAACCTACAGGAATATGAAAATGGGGAGACATAGGTTGGTGTAACTGATCCAGAATCTAAACAGAACAGATGGATGATAAGCAAACGTGCAAGTAAAATTCTGTAGATGATCACGGTTCAAATATGGTGTTATACGAACCACGCACATGCCAGGACCGTTCAAATATTAACACTCTAAATACTGGAATTTATATTCGAGCACACATACTAAGGGATAATCAAATGTTTGGAGCGCCTTAGCAGGACTGCAATAGCAATGAAATCTCTCTCGCAAAGGAGGTGCGTTCGCACACCCTGGGCCTAAGGCGCGCTCCATACAAATACCACCGAAGCCCTGCCCGGGGGGAGCAGCTCGCCCAGCAGCGGCCCGGCCATTTCCCACACACCAGGGACACGCTTTTACGTTTAACTCCCCAACCCACGCAAAGGCCCTTCGAGCTGCCCCCTGCTCGCAGCGCCAGCCCAGGGGCGGCTCGGGCCCAAACCCGGCACGGGGTGGGCTGCGGCGCCTCACAGCCCCAGCCGGGATGGCGGCACCGGCTAAGAAAGGCCTGAACGACGGCGGCAGCACGCCCGCGCTGTCCACACCCCCCACCACCCTGCTTACGGGGACGCGCTCCTTTGTCGGCGGCCTCGGCAGCGCTCGGCTTCATCTTCCCGCGGAGTCACATCGTGCTCTGCTCCGCCGGCACCTCGATCGGCACAGCCACTCCGCGCCCAGCTTCCCGCCTCCGCCGCAGCGGCCCCGGCACCCTCACCAACGGCCCGCGCGGGCCGGCCCCTCCCGCCGAGGGGCGGGCGGAAGGCGAGGGAAGGAGGGGAAGGAGGCCGTGGGGACGGAGCTCGGCGGCCTTGGCTCGGGAGGCGGGGTAGGAGCGGCAGCGTTCTCTCCTCGCCACAGTCCAGGCTGCGCTTGAGTGGCGGAGACCTTTGCCCCCGGCGGGCGCAGCTGGGCGCTGCTGATAAATGGGTATGTACGCAATTCTGGGCAGCGGTCCCGTTCTGAGTGAAAGATACATGAAAAATAGACAATATCCCTACCCACCGTTGCAGTTGTTAGCACCTGAGAGGCCAGAGTTGATTTGTACAACTTAATCTTTCATATTTAACTTGAAGCATAATGAAAATAACAGAATGTTCTTACAGAGTCAATGAGAAGCTTAGATCAATGTCTCTAATATAGTTAGGGCTGCGCTTCAGCACAGTGGTGCATTTTGAAAGAGACACCTCTATTTGGGGATTTTATTTTCTGAAGTATTTTTATTATCTTCTCCTGTCCTGGCTAGTTGCAGATATTGTGAATGCATTCCTAAATTGCTGTGACCATGCCTATGCAGCCATAGAGCAGGATTTGTTCAAGGAATTAACGTTTGATGGTAGCATTATAAGTAGTTAGTCCCTGCCTATTACACGAGGACCGTGCTAGGTACACAGTCATCACTCGCAGGCTGTGGCTGTTGGATCAGCCAGCAGACCTTTCTGGGTTCTCTCAGGAGAGATGGAAGCAAGAGAAGGGCTGGGTCAATTATTCTGCAGTGCTTCAGTTTATGGGCCACAGGCTGGGAGTTTATCTTTGTAAGGATTATTTGCATGTTTGTAAACACTTCACTGCAGTTAAAGGTAATACGTGTTAAGCATTTAATGTGGTTTGCAAAAACATACAAATGTTATAATTCATGCAAGAAGGATTTTGAAGATTTATTGTCTTTAGAAGACTTACTTGCAAAACACGGCTCAAATACTCTCAATCTCAAAAAATACTGAGATGCTTGTTGAAAAGTAATATTGCTTGTTCTAGATAACTTAATAATGAAAATTGAAAATATTTATCCCTTGAATTTTTTCTTGCGAATTTTGAGCATAGTCTTACAATATGTTTTTCTGTTCCTTGACAGGTTTTTCTTCTCCACAGATAAAGCCATGTCTGAAATGAGTGGTATCAACGTACAAAAACTAACCATTGTTCAGCAAGCAATAGCCTCTTGTTGTGGAGCTATAATTACATCATTGTTTGGTAAGGCAAACAATGGAGCTGGCCACAGAGAGAATCTTACGAAGTGGCTACTCTTCATTTTGACTCAGCATGATGTCTGCTTATGTATGTTTCCACTAATAAGTTCAACACAGATATTTTTTGATAGTTTTCACTTTTTTGTTGTCTTTTAAAAAGAATGGTTAATTGAAATCTTTTGTGTCCCTGATAATCTCTAACTATTTCTGAACATAAGAATAATACTTACTAACTTTGAATTTCTGTTTCTTTTTTGTTCCATTTGGTGTAGTTATTCATTGCTTTCTGTTGAAAAGAAACAAAATTATTAATAAAAATTAATTTCCATATTTCCTGCTGCTTTGAAAATATTTTAGATAAAAGTCTGCTTTACAGTGCAAACACACAAATCCTACAAGGCTGTCCCAGTGAGGTGTAGTAATAACAATTGTTCTCTGATGTCTTACTCTGTCAAATACTTTTATTGTTTGATTTGGTTAAATTTTTTTTCTTTATTTCACTAAACATTGTTTTTAAGGATACATTTTTGTTACTCTATTAAACTTCTGGATAGTAGACGGAAATCATCTTCTGCTTCACATTCCATCACGTCACTCAGGACATCCTTCCCCATGCATACCTAGGTTGGCATTGGTTGGTTATATTCAGCATTTCATGTCTCTTGGAATTCTACAAGCTCATTAGCTCATACTTTGTGCTTCTGTTGCTTTTTGTTTTAAGATAGCCTTTAGTTGTGACTTTAGTTTTAATGTCGATTAAGCTGCAGGGAAATGTGCAATTTTCTAAGTACGATTTCCCCCCACAAAATCTTCAAATATTTACAAAATAGGATCTTACCAGAAGCATGTCAAATTCATAGTCTTTTTGTTGTTTCACAGTGTGTCCTGTACATCAGACCCGTGGAATTCCAAAGATGGATTTCAATTATGTGTACATACCCACAATTCTAATACAGGGTAAATTGTTGGTGCTCAAGAGAGGTGTAGGAGACTGGCTTCTGTCTGAAGTGCCAGCCTGAGATGAGTTAGAATAGCATGAGTGGCTGAAATGCTACTAGATGGCGAATTTTGAGCAATTTAGTTGAACTCTAGGAGTCACATTTTGATACCTACGTTGAGATATTGAAGTGCCAAATATTCAGCCACCTGTTTGTCAACTGAGAGGCAGCACCAGAGAGCTAAGGTGTGACTGCATTGCCTGAGCATAGGAGTGTCTTCAGTGAGACACGGACTAGAGAGTTTGACTTTAGCTGACACTTGGTGAGAAAGGTTGTAGGTCTTGTGTCATTTCTGTCAATGCTGTAGGTATTTTGGATACCTTAGAGACTCAGATGGGACCAGCTGCTTATATGCAGGCAACTGAATCAAGCCCTCAGCCAATATAATCAGAGGAAGGTGGTCCAGCTGCCCAGCCACTGCAGTGTTTGGCATGTCTCAGCCTGTGATAGTTGTAAGGACTGCAGTGCAAGCAGTGAAATGTTCACTAAACCTTCACTTACTTTTCATGAATTCCAATGTTTTACATACTGGCTACATGCAGCAAAAAGGAAAAGTATATAATGATTTTAACTTTTTCTTTTGAAAGTTGTATTATGGTCAGTGTATTGAAAAAGAACAAGCACATGAAGAATGCTGTGCTATTTTATATGCCAGAGGCCAAAATTTGATTTTATATGCCTTGTGGTATGCTACCTATCAATGATTAGCAGCAGAACAGTATATAACAAGTTTTAGCAATTTCCAACATGTCACCAGGGTTTTTAAGTAAGCTTTGTGTATCGCTAATATTTCACGCCTATGCAATGTTACAGCGTGGTTAGGAAATTAGAAAAGATAGATTTGATGTCTTGCAAAGCGTGCAAGGTGTGTAGTTCTCTTTTGTCTCTGATAACATTGTCTCTGATAACATCCCTTTTCTCTCTGCCTGATAGCATTGTAAAAACTGTTAGGGTTTTTTCCCCCCCTCTATAAACAATAAAAAAGTTGTAGAAGTTTGTGATAAGGTATCTGTAAACTTCTACATTTTCAGGGCATCCAGGGTGTTTCTAAAATGATTTCTGTTTCATTTTAGTAACTCCTCTTGATGTTATCAAAACTCGACTACAAGCCCAAAGCAATCCATTCCATAAAGGTAAATAAACAAACGTGTAGTGTAATATGGGACACAGTTTGCTTTTTGCTCTTTTATTGAGCTGATAGTTGTCATAACTCTGTGCTCAGGTGCAGAATGTTTGAGTTTGTTTCTCCAGTATAACTGTGTGGGGGAGAAAAAGCAACACACCAGTATATACTAAACAGACACAGTAGAAAAAACCCATAGATCCATACCATTTTAAACAGGCTGCTTTTTTTTTTTCTGTCTTAATATTTTCATTATAGCAGAAGGTACAACTAATACTGAGTTGAATCAAACAATAAAAAGCTGTTACTAAATAAATGTTTCATCAGAGGGCTTATGTGGTCAGGATGTTATATCAAAATTCATCTCCAGAATCCAGATATTTTTGAAACTTAGAGAAGACTTAACAAGTCACTTGCCACTTGGGTTCTAAATAGATGAAGATATTGTGCTCTCAAAGATGTGCTAATGGTTCCTATTATTTACTTGTACTTAGTAAATGAGATTTAAAAGGAAAGAAGATGACTGGTTTTGCGTGTTGAATGTGGAGGTGAGTATTTACACTCACATTTGCAAATTAAATTAGGAAAAAATACTTGTGCCTTCTGTCCTGATTTTCAGTAAGTTCTAAATCCTTCAGAAATCTGCAAATGTGACGCTTAAAGTATGGTTTTTTAATGGCAACAATATTTTATCAAACAGGTTGAAAGTACATTATGTAGAAGAAATTAAAAACAAATGGAAGGGTTGATCTAGTATTAATACAGACCAAGATAAGAATTAATTATAATAATAATAATAAAGATAAGATTATTACCTCCACTTGAAGTGGATGCTGAGACTACTTAAAAGATTTAAAAGTCTGAAAGATGTTTGCAGTTACACACAATAGTGATGTTCAGGTCTTGTGTTAGTTTTACCTTTCAGCTGATGGTAAAACCATATTTAGTGTAACCTAAACATGTCTCTTAGAGCCATGTGAAGGCAGTTCCATTTAGTTGGGGAGTGGTACATTTGTACTCTTTTCTTTGACCTAATTTTTCACTACTGACTTACCAAAATTATTTTGCCTCTCTTTGTCTAACCAGAGATAAATCTGTGTTGCTGTTATATCCAATTTGAAATTGCTGCTGCATAAAAAGAATCTTGCAAGCATTAACTACATCCTTATCCACCATTTTATTAGGAAGGAGTTTTGTGTACTCCAGTGGCCTTACGGATCATGTATATGTTTGTGAAAGTGGGGACAGCAAAGCGTGGTATAAAAAACCTGGGCATTTCAAAGGGACATTGGTAAGAACATTTTACATGTATTAAAAAATGGGCATTTTTAAGTAGCATACTGTAAAGTTTTCAGGTTTTTGCGGGTTCTACTGGAATCTGTTATCATTGGAGAGGGTCTTCATGTGGTTACACTGCTGATTGATTATACCTTCTACTCTGCAATAAAATACATACTCCTTCCTTAAGATGAACCAGGAGGCAGCTGCACAGCTGGCTTTATGATTTTATTTTCCCCACTTCCCCACGTATTGGCAGTAGTTGCTGATTGCAGGTGATAATTTTCTCTTACCCGCTTACAGCCCTTGTGCCCACACATCTGCCAATATCTCCTGAGCTGACCTGATGGTGCAGACAGTGTTTAAAGTTAAGTTCATGTGTCAAGTTCTCTATCCATTGAGACTTGTAGGACTATCATTTTCCCAGACACTTGAAACAGAATTGCTAGGAGATACTGTAATGGTGGTTTACTAGTCAATTTTTTTTTTTACTCTGCCGTGATTAAACCTATGATCAAGGACTTCTCAGAATTAAAATCTTGAGAATAGGATGTTAATGCAAAAGGTGTCTTCAGCAGTTTTACAGGGATTTTTTTTAATTAATAACTTTACAAGTGTAATTTTTTTCGATTAGCTCTATTATGTAATTTTAGAAAGTTACTTAGTTTTCTATTAGACATGAATGTATGCCTGTTTTTGCCATAACAAGGTGATTCTTAAAGTAGAATGACTATCATAATTTTATCTTCTTTTTTTTAAAAAATGAGTCTTATCTTTTATCTATACCTTCCTGTTTCATAAATTTGTTGAAGATGGGTTATAAACATATTAACTAGCTAGTATAAAAGTGTCCTTTTTGTTAAACCATCTTAGGACCTCTAGGGATTCTTGGCTTCCTTTCAAAGCTGGTCAGGTTTGTTGTAATAAACCATTTCTTTGTTTTTCCCATTCAGCTTTTTACCTCACAGGATTAGTCCATCAAGGCTGTCTCCTCTAAAGCTATTTGCTCTTTTCTTCCTCTAAGTCCTTTCTGTGGTCTGCGAGACTGACTATGATAATCCTGTGATAATCTCTGGTCTTAGGCATATTCTAGGCCATTGATCCTCAACCTCTTTCCCCAGATGTTTTAAGAAAATGAGGTACCCTAACATTACAAAGTTTGTGTTTTGCTTGTGATTTCAGTTGCATGATCTTCAAGGTTTAGTGTTGCTGTGCTGTCAGTCTCCTGGGAATATACAGGACAGCTGTAATAATAATTGCAAGCTTGTATATGGTATAGTGTATATATATTGCATGTATGGGGTCACGTTGTCAGAGGAAGCTAGAATCTTTGAGAATTAGTTGCTGTTTCATGCCTAGAAACTCTGCTACATATTGCAAAAAATATTTTAGTAGATTTTTTGGGTAAGTTTCACAAGTTGCTGCAATGCCTTATTAGTTCTGAAAATAGTTATTCACAAGGCTGTCAGTCACTGATAAACAATTAGTACTTTGGCTTTTTAAAGATGGAAGGAAATTCTTCATTTCAGTCATATAAACTATTCTATTCAGCTCAGTGGAACTGTTTGCATGATTAAGAGTGATAGCTTGTGTAAGCAGTTACAAAATTGGGATCTTACAATGATAAGCCATTTTAGAAGCATACTTCTAAAAACATTAGTTTTGTGTTCTGCCAGCTAAAATATATTACTAACTACAAAACTTTGTAGCTAATTATTGCTCGTCTTGCATGGTTATATTTTTAGGATGCATTTGTGAAAATTATTCGAATAGAGGGAATTAAATCACTGTGGAGTGGGCTTCTCCCAACACTGTAAGTTGAATGGGGTTTTTTGGTAACATGCTGTAAGTAATTGTTAAAAAATTACTTAACTTTTTTGAAATTATTCTGCTTATTTCTAAGTTATTTTGAGAATGTCGTTGATTCTAAAGTTACAGACTAATCAGTTCGATCAGAAATGTCTATGGACAGTATAATTTTTGCCAGATTTTAGAATTTCCTGATACATTGTCCGTAGTTAAGCAGGATCATAAACTTCTCATTCTGCTTTTTTGTTGTTGTTTTACTATAACCATTCCTTTGATAGAATCATCAAATCACAGGATCGGACCTGGTCACTGGAGAGAGTGCATCTTCAACACGTTCTTGTTGTTGTGTCTTGTTACTTAATGACTTGTTATCAGCAGCACAACTGTTTCCAGACACTCTGGTGTTGCACCTCATTACCCTCACTTAATTTTTGTAATCATCTTCTTTATTTCAAAGAACTTTGGGGTTTTATTCTATCTGGGTAAACAGATAATTCATTTTCTCTTGACAAGAGCAATTTACATATTTAAACATTGCAATCAGATCTCCTCCTGGTCTTCTCTTCAGGCATAACAGCCCCAAACTGTTTTATCTTTTTATTCATATTAACCTGGTTCAGATAGAAATTAAAACCTCTATAATTATATTCTCCTTCATAAACCAGGAAAGTTTTTGAATCTAACTTGTATCTTGTAAGGTGCAAAGTGGGAAGTGCCCAGTGGAAGCACTGGTACACTTTAGATTTGCAGACAGTGCTCAGTGTATTGGCACTAAAAAAGCAAATCATGGTGAGCTCAGCCTTGTTTATCCTCCACTATGTGGCAATTTCAAAATATAAACCCTAGGACCTGACTGAACTGTTCCAGTTAATACAGTTTTTTACAAAGCATGTGTTCTGTTCTCCAGCAGAGAACTAACTTCTTTACTGGAGAAAGTCACACAAGTAGAAGAGAAGATCGAAACTAAGCCATGTTGGTTTTCCAAGCATGACGGTCCTCAGTGTTTTCTGGTAATGGTGGTACATGCTGTATTGGCACAGACATAACACAGAAGTGTAATTGCCATTTTATGGTAAAATGTGGTGCTTTACTCCTACACTGAATGATTATTGACTCTACCTGTTGTTACTATAGTCTGTACTGTGCTGGTATGGAAAAAGCTTAAATTTATGCATACTGCATTGTCTCTCAAGTAGTGAGTATCATGGCTGTTGATCAAGAGCATAATATCCAATTGTTACATAAATAAAAGTTTAATAGTATTTCTGTAATATTTTGTTTGGGTTCTTCATTATTTCACTTCCCATTCTTTATCAAAATAGTTTTGGTATGGAATAGATTTTGACTGAGATAATCTACCATCATTTTACTTACGGTTTTCCCTAATGAAATGAAAACCTGGGAAATGTGTGGCTTTCAAACTCTGAACTAGAAGCAGTGAATCAAAGCTGTGGGATCAATGGTGGTTTTTTTTTTAATTAATCCATTACACACTGGAAGTGTAGCTGGAGATTTTTTAAATATAAATAAAATACCCGTACAAGACAGTTGACTTTATTCTTCTGCTTTCGTTGTATTAATTTAAATTTCCTCTCTTGTATTTTAGAATAATGGCAGTTCCTACCACAGCAATCTATTTTACTTGCTATGACCAGCTGGGTGAAGCTTTGAAAAATAGGCTAGGAAGGCATGATGAGCACATTCCAGTTATTGCAGGTTCCTTAAGTAGATGTAAGTTGTCCTCTGTTTAAAGAGAAAACTGGAACATAATACCTGTATGCTGTTTTCTTGGGTTTGTTTTATTGACTTTTATTTAAAGTAAATATGCTGTGGGTTTAAAGGAGGGATAGGAAGGAATACTGTCATTACCCAGTATTTCTTGGGCAACAAAACCCTCTAATGAGATTTTGAATAATGAGATTTGTTTTTGCTGAAACACTTTCACTACATTTGTAATTTGTTCAAAATTTTATATTTATAGATTTCTACCAAGGACAGTTTAATTTTAGTCTGTTCTGCCATCAATCTAATAATAAACATCGTTATTTGCTATAATGGAAGGTACATCGGTAATTATAACAAAGATGAAAATTGGACTTGTACTGATTTTACTGCTCTATGATGTGGATGGAATTTTTATATTTTCTTACTTTTGTTTATCCTTTTCCTCATCTATTTTTGTAGAATTAAGTCAGATAATATATTTTAGGGTTTTCTTAGAAGGGTTGGATGATGCAGTTCCATGTTCTACCTGTGACAACCATGGGGGCACTGGCAGACCAGCAGAAAAAGAATTGCTGTTTTGTGGTGGTGTAGCACGTTGTTCTTATTAGGCTGTTCCAGATTTTAAATTCATGTGTAAAACCTTATTCCAGCAACAGAAGAAAAATTCTTGGATCTAGCAAAATTTTTAATGTCTGCTAGATGTGTGATGATAGCTTGTTAATGAATGATGACTCACTGACTGTTGTGTAAGATGCAAGAGTTAGTTTATCAGATACAGATTGCCTGCTAATCGTTCTTGACAGTTTAAAATAAAAGTGGCAAAGATGCTTAGAAATCAATAAAATCTTAAATCTGTAACCACAATTCTGTCCTTAACACAAAAAAAAGCCTTAAACATCAAGGTTGCTTTCTTCAAGTTATGGTTTAAAATGGCAACTAATGAAAATAATTGAGTGTACTTAAAATTTTCAGCCTATTTATGTGTTAAATCAGCCTATTTATGTGTTAAAATGAGGATTTTAAATCTATTTTTTAGACTATTTATGTGTTAAAATGAGGATTCTCAACATGTTACATTGATGACAACATGCTAGCATTGAAAAAAAACCCTAAACTGGAAACATAGGTACTGTGAATAGGCATGGTTTTCTTATCTGGAAAGGAAACCTTTTTTGGGAATTAGTTCAAGGAAAATGGGCGAGTTGAAAAGAATCAGGTATATAAAGTAAGGTGAGACATGACTTGAATGTTCAGGAAATTGTACTATTAAATACTGATTTTTCTAAAAAAGCCATGTTTCCTTTGCAGTTGGTTCTGTTACTGTGGTGAGACCTCTGGAGCTGATCAGAACCCAAATGCAGTATCGCAGGTTGTCCTACAAGCAGCTGTACCTGTGTATCAGCACCAAAGTGGCTGCAGATGGGTGGTCCTCCCTGTGGGTGGGCTGGACTTCCACTATTCTGAGGGATGTACCTTTCTCAGGTAAGGTTTATTTTCCGTGCAGGTTTTTGTTTATGTTTTTCTATTCTTTTTCTGTGCTTTTAGGTAATTTTAATGGTTGGCTTTGGGAATGACTGAGATTTACTTCTTCTCTTTTGAGCATTTTTGTTTATAAATTCTCTGCAGATGTGATTTTTTTGGCCTCATTTTGTTTGTGGATACCAGGTAGGATTCATTGTTACATTCCCTTTCTCTGTACTTAGACTCTTTCTTCTCATCTTTAGCTTACACGATGGTTACTTTTGAAGAGTTTCAGTTGGAAATTTTCTCTGTGATAGAAATAGTGGCTATTTTCAGATAAACATGCTGTATCTAAGTGTTCTGTTACATAATTTTGGAAACATGTACAGAGAGTGATACAGTAGTGTCTTCAAGATTTTCATTTTCTTTTTAAATCAAGATGAATTCGTTTGTATATGCTGCTCCAAAAACCTATTTAGCAAGACTCCAAAGCTGAAAGCCTAGAAGAAGAAAAGTCCTAGGGCTATTACTTAAGATAACTGGGACAGATGTTACAGGGGAGACTGCTAAAGGACCAGGAAGCCTCTGTCTCTTTAAGGTCTGTTTTTGTCAGAGCACTTTTGGATCATCAGACATCAATTGTCATTGAAACAGTTTCTGTCATTGGGGTAGTACCAGGAATAACATCTTTAAACACTGTATGTTGGCCCAGAAAAATTCTTCAAACCTATTTTTAGAAAGATTCTTATTCAAACCTGGAATCAGAGTCAGAGAGAGTCAGAGAACCTTTGACGTATTTTACCTGCTATCTCTGTTCTCCTACTTCATTCTTAAGATGATCTGATATCTAATTTAATTTGTGTTTCCATCAATCTAGTGGGCCAGTCATTGGTTTGGGCTGTTACAGGATATGTGTACCCAGAGTAAATTTTAAATGGCTGTGAAATAAACAGACATAAGTGGGGTGTGATGAGGATATTTACTTAAAAATTGCAGTTGGTAGTTGAGTTAACTGAACCAAGTTATTTCAGCTGTCTTCTTTTCAGAATTTATAATGCTCTGTTCTCTTTTACTTAGCTACTGGAAGATGTTTGAAAATTGTGATTGGAATGTATTTCCCACTTAAAGATCCAGTTCCTTGATGTGACTTAGTTTAGTCTTCTGTGACAGGGAAGGCTTCTGAACCTATGAAAACGTGGTTTCACTAAGGTTAAAAACAACTACCAGAATTCATCTGAATCTTTTGTCTGAAGTGTTTCCGTTCAATACTTATTTTTAATTTACTTATTTTTCTTCTCTGCCAAATGCAATTTTCTCTTAGGCTGTTCTCTGAGGTTTGTAAGGGAACTCTCAAATTCTTCATCTGATTCCTGCTGTCTGACTTCAAGTAGGAACTCTTGTTCTTTTATTGATTTTTGTCTCTAGCAGTGTGGCTGGAGCTAGTGAGCTTCCTTCCCCCTGCTGCTTTTAACAGTGTGGGAAGATCAGAGCACTGTGAGGGAGTACACAAAGAAGAGGGCACTAAGGTGATGTGCATTCTTTTCAGCCCTTTTCGGATCCTTGTGTCCACACCTGCTGTTCTTCCACTGATCCAAACCAGGCTTGTTGATTTTTAGTCTGTTTCCACACTGCTCTGGCATTCCCTGGACAGCCAGTAGGCACTCCCTCATTTGTGCCCAGTACATTGTGGGCATGGTGGTAGAGGCACAAGATAGCCTATAAGGCAGTAGCTGCATGTTGAGAACTACTCAACCAGTAGTGAGCAAGTAAGCAGAAGCATGAGTAAAGGAAAATGTATTTTAAAAAACCCAAATACCACAAAATTCTGCTTATATAAAGCAGAATTAATGAAGGGTGAATAAAGAAGGATATAATGAAGGGTGTTTAATTCTGCTTAATGCCTTTTCTGACTGTTTCCTGATAATTATTTTTCCTTATAACTGCTCTCTATCTGCTATGATGTGTTCCCTATGTACCTTCAGTCTGAGCTCTTCAGTTTGAATGTTGCAGCAGCTGAATCTCTGGTGTTCTCAGTTTGCACCTTTGCTGCAGAGAGTTCAAGTCGGATATCCCAAGAGTTAAAATCAGTGTAACACTGAGTTGAGAAAGCAGATCCTATTGAAAACAGTCAAACAGCACAGCACAACTCAAGAAGCACAGGATAATTAGAATTCCACTCTATTCCTAGCCCAGGTGTTCGTGTTCCAAGCATCTACCTTGGGATGCTAGCTAGACTGAACAAAACTTAAGTTATGAATGTTTATAAACACAAAAACTGGTTTAATATTTGAGTCCTTCTTTAAGCGGTGTCACAGACAATACAAATGTAAATGGTATTCAGGGAAACGAGTCCTGTAGGTGTGTAAGAAAATTTTAGATTTAGATAATTTATATTAAATTTGGGGTTTGTACATTTCAATAGTAGGCTCTACTCAAATTCTCAGAATGCCTTCTGAGATACTGCTTACTTTTACTTTTGCAAAATGTTGGAGGCCACGCATGTGTGCTGGTAGTCTTCATGGTAAGAAAATACTGTGAAATTTTTCTGCTGGCACAACCTCCAGAGCTCAGTGCTGAATGAGGCATAGTTACCTTTCAGGATATGTAGCTATCATTTGCAGTATTTAGTCGACCAACTGCCATGAGGAATTTCTCTGTAATTCAGCCCAGTAGTATATAGTTTGAACTTTTAGTTAGAAAGCAGAAAAAGTGCAGTTCAGTTCAGCAGATGGTCACAGAAACAGATGTTATTCTTAAAAGTTGTTTGCTGACTTTCCTTTGACAGAAGCATTCCCCTATTAGTAATTCCAGGGAGCAAAACCGTATTTTTTGGTTCTCTCAAAATTAAATTTTATATTATGCCTCAAAAAAGTATGAGGCAGTCCTGAGCAATATTTCATTTAGTGTGATATGTGTTTTTATAGAGTTAGTGAGATCTATGAAACATGAAATATGCCTGAAAACACAGCAAGTAATTAGAAGCCTACATTTTGATTTATGTTAAATTGAATGTGAGTTTTATAATGCTTAGATTGTATGAAGGTAAGGGTCACCTAAGGGAATGACAAAATGATTAGGCTAATGTGTATCATATGAAGAAATTTGGGATATGGAGAACAAGGGGATGAGTCCATGTGTTAGCACACAGGACTTATTATGCTTTCAGCTCTTGTTTTTATTTGCTTCTTTTGCCATAGTAGAATTCTTACGTCTGGACTTGATATAAGAATTTTTGTATTTGACATACAAATCTGTTGTAAAGCAAGTTTATTTTTTTGTAATCATAGCAATGTATTGGTATAATTATGAACGTTTCAAGAAGATGATGTGCAAGGAAGTTGGTGCAAATGAACCCACATTTTTTGTTTCTTTTACTTCAGGAGCAGCATCTGGCTCTGTAAGTATATAATTTCATTTCTAGTTCTATTCTTTATTATTATCACTAATAAGCTATTTAAAAGAGGTATGATTTTAGATGATTCTCTCAGAAATGTTTATTTTGGGGTACTTGTACTTTAAACACGTGGTGTGGCATTCAACCTGACTAAATAAATCTGAATGAATGACAGTGTTCTGACATACAAGACTTAAAAATATCATGTGCTTGGAATATCAAATCTGGTTTTAAATTGTGTGTGCATTTTAATTTAAAAATCTAGGGTTTAATATTAATTTATTTTTGCACTAACATTAACACTGATTTCCTGATAGATTGCAGCTGTCACAACTCAGCCATTTGATGTAGTGAAAACACATAGGCAGACTCAACTTTGGGATAGTGAGACCTTAAAAAGTAAGTTGCTGGTAAGAATAAAAAAACCCTGTAGTGTTTCAAAAAATAAAACTCAGTACTTGGGGTTTGGGTATGGCTTTTGGTAGGAATTTTAAATATTTGCCACTTCTGAAGTACCTGTAAATATTTTA
Organism: Acrocephalus scirpaceus scirpaceus; assembly: GCA_910950805.1. NCBI lineage: Eukaryota > Metazoa > Chordata > Aves > Passeriformes > Sylviidae > Acrocephalus > Acrocephalus scirpaceus. The sequence continues at coordinate 132,078,276 of OU383773.1, forward strand.
TCACTCATCTGATTTTTCTTCCCAAACTGTAGTATCTAGATAAGATATTTTTTATCCCCTAGGAGAATACCATATTTTATTCATGGCATGGAAGAGGGAAAAGGTGTGAGTTCAGTGCAATTTAGCTTAATAAGATGGTATAAAATTGAATCAGAGGAATCCAAAGCTATTACATTTAGGCAGACCAATTGCAAATTTGAGATGTCCCTGCTTATTGCAGGGAGGTTGGACTAGATGGCCAGTAAAGGTCCTTTTGGATCCAAACCGTCCGATGATTGAAGTAAGTTATTTTTAAATAGGCAAAAAATTAACTTCATAGCAAACATTCAGGTGAACAGGGATCTATTCAAAGAGTCTTCAAAATAACATTCACTATCACTTGTTCCTACATAACAGTATTCTTGTGTGAAGTATTAGACTATAAAGAGAAAGTATTGTGCTCAGGTTTTGTGGTTTTTTACCTTCTTTTCATGTGATTTCAAAAAAATTATTTTTGAGGGCATGAATGTCCCAATTAGTGAATGTCCCAACATCTTTAAAGGATGAAAGAGGAAGTTTCTGTTTTGCTATCATCAGTAGAGCACTGCTCTGTTTCATACAAATTGAAATTGTATATAATATCATTTTTTTCCCATTGCTTGGGATGTGGACCAGTGAAGGACTTTCATTAACCTAAATAAATATTATATCATGGGTTTAAGATTACAGACCATTAAAATGAGTATCCAGATAGTTTCTGCTTAGAAAATAAGTGCTCACTTTTTGGCATTAGGTTTCATTCTCTCAGGTAATTTTTTTTTTTCCTAGAGTAATTCTTGAGAAAATGTATTATTCTTTGATTGCAGAACAAGTATTAAAAAAGTTTTAAATATAAATAGTTACCATTTAAAATTCTTTTCCTATGCTGATGAATGTAAGAATTCCTTCCTAACACCACTTTGAAACATTCATCTGCCATATATTTATTAGGTTAATATTAACCAGATTAATTTATACTTTTAAAATTCCATTATGGTAATCTTTATTTTGTGCCAGTTTAATTCTTTCCAAATCCAGTTACTGTTAGAGTTGGATACTAACTATGCATCTACATTTTGTCTCTCTGTGACTGCAAAAATATTTTTTGGCTTTCAAGGGCTGTGGGATATTCTTGATGAAAGTGTTGTCTGAAACTGCTTTGGCTTTTTTTCAACTGTATCAGCAATCCAGGAAAGACTATAGCAGCTGTTCATATATCTTACTCTTGGTGTTACTACAGGTCTTTTCCTTGTCTCGCTCTTTCAACTTGTGTATTTGCATACTGTATTAATTTAACATACTGTATAAATAAAATGGATAAAATTAACAAAAAAAGGAGTTAAACCTGACAATTATATTTCTGACTGTCTCTGATTTCTAAAATTATTACTCTATGGCATTGTATGGATTGCCTAATTCACTGTTGTCTTGTACTATATTGAGTTCCACAGAGGGACGGTAAATCAACCTGGGCAGTTATGAGGAAAATTGTCGCTAGAAATGGGATTACTGGATTATATGCTGGTAAATTTTTTCCTATCTCTAAAAAAATACAGACTAGAGAGTTCTTAATTATAGATGTTTACAAGCATAAATTATTTATTTCCATTTCTGTGAACAGTCAGTTCACAGAATAGTGTCAATAGTGTGCATATATATAGCAAGACATGCAGACTTTGGCCTCTCCTGGGATCTTCTTGGTAGAATACCATGGGAAAGCCTTGGAGGGAAGAGAGGCCCAAGAAAGCTGTTAATACTGAAGAATCACCTCCTCCAGGCTCAGGAACAATGTATCCCAGCAAAGAGAAAGTCAGGTGAAAACTCCAGCAGGCCTGTGTGGAGGAAGAAGGAGCTCCTGGACAAACTCAGGCACAATAAGGAAGCCAGCAGAGGGTGGAAGCAAGGACAGGTAACCTGTCACAGAGAAATGGTCCAAGCAGACAGGGATCAGGTTAGGAAATAAATCTGGCTAGGGATGTCAAGGGCAACAAGAAAAGCTTGTAGGTATGTTGGTGATCAGAGGAAGACATGGGAAAACATTGGCCCTGTCCTGCATGACTCTGGCAGCCTGAGGCGGAAATGACAAGATACTGAGATTAAAATGATATTGAGATAAAATCCTATTGTAGTTCATGCTAAAATGACCATCTGCAAGAGATGTTCCAAATCCAGGATACTTACCAGACTTTACCACACTGCACTGGCTCATTGGGGGCCCTTGTATGAATGGCTGCACAGCTGGTTAAGCCTTGCAAGACTTGTGTTTACTGAAAGAGATTAAACTGCTTTGCTTGCTGTACAGTGATGGCATAGCTGGGTAACAGGATTTGCATATTTCAGAGCACTGATGCTAATAGAATGCAAGATGCCACAAAGTATCAATATTATTGATATTGAATTCAGTTAATGGATTAAAACACTTAGACTTAAGTCTTGACACACGGGTAGCAGAGTTTAGAGATACTCTTGATCAGCAGCCACCAGTTGGGTTCAGTTGGCCAGATGTAGCTGAGATGACTGGGGTTAGTCTGCCTGGCTCCTTGCTGCTGTTCCAAAGCAACACAAGTTCTCCACAGGTCATGTGGGCTGGCTCTCTACAGACGTCTTTACATTTCAAGTGGAAGTAGAGGGCTGGCTGTGTGCAGACAAGGGGGTTCAGCTTATTTCCCTTCCTCTAAACTGAATCACTTTCTAACCTCCACTGGCAAGATCACAGTTGACTGTATGGGAGATATTTAACATTTTAATTCCATCATTTATACATGTGACCGGGATTCTTCATTTTAGTAGAGGCCACCTCTTGTGTGCTGGAGCACAGGAGCCCTGCGGGTCCAGGTGCTCCAGTTGCATGGAGTCAGAAGGGGCAGAGACACAATGCACTTGAGGCAGGCAGACCACACAACATGGCAGAGGTGAGGGCATAAGGTTATTACACTGGTAATACCTACAGCCAGTAAATTCAGTATTTTGAGGCATGTGAGCAGGTAGAATCCCAGCTCTAAACTGATATACTATGGTATTGATATATTGTGATCAACACATTGTACTGCAGCACTTGGATCTGAAAACAAATAATAGTGAATGCTTCCCTTTCTCTTCTGGGCAGGTATTACTCCACGGCTGTTCAAAGTTGCTCCTGCTTGTGCCATAATGATCAGCACGTATGAATATGGAAAGTCTTTCTTTTTTCATTTAAATGAAAAAAAGAATCAACATCCTTAATTCTTCGTCCAATTGTATGAAGTCAAAGTATATGATAGAAGCTGTGCCAAACTTAAATCTTTGAAGATGTTTTTTAGAATTCCCAGTGAATTTCTGCCATTACATTTGGTAACTAAATCTTCATTTTTAACTTTCACAAAGGATTAATTCAGACCTTTTATTAAGACTAAGAAAATAACACATCACCCTTAAACTATCATTGAAGATTTTATGACTTCTCTTGCAGCAGGAGAGAAAAAAGAAAGGAAGAACAAAAGAAAAAAGAAAGGAAGACGAGAAGAAAAATTGAGGCTGGACATAGCAATGAAGAAAAATGACTTCCACTGTGTTAAATTTTCAGTCATGTTTAAACTTTTTAGTTGGGTTTTAAAATTGTTTAAAATGTTTTGGGTTTCCAATTAGAAGGTATATTTATTTCTCAGTAAGGAGGTTGATCCAGAGTGAATTCAATAAATATTTATTTACTCTTGCTGCTTGTTGTGTGTTTCATTCCATACATTTGTTATTTGCAGCTTTGTATTGTGTATAAGTGCATGTTATTAAAGCTTCTCAGGTTTATTTTAAATGAAAAATTTGGTGAAACTGGAAAAATACTTCTGCTCATTAGATGCTGAGAAAACATGGTGCATACACTGATAGGGGCAGCAGGGTTTTTTTGTTTAAGGTAATTCTCAGAGAAATTAAAGCACACCTATGCATTGAAGCTAAAGGCCTGTACAGGTGCTCTGCAGGAACACTCCTTTGCATGTTTCTGGAAGGTGCAAGTTGTCACTGTCACAATGCTCCAAGGCAGGGCCAGGCTGTGCACTTTGTGTGGAGTCACCTGTCTTGGAGGGCCAAGGTTGCTGGCATAAGGAGAGGCGATTTCCTGCCAGCTTGACTCATCCCTGAGCCCTCTGAAGGGAAGAGCATGTTCAGGTTGCTGCACAGGCACAGCCACCCTCTGCCCCAGTGTGCTGCACTCCTGCAGGAACAGCTGCAGCACTGCACTTGCCTGTAGGCACTCAAATTACTAAATCAGAGCTGCCTCTGTATGATTTTAATTATTTTTTAACTATCCTCACTACCTCCCTCCTTTCATGCATTTTCAATGCAGTTGTTAGATTCTACTTTTTTGTGTATTTTAATGAGGGGGGTGCTGATACAAAAGCAACTCAGTAGTCAGATCATTAAGACACTGATATTTGGGTACTACACCCAAGAAATGGAGTTCAGTCCATGATGAAAATTCCTCACACACTGAAAAATGCTTTACTTGTAAAGACATTAGGTACCATGGTGTTGCCAGAGGAGATGCTTAACACTGCTCTTCCACTGTGACTTTTGAACAAAAATTTACAAAATAAGGCCTAAGAGAACATAGTTACAGCAGATATTGGATGACACTGAATGATATACAGCAAGAAAACCAGTCTCCCCCTTGTGCAAGAAAAGTACTTGCTATAAACTCAGTAATGCTGTAATTTACTGAATGGTCTTATTTTATCCTGTGTGATTAAAACAGAGACAACAACTTGTAACTAGTGATGATACAAAATTTTTAATCTACATGCAACATTTATGGGACATCGAGGCAGCAAAACATACAGTTCTGTTTTAAAATTGTTTTAAAAAATGGTTAATGTTTAGAACTGAGAAGATGCACATAACTGATTGCTCATGCACAAAATGACACTCAGAAACATGTCAGACTACATAAAAGACTTCAGCTAAACGACACATGTAGCTCTAAGAAAAGAGCCGTCAGTGAACACGACTGAAGATCATGATTACTGCCCCCTCCAAAACACTGATGTGGTGTGAGAAGTGTTTAACAGCAAACAAGACTGATTAAATCACTGTACATTGATGCAGAATGTTAACTTGTGGAATCTGGATTTCCTCTTTTTATTTGTAGTAAAAATGCATCTCTAGTTTACAAATTTATACTTAATAATGTTACTCAAGAAACAGATGTTTAATGTGATAACAAAAAAAAGTTCCATGAAGTAATGGACATTCAGAAGGTGTATGAAAGGATTTAACGGTCAGAGTTTATTACAGAGAAATTACCTGTGTGGGTACATGAGGGCTTGAAAGAGCTGGAGGTTTTGTTAAACTGCTTTAAAATTCTGCATTAAAACAGCATCAGTGGTTGTGTACCCTGCCATGAATGTAGTGACCTTCAGCAGCATGGACTAGAAAGTTGAGGAGATGGATTCTTATCCTCTAGCTAAATCCTACAGTGCCTTGAGTTCCAGAAATGCATAGCCTCGCACTTAAAAAGACTAAATACTTCAGTTTAGGTAAGAATGAATTCTCTTTCTTTCAAGTCCACCGTATGATGACCAGTTTAAAGTAGTAGTGCCAAGGTATTATCACAAGAGGCAAATCAACTAAACCTGTACAGAGTGTAGTGACATACTGTAAACACCTCGGAGTAAGCAATAATTAAAAATCTGTCTTGTATTGCAGCTACTCATGTAAACAATTTATGAAACTTCTTTGGCACAAAAAAGCATTTTTCCTAGCACTTATAAATACAACATACTTACATGCATTTCAGTTTTGTTTAAAAAGTTACTAATTATACTGATAAGCATTACCTTGATTAGCAAAATTCATAGATAAAGGATCCATTGTATCTTACAAAGAATTAAGAATATAGTTCACAATTCAAAAATTATTTTGCAAACTTTGAAACTGTAGGGTAATCTGGAAAGTTAGTTACAGTTTAAAAAATGTCTCCCTTTTTTTTTTCCTCCTATCAGTAATTTAAATTGATGGCAAGTAATTTGAGAAAACTGACTTAAAGAAGTTCTGCTGTATTACCTAAGCAAGAAAAATACCTACTGCACTACTACAGGGATGAGAAAAGTCTTTTAACACACAAATAGAGTCATTACATTGTTTCCCCTTTTTCACTCTCCTTGGGATCTTGCCAACACAGAATCCAAACTTCACAAGATGCTTACCCCCATCATCCATAGCCCCCATCTTTTCAGCAAGAAACGTTTTGTATAATGTTAGATTATCTGTAACCCAGGCTACTTAAAAGCATTTACTGTGTTTGCTCACCATTTACAAATTGCTATGTATGCTTGATTTATATGATCAAGTTACATTTGTTATTCACATGCAATTTCAAGAGTTTGTCTTTCAGTGTGACTGGGACATCTCCTACGTGCCATGATATTAACAGGAATGCAAAACCTAATACCGAGTCAACTTGAGAAAAGCTGTTGACAGGTTAAATATGCTATTTGAGGTCCTACACAACATACACATATGAAAAGCTGGATTTTTAGGTATTTATTTGCCTACAAAGACTGGTGTTCAGGATTCCCTGTCTGTTCTGCAGAAGCTGATAAATATTTAAAGCACTGCAGAGTACAATGGCTAGAGCCGGTCCAGGCTAGTGCAAGGAGAAACAAAGCTGATGGCATTTAAGTATGTGTCTGATTTCTAACTGTTTCATTTTAAAAACCAGTCATAAACATCAGGTTATACATTCTGTACCTGACCAAGAGATTTAAATAATGCCAGACGAAAGTAGAATATCTTAAAAGTCCTCTGGGAGAAAGAAAACGCAAATGAAAACTGACCAAATTTGTGAATTATAAAGGTATCCATGACAAGAAAAAATAAAGCAGCTTGTTTTTTAATTCAGAACTAGCAGTCTTCACTGCAAGTCATCTTATGGAACATGAACCAAATGCATACAACAGAAAGCTCTTCCTTCTTGTGTGCATCTCAAGATGGTGTTAAGCCTGGACTTGTCATCTCTGTTGTGGGACTTGCAAGATATTCACTTGATTTCAGACTTGTGAGAGACTTGTAGCTTGCTACTGATGTAAGAGAGCCACAAAGACCAAGCAATGACGGAGTGTCTTCCTTTCCTGTTAAGAAAAGTAAGAATTAAGCTAATAATTTTTGCAGCACAAGATTATTTGACCATAAAAAAATGAGAGAACAGAAAAAGCTGTTTAATGTACACTACTGTGAATTCCATAGTATATTTCAGAATGTTTCATAAATGCAATTGGGAAGACAACTTATACCACACCTTCCCTACCCAGGTGGTACAGAGATCCCTATCCATGCATTACAGGTTGGGCTGAAATCAGTCTTAGATTAAATTAGATTTTAATACTGCTTACAATTTAAAAAAATAAAATTCAAAATTTTTTATCCTTGATATTTAAAAAAATAAGTTTTAGCGGCTATGTAACACTAAGGTTTTGTATTGGTAAATCTATTTAAAGCTTAGAATTGGTAAGGTGCAAAAAGGATTCTTTTATAACAATTTATATTCTATACCCAAAATACTACTATTTCACAAATCTTCGAAAATTTTCCTGCTTTTTCAGAACTGTCCACAAGATGGAGCAGCTACGCTTTGATAACATCCAGGTTTGAAAGGGGGTGTGTGCATATATTACATTTATATAGACAATTCATATCATATTCCTCTCTCCGTTTTAATGGAAACACTGTCAGGCTGCATCTCCAGTTAAATGTTAAATGCAAGATGTAATGACAGTGGTAGTTGCAAATCCAGTGCAATTAATCATTCTTTTAAAACCAAAAAAAGGAAACATAAGGAGTTTGTTATAGCAGAAAGACATCAGCAGATCCTCTTTGTAGTGAAGCTGACTGGTTCTGTAATGGAGAAGGAAGAGATGTGCATCTCAAGATGGAATCTTAGCTTTAAATGCAGAGAAGTGGGGTGGGTATCTTCATAAATCCAAACTTTTTTGAAGCAGAGTCCTTAGAGAAGCTGAAACACTTCGCAAAACAATGAAAAATATGTTTTTCAATGTGTATTTTCTTCACACTGGAAATTTGTCTACCAGGGACTGAAGTTCAGAGCTGTGACAAACAAAATTAAAGCAAGAGATTAGACTGGCTCTGTACCTTCATTTAACAAGTTAATTCCATCTTGTTTCCCATCCTGTGAGTGACCTGGATCCAGAGAGGATTGAGAAAGACTAACTTCTGCTGAAAGCTGGTCCAGACTTTGAAAACTTTTCCTGCAAAGCAAACACATCTAAACATCTAACACATCTAAAGATCTAACTAGGTACCTTCAACTCTCCTTAAAAAGTTCTCTAAAAAGACCTATGCAGGTAATCTTTATTCTCTTAAACACTATTTTTGTTTATTTCCTAAGCCAGTTCTTTCGTAAAGCAACGATTTATTTTTCTGCCCTTTTTAAAAAACTTAATCCAAAGGAAGAAAATTTTTATGGCAAGCAAGAGAAACTGGTTTTAATTAACAGTGATCTTTGTACATTGTAACAAGTGACTCCAATAGGATATGTTCCAAAGTATACTGAGGGAAATATGTCATTTTCAGTTTTCCTGTTCCTCTAAGGGGGTATCAAAATACATATGAAACTTACTCATCCCATTGTTGATTGTGCTTTCTATAGAGTAGCGTGTCCAAGGCAACAGCATTGACATCCAGAGCTCCTGGGGAAGGCCACTGATTGGTGAGATGAGTAGTTAATTCTTGTCTTGATCTCAAGTCATTATTCTTTAGCACAGTTCTGTGAATACAGAAAAAAAAAAAAAAAGAGTCTATTAAATGCAATTCCTTAAGATAAAGGAATACCAGGACATAGATGATCATGGAATCATTGTGATTGGAAGAGACCTTTAAGATCATCCAGTGCAACCATCACTCAGCACTGCCACTGTAACCCCTAAACCACATCACCCAGTGCAGACCCAGATGTCTCTGAAACACCTCCAGGAATGGTGACTCCACCACCTCCCTGAGCAACCTATTCCAGCCTGACCACCTGAACAGTGAAAAAAAATTTCTAATATCTAATCTGAATCTCCCCTAAGTCTCATCTTAAGGCCATTTCCTTGGGTCCTGTCACAGCAGAAGAGACCGACTCCCACTCACTACAAACTCCTTTCAGGAACTTGTAGAGAGCAATGAGGTTCCTATTGAGCCTCCACCAGACCAAACATCCTCAGCTCCCCCAGATGTCCCTCACAGGAAGGACCCTTCGTGAGCCTTGCTGCCCTTCTCTGAACACACTCCAGCATTCCAATGTCCTTTTTGGAGTGAGGGGTCCAAAACTGAACACAGTGCTTCAGGTGCAGCTTCACCAGTGCTGAGTACAGGGCAATCAACACTACTCTTGATACAGGCCAAGATGCCATTGGCCACCTTGGCCATCTGGGCACACTGCTGGCTCATGTTTAGCTACCTGTCAACCAGCACCCCCAAGTCCCTGTCTGCCAAACAGCCCTCAAGCCTCTCCTCCCCCAGCCTGCAGCACTGCAGGGTGTTGGAACTTGGTTGTCATGACCCAAGGGCAGGACCTGGCATTTCACCTTTTTGAACCTCATGCAGTTGTCTTCAGCCCATTGACCAAGTCTGTCCAGATCTCTCTGCAGAGCCTTTCTTACCCTTCAACACTCCCACTCAACTTAGTGTCATCTGCAAATTTACTGAGGGTGATCTCAATTTCCACATCCAGATCATCAATAAAGATGTTAAACAGGACTGACCCCAAAATAGACCACCCAGATGTTCTACTTCAAGTGACCAACAGACTGCAATTTTCACAAAGCATCTTAAACTGTTCACTTTTCCTAGGGGAAGCAACTTAGAAACACATTGAGACATATTTAGGAACAACAACAACAAAGTTGACATTTGAATCCTACAAAAGCCATAAAGAAAAGCAACTGCTTTTAAAAGGTTCTTTCTGCCAGCATAATGGTAATTAACAGGCCAGCTATTTTGCAAGTCTGCAATGGGATTGTGATGTGCTTCCCTCGACACCAATTCTTTTTACAGTTTGAACACCCTTGCATCTCCACTTTTCCAGAAACCAGACACTGTATGCTTTCAAGCAAAATATAACACATAGTTATTCTGTTTTCTATCACCTTTCAGTTTCTAATAACTATGTCTATAACTGATAAAAAAATTTAAACTGAATACATTAAATGCTCAAATTAGTTTTGCCTCATATTCCCCAATAAAGCAAATCAGTCTTCTAAAATTCTAGAAATGAAGAAGCTAATATGCCAGTATTGGAAATTACCTGCCAAAGGTCATGCTGAAATAAGGAAAGTACATAGTTTTTGAGGCTCCAAGACCAGCCTTTTCCCAACAGCACAAGGCAACATTTGATCTGCCCTTGTGCCGCTGTAGAGCAACTAGAAATAAAAGCAATAGCATTTTGTAATTGGGTTTTGTAAGTCCTCCAAATCCACAAAATACAAGAAAACAGCAAAATGTTGCTCTGGCCTGAAGCAAAAAGCTAATTTACTCATCTCCATACCAAATGTACTCAGAAGTTCAAAGCCAAATGCCATGTTGCTATCTAAAATGCCAAACTGCACAGCAAATTAAGTAACTATTCATGGCACACATATATTTATGTGAATTTTCCAATAACATTGTCAACAAGTCTATTTTTACAATACAGTTTTTATTCTGGTGGTATTTGAACTCTTTAGACAGGAACATCTGTAAGGGCAAAGAACAGTGAGGAAAGAGAAAAAAATTCCCACAAAACAAAGTAAGACAGTAGTAAGCTCTGTAAGGAACTTTTAGCAGTTTGACAGAAGAGACAGATTCAGAGTTTTATTGCATGAGAAGGGGATGAAGCACAACCGTGATTAAAACTAATTCCAAGAAACTTCTCTCACGATGACTAATTCCCTCAGCATTCATAGAAGTAAACAACCAACTTTTCTACCCAGGGATCAACACCCTCAACCTCCTCTCTAAAAGGTCTACAGGAATAACCACTTCACTAACCCAAAGCTCACAATAATTTCAAATACCTTGCATGGTATTCACTTCCCCATGTAATAACCCTAACCCCCTGGGGAACATCGAGCACTACACAGGCCTGTTACAGGTTTGTTGATTTAAGCAAACTGAAACAGCAAGATAGCAAGTTCTTACAAGGTTTGCCAGGTACATTACATCACCTCCTTATTCAGAAGGACAACTTGAATGTTTTCACAGAAGTTTCGTAACAGGACACAGTTTATATGAGCAACTATGCCCACAGAGCCTAAATGCAAATTCATACATGTAATACATGTCCATTCAAATTCCCATTCGGAGAACCCCTGTAGGCTATCACAGACACATTATCACAGACACACATCTACAGACAAGCTGCTAATAGTGGAAGTTTTGCATTTAACATAGGTTTCTATACTGAATATATCTATATTTCTATATTCCCCAAGTCTTTACACCCTCCTAATCTGAAATTTCATCTTTTCTGTGTGAACAAAGAAATTCTGAAGTGAAGACTCACCAAACTTTTCCAGGAATTTTAACATAATATTTAAAGATAGTTTCAGTTAATCACTTCTTAAACCACTCCACCATGCTCAGGAAGAAAAGCAGGCAGCAAGTATGATACAGAACTAAATATTCTCCTCTTAAAACTTTTATTTTGGATCTTTAAAAATATGTAAACATAGATTTGAAATTATAAAATCAGTGCAAGCACAGTATCAAATAAATATATAATAGTTGTATAGACAATAGAAAGCTAGACAAAATATTCACACCAGATGCTATTAGTTATCACCTAATTTATCAGCTTTGTAGATTATTTAGTTCTTTGCTCTTTTGCAGATATTTTTCAAGTATCATAAGGTTCCACTGCAGCAGCAAAGAGCCATTAAAAAGGCATTGCCTGCAGACAGCAATTCTCTCAATATGCAAAAATTGGTACTCCCTTTGTTTAACCAGACTTATTTGAGGAGCCAAAGTAGTAAACTGCACAGGAACATAGAACCACTCAGGCTGGAAAAGACCTTTAAGATCATTGAGTCCAACCATAAGCCCACCACTAAACCATGTCCCTAAGTGCAATGTCAACACAGCATACAGAATCCTTGCACCCTTAATCACCATGAGGAAAAATGATCCTGCTACAGATATTCAAAAACAAGAAAACAGGTGGATACAAAAGCATTTACTATAGAAAAAGTTAAAGGGGAAGAAAATATGATCAAGTTTTAATAAAAAAACCAAATACAAATTTCAAAACTCAATATGAAAAAAAGGTGTGCAAGACTACCTAGTGCTGTCCTGCTCTTGTTCAGACAAAAGAAACACTTTCTAGAGGTTAAAAACTCTCAAAGGAGAACAACTTATTTTATCAAGGCATATTGAATTTCTACAGTAGTGCTCTTGTTCCCCAGAATGCAAACACTGTAATGAGGCTGGCCAGCTCTGCGCAGAAGTGCTGCAGGGTTTGAGGCAGGACTTTTCCTTGCAATGAGTACATAGTTCTATTTTTAAATAAAGTTCAGTAAAACATGGCTCTATTGGTTTTGTAGCTTTGAGGATTGAAGGATGATGCAAGATAAAGTTTGTAGACAGTATGTTAAGCCATTTAATATATGAGTAAAAGCAAGGACACTCCAAAAAGAAAAGAGGGTAAGTAAGAGAGGCAATAGGATTTACTAAAGGAAGAAGTTAAAAAACAAGGAAATACAATTAAACCTGAGTGAAAACAAGCATATACACCAAGCTGTTAACTCCTTTTCTTCAGTCTGGAAAAGAAGATAAAAACAGTGGCTAAAAGTAATAATCTCAGGAAGGTCGTTGGTACAATGAAAATACAGTGGATCTTAGTAAGTGACTGTATGGCTGTTTTTTGAATGAAAGACAGGCAGTGTGTGAGATGTGGCTGAACAGGGTATCCTGGACTAGAACAGTGGGACTGTGGAGTGCAGAAGATTTTGTGCAGTGTAGGAAGATTATGTAAGAACTTATTATGAGAGCTAGAGTTAAACCCATTTATGGTACATTCTCTAATCTAGGCATGAAAAAATTCTTGATTATCTGAGAGCCTGTGACCTTCCCCTCTCTCATCCAGCTAACTGGTATCTTCTGTGCCTACAATTATTTCCATCTCTTTACAGTCATGTTGGCAAAAGGCAGCAGAAGCTGTTTTATAAACTGCAGAAAGAAAACAGTTATACCCTAAGCAGCCCTTACCCCAGCCAACACTTTTGTAAGATAACTTCATACAGGGTTTCAAGTTCTGCAAACATTATAAAATAAAGAAAAAGTGAAGAGATAGGTAGAGGAAAAAACACTCAACAACAACCAAAACATCAGTCTATTACCAACATTAATCTCAAACTGAATCCAAAAAGCAGCAGTGTACCAGGTACTAGGAAGAAAATTAACTCTATCCCAGCTGAAGCCAGGGCATTTCTCTTAAAATGACCAAATACTCTTTGTACTACTTCACAGCATAGATTTTTCCATAATACAGATATATATATATATAAGGGGATTATAATATACACAACCTCTCCATGTTATCCCAGTATAACATTTATGACACTTGAATTGTGGTGGGATTTTTTTAAATATCTGACGAAAAGAAAAACTCCACACAAATTGAAAACACTACTGCAAGTAATAATTTGTTTGGCAAAACAATCAGCAAAAGAGATGAAAACATCTTAGTACTAAAGTACATCATTAAAAACTAACAAATATTTGCATTACATTTATATTTTTTGTTCTCTATACCCAAAACTATTATTAAAATTAGGCTCCTCTTCAGTAACAAAAAAACCCTGTTCAGTAAAAACATCCTGCTAAAGAATTCCTGCCTATTACAAAAGATTACTGGTAAGCCATTAACTAATCAATACTAAAGCATTACCAAGGTGTAAATAAGTGTCTGCAGATACATATGCTCCCTCCAGGCCTGTAAATTTACTTACATTTATTCAAGAATAACAGAGGCAGCCAGAGCATTCATCAGGTTTACACAGCTATTCCCAGAAATATCTCTGCATGCTCTTGACTTTCGGTTCTTTAATTGTTTATTTAAGAAGCTGGGAAATGTGAAATTAGTGAAGTCTTCTAATAAACATCCTTCTCCTCTACTCTTCACAAGCCCTGTGGTTGTCAGATACTCTTCAGAATATTTACTTGCAGATTTCCTCAACTTTTATTATTTGTGAAGTTTATGTAATGATTTATTATTTTGAGAGTATTAAGCACATGCAGGATATATTTTTGTAAGGTACACACACACAAAAAAAAAAAAAGCAATTGACAAATTAATGCCCATTTCCATCCCTGTCACCTTTTAGTTCTGGCACAATCACCTGAGGGGCCACTGTGTAAATGAAGCATCAAAAATATTTTTTTTTTAATATTAAGCTTTTTTGTTGTTCTGTGTTTATGTTTTTTAAAATATAATTCCTAGGATAAACCCACAAACACTTCTGTTTGCACTAGCATTGCTTTTGGCAGCTCAGCTGCCTCTCAAGAGACTAAGAAATTACTGCTTTGAATTAACACATCTAAGATTTCTGCATCTTGGAAGTGTGACTTTACTTAATAGTGAGAGAGAGGGACAAAAGACAACCTGTATGTTGGGCATGCACAACAAAAATTATGTAAGTGATTATAGCTGGTCACTTACTATGCTGTAACTATATTTCCTCTGGGAATTTAAAAATAAATAAGTAAATAAAATTTAATCTCAAGTTTAGCACAAGCTAATATAGAAAAGCCTTTCCTGCATAACCACATAAAATTTCTGGTCTTATTTCAGCTATACTGGATTTCCAATTTCCCTTGGATCAAATGCAGATTCATTGGAAGCCTATTCCAAAAGTTCCATTTACATAGGTTTTTTTGTTCAATAAAACAAAAGTCAGTTCTGTTTCCAATTACACCTATGAAAAACCAGTAATTTCTTACCTGCAAGTTTAATTTCTCCAAATCCAGAAAATGCCAGTCCAGTTGGCAATTTGCCCTCCTACCAGCAGATGAAGACAGGAAATAAACCAAACAGACTAATTCCCTAAGAAAGGGAATTACATCAGATGAGTGATCCAGTTCAAGAACTACCTGAGTAGTGAAAAGTAAAAGTGAAAATAAAAGCTTAAAAAAAAATAAAAACATTCGCATAAGAACAAGCTTTAAAAACCTTTATTTAGGACAGGAAATATGGAATGCAAACTCAAATTGATAGCACACATGAATATAACTAAAATCTGTAAAAGCAACTCCAAAATAAAAAGGGAACTCCCAAGCTGCCAGTACTGCAGCACAGCAGTGAGCTGTCTGGACTGGTATGTCATTGGACTTTGAGAAATTAGATCAGCAGGTATGAAAACAAGTTACTTACCAGTAGATTTTGATGCTGCAATATAGCATCTCTCTCAGATTTGTGCCCTGTACACTGACACACTATTCCTCAAACTAGATGCCAGAGCAGTTAGATGCCAGCAGACTTTCTAAAGGCAGTTGCTGCAGTGAAAGAAAAAGCAGGAATGTCCTAGTGCAACACATTTTCTTATTTTGACTGACCAACAGACCTTCGTGTGTCACAGCAATGGCACTACTTCTGCCACAGAACAGATACCCTTGAAGCTTCTTCAGCATTTTTTTGTCCTCCTTTATTGTGTCTCAGAGAGATCTTGAACTATATCCTAACAAACTTAGTTATCAATTTTATACAGCCTTCGATTTTCTTGCCCTTTGGATAACTTGAGGAAGTTTATACTGTCGAAAATATCAGCAGCTGGACTCCTGAGTTCTAGTCTAACTGCAGTGGGGACTTTGTTTCTGAACACAGACATCCAGAATGAATAAAACATACCATAATATATTAACTTTGCATCTGCTCACTAAAATAGCACTGCAGCATCTGACTGACACTCTTCACGTCTGTGGACAAATAACCAGGCCTGATTCTCTGGAACAACACAACCGGTTTTCTCAGACAGTAGATCTTGACAGAAAACAAGAATACAACTTGATCAGCAACCAAGCTATTGAAAAAGAGCAGATTTAAAGTCAGTTCTTCAACTATCAGATCATCTCTGCTAGGAAATGGAGGACTCTTGGCAAACACGCTTTTCTTTGATGGATTGTCTAATTTGCCTTCTGTAAATATCCTCTCAAACTCAGTTTGTCATTTAAGGATTCTTCTTCCCTTATGTCAGTGATGTAAATACAACATATCTGTTTATAGCTGAATTCCTTTTAAAAAAAACATTTCTATAAGGGTGTGGGGAAAAAATAAATCAAGATCTTTTTTTCCTTAACAGATCAGGAAAACTGGTATTCTCAATAATTTTTTTTATCATTTTAACTTGATTCCTTTGAATTCAGTAAAAACAGAAGAAACAACCACAAAATGGTTAAGTAACTTTGGGTTGACTGAATGACCACTTTTTCTTCGTAATTCCACTATCATATTAAGCCAGCAAGAGTTTCAGGAGAGATATCCAACAGGGTAATTGGAAGATTAATCTTCTACATACATAGGCAAGTATTTGCCAAAACTAGCATATGTAAGCTCTTTCAGAATGCCATGGTTTTAATTACAAACAAAAAATTAAAATATTAGCAGTAAGCCTTGAGTAATATAAGTCCTTCCTGGCAGTTGAATGTGAATTAATAGAGCTGCCAAACTATGCAAACAGCAAGGCAGAGCTTCAAAATCTTAGAAATTGCAGAATAAAAAAAGAGGAGGACAAAGTCTGATCCAAGGGCAAAGCAGTGAAAAAAACCCCAAACAAAAATCCACAATGAGAGAGTAACAGCAGAAATGAAGACATGGGAAGAGGTAAATGGAGGCAAATAAAAATCTTTGCCAATGTAATTTGAGTTATGATTTGGATAACAACATAGTGAAAAATTACAGTGTTAAGTGGTTGCATAAGAACGTCTCAATGACCAACAGAGAAAACACCTGTCTACATCTCAACCACTTGCTAGCCAAAACAGGACAGCAGCTAATAAAAGCTTCTTGCTCAGGAATCAGGGAGCACATTCATTCTATTTTCTTATAATTTCAGGCATTTCACTTTATCTATTTAAAGCCTTTCTGGAACTCATTTAGACTGTGCTTTATTTTAACAAAATACTGAAGAAAGACAAGACACAAAGTTAAAACTGGAAAAACAAGTTGTAACCTAAATTTACAAATCCATAATTTTAAAAGCCTTCAAGATTTTTGCAATCATGTGTATGCACACTGATCTGTAACTCACCTTTTTTTGAACAAATTATTTGTATTTTAGAGAAACTTACAACTTTGTTGTGAAAGCATAAAAAATTTTGCTAATCTTTTTTTACTGGATGAAACTTAATTCCTGATCTCATTTATTTAAACCATTAAATCTCGTAAAATAATTCTGAAGTTTAGGATAATTTAAATATAAATTTCTTTTGTCTGACAAATCACAGAGATACTCCTTCAGAATACCAATGATAAAGTAATGCCTGCAAATACAGAACTAGCCTCTCCTCCCCATTCTAACTTGGCACTGTTCTTCCACCCATTAAAAAATGATGATTTTTTTACTGTTTTTCATTTAAAGGCCATTTAGTTTGGTATTGAACTTCATGTAACTTGCATTAAATATGTTAGAAAATATTAAATTCAGCTCAACTTTTCTCATTTATGTATAAGCAATATGAAATACTTGCTTTTCCCATCAGTATCTTCTGGAATACAGAAGCAAACGTAGATGAGTATGAAGATTAAGAAATGAAGCATAAAACCCTGTGACTCTTGGGGCAAATGGTAATGCAAGGTTATTCATCTAAACAGATAAAGCACAAAGAGATCAAGTTCAGGCTCTGTGATTGCAATCCAGCAGTTAATGATTATGCACCATGACTGACTTACCATAATTTTTACCTGTTTTTTTCTAATCCCTCCATTTGCAGCATCAAGTTATTCAAACTCTTTTATGAAAACAAAGCCTCAGGTTCCTCTGAGGTTCCAGACACAAGATAACTCTCTTTGTGGAATTAGAAGAGGAAGACACTGATGTCTGCTGTATTGCTATGCCAAAGCAAGTATTCTTTCCCTGCCACAGTTCGGGTATATTAACAGAGGAAGAAACTCATAATCCACACAATATGCTCTCCTACCATAAATGCACATCATTTGCAATTGCATTATACTGAGGCCTTTAGAGGCTCAATACTTGTCACTAGTATTATTTTGAAAGGCCTTACTTTTCCCTGTTCCCAATCTTTTAATTCTACCTTGGACAAATATGCTGGAATTTGGAATGCATAAGGTGCTCATGTCCAAGTAACTTATTTAAGCTTTCTTGCTTGGTACTTCTGTGCAATGCCTTTATCCATAGAAGTGAAGCTATGGGAGAAGAGAGAAAAGATGCCACTATAAAAACAGATTATAGTATTACACATTTGACTCCTACAAGGACACTGCCATCCTAATGTCATTGCGTATGCAAAATGGTGAAAGAAAAGTCCCTATGGGTCTCTAACCAACCAAGAGGAGTGCAGGGGAGAAAGGGGCAGAAGGCAGACTCCTTACAAAAGTTAGTATTTTTCATTTTGGAGTCAGAAAACATTTTGCAGCAAATATTCCAACATATCCTTGAAGATACCAATAGCTTCAAAAGCTTTAAACTTTTTTTAGAATGTTAAGGTTTATTTTAAAATAAACCTTTGAGCCTCCCTTTTTAATAGTTCATAACGAGATACTAAAATATGAGGGTTTAAAAATAAATGCCTCCCTATCTACTGTATCTTGTAGAGTAAGCCCTTTCCTTCATGCTGCTATCAACCCAGAAACTTTTGGCTTCCACTTGCACAATAAACCCACGTGGATTCTAAGAATAGAATAATCACGTTGGAGGCTTGATTGCAAATTGTTTAATTGTGCATAGTTCTGTACCTTGCCCTGTGTGTTCCTCTCTGAACTGCAGGAGTCTCTCTGTCTATGTCCTACGCCCAGCTAAACTTTTCCTAGTTATATTTGCAAAAAAGGAAACACCCATGTCTTCTTGGGTTTTCACCTCACTAAAAACAGAACTTCCCTTCTTGCTTTTCAACTCACACCCTTGTAAAACAGAATGGGATTACAATATTGCAGCAAACTTGAAAAGAAAAAAATTAGACAAAACCAAAAAT
The DNA here is from genome assembly GCA_910950805.1 of Acrocephalus scirpaceus scirpaceus. Classification (NCBI taxonomy): domain Eukaryota; kingdom Metazoa; phylum Chordata; class Aves; order Passeriformes; family Sylviidae; genus Acrocephalus; species Acrocephalus scirpaceus. Next base: position 132,097,443 of record OU383773.1, read on the forward strand.
TCAAAACACTGCCTAAACAAAAGTTTTACCATCTCTCAGAATATGTAATATTTTTCCTTTGCTGTAATAAAAAAACCAACCAAACAAACCCACACAGACAAGTTGAAAGAAGAAGGACCTGAAAATCAACCAGACTGCAATACTAAGGATTTCAAACTGCTGCTCAAACTTGAGGGAGAAGCAGAGGACAGACAGGAAGCATTACAAATAAAAGCGTGGCTAATGTGAATTAGGGTTTGATAGCAGGATCCATGAAAGCTTTAAAAGGAAAGGATTAGCATTCTCAGTTTTCACATTCTAGGAAAGAAACTTGCTAAGATTGAAGACTAATTTTTCATCTTTAACTTCCTTTCTGTGAGGAAATAAAGCAGCTGCAACAAATTGGATTTACTGTACTTAAGCAGTTGAAGAATTCAGTTTCTCTGAAAAAAGAGAAAGCCTTTAAAAAGGACTATGTGAAATGATGAAGGCAAGAGGGCTAAAAAAAAATTGATCCAGCTTTCCTATTTCTCCAGATGATAGGGAGGGTCAGTAGGGTCTGAGCTAGGATTACAAAGCCAGGCAACTCATAATAAAGTTTTACTCACAAGAAGCCACAAAACAAGCTAAATTTCAAAGCCTTTGCTCAGACCCTCCTGCTTCCATTTCCTTGGAGAAGCTTTTCTTTGCTTTGCCCCTGACAGCACAGCTATAGCCTACATCCCCTACAGCTTTGTACCTTCCTCTCTTACCCTCCCCTGCCTGCTCACAGGCAGAGTATTGTGGAAGCACACTGCAGACTCCAAAGCGTTTACAAATAGCATCTTGACAAAGTGAGGACAAGCAGAGATACTATTTTCGTGAGCAAGTTTTTTAACCAAATGGGGCATGACTAGTCTTTGACAAGAAATGATCTTTGCTACAGGGAATATAGTGTATCTTCATTTTTATAGTTCATTACAGACCTGGTAGGACATGGTATGTTTGAAACAGAGGAGCTAATTTTACCTGGAGTAAACACATCTGAATTTACTCTGCATGCTGCTCACAGAACTAGCACACTATGTTCAGGTGCTTCTGAGAATGAGCTGATGGATGTTTCTGAAAGGCAAGGAGCATTACCCTAAGCTCCATGCACAGCCAACAGAGGAGAAAAAAGTGTGGACAGAGTACTCCAACAGTCAATGCATGGAAAAGAGGGAAGTGTGACAGGCTGTGCACAGCTCAGGTGTGAAGGCACACACAGCACATTGACTGCAATGAAAGAGCATCACTGAAAAAAATCCAGCTTCTCGGGTTTGCAGGTACACTGTCATTTCCTGTCTCTACAAAGATATCTGTATTATTCAGATAGAAAATGCAATATTGTAGGATATTAAAATATTAAGTATTATTAATATAATAAAATGTTAAGCTATATTAAGACATTAGGAATGGAGTAAAAGCACAGTTTGGACTTTGAAAAGTCTAATTCTGAAGGAACAGCCAGACAAATTAAACCTCTCTTTAAGATTTGACAGCACATGAAAAAAAATTCTTAGTTATACAGTCAGGCTTAATTCAATATAAGATGTGAGTGTCTCTACAATTTAATTTGATGCTTATCTGTGCCTTAACCAGTAAGAGAATTCCAAACATAGAAGACTGACTTTTTTTTACCCTCCTAACTTTTCTTCCCTTCACAAAACACCCTATCAAAATGGGGATCTAGGAAGAAGCAGTAGAGGGAGATAAAAAGCAGAGTGGTAAAAAATATAGCACAGTCATTTAATTTACAAAATAAATTTTACATAAATGTGATAAATTGATAAAAAAATTACAACAGTTGGACAAAGGGGCTGTACCATCTTACACCAGGCACAACAACCTGAGAACCTGAAGAAAATTTTTAGGAGGAAACCTTTGGTGGTAAACATTACACAAATCACTGTTTTTATTTCAGCAAAAATCAAAGCAGAAGAAAAAACTTTGAAAGCATTTTGAGAGTTTATCTGCTTTGCATACAATGCTTTCCTTTTTTCCTTTCACTTTGCTGAAAAAGATGTTTTATGTTAAATTAAAGTGATCAGCTTTTATAATGTCAATGAGATCAATTTTTATAGCATCAGTGAATCAATATGCAGGAAACAAGCCAATTAGGAAATTTATGGAATCTCTCTCAATAATATATCAATATTTAACATATATAAATACCAATTTCAGATGTAGAATCTGAACTTTAAAGTAACAAAAGCAGAGTTTGTTCTAACACAGGCAGTGTGTTAGTCAAAAGAAATCACTTTAAGGGGGACAAAAGCCTGTTTAAACTAACCTAAGAGTTTTAATACAAGGATATTGAGGGCCAATGGTTCCAGATTTTGCCCAGTCACATCTTTGACTGAGCTAACTAGTCCTTCAAGGCAGTGGTCTCAAAGTGAGATGCAGAAGATAATCCTTTGGGGTACTGGAAAAAAAACCCCTTTTTGTACTGCTAATAATTTTTTAAGAATGTAACATTTTTTTTATTTCATCTTTATCATATACTCTTCAATTTCTATTTTTGCACGTTTAAGAATGCAAATAATGTATTAGCACAATAGTATATTTATATAAAGTATAAATAATTATACCTACATTGTGGGGGTGCTTAGAATTTTTTTTACTGTTGGGGTGTTCGATCAAATGTCTCTGTGCTTCAAGAGACATTCACCATTTCTTTGCAGAAACATAGAGGAGGAAGGAATGTCTGCATCTGTACATTTTGAATACTCCAGGATGCAGTTCCTTGATGATTTTGGATCCCTCTTCCATCAAATTGCAATTCTGTAATTTGAATGTTACATAATTCAAACTATTTTCTTCATCTAGGCATGCCATGGATTACGGGCTTCTCCTGGCTGTCCTCCTGTGAGCTGTTATTTTCAAGCACTTAAGAGCTTAATTTCACGTACTTTAAGGCCTTTGGAACTGCCCTCACTGTAAAAACACACTATTCTTAGAGAAGTGGAGCCAAAAGCACTTTCTGTAGAGTTCAACAAGTCCTAGGAAAAAAACATCACAGTGATGACATCTGAAGAAACAAATGAAGGCCCTGAGTGGCTCATCATTATTACAATTCACACAATTGAAATGCCTCCTGAACACTGGGGGCATCAGCCACCTCTCCAGGAGACCTGTTCCAGTGCTTGGCCTCCCTCTGGGTAAAGAGATGTTTCCCAATGTCCAGCCTGAACCATCTTCCTGATGAGCTGTGAATTAGCTTAAATGTGCTGAACTGATAATGAGATTGCCTATTGCAGATTCACTTTTCCAACTTGATTTGCCATCAGACACCTGCCAACAAAGTTAGAGGTCCAATCCCCACATGGGTGGGCATATTGCTAAGAAATTCAATTAAGCTGAGAGACGCAAAAAAAGTTACTCTTTTGTGAATAAATAACTGATAAATTTTCAGCTTCACCACTTTCCAGATATTGGTATTCATGAGATCTGTAAAATGGCTTTTAACTAAATTGGAAACTATGTCGTTCGTTGTAGTTTGAATATTCAAGTGTGGGAGACAAAATTAAGAATACTGAAAATTGTAGAACATGAAGCACAGCAGCTGTAAAAGAAAAATTCCTTCCAAATTTTTCTGACCTCCTATCCCCATATTTATTTCATGCTTTGCAGGAAACCCCCTTAGTAAACGTGCATACAGAAAAGTTTCTCTGTAAGAAATTTAATTTTTAACCTAAAGGCCTTGTTGATCTGTTGATCCTGGGTTAACTGGTTTCCAAGTCAGCAACAGCCTATACTGTCAACAAAGTCAGATCTCTATTCCTTACCTTACATTTCTTTTTGGTGGGGGAAGGCAGAAATTTATATATATATAGATTCAGATTCTATCAAGTCCACTGACAAGACACATAAAACATTTTACTTTGCACACCTGTGAAATACCATTTCGGAAACCTCAACAAAAGTTTGAAGACCTTGCTACCTTAAGAACAGCAGCCAGTGGAATAGAAAAGCATCATTAAAAAGAAAGTATAGAATGTTTATTTATAATAGTTTCAATTACATAGCAAACAATCCTAAACCAGATCTCAAATTGTTTTACAAACAGCAATGCAGTATGCCTTGGGTAGAATAGTCCCAAACTTGCTCTTATCTGCTGATAAAGAACTCAGATTACAGCATACATTCACTGCTTCAAAATGCTAGTAGAGCAAAACACTAAGTTTTGGTATTACTTTAACATCATTCTGAAATGGCTGGACCATAAAAAGCAATTGGCCAAAACTCATGCCTCATTACAGACACATTACTGATACAACACATTCTGCTGCCAGGCCACCTTTGGTTGGAAGAAAAAAAACCCAACACAAATACCAAATATGATTAAAATAAGCTAATTATGACTGATGTTGAGCATTAGAAACCTGCTAGGAATATTTCTTCCCCTCCCTTACTTGACAGGCAGGCTACACTCACAGCAACAAAACCGTAAAATTATACCACTCCAAATATCTAGCGTAGTTCAGACTCCTGACTGCGGTGTCTCACAAACTCAAAACATATACAAGAACACTGTCAAGATACAACAGAGGTTATTCCACAATTTGAGCCTTTACATAACAATGCCATCACACAAAATCAAACCTGAAAGACCAAGATCTTCAGAACAGTTTGAATGCTGTATCTCAGCTAAAATTTAACAGCAGGTATGAACATTCAAAATTTCCAGTCTCAGAGTAGGTTTAAATGAGTTTACACCTTCCCCCACCTCCCCCAAATAACCAGGGATGCCAAAGCAGTATAACATGAATCATTAGTCATATCAGTAAGTTCAGAGAAAAACTCAAGAACAGGTATCTCTCAAAAACGTACAGTCAGTCAGCGGGGAAAAAAAAAGAAACTTGGAAAAACATTTTTTTTTCTTACTCAGCTTGGCATTTGGCCTAAATAAAATGGCAATTCCATATTCCTGAACATTTTCATAAAATCCATTTCAAGCATTGGCAATAAAATGATCTATCACGAGAGAGAGAGCAGCAGGGAAAAAAAAGCTTTGCTTACAAGCTTGAAGTATTTCACTTCATTGAAAAGACCTTTTTGGATAGTGTCATCATATATTCTCTTTATCATGGATTGTCTCAAAGATCTCAGATGGTTGCCATGTTACTCCAGGGCTCAGACATTTACAAATTAATCCAGATTTAAGGCAAAATAACTTGAATAACTTCTGTTCTTATGAACAGAACATTCAAATGCTGAAGGTGCACCCTATGACAGTTTCATGGCAACCTATCACCAGACAGTAAGTCTTCCATCTACATGGGTGTTTAAACCCAGAATTACAGAATGGCTTGGGTTGTGAGGGACCTTAGAGGTCATCTTGTTCCAACACCCTGCCATGGGCAGGGACACCTTCCACTAGACCAGGCTGCCCAGAGACCCATCCAACATGGGAATGTCTCTGCAAAAGGAGAGCACCTCCCCACTCAACAGTCAGGGCTGAGAGGATAAACTGTATAATGATCATAAGATACTCAAATATTTATCATACTAGAAATCACATAGCTATAAATAAAAAATAAGCCTTCTACTGTTTTAGCATTTCACCTTGCATTGAAGAAAGGGTGATAGTGAACTGTTTTGCCAGTTTGAATAGTTTTAGGACTACCAGATGAACTTCTACTGTGTCTGAGACATCGCAAATAAATTAAAATCTAGCCAAAGAAAATAAATATTTTCTTACCCTCTCTTGCCTAACTTTTAAAAAATCGTCTTCAAAAGGTAACTGTTTTCAATATTTTTAGAGGTAGCCTTAAAAGTGGAAGTAATAAAATATAAAGAACAGTTCATAAAAATGAGTAAAAAATTTAAGCAAATTAACTGTTACCTATTTCAGATTTTTAAAAATTTTAATATTTAATCTCAGAATTATTCTGTTTTACACTACTGCAGTTTCCAGGGAGCCATTCCCAAATCTAAGATTTGTCAGGAAAAAAAAAAAAGCTGAAATACATCAATTTCTTTAAGAAGTTGACTCATTTCCATTGGATTAGAAACTCTACATATCGTATAGTTATATAACTTAAATAATTTAAGTAATGCTGCTCTAGCAATGCTTCCCCATTATGCTAACTTACAACTGGTCTTGCAGTTCCACAATGATATATTCCAGCTGCTCCTTCTCCATTTTATGGGCTAGATCCATATCTTCAATTCTTTGTAACAGCAGCTTATTCTGTGAGACAGATTCAGACAGCTGGTTTTCTCGGAGTCGCACCAATTCTTCAAGATAACCCTGAAAATGTAAGTTATTAGAAACCTTTAAAGAACACTCTATCAAAACCACTTTCAGTTATGCATGTTCATATTTTTTTGATTTATGATGTATACAATTTTACTTTGGATTTGTTGTAGAGTTTTTTAATTATTTTTGACCAGACGAGTAAATTGACTTTAGATTAGTTTGAGATTTCCTAATAGGTAACAGAAAAATCACATATTTGTTTATATTCTTGCAGAGGAGTAGAAAAATGGAGGAAAAAACAAGACAGAAAAGCCACCAGCATGAAACACTAATTCGTCTTTCAGAAACAATTGTCATGAGTAAAAGAAAAAATCAGAATTCTACAACTGAACAGGTGCAGGATGTTAGATAATACACAAGGGTAAGAGTGGAATATATGCACGTGGATCTTTATAGTTAATGAACAGGATCCAGAATTACTATGAATAAAATATCCAATGCTATTTTAAAGTTTCTTTGAACTTTTGAATCACACATTAAAATGACAGGCAGCTCCAGCATGTCAGATGTTATTAACTTCTTAGTAATTGTCAATTAAAACCAGATTCAGTAAGTCTACACTACATAAAATTGTGCACATTCCTTGAAACTTGTGGAAAAATGTGCAACTGTTTTATACATGCCCACATTTTTAAAAAGGTATTAAAAACAAGGTAGTTTTCAGAGACACAGAATGAGTATGTCTGTTCTCAATTCCTGTTAAGAAAACAGGTTCACATTAGCTGGTAACAATATGCTACTAGTGTAATTCATCACCAGAAAGACTGTTAAGGGCTTGAAGCATCTCTAGAATGAGAGGAAACAGAAGGAGCTGGGGTTGCTCAGGTCAGGGCTGAAGAGAAGGGGGTAAGGAAGAAGACTCATATCAATGTGCATCAGTGTTTAATGGGAGGGTGTACACATCATGGAATCAGACTCTTCTAAGTGAAAGCCAATGAGAAGAGGCATTGGGCACAACCTGAAATATAAGCATGTAGGAAACTATTTAAAGATAGGAAAACTTTTCTTTCCTCTTTCCTTTTTTTCCCCATCAAACAAACACAGGGATGGGTTGTCCAGACAGGCTGGGGAATGTGTATCCCTGAGATATTCACAGCCTGACAGGAAAAGGCCTTGAGAAACCTGCTCTAGTCTACCTTTTTCTGAGCAGGGGAGTTGGACAATCTCCAGAGGTGCCATCTGACCACAACTATTCTGTGATCCTACAGTTAAATATAGTTCTATCCGTTGGATATATTTATATTTGACAGGGACTTTTTAGTCTCAGTACAAGTTCCAAGGAATCTTGAGAGCTTTTCAATATGAGCCTAGTTCTGCCTCATCAAATATTACTGTTATCTTGACTAAGATATTCCTTGGAGTTCTAAACAGCAGTTCAAAAGTACTAAATGATGAGTTACAACATAACAAATTTCCTGCCTCTCAAAAATATAAAAAACCCCCAAACAAAACCAAAAAATCAAACCATTTAAAGAACATTTTAACCTTCACTTTTAACCTGAAGCACCAGTATCAGAAACATAATCCTATGTACAGTAAATACCTCTATCTATAATGACATGGAGATGCACATCCCACCAGTAAAAACATAAAATTCCAGTATAAACAGTACACAAATAATTCAGAAGTTTACTATTCAAAAGTGAACAGCTTAAACCATTCCAGAACAGGGAAGGGATAACTTCCACAGAAATAACAAATATGTAAAGTATGACTCATTGATCTGGACAAGAGACAACCTGAAAAAGACAAAGTCATCATATTTCTAGAGTGGCCTGGGCAGGGCAGAAAGGAAGAGACTGTTCCTAACTTTTTAAAAAACAAGAGCTAGGCACCATTAAATCAAGCTCATAGGAGCCAGATTCAAAAGACAGAATAGGAGGTAGTTTTTCACACAACAGATGGTAGATTCACAGAATGCTTTGCCAAAAAAAATTATTTCAATGGTGAAATTTTACATGGAATTGAGGAGATATTTGACAAGTAATTGAAAGAGACATCTATCACAGGTTACTACACAGACAAACCTTTTAGCTTCAGGCAACCCCTCATCTGATATACATTGGCCAAGAGCGCATTAAGAGAAAAGTGGTGCACAATCATTTGCTTTGTGTTTATTCTTCCCTCCACTTCTGCTTTGGTTAAGTACCAAGATAGGATAGTAGGATAACCAAAGAGTCTTGGTCAAAACCAGCAGAGTGTAGCTCATCCAATAAAGCAATGTTAGGATTTAGCTTGCTAAAGTAACACCTCCCTCTCAAATGGCTCAGAAGAGAGATCTTAATCTTAGCTGCAATCCAATCGCTTGCCACATTGTGACCTGGTGCTATTAATGATTGCAGCACACACACTTACTTGAGAGGCACAAAAGGAATTTATCACTTTTTGGGCAAAATGAATGACAATAGAGCAAACGAAGGATCCATCAGACCTACTGTATCAGTTACTAAAGTTGTTACTTTCAACTTGGTCTTCTTGTCACAAACCCCCAGTTTTCCAACACAGAGAATGTCAGAAAGCCCCTTTGTTCAAATAAACGGTCTCTGATTAACTGGTACCTACTGCACTGAGTGCAACTCGGTGGTTGGTGCAACTTACTGCTGTGAAAAAGAGGAAGTGAGAGAAACACTTGGAAAAGGATTTCTATTACACAGTCCATCTTAATGATCACTTGTTCAAGTTGTAATAGAACAGATGCGATATAGGTGAAGTGAATCATATAAAAACTTGGCAGGCACATCCTAAATGAAAATTAGACAACAGAAAATTTTCTGACTGTAGGAAAAAAACATTATCTTGCTGCTTCAATTGCAGGTAGGCATTCCAAAGGAGGACAACCAGGAAAGTGTCAACAGCTGTCAGAGTAGCTACCATTTTGAAAATAGTTTAAATGCACCAAAATTTCCAAAGATTTATCCTAAAACTGAATTAAATTCACCCCTACATTAGTTACCTATAGAAGTTAGCAATTCATTAAGAGAATGTTACCAGCAGTAACTTCCATGGAATGGGAATGATTCTGGATCTTGGACTCATGAATAAACCAAAATCACCATTTGCTGTTACAGCCATTGACAACCTTTGTGCTTATGCAGACGTAAAGGTTCCTAGTGATTCTGACCGTGGATGTCGGCTACATGTTTCAGTACTTTTTCTACACATGTATGTCACAACTTGATGGAATATCCTTGAAAATTAACCACTTGGATATACCAAGAAAAATAAACATCCACCTATTTTGTTCTCTTCAATGCTTCTCCAGAACTGACAACACTCTCCTCATGGTGGGGGAACGTATGTGTTCAAATTGATCCCCTGTTTTTGTCCGGCAAGGATGGGAATTCCTTCCGGTGGTTCAAGAGAAAGGTTTTCATTCATGTGTTTGAAGGGATTCTTTTTGAATAGCATATTTTGCTTTATAAAGGCAGGGAAAATGCCCTCTGTACCAGAGAGGGCCCCAGGAACAAAAGTTCTTTCCATATGGAAAGTGATACCATACTAGCTGAGAAGACTAGACCAGCAACCTGGATGCAACAGTTCAAGTCATATTTCAAAAACAAGACGTCTAAGAGACACAAAATACAAAAGCAATAATTGTATGCATTATTTGAAAAAATTAATATAAATTAATATTAAATATCTATTATCCCATAGTAAATCTGATTCTTTCACTATTACTTAGAAAAACTTTAGCTATATTCTTTCAAGTGTATTAAAATAAACCAATTTTGATTCCGTATTCAGGGAAAGAATTACACCTCCAAGCACCTTTGTGTGGTTCCAGCCCTTCAAATGGTTTACTCTATTCAGAGTTTCACAAAAACCAAATTCTTACACTAGGAAAATAGAATACTAAAAATACTAATAGAAGTTATTTTAAAAAATTTAACCAGGTGTATTTAGGTTTTTTTTCCTGACCCCTCCTTCCTTTCTCTGTACACTACTTCTTTGGTGTGTACGAACTCTTCTCTCTCTGCTAGCTAATATGCATTGTAATTACCGTAGATGTAACATGCAGTTATGAAAAACTAACTAAAACTACTAACAGGTTTGGCCATATATTTCACTTCACCTTTAACTTAAGGTATGTTGGGCGGTAGATGGAAAACCTACCTTTGGTTTCTATAGTTATATTCAATATGCCACCTAAATTAAAATCCAACACAAACACATCCTTTTGTGTTTTTCTTTCCCACTCTGCTGCAATCAAGTTGTAAAACTACCCATTTTCTAAAAATCCACCTCAGTATCACTGAGAAAATAGTTTTGCCTTTCGTCTAAATGGATTACTTTGCTGATCCTTTTTGTTCAGTTTAAGACTAAGTGTTAAAGTTTAACATTACTATCATCATAAAAGCCTTTAACTGTCAGTCTACCTACAACTATAAAAACCTGTGACTCCTAAGGAAGAGAAAATTCACATGAACTTCAAGCTCCCAACCTAACAGCATTAGGTAACTAATGCTTGTAACTCCAAGATTGGAAAAAGAAGCCAAAACTTCTACCTTAGATTGTGAAGTCTGATCTCTATATAATTGCTGTTCTCTTTCCCAACTCATCAAGCCTCCTTCCCGTCAAATCGGTGAGCAAAGATGCTTGGATACTCTGAGAATCATAAAATTTAGGACCACTTACATGAAGCTAAACAATATCTAATAATATATTTTCCTGCCTTTACTTAGATAGATATGTCACCAGCTGGCTGGTGATGAGCCTTGGTTCCATAGCCCCCACAGAAAACTAATCTTTTACCTTCTGTTCCAATGCAAGCCGGTACTTCTGTTCTACCCTTTTGCATTTGTTGTACCAACTGTTTTCATCTGTGATGAAAGGAGGACCAATGTTCTCTGGAGTACTGCCTTCACTGCCACTACTGCCCAGCGTTCTTAGCTCTTCTTCATCACTGCTGATACTGTCAGAACTGAAGAATCGTATTTATTAGCCAAGTCAAAAGCTATGCTTATAAAAATGCAAATTCTCATCGAAATTGAAACATTGCATTTCTTAAGAATCTCTGCAAAAAGAAAAAAAATGAAATGTTGGGATATGATGGATTACTAAATACAACTTGTATTTCAAGCTTTTGTTTCTATAGCCACCTAAAAAATGGGCAAAAATTTGTTTGTGATCTTTGTCAAGTTAGACAACTGTATTTTGGGCTATTTTCCTAAATACAAAGGGTAAACGCATTACAATATGCTATCTAAGGAAGTGATGACTTAACCTTTTCTTCACAAATTAAGGGTAAAGAGTAGTATCTAAAAATAGATTTGGGGTTTTTTTTTAAAAATCAGAAACCTAAAAGATTGGTTGTCATTATGTTAAATCAAGCTAAATTTAAATCAGACTGTATATCTGTGTTTATAGCAAAGATCCTTTGCCTGTTACTTCACAGAATGTGTTTCCCTACATAGTAAGTAGACTCCTTGTTAAAATATCTTCATATCTTCCAGAATCAATGCATGCTAGAGAATGCAGACATCTGTCTCAAAGATAAGAATTTATTTTAGTCTAGAAAAGACAGAGGGGATGTCATCAATGCATATAAATATCTCAAAGGCAAGTGTCAAGATGCTGCCAAGCTCTTTTCAATGGTGCCCAGTTGACAGGATGAGGAGCAACAGCCATAAACTAAAACACAAGAAGTTCTACCTGAACATGAAGTAGAACTTTACATTGAGGGTGGCAGAGCACTGGCACAGGCCGCCCAGGGAGCTTGTAGAGTGTCCCTCTCTGAGGACATTCCTGCTCCAGGTGTCGCCTGCTTCAGGTGACCCTGTCTTGGCAGGGGCTAGGACTGGATGATTTCCAAAAGTGCCTTCCAACCCTAACAATTCTGTGATTCTGATTTATCCCAGTACCCATTTGAAAATCTTCCCTTACAACTATGTTTCCCCCTACACTAACAGAATTTGCTAGATTTTTTTAAAGTAGTGATTTCCATAACCCCACGATCCTGCCATGATACAAACTGAATAATCACAATTTGTCACTAACACGTAAGTTAGTAAGAACATCAAGAGAGTAACTAGGATGTTTCATGTTCAGTTGTACATCAAGACTATTCCTAACTGCTTCTCTCATTTTGGTAAACCTAATAACAGAAAACATAGCATTAATTTCCATGCTTTTTGGTGATGTCAAATTGCTACTTGATTTATTAGATAGTGAGAATTGGTTTTTTTTATGAACCATAAGGCTGATCAGAGGAGCAAAATGCAGCTAAAAAGTCAGTTTACATAGCCACCAGTCACAACTTTCTGTTATGTGCTAATGGCTTATATTGCCTATGTCATATATTGCATTTATCAGGGTGTATATATAATTTTTATTTAAAAAATAACTACTTTTTAGTTTTATGGCTACACAGAAAAGGCCTAAGAGAAAGGACAGCTTGGTCTGGTGATCATCAAAGGAGATGCAGCATTTGTTTCCCACAACTGTTATTCTGAATCAAGGAAACAAAACTAGCATGACTCACATTTCATGAGGTCTGGAAGAGAGAGGTAGCTGACTGTACAGGTTTGTACTTAAAGATAAATATCATTTTGCATATAAAATGAAAAATAAGAGGCCAAATAAAAAGTAAAATTTTGCCAATGAAATAAAATCTTAAAAAGCAGAGTGAAGCCACAAAGTACCTTTGGGTGAACTTCAAGTACGGTGTATAGTCTATGACAGCTGGATAGCTTCCATCCAATCCCTCACCCTTCAGACAAAAACTGATAAAACAGAGCAAGAACAATAAGTTTATTACAAGAAAATCAAATTACAGTGACAGTTGAATATTACCAACCTGAAACTTCATTTTCTGTAATGTTTTGGTGCTATAAACCCTAATTTTTAAACATTCACTTCTATTCTTAATAATACAGAGAGATGGCAAGAGAATAACAGGAAAACTAACTGAAGCAGCAGAAACAGAAGAATTATGGACAAGCTTGGAATTTTCCTATTCTACTAAGTAAAAAGTAATTTTTTCAAAAGTATTTCAGGGTCTTTCTCTTTTCAGACACTTAGAGGTGCTGAGGTGCAAGAAGCTGAGGAACATAAACGAACCTAACTTTGGAAAATGTTCTTCAACGGCTGTAGCTTTATAAACCTTTCATTTGCACTGTATTCATTTTTTTTTTCTTGCTGGAAATAAATTATTGCATTTCAACCACATTTAATTATCACAGAAGTGACAAAATTATCATGTTTCCATAAGGCTCATATTCCTCATTCCTCCTATCTCTGTTATCAATAAACAGATTCTAATAAGTCACAGCTTTTGTTAACTGAATTGCAAAGTGGAATTTTTGACAATGCAGTAATTTAAGTGCTATTTGGGAAGTACATATAAAAAGTTGTTGGGTTTTTCCTCACCAAAAAAGAAAAACAAAAGACAGTGGGAAAGCACCCCTCCAAGACCACAATTACCTAATTCCATATTGCTGTGAGGGGAGAAAAAAAAATTCTGATTGTGTTCTCACAAAAGCTCTCTCATCTCCAGCCCATCTTGTAATTAAAGTTCCACACAGATAAGCTAGTTAACATTTATGAGACACTGACCTGAAAAAAAATCTCATACATAACATGCAAAGAATGGCTACGATTTCTCAGCCATTCAAATCACAATACTACGAAGGCTCTGCTCAGTGGTGCCATGCAATAGGACAAGAGTCAAAGGGCAGAAACTGATGCACAGAAAATTCCACCTGAGTACGAAGAAGAACTTCTTTACTGTGCAGCTGACCATGCACTGGAACAGATTGTCCAGAGAGGTTGTGGAGTCTCTCACTGGAGATATTCAAGAACCGTCTGGACACAATCCTGTATGACATGCTCTAGGATGACCCTGCCTGAGCAGGGAGGTTGGATCAGACAATCCACTGTGGTGCCTCCCAACCTGAAACATTCTGTGACAGGTGGCACAAAAAAACCACTCCTGTAGTACTAAGCTCCCATTTCACACAGAAAATTCTTAGACTCGTAAAAGCTGCATTGACAAAATGTAAATGTTTTCAAGAGCCAATCAGTAGTCTGAATATCATTAACAGGTTTCTTTATATTAGAAATCAGAAGACAAAGAAAGAACAAGTACAGTCATACAACTAAGTGTGTACCACCAAGGCTTTTGAGAGACAAACACAGTCAACTGATGATTATTTATGAGAGGATTTACATACTGCAGACCTAATCTTGCAATGCTTATTCATGTATAGCTGCAGTCCTTCCAAGTACAGGGCTAATACAGAAGCAGTTTAATTTCAGATTATGTAAAGCTTAAACTAATAAAATCTGGTAAGATTTGAATTTTGCTGTACGCAAGGCTAGCACTCTTATCATCCTGCAGCACGCTTCTGTTCTTCCAGAACATGTGTTGAGGATGTAGTTAAGCCAATCTAAGGACACAATGCCGGAAAAAGAAGCAATCCTGTGTTTTCAACCTCTCCCTCCCCATTTTTTCCATTTTTTTTTTTAATGCAAACATGACATTCCCCTCCTACAGGGGTTTGGCACTTATCTGACTCCTTATCTTAACTTATGATGGTTCAGCAGCCATCAAGGCCTACATTTTTAGGTTGTTTTCTTCTTTTTTTCCTTTCCTCACCCAGCTGCAGTTCCACAGCCAGCTGAACTAAATGGTCTTTATCACCAGAAAGGGAAAACATTGCTTATTCCTTATTTGTTCCTTTTCTTCTCTAAGCAGAGAAGAAATTCTTCCATATTTTTTAAGAATTATTCTTCCATAATTTTTGCCACTAATAGGATGCTTCTGTGAACCAAACTAGCTAACAACAGAAGAACTATCCTGTCCTCTTACTGGGGATGTTTTTTCATTCTTCAACAATTTAAGCTGGCTAATAGAAGGGTCCAACAAGCCTGGCACAGAGGTACATAAACAGCAGTAAATCTCTGAAGGGCCTTTTGGCAATGGTCAATCATTCATTGCCATCCAATCAATGCATCCAGAGAGGCTACTATTCTGTTTTCTGACAGTTTACCTCCTTTATTAGTTTGTGACAAGCATTAATGCTACTGCAAGGTAAATACTAACAGTGAACTGACAGAAGAATGAAGAACAGCATTATCAGTATCCTTTTCCTTGTGCTAGATTATGTACTGGTTCTGCCAGTGGCTCTGCCCGAGGCTAAATTGGCCCAACCAAGCATATTAACAAGGTCTTGCACCAGTCAGGTTCTATCTTTCTATAGGAAATGAACTCTTTATAAATTGCTGATTTTTTTTTTTAATATATATACATATATAGGCACACTGTGTTAGTTTTTTTATTATCTAGGGTGTGCTTGCACCTTCATTACCTCAAAAACACAGAATTAATCATATAGGAAAGCCCACAAAAACCTGGCTAAAAATTGCAAAGATCAATTAATGTAAGCAGTTCAGCTGCAGGTAATTTTAACACAAATTTATATTAAATGGTCATTCGTAGGTTATGTTTTTCAAATTTAGAAGTGATAAAGTTAAAAGATTACCTTTTACATATGCAGTTACAATGCTGTCCTCGAGTACCACGACATAACCAAGTACTTAATCTCACAGTTTTCCTTACAGTTTAAAAATAACTTTAAAAGATGTCATGTCTATAAGCTTCATTTAATAGGTTTCAAATATCTTCTGCAATTATACTTCTGATTCCTTTTAGGATTTTGATACTTGAAAGAGCTACCCCATAATGCAGTTATATAAAAGCATAAGTTAGTTCTTATCTAGAAGAGCCATTCAAGATCTCTCTTGTCCTCTTCACTTCAACCTAAGTTTTGTCTGTCAAAATACCACAGAAATTTAAGAATGTTTTCCATTTCCATTCAAATTGATTTATAAGTACTTTTCCTCAGCATTTTCTTATAAAGCACACAAATACAGTACCTGAAATCAATTGCATTGAGTCCCAACAGCATACCAGCAAGCATATTTGCTTCTTCACCAAGAACAATTGCTCCATCTTCATAAAACCTCCTTCAATAAAAAAGAAATTAATTCAGCTATTTTTCATATTTAACAGAAAACTGAAGAAATCCATTTTAAATAAAAATAATTCATGAACCCCAGAGGCATTCATATTTCATTTCAAATAAAGCAAACTAATAGACTGCATAGCACAAAACACCACAATCTTAAAGCACAGAAGAATTTAGACATAAGCAAAACCAATTTTCAATATTAGTCCTATGAACAAGTAGGACAGGATGGATAAAATGTAAAAACAAATTATGAATGAATGTCACACTTCACCTCTAAAAGGAAGAACTTGCACCATGTACATAAAGAAATAATGATTCCATCATATGAAAAGAAGTTCTCTCTCACAATTGTCCTTTTAAAATTCAACATTATATTTTCATTCTTAGTAGCTGTTATTTTTAAAAAAAATATTTTCACAAATCAGCTATTTTTCAGGTAGTTTACCCTTTCTGCATGCTGGGAAGATGCATGCTGGAAGGTCATCACAATTCACCTGAGAATTACATGTGGCAAGAGGGAAACCAGGAGGTGTTCAGTACCAAAGGCAAGATTGAAATGTCACTAAGAACTGAGATGCACAGTTCACCTTTACATTCTAGCAGTGGATGAGTGCAAGAAGGTGTCAGATTATTGAATACAACCTATATTTCAACCTATATTTCAGCCAATACTGCCCTACCAAAACTCCATCTGTTTTAAGAATCGCATGAAAGCTTCTGGATGGTTCAGAGGGAGCTCCAGTTAGCTCTGCATGGTGAACATCCAGAAAATACATGTTTTGAGACACAGCTGCAGAAATTGAATTGTGTTATAATGCATGCTGTGAGAAGTCCCACTTTTGCAGCCTTGTAACAGACATCCATTCACTACAAGGAGATGAGTTGTCAAAGATCTCGGATGTTCTCAGTAGAAGGAAGAAATCTGTAAGACTTCCTCTCAGAAGACAGAGATTATAGTCCTGATAGTGAGGCTAGGAAAACTCAGCTCTATATTTCTCTGACTTCAGGAAGGGCACTAGGAGGCTTAACTGGCTGAGCCAGACCACTGAGCTAGAGAAACTCCATAGTCTGATTCCGTACAGTGACTCTTATTTGTGAACAAACAGCAGTGCCCCCAGTACAAGCAGATTAGCAGCCATTTCATTGGCGTTTGTAAAATCACTGCCAGGTACCAATCTGCACTGAGTTCTTGTAAAATAGTGCCTAGGAAGAAATCACACAAAAAGGACAGGGCACACCTTCAATAGTGAGATGCAGAAGTTAGCCTGGCAGTGCCAGTGTTAAAGACAGCTGCAGCAATCCAGCCAAACCAAGAGTCCCTTTGGAAAACCCACAAATCTTCATTCAGTGCTATACACTTAACATCTCACAACACAACAGCCTGCTATAATTTAAGAGTCTGACCAATTCATTAGAAAAATGATTCCGTGCCCATGCTTAATCCAACCCCTCTTCCAAGTGTAATATGCACATCCAGCACTAAGAAAGTGCTGCTTCATTCAAGTACTAACTCCAGGCACCTAAACACAACAGTGAGGTTTAAAAAGAGCTATCAGCATGATAGATAATCTCATATTCTACATACACACGTGTAACACAAGAAATTTATAGCTTATAGAAATAATTATTAAATATGCATACAGTAAAATGTAAGATTTAAAATACTAAATAAATTATGCAAATCATCACCCAAAAAAATCAGGTTAGTTATTAGGTATCTGAAATCCCAACATGGGAAAGAAAATACATCCATTGTTGCTAGTGGCTTTGAAATCCACACAACCAAAACCTGAAAATGTAATTTTTATTTCCATTAGATGTATTTTAAAATATTACTTCAAAAGAAACTTTGCACTTACTATGTTTGGTATGCAAGAGAAGTTGTTTCCAAAGCTATACCACTGAAAGAACATTCAAATATATTAAATATTAACATGTTCAAATAAATGAATTTGAAACTGCTAATCAAGTAAGACCATTGTTATCCACTAACAAACTACACTACCAAAACAGGGACAAAGAATGTACTACTTAACTACATAATTTGTGACCCTACTCCTCCTCATCTCCTCCTCAAAAACCCATGTGACTTTTCAGTTTGAAGCTGCAAAAGTAAATCTTTTCCAGATTTTCTTTGTTTTATATGCTTCTTGTCTACTATAAATGCTAGAAAATCTGGGTAAAATAAGACAACAGGTTTTAAAACTGCAGTGAAATGGGATGTTTACCTAGTTATGTTTCAAAGTCAGCTTAATACTGGCAAAATATATGGAGATCTTCAGACAAATAGTATTAAAACAAATAATACTCTAAATGAACAGAAGCCCTTACACAGAAAATTCTTATTGTTTTAATAGCCCATTCACTGTGTCTAAACTTTTAGAGTTCAACATAAAGTACATGTTACAGATCCACTCGTATTCAGATGATTTCATCAGAAATCTGTAAGACATACTCATTATGATATAAAATATCATCTAATAATCACATTCTCTAAAAGCAGTCCAAAACTGCCAGAGTATTCTTTACCACAAAGCATATTCTCGTCTGTTTTTATCATAAGTTAAAACAAAAATCAGTTACACACTTTTCTTATTATATCAAGAATTCTAGCTATGCCTGATCACTAATTCTGCTACTCTACAGTTCTCAAGAGGTTCCTGGAACTCTCTTCCTTTTTTCTTCAGAAAAAGTTACTATAATAATTATTTTTTACTGAGTCCTTAAGCTTTCTATCAATTTTGAATAGAACACTACATCTATCCTTACTACACTACAATTTCAGATTTAGTTCCTACTTTAAAGAGGTTTTCTTTGCTTCTGACTTTTCAAGAATTCCAGGCTTATTTCCACATTTTTTTAAATCACGAAAAGATTTTCAATTTTGCAGTTTTACCCATGCTAAAACCAAATCCATACCAACTCTAGATATCTTTCACTAGGTTACAGGTCTTTCATTGATGACATCCCTTACTATACAAATCAAGTGCACCATTCACTTCCAAACTTTTAAGTCCCTCACTTAAACAACATTTACTAAAACATTGCATAAATAAAGTTCTCGTAGACCTGGTTGTTTTGAAGTCTCTCAGAGCTGTGGAAATGTATTCAGACAAATGTTTTTCCATAAGTGCTACTCTTATCCATGCTCGACCCTGCAAGACAAAACAGGTATCAAATATTTAAGTGTTACAGAAAGAAACAGTTTTACTATCTGAATACTAATATCATTGGTTTACCTGAGTAAATGACTGATTAACAAAACTAGCGTTACATAGAAACAGTTGCTAGGATGTACTTCATTATAGCAAAAATGAAAATAAAGGCATTCTTAGAAGGACACAAAGTTTATTTTGAAATAAAGTTATTCAAAATTTTAAGGAGAGTGGAGGGATTTTTCTTTAATTACATGTTCCAGCCTTTTGAAAAGCTCATGTATGTGAGAGGCAGCAGATCAAGGCAGAAAGCTTTACATTTTAAAATCAATAATATTTGATGCTTCCAGAGTAAAGTGGCAGTAACTTGTCCTCAAAGTGATTCTTTGTGTTCATTCAAATATTCAAAGGATTTACATAAAAAAATGAGTTGTGCAATATTTTTCCCCCTCAGTAACAACATTATTATAGAAGGTGCTCATAAAATACAGACATGAAATCAAATCCAAGAGGCTTAAATCTTGTAGAGTCCAAAAGCAAAACTTCCCTAGAACAGTTCCATAAACAACAGCAACAACTTTAATAAATAACCCTTAGGAAAGCATATAGTGCTGTGTTTGCTGGTCTAGTGCACAGGATGGTAACTTATAAGAGGGAGACATTCCAATAGCTGTTACAGTTATGACTGTGTTTTTGAGAACACCAGGTACACTTCTTGTAAACTATATAAACTTACAAACACTTATGTAAGTAGTAAGATGTCTTTATGCCTAATATATTTGGTTCTTATTGGCATCTAGCTGAACATCACTACATTCTACCAGAACCAGTAGTAGATTATAATCTTACTTCAGGGTGACCTAACTGTGACCTTCTAGGGAGCCTACAGGAAAGATGGAGAGAGACTTTTTACAATACAAGAGCATGTAGTGACAGGACAAGAGGGAGTCGCTTAAGCTAAAAGAGAGTAGGACAATGTCTGCCCACAGCACAGGAATTGATACTAGATGGTCTTCAAGATCCCTTCCAACCCAAACCATTCCAAGACTCTATGAAATGCTAAATAAAATTGCTTTCATAAATAACAACAGCACAGCAAAAAATTTAACAGAGCGCACTAAAATTAAAAGGACATTTACCTGGATAGCTGCCTTTATGTTATATTTATTTAGACCATGACTGAAACCATAAAACTGATTATGCTGCTTTAGCTAAGGACTAAAGCCTCTGCACCTCCAGTGAAAGCAGAGCCAACTAGCACTGGCAAACCCTTGCTGACAGCTTCCAGGCTGAGGAGGACACTTACTTGGACCACCAGTCAAACTGATGCACATGATGGGTATTTGTGTCAACATGTTCTCCATCTTTTCATAACCAGACATGCAAAATACTCCCCTAAAAAATTGAACACTGTTCTCCACACTCACTGCACAAATTAGGTTCTCTGACTACTATTTGGCATGAAATATTCCACAGAGTAATAGAAAGTTTTAATTTATTTATAAGAATATTTCAGAAAATAGCTTTGCATCTTATTATCTACTGAATTTAATATTCATATCTATTAAAATCTCAGACAGATTTCAGAATTCAGAAAGACCTTTAAAATAAATCTAAAATAATCTACTACTGGTAATCACACCTACTCTAACAGTGCATAAATTCTACATGAAGTAAAATGATTAGAAGGGGGAAAAAAAAATCACCCAATTTCTACAATTTTCATATTTCTTAGGCATGTCCATAAGAACTTAATTTCCCTTAGAATACTGTGCTTTCAAAAAATTATGTAAGGTAAAAAAATCTGAGAGCAATCATTTTATAATATAACACAATCATTGAATAGAGACTTTTTTCTGCTGAGTAGGAAATCTTAAAGGAAACACATTCTGATTTAAAAGCGGGGCTTTTTAAAAGCAAATATTTACCAAGCACATAAAAAAAGACCATTTTGAACACTGAAAAAATGTGTAGAGTAAGCTAAGTACTATGGTTTTTTTACAGGTACAGAAATGTCACAGCAATGCAATAAAAAGGTCTTCTCTTCCCTACCTTAGCTCTAGAAGAACCGACATTCTCCATGTTCTCAATACTGCAGATGCAATTGTGAGAGACTTTTCGGCAAGCTACGCGAATGTAGTCCCAGAAACTACGAGGACTTTCATAGCCGAACCAGGTGATCTGACCTTAAACCAAAATACAAGATACACAAAGATTTATGAACCTCCCTCTCTGCTTACTGGAGATAAATGTAATTAAATATATGCTGCCTTAACTGAAAGGATCTTATACAAACAAGAATTCCATGAATTCCTACTGAAAACTAACTCACAGATGTTAAAAATGTTGCATTATGCAGCTCACCCTGTTTTGAAAGTGAGGCACAAAGAAAAGTTCACAGCTTTGTGTATGTATGTTTATTTTCTTGGGTTTTTTCTCATTATTATGCTAAAATAACACTCAAGAGTCCACAGAACTCTTCAATCACAACAGAGCACAAACCTGTGACTTAAAAATATAAGGCAAGAAGTATTTATGCTATTTCTATAGGTATTATATACACTTCACTAATACAGTCAAGTAGGGAGAGTTTTGTTCTTAAAAAAATTATATAAATAAAAATATAAAATACCACTTTGCTGTGGTAGTGTTATCTTTATTTTGGAGCAGAAAGAAATTTTTCAAAATGTACTTTTATTTGAAGAGAAGCTGATGCATAAGCAAAAAGATTTTGCAGCCATAATTTCTTTTGAGTATGCACTGAACATTCCCTCAGAAGCTGAGCAAAAATAATTGAGATCATTACCCCTTCTGGAACTACAACCAAAACCCTTCATGTTTTTTCCAGTTTGCAATGTATTGCACTTAGAAAATGAAAGGCAAAACTACACAGGACTTGCAACATCTCCACATAAATTTCAGCAGCAGCACAACAGCTCAACCCTGTTTTTCAGAGTGAACAGCACACTGTTCTCACTGGACATACCTGCAAACAGGTATGGAACAAGTGATGTTAATATTGCCCTCTGGTGACTGCCAGCATTGCTATGTGCAAAACCTTGTCTCCATTTAAAATTAGATCTTATTTTTAAGCTAATTTTATCTTATTTCAAGTCCTGAGTTGCACTTACAAGCTTAACTAATGGGCAAGAAAAACTTCTCTTTTTCTGCAGAAAGCTCAGATTTCAAGAACAAATGTATTAGAGTGATACTGCAAATCATACATCCTGAAAATAAAATCCAAAATATGCATTTTTATCTGACATGACTAGACTAAGCTTCAAGAATAGCCGAAGTAGTGTAAAAGATCTGTCCCCTATGAGCTGAAGAAATTCAAGTGGCAGGTTCTTCTTCCCCTAGAGGGTGCATATCATTTGACTTCTTGGTCCATCTGCTTCCTTCCTCACAGATACATTGATTAAATTCAAAGCATGATAAAAGACTTTTAAAAATACAAAAAAAGTCACAAGCAGGAAGAATTAATATATAATACCCAATATGCCAAAGAAAAAATAGAATTCCAAGGTGCCACAGTTACTGTAGTTTTAGATCTGCTCAGCTCTAAGGACTAAAAGAAAAGAAATTCCACAAGGTAAGCGCTCTTACAATCTTACTGGTTTTGTTGAAATGTCAAGTTTAGTGGACAGCAACAAGAATTCAACAGTATTTTACCAACACAAAAAGCTACAGATATTTTTCATATTCTTCACCAAATCAAAAACATTTCTGCCCTAGGAATTGGACCTACAAAATTAAATGCAGCTAGGGTGTAAAGATGATCATCAGTTCCAATTCCAACTAATAAAGGCAAGCATATGATATATTACTTTTGTGGCTTTTTTCAAACTATCTTAAGAGCAGAACAAATTTAGCAAAAAACAGTTTCGCTTTTTTTCTGAAGCTGCTAATGCAAGGAAATTCCTTTTACAAGTGAACACCTGAAAAAGACATGGTCATTTAAAACAAGAAATAACTTTACAACAGAAACCCATACCAGCACACAGCACTTACTTGGTTTACACTGATCAAGAAAGCCAGCTGGCCATAATTTAACATACTCTGACATTAGAGTGGGCTCCCATTTCATTCCAGCTCTGTGAGAGGGTGCAGCAGGTTTCAGACTTCAGCAGGAATTTTCTTCACTTGAAACTCACAGCCAGCTCAGCACCTTTTGTTAACCATGGTCTCTTATATTTCACTATTCTACAACTTTTCTTATTCTACAAGTCCCTACAACTTTTAAATCTTGCCCACACTCTCATAATTAATGTAATCTGAAGAAAAACTTTCTCAACCTATCTATACAAAAAAAAAAAAAAGGTGGAAAAGACTGACTGAGAATAGTGAGAATATATTTTAATAAATACTAAATAAGATATTAAACTATAGATTTACTAAAATTTTAAAAGCTTTCAGCATGTGAAATTTTATTTGGCCCTCAAAGCACTCAATGCACACAGCCATGAGAAGTCTCAAGAATGAGAAAATGAAATAGCTCCCACTACGGAGCACTTGTCAGACTTTGTCTGCAGTAATGTGTCCAGTTCTGGTCTCTGTGATTCAAGGGTAGGATCAGATTAGAGAGGGTCCAAAGGAAGGTCACAAAGATGTTGAACCTGTCCCATGAGGAAAGACTGAAGGCATTAGGTTTTTTCTCTCTAGGGAAGAGAAGGCTCAATGGGGGCACTCATCACAGTTTTCCAATACTTAAAGAGGGTGAAGGCTCCCTCTTTACAAGGAGCCACACAGAAGACAAAAGGATAGACATATAAGTTGCACTGGGAGAGATTTCATCCCAAGAAAGAAATTTTTTACTATAAGAACCAAAATTCACAGCAACATCCCCAGTGATTTGGTAGAGTTTCCATCACTGGAAGTTTAAGATGTGATTGGACAGGGTGCCAGATATTCTCATCTAGACTCCCATTCCAAAATGATTGGCCCAGATGATTCTTCAAGGACCCTTCCAATCTGGGCTGTTCTATGATTTCTAAATCATATCTAAATTTTTTAAGATCTTAATAAAATTGAAAGCTAGTTTTAGCATAGAACTTACATTCTGTCAAAGTACTTCTTAAGGAAAGAGGAAGTTTCTCAGGAGGTGCACAGGACAAAGAGCATGTGGTCTTTGCTGTGAAGTTCATATGTCATCTGAAGATGTAGAAGCTGACAGCTATTCCAACAGAAATGACGTCGGTTTTGTCAGCCAAAAGAATTGTTAGGTAAGCATGGAAGCTGCATGTGTAATATTAAACATTTTTCAAACAAATTCCATTCCTTTCTACAGAACTGAAAAGCAAATAAAAACAATATTGTGGGGGTTTTTTTGTTTTCACCACATTTTTGCACACTGCTACACACCCACTTGTAGCAATCCATTTCTGTTCCAACAACTAGATACAAATATCCACAGTTATTGCAGATCCTTTTCATGCCCAAGAAATTCTTCACAAATAAGATTAAACAATTTGACTCCTCCTCAATCACAGTCCAATTTAATTTACAAAGTTCCACAGCTGCAAAGAAGTAATGACTAGGGTGCTCCAAGGTACAGAGAGGTTTCCTCCAGATTTACCTCTATTATTTAGTTTGCAGCAAATTTTTCTATTCACTAAAAAGTAAGTTTTAGTACAACTTCTTGCAAATAAACTGGTGTGATCTTTGAGGAATTTCTGAGATACCTACCCTTATTTCGAGACTACAGGATGGGTCATTAAATACTTAGAGTAGTTCATAAACTCTGTCTTTCAAGACAATTATAGATTCATTTTACAATTTTTCTCCACACAAGAAGAATGAACCAAACCACAAATTACACAAGAGCTCTCTTGTTTCTTCTTAGTCAAAAAGAATAATGGGTCGCTATGTGTGTATAGATACTAAATCCAATAATAAAAGCTGTTCTGCTAACAACATTATTGCACCAAATAAAGACCTACCACAGCTCTATGCTTATTTTCTTTTTCATGATAGTAGTGCCTTTAGTTCTTATATCCTTAAACTACCTTTTTCACTCCCATTATATCACCATTACCTTAATTATTTAATCCAGCAGACTTGTTTCTCTCAGAACAAAGAGCATTACAAGCTGCATTTTACTTACTCAAAGAATTCCTAAAATTTAGGAGTTACATAGATTGGATAAATAAAAGCGACTTCCATGGACAACTCTAGAAGAAGCTTTTGACATGTTTATAGTGCCTCCTAAACGTACAGGAAAAGAAGCACACAAAGTTGCCAAAGTGTCAAAGTAGCACAGTACAGCATATTGTGTCCTCATGGTGGTAAATGCAAGTAAGTGTACAGATAATTCTCGGATCCCGGGCTGGTAGCCACCCGAGAATTGCGGGTAAAGTCCTTTTCTCCAAGCCCCATGCCAGAAGAAAGAATCAGGACGCGTCGATTCTTTTATCAGAGTTGTTTATTCCATCGTGTTCTTAAATATTTTTCCTTCAGCCGGCGTAGGTGTCACCTACACCACAGCCGAAGGCTATCTGCCCCGCTCCTGGGCGGTCCTAATCTTTTATACTAATTATTACGTCCTCATTGTTTTCATTACTATACCAATATCTACTGCTTTTATTAAACTGTGCACTTTTACACTAAACCAGTAAGAAAATGCCACCACCTCACCCAAAGATGGAGGACAAGAAGAAGAAGGAGAAAGACAAGAGACACACCCAAATCCCTCCATCTTGTCTCCTTAAGTCCCCTTTGTGAACCCCCAAAATCCATATTAATACACAAAAATAAGTTATTTAATATCCTAACTACACCTGTGACTTGTAATTCTTCATATAATGTTGGCAATCGCTCCCAGGGGCTAAAATCAAAGGCACTGGTGTTTTTATCTCTGTTCCAGGGTCTCTGGACCCCCTCCTGGAGTCTCGGACCGCCCGGGACATCCAAAGGGATGTCTTGGGTTCCGACATCTCCCCCTTCTCTTTGAACTAAAAAGACTTCTTTTGCAGCCTTGCTTATGGCCCGGCGCATGCATTGGAGGATGCATGGCACAAGGAGCAGAAGAATTACAAGTCCTATTATAAACCCTATAAAAATATAAAATATTGTCTTAGAAAATTCTCTCCACAATGGAGAAAGGTTGAAAAAATCAAGAACACCATCCAGCCAAGATCCCGTAACTCCTCCCAGCTTGGCCATACCTTCCCGCAATTGCCTTATGTCCTCATGGATCGATTTTGAATGATCCAATAGGTTCATACAACACATCCCCTCGAATTTGTCCCATCCGTGCCCATGGGTCAGCAGCAGATAATCGACCGCCGTCCTGTTTTGAAGGGTTGCCCGTCTCACACTGTCGACGTCGGTTAACATGTCGCTCAGTGCAGGAGAAGTGGCACGGGCATATTTGCTCAACTAGCACCCCATTTGGTCCAATTGAGTCAAGGCCGCTGCCGCTGCTGTCTGTGGCGAGAAAATTGCAGCCGCAATTCTCTGGGCCTTGGTCCAAGTGTGAACGTTATCATCACAACTCGGATCATATTGTTTGATTGATCTTATTTCCCTCTGCTTTTGTTCTCTTAACGATGTTATGTTCGGTGTTAGCAATGAGAGTCTCCCAATGCTGCATGGACCTCCTTTGACATTTGCAGGGATAGCAGGCCAAATTCTGTCCCCACAAATGAAAAAGATTCCCTGTGGCAATTGCGCTGGAGCTTGGTGGGATGGTTTCTTGGACACCTTGGTGTAATTGCACCAATATGATGCATTCCTGTAGATGAGATGCTTTCAGTTTACATCTAATGCGTTTTGTTCCCCCTGTGTGACCTTTGAGTGATTAAATATGATACAATATGTCATCTCCAGTGAACCAAGAATTTCCAATTCCTGAGGTTCAAATGGAGCCACAGGGAGGAACTGCATCCATATATACCACTCATCTACAGGATTTGAAATGGCCTTTGCAATAGTTGTAGTGACGTTCTCTGGAATTGGCCATTCCTGCACCGGCAGACCTACCAAAGGGATGTCTTGGGTTCCGACAATAATAAGCGTGCTCATAGTAGCCATGATATGCAAAAATTATACAAGTCACAAGCAAGATGCACTAGATACATTTACACACTCACCCCTGACACTATTTCTAAACACACATACTGGCTAGCAGTTTGGATATCAAACATTTTTGTTGCACAAAGGATATTACACTGAAAACACAGTAAGTCAGCAAATACATCCAGGAGACTAGTTTTCAGAGATATGTTTGAGATGATGGCCATAGAAATCTACAATAGTTATTCATGTTTTTCAGTACTAACTCACTTAACACTAACTTAAAATGATAGGAAAAGGCGGAGATTAATACAATCTAGTTATACAGGAGTTATAAAGACAAAGTACACATCACTTTAAAATTACCTCAGGTTTTAAATCAGCTTGGATATATCTGAGATTAAATACCAAGTACTGTTGCTGAACACTTTTGATGTCGTACCATTTCTGCACTATCTTAGCTGGTCTGATAAAAAAGACACTTACAGAAAACATATCTGAAAAATCTGTGGCCAGAAATGAAAACAAGAAACCACACAGATGACTACAAGACACTGCATCATTTCCACAGTACAAAATGGTCAAGATTGGAAAAAATTCCAAACAACTATATGAGAAAAAAATGGCTCCTAAAATGATTCACCTTGTTTTAAAGATTATCAAAGACACGTATATTTGTACACAAATTTGTAAAATCCCTTTCAGGATCCCTATTGGTCCAATTTGGACCTTCAAATACACTGTGTCCCTGTATCTCCCCAGAGTAACACTTAATTTCTGCTGTATTGTAAAACCATGCAAAAGCTTACTCCTAAGAAGAAATAAGAATAATTAGTAACTATTCTTTTTTTCTGTTGCTTCTTCTCCCATTTCAAGATTTTCAAGTGCCCTGTCCAGTAGTATCATATCTTGCCAGCAGGGATGCTGCACAGTTTACTTCAATGACAAGAAGGACACATGCCTTATATCCTCCTCGTTACAATCTTTGGTCTACTCCACGTTCTCAATACATCCAGCACTTGTAGGAAGTCCCAGGTATACTGCCCCTGTAGTGTTACACAGTACAGGGATGTAGCTCCTCACTTTCTAGAGCTTAAGGCAGTCCCTTAAAAATCAGCTAATACAGCTTGCTCAAACTCTCTCGTCCTTAGTGCAATTCAGATTGCTTTTACTTTCAACAGTGGCCTATTCCTGACTGACACTTATTGGCAGTGCATGTAGCTGTAAGTAGTGCCATAGCATATCATGTTACCTTTTTCGGAACTATTTTGGTGCCATATGTGCCAAGTCTTCTGTATCACATGAACAGATATATATATTCAAGGGACATTTACAGACCTCTGTTGTGTGAACTGGTTTGTTTCTGCCAATCTCATTTTACTACTAAACAAATACCCATATGTAAAATATTCTTAAGAATATGAGCAGCTGGGCTAAAAAAGTGTACTCATGTGGAAAGTTATGAGTTTTCTGCCTGTTTGACGTCTTGGTCTGGCTCACTACAGGACCCTGTGAAGACCACAACCAGAAAAGGTAAGCACAAAGTTGGGCAGTAGGGGGAGAACAAAAAACTGTAGCAAAACGCACTGAGAAGCATCATGGAAATTTTCATTACAACTGGACAATGTCATGAGTAATCTGTGACAGCCCTACTTGGAGCAAGAGATTGGATTGGATGACATCTAAAAACTTCCCAAAAGTTAATTCTTCAATGAGAGTGAATGTGAAAAACCAAATCAACAAAACTACTCATGGTGATTAAATAAAAAATGCTATTTCATGACCCTTTTGCTACTAGGAGCATCAGATCAGGTACCTATCAAAATTCAGTTTTACATGGTGCTTGTGTTTCTACAATGACCGTTTTTTCCAGAACACCTAGGACAACATAAGGCTTCGACAACTACTATTACAGAATTTTTAATTGCAATGGTTTTAGAAAAAGTGTACAATCCCTGTAGCTGAACTCTTTTCCCTTTAAAATAACCATCCTTCTTCCTGCCATTTTGGGTTTGGGTTTTTTTTTTTCTGGATCCTAATTAAGCATGAAACCAATAAACAGAAACAGTCACTCTATTCCATCAGGACTATGCTTTGCTCCTTAAAAATACATTAAATTTAAGGTCAGAAGAGTTACCAGTAAAAGTAAAGTAAACTTTATAACATAAAGTAAGTACTTTTTTTTCATTCTTCCTTCCTCACGCAGTACTTACAAAGGAAGCTAAAGATTAAGAGCTGCTGTTTCCCATAGCATTAAGAAAGTGAAATTCTATATACTAAACTCTCAAATCTGGATCATCTGTTTAACTGCACTGTCATGAGATTATCCTGACAACTTTGATACAATTAAGCTATTTATCTTACCATAGACAAACAGATCAAATATTCTCTGCCAGTTTTAAAACACTTTATACAACCCACTGCAACTGTCTGCTTTTAGTCTATTCCTACTGACACAAAGTATGCATTCAGAATATATTCATCTATTACATCAATAACATACAATTTCTTTCAAGCCCTGAGTTGTAGAATACATACCCTCTCAAAATTTGAAGTGTCATGGTACATTTCTTATCTCAATTTCTGGTTGATTACTTAAAAATTTTTTTAATTAATTGCAGTCAACTAGCTTATTAATAAAACATTCTCTGTTTGCAACACAATGCACAAGTTCCTGTCTTTTTCTGTAATTTTAACTCTGCAAACTTAGAAAACCATATTAGCAATTACAAGGGGAAGACGGAAACAAAAAATTACGTATTTGAATTTCCCCATTTCTTACTTGAAATTATTTTTTAGTTGCAAATTCCATTTGCCAACCTGTCAAGGCTTCTTCTCTGTACTACCTATCCTGAATAAAAGACTATGAAGCAAAAGAATGTTGAGGGGAAAAAAATAATTTACAATGACTTTTGCACAAATATTGTTGGAGCTGGAAGAGAAGGAGAAAAGAGAGCAATCTCCCTGCAAGTCAAGCTGCTAAGTACTCATAATCACACCAAAAATCTTTGTCACAATGTGACATACCCTGTGTTTCTACCATACTGTGCACCATTTTTTTCCTCCTCTGACAGAACCACAGCAGGTAGTAATTGTGCTACTCAAATGTCAGCCTACACACAGTATTGTTCACAAAGCTTGGTTACGAATATTAAAAAGTATGAAAATGAGCAGATTGTCATATTACACATCTATATTTAGATGATAACGATGTTCTTCATAATCCTCAAATCATTTCAGCAACTGTACACAGAACTGAGAAATGAGAAGACGCTTCCAAGGTCCTCTTCTAGTGACTGTTACTGCTAAAGCACATTGTTCTTTGAGCAAAGCAACTTCCTCTAGAGCAACTGGAAAATGCAAACAGACATTATCTGGAATTTGAACATCTGACTTGATACAAGAAGAAAATTAACAACCGACCTTTCTCAAAAGCAATCTAATCCAGGACTAATTCCAATCTAATTCCAGCAGAAAAAACAGCTTCACTAAAGGGGTGGGGCAATAGAATGAAAGGATCTAAAAACAGTATCTGGAAAAGAAGGCAACAAAAGCAAGGAACAGAGAAAGAAATGGGAGCAGCACCAGATATGCTCTGTAGCTCCTATTGAAGCAGATAACATAATTGTCTTTTAGACTCTTAGGACACAGTTTTATCATAAAGCAGAAAAGCAGACAGAGCTCAGCACCATGGCAACATTCACTTGTTTAATTACCAGCCCAGAAGGCTTCCAACAAGATCACTGGAAACATGTTTCACAGAAATAGTTGCTTTCACTTTTCTATAGTAATGCAGAAAATCAGGAAGGTAACAGCAATAGGACAGACACACAAAGAAAGCCAGTGCTTTCATTCAGCATCAAAGAGTTTTTACAGATGCACATTTGGTTTGTATAAACAAATTCTCATGGCAAAATCATCACCAGCAAGGAAGTTAACATACCTTTCAGTCGATGACTTAGAATCTGTTCCAGAATAGCTGCAAAATTATTAAATTCAGGGGAAGTATCATCGATAGTTTCAAAACAGGAACGGTCAATCAGAGTCTTGACTGAAAATCTAGAGCAAAAATACAGGACAATCATAAATTATATGAATAATTGGTGGTCCTCTACAGCAGGGCAGTAGTCTGTATAGGCCAAAAGAACAAGAAATCAGAATCCACCTTGATAACTTCAAGTTCAGTCAGAGAAAGAGGAACACACAAAATGTTCAGATATAGAAGTGCAATTGTCATTGTTGGTCTTAGGCATAAAGCCTTAAAAACGGAAAGAAGACAATAATCCTCACCCTTTCCACATAGAAATGAGCTAATTATTTTTCTCTTCTCTAAACTATTTTAATGAAGTTGTAGAAAAATAAGCACTCGAAAGCATCCAACATCAGTTTCTCTTTGTAATCCTAACCATAACCATTTTTTGCTTGACATTTTGTCAATGCTCCTTTTATTCCCAAAAATCCATATCCAATAATCAGAAATACAAACTTTATCCTATTATGAGAACACTCTAATTTCATCCTAATGCAAAAATAATGTAGACGTATTCTTAAACAATGAATTTTTATGCATTGTTAACTCTGCATTCATTTAGGCTGATTTCCCTGTGAATGGGGGTAATCCTTATTCATTATTATGCTACAAAAGCTTTCAATTTCAATGATCTAACACTTAAAATTGGAAAGGCTGAATCAAGTCACTGTAAAAAGCAGACAAGATGTAACTAGTCAGCTGGTTTGCTGTGTTTAGTTACACCTCCATTTATACGAACTTTTATTCTTATTCAGAGGATAGTTTAAACCTCAACATATATGATAAAAAATTGTTTTTCTTTTGCCTTCATAATTTTAATCATCATCCATTTTTATTTTCCTTTCTGCAACTTGTTCTTCCAGTTTTCAATTTCACACGTTCTCAAACTTTAAAGTATTAAATCTGAAGCATTTACTATGTTTTTTTGCAACTATCTTATTTGTATTAATATCAATTTGTACAGCCTGAGGACATAGTTTTCACAACACCCAAATGTCAACAGTACAAACTCAGGATGCTCTCACTCTGCCTGCTCCTCCCAGTTCCTACATCTGAGTGACCACTGGCTTCCTCAGTTTCGCCAGTTCTCCTTTTTATGGTGCTCACTATGAACTGTTCTAGATTTTCGTTACTGGAAAGGAGGGGAGAAATGACTCTTAAATATGGATACATACATAAAAAATATCCTCCACAGAATCTCAACACAAGCACTTGTATTGCACAGCTGCAAGAGCAGCACAGCATTATAGGCAAGGGCAGGAATGAAGCTCCTTACACTCGTACTATTTTGAAATGTTCTGTGCAGCAGAAGTAACTGCCTCCTTAGTGGAGTCAGCACAGCCCTCTGATGCTCAAACTAAATTGACACATAGCTCAAGAGTTTCCACTCAATTTCGTTTTACTCAGTAAACTTCTGAATAAAGACTCCCTATTTTACCTTTCCTGCAGGCTTCAATTGTTGTCTTTTTTGCAGAACAGGAATTAGGAGTGAATTAGGGTGGAGGAGGAAGCTTCTCCTGCAGTGCCAAATTATGACTCAGTTTTGAACTCCTCCACATTTTTAACCAATTTTGAGTAAGTGAGAGACATCCATGCCCACCAGTTAACTGCTATTGACTCCTCTAATGGCAGGACTTATTGCTTCCTCAAAGCTATATCAGAGCTGAGACATTTTTAATAAAAAAACCCCTTAATTTTGAAAAACAAATGCCTATAGCAATGCCATGACTAAGCTAATATTAACTGTAACAAGATGAGTCCTCCCACACCATGCAGGTCTGAAAATGATATGGTGCAGCACATCACTCCCAGATCCATACACAAGATAGACAGTGAGCTAGCAGAGTGATGTACTGCCCTGTATACAGGTATATCATCTTAAAACTCAGAGATATGATCATCTATGAACTGCAAAATCAAGTAGAGTAATCAAGCAATATAAAGCTATGTCTACTTTTCTTGTATTCAATGTCATACTTGGAAGTTCACTAATTAGTATTGTATGGAATATCTATTCAGAAATGGATAAATATTTAAGAAGAAACACTTAAGAGCAATTTCACAAACATCTAAAAATCAGAGATAAGCTTTTTTTTATGTTTCAAAGCATTCTGCAACTCAACTGAAGAAAACAAAAAATTCTAGTATTTAGGAATCAAAAAATTTTTATATACCAAGGGTCTGATTATAAAAGACAGCCTAAGAGCTCATCAAAATGGTGTACTTTTTAAGTGCTCATATTAATTTTCATCTGTCTACTCTACCCTTTCACCCCAAACCTAAACCTTTATAGTCAAGTTGGGTTAAATTTGCATTTAGGAGAACTTATAGGGAATGCAAGCATGTACTTACTTCCACAGATCAGGAAGATAACAGCACCACCAAACAAAATTTGATTCACTAGAAATATTTTGGGGGGGGATTAAAAAAAAAACCAAAAACTATTAGGCAAATACTTGTGTGTTATCTTTTTCTCCAAATACTACAAAGAGGCAAACATATATTTAAGTACAAGTTAAAAGTCATGAGCATGTTTTGCATATTAGATATTCACACTTCACCGTGTTTTTCATGTATATTGGAAAAAGGATTAAGGGTGTATAGAAGTTATGCCTTTGGAAAGAAGGTTACATTGTAAGTACTAAGTAAGCAATTCTCCTCAGTCATTGAAATTGTTCCCAGTGTATGGGCTCCAGACCAGAAAGTCCATGCTCTTGCAGAGTTATGTGGAGCCATATGGAGACTTTTATGAAAGTCAAGAAATAAAAGGCCAGGCCTAAAGTATGCAAGAGCTATGAAGAAAAAACATCCAAATAGCTAGAGCTGGAGCTGTTTCCTTGGTTCCCCGTATAGCTCCTCTCTTCACAGAACCTCTAAGGTTGGGAAAGACCCTTATTATCATGGAGTCCAACCGTTAACAGTGCCAAGTCCACCACTAAACCATGTCCCCAGGTACCATATCCACATTTTCTTGGAACACTTCCACGAATGGTGCTCCCTGGGCATTCTGTTCCAATGCTTGACCACCCCTTCAGTGAAGAAATTTCTCTGAATACCCAATCTAAACCTCCCTGGTGCAACTTGAGGCTTTTTCCTCTCATCCTGTCACTTGCTACCAAGGAAAAGAGCCCAAGCACCACCACACTCCATCTTTTCTCCACTGGGCTGCCACAGCAGCACTGCACTCCAGAGGGACAGTCTGCTTACACATCAGAGGTTAACTTCTATGGTAAGAGCAGATGAGTAATACCGCTTCTGTTGCTATAATACCTGTTGCTTCAAGACTAAAAAAAAAAAGTCTTTTATCCAACACTTCCCATTATGTTACTGCCACATCTTTTACTCCCCTTTCATTGGGTTTGTTTTTTTAATACAGTAACTGCCAATGGAGAGATTCCAATATCAGTGTTTCTAAATGACCTTCAGGAACTCTGTTGTTTTTGGATTATTGCACATTTTTCTCTGTCACAAATCTACTCTTGCTTGAGCCAAAAAGATGTAGAAAACAGTAACATTTTCCAACCTTAAAAAGACTTTCTAAATTATGTAAGATTGAGACATTCTTGAATAAGAAAGACTTAAATCAATCTTTTTAGGATAGGTTCTTCCACTGTTTTGCAAGATGCTTAAGAAGGTCTCCCAAGTTTCTTGAGTAATTTCAAACCAAAGCCAAACCTTTTGTGGATACATCCCACATCTGTAGGCTTATTTCCAAAACAGCCTCAAACCAAAAAGCAAAAAAGTGGGAAATTAGACTGCTGTATGAATCTGTTCCTTTTTCCTTGCCAGATTCTGCACCTCCTTTTAAGTTTTCAAATGAATGAAAGGGTTTTGTTATGATTATTTAATCTGCAATTTGGAAAGTAACATTAAAATACTATTTTAAAGAATTCAAACTATTACTATAGAATAATCCCCAAGATGATGAAACAATACGCCTTATACTAAACACGGCTTAGTCATGAAACCTGACAGTTCAGCTAAGGGTCAGTGTCAGTGCAGCAGGTCTTACATGTATTATTAGCAAAATCATTGTTTTAAAAACATATTTCCTAATAGTTGTTCAATTCTGTGTCAACATCTGCATTTAAGCTATGAACATCACTGAGGCCCATCTCAGCTGTTCTGTATCTATATGTATCTTTGATCAATGAATCCTATTGAAGACTAGATTAAAACAAATTGAACAATCTATAACTAGTAAAAGATCTCGGTGCCACTTACTGCAAAATGAAAGGGATCAAACTTCACGGAAAACAGGTAAGGAGAGAGACAAAGCTTAGAACATGCATTCCATACTCAAAGAAAAAAGTCCTGAGAATTATTCAAATTTAACTCATGGCTGTGCAGTTACAATAACACAGCCATGCATTTTCACATGCAATTGGTTTATGGAACTTAAGTATCTATGTCACTTTCCATGGCTACAGTGACACTCAACATTTCAGTGGAAAAAAACTGTTCTTTCAAAAAAACTGTAAATATGAGAAACTATCCACATCTGCAGAAGGAGTTAAATATCATCACTGTAGGAAAAGATGAAAAGCCTAAAGTCTGGTATAATTATTAAATAAAAATATGCTAAATTGAAGCTTTGACAAAAATAATTCATTGAATTATCAGAGACTGCTAACAGATGGTAACTCAGAAGAGTATCTTCCTTGTGATCTTTCCCTTCCACTGGGGAGCAGGCCATACCATCCCAATTTGATTGAATCAATTGACTGGAGCTATTTTTTACCAGAACAATTTCTTAGTTTCATAGAATTCTGATTAGAAAGGACTATTATTTTACTCTTTTCAATACTAACTTGGCTATTCCTAAAAAGTAACACTTTTCTATAACAGAAGATGTGTAATGACTACAGTAAAGCACAGAAGTATTTTAAACATTTACTCTTACACTGGCAAAATAAAATATAAATAAATGTACACACATCATAATAATGCAAATCCTTTTTCCTCAACATCCTTTCCAAATTTTAATGTGTATTCACAAACTGAGAACTTCAGGTTTTGTGAAGATAAAGCAAAATCAAGTCACTTTACTGAAAATAATAAAAATATGCCAATCTCAAGCAGTTTCTGCAGTAGCTCTTTGTTTTATATGTGTTTAACTGAATTTCCTCAGATTGCTAAGCATTTTTAAATACATTACACCATCATTTCAACTTCAGGACAAGGACGTCAAATAAACCAATAAAACAATGTAACAGCAGAGAGTACAGAGAGTTCTTCTCAAAAGGGAGACAAAAAAAATAACAAGTTCTATAGAATAAAATATATTCCTTTAGAAAGAACTGTTTATATCTTGTACAACTGTGTCATTACTTGATAAAACCAGTGTTTTCCTGAGCACGTAGATTGGCAATATCTGCATCTCTGTAACAACAGTGAAACTGAAAACTTCTGTTTCTATTATTTAAGCTACTTCAGCAGGCTTGATAAAAAACTTTTTAATTTGTTGTTGTTGAGTATCTTTTTCACAGGTAGGACCAGAGATAAGCTTACAAACCCAGGAAAAGACAGAATAGTACTGATGCTACTCATACACAGATACTATGACTTGAAGGAACACTGAAGCAAATTCATGAGATGAATGATACTGTCACACTTTGTAAAACCTGCTAACAGAAAAAAAAAATAGAGTGGAAAAGATGAGGTTCTATGGGTTTTTAAAAGTCCTCCTGCAGCATTAAGTGATGATGGTACAAAATTATCTAATAGTTGTCCTAGCATTTTAATAAGATTTATAAGATTTGCGAGAACTAAAATTATATCATAACCCTCATGAATCTGTTGAAGACTTTTCCCAGATAATATTGAAATTACTTAAATAACTTCAAAATTAAGCAATTGAAATAATCGACAGAATGGAGCCATTGCTACCAGCATATCCACGTATTTAAAAGTTTGCCATGACGTTACAGGTCACTGCTGCACACCTGGAAATGCTGCATGAATTCCACAGTGACAGCAGTGGAAACGCTTAAATGGAACGTCATGGAATCGGTTATTAAGCTTGCATAAGACACTTAAAAAAATAAAAAAAAAAAAGAAAGAAAGAAAGACATTTGAATACAGTAGCTCTAGTACTGCAGATCGCCTGATCTAGATATCGTAGATAAAAATATCCCGGAGCGCAGCCTCTTCGGGACGTTCCTGCGGCACCGGCGCGCTCGCAGGAGCACACGGTCAGCGGCCTCCGCGGCGGCTCGAACCTCTTCCCCCCGGATACATCCCATTAACTCCGGACCTCATCCCATTAACTCCGACCCTGACGCGCGGCCGGACCGCGCCAAATGAAAGGCAGCTACACCAGCTGTGCCCGCGCGAGTCCAGCGCTGCCGAGCGCTCATCCTGCCCTGCCTTGCTCCCGCACCGCTTTTCTCCCGAGAACGCAAGCATGGTGCCGGGAACAAACCTCTGGGTCCCCCGCTTCAAAAGCGGCCATTCGACGCCGCGCAGCAGCGGCACTGCCCAGTGAGCCCCTGCCCCTCGCCCGGACATCCTCCCGCGAACGCTCCCGCAGGAGCTGAGTCAGGATGGATGAAGGAGGCTGCCCTAGCCCCGCGGGGGCCGGCACCGGCCTCTCTCCCCCGGACAGGGCTGCGGAGGGGCCGCCACCCGCGCTCCTGCCCCCGACCCACCTGTGCGGAGCGGGGGCGGGAGCGAGGGGGGACGGTCCCCTCGGGGGGGGCAGGGCCCCGGCCCGGGGCTCACCTGCACACCGTGATCAAGTTCCGCCTCTCCACCGCGGCGTTGCGGGACGGGACGCTCTTCCTCCGGGCGGAGACGTTGAGCCCCCCTAAGCCGAGGGACGCCATCTCCGCTGGGCAGGGCAGGTGGAGCCGCCGGGGCTGGCGCGGAGCCTTTGTTCCCGGCCTCCCGCTCTCCAGGATGCTGCGCCTGCCGCCGCCGCACGCGGACGAGAAGGAAGCGGATGAGGAGGCCCCCGTGCTTTCCCCGCTCCTCCTCCCGCTGCCCGGTCCCGGAGCGCCCGAGGCAGCGGCGGATCGGGCGGGGATGCGCGGGGACCCCGCGGCGGGGGCGGCTCGGCCCCCCCGCTCCCGGCAGCCGGGCGGCCACAGCGCCGCAGAGCGCCGGCGCCGCCAGCCAATCAGCGCGCGGGGAGCGCGGCGCCGGCGCCGCCTGGCGGCGCTCCCGAGGGGCGGGGGCGCTCCCCAGGGGCGCGCGCCCGGCGGAAGCGGGCGGGGGGCGCCGCACCTGAGGCGGGCGCGGCGTTCGGGCGGAACCGCGAGGGAACCCTGCAGCTCTCCAAGCGTCTGTAAAATTGTGATCTTCCTTTAATTGTTATCAATTCTTTCCCTTCTTAGCGCTTTGGCGTCTAGAATGTGAGAACTTGGTTGTGGCTTTTAGAGTTTGAAATGCTGTCAGTCATTAATTAGAATAATAGAATCACAGAATCATTAAGGTCGCAAAAAACCTCCGAGATCATGGAGTCCGACCTTTGACTGAACACCACCGCCTCAGCTAGATGCCACATCGGTTCTTGAACTCCTTCAGGACATGACTCCATCACCTCCCTGGACAGCCTGTTGCAGTGCTGGACAATGCTTTATGAAATATGTAAGCTTTACAGGCCATGGTTGTGGGAATACGGGAATGAAGTGGGAATACCCTTTGCCACCAAACTACAGCCGGCCCAGCTCTGAGCTAAGGCATGCTTGGAAGAGCTCTGGCTATAGGGCTTTGCCTTGGCATCAAGACACAGAATTGCATGACGTTCGTGTCCCTGGAAGACAGGAAGATAAAACACTTCAGAAGAAAGCCTAGCAGTTAACTAATTGTAGCTTGTGGTTGTGAAGGAGTAGATTTGGCTGGATATTTGGGGAGGTGTGAAACTGTATGGATTAATTTGATTTGCTTCCATTATGGGAGGAAGTTCCTTTTCAGCCTAAGAAAATAACTTTATTTGATTTACAAACTTTATTTGTTTGCAATGAGGGTGAATGGTGAAATAAATTTTGGCACAACTCTTTATTCTATTGGATTAGGTACATAATACTCCTAAATGTGTCTGTTAAATTCCAACCTACCCATTCTTATTAATGAAACATAAAAATTTCTGTTTACTGACATGAAAATGCCCACTGGATTATGGTTTCTTTGGAGAATATCCCTTGTAGATATGAAGCTATTTCTGACAGTTCGTGTCAAACAAGAACTGTGTCCAGCACAATTGTGCTACATGAAGAGGAATTATGTTGACAGAAGTTTGAAAAGTAGATTAACATATAGGTGGCTATTTTTTAAAATGTAGTAGCATATAAACTTTTTTCATCAGAAGATATCTCATAAATTGATTCAAGTATTACCACTTACCAAGACTTCCAAGATCATCATATATTACTTGATATGCTGTATTCTCACCTCACTTAACATTTAACTGAATAAATTTGACCTTTCTCTTCATTGAGCTTGATATGAAATGGTAAGTAAACTGTTCTGCCTTCTCTAAAGTAAAGCTTCTTTGTTACTTGAGTGGATTTTTTCCCAAGCATATTACCATTCAAATTCACAATAACCTAGTTCATAATTTTGTTTCTGCCTTTCTTCCTCTTTGCTCTAGGAAAAAAAAAGAAACTAGTGGTAAAAACTCCAGGAGAAGGAAGAAGCAGGGACATTTGAGTTACACTATTAGTTACATCATAAAGAAGTGGAGGCACAGGTGAATCTGAAGGAGGATATCCTTTCTACATTGGAATCAAGAATAATACTTTTTTATTAATTTTAAATGGCTCTACTTATACAAGATTGAAACAAGCTGATGTTCTTTACTTTTTCTTTCAGACTGTCAAGGGGAAATGTTGCATGTGTTACTTGTTGCCTCTCAGAAATTAAAAGCCTGTCTTCAGGTTTCTTTCTGCTTCTCAGAAGCTTTTTAAAGGCCCATTGTTTCTGTAGCTTCTGTTAAGAGATTTGTGCAGATTGAGTGAACTTTCAATTAAATTTGAGCTAAGATGAAGTAGATTTAGTCTCTGCAGATGAGCAATTTCAGCTGCAAGATTTGTTGTTCTTGAAC
This sequence comes from Acrocephalus scirpaceus scirpaceus, assembly GCA_910950805.1. Lineage (NCBI taxonomy): Eukaryota > Metazoa > Chordata > Aves > Passeriformes > Sylviidae > Acrocephalus > Acrocephalus scirpaceus. The sequence goes on from OU383773.1 coordinate 132,137,920, forward strand.
TGATGAAAAACGTACTGGATAATTACTAATATTTAACAAACCAGAAAAAGAAAAAAACATAAACAAACAACCAAAAAAGAGACCAACAAAAACCAGAAGTACTTTTCTACATATATTAAAAACAGAAGTATCTTCTCATTCTTTTCCTCTACCTTTTTCCCAGAAACTGCAGGTTTTTATTTTTACTCTTGAAGGGGATTTAAGATTAAATCAGACTTATCTGCTGGACCAAGCCTTAGGTTTCAATATTAATAGGTTTTAGTCCTCAAGTAAACAGATTTCCTTAAAAATTGTTGCTTTCTTTCAAATATAGCTTATCTTCTGCTAATGTCTTATCAAAGCAGAAAATGTAAAAAGGTTCTAGAAGACTTCAAAAGAATAAAAAATAATAATTTGAATATCATCAGCTGCTTTGGAAAGCTCAATAAGTTTATCAGGAAATTTACTCTGGTAAGTTTTGGATTTTTAAAGCCTCTCTGTAAGAAAAATAGACTAAGGGAAAATCTTACTGCCTTCAATTAGCCAATGGGAAGATAGAGGAAAAGGCTTTTCTGAGGAGTGCAGAGAAAACGGACAAGAAGCTGCAACAGAGGACAGATATTGGGAAAAATTCTTGATGCTTAAGAATTAGCTTAAGATGTTTAAGCACTGGGGATGCACAAGAAGCTTTTAGGGACCACATCCAGGACAACTGATTACACTTGCTGAAAGGGTTATTCCATATCTTATGGCATTGTGTCCAGTGGTAAAAACTCAGGGAGAGAAGGAAGAAGCAGGGACGTTTGAGTTACACCATTAGTCTTCCCAAAAACTGTTCCCCACTTTCCTGGAAATGGCTAAAGATTTGCCTGTTGATAGGAAGCAGTAAATGTATTCCTTATTTTGCTTTGCTTGCATATACTGCTTTGCTTCACTTATTAAACTGTCTTTAACTCAGCCCACAGTTTTTGCTCCTTTTCCAGTACAATTCTCTTTCCCATCCCACTGAGCAGAAGTGAAGAAGTGGCTGTGTGGGCCTTAGCTGCTGACCAGGATTAACCCACAAGTTGACACAGTATTGTTATTTATAGTGGGAGAAAATAAAGTTGATCTCAAGCTATCATGTATATATCCCTCAGTTAGGAGCAAAACACAAATTGGTGTGAAATGTGATATATTTTACTATTGCACTTTAGGGTAATTTTGAGTATACTGATAGTACGGAATGCATCTCATGGATTTCAGTCACCTGCCTAGCTTTGTATATGAAGCATAAGTAAACCACAAGAACTCTTAACAAGAACCTTCTCTTTGTTGAGGGCAGCAGAGCACTGCCACAGGCTGCCCAGAGAGGTCAAGTAGTGTCCCTTTCCAGAGACATTCAAAACCTGGATGTCTTCCTGTGGCTCTTGCTCCAGGTGACCCTGTGTTGGCAGGGGTTTGGACAAGATGATCTCCAGAGGCCCTTTCCAACCCTAACAATTCTGTGATTCTGTATATGTAGGAGCCATACATGCTTGCTCTTTTTATATTTGTGGTTTGAAATCATTTGGGCTTATTTTTTGCTTTGCTGGGCTTTTTTTTTTTTTTTAATTGGCAGCATATCTGTGGTATCTATGAATATCTGATTTGTCAACATCTTTTTACAGGAACATGATAGGTATAATTTGAAATTGTAGTTGCACTTTTCCAAACTACTCTTTCCTACAAGAATTCCAAGAATGAATCAATTTTTGGATCAATTTTTTGGATTATTTGTAGATCTTGCACTTTGGCATTATTGCTTATCCTAATGTCTTAGAAAATCTGTATAGGAGCCTTTAAAAGGTTTGAGGGCATGATAGAAGATGGAATTCCACCCACCTTCTTTTTTTGGCATACTGCTGATACTTAGTTCTGTGGAAGGAGTGAAAGAAATTAAGGAAATTGGAGTACCATATGCCTTTTTAGAGCATACTTGGGTGACAGTCATGAACAGAAGGAGAGCAAGAACAAAACCTGAATTTTACAAAATGACATCATCATAGTAGAGTTGGCAAAGGAAAAATAATACAAAACACTGAAATATGAAGCAAGTTTGTGATTTAGGATTTGAAGGATGTAAATTTCAATCTATGAGCTTTAAATCTTGTTGCAAGGTCATTGCCTGAAATGCGTAAGTAAGCAGTATTTGAATACATCATGACTTACACACTGTAGCTTTTGAAAGTTATGCTTGTGAGATTACTTGTGAGATAAATGAGATTACTGCTTTATACCATGGCACATAAAATTTGATCTATGTTAATTTTTCTTGATTATTCTTTTTACATATTCTAAAGTTATGTTATTAAAAGTTATTGCATGTTTTCTTTGTGACTTAAAATATTTACCACCAATATTGCCACTTGGTGGCCTCATTTGATCAGTAATAAAAGATAAAAATGTGAGTTAAGATCTTTTTTCATTTAGGTGTGCAATTCAGACCTTGACATGATTCTCCTACATATCCAGGAGCAATATATCCCTTTTTGTGATGAATATGTGGATGCTGTGGTGACTGCTGTTGTAGCTCTTAAGGGTCTGAATCACTGATACTGAGGTGGTCAGATTTAAGAACTCTTCAGTAGTGATGGCTTAGTAAGGGTAGAACTGAAGTGAATGATTTTTCTCCCCATTCTTCCTCTTCCATCCCTGAAGTTTTAATGTTCCACACCTCTTCTCAATCAAAACAAGCAGAGGATCTTGTCTGCTACCAGTTTTTTTTTCCTTTTTTTTTTTTTCTTTTTTTAGAGCTAGAATTTGTTCTGATTCTGCCAAGCTTCTTCCCTGGTTGTTCTGCATCCTTAATTCTTATTTTTCAGATTTTATTACTTGAAAATGTTTTTCTGTGTCACTTTTGTGAATCTGTACCCCAAGTCTCTGTCCCTCTGTGGTTCCATATTATTTGTATGATTAGCCATGTTACAAAATGCTAGTTTGTTGTTGCTGGGTTTGCTGATTTAGTGTACTTCTGTCTGGGTTCAAGGCAAGCAAATATTTATTATATCGTGCTTAGGACACTTACTCATAGAAATCTTCTGCCTTGGCAAGCTTCTCCCTATGCCTTGCAAGCTTAGGAAGAGCAAGCTGGATGAGTGGATGGTGAGGTGGATTGAGAACTGGCTGAATGGCAGGTCTCAGACGGTTTTGAGCAGTGGCACAGGGTCTAGTTGGACTGTTACTAGTGATGTCCCCCAAGGTTCAATACTGAAATTGTTTAACTTGTTCATCACATACTTGGATGAAAAAGTAGATGCCTCCTCAGCAAGTTCACTGATGACACAAAGGTGAGAGGAGTGGCCAATGCTCTGGAGTGCTGTGCAATCCTTCGGAGGCACTTTGACAGGCTGGAGGGATTGGCAGAGCAGAATCTTTGTTTGAAATTCAACAAAGACAAATGCGGGGTCCTGTACATGGGGAAGAATAACCCCACACACTGGTACAGGCCAGGAGCCGAGCTGCTGGGAGGTAGCTCTGAGGACAAGGACCTGGGGATCCTGGTGAACAAGCTGTCTGTGAGCCAGCAGTGCCCTTGTGGCCTTGCAGGCCAGTGATATCCTTAGGTGCATTAGGAAGATCATTGCCAGCAGGTCAAGGAAGGTGATCCTGCCCCTACTCTCGGCCCTGGTGAGATCACATCCAGAGTGCTGTGTCCAGTTCTGGGCTCATGAGTACAAGGGAGAAATGGAGCTCCTGGGATGGGTCCAGCAGAGGAGAACAAAGATGATTGGGGGACAGGAGCATCTCTCTTACAGGGAAAGACTGGGAGAGCTGAGCCTGTTCAGCCTCAAAAAGAGGCAGCTGAGAGGAGACCTCATGGCTGTTTATGAGTATCTGAAGGGAGGGTGTCAAGAGAATGGGCCAGGCTCTTCTTGGTGGTTCTAAGCAATAGGACAAGGGGCAACAGGGAGAAACTGATGCACAGGAAATTGCACCTTAGATATAAGGAAGAACTTCTTTACTGTGATGGTGACTGAGCTCTGGAAAAGCTTTCCCAGAATGGTTGTGGAGTCTCCTTCCCTGGAAGGGAAACCACCTATTCAGAAGCCATCTGGATGCAATACTGAGTAATGGGCTCTAGGAGACCCTGTGTGAGCAGAGAGGTTGGACCAAATGACCTTCCAGCCTCAACCATTCTGTGATTCTGAACCTGCAGTCTCATGCTCTGCTGGCTCAAGGCTAGGTACTCAGCAAGAAAGTGCACTGTCACCCTGCTTCAGTCTTGTCTTATGATTTTCTTGCAAAATCCGTGTAGGTCTTTTGTAATTGTATGTCTCCAGATAGCCCCAGGTCTTCTGTCACACACTACAAGACATACTGCAAGCTGTAACAAAAAGATATCTAGTTAATACACAGGTAATGATTTATGGCTAAAATATTGGGTTCTTGTAACACTGCTTGACTATCCTCTAAAATTACCACAGTAGATTAGGTTTCTTTATTCTTTCCTGGTCTTAGTGTTATTCTCTGAAGTAATATCTCCTTTCACTGCTTGGTGCCTACTCATGGGGTTTTTTTTTAGCTACTTGTTCAGTTTTCTGTGATTCCTTAATGTTTTTATTATAAAGATTCCAGTTGGCCTCAGGCTACTGATGTTCTGGATATTATAATTCTGCTAGTGTAGCTGAACATTGCAAATGTTTACCCAAAATTATATAGATGAGAAACATTGCATACTTATTTCTCTACACAGACCACAATCTTCTGACAATTTCTACTGAAATACAAAAAAATACAATTCTGTGTATGCGTATCTGGTATTATAGATCCTAGAATCATTAACTATTTGGGTCCACACTCAAGTAGCTACTGCTGTTGTAGGAGCAATACTCTGCTTCCATTGTGGAGCCTTCTCCAAACTGCCTTTCTGTGGGACAGAACTCAGTGACTATAACCCTGTTTCTTACATGCCTTTCTGAATCTGTTAACAGCCCATCAGTAATGCCCCTTACCTTCCGTGCAGTGACTGATACATCTCTTCAGGCAATAGCAACGCAGGTTGTGCATGTGCTGTTTTACAATCATCTCTGTGCCTTCTTCAGTATAGGATCTTGGCATTCATTTCTCCTAAAATTACAGCTCTTTTCCATTTCAATAGTTGACACTTCAGCCATCCTACACTCTGATTGTCCCATGATGTGTGTTGGTGATTACTGCTTAAAGAGTTGCAGTTAGCCTCGACCGTTCGGAAGACCTCGGGCTGTACGAGGAGTTAGGGTCCCTTCTTCTCCATGACGTCACCAAGAAATAAAACCATGAAGGAAGTGACCTGGGCACACCACGGGTGTTTAAGAGCGTGCCCACGGGAAATAAACGCATTTCGCCGTTCACCACATTGGTGTGACGTGTCATCTGTCCGGCAAGTTTGTAAGTTGCGCCGTGGTCTGGCTTTGAACCAGGTCGCCACTACAGCAAAGAGTCTACTTATATTAGTAGTTTAACAATGTTAATAGCACTTTCTACTTCCAGTGCCTTTTTTTCTCTAAAACTATTATTTTTGCTACTTCTATCCATATATTTATTACCTTGTGACATTGTTACATCAGGTAAATAATATTCAATTATTTATTTATATGTATTTTTATTTCATGGGGTTTGAATATTGCTTATAATACGCTCCAGTTTTGATAACTCACAAGTCAAAGTTTCTACAAAATAGTTTGCAATATTCCAGTCACAATTTCTACTCAATCTAAAATGGTATCCATAAAAACTCATGGTTTGTTGTACTCAGTCACACAAAATCCATTTCTGGGTCAGTGTTGCAATGACTCTTTAATAAAAACAGTATATCTGTTCTGCCTTAGAAAAGTCAGAGTAAATGCTTCGTTCACAGTAACACGCACTTTAATTAATTTGTTGCTACTGTATAGTATTTGTATACATAAAATTTTGAATTTTCTCTCAACTGGAATCTTTGCTTAGAAAAGTTAACCACATCAAGAACCAAACGCTGTGAAGTAAACGTTTGACCTCTTTTTTTTTTTTTTTTTTAATTTTGGTTTCTTCACTTCTGGTTTCCACTTCACTTCTGGTTTCCACACTTTGTTTACTTCACTTCTGGTTTTCTTAGTTTAACTGTCTGGTGTTTTCCACTCGTATTTCAGTTTCTGAAGTTGTCCAGGTCCATCACAATTGTTGTGCATTACTTTGATTTTTATCTATGTAAATAGAAATAAAATATGCAGGTTAAATTTGTATGCAGCTTCAAGCACCCATAATACATTCCCCTAAAATCAGAGACATTCATTAAAATCACAAGATTATTCTTGGCTTCCTGGAACATGGATGCTGTTGTTCAGCCCTCACATTTGTTTCCCACAATTTTAAAGTTGTGGAGACATGTACCTAATGTTTTCATTGTCTTCAGTACAAAAGAGTTTTCCACGGTCACTACAGGTAAGGTCTATTATCAATAAAGAGCAGGGTGCTTACTACTTCCCTTGTTATGCAAGCAAATATTCACAATTTTGAAACTAACATAGTTAATAATAAAAATAAAACCAAGAAAACTTCACTCAGACAGAACTTAATAATTAATTTATGCTGCTTCTTTTAAAAGCCTCTCTGCTGGCAATAAATCTGGTGAGACTTCCCTTATGTACTCTTAAATTTTAATAGCAACATTTATAACATTCTTGCTTTTGTTAGCTTATTTATCTTGACATAGTTAAAATTGAAACTGGAACTATTTAGGCTATTTTCCATTTATGAGTTTATCTTGATATACATAATATCCTGCTTTGTTTATAATTGGAGCTAGTTCATCCCATTTACAGTTTAGACTGTAAACTTGAGTGGAAAATATGCTACATTACTTTCCATCCTTCTTGCCATTCTGCAAAGTAGGGGTTCATTCTTGTTTGTTTATTTGTGCATTGAGCATTCCTTCCCATCTGTGTTGCTACAGCAACATTAATCTCTTTCCATGTGTTTAGATAGGGTCAGTAGCCATTCTTTGGTTAAAACATTAGGCAGACTTTTTTTCTCCCAGGCATAGCTCTAAATCATTTGAAATTGGGAGAAGATGTGGCTCACAGGTCATTACAATGACAAGATGATGCAATATCCCAAACCTTTCTGTAATTTTTCACCTTTTGGCTTAGTGCTATTTTTATAGTCCCATTGGGCCATTCAATTTACCTTGAACCGCAAGTTCACAGCAACATGGAACCTTTCTTTTCTTCACAGGTGTCCTCATAATTCCTTGATGAATTTCCCAGGAATATATACGTTCCTTGTCTCAAATAAGTTTATTGGTTTAAATTGTATCCGAAAAATACAATGATAAATTTCTTCATGGAGCTATCTTTACTGAACTACCTCAGCCCACTTTGTCATTGAGTCTAGAATTAGGAAACCATGCTTACTCCCGCTTTGCATGGTGTGTGGGACTAAGGTAGGATTGCACCTATTCTGATGTAGTCTGTTTGTATCCTAGCCTGTTGTCCTGGGTTTGGCTAGGACAGAGTTAATTTTCTTCTGCTGTTTCTCACTGATGTTTTGGCTGTTGCTATGTAGTGCTTACCCTAAGTCAAGGACTTCTTAGTGTCTCATGTTCTGCCAGCGAAGAGCTGCACTAGAAGGTGGGGGCGGGGGGAGCACAGTCAGGACAGCTAACCCGAGATGGCCAAAGGAATATTTCCTACCACAGAATGGCATATAAGGTGGGGGAGGTGGCTGGGAGGAGCCGATCATGGCTCAAGGACAGGTTGAGTATCAGTTAGTGAGTGGTGAGCAACTATCTTGTGCACCACTTATTTCTCCTGGGATTTATCTCCCTCTCTCTCTCTCTTTCATTATTATTGCTACTATTATTATTGTAGTTGTTGTTGTATTTTACTTTGCTTCAGTTATTAAACGTTTCCTACATTAACTCACCAGTTTTTACTTTTCTTGCTCCCCATCGCACTGGGCAGAGAGTGAGCAAGTTTGAACCCAAAGGAAATCTGTGTGGCATCTAGTTGCCATCTGGAATTAAACCATGGCAAAAATGGTTTGTGAATTCTCTAATGCCTTAATTTTATTTTTCTCCTAGGGAGATATTCACCACAGCACAAACTAAGCAATTATGCACCCATCTGTCTTCATGTTTGGGTAGCATTAGCTACCTTCTAATACTCCCTTTTGCATTCAAGCACCCCCTACATGATCTTGCTCATGCACCTGTTGAAACAAATCTATTTAAAGTGTACATAGTGTTTTTTCATTTACATCGTTATGTACAAGTGTTTTTTACCTGGCTACTCTAAACTCTCTATGCTTCACATGTCTATCAACTTCTATAGTAATCACCCCTCAGTTTCTTCATTTCCATGTTGTAACGTTGCTCCATCTTTTTATACCTTGCTTTGCATGATTTTCTTTGGTTTGTTTGCAAGCTGGGTGTTTCTTCCAAAGTCAATTCTACTGGGACTACCACAACCTTGGCAAGGGTGTGTGCTTAACTATTCCAAGATTGCTACCTCTGTATGTTTCTTTCTGGTAAGCTTCTACATGACCTGCATATTTTTTTCTCTCTGCTTTTATTAACCTATGTTCAGGATTTCCTTTCCATGATGGAGAGGCTACCAGATTTCCATTCTTTGTAGGTAATTTTTATTCTACTTTGGTAGCCAAATAGTTAAAGCTTGATGTATCCGGTCTGAAGCTAAGTATGAAGCTAGGTCATTTCCTTTAGGTTTCTCTTTTAACATCATTAGCAGAGCTTGTGGCTCTGTTGCTTGTGCAGAGTGAAGGCAGATAGCTCTTTTTATTTTTCCCAGCATATCTAATAGAGGATTTTCCATAATTTTGATAAAAACTGGAGCCATTTGTGAACCACACTGAATAACCTGTGGCACGAAGTCAATAACAGAGCTTTTATCCAGTGAGAGACACAAAAACAGGTAAAGTGCACTCCTATTCTTTCTTTGGTTAGAAATCCTATAGAGCTACTGATAAAGTCTTGCCTTATTCTACAGAAAGCTCTCATTTATAAAAGCCATTGTGTTTCCAGCTAGCCTAGGTTTGATATATATCCATTTTGTACTTTTCCACTGATTATGTACTTCAGTGTGTGATATGTACTTTAGTGGAGCATGTGTGATATGGACTACTGCAAAGCAGCCTCTAGTAGTGTATACCCAAAGCTAATTGCCTATACTAATGCTAAACCTGTTTTTTTAATACGAAATACTTTTTCCTCCCAAATATTAAGAATCTCAAAGCAAAAGTATTTTATTTCTGTGCTCTTTAAACAGCACCGTGTAGATCAGTAGTGGCCAGCTGAACATGAAAAAGCTTACAGTAATGTGTATCTAAAGGCCAGCATTTGAACAAGTGCAGTTTTACTTTTTTTTTTCTTTCCATTATTTTTTGTGAGATTTCTTCACTAATTTGATTAGTGGTTAACTCATTTCTGCAAATATGATTCTCACAAAAATGTAATCAGCTGCAAAGTTAAACTAATACTATTTTTACGTGCATGGACTCTCTGCCAGCTCTACTTATGTCAGCATCACCATTCCTTCGACCTAAAACTATCACTGAATATTTCACTTTAGATTGCACCTGAGTTTTGTCATGATGAGCTTTGAAGCCTATGTTTTGAGTAATGCTGGCTACTTCTTGAGTATATTCCCAAACTTTCAGTTTTTCCGGGGACTAACATACCATTCATGTATGGTATGACATAACACATTCTGAAGGTAATTTCATGCATATGTGATATGTTTGATCTGAAAGTCTTGAGGAACATGGATAAAACAACATTGCTTTCTCTAACAGCTAAATGTTTGTTGTTACCAGTTCTGCTCTGTTAGTGGAATTGGAAAGAAAACACTGGCTAAATCAGTAACAAAATATTCTGCTTAGTGTTACACGAATTTCAGGCATACAAACAACCCAAGAGATGGCTACGTTATTTAAGTGTTAAAATCTCACTTTTAACTTCTTTTCTTTGCTTTTAACCCTGGACAAATAGGATGTTAAAATAATAGGTCTCTGTACTAAGACCTTGCTTTTCAGTAAACTTGTTGATGGTGGATTGGAGTCCTTCCTCTGCCATTAAAACACAATTTCTATTTTTTCACATTTTAAATTACAGACACAAAAAACTTGAGGAAATTCTGTTACCCAAATATCCACTGTTTTTATTTCCTCCGGATTCTTAATAACAAAGCATCAATGACTTGCAGGAATCACTCCACCCTCACCTCCCACTGGTCAGGCCCAATTTCACAAACATCCGTAGCAAAATCTGCAGATAATCCATTTTGTTTCAACAAGTCTGTGCCAATAATTCCCTGGTGTTTCTAAAAGGGATCCTCCCACTCCTGAAGGAACAGGAGAAGGAGGCTCCTGAACGTGGCACCTACTTAACTGCAGGCAGAGATCTTAATGCAGATACTTGAACATCCTTTCATGCATATAATGCTGTAAGTTTTATCATTTTCCCTCTTTCTTGAGTTGTAGCTGGAACAAGTATTTGTTGAAGAGCAGTTAATTGACATTATGGTATCAATTAACATCATAGCACTAGCGGTAGTTAAGGTTCTTCCCTTACCCACCCTGTACTAATATTGTTATTGGCCATTTCCATTGATTATATTGTAATTTACCATTATTGTAATTTAACCACTAGACCAGGGGCAAGTAGACAGCAGAGTGTCCCTAGTCTTTGTTATTGAGAGGAAGAGATGATGTCTGAGGGCTTTGCTGAGAGGGACCTATTATTTTCTGTAGTTTTCATTCTTTGTGATTTTTTAATTTCTTGACAAAATGAGCCAGTAAGGAATTTATGTATTCTATCCCATTTTCTCAAATCTTTGCCTCTTTTTCTCAAATTTTATCATGTTTCCTTCCTGCAACATGTTTCATTGGTGTCTGCTAAAGGAAGTTTTTATCATATTGTCCAAGAATATTTTGCAGTTACCATTACCACTTCTTTTTACATAAAGGGGTAAACTCACCCTGAGGACTGTTTTTCCTTTTCTGTTCCTTTTTATCATTATTTTAAATGGAGGCTGTTTGTCATTTAAGACTATTTCTGAAAATTACAGTCTGTAATGTCTACAGTGTGTAGACCTTTTATTAGATCCACAGGACTGGGATTTCCTTGTATTCTCTTACCTTCATTTTCTTGTCCATTTTTCTTGTTCATACCTGCTGAAGCCAAATTTGCAGCTCTTCCCATTTTAGCTGTGCTTGATTCATGGGTCCAATAATTACTCTTGCTAACTTAAGTCTTGTACCACTGCTACTTGAAAGACAGTGGTTCTATTTGATCAGATACATTCCCAGATGCCACTACCAACAATTATCCCAGGATTCACAGTATTTTACAATCTCATAGCATTCTAGGTGGAATAACCTGCTAGCCAAGTCTCTTGTCATTGCTTAGATAACTGTTCTGAGACATCTACCTAAATTTCTTACAGGAAATTGTTCCTACAGTATAGCTGATAATCATACTCCACTCTAGGGCTGTGCAATTTTTACGAGTTAAGGAAAGTTAATCCTTTAGTCCCAAAAGCCCCATTTTAAAAATTTCTGAATTCAGTGGCCTCAAGATTTAAGCAAATACTCTTGCTTGTTCTGCAGTCAGGTCAGCTATTGTTATAATAATCTCCCACATTTTAAGAGCAGCACAACCCAAGCAGGAGTAACCTGCAGGGTGCATTCTTTTTTTAACACTGTTTTGGTTTTAACAGCATAACTGGATCATAAAAGCCTATTTTGTTGTCATTTTAACCTGAATTTTCAGTATAGTTGTGATCTGTTTCCCTTATATGCTTGTATGTGTAGTTGACAGTTGTGTTCTGGGTGACTGGTGCTGAAGTAAAAGGGCTTTCTGAGTGTGGAGAAATCCATCTGTGCAGTAGAGGTTCAGGGTGTGTCTTCAAGTTAGTAAATGGTTCACTGCAGAAACTATAAGGTAAACCTAGCAATTCTCAGAAACTGAGAATCTACTTTTAAACACCATTAGACTAGTATTATACACCAGATCTGAAGAGGGACAAAAACCTGAATATTCTTATTATTAGCTAGATCAAAACTGATGCACAACAGAGTTTACGTTTTGATAAATTTGCTATTCTTTTCACTCATATTTTGCTGATATAGAAGACATACATATATATGTATGTATCTTTTTTCATGTATTCATCGAAATGTATATGAAGAAGGGGATTTTCAGAGTTGAACAATGTAATTATTCTTTTCCTCTATCTCCTATCATGGTTTAACACTAATGTATGTATGAGTCATCTGATATGGCATGACAATCAAGTCCTTATCTGTATCCATGTGATCTGTTGGGAGGAGATCAGTTTACTTCATTTACTACTATCAGAATAGTCAATACTAGGAATATTGTGGTAGCACAAAGGATGTTTTGATGACTACCATAGTGGTGGCACATAAAAAGGAACAAGATAACTTTTACTGTTCTTGGGGTTAAAATGTTTATGGGGAACATCTTACTATGAAACCTTGAGGTTAGCATTATTCTGCCTGCCCAACTTCATCCTCTTGTGAAGCAGAGGAAATTGTCAGGTCTAGTGCTGGATTTAATGGAGCAAGGTGAACTCTGTAACAAATTAAATGCAATAACACAATCCAAACCCCAGAGCATGAAAAGACCATGCACTCATGATGACTTAGACTTGGCTTCATTTTTAGGCCTTAAGGAAACATGCACACATGCTTTCCCCGAGACCTACCACTCTTGAATAGTTCAGTTTACTTGATATATGAATATAGGTGAAATCTATTAGGAAAGTAGGAATTATAAGTCTATTCTGTGAAACAATGCACCACACCAATATTCAGAAAGAGGTTTTGTCGTGTATCTATTTGGAACAAAATGAAGTACTGTATTCAATAATTTTTGTTCTTGTAAACATACAATTTCATATACACATTAGATTACCCAGTTGGTGTGTGAAAAATTCTTCTGGTCCTGTCACATGCAGTAATAAGCATCTTTCTTTGCAAATGTGTTGCCAAGGTGTTCCATAAATAACCTTGGCAGATATGTTTTCCTCCCTCATGTGCACCATACCATGGAATCAGTTTCATTATAGGACTTGACCTGGTTCTGGTTACACCTGCTTATAACTTCCAGCTCAGTGGATGTCTTAATGAACTGATTGTCAGCCATGCATGATCACTTAATGAACTGATTGTCAGCCATGCATGATCACTGCAGAAATCATCTATCTTCTTTAGGATGTGGGATAATTTAGCAATGTATCCATCATCAGACACCACAAAAAATCCTATGATGTCTTCTGCAAATGGCCCATGATATGGAGCATTAAAAGGTTTTTTCCTCTATTGGTTAAATAAAAGGCTTTTTTTGCATGCCAAGTCCCATAGGTAGTCACCAGAGGTAGTTTAGAAAAGATGAATTTTCTAAATTTGGTTCTTCTTCATAGTACTGACTATTCAAAGAACCGCAGAGGATGCTTCCATTGAGGAATCTCAGTAGCATTTAATAAGCATACTTTGTCCACAGGGAATCTCTGGATCCTTAGGCTATTTGCCTTAGGTTCTCTAATTTATACTGGAACAGCATTCCTTGTTTGCTGGGTACTGACAATGAATACAAGGAGAGTAGATGTCTTCTAACAGTAGGAGATATCTCAGTTTGACTAGGAGCTCAAATGATATGCTGAGAGTTGCTTCCTTGAACATTTTCCATACTAACAAACTCATTTGCTCTCAGTGAGAGGTGATATGGAAACAGGACTGTTCTGAACACCTTATTCAGTCAGCGTGAGCTGTTAATCATTCATGATTTATTGTTGACTATAAAAAGAAATCAAGGACTTGCATATCATGGCACTCACACAGGGTCACGTGTCATTGCATGGAAGCAGAATGTAAGCTGTACAGAGGTGGTGGCATAGGTCTGAGTCAGAAAGGAGGATGTCTAGAGTGCAAAGAGTGAGGAAGTTGGAATATGAGCAGAGATCACTTTGATCCTTCAATTATCATTGTGTGGTGCTGCAACACTGTTCAAAGCCCTGTGGTTCAAGGGTCCTCATGAATTTCAACTTTTTCAGGAGCCACCTGCCAGTCCTTCTGGGTCTGACCCGTAGGTTTTATCTCCCATTCTGTCTGGGAAGTAAGAAATCATGTTGTGATTTCACTGTCCACACAGGGAAGGGAAGGAACATTGAGGAAGACCTCTGAGGCTTGCTGATTAGTTAAAAATCTTGTATGGGTGCTTTCTTCTGTTTCTTGGCAGGAATTTAGATTTGCAGCTGATTCAAGCCTGATAGAGGATCTTGGTCAACAAGCTTTAGCTTATTTGGAATATTAGTTAGCTAAAAAGATAGCAAAACTTAATTTAATTAATCAAAGTAGAGTTATTAACAGAGTTATTAATGCTGTGGCCAAGGGTTTCTTGTACCTCACAGTTGGCATGTAAATAGATGGGAAGAAGAGAAGGCACGATGGCAAAGCAGAGGCAAATCACGGTCACAGCAGTGGCGTTGATTTTGTCAGTTAAGGGGTAATGTCTCATTTCCTGCACTTCACATTAATCATCAGCAAAACATATGGATTACCTTTGCTAAAGCTACAGGAGAATCTTCCTTTTGCCTTTCTATGGCTTCACTCAATGATCCCTTCTGTACGTGTTTAATTGGAATTCCCTTAGCCAATTTTGCTGAATTTACTGGATGGGTTGGAGAAGAGGGTGTGATTTATGTCACACTCTCTGACATGCAAGCTGAAGATAAATTTTGCTCTCTCAAGATAGGGTATACAACACCTAAATTGTGTACTGAAGGATGAGAAAGAATGGGCAAGAAATGAAGGCCACCATGATTGCAAGGTCTCTAAATAAGACAGGTCTTGAACCTCAGGAACTTGATTTGTTGGGATCTATTCCTGGAAACTACTGTTTATTCTTTGATTACTGCGTAAACTTTGGTCATTCAGGGTCTAATTTTGTACCGCCACAACCACGGGATGATAGTGTTGTTCTCAATCCCACTTCTAAATAGTACTACAATTTAACTGCTTATAGTTCTAATTGGACTTCTATGGGAAATGACCTGAGTGGATCCAATAAGAAGGTTAGGATGGTTCCACCAGGTATCTTTCTAATTTGTGGAGATAGGGCATGGCCAGCAACTCCAAGCAATGCTTTCGGTGGGCCTTGCTATTTTGGAAAACTAACCATGTTTAAACCCAGCTTTCAACATCTATTGAATATCACTAAAAGCATCAAAGGAGCAAGAGAAGCATTACTCAGCTAGGACCAGACTGCAAGGATAATGTAGGACTATGGGGCCCTCCTGCAGTAGTTTTTTCTTCCATTTTTACTCCCGGTGTTGCTTCAGCACATGCTTTAACACAACTGAAGAGATTGGCATGTTGGTCAGGGAAGCAGCTAAACCTGACCTCCAAAATTTTAAGTGAATTGACTGCCGATGTAGACGGTATTAGGCATGCAGCTCTTCAAAACCATGCAGTGATTGACTTCTTGCTGTTGGCACAGGGCCACAGATGTGAAGATTTTGAGGGAATGTGTTGTTTGAATCTTTCTGATCATTCTGAATCCATTCACAAAAGTCTGAGTCAGTTAAAAGAAAATATGAAAAAGCTAATTGTTAATACATCTCCATTTACATCATGGCTAGCCAAGCTAGATATTACTGGTTGTCTACTTGAATTAGCAAAAATGGGAGTTGTGATCATTATTGTATTTGTAATCATTCTTGTAGTGTTACCATGTATACTAAGGTGTGTGGTTAAGCTGGCCAAAAATGCTGTAAAACGAGTCTGGATTGCTCAAAAAAGAGAAGGGGGACTTGTGGAAGATTAATTCCTACAAATATGGGGACATGTGAGCAATCCAGCTTATCTGAAAGGATAGGCCTGTAACCATTTCCAGGATGAAGAAGCCACGTACGAAGAAGAACAAGATGCAAAAAGTCACATACAGAGAAGAATAAAAGATGGTAAACAACTCCAGAATGTGGGAATCAAATGAAAGCCAGAAAATAGTAAAATGTATAATTTGCTGGGTATGTAAGAAGAATCAACCAATAGAGACTAGAGGGCTAACGCGTACTTTTAGGGCAACCAATTGTAAAGTAGTATGAAACGCGTGATTAAAGCTAAAAACTGTATAAAAGAGACTGTAAAAATTAAATAAATCAGCTCACTTAGATCATATTGGTCATGGAGTGATGTCCCATTTCTTTTTGGCAACTAATATTACTCATGTGAATTTGGCCATGATTAGCACTTCCTTAGTTTCACTGATTGCATTACTGTTTAATATGTTATGTCACTTTGACACAACGTTTATACTTAGGCATCACTAAGAAATAAATAAAACCACCCTGAAATCTAGATTTGCAACTCAAAAATCTAATAAATTCAAATTTCAGTGGGAAATGTATGGGAAAATGTTGTTTCTCCCTTAACAAGGATAATATTGGCAGATAGAGCCATAAATTTTGTTGCAATCAAAATACATTTTAATGATCTTATGATGAATTTATGGAAATTAGGAGTAAAGATCCTTTATGGAATTAGGGAAATTGGCATTTAAGAGAAGATGCAGGTAGATTAATCAGACATTAGAGCATCTAATTTAAATCACTAGAAAGACTGCAGGTAATTGCCTTTTCAGTTACTATAGCCACAATGTAGCTGACCACAAAATAAAGAAATCTGATTTTCTAATTGCCGAAGTCCTGCATGGTGAGAGAGTTATTTCCTCCAGTCTCTTTATAACTATTTCTTGCAAAACAATCACATGCAGACATATGTTGATATCATAACTAGAATCTTCCTGGTGAGTGTCCCTGGATTGTTGTCAGGCATCATAGGTACTGACATGTTAAGCAGAGGTGTGGCACGTGGCAGATGTTTCTGGATGCAGAAATTATATGAGGGGGCATCACCTCTATCATCTACAGTTATGGCCGTTTGAAAGGTTTAGAGCTTGTGAATGTGTGTCTGCACTGTGTCCAATTGCCTGTAGAAACACATTTTCCTTAGAGTGCACAATCATTTGTTTTACAGTAAACATCAAAAAGGAAAAAAGCAATTTGACTCTGGTTAAAGACTAGCATGCAGAACATGGTCACAGTGCCATAATTAATGTCTTATGAGATGAAGTGATTATTTTTAGTCATTTCACCACAGCAACAAAATCCAATGTCTAAGATCAAATAAAATAAGTAAGTATACTTCCATACTACTACAGAAAATGGAATTCAAATTACTTACAGAAATTAAAAATATTTGCCTATTATTGAAATATCCCCTAGTTTGGGGCTACTTTACTGAAAAAACAAAGCTCTGAAACCAGCATTAGTTTGTGTCCAGAGGATAGTAATGTCAAAGGTCAATAACACCAATTCTGCCTAGAGGGGTTATAGGAACTGGGGGGGTGGGGGTGTTTATTTTGGGCTGAGGTTTTGTTTTTGTTGGGTTTTTTGTCAAGAGAGGACAGGCAGCGTTTGTAAAGCAGCACTAAGATTTTGAAAAATCTGTAAAGTGAAGTGGAAGAAGTTCTTCCTATTTGTTGTGGACAGGGAAGGGGTAACAGGTCTAACTTATCTCAAGGACAATTCGTGTTAGACATCCAAAAACCTCCAATTAGTTCAGATAGTCTGAAGTTCTCCATTTTTGCTTTTGGAAACTAACATTGGGGGTACAAAATTCAAACACCTGTTAAGAATGTAGTATGTCATACTTGACATGATCTGAAGGAAGGAGGATGGACAGGATGGCATTTTGACATTTTATGTCTTCCACGTATAATGAACTGTAGCTATAGAAATAAACAAAAACCTGAAATTCAGTATTACTGGGAAGAAGCTGAATGAAAGGTTTTTCATTCTCATAATTTCCTGTGTGATCTCGACATTTCACAGATAGCATGGAATAGAATGCAAGTATTTAGAAAATATGGCTTTGAATAGTATTGTACAAGGGAATTGGTTTCTGCATAAAATATAATATTAATGCTGTTGTATATTTCACATGTAGTGAGTTTGTAAACTCTTTTCCTTGTTTCTCAGGTGTTCTGCTGTCTGTGATCCAAGACAGAAGTGTAACCATCTTTCACACTTTTAAGGAAATTGGTTAATTTGGAGCAAGAACTGCAAAGAGGTTGATAAAATGGTCTTCTGCAAGGTAAGAAAGGTTGCAGACAGAGGTAAGAGTCTTGAAACGGAGTTAAGCAGCAGTTTAGGGATTCAAGAGAAAAAAACATCATCATGAAAAGAAATAACATGCTTTTCCTAAGGGAAAAGCAGGGCTTTGGAAGTCAGCAATTCAGTCCCTATGAGGACCCATTCCACAGGCAGTAGAAACCAGCTCTACCCGACCTCACTGAGGACTTCTTGGCCAACCAAGATTTTTCCTGTTTCTTGCTTCAGGCCACTGAACATACCAACACTCGAATTAGTATTTCATTAATTCAAGTTATCAAGAAATGGTAATGTATGGTAACTAATCAGTAACTGCTGAATACTTTTAAGCTATGTGTATTCAGTTTACAAAGGGTTCTTTGTGCCTGGCAAAAGGTGGCTGTCCAATCAAAGCCACTCAGGGAGGGAAGGATTACTTGTCCTGTTACAATGTTACCAGGCATATCCTTGCCTAGAAAAGTTATATGGACAAAAATTGCACGTCATAGTATTATATATTTTATTTAGATATAAGTTGGAGAAGTGTTTTCCACCTGCACAAGTAATTTTGTTTATCTTTTCCTGTCAGTTTTCATTTGTAAAATAAAGTCCTGAAGATTTTTAAAGCCGTAATGTTCTATATTTCCTTAAATTCATTCTTCTAACTGTACTAATAATATACCTTAAAATGCAACTATCCAGCAAGTAATTATTACGTTTTCAGAAACAAGACTGAGTTTGTAAAGCTCAAAACTGGCACATTAGCAGTAGGAATATAGTGACATTAGTTTGTGGCTGTCCTCCTTATGGGAATAAACAATTAATGCCAAATCAAATCACAGACAATAAGAGTGGAGTTTTATAATTTGAGAACATGCTTTTCAGAATAGACTTGCCTTTTAAACACAAATAGAAGCTTGATGCTTACACTAACTTGATTTATTCTCATGCTTTGTCCAGGAAAAATAAAATGTCCAGCAACTACAATAGGCTTTATCCTGTAGCTGAGCGTACAGCGTAGTTAAACAAACCCAAAATTGTCACTTTCTGACAGTATAACAATTCCCTTCATATAGGACAATTCTCATTGATAGAGTGGTACCCAAGCTGGCAAAATTCCTTCACAAAGTATTATTCCTTTCCAGCCCTGATTAATAGGCTGCTAAAATAGAACAGGAGTTCTAGTACCGTAAGGTACTATCAGAGGTTCTTCACAGGTGTTCTGATCTCTGCTATGGTTGAATGTCATTGAGGAATCATTACAGAATTCCAGCAATCCTTTCCAGAATGTTGCCTACCTGTCTCTTATTGGAAAATCCAGTTTTCAATCTTTAAAGTAAATAGAAGAAAAAAATAGTTTGTGTGATTTTCTCTGGTCACAATATATGCAGACATTAAAGTATTTGCTTCAGTTGCTTGTCTTGTTTGCTACTTTTGTTAATAAGTATATTTTAAAAGGTTAGTTTTTCTTGATATTGTTTAGAGAAGGCATCATGCCATCATTTCACAACAGTTTGTCTCTGATATCAAAGTTAGGTTAACGTTTCTGTGTCAGTAGTTCCAATATCATGTGTCAATTTGTGATATGCTGGTCTTTATCAGATAAAAAATGCATTGATCCATTGTTTGATTTGTGAGGTGAGATTTTGTCACCATAAATTATTTCTTAGAAACATAAGTAGTTGATACCTCGCCACAAAACCCAAGAGCCTCATTTTTCAAATGCCTTTTTCTGCAGTTTCAGAAACTCATATCTCATGATCAGTTTTTTACTAAAATATTAAGACATTTTGATACAAGAAGGGGCTTGTATAAGTAAATTTAGATAATTAAATATATGGAAACAGTCTGAAATAATTAATAGTGATTACAGTACAGGATGATCTGTATATACCTAATTGAACTACAGTCCAAAAATTATGTTATGATCATGCAAACTACAATTTAAATAACAGAGTTATAATGAAAAGTCTGGTGAATGGTCTGTAAGAGCAATGACTCAAAGAAGGATTTAAGGTTTAGTTTATTGTGCCAATACCATCTTTCATTGTACTCGAGTGTCCAAGAGAGATTATTCAAACCATGGATTTATAACACGTAAGAGAAAGGAATTAACTGTGCTTCAGTCTACAGAATTAATGTTGACAGAACATTTCAAGGGGCCTGTGATCATCTTTCAAACGTATAAAAAGTATTTATGCTTAAAATTCTAAAAAATATATGTGAATATAATGCAGAAACAATGAAAGTATGCCAGGCAAAGGGAAATTGGCTACTATATTAATAAAGAGAGGATCGAGTAAACCTTATGAATATATATAAGTATTTTCACATGGAAAATATATCTAATGACACAGAGCTTCACAGAAATTGTAATATCCAAGAGATATTGTTCTATCTTCAACTAAACAATGTCTGTGAGGGGAAATGGAGCATAGAAGCAGTTAGCCAATAGGTGTAACAAACTTATGGCCACTTGCAATTTTTAATGTAAAATTAGAAGTTTTTCTCTTGTTCAAGCTTTGCTTTAGACAAGGCCAACTTACCTGACCCAAAGAGTCACTTTAGAGAACTTTCAACTGGCTAAAATCTCTTAAAACATTTACTCCATAACTCAATAGAGGTAGCTTTTTGAGCTGCAGTTGTCTTTATCTTCATAAAATCCCACTGACCCACAGTTGGATCGGGCTGAAATGGAGATGTAGCAGAGCTTCAGATAGTCCAGGTGCATGAAACTTATCAGCCATTCTTTGCTTGCTTCTGCAACAAGGGATTTGAATTGTCCAACAGGTCCCGTATTACCAGATCTCTACTTCTTCTAATTGTAGTATAACAAACTGGTTTGAGAAGGAATTTTAAATTGTTTATGAGCATTAAAAAGCTCACAGGTCATAGATTGGTCATCTCTGTTTAAATCCCTCTTCTGTGAGAAATTTTGTGACTAGTAAGTAGAAGTGGAAAGAAAATGTTTTTTCTTTCATCTTGAGCTATTGAATGATCAGGACACTCTGTTTTCAAGACATCTTTACTTAGCATCTAGTCAATGTCTCTTTGGTACAGACAATGCCTATACGAGATTTCATGCTTGAAGTCTCTGGCCTATAGAATTAAAAATTCGCCCTTGATGACATCAAAGATTGTCTAAAGCTGAGGGTAAGCTCTTGATTTAACCAAACAATTAATCTGAGGGAAGACAGTATTTTTCAAACACTGACTTTACGAATCCTGCTAACGTATTTAGGGCAAAACCAGTTGCCAAACTTTGGATGAGAAAGTATTTTTCCTTGGATTAGATTGACTGGCACCTACCTTGTTTCGAGGTGATTTTGTACATCTTTGGTTATGAATCAGCTACCATGTTCACCTACTATTTTTTATATACTCAGGTAATGTGCAGTGGGAATGCCTCAGATTCCTATGTTATTGCTTTATTTTACAGATTTAATGTCTTCAGGCTGAAATTATATAGTCTCACCCAAATTATCAGTTTTAAACAAGATATAAGAGATTAGAAGAAAGATTTAGTGATCTTTTCTGATTTCAAATTTGCTGCAATTGTGGAGCTATGCAACTGAATAAACTACATACACTATAAAGAAGTTACAGAATTTTGTATCTTATTAAGTAGGTGTAAAATACTGTAGTTCCACAATTTTCTCACTTTTTAATTTCAATTTAGTTGCTTCAGCTGCTACTGTGATAAAACCAGATGTCCTTCATTTTCTTTGCATTACTGTATGCGAGCAAGAGAAACTCTGGTAATAATTGCTCTTCTGTTTTATTTCTATTTCCGTTTCTTATCATGATTGCACTGCAATAGCATCGAGACATTGCAATGAGATAACAGAACATTCTGACATCTCATAGTTCTCTCTATTTTCCATTTAAGGCAAAACAGTTGGGAAAGAACTGCATATACTATTCTTCTTTTTTTTTTTTTTTTAATGAATTGACTTTTCTTCAAAGATTCTTACTTTAGTTTTTTTGGTTCCCACTGAAATACGATCTTCATCAAGATCGAGTCCAGGGAAGCATTTAGGTACACAGCTTAAAACCCAGTATTTCCAGTAACTGCTGTGGATAGACTTCTATACAAATATATCACAGTGATTGTTGATAAACATATAATACTTATTAACTCTTTATATTCTGCTTGACTGGCAATGCTAAACTGTCCTTTCTAAAGTAATCCTCAATCTGATAAGACTACCTCTATTCCAAAAATTATAAAAATACTGTTTCACTAACATTTTGAAATTGGATGCATGCATGACAAAAAGAAAAAAAAATTCTTCTGAGTAATTATAAGATTAAGTAAATTTTGTGTGAGTAAAGTAATAGAAGACCTACAGAAAAAAACTATGAACCCACTATATTCGTATAAACCTACTTGTCTTCTAGGACAAGTATTTTTATTAAATTTTTCATAAGTTTTGCTTCTGTAAAAGTGTTTAACACGTCTACTTTAATACATACAGTAAAATAAGCATTATGGAGTGCAACTAATTTACTTAAATGTTTAAAATATTTGTTATTTTTATTGAAGTAATTCCTAAAGATACAGATAAAAACAATACATTCCACAATAAAATAAATGGCCCATTTCAAACAGTTTAGAATAGGAACATACATTCAAAAATTAGAATACTAATTAGTCAAATTTCTGCTGACCACAGCTATTTCCAAAACACTTCTAAACCAAGTCTGAAACTCATCTTGCTGTTCTGCAGTTACTCAAATGAGGAACTATATGCACTATAGTAAAATTCTGTTTTCTTTTGTGCTAGATGGGTAATGTTTTCCTGGATTAGATTTAGAAGATGGGAAAGGAAGCAAAAGATTGAAACAATGTTTTGGTGTTACCTGATTTCATTTTTGCTGTGTATTCAAGAATGGATTCATCCTTAAGTGCAACAGTTACTTCGAGCATCCAGCAACATCTCTAATAAGGTAAAGAGGAATCCCTTTCAGTTTTAGGGGCATAATTAAAACAACAGTACCTATAACAGGGAACTTTTTCTGGTGGAAGAATAAAGTATTTGGGCTTGTTTTCCCAGGTGACAATGAAATATGCATGTGTCCAAGGACTAGTATTATTCCCTTTAGGAAAAGGGAGGTACAGTCCAAAGTGCATACACTTTACTATCCAAGATAAATGAGGGTATTGGAGTGGGAACAAATCCAAGAGAAAGCTGTTTGTTATGCTTGTCTTACATAAGAGGTGCAAAGTCCAATCATGCTGCATGTCCTTAACCACATTAATTCTGCTCAGGTTTGAATAATTTTTCAGAGGAGTAGACACAAACCAGGAACAACCTTTCACGGTATGTCAGTAGTTTGGGGTTTTCCTTTTAAATCAGAGATATTTTATAAATTCAGTGATAACTAAAACTGGGAAAAATCCAATTAATTGCATATTCTTTTAAATAAACATTTAATTTTTCATTTATTTTGTATATCTGTGCTGAATTGAAGAAAATATTATTCTTTTATCATTCAAATGAAATTAAATGAATGATAGAGTTATCAAATGGATAAATATAGAATATAAATGTTTGTAAGGAAACTCCAAACTTCTGGACTTCTTTCAATATGCTTATACTTGTGCATTATAAATATTCACTTTGCAATATATGATAATAGTAACTTTACTGATTGTAGTAAGTATCCGTATTTTTCTTTCAAACAAACGATTATTAAAATTACTCTCCTTGGCTTAGATTGTGTATCTCTCAGTCAAATACTATTTCACAGGAAACTATCTTCAATAAATTTAAAATGCATTCCGAAGATGAAAAGAAGTATACTGAAGATGGAAATAGTCATGAGATCACTGCGTTGAGCCAGGGTCATGAATATGAAGACAAAGAGTAAGTATTCTTAAATATAGTAAACATCCTATTTTGAAGCTTATTAGACTCCATTACTTTGGCTTGTATTTTATTGAATTTCGTATTTTAAATCTTATTTTACCTTATTTTGTTAGGAAAACATAGTAAGAGAAAGCTTTGTATCAATGTTAAGAGTAGCATTGATTGGCATATTTATTTCATGCAAAAGGACTATTTATTTTTTCCTTTAAAGGACTAAGTGTCCACAGTACTGACTAGAAAAACAGTTCTAAAATACAATAAAAATTATGTTGGAGTGGAAATATTGGATACATTTATGTGATCTGCTAAAAATTATTGTAATATTTTTAGTCTGGCAATGAATCAACATTTTACATACCTTAAACATTTTATCTATTCCTCATCCACTATGTACAAAAGCTTTCCTCTCCTGTTTTGAAATCTATACAGTGCTTTAGTGCACAGCTTCCCTGACCAGATGGTGGAACCACCAACCCTGTTGGTGTTGTTTCATCCTTGAAGTGGTGAACCTGGAAGAACATGATTTAAATTTACAGAAGTTAGGAGGTGGTGCTACTTATATTGCAAAAACATCTCAAGAATGCTCAATAAATCATGTTCATTTTACACAATTGTTTGCTATAAAATTATTTCATAATTATAATATAATTGAACTGCATTAATATGTTGAATTAACATTTCTGCTAAATGTGGTCCATTTTTAAATTCACTACCACACTTTTTTTAGGAAGGCAAAGAAGAAGAAGAAGAAAGGGGAAAAACCTAAGATGGTCAGCCCATTTACTCTGGTAAGATTTATTCTCTCTAAATGTGTGTACATATATGTACACACAGGCGCATTTCAAAGTGTAATCAAAAATGGTTACATTTATGTTAGTATCCTGCGTATATGATGCTATCTCTACCAAATATGCTCATACTACAGAATATTGGCTATAGTATAGAAATCAAGCAGGTTTTTTTGTGGATGTAGTTATACTAAAAAGCTGTCTTATTACAGATAAGGATTCTTAGGAGTGTTCCCTTAGTAATTTATCATCTTAAACACACCCATACCAGATATTTGTTTGTGGAAAAAAGGAATTTCCATCTTCAGTCATTTCTTCTGACACAATGAGAAGGGTCATCATACACCTACAATGAGTGTGGCCTTGTCCTCTAAATTACCAGAGTCAGGTACTAATCACACTAATTATCCCCATGAGTTATTATTCAATCACCTGAGTCAGCAGTAAAGGGCAATTCCATGCCACTGATGAAAATTAAAATTAAGAATTGTATACTAAAAGGTTCCAGATTCTTTAAAATTTTCTGTATGTTTTTTATTAAAAGACAACCTTTTAATATTTAATAAAGTAACTCTTAGGTCCTTTTTTAGTTATACTGAAATATTTTATATTTTGTAAGTTTAGTATATGTAATACGCAGCAGTGACACTGCAAATAACAGACATATAGTACATGATGGTGGCTTTGCTTTGCTATATCAGTTTACACTTGTACAATTACATTTTACAACTATAATTTACATCAGTAAACTTAGTATTTTACAGTACAGAATAAAATAAATTATTTTGTAATAGATGAGCTCAAACTTTATTAAATTCAATGGCAAGAGTATTTAAGATTTCAATACATTTTTATGATGTCTATGGTACATTAGAAACAGTTTCTCTGACTGCATAATAATGAATTTACAATAAAAGTAATTATTGCCTTAGTTGTCATAATGCCATTAAAACTTCTTATAATTTGAACTTCAAATGGCAAATTTAAAAAGTGTAAATGCTTTTTCCTATGGCCTTTTTTTACCCAGGTGCAGATACTAGTGCATTAAAATGGCACATCTCTCTGGTTTTGAGAGTTTATAGTGTAAAAGTGCTTTTATAGAAAGGATTTATTCCTGTACATATAAATTGTTTTTAAACTGTATTTCTAAAGAGATAATGTTGTAGTTTTGCAACAGCAGGTGTACAACTGATGGCTTTTTCTTTACTTTCTTGACTTTGTAGACATAATATTGTGTTAGCATTCTAATTCAACAATTAGAATGAATTTCTCTTCTCACTCACAGTTTCGATACTCCAGCTGGTCAGATAAATTATTAATGATACTAGGCACTCTGCTGGCAGTAGCCCATGGAAGCAGTCTCCCTTTTGCAATGATAATTTTTGGTGATATGACTGATAGTTTTGTTGCTTCTGGAGACACAAATTTAACAGGTAAGAATATATCTGCTATGACAAGAACAATGGCTCATATTTTAAAAAAAGACAGGAAGATTCATGCACCTTGACACAAGATACTGATGTCAGAAACCACAATGCAAATTAGTAGCTCATGTTCGTTGTAATAAAGATACACTATGGTTGGGGGAACATTGTAGTAGGAACCTCCTATAGGCTGCCTGACCAGGAAGACTGAACAGATGAGGTCCTCTATAGACAGTTTGGAGCAGCCTTGAATTTAGCCTGGTCCTCATGGGGGTCTGCAACCACTCCAACAACCACTGAGGAACAACACCACCGGGCATAAGCAATCCAGGAGGTTCCTGGACTGTGTTGATGATAACTTCAAATGACAGTGGAGCCAGTGAGGAGAGGTGCTACGCTGGACCTTGTTCTTTCTAAAAAGGAGGAACTGGTGGGGAATGTGAATCTCAAGGGCAGCCTGGGCTACAGTGGCCATGATATTGTGGAGTTTCAGGGCAGCGAGGAGGAAGGACAGAAAGGTCACTATCTAGAACCTCAGGAGAGCAGACTTGGACCTCTTCAAGGACCTGCTTAGGAGAGTACCATGGGATAAAGCCTTGGAAGGAACAGGGGCCAAAGAAAGCTGTTTGATATTCAAGGATGACCTCCTCCAAGCTCAGGAGTGATTCCAATAAAGAAGTCAGGCAGAAACACCAGGAGACCAGCATGAATGAACAAGGGGACAAACTCAAACACAAAAAGCAAGCCTGGAGAGAGGGTGGAAGCAAGGAAAGGTAGCTTGGGAGGAATACAGAGTAGCTGTCCAAGAAGCCAGGGATCAGGTTAGAAAAGCTAAAGCCCTGATAGAATTAGATCTGTCCAGGGATGTCAAGGGCAACAAGAAAAGCTTCTATGGGTAGGTCGGTGATCAAAGGAAGATGAGAGAAAATGTGAGCCCTCTCCAGAAGGAAATGGGAGACCTGGTTACTTGAGATATGGAAGAGGCTGAGAGTCGCAATCATTTTTTGCCTCAGTTTTCACTGGCAAAATTCCAGGAACACTGCCCAAATCACAGAAGGGAAAGACAGAGACTGGGAGAATGAAGAACTGTCTGCTGTAGGAGAAGGTCAAGTTTGAGAATATCTAAGGCATCTGGAGGTGCACAAGTCCACAAGACCTGATGAGATGCATCTGTGGGGCCTGGGAAAGCTGGTGCAGGAAGTTGCTAAGCCACTGTCCATTATATTTGAGATGTCATGGCAGTCTGATGAAGTTGCCACTGATGAAAAAGGGGGAAAGATAACCCTAATTTTTAGAATGGGAAAAAGGAAGACCCAAGGAACTCCAGGCTAGTCAATCTCTGCTCTGTACCCAGCAAGATCGTGAAGCAGATCCTCTTGGAAACTATGTTAGAGCACACAGAATATAAGGAGATGATTGATGATAACCAACATGACTTTTTTAAGGGCAAATAATGCCTGACAAATTTGATGGCATTTTACAACCAGGTTACTTGTTTGGTGTGTAAGGAAGAGCTTGGACATCATCTATACCTGGACTATCTGCAAAGCATTTGACACTGTCCCAATCAACATCTTCTTCAATAAATTGGAGAGGCATGAGTTTGATGGATGGATCACTTGGTGGATAAGAAATTGGCTGGAGAGTTGCCCAACTAGAGACCAATGATGAGTAGGTTCTTCAGGGGTCAGTATTGGGACTGACACTGTTTAACAGCTTTGTCAGAGACATGGACAGTGGGATCAAGTGCACCCTCAGTAAGTCTGCCAATAACACCAAGCTGTACAGTCCAGCTGACAGGAGAGGGGTGCATCCAGAGACATCTTGACAGGCTGGGGAGGTGGGCCTCTGGGGACCTCATGAAGTTCAACAAGACCAAGTGCAAGGTCCTGCATGTGGGTTGGGAAAGTCAAGCACAAATACAGGCTGGGAGAAAAATAGTTCAAAAGCAGCCCTGAGGAGAATGATTTGAAGGTGTTTGTTGACAAGAAGTTCAACAAGCCAGCATTGTAGGCTTGCACCCCAGGAAGTAACATCATGGGCTGCCTCAAAAGAATTGTGACCAGCACATGGAGGGAGGTGATTCTACCCTCTCTGGAGTGCTGCATCCATCTCTGGGACCCCCCAGCATAAGAAGGATACCTGTTGGAGTAAGTCCAAAGGAGGGCCATGAACATGATCAGAAGGCTGAAGCACCTCCCTTATGAGGACAGGCTGAGAAAGTTGGGGCTGTTCATCCTGAAGAAGATTCCTGGGAGACCTTATAGCAGACCTGAAATAGGGCTACAGGAGAGCTGGAGAGCAACTTTTTACAACAAACTGTAGTAACTGGATGAGGGGTAATGGCTTTAAACTGAAAGAGGGACTATTTAGATATCACAAAGAAATTCCTCACTATGAGTGTGACGAGAGACTGGAACAAATTTCCCAGAGATGTTGTGGATACCTGGAAGTGTTCAAGGCCAGCTTGGATGGGGCCCTGAGCAACGCGGTCTAGTGGAAAGTGTCCCTTTTCATGGTAGGGGGGTTAGAAATGGATGGACCCCTTAAGGTGCTTTCCAACGCAAACCATTCTGTTCTTCTATGTGTGTATGCTCAGAAGACTTTTTTATCTCAAATTACAGGGATGTAGTTTTGTAGTCAGTAAAGTTATGACTAATCCTGCATTAGTAATGTTCATTCCTGTACATTAAAATTTCCTCCTTTCTTCCAAATCAAATTGATTCAAAAGGAGATGTAGCAACTCCAGATATACTGAACAGCATGCAGGAAAACTAATTTGTTAAATCTTGCTCTAAAAGTATTTATTCTTCTCTTCCTTCCTAAGGAGATGCTTTAATGAATTTCACTGAAGAGGTGTTTGACAACTGGACAGCTAAGCTGGAAGACGATATGACAACGTAATTAAAAATTGATATTTCCTCTTCTTTTTTTAATGTACTTTCTAGTCAAGCCATTCTTCTCCCAAGGATGTTTTGCACATTTTAACAACAAAAAACCAATTATTTAATAATATATGTAACTAAAGATTGGCACAAGGGATTATTTGAGGCCTTGGGAAGATTCTTGAACATTCCCAGTTATTCCCAACAATTTCCTTGTAATCTCTTGCTCTGACCCAACCTGATACATTTCAGGGGTGCTCTATATCCCAGTGAAATCTGCATTGCTTTCCTTCTTTCTTCTCTTCCTCTGAATATGTAGACTAATTGTTATGATAAAAAATTATATTATCATCTGTTGATACCTTGAGCTATGGTGATTCACTTGCAAAAAACAGTTGAATTGTCAGATATTACCTACTTTGCTGCCAAACATCAAGTTCAGCTAAATCACTCTCTACGAGTACCTGAATGGAGATTGTAGTGAAATGGGGTTTAGTCTCTTCTCCCAGCTAATAAGCAACAGACAAAAGGAAATAGCCTCAAGTTGTGCCAGGGGAGATTGGATATTAGAAAAAATCCCTTCGTGGAAAGGGTGGTCAAACACTGGAACAGGATGTCCAGGGAAGTGGTTGAGTGACCATTCCTGGAGTTATTTAAAAGATTTGTGGATGTGAGACTGAGGGACATGTTTTAGTGATGAACTTAGCAGTGCTGAGTTAATGGCTGTATTCAAATATCTTAAAGGTCTCTACTAACCTGCACAATTCTAAAATTCTGTGAAACTAGCTAGACTGTAGAAAATGCAGATTTAGATTATATGCTACCTTAAATCTAGCATTCTAGAGCAGGAAGCAGCAGAAGACAATAACCAGTAGGCGCTTCTGCTACAAAACTCCATAAACAAAAGATTGAATAAGAAGAAACATAAGCTGCTAATAAATGTGTTTTGTTAAGAGGTTTTATTAACCATTGTCCATACATCTTTTATGTAGGTTTATGCAGGATATCTAAAGTTTGTGTGTTTCTTGTACCACTTCAGGTTCTTTTCATCAGGTTGAACTCTGTTCCTCATTAGATATTGAAAAATGTTTGATGTACTCCTCAAGGCAATTGGTTTTTTTGAAGAGAAGGAGGAGATAAGGCATTTCCTGTAGTAACTCTTGCTGTTTTATATCAAAGTGCATTAAATTTTGGGTAACAGTGGACTGTAAACTTATTTAGATTCAGTAGTTAATTTTTGCAATTAAAAAACCCATTACTATTTACACCAAAAAAACCCAAACCAAAAATACCCAAACAACTCTTTACCATAAAATAAATGAACAAGTTAGGAAAGGCTGTTCCTTAGAAACTAAGAACTTGAATGTAATGAGAATGAATTGACAGGGAATTGGCAATTAAGCTTTATAGGACTGATTCTTGCTCCTGCAACATTTCTGTCAGTCTCTGACATGAATGTAAGTAATGCCTACAAACCTTCAGTGGAATATACTTGTTCCCAGTGATTTGAAAACAAATTCGAAGGCAGAATTGCAAACTAAATAATGTGTGCTTGGGTGAAGTTACCCTAACTGTTCTGTGTTTAGTAAGTAGCTGATGCCTAGTTGCACAACATTTTCAAAGTCTGTCTTGCATTTATTCTAAAAGAACTTTAAAAACAGTTACTAAAAAATTGCTACATATGAAATTGTAGAATTTGTTTTGCCCATTATTTAATTGTTGAGTGATCTCTCCCTGTCCTTATCTTCACCTATGAGATTTGAATTATATTTTTCTCTTCCGAGTCCAGCTGAGGAAGGGACGTGGTAGTGTCCTCAGCGGGCACCTGGAATCCAACCAGGGTCAAACCACCACAAATTAACTTTGAAAATACAAGCAAAAATAAAAAGCAGCCCTAGTTTCTCTTCAGAAACAAATTGTTTACTAATAAATTTATTACTAGCAGCACAGGAATAGGTGTTCTTTTCCAAAGTCTCTAGATAGAGCCTTGAGTTGGCATTTTCACTGGTCTGATGAAGTTCTTTGCATCAACTCCTTGTTTCTCTTGGAATGCCTGCTAGCAGGTCAAATAATGATAGAAACTGTTTGTAAGGACAGAGCTCTCACACAGATATGTTCAAGTACTGAACGATACATGTGGACTTAGTCAAGTTTGTTACACAAACAGTTTGCCTAAACTCCAACAGTTTCTCAAAAGAAAAACTATTATTTTACAATGCAATGTGCATTTACTCTCTGATATGTTGCAGCAGTGAATTTATAGAATATGTTTCATCAGCATGGAATCTGGCAAAGATATGAATCTGTTTGGATATGATTTGTCAGTAAACAAAGTCCAAGCATAAATTAATTCTTTGAAGTGATGTAGCATCATAAAATAATTGTCTAAAGTAATTACTGCTGAATTTAGAATCGGTGTTCTTGGGTTTAGTTTGAGAGGCTTTTTTTTTGTCTGTGGAGTTTTAACGGAGCCAAATGTGATTGAGGTCAATATTCAACTAACCAGCATTCAGTTAGGCATTAACCTGATTTTATTAAACAGTTTTGATTAAGTGAATTTCATAAGTATAGTCTCAAAGTCCCCAACTAAACTGTGTATTATAGCCACAAGAAAGTTTGGAATAAAATTTGAGACGTCTAATTTGTAAAGCCATTTGCTCTTAGAGCAGAGCAATTTGCCCACAGATTCCTGCAATTTGCTCCTGCCAAATTTCATGATAAAGTTCTATAAAATTAATATGTATAACTTAGTAAAACAGTGAAGGTCACAAGAGTTCAGAAAAGGTCATGAGTCAAGTTTTTTTGCTAATGGTTTACTTTTATGTAGATACATTATCCTTATAATTACAGGTAATATACATCATGAATATTTAATCATTGATTTTGGTTATGTTTTACAAATGAAATCCATTAAGTTACATTTCTTCTGTTCTGATGTAAGTCAAATTAAAACTGATTCTGATGTCAATTCTTCATCAAATCAAAATTGATTTTATTCTTTCTAAACAATTTAAAGATGTGACTCAGATTTACATTCATTTTGAGAAATATTGTGGTTCACATACTCCTGGTTTGGATTTGACACCCTGCTCATAGCACAGAGATGAATTAATGTAAAAATAAAGTATCAGTTATGAATAAAAAGGGCCAAATAATTTCTGATCTAATGGCATTTGCTTTCAGTAGATATAATAATGCTGTATCCTCAAATCAGGAAATATTTACTGCATCTGTATTTTTATTTATCTATGTAGACAGCCATGTTTATGATTTAAATGTGTGTATAATATAGATATATGTGATTTGGTCTGTCTATATGTGTTAAAAATGCTAGGCAGTTTTTGGACATGATACATTTAAGTGAAAAGGGTATTGTATCAAAAATATAGTTCTAAAAGAATCCTATGTGACAATACCTACTAAATTTAAAAAAAAATGTAATTCTCACATTAAATGCTATTCATGGAAAACTCAACAAGTTTTACAGCAAAGTGTAAGGTTTAGTATAAGTATATAAGCCCTAATTCAGGTCAAACAAAAAAAGTAAGCATCATGCTCAATTCACACTCACAAGGTAATTAAACCAATTTTAACCTGATTTCAGAGAATCTTGCCCTTTTTTTTTCTTGCAGATATGCATACTACTATTCTGGAATAGCAGCTGGTGTTCTTGTTGCTGCTTATATTCAGACTTCGTTCTGGACCTTAGCAGCAGGTCGGCAAATAAAAAAAATTAGAGAAAAATTTTTTCATGCAATTATGAGACAGGAAATTGGATGGTTTGATGTAAATGATGTGGGAGAACTTAACACTCGTCTTCTAGAGTAAGTGCACTATACCTTTCCCAATTTTATTTTATCTTGTTAAACATGCAGGACCCAGAAAATTTTATTTTTAAATTAAATTATTTCACTGTGAAACAAAGGTTTCAAATTTCCTCATGGAGAGTCTCAGGGACAGAATTTCTAATACTTCTGATACAGGACTGTCACAAAGGTGTCAGAAAAGCATTTTGTTAAGTTCTCTTGAACTTAAACGCAGCCTATGGCATTACCCCCATGAAGAGAAAATAGTTCATTTCTGGGCACACTGAGGACTAAAAAAGATGCCCACTCAGCCCAGCAATGGGAACAGCTTTAACTGCATAACATTGTGTACATGAAAGCTTTTCTCTTTTATTTCCAAACAGCCCACAAACAAGTACCAAACAGTTAAAAAATTTGGAATTAAGAATGTGAGAGTAATTTTGCACTACCGAAAGAATTTCAACTTTTTCAGACAAAAGCAGGTTTATAGCATTACAGTTTCACAAGAAATACAACATTTTGCATGGCCACACTGCATAATACTTTACCTTGAAGAGAACTGTTATTGGGAGCAGTAATTGAATAATAAATATTGTCTTCCACATGTAACAAAACTGGAAGCCTTCCTTGTGCTTTCTACATTTTTCTTCCTCTCTGTAATTTGTTTTTCAGTGATGTCTCCAAGATTAATGAAGGAATAGGTGACAAGATTGGATTGCTTGTTCAAGCACTAACAACATTTGTGACAGGATTTATTGTTGGTCTCATAAGAGGATGGAAATTAACCCTTGTAATACTAGCAGTTAGTCCTGTCCTGGGACTTTCAGCAGCCCTCTGGGCAAAGGTAAGTTAACATACGTACAGTGTCAGGTTTTATATTAATGACAGATAATGAAACAAATCTACATATCTGTAAGTCTTAGTATTAGAATGTATTGCTTAGAGCAGTTACAGCTTTAGATAGCACTTATGTACATAAGCTTTTAGATGATCTATGTATCAGTAGCTTCTCATTCAAGGCCAGGTCAGATGGGGCTCTGAGCAACTTGATCTAGTGGAAGGTGCCCCTGCCCATGGCAGAGCAGTTGGAACTAGATATCTTTAAGATCCCTTCCAAGGTCATTCAACAATTCAACAATTTGAATTGTAATTTGAATATTATAATTCCCATAGACTGTTTGATTTGAAGCTGTTTCTTCTAATAGCACATACAGAGAAAGAGGCAAGATATGTGCGTAGAATCCACACCTGTAACCCTTTAACTTACATCTGTATAAGTACTTTTTCCTCTTGAAAGGAATAATTGCACCTCCTAGAAAATAAGAGAATAAATTAGAAAAAACCTTTCTCTGAGACACAGGGGTTTTTTCATAGTTGTTAACAGATTCGGTAAGAAATTCTATACAGACTTAAACAAGGGGAGGACCAAATTTCTATGGGACTAGAGTGACTTATATTTTTAAAGTCTTTAGATTTTTATGGTGTTTTATTTCCCTTATATTTCAAATATCTTTCAAGATCTGATTCAAGAAAGCTTTCAGTGTCTTGAGTGAGAATATTGCAGAAAAGGTAGGATTAGAGATGTATGTGCCATGTATGTCAGCTGGCTGAGTCTTCACTGACTATGGCCACATCTTCACAGCCTAAGCTATAGTGCCCTCTGGCTAAGCTAACAGAGATGAGAATGAGCTAAGGAGATCTGCCTGGGGAGAACCACACCAGCTCACTCTTCTTATTTCTTGCACTGAGTGAAAGCAGAGTGGAAAGTCCAGGCCTTAGTTGTCTACAATGTCTAATGTGGAATTATTTGGTTGAATTCAGAATATACTTAAGAATTTGGATATTGAACATTCTTCACCCACACCCAATATAGTCAAAAGGCTTCATATTGGAAGATACTAACTGTGATAAAAGCCATTATGAGTGCCTGAGCTTATTCTCATTTTCATATGTCAAAATATTTGATTTTGTATTAGGTTCTCTCTGCTTTCACTGACAAAGAACAAGCTGCATATGCAAAAGCAGGTGCTGTTGCAGAAGAAGTTCTGGCAGCAATCCGTACTGTAATAGCTTTTGGAGGACAGGAAAAAGAAATTAAAAGGTAAGAGCAATATTTGCTTTCATCAGTGGATTTTAAATTACTCACTTCAAGTGGTTTGAGATTTTCATGTATATTTTCTGTTGAAAATTCTGCATTTTTTGTTAATGAGAGATTGTTAGAGGCTGTTACAAGGTTTGCTACATGTTGAAAGACAATGAGTTATTTTTCTGGAGTTGATATGTTGTCTCTGCATTAAAAGGTATTCAAATACTTCAATTATCTTACCATGAGAACTTTAGACAGAAGATGACCCTGTTCTGTGAAGAGATGATGATAACCTTGGTAATCTCATCTGATTACTCAGTAGTTGTGAAGGTGCTAACAAACAGTATCTCTATTTCCGCTATACTGTAAAATATAGATCTTGTGATATATTTTAACCTTTTATCTTGAGTGGTTGTCAATCAATCAAAGTTCACTGATCTGAAGGTTATTTAAGCAACCTAAATGCCAGTCCCTTACCTCCAATGTCCTTTTATTTCTATATACCAAGTTGACTAACTTGGCATTTTTTTAACCATTAAAATATTGGCATTTTTAATGGTTACCTTAGGAAGTCCATGCCTGATTGGAGGCTTACGTTTATACAGTCTGAAGGATTGGATATTTTACATACCTTACTGGTTACTTTGTAAACATCCTTTTTCTAATCCATCCACAGAGTTTTTGTGGTGTCTGTGGTACAAGTGTGAGTCTATGTTGAACTTCTATGTTTCTTCCAGATACCATAAAAATTTAGAAGATGCTAAACGGATTGGAATAAGAAAGGCTATTACAGCTAATATTTCTATGGGTGCTGCTTTCTTACTGATATATGCATCATATGCACTAGCATTCTGGTATGGAACTACTTTGATCTTAACTGATGATTACACCATTGGCAAAGTTCTTACAGTAAGTATTAATGAGTAAATTCTCTGTAACAATGAGAAATAATAACAAACATTTAAGTGTTTAATGGGAATTTATTTGACTGTAATGAGAATTATGTCCCAAAACTGGCAAAGTAGCATCCCTTCTCACCACAAAAAGATTCTCACCACAGAAGCCTATATGTTGTTTCTATAGGATCTCAAAATCTATATGAACCCAAATAAAACATATATAATTTTCAACTGTTCCTATATATTTTCTGATTTTCATAAGATCAGACTGATATAGAAACTGTTCAATCAAAAACTGAAGTACAGTACCCTTTCTAGTTGCTATTTGCTTTCAGAGGGCTGAATATATTTTCAGGATGCAGAAACAAACTATTAAATTGTTAAATACTTTAACGATTTCTTAGCTGTTGTGCAGTCTAAGTAGATAATTTTTTTAATGTTTTGCTTATGTTTTGCACCATAAAAACTTGGAATCACTTCTCAGTATTTTTAGAAATTGAGGGGGATAAAAATATACTTGTGATTAGAAAATATATTACTGTCTATTTGAAGGAAGAAAAACGTAACACTTAAGTCATAACTTAACTTCTTCTCCTGATGTTGAAGCCATTCTAATTTTGTATGAAATATGAGGTAAACAGAGTAAAAAGAATAACTTTGTTAACCATGATGAAACCCGGCCCGGTGACCATATGCTTTTTTTTTTTTTTTTTTTTTTAACTGCCTCTTTTGTTTATGAATCACTGAAGTTTATGGAAAATGTTTCTGTTATGGGTTTTTGGCTCTTTTGAACATTTTGTACAGGTTGGCATATGGAACCTCTCAGTGAAGTTCATGACCTTATGTGTAATTTATTCTGTTCAAAGTATTTGCAGATTCTATTGCAAAATATCTTTGTTGTAGTTCACTGAATTATGTTTTTATAACATGGATTATGCATTATAATGTGTAAAATCTGTGAATAACCCCTGTTCAAGATGATGGGTGTGGCAGACTTTGCTCTGACTACTATGGCTGTTATGGTCTCTGAGCAGTGTGGTTTAACTGCTTTTATTTTGATACTAACTGAAAGCAATAAGCTGTGCTATTCTGAGAAAATTGCTAATTTTTTTATTCTGCTGCTGTTTCTTATTTGCTTGTGCTTCACTCTCTTTCATTGAAACGAGGGATCCTTTATTACTTTGTGATGAAGAACTTGGATTTCTATACTTCTATTTCACTGTCTCTTTGAAAGCAAAATTATAGTGTTCCGTATATCTGTTGTTGCTCTGTTGGAAGATATGTAATACACTTTGGTCTTTGGCCAAAGAATGAATTAGTACAATAAATTCTGAGACATCAAGTGCAATTCTACGTTTTTTGTCATAGATTTTGAAAGTCTGAGTCACTTTTTCACTTTTCTAAATATATTTGCAAAATTATTGTTGTACATATTTTGTTTTTTGTACATATTTTGTTTATTGTACAAAGCATCTCAGTTTTCATCTGAACCTTAAAAAGCCCTTTTCTTAATATTTTTTCTCTGCTTAGAAGAGACCTTTTCAGTTTTCCTTTAATTGTCTATTCCTTAAGTTTCTGTTAACAGTCATGGAACCTCCTTACCCAAAAATATATAATGTAAATAAATAAGTAAATAATTTTTTCTGCTTAAATAAGAATGAATATATGCCTCTGTAAACATTTCTTTCAGGTCTTTTTCTCTGTATTGATTGGAGCTTTCAGTATTGGACAGACTGCTCCAAGCATAGAGGCATTTGCTAGTGCAAGAGGCGCTGCCTATACCATCTTTAATATAATAGACAATGTGAGTATCTTTGCCCTCACTATCATTTC
Organism: Acrocephalus scirpaceus scirpaceus; assembly: GCA_910950805.1. Taxonomy (NCBI): domain Eukaryota; kingdom Metazoa; phylum Chordata; class Aves; order Passeriformes; family Sylviidae; genus Acrocephalus; species Acrocephalus scirpaceus. The sequence goes on from OU383773.1 coordinate 132,175,663, forward strand.
AAAACTTCTTTTGAAGGTAAGAGACCCGTCTTTTTAAAGACAGGAACTAAATTCACACAAAAGCTTAATGGAAAAAATTTAGAAGTATTCTTGCATGAGCATATCATCGATGTATCAGTGAGGGAGCAAAACATTGTGCAATTTAGATCTTTCAGAAATCACACCTAAATTACTTTAAAAACACATTTCATGTTTCTGCAGAATAATGGTGTACTCAAGGACTTCTTAATGAAAAAAATATTGGGTTTTTTTATTTTATTTTGCACAGGAACCTCAAATTGACAGCTATTCAGAGACAGGTTACAAACCAGACAACATAAAAGGGAACGTGGAATTCAAAAATGTTTACTTCAATTATCCATCCAGACCAGATGTTGAGGTAATGTAATTGAAACTTTACATATATATTACAGTTGAACATATCAATCTTGTGTTGGAAAAAAAATCATTAAAAAGTCACATAAATTAACTTCTGTTGAAAGTCTAACAATTTCAGGTTGATTCTCTTATTTATGAAAAACTACTTTGTCATCAAAGTGATTTTAGCTAGGCTTATTTCCATCCTAGGTAAATATGCTAAGTTTCCTGAATTATTTTTTGTCTAAAGCTCTAGTTAGTGTGGCTATGCAAAAAAACATAAATATATATTTCTATCAGAATCTAAGTTTACAATCCTAACTCAAGGATATTTGTGTATAGTAATAATAATGAGATAGTAAGTTTTAAAATAATTGCAATGCTGCTCTGTTATGACTGTGTCTGAACCAGAATAAAAAGAAAGCAGCTCCAGCAAGGACTTGCTATATATGGAATAGAGATCAGAATCTGTATTTGTACAGACAGAGAATACATTTCCTTTTTAAAGCACTGTCATATATTCAGAATCTTAATGCAGTGATGATAAATAATGTATGAATCATTCCTGAAAATATTTCCACACAGAGTGTCTTTGCACTACGTAACTATTTCCTTCCTTACCTTCACTGACCTTGATAAAGAGACCTTTCTTAGTTTTGATAGGCAGAAAGGAAATACACTCAGCTTTTAACCATGACTTTTATATAGCTTCTCTGTAGTCTGCATGATGCATTAAAGAAAAAGGTGAGGCAACATAATACAGAAATTTTGCATCATATTGTTTCTATATTATATTTTACTTATGATTAGTAGTATTATTATTTTGTCATATGAATTGGTTTATGAGACAGGTAATTATGAATTTTGTTGTATAATACATTGATACTGAACCAAATGTGATGTAATTATAAGGAAAATTAAGCTGAAGTCATCATTATCCAAAATCTAAACCGGCATGTTTATATATTTCATTTTTACCAGATTCTTCTAGAAATATGAAGGTTATTTTATTCTAGTCATTCAAATTTACCTTGACATTTCTAAATACTGTTATGTTTTTGACCAACCTTCTTATATGGACAGATACTGAAGGGCTTGAATCTCAAGATTAATTCTGGCCAGACAGTGGCCCTGGTTGGTGGCAGTGGCTGTGGGAAAAGTACAACTGTTCAACTCATCCAGAGATTTTATGATCCCAAGGAAGGCATGGTAAGACATCTTAAGTGAGATGAGTGCTCTGCATGTCACACATGTTGAAAGCCTGGTTCCAACCTCACTGCTCTTGTCAATTTTCCGATGACATGGTGAAGTCTCCCTTAAAATAGCACATGCTGGCATGAAGAGAGAGGTTCCTTGATCAAAACATGTAGTAAACAGGTTTTGTCTACTCTCTTTTGCTTAGGTTACCATTGATGGGCAGGATATTAGGACCTTAAACGTAAGGTATCTGCGGGAGGTTATTGGTGTGGTGAATCAGGAGCCCGTGCTCTTTGCCACTACTATTGCAGAAAATATTCGTTATGGCCGTGAGGATGTCACCATGGAGGAGATTGAAAAAGCCACCAAGGAGGCAAATGCTTATGACTTCATCATGAAGCTACCCAATGTAAGCAGATCAGCTCTCCCGCTGAAACAATTTCTTCTAAACCTTCTCGTGCCAAATACCTCAGAAGGAATGCTTGTTAAGATAGGAAGCTATCCCTGGACTTGTGAATATGCAGAGCTATGCAGAGTTTCCTCTTAACTTTTGAGAATAATGTTAATTTTAGATCTTCAGGCAATGACTTGGCCGTCACTGGAAGAACTACTAGAATTCCAGGAACACAAATAATTAGTCAGGTTTATCCAAGTAGGTGTTTATTCCAGTAGAGAAAGGAGGAGATGTTACTGACATTTCTGGCATTACTGACATCTTTAGTGGAAGGACTGTGCCACTGAGTTTTTTCAATACATGTATTTATCTTGTAGAAGTTTGAAACTGTGGTTGGAGAAAGAGGGGCACAGCTCAGTGGAGGCCAGAAGCAAAGAATAGCAATTGCCCGAGCTCTGGTTCGCAATCCTAAAATTCTTCTGCTTGATGAGGCAACATCAGCTTTGGATACTGAGAGTGAATCAGTTGTGCAGACAGCACTGGACAAGGTCAGTAGTGTTTTAAAATGAAGCATGTAAGCAGGAGCCTAATATTTCTTTCTTTTCTAATATTTCTTTCCTGCAGTTTTGTTGAAAATAGAGACGCATAAAAACATGAAAAGGAAAGTTTGATTTGGCAAATATTCTTTGTACAGAGAATTTTTGAGTTCCTGCAGGTATTACAGAGAGAAATCTTATTTCAAATTAGAAGATGGAATCACATTTTCTGCATTATTAAGCTTAAATCAATATTTTCTTGGTGTAAATACCATCCCCATCCATTACCTTACTGCCATTCATATTGTTGTCAGTCACCTGTCCTTGCTGAGCTTCATGAGGTTCTCCTGGGGCTGCTCCTCAGGCCTGTCAGAGACCTTCTGAATGCCATCCATTGCCTCAAGTGAATAAACTGCAGCGCTCAGCTTGATGTCACCCATAAACTTACCAAGTGTGCACTCAGTCCCATTTATCAGTATCAGTGATGAAGATATTGAATAGTATGGGTCCCAGTATAGACCTCTTGAGGGACATCACTGAAGATAAACTCCATCCAGGTTCCAACACAATTCCACTGCTGGGGATCATTACTTTCACTGTTTAAACTAAAATTTGCTTGATCACTTTAAAACAGCCTCATAATTAAAATGACAAGCTGTGATGTTTGCAACATTAGGTGTATTATGCTTATAAATATCCAAAGAAAGGAACTTAGCTGAGATAAAATTCACATGAAGTTGTAGGGAATTTTATTTTTTATTGCAGTCACTTGAGTTAGCAATGACAGAGCTTAGAACACTGATATCTTTAATAGTGAGTGTAAAATATTTTCGAATGTTTCTAAGTACAAATTCTCCATGGATTTTAAGGTTTAAGTGGACAACTATGGGTCTAAATATAAGAAATTCTAGTATTTAAAAATTTTTAAAATGTTTTGTAACATTCTAAAATTTTATATATTGAGATTTTTGTTTAGATATTTTGATCAAAATTTGATGTGTTTATGTGCCACAGTGAAAGATGATCTCTAATACTAAATTTCAAGCTTTAAATTATATTTTTGTTTTTAGGAACTCATTGAAATATGTTTTTAAATTTTTTTGAAAGTTATATTTTTCTATGAACCATTTTAATGTTTCTTTTAGGTCCTATTCAACTTTGCTATGAAGATGAACAGTTTTTGCATTTACTTATAAATATCCACACTAAATATTGCTATTTTCAGGCAAGGGAAGGACGCACCACGGTTGTGGTAGCTCATCGACTGTCAACAGTCCGAAATGCAGATCTGATAGCTGTGTTTGAAGGTGGAGTCATCGCAGAGCAAGGGAATCATGCTAAATTGCTTGAGAGAAAGGGAATCTACCACAAACTTGTTAACATGCAGGTACTTTTGTCTCTAGCTGTTGTCTCATTTTCCTTTTTTTTTCCGCACCCATAGTCATTTTAGGAGAAGTATGGGAAATTCTGCAGCATATTTTGATAACAGCAAAAAACTCATGTACTTTGAAAGGAGAGTAATAATTTGAGAGACCACTAGTTTTGGTACAAGACTTGTTTAAACCTAGGATACTACATTTTTAATCTTCTAGGTATTTAAGCTTAAAAGATTATTTTATGTTTTCCTTTCATACAGTTAATGTAGAGCAGCTAACTACAGTAGTTGCTATTCTATTGCTTGTTCTTAGTCTGATAAAAGGTAAAATACAGTAGCTGACACTGGAGAGATAGGGTGTGCATATTTTAAGATGTTTAGTTATAATCCCTCATACTGAATTCCTTTCTAAAGAAAAAAAAAGGTATTGGAGTAAAAGAAAAAGAAAAATAATTCAGCTATGCCAAGAGCAAAAATATGTTCTTAACTTAGATAGAAAAAAAGAGATTGCAAATGATAATAAATTTCCAAAATATATTAGTTATTTAATGAAGACCGAGATACTTCGATACTTACATCTCAATGTGACCACTAAGTTATAGCAGATTTTCATTGTGGCCTTTGTTTTACTGTGAAACTGCTATGTCCATTAAAGAAACTGAAGCTGTCATCTCAGTATGTGAGACTAAAGAGGTTAACCAGGCCAATTAAAATATTTCTTAGTGGGAGAATGCATTTGGTTACATTAGATTCAAAGTAACTTTGTATCCAAGCAAATGTGAATATGGGGAAAATGAGGAAATATAAAATGAAAAGAAAATTTTAAAACAATTAAAAAGGAAAATAAAAAATTGAAAGCAAGTAAAAAGAGACATTTTTCTTAGTATTGCAAAAAAGCAGTAAGAAATAAAAAAATTCTGGAAAAAATGAAACACAAGTTGAAAGCAACTTTGAATCCAGTTGTTGTCAAATGCCTCAGGGGTGGGTAGACATTTATTTATTCTTTCAAAGAGACTGGCAAAAGTGCCACCAAGGGCAAGGCTCCTTTCCAAGCTGCTCTAATTTTTCAGTCAGAGTCTCTTTTTGGCTTATTTCATGCTGAACTTCCTTATTCCATTTAAAGTCAAAAATTCTTAAGTGTGTTCTGCAGTAAAGGTGATAATGTTTTATCACTTCATAAATAAACCATATGTCCCCCCAAAAAGAGCAGCTACTCTCAGCCCCTGTCCTCGACTTACTATAAGAATGTTCATGAGAGATGCAAAACTCGTATATGACTAAAGCTCGGAAGACAGAGCTCTAATAAATTCTAATAAAAATCTACAGATTTTCACATCTCCTTAAGGCATTATATGTTGTTTTCCCCATATCTCTTTCAACTGAAACAAAGTTACTTTTACTTTGATTACCTCATAATTTTGAAAGTTTAAAGTAATATATGCATATTGAATCTTAGCATCATGTTCTTCCCACTTTTAGGCAATAGAAGCTGAAGTTCCATCATCAGAAAATGATGAGAATGCACGTAGTGTCAAAACCAGTGAATCTGAACCAGAATTTGAAGAATCCTTAACTAAAGGACTGAGAAGACGATCAACTCGGAGAAGCATGAAAAAGCCAGGAGAGCAAAATGATAGTCCTGATGAAGAAAAATCTTCACCTGTAAGTATCTTGCAGAGCTGTTAGTGAACTTGATTCCTTTAAACAAAGTTCATTAAGTTCATTGTCCTGCTGAAAAAAGGGCACAAGAAGAAGGAAGCATTTGATAGGGATGAAGAAGACATGAGAATTTTTAAATACTAAATAGCCTTTGACTGATAATATTAATAACTTGCTTTTTTAGTCTCAACATCTCAACATAAATGATAATAGAAATAAAATGGTAACTAAAAAATCTATATCAAAGATAATGAGTTTATTATTGAAAATAAATTTCCTTTAAAAGAAATATACTTACATATTTACATATCATACCAACATAGTCTATACAGGTTAAACATTCATTTTTGGATAAGAAACAAAATATTTAGCCCAACATAACAAGTCTTACAACAAAACTTGCAAACTCTCCCCCAAAAATATGACTGCATTCATATTTACAGCAATTATTTTGCTGTTATAAATTGTTTAATGAACAATTACTTGAATTAATCAAGACATGGATTACACACAGCAATATGCTGAGAGTAATACGAATGAGTAGTTCAGTCATCATTGACCAACACCAAAGTATTCACTAACAAAAATTATATGGGTAAACTAATATAAAAGGACAAGAGCTGTAGATATAGACCTATGTAGATGTAGATCTTCCTTCATTGTGATAGAATAATAAAAAAAAGTACCATCATTTATGCATGCTATTAAAAATTATACATTTTTGTTTCCCCTGAATAGATCCTGGGAATAGGAAATTGATTATGAATCTCTCCTTTTCTCTGTATTTCTCCAAATACATTCGTGTTTGTCCTAACACAATTCATGTTCTTTAGGCTGAAGAATTACCTCCAGCTTCATTTCTGAAAATAATGAAGTTGAATAAAACTGAATGGCCATACTTTGTAGCTGGAATCTTGTGTGCAATTATTAATGGAGCTTTACAACCTGCGTTTTCAATCATATTTTCTGAAATTATAGGGGTAAGTTGGAGTAAAATAAGCAAAAAACTGTAAGCCCAGAAAATTTATTTCTAATAAAATTAGGTTAAAAACAATCATTGCACAATGAAGCTGAAGAGTGGATGAAGCACTCTTGCAAAAATCTGAAAAATTGTATGACATTTACAAAATGCTAAAAGTCTTGCTACAACCTGAATATGCTTGTTATATATTAAATATTATATAACATATGATAAAATTTCAATTGCAATTGACTACCAAAAAAAGTTTCTGAGGAAGATGAGAGTATTTTAGATTGTTAGTTAATTTTATAAAAACGTTGTTTCAAATTTTATTTTATAGATTTTTTCAGAGAAGGACAAGGACATCTTAAGAAAACAGAGCAATTTATATTCACTGCTGTTTTTAGTACTTGGGATCATTTCCTTTTTTACTTTCTTTTTTCAGGTATGCTTTATTATTTTAACCTTATTATAATAGTTCATCATGTTTTAGAAACCAGACCTGAAATATACTAAAAATTTGCATCTTCATAATAACATCTCCAACTTAAACCAGAACCTGTATTTATGGTTCTAGATGTGTCTTGTGCTGAAACTTTTTTGACTAGAGCTGCTTGTGTTTAGGAGTCTTTTGAACCTATTCAGACCTCTTAACTTCTGAAATTCCCATCTTGTTCATCAGTCAGACATTTCTCAGCACAAAACTCTGGATTTTCTCACCCTTTTCCTATTGCCAATAGGCAAATTCTCCAGCCCTTACATTCTGCCACCCCCTTCTCACCCTCAAGCCTCCCTATTTGATTCTGTTAGTAATTGAAAGTCTATCAATTTCCTGCCTTCGTTGTCCAATTTTTTACTTCCCTAAACCTTTCCTTGTCCAAGGGAACATCCCATATTTCTCCTGCAGGAGTCCCCAAAGGCTCCCAGGCCCATTTCATTCTTCAAATTCTGAGCTCACCTTTTAATGGGCTTTTATATGCATGATGGCATATGCAGTTTGTCAGGTAACACTCATCAGATTGATATTCAACTCCTCCTGCTGAAATACTAAGGGTTGTACCTGTTACAACAGTGCCCCTTAAAAAGAAAAAAAAGTAGTAATCATATTAAATATTTTCATTTATAGTCCGGTTTATAATTTAGGAACATATTGCTATAGCTTTATCTGTTAAATGAGCCCACAGAGTGAAATAATAACATGCACTTGTGGCAGCAGCATAAACAGTTTCTTGCAGAAACCTGGTTTGTTTATGGAATTGCCTTGTTGCACAAGAGAAAAAAGGCTTTGAGTACAGAAGGCTGAGTAGTACAGTGATAGGTTTGCTCAGTTTATGAATGTTCAGATAATGTTTTAAATTTCACTGATACATTTGACTTCAATGAACCCAGGTTGCCTTACAGTCTTTAATCTAAAATGAATTACCTAAATGCTACCTAAATCTGACTTAGATTGACTCAGACAAATGAAGTCAAAGAGTTGATTAGTGACCTTCTCCTTAAAGTATGCTGGTGAAGCAGTGCTGGGAAGTATTGCTATGCTCCCTATATTTTTCTCAGAAATAGTATTTGAATGTCTGTGCTATGAACCTACTAGGATTTATGTATATTAAGCCTGGTTTTACATTTGCTTTCTGCAAACAGGACTGTAATAATTTTTACTTTGACATTGTAGAGGTAATTTATCTAAAATATTTATTGAATAAACACAAACAGTGTAATACTATACTAAGCATTGTAATTTTTCTCAAACAGGGTTTCACATTTGGCAAAGCTGGAGAAATTCTTACAATGAGGCTTCGATTCATGGCATTTAAAGCAATGCTTAGACAGGTAAAGATAACAAATATTTTGATTTCCAGGATTTTAAAAATAATTGATGGTATTGGTATAAAATAACTGTATTTTACATCACTCTATCATACAGAGAAGATTGTTTAAATCAGACTAGAAACCAATTAGTTACATGTGGTTATGCAAAGTGTCCTTAGAGGGAGAGCCTTAAATCTATAGAAGAGCTTTTTATGTACTCCTTGCAAAGACTTAGTTTTCCAGCCAAGTTACAAGGGCCTGACAAGTTGATGTGCACCAGCACTATCCTGTTATCTGTTCATTTACCTGCTTTGTTTTTTTGTGCCTTTTCTCCCCTAAAGAAATGCAACACAACTTACACTGTAACTCTTACTTCAAATGTCTGATTTAAATAGTGATATGTGCAGACATGTGGGGTTTTTTAAATTAATTGGAAGGCTCTGTCCCAGCACCTGACTCTATAATTGTTGTTTGTTAATGCAACAATATGATTGTGTATTGAAAAGTAAAATCCCTTTCAGAGAGTTAAAATATAAATAGAATGTAATGTTGTGAAGTAATTCTAAATTTGCCCTAATTTCCCATGATTTCAGGATCAGTATTTTAGATTCTGAAATACAAAATATGATAGTTATGGGGGTTTAAGTCTTGCACATAAAGCTACATCTAGACACAGAATTTGATTCATGTGAACATGACTATTTTCAATGTGACAGAAAACTGTTGTAGTCTGAAAAATTATGATTTATAGATCAGCCATACTAAAAATCTAATGAAAAGGCAGTCTTACAATTGAGTCTTGAGGTCACAAATAACTGTGACACATTACCAGGACTTCATTCAATGCATATTACACATTACAGTTTAAATCAGATATTTGGTCACATGATGAATAAATCATAACTTGTGTACCTGATCCCAACAATTAACCTTGATCAAATAGACCAATTTGTTTTTTTGGTTGGTTGGGTTTGGGTTTTTTATTGTTGTTGTTGGTTTGTTGGTATCTCATAGCTTCCAAATAAGCCTCTTCAATATGGGAAGAAACAAAGCAAGGAATATTTTGTTTTTAACCTGAAAGTGCTTTACACTTAGCCCTTCCCCAAACAGCTTTGTAACCATGAGGAGTGTGAACAAAGAGTCCTCTCCTCCAAGGAGATTCAGTGAAGAAGCAGTGGTGAGGGAGGGTAAATTTTGCTTAAGGCAATCTCTCAGCTGCTCCCCTCCCTTCTCAGCAGTGACAATGAATACATCAATGATTCACAAGATTGCACTTCTTTCTAATTATATTCAATGTGCAATGACAGAATTAAACTTATTTAAATACGTAGAACTGAGGTAATGCCACATACCAGATTTACTTGGCAGTTTATTTGAAATGTCTAAAATCTAGTTTTAAAAATGTTTTTTTCTTATTATAGGATATGGGCTGGTTTGATAATCCTAAAAATAGCACTGGAGCATTAACTACAAGACTTGCTAATGATGCCTCTCAAGTGAAAGGAGTAAGTAAAATTTTGGGTTGGAAGTTTTCATATTTGGTTTAGCATGTAATGGAGTTGCAGCTTGGGTTTGACTGGCTGGGTAACAGTCTTGATTTTGACGACTAAAATATACTAAAAAAAAAATAGGTGGTAGAGAATGCACCCATGCACTTTATAAAAATTATGGTAATATATATTTACAGACTGATTTCCAAATAATTTTTTTCTAATGTTTACTACTGTTCTGTATTGTGATCTTCATTATTAAACAAAATTATTTGGAATCTCTTACCTAAGAAGTCTTTTTAAAGAGGTGTTATTCACCTAAAGACATGCAACTAAATTTATTCAGTTTATGAACTCCTGCTATTTTTTTGGTTGTACAGATTTCTTATTTAAAAAAAAAAAAAAAGAACTGTGAGAAATTGACTTCCTTTTCTCACAGTTACTTTTTGGAGATTCTTTAAAAGGAAATTGTGTACTTTCAGGGATCTGTAATCTCAAGATAAAATACACTGAATGTAATTATTTGTGCATACTTGAGTAAATTTTTATCGCTACATGAAGTTACGTGCTGCGTTTTTTTCTGAACTGAAGAATTCTGAAGTATTTTTGGCTTTATTTCCAAAGGAAAAGTTAAATATTTAATTTTATTCTTCATTGGGCTCTGTGTAATGACTTGTAAAGCTAGCTTTGTGATCTAGAAAATATGAAAGATTTTAATGTTTAGATGTAAATGTGAGTATGTGATGAGGGTAAGGTTTGTTCAGTTTCAAGAGCAGAATTTAGAAATTGCAGAATAAATTTCAGTTACCAGAATATGGGTAAAGAAGAAATAAATATGATCTAGATAATTTTTTATAAAAGCATTTAAGAAACTCCCATTTTGAAAAATAGCAAAACTGAGTTAAGGCTTTCTAAGCAGTGTTTTGAGAATCAGGAATTTTGTGGGTGAAAATGCTTTCCTTATATAAAATGCAGTTATGTTAGCAAGAAATGCCTTTTTTCTTTCTCCAGGCAACTGGTGTCAGACTAGCATTAATTGCCCAAAACATAGCCAACCTGGGGACTGGAATTATTATATCATTAGTTTATGGCTGGCAGCTGACCCTGCTACTTTTAGCTGTTGTGCCCATCATTGCAGTGGCAGGAATGATTGAAATGAAGATGTTGGCTGGGCATGCTAAGAAGGATAAACGAGAGCTGGAAACTGCAGGAAAGGTGGGTCTAGAGAAATTAATCTATTTCTGTATAATGTATGCAGTCATATTTACCAAAGCACTGTTAATGGATGTATGACTTCTGAATACAGAACATTTCACAGTATGTAAGTTCCAAGGACAGCCAGGTACACTAGTAGACCTACAGAGTATCACACCTCTTCAATACAATTGCAGATTTATGTCATTAACCTATTAATATTTTTGTAGTTGTTAAATATCAGAATGTGCTAAACACAATTCAGGCTTATTCTCTTCTCATTCCTTTTCTAGACATCTTTGTTTTCCTTATTTTGCAACCATCCTCATTTTGACATTCTCTTTTTTTTTCCCATCATCCCTTTTTAGCATGTCATCTATCTTATGTTTATTACACTGCTTTTTTTTTTTTCTCTCCCTTCTCTTCTTCATCTTATTAATGTTTGCAGTGATAATATGTATAATACGCACTGGTTTCTGTTTGCCATTCCTTTGTTTCTTGAGTGGAAGAGAAAGATGAGAACTGAAAAGCAAGAAGTCTAGACTCTTGTTTAAAAAATTAAATGAAGGCATTTAATGTCACTTCATTCCAAAAATCCTTTTGGGACAGAACAACTATTTCATCACTTCCCAGATATTTCTTTCTTCAAGGTAAAACCTCTTCCTATATCCTACTGTTTTTAAAAGTTGCTGAAAAGAAAATAATTTATCTAAGGTCATGCAATTCCATTCCTTTCAACTAGGTACCTTTCTTCTGCTTCTCTCTGAGGGATGAGCATTTGTTTTATGTTGTTTTGTTGTAATATGTGGCAGAAAATAGTTGACAGTTCTTGGAATAGACACCAAATAATTTCTTAATGCAGCATGTTGTGAAGAATTAGCACAGGTGTTACAAATATTTATGGTGCTTTTTCAAAACTCAAAAAAAAAAATTTCTTTTCATGGTAATGTGAGTGTCCCTTCTCAAGGCTACCTAAGCAAGCACTGGACTATAGGCATTTTATTAAATTTTCATTTTTTTAAAAATACCTTTTTTTACAGTAAAAATAGTGTTCCACCTGCAAAATTTGCTTTCTGCAGAGTTGCTGAACTTAGGTTACTAAAAAACCTTACTTTATGGTCTTAATTAAACTAAAATTATATGAAATGTATATTTTAAGAAAATGCTATAAAGCCTTGAAAGTCTTTTCACAGAATTATCAAGGTTGGAAGAGACCTTCAAGGTCATCAAGTCCAACCATCACTCCAGCACCTCCATAATGACCCCTAAACCATATCCCCAAGTGCCATATGCATCTCCTGAATACTTGCAGAGACAGTGACTCCACCACCTCCCTGGACAATCTATTTGAATGCCTGACCACCCTAACAGTGATTTTTTTTTTTTAATATCTAATCTGAATCTCCCCTGACACATTTATGTAGACAAATGACTCAAGTCTAAAGAATTTGCAAGCTAAGAAAAGGTATCAGAGCAAATAATTACTGCTGAGATCTCAGTTAGGTTCTAAGGCACCTAAGCAACCTCAACATTTTGATTTTAGCCCAAACTCAGTGGACTGGAAGTTAAATGTTAATATGCCATTTTTCACGTTGAGTATCCTCTCTATACTTTTTATTGCTGTCTAATGCTTTTTCACCATTTATTTGTAGAACATTTAAAGAGATCTTATCAGGAAATTCTGAGCATTGTAAAACAATCTCATTGTCCTAAAAAGAAAAATATAAAATGCTTATTTTTATATAAGCAGTCTATGCTTTTAATAACCATAATAATTTTATATAAAATTGTATTCCAACACAATATTTTATTAATTAAGAAAAAGGAATAGCAACATACTTAACTTCTGATTAAAACATTTGTTTCTCTATTGCAGATTGCCACAGAAGCAATAGAAAATATTAGAACTGTTGTTAGCTTGACCCGAGAAAGAAAATTTGAGTCGATGTATGGAGAACATCTGATTGTACCGTACAGGTATAATAAAAATAATAAGCTAAAATAATAAGCTAAAAAAAAGTAATAAATTGCAAACATTTACTTTGACAAAAATAGATTTTTTTTTGTAGTGTGTATGATTTAATGTATAATTTAATTATCTCATAATTAATGTCAATATTTTGACTATTTTTATTGACAAATGCAATCAGTCACCAGCCAACATTTTTTAAAATTTGATTTAATTAATTTTCTGTTATACTATTGGTATCTTCTATTACAATGTCACTTGGTTTGGAAAAATGTTGATTTTAAGTGAGTTTTCGTAGCATTCTAATCTGAATTTCCACCTGATTTGTTTTGGGTATTTAATGAAAACTTTTTTAATATAAATTGAATATTACATTAAGCCTTTTTTAATAGTGTTAGGAAGATGGAAATTTTTTGAATAATTACTTACTGGTTAGGGGCTGAAAATAAAGTAATCTAAGTCTGTGTGGACTAAATCAAAATTTAAAAGTCTTAAAGTAAACAACTAAATAGATTCTACCAATTAAAGTTTTATTTGTTCCAGAATGGAATGTTTCATTTTCAGACATCTATGAGAAAAGTAAAGGAAATGAAAGTATATGTACACAGATATAATGGGAAATAAGCAGGGGTGCCACTAACACATCTACCATAATAAGTGAGTGGTTAGAGCACAGTGCAGGATGTAAAACATATTTCTTAGCTTTTTTCTCAGGCTGCTGGGTTTTGAGTTCATATCTCGCAATTTGCAGAACAGTTCCTAAGCATTCTCAGGGTTGACATTGATGGGATTGCTCCAAGACTTTAATCTTTCTGTTGTTCTATTATAAATAAGAACTTATTGCCCTACGAGAGAGATGTGTTTTTAGTTAATGTTTCAATGTATGTAAAACCATCTATTTGTAACAGTATCAATTGAAGTAAAATGTTTTTTGTGTACTAGGACTTCAGTATGACTGCACACTTTGATAAAAATATGCATTTTTTCTATACAGAAATTCTGTGAAGAAGGCACATATATTTGGCTTTTGTTTTGCCCTTTCACAAGCAATGATGTTCTTTACCTATGCTGGTTGTTTCCGGTTTGGTGCCTATCTAGTGGTAAATGGACACATGGAGTATAAAGATGTATTTTTGTAAGTATCTCTTTTGCAGTCCTTTTTCTGTCTGTCCAGAAAAATGATTTATAATTTAAGAGCAATAGCTCAATACAGGGCTATGGAAACAAGTATGATAGACTGAGATCCTACTGGTGTGGGTATCAGTGACCTGAACACCTAAGAGGGTCAACCATACTGAATTTTGTTGCTAACCTAATTAAAGATAGTTAACACAGCTGATTTTGACCAGAAGATGTTAAAAATGTCTACATCACGTCTGCTATCTGAACATCTCTAGCCAGATGAGTGAATTTTTGGTTAGATTTGAAAGGAAGGGTTTGAGCTCCCTTTCAAAAAATGCGTGAACCCTTCAAGGCTGTTCAAATGCAGAATAAAACTGATCATTTTGTGTAGCTCTGAAGAAAAAAGACAAAATTGTTAAAAATGAATCTATTTTACTTTGCCTTAAAACAGGCTAAGAGGTGTCATATGTCAAATAGCTGTTCTTGGTGATGATTTTGTTTCTATGGTGTGTGGTAGTAAGTAATAGCTGAAGACAACAGGTTCCTAAACTATTCTAATGTAGCCTATAAATTACATAAAATTCCATAAAAGTAATCAAAAACCAATAAAAGCATAGTTTTCATCCTTTATCAGTATTGTAAACCCTGCAGTTTTTTTTCCAGCAGAGATGTGGTAGAAAACGAAATCTTTATTGTCACCTTGTTACAGACTTGATTTCTTATTTTCATTGATGCCTTAAAAAGTGATCACTAATTCCCAAAGGTCATTGAACCACAGAGAGGAAACCACAGTGATGATAGAACAGGATTAGAGTAACAGTGACCCGTTTCCTCACAGCCCCAGCTGAGACTTAACATACTAACCAGAATTAATAACTAAAGAATTTACTGCTAATAAGTAATGAAAACACTGAATTTGGAATATGGGCATATTTATCTCATGTCATTAAAAGAGAGTGAAAAGAAATTTCTAGAGCTAAATGAATAATTAAAGAAATAATATTTGATTACTATTTATTCTTTCTAAATTTAGCCCTCTTTTTTCTCTGAGTAAAAGTTGACTGCAGCCACATTTCCACTGTCCTTTTCTTCATTGTCTATTGATACTTTTTTCCTGCTTTCTTTTATAGAGTGTTTTCAGCTGTTGTATTTGGTGCAATGGCACTAGGACAAACCAGTTCTTTTGCTCCAGACTATGCCAAAGCCAAGATATCAGCAGCCCACTTGTTTCTGCTGTTTGAAAGAGTGCCCTCAATAGACAGTTACAGTGAGGAAGGAGACAAGCCTGTAAGTAAGCCATGTGTGATGGGTGATAGCATTTATTTGTAATATGGACAGCACTCTCCTCTCTCTCTTCAAACTGATTCCTGCTCTCCTGATTACATCTTTATCATGATGCATCCATGACACTGTTTGAACACAACATGGACCAAGTTCTCTATCGTGAGTCCAGCTTTTGCACACAGAGCCAAAAGGGTATTTGTTTTGAGAATCTCTAGTGATTTCTAGGGGAGCGGGGATACTTATGCAATTATACTTTAATCATCTGTGAAATTTTCTTAAAGATATAACAGTGATAATATTTTAATTACAGGAAACATTTGAGGGAAACATAACGATCAAGGATGTGGCATTTAACTACCCAAACCGACCAGAGGTCAAAATTCTCCAAGGTTTGAATCTTAAAGTAGAAAAGGGACAAACTCTGGCTCTTGTTGGCAGCAGTGGCTGTGGAAAGAGCACCGTTGTTCAGCTGCTGGAGAGATTTTATGACCCACTCGATGGGGAAATCGTAAGTATTTTTGCAAGAACATACCAACAGGGTAAGTGAGGGTGTTCTTAATTGGTTTTCTGTGATGTGATAAGTACAATAGATATTTCTAGTTTTATTTTCTAAGTATTTTTAATGTAAAGATCAGCAGTGACTCATGAGATGTATGTTAAGTCCCAGCTTCCTATATTTCAATCAATTAATGAAGATCTGTTTTGTAAAAATATGCCTGATCCACAGTCTCATGACAGCTTTAAATTCAGAGCAAATTTCCTGAGGTTTTTATAATGAGAACAGTTTAAAAACTAATACATATATGTATCTACCTCTGTATGATCTAGTAATAGAATTTGTCATCTATGTTCTTTAAAAAAAAAGTGATCATTCACAAAAATAATTTTATTCATAATTTTTGCTTGTCAAAAACATCTTTATGAGTATGCCTGCTTATCAAGTGACAGATTGTAAATACTTTCAGTAATTTTGGTTTAATATATATGTAGGGTTTCCTATACTACTCATTCAGCAACTTTACGATTTTTTTTCACATAATGGTACTGTTAATTGCTGTTGTTCTTTGATGTAAATGTGCTCAGAGGTTTTGTCTGAAACAGAACACACATTTTGGCCTTTACGAGGTGAGAATAAGAAGGATTTTAGAATTTGTCTCTGTAGAGTTACTCACAAAATATAAAACAATACTTAAATAAAGTCTAGAAGCAATGGAAATGACTTTTTTAGGTTCAAAGTGCCAAAAAAGGTTCAGTGTAGCAAAACGATGTGTAGAAAGAAGCAGCATAGGTGCCCCAAAAGTGTGTTTACCTAAGTGCAACTTTCTTATCCGTGTTTCTGACCTTGTGTCCACAAATAACCAAAAACAGTTTACTGAAGGGTAAAGCATAGACCTGTGCCAAAAAACCACAAAATTGTTGGACTAATTCTCAAGCTGAGTGGCACTGTGAACTGAGTGAAAGAGGTTTAGCTGAAAGCAGAAACTGTCAGAACAGCTGTTCACAGAAGTTCCCTCTTTTCATTGGATTTTGAATCAGGTTCATTATGATACCCTTTCCTTTGAAGAAAAAGTTATATTGGCTGAATATTGACTGCTCTAGCTCCAACTGTGGAGTTAGTAGAATAATGTCCTCCAACAGCCACTCTATGAAGGGGGTAATTCTTCAACTACTCAGATGATCATGTCACCCTACATGGAGCCTGAACACTGCACTGGGTCACTCTAGTGGAGATTTAACAGCCCTTTTAATGTCCTGGTATATTTGTGTCCAAGTTAAGGCAAATTGTGCAATTCTGAAGCTGATTTTTTTTTTTTTTTTTTTTTTTTAAAAAAAAGGCAATTCAGCAGGCAAATTTAGCAGAAGTGTGAGAGAGTTGCCAATAAAGAAAAGTGGCTGCAAATGACATCTTAAGGAACACAGAAGTAAATTTCTTCTTTATAGATGCAAAATAGAGGAAAGTTTTCCTGCTGAAGAAACAGTTGAAAGAACTTTACCCAAAGTTCTTTGAAGTTACCTCAGCATATGCTATCTTCCACTGCCTTCAAAATCTTAATTAAGTATTGAAGTAAAGAAAAGGACTGAGGCAACTTCTATGAATTAGAAAATTTTGGAACATAGATGTGAAGGAGGGGAAGGGATTGCAATTGGTAAGAAAGAGCTAAGCAAAGAGCTGCAATTGCACAACTTCTGTGTATGAATTTACAGTAAGTCTCAAATTCATATATAGCCATGTGACTAAAATTTAAAATGTTTGATTTCTCAGCTTTTTGATGGCAAAAATGCAAAGGCACTGAATATCCAGTGGTTGAGAGCTCAGATTGGTATTGTCTCACAAGAACCAATCCTGTTTGACTTCACTATTGCTGAAAACATCGCCTATGGAGATAACAGTCGGCAGGTGTCTTTTGAGGAAATTGTTAGTGCAGCAAAAGAAGCCAATATTCATTCCTTCATTGACTCACTGCCAGAGGTAAGTTATTCCCTTTCTTTCCTTCTCAGAACTGGGTGTGAACTAAAGCGGCAGGGAAAAACTGTGTCTGCTTATAATTACCTGGGGTACAATAATTCTCTGAGATGAAAATAAATCTTTTTACAAAGAAAATATTTTTACAAATAAATCCTTTTATAAATCTTTTAAACAATTTTTAAAATATTTTTTCCTTACTAAATTGTGTTTACCATACTTATTTTCACTCTGGGAGATTCCATTGTCAGGTGGAGAGAGGAACTTTTAAAATCTTGGGGAAGAAAACACACAATTATAACTAACTGAGAGCTGGTAGTACAGGATGGTAGTTTTTAAAGTTGAACATTTCTTTTTAAGTTCCTGTCTGTCTCAAGCATATGTAAAAAATTCTGCTAGACTGATGAGTTCACACTTTCTTCCAGTTATACCTAGCCAGAATTTAAATTTCAAGTATTCCTATGGCCTGAAAATTACTAATTTTTTTCAGCTATATACATGAGACAAACACATAATAATGTAGGACTGAGTATCTTGAACCAGGTCTACATGAAAGGTCTGCCATGCATAAAATCTCGTCCTATGTGACCAGGAAGACATAATTACAAGTATTCAGAAAGGCTAAAAATTTAACCACATTTCCCCTGAATACTCATTTTGCATGATTTTTCAGAGTTTAAACCCCAGAACTGTCACAGACTTTCACTGACTTTTGGTGTTGTGTGGTCTGATTGAGAATAACATTGCTATTTCACCCTTGAAGTGGCTTGTTGCTTTGAATTTATTAAACACTTGATGTTATAAAGAAGTCTACTGGTAAAAGATTTATAGAAATAGATAGAAATTCTGGTCAGCTGTTTTCAGAAAGCTGCTGGTGTGGAATATGCAGATTATGGGAGGCTGGTGTCAGAGCTGAAATGCTTCAATATACATCTGAACTGATTTTCATTCACAGGCTGAACTTAATATATTTTTTCCAGAAATACAATACCCGTGTAGGAGACAAGGGAACCCAGCTTTCTGGTGGCCAGAAACAACGTATCGCTATTGCCCGAGCTCTGGTGCGTAAGCCCCAAATTCTGCTTCTGGATGAAGCCACCTCTGCCTTAGACACAGAAAGTGAAAAGGTAACTTAAGCATGAGCCAGGAATCTGGAATCTAATTTTTTTTTTTTTTTGTATTATGATTACTGTTTTTACTCCTACAGTTTAATGCCAAAAGCTGGAAATATGGTGTCTTATGTAAATTACATATTTAGGCAAATAATAGACAAATATATATGTTTATCCCCTCCTTGGGAAAAAAAAAAAAGTATTTTTTACATCTGTATGGCAGTAGGCAGATTGAAGTTGCCATGGAGAATGCATTCTGTAGCCTAGAAGCCTTCAGGCTTCAACTGAGAAAGTGCTATCAAAATTGAATCAGGACATGCAAACTACAGAAGCCAAAAAGATTGAGGATGCTGCCAGAGAACATTGGGGGTTTTTTTCTGTGAAAATGTGAAATGTGGCTTTCTTAAGTTTTCTTCCTTCTGCCGTTGCTCTCTGGTCCTTTCTACATGTTCATGGCTAAAACAAAAATTTCAGGTGAAAATTGCTGAAACATTTACTTCTTTTTAAAGCTCAAAGCTGTAATCTTGATACTACAAAAGTACAATCTAGCTGTAGAAAATTAACAGAGAGTCTACAAAAATATTACTATTAATGAGGCAAATACTATATCATATATTTAATCTGTGAAGTTAAAGTTTTCTACTAAGTTTTGAGTTTTGATCAATTGTAGGCATGAAAAAGTTTAAGGGGAAAATGCCATTAAATAATCCCATGATTTATTGTTTTCTTGATTATATGCCAGTTAGTATTGAAATTTAACTTCTTACTTTATTCTGCATTAATAAACATATAGAATAAATACAGGAAAGCAGAGATTATTTTTAATATCTTTCTGCCAGTGATAGCTTTAAGAAAATGTGATTCATGAGACTCCCTGTGAAATCATGATAACTAGTATGATCCCAGTTGGCCCAAGACTATTGACTTGACTTCCATATATAATTAATCAGTCATGAAAGGAAGCTGTGGAGGTCCCCAATTAAACCTCCACTTCACACAAAGGCCAATACTGAACTCAAATTTAGATTACTCTATGCTGTGTCTGGTAGGATACTTGAAAATCTCAAGGAGATTCAGTGGAGAGGTTTTTGTCCCTGTTCCAATGCTTAATTATCCTTGCAGTGAATTTTTTTTTATATCCAGTCAGAACATCTCCTACAATTTAAGACCATTTTCTCTTTTTTTCCTGCCATGCATCTCAATAATGAGCCTGGTTCCTTCTAATTCTCTTAACTATCACAGTATTATCCACTCTAACAGTCTGGACTCTGCCATCATGAGCTAATTCTAAATCAAGAAGCTTGAGCAACAGATATTCCCTTTCCCTCACTGTCACATTACAGTTTACAGATGGCAGTTGAGGTATATCTCACAACAGCTGCCAGAATAGTTCACCTTTTGGTTTGTTCATTGTGCAGATTGTCCAGGAAGCACTGGATAAGGCTCGAGAAGGTCGTACGTGCATCGTGATAGCTCACCGCCTCTCCACCATCCAAAATGCTGACAAGATCGCCGTGGTCCAGAATGGCAGGGTCATAGAGCAAGGCACCCATCAGCAGCTTCTGGCTGAAAAAGGCATCTACTATTCCCTGGTCAATGTTCAAAGTGGGTAATGCAACATCTCAGTTAAAGGCAGTACTTGTCTCTGAATTGTCACTGTGGCTACTTTTGTCATTGTAATTCAATATCAACAGTCAGTCTTGATATTTTGGTTTTCTTCATTCCTTTCATAAGTTACGCAAACCCTAGAAATACTAAGTAAATGTATACCAGTTTCTCACTACTAGTTTTCATTATTCAAACCTCTTTTCTATGTGGCCAAAGCAGATGCCCATTGCACTTGTGAGAGTAGAAGCATGCTAAGCCAAATGTAATTAATATTAGCTTGCTTTGAACTCTTTCAAAAATCACACTAATTAGGTGTAAGCAACTTGGAAATATTTTCATGCTCATTAAAAACAGTTTTGCTCTTGTCAGAAATAAACCTCTAGCCTTATCCTTGCTGTGCCTGTGTAAGACAGTCAGTCCTGGCCTATTAGGCTATTATGAGAACTTTCAGGTGAGCTGAAGCTTGATGCCAGATGTCTGTTGTCATGATGTGGAGTTTCAGCCTGGGATGTCAGCAAAGGCCTTGAAAATATGGTCACAGGCTGAAAACAAAGGTCCCAGAACTGTAAGTGCCTTACTGATGTTTAGTTACTGATCATTGAAGAGCTGCAACCTTAAGAGATGGAAAAAGATTGCTTGAAATGAAACAGAAATTAAACAGTAGATAAGGAAAAAAGCCAAGACCACAACTGATGGGCAAGACAAGGAATCTGCTGCAGCCTGGGAAAGTGCTCTCTGCAAGTCTCTCAAAATCCTAGGAGTCAGAGGTCGAGGACTAAGAGCTCTCTAAAGACAGCAATATTTTATACAAGGTGAAAATCCTGGATTTGGACTTGGAGGAGGGAGAAGGAAGTCATCTTTTTCAGTGTTGACATCCTTGGTTGAAGAGCTCTTGAACCTGAGCACTGCCGTGACTGAGATTCTCAAGGACTGTAACCACTGGTGCCGAATTCTTGGCATCGGCTCTGGGTTATTGTATATTATTTGCTAATATAAGATGGCTGTTAAGGGCTAACTGCTTTGAATATGGAACAATATTGATTAATAATTATTAATAACTAAACAGTAGAAATGTATTTTGTTAGTGAGTATTTATGCAGTAAACTTTGTTTTTAAGTTTAAAACTGTCTTTATTAATTGTCTGCATTTCCGTCATTGCAATTTCTCATTCCCTGAGATTTATGCATATGGTCTGACCTACACGTAGATATTTATTCACACAGAACCAGTCTGTAGGCAGACAGGCTCATCAGCTAGGCTCAGCCATGTACTAATTACACTCTACAGAATGTTGATTGATGCAGTCTCATTGCATTCCTCTTGAATCACATACTTATTTTCTTTTGTTCCTGTCTTAGACGGAAAATCAGTTTGACTAGAAAATTTCTTACCTGTTTATGTATTTCTTGATACAATAAGGCTCTTGTCCATCAATAAGGGTATTACTCAGCATAATATTATAAATAAGTTATACTTGCCACTGTAAGAATGAAATAGGTACTCTTCAACATTATAGTATGAAAGTTCAAGTAAGAACATACTTAAACTGATTTTTTTTACTAAATTCTGGATGTTAGTATTTTGTTTTTAAACTAGAATTTTTTAATTGTTGATGATACATTTTCTAATTATTGGATCAGTAATGATTGGGTTTTTTCCCCAACTCATTTCAAAGATGCTTGATTTACCAGACCAATTTAGCTCTTCATGAAAATCAAGATAGCACTGTAAATATTTTATCAGAAACATCTGAAAACAATTTTTTTAAAATTTTGGCCATGTAGTTTAAAATATATTTCAGACATTGACGTTAAATGCAGAAACTTTCCAAAACAATCTATTTTCCCCCATTCTTTTCTTCTACATTTTAAAAGAAGTATTTGTTGAGGCTTATGCAAAAGTGTGTATAATATTTCCGAATCCACTATAAATGCTTGAAGAGCTATGCTGCTGCTCACAATTACATCCTTTACAGGGTGAAATTGAATTTTTTTTCAGAAGACTATGACAGCCATATTACTACAATTGAGCTACCGTTCAATACCTCATCATGTAGTTTATAGGTACAAAGCCAAAAGGACAGATAAAGACACCTCCAAAAATGTGTTCTTCATCATATGCTAGTCATACACCTTTAAATTGCAATGCTTTACCCAAAGGAACAGTTGACTGAACTAGGACAATTCTGCTTTAAGGACCATTATTCTACCACATCTTTCCAAGGGGCTTAAGAGATCTTACTCTTAGCTCTGCCTTTTTGATTAGGCTCTGACCATTCTGGTTCCCCTTGATGTTACAAGACACTTGTCTGAGCTGTAAGTCCTCCTTGTTGGAGTAGTCAACTCTTGTCTTTGCCCATAAGCACCCTGAACACAGGATGATATGTATATGTTGTTATTCTGAAATAATTGGCCTTTTTTTCCTCTGTCTTTGAGAGCATGCAGCAGCTTCAAGCAGTACTCACTGTTTTCAGGGGAGGTAATTTAATGTTTTCCCACACACTTCTTGTGCCTCTAGACTCATTATCTTTGGAACAAGTCTTTAGGGAGATGTCAGCATTGACACCACCTTGGCAATCCTAACCACTTTGCAAGCAAATGCCACTGACTGGGGGGAGACAGAAAGCAAGGACATAAGTTCAACAGTTTGATAGCTCTCTTGTGGAAACAGGTAATCAAAACAGAGCTCTCAGAAGAAAAAGAGGATTTAGGTCTAGAAAGTCATTCTTACTGCAGATTCTTATCTGCCTGTTAAATACCAGTGTCTTCCTGCCCGACTTTCTCCAGCATATTGACTTCTGCAAGGATAATTGGCTGTTCCTTATGCAACAAGTGTCTCATTTCTGAACTCTTATATAATTTCTGACATGGAGTGCGAGCATGAGTAAACGCCATCATTTTCCTCCCCCTCAAGAGTTTCTGAAGGAGTATTTCTCACCAATGCTGTAGACCATGTACCATGTCTAAAGGAAGACTATACATCAGTTCTGGATCTCCACTAGTCTCTTCTTCAGGAATTCCTTTGAAGTTCTTCCTGAACTATCCCACATGCTGGGAGAAGTTCAATGGTCTTCCTCTCTAAAACTGACTCTCATCAATCAAGATTTAGTGGAACCAGTTCTCCTTTCTTGCAAGTAAATCCTTTGAATCTGATGTTTCTTTCCTGTTGCTATACTTGTCTATAAAATCAACTTTCCTGGTAGCTTAATTTCTGTAAGACACTATCTCCTTTAAATATTTGTTAATGAGTAATCCTTGTAATCATTCATAGCACAAATAGACACAAACTTAATTCTTCCTCACGGTTTAAAGCCCATTTGTAGCTTTATAACTCTTTGTCCTACTCCTCTCCCTCAAAATCCAGTCTAACTTGTAGGTTTGGTCATTGAAAGGAAAGAAGACAACTAGGAGGGAAGAAAAAACTTGATATATTGCTTATGAATATAGGGCAAAAACATTCAATTCTTATGCAGAAAAGGCTACATTGTAAATGTATCTATGGACAGCCTAAATAACTGTTGTTGCCAAGTACTTGTACAATCTTCTAGACATATTGTCTAGAACCATGTAGTTTTATCATAAATTCATTCTGTATTTCCAAGATAGCATGTTATTATTCTAGTTACTTTAAGACAGTAAATTGAAAGCTGAAAGTAAGAAACAGGACTTCAAATTCTTTGCTGTTGGATTTCATGGACTGTAGAGCTATCAAAAGTAGAGAACAGGAAGGGAAAAAGCAGAACTTACAAGGGCACCTGTCTTTAGCAATCCCTGTCACTGAAAGGTGAGTACATTCCATTTTGTCTTTGCATGCTTATTCCTGTATACATTTCATTCTGGGTGTACTCCATTAAAGAGGGAGATGAGCATCATAATGCTATGCTGTAGAGATCTAGCACAGGACTGCACGTAACTCACAGTGAGCATTCAAACCTAAGTAATTTCTTTAAACAAGTCTATTTTCTGCAGGGTGAACAAAAGTCTGGCCAATGAAGACTGGGGCACATTTCATCCTGTTCTAGAGTTGCTATCACAGCAGGTCACTTGTATCAGATCTCTTCCTAAGCGGGTGTGAGCATGATTATCATAAAAACCTACATTGTTAATGCCTTGGTGTAGAGGAAATGAATCACACCGTGAATGAGTGCTGTACTAAAATTAGCATCTTAGATCCTACCTTATGTAAAGTTTTATAAACATAAACAGATCCATTAACACTGGCTGCAGCTTTACATTCACCAAGCCAGATTCATTTTTAATGGAAATACTAGAAATTGTATGGGGCTGTTTTAAAATGTCCCAACATTTAAAGTCATTGATGTTTTAGATAACTTAAATGTAAATATTGTGCTTACGTATATAATCTCTGAGTAGAAATGGTATCATTCATTTGCTTAGTAAAGGAGACAAATATGTTAAGAATCTTTTTTGAATACACAAACACTTGTTCTAAGATAAAAAAGAGTGGCCCTTACACCATTTAACTAACAGAAATTGTTTTATTTCCATGCAGATTCTGGTTTAGTTCTCAAACCGCAGATGAAAGAGGAGTAAGTGAATAACTTGATTAATCCAAGAAAAAAATTCAGTTCATTATATACATGTTAAAATGAAGCAATGTTGAGGAAGAAGGAATGCATATCTATATGACACAGGAACTGTGGGTTCCCACTTATGTTTCAAGTGTCCATAATTAGGACAGCTTTCATTACAGCAATATATAAAGAGGTCAGGGCAGAACTTAAAAAGAATGAAGCTACTATAGAATCATAGAATGACTTGGGCTGGAGAGGACCTTAAAGAACATCCAGTTCCAACCCTCTGTTGTGAGCAGGGACACCTTCCACTCGACTGGATTGTTCAGATAGAACTTCCGGGAACAGAGCATCCACAACTTTTTTGGGCAACCTGCTCCAGTGCCTCACCACACTTAGAGCAAGGGATTTTTTTCCTAGTACCTAATCTAAGCCTGCTCTCTTTCAGTTTGAAGCCATTTTCCCTTGTCCTGTCCCTACATGCCCTTGTAAGTAGTGTAGGTGCATAGTGAGCAGCATTATCTACTCTCTTTACTGCTGGGGCTATGACAGACTTTTTGGTTAACACTGGCACCACACTTTTTTCTTTCTAAGCACTCTTGTCTTTCCCGAGCACTAACTTCTTCTTACCTTCCCTTTTACATAAATGACATTTTGTACAGCTTTCATTTTGGATTAATCAATGTGCTTGCTTGCTGTAAAAACTTTTCGGTCTTTCTCAGCATATATTTAATAGTGTTGTAAAGCAATACATCATTTCCATGTTGTTCAACAAACAACAATCAAAAAATTTTGCACACATTCCAAGGGATGAATAGGAAAAGGCACTATGGAATTATGACACATTTCTCCATCCATCAGATAAATCCCTAATCTAAATTAAGTTTTCCCAGGATTTTATTTTGGGTAGCTCTACAGAAGATATATCTTCACGTATCTGTCAATTTTTCACTGTAAAAGAAGATGAGTTATTAAAGATCAGAGTTATTTACATATCTGCTGAATCAAAAACAGCTTAGACACTACTCCTCATGCATATTAGAGTCCTGAATTACAGTTCAGGATGCTAATATTTTCCTGATCAACTTGTTAATGGTACATTCAATGAAGCCTACAGCAATCCAGATTTGCAGATGTTTATAATTTCGTTTCCTGCAATTTCCTGAGGAGCTTGATAAATATTCAGAAGCTTGGTTGCATGCTTGGCATTTGTATGTACACATTTGAAATCTTTCTTCTGAAGATATGATTATTCCTTCTAGCTCTCATTTCCACACTATTACCTAGGAGACTTAGCTGTAGAAGAAACATATCTAATTTCCATCTAAGAGTAATCAATTTCAAAATATCTTTCAAAATTTTTCTATAAGTACTTGTGAAAAATTGAAACGCTAGAAGTAATTTCTGTATTTGAGCTTTAACACCATTTTCCTTTGAATTCATGATGAAAGGTGTGTATTTTCTTCTTTATTACTCTATTCTGTAAATCAGCAACTTCTCTTCCTATGGCCATGTATTTAATTTGCCACATGATGGCCTCATTTGTTCAGAAAATGGCTACACTGATCTGCATTGTCTTTTTTTTTTCTTTTTACTTCTTAATGTATGTCTTGTTCGACTCGCTATATGCAGTATTCTTCTAAACAGCAAAATTCCCTTTCCTGCCTAGGGGATTAGCACATCAAACTTACAGTGCTGACAGCATCGCTGCCGTGTCTTTTAAAGACAGAATTCCCAAGACCTAGACTAAGGCAGTAGACACTAACTGCTCTTCCCAGTTTCTACTATGTCAAGCAGACCTGCTGGAGGCAATCCATGATGGTAGATAATGTTTATCTCTGCATTCAAATCAAAGGCCTTTCATTTATTTCTTCCGAATTTAATCTAATTTGTCACAAAACATATTAAGACAAAGGAGAAGGACAAAGAAGAATCTTCCCATTTAAAAAGTATTTCAGAATATTGTGAGAGCAAAGAGGTTTTCATTTAGTCTGGGTAATTTGATTCCAGATACAGAGTTTGAGTTCCATTTTTTGAGTGACATGCTTCTTTAAGAGAAATTGCATTCAATACCACTATACTTCTACACTGAATTTCATGTGACCTCTACATTTTACAGAACACATATAGGAATTCATAAAATAGGGTATTAAAATGGCACATTTATATTAAAGTGGAACTTTTCACCTGTGAGACAATAGGCATTTTACCACCAACATCAGTATTTTATACTAGGTCAATTTAGTATTGCCTGTTAATAAAAGATAAAAGCATTTCACAGTTGCTTGATTTTGCAGCTGTGGATAGGAAATTCAATGTTTGGTTCAATTTAGTATACCACAGACTTTAAAACAGTTGTTCAATGCACTTTCATATGACCTAAATGAAAATAATTTTAAAATTATTTAACTGTCTAATTGGTAACACTGGCTACAATGAGGACACAGAGATGGTTTACTGCTTTACTCTGAGAAAATTCTGTTTCTAGGATGAGAAAAGATGAAAATAGTTCTTAATAACACACCAATGAACTTCTTGTTGTGGGTGAATATGGATATGCACAAACACTACTCTTTTTTGTGTCCAGTAGCAGAAGAGAAGCAATAGGTTCAATTTCATCTGAACATAAGAAAACAGTTTATTATTGTGAGGGTGGATGAACGCTGGAACATGTTGCTTAGAGACATTGTGGAGTTTACATTCAGATATCCAAAACTAAAGTAGTTATGGCCCCAAACTACTTTTTCTACTTGGCCCTGCTTTAGCTAGGCTTTGAACTAGACAATCTCCAGAGGTGCTTGTCAACTTCAGCCATTTTGTTTTTCTATGCAGGAAAAATCATGGTCAACCATGTGGATCCAACCAATTAAATATATCCACTCCATATGGTGGCTTTCAGTATGTCAAAACCATTCAATACATCACTAGCTGTATTAAGTAGTAAATAGTTATCAAAAAGGCTTGAACATAACTTCATAGACTTTTGCACAAAGAGTATACAAAAATCTCCCATGCCTCAAAGATGACTATAACATGACAAAAGGAATGCTATAGAAATACTTTGTGACCTCTGCTGACGGTCTGAGGCAAAGAATCAGATTTGGGTTGTGTCTGCCAGAGGAGAAAGAGGGTTGTTTTTTCACTCTTACCAACAAACCATCATTTCTAACAGAACATTGTTTTGACATCATGACAGTAAGCCATGATTTTACCCAGCGAAAGCCAGGGACTGGCAAACCTTTGTTGTTAGGAATTGCAGATAATTAATTACAGGACAGCCACTGGCAGCTGGAGAGTGGATGCTTGGGTACTGCCATGGCTGCTTCTCTCTGCTCTTCTGACAGCAGCTCTCCCCTTCCCCTCTGCCACCGCCTCATGCTACTGCATAGCTGTAAGACCCTCAAAGGCCACCCTGAGAACTCATAATGGAAGGAAAACACTGAGTTCCTCCAAGTTTCTAAGAGCTCTCACATTACCAAACCTCATTCTGATCAAATTTTTTTGGTTTAATTTTTTGAGATTTTCATCCCTTCTCAACCAACGTTATCAAACTCTGAAAAGACAATACTGATTTTCTAGATATAAATACAGCCATCCATTTGC
The DNA here is from genome assembly GCA_910950805.1 of Acrocephalus scirpaceus scirpaceus. Classification (NCBI taxonomy): domain Eukaryota; kingdom Metazoa; phylum Chordata; class Aves; order Passeriformes; family Sylviidae; genus Acrocephalus; species Acrocephalus scirpaceus. The sequence goes on from OU383773.1 coordinate 132,204,331, forward strand.
CAGAGAAATGTTTTCTGGAGAGAAAATATAGCATAATTTAAAACTTACTGTAAAATGGTCTGGCAATTTTTTCTTTATTGGTACATCAGTACATCAATTGGTACATTTTCTCAATTGGTACATTAAGAGATTTTCCTTACACTCTGATGGCAAAGCTGGAGGAAGAAATGACCGGGTAATAGGAAAGTTTTCAGTCAAGTCATGGCTGTTCTTTTCTTTTAATAGAGATCTCAAGTGAATGTTCTCTAAAGTTTATTCTAATATTTGGTTAATCTTATTATAAATATTTCACAGAACTGTAGGTATTCAACTTTTTTTATGTCTTTGAGCTAACATCATTTTATGAGTGAGGGAGCACCTTGCATTTTCCCACCCTAATACCTGTCTGTGCTAGATCATTTGTACTCTTCCTCTGTGCTCACATCTTTCACTCCTCATTGTCCCCTTCCACTCCACAGTTCCAATTTTGCCACCAGCCTGCCTGATCTGCAACATACTTTCTCTTCTTCCTGCCGCAACTTTCCTGTTCATCCTTTCTCCTCTTCTCTGATGCTTTCCCTCCTCTGTCAGTGGGTAATGACCACAGGAGGGCAAGGCATAGTCCAGTGCACAAATCTCTGCCACGCCTCTTGTTCTGAGGGGGGCCCTGAGGGAAGGATCTCTCACAGCTGGGTTTTTTTAGTGACATCTCCAAGATTAAAGAAGGGAAAAGGAAAAAAGTGCAATGTTCATCCAGGTGGTGGCTACCTTTTCCATTGCATTTAGAGCTGGCTTTACAAAAGGCTGGAAGTTGACACTTCTGATTCTAGCCTTCTGTCCTGTTATGGAATTCTCATCAGCTCTCCGTGCAAAGATATGAAAAACATATGAGTTTTCAATAAACAATATCTTCTATAATCCCATTTGATGTCTGTAAAATTTAAAAATACCATCTGTCTCTTAGTGAATTTTGATCTTGTCCAGATACAGAAAGGTGTGAATAGCTGTATGATGACACTGGTGCAACTGAAGAAGAGCAGTGCCTCCAGCATGGACTCAGATATAATGCTGCAAAGTTTCCATATGATGGCTGTTTTTATACCAGTGGCTCAAGAGATTTTTTTTTCATTTTTCTAATATATTTCTGCTGTTGATTTTTTTTCTTTTCATTTCTTTTTAGTAGTTTAAAAAAGCATCACAAAGCATGTAGAGATGGAATTCCATTCTCAAAGAGAATATGGTCTTACAAACCTCATAAACCCAGTGAGAGTTACAAACAAAAAAGACAGGCACATGGCAAAAAAATCCCCAAGAATAACACTAAAATGTCAAGGTCATACACATTTATTTATTTGTATTACATTGTGAAATACCAGTCTTGCCATCTTTTTGATCTTTTATCTAAATATGAACAGCATGATCACAAAATCCAGCAAGTTTTGAAACTCAAAATTCAATCGCAACTGTCACCCACAGAAAATATGTTCCATCCCTTTACGCTCCAGCTGCCACTCAGCTAAGGAACATCTTTGGGCACCTTCACTTGGCTCCCCAGTTCAATACAGCATCTCTGGTCATCCAGTGCTGCTCACTACTCTCATAACTGGTTATCGCTTTTTCCTGCTCACCCTCAAGGCACTGTTTGCCAGCCACTTCCTGCCATGAGTGCACTAAACCTGATGTAGGTTTTTCCTCATGGCTCAGAAGTGGGAAGGACCTTCCCTGTTACTGAGACCAGGTCTTGTTTTTGTAGAAAACAAATGTATAACCTGAGCTTTTTAACTCCAAGGCTTCAGAAGGGGTATTCCACTTGTTTGAAGATTGAACATCTCTTTCCAACAAAATAGATGCACAGTTCCTGTATATTAATTTGTTCCTGGACCAGGACTGAGCCTTTACTTTAGTAGCTCACTCCTTTGGGTTTACTTTCCTGTGCTGTTTATAGAAATAAATCTTAGATTCTCTCAGATGGCATTTTGCTAGACAATTGAATTAAGTAATTTTAGCTTTCTCATACAGTTTTGGTTTTCACTGATCATATTTTTCTTTCATTTTGTCATTTTAAAATTTTTTTCTTTTTTTTGTTTTGTCATATTGTATTTCATATGATTATGGTTCATCTGCTTCTCTTGTTACTTCTCTCCAATATCATTTGCCTAATTATGTAAGATATTCTGGTATTCTTTTGTCCTGGTCTTCTCACTGGTTTTCTCTACTGATCCTCTCAGTTTTGTACCATCATTAAATTTCATTATCATGAGTATTGTTTGCATGCCCAAGCCATTAATTTAATTAAGAGCAATAAATCCCAAGACTGAGGGAAGAATTAATGTTGTCAGCTCCCTTGGGTATTATTACCTCTCCATGCTGGACACCTCTGTCTCCCTTTGAATTCTTTTTTACCCTACTGTTCTTTTATTACTTCACAACTATTGTTTAATAATTTATCTCATGGCTTTAGGATAAATTGGCATTAGTAGGCGTTAATGAAGTCCCAATGGATTAGTTTTACTGGTTCTAGCTTCTCTAGGAAAAGCAGTACCAAAGAAAAATAATTGGGTTAATTCTTTGCTTTCCTATCTCATGACATAATTTATCGCCATTTATTTTAGACTTTATTGTTTTCTTTAGGACTTGTTTGCAAGCTTCCTGTGCTGTTTTTGTTGAGATAAAAGTGCAGGTTACTGTTTCTGTTGTAACTCTTCAGCCCCTTGTCTCTATCCACAATTTGAAAATAATCACTAAAAATCTCTGATACTGAACCAGTATTATGTCAGCCAAGTTTTCAATTCTCTGGAATAACAAGTTCATGGTCACTGAGAAGCACATTCCTTCCTTACCATTTTCCCTTTTAGGTCAGATGTGGTAATTAAGATACCCCAAATCACATTTTTCACCCTCCACTTTTGTGGGTTTTTATACTGAAAGTTGAGGCTGAATGACAATTTCAAGGCCATTCCTGGTGCAATTATTATCTCAATGCTTTTTAATTTCTAAGAAACATGAAATGAAATCCCATTGATGCAGACCATTTCTCTGTGTCTTCATCTGTAATTACAATAAGATAAAATTGCTCAGTATATCACAAGTATAGAGAGTCAGTCAATACATTTTCTTCTACTCTTAGCAAGATCTTTCTTGGGCTTGGATGGCTGTGTACAAAAATATTTTATACATCTTCAATGTATTTCAAGGGAAATTTATGCTTACACACCATGAAAGTGTAAATTCTTGTATATTCTGGGGGGTTTTGGTGGTTTTTCTCCTTTCAGGTACCAAAAAAAAGAAGATGTCAAAAACCTTCTATCAAACAGGTTATATCAGCCAAAATCTCTATGGGTATTGCTTTCTTTTTGATATATACATTGTGGGTTTTGGCCTTCCAGTATGTGTCCTAGGTTACAATGTAAATTGTGCCCAGGGTTTGTATTCTATCCCCATGAGCCGTTGGAGCCAAGGTGGGGCAGTGTTTTCCTTATCTTCTGTTAATGAGCCCAACAATGCCTTGCCACATGACTCATAGATAACTTCCTCCGGGAGTTATCTCTGTTTAATGGGCCATCAAGGACCCACTGCATGACTCATAGAATGAGATCAGCCCATTGTGAGATGCTCTGCCCAGGGGGAGGAGCCAAGCATTCCCACCTGGGAATCCACGGCTCCCAAATCCACGGTTTGGGACAGCATAGGCAGTTTTTACCCACTGGACCCCTAGAGGAGACAAGAGCTACCAGATGTTTCTACAGGCATCACTGCTTTGGCAAGACCATCTCATCTGGACTGCCACTACCACCCTAACTAACAGGGTGTCAGGTTGTATTCTGACTCTGTCAGTGGGTTTTTTTTTTTTTTGTACTATTACTTTTATTTCTTTTCCCCTTATTAAATTGTGTTTCTGACTTGGAGTCTTTCACTGGTTTTGCTTTCAAACCAGCACAGTATGGAATCATTGTGATACTTTCTAATTTTAATAGAGTTCACAATCCTAAGATTCTCCTGCTTGATGAGGCAACATTGGCTTTGTAAACTGAGAGTGAATCAGCAGTGAAGGCAGCACTGGACTAGGTCAGCATTGGTCAGTGTTGAAGTGCTTTTATCAGTGCCTGTGGAATTCAGTTAATGATGTTATGGGTAGGACTGAACAGCTGCAGGCTCCCCAAACCAGCTTTAGTCTTTTGAGCACCAGAGAGCTCCATGTGTGCTGAAACCTAAGTATTCCTAAGCAGTTTTCGGGATCCCTGTGGTTTGTGCTCTTATTAACACCCAGAAAAGCAATTGAAAAACATCTCGGGGGGTTCTGCTAGAGCAGCTGCTACATGTTCACTGCTGTCTAGACCTAACTTGTAAACCACACCGACAACTCAATGCAATAGCCAATCGTGTATTTCTTGTGGTCTGCTCTAAGCATGTCTGTGAACCATTTACAAAAGAATTCCACCTATTCCCCAGTCTGATTCAATCATATTTGATGACTTCCTCTCTGTTTCTCTACCTTACTATGAATCTGTGCTTTAGGTCTGGATGAAGACGGAATCTCACCATTGCATAGTTTCAGCAATGATCACAGTTTCTCTATGGACAAAATGTTCAGAGAACATTTTTCACAATATACTGCCACAATAGAAGTATCTAATCTATCTTCTCATTGTCAAAGATCTTTTAATCCCTAATGTCTACTTGGACACCTAATTGACACTAAGTTCAGCAAGACCTGGACTCTTTGTCCAGTAGTTCTAATTCCTGATAATTTACACTACTTTGTGAAGCTATGCTCAGTGGCACACACAGGGATCTTTCTCCCAGCCTGTGACCTGTAAAGTGAATCCCAGAGCCAGCAGGGCAGAGAACTGCTGATAGAGACACATTTGGCAGGATTCCCAACTAAGTGCTGCAATATAAAATTTACAGAGCTTGTTTAAACAAGCTACTTAGCCTCTCACCTCCCCCACATAACTTTGAAATATGTTTTCCTATTGACATTTCTGGCAAAGCATGACAGAAAGGCTTGCTGGGACTAGACTAGCTCTGATTGCTGATATTTAGCAAGACAAAGCTAACCAGTTGTCTGTCAAGCATTTATTTGTCCTTCTCTTGCCTAATTTTTCTCTTCCTCATTGTGCTGAGCATGTACCTCCACAGAAGGTTTACATCCAATGTAGACTAAACTCTTTTCCCTGAAGGTTTCACCAAACCTCTCTTTTTACTGTATTTGTGAATGGGACATTCTGCTTTTTAAAATAAAGGATCTTAACCTGATGTTCTTCCATGTTTTGATGTGATTTTAATTTCTTAGTATCACTCAGACATAGTGAAGCTCTCAGACTACCAAGAAAAATCATACATTTTTTAAAAGGATGGTTTGAATGGCTGTCATTTCCAGTTCTTAAAATCATGTACAGATATCAGGTTTATCTAGAAATTCATGGACAACATCCCATACATTACAATTTTATCTTTTATTTTCTAATCCTAAAACATATATTAAGTCACTTATGCTCAGTTCAAAATGTTCCATGAAGATTTTTAAACTGAATTATATAAAGTTTGTATTCATTTCTTGGATCATTATGTATTAATACAAAGTTATCCCAGCAGACATTGTCACAGTGTGCCTGTAAATACATCTTTGTCATGACAAACTACATACTTCTAAAATTTATTTTACTATTTTTGAGTAATTTAAATGATAGAAAAAACAATATGAGTAACAGAAGTATGATTTTCAGTACAATTTTAGATAACTATTTTTCGCTAATTCAAACGTGTCATTTAGGGAAAGTAAAATTGTTAAGTGATAATTTTTTTTTTGTATTTGTGAATTGCTCTGAAATAGAGTTATCATGAACATACTTAATGGCATGTGGGAATGACCGGTCGGTCGCGATGGACGGAGATGAGACATCTCTGGAGCCAAGCCTAGTTTTGGAGCATGCAGTTTAGTACATAGGGTGTATGTGGGTGAAAGGGCCCTGCTACAAGCTGCCAGCCACAGCTCAGAGCGGGTCCGAGAGGGTGAGAAGAAAGTGAAGAAGAGAAGGAGCAAGAGAAGAGGAAGAAGAGAGAGAGCAAAGTTCCCGTTACAATACATTAAATCTTCTTCTATACTGAATATTCTAATTTACACCAACCAGTCTAGTACAAGATACAAATCCTATAGCATATAGCCTATAAGAATCACTACAATACCATACTGTGTTATATTTTAAACTCTAAAATCTACTCTTTGGACTCCTCCTGCTGAGCTATCAGGGTCTGCTCTGACCCTTAGGCTTTCGGTAAGGAGAAGGGCATTGTTTCATCAAGGGGGAATTACTTTCAGCTGGCCATACCATTGTTTTCCAGTTGTTCAGTAACTAAAGCTTGGTATCTTAGACATCAAAACTTGCCTTCAACTCTATTTCACTTATATGTTTCATATTCTCTGAAAATAAGCAGTCATATTTATAAGGCCTTCCTGTTTCATCTTCCCCAACAATGGTATATAGTTTTTCCATTGAAAACTCAGCATCTAACTGGGGAGGATATTGAAGGGGAAGTCTCAAAAGTATAACCTTTAGATATTTGTGTTTAGAAAGTAAAAGGGCATGAAAAAACCCAGAGTACCTTACCATATATTTTTATTTAAACTATATTTTGCAGTATATGATTAAAGTTACACTTTTGTTCTAGTCTACCTTGGAGAAACCTAAAAATAATGTGAAGTTCAAATTTCTCAGCTGCCCATTTTGATTTTTACTAGAACAGCATTTTAAAATGATTTGTTCAACTCTAATATGAAGAGAGGAAATATTATATGTACCTGAAAATGTTCATCTGGAGACACAGTTTCACTGTTTCCAGGCCAAGAAAAGATGCTACACATAGCTCAATGGCTCAAAATGCAGATTTTATAGCTGCACTTGAAAATGGTGTCATCACAGAATGAGTTCATAATGAATTAATGGAACAGAATGGAGCTTATTACAAACTTGTCAATATGCACCTAGCTTTTCTCATAGCTTTTATCATATTGTGTACCATTGACCTAACTGGATTGAATTGCTCCCAAAGGTACTTCCAGTTTTGCAGGGTTTTCTCAGTGAAAAAACTCCAGGGGAAAAAAGCTCCCTTGAAGAGTGCTAAACTTCAGATTAAGAAAAATTCATATTAAGTAAAATGTTCAAGTCTAGATCAAAGCTGTGAATTACAGGAATTCTAAGCTTCTTCTTCTTTTTTTTTTTTTTTTTTTTTTTTAAGTATGACATTAAAAATAAAGTATATGTGCAGGTAAAAATTAAGATTGTGACAAAAATTAAGTTGTGGAGCTGATTGCATCTCAGGCTACTTTTCCAAATCATAGGATTATTAAATCACTCAGGTTGGAGATGATCATCTAATCCAACCCCTGCTGAGGGCAAGGTGCAATCTGAGGCCAGGTCAGGGTGCTCAGGGCTGTATCCTGTTGACTTTGAAATACTCCCAAAGATGGAGATTCCTCACCCTCCTCAAGCCCTCTGCCCCAGTGCTTCCCTCTCTCATTGTGAAAATTCAAAATCTTTTATGCAAGTACCTTTTCAAATCAACAGCAACTTAGTGCCTCAGGTTCCTGAAGTTTTGTCCATCAGAAATGGTTTATCTTCACAATTTTTATTATCTCCCAAGCTGTATCATGACCTTCTCAAGCAGTTTCTCTCAGGCCTACACTTTGAAATAACTTTAAGTTTCATTTCCTATTCTTCTTGGCTCCCTCCTCACACTAAAAGTCCCTCTCATTGACTTTCTGATTCTCTTTTAATTTAAGGCTTTTTATATAAGTCTTGCATTTTAAATAGACTTACTGGCAGGTACCTTTGGTTAACCTAGTTCTGTATATTTTCCTAAGAGTTTAACATAATAAAATAATGAGAAAGAAATATCTGTGGCTGAAACACACACACAGACACACACATTCACACCCCACACCACCCATTTACGAGAGTTAGTGTATTGACAAGGTTTTCACTGAATGTACAGAAGACTTAATAAAACTCAGTACTTGATTGGGCTTTGCAAAAATACTCAGCTCTTACCAATCTTTCTTCCTCTTGACAGGAATTGTAGTTTTTATTCAGAACTGTTCATCATTTGAATGTATAGGATAAGATAGGATCATGGAATCACAGAATGGTTTGGGTTTGAAGGGACCTCAAAGGTCACCTATTTCCAAAACCCCTGCCATGGGGGCAGGAATACCTTCCACTAGACCAGGTTGCTCAGAGACCCCTCCAACCTGACCTTGAACACTTCCAGTGATGGGGCAGCCACAGCTTCTCTGGGCAACCTGTGCCAGTGCCTCACCTCAGTTTTCTTCCTAATATATACGTCTACTCTCTTTCACTTTAAAACTGTTACTGCTCATCCCATCACTAAACTCCCTCTCCAGCTTTCTTGTAGCCCCCTTTAGGTACTGGAAGGCTCCTGTAAGGTCTTTCCACCTTCTCTTCTACAGGCTGAGGAAACTCAATTTTCTCAGTCTTCTTTGGTAGAGAGGTGTTCCAGCCCTCTGATCATGTTTGTGGCCTCCTTTGGATTTATCCAACAAGTCCGTGTCCTCGTGCTGGGCCCCGGAGCTGATGCAGCATTCCAGGTGGGCTCTCACCAGGGCAGAGCAGAGGGGCAGAATCCCCTCCCTCACCCTGCTGGCCACGCTGCTTTTGGTGCAGCCCAGGGTGTGGTTGGCTTTCTGGGCTGCAAGGGCACATTGCTGGGTCATACCAAGATTCTTATCAACCAACACCTCCAAGTCCTTCTCGGCAGGGCTGCTCTCAACCCATTCCCTACCCAGCCCTTACCCATGTTGGATTACCTCAGTGCAGGTCAGGACCTTGCACTCAGCCTTGCACTGAACTTCATGAGGTTTGCAGGGGCCCACCTTGAATCCATCAAGGTTCCTCTGGATAGCTGCAAACAACTTTTAGCATCATACTGTGTTTTGCTTCAGGCATCAAGAACTGAGGATCAGTTACAGAAAGAAGTCAATGCATCAGCTCTCTCAGAGGAAGGGAAGAAGGGATCAATACTGACTGGACAAAACCCACCATCCACTCAGAAAAGCATTAAAAGGTTCAGAAAGCAGCTTCATGAACTTGATGTAAAAGCTCGTGTCTCTGTATTCATACCTACCTGTGCTTTCTATAACTAATGGGATAAAAAAGGAACACAATCCCCCTTGAGAGGGTGTAACTTTTAAACAAAATGTGTGAAGACATCATGTGTGTCTGGTAAGGACTCATAAATTGACATCATCCCACAAGAGTTCTGTGGAAATGCCTTTTCCTCTGAAGATAAATTTTTTTGTTGTGATACTTAAAATAGTTTGATTAATATTTTGAAACAAAATTACTTTAATATGGGAATAGCCTAAGTAGCAAGTTAATTAGTTTAATTATAGAACAAAACAAAAACCATGTAATTAGTCATACAACTGAAATAACACACTCTGAATAGAGAGTAATTACTATTTTTGTCTAAATGTTTTGATATCTATTGTCTAAAATGACTGTGTTAGCAAACAGATTCCTGGAAATCAAGATATAATTATCAAGCTGTCTAAGGACCTAAACTTGCAAGAAATCATATTCAGCACCAAGAAAGAAACAATTCCTTCAACATTCAATACCTTCAAATGCAAAAAGTGATTTTAGTTCTCAATTTCTGTTTCTGGATAGTTCCGTGAAAGGTAAGTGACTTAATGTACATCTCCTTTATGTGTGCTAATTTCTTTATTTATTGCTCAGCTAATTTTTCTTGCCCAGTCTGTAGAGTTGTGAACAACAGCTTGCTTCCTTCTGCCTGATGTCTCCAAGAAAATGATGCCTGTTCTGAAAAGACATCCAGCCCTTGCTCTCTCTTCAGGCAGAAACAGTCTCGAAATCCCCAGTTCTGTGATGCCCTTGGAAAAGAAAAGAAGATGCTGGTATAGCTGTTATAGATGTTTCTTAACCTAATGTGTCTGTCTGTCTGTCTCTGTCATGTCATGTCATCTCATCTCATCTCATCTCATCTCATATCCTCTCCTCTGTAGTCTGGCTCTGCACGGCCCTGCCCCAGGAGCAAGAGATTCACCAGCACATCTTCATGCACACAGAGTTGTGTTGTAGTCAGTACCTGAGCAGGATCAGGGGCTTCCTCAGAAAATAACCAGCAGCACTACACATTTTGCTTGTAAGCTCTTAGAGGGTGGGGGGAAATCCTTGGTATTTGTAGAGTGCCTAAAACAAGCACAGGATCTGGTGGGACCTGAAGACCACTTCATGATATACACTTATTTCTTCAAAAATAATGTCTTCTTTTCCCTCTACCTTATAGGTGCTAGATTTAGTTTTTAAAATCTTGGATTACCTCAGTCACAGCTTGAATATTTTTTAGATGGTGATATTATTTTTTAATTGTATGCACATGGTCACTTTACTTATCTGAAAGAGACAAAAAATATGATAAAGTAATAAAAAAGCCTTTTTTTCTCATATAGGATTTCACATCCTTACAATGAGGCTTTGATCCATAGTATTTAAAGCACTTCTGAGTCAGGTAAAAGCATTATATGTTTCGTTTTCTGGAGCTTTAGAAATGCTTGTTTGTTTACATGACATAAATTGTCTTTGTGTTTAATTAATGCTGTGATGGTACCCATAAAGATACCACACTGATTTCTTAATCTCAGTTTAGAAACCAGCTGTGCTGAATCTTGGGAACAGGTCCAGGTAGATATTTTGAATGGTTTTAAAATCTAACTGTAAGTCAAGTGTAGAAAAGCTCAAAGGTAATTGTGGTGTTTATTTAGCTGTTTTAATAAAATCAAACCACCTTTGGAAAGAGGACCAGAGAAAGTAGACTGTACTCTAAAATACTGAATCTCAAATTCAGATCAGCCTTCAAGGACAGCTAATTTCATATATAGACCAGGATCCACAAAAAATTACTGGTGAAGAGTATGGAACCCGGATATGTGACTAACTGAACTCACTAAACTGGTGGCTGCCCCCCTGTAGCAGGCACACATCCAGGGATCCCAGTCACAGCAGGGATCAGGTCTAGGAGCAGAGCTCTGCTGTCTGTAGAACAGTCAGCAAAAAGTTAAATAATTTAAAAGTACTCAGCCTGAAATGCAAGCAGGGCTGTCTCCAGTCGCTATGCAGTGAGTAGGACAGTGAGGCTCCCATGAGAGTGTAACCAGCCCTGTCACCACCTGGAGCTGGAGCTTGGCATTAGCTGCTTCCTGCAGCTGGTGCAGTGGTGAGCTGCCCCACACCCCTACACTGCTGCATGGTGCATAAGATACCAGGGGAAACTGCTAAACCCTACCTGGGAGGCACAGTCTGCACTGGTCCCTGCCCTGAGGACTGGATAGTGTTTCCAGTTAATATTTTAGCATAGCTAGAACTAACTCAAATATTTTTATCCTTCTTTTGTTGCCATTCCTACCCTTACCAGTTGATAACCTAACCAGTGTTCTTTTTAATTCATCACGTATTTTAGGGAAATGTTAGTATTCAGCATCTTATTATCAATCCACAGCATAACTTCAATCCTTCTCTGAATTTCTATTAAGTTTTACTCTCACCTGACCCAGCTGTAGGCATGCTTGTGATCCGTGAAGGACTAGAAAGCAGAGCAATGTGAGACTAGACCAGATACTTCCCTCCCTTGTGATTCTCTCACTACAGACAGTGGTTTACCCCAGCCATGCCAGTTTCGTATGTCCACATCCCACCACTTACTGAGCCCATGCAGGTGAGTGAAGTTTTCCTGGCCTCCAGAGAGAGTCATTTTCTCCCTGAGAAGTTCCCAGAGCCAACCTGAGTCAAATCAGCTTCACTTGTTAACCCCTTTCCCTAGCAACCCAGACGGCCCTTCTTTCTAGCTTATATGGGAAGGGTTTATAGGTCATCTCCTTGGAAATTAAGTCTCATGAGACTTCTTTGACCAGTCCAGGCGGAAAGAGAGGTCTCTCAGACCATGCTGAATCTCAACCAAAACTTATTTCATGGAAGTGACATTTTATTTTTGATACTGGCAAATCTGGAGGAAAGATAGAATGAATATGTTATTTTTGTTTCCTGGATACAAATAAGACAAATGTCTTGCATTTATTTTAGACATTCCAGTTTTGAAAGATGCATTTTAAAGTCACTGGTCCCTCTGACCAACTAATTTGAATTGTTAATGAGATAGAAAAATATGTAATTGACAAAATATTTTCCCCTAAAAATAGTATCTTCCAGATGAGGAAGAGGTGGTGTTGAGAAATCTCCCAGTACTACACATTATTTCACATGTGTTCTCAGACACCACACAGATTCAGCAACAACACTCAGAAATACTTCACAGATGAGTTACAGCTCTCACAGTACTTGTAACTGACAGAGAATGAAGATTTATTTCAAGTTTTATAACAGGAGAAAGTATCTTGTTTAGTAATCTTTGCAGATGCATGTTATACATCCAAGTAATTCTCCCTGATTGGCAGCTTCCATGGCACTATTTAATTGGTATCTGATTGTGAAAAACATGTTAAATTCACAGGAAAAAATTCTTTTAAAGCTACATTGAATATGAAATAATGTGGTGTTTTGCTGCTGCAAAAAGGAGTTTTGTGTTCCTGTACCTTTATTGAACTTTTAGAGCTATTGCGTTTATTATTACATGCAATGAAAACCATATTATGTGTGTCATCCTATTGTAACCTGAAGTGATTAAGTTCTCTTATGCAACCTAATTAAGTGATGTGCAGACTGAAGTTTTTGTATTATTTATTAAATTTTTATTTAGGTAATATTTATTTCAGTGTCACAAAAATATATTTCATATATTATTTCCTTCTAGTTTATATTTATGTTCAATCCAGTTATCTAGTATAAATGAGTCATCCAAGGAGGCTGTTGACCTTAATTTATTTATCCAATATGCTTATATGTCTAGACAGCATTATGATTTCATGCTAAATATTGCAAATATTAACAAAATGCTTAATTGTAAGCTTCAAAATGGGGATTGTTCTCTTTGGAGCACTGTTTCTCCTCCGTTTAAAGATTAAAGTGGTCACATAAAAAAACCCAGTAATCTCAGACTCCAAGTTAGGAAATGTCATGTTTTGGGACCTGGCAAGTTTAAAGTCACGGTTCTACATATAAAAAATTATGAGATTTATGAAATGCCATTGTGTTTTCTTTGTAAAACCTAAGAACAAGGACTGTAAGTCTGAGTGAATATATGGAAGCAGTGGAGGAATACTAGATAAGATTCAGAAGGCTTGAGGGAAATCTCTGTACAACTGACAAAATATAAAGCACCCAATTCTGCAGAATATTTGGACCAAATTAAGCTTTCAGATCACTTTCAGATGGCCTCTGGTAAATAAACCTCAATTGTTGAGGTAACAAATATTTCCTGCTTGGTTTTCAAATAAACCAAAGTAATTTACAATGGTTTCATTCATTTCCAGGCTACAGGTTCCAGACTGGCGCTAATTGCCCAAAATGTAGCTTTTCTTTGGACTGGGATGTTTTGTTGTTGATTTGTGGCTAGCAGCTGATTACTCTGCTTTTAGCCATTGTGCAAATTATTGCTGTAACAGTAATGATTCAAATGAAGATGCCTGCTGGACATGGCAAAAAAGATGAAGGGACTGTAAATCACAGGAAAAGTAGTCTCTGTGGCATTTTTAGGCTTTTATGTTGTACTAAACTGTGTTGCTTAATAGGGATATTGGTGATGGATCAAAAATATACTCATCAAACAAATCAAAGTCTACCTTGTTCTATTATTCTGACAAAGTGGTGATATAGCAAATATGCAGCTGAAAATTGAAAACATGAGTTACTCATTTGTGTCCTCGAAGAGTTTGTAGCAGTCAGAGCATACTAAGCATTTTAAAAGTACTGGGTCCCTCATGCCTGTCCCAAACCTGCATTTGGGTTGCCTAGTCTTTCCCAGCACTCTGTTTTCTTTTCCTTTTTTGTCGTTTTCCAGTTTGTTCCTTTTCAGAGACCCTCTCTTCTACCTATCTTTCTCTCACCTTGCAGTTGTCTGTGGGCTTAAAATGAAAAAACTCTATATAGAAACCATCAGTAACAAGTGTGGGTGAAAATGTGGCAGTGTAGCCGACCATGTCCTGCAATTTCTTGCTCTGATTTTCATTCCTTTTCACCCAGCCAGGAAGAGAAGAAGGAGCCTGGGAACCTGTTTCAAAGGAAAATCCTGAAAGTATTTTCAGTGAGGTAGGACTCAGCCTTTCCTCCCAGGTAACAAGTGACAGGACAAGAGGAAGTTATCTCAAGTTGCCGCAGGAGAGGTATAGAATCAGAATCATAAAAGTATAGAATGGTTTAGATTGGAAGGGACCTTAAAGATCATCCAGTTCCAATCCCTCTGCCATTGGCAGAGACACCTTTCATTTCACCAAGTTGCTCAGAGACCCCTCCAACATGGCCTTAAATACCTCCAGGCATGGAGCATCCACAGCTTCTCTGGGCAACCTGTTCCAGTGCCTCACCACCCTCACAGAATCTTTTCCTAGTATCTAATCTAAATCCACTTTTTTTCAGTTTGAAGCCATTCCCGCTCATCCTGTCACTACATGCTCTTGTAAAATGTCCCTCTCCATCTTCCATGAAGGTTTTCTTCAGGTGCTGAAATTCAGTCACCCCCAAGCCTTCCCTTCCAGGCTGCACAAACCAAATTCTCTCTGCCTTTTCCTCACAGGAGAGGTTCCCCAGCACTCTGATCATCTCAGTGGCCATGCTCTGGACTTGCTCCAACAGGTCCATGTCCTTCCTGTGCTGGGACCCCAGAGCTGGGTGCTGTGTTCCAGGTGGGGTCTCTCACCAGAGTAGAGCAGAAAACCTCCCTGCCCTGCTGCCCACACTGCTTTTGGTGCAGCCCAGGACACTTTTGACTTTCTGGGCTGTGAGTGCACATGGCCAGGTCATGTCCAGCCTCTCACCCACCAGCACCCCCAGGTCCTTCTGGGCAGGGCTGCTCTCAATCCCCTCATCCCCCAGCCTGTATGGATACTGGGGGTTATCCCAGCCCAGGTGCAGAACCTTGTTCTTGGTCTTCACAAGCTTGTCCAGGTCCCTCTGGATGGCGTCCTGTCCTTCAGGAATGTCACCTGCACCACTCAGCTTGGATGTCATCTGCAAACTTGCTGAGGGTGCGCTCCATCACACTATGTCATTAATGATGATATGGAATAACACTGGTGCAAATACAGACCCCTGAGGGGCACCACTGGTCTCTGATTTCCAACAGGACTCTGAGCTCTTGACCACTGCCCTCTTGGATGCATCCATCCAGTCAATTTCGTATCCGCTTAACAGTCTTCTCATCAAATCCTTGTCCTTCCAGTTTAGAGAGAAGAATGTTCTGGGGGCGTCTCTCAAAGGCTTTACAGAAGTCCAAATAAATGACATCTGTAGCCCTTCCCTTGTCCACTGATGTAACCCCCCATCCTAGAAGGCAACTACACTGGATATTAGGAAGCATTTCTTCACAGAGAGGGTTGTTGAGCATTGGAACAGGCTTCTATGGGAAGTGGTTGAGTCACCAACCCTGAAAGTGTTCAAAATGTGGGTGTGAGACTGAGGCATGGTTTAGTGGTGAAAATGGCAGTGCTGATCACATGATTGAACTCAATTACCTCAGAGGTCTTTTCCAATTTTAATTATTCTGTGATTCTATGGTACTTAGTCTGTTGTGTTTCTTACTTGTAGATTGTCTAACCATTTATTCTACTCCTTATGTAGAAGTAGTGATGTGGAAAGAAGAATTTACTAACTGCATGGTTAGAGTTAAGTTTTTGGAGGTTAGCTCCTGTATTTAGAGCTTCTAGGTTTTTCCTTCTTACTGAGCTGGAGGTTGAGCCATGTTGGCTCTCAAGCTGTTTTCTACATTTACAGTAAAGGCTGATGATTCACAAGCCTAGAGGTGTTCTGTCACACATTAAAATAAGAAGTTAGAAAGGTTTCTTTTTAAAAGAATATGTGTTAAAAAAAGGAACATCTTCTCCTTTACATGATAGGGAAACCAAGAAAAAAACTCGTAACACTGTCTCTAATTATTCATTACGTTTTGCCAAATTAGTAACCTTGTTGAGTGCATTCTAATGCACTGAAATACATCAGTTATTTCATAGCCACATTGTTTACAGCACATTATCATCTCATGCCAACTGCCTTGGAGAGTATTCATAAGAAGAGTAACATGACTGTTAAGTGATGACCTGAATATCTGGTTTTGGCAGACTATATTAATCAAAACAATTTTTTGCAGATCATCAGTTTCTGGCAATATTTAAAACGTCTTTCCATAGCAATTCAGCAAAATGTTTTACTCTCAGTATATCAAACAAACTTGAAGGATAACAAGTCTCAAGCATCTATTTTTAGCTCTAGGTAGAAATCTACTCTTTTAAAAGTGAGGTTCTTCCTGGAATACTGCCTGTTGAGAAGTGCCATCTTTACACATCAGAGGTAAAAATAAACTACTCTCATTGAAAGGCAGTGCAGGAATGACATAGTTAAAAGAGAGTAAATTAATTTCATGCCTTCTTTATGAGCAGCAAAACTTGTCATACACTTATCTGATCAATCAAGTAGCTCCTGGTACAGTCCATGAGCAACAATCCAGAGCAGTACAGACACTACTGGGAGCTTCTGTGGAGGCAGTGGGATTCCACAGTGCATGAGTCTGACATGGGTCATTGTCTGACAAGCTCGTGACAATTGAGCTTCAGTCCCGCTTACTGACTGGTTTTCTAGAAATATCTAGTGATACGTTCACATAACCAGCGGATAATTTTTATTTTTCTTCTCCCACAAAATGAGTACTTTGAAACTAAATAATAAGCTGTAGTGAATTTAGTGCATAATGAATACACTTTACAAAACTGATTTCTGAGATCAGACATATTATGTTTTAATTTGCTAGATTCCTGACCAAGACTAAACCAGCTGCTGCTATTATAAGACTTGCTGTTGATATTAATTAGCTAAATATTCTCTTAATATTTGGGAGCATTAAGAAAATTAAGGCATGAGCTTCCTCTAGTTTTCAATCACGATTGGGTACCCAGCGTAATTAATAATTTTTGAGAACTTCTACTATTTTTCTTCTGTATAAAACAGGAAGATTTTCAAAGATATAAAAATGAATAGGGATTAGATGCCAAACTACTGTATGAGCCAGGAAAATGCACCTCTATAGTTTTAGGAATGAGTAGTGGTTCTCCTTTAGGTGTTTTAAATGACACGGGGTTTGGAATTTCTCCTTAAGGAGTTTGGAAAAACTCCTGATTTTCAAAAAATCCTGAGAATATACCCTGTGAAAGAAAATTTCTTTATGGACAAGCTCCAAATCACTGGTTGCTTTTGACAATGTAGGATGTATATTTACCCTGCAGATCCAAAAGCCTTTGCAGCTGATGTGGGCTTGCTCAGTGTATCCCACAGCAGTGACAGCCCCATGGCATCATCCTCGTGATAGCTTACACAAGACCAAAGGAAAATAAACTCTCACTGCTAAAATGTGTGCTGTCTCCACTTCAATGCTGTAATTCAGTCTAATTGGATATATTTAATATCAGTATATCCACAAATGTGACTACACTCTCAACAGTATGTAGACACACTTTTACTGGAGTTATCAATTGGATTATGTCTAAAAATATCCATAAAATTGTTTTTCTGCTGAATATCTGCTCCTAGATCTGGTTCAGTAGCCATAGAAAATACTTGCATTGTTGTTACTTTGAATCAGAAAAAAAATTAGCTTATATCTGGACAAAGTTTGTAAGCATCATATAAGTTACAGAATGCTTCTTAAAAATGTATTCAAACATTCTTTTTAAAAATGAACATAAACACCAATAAACTGAGGTCCTGAGTGGGTGTTAAGTGTGTATACCAAGTACATGTTTTCTTAGTGCTTCGAACTGAAATACAAAATTATCCCGTATGTTATTTGATGATATGAAACTTTTTGGTGGATTATGTTGCAATTATTTAATGAGTGGGACTGAACTTGGAGCAGTTTTCCATGTTGCTAAAAGTGAGCCATAAAGTGCATGACCTGTCAAATGAGCCAGGCCCATTTGTTTGCACCAATTTCTAAAACTAATCAACTAAGATCTGCTTGCAGCAGTAAAGAAGGGCCAGGCTGTGACCCTGGAAAAGTCTGTTTGATGTGATTTCTGGGGCAAGTGAAAATACAGTGAGAACTGTCTCCTGTCCCCTATCCCAGATGTACAAACAGGAACCTGAACTAGTCATCAGGATAAAGTTTTAATCTCCAAGGCCATAGGAGCATCACCTCTGTCACTGTTCTATCACAGATAACAGACTAGAGGCACCACTGGCAGGAACAGCTGCAGTATTCGTTTTTAATCCACCTTTTGGTTTCTCCATTGTGCAGACTGTCAGGAACTGTCAGATAAAGACAGTAAAGGTCACACACGCATTATGATAGCTCACCATGTCTCCAACATCCAAAATGCAGGTAAGATTGCTGTGGTTCAGAGTGCAAGGTTGTAGAGCAAGAGAATCAACAGCAGCTCTGGACTTAAAAAGGCATCGACTCTTCTCTGGTCAATGTTCAAAGTGGGACATGCATGAGAATGGCCAGCACCAGCTGCTGAAGTGCAGCTACACAGAAGGTTCAGTCTTTATCTAAAAGACTGATAAGGATGTTTCAATACATGTGGTTTTGGTACATTTCCATAAATAGTTTCCTTAAAATCCATAACTAATAAATAAATGAATTACAACTACTTTAAGAACCCAACCCTCTTCCACCAGCACAAAATTCAGAGTTGCTCAAATTAAAGAGTACAAAGCAGTCACTGAAAAAGCCTCACTGACTTGCCAAACTGAAAGCAAAGGACTGGGTGGAGAGCTCCAGGCACTGAGATCAGCTCTGCAGCACAGAGCATCTGTGCTCATGGAGAAGGGCACAAAAATGGAGAGGCTTTGAGGGCAGAGGCACAGGAGATGAAATGCTTTACACAACAAGGAAACTAATATGACATTCATGAATTCATGCATCCACAGCACATAACAAACAGCTCTAAAAACTCACAGAATTTAAATTTATTCTGCCTGGATACTTTTCTGGCTTCAGTTTCTCTAGGCAAGGCTCAGACTGTGTCAGCTGAACAGGAAATTCTGGTTATGCTGGTGATTGAATGCTATTTTCTCAATGATTCACTTTCTGAAAAAGTTGCCCTTTTCTGGCATTTCTGTTAGGATTTCTATGCTCCCAGAAATCCTCAGAAAGGCAGGAGTAGGTGTATGGAAAATAAATGTAAATAAATGCAAAATTACACCCTCCATCAGACTTCAGGCCATTTTGAATGAATGTTCAACGTAAACTGTCCTTATCACAACTGCAATCAAGTTTACTAAAACAGTTGAAGGGTGAAAAGTTGTAACTATCAGACAGAACTTATTAAAATAAAGAATAAAAATAATCACTAATAGCTTGATCCAAAATCCTAAACTATCTCCCAGAAATAACAGGATCATAAAGACACAGGCTTCACTGCCCTTGAGATTTCAGAAAGCCATTTACCTCTGAGAAAGAGGGGGGGTTAGTATAAGCATTGCAGAACAGGGATAGATTCTTTATATGAGTTTTTGAAGACCTCAAACTATTAAATACTGAATGGTTGTCAGATGTAATTGAGACAAGACATACAGGTAGCTCAGTAAAGGCAAGGAAAACAAAGGCTGAAATGAGGAGACCATTTTTTGAGGGAACAAGACAGTGTAACACACCCTGGACTGTAGAAAATTGTCAGGCATTGAGGCAGGAAATCAAATGGGGAAGTGTTCTTGCGACTGTGGACAAAAAATATGCAACAGAGCTCCCAGATGGCAGAGAGACTGGTTCCATGCTAGCTGAAAATTGAGTTGTTTCTGTAAAAGAAATAATAGTATTTGATCTCTCTGAAACTAAAAGCTAGAGAAAAAAACAATGGGTACTTCAGAATATCTGGTTCAAATTCACTTATCACCAAAATCATCCTTCTCTCACAATGTTGCTACACTATGTTGAACAGTCCAGCCATAAATTAATTAAGACAAGGTTGATCTTTAGAAAATTTTATTTCTATAGCAGAAAAATACAAAGTTGCTCAGAGGAATCAAGTATTAAAATCCTGAGAACCATACCAAACTGTATTCAGTGCTTACTTTTATTGTGCATTATTAGTGTAAAGCAGCAGATAATCACAGTTCACTAGAGAATGAAAACTGAGAAATTTGAAACTCATGCTGCTTTCTGTCTTTATTATTGAGTGATTCTTCTTCAAAATACTTCGAACTGTAGTGCTCTCATACTACAAATGTAGTGGGAACATCCCCATTTATGGGTACAACATTTATTTGGCATAATCCTGATGGCAAAAAATGAAAGGTAACTTATAAAATACCACATAATCTGATAGAGGCAGCCCTTCTGTTTCACTAACCACTCTGAATAGGAAGCATAATCACATAAGAGGATAGTGTGGTTACTTTAAAGTACACAGTTAAGTGCTCCACTGGCATAAACACCATCAGTAGTCTACAAACTATTCTACACGTGACTACTAAGGTCATAAATACAGGTCTCCCATCAATTTTCCACTCCAACATCCCATCCCTAAGTATGTTTGCATTGTTGTGGCATATTTTAATATTGCATAGTTCTACACAGATAAGGTACTACTGCTTGCATTGCTGTTGCAAATGGCTACATTATTCTTAAATGGGTACTGTTACCACAGTAAATCTCATAAAAATAGATACATGTCACATAGATCATTAAATGACTTGACTGTAACAGTACTCTTGAGTAGCATTTCATTTTTAAATACTACATACAACTTTGAACTTGCAAAGCCTCTTACATCATTATCAAGCTTACAGCTGAGCTGTGACTGTTAACTGCAGCACATCATGAAAACACTGGAACAGAGTTCTGCACAGCACTTCTGCATCAGTCTCTGGACAGGATTTCCAAGCAGAACAGGTAGTAATAATCCTACCAATACAGAAAACACTGAAGTTACTGTACTTAATTATTAAGGTCTAAGATAAAGTCACACGAATTGTCCTGAAATGTGGAATTATTGACATAAATTCTGAAGTAAAAATTGTCACATAAACATACTGTCTCAACACTAAAAGAGGACTCAGATCCTTAGTGCCTTCAGTAAGCAATAATGTTGACAGATCTTGAAATCAGATACTTTGATTTAAATACCTGTTACTACATACATAGTGACACAACTTTTCTGCTTATATTTGAAAATGCTGTGAATTATATTTCTTCTTTTTCTGCTATTAGTTTAAGGTTTTAGGTACTTCTTTTCTATTTTTCTAATAAAAGGTATATCTTGATCTAGTTCTATTTATTTAAAGAGAGCCATAGATAGAAGTATTAATGGCTTGTATTCTCAAACTGATTTCAATGGGCACACAGTCCTGCCTAGCTTTAGGAAACAGTAATTTGAATTACACCTAAACTAGCAATTTATCTCTACATATTCTAACCAAAGTAGTTTTATGTTTCATAAAGAAGGAGTAATTTTTCTCCCTAAGACCAGTTAAGACAAAATTGTATCTTTTCAAATTGTATGATTTTTGGAGAAATGTTTTAGCCTCTCCTTGTCAGAAAGGTCTGGTTTGAGTCAAGCTGTCAAGATTCACTGCCAAGAATGGTGGGCAGTGTGCTCACCTGTCCTCTTATCTGCTCTAGCTCAGCCAAAAAACCTCAGCCTTGTAACCTTTACATGTTACAAGTGATCTCTAAAATAACAGCTTATTTTAAAGCTAACCTATTTTTAAATCTTTTTGTTGCTCCCTTCTTTCACCTTCCCTACTCTTTAATTCTGCTTATTGTCAGTATCTTGGTGCTCACTTGCTCCCCACCACTCGTTCTTCCTCCCACATGTGCTTTCCCAGAATGCCAATGCCTCTATTCTCATGTACTTCACTTCTCAAACTCTTCCGACACATTCAGCGGTATCTCTTCAGTATTTTCCTTTCCTCATTCTAGCTGTTAGCCGTCTTTTCCTCTGTGACAAATGCAGAACCACATCCAAAATGAAATTATATCCTTACCTGTCATCTCTAATTGAATAAAAAAAGCCATAGCCGTGTTGTACCATAGGGACTGCAGATCCACCAAACCTAGTGTAGCCAGTCAGACTAGTTGAAAGGACAAAATTCCCACCTCCTCCACTGTGGAACAAAACAAAAGCAGCACTTTTGGAAATAATTTAAAACAAAGTGAGTTTTACAGAATAGTTATTTTGTCATAGAGATCAGGACGTCAGCACACATAAGACCAGTGTAAAAAAAAGGCCTTGGTATCAAGGGATACAACTTCCCATGGGACAAGAATATGGATTACCTGGCTGTGAAGGCCTTATCCCCATATAGTTCTGGCACCGGCAGTCCTTGCTCCTGTGCTATGAGCAGGAGACCCAGAAGATGACGATCAAAGCCTGTCAAATAAATGCAAATACTGAATCATTAACAGCAGCATTCCCAGTTTTTCTGCTTCTTCTGGTCTGGCTAGCTGGGAGCTCAGCAGCTGAAGAACAGATAAACAACTGCATCATATTGTAGCATCCAAAAACATTTCCCACATATTTGATCTAAGAGGCCTTCAACACTTTCAACTTGCAGCACTGAGCTCCAAAGCAAATGACTTAAGTACTAGAGATGCAGCACGGTTTCTGTGAAAAACAAAACCCAAGAAAGCTCCTACTTCAGTCAAGGAGGAAGAGCTCCTCACAGTGGAAACAGCCCATGGGCAATTATGTCAACACAGCGAAAAGACATTCAGGGCCATGAGTGCTCTGAATTGTGACAATACACCAAGAAGGCTGAAGAGATTATGAAGTTCATCAGGTTCACTTCCCAGCTACTCTTTCTTATTCACAGAATAGTGTACAGCACTAACACAGCTGGGTTAAAATTTCTCTCAAATCTCTCCTGTGTGCTAAAGACTACTTTTTCACTTTTCAGCCAAGCACATATTTGACTGGAAGGTATTCCAAAGTAATGCTTAGCTGGACAGAAAAATTGAATAAATATTCCAAGTGAATGTATTTTTGGGGTACAAGGATGGGTGCAAGGACTAGGTTTTAGTTCTTCTCCCCAGAATTAAAGTATAAAATGTTAAGGGTTAGTTTTTATTCAGGCTGAAAATCAGGAGACAGAGAAAATGTACTAGCATACAATGATATTCCCTTTTCACCCACATGAAAAAGACAAAAATTTTGATCCCAGAGTACCTTTTCCATGTTCACATTCTTTCCTCATTTTATTGTGCTTTGCAAATGCCTTATGCATCAGTTGTAGCCGTTGATAATTCTGTAAAGTAGGGCAGAGACAGGATTAAAAAAAAAAGAAAAATCAGTCCAAATGAGTAACACATCAGCAATCACAGATCAGCAGGTTTTTCCCTTTAATAGTTTCTAACAATTTTAGATAGAAGAAAATGGAGGAACTTGAAAGGTACATAAGAACCTCTTTCAAACCCTTTCTCCCAAACCCAAATTCCCTTTTCAGGAAAATATGCTTGTTTGTTTCCTATACCTCTGTTCTCTTAAACAGACTGCTTTTGAACTGAACAATATTCTAAACCTCATGCTCTTTCCCAAATAATCTGAAACAATGGAAAGGAACCAGTGTGAACTAGAGTGATCAAACCCCAAAACCTTCTACAATACCATTTATTCAGAAGGACACTAGCTCCTACGAGGTGCATTCCCTTTTCTCTGCTGATTGCCAATTCTGCCCAACATTATGATTTTTTCAAGATTATATTAAAACTTTTATATTAATAACATGGTTTTTGTAAAGGAGGCC
This sequence comes from Acrocephalus scirpaceus scirpaceus, assembly GCA_910950805.1. NCBI lineage: Eukaryota > Metazoa > Chordata > Aves > Passeriformes > Sylviidae > Acrocephalus > Acrocephalus scirpaceus. Next base: position 132,228,189 of record OU383773.1, read on the forward strand.
TTGAGAAACCATCCTAGATGCTCAAGATCTTGCCTTCCAAGACTTTAGATCTTGATAGCTCTTTGACTACTTAAGAAGCGCTATTTGTCCTTTTATTCATCACACAAGAGACTGCAGCAGAGAATGTGAAACAAGGACAGCAGCCACTTGATTTGGATAAAAATCAAGCTACCAAGCTGACAAGGGGCAAAAGAAAATTTAAGACAAAAGGATTATTTCAAAGCATCTGACTTTAAGGTACTAAAAATTACATAAAGGCAGACTTTTAAGCATGTTAATTTCAATACTATTGAACAGATTTTTTAAGCTCCAGGAGTTAGTATTAAAAAAATCAAACCAAACCAAACAACGATACAACAACAGGGAGATATCTGGAGATGCTATTTAACATTACAAAGAGAAAAAGGCTACAGTTAGTGTTGAAAGTTACACACTAGTAGTAACCACAGAAGCCTGATAATTAGTTAGAACGTAACTCAGGAGCAGGGAGATAATAGGAATCCATATTTGGAATAGGAAAGCAGATTTGGAAGATGGCCAGAAAACTGAGTTTTAAAACTGCAGTACATGCCAAAAGAAGCCAGTGAAGACCAGAAAAATGTGCTCTTAAAGGCCAGAAAAATTAATCACACATGCTTTCTGACAGCTGTCTTCCTCCATGTTTTTCAGATGCATTAATAATACAGAACCTTTGATTTTTTCTAAAGATGTGTTGTCCTTTGTCTCAAAACCTTTCTCCTTGCTTAATTTCTCAGGCTCTGAGAAATGCACAGTGAGGGCAACAGAAAGAGCTTTAGTAGAGCTCTTGCTTGGCGAGCAAGGCATGACCTGCTGACCTGCTGCCAGCCAAGCACCAGGGGGTAGTTGCTGGGAAAAGGTCTCTGGTTCAGCTATTCCGAGAAAAACTCTGGAATACGCCCCTGTTACTACTAGGACTCAAATATCTTTCAATCTTGCTCTCAGATGCAACTGTTAGATAAACATTTCCTAATTTCACTTGAAAATTAAGACAATAGAACAACTGCACAGCAGAATACTTTGGTTCCAACCCCATAACTTTTTGAGGTGTGAAATAAATCAGTGTGAACGAAATTTGAGACAGTTACATTCTTGAACCCAAAAGGTGAATAGCACAGAAAACCAAGCCAGCCCACCAAGACAGCACATCTCAGTCACAATGACCAGAATCAGAGTTCAAACAACCCAACATTTGAAATTTGTCTCCTTGGAAAGGTGCCAACTCCCATCAAAGAGACAACAGAAAAACGAGTTTGAAGTGGTTCAGATGACAGGCCTTCTAAATACATAGTAATTAAGTAGGATTCCAGTATTTACACTGTCAGAAGGATCCAGCATGGACTTGCACCATTCCACAGCTTCCACAGTACATGATCTTATGGTCTCTGTGCGGCCATGATAGAAACGCCTGGTCATGGCAGTTTCGTAACAGCAGCCCGGACTAAGAACGAAAATTAGAGAAGAGTGTCTCATTAACTCAACAGAACTGTTTTCTATCTCAAGGACTAAAGAAGTCCTGTAAAAGACCTTGCACATCTAGCTCAGTTACAAGAACCAGAAACCCATTAATTTTCTTTAAGTTATGTGTCTGAAAAAGAGCCACAAAACAACTCGATGTGCTTTTATGGGACAGATGACAAAAGAAGTGGCAGTACTATAATCATACCTTGAAAAGACTGCATTGCCATGGATATTTTCGGCAGACTTCAGATCTACCAGCCTCTAGCAAAAATAGCTACACAAGCTAATTGCACAAGCTTCAGTTTCACTGTATACTTCCACCTACACCATCCAAACCCTCATAAATTAAGAGACACATAAGCAATGTGTTCTAAAGCATTTAGAGGGAAAAGGTCAAAGCCTTCTCTGCTGCATACTGACAGCCATCCAACTTTTACATGGAGCCACTCCAGCTCTATGACAGTCTACCACTTAATATACAACCTACATGAAACATACTTGCATGTTTACAACAGACCAAGGCTATTTTAGTCAGATAATTAATGTCCTGATGTTCAGCAAACCAAGGTCTACCAACCTTTGTCATGATGAGCTACATCTCACCAGTGACTAAACATCACACTCCTATGAATAAACCCTCCTCCTTCTGAAGCAAGCAATACTCTGATGGTCAGTAATGACTTACACAAGCCATAATGAGTGCTAGTTAGCAAACAGAAATTTGGCCAACACCAGTAACAAGAAGAATGACACTGTTTCATCAATAATACAGAACTAAATGCCACATCCAACAATGGAGAGGCAGGCATTTGAAGGGTCACTATCTCCATCTCTATTATTCTGCCTAAACCTTCACATCTGATATTGCTAAAGAAAGTAAGACTGAAATTTGTGAAGTTTTTTACAGGCTTAGAAGACTAAACATCTTACTGATGGCTGCCACATGCTACAGACAAAACTCTTTTCTACACCTGAGCAAGTATTTGTCATTAGAGAATCCTGACCCACTGTGCATTTCGTGTTCACCCAAGTGTTTCCTTTGTATGGCCCAAGTTCAAGTTTCCACAGACTGTGTTATACCATCCACTCCATAATATGCATATGTATTATCTCTATAGGCACAAGAACACAATTCTTCTGAAGCAAGTATGGCTCTATGCAACTGTTACTGTAAAAATCCCTTAGTTCTGCATTCTTACACCCCCATGGCAAATGACACACTAACATTGCAAAGCCACTGCACTCCTCTGCTCAAGAAACTAGTTTTTTATTTCTAATCTGGTATTTTCTTACTGTCCATGGCATTTGTAATAAGCCAGCTGAAGGGCAAGCTGCACAAACGTATCAGGATGAAGTTTCCTCTTTCTAATCAATGCTTTGCCGAAGGATGTGAAGGCGTAAGACACCACCTGCAAGTCAGATACCTGTCATGCCAAAGGAGGAAAAACAACAGAAGTCAAGAGATATCACAACTTGGTCCATTGCAAATAAAACAAACTCAACATAAACCACAATGTAACAAATTTAACCATGGTGTTAAATTCATCAATAAATGAGTAACATTCATTCCTGTTCTCCAGCATGAAAAAAGACCAACTGAAAACATGTAAATAGAATAAAAAAACCCCTAGTATCAGTAACAACTAAGAGAACCAGGAGTAAATTTCACCTTCTTGTAATACAATTCTTTAGTACATCCAATTTCATTTATAATTTTTGGATCCACTGTGAATACAAGTTCCTCTGGCCATGGAATATCCCTCACACTATCTGATCCCTGGAAAATGAAGACAGAAAGAAAGACACAAAACCAGAAAATGTTATTCATAAGAAGTGACACGTTAACTGATAAGCTTGAAAGTTTATAAAGGATAGTTACCTTCCATTTTCCCTCATTTTCAATAATCTTCTTTTCAGCATAAGCTAACATGGTAATTAAAGCCATGGCATCAAAAGGAGCATGCTAGAATCAGATAAGAGAAGATGCTACATTACTTTGCATAACAGCAAGAAGATCAAACTCTTCTGCTTTTTTCTTTATCCTGCTCTTTTTCCTGCAGATCAACAGCTTTACTGCATAGTGTTGGATTTGTTTTATAGTTCTGCAATAAATACAGAAGTATTTTAAGTTCACCCACCATTTTAACTGCTCTGCAGCTGGACAGGGAGGCACAATGCACTACTGCCATTAAAAGGCAGATTTAAAGAAAAATATAAGCCCTTCTGGCCATGCAAAAATGAGTTTAACATGAGTTTAAAAAACACAGCTGTTCAAATGGATACATTTAACAAAGAGTTAATTTTAAGTCTTCTTGTGCATTATATTTTTTTCCTTTGGAACTCCTTATTAAATACTTTCAGAAATAAGATTATGACTTTAGATCCCGTTGTTAATTCAAGTATGGTGTAATAGCAGACACCATGAGAAAGCAAAGAACATGAGAAAACAGACTGCTTTTGGGAACTTACCAGACCAGGTGTCAGGTAAACAAGACTATACTAAAAAGTAATACATTAAGCACTTAAAATAATACTCTAAAGAGGGGAATTCAGTAAATAAATACTCAGAAGAAGGAAAAAAAAAATAACTTACATCACAGAACGCACTACAGGTTCCATTGGAAAAGAATATGCTATTGTAGGATTTATCTCCCCAGCGAAGAGTTGGATCACCTGCTAGCCCCAGCCTTGTAAGCTAAAGTAGAAGAAACATACTGTGAAGTCTAAAAAACACCAAGAACACTGCCAAGCTTTGTAAGCTAAACCTAGTCTACATTAAGATGGCAGGACCTCCCTGGCAGATGACATCTTCATCCAGTTCAAGATGAAACATGATTATAGGGCCAAGTTATTAATTAGAAGTGTGATAAAAAGTTAATGACTACGACTTCAAAGACCCTGAAGGATAGAGGGCTAAAAGTTATGAAGGTAGATTTCAGCCATTCCTACTTCCAATGTCTTAATGATTAAAACTATTTAAGTTTTCCTATGGATCAAAAAAGCACATTTTTTGCATATTTATCTGCTTCCTTTTTACTGCTCTGAAAGAGCAAGAGGTGCTACTTCTGTATATATGCAGGAGAAATTTTATGTATAGATGATCAGATATGAATTATCAAAAATTCTTAGCTACCTCACTGTAGTCCTCAGGAGATGCATGGGGGCTAGAATCATCAAGGCAAACCACAAACAAACTTCTCTGAATTTTTTCCAGAAGAGTTAAGTTCTTTGGATCAAGATGAATCAAATATTCCCGTAACTAGAAGGCATAAAAAGACAAAGCTAAGTGAAACAATGTTTTTCCAGTGATCACAAATGCTTTTTCCAGGAACCAACTACTGAAGTATTCCTACCTCTGCCCATTTGGTCCTTTCGTTGCTTGTTAGGGCTGCCAGTCCTGGTCCATCTGGTTCACTATAGCATCTCTTCTGTATATAGGTAAGTTGCCTTTAAGAAGATTTCAAAAACTGAAGTTAACAACAGATAGAGAGAAGGTAAAAGTCACCTTGCATTTCTCTCTTTTTTTGCAAAGGTGGAATTTTGGTTCTACAGTTACAAGCCAAAGTGAATTTTCAGGAAGCATGAATCAGCTCCCCTAAACTCTAAGGACAATTGAAGACCTGCTCAGTTTTCAGTCACTCAGCACCTACAAGCCCAGTACAAACACACATACACAATCGTAGTGCTAAAGTGTTATTACACGCTTAAATTAAAACTAGATTTAAGATTTCAACAGTGCAGGTTGAGACTTTTCAGAGCAGCAGACATCTGCCATACTGCAGCTTTACAGCTTTTACAGCAACTAATCACATACTTCCCCTCAAGATGAAACTTAAAGCAGAACACTAGCTACAGTACATCCTGAATGTAGAGTCTGAACTATACAAGAGCAATTTTCTTCCTACCTTTTCCTTTAGAAGAACAATTAACAGAGGGGTAAGTTTTAGTTTGTAAATTCAGTTTTTCATATGCTGTTCTCAATGTTAAAGAAACTCCATAAATTACAGGCACTTAATCTGGCTTGTTCTTTGTTCTGGCACTCTTGCCTTTTAAATTTCATTGTTGGTCATTAGTTACATAATATCAAAAATATAAGACACCCATGATGAGGTTACAAAAATAAAGCCAAACAAAAAAAGCCCCACCAAACCAAACCCAACCTGCTCTTCCTATAGACAACAGATTAGGGGGTTTTGTCTGTATTCCAAGTGTCCATTTCTTTGTTACTGGCTTGACTTAACGGGTACAACTACAAAAATTAGAAATGCCTATGTAAAAATATTAGGTATTAAAGTACCAGATTATTTTTAAAAAGTAATTTTTAGCTTCTCTAATTCAGTTTGTCTTGCCTGAGGAATTTGGCCATCCACTTTTTGCCGATTTTAATTACAAGCCTTCTGTTGTGCACTAAAAAAGTAAAAGTAGTAAAGCAGCACTTTGACAATTGCATCAAGTTATTCCCTAGCAAAATTAACAACCCTTCTTTAGTAAGGAGATACATATACATCCCAAATCAGTCACAGGATACTTATGCTGAAACTATGTCTGTATGTAACAGGAGAGTTCAACACATGAGAGTGCTTCAACTTTGATAATGATTAAGTGGCAATGTGGATTGTATGTAGAAGGAATGATGATAGTTGTAATCCTACTAACTCCATGTAAAGAAACTACAAAAAATGGTATTTCCTACTGAAGGATCTTCTTTCAGCCCTTTTGTATGATGCTCAACAGATGTATTATAATAGCTCATGGAAAGAAATTGCCATCCCCTGAACAAGGACTTACTCAAATCTGAACCTTTCAGCTAAAGGAGAAGCTGTAGTCTCTCTCATACCTAATTCTTTGGGGTCAAGGGAATGGAAAAAAGGCATCTCTCTGGTATGTAGCTTGAATAAGACAGCTCAATTAAAATAAACATTTTGAAAACCTGAAAATCTCTGGAGGAGTCAGCATGCTGCCTTCATGCATAGCATCAAATGCAAATACTCGACCTCGACACAGGACTATCAAGTGAGATGGACATTCACCTTCAGCCTCTGAAGTTAAAAACAGGAATAAATGAAAATCCAACCTTGGGGATAAAGTGACAGATACAGAAAAATCTCAGCAAGCCCTACACTCTTTTTTGTTCAATTCTGCAAACTTGAAGATATTTTAAAAGCCAACAGAAGTCACCCACAACTTTCACTGTTATAAACTACTGAAGTCATTGTCATCATCTACTAGCAAATCTCATTTATTTGTGTCTTTTTAGGCAGGAACTCCCTCTGCTGAAATGAGTGTTCCTTGCTGAACACTCATTTCAGCAGAGGAACACTCATTCCTTGCTGAATCCACACATATTTATAAAACACAGAATCTATCTTTAATCAATTCTTAATGCTGGCATCAGGCTGGTAACACGCAATTTGAAGCAGAGCTTTCTTTTACTCTTATTTGATAAGGACTAAATATTAGACCAAAAAGGGCATTTATAGATGAGATACCTTCTTTGCTTCATTATATAAACACTCTACAACCAGTATCTGACTTAGCACTAAAGAAAGCAAGAATTTTATGGTTAAACTGACCACTCCTTTAGCATATTAATAAAAATCATTTGCTTGTATTAACCCCCAATTTTCACTTGTTTACCAGTTTTAAAATAACTGCCAAGTGAGTCTCTGGTAAGTCCAGGAATTTTGCAAGTGCAGAAGAGCAATCGAAATTGGTTCATGTCCAGAACAGTATTCCCAGATCTCTCTATGGCAACCTTCTCTCTGTAGTAACAAACATAGCAACATCAAGCAAGAGAAATTATAACGATGGAATTAAACCAAGGTGAGACAAACCTGTCTATTACAGCAAAGAGCAGTGCCAATGGACATAAACACACATATGCAATTAAGGATACACAGACCATCAATATTTAGGATCAGTAATTTTTTTAAAGTCTTACGTTCGTAATAGATCCCAGTATTTCAGGGTGTGCCATATATTTACACATGCTCTGTCTATCTGAGTGCCCTCTTTTGGTGGCCAGCAGTGTTCAATATAGGGACCAGGGCCTCCTATATTACAGTGTATTTGTGTTGAGATGCGAAGATCAAGATAAGCCACATTCAGCCACCAGTCCTCCAGCTGAAAGGAAAAATGTTTAACATCAAAACTTATGTTATTCACTAATTCTTTAATAATTATGCAACTGCTCAATGGCTTGCTTTTTACTTTTTTATTTTAATATTCTGAATAGTAGGTCCTATATAACACAAGGCAGAGCTGTAGTTCAAAACTAACTGGTGAAGATAATGACGCATTTAGCTCTTCTGTTTTCAAGCCTGAAATAAAATTCAATGCTGCTTAAGAATATTAAACTGTAAATTATGGTATTTTTTTCCCCAATAGTCATCATCTTAAACTCTTGCAGATGTCAGTTGTGGCTGCTGTGAATATCACACACTACTCCATGAAGAATAGGAGGAAACTAGACTTGTGTTGAGAAGGGATCTGAGAAAGAACAGTTCATAATGTACATTTTTTGCCACCATCTGAAAATCTCCACTCTGGAGTGTGTCTTATTAGGATTTAGAAAGTCCTCATGAATTCCACTTGGTAGAATGACCCTCCTTGTATCTCTTCCTCTGCTGAAAGACAATGCTACCACATAGCTTTCTTCTGGGAAGAAGAAAGGAAAAGGAAAAGGAAGAAAAGAAAAGAGAAAAAAGAAAAGAAAAGAAACAAACCAAACTCTGAATTCCAGGGTTGGTTTTGTTGGGGTGGCTTTTTGTTGTTGTATTTTGTTTGGTTGGTTGGTTTTGGGTTTGGGTTTTTTCCAGGGTGGAGAGAGAAGGGACACATGTCATAGAAGGAGAGACTGACAGATAAAGCATTTAAAGGCTGGTAAATAACTTTAAACTTCAGTTAGTGAGCTCTCTTAGTCACTCAGCTTTGAAAAAACCAAATGATATGTATGTAAATGAATGAACTCGTATCCAGAGGTCAAGTGGCCAATGTAAGGTTTGAAGATTTAAAGAAGTGAAATTATTCTTTGAGTTACATCCTGAATAATCAATTTTCCATAAGTTGAATTAAGATTTCTTACACTGAATTATGATTTCTTACATATCTAAATACGCACCCAATTCCTTCTCATTTTAGCTCTTTCCAGTAATTTCTGATGCAACTCTTTTCCAATGCCATTTTCAAATTTTTTAACTATATCCTTGGTTCTTTGATATTCTTCTTGATTTAGAAATGGCTTCACTGTAAAAAGAAAATGTTTTTATTTTAAAGACAACTATATCCTAAGATTTATTCCAAGATTTAAATATCCACAGTCAAGGGAGTGAATGAGAATTATTTTTTCTAAAACAAGTATTTGAAGGGAAAATACCTTTTAAACACCACTCAAAAATCTGTAAATAAATCAGTATATTCTAATAAAACAAATACATACTTTTAAATAAATACAGGTGATAGCAGACTAAAGTAATTGCTGAAAACCTGAAATACCTATCAGATAACTAAATCAAATATATTTACATCTGTAAACACTATGGAGTTCTTCCAAGTAATTAAATTTACAGGAACTTTTTTTGTATATTAACTCATTGACCATACATGTCTGCCACCCTACTGCACTAACTACAAGCTACTTGCCTGTATTTTCAAGTCATGGTCTACAAGCAACTTGCCCATCAATTCTCATTCACTGTCCCTGTGTTATATCCATCTTTGATTGATAGCAAATGCCGTCACTGGCAGACAAGTTTTTCTGGTTTTAAATCCTTTTGGATTTCTCTCAGATCATGTGCATTATAAGCCAAAGTCCTCCATAAACATCTGCAAAACTAGTCATTATTTTAATCTAAATACTCCTTGAAGACTTTTTACCATGAAATCTATGGTCAGTAACAGGCACTGCTATCACTTTCCATACAGGCACATCTCATTTTTTTCCTCTACTCACATGGTGCATAATGTATTTTCTCTTATATTTAGATTGTGAAGTTGATGGGAAACAGAATGGAGGGTTGTGTGTGAGGTGTGTTTCTGGTGATTCAATGCCTACACAATGAGGTCCAAGTAATTTTTGAGGCTGCTGAACACTACCATTAGTTAATTTCTTGTTTGCCTTGCTACTGGTAACCCTGTAATGTACTTAGAACTGTTAAGAAACAAATATAGATACACAATTACAAAAATTTAAACAAGTATCTGCATCATCTCTCATTTATCTTTTGCAAGCAACTGAGTTTCAGCAGGGCAGTCTCAAATACTTAGCTAACCTAAGTATTAAAACTTAGCTCCATCTTGCTGTAACCACGCCTGCTTGCCTGCAACCAGTATTTCTCTTCTTCACAAACCGAGAGATCATCCTGTCCAACACTTCATCCCTGTAGGGTCAGTTGCAGCAAGTTGCTTAGGACTGTGTTGGGTTTTAAGTATCTCCAAGGATGAAGACTTTACAACCACCTTGGTAGCAACCTGTTCACTGCTTGACCACTGTTGCAATAAGAGGAGTTTCCTTATGTTTAAAAGGAATTTCTTGTATTTCACTTTGTGCCCATCACCTCTTATTCTGTCACTGCTATGATGTCTGACTCAATCTTATTTACTCCTCCACAAAAAGTAATCACACACATTGCAAAGATCTGAACAATCCCAGCTTCTTCTGTCTCTTCACATATGTCAGATATTCCAAGACCTTAATCACTATCACAGTCCCTCTCTGGGCCCACTTCAGTATGTCCATATCTCACTTGTATGGGGAGCCCAGAAACAGACACAGAACTGCAGATGTGTCCTCCCCAGCACTGAACCAAGGGAAAGGATCACTTCTCTGTACCTGCTAGCAATGTTCCTTCAATAAACAGCCCCAAAGACTACTGACATGCCTTGCTGCAAGGCCACATGCTGGTTCATGCTCAACTTCATGTCCACCAGACCCCAGGGGCTCTTCTGTATCCAGGCACTAGGCCCCAGCTTGTGCTGCTGTGGCAAGTTATTCTCTCCTGGGTGAATGACCTGGCATTTCCCTATGTTTGTTGAGCTTCATGAGGCTCCTGTTAGCCTGTTCCTCCAGCCTATCATGCTCCCTCTGATGGCATAACAACCATCTGGTGTATCAGCTATCCTTCCAGTTTTGGAAGCTCTGAAACTCAAGAGTACACTCTGTCCCATCATGCATGTCCCATCACCACTAATGACCATACTAAAAATTACTGGACCCCTGGTGTACACCATCAGACACTGGCCTACAGCTAGCATATGTGTTGCTGATCACAAACCTTTGAGCTCAGCAGATGATATAGTTTCCAGCCCATCTGACTGTCTTCTACCTAGTCCATACTTTATTAGTTCATCTATGAAGATTTTTTTAAAGCTTTTGATGTACCAGAAGCCTTGCTAAAGTCAATATAAACAATATGCACTCTTCTCCCTTCATCCAGTGAGACAGTTACCTCATCATAAAAGGCTACCAAGTTGGTAAAGCAAAATTTGCTTTTCAGAAACCCATGCTGCCCATTCCCAATCACCCTCTTGTCCTTCATATGCTCAGTAATGGTTTTCATGATTATTTGCCAGGGACTCCCAGGAATTAAAGCAAGATTGATCAGACTGTAGTTACCCAAATCCTCTTTCTTGTCCTTCCTGAAGACAACAGTGACATCTGCTTTCTTCCTTTCCTCAAAAACCTTCACCAGTAATCATGATCTTTCAAAGATTATCAGAAGTGGCCTCCCAAAGACAAAGACAGCTCCCTCAGCACTCACATCCCAACAGGACCCACGTAGTTTTTCATGTCCAATCTGTTCAGTGCTGATCCTCTTCTATCAAGGGTAAGTCATCTTCACTCCTCTTCAAAACAATTCAATTTAAATTCTAATTATATAAGGCATTTCAGTATTTTGCACTACCTGTCCTAAGGTGAAAGATAAGGATCCATTTTCATATACATCCTGGTCTCCTTATGGTACTCCACAACAATAATGCAAGTCCTAGTGATGTTTTTTTCTATTCCACAGGATAAACATGGAGAGTGAGGGTTTTTGAACACATCCAGAAAACCTTAGGCAGCAGACAGAACATCTACTTTCAAGTATTACCATACAATGCTTGTGTTTAAATTGCATTGGGACCTCCGAAAATTCCACTATAGCATCTTAACTGGAAAGGTACCAGCATTCCTCTTACACCTCCATCACAGATGATCAGCTATGGACGTTCAGGCAGTGCCTACCACATCTAGGCCTTATCTAGATACAGCTTGAATTGCACACCATCAGTTGTAAACACAAATGAAAAAAAGAAATAACAGCAACAGAGCCATTCACCTTTACCCTTTTGCAGACTAGTTTTCACCCTGAAGTAGAAAGCCTTCCCTGACTGAGGGTAGTCTAACACTCAGGTTTGAGTGATGAAAATGACCTTATTATCACATACTATTGAAAGAGAGGATGATTACCATCTGTTATTATTTTGGTTACAAAGTCATTACAAAGCAATATTCACATAGAAAATGAAAAACAAGCAAAATTATTCGGTTCTGGTGTCAATTCATAGAATCATTTAGGGTAGAAAAGACCTGTCATTAATTTAGTCGAACCATTAAAGGGGTGACTAAGATTGTAAAGGGACTGGAAAGCACAATGAGATGAGGCAGAGAACTGTGTTTGTTGAGCTTACGAGGAGAATGCAAAGGAAGACCTTGCTGCCCCCTTCAACTGAATGGAAAGTCTTGGTGAAGATAAAGCATAGTTCCTCCCAGAGATACAAAGAATTAGGATAAGAGAAAATGGAATAAAGATGGAATACAGAAAATTTCTGATATGGAAAATGTTAAGTTTTTGGGGTTTCTTGGTCATTGCTGGTTTTTTTGGTTGGTTGGTTGTTTTTCATCCCCTCCCACAATCATGAGGGTGATCAAACACCAGAACAGATTACAATGAAACAGAGTCTCCACCCTTGTAAGTAAGCAAAACCTGGCTAAGCAAGGCCTGAGCAACAAGCTGTTGGACCAGCTTTGAGGAAAAATTTGGTCCAGATGAATTCTTCCCAACCTACATGATTCTATGACTACAGGGTCTCTTTCCATTTAAAAATTATTTAATCAGATGTAGAAGCAGCACTGTTAAAGAGCAGAACTTGGCCTCTTTCTCACCAGTGAAATTTGTCCTGCATTTCTCCAGCCCAGAGATCTTGTCTTTCTTTCTCATTAGGAGACTGGCTCTGCCCATGAAGAAGTATCCCATGAAAAACACCTTCAGCTGCATAGTTAAGGAACCCTCTGGGAAGCTGGAAGTCTGAGTTTTCATACTTTCATGTTGAGTCTGTGTTTCTGAATCTTAATCTCTGGGCTGGAAGGCTAAATAACATGGCTATGGCCACCTTCTCTGCTCAAGGCTTACTTTCAAAACAGGGTTACTCCTTAAAGAAGAGGTAGCAACTGTAAAGCCTTAAATAAGGCATATTCTGACACATACTTTGTCCAGCTTTTCTAGCTGACTGGCTCTAAACAGACAAGTGCTTCACCAGCAGGCGCCCTGACTAATGCCAAATGCCCAGAGTCCTCCTCCAACCAATGAAAAAAGGTTTCCCAGGACTAATTTAAAGCCTCTCTGAAGAATCATTTGGAGGTTCTGAATTGTTCTTCTGAAGCACTTCCTTTCCTTCACTCACATTTACAAATTAAAATGACAAGCTTAAGCAATGAAATTCACAGAGATATATCTAGAACTGCGCCCTGCACACTTTGACTTTAATATATTTGTACAAGGGAAGACTGTGGCAAATACTGGGCTTTTCTCCACCACCAGTGAGACTGAAGAGCAACAGTGATCAAAATTATAAAATGATTTCATACATGGAACTAACAGCAGCAATTAACTTCAGCATGAGAAAGAAAGGGACATATGATAAGGTATTTATGAAAACAGATCAGAATCACAAAACAAGAGCAAATTCACTGTCAGATTTTCTTACTCCATGAGAGAGTTATTTATTAACCTGGAGAGACACATAAGTTTACAAAACTAAACAACAATTTTGTTATTGCAGGTTCTACTCTTGCAGCACAACTGTAATTAATCTGCAAATTAACAGCATTAAATTATAGCAAAAAGAAATGCATTCTTTTAGGCACACATACACACACAACATTTTTGCTCAAAACCCACCAATTCAACATTCTGCATCAAAAAACAGTGATATAAGGAACACCAAAGAAGGCCATTTCCAGTACCCAGAATAAATGGGAACTCAGAGTAAACTTCAGGACTTCTACTTTGGAAAAGGGAAAAATTGGTGTAGCATGCTTCTGCTAAGGAGAGAACACCAAGCCTTACTTTGTTAGCATTTGTGTAAATACCTGTAAGATGGTAAGATACAAAGCAGATGTTCCAGAAAAAAATTCCATGTCTCAGAGTTCTGAAAATTATTGAAGAAATAGAGAAAAGTAGTCTCAAGATACTCCATAATGTATTTTTGCCATTCCCAATATATAATAAAGAACTAACCAGTCATTTCTTCTTTATAAACAAAACTAGACACACATGCACTGATGTTGTTTTCAAAACTTTTCTGTGATGTTCTTTAGATTAGTCAACATGTCAAGGCAGAAAGTATCAAAGCTAAATCATGTGAAAATGCTCACCAATGCTTTTCCCTATTACTGTAGAGTTAATAAGAGTTCTTTCTCACCAATATTAAGAATGAAAAGTTTTAAATACCTGCTCTTTTTAAAAGATCCTGGGCAAACACAGTTATAAACAAGCAGTTATGTAAACCAAAATTTGTAAGTGAAGTATCTTTCACCAAACCAGATTTTTTTTTTTCAGAAAAAAAAGTTAAAATATCCACACTCAAACCAAAAAGTTAGCCTTCCCACATGCCAAATTCCCTTGAAGGAAGGTAACTAAGGATAAAATGGAAACTTTTACTCAAGTTGCGCTGGGCGCTCAGTTTCCAGTTTTGAGCCTGAAAAAGACCTTTGGGCACTCTAAGCTTGTCTCTACACCACGCCCCAATTACAGTACAAGCTGTCTCTACAAGCACTTAGCAAACATCTTCAGATTAGCCTGGCAACAACAGCACACGACAGGCTACCATTACTACCATTACAACATGAAGTCATTACCTGCATCAAGATATTTACTCAAAGATTCATCAAGAGGAGGTACTGGCAGGGAAGGCAGAGAATCTTGGTACTGAAACGTTCGCTCCTCTGAGGATCCAAGCACTTGCTTTTCCATGTTGTGGATCTGCAGCACAACCCAACAGACTATTCACGAAGCCCACGTTCGATGACGAATCTCCTCACACTCCGGCCTCACACTCCAAACACTTCTCTCCCCTGCTCCGGCCTCCTGCCATTCACACGGCAAAAGACAGATATCAGGAAACGTTCCCCGACAAAGCATGAACCGAGGGTTTCTCGTTGGCTTGCAGCCACGAGAGGCACACACACAACACGGGGAAACGATGACCAGGCGGCTATTGATGTTTTCCCCAGCATGTCGCGATTAACCAGCTTGAGGAGTCGCTTTCTGTCCCAATGAGCAGCCAGTCAGTCCTAGGACACCCGCCCGAGACTGGAGGGTATCTGGGGAAGGGAGAATCACCCCCTAGCCCGGCTGGCGGCCCCTCCTCGGCCCCTCGAACCCTCCCCACAGCCCCCACCCAAGCCCCGACCCCAGCGCTCGCCGAGCCGTGCCGAGCCGTGCCGAGCCGAGCCGAGCCGAGCCGGGCGCGAGGCCCGCAACACCACAGCGGAGTTTACAGCGGCTCAGGGCCCGCATGGAGGAAAGCCCCGGAGAGCCCCAGGCGGATGGGGCCTGAGTGTAAGGAGACAGCCCAGCCGAGTCCAGCCCTCTGCCCCGCCGCTGCGCACCCCCGAGCAATGAGGCCGGCGGGAACCACCCCTCACCCCGAAAACACCGATCCCGAGCCCCTGCCCACCTCCCCGGCCGCCGCCTCCCCTTCTGTCCCACTTCCCAGCGGGTCCGGAAGCCGCGCGGGGCGGGGCGGGGCGGCCGAGGGGGCGGGAGGGGAGCGGCCTCGGTGTCCCCTGCGCTCTGGGCTCCGCCGCTGGAGTTAAAAGACAATTTGAAGTAGGGTGGCGGTGTTGACTCCTTAGAAGGCAGATGGGACCTGCAGAAAGACTTGGACCAGTTCGAGTGCTGGGAAGGCACCAACTGTGTGAAGTTTAATAAGGGCAAGTGCCGGATTCCGCGCCTGGGAGCGGGCAGCTCTGGACATACGTACACACTGGGGAATGAGAGGCTGGAGAGCTCATTTCCATCGACCTGGGGTTCCTGGTCGATGGAAAGACGAATATAAATCAGCAGTGCATCAAGGGTGCATCAGGCACAGTATCGCCAGACGGGCAGGGGAGGGGATTGTCCCTCTCTGCTCTGCGCTGGGGCGGCTTCACCTCGAGTGCTGCGAGCAGTTTGGCGTGCCACAATATAAAAAAGGCTTTAGGATATTAGAGAGCTTCCAAAGGAGACATAGGAAAATAGTGAAGGGCCTAGAGGGGAAGCCACATGAGGAGCGGATGAGGTCACTTGCTCTGTTCAGCCTGGAGGAGACCTCGGGGAGACCTCATTGCAGTTCCAACTTCATAGTGAGGGAAAGGGGAAAGGCAGGCACTGATCTCTTCTCCGTGGTGACCAGTGGTGGAAAACAAGGGAATGGCCTGAGGTTGTGTCAGGAGAGGTTTAGGCTGGATATTAGGAAAAGCTTTTTCCTCCGGAGGGTGGTTGGGCACTGGAGCAGGTTCCCCAGAAAACTGGTCACAGCTCCAAACCTGCTACAATTCAAGAAGCATTTGGAATATGCCCTCAGGCCCATAGTGTGGTTCTTGGGATGTCTTGGAACTGGACTTCAGTGATCCTTAGAACTCAGGATCTGTGACATGGGGAGAAAGCGCAGCTGGGGCTGCACCTAGAGGCAGAGGCTCTTCACAGCTGGTGTCCCTCATGGGCTGTGCTCTTAACTCCAGTGGTGTCCTTAGCAGGACTGAGACCAGATGTAAGCCCTGGCTGGCCCAGGGGACTACTCACCCAGGGTAAGTGGCCCAACTGCTTTGTGGGCGGGCAATAGCTCATGAATCTGCAAGGGTGTTTCTGTGGAGCAGGTCTGGGCTGGTGGGTTTCTGTGCCACCTGTTAAAATGTTAAAGTGTTATGGAGAAATGCTTGTGGGGTGTGACTTGCAGCTCCACAGGAGTAGAAGTAAGCAGTAGCCAGAGTGATTGGGTGGCATTTGGGGCAGTCTTCACATTCTGGTTTTCACCACATGATGAAGCACCACTTGTACCGGGAAGGACATGTGAGGCCCACCGAGCCCTACTTGCCATGGTTAATTGAAATATACTCCCTCTAGCCACCGCCCAGGCTCTAGCTAGCTGAGTTGCTCAGGGGTTTTAGGGAAATATATTTCATAGAGACAGAATAAAGATTTCAAAAGAGTGGCTCTCACCCCCGGCCTCAGTCCATGCTTTATTCTCAAAGTGATGTTCCAGGAGAGTGAGGAGAGAGAGAGCTAACACGGAAGAGACAGGGGTTTATCTAGGTTTAGGGCCAAGGAAAGATACTGGCCCTGAGCCAATAGGGTCAGGAGTAGGTAAGATAGGGAGGAAGGGTTAAGCTACGTGGCACAGGCTTCAGGGGCACTGAGGGGAAAAACCATTCCTCAGAGGAACACAACAGTTATTGAGGTTTCTACTTTTAGAGACACCTGCCAGTACTGCTATTTGGCACACTGAAGGGGTCTCTGACACGTGTACCCGGATGGTGTGTGTTGAAGAGCTATGGTTCAGCCCAGAGTCATAAAAAAAAAGTTTAAAAAAATTCTTTGACATAATCTGCCATACTCAGCACAAAATGTCACCATGCTGCATGACTTGTTTTCTCTTTGCATATGCAGCAGTGGCACCTTCTGTTTACTTCTTTGTTACTCTCTGCTACCAAAATGACTTCCCTTAACCTACTGTTGTCGTTTAACTCTAGCCAGCAACCAAGCCCCATGCAACAACTACTCACTCACCAGTGGGATCAGGGAGAGGATCAAATGAGTAAAAGTTAGACATCTTGCGGGTAGGGAAAGTAAAAGCCACACAGAAAAGCAAGTCAAAACTAGGAATTTATTTGTTATTTCCCATGAGTAGGTGTTCAGCCATCCCCAGGAAAGTTGAGCTGTGTCATGTGTAACAACTACTTGGGAAGACAAACACTATCACTTAATTACTTAACATCACTTAACATCCCTCCATTCCACCTTCTTCTCTCCACTTTATGATGTCTATAGTGCTGCATGGGGTTGTTTTGACCCAAGGGCAAGACTCAGCACTTAGTCTTGTTGAATCTCATACCACTGGCCTTGGACCATTGATCCACCCAGTCCAGATCCCTCTGCAGAGCCTTCCTGACCTCCAGTACATCAGCCCTCCCACCCAACTTGGTGTTGTCTGTGAATTTACCAAGGGTGCACTCAATCCCCTCATCCAGATTATCAATAAAGATACTAAACAGGAGATTGCCATCTCCCAAGTCATTTTTTCCCTTGAGATGGTAATTATCTTTCCACACTGATGTCTTTCCTCTTGATTGCTGAGCTACTGCAGTGCCATCTCTGGGGCCTTTATCTCCAGTTTTATCTCTTACCTTTCACAACTCAACTCTATGGACTCCTTTAGAGCTCTTTCCCTCAACTGAATGACTTCCTCACACATCTGAGCAAAGGTTATGTGGTTGTACCATAACAGAACTAGGCTGACAGCAGAAGCAGTAGGAAAGGAGGGGAGATCATACAGTTCCTTGTTGTATTTGTTTTTGAAGCATCCACATGGTCTGTGTATTTGGCAGTCTCAACACCCTGGAAGGTCCAAGTAGTAAAACTGAGAATGCATGTTGTGTGACTTTAATATTAATTTCAATAATTTCACATTAGGGATGCTTTGAGCTTATCAGATGCAAGTGTCCCACAAATAAGTTTCTCTGTAATAATGTCCTAGGCTAAGTAAAGGGATGGGTAAACAGCTTTCTGGAGGACATGACTGCAGTTGGTAATGACACATAAATTTTTTCATCAGCAGCTTTTAGATGTTAGCAATGACATTAATCGATTTCGAATATAGTCTGCTAAAGATGTACCCATGAGAGATATGTTACTGGGAAAAATATGACTAATAAGATGGGTATGCTTCATACTTTTTTTCCATTAATTTATAGCATCTAGGTATAATGACAAAGGATTGCCTTAAGTCTTTGTTGTTCAAGAAGCAAAGAGTGTTTTCCTGAACTCAGGAGCTACTGAGATATGGCTTCCTACATTTTTTTTTCTTGTGGTTTATGCATTTTGCTGTCTCTTAAATAGAAGATCACACCACTGCTTTTTGCTGAGTAAGAAAACTTTTAGGGATTTAAATCCATAAACCTCAAGAACCTGTAATAAATATTAAAATGCATGTAACAGATGTGTTTTCTCTCTAACTGGATACCTCTTGTCATAAATCTGTAATTTTCCAGAAAGCCTAACTGCCTACACTGGAAAACATATTTTTTAACTTTTTAAAGGATTATTTGAATTATGAATGTAACCAAATGTGTGAACAGTAATGTATAAGGTACTGATACAGATGCAGATATAAAAAATTTCAACTATGTTACAATGTTTAGGACACATTGGTGTCTCTCAGTTACACGAACTGCATTTCTCTTGTGAAGATAAAATCAGTAGAGGATTACATTGCCTAACTGTCCTACAGCCTGACAGCTCTGTTATTACAGGATTGCAGACACCAAGTGGTCAATGCCGTGACCTGTTAAAGTTCCCATGTTCCCAGCCAGGTGTCTAGCTGTGAGCAATCCAGCAGCTTTGATAACAGACTCCATACCTACCATGAAGTGGATCATTTGACTCCCAGGCTCACTATTCCATTTCTGTGCTTATTGCTGGGAGGTGAATGGACTACCTTAAATCTAGATTTTGGGAGTTGACTTGCCACCTGGGGATAGGGTTGCTTTTTCCCAGGTTTACAGAATCTGCAGACATGCGCAAATGAGACCGGTCTACTGTGTAGGGTTTGCAAGTGCCTGGATACCTGAGAGGCCTCTTAGGTCCTAGACTGCCCTAATGGGCAGTCTGAGTACCACACTCCTGCAGTTCACAAAGACTTGCTCCACGGATTTTTAGACTGTGTGCTATAGAATATATTTTCCTTGGGGAAATACCTTGCAGCCCTATGCTGCAAGCACTTCGTGTTTCTTTACCTTTGGCTTCCTGTTAGCTGCAGGGTGGGGCTATTGGTCCATTTGTCCTAGCAGCTGGTCCATATGAAAGCAGTTTTGTTGTTGCTTGTGTTTTCAGTTGTGCTTTTCAATTAATACTTGTCCACCTACTATAAGGTGATGCCATGACAATAAATAAAGTTAATGTAAAAAGATCATCATGCCGTGAAAGCCTGTCTCAAAAACATGTTTGAAAAATAATCCAAAATTTCTTTGGTGTACCACATCTGTGCCCATTTTTAATTCTGCTGTATTAGAAGGATGTTGAAATACTGAAGTGAGGTGGCACGGTCCCCTGTGATTGTGACTGGAGTGGGTGGTGTACAGGAGAGCCTGAGATAATTGGTTTTGTTTTAAGAGGGAAGTGCCAACTGAAGATGTCTTCATTAATACACTAATAGAAAGATGTGCAGAAATAGAAAGGATGGACAGAGCCAGACTCTTCTTGGATGTACTCAGCAAAAAGACAGAAGACTTGTGGATACAAGGGACAGCAAGCATATAGATAGAAAGAAAAGTATCCTCACTATGAGCCATGATTGAACACTGGAACGAACGTGGTTACCAAGGGAGGTTGTGGAGTCTCTATCCTTGGAGATATTCAACACCTAAAGAGAGAAGATTTGAACTATATGATCTCTAGAAGTCCCCTTCAGCCTAATACTGTGATTTAAATGATGGCTCTTTTTAATCTTTTATATAGCTCTCTATCAAACTAGAATTTTATTTTCAGCTTATTCTAAATGTGAAGAGATAAAAGCCAAGAAATACTTTCTTAAAATTCAGTGGTTTGTTGTTTTTTTTTTTTTTTCACTGACTGAGCCAATTCTTTGCTGATAGTTGAAGAAAGGAACATTCTTTTTGATTGTGAACACTCTAAAGTAGATTTTTCTGCCATTAATTCATCAGATCAGACATCTTACTTAAAATTTATAGAGAATAAAATAAAAGGTTGTTTCTCTTGAAAAGTGTACAATCTAGGAAAATACTGATTCTGCAGAAGAATTCTTATGTATCCTTTCTTTGTTGTAATAGGGTCTAAGTTAGATCTCAGGTATAAGGCCAATAGGTAGAAGTAGATGAAAATGTAAAGACAGTTTGGAAATAATAATCAATTTTTTAAAATTGCTGTCTTGTCTTGTAAAAAATAAGAAAAATGAAAGATATTTCCCTAACCAGATATGCTTAGATTTCAAATAGAGATTCAACTGAATGAACACCAAAGTTTATTTATTCATGTAACAGTTCTTTCTTGTTGGGGGGAGTGGTTTGTGAATGAAAATTAGATTGGCTGAATGTATCTTTCGAACCAGTAAGACAGACTCTGCATGTTCTTTGTTTCAAGGAAGGACATGTGACATCTGTATTACAATGTTTGTTGTCGTCAGTGACTGAGCAAATTATTAACTAGAGGGTATAGTCCAATAGTATTCTACCATCATTTATAAAAGCAGAACTGGTTTACAGTTCTGTAGGAAGATTATCTCATATCTAGCAGATACTTGTTGTAGCACAAACAGTTTTGATAACAGAGACTATTGCAACCTGTTGTTTCAATTTAGACTTAATTCATTCTAATTTTCCTATATCTGAAGAGTCTTGTTCTAGAGTGATGTGTTATTTTCTTGGTGGTTTTGTTTTTGTTTTGTTTTTTTAAGAAATGGAAAAGCTGGTTGCTTGTGTACAAAAAAGGCCAGGTGCTCTTTGTAGACTGATCTGCTTTCCATGGGCTGGAGGTGGAACTTCACAACTTGCTCAATGGGGCAAACTCTTCAACGACTCAATTGAAGGTTAGTCATTTTTATAGTTACAGTAGAAGTTAAGCAGTTCTGAAATACACAACAGCTAATTTTTTAAAATGGAATACAATAGTCTTGAGAGTACCACAATCTTTATCCAATGTGCATTCTTGTCTTGGTTTTGAAAGAAGACAGGTATCTGCTAAAGAGAGGCAGAGCCTCTCTTGGGATGGATAATTCAAATTCCCTTCCCTCAAATTATTATAATTTAGAAAAATAAATTAAAACGGCTCTCAGGCAGAGATATGGGGATAGGAATAACAGTTCTTTACTAATAGGTATAACAAGGCAAACAAACAACGACAACTACAGCAATTAATAGCGAAAACAGAACCAGGGACCTTGACGGAGCTTGGTCTTACAAAACTCGGGGCAGTCTGGTCTCTGGGGACTCCAAAAAAAAACGTACCAAGCTGGAACGGCGGGATATCCTGGGCTGGTGGATCGGATGAAGTTCGGAGCTCTGTCGGTGGTCACTGGGGGGCAGGGATGTTTGGCAGGGAGGGCAGTGCGGGCCCGCGGTGCAGAGCAGCTTTAAAGCAGCGCCAAGGCAGTGGGACAGGGCTGAGACAGCTCCGGCAGGGCAGCAAAGGAGGAATCAGGATTTTCCTGGGCACACGAGCAGATGATGGTAGCTCTCTTCAGGATCAAATCCCGGTGGTGCCAGTGAGAAACCCACGCAGCAACGGCAGCCTCCTCTTCTCCCGATGCAGACCACACCAAAAGTGAAGCTGCCCTCCAGCCCCGTCTTTCTCCCCCCCTCGAGAGAAACTCGAAGAGACAAAGGGTGTAGCCAAATGCCAGGGTCCATCTTTTTGTTTCAGCTGAGCACTGATAAGTACCAGCAATTAGCTGCCAAGCAACCCTTGGGAAAAAATTCTATAGGTGAAAAAGAAAGAAACCTAACCCCCAACAATTCTCCAGAAAGGAAGAAAGTAGCATTCATTAGGAACTAGCATTTCCACTAGGGTACATTTTCTGTACCACCTTGAATCAAATTATATTGGGTGAAAAAATTATATCCTCAGAGCTACATTTCACAAGAGTATAGTATGCTTGGCTGCTTCAGAAACTATTGGTATGATTCAGAAACAGAAATACACTGCGTATTGTTGATAAGCCAGTCTTCAGCAAGGTTAACAGTAAGAGATGAGAACTATTTTTAATTTTGAGAGGCTGCAGAGTAACTCTTATCCAGTGTTGGCACTTTTTGTGTCAAAACTGAAATTCAATCTATGAATTTTATAACAGTGAAATGACGTTTAGTTACACTACGAAGTAATGCTAATTGCTCAGAAGATATATCAGCATTAAAAAGATCCATTGCTTGACCTATTTGAAGAGGAACCAAGGCCATTTTCCAGACCTTCCACAAAGAAAAAAATAATTTCATATTCATGAGCATTGCCATTGCCATTGCAGTTTTACCAGTCTTCTAAATGCATGTATACTTTCCAGTAAGCAGTTGCACATTGAATTTTCCTTGAAATAAGGGGAAAAAACCAAAAAAGAAGTAAGAAAAAGGTTTTGTCCACTGGAACTGCTTCCAAGAAAGTTACTAAGGAAATGGCCTAGGACCAAGTGCACACGCAGATGAGTAAAGTCAGGACACAGCATGTTCTTTCCGAGATGGTTTCTGCAGAAAGTATAGAAGATGCACACTTTTCTGTACTGGTATCTATGGTATTAGATAGGCATGGCACTAGGGTGTGTTTTATTCCATCTCTTCTAAAATACTTTGTGTCTGACCCATTACTTCTGCATAACTGGCAATATACATGATGTCCAGGAGATTTGAAAAAATCAACATTTTTTTCTGATCTATTCATTCCTTACTTTCACTAAACAGTGGGAGGAAAATCCTCCATTTTGAAAGGAAAGTAGTAAAAGCATGTCAAATTTCCTTCTCTATAAATATAAATAACTATAAATATTCACCAATTTGCACTGTGATTCCACATTTTCCAGTGTGCTGTACTGAAGAACTAACAAAGAAGAAAACAGGGACTGCACAATTCTAATATAATTTCACTTACTAATGCTGCCCTTGAAAGGATATATTTTACACAACCCTCAAACTTACTATTATTGAAATTAATGAATTTGTGGTTGTTATTAAAACTTTTAACAATAAAATTGCTTTCAAACCTCAGCTGAAATCAGGATCTTGTGGATTCTGACCCAAGGCATTTATCAAGCAAATCTGCTGGAGGGGCAACATTTGAGACTAAAGGAAGAGTGGAAACCTAATCTCTTGCAGGATTAAATCACAGTAGCAGCAATAACAAGCAAGTGCACACTATCAACTGTAAGAAGGATTAATTCAAATAGTATGTATATTCTGCAGAATAATTAAAAAACTTAATTAAAATTATTTTACTATATCTATTTGAAAAAACTATAATTCTTTTCCCTCCCTTCCTTCACTTCTGCAGTTTTCTGTATAAGACTTCCTGGAAGAGAAACTCGTCTTGAGGAGCCTTTTGCAAAAGACATGACAAGCGTTGTTAATGAAGTTACAAGTGTTTTGTTAAAAGAATTGGAAGAAAAACCATTCGCATTTTTTGCTCACAGGTAAAAATATATACATTTTTAGATACCCTAGGGAAGGAGCTTCTATTTCTGAGCTTTAAGTGTAGAGAGTTACTTGTTTTTATTTGCAAGACCTTTAGGAAAAATATGCTTCAGCAAGGATCTTCTGTCAAGTCATCCTAAAACATGCAGTTGCCCTCAAAGACTGGTTATATATTTATACCTTCAGGCACAACACCTGAACATGTGTTTCTAAGCAATATAACTGCATTTATTGTTAATATTTGTGTCAGTGCTTGATCTATATGAATGCAGGGGGTGAACCATTCATGAAACATAGATTTTAAAGATTGCTGAGTCTCAAGTATTCAAAATAACTGTTCTTACTGAAAATTAAGGAGACTATTAAAGGAAAGAGAGACTATGAAAAGGTCTTATTGGCAAAATTAGATTGTGTCAGAATATACTTCATATCAATTAACTAATATCATTATAATCTGCATGTCATACACGGTTTCAACAACTGTTCAAGATAGTCAGTTAGCACTGAAATTAAATTTATATTTATATTTTCTAGTTTTTATGTATGTTTTTACTTACTTTGCTTTAATTTCTTCTTTTGCTGCAGTCTTGGAACTTACATGAGTTTAGCCGTCGCACTTCGTTTGAAAGAAAAATATGGACTGGAGCCAGTCCATCTTTTCATATCAGCAGCACATGCCCCAGATGTAAGCTACAGAATCATTAACATTATGAAACAGAACCATAAATTAGCTACTAAGAGTAAAAATAATATTTACCAATATGCTATGTGGAGTAGTTTTAATACAAAATCAACATTTCTTCAGAATCTATGGAGTGAAAAGTGTTCTGAGCTAGATGCAGAATACATAATATTCACTTCTTCTAACCTTAGCCTTGGGAGAACAATCTCCTTAAACTAATGCTTGAACTAATTAATGCTTAAATTAACTAATCCTTAAACTAAGCTTTTTTGATTATTGTATTATTTAGTATGGCCATTGGCTTAAAACTCGAAAGTAATCAAACCAAAATACTAAGTGGTCCTCCTTACTGTGTAATGCGTGAAATAACTGTCTTGACCTAGTCTTTCACAAATGTACTGCATCAGCCCTTAATACATTTGTCCATTTTTTTCTCTCTCCTCATTCTTTGTGGGTTTTTTAATCAGTTTTTTCTGAGGTTCTGCTAATTCTGCTAGTCTTTCTCAGAAAAACAGTAGTGAAGTGGCATTTTTCCAGTCCTGTCCTCAGTCAGCATTTGCTATTTCTGTTCTTCAGTTTCTAAGGCTTCTTAGCATCCCTGAGTATGAGCTAGTGATTCATGGAAGCAATTGTTATTCCTGCAAATTTCCATAATCAGTTGGTCTCTTCAGCCCTACAATAGCCAGGTTTATGTCCAGTGCTAGGTTTTTCTTTCTCTTAGATTATTTTACTAGTTGTATTTCAATAGTAAGAATCAAGCTTGAACAAAATAATATCAACAGTTATTTGTAGAAGTTTCAGAAGTAGAGAGTACTTGGCTCATTCATAATTTGTAATTTCAGTAAGCACAGTCCACTGACCCTTTCCATGAAGTGTTCTCTGTGAATGTTAAATGAATCAGCCTTCGTATTCTGGAGGTGGAAAATTATTGTACTTTTTACTAAAATAATTTAAATTAAAATATTATTTAAAATATATTATATACAACACCTGATCTGTTTTGTTTGGTACTGACAGTCTGTAGGACATCTTGCCCTCAAAAGCATGCCCCTGCCTGATGAAGACAATGAATTTCTTGCATGTATGGAGATGGTAGGAGGAAGTTATGAGCTTCCGCATGATGAAGATGTTAGGAAAAAAGTGGTGCTTACTTTCAGAGAAGACACTAAAGTTTTTCAGACATTTTTGTAAGTTTTACAACTTTGTATTACTTCTGTATTTGTACTTTACTTTTTTGCTTCTGTCTGATCATATTAGGTTTTCTTTTTTCTTTCTTAGTAACTTGCTCTCATTTCTGTTATGAAAAGAATAAGAAACAGTAAACATAGTTTTTTTCCTTTGTGCACTTTTCTATTTGTTTTCTAGTATTTAAGCCCTAGATGAAACACTGTGTACTGCAGCAACCACAACTGTTACTGCAGTAGTGAATCTGTATGGCAGAATTACAGTTCTACATAGGATCCAAAGTTGGCAGCTACTAAAAGGGAATATTCTCATTTCTTTCATTGTTTTCTGACAATCTCAGCTCATCACCCTTCAGGAACACTGCATTCAGCCTCCAGATCCAAGGTCCTCTAGCCTAACCAGAAGAATCCTTGTGTTCTGGGCACTCAGACAGCAACCAGCTTCCTTAGTCCTAACTGCTGTCCCCACTGGATGTTACACCACAGCTCATGTAGCTGAGTGGTTAAGGTTTCTTATCTTGGCAAAAACAAGGACATTCTTGGACCCATTTTTGTGGAACCCATTTTGGTCTTAGGAAAAGTTAGAACTTGTGTATAAGTAGGTAACATCATTATTTATTGTAGGTGAGAATTTTTATTGCAGGTTGAAGCTCTTTTTTCCCATAACTATTGGGTCATTCTTCCTTTACAATTTTACATCTAATTGCAGTAGGGTAAGGAGCTAAGAAACTTCAAGATGCAGTATTTTCTTCTCTGATGTCCTGTATAATCTAACTCCTGAAATTTGTTAAGTTTTGGAGAAGAACAAAAAACCTTTTTTGTATGTGGGAACAAATTCCAAATATAGGTATCTTATGGAATGTTTTATGACTACTTTTTATGTTCACAGATTTGAGAAGGCAGAAAGGAATATCCCCTTCTTCTGTGATGTTACCTACTTTTGTGGGTCTGATGGTAAAATATATGATGTACAAGGTACTTTGCTTAAATGGTTTTCCCCTTATACTTACACATTTTCTTGTTGTATCACACCCGTTAATTGGAGTTTTCTAGACTATCTCCTTCTTAAAGGAAACAAATCAACAGAGTTTCAATGTATGAACTAAAAAGTTGATATGGGATTTAAAATAATTATTAAATAATAACCTTGAAATAGTTATACAAAATGAATACAATAGTTGACATTTCTCTGACACTTTAAATATCTTTTTTTAGGTTGGTGAGAACTAACGAGTGGAGATACTTCCTTTTATACGTTTCCTGGAGATCACTTTTATCTGCTGAAACCATCTAATGAAAGTTTATTGATAAAACACATCACAAGATGCATAGAAAATGTTGGTCTATGAGTATTTCCCTCAATTTTAATAGCAGAATGTGTAAGGTTAGTCCACAGCAATTTGTAATAAGTCACTTCTTTCTCTACATTGCATGCAGTTATGCCAAAGTTACTCTGTTTCTCCTCTGTAATCCTATATAAGGGAGAGTTTTCCTGATTTTTTTTGAAAACAAACTTTGGCTTTGAGTCTTTAAAAAAGTTTCATCTTTTCCTTCTTCTCTTGCAGTGTACAAAGACTTCACTTTATTCCACAAACTTGTTTGCAAAAAAAAATGTCTATTATTTTACTGTTAGAGCTTCTCTGTTTGTCTGCTCTTATCAAAATGCTAAATATAATTAATTAATTTAATACCCACAAAGCTTAATTTATTCAGTTCAAATTTATTTAGATTAATATACAAGCTAAAAATAGATTATATATGTAAATACCCTTTACAGTCAAACAGCTTATGCTTAAAAGTTATTAGTTTCAGACTACACAATAAGGAGTATTGCATTTTTCTCAACAGAGTTAGTTCATTAGCTACTGAACAGTTAATTATTAGTGGGAATTATTTTGAATATTCTAGATCCCATATTTTTCTACCATTGCTCTTGCTTTAGAGATATAGGCATTCATGGCATCTTCCTTTGATAAACCTGCAAAGGAAAGTAGGAGTCATTATCTTTCCTTATTTGTCATCCTATAAACTTGACTACAGGGTGTAAATTTAATTGGTGTAACACCTTTTTTCAGGTTCCATGCCTCCCATTTGGCTTTGCCTTTCAAATCTAGCATTCCTGGACATTCTGCCAAAATAAATGCATAGCTTTGGTTATCAGGCAGATTTATATAACATTAGCTTGATTTTATCAAGATATGTGAGTAAATGTGAAGTATATATAGTAATACCAATATTAATATCTCCAACAGTAGCTTGTTTGTAGAATCCATATAGTTCCTTCAGTTCTTCATCAGTTGGTCTTGTTTTTAATTTTTTTACATCTTCTGCAGCACCATCGAAGTCAGCCTGATGAAAGAACAGAAAGTATTCTCCTCTCACAGAGTATATTTAAAACATGAATTATAAGACATGCAGTAGTATCATTAGATATTCTCAATGACTCACTTGGGCTTAGCAATCAGACAAGGCTTTTTCCCATGAAAGAATCTTCATAAATGTGTTCATAAATTGTTAGAAAGGGATATAGGTGTGTATGGCTGATAGGGGCAAGCAGCCTCCACAATTTATGTGGTTTATATGTCTTTTACAGTCACACTGCAGGTATGAAGCCACTCACTGAACTTTACACCCCACAGTAACCTCTGAATTTTTTTGACCATGCCTGCACTGTGTTGGCTGAAGTGGTGGAACTCAAGTCCCCTCTGAGTGGTATTGCCCAATGCACCCTCCATTCCCACTGCTCTGCTGACAGGGAAGTAGGTGGAGACCAACAGCTAGCACAGAGGTGCCTCATAGAGATAAGCTACTGCCAGGACCACCTTCCACAGCCAACTCTGAAACACAGGAGAGCACCAAAGTAAAGTGTAAATTTACTCCTTTCATCACTGTGAATCGCTCTCTACTTTCACCACTGCTCTACTCTAATGCAGAACGATACAAGCACTTTAACAGGCTGTATTCTGGTTTCAACAACTATTTTAGCTTTTGAGTTGGATCTGCGCTTGCAGAAGCACAGGATATCCTGCCCACATATTTAATATGTAAAAACCCAGCTGTACTGGTTTTGCATGGCCTGGTTTTTGGTAGTGGAGGGGGGCTACAAAGCCGGCTTCCATGAGAAGCTGCCAGAAGCTTCCAACATGTCCAGCGGAGCCAATCCCTGCTGACTCCAAAGATGGATGTGCCACTGGCCAAGGCTGAGCCGATTAGAAATGATGATAACACCTCTGTGGTAGTAGGTTTAGGAAGGAAAATAAACAAAAAGTGGTTATGCAGTTGCAACTCCAGCCAGAGAAGAGCAGAGCAAGAACGTGAGACACCATGGTCAGTGCAGAAGAGGGGCAGGAGGCACTCCAGGTGCTGTAGCTGAGATTCCCCAGCAGGCCCTGGTGCAGGCCCTGGTGCAGACCATGGTGAGGCAGCTGTGCCCCTGCAGCCCATGGGCATGCAGGGATCCACCCACAGGCCATGGAGGAGCCCCACGCTGGAGCAGGTGCATGCCTGGGAAGAGGCTGTGACTCTGGGAGACCCATGGAGAGAGGGTCCTTGCTCCCAGGCTGGAGCAGCCTGTCCTTGGAGGCCTGCAGCCCGTGGAGCAGTGACCCACACCGCGGCAGTCTGGCAGGATGTTCCCCACGGGATGGACTCACAGTGCAGCAGGTCACAGGGAGCTGGGGCTCGTCAGGTGAGCTCACGCTGGAGAGGTTCACAGAGAAATGTCTCCTGTGCCACCCCACGGTGCAGCAGGGGAACGATTCCTCTCCTGAGCAGCGGGAGAAGCCACAGTGATGAACTGACCATAACCCCCATTCCCTGTCCCCTCACACAGCTGGGGTAGGGGGTGGAGCTGGAAGGAAGGAGGGGTGGGGGGAAGGTGTTTATAAGGGCTTATTTTTCTTCTCATTATTCTGCTCTGATTTTGTTAGCAATAAATTCACTTTATGTCTCTAAGTTGAGCCTGTTTTGCCCTTGGTGGTATTTGATGAGTGATCTCTCTTACAGTCCTTATCTCAACTCATGAACCCTTCATTAAATTTTCTCATCTCTGTCCAGCTGCAGAAGAGAGTGAGGGAGTGGCTTTGGTGGGTGCCTGGCATCTGGCCAGCATCAAACCCACTACACCAGCTTAAAAGCTTGTGTAAAAGTCAGCAATGATTTCAGCAGGAGTACTGCAGCTCTGTTTAAATCACTGAGATCCTGGCATTACCTCAGAAGTCCTCACTGTGCTTCTTTATACCACCTTTCCCTTTAGTTACGGAAAGATTAGATTTTTTTTTTCAATAAGAAAACTTAATGCATGTTTGTCTCCCTAATTGATGCCTTTCTCCTTGGCAAGTGCCGGGTGGACCAGGTGATGGAAATAAGCAAATATGAATGAGAGCCAGGTTCACTACAGAATTCTGTATTTAAACAGAGAGAAAGTACAAGAGAAAGGTTATTTTTGTTTTTCAATTTAAGAAGGAAAAATGAGTAGTAATTTTAATTAGAGAGTGATGTTCAAGCATCTTTGCTCACAAAAAGGCCTTTTCCTGGAATCATGAAACTACATATTCATTGATGTAAGGACACACCAGCTGGTGGCTGCATTAAGGCAGGAGCAGCAGGCAAAATAGGGTAAGGACAGGTAGCTGAGTGCACTGCAGCTTCCTGCACAGAAACTTGGTCACTCTACCACCAAATGAGTCACCTCTGCCTCCTGAGATGCAATTCACTTCTTATTTCGGTCTGGAAATTTAGTTTGGCTAATGAGATTTGCCAGATACAAACTCCTGAGGAATTTCTAATTTTTTGCAAATTTTGAGTTGCTATTTGAAACCCACAAAGGGAAAGCACAAGACTTCTAAGAATAAAAGTGCTCACCACAGAAGGATGTACATCTGTAACAGCAGTGTTGAAACAAGGAGCAGCAGGCAGAGAGCTGCATTTAAAAGGAATGTTTTTTAAAAATCATGATGTGTGATTAAAAGGGCATTCTAGATCCCTGCAAAGCAGCAATTAAATCTTGAATATTCTTTGAACTGCAGCTGTAAATTCACAAAAAATTAGATGGGAAGGATTCATGATGACAATATACATCTCTAGGTCTGTCAGTTCATAGCACCCTTAACGTGAAATGAAAGGAAAAGACACAAATCCTGCAGCGATGCAGATGCTTTTTAATAATCTTCCAACTCAGTGAGAACCTCAGTGTTTGCATAACTGACAAGCAGAAGTTTCTGGGAGATTCCCACCAAGACCTCACTGAAACAAATGCCCAGTAGTGGATGGAGGAGTACAGAGAAGAATTGGTGTGCTAAAATTGATAAGGACTGTATTAAGTTTGAGAAATGCTGCTGTTCTATTTTGAATATAACAATCCTTCTGAGAATGAGCCAGATTCCAAGTGCCATTTGTCTTCTTAAAAATCTGTCACTTGGTCATTCAATAAAGTATATGATTTGGCAGTTTCTGCACTAAATTCTAGATTAAATTACCTTCAAATTATATTCTTAAATCTAAAACTTTATATACTGAAACATGTAATTACTTATGTAGTTTGTTCCTGTTTTAATAGAAATAATTCTTGATGTTACTAAAATGCAACTATACCATAGAAAAACATGAAGTTTTTAGTCCAACTTTTTGTGTCTTATTTATTTTAAGAACAATGTAGATTTTTTTTTTACCAGCCAAGTATTTGAGAGTGCTGCAAAGCAAATAAAGGCTTTTTCTAGAATAAAAAATCAAAAGGCTCAGAATACATTCATATGCTATGTACTTATGTTATATGTAATTTAGATAAACCAAAATTGTGTGCTCTAGACTACATATAAAAGCTGAATCAATAATGCTGAAGTGGCCTTACAGCATCCCTTCTCAGCCTTTTTTTGGTTGGTTGGTTTTGGTTTTTGGGTAACATTAAAATTTGCTTTCATGAAACTCTTGAAATTTCTGTTATTGTCTCTTGGTCTCCTTCTGCACAGCAACTGTATCTGGACTTGCTACAACCACCTGAAATGCGTCAACAAGTTCAGATGTTAAGCTCATGTTTAATTTTTCATCAAAAATTGCTAAGGGCCATAGTAAGTAAGTAAATAACACTATTCTTCCTTTCAGCAGCAAACCCAGAATGGTGAAGCCATGTGTTTGAGGTCAGTCACACCAGCAAAGGGAGAGAACTGGCAGAAGCACCTTGCCCTGTGTTTTAGGCACAGCATGGGTGCCTTCAGCCTGGGAACAGAGAGAGGACAGACACACTGCCACAAACAGGAGTCTAAACTCCCGTCCCTGTGAGACTGCTCATAGGGCTTTTTTTGACAGTCACGTGCTGTAGCGGCGTGTTTTCTGGTTTTTTCTTATTGTTAATAATCATTTTTTTTGTAATAGTTTTTCCCAAGTTCCCCCTGTACTTCTCCCCATTTGGTACAATCTCCCGCCTGGGAAATTCCCTTTGTTCCTCTGTTGCAATCTGTTGTCAATCATCTGTTAGTCTCCTCCCAGTGCCCGTCCCCCTCCGGGAAGCCTCTCCCCCTCATTCCAGAGACTTCAGAGGGACTCAGTCCTAGATTAGAGCAGGCTGGGAGTCCCCCACCCCTCGTTTCCTATTTGCTGTCTATGTGCCCTCCCCATTCCCCTGACTGGTTTTCCCTCTTGTATCCACCCCCTTCCCCTGGTCCCTGATAGCAATAGGCCTGCCTTCCTCTTGCTCTCTCTCCTGGGACGCGTGAGTGCCTGCACCATGGGGTGCATGTGACAATAAACTCTATCTTACCACAAGGCCTCCTTCTTCTTACCTTCGTCGAGCCTCACTAACAGCTCTCGTGCAGCTTCTGAACTACCAAGGAGGTAGTGGCCGGTTTGCTGGCCACTGCCCAACCAGACTTGAAACAATTCCCAGCCAGGGCAGCCGGGATTAGCTGGAAAACCATCTCCAGCGGACACAGGGAATTATTTCAACGTGCCTTATCCTTCCATGAAAACAGGCCTGTTCCACTTTGTGCTCACCTCGGGGAAGAGGCAAGGACATGGGGATTGCAGAGGAACTCCATGCTCTGAATTTACATCCCAGCCTACCCCTGAGTCACTCCAGCCGTGCCACACTGCTGCCCAGGCACTGCAGCATTAGGATATGAGGGAGTTTTGTTCTAAGGTAGCAAGACAAGTCTAATTACACAAAAACTCCTGTGCACTAATAACAATATTTTTAATAGAGTAACAGCATTTATAATGGATAGTCATTTAACGAGGGGAAACAAAATCAGCAATGCAAACTACTTTACCAAGGAATTAAAAATAGTGGTCCAAAGAAACTGTAACTGTATATATTTGATGCTCCTCAAAGCAAAGCATTTAAAGTCACACTACTGGTACATATGTACAGATCCCAAAAGGGATGGACATTTACTCTCAAAAATAAATGTGATGATCTACTCAAGGGGTTTTTTATAGGCACAGTTATATTAAAATAAACATTTCATTATTTATCCAAATATCAGAAATGTGACATTTTTGACTACACCTATGACTGACTCCTCCATCACAGACTTCTCTTAATATTATCCACACACGTGCACACAAAAGCAGGATTCATGCTCTGTTAACTGTAAGATTTAAAATTGTATCAAAAATAAACAGTAACTAGGTTGCCACATAGTTTAAATAAGTTACTACTGCATGTAAGCCTCTGCCAGCACTGATGTACAAAGACCATTCAAATCTGTGGAAATCTTTCACATGTGTGGAATTGTTTTCTGATCTAAACTTCTGGTTTTGTCCTGGTTTTGTCTGGGGTATAGTTAATTTTCTCCCAAGCATCTTGTACAGTGCAGTGTTTTGGATGAGAATAATGTTGATAACACAGTGATGGTTTGGCTGTTGCTGAGCAGTGCTTGCACTGAGCCAAGGACTTTTCAGTGTCTCATGCTCTGAAAGTGAGGAGCTGCACAAGAATCTGGGGAAGTGGGGGGAACACACCTCGGACAGCTGACCAAATTGGCCAAAGGGGTAGATCCAGAACGTCATGTCCAGTGTAGAAACTGGGAGGAATTGGCCAGGAGGAACTGACTGCTGCTCAGGGATGGGCTCGGCCTTGGTCAGTAGGTTGTGAACAATGTTATTGTGCATCACTTGCTTCTCCTGCATTTAATTGCACATACTCTCTCTCTCTCTCATTACTACTATCACAGTATTATATTTTACTTTTTAAAAAATTATTAAACTGTTCTTATCTCAGCCCATGAGTTTTTGCTTCCTCCTCCTTCTCCCCACTGCCAATTCTCTTCCCCATCCCACTGTAGGTGAAAGGGGTGTGAGCATGGTGCTTATTTGCTGGGTGGTGTTAAACCATGACAACTTCACAGTAAGAATAAACTAGAAGCCCTGTTCAATTGTACAAGACAGAAGATAAAAAACCAAGTTAAAGAAACCATTAAGATAATAACTTTAATCTTACTATAATTTGATTATATTTGCATCTATAGGCAAATATCACAAGATAGTTCAAAAATTTGCAAATGCATATCTTACAGAGTAAGAAATGTGCAGAAATGAAATCCAAATACTAAACTTTTCTTTCTTTGTCCCCCTCTAGCCAATCATTCTGCACACTGTTGCTTAGGATTTGCCAGCTTACGAGCAGCCTGTAAAAGTGTAATTTCCTTTTAATCATGTGCTGATAAAATTCCCTTTAACTCCTCAAATAAAAAGCATAAAAATATATACAGACATAAACATACACATGTGCCTTAAAGATAAAAGCACAAATTATCAGACTATTATCAGACACTGCCTTTTTGCAAAGAAAAAAGCTTGAATGAATTCTTCATTTACAACAGACTATTTTACCAGTTTGCAAAACTTATAAATATTTTACAGCTTCACTAATGAGAACATTGTTTTATTCATTTGTCCTCATTCTCATACAGCTAGCTTCAATAAATATATGGATATGGTTGGTAACTGTCAACCAAACCAATATGGACAGACAAGCTATATAAGGTCTAGTGCAAAATGTGTACAGTATCTTAAAATTTCAACCACTGATTTTTTTGTGAAAGTGTAACTGTATACAGCTATGGAACAGCACATCATACTGCATTCCGTTCTTTCTTATGATTTATGGCTCATTACTTAATCATCAGCCTAATAAATTCACTTTCTAGAGTGAATTCAAGGCAGAATAAAACAAACTATAATTTCAGCGATTAATAATTAAGCAAAGGTGCCATTATGTTTGGGATTTGGCAATTTTGACCCACTGAAGAAAGATTTCTTCTTAGCTGTAACACAGCACAATGAAACCTCTGTGCTATTCAACATAATTGCAGCTCAGAAGAAAATTGCTAAGCTGCTGGCAGTGCACTCTCTGCATCTAGGTCAGAGCATTGTGCAGCTCACTCTGCAAAATGCACACTAACTAAGCCGAGGCAGACATAATGAGACAGGGATAGAAGAGCTTGCAAATCCTGAAGTGAAAGGGATAATAGGAAACCTAAAGAAGAAAACCAGCTTAATCCATCAGGGCATGGCCAAGACAAGGGAAGTATTCACAGTTTCCACAAAGGTAGGAGGCTAAAAGCCAGCAATAAAGATAATTTCATCAACAGCTATTTAAAGCTACAATCAGAGAGAATGTAAAAGGAAGCTCCCTCTCTAGCCAGAAGATAAGAAAGTAGAAGCTCTCCTACTAAAACACAAGCCTATCAAAATGTAGCAGTCCAAAGATGCAGACCCAAAAAAAATACACACAACTTCCTTTAAAATTATTTATGCTTCCCAAATGCACATAGAACACTGTCTCAGTGTTAGAAGTTTCCCTCCTCCTTTAATAGCTCCAAGCAACCAGCTAGATCCTAAAAACATATGTATGTACGTGTCCTTCCATGTCTAACTCAGTGCTAGCAAAATCAGATGCACACCTGAAGAAACATAATTCATGAATGCTCTGAACAGGTAAGGCTCCAAAATAGTACATGACCTATGAAATAGTTCAAATTAACCAGCATGCTTCTACCCTCCACTTGTGAAAGGTAATGCACTGTTTAACCTCCAAGGGTTTAGGCAGATTTCCCTTGCCGCAAGGTAACCTTGATTGTGCACTAAAAATCTTTATGCTGAAGAAATACCACAGTCTCCAGCACGGCATTACATGGACGCGCAGTGCATCCCTCTCGTCTCTGTCTCAGCAGATGCAGAAGTGCATACCTGAAGAGTCATGATGCTGCGAGGATGCGCAGGGAACGGCCTCGCTCCTTCTCCGGCGGGGACGCGGCGCGTCTGCCAGTCGGCTCCGCTGGCGCTGGGATGGTGCCCGTGAGCTCAGCTCGGCAGCACACAGGGACTCGCTGCCGCCGCGCCCCTCGGCACCCGCCGGGACCACTGAGCGGCGACAAGCGCCGGGAGGGGGCGGTGGGGGCAGGGAGCATTAAGCCCCCGCTCGTTTCCGCTGAAAACCTGAGCTCCGGCCATACCACTGAGGATTAGGCCGCCAGGCTGAGAGCAGCGATACAGAAAGATTCCCAAGCCGTTTGTTTGGCAAAGGAATTTCTCGAGTGATTGGAACTGCAACCAGCCGAGTTATTGGTAGTG
Organism: Acrocephalus scirpaceus scirpaceus; assembly: GCA_910950805.1. NCBI lineage: Eukaryota > Metazoa > Chordata > Aves > Passeriformes > Sylviidae > Acrocephalus > Acrocephalus scirpaceus. The sequence continues at coordinate 132,264,751 of OU383773.1, forward strand.
TTCCTTCCCTCTGCAGCAGTCCCTGCCCATGCCCACGTTCAGCCAAACGGGGACCTCGCACCCTTCAGCTGCAGCTCTGAAAAAACACGTGGGCCATCCCAAAGGATACCTCACGCAAGTGGCTACACACACAAAATACACTGTGAATACTGCTTTTTAATTTGGTCTACTAAGTACAGAATAAAAAGAATATTAATTTATAAACTACCCTACAAATGTAACCACTGAAGAAAAAAAATTCCACCCCTCTTGTATTTATATTCCACCCCTCAATTATTTATATTTATGCCTCTAGACATTTATGTGTATCATTCCCTAAGCATAGTTTGATCTATGGTAGGTACTTTGCATTTGTTAACCCACCAACTTCCATAAAACCATGCCAAAAAAGTAAATTGAGTGGAAACAAGTCCAGGTTAAATTAAGTCACGAATTAACGAGAAAACAATCCAAGTAAATTTAAGTAAATAGCAGATTTTAAAAAAATTGAAAACATCTCTGAAGGACAGATGCCCTGGCGAAGAAGCTCTGCTCTTTCAGGGCCAAGAGGCTGTGCTTAACCATGCTGTGCACTACGGTGAATGTGGAAAATGAACGTGCTTGTGAAGATTTGTTAAAGGCTGAGGGCAGATTGCGGCAAACATTGAACGGAACCAGTCCTTACCTGTCACCTTGGCCATAGAACACAATGTCCGTGCACAGCACGGTGCATACTGCACTGCAGGGAGGGACACCTCTCTGGCTGTGAAGTCCCTATGAAGCACCTGGTGCCCTGGCCCTGACTGCTTTAGCTGACCTACGACTAAGCAGGTCTGCCATCGCCTGTGCGCCAGTTTTCGGGAGCGCTCGAGCCCTGGGAACGCCACTGGTGAGCCTACGGTGAGACCTGCCAGGGGCAGGCCGCCGGCACCAGGGCTTTAACGCTGCTTTGCATTAACGCTACGGCCGCTTCGCGATGCGGCCTGAGCGCAGACCGAGCACCGCCCGAGCGGCGCACCGCTTCTCCCGTCCCGCAGCGCCCACGCTGCTCCGGCTCGGCCTGCTTCGGACACCGGCCCCGCCGCGGAGACACCGGCCCCGCCGCGGAGACACCGGCCCCGCCGCGGAGACACCGGCCCCGCCGCGGCCGGGGGCGGAGCGGGGCCGGGGGCGGAGCGGGGCCGGGGGCGGAGCGGGGCCGGGGGCGGAGCGGGGCCGGGGGCGGAGCGGGGCCGGGGGCGGAGCGGGGCCGGGGGCGGAGCGGGGCCGGGGGCGGAGCGGGGCCGGGGGCGGAGCGGGGCCGGGGGCGGAGCGGGGCCGGGGGCGGAGCGGGGCCGGGGCTGCGTCCCGCGGCGTGTTCCTGAAGCGCGGGACGGCCGAGGTAGGGTCGGGTTTGCGCTGGCAGCTGCGGCCTGGGCTCCGCGGTCGGGCAGCCGAAGGCCGTTCCGCTCCCGGGGCCGTCTGGGCACGGGCCGGCCCCCAGTGCTCGGCGGGTGGGGGGCGGCGGCTCGGTGAGAGGGTGCTGCGGTCCTGGCGGAGCCCCCGCCACAGAGACCCGGCGGCGGCAGTGCGCTGTGCTGGGGCCGTGCTTAACCCGCGTTTCCCTGTTGCCAGGCGGCGGAGGAGCCCACGGCGGGCTCTGGAGCGGAAGCGGCCGGAGGCGGTTCCTGGCGGAGGTGCACTGGGCGCTGTTTCCCCGACCTCCCTTCCGCCGGAAGCGCGGGGATCGCGGCGGTGGTGCCAGGTGGAGGAACTTCGTGTTCGTTTTTTCACTCATTGCTCTGTTTCCTTATTCCTGCACACTTGTTTTCCTCAGGAATGCCCATTTTGAAAAGAAAAATGTAATCTTTGAAATGTGAACATGCTCCATTTTTTTTTCTCGTACGTGTCTGTTGCTGATTTTGCTTGTCAAAGGCCATCAGAGCATCCCTAATTGAATGCTTTTAAAAGCGATAACCCAGAGCTCATTTTTTAAAAACAATCGCAAGCTTCCGTTCTAACTCGGTCACACGTAAGAATTCTTGTGGTCATTTCCATTTTTTAATTGTGTTCACTTTTTGGTTGTTGTCACTGTGATGGTAAGCAAAAGGGATTAGATAACTGCATAAATGATAGCTCCATAAAGGGCTAATAGGTTAAATTGGCACATCTTTATTCATTCTTACATCCCAAATGCAACCATTCTGGGTGCTTGGGAGCTGAGGGGAATGCCAGCCCTGTCCTCCCCAGATGGTTTCTCGTTTCCACTGTTAGAGGCAGGTAACTGGGTTAGATGGACCATCGCTGAGGTGGCCCAGGGTATTTCATAGATTATTCTGAGAGTACTCAGGAGTGCCACAGTGGTTTTTTGTATTTTGGAATTCTCAGTTTTACTGTTCTCTGAAAACTCCTTCACTGGTTTTGAGTTTCATTTTGGGTAACAGTTCACATTGCATTGATACAACTTTGTTCAAGGTGGAATCAGAGTATAGACTATTGTGAGTTGGACAGAATGCACAAGGATCATCAAATCCAACTCCAGGCCTTTCCAGTCCAACTGGTGGACTGCCCCAGAATCACACCATGTGCATCCTTCTGCTGCTGTCCTCCAGACAAGAGTTTAACTGAATGAAAATCTATCCAGACAGATGTTGCTTGATGGCAGTACACTGGGGTGAAGATGGTATTTGTCTTTTTGTATCAAGATAGCTCACTACCAGTACACAGAGAACTGGTATGACTAGCAGAATGGTATCTTTTGGGTGGCAGCCTTCAGATGTTCATGAGCTGTACATAAATGCAACCTGTATGCCTCCTTGGGTAACTAGGAGACCTAGGAGGGAGTCATGTCATGTTTCCCCTGATCAGAAACCTGAGCTGCACTTACTCTGTAAGCTTGCAATGAAGATAGTACTAGTTCCCAAGCAGGAGCACGGGGGTTTTGCAGTTTACCAGGGACTGTCATCAGGCTTGACCTCATGTCTTTACTGCTACTCTGGACTAGACCAATCAGAGCAAGAACAATTACACTTTCTCTGCTCCTGTTCAGTTTTTCTCATCCCTGAAGGCATTGTCCAAGTGACACAAAAGACCCCTTCTGAACTTTTGGAGGCCTGTAGGGGATTGCCTTCCTTCCCTGAAAGCATAAATTATTAAAGAGTCTGCAAGCTTCTATCATATCTTCCAAATACAGAAAAACACAAAGGCACAGACTAAAGATTAAAAAGATTTCTAAGAATCCTAAATAAATGCAGGAACTTGTTTCATGCTGTGATTCAGGTTTTGGACTTTTTTTTCCCCACTTCCATGTCACGGGGGGCACTGCAGCTGTGCAACAATGAAAACAGAGTGATCCTTCAACCTGTGATTCTGGGGATATGGGTTGTTGTTCAGTTGGGCTTGTGGCTTTTTTAGAAGGGTCTGTTGTCACTGCTGTTGCCTTACTGTCCTGTCCAGCTTTTTTTATTTATTAAAAAAAAAGCAGCTCCACACCTGCCCTGTGGAAGATGTGTGAAGGATTGGTGCCAATCTGAGGAGGCCAGTTGTCACTGACAGTGTTTCTCTACTGCATTCCTAGGAGAAGCTTCTGGTAACAATGTCCACAGCACACAGCACAGTATTTGAACTAATGTCTTATTCCTTCTTCCTTAGGGTAACAAAACACAGAACCACCTCAGGATGTCTGTAATTCAGCAAGGGACGGCAACACTTCGGAAAGCAAAGAAAACCACTGTAAAAACGAGTCTAGATAACCCCTTTGTTTTCCAGTGGAAAACCATAGATGGAGAAGACATGCATTTTATACTAGAGACCTTAGAAGAAAGGATTAAACATATTGGACTTAAAAAGATTGAGAGTCCAAGAAAGAAAAAACGTTCCCTTACAAAAAAACAAACAGAAAGAAAGTGTGATGCTGGTACCAATAAACCCCCTAAAGAAGAAACAGAAAGCCACCAACAAAAACCAGGATGGACCGACATAATTATCAGAAGACAGCTTGCTATTGGAGTTAATGAAGTTACAAAAGCACTGGAAAAAAATGAACTTCTTCTCTTGCTGGTGTGCAAGTCTGCCAAACCTGCCATGATCACGTCGCACCTGATCGAGCTGAGCGCAAGCCGCGCCACGCCGGCAGGGCAGGTGCCACGGCTCAGCGAGACCATCGCGCCCCTTCTTGGCTTAACATCCGTTTTGGCACTCGGCTTCAAAAAGCCATCCGACAAATTCACTGAGGCAATAGCAGCAATAATTCCAAAGATACCAGCTTTGGAAGTGCCGTGGTTTCAGTACAGAACTGAAGAATCCATGGCTTATGCAGATACCGATTCTTCAGAAAATCTGGAACCCGAAGAGCTTGCAGAGGTGCTGGGGGATAAGCTCACAAGTCAGAAGCGGAAGCATACGGAAAGCAATCGGCCTGATCTTTCAAATGTAATTTTGCAGCCTTTGAAAATCAAGAAAGTTGTTCCAAATCCCAATAAGATAAAGAAACCGCCTCGCAAAAAGAGAAAAGCTTTTTCAGTGTAATTGATTTTAGTTTGGTTCTTTCTATTAAACAGATTCTTTAAATGCAGGATGGAGGACAGTTCTAACTAAACAATTCATTTAGACTTTACAGTGTAAAGCTCTTCAATACAAGGTAAAATTTATGTTGCATTTGGCTGAGGTACTTCCTGCTTTAATAAAAAGTACTGCTCAGACTTGAGTGTTAGTCTTTACTGGCGGTAAGTATTTTCATTTGCAGCTGGGGATTAGAGTTAAAGCTGGTAATGAACATGCCAAAGTAATTTTAAGACATAATTTATACTTCTCTGGAATTAATACAAAGCAGTAAATGAACTTTGTGGTTTTTACACAGATGAACATGCTTTAAGCAAAAGAGATTTAAGTATAATTACTCAAACAAATAAATACCAAAAGTGAAAGTTTATTTAACAAAGGTCCATGCCAGTATAAGTCTTTTAAAGCTGGGTTCAAGTAAACAGCACAGGCAGATTTCCCTTTCGAACTCTATTATAGTTTGTTCTGCTGAACAGCTTGTTTTGGTCATAAATGTATGCAGACTTGGGTTCCATCTGGTACCTGGTGCATGGTATGCTGAAGGAAAAGCTATTTCCAAATACAAACCCAAATTATTACTGCTGCAGTATTAAAAAAAATACTTCTAAATGAAGTCTAAAACTATTTCCCAGGAAATTTACATAAGCCGTATATTTCTATAAAGTAGATGAGAACTATAACTGCTACAAGACTGAAAACATATCATGTAACTTCTGAGTTTCCATTAATTTTACTGGGGACTATGAACAGTTTCCTAATGAGGGAGTTGGGTTGTAGGAAGGAAGGGAAACAGCACTGCAATTCAGGCAATCAACAGCCTAGAAATTTACTTGTAGAAGAAAGCATAAAGTACCTTAACTGAGTAATGTTTGTTGTTCCTTAAAAGGTAAAATTTACATGTATTTTTCAGAGATTTGTTAATCCAGACTTCCACTGCCATCCAATAGCTCATCTGTATTTTGAATTTATTTAGAAATTACTTTAGTTCATGATACCAACTATGAAGGCAGGCAGTAGCAATGAGCAGTCATTGTGTAGTCATGATGCCCCTTGAAGTTTAAACAAAGCATTTAATGCTACAATTTTTGTCTGTGTCTGAGGGTGCAAGAAGAGGTGAGATTATTTTGCTTTGCTTCACAGTCCTTTATACATGTATTTTTTTCTGGCTTTCTGGGTGCATAAAACTTTGAAGGCATGCTAGCATTAGTGTGTTTCATTCCCAGGCTGGCTAACCGTAGCATAAGAGTTGTAAGCATTTACACAGAGCATAAGGATTAGCTTTGGTAAAGAACATAAGCATAGCAATCATCTTTCAAGCACTTCACTGCCTGCCCAGGTCTATTTCTGTCCTCAGAGACTTAGGTTCCCTCTGCAGATAGGATGTTACTTTGTAAAAGAAATAACAGATGTTTAAAAAGCCAGGTAGGAAAGGTGGTAGAGGAAACTTTACATTTGCCAATCCTTTGCAAACACCTATTAGGTTCTGAGGAGTCTTACCTTCATAGCAGGACTAACCCACACAGGTTCAACCTTGGAAACAAGAGAAGGGTCTCTCCTGTTGAGCTCCTGACAGTGGCCCCACAGAGATAGTCACCTTTTGTTTAGTATCTGCTTAGGAAGGCAAAGTGAATTGCCACAATTTTCACCTCTAGAGTAACTGTCTTATTATGTGGGTGCAGGCTGGGACACCTTCAAGATTCAAGTCCTATTGATGCTGTGATACTTCAGCAAAATGCTACAGGTGAAGAGCACTCAGCAGGGACAGAAGAAGCCATGCTTAACACATACAAGTCCATGAACAGAACTCTCCAAGAGCTGTCCTAACACTCAGGCTTAGATGCCTACTTCTGTCATGCTCTGGCTGATAAAATTTTCTCTCTCAGCTACAGTGCTGCACAGCTTCTACAGGAGCATGTCCCTGCCCTCCAGCCCCTCAGTGAACATGCAGAGTGAGCCACACAAGACAGAAGTTTATCCCTTGGATTCAGAAGCAAATGGTACTGTTTTACTACAAGAGAGCACAGGACTGGCTGTGCTGCTTCCTTCATGTGCCCTAACCTGAAGATCTAAGCAGAAGCCAGGCTGCAGGAAACCCACATTTAAGCCTGTCTTCTACCTGGACATACTTAGTCCCATCATGGCCTCAGTTTTACAAAAGAAATACTTGGGTGGATCTTGCCTTCTGACTTCAGAGGAGAAATCATCTGCCTAACATTTCTTCCATTTGCATTTTTTTGAGGGGAAGGAAGGCAGAGAACTTGAACATATCCTTCACCTGGGCTGTGATCACCTGGGCTGTCTCAGCAAGGAAGTATCTTAGCCATGAGGACAGAGCTATGCCCTGCTGTCCCACCTCACCTCAGCCAGCCCTGAGTGAGGACTGCTGAGGCTCTGCCTTTAAGAGCTGAAGCAGAACACACTAAGCTCCTTGGTGAACCTCAGCCCAGAGCACTCAATGACAATGCCCTGCCAAGGAGGCACCTTCTTGCTTTTTAGGAGTTAAAAACTTAAGTCTTTGACGGGGTTAAGATTAAATCCTTCTTGTTACCTCAGGTATCACTACCATCAATTACTTTTTCAGGCACTTAATTCTGCTCAGGCCTCACACAGAGTTCAAGCTGTCTCTGTACCACGTCTTCCGGCTGCTACTAGCAGAGAGGTATCCAAAGTGACCAGAGATGTAAAGCCCAACTGCACCATTAGATCTCCTCTGAAGTCCTTCCAAATTCATGAGGTCCCGAGCTGGTGCACAACCAGGGGTCAAACAAACCACATTCAGTCCCTTCCTTTGTTTGAAGGAGGTTGAATGCTTTAATCAGCTATAATGCAGAAAGGGAAAGTATTTATCACTGTTTCTAGGGCAGAATCCTCCCACCACAATTCAACAAGAGAAAGAAACCAAACCACAAACCATTCACACAGTGGAAAAGGAGCGGGAAGAAAGAAAAATCCCACTGCTACAAGATGGTGGGTAGGGCTAACAGTTATGAAAGACAAATTTATCTTCATGTACAGAATTAAACTTCCAGCAAAATCTGCTGTCAGAATTACAGGCATGTTTAAAAGGAAAGTTAGACATTTGCATTTCATGAGATATTCAAGTCACATTCAAAAGATGCTCACAGCACAGAGGCTTCACTACCACAATTTGGCACTTTCAGCTAGAACAGTTTGTTAACACAGATTTTCTCAGTGCTCACAATTCTGCAGCATCCAGGAGCTGAAAGAACTGCTATCATCTCTAGCTATGACACTATGCTGGAATGCATATAAAGTGCTTCAGAAGCCACTCCCATTGCTGAGCATTCATGAGGGAATTAAAACAGCTCCACTCAACAACAAAGATCAGCCCTCCTACATTTCAGGAAGTGCAGTACAGAGACTTCCAAGGACTGAGGGCAGAGCATTTCTCTTCTGCTTACCAGCCACATATATAGCAAAACTTCTTGTTCCAAAGTCAGGATAAAAACATTACCAGGAACAATTTATGAATACATATTTACACAAGGTACTTTTCATTAGAATTACAGACTTCATAGGAAATCAAAGTAGACAAAGGAGTATGTGCAATTTCGCAGAAGCATTGAAAACATTCAAACTATAAATATCCTGATAGCACTACTAAAATTCTTAGTTTTACACACAGGCTGATGTTATTCTACTGAGGAAAAACTAAGGTATTGTGCCACAACTGTAAATTAAGTACAGTAATGTATTATCATTCTGGCAACATAGATAACACCTGCACTGAACAGTGCGATACTGTTAAATCAATCCACTGATCTATTGAAGATCAAAGTACAAATCTGTATTTTTTATTGATTTGGCAGCGTTGCTTATGGAGAAACAAATGCACTAGTTAAACCAGTACATTGTCATACTGCTCCAGTTACAAAAACATCCAGGACTTTCATAGAGCTACAAACGTATCGTACTTTGTGGTTTTCCCCCAAATGATGATATCCATGTTAAGTAAATAAGCAAAGATACTCCAGTTTGTATCCTTCATTCTGTTACACTGACATACATACATCACCACTTAATAAATAGAAATGCAGCAGTTCATCCACGTAATAGCAAATATTTTTGTACCCTAATCCACCACTGAAGTTCAGTTTGTACAAAACAGTCTTTTCTACAGAGTGGAAAAAAATACCTTCTTCTCATCCAGGTGCAAGCTAAGCTTTGAAACTTAAATGAATGTGCTTGTTATTCTTTTCATGGACAAAGAAAGAGTTTCATGAACCGTCTGATCTATCTGAAAATGCATAAATTTGGTCACATGTGGATGTCTTCATTGATCAGATTTAATGGACTATTTCAGTATCACTGACGTTGTGCTTTTACTCCTCTTGAACAATACAATTTCAAGAGTTATGGAGATCAAATTAACTCAAACGATGACCTCAAGAGTTCTAGAAACATAAGCATTCTCATTGTAATACAAGACCAACCTAAAGGAAGAAGAAAAAGGTAGTATTTTAGTTCCAGTATGGCAGTAAATCTAAACATCAAGAGTCTTCTGCATCTCAATTATGGATCATAAATAGGGCCAATTACATTATTTTTAAAACTTCTGCCCAGTTTTGGCCATTGTACATTAATGTACCATTACATCTAATGGAATTCAGGAACACATTTTTCTCCCTTACCTTTTCAGATTCCATGCCTGGACACCTCCAGTTGTACAAGTAATACTGCAAATTTCCATCTCCAATCCCAAACTTGAGTTTTTCCAGGAATGTTTTGTTTTCCATTAAGTCTAGCGCATTGAACACATCAAATCCTTTCTGGCAACAGCAAAACATTTTTAAAATTTTACTTTTGAAATTTTCAAATGACACACAAACGATACTTTACAGAGTGGCATACAGTATCCAAGAGACATAGGTTAATTAAAAGGAAAAAATACAATGGAATAAATCTTGCCTTTTAATTAGGTACACACATGAAGACATTTTCCCAATAAAAACTAAGATATAATGCACAACTTTGCCTAAAGATTAGTTCCAAAATGGTACGAATTTTAAAGCTATTTTCAGGGCTAATGTCTGAAGAGTGCCTAAAATATTTTCCATTACTTTATCCTTACAGATATGCATTTTTTACAGTCATATACAGTGTTTTGACACATATGGCTTATTCTAGTTGAAGTTGCATAAATACAGCTTTTGCTGTGTTTTTCAGCAATTTATCATTCTGTTAATGATAAACATATTTTTGTGATTTTTGTGTCCTTTTCTGGAATGCCGTTCTCCTTAGAACTCAAATCTTTCATGTGATTTTCCCTCCCCTACTAATTCACCCTCTACCAACTCCTCTTTTCATAAACCTCCCAAATTCACCACTCAAACAGACTTTTTTTTTTCTCAGAAGAGCCACACGGCCAAATCAGTTTCAAGAGTTTTTTCTGCATCAACATGTACTTAAATCCTACCTCCTCACTGAGAACTCTTAACTAGCAACATAAACCCAAGTCAGTTAAGCCATTCCAGCAATAATCATCACGTATGGAGAGCTGAATTTGCTCAGGGGTGTGGATATAAAAGTCCATTTATTAGCAATTAACTAAGTCTGACCTAAGCTCCTAGGGTCTTAACAGAACAAAGGTAGTGCACCAGCAGGACACGATACACTTTTAAGACAAAAGGTACAAAACAATAATGCTCAATTACTTAAGCACAAGAAGATGGGGTAAGGAACATTCTTTAATCAGTAAGAAAATTTTTTTTTCTTCTAAATGAGCATCACGTATTAGGAAAAAGGGGTTTGAAGAAAAAGAGCACTTATGCTCTTCATCAGGACTATTTAAAAAAAAGTTACGAAGCACAGACAGTGAGTTTAGTAAGGCTTCCCACTACCTTACACAAAGATCATTCTGTGTGCAGATGATGCCATGCTAAGTTAAATGTGCTGTGAAAAACACACAGAAATAAGACAAATGAGGTGACAATATTTGACATCTGGCATTGAAAGTAAATTTTGAAATATTCCAAGTAAGTAAGTAACAGTAACAGCAATCTCAGAAGGCAGGAAGGGAAGTGGGAGAGGATAGAGACACTTCAGATACAAGCACACTAAGCTGTACAATTAAATACTCAAAATTCAAAGAAAATTCTACAAATGTAGTTTTAATTCAGTATCTAAACATCAGCAGATTAGTTTCAAGTTAGTATCTTCTGAGAGGGATAAAAAGGCTTCTGTTTAAAGGTACTTTCTTCACAGCTCTGACAGACCACAGAGGCAGACTCAGAAGAAAATTTCTTCCCTGTGTTTTAGATCTAGAAACTTAGTGTCAGCTTCAACAATAAAATATGCAGGGTTTTAGAGGGATTATCCTGATGCAAAATCTCTCGTTTCTCCATGTCGAATACGTAGAACTTAAGTTAGTAACTCCAAATTTTGGGTTTTACTTTGAAGGTCAGGTGTTTTGTCCTGTAACTGCCAAACTAATTCTAAACTAATTTTATATAGTGTGATATGAAGATAAAAATAAACATTAGCTGACATGCAAACCCTAAAAGCAATTTGCTGAGCTGAATTTGTACCTCCAAACCCCATGCTTTGGACTTAAAGAACAGAAAGGAGACTGTGGTGGGCTGTCCCCAGACAAGAGCCAAACACCCACACAACCTTTGGTTTACTCCTCTCCCACCAGATGGGGGGAAAATAGAAGGAAGGCCAGACATCTTGTGAATTGAAATAATGAGAGTTTAATAGAGAAAGCAAAAGCTGAAGGCACAAGGGAAGCAAAAAGAAGAATTCATTCACTACTTCCCACCGCCAGACAGATGTCAAACCACTTCCTGGGAAGCAAGATCTCAGCATGCATAATCACTGTTAGGGAACATAAATGCTATCACCAGAAGCATCCTCCCTTCCTCCTCATTTCCTTCAGCCTTTATTGTGGAGCAGAACATCACACGGTGTGGAACATCCCTTTGGTCAGCTGGGATCACCTGTCCTGGCCATGTCCCCTCCCAACTTCTTGCCCACCCTCAGCCTCCTCATTGCAGGGGAAATAGAAAGCCTTGAGGCTGTGCAAGCATTGTTCAGTAACAACCAAAACATCCATCCCAGCCAGACTCAGTATGTTTGTAAACAAAAGGCTGTGAATAGGACTGTGTTTATCATCTCTCTGCCTTACCTCTCTTCATGTAAAACTCAACTGCCAGATCTGCAACTATAATTAGGCATCTAATGATGCATTACAGACCCAGCAGGTACTTAAGAAATCCACAGGTGTCTAAATCCCAGTATTGCAAGGGATATAGGATGATCCACTCAAAAGGATCATCATGGAGCTGCATGTCACACTGAGAGAGAAATGTATGCAGGGGAAGGTGCAAAGCCCTGTGGTCACACCATGGAACTGCCTCCTCACCCATCCCACCCATGGCCAGCGAATGGCCAGACACACAGCTCCCTGGGCCACACTTCTAATCAGACCAACCTTTTTCCATCTTGACTTTTAAGAATAATTACCAGCCACTCCTGAAAATTATACTAGCTTCTCAAAGTCTGCCTCTGAACTTCCTTTTGGATCCTTCTGGAGTCTGAATAACAGTATTTCCTGTAACTACCCAGGAGTTTTCCCTGATAAATAGTTACTGAACTGCTTCTAGGTTAACAAGCCTCAGCAAGCAGTTCCTGTCACAAATGGCAGCTCAGCTGCAGTGATGCATGAACGTGGCTGGGACAGATAGGTTAAAGGTTGTGTGGCTGCTTTCAAGTCTGAACAGATAGAGCCTTTGCAGACTGTCACTGGCTTCATCCAGAACCAACACAGAAATCTCCGTGGCACGTGCAGGCAGCTCTGAGCATGGCCTCTGGAGCACTCCCCAGGAAGCTGTGACACCACCAGCAGTGCAGCAGCAACACTTCAGAGGGAAGGAGGAGCAGAAAACATGCCTGTGCTCTGCAGCCTGCTGGGAATGGTTGCAGCATGGATGCTATGGACCAGATGAAGCCTTTGCAGTGCTTTGAACCACCCTGGGCAAACAGGTCTCTGCAAATTCAGAGTGCTGGCATGTGCCATTTGTGTTAGCACTGCACTCCCATGAAACCCTAGTCATGAAGAGCTGAGTGACAGCTTTTCATTAGACAGTACTAAACTCCCAAAACTCTTCTGTTTAAGAACTTCATTTATGGTTTTTTCCCTTTCATTCAACCAAACATCTATCAGTATAATTCCATATCTAAGGGTATGCTTAAAAGCCACATGACATCATCTACAGAGCTTTACATGTAGCAATGATAAAATGATAAAGCTCACATAAATAGATTTCTACATTTTTTAAGAATAAAAAATAATTTTAAAAAGCAAAATATATTTGATAGTGCTTATTAATTCATCTCCAAGGAACATTATTTTAGTGATACTTTTCATTCTTCTGATACTTAGTGAATACGGTCATCAGTGTGCTCTTGGGTGTTTCCACAGTTCAAACTGTTGCAAATACTTTATGCATTTGTCATTCCCCAGCATCACTCAAAGTAAAAAGGAAAAACAAACACACAACTTTATATTTTGAGATATCTATCTATCTATCTATCTATCTATCTATCTCATCAACTGCACTCTGTGCTGTAGATAGTAAAACTGAATGCACTGGCATGGATAAATTACTCCAGTTCTTACCTTGCCACTATTCCTAAGAATACTTTCGTGAATGAAGCAGAAAAAACCCAACCTGCGACTTACCAATTTAGCTATAATGAGTGCATCATTCATTAAATCCAACAGGGGAGTCTCTGTATGAATATTGTAAAAGGAATAGGCAGCTTTGAGGCTTTTATGAACAGGATGATGCATCACTGTTGAAGGTAATGTGTAGAAACTGAGGAAGTCTGTTAAAATACCATTTGAACCCTATAAAAAACCAAACCAAAACAAAAAAGTCTATTAATAAGTAATTAGTTATTGGTTAGGCTAACGTGAAAGTTCTACAGAAAGTAATAAATGTAGCAAGGTACTATGGTATAACAGCTAGTCTTAGCTAAGATTTGAGGAAACATTTAGATTTTTCTAGTCTATTACAACCCTAACATTTTGACCAACAATTGTCAAAGCAGTAGTTCGCTATAGACAAAGCTAACAAAACTCACTTCCACTGAAAGTATTGAAGTTTTTTTCAACTGAACTAGTTTTTAATAAATTATTCTTAAAATATTACAGGTATTTAAAAAATCTGATTACATTCACATCAAAGAATAATCTTCTCATCTTTCAAAAAAAGAAAATATACTGTGCTGGTATACAAAGCATATTTAAATATTAATCAACAAGCACAAGCTAGTTGTTGGACAACAGTGCTAAATCACATTGGAATTCTAATAAAACCAGTAGTCATCAAAAAAGGCGTTTATACAGAAATCTAAAGTATACTACATAAACTTCTTAATTTCACACATCTAAGGAAGTTTGACCATCTTCAAGAGTGTGGATTAGTAGGAAATAAGAAATTATTGCAATTACTACACGGGTTATGAAATAATTATTACATGAGTTATGAAATAATTATTACATGGGTTATGACTAACATGCTGAGCACAAAAACTCCCCAGAGTATCTCCAAGAAAATAAGGCAAAGGAGACACACAAATACTTCTTGCTTCTTTGCTTTATTTTTGAATGACTAGTAACCACTATCTAGAGTTCAATGAAGGACCTCACATGGCTCCCTAAATTAATAGTACTTCTACAGTAAAAAGTGAAACAGTTGAACATACCACATGCAAAAAAGCTTTTGTCTTAGAGCAGGTAGATTCTGTAGTAGAGTAATACTAACTACAAGGAACAGAAAAGTTATTGAGTCACTCACTAAATTCAGTAAGGATGACAAAAATATTAACTCAAATTATACAGAGTATTTTAAGGTTTTAGATCTGCACATTACAAAGATGACTTAAAAGTCTGACAATAGGTTCTCCAGGTCACATAGATCTTAAAAAGATTTCAAGCACTAACAAACCTACATTTTGTATAGTAAAAAAGTAGCCCAAGAGACAGCATAAAACAAGTAAGTGAAGACTGTGCTGTTTAGTTAATATAGCACTGTTAATGCCACATTCATGGTGATCCTGGTGCTTGTGAAACTCTCCTGTAGGCCTCAACTCACAAAGCAAGCCAAAAACCAACTCAGGGAGCAGGGCAGAGGTCAGGGAGAAGCGTGAGTGGAGAAAGAATGTGGGACTATTAAATTAGACTATGGAAAAGTCCAATGAGCACTAGACCCACCACCAAGTAAGCAGAAAGCTAAGCTTGGACAATAAAAACTGATGGGCAGGACCACTCATCTCCAGCAGCTCTAGGTTTCCTAATTCAGCTGAGGTTCCTGCACAGATTCAGGTTACAGTGTGGGAACACTGAGCTTCACAACCTGGGGCTTCTATGAGGAGAACTTTTAGGGATGTTAGTGCTGATCATTTTAAAATAATGTTATCACTTTAAGGAAAGTAATTTAGACAGTAACATTGTCTAAATATGCTGTCTACAACTGATTTTGTATGGACTCAAAAGGAAGGGTGTATCTTTCCACTAGCTTTAGTGCACCTATTCCAAACACGTCTGGGAGATTTCCAATCCAAATGCTAGTCTATTCCTGCACTCCTTCTTTTGAGAGAAGTATTATGACCAACTCTTTGGAGGGTGGGAGTGGTAAATGTGTATATATATACATATATATATATATGCAATTTCATACACATATATACACAATCTTTTACTGGAAAATACTTCTACTGGAAGACACACTTTACTGAAGCAAACCATCAAAAACCATAATTCCCCCAGCAGGGAATTATGCCTCTAAAATAAGTTTTTTTGAAAAAGCATTTTGTAATGGTATATGGCAGAAATGTGTACACCTGGGAGAGTGATAGTCAATTCAAACCAAATCCTTATCTCAGTCACAGCATCATTTTTCCTTTTTCCTAGAAAAGGAGATTTGAAGACCACTGCTTAGTATAATGTCAAATCTCTGTAAAAAAGTATCAAGAAATGCAGCTGATCTTAAAATATGCAAGGTTCTTGTCAAGATAGTGATTTTTTGATATTTCAGAATTCTTGTTTAAGATATTCCATTCTAAGAGCACTGCAGTTTATCACAGCCAAACATTTTCTTATTAACAAAATGTAATACAAAGAACGAAGCTTGTACTCATGGTATCAAATTCTACCTGTAACACACGTACTTCAAAAACTCGATGCTGATATGAACTACTGGCACTGGCACTCACACATACACTCATATATGTTAGTGCATATTTTACCTCTACCACGTAAGTGTCAATAATATGATCCCGAGGCAGGAACCAGTGGGCCACTTCTTCTTCATCCATAACAGGAGCAAGATTAAACTGTTTCAAGTAAGTATTGATTAATTCTTGTACTGCTTTAGTATCTTTTTGTTCCATTGGTCTCAAACCTGAAGTCTTTGTGGCCTTAGTGTAAAAAAAGAAAAATAACTGTTAAGATGTTGAAAGGAAAACTGCAAATACAGCAAAGGCTGAAACTAGGTTGCGGAGTCAGTCCACTTGCTATAATGCATTCATTATTAGCCTACTTTATCCCAGCCACCTAATTCATTATGCTATTTTACAAAAGGCTTTCAATCAGAATTCCCTCTCTTCTAATTATTGAGACAGTCTGGGGCACTTCAATCTTTTTACTTCATTACTGAAACAGCTTCATTTCTCCAGAGAAAGACATACCATCACCAACTGCCTACACTTTGTGCAGTTCATATTTTTTATTTTTTTTAGGTCAATCTATTTCTTATCTTCTTCTAAACTACCTGGAGCCCAAGACACAGAAACAAAACAAAGAAACTTGCATATCAGAAGTTATCTCAAGACAAGAACACAGGTAACTCAAACTTACGAAAATTACAGTCAAGCTATACATCAGTGTCAGCTGATAAAGTTTAACTGGAGATTATTTAACAAAAAAGATTCTACCTGTTTTTAGCACTTGTAAACGTCCTTGCCAACAACCTTCTACACAGGTATAACTGCTATTCTGTTAACAAGAAAGCTTCTCATAACTTACAGCTGCCTGAAATTAAAAACCTATTTTAACAAATAAAGTTATTTTTCTGACTTTAAACATCAGAAAAGGAGCAAAATTACTTTCTAGTACTATGCAATTATTGTTTAAACAAGCAAAAGTGAATAAAGTTTTCTTCCTATCTTTTGCCAGCCTTCCTGGATGTTTCCATTCCGGGAGGCTAATGCTTGCTCTCTTCAGTGCTCATTTATTGTGCCTCATCTGTCTGAGCTACATACTTGGGCACGTACCACATTAATCATAGCAAAGTCAATTGCAAGAGCAGCCAGGTAGAGACTTGATTACTGGAAGCCTGAAATTAGTGTAGCTGATTATGCTTTGCCCAAAAGGCATTATTCTGGGGGAGGTGTTTATTCACGCGCTCTGGGAGTCAGCAGCCAGATGAGAAATCAAGGCACATTTTCCATAGCTCTGGCCTGTGTATTACATTTCAGTCTTCCTGCTTTTCTGGGCAGACTGGGACTATGGTTTAACTCCACAACAGCACATCATCTATATTTTTAAATGCCCTTATTCCAGAAAGGTGTACACTTGACATACAGGAAGGATGGAGGAAAAGCAGCTGGGCTGGAAAGATCTTTTCCCCCCAGTAATGCTGAGAATGGCCACCAGCAAGTGACTACTTGCAATTCCAGAGATGAGGGAAAGTGTACAGAACTGTGCTAAAATTTGTTTCTCTGCTGGACTGGGCACATAATCATGCAACTCTCCAGTGTCAGGATCTCAGCTGGTCAGGAAAAGACAACAGAGACAAACATACTCCTGTCCTGCCTCTGAACACAGACAAATTTTACTTCTTCCAGAAAACTCCTAGCTCAAGAGATTGAACACCTAGGAATTTTTTTTTTTTTTATCTACAGGTACATGCACAGCCTTTAGAGGGTGATATTTATTAATTACAGTACTTATTACACCTGAAAACCTTTTTAATTCAGGCTGTTCAAGTGATTAGGAATGATTAATTCTCTTAAAGGGAGATGAGCTCCCAGTGGCAATGATATTCCAAGGACACTACGGAAAGAGGTTAAAATGCAAGAAACACTGTTTGGTGCTGAGGAACAGGATAGCATGGCCTGAATGGACAAATTTGTTTGACAGGAGTTTTTATAATAGCCTGAAACTGAGGAAAAAGAGCCTCAACAGCACTTAATCCCTTTCTCAGGAAAAAAACAAAAGGCCCCCAGATAAACCCAAAGCACAAGACCTAAGGAGAAAACATCAGAACAAAGATTAAATCTTTATTTTCCACTGAGAAGCTCCCAAATCCAACATAAAAATAACAAAAATCCTGAGGTATATAGACTCTTACATCACTTAGTTTTAAAAGCTGATTTTGAAAGCCATTACTTTCTACTTGCACTTCTATGTACAATGTATGTTTGCCTTAGCTATATTTTATGGATGAGATATATTACTTATTTTCCATAATTCACTTCTCTGTTAAAACTGGTTTTTATGATAAAGGAAAATTATCAGGATATAACTGCTATTTCTAATGATTCTCTGTAGTTACACCTTTGGTACTACTAGTAAGATCCTTAAACTATTGATTTCCTGAGTTGTTTCCATAAGCAGTATTACTAGAGTTGCCACCAAAACCTACACTTGAAATTGTATATTGCACTCTTCAGACTGTTAAAAATGTCTTCAAGATTTGATGGAAGCTATATTTAGCTGTCCAAGATTAAAACCCAATTAATTTGGTTATTAATTCTTAAACTCTGCAAACTGCTGCCCTGCACGCAAGGGAGAAGCCGCATGTGCAGGCACAGGTGGCACCAGGCAGAGCAGGAAACGAGGCTCTCCGACAGCAGCAGGAGTACAGATCAAGGCATGGCATGTGCTTTATTCCAAGGGCTGTTCAGCCTACTGCTCAAATACCTGAGCAGTAAGAGAATCTGCAGCATCAAGTTAAATATAGCAACAGACACAGTTCTCCAAAATCAGAGAAACCATTATGAAGTGTGAGTGAGTAAAAGTGAAAAGTGTTGTTTATAACCAAAAGAAAGAGTTTGCTTAAATAGAGGTTTACTGATAAGGTACAGGTAAGGGATACTCTGCAATCCCTTCAAAATGTAGATTTTACAAGCAAAGAAATTGTTTTCAGACATAAAGCTCACACTAAATTCTACAGGCTGTTAATTACAGCAATAAGATTTTGTAAAAGTGTGTAGTACTTACAGTGACTTGCCCTGTCATGGAAATGCACCCTAAGGCTTTCTGCAAGCTTAACTATTAGCTGCAAACATGAGAAAAGAAGTATTTTTAACTAACCTAGCTATGCCAGAACACTTGTTTTTTACTAGACCATGCAAACTAACAGTGCACAACATACTGAAGTGGCTTTTATTGAGCCTGCTCAATGCAAAACAAAACTCTCTCTCAGTACAGAAAAAAATGTGAATTACAGTGGAATCAACAATACGATTGTGTTCAGCTGAGTTGCTGATAGACTTCTCTGAGAATTTTAAGACATCAACTGTTGATTTTCTGTTCCAGTAATCTCTTATCAGATTAAACATACCGAGAATAGTCTTATGCATCTTCAACTCAATCCCACATGTTTGTGAAGTCAAGCTTTCTGGGCTTTTTTTCCTTTGTTTAAAGATTTTAGGTCAAAATTTGTACTTTCTCCATAGAGATCCATATTTCCAGCAATAGTCTCTTCTGTTTAGTATAGCCCTTAAGGTCTTTTTCATCAACCAGAGATTATTTTTTTTGTCCTGCACGCACTGCCTTTACACAGAAAAGCCTGTGCTGTCAGAGACAGATGGAAGGTTATTTTGGGCCTCACAATAACTGTGGGGATTCTCTAGAAGTCATACTGCTTACATCAGGAAGTCTGTAGAGCTTCATTGTTCTTTGTAGAGTCATGTTTCTACTCAAATGTGAAAATTTCACCTCCACCAATTTTCTGGGATTTAGTGATCGATGCCAATACCTGGAAATACAACCAAATAATGAATTTAAATAGTATTTCAAGTGTCAGTGTCACTTGCATCCACTGCCCTGCTTTCTTGCTTCCTTCTTTTCTACTCTACTCCAAATTTGTTTCTAAGCAAGCCTGTACTATGTCTGTAAGAAGGCTGATTAACAAACAAAAAAATTAAGGAAAAGCTACATCCAAGCAATAGGTTTTAAACAAGCCTGCTATCACAGTATTTTCAATCTAAGCAAATGCTTTTTGATACAGGACAAATAAGCACAGGGCTAACATTTTAGCATTTGTCACAGCCTTGAAAAACTCACCATATATACATAGTAACACTTATTTTCTGGTGCAGACAGGATCCTAGGCTCAGGTCTAAGCATTTTTTTGAAGGAGGTCTCCCCTTCCTGGGAGGTCATTGTGCAACAGAGCATCTCTGGTTATTCTAACACAGCATAGCTTTTTTTCCCCCCCTCCCCAATCATTCCTTACAGAAACTTACAAGACCTTTGGTGTTGATAGGTACAAAACAATTTCAAATCAAAAGGTACTCTGTCCTCCAGAAGTCTAAATGGACTGAATGTGCAGGAACTGAACTTTTCCTAGTAGAAATAAAATCCATTCCAAGCAAATGAAATTATATTTGACTGTAACTCTTCCCACATGTTAGTGTTCCTGTATTTATCCAATGCCAATAAAGTCCTCCTTTCTCCAGCGAAGATGAAAGTATTTCACAAAAAGCAAATCATACAATTACCAGAAATGCTCTGCCATCTCTGGCAAGCAACCAGGTTAACAGGGAAGTGTCCCAGCAGGGGACACTTGAAAAACACAGGTATACAATATTGTCATTGCTAGCATGGCTGCCACCAGAAGGTCAACAGAAACATCTGTTAGTCTATTTAAAGTATGCTAAACAAACCACAAATTAAATTTTAGTGAGAGAAGCTGTTTAATCCAAGGCACTGGGAGGGAAAGGGAAAAAAAAAACCCAACACCAAATAAACCAACACTGACAAACACTCAGGCCTTCAGGTTAGTCAAGGCCTCAACACTGAATACCTTTGAATTTTATGCTTTTACCATTTTTAGAGAATTACGTAATTTTTTTAAAAAATAACTGTTATAGGAACCAATATTATTAAGAACATCACCTAGGTTACCTGCAAGTGGCCACAGGTTTGGGAAGTACCACTCCAGCAGTGTAAACAGCCTGAAAAATTCCTTCCAAGTTTACTCTTCTGGTTATTTCCCGAATCAGTACAGGTGCCACCCGTTTAGATCTCAGTTTCTTATGGACACACAGAAAATTTATTTCTACCATTTTCTTCACACTAAAAAGATATTAAGCAGTGGAAAAATTAAAGAGAATTACACATTGCATGTTTCCATTTTTATAATTACAGTTTTCCATACTGTGACAGAAGATATTGAAGTAAAATAAACTTGCCTGTGACAAAGTACATCTCAGCAAACGCTTATCTATGACAATGTGCCTGCAATGACAAACTGCAATATGCAAGCTATCTCTAAGGGGTTTGCAGTAGTCCTTTACCAGAGCTCTATCGAGACTTAACTGATTGCTTTCCTTTAAGATGCACTGTAGCATCCAAGCAATGCTACATGGTGTCACAATGCTTTATGTTTGTCAGTGTATGAAGACTTGGCCAAGAAGTCCAGCTGATCAACTCTAAACGCTTTACAGCAGGGTCAGAAAATTGTATGGCATTATCTGTATCATTCATCACTAAGAAAATTCCTTAAATAAATATTGATGCTCTTCACCTCATTGTCTTTTTTTAAGTTCTCTATAGCAATGGATACCAGTTTAAGGTTTGTTTTGTGGCATTAATCTTTTACAAACACAAAAGTACTGGTGCATTTTACCTGTCATAAATACGAATATTTGCAGGGATGGCACTTATGAATCCTACCAGTTTTTTGTTTGAAGACACTCTAACTCCACAGTGCCACTGCGGTAACCAGCCCGGAGGACGTAATGCCCTAGAATTGATGACAGAAATAATTACAAATTACTGCCTAAGAAGATGTAATAAAAACACCCTTCATTAAACTCCAGCCAGAACAGAATGTGGAACTTGCTACTCACCACAGAAGAAATTCAGGTGAATAATCAAACCTAAACATATTATCATCATCTTCTACGTAATTCTCATTTAATAGTGTGTATAACTCCTTCAGCTGAAAACACACAGAGAAAAATCCAAACACTTAACCACCTATCAATCAGAAAAAACTTGAATTATTTTAGATACATATAAAAATTGTTCTACTTACAACTTCAGCATTGCTAAGATCCAATGTGTCCCACATAAAACCTTGTGGCAAAGAATATGGCTCTAGGCGGACATTGTCCTTATCTGGTTCAATTGCACCATGTGAAGTTATAACTTCATCTTTTGAGGGAGGAGGAGGAAAAGAAAACAAAAAAACTGTTACATTGCTAGCTTTCCTGACAGTTCTGTAAACTGCGTTTAATATGCATCATGTATTTCCTCATAATTATGTGAATGGAACAAGAAGCATTTAAAAAATGCTGAAAAAAATAGTATTATTAGTTTACACTACTTATCATTCTCACAGACCACATTCAGACTAATAATAGATGACTGTCTCATCCTAACATAGATAGGCAGAGAACCACTCCATCTCAACTGATACCCTGCATTTCATAACACAAGAGACAACAACTTATCAGCACATGCACAGCATTAAGCCAGCCATAGAGATCCACAGCCTCATGATGAGAACATGTACTCACAGCTGACAAGCTATGGCTCAGATCCTGTTCACCGCTGACTTGACCAGACCTGAACTCAACAGGATTATTCAGGAGCAGGGATATAGCACAGCCAGGGCATTTAAGAGATACTAATGGTATGTGAAATGTATTCCTAAAATCCTACTTGAAGGCATGCTTTCTTCTCTCCCCTACTTTACAGGTCCAGTCCTCAGTGTACACTTATAAACTAAGCTGTTCCTCTTCTAAGGAGCAGCACCTACTAAATCATAGAAACATTTAGATTGGAAAAGACCTTTAAGATCAGTCCAATCACTAACCTTACACTGCCAAGCCCACCACTAAGTCATGTTCCTAGGCATCATATCCAGGTATCTTTTCAATACCTCCAGGGATGGTGACCCCACTACTTCCCTGGGGAGCCTCTTCCAATTCTTAATCCTCCTCCAGTGAACAGATTTTTCCTAACATCCCATCTAAATCTCCCCTGGCACAGCTCCCCTTGAGGTCGCTTCCCCTTGTCCTATCACTTGTTAGCTGTGAGAAGAGGTTGACTCCCACCTGGCCACTCATTTCAGGTAGTTGTAGAGTGATAAGGTCTCCCCTGAGCCTCCTTTTCTACAGCCTAAACAACCCCAGCTCCCTCAGCCACTTCTCATCAGACTTGTGCTCCAGACCCTTTACCAGGTTTGTTGCCCTTCTCTGGACTCAGTCCAGCACTTCAATGTCTTTCTTGTAGCATTGTCTTTTAAGTCAGATTACACTGTAAGGGCTTTGGACCTTCTGATTTTCTCCCTGCATAACCTCAGCATCCTTGCAGTCCTCAGGAGTTGCCTGCCCTCTCCTTCAATAGCCATAAATTCTCATTTTCTTTCCTGAATCCCTCTGGTGGTGCATCTCCCCATACATCCTTGGGCCGGCTCTATGATCTCTGGAGTTCCCAACAAGCCTTGATCAAACCAGTTGGGCAGTGAAACGTCACTTGACCGTAACAGGAGCTCCTGCACAGTAAAGGTGGGAGTGACACTCACTGTATCAGGATCATCATTTGCCTGAACAAGGTGGGGAACAAGGGATAATCATTTATTCCCTAATAATCAGCTATTCCCTGACGGCCTTGAAACACCATTTACCTGAACTGCAGCCCAAGTGAAATGGTACCATTTGTTACTGGATGGGATTTTTTTGCTTTTCTTTTTCAAAAAGCAGTTACCAACGTGGGTTATGGCGATGATGGAAACTTACTGAAGACTGAAGCCAATTATCTTGCAATCCTACGAAGAGTGGTCCTAAGTAAGGCCCTTTATAGTGCCCTGGACCACAGAGGGCTGCACCAGCTCCTCTCTCTGAGAGGGAAGTCTCTTGGAGCTTGCAGACCCTCAAGTTTGTGATACTCAGAAGACCTGCTGAGGACAAGGCCTACACTGACATCCTCCACTCCCCAAGGCTCAACCCTTGCCTGCTGAGAAATGCAAGGGACTCAATGTATGTCACTGGGCTCAAGGGGAATTTTTAACAGGCACCTTTGGACATAGAAGCATGTACACAACTCTGTGCCTGTGTGCATGTGCGTGAGTCAAGTATAGTAGGAATGCTGTTACCTAGAACCTATGATTAGTCACACTTATAATTGTAGTAAATCCTATTGAATCACCTCATAGATGTTGAATTAATGACTAAGTACTGCGAAACTCTTTTGTAGCCTTATATTTTTGCACCTGTATTCTTGACACCCTGCATCCCCACTTTTCATGTAAATAATTCTAAATTGCTGCTAATTCTGTTTTGCTATGTGTGCCTCATCTATGTAGTAAGTAATAAACAGAACCTTGCCATCAAACTCTCTTAAGCTGCACTTCCACAAACATACATTAAGACCTTGTTGCCATTATTTTTGATGGTGATTCTTTAGGTGGCCCAAACCACTCACTCACAACAGTATGAGCTGAAGTTTTGCCATGCTGCTCTCTGTCCCCATTGGCTCATCCTTTGGCACATGGGGACAGCCTATTCTTGCATCTTTTAAGTTTTCTTTCTGAAAGTACTCCCAGTCCTCCTGGACATCTTTGCTCTTCAGGACTGTCTCCCAAGGGACTCCGTCAACCAATCTCCTAAACAGATCGAAGGCATCCGTCCAGTTCTGCTGACCCCTTCCTTACTTCTCTGACAATCAAAAATTCTATCATTTTATGATGACTGGGCCCAAGATCGCCTCCAACCAGGTCATCATCCACAAGTCCTTACTTTTCACAAACAACAGGTCCAGCTGAGCACCTTCCCAGTTGGCTCACGTACCAACTTTGTCAGGAAGTTCTCTTCCACAAAATCCAGGAACCTCCTAGACTGTCTCCCCTCAGCTGTTCTGTATTTCCAACAGACACCTGGTATGATGAAGTCCCTATGAGAACAACAGCTAGCAATTGTTAGACTTGTGCCAGATGTTTAAAGAATATTCATCTGCCTCTTCACCCTGGCTGGGAGGTCTAGAACTGACTCACACCATGGTATCTGCCCTGTTGGCCTTCTCCCAGATTCTTACCTGTAAACACTCAACCATATCATCAGCATCATCAAACTAGACAGTCAAATGTTCTTTTGAGTATGAGGTTTTCCAAATGATGTACAATCCTGACTAATAGTTATGGCCTGTCATCCAGTTTGGAAGGTCATAATTATCAGCATCTTTAAGCAAACTCTGAAAAGTACCAACAGCCCAAATACTGCTTCCACTGCATGGCAGGTTTGGTATAACTAAAGGACCTATTGCTAATAATTTTAACTTGAAGGCCAGAGCATTCTGAAGTAAATTTAATGCAAAAATCCTTACAACATTTTCTTGAATTGACAGATTATTTTTTCCACCTAAACATATAAAGCATATCAACTAATGATGACTTCCCAATCTGTTCATTCAGCAGATTAAGAAAATTTTTTTAAAAATCTCAAGGACTAAGAAGAAATTCATAGACGCTGTTGGACAAAACCTCACTGACCAAATTCAATGAAACATATTTCTACTGAACAACACTAACAAATCATTTTCTGAGCCATTGTATGGGCCTTTTTAGACTGGCAAGTGACAGACTCTCCTCTCTATCTAAGTGCTGTAAGATACATTGATTAGCCCGAACTCCCAGCACTACTGCACAGACACCCAAACTAGCTCTGGAAAAGCTTGATTATGGCCAGAGCATTTTTTGATTTACACTTCAACTTGTTTTGACTAGGGTCTTTCTCCACTTAGGCCGGATTGCTGGTGACAATTACTACCATTACTTTAAGCAGGTATTTGGATAGAGTTTGTACAGAGAAAAGCTATGGCAGGTCAATTCAATCCAATCCAGGGGAAAATACTGTATCCAAGGACTGGACTTCTTTATGCAAGAAATGTCAGGAAGAAATGAGATGCTGCGGATTAAGCTACAGCCATGGATTAATGTGAAATGCTGCCTGTGGAGAGAGAGTGAGCAGAGTGCTCCTGTGCTTTAGACTCTACCTTATTTCTGCTTATTCTATACCATTCTCCAGTGCAATGGAGAGAAACCTGAAGGACAGAGCAGCACCAGCAACTGTGCTGAGAATGTTTTACTTGTGGAGTAAACATTACCCCACAAGTAAATGTTCCACATTTACCTGTGGGGGGGAACATTACCCCAAGGGGTATGTTCACACTGAAAAGCTAGAACTGCTTAACTTGAAGATAATGAAAGCAGAAAAAGAAGGTTCAGAAAGCAGTGCAGAAAACATAAGTCAGTCAGCAATTACTTTCCCCAGCAAAGAGAAGACTTACCAACTGTGTTATCAGTATAAAACTAATTTGTCAAATTCATTACAAATTTAAAGGCAAGAAGAGATCACCTCATCATCTCACTTGGAATCAAGAACAGAGAACAGAATCTGAGAAAGCATGTCTTCAAGGTAGTGTACATTGTGGAGGAGAACATGAACACAGAGCAGAGAAAGAATCTGTGTATCAGACAAGTGCCATTATCCACTTAAAGCTGTATGAAAACAGTGCAACCTATGGCAGGAGAGTCATTTCTGCGATGGCAAATCCATCTACTGAAAAAAAATCTAAGGAAATATAAATAAACAAAACAAAACAAAACAAATAATAATAATAAAATTAAGGTTTACTCTTTGTCACTACTTAAGAGTTCTTACTTCTCCTAAAGTGAAAAAAACTTCTAGGTTCTATTGTTCAAGATTTCAGACCTAAAATATACAAAAGAATGCTATTTCAATAGCACTTCCCATTTTTACAGAGAACATCAGAGTGAGACTTATTAAAACTGTATCTTGCATATTATCTGTGGGCAAGACAATCACTTCCCTGGGAAATACCAAGAATTCCACATAAACTACACAAAAGACTAAGGATCCCTACCACACACAGTCCAACTTTATACCCATTTTAGAGAACATGCCACAGAGCTGGCACAACATTTCTTTAGTGATCATAAGACAGATCTTTCACACAGATCCAGTTAAACTTACTAAGTTTAGGTACAGGTTGTGTATCCCAAAACTGGTATTTACGTTTGGTAGCCTCATCAATATTCTTTGCTGGGCCTTGGCATGCAGAGAGCAGCTCCATTGCTCTCTGGATATCTTGAAGCTTCTGCATTGGAATGGCTGGATTCTGCACACATAGACAAACAGAACAGGAAGCTTATTGAGTACATTTACTTTGTGAATAGTGTACAAACATGTTAATTTCTTTTACTGTTACCTATTCTTACAGGTACTCTTCTCATCATGGTTAGTTTAGGTACAACTTTTGTAGACAGGAAGGTTGAAAAAAGTTAGGTGGGCAACTTCACAAAATAGTTGACAGTAGCGCTTTCATTTAACCAAGGAACATCAACGTTTTTAACACAAATACAGCAGCATTAAGGCAGGATACTGTATCACAATAATAAATGCTTCTTACATTCCCCGTTCCCCTGGTAAAACACAGTAAAATACCAAAAAAGGGACAGTTTAGGTATTTAACAATAAAGGTACCATTGGTACACATGGAGCTGTTTGAAGTTGTACTTTACATATACAACATAAAATAGTATTTATATTCTCTCTGGTTCAGTAGTACCGGAAGATACACTGATGTGCTATAAATATCTGCCTTTTAACCTTAGTTATATTGCCTTGTATTTGTTTGCAATTATTAGAGCAGATAATACCTTTCTGCATCATACATGTAGGAGTTAACCACCTTGTTGCTAATGTCAACTGTGCCAACATTGACAACAAAAGACTATTTTAACTGAAGCAGAGACAAACATAAAACAAACTCACTTTCCAATTAAAAGTTGAAGAATCTTTATAGAAAAGTTATTTTAAAACCATAAACCTAAGTGTTTCTAAATTAAGCTGTTAAACTCTCACTTTTGATCACTGAGTAAATATAACAGGAATGAGAAACACAGTCCTTTTCCTGCAAAGGACAGTACAGAGGAATAATGGTAACAGGCCTCTAAATCTAAAGGGATTTTTCCCTCTTTTTAAAATCTGTTTTGTTATCTTCCTAGTGGTAAGTCCTGTTCTGAGGCATACCAACAGCATGCTTGTGCTCAGGTTTCCCTTGACCGCAGTGCAATAATGCATCTGAAAGAATAGTCTCAAATGTACTGGAAAATTTTAAGCAATTCTGCACAGAGATTTCAAGCCAGACTGGCTTTTTTTAACTGAATAGCAATGGACTACTATTTCCGTATTTCACTTTCTTTCTAGGATTCATGTGTTTAAAAACCACCATAAAATAAATATAATAATGATGGTAAAGCTTAATTTGGGTCATCAGTCTCAACACAGGAGCAAAACTTTGTGCCTCGAGCCCAAGCAACCCATCATTTACTATTTATAATAAATATTTTTATTATCTAAATTATTGAAACAAAATGCCTAATGTTTAAGTATTGCAAATGTCACCTGTAAGTGTGCCTCAAACCTGTCAACTGAGCAACTGTGAATTAACATGCTTACACACGTTAGAGCAACACTGTTCCAGCCCAAAAAGCCTACCTTATTTCTAGATTAGGATAACAGAGACATAAATTACTAATGCCACTAGATAAATTCTGAAATCGCATCAGTACATCATGAAATCGTACATAAATGCTGATATGCTGTAATTTATTTTGTTTATTTATTAAAAGTCTATAATATGTCTTCTACACTAAAAAAATAGAAAATCTAAAAAAAAAGGTTCCTAAGAAAGATGTCTTACTAGCATAATAGTAAGTAATGTTCAGGTACTAAATAGACCATGGCTAGGGACATCAGGAAGAATACCCTTTCATTTCAGAACATTCAGAGACCAGCCTGACTAAGAAGTTAACTTTCAACACTTCTTGTTTTCCTTTAATAGAAAGCAAGGAAAACCTACGCAGACTTCACATGAATTAGAAAAACAAAATGTTGCACATGTTGTCATGCAATGGGGCTGAGGTATGAAATGGTGATTTTGCTTCAGTTTTGTTGATGACCTCAGGCCTTTGATATCCCTGTGCACTGTAGCTGTGTGAGAGAAAGTTAGGGACTGTTGAGCAAACTAATCATGCATAGGTCCCTGAAAACAGACCAAATGCATGTAAGGATGCTAAGGGAGCTGGCTGATGTTAGTGCAACTAATGTCTATTAAGTTTATAATAGCAATTGATGGAACTTTCCTATAAACGGATAAAAGGAAATGCCACACCCGTTTTCAAGAATGCAAGGCAGGGGACTCAGGGGTTGATAATGTTTAATGATTTAGACTTAACAAAGAGTACTTTCTCTGCAAGTGTACAGATGATACCTAGAAGATGAACTTCTAGAATTGTTGATATGCTGAATCACAGAGCAGCTATTCAAAGCTACTCTGGCAAGCTGGAAACAGAAACTTAATCAAGTTTGACAAAGGCAAATGCTAAGTTCTCCATCTGGCATAGAAAAGCCCATGCAAAGGCAGAGGCCAGCATGGATTGGCTAGGAAGCAGCTTGCAGAAAAGAACTTGGAGGTCCAGGTGGGCAGAGAGCTGGACATGAGCCAGCAGATGGCTGGCCAGCAAAGGACAGCTGCATAGTAGGTAGTACCAGTAAGACTGGCCAAGAAGTCCACCCCTTTATCTGGTACACCTGAGGTCACACCTCACAGTTTGGGTTTATCCATTACAAGGAGAACATTGACAGAGTGTTGTGAGTTCTGTGGAGGGCACTAAGAAAGATAAATGGGGGGCTGAACCACATCATACACAAGGAGAAGATGACGAGAGACCTTTGTTTGTTCAGCCTTAAGAAGAGAAGGTTGAGAGAGTAGGAGAAATCTTATTACTGCATAATGGGAGGGTATAAAGAAAGCTGAGCTAAATCTTTTCAGAGGAACACAGTGATAGGACAAGAAACAAAGGAGACAAGTTGCAAAGAAGCAAAATCCATTTAGATATAAGGAATTACTATTTTTTTTACCAAAACCTGTAGTCAAACACTGGAATAAGTTACCCACGAAGATCATGGAGTCTCCATCCTTGGAGACCAAACAACCTGATCTAGGCTTGAGCAACTTGATCTAGCTGGACTGGCTCTAAGCAACAGGTTGATCAAAAAACCTCCAGATGTCCCTTCCAATCTATTATTCTGTGACTAGGTTATGTAGGTCACTAGCGACTACAATAATGACTGAAAGATTAGAGATATGGCAAGCTTTCTTTGTGTCAGTGT
Source organism: Acrocephalus scirpaceus scirpaceus (assembly GCA_910950805.1). Classification (NCBI taxonomy): domain Eukaryota; kingdom Metazoa; phylum Chordata; class Aves; order Passeriformes; family Sylviidae; genus Acrocephalus; species Acrocephalus scirpaceus. The sequence continues at coordinate 132,294,730 of OU383773.1, forward strand.
GGACAGCCTACAACACTGGACCTTGTAATAGTGAGAGATGAAAGTCTTGTGAGATGGGCAGTGAAATGTCCTCAATACTAACAATCATTTACTGCTATGATTACACACACACACCAGTGTTCAAAAGATCTACAATCACTACTATCACATACAAGGAAGGCAGAAGCCAAGGAAACTCACTGTAGTGCTTTACTCATCTCCAGGCTGATTCTTCTGTTTACAAACTCATGTGACCTCAAAATACTTTTTAAAAATCATTTTCAATGAGCCAGGAGTCCCACTGAGTTCTGCCTGATGATCTTGCATATATTCTCTTAGAGGTAAGGTGCACAATGTCATTCTCCTCTAAAATATATTCTTTTCAACCAAGAGCAAGCAAACACCTGTTTTCTATAATAAATTTCAGATAGCACAAGAATACACAATCTAAGTATTATTTGAGTAGCAGACAAAATAAATATACTTTTCCATACTGATTCAGATCAGCAATCTAAGATGCTTTCAAAAAATCTAAAGCAGAATAGAAGTCTAAAACAGACCTGCAACGCAGCAAAGAAGGCAAAATAACCCCCCAGGCAATGTTGATGCATTTGTGACTCAAGAAAAGTGAAAGACATAAAAGACAGCACCATTTTCTTCATAAGCCTGTATCTCCATGTTTAAGATTACCACATTTTATGTACGAATACATGCTGCTTGCTTGCCCTAAAGAGACTCTGGTTAGCACAGCAGGACCACCTTCCCTCCTGCTGATGCTGCTGCTGAGAGAGCTTCATGCTGCACAAGTGACCAAAACTGCAGTAAGCCAAGTAAGACAGTGGCTAAAAACTAAAGGCAATTCATCAAATACAGAATCTATTTAAAAGCACTATCATTGCAGATTATGATTCTGTGCGATGAGGTTGTCACTAGCCCGAGTTCTAACTGCTCAAAGAGAAAGAACTCCTCCTCTGCCTTTCTCACAGTAAATCACTGTGGTGGTGACGACAGCTCTGAAAACATCTGCTCTTGGCTTGCTTCTCTCTGTCCAGGACAGGAACCATTTGCTTAATTTTCACACACTAAGGCAGAACTACCAACTCACTTTTACAACAAGTGACACACAAATTAAAATTAAATTAGAAAGCAAGCACAAATTAAAACAGAACCAGGCTCTCACTTTTGAAGGTTGTTGAATTTTAATCTCCTGGGAATCAGATGCAGAGTCTGATTTGGTGCCTCCCGAATTTGGTTTCTCCTTTTTTCTCTTTTGCTTCTTTTTCTTCTTCTTCGCTCCCAAATCCCCTCCAGGACTTCTGCCAGAGATTCAAAGAATGTGCAATGAGAAAAATCAATACCGCTGAGCCTCAAATTTTAAAAAAGTTAAATATGGAAAACACAGCATTTTGATATGAAAAATCTAACAGCAGTTTGAAAGAAAAGACAGCGGAAAGAAAGGAAGGAAGGGGGGACCCGAGAGCATTGATGAAAACTTTCTGCAAGTGCTGTCTCACTTGTTTTATACTCTGACACCAGCATAACCAGGCATTTTGACATATTCATCTCAAATTGTGACACTACATAGAAACCAGTGCTCCTCTCCAGTCTATTACCCAGCACAAACACAAAATTACCAAATTCAACAGTTTGGAGGAACACAAGGAAGTATGGGAACTGAGGACAGTAACCTCCTTGGAAACTCAGTAACTATTAGTGCCCCAATACTTTTTCCCCTTTATGTTCAACCATCAGATACATTTGAATTTGAAAAGAATCCAGACGAAATATTCTGTTTTCAGGAAATTTTGCTCCTAACTTAAGCCACAATGAAAGTCTTGCTGAAATCTCAGTAAGAGACAACATAAAACTAACCAAATATTTGTGCTTTAAAACAGTAAGCATAATGGGGTCAACTTTAATTAAAAAGCCCCAGCAACAAAGTAAAAATTGTACTTGAGGATTCTGATATATTTTGACTATTGATAACATAAGTTATTCTTAAAGGAGATTTTTATTAGACAAATAATCAAGATATAGAAACAAGATTAGATCAGAATTTGCAAAGTGTGGGATGTGTTGGCAACTCTCAGACAGAACAAAAATACAGAGGCAATGAGCCAGTTAACACTAAATTGTCTTCAAGAGGCTAATCTCTCAGCAAAACCATGTGCACATAATGGAACTGAAGACAGATATCAGAGTTTGGGGGGCTTGGGTGTTTTTCACTGGAAAAGAAAAAAAGTCAATGCAACGAACAATTGTTTCTTTTAATCTTGGAGGGGGAAACCCCCCAGGTATCATATGGACAAACAAAAAGAAAGAAAACTCAGAAGAACATAACTAAAGCTATTATGATCAACGTATTTGCAAGGGACATATTACTTGCTGTAACATGCTCACTTTCAAGATTATGATGACCAGTCTTAGCATCCATACCTTGTCTCAGCTGGTATTGTCAAGAAAACACCCTCCCTCCAGTTGGGAGGCGCAAAGCCTGCAATTAACTCAACAACGCAACTAAGCAAAGACTGATTTTTGTGAGATCATTACTGTACTTTAGAATAGTCTGTGGTGAAAGATCAATTTCAAGAAGTCCTTAACATTCAAGGTTACACTGGGTTATGCTCCCAAAAAGAAGGTGTTGTAAATGCCACAGCCCCTATAACAGGACCAAGTTGCCACTCAATGGACAACAGTAGAGCAGACCAAACACACTGGAGCGATAATAGAGTTTGAAGCACTTTCTAAAAGGCTGCAGAAACAAAAAATGGACTTGTGTAAGTGACGCAGGGAGAAAATCTTTTGTTGCAGAATAAGTATACTGCTGGACCACCTACATGATCCACAATGAATCACAATTTCATTGAATCACAGCACTTAGGTTGGAAAACACCTTTAAGATCATTGAGCCCAGAATTAACCCAAGTCCACTACTAAACGATATCCCTCAGTGCCACATCTACACATGTTTTCAGTACTCCCACAAATGGTGACCCAGCCACTTCCCTGGGCAGCCTTTACCAATACTCAACAACCCCTTTGGTGAAGTGATTTTTCATCACGTCCCATCTAAATCTCTCCTGGTGCAAGTTAAGGCCATTTTCTCTTGTCCTGTCATATGTTACCTGGGAGAAGAGGCCAACCTTCACTCAGCTAAAACCTCCTTTCAGGTAGTTGTAGAGAGCAGTAAGATCCCCCCTTCCTTTCTCCAGGTTAAACAACCTCAGTTCCCTCAGCCACTTCTCACAGGACTTACTCTTCAGCCCCTTAACCAGTTTTGTTGCCCTTCTCTGAACATGCTCCAGCACCAGTTTTGAGGCCAGTGAAGGGCTCAAAACTGAACCCAGGATTTAAGGTGTGGCTTCACCAGTCCAACTATAAGGGTACAATCACTGTCCTGGTCCTGCTGGCCACACTCTGTCTGATACAAGCCACAATGCCATTGGCTTCCTTGGCCACCTGGATACAGTGTTGACTCATTTAAAATAACAAAATTTAAATCTATCTGAAGGCCTTTATACAAAGCTCTTATTTTGTACGGAAGTTAAATGCAGAACAGACACAAAAGCCTGGCAAGTGGTTATAAATACAAAACAGTAAAACCTCACACGTGTACGAGACCTAGGACTTCACCACCTCAATCTGGCAAAACTGAGATAAAAATACTAGGGAAAGTGATTTCACCTTTGCTGAGATTCATTTAAGACAGTATTTTTTTACTTTCTGCAACTGTCCACAAACTTGTCTTTCCCTGTAACACCTCACATGATGTAACACACAAACAAATGATGCCGTGGTGTCCCTGAGCTGGGTCCCAAGGGCTTGTGTGCTGAACATCAGGCTATTTGCATTTTTAGCAAACACTGTTCTTGAACAGACACCCTCAGCAGGCACTGAGCCCTGAACAGCATCGCTGCAGATCACCTGTCTTCTTGTCTTTCAGGAGGATCCGGCGTCATATACACCACAGGGGAATTCTGCTCACTAGGATTACCTGAGGGTCAGTGTTTTATTTAGTTTGGTGAAATAATGAACAATAGAACTTAAAAAAAGTTTGGCAGCTATGGAGAAAAATCAGTTTTGCCAAGCCTTACTGTTATCCCCAGTCAAACTGTACTTTTCCCAGGACAATCATAGTTTGTTCTTTGACCAATTCAAGATCCTTTCCAAATAGAAATGTATATTCTTCAGCTGGGAAAGAAGGAAGACAAAAGTAAATTGCTGTAAAATATATGTGGCGTTTAAAACTATACTACTCCGTTTTTTTTGTTTGATTGTTGGGGGTTTTTTGTTTGTTTATTTTTTTCTCTTCCAAAATCCCAATCCTTAGTTTAAACCTTCAGGTTTAAATCTTTCACACTGTCTGTTGCAAAATAAATACCAGTATCATTGTCTGACAGGCTATCCAGGGATCTTTCCAAGCAGTTAGTTATGTGTGGTCTCCAGCTTGGGTCAGTTTATTTTTTACTGTTACAATACACACCATGTAAAAAGAGGATTTAAATAGAGTTCTACTCATCCTACTATTTAGGCACGCCTGCAACCCAGATATTTGGCAGCAGGCAGCACACAGAAACTTCTACTCAGTAAACAGGTTTGTCCAACACAAGTTACAACCAGAGATACCAAGCAAATAAGGACAGAAGCAAAACCAAAACATCTCAAGATTTTTTGTCCTTCTCATGCTCTGCCTTGAAAAGAACTGGAAAGCTCTAAAACTGGGAGTGAGAATGACTGGGAGGAACTTTATTGCTCAACTTGTAGTAATTACACTGGACTTGACACCACCAAGGATATGCAAAGGTAACAAGACTGAAACCAAAGGCTCCTATTAAAAGCTCTTCTCTGACATTGTGTGCTAAGATCTGAATTCTCCTCTGTCTGGTGAGATATACCTATATGATGACAAGTTGAATTATATCTCACACTTAGAAGCTGGGAGGAAAAAAGTTTCCCATTTTTATGAAAGTCGACCTTTAAGTGTGAAATCTTTTTCCAAACTACCTTGCACCTGTAAAGTGACACAACTCCAAGTGCAGGTCCCATATGGGCAGCAGAAAAACAATACAGAACTCAGGGTGCTGCCATGTCAAGTTGGCAGGTCAGGAAACAACCTTTTCTCTCATCAGATCAACACATCTGCCCCAGTCCAGCTCTCCGCACAGACCACAACAGATTATATAAAGGAAACCATTCATTGTCAGAGTTCGGGAGACACACTTATACCTGGAGAACTTTAATGACAGGAGGGCAAGTCTATACAGTGAGGTTCAGCTATCTCCAAGAACAGGCAAAGTCTAAGATATTTTTAACTGCAAATCAAAATTCAGTTGAGGTAGAAGAAGGGTCAAAAGACCTTATTCTGCCCCAAAATGACTGAACCCTGCCCCAGAAACAGGCTGTGGATAGGACTCCAAGATAGTCACATAGGCCTACAGTTTCATGATTTTGTCTGCAAGTCACAAATGCAAGCCCATGATCCCACCCACATACCTTTCCACTTATGTACACACATCTGGTGTTTTGCATAGATGTGGGGAAAAAAATACTTTTGCTTCTCCCTGCATGTGGTGGTGTTCTCGTTGGATTGGGGTTTTGTTTACTGAAAAATGGGAATACTTACTGCATTTGGGGGGAAGTCTGGCAAAGGTGGAGAAACTTACTTTATGAGGCTCAGGGTAAATCCCTAAAAGCAGAGACGGAAAAATCAGGAGGAGCATGACAATTACCCTGTTCAGGAGGTCAAATTGTTCTGGTTCCCTTGGTTTGAGATTATCTTTCTCACTGACTAATTGTCACTGTTACTTAAACTTCCTTTTTGAATACTAAATTCTGCTTTAGTAGAAACAGCCTTTTGTCATATCAACATCTGTTTTAAGTTACATGGAATGGTTAATTTTAAGTTAGCAATTTCTCAAATTTAAAACTAAACATGTACTTCAGATGTTTATTTTTAAACTGCAAAGGCCTGTGTTGGGCTCTTGCCTTCACAGGACTTTTTTTCTCTGTGGGTAAGTGAGGTTGCAAAGCTACATTTCTGAAGATGTTACACAGATCTTTTTGATCACAAAAATCGGGTCTCATGTATATGAGCAAGACTTCAAAAAATTTTAAAGCGGTATTATTTATACTAGGGCTGTCCTTGGTTCATAAAAAAAATGGAGGTTTAGGTGCAAAGGGCTTTCTCATTGATGTGAAAAACTACCACCATTCCAAGACAGTATAGAAAGGTCTTGACCAGAAGGGTCTATGCCCTTCAAATTCCACTTACTAACAAACTGCCATTACAAAGAATCTCACTGCATGAAGATTTCATTTCTATACATTTCAATATTTGAGAATGCAAGGTTTTTAGCATGAAAACCTAGCAGCAATACCTTAAACCCTAACCCAAGAGTATTCCTCAGATCTCCACGTTTCCTCTGCCTAACCCTTAAGTCTGTAATCTGTACTCTGAGATGTAAAACTCACTTGCTAAAACCAAGCACTGCTTCCACTACCTCAAAAATACTTGCTTCTTTTTTAAATCAAGAAGTAGTATTCATTATAAAGTTGGCCTTTTGAAACAATAATCATAGGGGTATACTACTAAAACATTCAAAGCAAATAATTAGTGAGGGTTGGGGCAGTTTTTAAAAGGTTGTACCTTTTTCTCATCTGTTTACTAAATGTTTTGTGCCCAAGGCCTTTCTGGCAATGAGCATAAGGAGTTACTTAGAATGTGAGAGACCTATAAGGCTGGGCTTAGCAGGGTGGTCCAGGTGCAACAAATACATTTTTTTTCCTACATATACACTAACAAAGATATTTTGTAAACCACACTTTACTACAATACAGAACAAATACAGCATAATGCGTCTAGCAGGAGTAAACTACAGAACAGGAAAATAGCAATGAGTCACACAACATACATAATCCTGCATCTAAGAAACAGGAGCAAAATCAGAGGACAAAGACATTAGCACAGTTGAGAGCTATAAAATGGTTATTTTCTGCTGCACTCATTCAGTGCTCAAGCACAAAAAACCTCCAAATTAAAAAAAAAAAAGTCCTATATATATGTAAAAATCATGTTTTCCTGTGGGTAATATTCTAAGGACCTATTTTCAAATGTCAAGAAACATCTTGAAAATAACTTAATTTACATGACAGTCCAGTAGAGACTGACACACAATATTCTGTCTCATAAAAATGAGCAGGCTAAAATAGAATGAGATTACATACTGATCAACAGCAATAGAGACCACGCAGAATTTACCAAGTCAGTTGACACAGTCATAGTCTCAAGTAATTGAACTGCTCATAAATTGCTAAAGTATATAGAAATATACTTAATCTAAAAGCTTGAAGCAAACTTTAGTTACCTCAAGAATTAATACACAATGACAGGGAGAAAACAGGGAACAATTAATTAGGCTCCTATTACTGTGGGTTAATCTCTCAGATCAAGAGATCTTGCATGTCTGCTGTGAGATTTTTCCTTTCATTTGCTGGAATTTGAGTATTTCAGCCTGCAGACAAAGAGTAGCAAACAAGATTTTTCAAAGATTACAGGAAAATAAAGTAATTCAAGAGTTAATACGAGACTTCATGCAGTAGATACTAATACTTAAGAGGCTTTTTCTACTGGAATGATCTACCACTAATTCAGCTAAACTTCATATTACTTGAAAGCATTAACTTTCTTATTCACAGACGCATAAACCAGCTTTTTTTTAAAAAAAACCCCCCTCATTAAAATACATCTAGGATATCCACCAAAAACAAGTGTTGGGTAGAAGACCATACAGGCTACAGCTTGGAGTCCCTTCGAGAGCAGTGAGACCCGAGCTGGAGTAGAACAGCAAACTGTGATTCACAACACACCGAAGTGCAATTCTTTGTTCCCTGGCTGCTCCTTACACGCTGCACTCACTGCCACAGCAGCCCAAGCACAGCCACACAGAGCTATGCTGCAGAGGGCAGCTACAGCCCGGGCATGCACACAAACAGGACAGGAAACTGAAGTAGGAATTCCTCCCAAATGAATTCTGGATAGGCATTACCTGGCTATCAAACAATCCCAACTAGGATGCCAGGTCGGTTCCTATGAAGAACAATAAATAACAACTCTCTGCTCTTCGGACTTTACTTTCATGTATTGGGGAATCACCGTGACATATTTACTCAAACAAATGTAACAAAGGCCCCAAGATAACAAAACACTGTTTTGTTCTTTTTAGTATCCCAGATTTATATTACTATAATTATCTCTGATGCAATTATTTTAGTGTGCACGCCATTAACTCAATGACAGAGCAGCAAGCATCAAAGTTTTCCCTCTTCCTGCCTTCTAGACAAGTCAGCCCTCCAAAGTCTCTTAGATTTTTCTTGCCACATTTAAGATTGTTGTCAATCAAATCCTAGGGGCAGAAGACAAGAGTACATCCTCAAACAGCAATCACCTACAGAAAGGCTCTCAAGCAGATCAATCACAAATTCACGAGGAAGATATTTGTGTAGCACTGTATAGATTAACCTAGTTCTATTTTAGGTTACCCCAGCCACTCCTAGCTGCGACAACAAAGCGCCTTCTCTGCAATCACGTTTCTAACCCCTCAAAAAGTTAAATGAAGCCGACTTTTGAAACACATTCCTCCCACTCCCCTGCCCCAAAAGCCCGCAGAGCAAGCCAGAACCTTGGCACCTCGTGCCCGAACGGAGCCACACCGCAGCCCGCCCAACACCGGCCGGGTGGCAGGGGCCGCAGCTATGCTGGCTGCCTCTCCCATCAGCTCCCCAGGCAACTGGAAACACCGCCTGATCCTCAGCGTGGGAAGATCTGAGAGGCGAGATTAGCGGAGAAGGAACTACAACCAGACAACAGCGTCTGCCCGGGCTACTGCCGCGCTAAAACGCGCTCTGCTACACACAGCGTGTGGATCTGGAAGCAACATCTCCTGGAGGACAATGGGTGACGGTGAGGAGGAGTGTCTGCAGGACGGGCTGACACAGACGATGCCCGGACCGGACCCCGGCCGGGAGAGAGCGGGCGGTGGGTGCGGATGTGGATGAGCGCGGGGCGGCCCGCGGGAGCCGCTCAGCTGGAACCACCCGGAACCACCGGCGGAACACGGGGGCAGCTCCCCGCTACAGGGGACTTCCTGACGGCCAAAAATACCCAGAAACGCCCCCAAGCCCTAAAAGCGCCAACAACAAGGCAGGATTTACCCTCGCTTATACGGCATGATTTTAAGGCCGGTGTCCGCCGGGGAACTGCCAGCCCCGCCACCCCCTCACCTCGGGCCAGGCCTGGCCTCCCTCCTCTCCCCTTACGGGCAGAAGGGCGCGGGGCTCCGGGTCGGGTGGCAGGGCCGTCCCACGCCCGCACGCTGCGGCGGGAGGCGGCCCGGGCTGGGGCCGCTCGGCAGCGGGCGGCCCGGCGCAGGCGCCGCGGATGAGCCGAGCCAAGCCGAGCCGGGCCAGGCCGAGCCGCGCAGGCCGCCCGCCAGCGGGCAGGAGCGCCCTCCACACCCGCCCCGCCGAGGGACCACGCCGGGCATCAGGGGAGCCCGGCCCGGGCACCTCCAGCCCGGCCTCTGCCGCGGTGGAGGACACGGAGCTACCTCCCTGAGCCGTGCCCGCTCCCCAAGCGCGCCCCTACCCCTTGGCGTGCTCCGTCTCCTCCTCATTGTCGCCGTCTATGCCGCAGGTGTCCTGGTCATCCAGCTCCAGGCTCTGCTGGCTGGCCGCAGACTCGCTGTCCTCCGCCATCACGGGGGAAGGAGGGAGGGGAGGGGCGGGGGAGCCTGTGAAAGAACCGGGGCGCACGGGCAGACGCGGTCCGGAGCAGCTCCCTCTAGCTGCGGTCCTTCTCCGCGCCAAAGCCGGGGGACGAGGAGGCGGCGGCCGCCGGGACTGCCCGGCCGCTCCCGCCACTCCACGGGGACCGGGGCGGGGCCGTGCGGGGAGCGCTCCGCGCCCTGTCCCGCCTGGCCGTGCCTTGTCCGGCCCGGCCCAGCCCGATACACTCGGGCGGTGCCGCTCCTGGGCCCGGCCCCACACTGGCCCCCTCATGCTGACATCCACGCCGCTTCCCCAGCCCTCTACCGCCCCGGCATCCCGTCCGTGGGCACTGCCCCCGCAGCCGCGGCAGACCCGAGCGCAGCCCCGGCGTGTCCGTCCCGCGGAACCCCTTGGGCTGGGCCTGCAGCCACCGGGCCTCGGCAGCACCGACGCACGTTCTGCCGGCTCCCCGTGTTTCCTTCTCGCACCATAAACACTCGGACGCCCAAGTTATTTTCATAGGTCTCCTCAGAGCTTTAGTAGTGACTCTAGGTTTGCTGCTAGATGTAGACAAAATACCCAGTTGCTTATGGCAACAAATTGGAAGACAGGAAGAGAGAAAGGCAAATAAATTACTTCAGGTGTAGCTCTGCCTTGCTGCTCCCACTAATGTCAGCCACCAAAGAACAGAGCAGTGTCTAGGGGACCCACCACACCATAATAAATCTCAGCTTTCTGGATCCTTCCCCATTCTACCTTCCAGGCTCTGTCTCTCCCCATTTTTTTCCATAACAGAAGCAATCAATGTTCTGTCACGGCTACACAAAATTAACCGGTGTCTACAATTCAGAGGTGCTTTGAGCCACCTCAAATTCCTGTATGAGCCTAGGTCCAGATGCACAAATGGACTTTGCCATTGCTGAGTTTAACTTTTTCCTAGCTGGCTCCCAGAAGAAGCTCCAGGACTTAAAATGAAGCTCTATGAACAAAATTTCCTGCTGGTGGAGGCTGCTGAGGCCACCAGGACAATCTAGCACAGTGGGATTCCTGTGCGCTTACAGCACTTGCTGTTTTCCCAAAGCCTTTTGTATTCCTACAAGCTCCATGCTAGAAAACCTGGAATTGAATGGTAATACCCAAGAAAATAAATAAAGAGCAACTTGTGTTAAGTATTTGAACTGTTGCTATTTCCAGGGTCATATCAAGCTTTCTGAATGAGATCCAGAATTTCTGAGTGCTTGGTTTGGCAGTGCTGCCAAACACCACATTAAAACGTAATAATAGGGTGCATCAGTTTGTAGATTCTCCTTATCTTTGCACCCTTGAAAGCAATTTAATATGTCTTGGGTTAGGTGACCAAAATATTTGTATTCTATTTCATCTGTTGTAAAAGCAGATATTTCTTTATCTCTTGTAACTCCAGGGGGGAGGGGGGCGGATGCCTTCTGATAATGGGCAAGCCGTTAAAGCCAGGTGTTTCTTACCTCCTTCACCACCCTTCCATCCTCCAGGGAGATATCTTCTGGTAATGGGCCACTAAGGCTCAATGACATGACACATTACATCATCTCATTGTGAGATGCTCCGCCCAGTGTGGGTGGAGCCAACTGTTCCTACCTGGATAAAAACTGAGACTCAGGAACCCCAGGCATCTGGTTTTTCCACTGGAGGAAGACTGGACCCATCTCGCCACCAGTAGACTTTTCCTACTCCATTATCTGTACTCCACAGAACCTCATCTAGGATTTATTTGGACTGCTTCCAACACCCTTACCAACAGGGTGTCAGGTCATATCCCTGAGTCTGTCAGGATTTTCCAGGACTTTTGTTTTGCTTGCTTGCTTGTCTTTCTACTACTGCATTTGTATTTTGTTTCCTTTTGTTTTATTCCTATTAAAGAACTGTTACTCCTATTTCCATATCTTTGCCTGAAAGCCCCTAATTGCAAAATTATAATAATTTGGAGGGGAGGGGGGTGACATTCTCCATTCCAAGGGAAGCTCTAGCTTTCCCTGGCAGACAACTGTCTTTCGTAACCAAGACAAATATGAGGAAGCTATTGCCCTGTTTGAATTAAAGTTTGATTTGGATTACTTTTTTCCATTTTTGATTTGAGGTGGTGTCATATTTTGCTCTGTCATGTATTACAGGTAACATGTCAAATAAAAGATCTTGCTGGCCAAGTAGAAGAAAGCTAAATGTCCTTCCAGCTGTCAAACTCGGATCCTCTGTGTACTGAGCACTAGCCTGGGGCTCCCCTTTGTCCCACTGCACTTGGTCTTTTACAACTTGTGATTCAAATGCATGGAATGGAGTCTGTAATTTACACTTGGCCAAGTATGACCTCCTAGTGTCAAGCCCATTGCTGTAGATTAGAGGGAAAATGTTTCTATCATGTCACTACACTTTGAAATGACCTTTAGGAGTAAACCTTCATTCAGTTGTAATGCATAGGAGAGAAAGGAAATCTCAAAACAAAGGCCCAATATCCAATAGTTTTCAATAACAAAAAGCAATTGTGAAGTTGTCCTGTAGCCTGGAGAGAAGTTAATCCAGTGATTATGAATAATTTTTTTTCTCTCATAATGACTAAACAGCTATATTGAATCACTGTGTTGGAGAAGCTGTAGATTTCACTGTCTCCTTTCCATTTCCACAATTTTCCTCACTTCATTGAGACAAATGGAGTACAGGAAGCCTGAATCCTGATTCTTCTTGCATTTTATATGCAAGAAGATTTACAAGAAGATATATGTAAGAATATTGTTTAATTGACAATTTTATATTGTCAGTTAAAGAGGCAATATGAATTTCTCCCAGCAAGCTACCCTGCTAAGCATTCTCGCTGGAAGGGGGAATATAGCTGCAGAATGGCTGCTATTCTGTACTTCATAGCATGTGTGAAGAATAACCTTAAGCATAGTGCAGTTGATATCTTGAGATTATTATCCAGGTTCGGCTGCTGCAAGGTCAAATGACAGCACTGGATTGTGCCTTGCATTTCATGAAAATGCAGCTTTTGCTTTTACCACAAGTAGAGAGGTTCACCATAAGTGAGTTTAGCACCTGTCCTGCACTGTGGATTTCTGAGGTAGCTTTGCATTTCTGAAATGATGAGACATATTCCCAGAGCATTTAAATTCACTCTGCAGACACTGATCAGCAGCTACACTACTTGATAGATGCTGGCTATCACATGTATAGTTGTCTTCCAAAAATTGAGGAGCAAGGTGAAAAAATGTACCTCTGAATTTCAGGACCCCAGATGCTCAGCCACAGAGTTATTGGAGTATGTAACATCAGGACAGCAAGCAGCAAACATGGCACCCGCTGTGCCTGAAAAGGCTCCCTGTGGGCATCTGTACTTCCAAGATATCTGTTGTTGCATGTGGGTTTATCCAGGAACCCCCCAAAATGCTGCATGCCAGTACTGCAGACACAACCCACAGACTCACACCAGTCTAAGCAGACTATCAAAACCATCAGAAATGTTTAAACTTGGCCAGGTAAAGAGCTTGTGTTTGTGAAGGTGCAAACTTACTGTTTTTAATAGATAAAAAAGACCTTTTCCTAGATGTACAGGGAAGATAAAAGCAAAAGCCTTTTATTTTATGAAGATTGAAAAGAAGAAAGAATGGTCATTTTGCACAAAAGCTAAAAAATTATTAACAAAGGAAAATAGACTTCCTTTGCAGGAGATAAACTTCACTTAATACTAAATGGCATATCATGAAATCAATTAAAATACTTCCAGCATGTCATGAATTATTCATCGGTTGGTTATTTTCATGGGTCTCCTCAGAGCTTTAGTAGTGACTCTAGGTTTGCTGCTAGATGTAGACAAAATACCCAGTTGCTTATGGCAACAAATTGGAAGACAGGAAGAGAGAAAGGCAAATAAATTACTTCAGGTGTAGCTCTGCCTTGCTGCTCCCACTAATGTCAGCCACCAAAGAACAGAGCAGTGTCTAGGGGACCCACCACACCATAATAAATCTCAGCTTTCTGGATCCTTCCCCATTCTACCTTCCAGGTTCTGTCTCTCCCCATTTTTTTCCATAACAGAGGCAATCAAGGTTCTGTCACGGCTACACAAAATTAACCGGTGTCTACAATTCAGAGGTGCTTTGAGCCACCTCAAATTCCTGTATGAGCCTAGGTCCAGATGCACAAATGGACTTTGCCATTGCTGAGTTTAATTTTTTCCTAGCTGGCTCCCAGAAGAAGCTCCAGGACTTAAAATGAAAACCTACAATAGAAATACAAATACCCCTCAAATACTTTGGGCATCTTGGTGGCCAACATGAATCCACAAGAACCTCAGGTTACTGAGGGAGGAGCCATCTAAGCTTGGCAGTAAGAAATACTGGGGACTGGGAAACATAAATTCCCAGGACTGTACAGGGACTGGATGAACCATCAGGTGAGACTGTGCAGTATGTGGGCAGGGTTGTACCATGCTTCTGCTTGCTCTTTTACAACTCAGTAAAGCCAGCCTGGCACAGATACTTGTTTCCCTAAAGCAGCCAGGCATAACCCAGACTTGTTTACCTGCCTAGCAACACATATTAATTACATCCCAGTGAGCTGGTGATATATAATCCAGCATTCAGGCTATTGGCATCATCTGATTAGTCTATGTGTTTTGAGTATTAAACACTGCAGAAGAAAAGTATCTAAAATTTTCATGCAGTCATAGGACTGCTCTTACTTTTACACACCATATTGTAATATTCATAGCATTTATAATTTTAAATGGATTTGGATTGCAAGTAACAACTTGGTGTAAACATTTTTAATCTTGTAAATTGGAAGCAAAATGGGTCCAATTTGAAAATTAGCTCATATTTTAGTATTTCTCCTATTTTTCTTATTAACATTAAAAAAGTTACTGAGCAAACAAATATATTTAGACTTTGGTTCATTCAAGTGTCTACTAGTATTACCTCACTGTTTTTCCTAATTGGCTGCTCTTTATGGTGAAAACTTAAATACTATCTTCCTCAATTCTGAATGAGAGGCAAGGGTAAAAGAACAAGATTGAAAATAAACAGAAGAACTGCACCAAAACACTTCTGCATAATTGTTACAGTTAACAACAGCAGAAGTAGCAATGGTTAGGGAAGGAAATGAGCTTGTGATCTCACATGTTGCACACCAGTATCCATGTGAGATCACACTTCTGTTCTTTATGGTTTGTCTCACTCTACCTCTTTTTAGCCCCCCCCTGCATACCATGCCTGGGGAGCTGCAGCCTTGCCTGTTCCCACAGCCCATTTGTTGATGGCCTGTATTGGCTGCAGTGGTCAAACTGGGGACAAGCACTCTCAATGTATCCCATTCTTTCTGCTGCACTCTCATTCAACTTTTTTAAAATCCATTTTCAAATGCAGCTCATACCTTACCTCTTCTATTTTACAGCTTACCTTTGCACAGAACCATCTACTTCTCCATGCTGGTGCCTGGATTGGCAAGGGCAGTGGGCTATACAGCACTGAAGAGGGTTAGGCATTTACATGCATAGAAAACATATCAGAGCATTAAAAAAAATGTGTATGATAAAGACAAACCTATGTGCTTAAAGGTATAAGTGATAAGAATAGAAAGACTTTCATCCTGTTATTACTGCTTAGTAGAGATTTCAGTTTTCCAAAGCATCTGTTTTTGATGATTGTTGGAAGCAGGATACAAGACTTACATCAAACACAGGTTCAAATGGTTCCAGGACTGCTAAGTTGCTCGGTTCCTAAGGTCTCTAGCCCCAAAAGGAAAAAAATACTTAATAATCAGAGCTGACAATTAAATAATTATTACAAATATATACATATTTCACATTTTTATGTCTATTTTTATTCTGAGACCCCTCTCAAACTGTGTATGTGAATTAGTAGTGACAGATTTCTTGATAAAGACAGTGTTGACAAAGATACTCCTGGAGCTCTGAATGATACTTAGCAATTACTTCTGCCCATCCAGTCTCCAAATCAATCCAATTTACTCCCGTCAGCTCTGCAATAAGCTCTTCCACTAGCCTTTTACACTTCTCCCTATCAATATGCCTGCTGTTTCCTTCTCTTTGCAGGGAGGCTGCAGCCAAGATGCTTTATTTCCCTCATTCTGGATGAAGGGAGCAGTACATACATGAATTATTCTTTATCTCTTGACCATTTCAGTAGTTTTTCCAAAATGAAAGTTTTTAGAGTTTTCTTTTTGTCTGTTTCAGATAGTTCTTTACTCAAAACCAAAAAAGAAGTCTTTCCTGTGACAGATGTGCCTTCTGGGTGGTTAGAAACAGATTAACAGCATGGTTCAGGATGCACACCTACGGCCTGGAGAATTACACTGAATTAGGAAGTGTCTCATAGACACAGTGTCTTGCCTATTAAGACAAAGGAAAATGAGGCTCTATTATAACTATTCAGTTTCTATGCAGCGTTTTTTTAGATTTTATGGTAAGATTTTGCCCTTTAGAATTTTACAACTTTGTGCAAAAGAAAAGATTCTGTCAAGTGTGCAACAACTGCAGAGTAAATTAAAATATGGATACTAGACAAGCTTTAATCACAAAATTTATACATCAGGTCTAGATTAGAAGGCAAGTGTGAATAAATCTCGTGGAAGTTGGAGGTACAGCAGAAACTCAGCGTCACGCACTGTTTTGACCCTGCTATGTCAGACCAAAAGGACAATTAAGTTAATTAATACAAGCCTTTATGGGCTCTTATGCCAGTTCTTCCAGTCAGTCTGGGTGAGTGACCTTTACTTTGCCATTGCTTGATGTTGAAATGCTGAAACTAGTATGTAAGCGAGCTTCTATATTAAGTGCACTTATATACATACACATGAATGTGTATCCATGCATGTGTGCATACACACACACACACACACACACACACACACACTCTTATGTAAGTATACTTTCAAGGATTTCAAGGAATGAAAGACCAATCCAGCTGTCAAGACAAATACATTTCTTATTGGGGGAACCTGGCTATCATGTTTTGCTTCTCACATTTTTATTATGTTATTTAGTGCAGGATTGCAAGGTGTTAAATACAAGTTAGAGCAAATGGCATAGATACAAAGAAAGATTGCCCTCCAACACCTTAAGTAGCTTTACTGAAAAGTCAGATCTTAGGGTGTCACATTGTATGTGCCATTGATGTGTGGCCTCACAGCATGGCACAAAACAAAAAGCAGAATCAGAGAGTTGGTTTTATAGAAGGGGCATTCCTTGAAGAGAGAGGAGACAGAAGCCAAAGCCCATAGCTTCTCTCATCTCCAAGCTTTTAAAACTTTCTACAAACACTAAATCACCAAAACCCTTTAAAAACAGAGCTTGTAACAGGATCCACTTTAAGTAAGTTCTTTCAGTTTTGATGCCCAACCTTTCTTGCACCAGGACCAGCTGTTCTTTGAAAGTAGGATTTTTCATCTCACAGCATTATTTTAAGCACCATTTCCCCTCTTTATAATATAAAACTGTCAGGAGCATTTCTGAGTTGGGTTTATTGAGGAGTCTGTCTTTCTAGTTATGTGAACACAAAGTCCTTCTCTACAGAATTACAAAAATAACCTGTAAACAAGTATTTCATTTGTATCTCCTTGTTGTCATCACATTTTCCTTCCCCCTGGCTGTAAGTTTCTAAGGCAGAATAGCTATTTAATGCTCAAACAAACTAACTGGCACTGTTCATTCCTAGAAGAGAAGCACATCAATAAAACAAGAAATACTTCAGTTAACTGATAATAGACCAGGTGCTACAGTTTGCAAAGTAATTACCTGTGGATACCAGAGGATTACAGCTGAAAAGAACTAGTTACCCTTTCTGTTATTACTGACAAATAGAAGATGGTATCTGGTCTCAATTTAACAGTTGGAATTACATGAGTAAATGTAATAAAAAATGTTCCTCTGTTTTGAAAATTGCACTTCACAGCTGCCTATTTGTTCACCTGAAGCTCCAATTCCAATTGCTTAACAGCATGGAAATGAAAATAGCAGATATGATGAAAATATAGTGTATGTAAGTATCTATCATGGCACATGATATAGCATAATATATATAAGTATGTGTGAGTATCTATATATGTATATATATACACACACATATACAGAATAATAGTAAAGTTAGCATTATGAGTAAGGTTAGTGTTGAACCTGTCAGTTTGTCTTTCAGCAGAGGAACAGGAAAAGAATAACTGAGTTGCTGCTATTTTTCTCAACTTTGGAGATGGTAGTTAAATTTGTTTTTATTTTATTTTAACCCAAACCCAAGGTTCTATTCACAAGGCAGAATACAGAGCCATCAGTGATGATGCATTTTGATTTGAATGGAGATGTCATAAGCTGAATACTCCTCCAGCAAAGAGCCTGGGCAAGGTGTCTCAGCTGACAGGGACCTCTGCACTTGGACTGACAGCAGGCCCAGCAAGCAACTGATGATCCTGTGCCAGCTGCCTGCTGGTGTTACTGAAGTTGTTAACTGTGCTTATATTGAAATGATAAACTGCTTCATACACAGCACGGCTGGAGAAGCAGTTCACCACCAGGTGGCAGATACCATAACTTGAATTTCAAATGCTAAAGAGACCAAACAGCAGCACCGATTCAGAAAAACCCTATCTGTCGCACATGTATTTCAGAAAAGTAAACAGACACTCTTCTCCTTTGACCAAGTCCAAGAATGTACTGCATAAACCCTACCATGCTCCAAGTTACAGACTATTGATAGTTGATTACTGTGTTATAATAAATTTTAATTCCCAGATGAATTCTTGTTAAGAAAAAACTCCCTTTTTGGTTCACTGTGGACTTTCCTAGAGTAAGAGTAAATATCTAACACTTGCTCATTTATACCTCAACCCTACCTAGGACATTCGATTTCTTACCAATTTCAAACATATTGGTTCAGAATAGTGAGATAAAATTGGCCGCTGAGAGCATTCATGGATAAAATGAAGGGCAGAAAATGAAAATATTGCCAACATATTTCAAGAGTGCTTAATTCACTCTACTAAAGCTAATCAGTCCTCCCTGTAACAAAGAAAAGCATTACGAGCAATTTCCAAATGCTGGGCTTTCCTTTGTAATCTGTTCATCTCAGATCAGTACCACAAGTTTGTATAATTAGTCTAACATGTTAGATTGCAAATGCTCCGTGGCAGTAACCAGTTTTTGTTCCTGTATTTGCAGAGAATTCAGCATGCTGGTACCCTGACAAAGCACTTAATCGAATAATTACCGGTCATGATCACAATAAGTGAAGGTGCTTTACAGAAGGTTTAAGAAGCTTTGAGAAGCAAGTATTTGAGCAAAAACAAAGTGGGAGCTGGGGGAAAACCATGAAGTGAATGGACTCTTAATGCCTGTAGTAACTCCCAACAGTGCTAACTTTTCAGAGAGTCTGTGATATAAATTAACCTGAACTTTGAAGATTTGTTTCTAGTATTTTTTTAAGACAAACATATTTTCATAATTTTTGTAAGCTTTGTCAAGACAAGCTTGAGTTTTTTCCCTACTAATACCTACCATCATAAAATAAGAAAACAATTGCTTTTCTAGGTTATCTTCCACATGGACTTGGAGCTGCTGATGCCAAGACCTATTCTAGTTATACTTTGTTCTCTGTGTTTTATAAGCTTTATTGGTACTTGCTTCACTGAGCAACTGCAATATACAAACCAGAAAATTTCTTTGGATTTTATTGATGTGTCTTCCTCAGTAAGTTTTTGAAAATTAAAATGGAACTTATCACTGGAGTTTTATATTAGGCACAGCATACTCTAATCTTAACCTGTTACCTGATCTGCGTTAACTCTGTTCCAGTTTCATTTAGGATATGGCCCAGGTATGGATGTGGAGAAATACGTCATAAACTATATGTTTTTCAAAATTAAACTATCACACCAATTAAAAAATGCTATTTTAAAGAAGATTTGAAACATACCCACATTGTGTCTGTTCAAGTATATTTGCTGTATTAGGACCACAAATCATCAAATGAAGTGTTTTGAACATAAAACCAACACAATTAAAGAAACAAACCACTGCAATTTAATAGCAACAATCTCACTTTACAAGATAGCAATGATGGAAACTTTGCAAAGGAATGTGAAAAAGAATGTAATTAAAAATGACAGATTTAAGACAACAGAAAACTTGAAATTAAATAGCACAATAATTCTGGTATGCGGAAATTTTATTCAGAATGTTTACTTATGCAGCATTCTGATTAATAAGTGACACTGTATTACCAGCACTTACTGACATCTGATAAAAACTATGCCCTTAAAGTAGTATTTTTCTGTTCAATGACCTTGCACAAACTGACAATAAGTAACCCAGAGCCCAAAACCAGTTCACAGGTGGTCAGTACAAAATTCCTAAACAGAACAGGAAAGGACCTGGCACAGACACAATGAGTCAAATGTAGTTTAGTGCTAATATGGTGATTTCAATATTCAATGCACTCCACAATATTTTAGATTCCTTTTACAACATATCCCACTTTCAAACATGAACCAAAGCAAAACGTGATCTGGCTTTGTGGCTGGAAAGGAGCATTGACCTGGGAACTGGGAAATTTGGATTCAACTACTGGCTAGAGATCAGGTTCCCAGGTAAGACATACAGTAAGATGGAAATTACAAGACTCTCTATGAAAACCTTGAAATTTACTGAAAATAAATCAATGAATGTGATTTGGGGCTTATTATTACAAATTAAATAGGAACTATATAGCACTTAAATCACTTTGGTGATTACTTATTAACTTTAGTAAGCATGACTGCTGCTAGTCTGCATAAAAATAACTAAATGAAACATGATAAACTTAATGCATACAAATGATTCCACAGAAGTGGAAGTCACATACTTCCTCTTCTTTGAACCCAATTAATAAAAAATTGAGAAGAGTGCAGTAAGTGTGAATACCCACAGAAATCTCAGAAAGAAAACTGGCCCACGGGAAGTGTGACATCACAGGGAAATTTTGGTGATACCAGGATTTCATTTCCAATGTCTTCAGTTATACTTAAGCAAATCATTAAGTACTTATCAAGATACAGAGGATGCTTTTCTGAACAGGGGTCTAAATTTCAGTATTGACTTAAGCTCATGAGAACTGCAAAAGAAGTAAGTCACAGGAAAAATGAAACAAAAGTATTTTTCTTTTTAAATAACATAAAATAATGTGATAACCACTAACAGAGGGAAAAAAATCCACAAAGATACTTTTTGCAGTTTATTTTCAATTATAATTTTTGGATAACCAAGCAGCTCTGTATGGAAAAAGCACAGAAGAGTAATTCTGGCACTTCTGGATAGTACATTTGTTTTTTCCCCAATTTTTTCTAGACACATTCAGTCTACTTGCTCAGTCGATAGTCCATTTTATTTGAGCATGATTAGCTCATGTGATTCCAGAGGAAACTAACAATATATACAGTCAATGAAACTATCTTCTTGGCTACTCTGGGCCCTTTAAAATGTCTTCTAAGTCTATCCTGGCTAAACAGAATCCACAATATACATGATAGCTACAGAATACACTGTATTGAAATGAGAAATGCTCAGCACAAAATGGGACTCTTGGCATGCAGCTTAAAATAAAGGGTAGAAGTTCAGAAGTGTATAAAATCTCAAATGGGGTCAATTAAAAGGACTTAGCAAAAGAAGGGACTGTTCATTGTTACTGTAAAAAAGGCACTTTGAGAAAATGGTACCAGAATTGGAGGAATCTTAGTCGACACAAAGTTCAGTTTGGTTTCATAAAAAGGCTTCAATGCTAAGGGATGCTACTCAAGTTTCCTGCAGTTGTACATTAAAATAAATTGCTGAGTAGTTTATAATAAAGGACATAAAATGTTTACAACCAACTTGTAAAATTAAGAAAAGCATAGTATAAGCAAAATATTACTAAAAGCAGCAATGCATAGCCTTTCATTTAGATAATGCACAATTTTGGACACCATGTGTCAAACTCCTGTTTTTAAGATACTTTCAGTAGCATTATCAACATAAAATTGGCCTACAAAACAAAAGCTTTACCAGCTCCCATTCATAAGGAGATTGAGGTCATAAACCAACCAAAACAATTTGTCAGTATTTTCAACATCCTGGATGACCAATATCAAGTATATGGAATAAGAATCACACTCTTTGTTCAGCTATCTCACTGGAGGCAGCTGTTAAATCAGAGGAATGATTTTAATTCTTTTCTAACATTTACACAGTAATGCATTTAAGTTCTTTCAAATGTTGCTCACCACAGTTTGTTTTTCTCTTTTCTCTCCACAACATAAAAAAAAAGAAGAAAAAAAGAAAAAAATATCAAGCACTTCCACAGAAAGGATATTTGGCAATTTTATACTCCACGGAAGGGTGGATTTTCACAATAGTTTACTTTAGATTGAAAGTCATTAGTGGTCTTTCCTCTCGTTTCTGCCAAGGACTCTTCTTATCTTCACCTTGGTCATCTTCCTCATCCTCCTCATCTTCATCATCATCATCTTGAATGGATGTTCCGTGTTCAGGACTAGTTAATGGCTCTGGTTTGGTATCCACAGTTCTGGTTTCCTCCTGCAGGCTGGGCAGCTGCACACCACTTCTCTTACTGGTGCCTTCTAGGAGGCATCGGAGAGCATTGTCCTCAGGGCTACAAACTGCTGTTCCACACTCGCTGCCACTTTGGTCCATATCATCCAAGTACACCAGCTGTGTGTAAGCTGTGCTATCTGAAACCTTCCGCTCTCTCTGCTGGTGCTCCTGCACTGGAGGGTGACTCTGGGGCGCAGACAGATGATCTCCCCTTCCCTTTCGGGCAGATTTCGGTTCATTCATGTCAACACCAGAGTCCAAACTGGCATCGTTACTCCCGTTCCTACCAGCTCTTTGGAGATCAATGTATGAATGTCTAACGTGAGCATTTGAACGCCCATCTAGAGAAACAAACCATGCTCGAGGATGAGGCAATGGCTTTCCACCTCCTAATTCCATCAAAGCCTTTTCTGTAAGGAGCTGCACTTCACTATTCATCTGAGCCAGGGATGCATCATTAAGAGAGGCAGGAATGGAAATAGATTCAGACATGGAAGCATTTTGCTGACTCCACTCAGCTGCACCTGCATCTTGCAAATGTTGCTGAGATATTGCTTGGGATGCCAACTGCTGGGGCTGCAGCTGCTGGGCAGGGTGTGGGAAAAGCCGTGCATGAGGGTTAGGAAGCTCAGCCTGAAGTCTTTCTATATCAATCTGCTGGTCAGCTGGGACAACCAGGGGCTGGCTAACAAAAGGGTGTTCTCCAGGCAGCTTCATGTAATGACCTGGGATGACCAGTGCAGGCAAAACCTTTCTGTAAACACTGTCATTGACTTGGTCAACAGAATTGCAGCAGATTAACTGACCTGGTCGAGGGAAAGACGTAGGTCTTTCAAGGTGATCAACTGAACGAGACATCATACAATCAGTAGGTCTGCAGTCCAGCAGCTCTTTTTCAGGGGCTGAAGGTGTGGGGTATATTTGTTCCTGAATATTGTATTTACTTCCAGTAGCAATATGGTTCATAGATACTTGAATTTCTCTCTCTTGCTTTTCAAACAAAGGCTGAGACAGCATAGCATTGTAACTTCTCCTATACTCATCTTTGATAGGGGACTCATAGCCTTCAGCTGTTTCTGCAGATTTTCTTGTCTTCAGAGGAAAACTATCTGCTGACTTGTGGTAGTCTTTTCTTAGAGACCCACTGGGAGTCAGGTCATCCAAGGAAATTCTGCTCTTGTCTTTCTCCTTGTCAGAAAGCAGTTCCTCTCGGGAACTAAACTCCTGGGAAGTACTGAAGGAGTGTTTGAGCATAGGTGTATGCATATCTGCTTCTCCAGTAGGTGATACCATCTCCATGTGGACAGCACTGATTAATTCCTTTGCCCCTGAGTTTTCAGCGTGTCCATTGCTAGCAACGGACAATCCACCTGGAAATTCTGACTCACGACGTGAAAATATTAAATTTATATGGGACATTGAAGTTGCTTGATCCTTCTTAGAAGTGTCCAGTGCTGTCGAAAGCTGCAGTTTCTTATGATGTTGACGTGGTCTTAGACATTTTCTTCTATAAAAGCCAGTAACAAAAGAAGTTATACATTTATGACTGTTGTACACAGAAACAAGAGAAGCAAGTGTGTCTTAACAAAAGATTTTTAAGCAGCGATTAGTATTAGGGGAATTGAACTTTTATTACATAATCTAAAAATTAAAAGCTTATCCCAGCAGTGAAGATGAAATTAAAGAATAACTAATGTCATTTGGGAAATATCTCAAGTACCAATTACAAACTGGAGTAAATGTCTAGAGAAGGCAAGTGTAAAATCACTCATTAGTAGGCATTTGCTGATAAATTAACATTCACTTTAATACAACGCCAGTAGAAAGATCACTCGCAAATGCATAACAGGTACAGAGATCTTGAACCTATGTCCATGTTTGATAGGAAATTACTTGGAGAACACAGGTACAGATGTGTGTGATTCACTCAACTACCATCTTCCCAAAGGCAGGGATTCATATACTGCATGTAACCAGGAACACAGGAAATTTGATCTCACCATTTCTTTCTTTCTCAAGCATTTGCGTGCCTTCTTTCCCCCCACAAAGGAAAAATGTTTCAATACAAAAGTTTTTAATTTCATAAGCACAAAAAAAGTTTGTATTTTCAACATGAACTAAGTAACCAGGACAGTGAATCTTACCTGCAATAATACAAAAGCAGACACAGCAAGACTAGAAGTATGAGAGCCATCCCTCCTAAAATTGCCAGAAGAAACATTGTGTGATAGCTGGTAATGTCGTGTGTTACAACAGGACCTGGAAGGCCAGAAAAGAGATTTTAGACCTGTAATAATCTGCAAATAGGAAGCAGAACAACAGTAGAACAAAGAGAGGGACACCTTCCCTCATAATGAGGGTGCTAAGCAACACTGCTGCTCATAGCCCTGGTGCCTACTGAAGCAGCCCATCTCTGGAGAAGGGAGCAAGTTGTGGAGAAAGCATGTGCTGGTTTTCATGACTGCAAGTCCAACTAGCTCATTCTGTGGAAAAGCAGTTAGTTTCAATGGGAGCATGCATCTGAATGCTGTGAATGCTGCTTTCCAGATCCTAATGCTGACACCGTGTGCCAAAGCTCTCACCACTGGAGAAAATCCATCTGAGCATCTCTCAGCCCTGTAATGCACGAAGCAATACTGTAGGCAACAACTGCTCGTGAACATCTGTGGCTCTTCACACCAAACAGTACAGACATTGCAGTCTGATTTGCTGGAAGGTGTGTGGATGCTCCGAAGTCTAGATCAAGCCAAACCAAGCAGATCTTCAGTAGCTTTAATTAACAGGCCACTAGTGAAACAGTGTTGTAACTCCAGGTTTAAATAACACTTAGTAAATGTTCTAACACACAAAGGAATGCACACGTGTGGACAATATCTGTTCACAATTATGCACGTGTGACCCAGCTGGTTTGTAAAATCCTTATGGTATTTTTGAAATAAAGACCCAAATTTTCATCTGCAGGCAAGGAGGTACAGCACTAGCTGACAGACTAACATGCATGTACTGTGAAGGACAGCAAACTTGGCCAACTTAGAGGGCTAAACCTCAGCTGTAGGTCTGTAGTGGTCTGTAGAGCTAGGAAAACAAAGATAATTTTTGTCCATTTTTGAGATAGGAAATCAAATAGATTCAACTAGGAGATAAAATATGCAAAAATACATTAAGTCATTAAAAGTAACATAAATTATATTGCGTTTGGGAAATCTAAGTATTAATACATTCTCTCTCACTACTACCATTACATAATTGATTTTACTGTTGCTTTAGGACATTAAGCAAAAAGAAGACAAGATAAATCACTTGAATTTTTCATGAAAATGTTGTTCCCATTGCAACAATGTTTTAGAAATGCAGATCTAGCCCTAGAGGGAAGGAAAAGTAAAATACAAGTACAAACTCTGCCATACAAGGTAAATCACAAGGACAAATAAGCCTTCTCCTATTAAGAGTTAGAGGCCTTGTAACTTGGAGTTACAAGCACAATTTCATGACTAGTGGAACTTGCAATCTGGGCCAGAGCTGTACTGGAAAATATTTGGCTCAGAGCAGTTGCTTTTTCTTCAAGTCAGTTATTTTGTGAAACTCCATTATATTTAATATGATAGCTTATTCAGATCTGCACCTGCCTCTAAATTATGTTTAGCAATGAATTAGCTGAATATCCCAGCATTTAATAGCTATCATTTAATAGAACCTCAAATAAAAAGCTCGCATATTATGCAACAACTTCATGATATGTATAAGTAGACTTTAAAACCTGTCCTCATGTAAGAGTTTGTTTTGTTGGTTATATTTAGTTTATTGAGCTTGCACAGCCAAGGCAAACATGTTTTCATTTCTACTGGAATAGATTTTTAGCTGGAAAACGTAATAAAGAAAATCTGTAAGGAATTCTGTGTTGGTGGGTTTTTTTTATTGATTGATTGGCTCTTTTATACACAGAGGTATCTCAGTTTATTGGTGGCTGAAGAGCTAATACCAAGAAATCTGAGGCAGACACAGAAAGAAAAAAAAGGAAGCAGAAGTTGCAGCATTAATAATCTCCAAAGCACATGTAATTAATGCCTAGTTCAAGGCTATTTTTTACAGTTATGCCAAGAGGTTTGCAGATGGCAACCAGTCAGCTCTGTACTAATGCCACTCTAATACACCTCCTAGAGCTTCTAAGCTAAGTTCACAGGGTAAATTAATCAGTCACCAAGATGATGCAAAGCAAAGCATAATTCAGGGCAAAATTGGCATCCTCAGTGCAAAAGGAAAAAAGTTTCAATCAATTAATCAATCAATCAATCAAACCATCCATACATTAGTAAGTGTCTAAACCCAGGATAATGCTGGTTTTAGGTAAATCCATATCTCTCTGAGTTTCTGTACAGAAACTTGACAGGACCTGTTTTTCTACCTGCTGGAACACCAACACACTGATGCTATGACTCCCATCATTTTCTAGCAATGGCTCTACCAGGTAATGGTGACACAAATGCATCAAAGCAGGAACACTTTGAAATGTTCCCCACTGAAATGACACAGATATTTTGAGCACCAGGGTTGCTCCACACAAACCTGAAAATATTTTAGCCCTTTACTTTCAGATTTCTGTTTTCTAATAGTCCATTATTGATAAAGCTATGGCATATCAGATGAGATCATTCTGAAAAATATAAACATGATATATTAATAAATAATTACCCAGTGCTGCAAATATCAGTAAAATCCAATCTTACCTGGGGTAGTAGGTGACATAGCTGCAACCCAGTAGCCCAGCTGAGGTGCAATGTAAGTCCAAGTCAACTGATTTCCTTCTTGTTGTACAATTCCCAAACTACTCTTCAGCCATGTCCCTGTAAATGTAGAAGTTGTAGGAAGATGTTACAAATATTCACACATTCCTCTGCAAACAAGAGGAAAATCAAGCAGTAACAAAACCCATCCATGTGCAGTAGAGATTGTGTGTGTTGCTGTGAGGTGGGAAGTTGTGCCTTTTGATCTTTCTCAGAAGCAAAAAACCCCCAAAACCAAAACTTTTAAGATTAAATAAAACTAGTAGATCTCCAAAACCTGTTAAAAGAAAACATTTATTATCATATTGGGTTTTCCTATTTTGAAGATGGATATTCGTGAAGCTGATTATATGTGGACAGACTACTTTAAAAATGTAGTTCAAGTGACATCACATCTCTCAGACCACACCTGAGCTCTACACACCACCTTTCTACCAGGCCTGGCTGTCAACTTCTAGAAGACAGAGGAAAATGCTTCCTCAAAGTTGTTTTCCTATACAGAAAGCAAGCTTAGTTACTGTCTAGAATGACTAGAATTACATTGCACCATCCCTGTGATTAACTTCGTTAATCATTCAGTATCTGTATAATACCCCCAGAAATACTGTTTGGTAACAGATGATGAGTTCTTAAAAATACATTTCTCAAAGGAAACAAATTACTCTTAGAATTATGAAATGATAATTCCAAAATAAGTAAGACTAACAATTTTAAAGCAATGTGTTTAAGTTCTCATAACTCTTGAGTAGTTCAGATTGACAATCTACTCTAGTTGAGAGTTTCTCTACGTCCTGAAGGTTACTTTTATTCCAAGAGCTGGGTTATGAAAATCTTTACAACTGAATCAGCCTCTTTGTAATTCATTAAGACCCCTGATTCTGGGGCTGTCACCTTAGTTTCTGGTGTAATAATTGCCCAGAATGGCTTGTAGACTGTTCCTGTATTCATCCTCTTTGAACAAAACACAGAACTGCTGGCTTTGACATGGGAAGCAATCACTGAGAGGCCACCCATGGTGGCAGGCAGTGTTTCCCAAACCTGCAGTCCTGGCTTGGCACCTCCAGTGGGTGCCTCCTTAAGGCCTCAAGTATTGTGGTGGCCACTACCAGGATGCTTATCTGTGTGCAGAGAAGGGATGAACCCCTCTGCATTTCTGTAGTGCAGTTCTCTATTTCTGTGCTGAAGGGGGAATAATGCTGTATTTCCCTTGCTCAGCTTCAAATGCTCACTTGAAAGGCAAGTTGCATCTTGTACTTGTGATTCCCCTTACTTTAAATAAGTCTCCTGCTTGTAATTCCCAAAATGGTGTTTTTCATCAGATGCCACTTAGGATTAAGCAACAGCATTTTGGATGACAGTCATCTGAACACTCAGCAGTGAGTATAGAACACACAGAAGAAGTGCTGCGGCTGGGTTTGTTGTTTTTTATAATACATTAAAGATCCTCATTATTTCTTCTGTGCTCCTCAGACAATCCACCTGTGCAAACCCCTCTACACATAAGAATGGCTTTTTTGAGTATTTATTTCCTCCCTGCTACTGATTTTTCCTATGTAAGACCACCGTGTTAGGCTAATAATAAACCCACCTGAATACAGTAGAACGTTTAGAAGAATACACGGTTGAGAGGATTTCTAGGTCTAGGTAATTACTACTGCCAGATGTCAAGTGTATTTGCAACCAAACTGAATTTGTGGGCAACAGGGAAAAGGAATTACTGATGTAATTATCAGTTTTCCAAGTATTATTTCCAGTCTGCAGAGGGTAGCAATCATCTGTTATTTCACAAAGAAAGTCACACAAGACAAGTAATTTTGATTTACAGTACTAAAAGGACCAAAATCTGTGTACACAGATTTGCATACGTGGCATTCATAACTGCTGTAGCAGAATATCTTGATGTAGTCACTCATGTACCTCTCTTAGGGAAACATTTTTGGGAAAAATAGAATAGAATTCTCCACAGTTATGTGTGAAGTTTCTGGAAAAACTAGGAGAAGTGGATTTATTCTTCTCCACTAACATTGCCACTAACCCTTCAGGTTCTCTATCCATGCACGTTCAGGGAAGACGTCATACTAATAGCCCTGAAGGTGAAAAATAGCCCTTAAGGTCACAAATTGCTTTTATCTTGTCTCTGAAATGCCATTTGGTTAAAAAATTCTGGAACCTTGAACTTTGTAATTTTTCTTTTTCTGCAAGACCTGGATGATGAGAATACACACCAATTACTGAAATACTCAACGATGTGAAATAAAACTTTGAGAGAGATATAAAGTGCTAATTAAAAAAAAAAAAAAGGAAGGACCTAGATGATGACTACATCAAGTTTCCCATATTTTTCTTATCATCTCTAAGCCCTTTAAATTTACACACAAGCAGAACGCAGATGGATGTAATTTAGTGAAGTTCAGAACCTTCGATGGATATTTCCATAGCTGCCTCCCCGAGCAGAAGCTATTACTGATCCTTTCACTAGGGGGAACTTGTGTCCAGCATGCCTTACCCACATGATGCTGCACGCCAAAAAACGCAGTCCTGCTGCCTCCCAAAAAGCCTTCTGCTCAGTAATACTCTGTATAATGCAGCGAACAAGGAGCTCAGAGAGGCTGCAGGCTTCGAGCAGAGCCCTGCTGCCATCCTGCCCAATGAGCAGCAGCTCAGGTTGCTCATATTTTAGCAACAACAGGAATCCCCTGTTTGCAATGGAAGCAAACAAGAGTCTACTGCACAATCCTCAGACAGGTTTCACATTTGTCTGCTGCTCACCTAGTTTACCCGTTCTTGCTAACTACTGGACATACTCCAGGCAATTTGCTGGTCTGCATAAAACAAGGAAAAATGCAATTCCCTCTCTCTGTTATGGACAGTTAAGAATTTCAAATGCATAAAAGATATATCCAATACTGGTCATCTTTAAACAAAAGTGATGCACCTTTTGTTGACCATACCCTACAAATTGTTGTATTATGACAGAAAATATTAACTTTTAAAAGGCATTGTGCCAAGTTCCTTCATCAGGACGACACCAAGTGTGGGTTCCTGTGAACCACAAGTACACAATCACATTATCAGCCCTTTTTCATACTTTCATTATCTAACATTTTGGTGCTAAATTCGCCTCTTAAACTTTCACCATCTCTTACCAGTAGTCCACTAATAAAACAGAGCAGCCTCCCCCATGATGGGATGAAGAAAGCAAAGAACTCCATTCTTTACAACAGCAGCAACAAAACAAGTTTGAGTGGAAACAGCTGAAAACACAAAGTCCTGCATTGTTTCTTTTGTGATCAAATAGCTGAAAGCCAACCTAGTGTTACTGGAGGGAACTGACATACCTCCAGTATTCTGCAAATCCATCAGCATTTCCAGGTCTCTCATACTTCATCCTTTATAGGTTCTAATTTCCTGTTTGCTTTTCAAGTATCATTAAATAAGCAGTGTTCTTGCAGCTCCTTCCATGCAATGTCTTGCTGTAATGACTAATGTTGGACCTTCTATTAAGCAAAACCCAGTTGCCTGGTCATGACTGGCTGTGCTCCTACCATTTCACACTGCTTTTCCTGGTGACAGAGGGTTCATTGCTGTGCAGCCTTGAGAATGAATTCCCTATCCTGCCTCAGATTCCTCCTTGGAGTGGAAAACAAGATATTTTCCTGTTCTAAAAATGAAGCTAAGTACACTCTATGTCCTCACACTTGCTGCTGTAAGCAAAGGAGGAGACTGGGGCAGTCAGGAAAGAACTTTGCCTGGTTTTTTATCCATTCCTATGCAGTAGCCTGCAAATGGAAGAGCAAGCAGCTTTCATTCTTTCTGTGTTGTCAGGATTACAACTGCAGAACTGAGCAGGAGGATTTAAAAGGGAAGAGAGGTCTTACCTTCCAGTATGCTGTGTTCTAATAATTTAATTTGTTATTATCCTGTAACATCAACTTCTTCCCCCCACTCAAGTCAGCAAAATCAATGAGCTTCATTGCTTATTAATATTTATACTTGATTTGTATTATATCTGTATACTTGTTAAATAACAAGCAATACAGGAGTATAAAAAAAGCCCCAAACCAGTAAAAAGAGCTGGATGTAATGGAAGTGATCATTTTTGTTCAAGACTGTGTCATTCCACAGAAAACTTGTCAATGCCTCTTTGGAGCAGAAACAGCAAGCTCAGTATAGTTTGTAAGAAGTGCATGATTTGGGCCAATTCACCATTAATTCTTAAAGACCTTCTGGTGCTTCATGGAAAATTTTTATATATAGAAACATTCTTGATTATAGATCATTTTTGCATTTCTCTTCCTCTTTTTCCTCTCTTACTGCTCACTGGAGCCAACATGCTGATCCAAGATTCAAGTCAGGGGAGCTGTCTCTTGGCTCAAACTAACAGCAGGAGGAGAACCTAGATGCTTAATGCTTTTCTCACCAAAAGCCTGTTATGACTTTTTGGAATAAATGATGTAATTTAACAAATTTATTCTTCATTCTTTCTTAAAAAGCTTTTGAAGCATCTACCCATTACTCTTTCATATATGGCATTCAAAAGCAAGGTAAGAGAACACAACAAAGAATATAAAAATCAGAATACTTTACACATACACGGATCAAAAATGATCAGATAAAGAAAGCTGATGTCCATCTGACTGCAAAAAATACCAGAGAAGTTCAAGATTTCAGCAGAGCAGGAGAGACAGTCTGCTGGAGAGAATCATCTTAATACTTTGCAATAACTTAAGATTGTGATGAACACGCTTATTTATCACAGGCAGCATTTAGGACTTGCCAATGGAGGCCAGAGGGGGGTTATAATAAGCAAATTTAACAGCAAATGGTTTGCACATTACATTCCTATTTCAAAACACGTTCAATATTAAACAACACCTTTTTGTGACTTAATTTGTTTTACTTCTGAATCAGACTGAAAAGTGGCACTTTCAGCAAGGAGAGTGCCCAGATGGGCAGCTATTGCAGAAAAGCCATTGAAGAATAGCTATTCTAGACAATCCCCCTGCACAATCAGGTCACTGTAGGTATGGCTGGTTTGCCCAGAAAAGAGATGTCCTGTTGTCGTCAAAGACATCAACTGCTTGATGTGACACCTTGCTGGAACCAAGCAGCATAAATGAATCTGCTTCCATAGTCTAGTACATGATGACTCTGAGTAAGATATTGCTTCCATATTTTAAAGCTAGACTTTTATTATTTTAAATTGATCTGTAGTGAAATCCAGGGAATTGTATGTCCCTCTGGCTTCCATGTGTGACTGTGCATGCTGACAATCCCATACTGCTCCAGCTCAAGCAAATGGCAAACTTCCCCCTGGCCTTTGTGAGGCCGGAGTGCCCCACAGCACCATCTGCTCTAGGGAGAGATGCATGGGACTCTTGCTACAGCCAAGAAGAAAGGGGACAACCGCCCCTCCTGTGATCTGGCTGCGAGGGGAGTTCTCTTGCTAGCACCCCAGCACAAAGCTTGGCTCTCTGGGAGGATGTATAATGCTGCTTGCTTCAGGTTTAACTTCCCAAGCTGACCATTTCAGTGCCTTTCAGATCACTGCTGCAGGGACTTCTGCTGACTTTGATCGTGTGTTCTTTCTATCACTGACCAAAATAGTTCTAGTAAATGACTGTCAGATGAGTGTGCTGCAGCCAGCAGCTTCCCCCAAGGACAGTCATAAAGCCTAAATATACTTGTGCTTAAATATATGGTAGCTCGGGTGGTTTATTTCCATAAATTACTTTTTTTTTGGTAGAAAATTCTTCCATTGATCAAATACTGTTTGCTTTTCTTAACTGGCAATAGGATCATCCAGTCCCACTCAAGCAGGGAACCAAAACTGTGTTATTTACAACATGAATTATTTCCATCCAAGAGGTTCGTCAAGAGGATTTAATAAGAAAGGGAGCAAATTAAACATAATCCCATTATACGAATTTATTTTTAGTCACAAGATTATCTTCCCTGGACAAAAGCACTTGGGAAAGAAAAGAAAGGTACTTGTAACTGTACTGCTTAATAGCATAGATGTTTTAAATAAATATTCCTTAATGAGAAGTGCTTTTCTTTCAGCACAGATCCCTTTTGTGCTGTCTACGATGTCTCGTAAGATTGCCCTGCTAAGGCAGAGATTCACGGTTAAAAAGAGATATATGTGTCAAAAGGAATGAGGCAGGTTGTTATCAGACAGTGTAGGACAGCAAAGGATATTCAAAACAAACTATATGTGCTTCTAGAAGTAATTGATTTAGACACTGCAAATGGCAGCATTATTATGAAGGGTTAATCAAGGGCAAGTTTGTGAAAAGAACTTCCTAAAGCATGTTACGACATACATAAATTGTAGCTTTTCATTCTACCAGTTGAAAGCTGCTTATCAGATTTCTTCTTCCAACTGAAAATCACCTCTAATCTGCATCAGGAGGGCAAGTTTTACTAGAGAGGGATGGGATTTTTGGTTTTACTTTTGTTCATTTTCCATAAAGCTAAAAGCTGAAATGGAAGTTGAAAATTTCTTCCTGAATATTGCTGGAGCTTACTCTCCTCCTTACCTTCCCCCAATACACATGGGTTTAAAAATTCATAGTATTTAAGTTAATATTACAATTTTGTTTTCAGGGTTGCTAGGCAACAGCAAAAAAATAAATGTCCCTGCTCTGAGAACCCATACTCTTATTATTCTTCCACTCTTAGAGAATTTGTTACACAACCCTTCCAGGGCTAAATCCTGCTCCTGTTCTAGCAGCACCACCATTATTTCATTAACTAAAAGGGAAATGCTTTTACCATCATACCTTGAAGATTTGGCAAGGAAATCTATGAGTTCAATTTATTATTGTGCCTAAGAAGCTCTGTGGGTTTTTCCATCTCTTCTCATTTTTCCCCTTAAATCACCTGTCAAGTGTTTAACAAAAGAAAACACCGGTTTTCATTATTTAATAATCTTAATTGTATCTGGGCAAAAGGCAGGGTACATTGTACACAGAACTGCTCGCATTGCTTTGGTCCCCTCAGTATTTCCTTCCAGAATGCCAGAACAGAACTGACTTACTAAAGAAAATGATTTCCATACATAATTACTGGTTAATAATTGTATTTCAAAAGGAAAAGCTTAGTTATGCCTGTTGGACCACCATCCCTAGTTGCTGGTATACGTGAAAGATACTGCCTTTAGAATTTGCTCTACCACATTATTAAACATTCTGTCAGTTACTAACAAAATTATTAGAACAAGTAATAAATAAAAGCACATGAACAAAACACTGCATGACTTCCTTCCTTCAGCCTCACATCACACTCACATTCAGTTTCTATTTTTCAAACTGGAAGTGGAAGCAGAGGCACACTGGGATTTGATCTAACATTGCAAGGCTGCAGAGGAAGGGGTTCCCAGGTCCTCAGCCTTCTTCCAGCCCATCCAGGCACTACCCACTCCTGTCTGGATTCCCACCAATCTCCAGGTCCTCTTCAACTGAGGCAGTTGCACAAGCACAAAGGTCTTTTCTCCACTTCTGAAGTTCTGATGCCTGTCTCTTCCCACCTTCTGCTGCCATGGCTTCTATAGGTGGAGCTACAGGGCTATCTACATGATACTACGTTATTAAAACCTGCTCCCAGAAGCCAGGGATCTATTTCCAGTTTTATTTCCTTGACTACATATTAGTAGATTATTTGCACAAAGATCACTACACTTTGGCACCAACCTGATTCCTTCAATGTTCCCTTAAGCATCACCATCATGCCGTACCTCATCCACTTTGCTATAAATGCAGCTCAAATGGTGGGCAGAGGAATAAACAGTCCCTTCATTCCCTTTCACATGTGTAAGCCACAACATCCATTTTGAAAACACACACTAATAACTAAGCACAACTGTCTCCTGTGATCCTCTCCAGAGGAATCATGAAAGTGAGAACATACCTCAGTGAGCTACACTGTGAAGCACCAGAGGAAGAGCTGCTTTTCCTTTCAATGCTGAGGTCTAATATCCTGAAAAGGTATCTGCATTATGTAGACATTGTATGTGGTAAAAAGCTGGGTTGGGTAGCTGCCATTTCTATGGCAACACACAAAATACGAAATTCTTTGAGAGTAGTTAGTTAAGAGCCTGTATTCTTGAGTGCATTTAGTCTTAAGAATAATTTAAGCTTTCCAGCTGAGATTAAAAAGGAAGTCAAAATCAAATAGTCAAGGAATTTTTAAACTACAGAAATAGCTTAACCTTGAACTTCTGTGGTTTTCACCTTTGCAAACCAATCTCCATATCACCACTGAATCTGGTCTAGAACCACGTGTTGTGGATCTGATTATACTAAGCTCAAATCTTTGGGGGCGAGGAATGTGATTTCCTGAGCATGTCCATGCATAGAAAACCCACTAAAACTCCTGGAGAAGTGTATGAAGTCCCAGGCCATGTGTGCAGCTGCATGCACTCCAAATGCAGACCATCTCCCCAAGGTCAGAGGCACAAACTCACACCCAGTGTCAGATCAAGTGACAGCCTGCGAATATTTCTGTTAAATTATTATTTTCTGTCAGTCACACAGGGTTGTGAATGTGGTGGCAGCCATAAACTAATCAAATTCACAACAAAAAGAAATGTTTCATTTTTGAACTATAAGACAATATTTTCTCTGGGTGGATTATCATTGCTACCACATGGGAAGCTTAAATCCAAGACTTTTAAAAATCATCTTATTTGTGAACAATGCGCAGTGAAGTAGACAGGTAGATGTACAGTAATCTGCTTACATTTTCTGCATGGCAGTAGCTGTCCCTCTCTTCCTATAAACACTATGAACAAAAAACAAGCGTCATTTCACCTCTACAAAATTGTAGTCAAGTTTAAGTAGGCACCAATACTGCTTACACATAAGTATATCCTCATAACTTCTTTTGAGCACAGAAAACATTATCTTGATTTTGCTGAGGAAGGAACATCTGGAAATTCTGGTTCTACAGAAATCAGTATAAATTTTACCACTGATGGCAGAAAGTCACCTAGAAAAAACAAGTACCAGACTTTTAAATCCGTTTAGAAATCTATTATGGCATTAAATGCAGTCAGAAAGCACCAACCAAGAACAGAGTACAGAAAGTATTGTTTTTTATGAAGTTACAATGCATTCCTCAAGATACTTTTCTCCATATTCTGCCATCACTTTACATGAACACATGGCTGAAATTTCAGGCACTGGAGAAACAGCCTCCTCTGCAAAGAAGCCAGTCATTTAAAAACAAGGTCACGTCAAAGACATACAACCAAGTGCCTGGGGAGATGGAAGAACAGAGACATGGTATTCCCAACTTCATTTACATGTAGTGCACAAGAAGTAACATATTTTAAGGAGGATGAACAAAAGGGCTAAGATTTAATCCTTCTACTCCAGAGTCCTTTGCCACACAACTGAAAACAGTGTTGAAAGTATTTTCCTATTATTTGATGGGAATAATTAACTAGCAGCTGCATCAGATTAATAAATCTCATTTTCATATTACGCACACTGGAGTATTTGGTAGAATTCTGAAGTCCTTCATACAGTTTCAGATGTGGATCTAGAGGTCTAGGTGCAACATAGCGCCTTCATACCACATGGAATGAAACTGAGGACTTAAAATGGAGAATGCTGAACTTACAGTTTTGCTCACTGAATCCAATAAAAACCAGACACCTTAACATAAAACATAAACCATTTAAATGGGGGCTGAGGAGAATACAGCTGAGCAAGTGCTGTGTTATTCAGTCCAGCTGCTGGGAGCTGGAGATGACACAGGAGGCAGAAAGTTTCATTTCTACTGGGATCTATGGTATTTCTGACTGAGGAGGACAAGGCTAGAAAGAAGTTTTGAGCAGAAATTTGGTGTCCAAGAATATAGAGATTAATTATACTGCTGTAAATCCTACTGACATCAAGGCAAATATACACGGAAGAAGTCATGATCCCAACCATCTGTTTACAGATAAAGAAAAAATTATTTTTTCAGCCCACTCAGATTTTGAGAAATCCAACACAGCACTTGTTAGGAAAAAAAACAAAACCCAAACCCCCCAAAACCCCACTGAGCACTCCTGATTATAGAAATGAGCATCCCTGTTTCTATGTTGAAACCTTTTAAAGTACATACTGTGAAATAAAACCACTGTCCCACAGCAGTGTGAAACACAATACATGGTATGTCCACAGCATGGGGTGATTAAGTTGCATTTCAGCAATGTCTCCATAACACCAATGCATCTGTGTTTATTACTGCCAACACTCAGAAATGCTGCAGGAAATGGTGATGAACCAACACAAGAACAAGGTTACGTGTATTCGCTTACCCTTAAAACATCTCCAGGGCACTGACAGCTGATCTTCATTTTATTAATTATTCAAAATGGTATTATTGCTTTAATTTGCTTGCTGTGCACACAAGGCAGTAGGTTTGTTTCACAATGAAAAATCTCATTTGGAACAGTATGAAATAGATGCAGCAGATTGTCTTGTTTTGATGTCAGCCTGTTTTTTCTGGCTGCTCGTTTCATCAGTGTCAGTGAAGCCACTCTCAGCCTTAAGCAGACTTAAGCTGCTTCTCCTGCTTCTCTCCCAAGGATAGAAAGCATGGTCATGAAAATACAGATTGTTTATGGTAAACATCCTAAAAAGCCATTAGTTATTTTTGGCTGCCATAAGATGCAAATACGCCTCATTTTTGTGGAAATTACGAAAATCTCTGCACTTCCAGTCAGATGTCTCTGGGTTCATATTAGTTCATCATGAGCTCAGCAAAATGTATGAGATACTAAGGATTAAAATACCTCTGTAGTACTTCTGTCACTTCTCCATGTCCTCTAAAAGTGAAAAGTACTTCTGCTTTTTAGAGCAGAAATTGTATTTCGTGAACTAATGATGACAACCACATGGACTCTAAAACAAAAACAAACAATGGCTTGCAAGTGTCCACTGCACGGCTAATCCACGAGAGAGAAATGCTGTAAGCACCTGGTAAGATAGTCACAGTTTTCTATCTGTGGCATTTACTCACTGTTCAGATGAAAGCATGAAAATTTAAGCCACTGGAAATCTATTAAGGAGACACCAAAACATAACCAGCACTGAAAAAAGCAGCCATGAAATGAAAGACAAAATCAGAATAATAAAGTTAGAGGTCCTGACCTGACAAGGCACAGATCTGGCAGTGCAAATGGGTTACAACAACTTATCTGCCAGCTAAGGATTTCTCCAGTATGGAGCCATCCCAGTCATTATCCATCTATCTCCCTTCACAGTCCAAGTGCAATAGGGATGTGCAATGACAGGATACCACCATGTTCATGCTACATATGGCTAGTTTGACAGCCCTTAGTGTGTTAAAGGAGCTTGCAAAAGATAGTGTGGCTGCTCCACTTATTAAATTAAGCTACTCTAATTTAAATTGGTTGGGATGTGGCCAAAATTCTACTAGAAATGGCATGCTGCAGTCAGGGCTTAAAATGCATCTTTGTTCAACATCTCTGGTTGCACAGAAAGATGCTTATTTCAGCTGAATTGTGAGCTGGAGTCTGAGCATATCATCTTCAATACCTTGTTCTCCACAGCTTTGTGAAGCTAAGTGGCTTGACAAAGATGCATTTTGTTTAGCAGTCCTCATGCCTTTTCCTCCCAATAAAACAAGTGCTCCAGTAGTTTGCCATGAATCAAACAAGGCTGGACTTGTCTCAAGATTGGGAGCCTCAAGCCTGCAACACTAATTAACTAACCCATAGTGATCTATACTAATATATATACTGGACACAATAGGGTAACTAGCTCTTTATATACAAAATTAAAAACTGTATGCCATACTAAGAAAGAACTTCTGTGGCCTCACTGCAGGGGCATGGAAATTTGGCCATAAATGAGAAGGCTCCATAATCAAAATCAGAACCATTTACTTGCAATGAGTAACTAGCAATGAGGCAGGCTGCAGCTCTAGCACAGCTGACAGGAAGGACTGGGGAAAGACTCATTCTTATGGGGAAAGTAAACTCAATCTTCCATGTTCTGATTTTTTTTTTAACATTGGAAAACAATATAGTTTCTAGAAGAATTATTCAGTTTCAGGAAGAATGTAGTGAAACTTATTGCTAGGTCAGCACAAGTGTCATTTCCCCAGTTAAGGGAAAAGCCAAATCTATTAATTGCACTCATTTCTACTATTCTACTTTATATCATATTTGAATTTACTCTTCACTATATCTTACTGCTTTACCCTCTAATACAGGCAACTTCTGACAGAAGATTCATAGGCATGCTGTTTGAAAGTACATCATTTTTTTTCAGCAAAGAGAGGCAGGTAATAAACAAAAACATTTCCCCTTTCAACTTACTCTTCCTCCATTCCTCCAACACGCTGCTTTCATGCTTGTTCCTCTACTTCTAGGTGTAACCATCAGCTGACTCAAAACATTTGCTTGCAGGACAAACCCCCACTGATTGTCTATACAGACCCATATTTCTGGCTCCTTTTTCTTTCAGCATCTACCTTTCTCACCTTCCATTCTCCTTTTCTTAACTACCATCTGGTACATACTTCAGAAGGCACAGTGCAGTAATTGAAGGGCGATCACTAAGACAAGACTTATGCACTGCTTTGCCCTTTATAATCTGAAGCTGTAAAAAAGGCCAATACAGTGTACCAGCTAGCAACAAAATAAAATAAATTTTTAAAAAAGCCTAAACATGTATTTCTGGGAAAACTCCTGTTCACAATGGCAAACACTATTCTGTAATACACAAACTTGAATGCATTTTACAAATTTTACTAATTAATTACTCTGTTCTTTCAAAATATTTCATGAATTTTTCTTTTTAAAAATTCATTTAAATCATTTACATGTATTTTCCTGACAGTATTAGTAAATCTCAAAGTGATTTACAAAAGAAGTCAGTACTATATTTCCTATCTGGCAGGCAGGAAACAGAGCCTGAGCCAAGATGGGGGACCCAAGGTCAGACAGCTGGCTGCTGGCTGAGATAAGGCAAGTTTCCATTTCTACACACTTCCAGTTCAATGCTGTAGTGAATACGTCTCTCTTCTTCTCAGTCTGTGGGTGAAATGCAGTTCTATCAAGTTTTTAAATAAAATATTTAAGAATTGAAAAATGGTACATTTACAAAAATTTTTGTTTAAAATTGGCACACAATGCTAAGTCAAGTATATTTGCATATATACCATATATTACTTGATCAGTAAAACTCAATTGTCTCTTCTCTTAGATAGAAAACAAAAGCCATCTAGGGAGCCACAATGAGATGTTACCTACCAAATTTTTGGTCAAACCTCCATGCTGGAACGTGTGCATTGTGTTTCAAGTTGCTGTTTGCTGGCAGAGGCACTGTTACATAGATGGGGCCGTTCACAGGGACGGGGGTCCCATTGCTGCTGAGGAGGTGGACGCTGACGGCAGTGACAGGGGTGAGGTCATACCTGGTGCTGTTTCCTAACAAGAGAGTGAATGAACACTGTGACAACAGAATGTACAGAATTTAAGGGATACCTGTGTGGTTCAACACTGTAGTACTGCACACATGTAATTCTCAAGGGATGGTAGCAGCAACTTCCTTCCTGCCTTACAAAATAAATCAAACCACCAGCCAGCCAACAAACAACCCTCTCCCTGCCAAAAAAATCAAACCCAAGCCACAAAATTGCAGGAAAATGTATACGGTCTATTTTCACCTAATTTTGGAAAAATGTGAAAACAAAAAACTACAGTGTAAAGATCTCCTGCATGTATATTTTTATGTTAATTCATCTGAAATAAACCTGTATGAGTAACATAGTTCCATGGCAAAAAAATCCAAAACTTACAAGTCTTTATTATAACCTCAAATGCCCATATTGATAACTAACAAACACCAAAATAAACAGTGGCACCTCACAAATGATTGGTCACCATGTTTAAGAATGCCAAGTTGCATTTCCTTTGGTCTTTCACTGAAAAGAACCATGTTAAATGAATTATAAGCATATACAATGTTATCTTCTTAACTAAGGCAGTAATTATTCTTTCTGTTTAAACTGGATGCCAATGAATGTTACTTCATGACAGCCAACTTCTAAAAAGCATAACCCTTCAATGATTTAACCAAATGAATCAATGACAGGGATCAATATCCCAGATATATGTAAACAGGTGAAAAAAAACCTCTTGAGCTGTAAAACCGAGATCTGGAGCTCAAAACAATAGCAAGAGTAGCTCAAATTGGAAGAGATGGAGCTTCCAGTTTTGCAAGGGGCTTAAGCCCCCCAGGCCCATGCAGCTGCTAAGAGCACCATCCCTGCTGCCTCTGTTGTGCTGGCTCTGGGGCTCTGCAGCTGTTTTTCCTGCCAGGGGGCAAATCAGGGAGAAGGAAGAGGGATGCCTGCCTGGCTGGGTGCCCCCACTGTAAGGCTGGTGCCTTATGCTGCACTCTGCCTGTGAGGGCATATTCACAGCCAGCAGTGGTGGCATACCACGTGGCCTTCGGGTGTCCTGAGGTATCCTGGCGACAGTGCTCAACAGGATGAGTACACTCAAGGAAATGGTGGAAAAGCATTGACACCTTTATGATTTCTTGTAACTCTGGTTAAATCTTGACAAATGGCATATATTAAATTTGATGTCTCTGAGTAACAGCTCACCAAATAAAGACATCACCAGGAAAGGGACTGGGGAAGTGGTAAAGCAAAGGGAAAAAAAGGTGACAAAACTTCACCGGATTTTAAACTCCTTGGATTTCACAAGACTAGCAGACTGAAGAAACGGAAAATAATCAGAAGTAATGTGGCTCATTTATGAAAGCATCTAGTCTGATGTACACTGCCCAGGTTTCCAGGTGGGTGTCAGTGTTACACAGCTGATGTGCAAGGAACACACACACTGCGTTCACTGACTGTGAATGGAGGGGCAGAAGCTGACCTTACAGAAGGATTAAAGTACTGAGAAAACAGGCACTCTAAAGGTGGCCATGTAGAAGAGACACAGAGCCAACCGATCAAAAACCAGACAAGTAAGCTTTGAAAATTCAGCTGGCGTGTAGGGGAAGGTTGTCAGCCTACCCATGCATCTGTAAATATAGGCTCCAGTGGTGTACAATATTGTTCCCTTAACACCTTACAATATAGAACAGCGAGACAGAGAACGGAATTGGAGCAAGGAAAAGTCGTTTCTTTATTCCTGATCATTCAACACACTGCCTCTGCCATGCACCTATAACTTCTGTCAGATTGATGCTTGACTCCAGGACTTGGGCCACTAAGGTTCTCAGGTTGGTATCAGAGAAAATCTTCTTGCCAAGTACTGTATCCTGAAGACATTCTTGTGTGTACAAATTCCAAACGAAAAATGGTATTTAGATTATTAATAGAAAGGATTAAATAATGTTTTATATTTTGTATATTTTTAGATACTGAAAGTTTTTAATTTTTCTTTTATTACTGTCTTGATATAGCATATATCTGTAAAAATTACTTTTCAGTCCCAGAAAAAGCATTCTGATGGTGAAACACAATTTTTAATTAAGATGCACTAATACTTTGCTAGCACTGGACTGAACAATTTATATTAGATAATGAAGAAATTTCTGAATCCACTGACCTCTAGAAAGAAGAAATAATTCTCCAGTTTGCCACCTTGTAAAGTATGTTAATGCTCATTAAAAAGACAAAATGTTTCTCTTTTTTGTTGTGAAGGCAAATTAAAATCAATGCTTATGAAACTCTTGCATCCTATAAAACTGATAAGCACACACACAGATTAAATGGGAATGGACTTCGATAAATGTCAGCTTTCATTTATTTCTTGTCATTTTTGACATCTGGTGACCTGTAAAGAGCTTTAAAAGTAATCAGATAAAATTTACTGTCAGTTCACACATGATGCTTTATAAAGAAACAAGCAGCCACAAAAAGCAAGAGGAGTAATGGTTATCAGCCAGCTTGATCCACTGAGGCAGATGATGGAAAGTTTTGTTTA
The DNA here is from genome assembly GCA_910950805.1 of Acrocephalus scirpaceus scirpaceus. Lineage (NCBI taxonomy): Eukaryota > Metazoa > Chordata > Aves > Passeriformes > Sylviidae > Acrocephalus > Acrocephalus scirpaceus. Next base: position 132,337,826 of record OU383773.1, read on the forward strand.
GTTGGGTTAAAAGGACAAGATTTTGTGAAACCATCCTCCTGCTCTCCAACTGGTGATTAATATAAACAATAAGCTAACACTCCACAGGCTTGTCACTACTTGCAGTGAAATTCTTCAAATTTTTATGTTTTCAACATGCTGATTCATGCAATGAATTTTCACTGCTCTGTATTACTAATTCAACACCCAGTTGGGATTTTATGAAAAATGCTGAACTCATAGAGAATAGGTTTTAGCTAAAATTACTATAAAGCCACTCTGGACAAATACTGAGGGACCTAAATGAAGGGACCCCACCAAAACGCTATAGACATGCAAATAAACTGTGAAGGAACGGAGAAGTAATTGTAGGGGAAGGAGAGGAGGGAGAGAGGGAAGAGACAGTGTTCTGAGGAATTCCAAAATTTCCCATGCAAATCAATGCTAAGTTTTTTTAGAATTCTAGAATTTGTAAATATTATTTTTCTCTTGAGAACAAAAAATATTAAAAAAATCTCCAGCAGGTATTGACCTCATTTTTTATGATTTCAAAAGTTTTCCAGGCCAAGTCTTCACCAAGTCACTTGTAGATGCAGAAAAAGATGTCAATCCAACTTCAGGATTTTAAAGTTTCATGTTTCCACATAAGGAGAGTTTTCTACTGAAGACAGAGGACATTTCTACTATACTGCATAATAAAATACATTGCAGTTGTAGTCTCTGTTATACCATACTGAATACTACAGTATTTGGAAAACAAGACTCTTCTCCTCAGTCTCTTAAACAGCATGTCTTTGCCAGTCATTTTGGTCCTTTGACTTTTAGTTTTACCTGAAAACTAAAAGTCAAATCCAGGGTCCCTGTGTTCAAGCAGAAGAGTTTTTGTCATGCAAGAATACAGAAGACTAAAAAACCTAAGGCTGCATTAATCTGTTTTAGAGGGGGCTAGGAGGTAAAACAGGAGAAAGACAATACCCTGGTTATGCAGTTCCCATGAGATGGGATCATCTGAAGCCTTGGCAAGACCTGTGATCACTAAATAAATGTAAGAATGGGAAGGTGGGTTGCTGTGTACTTAAGAAAGATTTGGGAAAGAGGAATCCCACACACATTGCCAGCAGTTTGTTCAGTTGGTTTACAGATAAAAAGAAAGGAGATGAGGAAGTAGACAAATGAGGGAGATCAAATGCATTCCTTCATTTTAAAAAAGATAAAGAGGTTTTGATCATGTCTGAGTATGAAAAGTCAGAAAAAATGGAAGGTTGAAGATGAGAATTGGAAAATTATAGGGAGACAGAACGAGATAGGATGAGATGTACTCACTGGAGCAGACAGAAGGATTGGAGTAAGGTTGCAGACACACTTCTTGTTGTAATAGAAAAGGAAATGTGCAGATTTGTACAAAGGGAAGAAAGGGGAAGCTAGCAAGCTACCATTTACACACATGACCTAGCATTCAAAGTCACTTAGATCAACACATCACAAGTAAATGAATCCTGAGAAACAGCAGGGAGAGACCTCAAGGGGATATTCAGGCTGCTTCAAAGCAAGCTCAGCTATGTCTCTGCCATCCTCACAGGTCACTGTCTAACTCTGCCCAACACCCTCAAACAAGTAATTCTACAGCTTAAACTATCCTCACCATAGCAAGGTTTTCCTAATCACTAGCCTGAATCTCTCTTGCTACACTGCATGGCCACTGATATCTTTCTAACCTATTACAGGCATAGAAAACAAATTATTCTCCTTTTCACACCAGCCTTTTAAGACTTTGAAGGCTTCTGCTCTTGATTCTCCTATTCTTCTCTTACCTATGAAACACCAATTATTTCACTCAAGACTGAATGAAAAGTGGAAAAAGACTAGCAGGCAGTTGCAGTCATAAAAATGTATTACAACTTTGAATTTAACAGCGGTTGTGTTTCTACAATGAATATTCATTGTTTTCTCTTTGGTGCTAGACAAATTTGTACATTTTGGCTACATTCAAAAGTATCAATGAAGCCCTTGAAACAACACAGTATTAAATCCTTTATATGTAGGCATTTTATTTATTTTTAGAAAAAAAAGATGAAAAATTTTATGGTATCCTCAAGTTAAATTCTCTCTTGTTCCTTCACAATAATTTCCATCTTTTATGCGCACATGCAGCGATTTGGAGACTCAGCTCTGAACTAAAAGTGTGACCAACTTGTCTGATCTCCCAAGGCCAAGAAGTTTTCATCTTTGCTATTGAGTGGCCCCATTTAAGGGATAGCAGACCTTGCTCTCTTGCTCACTGGAACAGCATATTGGTTGGTAGGGCAGTTGAAAATATCAAGTCACCCAAATCTGAAAGAATCTTTGCTGGAATGGGGAATGGAAAAAAAAGGATCAAAAGTCAAGCCCTGGATCAATATGAAATCAGAGGAAAACCAAAATAGTGGGTTACCTGTTCCATTTCCATCTAATCCCTGCAAATAAGGGAAACTGTCCACTTCCCAAGGTGAACTGGCTGCAGTCAGATATGCTGTCAAATCACTGTAGCTAGTGTTCTCTGGCAATTTCACAGATCTTCTCTGAAAGTGAACTTGTGGCTGAGTCCGTGCACCTAAAAATATTAAAAGTGACTTTATATCCAAGGTGGGCAGAATATTTAGGTGTTCATATTCATGGAAGCAATTTTACATTTTTTTCATTATTAATTGCAGTAGCTTGAGAAGGACAGAGACATTAGAATGCTATTATGAAAGATGGAAAACCAGTATTTTTACATTTATTTTGCAGTTGCCGTTTTTTCTCCGCAAGATTTCCAAAGAAAAATTGTTGAGGCACCTACTGTCAGAAGCTTTTCTGGTTATGTTGTTTCTCCTTCACTTCCATTACATGCCTCTTTTAATTAGTATAATTGAAACTAAAACTAAGTTCAGAGGTAGGGTATGCAAAAGCTTAGGAAAGCATCCAGTTCACCATATTTGTTCCAATTTTCTTTTCCCTGAAATAGCAAGATGAACGTAATTTATAATTCTCAGAATTATTTTCTAAGACACAGTTCTACCTGTAGTCTCAATTAAGTTACATAACTTCTGTATTTAGATTTTGCAAAGCTAACTCTAGAACTGAGACCAGTCACTATTGAAACCACTGGACAAAAAAGATTCACTTGACAAACCTTGGGTGAAAAGATTTTCCATATTTTCCCATGCAAAGAACACATCTAAATAGAACCAGATTACTTGGCATGTAAGATTTCTGTCTTTTCCTATGTCTTGTACAGTGTTAGCATTTCTTTCAAGCTCACTAGGTGTAAATTGAAGGGTCTTTGCTGCAACATGCTTTAAGACTGTTTCATGTACTATGGCATTTCATGTCTGATTTCAATCCCAGCTTATAAAGTCAATAGTCTTTTTCAAAGGATACTCACCATTAATACTGTTTAGCAACACACAGCAAGACTCCATCTGAAAGTTTGTGTGCACAACATGCAAATTAATTTTTAAATCAAAAGCTATTGTATTCTCCAGAGCTCATTTTGAATACACACAGAACGCTTCCCACACAGCACAAAATCAAGAGGCAAGCAGTTTTCTTCTTAATTCACATTGGACTATGTGATTCAAAGATGTCAACTCAAAACAATTTTGCATCTTTTCCCCCATTAGTCTCTGGCAGCACTTTTAGGTTACATGTAGCTTCACTGTGAGAAAGAATAACGAGCTTGACTTGCTCCTAAGCTTTGTAACTGCCAGACTGGAATATCTTCTTGCATAATTTTCCAGCAGGAGCTCTAGCTGTTAGAAAACAAAACTCAACAGAACAAAATGTTGTACTGGCTAAGAAAAATGTCTGTGTACAGGAGTAAGCACCCCCAAAGAGCTGATCGGTTGTTTAGCTGTCATTTCTTTGGTAATTCTGCACAAAAAAAGCTATAAAATTGCTTTTATTTTTTAATTTCTGAAACATTTAAGTGTTTACAGCAGGCTCTCAAGACTGGAAGTATCCTTAAGTATTTAATACAGTTACTAAACAACACCTGTGGAAATGGGGAGAAATCTCCCTTATCTGATTTCTAGACATAAATGGAAAGCTATGTAAAAGAGTAAGTAAATTGACTGCAACAAACTCAGGCAGGATTTATCTCCCGTGTGCTCTGCAATACTTTAGCAGTTTGCTGTACCTCAGGGACTGATGTGCTCAAGCACTCTGGAACCCTCTGACTTAACTGCTGAGCGGGCTCCTACAGCTCATGGGTATACATACCCACAGTAGCAACACAGGGAAAAAAAAACTCACAACAAAGAAACTGGCATTAGGATTATCACCAACAGTTCAATGTATAATTGTAGGATTTTCTGCTGTCTAAATCTCTGGTTAAGATGCATTATTCAATTTGCCGAGAACCGGTGTTTTATTTTCAAAAATACAAACTAAGCAAAAATTAGAAAACAAGTAACTGTTGTTGAGTCTGTAATACAGTAGGTCATGGGGTTTCTATTAAAAAAATTGGTGCATTTTAGCATTGAGAGAGCCATGAGCTGCCAAATTTTAACTCGATAAAGAGGACTCAAAAAGCCAACTTCAGTTTCTTCAATCCTAAACACCTACACGCAGTACAAAGCCTTGGCTGAGCCCCAAACTTGGCAGGAAACCTGTGCAACAATGAACTCAGATACCAGATTTGAAGGTGAAGAAACAGCCTCCTCTGTGATAGTGCATACACAGACATTTGATAAATCAGTGCAGAGTAGTTAATTCACACCCTAGAAAAACAAATTCCTCCATATTGATGTTCACCCAAAACCTGCCACTCACCCTGACTCTCCCCTCAGTTCCCCAGTTGGGTCTCCCACACCTGGCAAAGGACTCCAAAGGGGCAAAAGACTGGAAGCTTCCAGAGAAAGGCTTGTGAGGGAAGCAGCTACAAAGGCTTTCACTTTCTGTCACCACCTTGCTGGAAGACAATCCAATGTTCTCTTTTACCAGAGGCCATAGTGGATTTTGGGGCATATGTCTAGGGATAGATCTATTGAGGGAATTGGAAGTGGTAGAAGCTTGTGCTGACCAGACTCTTGGGAGTATTTTTCAACAACTCATCACTTATCACTGAGAGTGGGTTATTAGTATTGCTTCTATTACTGAAGATACCTAGCTTTTACTTATAAAATCCAGTTTTTAGTTATAAAACCCAAATACATTTAAGTGTAAAATGTGCATGTGAGCTCTTTCCAACATGGTGTGTGCCATGAGGTAAATACTGCTGAGCACTGATCTTACCTTCTTTAAATAGCCTCTTATCAACACATCAGCCAGATTTAAATGCTGTCAGCTGCAGTTTGCCAGTACACTCCTGAGGATGTAACCTCAAGGAGTCCCTGTAAGGCACCTCTTTTCACACTGGATGTGTGACATGTGGCACCACACCAGCATTTGAGGTTTAATCTATGTGAAGTAACATCTGAAGTCTCACCAGTTCATGCTCTGATTGCTCATAGGTCAGAGACACATAGAGAGTCCCCATACAGCTTCCATTCACTGAACGCTGAAATTCAGCCTGTCACTGTGTTGGTATTAAATAACTTAAATGACCCAGTGGTTGGCAAGCCCCATCCCTCACAATTACTGACAGACCACAGCAGTGGATTGTAATGCCATCATGAAAATGAAGCTGCCTGCATCAACTCAGACAAACTTCCCAACTGCATAATACATTGCTTGCTTGATTAATTATTCAAATGCAATTGGTAACTTAGTGTACCAAGACAGGCCTTTCTTTCCCTTTGACTGGTGCTTCAAACACCAGTGTTCCCAGCCTGTTCCTGGTATAATGAGTTCTGGTTTGCTCTCATTTTTTCACTAAGGTAACTCCTGATCAGCTCTTTTGAAACAGCATGAGGTTACTGGGAAGTAAATTAGAGAAATAACAGAGAAAAACTAGGTCACAAGGATTTTGGATCGAGTTTAGAGAGGCTCCATTCAAATACTGGAACAATATCTAGGCTGTCTTTCTTTTAGGCTTCATCACAAGAGAAGTCCCAAGAAAAGAAATGCGGACTGGACCCATAAAATAAATTTTACTGGGCAAGACTGTGAGTTCAAATCCCAATCCTTAGCATACTCCAGATACACTTTCTTCCTTTATCCTTTTCTTCTGCTATCCCAGTAGAAGCAGTTACAATATTCTAATTTACATATATTGTTAACATACTGGATCAATTCACTGAAGGAAAGAAGATTATGTTGAAAATATTTGAGTCTCACTCAGCTGTTAAATGTCCCTCTAGTCCTTCAGCATTCCCCATTTTTTTTTTTTTGAAGGAAGCTGGGAACATGAAAATACTGTTCTTTTTCAGTTAATTGCATAATATCAGCACCTTTGCATAAGAATAAGAGTATTTAATACAGCATGATAGTGGAATACTGTTGGTAAACAATGTTTCATGTCTTGCCTAATGGAATCCCTTGTGTTTTAACACAGTTCACCGTCCATCTAATTTACTCCATTAGACAATGTCCAGCTCTCAAATTGCAGAATATATGTACAGCAGCTCTTTCTCTGGCTCCTTCTGAGCATTCCATCAGCTACCTAATTTGTTTAATGCATTTTCAGCTCCAGTCCTATCTAGTGCTATCATTAATGAAAAGCCTATTGTGTCTGGATGGCTTCTAACTAAAAAAATGTCAGGAAGGCATAATTGTATCACATTCTCTCAGATAGAACAAGGTTATCTTGGAATACCATTGAGGGCACCATTCCCTTGTTTATTAACTATCCAGTGCAGTTTAAAATGATGGCAAGCATAAGACTTATTGTGAATAAGACACCATTTATGCACAGTAAGACTGCCCACAGGAAGGATATGCCCTTGTTTTGGTTCAAAGTATCTTTAACTTTATTAAAGTCTGTTCTTTTACTAACAGACTCACCTCAGCCAGCACATCAATTGGACTAATTTACATCAGACCCCTAAATCAGATGAACATTTTACTCTTCATTGTGCAGTTACACTGTTCCTCTGACTGATACTACAGTTACTTTAACAGCTGTGTTTGGCCTTATGAAAAGGTTATTCAAACTTTATTTTTCTAATACAGTGGGTTTCAATGTGTAGGACTTAGGTTTGCAGGCAGTCTAACAAGGGCTCCACAGGAAAAAAAAGTTTATACTGCGTATACAACAATGCAGATACAAGAAATTTTCAGTTTTTCTATGCCCTAAACATCTAAGTCTTTCACATTAGGAAGTAAAAAACAAAATTAAACCAGAGAAAAATCTTAAGACATTAAGAACACCAAGAAATGTACTTCAAGGATGGTTAAATGAGGCTAGATGAAAAGACATCTAACAGATAGCATAAGAAATTTAATCTCTAGCTCTCAAATGGCACACTGAAGTCCAAACTCATTTATTACCGTGTAACTTGAATTCCCTAGTCACAGCAGTTAGGGATGAATTCAGCTATTAATTTGGTAAAACAATCCCACAGAGAAGCATTCCTCAGGGATTCCT